>OV743323.1:11702500-16927500 GCA_928268935.1 Lasiommata megera | reverse complement strand
AATGTCTTTATAATAATTATCTATTAAATACAAATGCTCAGTGCAAGTAAAATTATCACAATTGAAACATTGACTAGAAAAAGTTAGATTTTTAAGATTATCACAGCAATATTTATTATAAGCGCTAATTTGATGGGGACTGCGATTAGCCCATTTTACCTTATTTACTCGTATTAAACTCTTTTTTTCGCTGATAGTTTTACTTACAACCAATTTATTAAAAGAGGACAGTGATCTGACCACCCTACATCGTAATCTACGGTCACACCAGAGACTGTATTCCGCGCCGCATTTATCACTAGGCAATGGTCGAGCCATCTTGTCGTGCCATGTGCATCACTGATATATGTATAGGTTGCCGAGTTATTACCTAAAAACTCGTAATCCACGCTCTCTAAAGAATTTTCTGCACAGAACGCAGAAAGCTCGTCACCAAACCTAGAGGTGTAATGCGCGTTAAAGTCACCCAGTGCGAAGGCTATTTCTGTTTCACTGTCCTCTATAATGGCAGGTATATGTGCCAGATTAGTCGTAAATTCTATCAAATTCTCATCGTTGTCCGTTGGCATATAAACGTTAATAACAAGTAACTGGAGTATTTATGTTTGCAATACAAGAACTAGACTTCTGAACAAAAAGTATTACTCAAAGAATCGTACGATACCCATTTGAAAGAAAAAACATTGAGCCGCCAAGAAAAATATGATGACCGTTGCAAAATAGACGATATAAATAAAGTTCTTGTGTTTGATCTGCAAGCTGTTTTACAATCACCTAGAGTCACCTCAGGATTTTATTATAAATCAAAGCTGAATAGTTACAATTTTGCAGTAACATCACTAAACAAAAAAGTTGACGGCCAGATGAAAGACTCGTATGATGATGTACACTCTTTCTTCTGGAATTAAACTGATGCAAAACGCGGGACTAACGATACCAGATCTTGTTTACTTAAAGTTTTTAAAAAGCTCTCACCACCGAGAGAGATCAAGCCGATTCACCGAATGACGATGGTTGTAACTTAATTCTATATTCTGACAATTGTTCCGGCCAGAATTAAAATCGCAAAGAAGTCTGGCCAAAAATTCTCAGTACATGAACTGACATTCGAGTCATTTTTAGACTTAAAAAAACTTCATAAAGATTGGGGTTCTAACTATAATAAAACTAAAAATGGGAGAACTGTTTTATGGAATGACCTAAAGGTGATAAAAGTGGTCAAAGATACACCTTTTTCGTTTTTCGTTAAGACCTCGTATAAAGATAGTGAATATCACGAAGTGAGCATAACAAATAAAAGGAAGAAAATGCTTCCTCTGTGTGAAATTATACCATGTAATGCCTTCACGCTAAGGCAAGAGCTCAGTGAGAATAAAAAGAAAGATTTCAAAGAGTTATTGACAAAAAAAAAATTTATCCTAAATTTTTATTCCGATTTTTATAACTCAATGCTTTAACAGTATGCTTTATTTTTCCTGCACCCTAATATTGATTAATGACTGATTACAATATACCAAAGTTAAATGAAAGAAAGTTCCTGTTAGTTTATTAATGTGTTAATTTATGATAGCTATAAATAAAACTGAGGAGTTACAATTATTATTTAAAATCAACATTTATTTCTTTTAACTAATTGAAAAAGCTAAAACTTTGTTTAATCATGATCTGCTAATTTGAATAAAGTGACCTAATCTGGAAATGCGTTTTACTAAATGAATCATATACAGACTAAATACTGAATGAGTAATTATAAATAACAAATAATTTAAAATGAAACAGGCCTACAACTTAATAGAACACTTGCATTAAAAAATATTTGATTTACTTTTTATAAAAAACTGACCTGATAAAACAAACAACGATTTCTAATTATTTTTGGCATTTTTTTAAAACTCAGATCTGATGAATGCTTAATCATCATCATCATCAAAAATAATAGCATTCATCTTTAATTGATAATCAGTATTCATTTTAAACGTCAACGAGTAGAGTTTGTCCTAATGGCCAGATCTTCTGTTTTCGATCGTCGTTCGTCGATTTCGCAAACGCAGGGCCACTGCGAGACACAGTATGAAGTGAGCGGAGTCGATCAAGTCATAAATATTGCTGTCAGTAGACAGGAGCTCTGCCTCGTGAGTATACAGTGGCTGCGACTGAGGAGCGCCGCCGCGCCGGCGGAGGGCGGCGGAGGGCGGCGGAGGGCGGCGCGGTGAGGGCGGCGCGCGTGCGCGGCGGCGGCGCGCTGCAGTGCGGCCGGGCGGGCGGCACTCGCGCCGCGCTCCTCGGTGCCATGCGGGCGGCATGAGCGCGCTGGCGCTGGCGCTGCTGCTGGCGCTGGGCGCGCGCGGCGCGGCGGCGGGCTGCGGCGTGGCGGAGTTCGCGTGCCGCAGCGGCGCGTGCGTGCGCCTGGACGCCTTCTGCGACGGGGCGGCGCAGTGCGGCGACGGCAGCGACGAGCCGCCGCACTGCTCGGCGTGCAACCGCACGTACTACGGGCGCGCGGGCGTGGCGTACGCGCTGGCGCTGCGCGGGCCGGCGCGCGCGCCCTTCCTGTGCCACCTCACGTTCACGGCGGGCGGCGGCGCGCACGGCGAGCTGGTGCAGCTGGCCTTCGACGAGTTCCGCGTGGGCCGCTACGAGCCGGGCGCGCTGGACGGCTGCCCCGACGGCTTCATGCAGCTGGCGGAGCTGGGCCGGCCCTTCACGGGCGGCTCGTGGTGCGGCGCGGCCGACGGCGCGGCGCTGTACTACAGCGAGACGGCCACCGTCACGGCCACCGTGAAGCTGTTCCGCGCGCGCCTGGGCGAGCCCTTCGGCTTCCGGCTGCGCTACAAGTTCCTGGCGGCGCGCGACGCCGTGGTGCGCTTCGGGCGGCCGGGCGCGCCGCTGGAGCGCGGCGCCGTGGCGCCCGGCACCTACTGCACGCGCACCTACGAGGAGTGCCACCGCAAGGCGTGCCGCCTGCAGAGCCCCAACTACCCCGGCATGTACCCCAGGTAGGCCCGCGCCGCGCCGCGCCGCGCCGGCCGCCGCTGACCGCCGCCTCTCGCAGGAACGTCACGTGCTACTGGAGCCTGCGCCAGAAGGACATCCCCACATGCAAGCACGCCATGGTGTCGGTGCGCCAGCAGTTCGCGCACAAGGTGCAGATCAAGCGCTCCATCGCCATGGCCAGGTCAGACGCCGCCCCGCTTTACTCCTCTCTTCATTTGAAGGGACCTGCGACTTTTTTTTAGTAAACTAAATGTAAAAGTAACCAAAACTGAGGCACAAATCTAATTTGCGTGCGACTCAATTTCGATTCTAACTGATCTTTCTTCGAAGGCGCGTTTAATGCGTTCATACAAATTTTCACCTCGTAGTGACGGAAAGTGATAACTACATTCGTAAACTTAAACCACGGTCCCAGGAAGCCGACAACAAGCGTAGCCTTTAAATTGTACGCCGGCACTTCAAACTATTTAGGAGCACCTCGGCGGAGCAGCCGCTCGTGGGGGCTTTTTATTTAATCCATTATTCTCGCTTCCGTTAACTGTAAACATTGAACATGATGTAATTCGGAAGTTTCGGTATGCATTGGTCTTTGGATGAATTTTAGTTCAAATTATTTCAAATTGTTTCTTAAATTTATAAATGTCAATAACCGACTACAAAAAAGGAGGAGATTCTCATTTCGTTCTCATCTCCAGCTTGCAGGCTGTATTTGTGCGAACTTTTCTGAAGATAGGTGTAGTAGTACGTAGTAAGTTAATCCGATCTTTTTGAAATTTGGCGCAGAGATAGCCTGTACAAGACCCGGACACACTTTTTATCTTATTAAACAGAACAAAATGTGGAGGAAGCCGCGGGCCACGACTAGTACTACGAGTAAATAAGGTTTGAAACCCTCGCGCTTGCTCGGTGCGCAAGTTTTCCTCGCACTCATTTGTCAGCGGTGGTTGCTGGTGTTTGGCAAAACCACAATTCAATATTAATTAAATTAACCCTCGCGGACATATTGCTCTGAGGGAGAGTCTCTCCGTTACTCTGCTCTGCGCCGCTACTCTGTTCCATTTAAACCGGAGCACGTGAATAGCATTATCTATATACATTTATATATTTTTCTGTTTTTTTTTTTCAATGTCGAATACTATCTGTAGTGACAAATGTTTGACATATTTACTGATTGTCAAATAGTTCGCATGTTTGTAAATAAACAGTTCATTATACAGCGAGCGCGAGGAAATAGTTGAGGGTATTTGTTTTGTTTCCGAAATTAAAAAAAAATATTATTATAAATTTGCTAGCACGCGTAGATACCGTCGAGTGACCGGTTTGACTGTTAAGTGGCCAGTGGTGACTACTCTCGCAAACGCGTTGTCGACCGTTGTGCTAAGGTTCATATTGTGAGGCTGCGAGCGCAGCGCTGGCGCCTGCCGCCGCGCTCCGCACAGCCTTGTTACTGCGTCCCACAACTCTCACACCACACACGTCGCGTCCCGGGCCGTCCGACCCAAACTTGAGCGCACAAAATTTAGTGTCAGAACATGTAGACTATAACGATCCAGTCGAGCTACGTCACTCCGCTCCAAAAGGAAACGTTCCGAGACTGACGGTGATGATAAATAACACTTTTTTATGCTTGAATTAAGACGTAAGTTTGAAGATTTGAACAAACACCAAGAAGAAAGAATCAACAAATTCAAATGATCTTTATTCAAATAGTCCTTCAAAAGGCACTTTTGATCAATAATTTATCTAGTAGTGATTTAATGGTGATAACTACATTCGTAAACCTAAAACTAAAGCTATGCGGGATCCAAACGTGCCCCGGTCTAAGAAGAAGTCCACAACAAACTTAGACGGGTTTTTTTTTCTTCGTTATCACCATCTCACATAATGAATAATAAATTATATATAATATGATTTTTCTACAAGCTTTAGTTTTATAAATTCTTTGAACTTATTGATAGACATCTCCAAGATATCAATAGATAATTTATTATAAAATAAAATACAATTTCCTTCGAATGAATTACTAATTTTGTGCAGCCTACTAAACGGTACTACAAGTTTACTTTTACTTCTGATGTTCAGTGCGTTACAGTCCATTTTTTTTAATTTATCAATATTTTTATGAACATACATTAAATTTTCATATATATATTGGCTATGCACTGTCATAATTTTATAATCTTTAAATTATTTTTTTAATGAATTGTGCGCTACAGTCGAAGACCGGGTGTTTCTCGATCGATTTTTAGCCCAAAAATACGTCGCCCTCGTGGCAAAATTCGAAAAACTTGACTTGGAACTAAAAAAAACGCTAAATACATGTAAAACTAAAAGACGTGTATCGCATTCAATCCAAAAATCCGGCGAACAAGGCAATCATTGTAGTCCAGTAATATTTTAAAGGAAAAAATAATGATTTCGCTTCATAAATTTAATGAAAAAATGGTTCGAACAGATTGTTAACCGATCACCCAAAAATTCCCGAACCGTCTAAGCTGGTTTGCGTCTCAAAAAACTTACCTTTAAGATTAAATGTTTATGAACGTTGACGAGAGACTTCGCTAAAACAAACAGCTAGAGATGTTGCTGACTCTCGCACGGAAAAAAAACCGAAGAAAAAGGGAAGGTGCTCCACTGATTCGAATAACTTCTGAATTAGACCTGGAAAAACTCAGCGGTCAGGCGGGACTATTTGCGGTGTGCGGCGCTCAAAGTTTCATTTCTTTCTTATTTCATCTTAGAATACTTATTTGTAACGTCTTGGCACACACACTTACACAAACTCACTTAAATTTTTCAAACAAAAATTCATAAGTTTATTCATTCACCTGCTTATTATTTTACTGGGTCATCTTTTAATTGTTATAATAATTATTACACTCGTAGTAACGGTTCATCTTCTGATTTCAATATAATTTCATTTTATTTAAAATTTGATTCTATACATTATATTATTTATATTTCTGTTCACCTGTTTTTTATATGTCTTTCTAAATATGGATCAATAAGGACCTTGAAGCACTGTGCGTGTCAAAATCCTACATAATATGTAAACAGAAGAAGCAAATAAGGATATAAATAATGTCAGTTCGCTTTTAAAGATACTTCATCTTAATATTCGGAGAGATTTAACGGCTTATTGAAACTATTTCAATGAGAGGTGGCTCACAAACAAACTCTTGAAGAGTTGTTATAAGAGTTGTTCCCATTAGTTTAAGTTTGAATTAATAGAAGTTATCGAAGTCCCGGCTACCCGGGCGGCGGCCGGCGCGGCGCTATCGGGCTTCTTTGCGAGTGAACTCTAACATAACTTCCTATGACGTCATGTAGACGTAGCAGCGCGTAATCTAGTTATTACTTTAGCATCTACTTACGCCAGCTTACGGCCCATGTCTTGTAGGGAAATCTTGGCGATTAATTCAGCGCGTACAAGAGCTTCTCCAGCTCGATTTTGTTTTACAACACCGCCGAGATCTCACATCACTGATTTTTAAATAATCACAATCTTTTTAAAATGAAAAATAGATATAATCTACTAGTGGTGTATTTGGTATTGTCAAAAGCAAACACCCTCCATACTTGTATGGGAAGTCAGCGCGTCGCGCCGCGGCGCTGCCGAGGACACGTGTCGGGTGCCGAGCATTTCGTGGCAGTCTTAAATATCTTACCGCTGAATGTTGGCACGACACTCCTCCACCTTTTCTAAATGTTAAATTTAGTTTTACAAAATTATATCGTTTTAAATGAATGAATTTTCAAAAAGCCGAATGTGGCAATAGATAAATATTTAGTTTTACTTTCACGCACTTTGATTGATTTATAAGAGTTTACAAATCAAATTTAAGTTAATTGTTTTTTTCCTATGGATGGTGTTGAAATTTGAAACGCAGTCCTTCCCTCCGCCTCAGTGACGGAACACCAGCGGCGCGTGACGTCAGCGTCCACGACATTAAGTGCGATACTTCACTTTAAGTGTTAGATAACAAGTAGCTCTGACTCGATCTCTCGTGCGTTGTATATATTTGTAATTGTTCTGATAATAACGCCGTTTGCGAACACCTTTTTTCACACACGAAATTTTAAAGGAACTTTGCCTGCATCAGCTAATCATCAGCTAAACTGAGTAGGTTCTGTGAGGAGTTTGTCCTCCCGCGGACCTCCGACGCTGCGGTGGCTATTTTCCACCTCATCCGGTTCGAGCGGGCTGCCGCCCGGTGTCCAACAATTCTTGCGTATTTCCTTTTTGCGTACTCCTCCCATTTGAGTGTCTACAGTAAGTTCTATTTGTAAAAACTGTCACTCTCCTCATTCGTCTTTCTTCCGTTAAGCGATAAGGTTTCCTGAGCGAAGAGATGAAGTAAAACATTAGTTTTGATTTTCGATGGCCTGACTCGGCGGCCTCGGGCTCCGGCGGACGGACGAGTGCGCGGCGGCCGAGGGGGGACCGCCGTGTCCACTAAATAAACAAAAATTCGTTTGTCAATATAAAGTAGTGTTCGTGGGTAAAAACAAAAGCCAGCGCTCGCGCCGCGTGACGCGCCTTGTGTCGCAGCCTCAACAAGACGGGGCGCGCCGTGCGCGCGTGGCGCGAGTGCACGGGCGAGCGCGACCGCCTCATCTTCTACGACGGCGCGTCCACCGACGACCCCGTGCTGCTGGAGTACTGCGGCGGCGACTGGCTGCCCGCCGTCACGGCGCGCGGGCCCGACATGCTGGTGGCCTTCCACTCGTCGCCCTACAGCGCGCCGCCGCGCGCCGCGCCGCCGCACGCGCCGCTGCGCGGCTTCGAGCTGGACGTGGCCGTGGTGTTCGCCGACTCCGACTCGCTGGACTACGCGCGCGAGGCGCGGCGCTGCGAGTTCCACGTCAAGGCGTCCTCGTCGGAGGAGGAGCAGGCGGGCGCCGGCGCGCGCGGCCGCCGCGGCCGCCTGCGCGCGCCCGCGCACACGCTGCCGCCCGGCACCACGTGCACCTGGACCTTCCACGGCCGCCCGGGTGAGTCGGTGCGGCTCCGGCCGCGGCTCGCGCGGGGCCGGCTCTTGGGCACTCGCGACGTGTCGGCGTCCCATCTTGGCGCCTTGTTGTGTAGTGACACGTGTCGGAGGTCACGTCCACACGCCGTCTACAAAATTTAAACTATTCCACTATTACTTTTTCCCCCAAATTCCAAGTCCTACGTGTACGTAATTAAAATGCAAAGAAATATTTTTGGCGAGCACTGCTTCGGAAAAACCGGTGCCGTAGAGAAGTGTCCTCGGACCTGCAGTGTTCTAATTAACATTAATGACTCGGAATCTGTCGGGTCCCGAGAGGCAGAAGCGGGAGGGCTCGAGACCCGCTGCAATACTCCAGAAGCAACATATATTTGTAATTCAGTAACGCAGAGGACGGCACCCGGCTCTGGCTTCTTTTTCTTCTCTCTTCCGAACCAATGTCTGCATCCCTGTATTCCAGAGTGAATGTAGGTTTTACGATGACTCCCGCCCGACCCGCCTCTGCAGTCGTTCGCTTACTATACCGCGGTAACGAACTCAACGTGAACTCGTCCCGTCCAGGTGACTTGGTCTGGATCTACTTCTCGAGCTTCACTCAATATTCGTTGGTGGACGTCCGGCGCCCGGAGAGCGGCGAGCGCGAGGACGAGGCCGCGGCGCCGGCGCGGGCGCCGCCCGGCGGGGGCCCGGTGGGCGCTGGGGCGGGCGCGGCGGGTGCGGGGGGCGCGGGGGGCGCGTGCGCGGTGGAGCTGCGCATCTGGGACGGCGGCGGCGCGGGCGAGGCGCCGCTGCTGGGCCGCTACTGCGACGCGGCGCCGGCGCTGTGCGCGCGCGCGGCGCTGGCCAACGCCACGCGCGCGCCGCGGCCGTGCGCGCCGCCCGACGGGTACGTGTCGGCGGCGACGCTGCTGGCGCTGGCCGTCACGTCGCGCGCCGGCACGGCCACGCACCCGCTGGCCTTCGCCATGCACTACGAGTTCGTGGACGCGCGGCTGGAGGGCGCGCCGCTGCCCATCGCGGAGACGCGCGTGCGCGCCGAGCCGGCCGAGTGCGCGCGCCGCCTCACGGAGCCGGGCGCGTTCGCGTCGCCGCGCAACGCGCTGTGGTTCGGGCGCGGCGGCGCGCGGCGCCTGCGCTGCGTGTACCGCGTGCAGGCGCCGGGCGCGCAGGTGCGGCTGCGCCTGCTGGGCGCGGCGTTCGGGCGCGCGCCGCGCTGCAGCACGCGCGCCGACGCGCTCACGGGCCGGCCGGCCTGCGTGCCCGACGCCGAGCCGGAGGCGGGCCCCGCGCCGCTCGCCTTCGACGACGACGCCGACGCGCTGCGCGCGCCGCACCTGCGCCTGTTCGAGGTGCCGTGGCCGGGCTACCGCGTGCCGCTGGGCTGCATCTGCGACAACGCGTCGGCGCCGCTGGCGCTGGCGGCCGGCGGCGGCGCCCTGGAGCTGGAGCTGTCGGCGGCGGCGCTGGCGGCGGCGGAGGACCACCGCCACGTGCACTTCCACGGCGAGTGGGAGCGCGCGCCCGCGCCGCCGCGCTGCGCCGCGCGCCGCCGTCTGGCGCCGCCCGGCCAGCGGCTGGACCTGGTGTTCCCGTACAGGTGGGATCTTCCCGCGGGAATATCATTCCAATTCTCAATATTTGTATGGACATGACATTCATTCAATACATCTAATAGTAACGACTCTCTCGGACCCAATTAATATATTTGTATTTGGCGCGAACAGCGCCACTAAAGCACCATAATTAGCTTTAATTTTCTTCTGTTCTTATCTTTTTACTTTTCCTATTTGCTGAAAGTTTTCTTATAAAATAAAATGAAAATTTTCAATCAATCAATTTACATGTAAATATGTAAATGGATTGAAATTTGGTGTCTAAGGTTGCTTAGAAACGTAGACGTAATTACCAGATTCAATTCCTCCCTATTAAGTTTTCACCTGTTTAACATTGGGCAACGTGAATTTAATACACTTTGTTTTCGTCCCATTAAGAGCTAAGTTATTAGCCTCAAACCAATGTACTCCTTTCGCGAGAGAGTTGTTTACCTCGTCAACATTTGTTTCACGTCGTTTAGTTTTAAAAACGAGTGATGTATCATCAGCAAACAATACTGTCGCGCTATTGTGCTTAGTGAGGTAAGGAAGGCCAATTACATAAATGAGGAACAGAAGAGGTCCTAATATGTCCTGAGGAATTCTTATTTTCAGAAATGAACTATTTCACGTCAACTTCTTGAATTCTATTATGTAAATAAGAGCTTATTAATTCTAGAGTTAATCCTAAAGTCCATTACGGTGTAGTTTTCTGACTAATGTTCCATGTTCAACACAATCGAAAGCCTTGGGCAAATCACAAAAGACACCAAGTGCGTGCAAGTGGGATTTTTAATTGATTATAATGCTTTCTCCGACTGGTCTCCCTTAGTCTGTAGAAGGCTGACGTATTGTGTAACAAGCGGGTGTACATTGAGTGGTCCGGCAGCGGCGACGCGGCGTCGGAGTGCGGCGAGACGCCGTTCCTGCTGCGCGCGCGCGGCAACCGCTCCGTGTTCCTGCGCGTGTGGGGCGCCGAGCTGGCCGCCGCGGCCGACGCGCCGCCCTGCGCCACGGCCAACCGCGTGCTGGTGTACGAGGCGCACTCGGCGCGCCTGCTGGCGGCCGTGTGCCCGGGCGGCGCGCGCGCCGTGCGCGTGTTCAGCGCCGAGTGGGGCGCGCGCGCCGCGGGCCGCGAGGCCGCGCTGCTGGTGGTGTGGGCGGCGCGCGAGCCGGGCGCCGCGCGCCTGGCGTGGATGGAGGTGTGGCGGCCGGCGGGCGGCAACGCGTCGCGCTGCGCGCACGAGTGCGGCGCGCTGGGCGCGTGCATGGCGGCCGCGCTGCGCTGCGACGGCTTCGCGGACTGCCCGGGCGGCGCGGACGAGCAGGGCGCGTGCGGCGCGGGCGCGCGCCTGCTGGCGGCGCTGGGCGCGCCCGCGGCGGCCGGCGCGCTGGGCGCGCTGGGCGCGCTGCTGGCGCTGGCGCTGCTGCTGGCGCTGGCGCTGCGGCGGCGGCGCGCGCGGCGCGACAAGCGGCTACTGGGCGCGCTGGCGGCGGGCCGGCGCCTGACGGAGGAGCTGCTGTTCGACGCGTCGCGCGCGTCGTCGGCGGCGTCCTCCTGACGCCGCGAGCGCTCCGTCGAGTACATCCACGTGGACCGCGAGACCACGGTGTGACGGAGCGCCGCCGCTGACTCTGCCCCCGGGCCGCGCGGGCCGCCGGCGCCGGTGTGAACCCGTGGTGTAAATATGTGTACAGTGAGTGCCGGGTGCCGCGTCTGTCGCGAATCGACAGTCGCGCCGCATTGTACGCGACGCGCCTGTCGCGTCGCAGGTCCGAGCCGGCCGTGTCGAGTGTCTGTGTAGTGTTGTCGTTGGAAGTGTATCTCGTGTGACCTGTCCCGTCCCCCGTCGTCGCTCGTGTTGCGGATCGCTAACATATAAATATAAATAAATATATAATAGTTCGAGACTCAACGCTTCAGTTTTATTCCTCTCTTGTTCGCCACGTTGTTGTTGTTGTTCGTGACGGCCGCCGTCGCAGCGGTCGTGAAGCGGCAGTCTCGTGTCGTGTCGTGTTGAGGAGGGTGGAGCCCCGCGAGGAGCCCCGAGGCTGCGAGTTGTTACTGTTTTTTGTTCTCGTTAATTCTATAACTCAAAAGCTGCCTTCTCTCTATCACAAGAATGCAGATAATGTCCAGATTTACGCGCAATCATTTCTTCGAGAGCGCATAGGCGGGATCGAAAGCGCTACTCAAATATTTGTCTTTCGATAAAAAAACTTGTACAAGTCACGACTGTCGCGTTGTGTCGTGCCTTTTTAATAAGTAATAAATGTATTTTTTTATTTTAGGATACAAATAACTGCTTTAAATGTAGTTTCTTTTAATGTGCCTAGAAATACAGTCAGGCCCTGGTTTCATTAATTCGTAAAAGGATAAAATATTATTATATATATATATATATATATAAATTGTTGTACGAGCCATGTATCGTACAGGGCACGCGCGCGCATTCACATCAGCACTTTTACATCACTTCACACGAAACATAGCTTAAAGCCACAGTACACGTTCAGCACTCACATACAGCGGTACTCACCACATCAACATATATAGAATTAGTTACTTGTTAGCGAAGTATATTAAACAGATATTCTTTGACTATAAGTGATTTATTCCTATATAAAATCTAAAGTTGTGTACGCCACACTCAGCAGCGCATACATCTTTATGGTCCTTCGAGCCTTTATGGACATCTTTATGGTCCTTCGAGCCCTACAAGAAACCTCAGGTACGAAGTGCTTCTATCTATGATAGCGAATCGGTTTGGCTGGTCTTCCACAAGCGGATCGCCCCAGTCAGATTGAGAAGGCGCACACATCGTAGTGGAGATACTTTCCGATCCTGAGATCATCATCCAGCGGCAACAAATACAAGAGTTCACTAAAGCACATCAGCAGCATTTTCAGAAGCAGATTCGGTGACTCGAAGTATTAATAAGCATTTTTCAACATGGAGGGAACTATTGAAACACAGTACCAGATGCAAGCCATGAACAGCAGAATCGACGAGATGTTACGCAAACAAAAGAGTAATGTCAAAGCATTCCAAAGAACAGTATCCCATATCAACGTCGATCTCCTTAAGGAAAAGTGGCAGTTTGAGGACGCCTTAAAGTTGTTGGAATCGAGGTGGGTAGCAGTCGATTCACTGTATTGGGAGCTTGACAGCTTAGCCAACGAAGCTGAAGGGCAGAACGAGATTTCATACAACACATGTGAACTCGTCTACAGCCAATTAAAAGGAACCATCAACACCAAAATGTGGTCAGTTTCTCACCGAGATCAAGCAACACCAAAGATAGAAATACCAACATTTAGTGACAGCTACGAACACTGGACCGCATTCAAAGACTTATTTGTTGAGACAATCCATTCCAATCCATCGCTTTCTAAGGCACAGAGAATGCAATTTCTCAAAAGCAAAGTGAAGGGAGAAGCTGAAAAACTCATTCAGCATCTATCGATCAGCTCGGAAAATTATGAGACTGCCTGGGAGATCCTCAACCGCCGATACAACAACAAAAAACTGATTTTCTCGTCACATCTCAATTCCTTGCTCGGTATACCTAACACTCAACATTTATCAGCTGCGTCAGTCAAAAAGCTCCACGACACTACGCAAGAATGTGTAAATGCGATTAAAAATCTCGGTGTAGACACGTCATCGTGGGACCCCATATTGGTACACTTACTTTCACAAAAATTGGACGCCGAGACTCTCAACGACTACTTAGAGTCACTAGTAGAGCCACGTGAGCTACCCAACCTAGCAGACTTTCTCAATTTTCTAGAAGTAAAGTTCGTATCATGGGAATCATCTCGGCGTAAGCCCGAAACATCAAAAGGATCCCAGTCGGAGCCTACACATATGAAAAATAAATATCACTCATACAAAGCATTTAGTGCAAAACAATACAGAAACGACGATTATAAGTCTAATTATAAATTTAATTCACTGATTAAGGAAAATGAAGGTGCATCAAAATGCCCACATTGCAATCAAGCACATAAATTGTTTTCGTGCAAAGAATTTCTCGAGTTACAGCCTTACGAAAAACGGATGTCGGTTGCGAAATACAATTTATGCAAAAATTGCCTAATCGTGCATACGCAAGGCAACGGATGTTTGTCAAGAAAAAGATGCCGCGTCTGCAACTCAGATCATAATACACTTCTTCACGACGCTTACGGCAAATGGGGTGGACAGACACCAAACAACAGATCACTGCAGCAAAACACAGCCGTCGCTGATAGCAAGACAACTACTAGCACCAACACCAATCATGTGTCTCAAGAAGATTTATCAGAAACTCTGCTTACCACAGCATTAATCAACGTGCAAGCAAACGATGGGTCCCTGATAACTTTTCGAGCGCTCCTCGACCAGGGTTCACAAACATCCCTGATAACGGAAAAAGCAGCGCAAAGGCTACGAATACCGCGTGGCCGCTGCAAAGGGGTTATATTCGGCGTCGGAGCTAAAGAAAATAATTGCAAAGGCGTCATGCGAATCACGTGCAGTGCAATTCATAGCGATTATACATTTGATACCGATGTTTTCATTATGCGCAATTTGATAAACAATTTGCCGAATAAGTCATTTACAAAACCAAAATCATGGAAGTTTTTAGAGAATATCACGTTGGCTGATCCAGATTTCAATGAAAGTCGCGCCGTAGACATTTTACTTGGGGCCGATATATACTCAAACATAATTCAAGAAGGCATCATCAGGCACGGAAAATCACAACCAGTTGCACAACAAACGCGCTTGGGTTGGATTTTATGCGGGACCGTGCAAACAACATTTCAGTGCAACGTTGTGATAAATAACATCGATGACATTCGACAATTTTGGTCAGTTGAAGACATAGCAGAAAACTCGAAGATGTCACAGGATGACCTGGATTGTTTGCAGCACTATAAGAACACAACAACTCGTAACGAAGAAGGTCGCTACACTGTCGAGCTGCCACTCATACCAAACTTTCAAGAAAAATTAGGAGCTTCGAAACCCATGGCTTTGGCACAATTCCGGCAACTTGAGAGGAAATTTATCAAACAACCACAATTAGCAGAATCATACAGACATTTTATTCATGAATATCAAGCAATGAATCATATGGTTGAGTGTACCGGTAACATAGCACCGGCCTGCTACTTGCCTCATCATTGTGTTCAGCGCGCCGATTCTACAACTACTGCATTAAGAGTAGTATTCAACGCATCGGCGAAGACATCCACGGGACATACGTTGAATGACCTCATGAAGCGTGGCCCGAATTTACAGCAAGATCTCATGTCATTAATCTTGCGATGGAGGCAATATCAGTTTGCATACACAGCGGACATTGAAAAAATGTATCGACAGATAAATTGCAGCAATGAACATCAAAACTATCAGAAGATACTTTGGAGGAGCTCTCCTGACCAACGGTTACGTGAATATCAGCTCACGACAGTCACTTACGGCATGAAAGCAGCCCCTTTCTTAGCCATGATGACTTTGAAACAGTTGGCAGCTGATGAAGGCCACAAGTATCCGAACAGCAGAGCAGCTAAAGCGTTGCAAGAAGAATTCTACATGGACGACCTTGTAAGTGGAAGCTTCACATTGTCATCGGCCAAACAACTGCAGGAAGATTTAATCCGATTATTACGGTCGGGAGGTTTCAACTTACGAAAATGGTCATCTAACCACGAGGAATTACTTCAAAACGTCAACAGAGCGTCGTCAAATCAAGCATCGTTCGACTTCAAGAATGCCGAATCAACAAAGACACTCGGCCTGAAATGGAATCCCAATGAAGATACATTCTCGTTCGAACTAAAAATAGGCGAAACAACAAAGGCAGAAAAACGTACAAAACGTTCACTACTATCCGATATCTCAAAGATATTTGATCCACTCGGTTGGCTAGCTCCGATTACAACAACATTGAAACTTTTATTCAAACAAGTATGGCTCTCTAACATTCAATGGGATGACCAGCTTCCGGCTAAAATAAGCACTGAGTGGGAAAAGGTTAATACAGATCTACAGAACATAAGTGAATTCAGAATCCAAAGATGGTACAAGATTGGGAAACATGACACTATCCAATTGCACGGCTTTTGCGATGCTTCAATAAAAGCCTATGCATGTGTTGTGTACTGTAAAATTGACACCTACGTCACACTCGTTGCAGCAAAAACAAGACTGGTGCCAGAGAACAAGAAGCTAACCTTGCCACGTCTAGAGCTGTGTGGAGCGCATCTACTATCATCACTTATGCAAAAAATAGTTCAAGCCCTCCACGGTCGCGAGATCAAAGTATACGGTTGGAGCGACTCAACGGCAGTTCTAGGCTGGATTCAAGGCGATCCCAACCGCTGGACACCATTTGTGGCGAATAGAGTCAAAAAAATCAAAGACGTCATAGTATCAGACAATTGGTATTACATAAGATCAGCTGATAACCCAGCTGATTGCGCCAGCCGTGGTATGACAACAGCACAATTAAAGCAACATCACTTGTGGTGGAACGGCCCTCGATTTCTGCCTGGATTCGATGAGTCATCGGTAGCAGAGAAGCCCGTCTACGTCACAGATCACGAGGAGCGAAAAATAAAACAGAGCAACGTCATAGTTCGACCTCATAGCGATGATGTCATTCAATACATACTGCATAGAAACAGCGATATGGCACGCGCCGTACGGATACTTGCCTGGGTGTTACGTATCACGCGACGTCAGCGCAAGCACTCTGGTTACTTGCATGCGAAAGAATTGGACACCGCGAAACATATGATTATTAAATACGTTCAAGAAATGGAATTTTCGGAAGAAATAAATAGTTTACGAAAACAGGAGCTAGTAAATCGCAAAAGTAAAACATTATGCCTCAACCCGTTCTTGGATAAGGACGGCCTATTGAGAGTAGGAGGCAGACTGAAGCACGCAAACATTGACGAAGAAATGAAACATCCACTGATCATACCACACAGCAGCTACATTACTGACCTTATTATCGACCAAGCCCACCGCCGCACGTTTCATGCAGGGGCTCGGATGACGCTCGCACACATCAGACAGAGCTATTGGATCCTAGGCGGAAACAGAGCTGTGAGGAAGCGTTTGCTTACATGCATTACGTGTAAGAAGCATAAGGCAATTAAGCAAAAACAAATGATGGGGGATTTACCTGAACCTCGAAGCAATCCTTCGCGTCCCTTTCACCACACTGGCGTAGATTACACTGGATACATTGACGTGAAACTCAATAAAGGGCGAGGGGTCAAAACGAGCAAGGGATACATTGCAGTGTTCGTGTGCATGGTAACAAAAGCTGTGCACCTCGAGCTCGTATCAGACCTAAGCTCAACCGCATTTTTGGCTGCCTTAAAACGCATGTCTGCACGTCGTGGCAAGCCTCATCATATTTACAGTGATAATGGCACCAATTTTGTTGGCGCCAATAAGGCACTGCAGCAAGAACAAACAGAACTACGCAAAACATTTAACGATGAGTTCTATACAGTGATTAGTGAGATGGGAATTCAGTGGCATTTTAACGCCCCCGCTTGGCCCAGTGCCGGAGGCCTATGGGAAGCAGCTGTTAAAAGCCTAAAACATCATCTTCGACGTGTGGTTGGCGAACAAAAACTCACGTTTGAAGAATATAGCACATTACTGGCCCAACTCGAAGCATGCCTTAATAGTCGACCGCTGTGCCCAATCACAGAAGACCCAGATGATTTGAATTATCTGACGCCCTCACATTTTCTAAGTAGCGGTCCCATATTGACCATCTTGGATACCGAAAAAGATGAAAGAACCAGATGGAACAGAACTCAGAAAATTTTTGAAGACATTTGGAAGAGGTGGCAATCCGAATATCTCGCGCAACTCTCAGCGAGGAGTAAATGGCAAAGACCTCATGAAAATATACGAGTTGATGACGTTGTCATTATTCATGAGCCTAATCTCATCGCAGGAAGCTGGGCTCTAGGCAGAGTCATTGAGCTACATCCCGGGTCCGATGGACTGGTTCGGGTAGTCACACTGAAAACAAAAACTGGGTACATCAAGCGCCCAGTAATTAAACTATCAGTGTTGGTTTCTAACCCAAAAGCGACCGAGCCGACAGGGAAGATTTCAGACAAACAAACCATCAAGAAGAAGGATGACCAATCAAAATGTCTACAGTACTAGTTTTTCTTTGTCGGTGGTTTTATCGACGTCGGCAGAGGAGCGCCGACTTAGAGTCGAACTCCGAAGTGCAGCCTCCAAAGCCTGTGCCGGCGCGCAGAAAGCTTGCCACCTCCATCGCCGATACTACGCCACACACAAGAAGAGACGCAAATCATCAGTCGCGCGAAGAGACCGTTGAATTGAGGAATTTTAATAGCATACTCAGCAGCATAAAGCGGCACAAGAAGACACCTCCAGTGTTCACCAAACCCGTGTCTACTGACAGTGACTGATCCGGTTTATGTCTAAGCATAGATTTAAATTATGTATTGTTAACTTGAGTATTATTTATAAGTTTATTAGCATTTAAGCATTTTTTGTAAACTCATGATCATCACCCACTCACATCTCTCGCGCCCGGGAATATGTACGAGCCATGTATCGTACAGGGCACGCGCGCGCATTCACATCAGCACTTTTACATCACTTCACACGAAACATAGCTTAAAGCCACAGTACACGTTCAGCACTCACATACAGCGGTACTCACCACATCAACATATATAGAATTAGTTACTTGTTAGCGAAGTATATTAAACAGATATTCTTTGACTATAAGTGATTTATTCCTATATAAAATCTAAAGTTGTGTACGCCACACTCAGCAGCGCATACAATTGTCTATAAACACTTTTGCACTATGTCGCTTGGGGAAATAGAAATCAAATTGGCGTTGTTCTGTAAAGAAGGATCTTTATTACAACTCTACGAGTATGCATTGCAATGTCATGGCAGTATGTAACAGGGTTTTATATAAATTAAAACTTACCTGTAAACAAAAACATCAAATAAAGCTGTGGTTTTACTTTTAATAACATTATTTTTATTACGAATTATGTATTTTATTTTACACCGGTATTAATAATAATAACGTATAGTAATTAATAATTTATTTTATTTTATTTATTTCACATGAATCGATACACTGTATTAGCATTAGCATCGTTGCAGGTTTATACGGCATTCTAGTTTCTCCGGTTAAAATTTGCTTAACAGTACATTACACTTATTAGTAACATTGATATTAAACAATATAGGTATAAAAAAAAACTATGAAATTAATTAATTATGAAATATTCAGACTTAAAATAAATACTAGGATATATAATGATTAAGGTTCCTGCAATTATCAGTATGACATTTGACTCTTGACAATTCGCAATGACAGTGACGCGCGCGGCACATTCCAATGACTGAGCCCTAGGGCTCAAAATTTCTTCTGGCAGAGCTTCTTTCCGAAGCTCGCCAAACAGCCCGGTTACGCTGTGGCAACCAATAGGGTTAGCACAGCTAATAGTCAGTCCGAAAAAAAACATTCCAATAACTCCTCACTTTGGCTCCCCAAAGAGAAGAAAGTGTTAATGAAGGACGGCGGGGCGCGGCGACGCAGCGGCAGCCAGCGCCCGCAGCCGGCCGATAATTACTGCACTGAACACGTCACAGGCGCGCAAGTATCGGCCGATCACTTTACAAAGTTCAGCGTCCACAGTGTGTGTACGCCGCGCTGCACGTAAAGTCACCGGAGCGAGTGAGATGCACAAGTGCTCCGTTGTACGTGGGAGGTAGAGCGCGTCCGCGGAGCGCCCGGCGGGGAGCCTTTTGTTCTGTACGAAAAATGTCGGTCATATTCATGCAAAGAACTCGTTTTTGGGTCGCGCGTACAAAAACGAGCTCCGCCAGCCTCGGCCCTCGCTGAATATTCACCGCAGCGGCGCCGCGGCCGGGTCGCGGCCGGGTCGCGGCCGGGTACTTCCCGGGGCCTCTTGACTTATAAATATAGAGCACAAGTTTTAATAAACGCTGCCGAGTCACTTTCAATTGGAGTGACCTTTTAGACATGTATTTAGAACTTTTAAAGCTTTCATTTTAATTTGAACCAAACCGACTTCATACAAGATGTTAAGAAGGACAGGCCGCGAGCCGCGGCCGAACTACAATGGAAATAAAATCCAATACAACCCTCCGAACACCGAGTAGCCGGTGCGCTGTTTGCTTAAGAGCATTCCTCGAAATAAATCCCTCCCCTCCTCCCCGCCGCGCGACGCCTCCCCGGGAGTGCGGCCGCTCGCTATTTATTTCGGGTGGTGAGAATGTTTCCACGCAGAAATACTGAGCACCGACAACTTCTTACGAACGGATTATGATTTTAGTATTCTTTTTATTGTTTTATTTATCACTATAAGTGTCCATCTACTGTGGTACAGTTTTTTTTTCAAATATAAATAGTGATATTTTTATATAGTGAAGAGGTCTTATAAAAGTTGGTTTCATGGCAAGCCATGCTCCGCGTCAGTGTCCGACGCGGGTAGGATAGCTCGCGTCCGCATAATCGAGAACAGAGAGAAAGAGAGAATGGGCCAACGTAATTTTGATAACAGATCGGAGTCGTCGCAGTGAATTCAAAGCATCAAACTATACCATCTGCATTCATGTTATAGAGAGAAGATACTCTTTGCGCAAGAGAATTGATGAATATGGCAAAAAACAAGAGGTACTAAGCCGAAATCTCTTTTGAAAGAGACGAAATTTTTTTTTTATAAATAAAACAGACTCATTTTATTTTATTTATTTATTTGTAATATGCGTTTCATACATTTACATTTGAGACTTAATGCTGACTGTCGGGTGAGGTCACCGTCGCGTTCGGCCATTCACTTCAACTGCTAGTGACAACAGTTGGTTTGGTTTGGTCTGCTCACCCGTGGGTGAGCAGACCAAACCAAACAATGCATGCAAGCTGTAACATTTAACAACATATTAATACACGTACAACAGTATGTGTGTGTGTGTGAGAGAGAGAGAGAGAGAGCGTATGAGCGTGTTGGTCTTATTTCAGACAGAGAGATGTTTTTTTTCATGATAACGAGTATTCTGTGCTCATAAAAAAATTCGTGGCAAAATAGCAAAGCTTTATCTATCCCAACGAACCGTACGTTTATAGGGATAGAATAGGTTGGCCTGTCACGTCCCGACACACAAACTTCCTGGGCGACAAAAAATGGTCACATTGGCAGGAAGCACAGTTCCCCTAACACTTTCACATTTATCATACTACTAGCGATGTGAAAGCTTGAGAAGCCTGTGGACAACTCTGTTGCTGTCCTGTGGGTATCCCTGTTACTGCACTGTGGGTGTGATGCGTCAACTCGGCGGCTGACGGACATATCAGTATTCGAACAACCCAGAGGTCAGCCGACACGCGCAAGACATTTTAATTAATGCAGTTTTAAGAGACCATCAAATTAAATGTAAGGATTAAAACTCTTTTGCTATATAATGTATATATTATACTATTAAACTAGTTGAATGTTTCGGAGTCGCATACCATTTTAAGACCAAAATATAGACCACATTTCGGCAAATGAAGTATTCTTTTCTATCGTAGTGAGCGCGCGTTTTTCTTTACGTCGGTACCATCCGGGACAAACAACACACGCGGAACACACCGCTGATGAGCGCCGCCCGCCCCCGCCCCCGCGCCCGCCCCCGCGCCCTCCCCCGCGCCCGCCCCCGCGCCCGCCCGGCCGCAGGCGCCGCGGAGCTAATCTCAGATGAGGGGTCAATTTATGCGAGGACGTGTGCCGCTGATCGGCGACGCATCTCATTCATTTACGAGTACCAATTAGGCGAAAGAGGTCAAGTGGGGCCCTGCGGGCGGCGGGCGAGCCGGCGGAGATAACATTTAATTGTTTCTTTAATCTTTCTGCGTCAAGCGCGGAGATCACCACGTCGAGGATTTCATTTTCTTGTCAGTTGCAGCAGTGGTACCACTCACAGCTGCACCATACAGAATCTTGTATTGAAAGCGGTCAATCGTTTATTGACGAATTTCATCTTCAGCCACCAGCCGGGCCACGGCACCAGCCGGGCGCTGTCGCGTTGGTGTCGTCAATTAAGATCATGGACTGAAGCGACTGGCTCTCCTGGAGAGATTCCATGTTCACGTCTGATTCTCGTCGCAGAGACACACCACCCGACGGCGGCCCAGCCGCGAGCGAACGGCCGTTCAGATATATACTGCATCGCACTTCCCACTTGACTGAGTCCAAGGCTATGAGTAAATTTAGCTGAATTCTGTGTCTCAGTGGATTTTCGATTGTGCGGCCTGAAATGTAGGCGTGTATGTGCGGTGGCAGCCAGCACCAGGCAAACAATAATTACTTACTCTGTGAAAAACAAACACAGCTCACGTGTTTGCAACAAACAAACTATGTGTGCATTATTACCTCTGATTCGCATGTGATCCGGGGCGGGCGAGCGCTTCCGGCTCCGAACCTTCGCAGTTATAACAGCGCAACATGTCGGTGACGCGTAGCTTATCTAAATGCTTTGTTTAAAAAAAATGCAATTGCCATGCAATAACAATCTCGTCGAGTAGAGAACTACTCAATACAAACTTACGTGAAAGCCAAGGCAGGCAGTGACTACAGATCTGGGTCGAGGAGCCCCCCCCCTCCCCCTGACAGCTGTACACCGCTAATTACGTATTCCGAGCACACGTTGTACCAAATCTGTCCCCTGGAATTAAATTGTCCTACTTTATGGGGTTTAACGTAATTTTTCCCGTGTACTGGCACATCAGTATCATTAACAGAAACTTCGACCTTCGTGCCGTTCTACCAGATAATTTGTTCGTCTGTGTGAGCCGGCGGTAACATTTATCCGCGAATTGGTTTTATCAATTCGGGTTTGCTTTTAATTAGGCTGGGACCGGCTCGGGCTACCTGTAAAGGAAATAAAATAATGGCAATGAAGGTTTTTGATGATTGATTTAGCGAGAAGCAATTTGGCTGTAATGAAGATGCTATGACGAAGAGTGTATATTTTCTGTTCGGTTGGTTACACTCCACTGAAAATAAATTTACGCGGACAGTGATCTTAATGTTGTCTACATCAATAATGTGATACCGAGATTTGGAGTTCGAGTCTTGTAATAATAAAGCAAAGGATGTCAATAAGTGCTTAAAAAAAGTGACATGTACTCTTGCCGTATAACTGCAGGCTGCCGGCCGTCAGGCTTCGATATAATGTTTCCCGTCACACGACCGCGCTGACACGGCCGCCCGCGCAGCGCAGCGCGGGCCGCGGTGGATGCCATCAGCAAACAGTGTGGTACGCTGTTAGCTCTGTTACCCTAAATATGAGGGTCCAATCCATTTAGTTTGAAACGCGAGCGCGCCGTGGAATGCGTAACTTGATAATGGAGAGGGGGGCGGCAGACTGAGAGCGGGTTTTCATGACCACCCGGCGGTTTTTTGATATATATGTACATCGGGAGCAAACGGCATCGGGTCATACGGGTCACCCGAAGCTGAGTGATTACCTCCGCCCCTGAAGATCTGCAGCAGAAGAGGATCCACAGAGCCATCCGCTGAACCATCCCTTGTAATCATTGTCTACGCTGCATCGTACCGGAACGCTCACTCGTTTGGCGGTGTGTACGAGTATCTGCCAGTAGAGTGGTAACCGACTTCGGCCTAAGCCTTCCAGCGGACCAGACTTGAGCCGGAAATCGCACCCGGGACCTCCAACTTTTATTACTGTACTGTATACTGAAGAGGTCGCACTGCGCCACGGACGGCGTCAAAGAGGTAAGTGATGAGGAAGTCTAAGATGGCAGCGGGCTAACCTGATGCAGTGCAGCAGTTATGTAATGTCAACACACAGCTCCGAGCGGTCGGTCTGGACGCAGCGGCGTGCCGGAGCGCTTAATCGCCTCGTGGCACATCCTGGCGCGCCGCGGCCGAAGCGACCACCCGACTATTATGTTTAGATGATGACAGCTATTCCGTAGTTAAAATTGAAAATTAAAGTGAAACTCGGCGACGGGACTTATATTTGTAATCCGCGTGCAGTGATGACGCGTCGTTTCTTTTCTCGCGTGCGGTCTCGTTGCTCCGTGTACGATGTTGTGACGCAGGTAACGTGAGTTTCACCTGGGTTCATTGTATTTCGGAAATGAGCAATGTCTGACAGATTGAGTGAGAACCGCAGCGCGGCAGCAGCAGCCGTCCGAAGTGTTCCCTCGCGAGCGGCGCCCGCAGAGTGTAATGTGTCAACAGGCTACAACTGCTCGCGCAATTGAATCGGCAATTGATCGCGCTCTCGCGGCGCCGCCTGCTCAGTGGAGGGCCGCCCGCCCGCCCTCGACGTACCTCTCGGCACCTCGGCACTCTCGGCACAGATGCGCACCCTCCGCTCACACCTGTCGTCTCGTCAAAGGTTATCAGAGAGTGTGTACGTCAGAGTAAAATTGGCTCTATACTTTTTTGTAAAGTCCCGGCGGCAGAGCTATGCTGCGGCGAACCGGACACGCTCGCGGCCTGCGGCGCCAAATGCCGACGCTGAAAGGCGGCCCATCTCCAGCCTGGAAGTGGTGCGCTCAATAAAATGAGTGCAAAAATAGCAGTCAATCGATAATCTTTAAAAGTTAATGATATTTCTGATATAAATAACACATGTGAGCGGGCAGAACCGACACACAAAACTAATCAGAACGGCCTATTTTTTGGTAAAGATACGTGTTTCCCACAGTCCAGGCGCGCGAGCGGCTCGCCGGCTGCGTGCGCAGGACTCGAGGGCGCACTGACTCCACAACTGAAACTCGATTACTATTTCAAAGAGAAGCGCGTGCGGCTGCTCTTATTATTCTGGTCAGTCGTTCTTGGGCAACTTATTTGCGGGACGCGATATATATTCCGCGCCGAGTCCGCCGTAATGAAGACTATTGAAGCCGCGTCCCCACCCCGCGCCCCGCGCCCCGCGCCCCGCGCCCCGCTGCGCGCCACCCTGACAGTATACATACACGATGAAGTCATTAATCGCAAGAAAACTGGCAAATGTTGCGAGAATGCGAGCAGACTGAGACGCGCCCGCCACGCCGCCGTACTGCGGAGACGCGGGGACGCAACGCGCGACACGAACACGCTTGTAGCGTGCCCTGTACTTGATGTTGTACGTCGGAGAGCCCAAGGCAGGGTTCTCTGGGTGCAGCAAAGTGGCTGAACGGGTGAACATGTTGGTAACTTGCCTCAATGCACATTTTAGGCGAACACATAAATCACAAATAAAGTTTTCCCCGGGTGTTCCGGGCAAACATTAGCACGTCTCGGGACGGCTGGTGCTGCGCTGGGGTGTTATCGATTTTCATAAAAACAAAATCGTAATTTAACAAGTCATAATCATCATGATCAACCCATTCTCGGCATTCTGGGCTCACTACAGAGGACGGGTCTCCTCTCAATGTGAGAAGGGATTGGCCATAGTCCACCACGCTAGCCGTGTGCGGATTGGCAGACTTCACACTCCTTTAAGATCATTATGGAGAACTCTCAGGCGTGCAGGTTTCCTCACGATGTTTTCCTTCACCGTTGGAACAAGTGATATTTTAATTGCGTAAAAACGCACGTAACTCCGAAAAGTTGTAGGTGCGTCCCCGGGTTTGAACCACCGACTCTGACCTCTGAAGACGCGGACGTCCTAACCACTGGGCTATCACCGCTCGTATGCAAGTAACAAGTACGTGTGAATAACTTCTGCCGAAAACATCACATCGCGGCCGCTACGCGCTACGCGACATCTACGCCTCCGCCACGCGGCGGCTACGCTCGCCTAGCGACTACGCGCTACGCGATCTATTCCCGCTACGCGGCGGCTACGCGCTACGCAACTCGACTCGCTTCTTTTGTGCCAGAGATTTATAGTTTTCTTCTTCTTTGTGACCCACGACGGTAGACCTGCACCTTTCCGGGTCCAGAATAATTTCAACCTTGTAATTACAAAGCGTACTTTGGAGTGACAGGAAACTATGAAATGTTAAGTCAATCATATCAAGACAAGAATAGCTTCATTCACATAAATCTATTACAGTCATCTATGAATCGATCATTTGATTATTTTTATTCCTGAAGTGATGGTGATAACTACAATCGACATCCTAAAGCTAAGAGGTTTCAAATCGCGCCCAGGTCTAAGAAGAAACCCACAACAAATTAAGCCGGGTTTTTTTTTGTTACCATCCATCTCACATAATCAATAATAAATTATAGTACATAGGTACTATAATACTCCATAGGGAGATATAGTAATATATCACACCCAAGCTTTTTTATCGTTTATAAATCCATAATATCGTAATATGATTATTGTATAAGCTTTCATTTAATAAAAACTTTGAACTTATTGATAGAAATCTCCAAGATATCAATAGGTAATTTAAAATAAAATATAATTAAGGTAGGCAGTTTAAATAGACTACTTTAGTAACTTACAATTAATAAAAAAAACTGAAACAAAATAACCGAGTTCGTTAGTTGCATGAAATAGTAATCCGGCTCTCTGCGGTCGTGTCACCGGCTCCACTCGATCTACTAAAGAAGGCCAGTGTCAAGGTGCGATGGCAGCAGCACCGACGAGAAAGTATGCCCGTTCGTTGTATGTGACGGAACCCGGACACAAGCCTGAGTGGGCGAGCCGGCGCCGCAACGCCGCGTCAAATGCAAATTAAACCTTCATTTCGAGCTTCATGTAAATCGGGATCGCGTCTCGCGCCGCCGCCGCCGCCGCCCCGCGCTGCGCTGCGCTGTGCTGCGCTGCGCTGCGATGTGCCTCGCTGTGCTGCGCTTCGGTGGTATTTTATCCCGACGTAAAACGTTATATTTCACCGTAGCCGCATTAATTTCCGCCTGAACATCAGAACACGAATTTTTATTTTTTTCTATTTCATGCACACGTACAATGTTTAACAAGTGAATGTACTTTTTGTAAACAAATGTTAGTAAAATACAAGTAGAAAAGTTCAGAACTAGTTCATTTCGGCGGTTGCGTGTGTGTGTGTGTGACCCCGTCCCGGAGGTCCATAAAATATGAAGCATCCCGCGCGCTTCATCACTACTTCCCCGGCACCTTCGATCCAGCTCTGCCGCGGGGCGCGCTGCGCGGGGCCTGTACACTCGTAATACATTCGTAATGATATTTTAATTCAATTTCAAATAAATATTTTATCTATCATTTTAATGAGTGAGCTGACGGTGATTACTACATTTGTTATCGGGAAATTCTCATTATGAGAGTTAGGAAATAAGTATCGAGTGCTGGCGTGCTCCGGAGCGCACGCGGGGGCTGGTCGATATTTTCTTCGGATTGTGTATTGATTTAAAAATAGTGTAGAACAGCGACTCGGTACAATCCGCTTTTCCGTATACAGACAAATCGACATGTTAGTGAGATGAGACGCGGGCGGGCGCAGTGGCCACAGTTGCAGAATGCGCCGCGATTCGTGTTTCGTTTTATTGCCATTTCTCGCAGAAGTTTCTAGTTCCCCGCGCTCGCAAACTTGTTCCGCTTTAAAAGCCGCTCTCGAGAGTTTTAATTCAGCGGAGAATTGTTGAATTTTTAATAACCGCTAACTAACGAGCGCGAACCCGCGCCCGGCCCGCGCCCGGCCCGCCGCCGGACGCCGGCCGTCTCAGATTCGAGACTAACTTCGGAAAGGTTTCACGGGAGGAGTGAGTGAGTGAATTAAAGTTTTTCATTTTTTTCGCTCAACATTTTTAATAATTCTGCTGGTCAGTAGGTCCCGTCAGTCAGTAGTCACTTAGATGTATTCGCTAATTTGGAGTGTCGTGAGCGAATATCATTCTGAAATCTGCTGATCTGGAGGCTGCTGCGCGTCGGTTTCGTGGCGCTGGACCGGCGACTCGTTTGGCTCTTTTGCCCGTTGGCCTTCAAAATATGAAGGCAAGCCGTAAAGTTAGCTGTAATAATTGTATATTGGTCAAGTAAATTACAAAAATAAGCAAATCAACAAAAACGGGCCCCTTCACAACGGCGGCGGCCGCGGGCAGCTCTCAGCTTTGGTACAATTTGAATAAATGGCGCTCGGAATTAGCACTAAACCTTTAATTTAAATAGCAATATAGTCAACACATGTCCTCGATATCTCTCTGGTACTATTCACTTTATTTTGTGAATGAGTGAGTACACTCTACTTTGACGGGACTCATTACCAACAGACTTCACGTGGAGTAATGAAGGCTAACACGGCGAGTGCGGGACGGAACCTCCGCGGAATAAATAATGACTATATGATATGATCGACAACCGCGCGGTGCCGGTGCCTGCGACGGTAACAAGTAGTGGAGGCGAGGCGAGGCGTGTGATGCGAGGCAGCGAGGCGAGGCGGATCCCGCGCCGCTGTTAACCTGATCGATCACCCGCGCCCCCGCCCCCGCCCCGCGCCCCGCGCCCGCACACGTGACCGTAATAACTTACCGCACCGTAACGCGGAATCCCCCCTAATATGGATGTGCTCATAGATGATGGATGGAGCTCGTCGCGGCGCGCGGGCGCTGCTCCGTGGTCTCTACTGAAGCGCGCTGCCTCACCGTCACCGACTGCGGGACACTTATTTTGTTTTGTAATTTTTATATCGCGAGTACACGAGCTGAGAGATATCTGATGGTAAGGGATGAGCCGCCGATGTGTCACCGGCTTGTTTGAACGGAACGGATTTGTTTGAACAAAAACTTGTTTGAGTGTCGATTTGCAGACTCGTTCCGCGTATCTCGTGAACTACACGAGCGAGCTCGCGGAAGATACTAGCTAGCTTTCGCGTGTCATTTTATTAAATTAAAATAGAAGTAACCAAAATAAAAAATACATTTCACTTATTTGAAAAGAATCTTCCTCTTGATAACGAACCAAAGTGAACACACAGACGCACTTGGACCAACGCAGTGTCAGTGTGCATGTAGATGTGGGCAGCAGAGACGAGTCGCAGGGAACGAACACCGTTCTGTGATACCCGCCAATACGTCACGTAAACCTGCCCGAGGTATGCGAGGGAGCGCCTCCTGGCAGTGAGCCGGCTGACGAGCGCGGCTGCGGTGGTACCTCATTATCCGCCGGGGCGCGCTCATCCGACTTGAGAAAATAGGCCGCGCGGGATGGGCGTGCTCTGGCATGCGGCGACTACAACCGTGCCCGTTGGTGCGCTCTACACGCTGCCCCGGCGCTGCGCAGGCACGGCGGCTATACTGGCGTATGAAGATACTCGGTAAGAGTTATTGGGCATTTTATTTGTGTTTAACTCTTGCTTTCCGTCACGTTTAATCACTAATCACTAATCACGTTTGGATTTGAAAGAATCAACATTGACGGCGATCAATACGATGTGTTCATTAGCACGTTACGAATATGCCAGAGGAGGGTTCGCGTCACGCTCTCCCGCTCGGCGGGTGGGGGGCGAGGCCGAGGAGAGGGAGGGGGTCTAGGGATCGTTTCACGTCTAAAGCTACCGAAGGACAAATGGATAGCACTCGGCACGGGACCCTGACCTCGGTCAACACACTCCACGAATATTTGGTTTCTTTGTTCTGTTAAACATAACTATAAATCCACTGCAAAGTGATCAGTGAAACTCAATATCAAAAATTTATAGAATTCTTAGTTCTTATTAAAATATTTCTTTATATTTTTTTTCTTATTTTGTATCGTTCCCTTTCGGTAATGACGGATGGATGGACAAATACCGCACGACATCTGATTCAGCGGCATCTGTCGTCCCGGGGTTACAGACAACAGAGTTCCATCACATCAACCAGCTCAGGACGAGCGCTCCAGCGTGACCGGCGGTCACATTCAAAACAACCGCTCGCGCTTTAGGTAATTGTTGCCCAAAAATAGTAGATTTAAGTTATACTGATCTTTTGTTTCATTGGTATCACGATTCTAGGGCCACGACTAAACCAATACACGCTGCCGTCGAAACAACATAACACCTCCTCGGTATCCGTCGAGAGCTGCGGCCAGCGAGTAGTCGATCGTTCGCAGAAGTCGTCGGCCCTCGAGTCCTCGAGTTACAATGATATTTGACCGGCTACTACACCACTGAGTGAGAGCTCGGAAAAATAGAAATGCATTCTCTGAAACGCGGCTGACTAATTGGGTGACAGGCGACACCCGCGAGAGGGCTCGCAGCCGCACGAGAGGGCCCTCCGAGCCCGTCCGCCCTCGAAGAGGCGGGTTTCAAGCGACGAACCGCTCGTTTGCTCGAACCGACAATTTCGGCCTAGTTCTTATTTGGCCTACTTCCGCAGCACTCCCGCCGTCTGTCAAGCAGCGTCACTCCTGTTATGATAAATGCTGATCGGCAGCGCAAGGCTCGCCGCGAACGTATCGGAGATGGAAGATGGGGCTGGAACGTCGATTATTATCTCTATGTTTTAAAATACATTAAAAATTAGCTTTTAATTTTTTTTTAAACTTTATACTGTATCTTGCAATTTTTAAATTATCTAGGATGATAAAAAGGGCTTTAAGGTACGAGAGTGTGTGGTTTATCACTCATATTCCGGTGCTAGCTGTATAACAACTTTCTAAAATATAATTTTTAAAATGGAAGCCTCTCTCTTTCTAAAATGAACTCTGCAAACGGGTCCAGGCTGGCCGCATATAATCCTTAATATCGTAATATGATTTTTCTACAAGCTTTCGTTTTAAAAACTCTGAACTTATTGATAGTCATCTCCAAGATATCAAGAGGTAATTTATTATAAAATAAAATACAATTTCCTTTGAATGTTACAAATTTTGTGCAGCCTACTAAACGGTACTACAAGTTTACTTTCATGTTATTATGTTCAGTGCGTTACAGTCCATTTTTTTCATTCATCATTTCTGCAAAACGAAAACAGTGTCAATATCAGCAGCTTTACCGCTTACTAAAATACCATATGACATAATGCTGTGAAAGTAGCTAAAATATACAAGTCTAGCAGTCTCTATATCCGTCAAATGACGAATCTTTTTTACCGCGTAAGCAGCAGAGCTAAGTCTGTGCGATAAATTATTTATATGTGGTGTATTGAAGTTTAGCGTCTAATGTTATACCCGGGAATGTCGCCGTATTTACCAGATCCAATTCCTCATTATTAAGTAGTACAGTGGTTTTCACCTGTTTAACATTGGGCAACGTGAATTTAATACACTTTGTTTTCTTCCCATTAAGTGCTAAGTTATTAGCCTCAAACCAATGTACTACTTTCGCGAGAGAGTTGTTTACCTCGTCAACATTTGTTTCACGTCGTTTAGTTTTAAAAACGAGTGATGTATCATCAGCAAACAATACTATCGCGCTATTGTTCTTAGTAAGGTAAGGAAGGTCATTTTTGAACATTAGAAGGTTAGGTTTCCTCACGATTTTTTCCTCCACCGTTGAAGCAAGTGCTATTTTAATTGCCCGAGATCGAACCCCAACCTATGAGTAGGAGACGGACGTCCTAACCACAGGTTACAGGTTCAATTCACAATAATATAGTTTTTTTTTCATATCTGTTATATCAATTGTCATAAAGTACTTAGCCAACCTTTAACTTGGTTTTATCTTAGTTCTAGACCAGCAGTAGTGACGTCATTCGATCAACGCGCATGTGCAGCTTGTAATCATCCTGTTTCGAGCTACTCGCAATAAAACAACACATAACCGGTGGCTTCGCCGGCAGGCAGCGGCGACCGAAGCGCCCCGACGCACCAATAACTAAATCCCATAGAACAGACCCCAGGACCTCTCATCACACAGCACGGAAACGAACTACTCGCTGCGCCAGGGCGGCGCCACAGGCTTCACTGTCTGAGGGATTCGGTTATAAACTCTAAACTTTTAATGATTTCCTTTTGAGTTAGTATTTCGTTCACCTCCAATTTGCATTAGCGGTGGACGCTATTCAAAGAGACATTTCAGCTGCCGGGACGTGGGGGAGGTGAGGGCGAGTTTGGCAACTCCGCATCAGTTACCGAACTGGTGCGGCAACTAATGTCATTAAAACTAGGCGTCCGCGCGACCCGCCGGGGAAATGTTATAGTGTGTTTAACGTATTGTTACGGCGGCGGCGGACGTGTTTGATTTCGAATGTGATCATAAAGATGAACATTCGCCCTAACACTGCGTTAGCTCTTCGGCTCCTGTAGCGGACCCCAGTAGCTGTTACAGAAACGTAGTTGAGCGAGAAGTACGTCCGTAAAGAATTCTATTGTGTAACGGGCGCGTGAGGCGAAGCGAGATAAACTGAAACAGGGAGAGGCTCGTAACGATTCTCACAAATGTTTTTTCACCACGTGAGAGCCGATAGCTGTGAAATAGGTTTTCTCGTGTCATTTAGCAATTTTCGTGCTGTTAATGTGACGCATGTAATGTAGTTTTTTGAATATTTTATCTAGAAAAAGTTAGATATTCACATTAGTGTATCCAAATTATCGAACGAAAATATTTAAACGTTATCGCTTTATCATCTCAACCAGTGCACTGCCATTGCTGAAAACAAAGATGCGGAGAACAGATTCCCGACGCTGAGTCGTCCGGTCCGCGGTTGCTATTCCAGCACTTCGGGACTCGTGCGTGGTCCTCCGCCGAGCTTTGTTCCGTTCTTTCCCACTTACTACTATTATGGTAATTCGGCTTCTAGTAGGCAACTAGAATAATAATAGGCCGGATCCGTATTTTTTATTATTAATGAAATAGTGTTACGTCAAATTATATCTGCAAACGCCAAAGAAGTCGTGTGGTGTCGTACCCACCGAATATTGTGGCTGTTTGTGACCCGCATCAGACGTCAGGACTACGGAGTGTCGGCGCGGGCTGCGGGTGTCGGGGCAGCGCTGCGGGTGTCGGGGCAGCGCCGCGGCCGCTCTCAGCGTTGTCTGCCACGTCGAAGATGTTTGCGACCTAGTTCACGTTTGAATTCAGGCTTCTTAATTTCGTGCTTTTTTGACTAAAGATAAATCCATCGTTCGGAGCGGGAACAGATCGCGTCAAACAACGTTTAAGTAGGTTTACCGAAACAGGCGATTCCGCAGGCCCGCACTAACTATTCTACACTCACAATTTTTGTCGCGCTGTGAACGGACAAGGGTCGATCGGTTCGAATGTGCAATTTTTTATAGTGACTTCTGATAATTTCTTTATTGTTTAATTAGTGAGTTGTTTTTGGATAACTTTGAGACCGAGCCTGAAGTCCTCAGTAGATGCTGGGATACAGCAAAACGTTCCGGAGCACACGCTGCTGCATAGCGTTACTGTACGCGGTAGATGTACCGACGCCCGTGCTCCGGGCCCTCAGAGAATGTAATGTTGTTACGGAACTACCGTAAACATGTTTTTGCAACGGAATAAAGATTTGTGATAGTTATGTTGAAGGTCGCGCACAGAAGCCGGACGTGTGTCAGGAAGGACGGCGGCGGGAGCCAAAGTGACAGGGAGGATGGTTACGGAGACCTTCGGGGGAGGGCGAGGGGGAGGCACGCTTGGCGCGTGTCCAGCGCGCGTCCGCCAACTTGTAAAGGAATTACTGAAAGTCATCGACTGCAGCGTTCTCACAGCGGCCCGGGTGTCGCGCTGCCTCCACGCTGCACGCCGGACGGGAGCGGGCGGCGGCTCAGTGGCAGCGTCACTCACGCTGGTGGCGTTGTCTTGTGTGTCACATTACTCTCCTCTGTCATTTCGCGAAAGACAAAGAAACAACAGACACACTCTTGCATTTATTCATCAAACAGAGCGTTAGTCCTTCAAGCGCTCAAGTATAAAATACAAAGAGATGGAGAAGATCAAAGTTGGCATAATTAATCACCGATGGTCCGTCTCGGGACCCGATAGTAAATGTGAAAAGTTGGTAATGAATGGGCCCAATGAGACGAGCGATGGAGGGGCCGGCGGCCGGGGGGGGAGGGGGGGCGACCTTCAGCTGATTTAGTTGAATACGAGCGGCCAATTAATTAGGATTTCAAAGTAACTCCTCAAGCTCAATGCATTCTGTAACATTTTCCTCGGATTTAAGAAACTCGAGTCGAGCGGGCTGGGCGCTGCGTCGCACTCGAATGTGATCCACGAACATAATATAATATTGAGGAGTGGTATTTAAGAGAATTTAAAATCATTATGGCGGTGCGCCGCGCGGGACGTGCTATATCACGGAAAAGTTTCATAATTCCAACGGAGTGTTCCCGCGCTTTCGCTCAGTCAGTCAGTCAGCTTCGTCAGGACAGGTCGTCACAATAAAACTATCAGAGCGGGCAGCTGCTAAGAAGTCACACGAGTAAGTTTAGTTTGTTCCGTAAAGTGGGTCAGTCAGCTGCACAGCTCCGGCGCGGCGTCGCCCGAACGCCTTTCTTGTTAATATAATACAAAAAAATATCTCCCTCGAGTGCCATCCGCAATCCAAGCACTCGTATAGATCTCACAAGGAGGTACTCATTGCGACAAACGGCCGAGATGAAAGGCGGCGGCCGCCCTCAGCGGCGCCGGAGCCCCGGGCTGCGCCGGGTGCCGCGCCGCAGCGTCGCCGAGAACATCTCGAGACAATGTGTTGAGTCGCATTCGTTTCTTAGAGGTTATATTGTTGTTCAATGAGAAACTGCGGAGGCTGGCGTGCTCTGCCGGCGCTGTACCGCCGGTCGAGCCGGCGCCGAGGCTCTACGTTTTGTAGTACTTACATAATGTGTGTGTGTGTGTGTGTGTGTGTGTGTGTGTGTGTGTGTGTGTGTGTGTGTGTGTGTGTGTGTGTGTGTGTGTGTGTGTGTGTGTGTGTGTGTGTGTGAATGGTGCAGGCCACAGAGCAGCGAGCAGCACACGTCGTAGTGCCGCGTGACAGCAGCAGTAGTGGCGGGGAAGCCAATCAGCCAATACGCAAGCTTTGAAAATCTTTTCCCCGTTTTTTTTCAGAGAGCAGGTTACAACCGGATGAGATATTAGAAAATATTTGTAGGATTTATTTTTGTTTGTAATTCGGCGAAGATGTGTACACGACGCGGCGCCTCGCGCGCCGGTACAGTGTACGCGAGTGATGCTCTCGAGAGTATTTTGTTATTATTTAAGATAACTGAAATAATACATTGATTAATTGAATACATCGAATATGTACTGAAACCATTTATTCAATATGTTTTTCTCATGTTTTGTACGCTGGAGCAGGCGGGCTGGTTCACTGCGGATGCTGCATTCGAGTCACAGCGCGAGCTGCTGGGAATAGCTTCTGAGCGACCGAAATGAAGGAAACTTCTGTACAAACAGTTGACTGGTTTCGTACTTTTTTCGGTTATTCATCCACGATCCACATCAATCGGCTTCATGAAAAAAGGATAAACGGACGAACTCTTTCGCGATTGTTATGCGGATATAAGGGACGAGTGGAGTCTGCGCCTCGCTCGTAAACGAACGTCCCCTCGCATTCCCGCTGGCCGCTCGTCTCCCTCGGGAGCCGCCGCCGACTGACCCTCTAGCAGCCCTCTCGCGTTTGTTCTACATTATTTTATGAATTGTAAAGTATACAAATAACAACCGGTAGTTGGCATGAGCCTCTGGAGGAGACGGCCGTAATAATTAAAATATTAACGCTCCCGTTGATGTTCACGTCGCGGCGATGACAAAAAATACTTTTTGTACAATTCATTGTGAGAGAGCCATTTACAATGCCTTCAAGAATTTTGATTTTACCCTAGTACTGTTTCCCGTTTATTTTGTTTATTTCGATTTGAAACCCCTGCTCAATAACAGCGCTAAAAGTTCGACGCGTCTCCCGAAGGTCACGTCATTAATTCGTGAGCGTCAATTTGAAGCTGAAAGCAAATCTTCACGCGATCGAGTAAGTAAGAATGGTCGCCTTAGGTGGGTACGGAATTCTGGCGCAGAGCGGCCGCGGCACGCAGACACCTACAATTAATGTCATGGATTGAAAACTAGGAAGGACTCGAACGTGCGGTAACGACGACGTGACGGTACGCTGCCGGCGCGGAGCTCTGGCCACCGGCCGGGGGCGGCTTCAGTGATCCGGACTAATTAATGAGCGCATTACACGCCAGGTGACCCGGACTAACCCGAGCTTCTTTCGCCGCCCCCGCAGCCCCCGCCCCGTCCCCCGCCCCGCGCAGCCTCACGACGCAGGAGCACTTTTGATAAGCCATGAAGTGCTGTAGTAGAGTCTCCGTACACTCGCGCCGTGCTCTCTGCGGCGCGCAGGAGCGTCGTTGAGAACAGGCTCATATACACATATTGTTTCGCACACCGCAGCACTCCGTGGCCGCAGCCCGCTCGGCGCCGGCAGCGGCCTCGCTACGGACGCCAATATTACAGACTAAAATTTAAGAATTATTCGAATAAATTTCAGAGTTGGTAGATTACAGATAAACAATAAATGAAATAAAACCATTTTCTTCATAATATTTGGATAGATATAATATATAGGAGTTTAGATATATAATCTATATACTCTTTATCCTCGTCTGTTTCGGTTTTAGTTTATTTCCCGAGCGCGCTCTATATTGGAAATAACTTAATTCAGGCGAAAGCAACAACAATATTTTCAAAATATGCCCAGGCTTCTGCGGCATGAGTCTGACGCGAGGCACAGCCTGGCAGCCCCTTTAACAACACAATGTCAAATTTGTGTTGTGTGTGTCATCCCGACACGTTCCCGCCGCCGGCCGGTCGCCACAGTTCCTTATAATTTCCGTCCGCGGTGCGGTCACTCACACGGCGCGGAACCTCGCACCGCGGGGCGGCGGCCCGCGTCTCGGCCCCCACTGCTGCTGCTCCTCCTCGCCTGCTGGCGGATGCGTGGCTGGCTCCAGCCTGAACGGCACTGCACCGAGCCCGGCGAAGGTTGCGCCAGAACCACATATGGCTGGTCAGCAATGAAAGGAACAGGTCAGCTGCAAGCACTCCGGCACGAGGTACAGACATACATCGGAAAGCTCCCGCCCTAAATAAATCCGTAACATTTAACGAAAAACGTTCAAATCAAACTATTGATCTTATCGACGATCACGTACACGGGCTTAGATGTTCTCAGAAGTAACTGAGATGTTCACTTGATGTTAAGTGATTACCGTCGCACGTGGACAGAGGCGACAGCGACAGCCTATCGTCTCGATCGGCTTCTACGTGGAGGGGTGACGACTAGCCGCGGCCGCCGGACCGGACTCGAACCGGAAAAGGAACCCCGGACCCTACGCATTTAATACTACAGAGCATGCTCAGCGCCCCGGAGGTCGTGTAATACGATAATTGGCACAATTTTCAAATCTATTGTTTCAAAACATTTTAATATGACCGTTCCGTGTCGCGGCCGGCCCGGCTGCCGGCGCCCGGCTCGAGTTCAACTCTTTAAGTCGATTCGCTTGTCAAAGCAATTTAATCTAAAAATCGAGTAAAGACGATGCACTTCACTCAGGAGAGAAACACGTTTCGAGCTCGGAGATGGAAAACAAACAACTAGCGGCCGACGCGGAGTGCACGCGGGCTGCGGGCCGCGCTCGACAAACAGACTGAATGCCGTGTACACGCTTGACCAGTAGATATTACTATGAAATGATGATTTATCTTTATTTTTTTTCTTCGTCTTGCCCTTATCCCATCATCATCTTCCACTCGCTTCTATCAGCCGTCAGCTGATCAGTATCAAAATATATATTTATCAACTATTAATTTTATAAGTTAGAAATGGCGTCACGAAAAGTAGCGCGCGTAGACTGCGGCGCTCGATGTGCCGGTGTTAACACTTCGCGACCACGTGAAAAGAACCGAGCCACCTGGTGAACTGGTGATGCGCTGGTGGTGGACAGCCAGGGTCACACATGTGTTCGCCGTTGGATCGGGCGATCATCGTCGCGCGGGTCGCGCTGTTTTTTTTTTCCGGACTATTAACTGTGCTAACCCTATTGGTTGGATGACGTAAGATAGGGCGGACCTCGTCTTCGCCGGCGAAGACGGTGTGTAGCGTTTGATTGTGTGGTAGGTGGTACGAGTGTGTTGTCAGTAGTCATCTGATCGTCAGGGTCATGAAGGATATGTTTAGGTCTCCCCTTTCGGAGAGCAGCGCTTAGGTCGGGACGCGTGAGCGTCGCGCTGTGGATGAGCATTCAGTTGAACGCGCTCCTACACAAGTGGGCCACGAAAAGGAAAAAATATTGATACATAAAAATATTTGCGAGGAAAAAAGCGCGTCACTCACCGCACTGTCCCCCCCCCCGCCCCTCCCCCCGCGGTGGGATGACCTGCCTCTCGGGCCGTTGGGAGCCGTAAGTGTCGCTACACTTACGGCTCCCAAGTAGTAAGCACGTTTGTTTAAAGGGTTCCGGCCCCGGAGGGTGAGTGAAAGCCTCTGCTCGTCCGTCCATGGAGTGCGCTGTTAAAACGACAAATAATTAAAATAATATTGAGTTGAAAGCAGAATGCAGGTCTCCATACTCAGCGCGTGTTTGTGGTGAGCGCGGCGCAGTCGCTCAGCGCAGGAGTGGTCGCAGCGCGCACGTCGGGCGCCGTCACTCCGCTCGTATTCGTTTTATCATTATATTTATTGTTTCAGTTTGTATATCCAAGTTATACATATATACATAGTACCCGGGGGAGTGTTTCCGTTAAGTGATATGATGTCAATATTATCTGGGACATTAAGATTTATCTGTTTATTAAATTCGACCTGAAATGTAAACGCGGTTGTCACCGCATTTTATAACAGAAAACTTTGTACTGTTATTGATTTAAAAGAAAGGGTACGTTTCTCTCATGATATAATAGTGGATCGATATGGGATCTGGCAGCGCTGCCCGGCCGGGGCCACGTTATTGTTACAGTTGGGACAGCATCCCCGCCGAGAGCAGCGTGTACAATGAGACGGCCCTGTGGCGATACGCCCTCCGCGCCTTCCACCCACGTGATTGATGCGTGAGTCTCTCGCTAACTAATTCTCGAGAAATCTCTCCGACAGCTCGTAATGGTCGGCGCGCCCCTGCTCGTTCGTTCGTTCGTTCGTTCGTCTGTAACTGTTGTTCGCTAAATCTTACAACACATTCTTTACATCTAATCCTGGATCCGATTGAAGGCGTCGAGTCCGAGCGCGCGTATGGTTCAACCCGCAGTGTGGAGTCTGGGTTCCCTGTTTTCGGCTCCACCGCTGGACGGGCCCGAGATGGCACCGGGCACCGGCCGAAGCACTGGCACGCGGCGACCTTCGCTTCTTCGGCGCGAGTGCGCTCGCGCGAGGCGACCTCGCGGAGGCGCGGAGGGGGCGAGGGCTTCCAACTAATGAAGCATGTAACTACTCGTGCGTGCGCGCAGTGTGCTGGACGTGCGCTGTCCTCATTCCTCGACTGCCGCGGACCGAGACAAATAAATACTGAATATTATGCAGTTCGGGAATAAACACTTGAACCTTCAACTCCCAGATTTCGCTTATTAAGATTGCAACATTGGGAGACAACTAAAAGAAATAAGAAAAGGAGAATATTCTCTGATACTTTTCCAAAATATTAAATCTTTTTGTCCACAGTCTAGTTAAGCGTACTCCGGCCGGCGGCGGCGCGGGGCCGGCCCGGCCGGGCGCCGGTCTCACGAGCTTAAGCTCGTTAGCTCGCAGTTATTAAAAATGCAGTTATTCCCTGCGAGTCGACGTGACCCACGACTGTTAAGGCACTACGCGGAGCGCTCGGCAACTTTTGCGAAAAGAAATATAAATCTCGCACGCGCCCGCGGGTGTGTGTGTGTGTGTGTGCGGGAAGCTCTGCGCCCGCGTTGCGGCTCACCCAGCATCAAAAGAGTGATGTAGTACTGCTGGTGTGAGCCCGCCCCGGCTGCGGCTGCCAGCCCGCCGGCATTCACGTGAGAATCCATACGAGGTGAAAAAGATGTACTGTGGAGTTACACACGGAATGTTGTTGAGTACATCGCCACTGAGATAACTCGAGTGAACAAGTCGCGATGCGCCGCAGCCGGCTCTGCCTTTTAGAATTTAAATCGCCAAAAACGAAACGCTTACATTAATTTACCAACCAATTTTGAAAGTCGACTGAATACATACCCACTCGTACAAACGTGCCGAGGAGGTGCGACGCAGTACTTGATCTTTTTCCACCACATTTAGAACCGTGGGAACATCACATGCTTCAGGAGAAATAAGAGAAGAAGATAGAACAGGAGCAGTCGCGACGTGATAGCATCACTCGCGCCTCTCACGCGACCGGCGGCGCGACCGGCGGCGCGACCGGGAGCTGGCGCGACGTTATCGTAATCAAATAGAATCGCTTTTACTATATGTTGCTGTCGTCAAAGCTGCCAAGCTACTTTCGACTGTATTTCAACTAAATAAGTTGCCTTTCGCTGCACGTCGGCCGCCGTCGCCGGAGCCGACAAGCCACACGCTGCTGCACTGAATTCCCGATAGCGATCTCCGTGAAATTGTAGTTTGCGTGACGTCACATTATAAATTGCTAGTTTTAACGATAACATATAACGAGTTTGCCGATCGCGAAGGATTTTCCAGCATTATCTCATTAAAAACCAGCTGTTAGGAAATCGCAAGAAAACTGGAACCTGGAGGTGCGTTAGAGTTTTTTTTAGATGTCGTAAACATACCCTAGAATCGTCTGTTCATGTTCTACTCAAAGGTCAAACATATCTGACGTCATCAGTGGTTCTCGCGGTTCGCGGCGAGCTGGTTGTAAACAGCTCCGCGAGGAGGTAGACTACCTTCTTTATGTTGTCTTATATAAACGAATGTCAGCGACATATCTTTACGTAGGAAGATGGCGAGTGCTCCGGTCTACTTTAACGGCGGTAAAAAGAAGGCGCCGTTAGTGACATGTAAATATTTTTATTCTTAGGAATATTAAAAACCCATGCTTCCTTTGGACGGTCAACCTACTGGTCTGATTGACAGATTTGTTGTTATAAAAGTAAAAAAACAAACGCAGACGAAATGGCGTGTGAGGGCTATTAACAAGTAGAAACATAAAGGAGTCACTGATGAGAAGCTGATTCAAGTTGGAAAAGTGCGCTTGTCTGTAAACAATAATTTAACTACTAACTAACTTAGACGAGAGAACACTCGCAAGGTCACCTCTAAAGGCAAGTGGCCTTCACTTGGAGCACGAAGGCCGAAACCCGTCCCCGTCTACGAGTACTGGCGGAATGTTGTTGAGTCACTGTTCCCATGAAATTTTTCATCAACCAAGCTACATAGTATACCGCGAACCATCGCGTCGCACCGCCCGCCCGCGGTTATGATTAGTTTTGACTTGGCGTTATCTTTGGCTTTCATTCTTCATCTTCTCCTTTGAGGGACGTAGTATGTGTGAGCTTCTTCAAGAATTGGGTTGTCTCAAGCAAAAAATAGTTTAGAATGAAGGATAAAAAATAAACTCTGGCGCTTTTTATGTTTTTTATTTGTTTCGCAGCCGCGTCCAACTGCAGGAGCTGCGATCGGAGGCTGCACCTCTCCGCCTCGTCTGTTTGTTCCTCGGTTTCATTTTACCAGTTTTGGAGCGGCCGAGAGATGCCTCGAGCGCGGCGGCGGCGGCTCGCTGTGACGCCACGGCGGCCGTCAGCCCGCCGAGCTGTCGCGGAGACCCAAACGAGCCTGTCCTCTAACTCTCGCAGGAACGAACGCTTTATTTCGAAGACCTGAAAGCAAAAGTTTGACAGTACTGTTAAACCCCGACGAAGTTTTTCTCGAGGTCTGCATGTACTGAGAACTGGCAAGCGAGCACTCAGTGGTCGGGTCGGGGTGTCGCGTCGGGCTGGGGGTCGGGCCGGGGTCGGGCCGACCGCCACCGCAGCCGCCGGTGCCAGCGCCACGCGCGGTCGCGCTGCCGTTTAAATTGCAACGACAGCGCGGTTACGTTTTAATTATTAAACTGAATTGGCCGAAGTATTTGTTGTCCGCGGCCGCGCACGCGTCACGCAAGGAGTTCTCGTCAACGGAACCGTCAGCTCTAAGTTTATACTTAGCTAATTTTTTTTAACTTTTGTTTTTTGTAAGATTGTTACAATCGTATTTTTATTGAATTTTGTTATATTCCTGTGGAAATACATTTCACACTATAATTGTCATTATTTTAACTTCCTTAAATTTAAATTTTATTTTGATAACAACAGTGACCGACTACCCGGCCCCGCCCGGGCCGCGCGCGTTGATAACACGGGAGATGATCTTTATTTTCTATTTGCTTTTTTCTTCTTTTGAATGTAATGTGATGTGCATAGAGTAACAGACAACCTACTCTTTTAAAAACTCGATTAAGATAATTAAGATGGTAGGTTTGTGTAACCTTCGTATCTCGCTCGCATGGCGCCCAGCACACCAAACCCGCTACCCATTCGAATAACATGATGTTCGCATGCACACACACACAGACTACGTCACGGAGCCTCTCGCGTGCAAATCGATAGCAGTCGAAGTTACCGCCGGCCGCACAACGGTTACTCCGATTCGCAAATCAACTTAACTTCGATCTCGAGCGAGCCCCGCCTCGCCCTGCACTAAGTTGCATCGTCGATTATTATTGTATCCATTTTCCCCGCGGAGCAACACTCGCGAGCGAGCAAGTGTCGGCGCGATGTGACCGCCCCGCGGCTGCACTCGCCGTGCTGTCGGAGCAGCAGCACGCGGAAGGCTTTTGTGCAAGCGTACGAGCGAGCCTTCCGCCGCCGCCCTGCGTATTGCGCGAGCGAAATAATAACTGCCCGATAGCAAATATGATGTACCAAATACGTAAATAATGTAACAAATTGTGATTCGATATTTAATAGTGATAAATGGGCATTTAACATTACGTCGCAACCCGTAGCGACATGGCACTGCACTTTGCATGGCATAAGAAATGTAATGTTTTAAGTTTAACGAATATTCGATAACTGAAGATTAACTCTTTATTAAGACATGGTAAATATCTCAGTTTGTTTAGTTGTAGCTGTTTGAAATCGAGAATAAGAAAATCTATTCAACTCAGGCAAGCGACGCCGGAGAGCAAACATAACATATGCAAACAATAAACAGCAAGTATAATTTGCTATATACCTCGAACTTATAAACTCAAAAGAGGTTCTAGTGGAGGATTTTGTGTGGTGTTATACTATACTAATTTCCCGGTTGTCGGCGGAATATAGCAAATTATACTTGCTGTTTATTGTTTATCATGGACTTCCGCAAAGTAACGCCTGCTTCACCACACGGCGGAGATAAATCACACCCCCGCCCCCCCGCGCCCGCGTCGAGACCTCGTCACGGTGACACAAAGCCCGCACTAACAACAAAGATTGAGCGCGGGGGGGGGGGAGGGGGGCGCTTGTGTATTTCGCTGAAAAAGCATTTTATTGTGTTAAGATGAATGCCTCGTTGTCGCGACGGAGTTCTCTCTTTATTTCGGTTAAGTTTGGCCGCCCTCGTTTGCGAACATTAAGTTTGACAATCACGCGTATAGTCACGAGTAATGCATATGTTCCGCGGTGTAGTGTCACGCGTCTGTGGGGGACGGCTCCCTCGGCCGGGCTTCTCATATAAAACGTTATTTTTAAGGCAAGTGACAAGCAGTGCCGAATTACGCGAACGATCTCTTATATAGCCGTTACGTACGAAAATGAAAGTAAAATGAAATGAAAAGTTATTTTCAACTAAACCTACGTAGAGCTAACTCGGCACTCACGCTGCATGTATTGTAGCGGGCCGGCCGCCGCTCGCAGTCATCGCTATCGTCTGTGAGGTGTACCGGACTGATGAGCTGGCCGCGGTCGAGCCGCTCGCAGCAGTAGTGTGCTACGGATGTATAACAACTGCTGCTCGTCGAGAGCTTGATTCTGAAGAACCAATAAAATTAATCACTCTTTGTGATCATTACAATTCGGAAGTCTCCTCCTCTTCCTGAAATGAGCACCCTGAAGGCGGTTAAGAATTGTATTTATCTTTGGCATACATTCTTAAAGTAGTATATATGCTCTGAACGCGCACTGGGGCTATTGATACAGCGTTAGGTTGACTCCACGCAGCGCCGGCTGCGGAGGATATATCATTAAATGTGCCTGTGATTGCGGAAACGCCTGAAAATATTAGGTGTGACGTCACAATAACACCAACAAAATACCAGTAACATCGCTTACAAAGCCTGGAAGCATATTTTTTCTTTATTGTGACAAATAATAACGGAAATTCAATTTCTTTTATTTGCCTCTTCGGGGGCACAGGCGCTGATCGTTAGCTCGCTACCGAACCGCTTAGCAGAATGCCAATCTAAACAGGTACGATTGATATAAAAGTTTATTCAGTTTTCCGCTCGTGTCGATAACGCGAGCAGGCTCGCCGAGCTTGCGCGGCAAAACTTAACGACCTCAATGCGAAAGCATGAACTCGGTAAGCATATCGTTCAACTATTGATTTGAACTCCAGCTCAAGTGCTCTACATTTTACTCTCTATAGAGAGAGTTAGCATTTCAATATTCAAGGCAAGCGCAGAGCGACGGCCGGGCCGGGACTAGCGACCGGCCCGGCCGGGACTAGCTACCGGCCCGGCCGACCGACACATCCCTGCCTGCACACATTTTTATTTCGAACTGAGGAATAAATAAAACTAATGTTCACGGCCAAGTTAGGGCCTTCCGAAGGCCTTCTAAGTGCCGGCCTACGTCACAGGATCGTCGCCTCCCGCCGCCCGCACCACCCTCCCCCCACACTGCCCTCCCCCGGCGCGCTGGTCAGTGATATTTACAGCAGGTACACTGCACGGCTCACATTCAGTGGCCTATTTACACGGCCTGAAATAAACCGGCCGCCGCGGGGACTCGCGCACCCGCAGTGCTCCGTCCTCGCGGGAACACTGCACCGCCTCGACCACATCACGATTATATATAAGTATTGCTCTGAACCAATACTGTGTTTTTTGTAACTTTTTTTATAATAAATAATTGCAAATTCACGTTATTCATTTTTGGTATAAAATTTTGATTAAGTTTTAAAAACAGTACACTTCTTGCGATTCACAAGTTAGATTTGAGGATCGCAGATTTTAAAACTTTCCTCGCGCTAGGTCGACGCGGCTCAGAGGAAAAAATAAACATAATTTAAGTGTGGTACTGCGCTCTCACGTACAAATAATGAAACACTCGACCTGGTAGCCTCGCTTTCAAATTTCAACTCAATTTCAGCCCCTCGTGCGATCGGAATAAGTACAATCTTATTTATTTTTCATTTGCAATACGATAAGACGAGCACTCATACATTGCAATTACAAATTGACGTACAAGTCGACCGAGGCTGCAGGGACTGCGGGCGCCTCTGTCAATACCCAGCTGACCGCAGCATGTTGATGCCCGCCGCCGCGTTGGTGCATCTCGCGGCGGCGGGCGCCACGCCACTACACTGGAGGCTCGACAGATTGCGTCACTGTGTGTGTGGCTTAGCGAGGGTCGGACTGTGCGTTAGGTTCGATTTACTAAAAGTGATTAGAATGCGCCAATAACTTCATCCCCATCAGCCTGAACAGTATCTCACACTGGCCTCTTCGCTCATCGGAGAGAAGAACGTCTGGCGGCGTATTCGCCGGTAATTTGGGGTTTGAACGAGATCGTTATGAACACCGACACTGTTGGGCCGTTCATGTCCCGCGCCGGTGCCGGGGCGTGCTCGGCACGCGGACGGACAGCCGTACAATAAAATGAATGAATACAATTTGATCGCATAACGCACGAGACAAAACAGAAATACGATTCGGCGGTCAGCGGCAGGGACGGCTGCTCAGCGAGCGATGTCGCGATTACTTCACATCGCTGATTTTAGTTCAAGTGCGACCAAAAATACCCAAGTATTTTTTGATCAAAATTTTAAAATAAAATATATAGCCTAATCGCGTATTCACCGAACCCCGGTTATTTAAATGAGGCTTTTGTTCAGGTTCCGTCGCGGCTGAACCGGCCCGGAACCGGACATTTATTCGATTGCAATTAAAAACAAATAGATGTACTCGTCTATTTGTTCTTCTGAAATCTCGAAAATATTAAAGTTTGTTGAAGCTGTAGTTAACTGTACACCCGGAGTTACGCCTCGCGCGCCTGTGGAGAAGTAAAGAAAAGGAAGATGACGTCATAATATCTTAATCTAAGTCTATATAAAACATAAGCTTCGGACCTTAGGAGCCGACTAACAAAAAAGTTTATAAAGAACTACGTACCTCCGTACAGAAGTAGTATCGTGGGCGGGCGATGTGACGCAGTGAGTCTTACGATAGCAGATGACTTTGTATGGAACTGACTTATCAGAATTGGTTCGCTAGTGAAATGATAGGTAACGCTCGTACAGAATATCGATCCTGTGGCGAACCTCGCGCTCGCCTGAGGCCTTCAGTCTCGCCACGCGACGCGTCTCGTGTCTCGGCAGTGGCCCGCGGTGACCGATCAGACTGACAGTACATACTTTTTGTAGTGACAGCGATAACCATTTGATTAAAGGATTGAAGGATGCGGGAAATACAGTTATTTTGCCAAAGATAATCTTAATTTGTTAGTAAACCTTTGAGGAGACAGTGAAAAGTAAAACCTGAAAAAATAAGGGAGGGTGATTGACGTCTTAACCTTAAGAATCGCCGGAAGCAGACCACTTGTAATAAAAACTGTGATAATAAAATAAACGTGTGACCGACATGTCCCGCCCTCACCGAAGGCAGTCTCCAGTAAGCTCACTTTAGGTTCCCTGCGCGATATTTCCCACTTCGACCTTCCCACTCCGCGAGCTCCGTTTAGCTCATTGTTTAGGAACAGTCGATGACCGTGCTCCTTCCAGAAGACTCGTACACATACTTGGCGTTTGAAGAGGCCTGTTTGAAGTACTGGTGGTGGTCGCCGCGACACGCGCTCGCTCACACACCAGTTAAACGTAACGGCGCGGCGCTGACTTGCATTGTATTTTTATGCAAAATGGAAGTCACTCACACAAAAGTCTTCCGCTCGGTCGGAGCGGCCGGCGGGCTTATCGGGTCAAATATATGTAATCTGGAGATCGCTGGTCTGCATGTACAGTTGCGGGCTACTGCCTGGGATTAGATATACAGGCAAGCTCGAAACTGGTACCTTCGAGTATGACTTCTTCTTGATATCTAATAAAATTGTAGTATTTTTGATCCGATTGAGCTGTAACCTCCGGCGCTCTCAAAGCCGTGTATCAGTTATTACGGATGTACTCGTAACAGTAGAGCTCCTAGCTATCTTGTTATCTTGCAAAGTATTTTGTTACCCTGAATTGATTTTCTATTCCTAATAGATTTTTCTACAATCTGTAATCAAACCGTCCCTCCATTAACAAGAGACATATTAAACGACAACAACAAGCTTGGAAATCTCTTCTTCTCAAAAAATATGATTCCGGCACTAGCAGCGAAACACAATTTAAGTGATTGTATTAGTGTAGTATTAATTAGCCGAGCAGGTTTTTAAAAAAACCTGGGTGACGTAACCAGTTTAATTTATGATTATCCTATATCTCATTCATGTTCCCCTCTCCGACCACTTTCCCAAAGTCGCAGTTCTGGGACGAACTATGACCATAAAAAGCTCAATGACGTTAAATTCAGACAAATCCATACCAATAACCAAGAACCATAGCATCGGTAAGCCTATGTGTCAATCCAGAGTATAATCTATCACCGTTTTATTCAGTCAAATAGTTTACGACGGTGGTTACGACGTGAAGTAGTAACAATCATACACACAGACCTACAAACTGTCACCTTCACAATACCAGTATGATACAATATATATTTCGTGGCGAAATGTTTTAAGTACTAGAGATTTCTTATTTAATCATCAAATTGGGTGAAAGCCGGCTGCGTAGCCGAGCGAGTGACCGACACGTACTAAAGGACGGCAGCAACAACATGACTTTGAGAAGGTGTCATTTGTCGTCAACCGCTGAGTAGTCGTACGACATCTGCGGGAACATCGCGGCCGCACGAAACATGTCTCCCATGTTGTTACAGCGGCAATATATATGTATATTCATTCAGGATTCATGAGACGAACACGTGCCGAGGCTTTGCGACAGGGTCCTGCAGCACTTGTTGGGTACCAAACCTTGAAAAATACGGGGAAAACCGGCCAAACGTTAGCACCCCACATTACCTCAGCGCCCTTAGCAAATATTATTTATTTGTGATATTCCCCAGAAAACCTGGTTTTAACTTCTTTCCATGTATCATTACATTACATACATATCATCAAGTAAAAAAAAAGACGGGTTGCACTCCGGGAGTGCCGGCAGAAGTGAAAACTTGATTTAACGTTGAGCATGTTTGATATTTTGGAATGGTTAGGGAATAATTTTGCACCAATTGCTTTATCAGTATAAAAGTACTATCATTTATGTGGTAGAATACAATATTCATTTATTGCGCTATCGTACACAAACATGACAATTTATATTACATTAAAAATTTAACACTTTAAAACTATTACAATTATTTTACATTAAAAAGTTTATCTATATCAATTTCCATATTTTAAGCACTTTACATTCACGAATTTTACGAATACACAACAATGTGATCACTACACAGACGGTCGAGCCATCAGCTGTCACCATCCATGGATGCGCGTGGCACGCTGTAACATACACGAACATTGCTGCGCTGCCTAAACGAAACAGTAGGCCCAGGCATACATTTTCGCCGCGCCGTAGAGAGGGGATAGCTGTCTACTCTCCATCCGTCTTACGCTTTTTCGATCAGGTCACGTGTCCTGACGCGAGTTTAAGATTTTATACCCATTACAGAAAAAGTGCTCAACGCCGCTAAAGAAGTTTTCACTTAAAAAAAAACAAAATATGTGTTTATATAATAGTCTGACGACATCATTATCGTCTATAAATGCAAACTATTTTTGATTTTCCTTCGAACACTAGTAGTGACGTGTTCAGTATATTTAATTAGTTTTAATAGTTTGATAGATAGAACGTCCGTAGCCTGTGTTGCCGCCGAGGCGGCTGCGGCGGCTGCGCTCGGAGCGTCCAATTCGTTTAGCGGCAAGTGGCAGCGGGTTATTTGATTAGGGCGGCGGCTGCTGCATCACGAGCTTCTGTTTTCTGCTTCTTTTATATGTCGACTGTAATTTGATTGTCTCCCACGCCCCCGGCGGCGCCGCGACGCACTCGCCGGTGGAGCAGCCGAGAGTACAGCGGCGATAGTATTGTTTTCGATTAGCTCGTAAACTTATAATACACATGAATGCATTTTAGAACTTCCTTGCAATGTGTCATTCGCTGATGTGTTCGCTAGCCCCAGCGGGTCGCGCGGCAAAACGCGACTCTCGGACGCGATGGGTACCGGCCTGGACTCGTCAACTGTCGTCAGTGTACTCCGACCGCGCGTGCTCACGAGTGGGAGCAATAGCTCAACTAGTCGGACACCGACAGGACAGCGACAGCCGCACGAGTCCTGCCTTGTATTATTTAGATGTGAATTACACTCATGACCGTTTAAATTCTAAAATAGATACACTATTACCTACTTACTCGAGCGTTGTAAATTTAGATAAAATAAAATCACTTTTTTGTTACGTTACTCTTTTTCTTCTGAGAAATAGCGATTATTTCGACAACAAAGACATCACACATATTGTCGCCTTAAGTTTAAAAAAAAGAAAATATCGTGCGCGGGAGGAGTCAAATATAAGTTTGCTGTCACACATTCGATACAATTTTTAGAAACAAACAGATTTCCATTTCCCGGCGATGTTTTAAATGTGAATGTGAAGTGCCTGTGACTGTGACAGCGCTGAGCGGCCGCCCCTCGCTGTGCGAACCGTTCAACATTTTGTGCTTCAGTTTATACAATATAATATACTGTATAAACTCAAGCATTGCTTAATGGTTCGCCATTTTGTTCACCGATAACATAATTGGCCCAGTTCTTTTCGTTTACAACTCGCGGAGTGCGGAAGTTTCCACGACAGTGTTCCAACGTTTCTAAGGCTAGTTTATGTGTGATGTTTCGCAGCGGCAGCGCTCGGGCGGCTCCGGGGGCTCTCGTGCTGGTGAGGGTAATGCCGAGTCACTACGACCACAGTGTCACATTGACACTGGGAACTCGAACTGGCAGTTCATATTCAAAACAGACCCGCCGTTCCACGAACCAGGCACGCGGGCGACGGGCGGGGGCATGAATTATAAATGGAGGTAATCCGGCAGCCGGGGAGGGCGAGGTCATGTTTGCGCGGCTAATTGTCTGGTTCGCCTCCGAGCTGCGCCGGCGGACGGCGCGGGAATTATGTTTGCTTTCGGCCGGAGTGACTGCGAGAAGTGGCTCGCGTCGGGCGCGCGGCTGCGGCGCGGCTGCGGCGCGGCTGCCGACTGTGTGCCGCGCCCTGATAACAGCGTGCGGACGTCACAACACACGTATGCATGTATTTGCTGGATTTATTACATTGACAGGATAGATCATGTCTCCGGGCGGAACGGCGTTTTCAAACCTGTCAGTCAGAGCAAACAAGCGCGGCCGAGTTTTAAACAGCACAATGTGTATGACAGTCATTAAACACGGCGAACGAGTATTTGGGTTACCGAAAGCGCGCCCAGCCTCCCCCGGCGGCCATTAGTAAATAATTACAGTGCATTTCACGGAAAAATATATTTAAATACACCGCGCGATGGAGCACGCCCGCCGCTCGGACTGAAACGTTTCATGCACTTTGTGTAACGACGCGCCGCCGCGGGCAGCACTCGGCTCCTTGGCGCCCGGCGCGGCGACCGCACCGGCTCGGAAACTATTTCATCACCATAATTGTACTCCAACAATACATTCTGGACTCTGGTCTCGCGAGAGGGTCGCCGACTGCGGGCCTGATGAGCGAGCTCGGAACACGTCGTCGATCGTAGCAGGCAATTTTTACTTCTATCGTAGTTCGCGCGGCGGCTCGCGTCGGCCGGCAAGTTGCACGCGCACGATATAACTGCTATACCTCTAACAAGCTAATATCACGGGCCGAGGGAATGGAATGTAAATAAAGTCGCCGGGTGGGAGGGGCGCGACCACGACACGAATGTAAATCACCATCACCTCACTACAATTAAAGGCGCTCAAAGTGCTTCTTAACACTGGCGTGAACTTCATACACGCATAAAAGCAGTGCATATCCAGGAGTTTCATATTCTATATAAATCTGTGTTCGCTTGGTATTGTTGGAAAACGTACTAAGAGTCATTATCCAGAACATTTACGCGTAGCCCCTATTCAGTATGCAGACTGAATACGTAGGAACTGAATCAAGACCCAAACGTAAACGTTGAAACTCGTCTTAATATTAATTACGCCCGACCATCTGAGACTGTTGACAAAACAAATGAGACGTGATAGTTCAGCTCTGTGAATAGAAAGGTCAGTGTCTCCAGCGAGACATCATCTGCAGAGTTTGCACAAAGAGTATGCAAACAGGAACTGAATGATTTACTGAAACGTCAACACCAAATCATTGTCGCATTACTTGATGTACCTCGAAGACTTCACGTGTTATAGATAACGTATCAGCTCATTCCTCACGCGATCAATATCCAATCAACAGTCAGTCCTCCATTCAAACACGGGACGAGGGCTGCTGTACGGGATACAAAGATTCAATTTCCCGTTCCTGACACTTACTGTTCGCCAGAAGTCGTGAACAAAAGTCATATATTCTAATTACTTATTAGACTGTGGAGGCGCGGATCCTGACTCGGGGACATTTAAGTACAAGTGAAGCTGACACTCTCCACACAGCGCTCGACTGCTGCAAGTCTGTAACAGGTTCGATGTAGTTTCTTTGATTCATTAGATGTAGTTCGCCGCTGGCTTCCCTGTTCCGTTTTTCATGTCAATAATCATAACATCGAATCAAAAGTGCACGTAACAAGCGAGCGCACTGCATCCTCACTTGCGGCTTGCAGGGGGCTTCAGCCAATTTCAATTTAGATTTGATTCGACTCGGCCTGTAAGCCGGAGCCGGCTCTGTGCGCCGGTAAATGAAAAGTTCCGCGTGTCGTGCAACGTAACGCAACCGGCCGACGGTGTACGATACGTACATACAGCAACAACTCCTAGTACTGCGGCTATTCTATTTTTCACAAATAACGTGTGCCGTAAGTTCAATATTAAATTCAAATTCAAATAATCTTTATTCAAATAGTCCTTTAAGAGGCACTTTTGACGCGTCAATAATTTACATAGCAGTGATTTGATGGTGATAACTACATTCTTAAACTTAAAACTAAAGCCATGAGGGTTCTAAATGCGCCTCGGTCTAGGAAGAAGCCCACAACAAACTTAGTCGGGCTTTTTGTTTTTTTTATCACCATCTCACATAATCAATAATAAATTATAGTACGTACGGAGATGGAGCAATTCACATCCAAGCTTTTTTATCGTTTATATAATCCTTAATATCGTAATATGATTTTTCTATAAGCTTAATACGAGTCTAATGCAATTTAAAGCCAGAATTTTCAAAGTGTAAAAAAAGTGATTACACAGTGTTTCTACTAGAACTAGATCACTGTATAACCTTGTATAGATTGAGATTGATGGAAAGATTTCATCAAAATGCTTTCAACTGCAACCGGTGACGTGTCATTATTGCACGAAGGAAGACAAGACCCCCGTGCGCCGCTGCGCGGTTGCCGCGGCCGAGACGCCTCTATTTGCGTAACATTCAATATCAGCGGAGCGCCGCCGCAATAAAGCATGCACTACTTTTATGCTAAGTGGATGCTCTATTTACATGGAAGCGTCCGCATCTCTGCGCCCGCACGAGTGCGCCGCGTCCCGGTTCCGCTTCCGTTCGTTAGCGGCGCCGGCAAGCGTTACTGCCATCCGCCCGCGCCGGCCTCGCCCTGTCGGCTACATGTCCAACGGAGAATGCGGGAACTCAGCGATCAACATCGGCGACCGGCTATCTGGACCTGCAGTTGCACACAAAACTCTTTTTACTAGAGGTCTACCGATTTGCATTAAACCATTGTTTTTCGTTATCGGTAACTTTACGATTAGAATTTTGCTCCAAATGCGGGATTGAAGTAGGTGTTCTTTTGAATTCGCTAGAGCTAGAAAATTCTGTGTCAACCTCATACACTCTCCCATACGCTCTCTGCAGCGCGTGGTCGCCGCCGACACGACGCCGCCGGCGGGCTGAGCGCAAATACCGGCCTCTGGTTACCGGCTGCAGTTCATATTTTTGAGTCGCACCACTTATCAAACCTTTACACAACAATTCCATTTGTGCAGATTCGATTGCGAGAAGACGTCCGTGAGCTGTGCTCGTGACATTAACCAGCGCTGAGAGTCGCTCGACTCAGTAAAATACGATCCGCGTCGGAGCTGCGGCCGAGCTGCAATTAAGGGAAGTTCCGCCGCGGCCGGCTGGTTCGCACTTAACAAGCAATTCCGGGCCAATTACGCCGCCAAGTGCTGCAGCGAGCAATAAACGAGCAGTTCCAAAACCCCGTAGCGGCCGGTGGGGCTCTATGGTAAACGACTGCTACATCCGGATCCGTTCTCGAGTCGACGACGAGATGTAGACTCCAGCGCCAACAGTCGGCCGCGGCTCACCAGCGGGGAGCGCTTTCAATGCTCCGAGCGATGATGTTGACACGGGGCGGACCCTCTCACAGCGCCGCATGTTACAGGCCTCGTCCTGACCGTACTCCGACATTAGCTCGAAATACATGAGCGTCCCGCCGGGCCGGTGGGGGGCGCCGCTAACTCGCTGGAACAACATAACTCGTAACTACCGCGCGCCGGCTTCGTGTAAACAGCGCACTGAAACATTAATATTACGAAGTACACGAAACTCTGTATAATTAACCAGCTCGTACCCGCCGCCTTGGGCGACTAAACGATACGTGACACCTCGGCGCTAGTATACTCGAGTTTGTTGGACTTCGTCTACCGAAGACTCTACGCAACCAAAATTATATTCTGTTGAGTGAAGAGCTGGTCCGCGCGGCGCCGCGCCGGCCGGGACTGAACTCAAAAAGCACAAATTTGAATTTCAAAGAGCATTTGAAGCCAAATAAGTTCCGCCCCCCGCACGGGCTGCAATTTCCGCAAAATAAACCGACGAGACTATCTCAGGTTACATTCGCGCCGAACAATACTCTCGAGCTGGAGCGCTTTTACTTTCTTATTGGAGTAAGTAAACGTCGCGAGCGGCTGAAGACGACATTTGGGCGCATTGTGCGCGGACAAAGCGCCGCGGGCCCCTAATAGCGGGCCCCTACCTAACTACTGTACACGAGGTTAACAGCACAGCTACCGTACAGTTCGGGCGCGTACGCAGAGGGGCCATCTCCTGCCAGTACGCGGGTTATTGTAATAAAATGAAATTAAAAGTTAACGCGGTCTCCATATAATAGACGTGCTCGTTAATGTCAATATTACGAGTATATAAGTCTGTTATATTGCACCGCGGTAGAGAATCCTTGCGGGCGTGGTCTCGCACTCAGCCGGCTCGCGCTTGCCCGGCGCCTCACCACCGCACGGCTAAGGGTGTGGAGAGAAACGTGAACGGTTCGCAATATTGCCAACTTATAAGTTTTTGATAAACTGATGACTTAAATAACCGATTATTTAATCGGTTATTTAAGTCGTGTGGTATAATGAACCCCATCTCCGCGGCGGCGCACTGCGCGGTAGCGGCGCCGCGTTACCGCCGTTGTGCGGCCGAGCACAATACCTCAGTCAGCGAGGCTTCTGGCAACGAACCAGCACCGGCGGCGTCAGGCGATTGTTACCTGAAGGAAACCCAAAGCAAACAGAAAACCCTAACGAGTGCAGCCAAAACAATAATCACAATAATGCACGCCGGGAGCGCCCCCTACGAGTCGGACATCGCGCCGTTGTTGGTTGGGTTGCTGCTTCCGACTACAACTCAGTTTGTTAAGAAAGGATTTGTCCTCCCGACGCATCACGCGGCGGCAGACATTCAGGATCTTCGCACAATACAATATACTTATTTAAACAACAAGTGGCGATCACATTGACCCAAAATATCCAGACCAAGTTGTACTACCTCCCCGTGTGCAAAAACAGAATACCTTGTGAAAAGGTTGGAAAAGAGAAAGTGGGGGGTGCCGACTGAAAATCAAACGAGCTAAAGAAAATCATGTTTGCATAGTAAATGCGCGGCGAGGTCGCGGACGCGCCGAACCTTTTGATCCGCGTTGAACCCAACACCTCCCGCCGCAGCCGGCCGGTGGAACTCAATTACTCCAGTCGGCCGCAAGCCGTGGCTAAGTTTGCCTCTGATGTAGACACAGACCAAGTCGGGGGTGTCGTGTTGTTTTATGTAATGTTATTACACTGGTGTAGCTCGCCGCGCAACACTGGGTGAGGCGCCCCGACCTCCACTGCACTACATCACCGCAGGCCGGCCGCAGCCCGGTCGCAGCCCGGCCGCGGCGCCGAGACACACTCCGCGGCTCGGCCGAGTGCGCTATTTGCCACCACCACCACCACTTAGATTAAGCCAGCTCAGTTCGTTAACCTTTGCTTACACCGCAAGAGGCTACTTATTAGATACACATACATCGGCCGCGTTTCTTTTGCATTTTTTAAACACTGCGCAAATCGTTTGGTTTGGAAGAAATGTTCCTCCCAGGATACAAGCACCGAGTATATCCTTGGTCGCAATATTGCCATGATTTATAATCTGTTACCGGCGCACGACGGCTCGGCCCGGGCACCACCGTGCTCCACTGACGAGCGCTTCACGGGCATCATGGCGCTGCTGAAGTATGGAAGTTTCTGAAAGTAGATGGATGGAGGTGGCTGACTTCATTTTTCAATAAGTTGTTGCGCGAAGAAGCGAGCTCTGAAGAGTGGTGCAAAAGTTCGCTATTACCTATATATAAAAATAAGGGTGATATACAGGACTGCAACAACTATCGAGGAATTAAGCACATACTATGAAGATTTGGGAAAAAGTGATAGCAAAAAGAATAAGAGATGAGAGTGAGATAACACCAAACCAATTTGGATTTATGCCGGGCGGGGAACGATGGACGCTATTTTCGCACTCCGACAACTGTGCGACAAATACAGGGGTGCACACAAACCTGCACGTGGTTTTCATTGACCTTGAAAAAGCGTACGACAGAGTTCCCCGTGAGGTTTTGTGGTGGTCTATGAAAAGGAAAGGAGTGCCTGGGAAGTATGTGAGGCTTGTGAAAGAGATGTATAGAAAAGCGACCACGTACGTCCGCTCAGAAGCTAGCGTTACTGGCATGTTCAGTGTGGAAGTGGGCTTGCACCAGGGATCGGCTTTGAGCCCCTACTTGTTCCTCCTGGTAATGGATGCTCTTACATCAAACATACAGGAAGAAGCACCCTGGTGCATGTTATTCGCTGACGACATTGTTCTCGTCGGAGAGGATGCGTCTGAGCTCCCGAGCAGATTGGCAACACAAATTAGAGAGCGTTGTATTGTCACTTCAGATTGCAACGCGACTAATACGTCTGTGACCCAGTCAATACGCGTAGGGAACGCTAAACGGACGTATATTGCGGCGTTCAATAGGTTTCCAATAGCTGCACCCTACGTGTCACAAAACAAACAAACATAACAACGTCACAGTGTCGCTGCGGGACTGCAGAGCAACCCTCACATTCATAACGCGCACTCTTGTTTGTGACGCGGGAGCCTCGCACCTCTCGCGGGACTCGGGCTCGACACCCCAACGTACTAAAGAAAACTTTGCTAAACTAATTCCCCAACTTCAGAAATAGAATTTATAATTAATGAGAATATGATAAATGAAAGTTCAGTATTTCTGACTGCTGTAATTGCTGATTCAAAAGTTCGCCCAGATTAGTGAGGCGGCGGCGTCACGAGTCACGCGTGGCCCGGAGCGCCGCCCGCGCGCCATTGGCGAGAGATATTGACATAGTTCACAAATAGCTGCAGCTCCGTGTGTCTGTGTGTGTCGCCGCGAGCTAGCGCCGAACAAACCCCCGCACCTCTCCTGCGTATACGTGACTATTCCGAGTTTGCTTATTCGATTGTGTTAAATGAATCTTCGCTAACCCGCTATGAACAAGTGTGCGCAATACAAAATTATATATTTAAAATGAATTACAAAATACACTCATATGTGGGGTTAGAACCCTCCCCTCTCCACAGGTCCACATACACCAATGCCGAGACCAATGTTTGCCTTTATACGAATTGTTGGCGCCATCTCGTCGTAAACGTTGCAGTTTCGTACCTACACCTAGAATTGAAACCACAACTCTCCGGCTATGGCGGCCGTATGCTTTACCAAGTAAGCAAAGCTCCAACTTGAAGGATGATATTTCCTCCGAGTGTAGGTCAATACGCTTTAGTAAAACATAAAGTAACAAGAAACGAATGTGTCATCTCGCGATGCGGACGACTGACGCGGATACGACAAATGACTGATGCGGATCTTTGAACAGTGGCGGCGGAGACACGGCGGAGATCTGACATATTGGAAAAGGGAGCAGAGGCGGGAGCGGAAACAGGAATGAGACATGGGATAATCCTTTACCAACGTTACCAGGAACCACAGGAATTTTTTAAAAACAGGACTTTCATACAAACGTCTGACCCTTATCGAGGTAGATTGCGAAAAGATATTTCTTAACTGGTACTTAATGTGTAATGTGCTTTAGTCTCTGTCTCTCAAAAGTTTGTAGACTTAATAATAAAATAATTTAGGAATAAAAAAGTCAAAACTAACAGACCCTGTTTCATTACTCTTGAAAGGTGATATTCTAAAAAAAGTTGTAAAAATTAAGGATTATTTTTATTAGCAACAACCTCACTGCGAATTATGGTATCTCTATTGATATAACTTCAAAAATATAAGACTTTTATACAAACTTCCAACCTTTATTTTACCCCTTTAAGGGTATTTCCACACATACTATATCAGATAGCATTCCCATCACTCAACTGCCCACTTGCCGAGTGTTAGCTCTGCACGTGAAGTCTTGAGATCTGGATTTTGTATACAGAACACTATAAACATGTCTGAAGGTAACAGCTTGTTCATAAATGTGAGATCTCCGACGAGTATTGGTAGACTTTTATACAATTGTAAACAACGCGTTATAAAAACACATAACCCACGAGTACCCACAGTTGAACCCCACCCCACAAACTGTTTCGGCCTCCACCCTTGTCTGGACAATCATATGTACTCGCCCTCATTAAAGATTAAAAACGGGACGTCAAGTTTAATTTTCAATCCCCGCCAACACACACACCGGCAGCACGACATCTCAGTGCGCAGTGAGCTGGCCGCGTCAGCTCGGTGCGTCACACGTCATCAGCGTTGTCGGCGCCGGTGCCGGCGCGGCTCCGGCCGCTGACGAGTTACGCTTCCCAATACAGACTTAATTGTTCTCTTGTGGCCGTTTACATGTAACTTGTAGCTGCCCATACAAATTTGCAGTCAATGTCGTGTACACTTGTAACCGATATGCATACCGGTGAATGTGACACTTTTGTTTGCTGCAATGTTTTTTTTAATGTATATTGTGTGTCAATAAGAATAAATAAATAAAATAAATAAACTAGGTCAAGAATGGTTTTTCTGATAACAACCACGTAAAACTTAGATCCGAAGTACTTAATACTTGCTTATTATAATTTATAAATTGTTGTTTTTCACACATAGTGGTTTTCTCGAGGCGTCTCGTCCAGTTTCAAGGGCAACGATCCCGCACTTCTTTCAGGGCTCAAAATCCCGCGGGAATCGTTTAGTTTCCCAGGCGGAGTGTGCTAGACTGAGAGTATTTTTCTGATGAGTCATGTGGCAGCAAAATGTTACTTTTACAATCTTGCGGGAATGGCTCCCGGGCTTACGGATATCAAAGTGTTATGTGTCTCATGTTCGTCTCCGGGGTTCCAGTCAGCTCAATACCAAATTTCAATGAGAACAATGCGGCGCTAGAGGATATAAAAAAAATCAGACTTAAACATGTACTTCTGTAATATATATATAATTTCAGTGTATGAGTATAAGTACGCGCCGCCGCGGGCCGCGGGCGGTCGGCGCAGCAGAGAGCGGCGCAGCGCCCGCACAGCCGCCGCCGCCGCGTCGTCAGTCGCACCGTGAAATTGCTTGCCAACTTTTAATGACATCTCAGTCGCAGACGCGAACAATCGTCACCGTCTCCCCCCAACCCTGCCCCCCCCCCTCGAGCCGGCGACGCGACTCCGAGCGACGCTCACGAGTACAACTGGATCAACTTTAATTGGAAAATAATGAAAACTAAATGAACACCTCCCGAGATGGCGGACGGGTTTCTCGGGAATTATTGAAAAATTCAATCCATTGCTCTGCTCACGTTTACAATGTGATGTTGCCATCGTAATAAAATGAAATCTTTTATGAGAAGTGCGGCGGTGTGTCTGTTTGTTTGTTTGTTGCTAGTACGGTACGCGATGACACATTCGTTCCTTGTACTTCTCCCTCTCATCTTTTATCCCAAGAAAGTCGTTCATTGTAACTTATGTTGAGGAAATAATTGTATAATGACAAGATCGCTCTTAAATAATTTTAGTGGCATCTGAGATGGAGACAACAAAAAGAATAGTTACCCGGCTGAGTTGATCGCGGGCTTCCTGTTAGACCAACGCGCGCTCGGAACCGCGCTAGTCTTAAGCTTACGAACGTCCTCGGTTATCACCGTCAACTCGCTACTATGTTAGATATTAGCGCGTCAAAAGTGTCTTGTTTCAATAGAGTTTATAATTGATTGTTAAACATTTATTACATATAATCGGGACCGGCCGATGCGACGCGGCTGACGGATGTTAACTAGTGTTACAACATATAAAAACAACAAGAAAGCAACAGAGGAATGTGCTGTCCGATAGTTTATTACGTTTCTATTTGTTCAAAACAAAACCCCGACTTTGTACTGCGCTCTAGTCTATTTACTTGAGGCAGTTATACATATTTTAAGTAGGCCAGTGGGTAATCTGCACTAAAACAGCTCAATTCATGCCGGAATTCAGAAACGTTTTTGACAAGTGAGAGTACATCGCCCAAACAAAGTGAAATATGGCGAGCGGGTTCCGCCGCTCATATAAAATGCTGTCGGGCGGACGGGGGAGCGCCGCGGGGCGGGGGAGGGGGCAACTCTCAAAGGCTACGCGATGACCGCAATTGCAACATGCGGAGAGGGATCAACGGATCGCGGCGCAAAGGGCTTAAATAGAAGGCGCGCACAAATATTACCGGGGGCAGGAACTGGGGCGGGAACGTGGTGCGCGCCGATGGACTCAAGGCTTCTAGTGCCTATCCAAAAACAACCAAAATTCGTTTTCAAGAGAGATTTAAACTTCAAACCCGCTAACGTGATAGATGCACAGCTGTCGCCGTGAGAAAGACTAACCGAGAGGTTCAAATTCATCTCCTAAAATCAAAACATGTTCTGTTAAATAAATATAATTAAGATTTCATTTTTAAATTGTGTATCATCAACCTCGGTTACATATGTTAACGCCAAACGTCTCAAAATCCGTCGAGCTATTTTAAATGAGGACATTTATACAATACATAGCAATACGTCTCTATTGTCGACCCAAATCTTGAAGCAAAATCACGCCAAACACCATCAAGATGCTAATAAAAAACTTTGTAACGTAATCTTGTTTAAGTAAACACACTATGGTTTTCTTCGTTGTACGTGTCTATCGTAAAATTGCGTAGAATAGAACGTGCTGACTTTTTGAGTATTAATTCCATGCGCTGCGGTCGGGATGGAGTGGTGAGTTTTCTCCGTGTCACAGAGAGCATTCTTTTCGCGGTCATTAATTGTACCTCAAAACGCATGGTGCAGTGAAATTAGTCCAGATCAGAGATCATCATACCATGATGATAGTACGCTTGAGAAATAAAGTACGTAACGGACCATAGAGATCTCCAGAGGCAGTGGAGGCCCTAAATAAATGATTGTACAGCAGCAGGGGGCGGGGCGACCTCCGCGGTATGAAATAACGGAGCGGCGCCGCAACCGACGAGCAGCCGCCACGGGGAGCCGCGCCGGATCACCTACCCCCCAACACGGTGCACAGTTATGATTCGACAAGTGTGTATGTACTGCGTGACAACCAGGCAACTCTGCGAGCTGTAGGGGATGCTGTGGTGCTCGGGGCGAGCATTCGCGATTCAATTCTCCCGCTTTTCGTGACGTAAATATAAGTTGGACGAGCGTTACATCTGTAAAAAACAAACAAACTCTATTATCTCATGGATAAGTTTTACTGTTTCACTGCGGAACCCTCAAAAATAGATTGATTCTCATTACTTGTGTATGTGTTCTCTCGATGATGTTTTGCTGAACATGGCGCAATCGAGTTGAACTGCATCCTGAAACCTGGAGCGCATGAGCGGGGGTCGGCCGAGCGCCGCTTTAAATGAGACGAGCACTTTTTAACGTTTTTGTTTGCGCCGAGTATTTTAATTTAACACAATTAGCACGAATGCTCCGCGCAGCATGAATTTAATTTGTACCACGCTCACGTGCGATGAATAAAACATTATTAGGAGGTTATGAAAAGCTATGTCGCCATACAAATGCCGGCTGAAGGGACGCTCTCGCCGCCTGTCATACATGTCGTTCAAGGTACAGAGTCACAGTATTATGTATATATGTACAAACATATATGCACAAGTATATATGTTTGTGCAGTACAATTCGATCGTATTACTGTGCTGTACTAGTCCTGTTATTTGAGATCAGATTTTGGTCGCTAAGCTCTTTGAAAATTCAGTCGTTCATTCTTTATGCTGCAGGCTTAAGAATCTCCCGAGAGGATCACCAAAGCTAAGAAATAGACACCGATAGTATCATTACCATTATTTATAATCTTGGAAATCAGGTTTCAGTGCCGTACTGAAATATTTTTTTTGATACACTACAACTTAACCCTTGAGGGCTATCTCATCTGGTGGTAAGTGATGAAGCAGTCTAGGATGGGGGCGGGCTAACCTGTTAGGGGTATGGTTAAACCACACTCCTCATTGTTTTCTACGCGACATCGTGCTGGAACGCTAAATCGCTTTGCGACACGTCTTTGTCAGTAACTATGATGGATGGTAACTAGCCACGGCCGAAGCCTCCCCCAAGACCAGAATCGAACCCAGCACCCAACTGGAAAACAAAACTTTAGTGTTTTTCCAGATCCTATACCGAAAGTTAATAAGTCTTAAATAATGATTGGGAAAATCAGAACTCGTCGCTTACGATTTGAGCGAGTGTTGTTAAATGTTGACCGAGAGATAGACTGACTTGTAACTTTTATATATCACTGAACGGATTCTCTCGACCGCATCACTCGAGTCTCCGCGACGAGGACACATTGCCCGTGCGCCTGAAAGCCTCGCCTTGCTACCACTGAAGCTACACAGAGCAAACTTCTTCCGGAAAAGTTGATTTAAAACATTTCTATTTGCCTTTTCAATTTCATTCTCTCTCTATTGCATGTTGACATTTAAAATTGACTAAAGATTCGTCTTCGCTAGTATGTCAAGGTGTTCTATGCAATTCAGTAATTGGTGCTCGAGTGCGGTGTACTCGTCTACAGGCACTTGTTACCTTATAACTTCAGTTAATTAGTGCAGAATTCAAAGCTTCGATGCAAATACAAGTTTAGTTGCGATTTGTTTATCTGTGTAAAGGCAGGCGCACAACATGGACGGACCTGCCGGGCCTGTAGGCTGTGGGCACACCGGCGACACCCGCGCGCACCACCCGCCCGGCTCCTCATACATTATGCAGGGGGCGCGATTACACAGCGAGCGGCGGGGGCGAGGGGGGGGGGGAGCGAGGAGTCAGCGGAGTCTATTTAACCAACACTACAGCGGGATTACTTGCATTCAATACAATACAGGAATTGATCTTTTTACTGAAATACTTAGAGACGGTTGTTATGTTTGACCGCACAGTGTGTGTGTGTGTGTGTAACTTTGTACTCTCAAACGACTATTTCTTTGCAGCTACTAAAACTAAAAACACATGGTCATAAATTAAATGTCCCATACCGACATTGATGGATAATCCAGAAGAGTAATCCGAATATTGGTCTTTTTACATTTCACGTAGTGTTTCTTTTTGAGTACTTTTAATACTTCACCTACATATTTTTAATGTCGAGTCTGTCGGTTGCAAGAAGGTCGCCCATGCACTGCTGCAGACGGCACCCGAGGAGACCACCACCGATGCCGGCTGTTCACGTGGCATCACATCGAAACGCTAGACCGATTGTCGGTTCGGTCCGATGACCACAAGTTCAATTTCATAGTTTACCAATTTCTACTACCTGAACACAAAGCATGGGTACCTCCTGCCCGCGGCGGGCTGACACACATCGCCCAGCTTACACCCTCTCCACTAATAACTGGAGCGTGTTCCGCAGCCGCGCGCAAGGAGACGGCTGAAATATTGCCCCGACCTTGAGCCCCGGATACCGCTCCGTCGGCGATGTCCGGATGAGACGGCCGTAGCCCTTGTGCCTCTCGTAATAAGGAGTAGTATTGACGCGCTCGTGCGCGAGCATTAATGTGAGAAGACAAATTGTACAGATGTTTTCGTAGGCGAAGTGCTGTAATGAAATTGTGGTGACGGATGTGTTGTGGAGTGCGGCGCTGCGCGACTCCTCACTGTACAGGCGCGGGACGGTGTTTGTGGGCAGACCTCCGTTATTACTGCATCGACGAAAACACCGCTGTGAATAAATATTAAGAACATCCCGGCCTTCCCCGCTGCTCCGTTAATGAACGACACAAACACATCTACCATTTACTGACAATACACTAAACTAAAACCCGTCGCAGTACAAGTGTTTTACATTAATTTACGTTTGATAAACTAACTAGCTGTAATATCCTGACTTATCTTGAGCTTACAAAAGAAGAAGAAGATATATTGGTGCAAACTTAAAACAAGCAAAATAGGTATTCAAGATTACTGTACGAAAACCATATTTCTACCGCCGAGTTCATAACTTATACAAAGCATTAACCACTGCGCCTTGACGTCTTAGGCTATCATGACGTCACTGCAGCCGCAAGTTTGATTCTCTTTCACGGGGGCTGTTCAAACATTGATGGATCGATGAAATGTTGAAAGAACTATTAAAAATTCCATTCAAATAGCAATTCTCCGATATGTTGACGCGAGCTGCTCACAGGACTCCAGCACGGAGAGTCTCTTTAAGATCCGATCAGATGTATCGATATATTCCGCAATAGTAAAACATGGAGCATCAAGTAGCGTCGCGTCAACATCAATCATAGATCCCAGCGTCATGCCGCGGCGTACGCCTACACTGACAGCATCTAACAACATGCATTAAGACCAATATTATTATAATTGAATGGAATAGATCGAATGTAACGAAACGACATGGTCTACTGTTAAAATTCACGAACTGTATAAATAACCTTTTTTTTCGAGTTTATTGTTATATCGTGTTGAAAAAATTGGACGGACTTTTTTGACGGACGGAAGTTTTTGTGGAATTTAGATGCATTACTTACCTGACTAAATCAACTTCCTAAAAACTAATTCCAACCGAACAGATAGAAAAAGGTCGGTGGTCTATAAATCAAAATCGATGAATACAGCGCGTCCGCGATTTATTCCACAGTATAAGTCTATCTTTACACCGAATGCGATAAAGTGAGTTAATCATACTACTAGCCCGGCTTCCGCACCGCAGCTCCCCAGCCCCCACAGCACCTTGACAAGTTGAAAAAGTTCAATTTTGAAGACATACTACTTACTGTCGGTCACACCAGCAGCTCATCGCGGGGTCGGTCTGTCCGCGCCGGTGCGGGCCGCTCTGCGGTGTCGTCGGATGTTCGATCAACGGTTAGGATTCTCCTCGACTGAGTGTATTCGAGTCGTGTACAACTCCCATCTACGGGGCTTCTAAGCTACAAGCGCTACGACCTCATATGTTCAACCGATGTTTTCCCGCCTTCCGGAAGGGTAAGTAAATCCTGGTTTATATCCGGTGCTTCCGATCGGATAAATGGCGTGTTATTGTTTAAATTGTGAAATGTCGCCGACGCAGGTAATAGGCAAATGTAGTTAAACGATATGGAGTAGCTCCGCGAGTAATAGGTACTGTCGTAGCTACTCAAAATCGCTTGAAAATAACGTGAATTGCGATGTAGTTAGTAATTTTCAAAATATCTTGAATGAATCTTGAACATTTTTACCGAAAGTAAGTATTTTAGGCGATTAAAAAAGCGGCCTTATTCAAAGTTTGGAATGGTATAATTTAGCGCGTCCTGGCGTTGTTGGTACAGGTTGTGATCGCGTGGAGTGCGGCGCCGCTGCCGCTCCCCGGCCGCGGGGACTGCAAACTTTATTGACCGAAGCCGCTTCAATCATTGCGCTGCGAATGTACCTCCGCGGCACGTGGTCGGACTGGCCTCCTCCGCAGCAGCCGGCGCCCTCCCCCGCCGGCTCCACTCTCCATCGACGTTTAGGAGGCGCTGCATTCCGGGCACGTCCCGAGCTACGGATCCGCGATCGCGCAACGCGTCATGTTTACATTACAAGTGTGCCAGAGTAAGCCGCAGTCGGGCGGCGGCGCGCGTCAAACACACAGAGGAACTATGTAAAAGCACGTGTTCTACACAATATGGAAGCTGTACAAATTTTCATTAAGTAATTAAGTCAAAACTAACAGACGAAATTAGAGCCGACCGTCTGCGCGTGCAAGTCATCAGCTATGCCCAAGTCAAATCCGTAAACGGCCGATTTTTATATTTTTACCAGTTTCACAATATGAGGAAGCTTATCATAGCTATATAACGTAAACTTAGTTCTACAGAAAAAAAAGCTAGCAGTTGTATAAAAATAAACTTATTTTTTTTTATAATTTGAAAACAAACTTTGTTTACATTAGTAGAAATATAAAGTTTTCATAAGATATTAATATGTGTATGTGTACTATAGATTTTGAAAATAATATGTTATCAAGGGAGTAAGTAGACTTGCCTCCCACCTGTACGTCGCTGCGTGTACATGCACGTAATAACACAATCCCGCCACTTCGGAGCATTAACTCTAGACGACTACTAAGCCCCTTCTCCTCTCGCGCCACTCGGGGGCAATAGACAAAATGTGTAACTGACTCAAACTAAACTCTGTAACTAAGTTGCTTTAGCGGCAGACTCCCGCGCTGCTGCGAGCCGCGCTAACTAGCGGCTGGCTGGCTAAGTGTTAGTTACATGTTTAGTTGTGTGACGTCACTACACCGCGCCGATGTGAACTACTTCTCTCCGGTTGTTATTTGTGATATCTACTTAGAAACCTTACACCGACCTAAAGTGAGAATAACGTTTTCACGAATCGCGTGCTGCAGGACCACTGGAAGTGGACGCGGAACACTACTCGGCTACTACCAGCTTGCAACATCAACAGCGAAATATTTTAAAAGTTACTTCCGCAGGGCAACTAACTTTCAGTTCCGCGCTGCCCACAGCTCGACACCGGTGGTTCAGCTGCGAACCAAGAGACGGGTCAATCTTACTACAGGTATTTGAAATTTGCCAGATATCAATAAAAATATAGCAATTCAATTCAAATTTGCTTTATTCATGTAAACCTATTACAGGCATCTATGAAGCGTTCATATGCATCACATTTTTCATTATTTCTATTCGTGACGTGATGGTGATAACTAAACTCGCCAACTTAAAACTAAGAGGGTTCCAATCGCACCCAGGTCTAAGAAACTTAGCCGGGGTTTTCTCCCATAATCCATAATCCTAATGAAAACATAAAAGCCATCCCTAATTCATTTTCTTTTTGGTTGTGTATAAGTATTATCTAGGTACGTAGGAGGCTGGTACACGGTGGTGTCCTTGCCGGGACATGGATCGGTTCAGCGGTTCAGTATTACAAAACGCACTTTACTCTGCCAGTGAGCCAACAAAGCGTCTACTACTTTTGAGTACGAAACAGTGAATTTAATGATTATTTTAAAGACATAATAAAAAGATAACACACCCATTTTACAAAATTTACAGATTACCTGAACCGACTTTGCAAGGTCTAGCTCTATATTACTTATATGCCGTAGGAAACAAAAAACAGATAATCTGTCGCGAGGAAAATACTGCGACCCGACTCAAGCGATGGAAATTTGTACCGACGCTAATATATTTAAAAAGTTGAATTATTTGACCGCCTTATATATTAACAGACTATCTAATAGACACAACGTTAGACGCTAAACATACAATGAAAGAGGAGACCTAAACATATCCTTCATGACCCTGACGATCAGATGACGAGTGGCAACATACTCGTACCACCTACCACACAATCATACGCTACACACCATCTTCGCCGGCGAAGACGAGGTCCCCCCTAGGTCATCCGGACGTGGGCTCCATCCACGGCCTCGGAGACGTAAGGACCACTCACCGTCCGACCCCCCCGTTATCCCAAACGGGTTCTAGGGTTCAAAAGTTCTTCTGACAGAGCTTCTTTCCAAAGCTCCTCACTCACACAAAATGTCTCACTGTAACTGTAATCATTACTTTTACAATTCAATTTACTAATTATTATCAAATTACACGTCTAAAAGCGCATTATTCTAAAATCACTGAAATGAAAAATTTTGCATTCTCAAAACATTTTCAATTCTCAGACAAAACACAAAATTCTAAGTAGTCTCCATATTTATTCGTACACGCGTGAGGTATGAGAAGTATCCTGAAGGTGTACACCATGCTCCATTTTATTCTTTTATTGCATATTTGTCGAAAAATGTACGAGCCTATTTTCCCCCAAATATTACCCCATTTATTGCTGTTGTTATTTCGTAAATATGTAAATCTGTCGCTTTGTGCCCTATTTCAAATTTACTTTAGGTAATTTTGAATTAAATATAAACGGTGAAGAAAAATATCGTAAGGAAACCCACGAGTCTTGACACAGAGAGGTTACGGTCGAACCCCTCTCAAGACGAGATCCTTCCCCTCTAGTGGGCCGGTAATGGGTTGGCAATGATTCTGAAATATGTAGGAATATATAATATATATACATGTACACAACGACAACAAAAACTTCTCACATCATATTTTAAAATTTATTTTGTGGAACGAACGTGAGCATTGAATTGTATCCTAAAATGTTTTTATTGAAGGCTAAAAGGCAAATTTGGTTTACCTATTACATTTTATTCTGCATCATTTAAAAAACAAAGTGGCTTAATATGCAAATAAAATCCATTCAGTGTAGGAGCTTTACCGTTTGAACGGCTGCGAGCGCTCTCAGCGGCCGAATGCCGAACAATACAACACCGAATACCGAACGCGAGGCCTTTGTGTTTACGAGTGTAACATGTATACTCGCACGACACCAGTTATTGCCATTTCAAAAATATTGCTCTTGTCTACCTTCAGGAAGTATTATTTTTAAAACAGCCCCTCGCTGGCACCCAGCGAGCGTGCAGACACATTTACTGTTTGATGACTGACCTAAAGCTACGACGATTCCTAATATATAATGTATTATTACATTTCTTTCTTTTTTCGTTATCACCATATTAAATTCACCGAATATTTAATCAACTACGAAGTTCAGGCAACAGATGGAGTTTAGAAACCGAATAAAGAAGGTACCTGCCTGCTCTATGAAGGCCATTTTAATTTTAATGATTACGCTTCGTACGCTTTTACCGAATACTGATCACGTTTCCCAATATGGAGACGGGACGGGACAGAGGCTGGGTGAGATGGGAGATGATCTCATTTATCTGAGATTAATAATGTTATTTTAGCTGACGAACCTAATCCCGCCGGCTTATTGAATCCGATATGCGACGTGCGGAGTCGGGTTCAGTACCTTCTTTGATTTTCCGATAACTCATTACGAAGGTTTCATTCGATTAGCTAATCGTGTAAAAGACTTGGATGATCTGGATATTTTAATCGAGTTATGAGATCATAAGTCGATGTATACATATGTACGTGCTTGCCCTTAATAAATAGTCATGACGCTTTTAATTAATCGGCGCATTTTTATATACCTAAGAATGATTTCATTTATTTTGTAATGTATAGGACTGCTATTAATATGGTCCAGCTTTGCACCCTTTGGGTACGGAACTAGCGTGTTAAAGTCTAGAACCGACGCATTCAATTTTAGAAATGTGGAGACATGCGGAAAATCATGTTTATACGGCGTATTAAGTCAAAGTTTTGTCCGATAGGAATAGAGGTAGACTTCAACCTAGACTGGTTATCTCCCGACCTGTTTATTCATTCGAAGTGACTTTACCACTGACTAAAAGTAGATTCTGTTTCAAAAGCTTGAAAGAAAACCCTAGAAATATACACAGAAATTAAAACTTACGATCCGTAGTCGAACATACGGACCATTAGGCCATCGAAGCATACAGTTGTCTACTCTCTCTATGTGCCTGCACAGCGGCCACCAGGCACGAGACAGACGAGTGATATTGCGCGTCATACGTATAACACAGCACCCATAGCCCTGAGGCGCGGCGAACTGAACTCGGAGAATAATTATTTGCTGCGAAATAAACTGCATACAGATAAAAGGAAGTTTAATTTCCTTTCATGTTTTCATCGCTCGCTGAAGCCTCGGTTTGTTTATTTTTACAAAGTGCTCTGACTTCTGAAAATGCAAACAATCTAAATTGTCTACGAACATGTTTTCATTTTATTTGTTTGTGTTATATAATTTATTGTACGCTCGCTCATTCAAATGATACACTTTTGGAACTATTATAACCTCATATCTACCGTCACTACAACGTAACAGACGTTTTTTGTTTACTCCGTATTGTAAAAAGTTTTTTAAGTGATTAAAGTGCACATAGCTAAATATAAAAGTCATTTCTCTAACGATTGTTATTTAAACAAGCATTAAGTGTTAAAGTTTTAAAGGATTATCAGCTACAATAGTTACAAAACTCTTTTAGAACTTACAAGTGCGAAGTCGTCGGTACCCACATATATTTGTATTTTTTCCATTATTACAATTTATTGGTAAACTATACAGTAAGATGACAAATGAATGTAAAGTATGCAAAATTAATGTGCTCGTTACACAAAAAAGGATAAAATGCATTAAGTGTCAATCGCGATATCATTTTGAGTGCATTATTCCATCTGGATCTAAATCGCCTGTGGCGAGAGGGCAGTGGATTTGTCCGATCTGCCAAAGTAAGTTGCCGTCGACATCACTTGAAAGTGTAAACATAGGCGAAGAGGAGGTGGATCCTAAGAACGAATGGTTATCGGCGATAAGAAAGGAAGTGAAGGAAATTATTTCTCTGACTGTTAGTGTAGAATTACAGAAAATTCGTGAGGAATTAAGTGGTTTACAAAACATAAATGCGTCCCTAGACTATCTGTCAAGTCTTTTTGAAACAGTTAAGCAGGAATTGGAGGAAGCAAAGAAGGAAATTGTTACCTTAAAAAAGGACAATAGTGAACTTAGGGAAATTGTTAACAGCCATACTAATACAATAAATATTCTCGATAAAGAGGCAAGAGCAGGAAATATTGAGTTGCACTGCATTCCAGAGTTTAAAGGAGAAAACTTAGTTAAGATTGTAGAACAGATTGGGAGAGTAACAAACACTCCATTGACAGAAGAAAGTCTAATAAAGTGCACCCGTGTCGCTAAGCTGAATAAAGACTCCCCCCGCCCTAGGTCTGTAATTGTCAAGTTTAGTTCTCATTTGTTACGTGATAGGTTTTTGGCTGGTGTAATTAAATTTAACAAAGCAAATAAAGACGATAAATTAAATACGGCTCATCTTGGAATATCTGGTGACAAGAAACCTGTATACATTTCAGAGCATTTGTCTCCCACAGCAAAGGATATATACGCAGCAGCCCGTTTATTTGCAAAAGAAAAACAATATCGTTTTGTTTGGTCTCGTAACGGTAATATTTTTGTACGGAAAAACATTTCTAGTGACGTCATACTGGTGAAAACGAAGAAATTCTTAACTACTTTAAATTAAATACTTTAAAGACTTTATTACATATATATATTACCATCCCTGAATATAATTTTTACTTTTGTTTTGTGTTCATAGCAATATCTGCTACATTTAATGGTAAAAAATTTGAAATTATTCTATCAAAATGTAAGAGGAGTACGTACAAAGACGAATGATATATATCTATCAATTCTTAATTCTGACTTCGATATCATAATATTTACTGAAACCTGGCTCAACAATGGTGTTTCAAATAATGAGTTTATTGATGGCAGGTATAACATATTTCGACGCGACCGAGAGACCACAGTTACAGATAAATTGGATGGTGGAGGGGTATTAATTGCGATATTAAAAAAATATAAATGTTATAGAGTTAATTCTTGGGAAACAAAATTTGAAGATCTTTGGGTAAACATAGTGCTGAACTCAATAACTATTTCATTATGTGCTGTGTATATTCCTTCACCGCTTAAGTATGACACTCTTCTGGGTTTTGTACAGAATGTTGAACGAATAATAGTAAACGAACAACTTCCAACTGCAATCATTGGTGATTTCAATATACCAACAATAAAATGGGCTAACATAGAGGGTGATTATAATAAAAATATACCCATTAATAGCGGCCCGGCAATTACTCTTATAAATGATTTCATGGCACTGACAAATTTATCTCAATATAATGGGATAAATAATGCCTACGGTAAAGTCCTGGATCTAGTTTTTAGTACACTAAATAGCATAAGAGTGGAAAATAGTGACTTTAGTGCTTGCTCAATAGATAAATATCATCCACCACTTGAAGTAAATTTTATAATAGATCATAAAGAGTCATTGTTTACATCTAATGCAATAGTAAAACATAATTTTAGAAATGCTGACTATGAAGTTATTAATCAAAACCTTGCTGAAATCAAGTGGGATAATCTGTTCATTAACATTGGTGACGTAAACAAAATGACGGAAATTTTTTATGCTGAGTTACATAAAATCGTTGAAAAATGTATTCCTAAAAAACGAGTGCTAAATAAAACCTGTTATCCAGTGTGGTATTCTAAAAACTTGATAAAACGGTTAGCAGAAAAGAATAAATATAGGATTCTTTTTAAAAAATATCGTAATCCACTGGATGAAATAGAATTTAAATTATTAAGAGATAGATGCGAAATGATTATCAATATGGACTACAAAAGATACCTAGAAAGAGTGGAGAGTAATATAAAAGTTAATCCTAAATATTTTTTTAGTTATTTGAAAAACATGCGCAGTAATAAATGCGAGTATCCAGCCCTAATGACTCTGAATAATCAACAATGATAGAGAATCAGCATGGCTTTTTTAAAAAGAGGTCTACTATGTCCAATTTAGTATTGTTTGTAGATGATTTGTCAGTTGCACTCGATGACTCAAATCAAATAGATTGTGTTTATACCGATTTAGCAAAAGCATTTGATGTCGTTGATCATCACATTTTGCTGGTAAAACTCAAGGGGTATGGCATTTGTGGGAGTCTTATTAAATGGATGGGCTCATATTTAAAAAACCGTAAAATGAATGTAGTAATTGGAGGGTACCAATCAAATACTTTTATTGCGACATCAGGTGTTCCGCAGGGATCCAATCTTGGCCCGACTTTGTTCGGAATTTTCATGAATGATATAAATAAATGTTTTGAGTACAGTCAATTCTATCTTTATGCAGATGACCTTAAGATGTATAGTAAAATAAAAAATATCGATGACTCAAGGAAGATGCAACAGGATTTAGACAGGCTTTCGTTATGGTGCGATGAAAATAATTTAAAATTAAATCATTTAAAGTGTTACAGTATAACGTTCAGTAGAAAAGTAAAAAATATTAAGTTTGATTACTGCATAAACGCCCACAAATTGGAAACCGTCAATCAGATAAATGATCTCGGGATCATCATAGACTATAAGTTAAGTTTCATACCACACATTGATAACATAGTGAACCAAGCTCTTAAACTATTAGGATTCATCATAAGAAGTACAAAAGAATTCAAAGCATCATCCACAAAAATAACGCTATTTAATTCATTGATTCGAAGCAAACTTGAGTACTGCTCTGTTGCATGGAATCCTTACTATCAGGTGCATAAAGATAGAATAGAAAGAGTACAAAAAAAATTCTTACGGCACTTAGCCTACAAAGACAATGTATTGAAAGTGGTGAATAATACGCACGCTCTATTAAAACATTATAAAACCTTATCTTTATGTAGTCGAAGAATCTTAATGGATCTTTGTTTTTTGCATAAAATTGTAAATGGAGACATTGATTGCCCGAACTTACTAAGCAGGTTAAGGTTGGAGGTACCAAGGCATAATGCACGGTCACATGTTAAAAATAAAATAACTTTCAGGCCCACAGTTACAAGAGGTAACCTAGGTATGACCGCCCCTCTTAATAGGATTGTAACGTATTATAATAATATATTTAAAACAGCTAGTTTAGATATATTTCAGAGCTCTGCTGGTACTTACAAGCGTAAAATTAAAAAACATTTACATAACATTTACTTAAATTAACACGCACTTATATTTATTATTTGATGATACTACTATCATTAAATTAGATTTGTAGTTGCCTTTTCATTTTCATTTTTATTGTTTTATCTTTCTGTAATTATTTAATGCTTGTATTTTTTCATAGTTTTTTAATTGTAAGATTTAGTAGAACCTTTTCTTCTGTGTTATGTTTTTTTTATAGTTTTGTTTTATAGTTTATAGTTTGTAAATAAAATATTCGTCTAAGTGAAAATAAGGTTGTTATAACATGCTGAGTTAGCCCTTAAATGGGGTATACAATGTTAGTAAAATATATTGTGTTAAAAATTGTACTATTGTATATAAGTCAGCATTCACATTGTATACAACGTGGGCTTCCTAATAAATAAATAAATATTATTTTAACACGCTTGCACCAGCGTGGTGTGAGTGTGTATGTGTGTGTGTGTGTAACGGAATTGTTAAACGTGATACAATTTCATCTTGTTATAAGGACGACCTGGTGAGCCTGTTGAAGATAAACGCCGCGAATGGATAATCGGTTCAACAAAATGGAGTAATTACAGGTAATCCATCGCAGTCAGTTTAAGTTATTTTCTGTAATCCCATGACATAAGAACTGGTCTCTTGTCATTGCGTGATATTGTTACAATACTTTAATCTATAACAGTTCCTCTCACGGAAGAGTCGGGGAAAACAAGCGATAAAATACGAGATGTGCAGAATTATAGCGTTGTTTACCGCCGGCCCGGCCCCGGCCCCGCCCGCGCCCGGGACCGGTTCCCGGCTGACTGATGGACACCTATTTGTTCCCCGCTTCGTTTATATACTCTTGGATTCGTTGTCATTGTATTATTAGCTAGAGTTTCTACTCGGGTGCGATCTCGCCGTACGTACGCAGTAGTTCTGCACGTATTTGTATGGGTTTGTCAAAATATTCTTTTTTTTTAGTATCCTGTTATACAAGATTCTCCGCCAACACGAGACGGGAGTCATACCTGTAAGAGCGCGCTGCTCCCTTGTATCATCACCGCATCATGAGCACTAGGTAAGGTTGCAGTGCGGGGCTAACTCGTCTCGTGTGAGCGAACCTGCAGAGCTGAAGTAGCGGCCGCGAGCGCGGAGAGTATCACACAACCGCGTTTTTCACTCAAGTTTTCCTTTTGAAGCTATCGTGATTGAATCCAAAGGGATCCTGTATTTATACCAGACCGTCGATAATTCGGAGTCAAACGACGTTACAGTAAAATCAACCGAAGGTTCTTCGCATAAGAGTCGCGTATTCGTTCCAGCCTGCCTCGTCGGTTACCCTAATATTTTTATTAATTTCGCTGCAAGTTAGCAATCTCACCTGATGGTAAGCGATGACGCAGTCTCGGGTGGTACCGATCTAACCTGGTAGTTAGCTACAAACCGATAGGTATGTACGCGCCATCGCGCCGGTACGCTGCGTCACGGACGCGTCAGTCACTACGGTTCTCGAGGTCCTGAGTTCGAATTCCGGCCGGTCGATTCGATATGTATGGAGCTGAGTATGAAGTCGATGCTGAACGCCCGCGTGCTCGGAGGGCAAGGGGTCAACGCCCTAACGATGCCACTGACGAGACGAGGTGTTTGAGGTCAACGCACTCAGTATCAGAGAGCAGCTCGCGGGAAGCCTGCTCTTGTATTTTCACGAGATCGCACCAGTCTAATGTTAATAGTTATTGTTATGTTATTCCATTGCTCCGCGCTCCCGGCCGCGCTCGTGTTTTAGTGTTTCTTGGCTCGATGTCAATAATTGCAACGGTTTATAACTAGTGCATTACGTATTGACATAGTTACAAATGCCCGAATCCGAACTCACCCAGCAGCCGCTGATATTCCCTGTAGCCGTGTAATTGGAATATACATTCACACCGCAAACGGGTGTTTGTTCACGACATTAGCAGCGCCCTGCCCGTGCCCTGCGACGCGGACGAATAACTCACAAAGCTAATAAGGCCGCCGCCCGGCGCTGCCCGGCGCAATAAAACACGACATTAAACAACGTTATAGGCCTTTTTAAGCTTTACGCCCGATACGCTGTAATGTGCCGCTGGTACAGCGCCACTGGCGACGGGCGCGAGGCCTCAGCGCTGCGGTCTACGATTCAATTGTAGTTACTCGCTCAGATGTAATAATAATGCTAACAAGCTTTATGCTACTTTTTACTGTAATGTAGAATTTAAAAATAGTACAAAAATCTTGCATGTCTACGTAAAGGAAATCTCTTTTCATTTCCATTTCAACGCATAGTATTGTTTTTCTCAAAGAATGCTGTAAAAGTAATGTCAATACCGGCCCGGTATTGAGCAATCCCCGCCCCCGGAGAGCACGACAAGCCGTCGGGCCGGGTTATTGTCACCTTGACGAGACAAGTAATGATCGTTGGAGCCGCAGTCAACTGTGAAACATTTTGTTGAATGGTATGCAAGCGGCTCCGGCATAAGCCCTCGATGGAAAATTGAAACTGAATCGTGGTCGCCGCCGAGGACGAGATCTATTTTTATGGAGAGTACGGTCGACCTCACAAGATCTTGCAGTCGTCGTCACTTTGTGAGAGCATCGAGCACCAAGCCCGCTCGGCTGGTTCTCGAGTGTGACGTTTCCATTCAGGCGCTGCCGTGGTCGAGCGGCGGCCTCGGAGCCGGGTAATGGCGTCGCTGGGCGCACGTTACTGCCTCGCGAATGCGGCGGGGAGTCGAGGGCTCCGAGCGCGCGGGTTGTATATCCGCCTCGAGATATGGCCGTCATAAAAGTTCCTAACGGTCTTTTTACAATCAGTTAAGATACGAGCTCTCGTCGGAAGCCTCAGTAATAATGAGCGCGCCGAGAGGAGCCCCGCGTCACTCGTTCATGTCGCGACACGTAAAAGATGTCCAATCAAAATAATACTATAGTTGTATAATTCATATCTAAACCTAGCGAGTCTTACATGAGTTTTGATACTCCTACGTGAGTCAACATGGCTGAATTAAAACTATAATGTGCTTATTATTAAAGCTAAACTTGTCAGTCTGTGTCTAAACCTCTCTATAACCCTAAATTTAACACCACCTTCTAAAAATAAGTAGGGTTCGATTCCCTGCTCGAATAAGAAATGGTGTGAAGCTTCACTAGATACCACCATAGAAACCGATTATGAAGATGGCTGAATAGCCATATTTAGTGAATGTTACGACAGTAAACTAGTATCTTCTATCTCGTCTTATAGAACCGGGCGGGCATGCGCTGGTATACAGCATTACGTAATAGTTCAAGGTACCAGAGCAGCGTTTTTTATTGAATATAAAATATTTGCAAAATATATGATTCCGGCCAGGATCGAACTGGCGGCCTTCTGCGTGTAAAGCAGATGTGATAACCACTACACCACGGAACCGGTCGCGTAAGAATCATAAATTGTGGTACAACTCAGTGTCGCAAAAGTCGCTATACGTCATAGCTCATAACTAAAATAAAATACTTATTACTAAACCGGAAATTGGTGGACATTGAATTAGGGCTCTCATCGCTTATCAGCAAGAAAGGAGTATAATCATTCCTTGCTGATAAGCGTTAAGCCTTGCGGTGAGACGTCGACCTTCACTTCACGCACGCACCTTGGAACTTTTTGGAGTTGTATGCGAATTATCAATTAAATAACATACCATCGGAGGCAAAGGGGAGATCGACATAAATTCCCTTACCCCCGGCTGGTGTACTAAGAGTCTCCCGACCGAAGAATCCGACCCCACAGATGTTTCATGTAAAAAATGTTGCCACGTTTTCTCTCAAACGCCTTCACCTTCACTGCCAATGATATTAAGAGACGAGTTCTACTCTACTAATCCTATCTCATCATAAATGTGCGGCGGCCGGTGCTCCTACGAGCTTCTCAGCGGTTTATGTTAAGGAAATAAATGACTGGGGCTCGATGTCGTGTCATGCAATAGTTCGATAAACGGTGGCATGGAGGACCTGGATCGAAACTACTGTGGTATAAACCGTTCGGTAATAGTTAGACAGCGCCCACTTTTCTTTCTCAACTCGGTTTGCGGTTTCGGCCTGAACCAGCAGCGCGGTGGTGGTAGTGGCGACTTGACCGACGTAGTTAAATGGGCTCATAAATCGAGACTGCCTCAGAGTGGCCGTGCAGCCGTCGCGGCGATCATCGCGCAACTTTAAATGACAGTTGCAAAGTAGTTGCGACATCGCGTGGCGTTAAACTCACGAGTACACTTGGCAAGTTTTCCGCGTGCAGTTGGCGGCGTCGGCGGACGTCGTCCACACAAACACCAATGTGTAGCAGCATAAGTTTAGTGCCGGTTGTAATAGCTTCTTGGACAACACACTATCCTACCTGTATTCTTCAAAATATGTTTCTTTTACGAGCTCTACTCTGCTTTAACCCTTTTTGGGTTATTCTATGGGTGGAATGCTGTAGTGAATAAATAAAAAGATATTATCTACCGGTTCGTGGTGGTGGATTGCGATATTAGCGAGTATCGCAATAAATGTCGGCCAAGCAAAGGCAGTTAAAGAACTTTCCTAAGGGAACACACTATACAATATTCATACATGGTCACGTTCGTCAGTCTGTAACGGAACGGCGGAAGAAAGTTTTTAAATATGGGAAAATATGCACAGGAATTGTACGCAAACGAAGTCGAGAGTCGTCAATCGCTATTACCCGCCTTTTTTCCTTTCCTTTAATAACCCTCAATGAAAATTGAATCGTACGAGGACCGCATGTACTCACCTGCGCGGGCCGCTCAGCCCTCACCCCTCCCCCTCACCCACTCCGGCCGCCCGGTGCGTCTTATATTGATAAATGTTTTATTCACGGCTTAAACGATCCACGACCCACCTTTCTTCGGTAACAAAAGGGCTACTTAAATATACGATGTATATCATAAGGGACTCGTCGCCGCCAAATGACATCCGGGAAGTCATGTGGTCGCGCGTCGTGCGCTGGCGGGCGGCGCTGTGCCCGCCAGCCTGCCGTGCCGCGGACACTCGGACGCGTCACCACTCACCACATGCTTTAATACTGATACCAATACTAATATTTAAATGGCGTAGCTCTCTTATACGTTTGTTTTTTTTTTGTTTGACCTTGTCAAAATGTTGTACCTCAGAGGGAGTTGGTCTGGAGAGGGGCCTGCTAGTTACCTTTTTGTGTTAAATCCGTTGGTATTTCAAAGCGATAACGTTTTTTATTCATGTTCGTGTTTATATCTCAGTCGATCATTGTCTCTTGGTATTTTTAGTCTCGGAAAAGCAGAGCTCGAGCGTGGTGTGTTTATGGGACTGATACTGATGATAAAATATTCTTCGCTCCTCTCGTGAGATGAATGTGAGACATGTCATTGGAATGTAGAACGTCATTTCATTCTGGAGGCTTAGCGGTTTTTTTATACAGATCCATTACACCTATGCATACATGCGTTGTAATGTTATCGGAATTTCTCGCATCGCAAGAAGATCCCAATGGGCAGCGTCCAAAAATGTCGTGCCATCTTGTCCTTTCGATCCTTAAGATCTTCGAACAGCCCAGTCCAGTAACTCTTCAACCGTGCTACCACCGGCCCCGGGGCGGCGAGACAGCGAAGCATCCAGGTCGGCCACAAACATGAATCAAAAGAGCGTGTCCGTTTCGGTGTGGGCAACGAGAAGTTGAAATACTCTCCAACAATCACCACGCGTTACATTACATTAAGCGCGTAGCAAATATTTAGAAAAAAAAAATGATAGTATTATTATTATTGTGGGGTATTGTGCCTGTGGTGGTGCTTCCCCTACTTAAGTATTTAACTCAAAAGCTCGCTTAATAGCTAATGCCGAATGTACTTAAGAAGTCGAACGTCATACACATTGCACGTACGTAGTGCAAATTCATACTATACCTAGTTGTAGCTGAAAACTGTACCACAAACGTTTCGCACGGATTTATAGAAAACAATATGTGTCCTTCAACTTAAAGAGACTAACCAGCGAAGTGAGAGTGACGTCTGACCCACGGCTCGGACATTCCGTCCCACAAGTGTAAGGCCGGGTAGCCACACATATTGAGGTAGGTATTTAAGGGCTGGAAGGAAACGATTAAAAGATTGAATTTCTCAAAATGAGTTCCTTCGAGAGAGACGTAATTAATCACTAAGCAGACAAAGTGGCAAGTTATTTGGAAAGTTGGCTGAATGTGAAAACTTTGCAGGGCTCGATGAGGCGCGCGATGGCCGATTTAACTAACTCCAGACCGACACCGGCAACTTCATTCATTATCTCGAATTACTGATTAAGGAGTCGAGCGGCTCGCTTTAGCTAAACTTATTGTACCCCTCAAAATTTAAGGGAGGATGGCGAGATAGTTCCTGCCGCGTCGCGCCCCGCGTCCGCAAACTTCTGACGCGACCTGTACTACTGAACGATACAAACACAACAAAAGTTAACGTCAATCAAGTGAAGTTTAGTTAATATGAAAGTAAGGCAGGTTTAACTTCACTGTTTAAGAGTCAAATGACGGCTAGAACGTTATTAAATAGCCTTGAAAAAGATTTCGGAGTAGAGATATCGTTTCCGAAATCTGCACGGTTTTCCAAAGAGCTGAGTGAAATATCACCTCTCATCTCAGAAGTAGGTAATTTTTACGTTCTATTACTTTGCAACTGCGACTGCTGCAGTTATCTCGCACGGCGAGCGAGATCTCTTAACTACTGTAAAGTGGCGCTTAAGTGGGCACTCGCAAGTAGTTGAGAGATAAAACTTGCAGTTGAACTCGGTATCTGGAAGTTAAACTCGCGGAATATTGCGGAACGAGACATGCGACTAACTTACTGGACCATTACGACTTTATATGCCTCAGGCGGCGCGGTGGCGGGACCTGTGACGTCATTCGGTTCCTGCTTCGATTTCCAGTGAGGGCCGATGGGGATTTTTTAATCATTGTACTCCTCATCGGATAGAGCTCGTGATCTCCTCCACAGAAATAAGACAGACCGGCCACCACTATTATATATCTCCTATATCTCCGTTAGTAGGTTATAGTTACTCAAAAAAACTCAAAAAACAAAAGTATATGATTCCGGCCAGGATCGAACTGGCGGCCTTCTGCGTGTAAAGCAGATGTGATAACCACTACACCACGGAACCCATGCGTATGACTTTGAATCGAGCGTTCATATCAAGCGACTGACTTCTTGTCGACAGCGCGACACTAATGAAAGAGAATGTGTTTAATGCGTACACACAACACACAAACGCGCGTCTGAGAAACGAACAGCGTGTTCTGTGCAGGCCTCAAGCGGCTGAACCGATTGTGCGGGGTCACGAGGAGTATGTAAATTGACGAATTTTAAACCGTGAACTCATATTTAATCTCATTAAAGTAAAAACTTCGCGATAATTATTCTAAGAAAATATCGTTTTATATTGCGACAAATAGATAAACAGTATAGTTCTACAAAAGTAGATAAATATATTTTATTGCACACACTCTGGCTTGGCAGTTTATAGTTCACTATTCAAAAACTTTCCTGCACATTTTAACTACTGGAGGAGAGTTTAATCTTGCGGCGTTGGTGTAGGACAGAAGTCATACAGTTTCGTAAACTTACAAACGCTCAATACGAGCCGAGCGAGCCCGCCTAAATAATAGTTTTTAAGGAAAGTGATAACATAGACATACGCCTACATCATCATCACCGCCGCTGCTGGGTACAGGGTCCTCTCTTCTTTTCAATCTCGAGAAGTACTCCAATTGCAATACAGTTTTATTAGTTTCTAAATAAAATTGCTGTCATATTGGAGATTCAATTCTACGTGAATAAACAAGTATTTAAAAGCTTGGACCTATCTGTACCTTTTGTACGAGTGGTTATAGTTATTACTTAATGGAAATCTAATTGATAACCTGTAACGAGAACTGATTAAAAATAAAATAAACCGACTCTAAGACTGAATCACCGGACTCATTAATATACGTCTCATTTGCTCTGAACGATTTCAACAAATGATTTTAAAACATAAATAAGTAAAACTTCAAAATATCAGCTCCCTCGCAGCCATTCTCCCTGTCTAGAAGATGAGCAGCGGAGTGTGCCGCAGTCAGCAGCCGGAGTCGCCGGACGGCTTCAACGCCATTTCCGTTTTAATGAAGTAAGCGAAGGCGACGAACAAATTACACAACTTATTCCAAGTCCAATTAAAAATGCAAATCAATTTGATGAATTTATTTCATTTGCGAGTGAAACTGATTTGGCGGCGGATTGTGTTCCGCCACAATGGCTTCATTTAGGCTTTCATAACCAAATTAATTTAAATGTTAAGTGTAGCATAAAATTCGACCGAATTATGGCTGTGTTTAATCATCACGAACGGCGAGCTTCTCGGCCTCCACGCTTTTTGTGAGGATTCACAACATTGGGCGTCCTCATCATCCTGAGATTTTCTTGTTCTGCTTGGAGTTTTAGTTTCTGCGTGATATATAATATAGTCAGCCCGGCACGTTATTTTTGATTGAAAGTTATTTCATCATTATCCAAAAGAGAAGAGGGAAGACTTCAACCATGCGTGTTACCATGTACCTGAAACATGGGCACAAACAAACTAACTAACAATGGGCTTTTTAAAAGTCCATAACGTATGATGGAGTGGTCGTACTCTCTGTGCTAGACTAGTAAACTGTGTCTGTGACACGTCTCGGCGGAGTTGCACTTCTAGAATATTTAACTACTCATAGAAATATAATCGTCAGATGTGTTTGTGTCAAACGGCTTCTTTTCGGATACAAGTCAGCCAGTGAACCCGGACCGCTCTCAGCTCTCATACTCCGGCTAAATGCGTATTCATTAAAGGAAGTTGCATGAAAAGGATGGAGTGAAAGAATTTGAACTTCAATAAAAACCCCTCACGTGGTCACGTTGAAGTCCCTTTGTCCGCGTATCGGGAGCTGCGGGCGCGTACTCAGACGTGAGGACGCAATCACACGCGTCCCTTCCTCGGCGACAAACCTGGGGCAGGGGCGCGTTGTCTGAAATATGCGATATTTGATTTCGAACGAAGCTTTTCCACGGAGGTCGGATGTGTACCGAGTGACGACTACACGTTAAATATGTTAAAAAAGAACCCTCGCGTGCGACTTCTTCCTTCTGTCACAGCATTACATAGAACGCTGATTATTGTTGCTTTCGACTTGATATTTGATGTGTTCTTGTCAAGTCTGACCTAAAGTAAAACTAGTTCATCTAGATTGCATTGCATTTCGACCACTATTGGAATCATAGTAAAAATAACATCGAAACACCGGCCAATCTAAACTCAGTTGTTCGCGTTAGAGTGTTTCGCGCGTGCTCGTGTACTCGTTTTGTAACAAATAACTACTTATTCGAGTACGTGTACCAGAGCGGGCCCGGGTGCGATTGTGACTCACTTTTTAAGAGCCGTGACTTACCGTGACTGATTAAAGGCGCTTCAGTTAACCCGGGTGAATATTAAAGGTACTTAAGTAAACCCGGGTGAGACAAAGAATATATGAAATTTATTGATAAAATATATTTTAAGGAGCACCGAGAAGTTCAGGTTGTCAATCTTGTCAATTAAAATAAATAGATTTCGTAGTATTTTGTAGCATAGCGAGTTTGTATATCACACTCGCTCGCTCGACCTGACCCAGTCCGCTGCGTTTTGTTAATGGGTTCGCTTCAGAAATTATATTTTCAATTTAACCTTTTATTATTTAAAACTTTTCACTTTTGTTTGCGACTCACGAATAAAGTTCGTGTTTTATGTTAACATCGGGGAATATAGTAGGCAGAGCTGCAATACCGGGCATTCTTTTTACAGAACACTTCTGAGCGCCGCTCTGGTCTTCCTCCCTCTGTGTACTGAAAACTAATAATTCTCAGATCGGAAAATAATTCCGATCGTATTCCGCGCATGCAAATAAGCCAAGAATTGAATTTCCAAACACGATAAAGTCAGTGTAATTTCCCTCGTTCCGTCACGGGAGACCTTTTCCCATCACGCGCGAGATTAATCCCCCAATGACGTGACGTCACGCGTCACTGTCGCGCCGAGGGTTAGCGCCTTATCTGGCGTCGCTGATAGAGCATTAAAACGTTACCGGGAGAGGTTATTAATGGCGTACGTTTTCTGGAAGCGGCGCTTTTACCGCCTGGCGTCTACCGACTGCAGACTGCCGATTGCAGTTCTACACGGCGTACCGGTACGTTCGGTCGACATGTTGGCGGAACTGCGGTCTAAGTAAACTTTTGCTTAGGTACTGTTTGGCAGCTTCAATAAAAACACGTGCCTGTCTAGCCTGTGCCAGTCGCCCACAGCACGGACCCGCAACGCTCAAACTAAACACTGTTTACCAATAACATGGTATTTTTTTGATTACACAGCTTTTTAAACAATAAGTATTGAGATAACGCAAAGGCATGGAGTACTTATGCAGGTTTAAGTGCCAATAAATATTTATGTAATTTTACACCGCAGTAAATGACCTCAACTGATGGCAGAAGGTGGCTCATTTTCGCGCATCGGTCTGCCCTTTCAGTGAGGAAATGACAAAAAAAAACTTAGCATTTACATGCGAATACGATTTGATAATAATTCATTCAAATTAAGTTTTAAGTTACCTAACAACTATATTTTAGTACTATTAAAAACTATATATAATATCGCAACTACTAGTTTTGAAGAAATAATTAAAAGCGTTTTTACTACGTGATTGTTTTATTTGCCACTCGGTGGAACTGTTTCTGGTCTCACGGCAACAATATTTGGTTGATGTTTCAATTGTTTTCTGCAATTTAAGGAAATCCTTTCCTTAAATTTCCATTTCATTCATATCCTACTCCAAATTCACACCCGCCCACTCAGCAGTTTCTCTGGGGACTCTTTGTCGGCGGACTTCTTTTGTTGTCTCGCCGGCGCAGTCGCGGACGGGCCCACACATCATCATCATGATCAACCCATTACCGGCTCACTACAGAGCACGGGTCTCTCTCAATATGAGACGGGATTGACCATAGTCCACCACGCTGGCCATGTGCGGATTGGCAGACTTCACACGCCTTTGAGAACATTATGGAGAAATCTCCGGCGAGTAGGTTTCCTCATTATGTTTTCCTTCACCGTTGAAGCAAGTGATATTTTAATTTTTTTTAAACGCACATAACTCCGGAAATTTAGAGGTGCGTGCCCGGATTCGAACCGCCGACCTCTGATTAGGAAGCTAACGCCCTAACCCCTAGGCTATCACCGCTGCGTTGCGTTCCCGTGCGGGCCCACACATTGAACTGTATTTGTGAAAAGAATTAGTTAAAGTACCGGTGGAGTTGGTTAATGAAGTCAGACTCTTAGAACCTACCTACGGATCATGGACGGTGGTTCGCGGCGAGAGGTAACCCCCGAAGTCAGCTACCCGTCAAGCTGTCCGCGCATTCAGCGGGCGCCATAGCGGGAAGTGTTTGAGGGAAGCTTTCTTTCTTCTACACTCGTCAAAGTTAGCCGATTTGTGTCGTGTATCACCCGTCTGTTTTGCGTCATCGATCCTCACACGTTTACTCATTATATCAATTGCACCAGCCCTCGAGAGACTGTATCGTGAGACATGAAAAATAGATTTTCTGCAAAAGCGCCCGCAAAAGATTTTCCAATTTAAAGTTTCCAACCCGTCGTAAAACTACTCGCTACATTGAAAAATGGTATTTCTGCTCCGACACGTTGCGGTGCCCCGCTCGGCGCGCGCCGCGGTCGCTCGCTGCCGCGGAACGCTCCGGGCGGGATGCTGTGCTCCGACCGTCTTCAATTAATGCGAAGACGACTGCATAACATACACAATGCTTGTATGTGTATTCATCGATTTCTACGTCAATTGTGGAGCCATGCAAGTTATTTTATCGTTTGGAAGTTTCGATTAGTGTAGTCGTCAAGAAGTATTCGTGAAATAAACGAGAATGAATTCACTCACTAATTAGGGCTATATACGTGACTTCGATAATGAGAAACTCAGCGAGCTCACCAGAAAAATCATCTAAAGTGATGAACACTGAGCGGAACACTGCGGGACTGGGGCTGGCGACCGCCGGCCGATAGACCCGGGCTGCAGCACTCCGCGCCTCGGGCTCCGCAGTGGCGGCCGGTCACGCCGCGCACGCCTCTATGTGACCCACTCGGAATTCACATCGACGAGCTTCTTTGAGTGTTGAATAGAATATTTTATCGTGACCCGAGACCGGACCATTCCGGGGGGCGGCCCCTCTAGTCAAAGGGGCACTGGTAGGGAGCGCGGCCGCGGGCAAACTATTAGCACTTTTAAGTTCGTGTCCATTTTTCCCGCTTCGTTATGCAAAACGCTCGCCACGACGTAGCGACGCCAGGAGGTGCACGCTCTAAAGAGAAAATTATTAAAACTAGACTATTCGTGATTATATGTCTAGTTAGATTTGAATTAAAAACCAGCAAGCTGTTAAAATTAAAAATGTCAAAGTCAGATTGTAAACTAAATAATCGTCTCCTGTGGGCTGCCGGCTGGTGCTCGTTTAAAGTACGGGAGAGCGGTCGTCGGCTGGCGCTTCAGCCGCGCGCCGACAGAGCCACGATTACGTGAACTGCCGCCCTAGGTGTAGTTGATGGCTCAAAGAGTTAGTCATATTATGTACGTCTTAAATTTTGCTAATAGCACAGTGTACTCAAATAGTGTAATCACTAACACAAACTAAATCCAAGAGCATCCACAGAAACAGACAAAACCACTAGATACGTCATTGCAGCTTCATAAGAAATACCTGCTTGGTATCTCTGAGTCAAGAAGAAGACTTAAACTAGAATAAACATTAAAGAGCAATTTTTCTGGGCGCACAACATCATTTATTCAATCCATCCGTCCGAGTTCTCCAACGAGTGCGACGGACGGACAGAGTGTAATGGTTATGTGTTGAGCGTCAAATATAAATGCCAAACCAATTTCGAAGTGTATTTATTGTAGTTTTTAAGAAGCAGCCCGCCGACCGACGGGCGCGGCGGACGCAGTTACGGAGTGGCGCCGAGCACACACACATGACGCAGTCGCAATCACAACGTCAAAGTGGAGCCAGGTCGCCGGTTACGAGTATTGCTGTCGAAAGGCGGCGTGGAACCGGCGCACGGAGGCCATCATGTGCTGGAACTCGCGCGGCGGGTGCAGGATGGTGGTGCGGAAGTGGTGCGTGCCCGGCAGCTGCCCGAACCCCGACCCCGGCACCACGCACACTCCTGGGGACGCGCGAGACGGACTCTCAACGCTTAGGAATTTATAATTTCTACATCGGCTCAGAGGCCGTACCACTGAGTGATTTAACGAACCAGCGTGATGCTGGGTTGGAAATTGTAACTTTGTAGGCAGGTCTTCCGGCTGGCAAGTTGAAGTCTTAGACTGTAACGTCACCTAAGGAATCTGACCTTGTGGTGTCGAGGTCACATTCCTTACAACTGAAGGCTGACTTTCACGCGATCGAATAATGAGAGAAGCTCGCACTCGCCTCGCGGTCGGCGATGTCGACGGACAGCGTTCGCAATCCGTAGACGCAATAAATGAGCCTTCAACGAATTCATAATTCAATTCCGTCTATATTTTTAATATTTCTTCTACATGTATTTTTCCATAACAAAATGTTCAATGGCATTTTATCATACCATAGCACACAGCACAGCACGATAAATTGCGGATTTGTAGTGTTTCCGGTAAAATGCGTCCAGCCAGCAAACTAACCATAGTGTGTCTATTTATATGACGTCATATTTCCAAAACAAAGCTCTCACCTGTCTCCTCGAGGAGTCTCAAGCAGTAAAACTCATCAGGTTTGAGCCCGAACTCAGCTGCAGCGATTTGAGCCCGTTCCGGTATGTCGACCCTAGGAAAAGCGAACATGGAGCCCTGCAATGAACGTAAACGCAAAGTATCAGCAAATAAACAAGTAAATCTTTTTAGAAACTGTTTCTGCTTTTACATACTAACCAAAGATAAAAAATGTTTTCCAGGTCAAGATAAAATGATATGAAAGTAAACTCTTTAATGAACTATAAAAGTTCTTGAGCGGTCGCAGACTGTCGGAATACAAAATAGGAATTATGCGAAAGTGAAACCAGCTCGCGGCCATCCGGGGCACCAGGACTGGCAGCAAGGAAATCAAACTCACGTCAATAGTGTTACAAGAGTATCCAGGAATGCTGTTGAATTCTCGGTAAGCCGTGCGAGCTCGATCGGATAGGGTGCGCTTAATGGCCTCCTTTTCCTGGCTAAACCGAGGGTACGACGGCTCCCCGGGGGCTGGAGGCTTCATCTGAAAGAAGAGTAGGCCTCAGTCAAATAATCGACAAGCCGTTTATTACCACTACCGTAACTATCACGTGATATTAATAGTTAAAGTCCGCCATCTTGCACGAAACAACGTAATACTTTAAAATCTAGGATGAAGGAGGTCTGTGCTGTTAAGGGAAACTTTGATAGGTTGACGATAATGGTCGATGGTGCAGAGTGGCATTTGTTGCTCTCCGCAGCGATTTGTCGTCAAGAAGTTGTGGCTTGACCTCACCACACAGTCAAGCGCGCACTGCCCCAGCACGGAGGCGCACTGCGCCACGGCCCTCGCGGCCGCCAGCGCCGCCCGCACCGCCGGCTGCAGGCGCACCGCCTCCACGAAGCCGGCGCGCGCGCCGCACTCCGCCGCCCAGCCCTTCGAGCACGTCGCGAAGCTGGCCAGCTCCATGCGGCTGTACGGGGCGCCCAGCCCGTGCATCACCTACACAACACACTGCATGATGGTGGTGGCCGCGGGCAGCATCCAAGGTGGCAAAGGCTGACGACACTGACTGTTTTTTGTACTTACCTTCTTAAAAGACTGGAAAGGTTTGCTTATAATATTCTCTTGGTACACTTCATCAGCCAATATGAAAAGCTCGTGTTCGAAAGCAAATTTAATAATTTCTTCCATGTTTTCACGGGACAGAACCTGGCGGGAAAATAGTTATATATTTGAGGCAGGTATTCATTAGTTATGATACATAACCAGTACAGGATAGGCAGCCGCGGGCAAGTCCCCGCCCATACCTGTCCCGTAGGGTTTCCCGGGTTGATAACCACTAAGGCCCTGACGGTGCAGTCCCGGCTCGCCTCGCACCAGCTTCTCTCCAACTCCTGAACCTTTAGCGCCCAGTCGTGGTCTTCATCTAGGTAGTAGTCGGCTCGTCGAAGGCCCAGCTCAGACAGAGTCCCGGAGAACAGGGGGTACTGGGGGATCGGGATCATCACCGCTGAGGAGAGAACAACATTTGTTTTAGTGCCGCTATATATCATTGTCGTGGTATTTAACTGTTTGTGTTGTTGTCACGCTGTATCTACCGTGAGGTATACGAACATTTTGCAAAATGGTGCTTACGAAACATCCAATCAAAACATATATATTTTTATACTACATGTCAGCTTTGACGACCATCTCAACCGGTGGTATGTGATGATGCAGTCTAAGATAGTAGCGCGCTTTTGGGGTACGGTAAACCCATTATCCTAATTGGTTTCTACGTGCCGGAACGCTTAATCGCTCGGCGAAACGGCTTTGTCGGGAGGGTGGTAACTAGACACCCACCAGACCAGACTCGAGTCGTGAATTAAACCCGGAACCACCGATTTAATATTGCGACAGAGCACGCGCTGCGCCGTGGAAGTTTTCATACGTGAAGGTCTGAACCCAACATAGGAGCGTATTGAAGATAGTCTTCTTAGGATTTTGATAAATGACGATACAATCCAAAAACGCAAATTTCATATCAGCTGTGCTGGTCGTGATATCTTCAACGGGGAGGTCTACCTATCCGGCGGTCATGTGCATGGTTATTGGTGTACGCGATGCTCTAGACGCCTCCTTGTACAGCATGCAAGATATTGTTGGTGGCGGTCTCACCCGGTGGTTTCCCATCAACGTCTTGCACTAACAGGCTGAGCGCTGCCTTGATGACGTCGGAGGCGCCGGAGCCCAGGTAGACGTCCTCGGGGCGCGCTGCCACGCCGTCCCGAGCCGAGAGGTAGTCGGCCACGCGCCGCCGCACCAGGGCCAAGCCGTTGGAAGGGGAGTAGCATCCGACTGAGCCTTTCCTATGGATTAATTAGTGTATATTTACTGTAGCGAAAACGTCAAATGTGGCGTACACACTCCCGCCTCGTTATAAACAAAGCTGAAGCACTACTTTAAGTTAGCAAGCATGCTTTTAGTTTTTTCCGTGTTGAACGATAAACGTATAGTAATTCCTGTACCTAATTCTTTGTTATGAACTTGGAGGGTTCAATTTTGTCGATATTATCATATCACATGAATTCAGATTGAGGAGTATTGGGACCGGGCCGGCGCTGCGCGCGCCCGCTGGTTTGCCAACGCCCGCTGGTTAGCACATGAACGTAATCAATTCACATAAATTAGAGGCGCGCGACGGCCGCCGGTCGGATGCAAATGACTATTAATCAATTTACACGGGCTCGTCATTTGCGGGCGACGCGCGCTCGCCGCTCCGTTCATTATGCCATTATAATTATTAATTAAACACCAAACAAAAATAAGCACCTAAATTCTTCATCAACCTGGCGAAGTCCTACTCCTGGGAGCATTCCTTTACAGGAGAAAGTGAGGTAAAGTCCTTCCGCACACCTAACTCATTCTTCTTTTGCTTGAAATAGGCTAGAATAGTTTATAGCACTTTTTCAAGAACCGTGAATTCTATCTGTACGTAGTAAATCTACTACCAGTTCGAGAGGCAGATCGTGCCAAGAATACAGTCTGAAACTCGACGGTTGCTCAGTTAATTCATAAGTTAACAATAATGTTTCCATGTCCTGATGAAAGCGAAGCACCCGGCTTCCGCGAAACGCAGCCGTTGTAGCCTTGGCTTAGTAAATGTGTTTAAAATCATAGTTTAAACTTGTCCACCGGCGCGTCATACGGGATAACAATCCTCATGAATGTGATGCACGGTTTTTTTTTTTTTTCCGAAGAGAGAAGGAAAAGGATTGTTTATTATTTATTGTATTAAATCTAATTAACAATACAAGACATATGAAACAAAACAAAACATGGTGTTGCAATAATGGCTGCAGTAGTGTCAACTGTGGCGCAACCATTATTGTCCACCTCCAAACTAACAAATAGTACCAGTGATAAAAAAAAAAAGCAATTACAGTTTACAAAAAAAAAAAACAGTTAAATAATAAAAGCAAGCAATGTTGTGTGTGTGTGTGTGTGTGTGTGTGTGTGTGTGTGTGTGTGTGTGTGTGTGTGTGTGTGTGTGTGTGTGTGTGTGTGTGTGTGTGCTGTGTCTGTGTCTGTGTCTGTGTCTGTGTCTGTGTCTGTGTCTGTGTCTGTGTCTGTGTCTGTGTCTGTGTCTGTGTCTGTGTCTGTGTCTGTGTCTGTGTCTGTGTCTGTGTCTGTGTCTGTGTCTGTGTCTGTGTCTGTGTCTGTGTCTGTGTCTGTGTCTGTGTCTGTGTCTGTGTCTGTGTCTGTGTCTGTGTCTGTGTCTGTGTCTGTGTCTGTGTCTGTGTCTGTTCTGTGTCTGTGTCTGTGTCTGTGTCTGTGTCTGTGTCTGTGTCTGTGTCTGTGTCTGTGTCTGTGTCTGTGTCTGTGTCTGTGTCTGTGTCTGTGTCTGTGTCTGTGTCTGTGTCTGTGTCTGTGTCTGTGTGTGTGTGTGTGTGTCTGTGTGTGTGTGTGTGTGTGTGTCTGTGTGTCTGTGTGTGTGTCTGTGTGTGTGTCTGTGTGTGTGTGTGTCTGTGTGTGTGTCTGTGTGTGTGTGTGTGTGTGTGTGTGTGTGTGTGTGTGTGTGTGTGTGTGTGTGTGTCTGTCTCTGTGTCTGTGTCTGTGTCTGTGTCTGTGTCTGTGTCTGTGTCTGTGTCTGTGTCTGTGTCTGTGTCTGTGTCTGTGTCTGTGTCTGTGTCTGTGTCTGTGTCTGTGTCTGTGTGTGTGTGTGTGTCTGTGTCTGTGTCTGTGTCTGTGTGTGTGTCTGTGTCTGTGTGTGTGTGTGTGTGTCTGTGTGTGTGTCTGTGTGTGTGTCTGTGTGTGTGTCTGTGTGTGTGTCTGTGTGTGTGTCTGTGTCTGTGTCTGTGTCTGTGTCTGTGTCTGTGTCTGTGTCTGTGTCTGTGTCTGTGTCTGTGTCTGTGTCTGTGTCTGTGTCTGTGTCTGTGTCTGTGTCTGTGTCTGTGTCTGTGTCTGTGTCTGTGTCTGTGTCTGTGTCTGTGTCTGTGTCTGTGTCTGTGTCTGTGTCTGTGTCTGTGTCTGTGTCTGTGTCTGTGTGTGTGTGTGTGTGTGTGTGTGTGTGTGTGTGTGTGTGTGTGTGTGTGTGTGTGTGTGTGTGTGTGTGTGTCTGTGTCTGTGTCTGTGTCTGTGTCTGTGTCTGTGTCTGTGTCTGTGTCTGTGTCTGTGTCTGTGTCTGTGTCTGTGTCTGTGTCTGTGTCTGTGTCTGTGTCTGTGTCTGTGTCTGTGTCTGTGTCTGTGTCTGTGTCTGTGTCTGTGTCTGTGTCTGTGTCTGTGTCTGTGTCTGTGTCTGTGTCTGTGTCTGTGTCGGTGTGTGTCTGTGTCTGTGTCTGTGTCTGTGTCTGTGTGTGTGTCTGTGTGTGTGTCTGTGTGTGTGTCTGTGTGTGTGTGTGTGTGTGTGTGTGTGTGTGTGTGTGTGTGTGTGTGTGTGTGTGTGTGTGTGTGTGTGTGTGTGTGTGTGTGTGTGTGTGTGTGTGTGTGTGTGTGTGTGTGTGTGTGTATGTGTGTGTGAAGAGATCGATTGAGACCGAAACGTGTATGCGAAACCTGCACCGAGATCAGCGGTATGTCTTTAGTATAAGGGTGGTAACTAGTCGCGACCGGAGCCTCTCAAGTGATAATTGAACCGCATTTTTATTTTGCTTTTTGATTGTTTTGTTCACGAAAAACAATGGTTGTTTCGGGATTGGTGATCAACCAAAAAGTCGTAATAAATACGTACGTAATAAATAATGTAACGTTTATGTCGAAATTTGAAAGCGGCGCCCCCGGCCGGCGTCGCGGGGAGCCTCGCGGGAGGACACGTGACCAAAAGACTAGCACTGAAGCCGCGACATCTCCTATATATATATGAACTCCACATAAATCAAACAGAATAAGGTTTGATGCTGAGGCTACGTCCGGCGAGTCCATATTCCCAGAATTAAAAATTACATTAACGTGTTTTCAAACAAGGAAGATCGAGATTACGTGCAATCCTCCAATATTTGATTGACGCGGTGCTTCACGTCATCTGGGATGTCCGGCACGGACGCCAGCGCTGGACACGCCGCCAACGCCAACACCTGGAACAAAAATAAGGCTTTTTTCTAACGTACAGTGAACATGCCATTAGTATTGATTTAGAAGGACGTTTGCAGGAATCAGGAAACGCTCAACTCGGAGAGGCTTGCGACAGCTATGCGGACGAGGAAAGAAGACGCAAACCGTTGAAGTTTCGGGGAATTTCACTACACAGGGAACACCACCTGGGTCACTGGAGTGGCAGAACTCTTATGTGGACTATCCTACCTATGTATCTATCAGCGGTCCGATTAGCTCTTTTCTCAACTTTAAAGGGGTTCCAGTGCTACAATTGATATTTTCTTTACTTCTTATGGGTGCGGTGGACTACCCGCCGCTTGTATGGTGCCGCCTTCTGAACTGGCTGCAGAGCGCTTACTTGTAACAAAAGTCAGTCAAACTTTAAACGTATTTCTTTACAAATGTATCTTCATTTTAAAACTGTAGGTATGTACACGCTCAGTGTTTTGTTCTGCATTCTGGTGTTGTGTGGTGCGTTCCACAAACCTGTCTGATGAACGTGATGGGCGCCTGACCCAGCGCGTGGCAGTCGCCGATGTTGGCGCGCACCACGCGCTCGAACGGCTTCACCGCTCCCTGGAGAGTAAATGAATAAAGTAAGGATTCAGATGAAACTCCTTAGGAGCCCCAGCGGACGCGGGCGCGCGTTGCCTTTAAGAGTAAGAGATGATGATGCCACTGTCAATTATGAAACTCTACGACTTTGTTGTCCGTCTATTATATAGTTTATCTAGACACCCTTCTCTCAGGAACGCGTGAGACAATTTCAAACAAAATTATTAATTGCTGAGGTTGGCGTTTTCTTGGAACTAAAAATATCTAACTTTTAGGGAAACGCAGTGAAAAGTTTGGTCCTTAGCGCCGCACGTTTGAGTTTCTGAATTCTGGGAAGGAGTTGTTAAATGAATATTGAAAACCTACAACATCACGAGCCGCGACGCGACGGTCAAACCATTTTAACTTCTATTGCGATATCCGACGTACTAACCTGACTATTCCGATTATAATTTGCCATTAGGATGTTATTCCGAGTTACTACTAATAATTTCAGTAATTAATTAGTGGTGTATGACAAGCCAGAACAGCAAAGCGCTATTGAGCTATGTCCGCGTACGTTGTGCACAAATCTGCGAAAGTAATGAAAATTAGTAGGCCAGTAGTGAATCGAAAACGAAATCCGCGAATGAAACAACAAAACTCCAAAGTCTAAAACTGCTCATATCTTAAAAGGTACATATTTTCAACCGTCAGTAATGTACTTAAGGAAATATCCATATTTTTTTTTATCAAGCCAATCTTATGTACAGAAACTACAGCCTTTACAGCATTTGGCGTAGTAGTAATATGTATGTATATTAAATCGATGGTGGGTTGGTATGGTACGGACGGTGACATATTAAAAGAAAATACCTACGCCGAGAAACGGCTATTTCTTATAGCACGACTCATATTAAACGGAATAAAGTACGCTACGATATTAAGTCAACGCGGCTGAAGACGTGGAGAATATCATCCGACTAGTTAAAAAGTAGCTGCTTGAAGAAGTTTATTTTACATAATATTCTCCGAACCCTCGCGAGCCGAAGCGGGTCGAAGCATAGAAACTCACGCTCAGCTCCTAACTTTTCAAATATCTGATTTATCATATAATTGAATGCCTGTATACCTACCTATATATTCGCACTGATATTATTTACTTTAGCTGTGATAACCTAGTGGTTAGGACGTCAGCCTCCTAATCAAAGGTCGGGGGTTCCAACTCGGGCACGCACCTCTAACTTTTCGAAGTTATGTGCGTTTTTGTGCGGTGAAGGAAAACATCGTGAGGGAACCTGCACGCCTGAGTGTTATACACTCCATAATGTACTTAAAGGCATGTGAAGTCTGCCGACCCGCACATGGCTAACTACCTAACAATTCATAATCCTATACTGAATCAAAAACGGTCTCTATAATTCTATCTAACAGCCTGCACTGTGCGGGATAGACGAAATAATCATCCCACTTTACAACGGACGTACCCGAGAACAATATTTGCAAGATATTGTTTTACTACTTTGGTGGTATATTTAAAATACCAAATTAAAACTTTCTAACACTACTCTGAGCTAAACACAGACGGGGGTGCTGTAAGGGTTCCTTGTTGACTCAACCCCACCCCACTCAAACCGGTTCACTTAATAAGTTATTCGTGTACATTGATGACATTTAAGTGACGAATTAAGATAAAAGTTGAACCGAAATCAATAAAAAAGTAAAGTGCCACCTACTTCCTCCAGTTCCTTCTCGATCTGCAGCGCCCTGTCCAGCAGCGGCCCGCGCACCGCGTACGAGATGTTCAGCATGTTCTGGTTCACATTCTTCTCCGTGATGCACTTCTCCAGTTTCATTTTTTAAATTATTTATATATGTAGTAAAATATGTTCTTTTGATAACAACCTCCTTTTAATTTAGCTATAAAATACAGGTGTATAGCCTTCAATAAAACTGTGCCTTATTTTTTAACTCGCAACGTACGAATGTGCTCAATTGCATTAATCTAGTGCTTTTATATGTGTTCACCGGCGGTCGGTACGTCGGTGATTCCCTGACGACTTTATACATTTTCCCGTTGTGCAGTATATGGAAGTACTAGCTGATGCCGGCGACTTCTTCCGCGCAGAGTAAGGGTTCAAAATAAACCGGTGGCAGGTTAGACGGAGCGTCCGTCGTACTGTTCCTATCAGTATCCAACAAGGAATAACGACTATGGTTGACGTCGCGTTTTCAGTGAACTTGAATGCAGAAAATAATTATTAATTCAAATTTACTAAATATTTTTATTTAGTTTGCTGTTCGCTTAAGAATTAATTTCTATATTACCAATCATATTCGATAGATCTTCACGTTATTTGGGCAGTACACAACGGGTCCTCCGGGCGTCCCGCACAGTAGAGTCCCACATAAACCTCGTCCTACTCAAGGGACGGGGTTACCTCCATAAAAAAAGGTATTCATGCGTAAAAATTGCATTTAAATGTGACCAGTGGGAAGTTAATGTGTGATGCGCGAATAGACAGACAACAATTAAATAAAAATACCTGTTTTGAGTTATATATCATATCTATATTGCCTACCGACAGTTTCAAAGATATTCAATGTACAGGAATAGTCCCCTTACAGTTTATTTACGTAGATAGAGATAACTAAATGAATACATTAAATTCGTGTAGTAAGACATTCTAGAACATCCAACTAAGTCATAGTTTTACCAAACACCGGCAAAAATAAAACAACACCACAGTTTTAGATTTCAATAGTACGTACCGATCATTTTATCATATAACTATGGAGATTAGGTTCTCTAAAAAACGCAGGTGACAGTGGAGTCAACGGGGCCAATGCATTGCCAAACTCGCATGCATTAAAAACCTAATCCTGTTCGCAACAGAAATACAGTAAGCAGCAGTAAGAAAGTGAATACACCAACGCCACGTATTCAGTAATAAATCACACGCACTCCAGTTAGTGTGTTTAGCAAGGTACTAGTTTATTTGTCTCGGGACTTCAATCTCACATGAGACGTTGTTCGGATAATTTTTAAAAACGAACGATAACGATCCGGGCGTCACTCCACACAGCCGGGTGCCCCTCGACCCAAAGCCCGTTTAACAGTTTCCTGAGTCGTAGTCAAATGTTTCTCCGGATCAAGTGAATATATGTGAAAAATGTACCCGCCCGTCTCATTTCCCCGCCCGATATCGGATGTCGGATGTCGACTAACGGAGTCCGAGCGCGATATCGGATCGGATAATATGGAAACGCTCTCGCGGAGCAAGACGATCGGGGTACGAACCGCGCCGAGGTCAAAAGACAACGGTTTCTTATCAGCGGTACTGTACCTGCATTTATATAAATTACATTCATAGTATGTAACCTTTTTCTTAAAGAACCGTAATCTTCGATACTCAATTGATAAGACGAGCTACGAGCGAACCGGATAGAGCTCGGTCCGACTGTTGTGTTAGTTGAAACGCGACCCAGTAAATAGACCCGTGCTGCAACTGGTGAATCGACTGTGGGTGGACGTGTTCTGGAGGCGAGGGTCGGTGGGCGGTGGCTGTTAGAGGGCCGGCTCAGCGCCACGCATACTGCCGCTTCAGGAGCCTGCCTCGAAGCCGACCAGCGATCCCTCAATCCCAGTGCGTCTGGTAAGTAACGGGACTAGGTATAGAGAATTAAACAGAATGAAACACGTGTGCATAACATATATTTCTGCAGCAGTTTTATGTTCGTATCTTAATTATTATTGAATAATAAGTTCATCCACCAAAATACGTGAAAAGTAAAGACATAGCTACGAATGAATATTACAACCAAGTACAAAAAGAACACCACACTCACGACCTAATCTAATAGTATCACATCACACCAATAAAAAGATTACAAAAATACATGAACTGACTTCAATTTAAAAATTATATTATATTTATATATATATTAATAAATGTCAAAGTTTGGAAGTTTGTTTGTCAATCACGTTAACACGGCTGAACGGATTTGGGTGACATTAGCCAGGCATGTACCTTTTATGCCGAATATTGTTTGCGAGCTAAGCCGCGGGCAGACCAGCTTTGAAATTTATTATGTATGGAAAAGGACACGTATTTTCTATACCGATCTCTTCAAATAGCTTCCGTGGGAAGATTAAAAATTGTCATGCTGATTTTAGTGTGACGCCGACCGCACGCGCACCGCGGACGCTGATGGCCGCGATAGAAAGGCAAGGAAACGGTTTTGAAAGACGCGTAGCTATCAGCACGCACGGCGGCCAGCCGGCCTGTTCTGCGCTGGCCACTGCTTCCAGTGAGCGTGCTAGTGTCGGGCGGACGTAGTCAGCGTGTGCAGTCATGGCGAATACAAAGTAGGACAAAGCAGCAATAATTATTACACTCCGCATTTTGGTCATCGTCTGTACAGTAACGCGTTCAGGGCGACACTGAAACGAGCCGCGCCGAGCTTCGGCGCTGACACTGAGCGCTGACGGTGAGCGTCAAACTGAAACCAGCCTTAACGATCGAAGCTTTTTTTAGTTTGTTAACAGTAATTTATAGTAAGGTAAATTGCAACGTTGGCTCTCACGCCGCTAAGATGCTGGGAGTGCGGCGACACAGAGCGGACACGGCGGCGCCAAGTGTGCCTCGGCCACCACATCGCGTGAACCCCGACGCTCGCTCTAGTCTCTTTCGAGGTTGAGTCGATATCACTAAAAGTTAAGCGAACTCCTGCGTGAACTTCGAGTGAAAGTTCTTGAAGATCTCCAACATCTCCTTGAGCAGCGGCGTCTGCGGCAGGATGGTGGTGCGGAAGTGGTACGTGCCGGGGTACTGGCCGAAGCCACTGCCGGGGATAATGCAGATACCTGCGTGCCAAATAAATCAGTCGGAGAAAACGCAACCGCGCGAGAATTAACCTGATTATTATAAAGACGATATAAATAGACCGTCTATGAGCCAGCCCTTGTGTATCAGACGATAATACTCCACTTACCCTATAAATGGTTAAACTAATATTTTTTTACACCCCTTTGTTTTTTTTTTTTTTTGCAGACGTTAATTGAGATTCTCACGTCGCAATAAACAATCGCTCAACTTGCCGTAGTTGATGAATAAAATATGCCTTCACAGGAGGAACAGCAATTATTTTTACATAAAGCTAACCTGAGGGGCCCGTATATTTGATTAGGCTTTGTTGATAGCACCTTTTATGAAAATACTACCTAAGTAGATCATAAGAGCATCTCACATTCACTCAAGACTGAATTATCCTGATCAACATTAAAATATGTGGGTGCAATTTGGTGCTGGTATTTGCGTCCAAGTAAATAGACCTGACAACAGATGAGTGCAGTACCTACCGGTTTCTTCCAGTAGTTTGAACGCGTAGAACACGTCGGGAGGCTTGCCAGCCTTCTCTGCCGCGTCGACGGCTCTGGGCGTCAGCGTGATGTTGGGGAACGCGTACATGGCGCCCTGCGCACGTGGTAAAGGTGCCCATTAAGATATGGTGCAGTAGGCGTGCTCGCTCTCGCCTGCATCGTCACGTAACATGGGCTTTCGTTACGACGATCTTATCTCCTTCGTTCAGGAGACAGTCATTTTTTATGCATCGAATATAGCGTTATAATATATTTGCCGCGGCGTGACAGTCACTCTTGTTGTAAGTTACTGAAAATGTAGATTGAAGTTTCAGACAGTTCCGAATAACGATCTATCGCTGTTAATGTTTGATTGTACCCGGAGTGTGATACAATGTCAGAGTGCGCCAACCTGGCCGTGTATGGCAGTGTTTGTCACTCTCCTGGAAAATATTGGGATATGCCTAATGCGTTGGTGTTGGAAGCCACCTGACTGTAATGATAGTGACCTTAATTTTCTATGATGAGGGAGACTCCACGGCAGACAAGCCGGCGACCGACTCGTGTGAAGGTCAACCTAATTAAGTTTTCCTAATTCGTGTCGTTGGCATGGCCGAGCGTCACCTGCACGTCATTGCAGCGGAAGCCCTCCATGCGGCTGAAGGCGGCCGCCGTGAGCTGCGCGCGCTCCTGCAGCGAGCGCAGCACGCCGCCGCGCTCGCGCCGCCACAGCTCGTGCGACGGCTGGCCCTCCGCGGGCGGCTTGGCCTTAAACAGTTTCCTCCCTCATGTTATAATTCAATGTTTTCTTGAAAATACTCTTTTCTTCGGCTGTCACGTCCCAGATTTTTTTTCTTTTTGGTTTCAGGTAATTCTCAAATTGCTCCCGTGATGCCACCTCGCTGGAGGGAGATCTTAAGAACTGCTGTGAAGGCCAAATCATAACCACGACCACTCTGCCAAGAATGATCGAATAAGAAGAAGAATTCTCAAAAAATAAAGTACTTGATCCCGTTTTATATTTTTTCTTTTCGCCGATTGTGCACCGGCTGCGAGAACTGCCTCCGTAAGAGCTGCGACGGCCCGCCGCTAGCGCCCTGACGCCAACAACTAACAGCATGTACCGTTTCGTTTGATGCGAATCAATCACCCAGCGCACGCGGACACAGCCCAGTGTTAAAACTATTCTAACTACGCTGCTCGTCTCCAAAGTTTGGTAGCCAGCGGGATGACGCGGTGATCTCTACCGACGAGTCTGTCGGTCGTAAAATAGTCCTCCGTCAGCTCGTTAGCGCCATAGATAGTGCAGGACTCACGACGCAGTCCACCGCGGTCTGCCCCAGCACGGAGGGGCACAGCATGGCGGAGATGCACTTGTACAGGTTGGCCTGCACCGCGGGCTCCATGTTGACGAGCTCCATCCAGCCGCCGCGCAGCCCGCACTCGCCCATGTAGCCCTTGCTGACCGACATGAACGACGCCAGCTCCATCTTGCAGAAAGGTTCGCCCATTTCTGTCGCTATCTGGAATATATTTCATGAATGTTTTTTTAGTTTTATTACGACACAATAGAATATAGACCTCCGTGGCGCGTGGCGTTGCGTGCGCTGTCGCATTATAAAGCTGGAGGTCCTGGGTTAGAGTTACCACAGACAAAGACGTGTCGCCAAGCGATTTAGCGTTCCGACACGATGTCGCGTAGAAACCACTTAGGAGTGAGTTTACTATACCCCTAACAGATCAGAAAAAGGCCTGACTCGGATTACATTCAGTAAATGCGAAAAAAACAAGCTTACTATTGAGATAGATCTTATAAAAAATAGATATAAAATGACACAGAATTTCAGTTTTTTAAGGGGCAGAGTAGTGTAGTGACATCACCTCGCTACTTGCCGCGCCTGCGAAATGTGGCGTGACGTCAATATTCATTTTCCAAGGCAGGAGGCCTCACGAGATCCAATATAAACCTGAACCCACTGGGCGACTGATACCTGTCAGGATATGTTGGGTAGCATCCATTAGCTTTTATTATGGCATGATAATAAATTCGGAGCGAAGCAGTTCATAAGGATTAAAGCCAAAGGGCAAATAAATGAGACACATGTTTTTCCATTATTTAATTCAACAATACTCAATGGCGCCCGCGACCGCCATCACACCGGATCGCCCGGCCGCCGCCGCTTACGTCATAATTGTATAACAATATTGTGATTAAAATAATAATAATGTTGTATAGTACAAGTAAATCGTGCATTTCATACAATAAATGCGACCAATGTAAATTAATTTCGCAGTATCACATTTCTTTTTCTAATATCAGTGACGTAACGAACGTCCGTACAAATATCCAGGGAGACCTGTACTATTTAAGGAATTACATTTTCATCAAGTTCCACCAAAAACAAACTACGTAAAGTAGTATAGCTGCTAGTAGCATCTAAGACTACATTTTCATACACATTGACTTTCCTATCATTATTTCATTATATAAACAGAATACAAAACATAATCTGATTTAAACCTGACCTAAACATTGTGATTCTGAGATAACTGTTGGTTGACCCACAAGAGTGAAATGGTTTTCAGTAAACAAAGTAAATAAAACAATAAAAATAACAAAGATTCGGCTCCCAATCGAGAGTGTGGGCCGTTCAACGCTACGTCACTAATGTAAACCAATTCACTAAAAAATCACACCTCACTTAAAACAGAGTTATATACTAATAACAAATATTAGATAACAACGTGCGGGAAATATTTCACATATACCTACTACGCGAAGATTGAAGAGGAAAAATCGATATAAATAAATCGCGTGACTTTGTGCGAAATACAAGTAATGGCCGCCGAGAGTGGGCGAGCCCGCCGTCACGGCCGCACCGCGACACGGCACGCCCCCTTACACTACTGACTGACATTTGTACATTACACGTACAGCTGATTGAAAACACTAAGGCTATAAAATGTTGACATTTCTGACTTCTAGGTCTCATAAACTTGCCCTCTATTTGGAGACATGCATTATAAGCATGAAGAAGATAAATAATAATAATATAACAGACAAAACGGAACTCGAAGTCAACCGTACTGATAACGTTTAACAACACAAATTTTATTTGTTTTTATCACTCACTAAATATATCAATATACCACTTACGTTCAAACGATGCTATAAATAAAGGTTAGATAAGATAATGATAACATAAGAGTTCTTTTGAAGAATAGCATTAACATCAGACGCTTTGATGAGGATCGCACGTGTATTAAGATGATATTTATATACATATTTAAATCTCAACTAATTTCTTTTCTTTCGATTCCTTTTGTGTTCGGTTGCCCGAGAGAAAGTCCAGTCGCTCTCACTTACAAATAAGGACCGGCACCCCTGGCGTGAGCTTTTATGTAAAACGAGTCAATTAAAAGTTAGCGTTAATCTGAGTGCCGAGTGCGGGATTTTATACTTATTAACGTTAACTTCTCTCGGTATAGAATCGAACGACCGCCATCTACTGTGTGATAGACACAGCCAATAGACATCATATACGCAACTCTTATGTGGCTTTAGTTGACATGAAAATTTACACTAAAATATGTATCACTTCAAATTATCTTATTATTTTCAGATTACAAAAATTTTCAAATATTTCGTGTGGACCGTAATGAGATGGAGTCGTGATTTGTTACACTGTATAGAGGCATGTATTAGAGCCGACCGCTAATTAAGTCATGTGCACTCATGTAAATACAGATTCAAATCAAGCATCCGTTCCACATGTATTCGTAAAGAAAAGACTTCACAGACCTCAAACAAACCATCTGTTAGTGCATTTGTTACATAATAATTCATTACTTCAGGGCGTCAAGTCCAAGCCCAAGGAAGCCAGCCTTTTTCTGTTAAGCCTATTCTGTACAGATAGCTCGAATCAAATGCGTGGCTTTTCTCGTGCGATCGACTTACGCGCATAATAAAACTCGTAACAGTACCTATCGGTGGTGTTCTTTTTAAAGCACTATAAAGCAGTATAAAGACTGATAAAATGTTGTCCGAACTATATAGCTTTTGTTATTTTAGTGCACAATCGCTCATATCCGACCGAGCTGGTAATTGGCACAGCGTTATACCCGTAAGATACGTGGATGGCAATGCTGTAATAGTACTATGGAGCCGGTCTGATGATGTTGTGTTGCCGGTCAAGGTGTTTCCAGTTGTTCAAGTTTATCTGCACAGTCATCAAGGATTAACAAAGCAGCTAGTATTAACAAAATCTGTCTGACCTTGAACATATGGCTTAGTTTTATTTTTATGCGATCAAACCTCCAAAACTCGCTCTCCGCGCACCTTCGCTCCGAAATCAGGTTCCTCAGGACAGGTTGACTTTACAACCAAATACATACATAAAATAAATCTACAAATTAATCCTATCAAAATAATATAGTAAACGATTGAACACTTGGTTTAAGCAGCCGCACTTACACCGATCTGATTCTAAAGTGAACGACATTGGTAGTGTAAAAATTGATCCTAGGTTGTTTTTGTGTAATCTCCGGCCAGTTAGGAGAACTCCTTGGTGAACTTGGAGTGGAAGGTCTTGAAGCTGTCCAGCATCTCCTGCAGCAGCGCGGGCTGCGGCAAGATGGTGGTGCGGAAGTGGAAGGTGCCGGGGCGCTGGCCGAAGCCGCTGCCCGGGACGATGCTGATGCCTGCCACAGAGCGCTGCCGTTAACTACGTTGCTCGGAAGGAGGGGGGCATTTTATTTTTTAATTTGTTTTTGATTATGCCACATTTATTTCCTTTAACGAACAATCCTGTTGTACATTTTTTTTATATAATAAAAAAAAACTTCAGAACATTCAAACCAAAAGCTGCGGAAGCGACGAGCTTCGAACTGTTCTCTTTTTTTACATAATGTTAGTATCTTAAAGTATATTTAAGAAGTATCCAATCCAACAAATTGTACATTAAGATTAAAATTCAAAAAAAATTAAATAAAAATACGAAGCGGTGATAGCCTAGCGGTTGAGACCACCTTTTCGGGGATCATCCCTTCTCATGCTGAGAGGGGACTTGCGCCCTTTACTAATGGGTGAATCGATAAGGGCACCCCCTTATGTAGCGTTCTTTATAACGTTTGTGTCACACCGCCGCATTGTATGCAATGACGTCATTCAGCCTCCGGCACTCTTATGGTGAACAGGAGCGGCCCGCCAGCCGACTCGTCGAAGGAAACACCCACCCGTCTCCTCCAGCAGGCGCGAGGCGTAGAACACGTCGGGCAGCTGGCCCGCCTTGTCCGCGGCCTCGATGGCCTTGGGCGGCAGCGAGATATTCGGGAAGGCGTACATCGCTCCCTGGAACGCGAGACACGGTTAATTTTAACCGACAAATTTACAATGTAATTATGCAAGGATACCGGTTTCCACCTTTCATCTTGAGGTCATTTGTATGCAGCAGGAATAGCGCAGCGAAAAGAGGGCTAGTAGGCATCCATGAAAACGCGACATGATCTCAGGCAATCGGGTATCGAGTTGCCAAGGCTAGGATTATCTCGAGTATCTCGGGAGCTGGAAGCCACCTCTGATGCCCAGTTAAAAGCTTTTGAGGCATGGGTTCGCCGCATTTTCTTCGCTACAGAAGCACACTTTAAAATCTCCTGCGAATCGATTTCGTCAAAAATGATGCTGGCGGTTGGAAGTTTACCGGTAGTTTGTTTCATATCTCACCTGATGGCAAGTGATGATGCAGTCTAAGATGGTAGCGGGCTAACCTGTTAGGGGCACGGTAAACCCATACTCCTAATTATGCCTGATATCGTGCCTGAACGCTAAATCGCTTGGCAACACGTCTTTGGCGATAACAAGTCACGGCCGAAGCTTCTCACCAGACCAGACTCGAGCCGGGAATCGAACCCGTCCTGGTCCTCCAACTTTAAATTGCAACAGCGCACGCGATGCGCCACGGAGGGCCTCAAAGTAGGTCAGTCATCTTTAGTCAGTGGTCTGTAGTGGGGTCGGAACAACTGCTCATTATCGGCTCAACTTTTCATTTTTTTTCTGTAACAAATTTTTAAGCATGTTGTGGCAACCTCTAAGTGGGTCTGCAGTATAGTACAATTCGTCTTTTTATGTATTTTATAGTTTTTAGTGTTTTCTGTAGCCTATAGGATACCCTGAATTAATCAAATAAAAATAACAACAGTTTCAGAGCTGAGCAGTTTGAAGAGAGAATGAGCGGGAGAATCCCCTGAGACGAGACATGTCCAGAGTAATACATTTTTATTGATTCTTCTCGGACATCAGTTGAATGAGATTTGCAAAAAAACGAAGTCAAATACGACCAACCTGAACGATATTGCACTGGAAGCCCTCCATCTGGTTGAAGGTGTCCGCGATCATCTTAGCGCGCTTGTCCAGCGACGCCAGCACTGCGGTCTTCTCCTTGAGCCACAAGGGATACGACGGCTCGCCCTCCGCGGGCGGCTTCGCCTGGAACCAAGGACGAGAAAGATGCATTCCGCGAACCATAACAATAGCAACGGTCATGGGACGGATGAGAACTTAATTTTCGTTTCGTAAACGCAAATGTAGTCCGCGTAAAACATGCAAATCTGCACAGTGAAATTTAAAATTTCTTCAATCTACACCATGCAGACCTTTCATTGTCTTCGATACGCATTTTCGCTTCGACACCGGAAAACCCTCAGGAGATGTTAACTTCAGAACGTCCAACTTAGTGAAGAATTCCCCAAACGAGGCGCCACATACACATTTCATTGAAATCATTAATATTATCTAATTGTTCTCTCAAAATTAAATTCCTCTTGACAGAAACCTTGTGCAGGATTTAGGCAGTGAAGTATTTAATAATCAGAATTATGTTGGTAATCCTTTTCTGATCACTGTTATGGACATTATTTGACGTCTACTATGACAAGCTACGCTTAATTACGTCATAACAGTTGTTTGAGAGATATTGACAGTTATTTGTTTAAAACTGTACGAGTTAACGTTATTTAAGATTGTTGGGTAGTTTATTCAAACTCTTTATGACCATACAATTAGTACACTGAAGAAGTCTAATATCTGCCTCAGGGAACTTTGGATATCTCTTAATTTGTATGGTTAATAATATGTATTTATTTAAAGTTTTAAGTTTTCATACTCAAGTAATTAATAAACTATTCGTATCAGATAAAGATATGCCGCGTGTCAATGTGCTTCATGTTTGTTATTGAGGGCTAAAGTATTTTTACGCAACCGACATAACTGCGCAATAAAACTTTTGTAATTTATAGAGAACATTATGGAGAACTCTCAGGCATGCAGGTTTCTTCACGATGTTTTCCTTCACCGTTGAAGCAAGTGATATTTTAATTGTTTAAAAACGTACATAACTGCGACAAGTTAGAGGTGCGTGCCCGGATTCGAACCACCGACCTCTGATTAGGAGGCTGACGCCCTAACCACTAGGCTATCACCGCTTCAATAATGTTCTCAAAGGCGTCTGAAGTCTGCCAATCCGCACATGGCCAGCGTGGTGGACTATGGCCAAACCTTTTTCATATTGAGAGGAGACCCGTGCTCTGTAGTGAGCCGGCAATGGATTGATGATGATGATGATGAATTTATAGAAGTTGGAGACATATCTGCAGTTTGTGTGAAGTAGAACGTTCTTGAAGTGTGGACGACGCCCTGGAACCTGGACAGCTCTGAAGCCGGTAGACCTCCAACAACCGGTTCGGAAATGCCGAGTCGGAACATGTAAGGCATACTCACGACGCAGTCCACCGCGGTCTGCCCCAGCACGGAGGGGCACAGCATGGCGGAGATGCACTTGTACAGGTTGGCCTGCACCGCGGGCTCCATGTTGACGAGCTCCATCCAGCCGCCGCGCAGCCCGCACTCGCCCATGTAGCCCTTGCTGACCGACATGAACGACGCCAGCTCGATCTGATCGTACGGAGAGCCCATCTCTCTCATCACCTGAAATTGTTTTAACGGTGCTTTCATTTGCTCATTAGCAGACTGCAAGTTCACTACTGCAACAAATTAGTCCCAAAAAATACTAAATATGTATATCCTATTACAAACTATGAATGGAACATAAGAAGTTCATAACAATAATTCACTGAATTAAATAGACACCAAGTGAACAGGATTACAATTTAATACTGCTTTTTTTAATGCTACAAGCGGGTACGATAATCTTCTCACATTTGATATGAAACTTCTTATTCTATAAAGTTATTGAAAGATTCCCAGACGCACAGACAGTATTAACTGAAATCTACACTTTAACAAGTTTAGTACTATGCTCAAATCTAGACTAAACTAGTATAGTATATAATAATCTACATTAAATCACAGCAAATCTAATATACGGATTAAACTACAGAAGAATATGATGCCACACACGTTCGTGACTCGTAAATAATATCAGAAAGTTAAAATGAATGGCGCACTAAATACTTTTTGCTGACAAGTAATACATAACACATATCATAATGACACTCATCTATTCGGACCATTTCCCGGCCGAGTCACAGATTTCTTCATAGCTCACACAACATTCTCGGGACTATAAAAATCGGTAATAAGTAATGCGATAGAATAAAACTTTTTAAACCGAATCTGCTTAAACTCACATAAATTAATAAGATCTAGCGAAAGTGGTGCCATAATTGGCATTACGTCATAATTGGCGTCTACATTTTGCCCAAGAACTAAAATTAATCATTATCTTTGGGAATTTCTAAATATGCAGATCTGTTCAAGAGTTTGAGACTTATTCATATACATCTACTGCGATGGACGGCCATCCACAGCTTACGAGAGTTTCGATATTCCTCATTGTGTTCGCGGTGGTAATAAAAAAATAACGGTGCATTTCCAATGCTAGCGCACGGTCACCTTAATATGACCTTGCACCGACAATTGCAACGCGGCTTGTTAAGCGATGTCGGCGAGTCCAGCTGGTATACTATACTTGACTTTACCAAGTAGACGCGATTGCTATCATATTCATTTAAAAAATAGCAAACTCGATAGCAATGGGGGCATTTCTCAGGAGCAGGCGTAATCGAAGCCTGCCCGAAGGAAGTCACGAGTAAGCTAAGATGTAGTATTTAAGAAATCGTTAGTAATCCGAGCTAAGATTGACACGTGGCACATGCGCGAACTTAAGCTCTGCCAAGTAAGGTAGCAGGGAAGCGTTACCTTCTTGAAGGAGTAGAACTTGCTGCCCTCGGCGTACACGTTGTCCTGGTACACCTCGTCCGCGAAGATGAACAGTTTGTGCTTGTGTGCGAACTTGATGATGGACTCGATGTTATCCCGCGTCAGGACCTGCGACCGATCACTCCTTGAAATTCAATCAAAGTCGAAACTTTATGGTGAAGCCGTATTCCTATCACAAATTGTATCTCCTTACACAGCGGTTGTGAGATGCTGGCTGTCGATATATGGACGGACTTTAAAATTGTGACCACTTGGTTTGGACATTATTTTTACCTTTAACTGTTACAGAAATTTTTTCATTGGCATATGGCAGTGATGCAGCAAGGGATTATGGCAGTGATCGATCTGGAGTGTGGACCTAAGATAGATTTCTACGCGGCCTCATACCATAGCGGTATGCCTTTGTCCGGATGATGCTAACAAGCTATCATCCGAGCTGCTGAGCTTCAGTTTAGACCCACCTGCCCCGTGGGGTTGCCGGGGTTGATGACCACGAGCGCGCGCACGTTGGCCGTCTTCTGCGCCTCGGCCAGCGCGCGCTCCAGCTCGTCCACGCTGAGGCCCCAGTTGCTGGCCTCGTCCAGGTAGTAGCTGACGAGCTGCAGCCCGTACTCCGCCAGCGACGCCGAGTACAGCGGGTACTGCGGGATCGGCACCATCACGCCTGCCCACAAATGCCACTATATTTATACAGCTACCCAAATAAGATGTGTAAAAAAGTTTTAAGGATCATGTATATAGACATGTATACTTCCATAGATTCTGCACTTCTAGGTGAGTTAGGTAAATTAACTACAAATTTCTAAAATTTAAGATTCCTTCATAGCAACATTTTTAATTATAAAAATCCTTACATCTTTATTTTGCTCGTGTTTGGAATTTATTGTATTATACTTAAATCAAAAGTATATTCCATAACTGACATAACACGAATTTAAGATCATTCAAGCTCCAGATTATTTGTAACTGCTAAACATTATACGATATGCTAAAAAAACAGTAATGTAGTAAAAACGTCATCTACATAGAATGGAATCAACGTTAATTATCTAGTTTATATCACAATTATGACCTTGGCAGAGTTAAATGAAAATATTAGTCAGATGAAGACTATTTTTCAATAGCGAGACATCGTATGCGATACAACTTTAATGTGAATTCTCGCGAAACGTCCTCATTCGAACGGCAGAGGTTTATTTTATAGGACGTGGTGATAAGACCATAGTGAGACCACAGGCGGTACTCAAAGCCTGGTGACTGAGAGTGATACAACGTAAGTGGTACGCTTTTACAGAGGGTTGATTGGTTGACGACTCACCAGACGTCTTGCCGCCGAGATCGTTGCAAAACAGTTGCAGGACGCTCTTGATGGCGGTGGAGGCGCCCGACGAGAGACACACATTGTTCCAGTCGGAGGCGTGGCCGTCGCGGCGCTGGATGTACTCCGCCACGTGCCGCCGGATCAGCTCGATGCCGTGCGAGGCGGAGTACGAGCCGACCGACTGGCCTCTGCGGACGACCAAATGTGTGACTCGAGATGTTCCACGCTCTCTTACTGAGGAGAACGTACATTCCGGGCAAAGCACTCGATGGCCGAAGAGCAGTGCACTCTTCAATACATGACGTCCGGTGTGAAGTTACGAATGCGCGTTAATACGAGTGTTATTAACAAGCGTAACGCGAAGGTCGGAACGACGCATCCAGCCTGCGTTAGCGAAATTCTTATTTGATAGAATTATTTGCGCTAACACAAATAAACTTCGATACTTTGATTACTTTAGGTTTAGAAATTGTAAAATTCTGAATTTCTCCGAGAAGCCAACTCAAGCGCACCGCTACGCCGAGGCTGTCAGCAGACCAAGTCGCATTGAGTCATCGCAATTTTGTTTCGGCGATGCACTGCAGACTTACCCGCACGCATCCAGAATATCCTTGGCCCGTTGTTTGACGTCCTCGGGGAAGCCACCCTTGTCGATCAGCTCGGGGTAAGATACACACGCCAGCACCTGACATGACATTTCAATGTGTTATTTCAGTTCAATGTAGTATTTCCACAATTTAACTTCTGGAAAATTAAAAATACTACTGATACTGTTTATTCACAGTATCTAATAACAAAACAAGTGTAAATAAACAATAAACAGCAAGTATAATTTGCTATATTCCGCCGACAACCGGGAGATTTGTATGATATAACACCACACAAAATACTCCACCAGAACCTCTACGCACGTTTCGACCCGACACCGGATCATCCTCAGATGTTGACTTCACAAGCGCGAAAAGCAAAACTGTGAAGTCAACATCTCCTGAGGATGATCCGGTGTCGGGTCGAAACGTGCGTAGAGGTTCTGGTGGAGTATTTTGTGTGGTGTTATACTATACTAATCTCCTGGTTGTCGGTGGAATATAGCAAATTATACTTGCTGTTTATTGTTTATCATGGACTTCCGCAAAGTAACGCCTGCTTCTATTCATTACAAGTGTAAATACTAGATTACTGTTTTATTTCACAGTAAGTCCATGCCCTAACTACGGGTCCTACTAAATGTTGTCTAAATAATTGAAATGGATTGATTTGAGTCAGCTTGTAATGATTATAAATCAAATAGTCAAGTAATGATTATTTATTTATTGTTATCACTAAATCTTTACAAGTGGACATTGCGCTAAGCTTTAATACATTAATCTAGGTGGTGGTAAAAAATTACCGCCTCGAAAAAAAGTTATTTTATTGGGATTTTAAAACCATTATGAGCTTTCTTCCACAGGTTTTTGTTGATAATTTAATTAGCAGTTTACACAAATTCCTGAATGAATTTGTGTAAACCGCTGCTTCAAATTTAGCTAGTTTGTATTAAATAGCGTACCTGTCTGATAAATGTGATAGGCCGTTGTCCCATGGCGTGCGCATCGCCGATGTTCGCCCGAATAACCTTTTTGAACGGCTTCTGCACCCCCTGCAAGTACAACAACACTGACTCAGTCGCCGCCGCCTGCGCACACTGGACTCTACTGAACTCTAGTCCACCAACCACCAGAAACTGTTTTTACAACATCTACAGCGGTCTATGTCATACTGTTCATAATGCTATTCAAATTCAAGTAATCTTTATTCAAATAGTCCTTTAAAAGGCACTTTTGACGTGTCAATAATTTACATAGTAGTGATTTAATGGTGATAACTACATTCGTAAACTTAAAACTAAAGCTATGAGGGTTCCAAACGCGCCCCGGTCTAAGAACCCCACAACAAACTTAGCCGGTTATTTTTTAGTTATCACGATCTCACATAATCAATAATAAATTATAGTACCTATGGAGATAGTGCAATTCACACCCAAGCTTTTTTATCGTTTATATAATCCTTAATATCGTAATATGATTTTTCTACAAGCTTTCGTTTTATAAAAACTTATTGATAGATATCTCCAAGATATCAATAGGTAATTTATTATAAAATTTCCTTTGAATAAGTTACTAATTTTGTGCAGCCTACTAAACGGTACTACTTTACTTTTATTTCTAATGTTCAGTGCGTTACAGTCCATAGGTATATTATTTACGTTACTGTTATATAGATGCTTTTAGCAAATTTTAGCATTTGCTTTTAAATGTAATATTCTATTGCAAGAGTAACGAACCGATAAACAAAATCGCAGGGTGAGTGAGTCTATTTATTCGAGGTGGTCCTAGTCTTTTCTTTCATTTTATTCTTGCCTCACAAGTAATAAAATTAGTTAACCGTTAATGTAAGTATTCTTAAATGGGTATAACCTTATTAGAAAGCATCTTATAAAAGAAATATGAATTATGATTCGGGTGACCTTGAAGCGCCCTAAGGTCTCTGCGACCGGCGGCGACCACGCCTCGTGGAATTCGCGTAACATCGTTATAATACAGCGATATGACTTAACTTTAATTTTATAACACTAAAATAGCTCAACGCATTGCATAGCTAAACTGTAATTAGACGAGCGTTACACCATATCATTACATATAGGTGGCCCTCTAAGAAATCCAGCAACTAATACGAACATTATTATAAAAGACACGTTCTAGTTGTGTTTGTTATCAGACCATTTAATAGTTCTAAGGAGCTTGACGACGCCTTATCACAATGCAGTGGCTCAATTGAGTAATGATATGAAACAATTTTCTCAATGCACATCTAGAATTATCATGGGCTACGAAGACCGTATATATTCATCACATATGAAACAAATAACTATAATCATCTACTATCTATTAAAGTACTTATAGAAGAAACGAGTATATGGAGTGTTGTAACCAGCTGTGTGTGTTATATAATGAGTGCGAAGTCTCAAGGTCACGCGCGGAGCTGTTCTATACAAAGGATGTGTGTAGCGGCGCGGGGAAATGAGAATTGTATTGATTTCGCGAGTTCCCTTCCAGGTAAGCGGCCTGCCGACATAGCGTCGAGGGGTCAGGCTCCTGAGATGCCGTAAAAAATATCACGTAACATTATAACATCCAAGTTAAATGTACGTAGTAATGACTAAATGACGTATAAGTTAAACAATAAATTGGTTGGCTCATTTTTGTATGGAGGCTTTAATACGGCTAGCAGCCACCTCGTGGCCACTGTCCAAACATCGATTAAATCAAAAATTCCTACATCGGAAAAACCCCCGCAACGATCTGATTTCATAGTGACAGAATTCCTGCGGACGTACGTACAAGGACTCTCGAACAACGGCGGCGGTCGATATCGCGTGACCCTGTCGGCCGCAGCTCCTATTCAAATATCAAATGACGCTCCGCACTCAGATACCCGTCTACATCAAGACATGTTCGCGCGCTGTTGATTTTTAGCGATTTGTTCTAGCATTTACGATGACTGTTGGGAATCTTCAATTACCTACCGAGCAAGTTAATTAAAAGCCTTTAATTGAGAAAAAAAATCCTTTGATGGTTGTGAAACAAATGTTTAGCGCATTATCGAGCCGCGTATAACGAACAATGAACTGCGCAGCTGTCGCCGGGGATCTCATAACTTAACGAGGCATAGTTACCAACTATTTCATCATTTGGCAGACGTGTTCTTTAACCGATTACATCTTATCGTCATCTCAAGTGATGGCCACTTGACTGTGTCCAGCGGCTCCCTTCTACACGCTTATTCCTCGGCGAATAAATAATCCGGTGCAGAGTCGTACCGGCACGCCGGCCCCGCGAGTAGTGTGCGCCGGTCACTGTAGACTACGTCGCATAAACAACTAATTAGTAATTAACATCAATGAGTAGTACTGGCGGTTGGTACATCGTTCAAGGGTATTTTTTGTTAGAAAGTCATCTGTTTTACTGTGCCTATTATAGGCATATGACTGTTGGTAGACCCGAAAACAACCCAGTTTAATCCACTCGCAAATGTGTGTGTGGCCGCCACCCAGCGATTTAGCATTAAAATAATATAACATTTTTATATGTTATTATAAACCGATTAAGTGCGCAGATTTGAAGAATTCCGAAAAGACTGTCATATCTGTAATCAACATTGTTACAGTACGACCGCACTCAAGCGGTAACTCGAAGTTGAACAAAAATAAAGGTTCTTTGTCAAGGTAGGTTAAATGAAATTTGTATTGCTAAATAGGAATAGACCAGCGATATACAACGAAAAACATAATAATATATTTATATCTTTCCATTATCAGAATTTCAAGTTCGTTATCAGTAGGAACATGTGAAGCCTGTGAAGTGGAAAGTGTTGCTTGACCTTAGAAAAAAAAAATTCTGTCAGTCTAGTTTTCAGGTCCTAAATTTTGGTTCTTAAAATTACTGGAACAGTGTACGTAGTTTAGAGGAGTCCAGCGCTGGACTGATGCGTTAGTAGCTATAACTACGTGATCTAATCAAAACTAACTGTTTCACTAATTGCTTCGCGCTTCGCAGTTAAAGGTAAGTGGCACTATGGAGACTTAAGTCCGTGCTTAAGTGGAATGAGTGAGATGTGCTATCGGCTTATCAGTACATGTTATCGAGCTCGTTAACATTGTTCTCAACTCTGATTTCAATCTCGATTGTCCGCTTTATCTAAACATTACTCCGATTGTCTACATCTTCTGGTACAACAAACCAAGATTGTTTTTATTTAACCGAGATATTTGTCAAATAGTTTGCAAAACTATTGCACCGCAGCCCGGCCTGCCCTCCGGCTCACACGCGAGTTATGCAAAACAACAAAGCGGTCACGCAGCAACATTTGTTGTGAAGGATATTTGCAAATACAAAACCGCCTGCAATACTACTGCCGCCTAACACTTTCAAATATTTTCACTACAAGTGGATTACATAGATACAAATATCATACCGATATTTCAGCAACGAGAGACTGAAGTGGGGCTGAATCGCTTTTAAATATACGTCATTTACGTACGTAAGTACGTATTTAATTGCGAATGACAATCGTCGCAACAGTTTTGGGTTAGCGAAATCTCATAACGACTTACATGCTTGCTTTGCTATTTATTTTAGTTGTTACCGGCTTTGGCTTCAAACGAAAACGTCAATACTATAATACGATACGAAATGTAAAGATAACAAAATACGACAGTTTAAATTGAATGTATTTCCATAAAAATAGTACAAAATTTAGCAAGAGAATGGACTGTAACGCACTGAACATTCGAATTAAACAAAGTAGTAGTTCCGTTAAGTAGGCTGCACACAATTAGTGACTCGTCCGCAGCACATTGTATAACATTTTATAACAACTTACTGACTGAAACCTTGGAGATGTATCTCAACAAATTCAAATATTTTTATAACGCGTTTGATGAAAATTCCTGTAATGATATAAAATATTACATAAACGATTGAATTGTGAATTGCTCCCACTTCATTGCTAATTATAATTGATTATTGACAATGTGAGATGGTGATAAAAAATAACTTTGTTGTGGGCTTCTTGTAGGCGGGTTTGAAATACCCAGCTACAGTTTTAAGTTTATGAATGTAGTTGATTATCACCGCACAAAATTGAAATGAATTATTATATTATCGCTTCATAGATACCTGTACTGAGTGTTCATGAATAAAACAATTTTGAATTTTATAATTTCAATGATGCTATACATATAGTTCCAAGCGAGAGTAAAACTACGAAGGTCACAAAGGTAACCTATTACGGCTATTCTAAGACAGTATGGCAGATGGTTAAATAGACCAGGGGCAATCTACCTACAGGGCCCGCTATGAGGACGAGTCTGTGGAGCACATTCTACGACACGCGAAGCATGTAGCCAAAAGGAAAATCTTAAAATGAGTACTCCAAGCTATTTATATAAGGAAGACGGAAGGAAGAGATTCTGGAGGTCGACTTCGGAATCTTTCTAAGACGGGCCAGCAGACGGGGAACTCCCCGCGCGCACTGTGTGAGCGTACTCTTCTGATAAGTAAACGTAACACATACAAACTCTCATCCGTTTGAGCACATTTCCGTACCAACCACATTCGGGCACTGACCGAACCAATGACTCACATAAGTGCTAAAACTGATGAAGTTCATGATGGTAGCGATCAACGCGGGGTCCCGCTGAGAGGAGTATTTATAACTAGTCGGCGTCTCACATGTTTGTTCTCTGATAGCGCTGAACACTCCTCAAGGTCGCTCTCGTTGGAGGGAAATTTCCCAAAGTCAATGATGTTATTGGCAAATTTTCATTTCGCTTATACTTCACGCCGCGTCGCGTTCGCTATCAATCATTTATGTATGTCGTTACGAAAGCCGGCTCATTTGTCGTTGTTACAACATTTACAATCTATAATGCTTTTTTACTAACCTATACTAATAAAAGAGCTAAAGAGTTTTTTTATTCATGATCAAGTTGCGGGAACGTTAATACTCCGACAATTCCAGTCGGACTGCTAGTGTTCCGGTATACAGTCGCCACTGTGGCGTCGGCGTGAATGTGTCGTTTGTAGATAAACAATTCGCACCCATATTGCTCTAATAAGAAAGCTCTTACATAATTTTAAGCGGCATGTGAGATGGTGATATCAAAAAGACAATTTACCTGGCTAAGTTTGTTGTGGGCTTCTTATTATTGACGCGGCAAAAGTGCCTTTTACAGGATTATTTGAATAAAGATATATAATAATCCTGTAAAACGGACATTAATGATGATTGATTCCTTGATTGATTAATTGTGTAAAAGCTACGTATCTTCTGCCACATACTGTTGCTGCGTGCTGGTGTTTCTTTGTTTGGCCAACTTTAAGCGTCAGCCAAACAGAGCACTGGCACTCCCTGGAGGCAGTAGCAGTGGACTGTTCATATATGATATGTGATAATATATGATATGATAGAAATCAAGTTCTATCTGTTTCATCAGCATTCTGTATTTGGCAACAATTTGGATAATAAAAAGAAGCCGGCTTTATTTATTCGTTTTAACTCCATGTGTACCTGAATGTGAAAGTTTGTAACCTACAGTACTCAGACCCACTTTTTTGTGTTTATTGTACGCATATGTCACTGTTAAGTCGCACGTTTAGAACGCTGTACGCGACGTTTTCAAGCGTATGCACTATGAAGTAATACAATCGCATGCGAGGCTTTGCCGTGTCAGTGTACGCGACCACGACGTGGCCGCAGCCGGGTATGCAAGTAATGCGGCTATTCTCGACCGCCCTCACTTGGTCAGAACCTCGCTGCATAGTTGGTCATCTCAACTTCCTTTAATGTAAAACTATTGATCATCGTAACAGTTATTAATGCCTCCTCGCTGGACACAGCACTCCTCCCTCTTAAGAGTTGAGGCTTAGCGGGCGAAGAGACCGAGCTAAAGCATAATAACCAGCACAATGCAATAACGCATTCGTATCGGTCCATCCTTTTGAGCGCTCCGATGACAACTCACACAACCCGCTTTTTTCGACAGAGGTGAATTAAAATCGAAATCACACTCAGCAATCCAGCGCGCAGCAGCCCCTGCAGGTGAGCACAGTTTGTGCGGTTTTGAGTTATTTCAGCAATGCTATTTGTATTGGTGCGCTATTATTGGAACCACGTCACGCATCCAAGCAGCTGCCGCGGTAACAGTACCTACCCAATATATAAACCTATGCTGACAAGGCGTTGTGACACAGTTGATCCAGGTCCGTAACTAGATGGGCCTTTGGATATTCGATTATGGATTTGTCCTTTACCCCGCACCTTATGATGCACGTTCAGAACGTCGTGGGCTCCGGGCGTTATCACTTACACCTCACACGGGTAATCGTTACCCAGACCTACTAACTGAGCAAGAAACACAATAACCATTTATTTTGGCACATCACCCAAAGTCACTCAATTTTATTGCCTAATTCTTGCTTGAGATTACTTGCTTGCCCCCCCCCTAATACTTGCTTGAGATTACTTGCTTGCCCCCCCTTCCCCCGGTCATGACGACTGACAACTACGACGACCCCTGCAAAAGGCTCCCATTGCAATATTTCCGAAATACTCACAGAAATTCAAAAGTATTGGACACACTTGTTGAAATAAAAAATATACATTCAAAAGTGATCTTTGCATACATACAATTATTTTGATTCTAATACCAACAGTCAAAAAATGCCTAGTTCTAGATCTCTGATCATCCATCTAGCTCCTGGTGAAAATTTGAAAGCAGACATACATCATATATTATCTGAATGTTTAGCAGTAACAATAAAACATACCATCCATACAGATTACTATATCTTACACTAATCCTCACATATATTGCTTCTAATAGTCAATAAAATATAAGATAACAGCCTTTGATACACACTATAGTATATGCCGCTGTATGAAGTTTTGTTTGTTGAGTAATTGTTGTTGAATTTTATATAAAAATCAAAGTATATAATAAAATTATGCGCTGTCTCAAAAAAAAACACATTGGTCTCAGAAAAATCTCATAAATGACTTAACTCTCTTAGACATTTTTTGTTTGGCTTAATACAGTATGTGGTTTAAAAAACAATTGTACTGAAATCTCAATAGAACTAAGATTAGATGAATATCTAATTAACACACCTCCTCAACAGACAAAATGAAATAAATCTTTTAGTTGTAATTATTTCAACTATTAGATGTTTATATGAAAGCACAAGGCACTTTTGTAATAAAGAATATCATATTAATTAATCCATCAATCAATCAAAAACTTTATCCAAATAATCCTTTAAAATACACTTTAGATAAATCACATCAATAACTTACATAGTAGTGAGTTTAAGGTGATAACTAAACTTAAAACTAAAACTACAAAGAGTCCAAACATATAAAGTATACTTATTAAAAATAGAATGAACTGATATAGCTATGTTTTAGCTCCTAAAGTGAACAGCTGTGCTTGCACACTAAAATCTAAAGTGAAAGGGAAATATTAAGTCATATTTCTCAACATGACTATTGTGACCTATTAAAGGTTTTCATAGATAAGTAAGTTTGTAACTAAGTTTGTTAGCATTAAAATACCCCCGTGTGATTTTCAGCCCCGGGGCTGCCTACACTCAAACAGCTCTAACATAGTAACCAGCAACCATCTTAAAACTGAATCATAATTTGCTTCCAGGGAGATGGCAATCAAGCACCAACTAGTAGAGAATGCAAGTTATAAAGTCTTTAGGGTCCTCACCTTTTAGTCTCAGCTCGCAGTGACCCAAGTAGGGCAAATATATATAAATATACATTGCAGAACTCAAGAAGTTATCATTGATTTTTATTGTAGCTCCTCAAGCTGCATAACATGCCTTTTCATCAGCCACTGAGCGACTCTGAGCTCTTAATCAGGTCAAAGTGACCATGTTGGGAAGATGTTAGTAAACATAGGAACCACTAAGGCAGAACTGGCTAATGCTACCATAAAATATGTTATTTATACATTAGTGTGTTTGTAGAACAGCTGTGTGAAATCTGCTTATAACAGGTAAGTTTTAACACACTGATAAACAAAATCAACAAGCATTACATGTGTGTTATACTGCATGAAAAGCAAAGGATGTAGGTATTACTGATGTCTCGTATTATATATTGTATTGACTCAACTTTACGATCGTCTAACGACCTTGAGGTTATATTAACCAGTACCGAAAATATTGTTCGAAATAATTAACGTAGAAATCTAAATTATTTTTTATAAATAATTCGGCTTACCTTCTCTAACTCCTTCATGATTTCCGTCGCCCGGATGACCAGCGGTCCTCGGACAGCATACTCCAGTTTTAAAATGTTGGGGTTGATGTTATCTACCGTCAGTGCCTTCGACATTGTCCTTACGCTGATGAAAGTGTTCCTAATTCGAAATGCCGCTAAATCCACCGAGTCCACAGTTCTCGCCACGCCGGCTACGAGTCGACTGGCAGCCGCGCGGCTTATCATCATTTTCATCGATGACATTTTCCCTAATCAGTGACACTACAACCACCATACACTGCTATAAAAACTCAAAACGTCACAAGCACCACTTCTAAACGCTGTATATTTACGTGATTACCCCGCAATGTAAGTTGGTTTTTTCGTAACATTCAATTTGAATCAGTTCCAGATTTATATAACACAGTCAATAACATTTGATTCTGGCGACAGCTGTTGGTGTGAGCGGGATGACAAGACAGAAGTTGTTGCCACTATGCTTTATTTTTTATTTACCTTACAGATAAAGAATAACAGTGAGATATATGGTTCAATTTCACCACAACAATTCACTGGAACAAACAAGTAAATATATTATTTGTAATTTTATTATTTATTATTGTGAATTTTTGAGATTGGACAACAACCGGACAGGTCGACTTGTCGCGCTATTCTAATATGCTACAGCCACTATGAATAATTTACGTATTGTGATGCCCTTAATCTTAAAAGGTTATCTAATTTATTTCTTGCGTACATAGAATAAGATAAAACTTGCGTATATTAGGAAGGTTCACTACAAAATCATGACATTGATTTAGATCATATTTTTTTATTAGCGCTTAATAGAATACAAACTACTTCCTATTTTTCCAATTCTTTTTCACAATCAGAAACAGCTGTGCGACTGTGGAATGCTCTCTCGGTTAATATAAGGCGGGCGCAGTCACTTTCTATTTTCAAACAGCTCCTTAAAAAACATTTTATTCCCCCTTAGGTTTTTGTATTCATTCCTATTTCTTCGATTCTTTTATTTATTTACAAAATTTTGGCGTATTTATGACATATATTTGACGGCAATCAGAGAGCAGCGCCATCTAGTTTTGGAGTGATGTACGACAGAGAAAGAGACACGAAAGAGAGTGGCATCGCCCCCTCTCTTTCGTGTCTCTTTCTCTGTCGTACATGATTAAACGGTATTCGTTGAAGGTAAAACAGGTATACTGACCTCAGCACACCCAGACGTGAAAGTAGAGATATTTTATGAGGATATCTCGAAAGCCTTACATGCCTTAACACCTATTACAATGTGATTTCAACGCATGACTGGGTAAGCGTATACGTTCAGAGATGAGAGACAGCTTTTAAATGAAACTATGTTAATTATACTAAACATGGCAAGCTCGTTTAGCTCGAGGTATCTCTTTTTTACTATTGTCTTAAATGGAAAATCTATGCCTGTGTAAATATGAAATATACTGCGGACTGCATCCATTGTGGTTGCGGATTTATTCAAAATAGTCGTAAAAGCCGTATCTTCCTCGCCTTCCTTCAGATCGGTCAGATTAAAAAAAGATACCTCTTATTCTAATGACAATTTTAGGTGACACAAACAAAAATTATTTTATAAAATAATTATTTTTAAAGCATTTATAATTATCATATATTTATAATCAACAACAATGACTAATTTTTATGTCACGTGAAAGGATATATTGTAATAATAACAATAGACTCGCTGTTGCCGGGACCTATCATTTTTAGGGCATCATTTTCTTTGTTTGTGGTGAGACACAGATACATTATTATTCACTTATTTTATGATAAGTAGTACTTAATTGTATAGTAAACTAAATTATAATATCGTCTGAATAAGTTATTGTCATGCATCATGATTGAGAACAATCCAATCGGGGGTATTCAATCTCAAGAACTACTTCGAGATGAAAGTCGCTTTTCCCTCAGCCAAACCGTGGTCACATTAATAATTATTACTAAATTTTCCTTTCCTAAATAGGCACCTCAAAATGTTATACGTATACAGTAAATTTCTAAATAAAAAAACTAAGTATGTGTATCCGAACAAATGAACATTTCGGTTGTCAAAGTCTAAGATTGAAATCAAATCATATGACAATTGACATATACCTTTTTTAAATCAATTCGAAATAACTTCTTCCAAGCTGGCAATTGGCATAGTGGAATTCAAAAGAAAAATCGCCAAATGGTACCATTTGAAAGAAGCCGAAGAAAGAAATAGAAACTTTCTACATTTTTAAAACATTACTTCAACTGTTGTGAATCCGAGATACGAAACTAAAATGCATGTTAATATGCAACTCAAACACTAAGGAATATGATGACTGTAGTTTTGACGCAAATTTAAATCTCACTTGCACTTATTTCAATGCAACTTTAAAATCCAGTGTAATATCGGGTTTGTCAGGTCCACATAGCCGTGGTTCCAATTGAGAAGCTAATTATAACAACTTATTTATAGCTTATTATGAATTAACACAGGAATCAGTTTACCTTAGAGCCAAATTCTGTACCACAAAATGTAGATTCAGGGAATGATACTAACATTTGTCTTTGCCTGAAGATTTAGAAATGGAAAATTTTGAAAGTTCACTCCGTAGCTTTGAAGAGCAACCTGTTATATATGTTAGTGGGTACTTTGCTGCAAAAAAGTCTTAACGAAATTCAACTGTGAATGTTGCTTTTTTTTAAAGGGGTAAATCCAGTTATGGACTATCCTCTTTATAAATTTATCTCATTGAAGTAATGGTGCCAGGTTAAAATTTCATTATCCTATTCAAAAAAAGAATTGTGTATTCTAGTAAATGAATCAAAAAATGTTTATGAAGAATTTGTTGCCCACAAATTCTTCATAAACATTTGTTACCAAGACAACACATTAGTATTCTATCTTACAACTAGGTACACGCTGTAACATGACATAAATGTGAAGTTTATTACAATAATGTAATAGAATATTTATTTAATTTAAGCAAACTCTTTATTAGAAGATCGTGTAAAATTAATAATTCTGATTTTGTTATATCAGAGGTTGATTTAGCAGATAAAATCAAAAAAGCACAACAGGTAAATAAAGATAAGTAAATACATGGTGCTCTTTTTATTTCTGTAAATCCAAAATATTTAAATTATTAAAAATATAGGCAGGACCAATTTTATCGATAACAAATGCACACCACTATAATGTCGATACATTTGCTGCACCTCCATAAAGCTGACAAAAAGTGGTTGGGTTGGCAGTACTAGGTAGTTCTCTTCGTGGGGTTGGTATTGATTTGCGTGACTAGCTCAGTCTAGCTCAGGAATAAATAATGTTCAAAGCGCCATCTTTTAAAATATAGTGATTATATTGTCTTGGATAATCATTGTTGTACTAATTATAATAAGTACAGTATGTATTTTATTATTGGTTATTTTTTCATTGTTACAATATCTTGACATCAAATGTTGAAATTAAAGCAAGAACTTCATATAAATTTGCTGGGGAATGATCACATATTTCTTTAGCCCCTCAGACAAAATTAAGGGTTTGCCTGTGAGGTTTTAATGTATCTGCCATTAAGCTTTTTACTTGTGTTGTTCTCTTCAGAATTCTATAGGTACCTAAATAATTTAAGAGGTTACTCCTTAAAGACTAAATCACCCCTTTTTGTTTTTTTATCAGTAGCCCCAAAACTACAGCAATGGATCAGGTTACTGCTTAAAGGACATACTGTAATTAAATGTAAATAAACTTATTTTATTTAAAAAATGTATAGAGTTTTCATAATATGTAATGTGAAGAAACTTTTTACCGACCTATTGTAATAATGGTGATAAATAATAAACAGGCGTTGTAATTCATATTTAATTTATTTTTACACAATATTCTCGACTAATGTCAAACAACTAATAGTAATAATCCCAATACAAAAATATTTCATCTTCTTATAAATAATATATTGACAGTTTTTTTTTACAATTGTATAGTTATTATTCTCATTCTAACTAATGTGCTTCTGGTCATAATATAACATTATTATATAAAAATTGTTGTGATGCTTTACTTATATAGATATTCACATTTTCTATACATTGTGCCCCATCACTAATTTTATTGGCTTCTGATTTGGCGCACTAGTCGGTACAGTGGCCGCCCCGGAGTCTGCTGGTATTCGGATATACTTAAGTGTACGTGCACGAGTTTGAACTTGTGTACCCACGACAAAGCGGCCATAAGGATTGGAAATGAGCGCGAAGCTTTTAAAAATAATAATCCCACTAGTGTAATAAATGAAAAAATAGTATGATCATATAATATAAGAAATTTGTATAAGCATCACTACACCTCTAACGAGGACAATAAAATTAATAAAAGGGTCTAGTACATTATATATTTAAAATTTTCTATTTTAAAATGTACACATCACATACCTGAACGCACATATTTACAGCGATCGAAGGCTTCGATAACAAATAAAATTGACGATAATAATTTTAACATTAAACAACAGAAACATTATCCTCTCACATTTTATGGCAAATCGTCAGTGTTACCACAAAGGGAAATCTAATTTACCATATTTTAATAGACAATTATAAAACACAACATAGCTATATTTTACATAGTCTTATAACGAAATAAATAAATTATTCTCTAAATAGTTACGTCGCTTATTGTCAAATGAACCTAAACCCCTAGATACAGCGGCCGAGGTCGTCCGTCGCAAACCTATCTTACTTAAATATGTACTAAAATCAAAGTTTACTTTTAACACTTATCGTAGGAATGTAGAACGGTCGAGAGTGGGCTTTATCGCTGCCCATTGATTACCGCGAGCGACGCCGAGGTAAAACGTTAGTCTATTTTCTTTCATTATTAAAGTCTCATTATATACACACACCTAACAAGATGATATTATCACGTAATGATATGATTTCGATCGACGACGAACAAAAAGAAGAATACTGATACATAAGTACGGCCCGAAGAGATAGTACAGCACGGAAACAGCAGGAACAGATGCCAATTAAAATATGAAAACAAGATAAAATATAAAAAAACATTCAACGGCGGTCGACGAGTCGAAATTCGAAAACGAGAAACTCCTCCGAGGGGTTACCTACTCAAAAAATATATGGTAGAATTCTCTCAGAATATACCTTAGCTAAAATTAGAAAACATAAATATTTTAATTAAGTTGGACGGGATAGTTAAAATAGAGTTAAAACAAGTTTAGAATCGAATTCAATAGAGCAACATAGGTTTGTGCAGGTCATTTCATTCTTTAGTTGTAGCTTGTGAAAGTTATTTCTCTTACATTAGTTATTTTAATAAAGCGCCCCCGTCTTAACTACTTCAAACCGCGTCACAGAAGATTTATCTTAATTAGCGCCACCCCAAAAATGTTAAGAGTGCTGCTCTGTCAAACCATCGACATTAAAATGTTAAAATTTACAGACACGAAATAAAATAGTTTTAATGTATGTGTTACCACCACAATAATTAACACACATTAGATACCTTTATAAAGGAAGTCCATCTAATGTATGAGCATTGGAGTAAACTTGAACTACTACAGAAGTTCAACGCTCTATTCAGGTGACCGTGTACCGAACACATTTTGTATGGACAGCGGCACACTGACACATTAAACGACACGTGGTGTCGGATGTGTTAGTGTGTTTACTCCATAGTCTTCGGTTCTGCCCAACACGATACTTATCGGTTCCGTACTCCGGCGGTCGGTCATCGACGTCTGACGCCAAGCAAATGACGTTTACGCTGGCCGTCGAAGGTGGTCAAGTAGTAGTAGTGGAGTTAGCATCAGATCGCGGGGTTTGTACGCAGGAGACGGGGCGTGGCCGGGGGGTGGCGGGCGCGGGCGGGGGCGCGCGGGGGTGACGTAATGCTAGCAATCCCGGTCTTCCCTGACCAGCTGCGCGGTGTCGGCGCCGGTGTCGGCCGCCGGGTCCAGCGCCCGCACTCGCTTCGTGCTGCGCGTCTCCGTGGACGAGGGCGAGATGATAGCCGACACCACCTTCTCTTTCAGTTCCTCGGGTACTTCGTAGATGCCCGCTGGGGAATTAAAAGAGGTGTAAGTGTGGGCAGCTAGCGCCGGGTGCTCGGCACAGCGACCCAGCCACTAACTTCCGAGCACCGAAACCCTGAGGGGACCTTTCCTTTGCTTTAACCTGCGGTCCGGAGCGAGGCCGGCGATACAGCGCTGCCGTGCGCCAAGCCACCTCATCTGATAGTGCCGGGATGTCGGGTAGAAACCAATTAGGAGTATGGGCTTACCGTACTCCTAACAGGTTAGGCCGCTATCATCTAAGACCGTATCATCACTTACCATCAGGTGAGATGCCGTCAAGGGCTGACTTTTGGTGTATAGAAATAAGAGTAGCGGTCGGGAGGGCACACTCACGCAGAGGCGGCTCGGGCTCCCCGGCGGCGGCGGCGCGCGTCACGGCCTCGTACATGGGGTTGCTGAAGTCGCGGCCCTTGCGCGCCGGCTCGCCCAGCGCGTAGGCGTCGGCCGCGCCGCCCGCCGCGCCCGCGCCCGCGCCGCCCAGCGCCGCGCCGAACTCCACGTTGGAGCCCGCGCGGAACGACACCGACTGCGACGACGCCAGGCTGCCCAGCGCGCCGCCCTTGCCGCTGCGGCGCAAAGAGGACAAGTTAATACGGATACACTACACATGTCGGGCGTACTCACATCGCCGAGGGAAAACTCTCGCTCGACTGTAACGATGGCACCAAAAGAGGCTTCAAATATTAATCCTTCCAAATTCAATGCAAATAATTACGTTCATATTGTGAAGATAAACCTTGCCCTTTACAGCGCGTAATTAGGACGTCTACTTCAGGAGATATTAAAATAATAGTACGTCCACGAGGGAAGTTAACAGAAGAGATATTCGCGCGGCTAATATTATGAAATAACAACAATATAACATTGCGACTTAGTAGTCGCATATGGAACCGAAAGGAACAGCAGCTAGTCTATTCCCTACATGTAATAAATTCGTTTTGCCGCGTCTGTCTGCTTAATTTTTTTACAATATAGAAAACTGGAACGCTTTACGTATAAGTAATCTTGTTCTTCAGCGGTCACCACGAAGCAACGTATTGAGGACAGATGTTATACCACTTTTTTCTCTCTCTCTTTCTGGCCTTGAGCACACAAAGGACTTAGGCTAAGAACTCACGGAGCGGTTTTCACCCGCATCCGCCGCGGTTGCGGGCCCGCAGCTTCTGTAGAATGCAGATATATATGTAAAAAATTAAAGCACATTTCACGACGCGTTTTATGCCCGCGGTGTGCGCGGTTGTTTGCGGGTCCCGCTGCACCGGCGGTCATCTTCTACTGGCGGGCGCGGGTCGCGGTCCCGCAGCCGCGGCGATTTGCACCCGCGCGTTCTGCGATCGGTTGGCGGGCGACCGCGCGTTGGCAGCGGGGTGGCGGAACTGAACTGATCGTTTAACCACCCGTCTTGCAACCGCCCGTCCTGCGATAATCAACCGCTACGTTTGCGAGTGATAATCGCAACCGCGACGGCTGCGTTACCGCACAAAACTCCGGTCTCGTGAAATTGGAAAAAAAAACTCCATTCCGCCAACGCCGGCGTGCGCGGGTGAATACCGCTTCGTGAGTCCTTAGCCTTAATCTGATTGGGCGAAATTAAAATTTCTTACTTAATTTACTAAACGTCAAGTTGTTATACTACATATTTATTAATAAATAATGAATGGCTGTCCTTACAAAGGCCTCTTCCGAACGACGAACCAGCCGGCCGCCGCCGCCGCCGCCAGCACCAGCACCAGCAGCACGGGCACCACCACGGCCGCGGCGGACGCGGCGCGCTCCTGCGTGGCGGCCGCCGCCGTGGCGCAGAAGGGCGGCTGCAGCGGCGCGCGGCACGCGCACGTCACGGCGCCGTCCGCGCCCTCCGCGCACGTGCCGCCGTTCTGGCACGGGCACACGCGCGGCAGCGGCCGCGGCGCCTCGATGGCTGCAACGGGCGCACGTGAGCCGCTGGCCGGGCGCCGAGCGCGGCGCGAGGCGAGCGGAGCTTTTTTTTTTATATACAAAGCGCGCAAACGAGCAGGCGGGTCACCTGATGGTAAGTGATTACCGCCGCCCATGAATATTTGCAGCACCAGAGGGACCGCCAATGCGTTACTGGCCCTTGAGCAATTTGTTAATCCGCCCTTTGAAGATCCCCATATTATAGCCATTAGGGAACACAGAAGATGGAAGCTGGTTCCACAATTTGCAGGTGGTGGAAGTGGTCCAGACATCCAGGTGGTGAGGATGATATTTATTTCTGCGACGAAAAGTGCGACTGGAGAACACGGAAGGTGGAATTAGATTAAATAGCTCCTCAGAGCACTCTCCATTGTAGAGACGATAGAACACACAAAGAGAACTAACGTCTCTTCGGTGCTCTAGGGACTCCAGCGTGTAAGTAATCTTGGGATCATCCACGAGACGAACTGCCCGCTTTTGTATCCGGTCAAATGGAAGGAGCTGGTACTGGGGTGCTCCGGCCCAGAGGTGAGTGCAGTACTCCATGTGGGGCCGCACTGGCGCTTTATACAGCAGAAGGTGCTTACCTGCGTCGCACGCCAGCTCGTGCGTGGCGCGCTTGGGCGGCGTGAGCAGGTCGGGGCAGGCGCAGCGCCGGCCCGCGGGCACGGCCAGGCACAGGTGCGAGCACGGCGAGCGCGAGCACGCGCCGCGCGCCGCCAGCGACAGGTTGTAGCGCAGCGGGTGGTACACTGCGGCCGCGCAAGAGTCATTACAGCAAATGCACGCGGACACAATTTTATTTTAACTTATATGTTAGTCGTATTATTTCTGTCCTCAGGATGTTAAAACTCGTCAGTAAAAATGTGAAATTCATACATACTCGATGTGGGATGAACTTCATGTTATTTAACGTACCTTTCACAGCCGATGGGTTGACGAGATCCTTCGATATGACGAATGGCACTCCCCTTCCGAACTTGTCCTGTCTCACCAGCTCCCCCGTCTCCCTGGTGACCCAGTACAGGGACGACTCGAAAACGTCCAAAGACAACGGATGTTTTAAGAAGTCACCCTTCAAAATAACTTTGCGGTTCGTCCCGTCGTGCTTGATCATTTCTATCGTGTTGAGTTTGGTGTCCGCCCAGTAGATGGCGTGGTCCATCGCGTGGTCGATCGCTAAGCCTGTCGGATGTCTGATGTTCTCTGTAATGATGGGGCGTCTCTTGGAGCCATCCATCCATGCGGTTTCGATCTTGGGTGCCGAGCCCGCGTCGGTCCAGAACATTTTACCTAATTGAGGATCGAGGACTAAGGACGTCGGGCTTTCGATTCCTGCGGATACGATAGCTCTTCGATATCTACCATCAGTTCTAGCTACCATTACACGTCCTCTAGGCTTCGAACCAGTTCTATCCGTTTCCGTCCAGTACAAGTTTTCACCGATATAATCCAGAGCAATTGCTGTCGGTTTGGAATTTCCCTTCATGTTGAGATCTTGAGCGAAACCACTCTTGACTTCTCCCTTTAGAGCGTTGATCATGTACGATCGTTTGATGGTCTTCTCATAGCTATCGGCCCAGAACACCATCTCTTGTTTGGGATCGTAATCAATCGCTTCTATCCTCTTCTCCGAAGTAATAACGTCGTATTGTTCGTTCTTGTCCTGGACGAACGCTCGAATTTCAGGACCATTTGCATACATTAGCACCACCTCGTCCTCAACAGCTTTGCATATGCCAGAAAGGGTGTCTGCAAGTCTGTAAAAGAAATCTCATTAACTATTCATACTTTATTACTCTAACTGGAATAATTTCTTTTTCAACTGATTGTGGAAGTCAGAGGTTAGAAAAGTGAACATGGTTTTTCCTAAATAGAGGCGCATCATTTGAAAAACGAAATTCACATTTTTTAGCCATAAATTATGCTATACATTTTCTATCATTTCATATAAATATATTGATACGTTGTGCCCTTCCCCGTAACCCTCGATATTTAAACATACAGGCCAACCCCCGTTAATGTTTCAACTTCCATAATTTATGAGCCATAACTCGACTGGCAAATTTTATGATAGCTCAGCTGCGAGCGAAGTCTTAGGTATTTAGATATGTCAGCTTACTTGAAGCCTTCGCGACAGCTGCAGCTGTAGCTTCCATTGAGGTTGGAGCACAAGTGGGAGCAGTGGTGAGCGCCCGTGGCACACTCGTCCACGTCGGTGCAGCGCTTGCTATCGGCGCGCGAGATGATCCAGCCCTGGAAGCACGTGCAGATGTAGCCGCCGCCGCCCGGCGCGCCGCCGGGAAGGGTCAGGTTGGTGCAGAAATGCTCGCAGCCGCCTGGAAACAGTACAACATTTATATAATTTACATTGCGAGAAGAAACATTAATGACGTATGGCGTAGACTCTAGGCTAAAGGGTTAATTAGAAGAACGAAATTTTTGATCTCGTACTGATATCATATGACAAATTTCTTGATTGAAAAATACGTAAAAAATATTAAGACTGCCAAATAAAATCTTTCTGATATTTAATTGGCGATTTTCTAAAGAATGATCTTATTGATTAAATTTCAAAAAGTACTTATTTCACTGGTACTTGGTACACTACAGTCTTCAAGTCACTCTTCATATCGCTATCGGCCATAAGGCTTCTGCTGCAGTGCTCGAGGATTAGATGCATGCCATATATAAAGGTACTGTAGGTAAGGTATCTGTAGTTGCGGATCGAGATAGATGGGATATACAAAACCTCATCACTCCTTTAAAATTAAGTAGAACCCATGATCATAGGAGAAATTTAGAAAGGAACATAGACTGATAGAGAGCAAGTTCGAGTAGCTTCAGGTACCTTTGTCGTCGGGCGAGCAGACGTGCGCGTGGTGGCAGCCCAGCTCGTCGGAGGCGTCGCCGCAGTCGTCGGCCAGGTCGCACAGGCGGGAGCGCGCCACGCAGTTGCGGTTGGCGCACTGGAACTGCGTGAGCGGGTCGCAGGGCCGCGCGCGCGCCGCGCACAGCGTCATGTTGTTCTCGTCCGAGCCGTCGCCGCAGTTGTCTACGCCGTCGCAAACCTGGTACCTGCGGCATAAACACATGAGGCTTAGCGCGCATGCGGTGTCAGGGGCCCCGCCAGCATGGGCGGTTACGATTTCGCTTGCTAATGATCCATATCTGCCCTCAACCATGCTAATCCTCCAAATGTCTTAGCTTTTATAATGAAGATCAAATACTTTACAATAAACAATTTCATGTAATAAAGTCGAGATCTATCAACTTACCTCGGCACACATCGATGATTATCACAGTGGAACCGTCGCAGCGTGTCGCAGTTAAAGTTGGTGCATATAGAAGGTGCCTCGTCCGAACCGTCTCCGCAGTCATCGGTACCGTCACAGAGGTCCGACTGCGATACGCACAAGTTGTTGCTGCACTGGAATCTGCTTTCGGGACAATATCTGCCGCCAGCATATCTCGGAGGACATCCGATTTCATCGGACAGATCCCTGCAGTCTCTGTCGCCGTCACACCTGAAGTACGCGGCTATACAGTGGCCGGATTTACACTGGAATGTTCCATTTTTGCACTTGAACCCACTGCACTCCATTTCATCGGTATTGTCACCACAGTCGTCTTCGTGGTCACATCGCCACCTAGATGAGATGCATTTCCCATTACCACACTTGAATTCTGACTCAGAGCACTCTCTATATTTGTGTTGGCAAACCGTTTCAGCTTCATCCGTTCCATCGCCGCAGTCGTCAGTGAAATCACAGAGCCACTGCTTCGGTATGCAGCGTTTGTTCTGGCAAGTGAAATCGGTTTGACTGTTGCAAGAGGGACAGTTCTCCGGCAACTCGTCGGAGCCGTCTCGGCAATCGTCTTTGCCATCACAGAACAACCATTTCGGAATACATCTGTAGTTCGACTGGCCGGGGCAGCGCCGCCAGCCGTTCGTGCAGTTCTTCTGCCTGCACATGTAAGCCGGTTCATCCGAATCGTCCCCACAGTCGTTATCGAAGTCGCACATCCATAATTTCGGAATGCATCGCCCGTTCTTACAAGAAAATTCCGAATCGGGTTTACACGGCCGATTGTGACACATGGCCGGATCCTCGTCGCTGTTGTCTTTGCAGTCGGTGTCCCCGTCGCACTTCCAGCTGTCCAGTATACACCTGCCGCTAGACTTGCACTTGAACTCGAGCAGCGGGCATTCGTGGGCGCACTCCGCCTCGTCACTTCCGTCGCCGCAGTCGTCCGTGCCGTCGCAGATGGTCGCAGCCGGGGTACAATTGGTGTTCTTGCACTGGAACGAGCCAGCTCGGCAATGCCTGACGGGGCACGTGTCCGGTTCGTCGGAGCCGTCGGTGCAATCTTTTTCTCCGTCGCATTTCCAGAACCACGGTATACACTTTTCATCGCGGCCGTTACATCTATGTTGTCCGTCAGTACAATTTGCTATGCATGTCTTGTAATCTCGAGCCAGGTAGAATTGGTTCGGACAAGCACATTTATAAGTCGTGGCACCCTCCTCCCCGTAGCCTTCGATATTTAAATAGCTGGATTCGTGCGGCGGAGCGATGAGACAGAGATGAGAACAGCCCCCGTTGTTATCTCCGCAAGGGTTATTGTAGGGTAATTGCCTCAAGGGATGCACGACGTGAATGTCGTAAGGCCGATGAGTGGTGTTTCTTAGCGTCGTAAAGTTTTCACCGGAATGTTTATTAGCTTTAAGTATGGCTTTGAGATTCCAGTCGGTCCAATATATTTCGTCATCAAACAGGCTAAGAGCAAAAACGTGCGGTACTTTTTCTCCAGATAAAACAACGTGTCTGTGCTTGCCTTCTAAATCGGCCGAACCTATGTAGTCTAAATGAGCATCCGCCCAGTAAATTCTATCCGTGAAATAGTCAATAGTAAGAGCGTTAGGCCAGGCGATATCGTCGTCCCAGTCCAAGACAGTACTGTAGTTAGATCCATCCATACCTAACTTACCAATGTAGGCTTGAAGGTGCCAAGACGTGTAGTACAAATATCCAGTCCCCGGGTGAACAACGATAGCTCTCGGATCAGCTATGCCAGTTTTGAGTGTTTTCCTTCTGGTCCCGTCTAATTCTGATACGTCCAAATTTTTCGAATGTCGGTCGAGCCAGTAAAGCTTTCTTCCTATCCAATCTATTGCAATACCTTCCAGGCCGTGAGAATCGTGACGAATGACCACTTCCTTCGTTGGGTTTGGATCAGTGTAATCGGACCGGTAAATAATTTTAGCGGATACATCGGCGAAATACATTTTGTTTTCTTTAAAGTCAAAGTCTATAGCGACAACATTCATGAGATCTTGATGTACAAGATTGTAAAGAGAGGCGTCTGTGGACATGTTTCTGACATAGTATTTATTCGTAAATATGATCCAAGGGTTGATGTTGTCTTTTCTTTTACACGTGTGTTCATCTGCTTCTCGTTCGTAATATTGTTCGGAACATTTACAGTAGTAGGAGCCGGGGGTATTGGAACAATACTGGGAACAGACGCCCGGTGTTTCAGTGCACTCGTCCACATCAGCACAAGCCTTTCCATCGCTCAGCAGTTTATATCCTTGATTGCAATCGCAGTAGTATCCGGTCAACGTGTCTATGCATTTGTGACCGCATTGATTGATTTCTAACTTGGCGCACTCATCGACGTTGCAATGCGCCGGCTCATCGGAGTCGTCGGTGCAGTCGGATACTTTGTTACAAACGAGTCTGTTATCAATGCACTGGTCGTTGTTACACTTGAACTGACCCGCGGGGCAAGTTTTGTTCTCCTTCATGCATCCCACTTCGTCGGAGTGGTCTCCACAATCGTCTTCGCCGTCACATCTAAAGTGATCTCGGATACATTTGAAGTTCTGACACCTGAATTCGTTCATGGAACATTTCTTGTACTGCGTATTGCATTGTTTTCCTTCGTCGGAACCGTCTCCGCAGTCATTATCATGGTCACAGACCCAGCCCTCGTTTATGCATCTTCCGTTGGTGCACTGAAATTGGTCTTCGGAGCACGGTGTTGGGGTTGAGCAGTGGTGTATGGTCGTATTTTCATCCGCACCATCTATGCAGTCGGGGTCTCCGTCGCAGAGCCATTTCTTGGGAATGCACTGCGCTCTATTCCAAAACTTGTTTTCTTCACACGTATACTCCGTTTCGGCGTCACATTTGCGTTCGTTACATTGGTGTCTGTCATCTTCATCGCTATTGTCTAGACAATCATTGTCACCGTCACAGATGTAAATTCTGGGTATACAGTTGCCGTTATCACAGGTGAACAGATCGCCGAAGCAAGTCCTGCCCTCCGAGCGACAGTACTCCGGCGGTTCATCGGCTCCGTCCCCACAATCGTCATCTCCGTCGCAGTACCAGGTCGCTGGAATGCATCTATGACTGGGGCAACGGAAGCTGTTCTGGGGACATGTCCTTTGGGCACAATGTAGCGGATCCTCATCGGAATTGTCACCGCAGTCGTTGTCGCCGTCGCACAGCCAGTATGGTTCGACACAAATATTAGTTTTCTCGCATTTGAGATGATTCGTCGGACACGTCGTGTTTCGTGGACACCTCTCGTGCGTTTCGTCGGATGTGACATTATCTTTGCAATCGTTGATTCCATTGCACACTTGCGTTTTAGGAATACAGCGTGAGTTTTGACAGGTGAACTCTGCCTCAGCACACGGCGGGTAAATGCAGCCTTCCTCGTCTGAACCATCTTTACAGTCATTTTCGTGATCGCATTTCCAGGATTTGAATATGCAACGGCCGTTGTTACAGCGGAATTCGTTAGGTGAACAGGAATGGTACGCGCAGTAGTTTTTGTCTTCATCAGAGTTGTCTCCGCAGTCATCGTCTCCGTCACAGGACCACATCCTACTGATGCACTTTCCGTTGGCGCAGAAGAATTTGCTGGAGTCACAACTGATATTCTTCGCCACACACATACGACCCTCGTTAACCAGCTTCGTGCTGTCGTCGCACTTGCATTCCACGGTGTTATTCGGCGCGGGATGGCAGCTCTGCGCGCAACCTCCATTGCTAATTTTGCAGAGATTAGTCTGGCACGTCTGTCTGCTCGTACTGTATATGTGAATGTCCCGCGGCGAGTCCTCGAGTCGCTTGACCATCTCTATCATGTTAGCGCCAGTGTGTTTCTCTGCCCTGTAAACGCCCCGCAGCTGAAGGTCGGTCCAATATATATAATTTCTAAATACTGTGATTGCAAAGGGATATATCGTTGCAGAGATTAAAACTTCTCGATCAGATCCATCTAGCTTGGATCGCTCAATCTTTTCGCGCACGGCGTCTGTCCAATACAGCATACTCTCGTCAAAATCTATCGTGAGGCCGCTCGGCTGCGATAGGTCCTTGTCTATGATAGCCTTCTTAAGAGATCCTGCCATAGTCGTTCGGTAGATTTTACCTGATGTGCCGAATCGACCCCAATCGGTATAGTACAAAGTTCCATTGCACGGATCCACAACGATGGCTCTGGGACGTTCCACTCTCGCGATCATCACCAGCTCGGTTCCATCCAAGTTCATCGCGTAAATAGAGTTATTAGAGCTGTCGGTCCAGTAAACTTTCTTCTGAGTCCAATCGTACGATATGCCTTCGGGATTGATGTTCTTGCTTATAATGTTCTGTATGCCCGCAGGATCGGGACTGTTTGCCGACATCCAAGCGATCCTAGCGTAAGGTCTAATTTGAGTAAAGAATAGCTTATTATCTGCGTAATCAAATTCGACTCCTACAACGTTGGTAAGATTGCCGATTGGCTTGAACGGTATGCCGGTGGATTTGGGGTCTAAGTTGACGGCACGAATTTCAGTCCTTGTTGTGAACACTAGATATTCATCTACGGCATCGCATTTTTTAGGGTTGCTCGCAGATATTTGTCCTGTAGCACAATCGCATCTGTGCGTGTAACCTTTGTTGGCTTCGGGCGGATAGCTGAAGCAAAGTTGGTCGCATCCTCCGTTCCCAAGTTTCCTGCAGGGATTATTCTCATCTGTGGGTTGATTGTTTATATCGAAAATAACGATGTCCCTGAGTTTAGGCAGGTTAGTGCGTATTTTTTCTGGCATAGACATGTTCCCGGGTAACTTGGATGCCTTGTAAATTGTTTGCAAATTTCTATCGACCCAATACACGCTACCAGTGTGAATGGCGATGCCCATAGGGTTGGGGAGATTGGATCTGATGAGTTGTCTGTTACCGCCGTTGTAGGAGATCTTCTGTATTTGATCTAATTTGGAATCTACCCAGTACACGTCGTGCGTTAGCATATCGATAGTCAAATCTCTCGGGTTGGATATGCCGGAGCTGACAACTGTCTGCCAATTACTCCCATCGAGGTAGGCTTTTCCGATACGTGGATACTGACCGTAATCAATCCAATACAACAGTCTCTTTAGGGGGTTCACAGCTAATTCCCTGGGGGCGTCCATCGTTGTTTTGTAAATAACTTTTCTGTTGGAACCATCGAGCCAAGACATTTCTACGTAGTTTTCGTGTGGAAAGACGTTAGTGAAATACAAGTTCCCAGCGACCCAGTCGACGGCGAGACCTCGTATTCCATTGCTGCCAATACCGTCTTTGACGACATGCTGAAGGTCCGATCCGTTGGGTCTGACTCTGAATATACCGTTCCATTGTCCTCGGTTGAACTCCACCCAGTAAATATAAGTTTCCGCGAAGTGAATGTCGACGTGCAGGATGTGATGGCCGGCCCCAGTCACCGGCACCATGGCCTCGGCACTGCTCTCGAGGCTGTAACCACGAATAAGGTCCAACTGCGACACCACCGCGAAAGTCTTGTAAGGGACACAGTTGACTTCGTTCTCCTTTCTATAACCGATGGAGCAAGAACAAATTCTAGATCCTCCCTCGCTGGGAATGCATATTTGTTCACAGCCTCCATTATTTTGAGAGCAGGGGTGATGCATCATTTTACGCTTCTGAAAGATAGTCAATGATTTCAAATCACTTTCGTTGTCTAATATAACTTTTATATTATCTCCATTGGGTAAGTCCGCTTTGAAGATCTTTTCGTGGCGAGTATCCAATACGTATAAGCGTGAGTCGAGGACGGCTATTACTTTCGGGTACGATATGGCGTTGGCCTCGGTCAGTATAGTCTTTCGATCGTTTCCCTCGGTGTTCATGCTGTTGATGCTCGCTGGATACTGCGTGCTAAAGTAAATTATCTTCCTATCGATGTCGATGGCGATAGCCTCTGGTCTTTCGATGTTGTCAACAAGAATAGCTGGATTGCTTCCGTCCATATTGACTTTTCCAATTTTTGCAGGAACACCATATCCTCCCTCATCAGACCAGTATATTTTTCTGAAATTAAATAAAAAAATAAAGAAAGTTGTAGCAATTTCAATTGACACGTTTGCGTATTTTTGGCTATAGTACATATATCTCTGTCAAATCTGAACGGTATCAGATTCTTCTGTTTACATCATTTACTAAAGGATGGAGATCTTCATACAACGAGGATGGAAGTCACTTTGATGACCAAAACTCTGAGTAAATCATGGTGAAATAGTAAACTATTATATTATAATATTTATAAAGTAGATTGAAATATGAAACTCACCCTTCAGTGGGGTCTAAGCATATTCCCTTAGGCTTTGCGATAGACATCTTGCTGCCGTCATTAGCGAACACAATAGTCCTATATTTCACTTTGCCATCGACTCGGATCAATTCAATATTGCTGGCAATTTTATTGGCCATGAAAAGGTTTCTTCCGAGCCAATCAAACGCTATCGAAGATGGGGAGCCAACAATACCAGTGTCCTGACCGAAGAACTCAACCTTATTACCACCACCATAAGGCATAGTGTAGATGGTACAGTTTTCGTCATCTTCACTGTCACCAGAGATCGATTGGAGCCAGTAGAGCATGTGACCTTGACGATCATAGTCCAGTTGTACACCACCTGCAGATAGAGAGCATAGACAAATGATGTATGACTGAGAAACAGTCTTATATATTTTGGAATATGTCAATGTTTAAAAAAAATCAATAGTTTTCTTACCTTGAATACCTACTACAGGAGGTAGTTGCCCAGCTCTTCCGGAACCATCTGTTGATAGATCAATGATTTGGGATCCTTTCAGCACCATCAAATATGAGTTCTCCTCTGTAATAATTAAAAAAAAACGTGGAACAATTACTTTCAGAATTAGGGTACCTGTAATATATATAAACTTGAATAATAAATTCAAAGCCGAAGAGCGGAATTCCTTCGGAATTTTAAGTTACTGTTAAGTAATGTTTATCTGTTGTGTGTTGTTGTCTATTAAAGAGTATTTTAGTTTTTTTAAATATCACTTTTCAGAATATTACCTTCGATACATTTTCCATCAGGTAACAGTTTGAATCCAGGCTTGCACATACAAGTATAGCCACTGGTTTTATTCGGGCTCAGCAAACAGAGATGTTGACAAGTATCCTTTTTACACGGCGACGGGTACTGCGGCTGCAGTGACGGGTGATGCACGTGGATAGACAGCGGTTGAGATATCAAATGGGATACCACAGTTTGATTCGTACCCCTAAACTTGTGCGCGGATAAGACCCTATTTAGTTGGCGATCAGTCCAGTACAAAGTATCCTCGAATAGTGTAAGGGAATGAGGGTGCAACAAGTAGTGACTTCCAGACAACACTTGTTGACGGCCAGTGCCGTTGTAGTAACAAAAATCGATAAAGTCAAGCTTAGAATCAGCGAAATATACTCTTTGTGTTGCAGTGTCTAAAGTCAATCCATTGGGCCAATATATTTTTGTGGTGATAATGGCTTCTCGGTGAGTGCCGTCCATTCCGACTCTTTCGATGCGAGGATTTTCGCCCCAATCGGTCCAGAAGAGCCACCTGGCGTTTGGAGCTGGATCTAAGCACATTCCTCTCGGTTGCGTTATGTTTCCACTCAATAAAGCCGTTCTGGCGCTTCCGTCCTCTTTCGCAACTTCAATCGTATTCAGTTTGCTGTCCAACCAGTAGATGTTACCGCCGACCCAATCGTAAGCTAATCCTTCTACTAAGTCTAACCCCGTGGAAATAATGATTTGAGGTTCACTTCCCCTGTCTAACCGAGAGATTTTTTTAAGTTTCATGTCCGACCAGAAAATTGTACCAGTGTGCATGTTGGATGCTGTAGCGACGACATTTTCTACATTTATCGGTACTCTTTCGAGGCCTTGTTCATTTAGATCTGCTACTAAGATAGAGTGTCGATTGGAGATTATGAGGAAAGCGCTGGAGTGGTTATTTGCCTTGCAAGAATGTTTATCAGCGTTCAGTTGGTAGCCTTCGACGCAGCTGCAGAAGTAAGATCTCTTAGTGTTCGTACAGATTTGTGAACATAGTCCTGGAGGGTCACATTCGTTGATATCTTTGCAGGTGTAACCATCAGATTCCAATTCCTCTCCGCTGGGGCACAAACAGAGCGGTCCATCTGGTGTTTGTTTACAGTCGTTAGAGCACAGACTGGAGCTGAGCTGGCAGCTCGTAAAGTCACAAGCCAGACCTAAAAAAATCCAAGATAATTAAATGAATATTTATTTATAATTTATAGCATTAAATTTTTATATGACTGTTAAGAAAAATCTTCCACACACATAGGAGAGAGACAGGAGATGATAAATTCTTTAGACAGTACAATTTAAGTAAATATTTTTTATAGAGAACTCGGAGGGGCAACCCTGATAGAAAACAAGTGTCGGCTTACCTTCGTCCGCGCTGTTGGGGCAGTCGAAGTTGCCGTCGCACACCTGAGTGAGGTTGACGCAGCGGTTGGTAATGCCCGGACATTGCCATTGACCCGACGGGCATCTGCAAGCCAAACAGGAAACACATAACTTGTGATATGGCCGATTATAACAATTGAATTCGACTGCAAGATTCAATACACTTACCTAATGCTTTAGAATTTGGTTAAAGTCGAGACTTCTATTACTATCTAGTTTTTAAACATTTTGTACAAAAACGATTATTGCTTCGATTTGCTGGCATAAATTGTGATATGATACCTGAAAGGTGGCGGTTTGCAGGCGTGTTGGAGCCCCTCGTCGGAGCCGTCGCCGCAGTCGTCGCGGCCGTCGCACACGTACGCGCGGAACACGCAGCGGCCGTTGTCGCAGCGGAAGTGGCCCGCGCCGCACGCAGCCGCTCCGCACGTCGCCGGCTCGTCGGACAGGTCCTCGCAATCTGGCGTACCTGTTGGAACATCTCACTAAACTATACTAATTACATGGCTCATTAAGTCTGGTTTCTTCAAGGACCTCCTAAAACACAATGTCAGTGTGCAATTGGAACTAATTTTCATTGCAGTTCAACATGGTGCAAACAAAAAAAAATTGAAAGCATTCGTATATGGGTGTATTTGTAGGAGCTGAGCGGCGTCAGCTGGTGAGTTGCCTTACCATCGCAATACCAAGTGCGTGGAATGCACAGGCCGGAGGAAGCGCACTGGAACTGGCGGTCGGGCGCGCACTGGTGCGGCGCAAGGGACGGGCAGCCCGCCTCGTCCGAGCCGTCGTTGCAGTCCGGGATGCCGTCGCATTTGTACGCCTCCTACGACAGCCACCATCAAGTCAAGTCATTGATTAAAATTATTATGCCGTCATTTAAGACGCATTTAATGGAACCGGACCTAACCGCTACCAATTAATATTTTTTTTCCGTTGTCAATTAAAATAATAAGAGTTATTTTAGACTTAATAAAAAAAAATCACCTTTTACAAAGTAAATTTGGATTTCAAAGGGTTATAAACGGTTTAAGCGAATCAGCTGAAGGAGTCATTTCATTATGTTGTCTTGCAAAAAAGGTGATAGGTCCGGCGTACTTTCGGTCTCTTGTGTCATTAAGACGGTACTCTCAATCCTTCTAGGGTCGTATTCTCAAAGACAAGACACCGAATATAATAAAGGCACCTCACCTGGACACACTGCTTCAGGTCGGCGCACTTGAACTGCGAGGCGAGGCAGGACACGGGCGGGCAGTCGGCCTCGTCCTGTTTGTCGAAGCAGTCGTCATCGCCGTCGCACACCCACGACGCGGGGATGCAGTGGCCCGTTCGCGGACACGTGAACTGCAACGTGAGCCGAAGTGTTCAGCTGCTGTCCCTGGTTCACTACCATCTACAGCTACTAGCGCATAGTGCTATGCGCTTAAGCTGCAGATGCCCAACTTTTGCTGAGCCGCGGTTTTACATATATTTTTAAACCTCGTGATATGGACCGCCAAGATAAAGTACGATTTATTCCATTGGCCCACATTCGACATTAACATGTTAAGATGTTCTGTGATATTATGGTAGCTGATAAATGCTATCCTACATTTTTAACTCTTCTTCAGATCCCGTTGACTGCCGTTTCGTGGGACTTAGAAGGCTGCGCACTACTTCTAGCCGAGGACAGGTATGGCCGTTATAATCTGTCACGATTTTCATCGCCATAAAGTACGTTCTACATCGTCGATGAGAACATTTTATGCTACTGTTCAATTGGTTTAGAGACGTAATAAGGCCCACCTGGAAGTAAGCGCAGGTTTTGTCGGCGCAGTGGGCGCCCTCGTCCGAGCCGTCGCCGCAGTCGTTCTCCGAGTCGCACTTCCAGGTGTTGGGCACGCAGCGCCCGTTGCCGCACTGGAACTGCGAGGAGCTGCACGTGACGTTGACGCAGCCGGTCTCGTCGGAGAAGTCTCCGCAGTCGTTCTCCGAGTCGCACTTGAAGGTGGCGGGGATGCAGCGGCCCGACTTGCACATGAACTCCGACGCGCTGCATGTGGTTTCTGAACGTATGTGTACATTTGGTTAGTGAGTTGACGGGTTTCAAAAAGGACCCGTCTAAAATATGAATTCTATGATTTGTTTCGTTAGTTCGCCAGCGGGACGGCCAACGTGAGCCAGTCTCATCATTTTTATTTTCTAAATTGATGGGATACGGTGACTTCAACGATACGTGTTAACTCATAAGTGCTAGTAGTCTATTGCTTAAAGGAGGAGGAGAGAAAAGTACACACACACAGAAAACATACAAACGGTTTCATCAACTAGCATGCAAATGAATAGCTTCTCATGTAATCGAATAAATGGCTGGCTCCGTAAGCGCGCTCCAACAAAACGGCCTAAGCAATCTAAAGGCGCGTAACGAGCGCGATTTTCGTCGTAATGGATATGTACAACTTTTATTGAAGCTAACTTCGGCGTTGTCACTATCTACTTATCCCGCATTCTGTATTTTCTCTCGTTCCGTATGTATCAATAATATATATGCGAAAATGTTGAACTCACTGGTGCAGTTTTGTTCCTCGTCGCTGTTGTCCAAGCAGTCATCATCGCCGTCGCACACCCAGCTCTTGGGGATGCACCTCTGGTTGCTGCACGTAAAGTCCCAAGTGTTGGGACAGGCTTGCACTGGCGGTTCGGAATTCGGGTCCGCGATGCAACTCGTGCCGTCCAGGGCCAGCTTCTCGCCGTACGGACATCCACATTTCACCGTCAACAATTCCGTATTATTCCTTGGAACAGCGAAGCAGAACTTCTGGCAATTGCCATTATTAATCGAGCACGGTTGATTGGGATGAATCCTCTGAATGTCCTGGCTGTACACTTTTACACCGTACAATCTGTTCGTCTGGGGTTCTCTGACCATGATATCTTCTTGTTCCCCAGTCAGTTTGTGCAAACGAACTATTGCATCCAATCTCCAGTCGGTAATATACATAAATTCTTTATAAATAACTATTGAAAATGGATGTCTTATTAGTCTAGAGTTAACGGTTTTGACGTCTGTTCCGTCGAGCTTCGCATGTTGCACGTGGTCTAGCAACGCATCGCACCAATAGACTCTGTTCTCGTCGAAGTCTATGGACAAGCCGTTCGGCCAGCCTAGAGTGACATTCTCGAATACCAAAAGTCCACTCCCGTCCGTATTCGCTCTGCTAATGTTCGCGGGGCGGTCCCATTCGGAGAAAAATATGTATCCTTTATTTGGATGGACTACGATGGCACGCGGTCTTTTTAAATCTTTAAGTAAAGTTCTCTTATACGCGATATTTCTTGTCGACAAAACGTTGAGCGTCCCTTTTCTTGAGTCAATATAATACAAATTTTTTGAAGCCCAGTCCACCGCCAAACCTTCTACTCCTTCGTTTTGAGATGCTAAAACGATTTCCCTCGTAGTTCCATTTCTGTGTACTCTATAAATCACGTCTTGTAAAACGTCGGAGTAGTAAATGTGTTCGTCTCGAGAGTCAAAGTCCAATCCCACGAACCTAGCTCGTCTCGAAACCACTGGTAGAATGGCGTCACTAAACCCTTCAATAACTGGGTTTAACACTTTTCCTTTAATAAACCTCTGCTGGGAATACATAAGGAACTCCTTAACTATATCACAGTTTCTTAGATCAGTTTCTAACCTATACCCTATATTGCACGCGCACCTATACCCTAAGCCGCCATTTTGTAAGGCAGTCACTATGCACATTTGTGAGCATCCTCCGTTGTTGACGCCGCACGGGTTATTTACTGAGGTTTGTTTAAGGGAGTGAACGACGGTCAACGCTTTTGGCTCCCTTATGTCTTTTGTTTTATAAATAGCCTGAATGCTGGACGAGCCTTCGTATTTATTGACAGAGCTAATTCCTTGCTTGGTGCTATCGGACCAATATACTCTGTCTCCAAATAGAGCTAATCTGGATGGACTCGGTACTTGTTGACCTCTTAGCACTAAAAATCGGTAGTTGCCATCATAATCAACGGTCTCGATGTAGTCCAGTAATGAATCGCACCAGAAAATTCGTCTCGCTATAGTGTCTACTGCTATACCAGAGGCTTTGTACGTCGCTTCGGTCACAATTGACTTCGTATGCGTTCCGTCCATGTTTGCTCGGATGATCTGAAAAATGGACACTTGCTCATGAAAAATGTTTAACTTAGATCAATAAAAGATTTCTATAATAGAAGTTCTGGTTCTTTTAAATTAGCAAATAGTTATCAGTTTTTATTTCATTTCAAGGACTTTGAAATATACTCCTTTTTCGCAACATTGTCCCAGGTTGGTACCTGTTTCAATTTAAAAATAGCCATGAGAACACGTTTAACGATCCTGGCTTCTGTCTGAACCACAAAATTCCTGCAAAAGTGTGTACTAACTTGACTACTATCGGCGACGAACATCAAACCAAGCGTGGGATCCAGGGCGATATCGGCTGGGTTCGTGAGATTGGATCCCAAAACTACAGCATGCCACCGTCCGTCGAGCTCAAACACGTCGATCTTCTGCCCCATGGCGTCGGCCACGTACAGCTTATCTCCGACCCAGTCCACCGCTAAAGCGACGGGAGCCCAGGAGCCAGCTATGGTTATGTCGTTTCCTCCGTATGTCGTGATACCGGCTGGAGCGTTTAGTTGTTGCGAATGGATCTGGAGATGAGATTAAAAGGGATCTGTATTTATTTTACATCTCAGGTAGCCTTTGCTCTGCTTGAAAGCTTCAATAAACTACAAATGAAGTATCCCAGAATCTCTTTAACATATATTCTGCCACATTCCAGTCTAATTTTTTCTTAGACTGCGTAACACAGCAATAATATAGCGTGCCGTGAAGTTGTCGTGAGAGTGTCCAGATACGGTGTTTTAATGAGGGTCACTCACCTTTCTAGTTTTAAGATCAGACCAGAACAACATATTCCGTCGATAGTGGAAATCCAGGCCAGCAGCGGTCGAGGAGTTAGCGAGGGGTGAAGGTGCTCGACCGAGCAAATCAAGACGTAAAACGCCGCGCTCATGTGCAAGAGCTAACCACGCGCCTTCGGAGCGAGCTGTGCAGCGGCCGCGTTCGCCGAGAGTGTAGCCGGGGGCACAAGCACAAGTGTAAGCTGGAAGAACAGTATAATGTCAATTATTATAATTTGGGAGACAGAGTAATTCTGCCGGGATGCTGAATCAATTAGGGGCGAATATTATATATAGTTAACGCTAATAAATTAGAAGATTGGACTTCGTATAATACCGTAGAGCCATCTCATATTATATTAAGAGGGCCGGTATGAATTGGAAGTACGGTAAAAGCGAGCGGAGGAAGCTCTGTCGAATACTAAGGAAACTCACAGCCGGGGGTGTTGATGCAGAGCTGGTGGCAGGGTCCCCACTCGCGGCACTCGTCCCGGTCCGCGCACGTGCGGTTGTCGGCGGCCAGCGCCAAGCCGGCGGCGCACGCGCACGCGCCGCCCGTCGGCGACGCCACGCACTTGTACTCGCACTCCAGCACCGGGCAGGAGGACGTCGCTGCAACCAAAGCTCGTTAGGGAGACGCGACCTTCACTGCTCCAGTGTTACAATAATTCGAGCACACCTCAACTGTTACTCTTTTATGTTTTCGGATATTAATATGCAAAACTTTAAGTAAATTGAGAGAGTATATTTGCTTGAAGAAACACTCGTTTGTAACTTGCGAGTAGGAAAACATAGACTAAAGAATAATGAATAAAATTAACTATGAGAAAATGTTTGTTTTCGTTTCCATACGTATACGTGGTTTAAATTATGAGCCACAGTAATCTTCATTACTATGTCTCATAATTTCATCATCATCATCGTAAAGATATAAATGGATTGATGACCATGTCTGGCATAGGTTTTTCGTGTTCTTGGTCGCTCGTTTTCAGCGGCGCCATCCGACTTCTTTGATGTCGCCTGTCTATCATGTCGGGGCTCTAGCGGTGCGTCGGAACTGAAACCCCGCCCATTGCTACCCTAGCTTAGTTACGCGTTGAGTTCTGACGGCAACTCTGGTTCTTCTACGGATTTCATCATTTCCGTTTGGCAGTCGTATTGTTAAGATGGATTGATGATGAACTCGCCACTAATACGGAGCTGTTTAAGCGCCTACGAGAGATATATAGCGGAGACTCAAAATGCGCTCTGGTGCGACGGAAGGGACAGGCCAGCGGACTCACAGCAGGCCGCCTCCTCGTCGGCGTTGTCCTCGCAGTCCCGCTTGCCGTCGCAGAGCTGCGAGCGCGCGATGCACTTGTGCGCGCCGCCGGGCCCGCCCTTGGGGCACAGGTACTTGTTGTCCGGGCACGCGATGGCCGTACAGTTGGCCTCGTCCGAGCCGTCCGCGCAGTCCTTGTACCCGTCGCAGTGGTACGTGGCGGGGATGCACAGCGCGTTGCTGCAGCGGAACTGCCCGATGTGGCACGGGGGGAAATCTGGAGTTACAGCAGATCAATGTGAGGGGTTGAACGGCGTTAGTTCTAAAAAACTATTTTCGACAATATGTGTATATTATAAGAGTGGCCATTGGTCACCCAAAATCAAGGTGCCCGTTGGCGCTCTTAACTCTTTGCATTGTGAGGGTTCCGTGAGCGCCAGCTGTGAAGTGACCAGACGCACAAACAGATATCCATACTGCTACTCTGTGTGCACGTAAATGTGTTTAAATATATTAGCAGCGTCATAATATAGGGATTTTTTAATTTTAATGACTGAAATTTGTTTACATATTCTTAGTAATAATAGTTGATATTTATGTCGATAAGGTTCGCTCGTTAAGAAAGTCAACGCGCGCACGCGCATATGTGTGTGTGTGTGTGTGTGTGTGTGTGTGTGTGTGTGTGTGTGTGTGTGTGTGTGTGTGTTTGTGTGCGCGTGCGTGTACGTGAATCTTACTGCAAGAGGCCTCGTCGGAGTTGTCCCCGCAGTCGTCCTTGTGGTCGCACTTGGCGGCCGCGTCGATGCACTTGTCCCCGGCCGCGCACTTGAACTGGTCGAGGCGGCACGCCGTCGACTGCCCCGAACAATCCTGCTCGTCCTTGCTCGTCCGGCAGTCGAGATAACTGCGGGGAGAACGGCGGCACTCAGATCACTATGTCAAGGTTATATCGGACTATGTACACTTATCTACCTTACATATACAGACATACATTATAATATAAGGAAGTTGATGCACAGAGATTTGTATACAGATGGCTACATGCTATAAACCTGGTGAGCCGCGAGGACTGTTTTCGTTCCGGAAAAGCACAATATGCACGCGGCGAGGTCGCGGCCACAATCTGGTTATATCACACTCGTAACTGCCCTTGTGACGTCAGTTGAACAGTTCTCGGCCCGGTGGCGGCAGACACGGCGCCTGGTCACACCGGTTTCCATGCTGAACAGATTACTGTTGTCGGTCCACGTCATGAGACGACGGTAACTACAATACCCTGAATCCGGAGAGGAACGTTTTTTTCTTCTTTTCCCACATTATAATGTGCCTTAACACCTATCTGAAATAAATACTTCAAAATTGGTCTTACAGCTCACACAGTACAAGGCATCGCATGAATCAATGCGAAATACCTACCTGTAAATATAAGACCGAATAACCGGTCTATAATATTAGACCGAATGTAAAAACGCTAATTCTTGCTTGTTCGTCGCCCGTCTTAATAATAATATCAGACAAATCGATGAAGGACACCGAGGTTTTATTCACTTGTGTTGATGTTAAAATAATTTTGACTCGGATCGGCCGACGATATCGAATATCGTCTTTCAACTCGTACTGGGGGTACATAACACGAGTGAGGCGAAAATTCCCAAAGGAATTTGGACCCTGCACGGGATATGTTAACGCCCGTGGGAGGAAAGGGAAAATGATATTTGTGTACAAACCCGTCGCATTTCTTCTCCTTCGGTATGCAAGGCCCCTGCGACGACACCTTTCCCGACCCCGCGCCCTCCAGCCCGCACTGGAAGTCGTCTACCTGGCATTTGCGGTACGCTGAAACCAAACATGGGATAGAACGATACATGAGCGTGCGACTCCGGCCGTAGGTTCGATTCCTGGGTTGAACCAAAAATTGTTTCTCTCAATGAATGTCAAAAAGCTACTCAGCACTGGGCCGGTGTTAGGTAACTGCCGCTGCCTAGACTGCTAGAGCCTAGAGCAGCGGGGAACAATGATCCGGCTCTCGAGTACTCTACGACCGAACTTCAGAGCGTGTTCTTACCTCGATGTCGTTTATTAATACGGGCCTAGGGTGTCGCTACGCCGATGTGGAAATTAGCATCAGATTTAGCGCATCGGGCACAAAGCAGAGTCCATTATGAACGGAATGTATAACGAGGGAGCTCTGCTCGACGGGTCACTTTGATAACGCTTTGTCGAGATTTCGAAACTTTCAATTAACCTGGTGATGATGTAGGGGCTGGTTACAATTGCTTTTAAACGTCATAACTAATTGATTAGAAACTTAATAAATTATTTTTTTACAATTACATTTTGTATTACCTTAATTGTAATTCTTTAGACAGAACCCGGTACTAATTAGGTCCTGGGTGGTAACTAAGATTAAGAAAAAGGTAAAATTTAGTTAACTTGTTATGATACCACTCTATGAATGAAATTTGTTGATGATTTAATTTTCCTTTTAGGAAGAGTTTTGGTTTTTATTAAGGTGATATGACAATATGATTGTCTGTCTGTAGTCAAATTTTGATAAGCGGTTTTACACGAGCCGTTTTAATTGGAATTTTATGTCGGCCGCGGCAGTCACGTAACGCTGTCTGTCTCTGCCATGATTAGTAACATTTGCTAACTCTATTGATTCGCTCCGAACCGATGCTCCGCGTTGGAGCTATTGCTATACTTGTGATTGTAACTCAGTCTATAAGCTCAAACGGTGAGTCGTCGTTACAAACTTGAAAAACTTTGAAAACTTTAGTGCCTATTGGTGATATTTGAAACTTGTATTTAGTACCATTCTGAACTCTCAACGAATCGAACAAGCGCCGCTGAAAATAGACAAAAACAAACGTCTAAACAGTTTGGCCAGCGAGCCACGATCGCCTCGTCCGCTCGAACTGTTCCGCAGGGCTCACTTCTGGCGGCCGAGCTCTGCGCGCCGCTTGTCATTTTAATTTAAGGCATATTAATAACGAACCATCGAATTCGGTCCAATAGTTCCGAACGTGCGTAAACAATTATTCGCTTTAATTCTTTCATTTTGCTTTATAAAATGTGTGACCACCAGTAATTCGTAAATGGAGCGTTCCGTGTACAATGTAAATATAATATATTAAACATATTCCCGCTTCTGGGGTTTATGTTAAAAGTACGGCGAACAAAGCCCCTCCCGGCGCCGCGCCGGCCCGGCGGAGGATGCACTCCGCCGTTCAGAGGCGCCCTCTATCGGGGATTTTCACACGGGTTTATATGAAAATCGCATTACTCGAGCAAAGTACACTTGGGAAGTTCGCATAAATGACGAGCTACATCATTTAACAGTAATCTATCTGTCATTCCTTTTTGCGAGTCGCTCATCAAACGGCTCACCGGCTCACCGTAACACTCTAACAGATACAATTAACAAAGCAAAACCGGCTATATCCAAATCGACCTAAACCGGCCGACTGTTCAGTACATTAATACAGGAAAATGCTTTGTATGCGTCCCAAAATGACAATTTACGTATGCTTTTCCTCCATATTTAAGCTACTTTATTTTACGTTTATAATTTTAATCTGCATTAAGACGTTCACCGATTTTTCGATCGTAACGGCCGTTAATATCGCATTTAATTATCGTAAAAAAATTAAAACCAAGGAAATTTAAAAAAAAACGATCCACAGTAGCGAATGACAAAACTACCAAGCCGATTTCTATAACCACTTGACTTTACTAGTTTTTTTTTTGTGTCGATCGTCAAAGATTGTAAAAATCTATTGGCACTTTCTCTTAAACGAGCGATTTATGTCACTGAACCGAAAGATATGTTTCTCTCAATTCGGCGCGGTGTTCAGTGAGCTATTCCCCAGCTCTAGAGCGAAGCGGACGAGGTATCACGCAAACAACGTCCTATAAAAACAAACACCTTTGCGAGATAAACCGCTTTCAAGAGTTTTACTTCGAGCGGAGCCTTCGCCTTGCAGCGCGCTCCGGTTTCGCTCGCAACTCGAAAAATCTTATTCACTTTTCAATTACTGAATGGAAAAACTTTTGTGGGAGAGTTTCAAGTTCTCTTGCACGGGCACCTACCTCGTTTCAAACAGTATATTTCCGGCGCTGGCTCCGCCCGGCGGCAGTCGGCCCCGCAGCTCGCACTCACCGAATTTACTTTTACCACCATTATTATATAAAAAAAAACTAGATTTGTTTCCCGGAGTCATGGTCTTTTTAATTGTTTGCTTTTATTGAACGGTAAACCACAATCGCACATTGACAACGTAGTCCAGTATGGATTCCTCAACGTAGCTGCTCCACAAGTAGTAACAGCAGGCAAATCGAATTTGTCCTTCATAAAATGCACTGAGCCAACGACATACCCACATTTCATTTATAGAAATTTATAAAGTGAAAATAAATAGTTATACTAGCAGCTGCCCGCGGCTTCGTGGCCGTTGTTTGATTGTCCGCAAATCCCGCGGCCGAACTATTCACTTCTCCGGGTTAATTCAGCTGTGCTAATTCAGGATATAATCTTCATTCCAAATTTCATTCAGAGATCGACCAACCATAGGATGGGTTGGTTGATTTTTATTTTTATTTTTTTTATCCAAGAAATCGTTAGTTTGCGCGGTACAAAGAGTATACCTGCAATATCCCTCTCTAGGTCCCCGGTAGCAATCTATCTCTATGCTAAATCTTGTCAAGATCGGTCGAGTTGTGAAGCCGAGCAGCGGTAATGAAAGGATATTTCTCAAAGTTTGGAACTAACGAGCACACTGACTGACATACCAGTACTTATATTACAACGATAATATTATTGTGGATGTAATTAACAATTTAGTCGGCGCTCGTCCGCGCGCCGCTCGGTCATTTGTTTCAGTTATTATATCAAAAAGCGCGAGAGCGGCGGCAGGAACAAATAAAAGAAAACAAAGAACACAATAATTGCCGTCCATTAAAACTTTCGCCAGAACATGCCGCCCAGATATTGAACTCGGACTGCCGCGGCTGCCATTTTAATACTAAAGGCTCGCGCACACAAACGAAAATGAGTCGATTTGTGTACACGAGACCTAAGCGTCCCGCGTGCTACAGCTCCTCGTGGAAAACCTACCCTGGCGGATATGATAACGTAACTAAGTTTCTTACTAGGAAGGCAAGATTACACCCTGTTAACAGAACATTACTAATCATGACATCCGAAGGCGAATCACGAAATACGTGGAACATATTATAACAGTAATTGCATAAATTTATTGACGACAATAATTTATGGCTAGGTATCTATATTATTTGTTTAAACATTAAATAAACTGATTTACAAAACACAATCTCAATTTCTAGAAGTGACCGACAGACAACACTTATGAACATTAATATTGCAATGTCATCATTTACATTACAGGTACATTTTTCTAAGTGTTTTTACATTTCTTGGAGAAAATCTTTAGGCAGAGTAAGTAATCTGCAGGCATTGGGAGAAAAGATGACGACTGTCTGGCTGGTGTGTTGTGAATATATATAGTTCTTATGTGATCCGTCCGTCGTCCGTCCGCTAAGACCGAATTTCTAAAGCTTCCCGATTGGAGTCTGACTATGTGATAGTCTATCAGTTTTAAAGTGTGAACCACGTAACCGACAAACTTAACGTTTTCGAAGGCTTGTTGTACAAAGGTACTATCAACTAAAGTTAAGTTCTAAATTTAAGATCTGCACTAATATTTTTACATGTTATACATTAACTACTGCTATAATTATGGGTTTGTTTCTAGTCAAATTGTTCTAGTCGGATCTCTAAAATATCTCTTTAGTTTTAAAAGCCTTGAATGATCGTAAAATACATCGCGAAATCATGCAAACGTATGTCGGCGGGCGGGTGTTACGTCTCACTCCAGATTTCGTATGTAAAGCACCCTTCTGTCCGCCGACCCTTCTCGAGGGTGCGCCGGTGACACGTCTGCTTATTACGTCCAGCTTCCTCTGCACATAAAGTCCGCCGTTTTCTGACTATTTTCCGCGCTTATCACGCCATTGAGTCCCAACGACGGCCGCACCGGTCGAGGCGAGTGCGAGCTTATAACACACGAAACAACTGCGGACTATCTAAATCGTATTATTTTTAATTATCCTAGAATATTCTTTAAGCAGCTCTCTGAGGATTACCGAAATCTTTCTTGGGATGGGAAAGAACCGAGGTGAGTTAGATTGAAATAAAATACGGTTAAAACTAAACAAATGAGCGTTAGTTAATATTCTTTTAGCCATATCAACTACTTTTCATAGTTAAGTAAATCGACTTTATAACTGAATGCCTGTTTTAAACTGTGGGGCAGAATGTTTACAAGAGTGATACTAAATCTTAATTAGATCAATTGAATATTTTCCTATAAGGGCTTTTCACGACTGGTTTAGTATGCGGGTAAGTAGATACCTATCTAAGGGGTTACTGGTTGGTGATGTGAGACGTAGATAGGAGATACAGACTTCGGTCTTCTGCACTAGACCAGTGAATTAAGACCTTTTCGGTGGGTAGGTACCTATGTAGGCTTTGAGTTGAAAATTCCACGAAGTGTTTTGTACCGACAATAACCAAAAGAGATTTAATCTAGTTGGGTAAATAATTTAAAGAAATTGTTTTATCTTTCAGCGTGCTATGTATTTGTTTAATTTAAGACATCTATCAATGTACTGGATAGCCGAAGAGGTTTACTTTTAAATTGGAAAGTATGTACCTAAAAGTAACTATGTAACACAACAGTAAAAAAAGACGGGTTGCACTCCGGGAGTACCGGCAGAAGTGAAAACTTGATTATTAACGTTGAGCATGTTTGATATTTTGGAATGGTTAGGGAATAATTTTGCACCAATTGCTTTATCAGTATAAAAGTACTATCATTTATGTGGTAGAATACAATATTCATTTATTGCGCTATCGTACACAAACATGACAATTTATATTACATTAAAAATTTAACACTTTAAAACTATTACAATTATTTTACATTAAAAAGTTTATCTATATCAATTTCCATATTTTAAGCACTTTACATTCACGAATTTTACGAATACACAACAATGTGATCACTACACAGACGGTCGAGCCATCAGCTGTCACCATCCATGGATGCGCGTGGCACGCTGTAACATACACGAACATTCGCGCAAGCGCCCTGCGCTGCCTAAACGAAACAGTAGGCCCAGGCATACATTTTCGCCGCGCCGTAGAGAGGGGATAGCTGTCTACTCTCCATCCGTCTTACGCTTTTTCGATCAGGTCACGTGTCCTGACGCGAGTTTAAGATTTTATACCCATTACAGAAAAAGTGCTCAACGCCGCTAAAGAAGTTTTCACTTCAATAAATAAATAAATAATTAAGAAAAAATTTAAATGGTTACTAAATCGCAATTAAAAACAAACTGGTCACTAGAAGGCACTTTTGATACAACATACATACACATATATAAAATGTTGTTTACTGTAAACCTAAGTGTCAGCTATCGCCTTAGAGGATCATAAACTAGGACATACTCGTAATATTAGGATGGCAACCGCACCAAAAGCTCTCCGATTGATGCGGGTCACTATTCCCTAACAAACACAGACAGAAATCTTTTCGCCCGATCCGGGGAATGGATCCTAGGACTCGACGGTATCGATTCTCGAATATTCGAACTAACAACCCGCAGCTTCCTCCACCACGTGTAATCTCATAGGAGTTGGTTCGTCAAATGTAAGTTTTAACAAGTTGCCGCGCACGTGTCGCGCGCTCGTCTCGTGCGACTCTTAAGTTGGATCGTTTCGCCGATATCTCCTTAATTCAGTTCTTCGACTTTCCCGGCCGATAGCGATTGCTTCGGAAACTTATAAGTGGCTCATATGTATGTCTATGGACGACTTCGCCAGACCACAGTCACAACCATAACATCAGCTACACGTGCGGGCGATGTGATGGTTGTCACTGTATCGATTACTAAATCGCGCGGCGGGCGCGCGCTCGCCGACGGGTACTCACTGCAGTCGGCCTCGTCGGTGCCGTCCACGCAGTCCACGTGCATGTCGCAGCGGTAGTGCGGCGGGATGCAGTACGTCTTGTTCCACACGTACTGGCCGCAGGTGAGCTGGCCCGCCTCGCACTCCGGCGGCGCTGCGGACACGGACGATTACTTTAATACATACAATATACATCATGGCTCAAAACACCTGCAACAAACGAACCGGCATACGGTGTTTATTAGTGATTAGTCAAAAAAAAATTGTACCTAATTAGCACAGCCGTTGTAAAACTGCAATTAATGTTTTCATTTTGTGTAACCAGTGCTGGCTGAACACCGACTTGGCAGCCGACTTCGGAAACCCCTCATTTCGTGACGCAGGTCTTCGCGGGGTGAAATTTAATAATAATATAGAGTCCACGATAGACAGAGTGCGCCGGCCCGAGTGGCGGAGTGCCACCGCTCGCGCCAAATCAATCACAGGAGTGCGCGCTCACTCCCGCTGATCGATGAGAGGAACGAGCCACCAACACTCCGCGGCCGCCGTGCACTCGGCCCGAGTGTCTTACGTATGCATTATGTTGGGCAATGATTTAAATGTAACAAAAACAAAATTTACAATTTGAGAACTATGAAGTTAGTAATTTCTTCCGAGGAGGCCTGTGGAAGCACTTTTGATACTGAGCACATCTCATGCAGCTACCGAGAACAAGCAACAACAAATAATAAAAATAAAATAAAGTTACAAATTAAGACGAATGTTTTTGCTCGATGTTAAACCCTATATTATGTAGTGGTGGAGTATGATCACATCGCCCGAGTATCGAAGCCCTTCGAGCCTTTAGTTGATTTTTCTATCTAGTGAGAGATTCTAAGCAAGAATATCAAAAACATGCCGTTACATGAACTTATTTCCATATACATAAATTACTGGATCTTCAGAAAATTTATGAAGTTTTCTAGTTTTGAGAATTAACAGAAATAATCAGCATTAGTATGCGCATCTCCGGCGTGGCGCTGCCGGAGTGCACCGCGCTCGGAACTTCCGAACTTCTGACGGTAACATGTGCTGTCAAGTGCAGCGACGTTCGCGTTAGGGCTGTGAAACTAAGTTTTTTGTTGACTGCTCCGAAGCGCGGGCGGCTGTAGTTTTTCAGTAAAACGTAAAACTACGAACGATTGAAGCAACACACATTGCCTTAGTGATACAGGTAGATAATGCAAGAAACTGCAATTTATGATCAATTTATTGATTGAATTACAAGTTTGTCTAATTTAATAAAAGATTTATTGACTTAGACAAACTTGTCAACCCTCGGGGGAGTCACAGGTTCTGAGCGGTACGGGATTGGGAAGAGTGGAAATACCAGAGGCCAGCGATGGATACAGTACCGTGAAGACGACAGAAGCAACCCTAGAGTTCCTAGCTCAAGAACTCACTTTGAGAAACGCTTCGTGACTGTAATGAAGATTAAATTTTAATTAATATTTTTGCCCGTCTCTCACATCGGGGGATTTCATGATCATTTTGATCTAGAATATTGTTTTTGAATTCCTCCTTATACGATGAGCATTACATGGTAGGGACCGGTTAGAGAGCATCGAGCATTTGTTGAGAAGCTTTACTGTGACCTCGCCTGCCGGCAACGTGGCAATCTAAGATAGAAGTACCGTGTCCTTGAAGGGATATGCCAGTTAACCGCCGCTGTCCTTGGCGGTTTGATTTTGATAAAAAATCACTTCTCATTCTCCCAACGAAGAAGAGAAAAGCCAGCTGTGCAGCATCGAGGCAATGAGTGGCGTTTTACAATCTTAATGCCCTTTTCCCCGCTTTGTATTCACCACATTTACGATCAATTGGATTAACAAACGGCTTTAACCCCAACCCAGCTCATAAATAAAGCCAGACAGTAAGCGGCACAACGAGAGCAGTTCTCGTTATTCGCGCCGCCCGGTGCGACTGCGTGCTACGAAACGACTTCGGGGAGCGCGTAAACATTCACCGCACGCAGCAGGGATCAATCGTGAGCCGTCATTAGCGCAAAGGTCGGCTCGACCTGTAATCAGTGTCGGCACTCCATCAATCGAGGGTCCCTTTCCGCTTTCAATTGAATTACTTTATTTTTATTTTATTTTATTTTATTTTATTTTATTTTACAAGGAAAACTTACAGCTAATAGAAAAACTAAATAGATAAGAACAGAAGAAAACTAAAGCTAATTACAAGTTTTCACAAATAAACAGCAAGAAATACAAGAAGAACTCAACTGGGGGAAAGAAAAAAGAATAAAAGGGGAAAACAATAACAATAAAAGGAGAAAGAACAAAAACAAACAAAATAAAAGAAAAAAAAAAACGAATGGTCAACGAATTATTTAACAAAAACACGCGAATTAAAGAATTCGTTGGCCAGGGCTCTACGAATAGTGGATGCAGAGATGCAAAAAATGTCTAATTTTTTGTTATTTTTAAAATTTTTATTAAAAGATAAAGCAGATCTAAGCAGATATGAGTTTTTTCGGAACTTAGTATGCGCGTGTGGTGTCTGCAAGATTGAGAAGGTTCGAGGATGAGTATTAATGGGGATTTTAAAAGATAACTTCCCAAGAAGCTGTGCACAATCAACTATGTTATTTGTGATATTGATAAGATACGAAATATCACTTATATTTCTACGAATGGCTAGTGGTAGAAGGTGTAACTGGGCACAAACGCCTTCATAGCTCATATTAGATTTGAGTTTAAATTTGTATTTGATGAATCGAATAAATTTTTTCTGGATTCTCTCAATACGCTGAATATACACCTCATATTGGGGGTTCCAAATTTGAGATGCATATTCAAGGTTGCTCCTCACTAAGGCACAATATAGAACTTTAATTGTTTTAAGTTTTGTGAAATCTTTAGATGAACGGATTAGGAATCCCAACATTTTTGATGCCTTGCTTACAATTTGGTCCACATGTTTATCGTACATAAGCTTACTGTCAACTGTAACACCTAGATCTCGTATGGTAGATACACGATCCAGCTCATGACTCTTTAACTTGTAAGTGGATCTATAAACGTTGTGCTTGCGCGTAAAAGACATGACAAAGCATTTAGAGACGTTGAGGTCTAATTTATTAACTATACAATATTGATCAAGTCTAAGTAAATCATCCTGAAGACGGCTCTGGTCAGTATCGTCATTTACTACTCTAAAGATTTTCATATCATCAGCAAAAAGCAAAACATTAGAATTTTGGAAACAAATGTCAATATCTTGAATAAAAATAATAAAGAGCAATGGTCCTAGCAAAGAGCCCTGCGGCACGCCTGAAGGAATACTACGCCAGGATGAGGTATAGCCATTGAGCACTACAGCCTGGGATCTATTTTTTACATACGAAGAAAACCAGCGAAACAGGTCTCCTCTTATGCCAGCCTTAGCTAATTTAAGTAACAATATATTATGATCGATTCGATCAAAGGCCTTGCTGTAGTCAGTGTACACTGCATCAACCTGATCTCGATTATCCATTCTATCAGATACAAAGTCAGTAAATAGAGCTAGATTTGACACTGTGGATCTTCCTTTGACGAAACCATGCTGCAGGGGACTAAAGTGAAGCTTTAAAACTGAGTAGAGTTGATCATATACTACGCGTTCCAGTATTTTTGCCAAAATGCAGAGTTTAGAGATAGGCCGATAATTGTTAATAAGGTGCTTAGGACCCTTCTTATGAACAGGTGTTATAAATGCCGATTTCCAAATCTTAGGTACAATCCCATCCTTTAATGATTTTTTATACAACAAGGTTACGGGGTAAGACAGAGTTTTTGCACAATTGACTAGGAAGATGGGTGACAAAGAATCAGGACCTGCAGATTTATTTGGATCTAGTGACGTTAGCAATTTACGTACTAGTTCTTCTGTCACCTGGATATTGTGAATATCAGCTGCAGTAATAAATAAATCATAGGATGGGGAGGAGGTGGAAACAGATGTGGAGTCTGATGAACCTTGATGGTTACTCAAGAAGGTAGAAAAAAAGTATTTTGAAAATAGCTCGCATATACCTTTACCTGAGTCATTTGTTTCATCAAAGTAAGTCATGGACGCCGGAATGTGGTTATATTTACGTTTGCTATGTAAGTGAGACCAGAAAAATTTAGAATTTGAAATGATCGATTCTTCAGTTTTGTTTAAAAAGTTTCTGTAGCAAAGGTTCTCGACTTCTAAAGCCTTCTCACGTAGACGCTCAAACTCAAACTTATCCTCGAGATTACCATATACTTTGAATTTCGTGTGATATTTAAACTTTTCTTTAATTATTTTAATTAATTCAGTAGTGTACCAGGCTGGGTACAACTTCCTATTTTTTATTAAGCGTTTGGGAATATAACTGTCACGCAGATCGTACAAAACTTTATAAAAGAGTTCAACAGCATGGTCAATATCGGAATTGGATAACAAATCTAACCAGTTCAAAGCAGCTAGTTCTTCATTGATTTTATCAAAATTTCCACGTCGGTAATTGTAAACTACTCTGTTACTAGGAATGAGATGATTATCGATGGGAAAGTTAAGCACTATATCAAGAGATGGGTGATACGGGTCCTCAGGTGTAAGAGGATCTAGACAGGCAGATACAGTAATGTCAGAACCGTTGTACAAAGCCAAGTCGAGCAGACGACCATAATGATTCAAGACTGAGTTGTATTGGTATAAGCCGCATACAGATAGTGTGTCAATGAAACTAATTAAATGGCTAGATGAAAAATTAATGGCTTCCAGGTAAGAATTCGCACAATGAGTCCATTCGATGGAACTCATGTTAAAGTCTCCCAATAATAAAAATTTATCATCGGGATTGTTGGCCATAACCAATTCCAAGTTATCAGAAAAGTTGACAAGCTGTGTTACGAATGAATTACCCGAGGCGTCCTCGCAAAGATATAGCGTGCACAGGTGTAGATTCACTTTAGGAGCTCGTTTCAATCGCACGGTCACCCAGATGTCCTCCGCGGAAGAATGCCAGTCGGGCTGATCCTCCGCTAGGACATCCTTGTTAACTGCGATGAGCACGCCGCCACCGCGTAACTGACCAGTGCGAGAAAAGTTGCGGTCGCGACGCCACACACAGTAACGCCTATCGAATAATTCATCACTAGTTATTTGATCGTTTAACCAAGTTTCTGTCAGACACAACACGTCATAATTCAATAAGCCGAGTGACTTTTTAAATTCATTGGTTTTAGTACGAAGTCCTCGGACATTTTGATAGTATATCGTTAACTTTAACACTGTAAAGACAAATCTAAAGCGATTATAAAATGATTAACCCAGACAAGGAGGCATTTGAAACTAGACACAAAAATTATGTTATTAACTCTGGCAGTGAGTAAATAGATAGTTGAATCAAAATAATAAAATGATATGTGTAAAGTTTTGTGCATTGTGTATAATGTGCAAGTCCGCGAATTTGACATGTTAGCCTGCTCTGTTAGGACTGAATGATTAAATCGAAAGTGAGTTATAGTAAATTTTCTTACATCAGCGCACCACTTTACAAGCACCAAAATTAACTTTTTGCAGTAAGAATTAATAAACACAAAGTTTATAGAATAAGCTATAAAAGGATAAGAAAATTTGCAAATGTAAATAAGATAAGATAATGCACTACAAATTATATTAAGTACAAAATCATAAGTAACAGTCAGTTCACTAAACAAGCAACTCGAAAAACAAAACAAAAGCCGTTCCTTGTAACCATGAAAATACTCGACAAGTATATTATTTACATAACTTAACATTTGAGTACTGCAATTCACGTATATAGAAGTCAACAAGGACCAAGTTGAGCAATAACAACATAACAAAAAATTTGAACATAATCTTTCAAGTTTAATAGTATTACACATTTGCGGGTGAATCTTAAAAAATTTCTTACTAAAATGTGTGAGTTCCCAGGAAAGTGGACTATACCGGTTAGTGCCTTGATAAGGGAAAATAAACCGTAAATGTATGAGGATAATATAATAATTGTCGTGAGACTGAAGAAAACACACGAGTGAGCTCCCCGTGGGAGATGTACATACTTCATAGTTACAAAGAACAGTGCAGGAGTTATCAAGCGTTGGGTCGCTCAGTGAGTGAGTGGACTGCATCACCACGGTAAATTTATTAAAGGTGATAGAAAGATGAAAATATAAATATTTTAACCACACTATTAAACGATTAACACACACTAGCAAATTTTTTGGAGATCCAGTTCTGAATTTATTACGAAAACTTTGGAGGTTAACGATTTTTTCGCCCATATTTTTGAGTGTTTTACCCAAATGAATTGAAAATTAGCGCTCTTTTGAATCGACTTAGCTTTAGTTAACAACTGCTTGTAGAACGGGGTTAAGTGATCGTTTACATAAATGCTACCACTGGTGACAGTAAAACCGAGAGCATTAGGCGAGAGCTGTCTGCGTTTCCTCATAGCGGCTACAAGATCTTCTTTTATATAACGGTTAATAAACGAGACAATAATTGGTTTTGGGGCTTCTTTTTGATAAGTAGGTACTCTAGTAACCATGTTAATATCTTCTTTTCTAATTGTGCAACCAAGAAGCGTTCCAATTTGTGCCGTTATATCAAAAAGGTTTTCATCTTTCTTAATCGGGACGCCTTTAATTTCAACATTATTTATGCGCAACCATTGATCCCTCTCGTTTTTCTCTGAACTCAGTTGGTTAACCTCAGCCTGCAGTTTTGGTACATTCTCAGCTAGTTTCTGGAGTTGACTCAGACCACATTCAACGGCATCAACCCTATCGGAGAAACCCTTGATAGTATCATGCGCGAATTGAAGGGACTCTTTCAATTCCGTTATGTCAGCCTTTAAAGTTTTCAAGTCCTCGTTCAAGCTGCGAAGGGGCTTTAACTGCTCGGTGATGCTGAGTAACTGCCCATGGAGCTGGTCAAGGGTGACGGGCGTTGGTGAGATAATTCCCACTTCGGGACTACTGGTCAACGAGCCACCACTCTTGCACCGTGGACATTTCCACGTTGCCTTATTTTTCCCCAGTTTACGATATCCAGATTCTGTGATCGCAGCACAGGAGAAGTCATAGTGACGCTTACAAACACTGCAAAGTGCGCCATCATTAAAATCTTTCTTGCACCTCCCGCACGTAAACATATTGAAAATAGTTGAGAACCCCTGAATCAAACAGTAACTGCGCGGTTTAACAAGTGACCGTGCGTCGAGTTCGAGACCCAGCGAGTGACTGATTACGCAGATATATTCAAAGTTATCCTCTACACATGAATATAAACAACTTTTACATATGTTTTGGTGGTTTCTTTCTGTCAACATAATCAGCAGTCTTTTACTTCTGGCTAGAGACCACTCAACTCAAAGGAAAGATGGATATAGAACTTGTCGTTATAAAAGTAGTAAAATTAGTAGTGCTCTAACACAAGGTCAAGGAAAAGGCTCGCACTCAATTTTAGTCCTCTGCTATAATTTTGGGACGAGATACCATTGGCAAGGAACGCCCAGTACGGACCAATAAATAATTAATATTTTTTTATATCTAGCTACCTTATATTTTCTTAGTGTAGCGGTACAAAATGCGGATTCTATTGTGAGGAAACTTTTGATTCTTTTTTAATGTTTGGCACTCATCTATACAAACACCACAACGACTATTTAAATTTTGGCCAATCTTATCTCTGCCACCGGACCCACCGTCGACGGACAGTGTGAATATATAAACATAGATCGCATTCAGACATTCGCAGAGGGATCGTGTGATGTCATTAGAGCGAGGGTCTGCCGGGCTGTAATCAGCGTCGGCACTACATCGACTGAGGGTCTTCGGGTACATGAACCTTTTTATCAAGTCCAATAGATACGAGTTGCCGCGCCAAATTCGAAATTCAAACATGAAATTCATCGTATTCTTTCTAGTCTCGTGGGTTTCACGCAATTCACTGTAGACTTCCTGAGGATGCTTCGGTGTCGGAACGAAGCGTAATAATTGGAAGATCTGTGGGGATCGGTGAGTGAGAAGTAACGAATTTTATCGTGCAGATTTGGCTTGCTTCTGCGGATTAAGCAAATTAAGCTTAATATTCATTGTTTAGTTCAAAGAGTTCCAGGTCATAAAAAAATCGGACAAACAATGACATCCAAAGAGGGTGGTGTGTGATACCTCGCAGCAGGTTAAATACAGGGGCCAGAAGCAAGGCTGGAATGAGTTAATCCAAAAGGTACGTATTGACGTAAGAAATCAAATGATTTCTTCCATAGCTGTAAGTTTGATTAAGAAAGGCCTCACTCATCATATCAATTTTAAAGTTAAATTTGATAAGCCTAACAGATGTTTCTGAAATGTAATAAATGCAATAAATGTCAAAGAGAAGCCCGGCCTCCGCTAAATACTTTATCATCTCAGCATAGTCGCTGCCCGCTGCTGGCTCACGGCGGCGCGGGAATTACGACCCCGCGCTATGACGTGTGCATAAAAGATACTATATATAGTTTATAAACTTCCTCAATAAACGGCTATAACTCAGCAATATTTTTCCAAATCAGATTATAATTAGTCTGAGACAAAGTGATCAAACATACAAATGAATGTATAATTAGAGAAGATATGACGGGTTCTCTGGCAATAACCAATACAAGCGAGCAGCGATCACGGTCCAACGCAGTGCGCGATTAATCGTTCCATTGAATCATGGACGCAGCCGAGTGTAAATGCAATAGAGGCGGCTACAGAGTCTAGCAGAGCAGGGTGAGGTGCGGTAATTCATACTCACATCTAAGTAATAATAACCGGGGCTGGTGGCGCTTCCCAGTAAGTACCAGGTTAACGCGTGCCATGGCTATGTCATCACAGAAAAACGCAATGTACGTATATTTATAATTCGTGACAAGACGTGCGATCAGACGATTCCGGTTTTCGATATAGACTAACTGCGTTATTGCGATGGTTGTCGCGGATTATAAAACGTTGAATATTAAAACGTTCCATTAAGTAACAACTGATCTATTCAAAGAGGCAAACTTACTTTTGGACCCGACCAGGGAATCGGCCTGACACGCTCATAACTGGAGGGAATACGAGGCTTATAATATAAGATACGAAATGAAAAGTTACAGCCGAGTAATATCTCAGCGCATACAGTACTGACTGCGTAATATCCCGGGGCGGGCACAAACACAGTTACGTCCACCAAATGACACGTGACAAGCCTAGGCCTATTTCCCAGGTCGGGCGGACATTTTGGCGCGGCTGGCGGAATGCGCGCGAAAAATTACATGTCATTCCTCGCGGGCGACCAGAGCGGCGCGGCGCTGCCCACGGCGGCGCTGCAGGGCGGGCGGGACGCACGGCTCACTTGTTTTATGGGCAATTTACATTCGTAGTAGGCTTTTAGATCCCCAGACGCGTAAAGTGTTCACCATAATAATTTCGACGGTGAGCAAGTAGTATGTCTGCTTCTCTTCCACGCTCAAACTAATGAATGTCCATTCCAAATACATAGCATCCTAAGCAAATAGGATAGTTTTAAGACCACGTTCGCGCGGCGTTAACAAATAAGAATAATAAGCCACGGGAAACAGCTGCTGCGTCTGTCTGTCTGGGAGATGCACCAAAAGATTTTTTCAGAGACGGCACAATTGAAGGCGAGCGTCGCGCCTGTTCTGGCGGCGGTCGTTTAACAGTGTAGCAGCGCAGCGCTCCAAAGTGAGATCGCAGTCTCGTAGTTACTTAATCATCGTTCAAGATCCAGCCTCACGCGAGAATCTATTCGATCTTGCAAAGTATGACCCTATATCTTCTCTGCGAGTCCATATCTTGTCTGCGAGTGATTGTAGTTGTTCCAATATTTCCGTTTACCAGTTTCCTTGTAATACGTCCGTGAGCGCAGCGAATAACTGTAGATGCTTAGTTAGTCGTCTGCCCGCCCAGAGCCTGCACACCTCTCTCATGAGAGAGGAAGCCTATGCCAACCATTGAAGGATCAGCAGTACAGAACACATACAGTTTTAACAAATAGCTACAAGCTGCATCATTTTTTGGCTCGACAGTTATTTAGATGCCGGATTGCTTTGCTTTTCGAAGGACTTGTCCTGTTTTTTTAATATGTAGATAATTCAGCAAGTATTGATTTTACGACTTTCCGTTTTCCATTAGAAGTGATCACCCATTAGCACTCGTTTAACGATCGTCCATCACTGCAGTGATGTAAAGAAATGAGGAAAACTTATGAATTAGTAAACATATAGCTTAAGAAAACTACTAAATGCGTGTTCTATTTTTTCCGAGACAATCGGCATAGGCAGCTCGAAGTGGTCGTCGCTGTAAGCCGATCGGTGCAGGCGAGGGTTGGAGGCCTGGGAACCGGCGAATTTAACCCATATGACACATCCGCAGGCTTTTGATTTTCACGTGAAGGTATGTCCTCATGTGTACTCGAGCGTTGCTCTTTTAGTTTGACGAGTGCGCTGCCCGCGGGAGCGTCGGCGTTTGGTGGTCAGTCAGTCAGGCGCGTCATCAGTACGACGAGGCCGGGCGCTGTTGTGTCGGCCGCAGCGCCCGGTATCAACTATTACTCATTTACAATCATTACGGAATTGCTAATTCTTCACTGTCTCATGATGGCCTGGTGGTTTGATTATTGGTTGCGGGTCACGATGACCTGGGATCCATTTCCGGGTCTAGCCAATGATTGTTGGGTTTAGTTTGCCTTTTTTTGAGGTTTTTTTGTCAAGAAAATATAATTACGAAAGCCTTAGTGCCTTAGGGAGCGATTTGGACGCGATGACTTAAAGTGCTCTTATTTTCTTTACGAGGTAGGGTCTAGGGTCTGCGCTTAAGCCCATCAAGAAAGATTTGAAGGCCGGATGTGAAAATAAAATGGTCGGCACCTTTTAATTTTTTTTAAGTGAAAATCATCTTCAGCCACTTCTAGCGATTTTTGAAAGTATGAATTCGCATCACCGACGCGCGACATGCTCATGTGTGGCGTCAGACTAGCGCCGGGCAGCAACATGTGTACATGATGCTCCGTCAACTCATTGTCTCGCTCGTGCATATCATTTGCAATCGTTATGAAGTCAACCGAACGAATCGAAACAAGATTCTCCGAGGGTTTCGTTATTTTTGAGGCGGTCAACATAAACTGTGGAAGATGGACCTCAATAAAACTGAGTAGGTATAAATAAGCCTCGTGGAGCGTGGCCTCGCCATTCATCAGCGTTTCCGGTTTGCTTTGCATTTGCACGGCTTTTAACAGATTCATAAAATGTCCCCAGCCTTTTATCTCTGCGTCTATCTTTCAAGAGATATATTTAGCGGTTTAAATCGTTTACTCAGATATACAAATAGTCGGTGTTCGGCGTCTTCCCTGAGTGCAGTGGTTTTGCCGGCGCAGGTCACGCTGACAGTACCGATGCCCGCAGTAGAGTTCACAGCGCGCCGGCCCAGGCCCACGACAGGACGCGGGTGTCCTCTCAGCTGGAGGAGTGTTTGAGCCGCAGCCCACCGCGCTGGATTGGTAGGCTTCTCACGTCTTTGAGAGTTTTATTAAGCAGTCTCGAGTACACAGGTTTCGCCACGATGTTTTGCCTCAAACAAGCGATATAAACGTACACCGAACTGTAAGAGGTGCGAAGTGGGGGTGGAACCTGGTCCTGTTGCAGCAATTAATCATTCAATACACTAATATAAGCGCACTCGTTCGCATGCGACAGTTTCGTCTCCTGCGAAGGTCGATCCTCGTTTTCGTATTTCATGCGATACCCGTGCCCGTCTGTAGAAGGAAGTCTTATTTATCTTCCAAACGTTCCTGATACAATGACGTTAACTCAAATAGTAAGTTAATTTGTACTTATTCGTTATTGCTCGCGAGTTTATCCGAGAGGAGCAGTATTTTTCAAAAATGTAGTTCCGAGTTAAAGGAAGCAGACTTCACTGAGATGGGATCAGACGAACAGATTATCATAGCTTTTTTGATATTAAAAAAAACGGCTCAATGCGAGATAGATAAATATTGGTAGGGCAATATCGAGCAAAAACACGGTTCCCTTACGGAGCCCCTTCATTTTATTTTTATTATTAGTTTGAAAGCAATAGAGTTAAATACGCAGAACGCATCTCCGCGGCCGCGTGCGCGACGCATAAGGGTGTATACTCACGACACGACTGGAATTCATCCTCTCCCTTGTCGCAGTCGCGCTGGTAGTTGCACACCCACAGCGCCGGGATGCACTTGCCCTCGGGGCATCGGAACATCCCGCTGGGGCATATCGTGTCGCCTGAAACAAACCAACAACTGCACTTCACAAAACTGTTTCATTAACTAATTTCGGTGACGTCATCGCACAGTTTAACCACTCGACAGATGTAAATGACTCCGTGGCGCACACGTTATAAAGTTGGAGGTCCTGGGTTTGATTCCCAGCTCGAGTCTGGTCTAGTGGGAGGCTTCGGCCGTGACTAGTTGCCACCCTACCAACAAAGACGTGTCACCAAGCGATTAAGCGTTCCGGCACGATGTCGCGTATAAACCAAATAGGAGTGTGGGTTTACCATACTCCTAACAGGTTAGTCCGCTACCATCTTAAACAGAAACATCACTTACCACCAGGTGAGATTGCCGTCAAGGACTAACTTGTAGTGTATATATAATAACAAGAATGTGAATGAAATACTTCTCATTAATTAGGTAAATGATACATGTGGACAAACACTATCAAAATATGTTATTTGACAAGTGCAGTTATGCTCGTGCAAAGCTAAGGATGCAAGTCGTTCGGCCCGCGGCGCAACATGATGACGCGGGCTGGACTGGTGACACTACACTGAGCGAAGAGTTCAGTTGTACTCCAAAGCAGCCACTCAGTTTCGGAAGGAAGCTTTCGTTAAAACTAAAAACTGATAATTCAATGTTAAAATAGAGCTGAATTACATTTACACTATATAGATTGTACATAAACAGTCAAGTAGGTAAAGTAACTTTTGAAAGGTTGTTATAAAAATATAACACAAACAATCGTACAGCGCGATAATAAATTCCAATTAACGAAGAGCCCATACAGAAAACATTCAATATTTCCACTTCATCCACAGTTGAAACAAAGTGAGTTTTCCTCTCCGATGATTTTCAATAGCTATTTTAGAGTTACCGAGAATCACAATTATAAACTATTGCAGAGTTGTTTGTTAGACCAGCTGCGAGTTTTTAGTTACGTTAGGAATAGCATCGCTTTGCTATTTGGATTCTACTTGTTAAGGTCATTTTCCAAAAAAGCTGCAAAATGATTTTTCTTAATCTTCATGTTTACAAGGAACCTTATCTCTTGGAGATTAAAGTTCATAATTACTCTTGACAATTAGTAAGGTATTAGGTAGACAATTATCGCTCCTATGATTGACGAGCTAGCCTAGACTAATACTTCACGCGGAAGCTTACCAATTCTCAGCCGACATGATCTGATCTGACTACTACGTTGGGCAAAACCCTGCTAGTGTTACTACATTTTTCCCCACGCCCACCTCCGGGGATTTCATTGGAGCTTAAAGACATTGAATGTATGTGACTGTACTCAGCTGTAGTTCTTCTAAAAAAGTCTGTAACAGCATAATATCCCTTTTATATGGGAACCATTATAACCAGTGACCGAAACCAGACGAACCCGCGGCGACCAGCTAGTATTTTGATTCGCAATTTCTAATCAGTGAAACCGGTACACGATACCTCAGTTTCAGGGCGAAAGAACGTGTTTGGTCTAAAAGTATATAAAATACACCGCACAGATTGGGCTGCCTGTTGAAGATATAGCCGATGCAGCCACACAAATATCACGAGAAGATTTAAAATTCCTCAACTCAAGATACATCATTGCGACTCCGAAATGAAGGAATAAGCTAAATTATTTAAGCACGTCGCCTTCGCTGAGGCGGTCACAGCGGCACGAAGCGATCGCACAATGAGGCGGCTCGACGACGGATATTTTGGTCAACGTTTGTTCGCATGACGGATGACATATTTTATTTGAGATTTTGTGACGTCCTTAAATCAAGCATACTAACAGAGGCAAATTACAATTTTTATGCAATAGCTTCCTTAGAGGTTGCTCTATAAACTATATGAAAAAACTACAGTTTATTCGTTGTATAGTTATTTCATAGTAGTAATTATATCAATGTTTGGATATTAATACAAAAAATAAAATAAACCCTATAATAATAAATGCTCTAAGTAGTATTGTAATAAGCTCGATTGTACGCGCGCAATTCTTAACACTTATTTTATGAATTTCACATGTAACCAACAATGGAATTAAATCTTAGAAGTAAATATTAACCTATTTCTGACCGTTCGCGTTGTAATAAAATTAAACTTTGTTTATACCGTTCGGATGACAATGTTGTCATTTGGAGCTTAAGCTGATCTGACGTTGGAGCCTGGAGGTGGATAGTAAATCTCTTAAGCGGCTACTAGTAAACCTCTCGGAGTTTATACTCAGATAATTTGTTTTGCCGATAAGTAGTAAGTAATAAAGGTCTGGGGATGGAGCAGGTTGTGTTTTAGTTGCATGTTTTCCAGTTATTCTAAACCAAATATTTGCATTAAAACTAAAACACAAGAGTTCACTACGAGAAAACATCAGCCTTTTCTCAGTTATCTCGTGCATGAAAAGTTTGTGACCGCAGCACACTCACAGCTCCTCCGAGCCAAGTTTAAAATAGAATAAACTTCAACTGCACCATAAAGATGAAGAAGACTAACAAAACCGCAACTTGAACTCGGCCGAGTATATTGAACGCTGACTTCGATTAAAAGCTAAAGTCTGAGCGGTTACAGACGCGGCGAATCCTACGTCTCGATCTCAAAGGCGCCCCGGGCAGAGCTCTGCAGATAAGTCGCCTTCATCCTAAATATCATTTTGAAGCATATTTAAGAGGCAGATGGAAGGAGAGGCGGGTGCGGTCCTTCAACATTCGAATGAATTTACTATTAAAGCAATATTGTGATAGAATATACGAAAAAATATTTGCGAATATTTGCTTGTTACTCTGCTCGCGGGCCGCTAGCGACGCGCGTGATGCTGTCTCTCGATAATATTGTTCTGGGACAGTTGCCGTCGAGTGAGCTGACAGAATGGTCAACGCAACAGTCGGCTATCAGAGCCTGGAGATAGTTCGGGGGAAACAGTAAAGAAACGTCCTTTAAATTTCGGTTTTTTCACGAATTCTTTGCATAATAAGTCATTCGATTAGCTCTCTCACTGAAATAAGTTAAATAATTGAAATGGTTACAAAATATGGTGATTCAAATACTGATTTTATACGTTACCAATTAAAATAAATTTGCGTCTAAAAATGAGAAAATAAATTACTCAAAAATCATTCAAAGCGATAACCAAGTATAAATGAAAAATAAGTTATTACTGACACCCATATCCAAGTGGTGGCGGGTGGCTGGCGCTGACGCCCTGGCTCCTGACTTGGCTTGCTGCTCCTCTGTGGCGAGGCATATCAATGGTCGCCGATGAATAAAAGATGCGGAGTCAGCGAGTGGGGTTGACGAGGCGACTCACCGATACTATTACTAGTTAACTGAATGTAAAATTTCACGTCAAATGTATAGGTGTGCCACTTGTAAAAACGTACTTGTAATTTAGAATGCGCTTTATTTTTAATTTACTTATGCTGTGACTCATTACAGACTATAGCCTGCGACTGTGTCCTAGTGAATGTTTTGGCTTTACATGATCAAATAGAAGCATAAATCTTTACGCATCTCGTATGAAAAATATTACGCCCTAAGTTATGGTATTATAATAAAATAACAAATAGGTTTATTTTAAGTCTTACCTAATAAAAACCTTTGCGTAGGAGAGGGAAAAATAAGCAATGCGTCGGCGATCTCAACAACGAACTCGAAATTTTACAGAATTCTACCATATTATTAGTAGTAGTTTTTACTAAGACAATATTTACCTTTTATCCTCGCCGATGAAGTTAAAACGAAAACTCCGTTAAAGAACGATTTTCATCCAATAACAGTTAAACTGAAATGTGCGACGGAGCTCGGCCGCGCCCGCGGCTTACAAACCGAACATCGGAAAGATTTTAGTGAAACTAACCGGCAACCGCATTACTGAGACGTTTACCGATTTGCCTACGTGTTGGGCTGCTGGTGCCTCTGCACTGCGCTGTACCAGCCCGCCATTACAACTATGGAAGGTTTTAACAATTAAACAGTATGCCATTATTGCGTCGTACAACAGACAGACGGATTGATCTATCTACGCACAGCTCAGCGCACTCCACGGATCATATACCATAGACAGCACAATTCACGCAAGTAAATCCTAGAGCAAAAGCTAGTTAACCATAAAAATATCTAATCACTTAAAAAGTTTCCGACATCCAAGGAGATCCGTCAGTGGACGTAATTTAGCCAAAAGCAATAAAGCGGCCTCTCTTTATGAAGGCAGTCGGGAAATTTTATTAGCGTATTGTTTCTCGTTTAGCCGGCCGGCTATCCGGCTAACTTGCGGGCTTTACGAGCCATAGGCCACGGCTGTTAACCGGCTAACGACATCAGTACCATTGATGCGTAGCGGCGGATCAGCGACAAGAAGGCAACATACGAGCGACTGACGGGCGAGCCGCGACCAACTGGCGACTCAGCTTCGGCACAGAATATTTCTTAAAACCCTTATAAAGTACTTTTTATTACTTGGTATACATATAATGCCGGCTTTGGGCATTAGTACGCCTGCTGCGAGGTAGCCAACGTGGGTTAGTGGCGTCGACTCATAAAAATGCGTGGTCCCGTCAGACGCCCGTCTCTAGCTGTCCAGAAAAAGTAATATCTTATTTAATTACAAAACTTGTTCCTGCATGTCGTCCGACTTCCCGACTCATTATATATACATAGATGAATTCAATAAATGATCATTGTTTAACTAACTGTGCATTAACATTGCATCCTGCATAAGAAGTATGGATTGTGTGTAGTGAAGATAATTCGACATTGGGCAATATGTTGTTACCACTAGCAAAGACATACCGCAGAGCGGTTGTGAACGAGTACAAACTGACCCGTACCCCCTTCAAAAATTACATATTTTCATTCTCTATGGCCAATTTTATAAATAACGCAATTAATTGAGTGTCGTGTGGCCTAGTGGCAGAGACCGGTTTAACACACGGAGTAAACCAAACAAATAATCGAACGTCCGACGCAGAAACATATTTTATGCAAAAAAAATCCGGCTGCGATAAACACTCGGACGAAGGCGTTGGAGAATCAATGACGCGTGCTCTAAGTATACAGGATGAGCTGCAGATGTGCAAATATCGGTTGAACGAGAGTTCGTTCTGAATCTCACTCACTCATCTCAAGTCATTATATGGACGGGTTCATAAGGAACTTTATAGAGGTCTGCACGAAATATTTTTTTTTTTTTTTTGAGATAGGTTTGCGCTTGACGACAATCAGTACCAAAGGCACTGATGAGGTCTAGGTTGGAGCGCGCTTACCTAGAAAATGCCTATTCACCCTTCCCTTGAAGGAACTAATGTTATACGTGGCTGGAAAAACAGATGCTGGAAGAGAGTTCCACACCTTAGCGGTTCGATTCAGAAACGTTGTTCTAAATCGCTTCGTCCGAGTAGGTTGGATTTTAACCACGTAAGGGTGCCAGCGCTCACGATTCCTCGAAGTTCTGTGGTAAAACGGTGAAGGGGGCACGAGGTTGTAAAGTTCTTGAGCGCACTCTCCAAAATATATCCGATAAAAGACCGATAGACAGGCAACAAGGCGTCGGTGCTGTAGACTGAGCATTTTTGCCTGCGTTAGTGACTGATCACCTATAATTCGGCGAGCAGGGCGATCAACTGAGTCTAATGCATCGAGTTGGTACTTGGCAGAGCCATCCCAGAGGTGGCAGCAGTACTCCATGGCTGAGCGTATCTGAGCTTGATATAAAGTCAGGCGCTGCTCAGGCGTGAAACACCGCTTCACCTTGTTCAAGATACCAAGTTTTTTGGCTGCTATTTTGGCCTTTGACTCGATGCATTTCCCGAAATTGAGATTGGGCGAGATGTTTATGCCTAATAGCTCAATATGGTTACTAATCGGTATGGATACATTTTGGAAAGTGGGAGTCAAGGTAAAGGGACTCCTCTTGGCGGTGAATAAACAAGCTTGAGTTTTGGTGGCATTAAACTTAACTAAATTGGTATCGCCCCAATCAGACACTTCCCTCAGAGTTAAGTTAATGCGATTCACCAAGGCCTCTCTATGCTCAAGGATCTCAGTAGCACTGGCTCGAGAGCTGGGTATGTATCTGTCCGTAACAGTGCTGTCATCAGCGTACCCAAAGATACCGGGTTTTAAAAGATCGTTGATGTGTAGCAGGAAAAGTGTTGCGGACAGAACAGATCCCTGAGGAACACCAGCATTGACAGCCATTAGGTCAGATGAGCAGCCATCAATGACAATATGGACCTGGGCGCGATTGGAACCCTCTTAGATTTAGTATTAAGTTGTCGAGTGTAGTTATCACCACCAATTCACGAATATAAACAATTCATAGATGCCTGTAATAGGTTTAAATGAATAAAGCTATTTTGCTTTAATATTAAATGTATCATAATCTTTAATCGTTTTCAAGAATTGGGTCAACACACATAACAAGTTCCTGAGTTTAGTACATTTGAATAAACAGAAAAACAACTCCGTCAGCTTTCTTAATTTTGTATAGACAGATACAGGATGTCAACATGAGCATCATCAGTACAGCCGTCAGCAGCAGTGCGCTCGCGTCGGGCTCGCCGCGACCCTCTGCACAAATGTGCCTATTAAGTTGAACATGAAGCAGCCGTGAAATGCGACTACTTAATGGCTCGCAAACGACGCCACTCGAGTCGAGTCCCATATGAGTATCTCCAATAATATTGACAAGATGTTCTCAAAATTTCAGAAAAACTCAATACAATTTAAGTGTGGCCTAAAGATTCAGCCGGAAAATGAGTTAAAATTGCATTTAAATAGCTTGATAGCCCGAATAGATTGACAGACTAAGATTAAAAATTGTTTTTCTGTACCTGTATTATATCGGTATCCAACCCACGAGACCTTTTATATACCCCCGGCTACAACGCACCTCGGCAACCAAGCTCCCATGGTTCACATTTATGCTCTAGATATAATAAAGCATCTCGCACTGTACTTGGCATTGACATATGCGGTATTTAGAAAGAAACTCATCGATCATCTATGGCATGATCGGTGAGTCTCCCATCGTTTACTCAAATTTAAGAATTATTTATTATATAAAAAATATGTAGATTGTTCAATTAATTTCTTTTAATTATTTTGTAATTGTGTTTAATCTGTCTTAATTGTTCTCTTGTGGCCGTATGTATGTAACTTTTGCTGCCAATGTCGTGTACACTTGTAACCGATATGCATACTGGTGTATGTGACACTTTTGTTTGCTGCAATGTATTTGCTATGCTTTTTTTTAATAAATTAATAAATAGGTTCCTCCAATCAATAGGAATCGTCAGTTATATTATAAGAATAAAGGAAATATTATTTCAAATATAACCACTGTAATACACAGTGCAAATTTGTTGAACTGAATCAGGAAGACTCGCTTAAAGCTGAATCTCGAATGGTATTTAACTGTTAAAAGCAATCCTGAGTAATAATTCACACATGTTCAGCAGTTGACTAACAGCATCATAGCATAGGTGTTTATAGGTGTGTAATTGTGTACTTTTATTCACGTATAATTACACAAATTGCGTTTCGAATATATTTGAATGTATTGTTGGGTTGTTTCAAGATTTTTCCAATAACGTTGCAGCGGTGCAATAAATTGTGGCTGTTAATAAAAGTACAAAGAAAACTGCAGCATTATGTACAATAACGCGGTCCACCAAACAAATCATAAACCGCGTATAAAGCGTGCACGACCACAACAGAAAGCTCGTTATCCCGTAACAAGGCTGACTTCTTTGCGAGCCATCCCCCTCCCGTTTAATTCCATCGTTGCTTAACAATTTTAGCCTCTACTGTCTCTTGTTTACGGCCACATTACGAGGAGAGGACCCGGGGTAATGTGGGCTGGAGCAAAAGCTATTTCTTAAACATTTTATTATCCTTTCCTTGAAGGAAATTAAATGGCTATTTAATTTGTAATAGATTTTCTTACTCTCGGAGTTAAGTGCTTAGCTTGCTTTGTAGTTAGCTCTTTAATCATACTAGTCACGTTGGTAATAATCTTGTAGTGGCCTGACGTCGCACTGCCTCACCGGTAACTCCTCTGGTAACATTCGATTTTACGAAACCCCATCGGTCCGCCGACGGGTTAAGAACTTGTAAACTGTACACTTATTATTGAGCTGAAGAATTGTTTTTTGTTTGAGCACACTGATCTTAAATTATTTCAGAAATCTTCAAGATTACTAAAATCAGTTTTTGTATTAGCATTGTGACGTGATGTTGCCCAGCCAATGAACTGTCAGACTGTGTCGTGATGCGGTATAACAGTCAATGCGGGAGCAGCCGGGGGGATGAGTTTATAGGTATTATTGTAAATGTAAAACCTGGCTGCTAGGTTTGTTTATTGTATGCAGGGATGAGAATTTTTACAAGATCACTAGCGAAAAATTCCGAGAGTGATAAAGGTTACTTTGTTCCGCGGAGAAAAAAGTCGCGAACCAGTATGTTTTAGGTAAGACCGTCCAGAACGTTGGTGAAAAATTAGCTGAGACATTTTTGTGACAGTCGCGAGTTGCCAACCGGTGCGTGCACGGTGGCGATCACCGTTAGAATTTCGCAAGTATCGGGCGCTGTAGAATTACGAGTTCTCGATATTTTCTGCGAAGTTCCTCATCAGTCCGCCACGCAGGATTAATAGTATCATCTTAAACATAACATTTATAAAATTTATTTTTAATTTGTTGTCCGCCATTTGTAACGAGATTAATTCGCGGAGCGCTGCAATAAGATGAGATCTGTACGTAAGCGCAATGCACTTAAGAGATGAGGCGTGCGCCCGGACGGATATTTCCCGGGGGCGGCGGCTTTAACTGACACCGGACGTCTAGTGGAGGATAAAAACTCTAACGGGCTTTATTCACTGAAATTGAAACAAAACATTTTAAACTGAATTTCGTTACTTGATAACTTTTGTACCTACGCTGCCTGCGCGTTCGAATAGAGGAAGGGTCCGCTCGGGCACATGAGCCATTAAGGGTTTGCGGTAGAATTAAAAGTTTTCACTACAGTTAGAACTCGAAATGCACTGTTTGTCAATTGTGTATTGTTGTTTTTTTTATACACTACAAGTTGGCCCTTGACAGCTATCTCACCTGGTGGTAAGGGATGTAGTCTAGGATGGAAGCGGGTTAACCTTTTAGGGGTATGATAAACCCACACTCTTAATTGGTTTCTACGCGACATCGTGCCGGAACGCTCAAACACTTAGCCACACGTCTTTGTCGGTAGGGTGGTAACTAGCCACGGCCGAAGCCTCCCACCAGACCAGACTCGAGCTGGGAATCGAACCCAGGATCTCCGACTTCAAAATACGACAGCGCACGCACTGCGCCACGGAGGTCGTCAAAATATGGAATATTTTTGCTTGATTTTGTATGGCACTGCATAACTATAGTACGTTATTGATCGAAGGTACTTAGGCCATGATCTGTAAAACCAACTTAGCAAGAAGTATTTAATGAGTAAGTAGTAATGACAAAAAAAAACGTTGACTAGGAAACTAATTCTAATGAACTACAGGGTGGTAATAAAGAAATTTGTGATAGCAAAGTCCACGACATGCCGCCAATTATTATAACTCATTGCTATCAAATGAAAAACTCTTCCAGTAAACTCGCCGTCGTTGTTCGAAGTCAGATTCATTTTAATCTGTACTTTGTAAGTATTAAGAGCGATGCACTTCACAGATGAGATGAGATCTGAGGATCGAGAACATATTTCCGGCGACGGCTCTCGACAGCTGACGCAGAAACACTTTTGTCTTAAACGAAATTCATATATAACTGCTCTCCGGAGTGCTTTGAAATATTTGCACTTTCGAAATGTGTACTGATGATGCAAGCATTCTTCACTTCAAATTTCTCGCTGATAATTAAAATTTCCTGTAAATAAATCGCGCCCAAGTCCACATAATGCGGATTAATTTTGTGCATATAAGATGTTACATTAATATAGTAAAACCATGTTGAAAAACTAAAACTTAGTATGTAAAAAACTAAACCAGGTACCTCGCATGTGACTATAATGTCTTTTCATATTAGGTACTTCCAGGGATATCGAATATTTTCCGAGGAGGGTCATAGAATAATTGAAGATAATATCATAGAAGTATTAGAAAGCAAGTTAACAATTGAATGTCTCGGCGATACCATCAGCCCCGCGCGCTGAGGCCCCGTGGCGATATGTGCACTCGACAGCCCGTAATTGAGTCTAAGCCAACGGGAACTGCGCTTACAGACCAACCGACATACAATGTGCCTTCGTTTGTACTCATATCATTGATGACAGGTGGTCCTAGTGGCGCTGCGTCCTCATATAAAAGTTATAGACATATCATTGCCCTATTAATAAATGATATAAATTTAAAACTAATAGATATGCTCAAACATTACTCAGCCAACGCATTGGAGTAGGGTGCTAGATTATATTCTCTATCGCCCTCTCTGTTATGAAAGCCAATACCATACTCGCGATGTTTTAACGCTAAAGCTGATGATGAGTGCACGGGCATCGCTTCCGTGTAACGTTGTTAGAGAGTTCTCCTCGTACTACGCCATTGAAGAAATATATGACAATTTTTTCGGTAAAAGGACATTAAAAACCAATTAGCAGTTAAGTCTGCGACAAAGTGGACGCAGACCTAATTAATGATTTGATTACGAAGACATTATTTTCACTTAACCCCGCGCCCGTAACGAATAGCCTCAGATAAGTATCGTTCAGAACGATCGCCGATTCTAACTACCGTTTCAGGGTTAAAAGCTTTAGAATAGTAGCTCACTCTTAAAGATAACTTAACCACTAGGTAATAGTAAAGTACGCGTAAATATTCCTATAACTATTAAAGTTATTAGGCATAGAAAGAAGAAAATGTATGGGAAGGAGGCCCAGACCGGATGAAATAATTCACAAGGCAAATAGTTGCGCAGCCCGAGGGCGCGTTGTTTTATGAAGTGCCGCGAGCGCGCCGGGACAGCGGGAAACCTATCCGGGTGGTGATTTCGTTTGTACCAACAACGCAAATGAAGCCTTAAGACCACGAAAAATTAACGTTGTCGACGTCGGCATGCCTTGTTATTGTTGCAGAAGTGGTACCACCGCAGCATACACGAAAACTATGTCACTGCCGCAATGCAAGTTGGCAGCTCTGTTTATCAAAATAAACTGTCCAAAAATTAGTCAGGATAGCAGCCCCCCCCCCCTCTAGTGCTCGCGGCTGGCTCTTACGCAGCCGGCCCTAGCATCAATCTACTCGGGAGACGTCGCAAACACGCCCCGGCCACCAAACGAGCCGACAACGACCGGCAATGCTTCAACCCGGATATTACTAAGGGGAAAAACATTTTTATCTGGTTGGAGGCTGCTGCTAATCACCATTCTACCGACAAGACGAGGCGCGAAATGATTCAGCGTTTCGGTACGATTCTGCGATGAAACCGATTAGGGTTTTACGTTTAATATAAGTGCCATGCGGCTAACAGAATAGCGTGCGGCCATCTGCTACGTTGAACACAGGGTAAGGTTGCAGCCAAGGGTAAGCTTGTTGTAAAATTGCAACCTCAGCACAGCAGCGTCGTCGGCGGAGAGTCGGGCGGACTTGGAGCAGATGGCAAGGGTGCGTGGAGGCAGGCCGCTCCAATTTTATTGCTCTATGAGCAAAGATTGTTACAATTGTTTTTATAACTGATAATTTTGAATTTAACTCATTATATCTTATGCTGACGCTATTATTATAAATAAGTGCATTTAATTCAAACTAAAATAATGCCATTCGGTTTTTAAAGCCCGTTTAGTTCTTAACAGACTCTACTTCATGATTAATAAACGCAGTAGGCTACCTCTCCGTCACAAAGTTACATTATATAAAACTTGTATCCGCCCAATCATGTCTTACGCGAGCGCCGCTATAGCGCTTCGTCCCACGTATAAAACCTTTCAAACGATTCAGAATCGTTTCATGCGCACGGCAACCGGCTGTCCCTGGTACGTGCGTAACGTAGATCTGCACAGAGACCTAGAACTTGACACTATCGCTCAGCACTTTAAGAAACTCTCGAAAATCTATTTCGAGAAATCAATCCGACACCCCAACCCTCTCGTAGTTGCGGCTTCTTTTTACTCCCCCGACCTAAGCGCTCCTCTCCGAAAGAGGAGACCCATATCCTTCACGACCCTGACGATCAGATGACTACTGACAACACACTCGTACCACCTACCACACAATCATACGCTACACACAGTCTTCGCCGGCGAAGACGAGGTCCCCGCTATCTTACGTCATCCGGACGTGGGCTCCATCCACGGCCTCGGAGACGTACGGACCACTCACCGTCCGACCCCCTCGTTATCCCAAACGTCGCCTAAGCCGAGGTTCGGCCTCAAAGGAGGCGCCCTTAGGCAGTCGTTCCCATAGTTTCTTCGAGCCCTAGGGCTCAAAATTTCTTCTGGCAGAGCTTCTTTCCAAAGCTCGCCAAACAGCCCGGTTACGCTGTAGCAACCAATAGGGTTTGTACAGCTAATAGACAGTCCGAAAAAAAAAAAAAATATGAACGGCGCACGAATCGGTGGAGTTCAATTTAGAACTTCCTCTCTAGAGCCGATTACAAGGATATTAATTAAAATTGGTAGGGTAACCTCCAGGCCTTCAAAAGCCCCGGAGCCATTTAATATACAAAACGTACCAGCTTACCAACAAAACGCTTTGCATGCGTAATTTTTACATGCCTATTGCCGAAATTGAAAAAGATGACAATAAATATTTTTATTTAGTAACAAATGAACCGCCAAATAAAAAGCAATACGTCCGCCGGCAGCGAGGCAGACCCGAGCGCGCAGACTGCGGAACTGTTAGACGGAACGGCTCCAACAACACATTTCAATTATCTCAAGTAAAAATCGCACGATCTTACTTGGTCGGCCTGACTTTGACACCATTCTTCAACATCATAATCATCACAGCAACTGTTTGCATTAATTTGCTGGACATAGGTTTTTATTTGATTATCGTATACGACATTAGGAGCCTTTCTGCTCCATAACTTTTTGAGCTGCAATAAAAATTTGTTAGGACTTAATATAGCTACTTGGTCAGAACTTAACTCCCTCAATCTAAATCCGAATAAAACGAAGCTTATGATACTAGGAACCAAACATACAATTAGTAGAGTGGAAACTTTTAATCCAGCCATCAATATAAGGGGCAATCTTGTAGAAAGAGTTTTTGAGGTACGAAATTTAGGTGTTATTAACAAGTGAAGTCTTCAACTAAACTTTACTAGGCGACATGGCAGATCATCTGCAACATGTAACTGGCAAAAAGTGTTACAGCATAATGTTCCCGTTGATAGATAGATAAGCTTTAGTAATAATGAGCAAAGTGCCGTGAGAGTATGTATGCAAGTCTGCTACACTTACTGTTTTAGTAAAAGTCGCTTCAAATAAATCAAAGAATGTACAGCCTGTATTCCTATTTTTCTAAAAAAGGTTTTTCTGTTTGTTTTCGAATGGTCGTTACTAAACCGTATCTAACTCTGTACAAAACGCATATCTAAACTTGTGTTTTTCATGACCCCCAATGATATGTGACCCCAATGTTTCTTAACATAAATAAATAGTGACCTATTAGGGAAACGTGCGATAGTTATCGGTCTGCTGCCGCCACAAGTTCTTCTACAGAATGTGTAATTCTTTACCTGTTGCAAAGACAAGTCATCATTCCTAAGTCATGCTATCGAGTCGATTTTTACCCTCCGACCAATAGGCCGCTGGTAACGGCATATGTTTACTCACTTACACAACCGGAATCGACATAAGTCTGTCTCACTCAATTGTTTGTCCCTGCAACTCGGTAACGAAATTTCAAAACAATCCCCTCGAGTTTGGAGACAATTTATTTTGCTATCCACTGGAACAGACTAGAGGGAAAAATAGATAGATCCCGACCTGGCCTAGTCTGAGTTAAAAATGTTATCTCAGTTAGCTATCAAGGTAATAACTACGTTCTCGTACTCAAAGCTTACTGGAAATATAATACGTAAAGCATTATTTGCAAGACGAGAACGAGAGCTGCACCTACTGAATTAAAATTGAAGTTTAATTTGAAACAATTCTGAACAACTCTGAAAATCTTTATTGCTTCTACCTTTACATGCTCTCCCCACGCGTCGGTACCGCAGCATTGCCAGGAGTCAGGAGATGTTCGCTGAACAGCCTACATTTCCTTTATATAGTTCTCAGCGGTTTTCATCGACGATAATGGTGTGATGCTTCTCGTTCGAGTTGGTGACACTTAAAAAATGGAAAATGCGTTGTCGCATAACCGGTTTTTTCATATTAATTAATATTAGACGATAAGTAGGTAAGAAAGTAAGGTGCGTGCAACAACACGCGCAAGTAAACAACTAATATAAATTTTATTGGATAATCTAGAGAATCCCATACGTACATAAATGAAACACGCAAAAGGACTTAAACGTGGTGTCTGTGAGTGTACATTTATGAGTTGGTTAAAATTGCGCAATATTATAAAGCAAAACAAGTGCGAGATGACGCCATCGCCACAGATTCGCGGCTGTTAATAATTTATTGTAATGGCACCGGATTCACTTGACAATTATTTATGCAAGCGGATCTAACATTCACAACAGCCTCGCGGTGGATTTTAAAATGATCTTTTAATTATTAAACGCCTTCAATAAGGTTATATTTTTTGAGCCGTAAATGCTACAATTATTATGGCCGTTTATATAACTGACCGTTTAATTTTTAGGGCTATCTCTCTTTGTCAGTCAGTCAGTCAGTCAGTGTCGCATTCAGCGGGCTGTAAACCATGAACTGAAATGGTCACATAATTTGAAACAATGAAAGTAAAATAAATTTGAAAATTATAAAAAACACGCTGTAACAGAAAGGTGTTTTTGCTTTAATATTTCAAAGAGGAAAGATTAGTTAGTTTGTTTATTTACAATCGATAAACTTAGAAGCCACTGAACCGATTTTATTTCACTATGCGAAAGCTACTTTATCCCGATGCAAGATAACGGTCTCGCTTAATTTTAATATCTTAGCTCAATGCGCCGATCCTATTGGACCGGTTTCACAAAATCCCCAAGCTGCGGGACTAGTCAAACTCCATAAAAATATTCCAACCCAAGAAATCATGTGGAATCTAGTTACAAAGTTAACAGGTTTTTTCATCGTCGCAAATTTTTCTTTAAGAAACAACTCCCTCAAGGGAAATCGCGGACGTACCTCGGCACCTCGGCACCTCGCGCACTCCTCCAATAAACATTACGTTAAAAATAAACATGGAGTTTGCAGCCACGGGGAAATATAATAAAAAATGTATATGGCGCTTTGCATTACAATGCGCCGGCAGATTCGGTTATATTTCACCGGCTGCCATTCACAGCTCCCGTAAGGGTTAGTGCATACTTGTAAGTAAATTATATCTATAATTAAAAAAATCTACACAAAAAAGATTTATTAGTCAACGTTAATTTTCTACAGAAATCCAAAACCAGGTACCAAATATTAATATATTACCTCAAGTTAAAACTGTGTCCATTTTTGTTTGGCCATCGCAAACAAACTCTTTATCGTTTTAACTAAGTTTGTTTATAAAGTCGTGCCGTCTAAAAAAAATTTTTCTACTTATTTTTTTGGTTCGCGGTCTAGTTATTAATTTGCTATAATTTGGTACTTTGTTCCTTCGACTATTATAGAACTAAATGTTACCTGTTCGAAAACATTCCCCATTGAAGTTCAGCATTATGGTTTCAGCAAGTCATAGTGGGAGATCGCTGTCACCGCCAACCCGAAATGACACACGGTGCAGGGTCCAAGCTCTACCCGAATGACGACGATGATTTCTTTTGGTTTGAGTAATTTTAACGGTCTATCTACCCTTCGCCTTACGCTAAGTATAGTTAAGATGTATGGGAGGTGATTTAAATACTTTTTATGGGACGTTCGCGGGCCCTCCCCGAGCTACGGCCTGATCGACCGAACGGCTGAATGAATGGGCTCTGTTCGCGAATGATGGGCCATTATCAGCTCTACATGGCCATTCACTGTCGAGAATTATAATCGTTCACTCCATCTTAGCCATAAAATTAAATAGAGTGAACTTTGACATTGCTCAGACTTAAGAAACAGTTAAAACAAGACTGAGTTATGCGTCTCAGAAAAATCTTCGTTTTGAGTCTATTATCAATCACGTAGAAGCCTGAAGCTGATGACAGGATGCTTGAATTTGGAGCATTCACACGCGTAATACAAAACCAATCGAGTCATCATCGCGCACAGTCGCACTGCAATGTTAACAATTGCATTTGAACTAAGATTATTTTGAAACTGAATTTGAATTAGAGTATACGTAGCAGGATTCCACTTTAATGTGACGTTTTATGAAGAGTTACTGTCTGGAACCCAGTGGCATTGGCGGAGTTCTCTCCGATGATCTGAGTCTGGTGCTGGGCCCTTAGTAGTTACCGTCAAAGACGTGTCGCCAAACATTAAGCGTTCTGCAAGAATGTGCTTTAATATTACCTGCCTATTAACCCTCTAACAGGTTAGCCGGCTACGATCTAAGACTGGATCACCACTCACCACCGCAGGTGTTGTAGACGTCGAATTTTTTTATCACTTTTACTGTGATAAACAAAGAGCGTAAATTCGATATCAAGCGAGTCCTCGGGGCCGTCTTCGCAAACGGCACTACACGCTGGAGAGTAGAAATCTAAATTAGAAAGACACCAGTATATCCTGCAGTGAGTTCCTTAAGCTTAAACGCACACGCACACTCTTCATATCAGAATGCAAATAATCACACTATGAAATACCCACTTAGGGTTTGCTTAGGGACCCTTTGCTCCGCTCGTTAACCCCGCATTTGCCGGGTGAAATATTAATGAGTCCGTCTAGGCCCAATCCAAACATCAATCAAGCGTTATTCTGCCGCATGAACAGACAAAACTATTTCGCACTCAAGTCCCTCCGATGACCTAAATAAATTATTCTAAAATCATAAACCGAACTTGAGCGTCTGTAAGGAAAAAAAGACGGATTGCACTCCGGGAGTGCCGGCAGAAGTGAAAACTTGATTATTAACGTTGAGCATGTTTGATATTTTGGAATGGTTAGGGAATAATTTTGCACCAATTGCTTTATCAGTATAAAAGTACTATCATTTATGTGGTAGAATACAATATTCATTTATTGCGCTATCGTACACAAACGACAATTTATATTACATTAAAAATTTAACACTTTAAAACTATTACAATTATTTTACATTAAAAAGTTTATCTATATCAATTTCCATATTTTAAGCACTTTACATTCACGAATTTTACGAATACACAACAATGTGATCACTACACAGACGGTCGAGCCATCAGCTGTCACCATCCATGGATGCGCGTGGCACGCTGTAACATACACGAACATTCCTGCGCTGCCTAAACGAAACAGTAGGCCCAGGCATACATTTTCGCCGCGCCGTAGAGAGGGGATAGCTGTCTACTCTCCATCCGTCTTACGCTTTTTCGATCAGGTCACGTGTCCTGACGCGAGTTTAAGATTTTATACCCATTACAGAAAAAGTGCTCAACGCCGCTAAAGAAGTTTTCACTTCAAAAAAAAAATCTCACTTCAGAGAATTTCATTCGTTAAAGTATTGTACGATTGATTCCAATAATAAAATTGTAGTAGCCAACATGTTACAAACGATAAAATCAAAATGATGACAATATCCTTTAGTAACATGGTGAGGCCGGCATTGCATTACATTAACACAAATAATAACTTGCTTAATTTTAATATAACATATGTGATGTGAGTGATAAAGTTAACTTAGCTGCTAGAAGCAAAGTGCTTTATGTTTTTCCCTACGCGGACATTTTACTTAAAAAGCAACAGCTTTCTTGGATTAAGACGTTCAGTGTATCGGGGTTCACTTGGGCCCGACTTCGATAATGACAGGTAACATGAACCGCGAAAATAAACTTACATATAAACACACTATGCTTAATATTAATCAATTTGTCACTAACTTGTACCCACTGAGAAATGAAAACAAATAAATTATCATCCATTATATTTTAGTATGGACTAAACATATTACATGTTACAAATAAATTCCATTCAAGTGTCTAATAAGTGATATTCATTATTTGACGATGGCAAAATAGAAAAAAAATTTGCTTGACTGTTTCTCTAACTGTAGTCTTTTAAAATTCAAATTCTAATAGTCTTTATTCAAATAGTCCTTTAGAAGGCACCCTGGTCTAAGATGAAGCCCAAAACAAACAGGCGGGTTTTTTATGACCATCTCACATTATTAACAATAAATTATAGTACCTATGGAGATAGAGCAATTCACACCCAAGCTTTTTTATCGTTTATATGTATTTTCGAGTTCATTGGTTCCTACCTACTTATATATTTTCATTCTTATTATAAAAAAAAACAATGTAAATCTAAATAAGTATAATTATTGAATTGGAAAATCATTCAAATTCCAAAGTATCTTTTTAAATAATTTTTCGTGTTTTTGATTCTCTGATATTGAATTCACGTGCAAGAACACAGAGAAAGTCAAACCGTATTATTATGATACATATACACGATGATTAAATACACAAACTTCTGTATAGGCACATATTTACGGAGTCATTATCGAGAGGCATTCGAGAGGCCTGATTGATATTGCCGAGGAGGGCACAATTGATTGGCTGTGAGTCGCAACTTCGCCGGAATGCTCTAATTAAAATTAAACTTAACAAGTTTCAATTTCATTTACACAACAGGAAAGCTTTATAAAGTTAAACCTTGCTCTCGTAATGAGAACAGAAACGCCGATCAGTACAAGCGCAATGAAGTAAGTACTTATTTCACGCACCATCAATCTGACAACGAACGACAAACGAAATGATAATCAGAATGATTATCGACATATCAATTCCATTTTATCGCCGTGTACATACCTTATTGTTTTAACCATCTGTAGCTAAAATATATAAGCATATAAGGGAGAAAAACTACGCTATGGATAGATATAAAACAACTTAGAGAGGTAAAGGTTAGTTAGGGTACCCGCATGTTATATGTTAAACCTTGTCGACATAGCCAGTACGCCGGACGTGGCGGCCATTCGAGTGCTGGCGCGGGGGACACCAACATGTTCCCACCACACGGTTTGTATGCACATAGGTTGGTGCAATTTTTCGTGTGGTAAAAATATCAAGTATCTCATCCTCAGTTAGAGGTTTATGTTGTTGTATAAATCAGTAGAAATAGAAAAATAAGCGACCCAGTTAAAAGACATAAAAGAGAGGCACTACCTACTACGAAGTCAAACACAACACAAAATGTACGGTGAGGTAGGAGAAAGAAATGTGGTAAATCACGCAATCTAAGCACCCTCTACGACGTACCTTTGAAACGTATCTTTTTAAAAAATTGCTTCGGGAACCGAGCCTTCGCGCGCCCGGCGCGGCCTGCGGACACGTAAGGGAAAGCTTAATAAAACTATTGTAAGTCAACGAAACGCTGGCTCATTTGATGCCAATCCTAGCCACCGTGTACGCGGCCCTGACTTGTGCAGTCTTTACAGTGTTATAAAAGAAAATACTCTATGAAAAGATGAAAAAAAAAATATTGTTCATTTCATCTTCCGATTGCAAAATACTGCTAAAATTCAGTTAAGAATTGTTTCAGCTTTAAAATGGTGCTAATAATGAGGAATGATTGATCCTAAGAATGCCAATATTACGTTCGTACGTGTACGTGGTAGCCTAGTATTTAACAATTCGGTCGGCCTTTCGCGGGCACCGAGTTCGTCCTAATAATACTGTTATACTAATACTATTCTTTAAAGCGTGTAAGGTAATACTGTTCTTTAAAGCGTGTGAAGTCCAATACCAAACCCAGTTCGGCCAGTGATGGTGCACCACGGCCTTTCTCTGAGTGGAGTCCTGTGCACTGTCGTTGAGCGAAAATCGGTTCTTAACGATGTGGACGGCACCCTTCGTGAGCAAATTTAACTGACTGAGGATGGCACAATTGAAATGGTGATACAGATAACATAATTGGAAGTGAAATGTTTTACGCGATGAATGCGCTTGCGCGCAAAGCTTGTCATTGCAGTCAGCATGCGCAGGCGCGGCCGCATCGGTGTATAGCTATACCATCAGAGTTTTAAGAGCCTTGCATATTCAGCGCGCTGCGGGTCTTAATGAAATCGAGTCGTTCATGAATTTGGGATTAACGCGCAATTTACATGAAAAGCCGCCGCCGGCGCCGATGCCGACCTACGCCGATTGCATCCATCAACTTTCGTAACATTATGTATTTTTTAAATAATTTAATTAGCTTATTATAGTAAAACCAACTTTGGCCGGCGTTTCGGGTTCGTCCACATGTTTCCAACTTAAAAAATGAGCCTTCCATACAAATTTCAATCCACTTCTTACCCGCTTCAGAGAATAAATTTTCAAAATTTCTTTCTTTCGTTTTTATGTATGCCAACCCCGCCGAGGTTTAGGCTGCGCTTGATGTATCAATCACCCTTTTACTTTAAACGAGCACAGAAGACATGTTTACCGCTTTTTTAGTGCCAAAAAGCATTCGGAGGAAATCTAGACACGGATATTGTAATTAAATCTGAACCGAAGGCAATATTCGAAGCGTGAACTGCTCAATCGATTTTGTTGGATTTTTGCTCTTGCAAATAGGAGGATTTTGATGCAGATACATGATTATGACACGCTCGGACGTTCAGGCTTGTTGCAGTCTAAGCTGTCTGTGACTAATATAAATTTGCGTTAACTAATATTTCCCTCTGTATCAGCGTCATCAGCATTTTTGACATGAAATAAAGTATTTCTTCTCGTCCTCTCTATTTAAGAGTAATCTCTAGATAGCTCGTGCACCTTTTGTTACATTTACAAGTATCAAGCTCCGCTTATGCGCCTCTCCGACGCCGCTAAAGCGTCAGGACTTTTCCGTTGAATATTTAATCACAGAGTTTCCGCCTACAATCTCAACAATTTCTTTGCTGAAGACGTAACATTATTATAATTATTAAAGAGAATACGTAATTATCATAAGTACCCCGAGGCTCGCTCATTGTACTAACATCGTTACAGACGTTATTTACAATGTACGCTAAGTTTCATCCGAACTGACATTCATCCTGAATACATACATTGGACACCTAACAATTCGGAGCTAAAACAGATTCGACTTAAGACATGAGATTTTATTAGGAAATAAGATTAGCTCAGACAAGAAGCATGCGTATTCTGTAAGTCGTTATCTCATAATATCACTTAGAACCGAGTAAAGTTCTAGCTCCTAAAGACATTTTTATTTTTCATCCATTCCATCTGTTGGCGATATTTCAGGCGTCCAAATTACCGCCTTATGAGTAGACTCGTAGCGGCCATTTGTCGTAACGTAACAAATGTCTGCCGACCCTGCTACGAAGTAGGCAATCCCAGATTTGTTTGCATAAAAAGATATATTATGTTAGAATATGGAACAGGCCTAACATATTCGGCTTACATAGATCAACTGATATATAGACCTCTTAGCATTAGGTTATACTAAGAAGTCTAGCAAAGATTGCTAATGTTGTAGGTACTTTGAGGTGGTAGGTTCAAGTAGACTCGAATGCGGTGATTTACCTGAAACAAACGAAATGCATAGTTAGAAAGTGTCGGGATATGTTTTTTAATTCTGATAATAAAACTTCAAGGCACTTTAGCGCCGCAGCTCGTCGAGCTGGTTTTGCTTCAGACCGATGCAATTGTGGAACCTTTAGAACTTTATGACCATTATTTTTTAGAACTTGACGATTGAGTAGAAAGTGATGAGAAAAGATGTTAAAATTATAGACAATCATAAAATATTTATTTTCCAGACGTAGTTTTCGCGTGACATATTTTTTGGACTGTGACTAACAGTTTTCTTTATGGAATATTGTAAAAGCCTTCGCAGTTATTACTCGCTACGATCGGGTGTAAATGCCACGTCGCCATGACATTCAGTCAAGTTAGTGTTGGAGCCGCGGCTGTGCTCGCGCCCGCCACTCTCATTTGTTTTATGATTGCAACATGGACGCGAAGAAGGAAGTTCCGTATCCCGCCCTGCTAACGTGCTGCGACATATCTCGAATGAAAAAACAAAGCGACAGCAGAAAAAGGCTACTTTTACAATCCTCTGAAAAATCGGTTGAAACTTTCATGAACTTTTTACTTACTACTAATTAATTCTTATTTTTTATTTATTTTTAACTTCATGGCATAGCACGTAGATCACTTGCATAGCCAATATATATATGAAAATTTAATGTATGTTCATAAAAATATTGATAAATTCAAGAAAAAAATGGACTGTAACGCACTGAACATTAGAAGTAAAAGTAAGCTTGTAGTACCGTTTAGTAGGCTGCACAAAATTAGTAACTCATTCAAAGGAAATTGTATTTTATTCTATAATAAATTACCTATTGATATCTTGGAGATGTCTATCAATAAGTTCAAAGTTTTTATAAAACGAAAGCTTGTAGAAAAATCATATTATGATATTAAGGATTATATAAACGATAAAAAAGCTTGGGTGTGAATTGCTCTATCTCCATAGGTACTATAGTTTATTATTAATTTTATTCATTATGTGAGATGGTGATAACGAAAAAAAAGAAAAACCCCGGCTAAGTTTGTTGTGGGCTTCTTCTTAGACCGGGGCGCGTTTGGAACCCTCATAGCTTTAGTTTTAAGTTTACGAATATAGTTATCACCATGAAATAACTACTGTGTAAATTATTGACGCGTCAAAAGTGCCTTTTTAAGGACTATTTGAATAAAGATTATTTTGAATTTGAATTTGAATTTGACTGCACTGCCTTTCGGCCACCACATGAAGCCAAATATTAAATAAACTTGGAAAACATTAAATATAAGCTTAAATTTTTTTATATACCATTTAATCAACGCACACGGATAAATTAGCTTGGTAGCGCTTTTTGTACCGGGTGCTACCGGTTGTATATTACTGAAATCATTTTTTAAGTCGGTCCATTAGTTTAGGACTTCATCGCTTACAAAAAAATACTTTCCCTATCAGTAAAAATATAGTTTATGTAAAACTAAAACTAAAAATATAGATTATCTAAAACAATGAAACAAATACATACTTCACATTTATTGAAGTAACAATAGGACCCGACTTTGCATGCTTCGGTCATAGATAAAGTACGTGCAGCCGTGACATAAAATTAACAAATGCTGGAAAAGTTTTAAATATCGTTTCATCAAAATCCGATTTTTGCTATATCTGAAAAATCTCTGTGGCCCATAAATTGCAATATCTAAGAAACACTACTCCGCCATCGCTCAGTTGCTGCGTGTTTGAAAACCAACAAATACTGTTACGTTGCTCATAGCAGTAGGGTTTATTATTTACATGAAATATGAAATGTTTCGAGTCGCTTTTTTGCGGACGGTACGTACCGTCTTTACGTCTGGAACACAATTTAAAGTCTGTTGCGGCAACGAAATGTAAGTAAAGCCGGCAAGTGCTTGCTATTTGTTTGGTTTTGTTGCGCCGCGTCGTGCGGCGTCGTGCGACGTCGTGCGCCGCCGGGCGGCTCTTGCTTTAGGTTAACTAGTTTTTTGCTTTTCGTTCTGCAGAAAACATTTATTAGAAGAGGTTTTAATGTTGTTTTGTCTACAGTGGAGTTCTCGGTTGATTACTCGATTATTACAACTATATTGTAAAAGTAACCGGTTTACTAATAATTCACTGGACATGTTTTCGTTGGTTATTCACGTCACCAACTACAGTTATAATATACTAGTTTTCCTAAAAATGGAATGTTTTATATCAGCACTCATATGTTCTCATTCAGTGGTCAGTAAAGTAGTCGTTAAGAGAATTTTGTTATTAAAAATTAATTACAACATTTTGTTTCTACAGAATACTATTTTCAAAAACCTACGGAATTCCAATTCGCATCTTTTTGACTATCGATGCCGTGCTTTCCCTATTTAGCCATTTTGAAATGTCCTCCAAGTTGCGAAGAACCTTTTTTACAAATGAATGAAGGTTACTTTAAAAATATTCAATCCCGAAAACTATTTAAGAAAATAATATGTACCTATAAGAATGATTAGGCCGTATATATTAGTGGCTATCGACATCGAACGTAGAAGTTATTTGGGAGCCGTCGGGAATGGTCCTCGCCGGCCCCACACGGGTGCGGGTGACACGCACCAATCTGCATAATGTAATGACATGTTCGGGCGAACCTCTCAGCTCGCGCGGTGTCCTCGGCCGTGCTCTTTTAATTAACTCGGGTGCCAGCTTCGATGTCACCTGTCGATGTGACCCAAACGCCACTAACAAGATTTGCTAAGCAAAGTATTATTGACACACGTGGAGGCCGCGCTCGCTGGTCGCACAAGTTCGGTTTAGCAGCGCCTTCCGCGAGCCCGCGCTCCGGGTTCTTTACGAGCGTGACCGTTTTCCGGCCAGTGCGGTGGTAGTCAAGGTTGCAATTTGATCGAACTATCATTGTCTCAGTTGTTACAACGTTAAGGAATGGTCTGATTACAGAGAACACACTCGGCGGCGATTGTATTTGTCTTTATTCAATAAAACAAATATGCGGTTGTCTGTTCATCTGGCGAAGACGGAAGCAGGGTTCTGTTTTTTGGGTAAAAGTCCAGCCCAATCTACGCGAGCGTTTAACGCAGGGATAATAAAACTTCGTGCGTATCCAATTCAAATAGTTTTAAATTTTCTCAGGGGATCTCACTATCTGCCATCGCGAAAGCTTGAATATTGTTGATGCTCTTGTTTTAAATTACAAATCCATATTTAAGATGTTGATGGATGCCATTTATTTAAAAATAGCATGATAGTTGGCCCCCAGGTACTTTTATTAAATATTTTGCAGGGCGTGTTAGTAAATGACGCAAAATTTACATTTACATTTAAAGTACATTTTATCACATTTTCCGGCAGTGAGGATATGAATAAATGATAAAATTAAAGCATTAATGTTTATTGTATGTTTGTAAAGGCTCCGGCGTAAGACCCTGCTAGTATAGGTGTCGGGATTGATATGTACCTACTGAGTTTCACCGTTAGAAGTTTCAATTTCTATTTCTAGCGGAGCAGTTTTAACTTTCGTGATAAGATACACGCGCGTGCAAACCCTAAATCTAGATGCAGACCAAATTAAGCAACTGTGTATTCTTTGCACACTTTAGAGCGCGATGGGAGCTCGTAGAGTGTGCGCAGGCATTAATTAGCGTTCGTTTGTGGCGGGCGAGAACTTATTAGCATTTTTATGAGATCGCAGAAGCTCCATCTATATTATACAGCGATGTACCCACGACATGTACTTGTGCTATAGGCCGCGCCGGAATAATATGTCCGGGATGCACCACGCACCTGACACCCCGCGCGTGTGCACCAGGCGGTGCGGACATACGAAAATAACCTCTGTACCGGATCTTTGATGATGAAGACACGGTCCCCGATTTGTTACTTCACCCGTTAAGTCTCATCCACAGAGTCACACGGACTAATCCATTACCCAAAGATATCGAGCCTCGTAGAATACGCCCTGGCTAATATCTATTGGCCTACGCTTTGTCCCGCTCCGTACGAGCTGACAAAGCAATGACCACACCTAAATCAAGAACTGCGCGACGGGTCCTCGTCTCGAGGGCACCGGTCATAAGAAATACCACTGATGAAGTATTCCTTTTCAATGGGTTCCTGTCCAGACGTAAATTGAGTGTAGTACCTGTGTAAGCGACACCTTTAAATGGAGGGAGCATTCGATGAAGATCTGCGAGTACAAAGTCGAAGCCTTCAGAATCGCAGCCAGTATCAGTTTATTTTAATGTATAACGGTACAGGTATTTCGGTAGGAGTATTTCAAAGACTGTCTCAGTTAGAGTTCACAATTAGTGTAATTATTAATCCGATTTCCGATAATTACCGAGCACAGCGCCCGACTCGCGGCCGAACACCGAGGGAGGTGTTTCGCTTCATTTCCCTCCGATATTCACTCACTTCATAAAACCGAACAAGTAGAGTGGCTAATTCATTCATTGAAACTCATATTCTCGCCATTTAATTAATGCTTGGATGATCGCAAAACGCTCCTTTAGTATTTCTGCTCAACGCGACGTTGGGTCGTCGCTGACGGAGCTTCCATCGCTTCTTGCAGTATGGCCACAACTGTCATTTTGATCGGTAATGTACTATTTATTTCAAATATCAGAGATCGAAGTTCGCAACGTGACTCGCTATCTTGAATATATTATGGAAAATTCGACAGTAGCCATCTACGAATTGATTTTTGTCTAAATCTCATTGTGATTATGTGTATATTAATAAAAGATAGTATCGGCCAAGCGCTTCGAGTGTGACGGTTTTATCGGCGCCTGCGCACAAAACATACCAATGAGTTAACCAAAATTACTGCCAGTAGTAAGAACCTAGTAAGAACTTAAATGATAGTTAAAATTTTAGCACAGAATTCAAATAACCCAACCTTAAAGAAATCCGTCTTAGCTTTGGATTCATCAGCACAATATAAACAACATCTATAAAATACAATTCCAATTATAAAAATAGGCAATATTTACAAAAGTAAAGTCAAAGTCAATTAAATTATAAAAATTAAGGGCCTATTGGCTAGTGGTAAACTAACCGGCTAGTGGTAAATCAATGCCTGGTGGTGTGAATATGGGCCTACGCAAATAACAACATCCGCTGGTCGGTAAGATGGGGAGAACAGCTACAAAACCAAACTTTAGAAACTTAATTGGTCCGATATGTCTTTGATTTTAGTCATAGGCATTAGAGCCCGAACAGATCCTACTGTTTAGTGCCAACTGCTCGTGCCGGATGGACTTGGCAGAGCTATTTGACACGAGTCAACAGTTTCACGGCGCACGTCCTGCAGCATAAGTTAATACACATAACTCCGGCGTGGCAGCACACACACACAACGTATGAGCAGTCACGTAGGGCGGCCGCCAGCGTCGCCCGCGGTATAACTCTTGATTGTTCCCGGAGGTACGCCCTCCACTAAGCAACTACTGGCAGTGCTATGTTTTTATTATGTACGATTGTGATTACCTTGTCTCGTGTCATTTCAGAATACGAGTACAATATATAGGTAACGCTCTCCGAACTACCTAATATACAGTACCTACTACTACTCAATACGCCTTTCTGCAGTAAGAAAATTGGCGATTTGAGCTTATGCAAGTCTTAATGACTATATTAATGGTAGTTAATTAAAAAGAAAGACTTTAAAATGCTAATTATTCTTTCCTCTCTTTTATAAGCTGGCTAAAAATGAACTTTCAATATTCTCTTTATTCTTTAACGAGAATAAGAAAATGAAAAAAAGCGTAATGAATCAAATATTTAAACGTTTTAATCCTCCTCGAACATTAAGATACAAAATGAGCGCGCCTTAAGTAAGGTTACAATTTATTTAGTGGCCACTAGACTCTAGTGGTTTGTTTAGGAGACTCTCTTAATGGCGTGGCCAGGAGACCAGCGGGGTAAGTCGTAGTAGCTCGTCATTAGCTTCCAACGAAAACGTGTTTATCTGTTCTACTTCTAATCCGTGAACCCTAAGGTATAATATATTTCTCAACATACTCACACATTTTCACTTCAATAACATAGATAGTGAGTTTCGGGCACATTATGCCAGCACTAGAACCGTTACAGATATAATTAAGTCTACTATTTTCTCGATCAATTTCTATGAGAAAATACGAGAAAACTATTGTACATCTGAATTTTCTTAAGCGAATTTTCGACGTAGTGGGCACGTTTATTTTATTTTATTTTAAATTTTGAACTTTTAAGTTTAACGAATGCTGAAGAAATATGTTTGCCTGTGATAAATTTTAATAAAGATATTTTGATTTTATTTAATTATGTTTTTATGACTCGGGCCGTTGTAATAAACAAATAATGGGCTTGTAAAATTATGTATTATTTATTGTCCGCTGATTCGGTGGCGCACGGGACGCTCACTTAAAAGTTAATCAACCGGTACGGGGGAACGCTACCAACAGCGGTGCACCTGAACAATGAGGCGTCGGCAATACAGGCCCCCACTTCCGCTGGCTCTATCTACTGCACTCCTATATATTAAGCGGCGATAGTAGTTCAGACTTTTGGACGGTGGAGTTCGATTTTCGGCATGCATCCCTGACCGGTGCCATCGGGATGTACCGCTGATTGAATAATAGGTGTAATTCTACTACATTTCTTATTCAAATTGTTTAATAGTACAATGAAATGTATAGTTGACTTAGGTTTTAAAGAAGTTCCTCAAAGGTTAACAGCTGGGTAGTCACTACGCCTGCACTGGCGTTAAGACATTACGCCAAAGAAATGGCGCCCAATCATGAAAATGTTGGTAATAAGATAATGATAATAATAAAATGAAATCAGCGCATGAATAGGCGCATAATAACTATTTTTATTGACCTGACGGACTCTCTTTACCGCAACTATACTCCAGTTAAGAATTAATGTAATAAGCAACGGGACGCTTTAAAAAAAGCGGCTGACCATTATTCACCGGTCATTAGTTGGTTTTCTCATTAGTTAGGTTTTGTTCTGGCGTCTCATCCTTTCGGCGAAAATATTTTTTTTTGTGACACCAAAAAATGTTGTTTACTATTTGTTTCACCAGCCTTTTGTACTTACACCGAATACCAATAGAAACACAATTTTATCGTCCGGAATGCGAAACGAAACCCAATACATAGTCGGCGTTCACTACCGGATGAAATGTCAGAACCTTTGGCCTTCCATACCCTCTTTTACAAGGCCGGGCACCATAATTTTTCGGAGAAAAAAGTTGCAAAAGTCAGAAAAATTAAAAAAAATCTAGACCAAGTTGTGTTAGGAGTTAGTACGACCGTGAATCAATATTTGCAGGATTTGAATGAGTATGTTTTTAATCCTCAATATTATATTTCAGCCATCACTTAGGACAATCCAATATATACAATAGAATTTAAAAAAATACATGAGGTCACCTAAATAATTCAACAGATGAAATTGCGATACTGCGGATGATATATCTGCGGATAACACAACATTTCACTCGCGTAGGTAGCGCCGCGGGTCGCCTATTACCATAATGTGCAGTTGAGCCGCCGCTGATCGATTGTTCGCGAGCATTTCGTATACCCGCGGTAGATTTAGACACATCCGGTCAAAACCCCACCAGTATTTGGTCAGGGATGAAGAAAAAAATAACTTGTCAGTTTACATACCTCGCTCTGCTCTGTCATTGTATGTTATTTCTAGTAATATTTTCAGTAGTTGACTGGATGGACGAGATTTTATATACGAAGTAACGTTTTAATTTATTTTGGACGACCTCCGTGGCGCAGTGCGTGCGCTGTTGCATTATAAAATTGGGAGGTCCTGGGTTCGATTCCCGGCTTGAGTCTGGTCTGGTGGGAGGCTTCGGCCGAGGCTAGTTACCACCCTACCGACAAAGACGTGTCGCCAAGCGATTTAGCGTTCCGACACGATGTCGCGTAAAAACCAATTAGGAGCGGGGTTTACCATACTCCTACCATCCTAGACAGCATCATCACTTACCACCAGGTGAGATAGCCGTCAAGGGCTTACTTGTAGAGTATATAAAAAAAATATAAATATATAAAATACTAGCTGACCCGGCAGACTTCGTACTGCCAAATATAGCCTGTCAAAATGATTTGTAATGTGTAATTTTTTTATTCCTACATATTTTATAGTCGGGGCAAAAAATTCACCTGAACAGAACCGTCACCCTGGTGATAGGGCGTTGTGAATAAGAAATATAATTAAATAAAACATATATAAGCGTTTAAAAATAAGTAATCTATTGTTAATCATATGAATCATAATTATTAACAAAAATCAGTTTTATTTTCATTGTAGTGCTGTGTGATGTACGATGTTTTTTGTTTGATTATCTGGCGCATAGACAAACAAATCTGATGGTTTTCCAACACGGTAACAGGCAACATACAATTGACCATGTGAGAAACATGGGTTTTCCAGATTAATACCACAAACACTTAATGATTGCCCCTGGGACTTGTTTATGGTCATAGCAAAAGCAAGCCGAACTGGAAACTGTAGTCGTTTAATGACAAACGGCACATCATTCGGAATCATTGGGATGCGCGGTATGAGTACGTCTTCTCCTTTATACTTTCCTTTCAGTATAGTTGCTTCTATCACGTTGTTTATTAATTTTTTTATCGCTAACCGTGTGCCGTTGCAAATACGCGGTTGGTTGATATTTCGCAACATTATAACTACCGATCCAACCTTTAATTGAAGATTGTGAGGTGGCAATCCTGGCAAATCCAGCGAGTTTAAAAATTCTGGTGGATAGTTCACTACATCATCTTGGTTAGTAGCCGAATAAACTGATTTATATATCCTCGATTCGCCTGTAATTTGTTCTTGTATTTTTAAATTTAATTCATTTACATCTATGTTTTTTGCAGCCAATATAGCTCGTTCGCTCAACCAATCAAGGTTTCTGTAATTTTGAGAAACACCTGGAAACACCTTCTGAATAAGTTCATCTTTTGATCGAGTTAACTGACAAAAACTTTGAGGAATGTTAATGGAGCCAGTCAACATGTCTATAGGAAATTTGCCATTACCAATGTCAATGAGTTGTTTAGAGAATATGTTTCCAGATTGGTCATTTTGTAACTCGATACGCATATTCTTGCTTAAATGAAGTACTTTGACATGTTTCCACAAATTGGAGGACTTTAGACATGCATTGAGTTCATCGGCTGGTGTTGATCGTGGAATCACTGGCAATGTTTGACGAAAATCTCCTGCTAATAAAATCATTGCACCACCAAATTGGTTATGATTGCTCCGTATATCTTTTAATGTTCTGTCTAATGCCTACAAAGATTTTTTATGTGCCATCGTGCATTCATCCCAAATAATTAATTTACATTGCTGCAAGACCTTTGCCATTGCAGAGTTCTTAGAAATGTTGCAGGTCGGAGTTTCATTGCTTTTCATATTTAATGGCAATTTTAATGCTGAATGGGCTGTTCGACCACCTTCAAGCAAAGTTGCTGCGATTCCCAACGAAGCGAGTGCAAGTGCAATTTTATTTTGCGAGCGAATCGTTGCTAATATTAATGAAATCAAAAAAGTTTTTCCTGTACCACCAGGTGCATCTGTGGAAGATTCGTTTGAATTAATTCAACTCTTGGTTAAAAGCATCATGCATTGGGCGATTGGGCGCGGCCAGGCCTAATTGAATTAATTGTTTGTTTGACATCATCAAGCACATGTCCTCAATTGAAATCAATGCTTCGTTGTAAATTTCTTCACTTATTTGTATATTTTGATTTCCCATTCTATTTTGTATTTGATACAAAATATCATCACACATATTATCTTTGTACATGATCCACAAATCAATTGGGTTTGATGGGAAGCATGTAGATATGATTATAGAAAACAATGTTCGTATTTGATGAGCTTGTGATGATATTACAGCATCATTGAGAGTTTGATCCCAATGAGCGTCATTTTCTAGCAATTGCAAACGTTGACAGGCTTCCCTGTAAGATCCACACAATTCACCATCAATAGTTCGTAAATGTTGGAATGATTTTGGGCCACGTATATTGACTAATAGCAGTCGTAAATAAAAACATTCATCATTGCTTGGATGTACTGAATAAATTCGACCAACGGCATCGGTGGAATACACATCTGGGTATCCTTGAACTTGTTTCCCTTGTTTTCGTCTTATAAATCTTCTTGAGGATTGATTCCAAGTATAATATTTTGGCATTTCAGAATATAGCAATGTTTGTGCAAAATCATCGTTTTGGCATGTCTCAAAAAAACTGGTTAATGTAGTAGATGGTGGCTGAGCAGGTTTTTGTACTGCGTTCTGTGCTGTAAAATACACTCTTTGTCCATTTTCTAAATGCACAGCTAAGTGAACAACAGAAGGGTGTCTCTCATGAATAGGAAAAGAAAATATTCGCCATACTGCTTCATTACTACTAACATAGCGGCCCATTTGGTATTGTGTAACTTCATCATTGGAATTATCTCCACCAATTCCAATCACAGTCATATCACTCCCTTTGGTTACATATTTACAAATGTATTTAATAGATTTCACTGAATGGCAAGATTCTACAATTATGTAGATAAGATTTGATGTGTGCTTTGAAGGTCTTTGATAAAATGCGTGAATATGGGACAATCCAACGATTATCTATTTCAATATCTTGTTGATTTAATTTGACAATTGGTGATCTTCCATTGTCTGCTGTCGATCGTCGACGATACAGTGGATAACCGTCATTACCAGTAATTGTTTCCGATTTTAATGTCCGTGGATATCGTTTTAAGCCACCGTAAGTTGTATCGATAGGTTGCGCTGGGGTCACGAACCCAGCGAATACAATAGCAATAAAGCTCGTTTTAGTTAGTTTAGTTTTTAGCCCGTTTAGTCTAGCTGACTCCCACGACTTCGTTGGCGTTGAGTGTTTGCTTGTCTTGCAATCACGAAGCAATAGATCACTGAACCGAAGAACTTGAAAAAATTCCATCATAAACATTAAAATATCTCCTTTCTTACAAAAAAAGAATGAATGGATTCTGAGTACGCGTTAATGAATTACAACTAAATACACATTTTGACTATCTCCCAAGGGAACCGTGCTGAATTCCGGGATGAAAACTATCTCATATGTTGAACCGGAGTATCAGCTACTCCTATACCAAATTTTATTCAAGTCCATCATTTCAAGTGGTTTCGGCGTGATACAGACAGACGCTAGTAAAATCGCTAGTAAAGCATCCTCCAATTAAAATGTTCAAAATCTATTTAATGTACAGATTTCGTCCAGTTACAGTTTGACTATGCACTCTTTGACGTTAGAAACACACCTACATTGCTTAGACAACAGTGAGTGCTTATAATTTAATATGTACTTTATGCAATAGCAATAAAACTCAAATTAACTCTACGTTTATATAGAAAACGTTTGTATGGGAAAAAGAAAAGGGCTCTTTTAAGGGGTTTTCCGGCAATTATTCAGATTTTTCTTCTTTTTTTTTAACTTCAACTAATATTAGAAAAAAAAAATGGCCAAATTGGTCCAGGCGTTGTTGAGTTATGCGCTTACGAACAGCTTTTGCGATTCATTTTTATATTATAGATCATTCTAATTAACTTTTATAATTATGTGATAATACTGACATGTACATATTTAAATTATAGAGTTTAAATAATAATTTCAATAAGAATTGAAATACTAATTTAATCGTTTAAATAAAGAAAAAAAATCTGAAAAACTTGTTATCATAGCACATTGAAATAATAAGTGCTAAATATTTTTTAATAGAGGTTAAATAAAAACAATAAAAAAAAAAATTGTACAACTATTGAAAAAATGTATGAAATTGTGTATCATTTTTGCATTGACATTTTAATTAAATTTTATAATTATGTGATAATACATACATATATTCAAATTAAATTATAAAGTTTTGATCAATGAAGCACAAATAAGTAAAAAACAGGATTAATATCACTGTATTATCTTCATTATAATATGAATTCAATTTACACTTCAGTCTAAGTAACACGTGGCCGGCTATGCTAACACCAAAAATTTAAAAAGTGGAAAAAATTGAATTATACGGTATTTCGTTCACTGCAAAATAAATTTAATTATTTTTATAGCGTCAACAACACGTGGTAATTTATGCTGTTAAAATGTAGCTTATATGACACGTTCCTAGATTTACCATAGCAGCGCCATCTATTGATTACTTACTCAACCCAGTCGAAAGGTATCGATATCTGTTAGAATCATTTGTAGTTAACAGATAATTGTGACTGTCAAATAATAACAAACAAATAATTAGCAATAAATTAAAATTGCGACTATAATTTGAGATTTAAACTATCCTATCTCTCAAGTTGGATCGAACTGCACATGGTGTGCAAATTTTATTATAATCGGTTAAGTGGTTTAGGAGTCCATTGAGGATAAACATTGTGACACGAGATTTATATATATTAAGATAAATAAGACAATGTAGGAGCGAACGTTAAAGAAGAGTGACAATGCAAGTTCAGTCGGAAGTTGGCGAGATAAGTTACTAGTCGCGGCTTGACCCCAGGATTTAAACTCAGATTACTGTCAATGTGTAGAATAATAAGTACTCATATGGAACGTTGTTCTGATTATTCCTTATAAGCCATCCGAACGACATCGTGACATGTGACGACAACAAGCACAAAAAAACCGACGCCGAGGCCCTGATCATATTACCACCGGTCCGATTGCCCGGATACGCGAGAGTCCTGAAGAAGATGTGTTTAGGTGTGGACAGACCCTTATGCCACGTAATACGCAGCGGTAAAGGACGAGTCCGAAGTTTTTATTGGGCGGGTATCGAATCAATTTTATTAGCATAGTTTTCGTATCGACAGTAAATGTGGTTTCGTGTGGGCTGAGTTTCATTTATTGTGACCTACACAAGCTTCTATCCTATCTATGGATCCATATAATTATCTGACATTCCCAATAAAAATCCAATGTAAATAACACATCAATGACTCGTTAAATTAAAACGAATTGATTAATTAAACTAATAAGAACTTGAAAAAAGCCGGAAAAGACTACTATCTAAGAATCTGCTTTGATGCGAGACAGACAGAGAGAGCGGTGAAACTCATCAACGAAAGCGTTATGATACGACAACTCTATATATAGTTTAAAATCTCACATAGGAGTGGGCGGGGGTTTCAGCCCGGCGAGAGTTTTCTTTTTTATTTACATAGCGAGCAAACGAGCAGGCGGGTCACCTGATGGTAAGTGATTACCGCCGCCCATGAACATTTGCAGCACCAGAGGAGCCGCCAATGCGCTGCTGGCCCTTAAACATACAGATACAGCAAAAGGCTGACAATGATGAGTCACGTAACGCCGCCGCGGCGTCACTCTTAAAATACTCGGCACTCGGGCATAATACAATTGCGCGAAGGCGTGTGCAGTTCCGACGTACAGTTTATAACGAGGTTGCGTGGGGTGTGCAGGTGAGGAGGGGGCGCAAACACAATTAAACAAGCGAGCCCGATAATTGGGGCTGTTCAACTTGCTCGAGACGACATAGCTAACTCCGTAACGAGGTATGTTATCAGTTTACAGATACGGGACGGTTACTATTGAATACATTACTTTAACTATGACAAGTCGGTGCTACACGGGGCGCGCAGCACGGAAACGCATCCCAATTGTTTCTCCATCGTACATTATTTGAGAAATAGGTGCGTCACAAATGCTGCGGACAGTTCAACTGACAATTCTATTGTACTCAAAATGAACGTTTTACTGACATGTTACTTTCCGCTGTTGTTTTAATGTGACACGTCTCATCTTATGAGTATGTAAACAAATAATATATGGAGAAAGGCGGGAGACTTCGTATATAACGGGCGCGGTTTTTTCACGCTTTTCTTGAATTAATGTTTGTTGGCTAATTTTGGAAAGGACTGGTGTTGGTTGTGTCGTGGACAGTTTTGGTGTCGTTTGTGTAGTGGCTCGTTTTCTGAATGGTTAACGGGTATTGATTTGGGAAAGGTTTGAGGGAACCGCGTCCGCGGGGTGCGAAGTTTCCCGCAATTTCTCCCTAACTTCTACATTGCTATAAACTTGACATTGGCTAATCTGTGTAAAGCCATAAAACGAAAGAAAAGAAAAAAATAATAATATATGAGTAAAAAAGGAGAGCTCTCGATGATGTACTCATCCAACCAATTTCAAGATGTATTTCGTAATTGGTGATTTCGCCACGCTGGGCTTATTTTGTTTACTTCGAAGATACGGTTGTCAAAGTATGACAAAATAATTTATTGAAATAACGTTTGGTTTGGTTAACATTCAGTAAGAAAACTCTAACCTACATATGCATGCAATCAGTTTAATTGAATGCTATCGAAATGACGAAGCTTGTTGTTTTAGAAATTTGTTCGGAAATTAACTAATACATTTTTGGAATAGTGACTTCAATTTTAGAGCCAAAGGCACTTTTCTGTTGACGTCTCTATACGAGGAGCGCATGTATAGCACGAAAAGGTACATAAAATATGCATGACACGACGTAAATTCCCGACTGCTATTGAAATCGATTGAATCGTGCGGTTAAATGAAGATGGACGTTGACAAAGGCTTTGTTTAAATTTTCTCCGTGTGTGGATATTGTTAGTTAGCGAGTGTCTGCGATGTCACCCGTGAGTGGCGATAGCGTCCAACAGTAGCTAAAGAAGAAGAACACTCAAAATTAATATAATAAATTATTAAATAAATGGTAATTGTTTATCACGGACTTTCGCAAATGAACCGCATCTATCCAGTATTTATGGCTTTGTTTTTTTTTAACTTACTATATTTATTATAAAACTAGGATATTTATATCTTTATCCTGTAAACCTATTACAGGCATCTATGAAGTTTCATCGTCAACTAAAAACTTAAGCTAAGAAGGTTAAAATTTTTTAGTCATCACCATCTCACATAGTCTGTAACAAATAATAATTAGCTATGAAGTCAGAGCATTTCACACTTAATTTCGGAATAGGATTTTTTTATTTTATAAAACAACGTAGGCTACGTTTTATAAAAACTTTGAACTTACAGGCAGACGTGTCCAAGACATCGTATTATATATAATCACGTTAATTGCACGAAGTCTGAAGTTTTCACGTATGTGTATGTGTTTGTTTGTTACTTCATTATTGCGGAGCTACGGGAATGAGACTGAAACTTTGAATGGAAATAGATTATAAACAGAGGCCACCTAACATATAGGCTACTTTTTATCCCGAAAAAAAAAAATATTTTCAGCTTGAAGCTACATAAACATAAAAGAATTGTAAATATAAAAAAAATCTTGATAACTTATTTTTCTTTTGGCAACGTTTAATAACATTGTTTAAACCTGTCATTTTTAATTTATAGATTATTATTAGACATATATTAGCAGTTAATCTACGGTTCAACGTTCAGTATGTGGCACAATAACGGTGGAAATTCGGTGCCGCTAACAATACAGGCCGAGGGTTATTGCATAATCCGTTTTGCACAAATTAATTAAATTAGTGTTCAGATAATTAAGAAATTTATGGTGATCCATTAAATATTATATCCATTGCAGCCCATTATTTAGCTTCTCGGCTCCTCGAAGCTTGTGTGTTGCATGAATATTTGTTTATGTACACACAACTTTACAAGTGATGCATGCATTCGATTTTTTTATAGAGTTTTTAATTGAAATATCGCGGTTAAGGCACGTTTCGATGAATTCGAGAATGATATAAAATTGAGATGTGCACATACATATGCGTATGACCCGCTGCACGCCACGCGCTGCGTCGGAGGCCGAGCACTTCGGAATCCGCCTCGAGACTCATCGCCAGCGGCGGACGACGATAATACTAAGAAATGCAATATTTATGCGTTAGACTTGACTAATCCATCACTAATAGACACGAGTCGGCAAAGAAACAGGCGATAAGATTAAAGAAATAGTGTAATCCCGAACCTGAGCCAATACCGCCGCGTCCGCCGCAGCGCGCCCAACTGTAACACAATAAAAGTGTATTAATCGCACTGCTAGTGTCGGCGCAGCTCGGCTCCGACACTAACTGAATTAGCGAGTTTCACACCAACTTATTATTGCGTTACGCCGGATCGACTCTGACAATATATATAGCAACAACTCGCGATTCCCCGCTACTTCGTCCGCGTGAAACATTTACAACATGTAAAAAATTGCGATACAAATTTTAATCAGCTTTTCTACAAACAACATACCTATACCCCGACCCGACGTGTCGCCCTGCCCGCCAGCGCTTTTCCATCGTTTGCTCTCCAAAAGACCGTAGCTTATGGAAACCAGCGTTTAAGCATTCAAGAATTAGATAATTATGGTTAGATTATTTCTCAAATCATCTGTGTGATTTCTGTTTTAATCTTGTGTTTGTGATTACGTGAGGAGTTAAACAATACACAGTTTCAAATAATGTGGAATTCGAGCAATTTCCGATAGCTTAGAGCTTCATCGCCAGCTTAGATGGGACGCGGGTTCGAGCCCGGCGCACTAATCCCCCCAATTGAGAGATTCCCTCCCATTGAAGCTCTTCGCAGTGTTTGTGAGCTCTTATTGGATTTGAACCTACACCTTGCACCGTGCGAAGTGTTGAGTGTTTGAGATTACTCTGAACGTACCCCGGATTTCGCTTTGAAGGTTCGAACTATTCAATTAACAAACCCCCTCAGAGTTCAGATATTATACATCCATCTATAATACTGGGTGTTTAATAACGTTCCCTCAGTGCCTGAAGACTAAAGTTTTCGAACAGTGCGTGTTGCCAGTGATGACTTACGGATCCGAAACGTGGTCGCTCACTATGGGCCTCATAAGAAGGCTCAGAGTCACTCAGCGAGCAATGGAGAGAGCTATGCTAGGAGTATCTCTACGTGATCGAATCAGAAATGAAGAGATCCGTAGAAGGACCAGAGTTACCGACATAGCTCAGCGAGTTGCGAAGTTGAAGTGGCAATGGGCAGGGCACATAGCTCAGAGAACCGATGGACGTTGGGGTCCCAAGGTGCTGGAATGGCGACCCCGCACCGGTAAACATAGCGTTGGTCGACCCCCAACAAGGTGGACAGACGACATCAAACGAGTCGCAGGGAGCCGCTGGATACAAGCGGCCCAAGACCGTGGCCTTTGGAACTCCTTACAAAAGACCTATGTCCAGCAGTGGACGTCTATCGGTTGAAGTGATGATGATGACTAACGTTTTTTTTAAATAGAAACGTTTCAAATAGAGGTAGCGATGGTTGGGGATTATTAAATTCTTCAAGCGTTATAAAACATATATGTTTGTAGGTGTCGGTAACTGTTTCCGTACCTCTGTTGCAGGGGGCTGACTCAACAATTGGAGTTTCGGTTAGCCCGGGGACCAGATCGGCGAAAATATGGCGAATCGACCTTTCTTGGTTATCAGGTCTGTAATGTATCACGGTCTGTGACGTCCAGCCACCGCTCAAGCCCGACAGGTCGTAAATGACAAGTCGTACTGTCAACTTCGTGGTTCCAATAATGTATGCCTTATAATTTTCATAGGCGTTTCTAGCGTGGATACTCTGTCCCGTATTAATGAGCATCGGTTGAACCTCACCACATCCGTTCGTATTCAAAAATGTGAAATATCATCGGCATCACAAGTGCTCCGACGGACGCCCACCGCGGCCGAGGTGGCCGTCGCCTATTACGCTGTGTAACGTATTTATTGTGGTAAAGGGAGAACGCTTTATTCAGTGTATACTTTCCAAGTATTTTCATATTGGCGTACTGAGGCGCGCAGTGAGACCTAACACCCACGACTGCGAGTGCCAGCTGTAAAATCAAAACTACATCCAAGGTACGACGTGTTCTAACTTTGGCTCTGGGTAAGTTTGTGGAAACTTCCAAATTCTAGACTAGCTAACTAGTAGCATGCGCCTGAATTACAAATTGCTACCTGTAATTGGTTTTATCAAATCATCGGCGGTGCCTGTACGTGATTTTGTAATTTATTTAATTATTCTAAACCGTAACTAAACATTAATTATTTTCAACAAACAGAATATAATATATTTGAAGCGACTTGAAAAAGGAAGAGGTTATATGTCACATCTTAAACAGTTAAGGCTTATTTTACCGCACATTTTACGCGTCTGTACGGAAATGATGAGTTTTTTTTACACTACAATCTAATTTAAAAGTTTAAATTGTCGGGACCATGATGCGTTGCCAGTTTTGAAGGAATTCGCTCCCTGCCTTTAAACCCACGGAATACAGCAAGATTATATGATAATTAAACCATTAAAGAGCTGGAAATATATTTTGCAAAGCTAGGTGCAGGCCTACTCTAAAAATACTCGTTAGAACAATCCATTTAGTTAAACATAGTAAATATACATCTGTCCCGTTAGTAACATCTATACGAACGAAGTTTATGTGGTCGCGGCACAATAGTGAAGCGACAAGCGCGCGACTAAACTAAAGCTAAGATGCGCCGTCAATGGCTGCCGCTGAGCGACGCGACGAATTAAATGCAAATGCAAGCTCGGCACGACTCCGGCCAAATTGCCGTCCGTCCCGGCACTGTGAGATATTGTTTCCATTGCCGCGCGAGGCGACATCTCTACTCCTATACTTATGTTAAACATGCGAGAGTGTATCTGATTCGTACGGTCCACGTTCGGCTCGAACGCTGAACGATCCTTGATAGCTACATTTCGCACAGAGATGGATTCCACGTTGGAGACGGGCATTGCATACTTTTTAGGCTGAGAAATAAAAGATTTATAAGAGTTTTTAAAATGAATGAATAAATTCGCGAGTAATGGCTAAATCAAAAACCTATCACTCACGTAATTTGGTGTTATTCAAGTTGAAGTGTTTTTCTGTTGTTTTGTAATGATTTTTAGGTCAATTTACGAGTAGCTGTTATTTACAACAAACTTTCGCTAACTGCTGACAGTTATCGTTTCGACCTAAGCTTAAATTGTCGTATATCTTAATAATTCTATCACTTAGTGTTATTTTTTTAGGCAAAGTACAGCTTCAACTAGTGGGTCTAGAATTCAAACATACTGTACAGAATGTCAGACGAAGCGGACCGCGTACTTGGCATAATCATGTAAAAATATCCAGAAGATCATTATAATTTTAGCTATTAATGCGATGAGGAATGTGCTTTTAAAAATAAATTTTGCATAGAAGAGACGTTATTTAAACCGTGTCGTATTGTGTAATGGAAACGAACCAGCACCGGTTCATTGCAGAGGAACATACAAACAGATGCATTTACATAATATGAGAAACGCTACACCCAGTATAAAATTACTTTACACATATTATGATATATCTTTCATAAATGGTTTCACTCACAGCGGTTCGTACGTACACGGGTTGTTTTATGCACATGTATTTATTATTCAAAACAACCTTTTGTTGTTAGACTTACCAGTGTATAAAAGAAATACTATGTAACAGAAATACTAATACTTCAAAATTAAATATTTCATGTGGGCTAAGTTTGTCACTAAGATGCCTATAATAATGTTACATGAATAAAGCTATTTCAGATTTTACAGCACCCTTAGGTAACTAGGTACTTCTTTTTGGGTCGATAATTACAGGCACTCTCATATAAGAAACGTTAAGAAACGTCAGTTTGCTCGATGTTGTTGATAACGAAGCGATATTTATTATATCGCATTTCATTTCCCACCTTAGTATGTAATTAATTATTCGTGTTTGAGTCCAATTTCCATTTTGACATTAAACACTAAGTTTTTGCATTAACTTGTCACCAGATATACTTAAATTATAAAGTTTACCAGTAAAATGTTCCATAGAGCGTCTAATTTCAAGATTACAACCATTGTGATGGTGAACATTTTCCCGCTCATAATGGTCTCCGAGCACCGCACCGCCGGATGCCGGTCAAGTAATGTGGAGAGCATCGGGAGCTGATCTTATAAAATTTTATCGCAATCGACCGTCGTTAAAGCGGACTGAGAGGATGCCGCTGTCCCGCCGTTATTGGCGGTTTAATAGAAACAGTAACTATTAATATCCGAGATATTATAAACGATATTAAACACGTAAGTCTCATATTATGGTATATTACAGAGGGATTGGAATTGTAATAACAATATCGCAATCCTTAATAACGCCTTAACAGCTGGTCCACTGCTGCACGCCTGTGCTCTCGTGGTATTTGAAGCCCACCGTCTCCCGCGCCCGAGGGCTCGCGGACTTAAGGAATGTATTCCTAACTTATTATCCATTGATCATTAAACTCTGCTTGTAATGATAGCGCAACACGGGCCGAGACGCACGACAGAGGTACAGAAGTTTTTTTTTTATATTAGACAAAGACCAACAATTAAAAACTTGGGAAATGTAATAATTTTTTTAGCAGGGTTTAACATACATTTAAATAGGTACGTCACTCGAGTAAAATCTTTTGGTACTTCCAAGAAAATGTAGAGACGTATTTTCTTTAAAGCGTCCACATTTTCCGCTCGTATTCCAATACTAGAGACATTTGTCAACACATGAGAGAAACAATTTGGCTTCACGAGATGATGGACTTGTTCTTGAAGTGCTTTGAGACGCTTCCAGACAAATGTTTTCTCACGAACACCTTTATGTGTCTTTAAAAGGTTTCAGCTTTTGTATCCAATAAAAATATAACATCGAACATTCTGATAAATTTTAGCTGAATGAAATCGTTCCGTCATCGTGCTTTAGCCGTCTCTTAGCTGGAGTACATCGGCGACGTCGCAGCCTCTAAACGGATAGACTGATTTTGATTTGGTTTTTCGTTAAGGTACTTCGTTTCACTGTTATTTTAGAAAATCCTAAAAATCGTTCGCCCTTTCGAGCTCATAAAATCTCTGGCAAGTGAAGATCGCTTGTTATTTTATGATCTATAGATATAAATAGAATTTGAATAGGATGATCACGTTGGACGGAGGCGGGAGGTAGGTCGGCCGTACGGGTGCGGCATCAGGTTACAGAAACATGTTTTGGCGGAAATATTGGCTATTTTTGGAAACTACGCAAACACAGCATACAATTGACGTCTTACTCGCACGAAACATTATTCGTTTTAGCTATGGTTTTATATCCCTTAAAAAAAATCTCGATATACATAAAACATACTTACAATATTTAAATTTTTTTTTTCCACTTCTCTTTTCATAAGATTACCTGAAAAGCAGAACGATAGGTATCATTCCGCTTCTTTAAGTAATCTTTTTTGTGGTTAAAAAAAGAATTAAGAATTCCCAGTACCAGTCTGTAGTACGGATTATTCTATCGTACTGGCGGTGAAAATCCCTGTGCCTCGGAAAGCACGCTAGGCCATCGTTCCGGTTATTTATTTTCACTAACATATTGTGATGTCAATAATCGTTAAAGCGCAGCGATCCGCATTCGACTTACGTGGTGGGTTCACGCTTTATGAAACCCTCTCGATGTGGGAGAGCAGACATTCGCCGAGAAGTAAAACGTCAATGTACTCATAGGACGATAAGGATATGGATGATTTAAAATAAATTTTGATAGTTGTAGGTCCTTTGAAGTTGGGCGGTCGGACAAGATTACATATTTTGTAACGGCGTGCGTTAACGAATCCCACCGACCCACTGGAGCAGCGTGGTAGACCTTAACTCAATACCTATCTAGCAGAGGTGACCAATAATTAATAATAAGTTACGAAGGTTTCACAGTAATGAATATTTCCTCCCATTCGGTTTGTCATGTAACCGCTTAACCTCACACAACAGCACACACGGTGCACACTGCGTTCTCTATCGGTACGTACATGTGTACAGTCCCAGGGGCTCATACCCGAATTAATGGTTGCAGTCAACTTTGACCAAGGCACCGACCTGAGGCGACGAGGTAAATGATAGGAATAACTCACGGGAGCTAGCTAGCATCTACTAGAATTGAAACTGACCAATCAGTATGTAAAACCCCAGAATGATCCCGATCCGCGTGACCAGTGACCGGGACCGGCACGCAAATATAAAATGGCCGCAATAAGGGTCACGTCGGTCACTCCGCTGCCGAAGCGAAGCTCTTAATCCGCCGCCGCACCCTCATTAAATAATTAACATTTATATCTGCCGCACAGCACGGCGACCACCGCTTCGTGATTTAGCCGACAGTGATCACGGCTGCATGGCATATCCGAAACGTAAACGACTCATCATCACATTTCAACCGACAAATGGACTGGATGTCGCCTGTCCACCTCGTGAGGGCGACGGTTAGATATATTTTTTAGATCCAATTGGAAGCAATGATGGCACGGATAGTTGTGCTGATGAAATGGCGATCGCCAGGGTAATATCAACAAATATCAACCTATCGTTTTTGAACGGCATTTTTTAATTCGATCGGGAAGAATAGTCATGATTTTCTTGGGGTCAATAGAAGCTACGGATCGTCCCGCGTGTTCCTACTTTGGTGAGGTATTTTCATCGCTACTTCGACGCACTCTTGCACTCAAACCCGGGCAGAGCTTCTGCGCTCGCCCTGCCTTTCGGTAACGCTCCAGCAACTCTAAACAGCTATGATCATTGGGAACGTACTTAACGTCACGGCTCGTTATATGTAACACATCTAACACAAACACACACATCTGCATGCCGATTCTCTGCGAAAGCTAATCTGTTAATCCGGTCCGTGTGGCTGTAATTAAAGCATTAACATTCATGTCTGCTCGCGGGCAGTACCCGCTACGAGCAGCATTATCTGCGACGCCGCACAATCAAAACTGAGATCGGCGTGAACTGCCTCCAGTTGGTGCCGGCCATCGTGCTACAATTAAAATCATCGTTTTACTCTTCTTACAGAAATAACACTTGACTTTGACAACCTCCGTGGCGCAGCGCGTGCGCTGTCGCATTATAAAGTTGGAGGTCCTGGGTTCGATTCCCGGCTCGAGTCTGGTCTGGTGGGAGGCTTCGGCCGTGGCTAGTTACCACCCTACCGATAAAGGCGTGTCGCCAAGCGATTTAGCGTTCCGGCACGATGTCGTGTAGAAACCAATTAGGAGTATGGGTTTTCCATACCTCTAATAGGTTAGCCCGCTTCCATCTTAGACTGCATCATCACTTACCATCAGGTGAGATTGCCGTCAAGGGCTAGCTTGTAGTGGATAAAAAAAAAAAAAAACTAAAATCAATATGCTAAAGGTTATAGTAGAAATCTGATATGTCCTTTTCAACCTGCAATGGGATCCCACGAGCCACTGTGACCTTTGATTACCAATATATAGCTGACTATAAGCTTTAACTTAACCAAATAGGTTATTATTAACAGCCTAAAAGACTTACATTAACCGATGGTTGCGTTGCCCGCTCCCGGGTGCCCGCCGGCCCGCGTCATTTCTCGCGTAGGGAATTAATCGATTAGAAGAACGTTTCGCTAAATAACAACGCGAAATGTACCAATACTGCGTGTATTGGTATAAATATTTCAAAAAACACACACTTATGGGTAACGTCACGTTTAAATATTTTTTTTGGAGTAGGTAAATTTTGTTAGCATTGAAATATCAAGTCGGCGCATTCGTTATGACTACCACCGATAGATTAGCGTGATTCTATTTCCTAATTTAGGGCGAACTGAAATACAACTTTGGGAGCGGCCCTATAATCGATCCCCCGTCCTCGTTATCGGTAGTACCTTCATTTTGATCAGCAAAAAAAGTGAAAACTGTCTTTGTTATCATTCAAGAGCGGCACTAGACACAGACACACACAAAAACGGTCAACTTAACGTGTAGCGTCTTACGCATCGTAAAACCCCCTAAAGTAAAACTATAAATTGTAGTGAATTTTTCGGTTAAAACCAGCGCCCCTGTTATTTTCGCAACGACTGCGACGCGGCGCAGCACCTCACACAAGTACCTTATACAAGTGCTCGTAAAGTTTAAGGGCTTCCACCTTCGACAGCAATTCTTATTTATGACGGAAACCCTCCACACAGTGCGAAGAGCTGATCAGCTTTTAGGGTTGCCTTACGAAAAAGTTAAAAATGTCTTTTTTTAAAGTCCTTCCTTAGATATTTGCATTTGTTTTGATCGGTTGCTGTCAGAGGTTTTCGGTCAAGAGTTCGCGTCCCCTCCATAAAAACTGCCGTTGTCCATAACCAAGTGTCGATTGGTTATTATTATTATTATTATTAGCCCGTACTGTCCCAATGTTGGGCAAAGGCCTCCCTTTCTTCCTTCCATTTGTCTCTATGTAGGGATATTTGGGGCCAAGCCGACATATAGGCATCGAGTTCGTCACGCCAACGACGCCTCGGTCTGCCTCGACGTCTTTTTGTTTTTAGTGGCACCCAATGTGTAGCGGCCTTTGCCCAAAGTTCGTCGGACATGCGCATAACATGCCCAGCCCAGTCCCATTTCAGTTTGGCAGCTTTATCTCCCACATCCGTTATATGAGTCTTGGAGCGTAGTATGCTGTTTTTAATCCGATCTGTCAGCTTTACTCCCAGGATGCTACGCTCCATTGCTCGCTGGCAAACTCTGAGTGCGGACTTCTGATGGCATGTCAAAGACCAAGTTTGAGCACCATATGTGAGGATAGGGAGAATGCACACATCCATGAGCCTACGTTTTAAAGTTAATGAAAGTTTTCCCTTCATTAGGTCTTTCATAGCCCAATAACCCTTCCAGGCGTTTTCGGTGCGTCTTGCAACTTCTTTGTCTTGTCTCGCCTGGAAAGAGACTATTTGGCCTAAGTATGAGTACTCATGAACGTATTCAATCCCCGCACCTGCCACTTCTAGCTTGCGCTTTGTGCTGTTTGTCATGAGCTTGGTCTTTAACATATTCATCTCAAGTCCGACTTCCACGCTTACCTCGTTTAGCTCAGCAATCATAGCCCCCAACTCAGAGGCTGATGAAGCAAAAAGGACTATATCGTCTGCGAATCGAAGGTTAGAAAGCCTTTTATCTCCCATGACGATGGCCTTTCCCATCCATTTCACTGACAATTTCCTGAACACCTCCTCTAAAACTGCAGTAAAAAGTTTGGGAGAGAGTGGATCTCCTTGCTTTACGCCTTTCTGAATGTGGAAAGTCTGCCCCGTGGAATGTACTTTAATGGATGCTGTGCTTTTGTGATATATTTGCTGTAGTATTTTTATGTATTGTGATGGAATGTCTTGGCTATGTAAAGCTTCGAAAATTTTGGAGTGTTTTATACTGTCAAATGCCTTTGAGTAATCTATGAATGCTAAATAAAGTGGAAGGTCGAACTCTACATGTTTTTCAATTAATTGATTTATTGTATGGAGATGATCAGTGGTAGACAAGCCACGTCGGAAGCCAGCCTGTTCAGCAGGTTGGTTTTTATCTAATTGACCCGATATTCGAAACTCTATTATTTTAATTAATGTCTTATATAAATGTGATACAAGGCTGATGGGACGATAATTACCGACATCTGTTTTGTCACCTTTTTTGTGCAGTAAAATGATATTTGAGTGACAAAATTGCTCAGGTAAATTACCCGAATGTAAAATAGAATTTCGATTGGTTAGTAAATAAAAAAATTTACAGATTTCTTAAACCATAAATAGCAAAACCTGAAATTTTTAAACGCATTCAAAAATGATTCCCTAAGGAAAATTAATAATAGGTCTTTTGTCCTACTGAATAGGACAAACTCATGTCTGTGATGACGTAAACCTCTTGCGAACTTGGCTCAGATTGGTCGCGTCGTAAATATTTTATGATGTTCTTCGCTTCACTTTGGTTTGTGATCAAGTTCACACTCTTTGGTAGTATACCTACTGTTTGACATCGTGAACGGTGTGCACGGCACGTATTCAAATTCAAAATGTCATCCTCGCATCTCACTCCTCGGGCTGGTGTCGTGGCCTGGCCTGCCCCGAGCATTCCTACACTTAACCAAATTCTTTAATCATGACCTCGCAGTACAGTTAATATGCTACATAATACTATACTGTAATAATATGTAATTAGTTAAAAAGGAATTGCTTACATAAAACATTGGAGTTGTCTCTCAAAAAGTCCGAAGCTTATTTAAACATCGAGCTAATAGAAATTTCCATATTTTTAAATTGTTGTTCCTGACTAGTTTTAAACGGCAACGCGAAATCGTGATATCGAAATTAATACCCGGCTAAGTTTATTGCGAGCTACTTTTTAGACCACGGCACTTCCGAAACCCTCGCAACTTTAATGTTTCAAACGATCGATACGATGTCTTGATCTCAATACAATAAAAAATGTATGTACGTATTCAAAGCGTCTCTTGAGAATCAATTTTCATTCATCCCTGTCGGTTGTGGAGCGTAAGCTTAACATTAAAAACAAGAGAGCAGCATCAGTTAAGGAATCGTAATCACATTCATTCCGGTCCGGTCGATCAGCATCTTTTAGGTGAACCGCTAATCGCTAAATGCTAAGCAAATTAACGAACCCAAGCAGTGAATTAATTAGTTTGCGAAATATCCTACTACTAGTAGACGGATCTAGAGGGAGCACACAAACGCACACTCGATCTGCGAGTGCAACTAGAGATGTAGGTCAACAGCGATCAGACCGGCCGTCGGCTGAAACGGCTGATGCTTGCACACGAGTCCGTGCGGCGTACGGATACCTGGATTGAGCGACTATGATATGCATTAGTTAAGTAAGTGACTAAGTTATTAGTAATATCCATCCACTAGTTATTAGACCAGAACTCCTCGTACTCGGAACCAAAAATCTGAATAATTGTTGCGCTCTAAATATGTTTCTGAAGGAGCCCTCCGTTTGTGCATTAAATCACAATTTTCATCTTTGACCACGTTGCAAGAATATAGCCAGCTAAATTGAATGCCACATAAAAACAGAATCAAAGGAGGAGTGTTTCGGACGGCCACCGATGCTAACAGGTTTATTTCAAAGGTTCAAAAACAAAAGCCGCTTCTTCGTGCTCCGGACCTGTTCAGGTTTGGCAGTAATTGAAGCAATCATAATTTTAGTGTTACTACTAAAATTGTGATTGCTTCAATTTATAGTTTTAAGTAAGAAACTGAAACCAACACACATTATCACACACAATCCATTAAAACGACACCGAACGATCACGCCGGTCCCCTCGTGCGCTTCTAATAAGCTGGAATCTAGAGCAGTAACAATATGAAGACGTTTGCGATCGCTGAAACAAGTAGCGGGCGAGACGTAAACGATCGTACGGCTGCCTGAAATAAAGTTAATATCATAAAATAGCTTCCTATAGTGTTTGCACCCCAAAAGTAGTGATGTGACGAGACTACGTGACAGGAATTGGTGAGTTTGGAACGCACTTGACAAGTAGAAAGTGTGTTACGGTCTGCTCGTGAACTTTTTAATAGTGATTCTGTTCTCACGTGTGTAGGTCGCCCGGGAACGTGCCGAACTAACCTTATAGTTAGATTTGCGAAACGACGTTAACGTGGAGTGAGGAGACTTAGCCGCTCGCACGGCACGGCACTGACAGGAGGAGAGGACGCTGTGTTGATAAGTTGCCAATTTATCAAATTATTCATTTGAGTTCGTAAAACTTCATTTCTTTCAGGGGTTTCTCCTTCGCCTATCAGAACTCTTTATAAGAGTATTTTATAAAGTTGCATTACAGTTTAAAAAATATATACGTATTGTGGTTTTGAGTGTTAAATACACGAGTGTAGTAAAATAAACCCCCCCCCCCCGGGGACCAAACTCGAGACCCATCATTGCGTAATAAGTCGCCGCATAAGCAGTGCCACAAAGCCTATAATACACTCATTTATAGAGCCCGCGGCGCGGCTTACGCAAAAATTATGGCTTCCACCGCGGGCTTTGTTTCCCGAATTTTTAATATCGCGGATTATCCCGCCGCGCCCCGTCCCGGCACCGGCCGATCTGTTCCTGCATTACAGTAAGCCGCCGGTGACACAATTATGATTAAAATTCCTCGCGTAATCCTCGCAGGCGCCGCTCTAGACAGTGGAATCCTATATCATTATCATCTGAATTAATAATAAAATGTCGGTTAACTATGACCAGCTGGACGACCGCAACGTGTGTACATTAAATAACCAGCCATGATAACGAGGCTGTTCATTCGGCTCCGAGTGCCTAAAAGAAAGACACAGTAAAAGATGCTAGATCAAACCGGGCGCGAAGGGCTTGTGTGTGCAATGGTTCTCTAGAAAGATATTGTGAATTCTTTGACCAAAAACGAACATAAAATGATAATAGGAAAGCACTAGACAATGGCTGTAATGATTCAAAGATACATGACGACGAATGCTGGCGGCGGATATGAGTGCCGCGTCACTTCCGCAAGCCGATTGCTTCCGGCTCGACGCTCATTAGCACGTGTGCTGCGCTCGCACTCCGATAAGCATGTACGTCCATAAACCAGGAGCTGCGACATAAAAATAAGATAGCTGGGCTTATTTACTTATCAATTTTCAGTCAAGTTTAGGTGCTTTAATCAGTCAAACGTACTCACATATGCCCTTACAAATTGTATTATCTTTGGACGTGATTTTGATCATGTCACTAAAACACTTCACTGCTCTAACATAGATGCGGAGCGCACTGGGCTGCAGCGGTTTCACAGATAGTTTCCTTTTTCCTTTTTCCGTCTAACTCAAAAGTATAATTTTTAAAGGCAAGCACAATACGAATGGCACTGTCTTATGACATTCATCAAGGTCTACCTATGACATTGATTAAGTGAATTTGGTACATAATAATTTTTGATTGAATCGAATAATCTCGTAGTAATCTTCGGTTGCGGCTATTTGCTACCCTACCAGCAAAGAAATATCTGCAAGAGTATGCGCGTTCTGGTGCAAAATCGGGGATATTTCCGCACAGGCCGATTAAGCGACCACCTGGATGCCTGGTCCTCTTCCACCACCCGCTATTCCAGGTCATTTCTGCCGCGCATCTGCAAATTGTGGAACCAGCTTCCATCTTCTGTGTTCCCTAATGTTAATAATATGGGGATCTTCAAAGGGCGGATTAACAAATTGCTCAAGGGCCAGCAACGCATTGGCGGTTCCTCTGGTGCTGCAAATATTCATGGGCGGCGGTAATCACTTACCATCAGGTGACCCGCCTGCTCGTTTGCTCGCTATGTATATAAAAAAAAAGCGAATTTCAATTCAAATATGTTCTATAAACACCGTTTTTGCTTAGTATTATCTTAATATCATGACGACGTGTTTCAATATTATGCCATCCTGTACCATCAGACACACGCAACTCAAAACAAATTGCACAACAAAGTAACCCGCTCCGCAACTCGACTGCTCGCCTACACTAAATAATTCACGGACAGAAATAATGTCCATAAACACTGATACAATTATGCACATGTGACATTACTTCTGTAATCGCGGTCGCATCCGGTCACGAAGGTATTACGTGACAGCAATAAAAGGCTTTTTATCGAACGTTTATGTCATTTACTTACCGTATATTAATGTCATATCAGTATAAGTTAAACACATGTTGCGATTTTTATGCTCTGCGAATTCTGCTGTTCTATTTTTATTATTGTTAAATTTCCTGCTATAATAATACGATTGGTGGGTTTTGAGGTGCTGGAGCAGCGACTGCGCGCCGGTAAACGTTGATACCTTCGCTGGGTAAACACACACTCGGGAAACACGAACATACGATCGACAGCACTGGGGCCTTTGCGGGAAAGTTATTGCTAAAAAAAATATTAATTAATATTAAACAATCACAAACTTAGCAAACCGCATGAATCTTCCTGTTTTTTCACCAGACCCTAATCTAAATACTCCTTCAGTAAAAAAAATCGCATTTGCATCGGTCTTTCCGTTTGATGCACAACGTGATAGGTGAACGGTGGAGACAATGTTTCTGAGGACTGGCATACAAAATCACGATTTAATAAATCTTTTTAATATCTAGTGGCGTGGCTATCTCATACCCAGAACTATCTGGGTCACAATAAATCACGCGGCAATCATTGCAGGCACGTCTGCGGCACCGCGTCGCCGGATCGCGCGAGGAGTGGAGAGGCTGCGTGCCGCGGGAGGCCTGCGACCACTCGACCGACTTGCGTGCGTGCAGCCTGTACCTACTACTACTGTACCATGCACATCAGTACTAGACAGTTGACGTCTATGTATTACTGGAACAACAGCATCATTACTGGTGGCCACGAGATACCCCTAACAGCAGAGAGCACAATCTCTAATGCGAAAATAGCGTTATATGATGCGACGATCATTTATTATTCCAGATTCACTATGTCCTAGATCGGAAAAGTATCTAAAAAATTCTTTAAAATTAATAACTAGGGTCAAAATGGTGTACCAAACATTAAAATTTTATGTACTACTAAATAAATATCAAAGTAAACTTTAAAGAAATCCCGACAAATGTGACCGATGATCCGTTGGCTGCGATGTACACAGAAACTTGGATGAATAATGTTTCGTGCGGGTCGATTGGGTGGCAACGACATAAGGATGTCTGAACTGAAAAATGCAATGAGCACACAAGTGCAGGGACGCTCAACAGCCTTACAACAAGCGTTACGAGTGTGCCCGATCTAGATGAAACACATCTCCCGGTGCACCGGCGAGACGGCAGCGCTGAGTTGTTGTCGCCCCACAGCGAACCAATCAATGCGCAACCTGCGATATAGCGCCGGAGGAAACGTTGCAATCATTCTACAAATTGCTGCGAAACAAAATTGGCCGCCATGTTGCTTTTGTGGCGCATCTGAAGACCTCCGTGTATCGCAGACGTCGAGATTGTCTTCTTCTGTGAATACGCTCAAACGGAACACGTTTAACTTCTCGAATATTTTTAAGTCACATAAACCTTTATAGGCGGCACACTGAATACCTCTGTAGTTCAGGACACAAATAGACAAACTCGAAAATTCACTAATCTCTGTCGCAAAACGAACCCCTCTTTTATCAAGTAAAACGCCTGTCTGTGTATCAATTGCCGGAATAAATGGACGATTCAATTTATCGCTCGGTCACATTTTAATAGTACAAATAACTATCATCATAATTCGCTTATAACGCCCAACAAAGAATAAATTTGCCAAACTCCGTGGCGCAGTGCATGCTCCGTCACATTATAAGGTCTTGTTTTCGATTCCAGACTCGAGTCTGGTTTGACTTCGGCCGCTAGTTACCACCCTACCGACAAATACGTGTGTGTAGCCAAGCGATTATATTATTAGCGACCGGCACGTTGTCGCGTAGAAACCTATTAGGAGTGTGGGCTAGCCGTCAAGGGCTAACTTGTAGTAAAGAAAAACTGACTGACCTACACTGGAGTTGATCATGTAATAGCGAGCCACCTATACTTTTATCCCGGAAAAGTCCATGATTACTGCACGTCACTCTCAGTCTGTGATGCATAAAGTGCAGGTACTCGGACTCAGATAGTGTCTAACAGAGATATCAGAGATTTACATCGGCCACACCAATTTGCCTCGTTTTAACAGTTTCTTAAGTCAGACGCGAGATGGAGCGCGCTCTATAGATCTCGGTCCGAGTTCCTCACACTCGACAAAACTAACATTGAAGTAGGGCCCCGCCTATAGTGGCCTTCGTGACTGAAGTGCCAAGCTAAACAGGTCTGTTGGACTTAGACTAGACCTAGTTATAAAATATGTTAAAATTCGGCTGCCCTCCTCTCATTACACATAAACTCCGTAAACTGGTTTTCTTTATATCGTATGCTTTTCGTTAAACCATTTTAAACTATCTAACCGATGAATACTTTCAGAGATGGAGCGGTCGCACGTCACTCACTATCAAGGGAAATGGCGTAGCAACCAGTATAGGCACATTTGACGCGATGACACCTGAGTGTCCGTTTAGGATTTCATTATTCCTGAGCTTGTTCTCAATTGCGACGTACGAGGGGATGGAAATCGTTTGGAGTGACGAGAATGAGGACGAAACAAGACGAGACGGCGGTGTAACGAGACGAACGATCCCAACGAGGTCAAAGGTCGCGCGGAGGAGAGGACGCGCTCGAAGGGAATCAAGAAAATTCCAAATTTCCGTGAAGCGTAATGTGAACAACGAGCAACACGGACAGGAGCAGACTAAACTGCCCAACACAAACGTTCGGTAAGCCGACGAAAACAATTACATGTCATTTGACTATATCAGCCAACCCCGCAAACCTGTGTATTTATTTCCATTAGATATAATACGGTTGATAACGTCGCAGCCAATCACCAAATTATCCAATAAACATAAAGTTATGTATATAAATATACATAAGACAGTGAAAAAGTAAAATAATTATATAAATACCGCCACATTTTAAGATATTGTATGCCGATAGTGATAAAGTTGAATATTATAAATCAGAATACATTCAGCTTCGGATCTTCTTAGTTGCCAGAGGTCCCAATCAAGCTATCATAATTTTATCTTCTGTATCATTTCATATTTCTATTCTTTGACAGAAGAGAACGTAGCGAGTTCCGTTTCATCTCTAAGGCAAACACCGAGTTACTTTTTGACGTTTTAAAATAAACGTAAGGAAAATTCAAATGTGGTTAAATTATGCACTCGCATTATGTAAAATTAAAATATTTCTTGTGTTATTTCAACTTGTTTTCCACCCTTTTGCTAGCGTGGAATTCATAATTTTCTTTTTAACTCTGTGCCTGTGTTTTAGAAGAATTCTTGATAATTTTGTTGTTTAATCCTCAGTACAAAGACACTACAATAACATTTTAAATATTCTCTGGAAAATTTCCTCGAAGCTGCTACGACCCACATTTTTGCTCGCCTCCTAATCGGGACTTTATTTTTTGTGCAAAATTAATGGATCGGTTTAGATGATGACAGAGTAAAGACTGGTCAGCATGGCAGCTCATAGTGTGGGTAGTGTTATTTTGGATGATAATTATTTCTTAGCAGAATTCTAAACAACTGAAATTTGTTTTTTTTTAATTTTCGGTTCATATTTTCTAAGATGATTGATTTATTTGGTGTTGATTTATTACACAAGTTGTTGAAATTATAAATTGCGCCGTGCAGGTTTGCCCGTTTTATGCGGATTACAGCAAATTAAGCCTATCCTCATTGGACGATGGTAATCATAATCAAACAGTGCTTCTTAGCCCTACCTGTCTAAGAAAAAGCCCTCAACAAACTCAGCCGGGTGAAATTCTTCGTACTCGTCACCATCGGGGAGGTCATGAGCTCCAACCCAACCCTAATAACAAAGACCTCCATTGCCAATTACATCGCCTCGGAGTACAAATTCCTGGCTCAACTATGCTCGGCATCTGTGCGTACCTGTAACAATAAAAACAATAATTAAGCGGTGCGCAGACGGACGGGACGGTCCCGCGTAAATTACATTCCCGGGACCGCTTATGAAAAATTTTCGGGACCCTTACATCACCTTACATTTCCCATAATGAACTGTGTTGTATTAATTTTTTTGTGTTTTTAGGTTTAAGACAATATCCTCGAGTGTGTTATTTTATGTATTTCTGGATTGGTCTTATAAAGCCCGATTCGGTTTTAATAATATATTTAAAAGCTTTTGTAAAAGATAAGTAGATCTTATAGTACTGATCACTTAAAGATAAAAGTTGTTCCACAAGGTTCACACAGGAGGGCGAGACCGTTGAGTGCGGAAATCCTCTCAAGACCTCACCCCGGCAGTGGGCACTGGACGTTCAGGACATGTAAAGACCATAACTTGTGGTTGGATGAGTTACCACGTCCGTAGCACGGCGATGACGTAGGAACCTTAACTGTTGTGGTATCAATACCGAGAACATATTTTATATTCAACAGAAACCTAACGGATCGCTTGCATGAGCTGTACAAACGGTCGTTTTATTACGCCTCGCCTATTCTATATGGAGGTGATTGTTCAAGCAGAATACAGATATCTTGACCAGTTGAAGTTGAATGTGAGATTTTAGATCTCGTCGCTCGGCGAAGTGTCCCGCTAATTCAACTGCCTGCAGTTTAAAACTACAGCGAGAAACGGGTAAGCAGTAAGTCTGCACGACGAGAGTCAAAATAAAACACCTCATCAGCAAACTGGCCTTTGAACTGGACTTATCTGCTGTGGAATCAATCACTTATATAATATTATGTTTGTATAGAAATGCCTTACGTTTACGAGCATGTCGGTTTACTGGCAACTTGAGAGTGGGTTGGTTTGTGTGAATTCTGTATACTGAAAACTTATATTACACGTCTGTCGGTAGTTTTTCCATTAACAAAAGTTAGCATCAAGTGAGCCCAACGAGTAGGGTCGCCATAAATAAAACCACGACCGATATTTTTCCGCGCAGAATTTTTTACTAAGATAGAATATTATTCAGAATGTTTTGTTCTGAGAAGTTGTTTGAACTAATAACTGTATTCTCCGATCGTGCGCTGCGTCGCACTAACGAGTTACTCAATTTTTTTCCACGCACATGCAAAATAATCACTGAACATCAGGTGACTCTCCTGCTCGTTTTTGCTATCACTTATAGAATTCAAAAAGAAGGAGTTTCTCAATATCAGCCAGAGGTTACGGTATTGGTGTAGTCAATTCCACGCCTCAGAAATCACGTTAATCCGTTGCTCGTAAAAAGCTAACGAATTTTACCTACTTTCAGGAAGCCTTTTACCTACTCATATAAGAGCAGCGTCAGGTCTTAACTCTATTCTTTAGTTTTATGAAAAAAGGGGGCAGCGACAAGCCCTAGCCCGAGCCATGGTCAGCTCCGCCGCTGGTGATCAATGGCGAGTCAAGGACGGTCGCTAGCGGCAGACCGTCCGCGACAGGCTGTGCGCCGCGGCCACCCTGCCGTGATGGAGCGGTGACACTTTGTTTCCTTGTGCTAATGAAGTTAGTTCTGCAGCGAATGGTATATTCTCCACGTACTTTGTTGTCGGTGCAGACATTATGCAAACATGAAGCGAGTCTGCGCGCCCTCCGCGTCGGACGTGGCTCGGGAAGGATTTAAAACGTTTATGAGCTCGCAAACTTTATTTTCGACTTAATTTCGGGACTTTATTCATAAATTGAAGCAGCCTTGGTAGTTTGGCAGCTTTGTGGGGAAATGTTGAAGCGCGAGGCACCTCTTTTGTAAAATGTTCGGTATGTGTTACTAGTTGAAGTGAGTCTTTCGTGCTAGTCGAGACATGGCCCGATTTTGTTCACAATTCACAGAGGTTTCGTAATTATTCGGTTAGTAAACAGCTACTCACCATCGTGTCATTATCAGATTGTTGCCGAGCCGGGAACCTACAAGGGTAGCACCCGCTTATTGTACGAAAGATAAGTCAATTAAACTGTGTAACGTAGCGGCCCTTGTAGATACGGTGTACTGCGATGATTGATCACAATTGATTGCTTGTCAACGTTGACAGCTTAATTGGTAAACCAATGATTTGGCTAGTTTTCCAGAATTTAATTTATTAGCAAACGCAATTTTAAAAACCTCGAAGAAGTAAAAAAAAAATTTACACGAGTAGTTTGACGTCTAGCATTTCTTATGCCCGACTTATTTTGATTAACATTCATATAAATAGATATATAACATAACTGTTGTTATCAAGGTCGGTAAGGGTACTTTGTTAAGTTAATGTGAAAAAAATCGTTAGAGCTCGCCAACCAGCCTTGAACAAAACAAATACAATTCCCTCTATAGTAGGAGGGAGAAGGTGTGCCCAATGACGAGGATATTGACGAACGAGAGCATCTCTTACAAAGAAAATTTACCCAAATCGTCCAAGACACAACACCGAAATTGGTGCATCCTTTTACAGGTAATCGGTTAACTACCGCATTAAGTTCTAAATAACATGTAAGTATAATGTTTTTATCGCGGAGCGGGTTGTCTGTATTACAATTTTAATAATTTAAGTTTTATTATGATGATTGATCACCTTGCGATTAATTTCGTTTCAAACGTGTTATTGCGTACCTTTTTTAACTCAAACTAGTTTTTTTGTATTACGTATTTAATAAGGAATCTTAATAGTAAATATACTCAAGGTATCTATTTAGTCTGGGTTCGCTGACTATATGAAATCGCTGAATATGTTTATTATTAAAATAATATACCGGTGAAAGAATAACTAAAATCGGTTTAATAGTTTCAGAATTTGTCGATTACAAATAAACAATTAAAAAAAACTTTAAGTTAGTTAAGTATCATATACACACGAAGGGTCTCGCACACAAACAAACGTCTCTTCACACAACACATTAGCTAATTCCTACCAGTCACTTATTTTGATTTAATACCAATAGAAAATGAACTCTAACAATATGCAGTAGAGTCGTTTATGAATTAAGATTTTAATGAGATGTCTCCATTACAGTGCATACGAGAAATAAAGCCGAAATGGAATTTTAATACAGAGAAATAGAAGGTTCAAATTTGGTCGGAGGCCGTCTTTCATTGAGGGAAGGCGAAGCCATTTGAATAAAAAACTGTCATTAGAATATGCGCCTTAGCAAATAAGGCTAAGGTCGTTTTCTGGTCGCGGCGGCGGCGCGCGGCCGTGCCGGCCGGTGCCAGGCGCGGCGCCGGAGTGGGTACAGTTACAAATAGCTGTCGTGTTCGAGGAGTGCTGCTCTCGGTTATGAAACTACGTTTTTGTAGTGTTTGGTGTTGCCGGCGACGCAGCTGCCTGCTGCCGTGCAGCGCGTCACAGCACCTGTTGACGTACGTTAGAGTGCCATCGTTATTAGGCATTGTTGTAAAACACTGCCTACTCGACATAAAATTATAATATTTTCAGGACTACGTCTTACAGTATGCTCTCTTTTGGACCAAGATCCAATAAGGACCTATATTTATGCGGTGCGGAAGTCAGTTTCCTGCTGGCTTGCTTTAAGAAATAAACAAACAGATCGCTCACGGCGACAAGGTCAATTTTTACAACAATTCAATAGTAGCATGTATACATGTCTGACACCTCCAGGCTCGCATTTCACGGAGGCCGGAGGTCGCTCATGACACCCTTCGGCAACCAGTGCGTCTCCTGCGAGAGAGGAGTGTGGTAACGTGCTCCCTTTAAAATTACAAAATTGATTAAAATATCCAACTGTAACATCGGTTGGTAGGTGGAAGAAAAAAACATTTTTTACTTGCATATTTTACTTCTATTCTAGAGGTCGCCATTTAAGGTCAATTCTTATTTCCATACCAATATTATAATTATCCGATATTAATATATAAATTTTGAAGTAACTCTTGTCTGTAATATTTTTAACAGCTAAACAAACAGCAACGAAAGGCAAGGATATCTGTAGCATACCGGAGGATCTGTGATACCTTTTATCCCGGAAAACGATGATTTTTTTTAAACTTTATCCGACACGGACGAAGTCGCAGGTGTCAGCTAGCTAATAATATTAGTAGGATGTTACAGTATCACATGTAAACAATTTCCCGGCGCTCTCTGCGCGACGGCAACATAAACACCCAATTGAAAGTTCGATAGAAACAAGGAAGAACAAAATTAGTTTACTTTTCAAATCCGCAAGATACACAACTAACTACACGACGAGGTGTTTGCGTTCAATTACTTTAGTTCCGCTGCCGAGTGGCCGCGATAAGCCCGCTCGACTCCTCGACTACTCCGGCACCTGGATGCGCTGCTCTCGGGTGAAACAATAAGAAGTTTGGCGACCTCGTGAGCCCAGTGGTTAGCGAGCGGCGGCGCATCGCGTGCCATGTTATTATTGAGTGCATGTTGTATGCTCAGTGATGACATATGTCCTCCCTATTAATATATAACTCAGTTACGTTTACAGCTATCCTGCAAAAAAGAACGTAGCGATAATCCAAACAAATGAATAAAATATGCCTCGTAAACATAATAATTGTTTACTATCACTTCGTTAATTTAATAATGTATGTCACTGTAAAGGTGACATGGGATTACGAGTACATTGAAACCAATTTTAATTTGTTTAATTTTACTGTGCTAAGTGGTAAATAAACGATAAGGTTAGCTCCTACGGAAAAAAATACTTGATAGTGAAATTTAGCAAAGTAAATGTTGTTGGCAGCAGTTTTAATTTTTCATTGTGTTATAAAAAGCTCTTAAATCTCACATAAACTAAACTTTCTTTGTAGGCATACCCCAGTATGACCTTTCGTAAGTAGGTGCGCAAAACAGATCGCCCCCAAAGATCACTTTCCCACGCACGCGGGCGCACGGTCGTCGACCCACTAATATAGGTAAGCCTTAACCTAGATCGAGATGTACTGCAGCAACTCGCGACACTCGCGAATACGCGTATAGTAAACATTGCTTACACCAAACATAAAGTCGTTTTAAAGGGGGGTACTGGTTTAAGCAAAGGATCGCAATTACTAGGATTTGTAACTTTGTAAGGAGGGAAGGTAGAGGCACTGTCGACCATCCACACTGTTGCCGGCTTGGCTCAACGTTGCACAACCAGCACAATTGACTGATTTGTCGCGAGCAATCGCGCCATGTTATGTTTAAATGGCAAGGGTACGGATCAGTCAGTGTAACAAATGACACCGCCATTACGATTCTCGACCGATAATATAAATCAAACGTAAAGCTCAAATATTATTGGCGCATGTTATGCCATTGTGACCCAATTTAGTTGCTAAGCAATCTAGTAGACTTGAATAGTACGCACCAAATATACGTGCGATACTGAACAACTTTAACTGTACCGTATGTCCGTATAACTTTATCAGATTACCGAAGGAAAACAAAACCCACAATGAACTAACGAGAGTCACCTTTCTACGTATAACAGACGAAAGAGTAAAAACGGAAACTACTCCAGTGAGTCACAGTTCTATCGATGAGTGAAAATTGCAAAAGATTGAACCAACCTTATTTCAGTGTGTTGTTTACCGCAGAGCAGTTGCTTGCAGTGTAGATTTGAAGTCGCTGAGAGTCCTCAAGAGATGGTTAACGAAGCCCTCGACGCGAGGACGGGACCGGATGTATTTTATTTAAATAATTTATTTAGAATGTATATTGTTTTGTAGCAAACAATCAAAGTTATCTGTGACAGCCACGTCCACGTCGGTAGATTGCATTACACTTTTATTTTTCTAATGAACTTTTAAAGTCCACTAAGCGTGAATGTTTATGACAATGTCTCTAAAATAAGTTTAAATATGACGAAGATAGTCATATTTCAAAACAATCGACTCAAATAGGAAATCCTTTTGGTAGACGATTGAAAGTTAAGAAAGAGTCTCGTTAACCGGGAAGCAGTACCTCGCAGCGCAGCGGCGGCGGCGGTTAGACAAGAGGTGAGTAACAGGCTCCTCGACTGGAGGGGCGAAGTTGACGTAATTTATTTTTCGCTTTCCTCCGCACTCGGAGGCTTGTCGGCGGCTACGTAAATAATTTGTGGTACCACTGAAAAGCTTTTACAATCCAGTTATATTTACTCTGACATATTTTATTTTAAATTAGATTGCCTAATTAGATTTCCATTCTGGTTTAAAATTCGTTATCCATTTTTCAAGCATATTCTAGCACGAGATTTACCTCATAAGGTTTTATAATACTGTAATAAAATGGTTGCATGGATAAGTGGTTACAAACTTGTTTTAAAAGTACTCAAATGTGGTCGGGTTAGCAAACAATAATTGATGGTGAGTAAAAGTAATGCAGGCAAGATAAAAGCGCGCTAACGCAAAAAATATAGTCCTCATTGTCTATAATATATGCCTCATCTTTTCAGTTGGCGATTCGTTTCCAATTCCAGATTAGATTAGGAGCGATGGGATTATTAAAAATGTAAAATGTTCCAAGCGTAAACCCTCGCACAGTCAACATTGCTGTGAAGAAAGTCAAGAGCTGTCTCTCTATCGGCAAGATCCGCTGTAAGGAGTTAAAAAAATCGTAGCAATAGGTCTATCTAATAATGTGTTACCAATAGCTCGTAACGTGTCACTTGCACCACACGCCGTGTCATTCAGCCCACGTTATCACGGGGTGAGCGACCGCGGTTATCTCTCGACCGTGACCTCGCTATTACTACTCTGACTACCTCGTGAGCAACCACTCCGTGTGTATAACGCTTTCTATCCGTAAATAAGTAGCCTATATCGTTAAGAGGGGCCAACAAGACAGTTAATCCAATGAAATAAAAAAATATATAAAATTCTGACCAGGTGATAATATAGATATGGATAAGCAAACGATGACTTGGAATGGTTTACCGCCTCTTAATTAGGAGTCGGTGGAAAATGATTTCGTGCGAAAAAGTAATAAATAATTTCAATATCCCAATGGACAGTAGTAGGTTTCTAAATTGCACATGCTACAAACTGAAAGTATTAGAGTATTATTTCTTGGAGTATGCAAAATAATTTTCCAATAGATTAAGCAATTTAAGCAAGCATTGGGCATTTATGAGCACAGCGAATTCACGCAAAATTTGATCTGAAAAACGCGAAGGGCCAACGGCGCACGCATGTGTGCCGCTAACCCGCTGTTTACTGCTCGCGCTCAGCCACCGACCGCTGGCTCATTTTCCAAGAGATTAATTTCAGACATTTGTAAAAGTCGACAAAACGCCGAGACGTGGCAAAAGCCAAAACGTAGTTTCTTTCCTTGTAAATTTCGTAAGATTTAGCCGTAATGAAATGTATACAACACAATCAGATCTGCTCTACTCACGTTTCTTAGCGTACAGAGACTCGCATTATAAAGATCTGTTTTGCTTTTAAGCTGTTTAAAGTTTTTGTAGAATCTCGCAGATATAAAGTAGGTATTGGACATAACAGTCCACCTCAGTCTAGAACTGTGCGCTGACGAACATGGCGGTACACAGGGAAGCAAACAGACAAACAGACACAGTTGTTAATTTATTTGTGTGCGAGCGCCGATACGACGATAACACGCCGAAATGAGTTTGGTAAGTACAAGGGATACTCGAACTTTACTTGATCGATTTGTAAGATTTATTTTATTTAAAAGGGTTTCCATTCCGGGTGGTTTCAGGGTCATCTCTCGATTTCTAAGATCCCATCTTAGAGAAATGGAGAGAACTCTTCAAATATTACAAGCCCATCTATAACGATTTGGATATTTTTAGGAACTTGTACATTTACTGCCGGCAAGGTCAAGTGGAATAAATATTTTACGGGTTGCGACTCGATTATCTTAAATTAATTATCTTATTGGCTAATATTCCAAAAATGTATCCAATAGTTATGGAGTTATTAGTTGGAACAAACACAAAGAAAAAAAATTATAGTTGTTTTCTATGTTATACTTTTAGATTACGCAATCGCAAAAAATATTATATTGACATTTAAAACCGACCACAGTAACACAGATCAGATATAATACGACGGCATTATCCTCTCGCACTCGGCTAAAACTTTCAATTGATTTGATATCAAATCATGCACATAATGTTACAATGGGCAGTGCAGCCCGGGCGCCGCGCCACACAGCGGAATGCGGGTACTTTTAAATTGCTAATGCAATTAATTCACTATCCGCAGCTTTAATTAGTTTGCGGGGTGCGGCGGCGCAAATGGTTTGCAATATTTTTACTTTACTACTATAGTTTTAAAAAAATATGAGAAATATTATCACTGGTTTGTGTTTTCATGCCATTCTAAAACAGAAGTTCAAAGCTACCATTTCTCTTATCGACGTGGCTGCTTGACTACTATTGTCCCAACTTATTTAAACACAGACCAGGCAAAAGTATCTAATGGTCCAGATCAGTTACCATGTTCTTTTTTTTTTTATAAATTTACTTCACACACGGGGTCAGGGCGCCTGATCTTACTGGTAAAAATATTATATGAATATCAATAATATAAATTAATTCTAAAGTTATTCACGAGCAAAAGTAATAAAAAATAGAGTACGTCCCGGTGTTGGCATTAGCGGTTGAATCCGCGATGAAAATATAATTACGTCATAGAGGGACAGCCCATACAAAATCCTACGCGAGTGACGGAGGACAATCGACGAGGTGTGTGAATCACGAACTGCGTATCCCGGCACGTCACGGGCCATGTACACCACCAGGGCACCTACCTACGGGGCGATGCTTTTTATCAGTGGTTCTGTGGAAGCAGACATACACTTTGAGTAATTTCTTTTCAAATTTGTATGTTGGGTCTTTTTGATGTATTCAACTTTTAACATGAACATCTTGGCTACACTTTTAAAAAAGTTTGTCCTAAGATTAACCTGTATTCCAGGAATAAGAAACTACCCAATGTTATTTTAAACGCTTACCTCCGCTAGGTACGGTCGGAAATAAAGTGTGATTTAAAGAAATAACATTAAATAGATGTATTAAAGCTAATAGAGGTGCGGGCAGTACGTCTACCCGGCATTCAGCAATGGCGAGAGGGTGCGGTTGAAGCGTACTAATGTCTTCGCACGCACTCAGTCGCTGTCGGCAACAGGTGCGGCTGCCGCGCGCCCATTTGTCTGCGTCTCACCTCGCGACTGCCGGGTATCGAGCAGAAACAAGCAGAGCCCGCGTCAAGTACACATTTCTCTTCCCTTCTCAAATGATTTTACTTTCAAAATAATCCAAATTTACTTCAGCTATTTTGCTTGAAATTTTTCACATAGCACGGCTATTCTGATTCCTTAACCTTTTAAAGGTTAGCAGTGGTGCCGCAGCAATATTGTGTGACACTACGAGTAAATAAACGAGATATGGTTACACGGCAGACATTTAATAATTATTTTTCCTCATTTTAATTTCGACGGTTTGTAATGTTTGCCCCACTGTCGAAGTCATCACAGCGTTTAAGCTGTGTATAATGAATATCTTTTGAACTGTTTGAGAATTAACAGCTCTTTTCCCAGTTGGTGTTGGGATCCCGCCACAACTACCAATCTCTCTGCAACTGGAATAGTCTTCCGACTGGCCGAATGCTGGCGCGATTGGGTATTGATAGATCATAACATTACGACAGAAATGTTAGGGAATGAGGATCGCTGCGGAAATTTCTTTAGGCTTGTTGTTCCTTGTAAAATAAGTTTCATTTCGAACTAGCGTCAAGTGTTATCTCATATATATATCTATGATTTCAAATCATTAACTACTTGCAGAAAATCGAAAATGGCACAGTCGATTTCTGTTTCGTAACATGCAATCGATAGCGTTCGAATTGATTCTTTATGAAAAGTTCCAATACAATCAAAGAAATTCTTAAAACCGCACATAACTAATCCACATACATTCTGTACGCCGCGATCAAAAAAACCCCACATCGTTTTCTCAGAATCATATACCTAACAATATATTTTTAGTGCGCAATAGAAACGTCTGTTTGTTAAAGAAAAACGTGACCGACAGGAGGGTCAGCAAAAAAGATCAAGGTTAGAGGAAAGACAACTGTTTCATTAACTTTTTGTGCGGACTGTACGATAAGCTAAGTCATTCTTGGTTAGAGATAAACACTATCGCCGACATGTTTAGCGATCACCTAGAGTATAACCTCGGCAATTGCTTTAAGTTTCGACTTGTTTCTATTTTTTGTCCCATGCCTCAGCCTAGATTCGACATTGTTAATTTTTGATAGATTACGATGAACAGAGTTCTAAACTAAAGATGATAGAAGAATAAACGGTAAGAATAAAAATAGCAGCTGTTGCCGCGACTTTTTCTGTGATTAAGGCTTTTGCGTTTATATTACTAGAAAAGATCTCTCATTGAAGAAAAAAACTTCGTTATTGCTCCGAGAGATAGCAATAAACTTTAGCTCTGGAGCAATACACTTCTAGGTCTTCACGGCAATGTAAAAACATCTCTCAAGCTTTGCCTACTTGAAGTTTCACAACAGCGGCGGCAGCGGGGAAGATTGAAGTCTGCGTACCGACTTCAAATTCCCCCCTCGAGGTTTCCAGAGCTCGACGACATAAAAGGAATAGTATCGCGTAAGCTGCGGGCGAAGGGCACTCGAACTACGAACACATAATACGTCGTGATGCAGTTAATTAAGAGGCTCGCCCGCGCCCGCTGCCGCCGTCACCGCGCCGCTGTTTATCTATAGTCGCCACTGTTGTTTTGCAAATTGAATTCAAAAGCAACACCAATAAGGTGCACTGTCGGTGCGCGGTCGCAGAAGTCGTTTGTGAGTTTACTAACAATTTGCGGCCGGCTCACAGTAGAGTTGTTTAAAAGTTCTGTCTTTGTAGATCGGCGATACCCGACCTTTGACATTACAACTGAGTGGATATATGTATGGCTCCGCTCGACCGCCGCCGCTGTACTAGGCTCTGCCGGCGGCGCCGGCCGACGATTTCTATTGATGGATTGTCCCCAAAAAGCAAAGTACGCCCAAGTGCAAAATTTGACCCCATAGGACATACCCGCGGCGCGGCGCTGGAATTAAAATCTAAATGTCTGTGATTTTAAAATAACTGTTTCTAATTTATATTTTAAAAACACCTCCGTGTCGCAGCGCGTGCGTTGTCGCATTATAAAGTTAGAGGTCCCGAGTTCCAAATATGTTTAAAATTTTTGTCCGGGCTACTACTCTCTGAATTGCCTGTTTTGTTTTTTAAGGCACTTACAGTGGCAATGCAGGGTAAAATTAGTAATTTAAAAAAATTGAAATATTGATATTTTTTCTGCATGGCATCGTACTGAAACGTTAAATCACTGGGCAGTAACACTAAGTTGGTAACTGGAATACCTACGAGCAGTGGTGTAATGTGAAGAAAAACCTTTCAATAAGGCATTGCTTTGTCGCATTTATGAAGCGCAAGCCACGAGACTTAAACCATTGCCTCAGTCAGGTATTTTTGAGTGAGCAATAGTTACGGTTATATTTGTCTTATGGCTGGTCTAAATTTTAAATGTGGATACCATAAATGTAGGTTCTACTCTTAAAACTGTCTAACAGGTTAGCCCGCTACCATCCTAGACTGCATCATCACTTAGCTCGGATCTCAGTCGAGGGCTAGCTGGTAATGGAACAAAAAGAAAAAAATCGTCGTTCCGCGTCCACACAGCTGCGGCGCTCATCAGACGAGCCAGCGAGCATCCGAGTCAGTGAATAGTTCGTCATTGCAAGCTGATTGCCCGATTGATTGTTCGTTCACCTTCACCCCCAATCCCGTGGAGGTGGCTGCGCGCGGCGGGCAGTGCTGCTGCCCGACTCTTGAATCGCTGCCTCTAATTAAACTCATAACTCATCCGTAATAAAATAACGACAGCGTAACACAAACGCTTTTAAAACATTTATAAGTATAATCTACGCTATAGTTACTGACTAACTATAAATTTACGCTCAAATTTCTATCGGTTAAGACTCTTCTTTCAGGCATATCGAAGAATATAAAACATCGATTTTCATTCAGTTCCATTTAAATATATGTACCGTAATAATTAAATTGAATTCATAGTACAATACGTTATCACTCATAGAGATGAAGGTCATAATTGCGTGCCAATAAGTTACTCTTGATATCACGGCCCGTGAGAAACCACGGTTAACATCACAATTTAAACGAGAATCCGGTTGAGTGGAATCGAAAATAAATCATGTGTAAATATCATTTCACTTTGTATTGAGCGGCGGCGGGTCAGCGGCGCGGGGCATATGGCCGCGGCGCACCGGGCCCGACCCGCACTGGTGTCTGCACACCAGTATCATCTCGTGGACAGAGCGTCCGCTGATGCAAGGATGGTTGGTGAGCTTTAACGATCATCACATGAGAGTGGTAATTAAAGAGGCTGAACGTACACTCTTGAGACACCGTCTATTCCTAGCTCGGGGCTTGTGGTACATACAGTTAATACTTAACAGAGTCATACACAACGTTATCTAAGAAATTACAGTTAATTAATTTAAACTTACAAACATAGATTCAGTTTCAACTCCAAAAGATTTTACCTGTAACAACAAATATAAAATTACCTATTTGTAGATTATATTCATTTACCTCAAACATTGGATTTCCAATTAAAAATTAAACTGACGGCACTAATGGCGTCACCACTAAGAAGTACACAGTGACATGCCAGCAATGCGAGGAGTGTCCTCGTGTAGGAGAATCACCGACGTGGCTCGGGGGCTGACATCTACTAAGCGTACTTTGGCTTTGCTCACCAAGTCATTGTTTAAGGAGACAGATGTATGAAGGACAATTAACATTGTCCCGTCTTTACAGTTTCTTAAGTCACAGGTGAATAGCACGCTCGATAGATTTCTTCAGTGGACAGGGTTCATAGGAACACCTGTCAGAGATTGTCCAGTCGTGGACGTGTATCAGTTGATATGTCGATGATGAGCACACTCGAAGGCGCTCTGTTTCATAACGTTTAACATTTTATGTTCTGCAACCAACATGCAATTATGTTCCACCAATCTTTTTTTCGGAAACCGCAATTTGGAGGGTAATTGCAAAAAGTCCACATTCCGAGAGTCACGTAACAAATTACCATGTAACCATCGTGTGTCAAGGGTAATGAAAATCTGCCACATTGATTTATAGACGCTATATTCGCTCCTAAATGAAGATTCTCGCCTTTGTACCTTCACTTTGCGCAGTAAAGCGAACAGATCAAAATAAATTACCTTTATCAAATTTCAGCTTGGTTATTGTTCCACGTAGTGTAGTTATCTAGTGCAATTTTGTAAGACTTAAGTAAAATCAAGTGTTCTATACTTAATTAAAAAGTATTACGCTTAAATGGATGATTATATTGACCAGACACCATTTATTAATACTAAGAGTTACCACTGTGTTAGCTAAAATAAATATTGTTTACAAAATTAGCGAACTGTTAGTAACATATTAACAGTTCATATCTTTGTAATATTTGATATTTCCGCTGAGACGACGAAGCGGTTCTATATCCAATATGTGCAGTCTGCTGATTGTTTTTAAATTGCCCACAAGTCAAACTGCCCGAGTTTTATTCCGATCAACACATATACACAAAGCCATCTAAACTAGGCATTCGTACGTGCCGTAGCAAAAGCTCGCATGACTATAAGTCCCTTGGAACAATGACCAATCAGTTGCCTATCGTGGAGGGGAAGTCTAGGGACCGATGGCTTCAATTGATGTCAATTTGATTACACATCCGCCCAGTCAGGGGACAGATTCTTATTGCTTATTACCTACAATACGAAGGTGCCGCGTTTAGTTGATTTAAGTTATTTTTTACTTTGTAAGTCATAAGAAGCTTTGGACGTGGCCAACAATGCTGTCTGTTTGTCGGTTTGAGTTGATAAAGTTCTACTAATATTATTAGTTTTAGTATTGGTATAAAAACTTGAGGAAGGTGGTATATCTGACGGGTTCTTAACATTTAACGTGTTGTAAGGAATTCAAATTTATTTAAGATAAATTAAACGTGTTCCATTGCAGCGATGTATACGAGTAAATAAAAAATGCAGCTACACGAGCAAACTTCTCGCTAGATGATGACTCAGCTCACAATCCCGAATGTCCCGGATTTAGATCAAGAGCTTCACCTCAAAAGGTCTTGCTTATGTATAAATTTCATACTATATGAATTATTTTACAAAATGTATCTAGTTATGAATATACAGAGCTACTGCTTCAGTTTCAAATATTAGATTTCATTGAATTTTTTGAAGGTCAATTTTTCAAAATCTGATAAGTATGGCTGCCTTGATTTGTCCAATAAAAAACATATTGTAAAACTTATTGTTAGACATTTCATTCTAATCACTCAAGCCTTTTAAAAAAAATGTTGACACTGACATTACAATAGATATTTTCTGCATTTTACCGTTCCGCATAAATATTATTCTATTCCGAATAAACATAAAAATCTACTTTAATATTTCTAAGAAAGTGGAATTTGGAACCAATCAGTACTTCTTTAGAAGTCGGATTCACTAAAAAAAATATTAAATGAAAAATATTTCTGCTTGATAAGTCACTAAGTATCCTATGTACAAGTATCCAATAGAGTACTATTTGGAATGAGAACCTTAAAGCTGAATATTAGAAACCTGGCATAAATGTCAGGTATTAACGTGAGTCAATGCTATTCTCGGAAGTTTCTCCATATTCGACGCAACTCGGTAAACTTTTTCAATATTCTAGAACATTATATTATATTAACACTATAACGATATATGTTAATTGTATTAAAATCTTATTAAATAATTCAGAGGGATAACACTTTATTGAGTGAAGCAAACCGCGGCGTAAGGAAGGAAGCAAATATATAAACGACAGCACTTTGAAAACTCAAGCAAACTACTGAAATTGCAGACATTAATTGCTGATAAAAGTGGGAAAGAAATTACCACAAAATGCTTACAGTTTGAAGAAAGTTATATTCAGTATTCTGCTCCATTTGAGACAAATTCAGCATTTTCTTTAACTTGAAGACGTCTGTATAACTTTGTTAAGTTTTGCTGAGCTGAAATTTCTCTCTTGGATTCCGTACCTTATAATAGAAATAATAACTCTTACAGGATCAATTTGTTTCGGGTTTATTTTTTTGTATTGAGCTCATTTTTGTCAGTTATTAATAAGTCAAGCAGGAATACAACCAACAGTAATATCAAATACAAAATCCGAATGTAGCTATAATTTAAGGTTAAGCTATAACACAATAAAAAAGATACAGCCTTTGATAGCGTATTTGGGTACTTCTTATTCACTTCTCGGTGATGTGCTATTTTGATATATCACCTTGGTATTGTCTCATCACCCCGGATATTTCATCGAAGGTAAGCACAAAATTTAAAAATGGTAGTGGTAATGGTGGGGGTAATATAATTTAAACATTTTAAGGCAAGCCGGACTTTTCGGCTTCCACAGCAGAACCGCCTCTGAACGCAATATTTAATAATATATAGTCAACAGTCTTCCTCACGATTTGTACTAACAAATGCAAAAATGATTTATGAAGTGGCAGTTCAGATATTATTTGTGTTAAAATTAAAATAAAAACACGAAAACTTGATTGTTAACAGCTTCATTATTAATAAAGATATAAATGATACTCAATTTCAGAATTTTATCTTACGTAAGATAAAGGTCAAAGTATATTGCAGGAGGCTTGGAAGACGCTTCATCACAGCTAAGCGTTTCGTATGTGTCCATGGAAGATGAATTCACATAATCTTACGTGTTTGGACTAAAGTTGTCTCTTCAAGGCGATCACCTCCATTTTGCTACACTAGAATACGGCTTGCGTAGCCGTTCCAAACTACTACTATCTACTGTTATGGTAGAGACCTCGACGCCGAGTGGTCTCAATACTACAAAGGGAAAATCGTTCTCGGATACACTACTAAGTATATCTTGTAAAACACCGATAGAAAGGCGACCTTGGAGACGTTCTAAACGTTAAAGGCGCAGAATATTTGTATCTTACAGACTACTTCAAAGAAATACTTTTCATTTCATCGCGGGTTAAGAGGGGGCAAAAATGCTTTGCTTCACAGAAATCGCTTACAAATGAGACATTCAGAGGGTGTTGTGTTGTGAGGCGAAGTTATAAAGCAGGCCATGTCAATGTTTACACGCCCTGTTACGCGGTCGGCAACTCAAATAATTCACTGTTTTGTATGGACACGAGTTTCCCCACTTATTTGTCTTTATTCGTACATTTAATTCATGTGCTAAATGTATTTGTTTTTGTTTAAAGATTTTCTATACTGAGAACAGATATCTAGAAGATAAGATAGATTGAATCCGTAGTGAAGCGAAATAAAGCCTTTTCGACGTAAAACAAAATTACAAATAACAGATAGGTAAGTAACCTCTTCCAAGAAGTCGCCAGACAAGTGTCTAACAATAATTAAAATGTGGTTAGTAAATATATATATTTATCATATGATCACACAAAAAAATATTACACCAACTGAGAAGACAGCATAAATCATGAAATGGTTGAAAAGACGTTCACGTAACAGCATTGAAATCGTTCAATCCGTTTAAACGCTCCTTTGACACAGAAAGTGAAAACAGAGCGCACCCCCTTGTGTAGGGGTTTAAAAAATATATATTTACTAGGCAACGTTAGCCGTAGGTAAAGCCAACTCGCACCAGCCGGTCGTCACTTCAAGCAGGGCCGAGTTACGCCGATCGGATGCGGACGTCGTCTCGGCGGATTGATTTAATTTCCGCCTTGTCTATTGAGACATAACTGTGTCGTGACACCGGGCGGCCTGGGCCATATACATTCTTTTAACCGATGCTGAAGGCGGAGCGTATCAAAGTGTGACGGATGCAGGTAAAACAAGCGGTGACAAGCGAATTCGCCTACGATAAATCTAAGCATTTGAATTTCCCCGGTACGCAACACCAAAACAGAGCTATCGTACAATCCCGGAATAACCATTGCACTCTTTAAAGAAACTTTTCTCAACGGACGTCAACATATAAAAAAAACTGCGTTTTATAGTTTATTGTTTCTTGAAATGGATAACCAAAAATATTTTACTTTTTTGTCTATCTTATCTATCAAGATAGCTTACACAGAAGTGGTTAATAAAACGTAGCTTATGTCACTATAATCGAATATCTACACCTAATGAAGGTCCCATCAAAATCCGTTCGTCCAGTCAATAATCAGACAAGGATTATTATAATATGTAAACATTATTGTCATAAGCTTGCTACAAAGCGGTTATTTTGAACCTGAATATCACTACAGTACACTTTTTCATTTGTACCGAGAGTTTATTTCTTTATCACACAGAAATTGTTGTAGAAATGGGACTTGTAATTTCAACCGAGTTGAATGCACCCCAAACTAATGAGGCTCTAGATACCCAATACTATTATTTTCCTTGGTTTCGGGGTCGTAATTTCTAGAAAATGTCTCAGGTAGGTATTGTACCGGATAACATATTTGTTCTGATAACACCTTACAAGAAACAACACTTGAGAGCGAAGATGTTTTTAAAAGCGTAGATGCGTTGCCCGCATCATAATATACATGCAATATTAAAATAAGGTAATTGCCCGGGATTCACTTCACACACTTCAGACATCGCTGTGCCACGCTGTCACCTCACTACTTTTAAGAGTTCCCTAGAATATACACGAATAACAAAATACTTATGCGATAAAACTTGAGCGTGAAAACCGTCTGTGTATAGAACGTTATAGCACTCGGTAATATGTTAGCAGCGAGGGAACCTTTGGAGCGCCACGAAATACACGACGAGAAAATTTGAGATTTATTGGTACACTATTTTGGTTGAAATTAAACTAGAATTTCTCTACAAGAGTATATTTATTCATAAATACCTGTATATAATTCAACAATATTTTTTGATCGGGGTTTTCCGTAAACTGATAAACAGCGTCCAGCGCTCGAAACGTGTGGTCCTATCAATGAAGATACACACAACCAAATAGTCTGCGGAGGAAAGTTTGAGTGGTGCGAGTGAGTGCCGAAATCGGTCACACATTTTTCGCACCGTTATTCAGGATATTCCCGTGGGGGTTCCGATTGGTAATTAATTAGTTTTATAATCGTTAGCACAAAGTATTCCTTAAGTTTTCTCTTCATGTTTTTGAGTGTATTTCTTGTTAAGCTCGTAGGATAAGCTGAAATCACAACTCATTCCATGTAAATTTATTTACTTCTTATTCATTCATTCATTTCTTCATTCATCATTATTGTTGTTGAGTACGTGCTTATATTTATGTGCTTTCTATAATTATTAAAATTGTTGTGTGATTAATAAAGATTAATAATTACAAGGATTTATTTCCGTTTTCCTCGCTCAATACATTCTTCATATATTGCATTGGTGCGCTCGTTTCGGCGTGATAAGACTGCAATGTAAACGGTGAATCTGAGATGAATGATGAACTTTTCCCGAGTGGAGGATCCAAGTTTATCCCCTTTTAAAGTGCTCTAGCACAGCTACTAAACATTTTGTCAATAGTGGGTCACCTTCTTCAAGTCCATGGTTAATATTGAATTAAAGTAATAATAGTGTATGAAGTCATTAACATGTTGTGTGACTTGACATTTAAATAAAAGTACACATTCGATATATGCACAGCTGACAGTTAAATAGGCGTTTAAAAGCAAATACAATTTACATATTATATTATATGAATGCCAATGCATGTAAGTATATCATTATTTAATTTGTTTGGTACACAGGTGATTGTACTGTTTTTGTTTTTCGTTGTGTTGAGAGGTTAGCGCAATTAACTCCGTATTTGGTGACGCATAATCGTTACAGTTGCCAGCCTATCGGTCACACGGCAAGAAGACAGGCCGCCACTCTCGTAGGAGTAATTCGCAAATTCTTGTTCGCTCTACGTTCCAATGCTACTTGGTACACTGTAACGATTCATATCACAAGTTGGTGAATTACTGACCGGACGTTCTCACCAAGGTACGGCGGTAGTGCAACGCCATTTGCCAAACTGCTAACTAGCACTGCAAATTTCTGCAAATGTCAGGAAAACCCAATGCCTCACAAAATTTTGTGCCTTGAGATCAGTCTAACTCCTTGTCTGACGAGGCAGTTTATCGTTTATTATCTGTCAAGTAAATACAACCAAAGTCATTCGTTTATGATTACTAGTAAATGCCTGCGACTTAATGTGCCAAATATATGGTTTTTAAAGAAATCCTGCGGAATAAGCAACATTGACTGTAGACCAACCAAATCGCATTCTTAGTCAACTTACGTTAAGTTACTTAAAAATACAGTTTAACCGCGAACCTTCCTTCCATTTTTATCACGTTCAACACGTAGGGAAAAAAATACCAGTCTAAATTTGGTCTAGCCTTTTCCTTGGCTGCATTAAGAACCCTCGCTTTACTTTAAAGTTTATGAATGCCTTTATTAGCCTACAATTGTTATGTACGCATATATAGTAAAACAAAACTTAATGTTTGCTGTTTTTTTTTTGTTATTTACAAAAGCGTAAGACATTTAGTTTGGATATCTCTGCTCCAGAATAACGAGAGATGACGAAACCTTCGAGATAATTGTGTGTAAATGTATGCAAATTCAGCTCGGAAACACTTCGGCGGCGGCTCGCCGCGGGAGTTGGGCGAAAAATTTTCAATTTTATCTTACGATCTCAGCCCCTTAAATACCAAAGAAAAGCTCCCCTTCTTTTGGGGAGGCATTTTAAGCAACGACCTCTCTGTCAAAGTACCGAACCAGCAGGTCCACTAAAATATTGAGTTCTATTTTCTCCTTGGAAACTATTGTTTAGGATTTTTGCATTAGGAAGGATACTTTTTCAGCATGGCACAGTAGTGCCATGTATTATTTCCCGTGAAGTAGAACATTTTCGGTTTCGTTGATTTTATAACTATCAAATCTTTGAGAGATGTGTTTTGCACGTCAGGTTTTTTTTTTAAGACTAACGTTTATATCTGTGTGATTTTTTTTTTGATAAAAATGAAATTGAATTTAAAACAAAACTTTTAATGTTTGGTATGTAAATATTTAAAAATCTATCTAGATTCTTATCTAATTATTACTGAATAGGTTTTTGAATAATTGGAACTAACTAAAAAAAATGGACGTTTTTCATCCAACTACAATAGGTACAAAGTCATCTCTCGGGTGCGTCAGTGGATATTGAAATGATCCGAGAGGAAGAATTAAGATGATAAAGTAAAAAGGTCTCAATATCATCATGAATTATTAATAGATCTTTGCTGAATTTGTCCCCTGACCTTCGCGTTTTACACAACGTAGACAAATAAAGCGTTTCAACATCACTACGAGGTCAGCTGGATGGATAAAATTATGAGTTTGAAATGTGCACCGTTGTGTATGACCGCCTTGCATCATTTGGTATAGTGGCTTTGCTCATTTTAATTCGTTGAGAAACTTTGCTATATCTGTTCTCTGGTGCCTTGTATTCGTAAGAGTCAACTCTCACAAGACACTGGCTAGGCGCGACCAATAGCATTTACATGCATTATTATTTATTACAGCTAGACAGGGTTTTTTTTATCTGAATCATAATTGAAGAGTGCAATACGTGTGCCGGGCGGTGCCAGGCGGCGCGCGCGCACGTCGCGACCGATTGCCTGCGCCGACCGAACAGCCTTGGCAGACGGCTCCATCCGCACCATCGCCGTCCGGGCCCGTTAAGTCCGATTGTGGAAATGGCACAAACTGGACGCTAGATAGTTTCATGCTATCAATTGTACACTAATCTATTAACGAAACATTGAACACCGCAAGAGGTATTATCCATTACACACTGCATCCCCTATATTTTATTATTTAAATTCCTGAAAGTACTCTTTATCCTTTATCAAATGCAATCTATCTGCATGCCAAGTCAAAGTCTTTTAGTAGGTTAGACTTTAAATAGTAACGAACAATTAAATGGATTAAAAAAGAAACATTTCCATAGTTAAGCACTATAAATGGGTAAAAGCAATGGGTTTCGTACTGCAACTCGCAGATTGCGAGTGGTCCGCAGCTGTTCGTTCGTTGTTCTACCTGTACTCCCGCCATCAGGCCCCCGTGAAAATAAGATTTCTCATATATTTATTAGCTAAGATTCTTGAATATTTAATTGAAGTAAGCGTCACTCTGCGGAAGTCCATGATATACAATGAAGTTCCATCTTAATTTCCACAGCCAGGCGAATCGTCTGCCCGAAGCAATTTATAATTTCTACTATCACAATAAATTTCAGCACTGTGATCTTTCGAAATACGCTCCAATACCGGTGCATCCTCAGGCGATGTTGACTTCGCGAACACGTCTACATCTCCTGAGGAGGTGTTTGAACTTTGAAGACGTTATAAATTGCAACATCCAGATTTTCCTGGTTTTGCGGATATAGCACATAAAGCTCTATTTGCTTCGTAAGTTAACCGAGATATATTTAATGAGCACTCGTAAAAGCGATGCAATTAACACGTTTCTTCAAGATCGAGCACTCGACGAAAGACGATCGACAAGATAATGCATAAAGGGGCAAATAATGGGGAAGGGGGGAACAGAATTTAATGGAAACGTCACAGGCACTCCCCCTCGAAGCCATCTTGCGGCAAATCCATTGTAACACCCCCTAATAGGCCTAGATTGCTCGTCATAAAAGGGTACAATAATCATTACTTTGTCTTGCTTATTTTGCCTTGTAGCAAATATAGTGTAATGTGAAGAGTAATATTTTTTACTGCATTATTTCGTTACGTGGCACTCAATATGTCCAACACACGACTATTATGGTTAATTTTAATAATAATGAAATATTATTACCGTGCGGTATTGTTCGAAAAATATACGTCCAACACCTTTCAGCCTTTAATACCTGGTAGTTAACATTAAGTAATTGTTGCAGTTTGAAAAATGTAGTATTCAAATGTATTTTGGTAAAAAGTGTGTTTCTAGCTGTTAAAATTAATGCATCAATAATAAAATAGTAACTTGACGAACTTTAGCGCAAACATGTCAAACCTTAAAGGCTACTCATTAAACTCAATGTTTAAAAAAAATTACAGCGTTAGTTGACTGTTGATTTGTTAGGTTATTTAATAACACTAGACATCAAGAGCACCACTCATATTTAACCAACATCAAAGACGCCCCAGGCGCCAATCCTCATAATAACTTGCCAACTAATCCTCTAATCAAATGCGCTAAAGCCAGCGCGATTAACTCGCTGCAGCTAATTAGTTAGTAAGCTGGATACAGCGCTATCGGGCTCTATACAATATAACATTTATGTTATTCCATACATTATTAATCATCATCATCACATCGACCAAAGTGATGTTTGTGTTGACACAGCGGGAAAACGAGCAAGCTGGTCACCTGATGTAACGTGCCGCCGCACATTGGCGAATTTGTTTATCAGTTCCTTAAATTACATCAAATCGTAGTTTTGGAGAATAATTCAATAGGTAAGAGGTAGTTTCACAATGTGCAAGTGCGCGGTAGAAATGATTATAGGTAATAGAAGAGTACCATCCAGATGGTCCGAATGAAATTAATTTCTTGCTGCCGGAACTCTAACCTAGCGGCGAATGATGACACGAACCACAAAAAATCGTATTGATCGATTTAAAACATCAATGGCGTTGGTGACGTGATGGCATAAAAGCATCATTTCATGTGCCGTGACGGCAAACGTTTAAGTTAACTTACTCATCAAAATATTAAATGTAACATTTTAGGATGTTTGATGGTGGAAAGATGCGAATCCCAAGAAGAAGATAAGCGTCGCAGAGTATCTCACTTGTCAAAGTTAACTTCCACGTTAATTCATTGCGCTTACTGATAAGATATTAACTTATCAAGTCAGCAGAGGTCAGCGACGGCCACATCACCGGAATCAAGGACTTCGCGAAAGTTTGATTTAAGAGATATCATTCGGGAATTATGCGCGTTTGGAAACTTTGGAAATTGTTGGTTTTTTTTACGCTTACTTAGAGATCTCAAGTTACATCTTATGAACAAATGTTGACTTACTGACAAAAAGTTACCTTTATCATTTTATCTTCCAGATTATTCCTATTTATACAATAGATATAACAAAAAATACATACTGTCAAACATATTAACTTCTTTTGTTCTGAAGTCGGTGATGGTTTTTATGTTTACTACCCATCAGTGGGAAATAATATATGCTCTTATTATTATTATATAAAATATCAATAAATTGGACATAGAACGTGATCCGAGGCGAGAAATGGATGGAGGACGACCTGGATCGTTTCCTTCGTTCTATTAATTGGAGGCATAGAATATATATGAGCTTAATAGATAAGTCAAAATATTTTTCGCGAGCCAAACATCCGTCAGCAGGTCCCACCACCGTCTCACGCTTATCGGAACCAACACATTTGGCCCGGGATAGGTTCAATAAACAGAACTTGTTGCCACTGTTGTCCCCGACTGTTGACCGACGTCTTGCATCAGATGAATTGTCCCAATATTTGCACTCCACAAATTGACATAACCTTTTCCACAGTTCGACGAACGGTGGAGCAACCGGACTCATCTGCTGACTGGTTGTGCAACCGGTCGTTAGGCTTCGCAATACGTTAGCGGTTAAACTATTCGAACGTGAGTTGAACTGCATAATAACGATTTGTTTCGTAAAGTTTCCATGCCTTAATAGCTCAGCGGTTTTAGGGCATACCTTGAAGCGAAACTTGTGAATTTTTGATTTTTTCGCGAGAATGAGAGAGAAAGTGTGAAATAAAAGATATACCAGATGTTATCGACATATATATATAGGTATCTTCAGTCTCTTACGCATTGAAGCGCATAAGCCACCTCACTCAAAAAGACAAGAGAGAAGGATTGGGAGAGCTTTTGACGACCTTGAGGCGCAGCGCGCTGTTGCATTATAAAGTTGGAGGTCCTGGGTTCGATTCCCGGCTCGAGTCTGGTCTGGTGGGAGGCTGCGGCCGTGGCTAGTTACCACCCTACCGACAAAGGCGTGTCGCCAAGCGATTAAGCGTTCCGGCACGATGTCGTGTAGAAACCAATTAGGAGTATGGGTTTGCCATACCCCTAACAGGTTAGCCCGCTACCATCTTAGACTGCATCATCACTTACCATCAGGTGAGATTGCCGTCAAGGGCTAACTTGTAGTGGATAAAAAAAAAAAGCTCAACCTTTCAACATTTTTTCAGATTATCATAGTGTATCAATAATAACCGGGAAAGACAGCTTTACCTGCTAATCACAAAATAAAGAAATAGTAAGCCAATGTTCGCTAATGATCTTGGCTCTCTCAACTCTGCAAACGTTTACAATGAGGTGTTAATAACGTTAAGCGGTCCAGGCTTCTCGGCTATCGAAGGCACGGAAGATAGACGAGAGCCATCTCCGATTGGGCATCCAGTTTAGACTCGAGTATACATTGCACAAGCAGCGCTGTCGACTGATATGTGGTGTCTCAACTTCGTCAGACGATTTTGCAACCAACAACTATTTACAAATGTTAAAAGCTCGAAGCAAACTAAACAACTTCGAGATCGTTCAATGTCGCTAGAACAAAGCTTTCGCATCAGTTTAAAGTTTAACGTGTTCTCAAAGTTAAACTATTCTTAAATGTTCAATGACTTTGATCAAATAAAACGTTTTAGACGATGTCTCAGATAAAATGCGACGACCGACCCATTACGATAAGTGACTAGTGAACTGTAGTTTTGATCGAGGGCAAAATGACATTACGCACTTATTTAATATATTGATGCTTGACTACTACGCAGTAACTAATACATTTTCAGTTTTTTTGGTCGGTGGGTAAGTTAACCCAGGACTACTGATCAGTTAAGCTTTCCGCCTTCAACTAATCTAATATAAAAAGTGCACACCTTCTTGGCGACTGAAATGTAGTATTGATCGTTAAGATATTTGTACATCAGATGTAGCACTATTCCCTGCAGTATTTACATTATCTCACACATCTATGCATACGGTGTTTACCTATAATTAACTTAGCATTTAGATTTAATACCTTATTATGTATAAATTATTTTAGTCCGATAACAATGTCTTAAACTGTAGGTAAACATTAAAAAAAAACTATTTTGTGCATACTTCTAGTTCTGAACGCATCCGAAGTCAAGTTACGAGCTTTTTGTCTTTTCATTAAGGAAGTTGTGTAGGATAATAAATGTCAAACCGGAAAGTGTATACTGGATTGTGTGCGGCTCTCCGGTCGACGTCGGCGTCGGGCGCGAGCTGTGGCCGCGTGGGAACGCTTTCACCGCGGGCGACGCGATGGGAACGCGGCTACGTAACGATTGCTGCTATTACTGGCACCATACCACTCATAAAGGCAAACTACCATTTTCTGCGGACCAACAAAACACAGCAGAAAGTTGTGCTCGCTAAGTAGATTATTTCAACAGGCGACGATTGAGAAATCGTGGAGTTGACGTGCCACCACTACTACCACGAGGTCAGCGTACCTCCTCCCCGTAGCAGGAAATCTCCAAGGAATATTCTCACGGAAAGCAAATTAGGAATATTATTTAAAACGTAAAATTCTTCATTCTTATGTATCCAAAAATGCGGCAAGAATAGATAGTATTGCGCCACTTCTCTGTACCTTCAATTAATACTTCCCTTCTACTAGGGTTGCCTGGAAGGTATCGCTTGGGCTCAGTTTAGTACATTCTAAAAATTTATATGATGTAACGTGAGTAAAACAATTTCAGCTACTATATCGTTAAATAGGTTTTAAATTAGTTACGTGTCGCATAAAAAGCGAGCGGCGGCCGTAAGTTATCCCGGAGCATTTATCGGGCACCTTAGCGCGGGAAACAAACCGTCCGACGAAAAAGGAAAACTACTTTTATTGTGCAATTTATCGACGCTCCCGTTGCTGTATCGGAAAAGTGCGGACACATCCGCGTTTGCGTTTATTAGCGCTGGCGATTTCGTATTTTCAGCAGTTTTACGGAACGCCGCGCCGGCACACAACTTTTCGTAGATAAGTTGTGTTTTATAAAAATTATGTTAAGTTACAGAGAGATTACTTCATCGTAGATTTGCGCGTGATTAACTGCAGCTATGCCGGTTTTATTCACTAGCTAACACTTGATGGTTATCGTAAATGCGTTTGGAACTGCATTTTCGCAGCGTGTAGGCTTACAGCTGAAAATTAGGAATGATTCATGAGAGAGACGACCGACACAAGACTCGAAAAACTTTGCGTTTATGTCACAGAGTCCCACACTCAGCGACGCAAACGCAGACTAATCCAACTCGAGCTTATAATTGTATTTCTCGACTACAACACCTAAATAAAGTTTGGACATATAGACCGCACCGCTACATGCTGCAGTTTATTTGGCGCCGACCACAAAGGAAGTCTAACAACGCTTGCCTAATAGTGTAGTGAATTTTAGTTTCACATTTAAATAATCAAACGCTACACTAAATAGCTACCCACAAAATCGCAAATAGATGCATCACCCTCGTGTGAATAGAAATGTTGGATCCGAGGGCGTGTCACTATAAATCAGCGGAGGTCCGATCGCTAACAATAACTAATAACGAACGTTAATTAATAACCGGAAACGCACAGAGCGAGCGGCCCGCGAATAACGTGTTATTGGCGGGAGTCATCATTATCGGTGGCGTCGACCATTCGTTGCTTATTGTCGGTAATTTCAGCTGTACACAAGTCCTAATCGTAATTCTATACGTTTAAACATTAACACGACGGAGTTTGCCGACGGAATGTTTGAATTCTTTATAAAAGTCACTTTTGAAGTTGGAAACGAAGACGACGAAAGAAGCCGCGGGCAGAAGCAAGATAATACTCATAAGTACAGATAAGTAACCTGTTCTGTTGTTATATACATTACTATTGAAGAGTGCGGAAAAAGAATAGATAAATAAAGAAACAAACAGCTACTTCTGAAAGTGAAACATCACAGCTATCTACACCAACCACCGACCTCGGCGTCTCTGATACAGTAGCGTCCATAAAGCGCAACTGTCTACTCCAAGTTTTCGAAGACTTGCCAGCTGCCCTCCATTAAGCTAATGCTTTCAAGTCGCTGCAAGCTGCTCTGGGCAGCGCTGCGATCAACTACTTACAGCGCTCGATGGGACGTTTATTCTTTGTTCATATACATTTTTATTTTCGTGCTACCTATCATTTAAATTATAAATTCAGACTGTTAAAATTGTTCTTTTTGATACATCGTTACAATAAACATTTTTCAGGGGCACCTGTGCCCGTGTCCAGAATAAAAAGAGCTAATTGTAGTCAAATTTTATCAAAACACGTTATATTACATAATTATAGTAGGAATTAAAAAAGCCGGCTCGGTGTTGACGGATATATAGATATATACTCCTCCTTTTTTGAGCCGGCTGGTGCTCCACTAAGCTATATATGAATAAATTAATGAACCGGCGCGAGCGTCTCTCAGCCGCCGGACGGGATCAAAGTGCATCCTTAATTTGTGGTAATGCATTCATTTTAGCAGAGCGGAATGGATAATATCCTTTAGATCTACTGCAGTACATTTATTAAGGTAACCCCGATGCAAATAGAGTGGTGCTATAGTAATAACTACTTAAGTCTGTGTGTCTGTCCTGCATAGCAGCATTATAGTTATTCTAATGGATTAGCGATTTAAATGCTTATGGCAAATGATAACATATCTAAGAATTAATTTTTCATAGCTATCAGTTTCAGTAATACAATAAACATTAACATTATAACCCTCATGTCGTTTTGTAATTAATAGACAAGTCACCCTGTAACGACAATGACAATAATATTCCATATCTGATCTGTTGCTTAACCAGTCAATAAAAAACAACGTTACGATCATTCAAAAATTAATATCGAAAAACAATCAATAAATTAAAAAATTACTCGCTATGTTGAATTCGTATACAAACTTACGTAGAACGTCAATTATTTATATATACTAGCTGCTGCTCGCGACTTTGTAATCATCTTTTGCGTTTTTTAATCTTGCGGGAATCGATAGATTTTGGGGCTTAAACCAATCACGTGTCCGTCTCCAGGATGCGAACTATTTTCATGCAAAATTATTTTAAGGTGTTTGGTTTTAGGGCCGGTATATATATAAAAAAAAAGTTGCGACAGCCTAGTGATTAGGACGTAAGTTGAAGCGGTGATAGCCTAGTGGTTAGGGCGTCAGCCTCCTAATCAGAGGTCGGCGGTTCGAATCCGGGCACGCACCTCTAACTTTTCGAAGTTATGTGCGTTTTTTTTTACAAATTAAAATATCACTTGCTTCAAACGGTGAAGGAAAACATCGTGAGGAAACCTGCACGCCTGAGAGTTCTCCATAATGTTCTCAAAGGCGTGTGAAGTCTACCAATCCGCACATGGCCAGCGTGGTGGACTATGGCCAAACCCTTCTCATATTGAGAAGAGACCCGTCCTCTGTAGTGAGCCGGTAATGGGTTGAACAAGAAGAAGAAGATCTAAATCAGAGGTTGGGGGTTCGATCCCAGGCAGGCACTTTTCGGAGTTATGTGCGTTTTTAATCAATTAAAATATAACTTGCTTTAACGGTGAAGGAAAACCTCTTGATGAAAACTGCATGCCTGAGAATTCTCCATAATGTTCTCAAAGGCGTGTGAAGTCTCCCAATCCGCAGTGCCAGCGTGGTGGACTATGGCCAAACCCTTCTCATATTCAGAAGAGACCCGTGTTCTGTAGTGAGCCCAAAAAAAAGAACACTTTGATCCCTCAAAAAATCTATCTCGCGGAAACCAAATATTTTTGTGGAATAAATAAATAATACGAGTATACTGAATACAGATGAGTTTTCGTAAATATGCTGACGCAACAATTTTATAGCGATCAATATGTAATTGTATTCTAAGAGTACATTGCTGACGACCGCGTCGCGTCAACGTGCTGACGCGACAAATTCAGCTTTCTGATCGTTTGTCAGCACAATTACAAATAAGTGACTACTCGTAACTAGTTCTTGAGGGTCGTTTGATCGAAATTAAATATAATCAAGTATGATTATACGCCATAACGATAGCCGACCGGCCTCTTCTGTCGTGGGATGGCGATGCGTTAGAGCTTACCCATCACGCTAATGTAATGCAGGTTGGCTGGCTTAGTTAACTCTTTAGTTAACGACTATTAGGTGTTAATATTAATTAACCACAACCGAGTGCTTTAAGTGCTCTCCCAGGCAAACTTTAAACCTCCAAAGTTCAATGTCCATCCAGTTGCCAAGTTGGATTTACGATGTACCGACACATTTGGCCCATCTCGTCTCAACCATCATGAGCACCATCGGCACAACATTTTTATATTAACTTATTTTTTAATGAGACATACTGTTTAGTTTTCGGAATACTTTACGACACCCTCTTTGAGCATTAGTATACGATTAGCTGTATACTGTAACTTAAGAGCTAATCGTTTTTTGACAAACTTATGTGTGAAATTTTACCCATCCTCAGCCGTATCCAACCAGCAATGCCGCATGGTCTGAGTAGATCACCTTTATTTGGTCGTTATAAGTTTATAGATCATGTCAAATAATATTATTTGTATGTATCGTACCTAATATATAACTTTTGTTTCTTTCTCGAACGCGATCGAGCCTGAGGTCGTTCTGATTTCAGTTCGTCGTATAACCGTTGTGCCAGGCAGGTTGTGGTACTTGGGTCCACGAAGTGCCAACGCCCGTATTTTAATCAACACACGAGTAAAAAATAAAGTTTCGTCGTTTCTCCAGCCTCCACCTACACATTGAGGGTTCCCAACTAGGACATATTATAAGGAATTACTAAAAATTCTACAATAACGGTTACAGAATTTATTGATCAAATAAAAAAATGATATTTTAAACATCTCGTGGTTCGTGGCTGTCTGATGTGTAACGTGTAGCGTCTGTCAGAACGGTACAAGTGGATTGTTGAGAGCGTCTCTTTATTAATAGGATTTGATAACTATAGTAGTGTTGATTGTTACATGTTAGGGTTCCAAGGTTTGGAATTAAAACACCTAGACTCCGCTAGGACTTTTTGCAGCTTTTCTGTCTAAGGTTTCAGAACAAATTTACAATACCTGAATAATCATAGTTAAGAAAGGTATCCGAGTTCACTTGATTCACTGGTTCACTTATTAAGCCTGGGAGTTGCTACGCTTCGCTCTGAAGATAGACTTACTTTAGTTGCCACATACGCCAGCTTTTATACGTCTTATCTGAGGCTTAGAAGCTAGAGTTCCAGAATCACTCAGATTTTTGAATACTGGTACGGTAAATTGGTGGTATAATGGTACGGTAAATTAAAAAAGCTGCGAGACTATATGTTCATATGTTATGAACTCGCCATATCGCAATTTACTAACTTAGCTATCATGTTATCTCAATAAAATCATCAAATGATTGATACGTGGGCGTGTATTTGTAACAATCATATTTATGTTTCGAAATTTCTGTAAAAAAAATCATCGGTTTACTGCCAACGGTTTAGCGCCATTTTATAAATTCAAAGAAGCAACCCTGCTCGCACTCGGAAGCAATCAGCTCGGTCGGTGGATTAAAAAAAGTAATAGGTCCGTACACCGGCCGAGTTCCGATCGCTCTTATTCCACCTTTTTCCGAAATAAAAAGCAGCCTATGCAACCCTTCGGAAATTATCTCTGTGCAAAAAATCACGTCAATTCAACCAACAATTTCTTTGCAATTTGAGAAACACCAAGCAATAAACTTTCGCATTAATAATATTAGTAAGGCACAGCGACAATCTACATTTTTAGGATACATTTAATGATTGGAACTAACATAGGTCTAAATTAATATTGTTACGAACAAATTAGAGATGTTTTTTTTTAATAAAAATGGTATTGTTGTTATTGTAACGCTTATTCCGTGCCATCCGTCGGTGGATATGATGAAGATATAACATTGCAGCGCTACGATCACACAGACACAATGACCAAACTTATGTGCGATAAAATGAAATGACGTAAACATGTTTAGAAAAAAAAAACAACCCATTTTTACAGTATTACAACTTCGTTGTGGTATTTCATTTTGTTTTAACCGTTCATATTATTATTTCTTACATTAATAAACAGTTATAAAATGAATCCATTAGCATTTATCCTACAATATAAGCCAAATGTGAGTACATAGACCCAAAAGGTTTGAAAGCCAGTAGGTGGCAATCAATTTTCCGACCTCCTGACCTGAGGGTCCACGTACCTACTGTGCTCACAATGAATAACCCAAATCAGTCCCTTCCAAGTATTAGGGTGAGATATTAGTCCAGTGTTTGAAGATATGTAGATAACGACTAACCAATATCCAACTTATGTTGGATTTTTTGGATCGTTGGATGGGGGTTTTGATTACCATTTTTGATGGAACCTTATAAAGCTATTTATGTACGATGCATCAAAACAAGAGACCTTCCACGAAAATTTCCTGGCAATAATATAACATTTTATAAAAATATTAAAAAAGGAATTCCATAATCTTAAACGTTTTCTGTTTAATAGGTAGGTATGTAAGTGAAAGTCGGGCTACACATTAGAAACTAAACGCGGTCTTTATCTCAGCTTTGAGATGCTGCGAGTGTGGAGTCCACACCGTCGAGCACACCTGTCCCGTAGCTTTTAACAATCATTTGCCATCGTTATTAACAAATCGAGCGCGTAACACGCGATGCAAAACAAAGCAAATGACATTTATTTGACACAATATCTTAACTTCATACTATATTACACTAGGGATACTGAAAGACACGGGTACATTAAAATAAAGGAAGTTTTAAATGACTTATGGCAAATAGAATTTCAAAGTTCTTCTAGAAATATCGGTTACAAGGCCAGCGCAGCAATGGAAAAGTTTTTCGAAGTCTTATTATTTATGACAGGAAGAGAAACACGACCAACAAAGGGTTCTCTAAAATGTATTTAAATAGAGCACCTCAAGTTGGACGGTTCGCAAACTATTTAAGAACTTTTAAGTTTTCGATACTAAAAATATCACCATTTAAAAGCGTACATTTTAAGCGATTTAAAATAAAAGTAATTTCGGCCAGGTTAGTGCAGACAGGTAGGTGGGGCTCGTTTGTTGCGCGTTAACTGGTGACTCGATACACTGTTTTGAACGAAACCTCTACCATAGTCTTAGCACTTAACCCCTGGTGGGAAACTTTTCCGCTCGCCCCGTGTAGAGTGGCCGCCAGAATATCGCAATAAGATGGTTTTATTATTTCGATTGTGATTTTAAGTGGTTATGATACCAATCAAGCCCAGTCGAATAATCATCTAAATTTATCTTGGTGTAAATAAAATTAGCATTCGTTATAATAAAACCATTATCTGATCTACTACTAGTTTGACGAGTGGAGTATTTAGTTTGTGTCAAACGCAAATCAGGAAAATCAGAGCTCACGATACTTATCTATATATTATAACATAACAAATATGTACAGTTTGTATGTATGTATGTGAATGTACAGTATCGGCCAGTTTAAGAAATACCAGTCAGATGGAAAAAAATACATAGATTTGCCTGTTAATTAAGAAAGATAGGCCATATTACCATCATCATTTTAACCGCTAAGCCCACCGCTGGACTGGACGTAGGTCTAAACACGCCAAGATCTCGTGCTGCATGTATCTGGCTATTTCCTGCGACTTGATGTCGTCTGTCTGCGCAGTCTGTTAACTGCGCTTTCCAGTACAGTCGCCATTCAGTACCTGGGATCGAAGTCCATCGGTCCCCACCTCAACGTTACGTGCTCCAATTCTAAGCATATCTTTAGCGAATGTCCACATTTTTGACTTACTCCGAACATAACTCTCTCCTTTGCCCGCTGTGTGAACTGAGCTGATACACATTGTTCGATGACCTTGATCTACAGGCACTGAGGGATTTGGACAAAAAGGTTACTCATAAAAGGCTATAATATCAGGTTAATATGGTTTTATGCATCAATTCCTGTTTTGGCACTCGAGCATGCAGTACTATTATCTGGCCTGGGGTCGAGGTGGAAAAGCAATCAATGCAGTAACCAAAGAGAATGAAAATAAAACTATTGAGCGATACGACAAAAATTGAGCCTCGGAAATGGCGACCGAAAAAGATTCGGCTATCGACAGTTCAGCTCAACTAGTGGAAAATTACTTTGCAATATTTCGAGGAAACTGCAGACTGCGATGGTATCTTCTTTATAGGTATATAGGAGCTCTAATAACATTTCTAAGGAAATCACATTCATAATGCACGAAACAACCTCGAGAACTGGTTAGCAAATACAGGCCAAAGGTTACCAGAAACTTTACATCTTGTCGGCACACACACAATTTCGCGAGAAAATCACCTATTATTAGGGGCAAGGAATCAAGAACTGCTTTTTTAACATTGGACACAGACTTGGCCTGCAATGAGACATTAACGGACTGGTAATGATAAATATCACTTTGCTCATTAAAAAAGCTGGTAGTTAATAATCTAAGTGCATTTGAACATACGAACATACTTATTTCTACTCCTCTAATTATAATACAGCTAATCATATATGGTTTTAAACTTTAGGATATAAGGTAATTTAGACCTTTAACCTTTGCTTAATCTGAATTTAATACGGTTTAAGATTGAATATTGGTTATTATTTTAATCTTGGTAACTTAAATAAATTTATTTCAATTCGTCTGCTATTTAATTCAACAGGTAACGTCTTTTGCTTTTATAAAGTGATAGAATTGTTTAAGCGCTAGTTCAGACATGCGGGAATCGCGCGTTTACGAATCGCGCGGTTTGAACCCGCAAAATTGTGATGCTATTCAGACACCGGCGGTTATTAAGCGATTTTCGTGCGGGATAACGTCAGTTCGAAAATGGAGGTCGACAAAGAAGTGTGTTTACTGTGGTTGCTCCTTAAAAAAACAAGAAAAGAAAAAGGCGGTATTGGGTGCATCCAATATTAAGTGACCAACTAGTACATGGTCAGTTAAAATATCTCCACCAACTCTTGCCAAGCTCGGTTTTGATAATTTTATTTGAGTAATCTTCACACTGAAGATCCCATATTGCAGGTCTCTTCTCCAATTTATCAATAAATAGTTCAGTGTCGAAACGATCCATGGCGAACTCACGAGCTGAGACGTGCTAACCGCGCGGTACCCGCATCGCAACTGAACGCGAAGTAAAGACTCCATAGTAATAGAAACGCGCGGGAACAGCGCGATTGTATTTTCTGGCGGTTGGGTTGCGGTAACCGCGCGGTTTGATTAACCGCGCTGTCATGTCTGAACGATTACTTTATAACTCATATAAATAAGCCCCGCGCGATTTCCACGCGATTCTATAATCGCGCGGTTCCCGCCGTGTCTGAACTAGCGCTAAAAGCAAAATAAAGTTCAATAAAAGTAAATTATGTTGACAGTTTTTGTTTTCTATATAATAATTGAATTTCGTATTCGCACAGACGTTACGGCTAGTTACGTGATATCTCTAAAACCAGTCCTTTCCGAAGAAAGTGGACCTCTATGAGTCGATATCGACATGCATACAAAAATATATTTTTTAACAAGGCCTCCTTTCAAAATTTTTCTTATAAAAATCGTACTGCCATTACTTGTTTTAACTTCATGGGTTGCAAAGCAAACGCAATCATGACGTACTCGTATATTCGGTTCAAATCCTGCACTCGCCGCGCGCCGGCCACGTACTTCTTGAATTAACTAAAACCGCGAATTTTTATTTTCATTCCGCGCTCCAAAACCGAATAAAAGTAACACTGCTGCAACCGATTAATTAACCGAGTACAATTCTGAAAACGATCAAGCGACATATCTACCATGCTAAATACATTTAAAATAATCAAAAACAAGTTTCGCGACGCAGCATTTCTAATAAAAAATTAGAGAACAAAAGTAGTTAACGGTCACCTTAACTAGGTCGAACAAGCAAACTCCAAACGTCACACAATACCAATTTTATAGAAATCGCAGTCTGCGGCGGCCGCTGCTTCCAACGTTGTCTATCACTTGTAACTTGTCAGCGTGCTACATATTTAAAAAGTACGCAGCTAAAATCCCTTGCATCGCAGTTTATTCAGCCTCGGTTGGTCTCGTTACTTAATTGGATAGATTCAGTCACGTGTAAGCGTGTCGTTAATATTTCGGACGACACACGTAGTAATAGTTTGATCTTCCATAAAAAATTGACACAGTTAACAGATAAAAAAAAGTTTGAAAAGCTCTTTATCAAACAGTACTCCGATACCGCACTTCTGACCAACCCTGTAAAATTGATCTCTCCGTCGATACACAGCTTGAAGACCTTTAATGCGGACGATGATAATATCTCATCTGAAAAATAAGACCGTCTCGAGGTCATTCTTTGTTATATTCAGAAAAACTGGATTTTGCCTGAGCACTACGCGATTTTAAAACAATTTCAAATTATTTGAAGTTACGATGTTTCGATACTTATCGATAAGTTGATTGTAAAGTTCAAATTCTGAAGCAATAATAATCGTCCCTTCAGTGTTCGGTACTCAGGCCGCCAAGCCGTGCTAGAGTGGTAAGCGTGGTGGCCCAGCACTGCAATATTATTTAAGATGAGGCCGAACCTGCTTCTGCATCTCATCGTGTTATTTTCGACGATGAGTCGCATCGTTTTATATAAAGGCAGGCTCCGGATTCGCGCAACCAAAAACTAATTTTACCCTAAGTGAGGTTAGTTTGAAACTACAAGGTCAAGCGGTCAGACCGGTTGGACAAGTTGGAAACACCTGGTCACTTCGCTAATGTTATTTTAAACGGACTTTCCCGGATTAGGGTTTGGTTAGCAACTTAGAAGACTCGGGCATTTAATTTGCCGATCCATTTTTTGTATCGTCTACAGAGTTTTTATAACAGGGGTCAACACATGCGCATGGCTGTTATAATTTGGCGTCGCGGACTGAACTGAAGGGATAAAGGAACTTAGGAACTTGAAGGGTTCGTACACTCCCTGCAGCATGTATAAATTTACTCCTTTTTAAATATCATATGTGTGACCCGAAAACCTCTGGTGGAATTACTTTTTTGGCCTATTGCTAGATTTGCGATTTACCGATTTGTGAGATTGCACTTAAATCCTTTGATGACATATAAACAGTTCAAACTTATATACTGTTTATATTGAACGACTGTTTTGTCTGTTTAACTTCGATTCTTATCGCCATCCTGCAGCATGATCGACGAAAGATAAACGAAGGAAAAGTTAAGGCTAAATTGAACCTTTCAAAATCGTACCTCATCGTATGCATTCCATATTATTGAATTCAAATTTGAACGCAAGGGAACCATTGTATTAGTCAAATAAACGCGTCTAAATCATTTCCTTCTCGTGCGTTACTTCGAGATAGGCACTTAATATGCCATTTACGACTTCTCTTATTTATTAAACATGCCTTTTAGCCTCAAGGGAACCTCGTCCTTCTCTTCGACGCCTTTAACACTATTTTCCCCTGTGACGAGGTAGGTTTGTGCTAATTCTGGTAGTTAGTTTCTGTTATCACAGTGTAAACTAGGTAGTGCAAGTCTTTGGCGTCTCGATAAGCTACTTGGTACTAGCTAAACATGGCTTGAGGTTAGGAACGTAAAACTGCCTAATCACTACTACTTGATTTTTTTTAGGTAGAAATGCACTTCATTAGAGCCAAATGAACAATAATAAATAATTGAATACTATATTATATTCTTATGCTATAGTAATATGGATGTTTAGAGCATGCGACCACAGGTATACTAGCTGCTACAGATAATAATAAACCTCATTGTATTGCATTTGAGAAAGTTCCAGAGTGTTGTCACACACAAAAACGCAGCCGGGTTTGTTATCAACTCATCTCTCATTGTTATCAATTCTGTCGCATACACATCTCTAAAATACACAAAACTTAAAAAAAATCAGAGCCAATAAAGCATTATTCCTTTCATTCTGTTTTACATGAAATGGATGAAACAAGCTTTTGGTGTGTCCAACTACTTTAGATTATCAAATTATATGTCCTTAATATTTGTTGTATCATCATCATCATTTTTGTATCTGCCCGATACCAATTTTAAAATTAATTCAATAGAAATTTTCAATCAGCTCAACATTTCTCATCATTCCTTGCCTTTTCCTTTCCCACAGCTGGCCGGAGAGGTGCTATACCTTATTCATAACTCCGGATGCCGTTCTGGTTTTTAAACATATAGAGCCGATCGCTGGAGCTCGTGATCCAGAGGCGTACATCAAACATGTTAACCACTCGACCACAATCTCGCGTTTATTGAAACGTTACTGAGAGACATAATTCGATAGTCGATAAGTTGATAGTAAAGTACTCTAAATCATTGAACGTGGTGAGTGCGCCCGTACTGAGGCTGTACCACATGTATGTGAGGTGCACTGCAGGTATTTCGTTGTGTTATAATTGACCGAAGCGCGTTAGCAAAATAATAACTATCGGTGAAATGGAGTGGAACCGACGTTTTGCGGCCGCGCGCGGCGTGTGTCAAACTGAAATATTATAACGACGAGGGTTGCGTATATCGGTCAGTACGGCCGCGATGCTTTTGCAATATTATGTTATGTTATATTGGCTTCACTCTATAGTGTCTGTGATTTTAATAAACACAATGTATTCGTGGGCCCCAGAGCTGGAAAGGGCTGGGGGACGCCTACGCCAAAGGCGACTTCTACCATAACCGTACCGTGAGTCTTCTACTACAGAACATATTATATTATGTATGCGTATAGTTGTATATTTTGATACAGATATACATAAAAAATATTTAAGGGAATGAATATAATATTCCGTATATAATTGGATAGTTTGGTATTTGCGTAATTTTGAACTATAAAAACTATGACATATTTGTTAGTAGAATAAATTAGTAGTCTTATTTATTTTATTTTTATTTAAGGTTTCCGTGAGCCCACCACCCCGCATTGAATAAGCGGGTGAGGTTTTCTTTAACAAGATTGAAGAATGCATAACTAACAATCAAGCGTGGAAAAAATACATCACCTATGTACTAATTGACATGTGAATTATTTTATCGAGTTCTTGTCTGCGCGCCTTTTTCTTATTAACTTTGTGTTTGTTTTTATCAAAACATTTTTATGAGTTGTAATAAAGTAAGTTGTAACATAATATATTCGCGCAGATAGAGAGAAGCAGAAGTGGCTCTTTAGAAAACAGTGGAAGTAAATCTTATTTTTTTTTAATATAATACGCATATCGAAAATTTGGGACCGGCCAGAATCCGCAGCCCTCCGCTATCGCGGTTAAGTTCTTTGCCAAACAATCAACAGCCTTATTTTAGAAATGAACTGTAAGAAACTGTACCTTCAATTCTCTGGAACATCGTTTAGGCAAAATTCATTCAATGTAAATCGATGTACAAAGGACACACTCGGCAGAAAATATGATTGCCAAGGATACATTATAAGGATTCGCGAACGTTTCTCTATCGGGTGCAGCGGGCGGAAAATTACGATCTACTTCTCCGCTCTTATCTCGCGAGCTCACGGCGGAGAAGAGGGCCTGCGATTTTATTCGCGATTCATTACAACACACGAGATTTAGCAGAGAAAATCTGGCCACCAAACCAATTACACCAATTAGTTCAAAAGTTCTGTTGGATCAGCTCCATGGTACCGCATCATAGCATTGTCACTGAAGTGGTACTTTGCCAAATTTCAGCTCAATCGCAAGTTTTTGAACAAATTTGGTTACAGATCTCGAACACGCCACAATAACTATTCATAAACTTCTTTAAAAGGCGCATTGGTATGAAAAATTAGTACTAATTTTACTGAACTAAATGTATAAAAAGGTATATACAGATATTAAACCGAGTTATCGAACTGTAGAGACATGCTCTGCACTTGTTAGCAAAGTGGACCGGTAATAGTAACTGCGAGCGCGGCGGCTCATACGCGCCGGTTAATGTCAGAAATTACCGCCGTCTTGGAGCAATTAAGCTTGGGCCACGGCCGCGCCGTATGTGACAGACAGGCCACGGAAACAGTTTTTTTTTTATTTTATTTAATTTTAATTTAATTAGACCGGAATATATCCAATAACACTAATTAAGTGATTACACATAATAATAACACAGTTGCATTGCACGAGCGAAAGCTGAAGGGTATACTGTTACAAGGCACAAGAAATGGAACCTGCAGCGGCGGAGAATGACGTCCAGGCTTATTAAGTATTTTATTGTTGTTTTAATTAATCAAAAACTTTATATTAATAATCCTATAAAAAGGCAGTTTTGTTGCAACAATAATCTACACAGAGTTATACAATAATATAAAAACTAAAGCTACAAGAGTTCTACAGGAGCTGGTCTTGTTTTTGTTCTCGCTAGTTTATGCGCGTGGTGTACCCGCAAAATGTATATTTAGCCTTTGTTGCCTCACGCTATTTAAATGGTGCCGGCAGCCTCGACTCCGCACACCAATTTAATTCTATAATATAGGCTAGTGTTATTTAAATGCTTAACCTTTTTGAATTAATACTATAGTACCTAACTAACTATGTAATGTAACGTTACGTGAAATAGTCGTAAAATGAAGAAACTACAATAATTGTGATTGTGTAACGATAGATGATCGAAGCTCACATTGTTACCTTTGAAGAAAATTCATAAATGTCGCAGGGAACGAACGATAGGTTACATTTTGTTTTTACTGTGGATTATTTCTCGATGTAATTAGAGTGACTGCACATCTGCGATTCATAAAGTTGTGATCCGAGGTTATCAGCCTCTCGTGTGCAATCAACAAGGATATATAGAAACGGATAGAGCGTCTCGGGTCACGAATCACCACGCCGCACCCTTTCGCGTGAAGGTTGTGGCCCAGCGCGCTAGGTGGAGCTAGAATAAAGATCTACCGCCGCATAAATTGCAGTTTCTTTTAGTAATAAGTAATAACTACTCGCTGAGGGCGTCTTCGTTAGCTCTATAAAAATTAATGGAGGAAAATTCCCAACTGAGAGTAAGTACCTACCTTACTCTTAGTTACGCAGGCATTTTAACTGGCAGTATAGAAACTACGTAGTGGGACAAATCCCAGTACCTACCTAGTTTACTATTCAGAAATACTAATAGTTATTTTATATATCACCTTCAGTTTAATTTATTTTTATTATCAAGACGGTGTTTCTCAATTCGAGGCCAGAATTCAGTTCAGGATGAAAACTAACTATATGCAAAAATCGCCATTATTAATCCAGCGGTTGAGGTGATCGTATGTTACCTTTCAACTCATTACAAGTTGATCCTTGAATGGAAAGTCACCTTTTAATGACGACGCAGTCTGAGACGGTAGTGGGCTGTGAGAGCTATACTACTAACAGTAAACCAATATCCTAAGTTATATCGCTAAATATGCGATTTAAAGTATTACTACGCGTGAAACAGAAACAATTAAACGAAAACGTGTAACGCTACTCAGTCTCGCAGCGCACTTTAAAACGCAAATGCATTTCGACATTACTGAAAATAAATCGACACACAAAAATACAAGCAGCTAGTTTAATATTACATCAGACCACTGCTAAATAAGTTATTTTTTTCCGTTTTCGATTTTTATGAAATAAAAAGCAAAATCAAGAATAAAGGCTGCGTTCGGACGGAAAAGAAGGTACGAATATAAAAATGCAAAACCCTAATTGTAAGAGAAAAGAAAGTATATTTTTCTCAACGGCTCCCCTTTCACACTTCTATTCTCTTTCTGTTTTCCTTATCTGGCTTTCATTAGCTATTTTCTTAATTTAAAAAGCAGTGCATTTCGCGTCAGCCGCTTTAGTGCCTAGCAGTTATACCATACCGCAGAGGGCATCCAGCTGTACTCAGTCGGCAGACAACATTACTTATTGAAGAACGGCGTTTGTTCAAAATTCAGCAAGCGATCGACGCATTCGAAGTTGAACAAATTTTTGCACAAGCATGTACATGAACAACTGGCGGCCGCTCTCCGTCAATTTATTTTCAATTCCCCCGGGAGGAGCCGCGCGCTGCGCACAACTATTTCGAATTTACATTGAATTTTGATGGCGCGCCAAGTTTCTGAGCTGCTCTAAGAAAGCGTTTTAATTTTTGTACTCGATGACAACTCAGAGTCCTGAAGTTGAGTGGCTGCGCTCACCCAGAGGGAATCTTTTCAAGCCTGTGTCACGAGAGGCATGTGGCGAGCTCACTGCGGTGACCTTTACAGGTCACCGCAGTGAGCCCAGCCAGTTTTCGTAGCCCATGTTAATTAGGGGGCGATCCTTCGCCCCCTAATTAACATGGGCTACGAAATACGGAAATCATATCAGGTTTCTGTCAAGAAATTTTCAGTGCAAACACTGACAGAGGTATTACGGGGGGACACGCTAACACGGATGCAATGCATTGGGGACAAATCTTACGCTGTTGCTGTGTTCAGCCCAGAGTTAGGAAATTAGCGAAGTCAGCCCGCGCTTCGGCGAGCGAGACATAATATGGCTATATTTGCATAATTACTGCACGACTAGCGTGGGTAGGCGACAATATTTTTAGTAATAAAAATATAGGGTTTAAAAATGTTGTCTCCTGCCTAGCGGATAGACTATCTTAAGAGCAAACCCGTCCCAGCTACTTAGGGTAGATAATTTTAATACTAATTAAAAATTGCTCTACCCCTTCGACATAAAGTGCGTTTCCATCGACTAAGTATCGTCACTTACCTTCATCGGTAAGATGACATGGACAGGTTAGTAACTTGACACGCCATAAAATTATATGAACTCTTTCAATATTAGTTAAAATGTCGGTTTTCATCGCGAGCTGCAGCGCCAGACTCTCGGCAGATATTAAAATATTTAATATCCTAATGCCACTTAACAGTCTAGCAAAACGAGCTGCTCGCACACCATCCACTCCGCACGAACCGCACGCACTGTGGAGACATCCTACTTTGCGGTAGTTTCATACAATAAATAGAATATTTTAAAAGTGCACAAAGGCTAAGAAAAAAAGAATGCGCTTTTTGTTTACTTACTTAGACTTACGTAAGTTTTAAAGCACTTGCTTGAATCTGAGTAAAGTTAAAGTAGGCTCTATAAAACTCAGCCTTAGCGCCTCAAGAGTAATGTTCAGTGAACGCGGCCAGTGATGATTTACAGCTCCAAAACAGAGTTGCTAACTGAGCATCAGATAGTAAAGTATATTATGATTGCACAAATAAATAAAAATGTTACCAACGATTATGTATCTTTGATATGTTTTCACAATACAGGACAGTACGGGACTTACAAGTTGTTCGAGTTCGTGGCTCGTGCGATGGAATGCGCGGCCACCCCCGGCATCTGCCCGGTAACAGTGAAAAATGTTAGTGTCCCCATAAAGAAGCGTTTAATAGGGCAGCGGTGAAAACATAATTTGGTCGTATTACCGCTTGGGCGGCCGCCAGCGCCGCTGCCGATATTGTAATTAAAATGTAGCCGCTCCGTGCCCGCCGACTTGATGGAGAGGCGGATTATTGATAAATAGCAGTATTCGTCAGCTGCACTTACGACTTATTACATTTTAAAAGTACCGCCTAAAAATAGACTAAATAAAGAATTTTGTAAATTTATTATAATATTTACTTTAACATTTCTTTAATTCATCGTAGTCTTTTCTTAGTTTCCAAAATCCATAAATCGCAACAAATCGACCTAGTTTTTCACAATGACATCAAAAATATTTTACGTCTTTGTAAATATACTTGGTAATTACTTACAGATAGTTGAATGTAGAAACTCCTCACTGAAAGGTAATGGTAATTGGGTTACCACATTAACTCCAACAACTGTTGACCAATTACCTGAAACAAACCACATCAAATGATTAACTCCGTCTACAAATAGTATACTATTATTTGGGTATATTATTAATCGAATAACGGGTAATCATGTTCTATTAATTAATGTCGATTGCCGGCGGTAGCCGGTACATTCCTCACTCCGGGCTGCTTCTAAGATTTTTAACAGAAAAAAAAACCAATGATATTCTCAGCCCGACCCGGGAATCAGAACCTTGTAATCCGTTTGAGAACTAACGCGGTAATTCCTGTGGGATTACCGTAATATCCTCTTCGAGCTTCCCATTGATAACATTAACGGTAAATGTGCATATTACCGTACGAGTGTGTGCACTTACATATTAAAAACAAGTGAAGCCGGACACCTCTTATAGTGGACACGTTATGTTTATTGATGTGAATTATTTTAAGATATTCCTATGGATTATTTGTAAGTAAGTTAGGCCTTGAGTGAGTGGTACGGCAGGTATTTTGTACGCAGCATCGCAGCGAAATCTGACCACGTCGGAAGCCTATAACTTCATTAGACCAGATAAAAATCACAAATATAAATACCCGGGACTTCCTGAGTGTTTCCTTTCATCACTGGGAAAGGAAAATGATAAAATATTTTAGTTTATGCTGTTAGTAAGCCTAGGTCTGTCCGTATGGTTCCGACGTCGACCGCGGCACTATGAGCATTGGCAGGTGAACAGCCGGTTTATCTCGTAATCCGATTACCCGGCGAGCGCAGCAATGCCTACGATTACCGGAGCAGCGCGCGCCGCTCTCGCCGCACGCGCCGCACTCGCCGCAGCCGCCGCGCCGTACAGTGTGCACCCGTCGGTTACACGGATGTATAATTTTTATAATTTTTACATTACAACATAACGAGTAGATATTACCGGCATTTTGGTTGGTTGTTTGTGATTTTTAGAAATCTCACGGTAACCGTTTATTTCACTTCGGCTGTATCCGAATGCGAGCCATCTTTGTACAAAGACGTGTGGAATAAAGCCACACATTCATGACTTATTTTAATTCAGCGGGAACGATACTTGGATGATCATGTTGCTTATAACATCAAGATTGGTACAGCTGAATATAGGTAGCGAAGAAATTCAAAGTCTAGACTGACTGATATATCCACGCCTCCCGCAGAACTTTTCATACTCTGTGTCGGTTGACTCGAAGATTGGTACTTTACGAGTATCACAGTTTTGTTTTAATCTTCGGCCATAGATATATATATATCATTTAAATCTAACTCTATACACCCGGTAGCGACCCAACGAACATGACGTCGCGATGGTTTGTCTTTTGTCAAGCTAAGCGATGCAATTCGCCATCAAGTAGAAAACATCCCAGTACCGGATTCGTGACGTCCAATCTGTCCGACAGTGTAATGTCCATCGCGGCGACGTCAAGGCATATGACCGCCCCGCCGCGCGACGCTGCACAATAGCGGCAATCAATACAGACAGACGTTCAGTCGTCGCTCGCTAATTGTCACGTATTTACGTGGAATTGACGTCAACGCGCCACAGTACAATCAGCAAGTTTTAGTCTAAACGACAGCGTAGGTATCTCGGCTTCTATTACGTAGGATACTAGCTCTTTGCCGGGACCTCGTCTGCTTTCGAATAAATAAATAAAAATCCTGCGGAAACTGTTTACTTGCGAGTTATGAACAAAATTTCATGTTATTCGGTTGTGTAGTTGAGATACGTAAGCGCAACAAACAAACACACATATAAACTCGCATTCGCGTTCATTCTATCAGTTAGGATAACCCTAAGCCATGATTCACGTTATGACCGGAGTTTAATCTGCTCGCTACAGCATTTCACACGCAGATATAATAATGAACAGTTATTACTTATTTACTTGAGCGCTATATTTATCATCATGATCACCATCCACGGTCCCTTAACTTCCCACTTCTGGGTAAAGAAACCTTTTGTTAATAAGTTAAATCCACCACGCCTGTTATACGGGTGTAGACGTGTTCAACGACTGCTGCCATCAAATGAATACTAAGCGAGTCAGACGACGTGCTCTCAGAAGTGCGGGTATCATAAACCAATCCCTATTACCAAGCAGCTCCTGGCCGGCAGATCCAGAAGCGCATGATCAGGCCAGCGAGAGCGACGAGGAAGTAATTGTCTATTTGCTGCACGTGATATCAATCAGCGTCGACAACGGTAGGCAAGCTGCAGCCAAGCTTCATTAGCCGCTCGCTAATTGGCATGTATTGACAGGGCGCCGGCCGAGCTCGGCACAATCGGTGTCACTTCGGCTCTAAACAATTGCTGATTGCTCGGCCGCGTGTAACAAACATCCTACGCCGGGTGACGCGGTCGCAGTCGCAGGAGGGCACACAGCTTCCACGCATTTCATTTCTATTTGATATTTAACTATTTAAAATGAACTCTGAATAAACTATTATTTTAACAATTCAACTGTTATTGAAGTAAAATAATAATACAGATAGCAGGAAAATGAGCACCTGGTGTTAAGTGATTACTGCCTCTCATGAACAGTCGCAGCACCGGAGGAGCCATGCGTGGCCGGCTAAATCGCTTGCCGGAATTTCGCCAGTGGTAACTAGCTGCGGCCGATGCCTCCCACCAGAACAGTTAGAAAGTTAGCGAAAGTGACATTAAAAGAATGCAGGGTGCACACTCAGGATGAGCATGCTTACAAGCTTGTTTTTGAACTTAAATGACAACCTAATTTTAGAAAAACCACCCGTAGGGAGTAAAACAGTGGTATGCGAGTAGTATCATGTAATAGTAACAGCAGCAGCTAGCTACTATAACACACGACAGAGGAGATCTTCGCGCTGACATGCGACGGTGGGACATAAATCAGGCAGATAATGATAACACAAATGTACCCTCCTTCAAGTAAACCTAGCATCAAAAAGCACTCACAATCTCCGAAGGTAAAGCACATAAATCGTGAAAGTTACCCGGCAGCGACGCGGGCCCACGCCGCGCGACAAATCATACTCAATTACCCATGGCACTTGGCACTTTGTCTCCACGCGCGGCACTCCACGACACGCCGCGACACGCGCCACCTTGTGCCGCACCGCGCGAGACACTACACCTCGGAATACGTCCACAAACTGAATCTGATTGCGAAAGATCGGGATTAACCTTTCGAAGTTATGTATATGAGCTCTCCATAATGTTCTCGAAGGCGGAAGAAGACTACCAATCCGCGTTTGACGAGCGCGGTGGACTACGGCCAAACGACATGAGAATGCTGAGAGCAGACTCGTACCCTGTAGAGGGCTGGAACAGGGTATATGGGTAGATAACGATGACGCCTAGGTGTGACCACTACGCCTAAAACAATAATGTCTCAAATAACTCAGATATCAAGAAGTTATCTGGCAGGATGAAGAGATCTATCTAATTTAATGAATTAGGAGTCTTGGAGGCGTGATCTCGACTACGGTCACGCCTAATGGAATCCCATGATGCGGTCCAGGTTGGGACGTGCGCGCCTAGAAGGTGTCGCAGCCACTCAAGTTGTTTATGCTAGAAACTCGGTTAGAAGAACAATATTCAGCCACTTTCGAGATTCAGAAGGTTGTATTTTTAAATATGTCTGATATTAAGGCAAACATCTCTATAATTTCAAACTTTTCGAAAACCGCTTACGGGAAGCGCCGCCAGTGTGGACGGTGTCTTACCGCGAAAGGGTTCTCCGGTGTAACGGTTGGGATGAGGTCACACGAGGACGCGCAATGTACGAGATTATCAGAGCGTTAACATTCACGGGTGTGATTTTAATTGTCAGCATTTCGTTAAACTGAGCGCCTCCTTCCGGCTACTCGAATAAACTGGTTCGCTTCCCGACTGTGAAATCGCGTTGGGAAGATAATACATTGATCTTTTGAACGTCAACCAACTACACAGAAATAAAATATAAAACCAGCATAGTGCGAGTCCCGAGTCGCACACAGAAAAAGCTTACGTGTGAATACGAGCTCTGTGTTGCTTTTAAATAATAGTTTTGCTAACAAAAATAACAGCCGGCTTAGTTCGACCTCCGGCGTGTCTGTGCCCGCGAGTCTATCGTTTCAAATAAACTAATGCAACTATCAGTGTGATCAGTGCAGTGTAAAAATGTTCAGTCAGACTGTAAAAGGAAATGCATTTTGCATATAATTACTTGGTTAAATTATTATTTGACCTCGAAATATCTGAACCGCAAAACCGCTGAGTTGGTTTGAAAAGTAGTACTGCTGATTTAAAGAAAAACCTAGGCTAATTAACTGTGTTAATTTATAAGCCTCCATTGCAATGAGAATTAAAATTATTAAATTTTTCAATTACCAACGTTATATACAAAAATCCCTAACGCTAAGCCGATAAGCATTATTCGTTCGTACGACGCAAATACATAGCTCCGAAAACGGGTCGAAAATTGGAAATATCCCTTTTAAGCGGGTTGAAGTAATCCCTCCCCCGCAGCTCCGCGCGGCATTCTTCATGACGCGGGACAATTGTCAACAGGAGCACGAAAACCGCGGGAAATTACATTTTACGTTATTACCGCGGCGCGCGGGCACGCGACGCGCCCCGACACTGCAACGTTGAGCTCGCCGTCGCCCATCACGAAGCTGTAGCTATGTGTCGATCGCGTTCATGGTGCACGGCGCTTGTTGAGTAGAGCGGATGTTACAGATACGGCTATAACACTATTTACTTTTCATTACATATCAGTGATATGTAATAGAAAAGTCCTACTATAGTGTAAAAGATTATGTAAATAATAAATAAGCATGGGTATGAAATATTGCTCTAATAAAATAGCTCATAACATAGTTTTACGTGACATGTGAGATGGTGATAACAAAAAGAAAAACTACCTGGCTAAGTTTGTTATGGGCATCTTCTTAGTCCGGGGCGCGTTTGGAACCCTCATAGCTTTAGTTCGAATCAATACTATGTAAATTATTGCCGCGTCAAAAGTGACTTTTAAAGGACTATTTGAATAAAGATTATTTGAATTTGAATTTTTAACACTTAAATGTATTTTTCTTTCCGAGCAAGTCATATAAAATGACTTTTAATTAGAAAATAAGCGAACTATTTACTTAACCATCATTCGCCATCTATTGCAGATGTATGTGCAGTAAATAGGGTTCCACTATTTAAGAGTTATTATTACTACTATTTTAAATACGAAAGTTTGGATAGATGTTTGTTATTCAATCTTAATATGAGTGTATATATGAGATCACATGCCATTCCCCTTATAATCTGGAATAGCACATAGCATATTATTATCCCGATATATAGAATACAATTCACAGAAATTGTCACAACAATTGCACAAAATCTAATTTATCATTCGTGGTTGTGACGACGTCGATACCGAGGCTGTAGGTTCACAGAATAGCCCCATTGCTCGCTTGTACACGTTTGAAGGGATCTCGATCAAACAAAATAACATAATGCTAAGCTTTACTCCGATGTTGTACGTCAGACGCCTGTCGATGAGAGCGTCACCAGACGCAGCATCCTGTGCCTAGTTACTGAACATCAAACGGGTTCAAACGAACAGAAACTAAACAAATGTGACGGTTGGCAATTCGACTCAAGATTGTCTTCGGCGATCTCTGGCGGAGCATTTCTCTCTTACGCGCTAATTATTCTTCTGGAGAGAAGATCCTGAAATTAGTTACTAATTATCTAACATAATCTTTCTTGGTCAATTTGGGGGGCCTCATCATAATCAACAATTGCTTTCATTCCCATCGCATTTAGTAAATCCCTGATTTTCCATATTATGAATGTACCTACACTTTCATTTCGAGGTAGGCGTCGCATCGTTTCATTTTGGAAAAGGGGTTTCTGGCCCAAAATAATTGGAGAATCCCTGATGTATACGATCCTGTTACTTTTATGTTCAGTAGATAGGTACAGGCGCGAAATCGACAATTGTCACGCGGAAGTATAATCGGGCTGAATGGCTCTCCCCGGGGAATTACAACGCACGGTAACGCTTCTGCTGCGTGCGGCGCCGTAAGTGCGAGTACAAAACGGAAAAAGTACGATAACGAGTGGCACGGACCGCGAGGCTGTACGCGCGGGTGTTCATTGAATGGAGTACTGTAAGGCTGGGGTGTCACACCACGGCCTTACAGCAGGGAACAGCTCGAATTTAATAGACCTCACCATATTTAAGGGACTGAAGGTTATAGCTCTGAGGCTGTGTCGGGCCATACGTTTAATAACATGATTCATCAACATGACGGGGAATCGTCAAATCGGAAATGAATCCGTTAAATCGGACAAGTAGAAACAAAATTTCCCGCTTTATAACATTCATAGCTGGCGAGGTAGTTATTTAACTGCATTAACGTAATTAAAAAAACATTTCAAAACGCAAATGTTCAAGAATTCAGTCCCTACAAACCGATGCACGCTCGTGCACTGCGGGGGTCACTAAAACTTCACACGTAACATACGCGCGCGTGTAGCCGCCCTTACACCTGCTTCAACACAATAATATATTGTTTCCAATCAATTAATTAGCCAAACCAGCGGTTAACACTAACAACTGCAAAGTGAACCTTATAGACGGCGCGTTTAGAGTATATTTGGCAGTGGTCCTCGCTGGACACTCAAGCTCATGGGGCTGTAACTGCAAACCCAGACTGATATTTTGCCGGTCAGTGAAGCGAAAACTTGAATAATTAGACTAGTAGTTACAGAGCTTCTGCTTCCATTTGCCGAGGCCGAGTGACCGAGAACAATCAAAATCCTATCTATGGCTAAATGAAAAACTACTAGCCGTGTGCGTATTGCTAGACTTCACATGACTCTTCAGCATTCTGGACGATCTAAGGCATGTGAGTTTCCTCGCGATATTTTACTTCACCGCTAAAGCAAACGCTTAAAACGACAAAAAACTGCTTAAAAACCCATATGAAACTCGGCCCCAAGTTTCACACACTAAGCTTCCGGCAAATAATAATATTTAAAGGTTCAACTGAACCCTACAGTCATTCTGAGATCAAAAACGAACCCTTCTTAAATATTTTTTTCCAATTATTGATTCGGCAGCACATTAGTAACTAAATACGAATATTCGAAAAGTAAGGAGAAGCTGTGATAGACTAGTGGATAGGACGTCCGCCTCCTAATCAGAGGTCTGGGGTTCGAACTCGGGCACACACCCCTTAGTTCTTGGAGTTATGAGCGTTTTTAAGCAATTAAAATATTACTCGCTTCAACGGTGAAGGATAACATCGTGAGGAAACCTGCACGCTTGAGAGTTCTCAAAAAAGGCGTATGAAGTCTGCCAATCCACACATGGTCAGCGTGGTGCACTATTGCCAAAACCTTCTCTTATTGAGAGAGGCTCGTGCTCTGTAGTGAGCCGGCAATGGGTTGATTATGATGAAGGAGAAGGGAAGACAAGGCAATACTACAGGACTTGAATAACATGCACGGCGTCTTAGTTTAGTACAAAGATACTGAGCTCCTGAGGATGGATACGGAATAATTTCTAGTGCGAGAAAACGGTTCCCGAGGGATTGCATGGAGTTAATTTACTGTTGCACGCATTGCCAAAGTCCACGAAGCCAATAATGGCGGCGCACTCAACTAACAGGCCGGCGGCGCGGGCCGACGATGCTGCTAATCCGATTACGGGCTGAGCCGCGCTTGTGGGCCGCGCCGGGTTCGGTTTCTGATAATAATTCGCCATTTAAATGTTAATTGAAAGAGTAATTTTAAACTGTCGCCGGTTAAGGAAATTCATGCAAATTGTGTGTATCGAGTGAGGATAAACACTCTTTTTGTAGTTTGTGTTTTTTTGATATAACAGTACAAAACAATAACCTAATAGTTATAACTTTGTATTAACTCGAGACAAATGCTGTATATTTTCTGAAGGAAAGCCATCATTAATCACAGTTTGTCCAACATAGGCAAAATTGTATCTTTTTGAAATCATTATTGCAAACCATATGTTCTCAGTAGATTCAACCAGAGAGCAAATACAAAATAGCCCATAAACCCACATTAGAGCAGCGTGGGGGTTCTATGCTCTCTAACCATAGCATCGTAGATAGCAGTGTCCAGCACTGGGATGTTAATGAGCGAATGAGATGGGATGAGGAAAGTGTAACGTGATTATAATTCTTACCAATAAAATTAGTTCTGTGATGTTAAGCGTAGCTATGATGATTTCTGTCGTGTTTTCAAAATTGTATTCAATAATGATGATTACCTTTCCGTCGATTGATGCGGCTGTCGCGAATCACAACAAATGGTTCGAATTGTCTCACTATTCTGTGCGGATGTCCGTCATTACCGGCAGTAATTCGTCAAACTGCCGGTGGTGACCGCCGCTGCCGCTGATTTCACCGATGACTTCACTCTTTTGTTAATGACAGCGAAACAATTGGTTCATTTTAACCACCTCACTGGCGCAGCGTTGTGCTGCGGTGGGTGACGCGTTCGATTCGCGACTCAAAATTGGGTAATTTATAATTTCGGAATTGCCCCAGGTTTGGTCTTCCCCGTCCGGGATATACAACGGGTTCCCTGGGCAATAAGGGTATACCTCTAAGGGTATAACTCCGTCCTTAAGGAATGGAGGTAGCCAAAAAGCTATTCCACCACTGCAAAACGCAACTTGAAAAAGCAACATTGCTTTAGTAGGTGACCGGATGGGTAGTCGACTCAGTCGACGCATGCGTTTACCTTTCCTCTTACAGGTGTTTAAGCTGTGAGCTCGAAGGTCTTTCTAAGCTTCCCTTCCAGTTAAAATTAGGCTTATAGCCAGCAGTATTGTGACCATGATGGCGAGATAGGCAAAAATAAAAATAAAAAATTCTAGTCGAGCCGAATAAATACAACAAAGCAAGTTCACAACTAAGAAAGGCAAGTAAATATAAATGTTTAGATAAGATAAAACACTTAAATAATGAGCTGGCGAGTAAACCGTGTTCAACAAAGACACTGTTTATATTTGCAGTTATACTTACTCGTACATAGGAGAGGACTAGTTTTATCTGCCGCCACTAATTATAGTTTTCTTTGTATAAACGTGTTTTGCACAGTTATGCTACTTCCTGCAGGCTTGGCGACTCCTGTTAACCCTTAGTCAAATTTAACATCAATCTACACTGTAAATGTCGAACTAATCAATTTACAAATAAAATGAATGACTCCTATCTACATTTTCGCTTCACAGTAACATGAAATATTTACATATATTACAGCAAGTGAAAGCGGTGAAGACAGAATGATTTTACAAATGCCAACATTAATTCGTTGTTAATTAAACTAAGTTTATCAATTAACTAAATCCTTTCCCCTCATTACATGCACGTGCCAAAAGGGTGTGCTGTATATCTGCTCGCGGTTCTAGACGAGGCGACTTTTTCATAACAAAAATAATACTTTTAAATACAAAAAAAAAATCGAAATCGGCGGGATTTGAACCCACATTTGTCCGGAAATCGCGGCCCGAGTGCTTTGCCAATCAAGCGACGCCGTTTTGCGTGTCCACCGGCATTGTTGTTGCCTAATGAGTCATTTAGAATAGAATAGAAAACATTTATTTATCAGGACAACACAATTACAAATATACAACACATAAGACATCGAAACAGATTAACTGTTACTGTTACTGACTCAATGTTGTGGATACTAAAGTACCCCCACCACTAGTAGTCTGCCAGTACCGTGCTGAGGGAAGTCCTGTATTGAAAAGTTCAACCATCATGAAGAGGAAAAAACTAGTTTGAAAAAACTACGTTATATATAAACACACAGCACACAGTTTTCGCAACATTAGAAAGAGTGTGACATCAAAACTAAAAACTAAAAATTTTACTAATGGCACATTCAGTTTTTTGAAGTTTAAATTAGGTCAGCACGATTTTATCTAACCGGCGGGTTAGGCGAAGGCATTGCAATGTGGTGGTTATTGACTAAATATCGTTATGGTGGGATTGTTAATGTAATTACTATCTCATTCGCTCGTTTCGTTTTTTTATGACTTTAGGCCTATCCCGGGAGCCCCAACGCGTGTTAAGAATTTGCTTGTAAAATGTTCGCCAGACCTGCTGTAGTAAGTATTAGACGTTTGACGGCTGCGATAAGAAGGAAGCTAAGTACCAATAACTGCTCCTTTATTGCTTTTACGTGCTATTGATAGATTCACAGTATCAAATGCTTAGAGGAAAACTTATATTATTTGCTTTTCAATGTTACTAATTGTTCATGTTTTAAACATTTTCGTATAAATTCAGTAGTAACAAAGGCAGAGACTTCCATTGTATCGTAATAATAACAGGACTTTAGAAATCACAAAACAACTTTTAGCACTCTATTGTACTACAAATGGTTGAAAGTGATACTGTTGACCGAACTGTTGCCAGTGAATCGCTGTTGTTCGCGGAGGAGTCCACAGCTCCGTCTCTGAAGAGCCTCCAAACTTAAAATGGACCGTCCTGACAGTTTCGCTGTTATAATAAAACAAGAATCGTATATTTTTTTATAAAACGGGACAAGAGCTAGTTAGCTCCATTTAAAGTAGCGATAAAGTCTAGACATACAAAGAGGCGATAGCGCTGTGGGCGTAGTACATAAGTGAACATTTGAAAAGCATCGTTTCCAGAAGTACCTAAAATATTCTTGCTTGTACTGAGGATAGCACAAAGACAGAAAATAACACAGGCATAGGTAACAATCTGTCGATAGGTGATCATCTTTTATTTAAATTTTGTTCGACAAGATCGACGCCGCCATACGTCTTTTCTTACTAGTCCAATAGTTGGGAACTGACCTCTCACAGGGCAAAAGGAAATATAGTTTGGAACTACCTTGCTATAAAAACGCTGGTTGGCATCGGCTGCATTAGGCTGATACTGTAATGAACGCGTATTCTGTGAAACGGAGAAATAGTAAAAGCAATTCATACCACCCAGTTTGGTCATCCGTCCGATTATAGTTAAAATAAATCTCTTTAAAAATAACAGTAAAAATAACTATAAAGATAGATATAGAGTGTCTCTTGAACACCGCGTACATAACGGCGGCGCAGAGCGGCGCGTGACGAGTTTCCATTTTTATAACAATTTCTCCGAACGAGTGTTGTTTGGGAGCGCGTCTTGACTTTCACTTCTGTGTCGTTTTTTGTGGACGACCTCCTTTGGCTTAGATTGTGGATTCTTAAATCCTAAAAAACTTACGTGCCTATTTTCTGAAACGTTGTCAATTGACTTCTTAAGGGAGATTGTAATTCTTTAGATCTCATTAAATACTCGTATTATTTGCATTCCGTCCGCCAACATGCTTTGAATAAGTATGGTGAATCTAAACTCTCCCATGAAAGATCTTTCAGTCCTGTCTGCTAATTTTCTATATCCATAATTCGTTGTCGGGAGAAATCGTGTATATAATTTCTAATGGACAAAATCTCAAAGAAACGGTAAAGCTGAGGGGAAAACTAGTTTCGTTAACCCCTATGTACCCCCCTGGTTAGAGCGAATCTCGGCAAGGGCTAGTAGCAGCTGAGAGAAGAGTTAACAGTATTAAGCCCCTGTAGGATGGTTTACATTGAAAATGGGAGTACTAGTGCGTTCAGCGCCCTTGCACTTTACCCTAGGGCTGCCCCCACTCTGATATTGAACTTTAACTACTCCCACATTATAACGTTGCTCCAACGCCAGTGTGGAAACCGATTACAAAGAAGGCATCGGTGGCTGCTCTGGTGCTACATGAGTTCACAGGCAGTACTGTATCGTATTGCCTAATATCTGAACTTTGTACCGAATTATGTGAAATACATTTTTTCATTAGTGATACAAAAACATTTTTTGTTTTTTGATTACTAGGTCTCAATCACACAAGTTCGAGAGAACATACAAGTATAAAGTATTATAACCTTGCAGAAGACGGATTCTGACAGCGACGTGGCTACTGCTATTACTCCCCGAAAGCACTCCAACAGGAAGTGTCAACCCTAAATCAACCGCTCGGATCCTCCAGCAATTTAAACTATGCATTAGCATAAGGGCTTTAATAACACTCCGGCGGGTAAATACACATTTCATTTAGGACCTACACTACATTAACTGATTACGCCGAGGGATCCGGTGAGTACAATGCCAGCACAACCAGCTACACAGGTTTCGGAGATCAGGCGGTAACGGTCCATCATCGCTAGACATATCGACGCCTCAATACCGGCTCGTCCTTTATCAGAGAGAGAGATATGTACATTTCTGTTCGGGTCGGTCAAATGACTGATGTTTTGCGAATTAAATAAATAAAAAGGCCACCTACAAAAATGCCGGTCGAACAAACGAGATTGGAAAGTGTATAAACAGCCAGATTGTGATAATGTCCGTGACTCGGCTGCAACAAGGCGCGATTGGACGCGCTGCTAACAGTCGCCGTCACCACACGGACGTACTCGCCGCTGCCGCAGTTATAAACGTTTATTACTGTCAATCATATAGCACACTTATTATTTACGATCGGCGAGTTTCCGTTTTCAAATGATATACGATTATCACGAGAATACTTCAGTCTTCTTCCTAACGCAATCGAAAGTTTCTGTAAGCCTCGTTCATATCGTATCGTCTCGTTGGAAAATACGATAAGCCCAACCGAAGCTCAGTTTGCACAAAAGATTGTAAAAAAAAACCTTTGATCGCAGCGCGCGGCCTGAAACAGATATGTGATCGTTTTTTAAGCCGATGCCTATGTAAAAGCAAAACGTCAAAAATCCCCTCGTCTCCTGTAAAGCAGTTTACACACGAGAGCCGCCGCCCGCCGGCACAGCTTGGCGGCCACTTGGTGACGGCGGCTTCATTTAGAGAGAATCTTGTCTTCGGCTGGAATTCGCGCGTTTGCTGCTGACTTGGCTTCAACACATAGTCAGATTGTCTGCGACTCGCCGCCGTCAACTCACCGCTCAGTGGCTAGGCGATAAGGACATGTTATCACGCCGTTGCCAGGCGATTCACAATTGGCTGAATTGCGACAAAGTTTTCCAACTCGTAAAAATATGTGAAGCCACCGCCGAGCCTTACGACTACCGGTTCTGAATTTTAATTCCCATCAAAACCGGCCCGCTAAGTAGGTGCTCTCATAAAGACGAGGTACCAACTTTGAATAAATTATTCCATCGCTAATGATATTCGTGTCAGATAACACCCATAAAACTCGTACTGTTCGCCATCTTGAACTGGTGTGACGTCATCATAACCAAAGTGAGTCCAAAAAAATAATCTCGATTAATTAAAATGCCTGAAAACCTAAATCGATTTATAAATAATAGTTGTTCAAATGATTGGCGGGGTTGTTGCCTAGTTCTCATGTGCCTTGCGCCGTACAATTAACCCACGACATGCAAAATTAATATTACTTAGAAGTGAATTGCAAATTTTGATGTATTTTTGAACTGAAAACCACAAAATTAAACGAACAAGCGCGAACAGTGAATTCTGTTAAATTAGGTATACCTACTGCGCCCGATCGAATGTTTGCGCTAGTGTCCAAATATACACCTTTGTGACTTTTTTAACTTGTTTACACCAAGTTTGTTTTAACTTGTTTTTTGGTTCAATGAGGACTTGCTTTGATTTCACCTAATGGTAGGTGGCGATGTGCCTTAGGTGCAAACGCACTCAACTGGAGGCGTATGTTTATTGTGGTCTTCAAATAGAGACAGAGAGTATTTCTTTTCCGATGGTAGAACTCGCTGCCGATGCCTCAGTCGAAAATTATATTCAACCAAGCAGAAAGCGTTGCAATCGTTACAGTGTCGCTATGATTCTAAGACAATCGTCCAGCGAATGTAAGGGACCTGAAGGATTAATAATATCTCAAAGTTTTTTTTGCACAATATTTTTTTGTTAGTTTTCCGCGATAAAATTATATAGAAAACAACTTTTTCCTCTATTCCTTTTAAGCTATTAGGTGTGCAAAATAAGGACTTCGCGCTCCGCGCAGTCACGTGTATTTCGATAAACAAACGGGATTGTTAAAAATACAACGCAATATTCTACGGCCATCAAACGTAAAACGTCAGTTTCTTGTTTTTCTACATTGTAGTTCCAATAAAACACGACCGTAGGCTTTTCTTTATGCGCAGATTATCCATCATAAACTCCGATTTCTACAACCGTATTTTTTTTTATAAGACCGCATCATGCAAAAGCGAAATGCCCACAAAAAGCTTGTTACAGTAGGGTGGGCAACAAAAAGCGAAAAGAGTCGTTTTCACCAATCGGTAACCCACAAAGCCGCGACCCGCAAACACGCCGGGCGCGACGCCGAGAGCCGCCGGCTAACGGTTTAATGACCTCCGCCGCGAGACGCAAACGAGCAGCGATGCTGACGCGGTATTCATTATCATGGAACTATCCTTGAAGTCCGTTACTCTAACGCTCATTTCGAAGATTTTATCCGTGGTTTTTTTTAAAGAGTAGGCGTAGTAAAGGATAACAGGTAACTTACTTATATAACAGGCAACTAAAGTTCAATCGTTTTTTATGTCCCTCCACGAGAACCAACAGCAATTGGAAGCTAGCTATACTGTGTCTCAAGCGGCATCCCTCGATGGTGATCATATGAGCTTCATAAAGTAGCTATTGCTTAAAAATTAACACAACACATTTCATTTTGTTTATTCATGTAGACGGAAATCCCGAAATTTATTATTAATTTTTAATAAGTAATACGTAAAAAAGTTTAAACCACAGTAACAACTTTCATAAAATGATTATGAAAGTTGTTACTGTGGTAACTATTGGCCAGGTATGTGAAATGCCTCCTTTTTAGATATTAAATTTATTTTTTTATGGAATGAACCCATACCCATTTTTTTTAAAAAATTGTTTTTGGAATGAACAGATAGGTATCCAGATATATACTGTTACTGCATACTGTTACCAAAGTAGCGCATCTCAGAGCTACATCAAACGAGCCTCATCGAGTGACTGGATAATTTAAATTATACGATACACATAGGCGCAGTAACGGGCGCAGCTAGTCAATCGTTATTGCATTACAACGATGCCACGGCATATTCGAAAGTAACAATCAACCCACAAAAAACGAAAACACGCCATTTCTTATCACTTAGACGTTATATCATAGGTAACGGTTCGAGTCGCACGCGCAGCCATGCCGGTAACCCGACGCGGTCGTCTCCCTTCCGCGACACTGTGAAGCAATAGGCGCGAGGGAGAGGGAAGAACAATCGCCATTGAAGTCTGAGAAGGAGATTATATTGTAATTATGTTCATGGTATGTGATTAAATCGATATGGCAATTGTTGTGGGAGATGTAGGTTGTGACAGTACTCCTATTGGAGCTGAATATATGTTTGAATAACAACATATTAAGAGCACGCGCAACGGAAGATGCAAAGTTAATAATAGGCAGTAGAATCATCACTTTAGACACACACACAGAGGAGTTTGTTTTAATAGTATGTAAGGCAAATTTTTACGGCAGAAAAGCCGAAGTCCATTCCGACGGAACATTTTAATTAGGAAGAGGACTTAACAACTTACGATTGAACCCTGGAGCTATTTTCTCACAAAGAAGTAGTTTTATAATATTCTCTTTGTACATATATATATATATATATATATATATATATATATATATATGTACAAAGAGAAGCGGGAAGGAGGCGCATCGGTCGCAAGAGGAAGTCTTGGTTGCGAAACATCAGGGAGTGGACAGGGATAGTGAGTGCTTTTCAGCCTCGCGAGAGACAAGGCAAAATATGCCATTCTGACTGCCAACCTTCACGAAGATAAAATTCCTACAATATTATGGAATGTAATGTCCACCAATGTAATTCCAACGATCTACCTGATGACAGGTAGGCAGCAACGCGTTTGTAGGTCATACAGTATACGTGAAGCAAAACACATTAATATGTATTCGATAAATTAGCCGACCACCAAATTGAGCCGCTCGGATTGATGGCTGAAGTCAGAGTGGGTACTTCATCTCGCTCATTTATTGCTGACACTGATGGGCGCAATAGGCAATACATACGAAAATGAGAATATATATATATATATATATATATATATTCCATAATATTGTAGGAATTTTATCTTCGTGAAGGTTGGCAGTCAGAATGGCATATTTTGCCTTGTCTCTCGCGAGGCTGAAAAGCACTCACTATCCCTGTCCACTCCCTGATGTTTCGCAACCAAGACTTCCTCTTGCGACCGATGCGCCTCCTTCCCGCTACTTTGCCCATCAGGAATTTTATATTTCAGTTTTTTTTTCAGCGACTCCGTGCGGCTCTGTTCATCAGAGTGAAGTGTCACCACAGCATCGCAACTCGCTGTCGCTAACTCTAGTACCGAATGTTGTCGGATCCCATTTCTGATTTGATATCGTAATGATATTTTGAATTTAGATCTCACTACAGCCTTCTGAGGAACTCCGAGCATTACACTGCCCATTGAATATGATGGAAGGGTATCTAGTTAGCGGGTTATGTTTTGTATACATCAGCTTAGGGCTGCGATCTATAACACGCGCTCAGCCTTGCCTCAGACTTAAGAACACGTAAAACAAAACACAGTCATGGTTCTGACTTATGTCTAGACAGACATATTGATGAATCTAAAGAAATTAAGATGTCTGTTTTAGAAAGGGTCCTGAACTGTATCATCTGTCCATACTAGTAAATATATTAGCTAAAGGAAAACTCTATCCGAAATAAATAAAGTAATCACTTAAATCAAAATGGCATTTTGATGAGTTCATTTTACATTAAAATTTTGGGGAAAGTATTTATTATGTACCGTTTTATCTTGTCAAGCCAGTCCTTGCGGGATTAATGGACTCATAGCATTGATATAAGAAGCCAAAGATGTACTTCGCATCTCACAAGATTAATTTAATACGATTTTAGTTAGTTTTAAATATTATAGTTTGAAATATAAAAGCACATCAATGACCCTTCAAATCATTATAAGAAAATTCTTCTTTTCATATTATTTATTTTTACTTTTCCAGCATAATTTCTAATAGCAGTATTTGCCACGCTCTAGTTCGTCAGCTCCTCCCTTACAGTGAATTTGCTATCATGCCTATTCGCTACGGCAATAAAGCTGAGACACACTCACTTGTGGAATTTTTTACGTTATACTTTACAAATGCTGTTTAAAAATTGTCATACGCCGCAAGCGCGCTAAAACAATTTTGTAATTTCTGGAAAAGAATGAGTACGTTGGTAACAAATGATATGGCTTCGTGTATCAACGGTAGACTCCCATATTATAAATTAACATTTCAAATTTTAGGATCAAGGCTTTTCGATAGCGCAAATGGAGCTGCCAATTGGGTGTTACCGTGATTTCCTGCCGAGTCCCTTCCGCCCCGCGGCCCCCGCGCCCCCCGCGCGCCCCGGGCCCGGCCGGGTACACTTCTGATAAATGGAGATTTCAGATAGTCCCTATTTGTATTGATTTTGGTGCAGACATCGTACGTATTGTATTTTTCGGTTGGCCGACTTGAATGATATTGACTGGCAAGTACATTTATTGCCATTATCTATCATTAGTCTGATTATTTATTTATTTAGCGTAGATCTCTCCATCGTTAGATGACCAAGCTTAAGAAGAAAATCGACAGATTTCCCCTGAACTTTCAAATTACTAAACCGATTTTAATACTTCTTTCACCATTTCCTTTAAGGTATTTTCCTATGTACCACTAACATAGAAAGTTTTAATTTTTTTTAATTGCATAGTTCCGATACAGAGCTGGAAAAATACTACTACTCCTTAAAGCTGCCTAATAAAAATCTTGAGAATCAGTAGCTCAGTAGAACCAGGGAAAAATATTCATGAACGATTCAAGAGAACCGGCAAGAAGTTGCCGGATTGAATAAAGACTATTTGATCGGTAAAAGAACACGTGTTGGCGTTGGCTCAGCACGTCAAGGTCGCATCTGAACGGGCAATAACTCGCACGGCGTCCCGGAAGCAGGACCGGCGGGATCGCTTTTTAATCGCATTAGGGATATAAACCGCGCGTCCCGGTTTATCGGGACTCTCGTAAACCACACCCGGCGCGGGACGACCGGCCAGCGCTGCACACTTCGATCATTATGATCGCTACATTTTGAAAAATACAGTTTAGGTATAACAAATGTTCAATAAGGTACATCAATCGTGTGCTTTTGAGTGTATGTATGTATTTAACCAATGCGGCGTTGCTGAAATCTCATTAGATGAGTGACGTCGTATAAAAAGGAAAATGTCGAATACAATTATTTACGCATATTTACGATAATTCTTACCAGTGTGAATTTTATGATAATTTGTTTATCGATATAGGTACTAAAGCATAGGAGGTTATATTCCTAACTCGCTCACATTATAGAAATGTTCTACTTCGGTGTAAACAATATTTTTGTGTTCCTTACTATTTCATATATAGATAAGAAATGGTTCGATGAACATATATAATGACAATCACTGCACTGATTCTGAACGATGTTTTCATACTAATCTTCTTAGATAATATTATTATAATATATAAATGGGGCTAAATATTCGGTTAACGCTTTTAGCTGGATAACAAAGTGTTTAATTTTGGCAAGCTTCCAACATTGGACCATTGTATAGAGACCATTTCCGGTGTGTTACCTTAGCCATTGAACTTTCCTACCGAGGTATCAAAACGAACGCCTAAGAAAACCTAGAAAACTATTCTACAGAATTCAGAAAACTTAAATCAGGAAATAATCTAAAATCTGAGACGGAAAAACTATACTCACAAAAAAGGTTGACTTACTTATACTTGAAAGTAAACGAGGAAGTCTGTTTTAAGGACTTTATGATAAAAACTAATGCGAAAATGTATAACTAGAGCGTAATTGTAATGTTTTCCCTTATTGCGTCGATGCTTTCGACTATCGAAGAATTGTAACCAGTGGCCCAGCGGCGGAGAGCGGCCGCCTCACGGAAACAACCCGTGCTACATGATGCATTAATAAAAGCAATAAATTTTAAATACCTCTTAAATCATTTTTTTAAATATATTGTTCAATATACAAGAGAAATATTTTACTGGAGTCTTTTTTCAAAAGTATACAAAAGGATTCATTTAAAAATTAGTCCTAAAGCATGCGTCCATCTTTAACGAAATGTATCAATAGACATAACGGCCGAGGTCTGCTGGTGCCCGCTGACGCTGCGGCGCTCCGTCCGCCGATTGAGGCGAGCGAGACAGTCAATCCATAAAATACTCCTATAATTGAGTAGGGTTTTATAAATTTCATTCTAACTAACTTTTCATGGAAACACAATTATTGGCCGATAACTATGTCGGTCCGTATAATATACTACTTATCACTCAGCCAAAACTGACCTTCTCATCCAAGCTTACCAGCTGTGTGATTGCCTGTGTGGAGTAGTGAGAGACAGGCGGCTACCGAAATGGGAACGACTATGACTGGAAATATTTTCAAATAACGTGAGTAGTTAGCTATTATACTTATAAAAGCTTTTAGACCATTTTTCAAGATAACTCCGACTTTCCGAGGTGAAAAAGGTAAAGGGTTCTTGCAAAAAGGGCGCGAGCTCCTGAATCGTAAAGAACGCTTAAATATCCAATAAAATTACCAACAACACGTGAGCGGCGTGAATAGTTTCCCTGAATTATTTGCTTACGGGTAACGGCGCGGGGCGCGGGCCAGCCGCTCACTGAGAGGAATACCCGTTTTTTTTTTTTTTATCCACTACAAGTTAGCCCTTGACGGCAATCCCACCTGATGGTAAGTGATGATGCAGTCTAAGATGGTAGCGGGCTAACCTGTTAGGGGTATGGTAAACCCACACTCCTAATTGGTTTCTACGCGACATCGTGCCGGAACGCTAAATCGCTTGGCGACACGTCTTTGTCGGTAGGGTGGTAACTAGCCACGGCCAAAGCCTCCCACCAGACCAGACTCGAGCCGGGAATCGAACCCAGGACCTCCAAGTTTATAATCCAACAGCACGCGCGCTGCGCCACGGAGGTCGTCTAAAAAACCGTGGAACCAATGAACCGTACTGTTGTCATTTTGAATGTTCTATCACGAAAAGCAGTCACACAATAGAGATCATAAAAAAAATATAACGTATAATCTGTGGTCTATGATCTAGGCAGGGGCATTCACGTTACCGTACGGAACAGCTAGGGCCGCCTAGCGCGGCTGTACTCGATACTCGTTATAAGTTTAGATTGGTTTCAGGAGCGAACAATACCTACTTTACCTGTAATGTTTCTCTTCCTGATATAGTGGAGCTTATTCACGAAGCGCAAAAGGAGGCCACATGATACACTCGAAAATTCGGCTTTAGACAACAGCCAAATGAGCATGTATAATTATAAAAATATTAGCAGATATATTGGCAGCAAGTGATTTAGTTCATTTGTATCCCGGTTCGCGAACTCCCGTTCCGGAAATATAGCAGGGAAATGTTCGGGAAATGTGTGTAAATCCGCAACGCGCGGAAATTTCATCGCGCCCTACAACGTGTTACAACACTTATTTATGCCGATATATTTTCTTGTTTTACCTATGTATGTAGGGTGATATTTCGGAAATGCCTAGTGAAGCGAAATAGGGAACCACGACGGTTATTTGGATTTCAGCTGATTTTATTTTGGAATGATGCAAATTTCTAACACCTTTAATATAATATCGCAATATGTAATACAGTTGAAATTGTACCTAGATAATTATAAACTCCGGTGTGGAAACTTAAATGTGAAATCCTTCATTGTTCGATATAATGATACAAATATTAATTATTACTTAATGAAAATAATTAAGGATGCATATATTTCTGCTCGGCGTCAAACATTTTCGCACAGGAGCGAACGGATGACTTCTATGCCGTTATGAGAAAGAAGGCGTCATCCCTCCTAGCAAGACTGCGGTCGAGCTCAAACAGTATTCTGAATATGTTAGCGGGAAAGGTTGACTCACCGATTTTACAGCATTTTATGTCGGTGCTGGTTCGGTAAACCAAGCTTTAACTAACTTTGATTTCATGTAACTTATTTTAATTAGATTAGATTTAATTTAATTTGTTAATTATTATACTAAAATTTAAGCTATACAAACAAAAATGGGCCCTAGATAAAGAAATATTATTGTATCGCCTAAATAAAGAAATATTATTGTATTGTATATATTTAGTTATAATTAAAACAACCCCATATTTCGTACCGTGCATTGGTAATGGTTGTACGAGCTATTGAAATAAATAGGATAATTTCAATTCGTAAAGTATGGAAAGATTATAGTTCTCTTTTATTATAACAATTTTTATATATACTCCTAAATAAATTAAGTATATCTACAAACGGATATTAAAGACGAATATGCAATATAACTCATGGGTTCAAGCCTCGCTTAACTGAACTCTTTCAAAAGATCACCCTTTTACCTATTTAGCATTCTTGCGAGTATAAATTGTTTGAACAAAGCTGGCTGTTTTAGGATTTATCACGCTGTACGATAGTTTGGAACGGATTTAAATTACCCACGCATTTTATTGTCTGTGCTTTGTATTAGAGGCACATAAGTGGTATTTTATTTTATTTAACAATGGGTGGTTAAACAAAAACATTTCAATATTCTCGTAATAGGTTACAATGTTAGTTACTTAATCTATTTATTACATATTTGGATCTTCTATGCAATTAGATGTTATCTGAACGAATCTTATGCTAGATAAGCTTGCCCGCCTCGCGAACGTCGATGTTATTTGATTAACTATTAAAATAATCTATTATATTCGATGTCCGGGTAACGCGGACCTACTACTCCAACTAATTTTAAAGCACATTGCGTATCTACAATTATCAAAACTTATACTATTTACTTCAATGTTTATGTTTCATGTCTACGTCAAATGACATTAAATATAGAACTTGAATTGAACTTGATGCTTCTCGACGCTTGATGACATCTCTCGAGAAGAGAACTAAAGAGCAAAAATAGTGTTATCTTATCAACAATGAAGTCAACTCACACGCTGCACTAAACATGCACTTTTCAACTTATTTGACATTTATGATATTATTTTAATTATCATGTTCAATAGTTGACATCGGAGCGTAGAACCATACCGTGGCAGCCGCATCCGGCGCAGAGCGGTCGCCGGTCGTCCACCCGCGTATTGTATGCTAATGCGCGCATCTCGACTGATAATGCTGAACAAATGTGCTGACGGAACTCGCCCGCTCATCACGGCAACACTAATACGGTCATACTATATATAAACACTCGCTTTGCTAAATACATACATATTTCTAAAATAATGAATCGTCTGTGCAAAATGCACTCGCACAAGAACAGTTCAGTACCAAAGTAAAATATAAAAGACGTAGTTTTTAAGATCAAGCAAAACTACCAAAACCCACGTTTCTTGTACGGTCCTACGTCCCTTTAAATACAATTGTTTATATTCTTCTGCTACAATTTAGCCCCTCATGCGACCTGTACCGATGGAAAGTGATGATGGCTATGATGGCTATGATGGTAGCGGACTATCTTGTTTGGGATATGGAAGTAACCCATATACCTAATGGGTTTGGGTTCTACGCGACATTTTGCCGGAGCGATTTAGCGTTCCGCCTTCATTTAACGTTATATCATCACTTACCACCAGGTACGATCGCAAGCGAGGGCTCATTTGAAGTGAAAGTAAATAAATACGCCCACAGTTTCACTGCTCCACTCTTATGCTCTTCTCTAGAAGAAACCCGGCCTAAGGCTGCCTTTCCACCAGAGCTGTTCAATGTAGCCAAGATGTTAGCATGGCTTAGCTACGAGGCTATTTATCTATTTCTATCAAAGAAGGATAAGCGAAGCCGGTGAGATGCGGTCTGAAGATGGACTTTGTAACAGTTAAGCGAAGATAACAACACCGCGCGTTCCACCATTCTCGACACTTCATCACATAGCCTCGTCTAGTCAATGCGCTCCATACTCCCCACGGTTACACATTCGTAAACCCTTAGCTCAAATATCCGAATCTCGCATTTCGTCTAGTAGGTACGTTAACACTAAGCACGAGTAAGTTTCGTGAACTTCTTTCCACCAAAACTAAGGCTAGCTACACTACAAAATTCGAGTAGTCCTATTAAAGGGTTTGACACACATCTAAAGCTTAGCAATCTTTGGTGGCAAGACGAGATAAGAGCCGATCTACCAATAATTTGAACCCATTGGTTTGAAGGTTTAATTAAACTACACAAAGCCAAGAAAGTTTTGAAAGTAACATAGGTTCTGGGCGGTTTGCGACTGATAGCCGCCATGACTTTTGATGCCCTCTTTATTTTAAATACCTACATTTAATGAACAAACCCCTTGACTGTTCTCAAAACTTAGCGTAATCACTTCTGAAACAATCCGAATCAAAATGTTTTTATTATACGGCTCAGGCAGCGAAATTGTTAATTTGGCTAAAAAATTTAAAGAACTCTTCAAAATCTTCTCCTTTCGAATGCAACTCTGTTACAAAAATATGTAACTCGGAACGAAGTTCATTTACCAGGTAACACGTCCCGACCGCCGAAGTGAAAGAGCTCTCCACAAGAAAGCCTGCTTAACAACCACACAATGAAGGGCGACCGCTCACTGTTGACCTCGATCGCATGTGCGTTTAGAAAATGTACAATTCTTTACACATTTCGTTCAACAAATTAATAAACATCATACGTTTAGTCTTTAAAACACACAAAACTCCACGCGGCACCCAATCAGTATTAAATACATCGCAATAGAAAAATCGTCTTCAGCTATCGTAATGTAACGCCAAGTTACGTGGCATGTAATAGTAAATGGAACTTATCATCCCTGTATCAAAGCTCGAATTCGTCCACACTACAGAAACTAGTGCTCTTTGCGGTACGTAAGTAAATTACAAATTTGTGATATGTAATTTCCGACTCATATAAGAATCACATTAGGTCTATTTTACTGTGATGTTACAAAGCCCGATGCTCGTTAACGGTTTCCCTATAGCGAGCTTCTTTGTTTTAAGACAAACATTCAAAAAAATGGTGTGAGCAGCTCAGTGGAGCGGGCTTACGATTTGATATTTAGACTGGGCTGGCGCTGGTCGCGGCCGCAGTATGTTAGCGAGCGACTATTTAACATCATAAATGGTCTGAGGGACTCCTATTTCTACAAATGAACCATTAGGCGTCTTTCCATTACCTTCAACTTTCTCAGCTCATGTAATAAATATTCTGGATTAAACAACGTTTACAGTAAATAAATGTAATATAAAAAAATATAAATTTTTCCATATTTATCTTCTGCATCAATAAGTACCTCTTTTACGACGTTGTGGGTTACCTGAAAAAGAAAATATTTTAAATCAATAAAATTTCCGAATTTCAGTTCTATAAAAATAATATGATGTAGAGTTCTACTGTGGGCTACTGTGTTTAACACATCAAATCCTATCTATGGTTGCCATATGCCTGCTGTGTTCATGCGTAATTTGTCTATTAAAGATGTTTATGCATAATTCTATTACCAATTGCCTGCCACTTAATTCTTCATAGAAATCAACTTATTGGTGTCCAACTTTACAGCACGTGTGTCTCTTCTCCCATAGCATATTACAGATGGACAGGCTTAGGGAACATACATAACAGGAAAGTAAAGGTCAAATTCAATCTGCCAAGTTTATGCCTATTTATTGCCGATTTGGATCAACATTGCTAATTAAAAAAATCTCTTGATTTATTCTACCAGATCACACACGTGAGATTCGAACCCTCTAAAGTCTAGTGGCATATCCTTGAAATGTTGTAATAGGAGTGGAATCATGCTATTGGTTTTCTAAAAATTCCTTTTGGTATCTCAGGATAAAAATTACGGTTATGGTGAGAATTTATTACCATAGTTGTCGTTGCACTGTCCACTTCAAAGATTAAGGGACGCGTGGTCTTAGTTTGAGGCGAATTACCTGTGTTCGAGCACATAGTAGATAAAGCCTACTAACCCGCATTGGAGCACCATGCTTAAAAAAACCTATGCCCAACAGGATGATAATAATGATAATGTCATATTAGCTCTGGTAAATAATGAAATAATAGATACATGCAAACGTTGTTCGGTGAGATGAAGAGCTTGGTAAACAGTCAACATGGAAAAACAACTATGCTGTACAGGTCATGGAGTGTTTATATAAGCAGCACGCGTAAAAACAAAGGGACGGTAGTAAATACATGCATTGTGTACTCGGGGCACTGAGGCGTTCCGAATCAATCAATTGGGTTTGCAGCGACCGGGCGGCAGAAAATGCAACATTGCTGGCTCTACAGTCCCAGAGTTCGTTGTCGGCAGAATTGGACACGGGCAGGCGATGTGACGCAGTGGGTTGTAGTATACCGTGTAGAAAAGCAAGAATATTCTTGTACGGGATAAATGTGCATACTTATCAGTTTTTGTGGTTATGTTAATGAACGCTAGGTATCCGTGATAGGACTATTTGAACAAATATTTAATTGCGGGTATCCTTATAATAGAAGCGGTGATAGCCTAGTGGTTAGGGCGTCAGCCTCCTAATCAGAGGTCGGCGGTTCGAATCCGGGCACGCACCTCTAACTTTTCGGAGTTATGTGCGTTTTTTAAAAATTAAATTATCATTTGCTTCAACGGTGAAGGAAAACATCGTGAGGAAACCTGCACGCCTGAGAGTACTCCATAATGTTTTCAAAGGCGTGTGAAGTCTGCCAATCCGCACACGGCCAGCGTGGTGGCCTATGGCCGAACCCTTCTCATATTGAGAGGAGACCCGTGCTCTGTAGTGAGCCGGTAATGGGTTGAACACGAATCCTTATAATAAAGTTTATTTTCATTCAATAATAGTTACATTGACACACTGAACTGCTTATTTGGTTTATTCTCCATAATAGTGACAGCTAGCACGCGGTCCGGTCAGCGAAGTACACAAAGCCAGATTCCACGGCGCGCGCATTACTCAAGAGTAAAGCTCGATATGTGACTCAAACGCTATTACTCCACCGAGTGGGCGCATGGATACATTGCTTTATACGGCAGGATTCCGTGAATTGCTGTTATGACATCCAGCGAGTGTAGCAGCTCGTAACGTATGGATTACGATATGAAATAAATGTCTATTAGATGTCCTTTTTAGTGCACAAACTTGCGGAAACCGGCCTCAGACAGATGTACTAACGACTAAGACCAACTATTGTTTCAAATAGTGCCAATTAATTTTGTTGTTCGATGTGCACATATCGTGCATGCACTGTGGTACACATTACCGAAAACTTATTGATATCGCAGCTCTCATTCTCATTCTACTACTATCATACTGAAAAACTGACAAAAACACCCTTTGTGGTAGGAGAAAAGATTTATAGAACCACCATATGTTGTGGATGAACACAATTTCTTAACTCGGGACTGCTATTCACAGTTTATTACAAAAAAAAAATCTTGGCGTCGAACCCAGGAACTCGCGATACGTTGTTGGACATGCTACCAACGAGAGAGTTAGGTCAGAGCACTATAACTACTGAATAAAGGACTTTGATAAATATTAGAAAAGCTGTCCAAAATATTATGTTCAAATATAATCTTTATTCTTGCCTGTAGTCTCTTACGCATCAAAAGCAATTAATATACCGTTGAATTGTTTACATCGCAGTATGCAATAATTAGCAATACAAGGAAATCTGAGAGATGCTTCCGCCTCCACGCCGCGTTTAGATGCGTGAGATCCTCCAGTCGCTCCGCAGCCTCTGAGTCTTTAATCCAACAACACGTCATTGTAATTGGATTTGTCGGCCGGCCGACGCGCTGCCCAAGGTCGCCGCTATCACACAAACACTGCGTTTGTCAGATGTCTGTACAGCAACCTTCCGTCTGTCACGTAGGTGCCTTGTTTATGGGACAGGTTGTTCTTCCGCTGTTTCACTCGTAAATATTTATATGATGACCAACATGTTCTACAGAGACAAAGAAACTATAGTTGCTATTATAAAGCTAAACAGTTTGTTTGAATGCGCTTACCTCAGTACCTCCAGCCTGATCCAAAATATATTTGCGTTATTATTCAGTTCAACCTTAAAAGTTAAGTTTTACTACCCAACTTCTGGATTAGTAACTTCTTCACAAAATACGAAAATAATATTAACATCAACGCAACGCTTTCAATCATACAAGCAATTAGCAGAAAATAAATTCCCACCACCCTGAATACTTTTATTTATGATTGCCGAAAGATTGAAAATACCTAATTAAACGGCAATAGCCCTAGATCAATAAGGTACGCGATATGGAGTCCCATTAAAAAAACCAAAAGTTATTATTTTAGTTATATTTTTAAAATTAATTTTCGGAAGTTTTAAAAGTTTGCTTTTTGGATGTTTAGAACGAAAGCATTGGCTCGTTCAGTAATAATTTGACCACAGTATGCTCCGTGAACGTATTGTTATATTTTGACTAGCTTATTATTATGGATCGAAGGCTGTGGCACAATATAGTTAAAGTGAAACTGTTTGCGATCACAACTGTCTCAGTTGTAGCTGTTAGTGATAGTTTTTATTGGTAGTATCAGAACTCAAACACCAGAATCCATTATAGTAATATCTACAACAGCGACCGCATCGCATGGAATATGATGGTGTGGTCACTTGGCATCCGAAGCACGTGGCCGGCAGGCGCGTGCTCGCCGGCTCGGATGGGCGAATTGAATTTGCCTTCTGATCGTAACAGGCTACTTCAGCTCTAAGATATTTGTTGAACGAGACAGCATTAACCGCCGCGTTCAGCTCGAGCGCAGTTTGTTGAATCGTTTTCCGTCATCGTGCCGCACGCTAAACCGCTTGGCGACACCTCTTTGTCGGTAGGGTGGAAACTGGCCACGGTTTTCGTGGTCACATACCACGTGACATTTAAAAACCCTTCACACACACAACACACGCATCTATTGTTCAAGCTGAAATTTTAGCGTTATCTACTATACGTTAAAACACTACATGCGCTTTGGAAGGATTTTTGAAAAATCATACATTATGGCGTTAAGTATTGGTTAGAAATATAAGTCAGTTCAGAAGAAAGAATCACGAAAACGATGATTTCGTGACACGACCGGACGTGAGTGAAACCACGTGCAAACGGTAGTTGACTATAATCGAAAAGCAAAGGATTTCTAGACTTAAAAGTTAATTAATCAAGTATTTTTTTTATATAATTGAACAATTAATAGATTGCTTATTCGTTTATTATTCGTAAAGTGTATATTTTACTGTCAATCTTTCAATGAAAATGGTCATATTAGATAGAATGTTAAGATAGTTTATCATTTTTGTTTTTATTAATTGAAAAGACAGAAAGAGATGGATTGAGTTTGTACCTATTGAGAAACATGCTGAGGTACATTGTAAACGTGGCCTGCGGGTACCAGTCACATCAAAATAACTACGCAGTTATTCAAGTAAGGATACGAGGACACGCGGCGTAGTTCACAGTACTTTGTGTATTTATTACTCTAATATAGGTACTTAGTTCAAGTGATACTTCTAACTTATAATATATATTTATATCTCGGTATCAATCATGTGACATATGTAACTATCCAACTATTACTAGATATATTGTGATGCATAGCCTTCTGTCAGACAGTCCATTGGGTGCCCAAAGGACGATGGCTCCCTTTTGGGTGCGGAGCCCCAAAAACGCAGAAGATTATTTTTAATAAGATTTGTCATTTCCGGCAATCCAAACTAACGAGCCACGTTCCTAATTAATGTAGATGCCGTACGTTTCTGTTACTTCCCGCCTCCGCATCGACGTCCCCGCACCTACCGGGCCACATACAAACAAACACGCTCAAAGGGTAATGATATTGTCTCAGCGCCGCCTGCGTCGCGGAGATAGCTCGCCCTAATTAAACACACAGACATACAAAGTTACCAATTATAAGGAACAGTCAGATTTAATACGAAACGTGCACACTCCATATCATTTTGATCTATGGAACCTCATTGGCCTCCAAACGAAAAAAAAAAACAACAAATCGGGCGATATGTGAAACCAACTATATTTACGTATTTACGTACATATTCCATAAACTTAGTTATGTTCTGTTTAATAAAGTCATCAATACAAGCATACAGATGGTAAGTCATACTATTGTATGAACGTTGGTCTAATTGATGCAGCATCGGCCGAGCGAGGTATTCCGAAGTGGAACACGTAATATTCTCGGATTGATACTGAACAACAACGAACTACTCGGAAGAAAGAATTATTTATTTTTCGATTGCCACTCGACAGGTTCGAGATACGCGGAATTTTTAAATGACGCACCTTGTTTCTGAAATGGGGACCAAACATCTATAACTTATTATGTTTTGTCAGAATTAAAGAAAATGAAAGACTTTAATCACACAGATGATGAATCTACTCAGAAATTCACGAACATAATTAAAAAGAACTTTAGATAAACATAAAAGAATAGACAAAACCTAAATGTTTTCGCCTAACAGCCTTTCATAATATAATCTGTGGTTGGTCATTGTCTCCGGTTCCCACCAACATAATACAATGCTAGGGCTCTCAGATCTGGCGGCGGACAATAGTTGATGTCGACATGGCGGGCAAAAACTGTACATTGTGACGAAACGAGCAAGTAATTAATTATATATTTAAATATTTTTTAAACGTTAAGATCTCGTCGACCCGTGCATATGCGGCAAAGTAGTACTGACATATGTACTATACGGGATCTGAGAGATAACAGATTGTATACTAATACACCTTTGAATATTAAGAAACAAATGGTATGGTTGAAATTTCCTATCACTGGCAACATTTTCTTTTATACACTACAAGTTAACGGCTATCGCACCTGGTGGTAAGTGATGATGCAAGTCTAAGATGGTAGCGGGTTAACCTGTTAGGGGTATGGTAAAAAGTAAAGTTTTTTTTTACTTCACCCACACCCAAAGGTAAAGAAAAAAAAAATATCAATGCTTATACATCACATCATATAAATCTTCAATACTGCGCTCTCCTATCGCTATGCTCCTAGTTTGTAGTATCAGCGAACAACTAGCGATTCGTTAGCTATGTGAGTATATTATAATACAATACGTGACTAGTTATTAGTTACTAAAATGGAGCGGCAACACGTCCGCGCAAAGTAAGATGCAGACATACCGTATGGCTCTCGCCTAAACAAACACATTATGATTCAATATGAATTGATAGCCTCGATAGACAACTAGGAGTGCAGCAGCTTGTCTCTCAGTAGTTTAAAGTCGGTTGTCACTAATTTGACGTACTGGTGTTTTTCACGAGCAGATTAGCCGAGCGAAGTGAACCTTGACCGCGAGTAAAAGGGTGGCCTTGCTTGAACCTCTCATAATGAAATAATATATACATAACACGGTTACACAGAATCGCGGAAGAGTAAAGGCCAAGGACAAATCTCAGCGCACTAATCGCTGAATTATTTGCAGCCTACTTAACACAACATTACCGTACCAACCCGCCAACCCGCATCCGAGAAGCATGGTGGTTATCAGCCTTATTCACTCTTATCATTTAGCAATTATACGTCTGCATCAGCATTTCTCTCCATTATCAGTTACCATCATGTAAGATTGTAAGTCAAGCGTTAAAGGATCTCTTATAGGGATAAGCTTTCCTTTGTATACCTACTTCTTTTGTAAGTTATTGATATAACAAATTTGGTACAAAAATAATAAAAATAAATAAATAAAGTTAAGATGAATAAAAATAAATAGGTACCTTGCTTTAATACACCGAATATCTCATTGGTTGGTTTTTAAGTCAATTGTAGACAAGAATGTAATATTAACAATTTATAAGATAACATTAGTTTTAATTTTCGTTTTGTTACTGAGTATACGCAGTAGATGTTTTGCTGACGTGAATTTTTGCAATATCTTTCTTGGTGCAATGAATGTCCTCAGTAGCCCCAACGTTAGCCGCCTTGTAAGGAGTTTGTAAAGTCCGTTGCAGAAGTGGCCTGAGCCGCGCGCCGCACTCGGCCTAATCGCGAGCTGTACAAGGGCCGAGTGGTAGGTACACGCACGTTACGTGGCGGAGATTATACAGGTATGCGCGCGCGCCGTGCCAGCCCGTGCCTGCCGCGACCAGAGCGCCTCTACTAATACGTGCCTGATGCCGGCCGGTACGTTGTTTACGAAGCTTATTCCGTTTTACAAATATATCTAAAGTGAACTCAACAGCTCCACGATACATTAACAAAATATGTATAAATGAAAAGTTGGCCTTCGCCGACAGCGCTGGCGCAGATGTTCTGACGTCATAAGAGAACTTATGCCGATTGCCGTTAGAGCAAACGGGTCTATCTAGCTGGCAAAACGTGCCAAAGTTCAAAAAATTGAACCATCGTGGGGCGACTGGTGATTTGGAATAAAATAATATGGTAATATTAGTTTTACTTGGCCAAATATTCTCTTTGCCTTTTCGTAAGTCTGACAGAGCCATGTTAAACAAGCTGCTGAATAAAAATTGCTTACTACTGATATAGAATCCCATTTTACCGCCAACTTAGTACAAAAATAGTTGATACAATTCGATAATGTGAATAGCCTCTCTTATGGGGAAATAAAGGAGGAGGCTTCTACCCAGCTGTTAGACGTTAATGGACCAGCGATGATGATGCCGTGATCTACACCGCAATGGCTGGATCAAATTAATTTTACTTAGGTTGCATGACAAATGAATATTATGAAAATAATATCTCAGAAATATGTAAGTCTATAATTAACAATGTTTTCGTGCGGTTATGGTAGGTCCCGGACATAGTAATTCGTAAAATTCAAATTTATAAAGAAGTTTCCATACGGCGCTTTTAACTTACCTATTATAAATGCGAAAGTTTTTATGGATCGATGTTTGTTACTGATCACGCCAGAACGACTGGAACTGAACAGAACGTATCTGGATAAAATTCGGCAGAGATAGATTAGCCGAGAGTAGCACATAGGCTACTTTTTATCCCGGTAAACTGTATGCTTCCCGCGGGCAACATTTGTTTTATTTGCTCACAAAGCAATGGAATGTTTTTTTGCATAGCAGTTTAAATTGATCAAGCCGTCAGTTCTGTCACACTAGCATGAAACAGCACGCGACCGATGTCGCGGGCTTCACCTTGTGTAGTATTGTAACTTTAAAACCGATGATTTTCATAAAATGAATGTAAAAATAATACCCGTCAGTATTTTCAAATGACACTGGGTAGGTTTAATTCGGCTTACAATGGCTGACAAGGTCTCCGATAAAAAGCGTTGTTTTCCAACAAACCGCTTCAGTTTTACTTAATGCGATACACACTAATTGCCCTCAATATAATTGAATTCCATTTAGCTGATCAGATGATTATGCTTTTTTAAATTCACTTCATTTGTATATTCACGGGTTGAGAGCCGGCTAACGAATTCTGTAAATTAATTGGACGGCATTGAACAGAAATACCCACAAGTTCTCATTTGCAGACGCTATCGATGAAGTAGGTATCAATTACTTCCACAATACATTGTCCGTTCGAGAAAGAAAGTTATTGTTGTCATTATAAGTTATTATTTTTTTAAATAAACATAAGTTATCTAAAAACCTATACTGTTACTTCTGTATTAATTGCTTGTTATCTCTTATTACTTGTAAAAGCCTAGATGGCAGTGGTACTTTTGAAGCATGGCTACTAATTAAAGCGCTATTAAAATCGTATATATACTCGTAAGTCATTCTCATGTCAGCACACAATATTCCGCAGCGATTAAAGCAAATGGCCTTTAATTTATAATGTAACGCCATCCGATCCGAATTGGCAACAAAGAGGCATTTGTTAATTAAAGAGTTTAAAAAAAGGTATAAGTATAAAAAAAAAATCTTTAAACTGAATATAAGACATCTCCAAGATAACAGTTTTATATTCTTTAAATTTATCTCTTAATGACTCTCTTGGGCCCAATTTGTGTATCGCACGAACAGCCCCCTTGCGCAATACGAAAACAGAGTCAATATCAGCAGCATAATAAAGTTACTTTTGCCATGTGACGCAGCTTTTCCCGCGGAAGCATCAGAACTAAATCGGTTCGACAAATTATTTAGTGAGGGGCCTTTTGTAGTTCTGCGTCTAAGCTATACCTAGAAATGTATTCGGATCTACCAGATCTAATTCCCGATTGTATATAAGCATTCAACACGATTGTCACTTTACTTTTCGCGCTTGTGAAGTCAACATCTCCTGAGGATGATCCAGTGTCGGGTCGAAACGTGCGTAGAGGTCCTAAAGGAAGATTTTGTGTGGTGTTATATTATACAAATCTCCCGGTTGTCGGCGGAATATAGCAAATTATACTTGCTGTTTATTGTTTAATTCCTTATTATTAAGAATAAACTGGTTTTTACATGTTAACATTCGGCAACGTAAATTTAATAATACACGTTTTTTCCCCGTTACTAGGTAAGTGATAAGCCTCAAGCCTACTTTAGCGAGACAGTTGATTACATGTCATCGTTTATTTAACGTTGGTTATTTTTAAACATGAGCGATACATGATAAAAGGACATATTCGATACACCCACTTACTCAATATTACAATTTCGAAAGTGTTGCCGCGCCGGCCGCTGGTTCACTCATATCCTTCGGATGTAATATTATATTATTTATACACGCGAGGTTTGCACATTCGCCTTTACCTACCTTTTACGATCTTGTAACGTCTGAACCACTAAACATATTTCTGTTAAACCCGGCGAGAAGGTAAATTTTTTCCTAGGGAAGAACTTTTTAGCCCGGAATAACAGACGACTCCGCATGATTGAAACAATATAAACCAACGCGGTTTTAAAGTCACGCGTGACTTATATACCTGATATGAACAAAAGCATGACCCAAAAACAAGTGCACACATTTGGCTTATCCTTAAAATATATGGTATTAATGGAGTAAATAAGATAGCAGTTTGTAACGAGTGTTTTGAGCGGGAAAAATAGCTAGGATTCGAATTTTGCTTACTTATACGGGTGAAGGATGCCATATAAAAAGAGAAAAAGAGAGTTCCTTTTTTTGGACAAAGTATATAGGTATATAATTGCGAATAATACCACTATTAGACATGTTTGTGTACATCATTCATAATATTGAAAACTGTTTCGACTGGGAAACAATCTCCTATTCGAGAGTCAGTTAAAAACGTTTTCAAAATTTACAACAAAAATAATTCATAGCATCAGCATTGTACTGTCTCTTTTTAATTGCTTCGAAGTTTCCCATCTGTCTCACAGAGGAGTTTCCAATTAAAATTTTTTGGTCAAATAGTTTCATATTATTTTGCGAAATGAAGGCTGTTAAAGTTTCTTTTAGAGCTTCAATTAGAGGCTTTCACCTGAAGAGACAGAACTTTAACTTTGCGAAAAATGTGTCGCTCTCAGACCGTTCTTAAAAAAATAGTAGTAAAGATTCATAGAAGCAGGGATGGCTTTGCGGGAGTCCATAGACATACAATGAAAACGAGGATTACATCGAATTAAGCTAAAGTTAAAGATTCATTAGAAAATAGTAAGCAACTCTTAAAATACTAAAATATTTAACCATCATTGTGTTATCCTCAGTGTAAGACGTGTGTACGCCCACAAGCGTAGAGTCGTTATTGAGTATCGAAACACTGCAGCCTCAAATATAATGGAGCTTAATACTACTTGATTTAGAGTCGCAAATTCTATGCTACTTGATTTCACAGAAGTGTGGACGAGTTGAATAACAAACCAAAAATAAATTCTATACTTAATTCATTTCAATGGGCCTATGAATACAATAAGACCTTATTGTATTCATATGTTTTTTTTACATGTTAATATGAGATTTAGTTACATTCAGAGGTACATTGGCAGACTAAAACTTAAGGTACGATGGTTCAAATCGGGTTCTATCGCTACCCACTAGCATGCGCACCACGAGATAACTTGTGTACCCATATGTTCGCTCTATATCTCAAGAGGGCTTAATAAAAAATCTAATAAAAAAAAAATTCTGTCTGTCAATAGTATAAAAATATCGGAATGCCGATCGCTGCAGTTAGATGAAAAAGCCAAAGCATACTCAGCCAGGTATTCTACTTGTTACCACCATCTCTCACTGTAACTTAGAACTATTTCTAAGGAAGAAACTTCAAAACAAAGTGAATAAGTAATAATTTCCATTAAGCGCCTTTGCACACCACGTTTTTTCAACGCGTCGTGACGCACGTTTGAATCGATACAGACGCGATGCAAACGCGCGTTTAAATCGATACAAACGGGATGCTAACGCGCGTGTGTATCAAAACAAACGACAACAAACTGCTCTGTAGGATAAAAGCGCGCCGTCGACGCGCGTTTTTTATAACGCGCGTCAACAGCGCGTTAAAAACGTGTTGTGTGTCCCTTGGATATCTTTGATTGCAAACGCAAAAGGCATTCGTTTCTACATAACAACTGTACTTGTATCAATAAAAAAGATGATAAATAATTATTTTATGAAAAAAATTACTGTTCACAACAAAGTAATTAAATATTACCCAAGTATGAATAGTAACAGTAAATACATTGTTCTCATCACGTAACCCGTCCATATACTTCATCGTGGATGTTACTCAAGTGGGAAGCGCACTCGTTAGGCAATGTCGGTTAAACTGTTACATTATAAGTAGATCCCGCGGCACGCGATCGGAGAAACTTCGGGAAGTCGCGCCGGGCGGCCGAGCGGGCACGTTACCGCGGCCACTTACGTGTGGTGTGCTCATTGACCACGACCAGATATAACTTGAAAATAATAACTTCGAAGACCTTTAACTCCTACACATAAATAATTAAAGGGTAAACCCTAAATTAGATGACACACACTGTATATACATGACTGTGACATATGAGCGTTACCCCGGTTTCCTTGGGACGTGTTACGTAATACTCCTTGTATTATATAACGTACGATTCTGACAGCGCACGCGGATTAGGCAGTTCGGTAGTATCTTTTGGCTCGTTTCAGAAATACTGATTTATATCTTAAATCTTATAATTTCCACTTTCTAATGGTGAACGAATTATCAAATTCGGTCCAAACTCTCAGTTCACAGTATTATTAGTATGGAACAAAAACATGCCTATATGCCAGTAGTGAAAATCTCATTTTATTTTAGCCGTTATTTCATTTTACACAATCGTTTTTTTAACAATTTTAATACTTTTTTTATTTTAAAGTTAAAATAAAATGCATTGCATATGTTTGTTTACATGATAAAAAAAGTATGAAAAATTCGAGTAGGTATCATTATATAAACACATTTGTTGAACACATATAATTCAAAAGTACATCTTCGTTATAATAAACGGACCTATATAAGGCACTTTCGATATGTCGTTAGAATTTATATCCATTTCAAATAATAGAAAAAAAGTAGAAGAGTAATTTATATCTTACCCATACGCCTACTAAAGGGTAATAACTGCCCGTTTTCGAGAGAAATTTGAACGACAGGATAACCCAAATACGCGGGTTTTAAATTTGCGTTTCGTTTGTAACTTATCCGATTTTGACGAGACTTTTAGGGTTGTTATTTTTTTTTTTATAATGTAAGATTTGTATTTTCGTCGAAATGGTTAATTATTTCTGGAAATAATCCATTTCCACAAAAAGAAGAAGGTATGAAAACCTCGAATAACTTATATAATATTACGAACGCGCGGTACACGCTCGGCAAGCACTGTCAATGTCACTATAAAATCCCTGAAGAGCTTGGAAGTCGCTTACCAATGCAAATAAGCCATACATTATTTGCAAAATAATTGTTCTGATCATCCTACATTGCGCTGCCGCTACACGATCACACGCGGTTATCACGAACAAAAACGGCAACGGATTCGTTAGCGCGAAAATTGTTTTATCCAATGAAAGGCGGTCAATGACACCGAAACCAGTCAGAAAATTTCGCAGTACGGCGTGCGCTTTTTTGTACCTTATGTGACGGGAATTAGGGTTACTATAGCTGGACTTGGATATGCGAAGGATTTAAAATAATAGTGGTTTGCTATAGCCGTCTTGGCTATATAAGCACTTTACTTAGATTCTCTCACAAAACCTGAAACTGTGGTGTGGCCTATATTCTTCGAACTACAATAGCTCGTGTAGGAGGAACACGTACTAGTTGTAACCTCAACTATGCACATACTATAATTTATGAACGCCCGATTTTTTGAAAACCACCAAATGTCATATTGTCGGCCACGTGGCGTCGTGTAGAATCAACAGGAAACAGAACAGACGGTTTAATTAAAATTTGCTATAAACACCCAGTTGTTCCCCACCAACGGTTAGATACTACGTATTGAAAAAAATATAAAAAACCAAGCCAAGTGCTTGCGGAGCCGAGTAGGGTTCCGTGGTTGCACGTCGCAAATGCCGACTCAGTGCTTTGTATTCGATTCTATTAATAAGACTTTATCAACACGATTGACGAAACACTGCACTTTAGAACTTTTTATTATTTCAAAAAGCAATCCCAAAGCAAAGCAAAGAGATACCACGCAGAAATATATAATTTCATGATTTTATTTGACGATCTCTGCTATATTTATTAAATATATATTAAATATATATATAACCATACCAAAGAACAGTGACAGACGGATGGACGAACGCTGCGAAAATATAATGGTTCGGAGCCCTAAAAATATAATCCCGTTGTCTATAAATTTTACGGCGGTGAAATTAACTATTAAGTTAAAATAGTAGTAAGCCGTCAATGGAAGTCTCCCGTAGGTTTCAGTTTGAACTTTATCTTGTTAATATTAGCTGTTTGACTTCATGACTAGTTAGCTACACGCCGCGTGTAGTAAGAGCCAGTACGGCAGTGGGCACCCCTTTCCTTTCGCAAGCTCACTTTTAAGGCGCCCTCCCCCTCGCGTGTTCACAATATGAGTTATACCCCGCTCTCATCACTTGGGTAACTTATTACAAAGTTGCATTATCTCGTATGTCAGACAATATTAAATAATGAGTTAGTACCCAAGTTACACGATGAAGCGTGCAAGTTGTATCTTCTCAATGCAGTCCATTGTTTAAGATTTTTATACCTACTGACCGTTTAAGTGAACCGGGGGAAAAACACGATTCTTGTATAACAAACACACGCTATTTCAAAGCATATATACAAATATATATGAATATTTACTTATATATGATTATTTGAACTATATGAAATCAAATGAAAATGAAAAACGCGGCCAGGTCTAAGAGGAAAACCCAAACTTAGCCGGTTTTATGTCAAAATCACCATCTCACACGGTAAATCATTCATTACGATTAGCTAAGCAGTTCAAGAAATTCACGCCCAAAACGAGTTTATGTAATCCTTTATAAAGGATTTTTCTATAAGCGTATAGCGAGACAAATCTCTACCATTTCAGTCGGTAATTTGCAATAAAATAATATACAATTTCCTTTGAACGAGTAGCTAATGTTTAAACAGGACAAGTTTATGTTTACTTCTAATGTCCATTACAGACAGACCTTTTTTTCTTGAATTGTTTAATGTTTTTATAGACAACCATTATTTTTTTATGTTGTATTGCTTAGGTAAGGTGTATATATATAATGTAAAGCTCGCTAAGAGTTTAGAAAATCTGCTTCAACTTATGTGAGCTGTAAAGAGTAATAACGTATCTAATCAAATCACGCATGTGTTCCGATCCGCCGCCAACCGAGACAACAAAACTCAGCGCCAGGAGTCGAACCTAGGAACTGACGCGGACTACGCCAGAGGTCGTCAAACTTTAAGTCGAGTTTACGGCAGTTAAGTGGTGAGATATAAAGCCACGTAACCGAGGCGCACGGACGCGCCGCCGCGCCCGCGAGCGACGGAAGCGGCTCGTTGACGGCGACACGTCGAGACGAATCCACTTCCGGCGGTCAATGTCGAATGTATTCGATGCTGATGACTGTATTACAATTTATGCTTCACTACATCTGACTGCGTGTATCACTACTTCTGTTTCTGAGATCAATGCGACAGTTGCTGCGTGATATCAGAAAAAACTATATAAAACAAATAAAAATCAATTTTAGCTAACAAAAGCTTCAATTGTTAGATTAGATTAATAACCGCATTGTGTTTGATTTAAAATGAACCCAATTACTTAATCTTATTAACCTTGGTGTGGATCACTTGCATTGTCATCCACACCAAATGAGTGCAGAATGCAGCTCAATGGAGTGCTGGGAACTGATTTAAATTTCAGTGGCACTTTGGAACTTAGACTCAAACCATTTTTTTTAAGATTTTTGAAACGCACTTTCACAATTATAATCATATTTTAACAAGTATTATTATAGTCATATTATTTAATTTATTATAATTAATAATAGTGAAGTGGTTTCACATTGCCTTCTGCGCCAGCACTTTTCCGCACGAGGTTGCAAGGACAATAGGGCCACGATCTTCAGTAACGAAGGGACGACTGGTGAGAGAGAGAATAAGTAGGTACGTATATTTCACGAGTTTAGATCAATGTCCATCATTAAGTGTTCAGCCATTTCACTACGAAGTAAACAGTCAATCAAAATTGCAAATCAAAATCACGCGGAAAATTAAACAAATTACAAAATGTACTCTCTCAATTACAGTGTATGTCTGAATAAGTCTCGCGAAGGGTCCGAGCCTTTTTCCAGGATTAGAGTAGACGACATTTTGTTGCTACGTGAAAAAAAGGACAAACCAACAAACACACTTTGGTATCGTTACTAGTGCGAGAGATCACGTTAAACTGTTCTTAAGAGTCGTCGGACACAAGAACTGTGGAACTCTGCTGTTGTGGCAGCGACAGATACAAAGCGAAACTACTTAATTTTAAGCAGTTTTTGTGATACTAACAGTACGTAGTCTGTGATCGCTTACGCATACAGCGCGTTGATGTCTTCTGAACGCGGCTGAGTGGCGCGGGACGAGTGAACCAAATGTATGGGCCTATCGTTATATGTATCTATTTAAAATAATATTTAGAGCTAAGTGGTGCAATACGAGCGCAATTTCTAAAATTAGAAATATTATTAACGCTTATTATAGGTAATAACTTTAAGAACTGATTGACAAACACCATAGATACATTTTAGTAGTCTCAGTGGTTACTTTTTGGCTACTGAACTGCCTCAATACTGTGTTTTGTCAGTGTAGGCCGTAAAATATGGGTGAAGGTTTGCCAATATATGGATGGTTGTGTTGGCTTACACATAAGTACTCATTGTATTGCAGACTCCAAGAGACTGTTCCTTCTCCTTTCTTTAGTTTGGAATAGTATGTATTAACTAAAACTGCATTTGCATACATTAGAATTTCACAGCTACTAAGATGCTTTAAATTTCCTTGCGCCTATGGAACAGGAGTGTCTTTTCCAGTTTTGGGACATAAAGAGGCTGAGGAAAATACGATATATAACAAAGGTACGTACAATATATTTCTAGTAGAAATTTTCTACGGTGAGATATACAAAGGACCAAAATGATATGACAATCTTGATAACAGATGCCTAAACTAGTCAAACAGGGGTCGGGGAACGCGTGACCCCACGTCCACTCACTGGCTCCGTGTAATGCTAACCACTATAGATACCACCTACCTACCTGCCTACTAGTAAGTACATGCTACCTAGTACCAGGAGGTAGGTATACTCTCAGTCATTGGACATTCAGTATTCCACACTTGTCACCCCTGCTTGTTATTCTATAGAGAGGATAAAGGACTGTCGTTATTTTATAACCAACTTACAAAAACGGCAGACCACTGCGTTTATCGTTATTACTGGATAAGATTTTTGTTTTAAATTACCTTTCGAATATCAATATATTGTTAGAAATGATTGACCTCTTTAAAAGAAAATGTTTTCTTTACTGTGACTATAATGCAAAACAACAATCGCTGTTTTGTTTGCACAAACAAAATAATCAGTACACGACGATTTATTAGAAAACAATAATTCAAAAACTAACCTACCTACTTATGAATTGCTAGAACCTACTTACAAATGCCATCACAGGATAATCAATAATTATGTAATTACCTAATTGTGTATGCTAGGTAGTAGGTACTGTAGATATGATTTAAATTAGGTATTTAGATTTGGAACAAAAATTAGACCCTAGGAGAGCCTGAACTTCCTAGGGTGAAGTTTAGTTTAAATAGATTAATTCGTGGGCTAAATTAGATATTAAGCATAATATTAAGTAGAGAATAAAAAATATGTTAATGATAAAGTTATTCTTAACAATAGAAAATTTGACTCGCGGCGTGCAAATCTTGTTCCTGTTTTGTCTCAATTTAGGTATGCACGTAATATGACACCTTTCTACTATAAGCGGTATAACACTATTATAAAGTCGGTAGGTAGCCACTCAACAGAAGTAGGTACCTATGCTCTCTTAAAAACTTTCTAAGAACATTATGTCAACGGCAGTTCGACACGACGCGCCATTCTACCCCACTTTTAACTTGTTTTTCGTTCGCGATAATTGATTTTTTCAATAATTAAATCTTGTTTAGTTTTTAATTGGGCTGGTAACAACTTATAATATCATTTAAGTTGTAAAAGCCTTTAATGATATGTAATCTGCAATGACAATTACATACAAATGTTCGAAAACTTATTTTTTACTTTGTTTCTTTAAATCTTTATATATTTACGTAGACGAGAAAAAGTGCTAAAGTGCTAGAACCCAGAACAGTAAAGCTAGTTAAATAAAAAATAGATAATATGTTTAAGTGTATGTATAATAATTACTATTTTTAATTACAATAAGCAAAACAGCGGCTGTCAACGGCGAAAGTTTATAACTTTAAAACAATAATTGGTATGCCTGTCTGTAAGTAACGTGCCACTTCGTAGATTAGTGTGTATGATAAGCACAGGCTAAATACGGCTTTCTCGAGACACTGACCTGATAAATGCCTCGTGTCGACCTGAGCCGCGGCTGCCGTGACCAGCACCAGGAGCCAGAACGCCTCCCAGGCGCCCCGCATCTTCAGCAACACCACATCCACACCATAAAACACTAAAACCACACTCTCCTCCAAACAGTAAACACTATATCCACGCACAATAACCGATTTTTCAGTTCGGTTAGAAAGTTCGTTCGTTTGGAAAGTTGGTGACGTGTATTCGCTTCGCTCAGCGGCAAAGATACGTCTTGACCGAGCGCGCGAGAGCGACTGCTGGAAGGCTTGCATCGCCGGCCGGCTCAGGTGGGGTGGCGAGCGCAGAAACACGTAGCTTGCTCACAAGTTCCAACCTTATTAATCTCCTAGTTAATGGACTATATTTTAAAACTTATAATTATAGAACATATTGAAAAAGTATTATTTTATAAGTAAATAAAAATGAAACCAATAGCATGCAGAGTATCTAAACTATAGTTTCCCTTTGGCTTAGACACTGGTCAACACTACATACGCCATTAATTTCACTACCAAGTCAAAAAAGAATAATTATGTCATAGTTCTTATAATAATTACTGATGCAATTCTATTTCTGTGTTATCTTATTTTACTGATGACATCTTTAACCTTGGTTTTTCCCCGAATATATATTTTGCTCACCTTGTCAGATAGTTTAATACCAGCATGCTCGACATATTTCCTTGACATACCTACAGCTAATCTTTCCTCATCTGACTTTCTGAGAGCCCATGTTTAGCAGCCGTACGTTAAACATAGGAGAATAGCTACGGCGATAAGTTTAGCTTTAACTGATATATTTGTACCGCCCTTGTAACGCACCGTAACGTTTTAAAAGACCCCCTCCCCCCAACCCCCAAGTTGCGTTACGTAATACTTGAATGCTCCCTTGATGTTCCTCCAGAGTTTTTGCTAAACGGTACAGTGCATCTTACTTTTCTGTACGTCTTGACTTCGTCGGACAAAATATTGTTCGTTATGAGTTATTTTCCCTCAATAGTGGGAGATTTTTCCAGGTGGCAACTGCAATTCGCACAGGTGGTCGTGAAGTCGGCAGGTAGCGCGGCGAGGCGGCGAGTAAACACCGGCCCCCCGCCGCCCCGCCGCCGCCGCCGCCCGCGCCGCGCGCCGCTCGCGACATCGGCACCGGACACCGCTTTTGAATCGCCATTTTTTTCAAATAGCTTTTTTTTAACTATCACGCGTCTGGCCTAATTTTTCCATTATTATTTCTCGATGTAATTCAGGCATGCTATAACTTGACCAATTAATAAATTAATTAAGTCTCACATGAACCACCCGGCAATAGACGGTTAAATTAGGTTCAAGATAGTCCATACGCACAACTTATTGTTAACTACGTTCTTATATATATCCATTTTCATGTTATGTGAACGTATAGTTTAGGAGGAAATGCAAAATTCATATAAAAATAAACTTTATATTAACATTGTTGTGGTTAATTCTTCTAAAAAGCAATGTAGTCATAAACAATATAAACAGTCATACCCTGTCTGGCAGTTCATGGTCGTTCCAACTAAACTTGACGCGCGCAAGAATTCATTACTTAATATATTGGTACAAGAATCTATGAAGTGTTCATACATATTTAAATTCGTGGTGTGATGAAGGCTAAACATTTGCTCACTATGCCAAGCTATGCTATGCAATATCAAAGTATAATATAATCGTTAAATCTTCTCAGTTGTTTTTAATCAAAACAAATCAAAGATTAGGAAGAAAAAGTAATAAAGTATAAGGATAATTCTTAATTCTCATCTTCCTCAAAGCTTCGATGATAATATTTGCACAGTAAAACCACTGAATTTCCACAGTGTAAGTATAATACAGAGGAATCTGACGTTTCACTGTGCTTCAAGTTGAATCAAATAACCACACGTTGACAGATCACCCATACTTGCAAATAAGCATATAAGTCTTAAATACGTTTTTACCGGTTAATTTTAATGGAGACAAATCAGCACAGGTCAGCTCCACAATCAGACAATCGATTACGGAATAACGTCACACAGCAAAGCGACCAATCGGCTGTACGTTTTTATAGCCACCAGTCTCCTTAAACCGCTAGAAAACCTTTTTTTTTAATTTTTTATCTAACTCTACACGTAACAATAATTACTCAGAACTTTTGCCTATAATTGTCTCATTGCTGGGCTCACACCTTTCATACACAGTTGGGTTTTAGAAGATAGATCTACCAGGCGCAGCTCCAATGCGTATTGATGGGCTTTAACAATAATTCACGGGCTTAAACTGCCATTTTTCCCATTTTTTTCGTAGCTGGACTATTTTTAACAGATAAATAAAAAAAAAATTGCCTGATCTAGGATATGAAACCAAGATGTCGTAAACCGTATTTGAACTTGCTAATCACTAGACCAATGAGGCTGCTACAAAGTCAAAATTGTATTATAGCACAGTAACAAAATCAACCTTAAACTTCTTCGGGGGCCGGTCTCTGCCACAGCCAATTGATTGATGCGCATTGATTTCTTAAACACACCAGTACATTGCGCTCTTTTGCATTGGACTATTCGTAAACGAATGTTTTTTTAATATGCATAGCGAGCAAACGAGCAGGCGGGTCACCTAATGGTAAGTGATTACCGCCGCCCATGAACATTTGCAGCACCAGAGGAACCGCCAATGCGTTGCTGGCCCAATAATAATTATCTACTTACTGTGTGCGATATCTAAACTGCGTTATTTCTATTGCCTGATACTACCATGCACGAAACGTAGTTACGGAAAGGATAAGGCGCAAACGCAGCCCTCCTTCAAACTAAATATATATCTTATGATTATGCAGTCAACGACTAAAATGCCTGACAATTTACCTTGCTACTTAATCGGTAAGTACTTAGTTGGTACATGTGTTCCTATAGGTATTCTCGATGATGTCATGATTTAAATTATGATGTTTGCCCTTCCGAGGAAAAGTCTGCGCTTGACTGTGACTTCACGTGACTGCTACTGAATGACGATGCAGTCTCGAATAAAAGATACGAGGAACCGGCAACGAGCAGGTATATAGTGGTTTATATTGGATTAATACCATTGCCCATATCCCAGATCTGACATAGCGATTTGTCAGTCAGTTAGTTTTAGTTTACTGCATCGTGTGCTATTACGAGACATATATCCATGGATAATTAAGTACTTTGTTTAACTATAGACAGTTTATATGAATATACGCAGTAATTTAAAAAACTCGTTTTGAATAGTGATAACGCACGCACACTTGTTAAAAAAACCCGTCAAGCAAATATGTTACTTACCGCCGTTTGTCTAGTGGTTGACGTGTTCGACTGCAGATATCGAGGTGCTGGGTTCTGGTCCCAAAAGTGGAGTCAATGGTTAAGTATTGAATGTTGTATTAAAAAACCGCAGATGGTACTAGTCGATACTTAACTACTAACTAACTAAACTAGCCCGTGTACCGACACCGCTTTGAAGAGCAAGTTAAGGTTTTTAACAAATTGTAAGGATTAATACACAATTTGATTTGTAAGCCATTAGACTCTCCCAGGATCACAAATACATTCAGGAGTAGCAACACAGGTGACGTCTAGTGTACTGTATACCTACTTAATAGCACAGTCTTCTTAATTGCCAGAAATACCAATTGACCGGAAAATAATTACTCGAAGATTACCCGATTAAGAAACAAGGATTAAGAAACCTGCGTAGACTTAATCCATCCTTCGCCGGAATGGAAACCCGCATACTTGCGGCGGAGTTGCGTGGCGGGTCATATTACAAGACCAAGCTTTTGATCAACAAATTGTAATGAGATTGACAATATCAGCTAATTACGGTCAGTGTGTTGGATTATATATAAGCTACTTTTGGAAGTTTCTTTCGAGTATCCGATAAATAAATAATAATCACTTTGCTAGGCAGATTAGCCACCTGATATTAAGTGATTGGTCGCCTGTGAACGGCAGCATCGTTTGGCGGCTGAACCCATCCTCCGAATAGATTTCTACTCGTCATCCTATTGGAACGCTTAATCGCTTGTCGATATGTCTTTGTATTATTATGGATTACATTAACGATAAAAAAGCTTAGCTGTGAATTGCTAACTGTAATTAATTATTGACGGTGATACCAAGAAAATCCGTCTATCTTTGTTGTGTGTTTGTTGTCTTAGTTTTAAGTTAACGAATGTAGTAAAAGTAATGAAAAATATATTATATTTATATCAAAGCTTCAGAGATGCCTGTAGAATGTTTAAATGAACGTAGCTATTTTTAATTTTGCAAGTTGGGTGGTAACAAGCCGCGACCGAAGCCTTCCACCACATATGTTATTAAATAAAAAATTACTTAAACAAAATTACGCCACGTCATACTCCGATCTACGCAGGAAATAAAATAGCATGTAATTAAGCTGCCAAGAATAACTTATACCTGAATAGAATATATTTTGCAAAACGTATCGATTTAGACCTTTATCAATCTCATAAGGAAATGAAGATGTAACATTTTCCTCCACATCAAAACGCTAATAAAGCAGCTACCTGCTTCGCAAACAGGATTTCCGCGTCTAGCTGTGTCACCACCACTTCCTTCTGTTTACCTCATTGAAATTTTGTTTTGTTGTGAATTATATTGCGGTGATGTGCACCGAAGGTTTCCGCTAATTAGAATACATTATACTGAGCAATTGCACTTTGTAATCTCAATATCTCCTGCGGAGAGAGCGCATTCCGGGATATCTGTATGATGCTATGTGTAAAAACTGAAATAAATAAAAATTGCACCGAACAAATTTGCCTGTTTTCAGCGTATTACAGGATTACAACTTAAGTTTAAATGTTCATCGTTTGTTTAAATGGTCATCCGCAAAGTAGTTCCTGCTTCTATACAAAATACATAATTATGATCGTTTTATCCCCAGTTTACTGTCCCTCTCACAACTTCAGTTTTAAGTTACATACAACTTCATCTCACTACAATGTAAAATGTATATGTTCGCATCAAAGGCCTTTTACTTATTATATTTATTAAAAACTAGCTGTTGCCCGCAACTTCGTCTGCGTAGAATTGCTGATTTCTCGTGATTGCCCTGCTTCAGAAAATAAGCTACAGGCAAATGTCAAATTGCCGAATTTCGTGTTTCTAAATTAAAAAACATAGGATTTTCATACAAACTTCAAACCCCTATTTTACCCCCTTCGGGGTAGATTTGGATGAAACCAAATTCTAACCTAATACTTACGCCCTAAAAGAAACCTATTTTCAAAATTTCATGCTTGTACGCTTCATAATAAAAAAAATAAGCAAAAACTATCATCCCCTTTTTTACCACCCTTAACAGGTAATATTTAAAAAAATAATGATGTACATGTTTTTTATTTATTAATATGAATCTTAATGCAAATTTTTGTGTCTCTAACTCTAAAAACAAAGAATTTTCATACAAACTTCCAACCCCTATTTTACCCCCTTAGGGGTGGAATTTCCAAATATCCTTTCTTAGCTGACATCTCTTAACTATCAACTACCTACTTGCTAAATTATAGCTTTATACGTACAATAGTTTTTAAGATATCGTGTTTAATCAGTGTGTCAGTAAGTCAGTATGTAAGTATGTAAGTGACCTTTCGCTTTTATATATATAGATAACCATTAATTAAAATTTGTATTTGTGTATTTATTAGGAAGTAGTAGAGAAAAGATATATTCGGTGTGGTGGACATAATATAAAGATGACTCTGCTTCGCTAACGTTGCCTTCAAATTTCAGGTGATCCATCCAAAGGTGAAAGGTTTCAAACCAGAGTAACCAACCTATAACCAATCTATATTATATATTTTTTTTTAATTTCTCCCTTCCAAATGAAGGCAAATATCAGTTGCCATACAGCCTGTTTAATCGTGTTCAAAAAGTTGAAAGTTTTAATACGAGTAGCTTCAATAAAGGAACTATCCCAGAAATTAATTGAGAACAAATTTTTCAAAAACCGCGCCTTTATATTCAAGCATTCCTGCGGTTTATAATCTATATTATACAACAGGCAATTTTTAAAAACAATGTCAAAAGTCAATGTCACTTTAAGCTATTCATATTCAAGACGAAAGTACATATTCAGTTTCAGTCTTTGTCTGTGGCCTCCTTGGAGTAATTGTATTCTTTAGTCTGTGGCACTGGCAATTGGCAAATTTGTTTGTGAAGTGAAATGTAAATTTAGTTTAGTGATTTTTGTATTTATTGCGCTTTAGATTAATATTCCTGTAAACTTTGCTGTTGTCGTTTCTTAATTTTATAGCATCCTACAATGTGCTGAGAAGCCTAGTTTGTGCAAAAGACAAGATGAGTGCCGATCAGCCGGATCTATTATTTTTCGATACCTTCTCGCATGATACTAGCGAGGTAAGGATGATTCCTTTATGATTTTACCATCTTTTATCTTCCATAGAAAATTTTGATTGCAGCAGTGGCTTTCCATTAAACATCCATTATTATCTCAGGGTGCAAGACTTTTTAAACCTAAATGCCTTGTGTTTCATCTATTTTCATTGGATGTTACAATGTTTGGCTCATCCACTGGAATGATTTTGTTGAAGTTATGTAAAGCAATACATTGTTTTTGGACACAGAAATAAGATATTCTGGGCTAAGAGCTTATCCACAACACTACAGGTGCTATGTCACACTCCAAATATAGGATGTACACAAAAATCTGCTCATGGTCTTTATTGATCTTGAAAAAGCATGTCAGAGTTTTGTGAAATAGAAATGAGTGCCTGGGAAGTATGTGATGTTTGTGCAAGAAATGTATAGAGTAGTGAACACGAATATCCAGTCAGAAGCTGGCAATACCAGCATGTTCAGTGTTGATAAAAGTGGGCTTACATCAGTGATTCGCTTTAAGCTCTTAGTTATTCCTCCTGGTTTTGCCTTTACATCAATTAATGTTGTTCACTGATGACATTGTTCTTGTTGAAGAAAATGTGAGTTCCAGGGCAGATTGGAAAATGCTAGGGTAAAAATTAAGGGCTGATATATGGGGTGACCTATTTTGTGATTTTTGCAGCCCATCCCATATATCCAAAATTGCCTTGTTCTTTTCCTACCAGTTTGCTGTAATTATCGGAATGAATGTTAATCTCTCTTCCATAAAAAATATACATGAGACGAGCATAATAGAATGAATGCAGGATGGATGAAATTGAAAAAAAAAAAATTTGCCAAAAAAACAGTGTAGGATCTCAGGAGTGATATGTGTGAAAACAGTTAGTAAGACCTGTTGACTTGTAAGACAGTTGGGCGGTAAAAGGAACAGATGAACACACAACCTAAATGCAAATGTGATGGGTATGTGGTGTGACAAGAATGGATAAGTTATGAAATGAGTATATAAGGGTAGTTTAAAAGTAGCACCAGTAACAGAAAATTTGAGGAGTAATAGACTAGCATGTTATGGTCACATAATGCGAGGGGAGAAATGAATGTTACCTAAAGAATATTAAATATGTATGTAATAAGACAAAGGTGTAGAGGAAGGCCCAATAAGTGATGTATAGAGTGTGAAAAAGAGGATATGCCTGTAAAAGGTTTGGATGGTTATTTGACAGCTGATAGAACTGAGTGGAAAAAGAAGGCATGTTGTGAAGAAAAAAATTATGTATAGCTTACGTAACGGTTTAGACTGTTAATCTTAGTTCTAAATTTTATTTGCATTTAGCAAAAGTGATTACTTTAGTGAAAGTAATAAAATAACACATATTTGAGATGATATAAGTAAAAAAATATAACTTCATTGTAATACAAATAAATAAGGCATATCAGTCTGCCTGTGTCATTTATTAATAATTGCAACATATTATGTGCTTATGGTTTTTTGATATATTCATTGCTATAACTATGCTATGCTATATATATTTTGACGACCTCCGTGGCGCAGTGTGTGCGCTGTTGCATTATAAAGTTGGAGTTCCTGGGTTCGATTCCCGGCTCGAGTCTGGTCTGGTGGGAGGCTTCGGCCGTGGCTAGTTACCACCCTACCGAAAAAGACGTGTCGCCAAGCGATTTAGCGTTCCGGCACGATGTCGTGTAGAAACCAATTAGGAGTATGAGTTTACCATACCCCTAACAGGTTAGCCCGCACCATCTTAGACCGCATCATCACTTGCCATCAGGTGAGATGCAGTCAAGGGCTAACTTGTGGTAAATACAAAAAAAAAATATATACAATAAAATTAGATTACTATTGTTGGAGACATTGTGTAACAAAAAAATTTTGAAGCTCCTTTGTATTCGTATATTCACACCTCGGCAGGATAACTTTACACTCAAAATAAATAATTTTATCAGCTGGAATTGAAAATGTTTTTTCTATATTTTGATACATCCTACTGTCAGAAAGGACAAGTGAATGCACACACAAAGACAGAGGAGGCTCTCTCAGTCTGCATAAGTAATACATACAAGGCATACTTTGGGAATCAAACCTGAAACATCAAATGCATGTTGCATTCCCCAATGTAATACATAAATAATGATTAATATAAAAACTTGCTTTTAATATCTCCTTACCTAAAAGTCTTGCCTGGAAATATAAAACTTGGTGAATGGAATGGAATTTCTGATTTACTGTGGGACTATAAATATTTTCTGTGACAAAAATATTTTTTATTAAGTATTCAATTCAGGCAGCTTAAAAGTCCCAGTGGCTCAACAACGGATCTAATCTAATATCCATTACAGTTAACTTTAATGCAACATTAGACAATATCAATTTCAACACACACTTTTGTTTCCAGGAACTCAATTTAGATTTGGTTCAATTTCCTAAATCAGTTTATGTGCGAGAGTTACGCATCATACCACTCGGAGCCCGTGTAGAAGGAGATTTTCCGGGTGGCGTCAGATTAGGGGCTACCAACCCTACAAAGTTTCACATTGACTTCTTTGTAAATGACTTGAGTAAGCCTGGAGCGTCCACTTTTGAAGCTCTTGGCAGTATTGACTATTGCCAGAATGGACAGATACATATGGAATGCATGTCAAATGTGGATCAGCCTAGAATACCTACTGATGGCCTTGTTCTTAGAGGTAAGCAGAGTCAATTAATTCAAAAGTAGTACTTGATAACAGTAACAACTGTTATGTATTGCGTACTTTTTTTTACAGTTTGTTAGGGTAGATACTAAAAATCATAATAACAGACAGCTAAATAGAAGAGAAGAGAATAGCTATCATCCAATATAAACATTTATCTCAGAGTAAGACTGAAAGAATAAGTATAATGCAAAGTTTATTATTTTCATGTTATTTTCGTAATTTCAGGCTGGTACACAACAATCACATTGGCGGTGTATGGCAATCTAACCCAAGTCTTACCAGACGCTCCTATAGCTGTCAACCCACCACCAAGCATCCAAAGACCTGTCGCAAGAGAAGTTAGTGCTCTGCCTCCCAATGTTCCACAAACAACAGAGTGGAACCCAGAAACATCCAACCCAATTCCAGCATACACTGGTAATGTCACTGTGGGCAATACAGAAGCATATGCAAGCAATTACCCAGAAAATTATGATAACCAAATGTACAGAACTGAGTATTACGATAATGAACCTCCAAAAGATCCAAGAACATATCATCATTTGGAAGATAATGAATGGGAGAAAGGAAGAGATATTAGTTGCGAGAGAGAAGGTCTTCCTCCTAGACCATTAGAGATTGACAGAGATAGAGAAAGACGTGAAGGAAGAAGTCGTAGACGTTCACTTGAAAGAGGAAGAAGTCGGGAGTCTTCTAGACTTCGCGATAGAAGTAGAGATTTAGAAAGACTTCATTCGAGATCAAGAAGTCGCGATAGAGAATTTGTGGTTAAAGGTGAATATAGACCACTAAGTCGTTCACGATCTAGAAGCGCAGAACGCGAATGGGATAGAGGATCATATAAAAAAGATGATTACCGTCGTAATCGAGATGCCTCGTATGACAGATCACGTGGCGGATCTTATGAACCACGTTCTCCTTACGACAAACGAGCTCCGTCGTACGAACGTAAGGTTCCTTACGAAAAATGTGCTCCATATGAGAAACGAGTATCACCTTTTGAAAAACGCAGCTCGTCGTACGAGCGGCGTGCCTCTTCATACGACAAACAAACGCCATTTGATAGAAAGAGACACTCTCCTTATAATCGTATGAGAGACTCTAGTTACGGAAGTCGATCACCCAGTCGTGATGATCCAAGGAAACGTCCTAGAACTCCTCCGGGAGAAAGACGACCCATGTCACCAAGGGAAGGTGAATCCAGTCCTATCAATTCAGTACGATCAGAAGAAGGCCCTGAATTCGATAGAAGTGGTAAACAAATACCACGTATAGACTTTTACCATCAAAGCTATAGACACAAAAGCTCTATTAGAAGTCCCTCTCAAGAAGTTGATACTGCTTACGTGGATCCACAACATTCTACTTTGGTTACCGTACCAATTGTAGACACAACACCACCTAAAGTCATTGAGTCACCCAAATGTATTCCGGAAGATGATAGATCGATGGACGCTGAACCTTTTGAACCAATATTATCTGATGAAGATATTTGTGATGACCTAGATGGAAATTCGTACATGGACGCCGATTATGACGTTAACGAATATTGTGGGGTTGATGACATTATTAAATACTACAACCCTTTTAAATCAGAATGGAAAAAATATGAATATGTAAACAAGATAACAAGCCTTTCAGATGTCAAAAGTGAAACTGTTAAAGATGTAATGAGTTCTAGTTTCGAGGAGCTATCCCACGCTAGTGCAGATTTGTCAAAAATATATGAAATAACTGTTGCAGCCAAAAGAAGGGAGCAGAAGTTCTTCACAAACACTTTCTTGGAAATCGATAATTCATCTAGGGAAGATTGGGTACTTCAATGTGAACAGCTATATGTATCTCTGACAAGTCTATGCAAGAACACGGATATAATTCTCAGAATATTTCGCACATATAACAGAATGGAATCTTCAGATGAGTTCACTGATGTTTACAATTTACTCGTAACTTTTTGCAGAATCGGATTAAATTACGAATTTGCGTTAGCCCAGCAACAGCCTACCTACAAAATACGGCATATGAAATGTGGTATTCGCCTCGCAGAAGCCTTGATGTCGCATCGTCACTGCGGACGAGTGATGCAAATGTTGCTAAACAATGGAGTGAACATGACCATGCAACTTATTGAGATGTATTCCAAGGAATACATGGCGTTGAGTATTCGTTTGATAATCTTAAAAGCTTTGAATGTCTGTTTGTCTTCAAAGGAAGCCATTGATCATTTTATGCAAGATGCAGTATACCCTAAGTTTGATAAAAAAGATCCTGACAATGCAAGAAAATCCATGAACGGCTACCAGGCTCTCATAGCTATGATGCAGGCTAATCCCTTAGGAAGAATTAAGTTTGCACTGAGCGCACTATTAAAAAAGTTTAATATCTACGAATTATTAAGGAAATTACATGATTTAGTACTAAAATTTAATAATAATGTTGAAGAGAACAGTCGCTCTGAGGAGTCGGAGTTATCAGAACGCGAAGTTAATTTTATCATCGAATCTTTCGAGGAAATACTTTATATGTATAGGTCCCAATGTTTTCATATATCTCAACCAAAGAAATTCTTACCTGCTTCAGCACAATTTGAAATCAATAAAGAATGTTCTAACGAAATCCTCTTACAGTTCTTTGACATCCATCGGATTCTGGAAGTGTGTCTGTACTTGTTAACTTGCCCGACTACTTGCAACAATCTGGTAGTCACTAGCCCCATCCATGATCTTATATTTGAATTGATCAACTCGCAAAATGGCTTAATGTTTTTGTATAGAAATATGGAAAAGTGTGAATTAATATTTAAGGTTTTAGAATATCCTTATGGACAGCAAAACACTGAAGAAGCCCCGTATCCCCATGATAATATCATCAGTAACTATAGCGATTCACAAATTGCGGGTCTCGAACTTGCGTATAGACTGAAAGCCCTGTACTATTTGAACTCTATAAGCGACCTTCAAGCGGGAAACCCAGAGGAAAATGAACTTATAGACAGATTACAGTCATTATACTGTCTCAGTTTTGGTAGTATCGGAAAAACTGCCGTTCCAAATGTTATTGTATTGGGAGATAACCCTGAATGTCTCATGAAGGTATTTGAAAACGATGTCAAAACAAAAGGTAAAATTGACTCTCCTTCGAAACAAAAATCGCCAGCTAAAGGATATGCCATAGAGCTAATTGTTTCGGCCGTAAGGTACGCGGCTAATGTTACATTTTTGAAGAAATACGGCCAGCGATTGATACACGTCTCTAAAGATCACGACAGATTTGAGCCGAGCGTGTCCAGTGTACTACAAGAAGTGACACCATATTTGAAACCCGTCGAAAAGCCTAATGTACTATCGGGCGAAGATTTAGTAGAATGTGTCGAGATGCTCAAAGCCAGCTTAGAACATTCTGCGGATTTACCCGGTGAGCTGATGACGTGCCTAAGAATACTGCGCCATTTCTGCATATCTGATTACGAGAAAAACGTTTCTATTGTTTGTGAATCACCGATCGAAGATTACGTAGAATTAAAATACAAGTATAATGTATTACAGTTGTTTTCTTTGGACGGTGTTGCTCATATTTCAGGAATATTGGATCGTTTGGCGATACACTTTGATCAACCGAGTATGCACACGTCTTTCTTTGCTTCAATCCGAGGGTTGCAATTAGCTCAAATGCTGTTGCCTTGCTTGAACTTACTGGATGACATGCTGGCGAGAGTAGTGCGCTGCCGAGGACCGAGATTCAGAGATTTAACTGCAGCGCCAATAATATTGAAGACTTATGGAATCGCAAAAGCGTTTCCTGTCGGCTCTATCGGCTATAGAACGGCGGCAAAAGCGGCCGAAGCCGCAGTAAGGGCATTGCTATCTTACGCTCAACCTATAGCGGACGACGCGAAGGACGGCGATTCGATCCGCCGCGGTCCGTGGACGTCTCTATGTTCAGAGGTGATTTCCTACATAATGACAGCCCCGTTCACGTTCGTCCCCGGTTTACTTGTATTTTCCGAATTGTTGCCTCTGCCTTTACCGATGCAGACCAAAACGGCGCCTTCCGATCGAGAATTAGCCGATGCGGCGAATGAGAGGCGCATGTGGTCCGCACATTTGCACGCTCTGTCGAACGATTTGACGGATATGATACAAATTATATGCATGTCGACGTATAGACCCGTCGTGCACATGCTGCGGCGGGTGTGTGTCCAGATTGCTGACTTGGCGCCCAACACCGCTGCAACTGTCGCTAGGGCCGCCGTTGGAGCGGTCATGCGCGAATTGAAGGAAGGCGAAGCGGCTAACGCGAGCTTAGCCAGAGTTTTGGGATTCCTAGCTTGTTTGGTCTCGCACGCTCCTGTTAAATGTGCGGTTTTGCACACAATGAGCGCAGGCGGACCGAAAGCGAATGAAGTTCAAACGGCTCTGTGTAACATCTTAGCTTTGGCCAACGCATCAAGTGATCACGTAACTGCTCAGGAATATGCCTGCCATGCTTTAGCAGCGTTCTGTGATGCTGAAGTCACTTTAACACCTTTAAGTTCTGCTACAGATGTCGTCTTAGGTAATTCTTTACCCAATAAAGAATCGCTAGTTGGTCTGTTGGACGCTTCGGCGGCGTGCCTCGAGTCTTCAACTAAAACGTGCGCGGTGGCGGTGTCAGTCCTACGAGCGTACTTCGTGTTGACGGAACACGAATATGGCTTTCAACAATTTCGGAAATATGTGACGAGGAAGCGGGATAGCCTTGGAAAATACTTCAAATGGGCTCTGGAAGGCTCCGGGGAGGAAAGAGCGGAGTGCTTAAACTTGTATATTGATCTAATAAGGATTTTGAAAGTTGATGTTGGAGAGGGCGCCTTGGGGAGGAAAAGTGTTTTGACTTTAAACGAGATGGCAGATATGGTCGGATACACATCTTCAGACGAAGCTCACCCTGTTGTGTCTTTGGAGAAGATTTTAAAGGTAAATATAGCTTTTTTTCTTAGTTTGTTCTGGTGAGCACTATTTTTAACAGCCTGGACGTGAGTTACATGTCATCATTGCTTTTGCGATCATTCTTGTGATCATATAAAAAATTACAAACTAAGCTATTTCACAAGCGCTAAACTATCGGTTTGTGTAACAGTGATATTTAAGTACGTGCTGGTTGTACTAAGAAAACGCTCCACCGCTGGGCATTGGCCGTGGGAACCTGTCCACGTTAATGACGACATTTTTATTATGATAAGATGTAAACTTTGATATTTTCAGGAAAGAAACTCGGAGGAGGAGGTTCTATTTAACGCGAATTTCCTGATTACAAATCTGCAGAAACTTAAAACTGCCGATGAAGTAACTCCCTCTGAGGTTCTAGAGCCTGTTCCTCCGCCTCCTGAACCGTTGGTAGCCCAGTTCGCTGCGAGGCAGATATACTGTATCGGGGATGCGAATGACGAGCGCCTCACCACGAGTTACTGGCTGAACGTGCCCTCCGCGAGCGGCGAGGACGACGTCAATGACACTGAGCTGGTGAGTGTGGTTTGACCTCGAGCTCGCGTGGCTCCCGAGGCTTGCCTTCCTTACTCGGGCTTTTGTGAGTAGGAAAGATCACTTTCCCGCTATTCCCTGCGCTCTAGTGAAGCATTCTGCTGGTAATCTTGATAGAGTAGCCATCTTTGTCCCCTGCATTCACGAGTTGCTGGATAGGTGGGACTGATCGTTGGAGCCGGCTGTGTAACGGAGCTATTTTTGTGCTGCATCGTCCACGTTAGAGGTCCATTGTCTCGGATCAACGACACGGCGGAAGTTCGTTGCGGCGCAGACAATCGGGCGCAGTCGCTGGGGGCCGATAAACTAGACGTCGTCGTCTTTAGAAGACTGAACAAAGGGCGTATCACGTGTAACCATTTGTTGAGTTAGTGTTAGTATACACTAGTGCATTTTGTATTGAAGCCGGTTTGATTTGACAAGAAGTTTGACATGAATTGGTCATTCAAAGTGGTTTGAAAATAATAAAGAAGTGCATCAATAAGCACTTCTCATAAATAACAGAATAGTTTTAGATTTTTGTGTCAACTCTGAGCCACCTATGACATTTCTGTTCGGCCAAAAAACTTTTTGACTTTTTAAAAATTAACTTTAACCTTAACCGGAAGGACAGAGTACACTCTAAGTAAATTATTTGTCTGCGAACACGCAGCGCTGAAGATTCAGTGTATAAGTAATTAATGATGCGAAATAATGACATAGCTACCTGCTATGCTACTGTAGGTGTCGTGCGACGTGATGGGCATCGCCAGCAGCCTGCTGCCGGGCGGCGCCGAGCTGCTGGCGGCCGGCGTGCGGCGCCTGGCGGGCTGCCTGGACGCGCGCCCCGAGGCGCTGCCCTGCGACGACAAGAGGCCGGCCGGTGAGTGGCGGCGGCGCGCTCCCTTATACGTCCATTACATTCATTCTAATATTTATATGCGGTGCATCGCCCTGCTCGCTTAAATGAGAAACTTTGAGCGGATGGATGCTTGTTAACTCGATCTCTGATCTGATCTCGTCTGAGCGGCCGAAGGGTTCTGGACGAAATGAACTTCTGGACGAAAGGCTTCGGCCGTGGCTAGTTACCACCCCATCGACAAATACGTGTCGCAAAGCGATTCAGCGTTCCGGCACGATGTCGCGTAGAAACCAATTAGAAGTATGGGTTTAACATACCCCTAACAGGTTAGCCTACTACCATCTTAGACTACACCATCACTTCATTAGGTGAGGTTGCCGTCAAAGGCTAACTTGTAGTAAAAAAAAAAATTCGAAAAGCACGTAAGCTACTCTTTATCCCGTAATAACTAACCGCCCAATGCAATAGATTTTTAGCATGTCTGTGCCAGCAGGGTGAAGTATTCAGAGACATGCCAATGACTATATCTCTATTTCGCGCTAACCTTTGTAGACGCGACTAGCGTGTAGCAGCACCCGGATGGCGGCTCCCGATTACGTGCCTGACGTTCTAGTTTGCGGCCTGGTGACCTGGTGAGGTACCACGAGCGAAAGTTTCTATGTTTCTGTGTAGTGGCTCTGAGCAGGGTGCGTGCCGAGGGCGGGGCGGACGCCTTCCGCTCCCGGCCGCCCAACACCTCCCGCCCGCCCTCCCTACACGTGGACGACTTCACCGCCCTGCACCAGCCGTACTCCTTGCCGATCAACAGGTATATATCAGTTAAACAAACATGTGTATGTATAAAACACATTTATTAGTTTAAGGAACAACCAAGGTAAATTTGTTTTTACAATGTCGCATCCTGCTGCACTTGTTACCTTAAATTGTAACGCAATGGCAATGAACGGTTATCATCACCCATTATTGAGATATTCTATAAAGGAAAGTGAGGGGGAACACGCGGCTGGCCTCCGTGTGTCAACCGCGGCATGCCTGCAGTGAAAACTGCAGGCCATGTTTTCCTTTTCCGACAAGTTGCCAACTGTTTGTTTTCATACAAAATGCATAATTTGACAAGCGCCAGTTGGATACTTATCCGAAATATTGTATAGATAGACCGTAAAAAGAAACTTAGGTACTGAATTGAGATGGAGACGTAGTCGACCGCTTCTGCCAAAGTGCTGTGCGCTGACGACTGGTTGTCGGACCTGTCGGACAGACGGGCCCTGTGGTATATTTGTTGTCTATGGCTGCTTCACTGTCTGCACCGATCTTGATTAAATTCGGCACATATGACAGTCTCGAGTTTTTGGAATGCGGTTGTTTAACATTCGTGCGCGACCTGCGCGGTAGCAGCTTAGTGTTGTGGCTCATTGTTCCGTGTTTCCGCAGGGGCGTGCGGCGCGGCGCGGGCGGCGAGCGCGGCCGCTTCGGCGCGCCGCACGCGCACTACCGCCACCTGTGAGTAGCGCACACCCGACATCACACCGAAGCGATCAGCTTCACTGATGTGGCTACGGCCGAGCGCGCTGCCAGCGGATGGGCTTCGACCATCGGCACACACTTACATAAAAGCTATTTTAAATTAAATAACTCTTAGCTTTAAGTTGAAGGAATACATCGAGAAGAAACCTAATGTCTAATAGTTGTCCATTTTATTCGCCCCGGGCTGGGCCGATAAGGGAAGTCCAAGTATTTTGTCGCATCCGTTGGACCACGAGCTTTCAGTGCGACTTTGGTCACCGTCACCCACTAGAACAAACGAGACCACAACATCACAACTATCATACCATTCGCCAAATGCGCTACACACAGTTGGGCGGTGGTTGATTGTCTGTGATCTTCGCTTGGCTTTGTGGTCCAACGACTCACCATCACCAATCGATTAATATCTTTGTTGTCTGCGAAAGGCCAATTGAATAAAAAATACTGGATTTCCTTGATGATTGCGAAATGATGATGACGTCGGTTTGTGCAGGCGCGGCCGCGGCGCGTGGGAGGGCGCGCAGCACTTCGGCCACTTCGCGCCGGCGCACTACGTGGCAGGTGAGCACCGCCCGGCCTCTGCGCTAACGAGTTCACTTGCTGATTAGCATTCACATCCCATCCTTCTACCCCCTGTCACTAAAAGCTCAGTTGGAAATGGTGGTCATGAAAAATTTATTCCTCATTTAAATAAATTTAAAACAAAATACGCAGTGGCAACCTCACAATTCGTAATTAATAGTAGTGTAATAATTAGTAGTAGATATATAATTTTTTTTTTCTATAATTTGTAAGGGCCGATTCTTGTAGGTTGGTTTTAACTGGAAGAATATAGAATCCACCGGCGACGTTCACACAGTCAATATCCACTCGCTACACCGCCGCTACTTTTTGAATTAAAAGTAGTATACAGTATAGTTTGAATAAACCCTACTGGGAAAAAGTTAAAGCGATTTCGCATACCTATTGACTTTGTCCATTCCATATTTTAATTCAAGTCGAGTCGACAAGGCCAGTGTTAGTAGTTCGTCAGTTACTGTGTGGTGGTGTGAGACGTAGGCGCGGGTGTTCATTGGATGGTATTGGTGTTGCAGCCGGCATGGGCTGGGGCGGCGCGAGGATGCAGCGCGGGCCGCGGCACCGCTCCTTCCTGCGGTAGGCGGCGCGGGGCGCGCTCACGCAGCGGCACGTCGCGGCCGAACACGTTCATGAACTCAAATAAACGCTCATATTTGCAATCGCATTATCTTTTATTTATCACGTTCAGCTCTCAGGGGCCGACAGGATCATGTTAAAATGACTGCACTGAACTTGCGCTGGTCGCATCTCAATTTCGACGAGGCATATACCCAAAGGAGAAAAATTGAATATCTGGGCCACATAATGCGAAACCCTAAATATGGTTTACTCCAACTCATAATACAAGGCAAAATAAAGGGCAAACGAAGACCTGGCCGAAGAAGAACATCCTGGCTTAAGAACCTTCGCCAGTGGTTTAATATGAGCTCAAGATCACTGTTTAGGGCGGTAGTGAACAAGATCCAATTAACCATAATGATTGCCAACCTCCGGTAGGAGATGGCACTAAAAGAAGAATATACCCATCTTTCCCAGTCCAGTAGGTTTGAACAAGAAATGAATAAATAATAGTTAAAAAAAACTAAAAAACCACGCTTTAATGAATAAACCGAACTAAAAAGAAGAAAATAATATTTTAAATAATTCAAATTATGGATAAGAGTGATAAATAAAAGAAATTATTTTAATGTAAAAAAGCGTGGGGTGCTTGTATACATGGATTTGTGTTTTCTTGGTCACAGCTACACTCGCCTCACATAACTAGATACTGACAGGAGTAGCAACATTGAAGAAATATTGTTCAGAAAGCACCCCACGCTTTTTTACATTAAAATAATTTATTTTATTTATCACTCTTATCCATAATTTGAATTATTTAAAATATTATTTTTTTCTTTTTAGTTCGGTTTATTCATTAAAGTGTGGTTTTTAGTTTTTTTTAAACTATTATTTATTTTCTATCTTTTAGTTCAGCTAACTGCAAAAGCGTGATAATATATATTTTTTAATAAAAAATATATTGTAAATATAATTGCCTTTCTACTGGTTCTAGTGAATTTGTTATCCTCGAAAACGTAGAAAAGATGATTAATTTCAATCTTTTACAGATATAAGAAGTTATTAACCATATATGTGTTTAAAAATTACATTATTTTTTGTATTTTTTGATGATGATAAAACGGTTTATAAATACCTATAAACTACTGGATAAAATAAAAAAAAACAAATACGTACTCGTACATACCAACTCGCTATCCAATCATACGTTTTAAGAATTTATGTTTGAAACTACATACATACCACAGAAATATTAGAAAAAATAAATGGTTTGAAACGCCATCTATAATATAATTGAAAAACTACTTCACGTCATCTATATACTTCTGGTGAACCACCACTAAGTGATGCCAGGAAAAATGTATAGATGGCGCTGTTTGGAATACGATCGCTGTACAAGTTAATAATATCCTGAAGATCCTAATTAAGTTAATAGAATAATAAAATTAGTTAATTATTGTATTGTCATCGGTCCTCGCTAAAACTACCGAGTTTGAATGAAATCTGACTGTGGGTCAAAATCGAGTCCAAAGGAGTCGGTTATAAGCAAACAAACAAACAAACAGGTGAAGCTAATATAAGCGTGGTAAAAAGAATTAACTTTTTCAATTAAACGTGGAAACTGTGTGCCGGATGGTTCAAACTACGTCTAATGAATGCTGTTTAGCATAATATAGGATTTCAGTTTTATTCAGCAATTTAGGTTATATTCTAATGATTGAATTCTTGGGAATTATACAGTGAATAAAAACACGCCCTATCAACATGTAGGATCTGGGAATCGATAACGCTACACAACAGTGAAAAAAGTACCTTCCTACTGTTTACGTTTAAGTTATTGAAATATATGTATTAATATATCCAGATCCCACGTGTGATGGCGCGGGGTGAACATGGCAGCAAAATAAAACAATTGTAGAAAATTTAGAAACAAATCAACTTTATTTATCAAGATGAAAAAGATCAAATCATATCGTTACACAGCTACGGAACAGATATGTACGCTGCGGCGCAGTGACGTCAGCACGCGGACGTTGCGTGCGACCCGCCCGCGGCGCGGCCACGCCCGAAGTTACAGCGACCACGTGCGGGCGCAACTAACGGTTCAAAACGATCAAGGAAATACAGACCTTAACGCTTAGTGTTTAGCTTTGTAATACAAACTACACTCGAATGCTACCTCGCTCATGGCATGGTGACACTGCGCGCACGGAACAACCAATAGAGTACGAGTATTGAGCGCATAAACTTTAGTGTGGCGCTATATGATTGGCTTAAATAGTTTCGCGTTAGCCGACTTTTATTAGTAGTACTGTACAAAGATGTCTTTTAGACTCAATTTACACGTTTTCACATATCTCACGGAGAGCGCTTCGCATCGGTTGTGGTTATGCTGTATACCTGGCAGTATCTCTGCGGACTGTTCTCTGGAACAGATTCCGACTTCCACACTAGAACATGGTGCAGGCACAACAACCACCAAAAGGTCTGCGATGAGAATCAGTAACGCTGCCTGTTATTGCATATTTCAGTCGATAACCATGGTTATGCTGCACACTTCCATCCCTGACCTCTAAGGCATGCGCTCGGCAACATTTGAAAGTGGAAGACGTTGGATGATGTAAGCGCGCGGGGGATCTTTAGATGATCAGGGTCCTGCATACACTCGCTTTTGCGACACGACACGGGAGATATAGGTAATTGTATTGTATTGGATATCTAAGCGAAACAGACAGACACACGAGTGAAAGACATTGGACTGTATCCACACGACGCTCGGATAGGAGCAGGCGGCCGGAAGTCCACACCACGCAGCCATGACACACTGCGCTCTATCGAGAGTAACTCTGCTGCCAGCTGCGACACTTGATTCTCGGGGCGTTGCTGGTACGGGGGTGGTTCAGCCGTGTCTTGTAGAGCTCGAGAAACTGTCCGTCACGGTTATTACCACTTGCATTAGATACTACATAATCAACTAGTGTCACATGGCCACAATTATGACAATATCTAGGTTGACGTCACAAATTGCAGTGGCCGGGGTAGCGAGTTGAATGAGCGCGCAGCTATAACCTAGTTCGTTCTTCTTAGACATTAGTCACACAGACATCATAAAGTTGTCAGAAAAAATTGTATTTGTTCGGTCTGTCCGTTTCACGTATCCATTTTGAAACAGTGTTCCGTCTCGCTCGGCCGCAGCGCGCGAGGGGCGACGGGCAGAGCCCGGCGGGTCCGGCCGCCGCCTGCGTCTCAACAAAATAAAACGTAACGATGTAAAATTTTCAATGATAATATTTTCATACAATAATATAATACTCCACCGAGAAATTCCCATTAGCGTTTACTATAATATAATAGTCTTTGTATTTTTGTTATTTTCGTTTTAATCGTAATTCATTAAATGGTAAAACATGTCACTAGCATACGTCTATATTTACAGGCCCGAGGGCGCAGTCACTTCACTGTAACACTGTCACTCGCGGCGATGGCACTGGTGCGGCCGCCGCGTCCGGCTCGGGGCGGCGCGGGCCGGGCCCGGGGCGGCGCTCGGGCCCGGCGGGGCAATGGCCGAGGCCCGGGGCGGCTCTAGTCGCCGGGGTGCTCGGGGCACGATCTGTTCACTTCGAACCATTGGTCTATACATCTGGAAATTGGAAATATGACAAATTAGCTAACTAATTTTGTAACAAGCAAAATTTTAATACATTAGGTATGTTTTATAACTATACAAAGTTCTAAAAATAACTTTTAACGGTGAGATGTTAATTATCCTAAAGTACCCCAAATATAAACGCAACAAAGAACCCTCCGTATCAGTGGATTTCATATTAGGATATCATTTATGTATTACTCATGTTCAATTATTTATTTTATTGAGTCATTGAATTAATTTTTCTTTTTTTCTGAGATTTCCCACTCTTACGAGCTTTAAAACTGTATCAATTATATTATAGAGTATTTTTAGTATGTAGGAACTAGAGATTATGAAGCTGAAGCCAGTGCTTGTGCTTCCCTAAATTGCTGGGCTTCAAGGGTATGCCTATAACAAGATATTATATTCGACGGAGGGGGAACTACTCCCTCAAACACTGTGAACCGATTGTGAGCGGCCGTTGACCCCGTTCAACTGCACCAAACAATCAACATTTTTAGCAAAAGCGCTTGTTTAAAGAGTACGCGAGTCGGCAGCGCCGTGAGAGCGGCTCACAAGCGTGCTATTTCATTCCGCATTCAGGCACCAAACATACCCACTACTTGAGAGCGAGCAATGCTTTGACTGAAGTGTACTTTTGTTCCAAGAGTAATTATTGTGAAACTATTCCGTGATAAAATTTCGATTTCCCGTGGAAATTTGTTATTTTATATAAAGTTACCTGCAGCCATCACCAGCATGATCTCTGTGCATACAAGACAATATTCTATGATAATTTACATTAAAAACCCAACTCTTGTATTATTTTAGATTTACCTCAGTAGCTCAATTTAGAAATACGTTTTAATAATACGACGTGTAACTAAATTTACAATGAATAAGCCGAGCCAGTTTTGTTTGGAGATTATTTTTTTGGAGAAAGATCGAAAGCGCAGCCTTAAATCTCGCTTTTAAACGTTTTATTGATGTGGTTTATACCCCATTGTTTGCCGTTAGTTTCCCATCTCGAGCCGCAATAGAGAAAGAATCGGCTCCACAGCGCAGCGCCGAAAGTGGGTCGCCTGCGTCTTTGTGACGTGTCTGCGAGGATCCTTTGAACACTTCCACTTGAGCCACGGCTGCATTGTCGCATTCCTACCAGTGTAGCTGCCGTAGTCTGAGCCGTTTAACATTAACAAACGCACAATTCTTTAAACAATAAAGAATTCATTTTACCTTGGTGAAAGAAAGAGACTAAGTATACGATTTAGTTTAGTTTTGTTGATAATAATAGTGCTTTGTTCTGGCCGCTATAGCTTGTATTTTGTACGCTTTGAACAAAGAATAGAAATGAATATATAAAAATGGCGAGTTTACCATTTTCATAATACAACTATTGACTGGCAAAATTAAATAAAATAATATTAATTTGAAGTGTTTTTACATTCTCTCGCTCGCTAGTAGTAAAAAAATGCATCCTAAGAGAACGGCACAGATCGATATTGAAGTTAATTGAAGCCCTCCTAATCAGTGTCCACTCGCTACCGTACCGGAACGTTAAATCACTTGGCGTTGAAGTCTTGGCTGGGGCGATAACAGTACGGGCCGAAGCTTGCCACCAGACATACCGTATAACTAACAAAGTATCAGTGTAACTGCGATTTAAAATTTTTGAATTTTTAACTGGCCTCCTGCCCTCGTTGGTCTGGTAATAAACATTTTGGCCACGAAAGACAAGGGGTCGATACAAAAAGTATTAGGTTCTGGAATTCACCTACTGTTAGCACGTTAGGCCGTCGATCAGATTATTACAATGATTACTCCTCAAATTTGATCATTGCCAAGAATAGAACCCAGGTCTATTAATGTATAGGCACATGTCTCCACTCTCTGAATGTGAGAGTGAGAGTCTGAATAGATCAGAAAGTCGTTACCGATAAGGATGTAGCAATAAAGAGAGGCGCGTACCCCTTGTGGTAGATGCAGAGGCAGGGCAGGCGCGCGATGGTGTCTCCGGCGCACAGCTCCTCCAAGCAGATCACGCACTCGCCCTTGCAGTCGCTCAGCACATCCTCTGAAACACGGGCCGCCATTAGGAAAACCTGGACTCCAGTAGGCAGCGTCTTGGGTTAACAAAAACCGGACACTTGTGCTTGATTCACTGGATTGCGTGCTTTGTTGATCGAAATTCAGAGCACTTTTAGCCAGCCATTGAAATGTTTATACCGGTGAGTATACCAGGTGTACTGGAAATATATCTGAAGGATATTCGTGAACTTTTTAAATTTTTCGACCCCTCTTGTGCCACCCTATGATGAGCTTTAGGTTGCCAGTTTCGCTGAGTATATTACGCATCTCTGGGCTGTGTTCGATCGTTTTTGGAGAAAACCACGTGGTGATCTCCTCGTGTATACGTGTAAAGACATTTATTAATAATTTCCTCTGCTCGTTGTAAATAATTGCTGAAACAGCGTTCTTTGTTTACGTTTTTCAATTAGGTATCCTTATAATAATGATTGTGAGTGGTCGTCATCGCGTCGGAAGTACGCACCGTTGTAGGAGAGCCGCGGCCTCGTGAGGCACATGACGAGGTGGCACTCGATGTCGTCGGGCAGCACGAACTTGCTGCACACGGGGCATTTGATTCCTGCAACGAACAAACAACACTAGTTGATGATTGTACTTAAACAAAACATATATTGCATATCAGTCTTAAACTATTTTGTACGAGATCATTTTTATAGTTTTTGCACATGGTTCATGTAGAACTGAGTGGTATATAACGTTCATATCACATTTCCTTAGTATCCCTAATCCAACATATATAATCCATCCTATACAAATAATTCGAAAAGAAGATAAAAATAATTAGTTTTAGTCCTGAGACCACAGTGTCAATTCAAAATTTGGCTATGAATAACGAGAAATAAGTCAAGTCCATTCAGCCGTTTATTATATTAGACCCTTGCTTCAGAGAGCACGAGCACGATAAAAATCGTAACAACCCACAAAGATTGGAGAAGCGTAGGTGGTCTAAACTCTGACTCTCTGTCTCTTTCTTTAGGAGGGAAGTTGCAAGCCCAGCAGTAGGACTCAATTAGTGTTCCTCAGTATGTACCGTGAACGGTGTACGAAGTCTTTGCCGCCTATTTAATCATCGTCGTGTTTCTGCCGATAGCCGTAGCGCGGAAATTTTGTATGTGTCCGCAAAATGTGATGACATACAATTTTGACATAACTTCACCTCCAACTAAGACGGTGGTATTTTTTTTTAAACTCATAGATTATCGTTTTAATTTCCGGCCATAGCAAAGTCCTGCGTTCCTTGTTTTAGATATTATTAATCGACAGACAGACGAGCGGACAGCTGTACTGAACACTTACTAATTTCACTATCACAACACTCGGTCGAATACTAAATTGGACCTTTTAAAATGTATTTACTTGTAATCTTCCAAGTTATAACGCTACTACTTAGTTGGCGCCACCGTTGCCCAGTAAACAAATACTACAACAGCTCTGTGTTATTTTACGAATTTAAAATATAAATAGCATTAGATTAATAATATTTTTGCTTGAAATTAGTGTAAAACATCTTAATATATGGAGTGTAAACAAAATATCAAGTAAATATATCAAAAATAAGCTTCAAACTGTGATTTAAATTAGTGACTGCCAAGTTATATTTAAATTAGTGACTGTTTTGTGCTAATCATTATTATAGTTTCTAAAAGTCTTATAAAAACATACTAAGATACAGAAAAACGTGTGTTATAGTGCTCTAGTTTAAAATAATCATTTGAAAGCTAACACAGTGAACCTTTTTATCATTGAAAAATTCCGTTGTATACTTATAATTTAACTTTGTGTCATACAAGTACCCACATAAAAATCATCATTATAATAACACCCATACGACTCAATAAGTTTAATAAAATTCACAAGTTTAAGTAACCAAGCCGTAGCTCAGTTGGCAAAGTGCCGGCTTGAAACCGCAAATAACAGTTACCGCGACGTGCGTTCGATCCCCGACCCGAAGACTTTTTTTCAATTGCCTAAATTTTAAATTGGAATTTACTAGATCAGTAAGAGATGGCGCTGTGTGCTGGATGCAGGAGCACCTTGCCCAAAAAAGAATTCCTTAGCTGCGCGACCTGTAAAGCTAAATATGATTGCGAATGTGCAAATGTAACTTCTAAGCAGTTGGAACTCATGGACCAACCTAAAAGGAATAACTGGAAATGCCCGGAGTGTTGTAGTAAACTGCCAAAGACGGGTAACACACAAACACCCGTCAGGCAGGCCGCCGCCTCATTTAGTGCGGCAATTATTGACGACACTCCTCAGGCCTACGACACTCCACAGTCCTACGTCACTGCTCGCAAAAAACTTAAGACTCCTACACCCGCATCGACAAGTTGCAATGCTGACGATAATTACTTAACCGAGAATTCTCTTCGTGATATTCTTAAGCAAGAATTATCTGCAACGATACACAATCTGGTTACGGCGCAATTAGATTCAATTAATGAACAAATAGTCGGATTCAATGAATCAATGTCTTTTATTAACGCGCAGTTTGAGCAAATGAGAGCAGTGATAGAAGAAAAATCCGCGGTTATTAACGACTTGAAAAAGGAAAATACCCATCTTCAAGCATCAGTAAAGGACCTAACAACCAGGCTTAATACTGTTGAATTGCATATGAGAGAATGCAACGTTGAAATCAATGGTATTCCGGAACATAGATCGGAAAATTTAGTCAATACGGTAGTGCAACTGGGTCAAGCTGTTAAAAATAATATTTCTGTTGATGACATCCAACATGCTACCCGTATAGCTAAGCTCAATAAAAGTACCGACAAGCCGCGGTCTGTCATCGTCAAGCTCCGTAGCACAAAGCACCGTGATGCTCTCCTAGCAGCTGTAGCGCAACATAATAAGAAAAATTCTGAAGATAAATTGAGCTCTCACCATCTAGGGATTGGAGGAGCGCGTGTCCCTATATATGTGTCGGAACACCTTACCCCGGGAATTAAATCCTTGCACGCCGCCACGCGCATAAAAGCAAAAGAAATGAAATATCGGTTCACGTGGATTAGAAATGGAAAAATTTACGTACGCAAGGACGAATTCAGTCAAGCAATATTTATAAGGAATGAAGAAAGTCTTAAACTCATAGTTTAAAAAAAAAATATTACAGTGAATGGTATGGCCCTAAAACTCTTAAAAGAGATAGAGATTTATTATCAGAATGTACGAGGATTAAGAACAAAGACCAATGATGTGCTTAAGAATATCTTGATTTCTGACTATAAAATTATTGTATTCACCGAGACTTGGCTGAATTCCAGTATTTTTGATAGCGAATTGTTTGATTCCCGATATATTGTCTACAGAAAAGATCGTACTTGTTCCCATCAGTCCAAAAAAGATGGAGGAGGTGTTCTTGTCGCTGTCTCACGCGAGATTTCATCTTCTCGTGTTATAAGTTGGGAAACAAATGATGAAAATATATGGGTAGCTCTTGAAATTAGCTGCAACAATGTTGTAAAGAAAATTGGACTTTGTGTAGTCTATTTGCCTCCACCCGTAAAATTAGAAATTTTGAAAAAAATTTTGGATAGTGTTGATTGTGTTACAAATCATGTTGATGACATAGTTGTGTTAGGAGATTTTAACATGGGTTTTATTAAATGGTGTTTCAATGATAACAACTCATACACGACTCCGACAAATTACAATAACACTCTTGGTTACTCATTGGTAGATTTTATGTCTATTAATAATCTATATCAATTTAATTGTATAAGTAACTGTGACGATAAACTCCTGGACTTGGTATTTAGTAATTTACTCAACATAACTGTTACACAGCCCTCTAAACTACTTACTAAATTAGACTCATATCATCCTAACCTTTTAATAAGTATCGAATATTCTAATGTATCCTACCTACGTCCTAAGAGTACAGTCGATTACAACTACTTCAAAGCTGACTATGACATTATTGTTAAAGAAACTAAAAATTTAGACTGGTTGCACAAATTTTCTGCCTGTACGGATGTTGATGCCATGGTACGGACGTTTTATGAATGCCTATCTAATATAATCGAAAAATCAGTTCCTAAACGTAAATTGAATTCAACAAAATACCCTTCCTGGTTCAAACGCAATCTAATTAAATTAATGTCTGAAAAGGACAAGCTCCGTAAAAAATATAATAATTATAGAAATCCCAGAGATAAATTGGAGTTTCAGATTATTCGCAGTCGCTGTCATAAACTTGTTGATATTAACCTTAACGATTTTAAACAAAATGCTGAATCAAATATTTCTAAAAACCCAAAATATTTCTGGAAATACTTCAAAAATAAAAAGAAAGGTGAATCATCTTTACCCGGGTCTATGAAATTGGAAAACAAAGTTGCGAAATCGGGAACAGAAATAGCAAACCTCTTTGCAAACCATTTCTCCTCTATTTATACCCAATCAACTAGTTCTACTTCACTAGTTTCCCAACATAGTTCCAATAATATACATATGCCCAAAATAAAATTCGTAGAAGCAGAAGTATTAAAGAAAATTAAATCTTTAGATCCCCAAAAGGGTGCGGGTCCTGACGGCATTCCTCCTATATTTGCTAAGCGTTGCGGGCCAGGAATCGCTTTGCCTTTGACACTAATTTTTAATCGATCCCTAGAGGAGGGCATCTTCCCAGAAGAATGGAAAAAAGCACGCATTGTTCCAGTATTTAAGAAGGGTGATCGGATGGACATAAAAAATTACCGCCCCATCTCAATTCTCTCATGCTTTTCTAAGCTCTTTGAAAGTCTTGTGCAACCCATGCTTGCCAGACATCTCGATAATTTTCTCACAAGCTCTCAACATGGGTTTAGACGCGGATTATCTGTACAAACTAACTTGTCAAATTTTACATCTGACCTCATAAAAGAAGTAGATAATGGCCAGCAGATCGATGCTATATACACAGACTTCAGCAACGCGTTCGACAAAGTTAACCACATCCTACTCGTTAACAAGCTTTCTCAGTATGGTATCGGGATCCCCCTTATAAATTGGTTTGAATCATATTTAAAGCAAAGATCCCAATCAGTTACTGTGAATGGTTACGAATCCATAAGTTACCTAGCCCAGTCTGGTGTACCTCAAGGTTCCCATTTAGGGCCATTGCTGTTTCTAGCCTTTATTAATGACATCTCCGCCGAAGTGAAAAATTGTTCGTGTTCGCTATTTGCAGATGACTTGAAAATTTATAAACCAATAAAATCGGAAAACGATATAAAGTTAGTTCAAGACGATCTTAATAGAATCATTAAGTGGTGTCAAGTCAATAGTATGACTCTTAATGCTAGTAAATGTTTCCATATAAAATACACAAGAAAGAAAAAACCACTTGTCTCTAGTTACTCAATTGGTAATGTTGTCTTACAAGAGTTACCTGAGATTAAAGACTTAGGAGTCACTATTGATAAAAAGTTAAATTTTAGAGCACATGTGAGCAACACTGCTAACAAAGCCGCTCAGCTCTTGGGGTTTTTAAAACGCAATACGAAGGGATTTTCAATTAAAACTAAAATTATTTTATATAACGCCTTTGTCAGAAGTTGTCTTGAATTTGCCAGTATTATCTGGAATCCTACGTACAATGTGCATTCTCAACGCATTGAAAGTGTACAACGTGCCTTTACTCGCCACTTGGCTTTTCATGCCAATGGCATCTCACATAGACAGCCATATATGCAGCGACTGGCCAAGTTTAAAATGAAATCTCTCAGACATAGGCGAGAAATACTTGATTTGTGTTTTCTTCATAAAATATTGCGAAATAAAATTAAATGTAGTAAACTCCTCAATCGGATATCCCTGTATATTCCGCGTAGGCACACCCGTAGCTGTATATCCCCTAAAACCTTCTATATACCTTTCACTAAATCACATCTTGGGAAACAAGCTCCAATTATACGTATGTGTGCAAAATATAATGAGTTATCTAAAACGATACCTGGCATCGACATTTTTCATGACTCGGCTGTTACTTTTAAGAAAAAACTGACTGATCATTTATCCCATCAGTAATTGTTAATTGTGTGCTTAGAACATTTCAACTTTCTTTTTTGTTTTTTATGTCTTGTTTTAATTTATTTAATTATGTTTTAATTTATTTGTATTTAATTAGAGTTATTGCTTTTTTTTTTTTGTTAATCTTAAACCTGTTGTAATTGTTTTTAATTGTTTTTAATTGTTGTTGTTGTTGTATGTTTACTTGGCGCTTTGTGAATGTTGCGTACACTTATTATAGATATACGTATCAGTGTGTGTAATAGTGTGTAATTATGTGGCGAGTGTACGATATGTATATTGTTAGTGTTCCTTTAAATAAATAAAAAAATAAAAAAAAATACAAAGTGTATGTTGTATTACATTACCGATCCGAATTCATTGCTCGCGAGTATATTTGTCATTCCCATAATAGGGAAACGTTTGTCAAGTATGAATGTACCTACTCTATATTCATAAGCCGCGGGCGGGGCGGTGGTTCGGGGCGCGGGGGGGACGGCGCCAGCGAAATCCTTTCCCCCAACAAAAGGCACAGCTTGGCATACCCACCCCGTGACAATGCCATGTGTACAAACTTTTTGATACATCTCTCGACTATACCACTGTAACAATGCACAGCTACCGCAAGTTACTATACTGTAAATACTTTTCTGTATGATAACTAACTGAAATAAACAAAGATATATAATAAATAACAATCGGTCCAGTGTTTCCTGCGTAAAAAGAAGCTCCGTCATTCACGATAATGAACATTCATGAAGGTTGGTTAAATAACTACATAGGCGAGCTTACTATGCTAACCATTAAGAAACCATCTTATCAAAAAAACATCTGATGCATGCAACGCTTAACGTAGTTACGTACATTAGCATGTACAAGGTTCTATCTACGACCATGAAAATAAATGAAATTCAGTACAATAAAATGCACCAAAACCCGTTTGCTGGCTTCACGTACGCCAAAGAAAAGTACAAATTGGAATCAAGTGTTTTTGTAACGCTATAAAAATATAAAATCATAATGCACCCAGCATAAGCGTTCCATTCGAAAAACAATAATGAAACATCCTTGGTGATATTAAATTCTTGGATTGGTCCTATATCTAATTATAATTTATAACATTATCATATTGGAGAAAGGTTAACAATTTTATTATAATCTAATAGTTTTTAAGTTTAATTAAAATTTTACGATGAGAGTAGACAAAAATATATTTACTTGTTGTTGTTGGAACTTCAGAAAGAGAGTTAGTTAGTTTAAAAAAAAGAGTTGTTTTTGTTTTCGTGCTTGATCTTAATAATGACAATATTATGTCGAGTTTCATTTGGTGGTACGCACTTAACCGGTTTTTACCTGCGCTAGTAAAGTCTAGGAGAGTAAACAAAAAAAGTGTTTCAAAGCACATCTAAGTAAACCGCTCCAGCGCTGGATGCGGCGAGACACGGCTTCAAACTTTTCCAAGATAAGTATTTAAGTTTCCTCTCCACGACTTACTCGGCTACAATCTCAAACTCTTAACTTACAAGCGCTGAAGTAAAACGCTAAACTATTGTGTTCGCGTTACTAATCACCTTAAGTAATAAATACAAATGAAAATTGTTCACGGCTTCCCATGTGCTCTATGCCCGAAAAATATATCTAAGAGATTAAATGCAAGAAAACTAATAAAATCTTTTCATCGGTGGGTCGGCATCACATCGAACATCAACTTCTAGTCCAAATAGTACAGCGCCAGGATAACTTGTCCTTACCTCAAAACGATGACTTCCAATTAATCTAGCTTAGCAAAGAAATTGCAAAGGGCGCCCTAGATATCGCCTGTTTTGTGCTTCCGTGATATAACAACGTTCTTTACGGAAGGCGCTATTACTTCCTGTCCGGAAACGTATTCCGCGCCCGCAGTTGACACATATCGCTACGATTTCCGTGGAGACGCAGGTCGTGGAGAAAAGTGACAAAGAGAAGAGAAACACAGTAGTCACCTACCCATTCTTAAGAAGTACAATAAATTATTTGTAGCAAAAACTGATTTAGCAACATAGCTCAACCATGCCCTTCGTTTGCGAAGATGATTTTGCAATGGACGCGTCCCTTGAATAACAAACTTAAAGTACAAAAGTTAAGTTACTGACACGTCGTTTGAACTGATGCTCAGACTAAAATGGAGGGTATTATCGTCAAGGCCTCAGTATTCTGCTATCATTGGCAAAATTACAAGGTCAGTATCGATATCACATTCGTTATCCCGTTACTTCATTATGACAAAAAAAGATTTGAGTTAAAATTTAAACAAAAGTTAAATCGCAGGAAGACTTAAGTGTTAGTTGACGCGAGTCACGTCATGTTAGTTGGATATAAACGAAACCATTTCGCAGCTAGGCCGTAAAGTTTTATGGCATTCCGTAAAACCACTGCGTGAATTTCTGTTAAAGTATTCGACATTCAGTCAGTACCAATCTACGTGAGTGCGTTAAACTGAATTCGTTCGCAAACAGTAAACAACCAGCTGTGCACGTTCAAATATTTCACTTGAATTGTAAATATTGCTTGATAGTATACACAAATCCAATTTATAGAGTTGAACACATGAAATAAATACAAACATTTATACGCCAATCTGTCAATAATTTAAAATCAATATAAATATGTGATAAGAATTGTTTCTCTACATAATAAAATTGTTATCTCGAGTAGATGTTTATGATAACTTCACCTCGAAGCTTGACAACGAGCAAGCACTTAGGGCAGATTTTTCAATTATTATCTATAATTGGCTGAGTCGCATGATGCTTTTTTTAAAGAAAATCCCTTATATATTTTCCAGAATGCTAGCGATCATAATCTTAAGTTGGCTGTCAATCCTGCCAATCGGCTCGGGCATCATCAACTGCCGCATGGCCTGCAGGCGCTGCACGGAGAAGGTTGAACATCCAGATATGCTGGAAGTGTACTGCGCCATGTGTGACGAGTGTAAGGGTCGGAGGAGAGAGTGGTTGGAAGGCGACCCCAGTTTACTGAGAGTTGAAAAGAACGAGGATTATTACACGAATTATGGCCAACAAGAATTAGAAGGTACTTAAATTTCAAATTGACAGTATACTAGAATGCTTTTTCCTCGTTTAAGCATATTAACCATATGCTTATCAGGTTTCAATAGTACATTAAAATAATCCATTTATGAGTTTGATTGTTGTGTAATAAATTCGTTATCTGGTCAATAGTTTAAATAAACCAGCAATCTTCACATCATTATAATCTTCTTTAATAATGTCTGGTCTTGCTTCTTTAATAATGAGAATCAGGAATCAATTATCCATGCCCTAAATTAAAAGTGGATTTTTATAGAAGAGAACAACTGGTACAGCATTTGGACATACTTCACATTTAACCTAGCTTTATTTAAGCTTACCATTCTCTCTGTCTAATATTTCCCTGATACTTTTCAGACGACTGTCCAACAACGCCAATCGACGAGCCTTGCGACCAACCTCACCTTCTAACACAAATGATTACTACCGCATCGACCACAACTTCTACAACTACGTCTGCTACTACAACACGTAAACCGTGTTCTGCTAGACCTTGTATTAAGCCCGCTACGTCGCCGTGCCTTGGCATAACATGCCCTATGCCCATGGCTATACCAGTATGTCAAATGTGTCCCATGCAAATGTCCGGATCTTTGTACCCCTTCACTGTCACATCGAGTGTCAGTGAATCTAAAATAGAGCCTTCTCCAATAAAATTGGCCGGAATATCATCAGCTACCTCCGAATTATATTTTTATCTTGGTGTTCCAAAGAAGCTGTTGAAACAGTTCAAATTATCTTGACATCAAAAATTGTTCATTATATTTTTAATATATATAGTTCTATAAGACTACAACTAACATTAATTTTAGTACTATCAGCTCAATCGACGGGATTTCTCCACTTATTCATATAATTATCTAAGCAATTCATTCTGTTTCTTCATTCATCTATTGAAAAACTAGGATCGTTTATAAGGATGGGAATAGTTAATAGTTATTTTCAAATTAAAAGCGCTCTTGTTCCTATTTTACTGGCTTAAATAACTCGGTCTTGTCGGTAAATCATCGACATGGTACATCGCAAACGATTGCTGATGCTGATTTACAGCAGATTTTTCAATCGCCGAGAAATTACTAACTAAACATATTATTTAAATAAAAAAATATAAATATGTATCACATTTGAAACGCTATTGAACTACTGTCTATGATAGATGCGATAAATAGTTGCAGAACATTCAAAGCTAAAATGTGTAAAAAGTGGAGCGGTACAACGAAATTCTTCTTAACTAAATGTTAATACCATTTGGTGCAGTTAACACTTTGGAATTATTACGGTTTGCTTACGAGTGTGCTTTTAAGATTCAGAGTAAACAATGAACTAAGTTAATTGTAATACAATGTTTATGAAATTGTAGTTACGTACATCATATAATGGAGTCACATATCAAATGTCGACACTTTATTTGTTTTCATTATTGATTATATTTGAATTACTTTTATATCAAATATATTATATAAATGATAAGCAATTTTTATGTTATTTACGTTCATATTCCGTTACCTGGTCATAGTCCGTGTAAGACTTTCAAGTTGCTGACATTGCTCCGTTATTTTATGAAGGAGTGAAATATTCGCATATTAAACTTCTAAACCAAGAATAACGCACTTTTATGAAGGCACTTTGAGCCCACTCTATCCATAAAAAAGAGACTCATAACAGCCCACAAACCATAAAAAGTATAGTTTTGACAAGCTCCTTTTTTGATGTGCGTATAATGAGAATGTGCAGTAGCTGGGTTTATGGTCTCGACATAAAATGTGTGGGGGCCATACACCCAGCTAGCCTAGATATCGTTATCATTACAACCCGTATCGATTGCTGGCTGTGGGCGGCGCGCAACAAGTGTTCGCGTGTCGCGAGTCGCAACACGCCGCCACCCTTCCACCGAATGCCGCGCCGTACGTTCTTGTTCAGCAGAACCGTTCTACGGATGAAGGGCAGAGTTATCCTGCGATTACTATATAAAAAAACAGTTATGAGGATTCAAGTATAGTATTGATTTTCACATTTGTATTATTTTTCATTGTTGTATCAATTTATCAGGGTTTATTTTTATTTTTGCGGCAGCATAGATCCTTGTTTAAACAATCAAAAACATATTAAAACAAAAAATAATCAAAACGATTGAGTTGTTCCCGTGCGATGTTTTGCTTTTGATTTTCAACAGCATATTATTTTAATTTATAACAAAAGCTAAATAATATAAATTTATAAGCTGTCCGAAATAGTTTAGTTGTGAAAGTAAAGTATAGTAAGTTTCTAGATATTTTATCATTGACATAACGTAGTACGAACAAAATGTTAGAGAAGTGCCTGGTGTATTCTTAGTTTTCCTAAATACCCATCGTTACAGTACAGCTCGGCTATGCGATGGTCTTTGAATAACATTGAGAAGATTCTGTGTTCTAGTGAAACTATATTCCTCTAGTGAATTAATTGCACTATACGTATGGACAAGTATCTTAGTTATTTCTTAAACAAAATAAAATCATTTGAAAACTTACAACGTGATTCTTGGTATAAAAATATCTACCTACATCAAAAGGCACGTACAATAAATATTATATCATAATACAAGCGAACGAATTGTATAACATATTATTATCTCGTTTTAAATAACACGTAACTTTATTAATCACTATTTTAATTATAACTGACAGGTATAAGATAATTAATATTGATAACTAATAAGTATTCATATTGTGCATATGTCGTGTATCAAATCCTATAACGTCTATAACTCTTCAGAATATTCTATTTGTTCTTATATTCATAAATATATATTATTAATTATGTATAAATGGCTATACACTTTAGGCTTTTGAGAGGTTGCTTACAGCAATAATTTTTATTTATAGTGTGCCATGCTGTTTTATGTTATGTTTTGTGTTTGCGAGCAATCAAGAATACCTGCTTATTATACTCGTATAAAGGCGATAAAACACACAAAGAGAGTCTGACATCGCAAACTGTGTTCCGCGGCATTTAATCGCACATACGGAAACGGTCCCCGTTTGCTTTCCGAGCATAAAAACTACCCTGTATCCGTTTCTAGAATGTTATTAAGTTATTTCTGCGTCTAAATTCGTCGAGATCGGTGCAGTGGTTGACTTGAACACAGGTAACGAGCAAACTTTCGCATTCATAACAAAAGTATGCACTGAAAACTTGCTTGACGTATTTACTGCAAACTAACTTGAAGTATTATTTAGGTGGACGGCTTCAGCAGTACGTACTCGCAGGCATGGTGCCTCGTCACGCGAGCCCATACGCGGCCGGAGTACTAAATGGATAATTACCAGCCGGCTATGGCGAGGGCGGCACCATAACGTGCGGTTACCTTGCGAGCCTTCTTTGGAGCCAAGGCGAATTCCGACTGGACTTGCCTACAGACTGTTACGATAGAACTATACAATTTTTTGCCCTCTTTGATTTGAAAATGCTAAGACTGGCCGGTCCTACTTAGCTTCACGCGTGAGACAGATATGGGTCTCATAGGATTTATGTCCAACTTTAACGACTTCTATATAAAAACATGGAGGCGCAGAAAAACGTATTTTCTGCGCCTCCACGTTTTTATAGTCACCGCAGTACTGTAAGCACTCATTAAATTTAGATAACGTTCACACGACTAAGTCTTTTCGGTGGAAAAGGTACCCTAAAATAGCTTCATTAAAAATAAACTGGATTGACTTGGCTGGGACGTCTTATTAAACAATTTGCTCGCTAAATAAGCCCATTTAAGGTACGAAACGTTGGAACGGAATGTTGATTCTGAAAATCTTCCACAACGTACCTACACCCGAAAAACTGGCGAGTCGCATAAAAAGTACAGTTTCAAGAGAAGGGCTTTGTTTGTTAACACAGTTGGAAATGTCCTTACAAACACGGTTCTAGTAAGTTCTAGACTTTTTGCCGCGTACCTTGGAATACCAGCCCCATATCAGCGGCCGGTTAATTGCATCGCATGCCGGCCGCCATACACGGTATAAGATCAAGTCGAGCGTTATGTTCCGTCGCCGGCACGACTTTAATGCAAGCAGCGTTAGCTCCAATTTACGGTGTCGAGTGTGATACAGTGCGCGGGCCCCGATTCTGTTACGACTTGATGACATAACAACCTTAATTACACAGCTCGGGACTGCGAGCCGTAGCGCCAAGTCGACAGGGTTCGAGGGTTTTTAAATCTTCTTTCAATCGGTTTCCTTTGTACGTCTCACATGAGTGTTAACTTGACATGGGCCTATTAACAACAACACAAACACACACTCATAAACATACCTAGAACTCAAGTTCCCCTCACAAGTTCTAGAGACACAGAAAACAATTAATTGAGTTCATACTATAAATAGTCATGTTGTTCTAAATATGATTCCAAGCTATATTTTATATAAATAATCTTCAAATGGATATTTATCAAACTTAAATACAAACTACCAAAGTGATGGCTAAAGGGTATGCTAATTGTACACACAGCAAAAGAGGAGAGTTTGGAAATACACTCGTGAGAAGCTAAACACTTTGTGGTTGGTATCCACACTTTTATAAATACATGATAGCCCAGTGGTTAGGGCGTCAGCCTCCTAATCAGAGGTCGGCGGTTCGAATCCGGGCACGCACCTCTAACTTTTCGGAGTTATGTGCGTTTTTAAAAATTTAAAATATCACTTGCTTCAACGGTGAAGGAAAACATCGTGAGGAAACCTGCACGCCTGAGAGCTCTCCATAATGTTCTCAAAGGCGTGCGAAGTCTGCCAATCCGCACATGGCCAGCGTGGTGGACTATGGCCAAACCCTTCTCATGTTGAGAGGAGACCCGTGCTCTGTAGTGAGCCGGTAATGGGTTGATCATGATGATGATGATGATAGTATTAATAAAATAACAAACCGATATCCGGTAATAATGGTCCGGATTTATGATACTTGGGGGAAACTTCATACATTAAGTATGGCGTGGAATCAGCACACCGAGTGCCGAGTGCGAGATTGTCACTGATTCGACCGTGTGTAAGTTAACTTCAACATGTATATAATCGAGAGACCGCCATCTATTGTGTACAGAAAACGAAGAGCAAATCACATTCACCGATGAGCGTTAATATCATATTATCCGCGCGCTGCGTTCGCCATTACCTCACCGTGCTACACAGGACCGGATTGTTTCCTCTGTCTTTGACTTCCCCTTATTTTTTAAGCAAGTAGTCGACAGGTTTGATATATATTTTATTAATGTCTAATTTCAGTCGATTTGAATTCATTGTCAAGTCAAATTAAGGTCCCAATGCGACACAAGCGCTCCTCTGTAATTCATGAACCCAGCATGCTGCCTCGCTATGACAATGCTCGCACCCAAACTGAGGAGGAGTCTTCGAGCTGAGGATGATGATAATAGCGTGGTTCGGATCAAACAATGCAAATGTACTAACGTATTCTTCAAAAGTCTCGGGTAGGCAAGCTAGCTTGGTGACGCCTTCGAGCTATTGGTTTTTAAACAAACAGACGCTAAATTAGTGATTTTCAGCATGAGGCTTCTGATTTTTATGAGAGCTGAACATTGGAAGATTACAGATAACATTTACCGTATAAAATTCTTCTGGGAGGCCGCCGGAGCTGAGGCCCGTAGGCCGCCGAGTCGGGCTCCGAGTCCGGCACGCAGGTCCCTATGATGATCCCCATCACAACACTACACAGAACTCGTGGTCTACGTCCGGACGAACATCACACTACAGTCCACTGCTGACACGCTCGGCGACCGCTCCGAGACACCCGAGTAGGTAATGTCAACTGATAGTGATTTAGATTAATACGAAACTGTAAATCAACTGCTGACTGCCAGCTTACTCATATACAGGAAAAATATTAAATTGTATATATATATATATATATATCCTATGACTTCACCTTTTTTAAAGGTGGGGTTTTGTAAATTTTTGTTAATGTTGTGCGTTTTAACCTAAACCTATGCAGCCTTTGATTTACACATACATATAAGAACACAAAAACTGCGCGCTGGTTTTTTTTGTTCAACACTTTCGTAAAACAATTAGCTTCAGTCTAAACAGTTACACTTTACACATGAGGACACGAAAACTGAACGCCACTATTATTTTCTTTTTTTTATTTTAATAAAGAAATAAAAAATAAAACTTGGCGCACGCTCGTCACGGCTGAACAAATACAACTGGCTACTGGTACTGGGTGGAGGCCACCGCTCACCACCAGTCAATCGGCTCCGTCACATTTGGCACGCGAGCTGTGACGCCACACCGGTCAATGTGCGTCACTTATCCTTAGGGTTGGAGCAGCGTTGAGGAAATTAATAAAAAACCTTTTTGTAATATACGACTAACAAAAAATAGGAAGAAGGAAAACATATAAAACAAAATTGACGGGGAAGCTAACGGCCTGCATACTTAGTTGCACAAATGCTTTGAATTCCAAATGTCAGGAAACAGTAGTTTTTTTTAAATATTGCCGTATGTTAATTTGTATAATATTTCTGATCACAAACTTAGAAAATACTTAAAATAATAATACAGTTTCTTAAAAAGTCACGAATAATACTCTCAATTTACTCGCAAAATGTATAGTTATATTTATTTAAAGATGTTTAGAATAGAAATCTGGCTGGTAGAATTTCCTTGAGACCTTAGCTGATGTCACACCTCTTTTGATTTTCATAAATACAAAATGAAACTTTGTCATAATTAAGTGGCAACCCTACACAGGGCCAGAGCATTCACACGCTCGAAGGTACAGCAAGTTGCCTTTAATGCGTCGGTAATAAGATCTAAATTAACTTATAATATTAAGAGTTCACTTCCGCGGCGCCTTCCCCGAGGGTAACGACTGAGCTGGCTCGGCGCTCACTGCGTCGACACGCGAGGCTGACGAGTCGAGAATAGATGGCAGTTGGTACAAATGAACATTATGTTTTCTATTGTTGTACAACTTCTGGAACGGTCACTGAAGTTGACACATTAATTTCCTGAACATTACTCAAGAGCTTATCATCGTCAGCCTAGAGACCGGCGGCGTATCGTACTGTTCGCGGCGACCCGGCCACTTCTTAACTCCAAAGTTCAGAGTTGTGTACAAACAAAATTTATGTCAATAAATGTATTGATTTTCGACAGACATACAATTTTTAGTTTGTTTAACTCAAACCAGAGTATTCTATAACTTGGAGATATTAAATTATGTTAAAAACTATGGAAAGTTGTCATCAAAGTAAAGCAGTTAAACTCTAACTGTAACCTAAACAGAGGTTATTTGCCTATTGACAATTGGGTTTACCACTAGTTTACTCATACCGGACACTATCATAACTGACAACTGGTTGTCAGTTATGATAGTGTCCGGTATGAGCCATTCTAAAGGATTTTATGTTATGACAATATATATATATATATATATATATTGTCATAACTTCATAAAGGATTATAGGAAAGGAGAATTCTAAAGGATTTTATGAAGTTATGACAATATATATATATATATAAATATATATATATATATATATATTCGCATATATATATATATATATATATATATATATATATATATGCGAATATTGCAAGAGAACGCAGCCGCCAGCATAACAGACACTCTTCGTAATAGGTCCTTTTCATTGCCTGCTTTCAAATCTTTCTTTTAATCGCGTTCCACTACAAGTTAGCCATTGCCGGCAATGTCTAACATGTTAGCTTACCTGTTAGGAGATATGGCGAAACCATACTCCTGATTGGATTACTATGATAATCATTTGATTACGTTACATACTTTCACGTTGTTTCACCCCCTTAGGGATGGGATATTTGAAAATCCGAATCTCTCAATGAGCGATTTGAATTTTCAAGCACTTATATACTTGGATCAACAGTATCTGAGAATGTACGCGTTGTCTGTCAACCAGACAGTTAGTTGTTTATTGAGCAGATCTCAACATACCGCCAAATTATCATCTATTTCCGCGTAAGCTAATTACATGTCCGCGGGTGTACCGCCGAAGCGGATTAACATCACATGTTCGGCGAATTTAATACGATTACTTTAATTAGATTCAACCTCACAACGGCGCGGCACGTACACACAGTGCATGTTTGTATGTTACTGGAAAACCCCTCACTACAAAGTGAACACTTTGGCCGAATAAAATACTAGATCCCGGCTCAGGATAATTTCGAAATGTATATAGAGAAGTACATGGGAAGATGTGTTCGCATCTTAAGTTAGAAAGCTGTATACACTATGTACAAGCATTAGCTTATCTTTGCTATGAGATTTCTATTAATTCACCATCGGCATCGGAACGCGCGGTCGACGACACTCGGCGAGCTTACACCGATTTTTTTTTCAGGCGAGTTTTTAATATGCTCAAAATTAAATAAACTAATTTCGATACATTTTTCCATGAGATCATCTTTCCATGGAACGTACCTGTCATCCTTTTCGTTTATGCGTAACGGGCTATGCACTTAAATGTATTAAGAATTAAAATTCAAAATAACGTAAAAGAATCGTGGAAAATTTAGGTGAAAGTATTTTTCGATTAAGAGCGGCAGCTAGGCGCGAGGATCGCGTGCCGTAAATCTTTGCGACACTCAAACAATTACGGTCGCCACCCAAGGTCACTCTTAAGTTACTAATCGAGGGTATAAATAGAATAAACATTAGCTCGTTTCTAAATGGGCACGAACCTAACATTCCCGGACAAAGGAATGCCATAGTAATATTATGGAAGTGGAGAAGCTAAGTAACAAATCAAATGAAAAATTCAAAATTGATTTTTTCTTGTAAACCGTAGTACAAACCGTTAATGTAATATATTTTTCATTATTCTCATTCGTAAGGTTATAGTGATAACTACGTCAAGTGTTCCAAACATGCACAGGTCAAGTAGAAGCCACAGTAAACTTAGCAGAGATTTTTTTTTTCACAAAAAAATAAATAATCTCGTTCAGATTTGAATAATTTTCCATATAATATAATATTTCAAGCTACAATTTTAAGCGTCTACTTGAACTACGGAATTTTGAACAAATGTTTCAACAAAGACACACAATCCTATCCTAATATTAATTTGTGGTATAGTGAAATAATAAAGCTCGCACTGGCACGCGTCGTTTGCGTAAAGTTGTTCCTGATTGCTATTTGTTTTGTGTCGATATTGGCCCGCCTGCCGCGACTGAGCCAAAAGGTCGAAACAACGGAAACCGCGTAACTTACAGCTAACATTTGGAGGCTGAAATAAATAAAACAACCTTTTTGTAAACATCGGTTGACATGTTTTTGTGCCAGTATTTAGCAAGTTTTATAAATAGCATCGACAAAACTAAGACAATCCTATATATGTATCTATCCTATGCACACGTAAAATATTAAATATTAAAAATTGCTGACAACGCCGGTCATCATCATCATCATCTTTTGGCTATTAGCGTCCCACTGTTGGAAGCAAGCTTAAGAGCTTAACTTTCGGATGCTACTTAATGCGCGTATACAGGATTTAGTGATGAGTTAGTGATAATAACCGGGCTTAACAGGCATTGACATTTCTTGACAAAACGCCCAAGATAAATTGAGGCCAGACCCAAAGATAAAAAATTGTGACGAGTAGTCGAAACATGAAAAACCATGATAACCACTAGACAGAAAGTGCGTTCTGATTCGATTGTCTAACGTATGATATAGAAGAAATAAGCCAAAAACGTTTATTCCCAAGTTTTCCGATTACTTTCCTGTTTTATATCGAAATTGTCAAACGGCCGGATTAAAGGCGCGTGTAACCGAGAACCTTTTTTCTGGTTTCATTCGGACGATGTATTTCCTCGTACATTTGACGCTACACGCGGCTAATTTGTTGAGAAACTAGTTGCTTACTTAGTTGGAGGGGAGAGAGGGTACTATTATTTTCCGCAACTTCAATAATTATTTTTTCCCTATATCTGCAATTTAGCGTGATGATATTGTTGTCAACATGATATAATGCGAGGTCAGTACGCATAAAATTTAGCTACTCCTTCATACACTTTTTAATTTATTTATTTCTTTGTAAATTTGTAAATAATTAGATTTGTAAATAATAAGATTAATTATTTACTTTTGATTGCAAAAATGATTCTTTGTGTAAATCATTCCTTAATGCTTATTTCAATACAAAATAGTTTTGTTGTTGTAATTTGTTTTTGCAATAAATAGTATATAATTTTATGTTTTGCTTTATATATTAAAGCCAGTCAATTTTCAACAGCGCCTTATTGACAAATTTATGTAACCCTTTTCTGAAAGTTTATTTTGTAATTGGATAATGCACCTCATTTCTCAGAAACAAAAAAATATTGCTACGCACAATGCTCAAAACCCAATTAAAATTGGTCAATCCGATAAACGCTACACAGACCCCTCTTTTACAGCAGAGGGTTAATAAGCAAAGAAAACAGAAAATGTTCCAAATTTATTAACCAGAATTTTTCATTTTTCCTTAGAACAAGAGACAGCACTGTACCTTATTTACCAAAAAAAATGTCTTCCGCGGAAAATAAATAACATAGAAACGTTTTTCTGGTGCGAAAAAAGAGATTACAAGAGTTAATCAAACACGCTGATCCAGTATTCACGGCGGAACGCACATTTTTACAAATTGGCCCTTACATTTATTTTATGGACCGAATTGACAAAAACAATCTGTAAAGATTCGACAAATGACTTTTTTTTTTACCCAGTACGAGTTAGCCCTTGACGGCAATCTCACCTGATGGTAAGTGATCATGCAGTCTAAGATGGTAGCGGGCTAACCTGTTAGGGGTATGGTAAACCCATACTCCTAATTGGTTTTTACGCGACATCGTGCCGGAACGCTAAATCGCTTGGCGACACGTCTTTGTCGGTAGGGTGGTAACTAGCCACGGCCGGAGCCTCCCACCAGACCAGATTCGAGCCGGGAATCGAACCCAGGACCTCCAACTTTATAATGCAACAGAGCGCGCGCTGCGGCACGGAGGTCGTCAAAATGACTCCTCCCTCTCACAGAATGGATGATATAGAGCATAAACCTAACAGTCTGCACCCGGGCGGGCTAGCGGGCTTAGAAACCTTTTTGATCCTAATGCACGTCCGATTAATGTTCTGCGTCTCTCAAAGGAAAGATGAATATTGGACCTACTATACTGCAGGGTTTAGGTAACTAATGATGCTTATGCCCGCGGCTTTGCTGATGTTAAGTTCGACTTGCAACACTTTTAATAAAATTAAGTCTTAACATTAATCTTAATCACTGGGTTAAGCACAATGATTAAGATTTCAACCTCGACTTCGGAGGTACCGAGTACGAGCTCCGGTACGTGCCTCTTATTGTTCGAAGTTATGCTGGCTTTTTTTTAAATGAACGAAACCGGCACGCCTGACAGTTCTCCATCTTTTCATGCAGAGAGGAGACCAGTGTTTTTATGTAGTGGAATGATAAGGGAGGTAATTCATTTAAAAATATCCTTTTATAACGAACACCTACGTTATAATAGCTCTTCGTATGGCAAACTCAAGTCCGATCCGTTCAGAGGTAAAGCTGTACGTTTGGTACATTACAGGGACGTAGATAATAATTTGGACCGCCAAATGTTGTCACGCAACCAGTTTCCGAATTGGGTCAAAGAAAATCAACTCGTGTCTGCTGAAATATGGATATACGAGAGGAAAATTACATAATTTCTCTCCAGTCATAGTCACGTTTGCTGATTTTCTCCCATTGATGAAATCGCCGCCCTGTCATTTGCAAATATGTAACATGCGGATTATATATACGAATGGACTTCAGTAATTGCGGATAGCTTTGACATGTCCGTCTGACTGTCAGTCCGTTGGCGTGAATATCTATATTAAACAGGCCAACAGCGTTCAAAAAAATTCTTAAAGATAAGAATAATGCCCATTATTATTATATATAATTATTAATAAAGAAATTAATCTGAGCATACATTTTTTTATTGTGAGGCGTTTCATCCTGTATCCATCCGATATCACAAATATTGCAGCCGTTTATAAGTGTTTGTGTTTTTCAAAAGTTTGCTATCCTGGAATACTAAACCTGATTGTCTACATTTAAAGTCTCAAATCAGAAATTTATTCAAATCTCTTAGATGTTGTGGAACTGCCCACCTAGCGTATCATCGATCGAAGGTGTTACAAAACTACACGTGGATTATATAAAAGCGGAGTAATGCTTATTCATTTCCTACTACTCATGGCCGTGATGGGGTAGATGTGGCGATAGTACAATATGTAAACAATTTTATATTTTGTCATTTATTTTATAATATTGTTATATTACAAAGTAATATACGTTTATATTGATTGCGTCTTTAGATTTATTAAGACTTTTCTTAGTGAGCAGAAGCTAAAGATCTGACTGACTTGAATTCACGTGAAACTGGTGCCGTTTGGTGGTTGATAATCTTTAATCGCCATCGATTTTCCCTCGCGTAACATCAAACCTAGTTCGCAACACAGCTCACAACTTAAATAACAAGATGTAAATCGGTAAAGTCTCGCCATTTCTATTTGTGCTTCAATTTCTGGTAAAATTCGCAAGACATGCCAGTGTCGCTAATATTAACTCATTGGGTTCACTGCGAACTTGTAGAGAGTAGCATAATAATAATAATTTAATATTCAACACGTCAAGCCGACCCGATCGAACAGCAATAATAAACGTGTCAAAACATGATTTATGTTTTAATCATTATTCCCACGTTCTATAGATTCTAACAGCATATATTGACTCCATACCTTTCCCTGTGCACGTACCGATACGATACACTAATGATACAGAAATGATTTTACAGTAAAAGCGTTAGAAGGAAGTAATTCCAAAGCACAAAAGCTCCATGGAGTAGTTATAAATAGCACTAAACAAATTTGAATGCGGGTGTTTATAATTGTCTGTGAACATAGTATTGGTGTGTATATTGGCTTCTATTTATTTTAAGTAATTAGGAGTCTGGGGACTACACTGAGCTATCTCTGCAGCGTCATCGCTAGTTCACTCATGGAATAGCAGTCACCCACAACTTCGTGTAACTAGTGCAACATACATGCAAAATATGTTTTCAGTCTTGGCGACATATGCAGTAGTATTAGTTGTTTGTCTTCTTCTTGGTTATCAATCCTTAATACCCCGGCTAAGTCGACTGTACAAAGAACTATCGTTTAAAGACGAGTCTATCGATTTGTTCTGTGACAATATCAACAAATTTAAAGGTAAGATCCGAAATACGTTTTGAAGTACGCGTCTAATTTATAGTTCTTTGTGGAAGTTTATTTGTTTTAATTTAACTTAGTTTAGCTTTAAGTCAGGTTTTAATTTGTTATTATGTACGACCTTTAGAATATTTATGCATGATGTGGCTACCTATAAGTAGAATTACATGTGCCACAATACTTCGTAATATTTAATTAAGTTTATATATTTAACATGTAATTTTGTTGGTTGTCCAAATAAATAAAATTGCAAACTTAATTATTTTCATGAGATTTAAATTAAACAAAATTGTCATGACACAGAAGCAAATGGAGTTTCTGCCTCTTATTTTTATTCATACGAGCATAATTTAAATAGATATGTATTTTTTTATTGTGTTTTTTTTTTGTTGTTTTAGTATTTTGGTCCGGGTTCTTTACACCCTAGTTAATTAGAACTTAGAGGAACAGAAATCGAGTTTTACTAAAGGTTTTTTTACTAACATAAAAACTATAATCATTTCTGAAGCAGATTTAGATGTCAAAATACGCTTTGGTGTTTTCAAATAAACAATAAGAATATGTGCCAAATGGGTCGCTATGTGCTATTACCGGATAATTTTGATTTATTTCTAAAAGTAAATAACTGAAATGTTACTTTCGGAGCGGCGCGCTGCCAAACGTGATCATCAGAGTTCAGCAACATCGAAACATGGCGTTTTGCGCTGATGCTGCGTGCCAAATCCCATTTATTTAGTTTTAATACTGTTAAGGGTTAATACCCTCGACTGTTGTCTTGTATTGGTGTCACCACGCATCGGAATTTTTATACTGTGTATAAATAACCGGTGAATACCGTACCGCTTTTTGGGTTAGGAGATTTGTCGTGAAGCTATGTCCCAATTATTATAACTAAGGATACGGTTTGGAAAGGATCTGGTCTAAATCTTATTTGTACAGCAGCGACTGAGGTTTATTGCAGATTCTGTATAAAACCCCTTAAAGATATAAGGTTTTTTATATATAAGGTGTAGCAACAGAGTCTGTGGTATTTTATTGGCTAGCCTCGACCAAATGCTGCACGCCATAGCTACTCCATAAATAGAAATAATTATTGCTGTAGGTCAAGTTTACTAAATGCTTGTGGTTTGTTGCGACTAACTATTTAAATTTAAATAGCATTTCGCTGAAGGTCAGAAAAACACCTCACTTTCCGGAGGTTAAACTAAAAAGAATTTTCTAACAAGATATCGTTTAAAACCAGACCCAACTACAATTCATTTGTAACAGGATATGCAAAAAATACCCTTCATCAAGTTGAAATTATACCGTATAACAAAAACACATCTGGATACCTCATTTATGTATTCTCGGTACCTCATAAAACTTAGGTAGACGGGTACACTCATTCAAATGAAGAACGAATTTGATTTGACACTGTTACAGCTCGTGTCCACTTACTGTATTTGTATACCATTTTTCATATATATCAAGCTAATAAGATGTCGTATCTCCCCTTTTTGTAATCCATTCCGAGCTCAGCGAGCGTGTTTCATTTAAAAAGTTTCGCTCAGATAAATACGACTCTAATGTATTGCCACTTTTATGTATTCGGTTTAAAAAATTAAAACCCATTCCTATGTTATTGTTATGATACATTATTTTTCTGAACATTTGAAGATTGTAATTTGTAATTAGTTTGAGTCAAGATTCTTCTTCGGAAAGAAGGCTGAATCAGAACCAGAAAAAAACAGCTGAAAGAATCAGCTTTCTTTCCGAAGAATACGAAACAACTAACATTGGTCGTGATTTTATTAGTGGTTGGATGGTGGATGGAAAGTGATCGCGAATGATCGAAAAAATAAACATTAAAACTAAATACTAAACACTCAGATAGTGATGCGGTAAAAATCAACACCGACAGCCCAAATAGAAAAATACTGACATAGAAAAACATGTGACGTGTGTCAATGATGGGTCGATTGATGGACGCCTGTATTTGGGTCAGCGGCTCCGGCCGAGGGGCTGTTTGTGTCGACCCTTTCAGTGTTAGCGGGCTGCCTGCTAATGTAAACAAGTGAGCGCCGGACGATAACGGAACAAACAAAAGCAAGACCACACAACAAATGATAAAGAATGGAACTCTAAAACTAAGTGAATCAAAACTAAGTGATAGAAATAACAATTTCGTTCCGTAATTTACCTAGCTCATATTAAATCAAAGTTCTTTATATCAATGAAATGTTGCCAGAAATGTGATTTATTGTCCCATCACGTCGTTTACCAAACAGAGATAACATTTCGTCTCTTATATGTCGAAAAATGCCGTGTGATTACGATTAGTGGACAGTGTTTTCAGGGTGTGTGCGTGTGCGTGTGTGTGTGTGTGTGTGTGTGTGTGTGTGTGTGTGTGTGTGTGTGTGTGTGTGTGTGTGTGTATGTGTACTTTTAAGCTTAATTACTTATAGTTTCGTATAGAAAATAACTTTAATATCTAATTATTAGTTTATTTTATCACTTGAGAACTTCAGTCCTTTCATATGTTAGGCCTTTTAGCCATGGAGCAATCTTACTTTTACAGTCGAGTAAGGACTAGCAACTTATAGTATATCTGGCTCGTTGGTCTGGTGGTCAGCATGTTGAATTATTGATCACGCGTTTAGCCGTCGGGCCTTGTGTTCGGTCTTGGGTCTATGCTCAAAACAACATCACTCCTTTAAGAGAGGAGACCTGTGACCTTCTGTTGGATGTCAATATGCTGATGACGACACAACGACTTCAGTACCCGCGGGGTGACACAAACACCAATGTATATCGTCATTAATGTTTAACGACACAAAAGAAAAAGTAGCAGATATAATATTCGGGGGCGGTGTAGGCAGGCGCGTAACACGAGCCCCCGAACAATGTTACGACTTTGTTTACAAAGTTACGGCTTATTCTGAGAGTCATCCACTGAATTATAAAGTTAGTACATTTTAGCCGTGGAAATTTTAGGGGATAATATAACTTGTAGATATCACTATATCATAAACTTGGAAGCCAGTTGTAAGTTCATCATTCTTTCACGTCGCGACGGAGCAGTGGAATGAGGACTTGTATATATAGCGTTAGTTAGTGTTTATAGGTATATCACGGAGAAAGTACCCAAACCTAGGATGGTGTGGTTTAAAAATGGTGATAATATAAGAAGTGTATCGACAATGAAGCAAGCGGCACAGGATCCGCACGCAAGACAACGCAGTTTTCGAAAACATAAAATGCGTATGACGTGATTAGCACTAACCTCAACGATAATACACGGAACACGCCCAGCGAAGGTTCCGTACAAATTTTAAGTTACATATTGTAAATAGCCCCTGTATCTGTATGTTTCAGTCTTCAATTTATGCTCGCTCCCTATTTTAGCATACAGCTGTCGTGGCCCGAGATTACTTAGCTAACGATCGTTATGTGTAGTGTTTAGTGTAAGGAGTGCGTATTAATTAGAGGCGTGTGACGTGTTAGTTTGCTAACCCCGCGCTAATTGGAGGAGCCGCTAACAGGCGCTGATTTGCGCACAAATGGTTCCATTACTGCTGTGAACACACCCTGTAGAAGACAAACAACAGCACACATAAACAATGAAGAGTGCCTTTGATCATTGTACCATCTGCGTTACCGCAGAGATCACGGCTTGTAGACATGAGATGTACGCACTCTGCAGACATCCATGACAAAGCCACCATTCAGGAAGACCGAAACCACGGGAAGCCACACTTATTGATTAAGAGAACTAAATGAATTAAAACCGTCAATAAAAAATAAACATTGCCATTAGGTTCAGCTAAGTGTAGAATTGGCATTCGCTATGTTTTTATTTCGAAAGCTTTTAAAAAGGAGCCTTGCGTCATTAAACCATCGTCGTTATGGGAATTGAGTGTGCTCACGCTGTGACATCGTATTCTGTTTGCTGTTAGGACTTTTATTATGTCTATTAATATTTTCGAGTTGGAGTGTTTTTATGCTTGTTTATGTATTCGTATGCAGTTTTCTGAATGTAGGTTTATATAATTTTATACAACCCTTTCGTTCTCCGCCAAGCATACATTGCTACTAAGCGATAAGATGTCCTATCATATTCTACTTATAATATTCTGTTATTTCCTAAACCTAAAACGCCGTGTAAATAAATATTATAATTAAAAAAATTAAAACAAAAGTTTACAGCGCTATTGTATTTTTAATTCCACCATAGGTTACCCCTAGCAATCTCACCCGGTATGAGTGATGAATTAGTCTTATATATTACGCGGCATCGTACCCGAACGAATCTTTGATGTCGGAAGGAGAAAAACTAGCCACATCGAAGCCTTCCACCAGGCCAGCCCGAGAAATTTCGAAAATTATGAGTCCATTCGATCCAAGGATCCAAACCATAACCTCCCACATACATACGCGCGCCTCACGCCTGTGAGACCACAACACTCAACAGTGTCCACCTCCTATCCTCCATCGACATATCGCGGTCACAATGTACTCGTGGAACAAATTCAAATTCAAATTCAAAATAATCTTTATTCAAATAGTCCTTAAAAAGGCACTTTTGACGCGTCAATAATTTACACAGTAGTTATTTCATGGTGATAACTATATTCGTTAACTTAAAACTAAAGCTATGAGGGTTCCAAACGCGCCCCGGTCTAAGAAGAAGCCCACAACAAACTTAGCCGGGGTTTTCCTTTTTTTTCGTTATCACCATCTCACATAATGAATAAAATTAATAATAAACTATAGTACCTATGGAGATAGAGCAATTCACATCCAAGCTTTTTTATCGTTTATATAATCCTTAATATCGTAATATGATTTTTGTACAAGCTTTCGTTTTATTAAAACTTTGAACATCATTTTTAATCCAAAAAATGATTTTATAGTCTACATTTATAAAAATCCTTGTTGCATGTTACACAAGGTATTCGCGCTCGTTCCCTTCGAACGTGAAAATAAATGCTTGTTTTCAACATGTTCTATAATGCGTATATTTACGCCGGGGTACAAAATAACTGTATATTTATAAGATAGCCCTCGATTTTTGATATTAATTCTTAAAACGAAATCTAAATTGAATCACTTTAAGATACACGTTGATTAACAGTAATTAATATGCCTATAATTAAATGAGAACAAAAATTTTTTACTGTAATTCATTGAATTGTTGGGTTCAAAATCTTTTAATATCTACCGATTTAGTGGTCTTTATGATAAAATTGAGCATGACATTGATGTATCTTCTTATTTTGTTTATTTCATACATAATTGGTTTGTCTGGTGGTACCACCTGACGAAGACCGGCGGGTGCAACTTGTATCACAAAAGAACGCCGTGGTGAGCTAGTCTCAGTGTACACGAGCAGCACATTCCGTCAGATGCTAATTCTTCAGCTTTATAAAATTAGTATGTACACAGGTACGTTGGAATTTTTTGCTTGCAACGAGTCGAGTATGTACATTTATCACATTTTATTAACTATTCAACTTCTCTTTATGATCTTTACACTGATAAATTTACATATTTATTTTGCAGTTTTAACTTCCGTGTAGTCATATTTAATAAATCAGGCAAATTGCATACCATCCTAGGTAATTAGGTAGTACAACTTTAAAAACAAAATAAAAAAAAAACAAAAAAAAAAACGACATACATCTCTCAAGTTTACAATGATACCGTAAATACAAATTGAATCGACTCAAGCAAAGAAGACGTTCCGTCGGTTATACCTTTGCAATAGATAACTATCAGTCACGAGTACCATCACCACATACCATAATCCATGTTACTTAATATAAAGAACAAACGTAATCTGCGTTTCGTTTACGTGTCCTCATGTAATGCAGATTTTTTGAGACATAAATACATTAAACGTCGCTCACAAAGAGAAAGCCTATTAAGAGATCGTTGAATACCGCAAAATACCTTTTGCTTCATGAAATATTATAAAATGTGAAAAACCGTTTTAATGAAAGAAAATTCCACTTCAATTCAATCTCACAGAATTTCAGGCGCCGGCCGATATCCAGCGTCACTAATTAACAGTGCTCTCAACCTTCAAATAACTTGTTACACTCGTATCTTTAAATAATTGGTACGGACGATTATATTTGGATGTATACCGTCGTATATGCTCAAAATATGGTATGTTATTGGAGCGGCAGCCGTGGATGCGACCGGCCACGGCCAGGGCCCGCCGCCGACTGGCTGGGTGGCGACTGAAGTCGGGGAAGCAGACAATAGGTAAAACAGCATAATTTCCCCTAAGCGCTGGATCAGACTAGAGACTGGTACCCCGACAAAAAGTAAAACCATTAAAAGACTTCTATACTCTAAAAGTCTGTTTAACAGGCTTTCGAACGTTTCTACATTATTAATTGCATTACTATGTGATGGTCAGTTGAATTTGCATCCTACGTTAATCGATTTTGAAATATAAAAGGTGGCAAATTTTACGCATATATTTATTTATAGCGAAGTTAATTTATATCTGCACAACAAGTGCAGCAATATCGATGTTTTTAATGCTATGGTTATGTGTTATGTATGAACTGTATTTCATTACTCTTAGTTATTAATGCGTTTTTCATTACTATTTTAAGTTTGACGTTACAAATTCCGGGAAAAATAAGACGTTTTCAGTGTACCATTCAGTGATTAAAACTCGTATTAAATTTCTTTATTACGGCTTCAAAACGCTGTCGCAAATTTTTGGCTTATTAGCTAGCCAAGTAATGCTAGTTAGCGAACGACGGAGAAGAAGCTGTGATAGCCTAGTGGTTAGGACTTCCTCCTAATCAGAGGTCGGGGGTTCGAACCCGGGTACGCACCTCTAACTTTTTGGAGTTATGTGCGTTTGTAAGAAATTAAAATATCGTGAAACGTGAAGGAAAACATCGTGAGGAAACCTACACGCCTGAGAGTTCTCCATAATGTTCTCAAAGGCGTGTGAAGTCTGCCAATCCGCACATGGCCAGCGTGGTGGACTATGGCCAAGCCCTTCTCATATTGAGGGGAGACCCGTGCTCTGTAGTGAGCTGAGGGTTGATCATGATGAACGATGGAGAGAGCTATTTACTTAAATTCTTTTATATTTCTGATATTACCTCCTCACCTTATTAACATAAGTATGAGGTGTTTTTTTACTATTATATTAGTTAGCTCGCTAGTTTATACATCAGGTTTTGCAAGAAGTCTCGCATTCTAGCTACTTTAAATAAAAGAATTGGATTTAAGGAATTGCCATACTAACTAAGCTCGGGTACGCGTGTCGACGTGCGACATGTCGCTAGTGCGAGCGCTTCCTAGCGGAGAAAGAGTAGGAATCCGCCATTACAGCGCGACGGGACCTCGCCATCCTAACTATCGATAATAATCAATTAGCGACCTGTAAGTTGAAGTTTTACATCGACAATATTACAGCGCGATAGAGCAGCTTCACACACAGCCACCCGATAGGAAACGGAAGTCCTTTGTCTTGTGGGCAAATTTAAACTTGAAAGAATCCGTTGTTACAGCTAACATAAGTTCTTATTAAACATTCGTAAAACCATGTATGTGAGAGGCTCGCAGTAATCATTACTACGCTTTGTGCGATTTCCGAGGTTAATAAATTAGAGGAAGAGACTCAGACGAACGGCTCGCAACCCGGCGCTGTAGTTTTCAAGGAATCAACAAACTCTTTGGCAACGTTTCGGTAATTTTTGATTATCAAAATATCAGTTAACGCTATTTTGGGCGCCGCGCGTGACGCCACTGCCGTTTGCGGGCTCACGGGATAAACAAACCGATTTATATGTTTCTTACAATTCTGAACGTCTGACAAGGGCTACTCTAATGGGTTCAATGTCTACTATTCATGGCTAAAATACATATCGGAAATTAATGTTCAACTAGTGGGAGCGTAACCATGCGGCGGAGTATATACCTTTACTATTCTGGGCTGATAACATGTATATATATATATACATATGTATATACGAATGCGTAAACATACGCACATAATGCAAATGCGCCGTGTTTGTTAATGAATACATATATATTTAATATATATGTATTCATATATTGTATTCATTCTCACTACTGGAAGCGGTGATAGCCCAGTGGTTAGGGCGTCAGCCTCCTAATCAGAGGTCGGCAAATCGAATCCGGGCACGCACCTCTAACTTTTCGAAGCTATGTGCGTTTTTTAAACAATTAAAATATCACTTGCTTCAATCGTGAAGGAAAACATCGTGAGGAAACCTGCACACCTGAGAGTTCTCCATAATGTTCTCAAAGGCGTGTGAAGTCTGCCAATCCGCACATGGCCAGCATGGTGGACTATGGCCAAACCCTTCTCATATTGAGAGGAGACCCGTGCTCTGTAGTGAGCCGGTAATGGGTTGTTCATGATGATATAATATGTACTAACACTTTACCATCTTTAAGATTACATACTTACTTCCCCGGCAGCCTAGCTTGGCTGCTGAGTCGTCAACCATACAACATACTATTTATAATTACCTGCAACAAAAAAAAAAAAGAAATTAACATCTAACACGGAATGTGATGAAACGCATCCGCAGTAGGTAACAAGACATAAACACACACTGACGGGTCTGGACGTCGTTAAGAACGCATTACAAGTAAATAACGAATACACCGTCGAAAATTATTTCTGTTGTTACCTCCTCCGCAAAGCAAGTGCGAGCGGCAAACTTCATAAACTAAAAATAAATAACTCTACGGTCTACTGATGAGCAGATTCGACTGTTCGACGGGGAGTACCAGAGGTCGATTCCTCAGGGCAAAGCAAAAATGCTAATAGGTATGGTATACAGTTCTTTTTTAATATTTTGTCCGTCATTAAATATAATTTCGTGTTGTGTTGATATTTAAATACAAAATTTATTTAATTTATAAAAAAAATATTATCTGCAATTTTGCTTATTTTTGCCTTGTGGAAAAAGTAACGTTCATAAAAAAATTTATGTTTTCAAGGAGTAAATTGGGTGTCCGCTGTTCACAGTTGCTATCATAAAAGAAATCTCGTGTAGGAATCAGCTTTCCTTTATAAATTGAATGTTCGTTGTACAAAAAAAAATTAAGTCAGGGTCAAAATCGCTTAGTTAAGTTGTTTGCTGAGGGTTAACCGAGAGCTCTCGTTCATTAGAAAGTTCACTTAGTCACGTGGTATGTGTACATGTAATAATTATCGTTAAGTTTTAATCGTAAGTGCCGGGTTTGCTGCTTTATATAAGTGGTTGGTTGCAGAGATATCGGCAAAACAATCTGTCCAGTTCAATATGCTGTATTGTTATGGGCGGTAGAATGGATGTGTCCTTAGAAACAATGCTCTTCTTCATCTATCGAAACATCCAGAAATTGTCGTACATGTTACATTCACAATAGAAATAGTAGTTGCAGTCCGGAAGAGCAGCGCATACATATATACATATAAAAACCGTAGCTTTTAGCCAGGAAGGCTTTCTTTCCAATTAAGCTATATGATGCAGTGAGGTTTTTTTTAACCTGTGACGAAAGAAGAGCTAAGTGTTATGTATCGCATATAAGTCTTGGCTGAAACTGTAATTCCAATTTTATACGATAACAAGTATTTTTATATACGTTTATTTTGTTATTATTATTTATTACGTAATTATACCTACGTATCGACAAGATCATTGTAAAGGAGGCACCGAATTATTGTTTTTTTTTATCCACTACAAGTTAGCCCTTGACGGCAATCTCACCTAATGGTATGTGATGATGCAGTCTAAGATGGTAGCGGGCTAACCTGTTAGGGGTATGGAAAACCCATACCCCTAATTGGTTTCTACACGACATCGTGCCGGAACGCTTAATCGCTTGGCGACACGTCTTTGCCGGTAGGGTGGTAACTAGCCACGGCCGCAGCCTCCCACCAGACCAGACTCGAGCCGGGAATCGAACCCAGGACCTCCAACTTTATAAAGCGACAGCGCGCGCGCTGCGCCACGGAGGTCGTCAAAACATTTAGGGTACCTTCATGTGACAGCATCTTTCAAAAACACATGACACGTTTATCTATTATGTAAAAGGTTCTAAAGGTCGGAGCGAGGCGGGCGCGCGCCTGCCATCGCCGTGCCTTTACGTGCCGACTTGACGGCCACAACTACTGAATACAAGTTATCACAGTTCAACTGAATACAAAAACGGTTCCCGTGCCTGTCAATAAATATTTTCGTATAGCTATTCTGACTACCAGCGCTGATAGCCTTGTGGTTAAGACTTAGACTTTTCTTTCGGGGGGACCGACTTCGTTCCCCAGCAATATTCAAACTTTATGTACGCTTTAATTTAAGCGAGATCAAATTAAATACCACTTGCTTTAGTAGCGAAGGAAAACTTTGTGATAGGTCTTGCATGCCTGAGAGTTCTCCATAAGGTGAGTGAAGTCTGCCACTCCGTCTCCGTTTATTATTTGGCCACGGTGTACTACACCCAAAACCTGTAGTAAGCTATTATCGGAATGATAATGATGGCAATCCTGACAAGGTTTTGCCGCTAAGTAAGCGATTAAAATAAGGCATATTTTATTCGTGGTCCAGTTTATTCGTAGTTCATAACTGTTTAGAGAGATGGCGCTAATTCAATTCGTGGGTCGACTAATGAGTGTGAAACATTTTAAAGATTGTATGTAACAAACAAACAAATTGTTGTTCTTGTTATTTTAGCTGTTTTTTGATATTTTGTTCAATGTAGTTATATATAAGCTTCTAGTTTATAAATAAAGTTTTTCTTTGTCATTCTATTTAGTCTTAAGGAAAAGAGCTTTATGTAAACATTCACTGAATGAATATATACATCTATTCATCTATATATGTGAAAAATATCTGGTACCGAGGAAAAATTAGTTACTGTAGGTTATATCAACATGATCAACTCATTACCAGTTCACTACAGAGCACGGGTCAATATAAGAAGGTTTTGGCCATAGTCCACCATGCTGGCCATGTGCGGATTGGTAGACTTCACACGCCTTTGAGAACATTATGGAGAACTCTCAGGCGTGCAGGTTTCCTCACGATGTTTTCCTTCACCGTTGAAGCTAGTAATATTTTAATTGATTAAAAACGCACATAACTCCGAAATGTTAGAGGTGCGTGCCCGGACTCGAACCGCCAACCTCTGATTAGGAGGCTGACGCCCTAACCACTAGGCTATCACCGCTTCATCAGTAAATTATATAGTCGGCACCAAATATTTTTATATCCTATATACAAATTTTATAACACTGGATTTATTCCTGGTTGGGAGTTTGTGGTTCGAGCCGATGCTGAAAATGTTATGTGCAATTTTATTCGTCCAATATGCATGTCGAAATTTCAGCATCCATGAGCCACGGCTGGAATTTTAAAGCATTACATGCGCGATACAGAGGGATCAGGCTTCATAGCAGCAACTCTACTATTTCGATATATGTATCTAGTTAACAAATAAATGAAGTACTCCTACTCCATCAGACCGGCCAGGCTGCACCAACACGGTTTAATTTTTAAAAAATGGAGCGGTAAATAAAGAGGCGAACTATTGGTGATCATAGTGCCTAAAATGTATTTGTTATGTATTGGTGCGTTATGTAAGTGGTTAGTATTATAACTTGAGTGGGCATAAACCACGATACCACCATTCTAGTCCTTGGGATCTCAGCTGCACCTGTTCTCAGAGACATGCACACTGTACTTATGGCACCCTATGAGCTATATAGATACCTTACGTTTTGTACATGTCTCCTCATTGGTGATTTGCTCGCACGGAAACATCGAGCTAAGTTCCCTCCACCGCCCGCCGAGTGACTCTTTATTTTCAAGTCATATTGCATGCGCTATATTCCCCATACAAGCACAATACTGTTCTTACTGTTACTGTAAGGTCTGCGTGCTAATTGGATAAGATCTAATTAAACCCACAAGTTCTTGAAGCCCTGAATGCTTTTGTTGGCCCCTTCCACATGATAGTGTCTCCGCCAGGGCCATTATTTGCGAGCCGCCGGTACGGTGGCTACTGCACAGCTAGGTCTCGACTCCCGGCGGCGCTCGCGATCGATACGGCGCGACTGCCGGCAAGTGCTCTACGTAACTAGGCGCCATTTTGATTTGAAAAATGGCCCCGGAAGTTAGAGTGTACAGGAATAGGGTCGAGAGTTGTATGCGAGAAACACCCAGACAATGGTAATACTGCAAATAATGTATTATGCAGCGATGACTGAGGGATTAACTAGTCTCAATCTATATACACTCGTATAAATAAATAAAATTTCAATGTCTGTCTGTGCCCGTATTCCGAAGCGGCTGACTCTCATTAAGCTGGCTACGTTAGCGGATATATGCTTGTATAAACGTGAGCAATATTGTATTGTATGTTTGTGTTTGTCTCGAGAAATTTACTAGCGGAATGTCTGAGCCTGAGAGTTTATGTAAAATCGATTTTCATACTTGATCATTATCAAAAATAGAAAAAGATGTACTTATCTATTGTAATTTTATAGCGACAATAAAAAAATGTTTTTTTATAGATAGATAGTGTCTGCTATTGATGTGATTTCGCTGTTAGGATGTCAAGCTCTGAAATGAAAATTTTCTCAGGTCCGGTTGGACAAACTTCGGCCATAGACTGGTTACCAAGCTACCGACAAAGACGTGCCACCGAGCGATCAAGCGTTATGGCAGGGCGTTGCATAGAAACCAATCAGGAGTATGGGTTCAGAACTGCCCCACGATCATATGTATATGTACAATAATCGATGATCATCGCTTACCACCGGATGGGATTGCAGTTGAAGTCTAACTTGTAGTAATAAAAAAAGGTTCCGGCGGCACACTTCGTAGTGATGCCTAAAAAACAAATCCAAAATCATCAGATCAAATAATTAAGTTATTAAAGCCATTCTTCTTGACAGGAAATAGTGCGAAAAGGATCGTCAGCATCGTATCAACCGGTGGCCGTCCACTGCTGGACTATTGTAGAGAATTCCAAAGACCACGGTCTTCGGCCGTTTGTTTCGTTTGATTTCGTCTGTTCACCAAAAGATAGATTTCAAATCTACGATCTTGAAGACGTTGGACTCGAATTGTTATGAATTTGGGGCAAAAATCATCAACAGCCTAGTTTAGTTTGTAACACAATGAGTTTAGAAGAAGTACAACCTAACTGTATATGAGTGACGAGTTTGCAATGCGACAAATTAACACATAGCGGAGAGAAACGTGAAAAATGTGTGACTTTTGTTACAATATTTAGATGACCCGGTTTTATTGAGTACAATACCGTTTCTTTACTTTTCAATACAGTTTCACGGCCACTTTTCTTTCTTTATTTTAATGTGTATAAGTACACACGTGTTTAGCAGTCGGTTGATCGTACTTTAAAAATATGTTAATATGAACGCTGTGGTGACGTTCGTACTTGGTTGTTTATAGCTTTTCAAACCTATAGTATAAAAAGGATACAAAAAAAATAATATTTTTTATCAACAAAATCTCAAATCACACTTAGCGGCAATCAAATATCTTACTAACGAATGAGACACCGACGCATTGTTCTACAGGTAGGTAGTTATTGATGAGAGCGTCATTCTCTAATGTGTTTATTTCCCCTATGTTACTCGGTTATATTTACATCTTAACACGAAACTTATATACAAAAATGAATTAAAATGTCAAATTACTTTTTAAAAAATCTAACCCACATCAAAAAATCCCAGATTCAAGCAGTTAAATAATAAATACATTTTATATGAAAATACGCTATACATGTGACTCGAAGCGGTGATAGCCCAGTGATTAGGGCGTCAGCCTCCTAATCAGAGGTCGGCGGTTCGAATCCGGGCACGCACCTCTAACTTTTCAAAGTTATGTGCGTTTTTAAACAATTAAAATATCACTTGCTTCAACGGTGAAGACAAACATCGTGAGGAAACCTGCACGCCTGAGAGTTCTCCATAATGTTCTCAAAGGCGTATGAAGTCTACCAATCCGCACATGGCCAGCGTGGTGGACTATGGCCAAACCCTTCTCATATTGAGAGGAGACCCGTGCTCTGTAGTGAGCCGATAATGGGTTGATCATGATGATCATGATGATGTGACTCTAAAGTTTGACGATTGCTCTCCATTTTCATGGCATCCATCAGATCCTGACTCGTTGACAGCAGTACACCCTTTTAAATAGATTAAAAAAACCGTCGAAAGTAAAACCTACTAGGAGTAGTGTTTGAAATGAAAAAAAAAAAAATGCATTTTATGCATTAGGTATAAAAGGAAAACCCTAAGTAGCTTTGATGTAACTAATGAAGGAGCACTAGGCCTAAGAGTAGGTAAGGTAGGGAGTAGGCCCTTTAGAGTAGCAGGTAGTACTTTCGAGACAGTCCTTTTAGCTACTCATAAAGACTCCATTGCTAGGCTTTGGACGGTGTAATGGGGAATGATGAAAACTGTTCCATTAAGCGAATCGCGCAGACATTGTGAGGTAAGAGTCCATTTGTGTCTGGAAAGTGTTCAAGACCGAGCGGCAACTGAACAGTGGAGGAAAATCTTTGCACAAAGCGCTCCAGCAAACGTCGACACTTGTGTTACGACCGGCGACAAACTGTGAATATTTTATATCCATGTCGACACCAACAAACTTAATTTTAGTGTCTGTCTGTGATCTCGAAATAAGTAGCAACAGCAATAAGTAGCTAGCCTCAAATTAATAAATTATTAATAGTAACAATAAGCAAGGTTCGTGTTATTATGCCACTTATGCGCTGTCAACAGAAAAGCTTTTCAAATTTAGAGCTGACTTTTCAGTCGCCAAATGTTCGTGCAGTATGAAATAAATTGGACGATGTTACAGTTACTGCACAATAGATCCCTCAGGGGGGGGGGGGGGGGGGTCCGGGTCCACCGGTAGAAAATCGGCCCTTTGTTTTTGTGAATATATGTATTTGTATTGATTGTACATATATTCACAAAGCGCTAAACCGACAAAGACGTGTCGCCAAGCGATTTAGCGTTCCGGCACGATGTCGGGTAGGAACCAATTAGAAGCGTGGGTTTACCATACTCCTAACAGGTTAGCCCGCTACCATCCCAGACAGCATCATTACTTATCACCAGGTGAGATATCCGTAATGTTGTAGTGTATAAATAAAAAATAATAAATTCACAAAGCGCGACTTTAATGAACCAGCCGCCTGCTAAATGAGTTGATGCAGGATTCGTGGCATGTCGGGACATTTTAATAACTACGCGCAGTCGCGGGCGGCGTCTAGTATCTTCAATATTTCTCTATTCAACCACGAGTTACAAGCTATCTTATCTTATCTCATTATTTCGTCAACACTTCCTAAACTTGCTCCTCTAAACAATCGTGTTCTTATTTCCTATTTTGGAAATGTGAAATGTAGAAATGCGGCGATTAGATAACGAATTGTCGATACAGATAACACACACACACAGTATTATTGTATTATATATTGTACACACAGATTATTCAAATGTGCAAAACAAGTAAACGTCACGTATCAACAAGCTGTCGTCACAAACAACGCGATAGCAATTCTGTAGAAATCTCTTTACTGACTGACTGATGACTAAAAGAAAGAGAGGGCCATTGTAAGAGGCCTTTAAATTTAAGACGCAAAACCGACTTCGAAAATGGAAGTAGGCTATGTTCGACTTTATGTAATTATTGCTCTTAAACTTTATATTTCTTGTTCATGGAATTCTTCATTACTTTGAAAATAATTTTATAGTTTAAAAAAAAAAAAAGTATATACACCCATAGCGCTCACTAAGTGAGGATCTGATGTGGGAAATCTGGGATGTCTCTCAATAAGTTCAAAGTTTATATAAAACGTAAGCTTGTAGAAAAGTCCTACTATAGTGTAAAGGATTATGTAAATGATAAACAAGCATGGGTATGGATATTGCTCTCGTAAGATAGCTCTTATCAAAATTTTAAATGGCATGTGAGATGGTGATAACAAAAAGAAAATTTACCTGGCTTAGTTTGTTGTGGGCTTCTTCTTAGACCAGGGCGCGTTTGGAACCCTCATAGCTTTAGTTTTAAGTTAACAAATTATTGACACGTCAAAAATGCCTTTTAAAGGACTATTTGAATAAAGATTATTTGAATTTGAATTTAAAATCCTTTAATTTTAGAGCCATTTACAGTGTGCATGTACTGAACTGTTTTAATCAAATTTATTCTATAAATGAAACAAAGCTGTGAATTTGACATGTCGATTATAGCTTATTAAATAAAAAAAACCGCTTTAGTTCCTTAAAAATCTTTTCAAAAGTTCAACTGAACGTAAAGCCGAACTTGAAGCCGCCTCGCTAGAACTCGAACAGCTATTACGGGCAAGTTTGCATTTTAATAATGTTACGCCGTACTTTTCAAACGCTAGATGAAAGCAAAATGAAGAGAACGGCTAAAACTAAATAATAGGGGAGGGGTAGTCGGCGAATGGAAGGTGACTTTTACCCATTCAATCTGTCTATTAGTAGATAATTGCTGACAGACTAACAGTCACTTATGAGTTCATACTATAGCATAAGTAATTACTTAACGAATAGTTACTTATGTTATAGTACGAGTATGTTATTATAGTTTATCAGTTAATTTTGTAGATTTGGATTAAATGAAAATAAAATACCTTTGATATTTCTATTTATTATTAAATATAATAGATCGTCGTATGTCTCTGACTAATACATTATGATCTAATATAAAATGACGCAGATAATGCTCCATATCTGCGTCATTTAATTTGAACGAGCATGGCGTCTAGCCGGTTATTTTATGATGATTGTCTTATTATTCTTTTAAGATTTGATGGGTATCAAGCCCATGAAATCCATGAAATTTGATCATAAGGTAAGGTATGTACTTCTGTATAAGGTCATAGAAAAATACCCACCATAACATGCAGGGTTATCTCGATAAGTCTAATATTATAAACTTATTGAAAGATTATTTGTACTTCTTTGACGGAGCGACTTTTGCACACAGTGTATAATACTTATTGTCATCTCGTATTAATTATATCAGATGGTCAATTATATCAGTATATCCGAGAACTTCGTATCGGACGCGGACGCGGGTGTCTCGACTGAATATGTGTTTTTTTTAAACCGATTTTAAAAGTTTAATTTAAACTAAAGCCGAAGTAAAGCCCGCTGCGGCATCGCCCGAGGGGATCACATTTAAATAATGCTCCGCAGCAGTTTTCAATGTGAGCGAACTCGGGGCAAGTTGCAGGGCGCCCCAGGTGATGCATTGAAAATGTCCAATTTGGATTAAAGTTTGATAACTTTTAACTAACTTAAGTAAATACTAACGAAACTACTTTTACTATATTTACCCGTGACAGTAAGATGGTAGCGGGCTGAATATGGTAGTTATATTAAACCTATTCTCCACGCAACATAGTAGGGAGGGTAACTAGCCACCACCGAATCCTCCCACCACCATATCAGTGAAATTTCAGATATGATTTTCTTCCCAAATATTCCCTGCCGGGGTTCGAACCCAGGAGCCTATTATTTTCAGTTACCCGAGGTAAACGTATATATTCTTTAAACGTCATTCCTTCAAAAATAGAGTACTAGGCACATAGCTTGTGACATTATTCATATAAATCACTCTTTCAAAGATGACAACCCTAACATAGTCAGAAAAGGTAAGAGTGTGCGATAGAAAGAGAGAAAAGTTGTAGATTAATATAATGGTAGGAATTTAAACACTGTTTGATCTGAATTGGTCGTCGTAGGAAGAGTCGTTATTTATTGAAATAAGATTTAGGAGTGATCCTTCTGTATACTGTTCTGCTATGTATTCTGTGGTTAAGGTAAGTATATGAATGCTTCATAAATTGCTGTAATAGGTTTACATGAATAGAGCTATATTGGAATTGAAATCATATTTTTGTTTAAAATGTAAAATGCTTTATTTTATACTAGCGGCCCGTCCCGGCTTCGCACGGGCATTAAACATTACATTTAGATTTGTTAATTTTAACACATTCATAATAATTGAAAGCTCCTAAAAAAGAGTAAATAAAAAAAAAAATAAGAATAATTAAATTCAGATATTATTTAATGATTTTTTTGTATTTATGTGTTTTTTTTTGTATATTTTTTTTCTTTTTTTTGATATATTTTTTTAATTTTTTGTTTTTTTTTTCAATTATTGAGGTCATAACCCTAAAAGAAAATACATTTATTTTGTTAGAGCTTCTCTGTAAACAATATTTGATGTTGTTTTATTTTGTGGCAGCAAAATAAATTGATTTTCAGGGGCTCCGACTCGCGATAGACCAACATACAGTTGACCATGAGTAAAACATTTCTTTCGCAGATCGATCCCTACTAATTCGAAGGTTTGGCCTTGGGACTTGTTAATTGTTAATGCGAAAGATGTTTTTACCGGAAATTGAAGCCGTTTAAATGGGATTGGCAGATCAGTTGGGATCATCGGTATCCTCGGTATATGAGCTAGTTGACCACCTGCTGGGCCAGTGATAATAGTTGCTACTATTAAATTGTCCTTTAACTCCTTAATAAGCAGCCTCGTCCCATTACACATGCTCGGAGGGTTTAAATTTCTTAAAAGCATGATTGGGATTCCGATTTTTAACGTCAATTCATGGGGTGGCAGTCCAGAAGGGTTCAACGAATTTAAAAATTCCTGTGGATAATGGACTGCATCTTCAATATTCGTTACAGTGTCGATCGATTTGTATGTTTTTGTTTGGCCGGGGACTTTTTGAACAATCAGATTGTTTATTTCATTGACAGTATCATTCTTAGGTGATACTATAGCCCGAGAACACAGCCAATGGAAGTCTCTTTCGTGCAAATTCTCGATATCAGGGTATACAGAATCTATTAAATTTTCCAAATTATGGAGTATTTGGCCTAGAGACACATCCAGAAGAATGTCACAATGACCGCTTAAATTTGGAGTTGGAAAAATTCCTTCCCCAAGTTTTAGCAGTTGCTGTGGGAAATCGCTATCAGTGATTCCATGAATATGAGCTCTCATATTTGTCCTTAATTTTAATGTTTCAATCGTAGTCCATAAGGGAGACGATTTCAAGCATGCCTTGATGATATCTGCTCGCGTGCCTCTGTTAATAACGGGGAGAGTCTGTCGAAAATCTCCAGCAAATACAAAAGTAATCCCGCCCATGACTGCAGAGGAGTTCCTTAGATCCTGTAAGGTTCTGTTCACGGCCTCTATATGTGCTCTATGGCTCATCGTGCATTCGTCCCACATAATCAATGAGGCGTCTTGTAGTAATTTACCAATAGGTCCATTTTTGCGGATGGAACATGTAGATTGTTGTTCAAGATTGACGGATAGTGGAAGTTTAAAAGTAGAATGAGCAGTTTTGCCATCCTTCAAGAGAGTTGCAGCAATTCCTGAGGAAGCAACTGCTATTGCTATCTTCCCTGATTGTCTTATCTTAGCAAGTATCAAATTTGCAAGAAACGTCTTTCCCGTTCCACCAGGTGCATCCAAAAAGAAAACTTTTCTTTTGTCATGAATGACGCTATCGACTATAGTTTCAAAAGCATGTCTTTGATCTGGGACTAACTTTGGCAGGTTTTCATTGACAAAAGCGGTCAAATTATTTGTATCATAGCGATGAGTCATAGTCTCTGCTGCATTGCTTTCTGTACGAACTGATGATGGTAATCCGAAATCACTTAGGCTTTTGTCATTTAATTGCAACAGTTTATTTTCTATTTGTATCAAACCTTCGTTATAAATGTCCTCATTGTATGGTAAGGTGATGTCTTGATTTTGCTGTCTGATTCTGTGTCTAATATCTTCACATAAATCGTCTTTGAAAATGTTCCATAATTTTAATGGTTCCGATGGCTGACAAAATAAAAGTATGACCACAAACAATTCTCTCAATTGTAATGGACATTGAGAAAGCGAAGCTTCTCTAAGTGAACAATATTTTATATAAATGGGTTTAGTTCTGAAAAGAACTTTTTAAATCGGTTTAGTTACTTACTAAACGAATTATTATCAAGCGTAAATTCCGCACACGTCCATCACGTAGGGAGCCGACCGCGCGAGTAAGCCGCGCGGCAAGTTTATTTCGTGATCTTAACCCCCCTCCCGTACCCCTGCCCGAGTGACGCCTACAACGCTAGCCGAATACAGTTTATTTTTAAATTTTTTTTTAACTCGTGATATCTTTTGAATGGATTGTCAGAATCGAATAATTCAAAAAGTAATATAAAGATATTGAAGCAGTCTTGAATAATACATCATTTATTTTGATAAGGGTTAATACCAAGGTACAAATAAAGAGCTTTTTGTAGCGGTGGTATTTTAATTTCTTTTTTTCAATAAAAAAACGCTTATTGTGACATGACTGTAATAGTTAGAGATATGCTGCCGCTGATTTTTTGTAGATAATGGTGTGTTCTAAAAAAATGTAGTATATCATTTTGTTCTATCATCAATAGTTTTCGCAGCGCACGCGATGTAAGGTAGTTTTTTGATATTTTTTTCACACCTTGGATTACGTTATCGTAATTTTAGTAAGGATGCCTATTTTTTTTGAAAATGAAATATAGCCTATGTCACTCAGAAATGATGTAGCTTTCCAACAGTGAAAGAATTTTTCAAATCTGCCAAGTAGTTTCGGAGCCTATTCAATTCATACAAACAAACAAACAAACAAAAAATCAAACCTTTCCTCTTTATAATATTTGTATAGATTAATTGCTTCAGGTCTTTGAAATGCTTACAAAAAGTTATATTATTATGAATATGATTAACTTGAGAATATACTCATAGAATAGAGAAGCACTGCTTTATTGAATTAGCCCCATGAGCTTGGGTAGGTAGTGCGTCATTCAGCAGCTCGATTGGTAGGAGCAGGTAAGCGGACCTGCTGACCCGTATCAAATTAACACCCTATTATAAATGATGAAAGGCACCAGTACAGCGCTGACCTTTACGTCTCCGGCGGCCGCGCTGGCGGCGCGCCTGCATTAAACTTTTAAAGTAATATAGAAACCTGTACCTTATCGTCCCGAGCAAAAACATTGCTAGCTCTGTAAAAAGACCTTATCATTCCTTGATATACATTCCGCTCAACGATGTTCAATAAGCCTGATGCCTGGGGTCCTGTTGACTGCTAACTAATTTATATCCTGCTCTTAAGTGTGCTTCAATATATTGAACAACTGGCAGTGGACACTTGCTACACACCGTCTTCGCCGGCGAAGACGAGGTCCCCGCTATCTTACGTCATCCGGACGTGGGCTCCATCCACGGCTTCGGAGACGTACGGACCACTCACCGTCCGACCCCCCCCGTTATCCCAAACGTCGCCTAAGCCGAGGTTCGGCCTCAAAGGAGGCGCCTTTAGGCAGTTAGGCCCTTAGTTTCTTCGAGCCCTAGGGCTCAAAATTTCTTCTGGCAGAGCTTCTTTCCAAAGCTCGCCAATCAGCCCGGTTACGCTGTGGCAACCAATAGGGTTTGTACAGCTAATAGACAGTCCGAAAAAAAAAAAGTGGACACTTGACTCAAAATATAGTAAAGACCGACGGTAACTCTGAGTCACTATGATAAAACAATGACTTCTACTGCTCCTAAATATAATGACTGCAATCAACGGGTGGTTAGTATGATGCAGTTGGGGATGGCGCACGCTACCCGGTGGTATGGCAGTTATCCATGGGTACATTATATCGATTTCTACGCGGCAACGCACTTTGCATCTAGCCCCACCAGATCAGACCGAAGTGAGCTAAAATTATAAATTACCAAATTGCCGCTCCCGGGAATCGTACCCGGGGATAAGAGCAGCATCAGCCCAGTAAACGTAGCTATACAACAACATTAGTAGGACTCATAAAAGAGAGGCATACGCAACTTGAACCCACCACGCCGCTTTGAACGTAAGATTTTACGTATAACTAACGGTAACTCTATCCGCGTGTAGTTTCTGAATAGTAAATGTTCTTTTTTCCGCTATTCTACACAATATGACTCACACCCACTACCTCGCATCGCCCGCCCGCGGTTTTACTTTGTTTGCTCGACTCGTTAAAAAAACCTTTGACTTGAACATTTTTATATCGAAAAAGTATTTGAAACCTAACTGGTAGTTCCAGGGACTCTAAGTGCATTTTAATAAATTAACAAACCTAAACTGTTTATGTTAAGTTTAGATTAATGAACAAAATATTTGAAATTTAGTTACTATAGTATCTTAAACTGCAGGTAATCCATTAGGGCATAAATGTAATATTGCCACGTGACCAGAGTTTAGAGCCCCTATCAAATATTTAGTACTCATCCCGCCGGCCCGTGGCTGGGTCACGTCCACCGTATGGAGCACTCTCGTTTGCCGCGCCAAACTCTCCTTTCAGAAGTTGCCAACGCTAAACGACCGGTTGGTAGTCCGCTGTTGAGATACAAAGATAGTGTAAAACGTGACATGTCTGCCTTTGCTGTCGACCCGAAAATTTGGGATACCCTTGCCGAGGATCGTAACAACTGGCGTAAGGTTGTTGCGGAGGGCGTAGTTGCTCATGACGCCGCCTTAAATGAGCATCTGGCAAACAAGCGCGCTATAAGACACGAGCGCGTAGAGAACCCCCTACCTCCTAGCGGTTCCTATGTTTGTGAACTGTGCGGACGTCACTGTCGCTCTCGTATTGGCCTCATAAGCCATGAAAACAAATGTCGCCGCCCATGAGACGCTGTTCAAAACATCTTTCGAAGATGGATAGGGCCAATGATGATGATGATGATGATCCCGCCGGCTGACTGTGATGCCATGACTGTCCGGTTTTCCCGGACAAGTCCTTTCAAAATAAATTATTGTTTATTACTTACTGATAAGCGTTTGTCGAGGACTATACCCGCGATTCCCTTGGAGCTTGGCACTAAGAAATTGATTGCGGAAATCTAAACACGTCGCCAGAAAATATTCTTTGATTCTTTATTAAATATTTAAAACCTGTTCTTAGATCGCACCTATGTAATTCTAGACCATTGCATTATGGGCCAAACCACCATAGCCAGTGGTCATCAGTTGTATCTAGACCGTGCGTAGCAAAACAAAGAAAGCAAAACATTGCAGACTTCGGTCTTATTATTATATCAATAAAGGTGAGTTTTCGCAAACCCAGATGAAATCAGCATTGAATCCTCCATAATATACTAATAGGCTGACAATCATCAAATTTGAGTGTTATGATGACACAAACTACACAAAAAGATAATTAGGTGAAAAAAATTTGTTTGTTTATATATGTAAGTCTTAAACTATTGGATCGTAGACTAGGTACAAACAGGCAAACTTCACGTTTTAAATTAATAAAATCAGTATTATTTAAAAAAAAAGGGCAAAAATGCGAGTCCAAACGGCACACGAGAGGTTCCGGAAAGAGGTGCAATATGAAAAATATACACTGAACTGACATTATTAAGTATCTAAGTACTAAGACACTGTACTAGTTTTATTTTTATCACCATTCATTCTGTGATAGGGTCCCGGTTGTAGCCCTTCGCCAACTATTTTTTCCATGCGGCCCGGGTGCATCTTAGAGCTCTGCTAAAATGAGAAGATTAAAGTTCGCAACGAATACAGGGACCATGGCTGCCCTACCCTGAAGACGCAGGTGTGACGGCGGCTGTCAAAACTTCCCCGAGATGATATCAGCGCGAGCAACTGTACCTTGTTCGCGATGATTACATAGTTGAGTTATCGCGATGACGTCGCATCATGAGTTTATTTTGATTACTCCCTAGCACTATGGCAATGCAACGGAGCGTTAAGTTATATAAAAAAAAATTGAAATACATATTCAAATTCAAATTCAAAATAATCTTTATTCAAATAGTCCTTAAAAAGGCACTTTTGACGCGTCAATAATTTACACAGTAGTTATTTCATGGTGATAACTATATTCGTAAACTTAAAACTAAAGCTATGAGGGTTCCAAACGCGCCCCGGTCTAAGAAGAAGCCCACAACAAACTTAGCCGGGGTTTTCTTTTTTTTCGTTATCACCATCTCACATATTGAATAAAATTAATAATAAACTATAGTACCTATGGAGATAGAGCAATTCACACCCAAGCTTTTTTATCGTTTATATAATCCTTAATATCGTAATATGATTTTTCTACAAGCTTTCTTTTTATAAAAACTTTGAACTTATTAATAGACATCTCCAAGATATCAATAGGTAATTTATTATTCAACACTACTACTCAAGCTCTCGACGTAATACGACTCTGGCCTATAGCTCTCATGTCTTATTTTTTATAAATAACATAGAAGGTAAGGAAGGTATAACTTTTTAGATTTATGTTAGGCCAAGCGGTCATACAGACATAAAGTCACAAATATGACTCTAAACGATATAATAACGTTATTCTTTTACAGGAGATCAAGATAATAAAATTTTCTCTGATGTTATCTTGCAAGCACGTCTTTAAATAATCCGGTGACCAATAAAAAATCCGACGTGGAAGGCACCCCTCCACATCCCAATTAAATTATTATAGTAAGCTGTTATTAAACATCCATTATGTTAAATCAAGAAGTTGTTGTTCAACATTCAAAGACGTTAGTAATTATCACATAACAAGCAATTAGGTAGAGTGCGCGCCAAGCAATCAAATAGCACGTAGACTTCCTTATAAATTAATCTGTTATATTGAGCATGCTTAACCATTGCTTATCTCATCCTGGATGCGGGGGATAGTAAAAGGATAGTTCCGTGTGTTCCTTGTGATTCAACTGTATCAGCAATTTATTTGTTAATATTTACATCGCGGGCAAATGTGTAGACAGTAAATATTTTTTTATATTTAGGATATATTAAGACATTGGTGTAACTAACTTGTCTAAAATAAAGTGTATTTTTTTTTAAATCCACTACAAGTTAGATCTTGACGGCAATCTCATCTGATGGAAAGTGATAATACAGTCTAAGATGGTAGCGAGCTAACCTGTTAGGGGTATGGTAAACCCATACTCCGAATTGGTTTCTACGCGACATCGTGCCGGAACGCTAAATCACTTAGCGACACGTCTTTGTCGGTAGGGCGTTAAATGGCCCTGGCCGAATTCTCCCACCAGTACAGACTCGAGACCGAGACCGAGAGACGGGAATCGAACCCAGGACCTCCAACTTTATAATTTCAAAGCTAAAGAAAGTCTTGCGACGTGTTCATTCTCATCGTGAACTTTGGAAGACTGTCAAAAGGAAACAAGTTGCTTGTCTGGGGCATGTGCTTAGAAATGACGGATACAGGCTCCTGCAACTCATAGGCGCATCGGCCGTAAGTTAGTTGTGTAACATCAGGGAATGAAGTGAGTGAATAAATATACTATTATGACGACCAGCCTTCACTAGCAGGGGAGGCACCTAAAGAAGAAGACAAGAATTCATTTTTACCAAAAAAAAATACCTTTGTTTCATGTGACAGTGTAGTTACGTCTATTATTTTAAACTTTCTTTCTTTTTTTTGTTATTCAAACTCAGTGTTATTGCCAATATGTCTTAATTTTTTAAATTACGTAACAGTTTTCTATTATTTGCACAGTGTTTGTGATTTCGGTACAAAAACAATTACTTTAACGATAGCTTATTCAATTAAAAAACAAAACAAAGAATTACAAAGAGTATTAACTTTAACTAGGCAGTGTTCATTGCTTTTAATACTGAATCGATTTTGACTTTTTTACCAAAGCTACTTTCTACCACGGGAAACGGGAAAATACAAATGGTGCACGGAGGGAGTCGGACGCCAGCTGCGCACATCCTGAGTCACCGAGTGTATATGTCATGCGGGAAATCCTACCCCTGCAATATTCAGCTAATTTGAGGGGTTCTAATTTTTAAACGCACGCAACCTTGCATCGCTGGCAATTACCCTGAGCCCAATATTGACTTATGTTTTTCATATCGTCAGCCATAATTCTTTCTTATATTCTATTATTAATTTTCAATAAAAATATTTCGAGTATACATTTATCATGATCCTTCATGAGCTTTGTTCCAGAACAGCTATTATAAAGTACCTCGATGGTCATTCATCACTTGCACCATGTAAACCACTATGCACATTGCACAAGCACTATATTATTTTTCCTTATGATCTCTATATAAATATATATATTAGACCCGCTCCCAAAATCCTGAACGTGCTACAGCACGTATTTAGATCATCCTGTATGAGAACACGTTACAACGTGTTCTCATACAGGATGGGTCTAGGATCTAAATACCAAACTCTTATTCTTTCCCTAAATTTTGTTTAAAATCAGCTCTTACCTATATATATAGATTGAGGAGTACAAAAAGATGGCAGTATGAAATTATTACTTTAAACATTTTAACACCTACGCATTTTCATTTCATTTTTCGAATTGTCAGTTGCAGGTAACCATAGTGATTATTACTGCGTCACCGGGGGTTTTTGGCGAGCATGAAAATCAGCCTGAGAGAAGAGCACCTGGGCTCGACAACTTCTAAGGGAACGTCCCCCTAAGGGCGTCTCCTGTGAGACTCGGACCTCGACTTAGGGTGACGTTGGGACCTACGCATTTGAACGCCGCTCCGTATTTATGTGATGCTAGGCGTTGCGGGTGATGTACTCCGTGACAGTGTTGATGGTGAATTCATAGAGAACGGCAGCGTACAATACTATATATGTCATCATCAAATCATCTACCCATTAAATTAATAAGAAAATTAATAAACTTAATAGATAAATACATTGTGAAGTGCGTAAACAGTGCAATAAATAAAGTGTACGTTTGTATGAGCGATAAGAGTTCGTTAGCAGCCTACCCGGGGTCTGTCGTTTACCACTTCATTAAGTGTCGAGCAGGTTATTGATATTTGCTCACATTGATCGAGCTGCTATAATAGTACTCATGTAATAGCGAACAACGCGAGGCAGTCAGTCAGTCTACGAATATTTTACGTTAGTAGTAGGTACAGTGCAACCTCGATATAACAAATCGGAGGGGTATAAGAAAATATTCGTAATATCAAGTAATTCGTTGAACTGAGGTTTGTTATGTTGAGGTTAGATTGGTCTAAAATTCGTTATAAAGAGGTAAAAGAATAGGTTTATTGTTGATTAATGATGTTTCGCTTTTTTGCGACCGATAAGGAACACCTTTTACGTTTCTGAGCCATTTTAACTTAAATCTTTAACAATAGTGACGAGCAGAGGTGTTGACATTACTTTCCATCAAAACAACAATGATTACTGTACAAACAAAAGCGTGTAGAAACATGTCGAGACATGAATCACATTATAAGATTCATCATGATAACCCATTACCGGCTCACTACAGAGCACGGGTCTCCTCTCAATATGAGAAGGGTTTGGCCATAGTCCACCACGCTGGCCATGTGCGGATTGGCAGACTTCACACGCCTTGGAGAACATTATGGAGAACTCTCAGGCGTGCAGGTTTCCTCACGATGTTTTCCTTCACCGTTGAAGCAAGTGATATTTTAATTGTTTAAAAACGCACATAACTCAGAAAAGTTAGAGATGCGTGCCCGGATTGCATTATAAGATTAAGAGTTATATTATTGGTGGAAACTTTATATAAAGGTTTTGGGTTGACAAAATTCGTTAATTAGAGGTATGAATACTTTTTCTTGATAGTTGAAAATTCGTTATAAAGAGGTTGTACGCAAAGAATGTTCGCAATGTAAAGGTATATTTTATATTGACTCTAATGGACAATTCAAGGGGATTACGGAGAATTTGTTAAATCGAGGAAGTCGTTATATTGAGGTACGTTATATTAAGGTTGCACTGTATATCTGAGAGATTTCCTTGTTAACCTTTGCTCCTTAAAAATAGAGCGCAGAAATAAATAGTGTAGTGACATACAACATGTCCGACGCACAAGGGCTAAACCTACCACCTAACGAGCTGGCCTACATAGAAGCCGAGCCACCAACCACTGCTGACCCCGCCGCGCGGACTAACGAGCCCAGGCCCACTGGACACGTGGGGCCTCGTTATACTGGACCTATTTAGCTCTTGCGATTATTTATTGGGCATTAACATTAAGTACAGAATAGGAAGCGATGTTAATGATAGTTGACACTGGATCATTAGGTGGTCGAGGCGAGGTCTTCCGGACTTCATTTCCCTTCAGTCCGTCTGAGCGTATTAAACAATTCTGTAAGGGAATCTTCATGAATAGGGAATGGGTACAAAGGCATCATCATCATCATAACTAGCTTTTTACAATCATTTAAGGCCTCCTAGGAGAGAGGGTTTAAGCGCAAGCCACGCTGCTATAACGCGGGTTGGTGCGCTTTAATCATTATAATCACATAATTTCTAGTAGAGCTAGGGCATGACGACTCGATATGTTTTGGTATTTTTTACAGTTACACCGAATATCTAGTTATAACGAGGCTTGATGGTAATGATGTTACGGTGAACATGACGCCTGCCTGTTTGAGTACTTCGGTAATGGTTTTCGAAGGCGCGTGAAGTTACCACTCAAGATATCTTCAGATTTCCCGTTCATTTAAAATGTGCGTTATGTTAATTAGTGTTTTCCTGGCACATCGAGCATTGAGCTATACCAGCGACTAAGCCATTACGGGTAAGGTCAGGGCGAAATAACGAAGCTAAAGCCTATTGTAGTTAGCGGGTAATGATTTCATTTTAATGGGTTTTATCGCTTCCGCCGCTTTTAAAGCATCGAAGCTATGTTTAGGGCTCCACTGTTTATATGATATATATTTTTTTATGTTGGGAAACATTTTTCAACTAAAAGGTACTCGAACTTTTTACTGCAAAGGTTCTAAAGGGTCCATCAAAATAGCTTCAGGTTATTCAGTGGTATTAATTATCTCAAAGTACTATTTGTAATTATTGTAAAAGTGATTTAAAACTACTAACTACTACTAAGTATATTGCAGAATACAACCAACCACAGTTGTTGAAAAGAATTTCTATAAAATGCAACGCACTAAGCGGATCTTCTTCGCCACTTTAACCTCTACGATATAAGAGGGGATGATGACGATGATTTATTTAAATCAATGAGCAGTCCGATGTGAAACATTTCGCCATCGAATGAGCGTCTCGCCGATCCGGGTCGGACGCGCTGAAGGCGGCGTGGTCGTTGAACCGATACTGATAATGTTTTACCTTCTTACGCAAAAACACATTCACAATGCAACATCCTGCGCGCCACAAACATACGCATTAAGCAAATGCCGAGTTCAATACAGACCTAGTGAAAAATGCTTACGTGCCGATCCCAGTCAAGATGTTCTAATATGACATACGTACGAGCTGTCAAAACAAGACAATAATATGTGCCCGACGTAAATCTGTATAGAGAGTACAAATTACTAGATTCCAGCTAACTAAAGAAACATTTTTGCAACGTTGGTCACCAAAATAGATCCATGGCTTTTTACCTAAGCCTGGCAATCATCATCATTATCAATTCATTACTAGTTAGTTCACGATGCTGGTCAAGTGTGGTTTGGTAGTGACACGCGTTTGACAAATTATAGACAGATACTGAGGTTTGCTCGTGATGTCTTCCTGCATCGTTTGATAAAATGATACTCAATTTAAAATAACTTAAAATAAAACGAAAAACGCTCAATAACTTACAACTTGTGTCGGAGGTCAACGTATATAGAGAGCTCATATTTTTACAAATCCATTCGCTTATAAAAATAAATCAGAATTATTTTTCCGTTCATTATCTTTAACTTATAAACAACTTATCTGATATGGAGTTAATTAGTCCCTTGTCCTTGCCTTCTGTTGAAGGGCGTAACAGAAGCTATCGCGAGAAAATTTATGAATCTCACGGGAAATCGGAAATGGTAATTTTCGATTTCCCGCGAACGTAGTCGTGGCTAGTAAACTGCAGGGGCAACAATGTTTCACAATAGTAGGAGTGCGATCCGTCGGCCGCGTCGTGAGATGTCGTGTGGCAAATTGACAGTTAATAGGCTGCAGGCACGGGTGAGTGCGCCGCACGGAGCGTGTGTTGGGATCACACTCGTTTGAAATGCGATAGGTAATTGAGTTTGAGTGGTATTCGTTCAATTGTTAGCGGAAAATGCGCGAAACGAAATTGATTATGAATTATCAGAGGTCATTCTGGTTTATGATTTAGGCAGTGGACACCGCTTGGGACATTACCGCTTAGTAAACATGGTTCGTCTCTTCTTTACTTTATTTCTAATGTATACCTTTATACTCTTTGTAATAGAACTGTTACTACTATCAAGACTACAGCAGCTCTGTATTTAATTTTTCGCTGACTGTCTGTGTGTTCGCCTGACTATGATAGATTGCACTTAATAAAAATGTTAGAAATTTTCTTGTTAACCTTCTGCATACAAGACAATTAAGAGTTTCGATTTTTAGTTTTAATATTCTTTGTTAGACATAGGATTTGAGATTAATCGAAGCCGAATGCTTCTTCATAACTTCAACCGTACCTTGTAGATCACCCAACAATTTACTCGACTTACTGAGTCCACGTTGCTTAACCAGCATAATCGAAGCATGGTTCGCGCGGAGAACGGCTAATCTTATCTCATCGTATGAAGAAAGCTGTAACTGCGGAAAGATGCCGCTTGCAAAAACAACAAACCCACTTTCGTAATTTGCATTCATGTTTGTACATAAATAGATAAATCAGTCACTCTTATTTCGATTTCTCACTCTTCGTCTAGGATGTAGTGTTCGCTTAACTGTTTAAAATTATGTGGGCATTTCGCGTACTGTTATTGTTTATGCAAGAAAGATTATTTAGAGTGTTAGAGATAGTTATAAATTAGGTGTATTAATCTTGAGACCTTAAGGAGTTCTATTAAATATAGTGTCGTTAAACTCGCCCCGCGTGCAATTAATAATGAGGTCGCCAGTGACCAGAAGTGGGACATAACTGATGGTATTGCCTGCAGTGAGCTTACAAAGTCACTGACGGATACGGTGCTCACTGCGATGCCTTTAGCTCGCCACATTACTGTAAGTGGGTCATACCGTTTGAATTTCAACCAGATTATTAGTGACATCACTTCTAAACTCAATATGGCGGAGCAAATATTTTAGCACTTAATGATACCGGTATCAAATGAAGGGGTTTATTGAGAAGATAGATAGAAAGCTATCAGTGCAGTGTAAGTTAATTAGGTTTAAGAAACAAAGAAGTCCGTAGGTTAGGATATGTAAACAGCGACATCGCAAATAAGCAATTACCCTACCTAATAGGCTGTCGGCGCATTAAAGTTGCCACTGGAGACATAAAGCCACTCCACACCGAATGTCCGTCGGTTGGAGTCGGACAGGCGCCGGCCGCCGTGTTAGGACGGTAGCTAAGCCACTTACATTTAAACACTGCACGCTTTTAATTAACTTAAGTCGAGCCGACTACTGACTACATTAACTACTTATTCACAAAAGAACTTTACTAATAGCACGTACACGGTCGTTCGCAATAGAATCCTAGCGATATCTTGCCTTGTTTCCTCTTGTTTCCTCACGCATTAACCCTGTAGCGCTTGCGTACACTTCTTGCACATTAGCGAGCTACGCACACAGGGGTCGTCGCTTGGTATATTATGCGCAGAGTATTTGAATTGCTGGCACGCAAGTCTAAGGAACTTGCCGAATAACATGTTTTTCGTGATTTGAGCTTAGTATTATTATTAAGCTTATCTGGGTGTATATTCGTGCCGCGTTTCACGGCATGTGGTAAGAAATATACCCCCATCATCAACATGCAGCAAAAATAGACGATCAACCTCTCATATCCCGCAATGTACATTTGGTTCAAAGGGATCTGGGAGTAGAAAAAGCTACGTATTCGATGTTATTAGACCTATTTCTTCCTATCTAAGTTGACCACATTGTTTAAAACTACATAGTTAAAATAATAGTAATAATAGTAATGTAATGAATCTCTTATATCAAATTATCCATAACTATTTTATTTCAGTCAAGTATCGAACAAACCAGTAGCGAGATATTCTGTAGCCACAAGTTCGCTAACATTCAGTCCATTCGTTAAGCGCACGGGTCACTGCGCTGCACGAGTTTGTTTCACAAACGACTCGGGCTATAATTAATTGGACCAAAATAGTGTCAAACCAAACACCCTCTGCGGCGTGACTCAGCCACCACTCGGCGGACGCGAGTCGCGCTGATGACCTAGAGCCTGAGACCACGTCGCTTGACCTTTTGCCAAAATAACATACAAATGATATCTCCGCGAGTAGCTCGTGTGTACCTGCGTGTAGCCGCTCAGTGTGCACAGCCGCTAACTGCGGCCTACATTCTCGACAGGCTCCGTCAATGGGAGGTCGATTTTCATTTTTTTTACTATCTTGTGATTCAAAGGAAATTTCATTTGCATTGTTTTTACCCTCGCAAAGCATATTGCTAATAGTATGGACCCATATCTTTGGCTAAAAAGTTTAGCAATTACTTAAACTTGCTGCGCCATCTTTCGGAAACACTCTTAACTGACGACCTCCGTAGCGCAGCGCGCGCGCTGTCACATTATATAGTTGGAGGTCCTGGGTTCGATTCCTGGCTCGAGTCTGGTCTGGTGGAAGGCTTCGGCCGAGGCTAGTTATCACCCTACCGACAAAGACGTGTCGCAAAGCGATTTAGCGTTCCGGCACGATGTCGCGATGAAACCAATTAGAAATATGGGTTTACCATAACAGGTTAGCCCGCTACCATCCTAGACAGCATCATCACTTCCCATCAGGTGAGGTTGACGTCAAGGGCTAACTTGTAGTGGATAAAAAAAAAATAACTCTGATGGTATCGCCGTTACCCATTAAACAAACCGTAAGAGAGAAGACTAGATAGTAGGGATGTAAATCCTAAACTACACTAACCCAATAAGTCAATCAGTGAAGCTGCAATCTTACACCATCTCTGAACTTTGGCCAAGACATGAAGGCCTTTATATAATGTTTTCCTTTACCTTAAAGCACAGTTATTGCTATTCTTGCCTTCAAAAGTAAATACAGCAAATAATGTAGTTGGCGCACTTGACACCAACTGGATACTTGAAGAGGCGGCAGTTGCTAACCCACATATTTAATGAATGAAATGCCCATTCGCCTGTTCTTACTGTTGCATTTACGAAAATGTACATAAAGTAAGGCCTTCAGGGTTTTGAGAGAGTTTGTTAATATTGACTTAATATACCTTGTACTCTGTCTGATTTTTATGTATGTATGTGTATATATATGTATATAGGTACGTTCACTTAATACTAACTAAAATACGTGGAGCTTTCGAAAGTAAACGTTATTCAAGATACGTACCTGTAACAAAACAAGGTTATTTAAAATGTATCCACATTTAGCAATAAATAAGTAATAACCAACATATTAAAGAATATTATTTTAAATACGACGAATCGCAATAGCCAGTTCCGCCTACTGTGCTGCTCACTAATAATTTGCTGTTGCCTAACATGTTAGGGGCATGATAAAACTACACTCTCTATTGTTTTCTACGCGCCATCGTGCCGGAACGCTAAATCGCTTGGCGACACGTCTTAGTCAGTAGGGTGGTAACTAGCCTCCCAGCAGACCAGACTCTAGACGCGAATCGAGCCCAGGATCTCCAACTTTATAATGCCAAAGCGCAGAAAAACTAATGTCACACTTCTTACACTATTGCGGAGGTGCGTTGAGATTACGTTTGCATTCAGTATACCTACGTCTTATTACATAATAAGATATAAACTTAAAATTTTAACAGTTTCTAGCAATCAAAGGAGACTAATAAAATCAAGCGCGCTTAAAATACAGGCGGACTACGTTAAAACCAGTTTTTTTATTATACCTAAATATAGGTAAGTATAATAATATAATTCAAGACTAAATGCTTCCAAATATCTAGTTAGACAAGTTTTCATACAGAGCGGAGGCGCGGACCGTGAGGCGCCGGCTTAGGAACATGGACTTAGGAACTAACGAATTTAAAGTAAACAGGCAAGTGCGACCGTATAAAGAAAACTATTGCCCCTCGGTCTAGAACTGCCTCTCAGTCTCACTTATCTAGGAAACTAAATCTCCTACACCCATAAAAGACGATGGTTTTATTATTGTAACGCCTCAAAATTTTTCATGGTTTTGGGTTTTTCTGTGTGGAACCTTTTATTATTCCGAGCGTTGTGGCACTGCAGCAGAGATGCTAATATTAAATTGACTTTATAATTCATATTATAAAGTTAAATTACTACCGGCTTGATTGTTTCCGCAATAAAATAAATAATATTGTCATCAAAATACCCATAGTAAGAAATTACCACTTTTTGTGGTGCTGTCGCTTTGACGTCACTTTAATAATGTTAAATCTACCAGCACCTAATCCTATAGATATAGATGATACCCGACTAATGCTAGAAACTGCATTAAGATCGGCTCAGTAACAATTTCAGATAAACGATAACATTTGGAACCCTCATAGCTCACCATCGAATCACTACTATGTAAATTATTGACGCGTCAAAAGTGCCTTTTAAAGGTCTATTTGAATACAGATTATTTGGATTGAAAATAAACCCCTTATAAGAATCCAGCAGAATTGCAAAGCTGTATATTTTTATTGAGCTTTATTAGAATAAATCTCAATAAAGATAATGAGACTTAATAGCCTCCTTATTCATTCATTTTAATACTATATCCAGAAGAAGACCACACAGTCGGACGAAAATCCTATAAGGATTCTGTTTTCCATTATGAGGTTCGGAGACCTATTATTATTAATAACTCTTCTACTCTCACGAGCAAATTAAAGCAAAAATAATTCGCGAGAAAAGATTAAATAATGCTCTTGACTCTGCATCAAATATCAATAAAAATCTCACTGAAGTGATTCAATATTTATGAGAAGAAGCGTCCTCATCTGAATAAAATCAGGTTACATTTAGACTTTTATAACACACGCGCTCGGTTTTCACAAATCCTAAATTTAAAACTAACGGATTTAGAAACGTTAATTAAACGAAGTAATGAATATCAGGTTTATTACCAGAACGGAGAAGCGGTTATTCATTACTTAACTTTAATTAATGTTTATGTGTATTTGTCAGATCTAAAATTAGCGCCTTTCTTTGTCGCAGAGAACATCGTGTAAGGGAAGGCGTTACTCCCGCGAGTCCACCCTTAGTACAGCGATAAGATTAATGCGCTCGAACAGTCGTTTTCGAGTATCGAAGTACGTGTGTCTATGTGACAAAGACCTCGTGTTCATGACGTATACATATACATGGCTAACGTTTGTCCAAACTTCACTTCTACTTTTAGCTCTATTCTTATTAGTCGAAAAAATGTAAATAAAAATCGATGAAGTTAAAATTGTATCTTGAATGTTTTAAGTCTCCTTACCCGATTGGTGCTCATGGGATCCTATCGACTATGACAGTCAGTCAGCAGGCTAGATTTCATTAAACGTAACGGTGTATATTAATATGCAGACGGGTCACGTGATGTTAAGTGATTACTCATCATAATCTCCATCAAATGAGGAGCTTCTGGTGTATACATTACAAGGATAGCCTTGTAATCGGTTTCTAGTTGGCATCATACTGGAACGCTAAATCGCTTGGCGGTTTGTCCTTGCTGGGCGGACAAAGCCTCGCAGACCAGACTCGAGCCGGGGACGCGCTGCGACACGCTGGTGGTCCAATATATATAATTAATAGCCCATACAATCACCTCGATTTTTCGTCAATCTTAATAATGGTATAATACTTATGTATTGTTTCACCTTGATTCGGAACCTTTCGCGTGAGCCCAAATCGCACTGAGCCAATGTTTACAAAAAAAAGCGTATCACCACAATAGTAACATTTTTTTAAAAGTTTTATTAAAGAAGATATGCTACAAAAATTATAATTGAATTAAATAACGAAAAAGCAAATAATAACGATAAGCAATAAAATACGCTTTACAAATCGTTCACGTTTGTATAAAAAAAATCGCACGGAATTGAGAACCTGCGCCTGCGCCGCGCCGCCTGTCGGTTACAAATAAAGCAGTGCTGTGTCGCACACGCACACGCGTATGCGCCTTATTATATTGAGATGCGCGAAGTCACGGCCGTTCACGATATTGTTCTGTCAGCTCCCTGTTTAATGTATAATGCAAGTAGTCAGTTAGTGCATTTTCATCAACGAACAGAAGCATTTTACTGGCTTTTGTTCGTTATTAAAGTAATTAATTAATATCAACGGAAACAAATTCACTTGTTTAAGCACATCCTTTTCTCCTAGCTACGCGACATTCAAAATGAAAATTGACAAAGACTATTTGTGACGCGCACGATGAAAGTAATCATACAAACATTTATGTCACATACAGATTTGATTTTGCAGTTTTTAATTGGAAACGTGTACGTGTATATATTTTTAATGATTTACTAACGAATGCCAGCGCCGCAATTTAGTCAGTTCACAAATTTCCGCGGGAAGTTTTATTTATTTCAAAATTATAAAATCCTATCCCCAATACGCTATCCTATAGGTGGGTAAAATTTCATAATTATTGGCTGAGCAGTTATGGAGCGAATGGTTTAAATGTAATTGACGTATATAATATAGTTTTATAATAACAAACCGACTATGGTTTGTACAGACAGGCCTTTTTTTTTTTTTGTCGTGGTGGAAAAGCTTTATTGCTACCTCTGTCCCTTGGGCAGGACTAGAGGTTATGTGGGACTCCCCCCCTAGGGGTATACCCAAACTAAAAACCACCACGACGTGTCCCTCACGCTGAGTTTTTCCAGACGCCCGGGGAACACTATTGCATTCTTCCCAGGTATCTAGCAAGCACCCCAGCCTTGAGCCGGGGCTCCGCGCGGAGGGGAGAGGATCGGGACAGCACGATCCCTCCCAGACTGACAGGAGGTTTGTTTAATGTCAGGTAGCTATTGTACAGACAGGCCTACATTAATTATCATATACGAATACATAAATATACAATGTCACTGTCTTTCGTTCACACGTATATGTATTTTTTTAATCAGCCTATAGACGCCCACAGCTGGACATAGGCCTTTCCGAGAGCGCGCCACAACACGGTCCCCTGCCTTCCTCATCCACCCGCCACCAGTGATCCTTTTCAGGTCGTCGGTCCTGCGAGCATGAGGTCGTCCTACGATGCGCTTACCAGTACGCGGTCTCCACTCCAGAATACATCTGCCCCAACGGCCATCGGTTCTGCGATAGATATGACCGGCCCACTGCCACTTCAGCTGGCTAATCCTTTGGGCTATGTCAGTTACTTTGGTTCTGTTCTCCTACGGATGTCCTCGTTACGGATTCTATCCCTCAGAGGTATATCCAATTGTAATACATATATGTATATGTCCTACCAATTGGATGTCAAAGATATAACAAAACATGCGTGTTAAGTTACAGTTGTACCCGGTTACGGCTTATTATATCCACAAGGCATATAAAAATATGTAAATCGCAAGATAACAAAGGCTTTGTCAGTGTTCAAGTGTCGCACAGCAATTATCGCTCTCAAGGCCCCCGCGCGGCCGTCTCGCTGTCAACTTACTCGTCCCACAACATTGTGCGACTCATTTTTATAAATCACTTAATATGAATGAGCTCCTTAGTAGATTTGCACTCTCGCGAGCGGATCAGCCGGCCCTGTGTTCGAATCCCGCATTACAAATGAACCCTTCTGCTGTTTGTGATAAGTTCTCAGTACCAGCAAGCATTCTCAAAGTTAGCACTGTCCAGCAACTGGCTTCGGAAAGCCTACCATCACTAGAACAGCTTTGTGATTTATAACTATTAAGCCCATATGTGCCCGTGCCCAGCATTTGAGCATAGACTGAAAATGATGATGAAATTAAACCGTCGAGTCGGATTTACTATACCTACTGTAGATTTTTTATTAAACAAGCATTCCACAAAAACTTTTACAGCCAGCGAAACCGATGCAGTAGAAGTTAGTAGTAGTAGTAGAAGTTTTTTTTTTTATACACTACAGGTTAGCCCTTGACGGCTATCTCACCTGATGGTATCTAAGTGATGATGCAGTCTAGGATGGTAGCGGGCTAACCTGTTAGGAGTATGGTAATCCAACGCTCCTAATTGGTTTCTACGCGACATCTTGTCGGAACGCTAAAATCGCTTGGCGACACGTCTTTGTCGGTAGGGTGGTAACTAGCCACGGCCGAAGCCTCCCACCAGACCAGACTCGAGCCGGGAATCGAACCCAGGACCTCCAACTTTATAATGCGACAGCGCACGCACTGCGCCACGGAGGTCGTCAAAAAAAGTAGAAGGGAAAAATCGAGTTCAAATGATTGTCTTTACCAAAATGCCGAACACTGGCTAAGGATGCGTGATGCGGGACAGCGTACCCCAGCTAAGGTTGCCCTTTGTGTCAGTGTATGTACTGGTGTTTAAATCCAACAATTGACGGCCCTCAAGGCCGCTCGTTCAGCCGCTTACTATTAAGGCTTCCGCTTCAATTACACATACGCGTTTTGATACTGATTTACTGCTGTTTTTAGTCGAGTCACATACAACTTATGATCATATAGTCTGTTGCCCGACTTCTACATCCACGTTTGTGTCGGGACGTGCGTTTTTCCACAAAAAAAAATATCCTATGTTCAGAGATGTTACAAGCGCTATCTGTCGTGTAGCCGTGAATAGGTGAAGAAGTCTATTATTTAAAATACGTAACACAAATTATCCTTTGTCGATCTCTAATATACGAGATGTATATGTGCCAAATTACAGACAGATCTGTGCAGTGATTGTAATTGACAATGATAACAAACGTTTTATCACTACATTCAAATCAAAAATCAAATGCAAATAAGAAGAACGTTGCTAATTTAAATCTAATTTTCGATATTCGAAATACTCTGTTTTACGTTTGATAAATTGATTTGATAGTGTGTGTGATTCTCTCGGGATAAAAAAGTAGCCAGGGTTAATACGGGGTATTATATATCTCGATTAAAAATTGAAGCCAAACAATTTAGTAGTACCAGCGTGTAGGAGTAACAAACACCAACACACATACAAAGTTTCACATTTATAATATTAGTGTTTGTTATTCGTGATTTTATCAAAACTTCTACGACTGTTGTATTTCGTGCCAAATATTAAATTTTTGGCATTCAAAAGTGTGCACATTAATTGGCGGACAAAAGGTAAACTCTTTTACTTATTTAGAGAAAAATCAGCTCAAAGCTTAACGACTTGTGTTTTTCTCATACCAGAAGAACCCATAATAGAAAATTAGATAGATCTTTGAACCAAACTCGCTGGGTTACACAATATATTGTTATTGGTATTGCATATTGTTTCTATAACGAAAGGAATTATTGGAGCGCATCCGGTTATAGTAATTTAAATAACTTATCAGGTGAGACACAGAATTCACAGAAACGCTTACGTGGGTTTATTTATTTTTTATTTTTGGCAACAGCGACGTCTGGTATCTTCTTTATCTCACCAAGTAACAATCAAAATAGCCAATCATAATTTGCGTGTTGACCGCAATCGTTGTGTTTTGCAAAGATAAGTTTGTCATTTGGCACAACAGGAACTACCATTTAGATTTCTTGATGAATCTAATTGTTTGTAAATAAAGGAAATTTCCAAGAACTTGTATCGTACACGCGTACTTTCGAAATGCGATATTATTGTTAAAAAATATATGCAACATCAACATAGTGGCAAATTAGGTCACCGATATTTATTTTCCAAAATTCTAAATATGATCCCAATATAAATAATTTAAATTTAACTACTGTTTTTCTTTAGATTTGTTTGTTGAACGAAGTTTCTTATCGCGCGTTGTGAAAGGGGGCTAGACGGAAAAAAATTCTTACGAAAAGTTGTCACGACACTTTTTGTTATTGTAAGCTGTGCGGCGTCGCATGTTTCTCTGTCTGTCTCTCTCTCTCTTATAGAAAGCAAGCCAGATATTTTTATTTCTATTTCGCATTGAACAGTGTGGTGTCGCGACGATTATTTTTGTTGAGTGTATACAGGTTTTTTGTAAATAATAAATAATAAAAAATAATAATAATAATCCTGACAGTGTTTCTGCACAAGTTCCGGATATTGCTGATGGAGTACAAAATTGCGCCTACTGATTAAGTTTATATAACATTATATTTGTTAATAATAAAAAAAAATATTATTATAACTTAAATAAAATAAAATTTTATTACAATTCCTTCACTAATTAATCGAAAGGAACTTCGTTCCATCCGGGTGTCCCTTGATACCTCTCAAGTTTTTTTTTTATGTTTGGGAAGCACGTTTTTAAGTATCACACTCATTGGCCCAAGCAAACGGCAAATGTTTAAACTTCTGTCTAGTAGTAATAAGCCTTCTTCAGGGCTCGATAAAGCTAGTTACCACTCGATTGCCAAAGAAACCGATTAGGATGGGTTCAGCCAGCGAGCATCGGTTGCTCCTCTTGCGCCGCAGATGTTCATGGGCGACGGACATACCTTAACATCAGATCACGACGGTCGTATGCCCGCGATGTGAGCATACAAAATTATATATCCTTTATTAAATAACTAACTACCAGCTATAACAGCTCCATCCGGCAAGATGTAACAGTCAGTCCTCTCATTTAAGCACAAGATATAATTTGCACCCCCATTCGTTTTTAATTTCTACATTGACGCAATCATGTGTTTCTGCGGGTGATTGCCCAGACGAGCGATTTCCTTATAATACCAATAATGTGTTAGTAGTATTACCCTGATAAATGAAATCTAAACAGTCTGTATGATAACGACAATAACAACTAAGATACGCGTAATTCATTATCGGTGCGTTGCTACGAACGATATGTTTTGCGACTCATTTTATAAACACAAAACTTTGCGATAAACGATAATAACGACGAATTAAGAAATGATAAATACCTTTTTGTAGGTAGTTGTTCGGAAAATCATCATGCGTATATTTTTTTATAAAACCTTTATTTCACAATATTCAGTTTTCAAGTAGTTAGCATATTTGCTAATGGATCTCAAGATCCATGGTTCCACGACCGGGTGGGGCCAATAATCGCTAGGTCATGAAATTCTTAGTAGGTACCTGCCCGGAGTTAGAAGATTTGCGTATTTTCAACAAAGTTCCTTTAGGCCTACGAAGAGTAGGTATATTTCTTTTTATTATCCTTATAAAAATCTCGTGCTACAGACATTCGATGCATTAGTATACATGAATATTACATATTTTATGTGCAATATATTAATGTTACGTATATACAAATAATAAAAAAAAAAAACATTTTTATTAGGACACCGCGCCACCGGGGATATTATTAAATGTGTTCCCGGATAGTTATAATAACGTAGATAACGAGACAGCAAAAAATATATGTAACGTTACACATTAAATATTTTACGAGAAGTGGACGTGACAAACATTCATTTCATTTTATTCAATTTATTCAATTTACATGTGTGCGAGACGTTCTTGAATTGTAAATAATACTAATATAATCGTAGGAAAACGTCGATTTTTTGCAGAAAACCTGGGACGATTACAAAGGAAAAAGAACCTATAATAATGGCAGTTCCACATAATGTTCTCAAAGGCGTAAAAAGTCTACCAAGCCACCAAGGGTTTACTCTTGTTATGCTTAGAGTAGACGAAACCCCTACGTGAACTTTATTTATTTATTTATTTATCTCCTCTTAATCTAACTTGTGATGGATTTATAATATAATAGTAATGTGAAGATTGAAACACTGCACCGTCCCAACTAGATTGTAGACCTTACCTAATATGAAGATTTGAAGAAGATATGGAGACAAATCGCCGAAATATTTATGTCGCGTAGAATAGATAACCTCCTTCCGCGTGATAGCCGCTAGGGAAACGATTGGAAAGATACGCGAAACCGGGTTTATTACAATCGCATATAAATACTTTGTTATACATATGGAACAATTAATATTTATTTATTATCTGCTACATGCCAAGTGGTTATCAAGTCTAATCGTATATGTTTGTGGCAGGTTGAACAGATACACTCGTATGTAAAGTAAACATCGTCCCATTGTTATTACACAGATAACACTCAAACTGTCCAAATACCGTTGACTTCTAGAACCACCGAGTATCTATATGATGTTTGTGAATTTCAACGACAATAATATTACGTCAGTACAATAATAATGCCTCAAGTATATCTTAAGCTAATACATAAAACGAGTAGATACAATGTTAAAGCTTCGTTTATTTAAAACGAAACCTGCAGAAAAAGGGGGTAGTTATTGAGAATATTAATAATGGCGAAAAAAACTGTCTTTTTGTCAATTTATTGTCTTATACAATATATTACTCCACTACATAAGGCGTATAATTTAGATGATGGAAAATTATAATTAAAAACATATTGGAGAAGAGTTTACATCTATGTGCATAAGTTAAACAGCTCTTATTATGCTTAATAACATTACAATACTAAAAAAAAAACAATGAACAGCAAGTATAATTTGCTATATTCCGCCACGCGCAAAGTTTGACTTTGCTTGTCGCGCGACAAGCAAAGTCAAACTTTGCTTGTCGCGCTAGTGAAGTCAGCATCTTCTGAGGATGATCCGGTGTCGGGTCGAAACGTGCGTAGAGGTTCTAGTGGAAGATTTTGTGTGGTGTTGTACTATACTAATCTCCCGGTTGTCGGCGGAATATAGCAAATTATACTTGCTGTTCATTGTTTGTCATGGACTTCCGCAAAGTAACGCCTGCTTCTATTCATTATTACAATACTAGTCTTACTAACGCAGGTGAAACCGCGAAAAGAACACCTAGTAGTCTCTATATATAAAAAGAAATTGACGTGCGTGTGTCATGCAAAACCCCTAAAATAAAATCTATGATTTTAGCGAGAGCGCCTTATTTTATGATGGATAATTATTTGATAAGCGGTTTCGCGATGGCTGCTCGTAACGGATTATTATAGCCTGATGGTAGTGAGGACTTTCTAAATACTACTACTTCAATACCCGCCCCCCTCCCCCCACGCGATCGTAATCGTCGGCGATTCGGCAGAGCTGCGGCGCGAAACATAATTACTGAATTACGACTCCGTATCATATCGAGATCGTTGTTTATCTTTATAAAGGATCCACTGGTATAGTCGTTTGATTTTTAAGATTTATATAGTCTTAAAAATCAAACGACGTTGGCGCAAAGACCCCCCGGCAGACAATGATTACGAATATATTATGCAGTTCGGGAGGTCACCGGTTTGATACCTGGGCGAGGTTTAGTCTGGAGAGAGCCTTCAGTCATGGATAGTTACACCTTTAAGTGCCGCCAAGCGATTTAGAGCGAAATACTGAACGTAACACCGATTAGGGGTAGAAGTTTAAATAAACTTCCATACCTATACCCTTATTTGCATACTCTCATCATTCATCACTTCATTCAAGGGCTAACTCGTAACGCCGCATGTTGGCTGGAACACCACCCAACTGTACGTTAAGGAGTCATCATACAGGGATGCTCCGGGGTCGGAGGACATGCGGTTAAAGTTTATTTTAGAAGACTCGCGTGGTCTCTGATACGGCGTTTGCAGTATGAAGAGATTCATTATTATACAAATATTTATATTATACCTTATTAGAATTACACATTCGCGGTTAGTTAGTGTTTTCCTCGTTTCGAGTTTCTAAACAAACCATTTTTTTATACAAACTCCTACTTAGAATGTAATTTAGCAATAGCTGAGACAATTGCGTTACGTGCTAACTGAATGCCAATTTTCAGCTCGATTATTCCCGTTGTTTAAACCGTGCGTTGTTAGTTCAGTCAGTAAGTCAGTCAAGTCTTTTTTTCTTTTTATATAATATACAGGTTGAGCCGTTAAGGGCGCGGGTCACTTCTGGGTCAGCATGAGATGTGTTTTGGCCGCAGTCGACCCGCGCTGGCCAACTGCAGATTACTACGCTTCATACACCTTTGTGAACATTATGGAGAAGAAACACTTATTCTACTCCGTTAAAGCTGCTTAAATTAAATTAATAAACGCATATAACATTTAGATGGGTGTAAGTGTGAGAACTCAATCCTTCAATCGAGAGACAAACTTATATATGCTCATATAGTATTATTTTTGAATATATTACTTTAAAAAACAAGAACCAAAATAGCTATCCTATCCAGCACGGAGAGGTTGCACTTGCCTCCCGAGCCCGTCGCGGTGGACCTTCAGAACCGGTTCACCATTCATCAAGTTTCGTGAGCACTGCTCCCCTAGTATGAGATTTGCACGCTCGCATTAATCGTTTTGAATTTTGAAACATTGCAACGTCAGGCTATATCGAACGATGAAAAGACAAAAGTAAATAACCCACTAAGTAGCTTATACTAAAGGTTAAGTATGAAAACTGTTTAAAATTGGTATAAAATGCTACTTGGTATAAATTATACTTAAACCAAAGCAAAAAAAGACTAATCAAACGAAAAGCAGCGCGCGTCATTTTAAAGCAAATGCTACACTGATGTACTGGCAAAGCTGTGTTGTGATTCTAAGCACCACTGAGGACGCTGGATGTTGCCTTCACTTACTTAACAAATCTCGTAGAACGAATTTTGCACGCCACCGCGGACGAATGGGTAAAATTCATACTAGAGCACCTCGCCACCGGTATATGGCTATTAGCGCCGTACATGGTAGTTGACAGATAGTTTGCAGGTTCTCCACCTTTATCAGTTAAACACATCCCATGGGATGTACTATTAGTTTGATTACTTTATTAGACCACAGATATTATTTACAAAAAAAAAAGCTGTTAAAAATAGACTTTCGATCATTTGAATGTCGATATAAGACGAAGATTACAGACAAAATTAATTGCCTTCAGTGTGACATTTAGTATTTTGGGAACTGGCCTTTAGAAAATTCTAAATACCTTATGTACCTAGTACTATTACCTACTTAATTACCGCCAGAAACTTTGATTTAAAATTTTCTGCTGTCCAATGGTTTTATGTTATACTTAATTATATTATTAATACTGCGCATAAAACTATGACAAAGATACTGAGCTGGAGTGACCCCTGGGCCCGACTAAATAGTAGATAGTATATATATGCCTATGCTTGGTATTATACTGAATTCGTACTAATGCGTTGCTGGCCTACCACGTCACTATTACTGTGGGCGCAAGTTGACAAACGCACAGTTAGCGCCAAGGCTCCACTTACCTGATTACGATTAAATGAACGATGTGGTGATATGGTCACCAATCGGTTTCGTGCTATTATGTATTCTACAATACTCAAAATCGAATCAACTATGAAATTTTATATATTTTCTTTTGCAAATATTATATTATATATATTATAAATATACTTTATTCACGTGTGTTGAGTGTTGACAATGTCGCAGTTTTTCAGCGAATCCCGTTTTTTCGAAACGGTAAGGTTAACCGGTTAGACGGTTTACATCCAAGGCCAGATTAACAAATTGAGTTTTGGATAACATTCAGGCCAAGAAACATCGATGTACTTTAAGATTATTCCATCTTACACCGCAAAAATCATTTCAATTCAGATAGCCTTATTATTTCAAAATGTTACCAACCAAAAAAATGCATTATGATTTTGAAACAATAGCAACAGCAATATTAAATTAACAATGCTGTAAGGCAACGCTCGCTGTAGCAGGGTACGCGTACGCGTGCTCCAAGTTGTGCGTGCTCAAGTAAGTCATAAGATGCTGCGCAAAAAGTTTAAGCTATTCAACACAAGTCGGGATTCAATTTATCTGTGAACTGTCATACCCCTAAAAATTTAGCACGCTGTGGTCTAAGAATGTATCAGCACTTATATGGTTATTTGCAGTCAGAGACTAACTTGTAGCAAAATAAAAGAGGATTTTTCATAATTATGTGTACAAATAGATAGTTAAATAACACGTTGAAGTAAAAGGTGTCGCACACGTGTTAAGTCCACGCGTTATATCACCCAGCTACGAGTACGACGTCACGGATACTGGTAAACTGCTTACCCCCAACGCGACAGAAATCGCACTTCCCAGCCAGTCAAATGAGATTATTACTAGCGAGTGAAATAAACTATTTAGTTTATTGAGTTGAGTATTCTCGTTAATAAGAATTAGCCATCAGCGAGTTACATGTAACGGCTCGCCACGCAAGATTTAAACATTGAAATTTTATTAATGATGATGTCTGCAACTTCGTTCATATTAAGGTCCTAAGAAACCCCATCGAAATAACAATAAGAAACATTGACAGTAAATAAGTAATTGGATAGGTTACCAACTATGGCGGTTTGAACGAGTATAACGCATCTTTCGTGCTCAGTTCCTTTAATTACAAGTAGTAAGTAACAATCATCGCTCGAAATCGCATTTTAATTTAACTTAGAAGGTTAACTATGTGTGAGTCCGTCGCACTTAGCCGGGTTTTAATGAAGGTGTAATGTTTAAGCCACTTATGTAGAGGAGATTGTTTGATGACTTACTATTTTCTTCTGCGAATGTACTGTTATTAAGTAGGCTCTCTGGACTGGGTGACCTCTAACAAAGCGATGTGCACTGTGACCTATCACATAATGCGACTTCGGTTTCAGTTGACTAGTGTAGCGATCATTATTATTTAATTATCGTCTTTCTGTTTTTCTACACCACAAATTTAAGTATATCGACGAGTAAAACCGAAACACAAAGAAGCACGTTATGAGGCGCAGGCAACCTTTGCCAGACAACCTTAGGTAAAGGAAACCAAAAACAATTGGGAGTGGAGACGAATCCAACACAGTTTCAAAAAAATTAATCAATTTTGCAATTTTATTAACATTTTCTCACCTTTTAACCTCCCGTGATACTAAAAAACGTCATCTCTTTTTTATATAAAATGATGTTTGATGAACGGCTTAGTGAATGACGTACTAATTATTGTGATAACATTCAGCGTCTACGCATTTTGTTATAATAAAATGATAACCTTATAACGAATACATATTAAATTAATTAAAATAATAAAAAGTTCACCCACGAGTATAGATAAGGAATACTGCAATAGAAATGAATAACACTTCTCGAATACCCGCTCAAACAATGAGATTATGACACCACATAGATTGAAGAACCTACAATGTTAGTTAGATGTTATCACCTCTCGAGTCCCAATATATTACTTTTAAAAATATAGTGTTGACGAGATGCTAACATGGGCACCAGGTGCAACGACACTCGATAAACTGTGCAGTGAGCAACGTCATCAGGGGAAGTTATATTTATATTATAGTCGGCAGTTGGGGCACTCTAGTAGGATTAAAAGAGTGCAGCCTCGTGGTGGACAACGATGGCCGACGACAATTCACAATAGAAAATCTGGCAGAAGGACGAGGAGAGCCGACCTCAAAAACTGGCAGACTTATCTCATGAAAATGCATTCTAAGTTGGAATTTGGTTGGATATATTTCATAAGTATGCCTATTACAGTGAGTAGTGGGCCACCGACTCGCATTAAAGCAGCTATGCTCTAAATTAATTAACCTATTGTGCTCGGGCTTAGCACTAAAAATTGAACCCTTTTAGCTTTAGTTTTAAGTTGGCAAGTGTAGTTATCACCATCACTTCACCAATAGAGATAATGTAAACTGTGATATATATGAATGATTCATAAATGTCTGTAATAGGTTTATATGAATAAAGCTATTTTTGATTTGATATGATTTGATGCAGTGTCGAAGCCGTCTAACCTGTCAACCAATTTTGATAATTCTATTTTTATCTGATAGGATTTTACCATTTACCTTCTATTGAATGTTAAAGAGAATCACACGAACATTATCCGAGAAAGAAAGCGGGCAGTTCCTTCAAATTACTAGCGACCGAATTGACCGAAAACTAGCGAATTTTTGAGTAAAATGGAACTCAGTATAAGTCGGGTTGGTAAACTTTATAACCAAAACATTATTCTTAAACAACATTTAATGTATATCAATCAGTTACCATTTTTTTTCAACCCTCTTAATACTACTCGTAGTTTAATGTCAGGAGAGATACCTATGTAAAATGATTTTGTTGAAATACTGAGTGATCTATCGACGTATGCATCCACAAAGAAAGGATTCCTGAAAATTCATCCCCCAAACTACAATAGGAATATGTATGAAGTTTAAACTGAAGGTCAACGAAGCCTCAGCCTGGTATTTAAATAAAATTTCGAATTTCAGACAAACGGATATCAAAAAAAAATGTATACGCTTGCCTAAACCAGTCAGTAGGTGGTAGGTACCAATACCCACTGTACTTGACAAAAAACAGCTGCCTATTTGAAGTAGCAACCGAGAAGCACGTCCCAACTGACTTTAGAGGTCACGTTCTCAGACAATGTTCAAATACCTACTTCGATACGATTACGATTGAAAATGATTTGTAAAGTAAATGCCGGAAAGTATATTTATTTATTTATCATTGGTAGTGGTTCATTACTTGTATAACACCTATTTAACACGTATGGGAGCACACTGGATATAACTTTTTAATTTTTTCCATAAAAGTTTTTTGGAGGTGCGTTCAATTGGCGGTATCTGTTAATTATTTGCACAGCGTTTGCCATAAAATGACTGACTTCGATAAGTAAAAATTAATGCTGCTGCGAAATTGCATATATGTATTTTGTGACAGGTTAGCCATCCATACAAAACGAACAGTTTGAAATTGCCACCAAGATGGCAGATCAGGTTAGAAAGGTTGAATAAAAAATTGGAGGTAGAGATGGAAAATAAAAATTATTCAATAAGTACGTAGACTTCATATGCAGACTTTCCACTTTCTAGTAAGTTAGAATTTTTATCTCAAGAACATTTTCCAAAGCAAACTTTCACCCCGTATTATTGCTAACCCTAAAATAGCACGTCGAAAAATGCTTACAAGGGCTAAAATGCAAAGCGAAGCTAGTATTGTGAACAATTAACATAATTTCGCCTTTTGTCGCGTCGCTCCAATGAGAGCTTTAAATTATTACGTAGTAAGGAGTTTACTTTCCAAATTTCAGGTTTGGCTGAAAATAGTCCTGAGATGAAATATTCGTGAAATCAGTAATTATGTGATGTTCACTTTGGTTATACTACTTTATATCTTCCTAAGTCTTTTTTTTTTCTTAATAACACATAATATAATACATATGTGTCTTTCTTTTACTACCTCAAGATTAGGAAAGTGATGCACTTGGAGACGCGGTGTCGCCTCTGGATGTGTAAAATAACATCTGATGGTCATACATCCGAATGTCGTGAGGTATCCTCTAAGAGCGCCACAAAGTTGCAAACTTACGCTTACATGCATATTATATAATGTCATATACATTTGCGCAGACGGGCAAAATTAACGTAAGTACGTATATTGTTATATCACGGACAAAAACAATAATTGTGTGCGTGTGTGTATTTGAGTTTGAAGTAACTTTCTGTTATTAGCTTATATAATATTTTCATCGATAGGACGCCACTACTAACTGTAATGACTTGACATCACATTGGGACAATTTTTTTGTTGTCTACAAGTTAGCTGTTGACGGCAATCTCACTTGGTGATATGATGCAGACTAAGGTGGTAGCAAGCTAACCTATTAAGGGTATGGTAAGCCCATAGTCCTAATTGTAACGCACGGAACGGAATGCTCAATCGATTGACGATACGTTTTCGACAGTAGGTTGGTAACTAGCTATGGCTGACGCCTTTCCAGCCGGGAATTGAACCCAGGGCCTCTAACATTATAATGCGACAGCGCAAGCGCTGCGGCGAAGTCGTCAAGTCGTATATATGTGCGTATAAACGTGTGTGAATTATTGTTTAAATAGTATCAAAGGCGCCAATCTTTTTCTGTTGCTATAATAACCCATGACCCAATTTGAGCCCAAACGTAAACAAAGCTGATGTTATTAGAATGAGCGTGGTCGCCAGCGCGCATCAAATCACAACCTACATACTAAAATCATCTAACTTCTGCTTGTGTCTCCGCACAACACTGGATCGCATTTCTCATTGAAGATGTTACGATATTTAAAAATTTGGTTTGCGACGTTCACGACCGGTAATTTGCCCTTGTTAAGCCAAAGTTCGAATCATACACTTCAAATGAGTCAGTTTCGAGAAAATAATAAAACAATAAAACTTTCTCGAACGCAATATTGTTAAAATACAATTTCTTTCCCATTACGATACAAAACAAATCCGACAAGTTAATGTCAGAAGAAGGTTGATTCCATCAATTATTTTTTCTTATTTCTTTCTTTTCTTTTGGGGAAAATCGCGCAGATTTTCTCAGCATTACCAAAAAGCTTTGTTTCCAATTTTTACCCTTCTATTTTGCAAAACATAACACTCGTGTTTAAATGAGGGTATCACGCAGTTACATAAATTCGGCTAATGAAATACGTTGAATCGTCAACAAAGTCGGGAATAAAACTGCAATCTCCAAACATAATTTAAAGGTTTACATTTTCAGTAAGGAGGAGATTGCAAGCACATCACAGCCGTTCAAAGCACAGCAACATAATTTTACACCGAGATTTTTTTTTTTTTCGGACTGTCTATTAGCTGTACAAACCCTATTGGTTGCCACAGCGTAACCGGGCTGTTTGGCGAGCTTTAGAAAGAAGCTCTGCCAGAAGAAATTTTGAGCCCTAGGGCTCGAAGAAACTATGGGAACGACTGCCTAAGGGCGCCTCCTTTGAGGCCGAACCTCGGCTTAGGCGACGTTTGGGATAACGGGGGGGTCGGACGGTGAGTGGTCCTACGTCTCCGAGGTCGTGGATGGAGCCCACGTCCGGATGACGTAAGATAGCGGGGACCTCGTCTTCGCCGGCGAAGACGGTGTGTAGCGTATGATTGTGTGGTAGGTGGTACGAGTGTGTTGTCAGTAGTCATCTGATCGTCAGGGTCATGAAGGATATGTTTAGGTCTCCTCTTTCGGAGAGGAGCGCTTAAGTCGGGGGAGACACCGAGATATTTGACATCATTTGATATTACGCGTGCGACAAATGGAAAAGGAAAATCTGTCCTTATTAGACATTTGGAGAATTTATTTGACCCAGCTATTAAACGTAGATTTAATTCTCATGAAAGTATAACTTAAATTATAATAAAGTGAAAATAAACATGACTCGCGCTTTCGAAGGCTCTATTCATTCAACCATCTGAATGAAACAAATATGTATTTGTCAAATAAAGTTGGGCGATAAAAAGAGGCGGTCAAAGCGACACGTCAAAATACAATCAATATCTTGCAAGCAGAGAAATGGCATGTTTACTTTCATTTCACTGTTAATTTACTATATTACATTTCATTTCATTTCATTTTATAGGGACAACAGTTAGATGAAATATTTTATGACAGATCATGTTTTTTTGCAATCACTTTCAAATTATCTTTTTATATCAACGGAATGTAACAACAGCCGTAGACGATTAACATGTTAAGATAAAAACTTTTTAACACACACAAAACCGAAAACGCAACTATATTAGTCAAAATCATGTCATGTGTATTATATTATGTTCTTTCGCCCATTTTTTCCACTGTGGATATTATTTTTCCCCATGTTTGGAAAATGCACTAAACCGTCAGAGGGGATAACTATTTTATCCTTTCCCCGTGGTGAAAATACCTCCCGTCAATACTAGCACGGCGGTAGCAGGTTTATCTATTTAACCCATAAAAACAGTAGTAGGTAGTAGTAAACGTGACGGGATGAAGTAAAACCCTCCACAGTAATTACAGCGAGTGATTCACGTTGATGATATCACAGCCGCAGCGCCGACGCAGCGTTGTAATGTAAATAAATTGCAATTATCAGTAAATCTACGCTTGCGGGACAACACCGCGTCGAGGAGAAACAACGGCGCTTGATTGGATCATATTATGCTTTGTGATTGAAATTATAACGAGCGCTGATTATGTTTATACTGAGCTTCATCTACTTAACCGAAGAACGTTGGGGTTTCAAGATGCTGCAGTGCCGATTCAAACCTCTTGAGACTCCAAAGTCCATCGCCCCCTTCAATCCTGAATCGTGGACGAATTTATCGATATGTTTGTACATGAAACGCAGCATAGTTTTACGCCGGCCGGCCGCCGTCTATTATTTTTATTTTCCCGCCGCCGATATAGTACATTCTTAAACTCCATCTCATCTGTGGATAAATGGACTCTTTGCACGACTTTGACATGTGTTCATTTTTATTTTAAGTTAAACTCGACTGGAAAGTATGTATCGTGATATTTCAGAGATGACAGTATAAACTAAGACATGATGAAAATGGCGAGATGTTATATTACCGATATTGTAGTAACTACGGTTGGTAGCCCTGTATTATGAGGTCACATCACCGATGATAAAAGTTTAATCACCATTTCTATATTAAGCTTTGCGAAAATTTACACGTGCTTAAAAATTAAGGCCCATTTTTATCGTCATATGAATTGTCAACTTGTGTTAAATTATATGAACTATTTATTTTAAACTCTTAATCTACAAAAAAGTTCGTTAATTTAAATCTTCTACATGATAGATGGACGACCGAGTCAGTTTCTTCAATGTACATACTTTAAATACAAGGACTTTAAAAACATTGACAAGTTCATTACTACTGTTTCGGTCTGTACGTGTTCGTAGTAATTGTTGAAGTGGAAAAATCCTGATTGTAACACTAATGAGCTGTGACGTGTCGTAGAAATCACTCACATAATGATTGAAAACCTTACTATTTACAAGCAAGCCGTTACTCACTCACTCGTGATGTAGTAAATAATGCGCAAGTAACACTACTGCCTACTTACACGAAGCGTATCTTTAGTAACGTTTCTAAGGAAATATCAACAATCTAGTAGTTATAACCACTCGAAAGCAATAGGTAGCCGTAGGTAAACTTTTCTATTATTTGTCTATTCTGTTATAATTCAGATATACTGAGTCTTCAAGGCGGTTAGATGTTAAAATGAGCGAACTATAATGTTAACGTAATACATACATTTTCATAATAATAAACAAATCGGTGCATAACGATCCATCCCACAGAAAGTTCGTGAGATGTGACGCAGCGGCAGTATCTACCTTTGTTCCAATCTCCCTCAATTCAGTCAGCTGTTTTTTTTTGTAACTATCGAGTGTACAGCAAATTATCCTACTGTGAACTTTGCCAAGAGGTACTCAAGATAGCTCACAATTATAGGGCTACCAATGCAAAATTACGAACCTCTTAAAATAAACCTATTTCTAGCAATCAAAGAAAGCGGTTTTATTTCGGAGTGGGTATTGTTAATTTGTATAAATGTAACTGACTGTTATGATTTGGCATTATATTAACGTCAAACGAAAGTATACGTGTGAGCGTATGAGCGTATATGTGAGCTTTTGTTTTATTGTTATCAAAGACTTAAATAATTTTTCTGTTGTCATACAAATCAGTCATCTTTAAACTATAATCGAAAAACTAAATACCGAATTTATTATTATTTATTTGCAGTTTTTTCTCACAAAGGACTAACAAAATGGACTATTATAAATACTGCTATACTATTTTCGTGTATAATAATTTGTATATATTTTAAGGCAAAAAAAAAATATATAATAAAGAAGGATAAAGCCTCAATATTGACAATATAGGTGCTACTCATAATATTATTCATTATAGTTAAATAAGGGATGCTATAAAGGATATAAATGGACAAGCAAACACTTCAGTTTTCACGCATGCGATTGTCGTTGAATTCATTATATCATAATTTATAGATTACACCGACTACTATTAACCCTATTTAATCCCTTTTCCTGCTATAAAAAGCAGCTTCGTTCGTCTTTCGAAAAGTCCTACTACCTAGTTGAAGTTCTATCGTTATGGGTTCAGTCTCCCCAGCAGCGATTTCGTAAAATTACAACAATTGTTCAAACATGACATGTTTTGGGATGGCCTCAAAATATAGCACGTAGAATCGAAACTGGTTTTGCTTATCTTAATTTAATATGCAACCCTTAATACTGCTTTCAATTACTGGTTGTAAAATAATGTATTTCGCTTAGGTCGGCAGTAGCTAACCAACTTACAGGAGGAGTAAGCCAAGATAAAAATATGAGTTGCAATACAAAACACTATCCAAGTAATATAGCATGATTAAAGCAAACTTTACTAGAGCATTCACCCGTACCTTCTATTATGCCAACATCGGTAGACGGCACAAACGTTCAAACAAATGGAGAATAAACGAAATCGGTTCAAATTTGGCGGAGATATGGAATGATGTGGAAACATCGCAACATAAATGTAAGACAGAGGCAGATAGGTACCTCAGCGTTGAATTCATAACCTGCTTGTGTTATGTTTATGTATCGTAGGGTAGGAGCTATCTACTTATAAAGCGGGTTTAAAATGTTATTACACTTGCTATTTTGATAGCTGTCAGTAATAATTAGTTATAAACTAATGTGCTAGTAACGTAGTGTTTAGATCCACACTACGTTTTAATTGGGCCTCAACCCATCTTTCAAATGAAAAAGAAACATTATAATCAGATTTATCGGAGATACCGTGTTTGACCTTGTGGTCCACTAATTGGTGACCTTTTGGACGTCGGTTAAATAAACAATACAAAGCTGATTGCTGTCACTTGAAGTAAAAAACATACAAATACCTAACTACCACCCTGGGAACCGATCTTAACGAAATTTACTATAGGGATAAATTGATCCTACAGACGGGATACAGGTTATCTTTGAGTAACCCAATGCGATGCAATCAACAGCAAATAATCAACATCTCAAGGGTGAGCGCAAGAAGTGTAGCAAGTACCGCGGGGCCTCAACAATTGAGATGATGCACAGGATGCAGCAACTGCAATTCGCGAGCGCCGTCCGTTTCGCAACACAACAAAAGTCATACCGATTTCCTTTCTCACGTAATGCCGGTGCTCGCCGCCGTGCGAGTTGGTGCCGAAAGACTGACCCATCCTGTGCACTCACTAGGACCACTGGCTTTACTGATACTCCCAGCAGAACGCTGTCAGCTGATCACTGGCGCGAGTGGCGGCTGTCGGTGCGCATGCGTGCGGCGCGCGGCACGTGTGCGTCGATAAACGGCCCGGTTGATACTGAGTGGCGCTGACAAGTGAGCGAGTACGGAGCTCGGTGAGCGACCGGCGACCGGCGGCCGGGAGGGACCGGTGACCGATAACGTCGGTCGGGCGCTACGGCTGATGTGCTCAACTGCTCGTTACCAGCACTGACCGGCTAGCTCCACGTACTCATTGTTCTCATCATCATCTCCAGCTTGTCGATGTCTCGCGGCTGGAATAAGCCTCTCCTCTGATTAGGGCTTCGACACTCCATTCTGCTGCAATTTCCTTTATTCCCTCAGATTGAAAGGAAGAATTAGTAACAATAACCGGGACAGAAAGCGTCGCCCACGTCGCAGAACGGGGTCGGAAAACGTCAATTTCCTAACCACACGCTGGTAATGAAAATATACTCACAGATAAAGACAATACGTAGCAATTTTTGACCCAACATTGCCATCAATTTCAAGACCTCGAGAAGCTAAAAATGATTACAACTAGAACAACAGTTACATTTACTTTTACCTCGAAATCGCTACCAATTCTAACAATTAGCTGCTCACCAGTCACCGTTGGCAAACGCTCGTCTTCATACAATGCGACCAGCATGCCACCGTCGCTTTGCATCAAAACAATCTATAGCGAAGCAGACTGAACTCAGGATATCGAAACAATAATCCATAGTAACTCTATAACATACAATTATGAAAAATGAGATCATAAGATCAGACTTGGAACAAATCTTGCAATATCAAAGTCGACAATATTTAGTAATGGTTGCATAAGATGTGAGATAACACGCGACCTTCGCGGCGCCGTTTGTTTCTGAACTTGGCCTCACCAGCGTGTACCTAGATGGAATCACAAAGGATTCCTCTACCTTTCTCAGTGTGTCGATATTTTACAGGTACCAATAGCAATTTACTTTGCATATACCGATCAGATGTTATCTATCTAGTTTGATGGTATCTTTGTTGCGACTGTATCACGTCGATAACGCACAGACGTTCGTTGCTCTGTGCACATTGCGGGTTGTCCAGGTCGTTGCGTCGGGCAGGTCGTTGCTGCGCAGCACAATGTCCGCGGCCGCAGGACAGGTGCAGCGTTACCTGATTGATTTGCTGCAGTTGACTGACTGCCAAGTCGTTGGTAATCAGTAACTAATTACATTAACACAGTGTGTGTACAGCTGTGATTCTCTCGCACCACAGACTGAGGTGGAATGACGATGCTTTTGTTTAATATGAACATTGTATACATATGTTTGTCAGTATCATATGACGAGTGGACGACGAGTGGGCCACGTTTCTCACGCGTCTGACACTTCACAACACAAACAACACTTTACGCCACATGATATAAAACTCCCATTTCAACGTCTTATTTTAGTCGAGTTGGTGACGAATCAATATGTGACTTTGTGGTGTGTAATGGGAGGGGGATTATGCGTTATGTATTATCTACGATTACCTGAATCAACCCCGGCAATGCTTCTCCGGGTCAAAAACCATCTTGAGATCTTGATCTTGATCTGACGGAACTGTTTATGAAGGATTTAAAAAATTGTTAGCAATAATTAACAGCCACAACACTTTGAAGAAATTTATATGCATGACATGGATTCCCCAGTTATAAACTATACTCAGACAAATTTCAGACTACCGTCAACGATATTATCTTTTGTCCATACACGAGTACGTCAATAGCACGGGCGGAAACACCCGTGCTTTCCTATATGCACAATCTCGAAGGCCTGTGCGTTGCCAATGAACAAAAACAAGGCATTTTCATCAAGGCATCAGCAGACAAACAAACAGAATGGAAATAAAACGTCATTAGCTCCAGTGCAACCGCGCGCGTCACGCAATCGTGTCGAAAGTGCTCGCGCCGCCCCGGCCGGCACCTCGCTACGAAGGCCAGCTGTTTTGAAAGGCGACGTTTTTGCGCGCCTGATAACGTATCAACTAATCAGACATAATAATAAACAACTAATTGCAATAAAAACGAACATAAAAGACTACCGCGTGTACAACTTAATGGTTACGGCCATACTAAGTGTATACCCGCGAGGCGCGTAGAAAGAGCGCTGACGGTCTCACTGCGCAGCCAGTGCTTAATATTATAATACAAATAAGATTCACAGAACTTGTTAGCCTATTGTATTCTATCTTTACTTATAATCTTACTGTAATTGGACGATTGGTGTATATGCTTGGAATATATTGACCGGGAGAAGTTATTATATATACGGATTTAAAGGCTCTGGGGTCAAGTAAGTGGACTGATGTAGTAGACTTACTTGACAGAGCAGTAGTAGCTGATACTCTGAGTGAGTCTGCGTGCTATTTTTATCTTATATGCCATGAAATAATGGGTTGTTGGAATTGTAGGAACTGTGAGCGCCGGTTTCCTAATTCTCGTTTTAACCTCTAAAGTGTGCCACCCATATTTTACTCAATTAAGGCTGAACTTGCATGGAGATATGTTATACCGTGGTAAACCTACCTACACCTAAGCTAAAAAAAACACCAAGACATAGTTTTTACCCCAAAAAATAAACTAAGAACCATAGTTTTATTTTTGTGGGATTTTTGAAAAACTAAATTTTAAGTCGATGGAGCTATAAGGGCGAAATTAATAATCTACTCGTATCACATGCAAAATCTTTTCACTTTCAATCATTTTTTCCGTGTCGATAGGAATGGCGCTACTAAATTCAATCTGTTATCTCAAGTTTATGGATTAGATTTATTATTAACCCCGGGCGTTAGTATGCACGGCAAACTTCCTCCAAATTAGATTCATATGTTGGAAGAGGGAGCTTAAACGGGAACGGGAACCGGAATGACATGAGATAATCCTAAACTACAAACTTGCTTATTCATCTACGCGGACGAAGACGTATCGTTAATGGTACAGTATTCGTTTTAAAATGAAATGTATTTTAGTTACATTAGGGCCTAGAGGGCTAACAAGATCAGACCGCCGCGCACGGCTGCTGCGTTGATTACTCCAGTTACAAGTATAGTATAGGTCATTAACATGATGACAATCTTGAAAGCCCGCCGTAAATTAGAGCAGCGTCTAACATGAGAGCTGTGCCCAGCTGTAGTACGTTGATTAGCTGAGGATAAGCGGATTTACAAATAATCCCTAATAATCTTTGTCGTGTTGACACAAACTTTAAGCCATATTATGTAACTCAGCCCAGCAGCACACTATCCCTTAGCAATAAACTGAGAGTGTATTGCTCTGTGGTAAAACCAATTTGGACATATGGGATCCAACTGTGGTCATCTGCAAGCACCTCGAATATACTCTGCTTACAAAGAGCCCAAAACAATATACTCAGGGTCTTATCAGCTGCCCCTTGGTACGCCCGCAATTCAGAAATCCACGAACATCTTGAAATTCCTACCATCACAGACGAAGCAAAACGTTATACAGCCACCTATAGGGATCGCCTGGCATCGCATCCAAACCCACTGTCACACTCGCTGCTTCAGCCTCCCTCCATGAAGAGACTCAAAAGAGCCGATGTGCTCCATTATTAAGGGGATCTAGGGCACTGGTTCTAAGTTCCCCCAAACATTCTGTTACTGCAACTCACCTGTTCATAGTCTGATAGACTGATCGCAGATTTATATCTAAAAATAAAAAAATAAAAAAAAATATTATGTAACTAACAACCAGTGAAAAGATATTGATTAAATGTTGCATGGAGTTAAATTGCATCCAGGTGAAAGACATGCTCCTAACACTATCGTAATCATAGAGATACATCACAAGAGGTGAGCCTGTATTACGTCTTCCTGGGAACAGTCAGCTCACACTGAAACCCCTTTTGAGTCATGTTGACACGTATCGAGTCGGCCGGCTGCCGCTCGGGTTACTTCCGAGAAGTTTGTCACTCAAGTGATTCGATGACGTCTGCGGCTACGTGGAGGCAGTCGGCTTGTGGAGTGATAAATGTTTGCGTCACATGAACCACGGTAGGTCAGACGTCTTCACCGATACTGAGCAGGTATCTTCAAAAATGTAAGTTGTTCTCATGAATTTCAATTATCGGGAGGTTCAAAAGAGCGTTTCACTAACTAACAAAACTTTTTATAACACTTAATATAGCAAATCATTCTTTTTTTTTATTTACTACAAGTTAGCCCTTGACGGCAATCTCACCTGATGGTAAGTGATGATGCAGTCTAAGATGGTAACGGGCTAACCTGGAATGTGTATGGTAAACCCATACTCCTTTCGATTTCTACGCGACATCGTGCCGGAACGCTAAATCGCTTGGCGGCACGTCTTTGTCGGTAGGGTGGTAACTAGTCACGGCTGAAGCCTCCCACCAGACCAAAAACATCGTAAAATTCATCAAAATAGGAACTTGACGTTAAATAGGCAGAAGTAAAAATAAAAATTATTAGTTTTGTGTGTTTTGCCTTGTTATACAAAACTAAAGACTAAAAAGCACCAACTGCCTCTATCACCTGACCGAGCGCAATCCATTGGACTCGGGAAAACAAATCCTATGACTATAACCTGAGGATATTTACTAATAGCCACTGAAGAAGCCACAGATACATTTAGAAACAGGTTCATATTTACTTCTTAATTTTATTACATTGTTAGTTCCAAGTGAAGCTGATGAAAACATTATAAAACCTTGCCTAAAGTATGGCAGCTTTATACCTGCTCCAATTAAATGATTAATATTTCTTAATCTAAAATATAACTTTAATTAGTCATGAGCGAATTGACATCTCATGTCAATCTTGTGTTGCGTTATGTACGTTTGGTGTAACATCATACGTACATAGCGTATTGTACATACGTATCTATAGTTAATAGACTATAAGTATAAATAAGTATAACATACTGTTAAATACAATAACTTTTCTTTTATTTCCATTATTTGGTAAAAATAAAAACAATTTCATCGGAATAATTGTTATATGGTAAAATTAGCTACAATAGGTTTTTTGTAATACTGAACTAGATTTCATGTAGCAATAAAGCAAGTTTGTTTTTCTGCTATTCAGTTTCCTGCAGGCGCTCACATTAATGCTAAATTTAATAATATGTACCTATTGCATTCTAAAACTACCAAGTACAAGGTTTGAAGGCTTAAACTCTTTATTACAGGCTCTAAAAGCTCAACGATAACAATACCCAGAACTAGGTTAAGCGAGGATCAATGTAGCTGTTTTACCTACTACCTACCTTTAGATTTATATAGTACGAGCTAAACTTCATCGCGCGGATTATATGGATGTTACTAATATGACCATATTCTTTCTGGGTCGATTTAAAAAGCAGTTTCCGTTTCGAAAAGGGAGTTTTAGATATACTCGCATTGGACCAACCCGCGATGGAGGAGCGTTGACAGTAAAGCCTCCTAGCCCTCACTTCTATGAGAGGAGGCGCAGGCCTAAAGTGTTTGGTGAGGATGGGTGCTAATACATAGACATGATGTACTAGTGAAGCGGTGATAGCCTAGTGGTTAGGGCATCAGCCTAATCAAGTCAGCGGTTCGAATCCGGGCACGCACCTCTAACTTTACGGAGATATGTGCGTTTTTAAACAATTAAAATATCACTTGCTTCAACGGTGAAGGAAAACATCGTGAGGAAACCTGCACGCCTGACAGTTCTCCATAATGATCTCAAAGGCGTGTGCGTGTCTGCCAAACCGCACATGGCCAGGCGTGGTGGACTATGGCCAAACCCTGCTCATATTGATAGGAGACTCGTGCTCTGCAGTGAGCCGGTAATGGATTGATCATGATGATGATGATGATGATGATGATGTACTAGTCGTGGGTGTTTGAGTTTAAATTATAAATCGATTAACTTTTTAAATGGTTCAGTTGGCCGATGTCGTATTCATAAAGTGCATGCATCGCAATATCGGATATTGCGGTAATAACCCCGCCGCCCCCCGCCCGTTCGTTAATGCAACCCCGCCTCGCTTCCAGCATGCTTACACTTGAAATCGATTTCGAGGAATCAGCGAACGTTCCCGGCTGTGTGGTTGGTGATGGTTACACTTGTAGATGTAGTATAAAATAATGAGACAAAAACAAAATCAATCTCTAATGTATATTCACTATCAACCTATAGATGTTAACTACTGTCGTAGGTCTAATATGAGTGAATTAATAATATTATTGCACACTAGAGATGTTAACACAAAAATGCAAATTCAATAGAGCGATACAAGGTACAACTTAGCGGCTTTATCGCTATATAGCGCTTTCGTCCAGGCAACCAAAGGCGCAAAAAGAAAATGCTATCATCTATAGCATTTTCTTTTTGCGCCTTTGGTTGCCTGGTAGGTGACATTACTATATTTATAACAATATAAGTAATATTTTTTTTTTTTCAGTAGACATACTCGTATATCATATTTTAAAATCTTCTTCGACGTTGTTTACCTGCAATTGCTGCGTTGAGGTCGTCGCCCCTACCCACAAGCTCAAGGTCCATAAAATGACCTAACCCAAAACCTGTACAACGAATTTCGGTGTAACAAAAACCGGTCGACTCCTGCTACCCACGTGTGTACCCAAATCTAAAGCTTCCATCCCACGATACAGGGCGCAACACAAATGTACATCGCGGTTACTGCAGCTTCACCGGTAAAACAAACGCAGAAACTCTGTCTGAGGTCTAGAATTCGCAGAAATCATGAAGAATTTCAACCTAAGGGCTGTAAGACTCAACAACGAGCTGATTCTACTGACCGCATCGTTATTCCGCGCGCCCACTCATGCCCCCGTGTGAGCGAATCTCGATAACTCTTCACCCGAGTGTTTACCGCAAAGAGCGAAAACCCCAACCGATCGGTAAAACAGCTCAGTGCATTTACCTTTGCATTTAGAATATTGACTTGTGTTGAGGCAATGAATTCGGTTCACCCGATATTGTAATACACGCATAATCCTAAACCTACGTCGTCTTTCACCTACCTACCTTCGATTTAATGTGGTGGAAATGGTCAGTCTTCAAACACTACGTAGCCAAAGAATTTCAGAGTTATAAGTTGTTAGTACGGGTGCGTAGCTTCGATATACTCGTACCTACTAGATATGCGATCCGGTACAAAAAGTAGTAAAGCAGTGTCCAGTTTTTATTGAAAAGTAGCAGGAGTTACTTCGTGGAAATCGAAGGTATTCTTAATATAATAATCCAAGGATAGCTTAATTTGCTGTAATTCTCGTAATATTTTTGTAACCGGTTTTTGATAAAGGTAAACACATAAAACATAAATTTAACTATCTTACATTTCACTTAAATTTTTTGGATTTCGTAGTTTATGCGTAAACTTAATAAAGGCAACAATATAAAAGACTGAAGAATTTCCGTCCCTTCGCCAGTCTATCTGTTTGTCTGTTAGTCCACGGTTTAGCTCAGAGACTATTAGAACTTAGATTTTATTAAATCTTATCATCATCATCATGATGATCAACCCACTGATGGCTCACAACAGAGCACGGGTCTCCTCTCAGTACGAGAGGGGTTTAGCCATAGTCCACCACGCTTGCCATGTGCAGATTGGCAGACTACACACGCCTTTGAGAACATAATGGAGAACTCTCAGGCGTGCAGGTTTCCTCACGATATTTTCCTTTACCGTTGAAGCAAGTGATATTATCATTGCTTAAAAACGCACATAACTCCGAAAAGTTAGAGTTGCGAACCCCCGACCTCTTATTAGAAGGCGGACAGCCTAACCACTAGGCTATCACAGCTTCGTTGTGTTGTATGTTTTAAATCTAATTTGAATCAATATTGTAGGTAGTGGTGTAGTATTATTAGGATCTACTATAGGCGATGAAGAGATCTAAGTTCGGAGTATTATGTGATGAAAACGAAAATTTTTAACGAGATGGAAAACGCATGACCACCGCAGTACTACCTCCAACGCCAGTGCAACGAGACACCGCCCTACAGCGAACGGTTCCAGCCGGCAGAAACAAAGGCGCTTTAAATAAACACACAAGGGCAGTTATTACAGAAACCAGTGGCAAGGCGCTTTGCAGCCGCTTGGCATGTTGTATTTAACTGAAGCATAATTTTGGAGGATGTTTAGGGTATTCGCTCAGCATAAAGTAGCCAGCTACAGTGTAACGTTTTAAAAACAACATTATAAGAGTAGTAACAGGAATCAACAGTATTGTTGTTCATTTTAATGATTCTATTGAAGTTTGGTATAGACGTTATGATCTTTGAAGATGTATCCAAGATATTACCAGCAACGATATTCTTTCTAGCTGTATTTCGTTAGAAAATCATATAAACAGAGGAATTGTTCGTTTGGAATTACGAATCCTTAGAACATTGTTAAATTGCAGGCTAACTAACAACTTGTTGAATTACAAAGCTAGAGATATTAACTCGTTTGCAAGAGTGATATAAGCTTTTACACTGGAATAACCAATCTATTTTTTTTATACAGTATAAGTTGGCCCTCGACGGCTATCTGACCTGCTGGTAAGTGATGATGCAGTCTAGGATGGTAGCGGGCTAATCTGTTAGGGGTCTAGACCCACACTCCTAATTGGTCTCTATGCGACATCGTGCCGGAACGCTAAATCGCTTGGCGAGACGTCATTGTCGGTAGGGTAGTAACTAGCCACGGCTGAAGCCTCCCACCGGACCAGATTCGAGTCGGGGATCAAACCCAGGACCTCAAACTTTATAATACAACAGCTCACGCACTGCGATCGCCTAGAGATCTATCCACAGAGATCGTCAAAATAGACGAATGAACTCCTAAAATATATATTTGTGGAAATTTGGTGGTGTCTGTCTGCATCACTGCTACTTGCTTACGAACAGGTGATAATATATAATTATCGCTTTACGAGTTCACTGACACGGGCAAATCTGGCAGCGAGGCGGATTTGTGCGTGGAGAGGTGCGCCCACTGCATCGATCTGGTGCTTTGCAATCAAAGGAGGCGGCACTGCATTCGCATTTGATTGTATACGAAATCTATTTCTCAAAACCGATTCTATATAAACATAAAATAAGGTACTTGTCTTGATTGATTCATGAACGCTGAGAGTTTATCTGGGTATAAATACTGAAACGATTGCCTAATATATCTCGGATAGCCGCAAGGACCTCAGAAGACCTTCGTGGGAAAGTTCAATGAAGTCAAAGATGTGAAATTTGCTATAGCAAGGAAAAATCTTAAAAACAAATTAATATATGTATGCCTATTTTGAAATTAATCCTTGAGGCTGTTGAAATAGGGGATGAAAGTTTGGCTGGGGTAAATTCTATTTTTAGGCCTCCAAATGGAAAGTTAGCAAGTGGATTCCTCCAAGGGCTTTAGCTAAGTAGGCGTAGAGACGTACGTAGCGGTTATCCTCCATTTATATAGTGGTTTATAAATGCTTTATAAATGAAAATAATTAACCAATATAAAAACTGTTGCTCTAACTATATTCGTTCGGGTCAGGTCATTTTAATTAATTATTGAGAATGGTGGAGAGATGGTGTTAATCGAAAGAAATACCCGGCTGTGTAAGTGTATTGTGGAATTCTTCATAGACCTGGGCGCGTTTAGAGCCCTCCTAGCTTTAGTTTTTAGTTGACGAATAAAGTAATCTGTTCTAGGTTTACACGAATAGAATACACAGCCAGTATGTATGTGTTAGTATGTAGAAATAACAAAGAGTAGATAGCGAAAAAGCGTAGTAAGGTTTTTTTTAAAGTATAATATACCCATTTAAACCCCAAATAAATTTGATTTTTCTGTTAATATCGCTAGTACATAATTTGTATCTTTCCCCGCGACCGAAAGTCCCGAATGTGCGACGAGCCGCCCTGCCCACAACACCAGCCCAGCGGGCGGGCGTGCATCGCGCCGGAACCGCGGGTGCATCTAAAATAGCGAGTGCCACTTCCACAAGGCCGCGGTCCGCGCGGTGGTCGCATGCGGTTTTATTTTCAGCCGCGTGTAGCCAAGCTGCTCGCTGACAGATGTCCGGAAACCGTGTGGAAATAACGCTACTTTGTTGTACAGCTCGAGAGTTCGTTCGTGAACTTTTCGTTTTTAATATTCCGTGGAATATTCTTTCTCCGAACTCTGCCCGCTTAAAGCAGAAGCTGCCTTCGAGACAAGTTTTACGAATGGTGCCAAACAAAGGCTTGTTTTTTAAATCTCGCGCAAATGCAAAAAGACCTTGCTTGCGTACTAACTAATTGACCGATTCTCTATTCTCGATGTCGTGGGTTTCATGAGTTGATCTAACCCCTTGCCTTGGGGTAAGTAAAACGAGTCACCTGGTAATCAAGACGGTAAAGAGCTATCCTGTTAGGGTTATGGTTTCTACGCGAAATCCTGTCGAAACTTTGCTTTTGTCTTACCACTCTACCTGTTGGTACTAGCCATGACCGAAGCCTCAAAATCTATAATGCCACAACGCGTGCTGCGCCGCGGAGGTCGTCGAAACATCAAATCACGTGTACTTAATTAATGTGCGGCGATGATGATAACTGCATGTTCATATACTTTAAATAGTGTTACTACAAGCCTTGTACTGTAGTATTAATTTAAAGTATATGAATATATAGTGTACCTTATTAGAGCAATAGTTGCACCTAACCGTTTTAAACCTTAACGTAGAATCTCCAGGACGTCATACGAAACCTTCTATATATACACAGCAGTCAATATTTTTATGATTGTGCTCTAAGCATTCCAAACTATCACAAGATTGGAATTAAATTTCGGTTGAGCGTTCTGGGGTCGCCTGGGGACTGGGGATTCTTTGCCACTACAAACAAATGAAATTAAAAAATTATACAGTCACAAGATACGAATAATCAAATGGATACGTGAAGACATACTCGCACAATGTTCCTACAATGTCTTAATTACTGCCACCGCGGCCTGGAAGTGAGCTAGGGCGACACTAACATAATGACGAGCACTTATTTCATTAACAGGCTAGAAGGCAGTGCATTATGGTGGAACGTGGAATACAATAATTAATGAGGAAGATAGAAAAATTATATTATAGTACAAAAAGAGTCAGCTGATACTATAACATCATCAACTATTTTTTTTTATCTTTGTCTTCTTTGTTGGTCCTAATGAGTACCTAACTTTGACGGCATGCACCTTGACCTACCACAATTAAATTTTTGTTATGAAATCACTTTTTTAAGAAAGCTAGCTCGTTTTATATTTCCGTCGCTCGGTAACTCGTTTCCTTTTTCGTAAATTTTGACCTCAATCGAGGTTTTCTAGAAAGTTACGTTATTAAAATAAGACTCGCTTTTTTCATTTTACTATACACTTACTTTTTTCTAATAAACTTACTGAGTCACAAATATACGCAGCGACTGTCGGCTTACCTGGAAAAGGTAACAACATACATCAGAGAATAATGCAAACGTGATAGTCATTAGTTATTGTTTAACTTCACAAAATTGCAAACTCATAAACTTTTTACTTTGGCAAACTACCAATCCTGTGTAGCGACTGCGCCTGTCAAACTTCCAAGGAGTAACGAGAAAAATTACCATGGCTTAACAAGAAAAAACATGTCAGCTCGAAATACGAAATTAATGTGCAACTCCACTCTCCTATCAGACTGAAGCCCTGTACCGTGTAGCGGAAAATAAATATAAAATAAAGCTAACACACATTAACTATATATTCTTCCTTGTCTTATCATGCAAACAATCTTGATCTCATTGTAAAGTATGTTTTAACAATAATAAAACACACACAAGTATCTCTCTAGATATGATTTTACTATTATTTTTATCAGATCACTTCTTTTTCTCCATTAATAAACAAACTGACTCCTAAAAAGTAACGAATAGATTGTTTTAAAAAGTAATTATAAGACAATGTTAATCGAATGGATTTTATTTATCGTCAAGAGTTCACAAAGAAATATTATATGGACGTTTCAGAAATTAACCAGAAAACAATTTCCGATTACATTTAATTAGCTGGTGATGATTATGATGATTTTTTTTTTATCCACTACAAGTTAGCCCTTGACGGCAATCTCACCTGATGGTAAGTGATGATGCAGTCTAAGATGGTAGCGGGCTAACCTGTTAGGGGTATGGTAAAGCCATACTTCTAATTGGTTTCTACACGACATCGTGCCGGAACGCTAAATCGCTTGGCGACACGCCTTTGTCGATAGGGTGGTAACTAGCCACGACCGCAGCCTCCCACCAGACCAGACTCGAGCCGGGAATCGAACCCAGGACCTCCAACTTTATAATGCAACAGCGCGCGCGCTGCGCCACGGAGGTCGTCAAAATGGTGATGGATGGTGATAATAAGAGTAAGCAAGGCTTCGCGAGATGGGGAGTGTGCCCGCGAGAGACCTTCAGAGCTCGCTTACAGCAGCCGAGTGTAACAGCTGAGTCACATCTAGCAGCATCAGCTCACGGTTGACGCCAGGTCGTTACAATTCGATATCGCGCCTAATTGGAAGCGTCCCGTCGGATTCAGTGCACGGGATGACGTGGTTAATTGAAAATGGTCATTTTGTTTGCATAAAACGTGTCAATTCAATTAAATATGTGGGCTTTGTTTATTCTGATTGTTGCAATCAAAATTATACTTAAACGACTTCAATATAAGGCGGACAATTAAATTCAATATGTTCTTTGCATTTATATATCATCATGATCAACCCATTATCGGCTCACTACAGAGCACGGGTCTCTCTCAATGTGAGACGGGATTGGCTATAGTCCACCACGCTGGCCATGTGCGGATTGGCAGACTTCACACGCCTTTGAGAACATTATGGAGAACTCTCAGGCGTGCAGGTTTCCTCACGATGTTTTCCTTCACCGTTGAAGCAAGTGATATTTTAATTGTTTTTAAAAACGAACATAACTCCGAAAAGTTGGAGGTGCGTGCCCGGATTCGAACCGCCGACCTCTATTTAGGAGGCTGACGCCCAAACCACTAGGCTATCACATTTATATATACAGAAAATAATGTAAAAAAAATCTCAGTAACAGCCCAGAGTTAGTAGATAGCGTTGTTATGCGCGCTTGCTACAGAGAGCACGTCACGTAAGTCGATCCCGGATGAACCAACGCCTCAAAGCAGTATGGCAGATTGAAGTTTTACAACCGTTCCTATGAATCTACACAGTACTACGTAAGTGGAGTAAATATGAATTCAGTTGATGAATGAATTATCTCAAATTTATAATTCAAATTCAAATTCAAAATGATCTTTATTCAAATAGTCCTTTAAAAGGCGCTTTTGACGCGTCAATAATTTACATAGTAGTGATTCGATGGTAATAACTAGATTCGTAAACTTAAAACTAAAGCTGTGAGGGTTCCAAACGCGCCCCGGTCTAAGAAGAAGCCCACAACAAACTTAGCCAGGTAAATTTTCTTTTTGTTATCACCATCTCACACATGCCACTTAAAATTATATTAAGAGCTATCTTATTAGAGCAATATTTCACACCCATGCTTGTTTATCATTTACGTAATCCTTTACACTATAGTAGGACTTCTCTACAAGCTTACGTTTTATATAAACTTTGGACTTATTGAGAGACATCCATTAGGCAATTTGTTATAAAATTGTATACAATTACCTTTAAATGAATTAATTAAAGTTTATTTTTACTTCTGATGTTAAGATTGTTGCAATCGAAACGCATTCTTTCTTAAGTGGCTGATCTGACGGAAAGCGGTGATTGACTATTTTGTTAATGCAAATGATTTATAGTGTCTAGCAGTAGGGCATTTATAGACAGTATAAAGAACCACCGATCTAGCTTGTACTAGTAGGTACGGAAAACTATCAAAATTTGAGATTTGAAGGTAGGGCCTCTCAAATGCAAGTCCTCTAAGCGCTGAGCTATCGGGGCTATAAATGTATATAGATCAGTGGTGCCGGTCATTGCCAAGGAATCACTTACGTTCCGCCCCCGCCCGCCCCGTCGCCGGTTATCAAGAAGACACTGTGTTTGATCAAAATTTGGCACCATTTCGCAGCTTTGTTTCACCGGTTAAGGTGGAGTTTCAATTTGAATATAAATTTATAAAACAAAATTTAAAACACTTACTGATGTTATTTATTGTATGATAATCTCTCGAAAAGGAACATAAATACTCTATACCTGCCTGACTTTTGGTAGATAGTACCTAGCAGTCAGGAATTTGTATTATATTTCCTCATAGTGAAAACTGTATAGTAACTGGTATACATGAGTTTTTATTTTATTGCATTGTCTTATTTTTGGTGTATCTCGGGATTTATACACTAAAACATTACAATTTGTAATGTTTTGTTCAAATAGAAATTGTCTAAATGAAAAACACGCCTCTTCTATGAAGTCACTATTAAATTTTCAACTTCATTTGATTTCAATTGTTCAGAAATACACAGATTACATAGAATTACAATACAAATTGTATAGAAATACACCCACTGTCAGCCTAAATCAGTTTTTTCGTTAAAAGTTAGGTTAGTCTGCGTAGTGTAAAAAATTTGCAGTATCAACTTGTATTCTGGTCAAACGTCATTTTAGATGGTTGATACCATGTTTAATTAAATAAGCTTAGGATGACCCTTCGTAGTGTTGAGGAGGCTTACAGACGCAGATAAGAGATTGCACCTTTAACGATAAAATCTAGTTTACCGTGTTCGTGATATTCAAATGTAGACTTTGTTATGTAAAAAGAGGAAGTTATAATATTATCAGATGCCAGCAACCAATATGTAATTTAACGTAAAATAAATAGGGAAAATTCAATAATATTATACTTTTTTCTCTTCGGGAAGACGATTTTTTCGATAAGCTTTTATATGTTGTAAAAACGCGTTTGGAACCCTCATAGCTTTAGTTTTAAGTTTACGAATATAGTTATCACCATGAAATAACTACTATGTAAATTATTGACGCGTCAAAAGTGCCCTGTTTTAAGGACTATTTGAATAAAGATTATTTTGAATTTGAATTTGAATACGTAGGGATCGTGCAGGTATGTTTGTTGCTATTTTCTCGAAAGACTACTAGGCCGATTTCAATGTGCTTTTTTACTATATTTGTAAGTTATTAAATAAATAAATTCTTTACGGTCATGTTCTACGCTTCAATACAGGCAATCAGGGAGCGCAGCAGAAGTGTGTTATCACTAGGGTTTTTTAGATAGTAAATTTGACCACGTATGTGAATATGTTTTGGGAGGTGATAAAATTTTGTCCTTAAAAACACATGGCTACTAAGATTTGAAGAAAATTTGACATACATGAAGACCGAGCCGGATAGTGCATGCAAAACTTTACTTATTTTATGGCGGGAAACAGAAATTCCAGGCGTAAGAAAACTAATCTTTCGTGATAAATCAGCTTTACGAGTAAATCTAAAGACATTGTGAAAAAAAAGTCGGTATAAGAGAAAGCTAAAAATATCGGCGACACCGCTGGTCGGCGGTCGCGCGGCACCCGACCTTCGGTTTAATGTTCCGGCAGCCGCTGCAGATCGATCCGATACATACGCAGTCTAGACTACCTGCAGGCACACATCACAAACAGTCTTACATATTCGACATATAAGTGTTACATTTTAACATTTTCGTAGGATACTCTAGCAAAAAAAAGAAAATAACTACAATTCATTCCTAGTCTAACTCTTGAATTAATATATTGCATATAATTATTAAAACATTAAAAATATCACTTGCTTCAACGGTGAAGGAAAACATCGTGAGGAAACCTGCACGCCTGAGTGTTCTCCATAATGTTCTCAAAGACGTGCGAAGTCTGCCAATCCGCACATGGCCAGTGATGGACTATGGCCAAACCCTTCTCATATTGAGAGGAGACCCGTGCTCTGTAGTGAGCCGGTAATGGGTTCATCATGATATAATAATATTGCAGCTATAGTCGTGATCATTGAACAGCCATTGTTTATATGTTTAAAAAAAAACTTTAGCGTGGTAAGGATTTATCAGCAAAGCACAAAGCGATAGTGACCGTGACAGGTTGACGGGTGAATTGAGACATTACTTCCGCCACCTCTCAGGAATACACGCTTCATCATCCGTGTCACAGAGGTGAACGGACTGGAAATTATTATTTTATTGGTGAAATTGCGATTCATTTGCCCCAATGCCAACAATAAGGTAATATCAGCAGAAATGAATGGATTAAACCGAGCAGTATAATAAATAATGGCATGTTTAAACTTGACACAAAATCATCATTGATGAACTACTTCAGATACGATTATAGCAATCATCATCATCGTATCAACCGATTGGCGCCCACTGCTGGACATAAGTCTTTTGTAGGACGTTCCAAAGTCCATGGTCTTGGACCGCTCTTTTCCAGTGGCTCCCAGCGACTCAATTGATGTCGTCTGTCCATCCAGTTGAGGATCGACCGTTTACCAGTGCGGGGTCGCCATTCCAGCACCCAGGGACCCAACGTCCATCGCTTTTACGAGCTATATGCCCCGCCTATTGCTTCAGCTTCGTAACTAGCTGAGCTATGTCGGTAACCTTATTTTACGCATCTCCTTATTTCTGATTTGATCACGTAGAGATACTCGGAGCATTGCTCTCTCTATCGCCCGTTGAGTGACTCTGAGCCTTCTTATGAGGCCCATAGCCAGCGACCAGTTTTCTTAAATTTGCCGAATACTGCACGTAGGGAGGAGTCCTTGTATAGTGCATAAATGAAATAAAAATACAAATAAAAACATTTTAAAAAATATCCTTATTTGTTTGCGATTAATTATTTTCTCCCTTTGAAGGTTGCAGATAGCGCGGACGGTTTACACGTTATTTTCATAAAAGAGAATCAGTAATTACTATGCCAGAAAGCATTATGTACGATGGTTTTATCAATTATTATTATCTGCACCCACATTTCATGGTTCTAACTTCTATCATTTTTAGCATAATGTATTTTTTTTTTATTCACCACAAGTTAGCCCTTGACTGCATCTCACCTGATGACAAGTGATGATGCGGTCTAAGATGGTAGCGGGCTAACCTGTTAAGGGTATGGTAAACTCATACTCCTAATTGGTTTCTACACAACATCGTGCCGGAACGCTAAATCGCTTGGCGACACGTCTTTGTCGGTAGGGTGGTAACTAGCCACGGCCGAAGCCTCCCACCAGACCAGACTCGAGCCGGGAATCGAACCCAGGACCTCCAACTTTAAAATGCAACAGCGCACGCGCTGCGCCACGGAGATCGTCGAGGTGTATGTAGGTAATGGTAATCTATGTAATCTCAAAGTGGTCAAGTTCGAAAACAGAAAACTATGCTGATTAAATGGACCATTGGCGATTCTACTACACGCAGATAATTCTGTCAAAAAATATTTTACGTATATTCTCTTTGTCTCCTTGTGGTCTATTGAAAATCTTGCAAAATATTGATTTTTGAATAAATTTGTGTGACTTAACTTTAATAAAATACTAAATTATTTATTATTTACTATTGTCTGGTATAATAGTCTTCTCAATATGGACCATCTCTTTTGACAGTTCGGCTCCTTGTTCACAGGAGAAATGGACAAAGACATTATTTCAATGTGGGGTGGATGGCAGGAATTAATTATTGTTATCTTATGTTAGTGATAATAACCGGGCAGTTTCACGTGCCCTGAGGCCCGGGCGAAGACTAAACCAACTTCTAAACCTAACAAAGTTGCATGATCCGGAAATCTTACAGTAACTACTTGCGATCCGCACAACGAGGCAGTCTATCCTGTCTGAAATCCAACGTTACAGGAATGACTGTGGCATTTATATATTCAACAGCTGTAGATGCAAGACTTGGAATCGCCTCATGCGTCCGCCCACCCTGTTCACCGGAGCGAGTTCAATTCCTGGTGCGAGGAGTTCAGAGACCGGGGGAATTAATCGAGGCGAGCCTGGCTCCCGGCCAATGTAGTCGCTACTCGTACAGTTGCATTGTTTTATACATTTTTACAGTAAAGAGGTGGTCTTATAAAGCTCGATTCGAGAACGTTATCTTTGGTGAGGGATGCAAAAATTACATTGTTTGAAAACAAGGTTTCAATGAACTTAAGAATCGCCTGAAATTTGACAATATCCGATCGCCATTTGCAAATACTGTATAGATAGCAAACGTTACCTTTCCGAAATGTACGAGTATATATCATTCACACACGAACGACGAACACGAAACTATTGGGTGTTGCAAAGTCAGTACTTCCTGAGGAGTTAAAAAGAGTATTAAGTAGTATTATTGTTGTGCTGCATAAAAAGAAAACTAAGATTAACGTTCATTTATACCATCTGACAGCTCAATACCCATCTCTAGATAGTTACTAGACTTTCAGTTCCAACTACATAAGAATTTGTAAACTTGCCGACCCGCGACCCACGCCTGACCACTTCCTATACGCAAACTCCACGTCTGTTCAGCCATTTACCATTTACAGTAATATTTTTTCTCCGACCTTGCTCGACGATCTCTTCCCGCGGGAAAATTAAAATTTCTCTTAACATTTACGTGCGGTTGGATGCAGTCAGGATTTGCGAGCCCCGCCTGTTTTTCTATTCATTTTCTTTCGAAAGATAATAGTTAACGACCTTGTTATTCAAGCGGAGAAAAGAAAACCTCGTGATATTACTCGGGATTTACCCTGTACGTATTGTACTTTATTAGTGCGCTTCTAATAAAAATGTATACCTGTTTGTATGTCTATCGAAGCCTACACGGTTAAGAACCACTTGTCGCTCACTCATCCGTACGTATCAGGGCAGAGAAAAGTCTTCGCATATATAAATGTTTTTATAGTGTGTATAAACTTGTAATAAAAAAGAGTTCTACAGCTAGGTATATAATTGTGCGCCGGTGCAGTGGTCGGGCCGTACATAGATAACATGTTAACAACACACTCTTTCGCATTTCCGAGTATAATGTTAGGACAGATCTCTTCTCCATCCTTGAGAGTCTTTCAGCCATAACTGTGTCGTTTCCCAGTATAATCGACAGCTGCCAATAGCAGCGCGGGCAGCCGCCTCGGGGGGAAGCGCTCACGCACTATTTAAAACCGATGTAGGCAGGTCAGTGGGGCGAAACGCGAAACGGCGATTAGGCCAGTGGCTGCCACGCTATTTCAGTCAAGATTTAGTTACAGTTAATTTTGTACTGAATAATTGCTCACAATGATATTGTAAGTGGCTCAGCGCAATCTCAAACATCCGCCACGAATATAAATTAATTTATGTAGATTGTTTATCGTTTATATTAGTGGTAGAGTTAATTTAGGTACGTTTCATCATAACGTGCTACCGGCCCACTAAAGGGCACGGGTCTCTCCTAATAGTGATTGTCTAAGCCGTGGTTCTCCATGCTGGCCAAATGCGTGGTTTCCTCATGATGTCTTTCTTCCCGTTGAAGCGATGATCTTTAACTGCTTTAATTCAAACGCACCTAACACCAAGTGTTATGTGAGTCTTAGAGGTGAGTGCCGCGATCGAACTGTTGACTATCGCTAGCACCACTTCACTGCACACACCACTAGAGATTATCCATATTAATGTTATAAATTCAAAAGTTACTTCATTTATTTGTTACAACTGAACAGATTTCTACAACGGTTTTTTAAGAAGATAGATCACCTCGGGGTTTCCGCAGGAAAGTATACCCTTTATTTTTCATTTATTTTATTTATTTACTCGTAATCAACAGCTTATTAAAATAATATAAATCGATTGAAGTAAATTTAAGGCCAAACAGAATACACAAACATTAGATTTTAAATACAGTTTTGTGATAAGTTTTTATTTGTCCACTTGTTTACTTTACCTGTGAAATGGACTCACAGGTTCAAAGTCATACGAAAGAAAATGGTTTCGTATGACTTTGAACTCGTGTAGCACAAAGTGCCAATGGGTTATCTATATCTTTTGTATTACAATTGAAAGCATATTCATATGGACACACAAATAATTCATATTTCTATTTAACTTTGAAAAGCAGATACATTCTGTTTACTGTTCTCACAGAATAAATAAATCACTACTATGTAAATTATTGACGCGTAAAAAGGACTTGCGTCTTAATGGACTATTTCAATAAAGATTATTTGAATTTTAATTTTGAATACTTTTTAATATTTATTATTATTTCTGGTTGTGGTGGTTGAAGCGAAACATTTTAAGATGTATGTTTGAGATATTTTGATGTACTTTATCTTTTATCAAGGGTGCCTATCGCCACTATGCAAATAAATACTCTATAAAAAGTGGTCTGTAAAAAAGCCTGAGTCATTATATTAGACGGCATGAAACCGAGAGATTTGATTGTTGAAGGATGTTGATTCAAAGGCTACCCTAAAACATAGTATTTAAAAAAAAACAAAAGGGCAACCCTATTCCTGTATCCGATATCAAGGATGCCCGCCGCCACTTTAGTTACTGACGCACATAAAGACGGGGAACGGGCTTTGGCACCGGAGAGCTTTTTACTTTATTTACCGTAATAAGATGACGCACGCAAATTAATAAAGATAAAAAGCCGCCAAAATGACATCAGCATGACCGCTTAGAAACAAAGACACTGTCAGTGAAGCTTTGATCCAGTACAACGACCCTTATAGTTTTAAGAGATGTAGTGCGACTGCTCATGCCCCACCCACAGAACTTCGAAAGCTGAATAAGGTCAATGCAAGATTGACTCGGGCTAGTTACGCTGATATTTGATAACATTGGTGATACAATATAGCAAGGGGGTAGATCCTGCAATTAAAAAGATCACGGGTCTTTTTAATTCCTGAAAAACAAACACTTCCAGGTTCCGCGGGACAGGCAAACTTAGCCGAACAACCTAGTATTGTTTTTTCGGAAAATATCGTAGTAGAACTAGCTTATGCCTGCCCCCTTTACGTAGATTGCCTAACTCCCTTTACGTAGTTTTTTTGATGTCACGTGACATTAATAAAATTATGATTTACTCGAAGTAACGCTGTGCGGACTCTCAATAGCGATACGGTTTTACATTGTCTTAATCATAGAATTGATTAATCCCTTGTTTTTGCGAAATCTTTTACATATACAAATCTGACATAGCACTGGACGTGAGACCTTGTTCTGGTTGCAACGGTCTATTTCACCACAAAAACATTATCTGTGAAGTTGACAGTTTGACTTGACAGCTGACACCCGTTGCATGATTTATTTGGTTGAAAAGCTTTCATTAGCTAATGTTGAACTGCGATCTAGCTAATTTATAGAAAGTGATGATGTAGACTTTCGACCCAGATGGACCAACCTTCGGTTGTTTACCTATTTCGCTTGCTAAATCTATTTGTTTCTGGTATCTATGTCCACCTTTCGTTATTCTTAAAGGTTCGTCTTTGTCAGTAAGGTAATTTTATAGTAGTCTCACAAAAGCGCTAAGACGGCGTACGGCAGATACGATGTCGGGGCGGCGGCGTGGCAGGTCTAAGAGTAAAAGACTGCTATTTTATGGTTTTTCTTACGTTCAGCTCAAACATACCGCTCGACCCTTCCAGCTCACGAACTTTAGATGGAGAGCACATGTGGACACATCTGGTATGTACCAGAGGTGTCCACCATACCCGTGTCGTTCTACTGGTACTCTCCACCGGTATACGGGGGATTTTTAATGAAGCGATCCAACCATTGCACCGATTGAATTAATGCTCTAAATTTAAAAATTTACGCTTCTTAATTTTCAAATCTGGTCTTTTAGAATCATCATTATCTGGGATAATCTGGATCTGTAATCAGAGTGCGGGTCCCTCGCAATGAGAAGGATTGTGGCCATAGCTGATCACGCTGGTCAAGTGCGGACCGGTAGACTTCACGCGCCTCCGACAACAGTATGGTGAACTCTCAAGCCTCTTCGTTAAACAAGAAGTAGTCGGAAAACTGAGGCTGACAACTACAGAGCGTACTTTGACTTTTTTAGCCGAAGTTAGTTTTAAAACGAGACACAGTTATCACTGTCAACGCAACATTCGTCCATATTATTTAAATAACTCAAATCAATTCATAAAAGAAATATTTTTCTCGGTTTTAAAATACACACAATCTCTTCAGTCTTTTTTATGAATATTATTGTAAAAGTTCACTGACTTTCCCAAGCCTCATAAGATTTAATGCACCTCATAAAGTAGATACGTAAATAACTGAAAAATACAAGTAATGTATTTTAATACGATGGTGTATTTTCATGTGTTATGGTATATTATTTGCAGTTTAAGTGACGTTTTATAAATAAAAGGTACAAGGAGGTATATTTGTACTCTAAAAACATCTTCACTAATATAATAAAGGCAAAGAGAGTGTTTTGGTATTTTATTAGTGCGATTAACTAATTTGACGAACTACCACTCAGTTTCAAAATGATTTTAGAACAACTCAACATATCAAAGATTTTATATATTTTATATTTGTATTTTTTTATGTACATAAAATATTTGACATTTCTAAAATAATTATGACCTTGTTGAGTAACATACCAAAATTTGACAATTACACAGACAGTCGGACAAATATGCACACAATCCTTACCATGAAAGACTTTCCAGAGTCAAAATTTCCTCAAAAGCGCCGTAAAGAGTATATTTGTCAGATTGAATTTACGAAACATACGTCCTCAGATTATTTATTATGAGGCGAAATCACGAAAAACGTTCTTTTAAAATCTTTGTATTTAGTTACTACCTATCGGATTTGGCATAGTTCCAAAAATATAGAAAACAGAAGCTATAAAATGCTAAGCTGATTGATTCCCTACGTGTTTTGTAACTCTAAATACTAGTTATGAGTTCCAGCCTCTCCCCTCTTTATATTAAAACATGACCAACTAGACATTAGATCAAAGAAATATTAAGGATTACATAAACGAAAAATAATCTTGGGTGTGAATTGCTCTGTAACTTCATCGCTAACAGCATTTAATTATTATTGATTTAACAAAAAACACAGCTATGGATTTTCTTAGACCTCGGCGTATTTGGAACCTGGCCGCTTTAATTTTAAGTTCACGAATGGAGTTATCAAGAATTCAAATAATAAAAAATATATTACATGAACGCTTAATGATGTCTGTTAAAGTTTTTTCTCTTTATTATTATAGATAGTATATATACACTCTTCTGGTTAACATGAATAAAACTATGTTGATTTGATCAAATTCGATTCGGATTTGACATTTTTGATGGTAGCACTTCATTATACGGTACCTGCCTTTTTGATGCAAGTGGTTAGCAAAGGTAACTTCAAATACGATCAGGTTTAGTTCCCGCAGCTGGCCGAAAATCGTAAGGTACCTGCTCAGTATCAACCATGGTTGGGTTAGGAAATTGATGGTGGCCACACCCACGCCTTGGAGAAAAGAAATATCCTTGGTGGTTATTATCCATGCAGCGTTGTATGTATACTCTAAAACTTAAGAGGCTTTTACCCAGCAGTGTCAGTCAGTTACCCAATTAATAAGTCTGGTGATGATAAAGTTAATTAGGGAAACAACCAAACCTTAGAGAATACACTGCACATTTATTTGTAGACGCTGCGTTAAATCTGTAAATTTATTCCGCGATACAAGGTAGTATTTAACGGTTGAAGCAGACATTCATTGCTTTATTTGCTTTTTAGTATCTAAAAGCTTTTATTATCGTGCAACAATTTTCCATCTCAAATCATTATCACACAAATCAAATTGACACTACTTGTTATCTTTAGTAATAGACTTTGTACACTTAGTTATCTAATACTCTAAATACCCCTTTTTTATGTCGTGGTGGAAAAGCTTTAAGGTTATTTGTGACTCCCCCCCTTATCGTTGGGGTATACGGGTATACCCGAACTAAAAACCACCACAGCATGTCCCACTCGCTGGATTTGCTGAACACCTGGGGTACCCAATGTATACTTCCCGGACATCCACCAGCCGCCCCAGCCTAAGCAACAGGGCTCCCGCGCTAAAAGAGAGACTCTAAATAGCCGTAATCATGACCAGGATAATCTACGGACTACAGGAGATGTTGTTGAGGCTTATACAATTATTGGTCTTTGCAATGAGTTGGTGCAAGGCTCCAGCAAGAAAGTAGTAACACATTAATATGAGAAAAGTGACTTTCATAAAGTAGGTAATTAATATTTACATAAATGTTAATTTGATAATATCTTGTTAAAAATTATATTTTATTTAAGGTTCTTGATATAAAACTGTGTCCGATGGTAGTTCGATATATACAAATACGGTATATCGTTTAGTATACACTTCTGTCTTGAGCGACTACGACGTCTCGAAGATGATTTGTGACTTAATTCGTTTTTAGCTCTAACCGCCGCGCTACAAAGGTTGTTTACATCGAGTCTGTATAGAACATCTTAAGACTAGACAAATATAACTATTAACTGATGCAAAAATTATAGCCACGAGACGAGGGACGAAGACCTCATATATTTTCACCGCCTCAAGTACTACGCGAGGCCAATCAAGGCCACGTGAATGACGTATTGTTTATAATGACGGTAGTACGCACTTGTCATTCTTGTCTATGAGACTGACATTGCTTGCCTGAAAAACAAGCTCGCAAGCTTTCGTGTACAAGGTATGTGGAAATGTCATCGTCGTTATCAGCGTAACGTCCATAAGGTCTCCCCTTATAATAAAGTGCGGGATATAGCTTTAACCTACCAGTCTATTATAACGCGTGCAGCCGTCATCATCGTCAGGTTATAAGTGCCCTACTGCTGAGCACAAGTCTCCTCTATCATTATCACTCGTCCAGGTCTACAGTAGCGAGTATTATTTATGTTATCACAATCTCACATGTCAAATAAACTAAGAGCAAACTTATTAAAATACCTTTTCACACCCAAGCTTGATTATCATTCAAATAATCGTTTTCACTACATAAGGACTTTTCTACAAGCTTACGTATTATATAAATTTAGAGGTTTTTGCGAGACATCCCGGCAATTTCATATGGTAAATTGTTATAAACAGTTGTGGAATATTCAGATCGCAAATTCAGTACAACTCTCCTTTTCTAACACTTCCCTGTCGATAAGGACGGCGCTGCTAGCTCCATTTTTTGATGTGAATATTTAGCATGAGATTGATGATGTGCTCAAGTCCAGGCTGATGATGCTAGTTAGTGCGGCTATCAATCGCTAACCTCATGTCGCAGCGTGACGCAAACCAAGACTCCGCTCGGGAGGAGGGCAGTTTTCCGCGAAACAGTAAATTAATTTAATATTGCTAACGTCAAAAACGATAAGTGCCGCACGCGTGTTATGTAGGTTTATTACAATATTAAAATTATTACAGTATTAAAATTTAACACATCCCGATGCTATAATTACTACATAATTGAATTGAGAAGCGAGTTACACAATATGTGGACGTTATTACGAAATGTTAAGGATCCGTCGCGTAGCACGCCACCGCTACTTGTTAAGATCGGATTTCACAAGAAAAGAGCTCAGGCTATCAAACTTTACACAGTGGTTACAATTAATTACACGCGATGAGGCTGATTCTGTTAGCGAATGATTGTTCACTTAAGGATTTTTTAAGATAGCCCGTCTTACTTTACCTGATGGATATATTTGACAACATCAAATTTAATCATCAGTTAAAGCTGATGGGGAGATTGTGAAACAGGCCCTTAGTGATGTAAAAATTAAGCATTGAAATAGCCACATACATGACTTTTTGATAAAATTTTCACAACCTCGGTAGAGCTGCGCATGCGCTGTTGTATTATAAAATTAGTCGTCGGTTCGATTCCCGGCTTAAGTCAGATCTGGTGGGAGGCTTCATGTCGATATTGTAAGATGTCGCGTGGAGTCAGTTAGGAGTATGGCTTTCCATACCCCTAACAGGTTAGCCCGTTACCATCATAGACTACATAATGACTTACCACCAGGCGAAATTGCCGTCAAGGGCTTACTTGAACTGGAAAATAAGAAAAAACTCAAAACAGCATAATCGCAAAATAAGTTATATCATATGATAACAGCTACGCTACCCTGTAATTTATTAATCAAATTCTATTCTTGATTCTATTTTCCATAATTAACATGTTTATATTCTTATAAAGCAATCATTTATAAGGGAATATAAATAAAATCTAAAAAATTAAATAGCATTTAAAATGTGTATCAGACGTTCGAATAACGTGTAAAGTTATAAATAAGCTATTAAAACTTAACGTAAAAGTTAACGGCGTTGCTACATAACTAGATGTTACAAGTTACCGTGTTGCTGCGAACTCAGAACCCTGAGTCTAATAGTTCTGACATACCGAATGCAAGATTAAGGAATAGTGCACTATATAAGTGAACTAACAGACATCTAATTAAAGTATTTAAGAAGAAAACTGTTATAAATATGAGCTTCATTCCCCATAGTCGGGCAGCTCTCTTCTCTCACGGGAGGCATTAAAGATGATAAGTATAAACAAAGGCAGGTCTCGGGTCGTAAACTCCCGATTAACTAGCAGTAACGACTCCGGCGACTCACAAGCACAGCGTACTCGATTTTTTTTTTTTTATACTCGTCAAGTTAGCCCTTGACAGCTTACACACCTGGTGGTAAGTGATGATGTACGGTAAAACCACACTCCTAATTGGTTTCTGCGCGACATCGTGCCCGAACGCTAAATCGCTTTGCGACACGTATTTGTCGGTAGGGTGGTAACTAACCACGGCCGAAACCCCCACCAGTCAAGTCTGCGATTGCAAGTGTTGAAAATTATAACAAAACGTTATAATGGGTATTATATATATATGTGAGAGTATTCGATTGAACACTTTCATACCTTTTGTTTATTATTTTATCTCATAACCCTGCACCCGCACTAAGCCAGTTTGTTTACAGTAGTTGCCTATTCAAGTTGTGTTTACTTTTCGCTCAGAAACTTTTACTATTTATTACATAAAGTATTTTTATTAATTTCATCAGTACTATAATCATGTTCATAAAACGCTGAGACACAACTGCAATGTCACACTTGGCCCCCAGCGTGTCCCACTAGTAACCAATAACAAGTTACGCTTATTTATCTCATTCTCAATTTCAAATGGTCTTATAAAAGGCACTTTAAATGCTTACTTAAAATTTTTGATATCACTGGGTGACGATAGTGCTGATAACTACATTTGCAAACTTAAGACTATGCTAACAGCACAGAGGTATAGATATTATCTTATTATTACTCATTTTCTTGTCTAATTTCAATCAGAATGTACGATCAAACGGTAGACCCTATCTTGTGGCGCCCATGTTACCGCTCCTGATCTAACAAGAAGCAAAAAAACATTTTCCGTCGTTGAAAGTTAGAGTAACAGATCTACCTACAACAGGTTGAACTGAGAACCTAAAACAGAGTAGAGTGGTTATAAAACTTGCAGACCGGTAGCTGTTAACAGGATTGCAATGCACAACAACAAGTCAATATTTCAAGTCAGCGGGGAACTGGGGCAGAAATGGAGCTTTGAATTTATAACTTAGACTGCATTCAAGTGGAATACTCCTCTGATATAGCTTGGTGGCACTCTGCTAAGTCTATCCACTGCCGTTTACATAATAACGTATTAAATGTAAACAATCTTGACATGTATTTCAATTATAAATATGCTTTTAAAAAATACTACATAATTACAAATATAAACGTATTTGTTCACTTAACCTTAAAGTTTTTAGATTATTTTAATTAGAATAATTACAGAATTAATTAAAAAAAAAAATAATTATTTCATAACATTCAGATTTTAACTCCCTGTAGGACATATCATCATCATCATCATGATCAACCCATTACCGGCTCACTACAGAGCACGGGTCTCCTCTCAATATGAGAAGGATTTGGCCATAGTCCGCCACGCTGGCCATGTGCGGATTGGCAGACTTTACACGCCTTTGAAAACATTATGGAGAACTCTCAGGCGTGTAGGACATATCAAGTAACGAATAAACGCAAATGCAAACTTACTGTATAACTAATAGAATTGGAGACGTTTTCTTACAACCCCAGCAAGAAACTACTATTACCGTTATTAATGTGAGTTAATTTGTTTGTAAATAGCAGCGCATACACGCATTGACTTCTCAACCATCGTATTTCTCAGTGTCTATATAAATAAAGTTATTATTTCAGAGCAGGGTCCACAATTATTCTGTATGTTACAATTTACTTAAAAGACTATTTTAGGATTTAATTCTAACAACAGTTAGTACCAATTACTGAATCTGTTAGTCTTTCATGGCCCCTCTATCGTTTTGCACACCACTCAAGTTCAAGCTAGCCAGGTTAAATTAAAGCCAATGTGCTGAGAAGGCTGTGTTATAGCCTGCTCATCATAGATGCCTCACGGGCAGTGTCGAGGCCTCCTCATCATAGCCCTCAGCACGTTTTGTTTACTGCGATCCACAGACTGCACACGTAAAATACTAAACAGTGCGCCAAAAAAAAGTTAGTTTAACCTAATAAAAGGAAGCTACCTAAACCTTCGCGTCTAAGCCTATAGTCAACCCTTAATGAATTATCTAATTGCTTTTCACGGTTGGCAGCAGTCTCAGGTGAATCCATTAAAAGTTTACAACTTTACCAAGCGAGGCAACTTTTATTTAATTAGTTAAATCCCAAGTATTACGAGCCGCTAACAATAAAAGTAAAATGCTCTTAGAGCTTCACAATGACTGTACACATCTTTAATTACTTATATTTACTGAAGGTGTTTTTTTAACTCCTACTCCTACCTTATCTCCTTTAGCTCAATCATATCATAGTTATAATTAATAACAGAAAAATCTAACAATAAAAGATTAAAGCCCAAGGTCAATGCTTTATGCCCCCTCTTCTATGAGAGAGGAGCTCGGTAGGGGGGCATTAATGGGACGAGTATAATGGGTCAGTAAAGAATACATAAATTGAGATTGATTGAAATACATTTGCCATTCTTGCTCACAACCTTTTGGTTTCACGCTCTATGCACGTTTTTTCTGTGCATGGAGCGTGAAACCAAATTTACAACTAGCTGTGACCCGCGGTTTCACCCGCGTAGTTCCCGTTTCCATGCCGGGATAAAATATTGTCTAAATATCTTTAGCCGTCTTAAAAAAATGGGCTACCGAACATCGAGTTTGTTTGAGTTGAAAGAGTTTTTCACATCGGACCCGTATTTCCCGATATTACCGCGTTAAATAAAACAATTGAAATTATCTGATTTAGACATGATTGAATTTGAAATTTGTGCAGCGGCAATAAATTGCAAATTTACTCTATGAAGTTAGGAACACACCTACATTTCTTAAACAACAGTGAGTGATTATAATTTAATATGAACTACTGAATAGCAATAAAGTTCAAATTGACTTTACATTTTATTTAGAAAACGTTTATATGGGAAAAAGAACAGGGCTGTTTTAAGGGTTTCCACGGCAATTATTCGAATTTTTCTCACCTTTTAAACCTTCAAGTTCCACGAACATTTCCAGAACAAGATAAGATAAATTCGTTCAGCCGTTCTCGAGTTTTAGCGTGATTAACGAACAGCAATTGATTTTTATTTATATGCGTTATTATGTTAAGCCACATGAACTAGATACACATGGCTGAAAAAGTTTTACTTGCTTAGGTCTCTCGGAAGCGCTCCACGGGTGCTTAACCGATATCAAAAGTATGTAATGTAGCATCCTGCTACACCTGTGGCCAGATCGGCGTAGTGCTTAGCCGAAAATAAGTTACAAACAAACGGACACTTTCACATATATATTAGTATCGATCGATATCTGCATGCACAACACACACAACACACAGACCTTGCGCGGTGCCGGCGCTCTCATACTTCGATTTGAGCTTAGCTGCGGTGGCGCGCGCGTCGGATCTCACGGTATCTAAAGGGTGACATTACGAGAGCGGTGAGTGCGGCGGTAATGTACACATTTAGAGACAGATGCATTTGGTCGAAGGAACTTTAGCTACGGGGTATGGAAAACGATAAGAGACGTACCGAAAAATAGTCACTTAGAACACTATTCGAGATTGAAACACTGTAGTAAATTGCAACTATTGTAGCATGAATACAATTTCATCATTTGACAAATACCTAGTACACTCGCAATTTTCGAATGGAGTTGTCAAGTTAGTAACAGTCACAAAAGTAAAACAAAAAATAAACAGGAACAGATCTTCGAAATTCTATTCCGTTTGGAGATATTCAAAAAATATCTAATCGTCACTTACCATCAAGTCAGATCCCAAGTCAAGCGTTAACAATTTCTTAAAAATGACACATCGTCAATTTTACAAAAAAAGAAGAAAAGGATATAAAGGCATCAACTTCTTTAGGATAGAAAAGCAAGGGGCCTCTTACCGTTTGTTTATATATTTTTAACTTATTAAGTTGGTAAAGTAAGACAATTCCAGACGCGTTGACTAATAAAAAAGAATAAATGAATGAATATGGGCTATAATTTTGTACGTCACATAAAAAAGACCAGTAATGGGAATACATTTTAAATACGTATTTACAGGAATTTTGTTTCTTTTAACAACCCCTTAGTTCCTCAAACCAAATAACTCTCTCTCCGTTAGGTTTATTTGGCTATTCCGCCACTGAGTGCTCTTAAATTCTCACCCTGTATCGTCGAGGTACGTGAACTGAACGAAAGGGTGGTTGAAAATGAAGACGAAAACGATGACCCCAGGCCTAGACCCAGGGTGGTACGATAGCGGCGGCGGTACATAATTATCAACGTGCTGTCACGTCGGCGTTTCGCGAGCGACTGAGCTTTCCTTGCGTAGGCGCGCCGCAACCCGGAAAAGTGTCCGCCATATTTTATTTATATTACGGGACTCGGGATATCTAGTGCTAGACGAATTGACGCACAGGAAAGTTTTATTGACTAGGTAGTTAGGGTTTTTTTTACGATCGGAAATTGTATTTCCGATGAAATCAAGGGTAAATACAAAATCAGCACATTTATTTTTTATTTCGATATTAGTTATATCAAAAGTCCAAACCGAGACACCCGTCAGATTTGAGAAATTAAATTTGATAGTTTAATTAACAAGTGAGTATAATGATATTTGCCATGACTGCATAGGGACGATTCGGCGGCATTCGATTAGACCCACATGACGCAGTTGACAATTGTAATTACTTTACGACCTCGTATTATTAAGTTGGTCGTCGTCACATTATAAAGTTGGAGGCCCTGGGTTTGATTCCCGACCCGATTCTGGTCTGGTGGGAGGCTTAGGCCGTGGCTAGTTACCACCCTACCGACAAAGACGTGCCGCCAAGCCATCTAGCGTTCCGGCACGATGTCGCGTAGAAACCAATTAGGAGTATGGATTCACCATACCCCTAGCAGGTTAGCCCGCTACTATCTTAGACGGCATTATCACTGGTGAAATAGCCGTCAAGAGCTAAGCTGTAGAGTAAAAAAATATTGAATTCTCAGTTTTAACTTGGGTGTAACTGCGCTTTGTGTGACGTCACTCGATTAGTGACTTCACAACAAAACACAGGCCGACAGCAAAGGACAATAAGATGCGTTATCTTTTATTTTTAAAAATAGGCACCATTTTTATTATTGATAGTACATGTTAATGGCTAATAATCTAGATCTATTATTTATTAACCGCTGTCGTCCTATTTGCGTTCGCCAATATTCACCCTAATAAATTACCTCCGGCGTTGACACAAGATTAAATTACTATCGGTTATGGGTTTTAGGTGGGCCCATAAATTAGCATCGCGGGTCGCTTGGCGCGAAATATCGGCGTTAATGAAATTATCGTTGACAGCTCTGCTTTAGCTTACATTGTATAAAATATAAAAACAACACTAGGAAAGCCCGGAGTTTGACGTGATGAATACATAATGAGACGATCCATAGAAGAACCAGAATTATCTCAACGAGTTGCTACGTAGCTTAAGGGGCCATGATTAATTTAAGTAGCGTTGGACGATAGAACCTCAAGGGACTTAAATGATGACCCGCAGGAATAACTAGGCGATTAGACAACTCCAGTAAGAAGTAGATGGATACAATCGGCGCACGACTTTGAAATGTGGAATTTCCTGCAATAGAATATCCAGATGTGGACTTCTATTCTATCAGGTCTGATGAGCAATGGTGAGGTCCAAATTGGCCCGCGGTTGCCTAAGTAATGCATATGCATTACTTAGGCAACCGCGTACAAGTTCGTACCTTCAAGGCAGTGAATATTTCACTACCTTGAAGGTACGAACTTGTACGTGGCAGGAAACAATATGCCTGGCCGGCTTTCAAAACTTTAGCGGTTCGTATAACAATCGTAGATGAAGAACGTTTCGTGTCGGTGCTCTGTGATAGAATAGATGCTGAACCAACAAGATGCCTGCCTTCAGATTAGGGTAAAAGCCCGACACTTTTCAGCCAATCAATGGTTTACTAAGTGCTGCACGCTGCCTCTTCTAGCCTCACCAGTCGAGCGCAAGCTCAACTAAATCAATATCGTCAGCGCTGGCAACATGCCCACTGGGACAGAGGTGGGCTCAAAATTGGATAACAATGTATTTTATACCAGCAGTTCCCCGCGAATTCGCTTGCGCAGAATTTCCAATTTCTCGCTTCCAAAAGTTAATTCAAAATCAGTTGTGTCCCCTTCCGATCTAAGAATTTGCATCATCATGATCAACCCATTACCGGCTCACTACAGAGCGCGGGTCTCCTCTCAATATGAGAAGGGTTCGGCCATAGTCCACCACGCTGGCCGTGTGCGGATTGGCAGACTTCACACGCCTTTGAGAACATTACGGAGAACTCTCAGGCGTGCAGGTTTCCTCACGATGTTTTCCTTCACCGCTGAAGCAAGTGATATTTTAATTGTTTTAAAAACGCACATAACTCCGAAAAGTTAGAGGTGCGTGCCCGGATTCGAACCGCCGACCTCTGTTTAGGAGGCTGACGCCCTAACCACTAGGCTATCACAGCTTCAGAATTTGCATATTAACTGCCTTTTAAAGTAACTACCTAGATAATCGGTTTAGGTGTTATTCAAGTTAAAGTCTTAAGCCAGACAAAATTAAAGAGTATTTTTTCCCTATATAATGATTAATGGCTTATATATGGTCCTGAAGTATACAACCAATGATAAGGCAACCTTGGCATGATGTCGCATAGAAACCAATTAGGTGTGGGTTTACCATACCCTAACAGGTTAGCCCGCAACCATTTTAGACTGTATCATCACTTACCATCAGGTGGGAATGCTGTAAAAGGCTAACTTGTAATTAATATTTAAAAAAAAGCTTATCTATTGCATTCAATAATTAATCAGGTGCAGAATCGAACCAAGGATTTATAAGGGCTGGCTTTAAATATTAACAGCTGTGCCTCATTTTTGTTATGTATAGATCTTGCAACCCGTAAAAAGTTAAAAAGGGATAGGTGTAAATGTTGGTACCACTATTCAAATAAATGTATTTTTCAATTCAATTCAACTAAAATAGCATCACAAATTCAACCAACTATTGAATTACATTTTTCAATTGGTTTTATGCCTAACTCATTAGTACTAACACAAAGTAAGTGTACTTAAGACAATAAAACTTATTAATAGCTGCAATTTTACAGTGTCAGGCTTCAATGGGTCTATTTCATATTTTAAATAAAAAACTTTATAAATACTAAACTAAACGATATCAAAAACTCATTTACAGTTTTGTACACATAAAGATATTTAAGATGCCTTTACTGCCTAGTACTTTGATCCATTGATCAGCCAATGTTCTTTCGGAATGTAAGCTCATAATCCAACGTTACTTTATCAAAGCATGAAAAGGAGCGGTGATAGCCTAGTGGTTAGGGCGTCAGCCTCCCGATCAGAGGTCGGCCGTTCGAATCCGGGCACGCACCTTTAACTTTTCGGGAGTTATGTGCGTTTAAAAAAAAAAATATATTACCAATTGCAACAGTGAAGGAAAACATCGTGAGGAAACCTGCACGCCTGAGAGTTCTCCGTAATGTTCTCAAAGGCGTGTGAAGTCTGCCAATCCGCACATGGCCAGCATGGTGGACTATGGCCAACCCTTCTCATATAGACAGGAGAACTGTGCTCTGGAGTGAGCCTGTAATGGGTTGTTCATGATGATGATGATGAAAAAACCATTTCTTCTTTGCAGGATATAAATAAAGCATCTAGCTAGGTACATTTTCCTACTGTATGCAATTATGACTATATCTGTAAATTGTTTCATAATACATAATATTATGACCAAGACATTAACAAGATCAATTCAACCGAGAGAAGTTATAAAATAGACTATTCAAGAAATGACTTGATGAATAGTCATTTAGGACAAGCAAGTGTTATGTATTAAGATGATAATGTTGTGATGACACAGTGATAACAGAAAGTTTACCTAAATATAAATTACAAGGAACATGCTCAGTTATGCTAAATTATATGATACTAGATTATGACAGCAACTTTGTCCAGTATTGTTTTTTCAGTTTTTAAAATCTTCCATTTTTTTATTAAGGCCTAATAAAGCATGTCTTTTTATTGGATGCAACTACTATCTCCATTCAAAATATTATGATTACACTGTTAACATGGACTGTGTACAAAAAACCCCTTGTGTCCTGTTCCAATCTGTAATCCAATTATCAGATTTATGTCATTAATTATTAATGGGTATCATTACATAGATTAAGGCATATTGCCATATTTGTAATACAAACTACCAAAGCATCAAAAACATCTATTAGGTAAAGCTTACCTCAACATTCTGAAATAGATCCTTAGTAGATTGTAAAAGTACTTCAAAATCAATATTTTTTTTTTATAAATGTGCCAGCCTGCATACGAAAGGATGAATGCTTTGTATTCCTCTCCTGTAAGACAGGAAGCCTATGTACAGTACTGAGTCTCACTACTTTGTTTTTCCAATCATTATTTGGATTAGGATACTGATCAGTGAAAATTAAGGACAATGTAAAGATGAATTAGAATATGCAGTGTCCCACCCATAGATATAACATAATTGTAATATAAGCTAGTTTGATTAGTTAGACTTTAGAATCAACTTATGTAATAATTCTATACTTATATAATAACAAAATAATTAAGTGAATTAAGGTTTGCTTCTGTGCATAATCAATAAAATAAATTGCTTTATTATTATAAGTAAATTAAGATTAAATTAAATTTGGCTGATTTAAAAATAGAAACATAAACCTTGTTGACGATTAAATTATTATTTATATAATGATCTTACTTTCAAGACAGTGTTGAATAGACTCCATGCAAACTACTTGTGCGTTATAATATATTCTGATGTGTTTTATACTTTACTTGTCATATACTGTCTTATTTGAGTTCAAGAAAAAAATATATCTTTAACCAGTTTATTGAGGAAAAAAATAATACCCTAAAAACTGGTTATTCAATACTTTTGCTGGTGTCTCAGAGACAAAATAATTAATTTAATCAATCAATATTTAAATCTTTTTAGTTTATTTCAGGTTTGTACAGGTTTGGTTAGGGTGCAATAATAAATAATTTAAAAACTATGGGCAAACTTTAGAGTATGCTTAAATATCCATAAATCCATGATTATTTGAGTGGGTTACTGTATATTTTAAGAAGCACAGTTTAACTTAACAACCATAAATAGTCACTAAATTAAACAAATGATAATTATGATGAATGATGCTAATGAGAATCCTATAAGAATTATGTAAGAGATTGTAGGTCAAAAATTTAATGTTTAACTTAAATTTAGAATCCTGTATCCTGTATTTATAAATGTAGTTAATTTTCTTGTTAATTTGCAGCAAACACTATCCGAATCTACATTGATCCAGTGGCTCATATGCGCTTGGGTGGCAATACTTATGAAGACTGTACTGAGATGAAACTGTCTAGATCAAGATCATGTCTTGTTACTGGATTGAATTGAGTTTATCAATATAATAAGACTGAGTCTGGGCCTCTGATAATATAAAGTTTAGACTCATGCTACTCTTGTGAATTCTATATTCTGAAAATACAAAAATCAAAAGGCCATAATATGTTGTAATACCATATACTAGAATATTTTGTAAATTATCTGAATATATAATCTTAACAAACTTACCGTTTAAAGACCAGATATGTGACGGCAACGAATGGGCTGCATACACTCGACCGAGAGCTAGCGACGTGCCCGCAACCGGCCCAGTGTCCTCGTTAGAGCTAGAGTCAGTGTCTGGACTGGCAGCAGCAGACGCCTCGTAGCTCTGCGAGTTCGCAGGAATAGCGATAGCTTCGTGAGAGGCGTGAAGATCCGGAACTGACGACAAGGATCTCGCGCGCTGCCTATCGTTCGCCAACTGTATACCCGGGATGGCTCTCAGCAAGCTAAACCCGGCGCCCCCGGAAACTACGTCGGAGCTAGAGCTGGTCGAGAATGTCCTGGCCCGCGGGCTCTGCTCCCCGTTCGCAGTGCTAGCCTTAGCGCCCATGGCTGCGTTACGCAAATCCACCCGTCACAACTCACAATCGAAGATCACGAGCACAAATACACGACACCAGCGGCACCGGGAGACATTGTACAAAAACGGTACAATTAAGAAAAAAAAACAATAGCACTATGCACAACAAACTCGAAAACGTCGCGAATTGCTATTGTAAACAGCGTTGCATGTGCCTCCTTCCTGCAAAATTTTGACAGTTCTCATCTGTAGTGGAAATCGATTGAATCGATAATGATCGATAAATCGATTTCGTATACTTTGTTAGCAACTTCAGTTTCATAAACTATGTATTGTTATTTTAATTTGTTATATTAACAATAACATTAATCACCTTAAAAAACTTCTACCTCACTACTACCACTATTACTTTAAATTTAGGTTTAATATTTAGTTGGAGAAGAAATAGTTCATAACACTTGCCCGGTACAAAGAATTTCGTGGGAAAACCACCTAACAGTTTTTAGAACTCCAAAAGTCGAAGTCTTGACCTCGTGTCCAGTAAGCCAATGAGCCCGTTTCAAAGTTATAATAACTTTGAAATTGATTTGGGAAGGTAAAAGTGAATTTTACTTGATTTATTATTTGCGACATAATTCAAAAACTTAATACGTAAATCATAGCAATCGTGCCCCAACTTTTATTATAATGAAAGAAACTCATTCCCAAAATTGGAATATTAAACAAATGAAAACAATTTGTTAAAAAAAGTTGTTAAATATCGATTAATATCGATAGTATACAAATAGATCATAGTGCGCATTTAATAAAAACAAAGATAAGTTTGAATCAGGCTGCATACCAGCTATATTAATTACTATTATGTTAGTACAAGAATATTTTCTTCTCAAAACCATTAATATAATATGAAAAATAGTTGAAAATATATATCAACTTTTTATTTAAATAGATAGTTGGTATAACTTATTATTAAATTTATTACCTGTACTATATTATTGACATTGACATTAACTTTGAGAAATAACATTTGACAGCAAAAATTTTGACGTTTCTCTTTATTTACGTGGTTTGTGGATGTTATTTTGATCGAATTTCTTAAATAATTCGCAATTAATATTTCGTTCGCTTTGAACTATAAATGTTAAAATATCTTATTCTTGCCAGAAAACTAGCCGCAACGCCGAAACATAAAACTTTTGTTAGTCTAAAATGAATTCTGCGACAGTAAGTAAAACATTCAATGATTCATCTTGTTTTACATTTAAATATGGGTTAAAACGTGAAAAATAATCCTTATCTCCTACAATATGTAACAAGCTTGAAGGCACATACAATCTTAATAAGTAATATGATTCATTTTGAGTACATACAAGGTGTATGTGAAACCTACGTGGATCAGATATAATCTAGATATAATTTCTCTTTTAAAACGTTGGATAGTTTTTTAATCAAAAGCGTTTACTTGTTACGCGATAAATAATTGTTCCGGCAGACGATGTTCGCTGTGACGCACTATAGCTTGATGGTCATAAAGTCCCATGATGGGTAGCCAAGGCCTTGGTTTCCAATGAGTTTCTTAGGTTACTAAACTAGGTAGTGACATGGACATTGTCGACATAATTGCTAACTGGAAAGCTATAATCAAATTTTTTGAGGAGAAGTTGAAAACTTAGGAGTTACTAAAAACTTAATATAGGTAATGTGAATCTGCTAAGGTGAATCATGTCACTCAATAAAAAGACGACATGAGATTATATCTGAAACAGTTGTATGACAATCTTTTGCATACTAAGGATTGTATTCTTATAAGTTAACACTATTAATAAATACAACTATTGTTTTTAATAAATTTAACATTGATATGTTATCACATCTTAGGCTATGTAACTTACATGGTATTCAGTAAATTGCTTGCAATCTAGTATTGGTATTAAACATAGTCAAGACTCATTTGCAATATTAATTTTGAAAAGTTTCCATCAATCTTAATCAATAGAAATCAATATTGTGAATGATGTCAGTTCAGTAAGTTAAGGTTTAACACTCATGTTTTCTACATACTTTAAAACATTTTTCACACCCATGTTTTTAGTATAAGACACTAGTCTGTTTTATTCCATAAATGTACTTTTTGGTTAACCATAGAACAAAGCCATTTTGAGAGACCTAAGAGCATACATTGTCAACAGTATGTGCCTCACATATTATGATATGACAAATTTAAAATCTGTAGATCCATTATTTAGTAATTCCATCCTGATTGTAGGTAGACTATAAATAACCTTCAATAAGAAGCTATAGGATGCTTATTATTTTTTGTATCTGCCTTTTTTAGATCTGTTGTTTTGATTTGATTTTGTTGCGTTGATCTTCCTTACTATATTATTAACTGGACACCTTGTATGTTAAGCCCTAAAACCATATTAAAAAAATTTCACTTCATAAAATATCAGTTACCATTAAGTAGGTACCAACATAATAGCTGTAATGATTTGCACCTTTAACAGATCATAGTGAATGATACATGATAATAGTTGTTTGTTTTGCTTTGCACGGCTTGAGCTCATTTAGTTGTTGATACGGCATTACAGCCAGTCGTGCCGCAGGTGCCGCTTCTGGATGATGACACCATTGCTTTCGGGGACGAGGACAATGCCAATAAACAGTTTGTGTAAGTATCACAGTAACTTTTCCAATTCTGTTGTACACAAATCTCAAAATGATTTGCACAGTGGTATTTGGTGGTGGTAAGTGGTATTTCAATAAGTGGACTGTTGCAATACTGTTATCTAATGTTTGCTCAAGCAAGAAACTAAAGTAGTTTCTGACTGCCCATGATGTAAGAAACTTCAACTTTTTAAACAACCTTAAAACTGTTAATAGTTAATTTGGTCTATTGTTGTTTCTGTAAAATTTGCAGCCACCCCTACATAGTGTTCTTTCACCTGATATTTCGAGGGTCGGCAATAGTGGTGTACATTCTCTGTGGCTGGTTCTCGGACTCATTCATTGCCAGCTTTGTCTTGGTGGTGCTTTTGCTATCCGCAGACTTCTGGACAGTTAAGAATATTAGTGGTGAGTACTACCACTTTTACAAACTACCAAATGATGTTTAGAGTACGTTTTTGAATGATTACATAAATGATATAAAATTTTGGTATAAATTGTTCTTACTAGGTAGGTCTGTAATGAATTTTTTAAGTGCAACAGAAATAATTGGCTTATTTGATAATGGGCAGTTGTGGTTCAATATTTTTAAAATTATATTTAGTATATTTTTGCTGTCCCAGTCAAACTTGTATTGTTGTTGTAAATTTAATCTTGGCCCAACATTAAATATTTGAATTGAACAAATTATAATGTTGCTTTCTGTTTTTACAATAATTTAAAAACACATTGGTACTTTGACACGCTACCTGACTTGTGGTATCGGGTGTCGGAGTGATGTGTAAAGAAGTGTCCTAAATGTCGTTTCTTATTTCAGGTAGACTATTGGTTGGTCTACGCTGGTGGAACTATGTAGATGATGAAGGGAAATCCCATTGGGTCTTTGAATCCAAACAGGTAATTTTTTTTTTTACCTGCATTGTTTGCATGGTATCTGGCCGAGAGAGTGAAAAAGACACCTATGGCCAGAAGCCACAGGTATCTTCTTACAAAGTCCTCACTGGGGATCCAACTATAATAAGGCAGCTTGGAATTCCTACAAATTATTATAGCGATATATAAATTAGGTCCCAGAGAGTCATTAAGAGATAAATTTAAAGATTATAAAATAATGACAGTGCATAGCCAATATATATATGAAAATTTAATGTATGTTCATAAAAATATTGATAAATTCAAGAAAAAAATGGACTGTAACACACTGAACATCAGAAGTAAAAGTAAACTTGTAGTACCGTTTAGTAGGCTGCACAAAATTAGTAACTCATTCAAAGGAAATTGTATTTTATTCTATAATAAATTACCTATTGATATCTTGGAGATGTCTATCAATAAGTTCAAAGTTTTTATAAAACGAAAGCTTGTAGAAAAATCATATTACGATATTAAGGATTATATAAACGATAAAAAAGCTTGGGTGTGAATTGCTCTATCTCCATAGGTACTATAGTTTATTATTAATTTTATTCATTATGTGAGATGGTGATAACGAAAAAAAAGAAAAACCCCGGCTAAGTTTGTTGTGGGCTTCTTCTTAGATCGGGGCGCGTTTGGAACCCTCATAGCTTTGGTTTTAAGTTTACGAATATAGTTATCACCATGAAATACCTACTGTGTAAATTATTGACGCGTCAAAAGTGCCTTTTTAAGGACTATTTGAATAAAGATTATTTTGAATTTGAATTTGAATTTATCTATATATTGTTGTATTACCTTGTAAGGAATCTTTTAACCATTTATTCTATTTACTTAGAAAAAATTCCGATACAGATTTTTTTCGGACTAAGTTAACATCAAAATAAAAAATAGGATTGAAAGTCTGATTCTACCAAGAAAAGGCCGAAAAAACTCAGCAGTTGCTGAACATTTGCTCTAAACGTTTTACAATTTCACGATTACTTGTCTACCCTTTTAAGAACTGCAACCAGAACCGGCTATTTTTACGCAAGCTTTTAATTAAAAAATCTTCAATTTTTGAAATAAATGAATTTTAGTTAAAATATTGCTTTTACTTACGTATTAGGTACTTAGTCCAAAATTAACATTGGAATCAAGGCAAATCAAAAAAATGTGTCTACCTATGTCCTATATGCGTTCCGAAAGTGTTGATCAGACCATGATAACTCTTTACTAGAGCTCTCCGAGGACGCCCGCAAGAGTTAGTACTAGTTCTATATATAAGCCAATACATAGGATAAGACAAAGTATATAAATGAAGACCAAAGAAAAGATTGTCGGGTTATGTGAAAGAGGATTAGCTTTCTCACAACGCATTGCGAGATAGGATGGATAATGAGTTTATGGCTGATATCAGTGAGTGGAGGAAAATGACGTTTTGTGCCTATTACACATACGTGGCAAAAGGGGCAAGAAGAAAATGAATGTTTATATACACGAAAGTCGAAAGTATCCACTTTAAAGAGCAAAAACTTCAAATTGTGTATATACAGTAAAAATAAGCATTTTTAATAGTTTCGCTATTAATATGTTTCATTATTAAGCGGTGATAGCCTAGTGGTTAGGGCGTCAGCCTCCTAATCAGAGGTCGGCGGTTCGAATCCGGGCACGCACCTCTAACTTTTCAGTTATGTGCGTTTTAAAAAATTAAAATATCACTTGCTTTAACGGTGAAGGAAAACATCGTGAGGAAACCTGCACGTCTGAGAGTTCTCCATAATGTTCTCAAGGCGTGTGAAGTCTGCCAATCCGCACATGGCCAGCGCGGTGGACTATGGCCAAACCCTTCTCATATTGAGAGGAGACCCGTGCTCTGTAGTGAGCCGTTAATGGGTTGATCATGATGATGATGATGATGTTTCATTTATTTGGTAGTTTACAAGTTATATTTATTATTACGTATGAGCTACCGTGGATCATTGTTACGATCACTTGTGTTCTGGAGTGACTCGGGCGGCGCTACTGGATAATTATGTCTACGTTTTATTCATTCGAATCGGATTATAATAAGAAGATGGGTAGATTCGCATTATTATCCCGCGGTGCATCTTAGCCCTACTGCTGGTCTACAAACCTTATAAGCTAGTTTATGACATAATTTCTTAAAACGAAGACAGTGAATCAAACGGTGTTATGTTTCCAGAACCGCGTCAACCGCAACGAGAGCCGCCTGTTCTGGATGGGTCTGCTTCTGTGTCCGCTTATCTGGTCTGGGTTCTTCATCATCTGCTTGTTCGGCCTCAAATTCAAGTGGATGGTGAGTATTGTAGTTTATAGTTCATATAAACCCAAGGCCAACTTTGACGTCAGGATTGATTAATATTACCGAACCGAAATATCGTGATCAAAGTGGCAATAATAGGTATATGAATCAATCCGTACTAATAAAATACATGCGAGTGGATTTGTTTGTTTACTGCCCTTCAACAGCTGCACCGATTTGAAATTTGCCGCATTGATATGATATGAATAATATATAGTTTGCATCAGGCCATAGCTTACCATTTTCCCGGGAAAGGACACAACAAATGTGCCCACGTGACTGAATAAGTACCACAGTGTCACTGGTTCAAGATTTATCAGTCGAGAAAAAAATAGAAATTTAACATACAAATAGTTTGCAACGAAAATAGAATCAACTTAATTAGGCATACTATACTTTATGAGATATATATTTAAAAATTTCGAGAGGAGTTAAGCACATGTTACTGGTACGCGACTCATATTATGCTTAATAACATTAACACATTACGATTCCTGGTTAAAACGGTAGGTAAGCGGTATGAGCCGCAAACCCGGGGGAGCAGCTAGTATTTTATGTTTGACTATTTCTCATTCAGCTGCTGGTGCTAATAGCGCTTACGCTGTCGGGAGCCAACATGTACGGCTACGTGAAGTGCAAGTTCGGCGCCAAGGAGAGCCTCAAGTCCGCCACCACGGACTTCATGAAGAAGCAGTTCCTGCAGAATGCGACCTCCTTCATGTTCACGCAGCCCGCGCCGCCCACCACCACGAACGCCGGCGTCGTGTAGACAGCGATGCCTAGACTGTTCATGTTTCGATTAAGTTATGAGCAATAAATTATCATTTTAACACTATTATTGTCAATAAGAAAGTTTTTTTAAACATTTTTTTTTTTCGTTTGGATGCCAGTAATAGTTCGTGTCTCAAGTTGCCAACCGCACCCGTTAGTTATGCAACCACGGGCGACCGACCGACGGTGGTATGACCGCACTAGCGGCTGGCCCATGTACCACCAATAATAACTTCCATTATATTTAATAAAAATATCAAACATAATGGAGGCTAAATATATTGTAAATATTTTAAAATAAAAATGAGAATATTGCTATTTTTCCAGCCCACAGAATCGGTACCATAGTTTAACAAACAAATATGACCCGGTAGCCAAAATGCGATAGATTTGGCAAGATACAAAAATGTCAACTTTTCTTCTATTATTATTGCAGTTGTTGAACTAATTCCATTCCCCTCCTAATACTAACAAAGAGTTATTAAAAATCCGCTCGTGAGTAAGTAGTTTATTGGGATGCCGGGCTTACCAAAAATGATTATTTGTTTAGTGTTTTTTTTTGGTTTACAATACTAGCAGAAAACTACTTGTTTCTTGTATACTAGCAGAAAATAATCAGTATTTTGATCCTTAAATAATAACGACAGTTATTATGGGGCTCTAATATTCAACCGCAAAAAAACTTTGACACAAATTATTCCTCTGCTGTACGTACGTACACGTAACGTCACAAAGTAGTTGACTACACTTTTTTTTTTAGTTGCAATTTCATAAATAAAAAAAAAGAAACCGTCAAAAAATTATGCTCCAGGTGAGGCTCGAACTCACAACCCCGGCATGTCTCACACAACTACTGTCTTATAAGTACCGTGCGCTAACCAATTGCGCCACTGGAGCTATGATTGCCAGGCCCAAATTACAATACCTTTTCTGCTTGCTATATTTAGTGCATTTATATATTTTTTCGCGCAATGTCAAGAGACAAAGTCCATCTTTAAAATTGGGAAAAACGTTTTTCCTACAAATTAAAGTGATAACTTGACGTTCAAATTGTTATCTCACACTAACGATTATTTTATTTTACATCCGAGTCATATCCGATGTGATGATTATTTTACAATTCTGTAATACCACAGAGTAGGTACTTCGAATATTTTCCATAAACAACCATAGTAAAATGTAAACTATGTTTGCGTGAGGATAAACACGAATAGGAATGCTGTAAACGTCATTTCAAGAAACTTGTGTGTTGTGATTTAATTTTTCTATTTTTTTTTGGTAAAACTGTACGTTATAATTGTTGCTGTTGTGATAATACGAGTTTGTTTTCTTCAAAACGTTTTATGTGTCTAATGCGTTTAAAAGATGAATTGGTTCGATACTTCGGGGCTGACCAGCTTGGCCAAGTCAGCATTGAAAGAAGCACAGAAGACTATAGATAAAGCTTTAGATATTCAGGAAGATAGCAGTGAGGAACAAGAAGACGAGACAAATGCTTCGCCAAGTACTAAATCTTCGCCCGGAAGCGGTAAAGTTCTACAAAAAGATAACTCAGATTTTTTCTCTTCTTGGGGCTTAACCATGAGTGCTGAAAGTGGAACGGGCGAGACTATAGCCGAACAACCCGTAGTAACAGAGAGCCCATCAAAATCTAGCTCTCAAAGAATTTGGGGCTCGTTTGCTGGTGGTTTCTTTGACCAATCGAAATCGGATACAAATGCCGTAGTATCTGATAACAATACAATAGTCCGGCCTCCTAAAGCTAAATCTATGAACGTTATATCTGATAAATACGATAGTCAGGATGATTTATTTTCAAAGAGTCAACTTGTTATGTCTGATGGTGCTGATTGTTTGATTATAAAGAAAGATCAGTTGCCTAAAATGGATGACAGACGTAACTCTTCTATGTCAAATGTTTTATCGTTTGTGTCAAGCAGAAATAGCTCAGATTCTGTTGAGGTTCTATCACAAAGCTTGAAGTCTACACCGGATTCTGAGGCAGCATCATGTCAGTCCATGTCACATAGTAGTAGTGCAGGTTTAAAGCTTAACTCAGAATCTGTGGAAATCTTGCCTGATAGTCTTTTAAGCCCAAGTTCAATTGAATGCTTGGGTTTTGATAGCTATGCAAGTGATAAAAACAGTAGCTCTTCCTCTAATAGGTCAGTGAGTAATTTATCTGATAAGAAATCAACACCTGTGGGTGAGAGAACTGAAAAAGCTGACACAGCGGACAGTGTGAGCTTAGTAGCTGATGATGATGAGGATACAATGTCTTACAACTCTATTTCGGAATGCACTGCACCTACTGTTTTAGATACTGATGATAAACCTCTAAGTCCTTTTCCAAAAATAGCGAGAATAGAAGCCAGGAGGCCGAATGAAATACCAAGTGTTGATCAGTCATTACTCAGAATGCAAATAAGTGAGAACTCTTCAAATGATGGGTCTTGGTCTGATAGAACGTTAAATGCAGATAATGAAAGTATTATACAAGAAAATCCTGTAGATGAACTTAAAAAATGCACAGAACAAGAAGATATTTTATTGGAAAAACTCAGTGATTCATCATCATTTTATAACATCAATATTTCATCTGATTTAGGAAGGTCTGAAAGTTCTGCTTTTGTTAATATTGAGAGCCAGCATTGTGTGCCAGAAAGTAGTGAGTCATCTCAGAAAGAAGTAAGCATGAAGGAACGTATATCACCAGTCAGTTCAGAAAGTAAAAGTGATTTAGTTAAGATTGGTTCTGACAGGACATCTGGACATACATCAGGTGATGAAATAGAAACGGCTACTTCATCAGATATAGAAATAATTCCTAGTCCCAATGGAGACAGCAGCAATGGATGTCGAAATAGCCCTGGAAAATATGGATTGAAGCAAAAAGTTGATGGAGCAACTTCACCTAATTTAGTTGACTTAGTTCTCGGTAAATCCTTAGCAAGTAAAATCCGTGGGCATAATAGGGAGTTGTCAGAGGCTTCAGTACAAAGCAACACTAGTGATGAGAGCCAGTCAGAGAATGACAGATTAATGCGGAGATTGTGTGAGATGGCAGAGATTTTAGATGCTAGAGAGAATAGACTGCTAGAAGTTACAAGAAATAATGTAGAATTAGCTGAATGTAACAACAGTTTAAAGAATCAAGTGGAGTCTTTAATGGTGAAGCATGAAGGAGGGGATATTAATACTATAACAGAGGATTACACCCAAAGAATGTCAGCTCTAGAAAAGAAATTTCAACAAGTTATTAGAGAAAAGGTATTTCTTTTTGTTATTTACAAAACACAGTTTTTAGATGTTGTGTGTAACCGTGACTTGTGAAATAACTACTGCACCTATTTTACTAGCTACCACTTGGGCATCTAAATTTGACACCCATATTATTACTAGACTTAATGCATTAATATTCTCTAACACACACTACTGATTTGTTCTGTTGGCTTTCTAGGCAACATTATCCCAAAAGTCTTTAGTTTACGCTAAACCTACAATAAAATGAGATGTGATCTGAAGTTGACCCAAATTTCATCAGGGTCAAGCAGAGGGCAAAAGCCTTTAAATTTCATTGAAATTGTATTAAAACTAGAAATTTGTTACTTAATTTTATTTAATTCTAAGTTTAAGTCAACTACTTTTTGTTGTATGTATCAAGAATAAGTAATTTTGCAAGGTTATTAGTCAGAGCCTTGATTTTTTTGCTGACATTCGAGTTAGACGATTTGACGAGTTTCAATTATAGGAAGAGGAAACAAATTAGGTCTTCTTTATTGTGGTAACAAAAAATGTTGCATTGCACTAAAATGAAATCAAAAGAACTGTAATTAATCAGGAATGATGAACAGAATAAATTTAAGTCTGAAAACCTACTAGGTACTTATTAGTGAATTTAAATCAGAATTTGCTAGTTTTACCTTGATTCATACATTAACTTTCAAATTAATAATACAGTACACACAGGCAAAGCCACAGGTACATCTTGTATAGTGGGTATCAAATACCTAACATGTTACTTTATCATAGAACCATAATAGATTTAGTATTTTTATCTTATCTTAATTTTATATTTATGTTTCAACACAACCTACATTCAAAAGCTTTGAAATATATTAGTTTTATCAAAGGATAGTCATGAAATAATACCAAGATTTATTTATTTTATTCTTAATTTTTTATACATTTTAAAAATATAATAAATAAATCTCTAAATTACGAGACTATTGTGTGGGAAATTTATTTTACAAAAGTGTTTAGTGTGCAATTGCTTAAAGCTATGGTTTTTTAAGTGTAATAAGAAAATGCCTAATTCTCAGGATCAGTTACGGAAGCAACTGGACAGTTTCAAAACAGAAACATCCCGAAAGAACTCGACGGAATATGAGAACAGTTTAAAGGAGAAAGAAGATATTATCGCCCAGCTTCACGAGGAAGGGGAGAAATTAGCCCGGCAGGAGCTGCAACACTCCAATATCATCAAGAAGTTGAGGACCAAAGAGAAAGACAACGAACAAGTAATTAAGGGATTGAGGTGATTCTTTTGCCCTCCCCTTTTATAATCTAATTTTTTTTTATATTTACAAGTTCCAGATTTCATTAAATAATAAAATATAAATATATATATATATATATATATATATATATAAATATATAAATAATAAAATGTAAATTTATATAATCTTCCGTACAGGTAGTACTACCAACTGCCAGGAATTGTAGATCAATTTCTGAACTACCCACTTTCAGTAATCATAACTAAAAAAAAATTGCATACTACTATGGAATTAAGGGTGTAGCTTTAGATTAATTGAATTCCTAAAGATAAAATTCAGAAAGTTAAAGGGTAGGAAGATGATTGTTTGCTGATCACTCACTGCATCACTCATGTTTAAAATTAAACAATGTAAAACAGCTTTTGACAATGTAATCAACTATCAAGCTAAAGTACTAGATTGATTTGAAGTTAATAATTTGCGTCACACTGAAAAAAATAATATATTCACTTTACCCAACATATATATAACCCATAATGATGAATTGGATCTGGTAAATGCAACTGTTTTTCTAAGAAAAAAGTTAAATGCACAGCTTCAATTGGGCCCTCATGTAAATATGTAAATTATCATATAGCCTTATTTTGGAGTTTAAAAATATAGGCATTTCGATAGATGTAGAAAGGGCTAGGTTTATGTTTTTTGTATTTTTTCACAACATTATGTAATATGGTATTTTATTGATAATACAGCCGCTGTAAACATCATATTCGTGATGAAGAGTGCTTTTTGAGCAATGTATAAAGTGGTTCCAAGAGAGTCAGTAAGAGATTAATAGAAACATGTCAAAATAATAACATTGTATGGTGAATACATAAATAAAAATAATTTAATGTTTGTCTATAAGAATATCTTAATGTTGGAAGTAGTCTGAGATGGCAGTAATAAAAATAATCCAGCAAAGTTTTTGGGGGCTTCTTCTTCTAGACCAGGGTGTGTTTGGAACCCTCATAGCTTTAGTTTTAAGTTATTTTAAGAAATGTAGTGGTCACCATCAACTCAACACAATGTAAGTTATTGACACATCAGAAGTGCCTCTTAAAGGATTATTTAAATAAAGTTTTTGATTGATTGATTGATTGATTGATTATGTATCATAGGAAGAGTTTCAGTATATTTTGTGGTAAAATAATATTGTGATTTTTCTTTCCAGGGATAAAGTGGCAGAGCTGACGTCCGAGTTGGAACGTGTCAGGCGATCGATGGCGGCCAAGGAGGAGTTGGAAGTAACCCAGATTGAAGCAGTGTACCGCTTGACCAATGCTAATAAGAAGCTGGAGACTGAGCTCATAGAGGTGAAAGTCACCTGTTTAGTAACTTTCCTGAAGTTAACTCCTGGTGGTTGTTGTTGCAATGAGTTTATCTAATCTAATGTTTTTGACATCAGATATCGACACAGATAATGTTAAATTATCAGGTTAATGTAAGGTTATGTTTTTAAAGTGATATTTTACATGTCAACACAATTTCAAAGGAGTATATATACGATTTCTTGACGTCATTTTACGTTTACGTGCGACGATCCAATGCAACGAGTAGCAATCTTAAGTATAAACCTGACCTTTTGCGATCCTTTACTCTCGAAGCAATACTAGATCGAAGGCAACCTAATGAGAACACAATCTTGATTGAGACTCCTTTTAACTTCATAAAGTTGTAAAAGGTTTTACCACGCTGGTTACTCAAGCTTTACGCTTAGGAGTACGCCTGGAGGTGTGCTCTCACTTTGCTATAGAGAGATACAGTCTTTCGGATCAGACCCGCTGACCCAGATCTCGCATCTTTGTGACCCGGTCAAAATGACGTAAATGGTGGCGGGAAGCGGAGGATCCTGCGTAGTGTACTGGGGCGCTCCGGACGGGCTTCATTCGTCATCAGACTGATTTGTGTCAACATCCAGATCTGAATTATGAAATCTGTGTCCTGCCTGATACATCTCGTTTGCAGACAAGAGGGGCACTCGACGACACGAGCCAGAAGCTGGACGGCGCGCGCACGTCGCTGGACGCCGTGAAGCGCGAGCTGGCGGACGCGCAGCGCGGCGCCGCCGAGCTGCAGCGGCAGCGGGCGGCGCTCGCCGAGCTGCGCGCCGGCCGCGAGCGCGCCGAGCGCGACGCGCAGCGCCTGCGCCACGAGCTGCGCCAGCTGCGCGCCGAGCGGGCCCGGGGTGAGCGCGCCCACGGCCGGCCCGGCCCTGTGCCGGCGCCGGCGCTAACCGTGCCGTCCGTGTTGCGCAGAGGAGGAGCGCTGGGTGGCGCGCGAGGAGGCGCTGCGGCGCGAGGCGGCCGAGGCGCGCGAGGCGGGCGAGGCGCGCGCGGCGGGCGAGGCGGAGGCGCCCGCGGCGCTGCTGCAGCAGCTGGCGGCGCTGCAGCGGGGCGCGCTGGAGCGCGAGCGCGCGCACGCCGCCGCCGCCGCGGGGCTCGCCGCGCAGCTGGGTGAGCGACGCCCCGACACACGCCCGGGGACCACGGTTTATTTATTCTTTTAGTCTAATTTTACAATCTGTAATATGAGCATCGATATTTATCGACGTCATCAAGTTACTGGTCGTGATACTTTTTACGAAGATACTTAAATATACGAGAGCATTTAACTCTTTGTACGGGTCACATCATACCTATTTTATTGGATTATATAATTTTAATAGAAAATAGAGTGCTAAGGCTTAGTTCACACACAGCCGCGACTGCCCTGGCAGTGTCGGCTCACCTCAGTGTTGAATTAACGAGTATCCTCGCCCCGACGCCGCAGCGGAAGCGGAGACCCAGGCGGCCAAGGCCCGGGAGCGCGAGCGCCTGGCGCGCGACGAGGCCGCGGCGCTGGGCGAGCAGCTGGCGGCGGCGCAGCGCGAGCAGCTGGACGCCAGCGGCGCCCTGCGCGAGCTGAGCGAGCGCTGCCGCGCGGCCGAGGAGCTGCAGACGCGCGCGCGCGACACGCTGGACCGGTACGACGTGTCACTGCCGCCTCGCCTGATGCATTACACTAGCTCATTTGGCTGACCATTGATCATCACACACCACTAATTCTGTAATATTCCCAATCCATCCGCCGCCAACCCGAATTGTGAAACCGGGACTCGCACGCACAGGACAAAATTCCGCCTCGCGCTGCAACCGAGAATCTATATCTTTGTAAATATTGTTTCAGCAAAAACAAAGAGTTGGAGAGCTTTAAGCAAGAGTGTGAGAAAGAGATAACGGCGCTCAAGGCGCGAGTGAGCGAGACGGAAAGCCAGCTAGCCGAATGTCAGAGCGTTTTAGAGACTGAGAGGAAACGGAATGCCATATTACAAGTAACAAACCATTAAAGTTTTCAATTTATACACTTAATAGTAAACCTATTATTATGTTTGTCTATAACATTTCAGTGTCAAACATACATTAAACATTTGGCTTAGCCGCTGAATACTCTCGCACCAATTCAGAGTATTAATTATACTCAAAGCGAGTTTCTGATCTAATATTCAACTTTAAATGTCGGCCCAAGCATTGAATCAATCTAAAAGCTACATAGCGGTATACAATATGAAATCAATCCAAAACAGCGCCATCTATCGCAAACTTACTAACTACAATAATTTAACAAACTCAGTGCGCGCTGACCAGCCCGCATACAGTAAACAATCTGACGTGATAACCATTCATGATACCAATACCTTATTTTGATATTGCGCAATGCTCGTTTCAGAAAACAGCATTTGAGTCAAAATGACCTTATTAGATACTACATCTTTGTTATTACTGATTTGTTTTACTAGTTTGCTCGTAAGAGTGGTAAAGCGCGTTTGTTTTGCAGGAGCAAGTGTCCAGTCGCGGGGACGTGTCGCCGGCGCCGTCCGTCGCGTCCGACTCCTTCTCCACGTCGTTTTGGCAAACGGTGCGTAACACGGCCGACACGAGCGCGCGGACGGCAGAGTGTGTGTGTGTGCAGCGGTCGTGTTTAACCCGGTCACACAACGTTCATGCGGGCATGAGGTCTCATGGTCTTCAACCGTCCGACCCCCCCGCTATCTCAAACGTCGCCTAAGCCGAGGTTCGGCGTCAAAGGAGGCGCCCTTAGGCAGCCGTTCCCTTAGTTTCTTCGAGCCTCAAAATTTCTCTGGCAGAGCTTATTTCCGAAGCTCGCCAAACAGCTCGGTTACGCTGTGGCAACAAATAGGGTTTGTACAGCTAATAGACAGTCCGAAAAAAAAAAAATGAGTAATACTATTGTAAATGACTTCAGGAGGAGGGCGCCAGCGTGGCGGGCGCGGGCGGCGGGGCGCTGTCGGCGGCCGGCGTGGAGGACGCGCTGGCGGCGCTGACGCGCAAGGAGGGCGAGCGCCGGGGGCTGGCCGCCGCGCTGGCCGCCATGCGCGAGGAGCGCGCGCGCACCAACGACCGCCTGGCCGACCTGCAGGCCAAACTGACAGACTACCAGGTGACTGTAGCGCGGGAGCGGTAGTTTTGGTTGTTACCGCATGTTTTATATTTAAACTGTATTCCTGTAAAAGTATTGATCCTAGAAAAACTTTGTGTGTGCAACAAGTTGTCCACATATACATAATACTCGGGTGGTTAGTCCCCCCCCCCCCCCTGCGACTCTGTTCACTGCGACGTTAAAATGTAACGATGACCGCCGTTCGCAGAGCCTGCAGGAGCAGTACGACGCGCTGCTGCAGATGTACGGCGAGAAGGAGGAGCAGCTGCACGAGCTGCGCCTGGACCTGCACGACGTGACGCAGCTGTACAAGGCGCAGCTGCACGAGCTGCTGGCGCTCAAGCAGCACGCGCCGCGGTAGCGGGCCCCGCCCTCCACTACACCTTACATACAACATACATCAATTACTCGCTTTACTTAATGATATCTTGAAGCGATGCTTTTCGCAGGGCGGAACAAAAGGAGGGCTCAAGATAAGTAGTTCAGCGACTGGTGCAGGCTCCGGGGGGCGACGCTGCTGCCGCCGGGGGGCGAGCCGTGTCAGTACAATTGTGCGCATAATTGTAATTTTTATACAAAGAAAAATAAGGGCCGGATTAGATTGAGAAAATACGACAATTATTTATTAAATATTTATTTCTGATTCTACTGGAGCAGCGACGCGCGGCGGCGAGCAGGCAGCTTGACCACCTCAGCCGATACCTCTAACAATACGTGTCACGGGACATTTGAGCGTTAGGCATACGAGGCTTAAAGATTAGCGATGGTCGTAAGATATAAAAAAATTCAGGCGTGTCGGCGGGCGCCCGCAGGCAACTCCGCGGGAATCTAGTGGAGTTTGCAATCCCATGCTTTAACTTTGTCGCAAATTTTAGGTGTATATTCCCATTACAGGTTTTTTTTTGTATCCCGGTGTTAATTCAGCAAATAATAAAGGATACAGAATAAAATCACTGTGTACAATGTAAGACCAATAATTATAACATTCTCCAGAGATCTTAGTTAATTAAAATTGTACTGTAGTTCCTTTTTCCGTGATTAGAATGTTAATTCAATATCAGATCCGTACTATTCAGGTAACAATAAATGTACCTACATAACAATAGCTCTAAACTTTAAAATTACATATATTCGATTATAAATTATTTAGCAACAAAAAATGTTATTAGAAAATATATTCAGATCGCCATACAAATCTAAATCATACTAACATTACAACGGACACTTGTTATATACTCGTATAATTTAAAAAGAAATGCCATTTTATTATTCGTTCATAATCTGAACGCCTGGCAACGTCAGTTACTTTAAGACGATGCGTACGTAGATAGGATTCAGCGTTTCCAAAACAGAGGCGGTCGCGGATACGGCCCCCGTCAGATTGATAGGCGGTAGAAGCCTAGCCTATGCATTTGTATTCGGAAAATTTTCGGGCACGCCTGTTGATAAAATATATGAATATAATAACAACTATATTTGTATGATTGATACAAATTGACAAAAATAATTATGCCTAATATATGTTTTGTTTGTTACTTTGTTCTATAAATAGATATGCCTATAAATAAAATATTAATTAGTGGGAGCGCATTGCGCTCAATGTAAATAGCTTTTATTGTGATATAATAAATATAATTATTATTATTGTATAGAAAAGAGGAGGTCACATTTATTTAGTTTGTACTCGACCACGGAAGGGATTAAAAATACATTTTACTAGTTGTATTCTTGTTTTTACCTGTTTCCCCAAAACATTACATTCTTATGATCGAGGCGTATGGGTCACAACGTTCCGCGTGTCATCACTATTGTGACGACACAATATCGCCTCGTGATCCAAAATATGACAATGAAATAGGATTATAAAGTCTAATTATAAGAAAATGTATACCCAAACTATTTCGAAGTCTGGTTTTCTTTCTGAACTGCATTGTTAATATAATACTGGTGAGTAAGTAGCTAAAACAAAAAATATAGCTTAATTTGATTTTAAACTCTAGTACATTTCACAGAAAGTTAACCGAGCACTGTGGTCTATACATTTTTGTGTTATTTTATTAAATTTCATGTCTTGTATCGCTTCATGATAATATAAGGTCCGGGTCAAATCCAGAGAAAAAAACCGAGCATAAATATAATAATTAATTACACTCCGCGAGTAACGCGTGTAAACTGAACGGAATTCCCGCGTTTCTCCACTAAAGTTTGTCATGACGTGGTTACAGCTAAAGTACGCTGTCGATTTTGATACATTTGGCCCTGGCTTTATGCACCAACCCTTAGCAACGATTTAAATTCCTCAAGTGTCTTTAGACACAGGTCTTAAGCCTAAGAATGTTTTCTTTTAAATAAATAAAATATTTTATAATTCTTGTTTGATTTCTGTCATCATCGAAGAGAAAAGATGAGGTTTCATCTGACAACTATAGTATTGTAATCATTCTGAATTCAAATGTGATCATATTTGCCTTGCCTTGATATAAATATGGGTTCATAATTGAAGCTGTAATAGCTTAGTGGTTAGGATGTCCGCCTCCCAGAGGTCAGGGGTTCGATTCCGGGCACCTCTAACTTTCGGAGTTATGTGCGTTTTGAAGCAATTAAAATGTCACTTGCTTCAACGGTGAAGGAAAACATCGTGAGGAAAAGTGCATGTCTGAGATTTTCCATAACGTTCTCAAAAGCGTGTGAAGTCTGCCAATTCGCACATGGTCAGCGTGGTGGACTATGGCCAAACCTTACTCCTATTGATAAGAGACCCGTGCTCTTTAATGAGCCGGCGATGGGTTGATCATGATGATGATGAAGAAGATACACTTCGGTCTCCTGAGACTCTGACGGCGCGATGATTACTCCTGATTTTCTAAGCCATTACTTACATTATCTGGCTTTAGTTGTTTACGATACATACGGCATGACGTGCTTTGCAAACCTCGAAGGAAAGTATTGACCCAGTCTGAACAGTCATACTAAGGAAGTATATCTATCCAGTTACAGACTTGAATCAGTTGTTGAACCAGTACGTCTTTGGATTATTAGATCTGCCTCCACTTTCCATTGGCTCCATTTCCTATTTTTTATTTGTAAAATAACCAGTACCGGATCAAAACCTTAGTCTTGGCAAGCCACTCGAAGTCTTGCGTTAATCCGGAACTACACACAACTAAAGTTTGTGACGACGTCGATTGATTTTCCAAGTTATGCTTTTTTATGTTACATTTTCTATATAAATTTAAATAAAAATAAAAACAAGTGCCTGTTGGGTCACGCATATTGTAGTTGTTGTGTTCCGTACTTGCCCGCCGTGCATTTTTTTGTAAAGCCACCCCAAAGGATAGCTACGCTTAGCTGTCAGACTGTTATGTAGACTCTAACAATTCATTATTGACTCAACCGGGCGCTAAGCTATTAATGAGGAGGATTCATCATCATCATCATGATCAACCCATTACCGGCTCACTACAGAGCACGGGTCTCCTCTCAATATGAGAAGGGTTTGGCCATAGTTCACCACGCTGGCCATGTGCGGATTGGCAGACTTCACACGCCTTTGAGAACATTATGGAGACCTCTCAGGCGTGCAGGTTTCCTCACTATGTTTTCCTTCACCGTTGAAGCAAATGATATTTTAATTGTCTAAAAACGCACATAGCTCCCGTTAGAGGTGCGTGTCCGGATTCGAACCGCCGACCTCTGATTAGGAGGCTGAAGCCCTAACCACTAGGCTATCACCGCTTCACTAGGCTATCACCGGAGGATGAGGAGGATTGGGATCAATTAATAAAACGAAAAATGTACATACACCATTTATTATGATAATATAATATGAAGCGACACAGACACGCAGGGGAATGTATTTAATTACCAATACACGACAAATATATTACTACTGTTGTATATACTCATTATGACTAAGTCGTAGGTCGGGGCGCAAACAGACGGTTTACTTCTATGCCCCGAGGAACGATCATAACGAACGGATAGATGGAAGATGATCTAACAATGTGAAGTTTTTTTATATTTTTAATTAATCTAAATTGAATCCATTATGAACCGTCTTTTGGTGCACGCTGCACAAGTTGTTGCGTACCGCATCCCACTTCTGAGAAGTGGCGGAAGACAATTTTAGTATTGTCTAACATCATACACAATCAGCAATTTTGGCTCTGAAGATGTTTTCGCTAACAATGGCATAGACCAATTAAAAATACTCGGAACATCTATATATACTTGTAATGAGTTTGCATGTATTCAGAGAAAAGTAGGTCGCATGAACTTTTGCATCGCGCTGCATACACAGAGGGTACAATTGGGAGTCTTCGGGATCATCTTAATTTTCGTCTCAATAATCTAGCCGTATCGTCAAGCGACAAGAGTAGGTTCATAACGGGAAGTATGAAAACAATTGTGCGAAAATTAAATTAACGCCCAAAACGTGTATCGGAAGTGACTTTGAATTCCAGGACTACCTAAAATACTTCACTCGAAATACGCTTTTTGATGTCGCCAGTCTGCAAAGTTATATAATAGTAATAATGCGGCCCAGTTTCGGCCAAACCTTAGGCGGTGAGCCGACACGGAAGCCACACCGAACGAGTTATAAATACACAGATTTCGAACATATTTCACTATTACTTCTTAGAGACGTTAATTTTATTCTACGCACGCAGTTTCACTTATTCCGCGTTAGCAAATTTAAGTTATTTAAAATTATTGTAGTTATTACACAGACCAATGGAAATTCCAGAATTGCCTGCGATTTGTTCATTTAAATGGGGTATTAATACCAGCAATGTTTCTGTCTTCCATTTTCCTTTAGTCTGCACCTAAACATTTTTGTGGTACTTCGTATTTCAACGAATAACGATACCGATACACTAGCTGGTAGTACATTCCCCGCCACACACATTCTAGTAATGAATATACGTAAGGATTACATTTTACTGTCTAACAATCACACAGCAATATGTTATATTATATGCATAAATATAATTATATAATGAGAGCTTATTTTCGGTATTACATTGGAATCCAGAATTCCCTCTGTCGACGAAATTAGTGAATTAAAATAAAATAACATATAAATACAAGAAGAGCATCCAGATCTGTAGTTCGTTTGAATTCACTCGAGCCTTTCGTCTCACGTCTACGTTTGATAATGTTTTGATAATGAATACGAGTCAATGGGCATAGATGAGCATAAGCGATTGATAAGCCAGCTTTACGTGCTCTCCGAAACACGGGAGTGGAAACCTCCAATAACCTAAATCAGGGCTGGCATTGAAATTTTTTTGACGGAAAACTCATTATATAATAATAATGGCTCGAACCGAAATTCGATACCAGAACCTCGTCGTCAAGTTGAAAATGCTATCCGTTTGGGAGATTGCCAAATGTACACACAATCAAAATTATGTAAACTGTAATGTTAATTATATTAAAACCTTGGGTTGCTTTGAAACTAGGAAGTAATTAACTCAAATAAATTTTATTTACTCAATAATTAGTTATTACGCATACATACGGCTTAGAGTGTTACTGCGGCGACCCAGGACATTTTTGAAATGCCTATTCGTTGGGGGAAATTTTACTTAAGCAATTATTTATTCGGTGCATAAGTGATACCTTGGATTTAGTGATAGCGACGCGACGCGGAGATGGCATCGTGTTGCGATCGATTTAATTGAATATTTTTCACTGGTTTGTGGTAGTAAATTGTTGTAAAAATCGTCGCGTAAACAACATGAAAATGTTCCGTCGCTGCATGTAACGAATATAATGAATAAATCGAAAATAAGCCCTCGTCTAAATACGATAACATTAAAATACGCGTGAATACATATGCCATAGTGTTAATATAATATTAAGCTTACTACAACGTCCACTCGTCGGGTTACAATGGAAACAGTGCCTGTAACAGTCGCCGCGGTACAATGGAGTTGAACGTTTCAAATTCTATCATAAATTGTGGAGTGTTAGTCAATAAGAAGAGAAAGCATTTTTTTTGCAGTATTTTTTTTCGAATTCGTTGTGTCCACAATTTTTTGACGCCTACCATCTACGAGGTCGGAAGTAGATTTTCGCTGCTACATACAGTTAGAAGTCGTAAGCCGCACAAATAAAAATAAAAATCTAACACTAATTACTTCGGCCTGCCGTCTACGGGGTTCTCTTCCGCTTAGGGAACACTGAATTATTTTATTTTCTATGGTTACGTCGATTGTTCCGTATTTCTACAGAAAAATTTAAAATTTCAAGTTAGGAAAATTTTAATATATATATAACAGGGTTGTAGTCAGAAAAGTGAAATAGGAAGGGGTCACTACATGAATGATTTCACGATAAGTAGATAGAGATAGCTGTAGATACTCGTGAAGTTTAGTACATATATGCTATATAGTATATGTCGGTCGGTCGCACGTTTCCGTATAAGCGCGTCTACGCACCAGTCTAAAGCTGCGTCTACGTCAAGATAGTGCGTGTGGGGCGCGCGAGTAGCGGCGCCTTGCAGACCCAGCGCTGCCGGGCTCCAAGCTGCAAGCTGCAGCCCGCGTCCGAACGTTTGCGTGCTGATGCGTCACGGACTTGTGTCGCCGGGGTCGGGCGGCGGCCGAGCCGGATGACAAAGTAAAGAAGGGCGCAAAGTCGAGTGTTATGTATTACTTTCTGCCGTCGTCGTCGGAGAGTCCGCTCCGGGCCGTTTGGGGACCGGACGGGCCGTTTGGGGCCGGCGGGGGCGCGCGGGCCGATGGGCGCGGGCGGCCCCGCTGAGGCCGGGCGGGCGTGGGCCGTGGGCCGAGGGGCCGGAAGGGCCGGGGGCCACGCTCAGACCCACGCCATCCAACCTTCGTACATTAGGCACAGGTTCTCTGCGCTCATCGCTTCCGTTATTATGTAGTCCACCTAAAAATAAATTAACTTTAAATTAGCTCACACCGAAAAAACAATGCAAACTTTAAAAATAATACTAAAGGAATATTTTATATAAGGATCTCGTCGCAAAACTGCATAAGATGTATGAGTTTATCAGACCTGGTCTTGAGGCTGCGGACGGCGCGCGGGGGGGTCGCGGCCCTCCAGCTTGAGCCGCACCCGCTTCCACACTCCCGCACCGGTGGCGCTCCGCTGCTCTCCCACTGAAACAGACACACAGACTTGCGTCACTTTCACGTTTTCTTTGTCGTGGCGTGTTGCAGCTCGGCAATCACAAATATAACGTAAATCGAGTCAGCAAATCAGTTTTTAAACAAATCATAATGTTTTATAACTTAAGCGTTTGATGCAGGTCCGTGGTGAAACTTAAACAGCGGTTTCAACTACAATTTCAAAAAAAATCTCTGCTGAAATAATATATAAACATCGGAGTAGCGAGCTGACGCCGCGTCACTCACCGCGCGCCGTGGCCCGGGTGGAGAGCGCGGCCTGTCTCATCAGCTTGCGGCTGGCGTCCGCCGCGCCGCCCGGGAGGCTGCAACACGTAGCGCACATTGGTCAACCAAACACGTATAGACTACATCCAGTGAACCGTCCAGCCCGTACATCGCACCGACTACTTGTACAGCGTCAACAGGTTTTAAGTAAGATTCCTTAACACATCCATTTACGGAGCAAGGTGAGACATAAATGATAAGCAATAAACTATAAGACTTCACAAGCGCGAAAAGTAAAGTAAAGTAACGCGCGCTTGTGAAGTCAACATCTCCTGAAGATGATCCGGTGTCGGGTCGAAACGTGCGTAGAGGTTCTAAAGGAAGATTTTGTGTGGTGTTATATCATACTAATCTCCCGGTTGTCGGCGGAATATAGCAAATTATACTTGCTGTTTATTGTTTATCATGGACTTCCGCAAAGTATCGCCTGCTCTTATTCATTATAAATGATAAGACATCAATTCAAAGAGCAGGGTTTGTATACCTGTCAGTGTGGTTTTGCTGTTTCCAGTACACTACAAAGAAATCGCAATTAAAAGAAAAGCAAGACACGCGCGTTGATTCACAGTGCCCTGTGCACGTGATGTTTTGGTGCACGGGGGAGGGGTCACTGTCACTCACTCGAGCAGCAGGCGCAGCAGGCGCGGCAGGTCGGCGCGCAGCAGCGCGGCCGCGCGCGCCGCCGCCCGCACGCGCGCCTCCGCGTCGGGCTCCGCCGAGATGCAGTCGATCTTCTCCGTCACGCTGCGCCACAGCGTGGAGAACTCTTGCGCCGGATTGTCGCCCTGTAACCACGGGTTGAGCGGTGGTAGCCTCAACAGTGGAGGTACATGGCGAGGAAACCACCGTGCCTGGGGGTCTGTGAGGCACTCACGTCGTTGAGCTGCAGCAGCGCGTGCAGCGGCGCCTTCAGCTCGGCCAGCAGCGCGTCGCGCGCCAGCGTCGCGTTGGCCAGGCGGTCGGCGGCGGCGCGCAGCGCGCCCGCGGCGCCCTCCACCCGGGCCAGGGCGGCCGCGCGGGACTCCTTTAGGGTGCTGGCCGTTTCCCGGACTAGGGCTGACACGTTGCCCACCTGACGCACATTAAAGTGAAAATCAAAGCGGTCGTTCACTTGCACACAGATGGCGGTCTACGCTACTGGTACAACAGTCGTGACAAATGACAAATGTGTGTCCAATTAGAACAATCATTGCAACAATATAGAGTCCGCGCAAGGCCCGTATTACTTTTCTATAAGTGCCAATAAGTAATCGGTACTAGGATCACAAACTTATCTGAGCCCTTCTCACAAACAAGACTATTCACACGTACGTCAAAAACCTTATTAATGCGCTTAAGTTCATGACGCTTAATTTGGGTTTTGATCTGGGTTGTGGACAGAAACCGCGATATCTAATAAGTCTGAGTGATGGCAAGGTCGCGGGTGAATACTATCCTGAATATTTTAACGACAAATATCTAATAATAAACTTTTGGTGGTAATAATAATTGCAACTTGAGCTCCCTTAAAGTCCTTCCTTGACTAGTTACTATAACGTGAAAGTCAAGAAATACCCATTGCGCGTCGATGTTTCCTTCGGGGTGCAGCATCTCCATCAGGGACTCCTCCGTGGGCGACACCTCTAGGGAGTACTTCTGCGCCAGCGTGCACGCCTGTAAGCGGGGAGACAGGACACTGGCGTTACGTTCAATACAATTATCGCTGATAGCAATCGGATCGGTAATACATGTCGAATATATATTTTGACTATTGAGCAATGGTTACAACTTTGAGCCTATAATGGCTATTCGTCACAACGTTAATGGGCCGTGCTGGAGGGTTACCTTCTCCCAGTGCGCGAGCGCGGTCTTGGCCGTCTTGGCGGCCTTGGCGGCCTTGGCGGCGCGCGCGGCGCGGGCGGCGGGCGCGGCGCTGAGCGCGGCGGCCACGCGCGCGTGCGGCGCCAGGCCGGCGGCGGCGGCGCCCAGCACGCGCGCGGCCGCGCTGCGCTCCGCCCAGCCGGCCTCCAGCGCGCGCACCACCGAGCGCAGCGCGGGGTTGGCGCCCGCGCCCCACTTTACTCTGCAATCGCGAAGCTCATTACCATTCATCCATAAACTAGCGTTCTACTACATTCCGATCCGAGCTGATCCGTAATCGGAAGCGAGGGGACCTCATATGCTTGTGTTGTCCGCCCCAGAAAGGGGAGAGGGATCATAGGGACAAGGAAGTAGAAATAGAACTTGTAGGGAGTCAAGAAAGACTGCCTGGACATGCCAAGAAGGCACCGGGCAGCCCTCCCGCGATTCGGCCCATATAACCGTGAGGTTGGTGGGGCCATGGGAGGAGGTGGGTTGATCCGTAATCGATATTGGCGCGAGATCCGGAACGCTCAGTCGGTTATAAACAGTGACATGCAGAAAGACTTGTAGTTGTGTGTAGGAGGGGCTGTGCGTACCGCTGGTGCGCGGCGGTGACCAGGGTCTGCGCCTTGGCCACGGCGCTGTCGAGGCGCTCCACGGAGGCGCTGAGGTCGCGCGCGCGCCGCGACAGCAGCGGGCTGGGATCCTGATTGCTGTTGAGGACCTGAGGACCAAAGTCATCTTACAATGCTCAGTCATCCCGGTTCGTCCAAGTTCGTATTGTTGACACTTGTTCGGTTTAAAGATATTTATTTTCTCAAAAAAAGAACATACTGTTCACTTAAAAAGAGATTACATGCTTACAATTCTTAAAAACTAAACAGAACGTAAACGAACTCATTATGTTATGACAAACTTATCAATATTTTCAACTATATAATTCTTTAGCTTAATTTATCACAATATGTTTTTATTGCCATAGGTTTTTGTTCTTGGACGCCAAGTATTTATTTTATATTTATTTCTGAGATTGTGTATATTGGCCCTATGTGTAAATGTTATATTTGAATGTAGTGTCTTACTCATGATTTTTTTTACAAGAAGACATGCATTATATGTATATAGATGTGTAATATTGAAGATTTTGGTTTTTTTGTAAAGTTCTTTTGTGGTAATTGAAGTGAAATAGTGCCTTGATAAATTTATTTTGTATACGTTGTAATTTATTAAGGTGTGTCTTAGCAGTCGATCCCCAGATTTCTATTAGGTACTCCAAACGTGGCTTTGCTAGGGCGTTGTAAATAGTTGTCCTTATTTTGTAAGGAATGCAATTAGATATTTTTCGTAATACCCCTGTGAGTGATGTTAACTTTGAAAGTAATTGATCGATATGAGAGTCCCAAATGAGTTTGTCATCTAATATTAGGCCTAAGTATTTTTCTTTATGAGATCTTTTTAATTTAATATTATTTATTGTAGGTGGATTATAGTTGGGTATTTTTTATTCTTAGCGCTGAAAATCATGTATGATGTTTTTACTGTATTAATTGTAAGAAGATTATTGTTTCAGAATTATGCTTCTTATTTTTGGGCTTTAAGTGTTAGTAGGTCTGTGGTTTATTGTTTTCTTTGTTTTGCATTGCATTGAAGGCAGTTTTGAACAAACTAGATACCATAAAGTGGGATCCTGTATTAAGGCCGTAGAAGGTAGTAGTTATTTCGAGTCTATGACCAGAGAATCTTGAGTCACTTAAGAAGAAATTGCATTCGATATTTTTTAAAGGCATGAATTGACGAATGCATATCACAGGTCCGAGTCGAAAATATTTGAGCTAGTAGGTTGCTGGCAGAAGCATTTGGACCCTGAGTTGTTATATTACATCATATTTGAAACGAAATAAAATACCTCAGCATGCAATTGCGCATGCGCCGCGGCCCTCAGGCGGGACGCGCGCGCCACGGCTCGTGCGCGTTCCACCGCGCGGCTGAGGAGCGCGGCGCGGTGCGCGCGCGCGCGGCCCGCCTGCAGCGCGGCCGACAGCGTGGCGGCGCGCGCGCGCGTGCGCGGGGACCCCACCGCGGCGGCCTTCTCGCACAGCGACTCCAGCGACACGCTCCACGACGCGCCTGCGACACCACGCGCACAGTATTAAGACAACGTGGACCCATCAAGTGAGCCAAAACGCTATTCTAGATGAAAAAACGTGTTCGCATAGAAAGATTTTTTTTTATGTACATAGCGAGCAGGCGGGTCACCTGATGGTAAGTGATTACCGCCGCCCATGAACATTTGCAGCACCAGAGGAACCGCCAATGCGTTGCTGGCCCTTGAGCAATTTGTTAATCCGCCCTTTGAAGATCCCCATATTATAGCCATTAGGGAACACAGAAGATGGAAGCTGGTTCCACAATTTGCAGGTTCGTGGCAGAAATGACCTGAATGATTGAAATTGTCAACTCCAATTGTCAACGGTTATATGAACCGCTCTTTTTTAGGTTTGTAATTAAATGTAAATAACCTTGTCAAGTCTTTAAAAGAAAAAAAATGCCTTTAAAAAATCTACAAAGTTCAAATTAAATAAATATATTTTCTGAACTTTGAGTAATATTTAAATTCATAGAATAGTTTTCAGTAACTCTCACATAAGAAATGTTCTTGCTAAAATAATATTGTTGAAAATTTTATTGTTCTAGTTAAATGATAAGTATTGACTAATATTTACCAACCAATATATATATAACGTTTAACGCCAATAGATGGCGTTTGCGTTCCGTTAAAGTCAAATCAGCAACATTTTCCGACATATATATCAAGGAATATCAGATCAGATCAGAACCATTTTGAATGTACCGGTGGCAGACGAGACACTCACCAATCTCCTTCTGCTCCACCTCGGCGTGCAGGTCGAGCCGCGCGCGCCGCAGCAGCAGGCACAGAACGGACGCCAGCGCCTTGGAGTGCACGCCCAGCACGCAGCGGGACACGTACTCCGCTGTGAACCTGCGCGGACCACTGCGTTAACGCGTGGGGAGAACAGAGAACTGCTCCGCTCGGCCGGGATAGGAGCTCGGACTGTACCTCCGGACGGGTTTGCAGAGCGCAGCGTCGTCCAACATCATGGCAGACGGCGGGTTGGTCGCCGGGTTGGGGGGCGCCCCGCGGAACACGCACGCCAGCTGCGCGCACAGCGAGAACACCTCCGCCGCCGTCTGGATGCGGCGCACGATGAAGATGTCCTCCAGCACGGAGCGCAGCGCCGGGCTCTGCATTGCCGCCTGCGCCAAGCGAGTCATGTGCTTGCTCAGTTATCCATATCAGTATTGTAAGTTACAAAAGTTTGTCAAACAGACTGTCCTTGTTGGAAGTCCAATGCCGCGTTGTGTTTATTACTGGATAGTGCGTAATTTAAGCGTTAGAGTAATAGGAGAAAAACTAACACAGTAACCTTTTTGCAATGGAAAATAAACTCCGTTCGGACGTTGCTTTTAAACCGAAATTGTACTCAAGCGGGCCTGGACCTACAACGCGACTCACCGACATCCGCATGGCGTCGTTGACGTGGTCGATCTTCCTCCACGCGGGCGGGGTGGGCGCGGCCAGGTAGTCGGCCAGCTCGCGGCTCCGCAGCTCCACGGCCGCGAATAGCCCGTTGAAGCCCATCAGTAACATGCGCCCTGCGGATTGGCTGTCCCCTTCCGAGGTCGAGGATAGCAGAGCTTCGTATCTGGCCCGCAATTTTGCTGTTATGATTGGGGCGCTAGCTGCTGGCGACTGCAAACCAATTTTCATTTATACATCACAGTTCATGTTTGGTTACACGGACAAATTTCATTAAAATACTTCGTTAGCAAGATTCTGTGGCCTATAAAGTCGATAGGAGAGCGAGAAATGGAATGCGCAATCAGCTATATGAGTCATACAAAGAAATGAATTTTTAAAAGTTATTATAATTACCTCCATGTCCATTACAAGATATCTAAAGTGCATCTCCAGTTGTGCCAACAAATCGTTCAGCGGTACTGGTGAGCTCATGATCACGTTATTTAGCTCATTTATCATTAACAGTGCAGAAGAATCTTCCGAATGGACTTTTTTAAGTGCTTCTGGTAGTATAATAGTACTAAAGTTGTAGTTCAACTCGACCAAGTCTGCAAGGAGTAAGTTAGCATTTCTGACACATTCGACAGCGACGGGTAAAGCGGAGTCTTCGACTGATGCTGATTGTAAAGGCAGAAGGGACAGCAGCTCCACTGCTTGCATTGATAACGAGCTCATATCATCCAGGAACCATTCTCCTTCCATAGAAGTCAAATCTACCAAACAGTCGCCTGCACTCTGCGCTCCATTTTCAAGCATGAGATATCGTCTATTCAAATTGCACAGCATCCCGATCACGACATTCTCTAACACCGCTGCAGCACCTTCCTCCGTCCGAACCCAATTACTTATATTGTTCTTAGCCTCCATGTAAGCATCTTGAGATTTAGTAATCGCATCAGGACCACCCTCATGCTGCAGCCTTTCAAGACATTTGTTCAAATTTGCAGTGGCTTCAGCATTTATTTGTTGCAAGCGATAGTTGTAAGCGACAATTTGTTGGGAATCGCCACAATTTGAATCCGAGTTAACCAGAGCTGTGACCTGGTTGGACACTTCACGGCATATTTCAGGTGACTTGCTTTCAATGGCGGTGGCGAGATATTTGCGGAACATCATTATGCGATGGTATTCGGTCTGACTTTGCGGATAGTATTGGGAGACTGCGACGTATTGCGTAAGTAGCTCGAGGCATGATCTAATTAGAAGATTAGTTTGCTTAAGGCTTTGGTTCAACTCTAGTTCCGCCTGTTCGCATTGTGATATCATAGAACTCTGTCCTGCATTCGTTAAAAAGTCTTTAATAGGTTCAAATATTTGAACTTCGTCTTCCTCTTGCGGGCCAGAGAATTCTTGGACCCATGCCATCAATTGCGGCCCATTTAAGACTTCATTAGTAGTAGAAAATGTTTCAATTTGCGTGTCAAAATCGTTGAGAATCTTTACAAGTGCTTTCATAGAATCCTCTACGGCATTCTTGGCTTGTTTGTAAGAAGTATACTTTTGTGAAATAGCGTGCAGCGGATGGTTGTTCAGATTGTGACCGTAGGCTTCTATCTCTTTTATCAGAGCCATTTGCTGGTGGCACAGTTGTAGTTTTGATTCAATGTTCTTAAACTCCTCGTTTTCTTGTAACCATTTCTCCGCACTTTGTTCAACTTCTGGAAGGATGGCCAAAAGTTGTTCCCTGAAATAACGTTAACATGCATTCAAATTTTCTAAAGATGAAGTATCGTTAATATTTAAGTTAGTAGTTATTTAACAGATATCACTCTATGCCATGAACTCAATTATATTGAATTTATTTTTAATTCTCAATTATTATTAATTTATAATTTTAATTTATTTTATTTATTTTATAAAATTAAAATTATCTTGGTCAAAATAAATTATTTACTGTATAAATTCAAATTCGCTAATATAATCTGAGGAGGATAATAGCAGATAAAAAAAAAAAATATATTACAATAAATCTTTGTAAATTACATTTGATTTTGAGGTACTTGAAATTATATTCGTAACACATGTTTATTTACTTATTTATTATGGCAGGATTACAGAAGTGAAGACAGGTACAATATTATATTTTACAGTTAGTGTTAAGCGTAATGTGAACCCCATCATAATCATAAGACACCGACATAGCTCGGATGATTAACAAGGTGAACTACAAATGGGTAGGTCATGATTATCATAGAACCGATGGGTGTAGGTGCCGAAGAGTAAAAGAGTTCTGAGGTAGCCAGCGCGTGCCTATAAGCTTAGCGCTGTGCCATGCTCGGTTATACAAAATCCTCCTCTTGGATATATAAACGCACAGCAAGAGATCACGATAATATAACGCCATGGGAAGTTTACTGTACTCTACTCTTTCTGTACTCCAGCTATTTCAGCGGTTACGTATAAGTTTTATAAATAGTTTTATTGCCGACGCACATAAAATATCAATATGCGAAAGTTTCAAGTTACATAAAAGGTGTCCTATTGTTGTTGCGGAGGGTTCAAATTCGGGGATATTTAGGCGAGTGTCATAACTAAGGCTATAAATATTTGTGTGGAGTACTTGTCAAGGCATTATCTCGCTACACGCGCGCTGCCGCTCGAGTGGCAACTCGTAAAGATACGCCCTTTGTATTTATTGCTTCCCGAAATGGGTGCGAATAAGAGAATACGGAATCATGTTTTCCTCGGCAGCCATTATTGTCTGCAATAACCAGACTGTCGGTGGAGCGGAAACTTCAAGACGAGCTGTTTTTCAAACGCGTTAGTACGTATATGGCGGGCGTAAATGTAGCGCCTTTATTGTTTTCATGGTTGAAATATTATAACAGTAAGTATTTACCGAGACGTAATTAAGTCATGTCGTAGCACGCTCACAAGAGGAGCTTGTGACGTCAAAGCCCTGTAGAAGATTCAAATTTGACGACATAAAAACATTTCAACATCATACAGAATAAGGCCGCAGTGACATTTTTTAGACCTGTGTTACAAAATGTTTATCCAAAATATATATATATAGATCAGGGTTGGAGCTATTGCATTAGGTTGCTAACCGACTATCTCGATACGAGATACTTATTCGAGACCAGGAGATCATATCGTATTGGAGTCATCTCATATACTGAGGTCCACACCTTACAGTTACCATTACAAGCGTAAGGTGTAGACGTGGTTCTTTATTGTTAATTTCTTGTTTTTAAATTTTATTTTCTATTTAAATTTTATAAGTTTTTATATGGGTCCTTGACCTGAAATAAAAGGATTTTATTTATTTGTTTATCATCGAGCCGCACTGTATTCCTTTAACTCGGCCCCACAGATTCCGTAGCTGCACAACAGTGTTAATGTCACCGCTAGGAGAGACTTCAGTGCTGAACTCACGTGACTTCGCCAGCGGTGTGCTTGAGTTCGCGCACGCGGACCGCCAGCATGGCGCGGGCCGCGCGCACGTGCCGCACGCCGCGCCGCCGCCGCCCGCCGCCCCACTCTACCAGGGGGTCGTACACAAACGCCTCCAGCAGCGTCAGCAACGTCTCCCTGCCGCGGCGCATTGTGCGTATAACGTGCTCGCACGCCAGCCGGAAGATGCCCTGCAACGTAAAACAAGCACGGTCAATTTTTCAAGCAAATAATTAACTTGAGAATTCTTAATCTATGGTGAGTAAATGTGCCTTATAACACCATGGCTAAGTTATGTCGAACGTGGAACCCGACACGATCAGATCCGCATCTTTAAATAACAACGGTGCCGGCAACGAAGATCAGGGTAACGAAAACTTCCTCTGATCACGAGCCACCACCCGAACAAACCCGACGTCCTGACTCAGATGTTGCAGAGTCGGCTACGATTTCATAACAGTGTAATTCAGATCAGTTAGCTATAAAACTTTTTTTATTAAAAGGATTGTTAGTTGCTACAGTTGGTAACTATGATTGATACAATTAATTGTGTAACCCTAGTTTATTTCTTCCCTCCGCTGACTGAATTGCCACTGAGTTCAGTCTGAGATCACAATGCTTGCAAGAGAATCATAATATGTCTTACAATCATACTCGCTGTGTCGCCATGGGTGTCGTTAGTGAGTTGTTTGACAACTTAACACCACGTGTCTTTCGTCTAAATATCGGGTCGTATCCGGTGTTTATAAATAACTAGCTGGCGCCCGCGACTTCGCCCGCGTGGTATAAGTTTTTAAAATTCAGTCAGGATAAGTTGTAAAAATTCCAACGGGAACTCTTCTATGTCACTCTCTAGGTCCTCAACTATAATTTCAAAAATCACGACGATCCATTGCTGTTGCGACGTGATTGAAGGACAAACCAACATACCAACTCACATTCGCATGTCTTTGATTTTGATTATGATTTTGTCTGGATAGTAAGGATTTCTTAGTACAAAGTATTTCTGTGGATTCAAAGAAGCAAAACTTTATAAAATTTTCAACCAACATGAACCCCGGTATTAACCTCTTTGCGGCGGATTTTCACAAACTATTAGCGGATGTCTACGCCTAAGCAGGGCCTAACTTCCAAATTCCTTTTCATTCTTTATGTTTCAATGTGTGATTTTTCAAAAGAGTTTATACCTCCATGTCATAGTTACTGAGAAGTAATGCTCTAATTGCCGATTTTCATTTCTCTAATTCCAAAAACTCAGAACTTTTGGGATGGATTTTTGTACCCCTTTTGGGATGGATTTTTGTAATATTACGTGTAACAGATTTTTATTATTTGAATCAAATAACCTAAATGCCAATTTTCATGTCCCAAACTTAGAATCCTGATGAAAACTTCCAACCCCCATTTTACCCCTTTTGGGGTGGTTTTTCGCAACATTAATTATACAGATCTTTATCATTTATAATTAAAAACTTAGTTGCCAACTTTCATGTCTTTAACTTCAAAAATATAGGACTTTCATACAAACTTCCAACCCCCATTTCTACCCCTTAGGGGTGGATTTTTGTAATATTGCATATACAGTTTTTATTATTTAAAACAAATTACCTAAATGCCAATTTTCATATCCCTAACTTCGAAAACATAGAATCCTCGTGAAAACTTCCAACCCCCATTTCACCCCCCGTAGGGTAGATTTTCGTAGCATTGATTAAACAGATCTTTATTATTTATAATTAAAAACTTAGATCCCAACTTTTATGTCTCTAACTTCAATAATATAGGACTTTCATACAAACTTCCAACCCCCATTTCTACCCGTTAGGGGTAGATTTTTGTAATATTGCGTATACAGGTTTTTATTATTTAAAACAAATTACCTAAATGCCAATTTTCATTACCCTAACTTCGAAAACTTAGAATCCTCATGAAAACTTCCTACCTCCATTTCACCCCCCTTTTAGTAGATTTTAGTAACATTGATTATACAGATCTATATTATTAATAATTAACAACTTAGTTGCTAACTTTCATGTCTCTGACTTCAAAAATATAGGACTTTCATACAAACTTCCAACCCCCATTTCTACCCCTTAGAGGTAAATTTTTGTAATATTGCGTATACAGGTTTTTATTATTTCAAACAAATTATCTAAATGCCCATTTTCATGTCCCTAACTTTGAAAACATAGAATCCTCATGAAAACTTACAACCCCCATTTCACCCCCTTTGGGGTAGATTTTCGCAACATTGATTATACAGATCTTTATCATTAATAATTAAAAACTTAGTTGCCAACTTTCATGTCTCTAACTTCAAAAATAAAGGACTTTCATACAAACTTCCAACCCCCATTTCAACCCTTTAGGGGTGGATTTTCTCAAAACCGGTTCTTAGCTGACCTCTACTTTATAAAAGAAATCTACCTTCCAAATTTCAAGTTCGTTCGTTCTATGGTTCCTGAGATATCGTGATCATCAGTCAGTCAGTCAGTCAGTCAGTGGTATTTCGCTTTTATATATATAGATTATTAATTGGTATTATACTTGTAATTATATTGTCGAAGCAGGTAGAGCCACTGGTAGTTATTCATGTAAGCTCCATAACATAAATTTAAAAACCTGACACTTAAAGAGTAGCATTATAAGATGTTTACATTAAAATCTAAAACTATAAGATTTTTACTAGGTTTTGATAAAATTTCAAGTATCTCAATAATATTCTTTTTTCCTGATATATACATAAATTGTACACAGTCATATCGAAATTTTATTATCTTGTAGTATTTCACATTTAGTAAATTCAAACTTTAATATAGTTCTATCAGGTCAGGTTTGATAGCATTTCCTTAATGTCCAATTTAGGGAATTAAATTTGTTTTGCAGTCGTAGCTATCCCTATTTTTACAAATGGCTGCTACTGTAGTTATCGTAAATCGGAGTTTGTCCATACAGGTCAGTGTTAACATAGAAGCCTAATATTGCTTTCGATTTCATCGCTGTACACGATTGTTAAGATCTGCAGGTTTTTGTTGGTATAACGGAATATGGACTTTGGGGTCCCAAGGTGCTGGAATGGCGACCTCGCACCGGTAAACGTAGCGTTGGTCGACCCGCAACAAGGTGGATAGACGACATCAAACGAGTCGCAGGGAGCCGCTGGATATAAGCAGCCCAAGGCCGTGGCCGTTGGAACTACTTACAAAAGACCTATGTCCAGCAGTGGACGTCTATCGGTTGAAATGATGATGATGATGATGATGAACGGAATATTTGTGTCGCGCTAGGCTTACAACACGTGTTGCGACACGTCCCGCCGGGCGGGGTGTTACTCATGACTCACACTCCTGTGTATATATTACGACTGAAGTTTTAATGTATAACATGTTCTCAAGATGCTGAAACTGTTTGACTAGTGCGCCGCAGAGTACGCGGGACGGTCGATGCAGGTAAACGATAAGCACGCCAAGTTTGTAACTCGTCTGAAGCGCCTTACATTGCTGATGCAAGTTTGCTCATTAACAAATAACAACTTTAATAGATTTAAGTTGGAGAATGATGTACCAAACGCAACAGTCTGTTCAATGCTTTATATTGAACCGTACTGTATTATTCTTAATTATTTTATTTAGCTAGTTTATGATAAACTCCGTTAACAATTTCTGTGGGAGCGCCACTTCTGTGTCCGATTGAAAATTAACCAACACAAATAACCTACGGAATTCGAATCTAGGACCTCGCTATCCGTAGATGACAACTTACTTACTTACATTGAAAACAAATAAACTTAAAAAGCGAATTAAAATTATTTTTCATTCCAATGCAGGCAGATCGTTCTGAGAACGAGAAACGCGAGACGGCGGTGTAAAAAACGTTTTGTTACTCGTAAAATCGCGGTAATTCACTAAAGGATCTTATCTAGAACAAAACTTATTACGAGCCCTTTGTGAGATACGCGAAATCTATTTCTTAATAGAAGAAGCTTCTTGTTGAATAGTTCAAAGTTTTTATAAAACGAAAGCTTGTAGAAAAATTATATTACGATATTAAGGATTATATAAACGATAAAAAAGCTTGGGTGTGAATTGCTCTATCTCCATAGGTACTATAGTTTATTATTCATTTTATTAATTATGTGAGATGGTGATAACGAAAAAAAAAGAAAACCCCCGGCTAAGTTTGTTGTGGGCTTCTTCTTAGACGGGGGCGTGTTTAGAATCCTCCTAGCTTTAGTTTTAAGTTTACGAATATAGTTATCACCATGAAATAACTACTATGTAATAAATTATTGATGTGTCAAAAGTGCCTTTTTAAAGACTATTTGAATAAAGATTATTTTGAATTTGAATTTGTTGGTTTCTACGAAGAATTATTGTTCGAAAAAAAAATTGAAAAACTTTAACATAATATGATTTTAGTTTAGATTAAGAAAGCTAGTTTATTCTATAAATAGACGGCCCCAAAACGCTAAGCTCACGTTAACTGGCCGCCGCATTCCTAGGCCATACTCGCCGCAGGCTGGCAGCGCGGCATCCGGCCTGCATGCCGCGCTCGCTGCATACCACGCACGAACTTCAACTTGAAACCACAGTCTTACTAATACTAATATTTCGGAAAATACAAGTCTATGGAAAGTTAAATTTTGTACAACATTTACTACAACTCATTAAATAAATAAAAGCATTGAAACATATCGCGCGTATTTTTTTATTATTATTAGTCCACGAAACTGACTACAATTGTTTGTATGTGAGAATATTTGATGCACCATCGTGTCTTGTAGATGTGGACATGGCATGTATAAAGGAAGGGTACAAAACAACCGCACAAAATTAATCTAAAATTACAAGACCGTTAAAACAAAAGATAAACAACATTACTTACTTAACCTAAGTGTACATAACTTCTTCTTTATACTAGGTGTAATATCACAAAAGATATCTATAGAATTTAATAGAAGTGAAACTTGTTAATTAACTGTAGCTTATTAAAATATGGGACAGAAGCAAGCGTTACTTTCCAGAAGTCCACCATATGTAACAAACAACAAGGGTAGTTTGCTATCACATCATAAGTCATAGCAAACTATCAGATGTTCAAGCATGCTCTTAACGTACGTGCTCCAACACCGGAGCATCCTCAGATGTTGACTGATATGCCCACTAAGTAACTAAGACCTTAATATCATTGATATATACCTAAAACTACAAGCGGTGATAGCCTAGTGGTTAGGGCGTCAGCTGTCTAATCAGAGGTCGGCGGTCCAAATCCGGGCACGCACCTTTAACTTTTCGGAGTTGTGTTTAAAAAAAAAATATCACTTGCTTCAACGGTGAAGGAAAACATCATGAGGAAACCTGTACGCCTGAGCGTTCTCCATAATGTTCTCAAAGGCTTGTGAAGTCTGCCAATGGCCACACATGGCCAGCGGCGACTATGGCCATACCCTATGGGTTGATCATGATGATACCTAAACCTTTCCACTTAATCTTTACTTACAAATTTATGAAGTGGCATTACAGCCGGTTATTGATTCAATCACACAATGGCCGCGGTACCTCAGCTGTTCAGCGACGCCTGACGCAGGCAACGTCCGATGATGTTCAATTAGTATCAGATATTCAATGGAGGTATAAAACTCTTTCTATTATCTATCTATAATATCTTTATATCTTAGACTGGGGCGCGTTTGGAACCCTCATAGTTTTAAGTTTACGAATATAGTTATCACCATGAAATAACTACTATGTAAATTATTGACGCGTCAAAAGTGCCTTTTTAAGGACTATTTGAATAAAGATTATTTTGAATTTGAATTTTGAATTTGAACTTTCTTTGCGCTCATGGAAAAAACTGTCTTAAAATGGCTACCCCAGCAATGAGCTAGCCCGCATTGCTTAAAATATCTGCACGCTTTTAATTCACTGATGAAATCCCTGATATCCCTATGATATGATAGTGTTTTTTTTTAATTCTAAGTATAATATGTATCAAACACGCAAACGCAAAATCTGAATTATGCGTTTGTCACACAATTTACAATATATCGCGCAATAATTTTTGGCGCCGCGGTCTAGCTCTAACAAGTCATATAACATGATTTGAACCAGTGGTCTCGTGATTCGTAGGCGACCATTGTAATCACTAGTTGAACCACAAATACGAGGTATTAGGTAACCATTATAATGTTCTCATCTGAAACTCGCTACAAATAATTAATTTACCGATTAACTAATTATTATCAGGCGCCATCATTAATAATCCTTTGCACACGAATAATACATTTCGTCGATTTCGCAATTAATTACACAAATAATTAAAGTAATGACAAACCTAATTATTTATTAATTATGTAAATAATTAGAAACTGTATGTCGAAGATGTAACAATTTATATTTGCGCATGACATTAATTAAAAAAAGAGTATAACGTAATGCGTATTCTTAACCTTCCTCATTAAAAACAGAATCGTAGCAAAAGGTTTTTATTGGTCAGACTGGATGTTTCAGATATTACAGTATCTACCATACATACGATCGATACGATTTCAGGTATTGTGGCATTTTATTCGAAAGTAAAATTACTGTCAATTGTGTTATTGTCGTGTAAAATTATTGGTTTATAATAATATCTATTTCCTGAAGCCGCGGTCAACAGGTATATTTACATACACGTATATTTATTTATACGTGAAACTTCTATTCGCGCGCCTTGCAACACGGCATGACGCTCCTTCTCGCCGTCATGCCCCTCTGCATGATTTCTAGTACCTAGTTTTAGTTTTCATGTCATTAGTTGTCACTTCGGTCGGGTAAGCGATAGTTGCATATCATAAAACCGCAGAATAGCTGACGCTGCGCGGAAATTGTTTGAAGTGCTCGCCAATAACAGGCACTGAGGCGCGTCGGGATAATTGCTTTCAGTTGTAATTGTACACTGCTCATTTATAATGTATTTATTTGGTTGGTAACTGCCACGAGGTTTGGTGACATAGCATTTGGAAGCTCGTAAATGGGTTTTATTTCCTTTAAGGATTATGAGAGTTTTTTTTATGAATTTCTTCCTTCGACCTTCCTACATTCCCGTAGCTCAGAATTATGCAGAGGCATAATAAATCTCCAAATAATAAAATCGTTGGAGTTTCATATAAACTCTGGTGGTTGCCCTCGACTTACCTAACCAAAGCGTCGCATCGCCCGCTTTATTGCTTCTTTAGAGAAACTATATATTTTCGCTAACTGAAAGTCCATATACCAATTGATTATTGATTAGTCTTCAAAAATTATGTATATTCTGGATAGCGTTAGAAAATATACTTACCGGGATTCGACTTAAAAAATGATGTACAACTCGAAGGGTTTGAATTTCTCGATCTCTTCTATCTCACTTACATCATAAGTGCGATCCGTTGTGCAAAAAACATTTTTTTTACACGACATCGTGCTGGAACACTGAATCGCTTGGCGACACGTAATTGTCGCTAGGGTAGTTAACTAGCCGGACACGGCCGGAGCCTCCAACACGAGCAGACTCGGGCCGGGAATCGAACCCAGGACCTCCAACTTTTAAAATGCAACAGCGCTGCGCCATGGAGGTCGACAAGAATCCTCACTGCGCGAACCGGATTCGCATTTTGTGTATTTAAAAAAGCTTACTTATATTTCTACTGGTAACGCTACAGACTTCCTTTTCTTAAAAAAAAAATATTTATGCTTCTTTATGCTAAATTACTCGTAACTAATAGCATACAATTATAAATAGTTTAGAAAATAGTGAAATATTATAATATCTTAAATATGAGTAGGCGTGTGTACAACCGAGTGTGTCATTCTTGTTAAAACGTTTTCTGGAGGCGTGTCTAGACTCCGACCACGGCCTGCTAGCGGATGCACAGCCACGCCACCTCAACATATTTTAGGTCTATCCCTGAGGGACGCGGGACGAGGCCGGCTTGAGGGTGACTTCCCACCGGGCCTGTGACAGAACGCTGCCCAATCTCATTATATATTTTCTTTCGCATCTGGTGCCACTGGTTATGAAATAACCAAACTAAGGCTACGAATTTGCCGTAGTATAAAGGTGTGGGGTGTAGTCCTTTGTGGAACGCTGATAATTGATAAAGAGTTGATATTGATAAGTGGACTGTATTTCCTTGGATAATGATATGTTAAATGATAATTATAATGATATTTATAATGAGTACACGTCGAGGGGCGGCCCGGAGTGCACTGTCTTAGTTACGAGCACGAGGCCCGACAACGGCGTAAACTGCTGACAATGCAGTGTTCGGTACAAGCAGTGGTCCGAACCAAAGGTAATATTTGCGTTGAAAATAAGTAATTCTTTTAGTTTATTTAACTTTTTTTTAAAAAGGATCACCTAGTCTCTAATTGCAGACTTTCGTTCAGATCAGTAAAGCTTCTACCGTACATTGGCAACAAAGGTTAATTTTCAAATACCGCTGGAATTGTACCCGGGAGTTTTCCCGGCACAATAATTATCCTTCTACATGCGAGGTATATTCGTGAAGTTAAAAACTTCATCAATAACGGCGAAACGGTTCAGTCGAACATAATTAACAAACAAACAAATAGTAATAATTAGTCCGGATATGGTTTTATTTTTGTGTTAAGGGTCGCACTGTGCACCGTGAGAAGTCACCTTAACATACATATAGACCCTAATATGATATTCATGGACTCTTTATGCTGGGATCCTGGGACTGGAGGCAAAAGTAATAATGCCAAATGTCGAGATAAACCCTAGGATTCCAGGGGAATATAAAATGGTCTCGACTTGGTGTTCAAATATTGATAACATATTTTTATGATTCACAATTTCGGGGTATTATTTCATGTTTCAACAGGCGATAAACTGAAAGATCAATTGTCATTTTAGTTAATTATTTTTCACTTTCATCTTATTTTTAAACAGTTTACTAACTGAAATAATTACTGGAATAAATTTAATTTTGCTGAACATGGGTAAATTATAATATGTGATATGTGATAGTGCCAACATATTCAACGGTACATCAGTACAGCATGCAAAATATAAAAAATATATATTAAGTTATAATTCCATGCAATAACCATTTCTTGGTTAGGCAGGCAACAGTGGATGAGAATAAGCAATTTCTAATGTCTTGCAATAGTTAAACATCAAAGATTATAACTCTTTAAATGTCCATGTAAATCATATGAAATAAATTGAAACTAAAATTAAATGTTAGAAACACACACACATCGCGCAATCATATAATGGTTCTGATAGCAGGAAAAGGGCCCATCACACAACCACTGAAAGGTGATTGATTTTATACATTTACGTAATTAATAAAATTAAGTTTTTAAGGAACCATTTGGCGACTTACTTTTTCGCCGAACCCGAAAAGACTAAAGCAGTTGTAAGTATTCTTATTTTAATCGAAGACAAGTTAGCGCTTGTTTGTAACTAGAAGCAAATCAATTCAATCTTATGGAAGCTCGATAACCTGGGTACTGCAGTCAGTTCATTGTACCCGTACTCAAGCCGGGAATTTTTTATTCATATGTGCTTTTCATAAAGAAGTACGAGCTAAATCTATCACAGATCAATCTGTCAGTCACCTTTCGTTTAATATATACTTCATTGTGTTTACGATTTTAATTGGATTCTATGTGACGAATAGGTCGGGGCTGCGGTCCGGCCGCACTAGTCCGCCGGCGGCAGTCAGTTAGCGGTCATATTGCGAGTGTCTCGTCGACACGAGATGGACGCTAACTGCACTTTAGCCCCAATTACGGCGCACCTAACTAGTTTAGGATTAAATTATCATATTACTCGTCATAATATGCATACCAATGCGGTCACGTAGATAACTGCAATTGCAATCATTATTAATTTACCTCTCAGCAGCCTTAGTATAAGATTTGTAGACTCGCTATCTTGGAGTCGCTTTCGAGTATCGAAACGTAACGGTTAAAGTGAAAGGAGACTTATGTTATTATATTAGAGGCGCAATTTCCGTACTACTTATTTTTATTTCACAATTCTGTGCTGGCTGCGGAAGTGTGGACTACTAAGTTTTAAAACTAGGGGATACTTTTTACTGTTTTACAATTAATTTACAATAAGTTAATGTTTTTTTTTTTCGATTTTATAGACGTTTTTTCGATTTTATAGACGTTTTTTTCGATTGAGAGCAAAACATTGATTTGCTTTAAATAAAAGTACTTTTTTTCACTATATGTTATCTTTTGTCAGAATTAAACCTGGTGGTAGGTGATCATACAGTCTGAGACATGCCAACGGTATTGCAGTTACATTAAATCTAATCGGTTGGCGGCACGACATCGTCAGTAGAGTGGTCACTAGCCTCGACTGAAGCCTCCGACCCGATGAGACCAAAGATAACTCAGTAATTAAAATTTCTCAAATTACCAGGGAGGTCGTCAAAATATATATCTCGTAGAGCAGGCGGTAGTCTCTTGTTTCCAAGGTTTACCCTCATTAATAGTTCCGTAATTTCTTCGGCGCTGGTGTATGCATATTTTATCTATTCAATGAACCCATAATCAACACCTACCTCATTAGCAATTCACGTAAAGGTAATAGGGTAAATTCGTACCCAAATCTCGAGTCAGTGACTTGCGTGAACGTTGATGTTGCGTGACGTAGACCTGACACGAGGGTGACGTCACGGTCCACTGGACACGAATGTACAATAAGGAATAGTGAGTTAATGAAAACACTTTTAAGGTATATCGTACCTTAACGGGCCGGTAAAAGAGTCGGCTGCATTTTAACGTTTCGGATACACCATTCGTGCTAATGTAAAATAGTGATGGTGAAACCCGTAAAGGTTACATAAATATTTGCACATTTGCAGCGTTTAGAGAGGCGTTATCTTATTAAAGAGACGAAAAACTAAACATTTGTAACACGAGGCGATAACATTTTATTACTAAGCAAGAATGTTGTTTTAAAAAGAGACGCGCCCCGTAATTTTGTGTGATAGCAATAATTTTACAAGAGTTCAAATTAAATATTGCACGCTGAAAAATAAGCCCCATTGTAACTGACTTTGAAGCACCATTGTTCCTAAGAGGCCATTATTCCAAGTATACGAGGACAATTTTTTTTATAAAAATCTTAAAAAGACCTAAAGATGGCAATGGCCTTTTATATGTTCTTCATATGGCGTATAGTTAGTAAAGAACGAATTGTTGATCTGGCACAATTGACTCAGTTAAAAGTATTCAAATAACACTTACATCTTAAGTATTAACAGAAAGAGGCGGGAATATATAACGGTTTGTGGGAACCAAACGTTGTTTGCGCCTAGCCAGCATTAAATAGCCCGTTCATTAAAAAAAGTCTTTAAAAGGCACGTAAAAGCGATGGAAACCGCGAGGCGCAGCTAGCGTAAGCTAAAGGTTTCATAGGGTAAGTAGATAATAATAAAAAATGCAAGAAAGTTCATAAAAATTCTATATTAATTACTTAACAAATGATAAATTATTAAACGATATTAAGTATCCTAACAAAACTTAATATTTAACAAAGAACTGGTTTACAACATCCTATCCATATATACTTAAACCATCTCTACTATGAGAGAACTAGCCTGTAGACTCGTGCTGCTGATGATGGTGATGATGATATTGATAATGACATAACTTAACAGAATTAATTTTCTAGATTTTTCTCTTTACAAACGTGACAGTTTTATTCTTGATACTCTTAAATATCTTTGGGACACGCCATCTCTTTTCCTCACTCGTAGAAGATTCTTCGAACTGTTTAATATTTGGATTTGGGTCCAGTTCATCTTCAATAAAATCATCCTCGTTGTCGTCTGAACCACCGTAACCGCTACTGCATGGACTATTGGTTCTTGTTGAGCCCGACGTATCACTGCTTACTGATTCCAAATCGACTTTTGAAGGTATTCTTGATATTGATATATTAGAAAAGGAATCGACCCTCTCGGTCTTACAACTTAATTTTTCTATATTTCGTGTCTTCCGTCCTCTCCTAATTGTTTTCAGGAACTCGTCGGACGAAAAAGTACATGTGTCAGCGTCTATTATAGCTGGTACACAGGGTGTGGTATCAAACGACGTATCGAATACGTCTAAATCTACAGGGGTGCCCCATTTTCGTTCCAAAGCACGGAAAGCGACTGATAAATGTAGATGGAGATCCATATTGGTCAGTGACAAGATAAGAAGTGATATATTTCAAAAAACATTAGCTAATATAAATATAAAAATTCTATCCCCACTTTTTTAATTTGATTCGTTTAATGTACCTCATTAATTAATTAATTTAAAATATTTGTAATTTGCGCAACAACTTACGTAATTGCATGGTAAAGGGTTAAATCGTCATGCATTAATGTGCAATTATAATGATTAATAAATAAATTACTATTAAGAAACGTAAAATATAGTCCTTTACATTATATACTAATAACTCCCCGCGAATTCGTCCGCAGCGCAATGTTATTTTTCGTAATCCGCGGAATGAAGTAGTCTGGATTACTCAGAACAAATAGACAGATAAACAGTTACATAATTAAACCGTATCGAACTAAGGACTCATAACAAGATTCAAATTAATAGACTTGTACTAGTTGTGCATAACTGATTGTATATATTGTAGAACGAACTGACTGTCCAGTTTGTTCGCTCACTTTATCAAAACGAATAAATTTGATACCTATAGTTTGGGATTAGCTTAGCTTATAAAAAGAACAATGATGAGACCAAAAAAAAAACCCATACAAATAAAAATAAGAGGGGTATTGCGAGCTCGGTTTTGAATAAGACTATATAATGTAAACTAACAAAAGCTTTGTTTGCTTGGACGAGATAAAAAATAAAATTGTCTGATACAAGTTTATTAATACACATATTATTATATTATACAGTTCAAAACATCAATAATATTGCTATAACAAACTTTATTTCAATAGGGTTAACGAGCGTGCCACGTGATAATTTTCTACCCAACTAATTTTATAGAAACCGGACGGGCAAAATGGATGGAAATTGTATCATAAAGTGCATTTTAATCTCACTGGAGCAACCTATAGAATGTAACACTAGTTGTATTATCCACCTTTAATATATGATGATGATGATGAAGTATGGTGAATGTAGATGATATTATGGTGTTACTATCCGCCGTAGGCACGTTTCGGCTGCGTGGTTATTCTTTTACCCGCGGGAATAGCATTTTTCCTAGGATAAACGTATCCTATACGTTATATAATATACGACATTGGCGAACTACGCACGAGACCGTTTATTTTTGTCACACAACTGCGCTCTACAATATCTTATTACAAGACCTGTTAGCTAAAGGTGAGACACGTCAATAAACTTAGCGGGGTTGTATTGTTGTACATTACTGTTACCGCTTTAGGAATGTATTGCGATTTAAATCAAGAATTTCCCGCATCCAAAGAAAATATAGCGTATTCTTATAATTCTATCTCACTTCGATTAATAATGACATCACTTTTACTCGCTAGAGCCCGCAGGGGTGATGCTGTTCTCGACTTGGGACCCCTAAGTCCTCATAGGATTCTAGATGCAACACCTCGTTCCAATACCTAGTTCGCTAATTATTTATTCCGGCGCCCTTAACGTAAAATATTGCATGTCGAATAATCTACAATTATTGCTATCTGTCTGTATATACAGTCTTGACATTCACAAAAGTACTTGTAAAGTAAACTTTCTTAAAAGTAACAAAAATATTGAATTGGAAATATCATTTTAGTAGATACAAGTTTAGCGAGACGATGGATCATTGAACTGAACTGAACTGAACGAATCGATGAACTTACGATCATCAACTATTTTAAAATAAACATTGAGAATTAATATTTCATGTTAACACAATATTACAATAATTTAAAATGCAAATTAATTCGTGCGACCCTGATCATTTTGCCAAATATTATATTTTTTACGTTCTGATTGACTTTCATTATAAATATCTCCATCAATTTTCATAACAAGTTCCCTTTGTTGAAATATGTACCAAGGTTATCGTCTCGCCCGACTTAAAGTCGTCATCGAAGCTAAAAAGCTTATCAATGACGAGCAATTTGGCTTTCGATCCAAACATTCTAGCGTCCACCAAGTGCACCGCCTAACGGAGCACGTGGCGCGAGGGCTTTACGATTGGAAACGTGGTCGCCTCACAGGAGCCGTATTCTTCGACGTAGCCAAGGCTTTCGACAAATTCTGGCACGCCGGTCTCATTTATAAATTACAAACCCAGGGTATCCCGGATAGGCTTTTATACCTATTAAAAGACTATTTAACCGATCGCACCTTTAGGTTTCGAATAGACGGCACTCTGTCGTCTAGGAGACCCCTAAAGGCCGGCGTACCCCAGGGTTCAGTTCTAGCGCCCTACCTCTATACGCTGTACACGAGCGATATACCCAAGAGCCCTTATGTAGAGCTAGCCCAGTACGCGGACGACACTGCTCTTTACACGACCAGTCGTTCGCTACCGTACATAGTAGCCCGCCTTCAGAAAGCGATCAAGCGCTTAGGCGCTTGGTTCCGCCAATGGAGGATAGAAGCTAACCCGGAAAAGAGCAAAGCGCTTCTTTTTACCGGGCTAAACCGCCCTGACCCCAGATACAAAAAGGACCTTATATTATTTAATCGTGTGATTCCATGGGAACGCACTGTCAAATATCTAGGTGTAACCTTTGATAGTCGCCTGTCCTTTTCGCCGCACATACGTAGAGTCAGTCAGAAAGCCCGTTTTGTTCTTAACAGACTCTACTTCATGATTAATAAACGCAGTAGGCTACCTCTCCGTCACAAAGTGACATTATATAAAACTTGTATCCGCCCAATCATGTCTTACGCGAGCGCCGCTATAACGCTTCGTCCCACGTATAAAACCTTTCAAACGATTCAGAATCGTTTCATGCGCACGGCAACCGGCTGTCCCTGGTATGTGCGTAACGTAGATCTGCACAGAGACCTAGAACTTGACACTATCGCTCAGCACTTTAAGAAACTCTCGAAAATCTATTTCGAGAAATCAATCCGACACCCCAACCCTCTCGTAGTTGCGGCTTCTTTTTACTCCCCCGACCTAAGCGCTTCTCTCCGAAAGAGGAGACCTAAACATATCCTTCATGACCCTGACGATCAGATGACTACTGACAACACACTCGTACCACCTACCACACAATCATACGCTACACACCGTCTTCGCCGGCGAAGACGAGGTCCCCGCTATCTTACGTCATCCGGACGTGGGCTCCATCCACGGCCTCGGAAACGTACGGACCACTCACCGTCCGACCCCCCCGTTATCCCAAACGTCGCCTAAGCCGAGGTTCGGCCTCAAAGGAGGCGCCCTTAGGCAGTCGTTCCCATAGTTTCTTCGAGCCCTAGGGCTCAAAATTTCTTCTGGCAGAGCTTCTTTCCAAAGCTCGCCAAACAGCCCGGTTACGCTGTGGCAACCAATAGGGTTTGTACAGCTAATAGACAGTCCGAAAAAAAAAAAAGGTTATCGTACTATAATTACAAATGTGATTGCTTGTGTATCAATTTTTAGTTAGTTGTTTCTTCCACATGTATTAAATCCATATCCAACAAATATATGAAATTAACATTAAAAGTCCGCAACCCTAAATCCCTACTCGTATAAAAGAGCCCAGCTTTGGGCGACTAACAGTATGCGGAGAATGATGATGATAGTATTAATAATTATTTAATTTCGACAGCTCTTCGGGCGGCGACGCCATGTTGTCTTTTAATGAACATGAAATCAATTAATTAACAAATACAAGATATGATCTGATTTATCTCAGTTAACAAATATCGAAGCGAACGTTGTTGCGAAAAAAAGCTAGTCGTTCATAATTGGAAATTAAAGCTGCCGGGCAAACTTCAGCCGAAGAATAAAGCCTTAATTAGAACAGCAATTTTATGAGAAAAGACTACAATATTTTATCATCGTTAAGATAATAGTAGTCTTTGATTTCCATCGACCCAGTCACACAAGAAAAATATGTGGATTTTATCTCAAGTTTTTACTTAATATATATTTTTTTATACACCACAAGTTAGCCCTCGACGACATCTCACCTGATGGTAAGTGATGATGCTGTCTAAGATGGTAGAGCGGGCTAACCAATTAGGGGTATGGTAAGCCTATACTCCTAATTGGTTTGTACACGACATCGTACCGAAACACTAAATCGCTTGGCGACATGTCTTTCTCGGTAGGGTGGTAATTAGCCACGGCCGAAGACACGGGAATCGAATCCAGAACCTCCAACTTTATAATTCGACAGCGCGCACACAGCGCCACGGAGGTCGTCAAAGGTTTATTATATAAAGGTTAATTCCCTGAAGCCTTGAAGAATTTTTGATATATTGAATGAGTAGCCACAGTCCGACGGTTCGTCAAACGATTCTCACTTATCATATTCCAGAGATTAACTTTAACAATTTTGATTAAGAAGCTTTTGACTTAATATCAGAACACATATGTATTTTCTAAATCATTTAAAACGTAATTATATTTCAGCTTGACAATGCATTGTGTTAGAATTATACGAGTATGTAAATAAAATGAGAATGGTATCTCTGGGCACGTAGTTTTATATATAAATATCTTTTTAATATATAAATAATACTAAATTTTCCGCGGCTTTCCTCACATTAAGTCTCGTTTTCGTGTTTCTGAATACAAAAAGGTATTCCTACATTATACAGATATCTGAATGACTTTCAGTGCAGCGGTATGAGCTGTACGTTGATAGATTAGTCAGTTAATCAGTCCAACCGTTTCTTGTTATATGAACAGGTTACATCAATAATAAAGAAGGTTTGTTCGCTGAATACGGAACCCTACCCTGTAACGTAACGTCTCCGACCTTGGGTGTCGAGCGGGAGTTGGTAACGGATTCAGCGCACTAAGTTTTAATGAAGTATCGTCGACAAATAACAGCTGACTTACTTCCCGACTTCCCCCTTCAGTGACTTCACTCTTCGAGGTCGCGCCAACTTGCACCGGATACACTGTTACCAAAGCCAGGTCGGATGACGAACTATTATTAACGTAAACCAGTTTTAGCTCTCGGATTTGCATGCCGTTTTTTTAATACAAATTCATTTCAAAATATTTCATGCACTTTTTATGCAAACATACATATTTTGAGTAACAAGGCATTCGTAAACTTAATGCTAAAGCTACGAGGGTTCCAAACGCATTCCGGGTCTAAGAAGAAGCCCTAAACAAACTTAGCCGAGTATTCTGTTTGTAATCAGCATCTCACATTGTCACTCAAAACTATTTAAAAACAACCTTTTCAAAACAACAAATAACCTAAGCTTTTTTTTGTATTATTCATGTTATCCTTTACACTGTAATAGGAGTTAGTTAGGAGATAAGTTTGATCACATTGTTTGGTTATCGTAGCGCACGGAAAATGCGCGGCCGTGTACGCACATAAGCCCAGTATTCGTACGAACGCAATATTAATAAAAGTTCAATTTCCCTCATATTAAGGTCGCCGGGGACCACTTAGGAAGTATGATTGCAAAAGGTTAATTTTTAATACCACAGATTGGTTGTATGTAAAGGGGAAAGTGGAGCATATAAAGTAATCGTCATTCAAATAATGGAAATACATCAATTTAGTTTTAATGTGTCTTTGACAGAATTGACACACTGCCATGGTGTCAGGTCGCTCATTGCATATCTTGCTGATAAAAGACCAGAAAGTTCACGTTCATATAACCCAACATCGTTTTTGTTAGAGGCGATTAACTTTACGTAAAGGATCCAAACGATTTAATCTCCGATTTAAGAGACTAAGCCTCCATTAAAGTAAAATTCCGTTATTTTTACGTAAATCCCGAGGCAGGTAACAACAAAGGGTATTTAGGTTTCATTTTAGATGATAGGCTTCCACAAAGGGTACGCTTTCACCGTTATTTCGTGAAGGCCTTTTCGCCTTCATATTACAACTTTTACGGACGTACGAATATCTCTGGGAAAATTTTAGTAATTTGCGCTAACAAATACATTATTTAAACAATTTGAAATTTTTTTTTTTCGGACATGGTCCATAGAGTCTTAGTAAGTAATACATCTTAACCTGTTAGTACCTACAACTCAAAATTTCTTGTGTTAGAGTTATAACTGAGATCATGCACCCCAACATACTCCTCACAATTTCGTAGCGACTTCTTTAGTCCCCCGACTGAGGGTCTCAGCAGAACCGTGTCAACCGCGTAGCTAAAATTGCTCATCGCCATACCAACAATTAATATGGAGTTTATTTTATTATAACTTTTCTCAGACTCGAGAAACACTTAAAACTTTAGGTATCATCTAAACGAAGTCAAAGTAAGCTTGAAGGATCTCAGCCTCAGAATATCTCATGCAATGACGGAGAGAACTATGCTCGAAGTCCCTCTACGTGATCAAATCAGAAATCGGAGGATTGAAGTACAATCGTTACCGAGGTAGCTCAACGAGTTGGCCAGCGGAAGTGGCAATGAGCAGGCACATGGCCTCAAGGACCGATGCATGTTCGGGCACGTTGTATCTATATATTAGGAACAGGGCCCCCTTGGCACCCAAAGTATGCGTTAAAATTATCAACATTATTTTCCGTTATAGAATCGACTGCGTCGTATCGTATTATCAATAATATCGTATTAACAATGCAAATTGGACGCGGCGCAGCGCGTGCGCTGTTGCATTTTAAAGTTGGAGGTCCTGCGTTCGATTCCCGGCTCGAGTCTGGTCTGGTGGGAGGCTTCGGCCGTGGCTAGTTACCACCCTACCGACAAAGACGTGTCGCCAAGCGATTTAGCGTTCCGGCACGATGTTGTGTAGAAACCAATTAGGAGTATGAGTTTACCATACCCCTAACAGGTTAGCCCGCTAGCATCTTAGAACGCATCATCACTTGCCATCAGGTGAGATGGAGTCAAGGCTAAATTGTGGTGAATAAAAAAAAATAGAAAAATTCCCGTCGCGTTGATAGCCACTTCCTTTTGTACTTTAAATTATTCATGAATTGCTATAAAACTACGAAAAAAACAACGAAATGATTTTATTTGAAGTTTCTTAACGCAGTAAAAGTCGGCCTTCGGACGAAAAGGGATCACTAAATCTAGGCTTAGATTTACATTTCTTCACTCAGGTAAATGGCTAGAAATGCGAAACGAATGAATAAATAAATAATTCATCGCCAAGCGGCTCCCACTTTGCATGTAAACAAGATCTGTTTCAAGAAGCTCTCACAAATATTATATTATATTAATACATGAACAATGGGGACGCCGAAACAGACCCAGAGGTTACGTTCAAAGAGTTATTTTCAAAAAGAAACTGTTAAGCGACAATATATCTTGAAATTAATAACACTGATAAAATATTATAATTTAAATCCGTGTCTCCAAATTTTTTTTTTTAATTTAAATAAGCATTTAGCTAGTTTTGACAACATAATCATGACATAATTTGGCATCGTCGTAACAAAAATAATTAGCAGTTTTTTTATACACTACAAGTTGGCCCTTGACAGCTATCTCACCTGATGGTAAGTGATGATGCAGTCTAGGATGGTAGCGGGCTAACCTGTTAGGGTATGGTAAACCCACACTCCTAATTGCTTTCTACGCGACATCATGCCGAAACGCTAAAACGCTTAGCGAGCTGTCTTTGTCGGTGGTAACTAGCCACGGCCGGAGCCTCCCACCAGACAAAAAACAGAAAAAAGGGAATTAAAAATAAATGAATCTTGAATTATATATTTACTAATAATTGATTATCATACGCTTACTAGTTGTCGGTTATCTATAATATAATAAAACTGTAACAGGACGAATTCTGTACATTAAATATATTTTGAAAATTTTAATTGGAGGATGTCTTACTATCCTAAAACTATTTATTTTTATTTTTTGTCTGTGTGTCTGTATCTTGGCCGCATCACGCCGAAACTACTGGATAGATTTGAATGAAATTTGGTATAGGAGTAGCTGATACTCTGGTTCAGTCAAAATGTATATTTAGTTGTAATTCATTAACGCGTACTCCGATTTCACTCCTTTTTTTTAGAAAGGAGTTTCATGTTTATCATGTAATTATTTCAAGGTAGTCGGTTTAGTAATCCATTTCTTCGTGATTGGTAGAAAAACACAGTGTCACACACACTAACTCAACGCAGACGAAGTTGCGGGCACCAGCTAGTCGATAATAATCTAAGTTTTTTCCAACGTCAGGCATTACAACAGTTGCCAGCATGAACAGAACTATTACGTAATCAATAACCCGCTAATAATTACCTCGCTACGGGCGCTACGCCGTATCTGTGCTACGAGCGCATTATATTGCAGCTACGGCATTTCCCTTTGACGTTTGCGAGTATGATATTTCCTGCGATTAGATGTTATTGATAGATACACATTCAATGGAAATGTAAAATAATTATAAGTAGGATTTTTTTTTTTTACGTTTTACTAATTGACGACTGTGTCAACGTTTCGTTTCCATAAACTTTAACGGAAAACGTTTTCTTTTCCGAGCTAACAGTATCCGAGTACCTGAGTCTAAAAAATAAACACATTCTCGAAATTATAATAGTATAGTTTGGGCTTTTAAATAATACGCGAGTACTTTCACTTTATATCTAGATGCATTTGTCTCAATTATGTCTCTCATATCCATCAAAGCATAAGGCTAGCACAACTTTGCGATAAAGTTAAAGAGCATCCACGACTTTCAATGATGATAAACGATTTAGAAAATAAATTGATTAGTCTACGACATTACAAGGGAGACCGATAAACTAACACACAGAGATCGAATATAAATTGACCATTATTGTAATCATTAGGGTATTCCGCTCGCTTACACATAAAATACACTGTTACACACATAAGCACGCCTAAACACACACCTTTTTCGCAGTCCAATACCATCAAGATAGAGTGCTATTTAATAATTCTGCCATTAAAACTCATCTCATCGTCTTTTCGCAGCGATAAAGGTGCCCTAACATAAACAGACGTCAAAAACATTACCATAAAGAGTTTTCAATTTTCTCCATATCGTTAGCATAATATGTTTAAACCGGATCGCTTTATGGCCACACAAAGCTGTTTTCCTTCAGAGACCGATTTGATAGAATCTTGAATTCAAGGTATGGAAAATGAAGTCGATTTTTTTTTATATTCTCTGAGCTTATGCAGCCGAGCGAAAACTTGGATGGAAGAGTCAGATTACTGAGTGACTGAAATCTTCTATTATTATTCACAATCACATACTAATTATATAAACTGTTTGCGCGGAAAGTTCGCTACGTAGCGATAGGTTGTTATATTGTATACTATATGTTGCTTGCAAGACATAGAGTATATAGTTGCACTATTTTATTATCAACATTTTTTATATTTATTGTTTTTTTTGTACACTATTATTAGTACATTATCATTAATTCATTAATTCTAAATCTATTCAGTACGAGGTGACCCTTTCACCGATTCCGATCAAATTTGTCAGCGAGATCGAGTATACGCTAAGGATGGCATAGTATACTTTTAAACTAAGGGAACAGACAGTTATTAATACAGATTATAATTTTTTTTTTTAAAGAGGGTCAACAGTAATATAACCGTACCGCGATGGTCCTGTTATGTGTTCTGACTATTGTTAACGATTCACATTTAACTAACACATCATATACGCTTGTATGGCGGCCAGCTTTTGACGATAATGTCCGAGCTACGCCAACCCAACGACTCGCACCTAGTCCTGACGTGACGATGTCTAAAAGTTAACTCCTCCTCTGCTTATCTTACCATTCTTGATCATTACCATCGCAGCACCCAGTGGACATTAACATTTTACTTATCTTCTTCTTTGTCGTTACACTCTTGACAGAGTGGTCGTGGTCATCATGAAGCAGTGTCTTTGAGCACAGATGTTATACGCCTCACGAGCATCCGCCACTTTTCTCGGCTGGCCGAAAGCCTGGTGCACTCGTGCAAAGGACCGCCCACAGCAGACTTTATCTGATCGGTCCATCGCATGGGTGACCTTCCTCGACCTCTAGTGCCCTCCACCTTGCCCTGCACGACAAGACGCTCTATGGAGTCACTCTCACGCCGAGAGACGTGTCCGAAGAATTTTAAGATGCGACTCTGTACTAACGCTGAAAGACGTTTTTTAATGCCGATTTCTTGGAGTATAGGGATGTTGGTGCGAAATTCGGTCCATGATACTCCGTTTTACTTATATATACACAAAAGACTCTTATCTATTTCAATTTTACAGTGTTGTACGCATGTACCCAAGTTAGAAGCATTTCTACACTTCAAAGAAAAATGAAATTACGAGCATAAAGCCTTTTGTACAGAGAATAACCCTCATTACAAGATCTCTGCTACACAAAAGAGATAAGATTTCATCGGAAATCTGTTGAAATATTCCAAAACACGACGCTAAAGCTATGCGTATTTAAAGACGGCCACGAACCTAGGCTCTGATTCTGTATGCCAGTGACAAACAATGCACTACTTACTTTTAGAAAACAGTATTTGTTTTAAGGATCTCCGTGGCGCAGCGCGTGTGCTGTCGCATTATAAAGTTGGAGGTCCTGGGTTCTATTCCCGGCTCGAATCTGGTCTGGGAGGCTTTGGCCGGGACAAGTTACCACCCTACCGACAAAGACGTAGCGATTTAGCGTTCCGGTGCAACGTCGTGTAAAAACCAAAAATTAGGTGTTTGGGTTTACCATACCCCTATCAGGCTAGCCCGTCCACCTACCAATTTAGACTGCAACATCACTTACCATCAGGTGAGATTACCGTCAAGGGCTTACTTGCAGTGAATATTAAAATAGAAATTGTGTACACAGTATAGAACTTTTTTTATTGCAGCGGAGGAATCTGTCTGTCAGTTGGCTAATATACCATAAATTGAAATAGTGAAGAGTTAAAAACTTTAAAAAAGGTTTCTCTTGGAGCTATTACTTCAAATAAAATTAAATATAGTTGAAAATTTTTGGCAGTCCCTACCAAAATATACGAGACACGTGTATTTTGGTGTTTTTTGTATTATATTAATAATGTCCATTAATTTTATGTATAGTTTCATATTGCACCTTGTTATGGAGGCCTGAGTGCGCGAGTAAAACTCGTACTTAGCCGATTATTATTTGTTGTTTTATTTTAGCTGTGTATGCGACCCGCCCTTCACACATACACTATGAAATATAACGGTAACCGCACAGTAAAGAAAACAACATAAAAAAGATGACTTATATAATTTTGAACACCGTATAAAATTCTCAGAAATCATTATTTCAGTAGTTGAGCCGTGCACAAATATAAAAAAAAGTGCGGTTTCGAGTTTAAAGTATTAGTACAAGTATGGGTAAGAAACGTTACATTAGAACGTAATGCAATGGTGTGTATGGCGAGCCTTAAAGATATAAGAATTAAATTAAATTGTAATATTTTTATATGAAGGAGCTACAGATCATAGCTTACAGATTTTGGGTATCCGATCCCTGCGATTAGTTTCATAGTTTATTGTTTATACTGCGACTTTGCTCAGGCTTAACGTACCCAAGCGACGCACCCATTTTTGTGTCGAAGGCAAAAAATGTTACGTAACCTATTTTAATGCAAGAAATGTCAAAACAAACTGAAATGTTATATAACGTTCAGATAAACCAAACGTCAGCGCCATAGTCAATACCAATCCAACGGGAAACCACGAAGATTTTACAAAGTTTCAAAATAGCAATCGTTACGAAAGAGTTCGCAAATAACGTACGACATTATTTGTGTAGATCTCGACACGCAAAAGGAATACTGATAATGGACAATTTATATCCCGTCCAATACCAAAGAATTATTTATTGATTGTATTCGGCTCGCTATGACTCCGTCTGATATGAATCCCTATTCCCTTGGGAACTTAAGGATAAAAAGTATACAGCCATAAGAAAATTTGATATAATGATTTCATACATGAGGTCAATGATTGGTTTTGGTTATGTTGGTTCTTATTATTAGTTACGTTAAAACTACGCAATTTTTAGCAGATTTTTTTTAACAACATCTTTCTTTTCCTAGTGAATAACTTTCCGCAACATATTCGGAGGTAGCAGCTGAGTAGGCACACTCTGGAATAATAACGTGGTTCAGCACGGAGACTGCAAAGTATTTTATTATATCGGAAAACTGTTTTACGAAATGAATTCGGCTAAAAACTCGATTAAGTATATGCGTAAGAGTACGAGTAGAAGCTGTGATAGCCCAGTGGTTAGGGCGTCAGCCTCTTAATCAGAGGTCGGCGGTTCGAGTCCGGGCACCTCTAACTTTTTGGAGTTATGTGCGTTTTTAAACAATTAAAATATCACTTGCTTCATTTTAATTGAACGATTTGCTAATTTTGTGCAGTCTAATAAACAGCAATACAAGTGTTTTTTACTTGTAAGGTTAAGAGTTTTACAGTCTCTTTTTCTAATTTGTAATATTATTAATATTAAATTTTCATATACGTATTCATTATGCACTGTCAATTCATCTGCGTACTTTCACCAAATAATTCGCACATAAATTTCAATGACTAATAGATTACGCAGCTATCGCGTGAGCGCTCTTTTTATATAACACTACTTGGACGAGTAAGAAAAGAAATTAGAAATAGGTATTTTCGTCGTAACTTTCGCAACACCGGACTTTATGAAACTCTTTTAAGGGAAATTCAATTTCCCCACTTCTTCTTTGTGTAGCAGGCTATACCGGGATTCTTTCTTGCGAATCCCGGAAGGTATAAGAAGCACTTTGGAGACTGAATTTTATAGTCGTATTGTGACACATATTTAACCTATATCCATATTAATATGATAAAGTCGAAAGTAACGTTGCATGTCTGTTACCTTATCGACTAAACCGTTACAATTTTATTTATTTATTTATCCAAAGCGCCACCAACAGATTAATATGTAAAAAATAAACATTTTAAAAACCTTAAGTGCTAGGATATACATATAAATCAATTTAGAAGTAACTACAGCATGCCAAATAACTTAAATCGATGCTAATATGACGCTAATAATAATATGGAAATTAACAAACAGCAAATAACAAAAAACACAAAAAGGAACTTATTACAAAAGAACAGAAAAGTAAACCTTGTGTTTATAATAACGAATAAGGAATATATATATATACAGGTATATACAATGATTTTGTTAATATTTATAAACACATCCTACGTTTTAAAATAAAAATCGATTAGTCTGATTATCGCTGAAAAGACAGCAAAGTCTAGATATCTTCTATATATACCTAAAATTTGTTGCTTTTTATTTTTTTTTGAAAATTTTATATGTAGGAAACTCACACGCTGTGTAAGAAAACTGTCGCTTGATAAAAATTGTTGTGTTGCTAAAAGGTATTGGTCATCATTACGTATACAAGTAGACTGAGAATGCGATTTCGACCTGATTTCGTAATGACTATAGGAAATGATAGGAACTTTTTAATGTTATTTCTAAAACAATTTTATTTTTAGCTCCAAAGTTAATCATCTTTTAATTACACTCATTGGTCAATTTATGCTAGTAAAGAAATTACACCAAATTCATTTGGAACTACTCTCATAATTATCAAAAAACATAAAAGAGTAATGCGTGACCACCGAATCGAAATTTATGTTTATTAATTATTGATCGACACAAATATATGTATTACAAATTAAACATCTGCATATGAACCAAAATAAAAAAAAAAAACTTTTAAAAATTAATATTGAATGAATTGGAATGCAAACCGTCCAATGTAGCTTCAGCGTGACGTAGAGGCGTTACTACGCGCTGCTGCTACGAGCTGTGTAGGCGCGCTACGAACTTGCGTTTGCACTGCAATCCGAAGAAGCATTTATACGGTTACTTTTTTTTAATCTTATGCCCGTCATCATCATCAGCCAACATAAATCCACTGCTGGACATAGGAACATCATCCCACTGAAATATATTCATATGGAGATGGTCCCAGCGATGATAGTCATACTCAGCGCATTATTGTCCCACATGTGGGCACAGGCCTGCACTCTAACAAGAAAATGGGTCAAGATTGGGAATGTATAAGGAAATGATGATAGAAATGCGGCAACGAGATATAAGTGAAGAAATTGTTGATCATTTAATATGCAAGTATATATGTGAGGATATAAAAGTACAAATAAATATAAAGTGTGTGTAATGTGTGTTGCGATCTTAACATTTATGAACGTTTCTTTGTTGAATTTACTGTCAGATAATGAACTGAAAAGGTATATATAAATATGAAAACATTATCTTGGAACAACAGAATGTCCAATCATCTCAAAGGAAATCACAATTACCTCACACCACCTGGTTTCTGTTTACAAAGAACGGTAAAAATACCATTTCTAATTTCCTTTTTGCTTCACTCGCTCAACCCAACTGAATCCAGTTTCCCGCTCTTTTATTAAGATTAAACGGATTCTTTACGAAAATTTCACACTTTTTTTTTCGCTAATTGAAAATAGAATACGGCCATTTACGTGATATTACGTGACAGGAGATTCCATCGTTTGAGAGTATTAGATATTTATATAGATTTTAATTAGATTCCTCAAGGGCAAACTAGTCAGTGCTATATCCTTACTAATATTAATAATGTGAATGTAGGGATGTTTGTTACGCTTTCACGCAAAAACTACTCAACCGATCGTCATGAAACTTGGTAGACATATTATATAACTTTTTAGAGGTATTAGAATTAACATAGGATACTTTAATGAAAAAATACGGAAGATAGTTGTATGGTTGGATGGATGGAATGGTTCGTTGGTTTAAGACTTTTATTGTTTCATACAGAAAACAAATTTTCTGTTAAGATAGAACTTATAGGATAAGTTATTATAAGTGCTCATCTAAGTTTCATCTTCGAGGGCACAAACAAATATATGGTAGCAATTAAGGTCTTCTTTGTCGTTACACTCTTGGCAGAGCGGTCGTGGTCATTATGAAGCAATGGCTTCAATATGAGCGACGCCGCAGATAAAAGCTAGTAATTAATAAAAAGAAAGTATCGAAAGAAAACAAACTGTCTAGTGATTATTTATTTATCGCGGACGATAGGTATTGTAGACCAAAATGGCATAGATATAATCAGTGGGCTGCTTTTGGTAGTCGGTCGGAAACCGAGTGCGGCGTCGCCGACCGCGCTCGTGTAAAGGTTGATTGACGTATAGATACAGGTTCCAATTTAGCCTGTATCTCGTATCTGCTTTTCGCGATGAACATTTGAATTGATTGAAGTAAAAGCGCGGTGATTGGTAGCTATGTCCGGCGCCTCTGCTGACCTGCTGACCTGATTGGTCCCTTACTACCTGATACACAATGTTGGTAAAATAGTCCATTCTACGTATAAAAAATTGTATAAATGTAAAGGCTACATTTCATTTACGCAAGTTATATTTATGTCAAGTTAAAAAAAAGATTTTTACGATTAATTTAAACTGCCTATTAATAAAACAAAGTGACAAGATAAGAATGATAATCTGAATACCTTTCAAGTTGGTTAGTGGTGGTAATATCAGAAGTGGGATAGAACCACGCAACGTTTAGCTATTTTGCCAATTTAAGTAAAATATCTTCATAATATGAGCAGCCAGCTGTGTGCACGTGGCGTCCCGTCCTTCATCAACAAGAACAGCAATAGAACTGCACTAGAGATTTTATTTTGGAAAATATTTCCGATAATGTTAATAAACGCTCGAACTCACAGAGGCGCACCAACCGAGGCGCGCCATGTTCCTCCTCCTCCCGCGCGGTACATGCATTATTCACGAGAGAAAAACAACACCAAAGTAAATATCTATAGAAGGTAAAACTGTTTTCAGAACGGTTGCTAACAATGCGATAACAAAATTCGTGTACTGATCCGAGAGCTGGTGGGGGGTTATCAACTGAGCAGGGAGTGTTGGGGAGTTAACTTGGGTTTACTTTTTGTGTTCATCTCATAGATGAAGTTATGAGACGAGGCGAATGTCAACACAAGTAAATATAAACAATGGCAAGTGAGTAAAGAACTAATTTTTAAACAAAAGAATATTCAGCCGCTATTGAATCTCGAATGGTAATAATAATTTGTAATAATTATAAAATTCATTTCAGACAGGTCTTTTACTTTCCCGGTTTTTTAATGATAGTCTCACATAGTGAATAATTTAATACAATTAGTTAAAAAGTTGAGTAATTTTTTAGTGTTCATGTAATCCTTAATATTTTAATACGATTTTTCTATAAGCTCACTTTTAAAAATACTTGCAAGTTATCGATAGACATGTCCAAGATTTCAGTGGTTAATACATATATTAACCACTTTTTATAATAATAAAATAAAAGACAATTCCCCTTGAATGTCTTACTAATTTTGTACTGCCTACTAAACATCATTACAAGTACATCTTTACTTGTAATATTCCTCAGTTCAGTTGTCAAGCTAACAATACATAATCGTCTACGTTTCAGCTAAAAGTTAGTATGGCCACGATAGCACTTAACGTAATTTTTTAACATTGTCGGCTAAGGCTCCTGAACTGTAACGGTAACGGCCAACTCTCATACGCTTATTTAGAACACGTACGAATTATAACATACTAGCTCTATCCGGCATGCATTACGAAGCCTTCGAAGCATGAATCTTATTCATGCTTCGAAACGCATTGAAAGGAATACAATAAACGTACAAAAATTATTTTTATGTATATAGATTATCTCACTCTATTGTTAGAGATAAATACGTAACCTTAAAACAGCTACTTAGTTAAAAAACTGCAGTGACTGTTGTTATAATTTATATCAATCTTCTGCAAAGCAACCACGCGGTGCCCAGTGGGTTAATGCCTCTCTTTAAAGAAACAAGGAATGTGCAGGGGAGGGTAATTGCTTCGTTACTGGGTTAGAGAAAGGCGGGGAAGATCAGGGTTCTTTTTTACTTTGGCAGTATTTGATATTCGTAATCGGCTCTACGACTGTGTGAGTACATATTGCCCACTGAGGGTGCAGTCGGGCAAGTAATACGTGCTTAGTGCCGACGTCACGGGAGCGCCTCATACCCGCGCTGCGCATATCTACTATTGTATATTTTGTATTATGTTCCCGCTCGGGGTTACTGGAAATGCATAATTCAAACGTACCCACTTCGCATCGAGTGAGTGGATCACCATTTTATAGCGTATTTCGAATTACAACTGCATCTCTATTTATTTATTCATTCGTTTGGTTGAAAGGTCACACAAATAATGGAGCTCTAGTATTTGTTCGCATTTCATTTATATTTGCATAAATGTTTGCGTATGAACATTAAGTCATTTAGTTAAATAATAAATTTAATATTGCATGCGCTTACACAAGATAAGTATCGTTAACCTAAGTAATGAAAAAATGAAGCGGTGATAGCCTAGTGGTTAGGGCGTCAGCCTCCTAATCAGAGGTCGGCGGTTCGAATCCGGGCACGCACCTATAACTTTCCGGAGTAATGTGCGTTTTTAAGTAATTAAAATATCACTTGCTTCAACGGTGAAGGAAAACATCGTGAGGAAACCTGCATGCCTGAGAGTTCTCCATAATGTTCTCAAAAGGCGTGTGAAGTCTGCCAATCCGCACATGGCCAGCGTGGTGGACTATGGCCAAACCCTTCTCATATTAAGAGGAGACCCGTGCTCTGTAGTGAGCCGGTAATGGGTTGATCATGATGATGATGATGAACCTAAGTAATTGGATGGGTGACAAACTTTTGCTTTTCTTAGGCTTCTCGCAGCCAGTCGGTGAGCAGTTATCACCAAATCACTAATCTCTTTTAAAGACCAGAGCCACCGCCGATACATGCAGGCTGAATTACCGATAGGCCAGGCTCGCAGCTCCGATGACCGATGGATGCCGAGACCCATTTTGTTGAAATGGTACTAGAAAACGAACACTAGACATTCCTCACTTTGATAGACGATATTAAACGAGTCGAAGGTAGCCGCTCGATACTCGAGTGGGAAAAATAGAGTACAATAAATTTACGTAAGTAAGTGCGCTCGAGATTCGCACTTGGGAATTACGAAGGGTTTAAGCTATCGCTTTTTTCAGTCACCCGTCTGCCGAACTGTCCGTTGTGCGACAATGAATTGCAAAGCTATACTTTGCACATCTTTATTAATGTGATGCACTAGCTAAGCTTTAATTGTGAAGGTCACATAGTTTCACAACTGCACTTTGATTATGCTAGCTTAATTAGTTTGACGCCTCTGTGGGTGTCTCGCATTATAAAAGTTGGAGGTCCGATTTCCGGCTCGAGTCTGGTCTGGTGGGAGGCTTCGCTCATGGCTAGTTACCACCCTACCGACAAAGACGTGTCGCCAAGCGATTTAGCGTTCCGGCACGATGTCGCGTAGAAGTCAATTAGGAGTGGGAGTTTACCATACACTTAACAGATTAGCCCACTACCATCTTAGACTGCATCATCACTTACCATCAGTTGAGAGTGTCAAGGGCTAACTAGCATTATTATATATCATCATCATCATCATGAACAACCCATTACCGGCTCACTACAGAGCACGGGTCTCCTCTCAATATGAGAAGGGTTTGGCCATAGTCCACCACGCTGGCCATGTACGGCTTGGCAGACTTCACACGCCTTTGAGAACATTATGGAGAACTCTCAGGCGTGCAGGTTTCCTCACGATGTTTTCCTTCACCGTTGAAGCAAGTGATATTTTAATTATTTAAAAACGCACATAATTCCGAAAAGTTAGAGGTGCGTGCCCGGATTCGAACCTCTGATTAGGAGGCTGACGCCCTAACCACCAGGCTATCACCGCTTTTGATTATGGATGGATTGTAGTATATAAAATATATATATATATATATATATATATATATATATATATATATATATATAACAAAAGCTTACTATTCCTATAGCAATGGCCCCAGTCTTACACATAACATTGAAAAATAAAAGGTTAGGTTTGTCTTTACAATTGGATTAACAAATACAGTAGAGAGGACGTTGCGAAGGTCGAGCGGCCGGGCGTCGGGCGCCACTTCACAACACATGTCGCCTTCACGTAATGGCCCGCCCTGCTCGGTGCGGGCAGCTCGCCGCGCCGGTGCTCTTACAACTTCATTACTTCACACTGCGCTGACCCTTGTGCTAATAACAAGTTTTTTTTTATATACTTAGCGAACAAACGAGCAGGCGGGTCACCTGATGGTAAGTGATTACCGCCGCCCATGAACATTTGCAGCACTAGAGGAACCGCCAATGCGTTGCTGGCCCTTGAAAGTTGTCTGTACGCAGGAACCAATTATCTACTGTCTTCACTATTTTGTGTCAAGCTTTAAAATAAAAACACGCCTAGTATTTACAAAACTTTCGATTCAAACAAATGAATTCTTATCCTGTTAGACCCTGCCAACAAGATAACAATTTATTTAAAAGCAAAGCAGTTTAAATTTAAGAATACATTTTATATCAGTAGACGTTATAAAGGCCACGCATCGAGTGCCCATTCAAAAACATGTCACCGCGTAATGGCCGCGCTTCGATTGGCAAGCGGCGGTCTCACTGTATGGGTGGAAAAAAACTTCATTGCTACCTCCGCTGTCTTCTGCTAATAACCTGTATAACCTGTTATTAGCAGAATAATAATAATAGTTGTTGCCTTTAAAATAAACATAATGATTATTAACACGGTACATAGTTATTAATCATCATCATCATCATGAACATCCCATTACTGGCTCACTACAGAGCACGGGTCTCCTCTCAATATGAGAAGGGTTTGGCCATAGTCGACCACGCTGGCCATGTGCGGATTGGCAGACTTCACACGCCTTTGAAAACATTATGGAGAACTCTCAGGCGTGCAGGTTTCCTCACGATGTTTTCCTTCACCGTTGAAGCAAGTGATATTTAAATTTTTTTTTTTTTTTAAACGCACATAACTCCGAAAAAGTTAGAGGTTCGTGCCCGGATTCGAACCGCCGACCTCTGATTAGGAGGCTGACGCCCTAACCACTAGGCTATCACCGCTTCATTATTCATTCATTTAATCATCCTGATTTGATAATTTCTTTATCAATTGCTTAAAGAAAAAATTTACAAAAAGAAAAAGGCGGGACGGTCAAGCAGCCCCACATCGGGCGCCAATTCATAACACATGTCGCCTTCACGTAATGCAAGAGTCCTGCTCGGCGGGCGACAGTCTCACGGTAACGGTGGAAATAAAACTTCATTACTTCCTTATCACAGGCCAACAACGCGTTATTTGTACGTGAACAAATGTCTTTACCTGTTTCGTAGTGGTATTAAAAAAAAAAAAGTATTTCAATTCGGGCAGTTGTGGCACAGCATGTAATACCGAAGCGGCATGAAGCGGTGATAGCCCAGTGGTTAGGGCGTCAGCCTCCTAATCAGAGGTCGGCGGTTCGAATCACGGCACGCACCTCTAACTTTTCGGAGTTATGTGCATTTTTTAAACAATTAAAATATCACTTGCTTCAACGGTGAAGGAAAACATCGTGAGGAAACCTGCACGCCTGAGAGTTCTCCGTAATGTTCTCAAAGGCGTGTGAAGTCTGCCAATCTGCACACGGCCAGCGTGGTGGACTATGGCCAAACCCTTCTCATATTGAGAGGAGACCCGTGCTCTGTAGTGAGCCGGTAATGGATTGATCACGATGATAATGATGATGTAATACCAAAGACACACGTGTAACTCGCACGCGGTCACGGCCAGCTCGCAGTAAGCCACGTAAGCTATATCACAGCTCTGGCAAACTGGGACCAATAGTCCCATCGCCATTTTGTTCTGGCCCGTTTCTTCACATAGGACATATACTCGTGTTAAAAAGTAATCGTTTTATCGGTTTTCCAAATAATTTATAAGTAAACAAGTAATTACAAGCTTATTTAATTGTCCATTACTGCATTACAGGTATTAATTATTTAGATTTAGATGTAATTAAAATTTTAATTTATTTCAAGAAGGTCACTATTTCATGTAGGTATATTCTTCTTTTTCCCGTTTTTGGCCCAGTTTAATGCAATAAAAAAAAAACGACCGAAATACCGGCTGGTATAACGACCGGTGATGCTGGCACTCAAAATACTATTTTCTATAATAAAATTATAAGTATGTATTTTTTTTTAATGACAAACCAAGGATGAATACAATGTTGCATGCCATGGGATGTCCGGTACATGTCAACATCACAATCGATAGCAGAATTTACGGCGGAGGCGGCACGGCCCCTGACAGCGGTAGACCGTTTGCCGTGACAACTTTTATTTACCTCCGAATTGTTAATATATTTTTTATTCCCCTAGACAGTTCAAGGCGAATATTTATATATTTTGTTCAAATACAACATTATATGCATGGATTTGTCATCGCCGCGATTCTAAGAAGCTATATATTTATACATTATGATGTATTTATTAAGTATATATTTTACAAGTTATTTGTAAGGGTTAAAATTTTTATTAATCTGTATACTTACAAACATTATAAAACTTGACTACAATGCTAGTATTGTTGTTATCATGTCGTGCCGCCATGTTTTGGATCCCGCCAAAACGGTGGCCAGTGATTGGTCCGCGAAAAATAACAATGACAGTGGACGCCACGAGGACAGTGCTATAAGTTGAGTGATATTTTTGGAAGAAAGGTTTCAATTTAACTGGTGTATTTATCTGTTTTTACTAATTTTATATTCAAATAAAATTTATATTCAAACTCAATGGCATTTTATTTAGGTCGTAGGTGTGACGATTTCTAAAAGTTAACTTCTACCGAAAGCCACGTTATGGTACATCTTTAAAAAAAAGTACTGTTCAGTCGCACATAGAACGTCCCCGCTTGTTGAATTCGTGTCGGTTCATTTAGCTTAATGTTCTTTATAAATCATTATTGAACCTCTGTAAAGCAACGCCTGCTCCTTCCAATAATGAAGTTAGAGTCAGTTGCATGCACGCACCCTAGCAATAATTACTTGTTACTGGGCACAAAAAAAAACAATAATTACTTTAGTCTCACCATTTATTTTTGTCAGAGTAATAAAAGTAGAAGCGGTGATAGCCTAGTGGTAAGGGCGTCAGACTCTTAATCAGAGGTCGGCGGTTCGAATCCGGGCACGGACCTCTAACTTTACGGAGTTATGTGCGTTTTTAAGAAATTAAAATATCACTTGCTTCAACGGTGAAGGAAAACATCGTGAGGAAACCTGCACGCCTGAGAGTTCTCCATAATGTTCTCAAAGGCGTGTGAAGTCTGCCAATCGGAGCCGGTAATGGGTTGATCATGATGATGAATAAAAGTATACTAAGGATTTTTACAAACATTAGGTAAGTGTTTTGATTGAGGTTACTGCTATCGCCTAAAGCATTTTTATTTTTAAATTGTCAGTTTTATACGACCCACTATGACGTCCTTAAAATACTGATCACAAATCTGACACAACAGCGTTAAAATTTTAGAATGGTACCGGTGGTATAAGCCAGTGTTGTTGGCCTGATCGAATATTTGTCGTGAAATGAATAACAATATATCTTTTTAAATTACTCAATAATGGAATGTATTTTTAATTCGAAACGTATGTAGGAAGGTATGGTGGTACGTACAATTGTCCGGGAAGTATACAATGGGTCCCCCAGGTGTCCAGTAAAACCGGAGAGAGGGACATGCCGTGGTGTTTTTTATACCCCCCTCCGGGGATGGGAGTCCAACATAACCTTTTCCACGACAAAAAAAAATGCTGGTATGTACAATGCTCATGAAGATGTGTTTTACTGCTGTGAACTTATTTAAATATTAGTTAGTGCTTCCAGGGTAGTCCCCATTATTTTTGGAGGACATTATCTGAGTTTAACTCAGGCTCGACTCAATCTAAAATCTGATATTGTTTCCAATAAGTTCGTCGGATTGGATTGGGTCGGGTCTGGTATCGGTCGGGCAGTCCAATCCGGGCGTGACATACCGGACCCAACCTTTGGGCTGGCCCATACTTTCATGTTACAAATCGTCTTTCACCGGAAAAAAAACAAACCGATTTCGGTCATCAAACTATCAGAAGCATTTTGATTTAGGTTGAATATACCGTTATTCAGCTCGTTGTCATTTTTTCCCGTCCAGTGCGAGTTTCATAAGAAAAGTGAAATAAGCGGTAAATGGCAAACAGTAAATTGGAGCAGCGAAACGACATTGTGACCACTTTTACATGAACGGTTTACTTAGTTTAATTAAATCGATCGCTTTAGTACAGCGGTAGATATCATTTTCGTTTCTTAGAAAATTTTGAACCAATCAACTAAAGGGTTCAAAAAATAAATTTATTGGTAAAACAAAAACGGTTCCGAGTCCTACTTTCACCAAGTTATTGTGACTTAGGAAGATCTGGGGGTTCCAGAAAATACCATGGCTAACTTAAGAGGGTTACAATAGACTAACGTCTTCGTGACTAATAACTATGGTATTCCTAAACAAGACTGCCCGTCTCCAATATCGCAGCAGCCCCCCACCTGATCAGACTCAGGCTCTTCCTTTGTGATTGTGATTTTTCCAGAGATGGCAGCACTGACGAAAATGGCGAGAGGACATGCTACCGATAATGCAGTAGGTAATTAAAGTCACACATCGTCGGTGATTAAGTTAGCAGTTAGTTAGTTAGTTAGCAAAGTAAAACTAATAGTTAACATACATGTTCGACCGGTTCTAGATTTTACACATATGTTTTCAGTTATTTCAACGTGAGTTCGCGCGAGTACAAGTGAGTTCCTGCGTGTTATCTATGAGGCCTCCTGCGTTACTATTGTGTTTGTGTAAACACGCGCCATTCATAGACACGGTGACGTCACTTCCTAAACGCGTCCTCGTAGCGGAAGGTTGCAAGCAATTACAACAACTTGATGGATCTGTTTAACTTTGCCAACCCAGCCCCCGTACATTATCGTATTGTGTGACGTCACAGCATATTTGTTGTATCTGGCCATTATAATATGCCTACTACCCGTACTGAAAAGATATCGGCTTCTGAATCAAAGTACAAATATAAAACAGAGGTAAACGACGATAATGCTAACTTCTGACTGGTAGTGAGAATTACATAACAGAAAAATACAATGGCCAAAACCCTTGCCCGGACCGGAAACCGAACCTTTATGACAACGAGGTGTCAATAGTCACTAGCAACATCAGAAACACATTTTCGAACAGTTTTCGTGTTGATTTTTGGACATCGTCATTAATCTGCACTAAGACGGGTCCGACTTTACTATAATAACGGATGCTCAGACATTTATATCATTATAATGATATGAATTTATAAGTGAGGCCGCACACCAGCCACGGCCGACATGCACGCAACATTTATGACGCGTCGCTAAAATATCTTCAAAACATGTTCAATACAAAAGTGTCGTGTACACAAATACAGTAGTGGTTTTGGTCATGTTGATATGGTCCAAGGTTACAGATTACTATGATATATTAATGTGACAATTAATGAAAAATAACGAATTTCGTTTACCACTACAAGCTCAGAAATTTGTCTGTTTGTTGTTTTAATCACAAAGTGTGAGTTTGTAACTATAACTGGGGGATTTTTACCAAACTCTGCGATTAATCTAATGCTATATGCAAAATAATCTCCATTTGTCGTTACAAAACTTCAGAAAAGCCGGTATATTCTTGTGCTGTTGTGTTGCTTGTGACTTTATCAGTAATTGTACCATTTAAAAATGTGTCTATCCATCTTTAAGTTTCACACTAACAAGACAGGATTAATGTAACATCCTGTAACTTACCAAGCTTATTGTAATTCTTCATTCATTCATTTTTTAATGTTCTTGATTTTAATACGCGTTTTTATACGGAACCGATAATTGTTACATAGGTGGCACCACCGCTTGTGTAATATGAATGTATGTCGGTGTGCGGCCTCGCTAAGAGAGCTCTAAGTATGCATTCTGAAAGCCGTCTAAGTGGCCGGCGGTACATCCGCGCGCAAGTCGTCAGCTAAGTGCAGGGTAATCAGCTTAGCGGTAAGCAGGACGCTCGCTTCTTGACAAATTACCCCTGCTCTACGAAAAGCCTGGATTACGAGGGACTACCCGCGATCTATTTATGCTTACGGCTAATTAATAGCACCTACTCATGGTAAATATTCATTTAATATTCTAGATATTCATCTAAGACTAAAAACCTTAGGAATTAAATCCGTCGAGTTGGTTCTGATCATTATCATTAAAGTGAAGGCCGCGCGAAGGCTTCCTTAGCGGCGTTCAAGTTTGCGTTCAGCAGGTCGCTAGCAATATCAAGATTGTAGGCAAATCAAGGGCAAGGGTAGCATTTAGAAAGCAAATTTGAAAGCTCCCACGGACGTGACGTAGATTGAGCTCCGCAAGATCGGCGTGCCTTAACACCTGATACAATTACCTGGCGACAAAGATCGTTACCAGACTATCATATACAAGTACATTTATTTCCGTTTTTCAGTACACTGTCTCATACCGCCGGGCAATTTCAAGGGTATTAGTTTATTTGTATATACGGCCTAGCATCGAGCAGTCGGTTTCTGTCTTTATTTCTTTCAGCTCCCAAGTGTGTTGTAAAATAAACCTTCTTAAGAATTGTACTATCAAAGTCAAAAAACATTTACTGGTAGTTCTAGATATTAGCTCATTCAAATAAATAAAACTATACTCTTCGGTTTTATTATTGGTATAGACATAATATTTGTATTGTTCTCATTCGCCTAACACAAAAGACAATTATTATCGTTGCGTATATGTACCCGAGGGAGGCCTTCAGCCATCTCTCACTCCGGGCTGAGGGACTTTGTTTACTGAATCTCAAATGAGCCCATCTCAGGGACGCATTTCATTGTCATTGTGTCACCTTCCTGTTACTTATAAACAGTGTTTGTATGAACCATCCCGCGGACGAGCGACACAAATAACATGTTTATTGAAGTAGGCCCTACAACAGAGTGAGTCATACATAAATAATGCTTTATTCAGCTTCTACATTTATGCAGTAGGTCAACTGTGGGCAGATACTGTGTTCGAAAGTGATGTTCTTCGAAAGTCGACGATCAAATTGGCCGTAGTACACAATTTTATTTTTTGTTTAAGACAACTATGGTTCAACTTGTATGTATCGTTCAAATCAGTGTAACGAAGCAGTTTGGATTTTAGGTCTCATATCGGACTCATTAGGTAGGTTTCTTTAGTCAGTCAGTCAACCTTTCAGGATCATTCAGGAATAGATAAGAAGGAACGATGCGACGTAACTTAACGTGCACGAAGCCGCGAGCAGATTCTTACAATGCATTGTTTTGTTTGATCTCAAAACGTTGAAAGTAAGTTACCTCTCCGTGAGCTCGCTCGGATGTTTACAAGACTAGCCCCGGCCCGCGACCCCGACCCTCTCGAGCGGGTCAAGAGCGCTCCGCTAACGAGCTAAAAGCGGCTTAAAGCGGCTTGGGACATTTGCCTTATATCAACGGGCTACTAATATCATATTTGATATCATGACATGAATAACATAGCTGTTGCCCGCGGCTGTGTCCGCGTTTGTTGCGGTTTTTAAAAAAACCTGCCGAAAACACAAATCTCAGGTTCAATTCTAAGAACACTTATGCCAAGATTAGTTTTGCTGTGAAGCCGGAAGATAGGTTTTTATTCAAAGGCGGTGTTATGGACTAACAAATACCTCGTGTCTATTTCAAGTAAATAAGCTATATGTTTGTCAAAGGAGAATGATCATCACTGTGTGAAGTTAGGGCCTTCACAAATATTTTTGTTTGCTGAAATATGTCCGATGATTTTACTTGATATTGCCTTTTTTAATTAAGCAAGATTTATAGGATAACATCACACGACTTTTCCTAATAAAGAAATCCAAGTTATATTTACATGGAATAGTAAGTACATACATGATAAATAACATGACGTAATAGGTTGCAGCATGCACGTTGTAACACGTGCATGCTGCATATGAAAGTAACTTATTGAAAAATGGCTGGTAGCGTATCGCTGCTGAGTTTTGCCTTTACGTAATCACATACAACGCTACTCAAGAAAATCGATTTTCTTTATTTATTTATTTGCGAGTAATCAACAGCGTTATATTTCTTTGGTATACAATTAATAAAGTCATAAAATAAGGCCGAAGAGATTACACAATATATACAAAATATGTTAAATAGTTAAAAATTTTAAATGTAAGTGTAACTGACTAAGGTGAACAACAACTTAACAAGTGGGTGTGTATGTGTAATTGTGTGTGTGTGTGTGTGGTGTGGTGTGGTGTGGGTGTGTGTGTATGGGCACGTGTTAAAAGGGGTAATAACATTACTATTTAGGCAGATAGTAGTATTTCTTTTTTTAGCTGAATTTTATTTAAGTGAAATAGATCTTTTCTTTTCTTTATCAAAATATCAGTTTTCTCTGAAACGAGAAACTAGAACTCCGTACTGTTTCGCACCTATAGGTTCTTATATGCCACAAACAAACAGTTTCTGTGACTTACCTCTGTATGATATCGGTCGAAAATGGTAACCTATAATATTAGCACTTCCTGATAAGTGTCGGTAGAATAAACTGCACATACCTGTAACAAAAAAAAAACTAGCGTTAAATAATTATTTTGTTATCAATCCGCTTCTCGTTAAAACTTTTACTCTTCGACCTTTGTAAAGTTCTCTTCATCACTACTAAGTATAACGTCGATCTGCGTACTTCAAGGTAGTTCTAAGACGCCTCACTGGTCAGGTAGGTATACCTAGACAGATATATACAGTCACAAATAACTCATGGAACACTTGGTACTTATAAATTATTTTCACGCATAAGTAACCTATCAGTGTCTTTCTTAGTCAGTTTGTTCTCAACCGTTGTACAAACCGGATGTTCTGAGCGTGCTGGAGATATATTTGTAATTAAAGTATATTATGGCTTTTATTTTAAAAACAGTTTTAATGCTAACTAGGTAGTCACAGATTGATATAATCAGTAAAGATTGATCAATAACTTGTGTACGCAATAACTGGACTGACAAACCTTCTCTCTAAGGTCTACTTCCTTAGAGCTCATAATTTCTAGACAGAAAACATTTGTACCCAAAAATGACTGACCGTCCGACCGGAGTTGAACTCAGTTCCTCGCGATCTATAGGAATATTATCAAACTTCGTGTGTGTGTGTGTGTGTGTGTGTACGCTTAAAGAATGAATGCAGCTTGCGATGGTCCCGCGCACAAGTTGTGTCCCTAGCTGGTGCAGTTCGCCGCGTGTTGTTCAAGCACGTTTAGACGCCTCGTGCTGCGGCGGAGTGGAAAGTTTACCAAACTTTCCTTTTTATGGAAATTACCACATGACCGCCGTCCGGGTTCGAGCAGACCAGGAAGCAGAGGAAATTAATAAGGCTGATTTAAGTACGATGTATGATGCTTGTCGAGATTGATTTAAGCAATTAATTACCGTATTACTAAAAGCTTAAAATTCATAATAGATCGTAAATCAAATCAAACCCAATCCAAAATAGCTTTATAATATAAATCTATTACAGGCATCTATTAATCGTTCATATTTATCACATTTTTCATTATTTCTATTAGTGATGGTGATAACTATACTCGCCAACTTAAAACTAAAGCTAAGAGTGTACAAATCGCGCACAGTTCTAAAAAGAAACCCACATCGAACTTAGCCCGTTTTTTGTTATCACTATCTCACATAATCAATAATAAATTATGGTACCTATGGAGATAGAGCAATTCACACAAAGCTTTTTTATCGTTTATATAATTGTTAATACAGTAATATTTATAAACGTAATAATTTAATATTCGTAAGTATTCAGTAACTATGTCCGACAAACATGTACTCGTAGCTACAGTACAACTACAAATATCAAGTAGTCATTAATGCAAGCAACTCTGCAGCTTTCCCTACGTATCTCATATCCATGTAAAGAAGGTTCCATTGATGAGCTAATTCAAGTGCCACCAGAGTCATCTCTATTTCCAAATCCTCAATAGCAGTGTTTCTGCTACACTTTTATAAAAACAAAAAGTATTCTTCAGTGAGGTAAAATCAGGATAACTTAATCTAACTTCAATAATGCCCTTTCCGTGTGACTGCTATCCACCGCAGCTGGGAATTTTGCTCGACAGTTTAATGAATCGCCTTACAGTTGCCCCACGGACCCTTAGTACGACTGTTCATACTTGTACGAAAACGCAACTTTAGACTTCCACATTAGTTTAGGACATGCGTGGAGGAACACCTTGAACCTTCAGCCAGCCGGGCCTCTGATATTAAGCTTATGAAATAAACATCTTACTAATATTATACATGCGACCGTTTGGATGGACGGATGTTTTTACTCAGAAACGTCACAACGGCTGTCTACGAATATATACGCACTCAATTTTATTTAAAGTATGTGCAGATCTTTTTATCTCTTAGCAAATAAGCTAGAAGAACATGCCGTGGTGGTTTTTAGTCCTAGGGGGGTAGGAGTCCCACATAAACTTGTCCTGCCCTGGGAACGGAGGTAGCCATAAAGCTTTACCATCAAAACTAAAACATGAGGGTACAATAACATGTAGCTTACGAAGTGGTTATAATGTCCAAACATTTTTTTTTATGCACCACAGGTTAGCCCTTGACGACATGTCACCTGATGGTAATTGATGATGCGGTCTAAGATGGTAGCGGGCTAAACTTTTAGGGGTATGGTAAACCCATAGTCCTAATTGGTTTCTACACGACATCGTGCCGGAACGCTAAATCGCTTTTGCTACACGTCTTTGTCGGTAGGGTGGTAACTAGCCACGGCCGTAGCCTCCCACCAGAACAGACTCGAGCCGGGAATTTAACCCTGACCTCCAACCTTCACCTCCAACCTCCACCTCCCTCTTTCCGTATCTCTATATCTTCTACATATTTGGTTGCCTGGAAGAGATCGCTATGTAGCGATAAGGCCGCCAAATTGTATACTACTGTGTCTGTCATTTTCTGTCTTTTTTTTGTTTAATTTTTCCTTTTTCGTGGTGTACAATAAAAGTGTGTAAATAAATAAATAAACCTTTATAGTGTGGTAGCGCGCGCTGCGCCACGAAGGTCGTCAAAACTCATGAAAACTATCCTAGTTTTCTCGACGCACGCCCCGACACTGGCGCACTACAGCCGACGTCTCCCGCCGCGTCCCAGTTTAGCGCGCATTGTTAGGACACGGTTAAGCGCGACGCGGACTGGAAAGTAAACTGAACTTCCTTTATTAATGGAAATTATTTCTCCACCGGCGACCTTTTAATTGCACTTTGTAGATTTGTTTTAGTTAACTACAGCTAAGGGATTTATATGTCACTAACATATACCCTTGGCTTAGCCCGAATTAAATTTGAGTCACATCTTATCCAATAGTAATATATATATTTTATCATTATTATATATTTAGGGGCAAAATGTTGTAAAAATTAAATTAAATTTTTCAAGATAATAGTAATCTAAAACTAAAAGTTCCAGTGTACTTTTTTTTGTGAATATTTGTGTTCCAATATATTTGAAAATAGATTTGATATAAATAATATAATGTGTTCATTTTAATGCCAATATTTCGATGACATACGACATAGGTATCTGCGTCAGTGTAAAGTTTCTCAAAGAACGTTGCTGTCATTTTTTAAATATCTAAAATATTGCTTTTTTACATATTCATTACTGTAAAACTGTTTAAAAATAGGTTAGTACAGTTCTGTGGAGTTTCTATGATTTTATTCAATGTTACTTAAGGTGCATAAGACAGCCAGGGTTGAACAACGTCTTTGTTACGTCAACTTGTAAAGCTACTAGGGAATTCAATATCACGTCGAGGCAGTATAATGTAGCAGTTAGCAAGTTGAATAGGGAGGTTTACTGAGCTCAGAATTACTAATCTTGCTATTGTACTGTACATCTTTGTACGATACAATTTGCACGCCCAGGTCTTAGAAGAAGCCCATGAACCATACGTGTATTTGTTATCACACTCTCACATTGTCAATAAGTAATCATGAATATGCTATGAATATAAAGCTATTTACATGAAATCTTTTCTATTGCTAAGGAAATATTTCTATAAGATGTGTTTCATAAAATAATGAGGGACATCCAGGCTCATTTTGTAGCGTCTTAGGTATGACTTTTAACTAAAAAAACAAAGAAAGAGAGAAATCAATCAATTTATCATAATCTTTATTTAAATAGTCCTTTAAAAGGCAATTTTGACGCGCCAATAATTGACATAGTAGTGAGTTGATGGTGGTAAACTTAAAACTAAAGCTATGAGGGTTACAAACGCGCCCTGCTCTAAGAAAAAGCCCACAACAAACTTAGGTAAAAAAACTTCATCAATGATATCATCATCAAGTGAAACGTTATGTAAATAATAAAGACTATCACTCTTGAGATATGAACGACATCAAATATGAGGAAGCCTGACGAAGTTTCCGGTTAGTCTCAAAAAGTCCCTGACATGTCAGACATACCCTAGGGATATAAGTGGCAGCACAAGTAAAAACTGGTGAGACGTGGCGGCGGCGCTCGATAAGGAAGCGGGCTGACATTTAATTGGTTCCCCAAGCCGCGCGGCTGACGCTGTGCGCCTGAAAAAGGCTTTCTGGGTCACAGTGACATACTGCGGAGCCGGCGAGATCGAGTGGCTAATGACTCGTTTATAAGGGCTGATACATTTAATACCACGGTCAAAGTCTGACTTTCGAAGAGCATTTACGTTTAATTTAGTTCACTACAAACGATGACCACCTTGCACCTTGTTTACCCGGATGCAATATTGGGCGCTGTGGTCTTATCACTTTTAAGTGGGAGGTACCAGTTTCCGTTTCCAATTTTCAGTCCAAGCACAAATTGCTATAGAAGGTGATTCTATAGCAATTTGTGTTGTTATAAAATCATCTTGCTCACATCTGAGGTTATCTGGAAGAGATCTCTTAGAGAGATAAGTTTTCCTTTGTATACTTCTTATATAAGTGTAGGTTATTACAAATTTGGTACAATAATAATAAAAATAATTGTGAATTTACCATTTCTGAATTTTCTTTGGTCTACTCTCGTATGAGACTTAAACCGTGACTTTTTACCACTCTGCCGATAATGACGTGCCGCCAAGCGATTAAGTATTCCGATGCGTTAAAATGTAGTGGATTAAAAAAATATAGCTGTGACTAGCGGTTTCACCTGCTTCAATCCACAGTCGTAGTGCGATGCAGTATAAAACAACCGTATTCAATAAAATGGCTAATTAGAAAGTGGTTTCATCGGCAAACCCAAGTTTTGCACTAAGCGTTGAGCATGTTATGTAACTTTGCATTCAGAGATCAGAACCTTGAATACGAATTAGCATTGCATTAGATTTAATGACGGAAGATAATATATAAAAATACTTCGTAACAAACTTGCATTACCTCACCATAGAAGAATATAATGTTAAATAACACATAAAATTTTTAAGAACCTAAGATACACCAAGGATGGAACCACAAAAACCTCATCACAATCTGCTCAAAACAACTTTTCTTGTAAATGATGAGCTTGTGGAGAATAGTATATATTAGTGTTATTACCGCGATATTAAGAAGCTATATATGTAAATATGATGTATTTATTAATTAAGCAGTCTCACTTAGTAAGGTAGCTTTAACATTGTGAATGAAAACTGATGTAGTGTTAAATGTGTAATTAATTCTGGTAATTATTACGCATATAAGGTTTCAATTCAACTGCGGTATTTATCCAACTTTACATTACTTAAACGTAAGAAATGAAAAAGTTATGTTTATAGAATCCCAAAAATTACCCGTTTACGATAATAGCGTAAACGGCTAAAACGAAAGCAGCGTGAATAATGAAAAAACATAAACAATAAGACATTGTAACCAATTTCACAAACAAGGGTAGGTAGGTAATAACCGTTATTTGGCGCCCGACCTGGGACAACGCGAATGAAACTACCCCCCACTTTTATCAAAACAAAACATCCAAAACAACGCGCACACGTAGTCCTTTGTTTTTAGTTGAATAATGTAACGCGTTACGCCTTTTATTTATGACAGAACCATATATGTTCCTGTACTACACTAAGTAATGAAATGCTAACATATCACACATACCCTCGACGTTATTTAACGTTATACTAGGGCTTATATTAATTGAATAATGTGAACATAGCCTTTATTTAATAAATTAATAGTAATATTTCTGTACAAATATATTCTTAAAATGTGTTAGTTAGAACAATTGTTTTAATAGTTCCCTATATACTAACATGAACTTCTATCAACACTAGATGTTTCAGATTTTTTCTTCAACTTCAAAACTTCGGAGGTGGTAGATATGGTATATACTATATATATACGTATTATATACGTGACGGCGGGGCAAAGTAGGCGACCACAGTAGATTGTTTTCGAAACAGGAGTGCGATCCTTTCACGAACCCTAACAAACTACTCATAAAAAATCCGAGTGTACTCGTAGAATGGCGTCATTAGAGGCGGTCAGACGGCTGACGCATTTTAATTTCGTAGAGAATGCTCTGAATAGATGCTAACGATACATTATTATGCATTTCATTTTTACATTTCATTTCTATTTGTGTACGGCGGAAAGCTTCGGCCGTGGCTAGGTTACCACCCCCTACCGACAAAAGACAGGTCTCCAAGCGATTTGCGATTCAGTATATCGGCAGATCGCGTCCTAAAATTTAATTTAAAATCCGCTAAGCGTTAGATAGAATTCTCATACGAAGCACCTTGAAATTTGAATAGTTTTTTTTTGTTGCGACAACACTCTCAAAAATGTTTTAACTCTGTTATACCTATTTCGGTTCGTGAGATACAGCCCGTTGATAAAAAGACGGACACGTGGTCACGTTAAGAAATAACAGAATCCCACTGACTAACATTCAAATAACAAATAAAATGGGTACAGCGATATTAAACTCACTAAAGACTATTTTATGATGTACTTACTACAACTAGTTTACCTGGGCCAGAATGTAACCAATGTCCTTCCCCAGATGCAATTTTAAGTTTAAAAATCAGTTCAGTGGTTTAAACTTCAGAAGGTTAAAGTTCTGTTGTAAAGAAAAGTTAGCTTCGAACTTATAATATTGAATGTTAGATATTCATCGTTCCCATAATAAATACAAAACTGAAACCCCTCTTAACTGTCAACGTGGCGTTGTCCGGCTAACAAAGTCGTCGAAAGCTATCCCGCCGTCCCCGGAAGCAGTGAGCGGTGTGACGCCGCTATTAAAATGTAAATCGCGCTGATGGGCGACCGGTCGCGCGACCGATCAAACATTGTAGTCTATTTATGAAGCGATCACTAAGTGTTTCTTTACAGGTGCTCTATCAGCTCACGTAATGCCTTCTGGAATAGAACTACCAGCAATTGTTCATTATCACAAAGTGATCATCACAATCTTACGGTCAGAAGTACTAGATACAGCAGGTGATACGAATTATATATATAATGAATACTATAAAAGTAAAACATAACTCAATTTAAGTATAGTTACATTAAGTGTGTGAAGCGGTGAGCTATGTGCGTTTTTAAACAATTAAAATATCACTTGCTTCAACGGTGAAGGAAAACATCGTGAGGAAACCTGCACGCCTGAAAGTTCTCCATCATGTTCTCAGGGGCGTGTGAAGTCACTGAGGCCAGATGCGTGGTGGACTATGGCCAAACCCTTCTCATATTGAGAGGAGACCCGTGCTCTGTAGTGAGCCGGTAATGGGTTGATCATGATGATGATGATGATATACATTCAAGGTACACTTTTAGTGGTCGCGAGAAACAAAAAACGTTACATATAGATATCTCGTAACTCTATTTCGCGACGCGAACCCACAAAAGGTCTTTCGGCAATTAGAGCTCACGAGGTAAGTTTGTTGCCAGTCAGTTGACAGGCAGAAATCAAAACCGTAACTGGGCAGCAATTCGGCTAATATCAGTGAGACTGACCGGCTAACGAAAAGAGACTTTATTATTAGATACGCAAATGAATAATAGGGAGTAAGCCAATATGTACTAGTATTTTCTACTAGTATTTTGGCGATGCAACAGTACGCATATTTGACATTCATTATTTTAGATTTACAACGAATACTTGAAGCCAGAACTAAATAGTCGCTCGCTGTCAAATAAAACTGTATTGTTCATGAGATACATAATTAACGTGTTGACTTGTTGTTAAAAGGCATACAAAACGGATGTCGACCGTTTTCCCAGCTGTAACCGGAAACAGTGCGTGGTATCGCGTCCAATTAAATTACTAAGTTCGCCGACGGACATGATAAAGCAAAAAAAAATATATAGCTATTATTAATTATTAAAAATATTAGCTAAAACGTCTATAGCGTTGGTATAGCGTACAGCTTGAATATTTTATAATATCTGTAGATTTGTATCAGATGCAGTATTACGTCACAAGAAAAATCATATGGCCGCAGGAAAAGCACCTTTAAACTTGTTTAATAATTGTTAATGTAAAACTATAACAGCCCAAATCTGAGCACGCAGGGAGATTCATGGCGGTAAGGCCATAAACGGGCCCCGACCGCGCCGCCAGCAGCGAGCGGTGCGACGTCTCAATTAAAATGCAAATGGAGCTGCCGGGCGATCGGCCCCGCGACCCGCGTCGCGCCGGACGCCGTGCTTTATTTATAGAGCGATTATAAAATGTTTCTACAAGGATAGACCGTTCTCCAGACGTTCAAGTGATTAAGTCAAATTATAACTTATTATATTCTTGTTGGCCCATTTTAAAACTGTTTAGAAGCGTTCATGACGTATTTTTCAATTGTTTATTTTGAGAAGAATATAGTTAAGCTATTTAATACCCGTCGCAAAAGAGGTATTATAAGTTTGACCGCTGTATTGCTGTATTTGTATGTATGTGTCAGTATGACGTGGCGCGATTAGGATGCGTTTGTTTTTGGAACGAAGTTCCTTATCGCGTTATGAAAGGGGGCTAGACGGAAAAAATTCTTACGAAAAGTTGTCACAAAACTTTTTGTTATTGTAAGCTGTGCGGCGTCGCACGTTTCTCTGTCTGTCTCTCTCTTATGGAAAGCAAGCCAGATATTTTCATTTCTATTTCGCATTGAACAGTGTGGTGTAGCGACGATTATTGTTGTTGAGTGTATACAGGTTCTTTGTAAATAATAAATAATAAAAAATAATAATAATAATGAATCCTGACAGTGTTTCTGCACAAGTTCCGGATATTGCTGATGGAATACAAAATTGAGCCTACTAATTAAGTTTATATAACATTATATTTGTTAATAATAAAAAAATATTATTATAACTTAAATAAAATAAAATTTTATTACAATTCCTTCACGAATTAATCGAAAGGAACTTCGTTCTATCCGGGTGTCCCTTGACACCTCTAAGTTTTTATTTAAAGCTAGTTTCTTGGCGATGGTTCTTAAGCACGTTTTAACAAAATCGATGCAGACATTTATCAGATGAAATTAAAGTTGGTATGAAAAATCTAATATTTCCAAATTCACCGAAGTGAGGTTATGGTATATGAAAGGGTATATAACAATTAGATATGATTTATTTTTTTAGTTATTAATTTAATGTATAATATGTCTTCCAACCTACTTCTACTTATCTACTACAAGAAAGGGAAACCTTTCTCCTCCAAGTAAGTCTATAAAGCTTGAGTTAAAGGTAGGAAAAAAATGATACGATAGCAGAGTATTACTACTACCAAATCATAATCAAGAAGACGTAAAATAAGAGTAACAAACAAACAACGCAACCAACTATTCAGCGGTTCCCGCACTGGAAGACGCAGCGCTATAAAGACCCTACTTGTAACTGCAAGCTTCTAAACGCATGTTAATGTAGGCGAATGCTGATGTTCAGCCAACGATAATGGAATATACCGTTAAATAATTAATAGATACATCACACTCTGTCATTTTCTTAACAGAGGTGCTTACCAACTTGCATTATTTCTTAACGCCTATGTGTCATAAGGCACAACACCAACTGTCGGTTTATAAGAGACCTATCTATACCCTCATTTGAGGTATTAACGCAGTGACATACGCGCTCATGTTACGCTGTTTTATATAACGTCGAGTTCATCCACTGTTCACGTGACACGCCTCAGTTACAGGCACTGCCAAAGGTTAAAGGCAGTTCCGCGGAAGTCATCAAATACCCAAGCCCGATACAACAATATTCTATTTATAGAAGTAAATCGACAGCGGTGTTATGAAAACGACTCGAGATTGGAAGGCAGTGACCCGATGAGTTCTGTGATTGAGGGTTACTGGGGGGAGGGGAAAACAATCGAAATAAGCAATGCATGGTTTATATATGTATGAAGCGTCTTGTTTATATGTTTGCCATACGAAAGATACCAACGGGTTAAGTAATTGCTTAAATTACACTGAACTAGCTGTTAGTCTAGGTTTGCCCGCGTAAAGTGAGAGTTGGAAGGTAATTATATAATTTTGCATAAAATCAACCGCGTACTTTTTTACTGAAGCGGTGATAGCCTAGTGGTCAGGGTGTCAGCCTCCTAATCAGAGGTTGGCGGTTCGAATCCGGGCACGCACCTATAACTTTTCGGAGTTGTGTGCGTTTTAAAAAAATTAAAATATCACTTGCTTCAACGGTGAAAGAGAACATCGCGAGGAAACCTGCACGTCTGAGAGTTCTCCATAATGTTCTCAAAGGCGTGTGAAGTCTGCCAATCCGCACATGGCCAGCGTGGTGGACTATGGCCAAACCCTTCTCATATTGAGAGGAGACCCGTGCTCTGTAGTGAGCCGGCAATGGGTTGTTCATGACGATGATGATGACTTTATTACTTCTTTACTTTATTTTTGGCATAAATGCGTTATTATTACTCATTCATAAGATATAGGCAAGGTAGGGTAGGCACTGCGTTAACGCGAGTATGAAAGTAAACTGTAAGAGTGGTAAAAGCAGACTAGGTCTGTGCAACGCGAGGCTTTCAGTTTGACTCAGTGAAACGACCGGACGAAATACGAAAATTTATGGAAGGAGCTAGTGAGAGTCGATCCACCATACAATCAAATAAGAAACTTAAACTTTAACGATATTGTTTTACAATATATATATTTAATGAATTTCAACATAAAATATTCGGTGATAGAATAACAGTTTACCTAGTTCTCCGTAGGCTAAATGAAAAGTTAACCTTTTGAATATCTCATAAGCGAGACTCATTAAAATATGAAATATGTAATACACGGCAAAATATGAAATTTCAAGAACTCTGCTCCCCTCTTCATCCGAAATGAGAGTGTCTACCGCCGCCGGGCGGGGTCGCGGCGGTTAATTTACCCGCCGCCTTGTACGAATTATAAAGATAAAGGGCTCATTGTGTGAATTACCACCGTGATCCCGACAATTACCCCGCCCCCCCCCCCCTCCCCGCGGCTGTTATAAAGCTAAACCGGGAGAAACCGATACCCTTTCCTGGCGAGTGAGCTCCCGTAAGCTAACATAGCACTAACCGACGACTCGTCAACTTAACCAACCAATAATAACAATGTATATAACCCGCACATTGTGGGAGACGATAGAGATACATCGGGAATTTACCTTAAAAGGGGTCTTGGAGAACAGAAACAAAGTATATTGAAAAATGTGCTATTTTTCATGGTTTGTAACCTCAATTTCAATTTAACATATAAGTTATGTGCAACTAACTGATGTCCGCGACATTATGGAATAAGAAACGTTTGTAATTGAAAGCAAATTATCTCAAGTCTCATTCCTGTTCTCGTTCACGTTTCCGCTCTCATTCCCAACATATAAATCTGATTTCATGGAAATTTGCGTTAGCTAACTATAGCTATATTTGTAGGTAATTAATGTAAAATTCAATTTTCCACACTCCTAACAGGTTATTCCGCTGTTGGCAGAAAAGGGGTTTTTGTAGAATAATTTAAAGATATTCCTTTAAATCAGTAATTTATATGCATAAAATAAAATAAATAATTATTATTTATTTTAACGTTGAGTCAATAAAATAGGTAAGTATATTAAAACAACAATATGCTATATGCATTCTTTTATTAAATACTAGCTTTTACCCGCGGCTTATAAGGCAATAGAAATGAATCAACATGATAACTATATTTTAACAAACCATTTTTTTTTTAATTTTTCGATTTTTTTCTTTTACTATCCTTTGTTACTTCTAATACCTCCAAGAATATGTGTAAAAAGTTTCATGACGATCGGTTGAGTAGTTTCTGCGAGAAAGCGTAACAAACATCCCACATACTAATATTAGTAAATATTTAATCATTTTATAATTTCACATTCTAAGAATTCGTTACAGCTTTAGAGCGACCTTTTAATTTTAATTACTAACGTGCTAGCTTAAGAAGCGTTTATATCTGAAGGATTCGGTTGAAAATGTCAGTGCCCGTGACTCTAATGATTTTTCAGGGATTTTCCAACCTCCGACCTTTTTCTAATAGTCTGTACTGATAGGCTAACAGCATTATAGCAAATCGCATGTTACAGAAAAGATGGCTAAAAACATACACAGCTGCATTCTAGATTAGCAAGGACGATAGTGTAAATATACCAAATTCAGTGAAGTAGGGCCGAGCTGCGGTATCCTGTGCAGCATATCGTGTAGTAACGAATTGAGTGTCACCGGGAACCAGTGCCGCTTACATTCCTTACCAGTGCTAGGACGTGGAATCGATAGCAAGCGGCTGGCAGCGCGCCAGCGCGGTCAAGGCCTCCACCGGGACGGCGACGCGCCTCGGGCCTTGACGTGGGCCTCGCACGTTCGTGACGCGGGATCCACGGGGCGGCACTGATGTCCTTTTACAATAGCCACGAACGTGTCGTGTTCAGTGACATCTCACTGATAGACACAGGTCTTTTCTCCTGTTGGAAAGATTTCCTAGCATCAAACCACCAGGCTGCTCCAAAAATATTTGGATCCAATAACTTTTTTTTTCCCCCGTGGTGGAAACGCTTTATGACTACCTCCATCAGTTGGACAGAACAGAGGTTATGTGGGACTCCCCCCCCCCCTCATCGGTGGATTTGTGGAACGCCAGGAGAACCCATTGCATACTTCCCGGACGTCTACCAGCCGCCCTGGCCTCAGCCACGGGGCTCCCGCACTAAAGGAGAGGGGATTAGGACAGCTTGGTCCCCCCCCCCCAGACCTACAAAAACCCAAAAGACCTACAAAATTAAGACCTTTTATTGATCCAATTGAAGTTAGTGGGTTTGTGTTTGATTATTGATATATCGGTAGATTATAACACTGGTGGCGACTATTTTGCTATTAAGTTCCGCCCTCATGTTGAAATGTGATCAACGACACATATTATTATCAATTATTGAAATCAATTACATCGATCAAATATAAAAAATAATACTTAACATTAAGTAAAAACATTCAGAAAGAAATCAATTAATCTTACAACAATTATGAAGAAAAAAAGAGTAGAACATCGTTCAGCAATCTAGAGAGACAAATGAGAGCGGACCCTCGCAACGGTTATGAAAGAAATTGTATTAAGCACAAAAAATATAGTTATTCTCGCCATATCAACCTTGGTTACCATTAGGGTTTACAAAAAGGCTTATTAATTGGTCTTGGTTGAAAGTTATTACTCTACGTCTTATAAATATGAAGTATTAATTCTGCTTGCAGCGCACGTTCTGCTGAAGATACCAGTCATTATCGCTTGATAATAAATATCGTCAACTGAGTGAAGGTATGTAACTAACTTAGCTTTCTCTCTCACAAGTGCTCCGAAGTGGGACACTAAATTGACGAAGATGCTGAATAATTTCAACCAGTATAGGAGGGAATTATTCAGCACCTACGCCCGCGCGCACCGTTTGCTACCGCACTAGATCGAACGGCAGGTCAATCAACTCAGTCAACACAAAGAAACTTCCCCATATTTATATTAATATGCAAAAGTAGTTACTTTCGAATGTATATATCATATTATATGTAAGGACTATATTAATATGTATATGGAGTACCTTCGGATTAAGGGTTCTTTTAACATTCATCCATCTGTAGTATCTTTTAGCAACACGATCAATATCTCTGAAAGCTTCCTATTGCCGACAGTTGTTTAAAGTAACGTATTCCCTTGTGCCTTCAACAAGGCTTGTTCCGTTATGTACAAACTGAGATCACTGCTCGAAAGTGTTGTAACACATAGTCTAGTGTGTGTATTATATCCACGCATTCGTAAGCTGATGTATGCCAAAATAAACCTTTTATTTTCCGTGCATGAGTTCAGCAAAAGATGGATATAAATATTTCAAGTTTATATATCTTAATTTTCGTGTTTAGTATTTTTACTTTATATATAGAAAAAACTTATGTACCTGTGTGTTTTTGTTTGTATTTTGATAAATAGTTATGTGACTTTGAGTGGGCACCCGAATGGTTAAGATTAATAAAAGGAGCAGATTCCAGGATCAGGTCTATTAATTGTCAACTATTCGGTTTTTCTTTTGCGGTGTTTAGTAAGTACAATGCACTCATACAACCTCTCACCCACCTTTAGAAAAGTTATTTTCTCTATAAAAATATTTTAGCTAAATTACTACTACAATTTTAAAATTATACATTGAACAATGTTGTGATTGTATTGTATGAAATCTTAAAATAAAAAAATTAACACAGTCTATAGTTTAACAAAAAAATATTGTAATAATAATATAAATCGGCAAAGATACTGTTCATCAGAAGATCTTACTCTTAAATTATTTGTAAATAAGTCAAACGTCATTAATTGGCAAACAAAATAATCCTTACAAAAAACAGTCATTATCTTGTGTCGAGAAACTTTGATGTCTAAAGCATGTGATTTGGACATAATCATAAAGAGATTCTGTCTCCATGTCTAGGTTCCCTTGCGACTCATAATATTATCAAATTACGTTACAAACCTTAGTTACCGCGGGTGAAACAAGATGTTCGACCTTCGCTGTTGAACCTGTTTTACTACTAGCCTTTTTTCTGCTGAGATGTGTACTTTGCGACTGGACGTGAAGAAGATTGATGTTCTGGAGACGTGGTGCTGGATGCGAATGCTAGAAGTCTCATGGACCGAATTTTGCACCAACGTCTCCATACTCCAAGAATAAACAACATTAAACAAATACTTTCGGTTTTAGTACAGGTATTAAAATTGTTCGGACACGTGTCCCGGCGTGACAGTGACTTCAACGTGCTTCTTGTCGTGCAGGGCAAGGTAGAGGGCACCAGAGGGCGAGGAAGGTCACCCGTGCGATGGACCGACCAGATTAATTTTGCCGTCCTTTGCACGTGTGCTTTAAGCCAGCAGAGGGAAGTGGCGAATGCGTGAGGCTTATAACATCTGTCCTCAAAGTCGTGGCTTCGTGATGACCACGATCACTCTGCCAAGTGTTACGATGAAGAAGAAGAAGATCCAATACCTGAATATTCGAGGCCCGACACGAGAATCGATCCCAGAAAAAGAACGAAGCATTTGAAAGTCCATATAAATGTATACATAGTGCAAACACTACACAGTTCTCTGGAGTCACGCGCCACACGCGCTATGCCAACTCGCGCTGAATGTGTAATTTCACTTCAGAATTGACAATTGTCACTTCTGAAGACGTAGATGTATAGCGCGGAAACTTTCGCATAGGTAACGTAGTAAACCCTTCCCCATCCCAAGCACATAGTTATATTGAACCCATAAATATCCCTAATCGATTTCTTCGTGCCGGAATCTGAACGCTTAATCCTCTGAATAATAATTAATTTGGATATATTTGACTGTTCCCGGTATTCCACTCAATTAACATTACGTCAATGTTTATTAATTAAAGCTTCCTTAGTTCCCGTGACCGCCTACATCTCCTTCCAGGGTATTTCTACATCAAAACTATTGGGCATTGGCTTACCAGCCGCTCGATCTCCGTGGTGATAATCATCTCAGTTTCCCGTAACACGACATAATTGTGTTTCATGAATGGCGATATCGCAGTGTTTACGAGCGAAATAGCGAATTAATTAAGTCCACCGCGTCTGATTACCGCGATAACCGATTACGATTGCGTTGCCCGACAAACGCGATAAAATAATCGATAGCTGGCTGACGACTCTCCGCCTGCGGACGCGATGACTTCACGGGCAAACATTTAAGAAACCCAAAAACAACTTACAACTACTTCAATTACTGACTGAGAGATGAACGTTCAAAGGAGGCTTAGTAATAGGGCCTCGTTAAAACCATTCAGGTAGGTAACCCTGAGAACCCTTTTTTTTTATTCACCACAAGTTAGTCCTTGACTGCATCTCACCCGATGGCAAGTGATGATGCAGTCTAAGACTTACTAGCAACAGGTAACTTAACAGGTAGCGGGCTAACCTGTTAGGGGTATGGTAAACTCATACTCCTAATTGGTTTCTACACGACATCGTGCCGGAACGCTAAATCGCTTGGCGACACGTCACCAGACCAGACTCGAGCCGGGAATCGAACCCAGGACCTCCAACTTTAAAATGCAACAGCGCACGCCCTACGGAGGTCGTCAAAAATCAAAGTCAAATTTACAGCAAAACCTAGATTAAAAACCCCAAAAAGAGAAAGTTCCGTCGAGTCGGACTTGTTGTCAGCTAATTATATATTATTGTCACTATTGTGTTAATTAGTTTCAGGATACAACAGTCCAACCTCGCGGGACGTTCATTACTCCGGCCGCGCCGCGCCTGACGAGCGGACCCTTCTGAGAGCAGTACTTTAAAAATTTACTTAACCTTAACAATTCATCAAGGTAATGCTTCAACGGCTATCACACTTCTCAGTCAGAAGTGAAAAGGTCACAATTATTTGCATACTTTTGTAAATATTTCGTTTCACGGATGGTTGCTTAACTGTTTTACTACAGGTTCATCTTTGTCGCTGTTATACTTACTATACATTTCGAAATTAAGTGTAACGCACTTTACATAATTCTTTTAAATTATTCAAAGAGATAGGTTTCTTTTGGAGGAAGGATGTAGTATATCACCGAACTGTAACGTATTTAGTTAAAATTCTTTAAATATTCCTTGGAAAATCAAAATTCCTCGAGTAGTCGTAGTTCTACGGATAATATCAGAATTGTGTGGAACCAGTAACAGTTAAAACCCAACTACTCACACTGGAGTAGTCCGAAGGATGTAAGCTCTAAATAATTTTCTTGCTAGTCGAATGTTTAAATTTTTACTTTTTTTAATTGTATGAGTGGAGGACACAGTCGAATGCTCGTTAATTCAAGGCTTAGGGATGCGTTCACCTATTAATATATATATTTTAAAAAAATAATTTCAATAATTTACCTTGACAAGGGTTTTCATAAATATTTATTTAAAAAAAACCTTTTCCTAAGAGAGAAGGCCGCGTTCTGACAATTTATTAAAACTTTAGTAAGAGACGTTTTATCCGTTCCAACATGAAACTTAGGATACTTTTAATATCTGCAAACTGTAATTTTTAATCCAATCTTTCCAAAGGTGTCGTTTCTGGATGAAAGTATCCTTTGTGCACCATCTCCAAGTTTTATAAGAGGAACATAGGTTATAAACAAATATACACATTTTAAATCCTTTATAATATTGGTATCGCTATAATTCACGCAATATCGCGATATATTAATCAAAGGAATGCTTTAATGATGACTTACTCGTAGGAGTTTTTTTAATGTTTTCAGCGACCGCTCTTAAATATTAATAGCACTCAGGTTTGCCGGCAAATGGTGCCCTCATCTGTCTAGCATTCTTAATTTCTTGAGCATTTCATAAAGAAACAAAACCTCTAACCATATTTCGGTATTAAAAACTTATAACAACCACGTTTTGTGATGTGGTTTAAAAAGAAGGTTTTTTAGTGCCGAGGCATTAACCTTAATTGTCTTACACATAACTACACTACACACATATCTTACACTCTTTAGGTACTCACTTGATGGTGCTAGTGGGCTAACCTGTTAGGGTCATGGGAGCTGAAAGCTGAGCATGAAAGCCGTATCGGAACGCTAAATCGCTGCGCTTCTTTTTTGATAGGGTACTCCGGACTATTACTGTGAATGTTTTGTAGTAGAACACCAACAACTATAAATTTTAAGCCTAGCCCGGGTATGTATTTCAGGACCTTATGATGTGCAGTCAGGACAGCAGCCCACTCCCTAGACCGCTGCGTCAGTTCGCAGAAAAGTTATATATCCACCTGTAATTGCAGCGCGGCCGCAGTTTCCCGAAGTCCGCTTATTAAATTCCGCAATATATGGCCACTCGGCGTGTAACCATGAGTTTGAGCCATTAAACCGCCGCAAAAACTGGAACACCCCTTATTTGGGTCACGACTGCCCGAATATAGATTAAAGCTCCGACGAAAATTTTTAATATACCGACTGGTCCGTGTTTATCATGATAGTTCGTTTTGTTTATTTATTTCACACATTGATTGTCATCGTCATCATCACATCTAATAGACCTACTTATACTGGACACAGGATAACCTATATCCTGTGTCCAGTATATCCTTTTGTTTGGTTTCACAATTGCTACAGCCCAGCCAGTTGCGTCCTTCTAGTCTATCCACCGCCCACCGAAAGGTCGTTGGGGATCTTTCAACGCTACACCTGACACTTGGTCACCAAACCAGCTCGAGATCCCAGCTCCGAGCTATGTGCCCCGCACTTGGGCAGTTCAGCTTCGAGACTGTTTAAGCTATCTCGGTTACTCAGGTTCTTCTCGGTCCTCATGTCCCATTTGCAAAGCACGTAAGGTTACTTTGAGCTTTCTCATCATTATCATCATGTAATTGAAGTGTGGATATTATTTGCCGCTTTTTTAAGTTTTGGGTCGCTTAGTCCACCTTCTTTTATCGTCCAACCATTTACGTCTTACTCTTCAAGTAAAGCGAATCGTTTCTGGCCTTAGATATGTTTCAAGGTCACAGATAGCCTGTTTAGAATGTATTCAATGATGTTTCCAATAAAGCGTAAAATAATGTAAGGAATAAAACATAGGACCCTGTTCAACTACAATTCCCTGTCTGTATTCATTGTAAGAGAATTAATTCACTCCGCTCTAAAAGCGGTTAACGCTCCGTTAGGTCTGCGTTAACAGAAGCGATCTAGTTAACAACTTCTTGTTTACCACGCCGCTGATTTTGAATATCATTTCAAAAAGCCTGCGACTGACTTGACTTGTGAAATCTTTTGTTACAAGTTTAACACTTTTAAGCTATTTATATTTTTTTACGTAAATAAATTTTCAAAGAGAGGCTGATTATAGTAATCGACCACTTAAGTTATTGACAGTAGTCTCAAACTATTGATTCGTCCGGGATTTGTCGTTAGTTACAATTTTAAAGGCCATGTATTATTTTGCTCTAACATTTTCAAGCCAAACCGATGCACATTCTATATTTTTTGATTGGTATTTTATTATGGGGTAATGCTGCTGATATTGACACTATATTCGTTTTGCAGAAGAGGGCTGTTCGTGCGATATATAAATTAGGTCCCAGAGAGTCATTAAGAGATAAATTTAAAGATTATAAAATAATGACAGTGCATAGCCAATATATATATGAAAATTTAATGTATGTTCATAAAAATATTGATAAATTCAAGAAAAAAATGGACTGTAACGCACTGAACATTAGAAGTAAAAGTAAGCTTGTAGTACCGTTTAGTAGGCTGCACAAAATTAGTAACTCATTCAAAGGAAATTGTATTTTATTCTATAATAAATTACCTACTGATATCTTGGAGATGTCTATCAATAAGTTCAAAGTTTTTATAAAACGAAAGCTTGTAGAAAAATCATATTACGATATTAAGGATTATATAAACGATAAAAAAGCTTGGGTGTGAATTGCTCTATCTCCATAGGTACTATAGTTTATTATTAATTTTATTCATTATGTGAGATGGTGATAACGAAAAAAAAGAAAAACCCCGGCTAAGTTTGTTGTGGGCTTCTTCTTAGACCGGGGCGCGTTTGGAACCCTCATAGCTTTAGTTTTAAGTTTACGAATATAGTTATCACCATGAAATAACTACTGTGTAAATTATTGACGCGTCAAAAGTGCCTTTTTAAGGACTATTTGAATAAAGATTATTTTGATTTTGAATTTGAATTTATTTAGGTAACATTTTTATGCTCGATAACTGCAACAAGTGTTTAAGTCGTTGTAAAGATGGACACGTTACCGTGCGATCGATATCTTTGTAATAAAACGATAAAAGATGGTGCGGACGATTATCTTTGAAATGATGTACCCGACTGGGCTAGTAAGTCACGGTAGGTTGATGAGTTGCGCCACTTAATCTATCGAATAAAAAGTTACCGCAGTTACTCGTACTTAATTTACTGACCTGGATGTACCCGACCTTTGAATTTATGCAGCCAAGAGCACATAGGGAGCATCTGTAGGAGTAATAAAACAAAACACTTCATGAGTACTTAAAAACTAATGTGTGTTTGTCTGCGCGCTTGTATTTTTTTTATAAAGTATAAGTTATCCCTTGAAGGCAATGTCACCTGGTGATCAGTGATGATACATTAAAAATAATAATATGGCGAATGGTAACGGGATGATTATTGTATTAGATGGGTTATTTGTGATTTATTAAAATGTCATATATTTGATAAGTCTTCTGTTCGATTAGATGCAGTAGCCAGCAATTGATTTTGATTGAAGCTAGAATTTTAGGTATAGGTGATTCTCTAAAAGTATTTAATAGCCCGATGTTATCTTTTATTTGTTGGGTTATAGGTCCTTTATCTAGTGGCCTAATAAAGACTGCTGATACAGGGCACAGTCGGCTTTGTTTTTTTGGTTCAACCTCAATTATCGAACGACTACACAGTATATCACCTTAATTGTTTGGCACGTTGTTTGTCCACGCACCTATATGGTAGAAGCAAAGCTTCGTATAATGATGTTTGCTACTTTATTTAAAAAGTAAGTGCGATACCTACTCATTCCAAAATGGTACCATACAGTTACCGCGATGATGTAAGGATTTTAACGAGGCCCCATACAAGCCTGTATCAGGTTATAGAATATATATATAACAGATTAATTCACTGATTCATATCGACCAAGAATATAATACGACGAGTTTTCAGTCGTCCAAGCTCTCATGAAAAATCTGAATTTATTCACGTATAGAAATCTAATTTCCGTTAATTCGCCAGTGACAAACCCAACGTGTTTGGTTTAAAAATTAATATTAAAAATTATGTATATATATTTTTTAGATACACTAAAGATAACTATTAGCTAAAACAAAAATCTAATTGCTCCTAGATTTTTGTACTTTTGATACATTGTTATAGATCCAAAGCTCACACACACACATATACACTTAATCACCGTGTCAATAATTTAAGGAGAGCATGCGGTCTGAAATACAGGTATATACCTAAATCAGAGGCAGTAGATTATAAATTGCGCCAATACTTACATACATCCACATCACCCCAGATACTCACTATACTTAATCAATAAAAAGAAATATATTTATAAGTTATATTACCAACTCGTTTCTTTAAAATCTGTTTATAAGTTAATTTATAAGTTGACTATGTAATAACTTTTATTCCTGTCGTTGTGTAATAAAGAATATTTATTCATTTATTAAATTCGCGAGTTGCAAGCTTTAAAAATACCTTATAAGCCGTATTCGAGCAAACCTTTGTTTATACAGTGATCGTATTATTATTGAGATCAGAGTTTCAGTACAACCACTTCGGTAGGTAGCGAACGGAATCCGGCGAGGTAACTGTTTCACGACTCAATATTGCCCGTCCTCGACACGCGTGGTATCTTATCACGCCTACGTTTCAATTCGCACCTTGTTAATAGATTATTTACTAGCATTTATATGGCTTAACGTGTAATTTTACCTTCCAAACATTAATATGAAGTTTGTTGCTGAGGGTATTAGCAATATAAGATGAAGATATATGTGTAACAAAAATATTGCATTTACGTGTGTCAAGAAGGTATATGTGTAACAAAAACATTTACGTGTGTCTTTCAATCTTATTTATCTACCTAAAGAGAAACGTGTAGAACTGCCGCCTGAAATACAGGTTTTACCCGAATTAGGGACAGCAGTTTATAAATTGCACAAATATTTATATACATCAACCTACTCACCACCAGTTTTCTAGTGACGTTTTACCAATTTACACTTATTACTGAAATGCATATCAGTGAATTTTTCATATGTAAATATGTAGGTTTTAAGTGCTCTGAAGAAATAAATAAAAAAAACTACTGTACACTCCATAAAAAGGATTTCATTCGCTACGTTTATAGTATGTGGTAAGTTTGTCCGCACAGAGCGTCCTTAGAATTTTATTCGATATTCCTGCACAATATAATCCTGACATACCGCGACGCATCGCCCGACCACGCTCAGTTTTCTAAGGGTCGTAGCGTATAGTTTAATACATTGTAACGTCAATAATTGTTATATCATCACTTGATTACTATAGATAGTTAAAAGAAAGCGCGAAAAATCTAGTTATTCTCGTATTCACATATATTAAATTACATAATTTTTTAACACAATAGCTGTGCATATGCTATTTATATATTGAGCCATAACCTCGTAAGTGTAGGGTTAATATTTCATCTTCTTAATATCCTTCTTAGCATTTTCTTAATTAAAATTTTCTTACGTTTACTAATCCTGGCAGGAATCTCGTAATTTGTCCGCTTACGCAGCAAAGGAGTAAGTGAAAAGGTACTCATGCGGCATTAGTTTTAATGCGGCGTGGGAATCGGATTGCCGGGAAAAAATCTATGACCCTGTCTATACGTTTTTGAGACGCCTAACAACAACTACCTATTGTTTGCTTCCAGTCTCACTTATTTTCCTACTATTCCATAACTTAAACGAATTAAAATTAAGATGGACGCTATAACTGACGCATTTACGTTAATCGCCAATATTTTACCAACCGAAGAGTTCAAATCTGGATCTGTTTTCAAAAAGGTTCGATAGTTCGTGAGGTTTCAGCAACAAAGATGAACGTCTAATAAACCTTCAAGATAGAGCTTCACGCGATAATCTACATGCATATCGAAAGTTTGATCTTTTTATAACTTTTAGTTTAGCCTTTTTTTTTATTTAACTAAGAGTATGCATCTCACTATATTCTCGTCTGGTGGTAAGTGATGAGCAGTCTAAGAATAGTAAATTAAAATGGCGCTAAGCAATGGGTGTGTGACAGTTAACCCTATAAAGTTGTCTATGCGGCATATATTCGAAACGCTTAATCATTGGGCGGCACGTCTTTGCCGGTTGTGGAAGTAAGAAGCCACGGCCGAACACCTCCGACCAGACCAGAGAAGAGAAAATCCAGAAACTCAGAAGTCGGATAGGTTGCAGTTGTCACACAAGGTTATATTTTACTTAATGAAATACACGTCCATTTTATGCGTACATTGCGTACATTTAATGCGTTACAATAACAAGAAAAAAAATCAAGACAAAAAAATTAATATGCCTCTCCATCTATTATGAATTGTGTGGTTATTACGTTCTATTCAAATATACGCACGTCATGCTAAAAGGCCAATAAATGTTAAAGGAAGGCATTTGAAGGAATATCAATTAAAATGAAGACAAACTGGTTATTGTTCTATAGATCTTTTTGTCTTGGACACTCGCAGACATTCTCTGACTGCCAGTTTGATCGCAATCTGATAAATTGTCAGGAGCATAGAGGACACACCCACAAGTATTGATATTTTATTTATACAGCACGAAAGGGCCGTTCTCTTATTAACAGCAAATACCGCGGTATCATGAAACACCGCCGCGGCACCGAGTGTTAGTCGCCATAATTACTCTAATTTACATTTTAACAAGCTCCGTGTTTACCGACCGCGGCCCGGCGCGCCCCGAACAAAAATACACGGACATTATCATCTGTGACTTGTTTTTACTTTTTTTGCAAATAGAATGTGCTGATATGGCTATCCCTAGTTGGTATACAAACAGTAACGTTTCTAAAAATAAAATAAGCTTTCCCTCAAATCATAAAATGACCTGAAACTTCAGTAGACGGGGTAGTCACTGGCACTAGGCCATAAACAGATGGTCAGCTTAAGATATTTTCCTATAAAAATGGTATGGTATGACGTGTGGTTTTACCAGAGGCTCTCTCTGAAAAATGTATTGGAGCATCGACAGGAATGGCGAGACGTTACCAACGTTGCAGTTAAAGTTACTTTAAGTTGCAGGCGGCGGCCAGAATTTACATGACCTTTAGTGTTAATTTTTAGTGTTATTTATTTGAACACAAATTCGTGTAATTATAATGGAACCGTGTTATAAATGTCTGAGAATGTACTTTTATCATCAACTGACTGCAGCGCATAAGATTATTTATGGTTCATATTATATATCGGTGGTTATCAAAAGTACTTTTTAACGATTATTCAGATGTAGTTGCTGATTTGATTGATTGATTGATTGATATAGCCTTATTCTGATTCCTAAGTAAGCAATTGTGGAACCAGCTTCCATCTTCTGTGTTCCCTAATGGTTATAATATGGGGATCTTCAAAGGGCGGATTAACAAATTGCTCAAGGGCCAGCAACGCATTGGCGGTTCCTCTGGTGCTGCAAATGTTCATGGACCGCGGTAATCACTTACCATCAGGTGACCCGCCTGTTCGTTTGCTCGCTATGCATATTTAAAAAAAGGTACAGGTAAGTTCTACCAGCTGCCTACAACACGATTTACGAGTAAGTACTTGCAACTTCATTCAACCAATGAAACTCTCGAGAGTATAACAAAAATAGATGAAGTAAACCGGATACGAATGTCGCTCCCACTCAACCATAACTTTATAATGACCGCAGCTTGGAAGACGAGACACGGCGGTTAAGCAGAAAAACGGCGCTGTCGCCGCGCCGCTACACTCGGAGGGCTGCGCGGAAATTATTCTAGACGACTGAATGTGTGTGTAAATCCCTTTCTTATATAATAGCTATATTTCTAAAAAAATTACTGTTTTTAAGGACAGTAACGCAATGGGTATTTCATAAGAATGCAGCGCGGTGCACGTTGCACAGATTATTAAAGTTACAAATACAACAAACAAAGAAACAAATACCGCATCTTAAATGATCTTAGTGTATGCTTTTAAAAAATAATTAATACATCTTGAAATATGATGCTCCCCTGGATTAATAGAGGCTACTTTTTTCTGAGGAAAATCCATTATTACCGTAGGAGGTGGGATAAACTGAATTTCATATTGATCAGCTACAACTATGGCTGTAGTTTATCATACTTCCTACTACCTGGAAAAGTTGCGGAAACGGAAGCGGGAAAAGGAACGAGACATGTGGTAATCTTTATTACAAAACGTTGCTTAAAAAAAGCAGGACTTATAAAAATCCTTAATCTACGTTCAGCTAGTCATAATAAAAATGTCATTTTAAGGTATTTTAATTGGTGACCGGCCTCCAGGAACTCAAGGACGAAAAACGTTTCTCATTTTTAATTTGGGAACTTTAAACCCATGCCACCTTGTGTATTGTTTTATGAAGGCTAAAAAAATAAAATTTTATTTTATAACATTGCAAATTATACATTTACTACTTAAAATACAAGAATCGTCTACTAGTCTGATGAACAGAATCGAGCTCAAAAATATAAGAAACCACAAAAAAATATATATATAAACTACAGCAAAGTTCATCTACCCTTAAATCAATAAATAACGAAAAACCTCTAGAAAACCCACCAAGCAGAATTCTTGTATGACCATTCCACTTTATACATATACCAAACCCCAATCTGTATCGAATTCTTATAAAAGTTATAAAGTTTCAATTTATGTTATATATAGCACCCACATCTTTAGCGTTGACTGCAAAAATATTTCAGTTATTAGACGTTAGCGCTTAATGGAGGAATGCGCGGGTGGCGACGAAATACAGGTGCCACCATCACTGTCTGCGCTCGCACGCCCACCTCTGAACAATTAGCAAGACGTTTCTACAGTTCCACAACTTGCTGTGATCGCTTGTGTTCACAGTTACAAAGTTGTCCGAGTGGGTGGTATATAAACAGATTTACGACTCCCACCCTGGCTCTGTGGTGAGCGGTGTAGTTTCAAATTCAAATTCAAAATAATCTTTATTCAAATAGTCCTTAAAAAGGCACTTTTGACGCGTCAATAATTTACACAGTAGTTATTTCATGGTGATAACTATATTCGTAAACTTAAAACTAAAGCTATGAGGGTTCCAAACGCGCCCCGGTCTAAGAAGAAGCCCACAACAAACTTAGCCGGGGCTAAGTTTGCCTTACCCTTAGTCTTACTAGTTACACCCAACCCAACCAACGAGGCAACTCGGTACCTTCACTTCTCCTGGATTCGCAACACGATTTACAATGCCTCGTAGAAATCAATCAATGGTTTGGTTTATTTTATCTGCCATAGCTTTCACATGTTAGCCCGCTGCCGAATTAGGCTTCATCAACGAAGAGGAGGAGAGGTCGAAGTTAAGGGCTAGTTTTAGTAAAAAATAAATTATGCAGAACAAAGCCAATAATTTTCAGTATAAGTAAGTGACTGGCATTTCAACTGCTGGCACTTAAAGGTCATGGTTCATTAGACCCACCGGGCATCCGACCAGCACCGCCTCGCCTCGAGTGGTTAGTATTTATGTGTAGTGTATATAGTGGGTGTACACCAACACCGGGGCGCCTTGTCTGCGGCCTGGCCTAACAGAGTTGCCCCACCCTGGCCATCCGTTGCTCGCACGCTTGCTTTGTCATGCGTATTCGATGACCTCCGTAACGCAGTGCGTGCACTGTCGCATTAAAAGTTGGTGTTCCTGGGTTCGATTCCCGGTTCATACAGAAATAGAAAAGAACATACTCGTAGGTCAAATAGTTTCCGATATCAAATTAAGTAACGCGAAGAATAGAGTATAATTTTATCAGCAGGTACCTATAACACAAACAATTTAGACAAAATATTCTTTACAGTTAATTTTAATTATTTATTACAATTATAATTAATGATAAATAATATGAGTGTTGGAATTTATATATGACATGGCAGAGCGCTTAAATTTTTGTTTATCGGAGAATGTCTGCTTTACTGTGTTAACTTACTGCCAACTAAGTCTTAAACCTCGCGTAGACCAGACCTTTTTTTTGTTTACGGGGGGGAAATCTCCTACTGAGATACCCGACCCGGTGGGGAAAATCTCGGGTAATATGGGATTTTTACCCACTAAAACCCCCTCAGTGGCCACCATCAGCATAAAACAGTGGCAGGCTCCGGAATCTGAACCAGACCTAAGGCTGTGAATATAAAAGTATCCAAATTGACGAGCTGGAATTTTTAAAGCGTCAGAACGTATTACTACGGCCGAAAGGTTAGAACTTTCTGCATGGGATAAGGGAGCAAAGTCTACTCTAAGGCATGTTGTTCCATGACTGAGAGCTCCTTCAGAGGTTTCGATTTCCAAAACTTTAGTGGTGATTAATGGACCGCAGTACGTACTTTCGGTCCACTAATCTTAGGGGATGAATAATTACTAGACCGGTCACAAGATCGAATATCGATGCCTTTGTTTCTATTCCTATTTAGATGCTCAAATGAGCCTTTAATTAAACAATAATTATATAAAATAGATTTTCCTTTAATTTATAATGTAATTTACTGGCAAATATTTCGTTGGTTGGCAAAGTGCTAGACCCTAAGTCTAGCATTTTGCACGCTCGCCTTTAGTTTACGGTATCTTGGAAACCTGGGTGGGCACTTAATTTGTGTGGTATTTATTCATCAGAACCTCATGCATTTAGGTAACAGAAAACCTTCGCTAAAATTTTAAAAATATTTACGTATCAAAAATTGCGCATCCGACGAGATTTGCTCCAGCATTGCTGCAGCTATCGCTGCCGGAGCGCTTTGACCAATTCTGCCGGTTCACGTATCACGGCATCTAGGTAGCGAACGATAAACCTGTGAAATGAAAATATCGTCCGTATCGAAATCGAAAGATATGTCCAGATCATCGCGAAATAAAATATGCGTCCAATAACAAACCACGTCAATTTCATCATCATCATCAACCAACAATCATCAACCCATTCTTCAACCCATTCTCAGCTCACTACAGAGCACGGGTCTCCTCTCAATATGAGAAGAGTGGCCATAGTCCACCACGCTGGCGATGTGCGGATTGGCAGACTTCACACGCCTTTGAGAACATTATGGGGAACTCTCAAGGTTTCCTTACGATGATTTCCTTCACCGTTGAAGCAAGTGATATTTTAATTGCCTAAAAACGCACATAACTCCGAAAAGTTAGAGGTGCGTGCCCGGGCTCGAACCCCCGACCTCTGATTAGGAGGCGGACGCAATAACCACTACGCTATCACAGCGTAAATTTAATTTTCTTATTTCAGACTATTTAGTCTGATTTTTTGAAAATCTCCTATTTTCGTCTAACAATTTTGTTTTATAAAGATAGAAAACAAAATTATTTACTTAATTATAATAAAATTATTAGTTACACAATAAAATCATAACCTATAAAATAAATCGTTGAATAATAAAATGAATGGCTAAAAGTATTCGGTAATAAATATCTGCTAATGTCACAAACAGTGTATGTCGGCGACATTAGGCACATTTCACAATAATGTGTAACAAGTGCCGGGGGAATTTATTCAATTTAATAGAGGCAATAAGAGCGCGCTCCGGCGGCGGCGTGGGCAAACCTGGCAAATTAAATTCCTGTGTGCCATAATGAAAACTAAACAAGTACAACGGAAGCATGCACCCGCAGCCCGCAGGTGAACGGACTGGAACATTCGAGAACATTCTGTACTACTGAGATGATTTTATTAATGTAGATGCTTTACCAATTATATCTTGGCCAGCCCCTAGTATGAGATTAGCCTCAATAAGCCAGCCATATTTATTTTTGATTCGGGCAAGTTGTTACAGAGTTAAGCGCCTACAAACATTAACTCTAGTACATTTAAATTATAAGTTATTCAAGCAAGCCCAAGTTAGCAGCAGTTCGTAACTGTGAATCAATCAATCAATCAAATAACTTGTCTCAGAAATTGGCTTACATTCGATCCTAGTTTATGCAATAACTCAATTTAAGTGAATGAAAGATAACATATATTGTACTGACAAGTATATATTACATAAGGTGATCAAGTAAAAGCAGTGATAACATATTATCCGGAAAAATATAAAAATATTTTAAATTATGTACCACATGATGTTGGGTCACTCCATACGAGTTATTTTTTAATATTTTGGTACATAACGAAACACTCGTACACAACGAAGATTCAAACTATTTTTATTTTCTCTTTATGAGGAAAACTAACAGTTAGAAGTAAATTGTAACATTAGATGGATTATGTGATCACACAAAGGCCAGTATAGTTTCCACTGTTAGTTATTAGTGTAGGAAGGATACGGTACTCATGTTTGACCTTCTGAATAAAAAACATATTTAATAATTAAATAATGCATCGTTACCAGATTACAGTCATCACCGTTCAGGAATTGTCGGCAACTTACAGAATACGGGGACACGGGTAAACACAATGTTACATAAATAGAAAATACATATAAATCTCATTTTTAGGGCAATAAACATAAACAAAAGCTTACATAATGGCATTACAACGAATATTTGATGAATATTTATTCGCTCGTATTTTCTTCCTCCCATAATCTACCCTCGGGGAGCTTTACTTTAATTCAAGTAGATTTATTTGTTACGTGCGTTCGGGTCAGTGTGCCGTCACGTCCCCACGCAAGATGCCCTTTAATGTAAAACGAAGCCAAGATACATCGCGTAGCGTCTTTTAAATAACGCACACGAGAATAGTCTATATTGATGTTACTACTTTTGGCGCTGTTGGTACGAAATAAACTACAATTCCATTACAATAAACATCGTGGTCAGTTGTAGGAAGAACGCGTCACCCCACACCGTAACCGGACGAAGGCTTTTATTACTTGCTAATGACCGTCACCAAGGGACGTGTCCGACTGTGGCAGTAATACGTTGATCACATTTCTAAATGACACATTTTGTAACAAGCATTGACAAAGTAGGATGTTTTAATTCATACCGTATTAGACATTCAAGCATTACAGGCCTCGGATGAAACGCCCTCGCGTGGTTGATATCTCCATGGATAATTACGGAGCTTCCTCGTTTCCAAAACGCACCAAAAAATCTGGAATTCCTTTACAGATAACGTTTGTGCCATCACCGATTAATACGTTCAAATCAAGAGTGAATAGACATATTCTGGGAAAGAGTGTCCCATCTTAGGCCCTCATCTGATTGTGGTCACAAACGCAAGTTACTAATTACATATAAAACAATCAAATAAAAAATACAATGCGAACGTCTTATACTAAAATGGTACCAAGCGCAGACTAAAATTTTAAATAAAAAAATTATATCATAAAATATAGACAAACATACACAACGTTCAGGCTTTTATAAGCCTGAACACACAACACACATATGGCTTAACAATGTTGAAGGTGAAGGAAAATATTTTTTCTAACATTTAAACCTCATAACACTAGTGATTGTAGACCCAATGGGTAGACGACATCAAGCGAGTCACGGGGAGTCGGCACGAACCCATACAAGAGATCTATATGTGTCTAAATTCATGTTTCAGTTGGCAAGCGCATATAAAAACGGGAAAATGCCAGACCAACAAAACACCAGCGATAAATAACTCCGTTGCAAATAAAAGTAGCTACGCCGTCTCGCTACAATCGCGCCCTCATTAGTGCGCTCGCCGGAGATCATGCTTCATTAATGTATTAGGCGATGAGCATAATTCCTAGCTCCGAGCATTTTTGCCTGCACCCAGCACTAAGGATGATCGCATATATGACATCTGCCCACTTGGAGATGTCTCTCAGTATGACAGTCTTTATAAAACGTACACGTATACACGCGTACGCTAGCTTATAGTAAAATCCTATGGTAATACAAAGGATTACGTCACATAAGATTAGAAAACTCAGGCGTGCATTGCTTCATAGCTGATTTTAATTTATTGTGCGAGATGGTAGTTACAAATATAAACGGCTAAGTTTGTTTTGGGCTTTTTCTTAGACCTGGTAGCGTTTGAAACCTGCTAACTCTTTTTTTTTTAAGTTAAGGAAAGTGGTTATTATCACCATAAAGTCAAAGAATAATGAAAAATATTTGAACGCTTCATAGATACCTGTACTGCTGCTTAAATACACAACTTGCGGCGTATTTCGTAGCAAGAATTCAGAATGTAATGAAACATAAGTAAATTCTGACGTAACATTCATTCTTCCCGGTAACAGCCAACACTGGAAGACGAGCAAAAATTGAATAACTGCATTGGTTTGTTAGCCTAGTGATTCGGACGGTCCATCCTAATCAGAGGTTGGGGGTTAGAGGTACGTTTTAAACAATTAAAATATAACTTGCTTCAACGGTGAAGGAAAACATCGTAAAGAAACCTGCATGCCTGAGAGTTTTCAGGCATGTGAAGTCTGCCCATGCGTTGTGAACATAGTCCACCACTTATCATATTGAGAGGAGAACCGTGCTCTGAAGTGAGCCGGCAATTGGTTTGATCATGATGACGGTGATGATTGGTTTCATCAGAGAAATATTTCGATCGAGGAGTATTTTAAAGATTTTATACTTTTGGCAGATATTTATTTTCGCTAACGTACTAATACTTATAAATAATTAAATATTATTGTGTGAGTACACAAACCGGACAGATGTGTCGATTTAGCGAGAAGTCCTCTTTTCAGCGACTTCAAAGGCCATTCATCGTGATACATCGAGTGAAAGGAACCTTTTTAATATCAGAAGTAGGGAGGTCGGTAGGTTAGAAAACTATCGAATCATATACATATATCGATATATTCTATATTCTACCTGTAAAAAACCTATCAGTTTATTAGTTATTCATTTCCGACGTTCCGAATTTAGTACGTTTCTAGAGAATGAACTCCGATTTCAACATCAGCATTTCTTGTTAGTTTTTTTTTAATGTTTATTCGATATCAGATCCTTCTCCATGCAAAATTATTCAATCTTTTGGTTTAATAGTTTTATAACAATCTTCAATAGTGGAATTGTAACATAGTTTTTTTAATTGTTGTAAAATAAGCTGTATCACAGCTTATTTTACAGAGATTTTTTTTAATCACTCGCGATTTGGGTTTATAAATATATGTTAATATTTTGTTTTGTAAAATCTATTAAACTATACTTGGCTTTGTCAGTTTTGAAAATTATTTTCATCTTAAAGTAAATTCACACTCAAAAATACACTTTGTTCCATACAAGGCAGGCAAGGTCAGTTCAGTATTATTATCATTATATCAACTGTTTTTTTCCCATAGGTCCCTTGTTATTGTAAGTCCAAAGTCAACAGGCTGAGGCTGACTTTGTTCATCGACTCCGCGATATATTTATGTACATGTTATCCATCCATACGTATTCTCTCTTTGCTTAATACCAAACTACAAAATATCGATAAGTATATCGATAATTTTCAACAAACCTGATACATATAAGTACAGATTATAAGTAACTTTTGTACTATATGATGCTTTCAATGTCCATTTATAGTTTAATACCCACGTTACTATTGTATTTATGAGCGAAACTACAATCACACACACAGTACAATTCCTTTTAACGAATATTATATGTATCTAACAAAACTTTTGTCATTATTTCTATGTATAAAGGTAGAAAGGTATCATTCCGCGGTCTGTTTTTAGTTTTCTACTACAATTTAGTCCTTTACCAATCTCACCTGATGGTAAGTGATGATGCAGTCTAAGCTGCTAGCAGTTATGGGCCTGTTGAAATATTATGTACACTGTACATAATAGTTCAACAGTTCCATAACAAGTTAATCTCTACCGGGCGATATTTTAATAACGAACAGTATTTTTGCTCGAATCTGGCAAAGCGAGCATTAGACTGCAAAATTGACTCGGCACTCTAATCTTAACTTTTTTTGTAAATATATAACCCAGCTCTTTGGACACAAATTGTGATTGAGAGAGAGTTAAATAAAGAAAGATGATGAATGGCTAGTGAGCAAAATAGAATCAATCATTCAAACCACTTCATATCTCATAGCTGTAGAGTGGCTGTAGACGTCTACGGAATTCGTAGTCTCTACGAAGTGCTACGGAAACCTGTGCAAATGGAGAGCTTAGCGAATATACAACAAGTTGCCGAAGACAGAAGAGAGAAAACGGTGTCAACTATTTATTTATTTAAAGGAACACTAACAATATACATATCATACACTCGCCACTTAATTACACACTATTACACACACTGATACGTATATCAATAATAAGTGTACGCAACATTCACAATGCGCCAAGTAAACATTATGTTACAACAGGTTTAAGAACAACAAAAAAAAGCAATAAATCTGATTAAATACAAATAAATTAAAACATAATTAAATAAATTAAAATAAGAAATAAAAACACAAAAAAGAAAGGTTATGTTCTAAACACACAATTAACAATTACTGATGGGATAAACTATTCATCCGGTATACAACTTTTATTATAATTAAGGCCTCTAACATGAAACACATCTATTTCCTGTTCAATCTTTATCTATCCATTAGCAAAATAGTAGAAATTAATGTAATGGTGCAGCGTTGACTGCTGCACCTTCAAACTTGGTAACTACGTCTACGATACGCCAGAAACAGTAAAACAACCACAAAGCGTCGCAGACGTCGACGTAACTCAAAAGATTCCTTCACATTCTATTTGTTTTTAAGTTGTTGCAGTAACGAGAATTTGCATCAGTCTGCAGTTGCATGGATCTTTATCAGTGACAAAATAATGCTCATTTCGTCTGCGCTGCGGTTGGCGAAAATTAGAGGGAAATAAAATTGCACATTTTCGCTCTTTCATTTAACTTCGTTCGCTCCGGCGGCGGCGCTTTAAATTCATTGGACGTTCGCGTCAGACGCCGCTGTAATGTGTTTGTAACTAGTTTCTTGCTTCGCAGTTAACTCACCGGAGATTATTGTTTTTTTATGTTTGTTATTCAATAAAAAAATATATAATTTTTGCAACCTTGTGTAATTATAGTGATAACTATATATATTATGTTATATATTTATAGCCAAGTTTATTGCAAGCTTCTTATTAGATTTTGCTATTTGCCTTGCACAGCAATACTTACCTTTCAATCTCAGAAAAATAGGAAATACGATGAGCAAATTATATTACATAAGCTCATACAATAACTAATGAGTACTGACACAAACAAAAAGCCCGTGAAATTGCTGCTTTTTTTACCTACTACAAATTGACCCTTGACGGCTATCTCATCTGACTTAATGAAGTGATGATGCAGTCTAAGATGGTAGCGAGCTAACCTGTTACGAGTATGGAGAACCCATACTCCTAATTGGTTTCTACACGACATCGTGCCGGAACGCTAAATCGCTTGGCGACACGTCTTTGTCGGTAGGGTGGTAACTAGCCACGGCCGAAGCCTCCCACCAGACCAGACTCGAGCCGGGAATCGAACCCAGGATCTCCAACTTTATAATGCGAGAGCGAACGCACTGCGTCACGGAGGTCGTCAAATGTTATCATTCATGAACACATTCTTTTATTCATATATAATTATGTACAAAGCTGATATCGTTCCGTTCCTTTTAAAGCGCAACATCCATAACAAAAGGATTTTATCCGATTCAGTGGTATATAATACCTACTACATGAATATTTTATATATATGCGAGCCAAGAAAGGACATTTGTCTGCGTCCAGCATTAAAATGTAGAATATGTAGTAGCTATAAAAATCAGAAAGCATGACCGCATAACTCGTTAGTAAAACTATCGTTATTAAAGTTGGCCAGTAGGAGGAACATTTGCACAAATTTTCGCATTGTAGTAAGATGTTAGTGATATTATATTCGTACTTAAACTAAATCTGTAAGGGTTATAATAGCACCCTGGTCAAAAATGGCCGCAACCCAAGTAAAGTAAGCCGGGTAGATAGTAACATTTTGCAACATTTTCGCCAACTATTAAAAAGATCCAATTAGACAAAATAATTTTATCCGACGCTTCATTATATTTTATCACTTACATCAATCTTTATACTAAAATCAAGGACATTTTTAAGTCGATGGACTGATTTTAAATTTCATACTTTTTTTTTCAACATCGCAGGCGCTGAGGTAGTACGTGGCGCAGCGCATGCACTGTTGCATTTTAAAGTTGGAGGTCCTGGGTTCGATTCCCGGCTCGAGTCGGTCTCGTGGCTAGTCACCACCCTACCGACAAAGACGTGTCGCCAAGCGATTTAGCGTTCCGCCACGATGTCGTGTAGAAACCAATTAAGAGTATGGGTTTACCATACCCTCCTTGCATTATCACTTACCATCAGGTGAGATGCCGTCAAGGGTTAACTTGTAGTGTATAAAAAAAAACTTTTGTGCATTTTTACGTAAGAGTGCTGCGTTTGTAACAAATATCAGCGCGAGTCGTCAGGGGCTTAACTAGTAAACCATTTAAGTACTGTAGGAAAATATTTCCAGTTCTGCGAGAGGACCGAGAAATCACGAGGATGTACTCGTAGTTGCGCGTTAAACATCTAAGAGGTTATTGCATCTACACTGCAGTCACCAGTGGGTTGGCTCTGCCGAGTGCTAGCTTCAAACTTTACACTCCGCGAATCCTCGTGCCAGGAAAACCAAAGGCAAGAAATCGCTGATGCAGACAAACATTTTTGTTTACAGCACCAGCGCAAAGTTATCGATATCGTCGCTTGTTTATTGATTCTTTAGAATATACTTCGTTGAGTGTGCTGACTTCATGATCTTGTTCCTGTAGACCACTGAACAGCGAGCCGCCGTAAACGGGACCATACTTTTGTGGTGGCTATTTAATCACCATGCATGAAAAGTTTTCTGTCCCCGTTTCTGATACGAACCGCTGAAATGTGGAACGCATCCCTCCCGGCATCTGTTCCTGTCACGTATACGAATAACTGTAGTACCTTTAAGGATAAGAGTGAATAGACATCTTCTAGATAAGCGCATCACAACCTAAATATCTCAATTGCTTTCCATCAGGCATGATTGTCGTAGCCTCGAAAGCCTATTGGTTAAATAAAAAAATATTATGGTAACCTTATACGTAATAAACTCCCTATAAAGAGATAAATATTTAGTAATTATAATAGTAATTCGTTATTATGTATACCTTTGTACGAACTTTCAATATTAGCCGAAGTTAGTCTCCCGGTAATCAAAAAAAGGCAAATACAAAATGTAATTATCCTGTAGCCAATGAAAGTACATAAGTACACTCGACATGATTTATATTTTAATATAAGCGCTGAACAAACGTACGTATTCTCTATTACCGACGCGGTCCAGTAACCAGCAACTGAATATGTTTATATGTTTATATAAAAGCAAAATCACACTGTCTGATTGATCTCAAACAACGCAACGGATAAAGCTGAAGTTCGGCATACATACGAGTATAGCTAGCTATAAAGTAGGTGTCGGGAAGGATTTTTGGAAATGCAACCTCTTAGAAAGCAAAATAGGGGTTTGAAATTTGTATGAGTATCTGCCCATTATGAACTTTGAAAAACGAAAATTTTGCGTGAGCGAAGCTGCGGGCAAAGGAGTACAGTTATATAAAACCCCTAAACGGTTTCCAAAACTCGCATGCATTGAAATCATCGCGTCATCGAACCGTGTAGTATTCTCCATACCCGCAGAAATACCACATTGCATGTATGTTTGTAGGGTGGTAAATAGCTAAAAAATAATTATACGTCTTCGACTAAACCTAAATTTAAATAACCCTAAAACTTAAATATTTTTTTTAATATGCGTTCAAACATATATTTACTAAAGGTTTATTCGTAAATGTATTTCGGTGGGTGCGAGAGCGATCGCACCGTTCGATCCGGATGCTTCAAGCTCAGAATCTGTTCAGCCAAAGTTAGAGGGGAAATAATTTCTACGGCTTTGTATTTGCAAATGCTAGATAAGCTAACACTAGCCACCACCGCTTTCTGAGGTTGTATTCGCCAACAAACCATCTACGTTTGCGCAGCGCCTCACTGTAAACACAAGAAAATTTATTCCATTTTAGAATAATGTGATAAAACGTAATGCCCCCGGTCCGATCCAAGCCTACGCATAAATGCGAAACGTGACTTTGTACAGTTTGTTTTAACAGAACTTCCAAAAAAGGCAGTTGTATTCTCGGGCCGTACTTTTAAGACTTCGTACCTTACAGTAAACATGCCGCACGTGCTGTCACTTGCCCTGCGTCAAAGTTTATCTTTCATCAAAAATATAATAATCACTTAGCTAAATTATTATTCATGACAATCTGGCAAATCCGTGTAGTTATAATTTCTTCAATCATTACATCACATCACATAGATCTTCTAAAATGCTCTCTACGCAAGTTGCACTCCTAGAGTGGAGCATTCTCAGATGTTGACTTGTTAACGTACAAATGCTTACTTATAAGTTCAATGAGATTTAAAGGATGATTTAGAAACCTAACATCAGAAACATGTTTGGATTATCACGATATCGTCAGCGAAATGTGCAGCGTTTTCAGACTTAGTACATGATTCTATAGGTTTAAGTAAGCTCTGTTTATGAAATTTTAAACCAATTTAATTCAAGGTTTATTGATTAATGAATTCCATAATGACAAAGATAAATGGAAGAAAACCTGTCATCATCACTAAACGCACGTGGAATCAATCAAATGTTGTGAAACATCGACCTTTAGAGCGAGAAACTTCTGGGCTTATAGCCGACTGCTCGGTAGAATCTGCAATTAGAACCGGTGTTAAAGTTTTACTTACAAACTCATGGTCTTGACTTTCAAAGGAGCTGGTACAGTGTTTGCCCTAACAAGCATGAAATGATGATGCTGTAAATAAAAAATGTACTGTATACTGAATACTATAAAGGAATTCTATTTTTTCTTAAAGTTTGGCGGTTCGAGAGCATCGTATAACATCAAATGAAAGGGCTCGCAGTCGGTTTAAAAGTTTATTTGATGAAAGACTAACGAGTAACGAGTGGCTGCGAACCGACGGGGTTACGCGTGTACCGTGGCGTTCAATCAGTCCGCGGCTGAAAACCTGTATACACTACGAACTGTATGGAGCCGCGAACCGTCGAACGCTCGAGTTCATTTTTCTTTGAGCTTGAATTTAGTCTTATTGAGTTCATCAGGCGCAATGAGCGATTTTGTGTTGTTTTTTTTTAAATATGAAAGTAACCGGTCATTGAAACGTAAGGTAAATTGTATGTAACCTTTTCAATGTATGTAGCCGATTCAAAACTCGCGTAAATTCACACTGCTCTCTGTTTATACCCTATCCCTATAGGAGCTAAACAGGAAATTAACATTAGTATATAATCCCGTGATTTAAAGTAATAATATGTCTAAAATAGGTGGTGAAACATAATTTTTTTATGAAATACTGTAAACGCCCGCGAGGGCTCTCTAAAAATAAAGTTTTATTTTTGTTCGAAGTGGGGTTTATATGTTTGGTGGTGTTCTTTTTTTAAATGGCTCATCTCAGGTCCCTCAGGTGACGAACATTTCTAATAATGGCAATATACTAAACCGACTGACGGTTTTTGAATGTCCCAGTCTATCTCCACATCCAGCTTACTGTTTATTTCTAGACCTTAGATTTTAAAAGCCCCATAAATAGGAGGAATGATATATAGATGGAAAATAGCCACAAACTCAGAGCTATGTTTTGCAGTGGCAACAAAGCAATATTGTGGAAACTCTTGTATCTCTTCCAATAGTTACTAACCTGTTGAATTAGGCACACAACACAGCAGTTGTACATTTGTGGCTAATTTTTACGTCGAAGTCAGGCACACGATTACAAAAATCAAACCGGAAGCCCAAAACAAACTATGACATACAACAAGTGGAATGAACTAAATACCTAGCAGCTTAACCCTTTTGTTGTAACAGGATTTTTTAGCGATTCCCAAATTACAATTCGGGAGTTAAGTAGTTGTGTCAAAGCTAAACGCTAAACGTTTATATTGTAGTAAGAGATCAGCAAGCGAATGGAAAAATGCATGCACTCACATATAAAAACATTTCGAAAATTGTTTCATATCAATTTCCCTGTCATCCTATGAGTGACTTTGAAGCTTACATGTCAGGAAACCAACATTATTACCCTTAAGAGATTGCAAGCTTCAAATTGTAGACTTTCGAGCCCCTGAACACATTAGCGTCACAGTAAAACATAACTAACCTCTCTTGTTTTAAAGTCGTTTATTCCGTGCGACTATAAATCATTTCACAACCGCTACAAGCAATATTTGTAGAAGTTTACGAAAATAAGCTTTAAGTTGATGTAAATAAGGTATTTTTTGTCTGATATTCGTAATTTAATTAGTAAACCATATAAGTGTGCAAGTTTTAAAGCTGAATTTGTCACGTGTGTGAAAAAGGCAGTCATAACTGGTCCAAAAATAGATTCCTGTACCTGTGGGCGCCTCAGCTAATACAACATGCAGGCTGAGTGGGCCGTGTTAGGGAGAGCATTAGTTACTCGGGTCAGCTTTCATTAATTCATGAGCATCCACCGGCGAATATGGCGAGTGAGTCTACGCATGTGATAGCACCGTGCGGGATATCTAGGGCGTGTAAGAACATCCTTAATAAATCCTCCTTTGCTGGTGAATCTAACTTTACTTTGGCATTAATGAACGAGGTTTCAATTATTGCACTGATTGCAAGTAATTTACTGCTCCTTCTAAAAGTTAATGTAGCGGGACAACCGTAATAGCCAAAGAAACAAAAAAAAAAATTCTAAGGTTATCGGCTCTGCATATAGAAGTCGGGTGAAAATGCATTAACACTTTGGAGAGTGAAATACTAAATGCGCGAAAGACTTAAACTTATTAAGTTTTTTAATTAATTTTATGCAAATAATTCATAAATCCTTACCAGCAACAATGATTATTATATTTTATTTAGAAATAATGAAAAATGATATAGATAGTAAGGAACACTTGAAAACGAGGGTATAAAGCCGGAGCGCAGCCCAGTTGTAATTCATTATTTTGTTATGTATAAAAATATTATATATGAACTAACTAAAAATATATATATATGAACGATTCATGCCTGTAATAGGTTTATATGAATAAAGCTTTTTTGATTTGATTTAATGTTTTTTTTTAGTTATGCACAACAAGTTAGCCCTTGAAGGCTATCTCACTTGGTAAAAAGTGATGATTCAGTCTATGATGGTAGCGGGCTAACCTGTTAGGGGTATGGTAAACCCATACTCCTAATTGATTTTCTACGCGACATCGTGTACGGAACGCTAAATCTCTTGGCGACACGTCTCTGTCGGTAGGGTGGTAACTAGCTGGGGCCGGAGCCTCCCACCTGACTAGACTCGAGGCTGAAATCGAACCCAGGACCTCCAACTTTATAATGCGACAGCGCACGCACTGCGTCACGGAGGTCGTCGAATGTTATCATTCATGAACACATTCTTTTATTCATAAAGATTAGTACCGTGCGGCGCGTACCGCACCGACAAATGTGCGAGCCGCTTTGCCGAATCTCTATGATTCCCTTTGCCCGTATGCCCGCATATGAACCGAACGCTCTCAAATAAATCGATGACCTACAAACACTACATTTAGATTTCATCTAGCGGAAAATTGGAACGGCCATATTTTGTGTTTTGGAAACCAGCCGGAAGAGCCAATGTTACAATAGTAACATTCCTTTGTCACTAAACAAGATGTTACACTCAACGTGCCGCTGATTAAATGAAAATGAGAAGTTTTGCGTACTGTTACCTCCCACATACATATTAACATACATATTTCTCATACAATCGCATCAGCAACATATCTCTTTATAAGGCAGTTGCAAGGACCCGGTTATGGTTGGCTCGACAATAAGCTAACCTGAGCACAAATAGCTGAAAGACCATTTGTAGGTCCGCGTCGCGAACAAGAGTAAACTGATTTAAGTAATTAATGTCGAAGTCAATCATTGGATAACATCTAACAGTACATATTTATCGTATACGGTAGAATGAACCGACCATTCGGTTACCGCTCTCGTTTTGAGCAGTGGTGAATGCCGGCGTTATAAAGAAAATATTTGTAGTTTGTTTTATTATAAGAACCGATAAAAACCACCGAAAACAAACCTAAGAAATGTGGTGCCCAATTTTACGCTTCTTAGGTGTCAAAATTGGGCACATTTTCAATTGTTTCAACCTTCCCATTTTGTACAAAACACAGGCACATTAAAAGTATTTATTAAAGCCTACAAACTAGTTAAAAACTACCGCAAGGAGTGCAAAGCGTCTAATTGAATTAACTGATCTCAAGTACTAAAACTTTCCAGGTTAAATCTCTTTTGTGATTAAAAAATAAACACATTAAAGCACAAGAATGAGATAAGCTAATTATTGTCGTAAGTACGTTACAAAGAACTTAGCTAATTAAAGCATACATATAAAAGTTTACGGTCAAATGGGATTACCTCGCTATTCCTCGTCTTTCCTGAGGCAGGTTAACTAGTATCCTATACACTTTTTTCGGAAAAGCCCGGGAAAATAGAGCTAGCGAGATGAAAAAAAAACGAAACTAACGTGGACGACGTTACGGGAAACAGCAAGTTCGAATTTGAAATAACCGATGTATTAAAATACATTCAATCGAATTGAATGTGAACATTTTTCAATATGTAATTACTTATATTCAGTAATGGTCCAGCTGAACACACAGAACACGCATATAATCGGCTATTACCGCACGTTTTATGGCGGGCTTCTCGATCGCGCTATAAAGTTATCGACCGTAATAAAAATTTGTATGTCATCGAGGCGCCACATCGCTGCTGATAAAGGAGTATATTATGGATATCAATTTGTGTCACATTTATACGCTTTTCAATTACTAAGCGCAAATTAGATGATCGAAAGACGTCTTCACAGGACGGTTTGACGTGCTTGAAATGCTGGTAGATCTCTTGTAACTGATTTTTGACGTCACTTGATTTACTCTCCAACCAGCGCCTCGGAGGCGTTTAGGTCCATATCAGTTCAACAACCGCCAACACACATCACCATAAGTCAAGGTCGAAACAGGCTCCCTCAAGTTGAAAAGTAATAAGAGGGCAGTTTCCTCGAACCAGGCCCTTAGTTACAACTAAACCGAATGTATACCGATTTGAAAATAATAATATTTCTTCTACTTTCTAACATCACTCATGTCTGGTCCGGTGGGAGCCCTAGGGAGTGTGAGTAACAGATGAGTAGACGTACTACTCTTTAGTTAGCCTTCCCATCAACAAATACTGGATGCCACATAAAATGAAATGACACTTCCCAGCGCTTTTTTACAACACAAAGAAATCAACTCATATACTGGTCCGCTCAAATAAAACGCAATCGCACAAAACACTTCGGAACCCTTGCACCTGTGTAGTGCCATTGACAGTGACCCCACTTGGCACCGCGCCAACAAAATACCATAACAACCGCGCCTTCACGAACCATAAAACAGCAATTCCAACCTAATTTCATAGCGCATAAAGAGTGTTATGGTTTCTTAAACTCCATAACAAGTCAGTTCATAACTGTATCTCACCTGACGGTTTGGTGACGATGCAGAAGTCTTAAGATAAAACGTGGTAAGAAATGGTACTTGGATTTTATGACCATTTAAAAGTTACTGCTATCTTTAAGAGCTACCGGTTTGAAGTTTAACTTACTAGATAAAGGAGCAGATGGAAATGTGATCCTTTTGGCACAGCACAGGGATTTTGTTTGCGTATTTTACCACGATGGGCAAAATAATTTTATGCCTATTGAATGTGACATTTATTTGTCAAAAATCTCTCTTACGCAAGAAATAATCGGGGTCACTAAAAATCAATAAGTTGTCACTTTGACACGCCACAATTTAAAAGGCATGTAGTCAAATCGCGCTCGTGACGTACGAATCTCTTGGCTTTGCCGCAAACACGCGAAAACACACAATAATTGATATCCACACGCGACATCGCATCGTCATCACAATTATTTAGAGGACGACCACTGCTAATGCGCTAGACGCCCTGCTCTAAAGCTGTTCTAGGTCGCGTGGCATTGACATTAGCGCGACTTGGCAACGCGCCAAGGGAAACTATAACTTCCATTTTCAACTATCCGTCCAAAATCACAGGACCTTGAGCCTTATTTATATTACCCGTCGTATCAACCGATGTTTGCCCACTGCTTGATTTCCCTTGTAAGGATTAACATGAACTATGGTTTTTGCCGCTCCAGTTCAGGGGCTTGCTTTTTTCTTATTCATTTTATTTAGTTTGCTTGTTGTCTTATTGCAATCTGATGCATCATTATTCCTCATTTTTATTACAAAACTTATCGAGGCATTACTTAAACTCTACCTCGCTGGTCTAGTAATATCTTCGCTAAGATTTTTTTTCATCTATCTTTGTGCTATGTTTCATCCGCATCCGCTCAACTGTTCTGGAGTAATTGAGTAACAAATATCCATCCATCCAAACTTCCGCATATACGAGTATTATAGAAATAGTGATATTTGACTTTGACATTATTCGAAGATATCGAATAATAGTCACTATTATTTTCTATAATAATCCGAATAGTGTCGAATATCAAAGAACCGCAACTCTCTACGCAACACAATACTCCTACGCGGCTCCGAGTTTTCGCTACGTCGAGTATATAACTGAAACTGACAGAGAAAGTTACAACAAAGCGCTTCACAAGCAGTTGTACGTCACGTGCCATTGACTCTGGCACCACTTGGCGCTTCGCCACGGGATCTGTATACCCAACCATGCAATCGTAACCAATCGGGAAACAAGACAATTTCGATCTTACAACTATCACTTTAGGGTCGTTTCGGTAATAGCATGCCAATAAGGGTACTTCTCCACCGAGAACCGCGAGAATGTTTAATAACATGTTTGCAACATGGTGCGGCTGCGTTCTCTAGGGTATGCCCCGTTAGAAGAATTGTTTTTTTTTTCTTATAAATCCAGAACAACTTATAAATTTGGTTGAACGTATAATAGGAACTACAAGGTGGATATCAGGTATCATTATAACATTTCATGGTATATTTAGGAAGGTTATAGGCTATTTAAAATCACGCAACCCGTAGTCTCCAAGAAAAATGCCCGCTGAGTGCCGACTCGCACTCCTGCATGGAATCTAGAGGGCATATCATTTTGTTATTATAATAATTTATCATTTGTTGCAGTAGCGACAAAGCACAAACGTAGTTTTTAACGCTAGCGACCTGCCGCGTCGTATTTTGGTAACCGCAGCGGGTCGCGGTCTTTGGTGTAGAATAGCGGCTGAAAGTTTGTTTCGGAAACATTGGCTTATCAGAAGTGGGACACGCGCGAATTCGCAGAGAATCGCTAGTGTGTGGATACATCGTCACTTTATCAATTACCTTTCAGCAGTATCTATGTGTTTTCACAAGAAAAGCTTGAAGGAAGCAAGAATGTTTGTAAAGCTATTAATTAATTATCGCTTGTTTTCATAGCTGAGCCTAGCTTTGGTGGATCATCGGACACATCGCCTCGCGAGTTCGCTTCGCCCGCTCGCTTAACTAAGCGTCCCTGGTACATAGGACGAGTCCTTAATGTCGTTACTCTAAGATTAATAGTTCTAGTGGATTTAAGATAAGTTTATGGGTTAGCCAATATCAAGTGGCTGTAAAATTTTTCTAACCGGATAGGGGTAAGTGAGTTCAAATGACTTCCACATTCACACAAATAGAAACCGATTAGGATGGGTTCGACCGGCAACGCATCGCAGCTCCTTTAGAGGTGCAGATGTTCATGGGCGACGGAAGTCACTCCACATCACCCCATCGTGAGCTGTCTACTCGTTGAAATATATAATCCTGTGATGTTATGTTTTTGTTGTTTTGACCACTTCTATGGCACAGCGCGTGCACTGTTGCATTTTAAAGTAGGAGGTCCTGGGTTCTATTCCCGGCTCGAGTCTGGTCTGGTGGGAGGCTTCAGCCGTGGCTAGTTACCACCCTACCGCCAAAGACCTGTCAAGCGATATAGCGTTCTGGCACGATGTCGCCTAGAAACCAATTAGGAGTGTGCGTTTTCCATGCCCCTAACAGGTTAGCCCGCTACCATCTCAGACTGCATCATCACTTATCATTAGGTGAGATTGCCGTTAAGGGAAAACTTATGATGAATAAAAAAAAATGATTTTATTATTATAATGACATCACAGGATTTATAGGAATGTAACTTTACAAAATAGTATTGTACTCAAAAGGCGATCGAATTGAAGACGATAGTTATTAATTTAAAGGTTCACCTAAATGAGTGACTCACCAGGGAACAGAGTTAGAAACAGTTTGTAGCGGCGCTAATAAATAATAAATTAACAGGCGGCCTTTTGTGCGGCAATGCCACGGCCTAAGGCTACGGCGCGGATCGAACTAACAGCCTATTCATAGCCCCCACTAAACTCGTACCAGTAAGGTACCCATGTTCATGATTTGTCGTTGCAAAATGTACCAAATATTGTCTTTATCAATAGTTTGAGCGAAACCAAATTCTATTTCAGCTAAATTAATTTTTTTAATCACAAGTGTGAAAAATAGAAAGACGATAAGTATGTAAAAGTGATTTTATAATATTATCACTAATATTATCTAAACTGTAAGTGGCTGGACTCACGTTAATACGCAACAATTTTTACATCGAGCTGTTCTTGACGTTCCATTTAAAAACTTGCTTATAACTTCGTAGACGCAACAACATGGTACCACGAAGCTGGTCTGTCGGAATAAAATCTACTCGCGAGTCACACGCGTTCAAGTTAATAACTTGATTTCTTCGGGTTATGTATATGTATATATGTACAGGTGCGAACAGGGAAGCGGTGATAGCCTAGTGGTTAGGGCGTCAGCCTCCTAATCAGAGGTCGGCGGTTCGAATCCGGGCACGCACCTCTAACTTTTCGGAGTTGCGTTTTTAAATAATTAAAATATCACTTGCTTCAACGGTGAAGGAAAACATCGTGAGGAAACCTGCACGCCTGAGAGTTCTCCGTAATGTTCTCAAAGGCGTGTGAAGTCTGCCAATCCGCACATGGCCAGCGTGGTGAACTATGGCCAAACCGTTCTCATATTGAGGGGAGACCCGTGCTCTATAGTGAGCCGGTAATGGGTTGATCATGATGATGATATATGTACATATGAACACTTGAAGAAAATGAATCAACATCATGATCGTTGTATAAATAGCTTTCAACTTTAAACACGCCGTGCGTCAGGCTGCAAACTTTGGCCGACACCCACTGCCGGCCGCCCCTCGGAGTTAAGTGTTATTTTCCTCATAACGCTTAAGTAACGATAGCATTGTAGAAGCCAAATTGGACAATAAAGATTTAAAACCTGTGGCGTTTCTTGTCAGACGTCCAAAACTGTGAAGCACTTACTAAGTGAAACGACTGCATTTATTTCAGGCTACGAAGGTTTTTAATTTAACAATTGTCAGTATAGCTTGCTTTCTATTATGCATATTTACAGCGCGTGTAAAACAGACGGGTCACCTAATGTTAAGTGATCACCGTCGTCTATAAACACATCGATGCGTTGCTGGCTTAATCCATCTTGATAATCGGTTTCTACGTGCCATCACACCGGTACGCTAAATCCCTTGGCGGTATGTCTTTGTTAGCATGTTTAAGTTGCCATGTACCTAACTAATGACATTAGGCTAACTGAAATATTACATTTTGTTATACGTGAATAAAATTCAATATGACCGTACATCACAAAATGTCATAAACATATAGGCAGATGTAAAATGAACCCAACCTTAGGCGACCTACCTTTGTTTTTCGAGTTCATTAGTCACAAACATCTTACCTGGAACAAAACAAAAAAGATTAGTACCTTGCTGTTTCTAATTTAATAATATTTATTACATATTTATAATCCTATCCTCATTAATATCCTGTTGCTGGGCCGTTATCATCCGCAGCCTAATAATGTCCCACACATTAATAGGCTGCGGATGCAGAGAAAAGGTATGTTGCGTCAAAAGATGGTTTCAGGTCATATACTCACCACGCTGAGCCAATGTGGTTTTTACGCTTATCATCACATATTGGTGATGGTTAGACCAATGTCTAAGCTCAGGGCAGATACTGAGAATTTTCTAACAGAAAAATGTAATAAGAATCAATATTTGGATGATGAGGAAATCGAGCCAACACCTACGAGGAAATAAGTATTGAAGGATTTATATAACGGTTGCTATGGCAACACAAATAAATAAATGTTACGCAGACCCAAGCTTTGGATGGGACTAGATCAAAAGAAGAAAAAGATTAAAGTAAGTTTAAACATAATATATAAATACATTTCAGATATAAAACTTTAAAAATTAAACGTGATTCTGTAATCACTATATCGCTCCAATCACTTAAAGCCGCTCGGGCAATGGACCGGCTGTAAATGAAACTTCAAATGAAATGGAAATCATTGAAATTCATTCAATGACATCTACCAATTAATAATATAAAAGCCTGCTTAACAATATCCATTAATTTGACAATTTCGTAGTTTTTGTTTTGCAAAATATACCCTATTCGAAGATATAATGCGAAAGAGGCCCTAATGTGTGGTGGGTAAGGTGTAATATAGAGTTTTCTAGATTGTTGTTTTCAAAATAATTATGACATTTTTAGGGATCATTACTAAATGTCTGAACAAAATCGGATGTACGTTTGTATCATTCCATCTGAGTGACACTGGCAATTATTAATTTTAATCGATTAGCGCAGCGGCAAACCCAATCAAATCAAATCAAAAATTATTTATTCATGTTGGTCTGCCACAGACCATTCTTTAACATTTTTATTTTGCAACGATAACTTAAAAGTAAACAAAGTAAATATAATATAATAATATTAAAGGACAGCACGTATTTTCGTGTGAACTCTCACTCGCATCAACTTTGATATGTCACCTTTGCCAGGTTCCCGCGACGACCAATTATTTATTTCATACTTACATAGTAAATGAAAGCGTATCTAATAAATGTATGTATTTTACTGCACACCACAATATATAGAATAAAATATAAATATAATATAAAATAAAAACTGAGATAACAACTTGGCTACGTCTCTTCCAAGCAATTTTAAAACTCAAACTCGCCCACACCACGCCCAAATACACAAGTTTGTTTATTCACCATACGAGTAGTTCGGTCCCGCCCTGCGTGGTTCTAAAAGTATCGTCAAGCGCTAGTCGCCATACTTGTTTACATCACATGTCAGTTAAATGTAACTTTTTTCCGATAGAGTATAGTATAGAAATTCGTTGGTGACGAGGGTCCCCCGACGCCACACTTCTTATTGTTAGCTAAGAACGTCTCTATGGAAAACACGTGCCTTACACATTTTACGGAAAACATTAGACTTGTCAATTTTTTTATCTAGCGGAAGAAATACAAACTATACAAGACAATGTAGATGCGAGTGAGATTTGTTTAAGAATAAACATTGCGATGGTGTTGATCAATAAAGGATTGATAGGAAATAAAATACATCTTCTCATTTGTACGAGCCAAGTAGTATGTATGATGACAAGGTTTAACGATAACAAACGATCATGCCTTAGATCAATATACCACAAAAGTCAAACAAATGCGTTTATACCGAGCCCGTCCCGTCGTGCTAATGAAATAGACACGAGGAAAGTAAATTGAGGTTCAAATCATTACACGGACGGTTGTAGGTTAATAAGAGTAGTTGGTATTACAAATTGCTTTTCTCAATTAAATAGATAATATAAAAAGAAAGTGTGAAATAATACGTGTCTGGAAAGGTTAAGCGAGAGAGGCCGTACAGCCTGGAGCGCACCTTAATCTCGTCTGCTTAAATAATGAATGAATGAGATTGATGAACTCAATCCCCCAAAAACGCTCCCGCTCGGATACTGAGATTCAGTTAGCTACACCTGCCTCGCTGGATTGCTAATAAAAGTTTATTGTTACGGCCGTTTCACATTATGCTAGTCGCTGTATGCCGCAAGTTCATTCCTGCTGTCCGATTTCCGCCGTCCAACGAGTTACCGACACGGGGTCTACATGCAAAAAGCACGTTTTTTCTCAAGGAAAGTGGCACACTCTTCGCAAATTTTTTACATAAGATAGCTATGTATACCATAGTTAGCACCTCGCAGAAAATCATTGAATATGGTTTTGGTTCTGTCTGGTGGTCACTTGTCGACTCTTTACAAAGTTTGCGTAAAATAAGCAACTACCGCTATCAATTTATGTATTTCATTCAAAAAAGACCGGTTGAAAAGGTATTCATACAGCCGTATGATGCAATTGTGACACTCGATAAAAATCTCATCAGCTGATTGTTCCGGTGATTATCGATTATTGTTAATAATAACCGGTAAGATTATTTTAATTAATAATATTAGCCAACGTAATTTCCTTAGGTCACCAATTAGCAGAACCGTCTAGTTAAGTGGGTCATTAATTCGGTTGTAAGTAAAATTACGATCACAGCTCAATATAAGATCATTGAACTGGAGTGCCACTGGAACAATATAAATTAGCCTTGATACCAAAGCTTTGTAACATCCACACGGTGTGAATTGTTAACCAATGTAATAATTGGGACATTCTGACGTTGTTCACTTCTACAGTATAGGTATTTGGAGCTAAAACAACCAGCTTCCACACAGGTGCGAGCTAATGTAATTGTTTCATAGTAGTAAAATAAGTACCTTTATTTTAACATGTTAGAGAATACAATAAAATAAATTGAAATGCCTGAAAACTTTGCATGAATTATTTATTTTATTTGTTTTACCAATTTTATATGTTGTTTTATATATTTTTTCTTCTCCGTGCGACTTCTCTTATATATGCGCCTAAGTTTAGGAAGATTAAACTGTATCTATTCCTTCCGTACGTCTTTAAGAGCTCTATAACGTGTAAATCAAATTAATTAACAACATATAAGAATCACATGCCTCGGAGAGCACTTCGAACAATTTATTCTCATCATATCATATCATGATCATAATTTACAATACGCAGACGCGGAGCAGATATGTAAACTCTAATCATCTCTCTCATGAAAACCTGGGCCCAGCAGGGGGCTATAAGAAATCTATATAATCTATGACAGCCTAGTGGTTAGGGCGTCCGCCTCCTAATCGAATATAGGAGATTCGATCCCGGGTATGCACCGCTATCTTATCGGAGTCATCATGTGCGTTTTTAAGCAATTAAAATATCACTTGATGTAGCGATGGAGGAAGACATCGTGAGGTAACCTGCATGCCTGAGTGTTTAAATTCTGCCAATCTGCACATGGCCAACGTGGTGGACTATGACCAAACCCTGTTCATATTGAGAGGAGATCCGTGCTCTGTAGTGAGCCGGCAATGGATTGATCATGATTGTGATGATAATGATAATTTGTGAAAATTATAATAGTCAAATTTTTCATAATTGGTTTAACGAGAAGCACAGAGAGTGTAATTACAGCTACTATTTGATAAAGTTGAACATGTTTCTCGATTATCTAGTTAAAAGTGAGGAAACATGGACGAGTGTCCGAGAGTGACCATAAAATCTGTTCCGAGCCTAAATCTCCCCGCTTCAATAATTAATGAACCGAGATTAATGAACTCTTCCCTCCTTAACTTAACTTTACGGCGTACGGAAACCTTCACTGAAGCTACTTTATTTAAGGGTTAATCGAATAAATCCTTATTCTGTATGAATACATTTTAATTGAGCAAAAATACGAATACAATCGGGAAAGTGAAGTAAACGTACAATTTGGCGGCCATATTCGCCATAGCAATCTGGATAGATTACAAAAATACAACAAAATAGTAAAGCAAAAAAGTATAACTGTAAATATTCATTAACTTAATTAAAATACCCAACTATAATATTTATTGTGGGTTGTTTTTTTGTACAGTACATAAAAAGAGTACTCCTTCAATAATTGTCCATCTTAATAATAAGGTATGAGTTGTGGTTTCTGTTTGACGCTACTCTCGATCTAATATCCCTGCTGACAGATTTAGTTTTGCATTATATAGTCTCTAACTCACGAAGAGGGTTATGGGTTACATATTTTACGTAACGACTTGCAGAAGCTGAGAAAACCAAATTCAAATGCGGGCGAACAATCTTATGGTGTTATGCTATATATACATATATATCATCATCATGATCAACCCATTACCGGCTCACTACAGAGCACGGGTCTCCTCTCAATATGAGAAGGGTTTGGCCATAGTCCACCACGCTGGCCATGTGCGGATTGGCAGACTTCACACGCCTTTGAGAACATTACGGAGACCTCTCAGGCGTGCAGGTTTCCTCACGATGTTTTCCTTCACCGCTGAAGCAGGTGATATTTTAAATTTTTAAAAATGCACATAACTCCGAAAAGTTAGAGGTGCGTGTCCGGATTCGAACCGCCGACCTCTGATTAGGTGGCTGACGCCCTAACCACTAGGCTATCGCCGCTTCCATACATACATATACATAAACGATATAAATTTTTATCATTTATATTATATGCTTCACGCGAACAAAGTCTCGGCCAACATATAAACACAAAACTATAAACAAGGGATGAAACACTTAAATTATAGACCCTTCTACTAACGATGTCCGACTGCTTGAGAAGGAGATAGTGATTCATACAAAATTTAAAGAATTTATAAAGTTTTTTTTTTCATTAATGTAAGGCCATACAGACATGTCATCCGGCGCTGACATTAAAATTCCTGAAAACATTATTAGGACGCATTACGTAGTCCGTCCATCTGGGAGCGCTAAGCTTATCTCCGGGGAGTTCCAGCGGTGCCGGACAAGTGTACCGAACATAATCCCGGCATTAGGTACCACGGTCGCGTGCACAAACCATATCTGTGGAGCATTGCCTTTCACCGAACTATTATACCTACAAGTAGGTTATCTGAATCTTGTTTTATTTTTAGAATTAGTTCTTCGAAAACGTTTCTGAAACGACTTTAGTGTACAAAATGAAATATGAAATCTCTTTGCATGCAGGGCTTTATTATGCTAAACTTTATGATTTATTCTGTCTTAAAATAAGATCGATTAACAATTTGTCGGGTAAGCACAGACAAACTAACAGTCGATTATGTACTCAAGCCTATAAAACTATAACATCACCAAACCATATCTTAAAGGCAAGAGCAGCATCGGAAGGTGTTGAGAGAATTCGGAAAACTACATCAGTATACATACAAATATTATTGCTATTGGTACTCTCTGGTACGAGTGATATCGCTTTATGTTTATTCTATTTACTAGTTATTTCCTCCCCGCGGTTTCACTCGTCTTTTACCGGTTGAAGCTGGAGATAAGAAACAGTTTGCTACTCGCTGATAATGCTTCGCTTTGGGAAAATAAAAAATCGGTTTCGTTATTTAGAGATTAGAGCATAACAAACAAACTCCTATTGGCATCATACTAATAAAATAAATGCGAAAGTTTGTTCTTAAGTTTGAATGTGTGTATGTTTGTTACGTTATTTTCACGCCGGAATCACTGAACCAATATAGCTGACATACATTTTGTATGAAGACGAAGACTATAATCGTGGATTGACACATAGGCTACAATTAATACCGCGAAATCAATGGTTGCCGCGGAATTTGTGAGAAACAGATATTAGCGTCGATGGTATACAACCTACAGGTTGCCATAGCAATATCTAAATCTTCTATGTAAGATTTATATGTTGAGAAAGGGAGCGGAAATGGGAACGGGGACACGAATAAGGCATAGGGTAATCTTCTAAGCGGAAGGTCCCGAGTTCGATCCCCGGCAGGGACAATTAATTAATTACCTCACTAGCGGCAACAACACACTGCCAAGCGATAACGCGATGGGTTTAATATAACTGCCGTAAAATTATCGTCAAGGGCTAACTTGTAGTGGTATAAAAGAAACATAAAGTTTGCTTATTTGTTGCTAAGTCCCGGACATTAGCTAGTTTATATTACGAAATTAGTTAGTTTATGTTAGGCAATACAAGTTACTACATGACCAGTATTTTCAGAGATACATATTTAGTGGGTCAACAGCGGTTTAGGATGTGAGAGCTGAAATATTAATAACGCTTTTGCAACCAGTGACACTGGGCTCTAATGACAAAACATGTTTATTTGACACGGGACTCGATTAAAATGGTTCTATTATTTTAACGTTCATCTCGCCTAATGGAAACGATGATTTTTTAGTTTCCAAAATAGCTGACACGCATTAAACAATAGCTGGGCATCAAAAAATTATAATTTTGTCTGAAGTCGATATATATCCATGTCATAATTTTGACGACCTCCGTTGCGCAGTGCGTGCGCGTGTACATTATAAAGTTGGAGGTCCTGGGTTCGATACCCGGCTCGAGTGTGGTCAAGTGGGAGACTTCTGCCGGGACAAGTTACCACCTTACCAACAAAGACGTGTCGCAAAGCGATTTAGCTTTCCAGCACGATGTCGCATAGAAACCAGTTAGGAGTGTGGGTTTTCCATACCCCTAACAGGTTAGCTCGCTACCGCTATCACAAACATGTTTACCTTCATCGATCCCGCCATATATCAGTTGATACAGAGCACAACATTTATACGTATAGATGACGTGCGATGCACAAATAAAATAACTTATTTCCTCGAAAAAATTTGGACAATTACCTAATATATAATTCACACTTACTACTAACCTAAGAATTTTAGGAGTCAATTATCTATAGAAATATTTGTTATATCCGAAGAAAGTTAAACAATCACGGTAATCACGGTCTCAAAAACTGCAACCATGAAGTCACCGTCGTGGGTCAAGGGTAGAACCAGCGCAATCGACTATTATAATATATAAGCTGTATCCGGATATCATAACCTAGACAGAATGTCAATCCAAGCTCAACACAGGAGATCTAAGCAAATAACGCTTCACCAGGCATCACGTTAGAAAAATAAAAAATAAAATGTTATTATTGTGTTCAAAACACCTCTCCAGCCATACTAAACACAGTATCATAACAAGAGGGAAATAAAGGTGAACAAGATGAAAAATAAACAAAACTTTCCCCTTCGTTTCGCTCTACGGAAATCTACGACCTTTGGCACTAGCGTACACTAATGGCCACAGAAGCCTCCAAATTCAAGTTTGCAAGACGTCGGCAGTCGGCACCCGCAGCCGGCGTCAGTTGCGTGTCGACCGCCGAACAGAACGAACGTGCGCTGTAGTCTTCGCGCAAAGCCTTCGCTACCGACCATAAATAAAAAATAAAAAAAAGTGGGAATAAGTTTGAGTGCTGCCGCAGTGTCATTCAATTTATGCAAAAGTGCTGTATGATCTAGGATCCGTTGTGATGGTTGATTGTTTTGGCGGGAAGCGCATCGGTTTCACGGTGTTGGCACAAATGGCATTGCTAAGGTAAATATTGTCGTTGGACGGGATTACGGGGGAATCCGAGCGGCCGTAGTCCGCTGCACGAGTTTTCGAGTATTTGCAAAGCAATCAAGTTCGCAGCGAGAGTCTTTATTCAAATAATTAAATAGGACGCGAGTTTCGAATAAAAATGTCTGCATCGTGAGAAGAGTAAGTATATCAAGGACTTTATCGGTCTTTGACACCGAATGTGTTCATCATTTGAAATTAATCCACTTTTATTCTTGACGTAGAATAACTGTTATCACACAATATTTACACATAACACATTAGAACTGAAAATTTGCCAAGTATTGCGGATGCGAATATCATCAGCATATACTCGTATATCCAGTATCGAAAACCGCTCGTGCTGTTATATGCGATCACCGTCACGTTACTGTACATGTGGCTGACAGATGATATATTATATGAAAAGTTCAGTAAATGCAATTGAACTTCTCGCTGTTAGGGTGGGACGCATTCAATATGCTAATGTGGCCTGTGGGGCTGCAGATGGCACGTGAACTCGTGTGCCGTTGTGAAATACGAATTAAAACAGCTCTTGCTGAAACTTCCACTTTCCAGTCGTCCTTACGTAAGCTTTCAGCAGGCTTCACCCCACCCCCCCTTATGTAACCGTTCGGTTTGGACTGTAGTAGGTAGGTAACTTATCTCAATTTTCAATTTCGTTGAGAAAATGTTGCTGGCGATTACATTGCTAAACTAGTTACTCGCATGCGACGCGCCACGCGAAATGAAAAGAGGTTTCCGTTTGACTTAGACCATTTCCCGGGACAAAAGTATGCAATATATTATTGGAATAAATAGGGAATGGTTTATCAGTACTAAATAGCTTCTAAATCAGGTAAACCGTCTGAGTGTATATAAGTAGGGAGCATCATCATTTATGGTATGTAGTTTGTCTTCATTTATATCGACCCGCGCTTACCTGCTATAACATCTGAAGGTAAGTGAATAAGTAATAATTTACGCTAAAGTATAGCGTTGCCTACAAAATACCAATTGATTTTAATGTATCTTATAGGTGGTAAGGCAGGTAAGAACAAAAGCGTAATGAAAAGCAATAATGAGTAAAATAGTATACTTGTTCATTATTCCTAAAAATTACCTCTTTTTTTGTCTCATTGAAACGTTGATGGTAGCAGGTTATTAATAATAAAAAAGGAAGCGAGATGCTTTTGTATAGAAGATTTATGACAGCTGTCGCTGGCAAGCCGGAGCTCTTTCCTATTCACGTGCTGCAGACTCTAGATCATTGTTCTTACAAGTTCCGGTGGGGAATGGTACAAAAATGGTACCCGCGAAATACTTGCGAATTAAACGAAAAAAAGCAATCATTATAATTCAAACTAACATTTCTCACATTGTAATTTTATAGGTTAACCTTAAGGAGGTTGCGTCTAATTTATGTATGATGGCAAAGATTCAAATCCTTCTACACATTTGTTTATGTTTGTAAATTGATACTTGATGACACACGGGGTCTTGTCATGTCTTTCAATAAGTTACATAGCATTTACCTATGTAAACGCTTTACATAGGTAAATGCTATTTATATAACAATAAAAGTCTTGTGTATGTAACTTGTGTGTTATGGTCTTATACCACGTTGCGTTTCAAAATGTAGCTATAGGTAAAAGGTAACAAATTTGCAACTATGGGAAACGCACGCATGCACGCATCAAAAGAGTTAATAACTAAACCAATGAAGAATGTTAGGGTTTTGGCTCTGATTTTTTATTTTGAAGATAGGTTAGCTATACTTGGAAGTTACAAGCATCGCGTGCCATTATTCCATCTGTCACTAATACAAGGTTCAATATCTTAGGCGCCATCGATCCACGTGCCAGATGTTCGCTGGGAAGATAATGCATTCGATAGCGCAATTTGGGCCGCAGTGAGGCCAAGAGATTTGATCTAATGATTGCACTTCAAAATGCATGGTATTTGTATCAAATTCCTTGATACTTAGATATAATTTGCCTTAAAATTATTTGCACATTTTTATCTGTTATTGACCTAGATATACATGCCTTTTGTGTAAGGGTTATAAGTAATCGTGGCTATAAATTAAAATGACTTGACCAATAGTGTGGTCATCGAGTCCATCTGGTAACAGATAAAAATAACGTACGAATACGAAAAACAGATGTTTTTCGTATTCGTATGACTTTTAAATATAAAACATAATCCCCTCCTGACTACTACAAGAATACCTTAAATCAAACAAATTTCACAGCAAAACGATAGAAATAAATGCAATGTGAAAACAATTAGTTCAATACACTCATGTGTTGCCATGTATCACCCGCTAGGCTGTTAGTCCCGATTATTATCACCATTATCTGATAATAATCGTTAAGCCTTGTTCGAACATAATTTGGGTAGATATGCGCTACTGCTTTACCTTTATCATCGCGTTTGAAGGTTATATTACGAAAAATAGGTATAGTACTGGGTTGCAATGCCCAGAGTACTCGTTACTGAGATGATCATGCCATAAATTAAGTAAAAATGTTATTAGCGTTCGAAGAGTTGTAAGTAGAGTGAAATTCTTTTCATTTGTTCCGATATATTATATACGTAAAGAGATATGGCATTAAAAAAGCATAACGTAACACTTTTGTGATCCTAATTCTGAGTACATAATATTAATACTCTTATAACATCGAGCCATGTTGTTCGGTTTCATTTAATTTTGAATTGTATTTATTAATTCTAAGTCCTTGGGAATAAATAGACAAATTATTATGTTGGAAGAAAAACATAAGTTAAATTTAAACTTTAGTGAGTACTACATAATCAACTTTAAGGCTACAAGTGCTAGTATTTTAAGACCACTGTCCTATTGGTAGGCTCAGGTCTAAGCTCTATTTTTGTATTTTCTGTCTCAATATCTTGCTCCATTACGAATCGCTAAAACCTCAATTTGGTCAAGAGTCAAATTGGTTAACTAGCGAAAATCAATTGATAATCGCTGGGTAATCATAGATCACAGTAAAGATTTTCAATTGACGTAGTAATATTATTTCATGCGGATCGTTGAATGATGGACAGAGTTGAGCTGGAAAACATTTAACCCTGAGGAACGTTGACAATAAAGCCTACAGCACAAGTAACAGCGAATCCCGTATACCTTGGGATTCATTTTAGCTTTTATAGATCTATTTTAGCAATGACGTCAGAGAAATAACTGAAACACTACGGCCGCCACGACCTTTGCAATGAAGCTGAACTGAACCTCATGCTATGAAACTTGGACATGGATTTACTTTCTTATAAAATGTGTATTAATGATTTCAATTAAAATTAGATATTCTACCTACAACCAAAGTTAGTTTATTTTGGTAGGGCCCTTTTTAACATAGGAAGCATGATCAAATCTAAATCATATCAAAAAATATATAGAAAGGAGCATCTAGTTGAGATGATCTGAAAACTCCATAGTTTTTCTAAAACGTCTGCTTATGGAAAAATCCTATTACATTATTAAGAATTAATGGAACGATAAAATAGCTTGGGTGTGAATTGCTTCTTTCTCAAATTTGATTATTAATTATTGACAGTGCGCACACACTTAAAGAAGGAACTCAGCCCACATAACCACGCAAAAAAGTGGAGCAATATTCAAAATACTTATACAACATCCCCAGTACAATCAACTAATCAAGTATATACTTTTAAGCTTGAATTTAAACTATAAAATTACCATCGATGTTTTTATATAGACAATAAGAAATATAGAATTCAATGAGAAAACCTTTTAGCTGATAACGAAATAGGTAACCTATACCTCAAATACAAAATATCTCAAAGGTACGGTTGTAAGCTAACAGAAATATCAAATCAATTTCCATTACTGAAAAAGGCAGTTTGTCATAATGATAATAAATATCATCCAGCGTAGACATACGTCAAAGCCATTATGGGCCTCATACTCACAGGATCAGCAGAAATATGAGGATAAAGGCTCCAAGAGCAGTCCACTTAGTCACTTTCGCAAACAACTTCTGAAGTACTAAATCTATCTGCTAATACTTCGTTCATAATATTTTCTGTTCGACAAATTAGTTGGGTCTGCTTACTGATTCGATTAATATCATCGATCAAAATCTGATTTGCATAATCTTCTAATGTATCTATACGTATCGACGTAAAGCCATAGTTATATAAATTGTGTTATGCTTGCAAAGAATTATGTTTGATACTTTATCAGGGTTTTGCAAAAAGTTCGGGAGATATCTTTTATTAACCGCTATTATATTTAATTTGCTCAGCCTTTTGTACTTCATGTTTAACAAATATCCACAAATCGTATCATCCTAAGACAAATAACGCGGGAAATGCGAATAGTTTTGCGCAGAGTTCAACTCATACAAAGTTTGATATTAATCTTGACAGTTTAGAGGACAGTGGAGTGGATCCAGCCTATCTGGTGAGCGGTCTCGAGTGTAGGCATGACACTCGACTCGACCAAAACATGTGACAAGAGCGGAATATGTACATGGAGACGAAAATAGTTCAATCCTTCATACACATAAGTTCAACAAGTAACCTACAGCTAAAAAAGATGCTGGCGCTTTATTTTATAAAAACCCCACAGAAACAACAGTATGTGCAAAGTTTTATGATTACTGGTTGAGAAGGTAAGCCGCGAAATGATTAACGATTCATCATCATCATGAACAACCCATTAACGGCTCACTACAGAGCACGGGTCTCCTCTCAGTATGAGAAGGGTTTGGCCATAGTCCACCACGCTGGTCATGTGCGGATTGGCAGACTTCACACGTCTTTGAGAACATTATGGAGAACTCTCAGGCGTGCAGGTTTCCTCACGATGTTTTCCTTCACCGCTGAAGCAAGTGATATTTTAATTTTTAAAAACGCACATAACCCCGAAATGTTAGAGGTGCGTGCCCGGATTCGAACCGCCGACCTCTGATTAGGAGGCTGACGCCCTAACCACTATGCTATCACCGCTTCTTAACGATTGAAGATTCTTAATTCAGTGTTTTTTTTTTTTGTAAAATGTAACATAAAAGATCATTCACAAGATCGATAGGAAATAGTTAAATAGACAAAAGTAGGCCAATTCGATAGTGGATCTAACAGGCAATATCAGAAAGCAATAAAGCTTTTCATCCATCAGAGCGAGCTTCCGGTTCGGACAAACAGTCTAAACGACGAAGAAATTAGATTCCTACAGTGGGTGGCTCTATTTGGAATGCATTGCAAATAATCCGTTGAAGTGCAATCCGTTGAAGTTGAAGAAAAGGGGATTTGTAGGAAATTGAAGGGTCAAAATTGTAACTAGACTTTACAGTGCACTGTAACTAACGATTTCTTGAGCACATTTCGTCAACGTTTTGTGTTACAGATTAGAGGTATCAGCTATCTAGTCTATTTTGAAATTTGAGTTGCCCTACTGCAATTCACATTTATATTAAGTTTCTTCACAAGACATCCCGGTATCATAAAAAATTAGATTCTAAATCCGACATTATTCTATGTTTTTCACATATTTCTCAGTCTGATTTATTATTTTATTGGCTGTAAGTGTTTTGTTGTCACAGAGGTTGACCCATTGTGACTAAGACAGAACCTCATGTGGGGATTGAATGGAAAAATGGAAACCGAGGGAAATATTTTTAGTTGAATTCCCAAATCAAGTGAAATCTAAAAATGATTCAAGTGTTTGTTTTCTTTTTAATTTGAGGTATACAAAAGGTAAAGGGAAGATAAACGAAAGTTTATCAAACCTCTTTCTGTTGTTACATAACTGTAATTTTATAGTCTGATAGGTTAAAATAATTTGATGTAGAGTTTCTTAACGATATGAATTTGAATTTCCCTTGGGGAAGAAAATTTAATGAAAGTTAAGTCATTTGGAAACTTGAAGTTAGGTACGGCGGTTATCTTTTAGTTTTCGCAAGCTTTACAACAACAGCAATAATATTTACCTTGATTTATTTTGATTCGGCTTTTGTTATTTTTGTGAAATCTCTTAAGACGTACTCGTATGCCCAGTAGTCATTCGGTGGTGAAACTCAGCGAGTCGAACTATAGTATTCATGAAGTGGCTAAATGTAAACAGGAGAATTGTCCGCAGCCGCTGTGTGAAACTGTATTTCCATGTTGTGACAATTCAACGCGATACATTTCACTGTTATCGTGAACGATTCAACCGAAAAGTGATAAAAATTCTATGGCGGATGTAAAATAGTAAAAATAATGCCAACATCAGACTAGCAAAGGCAATATGAATGAGACAGACTAACTATACTCAATTTTGAAGTACTATAATAATTGTATTGTTAGATTTCGTGCAGCATCGCTATGAGATAGAATTCGGATTATTAACAACACTCTGTTGTTAATAATCCGAACTTTGCCTACTTAAATTCGGCTTTTTAAATGTAAGTATGTTTATTATTATGACTAACAGTTTGACATCGAGGCATAATTTACATATACAAATGTAAAAGCCTCCTAATCAGAGGTCGGCGGTTCGAATCCGGGCACGCACCTCTAACTTTTCGGAGTTATGTGCGTTTAAAAAAAATTAATATATCACTTGCTTCAACGGCGAAGGAAAACATCGTGAGGAAACCTGCACGCCTAAGAGTTCTTCATAATGTTATCAAAGGCGTGTGAAGTCTGCCAATCCGCACATTGCCAGCGTAGTGAACTATGGCCAAACCCTTCTCATATTGAGAGGAGACCCGTGCTCTGTAGTGAGCCGGTAATGGGATGATCATGATGATGTAAAAACGTCTGAAAAGATCGAGGTATTATTCATTTAGAGATCTCTGAACAGCCGTGTCAGAGCAAGCGTTCGAATCCGAAGCACAACAAATAAACGGTGCAGTTTAGAAACTAGAGGGGACTATAAAACGGCAAACAGAGAGAAAGTAGCAATCTCACTTGCCCCGATAACATGAGACGAGAAATGTTTCCAACAAAACGTGAATAAAACTTTCCTTTGTTCTTCAGTTCGATGCATTTTGTCGAATTTATTTAAATCTAAAACTATAAACGTGGGTTGTTGTGAAACAACACGTGTGTAAAAGATAAAGTGTTCAATAAGGATAAAAAATAAAAAACATTTACCGATTACAATTTAAAAACGATAACTGATCTAATAATGATTATATTCAAATAGTTGTACAGTAGAATGAATAATGAAAATGATAATATTCACCACCGCCGCACCGTGCCGCTATAGGCTGGTTCTTATCTACATAATCTTTATTCTTTATTATCAAACAAACAATATACATTTTATATTAGGAATCGTTTTTATTATATTCCATATCTAAGGAGCAAAATTAGTCGTTTCGACAGTTATTGCTTATGAAATCAACCAAATTTATTAAACAAAATAAAAGCAGAAACATCATCTTATATACTAAAGTATACGCGCCCGTGATTTAACTCACATACTAACATAACTGCGCACTCAAACATACAAACTCATAATATATTATTAGTAGAGGTTTGAGTAAGACAAGAATTAAAACAACACAATACCAAAAATACCTATCTAAATACTTGCACCCAATGTATAAATTTAACTCGAACATCCGATAATGTTCGAGCTTGCCAAAATCCTAATAATCGAAGGTAATTTATTGCTTCAGCATCGAACTTTCCACAATCGCTAAACCAATTTCGTATCGAATCTTGTTCGGAGTTGCAGCGAACTTTATCTGCGAAACAACATTAATGTAACAAGACGAGCTTGCAGTAGCATCACAATACGCTATGTCCATAGATTATATTTTAAATATACATACGTAGAAAGGTAACTCTTGTAAATATATTACTATTGCGTCGCAGCGATGTTACAATATTGGTCACTCGTCGGGACGAAATTATCGATTCGGTATTTAATTTTGAAAAGTAATGTCGATGGTATGCCAAATTTAAAAAAACTTTTCGTGATTTACGTCCTATCAAGTTTAAAATCAAAACTTTATTTCATCTAGAAACAGATTTTCGGAAACCTAGTCTTAAATAGTAATAGATACGATGTAACAAAATAAATGCATTACAATAATTAATTCGTATTTATAAATAAAAATTTGTATTTCTATCACAAATAAAGAAGTGTTTTGCTTTCTGTCTTCTTTCTATAATATATTTGAACAAATATTGTTTTAGGGGTGCATACATACATAACGTGCGCAGGTATTAGCTGTTGACTGAGCGCACGGAGCACGGGCCGCCCTCCGTCACACAATAACGCCTCGTTACAGTAACGAGGGGGCTAAAGGAGTGCACACTTACCGACAGTCCATCATAAAGACCTAAAGGGAATGACTAATGAAACTGCAGGAATTTGACCCAGATAATTATCATAACGGTGATAGCCTAGGTGAGTTGACAAAGGTCTCCCTTTCATGAGAACCGAGTTCGTTCCAAATTACGCCTTCTAATTTCACCACTTACACATTTCACACGAGTTATGAACGTTTTAATCAATTGCTAAGTGGCCTGTAGTAATAGGTTCATAGTGATGATGATGGTGAACAAAAATTATAAAATCAAAGTAAACAACTAAGTTAAAAATTTCAGAATACAGATTCTTCAGAAACATATTAGTTGCTTATTTCCCAAAAATCATCATTTTACATTTTAAAAATCCTTATTCTTTTGTTTTGGATGAAATTAAGCGAAGCTCATTGCTTTAAAACAACCTTCAAACCATCCAAAGCTGTATGGAAAGGTGTATGTAGATACCGATGAAAATAAATTATCTCTCAAATATACCTAGTATAACATGGTAACACCCCGGTTTATCTGTCTATGATTAAATACAGAAAACGCACAATTTAATGCCATTATGACGAAGAATATGAAATGGAGTCATGCGTGAAAAAGATAAAATACTCTCCTATAATGATCCAATTATGTCGACATGCGAACACAATATTCAAATAGGTACAAAAAAGCAAACGAAATCTTTGGATAAATCTGAAAGGATTTGACGACATTAATGTATAAAATTCTCGTGCGTACGACTAACACGAGGAATGTGAAACGACGAACAAATACGTAAGACGTCCCATGTCTTCGAGAATCTAGGGCATGGGCAACATTTATGCAAAAATCGTATAAAAAATAGCTGTTAATAAAAATTTCATATATTGTTTCATCCCTTAGAGAAATCCCAACGAAAAAACGTTAGAACCTTTCATTTGATTTGTCACAAAAAACATTGAATCTAAATAACTGTCCAGTTCAAAAAGCTTATTTATATATATAAAACTGAAATACGTGTACTTAACATAAAATTTTCTAAAAAACTTCGCTCAAGTCACAGGGTTATTGACCAGGAAAACTATTTGGCATGAAAATAACAAGAGATCCATATATTTAAAACATATATCTATGCAGTGCACACAAATAATAACAAGAAGAATTCATTGGGCTCATCTTTAAGAAGTAATAAGCTCATATTGTCAGTGACATAGATTGGATAAACAAAATGTCTACAGCTATCGTCAGTAATTAAGCGACCGCGTGTGATTCATTCATTAAAGAGATGTCAACATGCCAATGGTTAGCCGTTAACGTTAACCGACCAATATGGTGGGAGCCTAGCAACGCTTTGCTGATAAATAATCGATTTGTTAGATAAACAATTTCGCTAAGTCCGGTGTGCGAAAATGTTGTTATTACAGCTTTATTGTCAAAGATACGATACATTGAACACTAACTACTTGCATGGCTTCTTTCCTTCCATGTGTTAATAATGTACATAAGGAATACATTATGGTCTTTTATTTAGTTAGTAACTTTGTAGTACGCATTGTAACTTTTTTAGTTGCTGGTTTTTGTAGTCTGTTAAATTATATGAAGTTTTCAAATAGAAATGATAAATCCATGAATATCTTGGCAGTTTCAATAAATTGGAAGTAAGATTGAAATTTTTCAAGATCATATTTAATGACATTCGCCGATTTGTGTGCCAAAACCGTACTAATTCTAAATAATAAAAAGAGTGAACACCAAAGAACAGGTGAACACCCTAGTTTATGGAGGTGATCCATAAATTAGAGATGTGCCCTACCTAGCAACATTGACGCGAAACACCACATGAATCTGTAATGGCATCACCCTTGAACCACCTCCCGAAAATCGACCAGCCGTGCACCCTCTCTAGCAACGCAATATGAATTTAATAAACCAATGATTTTGGTGTCGATTATTTTTGAATCTCTCGAGGCCGTCCGAAGTACATACAGAATAGGTAACTAATCAACACATAAAATTCGATAATTCTCTCTTTGTCTTTATAATTTATACGTGTTTGTTTACGTTCGTTTATTGTGTTTAAATATTTAAATCGGTCGGAGTATGGTTTAAATCGCTAACAACCGTAAACTCCACCTAACCTTAGCTGCGGTGACGTGAAAGCCCTTTGAGGCCCATGAATCTGTAATGCCTACGTCACTCCTGAACTTCTAGCGAAATCAACAAAGTCCGTAGCTCGTACCCAAGGCATATGAATTTTTTATAACCATCTCTTGTTCCGATGTTATTTTCAATTATATAATACTCGAATTGAATGTTGAACAAAGATCAGTTTGTGAAATATATATTTACGGATTCAAAAGTCGCAAATACAATAAAGTACTTATATCACGTTATATATGAAACCATTGGATGGAAGTGCAAAGAAATTGCGTTTAAATATAGGATAATGTTTAAAATCTCTATCAAATATCTATCAAATATGTGTAATCTTTACTGATTTTATTAAAAAAGTTATTTGTTTGTTATCGGCCAAAAGAAACAATTCAAACACCCTTATGTAAGATCGTTTTGTTTATTCTTAAATAATTGGTTAATTGAAATTAATCTGTTGTAGATCTTTGAAGACATGACAACGAATTCAACAGAAACATCCAGGAAGCTAATATATTGTCCTCAACAATTAAGATTAGTAACCTTAGTTTGTTGGGTCGATTAAAAGTGACTAAACAAAAGTGCCGCTTTATCTTTGTATCTGAGAGCATCTCAATGCTAGATATTCGCAATCACTAAACCAGATATACTCGTAATAATTAAAGGCTTGTATTAACTCTTCATATTCAAAGACTATTTGAAAAATCGAAAACTCATACAACTCGTGAGAAGGATGTTTTTTTTAAATTATATTTAAAACCCTTGAAATAGTCAATTCGTAGATACTGAATGTTATGCTATATCTCCATGCTCTAACTGCAATCTTAACATCATCATCGCTTTTTCGAATAGTCCCACATCATAGTCACTTTAAAATTGAATTTAATACAATGCATATCCAATAAGTCTCCATCTGGAGACTTTTAGGCATAATCTGACAAGGACAGGAGATCCTGTCCTTGTCAGATTTTGCATTCGTGCCAATAATCTCATCAACAACACATGATACGGGTAGTTAGGTGCGGTGAGCCCACTCTTACGTAAACGCGGATTACGCTGTTAGTCCGCTAGGTGCCCCAACTGTTGTTTATTATTCATACATAGAAGTTACTAGCGCGTTAAATTCATCATTGTATTTATGAACGTAAGGGCTGCGGCTCATAATAACACACATAACGTTGATAATTAACACTTTATGTCTCAATTATAATCCATAAACCTTCGAAATATAGAAAAAGTAAGGCACGCCGTCGAAAAAACATACAACTTATTAGTAAAAAGTACACGAATCTAAAATTCACACAGGCAGAAAGATATCCATCACTGGTACGAAACGAATCCAGTCAAATAATCCGACAATGCCTGCGCCACAGTAACGTCCTTCGAGCGAATCGATCCGTTACCATTAACTATAATAGACGAATCGACAAAGTTAGACAATAGCGACATGATATAACACACGGCTCCTGAATAGAGAATTGACATTGGCACTGAATTCCGATAACTGGCTAGCTCTGTCAACCGCCTCACGTATTAGTCGTATAAATCCATGTGATAAATTGTGGCCAGCCTACTGGGCCTAACTAGGGCACGTCAGTGAAAATATATCATTGAGAATACTAAGTACAACTAACACTTTTATAACCAAATAAAAAAAAATATGCTCTTCAAAATCCGCTTAAGAAAATAATGTCTCATAGTGACCGGAAGCGTACTAGCGAACAATAAGATTAATGAGTTCAGTACATATATATGGAATGTAAAAACTTTAAAAGTATGCCCGTCTCAGCCTGGGCACAAGTTCTTGTACGGGAGAAGGAGAGAGCATTTTCAATCTATTGTTTACTAGTTGACAATATCCTTCAAATTCTCATTTACTCCAGCTATCTCTAAACGAATTGATTTAACGATACTACCTTTATGCTTGTTTTTAATCACAAGTTCAAACTCGTGTTAATTGCTAGTGCGCAATTGGTCGATTTGTTTGAATGATTCAAGACAAATTCAATATCATTATCCACGTTAGTGCCAGTATGTCTTGGCTAACCATTTAATTGCCAGTCAATAATGAAAAACTGTAAACTTGTAATTCGATGTGTGTAAGGCGTATTTTGAAAGATCTGTTTGATGTTATGTATAAAGATTGAAGTATATGATTATAAATCGCACCGTACGGATTTGCTTAGTTCTAGCGAATTATTATGCTAAATGTTAATTGTATATCATGGACTTAAGCAAGTAACGTCTGCTTCTATTTAATTATTAAATTTCATAACTCATTAGACTCTCGCTACTACTTAAAACAATTAAAATTCTTTTTTTTTGTATTTGGCTTTGTATTATTTTATCACGCAAACGAAACAGTATATTAATAAGATATTATAGAACAGAATACAGGGTTTTAAGTTAACTCGCTTTTGTTTAGGGCCTTGTATATCTATAGCACCACACATTGAATAATGCATAGAATTAACTACAAAATTATATCATTAAATTAAGTCCGTACTGCCAAGAGGCAAAACGTCCTCCTGCCACCGATGACTAAAATAATCAAATATACGAGTACATTATACGGATGGCTTCTTGAGTTTTTTTTCATTGCAAAAAAACATGCTTCTATTTACTTTCAAAGGGTCATATCGCATAATATATCTTTCATATTCATTATATTCCAAATTTCATATGTATAAATCATACTTATGTTTTTGTTCTACCTATTTTACGTTAAAATATTTATATCTTTACTCGTGCCCGACAAATTACCTACTCGTGCACATTTTCGGAGTGCTCTCTTTATTTATAAACGAAATTATGATAATATTCTGTCTGGTGATCACTTACTTCGTTCATTACATTATTGTAATAAAATTGAAAGTGGGAAGTGTTCTTTTAGTTTTATATTACTTAATAACACAGGCTATGTTCTTAAGCAAACGAGATATATACGAGTACATCGTTATTGAATGCAAAAGTATGTTGTTTTATTTTATATGTAGTTGTATAATTGGACTTACCCAGAGGGCCCCTTATACAATTCTGGTTGAACATTTTTTTTTCATTTAATTATGTATACAAAATCCATCTTAATATATTCATCATACTTGTTATCCATTCCTATACATTTTTATACATACAAATGCCGGCTTGTTTAGTAATACAGATAGATGTTACCTCATACTGACCTGCAGCGGTGACATGCGCTTCATATTTTTTTTTCTTTCATTCTGTCCTTTCTCTAAGAGATGAGACATCATTATCCCGCTCAATCGCTCGCATGCTAGCGCTGCCGATCATATAAACTATATTTATATTGGAAAACGGATAAATAATATACTTTATTACCGAGAAACAAAGGATTTTGCGAGATTTAAGAAAACATTTTTCAAATCTCGTAAAATCCTATTCTTTTTACTGTATCTTTAAGTATAATTTTTTTTAATGATTCGGTTATTGTAAGAAGCACGGCACAGTTAGTATCTATTATGGAAATCCTCAAATGTGCACTTACATCTACATATTGCGTCTCCGTAAACAAACCGAGGCTTGCGTCGTACGTGTGCGCGCATAATTGTGGATTCAGATATCTACGAGAATCTAATACATATTACATTCTTGTCGAAATCCGAAATTACATACAGTATTATGTTATTTCGGATTTCATTATTATTATTAAATGTTAAACCTAGCACGCACCGTTCGATTTTTCTTTCGTTCAAATAACTTCGAGTACGCAAGCTTCGAAAAAGTTTATTTCTGTATCCCGAAGAGTCTTCGATGGATTGACTGAAGATTTTTTCAAAATCTAGCTTTCTATTAAGGAGCTTTTGCTACCGCGAAGCGTGAATGTGTTCAGTTGGGGAATAATGTTCAAGTGTAATCTGATTCATCAACGATAACCCCCAAGAGTTAAACCTAGCACGCACCGGTCGATTTTTCTTTCGTTCAAATAACTTCGAGTACGCGAGCTTCGAAAGAGTTTGTTTATTTCTGTATCCCGAAGAGTCTTCGATGGATTGACTGAAGATTTTTTCAAAATCTAGCTTTCTATTAAGGAGCTTTTGCTGCTCCGAAACGTGAATGTGTTCAGTTGGGGCATAATGTTCAAGTGTAATCTGATAACTGATTCATCAACGATAACCCCCAAGAGTTCAGGGACCAAAGTGAACCTTGAGTCGCGGCTGATCGATTTACATAACGCAAACGTAATCGACCGTTTATTATTGAACGGAACGGATGTACTCTGCGTTATTGTTTGTGTCTGTCGCAAAAATAGAATCAATTCGTGTTATTTATTATTCTATATTCTGTTTTGAGATGAAAATGTCGCATATGCATTCAATTTTTTACAGATTCAGAGTAGGATTGAAGAAAAAAATAGCTTTTCTTTACCTGTCTGGGGCACTCCAACACTAAAAAACCGATAAACACATAGGCAGAGGGACAACATTCTTAATATTTGGGTTTATCTATCATTTCAATACTCATTAAATGGGGCACTTATTTAACTTTTTTTTTAGTTCTACGGGGCCTAAAACTTTTCTTCAGAAACGGGACCATAACATTGTATTCAAACTTTTATAGCAAGCAATTTCAGCAGCGGAACCTACCCTTCGGATGCACTGTGAGACTTGATCAAATTAATATTTGTCGCTTCATTCCGCAATTGTACTGGGTATCTATACTCGAGATCCACTTGGGATAGACTATTGGGAGCGTGCAAATCTTATGGTTCGTGTATTGATTTGGTAATCTAAACTGCACCTAAGTTCAGATGCAAATTGTGCAACTTTAGTGCAACATTTGTGAATACGGATATTAGTTTTATTGGTGTTGTTAATCTGTTTGATATATGCAATAATTTTTAGAAGCGGTGATAGCCTAGTGGTTAGGGCGTCAGCCTCCTAATCATAGGTCGACGGTTCGAATCCGGGCACACACCTCTAACTTTTCGGAGTTATGTGCGTTTTTAAACAATTAAAATATCACTTGCTTCAACGGTGAAGGAAAACATCGTGAGGAAACCTGCACGCCTGAGAGTTCTCCATAATGCTCTCAAAGGCGTGTGAAGTCTGCCAATCCGCACACGGCCAGCGTGGTGGACTATGGCCGAACCCTTCTCATATTTAGAGGAGACCCGCGCTCTGCAGTGAGCCGGCAATGGGTTGATGATGATGAATAATTTTTCAGTATGTTAACCATAAGCGTAATTTCAATTATATTTCCGCGTTGCTGTTTATATAATTATATGACAGTTGATATAATTAAATGGCAAAATTGTTGGTTTAGGCCGATCGTGATTCCAATTAAATTTCCGTTCGAATAAATAATAATCATCTACCGTCATCACATTAGTGTTCTACAATAACTTTTAGATCTCTTCTATAGGAAACTCGGCCCTTATAGAAGATATATAAAAGACCTAACAAAACCAGGCTGTACCAAAAGAAGTTGATGGTTATAACCCATTTTGTGAGTTTAATGGTTGTTGTTGATTTTTATTCTTGAATTTTTTGTGTTATCTTTAAGAGGAATATGTAGTACCCAGACAAGTCTGTAAAACTTAAGGCGCTAAAAACTTAATGATGGAAGTCCTAAATATTTTGTCTGAGTTCAAATAAATAAAAACAAATAAACATAATAAAATATAAGCAGTTATTATATCCGGGAATGCCTCGTTGACTTCGATCTTTATTGAGTGTAATCTGTTTTGAAAAACGCTGTAAACCCAACTCTCGAAATTTCTAATACCTTGAATTTATTGGAAGTATCACCTAAACAGTTTTCGGCCCGTGCCTGGATCGAACCCAAGAACTCATAGTCCGTAATCGAACACGCTAAGTACTTTACCGTGTGACGTAATCGCCCAAACCACATCCGTTAACATCAATTGTCAAATAGGAACATATTGCAGTGAGACATGCGACATCACGAGTGATTTACGAATGAGCCAGTCGAAAGCCTTCGCTGAACTCGAATTTATCAAAATTCTGTATGACAAGCCCCATTGAAATTAACTGAAGCGCTGTTTCAATATCCAAGTATTATCATTGAAAATAATAATTATAGTTTAAAATACTCGTAAGCATTTATTTTTTAACAAAGAAATCAATTGTTAAATTCAAATAAAAATTTTCATCCACGATAAAATCATTTAAATATGCTAACATTAGTAAAGAGTTGTTGTTTAGGAAATGCCAAACAAGCATACTCTAGTATTGAGAAAGAATATTAAACTTTAATACATTTCTATAATACTGAATACACCAATATGTAGAAGGCAAAAAGAGACACTAGTTTCATAGACATAAGCCTCCATATGAATTAACGTTGTGTGGCGATTGTCATAAAATGCTTTGTCTTCTTCTGCCAAATGTTAGATTATCGAAGACAGTAAGAGAGAAAACTGTTTGTAACTATTCATCCTTTATTCGACGTTTATTTATTTGGCCGAAGAAGCGCTAGTTACTGAAATCCTGTCAAAATAGTAAATTCTATAAATTTCAGATGAAAAGTTTTATGCTAGAACACGCACTGTTGCTATTAACTGCTGTCATTTAATAAATTGCTATGTTCATCAATTACAACCCTTCGGAAAAATATTAGTATCGACAAGTCACTAAAAGCTTTTACGATGCTCGCTAATAATTCGCCGATATATGGATCCCCAAGGGAGGCGACCTTGAACTTGTAATAAATTTATTACTCCCAAAGCAATCACAGTTTTATACATTGACCTCCATATTCAATGCATACTTAATATGTACGTTATTGTTATTCTAAGCAGAGTTTTTTAGCAGAAACATTTAGAAGAAGAAGACAGAACAGGCAATTCGCTTTCACTTTTTTTGAATGTTTTCAGTTTTACCAGGGTCTTAATAAGTTAGTCTAAATAAGGAGTTTGCTTCCTATATCATATCCTAATAATGTATAAATCTTATAATATTTATCACGTACGTAAAAAATATCTTATATGAGAAATGTTTTTGTTACAGGTGCTGTAAACATCGAAAATGAGACTGCTGTTGCTAAATATGTTTAAAGAAACCGTTGTAATAAATGTGAGTGCTGACAAAACGCGAGTGATATTAAAATTTAAAACAATGTGCGTGTAAGGTTCGACCACGACGTCGAATCAGTCAGTGTGGGGGTCGCTGGCCACCGCGCCCAGCGATGGTATGGACGTTGTTCTGGGGAACGGCAGCGAGGAGTGGACTGACCAGTGGAACTCGAGCAGGACCGCGGACCATCCGGATCTGTACAACTACTGGGCATGGAGCATCGTCGACGGAGCATTGATGCTGCTAATCGTCAGCGGCAACACCCTGACGATCCTCGCGGTGACCATGAGCCGCCGCCTATCTTCGCTCGTGTCCAACCAGTTCGTGCTCAACCTGGCCATATCCGACCTGATGGTGGGACTCACTCTGCCCTACCACCTCGTGTTCTACATAGACGACGACTTCGGCCAGATCAAATGGTCTTGCCTGATGAGGTTCATACTCATAATACTCGCGTGCCTCGCCTCCATTTACAACATCATAGCAATCGCTGTCGACAGGTGAGAGAATCATATGAAGCCAAGCATACGTCTTCAATAGAATTTCTAGTTCCCTTAATAACCAGATTATTTAATATAATATAATCTACACTCGACTCTTAGAACACAATACAGGCTACCTGTATTTTGTTCGCTTCTTTGCTATAATTTAAGAGAAAACCGAACCAACGTTCTTTAGAATTTTGTCTGCAAAGTTTTTACCCGAGCAGTCTGTCAATACAATCCAATAATAAGTAAAAACGCGAAACACAGTTTCATCGCATCACGCTATGTCAACTGAAAATCGATACAAAAGAGAAACGGTTCCACATTTTGTTGTTTTTGTAAATTGCCTGGCAAGCGTCAACTTTTAATAGCACAGATTAAATACAAATATATAATCCATAAGACAGCAATATAAACCAAATTTTTGCTATTATATATAATTTAATTATGCATAATTGATTAAAATGCTATCATTTCAGCATTTTGATCAATTAGATTTATTAGATCTTTTTTAGTTCCAGGCAATACAAATTTTACATCAACGTTACTGTTAAGTCTAGAAGGTTCCACCAACCATGTCATTGAATGATAACGTGATTTATTTTGCTAATTCTCTTGTTCTTACATCTCTTAACTCATCAAATTTGGATGGACTTATAGCAGTGCATTCTTTTTACCGTGTTCCTTGTGTAAAACGACAACATTTTGTTTACTCAGTGCGACTCAGCACTTCAGTTAGATTTTTAAGAAGTTTTGTGCACATCAAATGGCACCATTGTCAGCCATCTTTAAACTATCATGAGCATAGTCTTAGATAACCGAAGTTTACTTGACACTCTTTAAGTAATACTTAAAGAGTGTCAAGTAACTTTCCTAACCTTTAGTTGTTTGGTCGTTTAGGTACATAGCAATAGTTCACCCACTGCACTACAGCCGCTATATGACTAAGGTGATCACGCGGCTCCTCATGAGCGCAACGTGGTCCGTCGCGGTGTGCATAAGCTGCATACCGGTGTTCTGGAACGAGTGGGAAGAAGGCGTTGCTTGCGAGATGAACGTGGTAAGTATTACATTACAAAACTTCTAAAACCACCAGTAGCCTATTAATGTCCCACTGCTCACTGCTGAGTGCGAACCTTCTCTCTAATATAAGAGAGGATTCAGAACATAGACTGACCACTCTGCACCAATTCGGATAAGTTCAGTGATTATTAATCACACGTTTGTGATAATAACGGACAGCTTAACTTGCTTTCCGAGACTATCATCTATGTCATTGTCCGGAGCTAGTACTTAAGCAATAAAAGCCCAATACCTCTCAATTAAAGGTCCAAGCCGGGAAACGAACCCAGGGCGTCTCGATCCGTAGTTGAACATGCTACACATGCACCAAGGTAGTTGTTATTAAACATAGTTTAAAAACCGTATTAACATAATTATAATGGCTCCACTTAGTTCTCTCAGCCTAAAGATAGGAAAAGCAATATACCAACCAGCTGTAATAATTAAGAATAATGAAGTTACCTGACTAACTTTGTTCTGGACTTCTTTATGACCAGGGCGCGCTTGGAAACCTCATAGCTTTAGTTTTAAGTTTACCAATGTAATTATCAATTTCAACTTACTACTATGAAATTATTGACGCGTCAAAAGTGCCTTATAAAGGATTATTTGAATAAAGATTATGATTGATTGATTTAGAAAATATGTAAATGTTGAAAAGAGCAACTTAATTGCTTGCCGGTTCTTCACGCTAAAATCTGTCTTCCGAAACAATGTCGTCAAAAAAGGAACTATGTACTTACTGATACACTTGACGTTTAGAAAGGTAGTTAGGATGCAAGCCTATTTTTGAATTCATAGTAATTCATAATTCATAGTAATTCATAATTTGGGTAAAAAATGAACTCGCTTGAGCAGCGTGATAATAGTCTAAGCTTTAAGTTACATTCACTGTATAGGCTGACCCATGACTTCTTCAATAGTTGACTATCTTAATTTAAGAACATACATTCTTAACTTATCAGAACATCTTGATTACATACACAGAAAGTAATCGTTTATCTTTAATCTTTAAAGAATATCTTGAACCAAACATTTTTTTTAAAGAAACAAAAAAAGTATATCTAGGCATTGAAGCGTGCAAAGACGGTCTTATCGCATCACCAATAGCCGGTGCCACACTTTATTCTTTTGCTTCCTTAATATAACGAAACATTAACTATATATTCATTTAACAACATACATAGGTTATGCATAACATACGCAGTTAAGGGTGCAAAAAGCTTACTCTGTAGCTATATAACATGGTGATAAGTTTTAATTTGTTTATTTGTATTTTCCAGGTGGTACCAAAGAAGTACACGACCAGCATCCTGGCTCCCATGTTCTCGCTCATCTGGATGGTGATGTTCATCCTGTACTGGCGGATATGGCGCGAGGCCACTTGCCACGCGCGCCGCATGCGCGCCAACACCTGCTGCCCCTCCAGCGCCAACGATTGGAAGAGCATCCAGGTAACTTCAAACTTAAACTTGGCCAGCCCGATAACTTACATACGAACAATTAGAAAACGTCATACTTAAAGACCATATATATTAAGTAAGAATAAACTAGAGGGTTCAAATAACGTAAAAGTTACAATTGTATTGTAAAATACTTAGCAACCGTTCCAGATAAATAGGTACATACTGCTAGATACCTCTCCTATTTTAGATATTTTTAATATATCTGTTCACAAACTAGTGACACATTATAGAATTCAAAAGATAAAAATAGGTTAAGAACAGTTATTTTATACGACTATCCATATAGTTGTTTCACAGTAAATCTGTCAAATTTATTCAATTGTAAAAGCTGCTATAAGAACAGGCTATATAATAACAATGTTCGAGCCGAGTTTGTTTATATAGGTACTGTAATATAAAATTTGTCTGCTCATTCCCAAGACCATTTGTGTTATTTTCGCGTTTTCATGCACCGTGCATATTTTTGCCATCCCGGGTAAATCCTTGCCTTTGAAACTTTTTCGGTAATATAGATAGATGTACTGACATTATCAAATAGCTCCTGCCACGATTTTAGCTAAAGTGGTCAATTTGGAGACAAGCTTTTAAAATGAACTACATTTAAAGTTTTTTTTTTATATACCAGGGTTTTTTAAGCCCAATTTCAGTCTAAACTTGTTAAAACCCTACTAGAACAGCGTGATTTATTCTTGAATTCATCTTATGTAACTTTACAAGGTTTATAAAACTAAGACTTCATTTATTTGTTAAAACATCGATCAACTTGAAATATTACTGAAAATAATCTCTCATTATATCTTTTAATTTCAGGTGGTTCTGCTCGTCTTAGGCTCTTTTTCGATCTGCTGGATGCCTTTCGTCGTGGTAGCCTGCGCTCAGACCCTGCCTATCGAACCTCTGCACAATCCAATCGTATATCGCCTAACTTCATCACTCGCTATGTCTAACTCTGGCATTAACCCTTTGATATACGCGTGGAAGAATGCCGGCTTCAGAGCTGCATTCGCTAAACTTCTGAGATGCAAACGTCCAGACACGTCGGAGTACAGAGGATCGCCTGCACCGGAGAGGAAGCGTGGATCTGTGGCGCTACGCGAAGGCTCCATCACTCGGACACCGACCGGACTAACGACTCTAGGAGGAAGACCAACTCGATTGATATACGTTGAACGCGAGCCGGACACCGCCAGGTGTCGCATCATTGAAAACGCTGGTTACGTAGAACAGGAAAGGGGCGACACTAACCCTTCGTACGCGCCCGACGGCCCTACGCCCGTGCACAGACCGACGTCGCAAGCGCCCGATGTAGTGTAGTGTAATAATATGTATACCATAAACAATAAACGTTCAGTGGGAAACGTGAAACGCTTCTAGAGTTTAAAGTTGTTAGTGCGTAGTTACCCTATCGCATTTATAGTTTAATAGCGCTCAGCCAAGCTGTAGCTGTTCTAATCTGAGGAGACCCGGTGACACAGCGAGGAGTTGGAATATACAGTTTTACGTTGCGTCACACAAAACAAAGTGTAAAACTAAACTTTTTTCTAGCAGTGACGCAACCGGAAATGTATGTCCCAACGCATAATGTTTCTAGTTTTAAAGTTCGAATTCATAAATGCATGCTAAGTTGATAGCGACAGCGCATCTTTGTGGAAAAAAAATCGACAATGCACAATTCGCGAATATCCCTACTATCGTTACGTAATTTTGATAGCTGTAAGGCGCTGATTACCCCTCATCTTCATTCAAAATTTTGATGAGTACAACCAACTCGGTCAAATTATGCATATCTCAATCAACTCATAATTACCACGTGTTAAAGGTGTCTATTGGACGTCATACCGAATGCGTAACCACAGCAACGCGACTTCTAGAAGTATCTCAATAAAACTATCGTGCATTAAACTTAACTATGAACCTACATGTTTAAGCCATTAGTAATGTAATTATATGCATTCCACGGGCCACGTCGAACGAACTCGAAAAATTTAGGAGTAAGTTCTAACGCACCACATTGACACGTAGGACATCTTTACCGCCATCTGTTGTTGTATACAAGTCATGTTAAATAGTCAATTGGAAATGTCTTTTTGAAACACTGAACTGTGCATACTGTGTTAAAGGTCAGTCATTTGAAATCTATAAGCGTAAAGTAATAAGATCTGTTCCATTGGTGTTTACAAATGTTTTAGATCAACGTTACATTATTACTTTCTACGCTAAAGAACATTGTTGGCGTGATATTAAATTTGTAATTCAGTTTCTCAAGTTGTTTATAGCGCAGTCGTTGCGATAAAAATTGAATTAACTTATTATACAGCGCCGTATTATTTTTCGTATTAAACGTTTCGAAAGTTGTGTTTCTAATAGTTATAAATATATAATTTCTAGAAGTCGTGTCAATGCAAACGTAAAATGACACGTCCTGCAGAGCTTCTGCGTCAACGAACTGATTTAGTTTAACGCCAACAGATGATAGTTCACCAAGGCCGCTGAACAGTTCGGCTGCCTCAACTACTATATATATATGATTAAATGTAATGGTTAAACATGTACCCAGATGAAGGGTAAAACAATGTTTTTTATTTTATTTATGGTAGTTTATTTATTTATTTGCTAGCACACCGGCTCAGGTTTACTATAGTTGATATATCTTCATTAACACTCATACTTCAATTATCAATAGAATTATGAATCCAAAAACTAGATATTTCGTAGAAAGATGATAGTTAATTTAATACTACAATATTTTTGGGGATAATTTACGATTTATACTGAATTGAGCTAACGATCTGCATCTGTACAGAAAAAGAATCAACCGACCACTGCGGTTTGCGTTAGCTGATGTACGGTTAGCTTTAGATATCAAAATGTATAAAATGTTAATATAAATGAAAAAGTTATTTACGTGTTTCGCCATTTCTTAATCTTAAACAAACCAATGGCAGGGTTCAGACAGTTTATGAATATAGCAGTACTTCGATCGCTACAGCGTTATAATGATGCCGGTCTTATTACAATATTATATATCGGTTTTTATTTACGCGTTGCAGTTATCATGGACAAGTTGTTTAAATAATAGATTGATAACAATAGTTTGGTATTTTATTAAATTTTACGGGCCGCTTGATGTGATAGGTTAAATTAAAACGTGTTGTCCGTTACACAGAACTTAGACTTACAGACCACATCGTAAATTGATTGTATCACTATATTCATTGACTGTCCGAACCTTTTCAGTTATAATTACTCGTACCTACCTGTTCAAGTCTACGCTCAAGTTTTATGAAAGCTTTATTGTTAATTCTTTTATGAAAAAAAAATCTAATATTTACTTTGCCATATGAAATAAAAGTTAATAGTTATATAATATAGATATATCTGATATCAATGAAATGTTTTAAAAATAATACATATTACTAAAATGTTCGTGTAAAATAAAAAAAGTATATTTAAAGAGATGTGTTCAAAGAGTTTCATTTAAGTAGGTTAAATTTTCAAAATGAAATTTGGATGAGTTAGTTCATTGCAATTGGAATTAAGGCACTGATGTATGCATGTAAACCTTTTTATCTCGCGGATTCACAAGTGGATTTGAATTAATTTTACGGCCCCTAATTAAAACTCCATCTGATCGGAAAAGCACCAATTAAAAACTTTTGCTATAAATTATTTGTTAATGTATGTATGTCATCAAGTTAATGTCCTCCAACTCCAAAAATAAAAATCGTACCTCGTTGTACATGTTAAGTGATAGTTATTCTGATTACTTATTTCCAACGCATGATAATCCTAAACGTTAACTAATAGTAAAGAGTTCGTTACTGATTACTTATTTCCAACGCATGATAATCCTAAACGTTAACTAATAGTAAAGAGTTCGTTACCTAGCTCACCATGCCAACCCACACTAGAGTAGCGTAAAAGTTTCATAGCTATATCCTCATCCCATCTGAATGAAGACAGTCCCAATAGTGCGAGATATTAATCTTATATATTTAAACGAAGAACCACCATATCCTTTATTTTTCGTTCCGGTATAATGACAAGTAGAAACGGTTTAGAAGGATGATGATAGTTCAGCCGGCAACGCATTGGTAGCTTCTCTGGTGCTACAGATGTTCATAGGCGACGGTAACCACTTAACGTCAGGAAAGCCGCTTGCTTGTATGCCCGCGATGTAAAATAAAAAGAAAATGGATTCAAAATATTTTACAGCGAAACCAGCAGCGCCATCTCGGGTTAATGAATAAATACAGCTCTGTCTGCTAATGCTGCCCTCTGTGTCAGTTGTACCTAGATTAATTAATTGGCACTAGGTGGCGCGTTTTAATACTTTATGTTTTGTTTTATACATGCTTAGTATCTTGAACCTCTCGATAAACACGGTCTTTAAAATATGACTGATTTTGGATACTTATAAATCTGAAATAGAGAAACAGCAAACTTCAGACAATAGGAACGGAACTTGTTGCGTTCTCTATAAATTGTTACATATATAACAGAATATCTTATTAATACATTGAATTGACATAAATCACAATCAATCTCTATGTGCTTTTATTTGAATGAGGACGGTGAAACAAATAGTTTTCAATGAATTTTAAATCTAACATCAAATTCTGACAATGTTTATGCAAAATAAAAGACTAAAATAACGAACTTACCTCAACTCCTGTCACGCCGAGAGCCGTCACCAAGTTTGGAGTCATCCTAAACGGCACCTTCTCCGGAACGCGTAACGTTTTCCCCTTCTCAAAGCACACGTTATAGTCTATATGCACCACCTCACCTGACGTCAAGTCCACTAACACATTGTCCAAATGCCTGTCCCCCAGACCGATAATGTAACCGATAGTACTCATCACGGCGACTGAATAGCTGTAGCGACGCGTCATTTGCCACCACTGCTCGGGGTTTACGCTGCTGCACCAAAGCTCTCGGGACAGCAGATCGTTCGGTGTCTCCGCAGATAGCTCTTGTAAAACTTGTTTCAAGATCGAAACCGGCCATTCCTTCCTATTCTCTGTAGACACTCCAGCTTCTTTCAATAACGGATTAAGCTTATTGTAAAAAAGCTCCGAAGATCTGAGAACGTTCACAGGTTTATTTGTTTTTGTCGACTGCATGACTGCTTCACGGTTTTGCCAGCGCTTGTACAGCGCAAATAGAGGCGTAACGTTGTCCACCCAACTGATCAAACCTGATCGTGGACCGAGAGGAATGACAGAATAATGACGAGCTCTATACGTTTGGTTGTCATTATTTTCGGAGTCACGCGCTAACATGGTGTTAGTTATGGATAATAACTGCATGATTCTTTCATCCAAATGCAAGTCTTCGAGTCCTTTGAACAAATAAGTGTATGATTTACCGTCGGATCCATAAAATATCAACTTCTTAGGTCTCGTCTTGGTTGGTAAAACAGCCACGTTGTTTTCGATTGATTTTATGGTGATTCTAACAGTGCGCTGGTTTGTATGTAGACCCGGCATAGTGATAACAGTGTTCCTCATAGCAGCCAACACAGGGCTTATGTCAGACATTTTCAAAATAAAATAAAAAGATGTTCTCCTATTAACCTTTTGCTGTAGCTTGATTTGCAGTTGTTTCAGCGGTGCCCAAGATTCTTGAGGTTTATCGGGATTAGCTGGATTTTTTAATTTATCGATGACATCTACAATTATACCTTGGAATCTCGTCTGGAAAGCTGTTTCGTGTGGTGTTTCAGGCGTAGCCGAAGTTATTTGATTGAGCTGCTCCAAAACGAACACGATGGGCTCAAATATGATACGATGTTTTTCCTTAATAAGTTTATCTTTCTCTTCTGGTGTAAGATTGGTGTTATTTTTCACCTTTACGATTTCAGTCTCCAACTGAGTAAGACGTTTGGTAAATTCTGAATGGTGTTGGACGAGTGTGCCTAGACACAATTCATCCCAAAGTAAGTTTATCCTCTGTAACTCTTTAACTAATAGTTTAACTTGTAAAATAGTCTTTGGGGCCTGTTTCGCCAAGGTTTCCACCATATCTAGGAAACAGGAATTCAATTCATTGTTAACCACTTTGTCGCTCGCAGAGTCTTCCATTTCTAAGTTGTTATCATCATCACTGTCTGCGTCGTCGTTGGACAAGAAGGATCTAGGAACGTGTAAGTCCGTTATACTGTTTTGTTCAATTTCAACGGCGCCTACTACTGCGGGGAAAGTAATAAGATGCGGCGTATCTTCTGCCAATCTACATAACAAATCTGAAACGCATTTTCTTACATACGTTTCTGGATGATTAAGTCTTGAAAATAACTGAGGAATTATAACTTTCCAGGGCTGGGTAGGCGTATTGGCTAATCCTGATTCGAGGACGGTTTGTAACTCCATAGCATGTTTAACAATGAGCCGAAGCAGTCTGAGAGTTGCGGTGACGACTGCATTTTCTCCACTGTGATTGATGTAGTCAGAAGCACATATTAATTGCAAAAACTTGAAATAAGCATCCGCTGATAATTCAAAATACGAAAACACTCTCTTCTGGGCCTGTCGCCAGATATCAACAAGCAAAGCGAGATGTTCGGGGAAAGCATTGTTCAATGATGGAACCGTACGCAGTTGACTTTCGATCATTTCAGATGTGTTTATTTCGTTCCAGTCGATATCTTCTTCATCACATGTTGCCTTGGTTTTCGACAATATTTCACACACTGCTTCAAAATCTTGGGGCGAACATCCAATCATAACACTCTCTATCTGGAGCTTATCATTGTCCGTGAGCTGCTCCCTAGTTTTGGAGCTGAACTCAACCATTTTACGGCCCCATCTAAAACACCAAGCTGCAAAACTAGCCCAAGCTTTTGCTAAACCAGGGCATTGATTAACTCCAAACTGCAGTAATTTACCAACTGCCGCATCAGTAAGCGGAATAACGTTTACTGAAATATTATTATCTACCAGACCAATTTCCGGTAAAGCTGCAATCAGTTTCATCAAATGTGAATCTTTGACTAAAATATTTTCGTTTTCATTTTGCACCCATTTGGAGAGAGTCAATAACATTCTAGTACCCTTTTCCCGGAGCTCGTAGCTTTGCTCGCCCAGTGCTATTCTTTGTGAAAACCCAAGAGATATACTTGCACATAGATTAATAGCCTGCAGTTTTAAATCTTCCCTGCCATAGGTAACTTTGCAAAGTTCTGTTAATGCAGTGGCATTGTTAAGTGTCCATATGTCTAAATCGTAAGTAGTGTTCGACAACAGAAGGACATTACTTACTTCTTCCAAGCTATTAACATTAAAACACAGCTGGAAAGCTGTATTGTTTTTGAAGTGTTTAAGAAGCTCTCTCTTGCACATTTGTGAGTTGGCATTCTTCCTTGCACTTCTTATTACGTCGAGTCGCAGACATTCATTATAAAACACATTTTCGTCAGTCATATTGAATTTCATAAAAAACTGGTGCCACCATAAAACGCGTGTCAAATTTTTCAGTTCTGTTCCATAAATGTTTTCTTTCAGAGCGGATGGTTTAAATGGGTTAGTACTTGCTTTTCCATTTTTTATAATATTTAACAAACCCTGGTTTGCTAACTGCATTACAGCAATATCTTTCAGGAAGTGTACAGCATTAGTTCTAAGGAATTCTTCTGCACTATTATTTAATAAATTTTCACAGTCATTTAATAAAACCTTATATTTGTCATCGTAATTTTTGTTGTATAAATTTATAGCAGAATATATTAATGTTGTCTCAATTTTGTCAAAGAGACCCTGAAATGAAGAAGTATTTTTTGACATATCTGTGGCCTCAGCATTAAGAATATTCCAATCTCCTAAGACAGGAATCTCATTATTTTCCTCAAATTGCCTTAAATCTATCAAAGATTCCCAATTGGAGGAATTGCTACTTCCTGCTGTCATTTCTTTCCATTCTTCCATATCCTCCCAACTTTGAATATTCTTGTAACTTTCATATACTTGTTCATTGACAAATTTAAGTGCCTTGGTGTCTAACAGGGGCAATTTTGTTTCATTGCCTATATCATTCATCCTTTCGTTACACAATATCTTGTAAAATTCTGTTGCTATTTCAAAGCGTGAATTAGCTTGTTCAGCTGCTCCTTTTAACCATGGTAATTTAAGGGCGAATTTATGTTTTATCCAAACATAAAGGCCATGCAGAACTTCTGGTTCTTTGATCTTTATTAAGGCTCGCGCCACACTCATTGTTATAGCTTCTATATCTATATTAGTAGTTGAGTTTGCAGCATTTTGTAATATAAGTGATGCATGATATATTGCTGCTCCATAATTTCCGCCGTAAATACTGACCGCAAGTGCTGCAGGACGAACTCTATTTAACCATTCTCGACATGTTGGCCAGTTGGTGTGAAAAAAAGTTTTTGCCGGTTTTTCAACTGTGGGCAGAACAGTGGCAGTGCCTTCGGCAGCATTGTAAGTGTACTTCTCTAAGAACATCATAAATTCAATAAGCCACCGTGACCTTACTAGTTCTGCTGTGACCAAATTCAATAGTTTTTTGTGTTCTTTGGCCACATACTTTGTTTCAGTAGAGGATATTTCTCTTGCAACTCCCTTCAAGATTCCTTCTATCTTTGTAAAAGTTTCCTGGGGCTTGCCTAATACGGTACGGAGTTTTAATGATACACATGTGTGTGCTAACTCTGAGAGTGCCCAATTAACACAAACAGATAAGAAATTTGATACACATTGTCTGAAAAAATTTAAATTATTTTCATCAGGATCATAGCTCTGTAGAGGCCAAGAAGATATGAAAATATCAAGCAAGAAGTCTTTTTCATCATGATTGATTTGTGTAAGACGGTTTATTATTGCTTTGAAATGATGAGTAGGCAGCATGGAAAAAGATCCTTTCATCAGGTATTCTTTAAATGCATTTAACTTTGTATCACAGTTGATAATCATGTGCGGGAACTTGCAGCTTCTGAATATCTTTACAGTTTGCTTGTCAAGTTCTTGTTGAACTATATCCCATGGTAGTTCAAATAATACTTCCTTACATAATTTTGACAAGTTTTTGTTTTGATTATCAATGTGCAATATACATAAAACTGCTATTGTTTTGAGGAGGAGCATATTTAACACCATATTCTTGTTCTTCAATAAGAAATAGAAGTTTTTTATTACGAGCAAGACAATGTTACTATCAAAACTATATGCTAGGCTCAGCATATTTGTAAGTAGAACATGAAAACCTTCTGACATATTTACTATGGATAAGTATTTGTCCAATTGTCTAAATATATCAGATACCCAATTCAAAACTAGGGTTAAGCTTTCATTAGGCAATTGTTCATCCAGAACAATGCTAAGTATGTTTAATATTACTGCTAAGTGGCCAGATGTAGGGCTGGAACTAGAAACCTCGCCTAAAGTAAGATTAGATAATCCAAATAGGTCATTTGTTCTCTGTTGGGAATCCATCACTAAGTCACTTGAGGCTATAAAATGGTTGTTCTTCTTGCAGTGGGAATACAAAAGATATAGTATAGCATACTGCAGTGCAGGTCTCTCTTTCATCAAAACCTCATCATGTGGACACATCTTTATAGCCAGTAGTTCTAAAATACTTGGTTGTAATGCCCACATGCCAATAATTGAGTTACTAGCGTTTGCTAGCTCCGATAGACATTGAAGATAAAATATGATATTCCTCTCTGCATCATTTTCACTAATCCCCTCTGTGTACTGAACTTGTATAATCTGTATATGAGGCAATATAACAGTATAAGAATTTTGAATGTCTGTTAAAACATATTTGTATGCCTCTTGTAAAAGGGGAATGTTTTTCAAATTAAGTAGATTACTGTAAACTGACATCACAGCAGTCAATACCTGGCAACTTTCATGGAAGCGTAAGGGACGTAACAGGGACTGTGGCCCAATAATTTGTGTTATGAACTCCAGTGTTAGGTTTGATGAAATTTCTTTAATAGCTGTTGATATCAGATTAATAATGCTAAGACAAAGCTTTTCGTCTGCTTGCAAGTAAGTACTCATTTCAATAGACATCAAAGTAAACAGTGCTGACAGACATGAATTTGATTTCATCTGTAAATATTTGATGAGTAACATAATGCAATCATTGCCTGCAAATATAAGCTCAGACTCTGCATTTTCCTTAAGAGCATCTGTCATAACTTGAAGAACTTTTGACAGTGAATCTGTCAAAAAAGACCATGAAACTGCTTGGGAAACATTCGGGCTGAGTAAAGTTCCCAAACTTTTGACAACAGTATTGAAAACATTCAAGAAGGATGCAATCTTTTGCATGCATTCTTCATGGGAATTAGCATCCCCATCTTTGTCACTGTTATTTGAATCTAGCTCTTGACAGTAAGCCACCATGTCTTCAACAAATTGATTGAGTAAATTTACTGAAAAACCAACATCTGCTTGCCAGTGGCGGCTCAATTTAAATAATGATTGTAGTGCAAAATCTCTCACCTTATTTGGTTGAGCATTATCAACATGCCAGCCTACCAATATATCTACAGTGTCAACAAAGTGGTTAGCAAAATGTTCAGGGTAAGAGTTGGACATCAAAATCATACCATTAATAGCTGCCATGAATACATCAGCTGAGTCTGTAGCTTCAATGATACCTTGAAGCTTTTCCAGTGTAATTTCTGCAAACTCACCCACGCTAGGAGTCTGGTAGTCAAGCTGAAAAGTCTCAGTGAAGGAAAGTATAAGCAAATGCTTGATTGAAGTATTGTGAACAGCATATGTTGATAAAATCCAATCTAAATGTTTTCGATAATCAGGGCCCATAACAAATCCAATCCTGCCCAACACACCAGCTGCATTCTCCTTAGTTTCAGGACTGGGTGCATCATAAAGCACATCCAAAAGTGATTCAACTAGGATATCATAAGATCTACGGATATAGTGTGCGTTTTCTGGCAGCATAACAGCATCTTGTAATTTGCTGCAAATAACTAGTGACTTCTCCACATCACCCTCAGCACAAAGTCGACGTAAAAGCTTGGATATACGCGGGTCCTCAGGCAGATTGACTACTAGGTCAGACCTATCGTAAAATTTATTGTTTCCTTGCGACCAGCCATCGCTGTTCGATGATCCTAACGATTCGTGATACTTGTAAGAGCTTTCGTCGCGGTCGAACGTTGGTCGTGGCGGGAAACCACCACGGCCTCGGGGCCCACCCCGGCCGCCGCCCCGGGAGTGTCGAAACTCGGTGACACGACCGCGAGACCGGAAACGCGGGTCTCGAGGTCCTCCAAACGACGAAGACCCCTCATATGAGCCAACATAACCTCTGACCTTATCGTCAGTTGTGTTTTCATGTCTGAAATCGTCCCGATCTGAATTGTCAATATTTTCAGACACTCTCGAACCTTTCACTTTACTATTTGCCGTGGTTGATAACATCACTAAGGTTTAAACTCGATATATATATTTTAAAACACATTGCCGTTACTTAAATCGCAAAATATAGCCAAAATTTTGGACACAACACAAACGCTTCACTAACTTAAAATGACAGTTAACTTGACATTTCTGACAATTTGACATGGATTGTAAATGAAATAATCTGTGGGAGCAACTTATATTTGTATATAAGTTATTACTCTGAGATGCTAACTCAAATACAGTAGTAATGCATATAAGCGTAAAAGCAATGCATACTGCATAAAATTTTTGGTTATTTTCTTCGCAGTTCTTAGGTGTCGGATCTTTTTGTTTCCGTATTCGTGGCTCAAGGAACGAGATCCTCAAGGTATGCTCCGAGTGACCAGGGAATGTCACTGCCTCAGTACTGGCTAGCCGTGAATCGCGACAAATAGTGATGGTATCTTTTTACGTGCTTAACTGTTATTTTATGCGTACGGCCATGTATATGGCATAATATTATTTTATTTCAAATAAATCGATTCACTACTATGGAGGAAATTGGTTGGTCGTAGTTACTTTTTTACGTTTTGCAGATTATAAGTACTTAACTATACTTACAAGACAAAAACCTTTTATTAAAAAAAAAAAATCAATGAAAAGTAACAAATTCTTTTAGTATATTTTTTTTATTTTATCAATAGTTTCCCTCTTCCGCATCACTGTTATATCTATATACTCACTTATATGTATAAAAAAAACTATTTGTCTCATACAGCAAAAAAAAAGTAAGGGCTCTTGGGTATATCGCTCGTGTACAGCATATAGAGGTAGGGTGCTAGAATTGAACCCTGGGGTACGCCAGCCTTTAGGGTCTATGGCTCTATTACTACTGTTACTAACTTTAAGAAATTGATTTATATTAGGTAGTATCTCTGTTTTTACAGGTGCGGCCTTTCATGTTTTTATTTTCTAAGCAGATTTGGGAATTTTCTATTAGCCTTATCTATTGATTGTTTGTAATCTGTGAGCAACGGAAAATTATGGGCAATGTTATCAAATCAATTGTAGGTTCATCATAGATCCCATAGAGGACTAGCATGCAGGGCTCTAAAATAAATTAAAAAAAGAAGAGCATAAATAAAATTAACCTCACATTATATTAATACTTTATAATGACTTCTACCGATCTTAAATACAATATATTCGTATTTAACTTATGCTCTATTTAAAATCATTGTGTGCTGACGTATGTTACGTGTGAATTTGTAATAAACGAAAGTCGGGCTCTTACGTCGCCATTCACAAATATGAAATCTACTAAACGAACACATGACTTCAAAGGTAAACATTATAACATTTTGTTTACTTTCCATGTTCCTTAAATTTATTCTTTGTTCTGTGTGTTATTTATATACTTGTATTTAATTTTAGCTTTGGAGTTAAAAATAAACAACCAGTCTACTTCCCCACATATCATTTATTTCAAAGAACATTCTGTAAGAGATCACACAAATGACAAACCCTCGGGTAGAACTTTATTTATAGTTAATGTACCTCCTTATGCCGATGAAAACGGACTGAAGAATGCATTTTCTGAAGCGGGCATAGTAAATTCAGTCATTTTCACTATAAAACCTAATATAATAAATCACTCTAATACTTACATGAATAAAATATGTAAGCAATCTTTTAAAATATGTTACTTGGTATTCAAAAAAGTTTCTGAACTAAATAAAGCGCTGGAGTTAAAAAATTTGCAGCCCTTGAATTCTAATGTCCATGAACTTAATGTGGGTTTGAAAAAATGGATACAGGAACATAACAACATGGTGGAACAGCCCAAAGTTCTAAAAGAGAGAATAGAAACTTTCATGAAAGAACATGATAAAAAGATGGATTCAGATCAGAAACAAGAGAAGCTACTAGAAAAAGAGGATGATGAAGGATGGGTAACAGTGACTAAGGGAGGGAAGGTCCAAAGCTTTGCTCGCACTGAAAAAGTAGAAAGTAAAATTATGGCTAAAGAAGAATCCAAAAAAAAAAGGAAAGAATTGAAGAATTTCTATACTTTCCAAATTAGGGAGTCTAAGATGAAGCACATAGTTGCACTTCGGCAAAAATTTGAAGAAGACAAAAAGAAGATTGTGCAAATTAAACAAAGTCATAGATTTAAACCATTCTGATGCAATAATTTAGTACATTGAGTATTTCTTATATACTTCCAGATTTGTTGAATATAGAATAAAATGTAAAATAGCAATGTAATTACAAAGTCAATAAAACTTTTTTATTAATGGTAATGATATCTAATGCTATTTGACTGCCATTTCATCTTACCACAAGTCAATGTTGTTTATGTAGAAAAAAGAATTTGTCCTTCAAATAAATAGAAAATTTCTTTACTTGGTTTTTAAGTTTATTATCTGTTTTAAAAGCAGGTGCTCTTAAGACAGATAATAAACTTAAAACCAGTAAAACTATAAACCTAGTTTTTTGGTTCATGCTGATATATTATATCTTTAAAAATATTTGTATTTATGCCAGCTATTTCAGGATTTGTGATTGCCATTTTAGGAAAATAATAAAAATTAAATATACCAGTATAGAAAATAAGTCATAATATAAATAAACAAAATTTCTATTCATTTCTTAATTTTATATACTTAGTCTCATTTAAAAATGGTTGAAATTTGATACAGAACTTGTAATATCATTACAGCAAAGGGGGACTGGTGGTTTAAAGTCATATTATGTTGGCCAGTCCCAAACCCTTACCTACACTAACTTTCTATATTATCTCTTTATAGGCTTTAATGAAAGATAAATGGGACAATTTGATAATTTATTGGGTGATTGTATGTGTCTCTACTGTAACTAGATTGGTATGTTTCTACCTCCCCATGTGCTTTTCGTAAGGTGGTGTAAACCCCAATCATTATTTATAAAGTAATGTAGATTGTTGATGTTTATGATGAATGGAACATATGGCAAACACAAAACAAAGTAAATAACACTTGCATAACAGCGAAGATAAAGATAAAAGATTTTTATTAGGAACAATAATACAAAGAGCTTAAACACATGAAAACAGTGATCATGCAGAAGTATAAACTGTGTTGCAGTAATTATCGCTAAGAAATAAAGACTGTGTTTATATATTATTTATTTTATTAGAACCACCAACAGAATTATTACATATTATTTTTCTACAAAATACATAGACACACAACAATCTTTTTAAAGAAATTATGGCAGTAAATAAGCATAAGATGAACAATATATCATCATCATCATCATGATCAACCCATTCTCGGCTCACTACGGGTCTCCTCTCAATATGAGAAGGGTTTGGCCATAGTCCACCACGCTGGCCATGTGCGGATTGGCAGACTTCACACGATTTTGAGAACATTACGGAGAACTCTCAGGCATGCAGGTTTCCTCGCGATGTTTTCCTTCACCGTTGAAGCAAGTGATTTTTTAAGGCTAGACTCTTTAAAACGACTATCTGAGCCCTGTCAATTCTTACGGAATTCTTATGTTTACGGACAACCAACCCAAGAGGTTATACAGTACAATAAAACTGATTGTGAGAGGGCAAAATAAATGGATTTTAGGCACTGACAAACAAGGGAAAAAAAACATTATTTTCCGATTGAAACGTTATTATTACAATGTTTGTTTTTAACAAACATCAACTGTCTTGTAGGAGACGAAACAGCTTCAATACGATAAGGAAGTGTTCAGCACAACACCTAGGTATTTAATACAAGGGGTTCGTTCTATGGCTGCACACATGCATTTGATTTCAAAGTTATTACAGTCAAGGGAAACCATTATAGCAATACTTACATTTGGTGACATTTATCCATTATGTAGTAAAAACATGTAAAATTCGACAATCTCCAACGGGCGAGTGTGGCGAGTCACAGCCTAAACCCTTCTCATGGAGACATAACCACACCCTGACAAATATAACATTGCATATTGTAAAGTTATAATTCTATTATTATTACACAATCAAAGTTGACCTGTACATGACAAATACAGTAACTATTTCTGATAAATCATTACATATCAATCATGATATTTCACTTAACATCAGCTTCACTTTTCTTTTGTAGTCAGAGAACTTGTCATATGCTCTTCTGGTGGCACTTTATGATGATGCGCAGGAGCCTGTTCTCTGGCAGAGTGTCCAATGCAGTGAGCAGATTGTTAATATTTCCATATACACAGCCATTAGTGAGGGCTACTTGCACTGCTTGACCAATTCTGTCCAAGCAATCCTGTAAAAGATTTGGGGATATATTGAATAATTCAATAATACTAGGAAATTTTTCTATAGTGTTGAATGTTTGTTTTGCAAGATGTGCGTTCCTAACTCTTCTCTTGTAAAGCATACATTAGTAACCAGTAATCCAGACGACGATGTTGCGGACGAGTGCGCGAGTGTTCCCGAAGAAATATAAATAAATACTCTCCATTCATTTATTAATTATATAATTTAAGAAATTAATGAAATTAATGAAATTTCCCGTGAAAGAGCATCGCTGGGTTTTAGTGGGTACGTTTGCGCAATTCCACCAGTAATCAGATAACCAGTAATGAAAATCAAACCCAATATAATTGTATCCAGAACGAGGGGGAAAACTGAAGAGCAACAGGGTAGCTGCTCTTAGCTTTTCTGAAAATCCTATGGTAAAGATAAAATGTACCTCGATGCAAACACACTTTTGCAATTATAATTATATTATTACAGATTATTAGGTAACTACCTGTAGGTTAGCGTCATAATGCAATCTAATACCAGAGTTCAACAGTTGATGTACATAATTTTGAACCAATGGTGCTAATGCAGCCAAATGTTGGGCATTTACAGCAGTCGGAGGTCCATGAGTGCGTCTTCCAGCACGCAAACTATTTAGAACTCCTAGATGTAGTTTAATATATAGCTCAGCCTCTGAAAGAGACTTGCTTGTTACTGAGTTAACAATTGGGAGCTTCTCATCATCTAGTTTTATGCGCTTTACAGGGAGTTCCTCACACTCTTTATCTGAAATATTATTTGAAATATAATTAACTTTGTTTTCAAAAACAACACAAATCAATTAAAAAAAATAATAATAATAACTACTCATTTTACACCAGCAATTGCATAAGTAAAACCAAAGGGAGCATTTATTGCTACTACTGTGCCTTTTTATTCCTAAAAATGGCCTCACTATATAACTAAAATGTTTTTAATAATCCATTGCTGACATTCAATTATTAAACATCTATCTATATATGTTAGGATACCAAAATATAAGCTGGTACATAAATTGACGAAAGTATAAACGTACCCTGTATTTACCATTAGTGAATATTTAAAATTAGTTTAAACATAAAACCTGGCTTCACAGTACCACCATGAGAATAAAGCAGACTTAGATGGTTGATCTCTTGGTTATTTAGCCTTTGAATACAATAAAACAATATTTTATAGCCAATTTTTGTTTATTTTATTTTTTAAGTTTAAAATTTTAGTCAGGGTTTGATTTGTAGTGCACCTAGGTTTATTTTTTATGGGTACACTTTCCCAACCATCTGCAAAGTCCATTTTAATTTTAGCATTTAGTATTTTTACCAGTAATTTTCATAGATCATATGTCAGAAACTGGAACCTAGATGATTTTAGTTTTCAATAACAATTATTTATATTGTTGTGTTTACCATTTGTTTGCCATTTTTTTTTTTTTAGAAAAATACTGAAAGTTGTGATAGGTTAGGTAGGTATGCCAAAATATTCTAAATTATTTGATTTGAGGTAGATTTTTCAATTATAAGATTATCTGCCTGAGGAATAAATACTTTCCCTTGGCATATTTGGCATCAAATCTATTCCTCAGGAAAAGGTTATTGGGCAGAAAACAACAGCCCTTAGCAAAGTTTTAATTGAAACATATTGACATAATGTTGTACCTTTATCAATATAAAGAGGTGCCAGCGCACACCAATGTATCAGGCCAGCCAGTGGTGTGACAGCCCCCATAGGTATTGACCCGTTGGGCAGGGAGGCTGGATTTAACTGTGCTGACATACACAGTGTTGGGTTTGAGTACACCTGTATATCAATAAAATTGTAAGTGTTTAATCAAACATTATTAATATGTACCTAGATGTAAAAATAACACCTATAAATTACTTTTCAGTAGGGATGGATCAGGCCATAATTTGACATACAGATAGCTATTGCAAAGTCAGAATCTCCTAAGAAAATTGAAAATTTATAAGCAACATAGGGCTGAAATTTGTATAAAAGCAGAAATTCTTAAATTAGAAACATGAGAACATCCAACTAAATATACCCAGCAAAAACTTATTTTATGATAAAACATCGCCTCATCATACAAGTAAATTATTCTTGCCCTATTTATATCCAGGAGGTCCCCACTCTCTTTGGAGTTCAGTTAATAGAGCATATAACCACCTCACTGTCTCAGGTATAACAAGTTTTCTCAGCGGGCATAGGGGGTGGTGTTATATGGTGTATTGCTTGCCTAAAAACCTTACCCAAGAAGTGATAATTTCCAGCAGGTTCTTAGGTGGCATCTTCTTAACCTTTTGGATGTCATGCATATACAGCTCAGTTACAGCTGTTATAAAGTTTGACACAAACTGAGGTGCTGTCTTCGCCAAGACCTTGAGGGCAGTCTGATTGGATGTGTTCAGGTAAAAGTGATCTCTTATGACATTCTCCACTAATTGTAGAGATTGTGGGGATGAGGAACCCATCTGTTGAAGCCATACACCTACTGCTAATAGTACCTGTAACAATATTAAAAATAAACTCAATTATAATATTTTCCCAAATATAAATAACATAATATAAATAACCTGACTTGCTTTAAAAAAACCACCCTAATATCTCAAAACACTGCTGAACTCACACATGGCAAAATGTATGCTTAATTTATGAAGAAGCTTATAAGTATTCTATATAGGTTTTATCTTTACTAGGCACCAGGTATACCCATAGGTCAGTAATTTTAGAAAACCACATAAGATAATATTATTACAATGATTAATAACAAAACTGCAAATATAGGTAACTTAGTAAAATTAACCTACAATGAAAAACTTGTCAGAATAAGACAAAAATTAGATTTAACTATTTTGAATTGATTGTATTCTTCTTCTTCTTGCCCTTATCCCACATTATGTGGGGTCGGCACAACACGTCTTCTTCTTCCACTCACTTCTATCAGCTGTCACCTCACTACCCACACCTTTTACCCGCATATCCTCTTTTACACAATCCATCCATCTCTTCTTTGGTCTTCCTTTACTGTTTTGCCCTTCCACGTTCATATATAACATTCTTTTGGTGACATCACTTTCTTTCCTCCGCATTATATGACCATACCATGCCTACCTGTCACTCCTCATCTTTTCTGTCACTGGCGCTACTTTTAGACTTCCCCTTATATATTCATTTCTTATCTTATCCATTCTTGTCACACCACACATCCATCTCAACTGTATTGTTCTGGTAAAATGTTATTGTTGGATATAATATTTGTTTATTAATTTAATGTATTATGGCTATAACATTAAAAACTTACAGGTGTACTAGAAGCTGACACAGCCATACTGGCTAGGGTACTCAAAATTTTTAACTTTTTCTGACTCTCCGTACTTCCAAATAGAGATAAAAAGATAGTATTCTTGGTGATATCATTGTTACAAGAAGAGATATATTCACAGATGATATCTATGAGCTGTAGCTCCTGAAGAGGGTTCAAACCACGACGATTGCCGCGTCTATCGTTCTCACAGAACACGAATTCCGAAATAATATCCATGGCCAAATCGAGCTGTTTGTTAGTAGGCGCTGCGCGACCAACCAATAATTGTTCTAAAATATATACAAAACCTTAGTAAAACAGAAACAAAAAATGTTACAATTCAGTTAGTCTGGTAAAATCACCTATCTTGGTAAGAGCTTCTTTAGCACAGGCTGGGAAATCATACTTCCTTAAAGTATGTTTTATATCGGAAAAAGACATTTTGGTTTTAAAATTAACTTAACAGTGTCACACGTTTTTGTTTTGAAACATAAACATATTGCACCCTATATTGTATATTATTTATGAACATAAAGATCGATTCTTAAATACAACATACGAGACAACATAGCACAAACCACAGAGTACTTTTTAATAGAGAATGTAATCACTATGCTTTTTATATCAAACCCAATTTCTAAATGTGTATTTATTTATTTTTCCGATATAACAATAAATAGGTACTTACTATATATTAAATTTAAAGAATACATATATAACTTAAAATAAACCTTAGATTAACCTAAAACTAAAAATCATAAAAAATAAATATATAACATCATAACTAAAATATATTATTAAAAGGAGTCTCTTTAGGCAAGGTTCCGAAGATATTGGCAGCGTTCCTCCTTTGAATGGCTAGACTAATTCTTTGTCCGAGGTAGCTGACAGTTCTTCGGTCCCCTGTGATGTCGACTAACCTTTTTGCTATTTCCTTAAAAAGCCTTATAGCGCTAGGACCCCACAGACCAAGGGTCTTGACACCGAATGGGACAAAATCATATTCGGAGCCTAGACCCCTGTATTTGCATGCTTTAGCTTTTTCAGCCGCTTCACAAGCCGCACCAACTCTGTTGTTGGTTCCATGTAGATGGAAAGGGGCCATCGTGTCTATATAGGTTGCATCCCATACCAGCACCCGGCCCATCTTACATGGAATCAAACTCATACCATCCGGTCTCTTGCCATCGTCTCTTGCAATACCAGTCGGCTCAAGTAGACTTGGCACGTTGACGGTGGCAAGGGACCGGCGTATGATATCGCTAAGTGCAGCATGTCTCGAGCAGCGGCACGCACTTTTTTGGCATGACAGTCCGTGATGTCCTAGCTTGTCGACATCACTGCCACAGGGACATTTATGAGGAGCGCAGACCGGAACCCCAAAAAGTAGACAGGTTGCGATTCGGAGCGTGTCAGGCTCAAGAAATGTTCCTGTATTTGACGAAGCGTACGCATGAAGCCAGTAGCCAGCGTCATGTGCACCCACGGCCGAAAGCTAAGCACGCACCAAACCTGTACTACAGCTCAAAAGATTGTCATAAATAAATTTGTAGTTTATGTCGTCCCAGCTCCTCTGTGAATTTGGAGAAACTGGAAAATTTTGACCCGGACATGCAAAATAGAACATGGATGCGTTTCTAGCTTCTTCCAAGTCAGCAATTTCAAAGTTTGAAGGGGATGCCCTTAAAATTTTACTTATGATATTTGCTGAGCTATGGACAGAAGATAGGAAGGCTGGCAAAGCGACACTGGAAGTTTCTAAATAGGTAATCTAATTGTAATTGTAGATGTTTTGTACAAAGAGAATATAGTCAATACGTTGCTTTGATTGACCTTGAAGCAAGGAACATTAATACTTGCCTTGCGGGGCTTTCAAATTATTGTCTTTGGTGTGAAGTTGACGTTTTGGAGTTTCACGAAATTCTGTAGTGTGAATTTGAATTTGTTTTTCCAAGTTATTTGGTGATTCTAGATTGAGCGTACGCCAATCAAAATGGAAATATTAGTTGCAAATGTTGATCATATGAAATTTGATATAGATTACGCTTTAGAGCAACAGTATGGATCCTTACCTCTACCTTTTCCCGGGATGGACAGTAAGCATTAGTTTTTATATAAACACATAATTAAAATATTTCATTTAGACTCTGGGATAAAATTTAAAAAAAAATTGACCTGTTTTATGATTGAACGATGTTTAATTCTAGAATCCACAGCGGCAGTATGTGAATTCTTCAGTCAACCGGGGGGATGTAATAATGGTCCCCAATGTCCCTACCGGCACGTGAGAGGGGACCGAACGGTTGTGTGCAAGCATTGGCTTCGTGGCCTTTGCAAGAAAGGCGATCAGTGTGAATTTCTCCATGAGTATGACATGTCAAAGATGCCCGAGTGTTATTTCTATGCAAGATTTAATGCTTGCCATAATAAAGAGTGCCCTTTCTTACATATTGACCCGGAGAGTAAAATTAAAGATTGTCCATGGTAAGTTTTTATCATGATTTTGATAGAAACAGAATGTATTTTTAATCTTTTTAGGGAATTGTCATTATTAATAAGAGATTGGTTTCCAATTTTGCAACTTTTCTGTTACTCTTTCAATTAAATTTCATTTCGTAAGTTTGTAGAAAGTCCTACTATAGTGTAAAGGATTATGTGAATGATAACAAGCATGGGTATGAAATATTTATATAAGAAGGCTCTTTCAAATAATAAATAATTTTAAATGGCATGTGAGATTGTGAGATAACAAAAAGAAAAATTTACCTAGCTAAGTTTGTTGTGGGCTTCTTAGACTGGAGCGTGTTTGAAACCCTCATAGCATTAGTTTTAAGTTTACAAATGTAGTTATCACCATCAAATCACTACTATGCAAGTTGTTGATGTGTCAAAAGTGCCTTTAAGTGCCTAAAGGACTATTTAAATAAATATTATTTGAATTTGAATCTCTAAAATTGTAATAATTTTAATTTCATGCATTCCTTTTTTTATGTTATTCTGTTTCTTGAACTAAATCATCTACAATCTGAGGTTGTTAAATGCTAGATGAAGTCAGCAAATAATGCTTGATTTTGCTAGATAAGCAATGTTGCTGGTTGACAAAATCACTGTTAGGCAATCAACTTATGTAGATCCTAACTTTGTCTACATTATTTTGCAGGTATGACAGGGGTTTCTGCAGACATGGCCCCCACTGCAGACATAGGCATGTGAGAAGAGTTCTATGCATGAACTATCTAACTGGGTTTTGCCCTGAAGGACCTAGCTGCAAGTACATGCATCCAAGGTTTGAACTACCTGCTCCACCTGAACAGACAAAGGATGCTAAACGTTTACCTGTTTGTCATTACTGTGCAGATGTGGGCCATAAAGCATCTTCATGTCATAAGCTTCCACCAGAGGTAAGTTTATTTTTACTCAACTATCCTTAGATTTAAAATTAATTAATTCTGTTTATCTCTATCTTCATATTTTTTCAAGTACACATAAATGTGGTATTTGATATTCTTATTACAGTGCAACCTCGATATAGGTAGGTATGTTATATTAAGGTTGCACTGTATTTTGGTGTGGTGCAATCATATTAAATATGACACCAACTATTTCTATGTTGTATAAAAGATGTCTAGTTTTCAGTTGAGCTGTTTAATTATTAGCTTTGAGATGTTTCTCAATAAGTTCAAAGTTGAGTAATATTATACGTAAGCTTTTAGAAAAGCCTTATTAAAGTATAAAACATTATGTAAATGATAAACAAGCTTGAGTAAAAAATATTGCTCTAATATTGCTTAAATAATTTGAAGTGGTATGTTAGATGGTGATAACAAAAAGAAAATTTACCTGGCTAAGTTTGTTGTGGGCTTCTTAGACCAGGGTGTGTTTGGAACCCTCATAGCTTAAGTTTTAAGTTTACGAATGTAGTTATCACCATCAAATCACTAGTATGTAAATTATTGACGCGTCAAAAGGATGCTTTTAAAGGACTATTTGAATTTGAAAATTTTAATTTGTTTTGTCTGGCTACTGGGTTAACAGAAGAAAGAACTTAATATTGAATTAAATCACTTTATTACAGCTAAGGGAAGCTGCACAGAAACAAGAGGAAGCCAGGTACAGAGCATTGGGTTATATTAAACCTGCCAATGATACTGAAGAACCTCGAGTCCATCCAAGACTGTTACATAAACCTCTAGAAGAAGTTACATGTTTCAAATGCGGTACTAAGGGCCACTATGCTAATAAGTGTCCTAAAGGCCACCTTGCCTTTCTGTCGAACCAACAAAGCAACCAAAACAGTCATATGTTCAAAAAACCTAACTAGTATAAGTATGTGAAGCCCAAGTGAGGCTTCAAAAAACTTTAGTAGTGTGAAAATAATTGTGTATAGTGAGTGTGAATGGGGCAAGTTAACTCTACAATTGTTTAGATTGGTGAACATTTGACATGGAAGTTGTTTTAAAGCAAGAATTTATTTTAAGCAGATCTACTAACTCAAGCTCATATCATCATGATCAACCCATTACCGGCTCACTACAGAGCACGGGTCTCCTCTTAATATGATAGGGGTTTGGCCATAGTCCACCACGCTGGCCATGTGCGGAATGGCAGACTTCACACGCCTTTGAGAACATTATGGAGAACTCAGGACGTGCAGGTTTCCTCACGATGTTTTCCTTCACCAGTGAAGCAAGTGATATTTTAATTGTTTTTTGTAAAGCGCACATAATATGTTTATTCATAGTGTAGTGCTTTTGACGCTACATTAAAGCCTAACTCACAGCAATATTATTTGTCACAGTTGGCAATACTTAGTAAATAGTATAATGGTTAAAATTAGGCTTGAAGGATCCAATTTTTAAGTGAAATTTTCTTAGATTATGAATTGAAATTATTTAGGGCCAAAAGCTATTAAGCTTGGCCTTACTTATGCCGTTAAAATGTGACGGATTTGTCGGATACAACAATGTCGGCCTAAGAAAAGAGATTATGATATATAATACTAAAGACAATTGTTATCATATTATACTTATTTAAGTACTGTATTGCCGTGCAGGTCCGTTGGGATATGTACTGTTTGTTTGAGTCCTAACAATAAATCTAATGTAATATAATACTACCACGTTAATAACTTACTACGACGTACCTATGTAGAAGTAACCGTTTGTGATAGGCGCAAAATATGAAGCCAACAATTAACGCACCAAATTACGCGCGAAACTTCTTCCTATGCGTTATCGTTGATTGGATGCGCGTCATGGCGTCCTACAAGCTAGTTATAGCATAGTTTATTCAAAATCCTAACGTTAAGGACTATCTAGCTCTAATTATGTGGTTGATGGTGTATATATTGAAGATAAAAATATCCTTTATTAGCAGATGACTTGGTAGTTTGTATAGCTGTATGCTCAGCTCCATCCGCAGAATGGTTTTAGTGGTATGTTGATAAGATTTGTTTTAAGTTTAAGATTTCTTAACTTAAAAACGCTCGTAACTCCGAAAAGTTAGGTTCGTGCAAGGGAGCAAACTCTTCCCATACACCAGACTCTCCCCGCTCACATGCTAAGATGGCTGCTATAGCAATTCCAGCGGTGATTTTTTATCAAGTACATCACCAACCAGATGGACCGACCAGCTGAGGGAATCTACTGAGTGCAAATTTCACACAATAGCGAGACGAGCCTCCGATAGAAGGCGGTGGAAACAAATAATCCGCACGAGGTTGCAAGGACACCAGGACCACGATCTTCAGTAATGAAGAAACGACTGGAGAGAGAGACATCAGGCAAAGATGCTTTCGTGCAGAACTTGGCCCAGAGAAAGAAGGAAACGCTCAGACGGTACCTACGCGATACGTCCATAAGACGGTACCTACGCGATATTTGCTAGCAGGAGTACGTAAGCGCTCCTGGTCAGTCAATTTTAATACTTAAAATTAATGTTAATTTAATGACACTCGACACGTCCTATGCGAATGTGCAAATTACAAATTGCCCTGAAGAAGGATACAGCTCTAAAAACCTATAGACCCCTATTTTATATCATTCTTCACGACATACTCGTTGACGATGGAGTCATTTTTTGGATACCTTAGTAATCCGATGGTAGTTTTTAGGTGTCTGTGTGAATGTATTTTTGTAGTTATACCAATCGATAGTGTGTTTTTGATTGTAGCGTATGTTAGACACAACTGCTGCACCGTTCTCGTTGAAATCCTGGAGATTACTAGGATAATTTGTAATGATAATTTTGTTTTGACAATATGTATCGTGTAAGGACAATCGGAGAATGCGGCCTAATTGCCTTAGCTCAACGCATTGCTTCACCTACTCCACTGTGTCCCATTCGCTAAATCGCTCGTTCGTTAAGAAAGCATTAGTAAAATTGTATTTAGCGCGGTATCTCAGGAAAGAATAATTTTACTAAACTTATGAAATGTAAATAATATTTCTCCACACTAAAGATTAAAAATTACATTAGTATATACTTGTAAATTACTAGAGTCACATTAAACAAATTTAGTTGTATATTGTTAAAATGAAAGTTTCTGCAAGATGTTGTAATTGTTTCATTGAAATAATCTTTTATTTTATTATATTATAAAACAATATGTAAAATAAATATTTCTATATATTTTTAACTGATTAATAAATCGATTGACAGTTTCCCGCCTTTTTATCCGATCAAAGAGATTGATCACGTGTTTTAGTCTGTGTTCTCGACAGTCGTCAACTTTTGAACCGGTTGGTATCCTGAACCATGAGCTCGTTCCAAGTAACTAACGCTAAGTAAATTGTGTAATTGGCGTTTCTTTACGTGGCCAAGGTGTCCCAAGCGCCTTGGAGCTATGTCACTTATTAATTATACAAGATACAAAACAAAACTTTTTTTTTCCAAAATAATGGCTACGCAAACTATGGCTACGGCTATGAATGAATACAAACAAGAATTGCATATCAAAAATTCTCTACGTCATTTGAAATATGGTACCTATTCCGTTGTACGCCATCTCATAGGCTACCTACATTATTTGCAGGTCTTCAAATTGTGCCGACCTTTTCCAGCGTGCATAGTGTGATCAACACGTTTTAAAAAAGTCCATTTAGTTAAAATATCAATTGTGTACAATACGACTGTAAAAAGTGCATTCATCTTTTGAAGATTATCTAATAGTTCATTCATCTACGGGTGTTAAAATAAAAAATCTGACTGCCAGACTAGATTACTCCAACACATTTTCATTTGTCGAGAACACAACACTAAACGCTTCAACGTTTTTTATTTTACAATTAACCTATGTCGTTATTTACATGATAATATTGCTTTTATAAATCTATTTTCTAGAATGTAAATAAATAATAATCAACACGTCAAACTTCTAGTTTCGTCAACTTTACGCTAGCAGAGCAACCTGCACTCTGTATTGCATTGCTTGAAAATTTACCATTAGTGTTTAATAATCTAACTTAGCTAGTTCAGGTGCAGTTAACCTTTTTCATTCTGTAGATTTTCGTTTTTTATAATTCAATTGACGCAGACCAAACATTGGTATTTCAAAAAAAAAATTGTAAAATTGTGCGAATATAAAACACATTTTGCAACACAAATATTATACAACTTGTCTTGTATCACTTTATAATACGATTTTCAGGCAATTTCCGATGGTCCATAATTATGTTATGTCAATTTTATAAAACAAATCAACGTAACTCCAGAATCGAAACTTTCAGTACACTGCTCTCATGCCGAAATATATAAAGCGTGCTTAGCTCTACCTCCGACTTAAAAACAGTTAAACACTGACCTCCATTATAACTATAACTAAATTTGACTAGACAAAATGACAGTTTAAAAAAATATACGATTTGAACCGCATTCTTTGATATGGATCTATAGCTTACTCTGATTTGCTTAGTCAAAGTTAAGTGTTAAAACGAAACAGAATTTTGTTATCGGTTTCGTGAGTGAACTGTAAAGATGAGAGAAGATGCCCTGCACTGACGACGTTGATGCAAATGACAGTTGTGTTGTTCGAAGCGTCTAGACTCTACATATTTGTTTTAATGAGTTTAATTGTATCTATATATTGTGGTAGATCGTAATTTTTGGGTTGATCATTATCTATATCCAGTCTAGGGTATAATAGAGGTCAGTGAGTTAAAACGAGAAAAGATGTGGCCGACATTGATGTCACGTTTAAATACTAACTTTGAATGAGAAAAGTCTAGGTACGCTCTATATATGTTAGCCGAATAGGCTCGATGTCACCGTTAACGGGGAAAGCATGAATTTGCAATTTGTTATAAGACACCTTGTCGATCTTCATTCACGGGGACAGTGGGATAAGTATAAAATTTTTAAAAATTCATTCAGTTGTTTATCACTTTAACGGGGACTATTTTTTAGAGCTGAAACTATTAAACATTTTTTTTTCGTATGAAGTAAATATAAAAATTATAAAATAGTTGTACTTTCATGAGCTCAAATTCATAAAAGCAGGCCCTAAGTTATGGTCCCCGTTAAAGCGATGTCCAACAGGATGTCTCTGTGAATGATTGATGATTTTTTAATAATTTTATCCAAATCCCAGTCTCCAGACGTATATAACGGATAAAAAATAGACCGGAAGATAGATAAGAAATAGGGGGGGGGGGGGGGGATATTCAAATCCCAGCTAACGAGGACAAAGGGACTGCATTAATAATATCATACTTTTTGCTATCATGTTTTTACAATGATGCTGATTCTGCGATACACAAAGGTAAGTTGCTCGGTTAGTGGCATCGTCTTTTTATAAACATCGGCTAGTTACAAATCTTCGGTAGCCACAGCCGATGTCGCTCACCAGACTGATCCTGAGAAAATCCAGGAATGATAAATTTCTAGATTGTTCCTGCTGGAAAAAAAAAACCAGTGCTCAACACTGCGTCAAATATTCATTCATAAAACATTATTTTTTAGAGATTTTTATGTAACAGAATCATCACCATTGTCAATTATATGTTACTTTTCTCTGTGTACAATAATAATGTATTATTCTTTTAATTTAATGTCACTAATACCTAGTTGGAGCAATATATTACATTTCATCTACTTATTCTATTCTAAAACTAACCATCAGAGGCAGAATCTATTTAGCAAGTATGTATGTATTTACAAATACGACTTGTGAGTAATAATATAGTATTGTAGTTGTAGATAACACATTGCCAAGCAAGTTGTTAGTTTATAGTGTATCATTTTTAAATCAACCCATCTTTTGTACCAATAACTTAAGAATATTTTATTAACTCAACATTTATTATTTTTATAATATTATTGTCAACCACAGACATTGGCAAGGGCATAGATTTTATTGACACATCACATTATTTTAGCTTTTACGGATACAACACCATCTCTGAACAATATGAATATAACACTCTGCTGTAAACACATTGTCATATAATATAATTGTATTCACCTCAATATACACATCTCTTATTTAAACTAAAAGTAGCAATCCCTTTCACTATGACCATTCTGGGAAAGGATACTCTACATTTTTAAAGCCTCCCAATTTACTTTAATTATATATTTGTGTTCAACAGATCATTGGAATGGCACAATCATCTGCTTTCGCACAAGCTATTCATATGTTATTAGGTACAACTGCCTCTACTAAGAATACCACTCTAGTACATTATTACTCACAGTATTGAGTAAATAAACATACTCAGTGCATTTAAAATAATTTTCAATTTATTTAGCACTCCATTTGCTCAACAACTTTTTTGGGCCAAAAATGTTCCTTGTGAGGTTGTAGTGTAGGAAATACATTTTGTGACATATTTTACAGCTCTTGATACAAGAATTGAAAATGTCATGTCACTTTTATAGTAAACTATGATTAGAATAAGAGCTCACTACCTGTCAATTAATAGAATAAAGCATGAGGTTTCATGGGATAAGGAAAAGAGCAGACCTATTGTATAGATATTTCTGCCTTTTAACTTTCTACTGCAAAGCAAAACAAAGATGTCTTTGCTATGAGTATACCTCATTGGCTCACTTCCTCAATACTAGTTCACTCATTATAAGAAACATAGTGGGTTACAAGTTCAAAAATTTGGCCCAAATTAAGTAACTTGCTAAATAGATTTTGCATGCTCAGTTTAAAACTAAGGAATCAGTCGCAAATCATTTAAGGAAGTGTGTAAATGCACTAATTCTATTTACTTAGAATTAATATTTAGCACATCCAAAAACTTGCTAAATCGATTTTGCATGAACATTGTAAACTATGTGATGGTTATATGGCAAAATCTATTCAGCAAGTTTGTATAATAATCTTCTTTGCTTAAAATAATTTAGCACATCTACAAGCTTGCTAAATCGATTTTGAACAGATATATTAAAACAGCAACAGACTAGTGGGAAAATCTATTTAACAGGTTGATAGTAGCACTATTCCTATATAGCACACCTACTAACTTGCTAAATTGATTTTACACATGTGTTGTTAAACTGCAACATAGTGGCAAAACCCATTCAGCAAATTGGTGGATAAGCTAATCCTTATTACTTAAAAGTTTTTAGCACATCCACAAACTTGCTAAATCGGTTTTGCATGCTTGTTATAAAACAGCAAGGTATCGGTGACAAAACCTATTTAGCAAGTAAGTAGATGCGCTAATCCTATTTGTTTAAGAATTTATTTAGCACATCTACCAACTTGCCAAATAGATTTTGCCACTGAGCCTGTTGCGCGATCTCCCTGCGCCGCAGCCGCAGGTGCTCCGTGGCAAATACCCGCATCATCTGGCGGAAGCGGTGGTCCGTGTCCGCCGACACTCGCCGGCCCGGGCCGCGGCGCTGCGCGGGCCGGCAGTACACGCGGCCGGGCCGCGGCGAGCGCCCCGTGCGGCCCGGACTTGCGATGGGAGAGCCTCCGTCTACGCTCATTTCCCACGCGATGGGTGTCGATTGACCACTGCCCCCCGGCATGTTATGTTCCACTGAAAATCAGATTCTTTCATCATCCTCAGCCTACAATTCCATAACAAAATTATGCCTTCCCTTTTTTTTGTTTGTCACATAAGTCACATTTTTAACCCTATTTGCAAACTAGACTGAAGCACACCATGATATAGAAACCATGTATAAATAATTTAATTAAAGTGCTGTATTTCTGTATTATTTAGGTTAATGCACTTACATCATAAACTGCATCATCAGGCACATACTAACTTGTCAATTAACAATTTCTCAATATGATATGTAACTTTATAAACATAATCAATCATCACGTTAAACAATATTAGTTAAAAAAAAACTCACAGTTACGAAGTTTAACATCATCATCAGAAGAAGACGACTTTGAGGATAAATTCTTTTCCACCAATAATGTGTTAGGGCCTGGTATATGAGGGCCAGGCCAATCATTGGTTGGTACAACATACTGCAAATACATTATAAACAAATACATGTCCATTCCTTCCAAACCCAATAGAATAACACATATCGTATCAAAACAAAAATGAAAGATTTTTCACTACAGTTTTAACACTCTGAATCTAAATTGTCAAAAATAAATTAAATAGCTTACACCCTACAATGCTGCAAAGAAGGTTGTTTAAACCACCCATATGACATGTTGACCTAGGCATACAGGCAGGCTATATCAATTATCTGACCTACCTCCTGAGTAAATCTTTAAAGATAAACCAAATATCTCCCCATTAATTTATTATTGCTATTCTTCATTAAGAATTTGCCTTCAGGTCTACTTCACCATAAATATAAGTGTCAATTACATATGCTGTATACTATACAGTTGAAAATGCAGCTAATATGGAATATTATCTTTTGGCAAGCCTGCATTTATCTGGATCCTAGAGTTTAAGTGTCTACATATTTACTTGGCTACTAAGGAAGAGCACACTGAAGCTATAATAAGTTTTGTAAGAGTTACGAAGCAGTTGGTTTCCTTGCATTTTACTGCAAGCCAGCTGAGTGAAGTTGGTAGGTTATTCCAACCACTCTAAATGCGAGTGTGTTATTACAGCTGACATACAATTGTGATGCAGACTGTACCTGTAAGCACTAGGGGTTGGCAATAAAACATATGTTAACCTGTTTCATATGCAAATATTATATCTACCTCCACACCAACTTCTTGCACACCCGTCATTCCTGAACTCCCTGAGGTACCTGTGATACGTAATACTCTATGCTCCAGGTCCGACAAAGCAAGCTTTGTAGCACTTGTTCCACCTGCAGCTTGGATTTTAGCAGACTTTCGCTTTGTGTTATTTTTAAAGTCACTCCACACCTATATAATAAACAATACAGTAGAAAATGATTAAACGAAACGTCTAGTTTAGTTACCATATATCATTTATGTATAGTGCATAATTTTTGCTTCAGGTAAAATGGAAATGATGAAAACAACAATATGTATAAATTCTTTTAGTAAATAGAATAACCCATGGTGTACCTTTTTCCACTTATCAATACTTTTTGAGTCGCCTGCAACATCCAAATTCAAGAGATTGGACAGGTCTTCCCATAACTGTATGGCTCGCACTCTGCCCTGAGGCCCATCGGCTATCTTATTTAGGTCGCCATGTCTAAACAAACAAAAAAAATATAACACTAATATTTTCTAGGTATTTTATCAAACAAGTAGTTGTAATCACCGCTCCATGAAGCCCACTAGGGCATCGAATTGCGATGCACTAGTCCTCATTTTGTGATTGGTACTTAAAGTACTGTGCGGCGCTTGTGTCGACTAGAGAACATCTGGAGGCCGCACTAAGGAATTGTTTGCAGTATTTGCAGCTAACCGTGAAAACTAATACAATTAATTATACTTTGATTTGAACACCGGTTAAATTGTGATTTTATTTTAAGATTGCACAGGTGTTTACGTTTACTGTTGGATTCACACACAGATTACTAATATATTGTATGTATGTATATATATATATATTTTTTAATTTATTTTACAGCACTGGATTCCAATCCTCTTTGACCTATCAGATTTACCACTGACGAGTAAAAATACTTTAGGTAAATTTTAATTTTTGATATTGTATTTTAATACAAATAAGGCATAAGGCCAAGATTAGGTGGAATTTAAACCTAAAAATTGAACTCATTAGATGTTCTTCACCATTTCCTGAACTGGTTACTGTACAAATCGGCATTTTTTATTGAATTTTATTATATTCCTAAGGACATACTTTAAATTTTCAAATATGTCAATATTGTCAAAATAATGTATCTCTTGGGGCAATATTATAAATTGCACGAAATTATGTGCAGCACGAATATAGTGTTAATATTAATCATAGAGTAGGATATATATAGGGTATAGAGTTATCGCTCCCACGTATTTTAGAGATATCGAAAGCAGCGCCCCTACTGGTTAATTCCTGAACTAATTGTCTTGTGTATATAACTATAGCTGTATGAGATTTATGTATAGGTAGGTAACTTATAATTTGAATTTCATTTTTAATATAAATTCAGCGAATATTACAGATACACGTTTTAGCTGTTTTTGGTAGCTTTTAAAACAACATTTTTACTTTCTTTCTACAAAAGAGAATCTTCATAAAACGTGTATCAAATCGAAAAGAAACAACATAATTCATTTTTTTCTTTTATTATAATAATCAATACAACATTTTTGCATAAAATCTTTAACATCTACGTCTCTTGTTGCACCATTTAATATTTTATTTGTATTTTTACACCAGGAATATAAAAATAAATTGCATGAGTGATCTATTATGAATTTGGACAATTCTGTGCCATGTTGATCACAACTATTCAAAAAATTAAAATCACAATGAACTTGTAATATTGTTTTTATATATGTTTTGATATTATAAATATTACTTCGGCTTCTTAAAATGTATGAGACCACATCTTGAATGTTTGAAAACATTTCTACTGCTTGTGTTGCTGGGTATGAGAGAAGAAGTTTATTTTTTACCCTTTCTTTTCTGAAAGTAAATTTACAATCGTTGATATTATTAGTAAAAACATTTTTCTTGCATTTCTCACAATTTTTTAAAACCCTTGTAGCTTTTTTAATAACATACCCAGCTACATATTTTAATATTTCAAATATTTTTAAATTGGCCTTTTTATACTCTAATCCCATCAAGATGTGGTCATTTACAAGGTCATTGTAATCAATTTCATTTGGACCACAATTTAAGGAAACCTTCTTCCTAAAAAATATTTCTTTTAAAGAATTTAAAAGCATATTCTTTGCAGAATCCGCTTCGCAATTTGATCCTTTAGAGTGGCTACTTATGTTATTTACTAACACTGCCGCAAAAGCAATTTCAAAGTTTGCACACGTGGGGTTAATATTTCTAATGCCAGGGCTTCGAACTGAACCAAAGAAATTCTCCAAAGGATCCTGGTTAAAATGCCTCATCCAAAAAGCCCTCAAATTGTAATCCTTATGCAATTTTTTACGAATATATTCAACATTTTCGATTGTCCAAATCCAATTATTAATAGATGGTACACTCCTTTTTTTTCCCTCCCTGTCTATGAATTTCATGGTTTTTAATGTTTTTTTTGCTTCTATCCAAATTTTTTCATGACATGATGTTGGTGTCACTGGCCCAAGCAACTCCTTTGATGGCTTTCTCTTAGAATTCCCATAACTGCCATTTAAAGAGTCGAACAATTCATCAAAGAACTTGATTATGTCAGCTGTGCCTCTGCTTTCCTCAGGAATGATTTTTTTATCTGAAAAATATTTAATATTTATAAAAGTATTAGCAGTATTACTTATTAGTATTGATAATGTAATGTTCTATAGTCTTAAATACTCAAGAGACAAAATTATTCTCTATTCTAACATTAGGGTCAAAAATCTGACTTTGCATCCTTGGCTTGTATGAACTGTGTTTTAAAACATAGTAATAGTGTAATATAGTGTAATGTTTTTTTCTAGAAATAAATTAGTTTCAAAGAGATTAAAAGTTCCTTACCTGCAAAATATCCCATGCACATGGCAACAGAAGCACTGAATACCTGAGTTGCACATAGTACCTTCATTTTTTTTATTTTTTCTGGTATTACATGATGCTCAGTCAATTTAGGTAAAAATTTTAAGCCTTTATATGCAGGATTTTCTTCATATAGTGTCACTATGTGATCCCATTTTCCTATGACTTCAATACCATGGAGTTTACAAATAATATTTTTTTTTAACATATTGTTTCTGATTCCCTTGAGCATATGTGGTATGTCAAAGATTGGAATAATTTCTTGGTCATTTACTACAAAAAAATTGTGTTTCATGTGTTCTTTATTGTCTTTAAAATATGTAGTTTTAGTTTCATGTACTAGCTCTTTTATTGCACTGACATTTGAGGTTCCTTGGTCACAAATACTTGCTATCACTTTAAAACCTGCTAATTGAACTTCACTTATCACTGCTCTTAATTGATTTTTTAATTCTATTTTCGAAGTGCTGCCACAGCAAAATGTATATGCTAGTGGTTGTTTATAATTTTTTACTACACCTCTTAACATAAATACCAATACATGATCAGCAATTTTGTTTTCTGCTTTTTTTCCATTATCCACAAAACCTCTTATCAAATCTTTTTTTTTATTGTAATCAAAATGAGGGTAAAGAGCCATCTCATCAAATAATATGACACACAATCTGTCCGTTTCTGACATTTTGGAAACACCTTTTTTCAAATGGGAAAATATTCTTTCATTCACACCTGGTTTTAAATTTGCACTTGAAATCATGCGACTTAATGTTACTGGAGCAGGTAAAACGATAATGTTCCTTAGCCATCTGTATGCTCTAGGACCCATTTTATAAAATGCTAGAGAAAATATTTTTTCCTCTTTCGAGTATCTCCGTCCAAATTTGTTTTTTTTAGCTAGGTTTAACTGCATCATAAATAAAATCATTGCAGCAGAAGTGAAGTTTCTTGTAGCTTTTAAAAAAGATGGATTCTCCGTTATTTTTAAAGCTTTTTTCCATTTTTTCAAATAGTTGTCCTTACTTCTTTCAATCTTCTTAATTTTTTGCTTAAGAAAAGTTATTTCATTAGGCTCCGAAAAATCATATTTAACAAAACCTGCAAATAAAATGAATATGTATTAATGCATTTCCATCAAAGACGGAACCATAAAAGAGCCCAAATCATGCTTGGCAGGTTTATATATTATTATTTTTTTTTTTTATTCACCACAACTTAGCCCTTGACTGCATCTCACCTGAAGGCAAGTGATGATGCGGTCTAAGATGGTAGCGGGCTAACCTGTCAGGGGTATGGTAAACTCATACTCCTAATTGGTTTCTACACAACATCGTGCCGGAACGCTAAATTGCTTGGCGACACGTCTTTGTCGGTAGGGTGGTAACTAGCCACGGCCGAAGCCTACCACCAGACAAAAACACACCTGGCTTGTTTAGACTATCAAATACATAACATTCACATACCTTTCAAGACTGGTTGTTTGATTTTTACATTGCCAGGTTCTTTTTCTGTAATCATCTCTGAAAGAAACAGAAAATAGTCAGTCTATAAAAACTATTCATAATGTTGTTATAATAATTGTTGTAGCAGATATGAAATTGTGCTCTAGATCATAAAGTGTTTTGAGAAAAACCAAGTGATAAATATATTATATATAATAAATGCTGCACAATGATAAGTGTAGTATAGTAAGTAATAGATAAGAATCTTTTGGAGTAATATTTTTGGTAGGCTTTTGGATAGTTGTTAACAGATACCAAACAGACTGCCAATTCTTCATTTGTACATGTACATTTATACAGTACATTATTATCATTAATATCAACAGAAGTCTAGCCTAGCCTATATATTATGTAGGTTACAGTAACATGATAAATGAGTTATTTCAGCTATATCTCCTTAAGCAATTTATTATACCTGTAAAAAAGCTCAATTTGTGTCATACTTAATACTAGAAGATGGCTTGCACAAATTGATTTTTTCAGCATTTTCTGCCTGACTTATTTCAATATTTATATTAGTAACTTCTTGCAGAGGTGTCCTACGTGTTACACAGAATCCTGTAAAAATTAAATTATATATATATTTTTTTTCAAGTATTGTTTTTATGTAGTATCTCATAACTTCAGGAGTCAAAGCAGTTGTGAGCCTGTTGAAATTTGTTGAGTGCACTAACATTTAATCTTTAAGTTTAAAATTACATTAAATGATTAATTAATATATTAATTCAGTTTGCAGTGGCTTCTTTAGTTAAGATTCCACGTGATTGTACTCTTACTTACGTGGGAAACATCTCTTATTTCAATAACTATAACTCATATCTAAACTTTACTAACCTGGTAAATTGAGTGTTGGCACAGCATTAGCACATAGCCTATTGCTTGTAGTGTAGAACCGAGTTTCAAAATGATGATGACATACTCTCCGATACTTAAAAATGGTTTTGTTTTCTAGTGCCAATATATCTCCACCAATTGCATAGAGCCAAGTTCGAAACCGGTTAGGGTCTTTTTCAGGATTGGGAAAAATGTGTAAAATTGTTCCATCCAATCTTATAAAAGAAACATATCATTTTCGAATAAACTATATTATTTTAAAAACAGCCGACTTTCAAAGAAAAATATAATAAGGTTTATTAATTGAATTGTATACGTATTGAAATATGAAATGTAGGTGTTATTAATAGTACTAAATAAAATTATACTTACGTGTTTTGCCGCAGTTAGGTACGCAGCACTTTATAGTCAAATTATGCGGCATCGTCGGCAGTAACCAAATTAAGAGGCAAATCAAAATCCAGTGAGTATAGCGTGGGTCAACCATAAAAAGCGGGTCTGTCGGTGTCCAGTTAATGCAAAGTAGCATTGAATTTAGCAGTAAAATAGAAATGTGAGCATACAAGTTTACTCAATGAAGAAAATAGCAAGAGTAAAATTAAATAACACGAATGACAATGACATTTCTAAAAATAATTTCGTGATTGATAACAATATAATGTGACCCTTATTTCTTGCTGACCTCTTTATTTTACAAAATTAAGTCCGCAAAAATGAATATTACAATACGAATAGACAAATAAATTTCCTCAAATTTGCCTTGAGGTTAAATTTGTTTCATATTACACGACATTTTGATTTTTTTTCATGAATTATATGCATGAATTGGAACGCGTAACGACGGGAAAAAATAGGGATGCCAATATAAAAAAAAAAAGTGTGGCTATTACAAAATATATCAACGCCATCTACTGATTAATTCCTAAACTATACAACAAACGTTTTTCCAATCTGGTTGTTAGAAGTGATAGCACCGTGGGCTAAAGTCTAAACATTGGTGCGCGTGTTCATTGCAAAAGTTCGTTTTGAATTTTGCGGTATCCTTAAGAAAGTCATAGTTATACAATTTTTACGCTGTTTTGGCCATCCAGTTCTTGTGTTTGCACGAAGTTATTATAACTTATTTCAAAAAAGTTCAAACTTTCGTATAATAATAATCTATTCCTCAGTGACGCGAGTAATCGCTGAGAGGCCCATACTGCAAGTTATATTTAAGAAAGGAATACAAAGCAATAATGGTAATAACTTACAATTGGATATGAAATATATGTTATATTAATTAGAATATATGTATTTTGAATGATATCGTGCAAATATTTTTCAACACGTGCGCGTTAGGTTATGTTTATAAACATGGCTGTTTGGGACTTATCAGAAACAGCTCAATTAAGGATACATTCTGTCTATGTAGAATCTATCGGGAGTTTTTATTATAAATATAATCTTGTGCAATAGTTTGATTCTCGCTTTATCTCTCTCCAGTGTGAGATAGTAACAATAATGATCCTTTACTTCTCAGATCCTTTAATGTACACTAAATATTTAAATAAGAAAATAAAAGATTCTAATTAATAAATAATAACTAATTAAAATTTTAAAACTAAACTTGTAGTTTTGGCAGTAGACATTACTATTACAAATTAATCTTTGGTGAAATAACGAGATATTACCTTTGACCAAAATTGTTTTGATCCTTTGTTGCACTGTTTTAAACAATTCCTATTATTGCAGGCGGATAACGAATCTGTGAATCCCAAGGCATACCCCCTTGCCGATGCATCCTTAACAGCAAAAATACTTAACTTAGTTCAGCAAGCTGCAAACTACAAGCAACTTCGTAAAGGAGCCAATGAGGCAACAAAAACTCTCAACAGAGGTCTTTCAGAGTTCATTATTATGGCTGCAGATGCTGAGCCTTTAGAAATCGTACTACATATTCCAATTTTGTGCGAAGACAAGAATGTACCATATGTGTTTGTTAGGTCCAAACAAGCCCTGGGGCGAGCCTGTGGAGTGTCCAGACCCATTGTGGCCTGCTCTATAACTATTAATGAGGGGTCACAGTTAAAACCTCAAATAACAAGTATTCAGCAAGAAATTGAGAGACTTTTAGTGTAAGTGAAAGACTATTGGATGTGTTATTTTTGTAAATACATTCTTTAAAAATAAACTGGTTTTTCAATGCCAATTCTTATCCCATATCATATATTCCTTATTTAAATTATAACCACTTGTGCATTGCTTTAACCAACATTGTCCTGTACCAGTGTTTGTAGCTCTGACTATAAATATTACTGAGGTACTGTGTTCAATTTTGGGACAATAATTATGAGCTGATATTATTTACTGTTTTTGTAAATAATTCCTTATGCCTCTTAAATATGACTATACTTAGGTTAGGGGTTTAAAAACAAAAACTGGAATAAGTGTTTACGTGGGTTGGATGGGTAGACCAACATTTGAGGTCTGACCAACATTGGATATCCATCTGTTTTTATTTCCTATCAATTATTATGTTTTACAACAAATGGTAATAACCAATATTAAATAAATAAATAAAAATTTGAATTTGAATATGTATTTTAAATAATTCAATGTGACACGTTTGGTCAATAATATGCATCAGATGAAGAGAAACAAAATTCCAACCTTACCTAACCTAGGTAAAAAAATGTTTCAAATAATAAAATAATTTATTAGTTTAGATTTTTTTTATGATTCTATTATATGAAATTGCAAAATACTTCTTACAATTATTGAGAAAGAAGTATTTTGCAAAATAAAAAATAGCTTAAAGCCTTATCGCGGGTATCAGCTTTGAGCTGCTCAGCTCATTTAAATTCAATTACACTTAAAGTATGTAATTGAATTTAAATAGGTTCAATTAAAAATCTGCTATCTCTAATATTGTTACAAATTAACAGACAACACATATTTGTAAATACATATTTAATAAGATTAATAAATTCACAATAATAAAATTTATAATAGAAAAAATATTTCAATGTATCACAAATTCGAAAATCACGAATTAGGAAATTGAAAAGCTAAAAATAGTGCTAACTCTGTTTTAGCTAAATCTCTAAACTTATCTTAATTGACAGTCTTAAAGTAGTGCCTTTCATACTATGTATTTTGAAAAGGAAGGCCCTGTTTTCTCATTATCAGACTCTTGCTCTCAACACAAACAATCTGGAGAAGAAGAGGGCACTACAATAGGGTGTTACAATCAAAAGCTATGTTAAATAATACTTCACCCAGACCAACATCACTGGCAAGTGGTTACTGTAAGAGTAAGACCATAACTGGGGAAAATGTCCCCATAGAGCACAAGGGAGAACTTGCTCCTGTAAAAACTGCCATTTGGCAGAGACAAACAATCAAACAATGAGAACACCATATTTAGTGATGAGTGCCCATGTAATAGGAATTATTAGGGTTATCTTAAGATTTTGATTTGCACCACTACTTTTAACTTAAATTTCCTAAATTAATAAAATATTACTCAAAAAACTTTCTAGCTCTAAGGTTCCAATTATCTTCCCACCTATTTTCCTGAAACTTAGTAAGTTTTTCTCTCATATTTTCCACTATTTTATTTTGCTTTGTATTATTAGGAAACTCTTCAAACCATGACACAATCTGCTTGGATAACTCATCACTTGTTTTAAATACATAGCCATTTTCACCATCTTGCACTAGTTCATCAAGGCTGCAATAAATATATATATTCATAAAGCCTCCAGGCATCAGGATTTTAGCAAGCTTTAATGATGTTGAAGGTAATATGAGCTAGAGAAGATATTTGTGTGGATGTTTCAATTGCATATTTGGGAAGAACAGACTGATACATTGAATTGTAATTAAGAAATATGTACTAATCAATCTTCATATAAACCAGCCTTTTAATAGGCCATGGCTGGCCTCTGGCCTCCTCCCAATCAGAAGAGTAATACAATCAACTCACCAATTAAAATCACAAGCTAGAACAGGTAACCCTGCTCCAAACATATCAACAACCTTCATAGGAAGGTCTAGACCAGATGAACTAGTGTGTAAACAGACTCCAAGGTCTGCGCTGGCCACCATTGTGGGATAGTCACCAGCCTCAAGCCAAGGAGTTACAACAGTCACATGCTCCCAGTTACGTAAAGCAATTTGGTTTTTATAATAATCTTTCATAGGTCCTTTGCCAGTTATCACACATATAAGTTTTGGCAGCTTTTTTGATAAATTGTATGTTGTTTCGTAAACTGAAAACATTAACAAATTATAGTAAATTTTATAATACTTGTGCAGTTCAAAATAAATATTTAGTTTTTAAATATATTATTGGCAAACATGTCTCACTCTCAGGAGAGAGTATCCTCATCATAAGAGGGATCAATTTAAAGCTGCTTTAAAACCAATATTTTATAAAAATATTTTTTTGTCAGAATAAACCAAATACCTAACTGTTAGCTAAATAGTATGCCCTAATAAGTCATGATAAATACAAGACCAACAAGATTATATTAGTCTTACAAAGTTTAATACAAGGCAAATATATTCCATTCTAATAAGTTAATAAATTCCTTGTAATTCACATAGGTTTCCTTATTCATATTTTAAAGCTTTAACTAAGTATCACCTTGTAATGCCTCCATCAATATACTGAAATCTTCATCTGGAGTCCAGCTGGTACTACTAAACAGAAGCCCAGGCCTATCATATCGCACTCTCACAGTATTTTCGATTACTTTCGTAAATGCACTCATAGTATTTGCACCACCACTATCCAAATCTATACTTTTAAATACTTCATATTGCTGACCCATTTTAAGAAACCAGTCATGTTTTTCTTGTAATGTGATTGGGTGAAATATTCTTGGGGGTCTATCATATAGAACAGTAGCTCTGCAAAATATGGTTTATGATTAGCCCATAATTGATCAAAAACAACAACCATTAAGAGATAAAATTCATAACAAAATTAACAAGATCATAATATATTTTTCTTTTGTATAAAAAATGCAATATAAATCTTAATGGATCACATAGACAATGAAATAGATAGGCAAGAGGTTGATTAACACTATTGTAATATTATAGGTAATTTAAGAAATGTTGATAACAAAAAGTATATCCAGCTATGTCATTAATATCTATGCTATCTAGTTTTTTGCTTTCATAAAATACTAACATTATATTCCAATTTTCTAACAGATCCCTTTTCATTGCATATGTCACACATAAATTGTTATCAGATGATTGGCCAAAGCTTTTTTCTAGATAAGCAGATACTTTTAAAAGTGGATGATTAGAACTCAAAGAAAGGGCCATGATTGAGCAGGCATAATTATGCCAGTCAATTATCAACTTTGCTCTCGTTACAAGACAGTAAAATCGGCACACGGGCAATGTAGGGATCGCAGGGGGATTCTGGCAAAGTATATAGCTACATTTCCCCGTAACGAACAACGTTAATAATAAACTTATAGACTGCCAGAACGCTTTCAAGAAATACTGAGCAATTTTCGGATAAATTTCAACTTTCAACGGATGAAGTTTAGTTACAGTTATCAGTGGATTCTCTCTTATTTCGAGAAGTGGCTGTGTTTCCACGTAACCGATAAGATTTACGCTATGCCCAGCGCCGGCAAGTGAAAGTGCGTGATATTGCATCCGTGGACTTCTGCCTATATCTCCCAAAACCACTACTTTAACGGCTTTCTTATATGTCGGATCCGCCATGGCAGTTATTTGGTAAATTTATGAGATTTTTAATGATAGATATTTTAAATAATCATGGTTTTGACTTTACTACAACAAACTTTTGAAGTTTGAACATAGAAAATTTATAGGTATAACTTGTTCAATTTGACCACAGATACAAATTATTATAAAAAAATAATTTGACGCACAGACCTAAATACTAGGTACCGTACATACAGATCATATTCCGCCAACGCAATAAATGTAAATAAAATATATCGCCATCGGATCACAGTATCATTATAATCCTCTGATTAAATATAAATATGTAAAGGCACGATATGGCCGCATACGACGAAATGCTGTAACTGCTAAAAAAACAAAAGTACCTACTGATGGAAACAAAGATATTGTAACAGTGGTAACACTGACAGAAGTCTCTCAATAAGTTCAATGTACCTAAATATAAAACGTAAGCTTGTAGAAAAGTCCCACTAGACTAGTTATAGATTATGTAAATGATAAACAAGCATGGGTATGAAATATTGCTCTAATAACGTAGCTCTTAAGTAATTTTAAGTGGCATCTGATATGGTGATAACAAAAAGAAAATTTCCTTGGCTAAGTTTGTTGTGGGCTTCTTCTTACACAAGAGTGCGTTTGGAACCCTCATGGTTTTAGTTTTGAGTTTACGAATGTAGGTATCACTATCAAATCACTTCTATGTTACTTATTGACGCGCCAAAAGTGCCTTTTAAAGGTCTATTTGATTATGATTGATTGAATCTGTTGATAGGGGCTGTAATCATCAAAATGATGAACAAAATGCTCTTAAATATGATGGTACTTGGGTATAATAAATGTTATGTTATGTTAGAAACTAGGTGAATTTTATAACCACTTGGGCTTTATTGTTTTTGACTGTAAATAAGTACTTTTCGAGTTAACATTATAAATTATTATCAATTTATGTATATCATCCGCGCTTGTATTATACAACTACTCTAAAAGACGCGGCCGCCTAGTTCCCGCTATTCTTTATCTTCCCGCCATCCCCGTTCTTTTTAATTTTTCACATTACGTTCGAAAACCGAAGTTGTCTCTTCTTTGAAGTGAGCACTGGTGTGTCTGGATTGAAAGTTTATATTCTCAATATTCCAATTCATTAGTAGAAAGTAGCGACACGAAAGTTTGGTAGTGACCGTTATAGCGCAGCGGTGAAAACTTATTTTTTATTATGGGGTAGTAAGTGGAACGCGGGGCAGGCGTACAGTACATTCGCATTCTGAATTGTATTGTTATTGCAGCTAATTTCTTTTTGGAACAATTTTTAGTTTAATAACTGTCGCGTTTTTGTGGTTTTAAGCAGTGAATATGTCTAGAAGAAATACTGTTTTTTTTTTGCTTGTTTTTATTTTTATATACTTACCTTTCCTTTTTTTATAATACATATTTACCTTACCTGACATAACTATAATACCTACGTTGTAAATAAATAATAGATAGTTAACTTTTATTAGTCATCATTATTTAAACGCTGACACGGTCATCGGCTAGTCTAAAATAAAAGTTAAGAGTTCGAGGATGTTTTTATTTTCTTACTCTTCATAAACTTAAAAATTATATCCTAGGTGAATATAAAATCTTTGGAAACTAACATGAAATCTTTGTTATTTTGAAACACATGCACATTGAACATATTTCAATATTTTTTTATATATATAAAATATATTTAAGCCAGAAATGTATAGGTCTACCAGGATCTGATGGCAAAAAAAAAAGCTTAAAAAAAGCGTTTTTCATATAGCAACAAAAAAAAATATGTCATCTGTCAACTGAAATTTCGAGGAATTGTTTTTGGTTTGGCTTCAAATTTTCTTTATAAAGTGGTGAAAATGTCGAAGAAACCTCTTCGATTGCAAGCAAGAAATATTGTTTTCAATGTTCATCAAAGAATACTTGATGAAAAAGGTGTAGAACAAACACAATCATTGATATTAAGCCATGTGCGAGCGTTGACTGGTTAGTAGGCTTGACACGTCTTGATACTTTGGTTTATTGCATTTTTCGTGTGTATTATATTATGTATACTAAACTTTGGTTTATTTTAGGGGTTTCTAGTACCACCATAAGACGAATTATTGCTGAAGGCAGATCTAACAGAGACGTATTTAGTACGCCTGGTAAAAAAAGGAAAGGCGGCAAAAAATAAATAAAAGATAAATGAGACATTGTACGAAAAGAAATACCTACTGTCATGAAATTGCTACAAATTCGACTATAATTAGCGTAAATGTAAATTACTGGAAGCAGTGAAAAATCATAAGTCTAAACCTAAATTTCAGATAGATGAGATTTTAAAATCACACGGTCACGAAGTCTTGAGGCTCCCACCATATCATTGTACGTTAAACCCCATAGAATTAATCTGGGGAATAATGAAACAAAAAGTTGCGACTAAAAACGTCCATAGACATGCAAGTGATATTAAATCGGTAACAGAAGAAGCTTACTCTCAAATAGGGATCGATGTATGGTGAAAATCTTGCGAACATATAATAAAAATTGAAAATCAGTTCATAGAACAAGATCGATTAATTGAGATGCAGGAGGAAAGGTTTATCATAAAACTGCGTCTTCCTCGTCTTCTTCTTCTGATGAAAACTATTTTATGTATGTGCAGTATTTGGAAACATTTTCAAGTTCTGATAGCCTATAATTAATTAATAAACTCATGAACAGAGTAATTGGAGTTTTCATCTAAATTTTGAACCCCACATTCGCCGCTGTAAGGTTTTAAAAAAATATCCTTGATCATTGGATAAATTTTTATATTTGCATGTGCACTCACAGAATCAGCCGCTATAAGTAAAAAAAAAGTATCAAAACGTTTTAATCCAATTTCCCTAGTATTGCTAGCATCAATTTCTTTTTTCCCTTTTTGCCATCAGATCCTGGTAGACCTATAATAATTTTTGTTTTGTCTGTCTTTTCTTGGCCGCGTATCTAGAGTTAAAGAAGGTTACAAAGTCACTCGCAACCTCAAATACAAATGTTACCGATTGTTTATCTATATCCAAGTTTAAAGTTATTAGTTTGAGGTCCTATTACTCTTCCTATTTCCTCATTAATTATTTTCCAGGTTGTTTTTATTATGTTACTGCTATTTTTTTATTTTATTTTGTATGTATTGGGATCTCGCTTTTAAGCAATCGCGTTTATAATTCTTGGAAAATAATTCAAGAGTTCAAATAATATGGTATTTGTATCCACAAAGACAAAGATGTCCCAAAATTAAAAACTGACAGTTTTCCAAATGTTATTTACCTTAATTTGACCTTAATTTTGATAACTAAAGAATATTGTTTACACTTTATTTGATCATTTATTTTAGTCGTTTCATCTAAGTTTTAATTTATTGATGAGGTTTTTACATGCTCGACGCGTGGAATCTATCGGTAGACTTCTGCCAGCCACCGCCAACAAATATTAAATAAAAGATACCCACAAAAAATTTGGGCTAGAAACATGTCCAAAGTACTTATAATAAAACATCTACCATCTCTGTTATCTTTCGAAGATAAACAACAATTATTAAGACATTTTGGAGCCGAACAGGTCTGGGAAACTTGTAAGAAACGTGACTATGTTTTTGCTTCTTTCTCTACAACAGAAAGGGCTAAATCTTCACTGTCACGTCTACACCAGTTAGAAATAGCCAATAGAAGGTTGGTTGTCGAATATTCTTTTGAAAAAGTACCAGTGGAACAAGCTAAACATAAAGATGTCACCGATTCAAGTACTACTAACTTAATAAAGGAGTTCTTATGTGCACTCAACGCGTGGAATCCATCAGTAGACTTCTACCAGCCACCGCCTACACATATTAAATATAAATATCCAAAAATAACTTCTGAAATAGTTATCAACATTGTCCAAGCATTGTATACTCATAAACCTTTTTATTATCAAACCTTACATTTAATGAATAAGATGTCACTTGATACTCCATTCAGAGAGAATAGTGCTGCTTTAAATTTTTTTAAAGAGACTTTTCGTGAGTATTTTTTTGATGAAATACCTATTCTTCCTCCATGCGAGTCTGAATCTGAAATATCAAGTGATGAAGCAAATGAAAAACAAAATCAACCTTTACCTTCAGTAACTAAGAGAAAAAACATCTTGCCAAAAACAAGAAAGCGACCTGCAGCAGTTTTATTTACTGCAACAATACCTAAAGCAAAGAAGCCTTATGGTATTATCGACCAAAATGAAGTATTTGATGTTGTAACTCCAATTAGTGTAGAGTCAAAAAAAATATCTTTAGTTGTATCTCAGGATGCACTATTTAAGCAATCTGAGAAGCCTGAGGTTATTGGTGAGCTAGGAAAGTTTCAGAAAGAAGAGAAGCCTGCAGAGGATGTAGTTGCAATGTCAGAACCTGATCAAACAACAATAACTAGAAAGGAATTGTTAAAGAATAGAATTTCTTATAGAGATATGAAAGTACTGCCAGTGTTTAAAAATTATCATCCTGGAGAGCCATCTATGAGACTGTATGTGAAGAATTTAGCTAAAACTGTAACTGAACAAGATGTTAAAAGAATATATAAAAGTTATGTGGAACATATACCTGAAGATGAACAGCTAGGCTTTGATGTGAGAGTGATGCAAGAAGGCAGAATGAAAGGACAAGGATTTGTAACATTCCCATCAGTGACGATAGCAGAAAAAGCTTTGTATGAAACAAATGGATATTTGCTTAAAGAAAAACCAATGGTAGTACAGTTTGCTAGAGCTGCTAATAAAAAAACTATAGATTGACAAACTTTTTTATTGTATTGTGAGACATTTTGGACTTTTATGGGGACCAAATTAGTCAATCTAAATATTTTGTTATTATTTATATTGCAATTTTTCTTTCAGAAACTTAGGTTACCTCATCTTTGTGTAGTGACTAGAATAATTATAAGGTAAAATTGTATCTTTACAAGCAGAATTCAAGGGATATTGGGTGTTATAAAAGTGTGGGTAGTGAAGTGATGGCTTATTAAAATGAGTGGAAGAAAATATGTTGTGCCAACCCCACATAATGTGGAATAAAGCAAAGCAGAAGTTATGACCATGTTATTAAACCTCTAACAAATCACATAATTAATTTTACTTCTATGAAATATACATTGTATCTGTGTTCATTTTAAAAGCATTAGTTTTACCAGTATCATTGATGAGATAAAAATTAAATGAAGTAGGTTGAATGACTCAATAAAACTAGATTTTAATTAAAAAAAATTATATATTCATCAACTCTATTGTATATGGCAATATTTCTCTTTCATTTGGATCCGAATAAGTTCCAGATACAATCTTATGTAACAAGGGGAGAGTGCTATCAATTACAGATAGCTGATCTACTAGACTTTCAACAACATTTTGTACATTAAGTAATACATCTGAGACTTTCTCATCTTTAGTCAATAAATACTGTTGATAAAAAGAGTCCATAAGCAGAGTACACCAATCAAAGAGTTTACTTTCATAGTGTGAATTAATCCTTACATCTGAATCAACAAGTAAATAACATATATAATTCAATAAAAACAAAGCACCATCAAGTGATAGCCCATTTCTTAAATATGGTATCAACATTGCATCACTGAAAACAATTTCAAACAGATATTGAAGTAAAGTAAAACCATGACTGTCACAATTACAAAATTGTACGAATTCTTCATGATTTGTAATATTAATGCTACTTGGATTTATATTTTTTATAGAATAATTTAGCAACATAACCAATACTGACTCTGGTACATCTACAAATTTTCTGATGACTTGATTAATAATATTAATATCATCTTTCTCAACCAAATTTGCTATAACTTGTGCACACATACTCCTTTCTGTTAAGCCAAGTTTTAGTAGACTTTTTACCTCTTCAGGGTATTCGAATAAAGGTTCAACTGGGGTGTCCCAGTTTGCTATTTCAATATGATTATCTTGGATAATTTCATGAGATCCTAGCAGACTCGACAGATTTCTGTTAACCTCTAAGACATATGGCAACATGCCAATATGATTTGATGCTTCAAGAATAATTCTATTGTTAAAGCAATTTAGCTTGGCATTCTCAGAGTACATTTTCATTGGATACCTGCATGACCCAACCCCAAGTATTATGTTGTAAGCTACAATGATGGCTCCATCTTGGTCAGTATTGCTTCCAAATAAGATAAGATGATCTTTGCCCATCCAAGCAATGGACACACTAGTTAAAGTTGATATCCATGGTACTGTACCTATAGTTTTCCATGATTTTTTGACTAAGTCATATTCTGTTATTGTTGTGTCACTCCCTGGAATAAATTTTTTTTTTCATCATACAAAAATGTTTAAGGGCAGTTTTAAGTTTTAGGCCTTTTTAGGTAGAGAGAAATGAATAGAAACACTAACATTGCTGTAGTTTCAAAAGCATAATAATCCTAAAATTACTTTTAGTATTAAAATTTTTCTAAAATTACTTTTTGAAAATTTTGTTATTTCTGTGACATGGTGGTGATAAAGATTTAATAATTATTGCTATGCTATGTTACTGCAATGGACACCAACGCAATTAGTTACATTTATGTCCACATCGGATAGGCTTACATAGTATAAATATTACTTACACATAAAATAAATAGCAGGATTCTCATCTCCACTAATAAATTTTCCAACAATATGTGCTTCTTTATGGTCAGCTCTAACAACTTTGACTCTACTTAATTTCGATTTCTCCATATCACCCAGCTCTACTCTTATAGGACATGTCATGATTTCATATGAATTCTTACTGTTTTTAATAACATAGCAAATGAAATCTGTTTTTTGTATCTTATAACATGCTATCTCTACTATTGTTTCAGAGTCTTTGACAAGTAATTTATTTTCATATGTTTTCCTATTGTCTAGAGCATATGGAAGAGAGGCACAATTGCCATTTTCAAAAACAATAAGTGATGGTTGATTTTCTCTTGGTATAAGTTTCATGATGTTTACCGAGAACTGGAAAAATATAAAAAAACAAGAAGTTGAAAACAGTGATAATTTAATCACTTAAAAAACATAACCCAGAAAAGTTGGAGGTGCTTGCCCGGAATCGAACCCCCAACATCTGACTAATCGGCACATCTTAACCAGTAGGCTAGGTACTTTGTAATACAATTAATCTTTTTTAAAGTAGGATAGGAAAATAGAAATTGAATCATATTAGAATATTACTAATCAAGATTGACGAGCACTTTACTGTGGTCACACTGTGACCATACACACCAAATTTGACAATTAGCAATTTTGACCACAAATGGTAATTCTCTAATAAAAATTGATTACAGAGAAGAGATTGAAACAGATGATGATTTTAATTAAATTGTTTAACCTTAAACTTTTTACACTTGTCCAAACTGCAGGTATCATCTTTCCATGTTTTAATGGTATTCCTGTTGAAAATTCCCACATAGGCATCTTGTTCCGTGTCAAATATTACTGCTGAAGTCAGGTGGTCTTTAGATGTCCAGCCTCCTAGTTGTTTCTGATCTGAAAGCTAAAACCCCAATGGTGTTAACAATTCATTTAGGCTTGTGTTCCATTGTCGACAGGGATTATGAGACAAGTTAATGGTAACATAATTAATCACATAATATAAGGTTAATTAAATGTAAGTACTCTATATTTGTTGACGACATTTCGACCCAAAGTAACAATAACATTTTCATCGTCCCGGTCTCGTGCCACTCCTAAGAAACTGTTTTGATCAATCAATGGACACAGTACGTAGTAATTATGTAATTTTGCCATTGTTAAGTGTTAAATTATGACATTTACGAAAATTACAAGTAAACGTGTTTTGGTGAACAAGAATAACATTTCAAAAGCATGGCGTGAACATTAATGAATATGATTTTTTTTTACCGCCCTGGATTCAAGTCCATTTTAACCTTTGGAACCACAGAATACAATTACTCCAAGCATTCAACTGTGTCAACACCACAGAAACCTTTCCCTGTACACCGATTAACTATTATCTAAAACCTGACAGTTTTTCTAAGTGGTAGGTATTGTCTTACGACGGTCAATAAGTTTATAAATACGAAAATTGCGATAGTATTTACTTGTATATTCGTAGGGTATAAGTTAATCGCTCTCTCAAAGTAGAAAGTGGAATATCGCCGTGAAAGATCATTTATATCTTTATTTTTCTTGCCCTTATGCCAGGTTATATGGGGTGGGCACAACGTCTACTTCTTCCACTCTCTTCACTATCCACACTTTTCACACGCATACCCAATTTTACACAATTCAACCATCTCTTTTTTGATCTTCCTCAACTCCTTTACCCTAGCACGCATATGTTTAATATTTTTTTCGTAGCACTGCTTTCTTCCCTCCGCATTATATGACCATTTGTCTGGTGGGAGGCTTCGGCCGTGGCTAGTTACCACTCTACCGACAAAGACGTGTCGCCAAGCGATTTAACGTTCCGGCACGATGTCGCGGAAAACCGATTAGGAGTATGGGTTTACCATAACCCTAACAAGTTAGCCCGCTACCATCTTAGACTGCGTCATCACTTACCATTAGGTGAGATTGCCGTCAAGGGCTAACTTGTAGTGGATAAAAAAAAACATACCATGCTATTCTAACCTAGTATCCTCATCTTTTCTGTCACTAGCGCTACTTTTAGACTTGTATATTAAATCGAATATAACTTCTGAAACCTGTCACTTTTTCATCCATCCTGCATTCATTCTATTGCACAGGTTCCGATCAATATTGCCTTCGTTTTGGAAGAGCGAGCCGAGGTACTAGAAATCGGAACAGACTGGAAGGGATACACCATTTATGGCAATTTCAAAGAAACGGTAAGGGCCGCTAAAATCTCAATACAGATATTCAGTTTTCAGTCGGCTGATCCTTAGACCCAAGCCCTCTAATTTATCTCACTATTTTCGTAGAGTAGATTGCTCTAGAGCTCAGATGCATCCTTACCGACAGAACAATGTTGTCATCGAATAACATGCACCAGGGTGCTTCCTCCTGTATGTTTGATATCAAAGCATCCATTACCAGGAGGAACAAGTAAGGACTCAAAGCCGATCCCTGATGCAAGCCCACTTCGACAATGAACGTGCCGGTAAGTAACAGATCATTTATAAAACGAAAGCTTATAGAAAAATCATATTCACGATTATATAAACGATAAAAAATGGTGGGTGTGAATTGCTTTATCTCCATAGGTACTTTAATTTATTATTGATTATGTGAGATGGTAATAACAAAAAAAAAACACTTAAAGCTTTAGTTTTAAGTTGTCGATTGTATTTATCACCATCCCTTCACGAATAGAAATAATGAAATGAACGATTCATAGGTGCATGATATATGTAAATAAAGCTATTTTTCATTTGATTCGATTATATCCAGGATATAAATAAAAGACGAATATAGGTTCCGCGATAAGAGGATAACTAATTCTTTAGCCACTGGCGCGCAAATCATACCATGCATGTGGATTATGAGATTTACACATTACATTACATGTAACATGCACCGTATTCTTCATAGATTAACTATTTAGTATTTATCCTTGCACCTAGCGTTCGAACTATTGGTTTTATTTCAAGGTCATTTGCGGTTTTTGTCTTTTCAGATAAAGTCAAGGTTATCGTGCCAATCTTAAGTTTGTACAATTGATGTTCTAACTTTAAAAAGATATGGTTTAAAATACCATGCGTGTACATTTGCGAGTTACGTCATTATTACTTCAAATTTGTGTATCTCTTTCTAGCACACGTTTTTTCTAATTTGTCTTCTCATCTACATATCGGAATTACACAGTTCATATGTAATTGACGTAACAATAATAAAGTTTAGGTACTTTGCGTTTCATTATTGTTATTTAATTAAATGCCGATGTAATCTTTGCTTCTTTCTTTTATCAAGTGTACTTCGAATTGATAAATTGATTATATAGATCATTCACGTTACAATTACTTGAACCTATAAAATGTCGACGGCCGGTCAAGTCATAAAATGTAAAGCTGCAGTGGCCTGGGAGGCCGGAAAACCTCTGTCCATCGAAGAAATTGAAGTGGATCCACCGAAAGCTGGAGAAGTTCGAGTTAAAATACTCGCAACCGGTGTTTGTCATACCGATGCTTACACTTTATCAGGTAAAGATCCAGAAGGTGTCTTTCCGGTAATTTTGGGCCATGAAGGTGGAGGTATTGTGGAAAGTATTGGAGATGGTGTTACTACGGTGAAACCAGGTGACCATGTGCTCCCATTATACGTACCTCAGTGCAAAACTTGCAAGTTCTGCCTTAACCCGAAAACTAACCTATGTCAAAAAGTTAGAGTCACTCAAGGGCAAGGCGTGATGCCAGATGGAACGAAACGATTCCGCTGCAAAGGTCAAGAACTGTTTCACTTTATGGGATGTTCAACATTCAGTGAATATACAGTCGTTCTGGAAATTTCGTTGTGTAAGATTGCCAATGTTGCTCCATTGGATAAGGTGTGCTTATTAGGATGTGGCATTACCACAGGTTATGGAGCAGCCTTAAACACAGCTAAGGTTGAAGCTGGGTCTAACTGTGCTATTTTTGGCTTAGGAGCTGTTGGCCTGGCTGTTGCTTTAGGCTGTAAAGTTTCAGGTGCTAAACGCATAATTGGTGTGGATATAAACCAAGACAAATTTGAAATTGCTAAGAAGTTTGGAGTTACAGAGTTTGTTAACCCTAAAGATCATGATAAACCTATACAGCAGGTACTTGTTGATTTGACTGAAGGTGGCTTGGATTACACTTTCGAATGTATTGGGAATGTAAATACAATGCGTGCTGCTTTAGAAGCAGCCCACAAAGGTTGGGGCGAGTCTATAATCATTGGTGTGGCTGGTGCTGGGGAGGAAATCAGTACTCGTCCATTCCAACTTGTAACTGGCAGGGTGTGGAAAGGCACAGCCTTCGGAGGATATAAAAGTAGAGACAGTGTTCCTAAATTAGTGGAAGACTACCTCAATAAGAAACTACCTCTTGATGATTTTGTTACCCATAAATTACCATTGGATGAAATTAATGAAGCATTCCACTTGATGCACATTGGAAAGGCTATTCGAGCTGTTATTGAGTTTTAGAATTAACAATAAGACTTAAAACTTAAAAACAGTTTTGGGATGTCATAACATAACTACTTTTTAGCAATTTGTATATTATGTAAATTTTTTCATATATTCATAACCTTTCTGTTCTCTACAAAATATACCTCAGTTTTATATATTATTCGAAGTTTTATTTCATATATTATAAAATTATGTATAATGAATAAAATAACAGTACCAAAATTTGGTAAGATAAGCTTACAATGATGTGTTCTAGTTAGTATTGTATTGAAGATTGACTTTGGCATTTTCATATCCATTCTTCTGACAGGTTGTCAATAATATGGTATGTTGCAGTATGTTTCCGGAATCCACATAAACACAATCTATCAAGTATGTCCAAGCTGAAAATCTCTCCAATATTGATAAGAAGGTGTTAACCCTGCAGTAGTGGGATGCAATGTCAAACTAATGAGAATTAAGAAAATAAATATAGTTTTCAAGATTAGTTTAAACTAAAGATAACTTGAAGGCGCATGACTTTCATAACTCTTAGGCAACTTTTTAGTAAAGTCTTTGATCATGTTATGAATGTAAGGCAATTCCTTTTCATTTAGATGTTAAATTTTTAACCTTTTGAAATAAATGGCCAATTAAATAAAGGAAAAAAAAATCATAAAGTTATGCTGTTGGTTGATTAGCACTTTGTAGTAAAGCTAGGTACTATAATGCAACTCTGTTGAGTTTTTTCTTAATTTATATTAGGCCCTTTAGGCACTATGGCCTTCTTCTATATCTTTTTATTATTACAGATTAACTCACAATTTACATTAATAAACAGAGGTTAGTGAGAGGGGTGCTTCATTACAGGATTAAAAAAATAACTTAATGGTTATATTTTATTTCTAGTAAATATTAATTAATTACATTATCTACATATTTTTATCGCATTATAGTTCAATATTTTATCTACAATAACCTAGTTTTTACATAAATAGTTTTCAACTCAGAACCTGCACATCATGATTCTGAAGTGAGCTGCTTGTAGTAGTCTATGTAAATGTCGCATTGTTCAGCTGAAATGAAAATAAAATCCTTTTTTATTGCATAACTCTACAAACGGTATCTATATGTGAAACGAATTTTGCAAACATGTTGAGCGCAAGGTGTTAGTAACTTTATGTGTAGGAAGAGTGCAGAAACCAAATTGTATGTTACATATCACTTAGAAACCTCTAGTACATAAAATTTTACCAAGGTACTGTTCCAAATAGTTTTCGGTATAACATTAATTTTTTATTCTAAGCCATGTCATTGCCAGATAACATTTTGACCTTTATTACCTTATCTTGTATAACATGTCGTCTTCATTGTAACATTGGCCAGAGCAAAACTGGTGTAGTTTGGCATAAAAAGAAGCCGGAGTTATTAAAGCATTGGAAACCATTTAAATACCTATAGGTAATATAATAATAATAATAGACATATGTATTTAAATGAGTTACTAGTAACTGTACCCGTCCCGATTTAACTCCCGCTCACCGCGGTATAAAGTAGCCTGGAACATACACTGCACAATGTGCGTTAAATCGCAACATGCCCGTAGAAATGCCATTAGGTAAGTGAGTATAAGCTAAGGTTTGCTTCATCGTACTTCTATGTGAAGTATGATGCGACGAACCTTAAACATAATCAGCAATACTCCCAGTACCCACATTCAGGTCGACTGTGCTAAATATGCGGTCTATACTCGAGGTACCCTTTCATCGCCTCAACGACAGACAGTAGACCCCTCCTTTAGTTTGCAGTTCATGAAGAAATCAGTTGCAAATTTATGTGCGTTTATCATATTGTGAGTACTTAGCTCTTGTTTCGTTCAACCACATCCAGCCTGTTCAGTAACTTTTAGGGCAGTTGCTCAGAGATGGCAACCTGTCATCGCCGTACGTATGAGTATATAATATCTTTCGTTGTCAAATTGTGAGTTTTGTATGAAGACAACCTTGTTGTTGTTGAAATGTTTTCGAAAAATATTAACACAAAAAGCTACGAGTGACTGCAAATTACTATTGCATTTGCTACTGTCATAATGGTTACTACATTCCGCAGCGAATCTAATTTGCAGGGTCTATTATGTCAAGACATTACCTGCCTATCCATAGCTAAAGAACTTCCACAAGTTCTGTTCCGGCAGAGCGTTTTGGAATCTAAAAAGGGAAGGAAAAACAGAAGTCGTACTCTTGAGGAAGTGCGGCGAGCCCCGGGTGCGCTCGTTGCGCGCCAGCAGCGCGTGGTAGGCGGCCAAGAAGGCGGCGGGGCGGCCGCGAGCGCGCGCGTGCGCCATGGCGGCCGCCAGCAGCTTGCGCGGCGACATGGCGAGCCACGCGCCGCCCGCCTGCCGCGCCGCGCCCGCCGCGCTCAGCGGCGCGTCCCAGCTCAGCAGCACCTCCACCACGTCCTGCGGTGAGCTCAGGGTTATTGACCCGTTACGACGGGCCTACAATATAGGGACCTAGCTGACTTAAAATCACTCCAGGAGGTGGAGTTTTGACTCAACTACTTGCACTTGACTGCAATACGCGCACGTGCTTGTCGGTAGAATTACCATCCTACCAAACACAAGCCATAGTCAAATCAAACCAGAGAAATTTAGGAAATTATAAATTCCCAGATTGACCCAGCTGAACTAGTGAATCGAATCCGGTACCTCCCAATAAAGACCACAGCGTGCACCACTTTGTCAAGGAGGATAAGAGTTGAATGGTAGATGTGGCTAATGGGATCAGTTTCAAACCAAAAAGACACTTAAGGAGTGATCAGAAAACTATTTTTTTTCAAATTAAACATTTTGAATTTATTTTAGACGAAACGTGATCATTATCAAATTTAATATTAAATATAAAAGTTATATATAGATAACTAGACAAGTTGCTTCTACAAGCGATTTTCACGGAATCATAAAATATTACAAAATTCTATCTTAAGAAATAAAACTAACAAATTTAAATGAATTCAAACATAACACATAAACCAACTAGATCAGAGGTGACATCAAAGGAGTATGTATAATCTAAGATTACCAATCAACAATAAAATCGATAACTATATACTCAAAATTATTTTACTGTTCCACTTGCACAGGCTAATCAACCAGGATAAGTATTTCACAAAAATAAAAATACCTACAATGTTATGTTCCTGTCACTTCTAACAATAAATTCATGATTTATTACAATAAAACAACGAAAGTTAAGCTTTCAAGTGCTTTCGAATGATAATAAAAAAGTATACGTACGCCGTAAGCCTTTAACCGCCACATCATATCTAACGCGATCTGAGCCGCGGCGGGGTCGATGTGCCCCAGGCTCAGCAGCTGGCACGCCAGCGGCTTGGCGTCCCCGAGACATCCTCGACGGACGAGCGAGCGCAATCTGCCGCACGCGTTTCGAGTCACGAGCGTTCGCACGCACAGTTCCGCCACCGGGTGTTGAACTACCATGTCGTGCCGGGATAGAGACGCGAGGTAGGCGGTCACCACCTGTAGACGATTACATGAACGTGTTTCATCTGCGCAGATATTCTGTTTCCAATATATTGTAATGTGTAATAAAAATATCTTTAACAAGAAATCGATCTTGCGAAATCTCGTTCCTAGTTAATTACAAAATTCCGTTCAAGATCTTTAAGCGGTGATAGCCTAGTGGTGACGGCGAGAGGTCTAACTTTTCGGAGTTATGTGCGTTTAAAAAAATTAAAATATCACTTGCTTCAACGGTTAAGGAAAACATCGTGAGGAAACCTGCACGCCGGAAAGTTCTCCATCATGTTCTCAAAGGCGGGTGAAGTCTGTAAATCCGCACATGGCCAGCGTGGTGGTGGACTATGGCCAAACCCTTCTTATATTGAGAGGGGACCCGTGCTCTGTAGTGAGCCGATAATGGGTTGATCATGATTATGTTCAAGATCTTTACCGCGAAAAAAGTAGCCTAACTGTAACAGTAGTTAAATGTCCCTGTCTAACCTGTAAAAACAATCTTAAATTCGCATTCGTTTCAATATATGTTTATTTATATTAATGTCTAATTTGCTCAATAGCCGAGTTAATTTTGAGACTTCGGAGTAACAAAACAAAATCAAAGAAAAAATATTCTAAATACATAGTGTTTAAATCGACAGGCAATCAGTTTTACGGTTCTCAATACACTGACTTCTTTAATGGAAAATAAAAATGAATTAAAGTTGTGACAAAATATTCAGTACCTACTTTACATTACATCATTTTCCTTGAGTTCGAGGGCTACATTTAATTTTTATGAATTATTGTTACAGCTGTATTATAAATACACACTTTAAGAACATAGTAACTCTCTACATATTACAGTTCATGAGATGGAGCCCTTTCGCAGCCAGACGGAAGCAGGATTTGCTAACATGGCTTTGTAGACACCCTTCGGGTACGCCACCCTAAAATATTGAAGGAGTATTGCGAAGACTTCAGCGTAGATGATAAACGATCGGGCGTCACCTGCACTAGATACTGGTCGTCCGCATGCGCTTGCAGCACGTGCGTGCACACGTCGGCCTGCGAGATGAGCACGGGGAAATGCGCGCTCAGCTTGGACGAGTCCACGCTCTGGCCGGCCGTGTTCCGCGCCACCTCCAGGTCGGCCCATTTCCTGCGACACCACGCTGGCATTAGCTCGAAAAAACTAAGACCTACCTTTTAATAACCCACTACAGGACACAGATAGTCACTAGAAACTATTTTGGCTTTAATTCATCACGGTGGTTAATGGTTTCAAAGCCTTGTGATGTTCCAAAACCCTGCACATGCTGAGAGTAGACCCGCGCTCTGTAGTGGGCCAATAATGCACCGATAATGTTATAAAAAAGGTGACGGAAAGGCAGAACACCAGGCTTCTCCTGTTGATGAAGTGGGAAGTAAAGTGACGACGTATTATAAACTCGGAGGCCCTGGGTTCGATTCCCGGCTCGAGTTTGGTCTGGTGGGTGACTTAGGCCGTGGCTACTTACCACTCTATCGACAAAGACGTGTCGCTAAGCGATTTAGCGTTCCGGCACGATGTCGTGTAGAAACCAATTAGGAGTGTGGGCTTACCATACCCCTACAAGTTTGGTCCGCTACCATCCTAGACTTGCATCATTACTTACCACCAGGTGAGATAGCTGTCAAGGGCCAACAGGTAGTGTATAAAAAAGTGGGAAGTAGTTACCTGTAAACTGAGTTGATTTCGTCAAAAACCTTTGTTAGCTCAACCAGATAGTTTCCAGCGTCAGTCACTAACTGGTTCAGTATCCTGTAGATGGCGTCCTTTCCGTTCTTGCGTCTCAATAGTACTGCTACTATTTTTGGTACTTCGTCCTTTAACACCTTGATTAATTAAAGGAAACATTTAGCTTAAGTTAACGCAACGTCTTATCAAATCTACAGCACGCCAAATTCTGCAGCTATACTGGAAAAAGATACCGGAAGATAGTTGAATGCTCTCGAGCTGAGTCACAATCTATCATTATAGATTAATCATTATATTTATTATATCATTATAGATTTGGTTAATCCTAAACTTAGTCGGTCTGTCAAATTTTTTTTTTTCAGGAAGTACAAAAGCGGATTATGGGCTTGCTCACTTAAATGGCAAATGAAAAACCGAACTGATTAGCTTGTTCGTGCCTTAAAAAAAAAACACAGAGTCTTATAGAACAGGTCCGGATCTATTCCGGTTGACATCTGAGATTGGAACCGATATTGTTCCAATTTTAAGCGCAGTTTCTTGGAACTGATCCTGATCTACAAATATATAGTCCAGGGAATAACACACAGCATTTTATATTTACAACTAGAAAGTAAGAAGACCAAACGCGAAACGTTCTAGTCAATGCCAAAGGCTCCTCCAAAGTGCACACAACTTCAGAAAAAAAAAATTAAAATATTGGCACATGCAGGAGAAGATCTAGGAAGGATGGGTACTAAAAACAGAAACGAGTCTTTGTTTCTCTTTTTAGTTGGTACAGCTGTTTGAAAACTGAAAATAAAACCTGTAGTTGTAGGCCAATGGGATTGAATGACGGTTAATTTAAATTGACCGTTGTGACGTTACCGAGTGCGCGAGGCCCGCCGGCAGCAGGTCCACCCGCCACAGGCAGCCGAGGCGTGCGTCGATGATGTAGTCCGGCTGGAACACCACCCAGTTGCCGGAGTCTGAGCATGCGTTGAGGCAACCATTGACAACTGTAGTCTTAATATAAAATTTGAACACTCGCAATCGTGGAGTCGCTTTCGAATATCAAAACACTATAAAGTCAAAGTAAAATGTACCTTATAATCTTACCATAGAGTCCTAAGTTGCATACTATTAATTTTTATTTTACATACTAGTGCTGTCTGTGGAAATGTGGAGGAATTTGAGCTTTATGAAATTTGAGTATTAAGTAAGCCTAGTAGGCTTACTTAAAACTCTTTTTAAGGGTACAGGTGTAATTAAAGCCAAGCGCTAGTCTAAACTTTTTTAGACTTTACAAATCGTCCTGTTCTGGGGTGCATCGAGCAACGCGGGGAGATCGAGTTTTAGTGGGCCCCAGCCCAACATAACCTCGCCCGTTTCCAACAGTGGAGTGGTTGGTATACGTAAAGGATACACATGGGACACAGCTGGTCGTCCACCATCGCCGGCTTCATTGAGATCCCTTGCACTATTGGTATGTGGATGACCACGTTGTTTTCAGGCTTCGATTCTTCCATTATATCGAATATCTGCGAGGTTTGACTGGACTGTGCAAAAATGTGAAAAGACATTAAACCAATTGGTTCGTTTCAAAAAAAAACTGCAATGTATTATTTATATTTTAAAACATTAAAAAGCTGTCTAAGAAGAAGCCCACAACAAACTTAGCCAGGTAAATTATAACAGAATAGATCTATCTATCTAGTTACTAAAATGAAAGGTAGATAGGTTAATTAAATTGGCCATTGGAGATACTTCTTACGGTACAATCAGCCTTATTTAACAATAGTCCTAATAATAGTTGTTCACCTGATGATGTATCACCAGTAGGTGGTCGATGACGCTAACTGCGAAGCGGCCCATTAGCCCCGTCTTCAGCACGTGCTGGGCGCCGCCACCGCCCGATATCGGCATCAGCCACACCTGGGAAACATTCACGTTTGATGTCATTTCCCTGGAATAATCATCAATCGTCATTAACAAAATGAAAATAATGAATAGAAGCAGGCGTTACTTTGCGGAAGTCCATGATAAACAATTAAATTAAATTAAGGAAGTGATTGATTGACCATTTTGTTAATCAAACAACAAACAGCAAGTATAATTTGCTATATTCCGCCGACAACCGGGAGTTTTGTATAATATAACACCACACCACAAGCTTGCTTTACTTTTCGCGCTTGTGAAGTCAACATCTCCTGAGGATGATCCGGTGTCGGGTCGAAACGTGCGTAGAGGTTCTAGTGGAAGATTTTGTGTGGTGTTATATTATACAAATCTCCCGGTTGTCGGCGGAATATAGCAAATTATACTTGCTGTTTATTGTTTGATTAACAAAATGGTCAATCCATCACTTCCTATATAGTATTTTTGTTTTTTCTGTAGGTATGAATATACTTATTACTAATTTGAGGTAGCATGCACAGCAGGTGTCGCGTCCGACCCACCTCGGTGGGTCCGGAGACCGTGGGCGCGGCGGCTGCGTGCCGGAACAGCGCGCACCACGCGGCACCGCACAGCCGCAGCACGAACACGTCCCGCTCCATCACTGGCCGCGACCACTCCACTGCAAGCACACGCAGGCACAACACTGTGACAGCATTCCTGATCAACCCACTGCACAGGCATTCTCCGAATGAGACTGTTTTAGAGAATACACCATCTACCCCTAGGGTACATAATTAATGCCATTTCGCTGTGCCCTATATCTATTATATTTTAACGACCTCTCTTTGTGTTCTCACAAGTTAGATCCTTGGCAGGAGTCTTTATTTTCTCTGTTCTGGTCTATTTGGAGACCGACAATGACTTGCTAGCTAATAATATAATAATCTAGTGTGCTTAAGCTATGTTTGCAAAGTCGTGCACTGATTGCTTCAATGGTATGTAGTGGAATAAAATGGGGTCCCTACTAACGAGAGTCCATGGATACAGCAACTTCATTCTGTGCATGATAGCAGATAAAATGAATATTTCTCGGCCTTGATAACAGAGCAGATATAAGACTCATTCTAATTTAGTCATATGCTATATAGTTATTAAAGTAAATGGATCAAGGTTGTCTGTTAAATAGAAATGGAATAATGTGACAATAAGGAATAATAATCAATATACCTTCTAACTTCTGGAGTTTAGTGATAGTGGAGTTGTTCAAGGAGAATGGTTGCAGTAATGCACCATTGTTGCCAGCTAGCAATATTATATTGCTCTGAGCGCACCATGAGAACCAAGCACCACTGAAATTTAAAGATCTACCATCACTGCATGGCATGGTGATTGCATATTGTATTTGTACATTAAGGACTGGTATAAAAGTACGTATAAAGTAAGTAGTGCTGTTCTCTTCCACTGTCTCACTTGTGGGAACAACTATCATTTGATATGTTTAGGTTGATTTTTTGAATAAATTTCATTTTTAATCAGTACTGTGCTGTTACCGCACCATTGGTAGTATATACTGTACATAGTTGGTAGTGTATACTGTATATGCTCTATGATATTCAGCAGCTTCTTAAATTTTAACACCACTGGGTAATCCAGTCTTCTTAATAATGTGTTGAAGTCATCGGGTGAAGAATTTAGAGGGTCTAAATTCCTCACCCAATGCTTTACCCATCAAGGTTAATCTTTTGACACTAGCTAAGGTATTCAAAAGAATCAAGCATAAAGAAAAGAAGTCCGAAAATCAATCATTTACTACATCACAAACAGTTTGGCTTCAGAACTAAACTGTGAAGTCAAACTTATTGACACATCAAATTAGATAGAAGCCATCAAGCAGATTTTACTTTTTATTTTGACTACCACAAAGCTTACAGCAAAGTAAATAATGATATTGGCAACTTGGCAAACTCAGAAGAACTATTTACTTTAACTTATCTGGTTGTATATGTAATTTCTGACTATATGTGTGACCATCAATAAGTTCAGTTTTTATAAAACGAAAGCTTATAGAAAAATCATATTACGATATTAAGGATTATATAAACAATAAAAAAGCTTGGCTGTGAATTGCTCTATCTTCATAGGTACTATAACTTATTATTCATTATGTGAGATGGTGAAAACGGAAAAAAACCCAGCTAAGTTTGTTGTGGGCTTCTTCTTAGACTGACCGTTTGGAAACCTCATAGCTTTAGTTTTAAGTTTACGAATATAGTTATTACCATGAAATAACTACTATGTAAATTATTGATGTGTCAAAAGTGCCTTTTTAAGGACTATTTCAATAAAGATTATTTTAAATTTGAATTTGAATCAGCATTTTGTTTGGCATAACAATATTAAATGTGATTTGGCATAAGTCAGGGTTAGACCTCTATTCTTCCTAATCATGATATACAATTGTTAATTTTATTAGCTTCCTTTGGTGCCATCAACTAATCACAAAAACAAATTGTTCATGGTTCCATATTGTACAGTTTCTAGTATCATTTGTTGTCAAATAATGTTTATAATGTCAAATAAATTTAATTTCAGTTGCAAACTAACTGAAGATTCTAGTTTTATGAGTGTCATCAAGAAATGCATATTACATTGCTTATTGTTTAAATTCTTACCTAAAACTAGTGCTCTTCAAAGTCTTTAGTTGTTTCTTATCAGGCAACACCTGCAACAATTCTATACCATGGTCAGTTATGAATGCAATTTCATTGATTCTTGGCCATACAAAACCTAATATCTTTGCGTTCTTCCACTTGCAGGTGTGTGAGTACTCAACATTTGTTGGGACTAGGTCTTTGAAGTTGGCAAATTCAACTGTTGCATTTTGACCCTCAAGGTTTCTTTGTATTGCCAGTATTTTATGATCAGGTGAGAATTTTATTGATATTATTGGACCTTTGTCTTCCATCCTGAAGGAAGTGCATTTTTTATCATCCATTCCATTTACAGTGACCCCTGTCACGCCCCCTGATCTTACAGTAAAAACCTGTAAAGTAGTTTGGGATGAGAAATGTTATATCAACAATATAAATAATGAAATAAAAGTGTTTATCTGTGTAATTTAAAGTTGGTTTCAAATCAAATAATAATTCATGTTTATTTTCCAATTGAAAAAGTTGAAAAACATTGAATAGGTAAACCGAGTTTATTAACTTAAATTTACCTGACCATTTGTGTCGTCAAAGAAAACGTTGGTAACAGGACTATCTGCGTCAAATCTTTTAGGCTGATCTGAGAGTGACAAATAGTACTTATCAGAGTCTTTTAACGAGAACTTCGCCATGTTTTCCTTAACTCCTATGAAATAAACCGAGAAACTGTATATCTTCCACTCATAAGTCATATATAAAGTTTATTTTCTAGTTGTGACATTAAAACTTTGATTTGACAGTGACATTTTATCATTTTAATTTAATAATTATTTCAGTTTTTTGTCTATGGATTACAACAGGTAGGGAAAAACGAAGAAGGTATGTCCCCGCGTGTCTATGTAGGCAACATAAATACATCGGGGACACACAATCATTGGATGTATAATTTACGATGTATGATTTTGTAATGCCGAACCGAAACATATTCGTTAGTCAACACACAACGAAAGTTTTTTATGAACTCAAACGTATATAAGCGCGACAAAGCGTTCACTCGTCTTAAGCATACGCACTTAAGTGGTATGTAACTTCTATTTATAGGTATTTTTGGTAGCCTAAACTTCGCTTTCTAAATATTTGAATGAAAATCGCATATTATACAAAATTGATGAACACTTTCATATGTTTGTAACACCTACAAATACGTTGCATACCGTTTCCGTGTTGCTATGGAAACGCAATAAATACATAAACCAATGAATATCTGCCTAAAAGAAAATCCTTAAAAATATAGTGGGTTTGTTATTTGTGTTTGCAATCTATAAAAATGGAAGAACAAATAGAATTGCAATCTCTTCATAAAAATAAGTTAAACCAAACAGATTCAGAGGAGTATCATGAAATCGGCCATGTGGCATTAGAAGAAGCCTTATTCTCTCCTAAACGTGCCGTTACACCGGTAAAAGAATATGATTTTTTTACTAACTATGACACGGGATCAATAAGAAAACGGTCAACAAAAAAGAAAAAAAAGAGTATAGTTAGACCAAAAACTATAACAGATGTCATTAGTATGGAATTGGCAAAGAAAAGTCTTCTTATTGATAATAATATTACTAGAGTCGATGATGAAGGGCGAGACAGTTATTTGGAAATAAACCACCGAATTAATCAAATTTTCAAATCTACTCGATGTGTAAATGCCGATGCTGAAAATGGGTAGGTACGATACTGTATGCTTTCACCTGTACTTAGGAACTAAAGTATAAATACTTTTTTAAACACAAAAAATTGTATTTTAATTACTTTTTTGCTCTTACGGCTATGCCGATTGTTGTATCATATTTGACACTTGACTAAATTAAATATGTTTATATCTATTTATTGACCATAGATTAAATACAAAGTCAGGTAAGATTGACTTTGCTACAACACAACCACTGTGTTGCATTACGAACTTTGTAACGGAGGCATTCTTATCGGTCAATAACTACTTTGAGCAATGGTATGCGAAGACTTACTGGTCTTCAATACTTTATTAGTGCACATGTTGCGACCAATTAACGGATTAGTCTATCTATATTTGGTACCATTATGAAATACTAGCAGTCACCCGCGACTTATATGTAATGTATAATCGATCTTTTTACCCGGAAACTAAAGGTAACCGGATAAAAAGAAATGATATGATTGAAAGTATCCGTTCCAAATGCGTCTCCAAGATGGAAGCTATGCCTGTTAGCTTTCACAAAGATTGGCTAAATGCATTTTGTTAATAAACGCGGTACATACATGAGTAATATACGCATTTATAATACGTTTAATTGTAGACGTGTAGTTTAAACATTTAATTGTAAAATAATAGCTGATGCAATGAGTACATTTTATGCTTCTAGCAAAAATGCGTTAGATGAAAATCTTTTAAAATAAGACTTCCGGAAACTTGAGTATATTCACTTTTCAATGGACAAAGGGAAGGCTTTATGCATACCTATATAATTACAGCTGCTTCTTACATGTTCTTTTACAATAATTTGTCATCTCTGTTCATCTTCTTACAAAAACCATATAGCGATAGTCAGTGACATCACGAATTATGATGACGCAAGTGCTAGTAGTACTAGTGAAAGTAAGTGCCTAGGTCGTTTTACTAGAAAAAAATAGTATTATCATTTCCTTAAACTTTCAGATTAATCATAAATGATCGTCAAACTGATCTTATCAGCCCAGTGTTTCCACAAGTACTTCAAAACAGTGGAAGCAAAGCAACCACTATACCAGTACAATACGTAGAACCAACAGTGTTTAGCGATGAAGTAACGGAATACTTAGAACGTGGCACTAAGCAATCTCCGAAATTTCTTGATATAATATTAAAAAATATTAGGTTTAAGCATCACCACGAGTTCTCCCTCGAAAAGTTGTACTCCCTAAAGTTAATTGAGTATTATAGAAAACACGAGATCACAGCAGATTTATTAAAAGAGATAAATCAAAAAATTTATATAAACAGAAGAACAATAACAAGCTTAAAAGAAAAGCTTCATAAAATAAGTCCAAATAGAAAAGAAGATATCAGATTTGACAAAAACGTACTTAAATGTACAAAAACTATGTTAGACTTGAAGAAAAAATATTATATAACTCTAGAAGAGCAAAAAGATAATGTACATCGAATTATATCTATCTGGGCGGATATTGAATTCATGAGGGCAAAATGTGGCATAACTAGAACAGATTTACTTTTAGAAATTTGTAAATGTGAAAAAGAACAAAATGAATATGAAAAACAATGGAACGAGGCTTTTGAGACAGAGTATTCCGATATGATACTTAAAATTGAGTACGATTTTATTAATAGTTATCTTGAATATAAAGAATTCAAACGCCAAAGTGATAATGGTGATGCAATAAATAAAATTGTAAAACCCAAATTAGAAATTGATTATGAAATGATAAAAAATAGTGTCGAAGCCTTAGTAAATTTTATTGTTCCAAAAACTAATGTTGACTTAATATTAAAACGAGATAGTAGCCTAAAAAGCGATGTAAATGAAGGGAAAACTTCAATTGTAAACTACTATTGCTTCAAAATCTATGTAGATAATGTTTTTGTCTGTGAATCTGAAAGTTACATTTGTAAGAAAGACCAAAGTGATGTCGATTTCATAGAATACTTATCGATAGAAATTCTCCCACACAATGAATCCTTGCGTATTGTTTTGTATGAAAATGATGAACAAATGTCTACATATCAACTTAAGCTTTCTAAGTTAAGAAAAAATACTGTTGAAAATAATTTTAAGAATACATTTGTTTTTAACAAAATTGAAGCACCCAGTTCTAAATATATTGGTTCTGGATACGACATCAAGGAAATTGCTACAAGAAACAAAGTAAGATTAAAAACAAGCAACTTATACAAAGGCAAATTATCGACGAATTGTGATGTAGATATTCAGTTTAGTTGGAATGAAAAGTACAGCGACAGTCAATTTGAATCCATTAAGTCTCATATGGATATTGGGCGCAAAGTCAAGCAATTACTACTGGGTATTAATGAGCCAAATTTGAATGAAATAACAGAAATAATTAATAGTTTGTATATTACTAATATAGAAGATAATAAGACTATCGCAATTTCACTAAGAGATATTTGCAAAAGCAGACGTAAAATTTATAAAGAATCTTTTAAAGTAAATGATTCTGAACGTCCTAGGTTTAATTTATTACACCTTAGGTCCTGCGGTGGCCTTTTAGACTTAGAAGATAAATCTATTCCTTTATTTGCTAGTCAAATGTCTACCGAACTGTTAAGCTGTATAGAAAAAAGTGAACGGAAAGATTTTGGTTATGATGATTTTAAAAAAGAATCTGATAATTCGGTTGATGTACAAAGATTTATAGGGCTAAAATTTGTAGAGAAGCTTAACAAAAACGTAGCAAAAAAAGTAAATGATCATCTTTTGAAGATAACATATAAAGATGTTGTAAGAGACTTCGAGGAATTGAGTTTAAGGTAATCAATTACTCTAATATTTTTTTTTTATAACTTTTCTTAACCTTCTTAATTATGTTCAATTTGAAGTTTTGGTTAGGTAGATAATTTGCTTCACAAATTATTTTGCAGAGGACTTTTTACAAACCAAATAAATTTTATGTTGGGTAAAGCTACTAGTGTATCAAGACAAAAGGTGTTTAAAGATTGCATGATGAAGGATCAAGAAATACACGTGACTGTTAAAAAAGCTTATAGCTTGACGTGTAGAAGTTCCGCTACGATTACAGAAGATGAAAATGATTGTGATAATATAGCTGGTAAGTTAGAAGTTTCTGAGGGATAGCATTATTCTGGAAAAAAAATAGTATCACACATAGGTTAACAATTATTGTATTTAATGTATTTTGCAGGTTTCAAGGTCCATCCGCTCAGACCGTTTGTACAAGTTAGCTATCATGGCTTAACAGCACAAACCTCTACGGCCATTGGGTGTCATCCATCCTGGAATCAAACTGTCAAAATTAAAACAAGGTTGAAAAATATATAATTGACTAGAAAGTGTTAAATTAATACATTTAATCTACAAGGGAGAGTCTTAACTATAATTTAATACACTTTTTAATTTATAATTACTAACTAATCAAATTCAATTTAAACAGGTTGTAAAGGTTATATCGTAAAAGCTTTATTTAGATGATTGTTTTTCTTTCCAGATTGGAACCGCTATCATCAATACATATAAATATTTTCGATCAGTGTAAGGAACATGTTAATAAAATGTACAGCGATGATCCATCACAAAGCACGGTAATTTATCGAAAACATAACAGATGGCTTGGATCTATCCATATACCGATGCATACTGTATTGACTTTGGGAAATGTAATGTTTTTTTTAAACCAATAATATCATAATGAAAGTTTGAAAGCCTATATGAATAAAGAGTTTTATGATTTTCATAATTTCAGGTCAGAGGTACATTTAAAGTAAGTGTCCCGCCATTGTTGTTTGGCTATGAAAATTCATCGACAAAACAGCCAGGATCAACATTATCGGAGTTTATTCAACTGATGAAGAAAGAATCATCGTTTTTGGCTCTTCAAGTCACGACAAGCATATCTCATTTGGGAGGGTTGGAAAACTATCGCCAACCGATAACTAATGACTCTGAAGTCGATTTCATTGTACGGCATCTAAATGAATTTGTTACCGAGTATATTAATGATTTCCCTGGAAGAAATATTTCCTTAACGTTTATTGATAGCACAGGAAGGAATAAGTGCGTTTCGGAGTTTTTGCAAGCGATTCCTGTTCCAGATTATAGTTGTTTCCCAGTAGATCCGAGGAAATCAGAGTCAGCCCGGTCTAAAAGTTCGGGTTACTCAAAGAGTTCCTCATCCAAAAGCAGTAGAAAGAAGTCGTTAACTGACGACAAAGAGTCAGTTAGTTTTGAAACTTGGAAAAGTGACGATACCCAGTTAATGAAGTATATAGATGCGGTTGTAAGATACGTATCGCTTGTACCGACATACGAAATGGTAGAACCCTACGTGGTCACATTGATGGGAGTGGTAATATTTGGTTTTCTTTAAACGAATCTACAACTGTAGCTTTGCATTTTTTGATGATTGCAGAATTTTACTATTTTATTTAATATCTCAGTTTTTTCTTTAATCGTCAATAACCGTCAGAGAAGAATAAACAGCAAGTTGTCATTTATTTGAAATTTTTAGGAACTTATGAAGGTGTTATACGGCTCTGCCCTGGACCACACAATACTGCTAGCGAGCTTCTTTCTACATTTGGAAGTTAAATGCTGGATCGTCATAGGATTTGCTTTACCTCGTGGTCTAAGCAGTTACGTCCTAGTACAACACTACAATAATAGGATATTGAAAAGTAATGATCCGTTCAATGCGAGAGGGATTTGTGGTGGTAGTGAAGGATTCGATTGGTACATATATGACGCAGTTGCCGGTGAGAGATTCGAATTGAGAGAAATTGGTAGTCCGTTGAAAACAGTCAGTTATGTTTTTGATTCGGAAAATGTAAGCATTTAAATGTCGTACCTTGCAAAGACTATTGGAGAGAAACCAAATTTCAAAAAAGGATTTGTTCCAGATATGGGTCAATATTCAGTCTGCGCAAGATTGTGAAAGTGTATCATTTAATTTTTCAAAATCTTCGGATTGGCAGACAGTAAGTATTCGGTCTATACATAGAGATAAATATTTAATCATTAATTTGGTTGGAATATCTCTCGTGGTTATTTTTTACATTAATTATTACCTATTTATTTTTTACACCACATGACACATGACACGATCTATCGACGACAAATATGGATCTGTAAATAGTTCAACAATTAAAATATTTGATTTTCCTTTTTTTTTCTTCACTTAAACGGTCGATTATTCCAATGGTCACTGGGAAATTCTTCGTACTGCATAGTTTGGGGCTAGAAGGGCTGGGTGGATGTACAGATAGACAATCAGATATATTCTAATTTACAATTTAATAATAATATTATTATTATAGTGGCGGTGATAGCCTAGTGGTTAAGGCGTCAGCCTCCTTATCAGAGGTCGGCGGTTCGAATCCGGGCACGCACCTCTAACTTTTCGGAGTTATGTGCGTTTAAAAAAAAAAAATATCACTTGCTTCAACGGTGAAGGAAAACATCGTGAGGAAACCTGCATGCCTGAGAGTTCTACATAATGTTCTTAAAAGGCGTGTGAAATCTGCCAATCCGCACACGGCCAGCGTGGTGGACTATATGGCCAAAACCCTTCTCATATTGAGGAGTAGACCCGTGCTCTGTAGTGAGCCGGCAATGGGTTGATCATAAGGATGATGATGATTATTATTATTGTTCAATTAGTGTAATTTTATGTTAAATTTGAATTAGCCGCGCAAATTTATTAAAAATAAAAAAGTGGTTGTAACAATAGTATCATAATAACCGTTGGATCATTTAAACTTTCAGGTATTTAAAAAGCCTTTATTTATCACAAGACCTATAAGCGATAGTCTGTACAGTAAGCCGGAAGATGTTGAGAGTCTGCGAGTAAACTTGGAGACAAAAATAAAAAATAAGATTCAGAAATGGCGATCTCATATGAAAACTATTTGGAACAGGTAAGCGTTAAAAATAAAAAGGCGACTATAAGAATACGTAAATTTGATAGGACCACTATCGTTAAAATGACTAAATGTACCTATGTATTCAGGTAGCTTAAACTTTAAACAAATATATAAATGACTATACTGACCGATTTTGATTATATTTTATTACTGTCTAACAAGGTTTTAACTGTATGTTGTATTTAGGTATTGTGGCACCCTATTGCGAGAAATGTTACCCCATTGGGAATATTGGTCATTTAATCCGACAGAAATGCGAGCGAGCCCCGGCCATCGTTTGAAGCAATTCATGGCTACGTACAAGGTACATTTTTATTTCTAATAGATTTATGCAGTTCAGAAAAAAAAGGATCCATATATGTATATATTTATTGCAGATCGTATTTATCGTAGGCCGTGCTTTAGCCAATTAGCCAGTCATTTTGCGAGGATAAACCAAAAACAAAACACAAACCAAAAAAAAAAATGTTTTTTTTTTATTTGATTGAGATCAATTTTTATTGTTTTAGTTACAATTATAATTATAAAACTTAATTAGGTAGTTATATTTTTGTTATTTTTTCTTAATAAGGTCTGTAACAAATAAGTTAATAAGAATTATTACTATTGTGTTTGTTTCTTCATTGCATTAAAGTACTTTTAGATTTATTGACGAATTTTAAGCGAAACAAAATCCTTGTAGTGTATACCTTTAAATCGTTTTGTATAGCCTGTGCTATGTTATATATAAAAAGTTAAATATAAATTATTTACTTATGTAAAATCGCTGGTAGACCCAAAAAAATATACTTTCTTAATGATACGATAATTATAAAATACTTTCCCTTTTTTTTCCAGATGAGCGGTTTCCCTTTGAACATGTCATATTTAAATTCAAAGCTAATAATCTCGAGGATAAAAACCACAGCAATACACGTGAATGACGATCCAAATGTGGAGTTTGGTCTAGGCGTTGAAGTTTACTCATATCCTAACAATGTCCTAAGCGTCTGGGTTTTTCTAGCTAGCATTATAAGAATTTAGGTTAAGATTTATGTATATTTTTGTTTGTTTCGACTATTGATAGCCACAATTTCAGTTAGGTATTTCGCTAACCATTTATATTTGGTCAATCCCATTTTCTTATTCGTATAAGTACGTATTAAAATATCAACTTTAACACAAAACTAATAGTTATTTTCTTTTTATTTCATAAGTGTAACTACTTGATATATTTCTTAGTTCTTATCGTTTTCTGTTCGACTGAAAATCTAATGTGAACTATTTTTTTCCATGTGTTCTATTAGTAAAAAATTGCTTAAGAAAAAACATGTTTCATGTTTAAATTTATCAGAGTAGACCCGTTGAGCCAACCCCACCTTGCAAGGGACGACCTCCGTGGCGCAGCGTGTATGCTGCCATTTTATAAAGTGAAATGGAGGTTATGGGTTTGATTTCATTACTATGGTACGTGTGGTATTGGCAAAGGCATACCACCAAGCGATTAAGCGTTCAGGTATGATGCCGAGTAGATACCGATAAGGAGGACGGGCCGACAACGCGTTGGTGATTCTAATAGTGCTGCAGATGTTCATGGCCGACGGTATTCACTTGACATCAGGTGACCCGTCTGCTCGTCTCAAGTCAGAATTAAAAAGCAGAAAGTATTCTAACAGTGCACCTTTCTAATAGCACAATAAGGTTTTAAATATGTATACATATATCGTTTTATTAAATTAGTTTAAATTTCATTGTTTTTGATTTAATTGTTAATCGGGAATCCAACGCCACGTTACAGTGAATTCACCAATTAGAAAACGCATTCTTAAACGGCCGAATTAAATGTGAACTAATTCAAAATTCAGCACGAAAACTATTCATACGTACGACACTGACGATAATTGTTCGATGCCTACTCCAAACAACTCTAGTATTGTGGTACTGGTACTTAATCTGCCAATGATAGACAAGGATCGGAAGTAGGTAATGCACAAAACGAAACCCCACAAAGAAGAGCAATATAAAATTTATTCTTTAAAACTCATTCAGGAATCATAGTAATAAACCGATCAAATTAATTTAGTGAGTAAAATAAAAAATATATAGAGATTGTATGTCTTTTCGTTTTAATGCTAACAAAATAAAATTAACATTCACTTATTTCATCATCGCAGTAGGTATGTATAAAAATATACGTAAGAAACGGAGGATGTTAAAAACAGTGTGTCTAGCGATTACAGTAAAGTTGTCCGCCATTTTAAAGCGGGTGTGACAAGAAAGCAATAGAGAATTTGCAGTACCGTCTTACTCTAATACAGCTAGGACTGCCGCTTGACAGACGTGTCCAAGTTTTATATATGCTTCAGAAACAATGCAAACGGACCATGTGACCATTTTGTAGGTATATTACACATTACTAATTATTCTATTCATGATACACAACTTTCTTAAAAAAATATACTAATGTTCAAATTGCAAACAAAAGCACGTTTGTAATTCGATGTAGTCAAACAAAAATGATCTAATCCACAAAACTGCAAAATTAAGTCATATCATGTAAAGGATGGTTCATTTATATAACCAAAACCTCTTTTGTGGCTTAACTTACTTCAACAGTTCAACGTAACAATGTAAGCTGAATGGGGTTGTAATACATGTGGGTTGGATCCATTTTTGAAAAACTACGTCCAATTGTCGCTTACATTTAAATTTGGAAGAGGTTACTTTTAGCGCCATCTTTCGCCTTGGGCATACATATGCCACAGAGAAGTAAATTAATAATAATTAATTAATATAATGTACCTAGATAAAATCTACTTTTTGCTGACAACGTTGACATGACATATTGGTGTTATCAAAGTGAACCAACTATTCTGGTTATCTGCAATTGTCAATTCGAAAAATAAAATAAAAATACACATGAAAAGGTACTTGAAAACTCCAAGGCATTGTGCTGAAGTGGGTGCGATCAGTTTTTCCGCTATGGTCTAACAAAACCATGCGCGCGCCAAGCGCCACACCGACGCCTTAAGACCCCAACGTCCCAAGCTTCATCTTGCTACGTTTGCATTGCTTTCTAGCATATAACCTACTAAAGGACCTGTAAATTCTAGAGCTTGCCCGGGCTATACGACTTTGAAATTAAAAAAATTTCTTTTTTTGGTAATCTCTTGAGGGTAGCCGAAGATTAAACATCTGATATGAAGTGGATCAAATTTGACGTTTAAAAATGCATTATTCCTGTAAAAGGGGAAGTTTATTGCCTACTTCGTGTAATGATCGACAGGTACAAAAATTCAACCGAACTTAGAACCTCGTCCTCTTTTAGGAAATCGACGAAAAAGGACTAGAACTCAGAGACGTTATGCCACTTAAAATACAAGGCTGAAAGCATAAGTAAATAGCACCAACTTACCTTTGAACTAAGGAATATTGAGAATTTCATTACTGTTGTTGTAATTCTGTCTATATTAGGTGAAAAATCGTATGTCGTCAAAACAACTTTAATGCAAGGTTTTATTATGTTAATGCAAAATTATGACAATTTTCTATATTGTAGTCCATTTCACTTCACAGATAAGTTGATTCATTTACTTTGTCCGTTACAAGCCGTTAACATTCCGAAACCGTATTCCATTAAAATTCGACTACAAAACCAAAACATAAACATAAAATTACAATTTTTTTAATAATTTTCAATATACCAACAACTATTACACATTGTTAGTAAATAAAACTATTTTAGCGGCTACATTTTGCTCTATTGAAACGAAAAGAAGTTTTCCTGGAGTTCTCCATCGTAGTACATTTGAAATGCGCGGATTTAACAGTTTTTATTTTATTGATAAAAAATTACAAAAGCCTTACAATTTTAAAGAGTCGAAGTAATTTGTTATTACTGTAATAATTTTATTAGGCCACTTTTGGTTCTTTGTAAAAATTAAGTGTTTTTTACATAACTCAAATAAATAACTAAGGGCATTATCGCACATATAACCACTTTAATTGACATAAGTGGCCTACTAAAATGGCTGGAATATATAATGATATCTCTCTTTCTCTCCGTACGATTGCAGAATAACACTCGTTAATGCGAAACGAGAGCGCAATGTGTGGTTATAATCTAAATTTTCCAGTTGGGCAGTTTATTTAAGCACGACTTAAACAGAACCGATTGCAGAGGTTTTCCGGTCGATAAAAAACAAATACAAAACTTTTAAAATAAAGATTTTTTAAGTAAATCATCATATACAAATCTCGTATCTTATAACCGGTTCTGTGCAGTCAGAACTTAAATCTATCAATTTAATTGTTACACCATAAGTAATTAAAAACATATTAATTATCCATTGTTAAGATACAATTAACCAGTTGCTACATTTCCTTTATAATCTAATGATAGAGGCACGGTTTTACTAGCTTGATATATTTCTTACACCTTGTCTAAACTAAAATGAGAGCTCAGAAATCATGCAGTTCGGAAACCAATGCCCAGAATAACAACACAAACTTACGGGCTGCGTCACAGTCAATCTTCACAGTTACGAGATAGAGCGATCTTGAAAAAGATTTCCCAGTTTCCGAACTCCATAACCTCTAAGATGTATCTAAAACAATAGGCATTCAAAGGCACGTGCAAATATACATTCACTCGCAGTTACTCTCAATTCCCGAAACACATAGCATCTTAATAAACTGCGTCGAGACTGATTGGCGACTAAATAAATGCCATTTATTTTACACGTTCAGGTTTCAATCGTTCGAACTAAATAGACTATAACCCGTAAGCTAAATTGTCAACTTTTTTATTACAAATTCTGTAAAGGAAAGCTTTATTTATTAAGTTTTGGAACGAAGTTCCTTACGGCAGGCTTGGAGATAGGGATTTTGCTGCGCGACCGAACTGAAAAAAATGTGATAGTAAAACCGTAAGAAAAAGTACGTGGAATAAAACCGTTAAATGAGACGTGCGCAGCGACAGTCGTATACATAAGCGAGTAGTGTATAATACCTTTTTCCTTGTCCCTCTTTCTTTTCGTTCTCTCATCCCTTTGTCGATTATGCATTGGCCGAAGGAACTTCGTTCCTACCTGGTGTCCCACGACACCACATCTTTAATTTTGTTTTAAAGAGAACTAAATTAGCACCGATCGTCGATTTATTTTTAAGGTGTTAATTGTATTAATATATTATGTCATTACGATTAAACGCCGAAACGTGTAACTGTCTGTTCGTAACGATGTAAACGTTTCTATTTCAAATGGTTTTACGTATTTTATTAAGTTTTAAACGTTATCTAGTACGCCGCTCAGTCCACTAAATTGTCATTGCTGTAGCAAGTTAGGTATTTTTTTTTTTAATAAAATAGTATCGTAATATTTTACATCAAATTAATAAGATGATAGATGATCATAATAAATAAGCATACTTACCAATATTCATTTTTAAAATTAAGTGAAAGTAACCATTCTATAGAATACCTGAATTAATTAGTCAATTGGGTATAGTTTTTTTTAACCCTAGAAGCGCAACCATTCTTAGTAACGATGGTTAAATTAAAAATATATAACCATAAATAGCAATGTTATTTTTAAATTTGTTTGGTCTCTTATTGGATGAGTACTAGTTTGTCAGACACTGTGACATAATGTTATATCGTATAGAATATCAATTGGAAGGATACAAAAAATGTGTTTATAATATATAAATGGCTATTATTGATTCATTTATTTAAAAATCTCTATTATTTTATGAGACGCCTGGGAAATTATGATATCTGTTAAATGCACGTAATTTGTTATACACTTAAACTAAGAAAAACGTCAGGATGTTTTAAAACCTAATTATGATACAGATTGCTTACATATTAAGATTTTTTTGTCATATAGAAAAAAAATGGAGAATCTTATTTCAACATGTAGATTTAATTGGGGTTTATATATCTATTTAATATATAATATATTTTTTTAATTTATTCATTAAAAAAGTAGAAAGAAAGGTTTTCCATCTTTCTCAACATCATCCTCAAAGTTACAAGAAAGCTTTTATAATTATATACTTTCACCACATGCCACACAGTACATATAATTGAAAACATTTTTTGCTGTTAAAATAGTGAAAATTATATTAAAAAAAATTTAACGCATAGTACCCCTTAAGCCATTTTGAAATTGTGTTAAATCATAAGAATTTAACACGCTTGCTTATAATGTTTAAAATTCATTTAAAAGATTAAAAATGATTATCAGAAACAATGAAAAAAAAAGGCCTTCTTGATGCTTTACATTTAGATTTTAAATTAATCTCCAACGTTATGCTAAGGAAACGCAATTAAAACAACCAAGATGAATGAACATCTTGCTCGTAAAATAATGTCTTGTCGTTGGTTTGTGATTGGCTGAAATATCTTCACAGTATATGGATGAACTTGTAATATCTCTTGCTATTATGTCAAGTACTGCAACAAATTATGGTTGGTTGCTTCCAAGGTTAAAAATTGAATACCTACTAATATCAGGAGCGAGCATAAGACGGCACTGCACAGATCTAAAGCCTACAAGACGCAGTGCGTTTATTCTGATCTTAGCCTAGTGTCCACTTCAAACAGCTTGTCCCTTTATAAACATTTGACATGTCAAACATAGTGATGCACCGTGTATCGCTGTCGTATAGAGGTGATATTTGATATGGATTTTAAAAAAACAATTTAGTAAGCATTGTAAGTAAATGATTTACTTGAATAATGTTTCTACTTATGTCCGATATAGGCCTTAGAACCACAATTTTAAAGCCCATAATGCCATGATGGTTTTAGTTATCAGGTGGAAGTATGACCAACTTTGGTTATTCTCATTTAAAATTTGCTTATTTGCACAGTTTATTATTTCAGTAGCCTTAATCTACACTGACAAGGCATTATCTAGTTTTCTTTTCATATGGGTTATCCAAACTCACATTATGTATCTATTATATAATTATATAATATATTTATTTTTATTGCTGAAATTATTTAAAAAACAATTCAGATTCAGAGCAGTGCAATGCTGTTTTTCAGTTATATACCAGCACTTTTGCGGATATGGAACTACATAGGTGCATCTTGAGTATCTAGTCACACAAAAGATAAACCCTTTGATAACTCCACTTTATTCAAGTTCCAAGTTATGAAGCCCTAAGTGCCCTAGAACAGAGTTATACGCACACCAATGGTTCAGTGGTAGGTATGGATCCAGAAAATTATAGTGAACCACCAAGCATCAATTTACTAAAAGACTCTTCACTCATAGGTCATTGAACCATAAAGTGTAGCGCAAAAAAGTTGTGTTGAACTCATTTTTGTTGTTTTTGAGTAATGATGTGTAAACAGCCTACATGCGACTGCTTAACTGCTTTTTAACTTTCCCTGTTAGAAAAAAAATTGTCACTTGCTACAGTTGAACAACACAACACTCTTCTCTTGTCTATGTCTATAAAAGTAATAATACTTTCTTTCGTCTGTCTGAGAGTGTGAAGTGTCTACATCATCCGCATCATGCTACATATAAAAAATGTAGTGTTTCATTTCTTATTGATTGTATGCAGCACCTTATTTAAAGATTACTCAAAGGCTCTATACGACAGGATAGTGTTAAATATGACAAGCGCGTTTAAAAGGGAGCACGCATCTGAAACAAACCGCGGCGCCCCCGCTTAGCTGCCAGGGTCAGCCGCGTCCGGCTTCTGCTTGGAGCGCTTGAGCTGCTGCAGGTAGTGCCGCTGGATGGGCTTGTGCAGCGCTAGCTGTGCCAACGCGTCGTCGATGCTGAACCACTGCCGCTTGCGCCCCATAAGCCGCGAGTCCTCCCACTCCGCCAGCTCCTGCGTCACGGTCATCACGTACACCTCCGTGCGGTGCTTGTGCTCGCGGTTCTGGAAAACGGAATGTCGCTTTATTATTAATGCATCACTGAATTTACCGTGCCCACATGGCACATAAATACTTGTATTCAATAGAGTGTGGTATCGCAAAGTGTGCTGTCCTACGCTGTTTTGGTTCTATGGAGTCCTTTGCAGGACCTGTGGTGTCAAAAGGTTATAAGACCATTCTGACAAACTTGGTGTGATAAGAATCAATAGAAATAATGTAATAAAAATGGAATATACCAAGCAGATAACTGCACTCTCTGTTGACAGTTGGGTTGCATTTTAAAGTAGCTTGTACCTTTTACTTTCGACAAGCAAAATTTTATACCTACTAATTAGGTAGATTCATACATGATCAGTATTATTTGCCTATTGTTAGTATTTATGTTCAAACAACTAGTCAGATATGAAAAACAAATTTAGTGTATCAATGCTTGTATATTATATATTCTATATATTTAGTATATTGGCTTTATTATAACATCACTTTACATCCAATTTAAACAACAGAGAATTGGTTAGTAAGGATGAGTGATGGTTAAAATTCTGTTTTAAAAAAATCTGAAACAGATTGAAAATTACTGGTAGCCCTTTAAGAATGATTTTTTTAGAAAATGAAGAAGCAGCACAATCTCTGAAAAATGTTCGAGTTTGGATGGTTGGACTGGGTTCAACCCGTCAACCGTGGATATAAACCACGAACAAGGTAACTGACGACCTAAAGGAGGTGGCTGGAAGTGGCTGGCAGCGGCTGGATGAGACAGGTGTACAATTGTAAGCGGTTGTGAGTCCACCCTGCTGTACTATGTATAACGATTGCAATGCTAATGAAACTGTCAGCGTTCTTTTTACTTCACTACTTTCAGTTTTTTTATCTTAGTTTAGTTCAATGATTTTACACAACAATATTGGCACCAATGTGCGATAAAAGTATCACTTCTGGCAGGTTTTCAACAACACCAAATTTTTTTCAACACCTAGAATAACTGTTTTTACATAATCAACATTAAAAAATGTTCAATCAACCACACATAGTTTAAAAATAGACTTTACCTAATCAGTCTAGAAAAAAATAAAGTTTTTCCATAGAAACCAATACTTCAATAATCCAATAAAAAAACACTAGTAAGCAAGATAATAACTGCATAAGGACAGAAAGCAATTTACTACAAGTGATGCAATGGATTATATGCAACACCTATAAAACCCATTACTAAAATTAGTATAATATGATAGTCATAATATGATTTCACTACTCAACATAATTGATTACAATTATTATAACTTATATTGAATACTATAACTAGGTATTCCTGTACATATCTTTTTCACTGTGCATACTGGAAGAATTCAGCAAGCAAGCAGAGAAAATTTATTGAAAAAGTAAATAATCAAAATTCATAGTTTCTAGAAATTACACCTTAAAGGGATCAAACCTACACACACACCCACACTTAAAAAGCTGCAAAATTAGGGTGGTTGAGAATTGATTACTAGTAGATAGGTAATATACTAACTACATACTTCATTATAATGTTGTTCTAATATGTTTTGAGATATATATATATATAATAATTATAATATATATTTGTTGAATACCTACTGTTTTTTATGGTTCTGTTTTATTTTTTCTTATTCTTTTGTGTGGAATAACAAACAAGCATGTAAAGTTTAAATATTTTTTTGCTTTTATTTAAAGACAAAAGCATACTGGGGGTTTGTTTGAATGATTTAGACTTTATTCTTAAAATTCTTTGATTTTACGGATGGCCATTAGAATCAATATAACTTTTACCCAACCAGATATACACTAAGAAGCTGCAAGAATAAGGATGATCAGAAAAAAGCATGATGTTAATAATAAAATTGAAACTAAACAAGCTTTTTGTCTGAAGTTTTATTAAGATTGCCATATTTAAAAGATTGAATAACCTTACAAGCCAATTTTGTGAAGCCTACAACATGGTAAGATAGTCTTAGATAAATAATATTAGCTGATTTCATAACATGTTATTGTTTGTCATCAAGTTCTCTTTGTCTGAGAGGTTATAAGTTAAGTACTCACCTCAAACACCCCCAGGCACCTGCCCAGCTTTCCGATAACGCCTGCCTCTTCCAGCACCTCCCGCATAGCGGTGACCGACGGCTCTTCTTCGGGCTCCACTCCCCCGCCCGGCACTATCCAGTTGTCCGGCCGGCGGGACGACGTCACGAGCAACACCTGCACACACAAGCCGTCGTTACACCAGCAACAATCATCAATTCATTCATTCACATGAATAAGAACCAAGGGCTAACCTCAGTTTCGGCATCCGATCGCACGCATATACAAGCGGCACGCCGTCTGAATCCCTCTTCATCGTAAATCCGTATAGAATTGGGCTTCTCCTTCACCATCTTCACGAAACACGTAAACACGAACAAAAGATACGATTAGAAACGAAAAGCAGACATTAAATTGAAAGTAAACTATCAACCGAACGAAATTATTTAGTGATCAACAAACGCCATAACAGAAGTATCCTAAGATATACGTATCCATTTTCGATTAATTTATGAGTTACACAATGTACATATAAAACAAAACTAAAGTAACAATAACACTACAATTAGAGCAATATTTCAGCTATAACTAGCTTTTGATAGCGTATTTCAAGCCCATGTTGAATGGTGCCTGACGTTTTCGATGGGAAAATCGAAATAGGTTTTGGAAAGCAAATTACGACGAGTCTATTATCAGCTGACAGCCGGAAGCTAAAAAAATTATTGCCACTAAAATAAGTAATTTGGGCAATGAGTATACAATTATACTAGCCCTCGTGGCAACTAAATCCAAGGAATACGACTATTATATCATAATTGATGTCATAATTAGGCAAGGGTTTAAATATTAATAGATCGATTATCTTCAAATACACCGATCTAAAGGTACTAGTATATGAATCTATGTAATTTGGGTTTTTTTTTATTGTGCCTATAAGAAAATTATAAAGCTTGATAACATTTGTGGCTTGATTTTTATTTTCTGATCTGTGATCTATTAAGATTTCTAAGATCAAGATTATTTTTAGGGCGACATGCTGGCTTTATATATTTGTATTTAATCTGAGTAGTTTGGGATCAATTTGTCTATTCTCCTGTATAATCTATGGCAAAAATGTTGTTTTGTTTGTGATGTAGACTGTGGTGTCAGTTAATTTGAATTTTGGTTTGGTTTTTGTTGTTTAGGTGTTTCTTTTCTTTTTTACAGGTTCAACCAAATGTGAAATGGGTAAGAAATTATATAAAATTGCTTGAATAAAGATATCATAATGATATGAAATGGTATAAAAAATCGAAGTAGTAATAGATGCCTGAATACGTGTAATTAATATATATTTCAGATAAAAGCTTCAACTTCAGCGATTTGTTGCGGATGCAAACCCATGAGAATAAACATAAAATGAAACCAACACAGTTCATAAGCGTAGCCGGAGGGGTAATGTATCATATCTTATCAAAATCTTAAGGGAAAATGATTAAAATCAACAAGATTAAATTTGAATGAAGTCGATAATATATATTCTTCCCAGGGCGATTCAGACTCATAGTAGAAATATATGAAAATATATGTAAACCTTACCTTAAAAAAAATCTAATTAAAGTAGTAAGTACTTCAATTTGATTTTTTAAGTTAAGGTGTCCAAATATTTTCACATATATATTCTTAGAATGACAAGTATCTGTTGTACAGGCTATGACCTAAAAAGTAATTATGGGCAATTCGGGCGACAGCAAACTGGATCCTTTGTCCTTTTAAAATTATAATTTGCCTGTTTCTGGACAATATTCATTATTAGTCTATATTCCAGTTACAAAATACCAGACCATCAATTAATAAAATTAACTTACTGCATGTTGTGCCAATGCCATTTCACACAGCTCTGTAAATTACACTTAATTGGAACTTAGGAAAATAGTGTTTTCTTTGTCTTTAAATTAATTTAGTTTTTAAACTTGTCTTCTTTCAATACCTTTGGTGTTGTTTATAAATATCAAATGAAAGTGATAAGGCTAAAACAGTTCTCTCTTTAACAATACCAGTTAGTTAGTCATGTTGATCTAGTTTCATTTAGAGATTAGTGCATAACATAACTGGCTCCACTTGTCTAAAAATATTGATAAATATAAAAATATATATATTTATTTTATAATTTATTATTTTCTTTTATAATTTAAGCTTGACTTAATATCCTCAATTTACTATGGTCCTATGTTAATCAGGAGTTTTGATAATTTTGTAAATCCACCTATTGACAAGATTTCTCATTTTCATTTATCAAATTCTTACTTTTTACAGGTAAAAAAACGCTTGGACACAAACGTAAAGAACAAAAGGAGGACAAGGTTAACTAATTTTGATAATTTTAGAAATCTACCAAAATGTGAGACACCAGTACAAGCCCCACTCAGCAAAGTAGAACAGAGAATGATGCAGTTACAGAAATGGAAAGTAGAGAAGGAAAAGAAGAAAACGGAAGCTAATGCTCAGAAAAAAAAGCCATTTGTTGTAGGTGTAGCGAAGAGCACCTTAAAATTTGAACCTCCTCCTTCATTTGCCTGGCCTCGACCAAGTTCATCAGGGAGGGTGACAAGATCTCAGTCAACCAGAAATAAAGTCACAAATAATGAAAAAGTAATAACAAAATCGTTCAAATTTGCACCGAAAAATGCAGCTTTTAATCCAGTGCTAAATGATCTTCCTATGCCAACTTTATCTGTTTTTGGGGAAGACAAAGCTGGACTAAGTAGTGATCTAGACATAAAAAGCCCAAAGAAAGCACCTAAGCCAGAGCTGAGGAGTTTACGAAGCAGAACAAAGTTATCAGTATTAGACAACACAAATATTAAACAAAGCGAGAGTTCTGCTTCAAGTACAATAGATTTTAACACAAGAAAAAAACCAGTACCAAAGAAACTTACAAAAAAACCTTTGACCAATACAAATGCCAATAAATTAAAACAAACATATAGTTCATCAAGTGGTCTTGACTCACACGAAGAAGAAGTGCAGATGTCTAAAGTCAAGACTACTACCAGTATAACAAATACCAACAAAACAAGAAAAGGAAGAAAATCAGTTAACTCCGCAAGAACAGAAAATAAGATTGAAGATAACAAGTTGAATTCATCTAGAAGTACAGAATCGGATGTAGAGAATCCATCAAATACAGCAAAAAGTCTGAAAGTATCTTTAACAAGAAAAAAAGGATCACTAAATGCATCTGTGACTAATGAAAATCTTGATAATCTATCAACCAGTATGGAGACAGATGGTGAGAAACCTAAAAATACAAGAAGATCCATTAAAAATATAAATGTCACACCAAATAAATCAAACACTACCATGCCAGATTTCATCACCTTTACACCTAAGAATCCAGTACCAAAAAGTGAGTCTAGTTCAGAAGAAAAGCTGCGTTCACCCAAATCTATAGATGTGCCGATGACACCTCAACAAATAACTGAAGAGGCGAAGAAGATAAGCCCTCGGGTTTATTTATCTAGAGGGAAGGAGAACACTAGGAAAGAGCTGAAGAAGAGAATTGATGAGGGTAAAGTTGCATTTTGCTTGAAACATCACCTGAACGCTATCACTAATCACAATGGCTTTTTAAGCCATTTGGAACATTATACCACATTGTTACAGTAAGCGGTGATAGCCTAGTGGTTAGGGCATCAGCCTCCTAATCAGAGGTCGGCGGTTCGAATCCTGGCACTCACCTATAACTATTCGGAGTTATGTGCGTTTAAAAAAAAATATCACTTGCTTCAACGGTGAACGAAAACATCGTGAGGAAACCTGCACGCCTGAGAGTTCTCCATAATGTTCTCAAAGGCGTGCGAAGTCTGCCAATCCGCACATGGCCAGTGTGGTGGACTATGGCCAAACCCTTCTCATATTGAGAGGAGACCCGTGCTCTGTGGTGAGCCGGTAATGGGTTGATCATGATGATGATGATGATCACATTGTTGTGACTTTATTTTGTTAATTTCATTCGTTATCTTAGAGCTAAACGTGAATGAATCTGGGCAGTCAAATAAATTTAGAAATGAACCTTTTTCAGGATTACTGGATGACGATGCATGTGATATGAGCGTGGATCACTTTAGAAAACAGCTCGATTCTGAGATCAAGAGGATGTCGGAGATGTGCGAAACCTGGGACAAGATTTCAGAACAGACATTGTTACCAGATGAAATTCAGGTTAGTTAACTAGTTTAAATTTAATGCAACTTCTATCCATACTTATTGATCAACCCATTCTTGGCTCACTATAGAGCACGGGTCTCCTGAAATTGTACGTAGTATCTTGGGAATTGTCCTTTCATCTTGGGAAATCGAAATATTCGGATTCGGATTGCGCCATGCAGGATTTACTAGTATATTTGATATGCCATCTAGTATGTGGAAAACACCACAATATGCATATGAAAAGAGAAATCCAAATTGTTATTTAAAAAAAAACTTGAGAGGTGTCAAGGGACACCCGGATGGAACAAAGTTCCTTTCGATTAATTAGTGAAGGAATTGTAATAAAATTTTATTTTATTTAAGTTATAATAATATGTTTTTTATTATTAACAAATATAATGTTATATAAACTTAATCAGTATGCTCAATTTTGTACTCCATCAGCAATATCCGGAACTTGTGCAGAAACACTGTCAGGATTCATTGTTATTATTATTTTTTATTATTTACAAAAAACCTGTATACACTCAACAAAAATAATCGTCGCGACCACCACACTGTTCAATGCGAAATAGAAATGAAAATATCTGGCTTGCTTTCTATAAGAGAGAGAGAGACAGACAGAGAAACATGCGACGCCGCACAGCTTACAATAACAAAAAGTGTCGTGACAACTTTTCGTAAGAATTTTTTCCGTCTAGCCCCCTTTCACAACGCGCGATAAGGAACTTCGTTCCAAAAAGCGGATGGGTAAAATGTTGCTTATTGCACGTGTTGTGTTGCACAGGAGGCCGTGCTGGCAGCCGTGGGCCAGGCGCGGCTGCTGATGTCGCAGAAGATGCAGCAGTTCGCGTCGCTGGTGCGGCGCTGCGAGCGGCCCGAGCCCGGACAGGCGCTCGTCACCCGCGGCGACCTGCAGGGCTTCTGGGACATGGTGTTCATGCAGGTGACGTTTCTGATTGGTTAGGTAGGACGCCGGGGCCTGGCCGCGGCATATAATATATACAAGCTTAGGTTTAAGTAATAGGTTTATGTTTTCCTAAAGCTATTTTTGATTGATTTCAAGGCTTGTTCGAAATACACTATTAAAATATATAAATACTTGGCCGATAATAAACACGACGACTTCGATCTCGGGGATTGAATTTAAAGGAGTTATATTGCTTTTATGTTGTCCCGTAAACGAAACCTGAAACCTTAAGGAAAACATCCCGAGGAAACCTGCATGCTTGCGATCTCCATAATGTTTTCAAAGGCTTGGGAAGTCTACGAATCCGCACTTGGCCAGCGTCCCGCGCTCTTTAGTGTTCTGGTCATAATGACACAAAACCAGGAATAAACACGAACTAAGAATATAATAAGATATTCCGTCACTTTAATTGCTTATTCAAAGTGACATGTGGTTTGCTAGTGAAAAGCCATTTTTTGGTCAAACTTTGTATATTGGTTTATTCACCAGCTACTTTGCTAATACCGTAAATAGACGCCAATATTATTAGGTGAATTCTTATTTGTCACAGACACTATTTCACGACTACTTGCAAATTGTGGAACCAGCTTCCATCTTCTGTGTTCCCTAATGGTTATAATATGGGGATCTTCAAAGGGCGGATTAACAAATTGCTCAAGGGCCAGCAACGGATTGGTTCCTCTGGTGCTGCAAATGTTCATGGGCGGCGGTAATCACTAACCATCAGGTGACCCGCCTGCTCGTTTGCTCGCTAAGTATATATAAAAAAAAAATCGTTTGATCAAAGGTTTAACCTCGTTTTTAATGTATTCACAGGTCGAAGACGTGGATATGCGGTTCAAGAAGCTGGAGCAGTCGCGCGCGCGCGGCTGGGCGGAGGAGCTGACCGCGTCCGCCGCGGTGCCGCAGAGGAAGAAGCCGCCGCAGCCCAAGCCGCCGGTGCGCGCCTCTCGCCTCGCCGCCAGTAACCACTTGAAGGACGTCATCGCTGGTAACTGTCGCATTCCCTTCGATAGTTAGCACCCACTCGCTGGCTCGCACCAGACCCTCGTCCTAACTCCCAGGTCATAACACTTTTCTTTCACTGTTAAAGCTAGTGATATATTTCAATTTTTATTTTATTTTAAATAGCATCATTTATTATACATCAAACATTATACATAAAACTTAGATTAACCTAAAACTAAAAATCTTAAAAAATAAATAAATATATAACATCATAACTAAAATATATTATTAAAAGGAGTCCCTTTAGGCAAGGTTCCGAAGATACTGGCAGCGTTCCCCCTTTGAATTGCAAGACTAATTCTTTGTCCGAGGTAGCTGGCAGTTCTTCGGTCCCCTGTGATGTCGACTAACCTTTTTGCTATTTCCTTAAAAAGCCTTAGTGCGCTAGGACCCCACGGACCAAGGGTCTCGACACCGAATGGGACAAAATCATATTCGGAGCCTGGACCCCTGTATTTGCATGCTTTAGCTTTTTCAGCCGCTTCACAAGCCGCACCTTTTTTTTTTTTTTATCCACTACAAGTTAGCCCTTCACTGCAATCCCACCTGATGATCAGTTATGATGCAGTCTAAGATGGTAGCAGGCTAACCTGTTAGGGGTATGGAAAACCCACACTCCTAATTGGTTTCTACGCGACATCGTGCCGGAACGCTAAATCGCTTGGCGACACGTCTTTGTCGGTAGGGTGTAACTAGCCACGGCCGAAGCCTCCCACCAGACAATACCTACACCTACTCTATTGTTGGTTCCATGTAGATGGGAAGGGGCCAGCGTGTCTGTACAGGTTGCATCCCATACCAGCAAAATTTAGAATAGCAATATTTCAATTTAGATTCGCACATAACTCCGAAAAGTAAAAGGTGGAAAAGGGCAGCACGATTGTTTATCACTTTATTGCTTTGACCACAGCGGCCAGGCGAGCCAAGAAAGCCCAAGAAACTAACACAAAGACCTTCGAGGCCGGCTTCTTCTGCGTGCAGTCGCCGGTCAAGTCGGCCGCCGCCCCCGCGCCGCTCACCCCCGCCGGTAAACCCAGCCTGCTGAAGAGCGTGCTGTCCAGCGAGGCTAAGAAGGCCTCTGCTAAGAAGGTGATATAGCTATTCCCGGCACTATGCATTTATGTTATATCCAGTCTTTGAAAATCAGAAAAAATTTAACCGGTTTCACTGTAATAATTATATAAGTCACAGATATCATTTTAGTTGTAACCGAAAATATTATTATTTAGTATTAATATAATTTTTCTGTATAGAAAACTTTCAATCAATTAATAAACCCAAATATACAGTTAATATTGCAGCCAAACTCTAACTGTAATTCCTATTATAGTAAACCATTGCTGTGTGTATAACAGTTAAAGTGCCTTAGTATTGATAAATTACAGTATTAAATTATCCTGTTTCATCATCATTATCATGATCAACCCATTACCGGCTCACTACAGAGCACGGGTCTCCTCTCAATATGAGAAGGGTTCGGCCATAGTCCACCACGCTGGCCATGTGCGGATTGGCAGACTTAACACACCTTTGAGAACATTATGGAGAACTCTCAGGCGTGCAGGTTTCCTCTCAATGTTTTCCTTCACCGTTCAAGTGATATTTTAATTATTTAAAAACGCACATAATTTCTAAAAGTTAGAGGTGCGTGCCAGGATTCGAACCGCCGACCTCTGATTAGGAGGCTGACGCTCTATCCACAAGGCTATCACAGCTTCAATTATATTACTGTTTATTACTCCAAAACTAACTTATAGTGAAATGGCTGAAATTACTTTTGTATTTTAAAAGTGTATTTATAGTGAGATTTTTTATTACATTAATATATATATAACAAATTAAAACAATAATTAAAGTTAATTGTTTTTGTAACAGAGCTCCATAGCGATGCTCCGTGCCTCGTCGATTGGAAAACATGTGGACAGCGAAGACACATCACCATATGAGGTAAATGTCCCTGTAATTAACCTTTGTCTATTTAGCTGTTAAAAGCTGTGGTCATAATTATTAAAAATAAAACGTTTATTCAGCCTCAATAAAAAAACATAAATAATGACAGATACAAGGCACCATGGGTTTCCGTAACCCAAGTTTGTATGCAGGGTATATTTGGGTACACAGGATCAAATAGATGTTACGTGGCTAGTTACTACCCTACCGAAAAAGACGTGTCGCCTAGCTATTTAGCGTTCTGGCACGATTTTAGAAACCAATTAGTGTGGGCTTACAGGTTCGCCGGCTACCATCTAAGACTGAATCATCACTTACCATCAGATGAGATTGCCGTCAAAGTCTAACTTGTAGATAAAACAAAAAAAAAATGTTATTCTGGCTAAATTATTTAATTATGGCACAGTGATACACTAGGCGGTATTTTATCGTGATGTCATCAATATCATACAGAATCGCGAGTTTAGTTTCTTTGCATCATGTTTAAGCATCATCATCATCATGATCAACCCATTAACGGCTTACTACAGAGCACGGGTCTCCTCTCAATATGAGAAGGGTTTGGCCATAGTCCACCACGCTGGCCATGTGCGGATTGACAGACTTCACACGGCTTTAAGAACATTATGGAGAACTCTCAGGCGTGCAGGTTTCCTCACGATGTTTTCCTTCACTGCATATATATGATATATATATATATATATATATATATATATATATATATATATGTGGTTGTGTGTTGTTTAGTGGTTAGTGGTTAGGGCGTCAGCCTCCTAATCAGAGGTCGGCGATTCGAATCCGGATTTCGGAGTTATGTGCGTTTTAAAATATATATATATATATATATATATTTTAAAACGCACATAACTCCGAAAAGTTAGAGGTGCGTGCCCGGATTCGAATCGCCGACCTCTGATTAGGAGGCTGACGCCCTAACCACTAGGCTATCACAGCTTCAATTATATGATTGTTTATTACTCCAAAACTAATTAACTTATGAATGGCTGAAATTACTAATTAGGATTTATTTAAAACAGCCTTTTTAATTCATTAATATTAAAAATTGTTATTGTTACAGGCACCCCACGTCCCCCTAACTCCGATAAACTTTGGCGCGACCCCGGGGAAAAGCATACTCAAGTCAAATAATAACACTGCGAATAAAGCATCCAGCAAGATTTCATTTAAATTATTCAACGAAAGCGACGTCGGGATGGACTCCACTCAAACCGGAGATGAGAGAGAAATACCCTCTGTCCAGAATTCACAGAATTTGGATACTTCGAATATTTCTCCGGAATCTGTTACTTTAAACTCGGAGAAGTTGAAGAATATTGAAGATGGTTCGGTTATGGACGCAGAGAAGGTTGAAGAAGGCAAAGAAAACAGACGTACTTCTAGAAGGAAATTGAAATTGGAACGTCAAGACGCCGTAGAAGAAACCACGCCGGTGATGACCAGAAGTAGGAGGAAGACCATACAAACACCGGCCAGTGAGAATGTTGACCTCATTCGATCTTCGAGAAGGAAGAAGACTTTGCTAGAAGTCAACGAAGTGAAGTTAGCTGTAACTCCATCTACTACTAGGTCGAGGAGAAGAGTTTGAGTGATGTTTTTGACATTCAATGTGTGTATGTTTGTGTGTAAACCCAATGTATGGCCGTAAGGAGGCATACTTTACATTGTTATTTATTTATTGCACAATTAGGTTGAGAGATGGTTGGAAGTTTTAAGATGGTGAACAAAGTTATCTGAAATCCAATTTTAAACGTATTGAAAATTTGAGTTTAAGAATATATCATTTACAAAATGGTAACTGACATATTCAAGTAGGATACCAAATTGACTTTCTTTTACTAATTTGCTTAATATTTCTCATCATCGCTCAGGCGAGGTTAGGTTTTACTTTTTACACAGAGCCCTAAGTGCCTATAGAGAAAGGCCGGAAAATTATGTGAAATGGGTAACAAATTTATCTGTAAACATTTTTGACTTCTTAAATCGAAATAATAAAAATATCATGCCAAATATTTATGTCACATGGCCAAATCATAATTATTGCTTACTAATGTATTATTATTTGTCACAGCATTCCCCTTAATTGTAAAAATGTATTCTTAAAGATTTAATCTTAATATTCGAACTATTTCAAACAACTTCAATTAAAATCGTAAATTTAAGCATACGTACATCCAATTAATGTTTACTAACATTATAAAAAAGTGACCATTTAAGAAAATAATGTTACCCTGTAAACGCATTTATGATATTATTGCGTATTTTACACTAGTATGTACTAAACTAATTTGACATGTTATTTTGTAATTTGTACATTTATATTCTATTAATTGACCTAGAATCTTGGATAATTAAATAAAAAAAAAACAATGTAGTACTTGAAAGTGGTCATGAGCAAAACGATCAGTATCGGTTAGCGCTAGTAGGAGTAATCGATTGCCGATTAAAAATGATTGAAAACAACAATGAAATAAAGACCTTGTTACTTCAGTTTTAAGATTTGAAATACCACATATATATAACAGTAATAATAGGCATCTCTCTCTCAATAGCAAAACCAGATGGTGAGTTATGATTGGCTGAAACATTTTCGCGCCAACCAATAAATAACGAAGGTAGATCGCAAAAACAAGAAAACAAAGTATCAGTCCTACTCGCATTGTATCAAGCCTAATGGAAATGTGCAGGAATAGTCAGATTTTAATAATCATTACAAGTATATTCATTATAGCTAGCATACAAGACCCACGGCTGTGCATTGTTTATTTCGGTCCTGGGTAATATTTTGTACAGTTCGGAAAAAAAATGGTATGATTATTGTAGGTAAATGGAATAACATCGTTTCTTTTGCAGCGGGATTTCCCAAATACAAAAATGTAATGCTTTCTTTGTAGTATGTTTTGTCTGAATGTATACTGTATAGATATGTATGTGAGTCCGAGATTCATATTATATAGTATCGTCAGCGTGCACAATATGTTTGACCGCTGTATGGAAAAAATATTTCATTGGTAAGCAGTGCCTTTAAGTTTGTATGAAGTGCATGCTAATGTGTAGTACCTTTTCCATCTACACAAAGCTGACACAGCATTAAGCATATATTTCCTCTTAAGATACGGTATGCACTGCTTTTATGCATTCATCAAGGGCTCACCAGTGGGCACCGTTGCATTAGCGATCGATCCATGGGACGTAATATAGCTCACGCATTCCGCACCACAATTTGTCGTGTCTTGCGGTCGCTCGTGCTAAAACACCCTAAGCCTACTCATTCATTATTAATTATTCCTTTCAGTTTAATTCATGCCTTTGTTTTATGATCACCAAACAGTCCATATATTATGAAACTATAAGATTATTATTATAAGCAATAATTTGATAACTTCCCAGGTCGATAATTGTCTAAGGATTGGAAAAACTACCTTAAAACCCCAAAAAAATATTTATACGCGTATACAAGTTCTTCAGAACGCTACAAGAAGTCATCCATTAAAATAGTTTGAGAGATACAGAGACTGGTATTGTGATGAGATTGTCCGTCTTCCCCAATCATCTGATATTCCTGCGATACAACAACCGAACGATTAGACGTAGAAGAAGTGTGTATGTTTAGTACAAACATTTAATTTGATCGTGTGATGTGCCTTATAGCTAGTAATTTTATTGTTTTAATAAAAGAAAATATTATACCCATTTGGTTGTTTTAATGATAATCTCAAAATGTTATCCCAATAATGTTTTATTATACCATTGCTTGATGAAATGTTTTTAGATTTTATCTACAGCGAAACATTTTTGTTTGTTCTGTGTAAAATACGTTTTTACTTAACTTTCAATTTCATCGACGCATCGCGGGTTGACTTATATAATATGCTATAGGTTTTTTTTAAACTACAAGTTGGCCCTTGTCAGTAGTCTCACCTGATGGTAATTGATGATGATAGTAGGCTAACCTGTTTGGTACGCTAAAATCATCCTAAATCCCAAGCTTTATATATAAGTACAGTAATTAGAATAGAGGAGTTATCGATTTCGTAGGGCAATCAAGAAACATCAGTGATGAAGTCTACAATGCCAGCGGATAGTATCTGTGAGGATTTGCCTTATCCAATATAAAAAAAAACACTCACTTTCGTAAACTAAGAAATTCAGTTTCTCTGTGGAATCATCTATTAGTTAACATTTTGGGTATTCATCCGAGTAGCTAACTCGGATAAATACGCAAAATATTTTCTCACTGAACGCACTGAACCAACCAACTGGCGCAACCTTCATAAAAATTAAACATGAATTTTATTCACCTGTATTACTAGATTACATACCACACTATGACAAAAAAAAACGCAGTATGTTGAAATTATTGAAGATATACACGAGCCTGGAAAGCTATTGTAATAACATTGTATTGTGCCAGAAAAAGTACAATGATAAAGTTGTATGGTCAGATCGCATCTAAATAGGTAATAACCATAATTCGATATCCGTTTTTTGAGCAAATCGCCGGCCGGCCGCCAACTCGGCTGATAAGACGCCGCGGGCGAGAGCACCGCTGCCCTATTTAGCGCGGAGCCAAATTGTCAGCCCCACGTGGACGTACGAGAAGGCTGCTAGAAGGGACGGATATGTGCATGGCGCATATCCAACATCAGGGATTTTTATTATCAGGGACTACATGTTAATCCTCCTTTTTAATGGGTAAAAATCTAACACGCGGGCCTTAACCAAACGTGACAGCATTAATAATCGTAGTTTTTATATGAGTGCTATGGAGATAAGGATGAAGTCTAGAATTTTCTTGTTAGTTGTTGTTATTTAGCAATTAATAGCAGAGCCCGTGCGTATGCGGTCGCCAAAGAGTAATAAATTTAATATAAGCATCTTTAGACTTTATTTGTGGCCTCGACATGCGACCTTCCGTAACTATTTACCTACTCTTTACTCTTACATCAAAAAATTTAAAGACATTCCTTAGTAAGCCCTTGACGGCAATCCAAATGATGATAAGTGATGATGCAGTCTAACATGGTAATGGGCTAACCTGCTAGGGGTATTGTAAATTACACACTCCACACATTTGGTTTCTACGCGACATCGTGCCGGAACGCTAAATCGCTTAGCCACACGTATTTGTCGGTATGGTGGTAACTACCGGCGGTCGAAGCTTCCAACCACACCAGGCTCGAGGCTCGCTCCACTTTATAATATTTTACCTATTTTTTTACGATTTTTAGTTAAGTTTCTTTTTTTTACAAATAATGTCTTGTTTCTTATTACGCATGCTGAGTTAGCCTATAAATGGAGTGTACAAGGACACATTCTACGGATCTCTTGCAATGTTGCAAGAGATCCGTAGAATGTGTCCTTAGATTAAGATAGTTGGATACACGTTGGCTTCCTAACAAATAAATAAATAAATAAATAATAGGACACTGCGGAGGTTTTTAGAAATATTAGGACATCAGCTTCATACCGAGAACCGTGGGGTGGGAGAACAAATGGATTTATTGTGGTTGGATAGAGCAGCGACTGTTGTTCCTGTGGTTTGTTGTTAACTTAGGAAATTTCTTACAATATTAAACAGTGGAGGAACAAGGATCCAGGATCTCGATCGATCGTTATCGAACATTCTAACCACTGGACTGAGGCATGATTCTGGCCCAGTGCCACTTCTCCATAAATACTATATCCATGTAGGAATTTGGGTTGAAGCCAATTGTGGGTTAAAAGGCTCAATGAATATTGTTCCTCTGGCGGGTACCTACATATGAAAGCACTCTTCATGTTTAACTTGCGAACGGAAAAGCCTAACTTTCCAGTTTATATTATTTGAAACTGGGCTCGCGTGCTAGGAAACTGTTCTCGTTTAACGGGGACGCATTTGAATCTAATGTTTAAAAAAACTGTCCCGCGTTAAGGGGCACAGTGGGATTTGAATCAAATTATTAAAGTTAAAGTTAGACCATTGCTTTAGGGCTGAAATGGTTGTTTTGTGTTCTTGGTAACACGAGTTTTAAAATATTTTGTGATACTGATAAGATACAAAAACTAATACAAATAAATAGAGTTAGTCCAATCTGTAATTGGACGATTCCTGTACATTAAATATATTGCTGTCTTATAATTATCTTTGTGTAACAGGTAGATATATCTATTTTTATGTTATTAATCGTCAGTGTTTTGATACAAGATGGAAAACAATAAACAGCAAGTAGATATAATTTGCTATACTTATTCCGCCGACAACCGGGAGATTTTTATAATATAACACCTCACAAAATCTTCCACTAGAACCTCTACGCACGTTTCGACCCGACACCGGATCATCCTCAGGAGATGTTGACTTCACAAGCGAGAAAAGTAAAATAAAGTACTTTACTTTTCTCGCTTGTGAAGTATTTTACTCAAATCTCCCGGTTGTCGGCGGAATATAGCAAATTATACTTGCTATTTATTGTTTATCATGGACTTCCGCAAAGTAAGGTTCTATTCATTTCAAGATGGAAACTTGGAATAAATACAATTGCAACTAATTTGTGTTCACTGATTACAACCTTGTGGTTCGGACTTTCTTCATAAGTATCAATAACATGTATGAATAACAGATTCACAAGACGATTCTTCTTCTTCTTTAGGTGCCTCTCCAACTAGTGAAGTTTGGCAGTCAGAATGGCATATTTTGCCTTGTCTCTCGCGAGGCTGAAAAGCTGGGCGGCACTCGCGATCCCTGTCCACTCCCTGATGTTTCGCAACCAAGACTTCCTCTTGCGACCGATGCGCCTCTTTCCCGCTACTTTGCACATCATTATAAGTTGCAGGAGCCTGTATAAGACGATTATGTAGTCACAAAATTGTAACCTTTATTCGGTTTAATACGCAATATCCAAGTTTCCCCCACCTCTGCACTGTGCCGTATCGCAATAAATACACGCCGCCCCAGCCTCCAGCCGGCAGCCTCAATACGACAAGATGTTGATAATATGAAAGGAGTCGCGTGCCGGAGAGTAAATCCAATTTTTAATAAACTCGCGCCCCGCGCTCGTAGTGTGCGCAAACGTTTGCATAAGACAGGATAAAGTCCCGTCTATTTTGAGTATTTAATATGTAACTGAAGCGGTGATAGCCTTTTTTTTTTTTATTAACGTGGGTAATCCTCATGGATACCCCGCGTCCGAGGAGACGCGGCGGTTATGTCAGACTCTTACTGACTAAACCCCCACAGTGCATATCATTTCCCGCCGCCTGGTGGCCGGGTCACGGGTTTCGCTCGCGCACACAACCGCAACCAGGCCGGAAGCGGTGATAGCCTAGTGGTTAGGGCGTCAGTCTCCTAATCAGAGGTCGGCGGTTCGAATCAGGGCACGGACCTCTAACTTTTCGGAGTTATGTGCGTTTTTAAATAATTAAAATATCACTTGCTTCAACGGTGAAGGAAAACATCGTGAGGAAACTTGCACGCCTGAGAGTTCTCCATAATGTTCTAAAAGGCGTGTGAAGTCTGCCAATCCGCACATGGCCAGCGTGGTGGACTATGGCCAAACCCCTTTCATATTGAGAGGAGACCCGTGCTCTGTAGTGAGCCGGTAATGGGTTGATCATGATGATGAATATGTAACTTGGCCTTGCAAACTAGATATGTTTGCAGGGCCCAATGAGATGCGTTTTAAAACTTATAATTTAACGTGTAAACCTCACTCTCCTTCATTGTTTACAAAATCTTACAATCTCTTAAAGATGCGTCTTTATTAAAGCGACACCTGGTTATTTTTATGAGATTGCTGATGATATCAATATTAGAAAGAATCACTTAAAATTATTCTTATTTGAAACTAATTTCGTCATTTATCTCCGTTCTTTTATTTAATCTTCATTTCTCACAAATAACACAAACTCAGACAGACTCCACTCCTTTAGCCTTAGCTTTAGATTTACGCACTCGCAAACGTATAGCCACTTTGGAATATCGAAGTGTAATGTCAAAGTAAAATAATTCTTTTGTTGTGCTATTGGAGTTGCAATTTGCTTACTACTTAGTTTTATTTTACAAACTTGTGCTAGTATAGAAATGCGAACGAATTTGAGTTTTATAACTAGGTCGTTACGTTTAATTTTCCATCACATTTGTGTTTCTATATTCGAAAACGACTAAGATTGTTAGCTATGAGTAATCTTATACTAGCTGTGTCGTGTTTGACGACCTCCGAGGCGCAGCGCGTGCGCTATTGAATTTTAAAGTCGGAGATCCTGGGTTCGATTCTCGGCTCGAGTCTGGTCTGGTGGGAGGCTTCGGCCGTGGCTGGTTACCACCCTACCGATAAAGACGTGTCGCCAAGCGATTTAGCGTTCCGGCACGATGTCGTGTAGAAACCAATTAGGAGTATGAGTTTACCATACCCCTAACAGGTTAGCCCGCTACCATCTTAGACCGCATCATCACTTACCATCAGGTGAGATGCAGTCAAGGGCTAACTTGTGGTGAATAAAAAAAAAAGCTGTACTAGTCAATTAAGTTAACAGATCCGTGAACAACAGATTCGGCGTTGTCACCCCACAGTTCTCCCCCATCGGATGCGGAATTATTGTTTACGTTACTAGCGGATTATACGAGTGGGATATGTATCACTCCGTATTTTATACAAACTACTTTCCTCGGCACTCTCCGCGGAACAAATAACCTAATAAAATAAAGAGCTTCACACATGCCAATGTTATACAGAGGTTTCTGGGTTGGTATGCGCTGAATACTGATAATGTACACAAAATATGGCTTACATGCTTGTAACGTCTTATTAGAAAAATGTTTGTGTACAATATTCTTATTTAGTTTGTAAATTAGAGAGTCAGTTGCTTTTTAATAATTCGTCATTAGGTCTCGCTTAGAAGCAGCTGAGGCCTAAATAAGGTTTTGTTTTAAAACCTTCTAGAATGAACAACGGTGTCTCAAGTCAGTAAGTAGATAGGATTTGAAACGCACGGTACTTTATTAAAAATAATCTTGTAGTGCCGTTAAGTAGGCTGCACAAATAATTTACCCGTTCAACGGGAATTGTATTTTATTTTATAACCCACTGAAATCTTGGAGATGTCTCACAATAAGGATTGATACTAAGGATTACATAAACGATAAAAAATCTACGGTGTAAATTACTATAACCTCATAGCTAATTTTAATTAATAATTGGATATGTGAGGTAGTTTTAACTTCTATTTAGACCTGAGCGAGCTTTAGTATGTAGTATTCACTATCAACTCACGAATAAGAATAATGCAAAATATATTATATGATCATAGATGAGTAATGCATTTATATATGATATTACATGAGTAAAGCAATTTTTTGAGTTTGAATTTGATTTTTTAACCTAGTGAAGTAAAGGTGGACAAACGAATAACTTACTTACTCATTAGATAATAATCAACTCAATCTATAATCTTCATATAGCTGGTTGAGTTTATTAGTACCAACCGTCCTTTTCCTACTCTGATAACTGACACTTAAAGTTTTTGGATTACATTGATTAATAACATCGGACAAGAAGTTACAGGCGTAGGTGGGTGGGTGTCTACTTTGTTGTTTTTTGTGCTGTTCATAGGCGACGGATCACTTCATCATCATCATCATCATCATGATCAACCTATTGTTAGCTCACTACAGAGCACGGGTCGGAAGGGTTTGGCCATAGTCCTCCACACTGGCCATGTGCGGATTGGCAGGCATTGTTCATCTTTGCGGTCGTGTTCAGCCACCAGGCGAAGTGAAGGAGCATCGCTGGGTTTTAGTGGGTATTCTGGTCGCCAGCCTGGCCGCTGGGTAGTCCCACATACCCCGTCGGAAGCGGCGCAGTCTTGTCTGCGTCGCCTCCGGAGGGGATGCGTAAAAGCATTTCCCAGCGTGAAAAGGCATTGTTCATATCTTAATATAAGATTACCCGTCCGCTAGTTTGGCCGCAACGTAAAAAATACTAGTGATGTTGCACTCAATTGCTTACTCGCAATGAAATCTAACATGACGTCCTGTACGTTATTTTTGAGCTTTTTATAAAAAAAAAATTAGAATCTCTGTTTCAACAGATAAACTATAATTAATAATAATTATAGTATTAGTATAGATAACAACGTGGTCATTGTACCGGGTCCTAAATCGCTGTAATAGCCTCACACAATCACACCAAACAATATCTCTAATTGCCCTTTGTGTATGAAGCGGCCAAATTAAACCTATTCGTGCACATTTCAGCCGAGTGATGTTCGCGCGAGCAGTCGAGAACAGTCGATTCTTTGTTCGATTATTTACAGAAGATAGCACAACGGGCGAGCGAAGCGATGTCTCTTAGTTTATTTCGTTGAATTTCTACTCTGTCGGTTGTCTGCCTTTCTTTCAGAGCCACGTATTTATAGTTGAGCTGGGTTTGAAGCGGTGATAGCCGCTATAGATAAGATAGTGGTTAGGGCGTCAGCCTCCTAATCAGAGATCGGCGGTTCGAATCCGGGCACGCACCTCTAACTTTTCGGAGTTATGTGCGTTTTAAAAAAAAACATTAAAATATCACTTGCTTTAACGGTGAAGGAAAACATCGTGAGGAAACCTGCACGCCTGAGAGTTCTCCATAACGCTCTCAAAGGCGTGTGAAGTCTGCCAATCCGCACATGGCCAGCGTGGTGGACTATGGCCAAACCCTTCTCATATTGAGAGGAGACCCGTGCTCTGTAGTGAGCCGGTAATGGGTTGATCATGATGATGATGATGATGGGTTTAGACCTCCTCTTATAAAAGAAAGGTTTTAAGAGCATTGATCACTGCTCCAACTTTATTCAGTTGGCGGGCTTGCGCCGCATCATTGATGATATGATTTTAAGATTCTTTAATTGGTAAAAATTTAAATAGCTTTCATGCTTATTACATTATTGCCGTGCCCAAAAAGAAAAAGCGTATCTTGGAACGGTTGAAGTGAAGGGTTTCAATGTATTTTATTAAAATAGGTCAATCAAGAGTTCCCACGTACTTACCTTAAAGAGTCGATTGCATCGAAAGCTTTTCGTCACTGCACTACTTACTGTGGTGCCAGGATGAAAACTCTAATTACCCCTCTATTACTGGATGTTCGGGGCCGGAGCTCGGTTTTGGCTGAATTTGCATAGATTTACGTAATCTGACCCGGCGCTATCTCCGGCTTAGCTGCACGCTTGTAATTGTTATTATTATGAACGCCACGACGACATTTGTTTAAGCCTTTAATTATAAAATTTAATTCACTGTTTATTGGTCGCTAACTTACGCCCCTAGTCATGGTATAAAGCTTAAAACTTGACACTTTTGTATGCTAAAATGTATATTTTTGTGTGTATATTGTAAGTGTATTTAAAATAATAAATAAAAATAAATAAAAACATTTTTTTTTTCACAAGTTAGCCCTTGACGGCTATCTCACCTGGTGGTAAGTGATGATGCAGTCAAGGATGGTAGCGGGCTAATCTGTTAGGGGTATGTTAAACCCATACTCCTATTTGGTTTATACGCGACATCGTGCCGGAATGCTAAATCGCTTGGCACGTCTTAGTCGGTAGCGTGGTAACTAGCCTCGGCCGAAGCCTCCCACTAGACAAAAATCTATTGTTAAAAGTCACTCAGAGCGTGATGGAGGAGTAATTTTGCTTATCTTCTTGTGTTTTTTGATCAGCAATGGCCTGGTGTATGACATCGTAGTTGCCGTAACAAAGATTTCCTAGAGCGGGATCGACATTTATATAATATTTCGGAACATTAGGACACTGTTATAAGCAAGTGATAGCTTAGTGGTCAGGGCGTCAGCCTCCTAATTAGAGGTCGGCGGTTCGAATCCGGGCACGCACCTCTAACTTTTCGAAAAATATCACTTGCTTCAACGGTGAAGGAAAACATCGTGAGGAAACCTGCACGCCTGAGTGTTTTCAGTAATGTTCTCAAAGGCGTGTGAAGTCTGCCAATCCGCACATGGCCAGCTCTGTAGTGGAAACCCGTGCTCTGTAGTGAGCCGAGAATGGGTCGATTCCATTCTTCATAATCATGGATGAAGAATGGTTTTGCTATTTATTGTATTTTCTAAAACAATCTTATTTATCTATCTATATAAAAAAAAAGATAAGATAAGACCTGCAAAAGAATCCGAACAATTGTATTTTTTATTGAACTATTAACTAGCGCTTTGATGACATCTCATTTGGTGGTAAGTGATGAAGCATGGTAGCAAGTGGTAAGTGATGAAGCATGGTAGCAAGTTGTAAGTGATGAAGCATGGTAGCAAGTTGTAAGTGATGAAGCATGGTAGCAAGTTGTAAGTGATGAAGCATGGTAGCAAGTTGTAAGTGATGAAGCATGGTAGCAAGTTGTAAGTGATGAAGCATGGTAGCAAGTTGTAAGTGATGAAGCATGGTAGCAAGTTGACCTGTTAGGGATCAGACATTGCTGTCGTAAAACGTGTTTTCCCTTGTAACAGCTAAAACACGTACACCTAATCGGTTACCTACTGCACCTAAACGTATTGGAATCCTAAATGGACACCTGGTCTGGTGGTAGTTTGCCACTAGTCCAAGCCAGAGTGAATTAAGAAACTATAATTCCCAAATTGCTCCTTGGAGGTCGAACCTTTTTTCTGCGAACAGGGTAAGGCAATATAAACTGAAAACTCGCGAGAAATTATTGTCGACAAACCCTGAAATCCCAATAACGAAATAATACCCGGCTAAGTTTGTTGTGGGTTTCTTCTTAGACCTGGGTGGGGTTTGAACCCTCTTAGATTTAGTTTTATGTTGGCGAGTGTAGTCATCACCATCACTTCACGAATAGAAATAATGAACTCCTTTTAATATTATAATTTAGTTATGATATTATATTTTTTTCGGCGAGCAATGGAGAGAGCTCTGCTAGTAGTAAAGGCTCTGCTAGGATCAAATCAGAAATGAAGAGATCCGTAGAAGGACCAGAGTTACCGACATAGCTCAGCGAGTTGCGAAGTTGAAGTGGCAATGGGCGGGGCACATAGCTCGGAGAACCGATGGACGTTGGGGTCCCAAGGTGCTGGAAGGGCGACCTCGCACCGGTAAACGTAGCGTTGGTCGACCCCCAACTAGGTGGACAGACGACATCAAACGAGTCGCAGGGAGCCGCTGGATACAAGCGGCCCAAGACCGTGGCCGTTGGAACTCCCTACAAAAGACCTATGTCCAGCAGTGGAAGTCTATCGGTGGAAATGATGATGATGATTATATTTTTTTATTATTAGGTTTTTAGTTTTTAGTTCATCTAACGTTTATTTTAAGTTTTCTTTTTCTGTGATTCATGTGTTTATTTTAATAATGCAAAATGTGATATACATATATGAGCGATTCGTAGATACCTATAAAAGGTTTATATAAATAAATCTATATTTAATTTGATATGACTTGAATAGTCGAAAATAAATAGAATACCTTTTAGACACTCAATCAACTTCCTACGTATAAGCACTGCCGCTTGGAACCTCGTCCACTGCGCGACCCTCTCCGGTGCCCTGGGTGAAATATGGTGCACATTTTTCAGGGACTTAGCTTCCCGCTCACCCTCCGACTTCGGAGGGACAGTTATAATGAAGTCTGCGAACAGAGGCACGTGAATTAATTCACTCGGACCGAGACTAATGCGGTGCGACTGTTTATATTTTTATTAAAATATCCACCTTTTTAACCTTTGTAACCATAAAGTGAGTAGTTTGGGCTTGGATATCTATAGGCTGAAGTAAGGAATTATATAAACGATAAAAAATCTTGGGAGTGAATTACTCTAATCTCTCATAGCTAATTATAATTGATTATTGACTACGTGAGGTGGTTTTAACTTCTACTTAGCTTACTTAGCTTAGCGAGCTTTAGTTTAAAAGGTAAAGAATGTAGTTTTCAAAATCAACTCACGGATTGGAATAATGTAAAATTATTTGAACACTCCATAGATGCCTGCATTTGGTTTACATGAGTAAAGCTATTTTTGAGTTTGAATTTGAATTTTTAACTTTTACTAAAGTATCCTCTTGCGAGTACGTAACCCTAATCCATGAGAATCTATAAGTTATTTTCTGAACTCTTTAATTTTAGCTGGTATGTTATCAGTGCTGAGGGAAGTCTGCAGCACGGTACTGACTGACTACACCGTGGTGGGTACTTTAGTGACCACAACATTAAGCTGAGTCAGTACCTTTTTATTGGCGCGACACTGCATTAATAGTTTAATTTAACACTCCCGTAGCGCAGCGCATCATAAAGTTGGAGGTCCTAAGTTTGATTCCCGGCTCAAGTCCCGGCTGGTGGGAGGCTTCGGCCTTGGCTCGTTACCGACACAGACGTGTCGCCACGCCATTTAGCGTTCCGGCACGATGTCGCGTAGAAACCAATTAGGAGTATGGTTCTACCATACCCTTAATAAGTTAGCCCGTTACTATCTTAGACTGCATCATCACTGACACCAGGTGAGATTGCCGTCGAGGGCTAACTTAAAGTGGATAAATTAAAACAGTATTTAAACAGCGGTGGGTTTTCTTTTGTAGGGAGGCCTGTACCGACCATCCAGCGGTGGGTCACTTATAAACATCTCTTTCCTATCTAAGTCAATTGCAATAACTATTTATTATTAAAAGTAATTCTAAGTTTGTTGTGGGCTTCTTCTTAGAGCGGGGCGCGTTTGGAACCTTCATAGCTTTAGTTTTAAGTTTACGAATATAGTTATCACCATGAAATAACTAATATGTAAATTATTGACGCGTCAAAAGTGCCTTTTTAAGGACTATTTGAATAAAGATTATTTTGAATTTGAATTTGAATTTATTGGAAAATGAAGGTCGTATTTATCCCATTTGATCAAACACGCACATAACTTCGAAGAGGTACGCGCCGGGGTCCACTCAGCTCTCCAGAAAGGGCCTGCGTGAGATCGTTCTTTCCACGGAGTTTTTCACGTCTGACGCTAGATCTATCGTACTATAGATCGACACGTACTAAGCAACGAAATCGCTCCACCGTTGTCACGGCCGATTATCGAGAAGCGGACACAATTGGCAAAGCTCCTGCCATTCCAGGAATTGCGTTCCAGCTCACATCGGACAGACACTTTTAGATCACACTGGCAGCCACTGCGGCAGAGCGTGTTTACCGAGAACTCGATCTGATCAAAGATTGCTCATTGTCTATTTGATTCACATTTTTGACGGAGAATTCTGATTTTGACTTACCTTATTGCATTCGACTGGACACTTTTAAATTAATCTCAATGTCAAACATCTACCAATAAACTTTGATTATACATCAAACATTTTACATAAAACTTAAACTTAGATTAACATAAAACTAAAAATCTTAAAAAAAAAAAATGTCAAATAGATGTAAAATTCATGACATGGTCTTCTTGCACAAGCTTAAAAACGGTACATTTAACGACCTCCGTAACGCAGTGCGTGCGCTGTCGCATAAAAAAAGTTGGAGGTCCTGGGTTCGATTCCCGGCTCGAGTCTGGTCTGGTGGGAGGCGTCGGCCATGGCTTACCACCCTACCAACAAAGACGTGTCGCCAAGCGATTTAGCGTTCCGGCACGATGTCGTGCAGAAACCAATTAAGAGTGGGTTTACCATACCCTAGTAGGTTAATACCATTAGAAGGTTAGCCCGCTACTATCTTAGACCGCATCATTACTTACCATCAGGTGAGAAGCAGTCAAGGGCTAACTTGTGGTGTATAAAAACAATAAAAATTTATAACTCAGAGTTGTTGGGCCAAATCTCTTTCAAGCTTCCCATCCGAATTCCGCGCTACAACGTTCCACTTTTCATGCACCGTATTTGTAGAACTAATCTTAGTCGCCACCCTTTAATACCCGATAAAGCAGTTTATATGAATATTTAGATTTTTAAGGATAATTAAATCGATAATTTTTATGACAAACTGCAGAATTTCAAGAAAAAATATTAAAAACACTCGTCTAGTTAAATTTTGCAAAGAGCGTATATCCCTGTATATCTCTCTTATTCGTTATTATGTTAACAAATGTTACTTATTCTTTTCCTTTGTAATAAGTATTTTTTTTTTGTTATTTGCGTCCTATTAGCGTCGACTAGAGATATTAAGTATGCTGTAGTTACCTCTAAGTTGATTTATATGTGCATCTAACGTAAGGTTATTAAATGTTATGTTTTACATATAATTGTGCTGGTGGCGCTTCGAATAAATAAATAAATAATAAACTCAACACAAATCAACTCATGATCTTAAATCATGGGCTGGCTGGTAGCTTCAATCTTGCGGGAATACTCCCGCAAGTTATATTGGGTTGGTTGGGTGTATTTCGGTATAAGAAGTGTGTCCATTGTATTATTGATATTATTACAAATATAATATACACTTTCGTTTTTTTTATATACATAGCGAGCAAACGAGCATGCCGGACACCTGATGGTAAGTGATTACCGCCGCCCATGAACATTTGCAGCACCAGAGGAACCGCCAATGCGTTGCTGGCCCTTGAGCAATTTGTTAATCCGCCCTTTGAAGATTTGGTATTTATAATTTTTGTATAGATTTATTTCACGCAATATATAGAAGCAGGAGGTATTTCGCGCTAGCTTAGCTGGTGTAATAAACAAGGTACAATTTTTAATTTCTTCAAACTTTACAGATCTTTAGACACCACACCATACAGATCTTCCAGAATGTTCTCTCAACACATGCAGAAGATGTTGTCTTCACAACTTTCATTGCGAAGTTAATTGTTATAGCTGTAACGAAGGTCGTCTTTCAGCGCCCAGGCAGAACGACGGCATCAAGAAATACCTTGGTGTGGTATTTGATAGCTTTAATTTTGGTGATGACGATTTGCCGCAAAATGTCCATTACAATAACCTTACCAGTACTTTCCCCCATAAGAGAAGGCCTCAGTTGGGCGGTTGGTCGCTAGATGGCGTGTCGCTTAGCTACATAAAAGCTATTTGTTCGGGGCGAAGCACCAGCTGTAATTAAGATCGTGTATGAGGAGCGCCAGCCCCGCGGGTCGGAAGATGCCAGCTCATCGTGTTAATTGTTAACACACGATTGGAAACGGTACACCATAATCGATAGCGTTACGACACACTTCTATTGTGTTGAAGTAACTCCGCGCACAATGCGGGATTGTTACATTTATAACACGCCATTGATTATATTGTTGCAGCAATATTATTGATTCACACATTAATCTTGCTGATAGCGGCATATGTAATATATTGAAAGCCATGTTCCATAAACTACGACTCTGCTCGCTAAGATTCATTTTACTGGGACAAATAGATTAATTAAATCGATTGAAATTGTCTGAGGGTCGTTGGTAAGTATATCACTCCATTTTTTTCTTATTTATTATTCTCCTTATATTATAACTCTCCTGCCTGTGTGCAAAATAAATACAATTAAAAACCAAAAGAGATATAAGACTATTTAAATAGTTAAAAATTAAATAAACGTACATACACATTACATGAATATATATTTTCATCGGGCGGAGGAATCACCCCGGCATGTTGAGAAACCGGCGTACTTTCCTAGCCGAGTCCAGGATGATCGTATTTTGCATCCTGTCTGCAATCGTACTGCTGGAACTACAGTCGCCTCAGATGGTGAGCGAAGCTACCTGGGATTAACCCATTCGCAGATATGACGATTGGGATGGTTTCAGCAGACTGCATATGCCACATATCGGAAACCTCGTGAGCCATATTCGTTATTTTATGATTATATAAATATATGGTTTGTATATGTAGTGTATATATAATTTTCCTTTTCTGTAACTGTCCTCTTACGATATTGTGAAAGAGATCGTTATGTAGCCATAAGTTACGTTTTGTCGCTTTCTGTATTTTTCGGAGGTACAATAAAAGTGTGATAATTCATTCATAGATTATTTACCTAGATGAAACCCCAGTTTACACCTGTGCTTAGCAGTGAGGCATTATAAATGATGATGGTGAAGACGAAACTGAATTACGGTATAGAGATGGTTATTCACTTTCAAGAGTCTTCCACATGTTGTAGTTCTTAGTTGAAGAATGTATTTATCACTGTCACCTCACGAAATAAAATTATCAAAAATATGTGAATGCTTCATAGATGCCTGTATTAGGTTAACATTAATTAAACTGTTAAAATTTTTTGTCTAGTGTGGTAATTTTTTGTCGGCTGTGGCTAGTTACCACCCTACCGACAAAGACTTGTCACAAAGCGATTTAGTGTTCCGGCACGATGAAACAAATTAGGAGTATGGGTTTACCATACCCCTAACAGGTTAGCCCGCTACCATCTTAGAATGCATTATCACTTACCATCACGTGAGATGGCTGTCAAGTGCTAACTTGTAGTGGATAGAAAAAAAAAATCTTAGTTTTTTTTTATTATTGATTTTGTATCTATATATAACGTTCATTTTTTTTAATATACCATACGTATATTAAAATAAGTTCATTTATTTGAATATGTGTATATATGGTTGTATTTTTTTGGAATGTATGGTTTATTCAAATAAATGAACGGTACAGATAACAGCTACAGGTAGGCCAATCAAAATGTATTTGTGATACGTGCTCGATCTATGGAGTTCCAGCTTGGCGGGTGGTTGTGGACCACCGGCAGTGCGGACAAAAAGTGGTCAGCCACCAGGCTTGCATACGACCAAAGAGCTTTTGTAAATGCGGTAACAGTTATGAAGTTATAATAAATAACTTCATAGCTCAGTGACCAAAGCTGACTTTGGGAACAAAATACACATAATAATATATCTTAGATCATTATTATCATAGTCTACCTGTTAATATCCCACAACTGGGTATTCTGTCTCGTTGTAGGCCTTCTGTCTCGTTATTTTGAGAATTGACAGATAGAACGTGAACGTGAGAAGCATATGTAGGGGTTATATAAAATAACTGAATTCTTCACTAAAATATTGCACTGTTAAAAATTTATTCAATGCAGGCTGCAAAAATTGTTTGTCATTTAAGATATGATCAACACAAATTTAAATTTAAACCACAGATTCAAATTTAAACCACAAATTAATAATGTATTTATTTAAAGTTAATAATTCAAATACATTTTTAATTTTGCTTAATTTTTTTACGTCAAATCTGTCTGATATTAGGTTAAACTACTGGTTAAAGACAGATTCTATCGAAAACCTAACTTAGAAACTAACTATTGCGGCAAGATGAGCGCATTATTTTAGAGATACTTTTAGATCAATTGTATTTTTTTTTCTTAATTTAAAACCAACGGTTGTCTCTAGGTTATATACTTACTAAGCATCGCTTTATAATATTTATTTAATTATAACAAGTGAAATTTAAAATAAACTAATTAACAATCGCTTAATAATGTAGAATACATTTATTGTACAGTACATTTATCAAAGCCATAATAAGTATGTATGTATTACATACAATAGCAATCACAACAAATGAAAAAATCATTAATTCAAGTTGGCTCATCACACGCTGCAAGCACGCATTTATCTTTTTATAAGTCTATTTATCAATACATAAGCGTTCATATATATTAATTATTGCAATTTTGTGGTGATGGTGATAACTATACAATTGTTAAATTCAAAACTAACGCTATGAGGTTTCAAACGCGCCCTGGTTAAATTTAAACTAAGTTAGGTCTGTCTAGTTTTAATTTTAATTTTTAGTTACTGTTGAGCTTTTGAATATGGAAAGACAATAAAATCTGATAAGAAGGTTATATTCGAAAGCGAAGCTGGCTTGATGTTAGTTATAATCATGGAAGTAGGGGGAGGATTTATTTAAACAGAGTCACTGAATTGGAATGTTAAAGAGATGTCCGTCTTAAATGGCTTTGGAGATAAGGGCGCGAAGAGAGGATGCTAGGGTTAATTGCCGCCTCTTTTACTTATCTCGAGCCTATTATTTGAAACGAAAATTAAATTAAACTTGTCTCTGGTAATTTACTGCCCCACTGGAGTGCCTAAGTCTATTTGAATTTAGAATATCCTCACCATTTTCTTCGAAGTTTTCGCCAAAGGTTGTTAATCTGTGATAAAGAATATAGAATTATTCCGTAGATAAATTTATTATTATATAACATAGAGCAAACAGAAAAGCATCGACTTAGTACCTAGATGAAGCCATGAATCTGTAAGGAAGTCGTAAATGAGATGCGTATATAGGTACGGGTTATGTAAGAAAAATTGAGACAAATCATCGTATCTTCTGTGTCATACAAAGTTGGTTTTAATATTTCCCCTTGGGGAACTTTAAAAATAAAAACAAATTAATGCCACTATACACTATAAGCTGTGATAGCCTAGTGATTAGGGCGTCAGCCTCTTAATCAGAGGTCGGCGGTTCGAATCCGGGCACGCACCTCTAACTTTTCGGAGTTATGTGCGTTTTTAAACAATTAAAATATCACTTGCTTAAACGGCGAAGGAAAACATCGTGAGGAAACCTGCACGCCTGAGAGTTCTTCATAATGTTCTCAAAGGCGTGTGAAGTCAGCTAATCCGCACATGGCCAGCGTGGTGGACTATGGCCAAACCCTTTTAATATTGAGAGGAGACCCGTGCTCTGTAGTGAGCCGGTAATGGGTTGATCATGATGATATATATTTGTTTCAGTTTTTTGGTTTATAGCAGTTTTAAAACTCTATTTTTTGGAGCAGAATAAAAAAATGAAGTTTCAGAAATGCTAAATCTGTGATAAAAAGGAGGATATAAAGAAATAACATTATATTATCATTTAGTGCGTACTGTTTGTTGCAGATTTAAAAAAAAACTTGAGAGGTGTCAAGGTACACCCGGATGGAACGAAGTTCTTTCCGATTAATTAGTGAATAATGTTATATAAACTTAATCAGTAGGCTCAATTTTGTACTAGCAATATCCGGAACTTGTGCAGAAACACTGTCAGGAGTCATTATTATTATTATTTTTTATTATTTATTATTTACAAAAAACCTGTATACACTCAACAAAAATAATCGTCGCGACACCACACTGTTCAATGCGAAATAGAAATGAAAATATCTGGCTTGATTTCTATAAGAGAGAGAGAGAGAGACAGACAGAGAAACATGCGACGCCGCACAGCTTACAATAACAAAAAGTGTCGTGACAACTTTTCGTAAGAATTTTTTCCGTCTAGCCCCCTTTCACAACGCGCGATAAGGAACTTCGTTCCAAAAAAAAACAAAATTTTGTTGACTTTACTTGAATATATTTCGTAACCGTATGTAAGTAAGCTGCGTTTTTATATCCTGAAGTCATTGAAATAAAGTTAAATAGAAAAGTTTAAGCAGGTACTGTCGTGTAAAGAACTGTTACGAGATATATAATAACATAGATTTAATATCTGTCCGTCCTGACGCCAGACCGCGCACTGAAGGCGGATAATGTAATCAATGTCCTATTATTCAAACTGCATTACGTCGGGCTTCCCGCCTCCCGCTCCTGTCACGGTAAGTGCGCGGTGACGCTCATTTTCATATAATTTCTTGCTACAGATAATATATCTTACTGCGTACTTAACTAAGTTTTTAATTAATTAATATATATATTATAAAGCGTAATTTGCTTTAATTCGCAATTAACTGACAACCTTACGCAGTTCGTATCTCAAAATGTTTATATGGGTTAAAATGCGTGGCGACACGTCTTTGTCGGTAACGAGCCACGGCCGAAGCCTTACACCAGACCAGACTAAAGCCGGGAATCAAACTTAGGACCTCCAACTTTATAATGCGCTGCGCCACGGGAGTGTGAAATTAAACTGTCGACCTAAGTGGCGCAGTGCATTGCTGTCGCATTATAAAGTTGGAGGTCCTGGGTTCGATTCCCAGCTCGAGTCTGGTCTGGTGGGAAGGTTCGGCCGTTGCTAGTTACCACCCTACCGACGCATCGCCAAGCTATTAAGCGTTCCGGCACGATGTCGCGTAGAAACCAATTAGGAGTGTAGGTTTACCATACCCCTAACAGGTTAACTTGTAGTGTAAAAAAAAACTATTACTGCAGTATAGCGCAAATATAAAGATACTGACTCAGTAAAATGTCGGGGTCGCTAAAGTACAAACAACACTCCATAAAAGTTAAAATTAAAGAATTAGCTGAACACAGTCCGAAAAAAACTTATAGATTTCGGATTAGGGTTGGGTTGGGCAAGATGATATTTGAGTACCAGCCTATAAATATCCAATCGCAATGTGCGATGTGAGAAAATCACCGAATATCGGTATTCTATCCACGTAGTGCAATAAAAACGCAAATTCTATCCCTCGGATCTCATTGAGCGGCCCGTCGCCTCGCTGGCACGTCATCCGCCGCCACGCGCCCTTTGCTACCCTTACCGTCAGCCAGGGTTGTAACTGCTACGGTATGCCGATATTATTTTAAATATGAACAATTCTTTAATCTTTGTGGTTCATCTTCAAAAATGAAATCATCATCATGATCAACCCATTACTGGCTCACTACAGAGCACGGGTCTGTAGTATATGAGAAGAGTTTTGGGCATAGTCCACCACGCTGGCCATGTGTGGATTGCCAGGCTTCACACGTCTTTGAGAACATTATGGAGAACTCTCAGGCGTGCAGGTTTCCTCACGATGTTTTCCTTCACCGTTGAAGCAAGTGATATTTTAATTATTTAAAAACGCACATAACTCCGAAAGTTAGAGGTGCGTGCCCGGATTCGAACCGCCGACCTCTGATTAAGAGGCTGACGCCCTAACCAGGCCTAACTAGGCTATCACAGCTTTTAATTCTAAATTAAATCATAATAAAGAAGAATTTCTTCCTACTCAACGAGGTTTGTGTTCCCAAAGTCAGCTTTAGTAAGTGAGGTAACCGTTATGAAGTTATTTGTTCTGGAATAACGTCATAACTGTTACCGCTTTTATAAGAGCCTATCGTCTTATGCAAACCTGGTGGCTGACCACTTTTTGTCCTCACTACCGGTGGTCCACAACAACGTTTGAACTCCATAGAACGAGCATTTATCACAAATCCATTTTGATTGACCTACCTGTAGCTGTTATCTGTACCGTTAGTTTATACCATACGTATATTTACATAACTTCTTAATTATTATTATTTCTTTACTAAATACTCACGATGTCTAATGCGCTAGAATTAGTTTGGCAAAATAGCAGTGGCAAGTTAAACGGTCAGGTACTTAGATCGTACGCCTCTGCCATACAAAGATTTGACTAATATCCACCCCTAAACTGATGTAATGGCTGGAAGGTAATAATATGAAAATATGAAAAAAAATATATTTGCCAAAAAACAACTTTACAATGCTTAGTACATCCGTTGGGACCCACACTAGATAATCCTGTGTCGTGGGGACATAATGTAAACATTGTTAAACAATCTCGTTGGCACTTGCCACAGAAATAACGTTTACCGTGGTGATGAACGTAGCTTACTTTTTATATCAATAATAAAATAACTAATTAATTAGAATATACGTACGCATACGATTTCTTCTTCACTATCATTTTTTTTTAACTCTGTTTCAATCTCACTCTATTCTGGTTCCCGGGTCGGGCTTATAGCTGTAAGGTATTGGAGACGATCGATCTTCTATCGAGACATTTCAATCACCAGCCGAAAATGACGTCACGTCATTTTGTTATAGCCATCAACTCGTTTTATTAACCACTGACACATTACTATTATATAATGAATGAATAATTTGTTGCATGCAAACATTCTTAAAATTTAATACAAAATAAAGGGCTTCTTCAAGCAGCAATACACTTACTATTTAATCTAAAATTTAAAGCAGAGGGTCCAAACTTTAATTCTTCTCACCCACGAGAGAGAAAGGCTGCGCCCAGCATTATTACCTAACATAAACATACCGAGGATGATGTTAAATAAATATATTTTTTAATAAATGACAACCCTACAGATATTTAAGTAAAGGGAGGAAGACGATCTCTGGGATTTGATAAATTTACGACAGTCGCACCGCGACCGGACATTTAGAGGTTTGAGCGCGTTTTCAAATTAACTGGCGATGTCGGCCTGAGCGGCTGTCACAGGCGCAGGTGATGTATCGATGCTATACTCCCTTACGATTATTAAGAGATACTTTTAAGGCTCAGTTAGAGATAGTTCAAGCCCCTTTTTAGGTATTGGAAACCTCGGTGGCGCAGTCCGTGCGCTGTCGCATTATAAAGTTAGAGGTCCTGGGTTTGAATCCTGGCTCGAGTCTATTCTGGTGGGAGGATTCGGCTGTGGCTAGTTAGTGGTAACTTTTTATCGTGTATGTATATGATTCATATAATTCACTTTTGCGCAGTTCAGCCTACACTTCCTTTATGCATGAAGCACAGTTTATTAGAGTACTGTCACATTGGTTACTTACATTGGCAATGTTTATTAGCACTTAAATTAGTCGTATGGCACAGTATAAAGTTGGAGATTCTGGGTTCGATTCCCGGCTCGAGTCTATACTGGTGGGTGTATTCGGTCATGGCTAGTTACCACGCTACCGACCAAGCCGTGTCACCAAGCGCTTTAGTCAAAGTCACTTAGAAACAATTAGGATTATGGGATACCCTTGCCCTGACTATAAGTACAATACCATCTTAAACAGCATCATCACTTACCGTCTGGTGAAAGTTTTAACCTGTTTCTTTATGAACAAGCACAAAAAATTCGTAGGGCTATTTTACTCATACAAATCTTTATTGATCTGTACCGACCTGTACGTATCTGTAACCTGCTCCGTTATGCAAAGTTTAGTTACTAAGATTGAATCTGTCGTGTTTCATATCACACGGTGGTTCGGGTTTTGAGTGAGTTCAATTCTCACTTAGCTGATGACGTATACAGTCCATTTTTACTCGGCTACGGCGTAGCAGCAGCGTGTAAAGAAAACCTCCTCAGAAACCTCAGAGATATACGGGCGATCTAAAATAGCTTTATTATGTAAAACTTTTACTGGAATCTATGAAGCTTTCATCTATAATATAATCTTCATCTATAATCTGATCTTGACTTTTTTCACCTCTCCAAAAGCCAAAAGGCAATTTAAAAAAGAAATGGTTAACTTAAATCGGAAAATAATATAGTTATTATAAGTTGTGTAATTTGAGTTATAATAGTTATCGTATGGATTTATTGTTTGGTATTTTCTTTTATATAAATAGTAATCTTATTTGGCCTTATTTTATCATTAAGTCTGAAATGTAAATAAATTGTTTTAAACGCTGTTGATTAGAAATAAATGAATAAAATAAAAAAATAAAAAATAATAAAACTGTAACAGGACGAATTCCGTACATTAAATATATTTTGAAAATTTTAATTGGAGGATGCTTTACTATCGATACTGAGCCGAAAACAATTTTTTTTAAACAATAAACACCAAGTATAATTTGCTATATTCCGCCGACAACCGGGAGATTTGTATAATATAACACCACACAAAATCTTCCAGTAGAACCTCTACGCACGTTTCGACACGACACCGGATCATCCTCAGGAGATGTTGACTTCACAAGCGCGAAAAGTAATTTATTTTTTATTTTTTTGTCTGTCTGTCTGTATCTTGGTTGCACATCACGCCGAAACTACTGAATGGATTCGAATGGAATTTGGTATAGGAGTAGCTGATACTCCGGTTCAACATATAGGATAGTTTTATCGAGGAATTCAGCACGGTTCCCTTGGAAGAGGGGATGAAAGTCAAAATGTGTATTTAGTTGTAATTAATTAACGCGATTATTAGTAATCCGATAACAAATATTTATTTTTTTTTGGTTAGAAAGAATATCTTATACAGATTATCCTGTAATTACTTCAAGGTCGTCGGTTTAGTAATCCTTCGTGATTGGAAGACATTCAGACACACTTTCACACACACTAACTCAACGCACGCGAAGTCGTAGGTATAACCTAGTATATAATATTTTTAGTACTCGCCAACTTAACACTGAAGCTATTTGGGTTCCAAACGCGCCCAGGTCTAAGAAGAAGCCCACAAAAATTAAGCTGGGTAAAATAAGGTACTAAGAAAGGAAATATTTATGAAATATGAATTTTAAATCTCTCTAAAATTTTTGCGCGCACGGCCATTTTTTTGCTATCGAAGAAAGGGTCATTAATATTTCGTCCGAAGAAGCAAGTATTTGAATAATTAATTTTCCAAAGGACCACGAAAATCTGCATGGACTATAAAAAACAATATTTCGAGAAAATGTGTACGTATGTTCAGGAACTTCAAAAACTTTCGCAAATAGCTCTTTCTCAGAATAGCGAGACGCCCTACATAAGTGACATTCAAATATATAATGCAATAATTTAATTATTTACACAAAATTACTACAAAAATGATTGTAACACAATATTATAGAAGCGAAGAGGCAGTTAATCCACAAAGTATACCTTTTACTGATTGTACTGACACGGTGTTCTGCACGGTTCATTAAACTTTATCAAAGCACAATTTTCGCGAAAAGAAATTCTTAATACGCGTTTAATGGTCGGAACAAAAACGACATAGCGCGTTTAAATTGTGATAAAATGTCAGCCAAATTGCTTAGAACCAACAATAAGGACTTTTAGAACTTTCCCATTTTAACTTTCCTCCAGACTTGTGATCAATTTGTCTGCAAACATTTTCACAAAGATATGACTTCTACACCATAGATATTTTTATTGGAACGAAGTTCCTTATCACGCGTTGTGAAAGGGGGCTAGACGGAAAAAATTCTTACGAAAAGTTGTCACGACACTTTTTGTTATTGTAAGCTGTGCGGCGTCGCATGTTTCTCTGTCTGTCTCTCTCTCTCTCTTATAGAAAGCAAGCCAGATATTTTCATTTCTATTTCGCATTGAACAGTGTGGTGTTGCGACGATTATTTTTGTTGAGTGTATACAGGTTTTTTGCAAATAATAAATAATAAAAAATAATAATAATAATGAATCCTGACAGTGTTTCTGCACAAGTTCCGGATATTGCTGATGGAGTACAAAATTGAGCCTACTGATTAAGTTTATATAACATTATATTTGTTAATAATAAAAAAAATATTATTATAACTTAAATAAAATAAAATTTTATTACAATTCCTTCACTAATTAATCGAAAGGAACTTCGTTCCATACGAGTGTCCCTTGACACCTCTCAAGTTTTTTTTTCTTTAATATCGGATTTATATATTATTCTGGCAATACCCATAATCCAAATATGTGAACCCAATGTAATTATATGCCAAAAACTGTTTTTTTTTTTTTTATGAAGTAACCTTAAGTATCTTTTAATAGATTTCGTCGTGCCTTTTGTGTTATATACGAGATCTATTCGTGGTGCGTAATCACTGTTCTAGCTAACTTATTTGTTATTTTTATTCCGGAAAGTATCCCAAGAATCATTGCATATGTACCTCAGATTAGATAGATGAGACCCTGAAACTATGAGGAATTTTGAAGTGACATGACGCAAAGCAAGCTTTAAACTGGCACGCTGTAGTCTTCTAATCTTCTTCGGTTTAAAACTTAAAACTGTATAAAACTTTAAAAGCTCGCCACGCGAAATACTACAAAAATAAACAAAGCACTGGTACTGTTACATCATGTTTTCCTAAATTATTCGAGATAGAATCTCAATTCATCATCATCATCATGATCATCCCATTACCGGCTCACTACAGAGCACGGGTCTCCTCTCAATATGAGAAGGGTTTGGCCATCGTCCACCACGCTGGCCATGTGCGGATTGGCAGACTTCACACGTCTTTGAGAACATTATGGAGAACTCTCAGGCGTGCAGGTTTCCTCACGATGTTTTCCTTCCCCGATGAAGCAAGTGATGTTTTAATTTTTTTAAAAACGCACATAACTCCTAAAATTAAGAGGTGCATACCCGGATTCGAAGCGCCGACCTCTGATTAGGAGTCTGACGCCCTAACCACTAGGCTATCACCGCTATGAGAAATCTCAATTACTGGTCTTAATATTAAGCTTTTTATATTAATTAAGTAACTTAAAGCTCTATATAAAGATCAACGATAACGTTTATGTAAGATATTATAACTTGATTAGTTACTCTAGGCTCTCTGTCGGACTAGATTTAGATCGACAAGTAGTTTTAGAACATATTGCTCTCTTCTCAAAAGGTACGCTTACCCAGGTATTTCAAGCACACATCCCTGTCTAGACTCCAAGGCAACGTGTGTTTGTATGCATCTCACGTGTCCCGCACGCAACCCCCGAACTCCCGTTCAACCTTGTTTCTGTTGTATTGAAAAATTGTGGTGAACCACACCACCCTCGCCCGCACGAAACTGAATACATAATGTACGTGTATTGAGTGAGATGTTTACGTGACCTGTTAGTTCACAACTTTGGTGAATTTTCTTTCAATTTCTTGTTGCAAAGAAAAGCAGAAGTCGGGTTTTACATACTTTATTATGTTTTTGCAATAACAAAGCAGGCAAAGTTGTAATAGTAAGCTACCTTTCTTTGAAAATGCTATCACAGGTCAGTTTTTCCTCATAAAATCATATTACGATATTAAGGATTATATAAATGATAACAAAGCTTGGGTGTGAATTGCTCTATCTCCATAGGTACTATAGTTTATTATTCATTATGTGAGATGGTGATAACTAAAAAAAAAACCCCGGCTAAGTTTGTTGTGGGCTTCTTCTTAGACCGGGGCGCGTTTAGAACCCTCATAACTTTAGTTTTAAGTTGACGAATATAGTTATCACCATGAAATAACTACTGTGTAAATTATTGACGCGTCAAAAGTGTAAGGAAAGATTATTTTGAATTTGAATTTTGAAATTTAAATAACACTATAAAGTTAGAAAAAGTTATTTCTTTTTCGCGATTTGCATATTGTACGTAACATAATTTGACTTAATGCAGATATAGACCAAATAAAGGCAACCCATTCAGCGTCAAGTGTAGCAAGCAAAATAACCCTGTGATGAAACAAATTATATTATAACAAGTAATATTAATTGTTGATTATTAACTTTCCTTTGATATCAAACTCGATTTATCAAAGATTATTAATTGGAAACACCGAATTGGTAATAGATTGCTTTTGAAAATTGATGTAGCCTATACTTCGCATTTTATAATTTTATATACTTACATCCATAAAAGTGGTAGTTTTCGTCAACTTCAATAGAAGTCGGGTAAATCTCAATATTATATAACTGGACTTAAAAAAGGTGGCAGTCAGTCAAGTTTTTTTGACGACCTCCGTGGCGCAGCGTGCGCGCTGTCAGATTATAAAGTTGGAGGTTCTGGGTTCGATTCCCGGCTCGAGTCTGGTCTGGTTCTGGTGGGAGGCTTTAGCCGTGACTAGTTACCACCCTACCGACAAAGACGTGTCGCCAAGCGATTTAGCGTTCCGGCACGATGTCGCGTAGAAATCGATAGGAGTATGGGTTTACCATACCCTTTCCAGGTTAGCCCGCTACCATCTTAGACTGCATCATCACTTACCATCAAGTGAGATTGCCGTCAAAAGCTAAATTGTAGAGGAAAAAAAAAGAAAGTCAATTCGAACAGAAACAATTTACCGTACAACCTAAGTAATCCCGCTATAAATATACCATTATAGGTATATCATTATAAAAGGCAGACATTTATTGGAGGGGATGTTATTTTATGGGGGGATATTCCTGCGGGATGCGATAAAGCTCAAACTGTATTGAAACTCTTTCAGCCACGGTTCAACGTTTATGGATATTATTTTGGTATTAGAACAAGATATGGGATTGGATTTTCAGAAAACATTTACTTCATATACATTCATTTTGTTTGCTGGCATTGAGTACTAAGGTCTGTGGGATGATTTTAGGGGGGATCGAGGTGTTCTGTTCCCCTCTCCTTTAGCGCGGGAGACCCGTTGCTAAGGTTAGGGCGGCTGGAAGAAGTCCGGGAAGTATATGGGTTCCCTGGGCGTTTAGAAAATTCAGCGAGAGGGACATTCCTTGGTGGTCTTTATTTCAGGTGTACCCCACCGAGAGGGGGGGGAGTCCCACATAGCCTCTGTCCTGCCCAATGGATAAAGCTTTCCAAAAAAAAAATGGTGGATCTTCGTGCCATGTAAAATGGCTGACAAGCAAAGCATTTATGATTACAGCATCGTCGCAAAGTTGTTTGTATTAGTAGTAAGCCAATCGCATCAAAATCATAGTCCAGTCCAAAATAATAGGTAATTTTAACGGGGGAAATCTTCTAGTGAAATACCCCTTGCTGGAGAAGATCTCTGATAATATATGGCATAAGGTATAACCTACGCACGTTGACCGGTTTGTTTGGCGGCTTAACTCCCTCACAATACAGATTTTGACCCAGTTTTTATACCCCTTCTTTAAGAACTTTTTTTAGGGAACTTGTAATCCACTAGTACCTAGTTCTAAGAATCGTTTGTTGCCTACTTGCATACCCACTACTTACTTATAATAGATAAGGTTGCGCAGTTTTGGTCTAGGCTACACCGCCCCCTTACTCTAGGCATGTAATCACATGCGAAACAAAGAAGCCGCTTTTCCGATACATCGTTGAATAATGCATGTCGCAGTACCTGAGAGTGCTTACGATCTGCCGTGATGAGAAGGCCGGCGAAGCGTCGTGACTGTTCCTCGGTAATGGATGGCTCCACAATATATCGCTGGTGTATTATCGCTATTGCAAGACATTGTTTTATGCTGTTGTATATTATAAACACAATATGATTTATAATAGCCAAAACCTATATAAAAGTAATAATATAATCAATAATGTAGATCATGACGGCTATCTCACCTGGTGGTAAGTATAGATGCAGTCTAGGATTGTAGCGGGTTAACCTGTTAGGGGCATAGTAAAAATACACTCCTAATTGGTTCTGTCTCCTAATATGTCCTAATTTTACGCGACATCGTGCCGGAATGCTAAATCGCTTTGCGACACATCTTTGTCGGTAGGGAGGTAACTAGCCACGGTCGGGGTCTTCCATCAGACCAGCCTCGAGTCGGGAATCGAACCCAGAACCTCCAACTTTATAATGCAACAGTGCTCGCACAGGTGTTAAGTGACGATGCAGTCTAGGTGAGATAGCCGTCAAGGGCCAACTTGAAGTGAATAAAAAATGTGTGTAAAAAATGTTAAAAGTAAGAATAGAGGTTCTACTCAGACGATAGAAGAACAAAATAATTTCAAGCATCTGAACGAAATGTCTTTATTTTCTTATATACTCTGTGCGCAAGAAGATAGGTAAATAGCATTGAGAAATAAGCGAAGTAAAAAGAAGTCACGGTATGTTTTATTTAAAATTTCATTTTCTTTTATCGCGGAGCGAGCTGTCCGTCCATGCCGCTTTTTTCCAATCTCCGGTTGTCATATCTTGATGAAATCAATTTTATTTTTTCAACCCAAGTTTTAAGATAAGTAACGATGACATAACTTTATAAGCTACTTGTATTTGGCTCTGTAATGTAAGTAATAAAACTCAAAGCTTGCCTTTTCTGCAACCGTGTTAGGTAAAGATAATTAGGGCGAGTAAATTGACAATCTTATCTCTTGGGCCTGGCCAGACGTAATGACATCTCGATTGAACGGCTTGTGGTCCAGGGAAGAGAAGTTGTTCAGTTAAAGCTGTGCCTAGTGGTTAGGACGTCCGACTCCTAATCAGAGGTCGCGGTTCGATCCTGGGCACGCACCTCTTACTTTCGGAGTTGTCTGCGTTTTTTTTAGCATTAAAACATGACTTGCTTGGACAGTGAAGGAAAACATCGTAAGAAAACTTGCACGCCTGAGAGTTCTCAATAATGTTCTCAAAGGCATGCCAGTCTGCCAACCGCACATGGCTAGCGTGGTGGACTATAGCGAAAACCTTCTCATATTAAGATGAGACCTGTGCTCTGTAGTGAGCCGGCAATGGGTTGATCATGATTGTTTAGTAAAATTTTTGAACTCGTTTCGAAATAAAGTATTACGCTATAAGCTTTTACAAAATTGAAACTTTAATCGAATAGTCACAATGCATCTATCCGGTACAGTAGGCAATTAGTGGACGAATTCCTTACAGGCGACAAAGAATGTCCAATTTGAACAGTTAGAATAGCGATGGAAAGGGGTGTGTACCCGCGTGCTGTTAATTAAATGTTTTGAATAGGTGCGTGCCGATCTGCTCTGCTGGGGGGGATTTCTCTGGATTAATGCTTGTATTCGTGGTTCAGACGAACAGCTAGAACGCTGCGTTTAAAACAAACATGGAAATAGTGACGGATAAAAATATAATATCGGATATAGTGTATGAAATTGTTGATATTTATGTCGATTAATAGCGGTTAGGCTTATTCTATATTTTACGATTGAAATGTGTTTATAACAGAATAATTGAAATGAAAGCAAATAATATAATAAAAAATGTAAAAGATAAAAGTAGATATTATAATAATATGTTCAAAAGAAAAAGAAAAAAAAACCTCGTTTAAATTACGTTAACTTTATAATGGTATTAGAATAAATGGCATTTTCGAGATGCAAACTATATACCAGTATGCAAACCTTGCCAAATATATTGAAATCTATTTAGTGATGTATTTGGGAAAAGGTAACAGAGTTTCAAATTTATTAGTTTAAAACAAGTCTCTTTGTTTGTTGTTCTTCTTCTTCTTTGTCGTTAAACTCTTGACAGAGAGGACGTGGTCATCATGTAAGCAATGTTTTTCAGGACAGATGTTATACGCCTCACGAGCATCCGCCACTTTTCTCGGCCGATTTTTGTTTGTTGTTACTTAAGTTTAATAAAAAGCTTGCAGTGTAAAAGAGACGACTTAAAATATGTTTCTAAAGTATAGGAAATTGAACAAATGAATTTCAATTTGACATAATTCTTTGTTTAGGTAGTTTTCTTAATGATTATGATAGTACCTACATTTTGGTCTAGTATTAAAATAGGCTTAAATCCACTACCTTGCATCATACTGTATTGAAGATAACAAATGCATTAGTTATCAAGATCAACATCAGTGCAAAAAAAAATACGTATGTACAATTTTATGAATCTATTTATATTATTTTGCTTTTGATATGCCAAAGTGTGACATGGCAAAAGAGCCGCAAACTTAACGCCTTCCGTGTGAAATGCCTTTAATCTCCGCAATTTGTAGCAGGGTTCAAACTCATTTCCGCAACACTACATAAACCTCTCAGTAAGTTATCGCGAAGGACCCACGACTCGCCCGGTAGCCTCCATTGTTATAACAATATGCTTTGTTAAATTGTAATACTGATATTATCCGCTATATTAGTATATTCACTCGTAGAACTTATAGGGTATTGCTTGCTTTGTTGTCGTCACGTCCAATCTAAGATGAGCCTTGCTTATCCATTTCTTCCTTATTTTTTTATAATATATATATATGTGTTATTCTGTTGGCGGTTCATCTATATAAATAAATAAAATTGGGAGTGTCTGTTTTTAATATTGAAATAACCGTTTTTTACTACATGCATATGAATATGTATACGGTACATACTCCAAAATAACATTTTTTACAATTTTTGTCTGTCTGTTTGTTCCGGCTAATTTCTGAATGGCTGGACGAATTTTTACGGGACTTTTATTGGCAGGTAGCTGATGTAATAAGGAGTAACTTAGGCTGCTTTTATTTTAGAAAAAGTCTTTTATCTTAGAAAAATAAAGTAATGTTGCAATGTCCAAGTACTGTCCAGTACCGCGCGCAGATCACGCGCATGCGCACGCGCATTTTTTTTTTCACGCTGGGAAATGCTTTTACGCATCCCCTCCGGAGGCGACGCAGGCAAGACTGCGCCGCTTCCGACGGGGTATGTGGGACTCTCCGGCGGCCAGACTGGCGACCAGAAATCCCACTAAAACTGTTAACTTAAATGTTTATCCTGTAATTATTTCAAGTAATTCGGGTTAGTAATCTATTGTTTCTTGATTGAAAGACAAAAAAACACACTAACTCAACGCAAACGAAGTCGCGGGCGTCAGTTAGTAGTAAATAAATATGTAAACTTGTAATTTGTTTCTAAATGTTGTCTAACTAGACCAATTGGTCTTATAATTAACTAGCGATTTTTAGTGACACAAACAGACGTTTCAGCTTTAATTATCTGTGCAGATACCGAGCCTGAAAGTTTCCCATGGCGTCGCACAATGCAACAACAGTTGAAGCCCGCGACGTGCCAGCGCAGCGGAAAAGTTCGTATGTGAACAATTTGCCAGATAATAACTGGATATGAACACTGCGCGGGCTGTGTGAGCGGCGGCCGGAAATTGCCAACGGTTGCACTTCCGTGCCCTTACACACTATGTTTTAGCGTTGGCTCAGTCTGGCGACTTTTCGTTTGGGGACGGTAAAGTCTTGCGTAAAAAATGTACGACCATTTGATTTTGAAATGGGTAGGGTTCGTTCACTTTATAGTAAGCTGGTAGGCTGTTTTGCAAACTATATGCTAATCAATAAACATAACATTGTTTAATTTTTTTTTCTCGTTTTATGGCTTTACACAGATTAGCCAATGTCAAGTTTATTATTTTATTAGTTCTCTATATTTATGGCTTTGCACAGACTAGCCAATGTCAAGTTTATAGCAATGTAGAAGTTAGGGAGAAATGGCGGGAAACATCGCACTCCGCGGACGCGGATCCCTCAAACCTTTCCCAAATCAATACCTGTTAACCATTCAGAAAACCAGCCACTACACAAACGACACCAAAACAGTCCACGACACAACCAACACCAGTCCTTTTTAAAATTAGCCAACAAACATTAATTCAAGAGAAGCGTGAAAAAACCGCGCCCGCCTTATACGAAGTCTCCCGCCTTTCTCCATAACATTGTTTAATAATTTAAAAACATCACTATTGCAATTTTATTGTAATGTTTAATCTGTGGTCAACAGACCAATAGACATTAAACAAAATTAATGGAGAAAGGCGGGAGACTTCGTATATGGCGGGCGCGGTTTTTTACGCTTCTCTTGAATGAATGTTTGTTGGCTAATTTTGAAAAGGACTGGTGTTGGTTGTGTCGTGGACAGTTTTGGTTTAGTTTGTGTAGTGGCTAGATTTCTGAATGCTTAACAGGTATTAAATTGGGAAAGGTTGGAGGGAGCCGCGTCCGCAGAGTGCGAAGTTTCCCGCAATTTCTCCCTAACTTCTACATTGCTATAAACTTGACATTGGCTAATCTGTGAAAAAAGAGAGAGAGAGAACAAAATTAAACAGACACGTATGTGTGACATTGACAGAGTAAAAGATATTTCTTTTACTAATTGTTGTGTAATTCAGAAATGTTATTTTTAGAAACAACTGCATTCTGTAATAGAGTAGTCAATAGATAATAGGATATGTTTTCTTTTTGGATTAAAAAAAGATTCCGATGTTTTTTTATTGGAATCGGTTATAAAGTAAGAATTCTGTCAAAATTATTTGTCTATTATATAATATATATATGTCTTGTAACAAGTATGAAATGGATGATGATGATGATGAAAGATGCAAATATATATATGTGTTAAACTGATAACTACACTCGACAACCAAACCCACAACAAACTTAGCCGCGTTTTGTTTTGTTACCACCATCTCACATAATCAATAATAAATTTTACACTAACAATTTCAGTAACTATTTCTAATTTCTTCTCCTTTGACTTGTCCATAATGGCTTAATTTTGTTATCATGATCAACCCATACCGGCTCACTACAGAGCACGCGTCTCCTCTCAATATGAGAAGGGTTAGGCCATAGTCCACCACGCTGGCCATGTGCGGATTGGCAGACTTCACACACCTTTGAGAACATTATGGAGAACTCTCATTCGTGCAGGTTTCCTCACGATGTTTTCCTTCACCGTTGAAGCAAGTGATATTTTAATTATTTAAAAACGCACATAACTCCGAAAAGTTAGAGGTGCGTGCCCGGATTCGAACCGCCGACCTCTGCTTAGAAGGCTGACGCCCTAACCACTAGGCTGTCACAACTTTTCAATTTTCTTATAATAAATATTAAATCTTGCAGCACTATAGTGAGAAAGCTGATCATGGCTACTTTTTCTCGTTCAACATGTCGCCCGTGTGTTCTCACGGCGCTTACACTAAATTTAATTGTGAGCGGAGCCGGCGGTGTAAAATGGCGCCCTCCCCAACACTGTGTAAGCGGAAAAAGTGATTCAATTAAGAATCGCCCGCAGAGATTCTCAACTGTTTTCACTAAAATATACCCCATTAATTAAATTTATGCACGGGCGAGCTGGACTCCATGGAAATTAATTACAGGCATTATACATTCAACCTAGCTTGCATGCATTATGACGTACGTACTTATGCGTACCTTACAAAAGCCATCGTGACGTCACCTATGAACGCCCACAGATGGCCGTAGGCCTCTTGTTGGGCTTGTCAACTCAAATCCTAATCAAATCACACACAAGCTTTTTATATCGTTTTTTTAATATTCAAGGCTTACGGATTATAGGCCTAAAAACTAATCCTAATTTAATATTGTTTTATGAAAACTTATTGAGGCACATCTCCATGATTTCAGTTGGAAATTTGTTATAAATTGATATACAATTTTCTTTGAAAGGTCCTTTTTTTGTTCACTAAAAGTTAGCCCTTGACGGCAATCTCACCTGGTGTATGTGATGATGTAGTCTCAGATGATAGCGGGCTAACTCGTTAGGGGTATAAAAACCCACACTCCCAATTTATTTCTATTTTTTTTCGGACTGTCTATCAGCTGTACAAACTCTATTGGTTGTCACAGCGTAACCGGGCTGTTTGGCGAGCTTTGGAAAGAAGCTCTGCCAGAAGAAATTTTGAGCCCTAGGGCTCGAAGAAACTAAGGGAACGACTGCCTAAGGGCGCCTCCTTTGAGGCCGAACCTCGGCTTAGGCGATGTTTGGGATAACGGGGGGGTCGGACGGTGAGTGGTCCGTACGTCTCCGATGCCGTGGATGGAGCTCACGTCCGGATGACGTATGATAGCATCCCTGCTAAAAGTACGCCGTGAAGACGGTGTGTAGCGTATGATTGTGTGGTAGGTGGTACGAGTGTGTTGTCAGTAGTCATCTGATCGTCAGGTTCATGAAGGATATGTTTAGGTCTCCTCTTTCGGAGAGGAGCGCTTAGGTCGGGGGAGATTTTTTCTATGCGACGTCGTGCCGTAACGCTAAACCGCTTTGTGACACGTCTTTGTTGGGTTAGGTTAGGAATCTCTGGAATGCAAGATGTTGTGCCGAATTTCATCAAGATTCAGACTCGGGTGCAGTGGTTGGGCAGATGCGAATGTAAGCTTGTTTCAAAGTCCCAACAAACACGTCAATAAATACCATGACATATGAATCGGCGTTTGATTTTTTGCTCGGCGCGTAAGTAAACGCGGCGCAGTGACACGCAAAATCGACAGGAAAACGAGGATTAACGCGGCATACCTCAGGGTTGGCGGTGACGAGAATTTAACACGAATTGGCATTTTTTCTTATCTAATCAGTACAAAAAATATCACTAGTTGTATCAGTAGTATTAAAATATCACTTGCTTCAACGGTGAAGGAAAACATCGTGAGGAAACCTGCATGCCTCTGAGAGTTCTCGATAATGTTCTTAAAGGCGTGTGAATTCTGCCAATCCGCACATGGCCAGCGTGGTGGACTATGGCCAAACCCTTCTTATATTGAGAGGAGACCTGTGCTCTGTAGTGAGCCGGTAATGGGTTGATCATGATGAATCAGTACAATGTAATGTTACGAGAATTTAACACGAATTTGCATTTTTTTACAATAGTTTGACGACCTCCGTGGCGCTGAGCGTGCGCTGTCGCATTATAAGAGTTGGAGGTCTTGGGTTCGATTCCCGACTCGAGTCTGGTCTCGTGGGAGGCTAAAGCCGTGGCTAGTTACCACCCTACCGACAAAGACGTGTCGCCAAGCGATATAGCGTTCTGGCGTAGAAACCAAGTAGGAGTGTGGGTTTACTATACCCCTTACATGTTAGCCCGCTACCATCTCATCATACTGCATCATCACTTACCATCAGGTGAAATTGCGATCAAGGGCTAACTTGTAGTGTATAAAAAACCCAATACAATATAATTTTATCTGTGAACTTTAACTACTATTTTGTATTGCTGATTGCTTTTTTAAGTTTCTGTGTTGGCGTCTCTTTTTCTCAAGTTGGCGCACTAACTTGCGGTTGTCGGTTTTCTCTTGTAAGGTTGTTTCCTACGAGTAAATGATGTTACCTACCCGCCCTGTCTACGCTCCGTTCCATCTATCTCATTCACATACCTTAGCACATCGTTCGATAGACTAGGGTAATAAAAATTACACTAAAAGTCGACACATTTGTGTCGAATTCGTTACTAAGCTATTGAATATCATTTTGAAGTCAACATCTAGTGACGACGCTCCTGTGTCGCAGTAAATCTTGTATTAGTATTAGATAGCACATTTAATTGCACCATGCCGATTAGTCTGGTTTTCGCGAAATATACAAATATTTTATGAACTTCTCAATCTCGGTCAACATGGTCCATTATATAGAATGCAATTTCTTTCAAATTATTACAGAGATTATGTAGATATCTTCTGTGATAATATACATAGCATTAAGAGGAAATTATGTACACTTGGGTAAATAAAATTACTGACTAACTTATTAGTAAGTAATTTTATTAACCCTTTGTTTGTTTTGTTTTGTTGTTTTTTTTTTGTTTTGTAATCTTAGTTTAATGTTGTATGGTTATTTTGTGCCCTCCCCTTAAACGTGTCAGGTCCACATCCAGGAGACTCAAGTGTAAATCTATTAATCTCAAGACTGCATTAAGGCTATTTTATGCACTTGTAGTCAGTTTTGTGGACTAATAATAAAAAAAAAGAAAAGTTTATCATGAACTTCGCAAACGAACATGTGCTGTACTGACTTTCTTATAAATAACTAGCAAATACTCGTGGCTTCGCTTGCATTGAAGCCATTTAATAAGTATCAGAGATCATTGCAACAGAAATGCATTAATATGATTTTTTTATCTTTTGTAATTTTTTTTAAGTATCCTATGTTACTTCTAATACCTCCAAGAATATGTGTACAAAGCTTTATTATCGGTTAAGTAGTTTTTGCATGAATACGTAACAAACATCCCTACATTCACATTTATAATAATAGTAAGGATGTTTCCTTAGGCCCCCGAGGGGCAGCCCTGGAGTGACGTTTTGTCATTCGGCTCGTACCTCTTATTCTGTCCGGCTATTTATATTAACCTCTTTATAGCGTCGCCGGCTCAATGTTGAGCGCACTCGAAAATGTGCTGGAATTTGATCTTGTCAACAAATACTTTTATTTATATTTAGCCCTCTACTAAGCGAAAATGTGTACACTTCACTAAAAAACTATCACTTCGGTAGATTTCAAACGTAGTAATTCGAATTCATATCCAGATTTTTAACTTCTTCTTCGTCGTAACACTCTTGGCAGAGTGGTCGTGGTCACCAATGTCTTTGAGGGCAGATGTTGTACGCCTCACGAGCACTTCTCCGCCAGAATTCGCCACTTCTCCGCTGGCCAAAAGCTTTGTGCACTCGTGCAAAGAACCGCCCAAAGCAGACTTAATCTGATTAGACAAGATGCTCTATTGAGTCAATGTCACGCCGGGAGACGTGTCCCAAGAATTATCTATAACAATTAAAAAAATGTAATAAACAGCTACCAAAAACTAATTTTCACATTGTATTCGCATATATATGTCCCCACGTATTTTTGGAGTTTACTCCCTAATTATCACAAGATAGGACAGGAATAAAATTTTCAAAACTTGAAGGTTTTTTGACGACCTCCGTGGCGCAGTGCGCGCGCTGTTGCATTATAAAGTTGGAGGTCCTGGGTTCGATTCCCGGCTCGAGTCTGGTCTGGTGGGAGGCTGCGGCCGTGACTAGTTACCACCCTACCGACAAAGGCGTGTCGCCAAGCGATTTAGCGTTCCGGCACGATGTCGTGTAGAAACCAATTAGGAGTATGGCTTTACCATACCCCTAACAGGTTAGCCCGCTACAATCTTAGACTGCATCATCACTTACCATCAGGTGAGATTGCCGTCAAGGGCTAACTTGTAGTGGATAAAAAAAATAATGGTAAAAAACAAATACATTTACCACCCAGCAATTAATAATCGAATTGATGAAAACAGTTTTGGAAGCTTTATGAAAATATTCGTTCATTCTGTTTTGCATAGTCATGTGAATAAAATTAATAAATTAATTATGTTAATGACTGTGACAATTACCGGCTGTATTCACGTATTTGTATCCGAAAGGTAAATAAAATACATTTTGCAATTGAAACGAAATAATAAATATTGAATTTGAGAAACTCATTTAGTAAATTGTTTTGTTTGTGGAGCACATAACGCTTTGTTTCCGGACGGAACAAATTCGTGCCATTAATTTTTAAACACTGATGAAATGCTCTCGGAAAGTGATAGTTTTTTTTTTTATCCACTACAAGTAAGCCCTTGATGGCAATCTCACCTGATGGTAAGTGATGGTGCAGTCTTAGATGGTAGTGGGCTAACCTGTTAGGGGCATGGTAAACCCACACTCCTAATTGGTTTCTACGCGACATCGTGCCGGAACGCTAAATTGCTTGGCGACACGTCTTTGTCGGTAGGGTGGTAACGAGCCACGGCCGAAGCCTCCCACCAGACCAGACTCGAACCGGGAATTGAACCCAGGACCTCCAACTTTACATTGCAACAGCGCACGCGCTACGCCACGGAGGTCGTCAAGTCTGTCACATTAATTCCCAGTTTTGTTGTTTTTTGAAGAGTCTCCTTGGAGGTTGATATAAGAGCATCTACTTGTCACAGCTACTCATGATACACTTCATATTCAATTTTGTAAGCTGTGATAGCCTATTAGGATATCCGCCTTCTAATCAGAGGTCGGGGGTTAGAACCCGGGCACGTACCTCTAACTTTCGGAGTTATGTGCGTTTTTAAGCAATCAAAATATCACTTGCTTCAACGGTGAAGGAAAACATCTTGAACCCTGCATGCCTGAGAATTCTCCATAATCTCTAAGGCGCGTGAAGTCTGCCAATCTGCACATAGCCAGCGTGGTGGACTATGGCCAAACTCTTCTCATATTGAGAGGAGACCCGTGCTCTGTAGTGAGCCGGTAATGGTTGATCATGATACAATTTTTAAACTCTGTATACTGTAACTCTGGGTACTATGAATTTCTTAACAGAAATACCTCAAAATAAGCTAAGCCCCGGTTTGTTTAAGTTTGTTGTGGGCTTCTTCTTAGACCGGGGCGCGTTTGGAAACCTCATAGCTTTAGTTTTAAGTTTACGAATTTAGTTATCACCATGAAATAACTACTATGTACTATGACGCGTCATAAGTGCCTTTTTAAGGACTATTTGAATAAAGATTATTTTGAATTTGACATAACATATGATCCAACCGGCGATTCCGATTTCGACCCTCACAAAGGGTTTGGAGCACTACCCGATTAGTCTAGGCTCGCAAACCTGTTAATTCCGTCAAAAATACATTTAAAACGTTCGAATTCCTCATCAACAATAATAATATAGGAACATTTTAATTTGTCAAATACTCTCAAGTCATTTATTAGTCAGGGAGTGTGTTTTACGACGTGATAAATTAAACAAAGACACATAAAGACACTCTGTGCGTCTGTCTGTCGTTTGGGAGTTCTTATCACGGATGAAACTGGTTGTATACATTTTATGGGCGCTTAAATAAACTGTGACTAAGGTGACATGTTAAACAAGAGGTTTATGATATCCAATGAAGATCACTTACGACTTGGGAACGGGGAACTTTCGGATTGTAAGCAGCGGGTCCCGGGTTCGATTTCATATTACCTCGTGTCGAAAGGTGAAATTATATCTTCAAATTCAAATAATCTTTATTTAAATAGACCTTTAAAAGGCACCTTATTCACGCGTCAATAATGAACATAGTAGAGATGGTATTACATTCGTAAACTTAAAACTAAAGCTACGAGGGTTCCAAACGCGCCCCGGTCTAAGAAGAAGCCCACAACAACATTAGCCAGGTAAATTTTCTTTTTGTTATCACCATCTCACATGCCACATAAAATTATATCTTATTAGAGCAATATATCCATACCCATGCTTGTTTATCATTTACATAATCCTTTACACTATAGTAGGACTTTTCTACAAGCTTCTTATATGTAAAATTCTCGTGTCACGATGTTCGTCCCCATACTCCTCCGAAACGGCTCTACTGATTCTTATGAAATTTTTAATGGATATTCAGTAAGTCTGCAAATCGGCTACTATCTATTTTTCAAACCTCTAAGCGATAAGGGGTGTCCACAGCAAATTTTATTTTTTAGTTTTTGGATATCTTTAAAATTTTATATTTGTATTATGTGGCATTAAAAAATACATACAACCCTAAATTTTCACCCTTCTATCGCCAACCCCTATTTTTTAAAAGTCATTTTAGTAATTTAATCATATATACACACAATAAATTAGTTATTTTTTTGTACAATAGAAATTCCCTAGATATAATTTATATGGCAAATCAATGTTTGCCGGGTCAGCTAGTATCTATATACTTATACATTTCATAAAATTCTAATTGAAAGATGATTGTATGTAAGGTATATTTTTTATCGAGTGGAAACTGTTATCGATATAGAACCCAAAACAGAATTTGATTTAGTTTTTGCCTGTCTTTCATTCACGCATCACGCATAATTATACTAGACAGATTTAAATGCAATTTATTACTCATTGTAGATAGGGTTTCCAGCACATGCATGCCACAGTTTATACACATTATTTTCTTAGACCATTGACCCCATTTGCAAAAAAATAAGATCATATTTATATTCTGTTTGTCATAAACAACGTGTCAGTATAGATATCATAGGCAGTCAACAAATAATTTATCCAAAACAACGTTACAGTAGCAGATCACACGCATCAAACAATCTATTAAATGTTTTGAATTAGCATCTACAACGATTTATTGGAAAATAGCGCAGAAAAAATTATAATTTTTGTTACAATAGTGTGATAATTAGGTCACTAATACAACAACATGTTTCTAATATTTTTCAACAAAGGCGTGCAAAGTTAAAATAAAACGCTTTCGTATTAAATAATAAATAATAGTTTCTACTTACCTTTGCAACAACGATGTGACAAAATCGTATTAGCACGTTTTTTTAGAAATCCGGGAATATTTTCACCTCTGACCGTTCAAGAACAACTGAGATGACGCGTTTTCGAAATAACTAGCCCGATGACTGAGACAACGGTACAACGCAATAATTTTGTCTCTTTCTTAGATTGAATGGCGTATAAAATTACCACGTTTTTACAGCAAATAGATCGCGCTGTGGCGATTTTTTCATTATTATTATTTGAAATCACCACCTTTTTCGAGATAAAACATTGTTGCAGCAAATGAGCGGTATGTACTTATTTCGGACGTTTTAATAGTGCTAGTAAATAAATACAAAATAACGAAATGTAAATAAACGATTTTGTCTCTGTAATACAAAAAGGTTCAAAATCGCATGCCAGATCACATTATAAGAGCGTGCACTTAGCCCGACAAAGGATTATGTACTATATGTAATACGATTGAGCGAAACTATTAAATTAATACACGACTTCATACTCGTAAGGTAACAAGATCCGAGTATCGTAGACAACTTAACTCATCAAAGGCGTCTTGAGTGCCGAATGTCTACACCAGAGCACAAAGGCACCGGCGCATACCGACAAACATCACCTGGCACCCACAAAACAGTGACGAGCACTCTAACTTAAATCTATAAGAGTCAAAATTGAACGGAAAGTTATTTTGTTAAGTGGCGAAGTAAGTTGGCATGTTACAAAGCAAGGGGCTGTCAAATCAATGATCTCTCGATCTTTCGATAGTCGCTGATTCGACCTCGTGCAGATTTATTTCAATTCTCCTCCGCAATGTATATGTCAGATCCCACTCGTAAATCTTTTTTTTTTTTTTTTTATACACTACAAGTCAGCCCTTGACGACTATCTCACCGGGTGGTAAGTGATGATGCTGTCTAGGATGGTAGCGGGCTAACCTGTTAGAAGTATGGTAAACCCACGCTCCTAGTTGGTTTCTACGCGACATCGTGCCTGTACGCTAAATCGCTTGGCGACACGTCTTTGTGGGTAGGGTGGTAACCAGCCACGGCCGAAGCCTCCCACCAGACCAGACTCGAGCCGGGAATCGAACCCAGGAACTCCAACTTTTAAAATGCGACAGCGCACGCACTGCGCCACGGAGGTCGTCAAGGGAGTCGTCAAATCGAAGGGAATATGATGAGGCGTCGGTATACCTATATATAAAAATAAAAGATTATAATTTATTATTGATTATGTGAGATGGTGATAATAAAAAAAAATCCCGGCTAAGATTGTTGTGGGTTTGTTCTAATTAAGCGCGATAGAAACCCTCCTAGCTCTAGTTTTAAGTTGGCGAGTGTAGTTATCACCATCACTTCACGAATATAAATAATAGAAAATGTGTTATATTTGAACGATTCATAGAAGCCTGTCATAGGTTCACATGAATAAAGCTATTTAGATTAGATTTGTTTTTTTTTTTCATTTTTTATTATTATTAACAATCTTGTTGCGATTTCCCGCCTTTCATACATTTTCTTTTGATTAGGTTGAATGGCAGAGATCGCTTTTAGTGATAAGGTCGTCTTTAGCTTTTATGTTTTGAATCATTTTCACTTTTCTTCTGTTTCTCATTATATCTATGTAATAAAGATGTTTAATTAAACAAAAACAAATACGAGTACATAGGCATATGTGACAAAACAAATTTAATCAAAGAAACTATGGCAGTAAATAATAACAAGTAATTATACAAATAATTTATTTTTGTATGAGACATTCCTTATCAGAACATGAGTACTAATTCTAGGTTTGATTTTCAGTTAGCGTAAGAAGTTTTCAATATTTGTACGGAAGTAAAAATTGCCTTTGCCTCGATGCATCGAAATAATCTGTTGAGTTATCAAATCTGGTATTATATCCAAGTTTCCTACTACCATAGAGCACCTCATAACTAGACTAAGTGTTATTACGGGGGAGGAGATTTCAAAGAAAGTTCGCACGTCGTAAATCTACGGAGGTTTTAGTTAAGGGGGACAAAAACAATAAATAGCTGTTGAAATAAGCTTGGGACCCATAAACGGGAGAGTTATTAGTATCACAGACTAATAATAATTGGCTATTAGTGAAAGGTGTTTAACGTGTCGAGACTTGGCGACGCGCCAGCCACGGAATCAGGTGCGACCGAAATACACACTAAAAAAACCTTTAAAAAACGCGAGCGTAGCATACTTCAACGATACTTTAATGGTGGTAGAGTGGACTATGATGTATATTTTCGATCCTTAACGTTTTAGAGTTATTATTTGTTTATCCTGAACCAAGAACTTTAGAGTAAATATTAAAACGACAGGACTCGTAAAAATTTAACTATTTTCTAGAGATACTTCTTGCGGAAGTCCCCGAATAAACATTAAAAATAAATAGAGAACCGTTGGAAGGAAGCGGCCCAAGACCGTGAGCATTGGAACTCCCTACAAAAGACCTATGTCCAGCAGTGGACGTCAATCGGTTGTTAATGATGATGATGATGATGATGAACTAAATAAATGCTGGTACGTAAGTCCACACATACATTATTATCATCATCATGATCAATCCATTGAAGACTCCCTACAGAGTACGGGTCTCCTCTCAATATGAGAAGGGCTTGGCCATAGTTCACCACGCTGGCCATGTGCAGATTGGCAGACTTCACACACCTTAGAGAACATTCTCAGGCTACAGGTTTCCTCAAGATGTTTTCCTTTACCGTTGAAGCAAGTGATATTTTAATTGCTTAAAACGCACATAATATAAATAATAAATACTATTATATTATACTGACATATAAAGGAAACTAAATCCTATGCATAGAATCAAAATTAATTGTACAAAGAAGACAAAGTGCTCCTTCCCAGTCCCCGAACTTTGTTAATATATTATGAAGATAATATATAAAATTATTATGAAACATATTAGTTAATAATAACTAAATATTGGTCGCGGAATCGGGATGGTCTTTGAAGTAGTCGACTCCAACTTCGTCACCCTGCTTTCGTTTCATCAGTCACGTTCGAAACGGAGCGTATATACTATAGCGCCACGTTAGGAACGGAGCGTTTTTGAAGTGAAAACTTCTTTAGCGGCGTTGAGCACTTTTTCTGTAATGGGTATAAAATCTTAAACTCGCGTCAGGACACGTGACCTGATCGAAAAAGCGTAAGACGGATGGAGAGTAGACAGCTATCCCCTCTCTACGGCGCGGCGAAAATGTATGCCTGGGCCTACTGTTTCGTTTAGGCAGCGCAGGAATGTTCGTGTATGTTACAGCGTGCCACGCGCATCCATGGATGGTGACAGCTGATGGCTCGACCGTCTGTGTAGTGATCACATTGTTGTGTATTCGTAAAATTCGTGAATGTAAAGTGCTTAAAATATGGAAATTGATATAGATAAACTTTTTAATGTAAAATAATTGTAATAGTTTTAAAGTGTTAAATTTTTAATGTAATATAAATTGTCATGTTTGTGTACGATAGCGCAATAAATGAATATTGTATTCTACCACATAAATGATAGTACTTTTATACTGATAAAGCAATTGGTGCAAAATTATTCCCTAACCATTCCAAAATATCAAACATGCTCAACGTTAATAATCAAGTTTTCACTTCTGCCGGCACTCCCGGAGTGCAACCCGTCTTTTTTTTTATCCACTACAAGTTAGCCCTTGACGGCAATCTCACCTGATGGTAAGTGACGATGCAGTCTAAGATGGTAGCGGGCTAACCTGTGAGGGGTATGGTAAACCCATACTCTTATCGGTTTCTACGCGACATCGTGCCGGAACGCTAAATCGCTTGGCGACACGTCTTTGTCGGTAGGGTGGTAACTAGCCACGGCCGAAGCCTCCCACCAGACCAGACTCGAGCCGGGAATCGAACCCAGGACCTCCAACTTTATAATTTGATAGCGCGCGCGCTGCACCACGGAGGTCGTCGGTTGAACTCTTTCAAATATACTCGTATACTAATCGCAGCTTTTTCATCGGAACTAAAATATGAAACGTTCTCATGGCAATCTCGGAACGGTTATGAATAAAAATGGCCGGCGAGTAGTCGGTGTAGAAATATCTGCGCCGTACATGGCGACTGAAATAAACATTTAAATCTAAATATTCCATGAAGTTGTTACTATGCTGACCGCATCTGCGCTGCTTACAAGCGGTGTTTTTTGCAAAGGTGCTAAGGGTGGCCGACCAGAACAACTATACAGCCAATTTATAAAAATAAAAATCAAAATAAAAAAGAATTTGTTTAAAATTTTTACGGGAATTATATAATATTATTTTAAGAACTCTTAAATATATGTTATTTTATTTTTTTGTAATGGAAAATGTATACTCTGTAAAAATGTCATTGCCATAACATTGTATTTATTAACTGAAATATGTATGCTTTTGTAAAAATAATTTCTTCCAAATATTGTAAATCTTAGTTAAATAAAATACATTTATTATTATTCCCAGTATATGCTACCTCTCACGCCCGTGTGCAAAATAAATACATATAAAAACCAAAAGAGATATAATAAACTTAAATAGATAATAATAAATAAACTTACATATACATTACATAAATACATATTTGCACCGGGCGGAGGAATACGCCCCGGCAGGGGAGACCAAACGGCCGGGGGTCAGGGCGACAGGTTGAGAAACCGGTTATTATTATTATTATTATGTAATTTAATATTGCGTTCAGTTTAAAGTTAATCTGTTTTGTTCCTGAATTCAGACATCCTCATACCTGTTGTCTCCGCGATTCTAAGAAGTAATATATATATGCATATATATCCTCACTAACAACTTTTAAAATCGTGAACAGCCCATTGCCGGCTCACTACAGAGCACGGGTCTCCTCTCAATATGAGAAGGGTTTGGCCATAGTCCACCACGCTGGACCACCACCATGTGCAGATTGGCAGACTTCACACGCCTTTGAGAACATTATGGAGAACTCTCAGGCGTGCAGGTTTCCTCACGGTGTTTTCCTTCAACGTTGAAGAAAGTGATATTTTGATTTTTTAAAAACGCCCATAACTCCGAAAAGTTAGAGGTGCGTGCCCGGATTCGAACCGCCGACCTCTGATTAGGAGGCTGACGCCCTAACCACTAGGCTATCACCGCTTCACTTTTAAAATATATGTTTAAATTAATAAATACATCTATACATACTTACCTTATGATGTGGAACTTGAGCAAATGCTGTGCGACCTTAGCACTTCTTCCAGACGGGTGGGTCTCAAGATGAACGTGGACAAAACGAAGATAATGTTCAATGAATACGTCATCACAAGGCCCATTGTTGTCGAAAATGTCAGCATCGAAGTTGTCCAAGAATATAACTACCTAGGACAGATTATACAGTTGGGTAGGAACAACTTCAACAAGGAAGCTAACAGAAGAATTCAGCTGGGATGGGCAGCATTTGGAAAACTGCGTCAAGTCTTCAACTCGCCGATACCCCAATGCCTAAAGACAAAAGTCTTCAACGCCTGTGTCTTACCGGTCATGACATACGGAGCAGAAACGTGGACACTCACGGTAGGCCTTGTCCAAAAGTTCAAAATCGCTCAGCGTGCTATGGAAAGGGCTATGCTGGGCGTTTCTCTCAGGGATAGAATCCGTAACGAGGACATTCGTAGGAGAACGAAAGTAACCGACATAGCCCAACGGATTAGCAAGCTGAAGTGGCAGTGGGCGGGTCATATCTGTCGTAGAACCGACGGCCGTTGGGGCAGACGTGTTCTGGAGTGGAGACCGCGTACCGGTAAGCGCAGCGTAGGACGACCACCTGCTCGCTGGACCGACGACCTGAAAAGGATCGCTGGTGGCGGGTGGATGAGGAAGGCGGAGGACCGTGTGTGGTGGCGCGCTCTCGGAAAGGCCTATGTCCAGCAGTGGGCGTCTTTAGGCTGATTGATTGAAAATGTTATTAATTTGTATAAGTACAAAAGAGTATAACTGAATGTAAAACTTGACTAGAATACTATTACTAATGTATTTAGTTGGTTGTCATCACGTCGTGCCGCCACGCTATTGGATCCCGCCAAAACGATGGCAAGTGATTGGTCCACGCCAATAATGGGGCGCCACTTGCTGGCCTATTTATCTAAGTTTACATTACATACTTTTATTTGGTCAATATGGAATTAATCTAATCATATTATGTGTGCACCAAATAGAATTTACCTTTTTTTCATCCTTTATTGTAGACTGTGATCTGTGCAATATTTTGAAATTTGGAGTTTAGTTATTAAATAGAAAAAAAAATGTTTATTAACATTAATACATTTATCTATTTAAAAAAAAATGTTTAACGATAACACGTTGTCTGCGGCCCAATGTTAGGGTTTCATTCCCTCTTTTCCCCGAACATTTGTTAAGTTTTAAGGATTAATTTATTATACTATGATGTCTTTATGTATTATATTTATACATTGGAAGATTAGGCAGTCTTATCGCTACATAGCGATAAGACTGCCTGCCTAATTGTATACTATTTTTGTGTGGTTTTCTGTTTTTTTAACCAATCTTGTTGTGCACAATTAAAGTGTATTCATATGAATGTGAACCAAACCATCGCGCGATGTATATCTTGAGGTGGGAGTGCGGTCTTAACATACAGAACCAAATGAAGATCGTGACGTCACGGCATGCAGCCTACCACATTCCCGCGCGCTATCGATGTACACTGCTTCGCACAAAAACTGGCGCCTCGCGACCGCGCCCGGGGGACATAACCAGTAGTGCGCGGGCGCACACGTACCTGCTAGTGTAACCTTTCCTATCTCGCGATCTAAGATGGCTTTAAGCTTATTTGGAGAGAATCTACAAGGAGTTTCGACTGTCTCCTGAGCAGCACACTGCGCAAGGAGCGCGGAACTTGGGTTAAACCAAATCAAATTTTTGACGACCTCCGTGGCGCAGCGCGCGCGCTGTCGGATTATAAACTTGGAGGTCCTGGGTTCGATTCCCGGCTCGAGTCTGGTCTGGTGGGAGGCTTCGGCCGTGGCTAGTTACCACCCTACCGACAAAGACGTGTCGCCAGGCGATTTAGCGTTCCGGCACGATGTCGCGTAGAAACCAATTAGGAGTGTGGGTTTTCCATACCCCTAACAGGTTAGCCCGCTACCGTCTTAGACTGCATCATCACACTTATCAGGTGGGATTGCAGTCAAGGGCTAACTTGTAGTGGATAAAAAAAAAAAAAATCAAAAATTATTTATTCATGTTGGCGACAGATTAGCAAGCTGAAGTGGCAGTGTTCTGGAGTGGAGACCGCTTACTGACCAGCGTGGCGCAGGACTACTTCCTGCCCGTTGGACCGACGACCTGAAAAGGATCGCTGGTAGCGGATGGATGAAGGAAGAAAGATGAGTAGTGGCGCACTCTCGGAAAGGCCTATGTTTAGCATTGGACGTCTTTAGGCTGTTTAATTAAGTAAGTTAATAAGTTAGCCTATCACGTTCACTTCTGAAGCATTGATACATATTAATAATAGCATTATTGTGCGGTGGTGATGACTAAAAACTAAAGCTATGAGTTCCTACGCACCTAAGTATACTGTTTAAGAAGAAGTCCACAAATAAACCTAACGCAAACTTTACTAATCGAGTTAACAACCGGGACCGATGTCTTAGCAAGCCTACGTTCTTTTGTCAAAATATCATGTTGATAGTGGTGTCTTTTTTATACGAGCTCTCTCTGACTTGCTTAATGTCGTCTTTCCAAGAGGAAGCTGCGTCCAACACGATTTTCCTGTGCGTTTTCTTCCCTCCAGCAAATTTGTTACCCCATCGACAATCCGGGCAACTTACCAATACTGCCTGAGGTTCGCAATTCTTACAGGTTCCCCGCTATCTTACGCATCCGGACGTGGGCTCCATCCACGGCCTCGGAGACGTACGGACCACTCATCGTCCGACCCCCCCGTTATCCCAAACGTCGCCTAAGCCGAGGTGCAGCCTCAAAGGAGGCGCCTTTAGGCAGTCGTTCCCTTAGTTTCTACGAGCCCTAGGGCTCAAAATTTCTTCTGGCAGAGCTTCTTTCCAAAGCGCGCCAAACAGCCCGGTTACGCTGCGGCAACCAATAGGGTCTGTACAGCTAATAGACAGTCCAAAAAAAAAAAATCTTACAGCTTTAGAAAAACGTACGTATTTACTTGTAGGAATCTTGAGTTTCACTGCCAAAGCTATCCTTTAATGATAGTCAGTAAAGTGTACAAAGTGAACCGTTGTTTCAACCCAAAACGAGATTGCCAACATTCCTTATGCCATATGCCGGCATTCTTCCGCGATTCCTGCGAGCAGAGCAATCGGCGCGCATCGACTGTTTACTTTTTACAGCGGATTCCCGCGAGGATACCGCGTCGGCGCTGCGTCCAGTGTAAATGGAATAGCTCATGGGTGGACCTGTGGAGGCGTTGGTAAGTAATTGTTGTATAAACTACGACTTTTTGCCGCCATCTAGACGATGCTGCGCTTACAGAGTAGCTAGTGACAGGATCCATTATCTATACAAATAAATAAAATTGGAGTGTCTGTTTGTAATATTCAAATAACTGTTTTTACTACATGCATATCAATATGTATACGGTACATACATCAAAATAACATTTTTTACAATTTTTGTCTGTCTGTCTGTTTGTTCCGGCTAATCTCTGAAATGGCTGGACCGATTTTTACGGGTTACGTCTTTTATTGTCAGGTAGATGTAATAAGGAGTAATTGAGGCTACTTTTTTTTAGAAAAAGTTTTTATTTTTGAAAAATAAAGTAATGTTGCAATGACCAAGTACTGTTCAGTACCGCGCGCAGCCTACGCGCATGCCACCGCCTGTGCCATCACGTCTCGGGCGCCTCCCACAACTTCTCCCACCAACGAATCAATATCCGATTTCACTCTATCTTTTTTTCTTTTTTTAGAAAGGAGATACTTTAATGTTTATTCCGTAATTATTTTAAGTAATTCGGGTTAGTAATCACTCAACGCAGACGAAGTCGCGGGCGTCAGCTAGTATCAAATGAAACAGAATTCCTTTTCACGTGCTTATTCACTTGGCGGTAAGTCTATGTAACCCGCCTCCCACCAGACCAGACCAGATAAGATTCAGAGATTATAAATTACCAAATTGACCTTGCACGTGTTGGTATCGGGGAAGTGGTGATAGCCTAGTGAATTGGTGATAGCCTAGTGGTTAGAGCGTCAGCTTCCTAATCAGAGGTCGGCGGTTCGAATCCGGGCACGCACCTCTAACTTTTCGGAGTTATGTGCGTTTTTAAACAATTAAAATATCACTCGCTTCAACGGTGAAGGAATACATCCCGAGGAAACCTGCACGCCTGAGAGTTCTCCATAATGTTCTCAAAGGCGTGTGAAGTCTGCCGATTCGCACATGGCCAGCGTGGTGAACTATGGCCAAACCCTTCTCATATTGAGAGGAGACCCGTGCTCTGTAGTGAGCCAGTAATGGGTTGTTCATGATGATGATGATGAAATTACCAAATTGACCTTGCACGTGTTGGTATCTGGGACAATATACTTATAAGATCTCAGCGTCACGTCAACAATATTAAAAATTCTGTTTACTGCATCTGTGCGGATGAAGTCACTTCATCTCGTCTATCCAATAAATACCGAGGTATTAAAGTCTGCTGGGAAATGTAATCACTTCAAAGTGTTTTGGATTTCAAGGAGGTTTAGATGTCTAGTCGGTGAATCCTTCGCCTGACGCATTGCTACATTTGTCTCGGGGATATTTTATTGCATTTAAGGACAACAGGGAATCGATTTAGGCATTAGGTGAATTTAATTTTAATGGCACCATAACTTGAGTCATCTGATGTCTAAATCGATCAGTAAGGTTTTATTTAAAACACCTTGCAAATCATTGTCACATTACGCTGCGCGCATAATCTACACTTCATCATCATCATCATGATCAACCCATTACCGGCTCACTACAGAGCACGGGTCTCCTCTCAATAAGAGAAGGGTTTGGCCATAGTCCACCACGCTGGCCATGTGCGGATCGGCAGACTTCACACGCCTTTGACAACATTATGGAGAACTCTCAGGCGTGCAGGTTTCCTCACGATGTTTTCCTTCACCGTTGAAGCAAGTGATATTTTAATTTTTAAAAACGCACATAACTTTGAAAAGTTAGAGGCGCGTGCCCGGATTCGAACCGCCGACCTCTGATTAGGAGGCTGACGCCCTAACCACTAGGCTATCACAGCCACTTTTAAGGTTAATGTAATTGTGTAACCACGTATCTTTTCTCAGACCATTGTCACACAATTATCTTAAAGTATGAATATTCTGGGTAATAATAAAATTTGTGTGAGTGGACGTCTTTACGTGTGTTTTCCAGTTATTAATGAATATTAAAGGACATTATTGATAAGTGCCTACAAAATGATTATAATAGAAACAAATGGTACCTTATCTATAGCGTCTGGCACTGACTACGCTCGCATTTAATAATAAGATATATAATGATTTTTCTACTTCTCTTTTCTCGATTTATCCCAAATCGCGAAATGTTCTTAACGAGAGAAGTCGTTGAAATTAAATTCTTAATGTTTGCAGCGAATTTTTGATTGGAGTGTGCCCAGTCATTTTTTATACAATACAAAAAAATCTTCACTTAAACAGGTCTTTAGGGTGGCCAGTGCTTATCAGCATGTGTGTAATGCGCGCTAATATGTCTAAATACATTATTCAAAAACACTAGCCCGAAAAAGATTTTCACTCGTATCTTTTTTTTATTTGATTCACAAGTTAGCCCTTGACGGCAATCTCACTTGGTGATAAGTGATGATGCAGTCTAAGATGGCAGTTTGCTAACCTATGGTAAACCCATACTCCTAATTGGTTTCAACGCGACATCGTTTTTGACGACCTCCGTGGCGCAGCGCGTGCGCTGTTGCATTTTAAAGTTGTAGGTCCCGGGTTCGATTCCCGGCTCGAGTCTGGTCTGGTGGGAGGCTTCGACCGTGGGTAGTTACCACCCTACCGACAAAGACGTGTCGCCAAGCGATTTAGCGTTCCGGCACGATGCCGTGTAGAAACCAATTAGGAGTATGGGTTTACCATACTCCTAACAGGTTAGCCCGCTACCATCTTAGACCGCATCATCACTTGCCATCAGGTGAGATGCAGTCAAGGGCTAACTTGTGGTGAATAAAAAAAAAAAATTGCGCCGGAACGCTAAATCGCTTGACACGTCTTTGTCGGTAGGGTGGTAACATTAATCAGGTGCTCGTGCGGTATGCACTGCTTTTATGCTTGTACGTAGTCCACTGCTGGTATCGCTGCGGCTTAGGAGCTGCTCTGTGCGCCAGCGGCCGCTGTCCATACAGAGGTAATGGAAGCGATTAGTCTCCGGAGCGCCAGTTTTTGCCGCGCGCAGCCCCCGAGCCGGCCCGGTACAGACCGTACCATAACAATTATCCTAATATAGCGACTCACTCGATTTATTGACTTGCGACCATTGATATAACAATAAAAAAATGTGTGCGTGTGTGTACACACGTAAGAAGTGAAACTTCTTTATGGCCTTATTTTCATCCCATTTCATTTTAATTTTTGTAATTAATGGCTTATGGTAACTGAAATATGAAATATATAGTTTACATTCCACGAAATTTAGTGACCGAGTAAAAACTCCATCAATTGTAGTGCCAGATCTTGTTGTTGACGTTTGAGGACTGTTTTTCATGGATAAATTCAATTTATCTTTCAGAAATTCAACTAGCTTCAAAGATTTTTCCGATGCAAAATTGACATTAAAATCTCCACTTAAAATCATCGGTATTTTTTTCGTCTGAACCAACCGTGGTAGGGGCAAGAAAAAGATGGCGCGTAACGGAAAAGTGTGACGCGTAACCGAAAAATGTGACGGTAAATTTTTTCCCAACGCCGATAAAGAATTTTCACTTAAAAAAAAAACAACTTTTTTATTTAATAATATTATTAATTAATTAATTTTTATTAAATACTTAAGGCCTCAATTGGACATCAGCCTATGCGTAACAATTAAAATATTAAATGTTTAAATTTTTATTTTTATTTTTTGACTCATTGAACTATTATTGTTATTATTTTTAAATTTAAATTTTATTTTTTTAATTTTTTATTGTATTGTTTAACATTGGAATATCACGAATATGTATAACAATTGTACTGTTTGCAATGCCCTGACCGGGCCTCATGTCTGTTGGATGTGGAAGCAAATAAATAAATATTTCAGACCAACTCCTAGGCTATAATTTGCTAATAACAATCGCTTATTCAGTTCCTCCTTGCCCATGTCGTTTTTTTAAACACTTTTACAAGTTTGAAGACCTCCGTGGCACAGTGCGTGCGCTGTCGCATTTTAAAAGTTGGAGGTCCTGGGTTCGATTCCCGGCTCGAGTCTGGTCTGGTGGGACGCTTCGGCTGTGGCTAGTTGCCACCCTACCGACAAAGACGTGTCGCCAAGCGATTTAGCGTTCTGGCACGATATCGCGTAGAAACCAACTAGGAGCGTGGGTTTACCATACTGCTAACAGGTTAGCCCGCTACCATCCTAGACAGCATCATCAATAACCACCAGGTGAGATAGCCGTCAAGGGCTGACTTGTAGTGTCTCTATAAATGTGAGGTTTTTGTATTAGAATGAATGACAATCTATTTAAGTTTTCTGAGAATGCTAGAAGGAACAACAAAGTTTGCTTCACTCAGTACTCAATCGCGAAATTCGGGGAGAGCATAATAAATATGCCAATATATACAATAAGTTACCAAGATAAATCGCAGACAGATTTCTTAGTACAACTATGTTAAAGCATAGACTGAAGGAATTTCTCATAAAAAATGCTACTATTCCATAACCGAATACTTTGATGATAGATAACTCATACAAAATCTAAATTTACTCTTTACTTTTTTTAATTTATGTAATTAATCTTATAAAATTACTATCATAAGACCACTCTTTATTGGCTGTCTATAAATTTCAAGACTACATATATAACTTAAAATACAATTAGATTAACCTAAAACTAAAAATCTTACAAAATAAATAAATATTTAACATCATAAAGTTTATCATAGTCTTATATATATATATAAAAATATATATATATGACAAGTGTTCTATTGTTGTACGCCAGAAATGGCTGAATGTATTCGCAACGAATAAATAAACTTGACCTATGTTAGTAAGAAAACACACAAAATAGCTAACTTAACCTACTCTTATAACTAATATACCAGGTTAGTTGGAAATTGCGTACTTAAATTTTTTGTACTTAACAATGATCATTACTTTTGGAAAGGTAATTGTACACAGTTTGAATACAAAAAATACGCGGTGACAACCATAGAACAACTGTAAAAATTTGAGGTAAAATAGGGGTCAAGGATTGCTATGGAAAAGATAAATGTCCAAGACAATTTGCAATTTTGCATAGCAATTGTCAGTTTGGATAACTTCCGAAAGATTTTGATATTTCAAATTTATACAAATGTGCATCTTTGTATTTCGTGTATCATTGTGACGTAATCTTTCTTACATTTTCTTTCTTTTGTGATATAATTTGTCTTTATATGTATTTTTTTTATAAATTGTGATGCACTGTGAAGTAATTTCCACTAGGTGACTATGGCAAAATTAATGCTGTTTACATTTAACATTAAGGTGCGACTATGTTTTTTATTTACATTAATTTGCTATAATCTGCCACATCATACAAATAATATGTACTTTTTTTGCTTGTTTTTATTTTATTTTATATTAAAAAATCACGAAAATCCTCCAAATATCCTCCTTAAAATATGTTAAACATTTTTCAATGATACTGTTTAAGATTATATTGTTTTTTTTTTATCTTCCGTAGGTCGTAGCTTCACGTGGTACGCGTTTGCTAAGATAGCATTAGATACCGAATTGTCTGTATCTCGCGTATAATAGCAATCCGTAATGTTCATTGTTTAACTTTGTATCTTTTATTTTCGTGTATCGTTGTCACGTAATTATCTTTCGGAATGAATATTGTAGGCAATAATATAATTTGTCAGTGTGTACGTCTGTATACGTACGTGAGCCATTTCCCGGGAATGGCGATCGACTGTGAAGTAATTTGCACGGCGACGTGACTTTGGCGAAGTGAATTATGCTGGAATGATATCCGAGAACATTTAAACCGATACGCCGCGCCCGTTGTTGCGTAGTTTTTCTTTTGAACATTAAATATTATATATTAGTATTTAATTATTCTTATGAAGGTTTTTATTTATATATTACGCCACCTACTTTCTTCTTCTTTTACTTTTCCTAATCTTAAGGTTGCCTGGTAGATATCGCTACTAAGAGATAAGGCCGCCTTTTTTATCCTGCTTCTTCTTGTTTCTGTTTTTCTTATTATTTCTATTTTTACTTGTTGTGTTGTTGTTGTCTACAAATAAAGAATAAATAAATAAATTAATTTATTGTTACAGGCAATACAGACGGCAAAAGATCGCGAGGCCCCTCACCAGCTAGATGGACATGGATGTGCAAATTTTACACAATAGCGAGACTAGCCTCTGATAGAAGCCGGTGGAAACAATTAATCCGCACGAGGTTGCAAGGACACCAGGACCACGATCTTCAGGAACGACTGCAGAGAGAAATAAAAAAAAACTTTTTTGCATGTTTGATTCAGTTTCTTTTTACCTTTTCTACTTTCTTAGTTATAATGATGATGATCAACCCATTGCCGGCTCACTTTAGAGCACGGGTCTCCTCTCCATATGAGAAGTCCTGTCAATATGAGAAGGGTATGGCCATAGTCCACCATACTGACCGTGTGCGCATTTGCAGACTTCACACGCCGTTGAAAACATCATGGAGAACTCACAGGCGTGCAGGTTTCCTTCACCGTTGAAGCAAGTGATATTTTAATTGCTTAAAAACGCAGATAACTCTGAAACGTTAGAGGTGCGTGCCCGGGTTCGAACTCCCAACCTATTAGGAGGCGGACGTCCTAACCACTAGGCTATCACAGCCACTTCTAAGGTTAATGTAATTGTGTAACCACGTATCTTTTCTCAGACCATTCCCACACAATTATCTTTAAGTATAAATATTCTGGGTAATAATAAAGTTTGTGTGAGTGGACGTCTTTATGTGTGTTTTCCAGTTAATTATGATCGTCTGTGAGGTAATCAGCGCCGCGTGACTTGACTGACTTCGGCGAAGGAAATTACGAGTGCGCTGGTATGGCGAGTGATACCAAAACAAGAGGGAGATGGCTCCGGGTATTTATTCATGTATGGTTATGTGCATGGTTATGTGCTTGACATCCGTTTCCTCAACGTTCTCTTCGGTTGAGTTGTTAGCGGGCTAGAATGTTCTTCTTTGGATATCGTATTCGATTCTCAAAGTTTTCTTAGGTTGTCCGTGAAAAATAAGAATTCATTTACGAATCGGGAGACTTATTTCATTATAAGTGCCCGTGAAAGAGAGACTATCCTATTTTAAATAAGTTCAATCAAGTAAGTTGCAACAGTTTTTTTAAATATTTTGACGACCTCCGTGGCGAAGCGCATGCCCTGTGTTCTTTCCCGACTCGAGGCTGGTTTGGTCTCTCACCTTCGGCCTTCGGCTTCGGCCGTGGCTAGTTACCACCCTACCGACAGAGAAGTTATGTGAGATGATTTTTGTAATTGGCATTGCATTATAACAAATGGCCTTAGATTTTAATTAATTTCAATTCAATTATTATGATTTTTCATTATTTTATCAGTTATAATTGACTTCAGTTAAAATATTTTGCTCGCCTGTGAGGGCTAAACATGTTTGGTTCCATATATGTACCTATCTTATAACAACATCTGTCACCCTGTACCCATGTTTAAAGCAAATAAAATAATTTATAAAATACCCACAATTTACTTTGAACTTGACAATAATAACGTACCGAATTAAACCGTCACCACCAAGGCCATATTTGCATACAATCAAAGCCATTAACCGATCTAGGAGGAAGGGATTCCTAATAAAACATCTATTATTAGGACTGCATCCCATCACTTTCCAGAATACTCATTAAATACAGTTTAAATTCTGACCTGCACGTTGATACAGCTTTACTGTCTATACTGCTATTGTCTGTTGTTCAAAGTTTTTATAAAACCTTATAGAAAAATCATATTACGATTTTAAGGGTTATATAAAAGATAAAAAAGCTTGGGTGTTATTTGCTCTATCTCTATAGGTACTATAATTTATTATGTGAGATGGCGATAACAAATAAAAAAACCTGCTAAGGGTTTCTTCTTAGACCTGGGATCGATTTGAACCCTCTTAGCTTTACACTCAGATAGGCGGGAGTTTTAGGATCTAATAGCACACAGTACAGAAGTGAAAGTCCATGCAGATCGACGACCTCCGTGGTGCAGTGCGTGCGCTAAAAAGTTGGAGGCCCTGGGTTCGATTCCCGGGTTGAGTCTGGTCTGGTGGGAAGCTTTGGCCGTGGCTATTTAGCGTTCCGGCACGATGTCGCGTAAAAAAAAATAGTAGTATGGGTTTACCATAACCCCCTTACAGGTTAGCCTGCTACCATCTTAGACTGCATCACCACTTACCATCAGGTGAGGTTGCCGTCAAGTGCTAACTTGTAGTGGATAAAAAAATATATATAGAACTTTGGACCTGATTCGTAGTCAAACGCCAGTTAACGAGGAACGTGGTATTATAAAAAGTTTACCAGCTTCCTGTACACAGCCGTTCACAACGCAAGCACCAGCAGCGTCCGGCCTAGTTACCCGCATACCAAACTTTTGTAATTATAATGATAAAAGCCATTTAATCCAATAAGCCACATTCAAACTCATTTTGTTTGTACAATATCCAATTGTTCCCCATATTTAAAACACCCTCATAATAAATTTAAGTTACGAAATGCAGATATCCTTTTTTTTATCAACAAATTGTAGTCCATATTTTTTAACATGTAAAAATAGTGATAGCCACAGATAAGTAGCATTTTCTCTTCAAATTCAAATTCAAATAATCTTTATTCAAATAGTCCTTTAAAAGGCACTTTTGACGCGACAATATTTTACATAGTAGTGATTTAATGGTGATAACTACAGTCGTAAACTTAAAACTAAAGCCCACAACAAACTTAGCCAGGTAAATTTTCTTTTTATTATCACCATCTCACATGCCACTTAAAATTATTTTAAGAGCTATCTTATTAGACCAATATTTCATACCCAAGCTTGTTTATCATTTACATAATCCTTAACACTGTAGTAGGACTTTTCTACACTATAGTAGAACTTATTGAGAGACATCCCAGAAATTTAATTTGGTAATTTGTTATAGAACTGATTTACAATTACCAAACCTTCCGTTTTTGAACCGTTATGCTTTGTCTAGTACTTGTATTGTACTAAAGAAAACATAACGGTTTAAAAACGGAAGTAATAGACAATAGAAATGAAAAAAAAAAATTCAAACCTAGGATTTTTACCAACAATTCTCTGAAAATTTGGAATTTCTAAGTTCTGCTATTGGGTTTTTAGTTTGGTATAAATTAATTAATATTTCATTGTCATCATTATCATCAGCCTATTAATGGCCCACAGATGGCCTCCTGTGTAGAGAGGATTTTAGATTATAGACACGCTTGTCTAGTGTGGGTTTGCGGGTTTAAACGGTGCAAGTCTCAATAACGTGTGATGAACACGTTATTCAGACTTACCCGGACCAACGGCTGTGCTCTGCGAGGCATGGGAGCAGAGATTAAGGGAATTTGCTAACTCTGTGTGCTAAGAAGTATTGATTATGTTACAAATGACATGGCCGGAATATATATGGAGCTGTTCCCTAATTAAAATATTTATGTTCACTAATATACAGTACATCATATTAAAGCTTATAAGTGTGTGTTTACATCCGTTTAAGTTTTATGAGACCCAACGAGAGATCGTATAATAGAAAACAAAAAAGTGCGCCTAAATATTTTGATGTCAAAATATTCATGAACGCTATGAAACGAATTATATGAGGAATTAAATTAAAAAAGGGTTACACTTTGAAGAAATATCGATATTTTTCAGTTTATTTAAAAAGTAGTTTTCGCTTATGAATAATTACTGAACATTTATGTGTTATGAGTCATATATTGCGTAACGATAGGTACCGCCTGCTGCAAACTATTTTGATGGGGAAGATTGCTGGAAAAAGAGGTGTTGGAAGGCGAAAGAAGTCGTGGCTCAGAAACATACGGGAGTGGACTGGCATCAAGTCGGTCGAACAACTGTTCCGTTTAGCCATGGACAAGGAACGTTATAAAAAACTGCTGACCTCCAGTAATGGAGAGGCACTTGAAGAAGAAGATGTATTATGAATTGATTATTAGGGCTGAATCCGGCCATGTCATTTGAACAAAATTAAATGCAGTAGATATAGCACGCATCGCGGCCACCCGCGGCAGACCGCCGCCGGCAGCGTACAGACAAAAGCAGACCTTTCATTTACATTGTGTATTAATGAATGTTTTGCAATAAATATAATTAACTGGAAAATGCTAACATGTTCGCGAAATATTATTAAAATGAGCCCTGCAGAGCTATGCGTACAGGCAAACACAATATTTTAATACTTACTAAAAGCGTACAGGCAAATACATATATTTTAATACGTACTAAAATATTCTTATTTTATATATTTGTGTATTCATTACACAAACACTTTTCATCCAATTATTTTTTATCCTCATTGTCAACAATGTTCAAAGACTTTTTTGTCAAAACAATCAAAACTATACAAAACAAATACTAGAAAGATAAGCACTGTACCTTGTAAGTCAGCCATAATAGGTTATTTTTATCATCATCCCCACAACATCATCTATAATGTTTATGGTAAACAGAAAAAAAAAACAAAAAGATACGTTTTGTGCATCAATACTTGATCGATTTTGTGAATATTTTACATATCCAACAAGATGCTCCAATATGGAATGATAAGGTTAATTGAAACTCTGAGTTTTAGGGCGCATTTTTGCTTATGAATGGTGTTTCTATAAAGTATAGCTTCTGTTTGGATTGTTTCTTATCTATTATTAGATTGACACCAGCAATATATTGATAATAAAATTAACAAAAAATTCATAATCTGTTTCGTGCACGTACACGCCTCTATAGTAAGTGTATACAGAATTATAATAATGTCTTCGGTAAAATACTTTAACAACTATATTACAAATGAGTGCAATGCATCTACATTTGATAGCATGTGTTTTAATATAAATAAAATAACATAATTTACACTAGTTTCAAATCTTGCCATATAACTAGTGTAAATAATACACAAATTGTAGAATAACGAAAATAGCTTTTGCATTCACAATTTTCGATTTCATTGCATTCTAAAGTCTTTTGAAAGATATATAATATAGGGTCGATCAGTTTGTAATTACAGACTAGATAATTAATTGGAGAAAATTGGTATTAAATTAAAATTGCCTGAGGGAAAATCCCGCAGGTTGAGTATCGGTAAGTTACTGATCGAAGAAAATTCACCCAAAGGTAATGTTGCAAATCTTATTAAATAAATCAATAGAAAAACTAATAACAGTTGAGTTTGCGTCAGTACGTTCGGAAAATGTAATTATATAGCCACCCTTATCTGGACAGCGGTAATTAGTCACTTCCGGCTATACAGAGCTCCCTCCCACTCCCCCCAGTCCCCTCCTCAGTCCCGGGGAATAGCTTGAGAACAATGAGAAGATACGTTTTATCAATTAACTGAAAAAATGGCTACGAGAAATTAATTTTCAGAACCACACAACGAAAACAAGAAGATTGCACACGATGCAACTGCGCCCAGCGTCGGAAATATGAGTGTTAAAAAATTCTATGTAAGAAATAAAGATAATATATTTTTCTTATATGGTGTTACAGTATATGTCATTCTAATCAGAAATTTTATGTCTGTCTGTAAACCAGAAAGGGTGATTATATGAAAAACACGTCACTGATTTTCAGCTGAGACCGGAGTGACGTCACAACAACAATAAAAAAAGTAAGAATAACAATAATTGAAAGAAAAAACGAATTACAAATATCGGGGACGCAGTAAAAATATAGCTGTAAAATGATATACATATAATATAATGATGAGATATATATATATCATGATCAACCCATTGCCGGGTCACTACAGGGCACGGCTTCAACGGTGAAAAAAAACACCGTGAGGAAACCTGCATGCCTGAGAGTTCTCCGTAATGTTTTCAAAGGTGTGTGAAGTTTGCCAATCCGCACATGGCCAGCGTGGTGGGCTATGGCCAAACTTTACTCATAATGAGAGGAGACCTGTGCTCTGTAGTGAGCCGGCAATGGGTTGGTCATGATGATGATGAAATTAAAAATAAAAAACGCTAGAGGACCACAAAGAATAGATTTAGGAACAGCGTCGTCGTTAACGTCCGTAGTGCATCATCGCTCGGAGGTGTCAATGAAAACGTCCCCTTGCAGGCCGTGTCAGCGACGTGACGCGCAGCGCGCACCGTGTCGAGTTTTTTTTTTTTTCGGACTGTCTATTAGCTGTACAAACCCTATTGGTTGCCACAGCGTAACCGGGCTGTTTGGCGAGCTTTGGAAAGAAGCTCTGCTAGAAGAAATATTGAGCCCTAGAGTTCGAAGAGACTAAGGGAACGATTGCCTAAGGGCGCCTCCTTTGAGGCCGAACCTCGGCTTAGGCGACGTTTGGGATAACGGGGGCGTCGGATGGTGAGACCTCGTCTTCGCCGGCGAAGACGGTGTGTAGCGTATGATTGTGTGGTAGTTGGTACGAGTGTGTTGTTAGTAGTCATCTGATCGTCAGGGTCATGAAGGATATGTTTGGGTCTCCTCTTTCGGAGAGGAGCGCTTAGATCGGGGGAGCGTGTCGAGAGCTGCGAATGTCAAACCCGCCACGTCGTAGGTCGCGCATTGTCTCCCGCGCGCATTTGCGTAATGACTGCCATTACACCCGTTGTTAGATGCTGTGTACATACGTACGCGAGGACTGCCCAGACGCGCGACTGTATTGTCTAGCTGTTACGCGCTGTTGCGCAGCTTGGTTCACTTCTAAACTGGCACCCTTGCATACATTATATATTAAAATATACGTTGTAAAAATATTTTGACCACAAAAGGACCACAAAATTTTTAAAAATCCTTGGGAGAAATACTCTTTAGGTTTTGATATTTTTTTCAGTCGGTTTGATATGCTTGGCAAAGAAGTCGTGGCGTCATTAAGGAGATGTGACATACTGTATAATGTATTAATATAAAGCTTCCGCAGCCTTCCCTCGATCGGCCCATGTTATGGGAGACTTTTCACTCGGCACTCGCCTCAACTCGCAGGTGGCTTCGACCAATCATATCGCATACACGCAAATGAAACTTAGTTCTGTTTCTGCCGCTTCGGTTTGCGATGCCGTTTGAAAATCACCGAAGCCCAATTTTAGCCCAATCTGTTTTTTTGCTTGCCTCAATAGAACACTCAGTCAGTTAGTCACATATTTCTTTTAAATATACCGTGTAAAAACAAAAGCTACTAGTGGTGTAGTTAAAATAATTAGTTCACCCATGCCTTTTTAAGCATTATTTTAATAAAGTTATTAATTGATTGTTTGACATGTTATGGCAGCAAAACCTCTTTCATCACCAGCCTTATTTTTGTGCTATCAGAGAAAAATATATTATATATAGATTACATCCATCACGCTGCTCCCTTGCGAGTTGGCGGGCTTAGGTTTGTCTTAGTGAAAATTTATTACCAAGTCTTATAATGACAGCTTTACAAAGTTCTCAAGGCACGTGAACTAAAACTTCTAAATTTATACGCCCATCTAGTGAATAGCTTAAATCTAAGATCCTAAGCTACATCACGCTTGAAATAGAAAAAAGAATTACATTCGTCTCGACATTTGAAAATGCAGCACCCAATACTTGTACAGTCTGATGTCTCAGTTGTCCCTAATATATACATGCACGCGTTCGTTGACTTTCGCATTGTGAGGGAAGCAGACGGTTACCGAGTTATGGCGCGGGCCGCTGCGGAGCGACAAAGGGCAAAGATTTCATCAACAATGCGCGTCGGCTACAACACAAATGTGTCTTTAGTATTCATTATGTTTTGTCTTAGTTCTACGTCGCCGCTTTTTGTTTGTATAGCAAGGAATGTCGTTAGGAATAAGTGCTAATTCGTCTTTAAAACATTTCCTTCATTTTATCCATTGTCGCACGACTACAAAGGGCTTTCGAGATAAACATGAAAGCTAGGATTACATAATCATTTGGGGGGCATCTGATATTGCCCCCGAGTTGGCACCGTCCTAAGGACGGACTCTGCCGGCCTGGTTGCGGTTGTGTGCGCGAGCGAAACCCGTGACCCGGCCACCAGGCGGCGGGAAAGGATATGCACCGTGGGGGTTTAGTCAGTAAGAGTCTGACATAACCGCCGCGTCTCCTCGGACGCGGGGTATCCATGAGGATTACCCACGTTAAAAAAAAAAAAAGGATTACATAATCATAATTGTCATAAAGAAAAGTTATTATAAAAACTTTTGTATTATAACAAACATGCTTCAAGGGTAACTCGTGTACCTTCAAGCTAGCGCTCCGATGGAATGAATCACCCTGCCTCAAACGGTCCATCCTATCCGCCCTTCCAAGCATCCCTACCAACACCTACTATTCCGATTATGTGTGACCAGCTTTTTGATTTTGGCAGCCTTATAATCAATATTCTTAAATACCGTGTGTTTTAAATAAATCTTTTTCCTATTCATAATTATTTTTATACTATTAATATATTGTTTTTCTGTTTCTTTTGACCAATATTTCTTAGTTTAATTTAGTTAAATAAGACCAGATTCTTTCTTTCCAGGCTTAGGGGTGTCTAAATAATGTTCTCATTTTAACATTTTTCTTTAGAGTTGTAGGCTGTCAGTCAATTTGTTAGCAAAAAGTCAGTATAATATCTTGATTGTATTTGGTCTTAATTAACGAAGATATTTTCTTTTTTACATTGAAATATAAATTCAAAGAAGTAATATATTTTTTAAGTATTTTCTTGATTATGTTTAACGCCTGCACATAGATTATGAGCTAAGCCTGAAAGCTAAATCTATAAAACAAAAACTTTACTACCTCGTACGGTTCTTATAGCGCCAGCAAGACAACATCGTAAAATGAATGTGTCTTCAGTATTAATTATGTTTTGTCTTAGTTCTGCGCCGCCTTTTGTTTTAGAAACAAAAGATACAATGTAGAATAAGTGCTGGCAGTTTATCTTTTAAATGTTTCCGTCACTTCGCATAGCGACGTTTATGAAAATATTATGTTATATGTTTACCTCATACTAATAATATGTAATAATATGTGTAATTCAATAGATGGTAGATTCCTTTTTTTAATTTTTCTGTTTTTTTTTCTGGTTTTTTTGTTCGTTTTATGGCTTTACACAGATTAGCCAGTGTCAAGTTTATTATTTTATTAGTTCTGTCCCTCTATGACTTTGCACAGACTAGCCAATGTCAAGTTTATGGCAATGTAGAAGCTAGGGAGAAATGGCGGGAAACTTCGCACTCTGCGGACGCGGCTCCCTCAAACCTTTCCCAAATTAATACCTGTCAACCATTCAGAAAACTAGCCGCTACACAAACGACAACAAAACTGTTCACGACACAAATAACACCAGTCCCTTTCAAAATTAGCCAACAAACATTAATTCAAGAAAAGCGCGAAAAAACCGCGCCCGCCATATACGAAGTCTCCCGCCTTTCTCTGGTAGATTCTTGTTATAATTCTTAATATAAGTTTATATTGTTTTGTTTGTTTTATATAATTCCTCTTGTTATGTATTTTTATAGTTTTAAGTGTTTTCTGTAGCCTGTTGGATGCCCTTAATTGATTAAATAAATAAATATGTATTGCGCGGATTGGCAGACTTCACACGCCTTTATATTATGGAGAACTCTCAGACATGCAGTTTCCTCACGATGTTTTCCTTCACCGTTGAAGCAAGTGATATTTCAATTGCTTAAAAACACACATAACTCCGAAAACTTAGGGGTGCGTGCCCGGGATCGAACCCCAACCTCTGATTAAGAGGCGGACATTCTAACCAAGAGCTATCACAGCTTAAAGTTCAAGAATAAGCTAATAAAATATATTGGAAAGTTCATTCCAATTCAATCATTGATTATTTCATTGTTTTTGTTTTTCTTTTATTGTGACCTTACGATACGGAGTTTTATGTTTTATCTTTTCAAAATCAGCAGGTTCGATTCCCGGCTAGGAATATTTATTTTTCAATCATTAAATAATGCGGTTTTATTTATTCATCCTGCTGCAGGTATAATGTTTTATTAAATTCAATTAAGAATAGGTTAAATTAACGCACAAATTGTAAATGGAAAATAAAATACTTTTTTATGAATACGTTTACATATTTAAACCCTTTATAGAACACTACGACAAGAAGGTGATAAAATATTGTTGTAAAATTAAAAATTAAAAGTAGAAGTTACTAACATTCTTATATCCTAATATCTAAAAAAACTAAACCAACACGTCGTGAAACTTTATAAATACAAAAGATTATATAGCCGCACGCATCACTATACTAACATAAATATAACTATATGCTAAAAATACAAGGATATGATGCCATTAAAGCATAGTTATGGGACGGAATGAAGCCGGGCTTTATGAGAGCCTGGAGACCCCTCGGCGCGGGTTCCGGTAAAAAGCCAAACTGTGCAAAGAGAATTACACGCAGGTTTGCACGCATTCTTGCGCGTCCCGTGAAAGGGGCTCGCGTTCAGCCGACTGCCTCGGACTGGCTCTCACCTATGGGAGCTTATAATAATCATATTTATCACGAAAATAGTTGCTTCGTAAAGTTTTAGGTTCTGTGTTCGATTCCTGACTCGAGTCTGGTCCGGTCAAAGTTCAGAACCATCATTGCTGGCTTCGGTTTGGCCTCAGTCCATCACGCTCGCTAAACGCGGATTGCTGAACTTCACACGCCTTTGACAAAATAAGCCTCAGGATGTCTTATTCGGTAGGTGAAATTTATTGAAGTGAAAACTTCTTTAGCGGCGTTGAGCACTTTTCTGTAATGGGTATAAAATCTTAACTCGCGTCAGGACACGTGACCTGATCGAAAAAGCGTAAGACGGATGGAGAGTAGACAGCTATCCCCTCTCTACGGCGCGGCGAAAATGTATGCCTGGGCCTACTGTTTCGTTTAGGCAGCGCAGGGCGCTTGCGCGAATGTTCGTGTATGTTACAGCGTGCCACGCGCATCCATGGATAGTTCTGGTAATGATGATGGTGAAAAAGTCGTTGAAATTATGGATGAAAGTTGATTTTTCGGAGAGATAAACTTTTTAATGTAAAATAATTGTAATAGTTTTAAAGTGTTAAATTTTTAATGTAATATAAATTGTCATGTTTGTGTACGATAGCGCAATAAATGAATATTGTATTCTACCACATAAATGATAGTACTTTTATACTGATAAAGCAATTGGTGCAAAATTATTCCCTAACCATTCCAAAATATCAAACATGCTCAACGTTAATAATCAAGTTTTCACTTCTGCCGGCACTCCCAGAGTGCAACCCGTCTTTTTTTTTATATAATTATAACCCTTTGTAAATTAAGAAAAAATAAAAGAAAACTGAAATATTAAGAAATAATCTGTATTCTTTCTATATATTTTTGATAAGAAAATTAATTAAAATAAGATAATTTACTTAGATATTTAATTATTTGAGCACTGTTACGCACTTGTAAGTTTCTAGAATTATGTTCTTAAAACTTACAGGTGCATGCCGGAGTTCCAACTGGTCCCTCATTCTTAGAAGTCTTAGCTATTATCAATTTTGTGTAAATCACATGGCGAGCGCGAGAATGTTCACACTCGCGATATACGGCGAACTGTGCTCGGAGTCAGAAGGAAATGCGTAAGATAACCATAACTATAAGGACTAGCAAGTTGAAAAAGCATTGGGCGGGTCATTTTGGCTATAGAACCGATATCCGTTACGGGCGCAGTATTCAAGAGTGGAGATAAGGTATTGGTAAGTACAGAACAAAGGGCATTAGAGGGTGACCGGAAGAGGCTGAATGAGAACCGTGTATGGTATTTCGTATAGCCTCTATTCAGCAGTAGTCGCTAGAAAGTTCTTTTTATGATGATGTCGATGGTAATCAATCACCTCGAGAGTATAGAAGTGAACCTGAACGACTTACAACGTACCTATACTAGAATTAAAAGATCTAGATCTACTCTAGTAGAAAAATAATATCAATAATAATCAAAACTTATTAACAAGCATTAATTATCAGTAAACGAATAAACCGTACCAAGAGCATCTCGTTAGTTACATCAATTAACACATACCCATCTAGAAACATGTGGAAAGCTTTAACAACGACCACTAACTCATTAGCTATTCAACATGGGCCCGTAAACATTCACAGCGTTCCGTATTTAATAGTAAAATAATAAATACGAGATAAAATCCGTGCGCGGTGAAAAAACTTTCACTAACAAAAGTCGCCTATTGCGTGCCGTATCCCGTACTCGTAGGTCGCAAGCTCCCAAAGCTCCCCGCGGTTAGTCTGCCGGCGACTTCCGACCGGTGAGGTTGTGCCGCCGAGAGTTCCGCGACTCGCGAGTGAGTGACGAGTGAGTGAAATGCCCGCCCGCGCCGTGGCCTTCCTCGCCACCGCGGCTCTCGCCCTCGCCGCCTCGCCGCCCGACCCTTGCTACGAGGAGGGCCGCCCGAGGCGCTGCATCCCGGACTTCGTCAACGCGGCATTCGGCAACCCCGTCGTCGCTTCCTCCATTTGCGGAAGACGAGGCCCCGAGCGGCTGTGCGACCCCCCGGGGGATCAGAGCCCGGAGAGCGCGTGCCGGGTCTGCGACGCAGCCCGCTCGGACAGACGGCACCCGCCAGCCCACCTCACCGACCTGAACAACCCGCACGATGTCACCTGCTGGAGATCCGCTGCCCTCGCCCCGGCTTCCTATGACTCCCCTCCCGATAACGTGTCCCTAACTCTGTCCTTGGGCAAGAAATACGAGCTCACCTACGTGAGCTTACAGTTCTGTCCCAAAGCCGCCCGTCCCGATTCCGTGGCGATATACAAGAGCGCCGACTACGGGGTCACTTGGCAGCCCTTCCAGTTCTATTCGAGTCAGTGCCGGCGAGTGTACGGCCGCCCCAATAAAGCGACGGTCACCGCCGCGAACGAGCAAGAGGCGCGGTGCTCCGACTCCCACCGGCTGGCCGGGGAGAACTCCGGGGGCGCGAGACTCGCCTTCAGCACGCTGGAAGGCCGGCCCAGTGCGGCTAACTTTGACATTTCCCCGGTGCTGCAAGACTGGGTGACCGCGACGGATGTCCGGGTGGTGTTCAACCGCCTGCACATGGTGCACGAGGGGGAAGAGGTGGACGCGAAGAAGCAGGCGGCGGCGGGCAGCCAGCACTACGCGGTGTCGGACTTCGCGGTGGGCGGCCGCTGCAAGTGCAACGGGCACGCGTCGCGCTGCATCCCGGCCGAGGGCGCGCAGAGCCAGGAGCAGCTGGCGTGCGACTGCAGGCACAACACGGCGGGCCGGGACTGCGAGCGGTGCAAGCCCTTCCACTTCGACAGGCCCTGGGGACGAGCCACGGCGCGCGACGCCAACGAGTGCAAAGGTTTGTGCTCAAACTATTGCTTTTCCTCTAGTACTTTTTACAATCTCCGTGGCACAGTGCGTGCGCTGTCGCAATATAAAGTTAGAGGTCCTGGGTTCGATTCCCAGCTCGAGTCTGGTCTGGTGGGAGGGTGCGGTCGTGGCTATTTATCACCATACAGACAAAGACGTGTCGCCAAGCGATTTAGCGTTCCGGCATGATGTCGTGTAGAAATCAGAGGAGTATGGGGGAGCCATACTCCATACCATAGCAGGTTTGCCCGCTACTATCCTAGACAGCATCATCACTTACCATCAGGTGAGATTGCCGTCAAGGGGTAACTTGTAGCATATAAAAAAAAGTACTAATAAAAATAACGGACGAACGCTAAGATGTGGCCAATAGACCTGATATAGCGTTCGACGGATTAGCGCGCCGAACAGTAATCGTTGACATCGCCTTCTCCCATGACGATAATCTAGTGGAAGCAGAAAAGAAAAAAGGGTCCCAATAGTTGGGCATGGCTTAGGAAACTGCCTTGTGGAATGTTGGTTCAAAGTTTATTGTACCGTCAGTTGTTTCGGTCAATGGTCTTATAGCGTAAAGCTTCGAACAGAACATCTAAAGGAGCTTTCGCTTGGCTTGTGGATTAAAGGACGGGTACAGAAGTAAGCTGTATTACTTGAGACGGCGCGTATCGTGAGATGGTTCCTCAATCTTAAGCCCTAACCACTGTTTGCAATGTCTTAGTCCTTAGCAAGTAAAATATCATTAAGAATTAAATGACGATACAATAAACGAATTGGTTAATAATAAAGACTCTTTAGTGCGTTAAGCACAAAAAAATAAAATAATACCAAAATAACATAAGACAGGGTGTAAAGGCGGCCTTATTACTGCAAGTAATCTTTTCCAGGCAATCGCTATGCAAAAGTAATATTTTATTTAATCTATGTGATACGATAAACTTACATTGAGTTGCATATACTAACGGATACATACCAATTTACATAAATAACAACAATTATGATATTACATATAATAAGTATGTCATATAATAATAATATTTTATTAAACAGAATTTACGTAAATGTAAATATATTTATTTATATACCTACTAGTTACAAGACAAATATACAAACTTTCGCAGAGTACTCTAATACGTACTACCTCTTTTGCTTTATTACAAAAAAGCATCAACTTCAACAGAGGAGGAAAATTTTTACGCCAAAAAATTTAATAAAAAACAGATTTTAAGCTTCTCGTTATCATAAAGAAAATCGAACAACCTGTCCGTGTTAGAAAAAATTTGTAAGGCGGTTTATGCGAAACGTCGCATTGAAACCAGGAAGGTGATCTTAACAAGAGACGCGAATACCCCCAATGTTAAGAACATTATATTAGGTTGCACTCAGCTCGCAATTTATAATATTAATACGTCGTCATCATCATCATGATCAACCCATTACCGGCTCACTACAGAGCACGGGTCTCCTCTCAATATGAGAAGGGTTTGGCAATAGTCCACCACGCTGGCTATGTGCGGATTGGCAGACTTCACACGTATTTGAGAACATTATGTAGAACTCTCAGGCGTGCAGGTTTCCTCACGATGTTTTCCATCACCGTTGAAGCAAGTGATATTTTAATCGCTTAAAAACGCACATAACTCCGAAAAGTTAGAGGTGCGTGCCCGGATTCGAACCACCGACCTCTGATTAGGAGGCTGACGCACTAACCACTAGGCTATCACAGCTTCACTAGGCTATCACAGCTTCTATTAATACGTATGAAAAATAAATTGGATTTAAAGCAAATCGAAACAAACTAGCTTTATTCATTTAAACCTATTACAGGCATCTATGAATCGTTCATATATATCACATTTTTCATTATTTCTATTAGTGAAATGATGGCGATAACTACACTCGCCAATATAAAACTAAAGCAAAGAGAGTTCAAATCGCGCCCACAACAAACTTAAATGGTTTTTTTGTTATCACCATCACACATAATCAATAATAAATTGTAGTACTTATGGAGTTAAACCAATTCACACCCAAGCTTTTTATCGTTTTATTCCTTTATTGGTTAATGATGGAATTTACCTAGCTCTTACATGAAAACTATTACAAAGTTAAAACATGAAAGGGGGTTTAATGTTTGAGAGCATACAAGACACAAGGTATATGCCAGTTATCTTATTCCTTTTCAGGATGTTAATAAAAATGCAGAATTAATGTAAACCTTATAAGTACCTGTGCAGTGATTTTATCTAAGGTAAAAGTAACTACAGTAGACGGTGTCACTTCCGCATTTCGTTTTATATTGCAAGAGTTTAAAGCCGGCGTTAAAATCTAACTCCTGTTTAGGTATAATTACTTGACAACTTAAGAAACTTTTACTTATATGAGAAAATCTTGTGGAAATGTTAAGTGCCAATTAATTTTTAACACGTTGCAGTAACTAGTATGCGCCATATAAAGTCCAAGAAAAGTGATTAAAAGTCAACTTAAACTTTCCGTTAAGTGCATCTACTTACTAACCTGAAATAAACGAAAATTGCCTCAGAATAAGCATATATGAAATAGTATTTATTCCACTCAAATATTCGATGCTTTTTTTGTGTGATGATACTTTTTCTCATTATTTCTTTTTGTTTCTAAAATAATAGTCAACATTCTCCCAGTAAAATAAAAAATATACTTAATAGTCTTAATTTTTATTATAATTCAATTTATTTATGTGTAATTATTATTGCTCCACCTTCCTCTTTCCGTATCTATGTCTTCTATGTCTTATCGCTAGAGATCGCTATTTAGCGATAAGGCCGCCTAATTGTATACTGTTTTGTATTTTTTCTAATTCTTTTGTGTGGTACAATAGAAGTGTATTCATTCATTCATTCATAATGAATTAATTCAATCATGCTTAAAACCGTTTTCAATGCCTACCGATATACAAATATAACGACATGTTATTTGAAATTTACATGCACGCTACAAAGTTTTCAAACAAGGGCAATTCTATTAAGCATATAGCAGTAATCTATAACTAAAATGGCGTTATTCTTGAAACCTGTTCGTAATTGACAGCAATCAAGAAGTCTGTGCACCGAGAATCATTACATCTTTTTGTACCACCGAATTCTTTGGCGACCTTAAATAATAATCTTTTCTTCTAAAGATGTCAGCTCATTGATTTTGTTCTTTTAGCGCTAAGTTAAAAGGTTTTCAATAACAAACTTTATTTTTTTTAATTTATAACAGTTGTTAACGTAACGTCAAACTAATGAACATAGGCATTAAAATTGGTATAATCTGCGAACATTCAAATTCAAATAATCTTTATTCAAATAGTCCTTTAAAAGGCACTTTTGACGTGTCAATAATTTACATAGTAGTGATTTGATGGTGATAACTACATTCGTAAACTTAAAACTAAAGCTATGAGGGTTCCAAACGCGCCCCGGTCTAAGAAGAAAATTCGATATCAAACATTCATCCCCCGAAAGAGAAAAATTGGGGTTTGATATTTTCATGACAGTCATTTTTAAATTAGAAACACGACAACTAACATATTGTCAGCACAGTCTGATTTGAAAGCTTGTTAAGTGCAAATATAAATTCACTTAAAAAAAGCCGTTAGTGATTAATAGAGTTTTGAATTATACACAGATGGACAGACAACGTAGCGGTACTATATGATTTTTTGTCTGGTGGGAGGCTTTGACCGTGGCTAGTTACCACCCTACCGACAAAGACGTGTAGCTAAGCGATTTAGCGTTCCGGCACGATGTCGCGTAGAAGCCAATTAGGTGTGTGGATTTACCATACCCCTAACAGGTTAGTCCGCTACCATCCAAGACTGCATCATCATTTAACTAACTTGTGGTGTAAAAAAAAACTCTGCATTGCCGTTCGCAATCCTAGAAATCGTTCTCCAACCAATTTAAATAAGTTAATTAGGTGAAGTCGATTTTAAGTTGCAACAAAGCATAATTTAAGATTTCGTATTTGAATTTTAAAGTGTAATAAGGATTAGATACGCCTCTAACGCGTCTCTAACGGAGGGCAATAAAAGTCCCGCGTTATCGTCCCGGCGTTGAACTTATTATAAATCTGCCCGCCCTTATCTCGTCGCCTGTATTTATACACATTTGGAGACAAATAAAACGTATTCTGTGTCTGTTATCAGAATTAAAATATTTATTAACTTATTTCTGGGTATCGCGTAACACAATGTTACGTGAAGTGGGCATTATTAATGGAATTGAGTTCTGATTGTCTTGCAGATCATCAAGGTCCTCAGATATTAATATCTTACTTACCAGCAGCTCCTGCTCTCATAAGAGAAAGGGGATCAAATAAATATTCTCCTGACCTCCGTGGTGTGTGCGCCAATATAGTATAAAGTGGGAGGTCCTGGGTTCGATTTAATCTAGTCTAGTGAGAGGCTTTGCGTTTAGCATTCCTGTATGATGGCGAGTGAAAACCGATAGGTTCAGCCGACAACGCATCACTGGTTCCTCTTTTTTTTTTTTTCGGACTGTCTATTAGCTGTACAAACCCTATTGGTTGCCACAGCGTAACCGGGCTGTTTGGCGAGCTTTGGAAAGAAGCTCTGCCAGAAGAAATTTTGAGCCCTAGGGCTCGAAGAAACTAAGGGAACGACTGCCTAAGGGCGCCTCCTTTGAGGCCGAACCTCGGCTTAGGCGACGTTTGGGATAACGGGAGGGTCGGACGGAGACTGGTTCCTCTGGTACGGCAGATCTATATGGTCGTCATCACTTAACATCAGATGACCCATCTGCTCGCTCGAAACATCTTTCAAGACTCTCATACTCAGACACAAGTATTCAAGTATAATATATGCGGTAAAAAGTACGTAAAGGTACATTTCAGGATCTCAGAAGTTAAGCATCCCTTGACTCAACTTCCAATACCATAATTTAAAAAAATATCCTTGCTAGTAATCTAACACGCCCTTGCGAGTAGGCTATCTAAATAAAAGGACGACTCTGTGTATTTTGGTGTCCTTTTTTTTTTTTTTTATCCACTACAAGTTAGCCCTTGACGGCAATCTCACCTGATGGTAAGTGATGATGCAGTCTAAGATGGTAGCGGGCTAACCTGTTAGGGGTATGGTAAAGCCATACTCCTAATTGGTTTCTACACGACATCGTGCCGGAACGCTAAATCGCTTGGCGACACGCCTTTGTCGGTAGGGTGGTAACTAGCCACGGCCGCAGCCTCCCACCAGACAAATCCGATATGTTCGATATGTTCTGACGTCGGTCTGAGAAGTTTTTTTAGCTTATAGGACATTATATAATTAGTCTAAAATATTTTGACCAAATGACTTTTTCAAATTAATTGTTGTAAAACAGTAAATAAAAGATGTATCGAAAGTCCGAATAAAAATGAAAACGTCATAGATTTTTTATAAATTGTTTTTTTCGCTAAGTTGCTTAAAGTTTCCGCACAGGATTTATAACACGATATAAATTTTAATAAAAATGCCTAACTTCGAAAACCAATTTCTGTTTCGACAGACGAGCAGTAAAATAAACATCGAGTTAGTACAAAAGCGTATAAATCAAACTTTATCCAAAATTAATTAAATTTTATAGCTCGTGCGCTTGTAAATTTAATATAAAATCTAACGGTGGGTTCAATTAGCAAATTAAATTTACAAAACGGCGGCAGAAGCATACACTAATTTATCATATCTAAGCACACATTAAGTCGGCCTTTGATTAATTAATTATTTATTTTAAATTTATTATTCTTTTAATGTAATATGTTTAATGGAACGTTTTATTTAAATTGGTTTCTTATGTAGGTAGGTATGTAGGTGTTACTTGTGTTAGGTTTTTTTTACTCTTTCCGATTAGGCTGCATTATGGCAAATCTTTACACTTTTACCTTTGATTTGAAAATCAAATGGACTGTGGGCACATACGTATTGTTTCCTCGTTCTGGAATATTCTACGGGTTTCCTTTAACCTGTAATATGAGTGAGTAACTGCTATAAAATCGAGAACGGTCTTCTAGGCAAGCGACTCTTTGGCGTTATTACTTACCATCAGGTGTGATCAAATTCAAGCGCTTGTCTATTAGATAAAAATAATATTAATACTAGTATCATAACTTATAATTATAGAGTTGGATGGTGGCACAATGATCTTAATTTTTTTTTTGAAATATTTAAATCGAGGGAAAACGAGCTGACGGTACACCTGATGTTAAGTGATTACCGTCGCCACCAATGAGTGACCGTCTGAACCTAACCTCCTTATCGGTTTCTGCTTGGCATCATACGAGCTAATTTGACTCATTTGGTTTATCTTCAGCTAAGTGCGAGATGGACAGACGCACGAAGAATTCCGTACCAACAGTAAAAAAACATTTACACATAAATTAAGGAGTCATACCCTCTTAATTTCATCATCATCATCATGATAAACCCATTACCGGCTCACTACAGAGGGTTTGGCCATAGTCCACCACGCTGGCCATGTGCGGATTGGCAGACTTCACACGCCTTTGAGAGCATTATGGAGAACTCTCAGGCGTGCAGGTTTCCTCACGATGTTTTCCTTCACCATTGAAGCAAGTGATATTTTAATTGTTTAAAAACGCACATAGCTTCGAAAAGTTAGAGGTGCGCGCCCGGATTCGAACCGCCGACCTCTGATTAGAGGCTGATGCCCTGACCACTGGGCTATCACCGCTATACCTTCTTAATTTAATAAGAAATAATTTTACACCTGATTTAATTTTTATTCTTCTTATTAGATATAATCCGCTGACGGACATATAGGCGGATGGTCGCGACAGCGGAGTCTTAGTAACAAGGCTTCGTTGGCTCTCGTCGAGTACGAAATTCTAAAAATACGAGTTCAAAGGCAGTCTTATCGTCTAGAAGTGAACTTTGCTAGGCTTTGTCCTACCCGTTACTAATTATGACGTTAGAGTTTTTTTTATATATATTTCCTAGACATGGCCCGCACAATTTGAGTTTTTAAATGTCCCCAAGCAACATTTTGCTCTTTTTTTCATCTTCAGAATATGAGATCTCTATTAAAAATGTTACGTGTGGCGCATACGTAACAAACTTAACAGCAAAAATAATGTTAAAGTTTATTTTTTTAATTCCGCGAGATCTCTTGTGATTTTCTGGGATAAAAATTATTCTATATCCTTCTCTAGGATACAAAATAGTTCTGTGCCGAATTTCATCACGATCATCGCAGGGGCTGAGCCGAACATGGGTAACAAACAAACAGACGCACTTTCGCATTTTTTATACTGATATATTCAAATTCAAATCCAAATTCAAAATAATCTTTATTCAAATAGTCCTTAAAAAGGCACTTTTGACGCGTCAATAATTTACATAGTAGTTATTTCATGGTGATAACTACATTCGTAAACTTAAAACTAAAGCTATGAGAATTCCAAACGCGCCCCGGTCTAAGAAGAAGCCCACAACAAACTAAGCCGGGGTTGTTCTTTTTTTTCGTTATCATGGTGATAATGAATAAAATGAATAATAAACTATAGTACCTATGGAGATAGAGCAATTCACACCCAAGCTTTTTTATCGTTTATATAATCCTTAATATCGTAATATGATTTTTCGAAAAGCTTTCGTTTTATAAAAAATGCCCAATAATAATATATGTTTTACCCGTCAAAACTTTTTATATTTTGGGTGATGAACAATCTCTTAACAAAATAATTAAAACTTACCTTTCTAGACCGAGTCCAATATATATCTAGCTAGGTTTTTCGTTCATCGTAGCTTGCAAATAAAGAGTAGTAAAATAAAATAACTATCAGGAAAGACCATCACCTAATTATTTGGTAATCAAAATTCATACACCCACGCGAAAACTTAAATTACGGTTCATGTGTCTACAGCTCGCGAAGTTATTAGTAAAACTTGTTTAACATTTACACGTTATAGATATTTTATATTGAACGTTTTTATAACACCAGCGGCTATTAAATAAAAGTTTTTATTATTAAAAACAGGTTTATTTTAAACTCTTGTATATTTATAGTCTCGAAACGGGTTAAAAGTCTAAACATTTATAACCAATATTTCAATTTTAACCTACTATTTATTGAGGACACGTTTCAGCACGCGGCTTCGCTCTCGTTAAGTTCCTAGTTCTTTCAAATCGGCAGACTTGTTATCGAAATCCTAATTTCGTCTCTTTACGGGATGTATTTCAAATATCCTTTCTTAGCGGACACTTACGTGATCATAGCAATATAAATATGCCAATTTTCACCTTATTCTTCTAGTACCTTGAGCTGTGCGTTGATACGTCAGTCAGTAATCTTATTCTATAATTAACCAGTCGATGCCCGCGACTTCGTCCGCGTAGATTAAAGGTTTTTAAAAACTTATGGAATAATCTACCAATTCGAGGAAAATTTCTGTAGCAAGCTGAAACTATAGTTATAAAAGGCGCAAAATACAGTTTTTCATAAATCCCGCGAGAAATGTAATAGTCTATGTCCATCTCCTGGTTCTAAGCTACCTCATCACCGATTTTCATCCCAATCGGTTCAGCCGATCTTGAGTTATAAATAGTGTAACAAATATGACTTTTATTTGTATAACGCAACTTTTTTAGTGTAACGAATTCTTTTATATTTATAGATTTACAGATTTTTATATATAACTGAATGTACTGCAGGTAATTAATTTAGAATATAGAAACATGTTCCCATCGTCACCGTTGTCATTGAACGTTTATTATTGATTGCGAAGGTTACTTTTAACGTGGGAGACTTCGGTCGCGGCTAGTTATCACCCCTATAAACAAACACGTGCCGACAAATTGTTTAGTGTCCCGCGTAGAAACAGATTAGGGATATGGGAAAATACTTTAAAATGGATAGAAGTAAGCGGTCCCTAGGGATAAAGCTGCCGTTACTATCAAGAGGGGTACATAGTTTTTGCGGCTGTAATTTAGTTGGTTTAAACTTTAATGTCATGTCTTTCCGGCCTTCCACCAAAAATACAACCGTGGGTAGTTGGATATTAACCTAACACTCTACAAACATGGAAGTGCGGCAAACGAGTTCCGGTAAGTTTAACTAAGCGATCGAACGCTCTGGAGTCAATATCGCCTTAGGATGCTCCGGCGTTGGAACGAAGCATGCGCAGATATGTATAGTGTGGTGAGCAAATGCATCTAACATGTACATTAAATTATACGTAGTTACATTTGAAGACGTCTTCCACAATTTTAAAAAAAAGTATGAAGTTATATGATTATTAGAATTATCGATTTGAATTGATTTGTATCAGTAGTTAGGTACAAAAAATGCCCTAGTTAAATTTAAACCGTAATCTCAGTTGATTGTATGTCATTGTGATAGTTGGTTAGCTTTTTTAGTTATAAAAATCAGCGATTCAGTAAACGTGGCAATTTTTAACCGCGTCGAAATACCGTTCGACTTACGTGCGCAGTGCATACGCTGAAGTATTATAATGTGGGAGGTCCTGAGTTCGATTCACGACTCGAGTCTGGTCTGGTGGGTTCATTCTGCAACGTCTCATCACCCCTCTACTTGACAATAGTTACGACCAAGCTATTTAGCGTTACGGTATGATACCCTAGCCGGCAATGCAAGAGTGCTCCTCGGCAGTGGGGCTGCTCCAAAGAAAAAACAACAAATAAATTACACACAACAAAAAAACTCTGTGACTTTGTCAAAACAAACAATAGCTTACTTAACTGAGCTGATTACTAAAAATTACGGACAAACAATAAAATTACCGCATTTGTATCTATCATTAAGGCTGCACCTACTGAAACACGTGAACAAAAAGTTAATTCGAAAGCAGAACGAAATGCAGGCGTCTCCTTATGTTCGTAGGTAATAGATAGTTTAACGACCCCCCCTTATTACTGTCATTATGACATCCTGTCGGAATTCAGACCCGCGGGCTGTAAAATGCATCTGTTTATTTGCTCTGCCGTACCCACGCAACCTTCAATCATATTATATTGCTATTTGAGCAGAGTGGTAATTAATTAAATTAAATATAATAAGTTTCGTTGGTATTGTCATTAAAATGTTCAGATTCCAATCAACTTATCTGCCTCTGAATTCAATTATTTTGCATTTAAGTTGAACTGCGGATTGCGAGGTCATTGGGTTTGATTTCCGGGTTGACTCAAGATTTTTCAGGTACTTGGGGTTAATAAAAATCTCAGTATCAGCTCCGAGTTAGGAGCCCCTCGTTTTGGAGACTATGCTAAGTCATCGATCGCGGTTATTTTAACCGACAACCGTGAAGACGTTAAACCTCACCAACCCAGATTGTGGCAGCGTCATGGTTATTTTATCTTTATCTCTATGTTAAATGAGAAGGACGGTCTGTGCCCAGCTGTGGAATATTTTTGGTGTAATGATTTATACAAGTGACAATGAACAATATAATTTATTTATATTTTTCCACGACCTCCGTGGCTCAGCGCGTGCGCTGTCGCATCCTTAAGATGGAGATCCTGGGTTCGAATCCCGACGCGAGTTTGATCTGGTGAGGGGTTTCTGTCGTGGCTAGTGACCATACTACAGGCAAAGGCGTGTCGCCAAGCGATTTAACATTCCGGTATGATGTCGCGTTGAAACAAATAAGGAGAATGGTTTTACCATAACATGTTAGCCCGCTACCATTGCATGCATACCGCATTAGACTCCAACATCACTTCATCACCACCAGATTAATTGAATTATTATTATTATTTTTTATGGAATTTATTTTATATTAGAATATTATGTGTTTAAAAAATGTATTAAAATTGTATCTACTGTTTGCAATGCCCTGACCGGGTAAGAAATAAATAAATAAATAGATGAGATTACCGTCTAAGATGGTAGCGGGGTTACTTGATAGGGGTATGGCTGATACCCGTCTTATAGACGTTTACGAAATCGCATGGCGGCACGTCTTTGTAAACATTTCAGAAATTATAAATTCTCAAATTGATCGAACCCGGGACTTTTTTCTTAAAAGACCACCACTGCGCCAAAGAGATCGATTAGGTACTTTACGACTTCGTGAGTAAGTGTTTACATAAGATACCATATCTGCCTCCATCCTCCTAATCTAACATTATCGACCTACATATCGGGGACCACCACCGCGTCCGTCTATTCACGGCCAAAGCTGTTCGCCCACGGGTGACCAAAAGCCGAACATCCGACCGCCTGCCCACACTAATTACGGAAGTCCTAACCAGATGCTAAAAATGCAATTGGCTAAAGCGCATTTGTCAAAATGACTTCAAAGCCATATACAGATGTTGTTACAAAGTGGTGGTCCAACTTGTTTGCGTAAAGATTTTGACGACCTCCGTGGCGCAGCGCGTGCGCAATTACATTTTAAAGTTGGAGGTCCTGGGTTTGATTCCCGGCTCGAGTCTGGTCTGGTGGGAGGCTTCGACCGTGGCTAGTTACCACCCTACCGACAAAGACGTGTCGCCAAGCGATTTAGCGTTCCGGCACGATGTCGCGTAGAAACCAATTAGGAGTGTGGGTTTATCATGCCCCTAACAGGTTAGCCCGCTACCATCTTAGACTGCATCATCACTTACCATCAGGTGAGATTGCCGTCAAGGTCTTACTTGTAGTGGATAAAAAAAAATCGTGCACGTTGTAGAAGTTACAAATGAAAGTTATTCTATAACATCTATTGTAGAATTTCTAATATTTTATCATCACCATCACCACCAATCTGTTGCCGAAGAGGGGTTAAGCGTATACCACCATAACTGATCCGTGCTGCACGCTGGCACTGAGAAATTTCTTAATGAAAAACTTTTTTTTTTACACACTTCAAGTTAGCCCTTGACGGTTATCTCACCTGGTTGTAAGTGATGATGCAGTCTAGGATGGAAACGGGCTAACCTGTTGGGGTATGGTAAACCCACGCTCCTAATGGGTTTCTACACGACATCGTGCCGGAACGCTTAATCGCTTGGCTACACGTCTTTGTCGGTAGGGTGGTAACTAGCCACGGCCGAAGCCTCCCACCAGACCAGACTCGAGCCGGGAATCAAACCCAGGACTTCCAGTTTTATAATGCGACAGCGCACGCACACTGTTCCACGGGGGTTGTCAATATCTATATTTCCCTAACAGATTGCTTACCATCCCCCATCTGTCACACACACATATCTACACTGAATAAAAAAGTTATTACCGTCAATAAAATTAAGAGAGTCACTATCAAGTTAAATGTTTGCATAGGGGAACATAAAGCACTTTGTACCAATAAAGCTAACTTTATCACTGATTGATCACTTGACATGGTAAAATTTAGCCAGTTATCATTTGTGTCAATGCAATGATATGCCAGCCTCACCATGACACTAAATTCATCATGATCACGATCAACCCATTGCCGGCTCACTACAGAGCGCGGGTCTCCTCTCAGTATGAGAAGGGTTTGGCCATAGTCCACCACGCTGGCCATGTGCGGATTGGCAGACTTCACACGCCAGTGTTTAGTTTGTCGGTACTATATTTTTCTTAATACAATGAAACGTACAGTACTGAAGCGAACTTCTCACTTGTTAGGTAACCTTAGAAGAAATAGTAATAACATAATAGTCAAACTACAGATTTCGGTGCATTACCAGCGACTTAGACCCCAATAGTCCAGCATTTCTCTCAGACATGAGTCACGCCCATTCTCATTGTAACAAACTACCACTAGCAGAAGACCGCGACTTCATCTGCGTTCGTTTTAGGATTTTAAAATTCTTGAGAAGTCCGGGAGGCAAAACCATTTGCTTTTGAGTACAAACTCTAAATAATATAAAATCTTACAAGTGTTTTTCAAAGACTCTAACATAATCCGGAAGCCTCACTAGTTGCCTTAGAATTTATATTATTTTATTGGCAAGAATTGTAAAAAAGGCAGGATCCGATATATATTATCTACACTACAGGCGCAAAAACTTTGTACCCTTCTTGTTAGTGGCGGAAACTGTAGCCCTAGGGACGGCTAACATTTTGCCGTTTGAAAATATTTGAACCAAAATATAAAGAATTAGCCGCCGGCATCTAAAGTAGACCATAATAGTTATTCATTATATACAGTAAGCGGTGATAGCCCAGTGGTTAGGGCGTCAGCCTCTTAATCAGAGTTCGGCGGTTCGAATCCGGGCACGCACCTCTAACTTTTCTAAGTTATGTGCGTTTTTAAATAATTAAAATATCACATGCTTCAACGGTGAAGGAAAACATCGTGAGGAAACCTGCACGCCTGAGATTTCTCCATAATGTTCTAAAAGGCGTGTGAAGTCCGCCAATCCGCACATGGCCAGCGTGGTGAACTATGGCCAAACCCTTCTCATATTGAGAGGAGACCCGTGCTCTGTAGTGAGCCGGTAATGGGTTGATCATGATGATGATGATATACAGTATTCACCGGATATGATGTGTTGACATTAAGCATTAAGTCCTATGCTTTTTCACTAAAAAACCAACATAAATGCTCGAAATTCGTGAGAGGATATTTCCCGTTGACCCTTTTGACCCCAATGAGTGAAAGCTTATCTCGTTCATTATTTATAAAAGGTTTGAGGACTGCAATGCCCAGAGGTCCTCCACTGTACGCATAAACCATTGCTACTTTAGATTCGCAACTCGTTTAACTTTGACTATTTGAATTTAACGCGGATTAAATCACGATGCATGGCTAATCGGTGTTAAAAATAACTCAGTTGTTCTCGAACCGCCACGTGGTAGACAATAAATAATGCTTCATTCAATCCAAACAGTAAATTGATTCGATAAAACAGTGCGAGTGTAATAATAGCCCGTCAGAATGCCCATTAATTGAAGCCCAGAGATATTACTAATTTATATTTTATCTTCATTCCCCATAAAACGAATTATCTATGCTCAATCCATAACAATGAGGGTAACAAACTGGCCGATATCCTCGCCCACGCCGCTCTATGAAGTCTATGATTTGTGGCCGTCGGGCTTGATTATTATAAATATTCAAACTACTTTTGGTACGGTGTATTTTTTTTTAAAGTGAAACTTTTTAGGCGGCAACTCGAGTATTTTTGGACGAGTTTATATTAACATGTAGCGGCCTTGAAAGGTCGCTTTTAATTACTGAATTTAGAGTACGGATTTAGTTACCTCATGTAACTACATGAGAAGGATTTATTTATTTATTAATTCATAGGTATGCCAGCGACAAGTTAAATCAGTCTAAATAAGCTAGTGCTGGTTCTGTTACAACTTGTCCATTACAGGCACACTCAGCATTGCCAACATTCTCCGAATAATATTTAAATAATATTTTATAAAAAAATACAAATTAATTATTACATTGGATAATTATTAAATATTTAAATGTCAGGCGAAAAAAGGTTACAAAATTGATAGAATTAAAATTGGGTAAATTAAATAAAAATTAAAAAATTCAAAATTCAAAAATATTTACATAAATTAATCAAACAACCAAGTACAATTTTTTGTTATAGCTAAAAAAATAGGATGACACGCGATATGTAAAGGTATAACGAAGAGAGATGGCAAATGAAAACTACGTATTTGAGTGCGCGCAAAATGTACGTTCAACTGCGTCGCCTTGGGATTGTAACAAAACAGAGTGATGTAAATAGTACATACAAAATTTTTACTTCTATTATTTGTACATTGCTGCACGCGCAATTTTTAGGCATTTCGCAATTAAAGACAGCAATATATATAGGTATAATAGATAGGTCTATGGTATTTCATTTGGTATGTTACCATTTTTAGATGTATGAAGTAGCCTCCTTGGAAAATCTAATTTGTAACGGAACGCGTTCCAACTCCCATGAGAGTCACGAAAAATGGGATTAAATGGCAAGGTAACTTTTGTGATACCGTGTTTCATTTCGGGAAAAATGTTTTAGGCTTGAGATCATTATTTATGTATTTATACGCCTCACTGTAGGTTCTTCCCACAAACATACTTTGATGGTGAAATAAAACGTATTGAATAATGAATAGAAGCAGGCGTTACTTTGCGGAAGTCCATGATAAACAACAAACAGCAAATATAATTTGCTATATTCCGCCGACAACCGGGAAATTTAAGGCGCTCTGTATAGAAGAACTTTAGGTATTTGAGGGGGTGAAGCAGCGGCAGTAGCGGACGGTTAGCCCCGCCCACCTCGCGCAATTATTAGGGCAGCTCGCCATAACAGTTGCAATAAACGGCTCGCGACAAGTCTTATCAACTATAGGTATAGATACGTTACCTTAATTTCGTCACTTGATTGAACGGTCGTCTGGACTAATACAACTTGAATTCGAATTGTTCCCATCTTAAACAAAATATGCTTTTTTTTTTAATCTTGTTTGTTTTTATATTGTTTACAATAATTTTCGTACATAAAAATTAAATTTTCGCTGATAAACATCGGATTTCAAATTCAATCAAAATTTCAAATTTGGAAAATTGGTATTTCTTCCTACTACCTACTTATATGATTCGGAGTGAACGATCCATCTTTTTATATAAATAAAAAATGATGTTGATATGCTTGTCCTTTGCTGTGTTTCTAGAATATGTGATGAAAGTTTAGTGAGGTGTTGGGGTACCTGGTCAAAAAATCAGCTTTTTTTTATGTGGGCATTTCGACTCATGCCCATTACACTATATATATAAAAATCAATTGCTGTTCGTTGGTCTCGCTAAAACTCGAGAACGGCTGAACGAATTTGTTTTATGTTGGTCTTGAAATGTTCGTGGAGGTCTAGGGAAGGTTTAAAAGGTGAGAAAAATTCGAATAATTGCCGGGAAATCCCTAAAAACAGCCCTTTTCTTTTTCCCATATAAACGTTCTCTAAATAAAATGTGAAGTCAATTTGAACTTTATTTCTATTCAATAAAGTTCATATTAAATTATAATCACTCAGTGTTGTCTAAGAAATGTAGGTGTGTTCATTTCAAAGAGTCAATTTGCAATTTATATGTAGGCAATATTTTATCCCGGTTTTTTATATTATATTATTTTCATTATTTTCAATTGCATTTCCACGGAAACGAAAACTACGCGGGTGAAACCGCGGGTCTCAGCTAGTTCTATATATTTATCCATGGCAATAGAAAGCGATGGCCACCAAGCGAAAAGAAAATTATCTAGCTATTTTATTTTTTATTTATTTTAACCAACTTAATTGCATAATATAAGGACAAAAAAAAAAGTGGAAAAAATACATAACATAAAAGTATAAGGGTATATTAATGTCCTAATGGACATTCCTTAAAGTATGTGATTGTAGAAGCTGAGGATGATACAAATAAAACTAGCATTGAATCGCTCTCTCCTACTAAAGCCCGTAGATATTCTCTATGAAAGGAATTATAAATATTACTGGACCTGCTGTTTCTACCTCTCCTATTGAAGATTGTAATACTTACATTTGTAATACTATTCGCACCAAATATGGAATTAGCAAATGCAGATGAATCTGACATTCATAAGATATTGGATCAGGACTTCCAGCTATATCTACCTCTTAAGTGTGTCGCACCGAAGGAGATTCGAAGGGCAGTCAAAGACAAGAAAGCTCCAGGATTTGACCTAATAGACAAAAGAGTAATGAAAGAACCTCCAAAAAAAGGCCTTATGTATCGTACTGTCCATTCCAACAGCATAATTAGAATTGGTTATTTCCCACTGTTGTGGAAATCCCTCAAATCTCTGATCTGCTAACCTGGTAAATCTTCTAGTAAAGTTACGTGTTATAGACATACCTATAAGTGTGCTGCCACCGTTATCCAAACCACTTGAAAAGATAATGCTAAATAGCCTACTGCATGTAATCTCTGACAGAAAAATACTGCCTGACCACCAATTCGGTTTTAGAAGAGACCTATTGACAAACTGCAACTATTGAAAAAGTTCACCGAGTATGTCAAATCATAAGAAAAGCACATGAACGAAAACTGTATGTTTTCTTTGATATACAACAAGCCTGAAAAAGTTTGCCAACAAGGCTTGTTTCGGAAAATCAAAATGCTTCTACCACACACCTACTTTGCTTTACTAGTTTAAATTTTTAAGGTCACAGAAGGTGAATGTACCTCTAGATTCTACTATATTAAAGCTGGAGTACCTCATGGCTCAGTGTTAGGTCCAATCCTATACACATTATTTATAGTCGACCTACCAAAAACTTGTAGAGTATCTGTAGAAACCTTCGCTGATGATACTACATTACTTGCTTCTTACGAGAAACCTGCAAAAGCATCTGAAATGCTACAAAAAAGCCTCCAAGAAACTCAGACATTTGTCCATCCATGATAAATAGAAAGTTCTAGCTATTGCTTTGAAATCACAGCACATAACGTTCACTCTGAGATCAGGTGACTGCCTTCCAGTTAGGCTTAGCACCAAACAACTACCCTACAATCGTCTTCCATAGAAAGATGTCTCTTTGCATCGTCATTCTCATTACTGAGGGTCGCGATCCTTAGCATGGATCATCTTCTTCCGTATGATATTTCTCCAGATGGTTCTGTTTCCGGCTTTATGTGGTATGGCGTGGAATGATGTACCGAGTGCAGTGCTGATCTGATCGGACCAACGCATGGGGCTACGTCCTCTTGGCCTTCTTCCCTCCACTTTGCCCGTTACGAGTAGTTTCCTAAATTCCCAGGGCTGTGTCCGAAGTATTCCAAGGTGCGCTTGATACATATAGTTTTCAGCTTTGCTGTAATTTTCAGCCCTTTCAGGATAGATGCGTTGGTCCTGAATGTAGTATCTTTAGTATCTTCCTCCAGCACCACATCTCGAAAGCATCAGTGCGTTTGCGATCTGTAGCCCGAAGAGTCCATGTTTTAGAACCGTATAGAAATATGGAAAATAACCAGAGCATTTACTAGTCTTTGCTTGGTGCGAATTGATATGCTCTTGCTATTTCAGATCTTGCATAGCTGGTACATGGTATTCTTTGCCATACCAATTCGCCTGCGCACTTCCTGTACACAAGATCCATTGTTTGTTATACATGAGCCTAGATAAATAAAGTTATCCACCACTTCTAACTTGAGTGCACCCGTGAGATTAAGTTTGCCACTTCGATCCACAACCATGATCTTTGATTTAGATGGATTAATGGAAAGACCAAGTTCCTTGCTTACATTTTCCAACTTACTAAGGAGAGTCACCATTTCTGCTTCATTGGATGCCAAAAGTGTAGTGTCATCAGCGTACCGCAAGTTAGTAATTGTGGTGCCGCCAATGTTTATGCCCCCATCCTAAGATTCACAAGTGCGACGGATTATGAACTAAACATAAACATTAAAAAGTATGGGTGACAAAATGCATCCCTGACGCACACTTTTTTGGAAGTGAAATGAGCTTGTCATGGTCTTATCTAATCTGACGGAACCTTGGCTGTTATTGTATCAGGTTTGTAGTAGTGCCACAAGATGCTGAGGTACGCCCAGTTCTAAGAGAACCTTCCACATGCAGGTCCAGTCAAAAGCTTTGCTATAGTCTACGAAGCAGATGATGACAGGATTGTCAAATTCATAGCTTTTCTCTATAATTAGTCTGATGTTGACTATCTGTTCGCGGGTACCCCTTAACAAAGCCTGCCTGTTCTTCAGAGATTTGCCTTTTAATTTTTGATTAAAGTGGCGATTTGCTAGCGTGGGAGATTAAAGCCAAAGTCCGGTGGTTGTCACACTTTCTTGTGGAACCTTTCTTGTCACACTTTCTTGTGGATAGAAAGATGACTTGCCGACAAAATATTGTAGCTAAAAAGGTCGAACTGAAACTTAAGTACACTGGTTTGTATTGGTTACTCTCAAGAAACGCAAAGCTCACAACTGACAACAAACTTCTCACCTACAAGGCTTTACTCAGACCAATCTGGCAATTTGGAATCCCGCTCTGGGGCTCCGCATGCGACTCTGATATCAAAGTGATACAACGGGCAGAGCATTACATACTCAAACAAAAAGCCAACGCATTATGGTTTTTAAGAAATAGCGAGATCCATGAACGCAGATGTATCACTATACTGTGAAGCAGGAAATCCAACATTCTGTATAAACTACAAATTGCGGCTAAAACATCATCCAAATCCGTTAGCAGTTCATTTAACTGTACCAGAATGCCCAAAGTGAAAAAAGACAAGAGGAATCTTGGAGCTTGACCATTATAACAAAAATATTAATATATCCAATGGGAAATATTTATAAACGAGATAACTTATAATGAAAAAGTCATGCATAATTAGAGTGTATACAAGTATATTTAGACAAGTGGCATATGTGTGAAATTACTATTTTATAAAGAATTATGGCCGGATATCATCTGCAACTGCTGGATAAAAAAAAATGGAGAGGAGCATGCTGGGTATCAAACTATCTGACAAGGTGAGCAACATAAATATTCGGAAAAAAAACCAAGGTCAAAGATGTCATCAGCCAAATACGATTGCTTAAATTTAAATGGGCTGCTCACATCTGCAGGATGGCAGATACAAAATGGACAAAAATTGCCACAGAATGGATTCCGCGTAGTAGCAAAAGGAAAAGAGGAAGGCCAAGAAGACTTATTCCTTCGCGTCAGTGGCCCGCTATGGACCAGAGAAGCTAAGGAAAGGAAGACTTGGAAAGAGCTGGGGGAGGCCTACGCCAGAGAGGCGACTTCTACCAAACACTTGTAATATTACAATATAAAATTTGACTGAAACTTGTAAGAAAAAAAAAACATTGACATAATTTATTATTTTTATTGACTTGGTAGTAGAATAAATGGCTTTTTTTATTTTATTTTATTTTATTATTGAAACAATCTCAAAAACTAAGCAAGGGAAACTCTAATGAACCCACAAAAATACTACTACGCATGCTGACTGATAAAAATAGACAGCAAACCTCTAAAGTAGTCGGCGTACCTCCAAAGAAGTCGGCGTATTTAAATCTAAAGTAGGCAGCATACGCCGAATTGATAGCGGCGGTATTTTTGATTATTACTCAGGTCAAGCAAATAATTATCCTCACTCTTGTAAAACAATGACAGTTGACGGTTCATCAGAATCAATCTTCAAAAAACTTTATCTGTTCAAAATTAATATATTAAAATAAAAAAAATATTCAAAAATACAAAATACGAAAATAATAAAAAATATAAAAATATTTACGGAAAAAAAAGTTATTGAAACCTTTTAGGATCCGAACTCCCGCTTATCTAATGCACCACATGTGAGCGTGATTCAACTGAGCCACAGTTCTTATAACAATAAGGGTGAAATTAAGGTACATTATTCATTACCTTAAGCAATTTGATTATACTGTGATAATATGATTAGATTACCAGAACTATTTATAAACACGCGTATTTACACCTTTTATTACAGACATTATGTTTAAATGAATTAATATAAACGAAATAAATTCCTGTAACAAATTTTTAATTAATGTAATCGAAAATAATGTTTGAATGACGGGCGATCGCAGCTGGTCACAGGTCCACCTAGCAACGCGCCTCAGCGATCACTGTCGGTTTGCGTACGAGTAACAAGGACGCCGATACTCGGATGCAAAGGACCTAAGTGCCAAATCGTAATAAAAATTATTAAAATTATAATATACGTTTTATGCAAAATGTAAATCGGCCAATTACTTTATTAATATATCACAAATAATTGTACTTAATTTCACCCTAATCAATTTAGGCATAACTGAGAAAAATTAGTATTTAAGTATTTTCAGAGGTGCGATTGCAATTTTTTTTTAACTAGTAAACTTTGTTAAATCGTGTTTCTAAATCGGCCATCACGTCAGAAATACGATCAAGTGTAACCATATTTTTTTTCATAATGTTATGAGCTATAGATTTTGCAGAAAACGATACTCATTCGACTCAATTTCACTATACACAGCGCCTTAATAAACCACACAAAGTAAAGCTCTACTTTTCGCGCTTGTGAAGTCAACATCTCCTGAGGATGATCCGGTGGCGGGTCGAAACGTGCGTAGAAGTTATAGTGGAAGATTTTGTGTGGTGTTATACTATACTAATCTCTCGGTTGTCAGCGGAATATAGCAAATTATACTTGCTGTTTGTTGTTTAAAACGTATTGAGTTCTCACGGAGCCCAATATGAGTCACTTTGCAATTAGAACGTTCAATTATTCCGTTGAAATAGTTATTTCAAGATACTGACGATTGTGATGATGATATTATTGTAGTAAAAATTAAAAAGAATAGTGACGCAGAGTGACATTTCGACGGAGGAGCGCAACAAAGGGCTCGTCTCCGAAACGGGCCGTTGATTACGAGCTGCATAATGTTAGCGAACATCTAGGGTTCGCAGTAGGCGCACCACAACAACATTTTCCTGTTCCGCAATCTACAACTATGAAACTAATATGACTTTTTTAAATTGGAGGTCCTGTGTTCGATTCCCGGTCCGAGGCTGGTCTGGTGGGAGGCTTCGGCTGTGGCTAGTTACCACCCTACCAACAAAGTCGTGTCCTCAAGCGATTAAGCGTTTCGGCACGATGTCGCCTAGAAACCAATTAGGAGTGTGAGCTTATCATACCCCTAACAGGTTAACCCACTACCATCCTAGACTGCATCAACACTTACCACCAGGAAACTATGAAACTAATATGACTTTACGATCAGTCGACACACCGCCGAATGGCAGCGGCGTTCTATATAGAAAAATCCTCGGTATGCCACTCGAAACAGTCCGGCGCCGCATTGCACGTCAGACTTGTAACCATCAAGCGAGCAAGAAGTCTACGTTTGTGTACTTTTTAACGGTACGTTGCAACGTGACGATTCATTGCGGCGCCGCACCGCTTTCTGTTATCTTAACGTTTGTAATTCATCAACATTTTTACAGTGCATCTGTTCTCAAGCTGCCAAGGTGAACCTTAAAAGGAAGAACTTGTACACATATACATATATATGTGTGTTTGGTTGCTTAATATATTATACAATGAACTACTTCTTCCGGAGAATTTCTTATTTTCCTTGAAAGTAAGAAATTTCTTCGATTTATCTCTGTATCATCATACGGGTCTCCTATTACAGAAAAATGGCCCACCCAATTTTTAACAGCTGAGGAAATTACTTCTACTATAGCTATTTTACTGATTAAGGTATTCAAAATTCAAAATATCTATATTCATGTAAACCTATTACAGGCATCTATGAAGCGTTCATATATAATTAATATATTTAATTAGGCAGGTCTATGAAGCGTTCATATATAATTAATATTTTTAATTATGTTAATTTGTGAGTTAATGGTGTGATACTACACTCACCAATTTAAAACTAGAGCTAAGAGGGTTCCAATCGCGCGCAGGTCTAAGAACAAGCCCACAACTAACTTAGTATCATTAGTAGGCATTGATAGATAGATAGAGATAGAGGTCGGCGGTTCGAATCCGGGCACGCACCTATAACTCTTCGGAGTTATGTGCGTTTTTAAAAATTTTAAAGTATCACTTGCTTCAACGGTGAAGGAAAACATCGTGAGGAAACCTGCACGCCTGAGAGTTCTCCATAATGTTCCCAAAGGCGTGTGAAGTCTGCCAATCCGCACTTGGCCAGCGTGGTGGACTATGGCCAAACCCTTCTCATATTAAGAGGAGACCCGTGCTCTGTAGTGAGCCGATAATGGGTTGATCATGATGATGGATGATGATGATAGATAGATAATGAATTACGTATCTGGACATTTGCTACCTCAAGAACCTTAACAAAAACTAATCTAATTTCTGAACGTAGTTTTAAAACGAGACACGTTGGAAAATTGTAATGGCTTGGTCACCCTCGTGTGGAGTGCGCTTTTAGCCTCGTACCTATTGCTATTGTTCTGTTCAGTATCTATGTATGTAACTAGCTAGTCCGCTGCGCTGACACTTTTTGTACATCATGCATAGCGTAGGCTTGGTAGTTGTCTCCAGCGAAAGTCCCGAGTTCAATTCCCTACTAGTTTTCAACAACACAACACAAAACCGATCTTTCTTAATAAGCTCTCCATGCACGGTTCGACTTTCTACGACATCTTCGATTAATCCTAGGATGTATGCACGCTACTATGTACTAGGTTTGCATTAGTAAAACATTACTGATGCCTTACAAACAAGTGTATTTTATTTTATAATAAATTACCTATTGACGTCTTGGAGTTGTCTATCAATAAGTTCAAAGTTTTTATAAAACGAAAGCTTATAGACAAATCATACTACGATATTAAGGATTATATAAACGATAAAAAAGCTTGGGTGTGAATTGCTCTATCTCCATAGGTAATATAAATTATTATTGACAAGCTGACGCCCGCGACTTCGTCTGCGTGGAGTTAGTGTGTTTGTTTGTCTTTCAATCACAAAGCAATAGATTACTTGAACATTGCAACAATACTTTATTATTCTAAAATAAAAGACTTTTTCTAAAATAAAAGTAGCTTAAGTTACTCCTTATTACATCAGCTACCTGCCGATAAAAGTTCCCTTAAAATCGGTCCAGCCATTTCAGCCGGAACAAACAAACAGACAGACAAAAATTGTAAAAAATGTTATTTTGGTGTATGTACCGTATACATATTCATATGCATGTAGTAAAAAACGGTTATTTAAATATTACAAACAGACACTCTAATTTTATTTATTTGTATAGATTATGTGAGATGGCGATAACAAAAAAACCCGGCTAAGTTTGTTGTGGGCTTCTTCTTAGACCGGGGCGCGTTTGGAAAACTCATAGCTTTAGTTTTAAGTTTACGAATGTAGTTATCACCATCAAATCACTACTTTGTAAATTATTGACGCGTCAAAAGTGCCTTTTAAAGGACTATTTGAATAAAGATTATTTGAATTTGAATTTAAAATTTAGTACATGAAACAATGATACAGTTAAGAATGTGAGAGTGAAAAGCGTATATATGCATCGTGTAAGAAAATTGAGATAGAGCATCGATCGTATCTTCTGTCTTTTACAGCGTGTCGGTTTTCCTTTGTTTGGCTTACTTTTGGAGTTAGCCAAACAAAGTACTGGCACCGTTCTTACTTATTTCTATCAGTTTTTCTGTGTTTTTATTGTAGTAGTCTTTCAGCATCCCGTATTTTTGTTTTCTAGTCAAATAGCGGGAAAATTATGCATACGTTAAATGTATATTTGCATAATAAATATTGCTGTTTCATGTGTCAGCCGCACGGTGGCTTTATCTTGTATTCAAATCGAATCCGCGGCGAACCATCGGAATTGATATGCAGTGTTTGTCACACTTCAACTTGCAGATACTACAAATGTCAGTGTGTGACAAAACATGGCATAACTATTCCAATACTATACCACGATTATTTTTAAGCGCAATAGGTGGAAAGACGGTATTTACGTTTAAGTTTTATTATTGAAGACCTCCGTGGCATAGCGAGTACGCTGTCGCATTATAAAGTTGGAGGTCCTGGGTTCGATTCCCGACTCGAGTCTGGTCTGATGGGAGGCTTCGGTCGTGGCTATAGTTACCACCCTACCAAGCGATTTAGTGTTACGGCACGATGTCGCGTACAAACCAATTAGGAATATGGGTTAACCATAACCCTAACAGCTTGGCCCGCTACCATGCTAGACTGCATCATCACTTACCATCAGGTGAGATTGCCGTCAAGGGTTAACTAGTAGTGGATAAAATTCAAAATAATCTTTATTCAAATAGTCCTTCAAAAGGCACTCTTAACGCGTCAATAATTTACATAGTAGTTATTTCATGGTGATAACTATATTCGTAAACTTAAAACTAAAGCTATGAGGGTTCCAAACGCGCCCCGGTCTAAGAAGAAGCCCACAACAAACTTAGCCGGGGTAAAAAAAGAACGATCGAGAACATCGCATTCTGCATCCAATTTCACTTAAAAAATAATTTGAGATATTTTTCACAGTGAATTCGAGTAACGATTCGTAACCTCGCGGACACAAAGCCTTTATTCAAATATAACGATATGCAAACAAGTGAACACACACAGATTAAACAAGTCATACTTTATTGCACACGCGATCGCATAAATAACAAACCAATAACGCACAGTTATCATTCATAAATGCCATATTCGACCACAGCGATGTGACAATGGAAAATATAATGTATTACATCCAGCTATTCGGTTTAGTTTTAAACAAATATTGCACGGTAGTGATGCGACATTCAAACGCTGTCGATATTAGGTACGAATAAAAATCTTCGTAGCAAGTACGCCTTTATAGACTTTTTGAAAATAAGCTTCACCTTTTTAACCGGCAGAATCAGAATGTCTGCTGGCATAAAAAAAATAAAAAAAAACGATGCTTTAAAAAAAAAGTATTAACATTTTACCAACATTTTAGTTATTATTCAGTTGACTCAATGAAGCGTTATCATTATTGAAATATATGATTATATGTATTTTTATTTATTATATATTAGTATGTGATGTTTTCAAATCAGACAGAAAAAACAGTCGTCATAAATATATGCAAAAGCATACCTATTTTAACGATATACTCGTATGAGTACACAGTCTGATTTTTTATCTTTGTTCTAGAGTATGAACGGCTACTTCCTTAATAATTCCTGCGAAGAGAATTTTACCCGACATCAGGTGAACGTTAACTGTATCGTGGTGTTTTGTGAACACTCAACAAGTACAACTACGGGTATATACGACATAGTGCTGCTATTGTTAACGTTGTAACAGGTGTAGTATTAACGTGGTACATTTCAAACCTACTGAGGGTTTTTGTGAATTTGTGGAAACATTGCGAATTAATTGAAATCGTAACTTCTATATTAAGATCAGCTATTTTACCAATTGGTAAGAATCCTTATACAACAATTTGACAGTCAGAAATCACCAATTAAAATTTTCACTTGCTTGAAACATAACAGACGTGCGCTGGACGCCTCACACTATTGAAACATCAAGACTATTTGGTAAACACAGAAAGAGGTGCATTAAGGGGTGGCTCAGTAAAAGTAATAATAAAGTATGAAGATTTTTTTTAAATTCTTTATTAGTTCTATGGAAGGAAAGCTTGATTTTACGCCCACAGTCCAACGCCACGCGATGTTTCACAACAAAACCTGTTGTAGTTTTTGTCGTCTTCCAAACATTCCAAGCATGCATCGAATGCTCAGCTATCGATATCCGGATACGAAATAAAATTCCAACATCACTACCGACAAAAACAAACGTGAACAAAAAGAAACCTACCTACGATGCGGTAATAAAATAAATCTGCTGATCAAGTGCAATGCGCGAGCGCCTTCACACTTTACATCGTAATAAACAAAGGCTATCGGCCGCATCAGCGGGTATCCAGTTAACTTAACGCCGTGATTTATTCGGACAATTTCTGAAATCACCCATTTTGTTTTTTACCGTCATCTTATACGACGCACGACAAAGTTGAAACACTCAAATGACTAAATCGTTAATCCGGCTTACACTTCAAAAGCTCTGCCATGGAACAGCGATTGATTAATGGCTATGTATACAATTAACACACATTTTTAGTGGCTTTTATTGGACCGTGAAGCGACACGCAATTTTTTTGTTTCGTTTCTAGTAAGCCGTAGTCTGCAATTTTATCCGGTAGTAAGTCTTGGTACAGTGTAACGGTCGAAATTAATATTCAATCAATCCAAAATCTTCAGATTAGTATTATTATTAGCCCGTACTGTCCCAATGTTAGGCAAAGGCTTCCCTTTCTTCCTTCCATATGTCTCTGTCTAGGGATATATGGATATTTAAATCTTCAGATAGCAGATCGAATTTAGCTGTCTTTTTCCTACTCTTTTCTGTCGATAATGAGGGTGCTGTCAAATTCAAATTCAAAATAATCTTTATTCAAATAGTCCTTAAAAAGGCACTTTTGACGCGTCGATAATTTACATAATAGTTATTTCATGGTGATAACTATATTCGTAAACTTAAAACTAAAGCTATGAGGGTTCCAAACGCGCCCCGGTCTAAGAAGAAGCCCACAACAAACTTAGTCCGGGGTTTTTTTTTTCGTTATCACCATCTCACATAATGAATAATAAACTATAGTACCTATGGAGATAGAGCAATTCACACCCAAGCTTTTTTATCGTTTATGTAATCCTTAATATCGTAATATGATTTTTCTACAAGCGTTTTATAAAAACTTTGAACTTATTGATAGACATCTTCAAGATATTAATAGGTAATTTATTATAAAATAAAATACAATTTCAAAAAAAAAAACTGTGAAATCCAAACTGTTATATGTTTTCGGAAAGAAGCTGTGATAGCCTGGTTTGGGGGTTCGATCACACCTTTGATCCCAACCTCTAGCTTTTGGCAGTTATGTGCGTTTTAAGCAATAAAAATATCACTTGTTTAAACGGCGAATGACCACATCGTGATGAAACCTCCATAATGTTCTCAAAGGCGTGTGAAGGCTGCCAATCCGCACATGGCCAACGTGGTGAACTATGGCTAAACCCTTCTCATATTGAGAGGAGACCCTTGCTATTTTTGGATTAGCTTGATAATAAACATCGGGAGTATGATGGAAGCGAGCTAAGTTTTCAGGTTATTGGTTAGGAAGCAGAGGCTTCAGAGACCAGACCGGTCTAGCAGCAGTAAAGTAAATACAAAAAAAGGAATTAATACGGGATGTCGGTTAAAAGAGTTATTTCAAATGAAAAGCTCATGCAAAACGTATTAGCAGCGAGGAGGGTGAGCAAACGTCAAGATGCATTCTCAAGCCGGCATTCAAACGATGTGGAGAGATGTGTGTGTCAGAGATCATTAGTGCTGAGCACACGGCGCGGGGCGCGAATAAAAGATAACGCGGCCGAAGCTGCATGCGCGCCCCTAATTACTACATCTCTACCCCCCCTTTTAGAGAGATAGTGTTTTACTGATGCGAGTACCGCATGCTGAACACTGCGTTGCCATCGATTGCTGATGGTTTCGTTTTTTTCTTATACTCTACAAGTTGGCCCTTGACTGCTATCTCACCTGGTAAGTGATGATGCAGTCTAGGATGGTAGCGGGCTAACCTGTTGGTATGGCAAACCCACACTCCTAATTGGTTTCTAAGCGACACTGTGCCGGAACGCTAAATCGCTTAGCGATACGTCTTTATCGGTAGGGTGGTAACTAGTCTCGGCCGAAGCCTCCTACCACACCAGACCGAGCTGGGATCAGAACCTTCGACAAGCCTTTTACCAGACCAGACCGAGCTGGGAATCGAACCCAGAACCTCCGACTTTATAATACAACAGCGCATGCACGCGCCACGGAGGTTGTCAAGGGTGGTTTAGACTTGGTCACTAATTACAGACCTGATTACCTAAAGATGAACTCAGTAACTCGGTGGTAAGCTGTGATAGCCTAGTGGTTAGGACGTCAGCCTCCTAATCAGAGGTCTGAGGTTCAAACCCGGCACGCCTGAGAGTTCTCCGTAATGTTCTCAAAGGCGTGTGAAGTCTGCCAATCCGCACATGGCTAGCGTGGTGGACTATGGCCAAACCCTTCTCATATTGAGAGGAGACCCGTGCTCTGTAGTGAGCCGGGAACGGGTTGGTGTGACATGATATTCTGGCCGTAACCTTGTGGTCAGCATAACAAGCGCAAAAGGTTTTCCTCAAATGAAATTTTTACTAGTGCTAACTACCTAATAAATCATTAACATCTAAATTTATTTATTTGATAGTACAATTAACGGGGAATTGATCCAACAATAAAGCGTTATACCATTTCCTGTGTCGGCACAGTGTCGCTTTCGTTGCTAAGTCGAGCTCATTTTAAAGTTTGGTATAAAAAAAGAACTTGCCGCTATGCGATAATCTTGGAATGCACTAATTTCGTCCAAACCCGCAGATAAGCTGTTATTTACAGCTAAATATTTATCCGCACGTTATCGGCAGACGACCGCTTGGCGCGCGCTCAGATCGGATAACAGTTCATAAGATTCTTTTCAAGCACTCCCAAAAATATTATAAATTCGTAGTATTTTCCTGGAGTATCTTCGGTTTAAAGATCTTTAAGAAAGGCACAGAAAACGTTTAAATTAATGAGAAATTAAATAAACATAAACAAGTTGAATACTAAATCTGTCGATCTGCCCAGACGACCTCTTGACGACCTCCGTGGGCAGTGCGTGCGCTGTCGCATTATATAAGTTGGAGGTCCTGGGTTCGATTCCCAGCTCAAGTCTGGTCTGGTGGGAGGCTCCGGCCGTGTCTTGGTTTCGATAGGGTAGTAAGCCTACCGACAAAGACGTGTCGCCAAGCGATTTAGCGTTCTGGCACGATGTCGCGTAGAAACCATTTAGGAGCACACTCCTTAATGGTTTCTAAAATTGGAAACCCATATGTTTACCATACCCCTAACCGGTTAGCCGCTCCCATCCTAGACTGTGTCATCACTTACCACCAGGTGAGGTAACCGTCAAGTGTTAACTTGTATATGTAAATGTAATTTCGATAAATTTCTTTTAATCTTTAGGGTGGGTGTTTGTGGGTACTGATTATATTTTTAAATGTTCAAAAATCAAGAATAAAATCTATTAATTAAGATATTTCTTCCTTTGTTTCCAATTTCGTACGATACGACATATATCTGATTCAGTTCAGAATCTCCTAATTTCAGATAAATCAAATCTTATACTTGGTCGTAACTATCCAAGTCGCTGAATTTTAAGGAGTTACCTTGTCAGATCGGTAACACAGTTATGATGAATTGGAACATATTTACAAAGAAAATAGCAAAAACGGTCAATCTACTGTGTATTATTAGAATACGTAAAAATGAACACAAAGTCGGTTCACAAGTGACGCAGGAATTTCGCCGACACAAAAAGGCTAACAAAGTTTTTGTGCGCACATTGTTCTGTGACGGGTCTTGTCTATGCTTTTAAAGTGATTTTGACCGAGATTTATTGTCTGTGATACGTACTCCGTGTGCCTTTTCAATCTGCAAGCCTTTTTGTTTTATCTCTGCGTTGTATGACATGGTAATGTAACCTACCTAAATAACCGTAATATATACGCAACTATCATTTAGTTTTGTTCTTTTTGTTGTTTTTTTATTTCTCCGAAAATTAGCTCTAAACGGGTGGTAGGTGAGGATGCAGTCTAAGGTGGTAACGGTAACTAATCAGGAGGTTATGGCAGTTTTATATTATATATTTATACAGTACTTTGCTATAACTACTAAATTAGAAATTCATTTAAAGGTATATTATTGCATACAGTTCTATAACAAATTACCAAATGAAATTTCTGGGATGTCTCTCAATAAGTTCAACGTTTATATAAAACGTAAGCTTGTAGAAAAGTCCTACTATAGTGTAAAGGATTATGTAAATGATAAAAAAGCATGGTTATGAAATATTGCTCTATTAAGATAGCTCTTAATAAAATTTTAAGTGGCATGTGAGATGGTGATAACAAAAAGAAAATTTACCTGGTTAAGTTTGTTGTGGGCTTCTTCTTAGACCGGGGCGCGTTTGGAACCCTCATAGCTTTAGTTTTAAGTTTACGAATGTAGTTATCACCATTAAATCACTACTATGTAAATTATTGACGTATCAAAAGTGCCTTTTAAAGGACTATTTGAATAAAGATTATTTGAATTTGAATTGAATTATTAATTCTTTTTACCGTGTGAATTGTGTGACAACAATATTTCTTATTTATAATACGTGATAGATAGATAAAGTTTGTATTGCACTAAAAAAAAGAAGTTAAAATAACAAAGTAAAACTAATAAAAACGTGCAAAGGTGGTCTTATCGATCATATTCAGCAATCACCTCCAGCACCCGTCTCTAACAGATTTATGAATAATTTTTGTCTATATATCATCGTCATCCGGACGTGGGCTTCATCCACATGGAACCACTCACCGTCCGACCCCCCCGTTATCCCAAATGTTGCCTAAGCCAAGGTTCGGCCTCGTAGGAGGCGCCCTTAGGCAGACGTTCCCTTAGTTTCTTCGAGCTCTATGGCTCAAAATTTCTTCTGGCAGAGCTTCTTTCCCAAGCTTGCTACACAGCCTAGTTGCACTGTGGCAACCGATAGGGTTAGCAGCTAATAGACAGTCCGAAAAAAAAATTTTTTTTGAAATGTGTTTATGAGTACAGATGTTTATATCTCGCTATTTGCGAAAATCAGCATCCATACTTATGTAATGCAAAAGATCGAGAGGCCGCTCACCAACCAGATGGACAGACCAGCTGAGTGCAAATTTTACACAATAGCGAGACTAGCCTCCGATAGAAGCCGGTGGAAACAAATAATCCGCACGAGGTTGCAAGGACACCAGGACCACGATCTTCAGTAATGAAGAAACGACTGGAGAGAGATTTATGTAATGAGGAAATGAGGATGCTCTTTTACCATTAAATTTCCCAATGAGCCGAGCACAATGCTACTTTGATGTACTGTAGACGCAAAGCCAAGTTCAATTTATTATCATAATTAACAGAAATGAATGTTCAAGATAAGAACTGCCCGATGGGTGGTTATCGAACTAAAGTAATAAAACAGTTATAATTACTGCGAGTTACTGACTTAAATAATTAATGATATAGTTAATTATTTATTGATTTTTAATATTTAATATTTATATATGGAAACTGTGATAGCTTAGTGGTTAGGACGTCCGTCTCCTAAACAGAGGTCGGGGGTTCAAACCCGGGCACGCACCTCTAACTTACGTTATGTGCGTTTTTAAGAAATTAAGATATCACTTGCTTCAACGGTGAAGGAAAACATCGTGAGGAAACCTGCATGCCCGAGAGTTCTCCATAATGTTCTCTAAGGCGTGTGAAGTCTGCCAATTCTCACATATTGAGAGGAGACCCGTGCTCTGTAGTGAGCCGAGAATGGGTTGATCACGATGTCGCGTAGAAACCAACTAGGAGAATGGGTTTACCATACTCCTAACAGGTTAGCCCGCTACCATCCTAGACAGCAACAAAACTTACCACCAGGTGAGATTGCCGTCAAGGGCTAACTTGAGTGTATTAAAAAAAAGTGTTATCTCGTCGCGATTTATTGGTTTGGCGGGTATTTTTAAGCTTTCGTTGCGAAAGCTTAAAAAAATATGACTTGAATATTCAAGTGATATTACTTTATAAAACCTTTTAAAAAGTCAAGGCTGTCTTGCACTTACAACCAATCAATCAATCAATAATCTTTATTTAAATAATCCTTTAAAAGGTACTTTAACGCGTCATAATTTACATACCTAGTAGTTGTTGGTGATAACTGCATTAACTAAAGCTATGAGGGTTCCAAACGCGCCCTGGTCGAAGAAGCTCGTAACAAACTTAGCCAGGTTAATTTTGTTTTTGTTATCGTCATCTCACATGCCAACCGAATCGGATGGCGAGAATAAATGTTGCAGGGTACTCTTGAATTCACTTTGTTTTAAAATCGACATTTTAAAATAACAGTACAAAACAAACATTACTGATTACAGTAATGTTTGTTTTGTACTATTTTTTGTTTTTTGTTTGTACTATTTTTTGTTTTTTGTTTATTTTTTGTTTGTTTTATAAGTATTATTCAAAATTATTTTGTAGCTTTTTTTTTCGGACTGTCTATTAGCTGTACAAACCCTATTGGTTGTCACAGCGTAATCAGGCTGTTTGGCGAGCTTTGGAAAGAAGCTCTGCCAGAAGAAAGAACAACATTACTGTAATCAGTAATGTTTGTTTTGTACTATTTTTTGCTTTTTGTTTATTTTTTGTTTGTTTTGTAAGTATTATTTAAAATTATTTTGTAGCATTAGTTGTATGTATTAGGTTGGCGATGTTAGCAGACTCATTGTCTGAGTTGACAAGCTGAGTCCGAGGTACATTCCGCAGGGTAAAGCAATTACACCAACAATTTGAAAACTGCCATTAATTCCGTACCGCCTCAATCGGGCCCCTCGGAAGTTATAACTCATTTATTTGTCTGTATGTTTGTATGAAGTTTGTTTGGGTTGTATACAAATGTCGAAGTCCTTTTGTGGCGAGTAGGGTCGCCATAGGTGTTAATAAAACGGGAGAGTCCGTATACCTTAAGTAGTGTTTATTTGTTAGACAGTTCTGGCTTAATTGATGACTTATGTAATTTTTTAATATATGTATTTTATATAAAGTGTCATCATCATCATGATCAACCCATTACCGGCTCACTACAAAGAACGGGTTTCCTCTCAATATGAGAAGGGTTTGGCCATAGTCCACCACGCTGGCCATTTGCGGATTGGCAGACTTCACACGCCTTTGAGAACATTACGGAGAACTCTCAGGCGTGCAGGTTTCCTCACGATGTTTTCCTTCACCGTTGAAGCAAGTGATATTTTAATGTTTTTAAAACGCACATAACTCCGAAAAGTTAGAGGTGCGTGCCCGGATTCAAACCACCGACCTTTGATTAGGAGGCTGACGCCCTAACAACTAGGCTATCACAGCTATCAATAATAAAATGTATTTTAATTTAATTTCATAGTACTGGCGCTCTGCCGTTGGTCTAGTGGTTAACGGATTACGAGATCCTTGGATAGCTTCACGGTTTGTGCATAATTTGTTAAGTATTAATTTTTTCTGATAATAAATTCACACCACAGTACCGATCCGCAGTCCACGGACGTTACAGAGTACAATTAATCTTATCCTAGTTAAAAAATAGATAGCTAAATATAGCGTGTAGCAGCGTGACGGATCTTAATTGAAACCTCTATCAGTGAGAGAGGAATGCCGAAGCCCAGTAGGGGCGCATTCATTGATAATAATGATAACTCTTGCAGAGAAAACTTGTGGTGTATTCTTTAAAAGCAAACTGGCCGTTATTTTATTTTTACTGCGCAGTCGAAGATTTGACAATGATGAAATATAAAAATTAGGCCTATAAACGTCTTCAGGCCGTCCACAGGCCTTTTCTCTTTTAGCAAATAGGGGTTTAGAGCAATAGACATTTAGCAAAGTGATTTGCTAAACACAATAAAACCTCTCAAAAACCAAAACAAATCCATCCGAACATTAAAGCATGGTGCTCCTAATTCAATATTGACTTTAAAAGGTAATCTTTGTGTCTGTCACAATAAGGGATATTTTACCATGACCTCCCACAAATCATATCATTTTTTGACGTCGTTAATGTTAATGTGACATTATAATTGATTTAAGGAGGTCTTGACCGCCCACTAAGACGGCCCAGAGGAATAGTTCAGTTTTTTGTATGATTGACAACAATGATCCTTGTAACTTCTGTTGGGCAGGGTGAGAAAGACCGTTTTGGTCTCCACTGATTTCTATCTTTATATTTTAGGACTAGCTGATAACCGAGGCTTTGTTTGTGTACACGTAGCTTGTTTATATGAGTGAGTTAAGATTATTCCATGTTTCATTCGTTTTACCGTTTCCGCTTCCTTTCATAACATAAAAACAAATTTTCGACGACCTCCGTGCAGTGCTATCACATTATAATGTTGGCGGTCCTGGCTTCATTGGGATTTCCAGCTCGAATCTCGAGCTCTGGCCTTGGTTACCACCCTACCAACAAGCGAATTAGCGTCCTGGCACGATTTCACATAGAAACCAATTAGGAGTATATGTTTACCATACCCCTAACAGGTTAGCCCGCTACCATTAGGAATGCATCATCAATTACCATCAGGTAAGATTGCCGTCAAGGACTAACTTTTATTGTACAACGCCTGTAGGTCTTCTACGTGAAATTCAGATCTTTAAAAACCCCGTGGAACATGGCTGAGAGGCTTCAGCTTATTAGCTTTTTATTCAGGCTTTTTAGCTACTTATCACCACACCGGCAAAGCCATACCGTTCGTAGAAACTGATTAGGTGGATGGGTTCAACCGGAAACGCTGCGGTGGCTCCTCTGTAGCTGCACACGTTATTTGGTAATGGAAATCACTTTACCTTATCATTCCTATCAGCATTTTTTTTCGGACTGTCTATTAGCTGTACTAACCCCATTGGTTGCCACAGCGTAACCGGGCTGTTTGGCGAGCTTCGAAAAGAAGCTCTGCCAGAAGAAATCTTGAGCCCTAGGGCTCGAAAAACTAAGGGAACGTCTGCCTAAGGGCGCCTCCTGTGAGGCCGAATCTCGGCTTTAGCGACGTTTGGGATAACGGGGGAGGGGGGGGGGGAGGGGAGGGTTGGACGGTGAGTGGTTGATACGTCTCCGAGGCCGTGGATGATAGCCGGGACCTCGTCTTCGCCGGCGAAGACGGTGTGTAGCGTATGATTGTGTAGTAGGTGGTACGAGTATGTTGTCAGTGCAGTTGTATGTGCGTTTTTAAGCAATTTAAATGAAAAAGCAAGGAGGGTCTTGTTTCGGACAGTTCAATATTGTCTGCAATCAACTAGAGTGTAATCCTAGTAAACATTCGTTAAGCAAATCCCATTCGTTAACTCAAAGCGGGTAATCCTTAGTGAAAGTGTGTTAACCGCGTGCGTGCTCGTATCTCATTAACTGCGACACGGCTCCGCGTCGCTGCTGTCTGTACCAACAGTACAGTCGGCTGGCATTCGTGTTTAATGACGATGTTCAGTATTTTTAATTGCATTATTTATTTAAGCTCTATTACTGAACATGTAGGCTTAATACCATCGCTTAAAGCAGTATTATTATAGTATTTTTGCCGCCCTTTTTTCAGTTTTTTTTTGTTTTTTTTTTTATTATTTTTATACAATACTAGTTAGCAGCCCTTCACGGAAATATCACCTGATGGTAATGGTGATGATGCTGTCTAGGATGGTAGCGGGCTAACCTGTTAGGGATATGGTAACCATACTAACCTAACAGGTTAGCCCGCTACCATCTTAGACCGCACCATCACTTACCATCTGGTGAGATGCTGTCAAGGGCTAACTTGTGGTGTATAAAAAAGAAAACTCCGTCCAATAGGAGCACAGCATCAATGAAAAATGTTGCAAAAAACCGAATAATAATCCTTTTGAGAACTTCCGTTGTATGCGCTGCGTAAACGGTTATTGTTGCGCAAAAATAATGTGTGACGGAATTCTTTATCTTTAAACGTTCTGTAAAAGTCTGCAACAGCACAGTCTATCTCTCAATTTATAATAGTTTCATCCCTGTAACCGGATACAGGCATTTATGAACCGTTCATATATCATTATTTTTATTCAAATTCAAATAATCTCTATTCAAATAGTCCTTTAAAAGTCGCTTTTGGCGCGTCAATAATTTACATAGTAGTGATTTGATACATTTGTAAACTTAAATCTAAAGGTATGAGATAATGGTGATAAGGCTTGAAGGCCTATTAAGGCAGACTCGTCATATCAGGTATAGGTAAATTAACGTGGGGTACAGCTAGTTTTTTTTTAAACACTACAAATTAGCCCTTGACGTCATCTCAACTGATGGCAAGTGATGATGCGGTCTAAGATGGTAGCGGGCTAACCTGTTAGGGTTACGGTAAACGGCACAGCTAGTTTCAAATAAAGACCGCCTTATGTAATATATTTTAAAGCAAACGTTACAACAGTTGGTGGCGCGCGTTTGCTGGAGGCAGGAAGCTGCGAAAGAAGCTGAGATGATATTTTAAAGCGCGTTTGTTCCACGCTCCGGTATCACACGTAAATCCGTCCGCTGCCTATAATTATTATAGGTATGATATTGCTACGCTGATTACAGACGCAGCGGCAAAAACGCCACAACACAGTTGTGTTAAGTTCAGCTGATACAAGACTTTTTTTTTGTCGTGGTCGAAAAGCGTTATGGCTACCTCCGTACCCTTGGGCAGGAAAGAATTTATGTTGGACTCTCACCCCCGAACCCGTCCTGGTTTACCTGGAAACACGGGGGACCCGTTGTATGCTTCCCGGACGCCCTACTAGCCACCCCAGAGCTGATACAAGCGTACTCAATCATGGTAGAAAGGCGAAGGTGAAGACCCTTCTGCATAAGCGCTGTTGGTACATTTAAACACTACAGATTTCAACAATAATATTTATCCGGCTTTAAATATTGACTTAAATAGTCTAGGTACTTATAAAAATATATACAAAATATTGATGCCACCATAGTATTCGCTAATGGGCATCGTATCCAAAACTCGGTCGCCTCTCTGTATTATAAAACAGTTTCTAGGCTAAATAAGCGTATGGTAAAGACATATTTTTAATAATCTAATACCTTTATAGTTATTTTTGCACCAATTATGTATGTTGGTTTCATAGCCTTTAACAGGTCATACTAGAAAGTGCCGAAGTAACATTAAGAAGTGCGTTTGAAGCGCGTTTTTGGGCTGCGGCCAGCCGCCGGGTGTGAAGCGGGCTTGCGGCCGCGTTTATTCCTGTGCGGTGCTAACGCACGGTTATGTTACGATTTATGACACGTTCCGTAACGTCGCTGCTCGAGTCGGCGCGACACTCGGTGAGAACGGTCAGCCGGCCTTTATAGCTTTATTGTGCTTTGTAGTCGTTTCCTACTAGGTTTCGGTATGAATTGATGTCGGTAGCGAAACTAAATATAACTTTACTGCCTTAGATTCATCATCAAATATGATACGACGACCTCCGTGGCGCAGTTCGCACTCTGTCGCAATATAAATTTGGAGGTCCTGGGTTCGATTCCTGACTCGAGTCTGGTTTAGTAGGAGGCTTTACCGTGTCTAGTTACCACCCTACCGACAAAGACGTGTTGCCAAGCGATTAAGCTTTCCGGCACGATGTCGCGTAGAAACCAATTAAGAGTGTGGGTTTACCATACACTAGAAACTAGACAATGGAAAAACCCTTCTTATATTTAGAGGAGACAAGTGCTTCTGTGGTGATCCTACGGACAACTTAAATTCACCCTGGTAGCATACGCAGGATACTATTGCGGTTTATCTAAATCAAGGTCATTTATTACTTATAAGCACGCAGTTTTTTTGTGTCAAATGGCATCAAATATATCTATTTTATTTTTCTGTACCACATTTGTTGATAAAAACGCTTATATAAGAAGTATACAAAGGAAAGCTTAGATCTCTTCCGGCTACCTTCAGATGTGAGTAAGATGATTTATCCGAATATATATTTGCAAAGTCGTGTGACGGCAAAATTGCGGACCTCCAGTACCCACGTTTTCTTTTTCTCGTACTCTCTTAGTTGTTTTCAAGTATCGAAGGGCTAGGATTTGCAGTAAAATCAATCATTCCACTCGTCAAGATATGTGAAACGGGCTACATTGAAATTTTAATGGGACATTTATGACAGCGTCTCCCAACGTTTAAAAATATATTCACTGATGTGGGCCAAGTAAACTGTAAGGAAAAATACCGTCGCATTGATAACTTCTACCATTTTTAAGCAGTTTAAAGCGGATTAAGCCATGTCTGAAATAAAAATATGACGCAACGTGTAATATTTCACACATATAATGATATACAGTTCAGTTCTCGAGAGCCGCAATATATTATGTACGTAATGGCGTCGCGTTGAAGTGCTTCATTCATTTCTATTAGTAAATCTCTCGCTAACGACTCACTATTTTTACACCGACTGTTTCTATTTTACATTTCATTAAAGGTGTGTGCGTCTTTTGACAGCCGATGTAAATGGTTTTCATGACGGTACCCCCCGTTTGTGTTGTTGTGACGCTGTTTAATGGATCAACATTATGTTTCATAATATGTGCATGTTCAGAATTTTATGTCCGCCTTTGTTGTTGTATTCCTGTTTTGTCGATTCTATTTATTTACAAAATTTTACATTTTTATTTTTTTGATTTGTTACTTAGTTATTATTCTTTCTTCTTTTATTTAATTATCTATATATATAAAAATCAATTGCTGTTCGTCTCGCTAAAACTCGAGGACGGCTGAACGGATTTATGTTATCTTGGTCTTGAAATGTTCGTGAAGGAAGGTTTAAAAAGTGACAAAAATTCGAATAATTACCGGAAAAATCCAAAAAACAGCCCTTTTCTTTTTTCCATATAAACGTTTTCTAAATAAAATGAAGGGTCAATTTGAACTTTATTGCTATTCAATAAAGTTCACATTAAATTATAATCACTTACTGTTGTCTAAGAAATGTAGGTGTTCCTAACTTCAAAGAGGCAATTTGCAATTTATTAGGCAAGATCGCTCTTAGGCGATAAGGCCGCCTATTGTAGATACCTCTTTTCTTTGCTGTCTTGTATTTCTTCTTATATGTGGTGTACAATAAAGTGTATATTCATTTCAAGAATGTAACTATGGGAACATTTTGTTACTATACGTCAATTATATACAAGCGGTAATAATTTCAAAAATAGGTTGTCAAAATTCATACGTGTTGTAAAATCATTGGTTAATATTGGTGTGCGGATATTGTTGATATGTAGATTATACAGCGTCTCAGACACTGAGGGTTACAGTTTATTTTAAACACGACGCCTGGTGACACAATCATGAGTACACCTGGCAGCTTCTAAGACTATTTTAAACGCGCTACAGTTACATACGCTTCGTTCTTTTAAAGACTTCCTGATACAGCAAAAAATAACGCATATTTCTGTTGCTAAGAAAACAAAGGGGGTGTGTTTATACAACTTACCGTTGTGGAAATCGTATCGGATTTTGTTTTAATTTTAAATTATCAAATATCTATTTGAAAATATTAAATTAATTATCACAGGCAGCAAGATGCGGTCTTATATATTTGTTTTATCGAGTAAAGTGATAACTGTATTGGTTTACATATAACTAAATCTACGAGTAACAAATATGTACTATTTCAGAGCTAAGATGATATCTACCATTTTTCTTATTTGTTTATTGATTAATGGGTAGAGAATATCTGAAAAGGATTTTAGATGAGAAGGTATTCTTTGAAATTTAACTGCAATCTTCTTTATCCTAGAATGTTTCTGCTATTCACCAGGGTATTGAAGGTAATTATTAAGATTATTACACTTGATGAAAATAATAACCTCAGATTCTTTCATAATAACTTTTGTATTTATCTTTTATAGTAGTAGCGTTACAACCAGATCTATATTAAATTCACTTCCACTGGCGCAGTGGTGAGCGCTGTGATCTTATAAGTGGGACGTCCCAGGTTTGTTCCCCGGCTGGATCAATATGAATTGTCCCTTGTTTGGTCTGGTGGGAAGCTATAGTCACCGCAAGATACCTACTACCCGCTCCTAAACCTGCATCATTACTAACTACCAGGTGGGATTGCAATCTTAAGCGCTCACTGCATTGATTTACCACTAGCCGTAGATCGATCATTAACGCTCAAAAAATGAGACGGAAAAGTAGTGCACAGATAGCGACGCGTGCACTCCTTTCCCCCAGTGTGTAACAAGGTAAGACGAAAGTCACCGATTCTAACACTCGAGCCGAATTATCCGAATGAATTACAAGCACTACGCGCCGCTATAGATAATATAACGGCCAGATGTCTAGTATATTAGACGGGTTGTAATACATCGATATACCGATATGTAGGAATGTATAGTTAGTTGGTGACAAATTCTCGCCTTGTTTTTGTATGACGCGCTCTATCTACGGCTAGTGGTAAATCAATGGCTTACTAGTAGTAAAAATAAAACATCCCATATCGCATTTAGATCTAGCACGCCCGCCAAGTAATTACTACAATAAACTCCTAATAACTGCTCCCCAATAATAATCCAACACAGATGTTAGTAACGTGCGCTCAGCACCCCAATTTTATTAATAAGTGACCTCTGCCATTTGCAGACATAACAATGCAAGATGGCCGCCCTCAACTGTCAAACGCACCGAATTCGCAAACATTTGATTCGTATTGTGTTATTTAGCGATTTCATAGTGGAAGTTAAGGCTGCCGGAACATGGTGTAGTTTTTTTTTTTCGGACTGTCTATTAGCTGTGCTAACCCTATTGGTTGCCACACCGTAACCGGGCTGGTAGGCGAGCTTCGGAAAGAAGCTCTGCCAGAAAAAATTTAGAGCCCTAGGACTCGAGGAGACTAAGGGAATGTCTACCTAATGGCGCCACCTTTGAGGCCGAACCTCGGCTTAGGCGACAATAGTATTTATCTATCTGTTTTTTAAAATTAGTTTTGTGCCAAATCTGTGATAAGAAATACTTATAAATCAAATCAAAAATAGCTTGTTCCACATAAACCTATTACAGGCATCTATGAATCATATATATATATTCATATATATCACATTTTGCAATATTTCTATTAGTGATGGTGATAACTACACTCGCTAACTTAAAACTAAACCTAAGAGGTAGAGCTATATAAGAGGTACAAAGGAAAGCGTATCTTTATAAGAGATCACTTTCAACTTTACTTCTGTTCTTAAATGGTTAAATTAGATGGTAATCAATAAATTGGCGTCTCTTCAGTTTACTAATTGGACGGTTTTGTTTAGCGTTCTTCGTTTGAAGGCAGACTTTATCCTCTACCTAATTGTTGGGGCATCGGTTTTAATTCCAACAGGAGAAATAATTTGATATATGAATAGGCTTAATTACAGCGTTTATTTATTGTACGCGTCTCACTGGTCGCTGGGTAACCCCGGCTACTAACTGAATGTAGGGTTGCCGCAATGCCAAAAATATATTCAATTTTATTTTCGATCATATTATAACTGCTCGATTTCTGAGTTTGTCATCATCATCATCATCATCATCATGATCAACAAAATCAAAAATGTATTAAAAATGTATCTACTGTTTGCAATGCCCTGACCAGGTCTCATGTCTGTAAGATATGAGAGCAAATAAATAAATAAACAACCCATTGCCGGCTCACTACAGAGCACGGATCTCCTCTCAATATGAGTAAGGTTTGGCCATAGTACACCACGCTGGCCATGTGCGGATTGACAGACTTCACACGCCTTTGAGTACATAATGGAGAACTCTCAGGCATGCAGGTTTCCTCCCGATGTTTTCCTTCACCGTTGAAACAAGTGATATTTTTATTGCTTAAAACGCACATAACTCTGAAAAGTTAGAGGTGCGTACCCGGGTTCGAACCCCCGACCTCTGATTAGGAGGCGGACGTTCTAGTCACTAGGCTATCACTAGACTAGTAGAAGGTCCTTTTTATATATTTCCTCACAAATAAACTATAAAAAATGAGTGCGTGAGAAGTTACACTTTTTTGGCATCATTAAGTAAAACATACGGATAGTTAACCTCAATATAATTCGAAAAAGTGTGTAAGCAGATTTCTTTTTTGGTAATTCGTCAATTTATCATCGGTTTGAAAGCAGATTATTTCAAGAAGACGGAAAGAAACTTAGAAGTTTTTTAGAAGAAAACAAATATTTTGTCTTACAAACTACTTATTTTTTTATATTACATAAATATATTAGACTTGATAATACATAGATCAAACTTTTAGAAGTAAAGTGACAACCCTAGGATGGGGTCGCCCCTGATTTTATTAGCTGCATCCCCAAATGTACGCTCGGAGGGATGCTGATTTATTTTCCTTTCCGCGCTGATCGTGCGTGGAAACAAATTTTATTTTCATCCACAAAGGAGGTTTCGTTGGAAAAAGTTTGAACGTCGAACTTTTTTTTGCGGTATTACAAAAAGTTTGTTGATATAATAAGTATCAACGCAAAAAGTATTTTTTATCAATTGCTTGCTAATCTGTATGAAGAAGTCTAGTCACGATCCCACTTTCGATGAGGAGGTTTATTGATCTCTGTATTTCGCTCAGTTACGACAAAGTATGTATTAGTTCATGAAAATTTAGACAGTAAAGATAGCGGCAAGTTTTGAACGTTTCTGTTTATTACTATATTAGGCAAGAATCACAATAAGACCAGACGTACAATAGGTATCCCACAAGGATGCTATCCTACACAGACTCACAATAAATAATTGAATGCTTCCAGCAAACATTGCCTCTGATTCTAGACCATCGATTATTACAACATTGGTTATACCACAGACTAGGTCGCACCTATTTAAGTTCTAAATTCCAATTTCAAATCATCGGTCCTGCTAACTCTACCCGAGTCTTAGTGTTCCCTCTCTGGTAAAAAAAAATCTATCTCAAATGCTTAAAGCGTCTTTTACATGACATAGCCAATGTTACGTAATCTGTGTAAAATCTGTGTAAAGTTATAAGGAGAAAAAATGCATCTTTGTTAAAACTATCTTAATATTATCCTCTTTGAATTCTAAGCTTTCTTAGTTTTGGTATGTTCTCTGGACACGGGGTCTCGTAGTGTTGGTGTCATCTTTGAATACGAGGCTTCACAACGCATGCATAGAATAAAAAAGTAACTGGCCTACTATTGATGTCGTTTAATAGTCGTGTAGTTTAATATTGGCATACATTTTTAAGATATAAACATAGGGTATTAAATTAGTTGCTTGAGCTAAATGCTTTATACTTAACAAAACTACACGTCAGTAATTTCCAATTTGACAAAGGTAGTGATTGTTAAACAGTTTTAGGTGCTAGCGAGATTGTAAAAATACGAACATTAATAAGGTGTTTAGGTGGCTTTAGTCTCAACATGGTTTTAATATGCATTAATATTGCTGATAGTCCGAAGGCGTGTTGCTCCATAGTCTGTATTTATACGCTATAGTTATATATAAAAGCGAAAGGTCACTTACTTACTAACTTACATACTTACTGATTAAACACGAGATCTCAAAAACAATTGTACGTATAAAGCTATAATTTAGCAAGTAGGTATTGATGAAGTCTACAAGCTTGAAATTTTGAAAATAGGTTTCTTTTAGGGCGTTAGTATCAGGTTAGAATGTTTTTTCATCCAAATCTACCCTGAAGGGCATAAAATAGGGGTTTGAAGTTTGTATGAAAGTCTTATGTTTTTGTAATTTAGAGATACGAAAATCGGCAATTTGACATTTGCCTGTAGCTTACTTTCTGAAGCAGGGCATTGGCCGCACGGGTAACCTCAATCTCACGGGAAATCAGCAATTCTACGCAGACGAAGTCACGGGCAACAGCTAGTATTTAATATTGGCAAGGTAAGCCCCCATGTTAGTTCAAGAGGTAATTTCTCTTCGAATTCACGCGCTCGCTCGTTTCGATTTTTGTGGCCCCACTGAAAGTTCGTTAGGCAGCTTGCCATGAAAAACGTTGAAATATTTTAGACGCGTTAAGGCGAAGTGTCTTCTTCAGAATGAGTTTTGATCGAATTTGCATTTAAGAAGGTCGTTTATCAAGCAGACGTAAATTTTATTTAATAAATCAGTTTGGACGATGGCAGTGCCGCCATTACTCAAACTGTGTCCCGGGATCCAATACCGGGGTAGCTCGAGGCTAAAAGAGCGCCACGGTTTAATAAGCATATAGATAGATAGCGTTTGTAAAACCTTATGAAGGTGGACAGAGCTACGTGTTGACAGATTAATGTGCAATGCTATAGGTACTGTCAGTCTGTATTTCCTATGGCATTTAAAGTGGATAATCTACTTGAAAGCTTTGTTAACCTACATATATTTAATGTCATGATGCGAACATTCATGGTGGTGATTAATAATCATTTAACACAAACGTTATTAAAATTAATTCAACTAAAACAATTAAAATAAACAGTATTTACCGTAATGTTACTTTGCGATAGTATTTTGAAAATTACTAAATACATTTAAAAAAAAAAAAAATTATGTAACCAATTTTACGTCCACTGTATAGTTGATGAACTTTCAAGGCGGGCCAAGCATTAAAGTAATTAGGTAAAATCACCGGAAATGGATGACGGTGTATTTTAATGCTTATGTAGAAGCGGCATTTCAGCTGCTTGCTATTTATAAATAAAAAGTACAGGATACAAACACAAGCAAAAGTTTTGGAGGTGGAAAAGGCGCTTTCTCAAACCTTCGTTACAGAAATTTGCTCCACAGGCTCATTTACGGTTAAGTTTTTAAGTTAATAAATCAAGCATATTATAATGCTTAGATTAAAAGCTTTTTTAAATTAAAAAATAAAACAATAAATATTTTAAACACCTTCAAATTTTTACTTAAGCCAAGCTAATTTTTGAGCAGAAAATACCTTGACGCTGATATTTGATACAGATTGGTGCACGTTACATATTTAAATAATAATTTAAATGTTTGTTTTAAATACGAATGAAAAACGTACGTAATTAAACTTATGTAAGAACTAAATAAAATATTTTCTTACGAGATGTTTAACCTAACTTTGTTGGCCGTCTGAACAGTTGCTATTCATTCATATATAAATTAATGAAAGAAGATAAATACGCACAACAAAAATTATTGTTTAGCGTTATCGAACTCTTCCAGGTAACCAATGACGTGAACTACGAGTATGTAAGAACTGAATAAAATACTTTCTTTCGAGAAAACTTAACCTAACCTAACTGGAAGCGGTGATAGCCTAGTGGTTAGGGCGTCAGCCTCCTGATCAGAGGTCGGCGGTTGGAATCCGGGCACGCACCTCTAACTTTTCGGAGTTATGTGCGTTTTTCAGCGATTAAAATATCACAGTAATACACTTATTTGTAAGGCATTAGAAATGTTTTATTCATGCAAACTTAGTACATAGTAGCATGCATACATCCTACGGTTAATCGGGAAGGTGAACGAGCGTGGAGAGCGTATTTTGAAAGATCTCTTCACTTGCTTCAACGGTGAAGGAAAACATCGTGAAGAAACCTGCACGCCTGAGAGTTCTCCATAATGTTCTCAAAGGCGTGTGAAGTTTGCCAATCCGCACACGTTCAGCGTGGTGGACTATGGCCAAACCCTTCTCATATTAAGAGGAGACCCGTGCTCTGTAGTGAGCCGGTAATGGGTTGATCATGATGATGATGAACCTAACTTTGTTGGCCGTCTGTACAGTTGCTAAGCCGTGGCGGGCGGTCCGTACAAATGATCGCGTGTGACGGAGATGGATGAGTGATGCTGCTTCTAAGCGGCGCTTAAGTTGCGGCCATTGTGTATATGAAGGCAGCTTAAACATAATTGAATGACTTATTTTGTTTCTCGGCGGCTTTGATTGAATTGCGTTGTCTTATTGCATTGTTATCCGTTAGAACAAAGCGAGAATAATTACGAAAAAACGCTTAAAGTTAACGAACGAATGTAATGAATTCGAGAAATTTTAAGCGAAAATCATTTAATATAGGTGAACTCTGTAATAATTACGCGGTATCTGGTAAGAGGGCAGAGGGAGCGTAACGCCATATGAGAGCGTCTTGCCGTTTTCCGTGACGCTAGACGGCTCGATTTTACTTCTAGCTCGTTCAAATGAGAACTCTTTTCCACAGTCTGCCATCTCGCTGTTGTCCTCAGCTTCGTCCGCGTTTATTTTTAGACAAACTCATACATTTATCCGGGATATAACTAGCTTGTGTGTTAATCCAATACTTAATCTATATCCATTCCAAATTTAAATTAAATTGGTTACGTGAAAAAGTAAAAACATCCATATATCCATATAGACATACATACTTTCGCGTTATAATATTAGTAGATATTATGCAAGCGGAGGCCTTGGCTCAAAAGTTTTTCTGGACTTCCGTGGCGGAGAGCGTGCGCTTGCACATTATAAAGTTGGGGATCCTAGGTTCGATTCGACTCGAGTCTGGTCTGGTGGGAGGCTTTGATTGTAGCTAGTTACCGACCACGACGTGTCACCAAGTTATTTAGTGTTCACGTAGATACCAATTAGAAGTGTGGGTTTACAATAACCTTATCAAGTTAGCCCGCTACCATCTTAGACTTCATCATCACCAGGTGAGATAGCCGTCAAGGGCTAACTTGTAGTGTATAAAAAAAAGAGTGGGACATGACAGTCTAAGGATTATTATGGTTTTAAATTGTACTAGATTATTTTAGCTGCTTCAATATACACGCTTGCATTGAAATTTTATTGACAATGATTACTTTTGAAGAAGTTTCTTTAGTACTTTCGTTTATTGATGATAACGGAACTAATGGAAATGATAACGGAACGGGATAAGATGGTGATAACGGAAAAAAAAACCCGGCTAAGTTTTTTGTGGGCTTCTTCTTAGACCGGGGCGCGTTTGGAACCCTCATAGCTTTAGTTTTAAGTTTACGAATATAGTTATCACCATGAAATAACTACTATGTAAATTATTGACGCGTTAAAAGTGCCTTTTTAAGGACTATTTTAATAAAGATTATTTTGAATTTGAATTTTGAATTTATTAACTGTAACTATTTGAATTTGAAACTATCATATCTAAAAAAAACAAAAACAGTGAATTTTGAACCTTATTTGTTCAGAGTTGTAGCCTCCAGCTAGATTGTTTTGATTGATTGTAATTGATGAAGACAAAGTGAAACGCGATAAATATTTAGCATAGATTTAAGAAAAAGTGGCCATACCTGCTTGCATATATTGCTTACTCGTTACCACAGTTCGGGACGTAAATATGAAGATAAATAGACCAATTCAGAACCTTGTACTTTTTTATAATAACATTATGAAATAGATACCGTTATTAAGATTAGGGTATTATACAAAATTTGGGTTAAAATGAAACTCGAGATTGTTTACTATGAACATTAAACGTAACTAATATTTTAAATGAATTCCGCGTTTAAACTAATTAGGGGTTGTTATTATAATTGCCTTACCTCTCATATTTAGGTAAGCCTGCTAATATATAAGACTCCATTCCCACTTACCAAGGTGAATTTTCTCTCCTTCATGAGAAAGAAGACCCGTTTTCAGCTTTTGGTACTAAGGTCTGTGGCAGACCTCAGTTAATTTTGAACAGTGATCATTGTTATTCTTTATTTTTTTGGTTTTGTCTCTTTTGTCTGTTTTTTTTTGTTTTTAGTGTATATTTGTTTTGTTTATACTTCGTTTCTGTTATAATGTTATTATGTGTAATCATTTAATTTAATTAGTGTTATTGGATACTGTCCGTTCTAATTAAATTAAAATTAAATAATAATTGTCTTGAATAGTGCTTAATAATTATATTTAATAATTTTATAGTTATAATTCTAAGTATAGTAATATTTTACTATAAGGTAAACCTTTTTATTATATATTTTTTTGTCGTTGTGGAAAAGCTTTATTGCTTCCTCCATCCCTTGTGCAGGACGGAGGTTATGTGGGATTCCCCCCAACTAGGGGTATACCCAAACTAAAAACTACTAGGTAAACCTAGGTCAACCAAAGGTTAGGTTTAAAGCCCAATTTAATTGTAGTTGGATAGTAATCATATGTTACGCGGCCAAGTAAGTTTGATGACCTCCGTGGCGCAGAGCGCGAACTCAGGCATTTTAACGTTGGAGGTTCTGGGTTCGATTCCTGGCTCGAGTCTGGTGGGCGGCTTCTGCCGTGGCTAGTTACCACATTACCGACAAAGACATGTCGCCAAGCTATTAAGCGTTCCGGCACGATGTCGCGTAGAAACAAATTAGAAGTGTTGGTTTACCATACCCCTAACAGGTTAGCCCGCTACCATCTACGACTGCATCATCACTTACCATCAGGTGAGATAGACGTCAATATCTAACTACATGTAAAAATAAAAGTTACCAGGAGCGCAGCAGAGACCAAGAGGTAATCTAAGCGGTGTCATGCCCACCAATGTTCCCAACATGCCCGCGCGAACTTTTGTTAAAATCACATTTAATCTGTGCGTCGCCGCCTCGGGGCATGTCCGCCGCACGCTGCGAGCGCACGCCTCGCGCGGATTAGCACTTTTACAAAGCCGACGATCGCAAACAGTTCACTACCCTTAATGAACATGCGTCAGGGTTGCCACAAGCACAAAGGCGAACTTGTCTGACAAATGGGAGGTACCGGGTTCGATCTCGGGCAGAGAAAATTTGAAATATATCAATTCTGATTTAGCATACTTAGTTTAGTTAGTTAGTTGGTGTAAGGCCGATGAGGCCGATGCCGTAGCTAGTTAAAACCATATCAACGAGACGTGACGCCAAGCGATTTATATTGCCGGCACGATGTCACGTAGAAACTGATTTAGAAGTTGGGTTTATGGTTGGGTTAGCCCGCAGCCAAGGGCTAATTAGTAATGAAAAATCTTTCAGTCATTTTTACTATTTGTATTTATTTTCGCTGTTAGTTACAAGTGTTATTCATCATTAAGTATTACTTACTACTTCATTAAGTTTCGCAAATAGAAACCAACCTCTTTCCTCTGAAAACAAAACCTAATAACCAAACCTAACTAACCTATACTTACCTTTTTTTCAAACTCGTTAGCAAAAGCGTTAAAAATAGCGCGTGACTATATAGAACTTACAGATATTTAAATCTTCGTTAACTGTTACTTTACTACAATGAATTGAGAAAATCATCTTAGGATAAAAGTTTAACAGTTTTCTGTATTAGTTATTCATCAATTCTAGTATTTGACCAGTCACATATTACTCGTAATTACCTTATGGACTTTCGTTATATTTTTATAATTTTTTTATGCAAGTTTTATAGAATATTACGGTTCATAAACTACAGCAAAGTCTCAGACTGTGGTCTATAAATCTTAGCTTTAACTTGAAGATCAGAATAAAAACGCAGTTAAAACGAATTACGTGTCCGACATAAATCTGTTTCGTTTTAACACTAACTTGTGCGGCTGGGCAAAGTCAAAGAACGCTCTTATAGATCTCATCCTAAGAAGTATTGTTGTTTAATATAAATTAATATAAATAAATAGTACAGCTGTGAGTTAGCAACCCTAAATGTCAAACGGAGAAATCACGACCTTATATCATATAATTATAGAGATGATTTACGCTTACACCGCATTTAAAACGCGTGGAAGCATTTGATTTTCCAATATGTAGAACTATTATAAACTTTTGGATTCCTCGTGCGATCGTAAAATCAATCATACCTTCTCAGAATTAAAGTTTACTTTCCAGTGGATATTGTGTGTGGGTAAATATTACAGGCTTGCACGCGTGCCTACGCATAATATCATCGGCACACACTCTTATTGGGTGATGATTTGTCAACTTTGATGTTCGAGGAGGAAATTAAACTTAATGCTTGAGCAGTTAGAGTACAGTTCCGCTTGCAGAAAAGTTTTGTGATTATTTTCCTTTAGTGGGAGGTTTTAAAAGTCTTTCACGGTGTGATATTGGTATGCGAGCAGGAAATATTTCAGAAGCCGCCATACTGCTTGCATGTTGACTTTCGTGAAGAATAATATAGGGTCTTAGAGGGTCGCCCATAATAATAAACATTTTAAAGCGTTGTATAGTTTGATTCTAGTCAGTTTTCTCCATTTGAATAACAGTCAATCAAATGTAAAATGTGTTCAAATAATTGCTAAAAAGCCATTTTTTGATGCATCAATAACTTACATAGTAGTGAGTTGATAACTACATTCGTTAATATCAAACTGAAGCTATGGGGGTTCGAACCGAGCCCTGGTTTAAGAAGAAGCCCACAACAAACTAAGCCGGGTGAAAAAAAATGTAAATAGTTAATAACGATTTCGATTCATGATTAAAATTGAAAGTTTTTATTAAAAAAAAAATACATTAAATTTACGCGTGCTATGAGAAGAAGTTTAGTAAGGTAAGGTTTAATGTAATGTCATTTGTTCCTTACCCCTTTTTTTTTTTTTTATCGTGGCTAAATCCTCATGGATACCTCTGCGCCACGGGGAGGCACAGAGGTTATGTCAGACTCCTACTGACTAAAACCTCCACGTGTTCCTACTCACCGCTGTATGGTGGAGCCACGGGAAGGCTTTCGCATACAACCGCAACTCCACCGGCGGGTGTCCGCCGCAGCAGACCCTCCTTGGGCACGACGTGCCCAGTTTCGCCTGTTAGAGGTGTGCCAGAACAACAGCACACCAGCCAACTTGAGGACCGTACTGTGAGTGATGGACGGCCCCGTTTCCATCGTCCACAAGTCCTCCGAAGGCACAGGAGCAAGAGAGGTGGAAGAAGAACACTCTCTCGCACCCGGCCCTCCATCACCGACGGCAAGCGCAGCGAACGCTCGCCGTCCACCCCGGCCCACCAGTCCCATTCCTGGACGGGCCCGGCCCGCCAGTCCCATACCTGGACGGGCCGCAAACTTCCAATGGGGACGACCAGTCACAGTCGTCACCCCCACCTCCAGCAGCAGCCTGCCGCCCACCCCCGCCTGCCAGTCCCATACCTGGACAGGCCTTCCAGCACACGGGGTGATACACCCCCTGGGTCATCCACTGCGCCCTCAGCTTGGTCAGAGGGATGCGCGGAGACCCCCTCCGCGTCGGGTCATTGGCCATCGGCTAACAATCTCGCACAAAAGAAATTGTTAACCGATGTTACCAGGGTGCACCGGCCCGAATGCTGCTCTTCCCCCCGGATGAATCAAGAGGGACCCACAGCACCCCGGCACACGTGGAGGTTACCCGACCTGGCACCCCAATTTGCCCCCTTGCAATTTAATCCACTACCGTCGTAAAAAAATCATAGCTTTTAAAAAATTCCATTAATTATTCTGTATTCAGTGATAATTTCGCATAATTAGAACAAAAAGACTTAGAATATCGGAATGAATACTAATAAGGAAGCGTCGATTGCACCTTGAAAGCCAACAGACTGTGAGGGACTTAGGGTGCAAAGTGAAAAGGAGTGAAAGGGGAGTGAAAAGGGAGTTAAAGGGAGTCAGGGGGAGCGGAAGGCCTTTCTTCCTGGGACCATTTCGGTAATCAAAAGGCTGCGATGAATAAATCATTACCGTTGTGGTTCATTAACGCGGAATTAAAGTTTTTGAGTTGCGTATAACGGATCGTTTAATGACGCTCATTGTTGTCACGAAAAATACTATTTACCTCTCAGAACATTACGGAGAAGCTCTTAGGCATTATTAGCATTTTCCTGATACTGTTTTACTTCTGCAAGTGATATTTGACGACCTCCGTGGCGCAGCGCGCGCGCTGTCAGATTATACAAAAGTTGGAGGTCCTGGGTTCGATTCCCGGCTCGAGTCTGGTCTGGTGGGAGGCTTCGGCCGTGGCTAGTTACCACCCTACCGACAAAGACGTGTCGCCAAGCGATTTAGCGTTCCGGCACGATGTCGTGTAGAAACCAATTAGGAGTATGGGTTTACCATTTATTTACAGATTAGCCCGCTACCGTGTTAGACTGCATCATCACTTACCATCAGGTGAGATGCCGTCACGAGTGGTGGTCTTATTTAAGTTCCACTTGATCAAACACGCTCACGCGGCGAGTGTGCCACTGTGTATAGTAAATCGGGCTAGTTACAAGGAATGCGGAATTGTTATCCACTCTCGACGCCAATCCACTTCGCCTTTACGTCCCTCACTGGATTTTATGACGTGCACGTTACGATGTACCTTCTTTGATTCCCCCAACGTTTAGATTTATCCCTGAAGATATATTGCGTGATATGAATAGTTTGGAAATTGACCATATTTATACGTTTTACACATACGTCGTACAACGTATAAATATGACCGTCCGACCCCCCCGTTATCCCAAACGTCGCCTAAGCCGAGGTTCGGCCTCAAAGGAGGCGCCCTTAGGCAGTCGTTCCCATAGTTTCTTCGAGCCCTAGGGTTCAAAATTTCTTCTGGCAGAGCTTCTTTCCAAAGCTCGCCAAACAGCCCGGTTACGCTGTGGCAACCAATAGAGTTAGTACAGCTAATAGACAGTCCGAAAAAAAAAAAACGTATAAATATGGTACGCATTGTATACGTTACTGCTTTTTTCTCATCAAATATTATTATTACAAACACATTTTCATTATAAATCTAACCATCCTCCAGTAAGTTTACGTTTATGGGAAGGGCGGCGAAAAAAACAATAATCTTGTAATTTTTCTATAACCGCTAGAATTTTGCTTAGCGATATCTATATTTGGCGATCATAGGTTATTATGTTTGATTAAAAGCAACGATGAGGTCTCGATTTTAATGCGTTAGCCTTGAAGGTTGCTGTTAAACGTGGCAGGAAACACAGATGCCAGGAGGACGTTCTACACCTTAGCGGTTCCGGAAACAGCTAACTGTTGTTTCAAATGAACGAGTACCATTCGGTCAACTTATGTAACTAATTTCGAGTCGGTAGAGAACAATAAATGTGACGGACAACTGCGAAACCCTATATTACGCGTCGTCTGACACTTGATCGTTTTTTTTAACATTTAATTTTAATTTTAATTATTGGTATTGACCAATTAGGAAATACAGACTTTGGAAGGGCGTTTCAAACCCTAGCTTACTTATAGAAAGAAAGAAGAAAGAAAATGTATTTATTCTCATGTGGCGTTAACACAGTATCTTATTTTAATCAAAAATTGTATGTCTTCCCGTAACACCACCAAACAGAACAGGTTTTGAGCTCAGTATATGCCGTGTCTTATATGAAAAACACGTCGCTGATTTCCAGCTGCGACCAGAGTGACGTCACATCCACAAAGAATTCATCATCATGATCAACTCATTGCCTGCTCACTACAGAGCACGGGTCTCCTTTCAATATGAGAAGGGTTTGGCCATAGTCCAGCACGCCGGCCATGCCATTGGCAGACTTCACACGCCCTTTAAGAACATTATGGAAAATTCTCAGGCATGCAGGTTTCCTCACAATGTTTTCGATCACCGTTGAAGCAAGTGATATTTTAATTAATTAAAAACGCACATAACTACGAAAAGTTAGGGTGATTTGACCTGTGATTAAAAAAGTAATAATGATAATTAAAAGAAAACGAAAAGTAAAATCAAATTACAAAGAAAGATCGAAATATGCACATATTTTTGTAATGTTAAAGACAGCTGTGGTTAGTTGTTAAGAATATGTGTTAATTACGAGAATTTAGCATCTTGGTATGAATCCGGTAATGAGACTGAATATGAATGAAATATAAGGCACTGTTAGCAGAATTAACGACTGCGCCATAAACCCGCCTGTTTATAGTTTGTTTCATGTGTTGTTAACACAGACGGCGCGACACTGGTTTTACAGATGGCCAGCTCAGTAGATCAAAACATGCTCGACAAACACCCCCTTGGTTTGATTCAAAATTCAATAAAATTCAAATCATCATCATCATGATCAACCCATTACCGGCTCACTACAGAGCACGGGTCTCCTCTCAATATGAGAAGGGTTTGGCCATACTCCACCACGCTGGCCATGTGCGGATTGGCAGACTTCACATGCCTTTGAGAGCATTATGGAGAACTGTCAGGTGTGCAGGTTTCCTCACGATGTGTCAGTGATTTCCTTCACTATTAAAGCAAGTGATATTTTAATTTTTTTAAAACGCAAATAACTCTGAAAAGTTAGAGGTTCGTGCCCGGATTCGAACCGCCGATCTCTGATTAGGAGGCTGACGCGGCCCTCACCACTAGGCTATCACAGCTTCAAATTCAAATAATCTTTATTTAAATAGTCCTTTGAAAGGCACTTTTGACGCGTCAATAATTTACATAGTAGCGATTTGATGGTGACACATTCGTAAACTTAAAACTAAAGCTATGAGGGTTCCAAACGCGCCCCGGTCTAAGAAGAAGCCCACAACAAACTTAACCAGGTAAATTTTCTTTTTGTTATCACCTTCTCACATGGCACTTAAAATTATGTTAAGATTATGGGTTGAGATCATTCATCATAATTAGTGTGTGTGCTCAACTAACAATATGATTGTATACTTTTTTGTATATATTCAATAATTCATTATCTACATCTTGCAATCTTTAAACAATATCGTGCAAATTTGATAAATGATGACGTAATGATTATTATCATCATCGGTATCCAATGGACATAGGCCTTAGCCGATGACCTCTAACCCGGTTGTCAACTCTCTATTCCTATACTCAATGTGAAGCCAGTCACCCAATGGTTCCTAAAACAACATCAGATTGCCTAGTGAGAATTCTACTCATTCGATCACGTGAAAGTTAACTACCATACTCCTAATTGGTTTCTACACGACATCGTGCCGGAACGCTAAATCGCTTGGCGACACGTCTTTGTCGGTAGGAGGGTAGCTAGGTAAGCGAAAGCCTCACACCAGACTAGACTCGAGCCGGGAATCGAACCCAGGACCACCTTTATTTAAAATGCGACAGCGTACGCGCTGCACCCCAGAGTCGTCATAAAATATTTTTTTTGTAAGAATCATCATCATCATCATCATTTCAACCGATAGACGTCCACTGCTGGACATAGGTCTTTTGTAGGGATTTCCAATGGCCACGATCTTGGGCCGCTTGTATCCAGCGGCTCCCTGCGACTCGTTTGTTGTCGTCTGTTCACCTTGTTGGGGGTCGACCAACGCTGCGTTTACCGGGGTCGCCATTCCAGCACCTTGGGACCCCAACGTCCATCGGTTCTCCGAGCTCTGTGCCCCGCCCATTGCCACTTCAACTTCGCTACTCGCTGAGCTATGTCGGTAACTTGTAAGAATGTTTGTATATAATAAGATGGTCAATGCCATTTTGACAATAAATAGACCTAAACAAAAAGTGTATGAAATACAACATTTTATACACTATTTATTTAGTTGATTTTAGGCCACGAAAACGGCAAAAAGTTTGTAAGTATTCCATCATTTGTATTATTTTTGAGGTAGTAAAGAAATACTCGTCGATCGCAATTGTACCCTAGACCATTGACATGTAATACCCCCCACAGCGACGGGTAGTAAAATACTTTGTCGCTATTTTGTCGTATCATAGTGTTCATAAATGTTAAGTTGTAATAATCTATTCGACACAATGTTACACTGCCATACACGTCGAATTACGTTAGGATCCGTATACACCCAGTTTCGTATTTATAATTTTACTCAAGTAGTTGGTTGGTGAAACATTTCTGACAGATGCTAATTTTTGGCGACGTGTACGTAACGATAACGTTACAAAAACAAGTGTCACCATCATCACGATCAACCCATTACCGGCTCACTACAGAGCACGGGTCTCCTCTCAATATGAGAAGGGTTTGGCCATAGTCCACCACGCTGGCCATGTGCGGATTCGCAGACTTTACACGCCTTTGAGAACATTATGGAGAACTCTCAGGCGTGCAGGTTTCCTCACGATGTTTTCCTTCACTGTTGAAGCAAGTTATATTTTAATTGTTTAAAAACGCACATAACTCCGAAAAGTTAGAGGTGCGTGCCTGGATTCGAACCGCCGACCTCTGATTAGAAGGCTGACGCCCTAACCACTAGGCTATCAACAACAATCAAACAAGTGTACAATCGTTAAACCCTGTGTAACGTTAAAACTGCAACCTTATTCCGCTGCTAGAAAAGTTCGACTCTATCACCAAGCGCGCTTTCCCAACCAAGCACACCCTGTGTGTAAAGTATGCTTTACTGAGAAAATTAGCTGTCAATATTTAAATTAGTTTTGTATATAAATTGTCCTTAAGTTATGCGCGAACCTTTTTCATATTAGAATACATTGCGAAGTAATTATTCCGGCCAACGTTATTAATTCTAGTTTACGGCTGTTGAATAAGTATCTAAGCAGAAATGCGACAGGGGTCTCCGTTGTAGGGACCTGGGTTCATATTCAGTGATGAGTGATGGTGATGACGAGTTGTTTATAAACGTGCTCGTTTACTTACTCTTTGCGTTAAGAAATAGGTTAGCGCTTGACTAAAATCACACCTGATTGTATGTTATACTCCATGAGGTCAAGGTGTACGTTCTTTTTTTTATATACGCTACATACAAGTTAGCCCTTGACGGCTATCTCCCCTGGTGGTAAGTGATGATGCTGTCTAGGATGTTAGCAAGCTAACCTGTTAGGAGTATGGTAAACCCACGCTCCTAATTGGTTTCTACGCGACATCGTGCCGTAACGCTAAATCGTTTGGCGACACGCCTTTGTCGGTAGGGTGGTAACTAGCCATGGCCGAAGCCTGCCACCAGACCAGGCTTGAGACGGGAATCGAACCCAAAACCTCCAAGTATATAATGCGACAGCGCACGCACTGCGTCACGGAGCTCGTCAAAGTCTTATTTTGAAGGTACCTATGTTTAAGTATGGTAGATGGAAGCATAAAGGGACAAGACTTTACCGGTGTAAAAAAAAATACTTCGCAATAGTAACTGTCACTTTTGATGCCTTGCGCTAGAAAGATGAGGGTAGGACCAAGTTGAATATTATAAATGGAAAACTAACGGCATTCTAAAAAGCTAAGGGTCACTTAGAAGACTATAGAGAGCTTTAGAACCACGAAATCTTCTTATTTCATGCCAGAGATGGACGCGGATCATAGTTGCTTGAAAGATGGGTTACTCCACACTACACAATCTTATGCCACACTATCTCTCACTATCAACCGCTCTCTTTATGAAACTAAATCATAATTGTAGGATCATACAAGTTGCACCTTTTTTTAAATCTTTATTTAAAGAGATTAATCGCTGTGCGAGTATGCCTCTCTGTAGGTTCCCAAAAGGTGTTGAATTAAACAAAATAATATAGGTAGTTAAGACTGTCCTCGAGAACAGAATTATTATCTGTTCTCGTAGGTAATCCTAACCAATTTCATCCTTCTTAAGCATATCCAGAGTCAATGGCAGCAACTCAGGTAGTTGCTGCAATTGACTCTGGATATGCTTATACACTTCTTAACGACATTTTCACTTTGCTGTGATCGGTCCATTCGTCTGTCTGTATCTCATGGACTCATAGGCAGAGTTGAAATTTTCACAGAAAAAATATTTCTTTTGTCACTATAATATTAGATAATTAGAATTTATTATTGACTATGTGAGCTGGTGATAACAAAAAAACCCCGGCTAAGTTTACAATGGGCTTTTTCTTAAACCTGGGCGAGATTGGAACCCTGTTAGCTTTAATTTTATGTTCACCATTAACTCACGATTTAAAATATATCATATACGAACGTTTCGTAGATGCCTGTTATAGATTTAAATGAATAAAAATATTATCATTTTGTTTTTTTTTGTTATTAAATCATCATCATCATCATGATCGACTCATTACCGGCTCACTACAGAGCACGGGTCTCCTCTCAATATGAGAAGGGTTTGGCCATAGTCTACCACGCTGGCCATGTGCGGATTGGCAGACTTCACACGCCTTTGAGAACATTATGGAGAACTCTCAGGCGTGCAGGTTTTCTCACGATGTTTTCCTTCACCGTTGAAGCAAGTGATATCTTTATTTTAAAAAACGCACATAAGTCCGAAAAGTTAGAGGTGTGTGCCCGGATTCGAACCGCCGACATCTGATTAGGAGGCTGACGCCCTAACAAATAGGCTATCACAGCTTCGTTATTAAATAATTAAGATTAAAGGAAGTTTCCATACAAGAATTGTTTCTTTGGTATTTTTATCGGATCCTTATCGTAGTTCATACCAAGCAGTGGTTCATATTAGTAAATGTATGTACAGCTGGCACGCTTATCAAAGCAAGTACCTATGTTACGCTAGTGTACTTACTGCCCATTTGAAATTCTAATTTATAATTGAACTAACGCGGTTAAAGTAAGATATGTGACCCGGTTAATACAGATGTCGATACTTCGGATAGTAAATGATCGATAATAAGAATCTATGTTTATAAATCGATATTAGGTAGAGTAATGACACACGAATAAATATTACTGTTTCAATAAAACTTACTAACTTGTTTTTTTTTTCTCGAGAATAACCCTAAAACCAGAATTATAACCGTTCGTCTTACGATCCAAGTTCAATGAAATGAATCGCTAAAATCGCAATTATATTATGCTACTTACTTGTAATAACTTAGCCGACAATCTCACCTAGTGTTAAGTGATGATACAGTCTCATATGGTAATGGGCTAACCTGTTAGAGGTATGCTAAACCTAAGCCTCCCACCAGATCAGACTAGAGCCGGAAGACGAACCCAGGACCCACGATGTTTTTATTCACCGTTGGAGCCGAAAACTAAAACGAGAATTCAAAAGTGCGTGCACGGGATCGAACCACCTCTGATTAGGAGTCGGACGCCCTAACCACTAAACTATCACAGCTTCGTAAAGTTTCTTTCATTTCTAAAGGCACGACTTTTTTTAACCGCAAAAGCTTACCATATTGTTTCAGCTTTTTTTAGTTCAGAGTGGAGGATTCTCTTTTTCAACTCTTCCGTCATTCAGCAATTATTATTTATAGTATTAACGATTCCATGCGTGTATGCCCTAAAAGCGGTGATAGCCTAGTGGTCAGGGCGTCAGCCTCCTAATCAGAGATCGGCGGTTCGAATCCGGGCACGCACCTCTAACTTTTCAGAGTTATATGCGTTTATAAAAATTAAAGTATCACTTGCTTCAACGGTGAAGGAAAACATCGTGAGGAAAACTGCACGCCTGAGAGTTCTCCATAATGTTCTCAAAGGCGTGTGAAGTCTGCCAATCCGCACATGGCCAGCGTGATGGACTATGGCCAAACCCTTCTCATATCGAGAGGAGACCCGCGCTCTGTAGTGAGCCGGCAATGTGTATGCCCTCTCTTTGTGAATAGATTAAACAGTTAAAGCGTAAATCAGCTTAGTTTACATTATGGTAATGAACCGAAGCCGTTCTGTACGCGACTGCGTTTTGTCTCCATGCAATTTACGACCGAGCGCTAAATATTGTCACGGTATTAATTAGTGAACGGAAATAATCTCAACAGGACTATATACTTAAACGTTGACGTTTGAATTAATTGATTGTTACTTTAATTGCGCAAGAGTTGACTGGGCATTCAGTAGCCGTAGGTTCTTATCTTATCTCTTGGACCATTTAAATATTAATCCTTTGGAGTCTGCGCAGACGATGTGTTTTTCTAGTGGGTTTGTTTATCGAGCACAATTCAGGAGTTTGTGATTTCTGAAGTTTTGTGCTCTGATATATCGAAAGTCCATGGCCGTGGTTAGTTACCACGCTACAGTCTTGCTGCCAAGCGATTAGCGTTCCAGTACGATGTCGCGTAGAAAACCTTACATACCTCTAACAGGCTAGCCCGCTACCATTTCAGGCAGCATCTCGCTTACCACTATGGACAGGGATTGCAGTCAAGAGCTAACTTGTAAATAATAATACTTCTGATCATCGCGTACCGGTTGGTGGGGGCAACATTGATTCACGAAACAGATGTCTTAAATAAAAAACAGTATTACAATACAGTGCAATTTCCTTCTTCTCAAGCAATCCGTTTTAGCGTTTCAAACAAATTCTTGAAGTTAAATAGGAAATATATTTATTTTTCGAAATAGCTCAGTGAGTTGCGAAGTTGAAGTGGCAATGGGCGGGGCACATAGCTCGGAGAACCGATGGACGTTGGGGTCCCAAGGTGCTGCAATGGCGACCCCGCACCGGTAAACGAAGCGTTGGTCGACCCCCAACAAGGTCGACAGACGACATCAAACGAGTCGCAGGGAGCCGCTGGATACAAGTGGCCCAGGACCGTGGCCATTGGAACTCCCTAAAAAAGACCTATGTCCAGCAGTGGACGTCTATAGGTTGAAATTATGATGATGATTTATTTTTCACTTTTGTGTGATTATTATCTGCTTACTTATGAATACGTGCACAAAAAAACTTTATGAGGTACAGGGTTTGATGGCATATTGTGTCTGGCCTCGTAGACTTTGTAGAGAAGAATTGTAGAAAACAAAAACGTATACAATAGATAGGATAAACTCGACCACATAGCATTTTCTAGTTATAATGATATAAACATATGTGAAGATAACCACAGATATGAGTTACTCAGGTTCTGCGATTTTCTGCTATTAAATTATTATTTAGATCGTCTGGCCACTAAGTAAAAGAACATTTCATATGTTTAGGCACAGCGATGATTTAGACACACATACAGACAGATTTATAAAGCAATTAGTTTCATCAAATAACGTAGACATAAGACAATATATCATCATCATCATCATCATGATCAACCCATTCTCGGCTCAAAACAGAGCACGTCTCCTCTTAATATGAGAAGAACATGTGGGGATTGGCAGACTTCACACGCCTTTAAGAACATTATGGAGAACTCTCAGGTATGCAGGTTTCCTCACGATGTTTTCCTTCACCGTTGAAGCAACTGATATTTTAATTGCTTAAATATACAATATATCAATAGAAGTTAATGTATTTTCAGTCTAGGATAGACTACCGTTACGGTTCATATGTATAAGATGCAGCCTCCCTATTTCGTCATCGCTCCACAGACGGACGGTACAAATAAACCGTGTTCATGTTTTATTAATAACGAAAGGTTCGAATCGGGCAGTATCCAGCTGTCAGCGTGAATAGCGAGCCAGCGGGTTGCTTTGACACCTATCCGATGCGGCATTTAAGTTTTAAAACTATACAAAAGTTTTTTATCGGTACTGTGTGTGTGTTCAGCTGTAATATAGATATAGGTCCCATCAAAAATGTTACAGGAAATGTTTTCACCTATTGTTTAATACTAATAGTTCGGTTGTACATTTCACAATTAAATATATTGAGCAATTATTTACTTAAAATAAAGATATTTCGTTCCAGCACGTACTAGCGGAATGTAGCAGATACAACGTGCAACGAGAACATGTTGTGCAGGAATATAGCATCAGCAGATTTGACGTAGGCGCTCTTTCGAGCCTCTTCTGTCTACCGACAACAGGTTTTAAATCTGTTGTTGAAATATTTCTGCAGAAGTAGATGGAGTCTGTTACGTTTGTAGTAGTCATACATACTATACTATACATATATATATAATTTTGTTTGTTATTTACTTAGGAGATGATGGGGCTGACATGCCCGTTTCGGACCAAAGTTCCAAAAAAACAGATTTAAAAAAAAAGATATTTCGTAATTTATCTTGCCTTATGAGGCTTTCGAAATCCACACTTCTATTTATTTTTATTTAGGACACATCTTATTCTATACAGTATATTTATGTATCAAAAAACTATGCTTTATTGATTGCAGCTTTTAATCTAGATTTGATATTTTTAATGATAATTTCTTTAAATAATTGTATTTAGTATATAGTGGTGTCAGTTCAGTTATTTATTTATTCAAAGCGCCACCAACAGAATTATATGCAAAAAAAATAAACATTTTAAAAACCTTAAGTGCTAGGATATACATATAAATAAATTTAGAGGTAACTACAGCATGCCAAATAACTTAAGTCGACGCTAATATGTCGCTAATAATATAGTATGCAAAAATTTTCGATTAACAAAGAGCAAATAACAGAAAAAGGAACTTATAACAAAAGAATAGAAAAGTAACCTTGTGTTTATAATAAAGAATAAGGAATATATACAGGTACATACGCACTATGCAAGATCTAACTAGGCTAGTGTTTTTGTTATTTTATTTATAATAAGAGTTGTTATAAACAAAACAAAAAAATAGCTTACGAATTATTTGCCATTGATGTTTTCAAACTCAATAATTTTAACTCAAACGTTTAATTGGGTAAATAGAAAATGAAAAAGCAATTCTTAAGTCTGTCTTGTCTCGAGTCTGCAGCAAGGCTCCATAGCATCACGTTACAGTCAAGTTGTCATGTAGTAAGAAATTAACTTTGACAGTTAATTTGTTCTGGCGTTTATAACGTTTTAGGCATTTTTAAAAGCATTACATTTCGCTGAGCTCTGATTCAATTAAACGCTACAAAGGAGCTTGGCTGGACGTTTATTAACAAATAACGATGTCTTGTTTGTTGTTACTTTTTACGTATTAATGAGATTACTCTTTTTAATTGTTAACGGTTTTTTACACACTACAAGTTAGCCCTTGACTGCTATCTCACCTGGTGGTAAGTGATGATGCTGTCTAGGATGGTAGCGGGCTGACCTATTAGGACTATGGTAAACCCACGCCCCTAATTGGTTTCTACGCGACATCGTGCCGGAACGCTAAATCGTTTGGCGACACGTCTTTGTCGGTTGGCGTATTATTTATCTCCTAATTAAAAGCTATGTAATAGAATAGTCATATGCTCAAGATGACATCTACCTAATTGTGGCAGGATTTATCAGGTAGGCGATTTAGACAAGAGTATGTAGGTCGAAAAATTCTTCTCTTATGTTTATCGGGCATACTGTGCTTATGAGCGGATATGAAATGCACCCAAATTTCTTAGTACGTCACCACTTCATCGCAACAAGCCTAGATTTCTCACGAGTATATAGCAATTCCAGATGTACCAGCGTGTACGAAGAGTAAGCATCAACTTTTACAAGAACACGTAAAGGGGTCGGAAGATATTGTGGAAGTTTGTTCTTGGGGTAAAGACAATAAAATAAACCATTTTATTTTATCCACTACAAGTTAGCCCTTGACGGTTATCTCACCTAATGGTAAGTGATGATGCAGTCTAAGATGGTAGCGGACTAACCTGTTAGGGGTATGGTAAAGCCATACTCCTAATCGGTCGTCAAACCGACGACCTCCGTGGCGCAGTGCGTGCGCTGTCGCATTCAAATGTTGGAGGTCCTGGGTTCGATTCCCGGCTCGAGTCTGGTCTGGTGGGAGGCTTCGGCCGTGGCTAGTTACCACCCTACCGACAAAGACGTGTCGCAAAGCGATTTAGCGTTCCGGCATGATGTCGCGTAGAAACCAATTAGGAGTGTGTTTACCATACCCCTAACAGGTTAGCCCGCTACCATCCTAGACTGCATCATAACCTACCACCAGGTGAGATAGCCGTCAAGGGCTAATTTGTAGTGTATAAAAAAAAACCTATTTCCACAGCTGGTCATAGGGATTCCCAAATTCCACAATATAGCTACACGCCTTTCGCGTCCTAATACTTCGTTTTCAACATTAGCACTTGAACAAACAAAGTTATTGTGTAAAGCATCACTTAATCTTCACTCTAATTATAAAAACGAATTACGCAGTGTGTCTGTTTTAGAACTTATTCAGACGAAATTCCTGTAAAACCCTATTATTTACCTTGACGACTTCCGTGGCGCAGCGCGCGCACTGTCGACTTACAAAGTTGGAGAACCTGGGTTCGATTCCCGGCTCGAGTCTGGTCTGGTGGGAGGCTTCGGCCGTGACTAGTAACCATCCCACCGACAAAGACGGTACGATGTCGTGTAGGTAAACATCGTGAGGAATCATGCACGCCTGAGAGTTCTCCATAATGTTCTCAAAGGCGTGTGAAGTCTGCCAATCTGCACATGGCCAGCGTGGTGGACGATGGCCAAATCCTTCTTATATTGAGAGGAGACCTGTGCACTGTATTGAGCCGAGAATGGGTTAATCATGATGATGATGATGCTACCGCAATTCACGTTACAGTGTAGGCGAGCTGCTAGCCTGTATCAAATTGTACTCATGAAACAACTAGCAACTTTACCTGTATTTATATTTGAGAACATTGAGAAGACTCAATATTTCTTGTATTTTCGATGATAGAAGCCAATTAGGAGTATGGGTTTACCATACCCCTAACAGGTTAGCCCGCTACCATCTTAGACTGCATCATCACTCACCTTCAGGTGAGATTGCCGTCAAGGGTAAATTAGTAGTGGAAAAAAAATAGCCTTGCTAAGTTGTTTTTGACTTCGGCATTTTAAAAAGAAAAAATAACATTTTAGTAATTTGCTACACTTAAATATGATCTGCAATCGTAATTTTTCTGAAGGAATATTATGATGCACCAAATTTTAAACCTGTTCTCATTTGAGTTGGGTAAGTTTGTAGCCTATTTTGATCATTATCTCCTTTATGCTTGCAATGCAAATGTTTGGTCTTACCGCTCAAGGATTTAAATTAAGAGTCATTTGCATGTCGCGAGTGGATAGGTTACGTACCCGTGCAGCAGGGCGAATGCCCACGAGTTGATCTTATCTACGGACGTTGCACAGATTCTGTGTGACAACTCGTTCAGAAATACTCTGTAATGGAGGTAACTGCTGGTCGCTAAACTTCTTTTCTCTTAATATTTTATTTATTTTTAGTGGGCGCCCGGATTTCGGATGGCAGTTTTATTCTGAGTAACAAATCTGACGTTTTTGTATTATCTGCCAAATTTATTCGTAAGTTTGACGACCTGCGTGGCGCAGTGTGTGCGCTGTTGCATTTTAAAATCGGAGGACCTGGGTTCGATTCCCGGCTCGAGTCTGGTCTGGTGGTGAGGCTTCAGCCGTGGCTGGTTACTACCCTACCGACAAAGACGTGTGTCGCCAAGCGATTTAGCGTTCCGGCACGATGTCGTGTAGAAACCGATTAAGAGTTCTGGTTTACCATTCCCCTAACAGGTTAGCCCGCTACCATCTTAGACCGCATCAGCACTTACCATCAGGTGAGATGCAGTCAAGGGCTAACTTGTGGTGAATTAAAAAAAAAAAATACGTTACAGTAGGCGAGCTGCTAGCCCGCGTCGAGCTTTACTATTGAAACAACTAGCAACTTTACCTGTATTTATATTTGAGGACATAGAGAAGACTAACTATTTCTTGTATTTTCGATGATAAGTCTGAGGAAGTAACCGCGTTTTATATATCTCACATTAAGACCTAAACCTTTATAATTTTTTTTTTCCGGACTGACTATTAGCTGTGCTAATTGGTTGCGACAGCGTAACCAGGCTGTTTGGCGAGCTTCGGAAAGAAGCTCTGCCAGAAGAAATTTGAGCCGAAGAAAGAAGAAAGGGAACGTCTGCCTAAGACCACTGCCGAACCTCGACTTAGGCGACGTTTGGGATAACGGGGGGGTCGGATGGTGAGTGGTCCGTACGTCTCCGAGGCCGTGAATGTAGTCCACGTCCGGATGACGTATGATAGCGGGGACCTCGTCTTCGCCGGCGAAGACGGTGTGTATCGTATGATTGTGTGGTAGGTAGTACGAGTATGTTGTCAGTAGTCATCTGATCGTCAGGGTCATGAAGGATATGTTTAGTTCTCCTCTTTCGGAGAAGAGCGCTTAGGTCGGGGGAGATTTTTATTCTGAGATAAGAGTGAGCCCTGTATACATTTATTGTCTAACGCAATCTATTCTTTTGTTTCAGGTATGGCAGCTGTTCAGAGTCAGAATAGTGAGTGGCATTATAAAATAGTCATAAATCATAAAGGCATCTTGACGCGTAAAAGTTTCCACAAAGCCAAAGCCCACAACAAACTTAGCCAGGTAAATTTTATTTTTGTAATCGCCATCTCACATGCCACTTAAAATTATATTAAGAGCTATTTTTTTAGAGCAATATTTCATATCCATGCTTGTTTATCATTTACATAATCCTTTACACTATAGATTCAATTTGTTTCTGTTATACTCTTAGATAAAGGAGTTAGCGGATGAGAAATCTGTCTATTACAACTCTTTTTTCGCGGTAGTGAGCTCTGTGGTCTGTTACTTAGGAAGTTCCAGGTACGATTCCCGGCAGATGAAATTTAGAAATTTATTATTTACAAATTTTCTCCGGTCAAGTACGTTGGAGAGCCTTTATCGTGATTAGCCTACGTTCCGTTTCGACGCCGTGTAGAAACCTACCAGGGGTATAGGTTTAATCTAACTACCATGAGTCTTTTGACGACCTCCGTGGCGCAGTGCGCGCGCTATCGCATTACAAAGTTGGAGGTCCTGGGTTCGATTCCCGGCTCGAGTCTGGTCTGGTGGGAGGCTTTGGCCGTGGCTAGTTACCACCCTACCGACAAAGACGTGTCGCCAAGCCATTAGGCGTTCCGGCACGATGTCGCGTAGAAACCAATTAGGAGTGTGGGTTTACCATACCCCTAACAGGTTAGCCCGCTACCATCTTAGACTGCATTATCACTTACCATCAGGTGAGATTGCCGTCAAGGGCTAACTTGTAGTGGATAAAAAAAAAAAGTCTAAAAATCATGTATTTATAATGTTAGCAGATATAATGTATATACCGTAATATACATTAGATTATTTTTGAATGAATAAAAGTAAAATAACCAACATCCAATAGCCATCAATTTTTAAACAAGGCAATAAAGCCATTCCTACAGATCATTTAACTCACAAAGACGTTACTAACTCTACGAAACGACGAATTTACGTAACCGTTAACCTTAAGAGGTGAAAATTCTTGGCCTCAGGCCGTTTCATATACCTAAATACAACGCAAGCTGTTTTATATCTTGTTCATCAGTAATAAGAGCTATTATGGAGTGATTTAAGCTAAAGTTGCTTTTAAACTGATTTGCGTACAGTAAATCCCCAGAAGATCGCGCTGGTTGAGCAACGTTGACTCAAAGACGTACCGTATTCGACTGACTTGTGTTTTTGGCGCAGTGCGTGCGCTGTCGCATTATAAAGTTGGAGGTCCTGGGTTCGAATCCCGGCTCGAGTCTTGTCTGGTGGGAGGCTTCCGTGGCTAGTTACCACCCTACCGACAAAAGACGTGCCAAGCGATTTAGCGTTCCGGCACGATGTCGCGTAGAAACCAATTAGGAGTATGGGTTTACCATACCATATGCATCATCACTTACCAGCAGGTGGGATAGCTGTCAAGGGCTAACTTGTAGTCTGTAAAAATATAGTCTGACTTTGGAAAAAGGGACCACCTTATAGAGCTATAATCCGAGGTCGCTTGAATGTAATCTGTTCGTGGAAAAGGGTGGATGAGCTAAAAAATCTTTCGACTCATTGGAAAACTTATCTTATTGGATATAACAATTTTAGTTTATCGATCCTTTCAAAATGTAATATTTATTTTTATGTTCTAGTGTTTCTAATTTCAATTAAGTCGGACATTCACACTAATTTAAAATCCTTATTTTATTTATTTCATAGAAATACCCCCGGATGTTGTTAGTGGTTGATCAAATCGTTTTCGGTACAAAAATATAAATATCATCATGATCAACCCATTGCTGGTTCACTACAGAGGATCTCCTCGCAACACGGAAGGGTTTGGCCATAGTCCACCACGCTGGCCATTTATGGATTGGCGAATTTTACACGCCTTTGGGAACATCATGGAGAACTCTCAGACATGCAGGTTTCCTCACGATGTTTTCCTTCACCATTAAAGCAAGAGATTTAAATTGCTTAAAAATGCACATTACTACACAAACCTAGAGGAGCCCGGGATCGAACCTCGGATTTCCAATTAGCAGGTGGACGTTCTAACTACTAGGGTATCACAACTTCAAAAAATACATAAAACTACAAAACAAAAAACATATAACAGTCTTTGTTTGTATAACATTGTGTTCAGAGTATAAAATAAAATAAAATTTCAAATATTTTTAGCGAATGCATTATGTATGTCTGATTTCCGTCTGATACGAAATAGTCAGTCTGATTTAAGCTCAGCGTATCTAACTGATCATTTTTCTATTTCTATACAGATTTAAGAGGCGCATTTTAACTGTGCAAATAGACAAAATAATTGAATGTTTGCTTTAGAAAGAGTATTTCTGTGTTCTTTAATGACAAATAAAGCATTTTTTTAATTTTTTTTAAGCTGTGATAGCCTAGTGGTTAGGGCGTCAGCCTCCTAATCAGAGGTCGGCGGTTCAAATCCGGGCACGCACCTCTAACTTTTCAGTTATTTTAAATAAACTAAAATATCACTTGCTTCAACGGTGAAGGAAAACATCGTGAGGAAACCTGCACGCCTGAGAGTTCTCCATAATGTTCTCAGGCGTGTGAAGTCTATCAATCCGCACATGGCCAGCGTGGTGGACTACCCACCCAATGGCCAAACCCTTCTCATATTGAGAGGAGACCCGTGCTCTGTAGTGAGCCGGTAATGGGTTCATTAAAAATGCTTTGCATTTTTAATCAAAAAGCCATCGCAAGAAAGCAAAATAATAGTTGTATGATACGGTAATGTGACTAACCCCTTTAACACTAGACATACCACTTTGATAAGGCAATTAAATCATAAAGCGCTAATAACTTAAGTACATTACATTTTTATTTCACGACAGCTTCGACGTCGCGCGGGCAATTTTGATTTATTGATAAATAATTGCTGTGATGATCGCACCGGCAATTAGCGGGGACTCGAACCCACGATCATTGCGTAATGCTCCGACAGGGAGTGGGCAACTTTGAGGGGGTGTCTGATCAAATAACTGCCATAGTGAAAATTAACTCATCAAGTGTATATGTACCTTTGTACATGTTTTCATTCATTTCATTTGTTTGTCTGGTGGGAGGCTTCAGCCGTGGCTAGTTACCACCCTACCGACAGAGACGTGTCGCCAAGCGATTTAGCGTTCCGGCACGATGTCGTGCAGAAACCAATTAAGAGTGTGTTTACCGTACCCCAAACATGTTAGCCCGCTACCATCCCAGACTGCATCGTCACTACCACCAGGCGAACTAGCTGTCAAGGGCTAATTTGTATTGTATAAAAAGTAAAATAAAAAAAAATTCAATCGCCACACAATATATAGCGTGAATCTGTCGTTTTATATGGAACAGCAAATATCGTTATTTGACAATTGAATACAAATTACTATTAAACATTAAACTGTTATATTTTTTTATTATGAATGTTAAAGCTGACTTTTATGTGTCGTTTGTTGATAAGATACATTACAAGTATAAAACATCTACGTTTTTTTCCCCCATTCGAACCCGGCCCACTAGTCCCATACCTGGACGGGCCGCAAACTTCCAATGGGGATGACCAGTCACAGTCGTCACCCCCACCTCCAGCAGCTGACTGCCGCCCACCTTCGCCTGTCAGTCCCATACCTGGACAGGCCTTCCACCACACGGGGTGATGCCCCCCTGGGTCATCCACTGCGCCTTCAACTTGATCAGAGAGACGCGCAGAGACCCCCACGGCGTCGGGTCATTAGTCATCGGCTAACAATATCGCACAAAAGAAATTGCTAACCGATGACCCACAGCACCCGACATGGCACCCCAAAAAAAAAACATCTACGTATTCTAACACGTTCTAATGTAGGAAACATGATGTTTAAGTATACTTGATGGGTTAAAATAATCTTAACGAATGTTATAAATGCGCACGTTAAAATTACCCATTGTTGTTATCTATTCTGTCTTCATTACTCAACCAAGCACGATGTAATTTTACAGACAAGTTAAGTAAGAAAACCCGCTTGCACCTTAGAAATGGTTCTAGATTATTTTATATCCTATAAAAACTAACAAATCAGCGGGATTGAATTAAAATCCAAGATTAATGCAGACGAATTTCAATTTGGACCTCCTCGTCACAATTAGGATTAACCGAACACCCCTTCAAAATGTTCTACAACCTCTCAGACTGTATTCACTTGACGTACCATTACTAATGACAGACCTTTGGATCAAAGACTTATCTTAATCCAAAATCTTTAACGAATTTCAACTCTAAATGCAGGATCATAAAGTATTCAATTTAATGTTGCTTGAACATTTCGGGCCCTTTTAAATAGTTATATAAGAATTCATGTAAGAACGTGATTCTCTGTACATACCTTGGGAGATGTAATTATAGAAAATTGATCAAGAGTGGGCTTAAGTCACGCGCACAGGTTCCGTGTTGGTGTTTTATTTATAGAATACTAGCTACTACCGCGAATTCACCTGCGAAGATTACAGTTTAAAAAAAACCCGCGGGAATCAGAAATGTTGGCTCAAGACAAAGTTTTAGGATTCGTGGCCAACTTTGGCAGTTTGAAGGAGATTTTTTTTTTTTTTTAATTTTTTTTTTTTTTATCCACTACAAGTTAGCCCTTGATGGCAATCTCACCTTATGGTAAGTGATGATGCAGTGTTTAGAAAACCAAGGTAAAGACAAGTGTTTGGTCAATAAATACGGATAACTTTTTTTATTATCCTCGTAATGCAATCTCAGTGTTTGAAAATGAAATAAAAATTTGCAAAAATAATGCTATGTTTTTTGATTGTAGGACGAGAAAAAATAGAATATCTATAGGTAAGTGGGTAAATAGATTAGGACAGTATCATATATTATTGTTACTGTATTGATCTGATCTGCATGCCTGAGAGTTCTCCATAATGTTCTCAGACGTGTGAAGTCTGCCAATCCGTACATAGCCAGCGTGGTGGACTATGGCCGAACCCTTCTCATATTGAGAGGAGACCCGTGCTCTGTAGTGAGCCGGTAATGGGTTGATCATGATGACTATTGATGTGAGGGAGGGAGGGTTGGAGGGACGCGCTGCTGTCCGTTAAGGAGTTCCGTCCTCTCCACCGTCATATTCATGACGGTTTTACGACGTAATATTGCTTCATAGACGCAATACGATTTAGATCGTTCACTAAGGCGCCGAGCTATAGGGTATGGTTGAATATGATACATGTAGACATACCATTCATTTTACAATTAAATTTTATGGTGAAACTAGCTATTGTCCTCGACTTCATACGCGTTTACTAAGGCTTATATGCAATACCCTCGGGTACCGTTTATTTCCCGAGAAAAATCAATGTATGGATTTTTTTTTTACACAAGTTAGCCTTTAACGGCAATCTCACCTGATGGTACGTGAAGATGCAGTCTAGGTTGCTAGCGGGATAACCCATTTATTTATTTATTCAAAGCGCCACCAACAGAATTATATGCAAAAAAAATAAACATTTTAAAAACCTTAAGTGCTAAGATATACATATAAATCAATTTAGAGGTAACTACAGCATGCCATACTTGTTTTTGGTTTCTACGTGATATCGTGCCGAATAGGGTGGTAACTAGTCACGGCCGAAGCTTCCCACCACACAAGGCTCGAGCCGGGAATACAACCCAAGACCTCCAACTTTATAATGTGATAGCGCGCGTTGTCAAGGGCTAACTTGTAGTGGATATGAAAAAGAACAAATATTAAGAAGTATTCCTTACAGGATCGCTGTACTTGCGGTCTGGCTCCAAGATGCATGTTAGTATATAAAAATATATAAGTAAAAAAAGCTATTTTCAATCAAATGCTGTGTCGGCAAACGCCTGTCGCGTGTTTCATAAAATATGGCTGGTTAGTTGACACCGCGATTTAACTATTTGTTTAAACAACGGTATAACGGCGTCAATAAAATAAATCGTTAAACAGAAATTATTAAAGAATGTTTAACTGACAAAGCGACGCGTTGTTTACGCCTTTAGAGAAAAAACTATGCAATTAATAAACTGAGAGCGCTTTGAACCTTTTTAATAACGTCTTGAGATTAATAAAGACGGTTTGTTTGTTAAATAAATACTGACTTTTTATTATCTTCGTGATGCAATCTCAGTGTCTTTCAATCAAATGAAAGTTTTAATTCAGCGGAAGTGAAAAACATATTAAAACATAATTGTAACATAATTATCGAATCCTTTTATAAACATTTAATTAAACTATATAAATTTACTTCTAATAAATCTTAGCAACCCAACAGGCGATAACAAAACGAATTTAAGAATGTTCAAAATATGCACATACGTGTTCATAAAACTAACGAGCATTAATAATTTACCTTATTTACTAAGGTAAATTATTAATGCTAATTTAAGACAATCCAAAGATAATTTTATTGTCTTCTTTTTGGTGAATTTTTGATAGAAAATGTTGATTTGTGTTCGAATTAGTATAATAACTCCCTGATAATGTCTTGCTTTTTTTTTATACACCACAAGTTAGCCCTTGACGGCATCTCACCTGATGGTAAGTGATGATACGGTCTAAGATGGTAGCGGGCTAACTTTATTAGGAGTATGGTTAACCCATACTCCTAATTGGTTTCTACGCGACATCGTGCCGGAACGCTAAATCGCTTGGCGACACATCTTTGTCCAGACCAGACTCGAGCCGGGAATCAAACCCAGGACCTCCAACTTATTAATGCGACAGCGCACGCACTGCGCCTATAGGCTTAGCCAAATTTATCAAATTAAACTGATCCCTAGGCATTTTAGAAAACTAAAAAAAATAAGAAAAACGATTCGAGATCGACGAAAGTCGAGTTAGCTAAAAATTATCGCAGTTCTCGAAATGAGATTCTAATCTAGGAAATAAAACATCTGACAATACAGTTGTTAAACGACTTAACGATTTATTTTATTGAGATTGAGATGTCATGTAAACCGCGTAAGTCCGATCACTTACGCCGCCGCAAGACCGCGGGGGTCAAATAAATCTATCGGGAGGCTGTATCGGTGCGCGGGCGGCAGATATGAAAGTCTTAATTTATACCGTTTTAATTGAGTACAGGCGCTGCGGTGATAGACGCACCTACCTTTGTTAAGGAAAAGGGCCCGGAACCTATAAGATAATTAACCTAACCTATTGAATAACTTAGAATATTGACTGTAATATACAAGAGCTAGAGGAGAAGACAAAGAAGCTTTTTTTTTTACACACTACAAGTTAGCCCTTGACTGCTATCTCACCTGATGGTAAGTGATGATGCTGTCTAGGATGGTAGCGGGCTGACCTGTTAGGACTATGGTAACTCTACGCCCCTAATTGGTTTCTACGCGACATCGTGCCGGAACGCTAAATCGCTTGGCAACACGTCTTTGTCGGTAGGATGGTAACTAGCCACGGCCGTAGCCTCCCACCAGAGCAAAGTTAAGAGCCAGAGCTAAGTTTTGTTTCACAACGAAAATAATTTTATGTCTTTTTTAATTGAAATTTGGACGCGTGGCGCAGTGCGTTCGCTGCTATTATTAAGTGGGAGGTCCCGGGTTCGACTCCTGGCTCGTCTGTCTAGTCTGGTGTCAGGCTTCGGCTAGTTAGTCATTAGCAAAGACACGCCGATTAGAAGTATGGGTTCAGCTGGCAACACATCAGTAGCTACGCTGGTACTGTAGATGATCATCAGCGACGGTAATCACTTATCATCGAGTGACCTCTGCTCGTTTCCTAGCGATGTAAAAATATATTTGTTTATTTATTTCTCATGATACACCATCGATACACTGTATTAGCAAAAATATTACAATATAATGTTTCAAATAATTAATAGAAGCAGGCGTTACTTTGCGGAAGTCCATGATAAACAACAAACAGCAAGTATAACTCAAGTATACCTCAGGTTATATATTTGAGGTTATAGTGGAAGATTTTGTGTGGTGTTATATTATACAAATCTCCCGGTTGTCGGCGGAATATAGCAAATTATACTTGCTGTTTGTTGTTTAATATAATGTTTGTGTAAGCCGAGTACAGTTATCATTGCAGGTATATACAGAATTCTAATTTCTCCGGTAAAAATGTTGCATTACAGTACATTACAGTTATTGGTAACATTGATGTTAAGCAATATAAGAAATATTCAGACTTAAAATAAGTACTAGGATTATAATAATTAGCAGAACTATGCATGTAGGTATATTTTTTTCTTAAAACTAGTTAGGGTGTCGTGAAAGATATCGATCTCATGGTTCGTCAAGTTATTGTATACACTAATTATTCTATTTAATTGGGGAAAATTTGCCTTAGTGCTCTTGGAATATTTAGGAACGAAGATTTTTTGGTTGGGGTGTCTAGGAATACGACGGGGGACGTTGATGCTATATATTATGCATTTGAATTCATATATGTAGTATATATGTACTACGCCGCATAAGATATTGACACGCAGAAGTGGGATAAAAATGCGGCCTCATAGATTATCTTCTATTCACAAAGTTTACTTATGTATACTAAAACCGTAATTTTTATAACGTTATTTACTAACACCTTCCACACTGAACCATTGAGAACTTAATCCCCCATCAGTTATAATAACATTTTGTCCCCTCAATAAGTGGACATCGATAACGACATCGTTTTACTTTAACGAGTGTTGTTATCACCATCACTTACTCATCACGCAAAAAATATGCCCCTATGAATAAAGATGTTTTAATTCGGTTTAACAACTAGACTAGCTCTGGTCCGCGACAGTCCGTGTTTTGCGCAAATCCCGCAGGACTTTACCGGGATAAAAAGTGCCTGTAGTACAGCCAGGGTATAATGTATTTCAATCCAAATTTCAGTCAAATTGTGCCAGTAGTTTTTTCGAGAAAAAGTAACAAACATACATAAATAATTTGAATGTTTTCCTTTTTACAACTTTTACAAATAGTTTTAAAGTAAGATAGGTACGTCTTAAATCATTTGTTTGAGTCAATATTTATATAATAATAGCGAAGCGAGCTTCTACCTCGTTATTACGCCATTCGACACTTCTGCCTTCAAGTTCAAACTCTTGCGCCCCCACTCCGGCTTGAGGAGGACCTTCTTCCACAATTTAATTATTATATTTAAAATATTTATAAGCTCATTGAAATAATACCTACTTGATGCCACAAGCTTGCTATAGGAGTCAGATGTTTAAACTAAATAAATTAATAAGTCAGCTTCTGTAAATCTAGTTAGTGCCCTCAAAGGGTTCCATTATCTACATATAATTATAAGATTGACGTCGTTATTTTTCATTATAATTATGTTATCAATGCCCTTTTTCACTTTTACATACAAATATAGCTACATAAACAAACATTATTTTTCTTCTATCTTTTAACGTAAAGATAAATGTTTATCATTTTTCAACTTACGTAACGCTAATTTACTAAAATCGTCGTAGAAGCTTTAAACCATATATCTAATAACGGTATTTCGAAACCGTTACAAAATGCAATACCTTTAGCATTATTATAACATATCACGATATCTACCTGAGACATCATACGTGAAGCATTCATCATAATCAACACATTACCGGCTTATTACAGAGCACGGGTCTCCTCTCAATATGAGAAGGGGTTGGCCATAGTCCATCACGCTGGCCATTGTGCGGATTGGCAGACTTCACACCTTTGAGAACATTATAGAGAACTCTCAGGCATGCAAGTTTCCTCACGATGTTTTCCTTCACCGTTGAAGCGAGTGATATTTTAATTGCTTAAAAAAAGTACATAAATCCGAAAAGTAAGAAGTGCGTGCCCGGGTTCGAACCAACCTCTGATTAGGAGGCGGACGTCCTAACCACTAGACTATCACAGGTTAAGTGATGCATTATACGGTAGTATTTTATAAACAGTGCTCCTCCGCATTAGCATAAGGAACAGTCAATTCCCAGGCTGGTATAAACCCCCGCCTGTTGCCCGCTATCGGCCCATTATACGCGATAACAATGCCACTTTAGATAACCGAGATCGGCCGATACCATTCAGCGCTCGGTCGCGTTATTTAGACATTTACCGAGATGATAACGACTTTATTTAACTTCATCAGTTCGATAAATACCTTTTACTTGTTTTTATTCCACTGTACGATTTTTTTTTTTTATCCACTACAAGTTAGCCCTTGACGGCAATCTCACCTGATGGTAAGTGATGATGCAGTCTAAGATGGTAGCGGGCTAACCTGTTAGGGGTATGGTAAAGCCATACTCCTAATTGGTTTCTACACGACATCGTGCCGGAACGCTAAATTGCTTGGCGACACGCCTTTGTCGGTAGGATGGTAACTAGCCACGGCCGCAGCCTCCCACCAGACCAGACTCGAGCCGGGAATCGAACCCAGGACCTCCAACTTTATAATGCAACAGCGCGCGCGCTGCGCCACGGAGGTCGTCAAACGTTTAGCCTCGACGGTTATCTCACCCTGTTGTAAGTGATGATGCAGGCTAAAATAGCAGCCCGCAGCATTTAATGCTATGGTAAACCCATAAACGATAAAACGGATGGATGGATGTCCGAAGTTACCCAACAGACCAGACCCAGACACGAGCAGGGAACTGTACCTTATATCACCAACATGGGGCGCATGCTTCAACTTTTAGAAATCTTTTAGAAGTGAATAAATATTCCTACTAACCAAATTCAAACTACCAACACGTCAAATATATATAAAGTAGATTATACACATGTACACAAACTCGAACGCACACACACACACACACAACCACACGTTTGTCTGTTTCATGATTGTTAAGTGCTTGATGGTTGTAACAATAAGTGCTCACTGAGCCATTTTGTGAGGAAGAGGGCTGGCTGTCCTTAACACAGATTGACAAAATCTAGCTAGGATAGCCAGTACTGAATCCTAATAATATAAGTGTTTTGTGCATTTATTGTTATTAGATATGTATTAAAAATTATGATTATGAAATAAATAAATTATTATTAATTATTATTATTTATTACTTATCCTATTAATACATTGAGTGAACGTCGCTTTTCTTCAATCTCGTAACAAAACTTACAATTAACGGTGACACTCAGTGAGTGTCACTCAGTGAACGTTCAAAACTAACGTTATAGACTGTACCAAATGTTTAAGGACATATCGATCCTGTTACGTCGTAAAACACAGCAATCACAGCTCTATCAGGCCCAGAACATATAAAATTAATTGAGCATCGCCACAGCGTAATGTGATGGGGCAATAAGAAGGTATGGAGCGCATTAACGGGCCACTTATAACACCCAGCGTTAGCGATAAGAAGGTCTGATCCAATCAAACTATTAATACTCATCTCCGTGACTTGGGCGGACGAATTGCGTGTGGTACAAGTCGCTATACAGAATCCCGTCCGACCCCCCGTTATCCCAAACGTCACCTAAGCCGAGGTTCGGCCTCAAAGGAGGCGCCCTTAGGTAGTCGTTCCCTTAGTTTCTTCGAGCCCTAGGGCTCAAAATTATATACAGAATCATTGGTTCACGATCGAGTTTTGCAAATATTACGAATGAGTTTAGCAGGTTATTTAGTTTTTTTTTAATTCACTACAAGTTAGCCCATGTCGCCAATCTCACCTGATGGTAAGTGATGATGCAGTCTAAGATGGTAGCGTGCTAACCTGTTAGGATTATGGTGAACCCACATCCTAATTGGTTTCTTTGCGACATCGTGCCGGAACGCTGAAACGCTTGGCGACATGTCTTTGTCGGTAGGGTGGTAACAAGCCAAGGCTGAAGCCACCCACCAGACCAGGCTCGAGCCGGGAATCGAACCCAGGACCAGCCTTACAATGCGACAACGCGCGCACAGCGCTGCGGAGGTCGTCAAGTTTAGTTTAGTACGTTGAAGCTGTGATAGGCTAGCGGTTAGGACGTCCGCCTCCTAATCAGAGGTCGGGGGTTCGAACCCGAGCACGCACATAGGTGTTATAGAACTTATCGGAGTAATGTGCGCTTTTAAGCAATTAAAATATCACTTGCTTCAACAGTGAAGGAAAACATCGTGATACAGAAGAGATAAACTCAACGTGGGTGAAGCGAGGTAAAAACTAGTTACACATGTGTGTGTGTTCATTACAAGTAATAAAATAAAAAATCATTGTAATAAAAAAAAGACGGGTTGCACTCCGGGAGTGCCGGCAGAAGTGAAAACTTGATTATTAACGTTGAGCATGTTTGATATTTTGGAATGGTTAGGGAATAATTTTGCACCAATTGCTTTATCAGTATAAAAGTACTATCATTTATGTGGTAGAATACAATATTCATTTATTGCGCTATCGTACACAAACATGACAATTTATATTACATTAAAAATTTAACACTTTAAAACTATTACAATTATTTTACATTAAAAAGTTTATCTCTCCGAAAAATCAACTTTCATCCATAATTTCAACGACTTTTTCACCATCATCATTACCAGAACTATCCATGGATGCGCGTGGCACGCTGTAACATACACGAACATTCCTGCGCTGCCTAAACGAAACAGTAGGCCCAGGCATACATTTTCGCCGCGCCGTAGAGAGGGGATAGCTGTCTACTCTCCATCCGTCTTACGCTTTTTCGATCAGGTCACGTGTCCTGACGCGAGTTTAAGATTTTATACCCATTACAGAAAAAGTGCTCAACGCCGCTAAAGAAGTTTTCACTTCAAAAATGCCTTCTTTGTCATCTTTTATTCAGTATTCAGATTCATAAAACACAGTTATCCAGCGGTGAGAGATGTTTTGGTAACCACATTCTTATCGTTAAAGCGCTAAGAGGTTGCAATTAACTCGAAATAGTAGGAAAAAAGCCCATCAGAAACGAAGCCCACAAGAAATACCCCCAAGCGATTAAGCGTTCCGATATGATGCTGAGTAGGAGGATGGGTTCAGCTGGCGACGCATCGGAGCTGCAGATGTCCATAGACAACGGTAATCACTTCACATTAGGTGACCCACCTGCTCGTTTGCCTGCGATGTTATTATTAAAATGTTGAATTGTAACACTTGTTTTTTTTCAACCACTCAAGTTAGCCCTTGACGGCAATTTGACCTGATGGTAAGTGATGATGCAGCGTAAGATAAGATGCAGCGTAATAAGAGAGCGGGCTAACCTGTTAAGGTTTTTACGCGACATCGTGCCGGAACGCTAAATCGCTTGGCGACACGTCTTTGTCGGTAGGGTGGTGGTTATGTTTTCATGAACACATATTGAATGCTAGATAAGCATATTTGTATATGTATTAAAACGCTCAAGTTTCCAACTTGCGCAAAGTGACGAAGGCGCGCCTAAGGCGGTATCACACCCCCGCCTCGGCCGCAGCGGTACTAATCACATCCCATAATATGGCTCCAATATTTTGACCTATCATTATATCTCGGTTCGGCCTTATTTAATATGGCTCCTAATTTGGTAATGACGAGAAAATTATATAACGTCGTTTTATAAACGTAAAGCACAAATGCAATCTCGATAATAATTATAAGGTAGTCGATGCGTTCATGGAATACAATTAGGTATTTTTCTTCCCAGGGTGGTGCTGCTATTACACAAATCATTTGCGCTGATCCACGCCACGTTGGTCTAAGTCGGTTAATGGACGGGATGTATAAGATGAAAATGACTCATTATCAGATTTTGCAGTTTGTGAAACTGAGTACATGCTTCATAAAATATTTCAGACCGCAGAAGTTTAAACAGTTACTTAAAAACATACATCCCACAATGACGACAATGTATCAAACAAAAGTGAACTATAATAAATAATAATTAAAATCTCTCATTATTGTATTTTACAAACCAAAAATTTATATAAAGAAAAAATTTATATCTGAGTTATTTTCCAATTACTTGGTTTCTAAATGACATATCTACTTGAAAGCTAGCTCATATCGCAGGAGATGGTTATTATAATTTAATATAATTTATTATATAATTTATACAATTATATACATATGTCTCATCTCATCTCATTCACAATGCATTTCGCTGCTGACAGACCCTTAAAAAAACTACTGACTGGACTGTCTACGCGCCCTGTTCAAGGTCACGACTTAACGGTGATGCTTAGTCAGCGTACAGTTGTCGGAGTCGAGCATAGTAATTTCAGTCCAATAACTCAATCTGTTCCGACCCATATTAAGTCAAGATAAAGACGGAAATGCTCAGAGCATCAAACCTTTAATGAATAGCTCCCAAGAATTACTATTGGTTTTTTTTTTAATCTGGGTTTTTGGGACTTTCTGAAACGGACATGTCAGCCCCATCATCTCCTAAATAATGCTATTGGTTATTAGAAATTACAAAACACAAGCAGCACAACGCCAAACCTTCGACGTGCATCGTTTAACTTGAAAGGTTCTCTTAATAGACATGGCATTAAACAAGCATAACAAGTCAGCGAGTTACTTGAATTATTAACGAAAAGTTGAGGCTTTTTTGTAATATTTCATAGATTTAGTATTCATATTAGGCTATTTAACATTCTCCAACGGTTCCGCCATAAAGCAAATCATTAAGTATGAAAAACAAAGTAATTTGGAACAATCGCGCCGCCTCGGAAATATTCATAATATTCTCATTTCTCCTTGTTGGCCGCTTAGCCAGCCTGGTCCGGTACAACGCGGCCTGAATTCTAATCGTCTGTTTGACCGTTGCGTTATAAATCTATTATGGAAGCTACGCTTTATTTCAAATAACATATAATAAATATTAACCTGCAAAGATTTGCTAGCTTCTAACTACTCCTCTCTATTAATTAATATATATTTTTTTTTTATTAAATTAATTTATATGTCGTAATCTAAATATACATAGTTACAAAACCAAAATTGTAAAGTATCAAAGATTTGGAAAAAGGCGGGAGACTTCGTATATTACGGGCGCGGTTCTTTCGCGCTTTTCTTGAATTAATGTTTGAGGGAGCCGCGTCCGCCGAGAGCGAAGTTTCCCGCCATTTTTCCCTCACTTCAATTCTGTATTGCTATAAACTTGACATTGGCTTGTCTGTGTAAAGCCATTAAAAGAAAAAAAAAGAATCCAAAATTTAGACAGAACTTTAACACATTTATTTAGTAGGTCAATAAAGATTAATTATGAAAGAACATATCACACTAATAAAGGCTAGAACCTGTAATCTATAAGTAAAAGAAAAACGAAGGTAACCAGAAATATATTTTAGTGTAGAACACCCATCGTTTTTACCATAAATAGATAATTAAAAACGATTTTGATCACGGAGAAATGGCCACGGATAAAGATTTTATAATGAAATAAAATGTCGATTGCGTAAACGCATTTCTTATACTTTGTCGAAGAATAATTTGCGTTCAGAAAGTAATGAATTGCTCATTGTGTATTGAAAGTTTCCCGTTTCTGAACGCGATACAATGGCCTATGGTGGTTTAGGGGTGTCTCATTCGAAATAAATAAGTATAGACATTTTTTTTTCTAAATATCATTCAAATATAAATATATTCATTGAATTCAAATCATGAAATTCATTGATGAATTATAACCAGTAAAGCTTACTTATTATTTGTTACATCACAATTATTTATTGACAATGAAAAAAGGAAATAGGTTGCAGACAAACCGTAGAAACAAGTTAGTAGTAGTCTACTGAGATTAATAGTTTCCTGATTGTCAAATTATGGTTTTGTAAATTAAAAATATACTTAACTAACTAAACTTACTTAACTGCGTAAATAAGTTACGTGTACGTAGGGTACTTACGTATTTTACACTGAAAAATAATTCTAAGATATAATTTTACTTCCTTCCCATTTTGGTTTTGTTATATGCAGACTATTACATAAAATTTACAAGATCATCACTGTAGTATTTCTAAAAATACAACAGTGCCAACCCTGTCTGTGTCCGTTCCTGGCTGAATGGAGCGTTCGGAATTTAAATTTTAAACACAAGTCTGGGGTTTATATATTCTGTGACTCCGTGTTACTTTAAATGCATTCGAATTTTGAAATTGCAGCGAGATTTTTTTTAAATGTGTGTTGTGTATTTTTTTTTAACCGCGGTGTCCAATTAATTTAAATTTCAAAGTTTTTCTGAAGGACTTTTATTTAATTAACTGTATTAAACACATTCCAAACTTCTAAAGATAGTGGAATAGTGTAATTATTTCAGAGGTATTTTAAAGCGACGACAAGATTACAGAGTTTTAACATATTAATAAATAAATACTAGCATAGAGGAAATTAAGCTATGTATCCTTTCGCTAGCCATATTAGGAAACACTAATAAACTTAAAAGGAAAATTGAGTGAGAAATGGAGGAAAATATTAAAAAAACATGAGACGTTATATTATGCTGAAACATGAAACCGCTCTAGCCAAGCGTAACATATCAAATGATGTGAGTTCGATCCGAAGTGGAACATTGCATCTATACTGATATTATAAAAGTTTGTTTGTTAGCTATATTCACCCAACCAGTCAAATTAATATTAATACAATTTGCCACAGACATAGCTTGTATCCTGTAGAAGGATATAAAATATTTTTTTGTCCAGGAAAACAATAATATCCTCGGGGATTTTAAAAACTAAAAGAAACGTGATGCCTTCGTCTTCGGAAAGCATCTAGTGCTCTGATATTCACAGACAGACAAAACTGTTAACTAATTTATAAAATCCAGTCCATGAAGAAACTTATTCCTATCAAAAATTATAAGCCCAGTGTAAACTAGTTTTTTGGTAAAAAGATGGTGCCATTTTACAACTTTGTACTTCGTGTTGTTGGCTGTTGTTAGTTGTTTAGTTTGGGGCAAAATTGGCCCCAATTTTGTAACTAAATTGTACACAATTATCTAAACTGAATGACACAGCACTTCTTTTAGAATCTATGCGTTCGGTTAAACGGTTTGTGTACTACAGAATTTGCCCCATTATCAGATTCCCAGGATACGGGATTGTGTTCAGCACGCTATAGTGGTGCGCGTCCTGCACGATCGGCTGCTGCGACGACTGCTGCTTCAGCTCCTCGAGCTCAGCGTGGATCTGGCTCGAAGGACCAAAAACATGTAGGGTTTTTTTCTACGATCTTGAGACGATATGGTGCTGATAGAAGAGATGATAGGCTGATACGTGATAAGGTGCGGATAATGAAACTAAGTTCACCGCTGATATATATTAATTTGATGTACACCTTTGATAATAATTACGAGTTCTATATACTAAGTAAAATGCTGACTCGAGCAGCGCCGCAGCTTACAATCTATATATATAAAAATCAATTGCTGTTCGTTGGTCTCGCTAAAACTCGAGAACGGCTGAACGAATTTGTCTTATCTTGGCCTTGAAATGTTCGTTGGAGGTCTAGGGAAGGTTTAAAAAGTGAGAAAAATTCGAATAATTGCCGGGAAAACCCTAAAAACAGCCCTTTTCTTTTTCCATATAATGAGTCAATTTGAACTTTATTGCTATTCAATAAAGTTCATATTAAATTATAATCACTCACTGTTGTCTATGAAATGTAGGTGTATTCCTAACCAAAGAGTCAATTTGCAATTTATATTTAGGTAATATTTTATCCCGGTATTTCCACGGAAAGGAAAACTACGCGGGTAAAACCGCGGGTCTCAGCTAGTAATATATATTTTTTTAATAATAAAGTTTATTTATTTAGCACATTTAACACATTTTACATTTTCATTGTAAGAGGAAACAAAAACAATGCAAAATAACAAGTATGGTATGCAGCCTTATGAATTTAAATGAGTTTTATTATATATTATAAAGTAAACAGTTAGTTTCTGAAGCCAAACTAGGTTTAACCTGTGCTTCAGCTTCAGAAAAACAATATTAGCAAATAAAAATACCTTGCACAGACTGTACACTATACGTATACCGTATCGAGCGTAAGCTTGCGGATGCATGCAATTTATTTATCTGTCCGTCTGTTAACGATATTTTAATGCGCTTTAAAGGACTTTGGTAAAAGAATGTGCGTCTGTGCCTTTTTTATTTATCTCCTTAATGGGCACCCGGTGTTAAGTCCGATGCGGATTTTCAAATGAAAAAACCATTACGATTTGAATTAAGAACGGCGGAATCAAAACCATGTGAATGGAAACGAGCAATTTATGATGCTTATACGCCTTACGCTGTGCCACAGAGTACAAATAGCACAGATTCATAATAAATGAGATGGGATTCATAAAAGACAACGCATAGGGATGGGTTAAGTCGACAATAATTATATAAACTTATTGATGATATTTTAAGTAAAGATTAAAGAAAAAGTTTTATAGAAATCTTCTTCATGCAAGTACTTAATTTATACGATAAGTGAAACGATTATGGTAAAAGTAAAATAAAATAAAACAAAATTAAGTTACTTACTCCATTCTGCAGTTAAACTTACGTCGTGAAGTCAATGACTAGGTAAATAAAAAAAGAAAATTGGAAAATTAGTGAAAATTAGGGATAATTAAAATTGTCATTTAAGAATATTTACTCACATTTTGTATGTAACATTTATATTGAAATAACGGAATTTCGCAGCACCTATTTATGTAACTATGTCTTTTACATGATTGTTTGATCTAAACAGATCGCCATTTATATACGTTTTGCTGCGTTTAGTTGTCTATTTTCTGTACAATTCAGTTGTGTACATTAATATCTGTGCATTCATTTATTTTGGATGCATACGTCATATTAGGATTCTTGTAAACTCCGGCAAAATGGTTGAAAGCGATTGAATGTAATGAAGGATACAGGTGAATGTACTAAAATTAAGATCTATTTTATTCCGGCGAAAGTCTGGCGAGATGGTGAAAAATCTACACAGACGTTGTCGCGGGTGAAATATTTAATGATATGTTTTTAATAGTAGAATTGTTGTATACTAGTATATGTAAATCTACTTCAGGTATCTATAAAGCGTTTATAGCACACTAGCTGTTGCCCGCGACTTCGTCTGCGTAGAATTGCTGATTTTACTTGAGATTGAGGTTACCCGTGCGGCCAATGCCCTGTTTGAGAAAGTAAGCTACAGGCAAATGTCAAATTGCCGATTTTCGTATCTCTAAATTAAAAAACATAGGACTTTCATACAAACTTCAAACCCCTATTTTACCCCCTTCGGGGTAGATTTGGATGAAAAAAAATTTTAACCTTATAAGCGGTGATAGCCTAGTGGTTAGGGCGTCAGCCTCCTAATCAGAGGTCGGCGGTTCGAATCCGGGCACGCACCTCTAACTTTTCGGAGTTATGTGCGTTTTTAAAAAATTAAAATATCACTTGCTTCAACGGTGAAGGAAAACATCGCGAGGAAACCTGCACGCCTGAGAGTTCTCCATAATGTTCTCAAAGGCGGGTGAAGTCTGCCAATCCGCACATGGCCAGCGTGGTGGACTATGGCCAAACCCTTCTAATATTGAGAGGAGACCCGTGCTCTGTAGTGAGCCGGTAATGGGTTGACATGATGATGATGATGATGACTAACGCCCTAAAAGAAACCTATTTTCAAAATTTCAAGCTTGTAGACTTCATAATAAAAAAATAAGCAAAAACTATCATCCCCTATTTTACCACCCTTGACAGGTAATATTTAAAAAAAAATTGATGTACATGTTTTTTATTTATCATTATTAATGCAAATTTTTGTGTCTCTAACTCTAAAAACAAAGAAATTTCATACAAACTTCCAACCCCCCTTTTACCCTCTCAGGGGTGGAATTTCCAAATATGCTTTCTTAGCTGACATCTCTTAACTATCAACTACCTAATTGCTAAATTATAGCTTTATACGTACAATAGTTTTTGAGATCTCGTGTTTAATCAGTATGTAAGTAAGTCAGTATGTAAGTATGTAAGTAGTAGTAGATATACGAGCACACCTTTGACATGAACGTCCCTATTCTATCGTTGACGATATCTCCATCCCTTTCGTATGAAACTCGTTTCGCAATACATGTAAGCGGCATTGTCTATGGTTATTGTGTTTTAAACGGAACAAATAGTGGTTTTATTGGACGGCGGGTAAGTGACATCATTGGGATCACTTGTTTGATAATAAATGACAATCAGTAATCACATTAAAGTGGATTGGCCCTGATTGTGATTGCGACGGTTTCTGCTTCATGTAGTTGTGGTTTTAATTGTTACTATTATCTATATAATTGAATAAAAAGGTTTTTTTTAACTCACAAAAAGGAACGTATAAAGGTTGAACAATCATTACAATTTACAGTACAGTTCAGTCTTAGTGACAAATTTTATCTCCTCGTAAACAAATAAAAAAAAAAAATTGAAATTGCTCGTATTTAATGTAAAAGCGGTGATAGCCCAGTGGTTAGAGCGTCAGCCTCCTAATCAGAGGTCGGCGGTTCGAATCCGGGCATGCACCTCTAACTTTTCGGAGTTATGTGCGTTTTTAAAAATTAAAATGTCACTTGCTTCAATGGAAGGAAAACATCGTGAGGAAACCTGCACGCCTGAGAGTTTTCCATAATGTTTTCAAAGACGTGTGAAGTCTGCCAATCCGCATATGGCCAGCGTGGTGGACTATGGCCAAACCCTTCATATTGAGAGGAGACCCGTGCTCTGTAGTGAGCCGGCAATGGGTTGATCATGATGATGATGATGAATGTAAAATTGTTGAAAGATCATAGAAAAATTTACTAGAAACTATTTAGAGAAAAATAACGTATATAAAAACATATTAACTAATATAATATGACAAACAAAACTATAAAAGAGTTATATTAAAACAGAATAAGAAGAATCTAATTAAATTACCCATATGAGGGCAAAACCCACATGTGCTTTTTTATATCTATGAGATAAGACGAGAAAATGGATTGAACATTATTATCTCGTGGCGCACGTGTTAGGATATTAAAACATTCGAGATAACCAAATATAAATTATCTATTGATAGATAAATCGATGATGATGCAGAGGCGTCGTATATTACGATTATACAGGGTGCGTCTAACGCGTAGATTTTTCCGGTTACAATGTCTTTGCATGAAATTAAAATAATTCTGGGCAGGTTTTTAGAAACGTTAATACACTAGGGATAATTCACCAGGGGGCACTAAGGAAGGCTTTCTTCATTTTAAGTTTTCTGTCTTTTATTTTTGTCATGATTTTTGTGTTTATATGGTTTATCAAACAATTAATTTATTACTTGAATTATTTTAAGGGGAATTTTGATGCGTCTATAACTTACATAGTAGTGAGTTGATGGTGATAAACACGTAAATTTATAACTAAAACTAGTTTTAAATCTTACTATAGTGTTATTACCTTACCTACCTTTTGACGACTTCGGTGGCAGCAGCGGCGCACGCGCTTTGGCATTATGAAGGTGGGTGGGTGGTCCTGGATTCGATTCCCGGCTCGAGTCTGGTCCGGTGGGAGGCTTCGGCTGTGGCTAGTTACCACCCTAACGACAAAGATGTGTCACCAAAGCGATTTAGCGTTACGGCACGATGTCGTATAGAAACCAATTAGGAGTATGGGCTTACCATAACAGGTTAGCCCGCTACCATCGTAGACGGCATTCAAATATAACCAAATCTTGTATTTATAAATTTGAAAGTACCAGTCTTCCAAACGCTCCCTGGTCTAAGAAGAAGCCCACGACAAACTTAGCCGGTTAATTATTCCTTTTATTATTACCATCTCACATTGTCAGGCTAACGATGGCTTCAGGCTAATGATGATGGTGCTTGAAAACACGAGGCCGTTCAACCGCGTCCAAGCAAGAAGCAAATGTGGGGCAAGGGACGCCTGCACTACATAATGCAAGGATATCGATTACCTCCTTGGGTAATAAGGGCTTTGTGCTTTCCCGCGCTTACACCATACCTGAGGGACTTCGGAAATTTATAACAGATGTTTCAATGGGAAATCATGTTATCGCTGCGATTCTAAGAAGCTATATATATAGAAGCGGTGATAGCCTAGTGGTTAGGGCGTCAGCTTCCTAATCAGAGGTCAGCGGTTCTAATCCGGGCACGCACCTCTAACTTTACAGAGTTAAGTGCGTTTTAAAAAAATTAAAATATCACTTGCTTCAACGTTGAAGGAAAATATCGTGAGGAAACCTGCACGCCTGAGAGTGCTTCATAATGTTCTCAAAGGCGTGTGAAGTCTGCCAATCACACATGGCCAGCGTGGTGGACTATGGCCAAACCCTTCTCATATTGAGAGGAGACCCGTGCTCCGTAGTGAGCCGGTAATGGGTTGATCAAGATATATAATTATATACATTATGATGTTTTTATTAATTAACACATAAGTATGTTTTACAAGTTGTTTGTAACAGTTAAATTGTTATTAATCTGTATACGTCCAAAACAGTATAAAATTTTACTAGACTACTATTATGAGTGTATTAAGGTGGTTGTCATCGCGTCGTGCCGCCACGCTATTGGTTCCCGCCAAAACGGTGGCAAGTGATTGGTCCACGCAATTAGCAATAACAATGGACGTCCCGAGGACAGTGCTAGAAGTTTAGTAATATTTTTTACTCTATAATAGAGGTGGTGACCTCTGTCGGCAGTTTCCTTGGTTACCTTTTGTTTTTCCATAGTAACATACTTAAGGAGTGGAACTTTCCATACTATGTGAAACCTCGTGTCATCTACTAATTTATTTCCATACAAATAATTAAGAAATGGCGAATGTGTATGTTTTTTCAACCCCTTATAGTTTTTCGCCGTCCTTCGTGCGCGGCCATGTCGCATTACTCGCGTACAACTTGCGGGACTTCCGAAGCTTATACCAGATGTTTTCATGGGATATGACGACATTTGAAGGGAAGAATGTAAAAAGTGTATCCTCGATTCTTGCCATTTTTTATGTTACCGCATTTAAAGAAGGATGCCATGTGTGGTAGGCGTTGACTCATCCCACTTCTGATGTTGTCGACGACGCAACGCGTGCGCTGTAGCATTATAAAGTTGGAGGTCCTGTGTTCGACTTCCGGCTCGAGTCTGGTTCGGTGGGTTGGCTTCGGCTGTGGCTAGTTACCACCCTTCCGACAAAGACATGTCGCCAAACGATTTAGATTTAGCGTTCCGGCACTGCCATCTTAGACTTGATCATCATTTACCATAAAGGGCTATTTGATCTGTATATAAAAAAAATGTTAGTAATTTAGGAATAACTTATAATGGAATAGTTATACCTAGATGTTGAATCAATTTGAAATTGCAGTTGAGCCTGTCTGATACTTTTTGAGCTCTGAACCACCGAATACAAATAAAATATGTATAAGAAGGACAAAACTAAATTCTCGTATTTTTAACCGTGGTAAATCATCAGAAGTGGGATGAGCAATATCTATGGATAAACTATCAACATATACGTACGTCCGTATGTTAGGCCCGTATTTATAAATATACATTGACTGGTTCCTGAGAACCTGATATTAGCAAATTGTCGATTTATTAATAATTTACAACTATTTTATTCTCTTATTCGACGACCTCCGTGGCGCAGTGCGTGCGCTGTCGCATTATAAAGTTGGAGGTCCTGGGTTCGATTCCCGGCTCGAGTCTGGTCTGGTGGGAGGCTTCGGCCGTGGCTAGTTACCACCCTACCGACAAAGACGTGTCGCCAAGCGATTTTAGCGTTCCGGCACGATGTCGCGTAGAAACCAATTAGGAGCGTGGGATTACCATGCTCCTAACAGGTTAGCCCACTACCATCCTAGACTGCATCATCACTTACCACCAGGTGAGATAGCCGTCAAGGGCTAACTTGTAAAGTATAAAAAAAAAAATTTAAACTTTATCGCTCATATTTCGAACATTTAATTTAACTTGGTACTACTATTACTTAACACAGTATTGACTCAACACCGATTCAACTGAAACTAAAACATTCATAAGTAAGCCTTAACTCGTGTTATATGAGTAGTGAAAGAGGTCTTCACATTACCCGTGAGACAAACCCGAGTATTTTAACACTGAAATGTTCTGAAACTGAAGAGAACTTGACGGAATTTGGTGTAGAGATATAGCTAGTATGTTGAGACGTTTAAAGAATACATTTTATCCCGGAAAATTAAATTATATTTTAAAGGGCATTCATCATCATCATCATCATCATGATCAACCCATTCTCGGCTCACTACAGAGCACGGGTCTCCTCTCAATATGTGGGAATTGGCAGACCTCACACACCTTTAATAACATTATGGAGAACTCTCAGGCATGCAGATTTCCTCACGATGTTTACCTTTACCGTGATAAGTGACATTTTGCTTAAAATAATAAAATAAATTGCTTTAAAACGCTTATAACTCCGAAAAGTTATAGGTGCGTACCGTACGTAACCTTGTAGAAAAGTCTTACTATAGTGTAAAGGATTATGTAAATGATAAACAAGCATGGGTATGAAATATCGCTCTAATAAGATAGCTCTTAACATAATTTTAAGTGGCATGTGAGATGTTGATAACAAAAAGGAAATTTATCTGGCTAAGTTTGTCGTGGGCTTCTTCTTAGACCGGGCGCGTTTGGAACCCTCATAGCTTTAGTTTTAAGTTTACGTATTACGAATGTAGTTATCAATATCAAATCACTACTATGTAAGTTATTGACGCGTCAAAAGTGTCTTTTAAAGGACTATTAGAACGTCGTAACCACTAGGCTATCATAGCTTCAAAAAATAAAAGACATTACATAATCAAAAGCGCAAGTCAAAATACTAACCTAACCCTACACGGACTTACACGCCTGTCAAGTTTTTTATCCCTGATAAGCTTAGGCGCCCTCAACCGTATCCGCGTTACCCTAATGAAGCCAAACAAACGTAATGTGCACACGACCTTATTATATTGTATGTCTGATCAATAAGCGAATCGAGCTACTTACCGGGTTTGTTTTAATTAAATGACGAGTCACGCGATCCCACGTGATGGTAAGTGGCGGTGGCGTCTAAGATGGGTTCGGAGGAGCTAAGCTTATTAAACATCAGGGGTGGATTGGTATCGCGAGCGCCGGACAGCTTTTCAGCCTCGCGAGAGACAAGGTGAAATATGCCATTCTGACGGCCAACCTTCACTAGTTGGAGAGGCACCTAAAGAAGAAGTTTATTGATACCATATTGCTAGTTGGTACAGATTTTTGGATGTACGTCCTTGTCGATAAGATTTTTTGTTATACATCACAAGTTAGGCCTTGACCTGATGGTAAGTGATGATGTGGTCTAAGATGGTAACGGGATAACCTGTTAGGGTTATGGTAAACCCATACTCCTAAATGGTTTCTAGACACCTCTTTGTCGGTACCACCACACCGGTAAAAAAATGTCGCCAAGCGATTTAGTGTTCCGGCACGTTATTGCTTAGAAGCCAATTATGAGTGTGGGTTTACCATACCCCTAACACCATCTTAAACTGGATCATCACCTGCCATCAGGTGTGATTGCCGTCAAGGGCTAACTTGTAGTGTATAAAAAAAAAAGACGGGTTGCACTCCGGGAGTGCCGGCAGAAGTGAAAACTTGATTATTAACGTTGAGCATGTTTGATATTTTGGAATGGTTAGGGAATAATTTTGCACCAATTGCTTTATCAGTATAAAAGTACTATCATTTATGTGGTAGAATACAATATTCATTTATTGCGCTATCGTATACAAACATGACAATTTATATTACATTAAAAATTTAACACTTTAAAACTATTACAATTATTTTACATTAAAAAGTTTATCTCTCCGAAAAATCAACTTTCATCCATAATTTCAACGACTTTTTCATAACGCGAATGTTCGTGTATGTTACGCGCAAGCGCCCTGCGCTGCCTAAACGAAACAGTAGGACCAGGCATACATTTTCGCCGCGCCGTAGAGAGGGGATAGCTGTCTACTCTCCATCCGTCTTACGCTTTTTCGATCAGGTCACGTGTCCTGACGCGAGTTTAAGATTTTATACCCATTACAGAAAAAGTGCTCAACGCCGCTAAAGAAGTTTTCACTTCAATAAAAGCTGTCTTCGCATCGTACTATCGCATGGACTCAAACAAACATAACCTCTCACCCCAAGCGAAAAACACTTTAACAGTTAAGCAGTGAATAAAAAAAAATCCAGACTAAATATCTCGACTAAAGCAGCAGATCACAAAATCAATAAACAACTAACAAGCTCGCAACAAAATCCCAAACAAACAAGCCCGTAGCAACTAATAAGTATGCAAATCTCAAACGGACCGGCGAGAGTAACGAGAATATGTCCAATTAATCGAGTCCTCCCCTCGACGGTACGTCACTAATCAGTGAATCACGCCAAAACGACCCTTATTACAAGCCGGTAGACGTGAAAATTGAAAACAATCCATTAACCATCGAGCAGCTACCACCCTTCATCAAGGAGAGGACATAGTTATCTGGTTTGATATACCAACAATATCACTGTCTGAGTGGAGCCACTTTCAAACAGCAAGTTCGGGTGTGGTATGATGCTGCAAAGAAACTACTTGATTTATCATCATCATTAACATTTCAGCGATTGCATCGAGGACAAACATCAGTGGTTTTTACGATGTATTTTTACGATTGATTATACACTATACTATATATTATATGAATTTTTAATAATATATTTTTGATACTACTATACACTATACTATATATAATATGAATTTTTAATAATATATTTTTGATAAATAAAAAACTGATGATCTACTGCGGGTGGATGAGGAAGGCGAAGGACCGTGTGTGGTGGCGTGCTCTCGGAAAGGCCTAGGTCTATAGGTTGATTGATTGATTGATTGAGATGTCTACTGCTGTATTTCCCACTCAAATACCTGGATTAATCTTCTTATCCACACCTACTCGTAGTAGTTTTGACGACAGTTACTAACTGATTTTCGCCATGCGCCAAACATATTAGTATAATTAATATTAATATATATATTCTGTAATATTGCATGCCATAAGGCTCAATTTGGCTGGATGTAATTGTATCTATTAAATAAGACTTACCTATTGTAGAACCAAAATTCGCAATTAATTGAATGTAACAACTGTGAAATAGGTACACAAGTAACAAGGTAATTTCATAAGCACTCATATAATAATTGATTGCAATAACGTAATGCAAAAATATTTTATGTAGTTTTCGAACGAAACGAACGAAGAAAGATTTCGATAGCCTACAAAAAAATATGCTTAACGCAAGTATTTTGAAGCCGGAACGCTATTGGAAACGACGGAATTAATGATCGCCTAACAGCTAGATGTAAAATCTACAAATATATTTCATCGAGACTTGAGGGTAGTTAAAAAACTACTTACCTAAAGTTAGTGAAGTTTTAATGGAACTTGTTCGATGGCATTTCTTTCACATTAAAAGGAATTCAAGCAAACCGGCTGAGAAAAGGTGTCCTTTTAACTTTTAGATTTCATTTCAAACTAAATTTGATTAAAACATTAACAGACACACTTTGTATATTTAATATGTTATTTATATTTTCGACCAAATGGGCTGGCACTATAATAATTCATAATTCAGCATATAACACCTTCTTTGTGGGGGGACACTGCGTCGCTTTTTGCTATTAACATGTCAATAAACTGTCAATTCTACGGTAAATTGAACCGTAAAAAGTTTGATGTAAAATGCAGTTTCCATCGGCGAAAATGTTTAAAAAAAAAATCGTTCACCGTACTCTTTAAAGCACAATCCAAAATGGACTTTAATTAACAAGCAAAAGGTTCTGTATTGACATGTCATAGAAGATTTTTTAAGTGATGCGTACAATAGGGTAGAATAAGCATCGATAGTAATAGATCAGGTTGCAATGGGATGGGTGTTAAGGCCGCCTTTACACAGCAGATGAAGCGAAGCTAGGATAGAAACTATGTAATCTTCACAAAACAATAGAAGTAGTATATACGTAGTATATACTATATATTTCGTAAATGACATCCTAGGTGGCGCAGCGCGCGCGCTGTCGCATTATAAAGTTGGAGGTCCTGGGTTAGATTCCCGGCTCGAGTCTGGACTGGTAGAAGGCTTCGTGGCTAGTTACCACCCTTTTTCTCTCTCTCCAGTCGTTCCTTCATTACTGAAGATCGTGGTCCTGGTGTCCTTGCAACCTCGTGCGGATTAATTGTTTCCACCGGCTTCTATCGGAGGCTAGTCTAGCAATTGTGTGAAATTTTCAGTTAGAGTCCCTCAGCTGGTCTGCCCATCTGGTTGGTGAGCGGCCTCGCGATCTTTTGCCACCCTTTTGAAGAACTTTAAATTGTTAATATAAGGTTTGGAGGTGGGCGGCGGCTCATGCAACACAGTTTTTTACAGCCCGGTTACGCTGTGGCAACCAAGCTTAGGACAGCTAATAGACAGTGCGAAAAAAAATCAGTTTTTACTAATGCAGGGCCGTCCTCGCCATTTTTCTGTATGACCTAAGTTATAACGTTTTTGGAACGAAGTTCCTTATCGCGCGTTGTGACAGGGGGCTAGACGGAAAAAATTCTTACGAAAAGTTGTCACGACACTTTTTGTTATTGTAACCTGTGCGGCGTGGCATGTTTCTTTGTCTGTCTCTCTCTCTCTTATAGAAAGCAAGCCAGATATTTTCATTTCTATTTCGCATTGAACAGTGTGGTGTCGCGACGATTATTTTTGTTGAGTGTATACAGGTTTTTGTAAATAATAAAAAATAATAATGAATCCTGACAGTGTTTCTGCACAAGTTTATATAACATTATATTTGTTAATAATAAAAAAAAAATATTATAACTTAAATAAAATATAATTTTATTACAATTCCTTCACTAATTAATCGAAAGGAACTTCGTTCCATCCGGGTGTTCCTTGACACCTCTCAAGTTTTTTTTTTCTTTGTCGGTAGGTAACTATCCTCCCACCAGACCAGACTCATCAAATATCTCTACGTATAAAATCGGGTCTATCCGTCGCTCTGTTTCTACGTGTTATTATTATGTTGATGCATTTCTAGCAAAATTTCCATAATTCTCGCAGTATACGTAGACGCAGACTCCATCTCAAGGAGTGAGCTATAACTTTCGAACAGCCGCCTCCCGCGGAAGGTAACTTTAATGAAATTGCTCTAAACTTCATTAGCTCTAAACCAATTAATGGCTTAATTGGATGTAAAATCACGGAGCTCGCTATTACGAGATACTTAAAGCGGGTTATTGTAATTGGATATAATTGCATTTATTAGTAATTGCTGTATGAGCGGATATCTATATTAATGACTAATGTAATGTCTAGATTAGTTGAGAATTGGGATTTCTAGCAACTGATACACCGTTGACTATGAAGAGGTAATCGGATGAAGTCCGCAGCGAGCTAAAACAAACAGTCTTGAGTAAATCTGAATATCCCAGATAAGCTGGAGACTGTTGTTTGATTGTATATATATATATATATATATATATATATATATATATATATATATTGTTTATTGGCACATCGTCGTCCCATCGCCTATAAGGTCTGTATCTAACCCACTTGCCAATTAACAATATATATATATAAATATATATATATACGACGATATTAAAGCAAAGCAGAACAAAATTGGCTGGTGGTGGCTAGAGACAGACATGCGTATCTCTGGGGAGGCCTTGACCCACGAGGGGTTTTCCAATCATTAATAAATGTATTTTTTGTTATTATTGTATATTTATAGTAATAAGTCAGAATTAAGATTTAACAATTTGAATTAGCTTTTAAGTTTATGTTGTAAAGGAAAAATAAAAGGCTTTTTATTTTATTTATTTATTTATTATTGTTTATTGTATTCTCCGATTACTCCGTCAATTGTGGATATATAGACGGATAACGTTATGTTAATAGATTGCTACGAGTATACCGCATTTTTTAAGCTTAGTAACTAAGTAGGTAGGTATTACAAACAATTGTAACTGAGTAGGTTAACTCTATAGAAACGGTGTGATGGATCCAGTGGATTCGATAAAGTCGCTATTCTGCCACTGACTTCGCTAGCAAAATATATTGCTTATCATCAAAGTTGCTTGAAAACTAAAAATCTGGTTTTAAATAGGTAATTACACCTTTTTTTTTGTCGAGGTGGGAAATCTTTATGGCTACCTCTGTACCTTGGGCAGGACGAGGTTTTTTTTTATATCGGGGGTTATACCCGAACTAAAAACCATGTCCCTTTCGCTACTTTTGCTGGACACCCGGGGGACCCGCTTTATGACCCGTACACTTTAACATACGCTATATACTATACACTATACTATATATAATATGAATTTTTAATAATATATTTTTGATAAATAAAAAACTGATGATCTACTGCGGGTGGATGAGGAAGGCGAAGGACCGTGTGTGGTGGCGTGCTCTCGGAAAGGCCTAGGTCTATAGGTTGATTGATTGATTGATTGAGATGTCTACTGCTGTATTTCCCACTCAAATACCTGGATTAATCTTCTTATCCACACCTACTCGTAGTAGTTTTGACGACAGTTACTAACTGATTTTCGCCATGCGCCAAACATATTAGTATAATTAATATTAATATATATATTCTGTAATATTGCATGCCATAAGGCTCAATTTGGCTGGATGTAATTGTATCTATTAAATAAGACTTACCTATTGTAGAACCAAAATTCGCAATTAATTGAATGTAACAACTGTGAAATAGGTACACAAGTAACAAGGTAATTTCATAAGCACTCATATAATAATTGATTGCAATAACGTAATGCAAAAATATTTTATGTAGTTTTCGAACGAAACGAACGAAGAAAGATTTCGATAGCCTACAAAAAAATATGCTTAACGCAAGTATTTTGAAGCCGGAACGCTATTGGAAACGACGGAATTAATGATCGCCTAACAGCTAGATGTAAAATCTACAAATATATTTCATCGAGACTTGAGGGTAGTTAAAAAACTACTTACCTAAAGTTAGTGAAGTTTTAATGGAACTTGTTCGATGGCATTTCTTTCACATTAAAAGGAATTCAAGCAAACCGGCTGAGAAAAGGTGTCCTTTTAACTTTTAGATTTCATTTCAAACTAAATTTGATTAAAACATTAACAGACACACTTTGTATATTTAATATGTTATTTATATTTTCGACCAAATGGGCTGGCACTATAATAATTCATAATTCAGCATATAACACCTTCTTTGTGGGGGGACACTGCGTCGCTTTTTGCTATTAACATGTTAATAAACTGTCAATTCTACGGTAAATTGAACCGTAAAAAGTTTGATGTAAAATGCAGTTTCCATCGGCGAAAATGTTTAAAAAAAAAATCGTTCACCGTACTCTTTAAAGCACAATCCAAAATGGACTTTAATTAACAAGCAAAAGGTTCTGTATTGACATGTCATAGAAGATTTTTTAAGTGATGCGTACAATAGGGTAGAATAAGCATCGATAGTAATAGATCAGGTTGCAATGGGATGGGTGTTAAGGCCGCCTTTACACAGCAGATGAAGCGAAGCTAGGATAGAAACTATGTAATCTTCACAAAACAATAGAAGTAGTATATACGTAGTATATACTATATATTTCGTAAATGACATCCTAGGTGGCGCAGCGCGCGCGCTGTCGCATTATAAAGTTGGAGGTCCTGGGTTAGATTCCCGGCTCGAGTCTGGACTGGTAGAAGGCTTCGTGGCTAGTTACCACCCTTTTTCTCTCTCTCCAGTCGTTCCTTCATTACTGAAGATCGTGGTCCTGGTGTCCTTGCAACCTCGTGCGGATTAATTGTTTCCACCGGCTTCTATCGGAGGCTAGTCTAGCAATTGTGTGAAATTTTCAGTTAGAGTCCCTCAGCTGGTCTGCCCATCTGGTTGGTGAGCGGCCTCGCGATCTTTTGCCACCCTTTTGAAGAACTTTAAATTGTTAATATAAGGTTTGGAGGTGGGCGGCGGCTCATGCAACACAGTTTTTTACAGCCCGGTTACGCTGTGGCAACCAAGCTTAGGACAGCTAATAGACAGTGCGAAAAAAAATCAGTTTTTACTAATGCAGGGCCGTCCTCGCCATTTTTCTGTATGACCTAAGTTATAACGTTTTTGGAACGAAGTTCCTTATCGCGCGTTGTGACAGGGGGCTAGACGGAAAAAATTCTTACGAAAAGTTGTCACGACACTTTTTGTTATTGTAACCTGTGCGGCGTGGCATGTTTCTCTGTCTGTCTCTCTCTCTCTTATAGAAAGCAAGCCAGATATTTTCATTTCTATTTCGCATTGAACAGTGTGGTGTCGCGACGATTATTTTTGTTGAGTGTATACAGGTTTTTGTAAATAATAAAAAATAATAATGAATCCTGACAGTGTTTCTGCACAAGTTTATATAACATTATATTTGTTAATAATAAAAAAAAAATATTATAACTTAAATAAAATATAATTTTATTACAATTCCTTCACTAATTAATCGAAAGGAACTTCGTTCCATCCGGGTGTTCCTTGACACCTCTCAAGTTTTTTTTTTCTTTGTCGGTAGGTAACTATCCTCCCACCAGACCAGACTCATCAAATATCTCTACGTATAAAATCGGGTCTATCCGTCGCTCTGTTTCTACGTGTTATTATTATGTTGATGCATTTCTAGCAAAATTTCCATAATTCTCGCAGTATACGTAGACGCAGACTCCATCTCAAGGAGTGAGCTATAACTTTCGAACAGCCGCCTCCCGCGGAAGGTAACTTTAATGAAATTGCTCTAAACTTCATTAGCTCTAAACCAATTAATGGCTTAATTGGATGTAAAATCACGGAGCTCGCTATTACGAGATACTTAAAGCGGGTTATTGTAATTGGATATAATTGCATTTATTAGTAATTGCTGTATGAGCGGATATCTATATTAATGACTAATGTAATGTCTAGATTAGTTGAGAATTGGGATTTCTAGCAACTGATACACCGTTGACTATGAAGAGGTAATCGGATGAAGTCCGCAGCGAGCTAAAACAAACAGTCTTGAGTAAATCTGAATATCCCAGATAAGCTGGAGACTGTTGTTTGATTGTATATATATATATATATATATATATATATATATATATATATATATATTGTTTATTGGCACATCGTCGTCCCATCGCCTATAAGGTCTGTATCTAACCCACTTGCCAATTAACAATATATATATATAAATATATATATATACGACGATATTAAAGCAAAGCAGAACAAAATTGGCTGGTGGTGGCTAGAGACAGACATGCGTATCTCTGGGGAGGCCTTGACCCACGAGGGGTTTTCCAATCATTAATAAATGTATTTTTTGTTATTATTGTATATTTATAGTAATAAGTCAGAATTAAGATTTAACAATTTGAATTAGCTTTTAAGTTTATGTTGTAAAGGAAAAATAAAAGGCTTTTTATTTTATTTATTTATTTATTATTGTTTATTGTATTCTCCGATTACTCCGTCAATTGTGGATATATAGACGGATAACGTTATGTTAATAGATTGCTACGAGTATACCGCATTTTTTAAGCTTAGTAACTAAGTAGGTAGGTATTACAAACAATTGTAACTGAGTAGGTTAACTCTATAGAAACGGTGTGATGGATCCAGTGGATTCGATAAAGTCGCTATTCTGCCACTGACTTCGCTAGCAAAATATATTGCTTATCATCAAAGTTGCTTGAAAACTAAAAATCTGGTTTTAAATAGGTAATTACACCTTTTTTTTTGTCGAGGTGGGAAATCTTTATGGCTACCTCTGTACCTTGGGCAGGACGAGGTTTTTTTTTATATCGGGGGTTATACCCGAACTAAAAACCATGTCCCTTTCGCTACTTTTGCTGGACACCCGGGGGACCCGCTTTATGACCCGTACACTTTAACATACGCGGTATAGCACGTATGTTAAAGCAGAACCCATCCTCTTATCGGTTTCTACGCATTATCATACCGGAACGCTAAATGTCTTGGTGGTATTTCTTTGGCAATAGAGTGGTGACTACGAATCTGTAGCTACTCACTACCACTCATCAGATCAGACTTGAGCCGGGAATCGAAGCCGGGACCTCCTACTTTACACGAGGTCATAACATTTATGAATATTCTTTGATTGTTTGAACGGGTAGGTATAGCTTGATTGTTTTTATATCAAAACATAATGAGACAATCTCATATTAATCAAGGTCTCTAATTGAACTTTCTTAAATACAGTTTTGAAGCTGTGATAGCCGTCAACCTCCTAATCAGAAGTCAGGGGTTCAAACACGGACCTATAACTTTTCAGAATTATGTGCGTATTTAAGCATTTAAAATATCACTCGTTTCAACGGTGAAGGAAAGCATCGTGAGGAAACCTGCATGTCTGAGAGTTCTCCATAATGTTCTCAAAGGCGTGTGTAGTCTGCCAATCCGCACATGGCCAGCGTGGTGGACTAGGGCCAAACCATTCTCATATTGAGAGGAGACCCGTGCTCTGTAGTGAGCCGGTAATGGGTTGATCATGACGATGATGATGATGAAATACAGTTCTTTTAATACATGTGTTTGATGGTGTTTGTTGTGTTGTGTTTGTTTGCTATATATAGCATATAGCTTATTGTGTTTGTTGGCTATATATAGCATATAGCATAAACACCACTGTACGGAGTTTCTATCACAAAGTACGGAGCCGTAAAAACAGTACTTGTACACAGTCCATATTTTACTTTGCGGTAGATGCGGTTGACGACCTCCGTGGCGCAGCGCGCGCTGTTGCATTATAAAGTTGGAGGTCCTGGGTTCGATTCCCGGCTCGAGTCTGGTCTGGTAGGAGGCTGCGGCCGTGGCTAGTTACCACCCTACCGACAAAGGCGTGTCGCCAAGTGATTTAGCGTTCTGGCACGATGTCGTGTAGAAACCAATTAGGAGTATGGCTTTACCATACCCCTAACAGGTTAGCTCGCTACCATCTTAGACTGCATCATCACTTACCATCAGGCGAGATTGCCGTCAAGGGCTTACTTGTAGTGGATAAAAAAAAAAAAGATGCTGTATGGAGTTGCTTTTTATTCATCGTCGTGAAATCCATCCTCATGATTCGCGTGCGGTTTTTTGCGAACGGAACAAAGGTGGTCTCAAATAGAAATCGTGTGTTTATCTGACCGCAGTGCTTTGTTCTGTCAGACAACCCGCCAGTACTAGGTTACAAGTATTGTATTGTACCCACTGAGCAGGGCTGGTAAAACCTAATAAATTACCGACAAAGTTTGTTGCGGGCTTCTTCTTGGAGTAGGGCGCGTTTGGAACCCTCATAGCTTTAATTTAAAGTTTATTTATTTATCACCACACTAGTTATAACCGTAATCATAAGTTTGAATTCTTACATGAATATATTTTTTAGTTCTAAAGCTATAGTTTTATGTGTTGGATGTTTTGAATTTGCTTATAATCCTTTTTTAATTTATTGATTACTTAACAAATAATAATTTAAATAATTGTTTATCACAGCGAATTATCACGTATTATTGTATCGGTATCATCATTCCCAAGCATTGCCGGCTCACTACAGAGCAAGGGCCCTCTGAATTTGGGAAGGGTTTGGCCATAATCCACCACGCTGGCCATGTGCCGATTGGCAGACTTCACACGTTTTTGAGAACATTATGGTGAACTCTGATGCATGCAGGTTTCTTCACGATGTTTTCCTTCACTGTTGAAGCAAGTGATATTTTAATTGCTTAAAGACGCACCCTGCAACCCTGACTATGATTAGGAGGCGGACGTCCTAACCACTAGGCTATCATAGCTTAAGTAAAGTATTTTACGGTAGTATTTTATAAACAGTGCTCCTCCGCATTACAATGAGGAATAGTCCATTCCCAGGCTGGTATGAACCCCAGCCTGCTGCCTGCTATTGCCTCCGACCTATGATCAGGAGGCGGACGTCCTAACCGCTGAGCTATCACAGCTTCAAGAATACACCAGGGCGACATATATCTCCCGCTTCCCATGTAACCCGATGCAAGTTGCAAGGATTCAAGTTCGGACACTTTCGACTCTTGCAAGTTATCTTTTGATCTCGGCGCGTGTGGCCGACACCCACACGACACCGCGCGACACCCGACACCGTACGCGACACACTCTACTGAGCAAAACAGCTTTTTGTCTTTGGCAAACTTCGATGTTATTTTTTATGTTTTATTAAAATCTGTACGTAGACTGTACTAGAGTTAAATGAAAAATATCAAAAAATTAACGCGAAATAACTATTAAAATTGGACTGCTAGTTCCTGTGACTAACTTTTTGTAATTTGAAATTGTAAAATGAATTGCAATTATTAATTTTCCTTTTACCGTATTGGCGTATTGGATGTAAGACTAAAACTTTGTTTAGCTAACACTAGCTTTTACCCGCGGCTTCGCTCGCATTGATGCCATGTATCAAATAAAGACCATTACGATACAAATTAATTAGTGTGAAAACTACATTTGTGTGCTTGGCTTAGATTAGCTATTTTTTTCTTTCACAAAACTTAGAAAAAAAAAGTATCATATGTTTCTGTTTTTATACCTCTAAGAATATGTGTAAAAAGTTTCATGACGATCGGTTGAGTAGTTTTTGCGTCAAAGCGTAACAAACAACGTAACATTCATATTTATAATATTAGATAGATTATGTTAAATATTTATTTATTTATTTTTTAAGATTTTTAGTTTTAGGTTAATCTTAGTTTTATTTTAAGTTATATATGTATTCCTAACAATTAATTCTCACGAAATATTAGATAGATAGATAAAGTCTTTATTGCACATTACAATATTAGGACTCTAAATGAGTAAGGATTCTTACTTAAAAACGACAACCTCCGTGTTGCAATGCGTGAGTATTATAAAGTGGAAGGTCCGTTGGAGGGTTTCGGCCACGGCTCGTTATCACCCTAGTCCCAAAGGCATCCCACCAAGCGGTTCCGGTATGGTGCCAAGTCAATACCCATTAGGATGATCCGTTAGATGTTCTTGAGTTAATTTAACATCAGGTGACCCATCTGCGCACTTGTCGGTCTGTTTAACTTTCCTTTGCTTCTATATATAGCTTTTAAAAACGAAGGTGGATGCCGCTAAAAGATCTATTTCCAACACGAATGTAACAAAAACTGCTTGTAATGCCAATGTTGTGTTTGGAGAGGATAACAAGTGTAACGAATGGCATGTAAGATGGTGATAACAAAAGAATATTTACCCGGCTAAGTTCGTTGTGGACTTCTTCTTAGTTCAAAGTACCTGTGGAACCCTCATAGCTTTAGCTTCAAAATTACGAATGTAGTTATCATTATTAACACACTACTATGTAAGTTCTCGACGTATCTAAAGTGCATTTTAAAGGATTATTTAAATGAAGATGATTAATTGATTGGTTGGTAATAGAATCTTCAACATGAACAATTAACCTCTAGGAATACATAATAATTCCATGGCGTTATGTATTTGATAGAACTGAGGTATCTAGCTTTGACCGAAGCCCGAACATCCCGGCTCAACTCTTGAGCCCTGAATCGAACTCACTGACGGGACTGAATAAGACATCCCAGCTTATAACACTATTTGCTCTGCGCTAGTGAGATCGCCAAAATAAGTGGTAAGTCAAATGCAGCTCATTGCAATATCGCTAACTCCGGGTCAAAGGATAAAGTCAGTTAAAGTCAGCGCCGGCACACACACACAGGGTTGACCTTTTCAATATTAGTACCGGAGATCACATTTATAATGTTATGAGGGCATAGATAGACACAACAGATGCACTCTACGTCATAATAACTGCATAGGCAGTACGTGAAAGTATCACATCGGGCAGATGAACTACAATAGTTGAAATTCTATAAAATGAAATACATTATTTTGTTTCATGCTAGGTTACTTTTTATTTTATGTAAATAATTTAGTATTTTTTTTATTTAATGTTACTACTAGCTTCCCGAGACTTCGTCTGCGTGGACTTCACAATTGGGTCTAAAGCTTCGCTTGTTAACAATATTTACACGATTTTTTTTGAGAGAACGGTATGGAAAATACATGTCCTTTTCCATAGCATAGGTGACATGTATACCAAATTTAAAAACTGCCTTCCTGCAGCTTAGCTCGGTTACGATTTTCAATTTTCCCTCGGGAACTACTTAAGGAATCGGGATATAAGGTACTCTATGTTCTTTTTCATGTCAAAGGCTATATTCATGGTAAAATTTCATCCAAATCTTCTCTGCCGTTTTTGCGTGATGGAGTAACAAACATCCACACTTTCACATTTATATTAATAATAATATACACTATTTATTTTGTTAAATGTTGTGGTCTGTTTATTGACAAAATTGTATTGACCATCATTATGTATACATAAGTGTATATGGTAGCCCGCTACCATATTAGACTGAATCACCACTTAACACCACGAGAGATTTTTATTTATTTGGGACAGTAAACAATGGTATATTAAATACTAGTACCAAGATAAACTAACACATAATAACTATAAATAAATATACAATCAACAACACTATCCACGACTTAACGAGATCGCCGATTGTCGTCAAGTAGCAAACAAACTTGACACTAAGAAACTCACCAATGGTATTTTTTTTATTGGATCATTAAACTAGTCACAATCTATATAGAAACAAAAAAAAACATTTCAGAAGAATAAACACGAGATAGTGACTTTCTAAAAATGACCACAGCATGCAACCTTAAAATTAACCTAAATAATTCAATTTATACCTATAATGCAGTAATTGACAGTCTAATTTGCTTTTTAAAGGAGGCCACAGAAATAATAATAATCAAAACGCAAATATCTCGATCTGGCTCACGAGGTTTCCGACATGTGGCATGTGCAGTCTGCTGAAACCATCCCAATCGTTATATCTGCGAATGGGTTGATCCCAGTTAGCCTCGCTCACCATCTGAGGCGACTGGGGTTCCGTGGCAGTTCGCTGGCAGCCAGGATGCAAAAAGCGGTCTTGCTGGACTCGGCTAGGATAGTCCGCCGGTTTCTCAACCTATCGCCCTGACCCCCGGCCGTTTGGTCTCCCCTGCCGGGGTGTAATCCTCCGCCCGGTGCAAATATGTATTTATGTAATGTGTATGTAGGTTTATTTATTTTTATTTATTTAAGTTTATTATATCTCTTTTGGTTTTTATATGTATTTATTTTGCACACGGGCGTGAGAGTTGGAATATATAGATAATAATCAAAAAAAAATAGTAATATAATAATCTCACTCTGATAAAGATGTTTTAACATGCATTTAGTAGTCTAATTTTAGCTAAGGAATCGATATAAGTACATATAAGATATAAGTACATAGAAACTCGTGAAAATATTAAATATCCTGCCATGACAGCCTATACCAGTCCTTGCGGATTGCTTCACTTCGTTAAAGGAAGTGTTACAAAATTGGGTCAGCCCTGTACGAAGGCTCGAGTTTAGAGTAATTACTCTTTGTTCCCGAGGCCGGTACCTACCTCTGTAATTATATAACGATTGCACGTATACTAACCTGTTTCATTGTAAACAAGAGAAATGTTCATTGAATTGTATTAGTCATATTCAAGTCAGGTCTTTTCTGCCACGTACCTTCAAACTGTGGAACCAGCTTCCATCTTCTGTGTTCCCTAATGGTTATAATATGGGGATCTTCAAAGGGCGGATTAACAAATTGCTCAAGGGCCAGCAGCGGATTGGCGGTTCCTCTGGTGCTGCAAATGTTCATTGGCGGCGGTAATCACTTACCATCAGGTGACCCGGCTGCTCGTTTGCTCGCTATATATATTTAAGAAAAAAGTCATTCATTACTTTTTGGAGTAAGAAAAGTTTGTACAGTTTTGACGACCTCTGTGGCGCAGTGCGTAGGCTGTCGCATTAAAAAGTTAGAGATCCTGGGTTCGATCCCCGGCTCGAGTCTGGTCTGGTGGGTGATTTCGGCCCTGGCTTGTTACCACATTACCGACAAAGACGTGTCGCCAAGCGATTTAGCGTAGAAACCAATTAGGAGTTTCGATTTAGCGTTCCGGCACGAAACCAATTAGGAGTTTGGGTTTACCATACCCCTAACAGGTTAGCCCGCTACCATCCTAGACTGTATCATCACTTACCAACAGGTGAGATAGCCGTAAAGGGCTAATTTGTTGCGTAAAAAAAAGTACTTTGTAATCCGACAAAAGAAAAGGTTTTTATTTAGCGCGATCTACATATGGCTTATAACTGAATTAGATCTTAAGCTGATATCGACAAAATAAAGGCAGCATCATCTGCAGCCACTAAGGGAGCCTTAATATTCGTAAAAGTCAATTGATTTATAATCTGTAATAAACTGTAGTTTTTACGCTTGTCATGAAAGTAACGAGAACCGACGGACGTTGGAGTCGGAATGTCCTCGAGTGGAGACCACGTCTCGGCAAACGGTGTCTTCCGTCGGCCAGGTGGAGTGATGACCTCCGAAAAGTGGCAGGCATCGACTGGATGCGAAAAGCCGGAGACAGGATGAGTTGGCGCTACTTTAAAGAGGCCTATGTCCAGCAGTGGATTAATGTTGGCTGATGATGATGATGAAATTAAAGTTAAGTTGTTTTAGCGCCATTTATATAATCGGTTTACAATAATTAAACATTTTTTCAGCTTTTCAATTTAATTGTGAAAACAGTCCGTTTTTACAATTTAACATCTATTCCGGTTTCCGTTATTCCATTTCGTTGAACAATACTTTTTTCGGAGAATTTTATCATACCAAACGTATACAAGATAAATTCATGCTAAAGTTGATGGAGAAATATTCATGAAAGTTATATTATACGAATAATATAACATAATCAACAACTAGTTCGGAAAACAGGTGCTTAATGCTAGTGTACTATAAGACAATTTTAGTACACTTCTTCTGTTGTATACCTATATATATGTTTTGCTGCAATAAATAAAAAATAAAAAGTTATATTATATATAGCATTACCGCCTGACATTGTGTGTTGTGTACCGTGTCGGTTAAACAACACACTGAGCAAATCGTAATATTTGGTCTGTTAAAGATTTGAAAAGGTTTTTTTTTTTATATTATTATGTGAATTACAAACTGTACTTCGCGCCATCACTAGAGTTGAATTAAGGCGCTAAAGTGGCAATTCTGAAGATGATCGCGGCAAGATTTTACTGTCATTACATCCGGCACTCCTGCGATAAACATGTTTTTTTTGTAATTTATTTTACGGCCCTGGATTCAAGTCCAAGAATCATTTCGCAGTGCCGATGCAGTGTTTTCTGTGACATTAGTATTTTATTAAATATTTTAACTCAATGTTCATTATAAATGTACGAAAATAACTCCCATGTGTCAATTTTGAATACTTTATTTTTTTAAATCTTAAAGTTCTTGTCACCATCGCGGGAAAAAATACATAACATTTATATTTTACTAGTTGTTGTCCGCGACTTCGTCTGCGTAGAATTGCTGATTCCCGTGAGATGGAGGTTTTAAGCTACAGAATAAATGTCAAATTGCCTATTTTGGTGTTTCTAAATTAAAAAACAGGACTTTCATACAAACTTCAAACCCCTATTTTACCTATGGTAAAATAAATAATATTTTAATAAATTTTATTTAAAATATTCTAACCTTATACTTACGCCCTAAAAGAAAACCACTTCCAAAATTTCAAGCTTGTAGATTTCATAATAAAAAAATAAGCAAAAACTATAATCCCCTGTTTTACCACCCTTAACAGGTAATATTTAAAAAAAAAAAATTGATGTACATGTTTTTTATTTATTATTATTAATCTTAATGCAAATTTTTGTGTCTCTTACTGTAAAAACAAAGTAATTTCATACAAACTTCCAACCCCTATTTTACACCCTTAGGGGTGGAATTTCCAAATATCCTTTCTTAGCTGACATCTCTTAACTATGAATTACCTACTTGCTAAATTATAGTTTTATACCTACGTACGTAATAGTTTTTGAGATCTCGTGTTTAATCAGTATGTAAGTAAGTAAGTGACCTTTCGCTTTTATATATATAGATATAGATTTAATATGATACGTAATATGTTAAGGTTTAAAAGTTCATCTCAAGACTCAAGATACGTTATTTAATTAAAAATCTGAAAGTCAAAACAAAATGTTGAACAGAACACGTATGTTCTTAATGGATAATTTAATATGTTTCACCACTTCAAAGTGAGAAGGTAGAAAAAAGGAAACATAAAATTCTGCGGCTTCATGTAAAAGCTGGAAAATTTAACGCGAGGAAGGTTATAATTAAAATAATTTAATATTCTCCTGAAGGTATCCAGGTTCTTTTTATTCTTATATTAATATTATTAAATTTTTCTATGTTGGAATGTCAGGGGTATTCATGTCTTTCCCAGGGGTGCGTATTTATTAAATGGAAATATGTATTTCAATATATGGGGATTGTATTTACCCAAGTCCTTTAACATATTGCCAAATTAAAACAAATGGACTAACACCAGAATACTAGAAGTACAATTAATTTGTAGCGCAGTGTAGTTTAATAGACTGCCAAAATTGGTTATTAATTTATAGGAAATTGTTGGTATACTCGTATTTTTTTTTATCATAGACGAAATCATACCCTCAGCCCGCAGGCTTCGCTTAGGCTAAGTTTAAATTTCATATAAATTTATACACATAAAACCTTTTAAAAAATCCTTTCATAGTGGACGATTACGTTATAATAGCAACATGTATGCCAAATTTATTTTAGACTGATCCCTAGAGAGGTTTAAGCTATGCTTTGACAGATCAGACAGTCAGTCAGGACAAATGTTTTTATATGTATAGATTATCACCTGATTTCTAGATGTCTCTCAATAAAATTGAAAGTTTTCGTAAAACTTAAAAGGTGACTATTAACGCTGCGAGTTAATGTTTCACTATGATTTTAACCGGCTCAGTTTGTTGTGGGCTTTTTCTTGGGTCAGGGCGCAGTTGGAACTATTGAAGGTTAAATTATTTAGGAAACCGTGGTCATCTTAAAGAGCCTTGGTTTATTGCTTGTTTGTAGGTTTGGGTTTTTCTGTTAACATCTGGGAGCATGTTAAACCTGATGATTTAATTTAGGTTTATAACAACTTTTATCAGTAATCCATTGATTAGTTGAAATTAATTGAAAAGTTGGATATGACGGACGGCTTAACATGGTCTACGAGGCGTGTTTAAAATTTGTAAAAGCCCTGCACATACTTACAAAAGAAAAAGTAATAAAACAAAACCGGGGTTTCTGGTTCATTACTTTTACCACTTTTTCTACAAGCAATTAGTTGATTAATCAAAAAAAAACAAGATATCGAGTGTAGGTTCTGCTCTCATTATCACGGTCAATTAGCGGCCCAGCCAACAGGTGGTCGCCGCGGTAGACCACCGCACTCGAGTTACCATTTCCCAGCCGCTTTTTACTAGTGCCATCCTACCATTTACCTGTCGCATAATACTAGATTCCTGGTACATTACTAAAATTAACCGGCTCCATTATACTAAATTTCTAGTACTACCTACTTCCTACCAGTTACCGGCAACTTTATTTCGTTTCTACTATTAACCGGCCCCTTTATTCTAGATTACAAGAACGGTCCTACCATTTACTGGCCCTTGTATACTAGATTACTAGAACAATCCTACCATTTACTGGCCCCTGTATACTAGATTAATAGAACAATCCAACCATTTACTGGTGCAAACCTAACTCTGTTGTTGTACACAAATTTACATTTACCGTCACCGACGCAATGCCATTACGTGCTTTCAAAGACACCGGGAGTAAATTCTTGAAAAAAACAATGTAACCTAAAAAAAATGTTTTGTAGTAAAAAAGGCCGTTTTTGAGTTAAATTCAATTGACGAAGTTTAATAAAAAAGCTGTATACGAGTTAAATTGAATGGATGAATTATAATTGTTTTCCTACTTATGTTTAAATATAACGTAATACAAAGATATCAGGCCTTAACCAACTACAAATATTTAATTTAATTATTATACCATTCAATATCATGTTCGACAGAAGCTAAGGAAAAATCTTAAAAGATGGCCACAGTCTATCACAAATATAAATTAAGTATTCCGGATCTGCCAATCCGCACGTGGCCAGCGTGGTGGACTATGGCCAAACCCTTCTCATATTGAGAGGAGACCCGAGCTCTGTAGTGAGCCGGTAATGGGTTGATCATGATGATTCCGGATCTAAGATTTTCTTTTCTATTTTATAAGCGGAAAAGCACAGCCAAGCTTCCATTGTTGAATAACGCTAATGTCAGTGAGACTTCTTGCTACTTAGAGCGTGCAATCAGCATGAGTACGCAATAGGACGGTGTAAATCAGGAGCCAAGTAGCGATTGTCACGAGGTAATCGGATGGCTTGCAAACGTCGCCTTGTTTTGTCCAGTTTATTGGAGTACGAGATGAAAACGATAGCCAGTAGCTAGCCGCATACAAGTCATAGTTATCTGCAAGCTAACGGAACTAACACCTGCCGTGATTTCTTGCATGGCCATCTGCAGCACCCGAAGAGCCATTTCTCTCGTGCTGCAGATCCAAAGCGTTGAGAAATTTTGTTTATCTGCCCTTTGAATAACCATAAATCGTAGATCTGGCAAAACATAGTAGATGGACGATTATTCCAAAATTTGCAAGCAGGATCCGTAGTAGTTCATGATTGTTCTAAGAGATACCGCTGATCTATTTGCTAGCCGTATTTTGGTACAATCATCATGGACCATATTTATTTATTTATATTAATAGGTAACATCCTAACTTGATCGAAGTATCGACAAATTCAAATAAATAGATCGATAGATAGATACTCTTTATTGCACACCAATTTTAGAGAAACAACAACAAGGAAAATTTAACACATGAGTAGGTATGCAAAGGCGGTCTTATTGCTTTGTTTAGTTAAGATCACATAGTCAATCAATAAGATTGTAACAAGCAATGCCTATATCGTTACACTAGCTGGTGTCCGCGACTTGGTCTGCGCAGGATTAGTATTTCGAGTAGCTTATATTAGCGTAGTGAGAAAAGAACTAACATTATGACGTTAAAATTATCACGCATATGGTAGATTTTTTTCTATTTACTTGACACTTATCGTCATATCTTGGACAATTCTATATCTTTATAAATAGTAGCCTATGTATTATTCTTTTTTTTATACACTACAAGTTAGCCCTTGACGGCTATCTCACCTGGTATAAGTGATGATGCTGTCTAAGATGGTAGCGGGCTAACCTGTCATTAGTATGGTAAACCCATACTCCTAATTGGTTTCTACGCGACATCGTGCCGGAAAGCTAAATCGCTTGGCGACACGTCTTTGTCGGTAGGGTGGTAACTAACCGCGGCTAAAGCCTCCCAACCAGATCATACTCGTGCCGGGAATCGAACCCAGGACTTTTACAATGCGATTTTCGATATATTTCGATTAGTATTTCGAGTAGCTTATTATTAGCATACTTACCTGACACTTATCGTCATATTTTAGACAATTCAAACAATATCTTTACAAATAGTAGCCTATGTGTTATTCTGATATATAAGCTGTATTATGGTAAAGTTTGATTAAAATCCATTCAGTAGTGTTTACGTGAAAGAGTAACAAACATCCTTACAAACGTTCGCGTTTATGATATTAGTGGGATTGGCTAGATACAATCAATCAGCGATTGTTAGACGCAGCCGCAGTGACCGCAGATGACTAATGACTTGTCTAATTAGTGTGTGACGCGAGGATTAATCGCCATTCGCCACGAATTAGACGATCTGTTCCGACCCAATTCGCACGTTGGTCTACCACAATTTGTCATTAGTAACCGCCTACGTTAAATCCCTCAGTGCCTGAAGACTAAAGTTTTCGAACAGTGCGTGTTGCCAGTGATGACTTACGGATCCGAAACGTGGTCGCTCACTATGGGCCTCATAAGAAGGCTCAGAGTCACTCAGCGAGCAATGGAGAGAGCTATGCTAGGAGTATCTCTACGTGATCAAATCAGAAATGAAGAGATCCGTAGAAGGACCAGAGTTACCGACATAGCTCAGCGAGTTGCGAAGTTGAAGTGGCAATGGGCGGGGCACACAGCTCGGAGAACCGATAGACGTTGGGGTCCCAAAGTGTTGGAATGGCGACCCCGCACCGGTAAACGTAGCGTTGGTCGACCCCCAATAAGGTGGACAGAAGACATCAAACGAGTCGCAGGGAGCCGCTGGATACAAGCGGCCCAAGACCGTGGCCATTGGAACTCCCTACAAAAGACGGACGTCTATCGGTTGAAATGATGATGATGATGATGAACCGCCTACGAGGCCAGCGTGGTGGACTACGGCCAAACCCTTCTCATATTGTGAGGAGACCCGTGCTCTATAGTCAGCCGGCAATGGGTTGATCATGACGATGACCTACGTGATGCGCGACAAATACTTTTCACCATTTCTAGGAGTTTTTTTTATATATTTAACGCATTAACTAATTCACCTCCATGTAAGGTGTCTGATCATGTTCTGTTTTCTTACTGAGGTAGCGTTTATGCATATGTTATGGCGTCAAATCTATTATGATATACAAAGTTCCCAACCGATATTTATTGCCGCCAGAATCACTAGCTGAATCGCATTATAAAGTTGGAGGTCCTGGGTTCGATTCCCGGCACGAGTCTGGTCTGGTTGGGAGGTTTTGGCCGTGGTTAGTTACCACCCTACCGACAAGGACGTGTCTTTGTCGGTAGGTTGATAACTAGCCACGGCCGAAGCCTCCCACCAGACAAATCTGCGTCTGTAGTTAGTCATCATGATCAACCCATTACCGGCTCACTACAGAGTACGGGTCTCTCAATATGAGAAGGGTTTGGCCATAGTCCACCACGCTGGCCATTTGGATTTGCAGACTTCACATGCCTTTGAGAACATTATGGAGAACTCTCAGGCGTGCAGGTTTCCTCACGATGTTTTCCTTCACCGTTGAAGCAAGTGATATTATTTTTTTTTTTTTTTAAAACGCACATAACTCCGAAAAGTTAGAGGTACGTGCCCGGATTCGAACCGCCGACCTCTGATTAGCAGGCTGACGCCCTAACCACTAGGCTATCACCGCTTCAGTAGTTAGTAAGGGCTAGTAATGTTACATTTCTGGACTCCTTTTCTTATAAATATTCTCTCTCTCCAGTCGTTTCTTAATTACTGAAGATCGTGGTCCTGGTGACCTTGCAACCTCGTGCGGATTAGTTTTTCCACCGGCTTCTATCAGAGGCTAGTCTTGCAGTTGTGCAGCAGTGAAATTTGCACTAAGAGTCCCTCAGCTGGTCTGCCCATCTGGTTGGTGAGCGGCTACGCGATCTTTTTTTTTTTTAAATAATATTAACTACATCAAATCTGACTCTTATCTAGCTGATCTAACCCATTAAGTCTAGTAAGTTAAGTCTAGGATACAAAAATTTCTCTTCACTTATGGATATATACTGGTAGATAAGAAAATATTCCAATTATAGATATATCATATAATTTACACAACTTACACATAACATTATGTGTTTAATTTTTGTAATTTACGAATCACTTTCACCCACTTACGAGTGAGGAAATACCGGAACACGTCACCCGTGGGTGTTCATTAATGGGTGTGTTTAATATTGAATAATGTTTCCGTTAAAGATGATAGCACACTTGTCAGCACCGAAAATCTCATTTTTCGTGTTCAGCATAATGCAAATATCTCCCTTCCCTTTCCACAATTCCCTAGGCCTTCAGGAAGAATGATTACCGCATTATCCTCATGTTACTTCAGAGCATGAAGAGAGATGTGTTGGTAATGCTTTTAGAATTGTTTTAAGCTAAAAGGCCACCAAGGGCGCAGTTCTATACCTATTATTATTATTAATTTATATTATTAGTTTAATAATTTATTTTATTTGAAATTAAAGTAATCTTTTGTGGCTTTATGTAAAACCTAGATTAAGTTTGGGAAAATTATTTTGTACGCTGTTTTTTACGAATAAATTAATAAAATTAAAAATCAAGTTCATGGTTAAAGAAATACTGTTTGAATTATAAGCAAAAAGCACATCCTTATCAGCTTATTAATATCTCATTACAGAGTGTAGGCTTTCTCATGGGAATGTCTGAATTAGATCATTGGTCCATACTGTTCTAATGCGGGTTGGTGGTCCACGTGAAAGGCCAATGTCATTAAAGCGAGATTAGCTTTACCTCTATTTAAAAAAAAAAAACAGTTTATACGAGACAGTTCTATATCGGTCGTAAGTTTATCACGTTGTTACTGTATGTACCTTCAGTCAGAGGTTTTTTTTTATCCACTACATGTAAGCTCTTGATGGCAATCTCACCTGATGGTAAGTGATGATGCAATCTTAGATGGTAGCGGGCTAATCTGTTAGGGGCATGGTAAGCCCACACTCCTAATTGGTTTCTACGCGACATCGTGCCGGAACGCTAAATCGCTTGGCGACACGTCTTTGTCGGTAGGGTGGTAACTAGCCATGGCCGAAGCCTCCCACCAGACCAGACTCGAGCCGGGAATCGAACCCAGGACCTCCAACTTTAAAATGCAACAGCGAACGCGCTGCGCCACGGAAGTCGTCAAAAGGCTAAGCGGCCTAACTGACTAATGAAATAATCTGAATCTGTGAGCTATACGTGTCTCGCTAAAATTCAGGAGTGTTTTGTGGAGTATGTAGAGCTTATTTGGATCTGTGTGGTGTTAAGAATAAAACAAAAAACGTACAAACCACACCTCACAGAAGTATCCAGTATGATTCGGTTGTATTTCACCAACTTTTTTTCTCAGAAGCTGGTTGCGGGTTGCGATTCCAATGCTGAAAATGTGCGATCAGCGTAATAAAATGTTCCGGGTAATGCGTGAAGTGGGATGGAACAGATCGTTTAATTTGTTAATTAATTCACGTGTCGATGGCACAAATTGGTCACCATTGCCGTGTAAGCGTGACAGATGGATTGATGGTGGGTTCTCTGAGGTCTCACTGGAGCGGAGGTCTCTCGGAAGTGGGAATTAATTTCACGTTACTAAACAAGGTCACTCGCAAATCGGACGGGGATAACAAAGTTCTGAAGTTCAAGTTTATTCTAAAGAACTTCGAACTTCTAAAGTTTTCTAAAGTTTTTAAAGTTCTAAGTTTTGAAATGATAGATAAATATGAAATGAATAACTAATGTTAAGGTGAATAATTTTATTTCGCTGACTTTGCAGCTTTTTTTAACGCTGGGAAATGCGTTTACGCATCACTTCCGGAAGCGACGCAGGTAGAATTGCGCCGTTTCCGGCTGGGTATTTGGGACTCAATGACACCTAGAGTGGTGACCAGAAACCCCTGAGATGCTCTTCCGCGTTGCCAGCCCAGCCAGTGGCGTCCATCGAAAATGTCTCTGCCAAATAAGACCAAAGCGCTGATTACTCTACCAGGGAGGTCGTCACCATTACAAAGTATGACGCCGCTCACAATTTGTTATTAGCAATAAAGTGTTAGGTATCAATATCGCATGCCGTCTAAAAGGCGGGAATACCGTTTACTGCGACTATAAATTAATCGTAGCCAGTTAACTACCGCGAGAGTTTAAATTATCTGGTTACTGCTAAGTGAAGATTCACTTCGCAAGTGCGTACTTACAGTGTCTGTGTGACGCAAATACGTTTATAATGATTAAAACGACATCAGCGGCGCTAGAATGCGCGACAAGTGACAATGAAATGTGAAAATGAAATACATTTATATGTAATTTTTTTTTTTCGGACTGTCTATTAGCTGTACAAACCCTATTGGTTGCCACAGCGTAACCGGGCTGTTTGGCGAGCTTTGGAAAGAAGCTCTGCCAGAAGAAATTTTGAGCCCTAGGGCTCGAAGAAATTAAGGGAACGACTGCCTAAGGGCGCCCCCTTTGAAGCCGAACCTCGGCTTAGGCGACGTTTGGGATAACGGGGGGGTCGGACGGTGAGTGGTCCGTACGTCTCCGAGACCGTGGATGGAGCCCACGTCCGGATGACGTAAGATAGCGGGGATCGTCTTCGCCGGCGAAGACGGTGTGTAGCGTATGATTGTGTGGTAGGTGGTACGAGTGTGTTGTCAGTAGTCATCTGATCGTCAGGGTCATGAAGGATATGTTTAGGTCTCCTCTTTCGGAGAGGAGCGCTTAGGTCGGGGGAGTAAAAAGAAGCCGCAACTACGAGAGGGTTGGGGTTTATATGTAAGCTATAACATTGGTTCATGGTTGCACTTTATATGTACCCAACCAGTTTAGCATTAAACATGTATAGACTAGTGGTTAGTTGTAGATAGTAGTAATACAAAAAAAAAAAATATCGAAAAAAACAAAATATTGGGGTGGACACTTAGGGGTTTGAAAAATAGATAGGAACCGATTCTCAGACTCACTGAATATGCATAAAAAAATTCAGAATCGGTCGAGCCGTTTCACAGGAGTATGGGAACGAACATTGTGACACGAGAATTTTATATATAATATATATTATGATGTATTTATTAATTGACACATATATTTTACAACTTATTTGTAAGGGTAAAGGTAAAATGTTATAAAGTTAAAAAAAGACTATAAAACTGGACTAGAATACTATTATGAATGTATTAAGTTGCTTGTTATCATGACGTGTCGTCACGCTATTGGACGCACGTTTATATAAGTGGAAAGTCCCAGGTTCGATCCTCGGCAGGTACCATATGGGAATTTATAATTTCTCAGTTGTCTTTGTTCTGGACCGGTAAGACGCTTTGGCCGTGGCTAGTTAACACCCTACCGACAGAGACGTGCCGCTAAGCGGTTTACCGTTCTGGCATGATGTCACGTAGAAACTGATTAGGGGTATGTGACAAAAATAACTCTGTACAACTAAGGGTAAACCATTTATTAGATTGCGTCATCACTTACCACCAGGTGGGATTGCAGTCAAAAACTAATTAATAGTGCAATATAAAAAAAACTATTGTAATTATTAGAAATTTTAAAATGCATCTAATGTTAGGTAAAAAAAAGCGGTGATAGCCTAGTGGTTAGGGCGTCAGCCTCCTAATCAGAGGTCGGCAGTTCGAACCCGGGCACGCACCTAACTTTTCGGAGTTATGTGCGTTTAAAAAAAAAAAATATCACTTGCTTCAACAGTGAAGGAAAACATCGTGAGGAAACCTGCACGCCTGAGAGTTCTCCATAATGTTCTCAAAGGCGTGTGAAGTCTGCCAATCCGCACATGGTCAGCGTGGTGGACTATGGCCAAACCCTTCTCACATTGAGAGGAGACCCGTGCTCCGTATTGAGCCGGTAATGGGTTGTTAATGATGATGATGATGATGAATGTTAAGTATAAGGTTTTGTTTACTTTGCCACATAACAAAAGGAAAAATAACATGACCTATCCAAAACATAACTTTTTGTTCGTTTTTCATCTACCGTTCCAAATATTTGATACAGAGTATACAGAAAGGTCAAGATTGTTTTTATTATTTTATTAGCTATAAAATATTTAAACCAACGTGCCCTTCATCGATATTGAGCCGATAAAAGACCTTAAATAAAAATATGCAAGAATTAAATCGAAAGTTCGTAAATCGCCGCTTTCCTCCCAAAACCGTAAAAGAGACATAAAAATCCCTACAATTTTATAGTTAGTTTAACGCTCAGGTAGTTGCCCCGCCATCTTAAAATGTCAACCATTTTTTTTTCTTTCCGCGCGCTCAATGGACGATTTACGGTAGACATCGTGGCAACAAAAAGAACCTTAAGTTCTTATTTCAAATGCGAGCATGACTGGCCATTCATAAATTGTTCCATTTTTTTTTCAATGTTGTTGTGCTTCATCCATTGTTAGGGGATATTGAACCTTATAAAAAGGGCGAATGATTCCATATTAGATTGTACATTTTTTATACGGGCAAGTTTATTTAGGATTGGATATTCGAATGTATTGATGCGTCAACAGTATTGTTCCGGTATTTAACTAAATTGTCTGTGGTTTCGAATAGCGAATGGTTCGGGAATTTTTCAATTCAGGTTTATGTGAATTATTATGGATATACCGCTCGTATAAAAAAAGTTTTGTTTGCGAAGAATTATGAACAGGTAGTCAAACAAACAAATTAATAGCAGTTTATTTTTATTTTCATGTTCTTAATTATCAATTATGAAAATATGAATGACGATGGGAAATTATCTTAAATTTTTGGATTGTTTTCAACGTTATTTTTGCTTATTATCATTTTGCTTATTACTTTTATACAACGTGCTTTTATTTAGTCAGCGCACACAAAGTGATACGCGGATACTCGTAGAAAATAAAAATCCAAAAACCCCCCTGACGCAGTAATAACTACTATGGTTACCTGTAACCGTCCATTCGAAACTTTAACTTAAAATTAGAGTGAAGGTTCATGACGGAAACTTTTAATTACAAACAAGGTTTAACGAGTGTGTAAACAGGGTTTTATACGCCGTTTACACAGCTACCCTGTAAATGTGGAATGTAAATATTTGTCCGTCCGTCTGTGAGCTTGTAAATAATAAGTTGGACAGCTCCAGCTTTTATTGGCGAGTGACTAGCGGTTTGCCCCGGAGTTACCTTTACTTATGAAACAAATAACAAAGGAAATTGGATTTTATTTTAAAACAAATTACATATTGATATCTTGTAGATGTCTAGCAGTAAGTTCGAAGTCTTTATAAAACGTAAGCTAACAGAAAAATCCTATTACGATATTAAAGTTTGTATAAACAATAAAAAAGTTTGGGTGTAGTTGATTTGTTTACGTACTTCAAATTCAAATTCAAATAATCTTTATTCAAATAGTCCTTTAAAAGGCGCTTTTGACACGTCAATAATTTACAAAGTAGTGATTTGATGGTGATAACTACATTCGTAAACTTAAAACTAAAGCTATGAGGGTTCCAAACGCGTCCCGGTCTAAGAAGAAGCCCACAACAAACTTAGCCAGGTAAATTTTCTTTTTGTTATCACCATCTCACATGCCACTTAAAATTATATTAAGAGCTATCTTATTAGAGCAATATTTCACACCCATGCTTGTTTATCATTTACGTAATCCTTTACACTATAGTAGGACTTTTCTACAAGCTTATGTTTTATATAAACTTCAAAAATATATTTCGTGTGAGTATATAAGTGCTTATTATCTTATTAGGAGTATTTCCCACTCTCGCTGAACACATAAATTCGTGTCTGACACATGTGTGTTTGTGCGAACGCCCGCTGTTGTGTTAGGATGGATTACATGGTGCAGGTGTCCGCCATCTCGCTGGACGGTAGCTAAACACCACTTACCGCGAGACGTATCTGATTCATCCGGATTAAATGTATCTTGAACTGTACAAACAGGCGCTGAGTCACAGGCTAACTTTGATACGGTTAAAAATTCAACTATCAGTTAACATATTTTTGACGTTAGGGGGCTCTGCTCTGCGTGCCCGGATTCGAACCGCCGACCTCTGATTAGGAGGCTGACGCCCTAACCACTAGGCTATCACCGCTACACGTAGTAGACGTTAAATAAAAATATATAAATTAGGTTACTTTTATAATCATTTCTTTAATATCGAGTCTGGTCTGGTGGGAGACTTCGGTCGTGGCTAGTTACCACCCTACCGACAAAGACGTGTCGCCAAGCGATTTAGCGTTCCGGCACGATGTCGTGTAGAAACCAATTAGGAGTATGGGTTTACCAACCCTAACAGGTTAGTCCGCTACCATTTTAGACCGCATCATCACTTACCATCAGGTGAGATGCCGTCAAGGGCTAACTTGTGGTGTATAAAAAAAAACCTCTAATGATGTCTTTTCCATCTTGTATACACTGAAAAATGAACGCGAACACTTCAGTGACGTTTGTTTACGTGACCACGCCAGTCCACGCTGATGCCGTGCAACCTGTGCAGCAAACAAACAAATAAACAACGCAGTCGTGTTAGTATCAGCGATTCGCGATCGTAAAGCAGCCCCGATTAACTTTATCTCTTAGTTTCTCCGTCTCAGTTCCATGTTCACGGGAAATAAAGTTTATTTACGTGTTCATTTTTAACGAGGTACAAAGCCGTTATTGTTATAGAACAATAGCGATAGCTCGGTTTTTTGATATATTTTGATTCGAAATTAAAGATCCGGTGTGAAACGAATAATTTTTATGTTCTTAAGGCACAACTCAGGTTTTTTAGTGGTGGGAAACTTTCTAGAACTTTTTTGACAACTGACATTAGATAAAATTATTTCACCACAGACTAACAACATTAAGGAACAAAGATATCAGTCAAACAGTTATTAATGCGAAAGTTTGTTTGTCAGTATATTCTTATTTTACACAGCAAGACAGCAACATTGGGATTTTTTTTAATTAAAAAAATGTAGGATATAGATTGTATTACTGAAAATCAAATTAAACTCAATGTCAATTATTCTAAATCATTAAAACTGTGAAGTTAAAATAAGTTATTTTTTTTTTCATTTATAGAAAGTAAGATAGGCTTTTTATTATCTAAAATATTACACGGCTATGTCGTATATAAAATTTCTGAAAATCAAACTAAAATCGATATAAATAATTTTGAACTAAGTAAATAAGCATTATTAAGCAATTTTACGTCAAACCAAACTAAACTATTACAGATTCACCGATTATCATGTAATAATGAATAACAACTGGATACAGATTATATAAAAAACAAAACAAACCCGAATAGTCTGGTTTCCGCGGCGTTAAATCAAATGAGATTAAAGCGAAAAAGTTTCCAACTATTTAAGAGACTAAAATTAAATTAATAGCGCCATTTCGAATGGAGTATTGTGTAACGAAATGTTTTATGATTTCCCACCGTTGAATTCATATTCGATCGCTTCAACGTTTGGTTTTTTCGGAAACGATTATCATTTTGCAACAAAATAGTTCCAGGAAATGTTTTTCATTGAATTATATTATGTATGTTTATAGCGGTGATAGCCTAGTGGTTAGGGCGTCAGCCTCCTAATTAGAGGTCGGCGGTTCGAATCCGGGCACGCACCTCTAACTTTTCGGAGTTATGTGCATTTTTAAACAATTAAAATATCACTTGCTTCGACGGTGAAGGAAAACATCGTGAGGAAACCTGCACGCCTGAGAGTTCTCCATAATGTTCTCAAAGGCGCGTGAAGTCTGCCAATCCGCACATGGCCAGCGTGGTGGACTATGGCCAAGCCCTTCTCATATTGAGAGGAGACCCGTGCTCTGTAGTGAGCCGGTAATGGGTTGATTACGATGATGTATGTTGAATTTTTTTCCATATTTATTAATCAATATAACTAAATAAAAATCTTTTATCTTAAACAAAAAAAAAATGTAATTGGACTTAGTATAATAATCTAGGTACCAGAGTTAGGACATTGAAAACATCCGTTCCACGAGATTACTCGGTCCGGACTCGAACCCAGTACTAAACTAACGGAACAGTTTGTAGATACATTGCCGAGATACATAACCACTTTCCTAAACGCAACTTTTATAACTTTAGTTTGAAAGTTCATTTTTCAATCAAAAAAGAGTAAACTAAAAGAAAACTGGAATAGAAACTATTTTTATTTATACACGAATGTTATTAAGATTTTTCTTAACGAGACGCGTGTTTTAATTTAATAGCAAAACTATAAAAGAGAACGAGGCGTGACAAAAGTTAACAGCTAACTCGAAACGACCACATTTTCTTTGACTTTGACCGGTGCTTTTACGATGTTTATACCAAGTTATTTGTATAAACATCGTTAAAAAAGCTTCGTGGTTAGAACGTCCACCTCCCAATCAGAGGTCGGAGGTTCCATCCATGCTTTATCATTTAGAGCTTGTTCCCTTCATACTACTTCAAAGTACAAAACACCCCGTATTGTTGGGAATTTCATATAGATATCGACCCGGTAACCATTTTGAATTTTATCTCATTAGATAATAATTCAAGAAAGTAAATTGTCTATGCCAATTTGAATTACAAAAAAAACTCATGTTGATTGCTTAGGTAGTTTTTGGTTTAACGGATAACTGGGTAATTGACTTGAAATCGATTCTACAATGATCTGCCTGACCAAATATTGAGGATAAAACCAATTTCAGACTTGTTTGAGAAAAAAATACCTTAACCCTTAATTCGACGCCGTGCAGTATACTTCTCGTTGCATGAAAAAAAATCTACATGAAAAATTGGACCTTATATCTTGAACTCGAGGTTTAAAATTGCACCCTTAACTATCTTACTACGCTGTCAAAAATCGGTAATGCACACACATCGACGGGACGCGAATAGTTGCCAGCGAGATGGCGGGGAGAAGGGACGCGCTGCGCGGGCTCTCGGTAAGTTGCATTTTATTCATTGTTTAACGTCTTATTTTATTGTAATATCATTGAAAATTACAGACAACATACCCGAAAAGCTACTTATAATGTTTTAATTGTCTTAGTGAGTTTTGTTTTGTTTTTATACTACCCACAACTTGCATGTCCAGTATACTTCCCGTCGTCCAATGACTAGTATAATAACTTCTAAATACTATGTCCAGTATTCTTCCTCATGCCAAAGTAGTAGAATATTTAATATAAAATCGTATGCCTAGTATTCTTCCCGTTGCCGTATAATCAGAAATTAAAATTTTGTCGTTTCTTAGAACATTAATTTAGTGTCCCACAAACAACATATGTCGTGCTTTACTATTTTTGGTTTTTCAGAGTTTCAAGTCTAGAGGACACCGCATAGTAGCATTGGTGCCGCCTGAAAATGCTCTATCTGATATCGATAGTTGTTCTGAAACTGAGAATGAAGAGGATATTGCCGTTAATAGAACTGAAGAGTTGTCTTCCTCATCCTGCCCTTCCATCGATTCATACATACTGTGCATGATTATATTGGACAGCTTCGATGATACAGAACACAATATGGAGAAACATGACATACACGACAGTAGTTCAACCGACTGTGATTATACTAACATTGGAGGTGATACTTTCATGGAGACAGGAAACGAATATCTTCAAACAGAGGACGAACCTAGCAACGGTGACAATGAGAACAAAACTTAGTTACAAGTCGAACAAAACTTGAACTATGAGCGACCTCCGTTGACCCATGTTATTAACAACGTACTACAACCGACTGGTAAAGTAAATTATAATGCTTTACCAAGTTTAGCTTCATTATTATCGGTTCCGTCATCAGATGCCTCGTCTATTGCTAATACATCAACATCAAGAACAACCAGGCGTAAAAGAAAAACAACGATAGGAGCAGTGCGAAATTTCTATGCAAAAAAGAGCAAGAAAACACTCACTTTGAGCTACAAATGGAAAAAAGGTCAATCCAGACATAAGGCTGATATTCCTTCAATCGACAACGTGTTTGATTTACCGGATACTGACTCTCCGTTGGACTTTTTTCATCGGATGTTCTCCCCAGATATACTCGTTGATATCGTCGACAACACGAATTAGTACTCAACTCAAAGAACGAGCAAATGTATACAAATTACCATAGAGGAGTTGAAAGACTTTCTCGCGATTCTTCTTATCATGGGTATAGTAAACATGCCTTCATATCTAGACTATTGGTCTACAGATTTCAAATATTCTCAAGTGGCTGACGTTATGCCATTGAAACGATTCGAGCTGATTAGACGCAACATTCACTTTGTGGACAACGCCTATTCGGATGAGGACAGTTAGTTAGACAGACACTACAATCAACATATGACATATATAGAACATCTTTCAAGAGCCGTCGTTGGTATATGAACATCTTTGGCCAAATGTTAGACATATCAGTTAACAATGCTTGGCTGTTCTACAGGAGAAAATGCAACATGAAAAGCTTGAAAACAATGAGCCTGAAAAAGTTTAGACAAAGGTTGGCAGTCGAATTGAGGCAAATGGGAAGATCGATTGAGAAGGATCCACCAAGCATTGTGCCGAAAAAAGAGCTGATCCAAAACCCAAGTGCACCGAGGCCCCAAGATTCTGTGCGTTATGATGGATACAACCTGGCCTGAATATACGACATATGGACGTTGCAAGTTCTGCAAGAACAATAAAACAAACATGCATTGTTCCAAATGCAAGGAGAGGTTGTGCTTAGTGGCCAAAAGATATTGTTTTTATAATTTCCATAGTAAGTAAGTAGGTAAGCTTGCCACAAAAATAATTATTCTTGAAAACTATAAGAATTATTTTTAAATATTCTAAATGTTAGTTATTATGAAGAATTTAATAGATAACTAATTATTATAGTGATATTTTTCTATTTATAAGATTTCAGCGTTAATATTAATATTAGTACGTAAAACAATATAACTATGAGACTAATTTGCGAAAATATAATGAATATTTTCCTACGAAATCACCGGTTTCTTTTATTTTATCTCTTTGACAGCGTGAAGTATACTTCACATGATTGGAGTGCATCCATTTCTATTGAACTTGATAATGTCCAGTATAAGGGACGTAGGTTTTCTAGGAAACTGAAAGAGGTAGATTTTTTTAGGAATTTTTCCTAAGGTACCATATAAGCTAAGAAACGAAATATGTAACTATTTCACAAATTTAATAAATAAAAAAATCCGTCGAATTAAGGGTTAATAGAATTTTGTATCTTTTGTTTTTCCTGTCAGGATGATGGATCTGGTTTTCTGTGACCCTCGCAAATTGTCTCGCTGGACTTGACAAGGCATGACTTATTATTTCAGGCCCTTTAGGGACCCCTTAGATTTGATAAACGTAAAAAATCCGTACTAACCCTATTCCTTGTTAATAGATCATAAATCTTACCCGTATCTCATGTACGACGCACTCTACAAAAATGGACTTTATAAATCTGGCATAAGGTCTAGAATCTACTGCATTTTGCGTGTTGCTCGTAAGTTATTTGCAAAAATGACCCTTAGGAAACAATAAGGTACGCCTGTTTCACAGTTTGAAAATCGTACAGTTGAGAAATAACACTTATGACAGTTTCCTTACTTTATGCTTCTTCTGGGAAGCTTAAGTAGCACATAGCTCGGAGAAAGAACGGAGATTGGTGTTGCAAGGTGGAATGTTGACACCGCTGTTGAACGCAGTATTGGCCGCAGCACCCAAATTATGAAGGTAGGTGACATTATCATCAAAAATTATCGTAGGGTGCCGTTGAATTGAATCCGACTCCGAACTAGAAGAAGCAGAGTAAACAAAGAAAACGTGCAACTATTAGTACTCGTATCTCAGTCATTTCAATCAATCAACAATCAAAGGCACTTTTGACGCATCAATAATTTACATAGTAGTAATTTCATGGTGATAACTACATTCGTAAACTTAGAAATTACTAACATATGAATAGTCATATGTTGATAATTTTTAAGTTTACGAATGTGAACATGGGGATGTGTTGAGCTATAAAATTTATTGAATTTTCAAAGCTCACCAACACGCATTGAACATCGCTGGCTTGAAGGATCTCTAAAACTCCATCAGCTACGAAAGAGGAGGCTCGTATCCCGACTATAATGGGATGATGATGATGAGGTTAATGAATACGTTTAGTTTTACTACTAAATAATTAAAAATAAAACATTTATTGATTGAATTATTGATATAATAATGACTGAGAAAAAAAACTGAAACAAAAAGTAAAATTACGACGAATATCTTTAAGAACACGAAGCTACATCTACGAGTATATACTACTCTGGCCAAGTGTGTATTCTTAGATTTCACACGTCTTTGACAGCTTTATTAGTTATTGCGATTTTTAAAAACATAACTAGTGCTTCGCTGCTATCACACCAGACGATAAGTGAAAGAGATTAAGACTGTTGATATGAAGGTAGTCGCATTATCATAATCAAAGAGTCCTCCAGTAAGCTCTGTGTTTTATGTGGAATGAAAATAAAATCATCATCATCATGATCAACCCATTACCGGTTCACTACAGAGTCTCCTCTCAATATGAGAAGGGTTTGGCCATGACTATGGCTAAACCCTTCTCATATTGAGAGGATCCGCACATGGCCAGCGTGGTGGGTCCACCACGCTGGCCATGTGCGGATTGGCAGACTTCACACGCCTTTGACAACATTATGGAGAATTCTCAGGCGTGCAGGTTTCCTCACGATGTTTTCCTTCACCGTTGAAGGAAGTGATATTTTAATTGTTAAAAACGCACATGACTCCGAAAAGTTAGAGGTGCGTGCCAGGATTCGAACCGCCGACCTCTGATTAGGAGGCTGACGCCCTAACCACTAGGCTATCACCGCACCAAAAATAAAATATATATTATTAATATCTCATTGCTTCAATTAATGGGCATTCTGACGGGCTATTATTACACTCGCACTGTTTTATCGAATCAATTTACTGTTTGGATTGAATGAAGCATTATTTATTGTCTACCACGTGGCGGTTCGAGAACAACTGAGTTATTTTTAACACCGATTAGCCATGCATCGTGATTTAATCCGCGTTAAATTCAAATAGTCAAAGTTAAACGAGTTGCGAATTTAACTTTTTTTTTATACACTACAAGTTAGCCCTTTACGGCTATCTCACCTGGTGGTAAGTCATGATGCTGTCTAGAATGGTAGTGACCTGTTAGGAATATGATAAACCAACGCTCCTAATTGGTTTCTAAGCTACATCGTGCCGGAACGCTAAATCGCTTGGCGACACGTCTTTGTCGGTAGGGTGGTAACTAGGCAATGGGAAGCCTCCCACCAAACCAAACTCGAGCTGGGAATCGAACCCAGGACCTCCAACTTTGCATTGCGGAGGTCGTAAATTACGCATAGGTAATCTAATAAGGTATCGTAAATACGAAGTATATGCCAAATAATTTATTTGGTTTGTGAAGGTTACATAGTTTCTATCCTAGCTTCGCTTCATCTACTGTATAAAGGCGGCCTTAACACCCATCCCATCGCAACCTGATCTATTACTAGCGACGCTTCATGATCACAACCCTTTACCGGCTCACTACAGAGCACGGGTCTCCTCTCAATATGAGAAGGATTTGCCCATAGTCCACCACGCTTGCCATGTGCGGATTGGCAGACTTCACACGCCTTTGACAACACACTCACTCACGATGTCTTCCTTCACCGTTGAAGCAAGTAATATTTTAATTATTTAAAAACGCACATAACTTCGAAAAGTTAGAGATGCGTGCCAGGATTCGAACCGCCGACCTCTGCTGATTAGGAGGCTGACACCCTAACCACTAAGCTATCACAGCTTAGCTTATCGACGCTTATTCTACCCTATTGTATGCATCACTAAAAAATCTGACATGACATGTAAATATTTTGCTTGTTAATTAAAGTCCATTCACGCTACGGAGGTCGTCAAAAGTAAAACGTAGCAATGGTTTAAGCATATAGCAGGACGTATGCCCATTGGGTCCATTGTATGTCTGTGTAGATTTTTTTTTATTCACCACAAGTTAGCCCTTGACTGCATCTCACCTGACGGTAAGGGACGATGCAGTCTAAGATGGTAGCGGGCTAACCTGTTAGGGGTATGGTAAACTCACACTCCTAATCAGTTTCTACGCGACATCGTGCCGGAACGCTAAATAGCTTGGCGACACGTCTTTGTCGGTAGGGTGGTAACTAGCCACGGCCAAAGCCTCCCACCAGACCAGACTCGAACTCAGGACCTCCAACTTTAAAATGCAACAGCGCACGCGCTGCGCCACGGAGGTCGTCAAAAACAGTTGTTAGTCAGTGGCAGGGTGTCAGACTGTACGTTTGCTGAACTGTGTCTTGTACGGTTCAATTGGCAGGAAAAGACAGATGGCATTATAATTGTGCGTCGTTATTGTGGGAAGCTCGACGTCGTTTGATATCGAAACGGATTGATGACTTATTGTGCCGTAATTAGTTTACGAGTTATTGTATTGTGCCCTGTCTTCTTCAATTGCTTTGTTAAAACATTCAGTAACGACTTAATAGCATGTTTCGTTTTGTTATATTGTTTTATTATTGGTAGACGTACTTTGCTTCCTGCCTGGGAATTGAATGAAGATTTTAAGCTCAAAATACCAGTATTCCTCCACTTTTTAATGGATGTTACTATACATATAAACCTTCCTCTTCAATCACTCTATCTATTAAAAAAAACCGCATCAAAATCCGTTGCGTAGTTTTAAAGATTTAAGCATACATAGGGATATAGTGACGTGAAGTGACTTTGTTTTATACTATGTAGTGACAAGTTAGCCCTTGACGGCAATCTCACCTAATGGTAAGTGATAATGTAGTCAGATGACTAATCTGTTAGGGTTATGGTAAACCCATAATCTTAATCGGTTTTACGCGAAATCGCTTGCCGACAACTGTTTGTCACGGCCAAAGCCTCCTACCAGACCAGACTTGAGCCGGCAATCGAACCCAGAACCCCCAACTTTATACGCCATCATGCACCACGTATTACATTTTATAATAATCTCATTCGGTGGTAAGAGATGACTAAATTGTATATTAAACTAACAATATAATAAAATATATTTATCTATACATTTTTAGCCAAAATTCGTATGACAATTGGCATAGTGATTTTATTGACGATCTCCGTGGCGCAGTGGTAAGATTCCTGGCTTAAATCTGATCTGGTGGGAGGCTTCGGTGGTGGCTAGTAACCACCCTACCGACAAAAGACGTGTCGCCAAGCGATTTAGCGTTCCGGCACTATTTCGCGTAGAAACCAATCAAGAGCGTGGGTGTATCATACTCCTAACAGGTTTCCCCGCTACCATCCTAGACAGCATCATCACTTACCACCAGGTGAGAAAGCTGTCAAGGGCTAACTTGCAGCGTATAAAAAAAATAGTCCTTTGACCGGTTATCGCAGGATGTACAATATCAAGTTGAACCGGTGATAGCCTAGTGGTGAAGGCGTCAGCCTCCTAATCAGAGGTCGGCGGTTCAAATCAGGGCACGCACCGTAAAAATTAAAATATCACTTGCTTCAACGGCGAAGGAAAATATCGTGAGGAAACCTGCACGCCTGAGAGTTCTCCATAATGTTCTCAAAGGCGTGTGAAGTCTGCCGATCCGCACATGGCCAGCGTGGTGGACTATGGCCAAACTCTTCTCATATTGAGAGGAGACCCGTGCTCTGTAGTGAGCCGGCAATGGGTTGATCATGATGTATAATATTAAGCTGTTCATTGTATACAGCCACATGGTGGATGAAGGTTCGTCTTGAAGCCCTTTTTTGCGCTTATATTTTCTGCTAAAAGAAACATTTGCAATATTAAGATATTCGTTCTGAACGATAATTATTTTAATATTGCAATGGTTGTTGTTTTTTTGCTGTCGGTCGGCTCGGTGCTCGCGATGTCTGTCATTACGCTCGTAGCTCACTAATGACGGTTGTGACCGCATCTTGACATTGGACTGTTGACAAAGAAATATCTTTGGAGACTACCTGAAGCCTATTATTAGTGTACCATTTCGTGGCACAGACCTCTGCTATCAGACGTCAGAGGGTTCTAGAAATCCATTCAAATCTAAAGCAAAAGGTTCTAAATGTTTGAAATACTACCCAGACTAGATTCAGCGGTTTATAAAATAAATATTTGGATAGCTAAAACTTAAAATTACGTATTGACTAGATTATGACTTCTACATTTATCATCATCATCATGAACAAGCCCTTACCGGCTCACTACAGAGCACGGGTCTCCTCTCAATATGAGAAGGGTTTGGCTATAGCCCAACACGCTGGCCATGTGCGGATTGCTAGACTTCACACGCCTTTGAGAACATTATGGAGAACTCTCTGGAGTGTAGGTTTCCTCACGATGTGTTCCTTCGCCGTTGAAGCAAGTGATATATATATATATTTTAATTATTAAGAATTATAAAAAAAATATTCTAAATATCTTAAAAAATTGGCCATTCCAAAAGTGGATTCAATACTCAATTAGTTGAGATTATGATGATCGCTGCGTTGTTAACTTACAATTAAACAAATGAGAGTTCACCCTAGTCTACGTCAGTTAGCGTTAATTAATTAGACTGTAGTTTTTAGAATTTTTGTATACTTTTGGAATATTTGTTATATGAGAGTGTCCGCTAGTCTACGCCAGTTACAAATTAATTTTAATTAATTAGACCGTAGTTTAGAGCTTTTCCATACTATAAAAAAAGTAAAAAGTTTCAGAGTCACACATAATCAAGTAATTCTATTCTAAAGTGTGCCCAACGTCATTATGTATTTCACATCCAAACGCTGACTGATAACTTACTATCGGAGCTAGTTTACTTTGCATTACTAATTTAATAATAAATAAATATGCAAAATGGCAGCTAATTGATAACGTCTGCAAAACGCCTAAACAGGTTTGTGAGGATAAGGTGTTCTTCTTCCTCTTTCATTGAAGTTCTTCAATACAATCTCTAGCAATGTTTTTTGCTGTCGCTACCTATTATAATAATACTCCAGCAATTCGTCGTTATTATAGCGTCGGCAAAAACAATAATAACCCATTGTTTTGTGAATGAAGCTCTGGCTCCATGTTGAGACGGACATCAAATCAGTTTTTCGTTTTCGATTGTCTTTAATGTTTGTTTAGGTATCGTGTAGTATCGTTTATTTTAGTATCATTACATTTTTTTTTTTACACGCACCCGTCATCGACAGGGCGTTGGCAGGGTGTCCTCTTTCGTAAAAAGAGACCTTATTTGCTTTATTATAGATAAAATCAATACAATTAAACAATTATGAACAAAAATAAACAATTAAATTAATTTAAAACTTTACAATAAAAATTATTCTAAAAAGGTCTATAATTAAAATCATTAACACTAACTTATCAACTAGTATCATTACATTGGACGCAGTAAGTTGAGTAAATTTCAAATAACTGTATGTCATTGGCCATTACTCGCGATTTCATCTTGTTTGTTTTCCCCGGCTAAAATATCCAAAGCCTGTCTGAGTTACGCGAGCTATCTCTACGCAAAGACTTGTCAACACCGGTAAAACTCCTAAAGTAAACATGGAAGTTAAAATTTTACAAAAATAGATTTTACATATCACATATGTAAACAAAACTCACGCCTGAAAAGTGGTAGGTGCACAGAACAAAAATGTAACGAGGTATTCAGTAGATTTTAGTGCTCATATTTTTTTCATACCCCCGGTATCATCATCATTAACAACCGATTGACGTCCACTGCTGGATATAGGTCTTTTGTAGGAAGTTCCAATGCTCACGGTCTTGGGCCGCTTGCTTCCAGCGGCTCACTGCGACTCGTCTGATGTCGTCTGTCCACCTAGTTGGGGGTCGACCAATGCTACGTTTACCGGTGCGGGGTCGCCATTCCAGCACCTTGGGACCCCAACGTCCATCGGCTCTCCGAGCTATGTGCCCGCCCATTGCCACTTAAACTTCAAAATTCGCTGAGCCATGTCGGTAACTCTGGTTCTTCTACGGATCTTCTCATTTCTGATTTGATCACGTCGAGATACTCCCAGCATTGCTCTCTCCATCGCCCTTTGAGTGACTCTGAGCCTTCTTATGAGGCCCATAGTGAGCGACCCTGTTTCAGAGCCGTAAGTCATCACTGGCAACACTGTTCGAAAACTTTCATATCATATACTCCCGGTATATTATATGAAAATCGATTCTTAAGGAGTAAGCTCCAAGAAGTCACTTTCGCTCTAAACTATAGCTTGTACCAGAAAAGCCTTTATTTTGACAGGTGTCGCTGCAAGCGCCGCGCCCAAAAGCGCCTTATATATCTGTCCCCATTTCTATTTTATTTGCTTTGTGAATTTATTTGTTTGAACACATGAATGGTGCAGGCTACAAGATATTAAAATGTAGGTTATTCTACATTGATCTACATTTTACTATCGTCATAATTTTTTAAATGTAAACAAAGATAGGCTATATACGTAGCAACAGAAAAATTAAACGGGTCAGTTGGACTTCACAGAAAACATTGCGTGAAATTTTGAACATGTGCAAGGTTTTTTGGAGATTGGTTCTAGGGACCCATGCCTTTTTAGTGGTTAAAAAATGATCAGTCAGAGATAATTTAAAGAAACTACTATCAAATCTACTATCAAAATTATCGAAAATTGAATTGTATTTTGCTCACAAACTGCATTTTTGTTTCAGGTAATTTCAAGAGTCATTTAAATTTGCCGCATCAGGTAAAATGAAGTAGATGTAACCAGTACTGGGAAAAGGTATTTGAAACGGATTTTCAATATTCTCATGGTACGATATGTCGAAAGAATTCCTGCTTCTCGCTTCACGTGGTTTACTAATCTGGTAGACGGATAACCACCACTAAGTTTTTTCGAGTGGTGTGTGAGGAAACCTGCACGCCTAAGAGTTCACCGTATCAATCCGGACACGGCCAGCTTGGTGGACCATGGCCAAATCCTTCTATATTGAGAGTTGACCCGTGCTCTGTAATGAGACGTGAAAAGAGTTGGTAGCTAAGTTCTTCTCAGTGGATACTCAAAGTCATCAGCTTATTCATTTATTTATTATTTTTGACGACCTCCGTGGCGCAGTGCGTGCGCTGTCGCATTATAAACTTGGAGGTCCTGGGTTTGATTCCCGGCTACCACCCTACAAAAGACAAAGACGTGTCGCAAAGCGATTTAGCGTTCCGGCACGATGTCGCGTAGAAACCAATAAGGAGTATGGCTTTAACATACCCCTGACAGGTTAGCCCACTACCATCCTAGACTGCATCATCACTTACCACCAGGTGAGATAGCCCTCAAGGGCTAACTTGTAGTGTATAAAAAAAAAATTCAGCTGTAAGCCTTCCTGAAGTTAATTAATTTTGAGTTTAAAATAACGTTCCGCATTTCTACTTACCACTGGCCTAGAAAGGTCGTCAAAATCACTTCGGTAGCTGCTTCATATCACAAAAAAGTCAATCGAAAAGTTATTTACTTTACCAGTTCACAAAAATTCACCGTCACTTCCTCATTTATTAGACAAAACGAAGCAAAACAAAAACCGTTTAATTTCAAAGTTCTTGCCTGAGAACTCTGAAGCGTCGAGGTAGAATTTACCGATACATTTCTGGTTTTACACATCACGATATTGTGTACGACAGAGCTTAAAAGTGAATGTCGTATCGCAAGGTTTTCTATACTTAATCGCATAATGTAAATGTTCTTTTTGATTATTATACCAAATGTGTAAGGGAAATAGGGAATAAGGGAAGTTTTTCATTTGTTAATTTTTATTCATTTTTATCAATTTATTTGTAATCAACGGCGTTGCAAGTAATTTTACATTTCAGACTTAATACTAAAATAAGGCAAATTATAACATTCGGTTTAAGGATAATAATAGGTGAGAAGAAACCAAATTATCTAAGCAAGCTTTACAACTTAACAAGAGAATAATATGAGTACAACAGTCAATTAATTAACATGTTGATTCGCGTGCGCGCGCGCGTGTGTGTGTGTGTGTGTGTGTGTGTGTGTGTGTGTGTGTGTGTGTGTGTGTGTGTGTAAGAGAGCGTGTGGGTGAGTGTGTGTATGCGTTATTATGTATGTATTTATGTACTATTATAGATATTAATATAATTATTATTAGTTACACGTTTTCGATGCATTTGAATTATTTCTCTTTTTAATTGTATTTTGTCGTATGACCGTCTAGCCTTGTCACACACTGGGGGAAAGGAGTGCACGCGTCGCTATTTGTGCACTACTTTTCCGTCCCATTTTTTGAGCGTTTATGATCGATCTACGGCTAGTGGTAAATAGTTTATACTTCTTATCCTTTTTTTCAGGATCATCGTTTTCATGTGCAAGCTTCTTGTATTATTGCTACGAATAAAATAAAACTGTAAAAAAAAATCTTGTCGGGTCGGTGTAAAGAGGACATTCTCCGGCGCAGTTTCTCCCGGTGAGGAATGGTTTTCTCCGGTGGTCCATTAAATCTGTCGGCGGGCAGAGCGCGGGCCGTGTCTCCGCCACTGGCTTTGTAAATACACGTGACAGCGAGATGAGACGTTTTGGATATTATTTCTTGACTGTGGGAAATGACACACAGCTAATATAGTATAGTAATAGTAAATAACTGTAACCATGCATCTTTCATCTGGCTACATTTCAAAGCAATAAATATTTAACATCATAGATCAAAATCCATAGATGCCAGTCAATTTATTACACGCTTTCGTACATACATTATTATTTTTTCTATTATACTTTTACTCCCACGTCTGAGTGCAAAATAAATATATATGAAAGCAAAAAGAGATATAATATACATAAATAGACAAAAATAAATAAACCTACAAACGTATTACATAAATACCTATTTGCACCGGGCGGAGGATTACACCCCGGCAGGAGAGATCAAACGGCCGGGGGTCAGGGCGACAGGTTGAGAAACCGGCGGACTACCCTAGCCGAGGCCGGATAAACCTCTTTTTGCATCCTGGCTGCGAGCGAACCGCCACGGAACTCCAGTCACCTCAGATGATCAGAGCGAGACTGACTGGGATCTAGCCCATTCACAGATATAACGAATATGTGTATACAAAAACAAGTTACCAACATACACAAGCAGACAGAAACATCATTAAAGAAGTGGGATGCAAATGGTGGCATCATTAGTCTAGTAGCGCCCTCCCCAGACAAATAGATGTTTCATGATCAACCTATTCTCGGCTCACTACTGAGCACGGGTCTCCTCTCAACATGAGAAGGGTTTGGCCATAGTCCATCACGCTGGCCATGTGCGGATTGGCAGACTTCACACGCCTTTGAGAACATTGTGGAGAACTCTCAGGCGTGCAGGTTTCCTCACGATGTATTCATTCACCGTTGAAGCAAGTGATATTTTAATTGCTTAAAAACGCACATAACTCCGAAAAGTGATTCGAACCCTCGACCTCTGATTAGGAGGCAGACGTCTTTACCACTAGATCATCAAAGCTTTCACAGCAATAGATGTTTACTGAACAAAATATTAACACAAAATGTCCGTGTACAATGTATTAATATCATAATTTACTGGACGATTAGTGAATCATACAGATGCTCCTGGAATTAAACTTGGATACTGTTTAATTTAGAGCATGTCCATGTAAAGCTGAGCCTACACTTTCATGGCTATTAACATGTAATTTTTAGTTGAATATTGGGTCTCTGGTGGGAGGCTTCGGCCGTGGTAAAGATAGTTTTTTATTTGTTTACGAGTATTTGTAGTACGATGTCGCGTAGAAACCAATTAGGAGTGTGGGTTTACCATACCCTTAACAGTTTATCCCGCTACCATGTGACTCCTAGACTGCATCATCCCCAGGTGAGATAGCTGTCAAAGGCTAACTTGTAGTGTATAAATAAAAATTACATGGAACTTATGCCGATACGATGTTCCATCACCAGCAGGGTCAATTTCTAATCTAGAAAGGATTTTCTTGGCAAGATACTACCCATAAAGATTCCCCGCTCGAGTCTGATCTGCTTCGGCCGTGGCTAGTTACCACCCTACCGACAAAGACGTGTCGCCAAGCGATTTAGCTTTCCGGCACGATGTCGCGTAGAAACCAATTAGGAGTATGGGTTTACCATACCCCTAACAGTTTATCCCGGTACCATGTGACTCCTAGACTGCATCATCACCAGGTGAGATAGCTGTCAAGGGCTAACTTGTAGTGTATAAATAAAAATTACATGGAACTTTATGCCGATACGATGTTCCATCACCAGCAGGGTCAATTTATAATCTAGAAAGGATTTTCTTGGCAAGATACTACCCATAAAGATTCCCCGCTCGAGTCTGATCTGCTTCGGCCGTGGCTAGTTACCACCCTACCGACAAAGACGTGTCGCCAAACGATTTAGCTTTCCGGCACGATGTCGCGTAGAAACCAATTAGGAGTATGAGTTTATCCATACCCCTAACAGGTTAGCCCGCTACCATCTTAGACCGCATCATCACTTGCCATCAGGTGAGATGCAGTCAAGGGCTAACTTGTGGTGAATAAAAAAAATAAAAAATTAAGTGATAACCTTATTCAATGAACATTTGCGACACCAGAGTATCCACCCATGCTTTGCCAGCTGAAGCCATCCTCCTAATCAGCATCATACAGGAATGTTTCATCATCATCATTAGCCAACATTAATCCACTGCTGGACATAGGCCTCTTTGAAGTAGCGCCAACTCATCCTGTCCAAAAGTCCAAGGAATGTTTAGACGCGCAGTAAGGTAGTAGCCGAAAATCGAACCTAGGACCTCCAACTAATAAGAGAGACCATGCGCTGAGCCACGCAAGTCGACAACTGAAATGTTGACTCAATAATCAAGTGTTTGTAAAAAGTGAAATCAAATTCTGAGGATGCTGTGGCACTAAAGTAGATTAGCGTTAAGAAAATAGCGTGTCATAGACCTATCATCGTCCACCCATTACCGGCTCACACAGAGCACGGGTCTCCTCTCAATATGAGAAGGGTTTGGCCATAGTCCACCACGCTGGCCATGTGCGGATTGGCAGACTTCACACGTCTTTGAGAACATTATGGAGAACTCTCAGGCGTGCAGGTTACCTCACGATGTTTTCCTTCACCGTTGAAGCAAGTGATATTTTAATTGTTTAAAAACGCACATAACTCCGAAAAGTTAGCGGTGCGTGCCCGGATTCGAACCGCCGATCTCTGATTAGGAGGCTGACGCCCTAACCACTAGGCTATCACCGCTTCATAGACCTAACCATATTATAAATCACTTTATTGTAAATCTTCTCTAATATAATATCTTTACTACTTAAGTAGGACTAAAATAGATACTAATTGAAATATGGCTTACGAGTGAAACGTGTGTAGGGAACATATTTTTGGATAATTGTGGTGTTGCATACAACGAAAAAATAAAAAATAAAAAATCATATTATATATAACACTGTTTTAATGTCAAGTTTTAAAGAAAATAAACGTTATGTTTATCCTATAAGAACGTCAAAAAATTTACTTTTTAAAAGGCTTTTTTATAATATTAAAATAAAAGGTTGGACAGTGTTAATATACACGAGCCCTTACTCCGCGGTCGCTCCGGCGGCGTGCAGCGTGTCATTAGCACCTAATAAAGCGCCGGTGTAACATAAACACAGAATGTACGCGACCGCTTCCAATTCTAATTTTGAAAATCGTCTCCAGACGGCGCTATTTCTGTACATGTAACATTTCAATTTGAATTTCGAACATTAATTTTTTAATGCTTCTAGTCTGTTTCTGAGAATGTATTTTTTTCTTAATTTCTATAGTTTTTTTTTGGCAGGCAAAGGTTGATAAGTAAAACTGAATGATCTAACGAAATGTTAGGTATAACTTAGGTACAGATAATAAAACGCAGATGTAACACAAACATAGAATATAGGTGCGACAAATCACGATTCTAATTTTGAAAATCGTGTCCCAACCAACACTATTTCATACATTCAACGTATCAATTTGAATTTCGAACATTATTATTATCATTCATCCTTATTATTACCTGTTCATCTTATATATTTATTACATACCTCTAAGACCCGATTTTTTTTTTATCCACTACAAGTTAGCCCTTGACGGCAATCTCACCTGATGGTAAGTGATGATGCAGTCTAAGATGGTAGCGGGCTAACCTGTTAGGGGTATGGTAAACCCATACTCCTTTCGGTTTCTACGCGACATCGTGCCGGAACGCTAAATCGCTTGGCGACACGTCTTTGTCGGTAGGGTGGTAACTAGCCACGGCCGGAGACTCCCACCAGACCAGACTCGAGCCGGGAATCGAACCCAGGACCTCCAACTTTATAATGCAACAGCGCGCGCACTGCGCCACGGAGGTCGTCAAAATTATTATTATCATTCATCCTTATTATTACCTGTTCATCCTATATATTTATTACACACCTCTAAGACCCGATTGTTATTGTTTATCGATTTTATTGGGCAAAGATCCATGTTCACCAAAACTTAGCTCATATTAGCAGCTAAAAATGTTCCTATCAAAATTATATTGAAGTCTCGTAATCCAGCGTGAAGTTCATTCAATGTATTTAGTGAAAGTTATTCCAATCTAGTCTACCTACCTCCACCGTATAAAATAATTTGTAATTTGGTCTCCCTGCAATATTATAAAAAAAAGTAAACTTCATCATCATCAACCTAGTAACACGACAAAAAAAAAACAATCAAACCAAAAACCGTTTCATTTCCGTGAATCTGTGACCACCTACCTTCACTTACTTACTTTAAATAAATGATTAAGTACAGCAAAAAATTACCGTTATGCTTGTCAGATTGTATATTGACAAAGTCATACACAATATCGATCGGCCTCCGATATGCCGCCGATAATAACTGATCAAAAGTGAAAAGGGTGCACTTGAATTTCTACTCTTCGATCGTGACTTGAAAAAAGACCCATATTTATTACCTGTTATCGGCAGATATTTTAGGTCTTTCATAATGCTCAGCTGTCTCAGATTAAATACAGATAGACAAAGCCACCGTGTAGCCGCGCATTTATTTATTTATTATATATTTGCTTTCATATCTTACAGAAATAAAACCCGGTCAGGGCATTGCAAACAGTACAATTGTTATACATTTTTGATACACATTATACTATTCTAATATTAAACAATTCAATAACAAAATAATTAAAAATAATAAATCGTAATATCTGCGAATGGGTTGATCCCAGTCAGCCTCGCTCACCATCTGAGGCGTCTGGGGTTCCGTGGCAGTTCGCTCGCAGCCAGGATGCAAAAAGCGGTCTTGTTGGTCTCGGCTAGGATAGTCCGCCGGTTTCTCAACTGACCCTGACCCTCGGCCGTTTGGTTTCCCCTGCCGGGGTGTAATCCTCCGCCCGGTGCAAATATGTATTTATGCACTGTGTATGTAGGTTTATAGGTATATGTATATGGTATATGTAGGAGAAGGGTTTGGCCATAGTCCACCACGCTGGCCGTGTGCGAATTGGCAGACTTCACACGCCTTTGAGAACATTACGGAGAACTCTCAGGCGTGCAGGTTTCCTCACGATGTTTTCCTTCACCGTCGAAGCAAGTGATATTTTGATTGCTCAAAAACGCACATAACTCCGAAAAGTTAGAGGTGCGTGCCTGGGTTGGAACCCTTGACCTCTGATTAGGAGGACTTCCTAACCACTATACTATATCACAGCTTGTAAATGATTATTGTTAATTAGTGAGACAACTTACCCCAACTGTGTTCTGTGTGTCAACCAATCACAAGGCTTACTTAAACCAGCACATCCTGTGATTGGTCTTCATCGCGGACGCGGTATGGCTTTGTCCGTAACTTTATACTGCGAACTCATTTTGCGAGGTATTTCTTAGTAATATTTCTTTATGTCGTGGTCATTAAACGCATTATTAATAAATAATACTTTTACAGATTTATTATAGTGGTGTGATAAATAGAGGTGACTTTTTACTCGTGATCTGTATACAAAAAGTTTTTTGTAATTTATTATCAAAAAGCATCTTTTGTGGCTTTTGAATTATAAGTTTATTGCTTTTGAGTGTGCACAATGTAAAATATTATCGTGCATTGAATTATTCTTCATTAAGCATATGAATTCAATATTTTCCTGACTTTTAAAGTGTACTACACTTAGAAAGATTTGTGCGAATTATTCTATACGTGTCCATTCTTACTCGTAAATATCGTCAAAGTTTGCTTCAATTAATGATTTTTGGTGTTGGCCTTTGTTAAATATCGTCAATATTAATATTTCGTCGGCTATGTTTAGCTTCTATAATAAATTACCTATTGATATCTTGGAGATGTCTATCAATAAGTTCAAAGTTTTTATAAAACGAAAGCTTGTAGAAAAATCATATTACGATATTAAGGATTATATAAACGATAAAAAAGTTGGCTGTGAATTGCTTTATCTCCATAGGTACTATAGTTTATTATTCATTATGTTAGATGGTGATAACGAAAAAAAGTAAAACCCCGGCTAAGTTTGTTGTGGGCTTCTTCTTAGACCGGGGCGCGTTTGGAACCCTCATAGCTTTAGTTTTAAGTTAACGAATATAGTTATCACCATGAAATAACTACTATGTAAATTATTGACGCGTCAAAAGTGCCTTTTTAAGGACTATTTGAATAAAGATTATTTTGAATTTGAATTTTTGAATTCTAATGATTCGTGCTAGTAAGTTATCATTTACATGTCTATATTATAATATGTGTAAAGCTAAATAGGTACGACGAAAACAATCACCCTAAATCACTGAGAGTAATTGCTAATTAAAATTCAAATATAACTTTGCCGTGTTCAAGGAATCGCTATCGAAATAGAATCGATACTTCTGTTACGAATCGATCAATCGATTCCGAAATACGGCGCTCTTTGATGAAGATGGCTGTGATACGATCAAAGTATCCGAACTCGACGTGTTTTATACACTTTCCCGCCGTGATTTACATCTGTGTTCCATGTTTGAATTTGAGTATCGAACTTTTTGCGGATCTTTTAATTCAATAATAGACTATATTATGATTATTTAAGGATTCAATAGTATACCTAATGCACCAAGTTTTCCGATAAACCTAAGCCGCTATTGGCTTATAGCGAATAAGATAGGTAATCTTAGATGTAAAGTAATTCTAGACAGATGTTTTTTTTATTGATTTATCGATTCTAGCTTCAATTTCGAAGATAAAGTCTACAACACTCCATTTAGAACTATTACCAATATTAAACCTATATTCCTTTTTGAAGGCTAGTCATGATGAGTCATGATCAACCCATTACCGGCTCACTACAGAGCATGGGTCTCCTCTCAATATGAGAAGGGTTTGGCCATAGTCCACCACGCTGGCCATGTGCGGATTGGCAGACTTCACACGCCTTTGAGAACATTATGGAGAACTCAAAGGCATGCAGGTTTCCTCACGATGTTTTCCTTCACCGTTGAAGCAAGTGATATGTTAATTGCTTAACAACGCACATAACTCCGAAAAGTTATAGATGCGTGCCCTGGTTCGAACCGCCGACCTCTGATTAGGAAGCTGACGCCCTAACAACTAGGCTATCACCGCTTCAAAAATACTTTTTAAAAATCACAAAATACCAGGATAAATATGGCTATGTTTAACAACAAATATATGGTAACAGACCAATCTAAAAACAACAATAATCATGCGTACGAACGAAGTAAAACCTTGCCCTATTTAAAATCCGTAGCGATTTCCCCTCAAAACATAAATTAAGTTGAATACACAATAATTTATCACTTTCGACAGATTTATTCGCTCGAGACCGGGACGCATCATCGCTATCGCTGTATATAAATTATCTTAATAAAACAAACCAGTTAGTTCAGGAATATGATGCGTTCCCAATTCGTCATTTTGCTATCTGTGCTCGTAATAATGTACTGTGCACTAGAAAAAAAAAGAAAATATAGTAATTTTAGCTGTGCTAATCCTATTGGTTGCCACAGCGTAACCGCGCTGTTTGGCGAGCTTCAAAAAGAAGCTCTGCCAGAAGAAATTTTAAGCCCTACGGCTCGAAGAAACTAAGAGAACGTCTGCCTAAAGGCGCCTCCTTTGAGGCCGCACTTCGGCTTAGGCGACGTTTGGGATAACGGGACGTCGGACGGTGAGTGGTCCGTACGTCTCCGAGGCCGCGGATGGAGCCCACGTCCGGATGACGTAAGATAGCGGGGACCTCGTCTTCGCCGACGAAGACGGTGTGTAGCGTATGATTGTGTGGTAGGTGGTACGAGTATGTTGTCAGTAGTCATCTGATCGCCAGGGTCGTGAAGGATATGTTTAGGTCTCCTCTTTCAGAGAGGAGCGGTTATTTCGGGGGAGTAAAAAGAAGACGCAACTATGAGAGGGTTGGGGTGTCGGATTGAATATATTTTGAAATATATACAGAGTATCACACAATATAATAAAGTTGTTCAATTCGCTTTATAGCTTAATCTAGCTAACCTGGTGACGATGCAGTATAAGATGGTAGCGAGCTAACCTGTTAGGGGTATGCCTATATACCTAATTGATTTCTACGCGACATCGTACCGGAACGCTAAATCGCTTGGCGACACGTCTTTGTCGGTAAATACAATGACTAACTGAGTTCGATTCCCGGATCGAGTCTGGTCAGGTGAAAAAAAAGGCTTCGGTCGTGGCTAGTTACCGACAAAGTCGTGTCGCCAAGCTATTTAGCGTAGCGTAGCGTAGATCCGATAGCTGTAAAGGGCTACCTAGTGGACAAAAAAAAAATTATGTACATAATATTCATTATTTTTATTTTTTATCTCTTTCATGAGTTTTTGTTAGGAATCTCGCTGGAAATATGCTGTACATAAGGAGGGCTTTTGTCCTTCTTTATGTTTAAACTTGTGTTTCGACACGAAATAAATTATTAAATATTGTTTTTTTCCAAATCTCCAATCAGTACGAAACAATATTAATAATGTAATTAAATTCGAACTAATTACAACGACGTACTAATTGAAAACGAATCCTGTGAACTAGGCGGCACACCGTGACACGTAACAAGGAACGGCAGGAATGACATAACTGCCGGCACAAAGGCCGTTCCAGCGGGCCGCGTTATCGCGACTATTTATCGTTACACACGCGACGCGGTTATCACGCGACAAATCAGTGCGGACAGGGGTTTTATGATTTCATTCCTTTGATACGGGTCGACACTAACCCGCCTAAATTATGTCAGGTGTGAGCCGTTATTGTCACTGCAGCTAAATATAACGTGGCCAGTGCGATTCGTAGATTATTTGTGGTCAGTTTAAGACGAGCTTCTGGTTTTTGTTGCGCGCCATAAATTGAAAATTCAGGGCACAAAATGCGCGTCTCTCTCTCTCCAGTCGTTCCTTCATTACTGAAGATTTATTTATTTATTTATTATTATTGATACACTTACAATATACATAAAAAATATACATTGTAGCAAACAGAAACGTCACATTCACCAGTATGCATATCGGTTACAAGTGTACACGACATTGACAGCAATAGGTACATGTAAACGGCCACAAAAGAACAATTAGGACAGATTAAACACAAATACAAACTAATTAAATGAACAATTACATATTTTTAATATAATAAATAGTTCTTCAATTTAAGTAAACAATGAGAGACTCACCAAATATGCCATAGATGATCGATGAGTTTCTTTCTAAACACCGTGTCAACCGCCGCACCACAAGATCGTGGTCCTGGTGTCCTTGCAACCTCGTGCGGATTAATTGTTTCCACCGGCTTCTATCGGAGGCTAGTCTCGCTATTGTGTGAAATTTGCCTGTTACAATAAGTTTTTCTAGACAATCACTCCCCCGTCGCATGATGTGTCCGAAATAGGAGAGCAGGCGTTGGTAACATATGGAGTAAAGTCGTGTTTTTATCCCTAGCTGAGTTAGGATCGACGCGTTTGTGCGCTTGGCGTAAATATCAAATCAAATCAAAAATAGCTTTATTCACATAAACCTATTACAGGCATCTATGAATCGTTCATTTCATCATATCTTTACGTGAAGTGATGGTGATAACTACACTCGACAACTTAAAACTAATGCTAAGAGGGTTCAAATCGCGGCCAGGTCTAAGGAAAAACCCACAACAAACTTAGCCTGCTTTTGTTTTGCTATCACCATCTCACATAATCAATAATAAATTATAGTACCTATGGAGATAGAGCAATTCACACCCAAGCTTTTTTATCGTTTATATATCTACTATAACCTCATAATTGCGGAGTAAGGGGACTCTAATAACTACATTCGGTAAGGTAAAACTAAACCTGCTATATTTCCAAGCGCGACTTGATTTTGTTAGGGCCATATCTCACAAAGATCGAAATTAGGGGACATAAATCAGCCTAGAACACTCTTTTTTTTTCGCTAAATCGCTTTGTCTAGAGCCGGGAATCGAACCCAGGACCTCCAACTTCATATGTCAAAAAAACATATGCAAAAGAGCAACATAATCGTTTCAACACGATTCATCGAGCATTGCAAAGATGTTAAACTTCCTTGAAATTATTTACCCACGATAAAAAAAATATATCATATATAACTAAATGCGAAGGGAAAACATTATTAAAAACATCGCGTAGACCACGTTTTAATGTGCTTTACGTAGGTATCATGGACGCCTGACCCATTTCTAGGCACAAGAACATCAGGTGCGTCAGCCATGATTGATTCTTCTGTTATACGGCGTCGTTTTGTTTGCTTAAAAGCTTTTACGAGCGCGGCTTCTTTGTATGTAGCCGCCTCACGATACGTTTATGACTTATTCTCTGTATGCGAAACATGTTTCGAGATAGAAGTTTTGATTTTATTGATGTGTAGTTTTAATGTCGCTAGTTTGGTTTATTTTATCCTATCATGCGTTATCTTTTACAGGGAATTAGCTTTTGACCTCGAACGTTAGTGTTAGTTCAGATTTATTAAATTAAGTTTGGTTAGTATTTCATCGCTCTGGAACAAGTGTTTTGTCTGGTGGGAGGCTTCGGCCGTGGCTAGTTACCAACCTACCGACAAAGACGTGTCGCTAAGCGATTTAACATTTCGGCACTATGTCGCGTAGAAACCAATTAGGAGTGTGGGTTTACGATACCCCTAACAGGTTAGCCCGCTACCATCCTAGACTGCATCATCACTTAACACAAGGTGAGATAGCAGTCAAGGGCTAGCTTGTAGTGTATAAAAAAAGGTATTTTTTTTTTGAAAATAAAAGGTAAATATTTTTTTGTATAGAGTGAAATTTCATGACTTTCTATCAAGCACTTAAGGCGTTAAAGAATTAAAAAATATCGATTCACCTTCCTCACCAAAAACATTTTTATTCAATGAAATAATTGCTACATTCCGTATTTTCAGACCCTTCAATTCACAATAGAAAGTACACAGTAACATTCAATTACAAAAGAAAGTAAGCAATAAATACTTTACTATATAGACACAGACAATACATACAATAAGAAAAATGTAGCCATATTAAGGCTTTTTTTGTTTTTTTTTTCTCTTATTATGGCTTTACACAGATTAGCCAATGTCAAGTTTATAGCAATGTAGAATTGAAGTTAAGGAAAAATGACGCGAAACTTCGCACTCGGCGGACGCGGCTCCCTCAAACCTTTCCCAAATTAATGCCTGTTAACCATTCAAAAAACTAGCCACTACACAAATTACACCAAAACTATAATGTCCACGACACAACCCACAGTGCTTTTCAAGATTAGCCAACAAACATGACTTCAAGAAAAGCGTGAAAAAACCGCGACCGCCATATACGAAGTCTCTTCTGTCCTTGTTGTTTATTTTTGGTAAAATATTTTTTTGTCAAAGCAATTTAGATTTTGCGTCTGTTAATCTGGTAGGTATTAAAAAAAGGCTTTTATATATAAGGAGGAATATTTAAAAAAAAAATAGGTGTCGCACTTTTATGCCGATGACTTTGAAAAATTTTGAAACAAAATAGGCCCAAATTGTGCGTTACGAAACTACTTTTTGATGATAAAAAATATTAAAGTGATGCAATTATTTTAGTTCCATTCTCATACAAAATATTATGTTGTCTGTGAGATTTTTCACAGGAGCAAGAAAAACTAATTTCACATTATGTTAAACCTAAGCGCGCATTACAACAGGCAGTATGTATCGAAAGCAATTTAACGGTCTAATAAATAACATCGCTCTGAAGTTTCTATGCTATGGAAAAATTGCCATGAAGAAGTCTCATAGAGTATCCGATGTCTGAATGCATAGAATACAAATATCAGATTTTATAATGATTTTCTTAAAAAATGTGTTTGGTTTATACTGAATTCATTAATAATATTAAGAATTTTACGAAAACTTCCTTTGCTGAAAGCGCTTCTAAATAAGGTTTAAAGAAATATTACGATTATCAAAATTCATAATGCGCGCTTAGTTTTTAGTAGTACAAATTGTCTAGGTATAATCTATACAGTTAAGTTCTGGTACTATCTATATTATAATATGTATTTTAAATTTTTGCACGCCTTTACTTCTATAAAACCAGTACTTAAATAGAAGAGAACGTTTATTTAAAAAAAAAAATGGCGTGCAAAAATATATGCCCATACTGTTTTACCTAATACAGTTTGCAAGAAAAAAGTTTACGGTAGTCGGAAGAGAACGTACGTAGCTTTTATTTTTATAACAAATGAATTCAAATAGTTAAATCTACATTTTTAACAATTGTCTATGTTAGGATATGTCCTCCATAGACAACTGTCAAAAATGTATTTTTTACCCAAGAAAAAAATATATATATAAGTATCTAAACATTTGCCAACACAAAAAAAAATTAGGAACAACATTGTGTACCTACTTCGAGAATTTTCCTTCAAATGCATTTTTTTTACAAACAGTATTAGAACAGAGTACTTCACCGATTACGAAATCTAAAGATATGCATAACTAGAAACAGGTTAATAGATCAATCTACAACTAAATACACTTTTTACAATCCGCAGTATAATCAAGCGAAACCTCTAAGTAATTTTTAAATAGGTACGTATCTAAAAGATTATTTTTCATTTTTATTTTCTAAACGTACATTTAACGCCACGTTTATTGAATTAAAAAAAAGTGTTAAGAGATATTAGTTCTCTTTTTTATGGTTTTGCACAGATTAGCCAATGTTATTGTTTATAACAATGTAAAAGTTAGGGAGAAATGGCGGGAAACCTCGCATTCTTAGGACGCGGCTCCCTCAAACCTTTCCCAAATCAATACCCGCTAACCATTCAGAAAACCAGCCACCACACAAACGACACCATAACTGTCCACGACACAACCAACACCAGTCCTTTTCAAAATAAGCCAACAAACATTAATTCAAGAAAGGCGTGAAATAACCGCGCCCGCCATATACGAAGTATCCCGACTTTTTATTGTGAAAGCAATCTCTAATCGCAATATTTCTACATATAAAACTACAAATATATTCTGTGTGACGTAAGTTTCCATGAAAACACTAAAGCCACAGAAATACTGGTGTAGATTTTTATCTGCGTCACAGAGCGTTCACTAAAAGCTCAGATTAAATAAATGTAGAAACAGTGAGCAACGTGTTACATACAGAATATGTAGGAAAATTGAGATAAAGCATCGTATTTTCTGCCTTTTTCTCAGCGTACCAGTTTTCGTTTTTTTTTTTTTTTATTTGGCAATCTTAACAAATTACAATTCTTATAATTAAATCTTAACTTAGTTACATATTCTATATCTAATTGTAATTCTAACAGACTGCACAGCATGACAAAAGTTTAATACAACCAATTACAGAAAAACAAATCCAAAGTTAGGTGTAATACCTACTGTATACTAAATTAATTCCATCACACTCAGGCGAGTTTGATGGATGGTTTAGAGGCGAACTTTAAAAGATCATTTTTCGCCAAACTAACTAACTGCGATTGGCATTAAAACATCTTGATATGTTCGTAAATACCGCAGTTAGGGTTAAGAAAAGCCAAATCAAATGAAAAAAAAAAAACGAAAAAAAAAAAATATTTTATTGACTTACGTTAACCCAAAAATCCGCATGCGTGTTTCCAGGACAAGAATAAAAAAAAACACTCGGGTGATACAATTACAAACTCATTTGTCATTTCCGAACGGTTAAACAAGATAGCCGGTAATTACTATCATTAACATTAGCCGAAACTTGTGGGCCGCAAGAAAAGTTAATGTCGGAGGTTTTACCGTGATTACTATCCTCGTTGACACTTTTAGCAATTTCGGAGAACTTTTTATAAGATTTTTTGGAACTTTCATCCAGGAGATAACAATTTAAAGACTTTTAAGTCATAACTTAGGACCCAAAAGTTGTATTAAGCAAAGTGTCATGCAATGTGGAAAAATTTAAAAATTCTTTATATTTTTCCACATTGTATGACAGTTTGGAAAAGCATCAACGCAGAAATTATTAAGAAAAGAACAGTCTTAAATTGGGTTTATATCCTCTTTGATATTTTATTAACATATCGAATATGAATTCGATATTTTAAAATAAAGAAATAATTTAAGTTAGTTACTAGACTTTAGCAGATGTAGTTTTTTGTTTTTTTTTTTGTTTCTAATCACACACTTTTTTGCACAATAGCAACAATAAAGTTGAACATTGCCGTTTCATGTGCGGTCAAATTTGAATGCTGTGAAAGCCTAGTAGTGGTTAGGGCGTCAGCCTCCTAATCAGAGGTCGGCGGTTCGAATCCGGGCACGCACCTCCAACTTTTCGGAGTAATGTTCGTTTTTAAATAATTAAAATATCACTTGTTTCAACGGTGACTTGTTTGAACGGTTTCAGGTTGAGAGAAGACCCGTGCTCTGTAGTGAGCCGGTAATGGGTTGATCATAATGATGATGTGCGGTCAAACTAGGGACTATGTATATTCAATCTGAGTTAATTAGCATGTATTTTAACCATGCCAAGGCAGTGCTAATTCTTGTAATCAAAACACATCTACAGTGGTCATCTGAACCTCATGACGGTACTAAAAGAAACGTACGCTTGCATCTCTGTCCTAATTACCCCGCTTCTTTGGCGGTTCGTAAATTATTTCGTGGAATCACGCACACGTCGTCTTAATATTGCGCGCTGCCAAAAGGACGATCGAGTTAAAATATATATATGCATTCATACAAATAACAAGTAGTTGAGATGAACCACTGTGAGTCTTGCTGATTAGAGTGAAAAATAAAATAGCTAGGCTTTGCTATTATATTTGCGTGTATGCCTTTGTGTTGTATCCCGGCAGTAGCTCAAGATACGAGAATTGCTGCGTTAAATTTATAAAATCTGTCAGTCATTCATCTCTGGAAGTTCAGAGTAAGGAACAGATTAGACGCAATGGAATGAATTTCGGACATTTTATGCTAAAATGCATTAATTTGATATCACCTCTAAGGTAAAGTAAAAATACTTTAATGAAATATAAAGATATTCCATATGTATCTTAGTGTCCAGCATTTTATCTATATATTCAATGTCCAGGCAACAGATCTAACCAACACACACTTTTCTTTTTTAATGTAACCTAATGATAAGTGAAGATGCAGGTAGCGGGCTGAACTGGTTTCTACGCGACATAGTGCCGGAACGCTAAATCACTTAGTGACTTCGGTTTTTATCGGTAGGTTAACAGGCCGCGAATCCTCCCACCGGACCCGACCGACCCGACAGGAATCGAACCCAGGAACTCAAACTTTATAATGCGATATGTATATATATCCCTGCCGGTGATGGAACGTCGGATCGGAATTTCCATGCAAAACTTTTTTTTTGTACCCATTTTGCCCTTGACGGCTATCTCACCTGGTGATGATGCAGTGCTACTAGTAAGATGGTAGCGGGATAAACTGTTAGGGGTATGGTAAACCCACACTCCTAATTGGTTTCAACACGATATCGTGCTACAAATAATCGTAAACAAATAAAAGACTATCTTGTGTATATTTCTTTAAAGTAGTGGCTTTTTGGTTGGCTAAACCAACAAATTCATCACCGTATCATGAACAAATGAGTAGGATGATGGGTTTCCTCAACCTCTTTCACATCTCCCGCCCATAATTATCGTAGTAATATGAAGTCGTAACGAAACCATAATTTCCCTCTCCAGACCGTTTAATCATCGGGAACTAATAAAGCGTGCGACAGGCGTTACTCCGTGTGACCATCACAATTACCGGTTTAATTATATTTTTGTTCTGTTTTTAATCCTACCTAATGCGCACATGTCGCACGTATTAATTTGTCTACATGTCATCGCTATCATATATAAAGACGTCGTTCATAAGCGCTAGCGGGGTAACTATTATTTATTTATTTCGTTGCATATTGTGTACATGCTGTAATAGCCTAGTGGTGCCCTAACCTCCTAGCCTCCTAATCAGAGGTCAGCGGTTCGAATCCGGGCACGCACCTCTAACTTTTTGGAGTTATGTGCGTTTTAAAAAAAAAAAATATCACTTGCTTTAACGGTGAAGGAAAACATCGTGAGAAAACCTGCACGCCTGAGAGTTCTCCACAATGTTCTCAAAGTCGTGTGAAGTCTGCCAATCCGCACATGGCCAGCGTGGTGGGCTATGGCCAAACCCTTCTCATATTGAGAGGAGACTCGTGCTCTGTAGTGAGCCGGTAATGGGTTGTTCATGATGATGATGATGATGATATTGTGTACACATACCCAGTTTGGGTGTTGCAACTTGGTCTGGAATCGACCGTAGTATGGAGAGCGATTTCATTTATTTTTACTTGCATCGTTTAAAAAATTGTTTACTGTGTAATAACACTTCTCCAATAAAAATTGTTTAATACTTTGTAAAATTAATTTTCTTTTTCTAAGTTTCAAATGCAGTCTGGCAGACCATTATATATTTTCACAGACATTACGTAGGGACTGAAGGTGTGGAGTTTTAGCTTTGATGGTGGGAGGGTTAGTTTGTTACCATATCTTTCGGGAAATCGACGAGGTTTTTCTCCATATTTTAAAAAAAAAGTGTAGATTTTTTTTAACAAATTTGCATATTTCAACGATATATTATGTATTGTTATTTTTTATGCACTACAAGTTAGCTATCTCACCTGGTGGTAAGTGATGATGCTGTCTAGGATGATAGCGGGCTAACCTGTTAGGAGTATGGTAAACCAACGCTCCTAATTGGTTTCTACGCGACATCGTGCCGAACGCTAAATCTAAATCTAGCTAATGCATAGACGTAATTAATCTCTTAAAAAATAATGGTGGTTTTTGGTAGCTATTCTGTCCTTCTTTTGAATAACTCTCCCACCTGCGAATCGGGAATAAGGTGTTATTCCTCGCAGTTAAGTAAGTACAATTAGTTCAATTATATCCTGTAAATGAAGCACGCGTAAAGCTTATGGCATGTCACACGCGCGGTTCCCCGGGCGCACTCGTTACGAAGCTACGACAGCCATCGCCTGGAGACACCTGGATCGTGAGTTATATACGTATATTTATAATGGTTACAACACAACTACATGTACGAATAACTATTTATGAAAACCCCAAAGCAAATTAAATATGTCTAATTGTAATATACACAATGAAGCGGTGATAGCCTAGTGGTTAGGGCGTCAGCCTCCTAATCAGAGGTCGACGGTTCGAATTCGGGCACGCACCTCTAATTTTTCGGAGTTATGTGCGTTTTTAAACAATTAAAATGTCACTTGCTCGACGGTGAAGGAAAACATCGTGAGGAAACCTGCACACCTGAGAGTTCTCCATAACGTTCTCAAAGGCGTGTGAAGTCTGCCAATCCGCACATGGCCAGCGTGGTGGACTATGGCCAAACCCTTCTCATATTGAGAGGAGACCCGTGCTCTGTAGTGAGCCGGTAATGGGTTGATCATGATGATGATGATGATCCCGAAATTAAAAGCAAATAAAGACTTTACTAAAACAACGACTGCATATTCTGAATGCAGGAAAAGTTGATTTTAATTTACCGAAGCGAGTTAATTTTAACAATGAATAAACGTCAGCCGTTACTTGCATTTTGAGGCCGTTAACACGTCACCACCTGGGCTGAGGCTGAGCGGATGTCAGGAGAGCTGTAATTGGATAAATGTTCATGCAGATCCAGCGAGATGATTATTGTAATGTAGAGCACGTCTTTTGCGATCTAATTAATGTTGAATCCACCAACACTCTGTTCCTACTCAGTTCATATGAAGCACATAGCTTAACTGTTCAATAAATAGATACTATTATTACAGCTGTGATATCCGTAGAAGGACCAGAGTTACCGACATAGTTGCAAGTTTAAAAACCTCTCACTCTACTAACTAAAAACTTTTTTCACTAACTGTTCTTCCCGCGACAATGAGCATGACTTTAGGTAGGGGACTGTCTGATCAGGCTTTGTCAACTTTTTGCCGATCCCATTATCCTTTACGCGTCTATTATTATATTTTGACGTACTGTTGTACCCTAAAAATAATTACGAATAATTTGAGATAAGCCACGGAAAACAAAATAATCAATCAATTATAAACATATTCAAATAGTCCTTTAAAATGCACTTTTGATGCGTCAATAACTTATACAGTAGTGAGTTAGTGATAACTCATACTGATTTAATTATTAAACTTAATTATATCAGTATGAGTTATTACAGAAAATTACAGAATCCAGGCTCAGATGGTACGGACATGTAATGCGTAGACCTGACGATTACGTAGTGAAGAAGTGCCTTTCCATGGCTGCAGGGAAAAGGGGAAGGGGAAGACCCCCAACTACATGGTTGACGAATGTCCAAGAGTATATGGATACTAAAGTAAGACCGACGTGGCGCCGAATGATAAATAAAGCCGACCCCGCGTAACGGGATAAGGTGAGGCCAAAAAAGAAGAAGATCAGTATGAGTGATAACATCAATGACTTCTATGTATTACTACCATAGAAGTCATTGGATAACATTAGTAAACTTAAAACTAAAGCTACGAGGGTTTCAAACGCACCCTGCTGCAAGAAGAAGCCCACAACAAACTTAGCCGAGTAACTACACTTTTAAGTTTAAGTTTTTATCAAAGTGGAGTCCATGTATCATAAAATACAAAAATATTGTTTATTTAAAATGTATTGTAATAAAAACACGCCTGTTAGGTTTGCCCTAGCAATAATATTGTTGGCGGTCGACATCCGAATGTTGTTTTAACGGCCCACTCTAATGGATTACAAGTTGGATTGGTTTCGCGTCGTATTAATGGATTTTTGGTCAGCGCGGTGGACAATGCAAGTTTGAATGCGTTTTCCATTCCGATATCGAATGTGGTCCCTGTAGAGAATGGTTGTATTGCAAAAAACTTTCCGCTATGACTTTTTTTACACAATTTTCAACCGTCGATTGTAGATAGATCGTTTCTCGTGTGATATTCATTAAAATCCGTCTAAAATAGCTAGGTAATGTAAAATGTTCCAGTCATATTATTGACGACATCCGTGGAGCAGCATGAAAAAGATAATAACAAAGGCCATTTAATTTAAATATAATAAGATAAATAAACCATCGGGGTTAGAAAGCTATATAAATTTTGATATATTAACGTAACGCGGCTATCACGTTAACTTTAATACTAACACGAGAGGCTCGGGTAACCCTACCTTAAGGGTTCGATAATTAGGTAGAGCCTAATTGAATGTTATTGAATTAGGGTACGCCCCCTCGACTACCGACACCGGTGTTTAGGGCCCCCACTGACACGAAGTACAAAAGTTAGGGGCTCCAAATTATAGGTTCGAATCACTAAAACGGTGTGTGATCTTATCTAAATGGTCTGTGATGAGGCGGCTTAGCTGTAAAGGCTTAAATACAAAATTATTGTAATGACCTTACAACAATTCCACTCCCAACGAGTTATTATGTAGTCTTATTAAGTATGTTCGTTTATCCATCGGTTCGCCTACCAGTCTCATAATATTTTCATTAATATATATTGTTGTATTAATATTATCATAATTACTATGCCATGCAATTGAATTACTGTCAAAAATAGTCATAAAGTTAGCTTTATTGCTAGTAATAAAGTATTTTATGTTCCCCACTGCAAACATTTTACGCGATAGTGACTAGCAAGATTTTGTTGGTAGCAATATATTTGCCTCCACCATTGGACGAAATGGGCTGAATTTGGAATGCTTGGGACGATAATTATGTCGTAGGGGACTGCGCTACTAAGATTTTTTCTGAAAATTAATACCCTTTAAATTTAAAAAAAAAACTTGAGAGGTGTCCTTTCGATTAATTAGTGAAGGAATTGTAATAATTTTTTTTTATTTAAGTTATAATAATATTTTTTTTATTATTAACAAATATAATGTTATATAAACTTAATCAGTAGGCTCAATTTTGTACTCCATCAGCAATATCCGGTACTTGTGCAGAAACACTGTCAGGATTCATTATTATATTTTATTATTTATTATTTATTATTTACAAAAAAACCTGTATACCCTCAACAAAAATAATCGTCGCGACACCACACTGTTCAATGCGAAATAGAAATGAAAATATCTGGCTTGCTTTCTATAAGAGAGAGAGAGACAGACAGAGAAACATGCGACGCCGCACAGCTTACAATAACAAATAGTGTCGTGACAACTTTTCATAAGAATTTTTTCCGTCTAGCCCCCTTTCACAACGCGCGATAAGGAACTTCGTTCCAATAATATTTGGCCTTTTGTGAAAGTCCATCAAATTGGAGAAAATTCGGAAATGATCAATTTCTTTTACCCTGCCTACGTATTGGATCGATTTCGGAATTAATGACGTGATTCTCATATAATATGTTATAACATATAATATAACTACTCACAGATAATAATTCTATACATACAATTGTCTGTGCGTCTGTCGTCGGTCCTTGTACACGCGCCGGGACAGATGCGACAGGCGACAAGTTTCCGAGAAACTATCTTTTAAAATTCTGCCTGTAACGGGATTGATTTTGCGCTTGCGCCTGCGCCGTAAGGTTCACCATTTGTTGCGATATTTTTTGCGGACAAACATCGTGTTCATTTATCATCATCATCATCATCATCATTAACAACCGACTTCAACTTCGCAATTCGCTGAGCTATGTCGGTAACTCTGGTTCTTCATTTATACGGATATATATTTAATAAATATATTATGTCGTTAAAAAATCACTTCGATTGTCTTTCTTTCTGCTTCTAGTTCTGTGAGGGGACTTGCTTTACCTGAAACAAAAATAAAACATAAAGTAAGTTAAGCTGTGATTATACCCAGAGATTTTCCGTGAGAATTGTCGGTTTATAAAAATAATGTCGTTGATTTTTTGAATTCCTATATAGATATACGTATATCATTTATTCATTTTCATTTCAGCTTAAATAGTTATTTATTTTATTCTTAAAAAACTATTTAGGGAATTTTCTCATTTATAGCTCCATTTTCTATTTTTGTACCTGAATCACTTTATTAAATCTAACGAGTTCAAGTTCTGTTTACTTTACATCTTTCAAGATACTATGTCTACCTCTCGACAGCATTATCAGATCAAAATCTAAATTTAATTTCCTATGAACCAACAAGCAAATAAAAATAACATCTCTTTTATTCCACGCAGCGCCCAAACGAAGCAGGAAATTAAATATCAACATCAAAACAAGTTTATGAAAAACTTTTCATGAAAGGAAATATTATTTTAACATTGATAGACAACTAATAGAACCTTAAAAACTGACACGTGAAATTATGAAAGATGATGAGACAGTTGGGAACCTGTCACGATCGAAGTTTGTAGACACCGCTGTTCCACACATCACAATCTTCCTGTAGATAGATGTTAACAATATTAAAAACAGGAACATCAGCAGTACAATCCCCAATCCGTTGGTAGCTGCGGGCGGTGCAAGGAGATCGCGTACCGGCATAAGTAGATTCACGAACTCGATGTGCGTTCTACTAGGTAGATGTACAAGTTTATAGCTTAAAGCTAGACAGTTCTCTCATACCCTAACAGGTTAGTCCGCTACCATCTTAGACCGCATCATCACTTACCATCAGGTGAGATAGAGCATAAAAAAAAAGACAAAAAAAAAATTATACATCCGGCAATAATAAAACAATTATATCTAAGAAGAAGCCCACAACTAACTTATAATTGTGGGCCACGGCGTATTTGGAACCCTCATTTCTTTAGTTTTTAACGAATGTATAGTTATCACTGGAACAGAAAAAAATGCAATATTTAATATGTATGAACGCTTCATAAGTGTCTGTGATAGGCCAATATAAATAAATACCTATTTTATTATACTAATATTTGATAAAACTGTCTTGAAAGGGAAAGTATGGTTTCGTTACCCGACTGACTTCGGTGACGACTTAATATTACTATTTCAAATTATGGGCGGAGAATAAGAAATGGTTCAAAAAGATCATCCTCATTTCTGCATGCTATCAGACACTACCAGAAAATAGTTAGATGCGTTGGCAAAACAAACAGCCACTAATGTAAAGGAAGTAAAATATAATAACTCTTTATTTGTAGGTAAGTAAGTGAGTAAGTTAAGCATGGAACCCCATGATGCCTTTCTTTATAATGCTATTGTTAAGTTAACGAATGTCTAGTTATCACCATCACTGCACAAAATGCAATTATTAATATGTATCAACACTTCATAAGTGTAATATTAATAATTACTTTATATATATATATTATTTAAAAGCGGGGATAGCCTAGTGGTAAGGTCGTCAGCCTCCTAATCAGAGGTCGGCGGTTCGAATCCGGGCACCCACCTCTAACTTTTTGGAGTTATGTGCGTTTTAAAAAATTAAAATATCACTTGCTTCAACGGTGAAGGAAAACATCGTGAGTGAACCTGCACGCCTGAGAATTCTCCATAATGTTATCAAAGGCGTGTGAAGTCTGCCAATCCGCACATGGCCAGCGTGGTGGACTATGGCCAAACCCTTCTCATATTGAGAGGAGACCCGTGCACTGTAGCGAGCCGGTAATGGGTTGATCATGATGATGATGATGATTAGATTTCATTTCATTATACATATTAAAAAACATCGACATCAAATCTAAAAAGCCGCAGTCAGTGACAGTTGGTCACTCCAACAACAAAAACACAACTAGACGCTACAATATCAATAGTGCATCTAAACTGAATACGAAATAATCTTTGCCATTCAAATGCTGAATCAATAGAGACCGATTTAAAAAAAAAGAGGACGAGGAAAGAAAAACGTCAAAAGCAAAAAGCATCACCGGCGCGGCGTCCGGTTTCCGAACATTTACATCGAGCTTCGTGAGCCGATTGTCTCGATCCGAGATTTATTTGATTCCGGTACGAATCGGCCGAGCGTGAAGAATTCCTTGTTATTTTCAAATTGAGTTATATGCTCTTATCGAATCGTGCGTGCTGCACGATCGACGGCGACGATACGAAAGCGGGGTAGCGTGTGTTTACTGTAAAAAGTTCGATATTGAATTCACTTAAAGTATTTTTAACTGATCATGCTCCTCCATTTTTTGCCTAAGCGGACTAAAATTGCTTTTTATGCACAGTCAAAAGTTAAGCAGAAAGTCACAGACAAGTATTGTGGTCTATCTTTTTATTCCTATGTATAAAAAGAAGACTAAAGTTTGAATTTGTAAAATAAAATAACAGGTGCATCGGTGCAAGAACATTTAGAGAAAACAAACTCGGTACCATAATTTATAATACAAGCCGTAAATTCTTCAGCAACTTGAACAGATAATTTCGTCTCGGTATCCCTGAAGCTAAAATACAAACAAAATAGCGCAATGATTGCCAGCGAGATGATATGATTGCATGACTCAAAGCCGCCCGCGAAAGCTTTACCGTGCTCGTGAAGTATATAAACTTGCGGGCCTAGAGATCTGCCTTGGGGGACACTTACTTTAACCTCAAATTTTACCTTCAATATTGATTCTACAATAAAGCGCAATTTTATAAGGACTCAGTACGTTTCAGATGAGTTTTTAGGTAAACAAGTCAAGGACTTACTCGTATAGCTATAGTCTATTAATATATTACACCCGACAGATGTCCAAATTCAAATTGAGCTATACTCATAAAATAATCCCATTTAGCACTTTTAGGTTCTCATACTTTTCGATAATCTCTGAAAGTTGGCCATTTTTCTTTTCGTATAAATATAATTGGGACCATTACGAACAATTGCAAACATATAAATTAGTTTGCGCTAAGGACCGCATAACATTTCATTTTTATCTAAATTTATTAAGAAAATCTACGACGACTGTTGACGAAATTTAAAAAAAAAAACTTGAGAGGTGTCAAGGGACACCCGGATGGAACGAAGTTCCTTTCGATTAATAAGTGAAGGAATTGTAATAAAATTTTATTTTATTTAAGTTATAATAATATTTTTTTTATTATTAACAAATATAATGTTATATAAACTTAATCAGTAGGCTCAATTTTGTACTCCATCAGCAATATCCGGAACTTGTGCAGAAACACTATCAGGATTCATTATTATTATTATTTTTTATTATTTATTATTTACAAAAAACCTGTATACACTCAACAAAAGTAATCGTCGCGACACCACACTGTTCAATGCGAAATAGAAATGAAAATATCTGGCTTGGTTTCTATAAGAAAGAGAGACAGACAGAGAAACATGCGACGCCGCACAGCTTACAATAACAAAAAGTGTCGTGACAACTTTTCGTAAGAATTTTTTTCCGTCTAGCCCCCTTTCACAACGCGCGATAAGGAACTTCGTTCCAAAAAATTTAATATATGGTAACAAATATTTTCGTTCTTCTGATAGTCTTCCCGATTTATTCAATCCCTGAAGCTTTGCTCTGCAGATTTGAACTAGTTATAGAGAACTGTCTAGCTTTAAGCTATAAACTTGCACATCTACCTAGTAGAACGCACATCGAGTTCGTGAATCTACTTATTCCAGTACGCGATCTCCTTGCACCGCCCGCAGCTACCAACGGATTGGGGATTGTACTGCTGATGTTCCTGTTTTTAATATTGTTAACATCTATCTACACTAAGTTTTTGATTGTGATGTGTGGAACAGCGGTGTCTTCAAACTTTGATCGTGACAGGTTCCCAACTGTCTCATCATCTTTCATAATTTCATGTGTCAGTTTTTAAGGTTCTATTAGTTGTCAATCAATGTTAAAATAATATTTTTCATAAACTTGTTTTGACTTTCATATTTAATTTCCTCTTTTGGGCGCTGCGTGGAATAAAAGAGATGTTATTTTTATTGTTTGCTTGTTGGTTCATAGGAAATTAATTTTAGATTTTGATCTGATAATATTGTCGAGAGGTAGACATAGTATCTTGAAAGATGTAAAGTAAACAGAACTTGAACTCATTAGATTTAATAAAGTGATTCAGGTACAAAAATAGAAAATGGAGCTATACATGAGAAAATTCCCTAAATAGTTTTTTAAGAAAAAAATAAATAACTATTTAAGCTGAAATGAAAATGAATAAATGATATACGTATATCTATATAGGAATTCAAAAAATCAACGACATTATTTTTATAAACCGACAAGTTCTCACGGAAAATCTCTGGGTATAATCACAGCTTAACTTTCTTTATGTTTTATTTTTGTTTCAGGTAAAGCAAGTCTGCATGTCGAGAACGGGCGGTGGGATGTAGTTTAGCATAAATAGGTAACGTGTATTCATAACTAAGTATTGTCTGTCTGCTTGCATCGTGAGATAAAATAACTTCGCAACGTTGAATTTACAAACGGATTTATTTTCATAAAAACAAAGTGGTGGGTTTTAATTTCAGCTACTTTAGAGAGAACTTTGTTCATTGTCTATTGAAAATTGCTTAATACCTAGCGATTAATCTCATCCTCTGCACTAAGATGGTTGTATATAATTTATCACTTCATATTCTTCTGTTGACCGGTGAATCTCAATATATAAAATCAACCAATGAAAATCAATATAATTCCTGCCATAATATACAATTTCAAAAAAACAGGAGGGCGCTGTTGCCTTTAACAAAGGTTAAATCCTAGCTTAGGGCCAGACGTGTTCACCTTTTGATGCTTTCTTTTGAATTTAGACTTTAATCGATTTGTTAAATGTATCTTGGTGGTGGTGTTACAAATATCGTTCCTTATTTTTTTATTAATAAGTAAAAAATAGCTTTAACAAAATGTCGCTACTTTAAACACAAGTACAGTGGCCTAGTTAACTAATGTAAGAGGACTCCAAATGGATGAATGAATTCCAATTTTATGCAGGCACTTTTTGCAGCATATCAGTGCATCATAGATTAAGGAATGCCTAAAATTCCTGATTTCGCAGATTATAATCTGCTATAGTATTGCTTGTTCATTTTGTATGTGACAGACCGGAAACTCTGTTTCTATCTCTCGGCTGATATGATGCCTCATGCATCATATTGAAATCGAACTAGACGTGAACTTAAGTTTTTGGTTGCCTGGTTCCAATTCACTTGTGCCTATACACAAGTGAATTGGTACCATTGACAAGATCTATATCTTGCAATTAAACTTTTCTTAAGTCTAAAAGTACTGAGTTACCGACATAGCTCAGAGAATTGCGAAGTTAAAGTGGCAATGGGCGGGGCACATAGCTCGGAGAACCGATGGACGTTGGGGTCCCAAGGTGCTGGAATGGCGACCCCGCACCGGTAAACGTAGCGTTGGTCGACCCCCAACTAGGTGGACAGACGACATCAGACGAGTCGCAGGGAGCCGCTGGTAGCAAGCGGCCCAAGACCGTGAGCATTGGAACTCCCTACAAAAGACCTATGTCCAGCAGTGGACGTCAATCGGTTGATAATGATGATGATGATGATGATGATGAAAAGTACTGACATCACTTTCGTTTTGTTCTGTAGTGATAAAGAGAGATTCTGATCGTATTTTGTTGTTAGAAACATCTCTCAAAGTTTCATTCAACCTGGCTGTGTATACGAATGTCACAACCATTTTAATCATAAGGCATTGAAAGATTACCGTGTGTTTAAAATTTTCGGAGCATTTTACAAGTCATACATAAAAACTCACGTGTTCCCTCAAATGAATCTTCATTTTAAATCAATACTTACGTAAGTTGAATTCGTTCGTGAAGCTCCAAGCAAGTTCTAGCATCTGTTAAAGGTCGTATTACCATAATCTAGACATATAGCAAACGTTTAAAATTGACATAACCTACGCAAAGGCGTGAAGTGAAAAATATCTGCCTGTCTAGTTGAATGTACGCAGGACATTATTCAATGCTCGCAGGCATCTCGGAGGCTTCTCATTTCTATCCATCAGGCGCAATCTCCAATCTGCAGACCCTGGGTTCAAGCGCTAATACATCATGGAACACCCACTCGCCTATAAAACCTTTTTTTTGTTTTCCACCTCTTTTACTTATTTTTATTCTATAACGCAAAACGCTCGAGGCTGAGTGAGGTTTAATCGGAGATTTCAAAATGCATTTAGATAAAACCAAGGTATGACCGGATAGTTAAGAGTATACAACTACATTTTCTATTAAGTTTTTTCCCAAATGTGATAGGAAATCAAAAAATATGGAATGCTCAAACTGCGTAAAACAAAAAAATTGAAATATTTATTGAATTCAGATTGTTATGACAGAGTATCGGGATAAAAAATACCTTAAATTTTAAGTCCAGCGTTTCAGCTATAAGTATACCAAATGACATTCAAATATTGTGTGTACAAATATACAAACAAATAAGAACATGGAGTAATATGAAAAACTGGCAAATATGACAATCATTTCTTTACTTTTGTTAACGATTGTGTGAAATTATAACATACTAGTCTTCTTTTTTTATAACTTTACTATCTTAACAATAAAAAACTACCTATGTATTTTTGAAATTAATTTTAATAATTATCAATTTGTCAAAAATCAACCGCGCTTGTACCACGTCCTTCCAAAAACGCCGCCGCTAGTTCCCGCTCTTTTTAACACGCTTTTATTAGCTTCACCTGTATGTATGTATGTTTGTTTGTTTGTTTGTTTGTTTGTTTGTAACCGACTCCTTTGAGCTCGATTTTGCCCTACTTTGAACGATCAGATTTGATTCAAACTTTGCACACCTGTCAAAGGTCGATGACAATGCAATAATCCGATCAAAATATCCGATTATCCTAATTAGATTCGCCAGGATTAATTAATTTCTTTCCGCATCCTTTGCATGCGAGTAAGAGAGACAGAGCTAGTGCGCGAACTACGCATGCGTGCAGTAGCGTGTTTTTTTAGTTTTTTAAACTATTATTCTCCTTCACTTACGTTCGAAAACCAAAGTTGTCTCTTGTTTAAAATGAGCACTTGTACGTCTTAATTGACAGTTTATATTCGTAATACAAATATTAAATTAATTAAACTATAATATGATCTCTAACACTTCTTTCTATTATTACTCATACCGAGCTTATTTCTGTCATTTTTTTTTAATATTTGCATATTTTTTAGCAAAAGTTTACGATTTCATGACATGTACAGACATAACTATCAAGACTAGTCGTTAACATCTACAATAGCATCAAAGAATGTGCAGCTGCCGATTCCGATTGGTTTCGTTTTCACCATAAAATCGATTCATTTAATGCCGTGCTAAAAGTTTGCAACGTTTGTCGTTCCATTTATAATATGTTATTCTATTTTATTGGATTGTACGTACATTGTAACAAGAACAAGCATTTGTGAGTAGTAAGATTTAAAATATTTACTCTAACCATTAATGACTAGGATGTATATTCATCGACCTTTGCCTTTTATTTATTTATACAACTTTATTGCATACAAAAGAAAGGAAAATAAAAAATGCATATTATAATATAAAAGCAAAACGCGGCCTTATCAGTAAAAGCGATCTCTTCCAGGCCACCTTTTTGTAAGAAGCCGACAGAAATAAAAGACGGGAAATCGCAACACTTATACATAATATACATACTAATAATTATGTGCTATTAAAAATGTTATGAAGCGATGATAGCCTAGTGGTTAGGGCGTCAGCCTCTAATCAGAGGTCGGCGGTTCGAATCCGGGCACGCACCTCTAACTTTAAGGAGTTGTGTGCGTTTTTAAATAATTAAAATATCACTTGCTTCAACGGTGAAGGAAAACATCGTGAGGAAACCTGCACGCCTGAGAGTTCTCCATAATGTTCTCAAAGGCGTGTGAAGTCTGCCAATCCGCACATGGCCAGCGTGGTGGACTATGGCCAAAAATGTTATAAATAAATATTTTTTATAATATATACATACTAATATAAAAATATAGAAGGAATTAATATAAATTAAATTGACAGATAATTATTCTTAACACTAATGATGGAGGGTTTTAAAAACAGCTAATTATTGGAGCGCCGAATTTCATCTGGGAGAGCATTCCACAGCTTAGCTGCTTTTACATACATATGTATGTAAAAGTTGAAAGCAAGCTAAGCTATTTACTTTATGTTATTCATATCAATAAAATAAAATAAAAAGGTAGGTCCAGAAGATAAAAATTGCACACAGATCATGCATAAAAAACTTTAAGACCCTCATATCGTTATTTAGCGGCCAATAAATCTTTTGGCGGATTGTGCGTGATTTATGTGACTGTTAAAAATGTTTATTGATCTTGCAAAAACTATGTCACCTATTTATGGTCGATGCAAGCGGTCACCGGGGGATACGCCATAACTTCAAGGTTGTAAAGTTTTAAAAAAGTTTTTTTTTTATCCACTACAAGTTAGCCCTTGACGGCAATCTCACCTGATGGTAAGTGATGATGCAGTCTAAGATGGTAGCGGGCTAACCTGTTAGGGGTATGGTAAACCCACACTCCTAATTGGTTTCTACGCGACATCGTGCCGGAACGCTTAATCGCTTGGCGACACGTCTTGGTCGGTAGGGTGGTAACTAGCCACGGCAAAAGCCTCCCACCAGACCAGACTCGAGCCGGGAATCGAACCCCAGGACCTCAAACTTTATAATGCGACAGCGCGCACACTGCGCCACGGAGTTCGTCACAGTTGCACATTTTTTTTTATGAAATTGTAAGAAAATATATATACGACCAATATTGTATGTAAGTGTGAATATATGTATGTTTGCTACTCGCTTAGTGCCTGAACGTGCTGAATCATTTTCGCTGTAAATAGAAGGGTGTTTGAGAGTATAGAGATATTATAATATGGATATGTATATAGGTTGAGAAAATCGATGGTTGGCGCGGGATTTGTCAAAAACTAAATAAACACTAAGATCAGCTACCACAATAGTTATAGTATGTCATAGCAAACATCCTCGAAATTACATTTATATGTTGAGAAAGGGAGCGGTAATGGAAAGAGGAACAGGAATATGAGACAGGATAATTTTCAGTTTATACAATTATGTACACATATTAACTTTATATGTATATATTTCTTCTGTGCATGTGTTTGTCACTGAACTCCTAAACGGCTGGACCGATTATGCTGAAATTTTTTGTGTGTCTTCAGGTGGATTCGAAAATGGTTTATATTCACAATTCGTTCCAATTTCAAAGTTTTTTTATATCATAGAATCGATTATTAAAATAGATCATTTTAACATCGATTAATTATAAACTTATAATCGAAATCATAAACTTTTTGTATCTTTATTTAAATTGGTTCACTGTGTCGCGCTGTTTATTAACTTTGACAGAACTGTACTACTTAACTTATTACCTAGTAACTGTAGCGCCTAAGACTTCGTTTTCTAAACTTCAATAAGACTTCTCCAATTTAATATAACCAGTCTCACCATTCTAACCGTTATTCTTAAACCCTACACCAACAATATAATCTTACGTATTTGTCAACAAATTTAGCTTGACTTGCAATTATCGCCAAAAAAGTTATTGAAAAAAATTATAAACTTTTTTTAAAATAAAATGGCCAACCAGTTATGGGTCCACGTGCAATTATTTTTTATTTATTTATGAACGTGATAAAATATTTATGGATGGGCGAAGTTTGTGCAGCTAAAGACGACAGAACATTAACTCACGATCAGCGCCTTGCAAGGACTAATGAGCCCATTTCGCGCCATTTAAAAAAGTTTATTTATCTCTTTGTACCTTATAATAAATAAAGAAATTTCTCAGCGCAATTTGTAAGCTTAATTTATTGATTTATCCATTGATCTTTTACAGTATTTGGACACACTTTTTTTTTCTTTCTTAGTATCTTGTATCAATTTCTGTTTTGCTTATGGCATTGTGTTTTTAATCCACAATTATATAATTATTTAATTTATCCACAGCCATTTAAAAAACAACAAAAGACGTAATAAGGCTTACTATGCAATCAAAAAGTCTGGAATCAAAGTCTGTAAAGCCTATTGAGTAAAATAAAAAAAAACATAAACCTTTGGAACTCCTCCGTATTTTTCAACGATATTTTTCACGTAATTTTAAAATCGTGTCAACTATGGTAGACTTCGTTTTCTAAAGCCCTTTATATGCGTGACGGTTTCCGAACGCTCACTGAGTTTAGTTCAAGCGAATCTTTTCTGCGATCCATTTGTAATCTACTTAGTTCACGGATCCGTTGGAAGTTGAATTCTACAAGTATTAATTTAAGACACGTTTTTGCATGGTAATATTAAATGCTGCGTTCAGAAATCGTCGCGTGGCTAATCGAAGCGGGAACGGAACGAATAAAACAATGACCGGCCACGGACCGACCGTTTGGCCTTGACAAACGTGAAGTACTTTTTCTGTGAAAACAGTAACCTTACTAATATAAAAACAAGCAAACGTTGACGATTGATTATGTGTGTTCTTTGATCACTAATAAAAATTATATGTTCTTCCAAAATGTGATCTCCAAGACATGGACGTGATTGTGTGTTCTTTGATCACTAATAAAAAGTGTGTGTTCTTCCAAAATGTGGTCTCCAGGACGTGGTCTATAACTTCGGATACCATTCCATGGAATCTAGACTAATAATCCCTTATTAGGTAAATTAACAAAAAAACTCACGTTCGCGTCTGTAATATTTGAATTTTTTGTCAGAGTCAGTCTCCTAAAGAATTAGTTACCTATTAATATAAAGTGCTGAAATATTTCAGTATTTATTTGTAAATGATGCGTACAAAAGTTAACAGATTAACCAGCCACAATCTTAGACCGCATCATCATTTACCGTTTTTTAATATGTAACTGAGATTTCAATCAAGGATAACTTGTAGAAGACTAAAAAACAAAGTTGCTTTAGAAAGTTGGTTCATTATGATAATCACATAAAAAGGATAAACCATTACTGAAATTAGCTTCACCTTTTGTCAGGTTTCTCATAACTCATGTGCCACTTGTTTCCAGTTACTCCCTGCAAGAAACATTATATCGTCTGTCTATATTATGATATTACGCTTGCACTACAAAGTAAAATAAAAATAACAATTCTTCAAAACCGATTTCAAAATTAAATACCATGAAAAAAAAAACATTTTTTTTTATCCACTACAAGTAAGCCCTTGACGGCAATCTCACCTGATGGTAAGTGATGATGCAGTCTTAGACGGTAGCGGGCTAACCTGTTAGGGGCATGGTAAACCCACACTCCTAATTGGTTTTTACGCGACATGGTGCCGGAACGCTAAATAGCTTGGCGATACGTCTTTGTCGGTAGGGTGGTAACTAGCCACGGCCGAAGCCTCCCACCAGACCAGACTCGAGCCGGGAATCGAACCCAGGACCTCCAACTTTAAAATGCAACAGCGCACGCGCTGCGCCACGGAGGTCGTCCAAACATTCCAACATAATAGAACATAGGACGATCTTCCTAGAGAACTTTTTTACTGTTCTTTATTTTTTTACTCAGTAATGTGGGCCCTTGGGCAGTACAAGTATTTCATTTTAAGAAATACATTTTTAGTTAAGAAGGGTTCCACGATCCCTGGCTGCAGGCGATTTTGTAGCCGTGCACTTTACGTCGAGGCCCTTATTTATTTGCAGTGCACTGGATTATAAAAAGAAAATACGTAATTATAGAAATACAGTGTAATAGTTGCAATGGGAGTTATATGCTAAAGAGGTATTAATACAGTATTTATAATTTTGAATAAACTAAAACTTATCCGTGAAATCAATCTTTCATAGAAATGATTCTATAAGGTTTTCATAAAAAGACTCGCTGACAACCATACTATCAGCAGTTACTTGATTTAAGATAAAAAACAATCATAGATTAATAGGCATCGTAACAGAAAAAGACCGAGGATCTTGAAAATAATCAAAATAATTCACACATATATATGTGATAGATATATATAGCATCGTGGATAGATATTTTTTTTTGATATTATATATTTATTATATATAATGTAACAAAGTTCCATTTTAATTGCTAGGAATACATATATAACTTAAAATAAAACTTAGATTAACCTAAAACTAAAAATCTTAAAAAAAAAAAAAATAACGGATAGATAGGTGGATAGATTATAGTTATGGTCTCAGCTGAAAATCAGACACGACATATGCTGAGCTGTTCACACACCCTTTCTGGTTGGTGTTACAGACAGACAAACAATTACGTAACAACATATGAGAATCGATACTTTTTCTTTCTTTCTTATTAGGGTTGGCAATTCGTTTATCTGTTTTTTTGAAACATTAAACATTTCTTAAAACAAGTATTAGTAATATATTACATAGGCGATTTAAAAGAATACCCTTTCTAAATGACCATATAAACCAATGACTGAATCATTTAGAACTTGACATTAAAAGGAATATCGTCATCGCAAGCATAACCAACTTCCACTGATGGATAATAGGTCTCGAAGAGCGATCTCAAAAACTCTAAGAGATGTTATATTTAAAACTTTTCATAATTGATTACACATTTATCGTGTTGTCTTACCCAAGTCACGTTCTTTGGATTTGAAGATTCGAATAAGAAAGTTTCTTGTGTATACCTTTTACACCAGTAAGTCTTCAACACCCTACAATGCACCAGGGAGGTCAAAAATAATAAAGACGGAATAAGGAACATCATGATCAACCCATTGCCCCTACAGAGCACGGGTCTCCTCTCAGTATGAGAAGGGTTTGGCCATAGTCCACCTCGCTGGCCATGTGCGATTGAAAGACACGCCATTGAGAACATTTGGTGAACTTTCTGGCATGCAGGTTTCCTCACGTTGTTTTCCTTCACCGTTGAAGCGAGTGATATTTTAATTGCTTAAAAACGCACATAACTCCAAAAAGTTAAAGGTTGGGATTAGGAGCCTCTGATTAGGAGGCGGACTCCCTAACCACTGGGCTATCACAGCTTCGAATGAGGATAATATAATTTAATTTAATAATATTGAAGATTTCTCCTTGAAGTGTAAAGAGCGCAATCATTTAGGATTCAGCGGAGGATGCAGTATTTCACGCTCCATCTACGGAGCGTTCGGTATTCTCATAAGCTTGAACGCGCTCTCGCGGATTACTTTGATTGACTTAATCTCGGATCCTTTATTTTGGACGTTCAAAGATGAATTGGTTTGTGCGGATTTTCGTAATGCCATTTTCAGGATGAGTTTCTTGAACTGTATTGATAGAATTACACACCACCGAAACACACGCAACACACGTACACTTGCACTCCCGCGCTATAACTCACCATTTTTAAGCCGTAGCAGTCCATACTATAGAACAATAATCATCTATAATAAACTACCTACAGCACTCAAAGAATGTGAGATTAACTTTAAAAACAAACTACAAGAATGGCTAGTGCAAAAGTGTTTTTACAACGTCCAAGAATACCTCAATAACGCGCCCCTCTAACACCCTTGCATTTGATTTTAATTTAATTAGATTTGGAATAATTGTAATAACCTGTATTCATTTTATTTTGACATCAGAATATTGACAAATTGAATTATTATTGCTATTATTTTTAATTTTTATATTATTATTACTGTATTTTTATATTAGTATTAGATATATTGTTATTATTTCCATTTGTTATTACTATTTCCATTATATGCTACCTCTCACGCCCGTGTGCAAAATAAATACATATAAAAACCAAAAGAGATATAATAAACTTAAATAGATAATAATAAATAAACTTACATATACATTACATAAATACATATTTGCACCGGGCGGAGGAATACACCCCGGCAGGGGAGACCAAACGGCCGGGGGTCAGGGCGACAGGTTGAGAAACCGGCGGACTATCCTAGCCGAGTCCAGCAAGACCGCTTTTTGCATCCTGGCTGCGAGCGAACTGCCACGGAACCCCAGTCGCCTCAGATGGTGAGCGAGGCTGACTGGGATCAACCCATTCGCAGATATGACGATTGGGATGGTTTCAGCAGACTGCACATGCCACATGTCGGAAACCTCGTGAGCCAGATCGAGATACTTACGCTTTTTCTCCGTCTCAGCTCTCACGAGGTTTTCGTCATATGGAATGGTGATGTCCACCAAAAACACCCTCGACTGTGCCCGGTCCACCAACACGATGGCAGGCTTATTCGCGAGAATAGTCCTGTCCGTGATAATGGACCGGTCCCAATAGAGCCGGACTCCGTCGCGCTCAAGTACCGGCACCGGTGTGTACTGGTAATAGGGCAACCTCTCATCCAGGAGACCGTACTTCAGAGCAAGCTCTTGGTGAAGGATTTTGGCTGCTTGGTTGTGTCTGTGCAAATACTCAGTGTTGGCAAGCGCGGAACATCCCGAAAGCACATGTCTGAGTGACTCGCCGGGATGGCGACAGGCTCGACAGATGTCGTGAGTGCCATCCTTCAGAATATACTTTCGGTAGTTCCGCGTCTTAACCACCTGATCTTGTATCGCACAGACAAAACCTTCGGTTTCCCCAAAGAGGTCACCGAAGCGCAGCCACTGCACGGACGCTTTCCTATCCACGTGTGGCTCATTAAGAGCTTTAAAAAAGCGTCCGTGCAGTTCCTTCCCCTTCCATACGGTCTCCCGGTCAGAGGTGGTCAGTACCACCGGTTTCCGCCACTCGGCTTGGGCTAAGGATAGTGGAGTAAGTCCTTTATCACTTACTATGACCTCTCTATGCACGGGGGACTCCCTCATCGTCTCAAAGTAGGTTCTGAGGTTAGATATCTCCCGGTTATGCATGGTCTTGACGCTCAATACGCCTCGACCCCCACATTTCCGGGGGATATACAACCTCATCACAGACGATTTCGGGTGGTGCATGCGATAGAGAGTCATAGTCGTGCGGACTTTTCTGTCCAGGGTGTCAAGTTCGGTCTGAGTCCATCTGAGCACGCCAAAGGTGTACATGAGAACTGGCATAACCCAGCCGTTATAAGCTCGCACCTTATTGGCGCCCGACAAAAAACTTTTGAAGATTTTTGTCAGGCGGCCAAAAAAGGCCTCGCAAACAGACTGTTTCATGTCAGCCTCTTTCACCCCTAGGGACTGTGACATGCCCAGATACCGGTATGACTCAGCTTCAGAGAGGGTTCTAATGTTCGATGGCTCGAGATTAATCTCGGCCGAATGAGTAACCTGTCCCCTCTCCACGTGCAAGACCGCACACTTGTCCAGCCCAAGCTCCATCCTGATGGAGTTGCTGAATTCAGTGGTGATATTCAGCAGCTCCTGCAGGCGGATAGCATTGGGTGCCAGCAGTTTGAGGTCATCCATGTAGAGAAGGTGAGGCACTTTAGTCCCTCCTCTCCGAAACTGAAAGCCTGTCCCCGATCCCTCCAGTAGTGTGCTGAGAGGGTTCAGAGCCAGACAAAACCAAAGTGGGCTCAGACAATCACCCTGGAAGATACCCCGACCTATCCTTATCCGATCATCGGCAGCCGCCAGCCGCTCACCATGGAGACAAAGGATTGTACTCCATTGCCCCATGCATTCCCCGAGGAAGTCTCGAACTGTACCATCGACTTTGTACAGCTCAAGGACCCTCAGGAGCCATGAATGGGGCACCGAGTCAAATGCCTTTTTATAGTCGATCCAGGCGGCGGAGAAATTCCGACGGTTGCGTTTGACCAGTTGGCCCGCAACGGAGTCGATGAGAAGGAGCTCCTTAGTACCACGACTACCACCCCGACATCCGTTCTGAGCCCCAGATATGATGTTATTCCCGTCTACATGACGTGAAATCTTGAGGCTCAGAACGGATGTCAGTGTCTTATAGATGGTATTAAGACACGTAATGGGGCGGTACTTAGCCGGATCAGTGGTATCAGTGGACTTCGGAGCTAGGTGTGTGATCCCGGTAGCGAAAAGGCTCGGGAGTGTCTTCTGCTCGAGAGTCTCTTGGAATTGTCGAGCCAAGGTCGCATGGCAAACCGAGAAACCCTTGAGCCAGTAGTGATGCAGTCCATCGGGTCCCGGACTTTTCCAGTTCGGGGCCCGCTTCACTGCACCAGCTACATCCTCCGCAGAGATGGCAACTGGGCTCATCGGTTCTATTGTGGCACATGCTTCCTCTACCGCCGCAATCCAAGGGCCCTCCTCATGCTCCACCTCTCTTGACCACACGGCACGCCAAAAAGCGATGAGCTCAGCCGGATTCGGTCTCTGTGAGGTGGAACAGACTGCTGGACACTCCAGTCTTTTATAGAACCTTTTCTGATCACACGAGAAGAGGCGATTTTGCTGAAAGCGCTCGACTCTTTGCGAGTATCGCCGGATGCGGTTCCCCCATGCAGCGATTTTCTGCTTCAGGTCGTCGATGCGCTCTGTTAGCTTTTGCGTTATTACTATTATTATTATTTTTTTTTTGATGGAATTGTTTTATATTAGAATTTTATGTGTTTAAAAAATGTATTAAAATTGTATCTACTGTTTGCAATGCCCTGACCGGGCCAGATGCAAATAAATAAATAAATAAATAAATAAAAAAGAATTACTTTGAAAGAAAATAGGGAGGTCTTCGATCAATTATGTACCAAGCAAAATGTAGCAGGTATAGGATGCGATTTTTTTGTTTTACTGATGATTTTTTACTACAAATAAGGTTATTAATGCTTTTCTTACGTAAAGTAAGAATCAATTCACCTTTAACTACCAAATTTAGGGAACAGAGATCACATTTGTAAGTCAATTCTTTTCACGGTCGATTGACGAATGACAGCACATCCATTAGTTACTTTATTGATATAGAGAGTAAGTATTCTGTCAAGAAATTCAAATTAAATAATTTATCTGCTATTGCAGATAAGACCGACAAATTAATTTTTATTTCTGTTTTTTTTTGTCTTTGAAATTCAAGCATTCGTTTATCAAATCATATTAAAATTGTTTACCACAACAATGATTAATTTTGACGACTTCCGTGGGGCAGTGCGTGCGTTGTCGCATTATAAAGATGGAGGTCCTTGGTTCGATTCCCAGCTCGAGTCTGGTCTGGTGGGAGGCTTCGGTCGTGGCTAGTTACCACCCCACTGACAAAGACATCTCACCCAGCGATTTAGCGCTAGGAGTGTGGGTTTATCATACCCCTAACAGGTTAGCCCGCTACCATCCTAGACAGGATAGACCATCCTAGATCATCACTTACCATCAGGTGAGATTGCCTTCAAGGGCTAACTTGTAGTGTATAAAAAAAACAACTTTCTTCCATCGAGCTGCAGGGTATGGAAAAGACATTACTAATCTTAACTACCCCACGACTTAGTTCGTCACTGCATCATCACTTACCAACAGGTGAAATAGCCGTCAAGGGCTAACTCGAGTGGTTGACGTTCGACGGCAGATCGGGCAATGAATGGTAAAATATTGGATTTAACTCTTAATAAAATAACAAAGTACTAGCCCAGAGAATGGGAAAATTTCAGAATTTTCTGGTCTAGTCAAACTATTTAGCACACTATCGATAAAAACGTGGCGTATGTCGATGACGCGTAGAAACCGTTTTGGCTTTTAATATAATTTCTTTATTCCTAACCGGTTTGCCCGTTACTATCTGGTATAGTATCATCACTTAGTAGGTTGTGTTGTTACATTTTTAGTAGTCATACTTTTATTTTGTTATATTTTTTTTATATTTTTGTTTCAGTTATAACTTTGTTCGAAGTTTTTTTTTATATAATTTTTTTTTCAGTTATAAGTTTATTCAAAGTTTTTTTAATATAATTTTGTTTCAGTTATAAGTTTATACAAAGTTTTTTTTTATATAATTTTGTTTCAGTTATAAGTTTGTTCGGAGTTTTTTATAATATTGGTTTAGTTCTAAGTTTGTTTGTTTAATAAGGCTATCACGTTCGTTTCGGGAAAAAGTCCCAAAAAATAAAATAAAAAAAAAAACATTACTTACCGCCGATTGCAGGCAAGGGCTATGTTGTAGTGGAATAAAAGAACATCTCTGATTATCACACCACACTATGATATAGATCTCCCAGAAAACACTCTACCCACGTTTCGTTTCAACACCGAAGCATCTTACTGCTACGTGAAAGATTTTTTCTCTATCATGGATTAAAGGAAGTTAATCTTTATGAGTTACGTGCGTACCGGTCATGTCTGAGTTGGACTCGCACAAGAAGGGTTCCGTACCAATGTTTATTATTATGATTTTAATTTATACTAGCTGGCGCCCACGACTTCGTATGCGTTGAGTTAGTTTGTGTAAAAATGTTTTTGTTTATCTTCCAATCACAAAGCAATGGATGAAAAAAAGAATGAATGAAATCGGAGTACGCGTATTAGTCCCAAGGGAACCGTGCTGAATTCCGGGATAAAAACTATCCTATATGTTAAACCGAAGTATCAGCTACTCCTATACCAAATTTCATTCGAATCCATTCAGTAGTTTCGGTGTGATCGATAGACAAAAAAATAAAAATAAATTGTTTTGGACTCAGTAATGATAGTAAAGCATACTCAAATTAAAATTTTCAAAATATATTTAATGTACAGAATTCGTCCTGTTACAGTTTTATTATATTATAGATTGACATCACGAGCAAACTAACAGACTGGTAACGTTATATTTAGTTCGTCATATGTACATCTGGGGATGGAAGCCTAAATAATAGTACTCCTTATGTAAAATACTGTGTTATTTAAGTAATGAGGAGTAGGTACAAACTGTTTATGGCGCAAAGACCTTTTACCTGACCGCAAACGCGTCCTTAATCAAGATTGTGTACGTGAGTAATTTTCAGCGATACGAAAGTGACGTTGATCTATCGATTGTTTTACGCGAATCAATATCTCTTATCGACTTGGTCACTTACTTCACTGAATAAGTGAGAATTACGTTAAATTTGAGTTTTGAAATTATGAATAACTTTTTTATTAACGCTGGGTAATGCTTTTACGCATCCAGACAGCGTCGCTGGCGGGGTATGTGGGACTGGCAGGCGAAAAGAATACCAACTGAAACTCTTGTCCTTCGCGACGCCTGGTGGCTGGGTCACGGGAACACTCGCATACTGGTCTACAACGAAAAGAATTACAAATCAGCCACTCAAAAAGCCACACCATCCCGAACCTGGCCTCAGAAGAAGTCTGATGACCACTGACCACCGTCCATCTCACGCTCATCACACCACGCCACATATTATCAACATAGCTGGTGTAGTCTCACCTTGTGTGTGTGTCTAGCGAAGAGCTAGGTCTTACTATAGCAATGATCCTATGATATTCGGTATTCAACATATTCGATAACCTCCGTGGCGTAGCGCGTGTGCTATCGCATTATAAAGTTGGAGGTCCTGGGTTAAAATACCGGCTCGAGTCTGGTCTGGTGGGAGGCTGCGGCCGTGGCTATTTACCACCCTACCAACAAAGGCGTGTCGCCAAGCAATTTAGCGTTCCGGCACGATGTCGTGTAGAAACCAATTAGAAATATGGGTTTTCAATACCCCTAACATGTAAGCCCGCTACCATCTTAGACTGCATCATCACTTAGTATCAGGTGAGATTGCCGTTAACTTGTAGTGGATAAAAAAAAATCGGCTTTTGTTGGTACATGTGTGTGTGTGTTTGTGTGTGTGTGTGTGTGTGTGTGTGTGTGTGTGTGTGTGTGTGTTTATGCAAATGTTATATGTACTAATTTTATTTATAAGACTTTAAAAGTTCTACTGTTTCATCATATGTAAGAGTTAAGAGCCATTCAAGACATTTCTTTTTTTAATTTGAAACATGTTTAAGTTTAAGAAGGTACCTTGTTACAAATATAACTGTGAAAAATGTTTTCCGCAGTCCGTTTGTTACAGGAAATGTATTAACCCTCTTCAGGGCGGGGGTCGAAAGGGCCGCGGCCGTCAAAATAAATTACTCAACCCCGACAGGCGTAACGAGCCAAGTGACCTGTCATAACGATGACAGGTGGTCCGGCGTAAATGTGGACCCATTTTTTGGTTATATGTTATGTAGCATGTTTTCATTTCCGCTAACGTTGACAGCTTTACCGGCGTTTTTACTAAACCTTTTAAATGACAGTGACATGTCTCTACTAAACTTCTATTTTACGAAAAAAAAAATGATTGCTCTAGAGCCATTATCCAGGGTCGAAATAGGGAATTAAATTTGTATGGAGAATCTTAACTGTTTTATCCTCTTAAAGGATGGAAGGAAGGAAACTAACGTAAGGTTACAAATCAGATTTCCTGCCAACAGCTTCTGAATACCAGCTCGGAAAATATACCAGGATTTGCTTATGAAACTTTTATATTTTAGAATAAGCATTATCTCAATCAAGTAACCATTGATAAATAAATTTCACTGCCGTTCGCAATTAAAGCTTCTTAGACTGCATCATCACTTACCATCAGGTTAGATTGCCGTCAAGGGCTAACTTGTAGTGTGTCATAATTAGAAAAAAAGCAACATTAATTTAAGAACGGATGAAAGAAGAGTTCATGCGACAGAAATGCGAATGTTGAGATGGATGTGTGGTATGACAAGAATGAATAAGATAAGAAATGAATACATAAGGGGAAGTCTAAAAGTAGCGCCAGTGACAGAAAAGATGAGGAGTAACAGGCTAGCATGGTATGGTCACATAATGCGGAGGAAAGAAAGTGATTTCACTAAAAGAATGTTATATATGAACGTTATAACACCCAACCGTTTTCAAAAAAGAAAAAAATATATATATTAATTTAAGAAAAAATCATAATTAACATACTTACAGGACGCTTGTCAGTTTTGCATTACGTTATGACTCTTATATAAAGCTGTAATTTAGTTTGTTTTAAGATATACTTAAGCTTATTTCTATAATGTAAAATTAAGGATCTTTGTAAAATTTTTGCCCTTCCACGTTCTTTATATCTTTTTATAAGTTATAAAGTTGTAAAGAACGTGGAAGGGCAAAACAGTAGACGATGGATTAATTGTGTAAAAGAGAATATGCGGGTAAAAAGTGTGGGTAGTGAGGTGGCGCCTGATAGAAGTGAGTGGAAGAAGAAGACGTGTTGTGCCGACCCCACATAATGTGGGCTAAGGGCGAGAATAAAATAAAAAAGTGCGTGTACTATTGTACACACGTAAGAAGTGAAACTTCTTTATGGCCTTATTTTCATCCCATTTCATTTTCATTTTTGTAATTAATGGCTTATGGTAACTGAAATATGAAATATATAGTTTACATTCCACGAAATTTAGTGACCGAATAAAAACTCCATCAACTGTAGTGCCAGATCTTGTTGTTGACGTTTGAGGACTGTTTTTCATGGATAAATTCAATTTATCTTTCAGAAATTCAACTAGCTTCAAAGATTTTTCCGATGCAAAATTGACATTAAAATCTCCACTTAAAATCATCGGTATTTTTTCGTCTGAACCAACCGTGGTAGGGGCAAGAAAAAGATGGCGCGTAACGGAAAAATGTGACGCGTAACCGAAAAATGTGACGGTAAATTTTTTTCCAACGCCGATAAAGAAGTTTCACTTCAAAAAAAATCACAAACTTTCATCCAATGCAAACGCAAAAAACAAAAAAAATGCAAAATGCTCCGGTTCGATCAAGAGTGATCAAGAGTGAGATCAGACTTGAAAGTAAGCATGCTAGTTAGACGCCGCGTTATGGTCTCTGCTCCAGTCGTTTATATATTCCAAGGAGTGCTCGCCGCGTCCCTCTTGCCCTCGTTACCGTGACGTACACGCCGAATACCGAATACCGTGACAGCACATTAGGCGTAGGGTTGACACCTGTCACATTTATAATGATAATTATGGAGGAAATTATGAAAATTTTGAGAAAACAAAACGTGGATCGTACAGTTTTCATCACTACAAGGGTTATTCCAAAACATCATCATCATCTATAATCAGGAAGAGTCATTATACTTAAGCTTGCAAAAAATTGCCATTTAAAAATACGTGTTGCATACTTAAGAAGTTATTAACATAATTCACCACATGCTTCCTGGCTATCCCCCGTAAATGCAGCTAAAGTCATCTGAGAGCTGAGAAAAACTAACTTTGATAATTTTATTCAAAAAAATTCCATTTTACTAAAATTATCTTGGACTTGGGATTTCTACTGACTTATGTCTATATCTTGGGGGTCAGTCTCTTCCTAATTGTCGCAGTAAAAAGTAGTAAGAATACAAAATTATATTTAAAAGTTGTACTTAATAGGCAATAAGGCAAGGCAGGGCATATACGGAAATGGAACGTAACATTTAAGATCCTTATCTGGATATGCCATGAATATCACATAACATCCATTCCAATTGAGAAATAATTAATCCATCGCACACACTTATATGTATGTCTAGGAGTCGCTTAACCTTAATTATAATTTAATTATTATCATAATATATTAGAGTGATAGATTTTTTTTTACTACTTCATCATTCTTCTTCTACGTCGTTACACTCTTGACAGAGTGGTCGTCACGAAGCAACATCTTTGAGGGCATATATTGTACGCCTCACGAGCATTTGCCACTTCTCTCGGCTGGCCGAAAGCGTAAACACTCGAGGAAAGGACTGCATCATTACACTTATATAATGAATTCAACGTGCTACATAACACATGATAACACTTATTATTTCAAATGATAATTTAATTATTATTTTAAATATATTAGAGTGATTGATTATGATTTTAATACTGCAACGTGCGACATTACACACTATTTCAAATGATAAACATTTAAGCGAGTTTTTGAAGTGAAAACTTCTTTAGCGGCGTTGAGCACTTTTTCTGTAATGGGTATAAAATCTTAAACTCGCGTCAGGACACGTGACCTGATCGAAAAAGCGTAAGACGGATGGAGAGTAGACAGCTATCCCCTCTCTACGGCGCGGCGAAAATGTATGCCTGGGCCTACTGTTTCGTTTAGGCAGCGCAGGGCGCTTGCGCGAATGTTCGTGTATGTTACAGCGTGCCACGCGCATCCATGGATGGTGACAGCTGATGGCTCGACCGTCTGTGTAGTGATCACATTGTTGTGTATTCGTAAAATTCGTGAATGTAAAGTGCTTAAAATATGGAAATTGATATAGATAAACTTTTTAATGTAAAATAATTGTAATAGTTTTAAAGTGTTAAATTTTTAATGTAATATAAATTGCATGTTTGTGTACGATAGCGCAATAAATGAATATTGTATTCTACCACATAAATGATAGTACTTTTATACTGATAAAGCAATTGGTGCAAAATTATTCCCTAACCATTCCAAAATATCAAACATGCTCAACGTTAATAATCAAGTTTTCACTTCTGCCGGCACTCCCGGAGTGCAACCCGTCTTTTTTTTTTTAATTTAAATTACTGCCAGTGCCAGCCCTACGCGTAGGTCGGAAGCAATCAGTCAAGCCGACATGTCGTAGTGGGCGCACTCGCAGCCTTTACGACTTTTCCTCCGCGTATATACCTCCTCTGAACTTATGTCGTTCGGGTACAATTACTCACCGCTCGTTGCTGAAACTTCAGTTTTACAACATTAACTTTAACTAAAGCAACTGTTATTTATTTGGTTAAGTGATTACCAGCGCCCATGAACATCTGCAGCACCAGAGCTATGAGATATGTCTGGTGGGAGGCTCCGGCCGTGGCTAGTTACCACCCTACCGATAAAGACGTGACGTGAATCGAAAGTTAAGTGAAATCGTTCCGGCACGATGTCCCGTAGAAACCAATTAGGAGTATGGATTTACCATACCTCTAACAGTTTAAACCCACTACCATCTTAGACTGCATCATTTATGTAATTATTTATTTACACACTTTATTGTACACCACGAAAAGTGATAAATAAAACAAAAAAAGACAGAAAATAACAGAAACAGTAGTATACAATTTGGCGGCCTTATCGCTACATAACGATCTCTTCCATCATCACTTACCATCAGGTGAGATTGTCATTAACCCATCCCGGTTTCTACTCGGCATCACAGTGTAACGCTAAATCGCTTTACCCGACCGGCGCGAGATCTGAGTTTAGGCGTAATCGAACTTAGAATCCCACTTTAAAAATATTAGGATGATATTTATTTAGGGATTTATTAGGATGATATCTCCTACTTAAACTAAAATTAGCCATTATTTGGATTACTTGGATTGTTTTATAAATAGATATTCTTTAGTTTGCATTGTCTGTAGACAATCGTTCTATAATAACATTTAAATCATCACTCTCACCACAGAGCACGGGTCTCCTCACAATATGAGAAGGGTTTGTCCTACGCTGGCCATGCGCGGATTGGCAGACTTCACGCGCCTTTAAGAACATTATGGAGAACTCTAAGGCGTGCAGGTTTCCTCACGAAATTTTCCTTCACCGTTGAAGCAAGTGATATTTTAATTGAATTTAACAACGCACATAACTCCGAAAAGTAAGAGGTGCGTGCCCGGGTTCGAAGCGCCGACCTCTGATTAGGAAGCTGACGCCCTAACCACTAGGTTATCACAGCAATTCGATACAAATTCAGATGCACTAACAAATAATTTCCCTGAAACCCGGGACCATTAATATAAGACCTCAGCTCTAACCATTGCGCCATTTCACTCGTATTAAGCGGTGATAGCCCAGTGGTTAGGGCGTCAGCCTCCTAATCAGAGGTCGGCGGTTGGAACCCGGGCACGCACCTCTAACTTTTCGGAGTTATGTGCGTTTTAAAAAAATTAAAAATATCACTTGCTTCAACGGTGAAGGAAAACATCGTGAGGAAATCTGCACGCCTGAGAGTTCTCCATAACGTTCTTAAAGGCGTGTGAAGTCTGTCAATCCGCACATGGCCAGCATGGTGGACTATGGCCAAACCCTTCTCATATTGAGAGGAGACCCGCACTCTGTAGTTAGCCGGTAATGGGTTGATCATGATGATGATGATTGCAAACCCTTCAGAAGCGCTACACGCTCTCAATGAAATACATTTCACCTCATTACTAAGTAAAACATTATTCGTATACGACTTTTTTTACTTTGACACACATCCGCCGCGTATCAAACAGATTCACTGTAATTAGTTAATGCACAAGATCGCAGCGTGCGGAGAAAAACCGCGAAGCTGTTAAGCATCAGTTATAGCTTCATTACTTGAACTCATTACGAGTTTATGGACCGAAAGCTAATTTGAACTTCATTTTAATTAATTATAGAGGGTGCGGTAAAAAAAACTAGGTTCATTTATTTAATAGCTTTAAGAATAGTGGGTTGATAAAGCTGTTATTATTAGATCATTTTTATAGTTTACTTAGGTAATTCTATATGCATAGACATTTTAGTTTACTGCATATAGACATGCAGATTAAAAAAAACGAAATTGTACCGACTCATTGGTGCGAAAAAGAGCACCACGGATGTTGGAAATGACCGTGTTCTGCCGACTCGCCTGTACGATTTAAAAGAATGCATTATAGCCGTCTTAACAGTTTTTTTATACACTACAAGTTAGCCGTTGACGACATGATGGTAAGTGATGATGCTGTCTAGGATGGTAGCGGGCTAACCTGTTAGGAGTATGTTAACCCACGCTCCTAATTGGTTTCTACGCGCCATCGTGCCGGAACGCTAAATAGCTTGGCGTCGTCGACACGTCTTTGTCGGTAGTCTGGTAACTAGCTACGGTCCAAGCCTCCCACGGAAATGCGTTTACGTATCCTCACATGGTTATGTGTTCATATGCACCGACTACCTGTTTCTTTTATTACTGTGTTTATTTTACGATATTGGTTACCCGGAAGAAGTGAGTGCGTGTGTGTCTTACTATACTTTTATGTAGTGTTATCATCATCATCATGGACATAGGTCTTTTGTAGGGAGTTCCAATGCTCACGGTCTTGGGCCGCTTGCTTCCAGCGGCTCCCTGCGACTCGTCTGATGTCGTCTGTCCACCTAGTCGGGGGTCGACCAACGCTACGTTTACCGGCGCGGGGTCGCCATTCCAGCACCTTGGGACCCCAACGTCCATCGGTTCTGTGTCGGTAACTCTGGTTCTTCTACGGATCTCCTCATTTCTGATTTGATCACGTAGAGATACTCCCAGCATAGCTCTCTCCATCGCCCGTTGAGTGACTCTGAGCCTTCTTATGAGGCCCATAGTGAGCGTGTATGTTCATTCATTCATCCACCTACCACTCACTCTTTCCACCCTAACGGGACTGCAAATTTTTCATAGTAGACTAATTAAACAGCCATTTTTCCGAGCCATAGATTATCGCACTGAGATCTTAAAGCTTTTGGGGAGATAGTGTCTTGAAGGTCTACCTCGCCCATACGAGTTGTGTGTGAACAGCGTGAGCTATCATCATCATCATCATGAACAACCCATTACCGGCTCAATACAGAGCACGGGTCTCCTCTCAATATGAGAAGGGTTTGGCCATAGTCCACCACGCTGGCCATGTGCGGATTGGCAGACTTCACACGCCTTTGAGAACATTATGGAGAACTCTCTCAGAAACATGCAGGTTTCCGCATTCATGCAGGCGTGAGCTATGGCAGAGATCAAAAAGAAACGACCAACTGCTGAATGTATCACGGCATTACGAAGAAAAACCGCGTAACAGTTTGAGTAGCTTCTTTATGAGGTGAACTCAATTAGGCGTTTTACGACTGAGCAGTTATTTCTGTACGGCCACACGCATTCTGGCTCGTTGATGTTTTGTTTTATTGATAATGGACCATTAGGGATTTATTGGTAACCATCATCATCATCGTCATCACTAGGTTAATTAATTCCACTGCTGAGAACAACAGCTCCTTCACTAGACCTTTTATGCTATTACAATTGGTTTGGGATTAGATAATCACCAAATATCGCCTATTAAACCAGTGTTGGCAGCGAAATTAAGTAAGGTACAAACCCTTCTTGTTCGTCCATGATTTTACTAGTAGGTACTCAGGCTCCCAAAGAAACCAGCTGCAGCTGATTATAAGTGGGTTACCTTTGTTTAGTGTTTATCAGCATAAGTTAAAATACGTCAAATTTATTATGTCTACCATATAAAAAATTATAATTATTATTAATTATAAGTAAAAAAGGTGCTCATAAATAGTTTTAAAAATACAATATCGGATTTTTGTGTAAAAATAATGTCCGACTACCTTCATGAAAGTAGTTTAACCATTATATCGCTACAATACAAAAAAGGTATATGTAAGGATCCAAAGTGACTTTTTTGTTGCCTATTTTAATGAAATTTGAAATGAAAAAGAGTGGCTATATATTTTATTTGACTCACATTTCCTATTTGAATAGCTGCATAATAAGTTCTAAATCCCAATAAAGCAATAAAATACGTCTTATTCGGTATCGCCCCTATCAACCCGAGGTTTATAATTTAAAAGCGCCCCATCGAGTGAATGTCAAACAAAGAGCTTATCTTGAGGCTTCTTATTGGCGTGCTATCTGCAATTGCCAAACATTGGGACAATACGCACCCCCTACCCCCCCCTAAGCTGTGTACGGTTCACTTCGGAATTTTTATACGAAGACATTTATTCTTATTCATTATTTAAGTATTAAGTTATGTTTATTTTTTACTAGCTGTGACCCGCGGTTTCACTCGCGTAGTTCCCGTTTCCGTGGAAATACCGGGATAAAATATTGCCTAAATATATATTGCAAATTGACTCTTTGAAGTTAGGAACACACCTACATTTCTTAGACAGCAGGGAGTGATTATAATTTAATGTAAACTTTATTGAATAGCAATAAAGTTCAAATTGACTCTACATTTTATTTAGAAAACGTTTATATGGGAAAAACAAAAGGGCTGTTTTTAAGGTTTTCCCGGCAATTATTCGAATTTTTCTCACTTTTTAAACCTTCCCTAGACCTCCACAAACATTTCAAGGCCAAGATAAGATAAATTCGTTCAGCCGTTCTCGAGTTTTAGCGAGACCAACGAACAGCAATTGATTTTTATATATATAGACTATGTTTCTCGTGTAGAATTCTCATAACGACCTACGTGCGCAGTGCGTTCTTTGTCGCATTATAAATTTGGAGGTCCTGGGTTCTATTTCCATTTCTAGTCTGGTCTGAAGGGCTCCAGCCAGCGACGTATCCTCTAGTGCTGCAGATGTTAATAGGCGAAGGTAATCACTTTACAGTAAATGACCCGTCTGCTCTTTTGACCGCGGTTTAAATCATCATAATCATGATCAATCCATTCTCGGCTCTCTACAGAGCACTTGTCTCCTCTCAATATGAGAAGGGTTTAGCCCATAATCCACCACGCTGGCCATGTGCGGATTGGCAGACTTCACACGCCTTGGAGAACATTATGGAGAACTCTCAGGCGTGCAGGTTTCCTCACGATGTTTTCCTACACCGTTGTAGCAAGATATTTTAATTGCTTAAAAACGCCCGTTAAAGGTGCCCGAGTTCGAACCCGCGACCTCTGATTAAGAGGCTTACATCCTTCCACTAGAAAATCACAGCTTCCGGTTTAAAAAGAAAAAAAGAAAAATATTGAATTAGGTAAGATGCTACACGAGTGATTTTTTAATTCTGAAAGTACATCTCAATACTATTGAATACAAACATTATAGAGATATCTGAATCCGGGCATTGTATCTACTGACCCGGGGGTCATCGGAGAAAGTGTCAGAATTATTGCTTGCCCTACAGCATGATTTGGACAAGGACAGATAGATACAACATCTGCCAGCTAGCGAGAGACGCGAGATATAACGGATAATAAAAGCTAATGTGTTTTGATATCAAGATGGATAGCCCGACGTGTGTTCTTATAAGATTACAGGTTTGGAGTTCCGTAAGAAATCAAATAAATCAGACGTAATCTTGTGTAACTAACGTTTAGTAAATGTTATGGAATGCACGTTTTTCATCTATTTTCACAAAAAAAAGAGGTTTCACATTTTTTCGCCCTCGTCTTCGCTATCGTCAGATTAGTATTGTACCGCTGGACTCGCTTCTTAAAAGACATATTTTAGAGCATGGGTAACCACTCTGGGTATATTAATTATTTGAATTACGTGTTAATGTTTTATTAATGACAAACATTTAGATAATATTATGTCAACAAATTATAGAAATTTACAAGAATCTATGAACACATTTATTATCACACATCATGAACAACCCATTACCGGCTCACTAAAGAGCACGGGTCTCCTCTCAATATGAGAAGGGTTTGGCCATAGTCCACCATGCTGGCCATGTGCGGATTGGCAGACTTCACACGCCTTTGACAACATTATGGAGAACTCTCAGGCGTGCAGGATTCCTCACGATGTTTTCCTTCACCGTTGAAGCAAGTGATATTTTATTTTTTTAAGAAAACGCACGTAACTCCCAAAAGCTAGAGGTGCGTGCGTGCCCATTATGACACGTTAGTTGTTAATTAAGGATTACGAGGCCTTCATTAAGAAATTCATTCTCTTTCCGTATCTGTGTTTTCTACATCTTTTGTTGCCTGGAAGAGATCGCTATGTAGCGATTAGGCCACCAAATTGCATATTGTTGTGGTGTACAGTATATATTTTTATACACTTTAAGGTAGTCCTTGAGAGTTATTTCACCTAGTGGTAAGTGATGATGCTGTCTAGGATGGTAGCGGGCTAACCTGTTAGGAGTATGGTAAGCCCACGCTCCTAATTGGTTTCTACGCGACATCGTGCCCTAAATCGAACAATAAATCGCTTGGCGACACGTCTTTGCCGGTAGGATGGTAACTAGCAACGGCCGAAGCCTCTGACCAGATCAGACTTGAGCTGGGAATCGAACCCAGGACCTCCAACTTTATAATGCGACAGCACACGCACTGCGCCACGGAGATTGTTATGTACACAATGAGTGTATTTATTTATTCATTCAATTCTTAGTACTTGAATCAGGTAAAGTTAGGTTTTTGGTTAGCAGTATTTTATTTCGCCATATACTGAAATGGATGAAAACTTGATCCCAAATTTACAATCGAAATAACAGACGAAACGTAACGAAGTATATAAAAAAATTGCTAGTAAAAAGCAAAAAAATTCATTCACAGAGTTCTCAATTTACGCACATTTAAAATAATCAAAAGTGTTAAACGAATCGTTTTTATGGGAACCGACGTTAAATAACGTGAAATAACCGGAAATAAATCGAAATAACGGTGAAAAGACAACGTCCGATTGGTGCCGCGATAATTCGGGTTCAGCGTAGCATTTGTTCCGCCAGAATACATCCATTGATTGTGGTGAAGTTCGCTTCTACGCGACGCTTTACCCATTTTCTTCATTTCCTAAATTACAGTTCTCCTTTGGGGTCAAATTCAAATTCAAAATAATCTTTATTCAAATAGTCCTTAAAAAGGCACTTTTGACGCGTCAATAATTTACATAGTAGTTATTTCATGGTGATAACTATATTCGTAAACTTAGAACTAAAGCTATGAAGGTTCCAAACGCGCCCCGGTCTAAGAAGAAGCCCACAACAAACTTAGCCGGGGTTTTTCTTTTTTTTTCGTTATCACCATCTCACATAATGAATAAAATTAATAATAAACTATAGTACCTAGGGCTCGAAGAAACTAAGAACATCGGCTTAGGCGACGTTTGGGATAACGAGGGGGTCGGACGGTGAGTGATCCGTACGTCTCCGAGGCCGTGGATGTAGCCCACGTCCGGATGACGTATGATAGCGGGGACCTCGTCTTCGCCGGCGAAGACGGTGTGTAGCGTATGATTGTGTGGTAGGTGGTACGAGTGTGTTGTCAGTAGTCATCTGATCGTCAGGGTCAACATATCCTTTATGTTTAGGTCTCCTCTTTCGGAGAGGAGCGCTTAGGTCGGGGGAGTAAAAAGAAGCCGCAACTACGAGAGGGTTGGGGTGTCAGATTGACCTGTTACTAAGTAACACAGGCCTGCTAGCTTAGCTTCGGGCTTTTTTTGTGACTAGGTAAATATCTTCTTAAAGAGATTACTTAACGTCCTGTAGGATCGAATTATTCATTTATCTAACCAACTTTTTTTTTATACACCACAAGTTGGCTTGACTGCATCTCACCTGATAGTAAGTGATGATGCGGTCTAGGATGGTAACATACATTAAATTTTCAAATATGTATTGGCCATGCCATGTCATTATTTTGAATCCCTTGAATTTTTTTCTTAATGACTCTCTTGGAATCATATTATAAATTGCACGAACAGCCCTCTTCTGCAGCACGAATATAGTGTCAATATCGCATTACCCCATAATAATAAAATACATTTCAGACTCCCGTGTAGGCTTCTAAACCACCATGCGAAAGCGGTGCATCATGCGCATCCTTGTAGTGTAGAGTCCGGGCCAGCTCCAATAGCGTCCTGAAGGCATTTGCTGACAGGCGCGATTGTCAGTACTTGAACCACTGTAGTATGGTACATGTGCTGACAAATCCGTGCCGTCTTAGGTTAAGTTTTAGATTTAATCTTACTAACATATAGATTTAAGTTGACATGCTATGATCCTAGTATGCTGAAAATATAATATTTTTATTTATTTTGCCTATACCTACACTAGATTTATAAACTTATGAATATGTTTTAGATTGAAAATATGTTGCACGCCTCAAGGCATGCCCTAGTCGGATAATGAAAGCGCTTTCTATTGCTCAAAAATGTTTTCAATCGATTTTACAATGCTATAGCATTTTTATAGGGCTCCAAAACCGGAAATCCGGTTCACGTCCCAACAAGATTTATGTTTTCACCATATATCAAGTGATTGATTGATAATTTATTTCGCTCATTAGGAAAACCGTTCACGACTCACTCCAAATAGAGTGAACGAGACAGATAGTAACGGAGCCGGTGTAACTAAACACTCAACGACTTTTACGTTACAGCACGCGCCTCTAACTTTTCGGAGCAATGTGCTTTTAAGTCACGAATGATCCCTTTTTTAACCGATATCATCATTGTTATAGTGTGCAAATGGCCATTATGCACTTGGCCCAGCGTGGTGGACTACAACCTCAAACCTTTTCCATATCGAGAACAATCCGTCCTCTGTAATGGACAAGTAATGGGATGATAATAATGATGGCCATAAATTTAATATTTATGTTTTATATTCGTCATCTATTATCTTCTTAAGCATGTTAAGGTCTCAATTATAGGCACAGGCCTTTTCTAGAACAGGCAAGTGGTGCTTGAACAAACCGCACTTCTTCCATGTAAGTTGGAATAGAATTCTGTTAACTATAATAACAGTTAAAACCTATACAGGCAGACGTATTTCACTTGTCCCACAGATTAAGTTACCTTCATTTTAGTTGTAATATAAATGCAGTGTTTGTTAACTATTTTCTAATTCTATGAAATTATTATTGATAATTATTTGATTTGATTATGGAAGTCTAAAAGTAGCGCTAGTGAGTGAAAGAAAGTGATGTCACCAAAAGAATGTTATATATGAAAGGGCAAAAGAGTAGAGGAAGACTAAAGAAGAGATGGATGAATTGTGTAAAAGAGGATATGCAGCTAAAAGGTGTAAGTGTAAGTAAGGTGACGGCTGATAGAAGTGAGTGGAAGAAGAAGACGTGTTGTGCCGACCCTACATAATTTAGGATAAGGGCAAGAAAAAGAAAAGAAGATGCCCCACTGTTGGGCGCAAGCCACCTCTCCCACAGCAGAGAAGGTATTAAAGAATGCGCTTTATTGTAAATATGCCTGTCTTGGCAAGGTTTTACGACTATCATAATAAATTATCAAAAAACAATTAATAATGTGTGAAGCACATTATCATTATTATGAAGCGGTGATAGCCTAGTGGTTAGAGGTCGGCGGTTCGAATCCGGGCACGTACCTCTAACTTTTCGGAGTTATGTGCCTTTTAAAAAAAAAAAAATTTATCACTTGCTTCAACGGTGAAGGAAGACATCGTGAGGAAACCTGTACGCCTGAGAGTTCTCCGTAATGTTCTCAAAGGCGTGTGAAGCCTGCCAATCCGCACATGGCCAGCGTGGTGGACTATGGCCAAACCCTTCTCATATTGAGAGGAGACCCGTGCTCAGTAGTCAGCCTGTAATGGGTTGATTATGATGATGATGATGAAGCACATTATTAATAGAATTCTTAACCATAAAATGATAAACATATTATTAATCACCATCTCCTTGACTACACCTCGGGAGCCGGTCTCGCAGCAATTCGATTGATTCCAGATAATAATATTTATAGCAGTTTTTGTGACAACGTTGAGAAATTGGTGACGCGGACAAATATGGCCGGAGCGATTTGTAATTGTGGGCTTTATCCGCGTAATGAATTTTAAACGAAACGCAGCGAAAGAAAAAGAAAGATCGCGTATATATTTGTAGTATATGTAGTATAATATGGTGTTTGTGTAATATACGTAACAGCAAAACTGTTTATTTTATTTATTCTTTATGTGTACACCACAAAAATTTAAAATAGAGATAATAATAAAAACAGAACAAGAAGAAGAACAAACCGCTTCTTCTTGTTTCTGTTTTTATCGCATATCGCTCAGTAGCAATTCTGCCAGGTAAACTTAGGATTAGGAAAAGAAAAGAAGAAAGTAGGTGGCGTAATATGTAAACAAAAGCTTGCATACAAATACATAAACCAGAGTGCATAAATAATACACTAATAAATATTAAATAATATAAAATATTAAATAAAAAATAAATAACAAATAAAATATTTTTTTTGTTTATTAATAGAATATTTTTTAACTGGGTTTCATGGTTGACTCGTTTGACAACCATGAAACTGCAACCGTCTAGCTCAGTACAAAAATGTTCTTTTGATATCACATGCTTACTTGGTTCCTCTTGTTTTATAATGTAGCATGAGATAGAGTGGCAGAAAAGCATTAATTTTTAATGAAACATTTTGTTAGAAATCTGAACTCATAGCCTATTAACAATGAGAACCATGTCACATTTTAAAATAAATTTAAAAGGGCTTTGCTTTATGTATTCTTCCTTGTAAATAGGAAGGGGCTATTAAATTCAATCGGCTATCTTAAGTTTTTGAATTATCGATTTTTCCTAGGGCGAGGCGTACGTCACATTATGACGTGACGTACGCCAGACGTCATATCTTACGCATTTAAGTCCAAGAAAATGTCAGCTAATTGTTTGGAGGCTCTCCCATAACGTGGCGAACAAACGACTACAAGCGTCCTGTCTGCGCCGGCGCATCCCTATTCTATTTAAATCTCAGTTTAACGAGCCCGTAAACGATCACCTGCGCATGCGTACAGACGCGGCGACAAGTGCCTAAGTGTTAATTGAATACAGAAAAACTTTGTAACACTTGATCAAAAGATAAAAACACTTTGTATTCGATCAATGTCATCAAAGATGGTGAGAAGACGGCCCACGTGATGTAAAGTGGTTACTGTCACCCTTGAACTTCTGAAGCACCAGAGCTACCATTGCAGTTTCTACTTGGCATCATACCGGAACGCTACATCACTTTGTGGTATATGGGGGCGCGCGCGAAAACTCGCCAGACCAGACTTGAGTCTGGCGAGAGACCTGACCATGGAAGTTGTCAATATAGACCCGACATTTATTTCCAACGAATTAAATTGTATCCTGGGGATATAAGAAATCTTTAAAACTGAGAAGATAATTGCTACTGAAGCAGTTTACACCAAAAATATTTTTTAGGTCCCCATTATATTAATAATAGTATAATGATATACTTGTAAATAAAAGTTAACAGCAAATTTCTTTGATAGAAAAAGTACATGAAGGACGGGACTGCTGCAGCTCGTTTTTTTTTTAAATAAGAAAACCCTTGTTGCAATGTTTTGTCCACAACAAACGCCTAAAAAGTGTGTTAAGCAGAAACTAAGAAAAATTGGCAGATACTTTTTATTACAAGCCACGCAGCATGCGCAGGCGCATTCCTGGTCTATTTCAAATTTCCCGTCCTACGTTTTACGATCACATAAATGTTCACCTTTACGAGTACAGGCGACACGAGAAGCGTCAAGGCATCTGTCTTGAATTTATAGAGAGAATACAATTTTATCTTTTTAATTTTTATTTACTTTTAATCACATTGTTTGGCATCATTTTAATGTGAGGTTTAAATTTCTGATAAAACAGTACTAAACTAATACTCTGTCTAAGTTATTAGGAATGTTCTCTGTTTTGTATTATTAATATATTCTATTTTAATATCGGAAATTATTTTGGTCTATGTTCTTGTCTATATCTGCATCTTTAATTATATTTTTTATTTATTCATTCCACTACAAGTTAGCCCATAACGGCTATCTCACCTGATGTTGATGCAGTCTAAGATGGTAACGGGCTAATCTGTTAGAGGTATAGTAAGCCCACACTAGTTGGTTTCTACGCGACATCGTGTCGTTACGTTAAATCGCTTTGCGACACGTCTTTGTCGGTAGGGTGGTAACTAGCCACGGCTGAAGCCTCCCACCAGACCAGACTCGAGTCGAGAATCGAACCCAGGACCTCATGACTATTCATTCACTCACGTTCCGGCACGACGCGATGTCGCGTAGAAACTAAGCAGTGTGGGCTTACCATATATAGCTGTCAAGGGCTAACCTGTAGTGTATAAAAAAAAATTAAAAAAATCGTTTTCCGAATAAATAAATTAAATTAAATAATATACGATCGATATCACGATTTCGCACACGCCAGTCTGTAAACGAACCTAACACCTAGCGGGCGTAAACAAGTCGACGTTGGCGTTGTTCTAGGGTAAATGATGATGCAGTCGAGGAACCCTAGACGCTGAGGGCTATTTTGGGCTGAACGTAAATAACTCTTAACCTTTTTTTGCAAAATAAACTTCATTAGCTAACCGATGTAGATTGATGTACTATTGAAATGAAATTAGTTGGCTTTCATATCTTAATTAAATTACTATACTGTAATAAATTACGATCGAAATGAAATTGTCTTTAAAATCTTAATTAAATTATTATACTGTAATTAATAAAGAACTGTAAAAAATCGCTTAAAAAATTGTCCTAGTAGAGGTAATATATATATCTACTAATACAGTATTTTTAATTTCAAAAATTTAAGATATTAATTGATTTTAATCTCAATAAGTTCAAAGTTTATATAAAAAATAAGTAATGAATAGAAGCAGGCGTTACTTTGCGGAAGTCCATGATAAACAATAAACAGCAAGTATAATTTGCTATATTCCGCCGACAACCGGGAGATTTGTAGATCAGGAGATGTTGACTTTACAAGCGCGAAAAGCAAAGCACTTGTGAAGTCAACATCTCCTGAGGATGATCCGGTGTCGGGTCGAAACGTGCGTAGAGGTTCTAGTGGAGGATTTTGTGTGGTGTTATACTATACTAATCTCCCGGTTGTCGGCGGAATATAGCAAATTATACTTGCTGTTTGTTGTTTATAAAAAATAAGCTTATATAAAAGTCCTAAAAGTGTAGTGTAAAGGATTATGTAAATGATAAACGAGCATGGGTATGAAATATTGCTCCAATAAGATAGGTCTTATATATAGGTCTTACATCAAAAAAAAAATTACCTGGCTACCCTCATAGTTATAGTTTTAAGTTTACGAATGTAGTTAGCACCATCAACTCACTACTATGTAAATTATTGACGCGATAAAAGTGTTTTTTAAGGGGTTATTTGAATAAAGATGGTTGATTGATTGATACTTTGTTTTCATAGACGTTTAATTTTAGCTAAATATTCTAGCGAGCCCGCTCGCACGCCGAGCTCGCTGAAATACTCAGTACAGCCAGGACTCAGGAGTTACATATAAGGTGGTGTCCACTGTCAAGCCCCGTACCTCGGAGATAACGTTTAGCTTCATTACAATGCAACAATTCTGTAAACTTTCCTTATGGATAGGTTTCAGTTATTTTCTTTCATCGGAATCGTCTTCACCGTCACCACCACGCCCGCCTGAGTATCCCTGACTTCCACCGTTGGATCCCCGCTCTTGGCTGCCCCATTCACATTGTTGACCCCTTGAATGGCCTTGGTTACCCCCCCACTGACCGTCTTGTCAATCGGATTCGCCTTGGCCTCCTTGGTGGCCATGGCCAACTTGGCCTCGTCCACCTTGTCCTCCCGATCCACCTTGGCCACCATGGTTACCTTGGCTAACCGATTCACGTTGTTCTGAGAAATCTACGCCTCTATTGCCGCTGTTGCCATAACATAACAGTTTAATTTAATATTTTCATCAATAAAAATGAAGTGATAAGCCAAACAAAGATTTTACACGATTTCGGAGGCAAATAAAATCTGTTAAAATACTAATGAACTATTGCGAGCTTCCAATTTATTTTGTCGTATTTTTTAATATGTTATAACAACCTACACTTAAGCAGTGTAAACCGACAAAGGCGTGTCGCAAAGCGATTTAGCGTTCCGACACGATGTCGCGTAAAAACCAATTAGGAGTATGGGTTTACCAAACCCCTAACAGGTTAGCCTGCTACCATCTTAGACTGCGCCATCACTTATCATCAGATGAGGTTGCAGTCAACTTGTAGTGGACAAAAACAAATATGGAAGGTCTGTTCTCTGAAACCCACTCTCGTATGAGTGGAGATACCTAAGCCCAGCAGACGGAGTTTATAAACTAAAGACGTAAAAGGCTTTGAATTTCTGGCTTCTTCTGTTTGGTAGAATCTGATTTTAGAACCGGTTAAATTGCTTATAAAGAAAACCTTATTGAAGACATCTATTGGTACACAATAAACAGCAAGTATAATTTGCTATATTCCGCCGACAACCGGGAGATTAGTATAGTATAACACCACACAAAATCCTCCACTAGAACCTCTACGCACGTTTCGACCCGACACCGGATCATCCTCAGGAGATGTTGACTTCACAAGCGCGAAAAGTAAAGGTCTTTACTTTTAGGATTTTGTGTGGTATTATATTATACTAGTCTCCCGGTTGTCGGCGGAATATAGCAAATTATACTTGCTGTTTATTGTTTATCATGGACTTCCGCAAAGTAACGCCTGCTTCTATTCATTATCTATTGGCACGACTCTCTTGGAATAAAACAATTGCAAGACGTGAAAATCCGTTGAAACATTTTAGCGATGGCCATATTGGTAATAAAGCACGTATACACGTCGTGGGATAAATTAAATTAATGTACTTATTAATGGAGTGGCAATTTTGCTACCTCGGCGTGCGATAACGATATTAGGCGTCTGCTATGAAAGGGGGGAGAGTGGGGGGGGCAGTAATGTACTTGAAACATTAGTGTAATCAGATTGCAGGTGTGAAATTGATGATGGGGTCTCTGGAATATTAGTTTAATTATTGGCAGACGTGTGACTTTTCGCCTGACGACCTCCGTGGCGCAAGCGCTGTGGTCTCATAAGGGGATTCGGGTTTGTCCCCCGACAGCGAAGATTTTGGAATATTATTATCTTAATTTTTTCTTGTCTCATCTGCTGGAGGATTTGGCGGTGGCTAGTTATAACCCTATTGGCATACACGTGCCGCCAAGCGATCTCGAGTTCCGGTACAATGTTGCTTAGAAAACGAACACAATTATGGGGTTTATTATAACTGCTATATCCCTAACAGCCCGCTACCACCTTGGACTGAATTATCGCCTACCGCCAGGGCATTGCAGTAAAGGGCTAACTAGTGGTGAATAAAAAAAAACAAATTGATACTTCGTCTAAATACTTCATATTAACAAATTCTACTGCATTGTATCCAACCAGTACCTACTTAGTAATTTTTGAAGCTAATATTAAGAAACAAAGTTGAAATTTTACATGATTTATCAATATACTAGCTAATCTGTGTTTTGTCATATGAAAAAAAAAGTAATGTAACGTTTTATGTGCGAAGAACAATAATTCCACGTGTTGTTCAAAAACCTGTTGTATCTAATACTCGATGATTTATATTTTTGTTATTCAAAACCCAATTACTAACTTCTTCCGAAACAGAATGCCCTAAACTTATCGCTTTCATAAAAACTAACCTCAGCCGCTTTGTGATCAAAATACAAGCCACACATCTTCTTGGTCCTAACACTCTTGGCAGAGCTGTCGTGGTCATCACGAAGCCACGTTTTTGAGGGCAGATGTTATACGCCTCACGTGCATTCGCCACTTCTTTCGGCTGGCCGAAAGCCGAAAGAGGTGCACTCGTGCAAAGGACCACATAAAGCAGACTTAACCTGGTCGGTCTATGTGTGACGTTCCTCGCCCTGTATTGCTCTGCACCTTGCCCTACACGACAAGGCGCTCTATAGAGTCACTGCCACGCCGGGACACGTGTCCGAAAAATTTTAACATCTGTACTAAAACCGAAAGTAGTTGTTTATGGCCGAGTTCTTGGAGTATGGAGACGTAGGTACGAAATTCGGTCCATGAGACTTCTAGCACCACATCTCCAGAGCATCAATCTTTATTACCCACATACTTTCCTAATTATTGTTGCTTAAATTATGAAAAAGTTTATAAAAAAAATGTCTACCCCATCATTACATATATTATATAGGTGGGTTTTTTTTTGTTTGATATAATTATAAATACAGTCGGTCTTATTAGAGCCTCTATGGTGCGAAGATACCTGACATCTTGAGTCGTTACGTTATATTAATTCCCGTAATACAATAATTGATATAACAGTTTAATTTTCAACATAACATTATATAAACAGAAATAGAACGGTAACAATTAGTGTCCCTTCGCTAAATACTATAATGCGAGGGGATTATGCTGACAGGTGTCCAGCGATGGAGATTTACAGCTCTGCAGGGATCTCGCTAACTGGAGCAGTCCCAGATTACTGCGATTATAATCATTTAAATACTGAATTTCCGGCCTTAATTGTTCAAATTACATTACCATTAAATTAAATTTTTTGCTCGTATTAATATAAAAAAAAAATCTCATATACTAATATATGAAGGTAAGACTATATGAAGGTATAACTATCTTCTATACTAATATATGAAACTTTTTATATATGAAGGTACTAACTGGTGCCCGCGACTTCGTCTGCGCAGGATTAGTATTTTGAGTAACTTTATTTAAATGTTACAATATTATTTTAATATTGCTGACGTGACGTGACAAGCTGTGATAGCCTAGTGGTTAGGACGTCCACCTCCTAATCAGAGGTCGAGGGGTTCGAGCCCGGGCACCTCTAACTTTTAAAAGTTATGTGCGTTTTTAAGCAATTCAAATATCACTTGCTTCAACGGTGACGGATAACATCGTGAGGAAACCTGCATGCCTGAGAGTTCTCCATAGTGTTTCTTCTCAAAGGCGTGTGAAGTCTGCCAATCCGCACATTGCCAGCTTGGTAGACTATGGCCGAACACTTCTCATATTGAGATGAGACCCGTACTCTGTATGAGCCGATAATGGGTTGATTATGATTGCTGACGTCAAAATTATCATACCGATTTTAGGAACGTCGAGGTCTGCTATAAGAACCTGTGATTTCAAATAAGCGACTGGAATTCACCAATCAAGACCCCATATAACGTTTTAAAAGATTTAACCAGCGATTCTAATGCAAATCTTATACAGTTTGAAGATATAGTGTATTCGTAAACATATCGGTTTGAAATCATCTCTTATCGTGGAGCACTGCCAAGCGGAGTTCCTATTACCGATGGCCGGCGCAGTTAAACGCATTATTAGTGCGGCCGATCGGTGATTTGTGTTCCGATCGATCTTCCGATTGACAGTGACTTGACAGTGGCACCGTCGCCACGGACAGGCTCTGCGCACACTGAGACACTTGTCTTTTTTTCCGCTGGGAAATGCGTTTACTCATCCCCTTCGGAAGACTGCGTCGCTTTCGATGGAGTATGTGGGACTCACGGGCGGCCGGACTGGCGACCAGAATACCCACTAAAACCCAGCGATGCTCCTACGCGTCAGGCATCCGCCGATGCAGACCCTGCACCGGGGGCCTATGATCGAGGCTCCCTAACTCCATTCGAGGCGCGCCAGGAACATTGGTTGTGCCTAACGACTCAATTAGGCTCGACGGGTGAGGATACCTCTCATCCATAACCCGGAGCTCCTCGTCAGGGGGGCAGGCGGCGATCGTGCGCCCGTCGCCTATGCTCCGCCCTAGACACTTGTGTCTTGTGCTAAATACATGCTACCATTATGTAACATTAACAAGTTTTCACTTCACTCCTGATGGTAAGTGATGATTTATTTATTTAATTATTGTGGAAAACCAACAGCTAATATATTTTTTCATGACCTTTTGATTGTGAGATGTGAATGTGAGATGTGAATGTTTAGTTTTGTACAGGTTTTCACAACGTTCACAAATAGTTTCAACATAAGATAAATCTTAAGTAATTTGCTTGAGTCAATCTATCTATTAATAAAACTGCAATATGAAGCATAGGTCGAAAAATTAATTACTAACTAATACAAGATTATGATGACATGATCAATTTAAAATGATGGTAGCTTGCTTACCTGTTTGTGTTATGACAATCGCATCCAGGTCCCCCCTTTTGTAATACAAAAGCCATATGACACTGTGCCAGGGAGGTCATTTTTGTTTTTTTTTTTTTTTACTCCTCTATATTTTAGCACTTAACAGCAATCTCTCGTGGCGGTAAGTGGTCGCAGTTTAAGATGATAGCGGGATAAGCTATTAAGACGATGATTAACTCGTACTCCTAATTATTTTCTACGCGGCATCATACCAGAACTATTCTGTATTGGCGTCCCGTGTCGGTACCAAAAAGTTTCTAAGTTTGCGCAGCGTCTAAGGGCCATAGCATACGCAATACCAACATATATTTAGTTGATTTCAGAGCTACCTTGGTGACGTTTCCAAACGATCTACTCTGCCCAATGACAAACTTAGTTGTGCCGAATAAGTTGCTTCTTATAAGCTCGATATAGTAAGACTGAACACTAAACAAAATAATTTAACGAAACATTAGCGTTTGTCATTCTCCTCTCCAACAGCGAATGACGAGCGCGATTATTTCTATAATATGCAGGTAAGCGGACCGAATCTAGTGGGATAACGCTAAATCAAAGAAGAAGTCTACAAACGCCTATTAATACACTAAGGTATTTAGTATAGATATATTTCGTAATATTTCGACGTTTTAATTGAAGTTGACGAAATGCGAAATGCTGATTTGACACATTTAAAAGCCAAATAAATAAAAGAATTTTGGATAAGGTATCACTAAATCGATTGACTAAATTTTAATACACATAGATGGCAATCGAATGAAGTGGTGATAGCCTAGTGGTTAGGGCGTCAGCCTCCTAATCAGAGGTCGGCGGTTCGAATCCGAGCACGCACCTGTAACTATTCGGAGTTATGTGCGTTTTTAAACAATTAAAATATTCAACGGTGAAGGAAAACATCGTGAGGAAACCTGCACGCCTGAGAGTTCTCCATAATGTTCTCAAAGGCGTGTGAAGTCTGCCAATACGCAAATGGCCAGCGCGGTGGACTATGGCCAAACCCTTCTCATATTGAGAGGAGACCCGTGCTCTGTAGTGAGCCGGTAATGGGTTGATCATGATGATGATGATGAGATGGTATTCAAGGCAGAATGCGATGTAACCAACGATGTTGTTGCCTAATCAGTAATCGCTGATGCCACTAGTACGAGTCTGCTACTATCATGTGCTACGGCCCTTAGTCAAAAGTATTTACTGTGGCTCGATTAATTCTACTTTTAGAACAATGAGATGGCCTAATCGATGCACTGTTTGCTGGGTTGATGTGAGATGGCCGCGTCAATAAGTTGGGGCTCCGGGGCTTTTATTTGTTCCTTTATCATATAATTGAAAAAAAATAAAAATCAATAATAGCTTTATTCACATAATAATGAATAGAAGCAGACGTTACTTTGCGGAAGTCCATGATAAACAATAAACAGCAAGTATAATTTGCTATATTCCGCCGACAACCGGTAGATTTGTATAATATAACACCACAGAAAATTGCCATTGTTTGGTTGGTTTATTCACATAAACATATTACAGGCATTTATGAATCGTTCATTTCGTTATTTTTATTCGTGAAGTGATGGTGATAACTACAATCGACAACTTAAAACTAAAGCTAAGAGGGTTCAAATCGCGCCCAGGTCTAAAAAGAAGCCCACAACAAACTTAGCCGGGTTTTTTTAGCACCATCACACATAATCAATAAAAAATTATAGTACCTACGGAGATAGAGCAATTCACACCCAAGCTTTTTTATCGTTTATATAATCCTTAATATCTTTTTTTATAAGCAATTTTTTCTATAAGCTTTCATCGTTTTCGTTGTTGTTTATGTATTAAATATTCTGAAGAAGAAAAACACAAAATATCACGGAAAATGTATATGAATGCTGGGAATCAAATTGGGATGCAAATTACCGTGTAATTTGATTTATTTCAGTGCGGATGTTTTTGCGACTCTTGGAGTTACACTCAACGCGCTTATTAATAATGTAAACATACGAAATGGTCTTTGAAATCTTCGCTAACGTCATTCCACGAGAAATTTCTGTTTTATCGCGTTTATGTTTGTTTTCTCTAATGGGTAAGGGAGGATTAAAACTTACTCAAGTAATCCAAAACTCGACAATTCATACGACTTTGAGATAAACAACTGTTAAGTGATTAACTTTTGGTTTTCAGTAATATTGTATAAACATATTATATAATTTAAAACTCAAATTTCAAATTCAAAATCTTTATTCATGTAAAACCATTACAGACATCTATTGAGCGTTCGTATATACTACATACGAACGCTCAATAGATTTTTGCATCTGCATTTTATATGTGATTTTAATTCGTAACGGTGGATGGTGATAATTCTATACTCGCCAACTTAAAACTAATAATAAGAAGGTTTAAACACGCCCAGGTCAAAGATTCATCTTTAACCCACACAATAAACTTAGACAGGGTTTTGTTACACCATCTCACATAGTTATTGATAAATTATGATTACCTCTGAAGTTAGAGCAATCATACCCAAGCTTTTTATCGTTTATATAATCCTTAACATTATAATGGGATTTTTCTATAAGCTTACGTATACGTATGAATTGATCACTTAGTAACTTTGACTTTTAGATATATATATATATATATATATCTATATATATATATATATATATATATATATATATATATATATATATATATATATATATATATATATATATATATTATCTGTAATATATATATATATATATATTACAGATATAATATCTAAAAGTCAAAGTTACTAAGTGATCAATTCAGTAATGAAGAAACCTTTGAACAACCTGAGTTACGAAAATAACTTTTACTACAGTAATTTTTGTTCTGTGATCAAATAATTAAATTATGATTACTATCAGCTTTGCAAATTACTAGTTAATTATCTTATTCGTATATAAATAAGTAAAACAATACCGTAATTAATAATTTCATAAAGATCTTCTATTCTATAGCTAAAAAATACGCGAATGCACGCCGATGCGTTCTCCCTGCATACAGAGAAACTTAAGCAAATGGTGGACCAATCACAAGACTTCTTTTAACGGGCGCCTATTGTGATTGGCCACTAGCTAAAAGCAAACATGAACGCCGCGATTTGACCTTGCTTTTAATATCCGCCTTACCTCGTAGTCGTAGGTAGGCCTTATTCATATGAAATAACAAAAGTTTTTAGTTCTCAAGCTGAAGCTTCGAGTTCTTGAGTGCTTTTGAGGTTGATCTTGGCACCTTTTAGTCCATTGTGATCTTTTACTTTATGCGATAACTTTTATAAACCTATTCTCTAGCTACCCTACTGACCTAACCTTAGTTCGGACACCCGTCTATCGGCCAATATTAATAATCAATCTTATCCAAAACCTTAAGATAGCAGATTCAACTTAGTAATTGTGCTTTTCCTACTCTGTTTACTGTAGATAAAAATGTATTAAATTGATTATTAATATCGAGTGTAAGTGACTAGTTGACGACCTCCGTGGCGCAGTGCGTGCGCTGTTGCATTTTAAAGTTGGGAGGTCCTTGGTTCGATTCCCGGCTTGAGTCTGCTCTGGTGGGAGGCTTCGGGCGAGGTTAGTTTCCACCCTACCGACAAAGACGTGTCGCCAAGCGATTTAGCGTTGCGGCACGATGTCGCGTAGAAACCAATTAGGAGCGTGAGTTACCATACTCCTAACAGGTTAGCCCGCTACCATCCTAGACAGCATCATCACTTACCACCAGGTGAGATAGCCGTCAAGGGCTAACTTGTAGTGTATAAAAATAAAAAATAAAATAAATAAAGACTTCCTTAAATATAAATCGTAGAATTATTATTAGAGTTACGTACGTAATTAAGACGCTAAGACTTTCAGATAACTTGAAATTTTCATAGAATGAGTATTTCTTTGGTCTAAATTAATTAAACGGTAATAAATTATGATTGAAAGTGGTTCGCACACGAGATTCGTTTAGAAGTGTTTAACTTTAAAATTAAAATAATGTAAAATATATTATATATGAATGCTTCATAAATGGCTGTAATAGGTTTACATGAATAAAGCTTTATTGGAATTGAAATCACATTTTTGTTTATAAATGTAAAATCTGTTTTTATTTATTTATTCTCCTGAAGCAATGCGTGAAAATAAATAAATAAATAAATAAATAGGTATAGTTCCTACTATACCTATATTATCTTCTTAGCCGACTCAAAGAAACTCACTTACGAGTAGCACGTATTTTAATATCATAAAGAGATTGCATATCGTTGAATAAATAATACGCACTTATGAAAATAAATTTATTTCCCGAGTGCAAGTCAAATATTTAAACGAGAAAAATAAATATTACATGGCTTGTTTGTTCGCGAAATGTAAATTAAAATGATGTTCATCCACAAAACGTAATATTGGATGTGAATCAAATGATATTTGCCCACATTATTGTTGTGGTTAAAGTCACAGGCGACTATAGAGTTCCGGGAAGTATACAACGTGTCCCCCGGGTGTCCAGTGAAACCAGCGAGAGGAGCATGCCGTAGAGGTTTTTAGTTCGGGTATACCCCCCTTCGGGGTGGGAGTCCAACATAACCTCCTTCTTGCCCCAGGGTACGGAGGTAGCCATAAAGCTTAGTAGCGACAAAAAAGGCGACTATAGAGTGAAAAAGGCGATTACACACATACACACTTTTTTACACACTACACATTTTTTTTTTCGTTCAAAACCGACCATTAGTAGCGAGATCACATGGGTATATATTGTCACTCTCATTCGACAATTGTCAGTTTCCAATGACAACTGAAATGTAGGAACACACTCGTAATTACTTTTAGGCACAATTAAATTTTACTAAATATGGAGAGTTTCGAGTAACTTCAAACTTAATACGTTTAATTGCTAAAGACGGTATTTAACTATCTACGAACTGTTAACTTCTAAAATGAAACGATGGTGATGATGAACCTCTCAGATCAGATTACGGTACAATTTTATGTTAAGTCTGGCTTATATACAATCTAGAAGTCTAATAATTGTTTTTATTATTTATTTTATATTTCTAAACTACCCACACTGAGTGTATGATTTACGTTTTATGTATTGTGTTTGACATTATGGAGACGTATTGTTTATGTATTATCAAGTGTACACGTGGTACGCCAGGGTATGGATAAACCGTAAGGTTTTTGTGACAAGGTGCAGAAATTGTTAAATTTTAAATTATATTTGTATACTTTAAAAAAAAATGTACGCTCATTACTGCATATTCCTGCAACTGCATATTCCATTAAATCAATATTTCTTGTTGAATCTAAAAATAAATGTACCAATATCCAAGTTCGTACCACGTGTTGGTCAAAGGGTAATTTTGCTAGTTAGTATATCGCTATCGCTTGTGAGTTACAGACGTAGATATTTAATCTGTGTTCAGGAGTGTTTCTCTTTGATGCTACATATTAAACTGCCGTGGCCGAGGGCGGTCGCCGTCTGATCAAAGAGTAATTATTTAATTCCACAAGCACCGTTATTTTGACAGCGCCCCTTGCAACCGTTTGCAAGCGTTTGGGTAGTGCAAGGTTATTAAATTAGCAGCTTATATTACGAAACTCATCGTTCTAAACTGCTGATTGTACCTAGACTCAACTATGGAGCATCCTAGAACAGCTGCGAACCTTTTGTTATTCTACTACGAGTTAGCCCTTGATTACTATGCTGGGAACAAAGTATTGAAGTATTGAACTGATAGCTTTGATGCTAATAAAAAAAATAATTAAAACACGTTCATTTATTTTATATCATCATCATCATGGTCAACCGGTAATGGCTCACTACAGAGCACGGGTCTCCTCTCATTATGAGAAGGGTTCGGCCATAGTCCACGCTGGCCATGTGCGGATTGGCAGACTTCACACGCCTTTGAGAACATTATGGAGAACTCTCAGGCGTGCAGGTTTCCTCGCGATGTTTTCCTTCACCGTTGAAGCAAATGATATTTTAATTTTTAAAAACGCACATAACTCCGAAAAGTTAGAGGTGCGTGCCCGGATTCGAACCGTCGACCTCTGATTAGGAGGCTGACGCCCTGACCACTAGGCTATCACCGCTTTATTTTATATAGCTTTAAAATATATTGTTATGCGAAAAATAGGAGATTTTTAGAAATAATTATTTGTGAAAATACTTACGTTAACCGAGGAAATTAGCTTTCTGAAATTCTGTTATGTTAATCCACTTTTTATTCATTATTATCAATTAGATGTTATAATATCATTGATTAACCATTGAGACACAATTGAAATTTAATTCGGGACCATAGTAGTACGCAGTCTTAGTGGGTGTCCATAACACGTGATAGAAAAATCTTGCTTCATTTGTTCTTTACTTGCTGTTTCGTCCGCGTTAGATTTGTTAAGGTGGTAGCGGGAACCTGTCTGGGTTAGGGCAGTTATATTTAAACCATACTTTTAACTGGTTACTACATAAATAAACCGCTCGATAGTTCGTCTTTAGGACGAGATTCTGTTCCCTCGCCCACAGATAATTAAAAGGTAGTTGGCATAATGTCTCGCTTTTGTAGCAACCTTAACCTAAAAATTCACTTTAAAATAATGTCAACAAAGATGAAAAGGTGCGTGCCCGGATTCGAACCGCCGACCTCCGATTAGGAGGCTGACGCCCTAACCACTTGGCTACCATAGCTTGTTATAACATAAAGCAAAGTATTACCTAAATTAGGAGTAACTACCTATAATGGCGGCTCTACGTCGGGAGAACCCATCGCAGAATTGTTAATTAATTTGGATGTTCAGCCCCTGTATCGAATTTACCCTTTGTACGTGATACGCGTGAATAAGGAACCGCGGTACCAGAGTGTTAGCCTCTATAGCACGTTTACGTTTAATTATATAGCAGACTCACATGTCTGGAGTAAATTAGGGTCTAATTGGATAGAAACTGATGATTGGGTGATAACTTAGTAAATTAATACTTTAGTTACACGACTTTATTTGAAATAAGTTGTTAATTTCATATTTATTTAAATCGTGGATAGCGTTGTGAATTGTATGACATGATGATCCATCCATTTATGGCTGCCTGAAATACCTTCCGTAAGGTCAAGAATCATTTGTTGTCAATCAATCAATCAATATATTTTATTGCGAATTTGGGTGCTAAAATAGGTAGGTCACATTTAATAGACACAATTATATCATATGTCATATATAATTATATATAGTTTTAGACCTTCACGATTATCTCACCTGATGGTAAGTGATAATGCTGTTTAAGATGGTAACGGGCTAACCTGTTAGGGGTATGGTATACCCACACTCTTAAATGGTTTCTACGCGACATCGTGCCGCAACGCTTAATAGCCTGGCGACACGTCTTAATTGGTAGGGTGGTAACTAGCCACGGCTGAAGCCTCCCACCAGACTAGACTCGAGCCGGGAATCGAACCCAGGACCTCCCTTGCGCACTGCGCCACGGAGGTCGTCAAATTAATTGTGTGTTTTATGTATGTGCTCTGTGTGTTTAAGGATAAATGCTTTACCTGTCGCAACATTGGGACAAAATGATTATTATGTGGGCGTTGAAATTTCTGCCCAACCAAAATAAGCGGCTATTTTCCATCCATGTACCAGGCTGGTAATCGGAAGCGCCCGTCACCCTTTTGATCAGGCTTGGGGCCACTTTCTGCCCCATTCATGGTCACGCGCATCCGTGGCTTTGTAGCTGATTGTAGCAGTAAGTAAGGCGGGCCGCCGACAGGCACGTACCGAGGCGCACGTGATCTCGGCCCATTGGGGGCCCTTTTTATATAAATTCGGTTCTTGTTTACGTCTGCTATACGCTATGAACTCTAGATATAGAAGTCACTTAAAGGTACCTTCCATAGATATATGTACTACAAGTACATGTTACTTATTATATTTACTGGTACACCTGGTGGCACAGTGATGTACAGTCATTGATGGTAGCGGGCTATGAATTAAAGAACACCACACAAAAGAACAGGCAAAATAAAACTGAAACTTAACGCTACCTAATCTCTTCCAAAGTCGTAAAAGATGCGGGGAAGAAGAAGATGATAGTATGTACACAACCATATATATAGATATAAACATAAATATAAAATACATATAAAAATCATATTATGATAAAAAAATGCATTAATAAATCCTTAAACACATATGTAACCGAAGAGTATGTATCATTGACGGTCAAAAATGGTTGAGACAAAAAGTGATATTTTACCATCTTTTTAAAGAGAAAGGAAGAAATGTGTAAAGGCACCCTTAGATTCAGCTTCCTCGTAATACGGAGTACTTAAACAGGGTCACTTACGACATCTAATTTGTCCTTTAAGTAAACTTTTAAGCACCTATATTGAACCCAGATTCCTAATTGATTTCTAACGGTGAATCGGTTGGTGACAGTTCCTTGTCTGTACGGTGGTAATTAGTTGTGGTCTTCATCAGATCAGAGCGAAAATTCATCATTGTAGTGATACATGGTCAACCCATTACCGGCTCACTACAAAGCACGGGTCTCCTCTCAATATGAAAAGGGTTTGGCCATAGTCCACCACGCTGATCGTGTGCGGATTGGCAGACTTCACACGCCTTTGAGAACGCCTTTGCACGTCTGAGAGTTCTCCATAATGTTTATGGAGAACTCTCAGACGTGCAGGTTTCCTCAGTTTAGCTCGCTCATCATCATCACTTACCATCAGGTGAGATGCCGACAAGGGCTAACTTGTGGTGTAGGTATAAAAAAAGAAACATGGCTATGAAATAAAAACATGAGTACTCATTTAATTGATATTCCTTTTGGATAATGTTAAATGAATTATCCGGCATGTTTTTTCTAGAAAACAATACAAAGCGATAGAAACAATAACACAGAACATCAAGCTCACCAGATATTTCCTGCCATCTGCTCGCCCGCCGCCGCTACACTTCATCCGATGACAGTTTTATGAGATGCGCGCGCGTCGGCTGAATTGTTACTGCGCCATTGACATATAAAAGGACTGGTCAGTTGACTATCAAAAATATCTTGCTGATGCTCGCGATTTCGTCTGCGTTCAATTAGTGTGAGTGAAAGTTTGTTTGTTTGTCTTCCAATCACGAAGCAATGGATTACTAAGCCGACGACCATAAAATAATTACAGAATAAAATGTAAAGCATCTCCTTTCTAACAAAAAAGAATCTATGAAATCGGAGAACGCGTTAATGAATTACAACTAAATACGCATTTTGACTTTCATCCCAAGGAAACAGTGCTGAAGTCCGGGATAAAAACTATTCTATATGTTTAACCGGAGTATCAGCTACTTCTATACCAAACTTCATTTAAATCCATCCACTAGTTTCAGCGTGATGCGCGGACAAGATACAGACAGACAGACGGACAAAAAAATAACAAAAAATTGTATTGGGCTCAATATCGATATTAAAGCATCCTCCAATTAAAATTTTCAAAATGTATTTAATGTACAGAATTGTTCCTGAAAGAGTTTTATTATGTTATAGATTTATTATTTTTGTACCAAATTTGTGATAACAAACACTTATATTCACGGCTAGGTTCGGGTATGGATTTGAATCATCTAAAGTGAAAAGTTAGATGTGCGTGCCGAGGGATAGAACTCCATTACCCTGAAGGTAAGGCCTAAATCTTAACCACTATATTTATGGTATCACCCAAAGAGCCATGTCCTTACATATATATCTATCGCCTGGGGTGACTTCACATACACTGGAACGCTCGTAAATATTTATACATACAAAGATATCCCATTGACGGAGAGCGAATTTAAGATTGAATGCTCATTTTCTTGCCTGTCTCAGTATAATCTAGATCCAAAATCTGGGAGAGACTCTAACAATAAGACTTAGCAATTCAAAAAGCCTGGAAGGTAGGGCTACATGAAATTTCAAATGAAATTATAAATGTTTTTTAGTACAAGTTTGCTTTTGACTGGATCGTCTGATCTACTTCTTGTCCTTATCCCACGCTATGAGGGATCAGCAAAAACAACGTCTTCTTCTTCCATTCACTTCTATGAGCCGTCACTTCACTATTCACACCTTTTACACATGCATATCCTCTTTCACATTTTTTTTTATTTCGTTTTATGGCTTTACACAGATTAGCCAATGCCAAGTTTATAGCAATGTAGAAGTTAGGAAGAAATGGCAGGAAACTTCGCACTCCGCGGACGCGGCTCCCTCAAACCTTTCCCAAATCAATACCTGTCAACCATTCAGAAAACCAGCCACTACACAAACGACACTAAAACAGTCCACGACTCAACCAACACCAGTCCTTTTCAAAATTAGCCAACAAACACTAATTCAAGAAAAGCGTGAAAAAACCGCGTCCACCATATACGAAGTCTCCAGCCTTTTCCCTCTTTCACATAATCTATCAATCTCTTCTTTGGTCTTCCTCTACTCCTTTGCCCTTTCTCATATCGTAGTCTGTGGAAATGAACTGTTAGGAGTATGGTAGTTATATTAAACCAATACACCAAGTAAAACCGAAACCGATAGGTTTCTACGCGGCATAGTATCGTGCCGAAGTGTCTAATCACTTGGATAAATGTCTTTAACAAAGGCGGTCTTATGGCTTAAGAAATAATTCCCAGACAATCCTTAGGGAGAGTATAGATAGATTGTAGTGGTAGTAGCGCAATGTACAATTCATATTATGAATTTGTGATTATAACCTAAAGTGGTGATTGCTTAGTGGTTAAGCCGTCGGGCTCCCTAACGGTGGTACCGAGATCGATCTTCGGCGATCACCTCTATTTTTGTGCGCTCTTAATTCAATTTGAGCCATTCTTAATTAAATATCGGTAATATACATTAACGGAGAAGGAAAACATCTCGAGGAAACTTACACGGCAGACGTTTCTTCATAATATTCTCAAAGACGTTTAAAAGGTGCCAGGGTGGTGGACTAAGACCATAATAAGCCTTTCTAATGCTGAGCTGTGCCTTGGAGTGGGCTGGTATTTTTATTATTGATGAAGATGTCTAATCATCATTATCATGATCAACCCATTCTCGACTCAATACAGAGCACGGGTCTCCTCTCAATATGAGAAGGGTTCGGCCATAGTCCACCACGCTAGCCATGTGCAAATTGGCAGACTTCACACGCCTTGAGAACATTACGGAGAACTCTCAGGCGTGCAGGTTTCCTCACGATGTTTTCCTTCACCCTTTATTATTATTACAACGCACATAGCTCCGAAAAGTTATAGGTCGTATATACGTCATAACTACTAGGCTATCACAACTTCTATATGATGTAGATTATTGTCTACTGATTCCATTCATTGTGCATCTTTCTCAAATTGCCTATAACATCGTGTGATGTAATTTTGATGTAATTTCCGTTTCAGCTCGTTAGTCAGTGACGTTCCCCAGCGCACTAACAAATTATTATTATTCAATGTCAAATGTCATTAAGAGTTGTTTGTTCAGGCTGCAGTGCGCGGGGACCTTATGGTGTTTCTTATGGCTGACAGGGAGAGATTTATAGTCCTAGTAGGCACCTTGCTATCGTCATTAAACCATAGGATCATCCCGTAGGCAAATGTTAGAATAGCTCATGTAAAATTACGCCATAGGGTCAAGTGGGGTCATTGCAATAATGGAGTTAATTTATAATAATAACACCCATTCTTAGTGTAATAAAAAGCGGTGACAGATTATTCTTATTCTATCTTTCTCACGCCCTCATGTTATCAAGATGAGTGGAATCGATATGCTCAAAATGCTCAAGGCAATAATGATTCTTCTTCGTCGTTACACTCTTTGCAGAGCGGTCGTGGTCATCACGAATCAGTTTCCATGATGACTTTCTTGGGAAGATTAGTTACAGTGGTTTCCCCTTGCCTTCTGCACCAGTCATTTTGAGGATTATTTAGATCCCCAGGCTGCTGAAGCCTCTTCTGACAGGTTGCCCCGCCAGGTGAGAGTGGTTATCCCGCCACAGCTCGGTCTTAATGATTAGGAGAGAGGAAAAAAAAAAGCAGAAAAGAAGAAAAGTGAGACAGACACATACTAAGGACTGCTGACCCTCAGCATGAAGTAATGCAAAGCGGTTCCGTGCTGACTCGGAAGAATTGGGGGAGGTTGTTTTAGTCCGTGCAAGTCGGACACACCCTGCTGTGAGGCAGAAGTCCCTAGGGACTCCTCCCCAAGGGGAAAAAAAACAAAAAATATCTTTTTCACGCACTTCCGACAAAGACAGATGTTCCGGCACGACGTCGCGTATCTAAACTTAGATAAATACGCCACTTTTCAATCGTAATATTAAAGCAGCCTTACTGAGTATGACTCCTTTTTACAATCTACCTCTCCACCAAAAATATCACTTATATTCTAGCACTGTCGTCGTCTATGGGCCTCATAAGCAGGCTCAAAGTCACTCAGCGAGCAATGGAGAGAGCTATGCTGGGAGTATCTCCACGTGATCACATCAGGAATGAAGAGATCCGTAGAAGGACCAGAGTTACCGACATAGCTCAGCGAGTTGCGAAGTTGAAGTGGCAATGGGCGGGGCACATAGCTCGGAGAACCGATGGACGTTGGGGTCCCAAGGTGCTGGAATGGCGACCCCGCACCGGTAAACGTAGCGTTGGTCGACCCCCAACAAGGTGGACAGACGACATCAAACGAGTCGCAGGGAGCCGCTGGATACAAGCGGCCCAAGATCGTGGCCATTGGAACTCCCTTCAAAAGACCTATGTCCAGCAGTGGACGTCTATCGGTTGAAATGATGATGATGATGATGATGACTGTCGTCGTGGCGTCCATTATTGCTATTTGGCGTGGACCAATCACTTGCCACGGTTTTGGCGGGATCCAATACTGTGGCAGCACGACATGATGATAACCAACTTAATACATTAAATTGGACGACGTTTGTAGCGCAGCGTCACAACATAAAGTTGGAGGTCCTGGGCTCGAGTCTGGTCTGGTGGGGGGCTTCGGCCGTGGCTAAGTGACTAATTACCACCCTAACGACAAAGACGTGTCGCCAAGTGATTAAGCGTTCCGGCACGATGTCGCGTAGAAACCAATTAGGAGCGTGGGTTTACCATACTCCTAACAGGTTAGCCCGTTACCATCCTAGACTGCAACATCACTTACCACCAGGTGAGATTGCCCTCAAGGGCTAACTTGTAGTGTATAAAAAAAAAATGACAGTGTTCTTGTCAAGTTTTTTACTCTTTTGTACTTATATTAACATTTATATACTACTATTTATATATTTATATATGTATATATAGCTGCTTAGAATTGCGGCGACAACACTTAGAAACCAATTAGGTAGGTTCACCTCATAAGTTAGCCGGCTACCAAATTAGGTAACATCATCACTTACCTACAAATGAGATTACCGGCTCACTTATAGAAAAAAATATCACTTACCTTATCGGTAAAACAAATTTGCATGCCATAGAGTTCAAAAATTCTAAATTAAAAGTAGCTTTATTAATATTAACCTAATACAGCCATCTATGAAGCGTGTATAATATATAATCCATTATTTTAATTCACGAGGTGATGGTTATAAATACATGTGTTAACTAAAACTAGGCCTAGCTAGGAGGGTTTATTATCATGAACTATGTATACTAAATTTTGAAAGTTGTAGAGGTAACATAAAATAATTTTTATTTAAAAAAAAAATTTTTTTTTTACGAAATATAAAAAAGAATGTTTGTTAAAATATAGTTATCATAGCAATCTTGGGCAAAGAATTACTCTAGCTATTCAAAGGGGGAACGCTGCCAGTATCTTCGGAACCTTGCCTAAAGGTTGCCTTTTAATAATATATTTTAGTTATGATATTATATTTTTTAAGTTTTTTCATCATCATCATGAACAACCCATTACCGGCTCACTACAGAGCACGGGTCTCCTCTCAATATGAGAAGGGTTTGGCCATAGTCCACCACGCTGGCCATGTGCGGATTGGCAGACTTCACACGCCTTTGAGATCATTATGGAGAACTCTCAGGCGTGCAGGTTTCCTCGCGATGTTTTCCTTCACCGTTGAAGCAAGTGATATTTTAATTTTTTTTAAACGCACATACCTTCGAAAAGTTAGAGGTGCGTGCCCGGATTCATGTATTCTTGAAATTACATGTTGCGTTACTCTTGAAAAAAATAATTAAAAAAATTAAAAAATTACTCATATTGATTCATTTCCATAGTCATTATCTTTAAAACCTACTTAATGGTTTCAATGCGAGTGAAGCCGCGGGTTAAAGCTAGCATGCTATTATATAGACTACTGCTGTCCTGTTTAAGGGTTACCTAGGATAGGACAGTATCGTGCGCCACACTCGACGCATAAATAGTGCAGCCTCACAGGCTTTCACATCTTTACGTCCTTCATTAGCTCATTAGCACCCGTTGCCTTATAAGATAGACCCACTGCTAATGGATTCTAGTTTATGGTTCTTTTATGTTTATCTAGTACATCATTTGCCAGCAGTGGGAGGTTGTCAGTTGATTTTAGTACTTTTTTCGATAAATTTAATATTCTTCTGTAATGACATATTACAATATATCATTGCTTTTCAGCGACCAAACAAAATGGCACCGACTCATTGGTGCGAAAAAGAGCACCAAATACGTGCACGCAGTATTAGTGTACTATCACCTAAATCAACAAACTATAACTACACTATAGGGAAATTTTCGGATTAAAAAATCATTTATTTCCATATCCATATCATTGCAGCCTATCTCTTTGCCAAATTCTAATGATATCTTATCAGTGGTTTAGGCTTGTAAATTTTAAAGACAATCTGAATAACTTGAATGAATGCAAGATAATGATATTATTTATGTTTGATTAAAATGCTCAGTTTGTCTGTCCGGTCTTTCAACTACTCGAACTAGCTGCAACGCTATCGTACTATCCAACGAAAAGTATTTTAGATATGGCTCACTTTAGATGCTATTGACACCATTAATGAACCAAGTTGGATTTTACTTGCATTAATATTTAATTTTACTACTAATTTCTATTACTCTCAGAAATGTAACATTTAAATTGAAATATAGTTCGATATAAGTATTTTTAATTGTTGCCTTTCTACGAGTATATCCTACTTAAAAGTAATTAATTTAATAAAGTGGTGTAAAATACACGTTTTTTAACTTTCTTATATTTGTTTTGTGACCTTTTGTGTCTTTAAATAAAATTACAATAATATATAGAACATAGTAAGTTAAGCTGATTTAATAGTAAGTAACTTGTAACTTGTTCAGATTTCCAAAGAAATCGTAATCTTATTTATTTTCATTTGTAACATTTTACTTTAATATATAACACTTTTCGGAGTTATGTGCGTTAAAATAAAAAAAAAATTACACTTGCTTCAACGGTGAAGGAAAACATCGTGAGTAAACCTGCACGCCTAAGAGTTCTCCATAATGTTCTCAAAGGCGTGTGAAGTCTGCCAATCCGCACATGGCCAGCGTGGTGGACTATGGCCGAACCCTTCTCATATTGAGAGGAGACCTGTGCTCTGTAGTGAGCCGGTAACGGGTTGATCATGATGATGATGGTGATAACATTTTAATATTGCTGTTAAACTCGTTATTTAATTTAAAGTCACAATGTTGACTGACTAGCTACGTCCAATCAGAGTGGAGGTCAGCCCTTGAGCGGGATCGGGGCGCCATCTTCGTTTTCACGCGTGAAAACAGGTGCATGTTTTGCAACGTTCGTTGATCGAGTTGGATCATTTTGAGAGTGTTTTTGGTGATAATTGAAAGAAGGACATAGATGTGTGCCGCGAATCCACTATTCTGATTTAATTGTTTGATTTAAGTGCTTAATTAGTAATTTCTGTGTAATTACTCGTATAGCAACTGGCGCCCACTGGAAACGTGTACGATAAAGATGCTGACAATAAAGATCTCCTTTCCCCGACATATAACTGTATAAGAAGACGAAAGAATAATGCTCTGAAAACCCCAAGTCAAGTGAAACGGACTGTAGGTAACGCATGATACAAATGACTGTACATGTACCCGTTCGCGTGCTCGCAGGCGGGTCGCGAGTTCCGTGTCGCAGCATTAGCCAACTGTTGCTCACGTCCGCCTCTAATGTGTGCCATTAATATCGCCCCAACAACGTGGGCGACAGCGACGGGAATTCGGGATATTCAAAGTCGAACGACCAGTATTGGTTACAGTATTGGTTGGTAATGCAAGGGCCAGCCACGCATTGGCGGTTCCTCTGGTGCTGCAAATGTTCATGGGCGGCGGTAATCACTTACCATCAGGTGACCCGCCTGCTCGTTTGCTCGCTTTGCATATATAAAAAAAAAATGTATGTAATAAAATCATCTAACATTTAAATTAAACTGTATATTGACGTTCTCCTTGGGGCAGCACGTGCGTTGTCACATTATGAAGTTGGAGGTCCTGGGTTCGATTCCCGGCTCGAGTCTGGACTGTTGGGAGGCTTTGACCATAGCTATTTACCACACTACCGACGAAGACGTCTCGCCAAGCGATGTAGCAACGGTTTCCGACACGATGTCGCGTGCTTTTTTTTATTTCACTCAAGTTAGACCTTGACGGCTATCTTACCTGATAGTAAGTGATGATGCAATCTAAGATTGTAGCGGGCTAATCTGGTAGGAGTATGGTAAACCCTTTGTCCTTATTGGTTTCTACGCGACATCGTACCGGAACGCTTAATCGCTTTGCGACACTACTTTGTCTGTAAGGTAACTAGCCACGTTCGAAGCCTCCCACCAGACCAGACTCGAGCCAGGCATCGAATCCAAGACCTCCAACTTTATAATGTGACAGCGTACGCGCTGCGTCACGGATGTCGTTGAATAAAATCGGTCTCTCTACTGCGGTCGATTCCAGACCAAATTGCAACACCCAAACTGGGTATGTGTTAACAATTTACAACGGAAATAAATAAATAAACATTTTAATTATTTATTTATTTATTTTTTTATCTCCTCTTATTCTAGCTTATTAGGATAAAAACCTAATTTTAATAAGTAGCATAATATAAAAGTATATATATATAAATTGCCTAAATTTAAATCCGGTAACATATCATCCATGATGTCACTAAACAATAAACAGCAAGTATAATTTGCTATATTCCGCCGACAAGCGGGAGATTTGTATAATACCTATAACACCACACAAAATCTTCCACTAGAACCTCTAATAATTTAAGCGTCAATGAGATTGGTAATCATAATTAAACTGAAACTGATTGTGTTTGTCCGCAGAGTGCAACTGTAACGGGCACGCGCGCCGCTGCCGGTTCAACATGGAGCTGTTCAAGCTGTCCGGCCGAGCCAGCGGCGGCGTCTGCCTCAAGTGCCGCCACTTCACCGCCGGCCGGCACTGCCACTACTGCCGCGAGGGCTACTACCGGGACCCCACCAAGCCCATCGCCCACAAGAAGGCGTGCAAACGTGAGTACCACGCTTACAATAGACAACATCTTGCTCTTATCCCACAACACAGAACACGTCTTCTTCTTCAGAATACCAACCAGCATACCACTTTACGCGATAGCCTAGTGATAGTGATAGCGGAAGCGGTGATAGCCTAGTGGTTAGGGCGTCAGCTTCCTAATCAGAGGTCGGCGGTTTGAATCCGGGCACGCACATCTAACTTTTCGAAGTTATGTGCGTTTTTAAAAATTAAAATATCACTTGCTTCAACAGTGAAGGAAAACATCGTGAGGAAACCTGCACGCCCGAGAGCTCTCCATAATGGTCTCAAAGGCGTGTGAAGTCTGCCAATCCGCTCATGGCCAGCGTGGTGGACTATGGCCGAACCCTTCTCGTATTAAGAGGAGACCCGTGCTCTGCAGTGAGCCGGTAATGGGTTGATCATGATGATACCACTTTACAACATTAAGCTGAGTCAGTACCTTTTAATTGGCGTAATACAGCATCAAAAGTTAAATTTAAAGTCTTTACTATTACGATAAATAAGTTACTAAATATTATAAATAGTATACAAAATACAAGGCAAAATAAAGGGCATACGAAGACCTGGCCGAAGACGAACATCCTGGCTTAAGAACCTTAATATGAGCTCAAGGTCATTGTTTAGGGCGGTAGTGAACAAGATCCAATTAGCATTAATGATTGCCAGCCTCCGGTAGGAGATGGCACTAAAAGGAGAAGAAGAATGAGTTACTCTGTTTCAATCTCTTGTGTTGTATATTTGTAATAGTGTTGTTATGATAAAAAAGTTTCTATTCGATTCTATTCAACTCACTTCTATCAGCCGTCACCTCACTACCCACACCTTTTACACACGCCTATATACTATTTTACACAAGCCATCCATCTCTTTGGTCTTCCTCTACGCCTTTGCCCTTTCACATATAAATGTAACATTCTTTTGGCAACATTGCTTTCTTTCCTTCGCATTATATGTCCATTGAAGTGGTGATAGCCTAGTGGTTAGGGCGTTAGCCTCCTAATCAAAGGTCGGCTGTGCGAATCCGGGCACGCACCTCTAACTTTTCGGAGTAATGTGCATTTTTTTAAGCAATTAAAATATCACTTGCTTCAACGGTGAAGGAAAACATCGTGAGGAAACCTGCACGCCTGAGAGTTCTCCATAATGTTCTCAAAGGCGTGTGAAGTCTGCCAATTCGCTCATGGTCAGCGTGGTGGACTATGGCCAAACCCTTCTCATATTGAGAGGAGACCCGTGCTCTGTAGTGAGCCTGGAATGAGTTGATCAAGTGATATTTTTTTTAAACGCACATAACTCCGAAAGGTAAAATGTGCGTGCCCGGATTCGAACCGCCGACCTCTGATTAGGAGTCTGTTGCCATAACCACTAGGCTATCACCGCTTCAAAAAAAAAAGTAAGATACTACAGGATAAATAATTATGTTGGGAGGTAACACATTGAAAATAAATCGTACAACGGGAGTAACAAACTAATAAAATAAGTTAAGTATAACAAACATCGGCCATGTTTGTCTAGCCTTCTACAAACAAGTTACATTTTTACGATTTCTTATTTATTTTCACTCTCCCACCTGCCCCAGGACACGTATTTTACTTATTTTCGACATAAAATGTTGCTATTTTCTTGTTACTAAAGTTTATAGGTTCAATAAAATGTGTAGGAGAATTCATGACTAGCTGGTATCTGATTTTATAGTTGAGAGTAGTAAAAGTCACGTTTTTAAATTTTTCTTGTTTTTCATTAAGAAGAATATTCTTTCATAATCTTCCTGCTAATCCTTTTATATTTTACAGCGGTCCTTAGTATTTCACAGTTAGTGGGCAGAGATATCTCTCCGATATTACCATATAGCCTTATTTTATGACTACAATTAGCTTAAGTTAAAAAGATTGGCTTTACACAGGCTTTACATAGCTTCAAAAACAATGTGAACTCTCGGACCTCCAGGTTTCCTCCGCTATTAAAGCAAGTTATATCTATTGCTTTAAACTCTCATAACTCGGATAAGTTATAGGTTCATGGCAGGGATCAACGCGATCAAACAGGAATTTTCTTTAGGAACCTCTCCTTCGCCTTTTCTTTCGCAAGGCTGAACAGCTGGGCGGCATAAGCGTGGTATCGCTTATGCCGCCCAGGTAGGTAGGTATCACGCAAATGGTAGATTTTTTCCTACTTACTTGACACTTATCGTCATATTTTGGGCAATTCAGACAATATCTTTATAAATTGTAGCCTATGTGTCATTCTGATGTTATTGAAAAGTTTCATAAAAAACCATCTCGTACTTTTTAAATGAAAGACTAACAAACATTTATCCATTCATGCAAACATTCGCATTTATAATATCAGTAAAATGTAACAATGTAAAAGGCGTTTATGTATGATGTGCAGGTAACGGCCAAACGGGGATCGGTGGATTCAAAATGGCGGTTATTTTGCAATCAAAAACGGACATTTGAATTGCATTCACTTGTAATTATACGACCTACCTTAAATGAACTAATTATTTAAACGTTAAACTTCAAGTAATGGTACCGCGCGGAATGGTACCAAGAATGTTTGCTCTATTACCTCGCTGAACAGTGTGGCTGGTATAATCCTACCGAAGAATCCGTATTTTCCGAACTCAATAAACGCAAAAGATTCCGGGTTCAATCCTCGGAGGGTCAATATTGTGATGACATAATATTCATGAACAATACGCTATGAAACTAATTATATCAGGAATAATATAAAAAAAGGGTTACACATATTTTGGTTGAAGCGGTGATAGCCTAGTGGTTAGGGCGTCAGCCTCCTAATCAGAGGTCGGCGGTTTGAACCCGGGCACGCACCTCTAACTTTTCGGAGTTATGTGCGTTTTAAAAAAATTAAAAATATCACTTGCGTCAACGGTGAGGGAAAACATCGTGAGAAAACCTGCACGCCTGAGAGTTCTCGATAACGTTCTCAAAGGCGTGTGAAGTCTGCCAATACGCACATGGCCAGCGTGGTGGACTACGGCCAAACCCTTCTCATATTGAGAGGAGACCCGCGCTCTGTAGTGAGCCAGTAATGGGTTGATCATGATGATGATGATGATGATGACACATATTTAGTTAAGAGATATTTTTTAATTTTTACTTTTGAATAATTACTGAACATTTATGTATTAGGAATTGATTATTTATCTTGTGCAATTTATTTTATTTCGTGACAATTAGTTGTTAGGAATATTTAAGTATATAATATATAACTTAAAAATCTTAAAACTTCATTGATTATTAGGACAGAATCCGGCCATGTCATTTATTGGCCCTACGGCAGGACTAACTATCTTTACAATAATATCGCTGGAAAGTACAAACAGCGAGTTAGGTTAGGCAAACGATAACAGAGCAAATCTACGAGCGCGAGGTCAAATGCCGGTCGCGAAATCCAATTATCGGAATGTGTCCCGGGAAAGGGCCGAGAAATATTCCCGTACATGTTCGCCGTGGGAGAATTAACCGGTGAGGTTATACAGACTTGTATCGAGCCAATGAGGTTATAAACACTAGTTTATAATAAAATGAATCGACTTCCGTGTTATACTGGTTAACACGAAAGTAAAGTTTGGCCGAAGTCAGTGAAAGAATGCGTAACCTAACCTAAGCTAACTGATAATGTCCCCGTCCGAACCCCCCGTTATTCCAAACGTCGCCTATACCGAGGTTCGGCCTCAAAGGAGGCCCTTAGGCAGACGTTCCCTTAGTTTCCCTTAGAATTCATCAGCTCGGGTGGGCAGCGTTTGGGAAACTCCGTGACATCTTTTCGTCCAAAATCCCCCAGTGCCTGAAGACTAAAGTTTTCGAACAGTGCGTGTTGCCAGTGATGACTTACGGCTCTGAAACATGGTCGCTCACTATGGGCCTCATAAGAAGGCTCAGAGTCACTCAACGGGCGATGGAGAGAGCTATGCTGGGAGTATCTCTACGTGATCAAATCAGAAATGAGGAGATCCGTAGAAGAACCAGAGTTACCGACATAGCTCAGCGAATTGCGAAGTTGAAGTGGCAATGGGCGGGGCACATAGCTCGGAGAACCGATTGACGTTGGGGTCCCAAGGTGTTGGAATGGCGACCCCGCACCGGTAAACGTAGCGTTGGTCGACCCCCAACTAGGTGGACAGACGACATCAGACGAGTCGCAGGGAGCCGCTAGAAGCAAGCGGCCCAAGACCGTGAGCATTGGAACTCCCTACAAAAGACCTATGTCCAGCAGTGGACGTCAATCGGTTGGTAATGATGATGATGATGAAATTTCTCAGTACCACTCCAGAGTTTGGAAATTTTTAAAATTAAAATAAAAACCCGTTCCTCGTTGAGCACTTTAAGCCGTCGATCCCAGTTATTATCACTAAATTGTTAAGCACTTAACACATCCCATTTCGTTCTCACCTTCTAAAGACTTAGCCTTATAAAACGCCTTATAAGATTTGGTCTCTCAAGGCCTATTTGGGTAACGAATAAAAAGTTCTAAGTCTTTCTCGAAAAAAAAAAACAAAACCAAAGGTCGAACGTTAATAATTGAATTGCCTTCCACACTCTTCGGTCAAGAAAGTAATAGCATAATAGCAGTAACCCGAGAGGCTGACGTTGTAAAACCAACATAAAGTTCCACCGCAGGCCATCCCAAGCGAATAGTTTCCCCATAAAAACTATACGCGGAAATAGCAAAACGACTTCGCAGCCTTTTACGATAGGAGCCCTTGCCCAATGGGCCCCTGGGGAAAAGGTTTTATAAGGGGAAAGTTTGGGTTGCTGACATCGTGAAATGTGATGTTACAGATTTTTCTTTGTCGCCGAAAGTTTCGAGTCGTTGGTTATCTACATTGCGTTTTTAAGATTTCAAAAACTTCACTTTGAAAATACTGATGGTTGAGAAACATTCTGGTTTATATACTACTAGCTTTTACCCGCGGCTTCGCTCGTATTGAAGCCATTAAATAATATCAGAGATCATTACAATAGAAATGAATCCGAAAACTCCGAATAACTCCGAAAAGTTAGAGGTGCGTGCCCGGATTGGAACCGCCGACCTCTGATTAGGAGGCTGGCGCCCTAAACACTAAGCTATCACAGCTTCTTGATTAAATTTACTAAATGGCAATTGTTTTTGTTGGTGTATCTCTAGCCAGTACTTTCTGTCCGCAGCGTGCGACTGCCACCCCGTGGGTGCGAGCGGCAAGACCTGCAACCAGACGAGCGGCCAGTGCCCCTGCAAGGACGGCGTCACGGGCACCACCTGCAACCGCTGCGCCAAGGGCTACCAGCAGTCCCGGAGCCACATCGCGCCTTGTATACGTGAGTGTTCACTGAGCTCGGACCGCGACTCTACGCGGTACAATGCTCGAAGCTCAGTATGGAGTTCTTACTCGTTTCTGAATTGTTATAAGTTTTGTGACCATCTTAGCTGCTGATTTCGTCTGTTTGAAAGATGACGTGATGGATTATGAATTTAGATTTGATTATGAATATAACTGTTAATACTTTTATTATCACTATTTATTTTATGTTTTTTTTAAACAAAAGTTTAATTTGTTAGGAGTTGAATTTTTCACAATGTTAATACAAAAAAAAAACTTTTTTATATAACTGTTTTATTTTTATATACTGCTGATATAGATGATATAAAGTGACACTAACTTTAAATACTCTTGCAGGCATCCCCCGCATAGTCACAGCAGTGCAAGCCATGGAGGCGGTCGACGCGGAGCCGGGGCGCGGTAAGTAGTAAGTGGACCTTCATGCACTTCACCCATCACATGCATGCCGCACTCTCTCACGGTATAGCCCTCCCCTACCCTGGTAACGTAATCTGCAAACCTTTCACTTTTATGATGACCTGGTAACATTAATAAACCACATAGAAAATAAAAGTTTTATTGTATAACAATTATCAAATTCAACAAGGCAGTTCGATAAATAATTTGTACTTTTTTTTTAATAAATAACACTCCAATTGGCATTATATTAAGTTCAAATTCAAATTCAAATAATCTTTATTCAAATAAATAATAAAAGGTGCTTTTGACGCGTCAATAATTGACATAGTAGTGATTTGATGGTGATAACTACATTCGTAAACTTAAAACTAAAGCTATGAGAGTTCCAAACGCGACCCGGTCTAAGAAGAAGCCCACAACAAATTTATCCGGGTTTATTATTTCTCATTCTCTCATTTTTACCAGTGAAACTACTTTCAATATACATACATCTTTCCGTATCTCTGCCTTTTGCATCTTTGGTTGCCTGGAAGAGATCGCTATGTAGCGATAAGGCCGCCGAATTGTATAATTACTGTTTTTGTGTTGTTTTCTGTTTTATTTGTATCCTATCTTATGGTGACCAATAAAAGTATATTCATTCATACATAGTAGATAGTGTAAGCGGTGATAGCCTAGTGGTTAGGGCGTCAGCCTCCAAATCAGAGGTCGGCGGTTCGAATCCGGGCACGCACCTCTAACTTTTCGGAGTTATGTGCGTTTAAAAAAAAAATTATAATATCACTTGCTTCAACGGTGAAGGAAAACATCGTGACGAAACCTGCATGCCTGAGAGTTCTCCGTAATGTTCTCAAAGGCGTGTGAAGTCTGCCAATCCGCACATGGCCAGCGTGGTGGACTATTGCCAAACCCTTCTCATATTGAGAGGAGACCCGTGCTCTGTAGTGAGCCGGTAATGGGTTGATCATGATGATGATAGTAGATATGCCCACATGGAAGTCAGTTTCGTTCCCTAAAAGTCCAATATTCTGTGACCAAACGCTGATGTGTTATCAAATAAATAAATATGAAATCCAACGCTAAACGGGCTAGGGAAGTATCAGTTTAAATCATCCATTACCGCGCTCGTAAACAAGTTTCACGGTAATAATAACTCACATCAATCAGAACATAATACGTGGCTGGTTACGCAATATTGATTGATACATCCGGCCAGTTTATTACACCAACAGGGAACGGTATTCCATAAGGTATTCGAGTACACTTGTATTACGTAGGTACCTTCGCAAATCAACGTAATTTGTCCTTTACAAACGTAAGTACTTACAAAGGTATGTTTCCTACTAATATTATATATGTGAAAGTATGGATATTTGTAACTCAATCACGCGAAAACGGCTGAATGGATTTGGATGAAATTTGGCATGCATGTAGCCTTTGACATGGAAAAGAACATAGACTACATTTTATCCCGATTCCTTAAGTAGTTTTTGAGGGACAATTGAAAATTGTTTACGAGCTAAGCCGCGGGCAGACTTCTTTTAAATTTGTTATGCGTGTCATCTATGTCATGGAAAAGGACATGTACTGTCTGTATCGATCTGTCAAATAGTTCCCGTGGGAAGATTAAAAATTGTTAACGAGCGAAGCTTTAGAGCATTTTCTTTCTGCCAAATATCAATAAAGTTATGGTCACAACCTTGACCATTCTGCTTCCTAAGCAGAGTTTAATTTTGCATCCTGTGTGGGGCCAATCACAACAATCTTGCTTTAAGGCGTTTGCCCATATTGGAGTGTTAATAGTATAAATTCCACATTACGTTATAATTCCTCTACCAATTTTCAAACAGGGTTCCCCTCAAATGCCTAAAAAAGCGTTGTTCAATTTGTTATACAAACTTCAATTTTAAAATACCCAACAGTAAACCATACCGGTCGACATTATACCGTTAATATTTTCAACCCAAATCTAACATGCCTAATGAATAATAATATAATTTGGTAGTACCCTATCCATCACTGGAATCCACTCATAATAATTAATCAAATGACAACTTTTTGGACAACATTATTTATTACTGAAATATTCCATAAAATAATTATCAACTTACCGTGACTGAGTGCTTTTAAGGAGTGAATTTACTTGTGCAAAACTTTTCAAGAATTACTTTATTAACTTGCTTAGATTCTAGAACATTCTTGTTTAACGTAATTAATTTGTTTACTTTCTTTGATGTTGACATTAATTCATAATGGAATTAGCGTTATATCAATCATCAATTCAATTAAGGCTCGAGATATAATTATTGAAAAATGGATAAACTTTTAGCGTACTAAAACATATATTTGCGGTAAGATCATACACTAAAACTTAGGTATAAATTTTTATCAGGTATAGATAGATAGAGATAGAGAAGATATTATTGATATTGAGTAGAAGTGGTTTAAGATTCTTTCCTACATTTAGATGTTAATAGTCGATAGCAAGTCCATTTTATCATCCTATTTCTTTTAGATAAGACTGGCAAAAGAATATAATTTATAAACACGTGTCTAAATGGGGTAAATCTCGAGAAATAGAGCACTTTGTAAGTAAACCGGAGTACCTTGTGAGATATAAGGCACTTCGTGAGAAATCGAGAACCTTTTTCCCTTAGAAATTGTCAAAATGACGTCGACACTAAAGACGATCTATTTCTTAAACTTATATTTGAGGCTTTAAAAGTCTTACATAATATTTTATTAGATTGCAAAGTACACTCACTCCGTTTATATTAATTTGCACTTCTAATTATTTACCCTTTTGTTAATTCAGGTCGACACAAATCTCACTCTAAACTAAACAAACAGGTCTTACAATATTGTAAACGTTCTAAATGTTTCCGTGATAAAATTATAAAAAATTAAATTATTCTGTAAGCACGCAAGATCAATCGTTTTTTATTTTTTGGAGTAAATGCACGAAATATATAATTATTAAAAAATTAACGTGAAGGAAAACATCGTGAGGAAACCTGCACGCCTGAGAGTTCTCCATAATGTTCTCAAAGGCGTGTGAAGTCTGTCCAATCCGCACATGGCCAGCGTGGTGGACTATGGCCAAACCCTTCTCATATTGAGAGGAGACCCGTGCTCTGTAGTGAGCCGGTAATGGGTTGATCATGATGAAATAATAAGACGCTTTATTTAATTTTTACCAATAAATGCTCTGCGATTGATTCATTAGCTCTTGTAAGAAAATATTAAATATTGAAAATATAATATTGAACCACGTGCGTGTGTTAATCACCTGTCAATTTTGTGTGTTTGTTTGCTCATCCGCCACGCCAGTTTAGTGCGTGTGTTGCATCATATCAATTTAATTTCTTTGAGAGATTTGTGCCCAGCTGAATTTACATCTTTGGTCGGTATTGGTTTTTTAACATCAATATAGTTTGTTTCCAGGCTTGCTTTATTTCTCATCGCAAAACACATAACCTCCTTTGTTCCCTTTAGTTTGTATTGAAGTCCGTTCTGTGTAATCTCAGGTGCGAAGAAGGTAAACAATTTTTGGTGTATTACTATTGTTGTGTTAGAAACCTTATATAGTATCCCTTGTTTATGTTTTAGATGTTTTTGTGAATTGTACTCCTTGTTTACCCCAAATAGTTAAATACCTCTAACAGGTTAACCCGCTACCATCTCAGACTGCATCATCACTTAAAAAGATGCCGTAGAAGGCTAACTTATAGTGGAATAAAAAAAAATATAATACCACAACCCATGCGACATCACGTGTGTTGAGTTAAACTAAATCTTAATTTTTAACAACAAATAAGTAAAGGAACATGTCATTCGCATAATAATACTATGATTTAATTTGACTTGACATACGTCTTAGCGTCGTGTAGAGTCTCTTCATGATTTGTAAATACAAGCTTGAATTTTACTTGAAATTATAATAATTATCGCATTTGAACTTATGTTTTTCGGAGAATAGCGAAATGTTATTAAATTATAAAAAAAAAAAACAATGTATCATCTCTCGTTCAAATGTGTTGCATTTTAATATGGGCCTTTGAATAGCAAAGAAACTGCATTGTTTGCTACTAGATGTCGCTAGCGTCGCTATATATTGGTGAAAGGCATACTATTAATTTTGGCGTCGGTAATATGCGGACTGTTGCCTATTTAGATATATGTTCAAAAACCATGGCTTTCGAAATTTTAAATTTATGAATCAATCTGTCATTTTATATGGAATACCTATTAAACGTTTTAATTCGACAACTCCATACAACATCTGTTGTCGAATTTTGTGAGACGTTTTTAATTTGAAAAATTGCCCTTTTCTAAGTCCTTATGGTTTTTATTTATTCAGAACTACTAATTCCATTAGGAATATGAAACCGCATCTATAAACTGCGTCTGCGGTGGTTTATAACCCTCAAAGTTTTCCGTAAGTGGTAAGTCTTGAAGGTAAGGAGGTAAGGCACTCCATCGCGGACGCGGGTTGGACGCGTTGGTTTGGTAATTTGACGCTGTGTTTAGTATTAAGTGGTGGTTTGCCCACCAGTAGACATAATCTGACGTGACGTGTGTTGGACACAGCGGACCAGTGCGGACGGTGCCGCGCAGGCGCGCGAACCCTCAATCTCAACAAGTTCTGCAGCCGAGATTACGGTAAGTGGCGCAGTATATTATTATTATTTCGAATTGACAGTTGCAGGTAACCATAGTGATTATTACTGCGTCACCGGGGGGGTATGGCGAGCATGAAGCTCAGCCTGAGAGAAGAGCACATGGGCTCGACGACTTCTGGGGAACGTCCCCCTAAGGGCGTCTCCTGTGAGACTTGGACCTCGACTTAGGGTGACGTTGGGATTTGTTGGGTTTTCTGGACTGGTGTCTCAGTCCGAGCGCCCCCGTGACCGTGAATGAAACCCACGTCCGGATGACGACAGATATCGGGGACCTCGTCTTCGCCGGCGAAGATGCTGTTTAATGTTGTGTGTGTGTGTGTGACCTACTTGGCGCAGTATAACTAAATATAAGGTTTATATACTCGCAACTATGGTGTAGTTTTCGAGTATCGAAACACTGCGTCAAAGTAAAATGAACCGTATGTGTTCAATTTAGGAGTCCAAATTACTACATACTAGTTATTTTTATTATACAAACATGCGCAGACTGTGGAAGCAGAGACGAATTTTAGCTTTATAACTGGAAAAATACGTTTCAATTTAGTCTAACGTTATTGTAATTCGATATTTGAAATAATCACTACTATTGTGAGCGTAAAAATATTATACTTAAAAAACGGTACTGAACTGTGTGGACAATTTTAGCCATTTGTTTTTTTTATTTAATTTATATTCACATTCACAAGTGAAACCTAAAATTAATGTCTAAACTTATTAGTTTCTACGTCTGGCGTCTAGCGTAGAAGGTAATTTATTAAGGACCCTAAACTAACATCATTTATGAGATAAGTGCCTAATCTACACTATTTTGTTTGTTTGGTTGTAATGAATAGGCCCAAAAACTATGGACTGTTTTTAAAAATTCTTTCACCATTCGAAAGCTACATTATCCACGAGTAACATAGGTTAAATTTTATTTTGGAAAAAATAGGGTACCGTCATTCGTAAAATCAACCAGAAAAGTTACTTATTTTGCGTACGCTGCCTAAACTATAAAAGATAGAATCATAAAATGTTCTAATTAATTGTAGTTCTTATAAATATCTACAAAAAAGTCCGCGGAACACTATCTATATCTATATATAAAAGCGAAATACCACTCACTGACTAACTTATGATCACGATATCTCAGGAACTATAAAATATACGAACTGAAAATTTGCAAGGTAGATTAATTTTACGAAGTAGAGGTCAGCTAAGAAACGGTTTTGAGAAAATCCACCCCTAAGGGGTTGAAATGGGGGTTGGAAGTTAGTATGAAAGTCCTATATTTTTGAAGTTAGAGACACGAAAATCGGCAATTTGACGTTTTCCAGTAGCTTACTTTCTGAAGCAAGGCATTGGCCGCACGGGAAACCTCAATCTACGCAGACGAAGTCGCGGGCAATACCTAGTGGAAAATAATTTAGCCCTTGCGGAAAAATACAGTTCAGAGATTTTTTTTTCAGACTGTCTATTAGCTGTACAAACTCTATTGGTTGCCACAGCGTAACCGGGCTGTGTTCAGAGATTGAAACTCTCTCCTCGTTGCAGTCATAATGGGTCGGGTGGTGGGGCGCGAGGCGGCGGGCGCGGGCGCGGGCGGCGCGTGGGTGCGGCTCGCGCTCAGCGTGCAGGCCGTGTACAAGCGCGCGCCGCGGAGCCGCCTGCGCCGCGGCGCCGTGGCGCTGCACGTGCGCGCGCAGGACCTCGCCTGCAAGTGCCCCAAGATCAAGATTAACAAGTGAGTCCCTCTCTGCGACACCTGTCTGTGAGGCCCCTGCCGCCACAGCATTCTGCCCATCAGCTGTTCGCGACTTCTATTTTCTTATCCGCTTATCACCACCCGCAGGTTTTAGCATTGAAGCGGTGTCGCTCTTCTTTTTCCTATTCCACGGAAATTGACCTAATATATTTCATATCATCGATACACTGTATTAACATCAAAAATATTATAATAATAATTTATTTATTTGTCAAAAGCATAATTAATTTTATAAGTGTGAAGCCCTGTCTCCTGCTATAGTTTAAACTGTGTTACAGGAGACAGTGTCTTCCCTATATCTATTGGTACAATAATATGCGATTGACAAAAATAACAAAATTTACATAGCCAACATTAAACAAAGAAAAATAAGGTTAAATTAAACAAATATGAGTGTGTATGTATGATTTCAGGGTACGTGTATATGTATGTGTGTATATGTATGTATATGTATATATTACTATATAATAATTGTTTTAACCGAGTACAGTTATCGTCGCAGGTAAATACAGCATTCTAATTAATTGGATATATATTAAACAATTTAAGAAATATTACAGACTCAATAATAAATACTAGGATGATAATAATAATGAGCCTGCCTGACATCAGAGGCGGGCACTTTTCATTCTTGCATAAAAGCATCAGGAAAAATGGAACATATTCATGATAAATTTGAGCTTTGTGTTGAGAAACTTTCTGAAAAATTAGGGTGCAATTCATGCATGCTTAAAAACACCACCTAACCCAAAAACTAATTTGACCCGACCCATATTTTTACCGTCTGCCTGCCTGCATATCCTGGTCAAAAACCATGTGCTCGCCGCTGCCTTAAACTAATTCTGGGTTGCTTAATCCAAAGTAGACAAGAGCCGCGGCCGAAGGTTATCAAACGTCAAGCAAATTTACTCTTCACGATTTTGTGACGCTTGTGTCCATCTTGTATCAGTCTAAAAATATGATGATATACATAGATGTCGTCCATTTTAAAATGTTCCCTGTGAAAAAAATATTTTAGAACTGTCCATTTAACTGAATCGGCATCATTAGCAAAAGTAAATATTTATAGTAAAGCAATGAAGCAACAATTGACGCTGAATAAATGTCAATATAAATGTTGAAGTGACGTGTGAATATATTTTTCGACAGGTCCTATTTAATCCTAGGAGTGGAAAAAGAAGGAGCGTCGTCTGGTTTGCCGGGACTGACGGTTGGCGACAGAACTTTACTGTTGGAATGGCGGGACGACTGGCACAGACGCATCCGTCGCCTGCAACGGCGTGCGATCAACTGCCACTAAAAGACGCGCGAACCTGGAGACCGCCATCTTGAAAAAACGGCTATGTTTTTTAAGAAACAGCCTTGTGCAAGGGCCTATTTAAAGGAGTTTGTAAGGTATTCCGTCTATGTTCCGTGCATATTTTTGAATGGATAGATGCAAGACAACTGCCATTAATACTGTTTAGTAATACAATAGATTGACTAGTCGCGTTTAAGGATATAGTAATCCGTTAATAAATATTAATTATTATTAAAGCAAAATGTTAAATAGGTTCTCACTCCTTCAAAATACCTTGATTATATTATCCCATTTTCTAATCGATTAACGAATTGTTATGAAGTTCTTCACGACCCGATGTACTATTTTAATGCCTATTGTCCCTAAGATGAGTAATAATTGTTGCCATGTATAATTGGAGACATTATTGTGACTTAATTTCTTTCTTCCTAGGATTGCGTTATAAAACGTGTACTGTTAACAACAAAGTTCCTATATTAAATAATAATATTTCCTTCTTGCAACACTAATATGTAATACATCTTCATAATTCATGAGGAATTTTGTTGTTAACGTTACCCTAATTTTAAGATTATTTATTTAAAATATTCTAGAAGCTATGACTAAATAATAGTTTTCGTTCCATTTTATGCATTTTTTGTATAATTGTTAATTTTTATATTGAAAATGCGTATGTTGAAATTGTTTTTAAGTACTGGTAACACTCGTCAATATCATGTGTCAAAATTGGCGCGTGTTAAAGCGCGTTTACGCTCTCTTTTGATAAATGATATTTTTTTGTACAATATAGATTTAGGTGATTTTGATGATGACTCATTTTGATAATTCATCTCCACAAAGTATAGTCATAATGTTTTAACGTACCTCATTTATTAAGAAAACTTATAGTTAAGGGTTATTAAATCTATTAATTTATAAATTTCCTTGGTAAAAATATTTCGATGAAACTTTTCTTTTTAATCGACAAGTCTTGCCAAAGCGATGATTTTAAAGTTCTTTAACAAGTACTTATTTTTTCCCGCTAAAATATTTTATCATACTTAGTTTTTTATTTCTTTATCTAACGCCTAACTAAAGGTATATGTACAGTATTATTAGCTTTACTAAAATAAAATTATATAATTAAGTGTATAAAGTTTTAAACGTACATTTTGACGCCATCTTGGAAGATATAGTTTTTTTAGTTGCCATGTTTAGGGTATGCATACTATATCAAGATACCTACTTCTGCATATATTTGACATGATATGTTAGAAATCAATTCTTCTTGGTTTTTAATAAAAAAAGCTATGTTATGTATTTCATTTATAATTATGTACTTTATATAATTCATACATAATCGGTCAAACGTTTTGTTTAGCCTACTTTGTTATGTATTAATGTTTTTTTTTTGAGTTCTTTAATCGTGCATAACCAGCCAACCACTATTAACCAACATTATCTTGGATTATCTGTGTCGATGCATTTGTTACAAAGAAAGTAAAGTAAATCGAGCTTTGGCGGTCTGCCTGCGCAGTAAGCGATTCATACAAATCAAATAAAATTAGCAGGTTTTATAAAAAAAGTTTAATGCTTATTTCACGAAATAAACATTCATTAACTAATATACCTGAATGCACTTATTTTAATGCAACTGTCAAAATTATTTATTGCGCAGATCTTGTGATCGCCACGTCATTTTAGTTACTCTTACCAAGGGATGTTCTGAACTCCCAAACGACATGTCCAGATATAAATTTGTAGGCTCCGTACAATCTAAGATGGAATTCTTGCATTAGAAACTTCAGACATCATTTTGATTTAAAAGACTATAGTTGGATATGAGCTGGTATATGTTAATGGGCTACTCGTAGTAATCATGATAACTGAGATTTCATTTTTACACAAATTTTTTCGCAATTAATCCATATATATCAAGTTTAATTTCAATTGGCAGACCATTTTGAGGTAACTACTAAAAATTACAAAGAGTTTTTAAGGCACAATAGGCAGCACTTTCATAGCTAAGTAATATTTTTAAACTGCCTGTGTGTTGTGTGATTGACCTGAATTGTCTTGCAAGGTATATTCAATACACCGTCCGACCCCCCTGTTATCCCAAACGTTGCATAAGCCGATGTTCAGCCTCAAAGGAGGCCCTTAGGCAGTCGTTCCCTTATTTTCGTCGAGCCCTAGGGCTAAAAATTCTTCTGGCAAACAGCCCGGTTACGCTGTGGCAACAAATAGGGTTAGTACAGCTAATAGACAGTCCGAAAAAAAAAAATGTCTTCAAGGCAAGTCAACATTCGCTTCGTGTAACGTTACACTTCAATCGAAAGAATGGCGGTAAACGTCAAATATTCCGATAATTGGTATTAGACGACAAATGACAGGGAACAACAAAGTAAAGTTTAGTAAAGACATTCTCTAAAATCCCAATTTCCAATTGAAATAACGAGCGAAAACAATGTAGTATTCCCAACAAAGAGGCCTACACTCAAGTAATCATGTTCAATTGAGCCGTCAAAATTATACTCCCAGGTACTGTTAGCGCTCACAATGCAACAAATCATCTCGCGCACGATGCTACAGTTTACAATAATCCATTGTTGGGATTCGCAACATGGCCGCCGGGCAAACAAATATGGCGGGCTAATGGCCGCCGGCGGGAAAACATTACACGAAACTATTTCAATGGGCTTATTACAGATACTATTCGTTTTACAGATTAAATATAATAGAGAAGTAGAAAATCGGCACATAGGGAAGGACCGGAATTTTAACACTTTTTTTTTAATTTGATAAACGTGGCGTTAAATGTACGTTTAGAAAATAAAAATGAAAAATAATCTTTTAGATACGTACCTATTTAAAAATTACTTAGAGGTTTCGCTTGATTATACTGCGGATTGTAAAAAGTGTATTTAGTTGTAGATTGATCTATTAACCTGTTTCTAGTTATGCATATCTTTAGATTTCGTAATCGGTGAAGTACTCTGTTCTAATACTGTTTGTAAAAAAAATGCATTTGAAGGTAAATTCTCGAAGCAGGTACACAATGTTGTTCCTAAGTATTTTTTAGTGTTGGCAAATGTTTAGATACTTATATATATATATATATTTCTTGGATAAAAAATACATTTTTGACAGTTGTCTATGGAGGACATATCCTAACATAGACAATTGTTAAAAATGTAGATTTAACTATTCGAATTCATTTTTCTATTGTCTCTTCCGACAACCATAAACTTTTTTCTTGCAAACTGTATTAGGTAAAACAGTATGGGCATATATTTTTGCACGCCATTTTATTTTTAAATCAACGTTCTCTTCTATTTAAGTACTGGTTTTATAGAAGTAAAGGCGTGCAAAAATTTAAAATACATATTATAATATAGATAGTACCAGAACTTAACTGTATAGATTATACCTAGACAATTTGTACTAAGCGCGCATTATGAATTTTGATAATCATAACATTTCTTAAAACCTTATTTAGAAGCGCTTTCAGCAAAGGAAGTTTTCGTAAAATTCTTAATATTATTAATGGATTCAGTATAAACCAAACACATTTTTTAAGAAAATCATTATAACATCAATATTTGATATTTGTATTCTATGCATTCAGACATCGGATACTCTATGAGACTTCTTCATGGCAATTTTTCCATAGCATAGAAACTTCAGAGCGATGTTATTTATTAGACCGTTAAATTGCTTTCGATACATACTGCCTGTTGTAATGCGCGCTTAGGTTTAACATAATGTGAAATAATTTTTTCTTGCTCCTGTGAAAAATTTCACAGACAACATAATATTTTGTATGAGAATGGAACTAAAATAATTGCATCACACATTTTAATATTTTTTATCAAAAAGTAGTTTCGTAACGCACAATTTGGGCCTATTTTGTTTCAAAATTTTTCAAAGTCATCTGCATAAAAGTGCCACACCTAATTTTTTTTTAATATTCCTCGTTATATATAAAAGCCTTTTTTTAATATCTACCAGATTAACAGATGCAAAATCTAAATTGTTTTGACAAAAAACTATTTTATCATTAATAAGAAACAAAAAGTTTTTTTTTTATCGAGTAATACCCACCTTCTTTAAATTTTAAATGAACTTTTGTGCTGAAGGCTTCATATAAATTTTTGATATATATTCTTTTCTTAGCGGTATGTATATTGTTTAGTATTATTAAATTATCAGTGAGATGTTATTACCTATACTCGTAGTAACTTCCGGACAAATACGGTTTACGGTAAAGTGCTCGAGTGTTCATAAGTTTTATGGTGGTAATAAAGTAAATGCAGTATAAAAATGAACTACAATATGCTACAAGTGACCATAAAATAATTATTCCACCATAAATATTCTTCAAATGAAGAAACAGAAACGTTTAATGTATTTGACGGCAATCAGAGAGCAGCGCCATCTAGTTTTAGAATCATGTATGACAGACAAGAGAGTGGCATCGCCCCCTCTCTTGTCGCCATTGCATTCGGTGGGTTCGAATCGGTGGTCGAGTCGCGGTAGTGCATAGTCGTACTTGGTGGAGCGTATAGTCTGCTCCTCATATATTATCATACTTATAATTGTTATTCTGTTCTACCAAGAGCATCTGGTCTCTTTGCCCGAAACTTCCCACGTCTACCCAAATTACCAACGAAGACACGCACCCGCCCCGTAGTCATCCTATATATTTACTAAAAAGGTCTACTCATTCTGCTTTCATTACGTCTTACATATGGGATGCATACCTCCAACCTGTATTAAGCATCTCACTGATTTATATTATAAGGAACGTCAATTAAATTTAAGGCATACGTGAAGGACGAACGTGTTTGTACCATAAACAATAGACCAAGAGCTGATTAAAACACAGAAAAAAAAACATTAAATTAAAACGTAAATTTTGCAGATTTATTGTTGATATTATGATGATTTTAATTATCATCACAACATCTGCTAAAATATGAAGAGCTTGTCGCGAGTTGTCTATTACCACAACTCACTTGTCAAACGTCAAAGTTTTCACTTTTCAAGTCACTTTTTTTTTCAAGTTATAACAAAAAATTGTTTATAATTTTAGCTAGGAACTTTGAGTTTATTGCGATGAAATAACAAACCGACACACATGCTATAAAACTGTCATGACATTTACTCACTAATTTGACGCAACCAATCATAGCGGATTTTTGAGTTAAAGAAACTCAAATTTAGTGCAACATGATGACTATAATATTTTTGCGCTTAGCAAAAGTAACTTGTGACGTCGGGCGTGTGATACATTAAAGTTTGGCACCATAGAGAAAGAGGTTGTTTTTCAATACAAAGAGCATATGAAAACATTAAAACTACACCGATGCTCTAAACACAGACTAGGGTTTTAATTCTTCATGGTGTTTAAATTATATTGATGCACTTAATGCATCGACTACAAATTTTTACTCTGCATATTAATCTGTTCAAGTTAAAATAACTAGAATAAAAAATTATAACAGGATTTTTTCAGATAACCCACAACGTTGTAGGATTTATTATTACACTGTCAAATTGATAGTAATTATTAAAATATATTAATTTGTGTGTAAATTAAATACCCTGCAGCGAATGTACCGTAGACAATTGTCGGATACGTTACTTAGTCACTGAAAAATCATGCACGATCTCTTTGACTGCCAGTTTGAAAGCGTAAGGAATTGTTTATGGTCCCAAACTACGTTAGAGTGTTTTCGCGATGAACTTGTGTTTTTATGATACCCTACTCCTGTGATGTAATAAAATGTTATTGGTTATATTTATTTAAAAATAAAAAGTACATTAATATACGGAATCTTTGTTTTATTCGATAGCCCTGTCGACAGTTTTGACGACCTCCGTGGCGCAGCGCGCGCGCTGTTGCATTATAAAATTGGAGGTCCTGGGTTCGATTCCCGGCTCGAGTCTAGTCTGGTGGGAGGCTGCGGCCGTGGCTAGTTACCACCCTACCAAACCAAGCGATTTAGCGTTCCGGCACGATGTCGTGTAGAAACCAATTAGGAGTATGGCTTTACCAAACAGGTTAGCCCGATACCATCTTAGACTGCATCATCACTTACCATCAGGTGAGATTGCCGTCAAGGGCTAACTTGTAGTGGATAAAAAAAAAAAGTTACTCATAAGTTCAGTCTGTAACTTGCCTCATTTATGTAGCCAATTCGTTGGGAGAATATCTTGATGCGGACGAAAAATGTTGATTTTTCTTCAAGCCATTCTAAGTATCAGCTTTGGGTTAAGATTTTACAGTGTGCAGCTTCTGTCCTGGTAAAGGGGCCAACTGGATATTTTTCACCAATTAGACCACTTCAGTGGGTGGAGTAGGCCAGTATAAATTAGCTGGCTAGGTATTAGAATGTTCCTCATTTAAACCTAAGAATTGCTATATCATCTGTTTACGCAAGTCATGGACTTCTAGGTTACCTGATAGAGACCTATCCACTTTCTCCTAAAGGCAGTCAACGTGTTAGGCTACACAGATGGCAGAAAGTCATTCCCTATTATATACTGGTTCGTATAAGGATCGAAAAAAAAAAAAATTTTTGTTTTTACGGCCTCCTTGGCGTTTTCGCATTATAAAGTAGAAGGTCCTGGGTTCGATTCCCGGTTATCTCGCGGAGTCTCGTCGTATCGGCTTCGGCGATGGCTAGTTACCACCCAACATACAACGACGTATCGCCAAGCCACGAGGTCGCGTAGAAATCAATTAGGAGTATGGGCTTACCATATCCCTAAAAGATTAGTCTGCTACCATCTTAGACTGCATCATCACTTACCATCAGGTGAGATTGCTTACTAGGGCAAACTTATAGTGTATAAAAAAAACTAGTTGTTTCATCGCTGACAGCGTGGCGTCTTGCTGTTCTACTTTTACAGATATTCGTGAAGCAGAGCGTTGCTTTATATAAAGTAGGATGTCCTGGGTTCGATTCCTGATTCGAGTCTCACCTGACAGGTTTAGGCGGTGGCAACTTACCGTCCAACTGACAGCGACGTGTCGCCAAGCTATTTAGAGTTCCAGCACGAAGTCACTTAGAAACCGATTAGAAGTATGACTGTACCTGTACTGTGTATACCCATAAAAGTTAATCCGCTGCAAGTTTCATCATCACTTACCACCTGGTGAGATACTGTATAGGCTTACTTACTGAAACTAGTGGCAACCCTATTAAAGCCCATCGTCCTCCAACAACCCAATAGCCGTTAGCACGTATCGCAATAAATCAGCCCTGTAAGACAATAAGCTGTCGACAGGGCGGCGCACTCGGCTGATTTCCCGCGGGACCCTCCCCCCGGGACGGTAAGGTAACTGTAATGTTCTTGATGCCCATTGATATCATTAACAATACCAAAGATACAGACTCCCTTGGCATGACATTCAAATGACACAAATTATATAGACGCAATCGCCTCACGCAAAATCTTGCATCGCTTATTGGCGCATACTTTTTTTTTTATACACAACAATTTAGTCCTTGACGGCAATCTCACCTGATGGTAAGTGTTGATACAGTCTAAAGTGGTAGCGGGCTAACCTGTTACGGTTAGTTATGGTAAACCCACACTCCTAATTGGTTTCTACGCGACATCGTGCCGGAACGCTAAATCGCTTGGCGACACTTGGTAGGCCAGTGGCTAGTTACCACCCTACCAAAAAACAAACTTGACAAAGTCAAGTCTAGTCTGGTGGGAGACTTTGGCCGTCCAAAGCCTCCCATCAGACTAGACTCGAGACGTGAATAGAACCCAGGACCTCCAACTTTATAATGCGACAGCATACGCACTGCATCACGGAGGTCGTCGACTAAAACTAACCATTGAGACATATTAGCTAGACAAGTTAGCTATGGATTACGAGATCTAGGTTTCGAGCCCAGGGACGTACAAAGAACTTTTAGGTATTGGATTTGTCTGTTTTAAATTCTCAGTGCTAATCCGGAGTTAGGTAATTATTTGGTAAGATATGATGAGAACCAATAACGCTGACTCAAATTAGTGCAGCATTGTTGGCCTAAAACCCTCTCTAGCGAAAAAAGATAATAATGAGATAGCCTTTAAGAAAACATTCACGCAACACTTACGGTTTTCTAGAGTTTAGTGTATCAATGTTGATGGACATTTTCTTTAAGAAATATTGACACATAACTTAGATGGAAGAGCGTGGGGTCCTGTCTAATAATAAAGTCGTTTTCCACTTTTAAGGGATTATATTCCCCTAAGGATTGCAAAACCAAATAAATAAAACTTTATTTAACCGAAAACTCCTTTATTCTATTCCAGATCTTCAGTGCGACTTTTAAGGTTATTAGTAATGTATGTAGAATGTAAAAGATGTTTTGATCAAAGAGGATATAAACATTAATAAATAACCTACTCCTGGATAAAAAAACTTTCTTATTATAATTATTTATATAAATATAAAAAAGAATAAAAGATTTTTTGACTAGCTCCGTTGCTACGTGCGCTGTCGTATTGTAAAGTCGGAGGTCCTGGGTTCGATTCCCGGCTCGAGTCTGGTTCGGTGGGAGGCTTCGGCCGAGGCTAGTTACCCTACAACTAAACGACAAAGATGTGTCGCTAAGCGATTTAGCGTTCCGGCAAGATGTCGAATACAAACCAATTAGGGGTTTATGAGGGGTTTACCATACCCCTAACAGGTTAGCCCGCTACCATCTTAGACTGCATCATCACTTACCATCAGTGAGATTACCAAGGGCTAGCATGTAGTGGATTAAAAAAATACGAAAAAAACATAAATATAAAATTAGGTTTGAAAAACAAAATTTGACTTCTCAGTCATCGTTTGGTGAAAGGATTTTAGAAAGAAAATGTTGGTGTACTAATAAAATACAGAATCTTATTAACATTTTCATTATACACAACATACTCATATACAAATAATTATATTTGATACATAGGTTTATATATACTTCAAAAATATACCTGTTGATATATTTTGATAAAAACTAGATTATGGAAATTCCTAACAACTAATTGTCTAATTAATCATTGTAAAACTATTTACGAAAAAAAGACGGGTTGCACTCCGGGAGTGCCGGCAGAAGTGAAAACTTGATTATTAACGTTGAGCATGTTTGATATTTTGGAATGGTTAGGGAATAATTTTGCACCAATTGCTTTATCAGTATAAAAGTACCATTTATGTGGTAGAATACAATATTCATTTATTGCGCTATCGTACACAAACATGACAATTTATATTACATTAAAAATTGAACACTTTAAAACTATTACAATTATTTTACATTAAAAAGTTTATTATATCAATTTCCATATTTTAAGCACTTTACATTCACGAATTTTACGAATACACAACAATGTGATCACTACACAGACGGTCGAGCCATCAGCTGTCACCATCCATGGATGCGCGTGGCACGCTGTAACATACACGAACATTCGCGCAAGCGCCCTGCGCTGCCTAAACGAAACAGTAGGCCCAGGCATACATTTTCGCCGCGCCGTAGAGAGGGGATAGCTGTCTACTCTCCATCCGTCTTACGCTTTTTCGATCAGGTCACGTGTCCTGACGCGAGTTTAAGATTTTATACCCATTACAGAAAAAGTCCTCAACGCCGCTAAAGAAGTTTTCACTTCAAAAATCAAACGTGATTATATCTAAATAAATTGTTTGAATAAAGGGAAAAAGATTATGAAAATGATCGAGGATATCACCTGACGTAATCTCATCGGGCGAGCATTCCAGGGTCTGATACAATAACCGTAAAACAGTTACCATATTATTTTGTGGGACTACGGAATCTGTAGTTCGCCATCAGTGCAGGTCACAGACACTTGGGAGCACAATTTGAAATTCCCGAACTGACAGAACATGGGATGAAACGTCACTTTTATCATGCGAGGCTTTGGCCGTGGCTAGTTACCACCCGACCGAAAAAGACGTGTCGCCAAGCAATTCAGCGTTCCGGCACGATGTCGCATAGAAACCAATTAGGAGTGTGGGTTTACCATTCCCCTAACAGATTAGCCCGCTACCATCTTAGACTGCATCATCACTTAACATCAGGTGAGATTGCCGTCAAGGGCTATCTTGTGGTGGATAAAAAAAGAATGCCACCACAAAAAGCATACCTCAGCCACTTTTATCATAAGAGAGAACACACCTCAGCACTGCATTACACTGGAGGCAGAGCATCGGCATCAGATGGTGGTACCGTTAGACTAGAAATCGCAAAACCAATCTACAGCACATTCCGCCGGAAAGCCAGATCATGATGCATTCGGAATTAATAATGTTGTCCATACACATGCGTTTTGAGTTACGACAATAGTTTAAACTTCCTCTTGATGATTTAAAACATGGTCAGGCTTACGACGTCCGCCTCCTAATTAGAGGTCGGGGGTTCGATCCAAGGCAAGCACATCTAATTTTCCGGAGTTATGTGCGTTTTTATGCCATAAAAATATCACTTGCTTCAACGGTGAAGAAAAACCTACATGCCAGAGAGAGATCCATAATGTTCTCAAAGGCGTGTGAAGTCTGCCAATCCGCACACGGCCAGCGCGGTGGACTATGGCCAAACCCTTCTCATATTGAGAGGAGACCTGTGCTCTGTAGTGAGCCTGCAATGGGTTGATCATGATAGTGATGATGAATAGTAAAAATTTTTTCGATTCATTCATTTTGTGAATGCAAGCATTGAGTCCCACCAAGAAATTAAATACATTGCCTTTGTTGCAGACGATAGATTCATCATCATCATTAACAACCGATTGACGTCCACTGCTGGACATAGGTCTTTTGTAGGGAGTTCCAATGCCTTCCAGCGACTCCCTGCGACTCGTCTGATGACGATGGATTATAAAATAATAAAAAAGATTTGTCTGGTGGAAGGCATCGGCCGTGGCTAGTTGCAACCCTACGGACAAAGAAGTGCCGCCAATCTATTTATCAATGATTGGATTTTGCGTTGAATACTATTAGGAGAACCTCTGAGTTTATTTTAACTGACACCCTAACATGTCAGCCCGCTGCCATCTAAGAGTGTATCATCACTACTGAGATGTCTGACTGCAATCAAATTCTAAATTGTTGACCAATATAAAATAAAAAAATTAAGTTTTCGGATTCGGAACGCGAGTGTATACGAGAACAAGGGAAAATAACTTGGCGTTGTTGGTAAGAGTACCATTTTCTTCTGCTGATGGCTTACAAAAACTGCCCGCTGCCATCCAAGAGTATATCATTACTTACCACCTGCTGAGATTGCGGTCGAAGGCTAACTGTTAAACCATAAAAAAAAAAAAATCTAAGCTTTGAACTGGACGCGAGTTTATACAGGAATATTCAAGAAATGGAAAAAAAAACCTGACGTTATTGGTTCAAGAACCATTTTCTTCTGCTGATGTCTTACAAAAGCTTCCGCCGGTCGCACGTGTGCGAGTCGCCTACAGTAAGCTGTGGGCACAATGGCCCATAATAAGTTTGTGTTGAAATATAAACCACGCGCATTTAATAACGCATTGTGCAGTAAGTTCCCGCCGCAAACTGAAATAACTCTTGTTCACGTGTCAGTCCAATCAGCTGCAACCTACCTGCTCCCAGCTGCCTTTACTATTATAATAATCATTGCTATAAACGTTATATTGCTGAAGCTGTGATCGCCTAGTGGTTAGGACGTCTACCTCCTAATCAGAGGTCGGGGGGTTCGAACCGGGCACGCACCTATGACTTTTCCAAGTAATGTGCGTTGTTAAGCAATTAACATATCACTTGCTTCAACTGTGAAGGAAAACAGAAAACCTGCAAGCCCCAGAGTTCTCCATAATGTTCTCAAAGGCGTGTGAAGTCTGCCAATCCGCACATAGCTAGCGTGGTGGACTATGGCCAAACCGTTATCATATTGAGAGGAGACCCGTGCTCTGTAGTGAGCCGAGAATGGGTCGATCATGATGATTATATTGCTTAAAGCTTTGTGCAGAGACACTGATTGACAGTTTACCAGCAGTTATTATATAGCAGATATTATCACGCAGCCTTTCGTCTACGAACTACATACCCCACTCGCGACAATTGATTTAAAATGATTTTGTGACACACACTAGCAAAAAGCAGACCTCCAAAGCCGCAATGATAGATCTTACGGCGATTAACTGACAGAAGGCGATTGTTGAAGGCCGCCGACCGACTACTTGCCAATGTGCGTGTAATGTAATTAAACCTTGAGATCACGGACTGTCAGGCCGACATCTGTCAACGCGCATTCTGACAGGCTGGTATCGAAAAGTGCCACAGACAAAAAGTTTCCATTCAACCACAGTCTCGTAAAATCAGAATGTTTTAATGGAAGGTCTTTTTTATCTGTTTTTGTGGCTTTCCACAGATTAGCCAATGTCAAGGTTATAGCAATATAGAATTGAAGTTAGGGAAACTCAGCGGATGCGGCTCCCTCAAACCTTTCCCATAAACCATGTGTTACTTATAAACCTGAATTTCGTTGATATAAAACTACATTTTAACGTCCCTAAACATATTTGCGTTAACGAAACACAAGCGTTGCTATTAGCCGGAAATTAAACGTTCAATATTGTAATATTGTAGATAAACTATGTTATTGAACCTCTTTTTTATATTTAATAGCGTAACGCAATATTCTTGTATATTTTCAAGTTGTAGTATTGTAATAACAAATGCGGAGTGGAGAAACCAATTGCATTCAGTATTAATCTTTAGTAAAACTCTGCTTCTTCTTTAGGTGCCTCTCCAACTAGTGAAGGTCGCCTTAACTCACGCGAGGTTGAACAGCTGGGCGGCACTGGTGATCCCAGTCCACTCCCTAATGTTTCGCAACGAAGACTTCCTCTGGCGACCGATGCGCCTTTTCCCGGCTACTTTGCCCATCATTATGAGTTGCAGAAGCCGGTATCTGTTATGCCTAAACACATGCCCCAGATAAGCAACTTTTTTCTTTTTGGCAGTCTTCCAAAGTTCGCGATGACAACCAACACGTGGCAAGATTCTACAAGTAATACTCTACAAGTGATTATATATATGTTTTATTAATAGTGAATAAGTGTGATAGCCTAGTGAAGTGGTGATAGCCTAGTGGTTAGGGCGTCAGCCTCCTAATCAGAGGTCGGCGGTTCGAATCCGGGCACGCACCTCTAACTTTTAAGAGTTATGTGCGTTTTTAAAAACAATTAAAATATCACTTGCTTCAACGGTGAAGGAAAACATCGTGAGGAAACCTGCACGCCTGAGAGTTCTCCATAATGGTTCTCAAAGGCGTGTGAAGTCTGTCAATCCACACATGGCCAGCGTGGTGGACTATGGCCAAACCCTTCTCATATTGAGAGGAGACCCGTGCTCTGTAGTGAGCCGGTAATGGGTTGTTCATGGATTAATAGTGAATGGGTTGATTGAGGTTTCATCCGTATATAAGCGTAGGAGAGGCGTGTCTCACCATGCAGCGATGAAAATCCTGTAGACCAACGAGACGCCTAGCGATTTAGCGTTACGGTAATACGCCGAGTAGAAACCAAATTGGAGGACTGGTTCGGCCGGCAACGCATGGTCGGCTCTGGCGCTGCAGATGGGGTTATCACGTCAGGTGACCCGCTTGCTCGTTTGCCCGCGATGTTTATATAATGATGATGATGATGTCCTCCTAGACGTTTCCGTCGACGGCGACACCCTGGCAAATACTGGCAGCTTGGTTTCGATCATGTGCTCGTATATGACTCGCGAAACCAAACTTAGCCTTGAACACGCGGTCACAAGTAGCGCAGTAAAGTTGTCCCTGCGCATTGTAGGTGTAATTGTAGGAGGGCTTAGGCAGAGATTTTCGGAGCTGGCGTTTGGCGTCTAGGTTTTCAAGACGCCTCTGTTCAAAGTCTTGTATGCTCTGATGAACGGCTCTTCGCCACTCAGGTCTTTGAGTAGATAGCTGTTCCCAAGAAGTTTTTTTTTTTTTTTATCCACTATAAGTTAGCCCTTGACGGCAATCTCACCTGATGGTAAGTGATGATGCAGTCTAGGATGATAGCGGGCTAACCTGTTAGGGGCATGGTAAACCCACACTCCTAATTGGTTTCTAAGCGACATCGTGCCGGAATGCTAAATCGCTTGGCGACACGTCTTTGTCGGTAGGGTGGTAACTAGCCACGGCCAAAGCCTCCCACCAGACCAGACTCGAGCCGGGAATCGAACCCAGGACCTCCAACTTTATAATCTGACAGCGCGCGCGCTGCGCCACGGAGGTCGTCGAAAAAGTCCTCTGTTCAAAGTCTTGTATGCTCTGGTGAACAGCTCTTCGCCACTCAGGTCTTTGAGTAGATAGCTGTTCCCAAGAAGTTGGTGACAAGCCCACTGATTTCAGATTGCGCTTCAGTACGTCCCTGTATCGTAAATACTGCCCTCCAGACTGTTTACCGGTACTAATCTCGGAGTAAAATAAGGTTTTGGGTAATCTGGAGGACCCCATCCGACCCTTCATTAGGAAGCTCTCTATACCCGAGATGCTTTGATGCTTTGATGTTTATATAAAGATAGTGTCTGTCGTGAAGCTGTGATAGCCTAGTGGTTAGGGCGTCAGCCTCTTAATCAGCGGTCGGCGGTTCGAATCCGGGCACGCACCTCTAACTTTTCGGAGTTATGTGCGTTTTTAAACAATTAAAATATCACTTGCTTCAACGGTGAAGGAAAACATCGTGAGGAAACCTGCACGCCTGAGAGTTCTCCGTAATGTTCTCGAAGGCGTGTGAAGTCTGCCAATCCGCATATGGCCAGCGTGATGGACTATGGCCAAACCCTTCTCATATTGAGAGGAGATCCGTGCTCAGTAGTGCGCCGATAATGGGTTGATCATGATGATGATGATGAGTGTCTGGGGCTTCTCACTATATAACAATCCGCTCGTTCACCTGAGCCCACAAAACAAATGGAGCGAAAGCACCGCACGTAGCGTAAAAACCCACTAATACATCATTAGCGCCGGTAAGGATCGTTCCAGTGGTTTTTTCCTAAATGTTTTCCTACTTGTCTTAGGGTTGCCATTTACTCGAAATTTCTTATGGCAGATGAAGAGCAAATATTTAGGTAACTTGGGACGCGCTTGCCAAGAATATGTCTGTTCACTGAGACTTGACCTCGAGTTGCGCTTCGCAGAAAATTAAACCTCAATTATAATCTTTATTCAAATAATCCTTTAAAAGGCACTTTTGACTCGTCAATAATTTACACAGCAGTGAGTTGATGGTGATAACTACATTCGTAAACTTAAAACTAAAGCTATTATATAACAAGATTCTAAACGCGCCCTGGTCCAGGTGAAGCCCACAACAAACAAAGTTAGCCAGATAAATTTTATTTTTGTCATCACCATCTCACATGTGACTTAATGTTATTTGAGAACTTAAGATTAAATATGGCACATGTACAGTTTGCATCATGAACATATCTAAAGGATAGTTTAATTCGCGAAGAGCATCGAGATTAAAAAAACTACCAAAGAATAACTGAAAGTTTTAACAATTAAAATATCACTTGCTTCAACGGTGAAGGAAAACATCGTGAGGAAACCTGCACGCCTGAGAGTTCTCCATAATGTTCTCAAAGTCGTGTGAAGTCTGCCAATCCGCACACGTTTCGATATTACTCATCATGATCAACCCATTACCGGCTCATTACAGAGCACGGGTCTCCTCTCAATATGAGAAGGGTTTGGCCATAGTCTGATTGGCAGACTTCACACGCCTTATTATATTGAGAGGAGACCCGTGCTCTGTAGTGAGCCGGTAATGGGTTGTTCATGATGATGATGATGATTCTTTCCTGATCAAGCATTTTACCTGTCAATACAATTAAGCTCATCTAACACTAGTGAAATAAAAATACGTTAAATCTAAAACGTGCCGCCGCAACGAGGCATAGTGCCACGTCCCTTTGAATGACCAGACTAATTCGTTGGTCAAGGTAACTGAAGGGTCCCCAGATGACTCTATACCCCTTTTTGAAATTACTCTAAAAAGCCGAACCCCGCGGCCATAGTCTTAACCCTTAAAATGTTACAGCCATACAGCTATAGACATGCAGTGTTTATTTTTATCGACTACAAGTAACCCTTGACGGTAATCTCACCCGGTATAATGGATAGATGGTAGCGGGCTTGTTAAGAGTATGGTAGATCCATACTCCTAATTGGTATCTGCGCGACATCGTGCCGGAACGCTAAATCGCTTGGCAACACGTCTTTGTCGCTGCAGTGACAACTAGCCACGGCCGAAACCTCCCACCAGACCAGACTCGAGCTGGGAATCGAACCCAGGACTTCCATCTTTATATAAAGCGCACGCACTGCGCCACGGATATCTTCAAAAGTAGAATAACAAGACGCCATTTCTTTTTTTTTATCGTTGTGGAAAAGCTTTCTAGCTACTTTTAGAGGTTATGTGGGACTCCCACCCATGGGTGTTCTACCCGAAATAAAAACCACCACGGCATGCCCCTCTCGCTGGTTTTACTGGACACCTAGGGGACCCGTTGTTTACTTCCCGAACGTAAAATAGCAAGACGCCATGCCGTGAGCGATGAAACAACTGTTTTTTATACACTAGGTTAGCCTTTGCCGACAATCTCACCTGATGGTAAGTGATGATGCAGTCTTAGATGATCGCGGGCTAATCTGTTAGGGATATGTTAAACCCATACTCCTAATTGGTTTCTATGCGACCTCGTGGCTTAGCACGGAGGTCGTCAGTGGTATCGCTCTCATTCACAGAATTCATCCCAAAAACTTTTTTTTTTTTACACTACAAGTCAGCCCTTGACGGCTATCTCACCTGGTGATAAGTGATGATGCTGTCTAGGATGGTAGCGGGCTGACCTGTTAGAAGTATGGTAAACCCACACTCCTAGTCGGTTTCTACACGGTAGGGTGGTAACTAGCCACGGCCAAAGCCTCCTACCAGACCAGACTCGAGCCGGGAATCGAACCTAGGACCTCCAATTTTATAATGCGACAGAGCGCGCGCTGCGCCACGAAGCTTGGCACGGAGGATGGTATCGCTCTCATTCAGAGAATTCGCCCCAAAAACTGGTGTGACATTCGCAGCCCTGTGTCTCCTGTGGGACGCTATCGGCGCGAACACTCCTCGTGATTTATATCGCGTCGGCTCCGGCTAGAGGCGGATTAGCACGGGGATTACCCCGCCCCGCGCCCCCGGGGATTCCTTCCCCGGATAATTGCTGTACCGTGAAAAAGATTGTTCTTTATATGATTAGGTAAAACTAACTGTAAAAACATACGCTCAATAGCAATCGACACGTGACAAATTAAAAAATTAGTATATGGATTTTCTATACAATACATTAAAACTTACTTAAAATATTTAATTACATTATTATTATATACCCAAGTGAATGTAATAAAATCGTGTGAGCTACCTATAGTTTTATCGAAGCTGTGATGGCCTAGTGGTTAGGACGTCCGCCTCTTAACCAGAGATCAGGGATTCGATCCCGGGAATGAACCTCTAACTTTTCGAAGAAATGAAAAAGGGGTTGATCATGGTGATGATGAAACAGCCCGTGACGGCAAACTCACCTGGTGGTAATTAAACACTAAGATAGCGGTCTAACCTTTTAAGGGCATGGTAAACGATACTCCTAATTAGTTTCTACGCGAAATCATGCTGGAAAGCTAAATCGCTTAAACTGCCCTGCTGGGGACTGAACCTGGGACCTTCCGCTTATAAGACCACAGCTGTCAACTATTCCGAAAAACCTACTATTAGAACAAAATGCAAAGATACATCATCATCATCATGATCAACCCATTACCGGCTCACTACAGAGCACGGGTCTCCTCTCAATATGAGAAGGGTTTGGCCATAGTCCACCACGCTGGCCATGTGCGGATTGGCAGACTTCACACGCCTTTGAGAACATTATTGAGAACTCTTAGGCATGCAGGTTTTCTCACGATATTTTCCTTCACCGTTGAAGCAAGTGATATTTTTTTTTTTTTAAACGCACATAACTCCGTAAAGTTAGAGAGGCGTACCCGGATTCGAACCGCCGACCTCTGATTAGGAGGCTGACGCCCTAACCACTAGGCTATCACCGCTTCACAAAGCAAAGATGCGATTAGTCCTTATGTCTTATCAATATGTACAAGGAATTCTTCTTTTATATAGGTCATGACTTATTCAACTATTACTTTAATTCCTTGTTCAACTTAAAATATTTCTCGTCGCCTCGCCTAGCCGTCCTCGACATCGCATTACGCGTTATTAAATGCAATTACAAACATAATTATAATTTATTACGCACCATTAAAATGAACAGTGTGTGTGAGTGCGAGAGACTAACGCGCCTTGAAACGGGATGCGCCCAGTGTTCACAGAGAAAGGTTATATACACACTTGTATATAAATAGACATATATTTGAGAGCAGTGCCTTTATATCTAGCTAAGTTGATTTTTTTTTTACAAATTTGCCCTTGACACCTATCACACCTGATGGTAAGTGACGATACAGTCTAAGATGGTAGCAGGCTAACCTGTTAGGGGTATGGTAAACCCACACTCCTAATTGGTTTCTACGCGACATCGTGCCGGAACGCTTGGCGACACGTCTTTGTCGGTAGGTTGGTAACTAACCAGGGCCGAAGCCTCCCACCGCTTATTTAAATAATCCTTAAAACGGCACTTTTGATTCGTCAATAACTTACATGGTAAATAAAGAGTTGATGGTGATAACTACATTCTGAAAACTTGAAATAAAGCTACGAGGGTTCCAATCGCACCCTGCTCTAAGAAAAGCAAACGACAATATAATTAACCGAAAGCATGTCCAATTACGAATCATGAGGATTCGATAACCTGGTCAGTCGAGAATTGTATGTATTAGGATTTTCGTTTGCAATCCTCAATAGCAGCTAACTCCGTTAGCAAATTGTCGATTTGCAACCCCATACCTCGGAGATCACTATAAATAAAACCAGCAAAAGATTGGAGCGGCGTGGTCAAAAAAAAATCAAAAATAAAAAACAATTCTATTCATATAAACCTATTACAGGCATCTATGAATCGTTCATATATATCACATTTTTCATTATTTCTATGCTCTGAATCCCTTTTTCTTGTCTCAAATGTTAATAAACTATTTTTTTTTCGGACTGACTATTAGCTGTGCTAACCCTATTGGTTGCGACAGCGTAACCCGACTGTTTCTTTTGTTTAGCTCTTAGTTTCGAGAAGCTCTGCCAGAAGAAATTTTTTCGAAGAAACTTAGGGAACGTCTGCCTAAGGGTGCCTCCTGTGAGGCTGAACCTCGGCTTAAATGACGTTTGGGATAACGGAGGGGTCGGACGGTGAGTGGTCCATACGTCTCCGAGGCCGTGGATGGAGCCCACGTCCGGATGACGTAAGTTAGCGGGGACCTCGTCTTCGTCGGCGAAGACGGTGTGTAGCGTACGATTGTGTGGTAGGTTGTAAGAGTATGTTGCCAGTAGTCATCTGATGGTCAGGGTCATGAAGGATATGTTTAGGTCTCCTCTTTCGGAGAGGAGCGCTCAGGTCGGGGGAGTAAAAAGAAGCCGCAACTACGAGAGGATTTTTAATAAACTGATACAGTGCACGCCACATAAAACGCAAGACTAAGACGTAAGCGCCCCGTACACGTCCAATAGTGGTCAAGCCCTTGATTTATATGAATCCCCAAAAATAAGCTCAAGCTCATTCTAATAAGAGAAATCAGTAACGGCGGGGAAAATTCGCAAAACATTAGACCGTCCCCGTTGGGTGGAGCTCGCGTCCCTCAGTCTCGAGCCGTGTTTTAATAAACAACCCGCGCCGTTCATATTTATTTGATAAAGTCTTGCGGCGATGTGAGGGAAGGGTCTGCGGAAACACACAAAATTATACTCCCCACGGTACTGCTGCTGTTTTTCTTACGAAAAAATTAACTTTAAACATAGTCATCATCATGATCATCATTGCTCACTATAGAGCACGGGTTGCCTTTCAATATGAGAAAGGTTTGACCATAGTCCACTGCGCTGGCCATGTGCGGATTGGCAGACTTTGATCATTATGGAGTACTCTTAAACGTGCAGGATTCCTCACAATGTTTTCCTTCGCTAACTTCTCGAGGTTCGAGAAGTTAGATGGTAAGTTAGAGATATTTTAATTACTTAAAAACGGACGTAACTGCAAAAATCACACCTTGGCGTTTCGTATCAGAAACGTGAATAGAAAACATTTCATGCTTGTTGATTGAATATCAACTGATAAGGATAATAGTAATATTTCATACCCATGCTTGTTTATCATTTATATAATCCTTTACACTATAATAGGACTTTTCTACAAGCTTACGCAAATATTCAGTATCGGATAAATATCTTAGTATCGGATAAATTGTTGCCTGTCCGAACCGAGCGACAAAAATCTTAAACTGTTAAATATATCTGATATCGTTCACGGCGACTGCTGTTTTGTGGTAGGTTAGTGAAGGTACAAGATTCTGAAGTTTCTAAGCACAATCACAGAAGTTAATAATTTAAAACAGTTTTGACTGTGTCCGCGATTTTATGCCAAAGTTCCTCCTGGCACGACGATCCACCGATTCTATCAATCGGTTTCATCGATTAGGCGGTCCAAGAAATCGCTAGGTATTATTTAAAATTCATCATTACCGACTTGGATCTCGGACATTGTCGCTGTCCATTTATTATCACCAAATTAGGTTAGAGCACGAGTTGACAGCGGGTCGAAGTCTATACTCCAAAACTCTCCTTTAGAATAGCTCCCCACTTGTGAGAGAGAATCCACTTGTGGGGCAATTCGCTGAAACGTATAAATATATTATAAACGTGTAAATATTGAAAATCGATTGAAACGAAGTCTATGCTCAAAAAATTATCCTTTATATGAGAGAATACCTCTCCACTTGTGAGAGAGATTTCACTTGTGGGGCAATTAGCTGAAACGTATATATAAACGTGTAAATATTGAAAGTCGATTTAAACGAAGTCTATGCTCCAAAACTCTCCTTTATATTGGAGAATATATCTCCACTTGTGAAAGAAAGTTCACTTGTGGGGCAATTACCTGAAACGTGTATATAAACGTGTAAATATTGAAAGTCGATTTAAACGAAGTCTACGCTCCAAATATCTCTTTTATTTTAGAGAATACCCCTCCACTTGCGAGAGAGAATCCACTTATGGGGCAATTCGCTGAAACGTATAAATAAACGTGTAAATATTGAAAGTCGACTCCCCCGACCTAAGCGCTCCTCTCCGAAAGAGGAGACCTAAACATATCCTTCATGACCCTGACGATCAGATGACTACTGACAACACACTCGTACCACCTACCACACAATCTTCTTCGCCGGCGAAGACGAGGTCCCCGCTATCTTACGTCATCCGGACGTGGGCTCCATCCACGGCCTCGGAGACGTGCGGACCACTCACCGTCCGACCCCCCCGTTATCCCAAACGTCGCCTAAGCCGAGGTTCGGCCTCAAAGGAGGCGCCCTTAGGCAGTCGTTCCCATAGTTTCTTCGAGCCCTAGGGCTCAAAATTTCTTCTGGCAGAGCTTCTTTCCAAAGCTCGCCAAACAGCCCGGTTACGCTGTAGCAACCAATAGGGTTTATACAGCTAATAGACAGTCAGAAAAAAAAAAAAATGAAAGTCGATTGAAATGCTCCAAAACTCTCCTTTATATTAAAGAATACCTCTCCACATGTGAGAGAGAGTTCACCTGTGGGGCTATTAGCTGAAACATATATATAAAGATGTACATATTGAAAGTCGATTGAAACCGAAACGCCAGCCCGTATGTACACGGTAATTTCAGTAAGAACCACCCCAAAGGTAAGGCGAAGGGAACGGAAGCACCTTGTTATTTAGGCGGCCGACGGAACGGTCCGGTGATCACGATCAAATCGCTTTTTTTATTCCTTTTGATGGTTATTTAGAGGACTTTTTTTCTGCATGTTCTTCATTCGAATATAAAAATTTTTACGTAGCAAAACTCAGTATTTTATTTTTAAAAACGTTAATTAACACGATTTTTTTTCATCAAATATGCGTTGGTGCCCGCATGAAGCGAGCCCACAGTTGTGTGTGTTCATTCAAGTTACATTTGTGTTTCAATTTGAACTCAATAAATTATAAGAAATACCAAATGGTGCCCGCGACTTTGCGCAGGATTAATTTTTCGAATAGCTTATATTAGCGAGGCGTAGAAAAGAACTACCATTATGAGATTAAAAGTATCACGCAGAATGTGGTACATTTATTCCTACTTTACACTTATCATCATATTTTGTATAATTCAGACAATATTTTTATAAATAGTCTATGTGTTATTCTGATGTATAAGCTATATTATATAAAATATATTATTATAAAGTTTGCATAAAATCCGTTGAGTAGTTTTTACTTGCTTTATAATATTAATGGATAAATGACGTGCTAGTGCAGAAGATTTTTGTTTTGTTTTATTCAGCTAAAATGTCACCTGATTATAAGTGTTGATGAAGTCTAAGATGGTATCGTACTACCCTGTTACGCCCTAACCCTCCTAAATGGGGACCAATTCTCCTACATGGTTTCCACGCGTGCTGAACTGTAAGCGTGGGAACTAGCCACGGCCGACTCCGCCCGCCAGACCAGACTAGAGATTATTGATTTCTAAATTGTGCCAGTCGGGAATAGAACCCGGGACCTTCTAATAATAAGACCACAGCGCTCAACACATTGCAAGAGGGGTAGTCAAACCCAAATAAGTTCCTTAACTTTATATACCTATATAAAAATATTTAAAAAAAATGGATCAAATGAACGTTTCCAGTTGTTAAATTAATACGATTTCCTTACACAAGCCCCTGAATCCGGCATTTAAACCTTGCAATGGAATATCCTTAATAAATTTACCTATTTTAAATAAAATATTGCTCCATTAAAACTTCATAAAACGACTTGAACAAATGACACTGTCTGGGGCGACATTGGCGGTTGGGAATCTCACTTCGAGCGGGGTAGAGGGTATAAAGCGGCTGAAACATTCCGAATTATTAAAGGGGTAACATTAGCGCGTCCCATTTAGCGCGAGGGTCGCGAGGGTAATATGAGGGTAATGATGAGCGTATGCCACTTTGTCCAACCCTCTATGGACGCTTTGGAATGCACGGAACATTTTTTATTGTCTTGTATAATTATTAGAGTTTCTTAACGAAATGATTTAACAAAAACATTACAGGTGTTGTTTTATGCGACGGTACCTTCTCTTGGTATTCCTGTATCATACGTGCCTATTTACAATTTAACAGTTTAAGATTTTTGTCGCTCGGTTTACAGGACAGGCAACAATTTATCCGATACTAAGTAATTTAAGTACATGAATATTTGCGCAAGCTTGTAAAAAATTCCTATTATAGTGTAAAGGATTATTTACATGATAAATAAGCTTGGGTATGAAATATTTATTGCTCTTATAAGATGACTCTTTAATATTATTAAGTAGCGAGTGAGATTATGATAACAAATAGAAATAGTTACCTGGCTAAGTTTGTTGTGGGCTTCTTAGACCGGGGCGCGTTTGGAATCCTCATAGCTTTAGTTTTAAGTTTACGAATGTAGCTATCACCATCAACAAACTACTATGTAAATTTGATAAAACGAAAGCTTGTAGAAAAATCATATTACGATATTAAGGATTATATAAACGATAAAAAAGCTTGGGTGTGAATTGCTCTATCTCCATAGGTACTATAGTTTAATATTAATTTTATTCATTATGTGAGATGGTGATAACGAAAAAAAAGAAAAACCCCGGCTAAGTTTGTTGTGGGCTTCTTCTTAGACCGGGGCGCGTTTGGAACCCTCATAGCTTTAGTTTTAAGTTTACGAATATAGTTATCACCATGAAATAACTACTGTGTAAATTATTGACGCGTCAAAAGTGCCTTTTTAAGGACTATTTGAATAAAGATTATTTTGAATTTGAATTTGAATTTGATTGATTGATTGATTTGATAAGGTATGTTGTATTTATAGTGCGTGAGAAGCTTAGCTACTTTCACAGCATTATGTCATATGGTATTTTATTATAAGTACAGTCTACGGACTGATAGATAGATATAGATATCATTATTATGAAGCCACCGGCTTACGGTCAGATATCTATAACAATAAATTTCAGTACTAGGTACCTGTAAACCTTTAGGTTTACAGATGTGAATCATTCCTTTTAACCGACCAACCGATGTTCGTGGTCGAGGTGGATGCTTTTATTTTGGTTCGTATTAGCCGCCATAATTGGACACCCTCGGGCAATAACAAGTCCTAATGGTACTTCCTTAACAGAACTCCGGCTGTTTCCTGCTCGTTAACTCGGCCTAAGCAGAGTAATATCCGACTGTACGATGTAATTTGTTGCTGGGATTCATCAGTGTTGTGGCTTCTTCACTTTTACCGCCTCGTTGTGAAGATTTAGCGAAACATTTCTTTTTCGGACTGTCTATTAGCAGTGCTAACCCTATTGGTTGCGACAGCGTAACTGGGCTGTTTAGCGAGCTTTGGAAAGAAGCTCTGCCAGAACAAATTTTGAGCCCTAGGGCTCGAAGAAACTAAGGGAACGTGTGCCTAAGGTCGCCTCCTGTGAGGCCGAACCTCGGCTTATGCGACGTTTGGTATAACGGGGGGGTCGGACGGTGAGTGGTTCGTACGTCTCCGAGGCCGTGGTTAGTGCCCACGTACGGATGACGTAAGATAGCGGGGACCTCGTCTTCGCCGGCGAAGACGGTGTGTAGCCTATGATTGTGTAGTACGTGGAAACACTGGAGTAAAAAGAAGCCGCAACTACGAGAGGGTTGGGGTGTGGGATCAATCCCACAAAACAATGGTAATATCTAACGATCATTCGCTAAAATCTGGTGATACGGTTCCTGTACCGGATTTGCCACGTAGCTGTTACTGTCGGTGCTAGACCCACACCGTTTACCACAGATAAGCAGAAGAGTAGGTAGGTATATCGTGAGACCAATGCAAGAGTTTTAAATTTTTAATTTAAGGTGACCAATGAATATCGGTAACGATCGAATAAAATACCAGACCCATAATATATCGCACGAACATTGACTTCGGCAACTGCTTTTAAACAATAATTAATTGGCGCCTACCATTTTGCGTACAGCAATTGCATCGTTACTAATTATTGCCGTGACTGTGCATAGCGCCGTGTTAACTTCACGGCGCCTTGCAAAATATTCAGTGTTGCACTCAAGACTGGCTGTTATTCTTGACCAACCTATCTAGACAACTATCTCACACCCTATTTACTAAAATATGTGACTCGAGGTCTATGGGTCTCAGATTAAATAGATTAACCCATAGATAGTTAGGAATGTGGAAGCACAAACAGGATTACCTAGTGTGGGGTCACAACGGATGTAGTAAGCTTTGTAAAATTGTTTATTGGCAAATCTATATTTTTCATTAGTTAAGTAAGTTATTATGCCAATGAAGTAATTAAAATATATCTATTTTTTTCGAGATGACAATATGCTCTTAAAGAAGGTTAGATGGATGGATAAAATATTGCAAATTGATCCAAATAACTAGCGAACCTATAACGCTATATTTATAATAATAATTTTAAACCTAATGAAGTGTTATCACGTATTCATTTTGTACACTGACAAAGATGCATGCTACATACATATATGTTTGATATCCCGTGCAAAATTAATCACATCGCCTTCATCCTCAGGTGCTGCCTGATTGATTAACGGTAATTATCCAAAACAACATATATAGGTTACTACCTTTACATTAGATAGAGTTCATAATAGTTATTTAATGAGAGCTTGTAGTACTTACCGTTTAGTAGGCTGCACAAAATTAGTAACTCATTCAAAGGAAATTGTATTTTATTTTATAATAAATACCTATTGATATTTTGGAGATGTCTATCAATAAGTTCAAAGTTTTTATTAAACGAAAGCTTGTAGAAAAATCATATTACGATATTAAGGAACATAAACGATAAAAAAACTTTAGATATTAGAAACGATAAAAAAGCTAGGGTGTGAATTGCTCCACTCCAACTTTGCTGAACTCCATAAGTTCTATAATTTTTTATTGATTTTTTGAGATGGTGATAACAAAAAAAAACCGGCTAAGTTGGTTGTGGGCTTCTTCTTAGACTTCTCCTTCCCACCACCCCACTTTTATACTTTTTTACATGACGCCGTTTAAAAGAGGACCAATGAATTTTTTTCAAATCGTCCGAATATCTGGAACGTCAGTCGTGCCCTAAGAGACCCCAAGTCTCAACACTCGCTGAATGGTCGACCCGTGAGGCGTTACTCTACACCTTATCTTAATATCTTAGAAATTATACGTATATTATAATGTAGTTTATCGTTCAATGATGATGCTACATTTAAAAAAAAAACTTGAGAGGTGTCAAGGGACACCCGAATGGAACGAAGTTCCTTTCGATTAATTAGTGAAGGAATTGAAATAAAATTTTATTTTATTTAAGTTATAATAATATTTTTTTTATTATTAACCAATATAATGTTATATAAACTTAATCAGTAGGCTCAATTTTGTACTCCATTAGCAAAATCCGGAACTTGTGCAGAAACACTGTCAGGATTCATTATTATTTTTATTTTTTATTATTTACGAAAAACCGTATACACTCAACAAAAATAATCGTCGCGACACCACACTGTTCAATGCGAAATAGAAATTAAAATATCTGGCTTGCTGTCTATAAGACAGAGAGAGACAGACAGAGAAACATGCGACGCCGCACAGCTTACAATAACAAAAAGTGTCGTGCCGACTTCGTAAGAATTTTTTCCGTCTAGCCCCCTTTCACAACGCGCGATAAGGAACTTCGTTCCAAAAACTTTCTTTGTCTACCCCCATGTTATTAATGTATGTAGTATTAAAAGAAGGCGTCAGTCGGAACGCTCATAAGCGTAGTATCGCTCGACAGCACGTGTCACTTGATTGATCCCCACTAATGCACTCTTCAAGCTCGCATCGCAGGTTACCTCGTTACCGACAATTCAGCGAGATTGCTTGTGGCCTACATTAACACGAGGGATTCATTAATTATTGAATTGAACCGACATAATAACATGATGATGACGTATTTAGAGGTAAGAACCATAGAAAACACCCCGTTAAACACAGACTGTGTTTGAGTCAACAACAACAACAATATTTATATAATATCGGTATTCATCATCATCATCATGATCAACCCATTACCGGCTCACTACAGAGCACGGGTCTCCTCTCAATATGAGAAGGGTTTGGCCATAGTCCACCACGCTGGCCATGTGCGGATTTGCAGACTTCACACGCCTTCGAGGTCTCAGGCGTGCAGGTTTCCTCACGATGTTTTCCTTCACCGTTGAAGCAAGTGATATTTTAATTTTTAAAAACGCATATAACTCCGAAGAGTTAGAGGTGCCTGGATGCGAACCGACGACCTCTGATTAGGAGGCTGACGCCACAACCACTAGGCTATCACCATCATCATTTACATCTATGGTTGTCCATATCTCTAGGTGAGATTGCAGTTTAATTTTAATATCAATTATTTTCTGTATACTAGTGGCATTAAATTTAATATATTTTATATAGTACATATACTCTATATAGTATGTAATAAAGAAGTCGAAAGTTTAACAAAATTATTTGAAATATATATTTCATTGTGTTTATTAAAAAATAAATAAAAAAAATGTTATCTAGTTTTCTTTCAACATTCTTCGAAATTTCCAACTTTACCGCCAAGAAAAAGCATAGTCCAATCGCGAAACTTTTGTTTTTAGTGTTATTTCAAAGATAACGGATTTAAAATTAAACTATAAACGACTTATGTAGTTTTAATAACGCAAAAATCTGATATGAGACGAGCGTGGGAGATAGGAATTTATCGGAAATATCTCGAGCACCGTGCCCGCCTCTCGAGCAGAGTGGAGGGCGCTCGAGCACCGCCACCCGACCAGCGTAACGAGACCCCGAGTGTCCCTTGCAAACTTTGTAACCTGAAGGGACTGCTACGTTTTAATAACATCCTGACCTATAATCTGTAGAGTTAATCTCCCTATAATATCCAGTAATAAGGAAGGTACTGACATCCGAAATTATAACTTTATAGCTGCGAATACTTCTGTTGTGGTTGTGGTACTTTTAAACCACATGGGAATGGTATTTTTTCCGGAATGAGAAGAATAAAATGACGATTTCCATAATGCAAGCATCTACGCAAAATGTCTGCCAGTAATATTACTGCTACTACAGTAACTCTGGTGGTAAATAAAAATACTTTTAAATCCGCGGAGAGAGGGTCCACCGTTGCGATTTCAGAAATATACTGTGTCCAATATTCGTCTCTAGGGTACAGATAGTACGTCAATTTTGGTATGATTGACGATTTGTTGAAATAAATAGGTAACAAAGAAACAAACAGACCCACCGGAGCCTTCTTGCTCTGCTTTACCTTGTCTTAATTTTTATAGCTGTACCACCTACCAAAAGTTTATAGTATTTTCTTTTTGTGCACTTGGTTGCCTGGAAGAAGTCGCTATTTAGCAATAAGGCCGCCAAATTGTTCCCTGTCTTACCGCCCTATTGTATTTGCTTTCTTATCTCTTTATTATCTGTGGTGTACAGTAAAAGTGTATTAATTCATCATTCACCCACATCCGTAGTTGTTGAAAAGCGACTTTTTTAATTAATATTAGTATTAGTTAGAGCTACATTACAAAGAGCGAGTTGCGAAGTTGAAGTGGCAATGGGGCACATAGCTCGGAGAACCGATGTACGTTGGGGTCCCAAGGTGCTGGAATGGTGACCCCGCACCGGTAAACGTAGCGTTGGTCGACCCCCAACAAGGTGGACAGACGACATCAAACGAGTCGCAGGGAGCTGCTGGATACAAGCGGCCCAGGACCGTGGCCATTGGAACTCCCTACAAAAGACCTATGTCCAGCAGTGGACGTCTATCGGTTGAATTGATGATGATGATGATAGCTACATTACGAAAACATTACCGGTCCGCTACAGGGCGATAGTCTCCTCTCGGAATAAGAATGGCTTTGGCCGTAGTTCACCACGCTGGCCGAGTGCGGCTTGCTACACTTTTTTTAATAAATAATCTTTATTTTCTATCTAAATCATTACACAGCACACACCTGTAACATATTCAATATTTATTAACAGAATTAAGTTATCTTAGAATTTAGCTGAATTATAACTTCTACATTAGGCTTCCCCGTATCGCGGAAACCACGTCAACACTTGACACGCCTTTAGAACTTTATGAAAAACTCACAGGATTCCTCACGATGTTTTCTTTCACTATTTAAGCATGTGGTATTTAATTTAAAAGTGTTTAACACGCACAAAAGTACGAAAAGTTAGAACTGCGTGATGGATCAAACTCGATTACCCTTACAATGAAGCCGAGGTTTTAAGCTATCGCCAATCAAGTAAGTATAAGATAACGTAAAAAATATTTAACTTGATTATGAACGACGATAATATTTCCAGATATATACGACTTGTTTACATAAATTCTTAGTGCTCCGATTTTGAAAACCGTTCGAACCATTGATTGCACACTCTCTCAAACTTGTGACACCCCTCTTTTTCAGTTGGGGGTAAATGAATGTGCCCAAAGGGTTACATAAGCTAGTAGGGGTCAGTGTAGGCTGGGCAGTGCGACAAAGGCTCGCGGAACAATGACCGCGCGATGTAAAGGATGGCCAACTACTCCCTATACACATGTACTGTACTTGTAGTTGCATAATCGCCAAGTTTTAATGCGAAGTATTATATACTTGGCCAGGTAACTTGGCAAGGTACTCATTACTCCTGCTTACAGTTGAAAAGAGAATGTCCGAAATCGGATTCGTTTTGTACAATTACAAGTAGGTATTCAACAAGTAAGTATTTTTTTAATCCTCTTAAATTATCGAAAAAAATCCTAAACTTCGCCGGATAGAAAATCCGATGAATTAATTATGTAGGTGTTTTGATTATTATTACAATTTGGGTTACCAATATTTCAAGACCTGATGGTCTCTGTATCCATTCATCATCGTAATGATCATTATCAACCCATTCTCGGTTCACTGTAGAGCACGGGTCTCCTCTCAATATGAGCAGGGTTTGGCCGTAGTCCACCACACACAGAACATAATGGAGAACTCTCAGGCGTGCAGGTTTCCTCGCGATGTATTCCTTCACCATTGAAGCAAGTGATATTTTAATTGCTCAAAAACGCACATAAATCCGAAAAGTTAGAGGCGTGCTCGGGTTCGAACCCCTGACCTCTGATTATGAGGCGGACGTCCCAACCACTAGGTTATCACAACTTTAACTAAAGTATCTTAGCAAAAACAAATCTACCTAAGGTACTCTTCTTCCTCCAAACTACATTTTTTTATACCCTACAAGTTAACCCTTGACGGCATCTCACCTGATGTTAAGTGATGATGCAGTCTAAGATGGTAACGGGCTAACCTATCAGAAGTGTGGTAAACCCATACTCCTAATTGGTTTCTAATTGGAACGCTAAATAGCTTGGCGACATGTCTTTGTCGGGAGGGTAGTAACTAGCCACGGCCAAAGCCTCCCACCAGACCAGACTCGAGCCGGGAATCGAACCCAGGACCTCCAACTTTATATTGCGAATTGCCTTGTATCACCAAGCGTAATATTACTTTACCAACGAGCCAACCAAAAATGCTCATATCGAAGTTAATAAGGAGTCAGAGAGAACATTACACGATTTTGTATCGTGTAACTTGTGGTACGTAATGTGAGCGGATGCTGTTCAGTGCATCGTTACAGACATGTGGCGGCCGAAGGGCTTAGCGATACAGGGACATTATATTGTATTGGGCCCAATTAAACGTTGACTGCTTCGTCGGTATAGTGGTTAGAATGTTGGACTGATCAAGAGATATGACTGACTATATATATGAGAATGGATGACTGAATGAAATATAAAAACTGAGATAAATATGCCAATTACATTGAAACCTTTCTCCCAAAAATATATATCCGCCATGTTTTGGTTTGTTATAGCGGTGATAGCCTAGTGGTTAGGGCGTCAGCCTCCTAATCAGAGGTCGGCGGTTCGAATCCGGGCACGCACCTCTAACTTTTCGGAGTTATGTGCGTTATTTTAAGCAATTAAAATATCACTGGCTTCAACGGTGAAGGAAAACATCGTGAGGAAACCTGCACGCCTGAGAGTTCTCGATAATGTTCTCAAAGGCGTGTGAAGTCTGCCAATCCGCACATGGCCAGCGTGGTGGACTATGGCCGAACCCTTCTCATATTGAGAGGAGACCCGTGCTCTGTAGTGAGCCGGTAATGGGTTGATCATGATGATGATGATGATGTTTTGTATCCCGCCAAAACGGTGGCCAGTGATTGGTCCACGAAAAATAGCAATAACAATGGACGCCACGGGAACATTGTTATAAGTTCAGTGATATTTTTGGGGAAAAAGTTTCAATGTTACTGGCGTATTTATCTAAGTTTTTACAATAATTACACTAAATTAATAAAATAATCTAGTGCAATTATTTTTTATTAAACAAAACTCAAGTTTCTTACCAGGATTTACATTTAATTAATACAAAAAGACTTGTTTTTACATAAAACCTCATCGAAGAATAACCCCAAACTCCAATTTCGATTAAACATTGCGTTCCAAATTCGAATTTAAATCGACACCCGCGAAATTGGAACACGTGCTGCGAATACGCGCCATCACTGCGGCCATAGACAAAGGAAATACGAATTGCGAATGTCATTTGAAATCGTTTATAGGAAACAGACAACAAATGAATTTAATTTTTCCCTTTTTCTTTATGGATACGTTTGCTATCTATGAAAGCCTTCGCACAAAACAAGTATTTGAAGCAACAAACTCGCTGCATAGTCGTAGTTAGTAGTAATATAAGTTATGAATGCTATCTTTACTAAAAAACTAAAATATAATAAAATATACTATATTTTGCTATATACTATATTTTGAAAGCGGTGATAGCCCAGTGGTTAGGGCGTCAGCCTCCTAATCAGAGGTCGGCGGTTCGAATCCCGGCACGCACCTCTAACTTTTCGGAGCTATGTGCGTTTTTAAAACAATAAAAAATATCACTTGCTTCAACGGTGAAGGAAAACATCGTGAGAAAACCTACACGCCTGAGAGTTCTCCATAATGTTCTCAAAGGCGTGTGAAGTCTGCCAATCCGCACATGGCCAGCGTGGTGGACTATGGCCAAAAACCTTCTCATATTGAGAAGAGACCCGTGCTCTGTAGTGAGCCGGTAATGGGTTGCTCATGATGATGTTGATGACTATATTTTGCAATTTTATTCCAAATGAAATATCTGTTATACGCATATAATTGAATAAAATTGCAAGATGAAATAGTAGAAGGTATTATTGAACACAAATAATTTAATTTTTAAATTAATTGCATTTCACCTATCCTTTGTGAGTGAAGTGAAAAATTATGCACAGTCCTTAAAGATTTTCGCGCCAATTCATTCAGAAACGTTTTGTATGAAAATCCGTATTCTCGGATCACTGAGTCGGATAATAGTGCGTGCTGGAGTGAATTTTGTAGGATCAATTCGCCCTCACTTGATTTCGGCTCAAAGTTCGCGAAGGAGACGAGTGGAAAATCGAATTACCGAACAATGGGAGCAGAGCAATATGTCAAAGGTTGATTGATCGCCAAACAGCTGTGAACCGTTCGAAATCTAAATCATAAAATATTGCGATGTCATCTGCTAAAATTGAATATTTAAATTTCCATTGTAATTTTTGAATTTTTGAAAAATAACTTTTCACTACTTTTCAAGTTATTTTTCTCATGATTTTCAATTTATACAAAACAACTTGCTAGATTGTAATATGCAGACGTACAATGCAACAAAAAAATAACTAATGCGGTAGATTCTATGTAGTAATTTAATATTTTATTGTTTAGGTAAATTGGATTAATATCTTATAATATACTAATATACTAATAATAATATAATACTTATAATTTTTAGTGAATTCTAAAACATTTTTTCGCATGTTTAAAAACAAGTTTTAAGCACTTTTTGTACCTCTTACTTTAAAAAGTTTTTGTTTAATATAAAAATTACATTATTATTTTTTAAGCCGGACTTGACGAAATCTGTCTCGGCGCAGTGCGTGCGCTGTTGTATTATAAAGTTGGAGGTCCTGAGTTCGGTTTCCAGCTCGAGTCTAGTGGCTGGAGGCTTCGGCCGTGGCTTGTTACCTACCAACGAAAGCGTATTGCTTAGCGATTAAGCATTCCGGTACGATGTTGCGTATCAACCAATTAGGAGCGTAGGTTAGGCATACCCTTTCTTTTCTTTAAATTGATTTGTTTTAGAGACATATGGCCTATGTAATTTTGTTTTTTTTTCTCCTGTATCTTCTTCTTCTTGCCCTTGTGCCACATTATGTGGGGTCGGCACAACACGTCTTCTTCTTCCGCTCACTTCTATCAGCCGTCACCTCACTACACCCACACCTTTTACCCGCATATCCTCTTTTACACAATCCATCCATCTCTTGTTTGGTCTTCCTCTACTCTTTTGCCCTTCCACGTTCATATATAACATTCTTTTGGTGACATCACTTTCTTTCCTCCGCATTATATGACCATACCATATACCATGCTAGCCTGTTACTCATCATCTTTTCTGTCATTGGCGCTACTTTTAGACTTCCCCTTATATATTCATTTCTTATCTTATACATTCTTGTCACACCACACATCCATCTCAACATACTAATAATATGTAACACTATATTTATTTATTCGAGGGCGATGATCATTGCAACACAGTTTACACTTCTGCAGGATCATCGTTTTCATGTTCTTAAGCTTCTGTATTATTATTACTATATATTATTATACTATGTATTATTGTTCCTAATAAAAAATATTTTATCTTATCTTTATCTTCCATAACAATTCAGCCCCATCTTAGACTGCATCATCAATTACCACAAAGAGATTTCTTGAAGTCGAATGAAAAAAATAAACCTTAAAATAAAAAAACTTGAGAGGTGTCAAGGGACACCCGGATGGAATGAAGTTCCTTTCGATTAATTAGTGAAGGAATTGTAATAAAATTTTATTTTATTTAAGTTATAATAATATTTTTTTTATTATTAACAAATATAATGTTATATAAACTTAATCAGTAGGCTCAATTTTGTACTCCATCAGCAATATCCGGAACTTGTGCAGAAACACTGTCAGGATTCATAGAGAGATACACATAGAGAAATAGAAATGAAAATATCTGGCTTGCTTTCTATAAGAGAGAGAGAGAGATAGACAGAGAAACATGCGACGCCGCACAGCTTATAATAACAAAAAGTGTCGTGACAACTTTTCGTAAGAATTCTTTCCGTCTAGCCCCCTTTCACAGCGAGCGATAAGGAACTTCGTTCCAAAAGTTAGCAAATCTTCAATCCGTTACCCGAGCGCAGATGTAACACGTTCAGCAGCGGCTGTCTCACTGCACAGATACAAAACGGCAAACAAGATTAATAGATTATAGAAAAAGTGGAATAAGCTCAAGCCGTACTTGTTTCCGCTACAAGGAACACCGTTCGGAAACGAAGACGAATCAAAAGGATTCATCCTTTTCGATTGCAATGAATTTCCCGATTTGTGGGTGGCCACGAATCGCTGTCAATTAAAATAAAATATATAATTTTTAAATTCTTTTTCGGAAACACAGCTGTCACAAAAATTATCTTGACTTTTTTACATCATCATCAACATCAACCCATTGCCGGCTCACTACAGAGCACGGGTCGCCTCTCAATATGAGAAGGGTTCGGCCATAGTCCACCACGCTGGGTATGTGCGGATTGGCAGACTTCACACGCCTTTCAGAACATTATGGAGAACTCTCAGGCATGCAGGTTTCCTCACGATGTTTTCCTTCACCGTTGAAGCAAGTGATATTTTAATTGCTTAAAAACGCACATAACTCTGAAAAGTTAGAGGTGCGTGCCCGGGTTCCGAACCCCCTACCTCTGATTAAGAGGTGGACCGTCCTAACCACTAGGCCATCACACTTTTTATACGCTATCACCGAATGACGGGACGCGCGAGCGTTCCCGTGACCCAGCCACCAGGCGACGCAAAGGAGCATCGCTGGGTTTTAGTGGGTATTCTGGTCGCCAGTCTGGCTGCCGTGGAGTCCCACATACCCCGTCGGAAGCGGCACAATTATAACTGCGTTGCTTCCGGAGGGGATTTCCAAGCTTAAAAAGAAAGGTTTGTGCATCGTTAAACTATCTGAGGGATTTGAATATTTTCGCCTTATTCTGCTAGACACCAAAATAAGTCTGAAAACCTAAAAAATTGGAGAACCGTAAGTAACCTTAAGTAAGTTTGACGACCTCCGTGGCGCAGCACGTGCGCTGTTGCATTTAAAAGTTGGAGGTTCTGGGTTCGATTCCCGGCTCGAGTCTGGTCTGGTGGGAGGCTTCGGCCATGGCTAGTTACCACCCTACCGACAAAGACGTGTCGCCAAGCGATTTAGCGTTCCGGCACGATGTTGTGTAGAAACCAATTAGGAGTATGAGTTTACCATACCCCTAACAGGTTAGCCCGCTACAATCACTTGCCATCAGGTGAGATGCAGTCAAGGGCTAACTTGTGGTACATAAAAAAAAACCTTATATATACGAAGTATGTGATAGCGTGAAAAGGGAAAACCTTAGATAATTGTACACTTGAATAATTATAACATAAATTATCTGAAAGTTAAACGCTTATCCCGAGCCCGCGGCTGCAGTGGCCGCAAAACGGTTAGTATTCGCTTCTCGCGTCGCGGATATTCGTCTGTCTACAATCCTGTCGTATACTGAACCACTACTGTCGGTCTCTGGTGAGAATGAAACAATAAGGCATAAAAGAAAATTAATACAGATCTATCGCCGTTATCATCTCCTACACTGCTCTTTCGTTAGATTCACATAATTTCAAAACCATAAACTTAATTACGGAATAGTAAAGTAGGCACTTCCGAGTAAACATTATCCATCGCGTTTATTATGATTAATTGGTAAAGTATTATACATCAACATTTTACATAAAACTTAAAATAAAACAGAATAACCTAAAACTAAAAATCTTAAAAAATAAATAAAAATTTAACATCATAACTAAAATATATTTTTAAAAGGAGTCCCTTTAGGCAAGGTTCCGAAAATACTGGCAGCGTTCCCCCTTTGAATGGCTAGACTACTTCTTTGTCCGAGGTAACTGGCAGCTCTTCGGTCCCCTGTCATGTCGACTAACCTTTTAATACCTTTTAAATACCATCGCATAACGTCGAAAATTAACGTGTATCGTTATGTAAATGGACGAAAATAGTGACAGTGTGGATTCCGCGTAATGGTAAAAGAAAAATAATTGAATCGGTAACTAAAAAAAAAGGCATAATTATTCTTTTGAGATTTAGTAGTTGAATAAATGAACTTTTTTTTCTTTTTTTTTAACGTACATTATGAAAACAAATTGACGGATACAATTAGATTTTTAATAAAATATACCTATCACAAACAAAGGAATGTCAGTAAATTACGAATAATTAGGTAATTTAATTGTTGTAATTTTAAATCTGGTAAAAAGTTAAAATCGAGGAGATTTTAACGATACGGTAAAGAAGTTCCTTTGGAAATTACGGGAGTAAAAATTACTACAATTGCTTAAAAGATTTTAACTACAACCACGCTTATTGATTGATTGATTGATTGATTACTCGTCCACGTCATATTCATTTCATTTCATGGAATTGAATCAGTTGAAACAGTTTCTGTGTGAATTTCGTTATATTATGACATCGTCGAAAGAGATATTGCTGTTCAGATTCAACCAGCGACAATTAAAATTGCAAAATCGAGTCCCGTATTTTCTTGCACAATAATCATCCCTAAGCGCTGGCACATAGTTGTTTGCTTCAGTTACATGTTTATAATATTTATTTAATAAACGGTCTGAACGGCCATCAGATACAGTGTTTGTGTATACTTCAGAAGTTGGTTTACATATAAAATATTCATCTCGTCAAATATATGAGAATATGAGAAGTTATCAAGAATCGGCTTTCGACCGCGAAATCATAGTACGGAATTTTACTCGCAAGCAATCGAGCGAAATTAAACACATAAACACTACTTCGACTTTCACAGCACTGAATGAAATCTAGGGATAATGGATGGTTTATTGTTGCAGCTGACGTCTTAAGCTTTAAAACTTATCCTGAGCAGCAATTTATAGTAATGCGAACTTCTCTATAATCCGGGTGTCTCTTTGATCCGGGCGTCTTACAACAAAGTTTTTTTTTCGTAATACTAGACTAGATTAATGAAGCCAACCTCAATTCTGGTATCGACAGTTTACAATCAAAATTAGAAAACATATCACTGGTATCAAATAATTTAATTATTAAATCAGAAATTAATTTATTACTAACCAGTTTGGAAACCGCTGTACTACTCTTATCGTTTAGACTCGAAGACATAACAAACGCTATCATCTTCTGTAGCCAAAATGTGATTCATCCAGCTATATTACGACCCGCGCAGTTGTACCGAGACTTAGCTGATAACTATAGACATTTACCTGTAGATTTAAGATTACCTATAAGCTTAGAATTAAGTCACATTAACTTTATTATGAATATTTCCAATGTAATATGTTAGAGTTCAAACAACAAGATTGTTTTCATCTTACGGGTACCTTTAGTGTCCCCTAAGATGTATAGTGTATACCATAGTATCGCATTACCTATACCACATAGTATTGTTAATCCGAACTCTTTTAGTTTTATCACCCCTAGCAGTAAGTACATTGCAATGACCAAGGATAAAACAGAATACTGTAACATAGAATCACTGAACGAATGCAGAGTGATTAATACCCGTGCATTCATTTGTGACGTCATTACGGTACACTCGACTAGCGCAAACCCGAGTTGTGAAAGTGCGTTGCGTGCGTGTACACATAGCGTTAGATAAGGGCAAGAAAAATACGATATTTCAGACCATATAGATTACGCCTTCTCTATAGTGCTACTCTGCTAAGTTTACCTGCTAATAAACCCCTTTTTGTTTTCTAGTTGGGGTGGCAGAAAAACTTGTTACATATAACAGTTTTATTTAAAAAAAACAGTGACGAATTAATACTGTCTCCGTGAAACGTTTAAGCGACAGACAGAAATGGAACAAAAGCGCAGATGGTTATTTCATTACGACGAATGGATCCAGCAATTAGTTGATAGATTCCTGCGACGTAACTAACTCAGGCCGAACACGCTAAAACATGATCCTGAGTTGGTAGATGCAGTTGGATTTAGAATAGATATATTAGCCGACCCGGGGCATAGGTGATATTGTGGTGGAATTGTGGTCTATAAAGTGGGAAGTCTCACTCAATGCCCAACAGCAGCAATTATGGAATATTTATATTTTGAATTTTCCCGTTGCTTCTTGTCTTAACGACGAAAACGAGCCGCCGAGCGATTAAGCATTCCGGTACAATATAACTGAAATATCTCTAACAGGTTCAGTTGAATGCTATCGACTTTAAAAACCGTATAAAAACAACCCTCGGGTTTTCACGAAATGTTTCCGGTAATAGGAAAATAATAATTCTTACTGATAATTTGAATTATGTATTGGAAGGCGGGAATTGCTTATACATCTGACCTCCAAAGGCGAATATTAGTGTTAAAAAAAGATGAACTAGTGACATGGTAAAATTGGTTTTAGTATTAGTACAAAGATTAGCTCGAACATTCACCATTTTTAGAAACGTCTTTTTAGTTTATACACTCGTACCTTTAATATAACAGGATATAATAGATCACAAAACTAAAACAATATAAAAACAAATGTGCTTAACCTACCCACCCGTGTGTTAAACTAAACCTTAAACTTTTATTGTGTCAATAAACGCAAACTTTGAAATTAAACGCGACTCGATCCCAATAAAACGCTCGTTCAATCGAAGGTTCAATCTACAATGGAACGCCTCCAGAAAGTTCCGCAACAAAGAGATTGTTTAGCATTCGAAGAGCGTTCGAGTGTCAGGTCCAATCAAAGTTGCCACGTAAAATAACCTAAAAGTCGGCGCCGAATTGCCGGCAGACCCGTCGCGTCACGTAAAGGTCTCGCTCTTGCTACTTTTTTCATGTCTGTAGGTTTAAGAATGATATGCTTTTAAGTATTTTCTCAAAAATATCAGCAAAACTAGACATAAAAATTCAATTAGCCATTCAAAGGGGGAACGCTTTTTTTTCCGCTGGGAAATGCGTTTACAGGGGGAACGCGGCCAGTATCTTCGGAACCTTGCCTAAAGGGACTCCTTTTAATAATATATTTTAGTTATGATGTTAAATTTTTATTTATTTTTTAAAATTTTTAGTTTTAGGTTAATCTAAGTTTTATTTTAGCCCTTGACGGCTATGTAATCTGGTGATGATGCAGTCTAAGCAGGTAGCGGGCTAACCTGTTAGGGGTGTGAGGGGTGTGGTAAACCCACACTCCTAATGCGTTTCTACGCGACATCATGCCGGAACGCTAAATCGCTCGGGGACACGTCTTTAACGGTAGGGTGGTAACATTCCACGGCCGAAGCCTCCCACCAGACCAGACTCGAGCCGGGAATCGAACCCAGGACCTCCAACTTTAAAATGCGACAGCGCACGCACTGGACCGCGGAAGTCGTCAAAGGAGGATTATCGACCAATAAAAACGGGCTCTTACTGGACAAAATTCGGGAATTTCTCGACATCATGCCTTATTTCATATAAGGCATGATGTCGAGGAATGGAAGGAGGAAAGGAAGGAACCCTCGTGAGAAGCCACTTAGAATGCAACGCTATTGGGTCACCAATGAAAGCCAAATTTAAAATTATGTTGGAACGCATCCAAAATAAATTGTCAAGATTTCTGTATTGTACATTGTACGGGGTATCCGTTGCTAAATATATGATCCTAGATGTTTATCATTGACATGGTGAAACTGGAGGTGGGGAAGGAAGTATCTCGGCTATATACTTCTTTTTGGAACGAAGTTCCTTATCGCGCGTTGTGAAAGGGGGCTAGACGGAAAAAATTCTTACGAAAAGTTGTCACGACACTTTTTGCTATTGTAAGCTGTGCGGCTGTCTGTCTCTCTCTCTCTCTTATAGAATGCAAGCCAGATATTTTCATTTCTATTTCGCAGTGTGGTGTCGCGACGATTATTTTTGTAGAGTGTATACAGGTTTTTTGTAAATAATAAAAAATAATAATAATAATGAATCCTGACAGTGTTTCTGCACAAGTTTTCAAGATATTTAAATAATAAAATAGAATCCCAAACATATTATGTTTCCTACTTCAGTTACCACAAGCCAATTATTACGAAAATTGAGCCTACTGATTAAGTTTATATAACATTATATTTGTTAATAATAAAAAATAATATTATTATAACATAAATTAAATAAAATTTTATTACAATTAATTCACTGTGTCCCTTGACACCTCTCAAGTTTTTTTTAATTTTACTATAGTGTAGTAACGCAGTAATCAAAACCTGTCTTAGTATAATTAATTAATTATAAATATAGTTTTACCTACTTGTTTCTCGCATGAGGTTATAGAGTTTGACTTTTTTTTGTAATTCTCAATAAAACCTTAGCATTAATGTACTATGACCGCACCCTGAATTCGTTCCCAACCAAATTACTTTCTCAGAAACCAGCTGGTAAATGGTTATTAAAAAAGTATTTTAATACCAGACCACGCGCAGACGAAAGTATTCAAAATCTTTGCTTTGAAACCAAAAAAAAAGTTAAATATAATCAATTCAAATTTAGAATTCTTGGCGGTTGAGGTTGCCGCGCTGAAACTTGATAACTTTCGCCATAACATGCAAATTGGGAAAGTTTTGGCTAATTGCTTGCAACTTCAAAGTTGGCCCGAGTTTCGACCTCAGGTCGTCGGACTGCACGCCTGGCCGAGCATGGCTAATTAAATGTCACTATAATATTAGCGGTGATAGCCTAGTAGCGGTGATAGCCTAGTGGTTAGGGCGTCAGCCTCGTAATCAGAGGTCGGCGGTTCGAATCCGAGCACGCACCTCTAACTTTTGCGGATGTGCGTTTTAAAAAAAAAAAAATTATGGAGAACTCTCAGGCGTGCAGGTTTCCTCCCGATGTTTTCCTTCACCGTTAAAGCAAGTGATATTTTTTTTTTACACGAAAAGTTAGAAAGTTAGTTAGCGTGCCCGGATTCGAACCGCCGACCTCTGATTAGGAGGCTGACGCCCTAACCACTAAGTTATCACCGCTTTTTTATATTTGATAGTTATTCTATTATATTATAAATAAATTGTGGCTTGCTACGAGATTCAGGGTTCCGTAATTTTTTTTTTATTTTCTAGTCACATTTGGTGAAAAGTTTACATAATAGCAAAAATGGAGTTAAACATTGTTTCGCGTGTGGCCACACAGCTTCATCAATTTGTTTTAAATCTGAGGATTGACTTGAAATTCAAATATACCCAAAAACTGTTTTTTTTTATTTTAATGTGTCGGGATTCATTTTGCAAATTTTTATTCGAATTTTGCCCAATTAATACTAGTTGTGGTCCGGGTTCCGCTATTTTACCCAAGTATTTAGGTATATAACTTTCATCCAGGCTGGGCATATTTGATTAATATGAACTTTTAAAATGCAACAGGAGACGAACATATTCAACAAGTCTTTTAAATTGCAAAACATAGGGATATTGAGTGACGAAGCCAAAGAGAATATAATCACTCTAAATACGTTAGACGGAGCATTTCGACATATAATTGTAGTAGGTATAGTCAGTGGTGTAATTTTTTTTTAATGCGGTAGCATTTCATTTCTGGAGGATTGACGGGTCAAGTTGTGACAGATGAATAATAAACATAAAACAGGCCTTGTGTTCGTTTTCATTATTTTTGTACGGAATTATAAAAATAACAATTGTTTATTTCTAAATCATAAATTTATTTTATAAATTTTATAAATCTGTTGATTTATTTTCAAAAAAAGAAACGTTACTGAAAAATGTTTAGCAATCTCAACTCTATCTAGTCTATCTGGCTTAAACAATATCAATATGCCTTTTAAATAAATAGGTAGAAATGAAATACATTTTGAAATCAATAATTCAATTCATTCAGATTAAAAAATAACAAATAACAATGATGCAGCGTTGTGTCGCGTCGTGTCAGAATTTTATCTTTCCGAACGTAAAATGTCAGTTGTCAACAATATACATTGGTATGTTGTCAAAATTATTAATTACTTATTGCGTGTGCCTATTCGTGAACTTTTTGGCAATTTATTGCTGTGTTTTATTGAATAAAATTTATCTTGACGACCAGTGATGTCTGGGAAGCTGAACAAATTCGAGACACCCAGCTCGGCGAGCTCGGATAGGTAAATCTTGTTGGATAACCTTAACTTTTGTTTGTTTGGTTTGCCCAGCTGTCTTGCGTCAACAGTTCCTTTTTTTGTCGAGTGTTTGATTGACCGCGGCGAAGAGTACGCATTATTTTCATATGCATGTGACTCAGTGAGCAGTGAGCACCACGGTAATCTCCGAGAGTGCAATAATACCTCGCTGCCTGCATATCATCATAACCTCAGCACATACACATTGTGTTTTATTTATAGACATTTATGTAGTACATTGGCAGCTTACTAAACGCTACGTGTCTCGGGCACGTGCTCAGGCGGATACATTTCCGAAACTCAACCTCTAAAGTACAGTTTCATGTGAATAATACTCAAAATTACGGAAAATGGAACAAGCTTCTGTTATCTTCGCGAACCCGTAAGAATTATTGAATGATTTCTTATTTTGTCGCTTGTTGTGATGCAAAAAGCTTCTAACTCGCTTCTGCACTTTGTGTCAACAAATTTGTTTTAATTTATTGTTTCAAAATAGTGCTTTTACACACAAAAAAAAAATACATAACATCATCATTATAGTCCATTTCATAGTATGAAGCAAAAGCTGTCACTGTCATTCAATAAAAAAGGTAAACAATATGAGGCTCATATCAAGATGTGTATAAACATATATATGTTATATTATATTTGTTTATGAATATATAAATAGCTGAGGTGATAAGATAAAATCGTGATTTTTTTTTGTCATGCATCCATGTCCTTCAATATGTGATAAATGGTGTTTATATTTATATTGACATTGAATATTAAGTGTAAAGGGTAAATACATTACTTAGTGTAATATAGACATTTGGACAGTAGTAGAAGAATTTATTTACATATGTTTTGGTGATGAAGGTAATATTTTTGCCAGAGGAAAAACAAACTCATACAGTTTGAGATGAATTTTCTAATAGTCTCGGATTATTTATACTGACCTGACTGACTGATTTGGGAACAAATTAATTCCCAATCTTGCACTACATTAATAGGTAGTTTATAAACAAAATTTCCATTATAAAGTATTATTATGAAATATATATGCATATCTATTATATTTACATGTAATTTAATTCTGGCTCTAAAAGGGAAACTTTTCCGTAATATTATTTAAAGTTATACTATGAAAAATGCTAAGCTTTGTATGTTTGTTTATTGAAATCTTAACAGTTAATCTTAGCAGTTGCATAATGAAAATTTGAAAAACACTAACTCAAGATCATTTTTTAAATAACTTGATTCATGTAAATCTATGAAGCAGTCATGTAGTTTATTTTTACCAGGACTTAGCAGAAGCAGACAACAAACTTAGTCAGGTTTTGTTTTGTTATCACTATAACACATAGTCAATAATTAATTACAATTAGCTATGAAGATTGTTACTAAACGACACTACATGTTTATTTTTACTTCTTATGTCAAATATGTTACAGTCCATTCTGTTCTTGAATTTCTAATTATTTTTTTACTAATGCAGTATCTCTATTCAAGCTCTCAGAAACATGACTAATTTCTTAATTCCACTTCCAAACCAGTGGTAATCACTATAATCAGATAAACTTGATGTTTCACAAGTACTTATGAAGGAAACCTACTAGAAATAATACATTACGATTTTTTAAAACCATTTAATGGGATTTAAATGAATGATGATTAAGGAGTGATCCAGCTCACTCCTTAATTAAATGCTTATACTAGACCACCTATGCTTGAAGCCACATGATTGAACTAGTGTTTAATGTAGCTACTATAAACAGGTTACCCTTGAAATAAAAATAAATCTACCAGAAAGCGGAACAATAAATTAAGCTATTAGAGAGGCTGTGTCATGCATCTGTTGTTCTCTTGACCTTAATTATAAAATTTACTCTGGGAAATGTTACTCAAGTGTTTTTATTGACATTGAAAAAACAAGCAACAATACAAATTAACCAACCCAGTTTCATCATCATCTTTGGCCTATTAACATCTTACTACTGGGCATTGGCCTCCTCTCATATTAGAGAAGATGTAGGGCATAGACCCACCATGCTGATCTATTGTGCAGTGGCGACGTCTAACAATTATTGCTAAATGATAGTTATGATACATGGACTGGCTGACCATATGCTCTGTGTAACAGAGAGTGGTACTGCTATTCTTAAAGGCTAAAATTGATAATTTCAACCAGTAATCAATATCCTGACTTGGGAATCCACTATCTATAGTTGAACACTATATTACACTCCACATGAAAGCAAATCTCTAGACATCAGACATTTATATTATTATTTATATATATAATAACACATCTTCAACTAAAAATGTGTGAAACAGATTTGTGTACTACAAGGTCAGAACCTTAAAAGGAAAAGTATTAATACTAGGCAGCTGTTGCCACTTTGTCCGCATTCGTTTTGGTTTTTTTATTTATTTCCCAAGATAATAGTATTCTGTGTGGACCGTTCCCAGGATGCAAGCTTTTTTGTGCCTTATTTTTCTTTTACAGAAAATCTCTTGCACTTGCTATAGGAAGTTTCTTAAACAAAGAACTCTTTTTTTTTTAAGTTTATCTATTATATGTTGTATATTTTATAGTGTTCAATAATTACAAATAAAATAAACAGAAAGTACTACATAACTGACTGAAGCTGTGATTTCCTACTGCAAACACTTGGCTTGGCTGGCCCAAGCTTCTGCTTTCTATAAGAAAGGAAGGTCATCAGTGGAACATAAAAATCCTCAAGGTCAAGGCTCAAATAAAATTTTCAATGATCTTTAAAATAATATAAAATCTTCACAGTGACTCTGAACTGGCACTGGAATTGAACGAGCAAGTATTCCTGGACGAGGATGACTACACGCGCGCCCCGGCTTCGCCCACCACAGTGCCAAATGTCAGGCCCTACCGCCCACCCTCTACAGGTAAACAAGTAACCCATGAGTCTAAAAAATTGGATACCAAATAACTTATTCAATGCTCTGTGATATCACTCATCTACTCAATGGAGACTCGCCACATTTAACTCGAGGATATCTGTAGCGGTAATAGCATAATGGCTAAAAGAGTCCTTCCGGGGCGCATTCAGTGAAATGTATGAATGTATGTATGTTCACACGCTCAAAAACTTGGTCGAGCTAGTCATGGCATCCATACAATCGTTTCTTTGGTTCTTGGAACACATCCTAAATTGATTCTGCCGAGGAATTCGCATTCCAAAAAAATCATCTTACTGAATTAGTAATTAAAAGTAATTAGTTCTGGAAACACAAACGCTAGAGGGAAGGGCCTATGTCAAGTTATTGCCCCGGTTCCAACAAACCGCAGATCCGGGGCTGTCGACTGTGTTCCAACTTAGTTGTCCTGAGTCAGGAAGATGTACTTGACTGTCCCACAGGATCGAACATCATGAAGTCGCCACGAGCTCGCCGCGTCCGCACCACCTCCATGTCGCAGTCCAACAAACGCACAACCGCCGAGAGCATATTGCACGCAGACAGGCGGACGATATACACGGCCGGAAGACCGCCGTGGTACAACTGTACTGGGGGGCAGGAAGTCGAGCCATTTGTCATAGGTAAGCTTTACAAAATAAGATTCTTAAATATATAACATGGTGTACAATGAATATTCAGCGTAACTTTCCATAATCTGCGTAAAACAGCAAATCTGCATGCTGCAACTTATAATATCTTCATTAAAATTATACCATTACGTTAATTAGATTCGTAAATATCAAAACGTTTGTCGGATTTAGTTTATTACAAAATAAGTTCATTGTAAGTCATGCTCCAAATTTGGCGGTCTAAAAACCTACCTACAACTCATAACCTAACACACACATACAGAAATACACACACACAAGTTATATTGAGAAAACAATTCTCAACTCATCTTAAAAGAATGATGAGAAAGATAAAATATTACTGTTTGGTTTCACGTGTTAAACCAACTTGTTGTGTCACTTAATTTCATGTTTTCATCGGTTTGAAAATTAACATCACATTTGAAATACAAACAAAAATGAACAAATAGAGGTAGTGCGATTAATTGGTATTGTTTTTGTGTTCAGGTATTTGCGGCGCGAGCGCATCCGGCAAAACCACGGTTGCGGCGAAAATTATTGAATCTCTTAACATACCCTGGGTCACTATAGTCAGTATGGACTCCTTCTATAAGGTAATTTCATTTTAAAGATTGGACTAAAATACCGATGATTCACTGAGAGAAGTGATAAGTTCTAAATCCCTATGTTTTATATTTACAACGCTGGCAAACGTGCAGATGGGTCAAAATCTAAATTTATTTTATTCAAGTAAACCTATATAGACATATATGAAGTGTTCATATGAGGTCATTCTCAGTATTTTAATTCGTGAGGTGATGGTGATAACAACATTCGTCAACTTCGGGGTTCGAACCCATGCATCTATATCTTTTAAGAGTTATGTGCGTTTTTAAGCAATTAAAATATCACTTGCTTCAACGGTGAAGGAAAGCATCGGGAGGAAACCTGCATGCCTGTGTGTTCTCCATAATGTTCTTAAAGGCGTGTGAAGTCTGCCAATCCGCACATGGCCAGCGTGGTGGTGGACTATGGCCAAATCCTTCCCATATCGAGAGGAGACCCGTGCTCTGTAGTGAATCGAGAATGGGTTGGATGATGATGATGAGAATGGTAATGAGCCGGGAAGCGAAACTAGCACTTCTTACTTTACAATAAGCACGCTATGCGCCACGCAGGTTGTCATAGTGCCTTTATTCCTGATATTTTACGACCTTACAACCATTAGTAGTATCATAATACCACCCTAGCGACAAAGACGTGTCGCCAAGCTGTTTAGCGTTCCGGCACGATGTGTAAAAACCAATTAGGAGTGTGGGTTTACCATAACCCTAACAGGTTAGCCCGCTACCATCTTAGACTGCATCGTCAAAAGGTAAGAATGACGTCAAGGGCTAACTTGTATTGTATAAAAAAAAAAGACGGGTTGCACTCCGGGAGTGCCGGCAGAAGTGAAAACTTGATTATTAACGTTGAGCATGTTTGATATTTTGGAATGGTTAGGGAATAATTTTGCACCAATTGCTTTATCAGTATAAAAGTACTATCATTTATGTGGTAGAATACAATATTCATTTATTGCGCTATCGTACACAAACATGACAATTTATATTACATTAAAAATTTAACACTTTAAAACTATTACAATTATTTTACATTAAAAAGTTTATCTATATCAATTTCCATATTTTAAGCACTTTACATTCACGAATTTTACGAATACACAACAATGTGATCACTACACAGACGGTCGAGCCATCAGCTGTCACCATCCATGGATGCGCGTGGCACGCTGTAACATACACGAACATTCGCGCAAGCGCCCTGCGCTGCCTAAACGAAACAGTAGGCCCAGGCATACATTTTCGCCGCGCCGTAGAGAGGGGATAGCTGTCTACTCTCCATCCGTCTTACGCTTTTTCGATCAGGTCACGTGTCCTGACGCGAGTTTAAGATTTTATACCCATTACAGAAAAAGTGCTCAACGCCGCTAAAGAAGTTTTCACTTCAAAAAAACACGGAACTGCTTAAATTTTTTTTAATGTTATATGTTAACTATCATAAATTATCCTTACTCGTGATTGATAACAGATAAAACAATAGTAAATGTTGTAAACACAAATCAATTATTGAATCTTATCAAAAAACTAAATCTCTTACACAATATCTGTGTTAATTCCTTAAATACTATTGATAAACCTTTAGGTATACAATTATACAATATATAGACGCAATTGTTTTGGAATCCAAGATTAAAAGATTCGATTCATAGAAATCGCAGTTTATCATATATGTATGTAAACTTGGTTTATCATATATGTAAGTAAAGCTACGAGGCTCAGATTAAACACAATTAGTTTTTTTTTCGGACTGTCTATTAGCTGTGCTAACCCTATTGGTTGCTACAGCGTAACCGGGCTGCTTGGCGAGTTTCGGAAAGAAGCTCTGCCAGAAGAAGTTTTGAGTCCTAGGGCCCGAAGAAGGGACTAAGGGAACGTCTGAAAAGGGCTTAGGCGACGTTTGGGATAACGGGGGGGGGGGGGGTCGGACGGTGAGTGGTCCGTACGTCTCCGAGGCCCGGAATGGAGCCCACGTCCGGATGACGTAAGATAGCGGGGACGTCAGTAGTCATCTGATCGTCAGGGTCATGAAGGACACAATTAGATAAAGCCACCGTGTTATGCACCACACAAGAAGTAGATTAGTAGAAGTTTTTTGATATTATGCTAAATTTTCCCCAAATGTGACTAGAGAATCTATAAACTGATGAAACCCAAAAAAGCATACAAATACAGATAAGTTAGTAGTGAAATCAAGTTTTAGTAACGTAAAAGTTTACCACCGCCGCCGTCACAAAGTGGTGTTTTTTTTTATTTATATCTTGGTTTGATAATGGTAGGTGTTGAACGAGAAGCAACACCACCTGGCGACACGCAACGAGTACAACTTCGACCACCCGGACGCGTTCGACATCGAGCTGCTCATCTCCGTGCTGCAGAGGCTCAAGGAGGGCAAGAAGGTTGAGGTGCCCATCTACAACTACGTCACGCACTCCCGCGAAAACCGTACCGTGAGTTATTTTACTCTTGGTTCGCCCTCCCGCTTTCCTCCCAAGTCTCAACTTTAACAAATTGTTAATCATAGTTGGTAGAGGAACACCTCTTTTTATTACTTATAGTTATTTAAATTAGTTTACGCACAATGCTTGACGTCCAAGGCTGATTAAGTAGCAGCTTATTAGTAGTAATTACAGCGCAACTAATTAACTGTAATTTATAATTAAAGCATAATCTATTACCTTCGATCATGAAAAGGTGAAAGTCAAATCGCCCAACGTTAACCTTAAGATTTGTTCTAGAAAACAATGTACGGCGCGAACGTGATAATCTTCGAGGGCATACTGGCCTTCTATAATACGGACGTTGTCAAACTACTCGACATGAAAGTGTTCGTCGACACGGACGCCGACATCCGCCTCGCGAGGCGCCTGAGGAGGTACGCAAGCTTACTGACAATCCAAATCCAAAAAATCCAAGGTCAAGGTTGCCGAACGAAACACTAAAAAGCATTTAAATTATCAAGGTCAACAAAAATACAACCAAAAAGACATGTCCCTTGATTAGCAACCCCCGTTAATTTTCTGTGATTGCCTAGTGGGAAGCTGTGATCGCCTAGTGGTTAAGACGTCAGCCTACTAATCAGAGGTCAGGAGTTCGAATCCGGGCACCTATAACTTTTCGGAGTTATGTGCGTTTTAAGCAATTAAAATATCGCTTGCTTTAACGGTGAAGGAAAACATCGTGAGGAAACCTGCACGCCTGAGAGTTCTCCATAATGTTCTCAAAGGCGTGTGAAGTCTGTCAATCCGCACATGGCCATCGTGGTGGTATTGAGAAAAGACCCGTGCTCCTCAGTGAACCGAAAATGGGTTGATCATGATGATGATGATGATGTTTTTTTTCAACTTTCTTTTATTATTTTTATTATAGCGGCAACAGTTCACGAGATAAAGCCCGCAGACATACATACAGACAGACAGTGGAGTCTTAGTAAAAAGGTCCAGTTCCGCCCGGTATGAAACACTTTAAATAGTTCTAACGAACTAGGAAGTTGCTTTGAAGCAAACTACAAACTAAAACTTGTATTATCCTTATGGGTGTTCTAATACGTCGTTATATTAGCCAATAGGACTCAAAATTTCTGCTGGCAGAGCTTCTTTCCGAAGCAGCCCGGTTACGCTGTGGCAACCAATATAATAAGTAACAGAGTTAGCACAGCTAATAGACAGTCCGAAAAATAAAACAAAAGCAATTCTCTCATCCAGCTGTCTTAATAGAATCCATGTAACATACGGGCATGTTTTGGAGGCGATGGAGCTTACAGATGACCCAATTGTATTATAAATTACTAGCTTCTGCCCGCGAGTTCACTTGGACTTCAGAATTGGGTCTAAAGCTTCGCTCGTTAATAATTTTTAATCTTCCCACGGGAACTATATGAGAAAACGGTATAGAAAATACATGTCCTATTCCATAGCATAGCTGTCATGCAAACCAAATTTCAAAGCTGTCTGTCTGTCTGTCTCGTAAATAATTTTCAATTTTCCCTTCAATCTTTCAAACTTATGAAATCGGGATAAGGGCCTATGTTCTTTTACATGTCAAAGGCTACATAAATGTTAAACTTCATCCAAATCCGTTCAGCCGTTTTTGCGTGATTGAGTAACAAACATCCACACTTTCACATTTATAATATATATATAGGATATAGGATTATAGAAAAATTCTTTGATCTACAGTTAACTACTATACATGTTTTATTATTTATGTGAGCTCATAGGTGCAACTTTATCTTTTGACCTACTTTTGTAACACAGTTTCTGACGACCTCCGTGGCGCAGTGCGTGCGCTGTCGCATTATCATGTTGAAGGTCCTGGGTTCGATTCCCGGCTCGAGTCTGGTCTGGTGGGTGGCTTCGGCCGTGGCTAGTTACCCTACCGACAAAGAAGTGCCACAAAGAGATTTAGCGTTCCGGCACGATGTCGCGTAGAAACCAATTAGGAGTATGGGTTTACCATAGCCCTAACAGGTTAGCCTACTATCATCTTAGACTGCATCATCACTTACCATCTGGGGAGGTTGCCGTCAAGGGCTGATTTGTAGTGTATAAAAAATATAAAGAATAAAAATATATCTTGAACTATAACTCCCATGTCAATATGTCAAAATTGTTAAGCAATGTTTTGAGTAATAGTTTATTGATGTCACAGGGATATAGTGCAGCGCGGTCGCGACCTTGAGGGCGTTTTAAAGCAGTACATGACCCACGTTAAACCGGCTTACCAGAGCTACATAGCGCCCAGCATGGCGCACGCCGACATCATTGTACCCCGCGGTGGGGAAAACAAAGTCGCCATATCGCTCATCGTGCAGCACGTGCACAAGCAACTGCAGCTGGTGAGTAATGCCACTGGTAATCACTGGGAATACTATTGGTAATCACTTCTGATGCTACATAGTAAAGTCGCGGTGGTGAAAACAAAATCGCCATTTCGCTCATCGCGCAGCACGTGCACAAGCAACTGCAGCTGGTGAGTAATACCACCGGTAATCACTGGGAATACTGCTGGTAATCACACGTGCTACACGTGTGTGAAACTACATAATATGGTCGCGGTGGTGAAAACAAGGTCGCCATATCATTCATCGTGTGCAAATACATTCAGCAGTGATGGTTAATTAACAATACCAATTAATGAATAGAAGCAGGCGTTACTTTGCGGAAGTCCATGATAAACAATAAACAGCAAGTATAATTTTATTACCTTACTTCATAGGATCATTTCTATAGTAAGCTCTTCGCGAGACTCACACACTAGAAGGTTCTAGTGGAAGATTTTGGGTGGTGTTATGTTATTATTATATTATACAAATCTCCCGGTTGTCGGCGGAAAATAGCAAATTATACTTGCTGTTTATTGTTTAACAATACCAATGGTAATCAATAAACACGAGTGAAGCCGACGTACCAGAGTAAAGCCACCAACATGCTGACAGAGTGACCCATCGTGCAGCACGTGAAATAACTACAGCTGTTCAGAATACTCTAAGTAATCTTCAAAAAATCTCATGATAATTCTCTTAAATTTCTCTACTTAATCATTAGAAAATACATTTATTACAAACTGAATATTTCAATAAGTTAACCACTTAATTTATTTTGTATAGTCATACAAAACTATTGTTAGATTATTAGTAGTGTTTAGTTAAATTGTTAGAATATTAATTTAGAAATACACTGGGATAGCAGTGATAGCCCAGTGGTTAGGACGTCAGCCTCCTAATCAGAGGTCGGCGGTTCGAATCCTGGCACGCACCTCTAACTTTTCGGAGTTATGTGCGTTTTTAAGCAATTAAAATATCACTTGCTTCAACGGTGAAGGAAAACATCGTGAGGAAACCTGCACGCCTGAGAGTTCTTCATAATGTTCTCAAAGGCGTGTGAAGTCTGCCAATCCGCACATGGCCAGCGTGGTGGACTATGGCCAAACCCTTCTCATATTGAGAGGAGACCCGCGCTCTGTAGTGAGCCGATAATGGGTTGAACATGATGACACTGGGAAAGCATTAAAAATTCACCCAGTAATACGTATGTAGCAGACGTTTAGGTTGCTTTGCAGGAAACCAAAACCTCTATATTTGAAAAGCAACTTTAAACGCATTACCATAATCTTTCTTTATGTGTGTGTCTTGTTTATGATGCAATTCTTTGGGTAATATTATATGAATAAAATACACTAAGTCATCAAACAATTACTGAACATCATAAAATACACTAGGGAAACATTGATAGGTTTAAAGATCTTTATTCTCAAAAGAAATAATTTCACTTATTGAGAAATTAAAAATAAAACAGTTTACATAAAGAAGTAGTACGCCAAAAGTGTCGAGTTTTATAAATTTAAACAATGCTTTTTAAGTTTCTTCTTGAAAGATACAAAGGACTTTTCGCAGAAAATCTCTTTCGGTAGGTTATTATACATTTGTGGTCCCTCAACCAGTATTGTTTTACTGCCATACCATGTTCTAGTTTTGGGTAATCTTAACTTATGTCTATTTCGTGTATTTAGATGTGATTTGGTTTTATAACTGATAACTTTAAATACAATTAAACGCAGTGGTCCTCGTGTGTTAAAAAAATGTATTTTGCTTGCAGCGTGGTTTCAAAGTGCGAGAAAAGCTAGCGATCGCCCACATCGGCCAACCCGTGCCTGACTCGTTGTTTGTACTCAAGGATACACCGCAAGTAAGTTATCTTTCTACTTTTGATTCTATTTATTTTTTTACAGCGTAACATGTTTTCTTGTGCCTTTCAGTGCCATTATTAAAATAACACGAGACAGTCAAGCCATGCCGTCGAAGATTCTTCAGTATTTCCATTACGGATAAAATAACGCAGTAACGTAGGATAACGCTTCTTCCTCCCCATGACCCATTACTCCTAGATAGATAATATTAATGCCTCTTTATGTGGGTACCTATCCGCTTCTGCCCATTGGACCAGCGCTTACTTTTGGCCTGTTTCCAACCCTGCACCCTCTTACAGCGAGATAAAAGTTATCTTTTGAATGTGCCCACTTAGCCTTATGCGTTGGTTGGTATCTTCATCTTTTTCTTCCCTTCTTTTTCTTGTGTAGTGCAATCTTCTAGCAGAGTAATCTCATTGTCACGTTAGCCGCTTCTACTCCCTTAGCAATATCCACGGGGTATCTTCTTACACTCCTTCACTCCCTCAGGTACAAGGTCTGCACACGTTCATCCGTAACAAGGACACGCCGCGCGACGAGTTCATCTTCTACTCCAAGAGACTGATGCGGCTCGTGATAGAGTTCGCCCTGTCCCTGCTGCCGTACTCCGAACACGCTGTAGATACGCCGCAGGGCTTCTCTTACACAGGTATTATCTGGATTTGTACAGAGATCAACTAAAAAGTAGACCACCCTCCAATATAATCTATAATTACGTTGATGGTGCCCTGTCATGTCCTCACTGCGCGCGTTTATTCCGTGCAAAAATAGGGTACATCAGCCACATCAGGGCACACGAACGACGCCCTAATTAATACATTATTAAACAAAATTAACAGAGACCCAGTCGCTGTTGCCGAAACGGCAGTGATATGAAATATATTATACGATACAACGATCTCTCTGAAATCTCTTCCAGGAACATAAATCATAATAGGGCTTTATTTAGATATTGTACATATCGGCATATTCGTGATTCACCCATTCTCGGCTCACTACTGAGCCCAAGTCTACTCTCAATATGAGAAGGGTTAAGCCATAGCCCACCAGTCTGTTCATGTGCGGATTGGCAGCCTTCACACGTTTGAGAACATTATGGAGAACTCTCAGGCGTGCAGGTTTCCTCACGATGTTTTCCTTCACCGTCGAAGCAAGCGATATTTTAATTGCTTAAAAATGCGCATAACTCCGAATAGTTATAGGTGCGTGTACAGTTACGAACCCCCGTCCTCTGATTAGGATGCTGATATCCTAACCACTAGGCTGTCACAGCTTCTTAACTTATACCGGCATATGTATGCCTCTTAATCTCTCACACACTGAAAAAGTGTACTCCTACTTATCTTCCTCGGTGCGAGAGAATAAGGGACGTTTTTTTAAAAAAAAAAATTTAAATAACACTAGCTTCAACGGTGAAGGAAAACATCGTGAGGAAACCTGCACTCCTTATTGTTCTCAAAGGCGTGTGAAGTCTGCCAATCCGCACATGGCCAGCGTGGTGGACTATGAACAGCAAGTATAATTTGCTTGGCGCGACAAGCTTGTCGCGACAAGCTTGTCGCGCTTGTGAAGTCAACATCTCCTGAGGATGATCCGGTGTCGGGTCGAAACGTGCGTAGAGGTTCTAGTGGAGTATTTTGTGTGGTGTTATACTATACTAATCTCCCGGTTGTTGGCGGAATATAGCAAATTATACTTGCTGTTCATTGTTTGTCATGGACTTCCGCAAAGTAACGCCTGCTTCTATTCATTATTTGGTGGACTATGGCCAAACCCTTCCCATATTGAGAGGAGACCAGTGCTCTGTAGTGAGCCGGTAATGGGTTGACCATGATGTACGTAGGGGGGTTGCTAACAAGCACCGTTTTACAGCGAAATCTGTATATAACAACGCTTTGGCCCACTAACGTAACGTGTCCATTTGAAAACAGGTGTTATTCTGTTGTGCTAAGGTCGCAAGTGCAACGTGGAGAAGATCTGCGGGGTCTCCATTCTGCGCGCGGGCGAGACCATGGAGCAGGCGGTCTGCGACGTGTGCAAAGACATCCGCATCGGCAAAATCCTCATCCAGACCAATCAGCAGACAGACGAGCCTGAGGTATGCTGAAAAGACCATTGAAGGGAGATTGACTTTGATTGATTGATTGACGACCTCCTCATCATCAATCAATCTCATTGTAAAGTTGGGGGTCCTGGGTTCGATTCCCGGCTCGAGTCTGGTCTGGTGAGAGGCTTCGGCGTGGCTAGTTACCACCCTACCTACAAAGAAGTGTCGCAAGGCGATTTAGCGTTCCGGCACGATGTCGCGTAGAAACCAATTAGGAGTACGAGTTTTCGATACCCTTTACAGGTTAGCCTGCTACCCTCTTAGACTGCATCATCACTTACCATCAGGCGAGATTGCCACCAAGGGCTAACTGGTAGTGGAAAAAAAAGCTCAGTGGTTTTCACGAAACGGATTGTTTCAATTGAAAGCCTTGCAACGGGAACACTGCCAGCCCTTGACGGCTATCTCACCTGGTGGTAAGTGGTGATGCTGTCTAGGATGGTAGCGGGCTAACCTGTTAGAAGTATGGTACACCCACGCTCCTAGTTGGTTTCTACGCGACATCGTGCCGGAACGCTAAATCGCTTGGCGACACGTCTTTGTCAGTAGGGTGGTAACTAGCCACGGCCGAAGCCTCCCACCAGACGAAGACGCACTCGCACGACACTCACAAATGATGGTTTTTTTAATTATTATGGCGCTTCAAACGTCTATACGTTTTTAGCGCATCATTTGCGCCGTTAAAATATGCCGTTCAAACAGCTCAATAGCTTTAAAAGAACTTTAGAAGCAAATAAAAAATCTTAGAAATCACTTATATCCTACTTTATATACCTTTGCGACTTCCGGTGTTGATAAGAAAGACATGTTAAAGGCATTGAATAATTGAAACCCTTTAATCGCAGCTGTACTACCTGCGACTGCCCAAAGACATCAAAGACTACCGCGTCATCCTCATGGACGCGACGGTGGCTACCGGTGCGGCCGCCATCATGGCGATCCGCGTGCTGCTGGACCATGACGTGCCAGAGGAGAACATCAGCCTCGTATCGCTGCTGATGGCGGAGATCGGCGTGCACTCCATCGCGTACGCCTTCCCCAAGGTCAGTGGAGGTCACACTATAGGATAGGTGAGGGACAACCAGCCAAAACCATCAAGGACTACATTTCCACCAATTTGAACTACAAACGAGGCCTCCGAAGTTACGATGAATGGACCACGACGTACTAGTGAGATGTTCTCCAAAATACCAGACCCATAATGACTTCTGAGATAGTCACTAATAATTATATCGGTCACTTATAATATAACCACAAAAATGTCTGATTGATCATTTAATCTTTCTTATGTTCGACTCAAATATTACGCCGATTTTGAAGAAACTTTGCACAGAGATAGCTTTAATTCTGTAGACTTTTGGTCCCGGAAAGCATCCAGGTGCCGTCCCCACAGAATTTAAACCAGTAAACAACTTATGTAAAAAATTAACGGCTTAGCAAGCAAAACTTATGTTCATAACATTTTGCTCAAACTGTATCCTGAAGACAGTCATTGGATACTTTAACCCGCGAAAAGAAGCTGTTACCGTTTTTTGTATTATTTTACAAGAATATATCACACACAACCTCTTCTGAAAGTGTCAGACCTGTTGCTTCGCTTCAAGGTTAACTTACAGTGTAGTTTCAAACACTACATCTTCAAAAACTGACTGCATCCCCAAAATTGAATTTATATCTACTCCCTACGCGCTATATAATCCCTTATTTCGCTTTCCAGGTGAAGATCGTGACGTCAGCGCTGGATCCAGAAATCAACGAGAAGTTCTACGTCCTGCCCGGAATCGGCAACTTCGGCGATCGGTACTTCGGCACCGAGCCTGCGGACGACGAATGAGAGAGCGAGATGGCCGTACACTTGCCCGTAAAGAGCGAGCGCGACGCAATAACATGGTATTTATTTCGATATTGGCAATAGATGATGTATTGGAATCGATAACCAAGAAGTTTCCACTTTTATCTCCATGTTTGTTTTACTTGTATATTATCTTTAAAATGTGACAAGTGCGCAAACCAAGTTACCAAAAGAGAAATACTTAACTAAAGAGTTAGATACATTTGATACGTCTAGAAAGTTAAAGGCATGGAAAGGCGACCTTAACTGATACAGGCCAAAAGAAAATTTTGTTTTTAATCCGAAACTTTGCGGATCATACTTCCTCTAGTGCCAATTCATCGATTCCATGTTACTTACTCTCTATTTAACATGAACCATCCTTATACTGATATTATCAGCTTTAGTATATATATCAGGCGAATATAGACTGAATTTAATTGACTGCGCGTAAATTGCCTATACCATATTTATGGTATCATTCTATTTATTAGGGGTGTCTATACTTGGCGGCTTTTGTCTATCTATTTTATTTTTTCTCTTTTTTATGGCTTTACACAGATAAGCCAATGTCAAGTTTATAGCAGTGGAGAATTTAAGTTAGATAAACTGGCGGGATACTTCGCACTCGGCGGACGCGGCTCTCTCAAAGCTTTCCCAAATTAATACCTGTTAACCATTCAAAAAACTAGCCACTACACAAACGACACCAAAACTATGATGTCCACAACACAACCAACACCAATCCTTTTCAAAATTAGCCAACCAACATTAATGCAAGAAAAGCGTGATAAAAACGCGCCTCCGAATACGAAGTCTTTCGCCTTTCTCCATATATATCTATCTTTATATATTTAAAAAAAATCTCGTGTTACAGTGTTTGTAACCAATCTCTTTTGAAGCGGCTTGAGCTATTTTAAAGCAATTTTTATGTATATTCGGTAGGTTTAAAAAAATATCATATTGAGAACTGAAAAGGGTTTTGCCAACACAAAAAAAAAAAAAATCTAATTCCAAAAATACCTATAACCCCAAATTTTAACCCTCCTACCTCCAAATACTCATGTCGATGCAAAAATACTTTTGTATATTATATAAACTATAACGCACAAGAAAAAAAACTATGTACAAAGACCGAATTTAATGCCAAGCATTCTTTACCATCCTCAGTTCATATAGAACTTGAAAATTCGATAGTATAAAGTATTAAATACATAAATCATATATATAATAAGTAACATGAGAGTACAGAATACAAAAAAATATGATCTAAATAAGGAAAAAATATATAAAAATATGCATTGAATCATCATATATGTATTATAAGGTATGTTTTTTTTAATCCTTAAGCATAGGGAGCATAAAAAAGGTCGGTATTAAAAATCAAACCTTACCGAGAAAACGCGAGCATATTTCTATAACCATTCGTTAAACACATTTTTTGAAGTTATTGACTGTCACGAAGAATATAACTTGATGGTTTCCTTTTAAAAATATATGACGAGTCAAGGCCTTCAAGAGTTGTTTTTAATAAAAGTGACGTCAAAATTGCTGACGTCACTCTTTTGTTTACTTTCGCTCATAGTAATTAAAACCACAACTTGCGGGATTACACTTTTATTGCGACCATAATTAAGAGGTCCGAACGGTCCGACGTCTCGAGCGAGAATGCCACGAAAGGCAACAACCGCCCGTATTTATAGCAAAGCATGCCTGTACAAAATTGATTGCTACCTTCTAAATACACTGATTAGCAAAGAAATGATTAATTAGTGATTTAAAAGAGTTCAAATGTGGGTAATTATTGGATTCTTGACTTTCTTGGCGCCGCTGAATGAAATTAATAACTCCTTCACGCCGACATAATTATCTTTAAATTAGCTGATTATTTTCACCTCTGTATGTATAAGATACAAGATGGAATATACGTAGCATACAAGTGTAGACACTCCCTTTTTGGTACACACTGTACAAGTACTAGTAGGTACTTTACTTAAACATGCTGTAATGCTTTTTGAGACTTGTTACACTTGTATTTATCGCATTATATTTATCGTAGATTCACTGTTTATATGGAAGTGTTAATGAGAACATACTATGTACGCTTTATCTCCCAATCATGATTGAAAGCCTGGAACGTTGGAGCGAAATGATCGATGTTTGGGTAGCAGCTCTTATTTTGTAGAAGTTTGCGAAATAAATATTTTGTAGAAGTTTTCGATATTCAAACTTTGTAGAAGTTAGCGAAATACGAACTTTGTAGAAGTTAGCGAAATGAAAACATTATAGAAGTTTATTTTTAACAATAAACAAAGAACTTTGTTTAACTTAGTTTGCACATTTGACGACCTCCGTGGTGCAGCGCGCGCGCTGTAAGATTATAAAGTTGGAGGTCCCGGGTTCGATTCTGGTCTGGTGGGAGGCTTCGGCCGTGACTAGTTACCACCCTACCGACAAAGACGTGTCGCCAAGCGATTTAGCGTTCCGGCACGATGTCGCATAGAAACCGATAGGAGTATGGGTTTACCATACCCCTTACAGGTTAGCCCGCTACCATCTTAGACTGCATCATCGTCAAGGGCTAACTTGTAGTGGATAAAAAAAAACATATATATATATATATATATATATATATATATACACACTGTTATGTATACATACATGTACCGTAGGGTCCCAACGTCTGTCAATCTTTCCTTCGAAATATGTGCCTATTGATTTGTGCAGATCATTTGCAACTAAATTGTGTTTCATTGGTGACGTCATTTGTTAGTTTTTCACTATTATATTGATAAATGTCCACTTCACTTGGTTAAGAATGTCTAGTCATTAAGTATTGTAATTTGATACTTAATATCATAGTAAAATTATTTTTAATAGCGAGGTACTTACATAATTTATTATATAATAACTATTAACCCCTAATTTTAAAAGTACATAATATGTTAATTTATTTGTCTGAAGTTATTTTAGGCCAAAGAAAAATTCGTTCCTTATAAAAAGTATACGTTCCTTTCTAGAAAAAGTCACAAACATATAATCCAATGTAGATTCTAAATCTAAGTACGCCCCAAGTTTTTATGGTAATATTGTATTAACAATTTTAATTAACACTTCCATAGTTAACAAATTAAATTGGTGGTCATTTTGCTGTACACGATTCTCTAAACTTTAATTAATTGGCATTTCTTATCTCAGATTAAATACAAATAGATAAAGCCACATGAAACGGCAATACAACTTTTTTTTTATCACGCAAATGTGACTAGTAAACAGAAGAATGGAACGCTAAAATTACTACAAAAAAAAACCAAATACTGTTTATTATAATTATTATTTATTTATTATTAATATAAAAAGGAAATATAATTCATATTACAATAACGGCATGCGAAATAACATAAGAGGTTATTCCTCGGTACCATTGAAATAAGGTTTGCAGTAATAATGCCAGTACTTTGTTTGGCGAACTTTTAAAGTTAGCCGAAACAAGGACAAATTGGTACACTGTGTGAGACAGAAGATAAGATGCTTTGTGTCAATTTTCTTACATAATGCATAATGCTTCTCACTTTGACATTTCTCGCTGTATCATGGCTTCATCTACTTAATCTGAGTAATATTTCTAAAAGGGTGCAGAGAGAAAAGGACAACACTACTTTTCGGCCATGCTTATTTATTTTATCTAAACTAAACTGATATCTTTTTTGGGACTTGTCAATTCATTTTAGTTTAGAAAATAGAGTACAACGGAATTGCTACCAATGTCTATCTGATTTCTTTGTAAATGTAGTCATTTCTAAAATGTATACACTTATATCTCTCGATATTATTATATGTTAATTATTATGCATATTGTAATAATCTATTGTAGGGCACTTGTATATTTACCATCATAAAAATTGATGTTTATGTTAGTAGAACGACATCTACTTTATCCGAATCTGTTTATGGCTGAGATCTGCAGAGCGTACTTTGATTATACTCAGCCAAAATAAATGTTAGAATAAGACGGAATCATGTGGGACACAAAAATTTATCTCGTTTTAACCGTGTCTTAAGTAACAAGTAAGGCTTATTGATCTCGGCCTAAGAGTACTTAGGTACACTTGCAGGACCATTGAGGTACGGATTAGGAAAGTGAAGTCTTCGTGAGATACAGTCATTATCATATCAACCGATAGACGTCCACTGCTGGACATAGGTCTTTTGTAGGGAGTTCCAAAGACCACGGTCTTGGGACGCTCGTCTCTAGCGGTTCTTTACGACTTTACGACTCGTCCGACGTCGTCTGTCCACCTAGTTGAGGGTCGACCAAAGCCATGTTTTAGGTGCGACAATGACAAACGAAAAACACTATTATTTTGTAGTAAATATTAACACCGAGAAGTTGCTTAGGGTCCTAAACATTGCCATCATAATTACACGCGAAATACTTTGATGACGTCATATTTAACGGACCTTAATACAAGAAATGATACAATCACAAATTGCACTTTCTAGTAATGTTACACATATAACATACAAGGGCCCAGAATTGCTATGTTTGCACGATTTCTTCATTTAAAAATCAATATTTGTTCCGAAAACAAACTTTGTTGTGGGACAAAGTTTGGATAAAGACGTCCCACGAAGCTTTGTAGCGCAAAAAATATTTATATAAATGTTTTTTTTTTTATTTTTTTGTAATGCCGGGTACAGTTGGTATATTATATATATTTAAGTATTAATAGTCATTTTTGGCCCGAGTTTCAACAAAATGAGAGTATTTTGTGTTGTTAACATTTTGTAATCTAATATGATCAACAATTTGTGAACTTTGCAAATTTTAAAACAGAAATAACTTTTGAATAGATTTGTAAAATAGGATATCCGGTGGTTGGTATTCTAATGTAATACCAACCACCGGATATCATAAACTTTGTATAGAAGCAGACATTAATTTGTGATAGTCCACGCTTTTCAATGGCCATTTAATCAAATCAAATCAATATTTTTTATTACGATGTCAAGACCAGGTCCAATATCCCAGTTAACTTTATATAAGCTGATGCCCGTGTGGAATAAGTTTTTAAATTCCTATGCGAACTGTCCAACCCCCATTTCGCCTCCTTTGGGATAGATTTTCGTAACATTGATTATACAGATCTTTATTCTTTACAATTAACAACTTAGTTGCCAATATTCATGTCTCTAACTTCAAAAACATAGGACTGTCATACAAACTTCCAACACCCATTTCATTCAACCCCATAAGAAAATCCACCCCGATTTTCTGAAAACCGTTTCTTACCTGACCTCTTATTATAAAAGAAACCTGCCTTTCAAATTTCAAGTTCGTATGTTTTACAGTCTGTCAATCAGTGGTATTTCGCTTTTATATATATAGATTTGAGGGCTTATGAATGAAGACACAAAACTTTTAACACAAATACATTTATTTCTATATGAGTAATAAACAATACAATGAGTTGGTAACCTCTCTGCTACCGGACGCCACGTACAAACTGCCATACACACTATGAGTATTACTTCTATTATATTTTGAATTATATTAACGCAGGATGATTTTTTGGACACTACCCAAATTTTTGATTACTTGGTCTAGCCATAAGTAACTTTGTAAACTCTTTTCTATTTTGTTGTATCGTCATCGTCATGGTCAACCCATTACCGGCTCACTACAGAGCACGGGTCTCCTCTCAATATGCGAAGGGTTTGGTTTCATAGTCCACCACGCTGGCCATGTGCGGATTGGCAGAGTTCACACGCCTTTGAGAACATTATGGAGAACTCTCAGGCATGCAGGTTTCCTCACGATGTTTTCTTTCACCAATGAAGCAAGTGATATTTTAAATGTTTAAAAACGCACATAACATTACAGAGATGCGTGCCCGGATTCGAACCGCCGACCTCTGATTAGGAGGGTGACGTCCTAACCACTAGGCTATCACCGCTTCACTAGTTTTTGTTGTATATGTAGGGATAAGTTGTTTTTTTTTTCAATTAAAACCAGTTTAAGTTTGATAACTTAAAAAATGTTTCGAACTTAACTACTAACACAGTTTTGATAAGCTGTCATAGTCTAGTGGTTAAGACGTCCGCCTCCTAGTTAGAGGTCGGGGGTTCGAACACGGGCACGCAACTCTAAGTTTCGGAGTTAGTTGCGTTTTTAAGCAATTTAAAAATCACTTGTTTAAACGGTGAAGGAAAAACATCGTAAAAAAACCTGCATGCCTGAGAGTTGTCCATAATGTTTTCAAAGGCGTGTGAATTCTGCCGATCCGCACATGGCCAGCGTGGTGGACTATGGCCAAACCCTTCTCATACTGAGAGGAGACCCGTGCTCTGTAGTGAGCCGGCAATGGGTTCATCATAATGACAATTTTTATTGTAGTTTATGTAAAAGAAACAACGTGTCATGTTATTTTCAGCAAAGATTCTAATACTATGGGCAGTGACCGAAAAATCATGCTGTTTATAATACTTAAGACTAGCATTCGGTATATCACCTTAACTTATGGGAAGGAACTTAATCAATTCCTGATTTAAGTTCTTAATTAAGTTGTACTAAATCCTTGCTTTCCTTTTGAACAGTTAACATAGTGGAAGGCATGACTCTAGTTTTAGACTCAGTTTAGTCTAGGATTCATGTGTGACAACAGAGTCAGCATAAATAATATTGCGGTAATTAAATACACGCCACAAAACTTAACGACTAAACAATTAACCATGGTGCTTTTACGACATTACAAACAATGTGTTCCGATATTTTGTACGAAGACGTCGTCTACGCTCATTCCACAGTGCACTGTCATTTACAAATGTTTTCTTTTTTTCAGTATTAGTGAATTTTGGAGCCAATTTTTTTTTTTGTAAAATTTAGGCTATAAGAGACGGGTGTATATCTGAGTATACAAATCCTAAAGTTAACTGTACTTAAATAATGGAATGGCTTCATTGAATAACTATTGTCAAGGTTAAATTAATCATAAAGTAGTACTAGATTTCGATGTATTAAGAGACATCCTGAAGCGGTGATAGCCCATTGGTTAGGGCATCAGCCTCCTAATTAGAGGTCGCCGGTTCGAATCCGGGCACGCACCTCTAACTTTTCGGAGTTATGTGCGTTTTTAAACAATTAAAATATCACTTGCTTCAACGGTGAAGGAAAACATCGTGAGAAAACCTGCACACCTGAGAGTTCTCCATAACGTTCTCAAAGGCGTGTAAAGTCTGCCAATCCGCACATGGCCAGTGTGGTGGACTATGGCCAAACCCTTCTCATATTGAGAGGAGACCCGTGCTCTGTAGTGAGCCGGTAATGGGTTGATCATGAAGAAACATCCTTTGGCGAACTGACGCGGTCTAATGACAGCGGTGATTGAAATTCTTAAAACACAATATTTTGAGAGTAATCAGAACATTATTTTATGATAACGCATCAGTTCTCAAATAAGAGAAAATTTAAATGAAATGAATTTAAAAAAGTAATTTCTATATGTTACGTTTTTAACGTTTATAAATATGAGAGAATTTTGTCTATTTTTATATTGGCATGCATAGATTTGGCTTACCAAGTCCCAGGTTCTGTTGTATATTATTCGCCATGCTGCGATCGGAAGCTAGTCCTGCCTATACAGTTAACTTTTGTATTTGTATACGCGGGAAGTCCAAAATGGTACTTCAATTTTACTTTATTTTAGTATCAAATCACGTATACCTTCATTTTTAACATAAAATGAAGGAATGCGTAAATGTTAATATAAAAACCTCGCGTATAAGTAGGGTGTTAATATGACTTCTGCAAAAGATTACTCGCCAATATACAATATCAACCGAAACCCTTCAGTAATGTAAGAGCAAATATAAATAAAATGTAGGAAAAGAAATTAAACTGTTTAATACATAATATGTATAACTTAAAACAAGATATTCGGTCACTTTTATACCTTTAAAGAAATTCTGATGGGCAACCTCCCTGGTGAATTGGTAACCTCTGTGCGGTATAAGTGGGAGGTCCTGGAAACGAACCCCGACAGGGTCAATATGGAAAATTATGATTGCTAAATTTTCTACAGTCTGATCTGGTTGGATGTTATGATATAAGCTTGTCATCACCTTAGCGACAAAAATGATGATGATGTCGCGTAAAACAGATACGCAAGTTACCATCTTCCACGGCATCATCACTTACCACCCGGTGGTACATTCAACAAGTAACTATTTTTTGAGTCAAAAAAAATAAACAAAAAAAAAGGTCCATTAGTGAATTATTATCTTATTTTCCTCGGTCACTTTTCTACTAAACTTTCATACTAATATTATAAATGTCAATGTAAGTTTGTTTGTTTGTTACGCTATCATAAGCTAAATACTTAACCAATCATCATGAAACTTTGTACACATATTCTTGAAGGTATTAAAAGTATGATGAGATACTTTTTATTTAAAAAAATATATATGTATTTTTAACGATAGATGGCTTGTTAAAATATAGTTATCATATCGATTATATCTGTTGTAAAGATCTCTGATACTATTTAATAGCTTGAGATCAAAGCCGCGGGTAAAAGGTAGCTAGTACATTATTGGATTTGAACCGGTTGGAAGATATTTTATGTTTTCCGCGGCCTGGCGAGAAATCGTTTGCGAATTCGTATTAATACACCCGATTAAGTGTACTATTTTTTTGTTGTTAGTAATAATTTTGCGATACGTTTATTTATTAGTGAAATTTAGTTGCCTAGGAATAAACTATTAGTTTAAGAAAGTTTTCTCAACGCTTACAAGTTAGTGTGCTTAAATTTTTAATTTAATTTGTTTAATATAAAAAAATAATAATCTTAAGATTCACTAAATGTAAAAAATATGTGTAAAATTAATGCAACCGACTTAAAATGCTAACATATCTTTGTTCACAAACATTAACTAGTGGAGGTACCGATGAAAAGACGTCCTCTTTGGGTTTAAACCCAATTATAGTCCGGATATCATAACGTAACCGGATGGGCTACCAATTTGGCCGACACATTATATTGTTTGTTCATACATTTATCACTGATACCTAAAAATCGTTAACAAAGAGTATGCACGCCCCTTTGTAAGCATGACTGCTAACAGTGGAAGATAAATAAGACTGATTGTGACGTCACGTTACACTGTGAGACCTCACAGTAATGTTTGTGAACACAGTTATGGAATACTTATGGAATAGAAACAAGATTTTTGTACTGAAAATTCTCACCATATTAAAACCAATAGTTCTATAACCCTAACTAGTTACTAGATACCCTAATAGCTAACTAGTTACTAGATACCCTAATAGCTAACTAGTTACTAGATACCCTAATGGTTAACTAGCTACTAGATACCCTAATGGTTAACTAGTTACTAGATACCCTAATGGTTAACTAGTTACTGGATACCCTAATGGTTAACTAGTTACTAGATATAAAACTATTGGTTCTCGTGTATTTTTTTTGTAATGAGAAATGTATAATAAACGAAGAGGAACAGAAACGGGAAACTTTCAATTATTTAAAACATAGCCAATGACAAATTAAAGACTATCTATTAAACCAGATAGTTTTTAACTAACGGCAACATGATCTAGAAATTGCCCAATATCTAGCCCGTTTGTGAACACCTAACAAATAATACTATCTTAAGCACAAGTGTCGTGTTAGATGTTATTATTCGCTGTGAATATGTGAAAAAATACAAAAACAAGAAATGTCATAATAAAATGAATATAAAAGATTTTTGTGTTTCCTTTTCACCATCCTTGTTTTTTTTTTGTCGTGGTGGAAAAGCTTTATTGCTACCTCCGTCCCTTGGGCAGGACTAGAGGTTATGTGGGACTCCCCCCTAGGGGGTATACCACTAAAAACCACCACGGCGTGTCCCTCACGCTAAGTTTTTTCCAGGCGCCCAGGGAACACCATTGCATTCCTTTTCACCATCCTACCGCCAATACTGGCAAAGATATAATCCCAAGTGATAGCCGAATAGAACGGATTAGAAAGATTTCTCGGACGATTTTCTCCTGTGGTGTTACAAATGGTCATGGGCGGCTGTAGACCTACTAATTTGTCCTTCTAGGATGTCTAAACTCCCTTGTTTGTATTATGATTATCTGAATAAAATATATGGAAGGGACGTCGACTACGAGATCGACCTGGAGACCAGTGGAGAGGGAAATGAGGGTTTTGGGGGCTGGAAGGTAGCCATTTCACACAGTCTTCGATGGAGAAATTGGCTTGACCCAACCAAGACACACCCAGAGCTGCACAGCGTTGATGAATACCCGGCTAAGTTTTTTTGGGCTTCTTATACCAGGTCGCATTTGGAACCATCGTAACTTTACTATGAATATGGCTTTTTTACGAATGATTTCACCATAACCTCATTATGTAGTTTATTGACTCATCAAAAGTGCCATTTAAAGAGTTATTTGATGAAAGTTTATGATTGATTGATTGATTGGTGTATTCACTGATAATCCAATAAACCTAATATTAACCTATTCATAATGCATTAGTTGGTTAAGACGTCCACATCCTAATCAGTCGTCGAATCGAAAGGTTCGACCCTGAGCATTCACCTCTAATTCCAACGGTCACGAAAAACATCGTGAGGAAACCTGCACGTCTGAGAGTTCTCCATAATTTTCAAAGGCTTGTGAAGTCTGCTAAATCGCACAATTCTCGTATTGGACGAGACCCGTGGTCTGTAGTGAGTCGGCAATGGCATGGTTGCTCTTGTGGGCGCACACACAATAAAGGGCTTAATATAATAAGGTTTTTTTTTCAATGATATAATATGGCACGTGAAGATATCACTTGTATATTTTGTACACAACATACTACTACTTATATATTATTGCGACAACAATCTAGTTTTATAAACACTTCATAAATATATAACGTGTAATAAATAATAAATTCTCCCAAAACACTCGGGGCAGCGCGTGCGCTTACGAATTATAAAGTTGGGGGCTTGGACTAGACTCCCTGCTCTAGTCATGTGGGACGTTTCGGCCGTGGCTAGTTACTACTGGACTAACAAAAACGCGATGTAGCGCTCCGGCATTTCACGTAGATACAAATTACACCTTTACATAGTGAATTATATTTCACTACAAGTTAGCCGTTGACGGCAATCCCACCTAAGCGGTAAGCGATGCAGTCTAAGATAGTAGCGGGCCAACCTGTTAGGGGTATGCCATTCAGTCAGAACCCTAATCGAGCTTCTGTCAAGTCCAGAGAAAATAAAGAATATTTTTAATTAGTAAATTGCCTCTGCCGGAATTGCCGAGACCGCCTACTTATAAGTCTGAACAGTAAACACTGCGGGGGGTTCAAATCCCAGCGACCAAGTAGTAGGTTTCTTTTTTTTAGTTGCATTTTGTGCTAAAAGAGATCATTTTTAGGGTCCGTCTTATGTCCTTATGAGTATAAGTAACTAAATACTAAGAAACACATACAAAATTATTAAATTTAATTACGTACCTATATTATTTATTGAATTAACTTTAATAATTAAACTTAATTACATATTATCACATAGTCTGCGAGCTGTATTAACTAGGTAAATTAAAAAGCGTTTTCCGCCACTTAAAACTATTTCTAAATGTATCGATGTGAAAATGTGAGTCAGATACAACTTAAGTGCCCTCCTGATTCTGCTGGCTGGGCCGCGGTCGAGTGCACAAGTGTTCCCGTGACCCAGCCACCAGGCGACGCGAAGGAGCATCGCTGGGTTTTAGTGGGTATTCTGGTCGCCAGCCTGGCCGCCGGGGAGTCCCACATACCCCGTCGGAAGCGGCGCAGTCTTGCCTGCATCGCTTCCGGAGGGGATGCGTAAACGCATTTCCCGCAATTCTCTAAAATGTTAAATTGAACGGCGATAGAGTTTAATGAGTTAACATTTTGGCCTTCTTAAATTTAAATCTTATATATCTATCTACTTGATCCAGTCCAGGATTGGCTTTTGTATAAACAAATGTGTTTGGATTCCGCATTGATTGGATTAGGTACTGAAAGGATTCCAAGATAAGTCCAGGCTATGTCACGGAATGACAATGTTAGAAAATGAGTTCCAACAATGTATTCTGATGTTATGGTATAGTGATGCAGTCTACTGTGATACCGTATCAGTACCTGTCTTATATCATATGTGTTCGCATGTGTCGAGATACCTCTGGAACACCACTTGATAGTGTTCCGATCGGGTGCAGGTTGGCTCGACTGCGTGGTTTTTTCTGGTAACAGAAAGTTTGTAACAGTTATTACAAATCACACACACACACGCACGCACACACACACACACACACTCTCCTAGTTATTGATTTGATTTTATATATATAAGAATATATACACATATAATACATATTATATACATTTTACGGAAGGCGGGACATCCTGGCACAAGTAAAATAATTACTTAAAAGGATGTCCCAACAACGGATAAATGTTATATGTAAAACGTATTTTTTGAATAAAAATTTTTTCATTTTCATTTTTCAACTCTGGTATCAGAATATGCATTTTAGATTTCACTTTACTGCTGAACTTTTGTTATAGAACGCTCTTTTAAATCGAGAAACGTCGCAATTAAAAAAATATATAATTTGTAAGTAATACTGCAAAATTATTATACAACGTTACGTGAAGAATAACTTATTCTATTTTCACCTTCAATAGATGGCGCTCTTTCGAACAAATTAAAGTTAACTTTCACGCGATCGAATAAGCAGAAAAGTCGAGAAAGCGTGAAAAGTTAAATAATTATCTACGTACATCCCACTTCTGATCATTTGTTTTTATTACAGATATAATATACTTACTTGTAAAACTCTTCACATTCCTCCATCGTAACGTCACCGCTCACCAGCCGGGAACCGAACCCGCTGTAGTATGAAGCGTAGCGTTGCTACGACAAATATTAAAAAAAAGTTACTTGCTATAGAAAAAAACTAAACTAAACTCTGCAAGGTTAGAGGTTAGTGTCCGGGATAGAACTTCCGACGTCTGATTAGGAGGCGGACGTCCTAACCACAAGGCTATCACAGCTTCGAGTATAATGTGATAGAAGCTATCCAATTTTTTTTTGTTTTATCCACTACAAGTTAGCCCTTGACGGCAATCTCACCTGATGGTAAGTGATGATGCAGTCTAAGATGGTAACGGGCTAACCTGGAAGGGATATGATAAACCCATACTCCTATCGATTTCTACGCGACATCGTGCCGGAACGCTAAATCGCTTGGCGGCACGTCTTTGTCGGTAGGGTGGTAACTAGTCACAGCTGAAGCCTCCCACCAGACCAGACGCGAGCCGGGAATCGAACCCAGGACCTCCAACTTTTTAATCTGACAGCGCGCACGCTGCGCCACGGAGGTCGTCAATTACCTGTAATTGTTTCACGAAGACCTGCTCAGCGACGATAGTGCAGGCGACGCGCAGGCCCTTCGCGAAAGCGTCCATGTACTTCACGTACATCGTCACCAGGTCGCGAAGGTCCCCGTCCCGGCGGGAGGGCAGTTTCAGATTTATACCCCCAAGAGGCGCAGCACCCTTGCCGAAGGGCAAACGTAACGAAAATATTAAAAAAAAAACACAAAAAAGACACTTTTACAATCATTTAAAATTTCTACATTCCTAATTTTTTTTATTTATATAAATTATCACTCTAGCACATTTACTTAAAGAACACAGAGTATGTTGCGATAAAAAAAAAACACAATCTATATTAAATATACAACCACTCAAAAAATTGTATAGGTAATGACTATTTTAATAAGATAACATCCTTCCTTCAGCCTACTAATCCAGTCTGAGGGTCGTGACCACCTCCATCAATAACTTCTCTTTGGTAAATTTTTGGTTGAGGAATATATTCCTTAAGTTACCGTTGGAAGGTTCGTTCGTTATAATATTTTTTTATTATTATATTTATGTATTTTAAAATATATATTAATTTGGTTATTATTATTAGTATGTATATGTTTCGTTTATTTATATATATGTGTGTGTGTGTGTGTGTGTAGATATTATTGCACCACCTTTCTCTTTCCGTATCTGACTGGATTCATTCATTCATACGTTCCGAATACTCCTTCGTTCCAGAAAGCAAATAAAACTTAAATTTCAATATAATTTTCAGATGTAAATAATTGGTTACCTGGTCGACTATACATTTCATCATCAGCGTAGTGGTTTGGACATCGGAGTAATTGAAGTTGCTGGATATAGTAACCCCGCCGAACATACCGTAGCTGAAACATAATTCAAATTCAAATAATCTTTATTCAAATAGTCCTTTAAAAGGCGCTTTTGACGCGTCAATAATTTACATAGTAGTGATTTGATGGTGATAACTACATTCGTAAACTTAATTAGTTTTAAGTTATGAGGGTTCCAAACGCGCCCTGGTCTAAGAAGAAGCCCACAACAAACTTAGCCAGGTATTTTTTTTTTGTTATCACCATCTCACATGCCACTTACAATTATATTAAGAGCTATCTTATTATAGCAATATTTCACACCCATGCTTGTTTATCATTTACGTAATCCTTTACGCTATAGTAGGACTTTTCTACAAGCTTACGTTTTATATAAACTTTGAACTTATTGAGAGACATCCCAGAAATTTCATTTGGCAATTTGTTATAAAATTGTATACAATTACCTTTAAATGAATTTACATAATCACCATTATCCCCAGACTCAGACCAAGATCTATGAAACGAGCTAAGTTCCTGAATTAAGACATAGTTAGAACTAGACAAAGTTATATCTATAATATATTAAAACTGTAACAGGACGAATTCTTTATAATAAATTTATTTAGAATTTTTTTATTGGAGGATGCTTTACTATCGTTACTGAACCCAAAACATTTTAATTTAATATACATTTTTTTGTATTGTAGTGAGATTATCGCAAAATTAAGTAATTATACATATATATCTACGATTTAAATCTCTGTTCCATACTCACACATTAGCCATATACATGTGATGTCCCGGCGGCGTGCATACTTTGTAATACCTGTCCAAGCCGTGGTGTTTAAGGAAGTACAAGCAACTGGTCAAGTCCCACATATATCGGTTCAGCATATCCTCCCTACTCGAGGGTTGCCATGTTAAACTAGCAAAGCTACTGAAATTTCTACCAAAGCTACCGTGGTATGGCATTATTAGCAGCTGACACCTGAAACAAAAAAACCGATTATTTTTTTTTGACGGTAATCATGGAGTAGCGCCATCTAGTTTTAGAGCCATGTACGACAGACAAGAGAGTGAGATCGCCCCCTCTCTTTACGCAGCTCTAAGTGGGATACACAGGTTCTTAAAGACGCACCGGCGCGGGACGTCGCATTGCATTTATTGCATTGGTGGTCAAGACGCGGTAGTGCATAGTCGTACTTGGTGGAGCGTTATAGTCTGCTCTTTATAAATTACGATACTTATAATTGCAATTCTGTTCTACCAAGAGTATCTGATCTCTTTGCCCGTCTAAAACTACCCACGTCTACCCAAATAAAGAAGGAAGACACCCCCCCCCCCCCCCCGCCATATCCTATATTTTAATAATCAAAACAATATTTTTTTATTTATTTATTTTCTAGCGTCTTACCTATAATTCAGCCTATCCTTGTATTCGGCGGTTATTTTAAGTAGTTTCGCGAATAACTTTATTTCCCTGGCAACATCGGTCTGGAAGATGGCGTCGTACCCTTCCCTGTACGGCCACAGCAGAAAACACTCGGCGTTCAAACGCTGCGACACTTCTAGACACTTCTTGACCTGGGTCGCGGCGTGCACGAAGGCTGTCGCCTCGTTGCTTGTAAACGCACCAGAGGTATATCTGTGGGGCAGAGTGATGGCGCTGATTTCATCATCATCATCATCATGAACAACCCATTACCAGCTCACTACAGAGCACGGGTCTCCTCTCAATATGAGAAGGTTTTTGCCATAGTCCACCACGCTGGCCATGTGCGGATTGGCAGACTTCACACGCCTTTGAGAACATTATGGAGAACTTCTCAGGCGTGCAGGTTTCCTCACGATGTTTTCCTTCACCGTTGAAGCAAGTGATATTTTAATCGTTTAAAAACGCACATAACTCTGATTACTTATGATTTACTTATTGCGCTGATTTACTTATTTGCATCATTCATCAAAAACAGTTAATATAATTTTTTTTTCTTTCGTTTTATGGCTTTACACAGATTAGCCAATGTCAAGTTTATAGCAATGTAGAAGTTAGGGAGAAATGGCGGGAAACTTCGCACTCCGCAGACGCGGCTCCCTCAAACCTTTCCCAAATCAATACATTAATTCAAGAAAAGCGTGAAAAAACCGCGCCCGCCATATACGAAGTCTCCCGCCTTTCTCCCTAACACAAAATTACTTTAAAATTTAAATACCTATACCACAGTTAATAGCCGTTAATTTTTTTTTTTTTTCTTTTGTTTTATGGCTTTACACAGATTAGCCAATGTTAAGTTTATAGCAATGTAGAAGTTAGGGATAAATTGCGGGAAACTTCTCATTCAGCGGACGTGGATTCCTCAAACCTTTCCCAAATTAATACCTGTTAACCATTCAGAAAACCAGCCACTACACAAACGACATCAAAACTGTCCACGACACAACCAACACCAGTCCTTTTCAAAATTAGCCAACAAACATTAATTCAAGAAAAGCGTGAAAAAACCGCGCCCGCCAAATACGAAGTCTCCCGCCTTTCTCCTAATATTTTTAAATAAACGGACTGTATGACAAGCCGCTGAACAGATTAAAATATTTTATTTTTGAGAACAGATTAAAAGATTTCATTTTAATCTGTTCTCTGTCATTTAATCACAGTTCCTTCAGTTTTTTTTAAATATTAACTGTTTTGGATGAATTTTGTATTGCATGTCAGAGTCAGGATGTTTTTATATTCTGGAATATAAAAGGATTCCAGTGGATTTATGAAAGAAAGGTAAAATACTAAATTATCAGTATGTTCCTTTCAGGTTTTTTTCGCAAATTATTAAAAAATATAAATAAATACATCGACCAATAGAGGTGTAGCGGCACCGGTATACAAATATAAGGATGTTTTGCTGTAATTATCTTATTCTCATTTTTGAATCGGTGCATATAATAGACTTTGTCCGGGTTTTAAAATATAAATCTAGTGGGAATAAGCAACGTTAACTCAAGTGCCTATAATTAGAAACGTATAATATAATAGAATAGTTATTTTATTAAGTTTATAGTCAAAAAAAGGTTCTTAATTTATATGCGTTAGTAAGCAAGAATTCTACCATTTAAATTGAGCGTTAAAATCCTCAATCTATATCGTCAAGTGAGGAGATTGCTGTCCACTAATAAGTTTTGTCAGACATTTCTAGTAATAGATAGGAATCTGATGTCAAATAAAAGCTTTAAATAAAAAATCAAAGTTACCTCGGATGTGAATGCAAGTCAGGCGCAATCCACAAAAGTTTAAGATGACATTTCTGCGCCAACTCATTTATGTATTCAACAATCTCATCCCAGTAATTCTTATTCTCCTCCCAATTATCTGTTTGCGGAACTAAATCAGTATCATAAGCGGTCCAGTATTTCACGCCGAGTTTGGTGCACAGATCGTAGAACGCTTTGATGCACCGTTTGTAGTTGTCTATGGTGTTAGAGTGGTCGTCCCATGTGCGGATGAGTGTCGGTCTGCCTTGGGCATCAGACCCTGAAAAGAAAGCGAAACTATACTTTAAACTAGCTTCGTTGTTAGATACTAATTAAATAGTTTAATTTGCATTTACAATATGCAAAAATATATAATGTTTGATTACCGCTACGCCAAATCCCTTGACCTGGTGTCGAACCCAGGACCTCCGACTTTATAATAGGAAAGCACACTCGCTGCGCCACGGAGGTCTTCAATTCACTAGCAAGTTGGCCCTTAACTGCATGCCATCGTGCTAGAAAGTTGTCTAAACACGGCGGTACGTATTTGCCCTAGCCTGATACATACCCAAATTGTCCCTTCCGAGGATCGAACCCGCAACCTCCCATGCGCGCTCAAAACTGCGCCAGGGAGGTCCTCAACTTTTATTAATAAATATATGATTGTAAGAGAGGGCTTCCTCTTTAGAAAGACGTCTGGATGGATGTATACGGGAAATCTGTAGTTAAGTCGTCCATTTGGAACTAATCCCATATCCTCAATTCGGCTGCCGCTGGCCGAGTTACTGTTACAGATGGAAGCGTTCCAATAACCCTACCACCAGGCGACGAGTTGGAACTCCTCCAACCCGTCGCCAGGGTTCAATCTGTAGAAATCTGACATTACCATTTTTCCCCGTGTCCGTGAAGATTTCCTCATGAAAACTTTCCCAGTTGGCTGATGAGCGGCTCCGGGCATGGCTAGTTACCACCCTTCCGACAAACACGTACTGCCAAGCGGTTTAGCGTTATCACGTAGAAATAATTAGGTAGATAAGTTTACAAAAACCCATAACAGGTTAGTCGGTTATCATCTTAGACTGCATCGTCACTTAATACCAAGTGAGAATGCCGGCTAACTTGCAGTCGAACTAAAAAAAGGGTAGCAATCAGACAAAGAACGTCAGAGGTTAAAATAACTCGGTTCATTAAAGTACGTTTATAAGTTATGAGTTGTTTATGTACAAATTTTTATTCGGGTGTGATATTATTATTTGGGTGTGTACTATAATTTATTATTGATTATGTGAGATGGTGATGACAAAATAAACCCCGGCTGAGTTTGCTGTGCGTTTCTTCTTAGACCTAGGCGCGATTTGAACCCTCTTAGCTTTAGTTTTAAGTTGTCGATTGTAGTTATCACCATCACCTCACGAATATAAATAATGAAATGAACGATTCATAGATGCCTGTAATAGGTTTATGTGAATAAAGCTATTTTTGATTTTGATTCCTGTTTTTGTGTAATAAACAATTTTTTTTTTTTTTTAATTTAAATGTCCCTCATACCATTGTTCCTGAAGTCGGTCATGGAGACGCTGAACTTGAGCCAGTCCTCCATCGCGCGCGAGTTGACTCGCTCGGTGCTGTTGTAGTAGCGGAAGGTAGCGCTGTCGGCGGGAGTCGCCATATTGTTGTACTCTATTTTGTCTATGCCTAGATATACAAAATAAGACATGAAAAAAATTGAGACATAAGTCATCATCATCATGATCAACCCATTGCCGGCTCACTACAGAGCACGGGTCTCCTCTCGATATGAGAAGGGTTTGGCCATAGTCCACCACGCTGGCCATGTGCGGATTGGCAGACTTCACACGCCTTTGAGAACATTGTGGAGAATTCTCAGGCATGCAGGTTTCCTCGCGATGTTTTCCTTCACCTTTGAAGCAAGTGATATTTTAATTGCTTAAAAACACTCCTAACTCCGGTAAGTTAGAGGTGCGTGCCCGGGTTGAACCCCCGACCTCTGATTAAGTAGTGACATCAAAGTAAATGATTTTAATTCCATTTTCGGATTTTTCAATAGGTATTTCCGAATATAACGTGTGTTATGCCTACAAAATACCCCTTGAAGATAAACGATAAAAATTAATCTTCTTAGAATGATATCTTCATTAGGTACTTAGCTATCTACCCGCCATTGTAGCTCTTCGTTTTTAATTAGTTCGTGGGCCATGAAGTATTTTGATTGATTGATTGATTCACAGATTCATATATTTTGAGAACCATCAAGCAATGAAACCTACATAGAATAGAATCTACGGAATACAGTTTAAGGTGAGTTAATCAAGTAATGAATTTAGAGTGAAAACGACCATTGCTTACTTAAGGTGAGTTAATCAAGTAAAGAATTGACAACGACCATTACGTACCTTGGAAGTAGTCCACATTTTCGGTCGATTTTACTTCGCGCACTTTTTGCCTCTTACCAGATTGAACGTACGACATATTTCTTATTACAGTACTTTACGTGTTTTAAGTAATTTATAATATAAGGCGACTATTTTATAGCCTTACATAGGGCAGCCCCTTGTTTCTCTAATCTAAAGTATTCCAAGACAATATTTATAATCTATAGGTATTATTTTATTTGTTCGTGTTGCAGGTAATATCTGCTGAACAAATTAAGTATTATAATATAAATACCGCCGCCGCACCGCACCGCTCACATTTGTTGTAGGGTATTTCTTAAACACCAAAATATTATACAAATATAATATAAGTATATTTTATTTTATTTTTCTATTAATATGCATGAAATTGGGTGCACATTCTGGGTACCGTTATAGTTATTATAAGTGAAAGAGTCACCAAGTATATGCGGTTTCACCTCGTAAACATACGCGTAGATAAAACTTTGGCGTATCACTGACGGACGTGTGGACAGTTTTAATCTTATATAATATCGTTTGAATGGAAGCAACGAAGCGTGCCTGTGTCAGGTTGCTCATTGTGTTAAACCTGCTCGGGGCGTTAGCTGTTAAACTATGGTTTAACTGAACAAAACAAATTAGTACGAGGTGTCATGTTATAACTGCTTTACGAAATCAGAACTCACCGAGTGACAAGAGGCAAGTAAACTTCGTAGTAAGTAAATTAAAGTATTATAATAGGTAAGTTATCAAATCGAAAAATCAAAATAGCTTTATTCATGTAAAACTATTACAGGCATCTATGAAGCGTTCAGCACCATCTCACGAGTAGATAAAAAATTATAATTATCTATGGATTTAGAGCAATGGGTGTGAACCCAAGCTTTTTTATCGTTTATATTATCCTTAATATCGTAATAGGATTTTTCTATAAGCTTACGTATATATTTCAGATATAGTATCTATTATATGGTTAAACCAACCAACTAATCAACCAACCCACCTATGATAGACAAGAAAGATCTCCAAGATTTAAATAGGTATTTAAATAATATAATAATATTTACTTTGAATGAGTTTTTTTTCTACGCTGGGAAATGCGTTTACGCATCCCCTCCGCAAGCGACGCAAGCAAGACAGTGCCGCTTCCGTCAGGGTATGTAGGACTCCCCGGCGGCCAGGCTGGCGACCAGAATACCCACTAAAACCTAGCGATGCTCCTTCGCGTCGCCTGGGGGCTGGGTCACGGGAACACTTGTGCACTCGACCGTGGCACTACCAGCGGCGTCCGCCGAGGCAGACCTTCCACGGGGGGCCTATTATGACCCCCGAACTCCGTCCGAGGCGCGCCAGGACCATTGGACGCGCTTCAGGACCCGAGGATTAGGCTCGATGGGTGAGTTACTAATTTTGTGCAGCCTACAACCAGTTTACTTTTACTTCTAATATTTAGTGCGTTACAGTTAATTTTTTTTTTAATTTTGCAATATTTATATGGACGTACGTTAAATTCTCATATCTATATTGGTGAAATCACGATTTCTCGGATAGTTCGTATTGTGTCCACAAATCACAAATGTTAATTAGTTGAGAAAGTGAGTTGGTATCGATGGACTTAAATATAACATGTGTACAAAAAGCGGAGATATACTCCTTGCGAAATCTTTATCCTCTATTGACGACCTCTGAGGCGCAGTGCGTGCGCTGTCGCATTATAAAGTTGGGGGTCCTGCGTTCGAGTCTGGTGTGGTGGGAGGCTTCGGCCGTGGCTAGTTACCGACATAACGACAAAAACAAATTAGCGTTCCGGCACGATGTCGCGTAGAAACCAATCAGATTATGGGTTCACCATACCCCTAACAGGTTAGCCCGCTACCATCTTAGACTGCAAGATACCTATGCTGACTTGTTGTGTATAAAAAAAAACTAAAAAATGCTGTGTTCTCCGAGATAAGTCTAAGTCACGTCGAAATTCAGTTAAACCCGTACCAACAAATAGACATACGAAAATAAACTTAAAACTGTAATAGGGTCAGTTATTGCAAAATTGCAAATAAACGCATATATTTATAAATAAACTACAAATCGTAACATTAGTCGATTAACCTTAAGCGTATTAAGAGCTATCATGCGCAATCAAGGATAAATAAAATTGTGAACCACTTACAAAAAATACTTTAATAACAACTATATTTACAATTAAACTACAAAAATATCCATAACAATCGTACAATGACAGCCAATAGTAACATCAAAATCGGTACAGGCACCATCCTCTTTGCTTCCACTTGTGTCAGCCCTGACACTTCGCCCTTCTTCAACGGTTGTGCCAGCCCTGGCATTTTAGGTTTGTCTATAAAAATATTAGGAGTATTAATAACATTATTATATATATATACTAGAATTAAAGTAGATTAATATTGAATATTCGATAGCGCAGTCTGCCAGATCCAGATTTTGTCTGGGAGGCTTCGGCCGTGGCTATTTACCACCCTACCGACAAAGACGTGCCGCTAAGCGATTTACCGTTCGGGCACGATGTCGCGTAGAAACCAATTAGGAGTGTGGGATTGCCATACCCCTAACAGGTTAGCCCGCTACCATCCTAGACTGCATCATCACTTACCACCAGGTGAAATAGCCGTCAAGGGCTAACTTGTAGTGTATAAAAATAAAATAAAAAAGATGTAAAACATTCCAGCACTCCCATTTCTAATCAATTCAACATGATTTTCGGTAAAATCATTATATTTATACTCTAAAGCTTGCAATCTAGTATATATTGCAATGTAGTAATATTTCTTATAGTTCGTTTTTAGCCTGTCTAATTGAAACTTGAGTTTCTTAAACACTTTAACACTAAATAATTTTATATATGTTTGAGAATTGTATGAAGAAAAGCCTGCAAGCTGTAACTTTATATCGTTCTTAAGATCTTTTGTGTATTTGTTACGTATTCACAGTTAGATACGAGATTGAAAACTTACGATACACGTAATCACAAGTTCATTATTAACAGCCCGGTTACGCTGTCGCAACCAATAGGGTTAGCTTAGCTAAAATAGACAGACTGAAAAAAAAACTGAACGGGTCTGCCAAATCTGCACCAACGGCACAGCTAATAAATAGTCAGTCAGAAAAAGCAAAAGAAAATAAAAAATCGAGTTCATTAGTACGGCACTTTTCACAAGGATCCGGCTTGAAGGACCAAAAAACTGATAGCTTGTTTTTTTTATTGATTCGGAATTAGTTCCAACGTGAAATGCATAATTTTGAATAATATTCTTTATAGCTACAACTAAGTTTTTTAATGGCTCTATTCTTTTTGGAGGGTATTATTGAAAATATAGGCACAATGGCTTTTAATGGCTCTCTTCTTTTTGGAGGGTATTATTGAAAATATAGGCACAATGGCTTTTAATGGCTCTCTTCTTTTTGGAGGGTATTATTGTAAAGGGCTGAATGCACTCGCCTATGGGCTGCCCCATCATGGAGAACTTGGTGGCGCTGGTGATGCGCACGGTGAGCATCTTGCCCATGTAGCCGGCCTCCTGCGGCACCAGCACTTGCTCGTAGAACTCGTTGTGCGCCACGTAGTACTTCTTGTCGTGGGACACGTCCGTCACGAGCACGTCTTGCGTCTCGCCCACCTTGTGGCCGTAGGGCTCGTACGAGCGGAAGAACTCCGAGAGTTCTTTCGTGCGCCTCTTCACCTCTTGCCCTGGTACCTGTGGATGCAAGATTTCTACATTGGCGACTATTTTTTTCCAGAGAACACTTCTAATAGAGCAAGAGCCCGTGAACCCCAGACCTTCGTTATTTTATAAAAGCTGAAAGTTTGTCAGCGCATGCTCCCAACACAGGTAAGAACGATGGACTATTGTGAAGTTTGGGTTGCCGTGGCTTTGGCAGGTAAACGGTACTAAAGGTGTGTAAAATACCGATCTAAATTCATCAAATAATAAAGTGTGATTTTTTGGTATTACCTTCAGAATATTATTAAAAATCACGTTATTGATTGCCAGACACTTAACATCGTGGCAACCCCTTGCCAGACACCCCTAATGTTCATGAAATTATAATTCTACTTATGTTATAGTATAAAAGCTGATTTTTATATATAATATTTAGGTAATAATTAGATGATGTTTCCTCATCAGCCAGACATTTTTGATAGTTCCAACCCCTTGCCAGACAATGATGTAGGGTCGCTGTAGGAGCGAGCGCGAGACAGTATATGTATAGTGGGTGCGAGTGAGATGGCGAGATAGGTCTATCGCGATCCCTCAATAACAGATTATAAAAAAAAAACAAATAAATAATACTCAAAAATTTAATTAAAAATATATTAATGACATTACAAGTTATTATAAAGCATAAAAAAATAGATTGATGACATGACAGATTATTATTATAGTGTACTAAAGAAAATATTATTTTATTCATTATCATCATTATAATTAATGTACCTCATTATACTCTTTTTGATTTTCAATGCTAGACATTATACGAGACTGAAATTGGTTTTTATCACCTTCATGGAGTGGAAGCATTTTTGATCTCACTTGTCTCTTTTTTTTATTGCAAAATAAACAAATTTTTTTACTTATATCAATACTGGTATCACTTTGAATCGAACTATTTACTTCTGTGGTTGCATTAGCATTTTCACTCACTTCTTCAAGTCCGCGAATGTCCACAGCTGCCTGGGAAGGTTGAAGTTCTGTTGATTGAGAAGCTGAAGGTGGGTGTGATACAGTTAACTCAGACAAATGCGATGAACCTGGTATTGAATCATCTGTTGATATATTTACGTCTTTAGATGGTTCTTTTTCTTGCTCTGTTTCAACAGTCTTTTTAGAATTTTTAGGTTCTGGGGTAAAATATTTTTTCATCAGTCCTGTGAATGATTTGTTACATTCCCTGTGATAACCACTCTCTGTATATTCACGTGGAAGAATGATGTTATTATATTTAAGGTTATGTTTTTTTCGCAATTTTAAAATTAATTCACATTTTTTCAATGTCTCGTCAGAAAATAATATTATTTTATCACTACTTTTCTTACAAATAACACAAATTAAAATATCACCCATGACTTAATTTTTTAAACAAAATCACTTTCATTTAAAAAATCACATAAACAAATTGTAAGCATATAATGTACGTATCATACACTAATAATATATTGAATATACTTTATAGTCTGTATATATTCGAAATATTTTATGTTGTTAATTTATAATAACTATTCAATTAATAATACTTGAAGATAGCATATAAGATTATTTTAGCTGATGTAAACATGTACTAAGTACTAAACAATACATGCGCAGTAGAAATAACAACTGCGCAGTGAGAGATCGCGATAGACCTATCTCGCCATCTCACTCGCACCCACCATACATATACTGTCTCGCGCTCGCTCCTACAGCGACCCTACATCATTGTCTGGCAAGGGGTTGGAACTATCAAAAATGTCTGGCTGATGAGGAAACATCATCTAATTATTACCTAAATATTATATATAAAAATCAGCTTTTATACTATAACATAAGTAGAATTATAATTTCATGAACATTAGGGGTGTCTGGCAAGGGGTTGCCACGATGTTAAGTGTCTGGCAATCAATAACGTGATTTTTAATAATATTCTGAAGGTAATACCAAAAAATCACACTTTATTATTTGATGAATTTAGATCGGTATTTTACACACCTTTAGTACCGTTTACCTGCCAAAGCCACGGCAACCCAAACTTCATAATAGTCCATCGTTCTTACCTGTGTTGGGAGCGTGCGCTGACAAACTTTCAGCTTTTATAAAATAACGAAGGTCTGGGGTTCACGGGCTCTTAGACTATAAGTGATAAGGCCGCCTTTTGTATCCTGCTTCTTCTTTTTTCTGTTTTTCTTATTATTTATATTTATATGTATACAAATAAAGAATAAAAGAAATAAACAATAAACACCAAGTATAATTTGCTATATTCCGCCGACAACCGGTAGATTTGTATAATATAACACCACACAAAATCTTCCACTAGAACCTCTACGCACGTTTCGACCCGACACCAGTTGACTTCACAAGCGAGAAAAGTTACTTTCGGCGGAAATTATACTTGCTGTTTATTGTTTATCATGGACTTCCGCAAAGTAACGCCTGCTTCTATTCATTATTTAAAATAAATAAAAATAAAGGGAGATGTGCAGGGAGATACACTCTAAGCAAAACCTAACTAGACAAGATTTTAATATCACAATTTAATTCACCATCCATTTACATACTGGAGTCAAGTTGTTTATTCACACAAGATTTCATAGTTTTTTTATGTATATATATATATATAATAGGCGGTAAACAAGTTAATTACCACACACCCACCCATTTCTCACTCTCATGTATAAATGTGATTAAGTCCTAACTATAGGCAGGCATATAAAAATAAAGGCATATATAATAGTTTTTATTTTTATTGCACAATATAAACTATGACTGACAGTAGTTGAAGAGGTGAAGGTAGTTTAAAAAAATTTGTAAAAAAACCGCTTTCTTAATGACCTTGTCTATCTGACTCACCTTCTGCATGTTGGCGGCGGGCGTGCCGGGCCTGGGGAAGAACTGGTTGATGAAGAGCGACGGGAACTTGTACTTCCTGCACAGAGACATTGTGTCCTCGAAGTTGGCTTCCGTTTCCGTCGGGAAGCCGCAGATTATGTCCGTCGCTATCGTCATACCGGGCACCCTGTCAAACAAACAATATAAGAGGGTTGAGGAGAAAGGCGGGAGACTTGATATTGGGCAGGCGCGGTTTTTCACGCTTTTCTTGAATTTATTTTCGTTGACTAATTTTGAAAAGCCAACACCAATGTGTTGATTGTGTTGTGGAAATCATAGTTTTGGTGTCGTTTGTGTAGTGGCTAGTTTTTTGAATGTTTAACAGGTCATCATCATCATCATCAGGTCGGCGGTTCGAATCCGGGCACGCACCTCTAACTTTTCGGAGTTAGTGCGTTTAAAAAAATTAAAATATCACTTGCTTCAACGGTGAAGGAAAACATCGTGAGGAAACCTGTACGTCTGAGAGTTCTCCATAATGTTCTCAAAGGCGTGTGAAGTCTGCCGATCCGTACATGGCCAGCGTGGTGGACTATGGCCAAACCCTTCTCATATTGAGAGGAGACCCGTGCTCTGTAGTGAGCCGGTAATGGGTTTAACAGGTATTCTTCACTAATAACTTCAATTCTTCAAAAAATAAACAAACTTTCATATATATATATATAATAGAGATAGCATTAGTTTTAAGTTTACGAATATAGTTATCACCATCAAATCACTACTATGTAAATTATTGACGCGTCAAAAGTGCCTTGTAAAGGACTATCTGAATAAAGATTATTTGAATTTGATTTTGAAACGTGTGTAGAGGTTCTAGTGGAAGATTTTGTGTGGTGCTATATTATACTAATCTTCCGGTTGTCGGCGGAATATAGCAAATTATACTTGCTGTTTATTGTTTATCATGGACTTCCGCAAAGTAAAGTCTGCTTCTATTCATTAAGACCCAATTTGATTCCATTACCCCAACGCAGTCTGTATTGAATAATTGAGGTACTCAGCCGGGCTCCCCTAGTGTCTCTTATTACTTCTTCTATGTTGTGCGGTCTATATACAACAAAGCGTAGATCAGATGATTAGACTCACTCGCTCCTAAGGAAGTCGACCACTCGCTCAAAGTCCGCTCGGGTGTACTCCCTCTTCATGTCCGAGAGGACGGCGTCGCTGCCAGATTGCACCGGCACGTGCAGGAACCTGCAAACAACTTGTGCCTGATAGTGAAAAAGAACACACCTTCACGATCTAGAAATTGTTTACAATTTAATATTTATTCATTTATTTATGTATCTCCTCTTATTCTAGCTTAACAGGGTAAAAACCTAATTTGCTAGAGTAGCCTAATATAAGAGTATATAATGTATATATATATATGTTATATATGTCGGCGCGAAGAAGTTATTAACTTGATTCAGCGGCGCCAAAAACCTCAAGAATTCAATAATTACCCACATTTTAACTATTGATGATTTTGCTAACACAATTTAGCCAGTAACAATACATTTTGTACAAGCATACTTTGTGCTATAAATACGGGTGGTCGATGCCTTTCGGGGGATTCTCTCGCTCGAGACGTCGGACTGTTCGGACCTCTTAGTTATTATCGCAATAAAAGTTTAAACCGGCAAGTTGTGGTTTTAATTACTATGAGCGAAAGTATACAAAGTCGTAACGTCAGCAATGCTGATGTCACCCTTACAAAAAACAACTCGGACGTCCTTGACTCGACATATATATATATATATATATATATATATATATAATTGCCTAAATTTAAATCCGGTAACATATCATCCATGATGTCACTCTTATATATATAATATGCATGATATAATCGCGAAGCTGTGATAGGACGGTTGGTTGGGAGTGGTTAGGACGTCCGCCTCCTCATAAGAGGTCGGTTCGAACCTGGGCAAGCACCTCTAACATTTCCGAATTATTTTATTTATTTATACAATTTTAATGCATACAAAAGAAAGGAAAAAGTGAACAACAAGAAATACATAATATAAAAACAAAAAAAAATTATGTGCGTTTTTAATCAATTAAAATTTCACTTCTTTAACAGTAAAGGAAACCTGCACGCCTGAGAGTTCTCCGTAATGTTCTCAAAGGCGTGTGAAGTCCGCCAATCCGCACATGGCCAGCGTGGTGGACTATAGCCATACCCTTCTCATATTGAGTATATATAGTATATTGTAGTATGCAAGTTGTATATTGTATGTATGTTATGCATGATGGCTTACTTGTAAACTCTTGGGTGATGCATGATCTTCGCCACCTCGGCCAGATGCTCCAGTATGTAGGGCGGGTTGGTCATGCCGAGCCGCAGCCGGCAACCTTCGGGTATCACCTCCACCAGCTTCCACAGAAGTTCTGGCAGGGTTGTGCCTATGTCGCGACCGTATGTACCTGTGTATCAAAGTGACCATATGTATCAAAGGAAACTATGAGCTTGAAACAAGCCAGGCTTATCTTCTAAATGTTTTTGTTTTTTTTCACATGTACAACAGCATTTTTTTTTATCCACTACAAGTTAGCCCTTGACGTCAACCTCACCTGATGGTAAGTGATGATGCAGTCTAAGATGGTAGCGGGCTAACCTGTTAAATGGTTTCTTAACGAAATCGTGCCGGAACGCTAAATCGCTTTGTCGGTAGGGTGGTAACTAGCCACGGCCGAAGCCGCCTACCAGCCCAGACTCGAGCCAGGAATCGATACCCAGTACCTCCAACTTTATAATGAGACGTGAGGTCGTCAAAAATTTGTATTAATCTACATGCTGGCATCAATACAAATAATTATTACAGAAGACATATTTTGATATATAACTAAAAAAAGTCCAGATCTCTCAAGTAAAAACTTAGAAATAAAATTATAAATAATTAATCTTATACCCTATTAATTCATGTATAGCCAGATATCTAATATTTTTGGTACATTTACAGGTTTTTAATCAGTATGAATTATTATGAACTGTTATACAAGAAGTAACTACAAGGTTATCTGGCCATTACTTTTAACAACTGTTAACAGTAAAGATGAGAGATTCTTATTCTGCTGTTTTATGAATAAAGATTTTGAAAATAAGCAGTGATAGAATAGGTAGAAGTTCAGCGACTAAGGCAGAACAAGTTTGATCCAGGACTTATAACTCATAAGAGTTATATGCCTTTTAAGCAATATGTGATCATCATGATCAACCCATTACCGGCTCACTACAGAGCGCGGGTCTTCTCTCAATATGAGAAGGGTTTGGCCATAGTCCACCACGCTGGCCATGTGCGGATTGGCAGACTTCACACAACTTTGAGAACATTATGGAGAACTCTCAGGCGTGCAGGTTTCCTCACGATGTTTTCCTTCACCATTGAAGCAAGTTATATTTGATTTTTTTTTAAACGCACATAACTCCGAAAAGTTAGAGGTACGTCCCGGTTTCGAACCGCCGACCTGGCTTATCGAGGCTGGCGCCCTAACCACTAGGCTATCACCGCGTAAATAAAAATAAAGGGAGATGTGCAGGGAGATACACTCTAAGCAAAACCTAACTAGACAAGTTTTTAATATCACAATTTAATCCACCATCCATTTACATACTGGAGTCAAGTTGTTTATTCACACAAGACTTCATAGTTTTTTTATGTATATATATAACCACTAGGCTATCACCGCTTCAGTTGTGGACGTAACTACATGGTTATGGTATGGTATGTAGAGTTCTTCAAAATGTTCTCAAAGGTATGGTGTATGTGGATATAAAATCATACATACCAGTATCTTCACTAGTCAGCCATATTTCACAAACACCCTCTTTGAACGACTGCTTTGCCCTCTCAACAATTTCCTCAGGTGGATAGCTCCCCAATTCACCCCTAGCGTGTTTCGTCTTACAATACGTGCATTGGTTTAAGCACCCCGTATTTATGGGTATGATTTCTATAAGCGGGTTCTTGCGTACTTTTGGGAGCAGGAGAGAAGCTCCGCCAGCTTTTTTACCGCCATCTGTCTTTTTCTGACCAAATAGTCGCACTGTGTGGCCTGGAAAGATTTGTTACTTAATTAATTAATTGTGTTTACATTACTGTACATTATAGCTGTGATAGCCTAGTGGTTAGGGCGTCAGCCTCCTAATCAGAGGTTGGCAGTTCGAACCCGGGCACGTATCTCTAACTTTTCGGAGTAATGTGCGTTTTTAAAAATTTAAAATATTACTCGCTTCAACCGTGAAGGAAAACATCCTGAGGAAACCTGCACGCCTGAGAGTTCTCCGTAATGTTCTCAAAGGCGTGTGAAGTCTGCCAATCCGCACACAGCCAGCGTGATGGACTATGGCCGAACCCTTCTCATATTAAGAGAAGACCCGTGCTCTGTAGTGAGCCGGTAATGGGTTGATCATGTTGATGATGATGACTGTTCATTAAATATAATCTCTCAGTGCATATATATTATTATTAATGACAGCAGTTAGGAGCAATACTGAGAATATCTTAAAGCATAAGAAGATGTAAGAGTCAAACTTGACTTTCTAAGTCAGGTTGACTCATTAAGTAATATTATATGATAGTTATAGAGTTGAAAAATAAAGATTGAAAGCAAGCAGACCAAAATTGTATTCATTCAGATTTTATTTTAGTAATTAACATTATCTTTTGAAATTGTTTGAAATATAACTGTATTATAAAAGAAAATTTAAGTAAGTAGCTAAGTTATTAGCACTGATAAAAATCCATTATGTAGTAATTCAATAACTTTGTCATTTATTTTGAGACTGATTAGATTTTTTTTTTGTAAATTTTTTGTTTCAATTGTTGCACTAATTTTAATAAAATTCATAAATAATTAATCTTATACCCTATTGATTCATGTATAGCCAGATTTCTAATATTTTATTTCTATTGGTACATTTACAGGTTTTTAATGAGTATGAATTATTATGAATTGTACAAGATGTTACTACAAGGTTATCTCACATTACTTTTAACAACTGTTAACAGTAAAGATGAGAGATACTACCACCATTACCATGCGGCTTATTTGTAATATTAAAAGCCTACAGGAAACTTGGTTGATAATGTAATAATTATTATCTGATGTAACTCAATTTCTGCAATAAATGATTGATTGATTGATTGATTTATATGATATAAATCAAGACACTTGTGGCAGAATTTAATATCTTAGTTTTTAGAACAATAGAAACTTAAAATATACAATCTGTAGTGTTGAATAAAAACAACAAGTAAATAATATACTGTTGCGGTGGCCTTGGCGCTGCAGATCTCCACAATGTTCGGGGACGCACACACAAATGACTTTTTTGATGTTATAAAAATACTAACATAGTAATTAAGCATAAAATGTTACTAACATACTAACAATATATGGACAGTTCCAGATACATGTCCGATTTAAATGAGAAATAAATAAATAATAAATATTGATACCTTTCAGCGTCTCCTCAACAATCTCAACAATCCTGTCTATTTGCTGCACTCCAACCACACTGAGGCCTTGCAGGTAGTTGGCGCGCGGAGCTCCCTGCGGCACGCAGCCTGCTACCACAACATGGATACCCCTGCTTCGACACAGTTCTATCTCATTTCTGAAATACACAGAAAGAATAAGCTTTAAAAACATAAATCAAATATTATTCAAAGTTCATTTGTGTTTTTCTCTGTAAAGTGGTATTTGGGATTTCACTAGAACAATGATGATGATTGATGAAATCCAGACACTGATTTGGACATCTGGACACAAATTTGATAAGCTCAGAAGATCAAATTCAATACCTAGGTAAGGTACAATAAGAGATGAAATAAAGAAAATTTTATGAAATGCCATATATCAGCCTGAACTTAGGGAATAAGTGCTACTATAAAAAATTACTATTAATAATAGCAAGCATGTTAAGTTTTTAATCTGTTTAATTCCTCATCTCTCAATCTTCTCAGATGGTAGACACTTAAGACTCACTTGTAGTAAAATAAAAAATTTTGTTCAAACTATCAAATTAGGGACATTATAGTCATATTAAAATCATATGGTAAATTGGCAGTGCTTTGCACCATACTGAACTACTAAATCGCTAATAGGTCAAAGTGTGTGTGCCCCCAAAACCAATAAACCAGATTCTGAAATTTTAAACTCCAATTGTCTTCCATATATAGAACCTAAAACCTCACCAACTTAATAAGACTGCAGCACTAGATATTGCAAAATCAAGAAGTCACTAAAAAAAAGTTTTACATACTTAAAGTGATCCTCTGCAGGACTTTTTACAGTGCAAGAGTTGAGCAGCCACAGCTGTGCCTGCCACTTGTCCTCTGTGAGCTTGTAGCCTTGAGCAGCTAACAGTCCCGCCATGTACTCTGAGTCGGAGTTATTGTGAGCACAGCCCCAAGTTTTAACAAAGATAGTTTGGGTACCTGTGATAACCATATAATTATTAAAAAGCAACTCGGCAATGTGTCAACGACCTTATTAAACTAGTTTTTAGTGTGTATAACTATGGATTACAAGGTATAGGGTTTAATTCCCTGATCAGACCAAAATTTGTTAGGTATTTTGTTTTTCTGACAAGAAATTATTTTATCCTCAATATTATTATAGGTTGTGTTTGTAGTCTTCAAGTTCAGGTAACCTGAAGGTTACAAACACAACCTATAATAAGCTTTGAATAGCTTCTTTTTTTATTGAAGTACATATGAGAAGAGAAAATAGGCTTTTTCAAAACACCTACATTTTTTTAACAAACCATTTATTATTCATTAGTTTATACTTTAAAAGTATATGATTACATTTAAATGAATAAGTAAATGCTACTTACCAAGTGAGCACAGCTTGTATTACTATGAACGTAAGATTACTTCAATAACATTGTGCCATTATTGGAAGTTTTAAATTAAAATAAACAATGTTTGCTTAGATGTACATAATATGTTACACATATTAAAGTAGTCACAGATGTCTACATAAAATGTCAAACATTGAAATTTAGGTATAACTGTACCCATGTCTCTATCAAATTTTGTCTCGCCTAAAACATATCGAGATCAACAGCATCTTCTAAGATCATAATTACATCCTTTTTGTTTCTCATAAAATATTTTTACCGCGAAAAAATGAAATACATATTATCAAAATATTACTTTAAGGTTATGGTACCTGGTACGACGCTCTCTAAAAACACTTTTTCGACTGGTTCCAAGTCTTTCTTTTCCTTCTTTTTTGATCGTACGCTAACATTTTTCCTGCTCGCATATCTCTCCTTAGGAGTAATGTCCTGCGAAGATATCAAATCTTCAATATCGTCGATTATTTCTGAAAAGGCACCTGGCATTTTTGGGATTATTTTGAAAACTTATCACATAGTCAAATGTCAATTGTAAACTGACACTTACAAGGACGGTGACGTTTGATATACAAACAACATACAGATTATATTAGTGATGGCTGTGCTGTTGGGACAGATATTATAATTTATATAAACGGAAGATTATGTTTGACGACCTCTGGCTTTATTCAATCCGGATTTATATCCGGAGCCAACCGAGAACAATTAATAACTTTTTTTTTGTTTCACCTCGTTTTTTGTATTAAAATTAGATAGCCGTGGTTATTATTAATGTGCGAATATTAATTTACTAACTTAGGTTTAAAAAAGGGATTGGTATATAAACTTCATTAAAATTAATCTAATTATGATATTTGATCTCGTTAAGAAACTCGTAAGATTCGAAAAACTGAGTGCCTTAATAAAGTTTATTTGTAAATACATTGTTCGGATTCCTAAAGAACGAGTAGAACCAATCGTTTTTTGTAATTATTTTTCACGATGATACAAAAGCAATCCAATCGTTTTGGAATGCGTATGAAGTACTATGAAGATAATATCTGATATATCGATCTCCATTCTGGATTTTCGATTATCTGTTATAAATAATGAAAGTATAAGTCCTTAAAAAATAAAAAAGAGAAACAAAGTTTAACAAGTGTTTAGAACATTTAGGCGAACTTAACCCAATCTCACGTGTGGAAGAGTTATAATCCCGACAAATATTTTTATAAATGTAAAAATGGATGAAAATGGCCAAGGTCAAAGGTCAAGCAAAATCTAACGTAATTTCACGAAGGGTAGTTGTGAGAAGTAATCTCACCAAAAATAGCTCACGTAATTAAATGTATATACCCATTATAAAAAAAAACCTCTACAAATCTCTGATATTTTTTTTGTTTATTTATTTAAAAACCTTAAAAGTCGATGGCATAAATAATTACCTCTATTTAAAGGGATGTGACAGGCGTACAAAGTCACACCACAAAGTTGCGTTATTACAATTTGAGTAATCAACCCTAAAAATGTCTATACCTCGGGTGATACACTGATTTAATTCAAAACCAACATTTATAAAAGGATTCGTATCACAGAGCTACGTTACAATAGGACCCCAATAAAATCGTCGTTTCCGATTAATAATAATATATTCAAGCAACATTTCATTTATTAATCTATTATATACTTTATGTCGTATAAATAAAGTTCTAATTAGATAACTAAAAATTTACCCGGGCTAAAAGCAACAGTATACGCATTGCAAATCTTTTCGAAAGTACTGGACCATATGGTCAGAACTCTCAATGTGTTTTAACATAAGCTGAGAAAAATAAAAGGCTTAGTTATTTTTGGATGATTACACTTTGGTGTATACGAAACATCATTCCTTATTTTATTGAACGAGAGCCTATTTATATCGACTTCAAATAAATGCATATTAGGATAAGGAATCACACTGCCATGTTATACGAGAGACATGTGTGTTTATGTTAAAAGATAAAAGATAACCAAATTAATTCTATCTAAAATGAGATATAAATGAGCAGATCTCTCCGATATACGAAAATCGAAATAATTACAAACTGTGTATTTCAAAACTTGGCAATAGTAGGTACATCATACAATAAATAACGGAATTTTTAACTTTACATTTATACAAGTCTTAATAATCCCTAAGTGTTATCGTCCTCCGTCATCGTAATTGAACACAGCATGATCTATCCTCCAAACGCATTCAAATTAAAATCAGGATTCATACGATAAATAATTTCTGCTGCCAATTCGATAGTGCACGTCAGCTCCTCGGAATAAAAATTTTCTTTTTCTTGTCATAAATTCTTGTAATATTTCAAGTCCCGTTCATTTTGATCGAGTCAAAGATGTCTAGCAAAAATTAGAAAACATATATTGTCTCTTAGGTGTATTACTCAATGCACTGGAACTTTTATGAAGCGGACAATGGATCGTACAGCTGCTATAAGACCGCCATGATATACCCTTGGCCTTACGAACAACTTTAGCGCCTTTTATCCTGTTCTTTAACTGCTCAATGAATAAATAATAATAATATTATCATGCTTTCAATTGGTTAGCTCGCGTTCTAAAAATATACTCCACAGTACATATAAAATTGATTATAAATATTTATACAGTCGAAAAATCTATGTTACATACACTAAGGACAGGTACTTATCGCTTTATCAACAAATAGTACTCACTCCACTATATAGATACAGAAACATACCTATATACATATAGAGCCTACCGTCCGACCCTCCCGTTATCCCAAACGTCGCCTAAGCCGAGGTTCGGCCTCAAAGGAAGCGCCCTTATAGTTGTAAAAATTTAATAGGCCCGTTTGGACACATGTCAGAAATGACATAAAAAATCTACAGCATAACCTTGTTATGGACACACACAATATTATTTATTTCTAAATAGTTATAACATCACGATTACATATCTTTTTTCAGATAAAAATACATAATTATTGTAATAATTACTAAAGAAGGCAATTTTACTATTTATTTTGCCTAATAAACCATTTTGTTTAAACATAACCATTTTTGGCCCATAATACTGGACATGGTTACAAGGTTACGTCGGTGGACTCTTTTTCTTTTTAATTACTAGGGATGTTACCAAAAAAATCGATATTAATCAGACAAAACGTATAATTGATTCAATGATTACTTGTAAAGGAATGTTGAACTCTAAATTAATAACCACATTGTGATTGTAATAAACCATATTATTCTTTTAATATAGTATAATTTTGTAAGTTTGTAAGCAAACAAAAGGTGGATTTAGTGGAATGGCTACTAAGACAAGTCATTGAAGCTGACATGAAAATATTGAAATCAGCTTTCAACATTTTCATGTCATTGATGAAACTGGTAAAAGAAAATAAATTAAAATGTATTTAGTTTCGCAGGTTTATTTTCTTTTACCAGATAATTAAATTGATGAATTTGCAGTTCAGCATGGACTCAAAGTTATAAGAACGCCGCCGTACCATTGTCAGTACAGTGCAATTGAGTTGATTTGGGCTCAAGTCAAAGGATGCCACGCCACAATACAAAGCCGCCGTTCTCCACAAAAAAAAATATGAAATTGTTGAAAGAAGCTTGTGCCACAATTACACTAGAAGACTGGATAAAAGTGGTAGAAAGAACTCGAAAAATAATAAAAGAAGATTACGACAGAAACGTCTATATTGATTACATCCTTGAAAATGAAATGATTATATTTACATGTGACGATTTTGGCTCATAATCCGAAGAAAATCAATAAAGAGTTATTCATTGCAACTAAAAATATTAAACTAAAAACAAATTCTACCTTTTCAAAATATCTGCAGTATTAAATTTAAAGTTAAATTTTCTAAACAAAATTTTAATCCACTGTTCTTAACAATAAGTATATAATCAAATGAGAAATATTCAAACTTGAATCGATTTATCGTAAGTATCGAGTACTGAGTCGTATGGTTACATAACTAGTTCCGTCACTATGACATATGTCCAAACGGGCCTATTACATTTTTACGACTATAGGAAGACGTTCCCTTAGTTTTTCAAAAATTCTTCTGGCAGAGCTTCTTTCCGAAGCTCGCCAAACATCCCGGTTACGCTGTGGCAACCGATAGGGTTAGTACAGCTAATAGACAGTCCGAAAAAATAATAATCATAATAATACGAGCACGGAGCTCGTATCTAAAGCTTAATACCTATACAAAAAAAAATATTTGCCTATTAAAAAAGATAAAGTTCAGTTGATATTAATTACAATTCTGTTACGTCTGTATAAAATCACTATGTATGGTGAAAGAACTATTATAACTAATATATAATATGTTTGACCATATTTCAATATTTCTATCACACTACCATCAGATCACCTATCAATTTTCTGTCTGTCCATTATCGTAGTATGCTTTAAAATAGATGCTAATATTGCTTTAATTGCCTGTGGTAGTTGTTAAGACGGCAGCCACCTAATCAGTTTGAATCGGGGGTTCGATCCCGGGCACCTCACTCACCTCCTCACCTCTAACTTTTCGGAGTTAAGTGCGTTTTAAGCAATTAAAATATCACTTGCTTCAACGGTGAATCATCGTGAGGAAACCTGCATGCCTGAGACTTCTGCGTAATGTTCTCAAAGGCGTGTGAAGTCTGCCAATCCGGACATGGCTAGCATGGTGGACTATGGCCAAACCCTTCTCATATTTAGAGAAGATCCGTGCTCTGCAGTGAGCCGGCAATGGGTTGATCATGATGATGATGATGATTGCTTAAATAGTAAAAATGATATTCACTTTCAATGTTCACTGATAAACTAATTAAAAGTTTAATTAGAGACAAACTATTTAAAATTGTGTGTCATATGAAATTCAAAACAAAGAAGACACAAACGTTACACTTGATTCTTTCGAACTTTCTTTCGAACAGCAGCGAAGTAAATATTCTATGCAGTACGCACGCAGTAGCGCGCGAATCCTCGATGAGAGCGGGTGTATGTTTCAGTTCGTGTAGTTTCTATGATTCGTGAATACGTGTTACTTTATTAAAGAAGACATTATTAAAATTGTACTGTAAATACTTTTCTACGTGTTTATTGTAAGAGACTTTTGGTCAAGTGAATTTTTGGATTAGTTTTGTTGCTTGAAAAACGGTAAGTAATAATAATTAATTATTACTCTTTTATTTACATATCATTTTAAATAATAACTTTTTGGGGCGAGTATTTGAATTACTAATCGTGAAAGAATCTTTAATTTAATACTTACGTTAGTCATGAATTCTTTGCGGTGTTTTATTTGGTTATACATTAAGTTAAGAAGTTTATTTTGACACATCATAATACTGTCTCGGTAAAATAGGTCTGTATAATTATCTACCTGGTAGTAACCAAGGTAGTTTAAAAATTTCTTTATTTTATAAGTCTGTTGAATTGTTTTATTTTGTTGCGATCAGTATTTAGAAGCTTTACTACTAACCAACCAAATTTAGAACATAAAATTGGTGCCTCTCTACTTATTTTAGGTATTTTTTTAAATGTAAAACTATGTTGAACAAAATTGTTTTAAAACTTATATTTAAATGCTGGATTTAAATAATAAGCTAGTTGGTTAAAGGTCTGATTTGTTTACTAATGTTTATAACTTTATAGATACAATAGTACAATAAAATAATGTACCTACAAATATTATGTGCGATTTGTATACCTAACATACATAAGTAAGTTACCTACCTGCTTGTAAAAATATATCGCAAAAGTTGTTACCCACATGTTATTTTAAAGTTTGACGTCATATTTTTTTACGCAAGGCCGTTACGCGCTATTGAACAGCGCATGGTAGATGGTGATTCCTCTGCGTATGGTAGACCCTTGCCCCTTCTTTATTTCGGTAGTAAAAAAACACCGCGTCCGCTCCCTGCGCACGCGCCGCTCACACCACCTGCCGATGTTGCCTATTTCATATTATGCACTTTCTAGTCACTTATTAATTCTTCTTATAAATAAATATACCTACAACGTTGTAGGTAGGTAGTAAAGCTTTATAATTGGAATATTGCATGGACTATAGTGAGAAACATAGGACCTTATGGAATCATGCCCTATAGATTCTATATTAAAATTTGTCAATCCACTCACTGTTTATACCCACTAAATAATAATAAATAGTTTTTAATCCAAAAAATTGGGATTTATACAAAAAATTGGTAGATACAGTTAGACACTTTTATTATAATATATGTAAACACTTTTGTTGTTCAATGGATTTCCTTCAACAGCCTACACTATACTACTATAATATAGGTACTATCTAATAGATTTGTTGCACTGTTACGAAATCTAGTAACTACTAGATTTCGTAACAGTGCATTGACCTTCGATCAATAATATAGGTACAAATTATAATAAGTAATAGAATATCTGTCAGTAAGTAAAAAGTGTTCGTGAGAAATAATCACTCACAAATTGAAAGTCGGAAGTCTTACCTACCTATATTAATAAACGAAAACACCAATGGTGTTTTTGGTTAAATTTTGAAAATAGAATGAAAGTATCGGCCTACCTACTTATCTATATACATATTTTTTTATTTCATTTCGGTTTGTTTCAGTGTAGATGGTTGTTGCTTACTTTGATATTAAACGAACATAACCTTGTCAGGACATTGCAAATATAATTTAAAGTAAGGACCCAAACATAACATTGAAGGATTATAATAATTTATAATTTATATTATATAAATTTAAATCCAATATCTTTAAACACTGAACTTTTTGAAGTGAAAACTTCTTTAGCGGCGTTGAGCACTTTTTCTGTAATGGGTATAAAATCTTAAACTCGCGTCAGGACACGTGACCTGATCGAAAAAGCGTAAGACGGATGGAGAGTAGACAGCTATCCCCTCTCTACGGCGCGGCGAAAATGTATGCCTGGGCCTACTGTTTCGTTTAGGCAGCGCAGGGCGCTTGCGCGAATGTTCGTGTATGTTACAGCGTGCCACGCGCATCCATGGATGGTGACAGCTGATGGCTCGACCGTCTGTGTAGTGATCACATTGTTGTGTATTCGTAAAATTCGTGAATGTAAAGTGCTTAAAATATGGAAATTGATATAGATAAACTTTTTAATGTAAAATAATTGTAATAGTTTTAAAGTGTTAAATTTTTAATGTAATATAAATTGTCATGTTTGTGTACGATAGCGCAATATATGAATATTGTATTCTACCACATAAATGATAGTACTTTTATACTGATAAAGCAATTGGTGCAAAATTATTCCCTAACCATTCCAAAATATCAAACATACTCAACGTTAATAATCAAGTTTTCACTTCTGCCGGCACTCCCGGAGTGCAACCCGTCTTTTTTTTCTCTCTCTTTTTACTATGGGAAAATAGGTAAACAAAAGTATGGTGAAGAGACAGTAATAGGATATTATGGCATAGGAAAAAGAAGCAAGAACGGCAAGAGAATTGTAAATTTGGCTCTGGAGAATAACTCAACAGATAACATTCAGTAAAAAAACAAAAATTAGATATTTTGTTGTTTTTTTTTTTTTTTCGGACTGTCTATTAGCTGTACAAACCCTATTGGTTGCCACAGCGTAACCGGGCTGTTTGGCGAGCTTTGGAAAGAAGCTCTGCCAGAAGAAATTTTGAGCCCTAGGGCTCGAAGAAACTATGGGAACGACTGCCTAAGGGCGCCTCCTTTGAGGCCGAACCTCGGCTTAGGCGACGTTTGGGATAACGGGGGGGTCGGACGGTGAGTGGTCCGTACGTCTCCGAGGCCGTGGATGGAGCCCACGTCCGGATGACGTAAGATAGCGGGGACCTCGTCTTCGCCGGCGAAGACGGTGTGTAGCGTATGATTGTGTGGTAGGTGGTACGAGTGTGTTGTCAGTAGTCATCTGATCGTCAGGGTCATGAAGGATATGTTTAGGTCTCCTCTTTCGGAGAGGAGCGCTTAGGTCGGGGGAGTAAAAAGAAGCCGCAACTACGAGAGGGTTGGGGTGTCGGATTGATTTCTCGAAATAGATTTTCGAGAGTTTCTTAAAGTGCTGAGCGATAGTGTCAAGTTCTAGGTCTCTGTGCAGATCTACGTTACGCACATACCAGGGACAGCCGGTTGCCGTGCGCATGAAACGATTCTGAATCGTTTGAAAGGTTTTATACGTGGGACGAAGCGCTATAGCGGCGCTCGCGTAAGACATGATTGGGCGGATACAAGTTTTATATAATGTCACTTTGTGACGGAGAGGTAGCCTACTGCGTTTATTAATCATGAAGTAGAGTCTGTTAAGAACAAAACGGGCTTTCTGACTGACTCTACGTATGTGCGGCGAAAAGGACAGGCGACTATCAAAGGTTACACCTAGATATTTGACAGTGCGTTCCCATGGAATCACACGATTAAATAATATAAGGTCCTTTTTGTATCTGGGGTTAGGGCGGTTTAGTCCGGTAAAAAGAAGCGCTTTGCTCTTTTCCGGGTTAGCTTCTATCCTCCATTGGCGGAACCAAGCGCCTAAGCGCTTGATCGCTTTCTGAAGGCGGGCTACTATGTACGGTAGCGAACGACTGGTTGTGTAAAGAGCAGTGTCGTCCGCGTACTGGGCTAGCTCTACATAAGGGCTCTTGGGTATATCGCTCGTGTACAGCGTATAGAGGTAGGGCGCTAGAACTGAACCCTGGGGTACGCCGGCCTTTAGGGGTCTCCTAGACGACAGAGTGCCGTCTATTCGAAACCTAAAGGTGCGATCGGTTAAATAGTCTTTTAATAGGTATAAAAGCCTATCCGGGATACCCTGGGTTTGTAATTTATAAATGAGACCGGCGTGCCAGACTTTGTCGAAAGCCTTGGCTACGTCGAAGAATACGGCTCCTGTGAGGCGACCACGTTTCCAATCGTAAAGCCCTCGCGCCACGTGCTCCGTTAGGCGGTGCACTTGGTGGACGCTAGAATGTTTGGATCGAAAGCCAAATTGCTCGTCATTGATAAGCTTTTTAGCTTCGATGACGACTTTAAGTCGGGCGAGTATTATCCTCTCGTACACCTTTGCTGAGGAGTTGAGAAGACTTATAGGGCGGTAACTAGAGGGGAGGTTAGCGGGCTTACCAGGTTTTTTAATACCTATTACTATAGCCTCTTTCCACTCTGTGGGGAAAGAGCATCCTGCCAGCAGGGCGTTATATATCATTACCAGTAGGTACAGTAGCTGGGGAGGGATGCATTTAAGTGCCCTGTTTGTGATCACATCGGGACCGGGAGCTTTCTTAGAGTGCAGCCTATTGATAATCGACTGAACCTCTTCGCAAGTCGTGGGAGCTATGGGCTCGCTGTCTGGAGACAGTGGGCCTAGTGAGTCTATTTTATTGGTGACGATACCTACAAAGTTGGGATTTATAGAACTATCGCTCGGGGTGCACTGTGCTTCAAACGAGTCAGCGAGGCATTCGGCCTTATCCAGATCTTCGAAAGCGGGTGGAAGATTGGGTCGTAAGAGAGGGGGTGTGGCTGCAACGTGGTCAGCTTTGAGAGCTCTCGCTAGGCCATGGTACGCTGTATGGGATGGCGTGAGCTCTCCTAGCTTTCTGTCCCAGTAGTGGGCCCTCAGAGAGTCAAGGCGAGCCCTGAGCTCTCTTTGGATTTGCCAGAGTTTTCTCCGGTTGTCGTCTGTCGGACAGTCGGCATGTGCCCTAGCTTGGCTGTTCTTACGCGTCAGTATTTGTCGAACGTTGGCCGGCAATTCTCTACGACCGAAGTCGTTAGAAATTGTGCGGGAACAGTCGTTGACTGACTGACGAACGTGCCTGGTAAAGTGAGACGCTGCACGTTTAGCGTCCTCTACGGAGTCTATGGTGTCGGGGATTTCATTAAGGTTATTTTGTTGTAAATACAGTATCGCACTCGATCGCTCGCCGGCACGTCGCCGTCCGTAAGGTAGTAACTAGCTACAGTTGTACCCTACCCACCAGACCAGACCAGACCAAGGCAAATTCTTAAATTATAAACTCCCGCCGCGCTCAAGAGATTAGTATATATTTAAAACTTCTTATAAACAGACTAAACGTCTAATAATCTAATCTGTTTATGCAATAACTTATCGTGCTGCCATATTATTTACTCTACGGCGCCGGTGATAAGGTTTAAATTCAGAACTACAGACCACACATCACTGTATTAATATTCTTATCAAAATCAGTCTGAAATAATCATTCGTCATGGGAAATTTGTTTTGTTTATGTAAAATTGTAAACTGCGGTAACACGTACGAGGACATAGTCATAGGTTAATCACACTTTTTTTTTATAACGCTGACGTAGGTTAATGTTATAATGTTTATTTCAATCACTTTACCCTCCTTTTAAATTTTATTAGTTTTAGTTTCCAAGATTTATTGACTTGCGGCGAAGGTTCGCGACGTATTTCGTGGATGGTTATAATAGTTTCATATGTACCTAAATATGGGTTTACGTGGATGGTTATATTAGTTTGATACGTAAATACGGGTTTATGAAAGAGTTTAGACGGCTTAAAGTGACATCTTGGGTGTCACTTAGGACGTATTGCTAGCATATTATATGACAGCTAGCTGGTTATTTCAGCAAGGGTTCTTAGATATTGAAATTTTTATATTTTATTTGTGAAGAAAGATTAAACCATTTTGAAGTAGAAAGTATGAACCATTGAAGCGGTGATAGCCTAGTGGTTAGGGCGTCAGCCTCCTAATCAGAGGTCGGCGGTTCGAATCCGGGCACGCATCTCTAGCTTTTCAGAGTTATGTGCGTTTTTAAACAATTAAAATATCACTTGCTTCAACGGCGAAGGAAAACATCGTGAGGAAACCTACACGCCTGAGAGTTCTCCATAATGTTCTCAAAGGCGTGTGAAGTCTGCCAATCCGCACATGGCCAGTTTGGTGGACTATGGCCAAATCCTTCTCATATTGAGAGGAGACCCGTGCTCTGTAGTGAGCCGATAATGGGTTGATCACGATAAATCATTTTATTAGTGACTTGCACAAAAACCTATTTAAGAGTATCTTAATCATTAAGTCATTTTCTAAACGCATACATATAATTTAGGTTTTTTTATATATATAATATACTTATATTAAGTTCAATCTAGTCTATCTTATAATATCTCTTCTACACGTTTCTGTCTTAAAGATGTTTTAAAAATAGGAAAACATATCTGTTAATTTTTATAAACCTAAATCTTATAATAACATTTTATGATTCAAATTAAATTTCTAAATAAATATGTACATATAAATAAGTATTACCTATTGTTTTCAAATAATTTAAACATATTCATATCTAAGCTATTGTTACTTAAAACCAATGAAAATAAAGATGACCTTTTATGTCAGATAAAAATATGTACCAAGTACCTATACATAGCTTTTGCATTTTTTGCGTAAGTAGATACGTATTTTTTTTTTGCGTTATTTGCGATAAATATCACGCTTAAGCGAAACATCGTGATTCGAACATTAAATTGTATCTCGGGTCGAAAGTTATCGTAATCTTGCTCGACCCAAATTTTGCGTCGGACGAGCGAATCTGGGACCGAGGTTTATTTTGATGTACGCGATTCCTTTCACTTCACCTATTTAATAAACACGATGTAGGTTTCTGGTTCCTACCTATGTCTTCTAAATCCTTTTCTCATATATTCTATGCTACTCGTGTTGTCTCGCGATTGACAGGTTATTTAAGATTATAATTTTAATAACGGATCACGCAGGTTATACTAATTCAAATTCAAATAATCTTTATTCAATAACTTACATATTAGTGAGTTGATGGTGATAACTACATTCGTAAACTTAAAACTAAAGCTATGAAGGTTCCAAACGCGCCCCGGTCTAAGAAGAAGCCCACAACAAACTTAGCCAGGTAAATTTTCTTTTTGTTATCACCATCTCACATGCCACTTAAAATTATGTTAAGAGCTATCTTATTAGAGCAATATTTCATACCCATTGTTTATCATTTACATAATCCTTTACACTATAGTAGGACTTTTCTACAAGCTTACATTTTATATAAACTTTGAACTTATTGAGAGACATCCCAGAAATTTCATTTGGTAATTTACCTTTCATTGAATCCCTACGTTTACGTAACAACGTGCGTTTGGGGGCAGCGAAGTCTTATGCTTGGCGCACTTTGGCTTCGCTCAGTATAGTGAGTGTTAAAACCAGGCAGAATTAATGCCGGAGGTCATTAATTTGCCTTTTAACTACCTCTTAAGTAAGAGAGTAAGTTCTAAGCAAGTTTTATAGTTGGCGGGTTTAGATGGTAGCAGGCTTATTAATCTTTTGACGATCTTCGTGGCGCAGCGCGCGCGCTGTCGGATTATAAAGTAGGGGGTCCTGGGTTCGATTCCCGGTTCGATTCGAACTCAATACTACAACCTAAAAGTGATTGCCGAGAAATCCAATGTATGGGTTTGACCCTTGAATCTGTTAACCACTTGAACGTAGATAGATTTCACATTATATAATCATCATAATAGTTGAGAGTCGACAGTCATGCGACCATTTTATAGGGCGTTTTGAATTTTATCGGGTTATTCCTATTTTAGGAATACTAGTAGTTAAGAATTAAAGTTACCCATAATAGTGAGTAATTTTTCACATATCATCATCATCATCATGATCAACCCATTACCGGCTCACTACAGAGCACGGGTCTCCTCTCAATACGAGAAGGGTTTTACCAAAGTCCACCACGCTGGCCATGTGCGAATTTTCATTCCTTCACCGTATAGGTTTTAATTGCTTAAAAACCGACATATCTCCGAAAAGTTAGAGGTGCGTGCCCGGGATCGAACCTTCGACCTCTAATTAGGAGGCTAACGTCCTTACCGCTATGCTATTAAAGCTTTTTTATATATTATGTAATAACCAATGTTTTTATGTTTGTATTCTTTGCATTCCGAAAACATTGATCAGATTGTGATAAAACTTTGACGCTCGCGACGATTCCTTGTCTAAAATGAAAAAAAAAAAAAAACTTTGCATAGTATATAGCTGGTATGATATAAAGGTCGACGTGGGATTCAAACATTTAATTTAAACATATTCATATCTAAGCTATTTTTACTCCATCATCATCATGATCAACCCATTACCGGCTCACTACAGAGCACGGGTCTCCTCTCAATATGAGAAGGGTTTGGCCATAGTCCACCACGCTGGCCATATGCGGATTGGTAGACTTCACACGCCTTTGAGAACATTATGGAGAACTCTCAGGCGTGCAGGTTTCCTCACGATATTTTCCTTCACCGTTGAGGCAAGTGACATTTTAATTGCTTAAACATGCTTGCCCGGGATCGAACCATCGACCTCTGATTAGGATTTATGTAATAATCAGTTTTTTTTTATGTTTGTCTTATTTGTTTTCCGAAAATATTTATCAGATTGTGATAAAACTTTGAATCTCGCGACGATTCCTTGTTTAAATTTAAAAAAATATATTTTATTTTACATTGCATAGTACAGCTGGTATGATATAAATGTCGACGTGGGATTAAAACATTTACGGAATAATAGGCAATTACCTCGCATAATAACTTAACTACCCATATTACTAGAGACATACAAGGTGCCTGTAACCTTGCACTGCCACCTACATACACAGGTTTGTACTACTATGTAGTGAAGAGATAAACGCTCTGTATGACCGTTAGATAATCTCGGCATAACACTAATTAGTGAACAGGGTAACTGCCCTAGATTGCTTCAAACATACGATAATTGTGTTTAAGGTGATACCTAATTAAGTGGGTGTTTAGAAAACCAATTTCAAACACGATATATTTTTAAACAACATCTCTAGTTGCACTTTATTTATTTTATTCTTTATTTGTACACCACAACATAAATGGTCATAATAAGAAAAACAGAAACAAGAAGATGCAGGATACAACAGGCGGCCTTATCGCCTAGTAGCTGCCAGGCAACCCTAGGATTAGGGAAAGAAAAAGAAATAAAAAGTAGGTGGCGTAATGTATAAACAAAAACCTGCGTACAAATAACTACATCATCATCATCAACATCATTAACAACCGATTGACGTCCACTGCTGTTTGACACACGGACTTTTGTATTGAGTTCCAATGCTCACGGTCTTGGGCCACTTGCTTCCAGCGGCTCCCTGCGACTCGTTTGATGTCGTCTGTCCACCTAGTTAACTACATACTAATACATAAACCAGATCACATAAATAATACAATACAATAATAAATATTAAATAAATATTCTAATATATACCTTATAATATAAAGAAAAATAAATATATAAAAATAAAAGTCTTCTTTTTATATAATGAAATTAGACAGCACCTTTAAAAACATTGAGTGACTTTCACTATCTTATGCTCAACGGGAGCGCGTTCCACAATTCGATTGCCTGCAATGTAAATGATGGTTTATAAAATTTCGTTCTATGGAACGGCATGCTCAAAGTCAGCGCATGACATTATCTCTGGTCTGACTGCTCACCAAGAAATCGAAACTTCTCCTTGCGATAGGAGTTTCAGGATCAAATAGCACACAGTACAGAAGTGAAAGTCCATGCATATCGACGACCTCCGTGGCGCAGTGCGTGCGTTATTAAAAAGTTAAAGATCCTGGGTTCGATTCCCGGCTCGAGTCTGGTCTGGTGAGAGACTTCGGCCGTGACTAGTTGCCACCCTACCGACAAAAGACTTGTCGCCAAGCAATAGCGTTCCAGCAGGATGTCGCGTAAAAAAAAATTAGGAGTATGGGTTTACCATAACCCCCTAACAGGTTAGCCCGCTACCATCCTAGACTGCATCATCACTTATCACCAGGTGAGATAGCCGATAAGGGTTAACTTGTAGTGTATAAAAAAATAAATAATAAGTACCCGGCGCAATAGTCTCCACCCTAACAGAGACGTCTGTCTATATATTATAAGTTAACATAAGGCTGTCGACTATATGTCTCAGGCGCACCTTGGAATACTTCGGACACATTGCCAGCCTTAGCTCTGGGAATCGTCAGCCTCCTAATCAGAGGTCGGGGGTTCGAACCCGGGCACGCACCTATAACTTTTCGGAGTTATGTGCGTTTTTAAGCAATTAAAATATAACTTGCTTCAACGGTGAAGGAAAACATCGTGAGGAAACCTGAACGCATGAGAGTTCTCCATAATGTTCACAGAGGCGTGTGAAATCTGCCAATCCGCACATGGCCAGCGTGATGGACTATGGCCAAAAGAGGAGACCCGTGCTCTGTAGTGAGCCGGGAGTGGGTTGATCATGAACGGGCAAGGTGGAAGAAGGCCAAGATGTAGCCCCATCAGCACTGCACTCGGTACATCATTCCACGCCACACTACATAATGCCGGAAACGGAACCATCTGGAGAACCATCGTACGGGACAAGGTGATCCATGCTAAGGATCGCGACCCTCAGTAATGAGGATGACTATGCAGAGAGAGTTAACTCGTTCAGTTGTTAGTTTTATAGTTTTATTTTTTGAAACCATATTGTTCATAATGACCTTTTTTTTCCCGCTGGGAAATGCGCTTACGCATCCCCTCCGGAAGCGACGCAGGCAAGACTTCGCGTATATGGGACTTCCTGGCGGCCAGACTGGCGACTAGAATACCCACTAAAACCCAGCGATGCTCCTTCGCGTCGCCTAGTGGCTGGGTCACGGGAACACTTGTGCACTCGGCCGCATGTGTAATCTTCAAGACTCATAACATTCGACGAGTTTTAATTTAATGATTAATTTAAAACATGTATGTAAATTAACCAAATACCTCATCAACATGCGTAGGATAGCCACCCATTAAATCTATTTAAGGCATATCAACTTCCGTTTCAGGCAATATCCTTCAAGTTTCTAGCTCAAGTAAACTTCCTAGTAAAGTAACTAATGTCCCACACTTCAATAACCTAGCCTCGACAATGTCTTTACGTCGATTCCAACATTTAACGAGCGCTGGCGAGCCTGTCTCAATACCAGAATAGGGTCTGCTGTTTGCATTGGACAGTGATAAATTGTCCATTAGCTGGCAACCCTAGTTTCTTGCCAGGGTTCTCAAATAATGGGACATTTTTGCCAGTAAATTCACATACATTTTAAACCTTTATTTTTCCATGTACATCTTATTATTCTATGTACTTTATTATTGAAATATATTCAAATAACACAAATTTTGGGTACAAGAACAAATATTTATAAGATTTGTTGTCCAAATGTTAACGTCAAATGGGATGCAAAAACTGGTGCCATTGCCTCTTTTTAGAGCTTAAACAGACTCAGATGTTAAAATTAGATATAAATACGAACTTTTAGGATATGACTTAATGAAATAAATAGTTCATGACCTATTAATAGCCACCCAGAGAGAAACAAAGTTTTAAATTAAAAGCAAAAAGACCTTTTGAAATTTCTCATCTATCTTATAAGATATCTAATAAGATTGTTTATGTAATCTAATGAATTATGAATAAATTCTATTGGTTCGTGTTTTATGTCACTCGGAATTTTTAAAACTAGACCATTTAAACTATTATTATATTTACTAAAATATCAGCTCAAATTAATTTATATGTAAATTCGCCTACAAAAATATTCCGAATATTATGCATATAATATGTATTAAAGTGCAAGGGTTTTTTAAAACTTCTTAAAATTATTGGAATAATTAAGACTACCAGACGCTTAAATCCGTGGATACTGGATGAGCATAAAACAAAGTGCTTGGTTAAGACTTAAGTATTTACTAAGTAAACCCGATATTATTAGTCCAAGTTAAAAGAAAAAAACAATGAAAGTTGCTTCTATACGTTTTAATACGTTAAATTACAGAAATTCATCAGTTAACTTACGATTTCTATGTAAAATATCGTTTATTTTTATGATGTGATGAATTTTTTTATGTGTATATGTACACATAAATAAATTTATTGGTGTGTATGAAATGTGTAAATAAATTATAAAATTTTCCACCAACTGACTTGTGAACTTCTTCGACTAGTGAAAATATATCACAGATTATATGGCATCAAGTGTCAACCCTATGTTTAACTAAGGGTTGATAATACAAGGGGATAGAGTCATTAGTAATCTCTAGGGGATCTTTAGGCGTCCAATCGATAGCAAAACGATTTCATAGTAATTTATTGCAGCTGATATAATCCGACAAAATAATAAAGTGCTCAAATGTTATTTTGTAAAATTTAAGCATTACAGAATCCGAGCTCTAGTTATTCGTAGTCAATACGTTAACACTAGACAAACGAGACGGTTAATGCAGCACAAATCTTAGACTGACTTAAAAAATTAAAATGTAATCGGGACCCGAAAACATAGATACATATCTACACTAATATTAAAAAGAGGAAAACTTTGTTTGAATAGACTCAAAAACTACCTACGATTTTAAAAATTCTTTCACCATTCGAAAGCTACTTTATCCACAAGTAACATAGGCTAAATTTTATTTAGGAAAAAATTGGGTTTCGTAAGGTATTGGGGGGTTTGGGGTTTTTCGGACACAAGGAAAATTGAAAATTGTTTACGAGCTAAGCCGCGGGTAGACAGCTTTTCTATAGTATAGGTATTTTATTTTACTGGTGGGAGGCTTCGGCCGTGTCTAGTTACCACCCTACCGACAAAGACGTGTCGCCAAGCGATTTAGCGTTCCGGCACGATGTCGGGTAGAAACCAATTAGGAGTATAAGTTTACCATACCCCTAACAGGTTAGCCCGCTACCATCTTAGACCGCATCATCACTTGCCATCAGGTGAGATGCAGTCAAGGGCTAACTTGTGGTAAAAAAAAAGAGGTATGCATGTTACTTATGCTATAGAAAAGGACATACACAAGGTATTTTCTATACCGATCTCTCAAACAGTTCCCGTGAGAAGATTCAAAATTGTTAACGAGAGAAGCTTTAGACCCAATTTTGAAGACCGCGCAGACGAAGTCGCGGGCAGCAGCTAGTATTTTATATATGTTATATTTAATATAAATAACAAGCAAATATTACCGCCTCTAAACCACTTTATCGACCCTTGATGGCTATCCCACCTGATGTTAAATAATTATGCCTGAAATGGTAGCGACAGGCTGACCTGTTAGTGGTAAACCCAAACTCCTAATTGGTTTCTACGCGACATCGTGCCAGAACTCTAAATAGCTTGGCGACACGTCTTTGTCGGTAGGGCGGTAATAAGCCTCGACCGAATCCTCCCACCAGACCAGACTCGAGCCGGGAATCGCGAAGCGCGATAGCGCACGCTCTGAGCTACGGAGGTCGTCACAATAACGATAAACAACTGCTTGTTAAGTCAGTCTGAATAAACAAGCATTAAACTAAAGTTCCTTTGCTGAATTCCTCTTAGAAGCAATGGATAAAAACAATGTCTTTTAAATGACATCTTAAAATATACAGAAAAATGGTTCAGATCTGTTTTTGAGATATTACTGACTACATTAGTTGTGTCTCATTACATTCGATATAGTAACATTTTCATTTCTATCAATAAGTTTACTTAAAGAATGTATAACTTTAAAATACCCTTTTGGAAAAAGTCGCAAACAATTTAGACATTTTAACTGTATAGCAAGTCATGTGCATACGCCATTCAGCTATTAGTTACTTCATAGCTACATCATGATCAACCCATTGCCGGGTCACTACAGAGCACGGGCCTCCTCTCAATATGAGAAGGGTTTGGCCATAGTCCACCACGCTGGCCATGTGCGGATTGGCAGACTATCAATCCGACACCCCAACCCTCTCGTAGTTACGGCTTCTTTTTACTCCCCCGACCTAAGCGCTCCTCTCCGAAAGAGGACACCTAAACATATCCTTCATGATCCTGACGATCAGATGACTACTGACAACATACTCTTACCACCTACCACACAATCACACGCTACACACCGTCTTCGCCGGCGAAGACGAGGTCCCCGCTATCTTACGTCATCCGGACGTGGGCTACATCCACGGCCTCGGAGACGTACGGACCATTCACCGTCCGACCCCCCCGTTATCCCAAATGTCGTCTAAGCCGAGATTCGGCCTCACTTCACACGCCTTTGAGAACATTATGGACAATTCTCAGGCGTGCAGGTTTCCTCACGATGTTTTCCTTCACCGTTGAAGTAAGTGATATTTAAATTTTTTAAAAACGCACATAAATCCGAAAAGTTAGAGGTGCGTGCTCGGATTCGAACCGCCGCGCCCACCTCTGATTAGGACTGACGCCCTAACCACTAGGCTATCACCGCTTTTCATAGCTACGCAATCTATCAAATGCTTTTATTAAGTCTACCCACAGCGATGATCTATTTCGCCTTAAACCATTTCCGTGCAATGTAGATTTATGGGCAGTACGAGCGGCCTACGCGGAGTTTTTTAAACTCTTCTTGATGAATGATTTTATTTTATTGTTTTGTTTGATACCTTTTAGTTCATTGAGTTACCCGCAATGAAATGAATGAATGAGTTTAGTGCAGTTTACTTCCACTATTGTGGAAGTAAACTGTTTACCGCTAAATACTAAATCCGCTTAGACTAAAGTTACAATTTTTTTTACCCGGTATACAGTTGGCTGATGCTCGCTACTAAATCGAAATCCTAGACTCGTAGACTAAAGTTTCTGTGGTATAAGCTATCGAGGAAGTTCGCTATAGCAAATTAAAGTTTTACTTGTAGCTAATCAAAATAATATAAAGTTTTTCATAGATGATTTTCTCAACAATGGATTTTCTTTGGTATAATACGTAGTAAGGTAATCTATCAGCATTGAAATGTTCAATAGTTCCAGCTTAGAGGTTTAACATACACACTCACACTCTACCCTAAAGACCCAAATAAAACAAAATTATCATCATCTTACTGCATACCCTAATTAAAAATATTGTGATTATGATAATCTATCTTACTAATATTCTATATGCGATAGTGTCTCCTTTTGTTCGTTATTTATAACCTAAATTTGGCTCAAAAACTGCTTTGATTTTGGTCAAGTTTGATAGAGAAAAACCAAAGAAAAATCAAAAATAACAAAGCGATTTCACTTAATCCCTTATTTATTTGTGGGTCTGCTGAAGGCAGCAGACCCACAAATAAATATAAATGTATGCTATGTTTTAACATTTTGAAATTTTTAAGCACGCAATGTATCCAGATCAAATCGGTTACAAACTTCGTGATTTACGTAGTTCGTAGATGCGCCATTAACACCAAATCGGCTTCTTTTTGATAATCCAAATAAAACAAAAAAAAACGAGATTATATACTGCATAATAGATTTCATCCTGTAATCCGTTATGTAAATCCATGAAACGACCGACGTAATATTCTAGCGCTGGAGGATGTTCTGAAACCCTGGTATCATTTTTCTTAATCATGTCTCTTACACCCTTTAAGAAAGCACCAAATATTTATAATATTTTTATATTGAAGTCTATCTTATCTTATATCATGTTATTCAACCACGGTTATTCAAATTCAAAATAATCTTTATTCAAATAAAGGCACAAAGGTAAAAAGGCACTTTTGACGCGTCAATAATTTATATAGTAGTTATTTCATGGTGATAACTATATTCGTAAACTTAAAACTAAAGCTATGAGGGTTCCAAACGCGCCCCGGTCTAAGAAGAAGCCCACAACAAACTTAGCCGGGGTTTTTCTTTTTTTTCGTTATCACCATCTCACATAATGAATACTAAACTATAGTACCTATGGAGATAGAGCAATTCACACCCAAGCTTTTTTATCGTTTATATAATCCTTAATATGGTAATATGATTTTTCTACAAGCTTTCGTTTTATAAAAACTTTGAACTTATTGATAGACATCTCCAAGATATCAATAGGTAATTTATTATAAAATAAAATACAATTTTTTTTGAATGAGTTACTAATTTTGTGCAGCCTACTAAACGGTACTTATCTTTTATAAATCTATATATGTATAATCTATTGTCAGACTTAGCTTACAGCCACAGCTAAGTGGTGGATTCAGCTACTTATGTATGTGAAGCCACCTAGCAATTAGTGAATTAGTGTTGTGTGTGCAAACAGCACTCGATTAAATTGAATTGACAGCTGTCATTAACGAAATGCCGGATCGTGTTTCAGTTCACGGAAACGCGGCTCGCCATTTTATCATTTCACGTAGCTGTTGTCCATTTGAACCCTTCTATGACTGCAAAAAAATAGAAATTTAATTAAAAAAAAAAATGTTAATTATTTTTTTTTAATTAAAAAAATTAAAAAAAATGTAATTGTAAATATTAATTGCCAGTTGCTAATTGTTTGTGTCTTTTTCATGTATGTTATGTCCTATAGATTGCAATAAAGTTATATAAATAAATAAATAATTGTATACAATTTTATAACTAATTAAAAATTATGGGATGTCTCTCTAGAAAACGTAAGCTTGTAGAAAAGTCCTACTATAGTATAAAGGATTAGCTAAATGATAAACAAGCATGAGTATGAAATGTTGTTCTAAGAAGATGGCTCTTAATATAATTTTAAGTGACATGTGAGATGGTGATAACAAAAAGAAAAATTACCTGGCTAAGTTTGTTGTGCGCTTCTTAGACCAGGGCGCGTTTGGAATCCTCATACTACTAAACCTAGTATTAAGTTTTTGTAGTTATCACCATCAAATCACTACTATGTAAACTATTGACGCGTCAAAAGTGATGATTGATTACCTTTCCCGAGCGTTGTCGGGAACATAATGCAAAGAATCAACCTGGCTGTTCATATGAAATGAAATGAAATGAAAATACACTTTATTGTACACCACATCATCACTTCAACCGATAGACGTCCACTGCTGGACATAGGTCTTTTGTAGGGAGTTCCAATGGCCACGGTCTTGGGCCGCTTGTATCATAAAGAGAAGAAATACAAGACAGTAAAGAAACAGACACAAAGAATAGAAGGTACAATAGGCGGCCTTATCGTTAAAGAGCGATCTCTGCCAGGCAACCTATAGACCAGGATTTAATATATATAAAGCAGGCTTAGGGTGTACTATTACGAGAATATAATATAATACATACAATATATTACACATACAAATAAATAAAAATTAATAAAAAAAAATGCATATATGCAGCAAAAGATGCAGGATAGGTGTGAAAAAACCACGTATGTCTTGTGGCTCATTACCTGCTCGTTAATGACAATTTGTATTCAACTGTCGGCGGGCTCGATACAACGCTGCCCTTGACTCCGTGACAGCTTAACTAACCGATAATAATTAATATTTAACTTGTATATACAGCACGGCACAAGCACAAGCTGAATGCCGGGGAGTTTCTCCATAATATTCCGAAAAGCGTGTGAAGTTACCAACCAACATTTGGCCAGTTTGGTGAACTACCGAAATCCCTTCTCATGCCAATGATGGTAATGATGATGCAGTCACGGTTTTTGACGACCTCCGTGGCGCAGCGCGTTCGCTATTGCATTTTAAAGACGGAGGTCCTGGGTTCGATTCCCGGCTCAAGTCTGGTCTGGTGGGAGGCTTCGGCCGGGGCTGGTTACCACCCTACCGACAAAGACGTGTCGCCAAGCGATTTAGCGTTCCGGCACGATGTCGTGTAGAAACCAATTAGAAGTATGAGTTTACCATACCCCTAACATGTTAGCCCGCTACCATCTTAGACCGCATCATCACTTACCATCAGGTGAGATGCAGTCAAGGGCTAACTAGATCAAGGGCTAAAAAAATGATGCGGTCAATGCGTGGTTTCATGTAAACTTATTACAGGCGTCTATGAAGCGTTCATCGTTGAAGCGGTGATAGCCTAGTGGTTAGGTCATCAGCCTCTTAATCAGAGTTCGGCGGTTCGAATCCGGGCACGCACCTCTAACTATTCGGAGTTATGTGCGTTTAAAAAAAAATATCACTTGCTTCAACGGTTGAAGGAAAACATCGTGAGGAAACCTGCACGCCTGAGAGTTCTCCATAATGTTCTCAAAGGCGTGTGAAGTCTGCCAATCCGCACATGGCTTTCTCATATTGAGAGGAGACCCGTGCTCTGTAGTGGGCCGGTAATGGGTTGATCATGATGATGAAGCGTTCATATATAACATGATATATTTACCATTATTTTAATTCGTGAGGTGATGGTGATAACTACATTTTTAACTTCAAACTAAAGCTAAAGGAGGGTTCGTAACGTGTACACCCTTTCTGATTTATGTTACAGACAGACAAAATTTCCGTTTAGAATAAGATGTACTGTGTTATTTCTCATATGAGAATAAATAAATTTTCTTTCTTTCTATTCGTATTTAATCTGAGGTAACACGGTATCTCCGATTTTCGTTCGATCAATGCTACCACATCACGTAATTTGTTGTTGAGTGCTGTCCTGTCTGTATAGATGCCCATATCGATATCAAGTTGGAGCATCAATATTTGTACAGGTCGTTCAACTTTCCCAACATACATGATGGAATATTCAATACGGCTTGCGTGTTTGAATACGTGATAGATTTACATGCATTTCCATACATCTCGGGATCCTCTGAGTATATGCGTGTAGGCTAGCAGAACGTTTACATGTTCACATTGTGTAACTACTTGTTCACTGGCATAGATAAAGTTCAATGCATAATTTAGAAAGAAAATCACAGAATACTTATTCATATAAATCTGCTTTTCCGTCAGATGTGTTATCATGATCAACCCATTACCGGCTCACTACAGAGCACGGGTCTCCTCTCAATATGAGAAGGGTTTGGCCTTAGTCCACCACGCTGGCCATGTGCGGATTGGCAGACTTTACACGCCTTTGAGAACATTATGGAAAACTCTCAGGCGTGCAGGTTTCCTCGCGATGTTTTGCTTCACCGTTGGAGCAAGTGATATTTTAAGTTTTTTAAACGCACATAACTCTGGAAAGTTAGAGGTGCGGACCCGGGTTCGAACCCCCGACCTCTGATAAAGAGGCGGACGTCCTAACCAATAGGCTATCACAGCTTTTACATATAAATTACCGAATGAAATATAGGATAATTATCAATCCATTATCGGCTTAGTTCATGGCACGGGTCTCCTCTCAGCATGAGACGCGGGTTCAGGCCCTTGTGCGCCACGCTGGCCAAATTCGAATTGGCGAAGCTAACTTCGTAGCTTTAGTTTTATGTAACCGATTGTAGCCATAACCTCGCAATAATGAAAAAAATAATGTTTAATAGGTCTCGTTGAAATGATTATAAGAATTTATTAGAAATTCTGAATTAATTTCATTCATGTATAATAAATATAATAACTAACTGTTATTATAATATGTAATAGGTAGTTGTTATTATAATCTGACTGATTGCCAAACCGATGGTAGAGTTAAACTTAAACTTTTTTGAGTTTCAAACTTCACTAGGAGCGCATGACGCCAAGGAGGTTAAATTAAGAACTAGGGTAGCAAGACGCTAAGGGAATTAAGAAACTATTGCCATTTATAATATTTGTTTTTGTTACAGAGAAGTTTTAAGAATTTTTATTTGTATTATACATCAAACATTTTACATAAAACTTAAAATAAAACTTAGATTAACCTAAAACTAAAAAGCTTAAAAATAAATAAATATATAACATCATAACAAAAATATATTATTAAAAGGAGTCCCTTTTGTTACAGATACATGCACCATCAGTTAAAACAACGCAATGGTTTCAAGAAGTTTAACAAGGACTCGCGCAAAATTACAATCGAAGTGAGAAACTAAAATGAGACGCAAAAGTGTATTTGTGCTAGTGATGTGCTGATTTTTTTATCTATATTTATACATACATAAATAAAATGGATCTAGATATGCATAATTCTACGTTGGACACGATCTACCCGCGGGAGGCGACCATCGTGGCGGCTGTGTGTGCCTGTATCTTTAGTATAGTTGGTGTATTGGGTAAGTGATTTTTGCAACATTTTAGCCAATAACAGTAAAACTAACGATCATAGATTACAAAAGAATTGAATAGAATATCTTTATTTGCAATACGCGGTGATAGCCTAGTGGTTCGGGCGTCAGCATCCTAATCAGAGGTCGGCGGTTCGAATCCGGGCACGCACCTCTAACTTTTCGGAGTTATGTGCGTTTTAAAAAAAATTAAAATATCACTTGCTTCAACGGTGAAGGAAAACATCGTGAGGAAACCTGCACGCCTGAGAGTTCTCTATAATGTTCTCAAAGGCGTGTGAAGTCTGCCAATCCGCACATGGCCAGCGTGGTGGACTATGGCCAAACCCTTCTCATATTGAGAGGAGACCCGTGCTCTGTAGTGAGCCGGTAATGGGTTGTTCATGATGATGATGATGATTTGCAATAATACGGTACTAGTTTGATAGTATTTTTTTTATCGTGGGTAAATTCTCATGGATACCTCTGCGCCACGGGGAGGCACAGAGGTTATGTCAGACTCCTACTGACTAAAACCCCCACGTGTTCCTACTCACCGCTGCATGGTGGAGCCACGGGAAAGCTTTCGCATACAACCGCAACTCCACCAGCGGGTAGTTTGATAGTGTGCAAATATTCTTAAAATTCAATATAAAAATAATGGGCATCGTCAATCAGCAACGAAACTGACTGTTTTAATTTAATTTAAAACAAACAGAATTGACTTTGAAAAAAAATTAAATGTCAAATTTATAAGGTCAAATGTCAAATGTCAAAATGTCAAATTTAAAAGATATTGTAATGTCATTTCATATTAAAATTAAATTAAATATATTCATTTATATTATAAAACCAATCTCAATTTATATCTACGAGCTAATTCTTTAATTTAATCTTAAAAGTTTTGAGAGGCAAGTTTTGTATCTGAGGGGATAACCTATTAAATAATACCGAGCAAGCAAGCATATTACCGAGCAAGTGCCGAGCAGCCGAAGCCCAGCGACTGAGCCAATATTGTTATCGCATATTAAACAAAATATGGAGCTTGTAAAAAGTCATTAGTCAAAGTTTGAGAAACGAGAGTCCAGTACATTTTTTTAATTTAATTTCTTCGTATCTTTTTTTTTATACACCACAAGTTAGCCCTTGACGGCATCTCACCTGATGGTAAGTGATGATGCGGTCTAAGATGGTAGCGGACTAACCTGTTAGGGTATGGAAACCCATACTCCTAATTGGTTTATACACGAAATCGTGCCTGAACGCTAAATCGCTTGGCGACACGTCTTTGTCGGTAGGGTGGTAACTAGCCACAGCCGAAGCCTCCCACCAGACCAGACTCGAGCCGGGAATCGAACCCAGGACCTCCAACTTTAAAATGCAATAGCGCGCGCGCTGCGCCACGAGGTCGTCAAAATCTATCTAACTATCACCGATACTGATTTTCCGTGCTGTTGTACAAATCTCTACATTGTAACTAAATTGACGGATCTAAAAGAGGTGATAACCTTTTTGCCACGGATTTGGGCACCATTGTTTATCTAATACAAAATAATAATTAAAAAACGTGAAATCGCCAAGAAACTTGGTCATCATCGACGGGGACGCATAGGAAAAGATAACACTACTAAATCAAATCAGAAGATTTTACACTAGATTGGTTAAGAATTTTAGGCGTACGATGTTCTAGCGTTAAACAAAATAAACCATTAAAACTTTTAAGTATCGACAAAAACAAACATTTATACCTAGTTTGATAAATTGGTTAGGGCGTTGATAAACAGAATAGGGACATTGGGCCCCTTTTTTCCTAATTAGGTAAAAGATTAACAACCACTTGCCAGTTTAAATATTGATCTGTCATTAACTCGTTCATTAGAATCGTCTGTTTACTTTGCCTACCGCTTAATGTGGCAACCGGTAATGTATGGATAACGTATGCACAGTCTGTCAGATAATGCGCGTGAATAAGTGCCTAATTAGCAAATCATAAAAGGTAATTAACGAGAACTGCACGTAGTGAGTACTCTCATCTGCATTAGTAATCAATCCGACACCCCAAGCCTCTCGTAGTTGCGGCTTCTTTTTACTCCCCCGACCTAAGCGCTCCTCTCCGAAAGAGGAGACCTAAACATATCCTTCATGACCCTGACGATTAGATGAACATACTCGTACCACCTACCACACAATCATACGCTGCACACCGTTTTCGCCGGCGAAGACGAGGTCCCCGCTATCTTACGTCATCCGGACTGGGCTTCATCCACGGCCTAGGAGACGTACGAACCGCTCACCGAACGACCCCCTCCGTTATTCCAAACGTCGCCTAAGCCGAGGTTCGGCCTCAAAGGAGGCGCCCTTAGGCAGACGTTCCCTTAGTTTCTTCGAGCCCTAGGGCTCAAAATTCCTTCTGGCAGAGCTTCTTTCCGAAGCTCGCCAAACAGCCCGGTTACGCTGTGGCAACCAATAGGGTTAGTACAGCTAATAGACAGACCGAAAAAAGTATGTATTAGTATTGACAACGGATAGCGCGTTTAAATGAAATTATTACATATTATAACAACTTTTCAAGTTCAGACTTATATAATTACGACTAACAAGAGTTAGGGTTAACCCTTTTTTTTTCGTGGTGGATAAGCTTTATGGCTACCTCCGTACCTTTGGGCAGGAAGGAGGTTATATTGGACTCGTAGGGGGTATACCCGAACTGAAAACCACCACGGCATGTCCCTCTCGCTGGTTTTACTGGACGCCCGGGTGATCCGTTGTATACTTAATAAGCTAAAAGAAAAGTTCCTATAGAAATTGGTAACCCTATAAAAGATCAATTAAGAAGGTAGGTCTTTCTGTTATTACAAAAGTGATAAGTCGCCAGTTGCTAATTGTTTTTGTCTTTTTCATGTATGTTATGTCATATAAGTTGCAATTAAGTTAAATATAAATAAATAAAGTCATTTGGATGCATAGATAAATTATTATTATAGGTGGCGTAATATATAAGTAAAAACCTGCATACTAATAACTACATACTAATACATACACTAGATTACATAACACGATACATTAATACATATTAAATAAATATACTAATATATACCTTATAATATTAATAAAAATAAATAAATAAATAAAAAAGTCGTCATTGATGCGTGAGGAAATAAAATTTTAAAAACAGTGAGTGACTTTGACTGTCTTATACTCAATGGGAGCGCGTTAAATGTTTACTATAAAATCACTCCAGAGTAGCTGAACGGATTAGCATGAAATTTGACACAGAGATAGTCAGGATAACTTTATCTAAAAAAAATGTACTGTTCCCAAGGAATAGATACCTTCATAAATCCGTCAGACATTCAATATATCATCTGTAGGGGGTCTTTAACAATTTCATTAAACATTGCGCTAAACATGTTCAGTTACAAGGGTTACTAAAAGCTTGTGAAAAAATAAACAACCATAAGACAGACTTGAACTTTGAAAAATTACACAAGGACTCCATAGATCAGTCCACACCTCAAAGTAAACATTGACGTGTTAGTAAACCCGTAATACCCCGCATCGTGTCGATAATGGAAATTTCTTGTCACTCGTGTTTGGACAAAATATTGCTCATCGAAACTTATCTGCTTGTTTGTCGATAAGCATCTCATAGGGCTTGTACCGTTGTGTTTAGATCACGGAGCCTCCCACTGTTTTAGGCTGATGGTGGCCACCGAGGGGGTTTTAGTGGGCAAAATTAAAATCCCACATAACCTGAGCTTTTACCCAAAGCAACAGTCGGGTATCTCAGTAGGAGATTTCCCCCCGTAAACAAAAAAAAGGGCTTGTACCGGATCATATCACTATAAGCAATCGCTGTATGGATTTTTTTGTTTGACAAGGTCCTGTTAAATTATAATAAATTATCTTAGAGATGTCTATCAATAAGTTCAAACGTTTTATAAAGCAAAAGCTTATAGAAAAATCCTATTAGGACATTAAGGATTATATAAACGATAAAAAAGCTTGGGTGTGAATTGCTCTATCTCCATAGCTACTAATAATTTATTATTGATTATGTGAGATGGTGATACCAAAAATAAACCAATTAAGTTTGTTGTGGGCTTCTTCGTAAACCTGGACGCGATTGGAACCCTCTTAGCTTGAATTTTAAGTTGGCGAGTGTAGTTTCCACCATTACTTCACAATAAAAATAATGAAAAACGTGATATGAACGATTCGTAGATACCTGTAATAGGTTTACATGAATATAACTATTTTGATTTGATAAAACGTCGCCTTTTATTATAATGACCAACACATGTAGAATAAAGAAGAACAAAATCTTTAGAAATCAAAGATATTCATGACTTAATGAACTTTAATTGTTATTCAAGTTAATGAGGAAATAGGAAGTGCAGTGTTTTTTATCATACGGAGAGCATGCCAATGACTGAGTCAGCGATGAGAGTATGTACAATGCGCTAATTGTACTTTTTCTAAGTAATCTACACATCGTTAAATAAATAAAATAGAAAGTCTGTTTGCGATTTAAACATAACTGCCTCTTGTTACCCCGTCCCGTGATGCCACCAACAGAAATCGCTGGAGGGAGATCGTAAGAGCTGCTGTGAAGGCCAAATCATAACCACGAACACTCTGCCAAGAAGAGCCTCTTGTTATACGGTCATAATAATATGATAATGTGTGAAGCGGTGATAGCCTAGTGGTTAGGGCGTCAACCTCCTAATCAGAGGTCAGCGGTTCGAATCCGGGCACGCACTTCTAACTTTTCGGAGTTATGTGCGTTTTTAAAATTAAAATATCACTTGCTTCAACGGTGAAGGAAAACATCGTGAGGAAACCTGCACGCCTGAGAGTTCTTCATAATGTTCTCAAGGGCGTGTGAAGTCTGCCAATCCGCACATGGCCAGCGTGGTGGACTATGGCCAAACCCTTCTCATATTGAGAGGAGACCCGTGCTTTGTAGTGAGCCGGTAATGGGTTGATCATGATGATGATGATGATGAATAATATGATTATATGAACGGTAAAGTAACTTGTGTATATTTAAAAAAAACATAAAAACATAAAAACATCGCCAACATCAGCTGTTTATAATCAATTCGAGAACCCTACTCCAAACGCACTGTTTACAGCGCCTGCGCGTGTTCGTAAACAGTTGACTATTGTTCCATATTGTGTCATAACACAGCGCACGATCCCATCACACGGGGTATAAAAAATTTGACGATAGCTGATAACACTATTGCTGTGATAGCCTAGTGCAGTGGTTCCCAATTAGTTTCTGCTTAAAAATGAAAACCACTTAAAAAATGACCTCAAACCTGCGTACCTTTTATTGTAGCAAAGATATGTGAGATGGTGATAAAAAAAAAAAGACCTTAGACACCAAAGACATCTTAGACTGAGGCGTGTTTGGAACCCTCATAGCTTTAGTTTTAAGTTTACAAATATAGTTATCACCATGAAATAACTACTATGTAAATTATTGACGCGTCAAAAGTGCCTTTTTAAGGACTATTATTTTTATAAAGATTATTTTGAATTTGATATATAAAAAAAAGGCCGGTTTAAATAACATTTATTATCTTCAAATTACAGAACAACAGTGAAAATCGGAATAAAATGTATCGGCGAAGACGCCAATGTGACAAATGTGCACGTTTTTCTTTGCACAGCTCTTGGAAATCTGGCGCGGGAGCATAGTGCTCGGTCCGCCGTGCTTTTACGATGATGATCGTTAAACAATAACGTTTTGGAAATGGTTCTTGGTTTACTGATAGCCGCGCGTACCCCTTAAACTAAACAAAACACTAGCCTAGTCAGCCACTAGGACGTCAGCCTCCTAATCAGAGGTCGGGGATTCGAACCCGGGCACGCACCTATAACTTTTCGGAGTTATATGCGTTTTTAAGCGATTGAAGGATAGCCTTGATTAATTTAATCATAGATCTGATGTTTAAAGTTACACACACTTCATAGAGGCCTAATAATACAGGCATCTATAAAGTGTTCATACAGTGCAACCTTACTATAACGTACCTCAATATAACGACTTCCACGATTTAACAAATTCTTTGTAATCCCCTTGAATTGTCCATAAGAGTCAATATAAAATATACCTTTACATTGCGAACATTCTTTGCGCACAACCTCTTTATAACGAATTTTCAACTATCAAGAAAAGTATTCATACCTCTAATTAACGAATTTGGACAACCCAAAACCTTTATATAAAGTTTCCACCAATAATATATCTCTGAATCTTATAATGTGATTCATGTCTCGACATGTTTCGACACGCTTTTGTTTGTAATAGTATATAATACATAGCAAATACGTATAGTAATTTGATAAAAATGTGTTATCATTTATTAGTAGAAGTTGTTCGCTATAACAAGATAAGTACGTAATATTGAGGTGAATAAAACTATTCTTTTACCTCTTTATAACGAATTTTAGACCAATCTAACCTCAACATAACAAACCTCAGTTCAACGAATTACTCGATATTACGAATATTTTCTTGTTCCCCTCCGATTTGTTATATCGAGGTTGCACTGTATTAAACTTCCATTTTCTTAGCTCTGGCTTTGTATAAGTCAGCTATGACGAGATCACAACTAGAAATCGTCTTGTATTATAATAATGCGTATATCAGATATTATTATGATTTCGTGCGTAACATCAATTTAAATATTTATCCCTATCCCGTAAAGTGAAGCACGTACGAGCGACACCACTCGATAGTAGATAGCTGTCGACAATATTCAGTCTCGAACTGTCCTTTTGTACGTCAAAATCGATTAATATGCGGCCAAGTCCGCGGGACATGTTTATTGAACGTGACACTGATGGTCGTTTTTGATTGGACGATTCTTGCTAAACGCCTCACAACTTCATATACTCATATATAGCGACCAGCACTGCCTTATGATATGACGAGTTGTTAATATACATAAAGGATAAAAAAAATACGTTTATATAGCCTAAATAAATGATACAAGTCGTACAAGAACCAAAAAAACAATATCAATATAGATATATATTTCCCTTGGACTCCCGGAGCCCAGGTACCATCTTAAACATTTAAAACTTATATGTCTAGATTTGCATCATCCCTTCTCATCAGGTGAGATGCCGTCAAGGGCTAACTTGTGATGTACAAAAAAAAAGAATCTTAAATATGTATGGCAAAGAGTTAGAGGAAGACCAAATAAGGGATGGATGGTTTGAGTGGAAAAGGATACACGTGTTAAACGTGTGAAATCAGTACAACAGAGTATTACAATCTGGACAAGAACTAGAAGTAGAAACACAAGCAGTATCAAGCGATTTGCACCAGTGCCATGTGACTCGGGAATATTGGCATAAAACCGTAGACAAATCCCAATATGATCCCTTTTAAACCTATATCCAGCAGGAAACGCCCAAAAGAAAACCAATCAGAAGAGAGAAAGCTCAAACTCCCATATATTTAGGATCTCGTTATCCTCTCAAGTCAATTTTCGTTTTTCGAGTAGGTCATGATCAACCCATTACCGGCTCACTACAGAGCACGGGTCTCCTCTCAATATGAGAAGGGTTTGGCCATAGTCCACCACGCTGGCCATGTGCGGATTGGCAGACTTCACACGCCTTTGAGAACATTATGGATTAAAGTTGGAGATGCGTGCCCGGATTCGAACCGCCGACCTCTGATTAGGAGGCTGACGCCCTAACCACTAGGCTACCACCGCTTCAATTTTTCGAGTAGGTATGATAAATCACCTCGCATTTAACGCATGTAAACAACCTCAAGTTTTCACACTGCGATAATATAAAAATACCGTATACAGGAAAAAGATTGCCATGCGAGTCTCCTTAACCTGTGACCCCGATAAGAAGCAAGATGCTGTTGTATATTTTTTCTTGCAATAATACTAGAGTATTGTTGATTGATTATATCCGGCTCGATTCACTGAAGAAAAACAAACAAGAATAATATCTGAAGAGTTTATTTATTGTTCGAATGCACTAATCTCTGGAGCTTATCTAAAAATAATTAATTCAATAATAGCTTACAAACAATACAATTATAAACTATTATTATTACAAAATTAATATAGATATAAACACAAAGACAAAAAGAAGAATAAACATTAGAACAGGTACAAATATTGTAAAAACTACATTTGCTAAAAAACAATATACTAGACAATTGACTTATATCTACAAGAAGGTAAACATTTTATTAAATATACACTCACTTAATACTTACCAGCTTAAAAAGACTCTGAGTGGCTTGTAAAACTAACCTATGAAGACACTGAGGCATTACTCGAAGTAAACAAGTAAAAATCCGATCGTACGCAATACAAACTCTCACACACGCACACACACACACACATACACCCACTTACGCACACACAGTCACACAAAAAAAACACACATACACTCCTGGTTATTGATTTGATTTTATATATATAAGAATATAATTATACATATATATATAATACCTATTATATACATTTTACGGAAGGCATCCTGGCACAAGTAAAATAATTACTTAAAAGGATGTCCCAACAACGGATAAATGCCACGTAAAACGTATTTTTTGAATAAAATTTACATAATTTTCCAAATCTGAAGAGATAAATCTCATAAGAACAAAATTGAATTTGGTTCTCGCTTTATTGTTATTTACGAACAGTTGGGATCGGCTTTAACATCTTGCTTTAACATCTATTCCAAATTTTTATTCATCTTCCAATTTTTTTTTCCGGGTTAAACTACGAGTACGTCTGTCGCGATGCAAGACATCTTTATACAAAACTTTACGGGAAAAGGCGGGAGACTTCGTATATGGCGGGCGCGTTTTTTTCACGCTTTTCTTAAATTAATGTTTGTTGGCTAATTTTGAAAAGGACTGGTGTTGGTTGTGTCGTGGACAGTTTTGGTGTCGTTTATGTAGTGGCTGGTTTTCTGAATGGTTAACAGGTATTGATTTGGGAAAGGTTTGAGGGAGCCGCGTCCGCAGAGTGCGAAGTTTCCCGCCATTTCTCCCTAACTTCTACATTTGCTATAAACTTGACATTGGCTAATCTGTGCAAAGCCATAATAAGAGAGAACTAATAAAATAATAAACTTGACATAGGCTAATTAATCTGTGTAAAGCCATAAAACGAGAAAAAAAAACTTTACGAAATACCAGAGGCGTGCCGCGTACATTTAGCCGTACTCGAATGCATTTCCCAGTCGGCCACTCAATGGCATTTGAATCAATCAGCATCGGCAGCTGTTCATTTCCAATAGATTCGATCATTTAACGGCCGTCTCATCCCATTAAAGTTCAACGCACTTCGATCATGGAATCGACTGTAATGCAGGCATTATTTTTTCCTCTTTATTCACAATAATTAGACGACCTCCGTGGCGCATTTTTTTTTTTCGGACTGTCTATTAGCTGTACTAACCCTATTGGTTGCCACAGCGTAACCGGGCTGTTTGGCGAGCTTCGCAAAGAAGCACTGCCAGAAGAAATTTTGAGCCCTAGGGCTCGAAGAAACTAAGAGAACGTCTGCCTAAGGGCGCCTCCTTTGAGGCCGAACCTCGACTTAGGCGACGTTTGGGATAACGGGGGGGTCGGACGGTGAGTGGTCCGTACGTCTGACGTATGATAGCGGGGACCTCGTCTTCGCCGGCGAAGACGGTGTGTAGCGTATGATTGTGTGGTAGGTGGTACGAGTGTGTTGTCAGTAGTCATCTGATCGTCAGGGTCATGAAGGATATGTTTAGGTCTCCTCTTTCGGAGAGGAGCGCTTAGGTCGGGGGAGTAAAAAGAAGCCGCAACTACGAGAGGGTTGGGGTGTCGGATTGAGTCCGTAGCGCAGTGCGTGCACTGCCGCATTACAAAGTTGGAGGTCCTGGGTTTGATTCCTGGCTCGGGTCTGGCTTGGTGGGTGGCTTTGGCCGTGGCTAGTTACCAGTTACTACCCTATCAACAAAGGCGTTTCATAATTTAAAGACCTCCGGCGCAATGCATGCACTATCGCATTATAAAGTTGGAAGTCCTGGGTTCGATTCCCGGCTCGAGTCTGGTCTTGTGGGAGACTTCGGCCGTGACTAGTTACCACCCTACCGACAAAAACGTATCGCCAAGCGATTTAGCGTTAAGGCACGATGTCGCGTAGAAACCATTTAGGAGTATGGGTTTACTACCCCTAACAGGTTAGCCCGCTACCGTCTTAGACTGCATCATCACTTACCATCAGGTGAGATTGCCGTCAAGTGCTAACTTGTAGTTGATAATAAAAATAATAAATCAAAACAAAATAGCTTAGGAGTATAGGTTTACCATACCCCTAACAGGTTAGCCCTCTACCATCTTAGACTCACTTACCATTAGGTGAGGTAGCCGTCAAGGGTAAAACTGTAGCATATAAAATATATATATATATTTGAATAAAGATTATGATTGATTGATTTAATTTTTTTTTGTTTTGTTTTATTCGGCTTAATACAAAAGTGAACCCGAAAATTAATTAGTCCTATTAAGTGGAATACTACGTAGTTCATCGGTTCAGTAGGTGCTAGGAAAAATAACTAAGGTTACATCTCGCAATTTATCCGGTTACCAAAACATACATTTGCGCGTGTCCCCGTGACGCATCTCTAAGCGTCTATATACACGTAGACCGCAGCGGTATCCTGTTCGGAATATCATGTTTTGGTGATATGATTCATGGCTTTCGATGGGTTTCGACCTCACACACGTTGATGCATATAAACATGGAATTTTTCAGTATCACCGAAGAATCATCAGTTATTCGACAATTTCCAAACTCTGGGTATTAAGAATGTTTAATAGAAAGATTCAATCGCTGGCAATTTTAACCCGTGCCTAAGTTCATGGCGGTGATAACAAAAAGAAAATTTACCTGGGTAAGTTTGTTGTGGGCTTCTTCTTAGACCGGGGCGCGTTTGGAACCCTCAAAGCTTTAGTTTTAAGTTTACGATTGTAGTTATCACCATCAAATCACTATGTAAATTATTGAAGCGTCAAATGTGCCTTTTAAAGGACTATTTGAATAAAGATTATTTGAATTTGAATTTGACCAAAAACAGGATCTTGCAATCCATCGTTATTCGTGGCTTAATAATGAAACAGCGAGCCACCACACAATTGAAAAAAACAACCCGAGACGAATAAAATTACTCGTTACTCCTTTACGCCGGAACTACCAATGCGGCTAAAATTTTGAATAAAGTTAAATGATTATCCCGAATTAACACACAGGCCGGCAAATTCATGGTTTCCGCGAGATTCATGTTAAATTAAATTTTACAATACCTAAATTAAATACCTAAATTACCTAACCTAAATTTTGCCTTAACAAATTTCCTCGAAATTAGATTGGAAGCGTCAATCGGAACGAGAACAGGAATGAATGGGATAATCTCCAGTTTAAAAATATCACATGAATGTTTATAAACCCTTATATTAATGTTGATAAATCGCATATAGTATATTGATTTTATTTTATCACACAAAATTTTAGTTTTAAGACTTAAATGGCACGAGTAAACAATGTTTTTGAGTTAATTTGAAATAAGACTGTTTATGAATACTTAGACCTCGACATCATGATCAACCTATTACCGGCTCACTACAGAGCACGGGTGTCCTCTCAATATGGGAAGGGTTTGGCCATAGTCCACCACGCTGGCCATGTGCGAGTACCTAACAAGTTACTTTTACCCGGAAAAGTGACCAATTTGAAGATTTGGCTCATAGTACGTAGGACTTAGTCGTACATGAATAGTACAATCGGGTGACGTTAGGCGCAAAGTATAATACTAACCTTATGTGATTAGAGATGAAACTAAAACAGTAATATAAAACAGAACTAGCATTAGAGCAAGTTAGATAGAGGGTAAGTTTATTAGGCACTGCGCATTCAACTGGCATCTAGCAAAATTTTATATTTCGGAGGAAAATAAACATGCTTGGGTAGTTTAGGGGGCATGGGTTATATCAATCATGCTGTCAATTTATCAGTTTAGCGGCGCGGCCGGCTCTAATGAGCCCACGCGACACTGTGGGCAAACAAGATCGATCAGCTGGTTAATTTTATTGACATTTATTGTAGAACTTGTCCAAACTGCCGCACATGGGAAGTTTAATTTGGAACCTTATTGACTGAGAGGATTATAATGCGTTTAATCATTTTGACAAGATATTTTCCCTTAAGAAAGGTGCCCTTTGTACAGTAGTTAATAGGCTGAAAAAGATGGTGAGGAACGGAATTCCAATTACAAGAAATTAGTGGATTTTATTCGTAATAGGAAATTGTATTTAATTTTATAAGAAATTACCTATTTATATCTTGGATGTCTATCAATCAGTTCAAGATTTTATAAAACGAAAGCTTAAAGAAAAATCTTATACAATATTAACTATTTTTTTTTTTAAATAACGATTATATAAACGATAAAAAAGCTTGGGTGTGAATTGCTCTATTTCCATAGGTGCAAGTTATTAATTGATTATGTGAGATGGTGATAACAAAAACAAAACCCGGCTGTTTGTTGTGGGTTTCTTTTTAGAACTGGGCGCGATTTGAACCCTCTTAGCTTTAGTTTTAAGTTGGCGAGTGTAGTTATCACCATCACGAAAAGAAATATTGAAAATGATATATATGAACGATTCATAGATGCCTGTAATAGGTTTATATAAATAAAGCTATTTTTGATTTGATGTGAATAAAAGAATCCAGGACACGTACATTATAAAGCATAGCAATTATAGATGTCGAGGATTATTAGCCAATCGCAGTTAACTATTTTATTAAATGACTTAATGTTTGCGATCGGTTACGATATCACAGTGAGCTCACTTGATGTTTAATTTATTAGGTACACGCAGACACAACTAAGGTACGCGGAATAATCGTAAACAGCAAGAAAAAAGTTCAAACACTCTCGATTTTTGCTGATCGACACGAAATCTAGTAGGTAATCATATTTTTGTCAATGCTTACATAGCTACATATTACAGAGTCGATCATTGGGTGTATAGAGTCGTATTGTCTTGATTTCTCCAATAATATAAAAAGACATAAAACATGTGATACACAATATTCAAGAAACAGCACACACCACACGTAGACACAAGCACACACACATATACACATACAACACACACATGCACGCACATACTCAACACATGCTAGCAACTATGTTTGTATCATAGAGGGAAGTTCCCACTTTCCAAGATACAGTTTACACTAGTTTGGAAAGTGGGAGATCATAAAATTATTTGTCACTAATTGTTAGCAAATAAAATAAATAAATAAATAAATAAATTCGATTTTATTATCCACTACAAGTTAGCCCTTGACGGCAATCTCACCTGATGGTAAGTAATGATGCAGTCTAAGATGATAGCGGGCTAAGCTGATAGGGGTATGAGCTTACCCATAATTGGTTTCTACGCGACATCGTGACGGAACGCTAAATCACTTGGCGACACGTCTGCGTCGGTAGGGTGGTAACTTTATCTTATTATAGTAAACACGGCTTTCGACACAGATAATTTTCATGTTCTAAATTTCAACTAATAGTTAGAGGTTCAGCATCGTAAAGAGCCTTAAATTTTTGACAAATATTAAAAGAATCCTTCAGTCAAGACATGTGACTCTTTACCGTCCTCAAAATAAAATTCTAAATTCGGTTTTAAATCGGTTAATCGGTTCGGTTTAGCACCGAGGACAAACCTCTTTGGATTTTTCGGTGCCGTTATTGTATAATTAATTATATTCCTTTTATATTAATAATAATATATAAATAAATATTTTTGAAGACACTCTTATTTACAATTTGTACTAGCTCGAATGAAAGTTTTTTATAATAATATTATGTATTAATTAGTAGTTACTTTGTCCAAGGACATTGCAAGCAATCGTGCATTTTAAAGCGTGTCTTGTTCAAAATAAAAGAACACAAATATTTTCTTAGTCAGCCAGTTCAAGATGTCTTAAATTACACAGAGTTTAAGAAAATGATCGTCAACCGCAACCTTTTCTCGTGTTTTTGAAGAGTACATTTCAATATTTTAACTTTGCCTTGTTTACTCATGTCACTACTTGTCCTTGGCGTTTTTGAAGGGTAGATGTCAGTATTTTAACTTTACCTTGTTCACTCATTCCAGGCAACTTCATAACGACGGTGGCACTGCTGATGCATCCAAAGCTGCGCGGGCACGTGACGACCATGTTCGTTTTATCGCTCTGCGTGTCCGACCTTCTGTTCTGCAGCATCAACTTGCCGCTCACTGCAAGCAGGTAACCTAACCTAACCTAACCCATAACTTTCCTAAGGTCCTTGAATGACTGAAAACAAAGCATTGCCCAGTACCTTTCACACACACCTGTTACCTTCAACACACACTTACCTGGCGTAAGATCAGTATTTTACCTTTTTTTTAAATTCCATTACAAGTGAGCCCTTGGACACCTTTGTCTGGTGAGAGGCTTATGCCGCTGCTAGTTACCATCATACCGACAAAGACGTGTCGCCAAGCGATTTAGCGTTTCGGCACGATATCGCGTAGAAACCAATTAGGAGTGTGTATACCATACCCTAACAGGTTAGCCCGCTACCATCTTAGACAGCATACTTAGCACACAACAAACTTAGCCAGGTATATTTTCCTTTTGTTATCACCATCTCACATGCCACTTAAAATTATGTTAAGAGTTTATTAGAGCAATATTTCGTATAAATTATAACTTAACCGTTTATAACATTCTTCATTCATTCTAGAGTCGGCTTACAGATGCATTAATGTTCAGTTGTTAAAACTCTCAGGATATATCCATGTAGCGCGTGTTAGGTTTTGGGTAGGCACAAAGCTGTGTGACGTACCAAGTGTTAAATAATTTAGTCGACAAATAAGGAGTCAGTATTGCAAACACTGACGCGTTCGGATATTCGTTCGCTGACGGCTGACGACAGCTGTTGAATTATGGACGGCGTCAAATTACAACGGTATTTTGATATTAGACTTAGAGTTACCCGCGACTCTAATTTTTCACTTTACTGATGTTAAAAACACTTGTACAGATAATTCTATATTTCGATCTTTAACATTAAACAAGTCACTTAAAATACAACTAATAATATATGCAAGATTGGAATTATTAAAAATAATTCGGCCAGTGGAAAATGTGGACTTTGCAACACAAGAATTATGTTCCAAAAAAAACATCTAGCCGCCATAATAGTTTCCCGCCCAGTGTATTTTAATTTTTTTTTCTTTTAAACCAGTCGCCAAAATACTCACTGGAATGAAACCAGATGTACTGTACTTAGTAAATTAAAAATTCATCAAACATTTTACATAAAACTTAAATTAAACTTAGATTAACCTAAAACTAAAAATCTTAAAAAATAAATAAATATATAACATCATAACTAAAATATATTATTAAAAGATTAATTATTAAGATTAAGATTATATTATCTTATTATTTTCTAATGTTATTATAATAATATATATAATAGTCCTCGATTGCAGTCTCGCCTGGTGGTAAGTGATGATGCAGTCTAAGATTGCGGACTAGCCTTTTAGAGGTATTTAATCCATCGATTTCTACACGACACTGTACATAAACCGAGTCTCTTAACGAAACTTCTTTGACGGTAGAGTGGCAACTATTTACGACTGAATCCTCCGAGAAATCCAGACTAAAAAAAAAGACGGGTTGCACTCCGGGAGTGCCGGCAGAAGTGAAAACTTGATTATTAACGTTGAGCATGTTTGATATTTTGGAATGGTTAGGGAATAATTTTGCACCAATTGCTTTATCAGTATAAAAGTACTATCATTTATGTGGTAGAATACAATATTCATTTATTGCGCTATCGTACACAAACATGACAATTTATATTACATTAAAAATTTAACACTTTAAAAGTACTACAATTATTTTACATTAAAAAGTTTATCTCTCCGAAAAATCAACTTTCATCCATAATTTCAACGACTTTTTCATAACGCGAATGTTCGTGTAACATACACGAACATTCGCGCAAGCGCCCTGCGCTGCCTAAACGAAACAGTAGGCCCAGGCATTTTCGCCGCGCCGTAGAGAGGGGATAGCTGTCTACTCTCCATCCGTCTTACGCTTTTTCGATCAGGTCACGTGTCCTGACGCGAGTTTAAGATTTTATACCCATTACAGAAAAAGTGCTCAACGCCGCTAAAGAAGTTTTCACTTCAAAAATCATGAAAGTTTAATCGAAATCGAATTAATTTTCAGTGGCAAAGAGAACCTCGATTCAAAGTCAAAATCTTGAAAGTATAGCCGACTTAGTCCATTCAAGGATTATCACGGACAAAGTCATTTTAAAACTGGCATTTTCAGCTAAAGTTACTCGGAGGTAGTTAGGTAGTTGTTTCGTAATTAGGTAATAAATAATAATAATAATAAATTTCTTTATTTAGGCGACTAGGGCCCATTTTGTTAGTACAGCTTAAAAACTATGTTAGTAAGTATACATTTTTAACAAATTAAATTAAATCAAATATATATAGATACAGAACAGGTATAGACAAACACTTTAGTTTATTTTCTTAGTATATAGATACGAATGTTTAATTTTGTATGTCGGGGTTTCATGACTGAGTAATAAGCCGTAGCTTTCTGTTGTTAAAACCTTTCATCACTTATTCATAAGAATAAATATTTTCATTTAATTCCACTTTGAAGGCTCCGCTTTGGTTTTTTATAACTACAGGCGATTTACATACTATAAATAACGAGTTACAAGGTATAATCAATCAATCAATCAGCTTATAGACGCCCACTGCTGGACATAGGCCTTTCCGAGAGCGCGCCACCACACACGCTCCTCCGCCTTCTTCATCCACCCGCCACCAGCGATCCTTTTGAGGTCGGTCCAGCGAGCAGGTGGTCGTCCTACGCTGCGCTTACCGGTATGCGGTCTCCACTCCAGAACACGTCTGCCCCAACGGCCGTCGGTTCTGTGACAGATATGACCCGCCTAATTGCCACTTTAGCTTGCTAATCCGTTGGGCTATGTCGGTTACTTTTGTTCTCCTACGGAGTTCCTTGTTTTGTCAAGGTATTAATTAGGACACTTTGTCTGTTCTTGTGTTTGTATCTTCTTCCAAAAGGATGCATCTATTCTCTATGGTTACCTATGGCCGCCGCAAAATACTTCTACTTCGTTGCTTTTTTATTGTAAATGCGACTGTGAGTTTGTTGGTTACGCTTTCAAGCTCCTATCAACCGAGAAAGGTGTCATTTTTGGTCATAATATAGCTTTCATCAAAACTAATAGACTATGTTATTTTTACAACTTGCATTGTATGTATGTATGTTAATTGTGTTAACTTTAGCTATAGTTGTAATGTATAATAAACTTCTTTCTTTCTCTTTCTTATATACCTTTTTTTTATCCACTACAAGATAGCCCTTGACGGCAATCTCACCTGATGGTATATCATGATGCAGTCTAAGATGATGACGGTCTACTTGTTAGGGGTATGGTAAACCCATACTCCTAATTGGTTTCTACACGACATAGTGGCGGAACGCTAAATCGCTTGGCGCCACGTCTTTCATGATAGGGTGGTAATTAGCCACGGCCGAAGCCTCCCACCAGACCCGACTTCAGCCGGGAATCGAACCCGAAACTCTAACTTTATAATGCGATAGTGCACGCGCTACGCCACGGAGGTCGTCAAAGTCTAGAGCTTGGGGTGATATTGCGTTAAGCATGTAAAAGAAGGGGATTTTGGTGCAGGTACATCCAGCAGCAATGGGTGCTCGGGCCGCGGCTCTGTCAGATGTTCGCCTTCGTGTTCTACGGCAACGAGGCGGTCTCCTTGCTGTCCATGGTTGCCATCACCATTAACCGGTTTGTGAAATACCCTCTTTATGCCTGCTCTGTTCTTCACAGATTGCATGTTTTTTTTATTATTGGAACGAAGTTCCTTATTGCGCGTTGTGAAAGGGGGCTAAACGGAAAAAATTCTCGACACTTTTTGTTATTGTAAGCTGTGCGGCGTCGCATGTTTCTCTGTCTGTCTCTCTCTCTCTCTTATAGAAAGCAAGCCAGATATTTTCATTCCTATTTCGCATTGAACAGTGTGGTTTCGCGACGATTATTTTTGTTGAGTGTATACATACAGGTTTTTTGTAAATAATAAAAAATAATAATGAATCCTGACAGTGTTTCTGCACAAGTTCCGGATATTGCTCATGGAGTACAAAATTGAGCCTACTGATTAAGTTTATGATGATGATCAACCCATTACCGGCTCACTACAGAGCACGGGTCTCCTCTCAATATGAGAAGGGTTTGGCCATAGTCCACCACGCTGGCCATGTGCGGATTGGCGCACGCCTTTGAGAACATTATGGAGAACTCTTAGGCGTGCAGGTTTCCTCACGATGTTTTCCTTCACCGATGAAGCAAGTGATATTTTAAATTTTTAAAAACGCACATAACTCCGAAAAGTTAGAGGTGCGTGCCCGGATTCGAACCGCCGACCTCTGATTAGAAGGCTGACGCCCTAACCACTAGGCTATCACAGCTTCCATTAAGTTTATACAACATTATATTTGTTAATAATAAAAAAAATATTATTATAACTTAAATAAAATAAAGTTTTATTACAATTCCTTCACTAATTAATCGAAAGGAACTTCGTTCCATCCGGGTGTCCCTTGACACCTCTCAAGTTTTTTTTTTGTATTATGAGATAGGTTTGCGCGTGACGACAACCAGTACTAGAAAGCCCTGATGAGGTCTAGGTTGGAGCGCGCTTGGTTAGAAAATGCCTATTAACTCTTGCCTTGAAGGTACTAAGGTTATACGTGGCTGGAAAACAGATGCTGGAAGTGCGTTCTTCACCTTAGTGGTTCGATTCAGAAACGTTGATCCAAATCGTTTCGTCCGAGTAGATTGGATTTCAACCACATAAGGGTGTATAACAACATACCCTTCATACCTTATTTTTTCTTTACAGCCTAGACGTTCTATAACCTCTTTGTTCTATACAGCTTGCATGTTTGCAAATGCGTTCCATCTCTAAGTGTAAATCACTTTCTCTCCATGGAGTCGATTTATAATTGCGTCTTCGTAAATATAATAATCTTTTCAGTAAACAATTCCTTGCTAGTTAGTTTAGGCTATTAGAATTTCAATCAAGGAATTATGTGTAAGATAGAAAGAAATTGCAACTTTTAACTGAAGATATAGCCATAAAATATAAATTATGTATAATGCAGGAAAAATGAATGAAGTCATAAATGGTTATAAATATTTTGTAATTAAAACACATTTTTAAGAACGTTTTTATAAGAATACAAAACAACTAAGTTTGATTTTCCCTTGCCCACATCAAAAAATCTCCTGAAGCGGTGGAGTGTAGTAGACAGTACATTTTGAGAAAACTGTTTGGTGGGGTGTAAGGTTGAAGAAATTATCATGAAGTATCTTTATATAATCTTTGACGACCTCCTTAGCGAACCGCGTCGCATTATAAATTAGACGGTGCTGGGTTCGATTCCCGAATCGAGTATGGTTGTTGGGAGACTTCAGCCGCGACCATACCGTCAAAAACGCTACTATGGCCAAACCCTTCTCATATTGAGACGAGATCCGTGCTCTGTACTGAGCCGGCAATGGGTTGATCATGATGATGATGATAATGATGATTTTAATAAGAATAAGTAAGACATTTTCAACGTTAGTGATGATGTAAGTTTATGTATCATCGTAAATTTTAAAGTTTTAATTTTTTAATCACCATCAGTCGAGTTCACTTGAGCGACTTACGACGTGACGTAAACGACGCACGCTCTGAACAGCAATAAATAACTCGCAGACGTTTATACACTTCTTGAGTGTTCCCACATATTATTTTTATTTCACGATACTCGACTGCCCGCGGGGGGGGGGGGATCAACGCGCATGCGTATTGCTTTTATCTTTTATTTCTTCCGGGATAACGTGCGCGTTGTTTAACCGACATCTTTACGGTTGGCCCTCCGTCTGAAATGTGTGTTTTGCTGCAAAACACAAAATCGATAATTTACAGCAAACGAGTCGTGTTTAAAATCATTCATTTGGTCTTGATTGTTATGCTTTAATTTGGTAATTGGTGTAATTAGGTCAGGTCAGGTCGTTCCCCCTTCATAGAAGAGAGGTATTAAGAGCTTAGACCCACCACGCTCCGCCGAAGAGTCTTTAACTATCATATATAAGTAATACCTAATAACAAGGATCGGCCAATCGTTTCGAGAAACCTGGCCAAGTTCCAATATCCTGCCTGGTTCTGAAAATTTATTGAAACAAACTTTAAATTTGAATTTAACCGACCCTAAAACATCATCTTGATCAATTATGAGAAAAGTTTGGCGAAAGTCTGCCACGCTGGCCATGTGCGGATTGGCAGACTTCACACGCCTTGATGGAGATCGAGAGATCGTGTAAGAGAGACCTGCATGCATGTTCAGGAAATCTCTCACACACACTAAGTTTTCCTACACCGTTGAAGCAAGTGACATTTTAATTTCTTCAAAAAGCACATAACTCCGTATAAGTTGGAGGTGCGTGCCCGGGATCGAAACCCGACCTCTGATTAGGAGGCGGACGTCCTAACCACTAGGCTATAACAGCTTCACTAATGTTTGGTCCAAACTGCGACCACGTGGTGGAACATGTTAACCACGAGACTAACGAGGCAGTTACTGCACTGGACCATTTGCCTGAATTAAAAGTAATTCTTTCTATCAATATTAAATTACCTATTGATATCTTGGAGATGTCTATCAATAAGTTCAAAGTTTTTATAAAACGAAAGCTTGTAGAAAAATCATATTACGATATTAAGGATTATATAAACGATAAAAAAGCTTGGGTGTGAATTGCTCTATCTCCATAGGTAGTATGATTTATTATTCATTATGGTAGATGGTGATAACGAAAAAAAAACCCCCGGCTAAGTTTGTTGCGGGCTTCTTCTTAGACCGGAACGCGTTTGGAACCCTCATAGCTTTAGTTTTAAGTTTACGAATATAGTTATCACCATGAAATAACTACTATGTAAGTTATTGACGCGTCAAAAGTGCCTTTTAAAGGACTATTTGAATAAAGATTATTTTGAATTTGAATTTTATCAATGACTATATGTTCGCGTTGTTTATTGACGTTGCGATTTGAGATATTGCTTCGTTTACGTCACGCTGCAGCACTCGCTCGAGCACACTTTCAAGTCTCGAGTACCCCAAGATGGCGGGATGATTTATGATGAACCGGACGATTGACTTCAAAGCTGGCATGCAACGTTCCTTCAATTTTAAAAGACAAATTAAAAAAAAAATAATGCCATAATCATCATAATCTGACGAGTAATTAATAAATTCACAGCTCTTTTAACCTACCTAAGGAAGGTTTTAAACAAGCTCTCAACCAAGATTTATTTATTTATCTCCTCTTATTCTAGCTTAACAGGATAAAACCCTAATTTGCTAGAGTAGCCAAATATAAAAGTATATATATATATAAATTACCTAAATTTAAATCCGGTAACATATCATCCATGTCACTCTTCTGAGGTCACTCAGATTACAACTGAATAGGTCCAGCCTCTCTGCGACAGATCTCTTGACTGCAATTTCATCTGGTGATTGATTGATTATGCAGTGTTAGGTTGTAGCATAACCAGTTAGTAAAGGGTTATGCTTTTTAAATTTTTTATAAAATTTTATTAAACCCATACTCCTAATCGGATTTTTAATTGGAATACAAATTCTTAGAGAAATGATCTTTGTAATATTGTAAGTACAGCACTAAACGTGGTCTATTCCCAGCAATGATCAAGGATAGTAAGGAATTGTTAAAAAACTAAAAAACTGGTAGTCAAAATGTCTCCAGTATGTTGTACTCCAAGTAAAAGCTGGTAACAATAACTGTAGCTCGAAAATTCTTTACAAGGACTTGGATTTATGTTGTTTATTTATAGCCAACTCTAATTGTGTTTTGAAAATATGTAGCAGGCTTGATTTCAGTTTCAAATCTTCATTTGTGGCTCTTTTGTTATTCTTTTTTTTTTTGTTCCTTGGGGAGGAAAAAATCCCTACGGACTTCTGCCTCACAGCAGGGCGTGTCCGACTTGCACGGACAAAAACAACCTCCCCCAGTTCTTCTGAGTCAGCACGGAACCGCTTAGCATTACTTCATGCTCCCTCCTAATATTCTGTCTCTCTTTACTTCTTTTCTTCTTTTTCTTTTTCTTCTTTGCTTTGAGCAATAATGATCAGGAGAGAGGAAAAAGAAAAAGTTTTGTTATTCTAAGAAGCTTATATATACATTATGATGTATTTCTTAATTGAAGACATATATTTTACAAGTTGTTTGTAAGGGTTAAAATGTTATTAATTAAAACTTGACTAGAATATACCTACCTGCTATTATAAATGTATTAAGTTGGTTGTCATCATGTCGTGCTGCCACGCTATTGGTTCCCGCCAAAACGGTGGCAAGTGATTGGACCACGCAAATAAAGCAATAACAATGGACGCCACGAGGACATCAAACGTATCGCGCTTGTAAAGTAAAGTGTACTTTACTTTTCGCGCTTGTAAAGTCAGCATCTCCTAAGGATGATCCGGTGTCGGGTCAAACGTGCGTAGAGGTTCTAGTGGAAGATTTTGTGTGGTGTTATATTATACAAATCTCCCGGTTGTCGGCGGAATATAGCAAATTATACTTGCTGTTTATTGTATTTATAACTTACTTTTTAGCTTTCAATTGTAATTTATGTTACACCTAATGTTAAAGACTAGAGGTTACCTGTGAATGAGTCGTTCATTATGTAAGCATGTTTAACTAAAAAGTCATGAAAGTATGATTTCCATTATAATCTAGGACTGGGTCATCTATATAAATTATTGACGCGTCAAAAGTGCCTTTTTAAGGACTATTTGAATAAAGATTATTTTGAATTTGAATTTATACTAATACCGCTACATTGAATTCTGTTTATTGTACACAGTTAATAATACGGGTTTTGACTATTTAAATTTAAAATAGCTCCATCAAAACGCCCCCATGTCCATAAGCTAGAATGTTTCAGTTGACGCGTCGTATTTTAAGAGGTGACGATGCATTTCAATTTAACGTCCTATTGTTGGGTTGTGAGTTACATTAAAATATGCTGAGTGCATTGTGTGGAGTGATGCATGATATTAAGATACAACAACCAGTTGATTGGATGATGGTAAGATGATCGGTGATCGGTGTTGAAAAGAATTGTAAACCACTTTAAATCAAAAATCAAAATCAAAATAACTTTATTCATGTAAACCTATTACGGATATCTATGAAGCGTTGATATATAACAGATTTTCCATTATATTTATTCGTGTAGTGATGGTGATAACTACACTCGCCAACTTACAACTAACGCTTAGAGGGTACCAATCGCGCCCAGTACTTCGACGACCTCCATGGCGCAGCGCGCGCGCTGTCGCATTATAAACTTGCCTAAAGGTCCTGGGTTTGATTCCCGGCTCGAAAACTGGTCCGGTTTCGGCTGTGTCACCACTCTACCGACAAAGACGTGTCGCCAAGCGATTTAGCGTTCCAGCACGGTGTCGCGTAGAAACTAATTAGGAGCGTCGGTTTATCATACCCGTAACTCCCCCCCCCCCCCCCCTAAATTTAGCACCCTTTAGTTTACTTTTAGTTAGCCTTAGCTATAGATCTTGTACACAATATTGTAATCTATGTTTGCTTATTATCATACATAATCAATCAATCAATCAGCCTATAGACGCCCGCTGCTGGACATAAGCCTTTTCGAGAGCGCGCCACCACACACGGTCCTCCGCCTTCCTCATCCACCCGCCACCAGCGAACCTTTTCAGGTCTTCGGTCCAGCGAGCAGGTGGTCGTCGTACGCTGCGCTTACCGGTACGCGGTCTCCACTCCAGAACACGTCTTCCCCAACGGCCGTCGGTTCTGCGACAAATATGACCCGCCCACTGCCACTTCAGCTTGCTAATCCGTTGGGCTATGTCGGTTACTTTTGTTCTCCTACGGATGTCCTCATTACGGATTCTATCCCTCAGAGAAACGCCCAGCATAGCCCTTTCCTTAGCACGCTGAGCGATTTTGAACTTTTGGACAAGGCCTACCGTGAGTGTCCACGTCTCTGCTCCGTATGTCATGACCGGTGCTTACAAATAAAAAATTACAACGACTTTTAGGCCGACAAAAAGTGAAACGAAGCCGACGATACTTCTTCTAAAGAGTCGAACCTGCAAGGATAGTTTCTATAAACGAGAATGTAGAAGACATTTATCGAGCGAACAAAGTCGCGGGCAATCGGAATGAACTGCATTCAACCGTTTACAATGTTGGAACATTTCGATTCGCACCTCATTAATACATTACGATAAAGTTAACGACGCAAAAGTTTATTTATCCCAAACAAGCAAGTCTTTCGTTGTGGCTAAGAATTAATTTATAAAAAATTTACGGCTCCACCGTTTTTACAGCTCAATTTGTTTTTAGCGGTCATAAATTCATTTTACAAAGGAAGAATCGACGTGTGTGTAAAATAATTCACGAGTAATTTGTATTTTTTCCTTTGGATATCACTTGGAAACCGTGTGGAGGTCAATAACCTTGATTAAAAAAAAGAAAAAAATAAATTGTTTTTTTTTCTTTCTTTTTTTTTATTTTGTTCCGTACTCAAACAGGACGGAACGGACAGTTCCCATTACTAAGCCTGTACCATACCCTTCCTCCGTTTTGTCCGTCATTCAGTGATATGTGCGAGACACTAACTATGTAATTTGTACTTAGATAATGTATGTATGTAAGTGTATTAGAAATTGTATGATTTGGATATTTGAATTTGAGTTATTGATATTTCAAAATATTTTACTTATGTAAACATATTCCAGGTATCTTAATTATTTCCCATTACCCTCATATTTCAATTAATTCTTTCCCCAAGGGTTGTCTGGAAGAGATTGCTGAAGCAATAAGACCGCCTTTGCATACTTATGTTTAACACATGTTTTTGTATTGTTGTTTCTTTAGTTTGTGTGCAATAAAGAGTATTTATCTTATCTTATCTTATTTCCATTATTTTGAATTAATTAATAAATAAATAAAAAACATAATTAAACACTTTTGTTGTACTACATACAAAAGTACTGAAAAACCAATGCAGTAAATGGTATACAATTTTGTACTTAGTAGCGATAAATCTTGATCTCTTCCAAGCGATTTATCGCGTACAGAAAAATGGTAGGGCTTGGTTTGATCTGTAAGGGTGCGGTGATTAAAACTAAAACTACCAGGTTTACAAATGCGCCCACGAAAAACTTGGCCGGGTTTTTTGTGATGAAGAGTGAATTTAAACTGAGCGTTTTGCAATCGTTCGCTCGATTTTCATAATGTGTATATATAGTGTCATTTTGCCATTTTTTTTATCCACTACAAGTTAATCCTTGACGGCAATCTCACCTTGTGTAATTCTTGAAGACGCAGTCTAAGAAACATCTAACAAGTTAGCCCGCTAAGAAGCGGAGTATCGTAAGTCCATACTCCTAATTAGCTTCTACGCGACGTTTTGCCGGAACGCTAAATCGCTTGACACGTCTTTGTTGGTAACTAGCCCCGTGGCTAGGAGGCTTTAGCCGTCTAAAACCGCCCACCAGACCAGAGTCGAGCTGGGAGTCGAATCCAGGACCTTCAACTTTATAATGTCAAAGGAATTCGTCAAAATATCATAGGTCGGCCGTCATATGACGTAGTACAGAACTCTTTGTGTGCAAGTCCAAAACCGCTGTCTTTTTTTACCCTATTATATTGTAAGACAAACCACCACAATTTTTTCCCATTCTACGCATGCTCTAATCACTGGCTCGGCAATGTTATGCCGTTTTTTCCCCCAACGGTTCTTTATAATTAGTTTGTTCGACATAGGTGTTAATCTCCGCGAGAAGTGTTCGCTTTCACACATTTTCTACTAGCACATGTAAATACTTGCACGCCTCAAATAAATACTTACGCCAAGTGCGTGACGTCTTTGATGTTTTAAAAATAGCTTTTTTTTTTATTTAATCCGTGTTTTTTTGGCGATGTCAGCTCTTGACTCCGGGATAGAATTCTTTTTTTATTTAGAGGGGTTTACTGTCAAGGTTAATTTTTTTTTAATGTCTATTTACTGTTAATTATTTTTGGGAACGCCCAATTGAAGATAATGAAAGTAATTGTAGGTTTATATATCGTGGGCAAAAGAGCAGATCTTGATGTTAAATCGTTCCCGCAGCCGAAGATATTCGTAGGGGAGCCACCGATTTATTGACGGCTGAATCTATGCTCCTTATCGGTTGATCGGTTTCAATAACTAGCCGTGTTCATCCTCGTTTTTGCGTTCAGTCAACATAATTAATATCGCCAATCTGGCTGCCCATCTCGTACTAAGTTACACCACGCCCTATTTGCTTTAAAAATAAGTCCATTGATGAGGCCGGGTCAGCCACCGCGGCACAAAGAGCCCTTTGTGGTGAACTGTGGTAGGGCGTGGGCCTTCACAAGAGTTTTGCTTTATTTGGTGCAATTCGCTTTCATGTCGGCCCGTGGGAGGATGTGCTAAGTGTGGGTGATATCATCAAATTCCACCACGACACGAAAAAAAAGAACGAAATTTAAATCTTCTTTAATGTACATCAAGACTCAAACAAATACCACTGACTAACTGACTGACAGGATATCTCAGGAGAACTATAAGAGGGAGGTCAGCTAAGAAACGATTTTGAGAAAAGACACCCCTAAGGGGTTGAATTGGGATTTAGAAGTTTGTATGAAAGCCCTATATTTCTGAAGTTAGAGACATGAAAGTTGGCAACTAAGTTGTTAATTATAAATAATAAAGATCTGTACAATCAATGATGCGAAAATCCACCCCAAAAAATGCTCTGCACATAATTACATATAAATAAATAATACTATAATATAATTTTTAAGAGATAAAAATACCCAACAAGTGTAAGTTAATGTAAGTTATTATCTATAAATTAAATAAAATAAATAAAATATAATACCAAGTCAAAAATAATAATTATGTCATAGTTTTCATCAGTACAATTCTGTATCTTATACTGCCATTAAAAGAGGGAAGAAGATGCTGTTACACACATTTGTTAGCTACCAGGATCCAAAACGCGCTTTGATTTAGGAATTTTAGTAGGCTGCACAAAATTAGTAACTCATTCAAAGGAAATTGTATTTTATTCTATAATAAGTTACCGATTGATATCTTGGAGATGTCTATCAATAAGTTCAAAGTTTTTATAAAACGAAAGCTTGTAGAAAAATCATATTACGATATTAAGGATTATATAAACGATAAAAAAGCTTGGGTGTGAATTGCTCTATCTCCATAGGTACTATAGTTTATTATTAATTTTATTCATTATGTGAGATGGTGATAACGAAAAAAAAGAAAAACCCCGGCTGTTTGTTGTGGGCTTCTTCTTAGACCGGGGCGCGTTTGGAAGCCTCATAGCTTTAGTTTTAAGTTTACGAATATAGTTATCACCATGAAATAACTACTGTGTAAATTATTGACGCGTCAAAAGTGCCTTTTTAAGGACTATTTGAATAAAGAATATTTTGAATTTGAATTTGAATTTGAATAATGAATATTTATTTATATAGCTGTATACTCACTTATCCGTACGGATATGCATCAATGACTCACTGCAGCAGTTTAATTTTTTGCCACTCGCTTTTAACTGTTATACTAATGATTTGTGCGCTCTATAAACCGTACAGCCGTCACTGGCTCTGAGTCTAAGCCAGCTTTCATATCAAGCTTTATTTACGTGTTTAAACGTCTTATGATTAGGAACATGCTCTTTGATGCGTTATATTGCTCTACATTTTTTTACGACCGGCTTCAAATGTTTTATTTTGAGGCAAAACTACATTACGTTCGCGGCTTTCGGAAGTTTATCACTAAAACGGGCTCCCTCGACCTAAGCGCTCCTCATCGGAAGAGGAGACCTAAACATATCCTTCACGACCCTGACGATCAGATTACTACTGACAACATACTCGTACCACCAACCACACAATCATACGTTACACAACGTCTTCACCAGCGAAGACGAGGTCCCTGCTTACTTACGTCATCCGGACGTGGACTCCATCCACGGCCTCGGAGACGTACGGACCACTCGTCGTCCGACCCCCCGTTATCCCAAACGTCGCCTAAGCCGAGGTTCGGCCTCACAGGAGGCGCCCTCAGGCAGACGTTCCCTTAGCTTCTTCGAGCCCTAGGACTCAAAATTTCTTCTTCAGCATAGGTTCTATCCGAAGCTCGCCAAACAGCCCGGTTACGCGACCAATAGGGACCAATTTAGCACAGCTAATAGTCAGTCCGAACAAAAAAGGAACCAAATAAAAGTTCCACTACAAGTTAGCACTTGACGACAATCTCACCTATATGGTGAGTTTGTCGTCTAACAACACAAGTGATGATGCAGTCTAAGATGGTAGCGGCTGTTAGGAGTATGGTAAATTCATACTCCTAATTGGTTCTACGCGACGTCTGTGTAGGTGGCTAATCAACTTGTGTTTACTCATCACTCGTTTATCCTAAATTTTACCCAATCATTAATTGTTAACAAAAAAGTACGCAATGCTGATTCCAGACATAATTCTATTACTATTAATTGCATACAATAATTTTATGTTAATTAACGTATTCTTTTGATTCCAGACATAAATCTACTAGTATTCGTTGCGCACAATAATTTAATTTTAATTAACGTGTTATTTTTCATTATTTCTAAGATGTCAGAGATCGACAACTGTGCCGCTATATATATAGCAGTGACATACTTGGTTGCCAAAGTTTAGCCGTGCACCCATGTCACCAAGCGCTTTTAAGGAGTCAAAAGACTGAAGTATCCTCGAGTTATGGGCATGTGAACGCGTGATCGAACCTCATCGACCCTCCCAATATCGTCATAACAAACCCAAACCGAATCAAAGCGTAAAGTGGCCGTTATCGCCCGCTTAAAAAGCACTCACCACTCGACTTAACCGCACCGTGTGAAACAAATGTTTGCCTGCGGATAAGATAAGCTACAGGCCCCATATTTACACGATTTGCTTAGGAAATACTCGGGTACTAACTACGCTGTCTCATTTTTATTGGTATCTGATAAATCGCTGTTTTTTTTATTGGCACAACTTTTTATTTATTTCCGGGGTCGAGTTTGGTCTGGTCTGGTGGGAGGCATCGGCCGCGGCTAGTCTCCGAAGCATTTCAATATTTCAATATTCGAATATATTAAATACAAATGCTTTGTTTTATTAAAAAGCCTTACCAACTTGAACAGTTTGTTTAAGAGTTAACTTAAACTAACTTTTACTAAATGATATCAAATCGCGCTACTTAATAAATTATGAGATGGAATCGAATTTAAATTTAAGGGTACAGCTTTTTTTGTAGAAAACATCGACATCGTACTGGAATGCTTATCGGCACGTCTTTCACGGATTACTAGCCACGACCGAAGTCGGACATTACACCAGACTTGATAGAATTCAGAAATGGAAAATAACCAAAATATCATTTACAGGGATCGTACCGGAAACCTTAAAAAATGCGGACATTACCGTACACTTAATAGACATGCAACTACTAAATCCAAGGTTATATCTTTCTTCTCTCTCATGTAACGAAATATGCTTCATCGTGATCGTGTAATGACATCTAGTCGATAGAATTATCGAATTTCTCCAAAGAATTGCTGTTATATCACTTAAGAAATCGGCTATATTTAACGGAATTACAAATTCGCAACGGTTAAGAAGACGTACAATTTCGTAACCATTATGAAAAAACAGAGGAACTCTATTAAAATTATTTTTATTCATGCGGGTTATGTAAGAAATTAGTTCCGTTTTATTATTTCACAACGAACTTTTGGAGTGGGTCATAAACATAAAACGGGCTCACAGCATCATAAGGAGGAATTAGTTTTAACTTTTTTTACGTTCTGGAAGAAGCCGTTACTTGGATAACTGCTCGTCTAACGATCTCTCGGAGTAGGCAGTGAATGGGGTTTACAGTTTTTATGCTTAATGGACACCAATGTTCTTTGCGTGTTTGAAGTGAAGTTAATTTATGTAACATTAGGAGTTCTTGAATTACTTTTTAGGCGTTTCAACGCTTCGTTTTTCCATTCCGTTGCATAAAACACAGTGGTGCAACGCGTGCACCGTCGTATTATAAATCGGGAGGTCTTGAGTTCGATTTCCGGGTCGAGTTTGGTCTGGTCTGGTGGGAGGCTTCGGCCGCGGCTAGTTACCACCCTACCCAAGCGATTTAGCGTTAAGGCACTATTTCGTATAGAAACCAATTAGGAGTGTGGGTTTACCATACCCCTAACAGGTTAGCCTGCTACCATCTTAGACTACTATAGTGTATTAAAAAAAACTTTCCAATTATCATACTAAACTCAACACATACTGAAATATTTTTATTTGTTAAAGTGCTCTAGATATGTAACTTTTACTTTATTTAATGTTTGGGAAGGCACTGGCCCATAAGATACGGGTTTTCCTAGTTTAGGGGTCAGGATTCCATTGTATTGTGCTGTACTGATTTTTATAAATAAAGATTATCATTATCATTAATATCATTATCCCATGTCAGTAATCAGTAAATACAAGAGAATAGAAAATAATTGGTTATTCAAAGTTTTAAATTAATCAAAAGATGTTGTGTAATATTATTTAAATTTTTATTCATATATTAACCAATTTTATTTATTATAAAGCCTTTTTTCTAAATGACATAATTTTTTTACAGATACACGTTGATAGCGTACTACGACATGTACTCTCAGATCTACACCACCACCAAGATCTGGATACAGCTGCTTCTCGTCTGGTTCGTCTCTTTTGGGTTAATGGTGAGTATCTCAGGCCAAAACCTTCGTCATTAACCAACCTCTAACTACGATATGTTAGAGGTGCGGACCGAGGATTGTCCCCCGAAAATCTGACGTCTAGTGTAACACCATTTATTTGTTCTTTTCGCATCTACGTAAATTATTTTTAATTAACGACGCTCCTCGAATGTTGACAGCCAATTGGATAGCGGGAATACTCCGATTATGCGACTATGAAGATTATTATGTAGCATGCGCCTGCGCATTAACTTCCTAAGCTCGTACTCTCGTTTTAGAATTGGTTCATTGCACTTCCCCGCGTTACTTGCTTAATTGTCCCGAATTACCGCGCGTGCACAGCGCATCCGTATTATAGCGCGCCCTAAATTATGAATGGACACTCATTGAGACTTCCATTATGAGTTGTGTCATTATTATAGCAAAAGTATAGTATAAGTAATATACACAAGTTAGCTCTTGACGGCATCTCACCTGATGGTAAGTGATGATGCGGTCTAAGGTTAGCCCGCTACCATCTTACATCCTAACAGGTGTTAGGGGTATGGTAAACCCATACCCCATTTGGTTTCTACGCGACATCGTGCCGGAACGCCAAATCGCTAAACGCTAAACTAGCCTCGGCCGAAGCCTCCCACCTAACCAGACTCGAGCTGGGAATCGAACCCAGGAGCTCCAACTTCATAATGCGACAGCGCGCGCGCTGCACCACGGAGGTCGTTAAACGATCAACCAATCAACCAACCAACCAAACCAACTAAACAAAAAAGCAATACGTTATTTTTTCTCTGACTTGTCTTATTTCACACAGTGACACGAAAACAAAATGGAAACGTGATTTGTAGGGATAATTTAAGCGCAGATTTGCATTTCAGATTTGGAAAATGCAGGATTTCTGTAGATGTTTAATTACTTGTTTCCAGTATGCCTTTTAAATCAATAAAAATGTCTAAATTTAACCATACAAACATACAAAGTTTCGTTTTTACAGTGTTTTAAACTCCTACCTACCTATCTATTATAAAACAGATAAATTAAGAAAAAAATACCGCGTAAATATCAACCCACGTGACGTCACCTGTGGTAAACAAATCGATTTTGTGAATCGAGATTTACGTAGATTATTGCGGATTTTAAAACTCTTCATGGTAAGCGGAAAAAGTGTCGGATAAAGTGCACAAATATTTATTCGTGTCAAGTTACTAGTTAAAATAATTACCGGCGTTAGTATAACCTAGTTCCAATGAGAAACGTTAACTAGACGCAATTAAACAACGCGCGCAGTTTTTAACTACTGTTATCCTCAATTTTACAATTTTACAGTTTTATTTATTAAGAAAGCAATTATGAAAAGAAAGCTTTCGTTAATGTTGTTTGTTTGAACTTAGAAATAGTTCGCACACAAATTACTATTTTCAAACATTTTATTTGTGAATTTTAAATTATAAATAATTAGAAGATAATTAATTTAAAAAAAAAAAAAATTCGTTTTATGACATGCGATGATGATGATTTATTGATAATATATTGAATTCACAGTAAATAAATATAGGTACTTACGCTATGATTTTTATATTACCGGTTAGGCAATTGACATTTCGTTCGAGGCCTTAACCTAATCATCGGTAGGAAAATGTGTAAACATTAACCAATATCCGCCTAAAGATTTTTCAATGAAACTAATTTTATTTCCTTTTAATAACAACTATTTTTACAATGGTTTTCCCGCCAATCATATACGTTGGGTTTGTCCACGGTTTGTTTTTTTCAGGCAAGGATAGTGCCCGTAGCTCGACAATGCAGCCTATAGATCAATGAGTATACAAACAGAATCACTACGTTTTCTAGCCAAGCAATAGTTAGTCTGTCCGCTGAGAAGACATAAATAAATGTTAGAAAATTAAACCCACAGTCAATATGTAACACTGTCGTATATAACATAGAATCCATTTATGTTCGAAATTTAAAACCTGTCCGTTATTACATTTTGTGTCTGTATTCTTTTTTTAAATGTAATTTGAATATTCCGCGCGTGTTTCGTACTCGTAAAAAGGCTTTCTGCAAATTTCTTAGTTTCTTAAAACATGGTCGACACAGGTGATTAATAATGATTTGATTGGACTCTCTACACGTCTCGCTGTAATGTCGCGTCACATGTTACAAGTGTGCTCCAAACTTTATTCAATGCGTGAGGAAAGTGTAATATTATATTAAACGTACCTACCACAGTCTGCGCGGTTATTTCGGAATGTTTTTGATTATGTTATTTAACTAATTTGCAGACGCCTGCGTTGCTAGATAGGTTTTAAATAGGTGTGTGGGAATTAGAGCTTTTAAAAATAGCCTGCACCCCAGTTTCGATAGGTACCTATATATGTAAAAACTTACATAAATACGCCATTTAAATTGAAATCTTTCTTCCAAAAATATCACATCTTATAGTCATGTCCTCGTGGCGTCCATTGTTATTGCTATTTTGCGTGGACCAATCACTGGCCACCGTTTTGGCGGGATCCAAAACATGAACGAAATAATGACAACTACCTTAGTTCTCTCTTTTTATGGCTTTACACAGATTAGCCACTGTCAAGTTTATAGCAATAGAGAATTGAAGGAGACTTCGTATATGGCGGGCGCGGTTTTTTCACGCTTTTCTTGAATGAATGTTTGTTGGCTAATTTTGAAAAGGACTGGTGTTGGTTGTGTCGTGGACAGTTTTGGTGTCGTTTGTTTAGTGGCTAGTTTTCTGAATGGTTAACAGGTATTAATTTGGGAAAGGTTTGAGGGAGCCGCGTCCGCGGAGTGCGAAGTTCCCCGCCATTTCTCCCTAACTTCTACATTGCTATAACCTTGACATTGGCTAATCTGAGCAAAGCCATAAAAGCTGTTATGGTTCGAAAATGACGGCATAAACATACAAAAACCTAATATCAACCAATTTTCGTCTATATATAAGGAAATAAATTTGTTTGTTCCCAGATACCCCCTCTGCTCGGCATCTGGGGCCGGCTGGGACTGGACCCGGACACGTTCTCTTGCACCATCCTGCCCAAGGACGGCCGCAGCCCCAAGAAGTTCCTGTTCGTGTTCGGGTTCGCGCTGCCGTGCGTCGTCATCATCGTCTCCTACTCCTGCATCTACTGGCGCGTCCGCGAGAGCAAGCGCAAGCTGGAGGGCCGCAGGTGTGTATGTGGGTGAGGATTCCTGCATGTACTTTATAGAATTTCTTTTATGCGCTACAAAGTCAGCCCTTGACGGCTTCTCACCTGGTGGTAAGTGATGATGCAGTCTAGGGTGATAGCAGGCTAACCTGTTCATCATCATAATCATGATCAACCCATTACCGGCTCACTACAGAGCACGGGTCTCCTCTCAATATGAGAAGGGTTTGGTCATAGTCCACCACGCTGGCCATGTGCGGATTGGTAGACTTCACACGCCTTTGAGAACATTATGGAGAACTCTCCGGCGTGCAGGTTCCCTCACGATGTTTTCCTTCACCGTTGAAGCAAGTGATATTTTAATTTTTAAAAACGCACATAACTCCGAAAAGTTAGAGGTGCGTGCCCGGATTCGAACCGCCGATCTCTGATTAGGAGGCTGACGCCCTAACCACAGGGCTATCACCGCTACTAATCAAATTATGCATACAAAACTGTATGGCTAAATGATTGTATGTATTGCGTGCTCTAAAAGGCGTGTGAAGTCTGCCAATCAGCACATTGCCAGCGTGGTGGACTATGGCCAAACCCTTCTCATATTGAGAGGAGACCCGTGCTCTGTAGTGAGCCGGTAATGGGTTGATCATGATGATGATGATGATGAGTTTTATATACTTACTATATATACTATACATACATGTATAAAGTATGTGTAAAGACCAAATAAAGGTTTTTTTGGCATAATGGTCTATCCTATCTCATATGAAAAAGGTATAATGTTTAATAACTTTAAAATTTGTCCACAGCAAACTCAGCGGGCAGACAGCCAAAGAAAAAGAGGAAGATTCCCGCCTAACTACCCTCATGTTGACCATATTCCTGTGTTTCCTTGCTTGTTTCCTCCCACTCATGATTATGAACGTCTCAGATGACGGCATTACGTACCCTTGGCTGCACATCATTGCCTCTATTTTAGCCTGGGCCTCCAGTGTGATAAACCCCTTGATATACGCTGCAACCAATAGACAATATAGAGCGGCGTATGGCAACCTTTTGAAGTTTTGCAAAAACAATCCCGTCGCCCGAAGGACAACTTGGGGAAGCAGGACTGTCGGACATTCCTCGAATTCTCCACATTACGTCGATAATAAACGAAACAATTTAAAAGAGAACCCCACCAAATTATAGGCTCACTGCAATTATTATACATCGCTGTAAAGTCACAAAGCGTGTAGGGACTATTACAAATTGACTTAATTCGATCTCCATTTATAGATGTATTAATTTATGAAGAATACTGGTGCTATTTCTGTTGAACATAAATCACTCACCTAAACTAAATTATCAAGTCTAAAATAATAAAATATAATTAGACTTGTTAATACCACGTCTTCTTATACTCGAAATTGAATTCCAAAATATACTGCATATTTTTGAGATTTAATTTGGATTTATCTACAAACGAATCGGTACTTTATTTAGTTAAATTTTGAATTCACAAAATAAATGAATAAAAATGTTTGATAATATTAATATATTGCCAGAACCAATGAGAATACAAACCACTGGCCTAAATTGCAGATTGCAGCGAAATCTTTATTTTCTTTCCGGTAAAAAGCACAGACCAAACAAATAATTACAAATTTATACTTTCATATACCCACATACCTTTGAACGAGTATGTCCTACTACTGTGTAATTAATTATGCGCATACTTACTCTTTACCATGTAATTATTCCTAGTTAACGGTTAAACACTTTACATGAGCGATAGAGGGAGAAGAATGCCCCAAATAAGTTGTAATTGTATATAATATCAACTTCGTATGGCGCTAACCAATATTTAAAATACTGATCTTACTTTCATCACTCTTGTAAATAAAAGAAAAACATGTGAAATAAGTACCCACTGTAAATATAAACCTTGTTTAGAATATTAGTGTATAAGTAAATAGGTTGTATACATAATCGGTAATAATTATTTATCTAATACTACAGTGACCAAAGTAATTTATTGATAATGTTTTATGTCATAAAATCTCAAAATGTAACTAATTTATCTTTTAAAACGTAATACCTAAGATTATTAAGATTTTTTTAAATATTAGTAAAACAACAATGGCGAATCAAAAAATCAGGTGTATGCTCCAACTGTAGAGCATGTTAAAATTAATGTTGTAAGGGAAGTAATCTAAACATAAATCAAACAACTAATTCCAAATAACACCAATACTTGATTTATTTACGTAATAATTGATTGTTAATCTGTTTTATGACTATATTGATTTTTTTTATCTGTGCAGTTAAAGTTATTCTGTGCATCTAACAGGTTTTGAAAAACGATCTAATCCCTTTTTATCATAATTTTATCAATTCAAAAAAGTCCAAATCTCTTTTAGCTCATTATGAATCTATTATCTGTGGGACCACCAAAGACAACAAAGAACCTAAGAATCTATTTAAGTATACCTAAATAAGGTAAACCGTTAACTTTTAAATTTTATAAATCTACTTATAGTACCTACTTCAAAATGAATATTTTTCCTCCGCAAACGTCGCGAACAACCAAGGAACATTAAAAAACAAATGACGAAGTAAATGGGCTTAAAACAATCGCTATTTCATGTTGATGATGCAAGTTTAGTGGATGTAAAATATTTATTTTGAAATACTGAATAGTTCTAAGTTATATTCCTAAGTGTTTTGTCTAGTATAAAAAATAGTCCTAACTATTAAAATTGTCCGCAATTTTTTTTTTTTTGCAATGTTTATTTTAATGGCAGCCCAGGCAGGCTCATTTGAATTTGTTTTTTTTTTAAGTGAATCTTCTAGCACGTCAAGTAGATATTTTTTTTTTTTTTAATTTGAATTGATGAAAGTGGATTGTCAAGTAGATTTCAAGCGCACATGCCGTTACACGAAAGAGAATATAGCAAATGATATTGAGTAGAAGGAATGGTATAGCTATACAATGGTACCGAAACAGTAGAAAATCAAATCTCTTAAAAATTAATTTGCAGTTCTAAAAATCGTGCTGTCCCTTTCCACATAAACAGATCCAGAGTGCAAAGGCACTACTCTAAGGCACTAACAATACTTATTCGAAAAAAATATATGTTAATTTTGGAGTTACTTTCCAAACAGAATATTGCTGTACTGAGATCGGAACCTTGTTTATTATGTAAATTTAATTATGATCTAAAACTGAGTAAAATATAATTCTTGTCAAATCATCGACGATTATCTCCTCAAAACATTCCGTATACTTAGTTAATAATAATCAAAACTTGATCTAATAAGTGATTGGATAAAGTTTGTAACGTTGGAGCGGAGATATTGTAAAAAGTTAATCTCATTTTTTATATAAAATAGATATTTAGTTTTCACCAAGACTGATATTAAAAAGTCAATTAGAATAATATTATTACAAAAATTATCATTTTCATTTTGTTTATTAAAACATACCAAAGTTTAAATAAATGTATATAACTATTTGTAAACTGTGTTTTATTTTTTTAACTACCTGAAATAGATAGTTTTCGTTATATATTTATATAATTTTGTATACACTATAAGTTAGTGCTTGACTGGTTTCTCACCTGGTGGTAAGTGATGATGCTGTAGCGGGTGTTAGCGGGCTTACCTGTTAGGAATATGGTAAGCCCACGCTCCTGTTTGGTTTCTACGTGACGCGACGTTGCGCTGGAACGCTAAACGACATGTCCATACACGTCACGATATAATAAGAGTATAACGGAAGTAACGGAACCGTATTGAGATCTATAATTATTAGTATAAATTAGAGTTGAGTAACAAGTTCGACTTAACTGGTTCCTAGTTTAAACTATGCTAGCAAAATATTTTTTTTCCTTAATACACTAAAATGAAAATACATGCATAAATTACTACAAATTAATTTATGCATCATTCTGTTAAGAATTCAAACAGCATATTTATCCTTATGAACTATTTTCCAATTTTAAACATAGATCATTTTTAATTTTTGACTATCTTTAAAAGTTTCTATAAATTCACACACACTCACACACACACACACGCACGCACGCACACACACACGCAAATTGTTTTATTTTGTAATTTTCTTATTGTGTATTTTATAATTTTCGTTAATTTAGTCTTTTTTTTCTTTAAAAGAACATAATTGTTAATGTAAGGTTCGGAGGTGGGCGGCGGCTCATGCAACACAGTTTATACTAATGCAGGGCCGTCCTTGCCATCTGTATTGTATGACTTAAGTGTTCTAAATAAAGATTTTTATTTTTTTATTTATTTATTTATTTATTTAATTAAAATAATTATTATAATATATTAAAAACAGAAGTTTTTAATGACTTCTCTGTTTTTTTAATAAATACAGTGTATCTATTATATTTCTAATAGATATACTATAATTATCTAAAATAGTTCGACAATACAGTTCCGTAGCTCTTTTCATTGAGGATACAAACTATTAATTGTTTCGTCGCAGAGTATCAAATTTTCTTGTTTCATTTTCCGTCACTTTTCGGTTGTTGATGACCGACCTCCGTGTCATAAAATTATCTATGATTATTTAGGATTGTCAGTGAGGAGGTTTCTTTTAACTTAGAAAAAAAAAACGAGAAAATGTCGAAAAGAATTGTTCAGAGCTCCGTAAACTGGGCGGCTTTAGCAGAAAGGGTCCCGCCGCAGCAGAAAGGTAACCTTGCTGCTTTCAAAGTGAAGTCTGATGGCTACCTACGAAGGTTAGTTTTGCATTGGGTTATTACATAATTTTATCATTGATTTTTGTTTCCATTTCTAAGCAAAAAGAACTATACTAAGTCTCTAAACTTCAGATATATATAAAATATAGAAAATAAACGTTTAAAAAATATTTCCAGTTATAAAAGCTTTTTGGGATCATAAAAAAATTTGTGACGTTATAAACGATTTCATACCAAAACTTGAACTTGGGTGAAGTTACTGAAATTGGATGAATGTCTGTTAATATAGCCCCTATGTATTGGTTTGTTATCCATAAGATGTAATTATAAAGTACCTGGTAGCCCATCTTTGCTATGGCTCGGCTGGCATGTTGTTTTAATTACCATCCCCTAGGAACTTACAGATGTATGTTAAGAAACAATCTTTTAGCGAAATACAATATTGTATAAAAATTTCATATCAGTTGTTGACAGCTTGAATTTTACTAACTTATTATTGACCTCTATTTTTAGAAAAATCACTAATAATAATATATCGTACAAATTTCATTTCTACAAATCAAAATACTACTGATAATACTACATACTTTTTAATCAATAGTTCTGTGTTCTAATCCAATTTCTAATATTTGGTGTCAGAGTATTGGCAAACCCTGCAGAGCCACCAAAGATTGACTGGGCAGTCTACAAGCAAACCATTCCCGTCGCAGGAATGGTAGAAAACTTCCAGAAGCAATACGAGGCCTTGAAAGTTCCATACCCAGCTGATACATTGACATCTAAGGTAGATGCACAGTGGGCTGAAGTTAAGAAGTCCATTGAGGCTTTTATTCAGGAGTCTAATGCTAATATTGCTAAGTAAGTATTATTTATTTTTCAAAATAATGAAATTAGGTTTCTCGGAAGAATTATAAACAAATGGAAACTATAAATTTCTTTGTTTTAATTTAACACAATTTTTGGACTATTTCAACATTTCAGGTTCGAAAAACAAATTGAGGAGGTTAAAGCCACTCTGCCTTACGATAAAATGACCATGGAGGACTTCAGTGATGCCCACCCAGATATTGCCATTGACTCTTTGAACAAACCAACATTCTGGCCTCACAATGAAGAGGAACAACTCGACTATGTTGACCCTGAGAAACAAAATGCACCTGCACACTAAAAACTGAAGTTTAAAATGGTAGCTTCATCTTTTCAACAGAGTTATAAATGTTAATATTGTTTTAAACACCTGAAATATTTGAAAGCAGTGAACCATTGTATAATTTATCATGTAGGAATAAAGTCAAACGATTCAAAGATGTTTTATTTCTTTATTTATAATCTTACAAGTAACATCTGCGAGTAGAGGTCATTGTAAAAATTGTTCTTCTACAGCAAGACATGAAGTAATTTTGTATAATTCAGTCATGGTTTTCTAGTTAATTTGATATGTATGCATCTACTACAAGAGTAGTAAGACCCTGCTGAAGTAATTGCGCGTCTGTTAATCCAACTTTAAAAGAATATGGTAACAGATATCAAGTAAGAACTTGTGGAATTTAACAATTTCTTTGTGGGTAAAAATAAAACAATAACTATTTTGAATGTTTTATTTAGTGAATCACATGTTTCACAAAAACTGAACACCCAAAAAAATAGGGAATGTTAAATATAACACTGAAGGTTTGAACCATTACTACCAAGTAAACAATTCAATGTTTCCTAATAAACATAATGAATATACTAAATAACTAACATTGAATGAATAATAACAATTCAAATAGATTAAATGTTATTAATAATTCAGTTTAGTTTAGAGTCATCTTAATGTTTTGAATAATTATACTAAACTATTTAAGTCACTGCCGAGTCATGAATTTTAGGATCTTTGTTTAAATAGCAACAAAACGTGTACTTTCACTGCCATAATTCATTACGAGCATCATCATTTAAGAGCTGAAAAGGATTCACAAAAAATCTACGTTTGTGGATAGCGCCGCTCCTGTAATTTCTTCAATGCATGCCGATTAACCTAGTGTTTTTGACTACAATATTATCAAACCGAAACCACTATAATTCTTTCGGGAAAAATATTGTAAATACGTTGCCAAACTACAAAAAAATTGGTTTAGGTTCCTCTTAGAAAAAATTTAAGACTGACCAAAAAATCTTTTGTCATAAAAGTAAAAAGCCTGTGTAATCATAGTATTAGTAATTGCTAGAAGATTTCAATTTAACGTAATTATTTTTAAGTGGGTGGGTCCTTTTACAAGATTCGAAATGATTAGATCATTATATTGTAGGTTATAATATTTAAGGACATTTTTTCTTTTACATTACTTTTTTAATTGACTATTGTTATGTAAACAATAATTATTATAAATTATTATTACGTAATGTTTATTTCTATAATTTTGCTGGAATTGCCACTGTCCATTCCTAGATGTGATTAGCCCATATCAACCCTGCCTACCTTTTTTTTCATTTATTTATTTTCTGAATATAAAATTATAATTACAGAAAATTAATTCAATCAACCTGTCTCTGCAATACTGGTCATCAATCTAATTAATATTAGATTGATGACCGATGTTTGTAATCGATGATAGTTTCCAAGCTAGAAGGCCAAAAATGTAGCTACATTTTGTACATTTCATTGTCTTGATGGTATATGTATATATATATATATATATTTATTTTCTCTTTTTATGGCTTTACACAAATTAGCCTATGTCAAGTTTATAGCAGTGGAGAATTGAAGTTAGGGAAAAAGGGCGGGGAAACTTCGCACTCGGCGGACTGGCTCCCTCAAACCTTTCCCAAATTAATACCTGTTAACCATTCAAAAAACTAGCCACTACACAAAACTATGTCCACATTAAGCCAAGAATAGCGTGTATAGCGCGCCCGCCAAATACGAAGTCTCCCGCCTTTCTCCTGACGGTATATTATATATTACTAGTGCATAATAAATCTATAGTTTACGGATCTGTGATCACTAATTCACTAGTAGTATTCCCTTAGTACCATCTCCATTACCTTTGATACTTTTTGTGTCAATCCATGCGTTCTCTAGTTTATTGAATTAGCTTTTCAAAAAACTTCCTTCGAATATGCATATCTTATGAAACCGTAGTACGATTTGGCGGAGAAGTGGAGTATAATTGCTATAAAAATTCAAGAGGGACATATAACCAGAATTATTTTGACAATGCGAAAATTACCATTATGATTACTGCTAGAACAATTTACACGTGGCTCAGCTAAACTTAGCATTATATAAAAAGATGTGGCGTCGTGGGACACCAGGTAGGAACGAAGTTCCTTCGGCTAATGTAGAATCGACACAATTTGCAAAAAAAATCATGCTCAATTTTATGTAGGTTTCTTAATTTTTCTCTTATATTTTGCTGATTAGTTTTTATTTAAGTACAGGAAAGTATTTTAGGAAATAATAAATTACGTAAAATAAAAAATAAATCGTAATTCAAATTATCAACTAAAATAAATAAAATATATCTCTTTATTTTTGTTTGACAACATAAAATTACATAGAAATGGAAATAATTAAAGAGGGAGAAAGGTATAATACACTACTCGCTTGTGTAAACGACTGTCGCGCCTGCGCACATCTCATTTAACGGTTTTATTCCACGGACTTTTTCTTACGGTTTTACCATCACATTTTTTTCAGTTCGGTCGCGCAGCAAAATCCCTATCTCCTCCAAGCCTGCCGTGAGAAACTTCGTCCCAAAAAAACCTTTATTACTCGGGATGATTTAGTTTGTATTTGCAGCTTAAGTTGCATTGATAGCTCTCAACATACATGTTACTTGTTTATATTATTATTATAGAAGTTACAATATTTTTTAAGTAATTAACTCAACATGATTGCAATTGCAGAGCATAGAGGTGATTTTGTTATTTTCTTATTAAAAAAGCAATTAGCAAGGAAAAATAAACAAATATACTTATACAGAAAATGTTCTTAAATAGCGCATTTCACAATCTCATATAAATATTAAATCATAGAATAGTCAAAGGAAAACAATAAAAACTATATTCGTAATATGTTTAATGGAGCAAAAAAAATTTTTGACATTTACACCACAATTGGGTCTTCAAAATTACTTAGTTTATTGTGGGGGTGGTTGGGAGTACATGTTGTAGTAGCTACTGGGGGCAGCAGCTGTGAAGGCTGCGGTAGTGGGTTGGCTGTACCCCTGGCTCTGGCCGTAGCTGGTTGAACCCTGGCTAAATCCCTGTCCGCCCCGGCTTCCTCGCGAGGCGCCTCTGCTTCCGCCCCGGCCCCGGAAGCTGCCTCCGCCCTCCCTGTCCCGGCTGAAGCCTTCCCGATAGTTCGACCGACTGTTGTAGCCGAACCCTCCGTCGCCGTTGGACGAGCTGTCCCACCTTGAACTACCTGAAAGCGAACAAGAAATTAAAAAAAATTGTAGCCCAAACAGCAAACCTAGTCTAGTTTTTTTTTTAATACCCCACAAGTTAGCCCTTGACGGCATCTCACGTGATGGTAAGTGATGATGCGTCAAAGTTGTTAGCAGGCATATCTGTTAGGGATATGGCAAACTTATACTCCTAATTGGTTTCTACGCGACTTCGTGCCGGAACGCTAAAACGCTTGGCAACACGTCTTTATCGGTAGGGTGGTAAGCCACGGCCGAAGCCTCCCACCAGACCAAATTTATTATATTATAACTTCGTATATTATTATAAATATTAGACTAGGTATTTATTATTTCATACCTTCGTATTATATAATAAATACTAGACTAGGTATTTATTATATTATACCCTCGTATAATATTTTTTTTTTCCCGCTGGGAAATGTGTTTACGCATCCCCTCCGGAAGCGACGCAGTTTTGACTTGCGTCGCTTCCGACGGGGTATGTGGGACTCGCCGGCGGCCGGATTGGCGACCAGAATACCTACTAAAATCCAGCGATGCTCCTACGCGTCGCCTGGTGGCTGGGTCACGGGCGTATAATATAATAGAAACTAGACCATCAAGTCAATTTAGTTTAGGGGCCTTCGAATATAGTATTGCAGATTAAAACATACAATAACCACAATTTTCCTCTTTATTATTTTGGTAGATAGTGTGGATTCAACTTTACAAAACATCTTCAGCTCCGCATCTGTTCAGCTGTTTTATCTTCGGTTCTTATGCAGACCTCCTCATATACGATTTAATCATGTAGAGATGATTACATTAATCACTCAGAGCACGTCTCTCCAAAGGTCGTGAATCTGGGTCCTCGTATCGTCGTATCAGTTCGTGTATAGGTAATATAACAAAACTTACCCCCGCGTCCGCGACCACGTCCCCGCCCCCCGCGACCGCCATCTTCATCGCGATCGCGGAATCGCCCGCGACCTGCAACCAAAATTGACCCCATTTTGTTTTTATATGATGTACCTAGTTTCCCTTTTTTTCCACTAGCACTATTAGTTATTTTAGATTCTAGTGATTCTACGTGAAGCCGCACGGCAATTGCTTGAGGGTTTGTCTTTGTAGGTAGGACGGTAACAGCCACGGCCGAAGCCGTACCAGATCAGATTAGGAGGAAATTCGAATGTAAATGCGCAAAAATTGGTATCGGAATCGCAACCACTTGAACCACAAAAACGAACTCGAAGTTTACTATCACGAAGCCTGGGTTATAAGAAAGGTTTTAAGCGGTAAGCAAACCTCGAAAAGAAAAATCTTATATATAAAATTCTTGTATCACGATGTTTGTTTCCCATACTCCTAAACGGCTCGATCGATTCTTATGAAATTTTTTATGCATACTCTTTAAGTCTGAGAATCGGCTACTATCTATTTATCAAACCACTAAATGCTAAGGGGTGGACCCAAAAAAATATTTTATTTTTTAGATATTTTTTTTTGTGTATTATGTGGAATTGAAAAATACATACAACCCTAACTTTTCACCCTTCTATCACCAACCCCTATTTTTTAATAGTCATTTTAGTAATTTAATCATTTGTCATCCCGCTCGATAACTGAACAATTATCGTCTTTATTGTAAATGTTTTTCACTCTAATTCGACTAAAATATCCCTGAGCTTATTGTACCTAAAGCTAAAATTTTTGAACATAAACAAAATTTATGTTTTTTTTATATCCCCTCATCGTTCACAGCGCTCTATTCCTCTTTAGCTCATAAGTATACCACATCCTTACACAATAAGTTAGTTATTTTTTTTCTACAATATAAATTCCCTAATATAAATGTATATGGCAAAACAACGTTTGCCACAATTATGTCATGAAGCAATATTATGTCTTACCATACTTTCCTTTGAATCCCATTCCGCACTGGGCCAACTCCAATAGCTTAGGATTGACCACCTGGTTAGCTTCCTGTAGCACCGACATCAAGTCTCTTGCCTGAAAGAAATAATTCAGATTAATACAAAACCAGTTTTACATTAACTATACGAATTTTAGACCTATATTAGCGGTGTGTGCATTAAATGAAAATAAATAAATGTTAAAATATGATTAATAATTGTTTTATAATGAAATTAAACAATTATTAATCATATTTTAACATAAAAAACAAAGTACAAACCGAAATAATGCGAATGGAAGAAAACTTTGATTATGTATTATATGTTCGTTCTTAATAAGACGATTTAGTTAATTCACAGGTTCGCGAATAACTGGAGGTAAACGCGCAGATATCCCAGTTTTGTGTCACTATCTAATCTTTTTTTAACCTTATGATGCCCCTTTCATATAAATAATTTAAAAAATATATTGAACTTCTTGGCCTTTGTCATCATATAACCCCGTGTCTTAAATTGGCGTTTGACAGAATCTACAATTAAAATACGTATCACTTATTCCAATAACTAATTCATAGAAAAACCAAAAAACGAAATTAAGGATTATATAAACGATAAAAAGTTTGTGCGTGAATTGGTCCAACTCTGTAGCTAATTATAATTTATTATTGATCATTTGAGATGGTGATAACAGAAAAAACGCGGCTTATTTTGTTGTGGGCTTCTACTTAGACCTGGGCGCAAATGGAACCCTCTTAGCTTTAGTTTTAAGTTGGCGAGTGTAGTTACCACCATCACTTCAGTAAAAATAATGCGAAGCGTGATATACATGAACGAGTCAACGAGTCATGCCTGTAATAGGTTCACATGAATAAAGTTATTTTGATTTGATAAAACGTCGCCTTTTATTTTAATGACCAACACATGTAGAATAAAGAATAAATAAATCTTTAGAATTTAAGATATTCATGACTTCATCATGATCAAACCATTACCGGCTCACTACAGAGCGCGGGTCTCCTCGCAATATGAGAAGGGTTTCGGCCATGTGCGGATTGGCAGACTTTACACGCCTTTGAGAACATTAATGGAGAACTATCAGGCGTGCAGGTTTCCTCACGATGTTTTCCTTCACCGTTGAACCAAGTGATATTTTGTTTAAAAACGCCCATAACTCCGAAAAGTTAGAGGTGCGTGCCCGGATTCTAACCGCCGACGCCCTAACCACTAGGCTATCACCGCTTATACCTGGCTCTCACCCAGGAGGCTCGGGTTCGATTCCCGGTATCGGAACAATACTTCCGGCCTGGTTGCGGTTGTGTGCGCGAGCGAAACCCGTGACCCGGCCACCAGGCGGCGGGAAAGGATATACACCGTGGGGGTTTAGTCAGTAAGAGTCTGACATAACCGCCGCGTCTCCTCGGACGCGGGGTATCCATGAGGATTACCCACGTTAAAAAAAAAAGGCTATCACCGCTTATACAAAAAATAATGATGTGAAATGATCCCGAAAAGCAAGGCAGGTTTTTTTACTGGTGTTTCCGTCGCAGTCGCGTTGCGTTACCTTAGCCGAGTTGTTCGGCGTGAACAGCGTGTAGGCCGTGCCGGTATTCTGCGAGCGGCCCGTGCGCCCGATGCGGTGCACGTAGTCCTCCGAGTTGTTCGGGTAATCGTAGTTTATCACGAACTTCACGTCCTCCACGTCTAGATCATCGCACGCACCAATGAGTAACGCACTTTTGCGCACACGTCAAACCATTAAATAAATAAATACACACAATCAACTACACAACTATACTATAATGTACCTAATGTTTGAAGGAATAAATTCAGGGGCCGTTGTTAAGACCTTTAAAAAAATACTGTATTATGAAATGTTGTTCATTTAAATCGCATTCAAACAATGACAAAATTTGTGTGTATGAAGATTTTTCATTAACTTTTTATTCATCGTCGAGTGAAAGAACATAAGAAAGAGAAACCTTTTATAACGGTTTTCAATTAAATTTTAATCATTGGGATATTGTAATTTTGTAAAACACAGTATTACCATTAAACCATCCATTAATAAATAATGTGACAGATATCAAGGTCATCGCGTAGCAATACGTGAATTTTAATGACATTTAAACCAAAAATAAAAATATTAATGTCGCTAAGTCCAATATTTAATTGAACATCATATTAACATTTAATTGAAGGCTCATAAACCAAAATAACTAATTTTTTAGGGACTAACAGGCTATACAAGACTGGTGTAACTTTCAAAAAAATTTGGAGTCCAAAAATTTTCAAAAGCTAATTTGAAGAATTATCCTATTATTATATAGTTTTATATTATTATTTCTTAAGGCTATTAAAATATGACATTATAAGAAGCCTGTAGTAACATTTGTACGTTTTTTCGTATCAATTATTTCGTAACTGCGAAAACAAAATTAGTTTAGTTTTATAGACCTTTATTTTTATTTGATTAATGGATGGCTATGGATAATATGGGCCAAAGCCTTGTATTGGAATTGGGTCTCATTGGTCAAACAATGATATCAAAGTAGTAACGAAATAAAAATTAAGGATAAATCTTTGAATCCTTGCATAGGGTAATTTTTGTTTGCAATCAGTGGTGACCTCTTTTTGCAACAATATTTCATAGCGACAAACTTCAACAACAAGTGTTAGTACCAACGGATATTAAATCCAATAACTATTATAGTTTTTTCTTAATTTTAATAAACATAGTTAAATACATGCTCCCATGATGCCACTAACAGAAATCGCTGGAGGGAGATCGTAAGAGCTGCTGTGAAAACCAAATCATAACTACGACCACTCTGCCAAGAGTGAACGAATATGAAGTTAAATATAAGCATTTTAGTTTTGTTTCTCATTTCGTTAGTACAATAATTTCATTCGTCGACTCAATATTTAGCCAATTGCAATAGCAGACTTGGGGCTTGGACGAAGTTATATTTCGGTTATTATTCCCCCAAACCACAAAAACAAATCCAAAATTACCTTAACGACAGTCGATAGCCCGCAGATTGCGTAGATTGGCTGGAAATGAACTGTATTATGCCCATCAGTGTCCGGAGTGTTGTAGGCCAAGAGGATCATCATAATCGGTTCATGTCGGGTGTATAACACAAATCCCATGGGTACATGGACTTTTTTTTTAACATTTCTACGATTTGTCAGGTGGCGTAGCGCTTTGTTTTAGTTTTGTTCGTGATCAAATCTCTCATGACATATAACCGAGCAAATATTGCTATCTATTTAATTTTTAGCATTTTTTTTTTGGTCTTGTCTTTGTTAAAATCTTGATTTTGAAACACTAGGTTTATTTCATAATACAATTGGGCTGTCTATAAAATACGAGTGATATTCGAATCGGGAGTTATATTGATAAAGCTCGGGACGGCAAGTTAATGGGGAAATTGCCCAAGAGCGTAGTTTACAATTGTTAGATAACTTAGGAGGAATAAATTTGCACAATTCTTATACTGTCTGTCGAAAACTGTAATTTTAAATATGTTTGTTCAATTTGTCACAGGTAGACAATTCTGCTGTAAAATCTTAAGACAATGAAGAACGGGGGCTTTCTCTTCAATGGAATCGCGTACGGAGGTGTAAGGTTAAAAATTACGCAGAATTTAAAATGTTTGTTTAAAGCCACCGTCATGGCTAAGATTACTTAAATAACCAAACGTTCAGCGACATGGATTATAATATAGCGTATAGTGGTAAATTTAAAAATTTTGTTTGCCTTTCACTTTGGAAGAGTAGAGAGAGTAATATGGCATATATGGGCGTATTTTACAGACAGCCCAAATCCCCCCTTAATATTTCTCAAATTATATTCAACATTATCCGCAAGACCATGGGACTCCCCGAGATTCCATTTTTAGAGGCAGCATGCTCTAACAGTGTGCGCTGACACTAGCCGTCATCACTATCATATCATTTATTCGTGATGGGAATCATATCATATCGTTTCATAATATATCATACGGTCGCAGTCAGCAACACACCGCAAAGTTAGCCCATATCTCTGCACGCATGCGCCTCTGCAATGAAAACGAAAATAAGTGCCGAGTCAGTCATGGAAATTTTTTATAATTATTTGGCCTGGACTTTGTGTACCCTAAAGTGGTATTTTGTTCTTCAATGAAAAGAAAACAAATGGCTGCCGTTTCCACAGAAACACACACAGAAAATAGGCTATGTCCAGACGTTGTAACAAGCATCCATTACGTTGCGAGAAAAATGCAATTTGTACTAGACGATTCGTTATGGAGTGTCCAAATATACACAATAAATTGTTTCTTTTATAAAACGACAGTTTGAGTACAAAGCGCAACATTTGGTTAAACTCTAGTACGTGGTACAGACTTATTTTGTTCCTCGCAAAACCTGTTCGAGGCAAAACACTGTACCGAAACTCCCAATGCATTTCTCGCCTACTATAAATGCAAGACCTCGCCCGAACGAATGTACCGTATCGAAAGTATCAAGGTCACATATATAGACGAATCTCATACGGTCGTCTCCTTCTGATGTTCGCATTTCCATCATGGATGCTGTACCTAGACCGGCCTTTTTCGATGATCGATTGTACATTGAATTCTAAATAACTGATACGTCGCGACAGTAAACGCATACTTGAAATGAGACATCTGAACATAGCCGATGGGAACGTTAATTCACTACCATCGCATGGTTACCATAGCTTGCAAATTAACAAGATGTTTAATCGTGTGTAACTTGAGTGCAAAAAGAATTATAATGAACCACCAAAATATGATAAGTAGTAAATTAACGCAACATGACACGCATTCGACGATAAGTAACGGATCTTTCTAATCTAAAACTGAAGACTCTTTCCACAACGTTCGTTCCAATTGAAATACTTATTATACTTAATTTCGTTGCGTGCGTGCTGACTTTACTTTAGTTTTTTAGTCCCTTACGCGCCTAATGGACCATTAATCTTGGGATTAGTCCATGCATTTTAAATTATTGACATTTATTTAATACTTTTCAAGCAGAAAAGTATTTCGGATTTCTACCTTGGAAATGCGTAAACACACTGTCGGGGAGTACAGTTTTAGATTAGGCCATCTATGTCTACTATAGGGTACTTTTTGCCATGACCAAGGAACATCTCTAAATGGCGTTATGGCACCATTGCTGTGTCATTTACGTGTGCCTCTGGTTTGTTCCAATATTCACAGTGCCTAAATGTATTGAACATAAACATAGTTTTTATCTTCATGCCTAAAACTTAGTCAACTAGAAAATACTACTTTGAAATTTCGATTTCTTTAACACAGCTTCAGATGTCCCTCATTTACGTGAATACTGGAACCGGAAGTTTCCCTTTTCACAGGAAAACTTTCAACTTGTTCTGTGGATTTTTTTAGCTCAAATCATGTCAATTTTTTTTTCTCTCCAATTGTACATACAGGTTAGACCAGGCTATGCAGCGGTCATAACATAACATTTCTGGATATTTTACACACAAATCTAAATAATTATAATTGGCACTTATTTTTACCAACAACGAATAAGAAAAAGTTAGTATCTTAAAGATAAATGAAGGTCTAATATAGAATCTATTCTCCTGTCCTACACATAGACTTGCATTTTTTTTAAACCCCTATTTTTCGGAGACATGTCGTACACAAATCACACAGAAAAGTTTCTTCACTGGCATATTTCAGGGTTGCATTTTGGGAAAACAGCTGTACATAGACAGATATGCATTGAGTCGCCTCGCCAAAAATATCAATGTTTTTTATGATGCCCTTTGAATATTTCTGACGAATCAATCCCTTCAGGATAGAATTTTTTTTTTCAATTATTTTTTCTTATATAACAAGATATAACCTAAAGAGAAACTGACGAATACTGACCGATTCAATTTCAGTTATTATGACAATGTTATATGTTATATATACACTGTTTGGGTATTACACAAACCCTAAACTTACGGTACCAATTTTTTTGCCATTCCTAAGCAAAATTACACATTTAAAATATTATACTAGAGATGCTATTCAGTTTTAAATTGTCAGTTTAAGATGTGTTATTATAACAACCAATTAATCATGATCAACCCATTACCGGCTCACTACAGAGCACGGGTCTCCTCTCAATATGAGAAGGGTTTGGCCATAGTCCACCACGCTGGCCATGTGCGGATTGGCAGACTTCACACGCCTGAGAACATTATGAAGAACTCTCAGGCGTGCAGGTTTCCTCACGATGTTTTCCTTCACCGTTGAAGCAAGTGATATTTAAATTTTTTTTAAAACGCACATAACTCCGAAAAGTTAGAGGTGCGTGCCCGGATTCGAACCGCCGACCTCTGATTAAGAGGCTGACGCTCTAACCACTAGGCTATCACAGCTTACAACCAATTAATTGACATTTATTTCAGTTGCCTCTACAAAAAGATATAAGAAAAACAAAATTTGGATAATTTGCATATCTGTGCCAATTTCAAGGACATTTTGAAGGTTATTTGGATATTTTTGAACGAGATCCGATCTATCAAATCTATGCTTAGGCCTAATGCACCCATTCGTTCACAAATCACTTAGCAATGGTATCAAAGGCCTGGGCTACGCTCCTGACATGCGTCTTAGACCTCACACCCCGGTGCGCAGTGCGAGGGTATTTAGCTTTGAGGGCCACCAGTTAAAAAACCTCGCAACTGCCTTCGTATTGATCTTTTGTTTGATGCCTTTTTTCGCTTAGCTGTTATGAAATATTCGCAAACTTTTTTCTTGTTATATATCAACAGTGCCATTTTGAAACACAAATCTTTATGCGGGTAAAAAACAACTCCTTATCTTTCCACAGGATTGCAATACTCTAAGACCTTAAAGATAACAATTTGTCATAACAAAATTGTTATTAGTTGGAATACAACAAACTCTTTTAAGTGAATTAAGATTTTGGTGCATAAACTTTTTGGGTTTGCGTATATTTCAACTAACATTATATGCAAATTTTGGCGGGAATCATCACCACCTTTACTAAAACTCTATGGTAATATTTTGGTGGCACAAACATAAGATATTAATAAACTTCTGGGCACTTACAGTAATATAGTCTATTTTTTTTAAACTGTACATAATGTTGGTACCTTATTGAATTTTTTAATGAAAATTTAACTTTAGCATATAAAATTCTTGGATATCATAATGGTGAAACAGTTTTGTTGTGCATTTCAGTAATAGCAATCAGATAACGTCGTAACGATTGCTGTCTTATTAAAACTCAATGTCAACAAGTAAAAAATTAACATGATGTTACAGTTTGCATGTTTAGTAGTTAGTAGTATTATGTATATAAATGAAACTAGAAAGATATGACAGTTTGAATTGAATTTTTTATGAAAGGTTTATTTTTATTCTGTTTAAACTATAGGATACTATGATGTCCTGAAAGACGAGCTATTCAATGTTGCATTGATAATAAAATAAGACTTTCAGATTAGTGTGTCCAAATATAAAACCTTCAACTTTATTTAATAATGTTAAATTAAACAGCAAATTATATAGGGTAAGTTTAATTGTTATTTTCTATGGGACATCATTTTTTTATGCTCATTTTAAAGAGAACTCTGGCTTAACCGGTTCATAATTTTATCTTCAGCATTGTGCTAAATAAATAAAGATAAGATATCTCTGTTTGGCTAAAAACATAGTCTCGAATGTTATGGCTGACAGCTATCAAAACACTTTTAGTGAGCGAGATAGCAGAATAATTAGGTTTATCAGTTAGTATGAGCGAATGTTTTAAGATAAATATTTCTCTAGCTCTTTGCCAGTACTAAGTGCTCCATGGCATCGAATGACACAATCATATAATAAGAACTTTAATAATATTGACATCTTTTCTACACATACTAGCACTTTTAGGAAGTTGGTTATAGATAAGTTAAGTTAAAAAATAATATATTATTCATTTCTAAGTTGTAAGATTTCCGCATCTTTGCGGTTTTTGTTTTTTTTTTTAGTAAAGTAAATTAGGTTTTTTTTTTTGTAAAGTTAATTTGGTTTTTTGTAAACGGTCCACTTACAATGTATCTGTGGTTTACGTGGTTGACGCCACGGTTAATAATATTAGGTGTAAGTTTGATTGTTATATATTATACTGTGGCTTTGTTTGTAAACCCAAATAAATAAATATTTTTAGTGTTTGGTATATTGGTTTCTGACATCTGTTAATACTTTTAGCTATTTAGTAGTTTAAAGAGGTTTTATATTTTGTGCCTGGTATATTGGTGGTCTATGACCTCTTTGATAAATTTTGATTACACTACAGATTTAGATGCGGCGTTGTGTTCAGTTGCATGTGCGTGTCTGTGTGTGTGCTGTGACGCAGTTCAGTTACCAAGTCCTCGCGCAGCGACATCCGTGGCCACCAGCACACCGGCCCTGGAGTTCCGGAACTGCTGCAGCACGTAGTCCCGGTCCTGCTGGTTTTTGTCCCCGTGGATGGCGAGCGCGCGCCAGCCCGCACGATTTATGCTCTTTGTTATCTCATCTACCTGTAAATAATCATCAATCAATTATTTATTTTGCCAGAATAAGGTACATGCAAGATGTTTACATGGATGTTATAATACTCGACGCCCCCATTGGCGCAGTGCGTGCGCTGTCGCATTATAAATTCGGTGGTCTTGGGTTCGATTCCCGGCTCGAGTCTGGTCTGGTGGGAGGCTTCGGACGTGGCTAATTACCACCCTACCGACAAACGTGTCGCTAAGCGAATTAACGTTCAGCGGCACTATGTCGCATAGAAACCAATTAGGAGTGTGGGTATACCATACCCCTAACAGGTTAGCCCGCTACCATCCTACACTGCATCATCACGTACCACCAGGTGAGATAGCTGTCATGGGCAAACTTGTAGTGTATAAATAAAAAACTTTCCATCTATCCCATGTCAGTTTAGATAAATACAATTCATGGTTATTCAGTGTTAAATTAATCAAAAAATGTTGTATATATTATTTAAATTTTCATTCATATATTCATCAATTTCATTATAAAGCCTACAATGTTGAATAATCTATTTCTTTTAATAGTCAAGTTGCACCATAACAGCTGAATCCCTTCTGAGAATTGACCACAAAACATTTCGGACCCATTTGAAACATTTGCGTGCCACACAATCTTACTGATAGAAACCTTATGAATGGTGTACTCATTTGCACTTATTGAAACGCAATGAAACCGACGCTTTTTCGAAGAGGTTGGTAACTGGTGATGCAAAGTGGATCACGAACGGCAACTACGTGAGAACGAGGTCGTGGTTAAAGGTCAATCAGGCTTCACAAGCTGAATCTATACCTGGGTTACTTCGCAACTAACTGAATTCTCTGTGTATAAGTTTGTTGTGGGCTGCTTCTTAGACCGGGGCGCGTTTGGAACCCTCATAGCTTTAAGTTTAAGTTAGCTAGTTTTAAGTTTACGAATATAGTTATCACCATCAAATCACTACTATGTAAATTATTGACGGGTCAAAAGTGCCTTTTTAAGGACTATTTGAATAAAGATTATTTTGAATTTTATCTAAGGTCATAGAACATTTTTAGCTTATACCGCCGGGCAGAACCGTCGATTCGGATATTTAGTGCCAACAACTGATGAGATTATAACAAGAAGTTGAGAGGAAGCAAGAGGATTTTTTTCTATACAATGCGTTTGATTTTTCATCACGACGAACCTTGAGGTTCCACATGATTCAGATTCTTCATAATTCTTGAGGCATGTGATTGAAATCAGAAATTGTACAACTACACAAACATGTTACAACCTAAAAAATGGCAAAAATAATTATCTGTAAATAATTAAAGCGGATTAATTGGGAAGCGGTGATAGCCTAGTGGTTAGGGCGTCAGCCTCCTAAACAGAGGTCGGCGGTTCGAATCCGGGCATTCACCTATATCTTTTCAAAGTTATGTGCGTTTAAAAAAAAAAATTAAAATATCACTTGCTTCAATGGTGAAGGAAAACATCGTGAGGAAACCTGCACGTCTGAGAGTTCTCCATAATGTTCTCAAAGACGTGTGAAGTCTGCCAATCCGCACATGGCCAGCGTAGTGGACTATGGCCAAACCCTTCTCATATTGAGAGGAGACCCGTGCTCTGTGGTGAGCCGAGAATGGGTTGATCATGATCATGATGATGAAAATAATTAAATGTAAAAAAATAATATGTAAAACATAACTCCCAAACTATTATATAAAGGAATAAGATGCCCCTTACTCTTAGTGACACAATTATTGTTTAATGTAAATCGAAAGGTGGACTTAGTTTGCCTAAAGTGTGAATGAGTCCTGATTATGTCAACAAACCTTTCTTTTGGTCTCTGCAAATATTATGGTCTTGGTTTCCTCTTCTGACGATATTTCTGTCAGCAGCGTGATCAGTTTGTCATTCTTCTCCCATTCTTCACACACATCAACAATTTGCAGAATATTGTGATTCGCAGACAGTGAAAGTGAACCAATATTGATTTGGATGTAGTCATGGAGAAACTCTTCAGCAAGGTTCTGGACCTCTTTCGGCCAGGTTGCTGACCACATAAGAACCTGGTAATAAATTAAATGGTTACATACATAGTTTTCTTTTGAAAAAAAAATTACATACCAGTTTAATAACTTGCAGTGATGTGAAATTTTTTAATGTTGTCATTCATTTAGCCTGTGAACCTCTATTAGGCTAATATAATATAACCCGGCTAAGTTTGTTGTGGGCTTCTTCTTAGAGCGGGGCGCGTTTGGAACCCTCATAGCTTTAGTTTTAAGTTTACGAATATAGTTATCACCATGAAATAACTACTATGTAAATTATTAAAATTGCCTTTTTAAGGACTATTTGAATAAAGATTATTTTGAATTTGAATGTGAATAAGGCTTAACTCAAAAAGTACACCCACAGTAGCTCCTTGGCCTTCCTCATCAACCCCAGTTTGCAAAGCATATACATACTTATTATATTTTACTTAGTTGATTAATAGCTAATAGATTAGTGTGAAGTCTGCCAATCCGTACATGGCCAGCGTGGTGGACTATGGCCAAACCCTTCTCATATTGAGAGGAGACCTGTGCTCTGTAGTGAGCCGGTAATGGGTTGATCGTGATTATGATGATGAGATTAGTCTTTGAAAACCCTTGTTTTTTTTTCATAGTGGTAAAGCCGCTGGCCAGGCTGGTGTTACATAAGTGACCTTACTTGTCTATCAGGTCGGATCTGCTCAATAATCTTCCTGATCTGTGGCTCAAAACCCATATCCAACATCCTGTCTGCCTCGTCCAGTACTAAGTATGTGCAGCGGCGAAGATTCGTAGTATCTATAAATAACCATTTTTTTTAAGAATAAAGATTGTCAGAGCTCCTACAAGTCATCTATACTAAATGTTTATGTTAAACCTTATAAGCTTATAGAGGTAATATACATTGTATGTACATTTTAAAAGTGGCTTCTACGGGTCAATACAAATAAACTATGTTTCGATAGAATATGTCATAGTTACCACCATTCAAAGCATTAAGATGGCAATTTACTTAATTTAAAAGTTAAAAAATAACAATATTTAATTTTCAATGTTTCAACATGAATAATAATTATATATACAAATTTATGAAATGACAACATTTATTAAAATAGTGCTCTATTATTTAACAACACAAACTCACAACATTATAAATAATCTTTAGAAAGCATAAACTAAATATTTAGAATTTTATTTAAATTAAAATAACAACTTTACCACTGAAATGAAATAAACAAAACTTACCTTTCTCCAAGAAATCAATCAGTCTTCCAGGTGTGGCAATGACAATCTCCACACCTCGCTCCAGAGTCCTGCCTTGAGGGCCTTTAGGAGCCCCACCAAAGATGCATGTGTTACGAACTGCCACATTCTGACCAAAGTCGGTTGCGACCTACAAAAATGCAAAATGTTTTTTAAATTCATAAATACATACATACCATAGTAACAGCCTGTATACAAAATTAGCAATAGTTCTAATTTATTAGAATATAAGAGATTTCTCTATTATTCTTTGTGTCCTAAGACAGGAAGAGGTACTCTAGTTGAGATTTCTTGAGAAATGTATGTTGATTTTGTATGGAATTTCTCAATAGACAAAAGCAAATCACTTGCATGTAAAATCCATTTACAATAAAAAAGAAAAGAAAAAAGAAACAAAATTATTAGACTCTGCTGCAGCAGTCTATTAAAGACCATATATTATAGAAGAATAAGATTAATAAATAAAAATTTAACATAATTTTATTATGTTTTATATCTTGTGGCTTGGTCAATAGAAATCAATCGCATACTATTTTCTAAACACAAACGAACTATTAGTCTAATTGTTTCTTTTTTAATTAATAAAATAAAAAAATATATATTAGTTAAAACAAAATTAAGTTGATTAGAATTTAAAGTGTATAGGTATCTTCTAGGTTTGATATATAGCACAATTCAAGTCAACTTGCAGAACTTTTTAGAAAATACTGTAGTCAGAAATTGTAATGGCAAAAAAAAATAACAGTTGTATTACCATTTTTAAAAAATGCCAATAGATCATTTGACAGTTTTCAATCATGTTCAGTAGCAATGGTGTTGGAGTTTACATAATTGATTACAGATAAAAGTTGACATGTTGATTATTTATTACAAGACAAGACAATCCTGCTGTACACAAAACTTTGTAAATTGACACTTATTGCTTACAAACTTTAGCATGAAGACAATGCATCCCGACAGACAGCCTTATGCCAAAAATTTACTATAGTTAAGTACAACAAACCTACATTTTGATTTCAGTGAAATTGTTCATTAATAAAACCAAAAATCTATTCAACTCTTCCAAAACAAACACTATTCAAACTTGAATGAAGTTTGAATCTAATAAGACATTTAATTTTTACAGTTTTTTTTTTGTGTACAACAGAATTTATGTACAAAAATCTACTATTAGTTAATGTGCAAAATAAATAATCTAGTATACACTAAGTACCTAAAATGGATGACCAAAGCTAGATGAATTTATGAGATAATATATACTTTCTTAAGAGTATATAATAATATCCATAAACAATGTTTAAAAAAAACAAGAAAATAAGAAATGATTCATTATGTTGGTGCTCATTTAAAGTGTTAAGGTTACGTTCAGAAACCTTAGACCTAAAACAATTTTTAAAATAATTGGCTTTGAAAGGTATATTATATTTATTATGTACTATTACAGGTTTTCGAACATAGCCCTGTAGGGTAATCACATTAATGCATTGCAATCAGTAGCAACTCACACCACAAAAGTTGTAAAAGTAATTTTGCAACTTCAAACACTGCACAGAAGTCTCAGTTAACAATTAATGTAATATTCATTTGAATGAAATTGACTGTGGCTAACATAAATTAGTATGAGGACACATCTCTCATAGTGCCTGCTCACAACTGTCCCTGCAATAAGCCCAATAGCCCAAATGCTTTATATAGTAGAAAGCAAACAATTTACATAGCAGTATAGCTTTATCACACTATATTATAAGTTGGAACTATTCATATATATTCGTATATATATCATCATCATGATCAACCCATTATCGGCTCACTACAGAGCACGGGTCTCCTCTCAATATGAGAAGGGTTTGGCCATAGTCCACCATGCTGGCCATGTGCGGATTGGCAGACTTCACACACCTTTGAGAACATTATGGTGAACTCTCAGGCGTGCACAATGTTTTCCGTTCACCGTTGAAGCTAGTGATATTTTAATTTTTTTTTTATTAAAATATCACGTAGAAATTATTACACACTTATTACCTCACTGAACAGAAAGACTAGCCCTTCAGACTACCATCAATCATCTGTGCAGTGTTACTTCCCTGATGCAAGCTGCGAGCCAGTTTGCAAACCCATTAGCTATTACACCCCGGTCAGATTAAGCTATTGACTACATCAAAATACATTATAATTGAAATAATTTACTATATCCATGTTGTTGGAATTTCCATCTGACACATCTGTTGTTATCCCATTCATCGAATGCAGAGCCTTGGGGCCGCAATGGAACACAAATTTCAAATTATTTGCAATTGGACAGTAAGTATCAAAAATATCAAGTAAAAAAGTAGTATCACTTATCTAAAGGTTTCTGAAATATGGACGTAAACAATGAGCACACAGGAAAAAAATAATTAAATTTATAAAATATTGCATTACTATTTTTTCCATAAATTATGTACTCTCTAGCTTATTGTCACACAAGAAGATAAGTAAGAACTAGTCATAAATTGTTTGATACTGTTAAAAGAATGTATTGTAAGCAATTCCATGCACTTTTTGGCATTAGTTGTACCAAGTTAGGTACTCTGTAAGGGGGCTTCCTGTGTGAAAACAATCTAAAAAAATCACTAATATACGGAGCAAGAAATTAAACAGTAATATTCACCTGTTGAATTTGCTGTGCAAGTTCTCGTGTTGGAGCCAAGACAAGGACAATAGGGCCTTCATCTCTCAAAAGTCTCGGCTGGTTTATGATATGGACAATTGCTGGCAATATATATGCCAAAGTCTTCCCTGACCCAGTCTGAGCGATTCCAACCATATCCCGTCCAGATAGAGCTATGGGCCATCCCTGAGCTTGGATAGGTGTTGGGTTTGGAAATCCTTGTTTAAGAATTTCCTTCATAGCGTAATCGGGAAAACCACCCTCTTCGAAATAAATGCTCGGGGCGGGAACATCGCGCCCGTTAACTGTGATCTGGTGTTGGCTACGATAGGCTTCGACCTCGGACATCGGTCGTCTCGCAACGTTAGGATGGGGAACGTAAAAGTTTTTTTGGAATGGAGTAAGTTGAACGCCTTCCCAGCGAATTTTGCGCAAAGCGCCACCGGGTTGATCATTTTTAAACTTCCCGCGAAAGTCGTCACGCCCGTCTCGATTGTCGCGTCCGCCTCGGCTGCCTCCCCGTCCACCTCCCCTGGAGTCACGGCCTCGGCCGCCACCAAACCGGCTGCCACCAGATCTATCTTCCGATCTATCTCCTCGAGAACCCATACCTCCGCGACTGCCACCGCGGCCTCTTGTACCCCCACGACCACCTCGACCCCCACGTCTATCGTCATACCTATTTCCGACAAAAATATATCTTAGAATACAAAAAACAAAAAAGTTTGACACAGAAAAAATTCAACTTACATATTTTGCTAAGATCTGTACAGCAGTTACCGCACTAAACCACACACTAATCTAGGAATAACTATATCACTTTTTTATCACTTAAAACACAACATTAATTACTGTTTTGTTTCGTTAAAATATACTATTTGGTGCTTTTTGACAAGGCTTCACCAAGCGTTAGTAAGCCGCCATGTTATTATTACTATCATGTTGGCACCTCGTTACTTTATTGATTAACGGAAGTGACGTGTCAAAACAATTATTTATTCTGAAGAATGAAATAGTAGAAAACTTTATAATAAAGTCATAATTGGTCCAATTACTTTGATTTATAGACAATTTGATATTAATAGATAGTTCAAATGATTCTTTAAAGATATTTTTTTTTACGATGTCTGTATACTAAGCCGATAAAACTTACGCGTAAAATTTAATTATTCTTTTATTTGTGAAATAAATACCTTTAAAGAAACTATTGTATTGTATTGACTGTTATTGGACACATTCAAGTGCTTTTTGTAGAATTCAGATCGTAAATAATCGATAAGGTCAAAAAAGTCAATTCTTAACAACCGATATTGATCAAATTCAGTTAGGTTGTAGTTGTAATATATTTGAAATGGACGCTTCTATTCCAATTTTTGAAAAAACACATCCTCGTATTAGTGTTTTAGATTGGACTAGAAATATACAAAGATTACAAAATGAAGCCAGATTGCGACGTTTTGAATCTTACGAACTTAGACAACGGGCTAATCAACTACGCAATGAAACTTCAGTTACTACACGATGGGATACCTACGTCAACAATGAGTTATTGAGAGACAGGTAATATATGTATATATTTAAGCTATGATGAGATAAAATTATTTAATAAATACATTTAAAAACTTCATAATATTGTTCTGCGTCGTCCATCCCATCACATAACTGCTTAAAGCGAATGCATTTCCCACTAAGCTAGCTTTCTAATTTTATATCTATAATTCTATTCTAGAATATTCGAAGTAGACTCATGGCGTGAAAATCAAAGGTTCACGCGCGAGCAAGTAAGAGATGAGATCAGGGCTTTAAAAGAAGAGAAAAACACAACAGAATTGCACTTAGAGTCACTTCAAATACCATTGATGGTGGTATCTCAATGTCTGTCCAATAGAGATCAGAGAGTGCCACCAGAGTTGACGAGAGATCAGCTTGGTGAGGAATTACGGAAGGTAATGTTAATCTCTAGGAAGTACAGTACAGTAAACCAGCTTTTGCTCGCAGCATTCATATCCAACGAAATCCTTTTTTACGAAACGCCTACCTTATAATAACTATCTGTATATCAAATCTCAACCCCATCCAATCAGTGACTAGAGCTGGGTGTTTTTAGTTAATTTTTCTTTTATATATGACGAAGGATAATATGGAAAGACGGACAATAGTATTCATGAGGTGTAAAAGAGAGGATAATAGATACAAAATTTTTCCTCTGTAACGATCTTCGTAGTTCGAAGTTTTTCGTAAATACTCGATTTATCTAAGATACACCTTACTCCATGTATGTACCAAATACGAACTTCGCAGTATATATCTAAATACCTTAAAAAACCTATAAATTATTGTTTGGCTTAAAACCAGCCAACAACTTGATTAGTCTGGCTAACGAAAGTAAAGACTCGAATATTTGCAAACTTTTTGTATGGCAATGCATAAACAAATGTCAAGTACATATTTTTACCCTAACCAAATGCAAAAGCAGTATGGCCATGAGGTTTTGAGACTTTCTCCCTATCACTGTGATTTAAATTCTACTGAGTTTGTATGGGTTAAAAGGAATGATTAAAGAGTCGTTTGAGAGCATTATACCAGAGGACTGGAAAAAAATGTGTGATCATATCATGCATGTTAAAAAACTTGAGAGGTGTCAAGGGACACCCGGATGGAACGAAGTTCCTTTCGATTAATTAGTGAAGGAATTGTAATAAAATTTTATTTTATTTAAGTTATAATAATATTTTTTTTTATTATTAACAAATATAATGTTATATAAACTTAATCAGTAGGCTCAATTTTGTACTCCATCAGCAATATCCGAAACTTGTGCAGAAACACTGTCAGGATTCTTTTTATTATTTACAAAAAACCTGTATACACTCAACAAAAGTAATCTTCGCGACACCACACTGTTCAATGCGAAATAGAAATGAAAATATCTGGCTTGCTTTCTATAAGAGAGAGAGAGACAGACAGAGAAACATGCGACGCCGCAGAGCTTACAATAACAAAAAGTGTCGTGAGAACTTTTCGTTAGAATTTTTTCCGTCTAGCCCCCTTTCACAACGCGCGATAAGGAACTTCGTTTCAATTAAATACAAATAAAGAGATAGAATTACAGAAGAAAATTTAGAAAGTTTATTATCAATGTGGCAAATAGTGACACTAGTTAGTGGATTCAGATTTTGACTACATTGAATAAAATAAATTATTATTGTATATTGTTGTTTTTTCATACAGCCAAGTGGTAGGTTCCTCTTTATGGAAAGATTTATTCCATAGGTAAACTTTCGAAATAAATCAACACTATATTTTTATCTATATAAAAATGGTATATTATCCTATTTCCTATACGAAAGTTTGGATGTATGGATTGATGTTTGTTACTCAAACACGCTGCAACGACTGAACCGATTTGGCATAGAGATAGATAATAATCTGAAATAACACATAGACTACTTTTACGAAAAACAATAGTTCCCGCGGGAATAAAAATCCTTAATCCATGTAAACGAAGTCGCAGGATTTATTCCTAGTTATCATTTTATTTCCATCAGTGCACTTGTTCATGCTAATAAACAGTAGTGTGCAATCTGTTTCAACAAAAATAAAAAAATAATTCTCAAGTATCAAATTATGTTAATTCAGGTTTGACACAAAAATTTTGGGTTGCCATACTGACAATTTTTAAATTTGCGCTTCTTTCCATTCTCTACTTTCGTCACCGAGACTCTAAATCTAATTAAACACATGATTTAGAGTCTCGTTACCGAGACTCTAAATCATCTGTTTAAAGAATAAAGATAATTATAAGATAATTACCTATTATGTTCACTATAGGAACTGCATATAATAGAAAACAGCAAACGAAATCTCACCGACGTCTGTCATATGGGCTGGCAGAAGATCAAGGATCTTACTAATGTCTTCTGCAGATTGGAGCGGGAGATTCAAAATAAGGACGATTGTCTTATGTTAGAGTATCATGTGAAGGACTTGACTAGGGAGAGTTCTGAGATATCATATAAAGTTAACCCTACGAGGATTCCAGCTGAGTATGTGAAAGTTTATCAATCTAACGTTTCAAAATTAAAATTAAAATGTATCTTTAGATTTGAAAAACGCAAGACTTGAAAGAATATATTTTTTTATGATACAATCATTGTTAAATTTACAATAGAAATAGAGTTCTACTAACTGTTACAAGAAACTCTACTCTCCTTTATACCGACAATACATCAGTACTTTACAAGCTCTAAAGCTTGCTTGAAAGAGGTTGTGGTTAAGGATTGACTAATTTCAATCCCGACTCCAACACAAATCTCATCCAGGGGTGGGGGCGTTCTCCCAGGGACAATTCAAGCAAGTCCTTTAAGACTTGGATAATGAAACGAAAACGCTACCAAATTAGTTCAAATGAATATCAAAACATAACAAAGGTACAAACTGTCATTGCCAATTAAAAAATAAGGTCCTCCATTCCTGACGTCGCTTAGCTGGAAGTTGGGCTTATTCAGGGTCATATGGGACTAAAACGCCCAGTTCAATAATCCAAATTGCCCAATGTCAATGTTTCATGAGTTACGAGCCTCAAAGGAGACGCCCGGCCCTTAAGGAGATGTTCTCGCAATCTCGCCAAACTTACATGCTCTTTACTCGGGCTGAACTTTGGCTTGGCTGCACTCGTTAAAGCCAATTCGAAGTCTTATAGAATGGCATTCCGATTTCCGATCAATATTCGCATGTTTCACGTACAGAGTACGTGTTGACTATGCCATTTTCTTTGTATTTCAGCTCAATGACTGAAGAAAGTTACGTCCATTGCATAGAAAACACAATAAAAATTGCGGAGCAATTAATGCGAGAATCCAAGGAGTTACGAGAAACCATGTTCAAGAGTAGAGAGCAGGCAAGAAATCAGATGTACGCGCAAAGTCAACAGGTCGAAATGATCGTGCGGAGACGTGTTTATGATGTACAGCGAGCGAGAAATGAAATGGAGTGGCAGAAATATAAGGTATGGGTGTAATTCTGATATTCACTCGAGCGTTGCAATACCTATTTTATAATTATGTTACTATGAAACAAAATATGCTCGAAATGTCATGTCGTCAGAATGAAAAGTCATTAGTGTGCAGTGGATTTATTAGGAAGAAGCGAGAACTGTGACTCTTGTGGATGGGATATCCAAGTTCAAAATTTTGAACTTAACAAACTGATAATTCCTTTTTTTTGTAGTTAGAAGCAAATATTCAAAAAGTAGATCGTGAGATTGAATCTCTCCGTGCAGCGGTCGCTGACAAAATAAATCCCACTAAATTAGTGGAGACTCGACTTGAGACTAGAACTAGAAGACCTATTCTTGAAAGAGTGCAGGTAAATAACCTATTTATGTTTTATTAAATAAACCTCAAACCACATATATATTTTTCTTTCTTTTTATGTACAAACTTTTACTTACAGGACAAACCAATGGGTGGTTTAATTGAAGAATACGAAAGAGTGCATACAAGTTCCAATATGCTTGAGAAAAAACTGCAAGAAGCACTGTAAGTAACAATTATTTCTTCTTGAACTAGTATTACTTGCTACCAGTTAAATTATTCAATATATATGTAAATCTTTTTGAAATAACTCAGGTCAACATATCATGGCATGTATAACCATCATCAGCGCGTTACGAAGGACTTGGAGTATAAAAACCAGGCCTTAGAGACTGATCGCCGGTTAATTGAGATCCGGAAGCCTCTACACAAAGAAGACGACACTGAGTTCAAAAGGAACGTTGGTTATTGTCATATGGCCGACGAACTGGTAATGGATTAGTCGCGGGGTGGTAGGTACTTTCAACTTTTTCATTACCATCCTTTAATTGTATTAATAGTAGAGTTCCATCTATATTGATCTTTATATTTTAAGTAGTACTTATTAATTAGTAGTATTTATTAGTAAGAATTATTCAAACGAGCATGTATAATGCAAAAGAGTTTTAGTTTAATTTAAAAGCAATTCCCCAGTTTTCCATAAATGATATACTATTTATTGGATTATTTAAGTCATTATACCAGAACACATAAATTAGCCAACATAGCAAAATTATTTATGTGACAATGAGGATACAAAAACTCCATTTCCAAACTATTCATTATTGCAAAGAGAATATAAGCAAAGCACTAAGCTATACAACTTATACTATTATCAAAAAGAATGTAATCCCTACAGTTTGAGTCTAAGAAATGTCAGTGACGCTACAGGTTAAAATATTTTTCAGCCTTTCGTTTATGTCAGTAACATAAACAGCTAAACTTATTGAAAAGTAGGGATGTTCTTTTGTACTGTATTCCCTGGAAAAAATAGTACTATAAAAATATACAGACACAAAAAAACTGGATATTGACTAATGATCAAAGTAAAATGGAGACTAATAATACAGATAAAACATGAACATGAAGATTTTAATATAGTGATTTCTACCGCGTTCATAAAGCTCGTTACGTAATATTATTTCGGATTCTTAACCTACCCGTCATATCCGATCTTATCCCATGTATTATAATTTTGCATTAATTTATCAACTATGCGTCACAACACTTAGATAGGCCTATGCTTTCGTGGATTGTCAAAGACCTGTATTTTTGTAGTGGATAGGTCGTATGAACATCGTAATTCGTAGATACCATTTAGTCAGCACGGATAAAGTAGCTTAGTAGCGCCTTTTTTCCACGATCATTTTACAAAAACGTTTATTTCACGCTGAAATCATATTACTGAAATAAAATCACAGTTTATTATTTAAATGAATAATTTATTAAGTTTAACATTTATTAAGATGCTTGCATACTTGTATTAACAATTATAATATGCTTAAAAGTAAAAAAAAACCCGCTTATTAATTAGAAATGTACTTTTAAGTAAATAAAATATAGACATTAATCTGACTACAGAATTACTATACAGAAAATTGTTATTTCAATACCATTACAATAGGGTATTTCACGAAGTCTGCTAGAAGTGTTTATAATGACGCCGATTTTTGTGGAATGTCATTTTTATTTTTAATTCCATGGAAAACCTGTATCTTCCTAGGGCAAAATCGTCTAAAAAAATATGTAAAGTAAACTTTATATAATTCAACTTCCAACTATAAAAGCCCTACCTCATGACCAAGCGCACCTGACTTTATTTTGAACCTATAGTGTAAAGTAAAAATGTACTTTATATACCTTATTATAAAATAGGTTGATATTTTCATTCGTTTCGCTTTATGTAATGTAATGTACCTTACATTAGGTAGATATACATTGTTTTTAATTTGCAGACTGTGCAGAGTTTTGTTACTCAAAAAGGACGTCACATGAAAGTGAAAAATCTTGGGCATAATTGAGTATACTTATAAATGGGTATACTTTGTAGGGTTTGCTTGGGAACTTCACAACCCTGTTGCTTGGTCTTCATTCTTCCATATAAATTGACGCCATGAGCGATGGCTTCCTTGCTTCCTGGCTATCCACGTTTCAGATATCGCTTAGGTGTGGATGCGAACCGGCATCTGTGTTTCTAGTCATTTGTAGCTTTGTACCAATGTAGATTCATCATGGCATCAGATTTTAAAAAAAAATGTCCCAAGAGTCATAAAAAAATTATACATGCTCAATGCAACAACGTGCGCTTGGTTTAAGGTAAGATTTGTGACTCAACATTTTAGTGCATACATATAATTAACTGCATTTATATTTCACTAGATTTGGGTTACATTTATTTAACTATGAATTCTTATAATCAGTTTAAAATACAGTTCACTATGACCACCAAGTGGGATAACAGCCACATAACAAATCAACTGCGGCGAAAAAATCCCCGAAATCAGTTTATTCATCAAATGGCAAAGTTACCCGAGTTGGCTGTAATTAATACAATTCTTTGGCTAAAGATGTCTACGTAACATATAAGTATGGAATGTAAAATTTCACAATACTTAGTGCAATAAAGACATTTTGTGCACTTCACTATTAAAAATATATGAATACATTAAGACTTTTATTTGTGATTGGAAGGCTGCACGGTATTCGACCTTTGCCTACATGGTGACTTTGTTCCCTCACAAAAAAACAATGCGTGTAGACAGACCAAAAAGTTTACTAAAGAGATTTAAAAAAATACGACCGCTGAACACAGCACGAAATGTCATATTTGAAAATGGCGCTGAAAAGTCACCATAAACTAAATTGACACGTCTTAAAGTAGTGGTTTTCGTTATGCAATAATTAATATTTAAGAACGCATCATAAGTTCCTGTGATAGATGAATAAATGAATAAATACTTGATTTTATTTGATATGTAATGTTCTGTTAGACTTTGACATTTATCGTATTATATTTTTATCGTACTATAAGTATGTATGATGTATGATCACAACCCATTACCGGCTCACTACAGCACGGGTCTCCTCTCCATATGAGAAGGGTTTGGCCCTAGTCCACCACGCTGGCCATGTGCGGATTGGCAGACTTCACACGCCTTTTGAGAACATTATGGAGAACTCTCAGGTGTGCAGGTGTATGATATTTTAATTGTTTAAAAACGCACATAACTCCGAAAAGTTAGAGGTGCGTGCCCGGATTCGAACCGCCGACCTCTGATTAGGAGGCTGACGCCCTAACCACTAGGCTATCACCGCTTCAAGTACTAACTTATATTCTAGCGGTATATAATTTTTGTTGTACTGACGTTAATAACTAAATATTTATTTGATTTTCTTTTTTTAGGCCTTAACATTAAATTTACTTCAATTTTATATCGCTAGTAAAGTGGTTCACTAAATTATTTTGAATATTGTTTAGAGACAGTCAAGATCTGATTCATTAAGACAGTGTTTATTATGTTGTAAACTAATTTAAAATTACAATGTCCGTTTTGGAAAAGGATAGCACTATTTTGAGTTGTGTCAATTTAGCGTAGTTATAGATTTGTGTATAAGAGAATTTGCATTTTAATGTAAAACGATAAAAAAATCACCATTATAAATATATAGAGAGAATAAAATAGAGAAGCCTTTCTTTCGGTCCAAACCAGACGGACTGAATTAAAACGAGGTGTATGTCAAGACCAGAGGTTCCCAGACTTTTTTTTTTCATTCCGAGGAGGGTCACCCGCGGACACCCGCTGATGGAGTCGTGGTTTTATGCGAAAGCGTTCACGTGGCTTCGCCTTACAGCGGTGAGAAGGAACACGTGGGGGTAGTCATAAGGAGTCGGACATGACTTCTGTACCTCTCTGTGGCGCAGAAGTATCCACGACAACAAAAAAAACAAAACTTTTTTTCTCATAGACCACTGACAAAATTTACCATGTTCCGGTGAACCCCTTGCAGCTACGTTTCTACGATATTCCCAAGCTCATTAAAAAATGTGTAGATCAGATCTAACCATAGAAAATTGCGTTGCGATGGAGTTTCAACCACATTTCTGTGCACTACAAGTTGGCCGTTGACGGCAATGTAACCTGATGGTAAGTGATGATGCAGTCGCTTGGCGACACGTCTGTGTCGGTAGGGTGGTAACTATCCACAGCCAAAGCCTCCCACCAAACCAGACTCGAGCCGGTAATCGAACCCAGGTCCAACCTCCTTCTGAGGTCGTCGAGATTAAATAAATTAATAGTTATCGAAAATAAACTAATTGGTTAATTAATTAATTGATAGTGCTGTGTCTAATAGTTGTTATCAAAAAAAGTAAAGTTGGCTAACCAAACGTAGAACCCCGTCGAGTCACCCGTGGACCACTGGGCGTCCACCTGGACCGCTTTGGGAACTAAGGGTCTAGACCTCCAAGTCGTATAGTTATTCAGCCGAAAATCTTACAATCTATGTACGCTCGATCCAGCACTTGGATAACCTCGTCTATGAGCGCATCGTTGAGCTTCGTACTGGAAACTATTCTGATGGAGGGTTCTGGACGCGCCAACTCCGCGTCCCTGATGTGCGCCGACACAGTCACCGCGAGGCCTTTCTCCAGACAATATTTCGTTATGTTCTGGAAGAATTCCATTTTAGATTCGTACGTCATGTCCTTGTCTTTGGCGTACAGATGTTTGACCGGAGAAAACACGTCCCCGCTGAACGAGAAGTAATGCAGCGAGTACAGGGCACTGAAAAGTCGATAAGCTAATGTAAGATCATGAAGCAAACAACGCAAGCGGTGATAGCCTAGTGGTTAGGGCGTCAGCCTCCTAATCAGAGGTCGGCGGTTCGAATCCGGGAACGCACCTCTAACTTTTCGGAGTTATGTGCGTTTTTAAAAATTAAAATATCATTTGCTTCAACGGTGAAGGAAAACATCGTGAGGAAACCTGCACGCCTGAGAGTTCTCCATAATGTTCTCAAAGGCGTGTGAAGTCTGTCAATCCGCACATGGCCAGCGTGGTGGACTATGGCCAAACCCTTCTCATATTGAGATGGGACCCGTGCTCTGTAGTGAGCCGGCAATGGGTTGATCACGACGAAGCAAACTAAAACACACCAAGTCTTTAATCAAACTAAAAAGAGGAAAATAAAGTTGTGTTGTGTTGTGACGTTGGAGTCAGGAGGTCCTCGAGTGGAGAAAACTTCGGCAAACGGAGTGTGGGCCGTCCTTCTGCCAGGTGGAGCGATGACCTCATTGATTTACCACTAGCTGTAGATAGAGCGCGTCATACAAAAACGAGGCGAGAATTTGTCACCAACTAACTATACATTCCTACATATCGGTATATCGATGTATTACAACCCGTCTAATACACTAGACATCTGGCCGTTATATTGTCTATAGCGGCGCGTAGTGCTTTGTAATTCATTCGGATTATACGGCTCGACTGTTAGAATCGGTGACTTTCGTCTAGCCTTGTCACACACTGGGGGGAAGGAGTGCATGCGTCGCTATTTGTGCACTACTTTTCCGTCCCATTTTTGAGCGTTAATGATCGATCTACGGCTAGTGGTAAATCAATGGATGCCCTCCGAAAAGTGGCAGGCATCGACTGGATGCGAAAGGCCGGAGACGGGATGAGTTGGCGCTGCTTCAAAGTGGCCTATGTCCAGCAGTGGATTAATTTTGGTTGATGATGATGAAAGTTATGTATTGATTATGATCTGCTTTGGATATAAAAAACAGCTAATCCAGAAGCTGTGACTTTTTGTCGTGGTGGAAAAGCTTTATACCTACTCCCGTACGTTGGACAGGACGGGATTATGTGGGACTCCCCCCCCTTATCAAATTCAAAATCTTTATTCATATAGTACTTAAAAAGGCACTTTTGGCGCGTCAATAATTTACATAGTTATTTCATGGTGGTAACTATATTCGTAAACTTAAAACTAAAGCTATGAGGGTTCCAAACGCGAGGTCTAAGAAGAAGCCCACAACAAACTTAGCCAGGGGTTCTTTTTTTCGTTATCACCATCTCACATAATCAATAATAAAATCGTTGGGGTATACCCGAACTAAAAACCACCAAAGCATGTCCCACTCGCTGCATTTGCCGAACGCCTGAGGAACCCATTGTATACTTCCCGGAAAGCTGTGACAGCCTAGTGGTTAGGAAGTCCGCCTCCTAATCGCCAGCTAACTTTATAAACATTAGTGGGCCGGATACCTTTTTGATAACTACATTTCCATGATGTCATTTTTAAACCACTGAGACGCAATAGCAATATCCTTGTGCTCAGGGTCTGTTAATAAGGATGCAAAGATGTAAACATGACTCACTGGCTCAACTTAACGGAGTTGGCGACCAAATCGCTGATGATCTTAGGTTTCTTCTCGAGGATGTCCAGCGCGGCGATGGCAGCCTCCGTCAGCATCGGCGGCAGGGATGCGCTAAAGCAGTAGCCTGGAATACAGCGGACTCTATGACATACGTGTTAAAAGAAACTAGGGATTTATTTAGATAGGGCGCGTCTTGGCGGTTAAATCGGTGCAGCAAACTGCAACTAATCTAATGGCATTATGCCTCTATCGTTCAAGATATTAAACTCCTATGCCGTCCTTTAAAAATATTAAACTCGGCTCGTGCTGTCACGGCAAGTGGCATAACGCTCTCTTATGGGCGCGCGTGATTGCCTCTTGCGTTTATTTCATAAATAGTTCTGCGAGTTAGTCTTCAGAAAAAACAACTGTATTCATTATTTCTCTATACTTTACGTTTAATTGAAATTCATGCTACAGTCAGTTAGTTATAAATTCCATTAAAAGTTTTCTTTTAAACATTTATCGAGCATCCCGAGACGGTAAGAATACCGTTTAAAAAAACTATATAAATGAATTTATATAGACAAATTGTACTAACAAAATCATAGGTTAGGCAGTGAATTTATGCGTTAATGATGTGCAAACAACCATTTTCCTTAATATTTTTAGACAAATATAATACAAAATAAAGACGTATCACCTACACACGTTATTAGTTACGTCAATGTAGATTCCCCGACCTTAAGGAAACTAGGCGGGAAAATAAGATCGATATGCAAGACCGCAAATCAATCAACAGTAAATAACACTATATATATATAATAATTAACACAAAATCTTTCATATACAAATAAACCGCTACATAAATGCGAAAAAAACCGGCTAAAGTGTGAGTTGGATTCACATAAAACTTCCGTTATTATGAAGCGGTGATAGCCTAGTGGTTCGGGCGTCAGCCTCCTAAACAGAGGTCGGCGGTTCGATTACGGGCACACACCTATAACTTTTTGGAGTTATGTGCGTTATAAAAAATTAAAATATCACTTGCTTCAACGGTGAAGGAAAACATCGTGAGGAAACCTGCACGCCTGAGAGTTCTCCATGATGTTCTCAAAGGCGTGTTAAGTCTGCCAATCCGTACATGGCCAGCGTGGTGGACTATTGCCAAACCCTTCTCATATTGAGAGGAGACCCGTGCTCTGTAGTGAGCTGGTAATGGGTTAACCATGATGAATTACTAAGGTGCTTCTAGCCGTCAACGCTTCGGTCACCCTTCTGATACCGCAAAAGTTCATGCGCGACGGTACTTAACATCAGGCTATGTAAATATAATTACTAACACAAACAAACTGTTGGTTGTCTTAAATCTATATATATAAAAGAAAGTTGTGTTAGTTACACTATTTATAACTCAAGACCGGCTGAACCGATTTGGCTGGACATCTGTGGGTAGCTTAGAACCAGGAGGGTAGGATACTTTTTATACCGTTCCCGCGGGATTTATGAGAAACTGAATTTCACGTCATTGAATTATAACTAAGTTTCTTGCCACACAAATTTTCCTCAAATTGGTTTATTCCATTTAAAAACTTTTAAAACCCCCTAATCTACGCAGGCATCGGCTAGTTATTAAATAAATAAAGGCAAGAATATACACACCCAAGCCCGACAGTCGCTGATGTTCCACGATGAAGTGTGACCCGGCGCAGAACCCTCCAATGGACGCGAAGGAGTGTTCCAATGAGCCCACTATCAGATCGATCTCTTCGCGAGGTACATTCAGATGTTCGGTCAATCCTCGTCCGGTTTTACCTATCGCCTAAAATGTATAACAATTACATTACATACAATAAACATAAGCTTCATCAACATCATGATCAACCCATTACCGGCTCACTACAGAGCGCGGGTCTCCTGTCAATATGAGAAGGGTTTGGCCATAGTCCACCACGCTAGATGTGCGGATTGGCAGACTTCACACGCCTTTGAGAACATTATGGAGAACTCTCAGGCGTGCAGGTTTCCTCACGATGTTTTCCTTCACCGTTGAAGCAAATCATATTTTTTTTTTTGCTGTAATTTATAATTTCAGCACCTAACAGTTCTTCCAGTGTCCTAACCTTTGTAATCCCCCAGATTATCACTGTGTGTCAAGCTTTGGCAATATTGGTTGATCAAAACTTTTGTAACAAACATACAGACACACTCCTCATTTAAATTCTAGTATGGATAGTTTTGAGGTCAGGGTGGCAGAGAATTTAGTAGCTTTTAACTAGGAGGATAGGAGAGTGATAATTAATTGTTAATAAGTCGATTGTTAGTGGCAACATGATTTCAATACATTGGCAATGATTTTAACACCATCTCAATGCCAAACCTGCCCCTTATTTAGAAACTTTTCTGAACTGGAGACCTGTCATCTCGATACTATATATGCAATGAGTAAGTGAACTTTGTATGATGAATCTTTAATTTGTGCACCAATCACATATAACTTTGAATCTCCTTGCTCATAGTGGAGCTAGGAAGATAATGTTTTTTTTTTCATATGTGTGTAATTTAAAGTTTATAATATTCTAATTATGCGCTCTGTATGAAGGTGAACACTTTAGATATATTTAATTAACAACTCTATTTAGCTAAAATTATTTTTTATATGTCACATACGACGTTTTATAATTCTTTGTTTTTTCTCTTTAGTTGATTTTAACCATCAACAAATAATATAGTCCGCTCACAAACAAATAATAGTGTCACTACTTATGAAAATATTTAACAGTACACTCACTCCAATAGACAAACTTTCATCTAAAATAATCCTCAATTTGAACCTCCGGGCCAGATTAACTAGTACCTTCAAAGGGCACATGTAACCTGTATTAAAATATATAGCCTCAGCTATCAAGAAAGCCCTTCTTTTAGGGTTGAGCTCTTTCTTCCAAGCTGCCAGTTCCAGCTGACGTTGCAAGTCTTTCATATCATTATGTTTGAAGTATTTTACAGTACATCGTGCGGCATCTATACCTTTTTGTATGGCAAACCATACTCTTTCATCACTGTTGAATAAAAATATTGATTAATACTTTTTTTCATAATCCACTTGAAAGGGTTGTCACAAGACAATATAACATACAACTTTAAAATGCTTTTTGATTCTATCAAACTATCTATAAAAAGTATAACTAATACTCAACTTACAAAAGTGATAGTTATTTAAAATAAAGTATACTTTAGTTTTCATAATGATATAAAAGTACCAAAAAATATAGGCATAATTCAAATTCAAAATAATCTTTATTGAAATAGTCCTTTAAAAGGTGCTTATGATGTAGTAGGGATTTGATGGTGATAACTAGAATCGTAAACTTAAAACTAAAGCTATGAGGGTTGAGGGAATGCGCCCCGGTCTAAGAAGAAGCCCACAACAAACTTAGCCAAGTAAACTTTATTTTTGTTATCACCATGTCTAAGTATTGTAATGATACATATAAATTATTTTTCATCATCCTGAATACCTCGTTACTTTTTATGGGGCAACAAGGTTGTAATTTGATTCTATGCAGTATTGCTCCAGAACACAAAATTGTTTTTTTTTTTTTATTCACCACAAGTTAGCCCTTGACTGCATCTCACCTGATGGTAAGTGATGATGTGGTCAAAGGGTGGCAACAACCTGTCTGCCAGAGTGCAATATATTATGAAACATAACCATTTGAACCAGTAGTAAACAGAGTACTACTCAGTAGTAATACTCTATAAAATAATGGTATTTGATATGGTGTGGTAGACCTGTCTATCTACTACACCATATCATATAGCATTATTTTACATTTAATAAAAAATTCCTCATTATTTTAGTTTCCTGTTTTGCAAGGAAAATTGTCATTAACTCATTACTGAATCATGTGCTATGTGGGTTTTGCACACTAAAACATGTTTTAAACTGGGAATTGAGTTTTAAGATACTATTTTAAAGCAAAGGAAAATGTATGCATAAATTTGTACTCGGCATCAAGGGTATAAAAAAATATAAAAAAAACATAAAAAAAGGGTAGTTGTTACCACGATTTTTGTTGAGAACATGAAACCACTCAAATTTTTTTTTTAAATTCCATATTGTTTTCAGTAGTTAGTAAGATTATAATAGTTGTTTTAAAATGTATGTTTTGTAGAAGAATTTGAGAATTAAACAGAAAATGTTTTATAGAATATCGTCTTATTAGTGTTATACTTAATACCTCACAAAAGATTTAATTTTTAATGTAAATAATAACCTCATATGATGACATTGTACTTAGTACTTGAGACACAGAACACAAGATTGTCAGATTTAATAAATAAATAATAGTTGCAAAACTAATTGTTTTCAATAATGATACTGTGGTCAATGGGAGGTTCTGGATTTCATCAACAGGTGTAATTGGGAAATGAATAATTTTTAACTTTTATCTCGTCTGGTCTAGTGTAGGGTCTTGAGTTTTGACAAAATACTATACTCTTCCAACAAAGATTTGCCACAAAACAATTTTGAGTTCTACCAGAACCAATGTTTAGACAACACCAGGTGAGATTGCAGTCAAGAGCTATTTTTTTTATTTAAAAAAAACAAAACTTACGCAAAGATTATATCCCCCTTTTTAGCATAAGCTGGTATGGCGCTGGCTATAGTTGAAAACCCATAAGAGTATACACAGGTCTCTTCCACCTGCAAAAATTTTGCCAACCTTTCCTCCAGCTCTAAATGCACATCAATTGTACCATAGAAACCTCGCGGGCCACAGGATCCTACACCATACTTATGCAAGGCTTTTATTGCTCGCTCCATAATCATAGGCTCCTTATCTAAGCAAAGAAAGCTTGTAGCGCCCAGGTTTACGGCTTTCTCATTAATTTTGCCCATTATAGGAGGCTCCGGGACTTTCAAGTCGTCGTCGTCGCTTACTAAAGGCAAAGGTTTCCATTCAAGAAGTTTTTTTTGCGTCAATCTGTCTACGGGTTTCTTAGATCTTCTCATCCATAAGAAATATGTTAGGCCGATAACCACTTGCGTTACGATAACAAGTGTCCACCAGCTGGCCTAAAATGAGTTATATTAATACATTTATACAAGATAAACTAGTAGGAAAATCTGTAATAAAACAATATATTATAATGTAACTTATAGTACTTACCGTGTCATAGATATCCATTATAATCATTTTAGCCAATTTATACAAACGTCCGCACGCACTAAATAACGATTAACATATAATAAATTTTCAGTTGCTTGCCGATACAATTTTCAATTACCTATCACATTATTTTGTCAAACACAACACTGACATCAAATCGATTTGGCATCGATTTTAGTTTCAGTTTTTGACATTAAAACTACAGCAATCTTGATACAATGTTACCATCAAATCGACTTTTCAACTTTCGATCAAACCAGTACAATAATGTAAGCCAGAAAAAAAAATGAAGTCCTTTCCAAAATAAATAATTAGGTATTTAGCTCAAATAGACTTGTAGGGGTACCTATATAGCTAACGTAGTGTTTACTTTCTCTTTGAAAGATCCGTCTTATGCCAAGAATAATGTCAACGGGGCTTATACTTTATATATAAAATTAAATGTTCTGCGATGTCAACTTGACGTTAGAGAGTAAAAACAAATCGGGATTTGTAAAATGAAAACAGTTTACCTTCTAATTAGAACATCAATATATTGAAATTAATTCATAATGAATTTTGGAGGCACCTTAAGGTTGAACAAATTTGCTTGTTTTACTTTAATTTTTATTGTGTTCCTTATAATTTACTGGCGATCGGGAAGCTCTGACTATCCTGCCGACAAAACCGATTTGGTAAACATAAAATCGTTGTTAAAAGCAGCAATTTACGCCGCGGAGCGAGGTGGTGTGAAGGTCGCAGAGGGTAAAAACCATAAATTGAACGTGAAGAGTAAAGGTAAGACGCTGGAAGGGGCGAACGATCCAGTCACCGACGCCGATTATTCATCACACTGTGCAATGTATTATAGCCTACAGAACACGTTTCCTAAGTTAAAAATAATTTCGGAGGAGCATTCGAAAGACGACTCGAGTTGTCAAAATCAGGAGAAGATAGAATTAGATTCAACACCACCAGAGCATATGATAATCAACGAAATGAATGATGAACATGTGTTTATTAAAGATGTGACAATGTGGATTGATCCATTGGACGCTACGCAGGAATACACAGGTAATTTGAAAGAAAATTTATCCATTTCATCCATTTAAGATTTGACACATTAGTATATTTTTATTTAATTGGCCTAAAAAGGAAGCATAAGATAAAAAAAAATTAATGAAGATAATTAATATTGATACATAAAAGAATGCCACTTAGGATTTTTCACAATGTAATTAGATGGTGTTGTCTTATCTAAGCAAGTTAACCTCATCTTATTTTAAAACTATAGAGAATGCTATTATATTAATTAAATGGGTTTGACTTTCAGAGGGTCTATACAAATATGTGACGACGATGGTGTGTGTAGCCATCAATGGAGTACCCATTGTTGGGGTTATACACTACCCATTCACAACTCACACATGTTGGGGCTGGGAGACCAAACGAACTTCCACCAATATTCCTAATGTACAATTTGTAAGTAAATAATTTAATTCAGCTTTGTAAAATTATAACTTTTCAAGACAAGACTGCCAATTTTTTTATAACTAAAACTTCAATAACTTTTGTAGTACTAGTCAAGCTTAATATGCTGAAGAAATGTATTTTACATACATAAAAACACACAAATAACATCAACACTCTAAGGGCTACGTAGTTAGTTAAATGTAATATGGGAGCAAGAGCTGTACCAGCAAAATCTCTCTATAACCTATATAATGTCCTCTGCCTTGATCATCTATAAATTATATTTTCGAACGAGTTAGTAAAGTTGTGATATCAGGCTACTGCAAAAGAAAAGGCCATCCTAGGACTAGGGAAGCTCGAGCAGTGAAGGTGTGTTGATGCACATTGTACGACCTTCATTCTATGCCTAAGATGTCTATGTCTTGGGTGCTGCTCTACACTTCGTTACCTATGGCACGATTAACTTAGCACCTGCACAGTGATTCCAGGAAATCATCATGAATCATGCTACATTTAGGAATTCGATGTTCCAAGTTATATTGTCACTTACTGAGAAAATAATGGCCCAACCTGAGAACAAGGAATCCATTTGCTACAATAGTTATCATCATGATCAACCCATTACTGGCTCACTACAGAGCACAGGTCTCCTCTCTATATGAGAACGGTTTGGCCATAGGCCACCACGCTGGCCATGTGTGGATTAGCAGACTTCACACGCCTTTAAGAACATTATGCATTCTCAGGCATGCCGGTTTCCTCACGATGTTTTCCTTCACTGTTGAAGCAAGTGATATTTTAATCACTTAAAAACACGCATACTTTCAAAAAGTTAAGAGGTGTTTGCCCGGGAACGAACCCCCAACCTCAGCTTAGGAGGCGGACGCCCTAACTACTAGGCCATCACAGCTTACAATAGTTAAAATGACTGCAATTCTATAAACTTACAGATAGCGGAGAACAAAGAGCATCCCAGAGTGGTAGTGTCCCGCTCCCATCCGGGAAAAGTCTCAGACATAGCCAAAGCTGCTTTTGGAATCAAAACAACAGTAACACCCGCAGCTGGTGCAGGAGACAAAGTTATGAGTGTAGTTAATGGGGAATTTGACGTTTATCTACATGCAACAGCAATAAAAAAATGGGACTTATGTGCTGGCAATGCAATGATTAAAGCAGTTAACGGTAAAATGACAACAACTAAAGGTAAACCAATTGATTATTCAGCAAACAGTGCAGTTAAAGTTACAGATGGTATTCTTGTAACAAGGTATGATCATGAATACTATTTGAGTAAGTTGCAGAAAGTAGTAGCTAAGTCTTAATTAATTTATGAAGTAATATAATTCCCTCATTGTCCTCAACATTCATCAATCATAATCATTATCAATCTATAAGTGGCCTACTACAGTTTGATGAGATTTATGGCCATTGATTTTTAGACTTCACACACCTTTGGATTTATAGAAAACTGACATGCAGGTTTTCTCATGATGGTTTCCTTCACTGTTAAAGTAAGTGTTATTATATATAAAATTGCTTAAATTAAATTTAAAAAATGCACAAAACTCTTCAACTTGCTGTAGATCAAAAACAAGTCTATGACTGCTTCATTTTTCACATACTATTTATAATATGAAGATATCACAGACTGTTGAATAGCCTATTTTTGTTAGTATACTAAAGAGAAAACCAAGCTGACATAACACCTTTAAAAACAGCAAGAGAAAAAAAAAACTACTTTAGTATTGAACCAATAATATTATCTTAAAATATAAAAGAAAAGTCCTGATTTACTGACTCTTCAACACCCAGTCAGTCCGTTGGATAATATATATTGATATTACCATGGAGCTAGCTAATTTGGCACAGAGGTTCCTTTTAAAATGTAGACAAAAATAAGGCTGCTTTTTTCTAACTTCAAACCAAGGAGATGGAAATAGGAAATGAAAGTCAGTATGGAAATCCATAATTTTCAAAATTAAATTCACAAAAATTGGTTATGGTCTTTCGGTTAAAATATATAAATTCTTGAAGAAGCTATTGGTTTTTTAGAAGTTATTTCTGTAATAATGGTTATTAGGTTATTAATTGAGCGTTTAAATATATTCAATATACTATATACTCCTGGCATTAATTTTAAGTAACCTATTGTAGTTGTTTGTCACTTTAATTTGTAATAAAATTAAAATAATGCAGAAAACATATACACTACATGGAAGCTTGTGAAAAAAAAAAACATTTTTGATTTAATTTTATTTGACTTTACTTGTTTATATAAACATTTTTATTTATTATAAACAAACTGACCGCATTTTTGCATGTTTAAAGCATTTTCTTAGTTTTTAAGCAACTTTTTTAATGGACACTCTGTATTATATTAAGTATTCATTGTATACATTGATCGAAATATGGGGATCGATTTTGAAACTCTTGATTGAACAAAAGTTAACGTTTAGTATCACACACTAACCACTCGATGTTAGTAATCAATATAATCCAAAAACTTCAGATGGCCGATTGAATTTAGTAGCGCTATCCTTATGGACAGGGAACAGTAGAAAAAGGACAACACTACTGAAGTAAATCTGCTATCTGATGATTTTGAATTAGATTGCTTATTAACATTGGGCGGTTAGTGTGTGATTTTCTATTACGTAAGTAGGCTCTCTTTATGGCTATTGTTTTTATTCTTACTACTCTTTCACACATTGACAAATATTAAAATAGTGTTGTCCTTTTCCAGGGGATAGTGTGAAAGGGTAAGCATTACTTTTTTTGATTGATTTATGTACAGAAGTGGGATCAATTTAGATTTAGCAGTCATTGTAAATTGATCCCACTTTATAATTATTTTAGTTTCGTCTAGGATTTGCTAAATACATAATAAATATATAATATTATATATACGATAAACTTTTTGATGTATTTCATTCTCAGCTAAATTGTAAATATTTCTATTAATGTTTAAGTAGTGTTTAGGTATTTATATGGTTAAATAATAATTAGAATTAGTTACGTAATTTAATGTATCGAATAATAAAGTTAATTTAAGGACTAAACAATATAACAGAGCGGTTTTGCTCCTTCGCCAGGATGTTATCAATGTGAATTATTTTATATTATTTTTTGTTCCTTGTGTACAACTACAAGTGAGAGCAAGTAGACGCACACATTTAGTTTTACAAAGTTTTAATTAAGTTTGGTGTAGGAAAATGAATATTGACTAAAATCTCATCCTTACTATTTTAAATTGTTTTATTTATTTATTTATTAAACGTTTTGTAATTAAAAAAAAAAAAACTATGTTAACATATCCAATCATCAGCCGGTGTAACATATCTAGAAATCAATCAAAAACTGTTCTGTGAAAAAAAAATCTGTTGTAGCAAGGTAGGTATTATTTTTGTTATTACCATCTCACATTAACTATTTAAGCACAATCTTGTTAAAACAATATTTCATATCCAAGCTTGTTTATCATTTACATACCTTAAATTATAATAGGACTTTTAAGGTACTTGAGGTAACTATTACAGCTGAAGACTGCACCGATGGACTGCATGAGGCAGTTTTATTTTGGTTGGCCTTATAAACCCATTACGTGTCTTAACAGAGATCTGGTCTCAGTATGAGGATTGTGGCCCAATTAAACCACACAGGCTCAATGCTGATAGGTAAACTATATACCCTTTAGTCTTTATACAATCCATATGTAATACCTTAATCTCCTTTGAGATCTTAATTGTGGTAACTACATACCCTTTAGTCTCTATACAATCCATATGTAATACCTTAATCTACTTTGAGAACCTAATCTTGGTAGTACAGTTTGAAATCACACTTTTCTATAGATATTTGTAAATATGTTACTGCACTGTATGTACAGACAGCAACAGAGTAAGGTTTGCACTTACGGTTATTTTGTGGGATTACTTTTAAACCCCGCCAACCTATTCATGTTGATGTATGTACATTTAATTGTTCAAACTAATTTTATGTCAATTAAAGTATCGGTTGTAAATTAAATATATATATTTTTCCTCGATATAATTGTTTTTATTTACCAACAGCATCTGATGACCACTTGGAATTTCTGAATTTCCGTTCAATAAAGCATATATGAGTAGAATATATCTTATAACACCTCCCCTTTTCTGGACTAAGGGCCATTTTGTTATATAAAATATCATAGTTTATAGCAGCTGCAGGAATACCTAAAAATGGTAAGTGATGGTGCATCCTTATGAAGAGCTTGCCTAGATTTTATATGATATCAATGACTCTAATTCACTCTTAAAGATTGGTGGTGGGGAAAACAGAAGAGCATGCCAGATGTTTTCATATTGTTGTAGGACACAGCACAATGAAAGAGAGTTACTCAATATGAATATTCTTTTATTAATACATAGCATCAAAATAATACAGTAAACTTAAAAAAAATAATTTACTATAGTCTTGTTTTTAAAAGTACACAAATAAATTTCTTAACATTTGGGTGCTTACAGAATGACAGGTACACATGGACCCATTACTTCCCTATTATTTTTTTAAATTCTAAGTGCTAAAAGCGACTGTTACTGCTTGCGATATCTATTTAAGCTTTGTGGTACTTATTGTTAACCCTTTTTAAGGTAGTGGCACCTATGTTGCCACCATGTTTTTAGTCGATTATTTGGTGACATTTTGAATTTTATTCGATTTATTTTATCTGTATGGAATACTGTGAAATATATTTCAGTGTCAAACCTGTTTTTTTACATTGTCAAACGTCATAACTGTCATTTGAAGTTGACGTAAGTTAGAAAGTTGGCGGTTTCTCAGAGATTTTTACAAAGCTAGTTCCATCTCGAAATTGTGCTTCTGTTTCGGTAAGTTTTATTCATTATTTCAACGCATTGGGGCAACAACGATAACATAAGTCTGTATTTTTCAAGTTTGGGTTGACTGCTCGCAATAAAATGCAATTTCTTTAGGTGGCAATATAATTGCCACTGCCTTATGGTTTGTGGTGCTTGGCTTGGTGTTCGAGTTCTTGTTTTTTCTTTTGTAGATAAAAATGCCGCGATTTTTGGACGATGAAGCAATCGAGGATGAATTAGAGCGTTTATTTGGTCTTCCTGATGATCCTGAGGTTTCTGACGATGAATGTGAACCTGAACCAGAGACTTTTACCGACATAGATATCAGAAATATATTGAATGATTTTGATATTGATACTGTCCTTTCTTGTTCCGGAGTTGAGGAGGCGCCGCGTCAGGAGCTTGTAGACTCAGCTTCATCAAATAGTATAAATACTGAACAGCCTTCAACAAGCTCTGCTGAAGTTCAACCATCGATGTCCGGTCTTCATTTGGATAGGCGCCGCTTTCGTGTCAGCGAATCTTCGTCTCCAGCAGTTCCTCTCCTTTGTCGTCCCTGTGTCGTAACTCCAATACCAATATCTTCAGTACCAACTACAGCCATAATGTCTGACACAGATGAGTCAGATACTGAAGAAGATGAATGGAAGAAGGTTCTTTACCCACAGAATCCCGATATAGAATACTTTGATAGCGTACACTTAGAAAGCAAACAATTTATGCCTAGTAGAACCAGACCTGTTGCTTATTTTACGCATATTTTTGACCACAACCTAATAGATCACACTGTACAACAAACTAATATTTACGCTGAGCAAAAACGAAGCCGTGGCTGGACACATGTTTATGATGCTGAAATAAAGGCTTTTCTAGGCATTATTATTTTGATGGGACTCCACCCACTGCCAACTATAGATTTATATTGGTCAAGTGATCCATTTTTTCGTGTGAATGAGATAGCATCAGTTATGACATGTAAACGATTCAAGAAGGTATTAGAAAACTTACATTTGAACGACAATTCGAAGGCGCCGCCGAGAGGAACACCTGGTTATGATAAATTGTACAAAGTTCGCCCGCTTCTTGAGATGCTCAACAAAGCTTGTCAAAGTACTGCGAAAACCACAACTTCCCAATCTATAGATGAGTCAATGATACAATTCAAAGGCAGATCGTCACTAAAACAATATATGCCACTAAAACCCATAAAAAGAGGGTATAAAGTGTGGACTAGAGCAGACAGCGAAACTGGCTATGTTTTTGAGTTCGAAGTTTACACAGGGAAACGTGATGACCAATCAACAGAATTCGGATTAGGAGCCAATGTTGTCAAATCTCTTACACAGAAGCTAATAGATGAGGGGTTCCGTGGACATGTGACTTTCGATAACTTTTTCGCATCCTATGAAATATTGCAATATCTATTCAATAATGGTATATACGCCACATCTACAGTCAGCAATAGATCAGACCTACCACTCCTATTGAAAAATCAGAAAAAAAAGAATTTACCAAGAAATCAAAAAATATCTTTGGCAAGAGGCGATTTTAGATGGCGCACCAAAAATAATGTTGCATTTGTAATGTGGCAAGACACAAAACTTGTTACACTTCTCACTACTGCCTTTCATCCAAAAATAAATAAAACATTCTGTGACCGAACTCAGAAAGATGGTTCTAAAAAAGCTATTCAATGTCCACTAACCATACTACAGTATACAGAGCGCATGGGCGGAGTAGACCGATTTGATCAGCTGCGGAGCACTTACGAAGTTGGAAGGAGAAGCAAGAGGTGGTGGCTCCGAATTTTCTATTTTTGTGTAGACTTGGCCATCACAAATTCATTTTTACTCTACTCTAAAAACAAAAGGGTACACAATCCACTTTCACAACTGCATTTTAGGTTGTGTCTGGCCCGTGGTCTCATCAACAATTATTCGTCGAGAAAGAGAAGCCTGGAGAGCCAGCCACAATATTCCATGAAACGCCCAAAACTCTCCACCAATCGACAAAAAATGGTGGGCGTGACGGCAGAGATACGCTTGGCAAACGTGGGCAAACATCGACATGAGCAGTTGGACTCATGGCGACGTTGTCGTGTGTGTAGCACAAAAACACGGAACAAGAGATCGAAAATACAATGCTCTACATGTAAAGTGCCACTTTGTGTGGTTCCTTGTTTTGATATATTTCATAGTCAGCAGATCTAAATATAAAATATACCAAAACGGGGAACTACCAGATGGATCTGCATTTACTTTGCTTATCTTTTTTATAAAATAAAGAGATTATTATTGAAAATGGCGTTTTATTGACGGGCCGTGGCAACTATATTGCCACCACATTTTCCAAAAATTTCCCATTGATTTTCCAAAAAAAAATTTACATTATTTTCATCATATAAATATTATTTTTCAATTTTTGTTTGATATTCATTCTTATCACCTTTAGTTTCCTCTGCCTTATAAAGGGTTAAAGATTATTGTTGCATTGCACAATTAAATGATCACTCTGTACGCACCCTAAATTGATCTTAGCAAATGCCATAAACAAAAAGATGGCTTCAAGAGCTTCAGAACAACATCAATGACTTGTGGGAAAGAGATAGCAGTTCTAGTTGTCTGTTGTCCTTTTCTAATATTGCACACAATTTAATATTACTAATTTCATTGGTTAATATACACATTAGATTTTTGCAATTAAAAATTAAATTATTGATACATTATTGATATATTATAGATTTATTACTTGTGAAAATTAATAAAATACATTGGAGGCTAGGTAAGGTCTATAGCAATTAAAAAAACAATAATAATAACTTCAATATCCCCTCCTATTCTTGTACTTGATTTAACATACAACACAACACAGATTCTTAAATATTATAATGGTGCAGAATTTGTTTGTGCACTAAACTAAGAATTAACTTTAAAAAAGGGCCGGCCTTTTTGCGAGGACAGCACATTGTGAAAATAATGATATTACTTGGGCTGCTAGTCCTGTCAAAGTATTTTAAGTTTTGTGTAAAATCAATTCAGCACCATCATCACATACAAATTGACAAGGCTACTTCATGAAGCGAAAATTTCTTTAGTCAGTATTGAGCGATTTTTTGTAGGTTCTGTTATAGGTTCGCGTTTCCGACATGCAATGTAATAATGAGACGTGTTGCGTTAGACAGTTGACCCGCAGGCCTTTGTTAATGTATCGGCATATATATATGGTAATATTTGTTTTAACATCTGCCAGACCGCCTATTTATTTTTCAAAACCTTGATAAAATCTTGAAGCGTGGCCTTACCTTATTTTTTTTTTTCAATTTATCCCTCATGGGGAAAGGCAAAGGGGATCTGAGCCCATACAGGTCTCACTTAGTTGGTCGCGCTCTTGACAGTCCATACTTAATGTCCACAGATAGCACAGATTCGGGAAGAAAGTGACACAGACTATAAATAATACAGATAAAAATGAACGCAACAGGGCAGCTCTGGCCACTAGCACATCACTTGTTCAACACAATTTTGCACCGCCGCGATTCCGCGCACTCGACACTCGTATATACATGTTAACATACTGTATCTATATCGATATAACACTTATCACAATTAGATTTATCGTCCATTGTCGATATAGCCGCGATTTGTTAAACGGAATCATCTGGAACAAAATATTTTTATACTTTATTTTACATATTTGATTTTGGGCTTTGCGCTAACGCCGACACGGGACACCACTGTATTCAGTATATTGTGGTGTCCCATGGTTTTTGTGTGTGATTTTATCTATTAACAAGATCAAAGTTTTGATAAAGCGAAAGGTATATAATATTCGATAAAATGCATTTTATCATTTGATGAGATTAGATAAGTTTGCGGGATTGAATAAATTATGAATTCCAGTTGCTTAATCATATTGTGTCTAATTATAAACAGCTTAAATGAATGCATCGGAAAGTTGACGGTAACGAAATAGAAAGATTTTTTATAGAGTAATGTAATGAGTAAGTTATTGACTTGGCTCAACTAGCTTAAGCATTGAAATAGTGGTCTACCCGCAAAAGCACAATAAATTAGTCTCTACATTAATATCAAGATTCAATAACGCAAGACTAATCAATTGTTTTGAAAGGACACCTCAAAAAGTATAGCATTGATAACATATATTTAAACTGTACGCACCGTGATACCACCATTTTGTTTTCTTAGGATTTTTGTTGCAGGTTTTTACGTAAAATGAATTATCCGGCGGCCGTTTCTGTAAATATAAAAAAAAAACAACCATTTAAAATGCACATAAAGCTGTAAATCAAAAATTATGATAACGAGTTAAATGCGTAATGTATTTGCTTCGAATTGCCAATTTTGTAACGATTCTTTATGTACAGCCAAGACAACTTCTACGCAGTCATGATCAACCCATTACCGGCTCACTACAGAGCACGGGTCTCCTCTCAATATGAGAAGGGTTTGGCCATAGCCACCACGCTGGCCATGTGCGGATTTGCAGACTTCACACGCCTTTGAGAACATTATGGAGAACTCTCAGGCGTGCAGGTTTCCTTACGATGTTTTCCTTCACCGTTGAAGTAAGTGATATTTTAATGTTTTAAACGCAGTACACAGTAGCAGTAGTAGTTAACGTTTCTACGCAGTAGTGTGCAGGAATTTAATGTTTAGAAGAAGGCTAGAGCTATTTTTTATTCTACCTATCCTTAACACAGATTGAAAAAATCTAGCAACGACAGCCAGTACTGATCCTATAATTCCTATAATATAAAATATTATGATATATTCGCACCTCTTACTTTTCGGAGTTACGTGCGTTTTTAAAAATTAAAATAACACTTGCTTCAACGGTGAAGGCAAACATCGTGAGGAAACCTGCACGCCTGAGAGTTCTCCATATTGTTCTGAAAGGCGTGTGAAGTCTGCCAATCCGCACATGGCCAGCGTGGTGGACTATGGCCAAACCCTTCTCATATTGAGAGGATACCCGAGCTCTGTAGTGAGCCGGTAATGGGTTGTTCATGATGATGATATTATATTATTTTTACTAATAGACAAATGCTGCGACTGTGTTAGTATACGTAATGAATCAGAATATTCAGGAATAAGAGATCAAGGATACGCGTAGTAATCCCGTATCGCTTACCTTTCCGCTTGGTTACCAATTCGCTTAAATTACCAGTGTCAACGCTCGTAGTCAATTAAGTGCGAAGTATTTGACGACAATCACAATATCAAGTTAGAGGTCCTGGGTTCGATTCCTGGCTCGAGTCTGGTCTGGTGGGATTCTTCATCCGTGGCTAGTTACCATATTACCGACAAAGACGTGCAAAGCGATTTAGCGTTCCGGCACGATGTCGCGTAGAAACCAATTAGGAGTTTAGGTTTACAATACCCCTAATAGGTTAGCCCACTACCATCATCACTTACCATCAGGTGAGATTGCGGTCAAGGGTTGTAGTGAATAAATAAAAGCTTATTTCTTTCTTTCAAATTTCATAAATTGTATTAGTTCAGAATCATTTGGATTGATTCAATAGTAAAATACTTGGTCTAGTGTCCGTTAAGGGCTAACTAGTAGGGGATTAAAAAAAATTTGATTTGCGGGTACTTTTGACCGCAATCGAGCCTGACGAACTTGCTGTATCAATTTTTGACATTAAGTGATCAAAGTTTAGAATACTTCAGATGTATAGCGGTGATAGCCTAGTGGTTAGGGCGTCAGCCTCCTAATCAGAGGTCGGCGGTTCGAATTTTTTTTCTGGCTCTCCTTAACACAGATTGGCAAAATCTAGCAACGACAGCCAGTACTGATCCTATAATTCCTATAACATAAAATATTATGATATATTCGAACCTCTAACTTTTCGGAGTTATGTGCGTTTTAAACAATTAAAATATCACTTGCTTTAACGGTGAAGGAAAACATCGTGAGGAAACCTGCACGCCTGAGATTTCTCCATAATGTTCTCAAAGGCGTGTGAAGTCTGCCAATCCAGCAGCCAGCGTGGTGGACTATGGCCAAACCCTTCTCATATTGAGAGGAGACCCGTGCTCTGTAGTGAGCCGGTGATGGGTTGATCATGATGATGATGATGATACTGAAGACCCTAGCGGAGCATCACTCACCTTCTCTTTACAGCTACTGAGCATAGATACTATAGAGAGGCAGACAGACTGCACGGAGAGCGCGGGCGACCAGTCGTCCGTCAATATGGAGAGGCAGATGTGACCGTTGGAGTACACGTGCGGGTGCACTGGGATGTTATTACCTATGAACGTTACCTGCGGAGGGTAGACAGAAATTAACACAACTTTATATACCTCAAACTAGTAAAAATAATATTCTAAATTATAAACGACTTGACTCACGTGATTCAAGTCGTTGAATGAACTAGGAAGTTCATGAATAGGAGCCCCGGCCGGGTTTGAAACTAACTAGTCGGGTATACTCCGACGAAAATTCACGAGTCCAAGCATAATTTATAAAACATTATCAATCAATCAATCAAAATAGCTTTATTAATGTAAACCTATTTCAGGCATCTATGAATCGTTCGATTACCACACTCGCGGACTTAAAACTAAAGCTAAAAGGGTTCAAACCGCGCCCAAGTCTAAGAAGAAACCAAAAGCAAACTTAGCCGCGGTTTTTTTTTGTTATCTCCATCTCACATAATCAATAATAAATTATAGTACCTATGGAGTTGGAGCAAAACACACCCAAGCTTTTTTATCGTTTATATAATCATTAATATCGTAATATGATTTTTCTATAAGCTTTCGTTTTTCGTAAGAATTCCTAAAATTGTATTGTATTGTTTGTTGTTATTAATATTGATTGTGAAGTCAAAAATTATCTGCAACAATATATTATATACACAATCTCTTTGCATTCGAGGATATAGGAAAACTTGCATAGTGTTGGGAAAAGCGAAAGAACATTCCGGATCTCTGCGGCGCGTATAGGAACGAGGTAGCCGAAGCGCAGTGTACTTATGCAAAAGATAAGTACCTAACTGTACAGATTTAACGGTGAAGTCGAAAAAAAAAACGGTAGTCTCATAATCAAATGTTGTGGGTTTTTAGATCTTGCTAGCATAACTACGTCTAATTGTTAGACTGAATAACATTACATCTAACGAACCGAACGTAATATTTCCCCAACCAGGATTAATTAAATTATATATTTTATCGTTTACGCGGCGAACGGTGAAGCACATTAAATATTTAAGCTTGATTTTAATCATTACTTCATTTTTTTGGATTAATATTTAATTAAATTATTTTTATTATTGTTTATATTAATTTAATATATTGAGAACAAGATAAAAAGGATAATTATCTTTTTATTTGACATCTTGGTTGGATTTTCGCATATTTTTTACGACCTACGACGAGTATGTAGAGTTCATATTTCACGTAATTTTTTATTTGCAGGACCATCTCGCATTTAGCCGGTTTTTTTCCAATATCCCGGGATAATGAGTCCGATTTTTAGCTCCTCTCAGATCAGTGCTCGAAATTTATAATATATGTCTGGTAGGAGGATTCGGCTGTGGCTATTTACCGTACGACAAAGACGTGCCACCTAGCGAGGTAGCGTTGCGGCACGATTTCGCGTAGAAACCAATTAGATGTATGCATTTACCATAACAGTTTAGCCCGCTACCATCTTGAGACTGCATCATGATAGTGATAACAAAAAGAATACTTATCCGGCTCAGTTAATTGCGGGTTACTTCTTAGACCGTTTTTAAGCCCTTTAGCTTTATTTACTTTTAAGTTAACGAATAAAATTATCCCCATGTACTCACTATGTAAGTTATTCACAATTCAAAAGTACATTTTAAGGAATTATTTGAATAAAGTTTATAATTTATCAAATTCAAAATTCAAATTCAAAATAATCTTTATTCAAATAGTCCTTAAAAAGGCACTTTTGACGCGTCAATAATTTACATAGTAGTTATTTCATGGTGATAACTATATTCGTAAACTTAAAACTAAAGCTATGAGGGTTCCAAACGCGCCCCGGTCTAAGAAGAAGCCAATCAATCAATCAATCAATCTCAATCAATATCTCAAAATCTCAATAATCAATCTAATTGATTGATTATTCACTGATGAGTTTGCCGTCAAGGTTTTATTTGTAGTGAAATAAAAACGAAAAAAAAAACTCTGATGTACTGTCTAATTGAATGAATACCGTTTCTAAATTCATTAAGAAAATAACTGAATACCGTTTATAAAAGGAATTCATTAAAAAATACATATTATAATGTATGCGGAAGGTTTTATCGGACCTGACCAGAATTCCTTATGATTTTATTTCCTCACTTAGATTTAGCATTCCTGTCTCGAACACATAGTATGCACTATGCAGTGGGTGTTAATATCCAGGTTATTTCCGGCTTAACTACTATTATTATAACAACACTGATTAAAAAAAAATGAAAAAAAAAAAACTTTTTCGAGATAAATTATTTGGGTAATTAATTTTTGGCTAAGTTTCTAAAGTGAAAAATGAACAACTTGAATATGCACTACAATAAAAGCTATCCAAGGTAATTTCAGGTATATAAGTGTATTGTCTAGTAATATCTGTTATCCTCTTTACTAATTGTATCTGGTCTTGATGGATGCGACCTTGTCTATGGAAAACCATGTCTCATTCCATAAACAAAATATCGCAATGCAAAACTTATTTTTTTAAATATTTTAATTAAAAAAAACTTACCTCTGGAGAATCGAAGGGATATTTATTAGTGAATTTAAATTGCAATACGAATTTTTCACCCTCGTACAGCGTGCCAGGGACCCCTTCCATGTGTACTGTCCACCTGGAGACAAAAATAACCATCAACATCATCATCATCATAATAAATTCCACAACTGGACTGCTGGACATTTCTTCTGTGGGTAGTTCCAAATGATCATAGAACTCCCTAAAAGAGATTTTAAATAAAATTCTAAAGCTATGACACCTGTGAGGCGGATGTTTTCATCTTAACGCATAGCCAGCATTGATCCTATTGGCGTAAATGCTAAGAGACACTTTCTGGGTCTGGATAACAAGTCTCAAAGAAAGTGAAACGAGCGATAAAGCGAGCAAGCTTGACTTTCGGAGTGCCAAAGAATCGCAATGTTATCTCAATATAATGGGTTTAAAAAAAATTGGGTATATTTCTGGCGCATCGACATCAGTACCCTATGTGATTTTTACCGTCTTCTATAACGGGGAGAGTTCTGTTTTTGAACTTGAGAACCGATATTGACGACACACCTGTGTAGAGTAGAGTACCGTAAAACTCTATCTACCAAGAGCAAAACAATCCAAACATTTAAGATTGTACGGTACGGTATTTGTAAGGTTAGATGTGTCACTATAATTTTTTTAAAAAGCTAATTAATTAAAAAATACCAGAAATTTATCTATTTACCACCTCTGAACATTCAGAGGACTCTTTGCGTCAAATATGAAAAAAAAAACATCTTAAAATTTTCATGACAAAAATATTTGAAACCGTTCAGGGTCAAATGAGAAAACAGAGAAAAACAAACATTATTATAGGTAACCGATTAATATTATTTAGGTATAAATAAGCTGCTCTCCTTATCGCACTACACGGGGGAAGACATGAACGCAGCAATGGCAATAGTTTTTCAAATATCTAGTCAAATCTGTGGCTGCTATACTGTAGTCTTAAAAGCGTACAGCGCTGACTGCTTTACCATTACATAGGTCATAAAACCAAGGCATCGTTTGTTCGGTACACGTGGCAATATTAGCACAATAAACATCAATTATCGCAGTGTGAGAGATCACCTATCTATTAATAAAATTCGCTGATCATTCACACTCGTACAAATAATTGATGACGACGTGACACGATACGAGTCGCAATACAAATAACTTTTGTTTTTTTAAAGTAGGTGACTCATTGTTCTTTATTACAAATAGCCTTTAGGCCAATCAGATAAAAAGGGGATGCAATCTTATTCATTCTTGGCAATTTGAAAATAGTTTAAATCTCTTTTATTAAATAGATGAAGCCATGAAACTGAGTAATGTGGAAGTGAGAAGCATATATATGGATTATGTAAGAGAATTGAGACAAAGCACTGTATGTTCTGTCTTAACTTTAAAAGAATCCCAAGCAAAGTAATGTTACTAATAACTTGATTTCTATTAGTATTTCTGTGTTTTTTGGTTCATAGCAATTTCAGTATTGTTTATGGGTTTGTTTTATAGTCAAGTATGAAGTTGTATAATGACAATGTGGTTGCACAATTTGAATTTGTCATCATCTTGTTATTTATTTTTATAAAAAAGAATGCCATCTTTTGAAAGTAATATGGACTTTAGTTCCTAATTACCAATTTAGAGTTTCTATTTTTCTTATGGGTTGAACTTCATTGAGTGTTATGTTGAAAAAATATACAAACATAGGTACAAATTACTCAAACGTATTTCAATTGTTATAAAGATACACACTGTAATTTATTTTTATCTATGTGAAATACACTGGCTGACTTGGACTTGGAAATGTTGAAACTTATTGTAAATTATTTTGTAATAAATTACAAAATGACATTTCAGAGATTTCTCTAATTATTGAACCTTTTGCAGCATTGTTATGTATATATGTATATATATATATATATATATACAAATCACTTATCTCAAACTATATTTTATGGGCTAACTTAAAGTGAAAATAAAAACAAAAGTGATTATGAAATAAAAGAGAACACTAATCCTCCAAGTTTAAAAAAACTCAGTCTTTAAATAAAAACCAGGGGCTTTTCGAATCTTGGAAGCTTAGGTTTTAAGTCTACCGAAGTTGTAGCCCCTGTATCCATGTATAGCTGAGGAAACAGACCTTATATTGCTTTCAAACATGAAAAGATGGAGCAAACGCATACCTCTTTCTTTAGTCATGAAATAATGTTTAATATCATTTTGAGTTTTCCAGTGATTCATTAAGTTAGAAATTCTGCTGGAACAAAGCTGTGCCAGCATTACAAACTGTAATCATAGTAGAAAATATCTCTATGACACTTTTTACAAGAATGCCTGACTTTTTGGGCTTAATTTGATCAAGAATCGCTTCTTTTTGGCAGCAATTATGTCACTTCAGTAATGAGATTCTCGCGCGATGTGTGACCACTTGGATCTCTTAATCTTGCGGCATTGGTTGTCACAGCATCCCAGTATGAATCATAAATAAGCGGTTATTTATTATTATCTACTTTTTTAGTCTGTTTTTATTTTTATTTGTAAGTGCTTGGTGTAACTGGGTGAACTGCCTTTAGTAAAAATTATTTTTATTATTTATTTGTTTTGTGTATTCTGGTCTGGTGTACAACTAAAATTGAATATATAATTGTTAGCAATTACAAATATAATTTAGCATTTGTCAATACACCTCACGATAGAATGGATGTAACCATGTCAACATACCTTTGTCAATAAACGTTTAATGACAACACGTATATTGACAAAGGAAACGCCGAACGTAATTTCAAACATTGTTAGTCTGTTAACGTACCTCATGATACAGTAGGTGTAACCATGTCAATATACCTATGTTTCATGACGTATATTGACAGGTAGTAATACCGATTTATGTTTATATAATGACTTATAAGTTTGGCTGTGAATGAAGGATTGGTCGGACGGCAGTCTTCTATCGGCCACAGTCGCGTTCGCACGTCAGCATAACTTATAGTTCAGAAAGTGGGATATATCGGGAAGATAGTTTATCATCCTCCTGGTTAAGGACTACGCCCATATAACAGTAAAATATGGAACGCCAGCCAAGATCTCGTAAGCGCTTGGTGATCCCTGAGACCAGTTCAGAGTCTTCCGGTTCGCGTAGCAGATCAAGCAGTCAGTCGAGGCCTCACGGCAGAGCCCTGCCACGTAAGCGGTCGCATCGGAGCCATAGGTCATTAGCGCGTGGTTGTCGTCGAAGTTTTCGGGGCAGCACCCACACTGCAAGTCTGTCGTCGTCACCGTCAACAAGTCGCCCCAACGACGATACTTCAGGTACGGCGGGTAAGTCAGACAATGTACTTATTTCGACACTTCTTGAGTTTGTGCAAAGTTTGAAAAAGGACAATAGCAGTGAACGATTTCCTGTAATGAATGTAATTCCCGAGTTTGATCCATCTAAACGGAATCAAACAATTCACACGTGGATCTCAAAAGTTAACGAATGCGCTTCCATCTACGGATGGACAGACAAACAAATAGCTTATTATGCGTTACCAAAGTTAGTAGGATTAGCTCAACGATGGTATCAAGGATTACCAAGCGTAAAATTTTCATGGTCAGAATGGGAAAATAAATTAGCGTTAGCATTCCCAAGTGAAGAAAACTACGGACAGTTATTAACGGAAATGCTTGCTTGTAAGGCTCGTTTTAATGATTCATTGGAGGAATATTTTTACGATAAAATGGTTCTGTTAAATAGATGTAAAATAAGTGGAAAAAATGCGATTGACTGTATCTTATTTGGAATTGAAGACAGGTCCGTCCGAACTAGCGCCGAAGCGGCTCAGTTCAGAGAACCTGATAGATTGCTAGTATATTTAAGGAACGCGAAAGCTAATACAAAAATTGAAAAATCAAACTTAACCATGCAAGCAAGTACTTCCGATAATAAACGTGTAAAGCGAGTAGGTCAAAGTAATGATCCTAGGTGTTATAATTGTGGGGAGGAAGGACATCCATATTTTAGGTGTAAACAACCCATTAAAAAGTGTGAAATTTGCCACAGGATAGGACATGTAGGTAGCAAATGCACTATTAAAACTGAGAGAGGTTCAACTCGCTCTGATACCACAAATAATAAATCAGTTTCGTGTGTATATGAAAATCAAAACAGTGATAAAAAGTATTTTAAGAATGCTGTTGTTGAGGGTCGTGATTTAAATTGCTTTATTGACTTTGGGAGCCAGTGTACAATGATAAAAGAATCGGTCGCTAAAAGTTTAGGTACAACTTGGTTGACTACCGATTTGCCAGTTTTGAAAGGATTCGGTAATTCCTTAGTAAATTGTCTAGGTAAATTCTCACTTTCTATAATAGTAGATTCTGTTAGTGCTCAAGTAGACGTGCTCATTGTGCCTGATAACTATTTACTCGAACCGCTGTTAATCGGACAAACATTTACAGAACAAGATCACGTTATAGTATACAAAACTAAAAATGAATTAAAATTATTAGATAGATGTACTCAACCAAAAGGTAGAATTCTGATATTTGTTTCTGAATTGGTAACTGTCAAAGATCTTACAGAGATTAATGTTCACTCTGTACCTGTGCATGATGGTGATATATTTGTGGAGTCAAGTGTTAACCAGAAAAAAAAATACCAATTAATTGAGTGTATTACTAAACTGGAAAACGGTAATGGTAAATTGGTAATAAAAAGCCTTGACCAATCAGGTGTCGTGTTACATAAAGACGACTTACTGGTTAGAGCTCAAGCATGCAAAGAAATTAAAACCTTATTAATAAATAGAATCAAAACTGACACAAAATCTATCCCAGACATTATTACAGATAAAATGATTAATACTAGTGAAAGTTTTTATAAAACTGAAGAATTAACTAGTCTGTTGAATCAATATAGAGATTGTTTTGCTTTTCAAATTAAAGAACTAGGTTGTGTAACAGGGACGGAAATGAACATTAATCTAAAAGACTTTACACCAGTAGTATACCGACCTTACCGTCTATCTCATTCGGAACGAGAAGTAGTAAGGGAAATGGTTAGTGATCTGAAAGAATCTGGAATCATAAGAGACTCTAATTCAGAATATGCGTCCCCTATTTTACTAGTCAAAAAGAAAACTGGAGATTATCGACTATGCGTTGATTATAGGAATTTAAATAAGAAAACCACTAAGGAACATTATCCTTTACCGCGAATAGACGACCAATTAGACAATTTATCCGGTTATAAGTATTATACTACATTGGATCTTGCCTCTGGTTACTATCAGATCCCTATGTCTGAAAACTCGAAGTATTTAACCGCATTTGTTACACCGGATGGGCATTTTGAATTTAACAGAATGCCATTCGGGTTAGCTAATGCGCCGTCTACCTTTCAAAGAGCAATTAATAATATTTTAGGTAACGCCAGGTTTAAGGAAGCATTTGCCTATATGGATGATGTTATTATTCCCTCAAAAACTATTGAGGAAGGTTTTCAGCGTTTAATCAGTACACTTGAACTGTTTCGTAAAGCCGGGTTAACACTTAAACTTTCAAAATGTAATTTTTTTAAGGAGTCCATTGATTATTTAGGTTTTGAAGTTTGCGAAAACAGTATAAGACCAGGCAAAAATAAAATTGCGGCCGTGGAAAATTATCCTGTACCAACCGATCAACATAAACTTAGGCAATTTCTCGGGCTTGCTAGCTTTTTTAGAAGGTTTATTAAAGGTTTTTCAATGATTGCCCAACCCTTAACTAGGCTTCTCAAAAAAGATGTAAAGTGGCAATGGGGTGACAGTGAATCAAACGCGTTTCAAACACTACAACGAGAATTAGTCCAACGACCGGTACTAATATTGTATAATCCTAAACACGAAACCCAATTGCATTCGGACGCATCAAAGAATGGAATAGCAGGCATATTGCTTCAGAGACCAAATAGAGTCTCCTTTCAGTGCTGTCGCTTACTATAGCAGACAGACATCCCCGGAAGAAAGTCGGTTCACTTCCTATGACCTGGAAACGTTAGCTGTGGTAGCTTCCATGCAACGTTTTAGGGTTTATTTATTAGGGGTACCCTTCACGGTTGTTACCGATTGCAATTCTCTCCGCGCTACTTTTGAGAAAAAGGATATGTTACCTAGAGTTGCTAGGTGGTGGGGAACAATGCAAGAATATGATTTTAATATCGTTTACAAACCAGGTGCAACTATGGGTCACGTAGATGCTCTCAGTCGAAATCCCATAGCAGATAAAGTCCTAAATATTTTTAACGTAGATTCTAATTGGATAGTAACGGTGCAACAAAGTGATGGGGAGTTACAGCGTATCGTAAATATTTTAAATGACCCCGAAACCAAAAACGTCGCAGAACTAAAAAAGAACTTTGTCATAAAACGTGGGTTACTATATAGAAAAACTATCGATGGGGACCGTTGGGTAGTTCCCAAAGGGGTTCGCTGGCAAATCCTTAAGGCCAATCATGACAACATAGGACATTTCGGTTTTGATAAAACATATGATAAAATTCGAAAACAGTACTGGTTTGCTAAAATGAGGCGGTTTATAAAAAAAATACATAGACTCGTGCTTAGAATGCGCGTACAATAAAGTACCATCCGGGAAAAAGGCAGGTGAATTACATCCAATTAAAAAGGTTGATTGTCCCTTCCATACCGTTCACATTGACCACTTAGGCCCATTTGTGCGCAGTAAAAAACGAAATTCCTATTTGCTACTAGTCATTGATGCGTACACCAAATTTATTATGTTATTCCCCGTCAAAAGTACTAAATCGATTCATTCCATTAGGGCCATCAAATATTATTTCCACACTTTTGGTGTTCCAAAGCGATTAATATCAGACCGAGGTACTTCGTTCACATCTAAGCGTTTTGAAGATTTCCTGAGTCAGCTTGGTGTGAAACATATTTTGAATGCAATAGCGACACCTCGTGCCAATGGTCAAGTTGAGCGGTATAATAGAACAGTGTTAGCGGCTCTTTCGGCTAGTAATCACGGTAAATCTGAATCCCTGTGGGATGAACGCGTATCCGAAATACAATGGGGTCTAAACAACACGCTTAACAAAGGTATAGGGAAAACGCCAGCTCAAGCACTTTTTGGTACAAACCTTGTAGGAACTTCAGACTCTTTGCTAAATATTCTTGATGAGAGCACAAATAGCGTGGATGAGGTAGATAATGACGATAGAATCGATAGTTTAGAAGATGAACAAACCGACACTATAAAAACCATTAGAGAAGAGATATCTGAATATGTTTCTAAAAATCAGTCTAAACAAAAGGAACTTTTCGACAAGAAAAGAACAAAAGCTCGTTTTAATTTAGGTGATTTGGTAAGAGTCGAAAGGGATGTTCCATCAACTGGTGGAAGTAGAAAGTTAATTTCTAAGATACGTGGTCCCTATCGAATAACGGGAGTTCTTCCTAATGATAGGTATATAGTAGAAGACACTCCGCTATCCCGAAAAAGTAACAGGAGCTTTAAAGGCACTTTTTCTGTTGATAAAATTCACCATTGGTTAGTTTTTAATAGAAACAGTGAAGATTCTAGTAATGACACGAATATGTCTGATGATTGAGTGGTTTATAAAAAAAAAAAATCTGAATGTCCTTCTCTCCTAAGATTAAGATCACACATGTAAATGGATGCTATTTTAGTTGTAATTGAATTTGGTATGGTTTAATGAAACCAAATTGTATGATTATGTATTAAAAATTATTATAATAATCAGATTATAGATATCATATCATATAATGTCTGTTTATATCTACCTTAAGAAGTTGTGACTTTACTGAGTTACTTTAGAGTTTACAATAAATTAATGATTGTAATCCATCCCATTAGAATTTAACAATCATACTTAAATTGAAATGACGCAATTGTGTTAAGTAATTGATTTTTGATTGAAAATTAGTAACTCATTCAAAGGAAATTGTATTTTATTCTATAATAAATTACCTATTGATATCTTGGAGATGTCTATCAATAAGTTCAAAGTTTTTATGAAGCGAAAGCTTGTAGAAGAATCATATTAAGATATTAAGGATTATATAAACGATAAAAAAGCTTGGGTGTGAATTGCTCTATCTCCATAGGTACTATAGTTTGTTATTAATTTTATTCATTATGTGAGATGGTGATAACGAAAAGTAAGAAAACCCCCGGCTAAGTTTGTTGTGGGCTTCTTCTTAGACCGGGGCGCGTTTGGAACCCTCATAGCTTTAGTTTTAAGTTTACGAATATAGTTATCACCATGAAATAACTACTGTGTAAATTATTGACGCGTCAAAAGTGCATTTTTAAGGACTATTTGAATAAAGATTATTTTGAATTTGAATTTGATTATTCTGTAATAACTTAAATTCTTGGTTAAAGTGGACATGAAGGGGTCACTTTAACAATAACTCGAACTTTGTTTTACTTGTTGTGAACATGTAGGGGTCACACAAGTAATTATGAAGTTGATGTGAACATGAAGGGGTCACTCGAGTAATGATGTAATTGATGTGAACATGAAGGGGTCACTCAAGTAATGATGTAGTTGATGTGAACATGAAGGGGTCACTCAAGTAATGATGCAGTTGATGTGAACATGAAGGGGTCACCCAACTAAATTAACTGTAAATGAGCAGTTTAATACTTGATTGTATTTTAATTTATATTGTAAGTGTAATGGTTTCTTGGTTGTTTCACGAGACGTGAATACGGTCAGGAAAGGCCGACTGTTAGCAATTACAAATATAATTTAGCATTTGTCAATACACCTCACGATAGAATGGATGTAACCATGTCAACATACCTTTGTCAATAAACGTTTAATGACAACACGTATATTGACAAAGGAAACGCCGAACGTAATTTCAAACATTGTTAGTCTGTTAACGTACCTCATGATACAGTAGGTGTAACCATGTCAATATACCTATGTTTCATGACGTATATTGACAGGTAGTAATACCGATTTATGTTTATATAATGACTTATAAGTTTGGCTGTGAATGAAGGATTGGTCGGACGGCAGTCTTCTATCGGCCACAGTCGCGTTCGCACGTCAGCATAACTTATATAATGTTGCTGCATTCAAAGATTGTTTTAGCAGATTACAGATTAATGCAGGTACACTTTAACAATATAATTTATGGAATATGTTCAGCTATTGAGTTGTCTGTTTCTGGAGCACTATGATATTGTCTATGATATATCATTCCTCTTAGTTCATTTATACACATACATCAAATTAGGGCGCCAAAAAAGGGTATCATTAAGATCATCCAATTAAGACTTTTTCTAGATTATCCGAGTGATAAAAATAAGGTCACTTACAGTGTCAGATTTTGGCTAGCCTGGTCTCCGTCTACAGTAACACCCGGTGGAGGTTCTTTCATTAACGACATCAGTTCTTTCATCAACCGTCGCTGCAACAAAATAATACTATACTTACGAGAATCCTCTGAAAACATTTTTCAAATACAAACATTTTTTAAGACAACAATAGAAATCTTGACATGAAATCTCGTAGGAAAACTGTCATAATAGTTTAATTTAGCTAATATATTCAGAAAATGGTTTATCTAAATTGGGTTTTAGGCCAGTGATTGAGGAAGTATTAGGTCAATTTTCAATATATATATTTGGTAAGAATGAGTGTGAATCGTAATATTTTTAATTAACTTTACAAACCTCCGACGGGGACAAAGCCGCCATTGTACCAATTCAGACGTCTAATGTCCAAAGTTGCCATTCTATGTTTTAGTTGCCATTACATGAACGTGTTATAGTGTTAGTGCAGTATAGAGCATACAAATTTAAACAATTAAATTCATTATGAATTTACTAAATATTAAATCTATTGTTATCATAAGTGTTAATCATCATCATAATTTCAACCGATAGACGTCTACTGCTGGACACAGGTCTTTTGTAGGGAGTTCCAATGGCCATGGTCTTGGGCCGCTTGTATTCAGCGGCTCCCTGCGACTCGTTTGATGTCGTCTGTCCAAGTATAAGTGTTAATATTTTATTATAATATCTTGTTTGGAAATTGAGGATTTCCTGGAAATACCAGTTTGAAAGTGTGTAGGTGGGTATGTCAGTAAATAAATGTCAACTGTCTACTGTCAATGTCATACAATATCGCAGGCAGAGATGCGAGTGATGTTTTGTTGTGCAAATAATTATGATTATAGTTAAAAACTTTCAGTTATTTCTTGAAAATGAATAAAGCTTTTATTAAAAAAGCGCTAATAAGTTGTTGAACTTTATTAATAAAGTCTGGTTAGATAATAAATTGTTTAATAAAATGGGTTCGCACCCAAAGAGAAGTTCCGCCGAATGGTTTATCGACCAGCTAAAAGTGGATAACGCGAAATTGCTAGCGTTTGTTCTAGTCCTCGGCTTTATAGGATATCACGGAATATTGCATCTAAGATATGGTAAATATGTTTTTAATTTCTAAGCTGAAATCCATTTAGTCAAATTAAAATCAAAATTTCACTATCTAAAATTGCCTTTAAATAGTCTACAAAACACACGAAACATTGTGGATAGGATATTTTTTCACTAGTTTGCCTAACAATTATTTCAGACTGAACCCTTAATAATATTAAAATAATAAAAGTGTATGTTACTTCTAAATAAAACTGCTTTGTAGTGGTTAATATTTTTTTCATTAGTTCAGTAGATTATTGATAACAAATATACAAACATATCTATCTTCTTTATTTAAATAAAACCAATTATGTGAAAATAACTTTTTTTGCCTAAAACAGTGGTTCACTATGTCCTCAAACTGAATTTCTGAACTTGGCAATCATGTATGCAGCAGGTAGGAAATAAAAAAGGCTTTCAAATTAGATTAAAAATAATTTTATTCATGTAACCCAATACAGACAATTCATAATTGAAATAAGTGAGGTGATGGTGATAACTACATTTGTTAACTTAATACTAAAACTAGGAGAGTCCCAAATGTGCCTTAGGTCTGACAAGCTGACAAAAAACTAAGCCAAGGTTTTTTCATCACAATCTTACACTTCTTTAGCTTCTCAGGGTTGTGTGTTCCATTATATTTTATTGTGTACAAAGAAGACTTGTGTGTTACTAAGACATGTTTTATCATTTCATCACGATCAACACATTGCTGGCTCATTACAGAGCACGGGTCTCCTCCAATATGGAAGGGTTTGGCCATAGTCCACCACACTGGCCATATGCGGATTGGCAGACTTCACAAGCCTTTGAGAATATTATGAACTCTCAGGCCTGCAGGTTTCCTCACAATGTTTTCCTTCACCGTTGAAGCAAGTGATATTTTAATTGCTTAAAACGCACATAACTTTGAAAAGTTAGAGGTGCGTACTCAGATTCGAACCCTCAACCTCTAATTAGGAGGCGGACGCCCTAACCACTAGGCTATCACAGCTTCTAGCTTTATCATTTTATTACAGTTAAAAAGTAACAAATAGATTGTTTACATTATAAGTTGCAAAAAAATAGACTAAATGTATGCACTTAATTTTACTATGAATTATTTTTTAGGTCCAGACTCATGTACATGGTTATTGTCATCTGGGAGGTACAAAGGTGACCATGAATGGCAACCATATGGGTGTATGCTACATAAGTACTCAAAAACGTGAGTGATAATAAGGTTTTATCTGTTTATCTTTTGGTAGGACCCTGTATAAAACAAATAATGAATAGAAGCAGGCGTTACTTTGCAGAAGTCCATGATAAACAATAAACAGCAAGTATAATTTGCTATATTCCGCCGACAACCGGGAGATTTGTATAATATAACACCATACAAAATCTTCCACTAGAACCTCTACACACGTTTCAACACTTCACTTTTCGCGCTTGTGAAGTCAACATCTCCCGAGGATGATCCTGTGTCGGGTTGAAATGTGCGTAGAGGTTCTAGTGGAAGATTTTGTGTGGTGTTATATTATACAAATGTCCCGGTTGTCGGCGGAATATAGCAAATTATACTTGCTGTTTATTGTTTACCTGTATAAAACCTTAACCTCATTATCTATATCTTTTTGATAAACTTCACACACACCATTTTAGGAGATTGATCTTAGCTTTAGAGAATTGAGGTTAAGGAAACAATTTATATAGGTGAAACATCAGGAATTCAAATAATTGGGATAGGAAAAGGATGAGGATTTTTTTTTACATATATTTTAGGTCACTCTTACAATTTCTCTCTGACAAATGCTCTCATTTGCTCTCAAAACTAACTTGATGAATTTACATAGTTTCCTTAACATGTTCTAATTTGATTGAAATGCCAACTGTACCCATCAATATATGTAGTATAATATGTAGATTGGGATCAACGTATATTCTAAACTTAGTCATAAAGACCTAGTAAATGTATTTTATTAATTGAGCAAGCATATAAAATTAATAGAATGAAAAAAAAAAAATTTATAAAACTTATAATCTATTTACTAAAAACAACAAAAAAATAATAATTTTAGATTGTTAAGTGAAAAGTTAATTTAATAACTTATACCATAAAGATTAATGAAAAAATTACAACACCTGGTTCATTTTTTCTCTTTAGTCTCTTAAGTTGTGAATACAGCAAATCAAAAGCCTAACTTACATAAAAAAGCAGGTAATTCACAAAGACACTTCTTGTATTAGTGTAGATACAGCCTACATAATGTATTGTGCTCAGTCTTTATTTTAAACATGAATCAAATCAAAAATATTCATTCATATTGTTATAATGATTTGCCTATCCCCGCCAATAAGAAGCGTTCATATTAATTATTGTATAGTGATGGTGATAATTATATGTTAATAAACTTAAACACGGATTAGCAAGCTGAAGTGGCAGTGGGCGGGTCATATTAGTCGCAGAACCGACGGCCGTTGGGGCAAACGTGTTCTGGAGTGGAGACCGCGTACCGGTAAGCGCTGCGTAGGACGACCACCTGCTCGCTGGAACGACGACCTGAAAAGGATCGCTGGTGGCGGGTGGATGAGGAAGGCGGAGCACCGTGTGTGGTGGCGCGCTCTCGAAGAGGCCTATGTCCAGCAGTGGGCGTCTATAGGCTGATTGATTTATTGATGAAACTTAAAAAATAAAGCTATGAGGGTTCCAAACATTTACATGTGCCTGTTTCAGAGATGCAAGAAGGTGTTTACGGTACTTGGCATTTTGGGGCAAGTATAACCGTTTTGCTTTCATTGGAGACTCGCGAATTGAACAATTGTATGAATATTTTATAGGTAAGTTACATTGCAACATTCCAACAAAATAAGATTTTTTTTTAAATTGAGGAATATCTATGTCTCTTAATTTTTTTAATCAAGATAAAACTTTTTAAAAATAATTTTTAGCATGCAGCGGAATGAGCTGTCATTTTTACTCTACTTTCTAACTTCCAAACTGACAGAGAGCTTGTTAGGATTAAGTGGATTAATTTGTAATATTTTTGTGTTACCAGGTGTCATTAAAACTAGACTGGACATAGACTCCTCCTACTCTACTGTAGATCACCACATGCCCAACTATACTTATGCAGATAGTAAACTCAGATTGTCTGTTACATTTATATGGAGCGATGATGTCTCAAAGACCATGGTGGAACAGTTTAGAACTTGGTAATGATGATTTCTATTTCAGTTATCTTTATAAAACATGACTAAAAGCCAGTAATAAAGTTATAACTACATTATTTATATATATATATATATATATTTGAAGGGTTTCTCTTACTAATTCATTCTTGAAGCATATGGAATATCAAAGTAGCTGGTTTTAGAGACATTTTGTCTCAGTACGTAATATAGGATAATGAAATCAAAGATTACGCGTTTGAGATGAAACTACTAATGAGGTATACCTCATTAGTAGCTTCATCTCAAACGTGTAATCTTTGATTTCATTATCCTACATTTAATGAAATTCTAATCATATTTCAAATTTAAATAATTTGTATTCAAATAGTCCTTTAAAAGTCACTTTTGACGTGTCAATAATTTACACAGTAGTGATTTGATGATGATAACTACATTTGTAATCAATCATTAAATCATAGCATACGATAATTTTGCAGCCAATATTATACGCGTAATACCTAGGGGATTTTCATATACCTTGCAGGCAATATTCAGACCGACCACCATCAGTAATAGTAGCAAGTGCAGGGTTGCAACTAGTAAAGAACCGCAACATCACAGACCAAGCTTTAGAGGAGTATAAAAGGAACCTTACCCAGTTGGTGCAGCCAGTCGACTCGCTGGCTTCACGCGGTACGCAGGTCCTGTGGAAGACCATGGAGGCGGTAGATGTCGCAAAGCTGAGGAGCGACGTCAAAATCAGCAATGCTGACATCGACGCGTACAATAGAGCTGCTTTAGAGGTACGAAACTTGTGACGCTGGTGAAGTTGTATAGATACGTACGTGATACGTAAGTCTGCATACGATAATAAATATATGTATGTCGAATTAAGGCCGTCCGAGTTTGCATTTGCATTGCTGACGTCACCTTTACTAAAAACAACTCGTTCATAGTACTACTTACTTCCGCTCATAGTAATTAAAACCAGAACTTGAGGGATTACACTTATATTGCGACAATAACTAAGAGGTCCGAACGGTCCATCTCGAGCGAGAATGCCACGAAAGGCATCGAATGCCTGTATTTATAGCAAAGCTCGCTTGCACAAAATTCATTGCTAGGTATCGTATAAATTGTGTTCATCAAACAAAATCATCAAGAGTTCAAATGTGGGTAATTATTGAATTCTTGTTGTTCTTGGCGCCGCTGAATGAATTTAATAACTCCTTCGCGCCGACATGTATGTACCTCAAATGAGGTATAATGTTCACACAGTCGGCAAGTCAAGGTCACGCATGTGGAATTCAATACTAACATGGCCATCCAATGACCCAACCTCATTAAAAATACAATCTCATAACTGTGAAAACTATGATGGTTCTCGAAGACACCCGGAAGTTAGTTCCGAATAGCGTTCACACATTTCAAGGGTTTATTTATCATAAATAGTTTTTAGAAACCAAGATATCAACGGCGATTTTACCAGAATTGTACGAAATGTCTTTAAGCGATTAGTTCCGTCGGTGTTGAAGATTATTCTGATTCCGCGTAAGGGTTGGGTAACGCAGTGATATAAGCTAAGTTTCTCGGCTAAGTTTGTTGTTTTCTTTTTAGACCTGGGCGCGATTTGAACCCTCTTAGCTTTAGTTTTAAGTTGTCGAGTGTAGTTATCTCCATCACTTCACGAATAGAAATAATGAAATAAATGAACGATTCATAATAATTTATGTGAATATATAGCTATTTTTGATTTGATTTGATGAACAAGTCCCCTTCTTTCCAGATACTACAGCACAGTGCCACAAAGATGTGGAACTCGCCACGCCTGGCCTCAGCCGCGGCGTCGTCCGCTGATGGCCTAAGCATCAGCCCCACAGCCTTGCGTCACTCTGCGCAGATCCTTCTGAACATGTTCTGCAACGATCACATGAACTTTAACGACGGAACATGTTGCGCGCTGCCGGAGCCATGCACTCAGCTGCAATTGCTCACGTTCGCCCTCTTCCTTCTGTGGTGAGAACTATTTTTGTGTACTTTTTACTTATTGTATCATTTACAGCCTCTACGTCATTCAGCGTAGGTAAATCAGCAATCATTTTATTTTACCAGAATATAGTACATGCATGTTTACATAGACATATAGATAATTATACTTCTTGACGTCAACCTATTTTGGGTATATTTTTGGTCTCGTTTCCGGGCGCATGTATATATATTTGTAAATGCATATATATTTGTAAATGAACAGTTTGGATTCCGAAATAATAGTTCTACAACAGAGGCTTGTTTATATCTGAACAAAATAATAAATGACAGTCTTATTGACAAAGTACATGTTACTGCTATTTTTCTGGACATGACTAAAGCTTTTGACTTTATGAATCATAACATACTATTGAACAAATTAGAGAAATACGGCGTCAGAGGGAAGGTTATGAGTGGATAGCGTCATACTTGAGTGATAGGAAAATATGTACCGTAATTACTAAAATAGAAGATAATACCAAGGTACTATATAAATCCCAATTAAAATATATTAAGAGGGGAGTACCACAGGGTAGTATATTAGTACCATTCCTTTTTTTGGCGTATATTAATGACTAGCTGGCGCCCGCGACTTCGCCCGCGTGAAATAAGTTTTTAAAATTCAGTCAGAATAAGTTGTAAAAATTCCAACGGGAACTCTCCTATGTCACTCTCTAGGTCCTCAACTATAATTTCAAAATTCACGTCGATCCATTGCTGTTGCGACGTGATTGAAGGAAAGGTATTTTGTCTGGATAGTAAGGATTTCTTAGTACAAAGTATTTCAATGGATTCAAAGAAGTAAAACTTTATAAGATTTTCAACCAACATGGACCCCGGTATTAACCTCTTTGCGGCGGATTTTCACAAATTATTAGCGGATGTCTACGCCTAAGCAGGGCCTTACTTCCAAATTCCTTTTCATTCTTTATGTTTCCACTTTCAATGTGTGATTTTGCCAAAGAGCTTATACCTACATGTCATAGTTACTGAAAAGTAATGCTCTAATTGCCGATTTTCATTTCTTTAATTCCAAAAACTCAAAACTTACATGTAATCTTCCAACCCCTCACCCCTCTCACCCCTTTTGTAATGGATTTTTGTAATATTGCGTGTATACAGGTTATTATTATTTAAATCAAATAACCTAAATGCCAATTTTCATGTCCCAAACTTAGAATCCTCATGAAAACTTCCAACTCCCATTTTACCCCCTTTGGGGTGGTTTTTCGCAACATTGATCATACAGATCTTTATTATTTATGATTAACAACTATTATTATTATTAATTAGTTGCCTACTTTCTTGTCTCTAACTTTAAAAATATAGGACTTTCATACAAACTTCCAACCCCCATTTCAACCCGTTAGGGGTGGATTTTTGTAATATTGCGTATATAGGTTTTTATTATTTAAAACAAATTACCTAAATGCCAATTTTCATGTCCCCTAACTTCGAAAACATAGAATCCTGATGAAAATTTCCGACCCCCATTTTACCCCTTTTGGGGTGGTTTTTCGCAACATTGATTATACAGATCTTTATCATTTATAATTAAAAACTTAGTTGCCAACTTTCATGTCTCTAACTTCAAAAATATGGGACTTTCATACAAACTTCCAACCCCTATTTCTACCCCTTAGGTGGATTTTTGTAATATTGCGTATACAGGTTTTATTATTTAAAACTAAGTACCTAAATGCCAATTTTCATGTCCCTAACTTCGAAAACTTAGAATCCTCTCGAAAACTTCCAACCCCCATTTCACCCCCCTCGGTGTAGATTTTTGCATTATTGATCATACAGGTCTTTATTATTTATAATTAACAACTTAGTTGCCAACTTTCATGTCTCTAACTTCAAAAATATAGGACTTTCATACAAACTTCCAACCCCCATTTCTACCCTTTAGGGGTGGATTTTTGTAATATTGTGTATAAAAGTTTTTATTATTTAAAACAAATTACCTAAATGCCCATTTTCATGTCCCTAACTTAGAAAACATACAATCCTCATGAAAACGCTCCACCCCCATTTCACCCCCCTTGGGGTAGATATTCGTAACATTGATTATACAGATCTTTATCATTTATAATAAAAAACTTAGTTGCCAATTTTCATGTCTCTAACTTCAAAAATATAGGACTTTCATACAAACTTCCAACCCCCATTTCTACCCCTTAGGGGTAGATTTTCTCAAAACCGTTTCTTAGCTGACCTCTACTTCATAAAAGGAATCTACCTTCCAAATTTAAAGATCGTATGTTTTATAGTTCCTGAGATATCGTGATCATCAGTCAGTCAGTCAGTCAGTCAGTGGTATTTCGCTTTTATATATATAGATACTAGCTGGCGCCCGCGACTTCGCCCGCGTGGAATAAGTTTTTAAAATTCAGTCAGAATAAGTTGTAAAAATTCCAACGGGAGCTCTCCTATGTCACTCTCCAGGTCCTCAACTATAATTTCAAAAATAAGGTCGACCCATTGCTCTGTTGTGACGTGATTGAAGGACAAACTAACATACAAACTCACATTCGCATTTATAATATTACTATGATTTTATCTGGATAGTAAGGATTTCTTAGTACAAAGTATTTCAATGGATTCAAAGAAGTAAAACTTTATAAGATTTTCAATCAACATGAACCCCGGTATTAACCTCTTTGCGGAGGATTTTCACAAATTATTAGCGGATGTCTACGCCTTAGCAGGGCCTAACTTCCAAATTCCCTTACATTCTTTATGTTTCCACTTTCAATGTGTGATTTTGCAAAAGAGCTTATACCTACATGTCATAGTTACTGAAAAGTAATGGTCTAATTGCCGATTTTCATTTCTCAAATTCCAAAAACACCGAACTTACATGTAACCTTCCAACCCCTCACTCCTCTCACCCCTTTTGGGATAATTTTTGTAATATTGCGTATATACAGGTTTTTATTATTTAAAACAAATAAACTAAATGGCAGTTTGCATGTCCCAAACTTAGAATTCTGATGAAAACTTCCAACTCCCATTTTATCCCCTTTGGGGTGGTTTTTCGCATTATTGATCAGGCAGATCTTTATTATTTATAATTAACAACTTAGTTGCCAACTTTCATGTCTCTAACTTTAAAAATATAGGACTTTCATACAAACTTCCTTCCCCCATTTCAACACCTTAGGGGTGGATTTTTGTAATATTGCGTATAGAGGTTTTTATTTTTTAAATCAAATTACCTAAATGCCAATTTCTAACTTCGAAAACTTAGAATCCTCATGAAAACTTCCTACCCCCATTTCAACCCCCTTTTAGTAGATTTTCGTAACATTGATTATACAGATCTATATGATGTATAATTAACAACTTAGTTGCCAACTTTCATGTCTTTGACTTCAAAAATATAGGACTTTCATACAAACTTCCAACCCCCATTTCTACCCCTTAGGGGTGGATTTTTGTAATATTGCGTATACAGGTTTTTATTATTTAAAACAAATTACCTAAATGCCCATTTTCATTACCCTAACTTTGAAAACATAGAATCCTCATGAAAACTTACAACACCCATTTCACCCCCTTTGGGGTAGATTTTCGTAACATTGATTATACAGATCTTTATCATTAATAATTAAAAACTTAGTTGCCAACTTTCATGTCTCTAACTTCAAAAATATAGGACTTTCATACAAACTTCCAACCCCCATTTCTACCCTTTAGGGGTGGATTTTCTCAAAACCGTTTCTTAGCTGACCTCTACTTCATAAAAGGAATCTACCTTCCAAATTTAAAGATCGTATGTTTTATAGTTCCTGAGATATCGTGATCATCAGTCAGTCAGTCAGTCAGTGGTATTTCGCTTTTATATATATAGATTACAAAGGCGACGACCCATCCTTGTGTGCTATTTACGGACGACACAACGGTACTGGTAAAATGTAATAATATAACGACATACTTAATTGGACGTTAAATATTTTTCGTAAAGTTAATAATTTATATAAAAATATGCAAATTTATTTGATTGTAATGACCTCTTAACCAATTGACATCGCTTAATAATATCTGACTATTGTACATACATTCTGGCAAATAAATGATTATATTATATTATTCATGCTAAGGCCCTTAGGTAACTTTCATTTTTCAATTTTAGTCTTCACTATATTTTAGGTAAGTTGTTGGGGATTGCGCTATAATTTATTGAAACATTGGTGTCAATTTTGTTATTTAATTAAATGTTAAAACAGGGACTTACCGATAATTTTTTGTAGTCCTAAAAGGTTACTTAATTTCTCAGCAAGTAATTTCTTGGTGTTTTAAAAATCCCACTGAGGTTATATCTTAATATTTAAAAAAAATATATAGGTAAAACTTCTAAAAATCGGGAAGGATCCTTACCCAAATATCCATACCCACAGCAACCATCCTTCAACCACACCTACAGCCCCACCCAAATCTACACCCACAGCCACACCCACAATCACAACTATTGCCACACACACACAGCCATTATTTTAATTGATCATCTTAACATAGAATTATCTTTCTAGCGCAGTGCTAGCCACCATCCGCTATATTTGGCGGTGGTCGCAGAACATCAAACAGCGTATCGACGGCTACTCTCTAGTGAACCAGACCGTGGTCGTCGAAACCCCCTCAGCGATGGCAGCCATTGCCAAACTGGGCATGATTATGGCGTACTTCTATTTATGCGACAGAACTAACTTCTTTATGAAGGAGAACAAGTATTATTCAGAATGGAGTTTTTGGCTTCCCGTTGGATACGTTTTTGCACTAGGTCTCTTCTTTACGGATGAATCAAGATCTAGTAGGTGAGTTTGTTTTGGTTGTAAAACGACTAATAAATAAAAACCTTTTTTACTTTGGTTGCATGAAAATGTGACGACTAGGAGATTAAGTCATGTATTAAGTACTTTACGTTCTTCTACCATGTTTTATTATATTTTCTGGTTGAAGTTTGGAAATATCCACAATGAATCCGCAACTTACTTACTTACTGATAAGTGGTGATTTTAATTATAAAAGTATAGGCAGTTGCTTCAGTCTTTAAGTGAATACTTTTACAAATTCCTCGGTATGATTAACATGTACATAAGTATAAAATATTGAAAAGGCAACTAATTGCTTGGGCATTTAGCCCAAGCTACGGCTAAAATGGCCATAAAATTCAACAATTTACAAGGATCATTAAGCTCAATTTGTTTTAATGGGCGAAAACGAACTAAATCTTGCAATTACGTGCGATTTATAGTAACTAAATCTTTACCACCACGCAGTTCTTCCAGAATGCGTTCTCAACTCTTGTTTCTCTTCGACACTGGACCACCCTCAGAAGCAAAATAATTATTATAAATCATACTTTCCAAAAAGTAACTTCTTCTTCTTCAAGTGCCTCTCCATTACTGGAGGTCAGCAGTCAGTTTTTTGAAACGTTCCTTGTCCATGGCTAAACGGAACAGTTGTTCGACCGACTTGATGCCAGTCCACTCCCGTATGTTTCTGAGCCACGACTTCTTTCGCCTTCCAACACCTCTTTTTCCAGCAATCTTCCCCATCATAATAGTTTGCAGCAGCAAAAAGTAACGCCTGCTTCTATCTTAAACAGTTTTTAATTTTCAGTCATTCAAGAGTACTCCATCGCGAACAAACCAACGAATGGAAAGGATGGATGCAACTTGTGATCCTCGTGTACCAAGTGACCGGTGCCAGCAAAGTCCTACCCATATACATGCTGGTCAGGGCACTGGTCTCCTCGTATCTATTTCTCACGGGCTACGGACACTTCTACTACACTTGGAAGACGGGAGACATTGGGCTGGTCAGATATTTCAGGGTCATTTTCAGACTGAACTTCTTGACCGTTGTCCTGTGTCTGACCATGAATCGGCCTTATCAGTTCTACAGTTTCATACCTTTAGTATCTTTTTGGTATACCCTGGTAAGTTCTAATTGAATTGTATAATAGCTGCACTGTCTCATTAACTTAGTCTTTCGACTGCAATCTCATCTGTTGGTGCAGTCTTAGATGTGGCTTAACCAGGCGCAGAGACTGATTACAGAAACTTAAATGAAATGCCAGAAAAGATGGCCCATACTGGGATTGGATGAAACATAAAATTGGCCATACTTAACTAAAAGGGGAGGACATTTGCTAGAATACCTCTCAAGCAATAAAATCAATAAACAAAGCCGAAGTAAAGAGAGGGGGAAAAAAGGCATTTTAGTAACATTTAGCATGCTCTTTATGGCACAAAGACGTACAGAACCAATTGTCTTATTTCTGGGACTGGTACTGATAAAAAAACCCAGTAACATTCTCGCAAGCTTAACCTGGGAATCTATTCTAGGGTCTCGTGAATAAACTAAAAACCAACTAACAAGACAGGCAAATGACATGATCAAAAATATATTTTCAGTTCTTCGTAATATGGACTCTGCCACCTCACATAACGCAATCATCGAGTCACACAGTGGAATCCAAGCCGTACCAGTATCTCTACATTGCTATCAAGATCATCGGCCTATTGACAATCGTCACGGTGCTCTACATGAGCGAAGTGTTCTTCCAGAAGATATTCGTGACTCGACCTTGGAAAGCGCTATTCGTTAACGCAGATGATGATATACACCAGTGGTGGTTAGATTGGAAGCAAGATCGGTGAGTTTCAAAGCAATGTTTGCGTGCTTTCAGCTTGAAGAGCTCGTAAGCATTTCTTCAAACAGGATGAACGGAAAACTTCTTCTGGAAAATTAAGTTAATGTCTCTTGAGAAGAATAACCATATATTCTTTCTATTTTGTTTAAAGTATTCGTTGGTATAAGATAAATTATATAGTCTACATCGATGTCGTTCTTATTATCAAATTGGTCTTGTTGTTTATTGTATATCATTGCTTTTCGTTAAGTATCTTCTATCTATACAATATTCAACGACAAAAACTAATTCCCAATTGTTCGGCATATCTATAATATAAAAATGAATCCTGCATGTGTTGCTAAAGGCAAAACAGTTGAGTAAAGTTAGTATCGCATAAATATTGATTTCAATATTTATACGATGGTAACATTAGTCAAAAACAAATCATCTATGGTAAAATGACACTTGAAAGCAGGCGTCACGAATAGCAGAATAAGTATTAAAAAAATAAAAAATATAGATAGTAGAAAATAATAGTATATATTATAAAAAAGCTTGGCTTAGTGTTTTTTCACAGCATCTCTTTTTGCACTATCACGTATTCAGCAGAATATTTTTATTTTACAGGTACTCAATGGCGTACGGTATCATATTCGCCACCGCTTACCTTCTAGCGCAAGGCTACAATTTACTGGATGACAACAACCACAGCAACCTCTTTACCCCCGGCTTGTCCCTAAGCGCGACTCTCCTAGCCTTCATTGGCCTGGGCAGCTACGTGACCTTCACATTTTTCTGCACAAACACATTTGACTGCAACGAAATTCATAGTTACGTCACATTTTTGCCTATCGTCAGCTACATTATACTGAGAAACGTGTCAGGAGCGCTCAGAACTCGTCATTCCAGTCTTTTCGCGTGGTTCGGGACAATAACTCTGGAGTTGTTCGCGAGTCAATCCCACATATGGTTGGCAGCCGACACCCACGGTGTTCTGGTACTAATACCGGGCGCACCGATTTTGAACCTGATACTCACGTCATATATATTTATATTCACCGCGCACGAAATACATAAATTGACGGCGATAATACTGCCGTACGCCGTCCCCGATGATTGGAAACTAGTTTTGAGGAATTTCGCCATATTTTTGGCGATTCTTGTTCCGATCGGGATCCATGATGGCATGTTTTAGGCGATTAAATACATCGGTGCCGGCTCTTTTGTACACGAATCACTAAACATTGTACAGGTCTAAAACTAAAGCCACCTTTTTCCAAAGGAACATTGTGAAAAGTATGCTATTATTTTAACATCTGACAATTCAGTCTAAAGGGGTTGTGTACAACAGAAATGTAACCATTGACGAGTCGCAGCATTAACTCATTTCATTCCGAGTTTGCGTTTTTTGCAGGGTGTAATGGTACAAACAAAATGCAGGAAAACGGGGATAAATGGCCTTTCACCATTTTCGTTGGCAACTATAGTACACGAAGTTCTTTATCGCGCGTTGTGAAAGGGGGCTAGACGGAAAAAATTCTTACGAAAAGTTGTCACGACACTTTTTGTTATTCAGCTTAGCTAGTTAGCTCAGTAGTTGCTCATCAGATGCTCTGAGCAGTTGCTCAACCAGATTTATATTTTATGTCCTTGCAAATTTGCTTGAATAACCATAAAATAGTTGAGCACTTTATAGCCTAGAAATAATATTTGTTAAAATTTTATATAAGTATTTATTACGATTTATATTGCCGCGGAACGGAAGAAATCTATTTTTTTAACGAACTTGTACATAGTAGAATGAGTTTTGTGTTAATTGTATTACGTACAAACTATATGTAAGAGTATTTTCGAGAATGCGCGAGAACTCGGTGAAAAATGCGTGGCGTTTTTGAGGGGTCGTATCTAGTCATTGAAATATGATGTACATTTTTCTTGCATAAGTTAGCTTCTATTCCGTGGCAATATAAATTAAGCCTTAAAGTTCAGTAAGTAAACATAAACATCTAACAGTTTAGTAGATTTGCGTGCTTGCTACAATTCTTTTTCTCTCATCGAATTTTGTTTAAACCCGCGTTGTTTCGTTGGAAAAAAAGTCTACCTTGGATGTTGATTATAGGTAATTTCCATAATACAATTTTGTTACTATTTTAAGGTATAGTAGGATGGTGTGTTTAAAGTATACATTAATATCTAAATTAAGATTTTACTATCGTATCGTACATAACGTACGTAATTTAATGCGTTTGACCCATTGACCATGAACATTTTGCTAATTAATTCAGGCATCGTTCATTATCATCAAAATAATTAACTTTAACGTTTTATTTTGGAATGAATGAATGCACATCCATGATGGCGTATTTTAAACGAATTTAGAGTACTATTTTTTTTTGTTATTTTTCTTTTTTTTAGTACATTTTAGATGTACTATGTGTTCCTTTGCTTAACTAGATTCCTTTGCCTCTAACTAGGGGCAAACTATGTGCCAATATTGGCATGAAAGTCATGATTGTGGAAATGAAATGTATTTAACTAAAGCATTTAGCATCAACGGCAGCTAGTTCTACATAATGTTTTGAAAGTTGATTTACTGTGTTTTTAAGCTAGGAGTATTTTAGTCGCTTCTAAAACTCCTACCCAGACTCCTATTGAATGGCAAACAAATTTCTGCTGACATTATCTGTCAAGATTTTGCAATGGCTCTTAAAAGCCGTGAATCCGGAGCAATAAGGTTGATTATAAATAAAAACCACCACTTAAGATACCCAAAAATTGCATATTAAAAAGAAAGTGCATAATAAATGTTGTGATATTTAGAATTAAGTTTTTAACTTATTCGTTTTGAATTAATAAAAATTGGAACGTTTTATGTTTGTAAATGAAGCCCCATCATCCTTGATTAATACTTTCCTTATCTTATAGTTGTTTTATAATGTGTCTATAAACACTTTCGTATCTCGCTTGGTGAAATAAAACTAAATTGTGTTGTTCTGTAACGAAAAACAACAAATGAAGCTATTTAGTTTTAGAATCATGTACGACAGACGAGAGTGAGATCGCGCCCTCTCTTTACGCAACACTAAGTGGGTTATGCAGGTTCTTAAAAGACGCACCGGCGCGGGACGGCGCATGACATTCATTGCATTGATCGGTGGTCGAGTCGCGGTAGTGCATAGTCGTACTTGGTTGAGCGTATAGTCTGCTCCTTATAAATTACCATACTTATAATTGTAATTCTGTTCTACCAAGAGTATCTGGTCTCTTTGCCCGAAAATACCCACGTCTACCCAAATTACCGACGAAGACACGCCCCCGCCCCGCAATCATCCTATATATTATTTAACTTTTAACTTTATTGTACACCGGTATAAAAAAACTGTTTCTGCAATTTTGAATATGACATTTAACTCTACCCAATGACAGTCACGTGCGCGGCAAATTCAAATTAGCAGCCATAGATAAGGAAAATATTAATGAAGGATGATGGGGCTTCATTTACATGTTTGTCAAAGATAATACTATAGTTATATAGTTATTATACTATAGTGAGTTGTATTTAATTTATATTACAATACTTAATGCAATATATATTTTTTGTACGCAACGTATTATTAATGTTTATTAATGCCCGGTTGGGTATATCACTTTCGAGTTTCTTTTTACAAAGATTAGCCAATGTGAGGTTTATAATACATAACTTAATCATTTTAAGCAACAGTTTAAAAAGTAATAAAATTACCTACTTTTTTTTTATACATTACAAGTTAGCCCTTGACGGCAATCTCACCTGGTGGTATGTGATGACGTTGTCTAGCATAGTGTCTGTTTGGTTTCTACGCGACATCGTGTCGGGACGCTAAATCGCTTGGCGACACGTATTTGTCGGTAGGGTGGTAATTAGCCACGGCTGAAGCCTCCCACCAGACCAGACTCGAGCCGGAAAACGAAACCAGGATCTCCAACATTATAATGCGACAGCGCACGCACTGCGCCACGGAGGTCGTCAAGACGAAAAAAATATAAAAAATAAAGATTCATAGGGCTTTGTGGTCATCGCCCGACGAACTTCTTGTGCATCATGAAATAAAGACGTGTATGGCGCAGCGCGTGTGCTATGTCTTAATGGGAGGTCCTGGGCTCGATTCCCGGTTCAAGTCTGGTCTGTTTGGAGACCTTCTATACTGAACGCATGAACTGATTTAGCGTTCCGGTATGAAGCCGTAACATCAGGTGCCCAGACGGACGCGATATAAATATTAAAATAAAGATTTACTGGTGGATAAATTCGACTATTTGACATTTTTGCAATACAAAAACTAGAATGATCCAAATGTAACGCCATCTCCATGAACGGCGAATAGAGGAAAAGGACAGTAGTAGTTTTAGAATTTAGGTTTTTAGGATTACACACACACATAATTTGCATAACAGGGGTTGTTCGAGAGGTAAACAAGAAGCCAACATTTTGCTATTTAGGTATCCGGGGCGGATAATAAATTAACAATTAATTAGCGATTTTTGTCTGGTGGGAGGCTTCGGCCGTGGCTAGTTACCAGCCTACCGACAAAGACGTGTCGCCAAGCGATTTAGCGTTTCGGCACGAAGTCGTGTAGAAACCAATTAGGAGCTACCATCTTAGACCACATCATCACGTACCATCAGGTGAGATGCTGTCAAGGGCTAACTTGTGGTGTATAAAAAAAAAAATAACACTAGGTAACTGGCTCGATCGATTGCCCGGATATAATAACCAATAAAGTTTTTGTTACCATAGCTTAAACACAAGTCGGCAACGTACAGCCTGAAAAATAAGCAAAAACAATGCCTTAAATGTATTAGTCAATAAAACCCTGTGATCGACAAGTACACAAATTCTTAACGCAATCAAATTTGTAATTTATTATAGTAATTTATAATGTATATAATGTGCAATAAAAAAAATTCAATTAACCAATGTTTTATTTGAGATTTTCCTGCTTCCAAAGTTAATTTGGAACGAATTACCTTAAATATCCCCAGTGGTGAACATCAGCTTTATTTAAATTAAATATCAATCAATCAATCAGCCTATAGACATCCACTGCTGGACATAGGCCTTTCCGAGAGCGCACCACCACACACGGTCCTCCGCCTTCCTCATCCACTCGCCACCAGCGAACCTTTTCAGGTCGTCGGTCCAGCGAGCAGGTGGTCGTCCTACGCTGCGCTTACCGGTACGCGGTCTCCACTCCAGAACACGTCTGCCATAACGGCCGTCGGTTCTGCGACATATATGATCCGCCCACAGCCACTTCAGCTTGCTAATCCGTCGGGCTATGTCGGTTACTTTTGTTCTCCTACGGATGTCCTCGTTACGGATAGTTATATAGTTAATTAAATTAAATAGCTATATAGTTATATAAATTAAATATAATATTAATGTAAATTAAATAGCTATTTAATTTAAATAATTTACTAAAGTAGGATAATAGGTAATAATCAAATTCAAATTCAAATAATCTTTATTCAAATAGTCCTTTAAAAGACACTTTTGACGCGTCAATAATTTACATAGTAGTGATTTGATGGTGATAACTACATTCGTAAACTTAAAACTAAAGTCCACCACGCTAGCCATGTGCGGATTGGCAGACTCGTATGTATAGTATCTTATTAATATTATTAACCTTGGTATCTAGTAAATAGTCAAATTTAATTTACCCACTAAAATGGCCAAATTATATCTTTAAAAGTTTACGCGTTACTAAGTAGGTACCTATACTTACTCTGGAAAACCTTGTTGCTAAATTATGTTAGACGAGTACATCAAGAAATAAATTTATAATTATTATTTACGTGACCCCACTTGTTATTTAAGGGGCTTGTGGCGGCAGAAAACCTCTGTATTGAAAAGTATTTTTCAATGCATTTGTCTCTGGTTAGAGCACTTTGACTTACAAGCAATTATTGCAATGTCGTCCCATTTTTTTTCAATGGCCTTCTGGAATTTTCGTGTCAAAGGGATGCCCGTATTATAAATATGACGAAAGCCATGCTCAAGTCTAAACCAACAAATAAATTACAGTTAAACTTGTGCATCGATCTTTGCTTCGAATATTCGATCCAAAAACACCTTAAAAGAAATTCAAGTAAAAACTCTACATAGAACCCCTGAAGCAGCGTTTTTCTGGAACTATTGGAGGGTTCAATAACTATTCAGTGAGTAGGTAAAAAAAAAACAATCGAATAATAACAAGCAAAATTTATTTTACTTTGTTTTTACATGTTCGTGAATAAGATGGTAGGTAATTATAATGGTTATACAATCTTAACAAATTACATGCGGTTAGTGTAAAACTTATTTATTTACATTACCGAACAAAAGGAGGAGAAAAGAAGTTTTAACAGTTAAAAACGGAATTAATTATATCTATTCGAACCACAACACCGCACCGGACGCAAGGACGCCACGTTTGTTGACTGAAATCTTCCAATTAAAAGATACCGTTAAATACACTGGTTGGAATTACAATACCACTTGTATTTTAGATGAGGTATTCCAGGCTTACAAAGCAAACACTTTTGTTTGAGAACTTTTTATAAAAAAAATAACCTAAATTACTCTTATATAAAATAACTAAAAAATATATTTAAAAAAAAGTTATGGAGTGATTACTGATAACCACAATGATGACAACGCAAATAATAGAGGTCTTCGATAATAATAAAACAATAATTCACACACACGTTCACAAGCTCACGCACACAAGTTTAAATAAGAAATCAAGTCATATAGTTTTTTATTTGGTTGTGAGTGTTGATACAGTCTAAGATTGTAGCGGGCTAACCTGCTATTCGTTCCACATGACATCGTGCCGCAACGCATAATTCGTTGTCGTTAGGATGGGAACTAGCCATGGCCAGAGCCTCCCATTAGACCAGAGCAGAGAAAATTCAGACAAGGTCAGATCCATGCCGGGGATCGAACCAGAGGGACGGGACCTCCCCACTTATAGTAGAACAGTGCGGCAGGGAAGACGTCTGAGGGTTGTAATTTTTTTTTATAGTTACCTATTAGTTGTTTTTATGCTGTCCTAAGTGTTGTGGAAAGGGCCCCTTTCAAAGCTAAAATCATTATATACATGCGAGTGGTAATCTTCAATTTAAAGAAAAAATAATGTCTACTGCTTTCTCATCTGTTCGTGCATCGATTTTATTCTTTATTTGCGTTCAGTATCTCTTTAGAACCCTTAAGTATTGAATATCAGTCAAACGTTTAGGCGTCGCGTTATCGCGTGGGTGGTTTGTTTGGTTTCTTATGTACGCCCGGCTTTAAGTTATTTTTAGATAATATTTTAGTTATACAATTTTTTGCGAAAGTATTTAGGGTGAAATCATCAGTACTCAATCATATTATTAACTCGAAACGTGTTTGTTGGTTTGTCCTTCTTCCAGGCAGCAAGAACGATATGATATTTTAGTCATAGTGTATTGGAAGCTACTTTTATGGCTCATAAATCCAAGGCTCTTATGCAATTAATTATAAGCTCAACCCTATTGCATATTGGTATTTGATTGGTTGTTTTAATCAGTACGCAACATGTGGGCTTTTACGCTAGATGCATCTGTCATATGAAAGAGGGGGTTATGCCCAGCTGTGGGGGAAACGCTGAGGATAATGATTGAAGTCAAAAGGACCACCAAAATGAGCACATTTCGTCATAGACACTTACGCAAGAAATGAATAAGCCTGTATGTAATTAATATAAAAAATGGGATCGCTAAGAAATACAATATTTCTATTCAGAGGAACTGTCGTTCTCATATAAAACCACGTATTTACAAGTATGTAACCAAATGTTTCTGTGGTTTGCATTCTCTAATAATTATGACGTCATACAACCTGTGGAATGTGAAAAAAAAAATTAATGATCTTGAATATAAAACAGAAGGAGTCCAATGTTTTCTTTGTATCAACAAACAGAACACAATTATATTGAATTGTGTTCTGTTTTTTTTTTAATAATTAACAATGTTTTAACACTGAAACAATACAATAGTTTTGGTATTGTTAAAACATTGTTAATGGAATGTAAGAATTACTTCTAATTACTAGGTAACTAATTCAGATGTTAGATATTTAAAAGACAGATTGCTGAAACATTGTAATTACTTTTTTTTTAAAATAAAAACTAGGGTTTGGGTTAGTTATGGGGTTTTATAATTGTGAAATTATCCATTATTTCCGGCAGACTTTGTTGTTCGCGCCTTTTTGTAAAGGTTCACATCATAAGTATATACGAGATATATTTTATAGCATATTAGATACACTTGGATTTTTTTTCCGAAACATTGTATACTCATGAATACGTAGTTTAATACGTCGACATTTAGATAAGAAACAATTAAATGGAAAGGGGGCAATGGTACCATGGCATATGCAAATACCGTATTCATACAGTAGCAACATCAGCTGTTATGTTACATTTAAGTTATATATCACAATGGCAACAGAAGAAAGTTAGAAGTGCTTAATAATAATTTAAAAACATGATACACACATGTACACACACACCTAAACAAAGTCACTTTTAAGTCATTGGATGTTAGGGTTCAGCATTCTCTTTGTTATTTTCATATGAAAACTAATATATAGGTACTTTTAACTTGAAGTAACGTATATTTCACTTTGCATGTATATCTTGGATTATTCTAGTGCCCCCTTTCACAATGTACGGATGATTTCACAAATAGGTAATGAAAACTTTGCGAGTGTAAGTTCGTTCGCTCAAATAGTTGGCACGTTTTGATGAGCCGACAGAAAGCGGCCGTCGACCAAAGCTATTGTCGGCTTCTTCAAAGTCTCAGCACGAGCTGTACACCCGCTAGGTATATTGGTGCGATGCGCTGAATTCAGAATGTATTTTATTAATCCTCCGATTTAGAGGATTTTGATGACTAAATGACCAAGTTATTTCATTATTGTAATAAAAGTTATACATTTCAATAATAGAGGTTCTAAACGATTAAATAATTCATTGTAATCATTTATTTAAGTGTTAATAGTCTATGGGTGTACTGCGAACCATTTGAGCGGACGAATTATACATCGATAGCCAAATGCCGGGATATTAAGGCTGTCTGTTCGTCCAAATTAACGGCAGTGAAGAGAAAACTCCTTTAGCATTCAAGTAATAGAGTAAAGTACATTAGTAATGAAATGTCCGCCATTAATAGAAATTATTTTTGTTCTCTTCAGATAAGGCTCAAGTTACCAGAATTGGAAAATGGAAATTTGGTAATATAACAATATTTTTATTTTAATACTTTTAGGTTAATCTGAAAGGAACAAAAATATTCCTTTCATAATATTAGTGTACTTAAATTTAGTGAAATCTTAACCTATAAAGGTGCACTTTATTCTTATTAGTAAGTGAACTTATATTAAATCAATGGTCCTACAATATTATTATATAGATATATTATAGTTACTTAAATTGAATTTTTAAATTCGAAAAAGTTTTTGAATAAATACGATAAAACTTATTAATTTGTTAACAGTGCATTAAAACAATACAAATAGGAGGTGTCATTTCTATTAATTATTTATGAAAAGTGTAAATGTACTAACATATTTTATGAAATGGTTTTTTTTAACACATTTTTTTTTTGTTATTTTCTATAAATTAAAATTGATACATTAATTAACTCTATAACATCGGCTAATCAACACATTGTTTCGTCTACAAAATTTCATAACATTTTTTATTATTTTGAAGGGTTAATTATTACTTAATTAATTCATAGTATTGCTTTTATTAGTACGGTGCTCTGCATAGATATTTTGCTTTAATTTTTCCTATAACTACGGTATCAAGTATATTTTAATTTAACGAACAAATTATACTTATTTAATTACTTGGAAACACATAAATCGTTGGAATAAAAACAAAATGAAGAATCTAGATTAATGGAATTCTAACTACTTAAGAATAAGATAACCTTAATATTCCTTTTCACGATGTAATGCTAACAACAATAAATAATGTATTTTATGTGTCACTAAGGGATTGGAATAACCAGAGATTAAAATCGTTAGATGTTAAACATAAAACTTGTGCAATTTCTGTTGCATTAACATTGAAAGTCATATGTTTAAAATATCCCCAATAGATTGCGGGCTCTTTGAAGCGACTGTCTTCCATCATGCACTTTTTGAGGTGTTACACTCCAGTGTGAAAGTATCGAACATTTTTACTAGGTAATCATTTGATAATTGTATATTATATTATAAGTTTCTATTGCCAGAACTATATTATATATTTATTTAAATTTTTAAATTAGACTCCAAATTGTTGTCCGAGTAACTGTAACACGACGTTCTTCTCGATTTCGTGTTGCAGAAGAGGGCTGTTCGCTCAATTTTTAATATGGCTCCAAGAGAGTCATTCAGTCAATCGAAAACTTCAATAAAGTCCAAAATAGTGACATTGCATGACCAATATATATTTTAAAAATTTAATGTATGGCCATCTTAACATCAGAAGATTTTTTTTGAGCCCCATCTACCCTCCTCGTAAGATTTAACAACACCAAAAATGGTTTATTAAAAATAGAAAAAAAAACCAACCCCTCGTCTTAAGATATAATATATAATAATATGATAATAATATGAGTATAATGAACTATTTCCAAATGAGAGAAAATGAGAAAATTCCTTGAATTTATTATTAACTAAATATGCTTCATTAAACCTAAGTAATGTATTTTCGAATGATCGAGTTCACTTATTCGAAGGTGGACACACTGTACTAAATATGGCAACAAAATGTCTAACGATTTTAATCACTGACTATCACCAAAAAGAGGTGAAGGTATTGTGGCAGGTGCAAAGTTATTGGAAACATAAAATTGCAATGTTTAAGAATAAGTTTTAGAAAATCAGTCTCAAAAACAGGCCATTGGTTTTTTGTTTATAAATATTTTTAATAGTAACACTAATTCGGTAAATCTTAAGCCATGAGATAAGTGTAAACAATTTTAAGTGTTAAATTAAACCGAAATTTTCATATAAAAAGTGTGGTAGACATAGAAGTGTGCATCGAAAAATAGATATAATATTTTGAGTGATGTAGTAAATACGTAAAATCAGACAATACCGTGAATGACCAGTTATTAAATTTATGATGAAGCCACATACAGTATGAGATAATCTGTTGTGTAAGTGGGCCAACTGTCAACTTAAAATGAACGTTTCAATTCCAATGCAATTCAATTATTTTATTTTATTATAACATCGATTGAAATTATCGATTTAATAGTTGTTAGGTTTTGATGCCTTAACGGGTGCAAAAAGGCGTGACGTACTACAAAGCTCGTTAGTTCGTTCATTGTTTAAATTTTTTTATAAGCCGACACAAAAACGACTGCTGACGAAAGGCGTTAGACCTGTACACCTGCAGGGTATATTGTCGGGATGCGCTTGACTGCGGCAACTCATCTTTACTAAGCACACCAAGTGATTTAGAGGATTTAGCTAACTATTATTATTATTTACTTACTGTAATTAATTTAACCACAATGAAATAAGTTGCTAAATAATGTTGCAATTATTTATTTTCATAGTTTACTAAACTGCCTGCGAGTGTACTGTCAAGTGTTTGAGCGTACTAACTATAGTTGCAAGGTAGGCCCACTTCATTTAAAAGGTACGTATGTACCTATAAATATAGACTAATACATACTACATTTAAGAAATAACTTTTAATTTCATAGAAATAGCCAACTATGTAAACATTATTGAATATTAAAAAAGATGAAACTTTCAAGAGTTACGGCCGTAGTATGACCGATTTTAAGTTGGTTGGGTTCGGTTAATATTATGGTTTCCTTATTCGAGAGCCCTTATGAGTCATGATATCCTAGTGAGAGCCCTTATGAGTCATGATATCCTAGTGATTAAGACTTCGGCTTCTCAGGCACGAACCTCTAACTTTTAGGAGTTATATGTTATTTTTGTTCAACATGTGAGTTAACGTGCATTCCGCAGAGCTCTCCATAATTTTTTCAAAGGCATGTGAAGTCTACCTGTACTTGACCTGCATGATCGAATACGATTTTCATGCAGAGAGACTTTTTTTTTTGTCGGTGTTTTTAGGTCGGTGATTTTATAATGTCTATTATGATTGTAGATGGGTTTGTATCGTCTAAAGTCATGAATTGCTTTTCATAGCAAATTTTCATCACAATCAATCACTTCGCTATATGATGATGAGATCAAGAAGAAAATCTCACCTAAATTAGTTGTGAGCTATTTATAAGAATTCTCGTGTCTTTAAATTTAAGCAAGCGAATGTTTTTATCAGCACTCACAGGAATATAACCTTTTTGGAATGTCAAATTCACTGACCCAGATTACCTGTGAGTATCAGACCTTTTTTTGTGTATCATGTGTTTTACGCATTTGTTTCACGTACTTGGCAATTTCTATATAAAACCATATCTTAGCTTAACTGACATACACATAAAACGTCAGTCTTTAAACGATTCGATCACATTATTATTGCTGAATAGAGTAAGATTTTTTACAAGGTTTAGTCCTTTTATCTCCCGAAGACCGTTGGCTCGGTCGTAGTAGTGAATTTAACCAGTAGCTGTACAATTGGGAGTGTTAAACCTAAAGGGCGTACATCAGGAGTTAATCCCTAGAATACGCACACTAATACACTGCAACCACTAAGCGGTCTTCGAGAGATATATCTAAGCACTATATTATACAAAATAAGGTAAATCGATAAAGAAAAAAAAGACTGCGAAATATTCACAATAGCAGATGTGACTCGGACGTACGTGTGACGCCTATTTAACTTGATAAGTGGTTAGTAATTAAAAAAAAAAACAGTATGTTATTGTTCTAATAAATGAAAAAACATTTGTTCTATATCTACTACGTTTTCCCAGGAGAATATTAATAAGTATTCTAAATATTTTTTAATAAGCCATTGGTTCTTCGGGGATTTCCCGAATGCGATACATGGACTTAGATATCGACCTAAGGGAATTCCCCATTTGGCTACTAGTGGGCGATTCTGTAAACGTTCATGGTTTTTTATATGTGACGTATCATTTGCCCATAGGTGTTGTCATCTTTGTACAAAGTTATTGCAAATAATTTCACTATTCGGTAGGCGATTATCATCAGCTCATTAGATATTAGTGAAGTTATAAGGGGTCGGAGGCTGGGCGAAAAGGTATAGACTAGGTTTGGCCATCCGACATTCATGTTAAGGCCTACATACTTGGGTTAAAGTTGTGATTGGCGCAAACTTTACTACCAGACCATCGAAACCCTTATTCAAAATTGCAAATATATATATGAACTTTTTATTAATTACATGTAAGAAAGAAGACGTAACCTCTATGGTAATCGTGCGTTTATAAAAAATGACAGTTTCGCGAAATATCTACTGTTTAGAGCGTTAAAATGTTTTTTTTTTTTTAATATTTAAACGTGCTTATAATTTATACAATTTACGATTGTATAATCGAAGAAGATAATAGTAATTGTGCATTTTGGTATACCAATTGTTTGGGCCTTTCGATTTGTTTTCGAACTTACGAACTAACAATTTGCACTCTGATCATTTAAAAATTGCCGACTGTATGAAACGCTAGATTTGAATGTTTTGAAAAATCGCGGACTTATTGGCGGTACACGAACCTGACCGACGAAATATGGGAGTCTTATGCTGACGTCCGACACGAGCGGACGTGCCTACCGTTAAGATGCAACGATTCGTTTGCCGTATTTTAAAAATAGTTGGCAATTTGTATATGCTCAGCATAAATAAGTTTTAGCAAATATTACTTACACAGAAAGAAGGATTTCTCTCGCAACCCGGTATTTACATTATCAAACAATAGTTTTATTTACAAAGTAGCAAATAGTGCACAAAAGACAACTCACAAAATATGCATTTGAGCAATACGTTTAAAAATATTTACAAATAACATTTCTTTATACAATAGACTTCAAGTACTCAACGAGAAATTATAGTTAGCAAAGTGCGAACATCAACTAAACAGCACACGTGTTTATATAGCGTTGCCAGGCACGGAAACTTTGGCAAAAAAGAAAGTTATTTACGGCTGGTTATTTCTGAAATATAAAAATCAAAAAGAATATAGATGTTTACTTCTAATTACATTTGTAACTAAGCTTTAAGAATTAATTTGCAAAAGTCCCGAATTTACATCTATACCGGATAGGACTAGATTCGGGACTTTCCCGCTGTTTAGCTGGGCACCTGGCAACCCTATATAATTAGATTTTAATTTTCATTGCCAACTGAATATAATCTTTAAGAATATTTATAAGATAGTGGTGCCCATTCTGTTGTATACAAATTACTGAAGTAAACCAAATTTAAAAGACTAAAAATAGTTCTGTGCGTTTCCTAGGACAAACATTTTGAAACAGATAGAACCAGTTTTGGACCTACCAATTTAGTTTAGCTTAGAGATTAATGTACAGAAGAATTGATACCAACGTATGTTAAACCTACATCTATCTATAACCATAATAAAACATATTTTACTCGTAGATCCTATAAAATAAGTTATTGCTATAAGAAATTTATTTACACAGTTTCACCTAATTATTTTGACTATCGAAAAATTTAAGACACCAAAACGTAACGAAAGAAGAAATGAAAGTTTATATAGTCTGTTTCCTTAGAAATTTACAATTAAGTTTCAGGCAAGATATTAGCAAATTCTAAAAATCCTCAATATATATATGATTTCGAATAGAATTATCAAAAGAATCAAAACAATAATACTTTTGTTCTTAAATGTCGCCACTGTTGTTGAATCATCGTCTTCATCTTTTACATATTAACTTATTTGGAAACTTGTAAGCGAACAGACTTTATTTGGAATAGAATATATTAAAAAATCACATTTTTCCCACTACATAATAACAACAATTCTAATAAGTACGTGTCCATATCATAGTACATTATATTATCACATTAGATTAGAATATTGTATAATTTTAATGTAACACGCTAAAAAATCGGTAAATATATATTTCGTCTGATTGCTCACCCTTACTGTAACGCACATCACGCGCTTTTTTAATTTAATAGTTAATAGGTAGGTACATTATAGTTATTTTATATATTTTCCGAAAACGCATAATTCAACGTTTATTTCTATTAACAAATTTCATATTGTTGTCTATGTTGCCCTCCATAGACTTCAGGAAATAGATAGACGGCGTCCTTTCGAATGAATGTTTCGAATGAATGAAATCTTCGAAGAAATTTCTAGAACTTAAGCTATTTTATTTTATTAAGTAGTGCAGTCAAGTGGTACTTAAAAAGGATTTGCAGTTCTCTGGGACTTTTTAAAATTGGTATTTTATAGATTTTCAATTGCTTCGCATACTGACATTTCAAACTAAGCCTAAACTAAAGACAGTTGTACCTTCATTGTATTACGATATACCAGTGCGCTATTTATGAAAATAAGGGGATTTTTTCTTCCAAGAAACTTTATTTTGGAAAATTTAAAACTTTTTGTACTAAAAAAAAGGAGTAATTTTCTAAAATAAAGTTCCAAAATTATTTACTTACATAAATTTTGGCTATATAGGTAGATTATTGTTGCACTAAGAAATTCCTTGATTAACGAAAACGATTAACTGAAACATAATATAATATATATATATACAGAATAAATAAAATATACAGAAACCTACTGAAAAATCTATAAAAATAATCATTTTTAAAAGTCCTGGAAACCTTTTCAGGTATAACTAACAGATGACTGAACTGAATTAGGCCAATGAGCTTTTTAAATGGAGCGATCTATCATTTTCTGATAGTCTGTGGTATATTAAATACACAATGTCAACCAAAAAGTTAATCGCTAGTCCGAGGTATCGTGACCGGGAGCAGCACTTAACGTCCTTGATTCCTCATTCAATAAGGACTTATCGTATCTCCTTTGTCGCGTAATTTTAGGTCTTGCCGCTCCCAGCAGAGGGGCGGAAATCGCGTGGCAGGGCATGCAGCTAAGTTCTTTCCTCCCTTGGAGTAAAGGAGAGGTCACACTTGAGGACTCGTCTCCTTCGTCGTCTGATATCGCCGGGTAGTTTTCTTTCATTTTGAGACTTCTTTCTAAACGACGCAGGAATCTGGAAAGTGAGTTTATCTGAATGAACGGAAATATTACAGTAGCCGGGTATAAAAGTTTATTATTTCGCCAGAACTTAAAAACTACTATGAATTCAAATTCAAATTCAAAATAATCTTTATTCAAATAGTCCTTAAAAAGGCACTTTTGACGCGTCAATAATTTACATAGTAGTTATTTCATGGTGATAACTATATTCGTAAACTTAAAACTAAAGCTACGAGGGTTGCAAACGCGCCCCGGTGAATCAAAAGTATGTCTGTTTGTTTGCGAGTTTGTTTGTAACCTATGTTCGGCTCAACCGATACACCAATCTTAAAGAAGTTTGTCACGGATGCTGTGGACGTAGGATTGTTTTTAACGCAAATACTTCGTTACCTTTACCTTTTCTTACTTTACCTCGAGTTAGCTCTTACCTGTTAAAGCACTAGTTCTAATCAGTTGCAACATGACATCGTGCCGCAACGCTATGGCGGAACTTCACTGCCTTCGTGATATTTTGCAAAGAATACAAATTCAAAAATTGGTATAGCCATAGTCCACCACGTTGAGCATGTGCAGATTGGCAGACTTCACACGGCTCTTAAAAAGGTTTTTGTACGCTTTATAATTTTTAACCCATTACCGATGAACCCCGGGTTGGTCTCGTCTCATCCAGAGAAATGCTTACGGCATTAGCCTTTAATTAGGAAAACATAAGGTTAGATGTTTTCCTTCATTATTAAAACAAGTTAAATTAAATTTGTCTGGTGGGAGGCTTCGGCCGTGGCTGGTTACCACCCTACCGACAAAGACGTGTCGCCAAGCGATTTAGCGTTCCGGCACGATGTCGCGTAAAAACCAATTAGGAGTATGAGTTTACCATACCCATAACGGGTTAGCCCGCTACCATCTTAGACCGCATCATCACTTACCATCAGGTGAGATGCAGTCAAGGGCTAACTTGTGGTGAAAAAAAAGAAATATATATATTTTAGTTTGTAGTGCAGTGCTCCATGCTTAAAAGTCTCCTCACAGAATGGGTCGAAGTCCACCAAACTCTCTTCATAGGAAGAGTCTGCAGGATAAAATGTACTGAGGATGATGATGCTGAAGTGCGTAATTTATTAAAAAAAAAAGACTCGCACAAGACATACGCGATTGTGCTTGAAGGTGCAAACGTGCAAAATTGCAAGATTCTCTGCGATGTCCCAAATCGTCGCCGATGTAAGAAATTAGATATAACCGTCTATTGGGAATCTTTAAGTATCTAATATTAAAGTAATAATCCACATATACGTTTAAATTTATACATATGTGTTGAGGTGATAAATTTAGTTAGGTATGACAGAATTAGATTTTTAACAAAACAAAACTTAACAGGTTGTGTCTTAGTACCCCTTTCCAAATGTCTTTGTATTATTCATTATCTACCCCTAAACGGCTGTCCCAGACGCAGTTCCACTTTCAGCATAAGGCAATTAGTGGGTTCGCAGCATTGAGGACTAAGACCACAATGCGGGGCAAGTGCGAAAATTGCTAGACTTTATACTCCTTTGATTACAATTTCGAGAACTTTCATGAGTTTCACAACTTAAACTGGGAGGGAAACTTCTCAGTTTAAGTAAGTGACAACTAATTTAAAAATTCTTAAAATAATTTGAAAACGCTCATGTCTTCGAAAAGTTACGTGTGTGCCGGGGTTCAGACTCCATCCGCCGAAATGGGAGGCTAACATCTTAACACCTAGATTATTACTAACTTAAAGCGACGTTGTATATTAAAAACATATAGTAAAAAAATGTATATCTGATTTGTAAAGCAAGGGACAAGAAGCATCATTCAATAAAATCTTCTACAAGCAAAACTGAAGTTCAATCTAAGCACCTTATTTGGTTTCCAATAGTCCGCAGTTTGTTAACTTTCACAGGCTTCCGGGAGTCTTCCGTCAAATCCAAGCTTGACGAAATTTTGGACGATGTATCCTAAAATAATTGTCAACTTGAAAATGGTCCTCACACCAAAAAAATAACATATCTAATAGGGAAAGGCAAGTAATCTGTTTATTGTAAGACCTACAATCGCCTATCGGCCTACGCTCTACCACAATCATGCTTGATGCAAAGCGATGGAGGGCTATTATATATTGTAACTAAGATTGATTGGGTGGTAGGTGTTTGATCAAAAACTGTAGGTGTTATTAGGGTTTCCTGAGAGTTCGTTTTTGTTTAAATTTTTTAAGTTTCAATGCCATAGTAAAGCAAGGCTGAGGCCAGCCCTTACAAAACATTAAAAAATCTGAATTATAGATAACATCAAAAGTAGATTTTCATTCAAATCTTTTCACAGATATTTCGAAACGTTTTTAATATTTTTTAAATATTTTTGTAATTAAGAGATGGTGTATAAACATCTATTCATAAATGAATATGAATGCTACTAGGGTTTCAAGCCCAGCAAGGGCCTTAAATAAAGCCCACAATAAACTCATTATGGAAGCAAGTTTCCAGGCCGTGTTGGTTAGAGTTTCAAAAGTCACTACAATTATTTGGTGTGCCGCATTCACCTCAGAGCTCCTGCATTTTTGTCGCCGCAGCGGTTTCTTGAGCCTGGTCGGTTCTGGCTGCAAACACATACTAAACGTAGCCAAAACTGAACATAACAAGCAGAACACATTTAACAACACTCTTTAAGGACACTAGACCAAGTATTTTACTATTGACGCAATCCAACTGATTCGGAACTAATACAATTAATGAAATTTTAAAGCAAGAAATGAGCTTTTAATTGTACACATACAAAAAAAAAGTTATCAAATTTTGTTATTTAATTCAGCCAGCAGGCTTTATTTATTAGGACCCAGTGCTAAGGGTCGTAATTCCCTACTTGCGGTCTAGTCCAATGCCTAGAAAATATTTTGGGATTGATCAATCCAGAACTTATTCCATTATTTGTATATTAAACTATGTCCTCAATTTATATTATTTATTTTTGGGATAGTAGCTACGTAAACTATGGCCTAGTGTAATCGAAAGGGATAGTAAATTATTAGTGCAAACTATAGATTACTAGTACAAAAACACAGTGCAATAAATTATTGTGCCGTTGTCAAGTTGGATTAATAACCTATTTACTCAAAACATTTAAAACCTTATTGAAAAAAATACCACAATATAAAAGTGCGAAAAATCATTTAATAATAGAGATTTTATGCAAAATTCCGTAATATAATAAGTGCAGCAAATGTAATAGAATCATAATAAATCTTAGGCAAAATGTACCAACCAAATTATCAATATAATTATAATTTAACCTGCATCTCCAAATCTGGTAATCTTAACTCCCTGGCCGAAGCAACAGACGCCACAGAAGCGTTCGATACGGACTCTTCTGACGATGAAGATGTTGCTAATGCCGGTGCTTGTGATCTGGACCTGCGTCTTCCAACTTTGCGCCCGCGGTTCTGAGTACAACAAGGCACCTGAAATTAGAATTTAATAAGAAAAACGCTTGAAGAAATTAAAAACAAAACAGTATACAAGCAGACATAAATAATCATCATCATTTTTCGCTTACTTCTAATAAATTGTGCATCGAATGTGGCATGTGAGGTAGCGTAGACTTTGCTACTCCTGACACTTCATGGGACGTTGTTCTAGAAGTTCTCCTGTCTCTTCTTCTACCGGCTTTCCTGTGGGAGGCACTACCACTTTTGAAATTTCCCCCTCTCACACATTCTGAGCTGGGAAAGTCGTAAAGTCCATCCGAATCTGTAAAAGGCAACTGCCTTCCATAGAATTGTGGCGAGAATCTTCCTAGTCCAGTTTTGTCACTTAAGGGACTTTCACTTCGAGAACTCACTGGACTTAAAGGGCGGCTACAATCTGAATACAGAATTGGAGGCTTAAGACTAGCCTTTTCATCCAAACCATGTTCCACACTTATACATTTAACGATTGTACATTTTGTGACACCACATGGCGAACATAAGCTAGCTGTTGGTATCTCCAATGTTTCCTTTAACGAAGTCAAATGTTCCATTTCTTTTGCACTAGAAGGAACATCATCTACCCTTTCATCTGTGCCTATTCCTTCATCATTCGATTCTAATAACGGATCATCGGATAAGGTTTCAGAGTCTGATCTACCTCTTCTTCTTTCATTTCCACCATCATTAGATGTAGCTGGGTTTGAATTAGTTTTCATAAGCGGTCTCCTTCTTGTTTGAAAACATGACGGTCCACCTCCAGAACCTGGGTCTTCCATTTCAGACGGACACAGAGGATTGCTAGAACCACATCTCGAAGGCCCAGGACTGGCCATAGAACTATATCCCGACGAGGACAAATTTGATTCTGACGGAGCTCTTTCCCCTCTCGCTGCCATTGAGAATGGACTTAGATAGCACATATTTGCTGTTGGAGGAGGTGGCCTTGGAGATAACGGTTCATCCGACTCTTCACTTGCGTTGTACGTTACAGTTATTAATGGTGGGGGTTGAAAGTCTAAATGAGGCGGTGTTCTTCTAGGTGGAGGGGACCCTGGTGACGGACGTTCTATGGTAAGAACTGGAACTCTTAAAGATGGTGGAGCGGGTGAAGGGGATGACATTTCACGTTCGGAGTCTTGACTATGCGTGAAGCTCGGGCTCGGAGAGTCTGTTACGTGGGTGGACGGCGTCGGTGTATCTGCAGATACGACTGATTGCCTTAGCTGGAAGTAAATATAGAAATATGCATATTAATAAAGAATAAAGCATCAAGAGACCAAAGCATCAATAGAAATGTCGTTAAAAGTTGATATTCTGAGAGATAACTATAGTCTTCTGGAGTAATTCGCCTGCCATACGGTTCACACGAAATTGTTATTATAGTATTATTTACAATAAAACCGCGTTTTACGCTTAAATAAAGTGTATATCTATTTACACTGCAATACCAATTACTAATAATTTTGACCGGTTCGCGGTCATTTGGAGGATAAAATTGGCCATAAATTCTTATTAAACTTGACTTATTTATAGTTCTGATATAAATTTCATAATACCTTTAATCTTAGTCCAGACGTTGATCGATCTATTTTTTCAGGCTTGATATCATCTAACTCATCCTCACTTGGTGATATACATGTTATAGTCGAGTCACTTTTAGAGTCGGACTCTATCTTTGCACGAGTCATCCGAGGTGAAGGTAAAGGCGTCGGTAAAGGTGTGGGGAGGGGAGTGGGTAAAGGAGTCGGCAGTTCACGTATTGGTGAAAGACATTTGTTTATACTACTAGGCACTTCAAGTAAGATAGATGGAGGATGTAGAAGGTTACCAGAAACATTTTGCTTATGAGAACTGAGCGGATCCACAACCTGAAAAGTACGTCGTATTAAGGCACGTAGGATTTTCAAAAATAGTAATTAAATAAAAAAAGGGTAAAGTCTTGTTTTTTGTCAAGTGGTATAAATAAAATTTATAAAAACATTATTTCCCAAAAAATTTAAAAACTGGTTAAGTGATATAACATACTTCTGAAACGAATTCAATACTGGTAAAATCTTGTGAGACTACAAATTCATAGTTACCTGAACTTCGATAGTTGTATGAGGTCTTAGAACAGGCGAGTCAGGTGCTAATGAAGGTATATGAGAAGATGTAATTGATAGATCATCAGCATCAACTGTATCATCTTGTGGTGATGATGCTGTGGGAGTACTAGATGCAGATATGCCACCAGATGACGCGCGTGACACGAGCGCCGCTGACGATGACGAGAAATTGCGAAACATAGCCAAGATTGAATCAGCACTTGATATCTTCGAGGTTCTAAAATATAATAATTTACATTTGCCAAATAAATTATATTATTTTTTAATTATGTATTACCAAAATGTATGTACTGTAAAAGTTCAATAGTATATTCCAATTATTATTTTGGAAAGTCTTTTTTATTAAAAGGTAACGCTATAGTTAACGGTAGGTATATGTGTATAAATACCTAAGTAAGGCTTACCGAGAATACTTCTTTAAAGTAGAATGTGCTAACGTTAAATCAAGACTTGACATAGAATCGCTTCCTTGATTACTTGACGTACTGTGAGGTGATCTTACTTCAACACCTGGTGATGGTGGAGTACTGGAAGCTTTTGTTTTAATTGTCCTATCTGCTATAACCGCCATTGGTATTGCTATTGTGTTAACCATATCGACGTCAGAACTAGAGCTCATTTCTGCGGAAACTTTATTGAGTAATCTTGCAAAAGTAACTTTTTTTTCCAATTTCGGATCAGAGATTTGCCTCATTGAAGGCGAGGTTGATGGTGAAGACGCTTCGCTAGCAAACGACGTGTCTCTATTTTCTACTCCGTATTCCACAAAAGCAGGGGCACTTTCTACCGTACTCAAAGTTCTCTTTTCAGACATCTGTATTAATTCTCCCATGGTTATTTTCTTTGAGTGATCGTTAGCGGTTGCTGGACTAATTAATTGTTGGAGAATTTGCTTCTTCTCTGCTGCGTTTTTCTTCGTCGGAGTAGAATTATTACGTTTTTTACGTGGAGACGGTGAGTCTGCGTAAATTGAAAGTCATCATTATTAGTATTTAGCGCAAAAAATAAATCAACTACAGAAAATCTACAACAATTTCAATGTTAATGATTAATATTGTATCAAATGATTAGTCAGAGAATTTTATAAAAAATTACAGTATCTTTTAAGGCTTGTAAGAAATCACTATCATGCCTTTGAATATTATTATCAAGGTTAGTGCATCTAGTGGAAGCCAATTCTTTAGGGTAGGTGCTGTTAATATTGGATAAGTTATTATAAACACAGGCTGAAGGAAACGTGCCAATTGATATACGTGTTTAACCTTGTAAAGTGTTAGTTGAGTATAATTTAGAAACACTGACTGATGACTGTGAAGGAAATGTTAATTGTATAGTTATTAATAATGTTAACATGCGTGATTCTACAGAATTCAACCATAGTTTCTACAAATTATTAGTTGCTTTTGTAATAGCTATACAATTTTTTAGGACAGAGTTATACTTTATGATGCAATAGATAACATAGTTACAACTAATGCTATAAGGGTAAATTATGGCATATATACAACAATAATATACCAAAAAAGAAAAGAACATGTACATTTAGACGGAGTAGCAGAACAATGTCCAGGGGCATGCGAAAGCGTCATTCATGTTGGAACCACCAAATTTTTTATCGTCAAACGAAATAGGTTCAATTAAAATATAAAAAAACTTGCAGAAGTTAAGAGTAAATGTAGAAAAATGGATTGCAGAATTGACGATAAAAGTTTTGGAACAGAATTTGGACGATCTAAAAAGGTGCTAACGAAGGAAGGAGCGTCTACAAGAGAAATAAGTGTTGTTGCATAGTCAAAAGTGCACACATCGATAACGGACAGTAGTTAGACCGTTCAGGGTTAGCATTCCACACCATTTATCATTCAGGGGAACATTCAATAAATAATTAGCTCATAAACGCCGCGCGCTCCGCTATGCTTCAAAATGAACATGGTATGACGTTTGCGATGATATAAAATTAGCTCTATGTTCACTACTTTGGATATTTTGCTTTCCAAAGTAGATATACAAAAATATTCGTTAGTTTACATAAAGAAAAATCATAGAAATCATAAAATTAAATAAACAAACTTTGTATAAATATGATAATAGGATCTTCAGGCCGTTAATTGCATAATGAATAATCATATGCTAACCAGAACCAAATTAGCACGAAAAAACAATACAAATTAAAAACTTTAAAGGAGCTTTCATATAGCTTGCAGAATATGCTACATCAAATAAGCAGCTTTTATATTCTTTATTTATTGTGCTAATTGGGAAGAACACAGGTTTAAACCTGTAATGAAAGGCAGAAAATATTATCAAATAAATCGCGAAAGATAAATAATAAATGAAAAATAGACAAATCAATTCAAATAGTAAACCGATTGAAAAATAATAAAACAATGAGAAAGAGGATGAGAAGTAAGTCTAGGGTTGTCACCTACACTGGAAAAAATATATGGTTTTAACAATGAATCTTTAAAACCAAGTCTTATTTCACGAAGATACAATAGATCTGAAAACTTTAGACCGGTGCTGATTAGGATTACACACTGTGTATAAAAGACTTCCAAAGATTTGTAACCAGAGTATTGATCTATATTAGATACTACGTCACGAGTCGTTAGTGACGTGGCGTTCCAACAGGGTAGAAATTCAGCAGGCAGATCATATGAAATAAAAACAAGAAACTATTGGTGGCCACTGGCCAAAGGCCACTGTGTAATTTAATTATATGTCGGTCACTTATATACAAATTAAAATTAGTAAGATCTTTATTCGCAGTATGCTAAAGTGTAAATTGTAGTTGAGGCAAGCGCGTCCCAAGTTTTTTTTTATCCACTGCAAGTTAGCTCTCTCTCATCTCACCTGATGGTAAGTGATGATGCAGTCTAAGATGGTAGCGGGCTAACCTGTTAGGAGTATGATGACCCATACTCCTAATTGATTCTACGCGACGTCCCGCCGGAACAATAAATCGCTTGGCAACACGCCTTTGTCGGTAGGGTGGTAACTAGCCACGGCTGCAGCCTTCCACCAGACTCGAGCCGGGAATCGAACCCAGGACCTGCAACTTTATAATGCGACAGCGCGCGCCACGAAGGTCGTCAAAGTAGATATTGCCTGATTGAATGCCCTTGCCTATTTACTATTGTTTTAAGGGTTTATCGTTGCAAAAGGTAGAATTTAGGCGATAGATGACAACCCTAGACCAGCATGGCAATGTATCGCGGAGTGCACGGGTAGGAGCGCGCTCCACTCCTTACGTCCGGGCGGCGGCTTTAACAGATCGTCCAAACTAAACGTGCGGGCCGCGCGCGGGTGCGCAATCCCCGACACGGACGGCTTGCGGATACCGAGCCGCGCGAACAGCGTACGGTGCGCCGCCTCCGGCCGAGCTGTGGACAAACGCTGCGTCACAGGAACCGCGCGGCCGACCGCACGGCCACCGCGCGACCCCAAGGCACTGAGAGTTATGCGGCCTGCACGCGAAAGTATATAATTCTATAGCATATAACCTCATTGAGTTTATATGTGCTTTTTAAGCACCGTATCCATACACGATTTGACAGCGTGAGTTGTTAACTCGTTGCAAATTGTTTGTGTTTCAAATTACATACGATTGGCTACACCCCCTCTGTGCCTTGGAGCATATATTAAAGCCGTCGGCCTCAGTTATTATTACCATGGAATATATTCCAATCCTAAGCTATTTGTATCTTAAACCGGTGGAAGACGTCAGATGACAATCAAATATACACACGGCGAATCTTTTTTCAACTTACAACGGGGACCAGGGTTATCTGGCTAGCGCTTATATCACGAGTACAAACTATAATTTTGATTCGTGATATCTAGAGATTATATATGCAATATGTGTATAAGAAACACCCTTCATCAAGTGTGTGAGTGTCACATCGCGGTGTTGACTTATCCGGATATTTTTGAATGGTTTATGTCAAAGCTTTACTTGAGTTGCAATAATTTATCCCACTAGAAGCTATGCGAACTATAACGTTTATCGCTTAGAATTACTTTAGATAAGGGAGCCGATGTAAGACGATAAAAAAACTCGCGGTGTGTAAAATATGAGGTTGTCAAACTTGGGTTCAGATGAGACCCTGTTTAAGTACCGGGTATATGCTAGGACGTGGTAGGCTGCCGCGGCACCGCCGTGTACTGGCCGCGCGGGTCTGCCGCACGGCCCCGCGTCGCTAGCCCGCGCCATATAGCCGCCGTACGCCATAACGCGCCATACGCCATAGAGCGCCGGGACATAGCCAATCAACATTAACCACTAGCGCCCCCCATACACTTGTCGATTTAATTATATATACTTTATCACAAATCATAGTCAGACCTTCCTTCCGCTGATCTCAATAGATAAACCCCCAGAGTATTGATATTCTCTGTATAGATTTCATGGGACATAACCGCAAAACCAATTGTATATAAAATTAAACAATTATACACGAACGTGGCTTACAATCTTACGCTAAGGGCATTAGAGATAAAAAAACGCACGGTTTTAAAAATACATGTGTGAGGAACCTCGTTTATCACAAATTGTGTCGTCTATTGAGTAGGTCAGGGTTCTTCAGGGTTGCTAATTCAGGGGTGGCGATTTATAAGGAAAACATTTAAATTACTATAGTATGTCAATTTCATAAACGGTACCACGTAGAGCGGAAAAACGATCACTGCGTCAAGTAGCTACGGTTTTTTACTTGGTGATAAGAATTATCACCTATCAATAACTTGTTATATGAACAATATTAAGAAAAAGATATATACTATCGAAGAGTAAACCTGTGCCCATTTGCGGGTTATTTATTTACCTATTTCAATTTCTGATTTTGACTGAAACTGTAAGTCAAAATAAAATAAGATGTAGAAGATAAATAAGTAAGTACGCTATAGCAGATAATGCAAGTTTGATTAGAATCAAACTCTCTACTTATCTGATAAGATATTACTGACTGTTCTTAGCACATTGTCATATTTCGGTTTTATTATATATACAAATTATAAACTTATTTTAAACAGGTTTATATTGCACTGGTGCTGTCTTTATATTCTTTTTATCGACCGGGTTATCAATAATGTGTCTACTGTCTGTCTGTCTAGGTTAGAATTTAGAAATTTGGAATGAGAACTTTTTTTTTAGAAATTAGACAAACTATTCTAATAATTAAATGTAGCGGATATTTAGGATAAGGGAACTGTTCCTAACATCTTCGAGGTAAACCATCTTCCTTTAAACACAAAACACAGTTATAATGGTCGCTGAAATACATCTTGGGTACACTTAATATAACAATAATCTAACGGACATCACATAATTAGTATATCCCGGCATTTGAAAAGCTTCAAGAAAGCTAATTAAGACACAATTGCTTTATCTTGCGCAGTAATTATGCAATGAGAAAATTAATTTAAGAAATTAATAAAAAGAATAAGTTATATATTTTACACGTTGTGATTCTAAACCCAAATAAATGGGTTAATTTTCGTAAAAATTATAATTATAAGGTAGAATATTTAGTGTAATTTTTGAATAACACATTGCCTATTTAAAAAAAAATCAAGGTAAAATAATTGTGTTTGATGCGCTAATCAAAAACTCCATATTTCATCAAAATATAACGGTTATAATTGACTATCTAACCTTTATAGATCTAATATATAGCCCAAGTTTTATGTAACACAAGGGAAAATATAAAATATCTAAATTAAGGATAAATACACAAATTATGTTTAAGTATGCGTTAATTACGGCTTTTGTAGAATATTTTGGATACCAGAGAACTGCCGTTTTATAAAATTTAGATATTGATTATCGAAGTCTGTGATTATGCCTAGTAACATAGAAAGAAATAAGACAGAGAAGAAACAAATTGCGTAAAAACGTGTCCTTACCATCCCAGAGACAGTGCGTTAGAAAGTACATAAATATAGCGGAACAATCTCATAAACATGACTCAAGCATTTAATGTACGGTGATTCTCATCTATGCACATCTAAGACCATCCATTAATTGCGCCATACGTGACAGGAGATGAAAGAGGAATACAAATAAATTTAGAAATTACTCAACAACTCAAATATCACACGTAATCAATGCGAGTAAAATAAACCAAATTTTCAACGGATCCCACTTCTAATTGTAAAGATATTTTTTCTGCTAAATAAGATAATAGGAATATTGGGAAATTGATTAAAATAATAACAATACTTTTCCCCCCGAAAGGTATTTGAATAGTAAAAATAAAAAAATCAATTGTTGCTGTAACAAAAAGGGGGTAAAAATGTTGCGAAATTAGAAATGTATAAAGGATAACATAATTAACCGATGGTCCCTTAAATTCCAGTGAAATTCTTAAAGTTGTGTAAAGATAACTGTGAAAAGCTGTAAAATTGTGTGCTCGCGAAGTTTCTCTAATTTCTTTCCGTGTTAAGTTTTCGGAAGCCTAAAGATTTGTCCTCCAATAATTGTGAATTTTCGTACACATAACTTAATTTTTACCAAATTTATCGATGTATATCAAGTCTTCTTTTGTAAAGGGAACTTTGTGAAAATGATGGAAAACCATTACATTCTTAGTCCAATCAAATAGGGTTACTCCAGCTGAGACTAGATTAGACAAACAATCGACAAAAATGAATTTCATACACGAGCTCGACTGCTGGAATATCCAAAATTTAAGTTTTGTGTACAACCGAGCTGTACTAGGCTAATGTAGTAAACTTACGTCTTTGGCAGCGATCTGCTTCCTCGGCGAGCAGTTTTTCGATTTTTTCTGGAAAATGTCTTTTGGCACACCATATCAAGCCGATGGAGCCGAGAACTAGGAATACCGCGAAAAGACCCAGCCAGAATGGTTCCTGCATCATCCGTGTTCCGAGACCGACGATGTTCGGTGTGGGATTTGGTACTTCACACCTGAAAAAAGATCTCTCGTTTACCTGCAGTAACTAAATAACCAAAAGTATGTTTTGAAAACAAACGTCAACTGATATAAACTCAGTTCTTCGGAGGTCAAGATAAGCCAGCCTCTCAAGCATCAAGTTTTTTTTATACACCACAAGTTGGCCCTTGACGGCATCTCACCTGATGGTAAGTGATGATGCGGTCTAAGGTGGTATAGCGGGCTAACTTGTATGGTAAACCCATACCTATACCCATCCTAATTGGTTTCTACATGATATCGTGCCGGAACGCTAAATCGTTTGGCGACACGTTTTTGTCGGTAGGGTGGTAACTAGCCACGACCGAGCAGACTCGAGCCGGGAATCGAACCCAGGATCGTCGAGGAAGTCGTCAAAAGTAGCTATCGACGCGACGGATCGTCAAAGGGAAACAGGGTCAACAAAAACAAAACTAAACCTAGTGGTTACCAGGAGCATGTCAATGCAGCTAAGTGATAATAGGTCGTTCAACGGAACATTATTAGTTGGATCTTCATTCCCTTGTATAGTTTCTTTGTCTCGAGTTTGCGAATTCTGACTATCTATTATAACAAGTTTAGTAAAAATACCTTTTTCCTTTCCAAGAAGGATTGCACTGGCACAAAAACGCACCATCTCTCTCCACACACGCCCCTCTGTTATTACAAGGTCGTGAGGCACAAGGTCGTATTCTATCTGCACATCGTTTGCCTTTCCATCCTCGAGCGCAAGAGCAGCTAAAGCCATCTTCCTCACCACCACCTATCACTAGTGAACAGTTTCCAAACACGCAGGGTGATCGCTCGCAAGCGGTGAGGAGACAGAAAACACCTGGAAACCGTGAAAGAAGAAATTATTCTAAAAAATGATTGTTAATAGATTTTTGTTCAGAGTGCCTTTTGTGGTGCTGATAAAATTGGATTGGCAAATAAATTGTCCTGAAAACTGAACCTCGGTAAGACTTGAAATCTAAAGAACAAATAGCACATGGGATCTTGGAATACTATTTCGATGGCGTATATATTTGGCCAACGTATGGCTTCTGAGCGGTGACTTGTGGAGACAACGTCAAGCAGTGACGAGCGTGAGCCTTTCTCTAAAACTAACGGCAATCTAATCTTTGCCTTGACAAATCATATGTACAATGATTGGCCACGTCTCGCTGTTTGCAACATTTTGAATTTAATCATTGTAATAATTTTCCTGAAACTATCGAATGCTAGAAGACCCGGTATCAACTAAATAACGCCATCTATTCATCATGATCAACCCATTACCGGCTCACTACAGAGCACGGGTCTCCTCTCAATATGAGAAGGGTTTGGCCCATAGTCCACCACGCTGGCCATGTGCGGATTGGCAGACTTCACACGACTTAGGAAATATTATAGAGAACTCTCAGCCTTGCAGGTTTCCTCACGATGTTTTCCTTCACCGTTGAATCAAGTGATATTTAAATTTTTTTAAACGCACATAATTCCGAAAAGTTAGAGGTATGTGTACGGATTCGAACCGCCGACCTCTGATTAGGAGGCTGACGCCCTAACCACTAGGCTATCACCGCTTCCATCACTAAACTAACGCCATCTATTAAAGATGGTAAATCCTATTCAAAATTACCAATTTGGGTTTTTCCCAAGTGGCTTTATTTAAAAAACCCCAGACCAACCCTAAAAAAGTAAATTAAGCCTAGACAGTAACTTTTTGTGAAAAATATATGTATGACAACTGATTTTTGTATATAATATAGATGTTGGTTAGAAACATTAAGGTTGGTAGTAGAATTTAGTGGACGCATGATGGTACTAAGAATTTAAAGGTATATAAGTAGTTTCAATGCCAAAACAAGATAGACGATAATTACCAGTATAATATCCCGAGCATCGGCAGAAGTTTTTGGAATCGTCAGCAGCGCATTGCCCTCCGTGCAAGCAAGGGTTCGGGTAACATGACTCTAATTTGGTCTCATCCGGAAGCAGCAGTATTTTGTTGTGGTATTCAGCATCTGAAATACAATAAGCCATCAGATGTATGATGGTTTATTGTCGCTACCATTAACTACCTCGTTGGTGTTGTACTTCGCATGAGGTGGTGGAGTGATGAATTTAGTACCTTGACAATCCTGTAAGACTTTTTAAATTTCTGTCATGAATATCCAACAGAAAGCAACTTGCCTTTTATCGAAATTTGTTTAGATGTGGAACAATCATACAGTCATAAAAAAAAAACATTGGGGTGGTTTAATTTTGTCAATCAGTTACTCTAGTTCTGTTAAAGTAATATTCGAAGCCGTCGTTCCGTATTTTTTTCACATATATGAAGAATTGTATTCAGGAGAGTTTTGGTGCTGGTTAGAAACTTTCTCATCGATGTTGCGGCATGTTTGCGCATGATAGATCTATATGATTATAATCAATATACCGATCATGCATATGCAAACGTAGCTTCAGCTTCATTTGTTCAAGTTATTTTGCATTAATTGCTTCAACCATTGTACACCACACCATCTAGATCTTCATTATAAATCCACTAAACCTCCGCAAATTAACCCCTGATCACAGTTTTTACGCAGGGTGCTGTTAGCTCGCTGCTCATTTGTCTAAAGACCGCACGTCATGATCATCATTATCATTAAATGCAACTCAGTTTTTACTAATGCAGTTAACAAGGCTATTTTTTATATACAGTATTTTTATGTATTTTGTTCCCAATAAATAAATAAAATAAAAATAAAAAAGATCGTTCGATCGTCATGGCGTTACGATCATATTATCAATTCACCTACAACAGGGCAGAGTCCACTTAGAATGAGATGGTTTGTGGCTACTCGCTGTAACTTTACTTGGTAAAGTAGTGAAAATGGTTGGTGAAATCATTTGTGAGTGTACCTAACTTTTTCCCCATCTATCCTATTTACTGCCGTGAAATAATAATAGTGTTGTTAGCCTATAAGAAATACCTTATTTCAAGCACCACTGGTTAAGGTCATGATAGTTTGAATTGGAAGTCAACCAAAAATTAACTCACCTAAATTCACCACAATAGCAACGTCCATGCCCATGCCGTGATCGCCCGTGTGGTGCGTCACAATTAGGGAATGTAGATACGAGTTGATGACCAGTGGGGCATTGGATTCTAGCTTCCGTTTAGTCTTCTCCACCTCGCACAGAGTCCATTGCGTACCATTCTTGTCCGTGTAGCTATCTTTTACCTAGAAAAAAATAGAAAGATCCAAAATATGGCGTATAAAAACGAGTCCCTATTTATAAATATATATATATAATGCTCAAAACATTGGCTAGATAAGTGTTAGTCTTGCAATCTAAGGGTTCCTTATCAAGCTGCAACATGAAATATACAGTCCCGTATTGGTCCCGAATTGGTCCCGTTGGCACCTTTGGACCGCACATAGAGGATTTTGATGAAATTCAGTACTATGAAGTCTAGGTCCTTATATAATACATAGAATACAATAAATAGCGTAGGCGTTCATTGATCTTTTTACAGTACGGTGATGATATGGACCTTCGAGAGTTGAGAACCGAACACTGTGGATTTTGATAAAATTTAGTACTATGAATTCAAGGTCCTAAAATAATACACACAATACATTACATAGCGTAGGCCAAAAGCCTCGTAAGTCTAGTGATGCAGCATTATGTAAACTTAAAATAAAACTACAAGGGTTCCAAACGCCCCCTGGTATAAGTAGAAGCAAACAACAAAACTAACCGGGTAAGTATTCTTTCTATTAACTTCATCTCACATGCACATCTTGTAAGGGCAAAGTTCATGCCCAAGCTTGTTTATCATTTACATAATCTTTATACTAAAAGGACTTTTTTACAAGTCGATGTTGAAAGAAAGCTGATGAAAAAGGCGATTTTTATACTCACCTCGATCCACCCTTTCCCTTGTCCACATGGCCAGAGGCTATGGCTGGGTACGAGGGTAGTTCGCGCGAACGCCGCAGACAGTGTGTGCCCGTGTGGCGCAAACAGTCTGGTACTCAATGCCGTGTGGGACGGCGGGCTACCAGGCCAGTTGGGAGCTGTCAATCTACCGCGTGTATTGTCACCCAGTTTGACTACGTGCGACGCGTTTACGTACCACACTGAAAATGTTATATACTTTCAAGGTCGTTGCAGGGAGATTGGGGGAAATGTGTTTTATTAGTTAATTGTTTTATTTCTTTCATGTACAGTTTACAGACATATTAATGCAAAAGAGATCCAATCCACAGAACTCCAAAAATAATTTATCTATCATTTTTGTCACCAAAACACCTCTAATATAGCAAGCATACTGATATATTTCAGGCAAACGTCGCATTCCAAGATGTATATTTCGAAACTTGCTTAATGCGAGTTGAATTATTTTTGCATAACTATGTACAATTGATAAGAATAGAATATAACGACCAGCTAAGGGTGTGGCTGAGCATGTAATTTTTGTTGTTTATGTTCCAAAACGTTTTTAGTGTTTTAATATGTTTTGGTTATCGTACTTCACATATTTGTCTTCGTAACAATAATAAGTATATAAATAAAATAACTATTCCTCGTGTGATATTATTGTATGTTAGTGTTTTGGTCATAGTGTATTTTATGTGTATAATATAATCTGACTAAACTACATATATGTATGGTAGAAGAATGAAAAAAAAATCTTGAATGGCTAATCTAGAAATTAAATGGATAAAAATTATGAAATAAAAAAATGTTTTCTTATTTTTTCTCACCGGTTTTAAAATGTGCCAGGAAACCAACACCAGTAACATTTTCCCCAGTTCTCAGCCTCAGCCTTAAGATCTCAGATTGTGATACAAATAAACCATGCGTCAAGATCTTTGAGTTTAGAAATGGTCGGATGGGTGGACTTTCCGAATCTACTCGTATTTCTAAATAGTTTTCTTCTGGTATAGTATCCGTCACGTTGATTGGGACACCGTTCTCGAAGGTTCCATAGCCGAAGTCGAAATAGCTTATGTTCAGAAACACTCGCTTTCCTGCAATATGAATGAAACAGTAATAATCCAGCAGAAATGTTGGTCCATTAATTGTTAACTTAGATATTTATTTATTTATTTATTTATTTATACAATTTATTGCATACATATTGAAAGGAGAACAACAAGAAATACATAATATAAAAGCAAAAGGCGACCTTATCACTTAAAGCGACTTAATTAGAAAGTAAATACTCTTAAATTAAGTTACTGAGTTCAAAAACACTAGTATAAATATAATCTCGATGAAAAAAGTTTCATACCTGCGGGCGCGAAAATATCAATAGTACAATCCAATTCTGGTAGAAGAAATTGAGGGTAGTTCGGGCTGTGAAGTAATCCTTCTTTAGAGGTGAACGTTTGGGACGGACACCCCGCCAGTTCTACAGCTCGCCAGTTCACTATGAACCCTGAACCCTGGACACTGGAAGTGAATCAAGGGACAGAAGAATATTTATCTGTTTCTAAATATTAATGAACTGACACCGTTATTAGGATTGTTGTCCTCATCATGATCATCATTTTTAACCAATTATCTGACGACTTCAAGGTAAGGTCAGAGAGCATATTTTAGGCCGTAGTCCACTTCTGGACAATTGATGTCCTCAGTTTTTATTCACATTTAAATTGAGCGTGAATCAAAATTTTAAGGAGCCTTTCTCAGTACAATAACAGACGATCTTGATATGATAATGAAGTTCGAAACAGATTCATAACTGTATTTTAAATAGAGGCCACTTATGAACTGATCTTATTAATACAACGAATTACATAATTTCAAAATCTATTATATTGTGTGACGTAACAACAAACCCTATGTACTCACTTGTAATCTGAATGAAAATGTAATATTGCTTCATTGCTTGTTGCTACCCATCTAGTTTCAGCCATAGATCCACAGTATCTTGAAGATTTCGTACTAAATTTACGGTCCCGTAACTGTAAATATTTATATAATTATTCAAATTGTTTCCTTTTCTGATAAATAAATTATAAATTAATGTCTTATGATTTATTTCTAATAGATAGTGGATACAACATTATGAGAATTAAAACATGATTAATATTTTGTGTTAATTATTAAATGCATTCGATCAAGAACAAATTTAGAACATCTAATAGATTTAATGACGGTGATGTTATAAGACGAACTGTAAAGAACGCGCCATCATTCAAAAGCGTACTATGTCAGTAATGTTTTTCGCAACACTTTCGGCAAAAGCCAGGAATATTCCAACTTTTTATTCAATATAAAAAATTACGCCTGTGACATTTTGCAGGTCTTTATAATAGTAGGATCAAAGATATTGTTTGTTTTGGGGGTCATACAAGGCTTTGTTATGGGGCCTTATATTTTTTATACATAAAAATTACCTCAATAAAATCATACAGGCAGTCGTTCTGGTATTCCAAGTCAATGATGGTAAACACGAAAACGAGGCGGGTGTCGGAAGGTCCCTGCACGTGCACCCAATAGTCAAGGTCAGTGTCATATATGCCAGGGTGGTTTGGGCTTGTCAATACTCCTGAAATGTTACTCAATCATGTTATTTTTTTTTTTTTTATTATTTTACTTTTTTTTATCATGTTAATTATTATATAATAACAGATAAAATAATGAATTGGGTGATATATGCAAAAACTATTTTTATCAAATGTCGAATCCCGGTATATGAAAAACTCATTAGAGAACATAAATTAATTTCATGCATTGGTAGAAGGACTTAATTAGCACATCACGTTCGCCAGAGCGACGCGGGTCCTAATTCTGTCAGTTTTATATTATTCTTCGTAGTTATGACCCCATGGCTGAGGGTTGTGACCATTTATCACAGATTTTCTAATTCGCTAGGTAGTACGGTCTTGTTCATTTCTGAAAGATCACGAATTGTAGCGTAGTTGCATTTGCGATCTAATTTGTTGGCTTCTTTAAATGAAAGGCATTCTATGAGTATATTAGAATTTTGTTTGCCCCATAGCCAAATAATAAGAGCAAACTTTGATCAGCATTTTTGACGACCTCCGTGGCGCAGCGCGCGCGCTGTCAGATTATAAGTTCGAGGTCCGGGGTTCGATTCCCGGCTCGAGTCTGGCCTGGTGGGAGGCTTCGGCCGTGGCTAGTTACCACCCTACCGACAAAGACGTGTCGCCAAGCGATTTAGCGTTCCGGCACGATGTCGCGTAGAAACCGAAAGGAGTATGGGTTTACCATACCGCTTATAGGTTAGCCCGCTACCATCTTAGACTGTATCATCACTTACCATCAGGTGAGATTGCCGTCAAGGGCTAACTTGTAGTGGATATAAAAAATCGATACATTTTTGGCGTGTTCTAGGCGTCAGTCACTAATACTTTTGCACCAGCAGCTCATATCGAGCTCAGTTCTGAGAGAACACGATCTGATTACTCCTGCTTTATTAATGCACTGTTTCGTTTACCCGATGATCCTTCTACAGTGTTGTTCCTTAGCACGTGTTCGGAGTTGAGGCGTCGCTTGCACACGTATCCACCCGTCGCAGTGCATTTGTGCAGCGTCCAGTACAGCCCGCTGGGTTGAGAAGGTACGGGTGATGTTTTCCACTGGAACAAGAGTTTGGAATGAATATAACTCAGCAGTCCTTCGAAATGAATATTAATATAATACTCAGAAGTCTAAAAGGAGTTAGGAAGGATAACCTCATCTTTATATAACTTGGTAACACCTTCGTTGGACTGCGAATTATAAATTGGGTTTTGGATCTGGATCTGGGTGGACAACCCCAATTCCCCAAAAACGAGCTGGCTATGAGATTTTTTAAGAGGATAGTCAAGCATCCTACTTTATTAGCCCCGAACCGGTAGATGAACCTCAGACCTCTTGATCCGTAGAAGAACATTCTAACCACTAGACTGATAAAGCAGTTTAGTTCAAGTATATTATTATATTTGTGTGCATGTACGTAGGCTTTGGCCTCCCAATAGGGGCAGTTCGGTTAGTTCGAAGTACACCTCGGCACGTATCTCTAATTTTTCAGAGTAATGTGTGTTTCATCACCATCATCATGATCAACCCATTACCGGCTCACTACAGAGCACGGGTCTCGGATTGGCAGACTTCATACGTCTTTGAGAACATTATGGGGAACTCTCAGTCGTGCAGGTTCCTCACAATGTTTTCCTTCACCGTTGAAGCAAGTGATATTTTAATTGCTTAAAAACGCACATAACTCCGAAAAGTTAGAGGTGCGTGCCCGGATTCGAACCGCTGACCTCTGATTAGGAGGTTGACGCCCTAACCACTGGGCTATCACCACTTCAACTGGGCTATCAGCGCTTCACTAGGCTATCACCGCTTCATGTGTGTTTAAATCAAATAAATATTTGTTTGCTTTACACACAAGTAAGTGTACTTCAAGGCTAAAAGAAAACATCGTGAGGAAACCTGTACGCCTGAGAGATCTCCATAATGTTTTCAAAGGTTCTATAACTAAAATTCTTTTAGTTTGTAATCTGTCTTAATTGTTTTCTTGTGACCGTTTACATGTAAATTTTAATGCCAATGTACGTGTGTACGTGTACACTTGTAACTGATATGCATACTGGTGAATGTGACGTTTTTGTTTGCTACAATGTATATTTTTTTCTATGTATATTGTGAGTGTATCAATAATAAATAAATAAATAAAGGTTTGTAAAACCTATGCGGCATCGTATCGAAATGTTAAATTTCTTTTTATGGGGGCATGTTATATTCCGTATGTTTATAGGTAAGCAGATGTTATTAATTACCGAGAACTTCTATTTATAAGACCACAGAGTAATTACATAGAAAAGTTAAAAAAATTGTCATTTACTTACTTGTACTCCTAAGCACGCGTTGTCCATATCCTCAGTCTCGTTGTATGGCGGCCAGGCCTGGTAATCCATGGTGGTGCTGTCGACCCAGCCCAGATCAGCGCTGGCGTCCACGTTGGCACCCAGCCAGTACACCGAGCCAGCGCTGTAGTCACTGCTCTGTCTGATCCCGGTCACGATGAAGCGTTCCTCTTCAGGTGTGTGGACGGAGGATAGGTGCATGTTGAGACCTTCGCACACCTGGAATATAAAAGAAAAAGCTTTCAGCAAGGACCTTAATCAGCATCTTCATATTCGCTGCGATCTATACGCCTCCTCTCCCTCTTTCATCGTAAGGACGGAATCTATTATATCGCGATGGATATTTGAACATATATAATCAGGAAGATTGCAGAGGATTAGAGTATGAAATATATATTAAATATATAGCTCTTGATATAATTTTAAGTGGCATGTGAGATGGTGATAACAAAAAGAAAATTTACCTGGCTAAGTTTGTTGTGGGCTTCTTCTTAGACCGGGCGCGTTTGGAACCCTCATATCTTTAGTTTTAAGTTTACGAATGTATATAGTTATCACCATTAAAACACCATGTAAATTATTGACGCGTCAGAAGTGCCTTTTAAAGGATTATTTCAATAAAGATTATTTGAATTTGAATATTTCGCATTCCTTTCTAAAATAATAACAATAATCTTTATTTAGCAAAAGCATAATATACATTACATTAGTATGAAACCCTGTCTCCTGCGATAGTTTAAACTGTGTTACGGGAGACAGTGTCTTCCCTATATCTATGGCACAACAACATGCGATTGACAAATAACAATTTACATAACTAAATTTAAACGAAGAAAAATAAAATAAAAAGTTTTAAATCACATTACTAAGATGTAATATAAGGTAAGGTCAGGTTAGCGAAATGTGACGATAAATTCAAGCTTAGATTTTGTGGGTAATTTAGCAGTTTATTTAACTTGGAAGGCGGATTACGAAACATTTTCTTAGTCCTCTATTATCCGTTCCTTTGAAATAGACCAAGGCATTTCGTAGAAATTCGATCTTACCCTATTAGCCTACGACATATGTAACTTTACCGATTACTCTACTGTAAGGGTTACATCGTTAGAGCGTAGTTTTACTTTGTTACTTAGTCTTAAAAGAAATCTGGTTTTTTCGATAGGCACATAAGTTGGTTTGAAGCCAAAATACACTATGGATCTCTGCCTAAGATTTGCAAATCTAAACGCTTTCGTTGAGTAACGGAATACTGTAAGGACAAAGTATCAGCCGTTTAAGAGTTCTCTCTCTCTCTCTCCAGTCGTTCCTTCATTACTGAATTACTTTGGTCCTGGTATCCTTGCAACATCACTCTCACTCTCACTTGCTGCAACGGTGAAGGAAAACATCGTGAGGAAACCTGCACGCCTGAGAGTTCTCCATAATGTTCTCAAAGACGTGTGAAGTCTGCCAATCCGCACATGGCCAGCGTGGTGGACTATGGCCAAACCCTTCTCATATTGAGAGGAGAGAGTGCTCTGTAGTGAGCCGGCAATGTGTTGATCATGATGATGATGATGTGTGGAACTGAATTTTATGAAATCGTTAAGAAGATTACTACTGTAAATTAAATGTAATGAAAACAGATTTGTTCAAAGGAAAAGAAAAGGGAAAACATTCCCAAGAATATCATAATGAATATGAAATAATTTAGCTTAATTAATTTAACGACAAAAGTAATTTGCTCATCGCTTTCGTCGAGCAGAAGGAATTTTCCAAAGTGTAAATGGACCGAGGTTCCATCATGATTAGGGTTGTCACTTTAAATTAGAAAATATAATGTTATTTAATTTTTTCATTTAAAAAGGAGAAAGTCACAGCTAATAACAGAAAAACGACAGACCAAAATTAATATATAGCCAACTGATAATTTTTATATCAATAGTATACATCATATACAAGTATCTAAGTATTCTATAAAAAGGTTTTTTTTTCTGTACTTATTAAGGTCTAAGAGACCTTACTTATATTATTATTGCTAGCCCCATCATTATCTTACAAACAATATAACAAAAACTTTAAATATAAGAGATAAAAATAGTAGAAATTTTAAATAATGTAGACCAAGCGGGTTGATTCATGGCAAGAGGATTACCACGTGTTCAGGATGATAACCGAAACCCACAGCTATATAAACAACAAATTTTGAAACTTTTGGCAGCTTTTAATAATATTCCAAAAAAAAACCATTCTATCTATTGATTTATTATTTGATGAAGATGAATGTTACTATAGTGAATTTCGTGAGTTCTTTTGCGACTTTTTTAGTAGATAATAGTAAACATGTGGCAACCCTATCCAAGATCTCATTAACAGTAGGTATTGATTCCCAAAGTTTCTTTCAAGCAAAAGACGGCAGAAGACTTTATGAACCGATTCTAGAAACTTTTGCCAGTTCTTGAGTATAATTTCCCTAATTAAAATGCGATTTAAATAATGTGTCCATAGTCATCATTATAATTTTCGACTATTGACGCAAAAGAAACAAAGGCCCAAGTTGCGGCGGAGTTTTGACGACCTCCGTTTTGCAGCGCGTGCCGCGTTATAAAGTTGGAGGTCCTGGGTTCGATTCCCAGGTCGAGGCTCGTCTGGTGGGAGGCTTCAGCCGTGGCTAGTTACCACTCTACCGACAAAGACGTGTCAACAAGTGATTTTGCGTTCCGGCACGATGTCGCGTAGAAACCAATCAGGATTATGGGCTAGCCATACCCCTAACAGGTTCGCCCGCTACCATACTACTGCATCATCACTTACCATCAGGTGAGATTGTCGTCAAGGGCTAATTTGTAGCATAAGAATTAATAGCATAAATAAGTTGTTTCACACGACTTCACTCACGTTTGGTTTTATTTTGTCTACACATTCCCATCTGTGCAAAGTTTATTAAGGTGCAAAATTTCATTTTACAAAGCTAATATGTCATAAACCCCGTTAAAACTGTCATCGGGTGCAATAACGTGATAAAATGTATAAAAAGTATTTAAAATCCGTCTTTAGGATGCAACCCATCTCTGTCATCATCTCGCTAATCATCGTCAAGGTCTGCGTAGAGGTTTAGCCGACCTCCGTACCAAAAGACAAACTTTCGCATTACAAATATACAGTATCGTGAAGTTTATTAAAAAGCAAAGTCCGTTCTAGAAACGCCGAACGAGAAGTCATTTAGAAAATGTTAGAAAAGCGATTCCTTGGATCATTACCCTCCCCAGGTAATTGAGGCAGAAGCGGCAAGTTGAGGGGGAAAACTTCGCCCCTACGTGTTACACTGGGGGAAATTTATCGGACTCATCGAAACCAATAATTGATTCACTGCGCAGGTATACCAGTTTTATGGTAATGCTAATATTTGTATTGCGTCCTGAGAAGCTTATGTCATAACTTCATAACTATCTTAATAATTTTAACCATATTTTACAAACTTTGGGCATTCGCGTGAATTATCGGTACAGCCGGGAATCGAACCCAGGACTTCCAACTTTATAATGCGACAGTGCGGGCGCTTCGCCACGGAGGTCGCCAAAACCATCAACCCCCCACCGGAGTCTAAGAAAGCATCTATGAATCCTTTTTTATATGCGTAAGCAAATCCAAATCTGTAACTCTCAGGTCAAAGAGATAGTATTAGGTATTTTTAAATAATACAACTTCATTGTAACGTAGTTTGAAATAAACGAAGGCTAGACTTTAATATCGCCGCAAAAGCAAAGACGGCCCGTGCAAACTCAAAGCGTCCCCCGCGGGGCACCTTGTCTCGGAATTCAAGCTCGACTGAATACCCTAATGATTGTAGGGCTCTTTTCATGTTCCTACGTTATTACCTTAGCGAGATATTATGAATAAGGGCACCTAGATGAATACGGTTCACTAATTTATTGGATAATCCAAAACAATCCTTACCCAATACCAATTAAATTATAAATTATGTTGCTATGTTTCTTTCACTTTCATTCTTCAATTCAATTTGTTCACCAATAGAAAGTTACATTATATACAAACCAAAAGTATACTAATAAATCGCGCTATCGAAGTTTTCATTCAAAAGCGCTATATATACGACTTCTCAAGACGAAAGGTTGGACACACGGTCGCCGGACTTGGACCTTCCTATTGGTACGGTCGAGCGTCCGACATTGGTTCCGATCAAAATCGAGTAATATAAATATAACATAGGCTTTATTTATCTCCCATATATCCACGGAAACGTTGTAGGGAAATTAATTAATTTTTGACTTTATTACGTTTGTCACGCTTTAGAGAACGAGATTATTGACAAATCCAACATTTTGTTAAAAGAACCATATTTCAATGAGTTTGTGGGTATTATAAGATAAAAAGTATCTTAAAGTACCCAAACCTATCAATAAAACGTTACCTACTTTTCGGTTCTCAGAATTCCGTAAATACAAACCATTCTGGGACTTTCTTTTTATTCACGTCTTCTGGGTACATATATTCTGGATATATTCGGAGTAAAAAATATTCTATACCTAACGTACATAAGTACAAATACCGGCTTACGACAGGACTGCGGCAGTAGGTGGGTCTCATCCACGGTACTATCTAAAACTCAGTTCAAAAATCTAAATTCCCAACGTCACCCTAAGTCGAGGTCAGAGTCTCACATGAAGCGCCCTTAGTGGGGCGTTCTCTCAATATCTAGAGTCCTAATCTCTGAAGCCGAGCTTAGCGCTCGCAAAAGTCTTGGTGGTGATGGTTTGAATCTAATAGTGGTAGCGGCTGAAAATGCTAAAGCATGCAAATACAGGGGTTTAGGCTCCGAATATGATTTTGTCCCATTCGGTGTCGAGACTCTTGGTCCGTGGGGTCCTAGCGCTATAAGGCTTTTTCAGGAAATAGCAAAAAGGTCCAAATCACAGGTGGCCGAAGAGCTGCCAGCTACCTCGGACAAAGAATTAGTCTAACCATGCAAAGGGGGAACGCTGCCAGTATCTTCGGAACCTTGCCTAAAGGGACTCCTTTTAATAATATATTTTAGTATTTTTTTTATTTTAAGATAACTATGTCATTTATGTTTAATCTTAAATCATATAGTGGTTATTGTAAATTCGAAACAACAAAATTTCGAAAATGCGAAACTTAGTCCGTTGCTTTGTCAGTCGGTTTTTTGACCGAAACGAAGAAACTATTATGTGCAAGCGCCAGTGATCTATTATAAAAGACTGAGATTAACTAACGATTGAAAGTGTAATCTGGAAACTGTTGAAGTGAATTATAAATTCTATGTACTTCTTTATTAAGTAGTAGTAGTTTAGTAGGTTTTTCGTTAACTGGTTCAGGTACAACTATGTTAGAATAATTTCTGGTTTAGCTCATAAGATTTAATGAAAAAATTAAGGATATCTTGATTTATTGAATTAACGATAGACTTGGGAAAGATTAAGTAAATGGAAAGCTGTTTAATGGGTCAAATAGAGGTGCGTCAGGGATCTATTTTAGGACCATTTCTGTTCCTATATTACATTAGTGATATTCGCTTACTTGCTGAGGACAATACTGGGAAACTATTGGTATATATTACTCATATTTAAAATAAAACAATGTGTTACAATTTAAGTTATTGACGTAGCAAAAGTGCAAAAGCGTATTCCTTCAAATGAATCATAATTAGTCTAATTCTTTTTACAGTTACCGCAAATACATATCAGAATGCCAGAAATAATTACAAAAAAGTAAACATATAACGTAACTAACATTGTATCAGATATTTTTTAATCACCACGCTTTTAATGAGAGCTTCTATTTTAAGGATTCTCGCAAACAGTTTCGCTTTTGTTTTTACCTGGGTACAGCACCGCAAGGGGAGCATAATGCATTCTAAAGCCTATGTAGGTTTGTGTATGTGTTCCACTATAGCGTCGCTCATTCTGACTAATGAGATGTCGTTTGTCTTAGTGTTCCGAGGTGTAAAAATCCAATATGCCAGGCTAAAGAACGCTAAAAAGCAACCTTTTCTTCATTTCGAATCCGCAAAGAAACGGTGCATGAATCGGTTCAACAATCTTTCTTTATCTAAACTTCATATTGTTATGTTTAAGGAGTAATCCGACAGAAGTTTCGGCGTTATTTATAAGTTCGAAGTTTATATAAAAGATAAGCTTGTAGAAAAATCCTATTATAGTGTAAAAGATTATGTTAATGATTAGCAAGCTTTGGTATGAAATATTGCTTCAATAAAATGTGGTGATAACAAATAGAAAGTTTACCCGGCTAGGTTTATGTGGGCTTCCTCTCAAACCAGGGTGAGATTGGAACCCTCATAGCTTTAGTTTTAAGTTTACGAATGTTTGACGCGTTAAAAGTTCATTTCATAGGACTATTTGAACAAAGATTATGATTGATTGATTGATTAAATGTTGGAAGTTCTTTCAGGATATGTTTTAGTTTATTTACTGACGTATCTTATCCTTCAATTCAATTCAATTTGATTTATTTATTGAAGTACTGTTTTTTTCTTTTTAGACCTGGGCGCGTTTGGAACAATCTTAGCTTTAGTTTTAAGTTAGCAAGTGTAGTTATCAACCTCACCAATTAAAATAATGAATAATTGAAATAATTTAAATGAATAATAGATGCCTATAATAGGTTTACATGAATAAAGCTATTTTGAATTTCGTGTTTTGAATATGACACTGACGATCATTTAAAATAAGGTTCTAAAAATGTAAATAGATATACTAATTTACACTTATAATGAAATAATTTGGCCACACGAGTGTACCTATGTTAAGAAATCACAAATCCTCCACGGATCTCTGGCATATTAATAGGAACATGTCTTTTGTTGTTTTTGTTGCCTTTCTACCTTTTGTTGTTTCGTACGAAAGAGTAATTGGAAATGAAATCCGTTAAAAATTCTGATGAGTTCAGCTTTAGTCCAAAAACATTTTCAATGAAGTACTACGTAGTCGTACGTATCTCGACGACTTTACAAAGTTGAAAATTTATAAATGTCGATTACGACGATTAATTGACCTTCTTTATTTGAAAATTGACAAATGTGCATCATCCCAGTAGCTAGTAAATAAATAAATTTTAAAGTACCATAAACGACTTTTAAAAACCAATGTGAATAAAGATTATTAAGGCCTTGGAAAACGTATCTAAATGTTGATCGTAGTATTTTTTGAATGTCGTTTGGATATTAATTAAACTCGGAAACTGATCATAAAATGTTGGATGCACATAAAATTGACATTCCCGGTTCGAATAAGTTTGTTGTGGGCTTCTTCTTCGACCGGGGCGCGTTTGGAACCCTCATAGCTTTAGTTTACGAATTTAGTTATCACCATGAAATAACTACTATGTAAATTATTGACGCGTCAAATGTGCTTTTTTAAAGACTTTATTCAAATAATAAAGATGATTTTGAATTTGAATTTGAATCAATTCTGGTGGGAGGCTTCGGCCGCGGCTAGTTGACACAGTAAAAACGATTTAGCGTTCCAGTGTGTTGCCGTGTAGAAACCTATTAGGAGCATGGGTTCTATTGAAAACGCTTCTGTTCCTTATCTAGTGCTGATTTTCATTGACAGCGACAATCACTTACCATCAGAAGAAAACAGAAATACTGATAGAAATGAGGTTCTTTGCAACAGTGGGGGCATTGATAAGACTCTGTTTGGCTAACATTGTGTTTGAATTGCAACACTGAAATTTCAAAGATGCTGTAAGCAATCTATTTTTATTTTTACTCTATTTACGCTGTTGCTTTTTTGTAATGCCCTTAGTGATTATTGTGACCTATTGAAATAAAAAAAAAAGCTAAATTAGATGACGGTCTGGGCATTATGTTCGCGCTTCAATTGAGTCTATTAACGCTACCGGGAGAAAAATCCCGCTCTATTTCCGCTCAAGGGAATTCTCGGAGTCAACGGCAGAGCTATAATCAAATTAATTCCCTCGTTATTTTAATGGGACATCACGCTTTCGCTGTAATTGGATAATTTTTCGCGGATCTCTTTGAAGAGTGTCATATTTCTACGAGTTTTAATGTTCTCGTGACGATAAAATCTGATTAGCATACTTCGTCAGATAATGAAAGATAACATTCTTTCTTTTCTATATTTTAACGAAGTAAAAAAAAATATTATAATTGAAATAGAGATTAATTCATGTTTTTTATTTCGGTAATAGTACACTACCAGACATAAGCTCGCCACACCACATTTCGCTGGTAATCGCAGTTTTGTCTATTAAGCAACGGTTTGTATACTGCCGATGCTGAAATACTAAATGCCACTCTATAGTGACAGTTAGCGCCATCTATCGAAAACATTGTAGATTTAATCCATTTTCAATATATTTATTATACATGTTACATACTTTTACAGGAGAGATGAGATATTGCTTTATATAATTTTACATTTTATTACAGTGTGTTTACCTACGTTTTAACATTTATTGTTTTTAGTAACTTATCAATAACTGACATATCTGATATCTAATAATGACAGTGCATAGCCAATATATATATGAAAATTTAATGTATGTTCATAAAAATATTGATAAATTCAAGAAAAAAATGGACTGTAACGCACTGAACATTAGAAGTAAAAGTAAGCTTGTAGTACCGTTTAGTAGGCTGCACAAAATTAGTAACTCATTCAAAGGAAATTGTATTTTATTCTATAATAAATTACCTATTGATATCTTGGAGATGTCTATCAATAAGTTCAAAGTTTTTATAAAACGAAAGCTTGTAGAAAAATCATATTACGATATTAAGGATTATATAAACGATAAAAAAGCTTGGGTGTGAATTGCTCTATCTCCATAGATACTATAGTTTATTATTAATTTTATTCATTATGTGAGATGGTGATAACGAAAAAAAAGAAAAACCCCGGCTAAGTTTGTTGTGGGCTTCTTCTTAGACCGGGGCGCGTTTGGAACCCTCATAGCTTTAGTTTTAAGTTTACGAATATAGTTATCACCATGAAATAACTACTGTGTAAATTATTGACGCGTCAAAAGTGCCTTTTTAAGGACTATTTGAATAAAGATTATTTTGAATTTGAAATTTGAATTTGAAAATTTAACTGCATCTGTAGACTCTCTATTCTTTCAGTCTGTGTGTGCAATTTAATAATAATGAGTAAAAATAGCCCACCTGCTTTGCGGTATTCCAGGAAGCTTGCGGGTATCCCGAAAACAGGTAGCAATAGCCGTTGAAGAGCACCTGCTTCACGTCCAAACACGTCTGTGCTGTTGACAAAAGAGCATTATGTTTTAACAGACATACGAGAATCATACAGCTACGATCAATTTTTCATCATCATGCTTGTTGTTATGAACCCATTCCGCCGGTAATGGGTTGATAAATGGGCTCATTCTGAGAGAAGTCCTTTAATAATTTATTTTCAGATTTTCATCCATAGGTGTTAGTAACAATTGGGTCTTATAAACTATGTTATTAATTAAATTATTGGAATTACATTAGTGTATTATTAATTAAGCTAATTTATCTTAATTCATGTGCCCTCTTCGCCACTTAGTGGACATGTGAATGTACACCCATCATCATCAACATGATCAATCCATTTCCGGCTCACTACAGAGCACGGGTCTCCTCTCATTATACTCAGGCTTCGTCCTCGAGATTAAGATATAAACACATTGTAGTTACACATCCGGTGTTGCCTTTGCGCACTGAAAGTTGAAAGCCCTAACTAAAAAATAAAAGATAATTTAGTTTTTAGGTGGGGGTAGGTACCCCACCCCACCTTCATTTTGTATCGTGTTCCGTCGCTCATTCACATTTCAGTGCTCTGCCCGAGCGCACGTATTTTAAATATATTAAAATTAATTTCGTTAGTGAAAATATAAGTCGTGGGGAAAACGAACTTTTACGTTCGTTTACTTTTAAAATGTAAGGAAATAAGAAAGAATACTTCATAGAAAACGATTTACATCGAGATCCAAAGAAAGACGAAGTCGCGGGCAACAGCTAGTATTATAATATACTAACGTACCTCATTAAGTTTTGTTGCGGTTAACCTTTGGGGTTAACACTTCAAACAAGGAGGTAATCGCCTAGCTTACTTTCTGAAGCAGGGCATTCGTCGAACGGGTAACCTCAATCTCATGGGAAATCAGCAATTCTATGCAGACGAAGTCGCGGGCAACAGCTAGTATTATAATATACTAGCGTACCTCATTAAGTTTTGTTGCGGTTAACTTTTGGGGTTAACACTTCAAACAAGGAGGTAATCGCCTAGCTTACTTTCTGAAGCAGGGCATTGGTCGAGCGGGTAAACTCAATCTCATGGGAAATCAGCAATTCTACGCAGACGAAGTCGCGGGCAACAGCTAGTATTATAATATACTAACGTACCTCATTAAGTTTTGTTGCGGTTAACTTTTGGGGTTAACACTTCAAACAAGGAGGTATACGGTTAAATTCTCACGTGCAAGGCTAATACTGCGAGCAGTCACAAGGACTGTTACTTTATTAGTATACGTGAGGCCACACGAGTGATGCGGGCAATCTGAGGGATTGTCACTTCACCGTACACGCTGAATACCTGTGTTGTATATACACACCCAACTGGCATCAGCATTCTTGTTGCATTGCAATAACAGCGGTAGATAAGAATTGGTTGTAATTAATAAAATATATAACTAATCTGAAGAAGAAGAAAAAATTTATGAGCCAATGCCACAAACATACACAGCGGACGCACTTCCATCCACTATCGCTAACCACTCAGAACCAATTCCTCTTACTGGTTCTACGCAACGAAAGGAAGTCTTGGTTCAACTGACAACATATCTCTGACCAATGAACTGGACTCGGGACTCCATTTTATAAATAATTACAGACGACCCGTCTGCAAATATTATAAGATGATAAATATATGGCAAACAGATTCAATCCGACCTGGCCATTCGTTTACAACATTTGGCTAAGACAGCTATATCAAGTGACCTACGGAGTTAACGGAGATATATTTACCGCCCAGCCCAGCATAATATAATTGCAAGCCAATGGATGCGATGAATATTGAAGAGTGAGCGAAACTAAGCCAAAAAGCTAGGTTGCGCTTTTCCTGTGGAGGAAGTGCTATCACTGTAATAATCACCGATCATCGAGACTGGACACCGAGATAATTCAACTGCTGATGGATTCTATCAACATTCCGATTCAATAGTTTGCCAAAACTCCAATTTGCTCAATTTAAAAAGAGAAATAATTTAGACTGGCGGGCTCCTTCCCCGAGTTTTCAGGCAAATGGAGGTTCAGAGGACAAAAGAACCTACGCCGAATGATCCACCCGCAATCAGCTCACTGAGGTCTTATCGACCTCAGCATTCCACAGCACCAGCACCACGGACAAGCTACCGCCTTCGTCGATAGATGGCGTGGTAAAAGACAATGCTGATAGACGGTACTTTTATTATTTTATAAAACCTGATCATTACTCACTGCTGATCCAACTATTTTAACGTGGATTAATAGTTATATTGCATCAAGCTGTGATAGCCTAATGGTTAAGGCGAATTCCTAATGAGAATCCTCTAACTTTTCGGAATTTCGTGCGTTTCTAATCAATTATAATATGACTTGCTTCAACGGTGAAGGAGAACATCGCGAGGAGGCCTGTATGCCTGGGAGTTCTTCATAATGTTCTCAAAAAACGGAAGAAGGAAGTCGGCCGCACATGGCCAGCGTGAAAAACTAAGGCCAAACCGTTCTCAGGTTGAGAGAAGACCCGTTCTCTCTGGAGAGTGACAAGGGATCGATCATGATGATGATGATGATGACTAGTTATATTATAGTGGAGTATTCAACACACTCCCTGGTACAAAAAGTTACTCTTCCTCCGGAACATATTAATTCAAGAAATGTATTGATGAATTGCTATATTCTGGTACTGTCTTTTCACAATGATCCCTATGAAGACTAGTTTATATCAAGAATATTCTTGATAGCTAAACATAACGGTAAACAGGGGATTATATTTAAAAGAATTACGAACTTGGAGCAGAGTAAGCTAATTTCATTTTATTCATTTAATTTAAACCGTTTAGCTTAAACACAGCACCTTTTGTTTTCACAAAGATAATGAAACCGGTTATAAGGCTGCTCAGATCATGTGGCTATGTTTCTAGTATTTGATGATATTTTACAAATCATCATATTATTGTGATTGTTGCTTATTGTGATTGTGGCTGGCTGTAAGGAGACAACAATAATCAGCCTCAGGTTTTCATTATAAATACTGATAAATGCAATTTGGTTTTAAACTATCTTGTAAATATTTAAATTACATATGTAATATACACAAAAGATTTAGAATTAGCCATCTACAAAAGAGGTTATTAGTTTAAAATTAGAGATTTTGGTAATTTGGTTAGTTCATTATGTTCCTGTGCTATACTAGATATTATTTACTATATAATTCGGAAGATGTTTAAAGGAACTCCGAAACTTTGATAATTTTATGGCTTTCTTATTATCCGAAATCAATGGGTTGTCTAATGCATTAGATAATCTTTTTAGTGAAATAAAATATAACGACTACTGTTCCGCGGCGAGTGGGGAACTTAGACAACGGGGCATGTACAAACCACATTTTGATCTAAAAGTTTTCGCTGCATCACTAAAACTTACATATGAATAGGATGGGTGGCATCCAGGACCCCCCCGCCATGAAGCAAATTAAAATGCTGTCAATCTAGGAGTATTATTTTATATGCGTCGTACATACATAGCTTGTATGTGTTTGTTTAGAGTGATAGTAGCTGATAAGGAATCGGGTAGAATTTATCCAGAAGTAGAAAGGGAATTTAGCTACTCTGTTTTCAATCAAAAAAAACAAAGACGTTTGGATTGGACATAGAAAATCTCGCTAGTCGTGTCAACAGAAACTGTCTCAACTATAGATTCTGATTTGGAGATCCTGACGTGACGATCATAAATGCAATTCCCATATCGGGGTCAGAAAATGATTTGTCTTTTTCCTCCTTTCTCTTCGGTCGAGAAGGCTCAGGATATTTTACCCAGATTTGGTAACCTGTATACATGAAGCTAATTTTATCAAACTGTTCTAATATACAAACAATTCTATCCGCTTCCAGTCACCTTTGGTTTAACCTTAACCTGTCCGCTGGTCTGTTACCCGGGACGGGGTGAAATGCTCCTTTAGCGGCTCTTGACATCATGATGGTTTTCCTTTTCGAAGACCAATGAAAGCAATACAATACCAGCCTCAAGAAGTAGTCCTTGTTTAAGTAAAAGTATTGATATCTTTGAGGATACAAGCAGTGAAGTGATATTATTTTTAACAACATTGTTCGATTCGGATGACTAGCACTGGCTCTCTAAACGGATCGATCTTAGTCTTGATTCTTTCAGAAGAAATTGGCGATAGTGAGATCATAAAACGGTCTTTACAGATTTTGTTACAATTCCTCCATTACCAAAGTAATAAATAATTGAGATAGATCTTAAGTTTTAAACAAGCTGTTTCCTGGTATCCTGATGATAGTATAGGGTTAGAGAAACTTTCTTGGAAATAAGGCACCTTGTTACACCTGGTGAAAGTACATCGAATGGAAATATTGACAAAAATTAACATCAATAATATAAAGATGTTTTCACACAAAATCACCATTAAAATTCCTCTATTAATAAAGATATCCAAGATATGTGCTATACCACCAAATCTCATTTATTTGCCCAGGCTTAACCTTTACCATATCTTATCTTAACCAGTCCAATTCGAGGTAATGGCCACAGCCTATTTATCGGTTTATAGAAACCACAGAAATTAGTTTCTGTTAAGACTTAGGCGTCCGTGGCGCAACGCGTGCACTGTTGCATTATAAAATTGGAGGTTCTGGGTGCGATTCCCGGCTTGAGTCTGGTCTGGTGGGAGGCTTCTGCCGTGGCTAGTTGCCACCCTACCGACAAAGATTTGTCGCCAAGCGGTTTGGCGTTCCGGCACGATGTTGTGTAGAAACCAATTAGGAGTGTGGGTTTACCGTGCCCCTAACAGGTTAGCCCGCTACCATCCTAGACTGCGTCATCACTTACCATTAGGTGAGATGCAGTCGAGGGCTAACATGTTGTGTATAAAAGAGGCAGCTGGGTAAAACTTGCCCGGGTGAGTGTTGGATAGATCTTTATATCGCAGAACAGCCGTTATGCCGCGACCTCTCAAATTAGGATTTAATTTGGATATTTAGAAAACCGTTGGCTGAGGCACTTACAAACATGCGGAAGAATCTAAAAATTTACAACATGAGGCAGACGATTTCTTCAGGCCAATTTTAAACAATCATTTAAGGAATTATTGCTTTGTATCTAAAAATATCCTAGAAATACAGATTAATGTATTAATTTAAAAATAATTTTAATACTTAAATATCAATTAAACATGATAAGCCAGATCACATAATTATATCTACCATGATCATAATGATTTGGAATAATTCTAATTGTATCACTACACGACTTTTCTTTGATATTTCAGTAGCTCTCAAAGTCTACAATGTGTTTATATCTTAATCTCGAGGACGAAGCCTGAGTATAATTAATGATTAAACGAACTTACCTGTACGTGAAGTTCTATCATAATTATACGAAGGCTTCGTCCGAAGAGATTAACAACCCACCCTCCCAAAAAACCCTTAGCCATGTCCTGAAATATCAAAAAACAGGAATGAAAGATCGAGGCTCTGAACTAAATGAGCGACGGAACACGATACAAAATGAAGGTGGGGTGGGGTACCTACCCCCACCTAAAAACTAAATTATCTTTTATTTTTTAGTTAGGGCTTTCAACTTTCAGTGCGCAAAGGCAACACCGGATGTGTAACTACAATGTGTTTATATCTTAATCTCTTCGGACGAAGCCTTCGTATAATTATGATAGAACTTCACGTACAGGTAAGTTCGTTTAATCATTAAATATGAGAAGGGTTTGGCCATAGTCCACCACGCTGGCCATGTGCGGATTGGCAGACTTCACACGACTTTGAGAACATTATGGAGAACTCTCAGGCGTGCAGGTTTCCTCACGATGGTTTCCTTCACCGTTGAAGCAAATGATATTTTAATTTGTTAAAGAAAAAAAAACGCACATAACTCCGAAAAGTTAGAGGTGCGTGCCCGGATTTGAACCGCCGACCTCTGATTAGGAGGCTGACGCCCTAACCACTAGGCTATCACCGCTTCTCCAATGTACACCTAGTGCGCCATAAAAGGATTCTCCCACTTTGCAGCTAAGGTATCCAGAATACTGTTGGAGCTCCCGCGTACTGTGCTCGTTACAGATTCAGCTCTTTTCCTCATAATGGCTTAAAATACATCAGTATGAGCCTCCGCAAACATCTGTGATGCATTGCACCAACGCACAACCTTTAGAGTTGGATTGTGGCCGTTGGCCGTTATGATTGACTATGTTAGATTATGTTAATTAAAAAAAACTGGCTAAGTTTGTCGTGGGCTTCTTAGACCTGGGCGCGTTGGAACCCTTCTAGTTTTAGTTTTAAGCTGGCGAGTGGAGTTATCACCATAACCTCACAAATTAAAATAAGGAAAAATATATTATATGATATATGAACGCTTCACAGTAATAGGTTTTTTTTTTCACCACAAGTTAGCCCTTGACTGCATCTTACCTGATGGCCTGTTAGGGGTATGGTAAACTCATACTCCTAATTGGTTTCTACACGACATCGTGCTGGAACGCTAAATCGCTTGGCGACACGTCTTTGTCGGTAGGGTGGTAACTAGCCACGGCCGAAGCCTCCCACCAGAAAAAATACAGGTTTACATGAATAAAGCTATTTGAATTGTAAAAATTTCTAAGTGCAGATTGGTAGACTTCACGCCTTTGGGAACATTAGGAAAAACTCTCAGGCATGTAGTTAAGTTTGCGTTGTAGGGTCGCAGGACTACATGTATTATGTTGTTTTTTTTTTTGACAAAACAATCAGACTGCGAATGCAGAGACTGCGAATTTTTGTATGAATTTTATATAAATTATAAATAAGGGTTGAAATTTGTATGAAAAAACATAATTTACGGGAGCGAAGCTGTGGTTATAAGCTAATTTAAGTTTTTAGTAAATTAAATAAACTTTAAAGTTAATTATTAATAATTAATTTTAGCGCCAGTTTATACTTTTCAGTTGCACTTCTACCTTCAAAGCAGTACCGCCATTGTTTTGGTTCGGAACCGTTTAGAAACTCCATATTACTATTGTATTAACATAACTTTAAAAAATCTTTTAAGTTCAAAGTTTTATATAAAAACTTAAGCTTGTAGAAAAGTCCTACCATAGTGTAAAGGATTACGTATATGATAAACAAGTGTGAAATATTGCTCTAATAAGATAGCTCTTAATATAATTTTAAGTGGCATGTGAGATGGTGATAACAAAAAGAAAATTTACCTGGCTAAGTTTGTTGTGGGCTTCTTCTTAGACCGGGGCGCATTTGGAACCCTCATAGCTTTAGTTTTAAGTTTACGAATATAGTTATCACCATCAAATTACTACTACGTAAATTATTTACGCGTCAAAAGCGCCTTTTAAAGGACTATTTGAATAAAGATTACTTGAATTTGAATTTGAAAATACGAATAAAGACCTGAGTCTTAGAATTTTAAACAAAATACGTACTAAAACCTATTTTATTCGTAAGTGTTTTGCTCCACTTGTTAAAGCACTCTTGTAAATTCTTCTTAGTGTACGGTTACCATGCCTTGGATCTAAATAAATGGGATAATAGTTATACTATTAACTTTTTTATATAACGCATACGAATTTAATTCATGAATTCCTTTTTATCTATTGTATACGTATTTGTTCGGTATGTGTGTATGCCACTGAACTCTTTTAAACTCACAAAAAAATGTAGAATATTTTTTTGTGAGTTTGGCTGGGTCCCAGGACGGTTTAGATTAGATTTGCAATGGGAATCAAATTCTAGTTTTTATTTCGTTTTCAGGTAAGGACAACATCCGACGGGTTCGCTGAAAATTACTAATTAGATAGAAAACACAGTAACTTAGGTTAAAAAACAGAGATTGAAAGACAGCTTCCTTATGTCTCAGTATAATTGATTATATTAACAATATCTTAAATGAAATCGATCTAAATCTTTTTAGTATCTTTTTATTCAAACACGGATTGAACTTCCAACCATAGCTCAAAAGAATAAAATTTTGCTTAGTATTTTGTTGTAAAACATGAGTAAATTCTAAGGTCCCTTGGGTCCTATTTTAGTGTGTGTAAATGATCTCTATGGCGCGTTCGTGCCTCATAGGCGATGGTGATTACTATATTTTTTTAGGTAAAGAAGTACATATTACAAGTCACACTCAATGCCTTTAACTAGTCAATAGATAACCATCAGTAATAAACTAATCTTTTTCTGCCAGATTTTCTGTGGAAATTCTGTTACAGTATTGATCTACGCAGACTATAAAATGACGGTTAAATTTGCTTGTGCTCATTTCTAGAATGTTAATTGTTTTTATCAGTTTAATATGGATGAATAAATCTGGAATGTGATATTCAAAATTGGGTTTTCGAGAGATTTATATTTTTGCGATAGAGTCACAGATGAATGCAATAAATAAATAAAATGATCTACAAAAATGACACTGAATTTTGCATTATCCGGTACGATTACTTCACGGAAGCTGATACGTTGAACCTAAAATGTATGAAATATTATACGCGACAGTTTCATTCATAAAGTAATAACAAGGTACAAATCTGTTTTCAGAACCCTGATCTCAGACCTATTGTGATCACTGCAATCACTTGATATCAAGGAGCATAGACTAAATATATGATCAGACAAAAGTATAATGTCGAAGAGTATGTAAACACTTGTTGGTAATTGCTCTGCAGTTTATATACTCATAGTGGCGTTTGACACTGACAAAGAAAACGTAATCACACTTTCCACTGAAATAATATTTGAAATCATTTTTCTTACCGACTACACTGAAACGCACAATCTTATGACACTATTCTGTGTATCGCATGTAGATTATCACAGTACAAAAAAAACCAATGTCTACCCAATTAGATGTCATGTTTTCGCTTGTGCGGGCATAAAATAAGATACAGTATGAAAAAACATGCTTTAAAGGTTGAAAATAACGTCATTTTAAGTAATTATAAACCTGCTATATTATCTTTCAAGTTATTTTAAAGGTTATTTTTATTACATCACTGCTATTTTTTATTTTATTCTGTATGTATTGCGATTTCGCCAAATATCAATCGTATTTAAAATCGTACTATATGATATTATAACTTAAGAAAAATTAGCTTAATTTGGATCAAATTGTATTCAAATGTGTGATTATGTGCTTGGACAACGTAGCATCTTTCACGCAAGTATTATTATATAATGCTTATGGCTAAATTACCAAAGTAATTTTCATATATATTTCATTTTCACTGAGGCCTAGCCAAGCTATTTTTTTTCTACGACTTTGTACAATGTCCCATTTTTTTGCCTTGCATATTTGTTACCCTGCTCGTGAATAACTTCGGTGGGGACGGATGTGAGCTCCTTTCATATGGTTTCTATTCAGACGTAAGGCGGCGTGGATATCTGGCCATTTACTCGATGTATCATATAATATATTTATGAAAGGTGATATTCTCGCTTCTCGGAATGTTTGAATCGGCCTCCTTCATCTCTTACTGCAGTTTAAACTCGCTGATGGTTTACTAAATAAAATCGTACTATATATTATTACTATACGTATTATATACATTGGAATTTAGTCCCTGTATTTTCTATAAACTTAAGAAAATTAGCTTAATTTGGATCAAATTGTATTCAAATGTGTGATTATGTGCTTGGACAACGTTGCATCTTTTATGCAAGTATTATTATATAATGCTTATGGCTAAATTACCACAGTAATTTTTATATATATTTCTTGTTCAGTTTAAACTCGCTGATGGTTTACTAAAGAAAATCTGTTTTGGTTTAACTCAACTAGAATTTTTTTATCAATTTTTTTTTGTAAAGTAATTGGAATATTTTATTCAAACGATTTCAAGTTCTATAATTATGATTTAATGGTCGTTTTAAAAAGTTGCGAACTAACTAACTAGTCACTGCCGAAACCTTCCGAAATTGGTAGGTTAGAAAGTAAGTAGTGAGAAAGGTTGGCTTTTGTTAATTATAATTATCCTTTTAACTTGCTCTTATTGGGTAGAGGGTTTTCAAGCGTAAACCCTGTACGCTGCCGTAACGCAAATTAGTGGTATAATAATTTTAACGATTATTATCACTTGTGAGTATTAACGACGTGTTGTTCTTAGCTGTCATCATTATCTACTTATAACCGGCCCAAGTAAGGGGCGATTCTTGATAAACTTTTGAGGTTACTATGGAGAAGTCCCATGCGTGCAGGTTTCCTCACAATGTTTCACTATCCAGTTAAAGTAATTGATTTTTCATTAAAAAAAATCCGTTCCCAGTTGTCATCATCATTTCCGGAGTTGTGATCAACCCATTGCCGGCTCACTACAGAGCACGGGTCTTCTCTCAATATGAGAAGGGTTTGGCCATAGTCCACCACGCTGGCCATGTGCGGATTGGCAGACTTCACACGTCTTTGGAGAACTCTTAGGCGCGCAGGTTTCCTCGCGATGTTTTCTTTCACCGTTGAAGCAAGTGATATTTTAATTTTTTAAAAACGCACATAACTCCGAAAAGTTATAAGTGCTTGCCCGGATTCGAACCGCCGACCTCTGATTAGGAGGCTGACGCCCTAACCACTAGGCTATCACCGCATTAGACCGCAGTTGTCATCAGATGTTGAATAATGAAAGTACACTTGGCTACACTACTCGGCACAAAGTAACTGCATGAAAGTTATCTGTAATATATTCAAGTTATGAGGTAAAGTTGGTTTTAAATTTTATGCAAGTGGGGTATATGCAAGTTATTACTTAGCCGATATTGCTTCGTATTGCGAGGCAAGATAAACACAAATCAGATAGATGCCTCATAACTTATCTTGAAAGATCTCGAAAGATCTCGAGAGATCTCGAAACATGTCAATATGACTTTTATTAATATTGTTGCATAATATTTTCCACAAAATAAGCTACTGGAATATTACTTTGTAGTAATAATTTTGTAAACGTAGCGTTGGTCGACCTCCAACTAAGTGGACAGACGACATCAGACGAGTCGCAGGGAGCCGCTGGATACAAGCGGCTCAATACCGTGGACATTGGAACTTTCTACTAAAGACCTATGTCCAGCAGTGGACATCAAGCGGTTGAAATGATGATGATGATGATGAATACTTTTGTAGTGACCGGATACATGTTTAAAGTTTATTTTGATATCTACTTTCGATTTCATAATCCTAAGGTAGCCGTGCAGAGATCGCTACTAAGCGATAAGGCCGTTGTTTTTCTTACTATTTTCTTTAATGTTGTGGCATGCAAATAAAGAATAATAATAATAATATCCCCTATAAGTAAGCCGTTGACTGTAATCTCACTTGATGGTAATTTATGAAGAAGTCTAAGATGGTAGACGAGGGGCTGTTAGGGTAATGATAAACAAGCATGGGTATGAAATATTGCTCTAATAAGATAGCTCTTAATATCATTTTAAGTAGCATGTAAGATAGTGATAACAAAATGAAAAATTACTTGGCTATGTTTTTTGTGGGCTTCTTCTTAGACAGGGGCGCATTTGGAACCCTCATAGCTTTAGTTTTAAGTTTACGAATCTAGTTATCACCATCAAATCACTACTATGTGAATTATTATTTAAATAATAAATTAAATTGGAATTTGAAATATGGCCAATATTAATACTATAGCCCAAATCTAGATCTTTGTTTGTAGGTGCATTTGTATAACTGGCAAAGATAGAAGCTTCTCAGAAAAATGCAGAAATTACAATTACCCAAATTGCCTTCACAGTTTAAAGAAAATGTATCCTTAAGTACGTTTAATTGTATACATGAAATAAAAGAATGTGTGCGCTGAGAAATACTCGGTTGAAGTTTACCTGATATTTAAACACAGAATTATGACCTAGAGAGGGCCCTCGCTGTAATAGCACTCGAACCCCTCAGGGAGGAGTATCGTAAGTACCTCTCTCAACCATTTTGCAGCGCACGAGCGATTTCTTCAAATGGGCCTGAACAACTTGTAGATAAAACACTTGACAGAACGTTCTATATCTAATGACCCAAAGGCAAAGGCTTTCACGTCGTGACTCACAGTTTTAGGGTTTCGTTGCCGAAGGGTGCAAAAAAGGGACTATGGTCTCTTATCGATATGTACCTTATGAAGTGAGAATTATTTATAAATCCGCCATACTTTGCAGTAATGATATATAGAGTTAATAATGAATAGAGAACGGTGATAACCTAGTAGTTAGGGCGTCAGCCTCCTAATCAGAGGTCGGCGGTTCGAATCCGGGCACGCACCTCTAACTTTTCGGAGTTACGAGTATGTGAGTTTTTACATTAAAATATCATTTGCTTCAACGGTGAAGGAAAACATCGTGAGCAAACCTGCACGTCTGAGAGTTCTCCATAAAGTGAAGGCGTGTGAAGTCTGCCAATCCACACATGGCCAGCGTGTTGGACTATGGCCAAACCCTTCTCATATTGAGAGGAGACCCGTGCTCTGTAGTGAGCGGGTAATGGGTAGATCATGATGATGATGATGATGAGAGAACATGATGCAAGAAACTTGTTTTGCTTTTGGTTATTTTTGGATATAGGTTGAGACGTACTCAAGGATGGCAATATAAAATTATTACTTTGAGAAAGTGTGAATTTTGCACTTACGCATTTGAGCCGTCTCGCCGCTATTATAAGGCGATGCGGATGACGTCACTAGGAAATATAAAGGTCCTCGAAGAAAATACGCCAATATATATCACTAATCCTGAGATATGTGTATAGCAGAATTTTGGTAATCCAATCCAGTACTTATAAAGAAACTTCTGCTATTTTCAAACCTAAGAATAAAATTTCAAATTTAAATATAACCAATCTAGAATTCACTAACTACATCAGCACCCAATTTAAAGAAAGAATAACTTCATCATGATCAACCCATTACCGGCTCACTACAGAGCACGGGTCTCCCCTCAATATGAGAAGGGTTTGGCCATAGTCCACCACGCTGGCCATGTGCGGATTGGCAGACTTCACAGGCCTTTTGAGAACATTATGGAGATCTCTCAGGCGTGCAGGTTTCCTCACGATGTTTTCCTTCACCGTTGAAGCAAGTGATATTTTAAATTTTTAAAAACGCACATAACTCCGAATAGTTAGAGGTGCGTGCCCGGATCCGAACCGCCGACCTCTGATTAGGAGGCCGACGCCCTAACCACTAGGCTATCACCGCTTCTTCAAGAATAACTTAATTAAAAGAAAATAAAATCGGTTCAAGCTTGAGGCAAATCCCAGGATTACATCCGTGGGAAACGGTAATAAAATTAATAAAACAGTCGATGAATTAAAAGATTAAATAACCGCAGTCCGCTTTCATGCTAGCACAAGTAAAAAGCTCACCTCGTTAGCTCGTCCCATTCACCCATTCATCGGATGGTTCGCGAATGGGAGTCCAAAGAATTTGTATCGCGAGAATTTCCGCCTTGAATTCCTATTTAGCATTTCCAACTCGTCGAATAGTTGTACTTCAACCATGTTATGATTAAAATTGATCTGACTATATAATATGGGAGTATGAACCTCTAGTATAAACTGTCTATACACATTATAGCTACCTGACTTACTCGTCAAATTAATTTTAGCTGACATTACGTTCGGTAAGTTTGTCTTGTCATAGTTTCATTACGCTTTAGATCTTAACTGCAATCTCACATGGAGATAAAAGCAGCCATAGATGTAAACGGGCTAACCTGTCTGAGGTAGGGTAGTTATAACAAACCCCTTATTCCTAATTTTAATTTTTGAAGTGAAAACTTCTTTAGCGGCGTTGAGCACTTTTTCTGTAATGGGTATAAACTCGCGTCAAGACACGTGACCTGATCGAAAAAGCGTAAGACGGATGGAGAGTAGACAGCTATCCCCTCTCTACGGCGCGGCGAAAATGTATGCCTGGGCCTACTGTTTCGTTTAGGCAGCGCAGGGCGCTTGCGCGAATGTTCGTGTATGTTACAGCGTGCCACGCGCATCCATGGATGGTGACAGCTGATGGCTCGACCGTCTGTGTAGTGATCACATTGTTGTGTATTCGTAAAATTCATATAAATTGTCATGTTTGTGTACGATAGCGCAATAAATGAATATTGTATTCTACCACATAAATGATAGTACTTTTATACTGATAAAGCAATTGGTGCAAAATTATTCCCTAACCATTCCAAAATATCAAACATGCTCAACGTTAATAATCAAGTTTTCACTTCTGCCGGCACTCCCGGAGTGCAACCCGTCTTTTTTTTTTTATTCAAAACAAGTTAGCCCTTGATTGCATCTCACCTGATGGTAAGTGATAATGCGGTCTAAGATGGTAGCGGGCTTACCTGTCAGGGGTATGGTAAACTGGAACGCTAAATCGCTTGGCGACACGTCTTTGTTGGTAGGGTGGTAACCAGCCACGGCCGAAGCCTCCCACTAGACCAGACTCGAGCCGGGAATCGAACCCAGGACCTCCAACTTTATAATGCGACAGTGCGCGCGCTGCGCCACGGAGGTCGTCAACCTAATTTGTTTACACGTCATCGTACGGGAAAGCTAAATCTCTTAGCGACAGTTCTGGTAAGTAGTGTAATAAGGCATGGGCCTTTACCTTCCACCAGACTGAAATAATGAACCTATAAGACCTGCTTTCATTAGATCACAAGCTAAAAGCATCACCTCGTAGCTAGTCAAATTGAACCATTTATGGAACGTTCACACAAAACGTTCGCGAATGGGAGACCAATGAATTTGCATCAAATCACCATCTTGATCTCTAAGTAAGCATTACAGCTTATATCAAAGTTATTCATTGAACTTGACAGTTAATAACTTTGATATAAGTGATATGTAGTCTGATATGTATTTACGTTACGCAATGGTTCCAATTTAAACTTTCTTTTTTTTCTATTAAATTTTATTTTTATTATTTAATGTTAGAAATACAAATTCTGTGCTCGCTTTTACAGACGAGTCGAACGGAAAGATTAGCAACTGAGACCTTAACTTGGGTCCTGTTGGCACCCGTCGGTTACGAAACCCTAAATTCAAAATCTTCAATTTTAAGAATATAATCAGTGCATTATAACTGGTACTATGTTCTGCTTATAAAATGCCTAAATTCAAAATTTTCAAATTCAAATAATCTTTATTCAAATAGTCCTTTAAGAGGCGCTTTTGACGCTTCAATAATTTACATAGTAGTGATTTGATGGTGATAACTACATTCGTAAACTTAAAACTAAAGCTATGAGGGTTCCAAACGCGCTCCGGTCTAAGAAGAAGCCCACAACAAACTTAGCCAGGTAAATTTTCGTTTTGTTATCACCATCTCATATACCACTTAAAATTATATTAAGAGCTATCTTATTAGAGCAATTAGAGCAATTCAGTCTCACCACTCAAATAACACATGTCAAAAATATTATAGCCCTAGTTTTCTGTTTTTGCAAAGTAAAGTATAGCGTGAAACACACGATCAGCATAATTGCAAGCATATTTTTGTTAGTTTTCTAGTGAAAATATCAATTGTTGTTATTAACATCCGAATAAGCAATAAAAGTCGCATTAACATCAGCTGCGAAATGCCAGAAGGTTTCGCTTCTAATGTGAAGTAAGCAAATGCATTGTAACAAGTGAATGGAAATTTCATTAATAGAGCGCTTTCTAGATTGGGAGTTTCTAGTTCTTTGTATGTGAAGTGGACGCCACTTCCGTGTCTATCTATTCAGAACTCGCAGTCCGCTGAAGTTTGTATTCGAATGTAGTGACCACTGTGACACGAACTCTATGAGAACAACTTAAAGTTCAAAATTAAAAGACGTATGAAGTTATCGTGACCCCATTGCTCTGTTAATAAGTATGTAAATATACCGTAACGAAGCAACCAAGGTATATACCCACTTACTCCGAAAAAATATCGTAGCTGGCGATGATGTACCCACTTACCCCGAAAACATATTCAAGCTTGCGAGGATATGCCCAATTACTCTGGAATCGTATTGAAAGCTTACCATATATCCACTTGCTACGCAAGCAATAAACATATTATCAAATCTTTCTTCTCGTACTTCCTTGGAACCAAATTTAAATTAAAGTTTTAGCCTAAATGCATTTACCATTTTATCTTTTATTGTAAATACATTTATTTTTACCTTGTTGAAAGAAAAAACTGTACCAATCAGATCTAATCAGTAACCTTTTGCATTTTGTTTATGCCATAATATTGTTAAAGGATTTAATTAGAAATACAGCTAAACTATTATAAATAAGTCTTAAATTTATATCCCGTATTTTTTAATCGTAGGTAACCGCTGCCAATTAGCAGGACAGAAGCTACTAATGGAATAAAGTCCTATTCGAATGATTGCTGGTCGCGTTGGAAAGGATTACGTGGCTACATACATGTGTGCCTATGTACGAACGAAGTCAGTTAAATAAAATCCTTTAGTGTAAATTCATTTCAATGTATATGTATGGTAAGAAAGGTGATTTCATAGAATGACTAGCTGTTTCCCGCGACTTCGTCTGCGTAGAATTGCTGATTTCCCGTAAGATTGAGGTTTCCCATGCTGCCAATGCCTCGCTTCAGAAAGTAAGCTACAGGCAAATGTCTTAAAATAATGAATTCAAAAACATAGGACTTTCATACACACTTCAAACCCCTATTTTATGCCCTTAGGGGTGGAATTTCCAAATATCCTTTCTTAGCTGACATCTCATATCAACTACCTACTTGCTAAATTATAGCTTTGTACGTAAAATAGTTTTTGAGATCTCGTGTTTAATCAGTAAGTATGTAAGTACGTCAGTGACCTTTCGCTTTTATATACTCGTATATAGATTATAAAACGCCCATTCCAGAAAGACCAAACAGGTGAATGTAGTAATAATTCTTTAGAGAATATTCTTAACGTACCCAAAAGTAACCTGTACTAGGAAATGATTTTTTTTTTAATTCAACTCCTAAAGGAATTAGACAGGGTATGAAAGTTTGTACCACATTTTTCTTGTTATGTGCATGGAAATTTTGGTACCGGAGCAAACAAATTAAAGTTTATACAAAGGTATTTTAGGACTTTTGAAAAAAACCGGCCGTAGAGTGTTAAAAAGAGGATGAAAGTTAATAAAAAAATCTGTTATTCTTCAATTAATATTCATGAAATACTAATTTTTAAGCTGAAAGTTTGAATAAATCTATATCTGGATGATTACTGTATATTGTATTTATTTTGAAGATCTGTAAAATTGATATAGGCACCAAAATGGACTATAATGAATTTTTTGTATCTGTTTTTCATTAATCACTCAAAATAAAAACGGTAGAAAGTTAACTTGCTGCGTACAAGTTAACCAAGAACGCGTTTTCGATCCTTAGCATAATTGGCAACTGTTAATGATGAATGCCCGGTTCTCCCTCACTGATTTACTGATTATAGTTAACGTTAAAGATTTCCACAATTTGTTTTAAAATTCAAACCTTGATTTCCATATCATATACTATAAAAAGTAATGCGAGCAAAGCCGAGCAATAGCTAATTTAGGTAGTATTAACTGATTTCCAAGAAACTACAACTAACGAACTATTTACTAGCTTCATCTACCTGATTTATCCTGCCTGACTGACTAATCTATTAAAGCATAACTCATACCACTGGGATGAAATGTGGCATACAGATAGCTATTATAAGAAGTCTTTTTTTTTTTTTCATTTTTTTTCCCGGGTGTCCTCTTTTAGTAAAAGAGACCTTGTTTTGCTTTATTGTCAACTTACACACCTTACAATTTTTAGTCTTATATATAAGTCAAAAGACTTTCCGTTAAAACAATAATATCTGTCATAAAATTACAATTTTTACAATTTAAAACCAGACAATTAAGACGATTACAAAAAATATAAACAACAATTAAATTAATACAAAATTACCACAATACACATAAAGCAAAATTATAAAAGGTCTAATAATTAATTAAAAACATTAAAATCACTTATTATAAGAAGTATACTACGAATGGATTTGCGAAAATTCATCCCCTAAAGTTGCAATAAAGGGATTTGAAATTTTTATGAAATTTCAACTTAGTTCAACACTACGTAGCTAGCGAAGCTCTTCTAAAGTTAAACCCAATTATTTCAAAATCACAGACAGAAACTTAAATTTAATTGTATATTGTGCGATATTTACTAAAGGTAACTTTGAACTAGTAAAAGGAAGTTTATTATTAGTGGGGAGAGTTGTTAGTTGTTTGTATGGTAAGTGGACGCGAGTTGCAGACTTGTTAGTTCCGAATGGCGGTTGCATTTGAAACTAAAATTACCGGGGAAATACTATCTGATTGGTATTGAAATACTCTTTTTTAGTTGGATATCTATCCATACGAATTTTGTGACGCGTGCGCTGTTGTTTTATAAAGAGGGATGTTCCAGATTCAATGCCCGGCTCGAGATTGCTACTCGACGACATATCTTCCAGTGAGTGTTCCGGTATAATGACATACACATTTCTAGATATTTTTATAGACCTCTTAAAGACCATTATACTTTTGGTACATTGTATTTACGTACAAGGTACCATTTAGACAGCAAGCACACGGGGATAAAGACAAAGAGGAAGGATAAAAAAATCTCTCCTCTTTGCATTTTTAGTAAAGATAAGGCTTGTAGCTGCCCATACAAAATTGCACTACATATGGCGCATACATCGGCGCGCACCGCACGTCTGCTCCGGTCGCCGGCCGCCTGCGACTGGAACCTCGGGTCGGCGCAATGAGCCGCCTAGTAAACGCCGCGCCGCCGGCGCGATACCAGCTTGAGCGCGGTATTTATACCTTACTGGACCCGCGCGCGTCCGCCGTTCACAGCGCGCGGGGGGCCGCGCCCCGCACCACTCGACGGGCGCTCCCGCACGCTATTGGCTGGCAGAAGGAGCTACTCAGTACCATACTTATACCTAGACCACTAACTATCTAAATAAATGTGGCTAGGTCAAGCTAAAGGCTCTTAAAGACCAGTATACTTGTGGTACATAGTATTTACGTACAATCATACCAATTAGACAGCATACGGGGATTAAGATAAAGAGGAAAGATAAAAAAATATCTTCTCTTTGCATTATTAGTAAAGATAAGGCTTAGCTCTTCCGAAGGCACCGCTTTCTTATCTCCGCAAATATATTTACATTTTAAAATTATAAGTACTTAATTATACACATAGATATATGTCCCACTGTGCGGCATAGGCCTGCACTTACAGATGGGGTGAATAAAGATTTTTCACCCACTAGCTCTCTTACTCTTCATCCCCGCACAGGTTGTGATTTCAAAAACGCATGAACAATATTTCTGCGTCATTACTAACTGACTCAGTTTTATCGTCGATAGTGTCGAACTTCCGTGCAAATTTTTGTCCTATATTTCCCTAGTTCCTTTACAAGAAAACACAAAAAATGATATACAATTATCCATTTAACAAAATGATAGTTATGTGTTTAATACAACGTATTCACTTTGTACAAACTTCAGCAAAATCGATCGATGATCTATTGAAATTTAGTGTTTAGATGTAAGGGCCTACGCACACTTACTGTCGGTGAGTGTAAGTTTGGCGCGGTAGCCGGCGTAGTGGCGCGAGTGGTCGGCGCGGAACCGCAGCCGCAGCGCCGGGCCGCGCGACTGGTAGCGTAGCAGCTTCAGCTTGCCGCCCCAGTCGCCGCACAGCCGCCGCGCGCGTGCAGCTTGCGTGTCGCGCGACCAGCCCGCGCTCACCGCGTCCGACTCGGGGAGCAGGGTCTCCATCTCTTCCCAAACCTGTCGAATGTCGAATGAGATAAGCAATTTGCATAGCGTCTCAACGCCTATTAATTTTTCGAGTTTCTGCTTGGTCGCAATTCGTGCGGTGCTCTCTTGCTGCGTTCTGTCTTGCCAAAAAGGTAAATCGCCTTTGATGCCCTGGGATCAATTCTTGAATATGGAAATCGGCAATCTTGTTTTTTGTTTTTTTGGTCGTCAAAAACAAGATAGAGGTCGTTCTCCAGTTCGTTTAAAGTCAAATGTCATTTTCTAACACAAAAATGACGACTTTTATTTATATATATATATATATATATATATTATTCGTTTTTATTCGTTTCTAAGTCCGAATCCTGGCTCGTGTTTGGTATGCTGAAAGGCTTCGGCCGTGGATAGTTACCGCGTTTCGGCACGACGTCGCGTAGAAACCAATAACGAGTATGGCTTAACCATACCTACAGGTTAACCCACTACCATCTTAGACTGATAGATCTAAGATGGTAGCGGGTACTTAGATCGTTTTCAAGGACTAACTTGTAGTACAGTGTATATAAGAAAAACCTGTTAGTACTAGTAACGAATGAATATATTATGGTTATACAAGGTGTCTCAAAAGAAAGTTCACATTTAAATCTTTTTTTAAAAGAAAAGTCTTAGCTTTATTGAAAAAATGTTTATTTTATATTGAAGTACACTGTTTGGGAATTTATTTTTTAAAAATAACATCGTCCAAATGTAAACCGTTGCGCTCTCGGCATTCATTTAGTCGGCCACTAAAATTGCCTATGACAGCTCGGCAGGTAGTCTCCGTGATGGCTGCCATTTCATGACGGATATTTTCTTTTAATTGTGCCAGGGAAGTCGGTTTATTAGCGTAAACTTTTGATTTGACATAACCCTACAGGAAAAAATCCATAGGCGTTAAATCGGGACTCCGTGGAGGCCAATTTATGTCACCTCGCCTGGAGATTAATTTGTTCGGAAAAATTTCTCGAACTCGAGGCAGAGATCTGTTGGACGTGTGTGAAGTTGCTCCATCCTGCTGGAACCATGTTCTTTGGTTGTAACCAGGAAAGTTTTGCAGTTGGGGTACGAAAAACTCGTCTAACATCTCCACATAACGCTCTGAATTCACTGTGAGTGTGCGTCCCCTTCCATCTTCAAAAAAGTAAGGGCCGATAATTCCTCGCGCCGACATCGCTGCCCATACGGTGACTTTGGGTGAATGTAGCGGTTTCTGATGTTTTTGTTTTGGGTTGGTTGCACTCCAGTAACGACAATTTTGCTTGTTTACATGCCCATTCAGATGAAAATGGGCTTCATCGGAAAACAAGATGTTGGTGAACGTTGGAAAGCGCTCAATCATCTGATTTACAAAGGCAAGCCTCTGACCAGCATCTTGAGGCTTCAGTTCTTGCACTAACTGAATTTTGTACGGGTGCAGCTTTAAATCTTTGTGTAAAATGCGGCATAATGAAGATCTGTGCACATTTAAAGCAACAGCACGCTTCCGAATCGAGAGGTTTGGATCATCTCGAATAGACTGAGTAACACTGTCCACGTTTTCGGCTGTTCTTGATGTTCTTGGTCGCCCAGATTTTGGTTTCTCCAGAGTTGACCCAGTCTCTTCAAACTTCTCAACCCATTTTGCAATGAGTCGAGTGCTAGGCGCATCATTTAAGTGACGAATATGTCGAATACTGCAGAATTTTCTACGCGCTACAGTCGCCGAATTACCGTTTTTGTAAAACTCACGTACGCACAACGCACGGTCCGCACCAGAGAAACGCTCCATAGCGACTAAATTCCCAAGAGCCAGACTACCGACTGACATACCCCCCGCGCCCCTCAGAATAGTTGCTTTCGCGTAATAAGATAAGCAAATGTGAACTTACTTTTGAGACACCTTGTACATAAAACGTGTCTCGGTATATAATGTAATAGCGATCGGATCTCTTTCACAATTTTGTCAAATACCCAAATGAATGAATCAAACAATAAAGTAGAGTGCCGAGAGATTCTACTTATTCGATCGCGTGAAAGTTTGCATAAGTAACTTTATAAGCAAAGTATATAGAATCGAAAGAGCGCCATCTTTTGTGTAATAGATGACACTACATTCTTTCAATCCATTTGGATTCCAAACAAATTAATGTTAACTTTGAGGGTAGACGAAAGGAGAAACGAATGTTGACTACTCTTTCGAACTCTTGTCGCCTCTTCTTGCCTTCTGAGCCGATACAATACCGGGATTTTCATCATGAAAGTTCTGTTATAAAGGTTTCAAAAAGAATTCACAAATTAAAATTCAAAGCGTTAGTAGTAGGTCTCTCACCTCGTTTTCCATGTGATAGGTGTGATGGTCTTGCGCCACCCATTCCTCAGTGCCATGCTCCGTGATGTTGTCCAACCCTGACTCCAAGATCTCCAGGTAATCGTAGCTGCAACTGTGGGCAAATTAAAGCACTAAGATATTTAACAAGGACAGACACTTTTTGGAGTCAACATCTACTGAAGATGCCGGGTATGGGAGCGGAAGTCTGTTCAAATGTTAAGTTAAACAATAATCAGCAAGTATAATTTGCTATATTCCGCCGACAACCGGGAGATTTGTATAATATAACACCACACAAAATCTACAAAATCTAAGTAAAGTAAACTTTACTTTTCGCGCTTGTGAAGTCAAAATCTCCTGAGGATGATCCGGTGTCGGGTCCAAACGTGCGTAGAGGTTCTAGTGGAAGATTTTGTGTGGTGTTATATTATACAAATCTCCCAGTTGTCGGCAGAATATAGTAAATTATACTTGCTGTTTATTGTTTATCATGGACTTCCGCAAAGTAACGCTTGCTTCTATTCATTAAATGTTACGTTGACACACACAGACAGATAGATTAACTTGTCCATTTTTGCAGTTAAATATGTATGCAATACATACGTGTTGGTTGTTGCCGAATCTTGTTACCATAAGACGACCTTAAGGAAAGCCGTCCCAACAACTTCATTAGCGGCGTTCAAGATTGCGTACCGCGTGTAACCAATCACGAGACGCGCTCGCTTAAGGAAGGCTTGTGATTGGTCGCTCGTATGTGAAAATATGTTATGTTAGGCTGTTTCTTCATGTATCTCATACGACTCAGCGACAAAGCCGATCATATAAAATGCTTGCAGGTTTCCGAAAAGTATAATAATACCACTATGACTCTGTCATAGATCGTAAATATTTGTTTTTGTCTCTTGTCTGTTTTTTTTTTGTTTTTAGTGTATATTTGTTTTGTTTAGACTTATGATGTTATTATGTGTAATCATTTAATTAGTGTTATTGGATATTGTCCGTTCTAATTAAATTAAAATTAAAAATAAATAAATATATACGAGATCATTGGAGACGCACACATTCTGGAGATATAAAAATGTAATACTTTTTATGCTGGAAAATTGCCCGCAGAACTTTTTTTAACAAAATTTACCTTTTTTCAATGATGATCTTGCATAAAGTGCCTTGATAATGTGTTATTTAGGTTCTCAATGACACTTTATAATAGGCACTTTATAATTTTAACTCTAACACGCATGCTACGAGATAACAAAGTCTGCCCGTTTTTCTCCTCTCATAGATTTCTATGATCTTAGAAAAAAGTTTCTTTGGGAAACTATGCCACCATCCTGTATTTATTTATTTATTTTATTTATTTGTTTATTTATTCAAAGCGCCACCAACAGAATTATATGCAAAAAAAAATAAACATTTTAAAAGCCTTAAGTGCTAGGATATACATATAAATCAATTTAGAGGTAACTACAGCATGCCTAATAACTTAAGTCGATGCTAATATGTCGCTAATAATATAGTATGAAAATTTTTTATTTATTAATGTTTCATTGAATATTGTTATGTCTATGTAATTTACTGAATAAACTTGAATTTTTCTTAATGTATTTATATAGTGCTGTCATTAGTTAAAGTGCTGGTGTAGTGTTAGTCAAATTAATGGACTGTACTTCGGGTAATGTATAGCAAACAGCGTTACGTCACACTCGGGTCAATATCGGGCTAATATCGTGGCCCTATATCCTCAACGCGTCCCTCCCTTACCCGTGTAGGTAGGTAGTAGGACTCCCATACTGTACCATGCATCTAGGATAAAATATTGTTTAATTTATTTATTTTATTTTGTTGCAAATTGTTTATACATAACAAGTTGGGTGTTGCTTGACGACCTCCGTGGCGCAGCGCGTGCGCTGGTTGCATTTTAAGAGTTGGAGGTCCTGGGTTCGATTCCCGGCTCGAGTCTGGTTTGGTGGGAGGTTACGGCCGTGGCTAAGTACCACCCTACCAACAAAGACGTGTCGCCAAGCGATTTAGTGTTCCGGCAAGATGTCTTGTGAAAACCAATTAGGAGTTAGCCCGCTACCATCTAAGACCATATCATCACTTAACATCAGGGGACATGTTGTCAAGGGCTGACTGATGGTATAAAAAAAAAACTAAGTCTGAAATCGACCGTAGTTGAGAGATCGATTTTATTTATTTTTCTTTGCATCGTCTTAAAAAACGTTTGCAGAGTAATAACACTTTTCCAATATAAAGTTTTCTTAGCTACGTTCAGAATGTAGTCTGGCAGATTATTATATATTTTTATAGACATTACGTAGGGACTCGAGGTGTGAAGTTTTAGTTTTAATGGTGGGGAGGGTTAGTTTATTGGCATATCTTTCGGGAAATCGAGGAGGTTATTCTTTTTTTTATAAAGGTGTAGATTTTTCTTAACAAATTTACATAATTCAAAGATAAAGATGGCAGGTAGGGTAAGGATTTTTAACTCTTTGAATTGAGGTATACTTCACACGCCTTTGAGAACGTTATGGAGAACTCTCAGGTATGCAGGTTTCTTCACGATGTTTCCACCATTCAAGCAAGTGACATTTTAATTGCTATATTTTTTATACACTACAAATTAACCGCCACGGAGGTCAGCAAAAGACGTAACGTAGGAGAGGAGGAGCCCGGGATCGAACGCCCAACCTCTGATTAGGAAGTGGATGTCCTAACCTATATGTCATTGTCATATGTTATATCACAGCGTATTGAAAAGTAAATTAATATTACTACATATAAAATAAATAGTTATCCGTATGTTTACCAAAAGACCAGTGCGGTCACCCTACCGAATGTTAATGTATGGAAACCTTAATTAGACCCATATGCATTATTGATTTCTTGTTGAGATGCTTTGGGGGAATCAATTTATCGTGTATTCCAGTATGAATAGGTGAATCTCAACGGCGAATTTAATGATTTGGAATTTAACTTCGCGTATTCAAAAGTCTCATTGGTCTAGTGTAAACCGTACATACCACAAAATACGAAGACCTAGCGCTGTCGCATTATAAATTTGGAGTTCCTTGGTTCGATTCCCGGCTCGAGTCTGGTCTGGTGGGAGACTTTGGCCGTGACAAAGACGTGCCAAGCGATTTAGTGTTCCGGCACGATCTTGCGTAGAAACCAATTAGGAGTATGTGTCTACGATACCCTTATACGATACGATACCCTTAACAATTTAGCCCGCTAACATCTTAGGCTGCATCATCACTTACACCAGGTGAGATTGCCGTCAAGGGCTAATTTGTAGTGGATAAAAAAAAAGTTTACCGCACCCCTAAAAAGTATGAAATAAATAAATTATTATTTTCAGTATATGCTACCTCTCACGCCCGTGTGCAAAATAAATACATATAAAAACCAAAAGAGATATAATAAACTTAAATAGATAATAATAAATAAACTTACATATACATTACATAAATACATATTTGCACCGGGCGGAGGAATACGCCCCGGCAGGGGAGACCAAACGGCCGGGGGTCAGGGCGACAGGTTGAGAAACCGGCGGACTATCCTAGCCGAGTCCAGCAAGACCGCTTTTTGCATCCTGGCTGCGAGCGAACTGCCACGGAACCCCAGTCGCCTCAGATGGTGAGCGAGGCTGACTGGGATCAACCCATTCGCAGATATGACGATTGGGATGGTTTCAGCAGACTGCACATGCCACATGTCGGAAACCTCGTGAGCCAGATCGAGATACTTACGCTTTTTCTCCGTCTCAGCTCTCACGAGGTTTTCGTCATATGGAATGGTGATGTCCACCAAAAACACCCTCGACTGTGCCCGGTCCACCAACACGATGTCAGGCTTATTCGCGAGAATAGTCCTGTCCGTGATAATGGACCGGTCCCAATAGAGCCGGACTCCGTCGCGCTCGAGTACCGGCACCGGTGTGTACTGGTAATAGGGCAACCTCTCATCCAGGAGACCGTACTTCAGAGCAAGCTCTTGGTGAAGGATTTTGGCTGCTTGGTTGTGTCTGTGCAAATACTCAGTGTTGGCAAGCGCGGAACATCCCGAAAGCACATGTCTGAGTGACTCGCCGGGATGGCGACAGGCTCGACAGATGTCGTGAGTGCCATCCTTCAGAATATACTTTCGGTAGTTCCGCGTCTTAACCACCTGATCTTGTATCGCACAGACAAAACCTTCGGTTTCCCCAAAGAGGTCACCGAAGCGCAGCCACTGCACGGACGCTTTCCTATCCACGTGTGGCTCATTAAGAGCTTTAAAAAAGCGTCCGTGCAGTTCCTTCCCCTTCCATACGGTCTCCCGGTCAGAGGTGGTCAGTACCACCGGTTTCCGCCACTCGGCTTGGGCTAAGGATAGTGGAGTAAGTCCTTTATCACTTACTATGACCTCTCTATGCATGGGGGACTCCCTCATCGTCTCAAAGTAGGTTCTGAGGCTAGATATCTCCCGGTTATGCATGGTCTTGACGCTCAATACGCCTCGACCCCCACATTTCCGGGGGATATACAACCTCATCACAGACGATTTCGGGTGGTGCATGCGATAGAGAGTCATAGTCGTGCGGACCTTTCTGTCCAGGGCGTCAAGTTCGGTCTGAGTCCATCTGAGCACGCCAAAGGTGTACATGAGAACTGGCATAACCCAGCCGTTATAAGCTCGCACCTTATTGGCGCCTGACAAAAAACTTTTGAAGATTTTTGTCAGGCGGCCAAAAAAGGCCTCGCAAACAGACTGTTTCATGTCTGTTTGCGAGGCCTTTTTTGGCCTCGCAAACAGACATGAAACAGTCTGTTTATATATAATTATTATTATTATTATAAAAAAGTAAGTTCGGTGCCATCTTAGACAGCAGTATCACTTACCACCAGGTCAGATGGCTGTCAAGGGATAACTAGTGGTGAATAAAAATTGGATCGGTAATTGGTTATTCGGTTTAAGAACTATGACATCGTTTTTGAATATCATTGGTACTATATATTTTTATTTTATTTCATGAAAATAGTCATCATCATCTGTAAAAATGGTATTTATGAATCAAAGTCGCCAAAAGTACTATTTTAATAAAGATAACATAATAAACGGTTATAGAATAATAAAAAAAACCTACGAAAAGTTTCATTCTTCGTGCCACATCTTTGTACGCACAATCTACAGAACTCTTCAAAATCCGCTCGAGACTTATCTCCTCATAAATAACGTTCTGTGATAAAAATCTGGAATCCGGACCATTTAGGTGACAAGAAGGCGAGAATAAAAAAGTTTCGGAAACATGTTTTAAAGATAGGACCTTTTATTCATCGAGGATGGATTCGTACAATAATAATCTCAGAGACAGCATCTCGAACGCCCTAAGCTCGTCGTTAGGTTAGGATGTTCGAATACAGATAACGGGTTCCTGGATTCGACTCGAAGATTGGGCCATTCGATTTTGCAGGATTTGCTGTTACGTAAGGACATATATTTGTTTGTAAATTTATATCACGTATATATGTTTTAAGTATGTATTATTTCATATATTTAGTAGCATGTAGTTATTAGTGTGTATGTATATTTAACTATTGCAATTTCTCGTAAAACTTTTAACTTATTGCCTCCAATGAAGTGGTTGCGTGGAAGAAATCACCATTATTGATAAGGTGCCAATTGCTGTTTATCTTATTTTAATGTTTTTCTGTCCTTTATAAAAAGCATTGCAATAAAGTAATAAAATAAGTTTGCTTAAATAAATCAATAAAATTGGTAAATCCTGCTAACACACATTGGAGGGAGTTTTAACCCGTTAAATATCTTTGAGTAAGCTGTTACAGCCTAGTGATTAAGCCAATCACCTCGTTAAGCTAATCGTTCACCTGCTAATCAGAGGTCAGGGGTTCGATCCCGGGCACGCACCTCTAACTTTTCGCAGTTACGTGCGTTTTTAAGCAATCAAAATATCACATGGTGAAGGAAAACATCGTGAGGAAACCTGCACGCCTGAGAGTTTTCCATAATTTTCTCAAAGGATGGTGAAGTCTACCAATCCGCACTTGACCAGCGTGGTGGACTATGGCCAAACCCTTCTCATATTGAGAGGAGATCCGTGCTCTGTAGTGAGCGGGCAATGGGTTGATCATGATGATGATGAACTATTATTATCAAAATGAAAATCTCTTCATCGCCTCTTATACTACGAGATATAATGGCAGCCATTTATCGCAAGCCTTTGGGCTATTGGAACGTGAATCCTGTGTCTACGAATCTATTTAGCGTGTAACGTTACGAAGAAAACGATTTTGTTCTAAGTTATCAGAAAACAAATTGCCTGTTGGTTTTTTGTTTGTTTGCATGTTTGTTGCTCACGTTCGTCTCAACCACTGCACCAAATTCGATTAAACTTTGTACATATATGCAACCAAGGCGTAGGTATAAAACAAAATAGTTTGTAAAACCCAAAGCTGACCCCAAACATCACTAACACAGGCTGTTATATTTATGTCCCCACTTTTAATATTATAAATGATAGTGTAAGTATGTTTGTTACGCTTTCACGCAAAAGTACTTAACCGGTCGTCATGAAACTTGGTACACATATTCTTGGAGGTATAAGAAGTAATATAGGATTCTTTTTATTAAACAAAAACTGGTTTAAAAACAAAAAAATTGTTTGTTTAAATATAATTATTATATTGATTCATTGATATTGTAATGATCTCCGATACTTATGTATCAGAGATCATTATGGCTTTATTATTCATGGCTTCAATGCGAGCGCTATCGCGGCTAAAAGCTAGTATTATATAAAGGCCTGCAAATGCATGCCCAAAGACCTAGGGGGTATAGGTTTCATATAATTGCCGAGTCCCATTGGCTTTCTTCACAGGACGTTTTGACTGGGGTATGCAATCTTTAATAGCAACAAGTTGACACTCTTTTTTTTTTGGACTATCTATTAGCTGTACCAACCCTATTGGTTGCCACAGCGTAACCGGGCTGTACACCGAAGGCTCCTAGCTAAGGGTGCACTAATGTTATGCACGTACGAAATGCATGCCGCTGAAAAGCACAAAACATATTCGGAACCGGCCAGCAATAACTCATCCGGCAGCTCTCTATCTCGATGTAACCCACATACAGAGCGCTGACTAAGCCAACGTTACGTGACGCTCGCCGCCGCGTGCCAAGCACAATGATTGCCAAGAACCGCGGCCAAGTTGCGGCGTATGAAGCCATTTTGTGGAGCGACGTTTTGTTTGACCAATGAGATCCATATCAATATTATACTCCATATTCCGGTGCAAATCTATCGATTTCCCGCAGTAAAATGTCTCCGATGACCCGAATCCCGAAAGTATTCAATACTTTAAGCAGCTTGAGAAGGGAATTTTGTATTCATTTATTTTAAACAACTTTATTGCACATATGAAACAAAAGGAAAAAAATATATAATATAAAAGCAAAAGACGACCGTATCTCTAAAAGCGATCTCTAAAAGGCCACCTTTTTGAAAGAAGTTGAAAGATAATATGTAGAGGTGGGAAATCGCAACACCTATACATATAATTAAAAATAAAATAAATGAATAATTTCTATAATATATGTCCGAGTCAAGGGCGTCCGAGTTGTTTTTTAGTAAGAGTGACGTCAGCATTGCTGACGTCACGCTTTTGTTTACTTTTGCTCATAGTAATTAAAACTACAACTTCCGGAATTACACTTTTATTGCGAAAATAATTAAGAGGTCCGAATGGTCCGACGTATCGAGCGAGAATGCCAGGAAAGGAACAACCACCCTATTTATAGCTAAGCATACTGGTGCAAAATTGATTGCTACCTTCTAAATACACTGATTAGCAAAGAAATGATTAATTAGTTATTTAAAGAGTTCAAATGTGGGCAATTATTGGATTCTTGATTTTCTTGACGCCGCGGAATGAAGTTAATAACTCCTTCACGCCGACACATATTTATAAATAAAAATATATTATTAGGCTTAGTGTAACAGACGTAGAAATTAAGTAAAAAAATGTTTTAGGTTTTATATTGATATCAAGCCTGTTTTTTTAAAATATATTTTTAATTACTAGATACAGTTTTATTATAAGAATAATTTAATTCTGTGTGCTTGGTTGATGTGCGTTCTGAAACCTTTGATCAGATTGTGACAAGTTAAAAAAAAATTGTCTTCGTATTGCAAAGCATGCCGCGTTCAGCTAGTTAATAATCATCATCATGATCAACCCATTACCGGCTCACTACAGAGCACGGGTCTCCTCTCAATATGAGAAGGGTTTGGCCATAGTCCACCACGCTGGCCATGTGCGGATTGGCAGACTTCACATGTCTTTGAGAACATTATGGAGTACTCTCAGGCGTGCAGGTTTCCTCATGATGTTTTCCTACACCGTTGAAGCAAATATTTTGATTTTTTAAAAATGCACATAACTCCGAATAGTTAGAGGTGCGTGCCCGGATTCGAACCGCCGACCTCTGATTAGGAGGCTGACGCCCTAACCACTAGGCTATCACCGCTTCTCGTTAATAATAAGAAAGAGGAAATTTACGGTAATCTAATAGATTACTGTATCATGTAAATCATTTAAAAAATTTTGCTTAGCCTTTGATTTTGTACGGTAAACATATTTTTAAAACTACCTACGTTGCTCATTACGACGTCATTCCATTAATGGTATTTTTTTGTAACTGTAGATTATCTACTATAAAATAAATATGAAGCCTTCTACTGGAACGATCATGAAAAATACCAACCAAAATCCTTCGTGCACTTAAGAATTTGGAATCTATCGATATATTTTCCTTAGCCCTGGAATAAAGAAATAACTCTTCGTCTATTACATTGATATTTTGCCAAGAAACCGATTATGTATACCCTAACCTATATATATTCATTGCGGTCCTGTAGTTGCGGACAAAGCGGACGGACGGCCATTGTGCTGCTGCGAAGCGGTCCTGCTTTTGTTCTTATTGATGCGATTAATCCATTTGTGTCTGTTACCGATTCAGCATAAATGGGTTACCGGGTTAGGGGTGTGTTGCCCGCGACTTTGTGTGCTTGGACATTGAATAAATATTTAAGAGACAGAAATATATAGTTACATTTATAAATAATTAAATTTTACATGTGACTTTGACTATTAATTGACCATAAACATAAATTTTAAAATATTATTTTTTGCATGCCTACCCGGCAGATTGTTAAGCATCACTAATTTAATGTAACACCAATATACCGACACCATCTGTGCAAAATAAATGATTTGATTTGATAAATGAATGAATACAACTTTATAGTAAACCACAACAAAGGGGAGAAAAAACAGAAAACAATACAAAAACAGTATCATTTAGCCTTATCGCTACATAGCGAATTATTGCAGGCAACCAAAGACGTCGAAGACACATACGGAAAGAGGAAGGTGGTGCAATGTAAGTATATGTACACTTTTTATATAGTTTACCACAAGGTTAGGTATACCACAAGTTAGCTCTTGTCGGCGATCTCTCCTGGTGATGTTACAGTCTAAGATGGTAGCGGGCTAACCTGACGCTAAATCGCTTGGCGCCACGTCTTTGTCGAAGCCACCGACAAGACCAGACTTAAGCCGGGAATCGAACCCAAGACCTCCAACTTTATAACACGACAGCGCTCGCACTGAGCCACGGAGGTTAGATAACCAGAAGACGCTAAGAGATAGTCTCCTCCAACAAGACCAGACTTAAGCCGGAAATCAAACCCAGGACCTTCAACTTTATAATACGACAGCACTAGCTCTGCACCCTTACCCTTCTTGATACCCTTACCCTCATTTTTTTTTCGTACTGTCTATTAGCTGTACTAAGCCTATTGGTTGCCACAGCGTAACCGGGCTGTTTGGCGAGCTTCGGAAAGAAGCTCTGCCAGAAGAAATTATGTGCCCTAGGGCTCGAAGAAACTAAGGAAACGGCTGCCTAAGGGCACCTCCTTTGAGGCCGAACCTCGGCTTAGGCGGACGGACGGTGATTGGTCCGTACGTCTCCGAGGCCGTGGATGTAGCCCACGTCCGGATGACATAAGATAGCGGGCAATTTTCCCTCATTGACAGGTCGTCAATGTACGACAGAAGAGGAAGGGTTAAGATGACCTCCTGGTTTTGACGACCTCCGTGGCGCAGCGCGCGCTGTCGCATTCTAAAGTTGGAGGTCCCGGGTTCGATTCCCGGCTCGAGTCTGGTCTGGTGGGAGGCTACGGCCGTGGCTAGTTACCACCCTACCGACAAAGACGTGTCGCCAAGCGATTTAGCGTTCCAGCACGATGTCGCGTAGAAACCAATTAGGGGCGTGGGTTTACCATAGTCCTAACAGTTCAGCCCGCTACCATCCTAGACAGCATCATCACTTACCACTAGGTGAGATAGCAGTCAAGGGCTAACTTGTAGTGTGTATAAAAAAAAATGGACAGAAAACGCTAAGGAATAGGGTCCCGTTCGAGTACGGAACGCTAAAAAGAAAAAAGTAATTTGGCCAGATATCATTTCTCCATTGTCATTACAATCATACTAATGGAAAGATCTCCATGGTGTATAAGTCCTAGAGATAAAGGGAACTCATTATGCTGTCAATCACGGCGGTCGCCTGAGATTTTATTTGAAATTTATTGCTTGGGGCGAGTTTCTATAGCCATTATATTTTTTTGTATCTCGTCTACAAAACTGTAATAGGGTGAATTCTGTCCATTAAATATATTTTATAAAATTTTAATTGGAGGATGCTTTGCTATCGATACTGAGCCCAAAACATTTTTTTTTTTTCATTTTTTTGTGTGTCTGTCTGTTTGTCTGTATCTTGATCGCGCATCACATGGAAACTGCCGGATAGATTTGAATGAAATTTCATATAGAAGTAGCTAATACTCCGGTTCAACATATAGCATAGTTTTTATCTCGGAATTCAGCACGGTTCTCTTGTGAGAGGGGATGAAAGTCAAAATGTGTCATCACATCACGATCAACCCATTACTGGCTCACTACAGAGCACGGGTCTCCTCTCAATATGAGAAGGGTTTGGCCATCGTCCACCACGCTGGCCATGTGCGGATTGGCAGACTTCACACGCCTTTGAGAACATTATGGAGAACTTTTAGGTGTGCAGGTTTCCTCACGATGTTTTCCTTCACCGTTGAAGCAAGTGATATTTTAATTATTAAAAAACGCACATAACTCCGAAAAGTTGGAGGTGCGTGCCCGGATTCGAACCGCCGACCTCTGATTAGGAGGCTGACGCCCTAACCACTAGGCTATCACCGCTTCATCGTCTATAATATAATAAAACTGAAATAGGGCGAATTCTGTACATTAAATATATTTTATAAAATTTTAATTGGAGGATGCTTTACTATCGATACTGAGCCCAAAACAATTTATTTTAATTTTTTTTATCTTGCTATCTGTCAGAATCTTGGCCGCGCATCACATGGAAACTACCGGATGGATTTGAATGAAATTTCATATAGAAGTAGCTGATACTACGGTTCAACATATAGCATAGTTTTTATCCCGGAATTCAGCACGGTTCTCTTGGGAGAGGGGGTGAAAGTCAAAATGTGTATTTAGTTGTAATTCATTACCGCGTACTCCGATTTCATTAATTCTTTTCTTTTTAGAGAGGAGATACTTTACAGATTATCCTGTAATTATTTCAAGGTCGCCGGTTTAGTAATCCATTGCTTCGTGATTGGAAGACAAACAAACACACTTACAAACACAAACTTAACGCAGACGAAGACGCGGGCGTCAGCTAGTTATAAATAAGTTTGCCCGCTACCGGCTTGGACTGATTCATCACTTTCGACCATGTGATATTGCGGTTTAGGGCTAACTGTTAGTGGAAAAACAGATGTCTATTGCAAATAGCCAATTGAGGCGTTCAAGTTTATAAAACACAACAAACTTTTTAAACTAAATAAATACAGAATATGCATTATTGAAGCGGTGATAGCCTAGTTGTAAGGGCGTCAGCCTCCTAATCAGAGGTCGGCGGTTCGAATCCGGGCACGCACCTCTAACTTTTCGGAGTTATGTGCGTTAAAAAAAATTAAAATATCACTTGCTTCAACGGTGAAGGAAAACATCGTGAGGAAACCTGCACGCCGGAGAGTTCTCCATAATGTTCTCAAAGGCGTGTGAAGTCTGCCAATCCGCACATGGCCAGCGTGGTGGGCTATGGCCAAACCCTTCTCATATTGAGAGGAGACCCGTGCTCTGTAGTGAGCCGGTAATGGGTTGATCATGATGATGCATTATTATTTCACAATCTCTGTTGCACAGTGCGTGAATTGTCGCACATATATTATCTATGTAAATTATTTTATATACATCGTACATCTCTGGTGGAAAGACACCCTAACCCTTAAACCAGCATTCCGTAATGGCTTGAGCCATGCTAAAAGTTTTAATAAACTCTCCTTTGTGCAGAATTTCATAATTTTTATGTTTACTTGGAAACATTGTATCGTTTGTGAAAGATAGAAAAATACAAGGGCATCATATTTATCTAACATAAGGGTGCTTTTCCACCATAGATGCGCTATGCTACGTTGCTAAGGATGCGTTTGATATCCACCAATCATATGATTAGTGCATATAGCTTAACACTGGTGGAAACGGATTCAACTAAGATATATTTTTTATATGGAAGGATGCGTACTATGGATGCCTGGTAGGAGACGGTACAGTATGTCCGCGTTTGTCGCTGAGAGTAGACATGCCATCGTGAAAGCAAAAAGTTGTTTTATATCTCGCAATATGCGAAGAACTCATGGCGGCGCATCTTCCTCCCACAACTACATAACTCAGTATTGGTGGAACCCTCACCGTCCGACCCCTCCCGTTATCCCAAACGTCGCCTAAGCCGAGGTTCGGCCTCAAAGGAGGCGCCCTTAGGCAGTCGTTCCCTTAGTTTCTTCGAGCCCTAGGGCTTAAAATTTCTTCTGGCAGAGCTTCTTTCCAAAGCTCGCCAAACAGCCCGGTTACGCTGTGGCAACCAATAGGGTTTGTACAGCTAAGAGACAGTCCGAAAAAGAAAAAAAAAATTGGTGAAAATGTTCACATATTTTAGCAGCATAGCTGCATAGCACATCTCTGGTGGTAAAGCATCCTTAATTTTTTTTTTTTTTTTTTTCGGACTGTCTATTAGCTGTACAAACCCTATTGGTTGCCACAGCGTAACCGGGCTGTTTGGCGAGCTTTGGAAAGAAGCTCTGCCAGAAGAAATTTTGAGCCCTAGGGCTCGAAGAAACTATGGGAACGACTGCCTAAGGGCGCCTCCTTTGAGGCCGAACCTCGGCTTAGGCGACGTTTGGGATAACGGGGGGGTCGGACGGTGAGTGGTCCGTACGTCTCCGAGGCCGTGGATGGAGCCCACGTCCGGATGACGTAAGATAGCGGGGACCTCGTCTTCGCCGGCGAAGACGGTGTGTAGCGTATGATTGTGTGGTAGGTGGTACGAGTGTGTTGTCAGTAGTCATCTGATCGTCAGGGTCATGAAGGATATGTTTAGGTCTCCTCTTTCGGAGAGGAGCGCTTAGGTCGGGGGAGTAAAAAGAAGCCGCAACTACGAGAGGGTTGGGGTGTCGGATTGATTTCTCGAAATAGATTTTCGAGAGTTTCTTAAAGTGCTGAGCGATAGTGTCAAGTTCTAGGTCTCTGTGCAGATCTACGTTACGCACATACCAGGGACAGCCGGTTGCCGTGCGCATGAAACGATTCTGAATCGTTTGAAAGGTTTTATACGTGGGACGAAGCGCTATAGCGGCGCTCGCGTAAGACATGATTGGGCGGATACAAGTTTTATATAATGTCACTTTGTGACGGAGAGGTAGCCTACTGCGTTTATTAATCATGAAGTAGAGTCTGTTAAGAACAAAACGGGCTTTCTGACTGACTCTACGTATGTGCGGCGAAAAGGACAGGCGACTATCAAAGGTTACACCTAGATATTTGACAGTGCGTTCCCATGGAATCACACGATTAAATAATATAAGGTCCTTTTTGTATCTGGGGTCAGGGCGGTTTAGTCCGGTAAAAAGAAGCGCTTTGCTCTTTTCCGGGTTAGCTTCTATCCTCCATTGGCGGAACCAAGCGCCTAAGCGCTTGATCGCTTTCTGAAGGCGGGCTACTATGTACGGTAGCGAACGACTGGTCGTGTAAAGAGCAGTGTCGTCCGCGTACTGGGCTAGCTCTACATAAGGGCTCTTGGGTATATCGCTCGTGTACAGCGTATAGAGGTAGGGCGCTAGAACTGAACCCTGGGGTACGCCGGCCTTTAGGGGTCTCCTAGACGACAGAGTGCCGTCTATTCGAAACCTAAAGGTGCGATCGGTTAAATAGTCTTTTAATAGGTATAAAAGCCTATCCGGGATACCCTGGGTTTGTAATTTATAAATGAGACCGGCGTGCCAGACTTTGTCGAAAGCCTTGGCTACGTCGAAGAATACGGCTCCTGTGAGGCGACCACGTTTCCAATCGTAAAGCCCTCGCGCCACGTGCTCCGTTAGGCGGTGCACTTGGTGGACGCTAGAATGTTTGGATCGAAAGCCAAATTGCTCGTCATTGATAAGCTTTTTAGCTTCGATGACGACTTTAAGTCGGGCGAGTATTATCCTCTCGTACACCTTTGCTAAGGAGTTGAGAAGACTTATAGGGCGGTAACTAGAGGGGAGGTTAGCGGGCTTACCAGGTTTTTTAATACCTATTACTATAGCCTCTTTCCACTCTGTGGGGAAAGAGCATCCTGCCAGCAGGGCGTTATATATCATTACCAGTAGGTACAGTAGCTGGGGAGGGATGCATTTAAGTGCCCTGTTTGTGATCACATCGGGACCGGGAGCTTTCTTAGAGTGCAGCCTATTGATAATCGACTGAACCTCTTCGCAAGTCGTGGGAGCTATGGGCTCGCTGTCTGGAGACAGTGGGCCTAGTGAGTCTATTTTATTGGTGACGATACCTACAAAGTTGGGATTTATAGAACTATCGCTCGGGGTGCACTGTGCTTCAAACGAGTCAGCGAGGCATTCGGCCTTATCCAGATCTTCGAAAGCGGGTGGAAGATTGGGTCGTAAGAGAGGGGGTGTGGCCGCAACGTGGTCAGCTTTAAGAGCTCTCGCTAGGCCATGGTACGCTGTATGGGATGGCGTGAGCTCTCCTAGCTTTCTGTCCCAGTAGTGGGCCCTCAGAGAGTCAAGGCGAGCCCTGAGCTCTCTTTGGATTTGCCAGAGTTTTCTCCGGTTGTCGTCTGTCGGACAGTCGGCATGTGCCCTAGCTTGGCTGTTCTTACGCGTCAGTATTTGTCGAACGTTGGCCGGCAATTCCCTACGACCGAAGTCGTTAGAAATTGTGCGGGAACAGTCGTTGACTGACTGACGAACGTGCCTGGTAAAGTGAGACGCTGCACGTTTAGCGTCCTCTACGGAGTCTATGGTGTCGGGGATTTCATTAAGGTGCACAGAGTCTAGTGTTTTAAGTCGCTCGGTTAAGTTTTTCCAATCTACTATTACTTTGGTCGGAGGGGGGGTGTCTACCGGGGGTCCTAGCTGGAGTAGGACGGGACGGTGGTCAGAGCTAAGCTCGTGTAGTACTTCTAAAGAAAACACATGAAGTGTGATATTCTTAAAAATAGCTATGTCCAGTATGTCGGGTCTGTCCAATGAGTTTTCATTGTACGGGTAACGCGTCGGTTCGTTGGGGGCTAAGATAGCAAAATCTATGTCATTACTTTGATACAATCGATTAAGTTGTCGACCATGTCCGTTAGTAACTCGGGAATTCCAGCACTCATGTTTGGCGTTGAAATCTCCGGCCAAGATGACGGAGTTGCCAAGAGCGAGCAGCGCACGAAAGTCGCTCTCTATGAAGTCTCTAATGGGAGAGAGGTATACTGATGCTAGGATGACCGACGGATGGCCGGTCATGCTAACTTGACAAATGGATGCTTCCATGTTATTTAAGTCGGGAGGGTCGAGAGGTATACAGTGAAGAGACCTCCTGAAATAAATTAATGTGCCTCCCTTTGGGGCGTGTTCTCTATCATTACGTATTACATTGTAGTTCGCAATTTTAGGCGTATCGTTACTAGGTTTAAGGAAGGTCTCTTGCACTAGAAAGATATCTAATTGGTGTGCACAGGCAAATTCTCGTATTTCGTCGATCTGTCGGATAAGGCCGTTTGCGTTGAAAAACGCGATTCTGAGGGATCGGGGTTTGTTTCTACATGTAATTGGTGTACTACCCATTATGGTTTAGTTTGCGGATCGCCAATATAAGATCGGCGTGCTCGGAGCATGCAGTAAGTCTGCAGTAGTTGGGGTCGTTGAGCTTCTTCATGCAGAGAGTGAACTCAACTTCACCAAACGTGTCAATGACACTGATAATTGAGTTCAGTGACTTATTGCCTGACGCAGGGGTCGAACTGGTGGGCGCTTTAGGGGCGGGTGAGGCCACCACCGGCGGGGAGGCCTTAGGGGCTGCGGGTGCTGCCGGCTTAGGCTGGGCTGGTTTGAACCACGCATTAACGGCCGGAGCCGGCGCGGGTACAAACTTTTCTTGGACAGGCTTGGTTTTCGCCTGTTTGCGAGCGGCTTGTTTGCCACCGCGTCTTTGTTTGCGCGGGGCCTTAGGACAACCGCGATAATTTGCGGGATGCCCCTCAGTCTGGCAGAGGACGCAACTCGGTTGTCCAACCGACTTGTCCTTGCGCTGACAGTCAGCGGTGCCGTGGTCGCCTAGGCACTTCACGCACCTAGGGCGGGCGTGGCAATTGCGGGCGCAATGGCCGTATAGTTGGCAGCGATGGCATTGGCCGATCGCGCCACGGTTGCGGGGCGTCTCAATGCGCAAGCCGGTTAGGCGGCACACCGAACGGATCCTAAATATAGATTTGCCTTGAGGGCAAAGGTCTAGAATTACGAGACAAAGCTCGTACGGGGTTTTAGACCGTGAATTGTACATACGATGTACTTCCTTCACGGGGAGATCCTGGGACAGAAGGTCCTCCTTAATTCGCTCAGTTGTGAGCTCTACTGGGAGTCCACGAATGACTACTCTCAGGGTGCGCTCTTCCTCAAGAGTGTAGGAGTGGTATCCTACATTCTCCTGGCGGAGCAGGGCGGTAAGATGCCGGTGGTCCGTCGAGGTCGGACATTGGACTTTGATGCCAATGTTGGTAGAGCGGGCGTTGCTGAACTTAATGTTAGCAGTGTCAATAAGGGGAATCATGCGTTCCCAAGCAGATTTTTCCCTAATAAATAGGGGGGGCACCTTCTCTTTGCGCTCCTCGGACATAGGGGAGTCTTCCGACCCCTCATTGTCCTCGACGCGCGTCTGAGAAGACGGGGCGGGGGCAGCAGTGGCCGCGGGGGCCGTAGAGGCTATGATCCTCTTTGCGGGGTTGGAGGTGTTTTTAGCCTTAAGCTTGCGCTTTTGGCTTTTTGAGGCGACGGGCGTGAAGCCCACGTCGTCCTCGGCCTCCATGTCGGAGGAAGCGGGTGAAGCCGGGGCGCGAGGCGCTACGGTGCGCGGCGCCGGCTCGATCTCCGTGGCAGGTAGCCCGGAGGAGTCGGAGGGGAGGGGGTTTTCCGAGAACACCAGATGGGTGTCCCGGGTAGCGGGGGCGGGGGCGCCGGCCGTCATAAACCTTTTCAGGTAGTCCGGCTGGTTGCTAAGTAGGTCCTTTAAGAGGGCCTGCATGTCCACGTGGGGTGGCGCGGTGGCGGCCATAGTGGCCGCGGGTCTAAAACAGTGCCTCCCTGCCGAGGCAGGGAGGTGAGTACCTAAGGTGTGGCCCTAATGGGACCTCGCCTGTAGGTGGCGAGGGTGTGTCGCTAAGCTAATTAATGCTAGTGTACTGGAATCCTAGACCCTAGAACTACACTGCACTAACACAACGGAGACACTGACACTGACACTGAACACAACACTCACTGTGCGAACTGACTGGTCGGAGCGCGTAACGAGACATCCGTTCGGGACGGACGTCGATCGAACACTGAGCATCCTTAAACGTTTATATTCCAATATAGCTTGTGTGGCGTTGGTTTAGTTTTACAAAGTTTTATCAACCTGTCAAGTGTTAAATTGTCGAAGGCAGAAAGAGAAAAAACGGTTTGTAAATAGATTCACACTCGATGCAACGTTTACAAAAGGGCCATTACAGTTTTAGCTTAGGTTTTTACATCGCATTTGTTAATTAAATATACCAAGAGATCATGTAACACCCTCAGAAGAGTCCAGTAACACAATGCCCTCCGGATTTAATTAAAAATGCTGAGGTATTCTAGAGCGTCGGAAATGTTTGAGACACTGGTGTCCCTCACTAATACACCGTCATACGTAATAGAATTGCGAGTTTGTGTTTAAAAAATATTATTTTTTATTAGAAGGAATGCAAGCCGTGGCTCGGACTTTCCCTGCTCTTCAAACACTGGCTTAGAGTTAGAAGTTAGAAGAGTTAGATTGCACCAGACGCGGAATGACAAATCGGCGTTGAATTGTGACGTTTGTCTGAAATTTGTTGAGTATGCTTAGCCTAGATATACATATAGATAGGTGATAGCCTAGTGGGAAGCGGTGATAACCTAGTGGTTAGGGCGTAAGCTTCCTAATCAGAGGTCAGCGGTTCAAATCCGAGCACGCGCCTCTAACTTTTAGGAGTTATGTGCGTTTTTAAAAAAAAAAAATATCACTTGCTTCAACGGTGAAGGAAAACATCGTGAGGAAACCTGCACGGCTAAAAGTTCTCCATAATGTTCTCAAAGGCGTGTGAAGTCTGCCAATCTGCACATGGCCAGCGTGGTGGACTATGGCCAAATCCTTCTTATATTGAGAGGAGACCCGTACTCTGTAGTGAGCCAGTAATGGGCTGATCATGATGATGATAATGATGAATACAAATGGATAACGCTCACCGATGCGATGGTATATGGTACGTTCTTTATATCTCTTGGATCTATATATCTAAGTCACTTAAGCTACGAATCAATTTTAATGTTTTTTGGGTTGGATCCATCCTATTGGTTGTAACTTCGGAAAGAAGATCAGCCACAAGAAATTTTAAGCCATAGGGCTCGAGGAAACAAGAGAACGGGCGTCATCTGAGGCCGTACCTTGGCTTAGACGACGTTTGCGATGAAGGAGGGGGGTCGGACGGTGAGCGTCTCTGGGGCCGTGACCTTTACGTTACTCGACGTCCAGATGACGAAAACGGTGTGTTGAAGTAATTTGTGTAGTCAGTTGTCAATCAGCAAAAGGCTTTCGGAGAGGAGCGCTCAGGTCGCGGGAATCCATCTTGCATAACAACGTCCGATTATACTAGCTAATCTACGTGGCTTCCCACACTAAACACAATAGCCGGTAATGATCTCAACCCGCAATGGTCATTCATACCGAGTCGGTAACGGACACAAATCGATTGATCATAAACAAGAACAATCCGCCGGACCGAACTGATTCCGATCGCAGCAGTGAACAAAAGCCTATCCGCTTTGTTCACAGCTGGGGAGCCGCAATGAATCTCCGCACAGACATACGAGCGGAAATATAGATCTGTTTGTTAGCGGAACCCTTCGCTGTGCTATTCGTTCATTATTTACGCTATAGTCTTGAGATACTTCATCATCATCAGGATCAACTCACCTATATATATCTTCTTCTTAGACCGGGGCGCGTTTGGAACCCTCATAGCTTTAGTTTTAAGTTTACGAATGTAGTTATCACCATCAAATCACTACTATGTAAATTATTGACGCGTCAAAAGTGACTTTTAAAGGACTATTTGAATAAAGATTATTTGAATTTGAATTATAAAATTCCATAATATACCTTTCGTAAATGCGTACACATCACAATGTTATTTATTTATTTTATTGCGATTTGTTCATTTATATACATACATAGACATACTATTGTATAACCAAATTAATGTGTGTTATATAATATTTGACGTAGATATTTAAAAACAATAGGTGAAAAAGTGTTTTATATTTTCTTTAAAAAGAAATATAAATATATGACGGATCAAGGGCGACCGAGTTGTTTTTAGAAAGGGTTTTATTTACTTTCGCTCATAGTAATTAAAACCACAACTTGCGGGATTACACTTTTATTGCGACTACAATTAAGAGGTCCGAACGGTCCGACGTCTCGAGCGAGAATGGTACGCATGCATCGTTAACAAAATCATCAGGAATTCAAATGTGGGTAATTATTGAATTCTCGTTGTTCTTGGCACCGATGAATGAAGTTAATAACTCCTTCGCGCCGACATGTATCTATATAAAAAAAGAATCATTTCTCAAGGCACTTTATGGATGGACAGTACAAATTGTTGGTAAACATATATTATATCGTAAGCGACCACTGAAAAAATGATATTTTTAAATTCATCCCCTGCTTACTGCTTGTGGGTATGAAATTTGTATGAAATGTGTTTCATGTCTACAGATTAGGGTGAAATATTATGAGAAAAGACGAAAATCCATTTCAATTCCCCAAGTGACCGGCTATAAAGCTAATACGTCAGATAAATCAGAATTTAAATCATGAATATGTAATGTTATTTTACATACAATGCGGCTGAAGTTAATACCGCGCAATAATGAGTTTTATGTTAATAGCAGTAGAGTGTAATATGCTATGTATGAATCAGGCTATCGCATCGTAGCTACTAGCTGAAAATCTTTGTTTTTAAAGTGCATGGTATTTTCTTCGCGCAGTTGACGGACGTTGGATTGAATTAACGTTTTACTCCATTGAAGTTTAGGATGCACAATAGACTGTTTCTGTGTAAAACTCATCGTTAAAAAAATATAAAAATAAAAATAAATAAATTAAAATTTACTTTCAATACACAGTCACCGTTCGTTCTGGGGAGAAAATTTATAAAGTCTATCTATATAATTGTAATTATTTATTGTTTTGTTGTATTATCTCAATCGTTGAACAAATCTTGTTACAACTAGCATGAGAGACATATGGTTAACTTTGTGCCGAAGATGTAACAGGAATTTTTGACGAACTCCGTGGCGTAGCGCGCTTGCTGTCACATTATAAAGTTGGAGGTCCTGGGTTCGATTCCTGGCTTGAGACTGGTCTGGTGGGAGGCTTCGTCCGTGGGTAGTTACCACCCTACCGACAAAGACGTTTCGCCAAGCGATTTAGCGTTCCGGCACGATGTCGCTTAGAAACCAATTAGGTGTATAGGTTTACCATACCCCTAACAGATTAGCCCGCTACTATCTTAGACTGCATAATCACTTACCATCAGGTGAGATTGCCGTCAAGGGCTAACTTGTAGTGGATACAAAAAAAAACCTTTTATGCCAATTTTTAATAACACCCATGCAAAGGTGTACGGATTAGGTGAGTGCTAAAATGTTAATCCACCCCCAAAAAGGGGATACGTCGGTTAAAATGGGGTGAAACCTTGTCACATTATAAATGCAATATTTGCCAAACAATAAGCTACATAAGTAATTTCTCGTAGACAAAATAATATTTTTCGCGCGACGCGTGCTGTTCCAGATTAGCATAATATTACGACGTACAATGTTGAACGCTTATGAAAGATTTAGAACGACCGCCCATTTTAATATATTACCATATTTTGATATTATGTTCAATGCATATCTAAATTTACTCAGGCTCCGAAATCTATCGAGATTTAAACTGCATATGAAATTGAGTTGATGTACATGTTGTATTTACATATATATAAGATTTTATAATAATGCTAAACTCTAAGAACCAAACACGATTATACATTTAAAGCATACACCCAAGCACACATCTCGAGCACATATCCCGAGTACCTACAGCTCAAGCACACATCTCGAACACATATCCCAAGTACAAAGCTCAAGCACATACCCAAGCACAAATCTCGAGCACATATCCAAGCACACATCTCGAGCACATACTCAGCACAAATCTCGAACACATATCTAAGCACACATTCGGACACATATCCCGAGTACACAGCTCAAGCACACACCTAAGCACACATCACACACTCAAAGCATTCTGGTATTATCAGCACATACATCTCAAGCATCATACCATCTCGAGCACAAATTCCAAGCACTGACTCCTACCATAGCATATAAGCACACATCCCGAGCTTATATGTAAAGTACAAATACCAAGCACACACCTCGATCGAATATCTCTCCTTCCAGGTTACAAATCTCGTTTCCAGATTGCTTCTTAAAATAATTACAATGTCACTTACCAACAGGCGAGATTTTAGTGAAGCGCTTAAATGTCATTGAATCACTATAAAGGAGAAAAGGAAGTTTCCTCAGCACGCTGCTGAAATGAGGGTTGGCGGGGTGAATGAAAAGGAACACTTACTGCGGCTCATGTTCAGTCAGCAGCTCTTCGAACTGGAGACGTATCGTGTGGGCCGGGGGGGCTCTTATTTCGGTAACGCAGTTGACGTCATCCGGGTAAGGGCGAGGAAAGCCGGGGCTGGAGATTGTAGCGTGCGGGTGCGAGTGGGAGAGCACTATCGACTCGTTGCACTGCACTTTCGATGCTTTGTAGGGATCTGTAACAATGAAAATATTTTATTTTAAATTTATTAATCATCATCATCATCATGTTTGCCAGGGAATTGAATCCAGGACCTCCCACTTTATAATGCAACAGAGGTAATCTAAAATCTCAAAAGTTGATATTGTTTATTAATTTTACGTAATAAGCTGTGATAGCCTAGTGGTTAGGGCGTCCGCCTCCTAATCAGAGGTCGGGGGTTCGGACCCGGACCCGCACCTCTAACTTTTCGGAGTAATGTACGTTTTTAAGCAATTAAATATCACTTGCATCAACGGTGAAGGAAAACATCGAGAGGAAACCTGCATGCCTGAGAGTTCTTCATAATGTTCTCAAAGGCGTATGAAGTCTGCCAAGCGCTGCCAGCGCAGTAGACTACGGCCAAACCCTTCTCATACTGAGAGGAGAGAGTGCTCTGTAGTGAGCCGGTAATGGGTTGATCATGATGATGATTACAAGATAATATTGGGATGGTTCTTGCACTGCTGAGATGATTGTATCCTCTAAGAAGCTCTTAAAATTAGTGTTAAGAAGCCTGTTAAATTCAGACTAATTCTACAAACTTATAGGGAGAAGGGCGAGAGACTTCGTATATGGCGGGCGCGGTAATTTCACGCTTTTCTTGATTTATTGTTTGTTGGCTAATTTTGAAAAGGACTGGTGTTGGTTGTGTCGTGGACAGTTTTGGTGTCGTTTGTGTAGTGGCTAGTTTTTTGAATGGTTAACATGTATTAATTTGGGAAAGGTTTGAGAGAGCCGCGTCCGCCGAGTGCGAAGTTTCCCGCCATTATTCCCTTACTTCAATTCTATATTGCTATAAACATGACATTGGCTAATCTGTGTAAAGCCATAAAAAGAGAAAAAAAAAACTTATAGTAAGTTACGCTTTCTTAACGTCTACCTACATTGAATGTTACATTACAGACTATGTAATTATATATTTGGAAATTATTATATATGACAATGTTTCATTCCCTTTATTACCTCTAAGCTTACTAACTTAAGAAATATCTTATTATTGTACGTGATCTCACGGTTTCAGAACAATACATAAAAAACTAAAATAAAAATATTTTCAGACATACAAGCCCCTATTTACTACTTTGAAGGCATTACTGAATACGTACTAATAAAATTGTATGGCAAATGAACAGTTTTCTGCTATCATTATTTTTACAATTGAACGAAGGAGACAATGCACTGTGACATGGCGACGTTTTATAAAAGATTTAAAGTCGTTTGAGAAAGTCGTGAATATTTAGTTCGCTTCAATTATTGCTGTTAAATTAATAGGGCACCTACGTTCTTTAATATTTACAAAAAAAAAAAATACTGTCACTATAAAACTTTTTTTTATCCACTAAACGTTAGCCCTTGACGGCAACCTCACCTGATAGTAAGTGATGATGCAGTCTAAGATGGTAGCAGGCTGACCTGTTAGGGGTATGGTGAACCCATACTCCTAATTAGTTTCTATGTGATATCGCAACGCTAAATCGCTTTGCGACACGTCTTTGTTGGTGTAGGGTGGTAACTAGCCACAAAATAAAGGATAAACAAAACTTGTAAATTGGTTACTACAACCAATATTGTATTAATCAATTTAGAAGTAGGTACGGAGTAAGTAGCAGTCAAAATTCAGGTGTATTTTGAGTTTAAGTCAATACAGAAAGTTCGCTACGTTCGGGCAGTAATTGTATCCCACTAATAACCGACTTAAACTTATTTGGCGGCCACGGCTCCCTGGGGAGTAGTATGTGAGACGATAACGTATGGCGATGTCAAGCAAATGGTACATAAACACGAAACTAGTGATGAAGGGCCCCCTGGGGAGCAGAATATTGCTTATATTCTTGTTGTGAGTTTGCGTTTAATAACATTTTAAAATGCACAGGCGCTTTCGACAAAAGAGAGCACGTAACAGAACTGTTTTTGGAACGAAGTTCGTTACGGCAGGCTTGGAGGAGATAGGGATTTTGCTGCGTGACCGAACTGAAAAAAATTGATAGTAAAACCGTAAGAAAAAGTCCGTGGAATAAAACCGTTAAATGAGATGTTCGCAGGCGCGACAGTCGTATACACAAGCAAGTGTATAATACCTTTCTCTTTCTCACTCTTTAATTATTTCTATTTCTATGTAATTTTATGTTGTCAAACAAAAATAAAGAGATATATTTTGTTATTTTAGTTGATAATTTGAATTACGATTTTTTTTTCATTTTACGTAAATTATTATTTTCTAAAATACTGAATTTCCTAAATTCTTTTCTGTACTTAAATAAAAACTAATCAGCAAAATTTAAGAGAAAAATAAAAAAAAAACCTACATAAAATTGAACACGATTTTTTTTTTGCAAATTGTGTCGATTCTACATTAGCCGAAGGAACTTCGTTCCTACCTGGTGTCCCACGACACTAAATTATTGCAAAAGAATAACCGTTTAAAAGGCTTTTGTGTTAACAAACACGTTAGCTTATTACTCATAATAAACATTCATTCTTCCAATATTTTTTCTACCCACCACAAGACTTGCAATTAATTCTGTGAAATTTTGGAATGTCCTGCCTATAGCAATTAGGGAGACAAAATTTGTTAGTGTTGTTGTACTTTTTACGCAATTGGTTGTGCCTCTGATTTGGAAGAATATATTTCTGTGTTTAGTGGATTACGATTTAAAAAACTTTTAAGAACTATTATATATACTGATGACCAATCAAATGACCAAGATCTGTTTAACCGTAGAGATTAGTGATAGTAAAGTTGGTATTTTCAATTTTTTTTAATATATTTTACAACTTAACCCATGACGGCTATCTCACCTGGTGGTAAGTGATGATGCAGTCTAGGATGGTAGCGGGCTAACCTGTTAGGAGTATGGTAAACCCACACTTCTAATTGGTTTCTACGCGACATTGTGCCGGAACGCTAAATCGCTTGGCGACACGTCTTTGTCGGTAGGGTGGTAACTAGCCACGCCTTCCAGAAAATTTAATTTATTTTAATGTATTATATGCAGAGATTTATGTAAAATGTATAGCTCGGAGAACCGATGGACGTTGGGGTCCCAGGTGCTGGAATGTCGACCCCGCACCGGTAAACGTAGCGTTGGTCGACCCCCAACAAGGTGGACAGACGACATCAAACGAGTTGCAGGGAGCCGCTGGATACAAGTGGCCCAAGTCCGTGGCCATCGGAACTCCCTACAAAAGACCTATGTCCAGCAGTGGACGTCAATTGGTTCAAATGATGATGTCAAATGTACTCAAGAAAAACCCAGTCAAAATAGTATATACTCGTAGATAGAAGATACCGGAAAATATCAGCGCTCCATCTAGATTTCTCAACAACGCTGAAGTTTATCACTGAAGCAACTGCATTAATATCAAAATACTCATCAACACAGTGTTATGAACATTTCTCAAGGTCAAATTCAGTTAGAGTTATAACTCTAACTACTTATTCAAGTCATAAAACAAGGAATGCAAGTCACTTACTAAAATATCTTAATATAAAGCTAAAGATAGCAAAAGTTTTATTTTACAATTTTACATAGCATAGTTATTTAGGTATCAGGAATAAATATTCGTACAAATAAAAAGTTAGTTTTGCTTTTGTCTTTTTAAATTTGTATAGTTGTTTGTTAAAGTTTTTTTTCACATAAAATACTTTTTTACTAGAATCGTTATTCATATCTATATGAGAAATAAACCTCTAAAATTAAGGTTAGTTGTGCGGTTATTTATTTTTTTCATTACTTCAAGCTTCAGTTCTGTAATTCATTCTTCTGGAGTACGGAGTGTACCCTCAGTGCTCGGGTGTAAGGATCTAGTCGGATTTTTTAAAAATAAATTAATATGGTTGAAACACAACACAGGGTGATAAACTATCTCAAATATCTCAACTATCTCAATAGTTTGTATAAAACGTAAGCTTGTAGAAAATTCTAATTCTACTGTAAAGGATTATGTAAATGATAAACAAGCTTGGGTATTAAAAGTTGCTCTAATAAAGTGTCTAAGTCTAAAGTAAAGTCTAATCTAAGTGGCATGTGAGATGGTGATGACAAAAAGTTATAGTTAACCGGCTAAGTTTGTTGCGGGCTTCTTCTTAGACTAGGGCGCGTTTATTCAGTTAAATTTACGATTATAGTTCTCACCATAAATTGACTACTATGTAAGTTATTGACGCGTCCATAGTGTCTTTTGAAGGGTTAAAGGGGTTATTTTAATAAAGTTTATGATTCATCATCATCATGTCAACCGATAGACGTCTACTGCTGGACATAGGTCTTTTGTAGGGAGTTCCAATGGCCACGATCTTGGGCCGCTTGTATCCAGCGGCTCCCTGCGACTCGTTTGATGTCGTCTGTCCACCTTGTTGGGGGTTGACCAACGCTACGTTTACCGGTGCGGGGTTGCCATTCCAACACCTTGGGACCCCAACGTCCATCGGTTCTCCGAGCTATGTGCCCCGCCCATTGCCACTTCAACTTCGCAACTCGCTGAGCTATTAATGATTACAATTAAATATTAGTTTATGATTAATTAACTGTAATTTAAAACACTCGTAAGTTTTATAATTGCATAGCACTTCACCTCATCACGTAATGAGATACTCAGTTGCTATTCAGCAGATGTCGTCTTTGTCTCAGGAGATTGGCTTTGCTTTGTTCTCTAACTCGATTACACCAATTGCAAGCAATTTCGAGTGACTACGCTCGCGTACAATTACACACACGGAAATATTCGCATATAAACTTTCCGTGGCGCACCTACGACCTCCGTGGCGCAGCGCGCGCGTTGTTGCATTATAAAGTTGGAGGTCCTGGGTTCGATTCCCGGCTCGAGTCTGGTCTGGTGGGAGGCTGCGGCCGTGGCTAGTTACCACCCTACCGACAAAGGCGAGTCGCCAAGCGATTTAGCGTTCCGGCACGATGTCGTGTAGAAACCAATTAGGAGTATGGCTTTACCATACCCCTAACAGGTTAGCCCGCTACCATCTTAGACTGCATCATCACTTACCATCAGGTGACATTGCCGTCAAGGGCTAACTTGTAGTGGATAAAAAAAAAAATCCTCTAGTCACTCTAAAGCATTAGTTCTTTAAGTAGCCCAGGGGTCAAATGGGGACTTAACGGAGGTTCACGTTGGCGTGACAAATAATGGGGTACATAATTCCATGGCTTTTCTTTTTTGACTTATTTTTTAACTTTATTTTTTTGACGTACAGTCGCAGCAGAATCAATTATTTACACCAATCAATATAATTTTTGGTTTTTTAAAAGACCACGGTCGTTGTAAAAACCGGCCATGTTTCGATTATTGCACTTGAAGATCGTAGAACGGTTAATGCAAAGTGGTATACCCAGTTAGTGTACCACAAGTCATCGCCGAACTTATTTCAACTAAATTAAGATAGCCCGTATCTTGAGGGTCAGTCTCTTCCAATTGTGCAATAAACAATAAACTATTATGCCTTAAATTTTGGACTTAATCACATTCATACATGAGTGAGAAATGAGTGGGTGGATGGGTGTGTGGGTGAGTGCATATGAGTGTGGATACGTGTGTGAGTGAGTGTGAAATAGTAGAAATTCTTGACCATAGTCCTGACCTAAGCCCTAACGATTTTTTTTACATTTCCCAAAATTAAAAAAAGTCTTCGTGATTAAAAGTTCCAGTCCGGTGAAGAAGCAGTCGACGTTTTAAGTCAGCCATTTTGAACACATACACTTTAGAGTGGAATAAATGTTAAAATAACTGGAATGGAAAAGTGTACTAAGCTACGTGGTGAATACTCTGAAAAACAATAAAAAGGTAATTTAAGGTTCTAGTTGTGCTTTTTTCTTCTAACTTAAAAAGCATGCCTCGTAACACGTGAAATAAATGTGGTGTTAAAACATAGCTTGCTCCACAGAAATATAACAAAATTCAATAAAAAATGCGATTGCAACAATCTTAATATCAGAAGTAAAAATAAACTTGTGTTGCACGCTACTAGACTACAAAAAATTTGAAATTCATTTAAAGGTAATTGTATACAATTTTATAACAAATTGCCTAATGAAATTTCTGGGATGTCCCTCAATGTCTCTCTTTTAAGTGGCATGTGAGATGGTGATAACAAAAAGAAAATTTACCAGGCTAAGTTTGTTGTGGGCTTCTTCTTAGACCGGGGCGCGTTTGGAACCCTCATAGCTTTAGTTTTAAGTTTACGAATGTAGTTATCACCATCAAATCACTACTTTGTAAATTATTGACGCATCAAAAGCGCCTTTTAAAGGACTATTTGAATAAAGATTATTTGAATTTGATAGCCTAGTAATTAAGAAAGGTTTGATATATAGGTGTTATATACTAGGTGTTATATATAGGTTATTTAACGACCCATAATTAACGCTGGTGGGTTACAACTAATTGCATCTTAAATTCTAAGCACCGCGGTTTAGTTCCAGAGTGCATTGGCAACCAGATGGTATATATCACCCAGCCCGCCTGTTGGCCGCACTCCCAATAGGTCCCTCGTCGCAGATTCACGCTCCACCGTTATAAATACTGTAGCCATATATTAACATATATGAGAAATAAAGAGAAAAAGAAATATAATACATTTTGTGTGAGTGTATGGATATGTAATTATTTGTGTGTGGTGTGTTCCTTTCGTATACTTCTCGTAAGTAACTAAGTTTATTTTTTGTGTGTACAATAAACACCATGAAAAATAAATAATGCCTATCTTTAACTGTCTGATAGTGCCGTTAAGAATGGGTATACAGCTCAGCATATGTCCTGGATTACAAAAACATGACGCTGTTCCAGCTGTTCCTGAGTAAAGTAAAAAAAAATGTAATTATAATATTCAGTTGGTACATATATATATGACGGCAATCAGAGAGCAGCGCCATCTAGTTTTAGAATCATGTACGAGAGACAAGAGAGTGGGATCGCCCCCTCACTTTACGCAATACTAATATGGGGTATGCAGGTTCTTAAAGACGCACCGGCGCGGAGCGGAATGGCGCATTGCATTGCATTCATTGCATGGATCGGTGGTCGAGACGCGTTAGTGCATAGTCGTACTTGGTGGAGAGTATATTATTATATCATTATCATCTTTAACAGCTATAAGTATATTTACAAAGTAACGTACTAAAAACTACTGAGATTCATCCATAGTGGTTTGGCTTTCATCTAGACCATTTTGGTTTGTTTGTCCGCGTCTCAAATCTAACCGTGTCCGCGCCACCGGCGGTACATTCGCAGTGTCTAACTTCTGCATATTTGCCAGTGTTGCCATCAAAGATGTATTTTGTATGATGGTAGCTTCAAATTCGCCGAAAACGAATTTTAATTATCTATCTTTCTGGTCTCTTTGCCCGAAACTACCCATTCACATTTTAATTTAAATGGAACCTTTTTAATATCTAACAATTTCTTTTCCACTTGTACTTTTTTTTTAAATTATTATTCCCAGAGAAGACTAGTATCCAGTATCGCACGTACGCCCGTTCTAACAAACACAAACACAAAATAACTCTTCAACTATACAATTGGTGTAGATCGGATATTTAGACATATTTTGAATATGAGGTGAAATCTTGTCTCAAGTACGAGTACCTATCGTGATAATATAATAAACATTTAAAGACACTTTCCGGTGATACGTCACAAGTTATGACCCATATCGCGGAACCGCATCTAAATCTCCGTTTACGAGTTACGACGTCATAAAAATGATGATTAACTCCATATAAATGACCCAGAAGTAGGTTGATGTTTATTTGGCAATCATGTCTCTATATTATTGTTTTATGGTGGCACCTTTTGACGAACTCATGCTGCGAGTGCACTGTCGTGTTATGAATCGGACTCCAGGGTTCGAATCCCGACTCGAGTTTAGTCTAGTGGGAGACTTCGGCCGCGGCTAGTTACCACCCTACTCGCCATGAAACACCGCCAAGCGATTTAGCATTCCGGTACGATGCCAAGTAGAAACCGATTAGGAGGATAGGTTCAGGTGGAAACTCATTGGTAGGTCTGATACTGCAGATGTTTATGGGCGACTGTAATAACTTTTTTTTTATACACTACAAGACGGCAATCTCACCTGATGGTTAGTGATCATACAATCTAACATGGTAGCGGGCTAACGTGTTAATGCTATGGTAAACCGATAATCAACATAAAAAAGAAAGAAGGAATGACTGAATAAAAAACTTTTATTTTTTAACATTCAGTCGTTATTATTATTATTATCAGCCCGTACTGTCCCAATGTTGGGCAAAAGCCTCCCTTTCTTCCTTCCATTTGTCTCTATCTAGGCATATTTGGGGCCAAGCCGACATATAGGCATCGAGTTCGTCACGCCAACGACGCCTCGGTCTGCCTCGACGTCTTTTTGTTTTTTGTGGCACCTAATGTGTAGCGGCTTTTGCTCAAAGATCGTCGGACATGCGCATAACATGCCCAGCCCAGTCCCATTTCAGTTTGGCAGCTTTATTCAGTCGTAATCAGCCTCCTAAACAGAGGTCGGCGGTTCGAATCCGGGCACGCACCTCTAACTTTTCAAAGTTATGTGCGTTTTTAAACAATTAAAATATCACTTGCTTCAACGGTGAAGGAAAACATCGTGAGGAAACCTGCACGCCTGAGAGTTCTCCATAATGTTCTCAAAGGCGTGTGAAGTCTACCAATCCGCACATGGCCAGCGTGGTGGACTATGGCCAAACCCTTCTCATATTGAGAGGAGACCCGTGCTCTGTAGTGAGCCGGTAATGGGTTGATCATGATGATTCAGTCGTACGTAACATAATTTGACATAATAGAGATAATGATCAAATAAAGGCAGCCCACTCGCAGGCTTTAGTGGGAGCCTGGTGTGTCGGTAAGATCATCAGGTGACCTGTCCAATTACCAATAACTAAGTCAACATTACCATAATTAAGCTAACGCTGCGAAGGTCACACGGTTCGAAGAGTACACCCTTTTTTTTTAACACTACAAGTTAGCCCTTGACTGCTATCTCACCTGATGGTAAGTGATGATGCAGTCTAGGATGATAGCGGGCTAACCTGTTAGGGGCATGAAAAAAATAAATAAACCCACACTCCTAATTGGTTTCTACGCGACATCGTGCCGGAACGCTAAATCGCTTAGCGACACGTCTTTGTCGGTAAGGTGGTAACTAGCCACGGTCGGAGCCACCCACCAGACCAGACTCGAGCCGGGAATCGAACCCAGGACCTCCAACTTTATAATGCCACAGCGCACGCACTGCGCCACGGAGGTCGTCAAAGGCCCTTGTACACGGCGAAGCTGTGGTTCAGGTATAAACAAATATACAGCTGATAGCACTTAGTGGAACAGAAACACCATAACATTCAGCTGATACGGTTCTGTAACAGTTCGACATCACATGCGGAAACGGGGACATATAACTTAAACGCTATCTAGCGTAAGAAGGCAGCGTCCTGAGTAGAGTCCGAGTCAGTGCATGATTGCAGAATGGATAGCCCTCTTTTAACATACTTGATCAACTATGCGTATAAATTACAAACTCTAAAAATAAAGTTCTTAAAGATCACTATAAAAAATATACCAAGCTACTTAAACGAACAGTAATAACATCCAAAAAGATAGACAATATTAGGAAAATAGCGCGGTCAAACAATATCTCAAAGTCCATGTGGCAAATAGTAAGAGACAGTACAAATAAAAATAAAATAAGATCCCGATCTAACATAACATTAAAGATCCAAAATAAACTTACGTCGAAACCAAAACAGATAGCAAACGCATTCAATGCCTATTTTGCTTCCGTCGGAGGGGGCGCATGCACCGGTCGCTCGATTGATCACTCGACCGGTCACCAAGTATACAACCAAATCGAAAATAGTATGTTCTTGCGCCTAGTGGAGCCACGTGAAATGTACGATATTATACGTTCGTTAAAAAATAAAAATAGCTGCGGAATTGACGAAGTACCACCCTCGTTGCTAAAAAAATGTGCAAAAGAGCTGACTTTACCACTATACCTACTTGTTAACCAATCTTTTACTGATGGCGTATTTCCAGATCTCCTTAAAAAATCAATCATAAGGCCGATATACAAAAAAAAGGGGGAAACAACTGATCTAAGCAATTATCGCCCAATAGCCTTACTCCCTGCAGCATCAAAAGTTTTTGAAACCGCTATGTGTCGACAGTTAAACTCGTTTTGTGAAAAGTTTAAAATCTTTGATGAAAGCCAACACGGTTTTCGAAAAGATCACAGTACAACATTGGCAGTCTATAAATACATACAAGAAGTTTATAACATCTTAAATGACAAAAAATATGCAATAGGGATAATGTTGGACATGTCAAAGGCATATGACAAAGTCCAATATGCCATACTACTGAATAAATTATACGGCATAGGCATACGTGGTACAGCACACGAATGGTTTAAATCGTATTTAGAAAATCGTGAACAATACGTTGACGTTGAAAATTGTGACCAAAAAACAGGAATAGTAAGCTTCATCAGATCGGACGGAAGAGTCATGACTAATTCAATACCCCAAGGAAGTGTCCTTGGGTGTATCTTATTTTTAATTTATATAAACGACTTGCCAAAAATTTTTGACGAAAATTGTATATTATTTGCGGATGACATTTCATTATTACTTCCTCTATCAAATGACCACAATTTCCATGACAAAATGACTCGACTGTTAAATAACATTACTGACTGGATGAATGACCATAAACTAGAAATAAATTATAGTAAAACAAAAATAATTCAATTTCGACCTTACCAAAAAAAACCTTTACATATTAAGTATATTTTTAATAACACAGACATTGAATGCGCAAACAGCTTAACGTTTTTAGGCATTGAAATCGACACTAACTTAAATTGGAAGGACCATATCGGAAAAACAAAATCAAAATTTAGTAAATTTATATATGGACTCAGAGAATTAAAAAGAACCACCAACTTAAAGACCGCACTAGCTGCGTATTATGCCTATGGGTATGCATTTTTGAGATACGGTGTTATTCTCTGGGGAAATAGCACTGATGCTCCGGATCTATTCATATTACAAAAAAAGTGCGTACGCATATTAGTAAACACAAAAAGTACGGACTCATGTGTGCCCCATTTCAGGAAATTAAAAATCCTCACCCTCCCTTCAATCTATATCTTTGAAATGTGCAAATTTGTCAAAAAAAATCTACACTTTTATAAAAAAAAAAGAAGAAAAACCTCGTCGATATCCCGAAAAATATACAAACAAACTAACCCTCCCACCATCAAAGCTAAAACTCCACACCTGTAGTCCCTACGTAATGTCTGTGAAAATATATAATGGTCTGCCAGACTGCATACGAAACTTAGAAAAAAATAATGAATTTTACACAGTATTAAAGAATTTTTTGTTGGAGAAGTGTTATTACACTGTAAACGATTTTTTAAACGATGCAAGTAAAAATAAATGAAATCGGTCTCCCTACTACGGTTGATTCCAGACCAAGTTGCAACACCCAAACTGGGTATGTGTAAACAATATGCAACGAAAATAAATAAATAAATCGCCATGCAACAAGAAATATGCCCCGTTTCAAAACTGAAAAAAGAAAACACTAAATTGAAGCAAAAACAATTCGACACATCGACAGAATCGCAGTATATTCGAAAAATGGTGTCGAAATGCATCGGCCGGTAAAGTCTGCGATTTTATAACCATTTCGCTATCGGTTTTTATTTAGAGTTGTCAGAATAACATGCACATTTTTGGATACCGCCATGCGGATAGCAAGCGTATCTAGACTCTATGCTTTACCCGTTTGAGTTAGAAAAATAAACATTTTGCAAGGAAACCAATAATTTTAAAGTTTTTTTTATTCACTGCAAATTAACTCTTGACAGCAATCTCACCTGATGGTAAGTGATTATTCAGTATAAGATAGTAGCGGGCTAACTTGTTAAGAGTATGTGATAGAACCATACTTCTATTTGGTTTCTACGCGATATCGTGCGGGAACAGTCATTTAATAAATTTAATAGCACAAGGGATTTATTATTCCTGGAGGCGATCAAATTTACACTCAAGAACGCGCTGTCGCATTATAAAGTTCGAGTCTGGTCTGCTGGGAGGCTGCGGCCGTGGTTAGTTAACCCCCTACCGACAAAGACGTGTCGCCAAACGATAAAGCGTTTGCAAAGTAATATGGGTCAATATAACTGCTATACCCTTAACAAGTTATTGCACTACATAGTTCGCATCATCACGTTTGACGACCTCCGTGGGGCAGTGCCTGCGTGTCGCATTATAAAGTTGGAGGCCATGGGTTCGATTCCCGGCTCGAGTCTGGTCTGGTAAGAGGCCTCGGCCGTGGCTAGTTACGACCCTACCGACAAAGACGTGTCGCAAGCGATTGAAGCTCCTAATTGGTTCCGGCAGGAGTGAGTATCGTAAACCCAGATACCCCTTCTTGCCCCCTCCAACAGGTTAGCCCACTACCATCCTAGATTGCATCATCACTTAACACCAGGTGAGATAGCCGTCAAGGGTTAACTTGTAGTAAAAACAACTATGCTTAAAAACATACCACCAAATGGGATTTCAATCGAGGACTAACTTGAAACCGTCTCCACAAAAAAGTAGATGTTAATATCGTCATCATCATGAACAACCCATTACCGGCTCACTACAGAGCACGGGCCTCCTCTCAATATGAGAAGGGTTTGGCCATAGTCCACCACGCTGGCCATGTGCGGATTGGCAGACTTCACACGCCTTTGAGAACATTATGGAGAACTCTCAGACGTTGAAGCAAGTGATATTTTAATTGTTTAAAAACGCACATAACTCCGAAAAGTTAGAGGTGCGTGCCCGGATTTGAACCGCCGACCTCTGATTAGGAGGCTGACGCCCTAACCACTAGGCTATCACCGCTTCACTAGATATTAATATTGATACTCGTAAATGGAAAAACCAAGTAAGTTATACTATTAAGAAATAAAGAACTCGCATAAGAGCAAGTTTTAAAAGGACATTACAACCCATTGCGTTGACTGTTGGCGTAATACTTCTATCCGGTTTATAAATCCGCCACTTTACTGCCTCCTTTACGAGCACAAGCGCAGTTAACGACTTTTGAGAACACGTTCCATAATCAGGTCATAATCATGATACAACCGGGTGCAGCTTGCTTTTTATTCGACTTTTTCGACATTAAATATGTACGGGAGAACATAAAATGGCTTGTAGCTTTATACACCACAAGTTAGCCTTTGATGGCACCTCACCTGATGGTAAGTGATGATGCGGTCTAAGATGGTAGCGGACTAACCTGTTAGGGTATGGTAAACCCATACTCCTAATTGGTTTCTATACGACATCGTGCCGGAATGCTTACTTGCTTGGCGACACGTCTTTGTCGGCTTATTAGCTTATTAGGTAATTAGCGATAGAGAGAGCTATGCGTGGAGCTTTTGCGTAGTTTAATTTCGAAATGAGGAAATCGGTGGAAAATCAGAGTTGACGACATTGCGCAACATGTTGTGAAACTCAAAAGGCATGGCTTATGTCACTCATAGACCTGACTAGATCGAGTTTCTAAGGTTATTTTTATATTAATACTAGCTTCTGGCCGCAACTTCGTCTGCGTGGACTTCAGAATTGGGTCTAGAGCTTCGCTCGTTAACAATTTTTAATCTTCTATTTGTGAGATTCGACCTCCGTGGCGCAGTGCGCGCCTTATAAAGTTGGAGGTCCTGGGTTCGATTCCCGGCTTGTTTTCTTTCAGTATAGTTATTAAAATAATACCCTGACGTCAAACAGTATATGAAAGATTAATATATTATTACTAGCTGACCCGGCATACTTTGTTTTGCCATCTAATTTTTTTTAGGGAATTTCTGTTGTAGAAAAAAAAAACTTAATAAAGTAAGGATGTGGTATATGAGTGAAAGAGGCATGGAGCGCTGTGATGAGGGAATATAAAAATAACATTGTTTATGTTCAAAAATTTTAGCTTTACAATAAGCTCAGGGAAATTTTAGTGGAATAAAGTGAAATTCACAATAAAGACGAAAATTGTTCACTTATCGAGCGGGATGACAAATGATTAAATTACTAAAATGACTATTAAAAATAGGGGGGTAGGGGGGATTATCCAAAAAATTAATTATTTTTTTTGGGTTAAAACCCCTCATCACTTAGAGGTTTGAAAAATAGATAGTAGCCGATTCTCAGACTTAATGAATATGCATAAAAAATTTCATAACAATCGGTCCAGCCGTTTCGGAGGAGTATGGGAACAAACATTGTGACACGAGAATTTTATATATAAGAGAATAATCCTGTTTGTGTCATCGTTTCAATTAAAAAACATTAATTATAAGTATCTACTTTGTCTTTTGTAGCCTTTAAAATGAATATTTTCAGCAGAACCGTCTGAAAAGGCACGTAATCGAAAACTTTTCGATGCAATCTACTGTATTGTTTCGCGGTTATTTGCGTTTCGCCATTAATTATTTACAATTTTAAACATAAAAGGCTTTTAAGGAAGGCTTAATATTGAGGCGGGAACTTTCATCAGCGTTTTGTATTCGGACGTCAAAGGAATTAATTAGCCCCACGTTCGTAAGTTTTCAATATTTTTTTTGTTATGATTTGTATGTTTATAAAGCAGTAGTTATTTGATTTGGGGTATTAAACATCTATCATCATCTTTTCAAAGCATGAAGATAGTGCTCACCGGACGTAACCTGAACGTCTTATTACCGCCGCCTTTTACGGAGTACGGAGAGCTGGGATAATCTAGTGGTTAGGACGTCAGCCTCCTAATCAGAGGTTGGGGATTCGAACCTATAACTTGTTGGAGTTTTGGGCGTTTTTAAACTATTAAAATATTACTTGCATCAACGGTGAAGGAAAACATCGTGAGGAAACCTGCATGCCTGAGAGTTCTCCATAGTGTTCTCAAAGACGTGTGAAGTCTGCCAAACCGCATACGGCCAGCGTGGTGGACGATGGCCTATAATATGATGACGACATTGTTACGTATGGCCTATGCTTCTTTACGGATGCCAATCCTAGACAGTCAAAGAGGATCTAAGGAAAAGTATAGAGGCATTCGAGATGTGGGCTTATCGACGGATGCTTAAGATTAATCCCATTTAAACCAAAAGGACCAAAAAGCAACCGTCTTGAAGAAAGAACCCAAAAGGTTACCAATGAGGAAGTCATTCGACGTGTTGGTTGTTATTGCGAACTTTGGGATACTGTTAAAATGAAAAAAGTTGTTTATGTGGGACATCTGCTTAGGGATGACAGATACAGGTTCCTGCAACTCATAATGATGGGCTAAGTAGCTGTAAAGGCGCATCGGTCGCAAGAGGAAGTCTTGGTTGTGCAACATCAGGGAGTTGACTGGTGGAAAATTAAAAGGCTCAGGACGAAGATGACGCATGTTGTATGTCGCCAAATTCATATAATGTGATTAAACTCGAACGCAGTAGCTGGGTTTATTTTTCTTTTACGATTAATTAAGTGTACTGAATAACGATCATACTATAGTGTTAAAATGGTCTCGAAACAGATTAAAATAAACTCTCCGATGTGCCTCGATATACGAAAGCTTAAAAGCGCGCTCATAAAAGTTTATGCAAAGCTATTCGCCGTTAAATTTGTTCACTTCGCCGATATGTGTAGGTTTCCTTGCGCCTCACTGACCAGTGTTTATATTTGCTTTAAAATCCGCTTTCCAACAGTTTACAGTTGATCGAACACAGGTTTGAGAGCTGCATGAGCAAAACATTAAAACCACAAAAGCAAATGAGCTGTTTTTTTTATCTCACTACGAGTCAACCGATACGGCAATCTCAACCGGTTATAAGTGAAGATGCATTCTAAGATGGTAGTGGGCTAACCTGTTAGGGGTATGGTAAATCCACACTCCTAATTGGTTTCTACGCGACATCGTGCCCCTAAATCGCTTGGCGACACGTCTTTGTCTATAGGATAGTGCCAGACCCGACTCGAGACGGAAATTCTCTCCTGGAGTTACAACTTCATAATGCGATAGTGCACGCAATGCGCCACGGGGCTGTCGAGTTTGGTGTATTGGATACAAAAGACGAAAAGACGTAAGCATTTTAGCAAGCGTTGCATAAATTACAACACACTAAATATGCAATGGCTGCATAAGATAAAACGACTGGTAAGGCATTAGTAGTTGTATGAGTAACAAACTGCAAGAAGCTGAAGGGTTGCATGACAAGGCTAAGTGCATATGGTAAGGTTTCGCGAAAATCGCAAGCCGCTTGAGCTGTTAAAGCTGCTTAAGCATAAGTTCCGCATGAGCTATAAAAAATAAAAAGGTGGAACTATAGGCCTAAAGCGGTGATAACCTAGTGGTGGTGGTAGTGGTTTTCGGAGCTATGTGCGTTTTAAAAAATTAAAATATCATTTGCTCCAACGGTGAAGGAAAACATCGTGAGGAAACCTGCACGCCTGAGAGTTCTCCATAATGTTCTCAAAGGCGCGTGAAGTCTGCCAATCCGCACATGGCCAGCGTGATGGACTGTGGCCAAACCCTTCTCATATTGAGAGGAGACCCGTGCTCTGTAGTGAGCCGGTAATGGGTTGATCATGATGATGGGCTTAAAGTACTCCTAAAACCTAAAACTCAGTAAAGCTGTATTGAAATAACCTTATCTTTTCTAAAATCTTAAATAGTAGACTACGGTAACATTCGCATAAGCCACAAAATTAGCAAGGGCAAAATATCTTGCACGCAACACCACCCCATAGCATCGAAACACTCAAGTTTTTTTTATACGTTACAAGTTAGCCCTTGACGGCATCTCACTTGGTGGTAAGTGATGCTGTCTCGGATGGTAGCGGGCTAACCTGTTAGGGATATGTTATACCACGCTCCTAATTGGTTTCTACTGCTGGGTTTCTACTGGAATTTTAAACCGCTTGGCGACACATCGTTTGTAGGTAGGGTAGTACTAAGTACTGGTAACTAGCCACGGCCGAAGCCGCTCACCTGACCAGACTCGATCCGGGAATTGAACCCAGGATTTCCAACTTTATTGTTGGTAATTTTGTACACTTATATTGGCAACATTTTTTTTTCTCTGTGCTCTCTCTCTTCAATATGGCGTCTCGTCTGGTGGGAGGCTGCGGCCGTGGCTAGTTACCACCCTACCGATAAAAACGTGTCGCCAAACGATTTTGCGTTCCGGCAGGATGTCGTGTAGAAACCAATTAGGGGTTTACCATACTAGGGGTATGGTAAACCCCTAATTGGTTTCTACACAGGTTAGCCCGCTACCATCTTAGACTGCATCATCACTTACCATAAGGTGAGATTGCCGTCAAGGGCTAACTTGTAGCGGATAAAAAAAAAAAAATATGGCGTAAGCGAAGTATTACTCGTCTGATGTAACTGTTCTTTTTATATCAAATAAATAAGTAAAACTAAAACAAGAATGTGTAAATTAATTATTTTAACATTTATAATGCGATAGCGCACGCACTGTACCACTGAGGTCGTCAACTTTCTGTTGTCTTCCAACAGTGTGCTGTTAACTTTATCAAGCTTTCTAGAGTTAAAATGAAATTTATTAAATAAGGTTTTATATAGTTCACTTTCAAATCTTTCATTTGCATTATAGTACCTGGTTAATTGCTGTATTTTAAATCTCGAGTGCCTATCATCCGATGAGTAGTTCTTGCGGTTATATCCGGCAACGGTAAATAGATTGTAAAAATAAATAGAGAATTTGAGTGATTAATTTGAATGCAGGCTTATAGATAAAAGTTATGCGAGAATTTCTGAAATTTAATGGTTATGAGTAATTACTGAATTCTGGTATTGAATAGTTTTAACGAAAATCCTGTACTCCCGTTTAAAGTTTTACGAATTTTAGATTTTTAAGAAGGTCACAGACTACTGCTAAAACCGCGACTGCATACGCACTCAATTTAAGACAGTATATCTTTTTTGTACTTATTATAGTAGTGTAGTAACTATGAATAAAATAATTTTATAAAGTAGGCTATGTTTATGGAAGATTAAATAAATTATTGTCAAGATAATTTCAGATTTAGTTCATACTCGCAATAGGTAAATTTAGATTGCGACAAATGTCCGATAATGTCAACATGGCCGAATTAGTGTAGTTGTAGTGCTCTGAGATCTTAATGTGTTTTTAGCAATAATTGAATATTCAAATTCAATTTCAAAATAATCTTTATTCAAATAGTCCTTTAAAAGGCGCTTTTGACGCGTCAATAATTTACATAGTAGTGATTTGATGGTGATAACTACTTTCGTAAACTTAAAACTAAAGCTATGAGGGTTCCAAACGCGCCCCGGTCTAAGAAGAAACCCACAACAAACTTATTTACTTCTACTACTATCAACTAGCCTTTTAATTGCCTTTTGATTACTTCTGAAGTAGTTCTTTAGCTGAATAGTAATATTATCCACCTTTGTATATATTGCTTAAGTTATAATTAGGTAGAATGTAAGGTGTTGAGTGCCGACCACATTGAGGCCAAAACTCTGTGGTTTTTTAATGTCTTCGACTATCTAAATTGAAAATTTAATTATTTTGAACTGTAATATGAGACCGTTTGAATTTTTTATTTCATTGCAAAATACCATGGACATGAGCATTTTTTTTTTTCAGTACGGATTGTTGGTAATGCTTCTTGCATTTTGATCTATAAGTAGTATGAAATTGTTTATTATGAGGCTTTAATCGACCACATCGGATGTGTAAGGTCAGCAGCATTTTTTGTATTATTTATGTTTATTAGCAACGGCTCACGTGGCAGTGTGCAATAAACTTTATCGACTGTCTTTCGCTAAATTGATTGCGAAAACGTGGCTGCCATCCAATACCATAAATGAAACAGAAAATTAAAGCTAATTTTTTTGGCGTTATTAGCAATGGAAGCTGTAATAGCCTAGTGGATAGGGCGTCAGCCTCCTAATCAGAGGTCGGCGGCTTGAATCCGGGCACGCACCTCTAACTTTTCAGAGTTATGTGCGTTTTTAAAAATTAAAATATCTAGTAAATATAAAGTCTGCCAATCCGCACATGGTCAGCGTGGTGGACTATGGGCGAACCCTTCTCATATTGAGAGGAGATCCGCGCTCTATAGTGAGCGAGCAATGGGCTGTTCATGATGATGATGATGATTTAGTTATATATTCTGTTCTATTTATATTTATTTTTTGCTGTGACGTCACTCGAATCTCCGTTGAAAATCTGTAACGTATATTGGGTAATAACGTACGGCACGTACACGAGTTCCGAATTGTTTTACAGACAGACAATGTTTTTGCATTAGAATAACATATACAATTTGTATCACTAAACAAGATTAAACACATATTCTTACTTCGTCTCCTATGTCCATCTTTGATAGATGCAATCTACGAGTATCTAAATGAATAAATTTAAGCGTAATCGTTTCATTGGTTAAACGTTAAGGTAATAGACAAAAGGAGTAACTTGAGATTTTTTTTTTTTTTATATACAAAGCGAGCAAACGAGCAGGCGGGTCACCTGATGGTAAGTGAACATTTGCAGCACCAGAGGAACCGCCAATGCGTTGCTGGCCCTTGAGCAATTTGTTAATCCGCCCTTTGAAGATCCCCATATTATAACCATTAGGGAACACAGAAGATGGAAGCTGGTTCCACAATTTGCAGGTTCGTGGCAGAAATGACCTGGAATAGCGGGTGGTGGAAGAGGTCCAGGCATCCAGGTGGTGAGGATGAAATTTATTTCTGCGACGAAAAGTGCGACTGGAGAACACGGAAGCTGGTATTAGATTAAATAGCTCCTCAGAGCACTCTCCATTGTAGAGACGATAGAACACACAAAGAGAACTAACGTCTCTTCGGTGCTCTAGGGACTCCAGCGTGTAAGTAATCTTGGGATCATTTTTAATATTGGAATGGATACAGTTCAGTTGAACGCCGACAGCTCCCCAAGAGTCAGACACGTTGCATATTTCAGCTCTTATATTGCGAATGTCCCAGCTGGAGTAGACCGCTTCGGATTTGCTGAAGTCGTCAGATTTTTCTTATTGCATCCTTTATTACATCTGTGGTGATTTTTTTTTTATCCACTAGAAGTTAGCCCTTGACGGCAATCTCACCTGATGGTAAGTGATGATGCAGTCTAAGATGGTAGCGGGCTAACCTGTTAGGGGTATGGTAAACCCACCCTTCTGATTGGTTTAAACGCGACATCGTGCCGGAACGCTAATCGCTCACGTCTTTGTCGGTAGGGTTGTAACTAGCTACGGCTGAAGCCTTCTACCAGACCACACTCGAGCCAGGAATCGAACCCAGGACCTCCAACTTTATAATGTGACAGTGCGCCCGCTGCGCCATGGAGGTCGTCAAAATAATGACGGTGATGATGAACGTTCTAGTATATCTAATAGTGATAATTGTATCCGGTGATGCTAAATAGATGGTAAATTTAACCCCCTGACCCAGATAATGCCACAATGAGAACGCATTGTGGGCGGCGCCGACAAAGGCCATTGTTAGCGACCAAACGTCTCCCGCGCTATTCACGCTGAAGGCTTTGTACGCGTACTCTTGCATCCTTACTAATATTATGAACGTGAAAGTTTGTGTGTTTGTTACCTTCTCAAATTCATACTCAAATACAAAAAGTCCAAATAGTAATTTAAAAAGCTAAATAATTAAATTTTCTGGTTAAGGTCTCTTGTTAAAGACGCGACACTAAATTAAAAAAAAAAAAACTAAAAAGAGGTTAATCCGTTTACGCAGAAACTTTCCCATTAATGACAGTAAGATTGTGCGACAATGGAATAGCCAGCGACTTCGTCAATCACATTTAATCAATCAATTAATCAATTAATAATTATATTTATTGAATAGACCTTTAAAAGGCAATTTTGACGCGTCAATAATTTACATAATAGTGATTCGATGGTGATAACTACATTCGTAAACTTAAAACTAATGCTATGAGGGTTCCAAACGCGCCCCGGTCTAAGAAGAAGCCCACAACAAACTTAGCCAGGTAAATTTTCTTTTTGTTATCACCATCTCACATGCCACTGGAAATTATGTTAAGAGCTATATTATTAGAGTAATATTTCATTACCATGCTTATTTATCATTTCCATAATCCTTTACACTATAGTAGGACTTTTCTACAAGCTTACGTTTTATTTAAACTTTGAACTTATTGAAACACTTCCCAGAAGTTTCATTTGGTAATCACTGTGGTTCAGGCTACTGAACCTACTGAAAAGTAATAAAAACAACGGGCAACAACTAGTTTACCATCATTCAATTACATACAATTGAAGCGATTTGTTGATGTGGTCGTAAATAAGGATTTAAATCAATCAATCAAATCAAAATAGCTTTATTCACATAAAACAGGCATCTATGAATCGTTCATATATATCACATTTTTCTTTTTTTTTATTCATGAAGTGATGGTGATAACTACACTCGCTAACCTAAAACTAAAGCTAAGAGGGTTCAAATCACGCCCAAGTCTAAGAAGTAGCCCACAACAAAATTTGCTGGTTTTTTTATCACCATTTTACATAATCCATAAATCAAAGCAAATCAAAAATAGCTTTATTTACATAAACTTATTACAGGCATCTATGAATCGTTCATTTCATTATTTCTATTCGTGAAGGCTATAACTACACTCGCCAACCTAAAACTCAAGCTAAGAGGGTTCAAATCGCGCCCAGGTCTAAGAAGAAGCCCGCAACAAACTTAGTCAGTTTTTTTTTGTTATCTCCATCTCACATAATCAATAATAAATTGAAGTACCCATGGAGTTAGAACAATTCACACCCAAGCTTTTATATCGTTTATATAATTCTTAATATCTTAATATAATTTTTCTATAAGCTTCGTTTTGTAAATAATTGAAATCTTATTATAAATATAGACCAAAATAAATAACTTTGTGTGGAGCAACTAATCAATATAGTGAAAAAAGCGTGCCTATTCTGCGACCTAATGATTATGAGAAGATAGTTCAAAATAGGCGCTTGCTAACTTCAGTTCACCACTCATTCTGATTCAATTTCCCCGGGTTGTAGAAAATCCAATTTTCCTAGAACGTTGCGTGTTTTAACAACTAGCTATAACGAACTGACCTTTAAAAATCGTAACATGGCTACACACTGCTATTAATGTAAAATGTCTCAAACTACCAGGTTCGTCTTAGGGTTTGATTATTTATTTATTTATGGGACATGCACGTAAATTAACTTAGTAATACGTATTTAAAAAAAAATAGAACTGGTGCAAGACCCAAACCGCCGTCCACAGATAAGCATAAGAGTATATTGTGAGAGCAATCGAGTCTGGTCTGGTGGCAGGCTTCGGCCGTGGCTAGTTACCACATTATCGACAAAGACGCCAAATGATTTAGCGTTCCGGCACGATGTCGCGTATAAACGGACGGAAGGAATATGGGTTTCCCATACCCCTAACAGGCTACCCCGCTACCATCTTAGACTGCATCATCACTTACCATCAGGTGAGATCACCGTCAATGGCTAACTAGTAGTATATAAAAAAAAAGAGTTTTAAATTTTTTATTTTAAGGTTGCTAATGACCAACCTCTTGAATCAATTTATTTACACGAGATGCAATTATGACACGGACATATGACTGTGTCATTTTAAGTGGAGTTTTTCCTCATTTTATGGTAGCAAAGAGTTGGTATTTATAAACGGATCACCAATTCCTGAGTTCGATTCCCGGGTCAGGACAAGAAAGATCAGGTAAACTTTTCTATTAATATTTCTCAGCACACCCTTTATAAGGAAATTGGAGCAGTTCATCACCGTGGCTTAGATTACGCTAAAAGTCGCGTTGATTATCATGAATATGTGTTAATAATAACAATTAGAATATAAGCAGGCGTTATTCTGTGGAAGTCCATGATAAACGTAAAAAGAAAAAAAACGTAAAGAGAAAAGTAAAAAGTAAAGTAAGTTACTTTACTTTTTACTTTTCTCGCTTGTGAAGTCAACATCTCCTGAGGATGATCCGGTGTCGGGTCGAAACTTACTTAGAGGTTCTAGTGGAAGATTTTGTGTGGATGTTATACAAATCTCCCGGTTGTGGGCCAAATATATTGCAAATTATACTTGCTGTTTATTGTTTAATAATAACAATCAATCCGCATTAAGATAGCCTGGAAGATCTGTTCAAAAATCATTGCCAAAGAAAAGATAGCCAATAGTTTGTTAGCATTTTTGGGGTACTGATATATGGAGAAAAATCAATTTTCTGTGTTGAGTCGCGATGGTTAAACGGCGAAGGAGAAATCAAACCGAAAAGTTCATATTGGTTATACCGGTAATCTCATAATAAAGTTCTATAGCCTAGTACAAATAAGTGGGAAAAGCCTGATAAATAAGGATAGATAAGGCTTACTTTTTGAGGCATTAGATTCGACAAGCACATCTAACTTATCGTACTTCTAATGACTATATATGACTTGCTTTTTAGCATAAAGGAAAATATCGTGAGTTGAATATTATATATAATGGCTAGATTTTAGTCTTTATCAATATTAAAAGGTTGTAAGTTTAACTCATAGGTTGTAACAGGTTAGCCCGTTACTATCTTAGACTGCATCATCACTTACCATCAGGTGAGATTGCCGTCAAGGGCTAACTTGTTGTTTATAAAAAAAAAAATCGATAAAGGCACCACATACATACCCTCAAACTACGCTCTTTTTGTAAATATCTAGAATGTGATACAGGCACTTTACAATTCGTTTATAAATCAACCATTAAAAACATGACACCCCTTCTGAGAATTTAGTGGCAAAAAAAGACGGGTTGCACTCCGGGAGTGCCGGCAGAAGTGAAAACTTGATTATTAACGTTGAGCATGTTTGATATTTTGGAATGGTTAGGGAATAATTTTGCACCAATTGCTTTATCAGTATAAAAGTACTATCATTTATGTGGTAGAATACAATATTCATTTATTGCGCTATCGTACACAAACTTGACAATTTATATTACATTAAAAATTTAACACTTTAAAACTATTACAATTATTTTACATTAAAAAGTTTATCTATATCAATTTCCATATTTTAAGCACTTTACATTCACGAATTTTACGAATACACAACAATGTGATCACTACACAGACGGTCGAGCCATCAGCTGTCACCATCCATGGATGCGCGTGGCACGCTGTAACATACACGAACATTCGCGCAAGCGCCCTGCGCTGCCTAAACGAAACAGTAGGCCCAGGCATACATTTTCGCCGCGCCGTAGAGAGGGGATAGCTGTCACTCTCCATCCGTCTTACGCTTTTTCGATCAGGTCACGTGTCCTGACGCGAGTTTAAGATTTTATACCCATTACAGAAAAAGTGCTCAACGCCGCTAAAGAAGTTTTCACTTCAAAAATCTATTAACATACAGATTACATTTTTAAAGGCAGGTCGAAAAGTAGACCCTGACAAATCGGCACGTCTGCGTAGCTCGTGTTACTTCACGTAGCGGTCTACGAAGTTCGTAGACGTGCTACGAATATCGTAGCCTGTGTTTAAGCCTAGCGAATATTCAAAATGGAAACCCTACTGAGAGTGTCTTAGTAATTTGCCTAGTAATACTTAAGTCTTATGTCATCACACCAATAAAAGGGTAAAACGCTTCGTTTACTCAATTTTGGAAGGCAAATGTTAACAAGATGTTTTAAGAACGAAGCCGTTTGAGAACACGAAAGGGCTTTAGTCTCCTAATACTAAAGTTGACTCAATCTTGAACCTTATGTCTTTAGCCTTAGAACATTCTTTAAACGAGACTCGAGACGTACATTCTTGAAATAATAACAGCCCTAAACTTAAAGCGTCATTAGATTTCGGACTTTACTGTTGATGATATAGAGAACGTTTTTCAAAAAGGTTGTCGGATTGTCGTTTTGATAATGGAAGTTTGAACTTTAGGTGGTTGTGATAAAGGCGCTTATGTTAGGTAGGTCAGTGAGCACGCAGGTCACGTAGTCGCTCGCTGGGGGTGAACGTGACGACAATGTAAGTGGTCAATCCAACGCTGGTTGAACTAAAGTGATAAGTGCCGCCGTTGTTAGCAAGTTGATTGGCACGGATACACAATTATAACTGTTAAAACAATATTAAAATCTTGATACAGTAACATGGTTTCGTTTGTACAAGTTAATTAAACGATAAATCTATTCGTTGTCGTAATATAATTGGATGAATCGAGTCTGCGACAAGCCTAAGATGATTGAAAAGGAGCAGATAATTGGAAATAACCTAATTGCGTGAATATATTTTTTTAAGATTGAATTGATAGTTTTAAGAATATAAATATTCTTATTTTTATTAGGTAATATTAATACCCATTTAAATGTTTAATATTTTCACCCAACCCGGATGATTACGAATTGCGCAGAAATGTCTTAGTTTACTCACTCTTGTCCTAAGAATTTATTCATTATTTTATTGTAAAAACAAAACAGATAATGACATTAAAAAAACTTACGTAAAGCATACAAAAAAATAATTAATTTCCAAACTTAAAAGGAGTGTTTGTGAAAATACAACCAAAAAGTAACACGGAGAATACGACGATTTTCCTATAAGAAAAAATAAATCTATTTTATTATATATATATATATTATATAATATAAATAAGTGGGTGTTAACTGTTATGATGGTTTGATTGGTACTTAATTATTAGCATTATTTATTACATTTCTTAAGCAGAACGTAGATTTTTTTTTTATTTTTATATCCACTACAAGTTAGCCCATGACGGCAATCTCACCTGATGGTAAGTGATGATGCAGTCTAAGATGGTAGCGGGCTAACCTGTTAGGGGTATGGTAAAGCCATACTCCTAATTGGTTTCTACACGATATCGTGCCGGAACGCTAAATCGCTTGGCGACACGCCTTTGTCGGTAGGGTGGTAACTAGCCACGGCCGCAGCCTCCCACCAGACCAGAATCGAGCCGGGAATCGAACCCAGGACCTCCAACTTTATTATGCAACAGCGCGCGCGCTGCGCCACGGAGGTCGTCAAATAGATAGTCAGATATGAAGAGGTTTAATGAAAGTGACAGTTTTACAACTGAAGACGTCAAGATCGCTAGACTGGCTCGTTATACCTGCGGGAAATTCTGACATGGATTGCAGAAGATATATGGTTTATAAATTTATTCAGACCCAAGCGGGCTAACATGTTAGGGGTATGTATTACTTCCATACTTCTATCAGGTTAGCCAGCTACCAGTTAATATGTAGTCTAGGAAGACTACATAATAACTTACCACCAGGTAAAAAAAACCTTGTCGTCATGAGCTATTGCGAACATATATAATGAGATAAATGAACACGGGTATATACCACGGTGGTAAATTTAGTGCGCGGAGTCAGGTTGGATGTTGTATGCTTAGGTATACCACGAACTACTAGTCACGTTTGGGGTAAATTCTCTTTTATAGAATTACAAATATGTGAGATAACCATGAAAATTGATGTTTAAAATCGTTAGTTATGAACTTTGTGTCTCAAAAATTAGATTTTTTGTAACGTTACCTTCGAGGCCAGGTCTCTCGCACACGTAGTAGTTGTGTTCGCGGCAGCTCCTGTCGTTCCACATGAAGCTGGGATGTGCAGGTCTGGGCGGCAGCTGCCTGCGCGCCTCCACGCAGTCCTGGCCCGAGGTGCCGTCATCGTTCGGCTGGCCGGCATGCTTTCTCCAGCCGGGAAACCAATCTGGTGGACATTACAACAAAGTTATAAATGTGAAGCGGTGATAGCCTAGTGGTTAGGGCGTCAGCCTCCTAATCAGAGGTCGGCGGTTCGAATCCGGGCACGCACCTCTAACTTTTCGTGCGTTTTTAAACAATTAAAATATCACTTGCTTCAACGGTGGAGGAAAACATCGTGAGGAAGCCTGCAAGCCTGTGAGTTCTCCATAATGTTCTTAAAGGCGTGTGAAGTCTGCCAATCCGCACATGGCCAGCGTGGTGGACTATGGCCAAACCCTTCTCATATTGAGAGGAGACCCGTGCTCTGGAGTGAGCCGGTAGTGGGTTGATCATGATGATGATGATGATGAAGATTATTAACTTCAAGCGTTGACAATAACACATTTGTCTCAAATGAAGAATTTAAATTCAAATTCCAGCATTTCAAACATCTGCCATCATTGTAAGTAAACACTGTAATATAAATAAGTAGTAAAACGGAACTGAATGTACGTGGAGTGTAAAAAACGGTTTGAGAGCGTCTCTTGACGTTGGTATTAAAGTAAAATGACACAAAACGTAATGGCAGCACCGCTCGTAATACAAAAAGCTTTCTGCTGGAGCACAGCAAGTAATTATTTAACGTGTAATAGATCTTTTGTATGGTGAGATACTTCGCTTTAACTCTAGTTGCTAGCATTTATGAATTTGAGTCACGTCCTGGTTTCGATTTCCGGACCTGCCTAAAAATGGGAAGGTATCGTAGTCTCTCATTTTTGGTTCTTCTGCAAAAAGATTCTCAGCACTGAGTTAAGGCATGGCAACCAACAAAAATGTACGGGACATTGAAAACCTCAGTCTGTTTTACGATAAATTCAAATTATCTTTATTCAAATAGTCCTTTAAAAGGCACTTTTGACGCGTCAATATACATTGTAATACATAGTAGTGATTTGATGGTGATAACTACATTCGTAAATTTAAAACTAAAGCTATGAGGGTTCCAAAAGCGCCCCGGTCTAAGAAGAAGCCCACAACAAACTTAGCCGGAGTTTTTTTTTTTCGTTCGATATGTTGTTGTTATATGTTTCACGACCTCCGTGGCGCATTGCGTGCGTTGTCGCATTATAAAGTTGGAGCTCCTGGGTTTGATTCCCGGCTCGAGTCAGGTCTGGTGGGAGGCTTCGGCCGTGGCTAATTACCACCCAAACGATAAAGACGTAGAATAGACGTAGACACCAATTAGGAGCGTGGGTTTACCATACTCCTAACAGGTTAGCCCGCTACCATCCTAGACAGCATCATCACTTACCACAAGGTGAGATTGCCGTCAAGGGCTAACTTGTAGTAAATAAATAAATAAAATACTATGCCTCGACTAGTTTTAATAAAAAAATATTTAAACTTCTGTACTACAGCTTTTTCCTCATTCAAGTCAAGTACTTAGCGTGATTGATTACGGACTACGAGTGGATTTGATAAATAAAAGCATATGCGGGGAATATATGACGAGGAATGAATGAATACACTTTTATTGTACACCACAGATAATAATACATAAATGAAAACACAAAAGGGCGGTTAAATAGAATGTTAGACGATGGTCGAAAGTGGGAACCCTTTGAAATTTGTGCTCGAGGACATTTTTATTACTGTATACTAGCTTGTAGATTAACTTTTACACAGCATAAAAAAATTACTCCGACAAAGGCTCTCCAAGTCTCCGTCCGAGAGAAAGAAAATAATAATTCAAAGAGAAATAGATCTCTATTTTGATGCAATAACATGAATAAAAGATTCGTCGCTCGGAACGAACCGCGAACTATGCAAATACGTTTCATTAAATTCTTTAATATGAAGAAATCTGTGCTTTTATTGTATGCTTGTGGCTCCGCGCGACTTTGTTCGCGTTAAACGTTTGATAAGTGTCATGTGGAAACTTTTATCCGCTATTATACGAAATATTATTCAAGTTACTGAACCTCTTATGTTGCTCACCCGCGTTTTTATTTCGTTTGCCTAACTATAGAGGGTCGAAGCTATGTTTGATAACATATAACCTTCCTTAATAATAGAGCTATAGAATGCGGATAGGGGTTTTCAAATCTAACTGGCAGGTCTAGCGATAAGGGCGTTCAAAGAAGATTTACAAAAAAGAGATATCTCAGCATTATAATTCGTTTTCTGCAAATGTCTGTGACGTATGCGTTTAGCGAAGTAGGTAATCTACTGGGACAGGGCTTTCATAATTATGAATAAATATATAGTTAGCGGTGATAGCCTCGTGGTTAGGGCGTCAGCCTTCTAAACAGAGGTCAGCGGTTCGAATCCGGGCACGCACCTCTAACTTTTCTGAGTTATGTGCGTTTAAAAAAAAATATCACTTGCTTCAACGGTGAAGGAAAACATCGTGAGGAAACCTGCACGTTTGAGAGTTCTCTATAATGTTCTCAAATGCGTGTGAAGTCTGCCAATCCGCACATGGCCAGCGTGGTGGACTATGGCCAAACCCTTCTCATATTGAGAGGAGACCCGTGCTCTGTAGTGAGCCGGCAATGGGTTGATCGTGATATAGTTAAGCTACATAACTTTTTTCCAATGCGGGTTGGTGGCCGGAAAAACTGGCTCGCCTTATGAGACAGTAAAGACGACGCTTTGTCTCAATTATCTTATATAATCTGTATACCTACTAGCTTCTTATTTCTACATTACTCACTGTTTCATGTCTTTTCTTTTTATAAACCAAAAGTAAGCCTTGACGGCAATTTCACCTGATGGTAAGTGATGATACAGTCTAAGATGGCTTTCCTGTTAGGAGGTTGGTAAACCCATATGCCTAATTGGTTACTACGCGACATCGTGCCGGAACGCTAAATCGCTTGGCGACACGTATTTGTCGGTAGGGTGGTAACTAGGCACGGCCGAAGCCTCCCACCAGACCAGACCCGAGCCGGGAGTCAAACCCAGGACCTCCAACTTTATAATGTGACAGCGCACGCGCTGCTCTACGGAGGTCGTCACAATTTTCATCTACTTAATCTGAGTTTTAAGAGAATACATATACGAGTATATAAAGTAAAAATATAATAATATAATAATTCATACCACACGGTTTCCACTTATAATATAATCAACATTTTTCTATGCTAAGAACGGTGCATTGTTCTTTCTCGACCCATAAACTATCACATATACATTCTATACAAGAAAGGATTTACTGTATATCGTAAAACTTGCATATATCCTAAAACTGTAATACAAGAATCAACACATTTCTTTTGACAAACCATCCAGACCATCACCCTACACGCATTTATACCATCCCTGTCCCTAGATCATATAACTTGTGTGTGTATGTATGTGTAATCTGACAAAAGTGAAATGTTATCTGACACCGCACTGTACAAAGTAGTTGTTTACATCGCCTTAAGTGACAATATCGGTGACGTCAGCGATTTCGTTACTACAGTAAACACCTCGGACATTTTGGCTTGTTTATTTACTCGCAGGTTGCTAATGCTTTTCAGTTTTAACATGGAGTACTATGGATGTTGCGAAAGCTGAGCGTGTCGCACCGTATCTATATATATAAAAGCGAAATGTCACTTACATACATACACATACTGATTAAACACGAGATCTCAAAAACTATTGCATGTATAAAGCTATAATTTAGCAAGTAGGTAGTTGATAGTTAAGAGATGTCAGCTAAGAAAGGATATTTAGAAATTTCTCCCCTAAGAGGGTAAGATAGGGGTTGGAAGTTTGTATGAAATTTCTTTGTTTTTAGAGTTAGAGACATAAAAATTTGGATTAAGATTAATAATAATAAATAAAAAACATGTGCATCAAATTTTTTTAAAATATTACCTGTTAAGGGTGGTAAACTGGGGGATGATAGTTTTTGTTTATTTTTTTATTATGAAGTCTACAAGCTTTGATATTTTGAAAATAGATTTCTTTTAGGGCTTAAGTATAAGGTTAGAATTTTTTTTCATCCAAATCCAAATTAGCGAGAGTAAGATGTGGACAATCAATCTAAAAAATAATCGATGGATTTACTTAAATAATCCTTTAACAAAAGTAAACTAATTAAGTAACAAAACAATTGTTGCCTCAATAACTTACATTTGGTTACAGTTGGTGATAACTCCTTTCTTGAACTTAAAAAACTAAATTAACGCGGGTATGAAATACATCTTGGTCTATGAAGAAGCCCACGACGATATAACCGAGAAGTATTCCCTGTGTTATCACTGACTCACACTTAAGAATGTATAAAAGCAAACTTGGTTAAAATTTTGTTTTAAATGTAATCTACCCAGAAACCTTCATAAGCTTTTATCCTCATTTTTTGCGGATTTGTAAATAATACGTAGGAACCGTTAATTTTGCTGGGTGAAAAGTATTGTATATTTATTTTCAGTATGCAAGTTGTATCTATACGTGGAATTTTGCTAACATATTGTTAGGAAGGCAGTGGGTCGAGTGTGTTGCTTTTTAAGACAGAAAATTCAAATTCAAAATAATCTTTATTCAAATAATCCTTAAAAAGGCACTTTTGACGCGTCAATAATTTACATAGTAGTTATTTCATGGTGATAACTATATTCGTAAACTTAAAACTAAAGCTATGAGGGTTCCAAACGCGCCCGGTCTAAGAAGAAGCCCACAACAACCTTAGCCGGTTTTTTTTTCGTTATCACCATCTCACATAATGGATAATAAATTATAGTACCTATGGAGATGGAGCACCTATGTTCAGAACTGAATGCAGTTCTTTTATTGCCAGTCAGCCCTGGACTAGTCTGGTGGGGGAAAAGTATTTAATATTCTCCATAAAACAAGCTAATTCCCGAAGTTGCGATGGAAGGTATACTTCGGTCACTTCAAAGACTTCAAACATTTATAAATACTATCCATAGAAATAATAATCAACTATATTTTAGCTAAAGAAAATTAATATTTAGATGAATTAAAAAAAATTATAACTGTAAACGAAATGCTAGGCAAATAAGAAAAAGGTTTATTTTACCCAGTGTAGCTATTTATTATTACAAAGGGCTGAATTATTATTAAGTTCCTAAAATATATAGGTTTTTTTTTGTATATCTTGATTGAGTCAATAGGCGAGAAATTAATCTATGTGCATGTTTCAGTAAAATAAAAATAATTACCAGTCGAAAATAAATTAACAAGGAAGCAAATAAATAGACATATATTATTCAGAATTTTAGTATAAAATGTAATAGATATTATTTTATAAATAATTTTTGTGTGGTTTATAAGTGAAGCGAAATTATTAATTAACTAATTAAGTCCCCTTTTAATAGACTTGTAAAAAGTTATAACAGCTCAGAAACTTGTGTTTGAAATTCGGCTAAAACTTGCCACGAATTTACATAATAAATATGAAAAAGCTGGCTCCAAAATTCCTGGCACATGTAGCACTGTTCCGTTATGCTAATTATTTTGATGAACTCGTGCTTTATTTTGGGTCCACTTTTAAAACTCGATTAACTTACAAAGAACGAATTAGATGCTTGGATTTTATGCAGTAAGTTGTTAAGTTTGTGCGTTTATTTTTTATGCATTAGTGTATTGAGGATAGGAAGAGGTGATAAAGGGGTATGACTTTTTGAAGTTATTTGAGTTTTCGTTTAGCTATTTAAAACTAAATATCTATCAAGTTATCGCCATCAAGAATTTTCAACAATGAAAAAAAATTAATAGTCAGAAAATACTTATATGCTTTTTGTTGCTATTCTATCGTTATACAACAAATCTTGTAATAAGGGTAATGATTATAAGCGATGAAAACTGCGCGCTTATCTCCAAGTTGCCGTTTCATTCTCATTCTGAAATTATAGGTATAGATAGATATTATAGGTTGGGTGTTCTTCTGAACATTCTAGATTTTCACGGCGCATATTGGAAATGAGGACGCAAACCGCTTCGCCCTTGTCAGTAGAAAGGGTTACTTTTTTCTATAAATTATTATTTCGAATACTTAAATTAATTTTGTTGTTGTTGTGACGTCACTAAATCAATCAAAAAAATCAGTGACGTATTACGTAAATTTATTATTAATTAGTAGCACACATTAAAACTTCCAATTATCCAATCTTCCATTATAATAAATTTCTTTTGTATCCAATAACTCAGCGTTGGCGCCGGTCGGGCTAGACCCGCTTTTGTGATAACTAAATGAGTATGGGTAATTTTTCTAATTGCGTGTCCTTTATGTGATCTTATCGTCTTCTAAGTATTCAGTTTGGTATTACGTAATGTTATTTTTACTAGCTATCGCTCCAAAGAAAAAAAAAAGCTTGTTTTATTTTTCCAATAACATTTTCAATCAATCAATCAATCAGCCTATAGACATCCACTGCTGGACATAGGCCTTTTCGAGAGCGCGCCACCACACACTGTCCTCCGCCTTCCTCATCCACCCGCCACCAGCGATCCTTTTTAGGTCGTCGGTCCAGCGAGCAGGTGGTCGTCCTACGCTGCGCTTACCGGTACGCGGTCTCCACTCCAGTTTCCAATAACATTTTATTGGAAACATAAAACAAGTTTGTCTGGTGGGAGGCTTCGGCCGTGGCATGTTACCACCATACCGACAAAGACGTATCCTTAAGCTATTTAGCGTTCTGGCACGATGTCGCGTAGAAACCAATATGGAGTGTGGGTTTATCATACCCCTAACAGGTTAGCTCGATACCATCTTGGACAGCATCATCTCTTACCATCAGGTTAGATAGCCATCAAGGGTTAACTTGTTGTCTATATAAAAAAAAGTTTTAGTGAAATATATATTGAAAAGAAGTAAATATGAAATGAAATTAAAATGAAATAATTTTTTTGTCATTAGTTTAATTTTATGGTATTGTTACAAATGACCATGTTGCTTTAACCCCGGTCGATTAAGCTTTAAGTTTACTGTGATGTCAGAACCATCATATAACAACTATTGTAAACTCTGTCTGCGTAGAATTGCTGATTTCCCGTGAGATTGAGGTTTTAAGCTACAGGTAAATGTCAAATTGCCTATTTTCGTGTTTCTAAATTAAAAAACATTTTTCATACACACTTTAAACCCCTATTTTAGCCCCTTCGGGGTAGATTTGGATGAAAAAAAAATCTAGCCTTATACTTACGCCCTAAAAGAAACCTATTTTCAAAATTTCAAGCTTGTAGACTTCATATTAAAAAAATAAGCAAAAACTATCATCCCCTATTTTACCACTCTTAACAGGTAATATTTAAAAAAAAATGATGTACATGTTTTTTAATTATTATTATTAAAGTTAATGCAAATTTTTGTGTCTCTAACTCTAAAAACAAAGAAAATTCATACAAACTTCCAACCCCCCTTTTACCCTCTTAGGGGTGGAATTTCCAAATATCCTTTCTTAGCTGACATCTCTTAACTATCAACTACCGACTTGCTAAATTATAGCTTTATACGTACAATAGTTTTTGAGATCTCGTGTTTAATCAGTATGTAAGTATGTAAGTACATAAGTATGTAAGTGAACTTTCGCTTGTATAAATATAGATTATATATTACTAGTCGATACTCGCAACTTCGTCCGCGTAGCTTATGGTTTTATGGAATATGGAAGCTACCAATTAAAAAAAACCTGTGGCAAGCTGAAATTATAGTTATAGTTTATTGATGTGAAATACAGATTTTCATAAATCCTGCGGGAATGTTGCGGGATAATAAGTATGTCCATCTCCTGGTTCTAAGCTACCTCCCCACCGATTTTCAGCCAAATCGGTTCAGCAGTTCTTGAGTTATAGATAGTGTAACTAACACGACTTTCTTTATATATAGATATTAAATATATAGGTTTTGTATAGATAAGCGACTCACTGTCATACATTCGATTATTCATCGATCGACCCGGATGCACCGTAAACACACGTGGATTTGATTTATAGCAATGTTCCGTTTATCTACTGCTTGGTGGAAGTAAAATCACCCAATAAACACAACGCATTTATTAAATCAGTACGAAGTAGTTAAGACGTTGCTTTGGTCGGAAATTTGTCTGGTGGGAGGCTTCGGCCGTGGCTGGTTACCACCCTACCGACAAAGACGTGTCGCCAAGCGATTTAGCGTTCCGGAACGATGTCGTGTAGAAACCAATTAGGAGTATGAGTTTACCATACCCCTAACATGTTAGCCCGCTACCATCTTAGACCGCATCATCACTTACCATCAGGTGAGATGCAGTCAAGGGCTAACTTGAGGTGAATTAAAAAAAAAAAAATTGAAAAACTTCATTCTCCGCTGGAATCTTCGACATGCCCGATGATCATAATTTTTTATGTATTTATTTATTTCTCATTTAAATCGGACATGGAAGCGTCCATAGATTTGTTAGTATGTTAGTAACATTTTATCCTTATTGACTATGTTAGTATTGTTATTAATATCATCAGAAATACAATATTTGTTATTTTTATTTTATCCAAATATAATCATAATCTTAACGATGGTAATATATCCATGGAAACTCACGAGCGTATGAAAATGGAAGATCGTCCGACCAACGGAACTCCCCTTCGTGGACAGCGTCTGTCGCTCCTATCCAGTACACGTCTTCAATCCCAGCGCCAGGCCTGCAAAAACAAAACATTCATGGCTTTAATACTAAACAAGCAATGCCTTTTTGCTACTTCAGATAAGTAACACAAAATATCTAAAGGTTTTTTTTCCTCCGCTTTTGGCTTTACACAGATTAGCCAATGTCAAGTTAATTATTTAATTAGTTCTCTCTTTTTATGGCTTTGCACAGACTAGCCAATGTCAAGTTTATAGCAATGTAGAAGTTAGGGAAAATCGGCTCCCTCAAACCATTCCCAAATCAATACCTGTTAACCACTCAGAAAACTAGCCACTACACTAACGACACCAAAACTGTCCACGACACAACCAACACCAGTCCTTTTCAAAATTAGCCAACAAACATTAATTCAAGAAAAGCGTGAAAAAACCGCGCCCGCCATATACGAAGTCTCCCGCCTTTCTCCAAGCTCTAAAGGTTTTATTTATAACAACATTTATGACAAATTGATAATAAATGGATTTGTCTTTATATCAACAGGGTCTTAATGTAATGACAATTTTAATATGACGAATGTGACCAAAGAAAATAGGCAGGAAAAAAAACCATAATTGAAACAGATATATTCACAACATGCAAAGTTTTTTAACGAATGTCTGGTTATTTACCCGGGCTTAAAAGTATCCTTTTTCTGTCTGGAAGATATAATAGAAGAAGCTATTGATTATTATTGATTGAGATATTATTGAAGCGATGGAACATTTTAGCGAAATCAGTTTTATTATGTCTTATAGATGATATAGTTTATTTTTTAATCATGCTGGAACTGCCCTCAAGTTTTGATCTGGTAGGTGGCTTTAGCCGTGGATAGTTTCCAAACTACCCACAAAGACGTGTCATGCCAAGCGAGGCACGATGTCGTGTATAAAGCAATCGGGAGTATAGGTTTACCATACCCCTAACACGTTAACCCGCTACCATTTTATACTGCATTATCACTTACCACCAGTTCACATTACAATCCTCCCTGGTGGTACGATGTCGTGTAGAAAGCAATCAGGAGTATAGGTTTACCATACCCCTAACACGTTAACCCGCTACCATTTTATACTGCATTATCACTTACTACCAGTGCACATTGCAATCCTCCCTGGTGGTACGATGTCGTGTAGAAAGCAATCAGGAGTATAGGTTTACCATACCCCTAACACGTTAACCCGCTACCATTTTATACTCCATTATCACTTACCTCCAGTTCACATTGCAATCCTCCCTGGTGGTACGATGTCGTATGAAAGCAATCAGGAGTATAGGTTTACCATACCCCTAACACGTTAACCCGCTACCATTTTATACTGTTTTCACTTACCACCAGTTTACATTGTAATCTATAAGTTGTAGTGGAATAAAAAAAACTGACAAAGCCGTTGCATCAAGAGATTTAGCGTTCAATAACATTACATTTGTCTAGATTCAGCAAATGAAACTCAATTGTCATTACATGAAGCGGTGATAGCCTAGTGGTTAGGGCGTCAGCCTCCTAATCAGAGGTCGGCGGTTCGAATCCGGACACGCACCTCTAACTTTTCGGAGTTATGTGCGTTTTTAAACAATTAAAATATCATTTGCTTCAACGGTGAAGGAAAACATCGTGAGGAAACCTGTACGCCTGAGAGTTCTCCATAATGTTCTCAAAGGCGTGTGAAGTCTGCCAATCCACACATGGCCAGCGTGGTGGACTATGGCCAAACCCTTCTCAAATTGAGAGGAGACCCGTACTCTGTAGTGAGCTATAATGGGTTGATCATGATGATGATGTCATTACATAACTCGAAACTTCACTTACGAGCTTGAGTACGAACTCAACGCGAGATGTTTTAAAAAGATGACGTAGAGATTCATCTCAAGCGAATAATTTGTTTCGTTTCTTTTTGCTTGAATCTACAAGTTTTCCAATTGTTAGTGTCAGACTGCTGACATCTGGCAAGACATTTGCATGTTTCAGATTTTAATAAATATTAGACGAAGTGAACTAGGTACGTTGTTACTTTAACTCGTTTAATGAGTCACCCGACTTTAATGTTTTAACTCGCTTAGTCACATTGTGTTATGTGTTGCACGAATAGTAATTAGTTTTTGACCCCACTGGCGCATTGGTGAGCGTTATCCATTTGTATTCATGATCATCATCATCATCATCATCATCATGATCAACCCATTACCGACTCACTACAAAGCACGGGTCTCCTCTCAATATGAGAAGGGTTTGGCCATAGTCCACCACGCTGGCCATGTGCGGATTGGCAGACTTCACACGCCTTTGAGAACATTATGGAGAACTCTTTGAGACGACTTGAGAGAACTTGAGAGTTTCCTCACGAGGTTTTCCTTCACCGTTGAAGCAAGTGATGTTTTAATTTTTTTAAACGCACATAACTCTGAAAAGTTAGAGGTGCGTGCCCGGATTCGAACCGCCGACCTCTGATTAGGAGGCTGACACCGTAACCACTACGCTATCACCGCTTCCATTTGTATTAGAAAAGTCCTATTTGTAAGGGGTTATGTAAATGTTAACAAGCTTGGGTATGAAATATTGCTCTAATGAGAAAGCTCTTAAATAATTTTAAGTGTCATGTGCGATGGTGATAACAAAAAGAGAAAACACCTGGTATGTTTGTTGTGGGCTTCTTCTTAGACCAGGGCGCGTTTGGAACCCTCAAAGCTTTAGTTTTAAGTTTATGAATTTAGTTAAGTATCACCATCAACTCACTACTATGTAAATTATTGACGCGTCAAAATTGCCTTTTAAAGGACTATTCAATAAATATGATTATTGATTGATTGATTAATTGTGATTGACGAAGTCGCTGGCTATTCCATTGTCGCACAATCTTACTGTCATTAATGGGAAAGTTTCTGCGTAAACGGGTTAACCTCTTTTTAGTTTTTGAAGTGAAAACTTCTTTAGCGGCGTTGAGCACTTTTTCTGTAATGGGTATAAAATCTTAAACTCGCGTCAGGACACGTGACCTGATCGAAAAAGCGTAAGACGGATGGAGAGTAGACAGCTATCCCCTCTCTACGGCGCGGCGAAAATGTATGCCTGGGCCTACTGTTTCGTTTAGGCAGCGCAGGGCGCTTGCGCGAATGTTCGTGTATGTTACACGAACATTAGCGTTATGAAAAAGTCGTTGAAATTATGGATGAAAGTTGATTTTTCGGAGAGATAAACTTTTTAATGTAAAATAATTGTAATAGTTTTAAAGTGTTAAATTTTTAATGTAATATAAATTGTCATGTTTGTGTACGATAGCGCAATAAATGAATATTGTATTCTACCACATAAATGATAGTACTTTTATACTGATAAAGCAATTGGTGCAAAATTATTCCCTAACCATTCCAAAATATCAAACATGCTCAACGTTAATAATCAAGTTTTCACTTCTGCCGGCACTCCCGGAGTGCAACCCGTCTTTTTTTTTTAATTTAGTGTCGTGTCGAGACCTATCTATCTAACTTAACCAGAAAATTTAATTATTTAGTTTTGGTGCATTTAAAAAAGCTTCTGCAATACTTACGCATGAATAAGTAGTTGGTCCATAATTTGTTGCTGTCGTTCATTCTGTATGCTCGCAAGATGGCCGCCCATTTTGACGCATTCGACCTCCGCTTGTCTCCACGCCTTCTTCCCTTCCCTCACGGCTGTTATGCAAAAGTCTCCGGATACCACCCAGCCGTAATCACACTGTCCAATCGTATCCTCCACGGCCTTATCCATCCACCACACTTTCAGCCACATGGCTGAGGAGTTCCTCTTAGCCAAAATACTGATGTTCAACCTCACGGAATTTCTCTCGGAGATAATTTGAACACTGCGCAATGGGTCACCGGGTTGAGAGCAATGTCTCCATTTCGAGTCTCCATCCACCAAACTCAATTCCATTCCCTTGCAAAATGCGTGAGTATCTTCGTGAATTATATTAGAAATATCTGCATCTTTTTTCATAGGCCCCGTGCCCATCTGGAGACGTAAGGCTATTCTGTTGCCGAAGGGCAGATGGATTTTGTAGGAACAGTACAGTTTTGTAGTGGGGCCGACTTCGAACGAGCCGTTCCGTCCCGTCAGGAGAACATCATGACAATGGTCAACAAGGCGGTAGGTCGCGGCGAACGTGGGTCGGCCGTGGAGTTCCATTTCTGGATTGTTCGATGACTGGTAGATATATCTCCTGTTGGGAGGTGGCATTTGTTCCAGCTTTCCGCATAGAGTTGGGGCGTTTGGGGCGAATTTTATGAACCCACTGGAGCATGGCACGTTCAGCTTGTGCAGCTCGAGGAGGAGGGCATTTTTAGGTGAGGGGGGAGGGAAGAGCAGACGGCAGTTATGCGTCCGGGGCAGGTGACCGGAGTGCACGCGTCCTAATCTCGTCGTTTTCACGTGTATTGCACAATCTGTAACAAAATAAAACAAATATTAATTACAAGAAGTTCTCTGTACTACCCGTATTTCGTATTTACTTTATTCCCTACTTTCTCACTTGTAATTGTAAGTGTATTAAACGTACAGAGGTCATAAAGTAATTGGGCTTTTACTATCCCATAAAAAATGAGCATTTCTCCCAGTTCAAAACCCAGCCTGTGTGTTTATCCAGGGTATAATGAAAATATTGTAATATTGGTATGAAATTAGTATAGGATTTAAAAATCAAGTTTATTAACTCATAAAAACCCTTAATCTGTTTGGTCTAAGTTCTGGTTCATCAGCTAGAATATAAATAATATATTTCAATATCGCATTCATATTTTGTAGCGTAACGCATTCTCAAAGATAACACGTTTACGTAACCAGTCGTTCTTATTGAAGCCCTAATTCAGAGATGCCTGTATTAGGTTGACATGAATAAAGCTATTTTATTTTATTTATTTATTTATTCTTTATTTGTACACCACAACAAAAATAGAAATAACAAGAAAACAAAATAAAGAAGAAGCAGGATACAAAAGGCGGCCTTATCGCTTAGTAGCGATCTCTGCCAGGCAACCTTATGATTAGGAAAAGTTAAAGAAGAAGAAAGTAGGTAGCGTAATATAAACAAAAAACCTACATACAAATAACTAAATACTAATACATAAACCAGATTACATAAATAACACAATAGTAATAAATATTTAATAAATATACTAATATATACCTTATAATATATATATAAAAAAAATGAAATGATATAAAAATAAAAGTCGTCAGTTTTGAGAAATATAAAAAAACTTGACAGCACTTTTAAAAACAGTGAGAGACTTTGACTGTCTTATGCTCAAAGATTGCCTGCACTGTAAATGAATGCTTATAAAATTTCGTTCTATGGAACGGAATGCTCAAAGTCAGCGCACGATGATCTCTGGTCTGACTGCTCACCAAGAAATCGAAACTTCTCCTTAAGATAGGCGGGAGTTTTTGGATTGAATAGCACACAGTACAGAAGTGAAAGTACATGCAGATCCCGGCGACGGCGAATTTTGTATTATTTTGAATTTTGATTTGAATTTACTTCGTTTGCATTCACAGATACTGAGATATGTTGATTATCAAAGTCTTTGTGAAACAGTTCAATCTTAGATAGTAGTTGTATATCTGAACGCGATTCATAGAGAGCTTTGATACGTGGCCGAGTTGCGGTGTTATGTTTCTGCACAAAGCCCAAATTACTTCACGTCTACCCGCACTCACCAACTTAATGGCATTCCTTTAGCCGTGCTCGTCGCTACCCTAGCTACTTTGTGTGCTGTCTGTTCTTGTGCTAGTATCAAATTAACGTGTTACATTATATTTATTACATCGCGGGCAAACGAGCAGACCACCTGATGTTAAGTGATGTATACCTCATGTACTTATGCGGCATGAAAATTTCAAAAATTGAAAATAATCTTTATTCAAATAGTCCTTAAAAAGGCACTTTTGACGCGTCAATAATTTACATAGTAGTTATTTCATGGTAATAACTATATTCGTAAACTTAAAACTAAAGCTTTGAGGGTTCCAAACGCGCCCCGGTCTAAGAAGAAGCCCACAACAAACTTAGCCGGGTGTTTTTTTCCGTTATCACCATCTCGCATAATGAACAATAAATTATAGTACCCATGGAGATAGAGCAATTCACACCCAAGCTTTTTTATCGTTTATATAATCCTTAATATCGTAATATGATTTTTCTACAAGCTTTCGTTGTATAAAAACTTTGAACTTATTGATAGACATCTCCAAGATATCAATAGGTAATAAAATAAAATACTATTTCCTTTGAATGAGTTACTAATTTTGTGCAGCCTACTAAACGGTACTACAAGTTTACTTTTACTTCTTGAATTACTACTGAATTTATCAATATTTTCATGAAAATACATTAAATTTTCATATATATATATATATATTGGCTATGCACTGTCATTATTTTATAATCTTTAAATTTATCTCTTAATGACTCTCTGCGATCTAATTTAGGTATATATTGCACGAACAGCCCTCTTCTGCAAAACGAATATAATGTCAATATCAGCAGTAATACCCCATAATAAAATACCATATGACATAATGCTGTGAAATTAGCTAAAATATACAAGTCTGGCAGTCTCTATATCCGTCAAATGACGAATCTTTTTCACCACGTAAGCAGCAGAGCTAAGTCTGTGCGATAAATTAGATCAATTCACAACTATGTAATTGACACATCAAAAGTGTAGTTTAAAGGAAAGATTTTTTGAATACAGTTTGTGATTAATTTATTAGTTTTTTGGCTAAAGTTTCCATTCCTAATTCCATCTATTTTTAAGCAACATTACACTGGCAAATGCTTAAACCCGTACGGATCGTTGTGTGGGCAGATAGTGGGTAATGACAAGTTTTACTACGTCCATCCAGGGTGACTAAAAAGTTGATTTTTAAGGAGACTGTTCCGGCTTCCAAAAACCGGTCCAGCCTCTCGGCTACGGCGCGGGACGCGGCGAGTGGGGGACGGGGCGTTGGCGATTGAACAGTCATCATTCTCAAGCCGTACGGACCCATCGTTAACATTGTGGTCCTTCGAGCCGGATAAGTCCTTTTGTTCCTCTCAGGAATAAAAGACAAATTCTTAATGATCATGTCACTTATCTAATGGTACTAAGAATGTAAATTTGGAAAGTTAGGAAGTAGAAATCCCTTAAGGCATATATGAGTAGATCGTACAAAAGTGAAAGCGTACGTAAAAATGGCAAAGAGACCCCCGGGGAATTCCCGTTACGACAAGTTGAACTTTCTTTGTCCTTGTAGATTTCACTGTAACTTTTAACCTTTAAAAGAGAATATTGCGAAATATCAGTGGAGAAAAGGCAAAAGAGACAGATTTATTCCCTGGAGGCATAAGAATAAGAAGAATGATAGGTATTGGCTGGGTGGACGAAGGCAAGAGTCTTTGAAGTGAGACCGATTATAGCTTGGCATAAGAACAACCTTGGCAAAAGAATAAGAAGCGGTGATAGCCTAGGAAGCGGTGATAGCCTAGTGGTTAGTGCGTCAGCCTCCTAATCAGAGGTCGGCGGTTCGAATCCGGGCACGCACCTCTAACTTTTCGGAGTTATGTGCGTTTTTTTAAATAATTAAAATATCACTTGCTACTACAACGGTGAAGGAAAACATCGTGAGGAAACCTGCACGCCTGAGAGTTCTCCATAATGTTCTCGAAGGCGTGTGAAGTCTGCCAATCCGCACATGGCCAGCGTGGTGGACTATGGCCAAAATTCTTCTCATATTGGGAGGAGACCCGTGCTCTGTAGTGAGCCGGTAATGGGTTGATCATGATTGATGATTGAACATTATAGTTCTAAATGAAAAATGTTTAATACACGTTGTCTATTAGAATTTTATCGTGTCTACCAAAGTGTCATTGAGCGACTATTGAGACACAATTGTATGCAAACTGAGTTTCCAGATATCAGTATTTGTATAGTTCATTCGCAAGCTTTCATATAGTTTGCACGCTTTGTTAGGCCGACACAAAGCGGCCCGAAAGGCGGTGTCGGCCACTTCAAAGGCTGCACACCCGCAGTGTATATTGGTGGACAGTTATATTTTTATTATTACCGAGGTCTAATCGTCAGTGTTTAATGCTTACATATTTTCTTGCCGCAGGTATAAAATTTGACGACCTTCGTGGCGCAGCGCGCTCTGTCGTATTATAAAGTTGGAGGTCGTGGGTTCAATTCCCAGCTCGAGTCTGGTCTGGTGGGAGGCTTGTACAAGTAAAAATATATAAATATAAAAAAAAAATGCAATACGAGAGTTACACAAAATTTAAACAATCACCAAATAATAAATGATAATTAATTAATACCTACAAAGCAAATAATGCGTATTATACTTATCTTAAACAAATATAAAACATAGCCTAACCTACCTTAATTAAAATAATGAAAAAAAAAACAGATAACATATTTAAAGAAGATTAACAATTCAGAAATAAGCTAAAAAAACTACTTTTATATTGTAATTAGAAATATTAATATTATTAAATAACTCCCTTATATAATTACCTGAGTACAGAGCCCGAAGTGAATTTCAAAATCCCTATTATTACGAAAAAGCGCAACAAATTTCGATCCACCATTTTTTTGTGGTCCGTTAAAAGTAGTTGTGATAACGACTTTTATCACCAATATGTAACGCGTTCGAAATGAGCAACGTTTTTTACATTCGGCTAAAGGCTAAGCCCGGATATGGAAACTCGAACCACCGCGGGCCGTATCCGGTGCCGCGATAACACTCGTATTTATGTTACAGCGGATAAAATTCCCATCGGTAAACAACAATAATGAAAATGTTATTCTTGCTTTGGCCACACTCGAAACATTTTCAAGAGCTCTTATTTAAAGCTTGTTTTACTTTCAAAATGTGGTTACATTTCCTATTGCAATCTTCGCGATGTATATCAATAAGTTCTAATTTTTAGTTAAACGTAAGCTTATAATTCAAATTTCAAATTCAAATTCAAATAATCTTTATTCAAAAAGTCCTTTAAAAGGCACTTTTGACGCGTCAATAATTTACATAGTAGTGAGTTGATGGTGATAACTACATTCGTAAACTTAAAACTAAAGCTATGAGGGTACCAAACGCGCCCCGGTCTAAGAAGAAGCCCACAACAAACTTAGCAGGGTTAACACAATCCTATTACGATAATAGAGGATTATATAAACGATAAAAGAGCTTGTGTGTGAATATCTTTGACTTATACATAGATAATTATAATTTATTATTGACTATGTGAGATGGTGGTAATAAAAACCCGGCTATGTTTGATGTCGGCTTCTCTTTAGACCTGGGTGCGATTGGAACCCTTTTAGCTTTAGTTTTAAGGTGAGTGCATTTATAACCTTCATTTCATAAATTAAAATAATGAAAAATACATTACATTTAAACGTTTCATAGATTTCATAGACCACAGGTAATAAAAAAATATGTAAATACAATCGGTTTTAATTTGGCGGATTTTTCGCTAATTAGCGATTTCTTCCAGTCAATCAAGTACGTAATAAGAAAATACTATAAATTATTGGTAGGTGGTATATTAAAATATAAAGGAATATATAAAGTGTATTAAAAAAAAAAACAGAAATTGATTATGAATTGAAGTAGTCTTACAGTGTACTTCTTACAGTATTCTTCTATAAGAAAATTCCATACGCAAGTTATCCTCTGCACAGAATTACATTAAAATGGTAACAAAGAGTAGACGAACAGACGGACAAACATTCTGATGTACAGCTTAATTCATTAATTAAGTATACACATTCCCTCTATAAAAGTAAGTCATTAAGTTTACGAGAAACATCCATTAGTGTACCATTGTTTCTAGCAGCGGAATCCCTTTTGTATGTTGTACTTACTGTGAAGACGTTAATGGATTGTAAAGGTCATAAGCTAAGTAGATCATGACATTATATATGTAACCAAGTGCTTATTTAAAAAAAAAATATCACTTGCTTCAACGGTGAAGGAAAACATCGTGAGCAAACCTGCACGCCTGAGAGTTCTCCATAATGTTTTCAAAGGCGTGTTAAGTCTGCCAATACGCACATGGCCAGCGTGGTTGACTATGGCAAAACCCTTTTCATATTGAGAGGAGACCCGTCCTCTGTAGTGAGCTGGTAATGGGTTGATCATGATGATGATGATGATGAACCTAGTGCTATTATTATATGTTATTACTAGCTGACCCAGCAAACGTTGTTTTGCCATATAAATCATTTCTAGGGAATTTCTATTGTAGAAAAAAAAAACTAACTTATTATGTGTAAGGATGTGGTATATGAGTGAAAGAGGCATGGAGCGCTGTGAACGATGAGGGAATATAAAAATAAGTTAAATATTGCTTATGTTCAAAAATTTTAGCTTTACAATAAGCTCAGGGAAATTTTAGTCGAATTAAAGTGAAAAATACTCACAATAAAGACGGTAATTTTTCAGTTATCGAGCGGGATGACAAATGATTAAATTACTAAAATGACTATTAAAAAATAGGGGTTGGCGATAGGATGAAAATTTTGGGTTCGGTCGAGCCGTTTCGGAGGAGTATGGTAACAAACATCGTGACACGAGAATCTTATATGTTATTATACAATGGCCTAGTGTTAAAGTCTTACTTCAACCTTTTTTTTTCCTCCGATATTTGTCGGAGTCATGTTTGATCGGTACAAATATTTTGCATCTTTATTTTTGATTTTCAGTCTTTACTTTCAAAAGTTTGTATCATTATCATCATCATCATCATTAACAACCAATTGACGTCCAATGCTGGACATAGGTCTTTTGTAGGGAGTTCCAATGCTCACGGTCTTGGGCCGCTTGCTTCCAGCGGCTCCCTGCGACTCGTCTGATGTCGTCTGTCCACCTAGTTGGGGGTTGACCAACGCTACGTTTACCGGTGCGTGGTACGTTTCCAGCACCTTGGGACCCCAACGGCCATCGGTTCTCCGAGCTATGTGCCCCGCCCATTGCCACTTCAACTTCGCAAGTCGCTGAGCTATGTCGGTAACTCTGGTTCTTCTACAGATCTCCTCATTTTTGATTTGATCACGTAGAGATACTCCCAAAGTTAAGTTTGTATATTTTACCTAATCTTACTGACTATCCAAATTAATGTAGTTATTCTTATAATAGTGATAAAATTATGGATGAATATTTCAGTGATTTTTATTGCCTGATTTATTTGGTTTGGTATATTTATTAACAGTTATTTGTGCAATTTTTTCGCAAAACTTTAGAAATGCGTTTTTGTTTTCCATCTGAGACACAAGAAGTGCCAGGGTGTCTTTATTAGTTTTAAAACCCATTTCCTGCTTTTTATTTAGGTGGATCGAATTCGATATGCATCTGTAACTTGTTATATGCGTTATTGAATTTAGCAATGTTTGTGATGTTGATGTGAAGGTAAATGTTTACCTTCATTATTATTAGTCATATTAATCACTTAACAAATGAGGCATTTGTTTAGATATTGAACCGTAATATGAATTCTAGTGGTGGAATATAATAATATTATTATTATATAATATATTAATATAATATAATTATTATAATATAACAAACATTTCCAACGTCCGTGTTGTAAAGTCGGAGAGAGCCACAATTTAGTCGACTCGAGTCGTCTGCTATTCTGTTCTGCAGTTCGTGAAGTGTTTTTGTTATATCACACTTTGATTGGGTGAGATCGGCTTTGGATAGCTCCCACTCCACAGCTGTAGTGTTCACTTGTGCACTGATGGGTTTACCATACCCCTAACAGGTGAGCCGGCTACCATATTAAACTGCATCATCACTTACCATCAGGTAATATTGCCGTCAAGGGCTAACTGTAGTGGATAAAAAAAAATATATATTAATGCGATAGTGTCTCTTTTCTCTTTCGTTTTTAAGTCCCATTTTCCACGCAACTGTTAACCGTGATAAAGAAGTTCTCGCCTTTTTTATCAACTTAGAAAGACGTTCATAGCGAACTAATATATATATATATATTTTATACACTACAAATTAGCCCTTGACGGCTATCTCACCTGGTGGTAAGTGATGATGCAATCTAGGATGGTAGCGGGCTAACCTGTTAGGGGTATGGTAAACATACTACTAATTGGTTTCCACGCGACATCGTGCCGGAACGCTAAATCGCTTTGCGACACGTCTTTGTCGGTAGGGTGGTAACTAGCCACGGCCGAAGCCTCCCACCAGACCAGACTCGAGCCGGGAATCGAACCAAGGACCATATCCATATATGTATAAACAAATAATGCTTACCTAGTCTTAAAGTTTTAGTAAAGAACACTTGGTATATGGTGGCACCCGTTGTTTTTCTATAACGTAACCTGAAACAAAGAAATCAATGTGTTAGAACTTCAGCAACTTTAAACTTAATATCAAAAATTCAACATTCAAATAATCTTTATTCAAATATTCCTTTAAAAGGCACTTTAATTATATAATTTACATAGTAATGATAACTACATTCGTAAACTTAAAACTAAAGCTATGAGGGTTCCAAACGCGCCCCGGTCTAAGAAGAAGCCCGCAACAAACTTATCCGGTTTTTTTTCGTTATCGCCATCACACATAACAATAATAAATTATAGTACCTATGGAGATAGAGCAATTCACACCCAAGCTTTTTTATCATTCGCTTTAACTGCGAAGGAAAACTTCGCGGAAACTGCACGTTTCAGATTTCCACATATCGGTTTTCAACGGCGTGAGGAATCTACAAATCCGCACTTGGCGAGTGGAGGTGGTTTCATCTGAACCGGTTTCATGCTGACGCCCTGATTTATGTCAATGCATAGATAATTGGCATTGGAATGGTTTGGCATACACATAGTTATTATGATATTATTAATGATGGCGGATGAACCGAACGAAGCCGTGGGTAGAAGCTAGTTATATATATTTTGACTGAGCTTACTGAGCCTGCGAATTGGGTTTTAGTTAATTCATAATTCCTCTAGTTAGTCGTACATAAAAATAGTAATAATCGTTAAATTGAGTGTGAAAATTACAATTAAAAAAATCCTTAGTTAATTTACATTGCTTTTGTAGTTGAATATATTGCGGTTTTTTTATGTGTGGTATTTGTAAACGTTGTGAACTCACAACGGTAAAAAATTGTAATGAAAAACGTATTAGCTGTTAGTTTACCGTAATAAATAAATATATATTGTATTAAAACTATTATTTATTACTTTATCCTGTTTTAATGACTCCAAAATCAGTTACTTTTTAAATACCGCGGTACTTTGTCACTTCAACCGTGTTACGTCTCATATTAATTAAGTAATCTAATTAAATAAATCGAGTAAATAAATGTTTTCTAGGATATTGTGAAATTCTAAAATCCTAATGGAAGTAGAATCAAGATTTGTTATGCCTCGTTGGTGTACAAACGTCAGTGTGCTAGTATCCTAAGGGGTAATACATCGAACATAGTTCTTTTAACCCCACAAAGCCGCCGAGTCATCCCGCACGCCGCCGGCATTCTTTATGAAGTTTCCTTTTGACCGCTAACAACTAACTTGTATTTTCTTTTCTGCCGGTTTTCCACGTAATTATTAGTTTTCAGTAGAACGAGAGCTAAGAAAATATTTCTAATGGAATCTTAGTGAAAATTACGACATATTTTCAAGTAGCCATTTTAAGTGCATTCCATATTATTTATCTTACTGTTCTGTGGTATTATTGTAAAGGAGGTTTTGAGATCTTTTTTTTATTCAAGTTAGCCCTTGATTGCATCTCACCTGATGGTAAGTGATGATGCGGTCTAAGATGGTAGCGGGCTAACCTGCCGTGCCAGAACGCTAAATCGCTTGGCGACACGTCTTTGTCGGTAGGGTGGTAACTAGTCACGGCCGAAGCCTCCCACCAGACCAGACTCGAGCCGGGAATCGAACCCAGGACCTCCAACCTTTAAAATGCGCTGCGCCACGGAGATCGTCAAAGACCTTAAGACTTATAAGAATGAGATGGATTATTGACTTAACAATACATCAATCATAAAATTCTTTGAAATAATCCTTTAAAAGTTACTTTTGTTGCATCAATTATAGAGTAGTGAGTCGATGGTGATAAATACATTCGTAAACTTAGAACTACAGCTATGAGGGTTCCAAACGTACCCTGGTCTAAGATGAAGCCCACAACAAACTTAGCCGGGTAGATTTTCTTTTTGTTACCATCATATCACATGCCACTTAAAATTGTTTAAGAGCTATACCGTATTAGAACATTATTTCATACCCAAGCTTGTTTATCATATTTTACATAATCCTTTACACTATAATAGGACTTCTCTATAAGGTTACTGTATACTCATTAGTGTATGGACCCGGTTTAGATCCTTGGCAGGAGGAATTCGGGAATTGATAATTTCTAAATATTCTCTTGTCTGATCCCGTAGGAGGTTCCCGATGTGGCTACTAAAAAAGCACCCTGCAGAAAAAGTCGTTTTACCAAGTGACAAAAATAAGTGTAGCAATAAAACTTATGCTTACCGATTTGTGCGAGGAGTTTAAAGTGATAAAAAGTCTGCCTAAAAAGTCTAGAACCCGCAACCTTCCATTTGAAAAGCACGTATTATTAAACAAAGGCTATAGGACATGACATACTTACTTTAAAGAGAAACGTCTTTCCATTTCTTTGCTCAAAGTTATTTAGCCTCCGGTCCTTTACGGAAAAATTATATAAATTTTTGACAGAACCTTCTCAAGCGATTTCGCTGTGTTTACACTTTTGTAGTTATTTTCCTGAATAATAAAAACCTGTTTTTTGAGGAATGGACCTTAAGTGAACCACTACACATATGTTGGTTCATTTCGTTGTATGGTGTTATTAAATAAATAATTTCGACATATTATATATAGCATCATCATCATGATCAACCCACTACCGGCTCACTACAGAGCACGGGTCTCTTCCCAATATGAGAAGGGTTTGACCGTAGTCTACCACGCTGGCCATGTGCGAATTGGCAGACTTTACACGCCTTTGAGAACATTATGGAGAACTCTCAGGTATATATATATATATATTTACCTTACTAACAGATCATATTTGTTAGTAAGAAAAACGCACAAACTAATGTCAGTAACCTTAAAAAACTATCTCATCCTAAAACTATATCTACAACAGGCTTGATTAGTCAGCACGTGCACCATATGACAATGGTTCAGGTACTGACAATCGAATCTGTCAGCAAATGCCCTCAGGATGTCATTGGAACTAGGCGGCACCCTGCGCACCAGGGTTGTGCACCGCATGATGTAGAAACAATCTACATGCGTATCCACGATTAAGACTTAGCAAAAATAGAAAAATGCGATTATATGGTTTGCTGGTATAGCGGCGATAAAAATCGTCGTAGACATCACAAAGAAGATAAGCTGGGACTTTTGGGACAGCGAAAATTATAATGGTTATAGAAATAAGACGTCACAAAGAACAGAAATGTGACATTTTGGAAAATTCAAATGACCATGATGATAGTTTTTTTTTTTTTATCCACTACAAGTTAGCCCTTGACGGCAATCTCACCTTATGGTAAGTGATGATGCAGTCTAAGATGGTAGCGGGCTAACCTGTTAGGGGTATGGTAAACCCACACTCCTAATTGGTTTCTACACGACATCGTGCCGGAACGCTAAATCGCTTGGCGACACGTCTTTATCGGTAGGATGGTAACTAGCCACGGCCGCAGCCTCCCACCAGACCAGACTCGAGCCGGGAATCGAACCCAGGACCTCCAACTTTAAAAAGAGGCAGCGCGCGTGGCGCCACGGAGGTCGTCAAAAGGAGTCGTCGGAGGAGTTAATTAAAGAAAACATTTTAATGATTAAATTGACACGTTTAAGTTTTTCAAATGTCCTTTTACTGGCCAGAACTTTAAATGCAAATGGGAAAGAAAACGTTATTTGAATATTTTTTCCGAATTTAGTCAATTTGTAGCATTGGAAAGGGGATAGTGATTCTCGGGGGCTTTCCCTAACGAGTAAACCTCGCGGAGCTAGAATTTTCAACACGTTTTATCCCCAAAGTAGCGAAGGTTCTGTACAGTTAAGTATTACAGTGAAATTTCATTTTCACTTTGCACTGTTGCTCCCCAAATCCCAAAGTAACGAGTAGGTTTCATTTTACTAAAAATACATACTGACACTTTTGCCTTTTTTAGTTTTTGTAGTTTAGAAATTTGTTTACAGTGGAATCGGTTAATTAGAGTTAACTAAATAAAACATTTCTTTTTAATACACCACTAGTTAGCTCTTGACGGCATCTCACCTGATGGTAAGTGGTGATGCAGTCTAAGATGGTAACGGGCTAACCTGTACGTAAAAACCTTTTAGGGGTATGGTAAACCTATACACCTAATTGGTTTCTACACGACGTCGTGCCGGAACGCTTAATCGCTTTGGCGACACGTCTTTGTCGGTAGGGTATCACGGCCGAAGCCAGACCAGACTCGGGAATCGAACCCAGGACCGCCACCTTTATCAAGCGAAAAACTTATATCACATTAATATTTCTTAAAAGTGTGTATGTCTGTTACTCCTTTACGCCGGAACTACAGAACCAATCTGTCACATTTTCCTAAAACCCATCAAAGTCTAACACGCACACCTCACTGGTTTAAGTAGACGTTACTATTTTCTAGATTTTTAAATCATTATACTATGTAGAAGCTAGTTTTACATAAATTGAACACAAGTTTTTTTTCCACTACAAGTTAGCCCTCGAAATCTCATCTGATGGTAAGTGATGATGCAGTCTAAGATGGTAGTGGGCCAACCTGTTAGGGCTAAGGTAAACCCATACTCCTAATTGGTTTCTACTCGACATCGTTCTGGAACGCTAAGTCGTTTTGCTACGTCTTTGCCGGTAGAGCGGTAACTAGCCACGGCCAAAGCCTCCCACTAAACTCGAGCCGGGAATCGAACCCAGGACCTTGAACTTTATAATGCGACAGCGCACGCTGCGCCACGGAGGTCGTCAAGTCAAGGACTTTTGCAGAATACTTACACGAAATCATTTAAACTAGTGATGTTTTGTGTCCGGCTCGAAGGACCAATATTGCAGCCTTGTGAAATATGCATACAAATATTCAAATTTAGGAATAGAAGTATTAGACTGGGCACCGAACTATTGAATATTTCAGATGGTTCGCGGCGTCGAATATAAATTGTGAAATTAGCTTTGAAGCACTTTCAGTCGGTCGGGATTTGGGTTATGCATTATTATCGCAGAATACACTTTCAGGATTTGACTATTGTGCCAAGACTTTTTTTTACAGAGGAATATATTTTTATTAATAGAAAAGTATACCAGATCAAGTAACAAATGAAGGTAAAAGTGAAAATTAATTTTCACGAGATTACTGCGTGGTTGAAGCGGTGATAGCCCAGTGGTTAGGGCGTCAGCCTCCTAATCAGAGGTCGGCGGTTAGAATCCGGGCACGCACCTCTAACTTTTCGGAGTTATGTACGTTTTAATAAAATTTAAATATCACTTGCTTCAACGGTGAAGAAAAACATCGTGAGGAAACCTGCACGCCTGAGAGTTCTCCACAATGTTCTCAGGCGTGTGATGTCTGCCAATCCGCACATGGCCAGCGTGGTGGACTATGGCCGAACCCTTCTCATATTGAGAGGAGACCCGTGCTCTGTAGTGAGCCTGTATTGGGTTGATCATGAATGAATGAAATCTGTACAACATGCCAGTAGTAGAATTTGTCTCTTACTATTCAATCTGTTTTTACCCGGAATTTGTTTAGTGCATACTTTTTTATTTTGGCTCCGAAAATATTGAAGCGAAGCTCCTGTAGTATTATTTGATAAACTCGTATTTCAGTTATAATTCAGGTCTCAGCAACGTATTTGTAAAATAAACCGGTAAAAATAAAGCGCTACGATGCTTATAAAGCAGATAACCGAGCTAGCTTTTTCTATCGCTCGCGCTGACTAAATGGACTTGAATAATTTGTACTAAAAAAATATTGTTCTGTAGTAAATCTTATCAATTCAAACCCAAGCTTTTACCGTTTACGTAATCCTTATACTGTAATAAGAAAGTTCTATAAGCTTACGTTTTATAACAAAATTGAGCTGCAACTTTTCAATTAGACGAAAACACTTTTTTTTATACATTACAAGTTAACCCATCTATCCTATCTCACCTTGTGGTAAGTGATGATGCAGTTTATGATTCGTTGTGCTTCAGCGTACTGGTACGTGGTAAATATAAAAGTACAACCAATAAGACTGCCCAGTGGGGCGGGTTGTAATACCCCCTCGAGCGTTTCAAGTATTTCCGCAATCTTGCGGTATTTTCGTATATTCCGGTTTATAATTAGCACGTTTGTTTCACAGCGACCGTAGCTCGTATACAAGGGGGTATCATTAGCGCTGGAGGGTTAGCGGGAGAAGCAATTATCGAATTATGTGCCACAATAACCCCGCGATGGCGGAAAAACGGGAAGTCTTTTCTTTGAATAGATTTTTTTTCTTGCCCTTATCCCACATTATGTGGGGTCGGCACAACACGTATTCTTCGCGCTCCTCTCCGAAAGAGGAGACCTAAACATAATCTTCATGACCCTGACTATCAGATGACTACTGACAACACACTCGTACCACCTACCACACAATCATACGCTACACACCGTCTTCGCCGACGAAGACGAGGTCCCCGCTATCTTACGCCATCCGGACGTGGGCTCCATCCACGGCCTCGGAGACGTACGGACAGTGGTCCGTACGTCTCCGAGGCCGTGGATGGAGCCACGTGGGATAACGGGGGGGTCGGACGGTGAGTGCACCGTCCGACCCCCCCGTTATCCCAAACGTCGCCTAAGCCGAGGTTCGGCCTCAAAGGAGGCGCCCTTAGGCAGTCGTTCCCTTAGTTTCTTCGAGCCCTAGGGCTCAAAATTTCTTCTGGCAGAGCTTCTTTCCAAAGCTCGCCAAACAGCCCGGTTACGCTGTGGCAACCAATAGGGTTTTTACAGCTAATAGACAGTCCGAAAAAAAAACGTATTCTTCTTCCACTCACTTGCCCTTTCGTTACGTTCATATGTAACATTCTTTTGGTGACATCACTTTCTTTCCTCCGCATTATATGACCATACCATAGCCTGTCACTCCTCATCTTTTCTGTAACTGATAGTATCTTATATTAATTCCTGCATTACTTATGTAAGTGGCGATAGCTTAGCTTTTGATTTTGATGACGTCAGCGGCGCAGCATTGGTGCTGTCGCATTATAAGTTGGAGGTCTGATGGGGAGCTTCAAATGTGGCTAGTTACCAACGTATCGTCAAAGAGGTGCTGTTGCCAATCGATTTAGCGTTTTGCCACCATACGCCTAACAGGATAGCCCACTACCGTCCTTAGATTGAGTCATCACTTACCACCAGGTAAGATTGCTGTCAAGGGTGAAAAATCGCGAAAGTCGCTGAGGACATGTAGCGATGAGAACCGTCCTTTTACAATCATCATCATTATCATGATCAACCTATTACCGGCTCACTACAGAGCACGGGTCTCCTCTCAATATGAGAAGGGTTTGGCCATAGTCCACCACGCTGGCCATGTGCGGATTGGCAGACTTCACACGCCTTTGAGAACTTTATGGAGAACTCTCAGGCGTGCAGCTTTCCTCACGATGTTTTCCTTCACCGAAGCAAGTGATATATATATATATATTATTAAAACGCACATAACTTCGGAAAGTTAGAGGTGCGTGCCCGGATTCGAACCGCCGACCTCTGATTAGAAGGCTGACTGACTACTAGGCTATCACCGCTACAATACCAGCTAAGCTATTATCAATGTACGTCTATCAATGTATGTACTGAAAATGTTGTGCGCGCCATTGACCACGTAAAATCTGCTGCAGCTAAAGTAAAACAAACTGCGCACAAAGCAAAAACTGTTTTAATATCCATACAAATTAGTTTTGCTAGACAAGATTTACGATTCCCATAAAACACTGTTCTAGTCTGGAGCATTTTGAATTATTATGAAGACGTAAATAAAAACTTAATATTTTATCTTTAATGACATTATAGTCCTAAAACAAAGTTACACGCCAAAAAAGGGAGACAATTTGAGAAACTTTGTCTGCTTATAAAAGTCCCGCGTTAACCGAGTGCCGTTATCATCATCATCATGATCAACCCATTACCGGCTCACTACAGAGCACGGGTCTCCTCTCAATATGAGAAGGGTTTGGCCATAGTCCACCACGCTGGCATGTGCGGATATGCGGACTTCACACGCTTTTGAGCACATTATGGAGAACTCTCAGGAGTGCAGGTTTCCCCACGATGTTTTCCTTCACCGTTGAAGCAAGTGATATTTTAATGACTTAAAAACGCACATAACTCCGAAAAGTTAGAGGTGCGTGCCCGGACTCGAACCGCCGACCTCTGATTAGGAGGCTAACGCCCTAACCACTAGGCTATCACCGCTTCACTAGGCTATCACCGCTTCACTAGGCTATTACCGCTTCAAGTGCCGTAACGTAATGTTATTTCATAACAATACTGTACCGTGCACGGTTGTCTACGAAAATCCCCCTTCCCACCAGTTATATAATATGCAAAATCAAAATCAAATACGAACGGGTAGGTATTTAATTTTGAGTTCGCATTAAAATTGATTTTAGGAATTAAAAAAGGTTTCCTTTGGATTTCAGGATGAGCATCTCACCTGTGGTAGTGACGATTAATAATCGACTTTAATTTTTGAATTAATTTCGACATAAAATCAGGTATAGTGACTTAATCATGAGAGATAGGCTTTTAGTGACTTGACTCTATAAAGACCTATTAATGATCAGTATTTTTGTAGTAAACGGATAAAGTATCGAAGTAGTAGATACTTGTTCTATTGGCTTGTGTAACAAATACCTTTAAAACAGCCTGTAATCTTGTTATTATTGGAATAAAATATAGCATATGTTATGCTAATGGGATAAAAAAACTTTGTAATGACGAAAGAACTTTTATAACTGGTTCAGCAGTTATAAAAGTTCTAAACTTTATAATTAACTTTAAACTTTAGTTAGACTTTATCGACTACGAATAAATACACATTTCTCTTTTTGTGATTTGCTATATTTTATAGGTCGGTATTCAAAGTAGCAAAGGACACTTTCATAAAAAAAAAGAAATGAGTATAAAAAAAAATCATTTCTATTGTAATGATCTCTGATACTTATTTGGCTTTAAGGAAAGCGCATATGTTCATTGGATAATTTTGTACTGCTAAAATATCTAGTCGGCTTGTAAAGAGATATGTTAAATAACTTTAAAAAATGCATAAATAAGATTTGAATTTCATAGCAAATCAGGCCCCAGGTGTTAGTCGTGACAGGTTCTGGCGACTCTAAGTCAACTAATTAACTAAGACTGTTCCGAGAGACACGGAGGGAATTATGGGCTAATTTGTTTGGCGATACAAAATTGTTTAACCGATTTTAGTTTCAGTATAATAGAGTAAAAAGTGAAGCGGTGATAGCCTTGTGGTTAAGGCGTTAGCCTCCTAATCAGAGGTCGGCGGTTCGAATCCGGGCTTGCACCTCTTAACTTTTCGGAGTTATGTGCGTTTTTAAAAATTAAAATATCAATTGCTTCAACGGTGAAGGAAAACATCGTGAGGAAACCTGCACGCCGGAGAGTTCTCCATAATGATCTCAGAGGCGTGTGAAGTCTGCCAATCCGCACTTGGCCAGCGTGGTGGACTATGGCCAAAACCTTCTCATATTGAGAGGAGACCCGTGCTCTGTAGTGAGCCGGTAATGGGTTGATCATGTTGATACAGTATTAAAGTAAACATGATATTAATGCTGTCTTAAGTTACGAGCACCGGAGTAAATACTAAGCGAAGGTGAAGCAAAGCATACCACAAAGAATCTTGAGTAGCTAAGGGTGTGTACGCCCAAGGCGAAGACAGCATTTCCCCTGCGTTAAAAACCCTACTTTTCACACCTCGCCTAAACAAAATAATGTTTCGCAGCGAAGCTTTGAAGGATACGTAGGTTGTGTTATTTACATTCTAAATAGTCATATTTTTATTATTACGTTTTGTAAAATAATGTATTTGTAGGATGACTACGGGCGGGTGCGTGTCTTTGTCGGTAATTTAGGTAGACGTGGGTAGTTTCGGGCAAAGAGACCAGACGCTCTTGGTAGAACAGAACTACAATTATAAGTATGGTAATTTATAAGGAGCAGACTATACGCTCCACCAAGTACGAATGCACCACCGCAGCTCAACCGCCGGTCCGACCCGACCGAGTGCAAAAAATGCAATGCGCCGTCCCGCGCCGGTGAGTCTTATAAGAACCTGCATACGTCACTTAGTGTTGCGTAAAGAGAGGGGGCGATGCCACTCTCTTGTCTGTCGTACATGACTCCAAAACTAGGTGGCGCTGCTCTCTGATTGCCGTCATATTAATTAGGAGATTATGGGCTCGCATATAATTTTCGGACAAATATCTAAAACAAATTGTTTAAAAAAAATCAAGAGGGAATCTCTATGGTTAACAATTCATGGCTATGGCGAGTAAAAGATATGTCTTCAGTAATAGAAGCAAGCTAGCAAATATTAAATAAGCAAATTCATTTCTGCGGATACGGAATTTCCTTAATATTTTTCAAATAACAGTTCATAAGTGTAGTTGTTTCAACCACGTGGTTAAGTGGTGTAATCTACTAGGTAGCGTAAATATATAATATAAAATAAATATATAATCTTGTGTGTATGTCTATATAGTTTATTTATTTATGTATATATATATTTATTTATTTATTTATAGTAATTTATTTCTGTATGTGTAATTTCTATTATATTCTATTAGCTATTGCACTATACCCATCTCCTTTTAACTCTTTCCTATCACAAAAGGTTGTCTGGAGGAGATCGCTTTTAGCGATAAGACCGCCTTTGCGCATTATGTTTGTTTTTTTATTTAATTTTTTGTTTTAGTTATTTTGACTTCACGTTTCTAGTATGCAATAAAGAGTATATCTATGCATCTATTTAGCGTGGTTATATCAGGCCCAATGAAATGAAATGAAAATGTATTGGTTCACATATTACAGTATGCGTTGAAGCTGCGTGCCATGAGGCGTGCCCAATATTCCTGGCACGTCTCGGATGGAGTTAGGATGCCTCAATCATAGGCCCCCGGTGGAGGGTCTGCCTCGGCGGACGCCGCTGGTTGGGTTGCCACCAGCCACCAGGCGCGCTGGGTTTTAGTGGGTATTCTGGTAGCCAGTCTGGCCGCCGGGGAGTCCCACATACCCCGTCGGAAGCAGCGCAATATTGCCTGCAACGCTTCCGGAGAGGATGCGTAAATGTCAGTCCCGTCAAATGAATGAGAATATGTATTTTTACTCCACTATCGCCTAACATCGTCCAATTTTATATATAAAAGTCTCTAACTTTATTATAAAACAAAAAACAACCCACTTAGTCATGTCACTTAGGTGTAATTATTTATAAAGCTTAATTTATTACAGCTAGACAAGATTTATATCTGTAATCCAACAAGCGCGAAAGTGTCTGGGCGGGTCATAACTTATAAAGGAAATGAAACAATTAAAAGATAGTGCGCTAATGGGATGAAAATATTTTGCCTCGAAAAGAGAGTTTTCGAGTTAAGTCCGAGCAAAGTTACTAACTTTGCTATTAATTAATATTTATCTTTCATTTAAGGACTTTTGTACAAAAATCGGTACTAGCACGATTATAAGTATAGGTATAAAATCCGGAAGTATATATATCATCATTGCCGGCTCACTACAGAGCACGGGTCTCCTCTCAATATGAGAAGGGTTTGGCCATAGTCCACCACACTGGCCATGATTGGCAGACTTCACTCGCCTTTGAGAACGTTATGGAGAACTCTCAGGCGTGCAGGTTTCCTAACGATGTTTCCTTCGCCGTTGAAGCAAGTGATATTTTAATCGCTTAAAAACGCACATAACTCCCAAAAGTTATAGGTGCATGCCCAGGTCCGAACCGCCGACCTCTGATTAGGAGGCGGACGCAATAACCACTAGGCTATCACAGCTTCAAGTATATATTTATATACTTTTTTTTATTCCACTAAAACATAGCCCTTGCTTCTTCGTACACCTGGGCTTGATTAGAACCTTCTTAGCTTTGGTTTTAAGTTGGCGAGTGTACCTAGTTATCACCATCACTTCACGAATAGGAGTAGATTTAAATTAATAAAGCTATTAGATTTGAAAAAAAAAAAAATGTTTTGCTGTCAACACAATTATTGTACCAAGTAAAATGTTTGCATACGGGGTGATAAACTTGGTCGCTATATAAAACTACCTTAATCACCAGTTATCTTTTGTGTCAATACAATTACTTAACTGCCATGATATGATATTTTATTAAATTTTTAATATGATATTCCAAAATGATTATTTTTAAGAAGCATACTTTAATAGATAAACTTTGAAAACAAGCATACATCACCCCGAAATCATAAAAATTATATAGTCACTAAGGCAACATAAAATGAAGGATTTTTTAAAAATAGTCATACATTTTTTTTATAAAATTACAAGACACTTGACGGTAAGTGATGATGCTAAGATGGTAAGCGGGCTAACCTGTTAGAGGTGTGATAAGCCCACACCCCTAATTAGTTTCTACGCGACATCGAGCCGGAACTCTAAATCGCTTTGCGACACGTCCTTGTCCGTAGGGTGGTAACTAGCCACAGCCGAAGCCTCCAACCAGACAAAATACATCCTTGATAAGTAATGCTACTAAAAACTCTAAAATAAAGGTGAAAAAAAAAATAACCTAAAAAAAGGTAAAAATCTAACCACTTCCCTTGACAAGAACAGATAACCACCTCTAATTTTAAGCCAGTTATAAAAACAGAGCGTGTGGCTTCAGCGTGAATAAACGATGCAAGTTCCGTTAAACTTCGTCTACCGCGGCGTAAATCAACGTTGGAGGGCTTAGGAAGTTTTACGTGGGATCAAACTTGAACGCTCAAGCATACTTTTAGATAGCAAGTGGTTTATAGGTGGGCTAAAATTAGAAGGTTTAATGTTGCCGTGGAATTTATATTTACATCCTAACCCATTTTAACTGATTCGTTGTTTTAGTGATCGGAATGTTTGGCCGCAGAATAGTGTGCAATTCGTTTCCCCGGTTAAGTCATAAATTCAATCAATCGATTAATCAGCCCATAGACGCCCACTGCTGGACATGTGCCTTTTCGAAAGCGCGCCACCACACACGGTCCTCTGCCTTCCTCATCCACCCGCCACCAGCGATCCTTTTCAGGTCGTCGGTCCAGCGAGCAGGTGGTCGTCCTATGCTGCGCTTACCGGTACGCGGTCTCCACTCCAGAACACGTCTGCCCCAACGGCCGTCGGTTCTGCGACAAATATGACCCACCCACTGCGACTTCAGCTTGCTAATCCGTTGGGCTATGTCGGTTAATTTTGTTCTCCTACGGATGTCCTCGTTACGGATTCTATCCTTATCCGCATACTACATCTTACACTGCGTGATCATATTATATGATCATCCAGTGAAATACGAACAAATGACATTGTTTCATATTGTTTAGCTTGTTAGCTTTTTAAATATATGGAATAATTTATATTAGCGCAAGTATGCATGTTAGAGTTAAGAGCGCCGACTCACCAACAAACTGATTACCAGCCATTCATGCAAACTATATATATATGTATATATATATATATATATATATAGTTTGCCTGAATGGCTGGTTCTGAATCTGTAATAAACCAGTGCGAGGGACGTTTGTCTAGCCAATGTACATTGAGAGGGATTACGTCGATGATTACGAGGAAATAAATCCTGTCCTGGTTCAGTTTGTGGATAAGCCCCACTGAGCCAAATAGTCAATAGGATAAAACTCCGCAAACACGGGCATTCTCCCGACTCCGCACCGCACAATATCGCCGCCGGATAATTAAGCCTACGTAAGCTGAAAACGTGACTCACAGCTGTGAAGGACTCCCAACAACTTCGCATGTAATTAAGGAAAGTTTAATTGTCTCGAATCTACGGCAGCAGACTGCAAGAAAATGAGTTCTGAATAAATAATAATTATCGCATAACTTTGCTAACAACTAGAAAACGTTCACAAAATTTCGTGTCGCGGTTCATTTTCAAGCTGTGAAGAGGTTACTTGAGTTCTTTCACTTTATTTGTTTTCATAACTCACTCATAATTTTTTTTTTATTTTTTTATTATTTTTATTCACCACAAGTTAGCCCTTGACGGCAATCTCACCAATGGTAAGTGATGATGCAGTCTAAGATGGTAGCGGGCTAACCTGTTAGGGGTATGGTAAACCCACACTCCTAATTGGTTTCTACACGACATCGTGCCGGAAAGCTAAATCGCTTGGCGACACGTCTTTGTCGGTAGGGTGGTAACTAGACACGGCCGAAGCCTCCCACCCGACCAGACTCGAGCCGGGAATCGAACCCAGGACCTCCAACTTTAAAATGCAACAGCGCACGCGCTGCGCCACAGAGGTCGTCACATTTTTTATTGGATCATTAAACAGGCGACGTTTAAGAATAATGAGAGATGTAGACGTAGAGGACGAATTAAACATGAGATTGAAACCTTCTAGAATTGACCGTGATTGATTATCTACTAGATATAGGGGATGAAAGTCGGTATGAAAAATCGATTATTTTTGAATATTTTATTTCATCCATGTGGGGTACGAAATGAAAGCGCTTGATGTAAATTTTAACACAGAATTGTTTTACTGCGTTAGGGGGTTTTAGATTTTTAATTAATACATTAAAATTTAGTTAAAGTCATCAATTGAGCCTTCGCATACAATTTTGATGTGCTGCCGAAGCGAACATTTTTATATAATACCTTAAATTAATTATTATTCATTTCATTGTATCTGGAGTATAACATATTACCGTGTGTACAATCGTTTTCATGATTCATCAAAAAGCTAATTTGTCTTCATCAGCCTCGACTATGATATTTTCTTACTGAATAGGTTAAATGACGCATTCATATCGTTAGTGATGCCTGATTACCTCCATTTAAGCTGAGCTTGCGGGTTTTTAGGGTATCAAACAACCGAAATTGCCTTCGTATTACATTCTTATTACGTGAATACGGAATTAGATATACGGTTATATTTAATGTACTAAAGTTAGCTTTAATATCATCATCATCATCATCAGCCAACATTAATCCACTGCTGGGCATAGGCCTCTTTGAAGCAGCGCCAACTCATCCTGTCTCCGGCCTTTTGCATCCAGTCGTTGCCTGCCACTTTTAGAAAGTCATCGCTGCTCCTGGCTAGAGGGCGGTCCACCGTTTGCCGAGACGTGGTCTCCATTCGAGGACCTTCTGACTCCAACGTCCGTCATTACTCCGACAAACGTGACCAGCCCACTGCCACTTCAAGCCCTTCGAGCTATGTCGGTTACGTTTGTTTTTTACCGAATCACCTCGTTACGGACTTTATCTCTCAAAAAGATTCCAAGCATAGTGCTTTCCATAGCACGCCGAGCGGCTTGAGGTTTCTGTACTAGCCTCGCTGTCAGTGTCCACGTTTCAGCACCGTAAGTCATGATATCTATGATAGCTTTAAAATACATTTATTTAATTAAGAATCATCAAGTAGCATATAAAATTTGTATAATGGAAATGATGAGTGAGTAACCAGAGTTACTGCAATACATGGTGGCTCATTAATTCTATTAAATAAAAATTTAAAATTTAAAAACCGAACTGATATTGTGAGCCTTTCTGTTGAACGAACAATTGAACTGGCCTCAGTTGAATTAGAGCAATTTATTGTTGTAACTGTATATAGACCACCCTTATCAAACTTTGAACTTTTTGAAAAGGTAATGGATGAGGTACTTTATAAAATATCTAAATCAAATAAAAAGTTGATTGTGTGCGGAGATTTTAATGTGAACATTCTGGAAAGTAACTCTTCAAGTTACAAGTTAATAAATCTATTTAGATCATACAATTTGTTGAATATGTTTATGGAGCCTACTAGAATAACTGCCAGTAGTGCCACATGCTTAGACAATATATATACAAATATAAACCCCATCAGTAAAAATATAATTAATAAATTAGATTCTGATCACTGTGGTCAATTCATTTGTTTCAAAAATGGGGAAAAAAAATTGTCTAAACATAAAATAACTTATGTGCCAGTAACGTCAGGACGAATAGAGAGAATAAGAACAAGCTTAGTTAGAGACCTACCATTCTTATCATCTACAATTGGTCCTAATGAAATGTATAATACTTTTTTTGGTAAGTTTAATATGACATTTAATTCTATATTTACTAAAAAGTCTGTCATGGTTGCTGATACATTGGTTTTTAGTGAGTGGGCTACAAGTGAACTACATAAAAATAGGCAAACTTTATATGAAATGTATGCGGAACGAAAATATAATACGAGTGATGAGTTTAAAAATTATGTAAAATTATTTTCCAAGAATTTTAAACGCGATTGCATTTTGGCGAAATCGCAATTTATACAGAATAAAATAAAAAATAGCAATAATGTAATTAAAGCAACCTGGAAAATAATTAATGAGGAAACAGGAAGAATAAAACCAAAAAGTAATAACTTTAAACTTGATATAGGTAACAAATCTATCACGTCGGATTTTGAGGTTGCAACTGCTTTTGAAACCTTCTTTACCGACGTTCCTGTCTCCACTACAAGATCATTAAACTCTTCACCTGATACTGCTCTTTGTTTGTTGAAGGATAATGTGCCAGAATGTAATAACGCTCTTAAATTCAGACATGTTAGTAGCTCAGACGTTATTAAGGCCTTCCGATTAATAAATATTAAGAAAACAAATGACTTGTGGGGCATTTCCGTTAATGTTATAAGGTCATTGATTGATATTGTTGCACCCGACCTAGCTTTTATTTTTAACAATTGCATTGACTGTGGTGTGTTCCCTGACTTAATGAAACATAGCAAGTTAATTCCGTTATTCAAATCTGGTAGTACTACTGACCCCACTAACTTTAGACCGGTATCAGTACTACCTGCTTTCAGTAAAATCTTTGAAAAACTTATTTTAACGCAATTAATTAATCATTTTAATAGAAACAATTTATTACACGCCAAACAATTTGGTTTTACACGGGGTCGCTCAACAACCGACGCTGGTGTTGAGTTAATACACAATATATTTAAAGCCTGGGAGGAGTCACGTGACGCACTTGGTGTTTTTTGTGATTTGTCCAAGGCTTTCGATTGTGTTGAGCATGAAACATTAGTCAGAAAACTACACCATTATGGACTTCGGGGGGTAACTCTAGATTTAATGACCTCGTATTTACGTGACAGAGTTCAACAAGTAGACGTAAACGGGAAACGGTCTAACGGGTCATTTGTGAAAATAGGGGTTCCTCAGGGATCTATATTAGGACCTTTTCTGTTCCTCATTTACATAAATGACCTTCCTTACCTTACTAAGGACAATAGCGGGATAGTATTGTTTGCTGATGATACATCACTCGTTTTTAAAATTAAACGACGTGAAACAAATGTTGACGAGGTAAACAACTCTCTCGCGAAAGTAGTACATTGGTTTGAGGCTAATAACTTAGCACTTAATGGGAAGAAAACAAAGTGTATTAAATTCACGTTGCCCAATGTTAAACAGGTGAAAACCAGTGTACTACTTAATAATGAGGAATTGGATCTGGTAAATACGGCTACATTCTTAGGCATAACGTTAGACGCTAAACTTCAATGGGGTCCACATATAAATAATTTATCGCACAGACTTAGCTCTGCTGCTTACGCGGTAAAAAAGATCCGTCATTTGACGGATATAGAGACTGCCAGACTTGTATATTTTAGCTACTTTCACAGCATTATGTCATATGGTATTTTATTATGGGGTAATGCTGCTGATATAGACACTATATTCGTTTTGCAGAAGAGGGCTGTTCGTGCGATATATAAATTAGGTCCCAGAGAGTCATTAAGAGATAAATTTAAAGATTATAAAATAATGACAGTGCATAGCCAATATATATATGAAAATTTAATGTATGTTCATAAAAATATTGATAAATTCAAGAAAAAAATGGACTGTAACGCACTGAACATTAGAAGTAAAAGTAAGCTTGTAGTACCGTTTAGTAGGCTGCACAAAATTAGTAACTCATTCAAAGGAAATTGTATTTTATTCTATAATAAATTACCTATTGATATCTTGGAGATGTCTATCAATAAGTTCAAAGTTTTTATAAAACGAAAGCTTGTAGAAAAATCATATTATGATATTAAGGATTATATAAACGATAAAAAAGCTTGGGTGTGAATTGCTCTATCTCCATAGGTACTATAGTTTATTATTAATTTTATTCATTATGTGAGATGGTGATAACGAAAAAAAAGAAAAACCCCGGCTAAGTTTGTTGTGGGCTTCTTCTTAGACCGGGGCGCGTTTGGAACCCTCATAGCTTTAGTTTTAAGTTTACGAATATAGTTATCACCATGAAATAACTACTGTGTAAATTATTGACGCGTCAAAAGTGCCTTTTTAAGGACTATTTGAATAAAGATTATTTTGAATTTGAATTTTGAATTTGAATTTGAATTTGAATTTGATGATCCATACATCTTTAAAACATTAAAGAGAACTCTCAGGCATACAGGTTTCCTCATGATGTTTGTTTTACCCTACCAAAATAACGCACATAACTCTTAAAGTTTAAAGTTCATATATTGCGTGCCTGGATCGAAATCAAACCCCAAAAGGGAGGCTGAAGTCACTATATAGCTTTTTGTAATTATCATCATCATGATCAACCCATTTTCGGCTCACTGCAGAGCTGCTTGGTCTCCTCTCAATATGAGAAGGATTTGGCCATAGTCCACCACGCTGGCCATGTGCGGTTTGGCAGACTTCACACGCCTTTGAGAACATTATGGAGAACTCTCAGGCATGCAGGTTTCCTCACGATGTTTTCCTTCACCCTTGAAGCAAGTGATATTTTAATTGCTTAAAAACGCACATAATTCCGAAAAGTCATAGTTGCGTGCCCGGGTTCGAACCCCCGACCTCTGATTAGGAGGCTGACGTCCTACCCACTAGGCTATCACAGCTTCAGCTTTTTGTAATACTACAGAATTATTTAGTTAGATTAATGTCAAAGTCAATATCGATGTATTCTTGTACACATTCCAAACGTAGTGGATTCGCAGCGTTACATGATACTGGTATCTCTATGTTCCCTCAGTTATGAGAACTATTATAGGATTTTTGCTGTATAAAACTAGCCGTTGTCTGCATTTCAAACAGACCGACAATAGCAAACATGTATACAAAGAAATATTGTATTAAAATACATATAGTAACAGTTTTTGTTTTCTTTTTTGTCGAAGGTGAACTCCAAGAGGGTTGAAGTTACGTAAATCCTGTCGTAAATAAACAATGCATATCGCGTGCAAGTGAATATTGTATTCTGCGACTTGCACACTCGCGTTGCATGTCATGAATATCACATGGCAAGCGGTGATAACTTCTGTCACAATTTCACACAGTTGATATTATTAGGTTTATATTCAAAATAACACTTCCATAACTATATATATATGCTTATTCAAATAAATAAAATAATTCAAAGGGGGTACGCTGCCAGTATCTTCGGAACCTTGCCTAAAGGGACTCCTTTTTAGTAATATATTTTAGTTATGATGTTATATATTTATTTATTTTTTAAGATTTTTAGTTTTAGGTTAATCTAAGTTTTATTTTAAGTTTTATGTAAAATGTTTGATGTATAATAAATTATAGTATAATAAATAAAATACAGTAGTTTTTTCTGTGAACTAGAAATAACTGTTAGGAGTATTAAAATACGAGAAGTTTTTTTTTCACAGAATTGTGTGTATTTTTTCATGTTTAATTGATAGCAATCGGATAAAATCACTATACAGCGTCTTAAATACAGATTGGTGACGGCTTGGACCGACCCATCACCACCATCGGTTGCCGGTGTAGCAAGGACTTCATAATATTGTTTGGAAGATTGCACGACACCTAGTTTATCAACTGAACACCATTATTCAAAGGCGAGCAACGTACAAACATGAACAAAATCTCATCAATACCTGGCATCACATCACAAATCATTATTACATTAAACAATATCTCCTAAAGTGTTAACCTTCCGAGATATACATAATCTATCAAAGTTCGAGGAGTTTTCTTTGTTGTCTAAATTTAAAGCAAAAATAAACGATTTGGCATTACTAGTTTCATATTCAAGTGACTGTTTTATACAGATAGACAGCCGTTATATAAGCGCACGGAATATATAAATAGTTATATTGTAACAATAATTTCTGGTTAAACTAGGGCTAACCCTATAACTGTTGAATTATGTTAGTTTACTAATTATATTATGAAGATGGCAAAGCATGTGCAAGTGAATTTTGCATTGTGTGACTTGCACACTCGCGCTGCATGTCACGATTATAATGGAACGCGGTGACAGTTTCTGTTCTGAAATCTCATACAATTTGCATTATGTTTGAATTCAAAGCCACTGTTTATATTATCTTGGAATTTGTAATGCAATACAACGTATAAAATTGTTGACTTACAAGTACATAAACATCAATTGGGAGCCGACTATATTATTATACTATTAATTACCCGCATCCGTGTAACTTCAACATGTTTGTAAGTAGGTATACTTTTTCTGTACAAAAATTTTATTTTCTACATAAAATACTCTTACCCACCGAGTCCTATCACCCGGTTGCGATAATGCTTCCTCAAGAATTTATTTGTTTTAACCTGAATTTCTAAATTTAAAATTTAATGGATGTAACTTCAAAATGGATACATACGAAGTTTCATCCCCATTAAATTCGATAAATCCTAAATTATAGGTATGTAACCTGTAATTTCTCACCGAAAGGCCTATTATTTTAAATTAATACTAATAATGACGGTTTTCCATACAAACTTTCACCCCCTATTTCACCCACTTGTATTTTGGAAAAAATCCTATATCTTGTTTATATCCATAACCTTTTATGATATAAACAAGATAACTCTTTGCTAAGTTTCAGCTATTTAAGATTTATATAGAAGCTTAGATGAGTCACGACTTCCTTTTTATTTGTTAAGATTACACACTGTTTAAATTGTTAATATAGTTATGTTCCATTCAATAAAGAAGAAAGGGATAAAAAAGTCAATTTTAGCTTAGAGTTTTTCGAACAAGAAAACTAATCAGGAATTGCTAAGAAAACATCAATATATCACGATTTCGGTGGTTTTTTTTGACGACCTCCGCAGCGCGCGCGGTGACGCATTATAAAGTTGGAGGTCCTGGGTTCGACTACTGGCTTGAGTCTGATTTGGTGGGAGGCTTCGGCTTTGGCTACTTACCACCCTACCGACAAAGACGCATCGCAATGGGATATAGCGTTCCAGCACGATGTCGCGTAGAAACCAATTAGGAGTTTGGGTTTACCATAAGCTTAACAGGTTAGCCCGCTATTATCCTAGACTGCATCATCACTTACCATCAGGTGACATTGCCGTCAAGGGCTAAACTTGTAGTGGATAAAAAAACAGTTTGTTCGTAATAATCACTAGACCGTATGTAGTTTTGGGCATTGGTACATTCAAAATCACCCGCTTATGTAATGACTGTTGATTTACAAATACCTTTAAAGCGTACGTCGGCTCGTTAATTGCCACGGTTCTAATTAATTATTTATTGTTATATAGTTGATTAGAATGTGTTAGTGGCAAATGGTTTTAACGTTATATAACTGTGGTTAATTAATGTGATTGCAACGGCGAAATGTACAGTTAAATATATGTAAACTTTAAAATTATTGACAGACTTGTAATAAATTGAATCCGTGAATTGTGGATAAAGTATGTTATCGTTGTTTTATTTTTGTATTTTTGATAACCTCCGTGGCGCAGTGCGTGAGCTGTCGTATTATAAAGTCGGAGGCCCTCGGTTCGATTCCCGGCTCGAATCTGGTCTGGTGGGAGGCTTCGGCCGTGGCTAGTTACCACCCTACCAACAAAGATGTGTCGCCAAGCGATTAAGCGTTCCGGCACGATGTCGCGTAGAAACCAATTAGAAGTGTAGGTTTACCATACCCCTAATAGATTAGCCAGCTACTATATACCGTCCGACCCCCCTGTTATCCCAAACGTCGCCTAAGCCGAGGTTCGGCCTCAAAGGAGGCGCCCTTAGGCAGTCGTTCCTTTAATTTTTTCGAGCCCTAGGGCTTAAAATTTCTTCTGGCAGAGCTTCTTTCCGAAGCCCGGGTACGCTGTGGCAACCAATAGGGTTTGTACAGCTAATAGACAGTCCGAAAAAAAAAACCAGCTACTATCCTAGAGTGCATCATCACTTACCATCAGGTAAGATTGACTTCAAGGGCTAACTTGTAGTGTGTGAAAATTGAATGGAACAGTTTCACGTTCTAAGTTTGTATCAGAACAAAGTTTGGCGGGCCAGTGAACAAAGATAGTTACGAGATGAATGAAGGTACTCACCTAAAAACAACACTACTTTCCTCGCTATCTAACAGCGAGGTGTCGGCCAGAGACCAATGCAGCAGCACAGCAGACCGCCCTGCGAGAGGACCTCGCACTACCCTCGCCGGCACGAATCTGTACCGCTTGCCGAACTTGAAGACGGAGCGTTCAACGCGCGCACGCAACTTCGGCCTGAAGTAGTAACCATCGAAATCACTGTTTGTCCTAAAACCACTGCTATAATCTTCATCGTGCCACGCCACTTTGTGCTTCTGTAATCTCTCGTGCTTCGGTACGAAGTAGGGTAAAGGTTCCACGTCTCTGCAGGGTCTCTCGGATAAGCTGGTCGGAGTGAAGTTGCCTCGGATTAGGTTGCCCACGATGGAGTAGAGAACGTAGTCTCTCAGTGACGTGTCTTCGAACTTGAGGTGAACTGCAAAGAAAGGAGAAGGACTGTTAGTATTTTGTGAGACAGTAGCGTGTTAAATAAGATCATTTCTAGCAGGAAACAGAATTAACTTATATTATAACATTTGCCTTTTGCTGTCAAGGTCATTTGCGTCTTTATGAGGAGACGGACCTGTTACAAAAACCTTTCGCGCTGTTTCTTATTTCCATACGATTTCTACGCATGATTAGATATTATCTTAATTTATGATTTTATACATGAAATGTGAGAAATGGTGAGAAATTATGAACACTTGTGAAGTGGATTCACAAGCTTTTATTTTAACTTTAAAATAATCTCACTGTATTTTTTTTAGTTTGCTGTACAATTGACATTATATTTATAAGACATTATATTAAAACTAAAATTTATATCATCTCTTTATCGGCAAAACTGTCAGCTCTCAACGTCCATGACCGGTTTTCACAAAAATGTTCTGAAGGGTTTTATTTTACAAAGAATTAAAATTTAACATAGTTTAATAACATTTTTTTAACAATTAAAATATCACTTGCTTCACCGGTAGAGGAAAACTGTACTGACGTCCCGACCATAGACATCTACAGAGTTCGGGTTGGATTCGATCGCTGTGTACAAAAAGCACGGTATTACCAACACAGTCTACTAGCTCACCTTTCTTAGGTGGTCAATGGCGGCAGTTTTGTTCTTTGGAAATCCGAAAGTGGATCTTTCATATCCCACTTCTGATTTAAATACCCTATCTCGTCTCGTTGTGGAATTTCAATTTCCTGTTTCGCTCGACGCCTGAACAGGATGCCTGGTTTAAAAACGTTAAACTGTGCCTGGAAGCTTGCTTGCGTTCGTGTACTATCGTTGAATCTGGTGTAATCAAACCCTACAAGTCATTTTCTTACATTGTCAGTAGTATCAAATCCGTATACTAGAAACTGTACAGTAATTTGCGTCAAAAGTACAGATAGGCGTGGTGTATTTGTCGGCGGATTATAGCAAATTATATTTGCTGTTTGTTGTTATCATGGATTTCCGCAAAGTAGCGCCTGCTTCTATTTATTATTTGAAATATTTACCTCTTTACGATACCGTACCTGGAGGGCACGGATGGAAACCATTCAACTCTGCCGCCAATGTCTATCCGTACCTCAAACTGTACAGACAGAAAGACATACAAACTTACGGAACCCTACAAATATATATACAAACCCTATTTGTCTGGTGGAAGGCTTTGGCCGTGGCTAGTTACCCTACCGACAAAGACGTGTCGCCAAGCGATTTGGCGTTCCGGCACGATGTCGCGTGGAAACCAATTAGGAGTATGGGTTTACCATACCCCTAACAGATTAGCCCGCTACCATCTTAGACCGCATCATTACTTAACATCACCAGGTGAGATGCCATCAAGGGCTAACTTGTAGTGTATAAAAGAAAACCCTACAACTGGTGCCATGAATCACACTGTCTCGTCTATTAACTATATCTATACAAAATATACGTCAAATTGGTACTCTGTTCTGGGTTGAAGAAGATCGAACCAGCTCTCCAAAACACTTGCCTATATAACATTGGTAAAGATGGTTTTAGTTTTGCTTAAAAATATGTGTACACTAAAAAAACAAACCTTAAAAGGGTAATGGGTTATTTTAATAAATCGAGTTTTGACTTTTATTTCATGTTAAGAAAAGAAGGGAGGAAATCTCGAACGATTGAATAACAAGCCCTCGAGAAAATCTTGATACCACACATTCACATCAAAGGCACGCTGTCTCGGAAACAGTGTCACGCGATTGAGGAAATCGAGCCCCGACCTCAAAACGTCCGTCCGAAGGGGGATCAATTTCTAATGCGGCGTGACAATATCCAACCGTAAAGTTGACGTTCTTTCGAGATATCTTTTTTCCATTTCAACCCATTTCCGAAAAGAGTAGGGCTATTATTTGGACGAGTGTTTTTCGCTTTTCGTACATAAAACTGTAGAAACGGATCTAATGGTGTTTGACGCCTGCCCCGAAGATTTAGGTGACTGGTAATGCTGATGGTGACTATTATTATGATGAACTGTGGATCTTCTTAATAAACGTCAAGTAATCGGGGATTTTTAGATGATTAAATTAAGCTGCATGCCTGAGAGTTCTCGAAAATGTTCTCAAAGACGTGGTAATTCCGCCAATCTGCACATGGCCAGCGTGGTGGACTATGGCCGAACCCTTCTCGTATTGAGAGGAGACCCGTGCTCTGTAGTGAGCCGGTAATGGGTTGATCATGATGAAATTCCATATTTATTACTGAGATAGTATAAATATGAAATTAATCAACCTGTTATCGGTCAGAGGGTACTATGTGTACCATGCTTAGCGCATGCGTATTGCACACCATATTGTTTTCCAAGGCGTGTGAAGTCGAACAATCCGCAGTTGATCAGATTCAAATTCAAATAACCTTTATTCAAATAGTCCTTTGAAAGGCACTTTTGACGCATCAATAATTTACATACTAGTGATTTGATGGTGATAACTACATTCGTAAACTTAAAACTAAAGCTATGAGGGTTCGCAAACGCAGCAGGATCAGCAAAATAGCGTAGTATACGCCCTACCCTTCTCGTTCTTAGAGGAGACCCATTTTGGCTTTTACATGCGAAACCAGCGCAAAACAACTCCATTCAATACAAGCAAAATAAACACTGAAAAATATCTTAGTCAAATACAAAAATATCATTTTATACAAGTATATCCAACGGTAAATATGAAAAAGAAAATTCTACGTTCAAACTTATTTACTAAACCTTTCGGGATTAAGAATACCGAGCTTTGCTACGAAATCCAGTTGAGTTTGTAAAAAGCATTGTTCGTATATAATAAAGTCTTACGTTTCTCCAGTCTGATCTTTTGAAAGTCTTTATTTGTGCCAGAGTGCGTCCTGTCTAGACGAATATCGTCTACCAGACCTCGAAAAAGTTGCGATGTTGCAATATATTTTTGTTTGCAAGTCGTGTTATAAAAAATATTAAAACTGAAGTAATAAACCCCAAATCGTAAAAATATCCATTATTAAGTTTACAACTTCAAACTTGATAGGAATTTCAAACCAAGGGGTTTGTTGCCTCCTGGATGTTTTTTTTAATCGCTTCTTAACGGACGTCTATACTACAATAGCTAAAACATGCCAAATTACAGTCCGGCCCGTTCAATAGTATACTTTTACTTTACTTTTTCAGTTCAAAATTTATATGAAACGTAAGCTTGTAGAAAAGTCATATTATTGTGTAAAGGATTATGTGAATGATACACAAGCTTTGGTGTGAAATATAACTCTTATAAGATAAATATCTTGATTTTTTTTTTATTCTCCACAAGTTAGCCCTTGACGGCAACCTCATTTGATGGTAAGTGATGATGCAGTCTAAGATGGTAGCAGGCTAACCTGTTAGGGTTGGTAAACCCGACAAAGACACACGTCTTTGTTGCCAAGCGATTTAGCGTTCCAGCACGTTGTCGCGTAGAAACCAATTAGGAGTATGGGTTTACCATACCACTAACAGCTACCATCCGCCCGCCCACTACCATCTTACACTGCATTATCTCTTAGCATCACGTGAGACTGCCGTCAAGGGCTAACTTGTAGTGACTAAAAAAACTCAGGCTAATTTCACAATTACTGACATATCGACATTAAGATATTGAGTACCTACTATCTATAATCTAAGCTCATTGATAAGAGCACAAAGGAAAATCTTAATTGTACGATTTCTTGCCGCAGGTCTTCGCCACATTAATTACGATCCCCTCGGAGCTGTCAAATGGCGATAAATAACTTTTTTGTCCGAGGAAATTCCAATAATAAACGCTCTAAACGTAAGGTTCTTTCTCTTTGCGGCGCCTTATTAGATCGCCTTCGTTCAGATTAATTGCTTTTGAGTTTTTCTTGTACTTTTCTACGATTACCAAATAAAATTTAGAGCATTCTCAGGAGATGTTGACCTCACAACTTATATATGTCGGCGCGAAGAAGTTATTAACTTTATTAAGCGGCGCCAAAAACCTCAAGAATTCAATAATTACCCACATTTTAACTATTGATGATTTTGCTAACACAATTTAGCCAGTAACAATCAATTTTGTACAAGCATGCTTTGTGCTATAAATACGGGCGGTCGAAGCCTTTCGCGGATTCTCGCTCGAGACGTCGGACTGTTCGGACCTCTTACTTATTATCGCAATAAAAGTGTAAACCCGCAAGTTGTGGTTTTATTACTATGAGCGAAAGTAAACAAAATCGTGATGTCAGCAATGTTGATGTCGTCCCTTACAATAAACAACTCTGACGCCCTTGACTGGACATATATAATGTTCAGGTATATAATATATTTTTGATTGATCTTTACTAACTGACTGACTAATCTATCAACGCAAACCGGAAATCAATGGACGGATGACGGTAAATTACATATGTATGGCAGTTATAATAGAACCCCTAATAGGTTTTTACTATAGGTAACTAATAGGTAACTAGTCTCCCACTCGACCAGACTTGAGCCGGGAATCGAACCCGGGATGATCCACATTGTAATACTGCAGCGCACGCACTTCATCATAGAGGTGTTGAAACTTTAAGCACAAGATAACTATAACACGGTGCTTGCTTCGCAGATGATAGAAAATAAGTCTTCATATTTATTGTATTTGATTATATCCTATGGGATCTTTCTTATGAGGCTGTGCTAGCCTAGTGGTTAGGACGTCAGCCTCCTAATCAGAAGGTCGGAGGTTCGAACCCGGGCACGAACCTATAACTTTCGGAGTTATATGCGTTTTTAAGTAATTAAAATATCACTTGCTTCAACGGTAAAGGAAAACATCGTGAGGAAACCTGCATGCCTGAGAGTTCTCCATAATGTTCTCGAAGGCGTGTGAAGTCTGCCAATCCGCACATGGCCAGCGTGGTGGACTATGGCCAAACCCTTCTCATATTGAGAGGAGACCCGTGCTCTGTAGTGAGCCGGTAATGGGTTGATCATGATGATGGGATCTTTATTGTGATGCTGATCGCTATGGTGTATATTTATAATAGTTATCGGCAAAAGGGCTGGGTTAGATACGCAATGCGTATAAATTAATCATCTCGAAACGTTCTTATGATACTTTATTACTTTCCATTATTTACGAGCTACGACTAAGTGGAATAATAAATCACCCCTAAAATCCGCTAAAATAATGTTGTTATATGAAATATAGGGCCGGCACTAGTGAAGTGGAAACAAAAAACCGCGCTTAATCCCGCCATCTTGTCCGGATGACATTCCATTTGCCGCTAATTCAAAATGGTCGCCATTGGAAATTTCTGACAGAGGTCCAATTGTATCATTAATCTTTCCGTTTTTAGGATTCAAACGAAAATATAAACTTATGTAACAAAAAGTTACCATTGACTAGAAATGTTAATATGTGGGCAAATTATTAAACAGTGTACTAATAATAATCATATTTTAAGTTGACATTTAAATATGAAATAAATACATAACTCCATCTGATTACCGGCAAATGAAGTTACAAAAATACAAACCGATATGTTGTGGGATATCCGAATGTATACAATTTTTCCACCACACTGTCTTTGAACAACGATATTAGCCAAATTCCCCTCTTAAGTACCACTTTTAGGTTAGGACGTCAGCCTCCTAATCAGACGTCGGGGGTTCGAACCCGGGCACGCACCTATAATTTTTCGGAGTTTATGTGCGTTTTAAAAGCAATTAAAATATCTTATTAACTTGCTTCAACAGTGAAGAAAAACATCGTGAGCACGCCTGAGAGAGAGGCCAACGTGGTGGATTATGGGCAAACCCTTCTCATATTGAGAGGAGACCCGTGCTCTGTAGTGACCCGAGAATGGGTTGGTCATGATGATGAAGAAATCATAAGGATAGCTGTTTAGATTTTCAGTTGAAAATTTAAATCATAATTCACGAAACGTAAATTTTTAACTTTAGACCAACATTTCCATGACTTACATCAAAGTTACGAAACTCATTATTTTAAATATTTAAGTGTAACTAATGAGAATTCAGTTCCAAAAAAAAAAACTGGCTATTTTTAGAATTTTATTAAGCCGGTCATGTGGAAATTCCTCAAAAATATGAAAAAGAATAATCATAACTCTAGAACCATATCTACATTAGTAGATTATACATGATCTACATTTTTTTGCATTTCACTAAATACTCATAAAAAAAAGTTTAAAAGTTGTTGTATTTGTTTTGCAGTTAGAATGTTTCCAACTGGAATTTTTAAAAAATAAACAATGCGACAGTATAACAAGATTTATTTTGGCTTTCATTCAAACTGGAACAGTTCAATTAAGTTAGAGCAAACAGCGGTTAAAAGTTTCGGGCCAAAAACAGGATACCAAAATGTTTTTCGATATTAGTAGGTACAAGTAAGTACGTGACATTTGTAATTTAGCTATTATACTGTGCTATATACTACTTATTTAAAAAGATGTGGTGTCGTGGGACACCAGGTAGGAACGAAGTTCCTTCGGCTAATGTAGAATCGACAAAGGGATGACAGAACGAAAAGAAAGAGGGAGAAAGAGAAAGGTATTATACACTACTCGCTTGTGTATACGACTGTCGCGCCTACGCACGTCTCGTTTAACGGTTTTATTCCACGGACTTTTTCTTACGGTTGTACTATCACATTTTTTTCAGTTCGTTCGCGCAGCAAAATCCCTATCTCCTCCAAGCCTTTTTTTTATATCATTACAAGTTAGCCCTTGACGGCTATCTCACCTGGTGGTAAGTGCTGATGCAGTCTAGGATGGTAACGGGCTAACCTGTTAGGGGTATGGTAAACCCACACTTTTAATTGGTTAACTAAATCGCTTGGCGACACGTCAGTAGGGTGGTAACTAGCCACGGCTGAAGCCTCCCAGACCAGACTAGAGCCGGGAATCGAACCCGGGACCTCCAACTTTAAAATGTGACAGCGCACGCACTGCGCCACGGAGGTTGTCTAATTGCTTTCAACGTTTTGTCAGCTTTGAGAATTTAGAAAATAATTTCCTGATTATTAATTATTAACAAATAATATTCAATTCAAAGGCTAACAGTAAGTTTCTCGATAAAGATTGTGAGTGGGTTCCCTTTCATCTCTGCAACGCAAAATTAAATAACACAGAGCCTTTACAGAAATCCACTCAATATTAATGAAGCAGTATAAACATGAACGAATTGTGAGAAAAAGCTTTCAATACAAAAACATTAATTCAAACAGTAACCGTAAATACGAAATGTTACTTTTGATACAATTTGTGACGAGTTATTTATTCCAAACGTTTTTATCGGATTATTGTTGAGCTACTGGTTTGACAGAGTGAGGCTATCTGTTGAATCTTGTCTTAAATAAGTTAATTTATTAGAAGGTTACTGTCTTATATATTCTTTTTTAACAGTAAATCACCTATTAATATCTTGGAGATGTCTATGAAAACGTTCGAAGTTGTATATAACGAAATCTAATAGAGAAATCCTAACACGAAATTAAGGATTATATTAACGATAAAAAAAGCTTGGGTGTGAATTGCTCTATTTTCATAGATACTATAATTTATTATTGATTATGTGAGATGGTGATAACAAAAAAAACAAACCCCTACTAAGTTTGTTGCGGGCTTCTTCTTAGACCTGGGCTCGATTTGAACCCTCTTAGCTTTAGTTTTAAGTTGGCGAGTGTTGTTATCACCATCACTTCACGAATTCACGAATAGAAATAATGAAAAATGTGATAAATATGAACGATTCATGCTTTAAATAAATGAATTTTGATTTGATTTGAATATTTTTAAGAAAGCTGGGATAGATAGATAGTTGTTAGGACCTTCGCCTCCTAATCAGAGGTCAGGGGTTCGATCCCAGGCACGCTCTAACTTTTCGGATTTATGTGCGTTTTTAAGCAATTAAAATATCACCTGCTTCAACGGTGAAGGAAAACATCAGGATGAAACCTGCATGCCTGAGAGTTCTCCGTAATGCTCTCAAAGGCGTGTGAAGTCTGCCAACCCGCAAACATGGCCAGCGTGGTGGACTATGGCCAAACCCTTCTCATATTGAGAGGAGACCCGTGCTCTGTCGTGAACCGGCAATGGGTTGTTCATGATGATGATGATTTTAATTTTTTTTTATTTTTATCCTGGGAAAATTCATGGTTCCCGCTGGATATAAAACTGGATTTCACGTCGATGAGCTTGACCTGTAGCCATAGTTATGTTGGCAATGGGAGCAGAAACAGGAACAAGAATGAGACATGAAACATTCTTCAATTACAAACATTGTTTATTCCACAGGAATTTTTAAAAACCCTTAACCCTGATGTCATGGGCATCAGCTAGTACGCTTATAACTTGGAAACACGTAAAAGATAATAGAACATGGCTCACGGACGTCGGTAATTGTTACCGCGTGTAACCTCGTAAGCCATGGCAAGCATTGTGAAGCGGCCTTGAACTTAGTACTACGCTTTTTGCAAAGGGAAACTTCGCTGAATACATAAAATACATAAATATGCTTATGTACATATATGTAGCTTCCATAAAAATTCAATAAATATAGAGGTGACGACCTCCGTGGCGAAGCGCACGTACTGTCGCATTATAAAGTTGGAGGTCCTGGGTTCGATTCCCGGCTCGAGTCTGGTCTGGTGGGAGGCTTCGGCCGTGGCTAGTTACCACCCTACCGACAAACACGTGTCGCCAAGCGATTTTAGCGTTCCGGCACGATGTCGCGTAGAAACCAATAGGAGCGTGGGATTACCATACTCCTAACAGGTTAGCCCGCTACCATCCTAGATTGCACCATCACTTACCACCAGTTGAGATAGCCCTCAAGGGCTAACTTGTAGTGTATATAAAAAAAAGGTCAGTTGATTAAATTTTCTTCTATTACTTGTTTCTCCAACAGTTTTTTAACACGACTAATTCCTATCGTATCAGGTGCAATGCCAGAATGTTCAGTTACTTATAGATGGACATCGCATTCAAATAAAAAGCTGATTACCTTATAAGCTGTGATAGCCTAGTGATTAGGATGTCCGCCTCCTAATCAGAGGTCGGGAGTTCGATCGCGTGTACGCACCCCTAACTTTTCGGAGTTATGTTCGTTTTTAAGCAGTTATAATATCAGAGAACAACAAGAAATACATAATATAAAAGCAAAAGCGACCTTATCACTTAAAGCGATCTCTTCCAGGCCATCTTTTATATGTAACCCTGTCTTAATTCAAATAAATAAAATATATATATATATATATATATATATATATATACGCACCTCTAACTTTTCGGAGTTATGTGCGTTTTTAAACAATTAAAATATCACGTGCTTCAACGGTGAACTAAAACATCGTGGGGAAACCTGCACGCCTGAGAGTTCTCCATAATGTTCTCAAAGGCGTGTGCAGTCTGCCAATCCGCACATGGCCAGCGTGGTGGACTATGGCCAAACCCTTCTCATATTGAGAGGAGACCCGTGCTCTGTAGTGAGCCGGTAATGGGTTGATCATGATGATGATGATATATATATTTTCAGTTTAGTGACTGGAAAATCTAGATCTTGATTGTAGACTGAACGCAACTCGTTCTAACTATGAATATTTTAGATCTTTAGCATCCTGAAGATCTACAATATTCATCTTCTAAGATTTGAAACTGCCTCATTAGCCATGACTAACGATATGGTATTTCAATTCAACGCTCGTTCCATCTTAACGACTGCGATTATTTCGTTTCTACCGTTGCGGAATTACCTGTGCTAATTAATTATCACGTGATAAATGTTGCGGGCAACACTGATTGATGAGTGTGCGAATTATAAATAATTTGTAACGAGATCGTTTGTAAAATAACTATCACTTGTAAATACATTATAGAGAAAGGCGGGAGACTTCGTATATGGCGGACGCGGTTTTTTCACGCTTTTCTTGAATTGATGTTTGTTAGCTAATTTTGGAAGGGACTGGTGTTGGTTGTGTCGTGGACAGTTTTGGTATCGTTTGTGTAGTGGCTGGTTTTCTGAGTGGTTGACAGGTATTGATTTGAGAAAGGTTTGAGGGATCCGCGTCCGCGGAGTGCGAAGTTTCCCGCCATTTCTCCCTAACTTCTACATTGCTATAAACTTGAAATTGGGTAATCTGTGCAAAGCCATAAAAAAGAGAACTAATAAAATAATAAACTTGACATTGGCTAATCTGTGTAAAGCCATAAAACAAAGCAAAAAATACATTATAAGAGACTCTAAAACGAGTACCCCTGTACTCGTTTTAGAGTCTCTTATTACATACTGGTGAGTGGTCCGTACGGACCAGGGGGGGGGGGGGGGGATAACGGCGCCTAAGCCGAGGTTCAGCCTGAAAAACGCAAACGTTTTGTGGGCAAAATTTTTTGTGTGTGAAAACGCTGTGGCAACCAATAGGGTTTGTACAGCTAATAGACAGTCCGAAAAAAAAAATGTTGCAGCGCGTGCATTGTCGCATTATAAAGGTGGAGGTCCTAGGTTCGATTCCCGATTCCAGTTTCGCCTGCAGGGTGGCTTTGTCGTGGCTTGTTACCACCTTACCTAGAAAGACATATCGCCACTCGATTTAGCGTAGGCACAAAGTCGCGTAGAAACCAATTAGGAGTATGGGTTTATTTATTCATAAGGCATGCCAGCGACAAGTTGTAAGTTACATTTATATCAATCTAAATAAGCTAGTGCTGGTGCTGTTACAACTTATCCATTACAGGCACACTCAGCATTGCCAACATTCTCCGAACAATATTTATTAAATCTATATATATAAAAATCAATTGCTGTTCGTTGGTCTCGCTAAAACTCGAGAACGGCTAAACAAATTTATCTTATCTTGGTCTTGAAATGTTTGTGGAGGTCTAGGGAAGGTTTAAAAAGTGAAAAAAAATCGAATAATAACCGAGAAAACCCTAAAAGCAGCCATTTTTTTCCCATATAAACGTTTTCAAAATAAAATGTAGAGTCAATTTAAACTTTATTACTATTCAATAAAGTTCCTATTAAATTATAATCACTCACTGTTGTCCAAGAAATGTAGGTGTGTTCCTAACTTCAAAAAGTCAATTTGCAATTTATTACCTCTGCACCAATTTCAAACATGTCTGAATCAGTTAATTTTAATTGTTTTATTTAACGCGAAAATCTCGGGAAATACGAGTCCGCTGTGAAAAACTCTTTCAAGTCAAACAAACTCTATGTTCGATAGTCCATTTATTGTAGACGCCTATAGATATTTAGGCAATATTTTATCCCGGTATTTCGGGAACTACGCGGGTGAAACCGCGGGTCACAGCTAGTAGTTTATAAAAATTTACAAATTAATAGTTAGACAAGATAGTTATTAAATATTTAAAATGTCTGGCGAAAAAATGGTTACAAAAGGTTTACCAACGTCCATCGGTTTTCAATTGCGCCGTACCCATTGCTAAATTAACTCTACGGCGATTTCTGATTTGATCTAATAAAGATACTTGATACTCCGAAGAATTCTATCTCCATCGCCCGTTGAATGATTCTGAGCCTTACGTGAACTAAGTAACCACGCTTCAGAGCTGTTAATCATCCTTGGCTACATGCAAAACTTCAGTAGAAATTTCCTCAGTGAGTGCCGACAAATTTTACCGGCATGGCTGTTTGAAATCACAAATTGGAAGTTTTGTTTGTAAATAATCGAATCACGATTTGAAATAATCTGCATGTGTTTAGAAAGTTAGACCTATCTTTACAATTTTCTTTTTATTTACTACAAGTTAGTCCTTAACGGCAATTCTCACCTGGTGGTAAGTGATCATGCAGTCTAAGACGATAGCGGGCTAACCTGTTGGGGTATAACATCGTGCCGGGACGCTAAATCGCTTGGTGATATTGGTAACTAGCCACGGCCGAAGCCTCCCACCAGACCAGACTCGAGCCGGGAATTAAATCCTGGACCTCGAACTTTATAATACGACAGCGCACGTGCTGCGCCACGGAGGTCGTCAAAATTAACCTTACCCTATATTGCATTACTAAATTGTGTTACGAGATAGTAAGCAACATGTAGTCGTTTCAATTTATATTTACTAATTAAACATCGCATCTCACTTAGAGACAGTTAGCTCATAGACACGGGGTTCCGCAGTGTATTAATCCATCAAGTGTGCCTTGAACAAATCGTTTTTCTACATAGATAAAACGTGTTGAAACACGTAAATGTTCCTGAACATTTAATAGGTTAACAAATGTCACTTTCGTATTTGAGTACGGAGCCCATTGATTTACAACTAGCCATAGATCGATCATTGACGCTCAAAAAATGGTACGGAAAAGTAGTGCACAAATAGCGATGCGTGCACTCCTTTCCCCCAGTGTGTGACAAGGCTAGACGAAAGTCCCGATTCTAATACTCGAGCTGTATAATCCGAATGAATTACAAAGAACTACGCGCCGCTATAGATAATATAACGGCCAGATGTCTAGTGTATTAGACGGGTTGTAATACATCGATATGTAGGCATGTATAGTTAGTTGGTGACAAATTCTCGCCTAGTTTTTGTATGACGCGCTCTATCTACGGCTAGTGGTAAACCAATGACGGTGCCCTAAAAAATAAAGTGATAGCTAACAATTCATGTCACATTTTGTAGAACCGTTTAGGTAAGAGTGATGAGTTTTCATATATCATATATATATATATATATAAGGTCTAAAGGTGAAATTTTGCGCCTTTTCCACCATCTTAAACCATGATTAATGAGTCACATAAGTATAGGATTTGTCGACATCCACCGAAAAAATAACATGCCACGCCAATCGCGTGTTACACGCCATGTTTTCCTCCGCCAAAATACAGGATCACTTGGTCGTGATGAAAATCTCTTCGTGGCAGTAATGTAATGCATTTTTTTTTATTCACTACAAGTTAGCTCTTGACGGCATCTCACCTGATGGTAAGCGATGATGCAGTCTTAGATGGTAGCGGGCTACCCGGTTAGGGGAATGGTAAGCCCACATTTCTAATTGGTTTCTACGCGACATCGGGCCGGAACGCATAATCGCTTGGCGACACGTCTTTGTCGGTAAGGTGATAACTAGCCACGGCCAAAGCCTCCCACCAGACCAAACTCGAGCCGGGAATCAAACCCAGGACCTCGAACTTTAAAATGCGACAGCGCACACGTTGCGCCACGGAGGTCGTCAAAATTACTTAATAATTGATAATTGATGTTAATCTGACGCAACTTGGTCTTTGATCTAAATTCCTCACTCCTTTAAGGGATGAATGCTCAGCAGTGCAACGCCAATAAGCAGGCTGCAATAAATTTGCTGATAATAATACAGTTATTCTATTTAGTGCACGAGTATTGTACTTAAGATTTTCTACTTCTTGTGTGACAGCGCTTAAGTTTCTATACAAATTGAGGGTAGGAAATTTATCACTAGACACTGTAATCAAGTGGGACACTTCGCAAAGAGGGCTTAAGTGAAGTGAACTTAAATAATTATGGAAGTTTCGAATCGTTGAAATGCTCGAAATATTCGTATAAGACGACAGTTGGACGAAAGTGTTAAGTCTTCTCGAAGCCGTGCAGTTCCCGCCGAATATGACGTGACAAATTTATGTTTCTGGTAACATTGGGGAAAGTTCCAATATAATGTTTGTGGAGCTTGCAAAGTTCGCTCATCAATTATTAAAAAGTAGTTTCGTTTCATGTTCTGCAATGTAAAATTATTTGTTAAGAAAACACTTCTTCCAGAACATTCTATATTTCCATCTTTAACAAATAATAATTAATGCTATATTGGAAGTTTTACAAAAAGCCTGGTTTGCAAAGTCAACAATTTATCTTTAAAAAAAAACTATTTAGCCGCCATCCAGTTTCCCGCGCATTTATTTTCTTTTTTTCTTTTACACCAGTCACCAAAATACTCGCAAACCGAAACCGAATGGATACTGTCCACAGACAAATAACTAAAATAAAAAAAAATTAAGTACCTATAGTTTTTTTTTAATGGTAATAAAGTGTCATTGATGATTAGAAATCATGACACTTTGCATTTTAGAACTGGACTGTGTTTGGTAATGTTTTTTTCTCTTTTTATGGCTTTACACAGATTAGCCAATGTCAAGTTTATAGCAATGGAGAATTGAAGTTACGGAAAAATGGCGGGAAACCTCGCACTCTGACGCGACGGACGCGACTCTTTCAAACCTTTCCCAAATTAATACATGTTAACCATTACTACTATTAACTTCACAAACGACACCAAAACTATAATGTCCAAGACACAACCAAAACCAGTCTTTTTCAAAATTAGCCAACAAACATTAATTCAAGAAAACCGTGAAAAAACCGCGCCCGCCAATATACGAAGTCTTCCACCTTTCTCCCAATTTTGACTATTGCTACGTAGAACAATTAGATTGAAACCGGTTGAATAACGTCCACAGACAATTTTTTTTTTAAATCTATACTAGATTTAATTAGATTCAATTAAGCACTTATAGTTTTTTTTTTTTTAATTACAATAAAATTTTATTATTATTTGAAATTTTGGACTCTGTATTCTAGAATTGGACTGAGTTTGGCAATTTTTTTAAACTTTGAATATTACTTAGGTTATTAGCCTATTTAATCCAAATTAAGAGACAATCTATGCGATGGATCCTTTTATGTGTTTACTTCAGTGAATATTTTATAAAGGGCAATGGCAAAACTTTAGTTCCACAACTATTAACATTATGCAAATAATAAGCTGTATAACTATATGTTAAATATCAAATAGGGATCGCTATGGCAATAGATCCTAGTAGGTCCTAGATATTATTTAGTTTTTAAATCATTACTCTTTGTTACACTTTGCAACTTTTTATGATGTTTAGGCACTCTTATATGAAAACTGAAATATTACGAACAACAGCGACTTAGTAATGGGACGACCTTTGAAATTCTTGTGACGTGGCGCACGCTGCAATAATAAAAGTGGGGGTTTTTTGTTAGTATGCGCCTCTAAATAAGTGCTCGCTGATTTATAGACTGAGAGCCCACGGGTAACATTTCTATCAGTATAGTATTGTAGCCAAACCCATTTAAAATTAAATTTCTGCGTTGTATTCCTCATTACTGTGGGTCGTGACCCCTTCCACTGACAACTTTCTTAAGGACGATGTCGCGCCAAGTTTCGCTGTTGGTTATGACGTGTAGAGAATCGTGGACTTTCATGTCGAGTGCGGATTTGATCCGACCAACGCATCGGACTCCGTCCTCCAGGCCTCTTTCCTTCCACTTTGTCTTCCGACAAAGACGTATCGCCAAGCGATTTAGCGTTCCGGCACGATGTCGCTTAGAAACCAATTAGGAATTTGGATTTACCATGCCCCTAACAGGTTAGCCCGCTACCATCTTAGCCTGCTTCATCACTTACCATCAGGTGAGATCATCAGGTGAGATTGCCGTCAAGGGCTAACTTGTAGTGGATAAAAAAAATTGTTCGTGATAACCATTAAATAAACCTTGGATTATTAATTTTAGCAAACTTCGCAAGGTCTCAAATGATTTCTTTTTCAAAGACGCCGATGAAGATAGTGCACCATCAATCATATCTACAACTTAAAACATTAGGTATATCACACAAATATTCTAAATGCGAAAGTGTAACATACATACACACAGTATGGTTGTTACTCAATAAGGCCGGAACTACTGGATCAATTTTGGTGAAATTTTGATTGTAGATAGATTAACATATATGCTATGCTATTGTAATCCCGGAAAATTCTATTTATTACGTTTTGATGTTTTAACTACTTATGTGAATAATAAAGGCGTACATGCTATTGGCTAACCGATTACTGCAAGATCATATAATCTAACGACTTGACGCTTATGGTCGCAGGACGCTGAGACTTGTTTCGTCATCTACCTTTTCTTCCGTTCTTGTGTCGGCATCGTGGGCTCCTTTACTACTCGCGCTTTAATGGCACAAAAAGCTTATATTTTTATGACAGGTGTATTTTTAGGATACAAGTAGACGCAAAGTCTACTGTGGGTGGAATATTTTTAACATTTTATAGTTTATTTTATATATAGATATAAGTGGGAAGGTTTCAAAGGAAGCATATCATTTATAGTAGATGCTTTGAACAGCATTTTTTGTGGAAACTAGTACGAGTAGCTATATAGACGCGTAAGGAGTCTTTAGTTATTTTCACACCAAGTTTTCCTTACATTTGTTTCATTTACCCGGGTAAAAAGTATAATATAAGATTAAAAGATATATTTCTACTTAATCCTATACTCTCGTTTAAATTTAATTGGTTTTATTTATTTTCTTCTTAACTCTTGTTATATTTTTAATTTTAGTGATAACATGCGAGTTAGCCTGTAAGTGTGGTATACAATGATATTATAAAGTTATTATTTTAATATTATATATTGTTAATTATTTTGAATGTAAGACATTGTATACAAAAGGTTATGAAACCTCGGCCTCAATGATGAGGATACTAAAGTAAGAACGACGTGGCGCCCAATGATTAACGCGCGAAGCTTTTTAAGATGAAGTCGCGGGCAGAAGCTAGTATACAATAATTTCGGCGTCGGTAGTATGTGGACCAAGCATCGGTCAACATACTACCGACCGACAGACCGAGATGGCATAACAATCACGCCGCGGTGTGCTGAAGATTTAAATCCCATTAGATGCGAAATTTTTAGTTAAATATAATTGAAAATGCATACAGAAATCTTAAACTGTTAACTTATTTGTTGTAAAATTAGACTGCTATATATTTTTACAGTGATAAATGACAATACAGGATTACCTCCGTTAAGTACCCCGGCTAAGTTTGTTGTTGGCTTCTTCTTAGACCGGGGCGCGTTTGGAACCCTCATAGCTTTAGTTTTAAGTTTGCGAATATAGTTATCACCATGAAATAACTACTATGTAAATTATTGACGCGTAAAAAGTGCCTTTTTAAGGACTATTTGAATAAAGGTTATTTTGAATTTGAATTTGAGTAGGTAGGTTTAAGTACGCAAAACCACTTTAATAAGAATTGATATAAAGCAAATGTTTCTTCGGTGGCGAAATTTATCAACCCAGCTTTATATTTCAGCGCAGTCGAGACGATGGAACCGTTACCGCGGTTCTCAGCCGTTCATCAACGACAAGAAGGTTTTAGATTTCGGCGTTTAAATAAATTATACCGCTTAACAAATGTTTGCTGGAATGCGAATGCTAAAAGATTGGACTACCAAAGAATAACGGAATGAATAAGCTGAGATATTTGCTTTGGAATTTGGACTTTTGACTTTTTAGCTAATCTGTGATAGTTATTTTAACTTAATAATTTGCAAAAACACGTGGCGTGGGATAATGGATTGAAGTTGAAGAATTTTACTGTAATGCCAATATTTTAGACAGTTATCTCTGACTTAGGAAACCAGTCAAAAAGAGATTGCGTTACGTTTTTTTTTATCCACTACAAATTAGCTCTTGACGGCAATCTCACCTGATGGTAAGTGATGATGCAGTCTGAGATGGTAGCGGGCTAACCTGTTAGGGGTATGGTAAACCCACACCCATTATTGGTTTCTACGCGACATCGTGCCGGAACGCTAAATCGCTTGGTCTTTGTCGGTAGGGTGGTAACTAGTCACGGCCGAAGCCTCCCACAACTCCAGACTCGAGCCGGGAATCGAACCCAGAACCTCCAACTTTAAACATAAATTGGTCTCGTTTTAAAACTAACTTTGGCCGAGCAAAGTCAAAATAAGCTCTATAGATTTTGACCTTTGATTTACAATTTTCATTTTATTTTTTTGTTTCAGTGAAGAAACAATCTCGCTCGCTCGCTTGTCAGTTTTAATTGCAATCCGTTATGTAATACTCTAAAGTTCAAAAAAGTTACACATAAAAAAACTAACAAATTATCTTTTATTTGGAAATCCCATGGAAAGGGAGGATTAATTTTAAGCTCTCACTCCGACGCCACGAGCACCTACAGCCGAACAGCTGATCTGACCCGCCATATTAGATGTGATCGAAAAGTACCATAAATTCAAATTCAAATTCAAAATAATCTTTTTTCAAATAGTCCTTTAAAAGGCGCTTTTGACGCGTCAATAATTTACATAGTAGTGATTTGATGATGATAACTACATTCGAAAACTTAAAACTAAAGCTAAGAGGGTTCCAAACGTGCCCCGTTCTAAGAAGAAGCCCATAACAAACTTACCCAGGTATTTTTGTTATCACCATCTCACATGCCACTTAAAATGATATTAAGAGCTATCTTATTAGAGCAATATTTCACACCCATGCTTGTTTATGATTTACGTAATCCTTTACACTATAGTAGGACTTTTCTACAAGCTTACGTTTTTTATAAACTTTGAACTTATTGAGAGACATCCCAGAGACCTTTAAATTAATTGAAATAGATATATACATAGATAATATGTACTTAAGTTATTATGACTCCCTTGCTTTTTTACCACTTTTACTTTTTCCCTGAGCTAAACTACGCGAGGGCAAAGAGTATGCAAAATATCGGGTAACGCAATCAGAAAGTTTTAGCGATAATCAGGTTATATTTTTATGCGAAATCTGCGTACTAGTTTTCGCTCAAATGGTTCGCTCTGACTCGATCGTCTGGTATAATGTGTGCCTTTTTCTTCCCTAGTACGAGATCGAATACTTTACAATCGTCCACCGTTGGAAAAGTTTCGGAACTCTATAAAGTTAGAGTAAATAGACCGCACCCTAAAACCTGTTAAAAAGTCGTTAATTCTGTACCGGGTTTTATATCAGAATTTCCGATATTCATCTTAACTTGCCGCGTGCCAGATTGGTAACATTGTTTCTTTCTCTTTCCTTAGTCGACATTTTCCCGAGATACAGATGAGTAGTATCAAATGGCCGAATGTTCATATATTTTATGAAAAAGAAGTCTGTATACGAGCTTATTTTTGTTGCTGACATAACCAGGATGGTTGCCCAAAGACCTATTAAGTTATTCCCATTACTGGTATTATTCAACACATAATGAGTAATAAATAATAAGTTCGAGTTTATTTAAAAATAGTGTGCGAAAGACAAAGACAAAGTTTTTTAATGTTTTTATTAACAAATTTAGAGGAAAAATGGCTGTAGAGAAATAGAGCAACTAGTCATCGTATTTCTTTTTCGATAACATTAAAACCTCTAACTAGGCGTGCGCTGAGCTCGAATCGATTGTAGGTCACCGACACTTCGTATGACGTCACAGAGCGGGAAAACTCGGTTAGGGGATGAATAAATAAAGAACCATGTCGCCTCGCCCGAGTTTCGCACACAAGGAAAGAGAAGACAACGTTTAAAACTTACAACATACGCAACATCGATACAGCATTTTTTATAACTATTACTCTATATTTTATTTTATAGGCTGTTATTAGTCTAGTGGGAGGTTTCGGCCGTGGCTAGTTACCACCCTACCGACAACATATTTGCTTAGTCTGAAGGCAGATACAAAAAAGACATTACACACATTGTAAAATTAAGGCCCGAATTTTAGTATGACAAGCTGTTATTTTGTGTGTTATTGAACTTATTTTGTTTCGTTTTTAAGTTTTTTATTTTATTTGTTTTAGTTTCTTCTTAAATATTTTGTGACGCCCTTGTTATTGTCATATTTATTTAAGTCGTAGATAGTGTTGTTAATTGTATATGTATTTATACTTATTATGTGTTAGTTTATCTTGGTACTAGTATTTAATATACAATTTTTTACTGTTCCAAATAAATAAAAAAGACTTGTGTCGCCAAGCGATTTAGCGTTCCAGCACGACGTCGCGTAGAAACCAATTAGGAGCGTGGGTTTACCATACTCCTAACAGGTCAGCTCGCTACCATCCTAGACAGCATCATCTCTTACCACTACGTGAGATAGCCGTGAAAAATAATATTTATTTATTCACACTGTTTAATTGTACTGTTACGAAACACGTGCTCTAAATATAAAAATACTAGAATATACAACTTGAACATAGTTATCGATTTTCATGCCACCTAGAACTAACTTCACGATGTAGAATTTAGGTGTCGGTGTGCGCGCGCATCGTAAAAATTCACTCATCAGTTTTCTCCATCGCGCCAAAAGAAGTATAACTTCAAAAAGTTGATTAACTGGTCTTTCAACAACTCTAAATTCTGGATGGTTTGTCATAAAATTTTTCATGCAGAAAGGCATCCTTTCAGAAAGTGTTTTTAAAAATTGAATCCCCTCAGGGGGAAAAAAGAGTTTTGGAATACGTTTTGTTTTATCTGTCAGTTTCTAACACGAACGGCGAAATTAACGTGTCGTGGCCACAGCCAAAAGCTAGTTCTTTTGTTCGTTTATAATTTGATTACGCAGTAACAGAGTAATGTAATGAAATGATTCTTTAATATACCTACTACTTTTTAAAGGACTCCAAAAAAAAGGAGGAGGTAGGTACTCAATCTCTAAGGTTTTTTGTGAACTCGATATAATAAATTGATTTGAAAATTTTTATTTTAAAGGATATATTCTTGTTTCTTAGTTGGTCCCACTGTTATTATATAAGGATCCTGGAGAGTTGTTAGGTTATCTTAAAATACTATGGGTAAACCTATATTCAATTCAATTCAAAATAATCTTCATTCAAACAGTCCTTAAAAAGGCACTTTTGACGCGTCAATAATTTACATAGTAGTTATTTCATGGTGATAACTATATTCGTAAACTAAAAACTAAAGCTATGAGGGTTCCAAACGCGCCCCGGTCTAAGAAGAAGCCCACAACAAACTTAGCCGGTTTTTATTTCGTTATCACCATCTCATATAATGAATAATAAATTATAGTTATTTATGATTACCCAACTTTGAGTGTAGTTTCATCTTTAAGTCAGTAACAATAAACTTCGACGCACAGAAAAATGCCCGATAAACGAAATAATTTGCGGCGTAGAAAAAGAAACGTAAATACTAAAGAAAAAAATAATTACACATAAAATAGGTCTTTAATACTTATAACATATCATGATTTTAATTATGAGCAATAAAAAATATTTACTATTTTCCAATACCGCTTCTGATAAGGAAACACTAGTGTGTGGAGAAAGGCTAAATGAATCGATTACAGATTATGTTGGTGACATGTTGCGACATGTTTTAATAATAATTTAAGCCAGCAATGAAAACTAGTATAGTTTATTGTAGATACATATTTGTTTGTAAGTAATTTTGTATTTTCAAATGGAAAAACCTTTTACAAAGCAAATTTTAAATATCACTTTCATTTTACCAATATTTTGGAAAGAAAATTTGGCAGTATTTTATTCTGTTACCTAGCCATTAATTATTAATAATGAATACTAGGTTAATTCTTATATTCATCATAATCATCATCATGTTCAACCCATTACCGGCTCACTACAGAGCACGGGTCTCCTCTCAATATGAGAAGGGTTTGGCCATAGTCCACCACGCTGGCCATGTGCGGATTGGCAGACTTCACACGCCTTTGAGAACATTATGGAGAACTCTCAGGCGTGTAGGTTTCCTCACGATGTTTTCCTTCACCGTTGAAGCAAGTGATATTTTTAATTGTTTTTAAAACGCACATAACTCCGAAAAGTTAGAGGTGCGTGCCAGGATTCGAACCGCCGACCTCTGATTAGGAGGCTGAGGCCCTAACCACTAGGCTATCACAGCTTATTCTAATTAATTCTTATATTAAAATATCAAAAATGGTTATAAGAAATAATATGTGACGACCTCCGTGGCGAAGTGCGTGCGCTGTCACATTATAAAGTTGGAGGTCCTGGGTTCGATTCCCGGCTCGAGTCTGGTCTGGTAGCTTCGGCTGTGGCTAGCGGCCACCCTACCGAAGAAGACGTATCGCAAAGCGATTAAGCGTTCCTGCACGATGTCGCGTAGTAACCAATTAGAAGTATGGTTGTACCATACCCCTAACAAGCTAACGCTAAATCCCAGACTGCATTATCACTTACCACCAGGTGAGATAGCCGTTAAGGGCTAACTTGTAGTGTATAAAAAAAATGTATATTGGATCTTTGTATTTGTAGCTATAGATTAAAATATTTCATTGCTGATCATCCCAATATTCAATAGGTGTATTTCTGAATAATTAATTATTATCATCGCATAAATAACGAATTTTTTTTATAAATACTGTAAATATTATAATATTACCCTTTAAAGGTTTACATTTAATTACTGCAAATGCAAAAGAACTGTACAAGTTTAATGTAGATGAACTAATGGAAAAAATGCTTAAAGACACCTATAAAGGAAAGTACCAAAACAGATTTCCAACTTACACCAGCATTATTAACTCATCTGCCAAATCTGTCACTAAGACAATTCCAACAAAACTGCCACACGTCTTGACGACCGTACCACCAAAGAAGCGTGCAAAAAATATCACTTTAGAAGAATTCAAATCAAGGAAACGGAATTTAGATCTCGAAATGCTATGGAATAGCGCTTATCGTGCACCCGATTTCGAAAGCGAAGAGGATGAAATAAACATACAGACAAGAAGATTTGACAAAATTCGCGAGTCTAGATCTCCAGCTAGAAGAGAACTGTACTTTTTCTTTGAGAAACCTTGGTTAATTAGAATGCAAAAAGAGCGGACGCTTTCCTTGATGTCACAGTTTGTGTACGAGACAAGGTACGGGTTACCGTACGCGCAGATGTTGAGAAGGAAGTATAAATTGGACGTATCCTACCAACTGGGGTATTGCTTCGCGCTACTACGAAATCTGAAGCAACAACAGATGGTCTTATATTCGACACTGGACTATCTGAACAGTCGTCTGATGACCCTGTACGCGCATCTGAAACTTTACGAGAAGATCGTGAGACTCGATGTGGACATACAGGATTTGGTGAAGTTCATTTTGAAGCTGCATGAGAAACGGATGGCCACTTACCTCGCTACCCTTCAGGAATCGAAATCGACAGTGCCATAGGTGGAAGGACGGATCGCAAGTAATTGGAAGAAACATACAGATACAATTTTTATATTAATATTATGACGAACTCCGTGGCGCAGTGCGCGCTGTCGCATTATAAAGTTGGAGGTCCTGGGTTCGATTCCCGGCTCGAGTCTGGTCTGGTGAGAGACTTCGGCCGTGCCTAGATACCAATCGCCAAGCGATTTAACGTAAAAACCTATTAGAAGCGTAGGTTTACCATACTCCTAACAGGTTAGCCCGCTACCATCCTAGACAGCATCATCACTTACCACCAGGCGAGATAGTCGTCTAGGGTTAACTTGTAGTGTATAAAAATAAAATGAAAGTGTTTGTCAGTTACCTATGTTAAGCTCAAATGATCTAGATTTATTTTATTTATTTATTTTTATTATTTATGTACCAAATTTGTGATATCAAACACTTACAAAAGAAGTATACGAAGGAAAGCTTATCTCTATAAGAGATCTCTTCCAGCTACCCTTAGATGTGAGTAAGGTTAATTTATAAAGTGGGATAGAAGTGAGATAGATTTAATTATTGATCTAGATTTCATGTATCTGGATAGAATTAGGAAAAACCCATAGGCTTGTATTAAATATGGAAAATGAGATGGATTTATTGTATAAGTCATAGTAAATTAAAATTGAATTCTTTGTTTGCGTGAGTGCGGTTAAACAAACTGGGTCTTATGTTACCCGACATGTGCCGTGCTACAATCTATCGTTTAACATGTATGCAAATTAATACGTACGTTAACTGTTAAGAAATAAAAACCACAAATTATGCAATATTAAAGCTACAAAAAAAAATTAAAATATCACTGGAAAAAACATCGAGAGGAAACCTGCACGCCAGAGTTCTCCATAATGTTCAAAGGCGTGCCAATCCGCACATGGTGGACTATTGCCTAACCCTTCTCATATTGAGAGGAGACCCGTGCTCTGTAGTGAGCCGGTAATGGCTTGATCATGATGAAAGCTACACAGTATATTGAAAACAAATTATCATTTTATCTGTAAAAAACTAATAAAATTTTGAGTTATAATTTAATTTGAGTCATATTAGAGTTGGACGACCTCTGTGGCGCAGTGCGTGCGCTATCGCATTATAAAGTTGGAGGTCCTGGGTTCGATTCCCGGCTCGAGTCTGGTCTGGTGGGAGGCTTCAGCCGTGGCTAGTTACCACCCTACCGACAAAGACATGTCACCAAGCGATTTAGCGTTCAGGCACGATGTCGCGTAGAAACCAATTAGGAGCGTGGGTTTACTTCTAACAGGTTAGCCCGCTACCATCCTAGACAGCATCATCACTTACCACCAGGTGAGATAGCCGTCAAGGGCTAACTTGTAGAGTATAAAAAATATATCATTCTACACACAAAAACACATACGACAATATATTTTTTTAGTAGTTATCGTTAGTTTTGACAATATAATATCGTTTAGAAACTTTTCCCCGATAAAATCCTTATCTATGAATATGCAAGGCCACTCGCTCCATGCATTAGATGCTAAGTACATTAATTTATGGTAATTATACCTCCATAGTTGTGATTATAAATTTAGCGGTTTATGTATTTTATCTACTCACTGTTACCGTGCATAGTTCGTGTAATGTTTTTTTATTCACTACAAGTAAGCCCTTGACGGCAATCACACCTGATGGTAAGTGATGATGCAGTCTTAGATGGTAGCGGGATAACCTGTTAGGGGCATGGTAAACCCACATTCTTAATTGGTTTATACGCGACATCGTGCCGGAACGCTAAATAGGTGACACGTCTTTGTCGGTAGGGTGGTAACTAGCCTCGGCCGAAGCCTCCCACCAGACCATATTCGAGCCGGGAATCGAACCTAGGACCTCCAACTTTAAAATGCAACAGCGCACGCGCTGAGACAAAGGAGGGCTTCATGCGTTTGATAAGTTTATCCATCCAAAAGAAAACGTGCATTTTTTTCGGAATAAGCCTATGTTCAATTCCAGATAGTAATCTATCGCCTTGCTAAATTGCAAATTCAGCCGTTCTAGGGTAATTACGTAAAAAACAATTATCCAGCCATCAAAACATTAGCATTTAACAGTCATAAATAAAATATTTAAACGCACACAAATATAATTATCCCATAAGAAAGGTTTTATCTAATATCCACCTCTAAAGGGCTGACATAGGGGATAAATATTATATGTGTAACTCAACATCATAATTATTTTAACTAACAGTTCAACGCGATTTAAATTACCAGAAACATTATCATTTTAAAACACTTACTATTATTGTACAAAAATAGGCAATGAGAAATGATCGTTAATGATTGTACAAAAGTAGATTGTAAAAAATTAAAGTGTCTCATTTTTTTACACTCTGCAGGTTAGCCTTTGACGGCATCTCACTTGATGGTAGGTGATGATGCGGTCTAAGATGGTAGCGGGCTAACCTGTTAGGGGTATGGTAAACCCGTACTCCTAATTGGTTTCTACGCGACATTTTGCCGGAACGCTAAATCGCTTGGTGACACGTTTTTGTCGGTAGGTGGTAACTAGCGACGGTCGAAGCCTCTCACCAGACCAGACTCGAGCCGGGAATCGAACCCAGGACCTCCAACTTCAAAATGCAACAGCGCACGCGCTGAGTCAAAGGAGGTCGTCATGCGTTTGATAAATTTATCCACCCAAAAGAAAACGTGCATTTTTTTCGGAATAAGCCTATGTTCAATTCCAAATAGTAATCTATAGCTGTGCTAAATTGCAGAGACCCCTTCTAACATGAAAAATAACAAGTGACCTTTCTGGAAATATGAACCTTTTAAAGTAGATTGAGACTGCAATGCTCCCTAAGTGGCTTTAACAGTCGCTTAGACTGATTAAAATTCATATCTCAATTGCAGCATCGGTGGACAGGACACTGGCGACGTTATCGTCAAAGTCCTCTAGCAGCGAGATGTAAAAAGAAACCGGTTCAAACTGCTGGTTCTATTTAGATAATCAATCAATTAAAAATAACTTTATTCAAATAATCAATTCATCATGATCAACCCATAACCGGCTCACTACAGAACCTCTCAATATGAGAAGGGTTTGGCCATAGTCCACCTAGCTGAGAACATTATGGAGAACTCTCAGGCGTGCAGGTTTCCTCACGAAGTTTTCCTTCACCGTTGAAGCAAGTGATATTTTTTTTTTTTTAAACGCACATATCTACTAAAAGTTAGAGGTGCATGCCCGGATTCGAACCGCCGACCTCTGATTAGGAGGCTGACGCCCTAACCACTAGGATATCACTGCTTCCAATAAACAATTACAAGGCACTTATGATGCGTCTTTAATTTAAACTGTGTCAGCAAACATACACAGTAATTGGGTAAGAATTATTTAATAGAATCAACGCTGATTAAGAGTATATATTTCATTATAGATTGCAACACCGTTAATATCAAAACAATTGTTCTAGGTGTTAAGCTCATTATCGGGGCTACTTGTTTTACCAGCGAATATTTCGTAAACAAGCTAAATCACTTAAATTAAGTTCCACACAATAATTATTTACTTAACCGATGTTAACGTTTCGACGAGAGATCACCGAATGCACAGTCGCAAAGGAAATACCATCCTGTTGTGTTTTTTGTATACTACCCGCGTTACAACAAATTCAAATTCAAATAATCTTTATTCAAATAGTCATTTAAAAGGCACTTTTGATGCGTCAATAATTTACATAGTGATTTGATGGTGATAAGTACATTCGTAAACTTAACTATGAGGGTTCCAAGCGCGCCCCGATCTATGAAGAAGCGCACAACAAACTTAGCCAGGTAAATTTTCTTTTTGTTATCACCATCTCACATGCCACTTAAAATTATGTTAAGAGCTATCTCATTAAAGCAATATTTCATACCCATACTTGTTTATCATTTACATAATTATTTACACTATAGTAGGACTTTTCTACAAGTTTACGTTTTACACAAACTTTGAACTTATTGATTTCAACACATAATGAAATATATACTCGTTGATTATTTTAAATATTTCCTACCTAATTATTGTGTATGCTAACAACTGTAGTGAGTTGCTTGTGATAACTACTTTCTTAAACCTAAAACTACGTATTTACGTACGTAGCTTTGAGAGTTCCAAACGTATCCTGGTTCAAGCAGAAGCCCACAACAAACTTACCGGTTAAAGTTGTATAAAAGTATATTTTTGTTATTATTATCTCACGTATATCTCAATATTTACGAGCTATGTTATTTATATATTATTTTAATAAAAATACTTTGTTCACCGAGGAAAGAATATTATCGATTACCAAGGGGGTCATGTTTGTGTCATAAATCATGCCAACACACGAGTTCGGAATCGTATTTTCTATTAAATTCTGATTGATGCTACCGAAAATTTAAAAAGCAAAGCGTCACGGTACGATGGATTTTCATATATTTTCCTCCCACATATCTGTTAGACGGTAATGGCGTACTTTCTGCATTATTTTGAACAAAATAAGATACCATAAACCAATATTATGAATATGTACGATGACATACAGGGTATAAAGAAACAATTAACAAAAACTTTATAAAGAAGTTGTACGAATGACACGAGGTCCTCATCCTATACTAATAATAGTTAACTTTATTTGCTAAGACATAAAGCTCATATTTCAATGCTCAAGTTTGAATCAGTTGTGTGGATATAGTGTAAAAAAAAACTATAAAACAGGACTGTGAAATACTGCAACCAGCTCTACATATCGTAGAAGTGGCCGCAAAGCAAAATGTATGTATTGGAAATATGTTATTAGTATATTCTTTGTAACTTTTTGCATTATTGACGAGATGAGGTGATTGTTGGAGTCTACACACTACAACAGCTTTGAATGGATGCAGTGAAATAATGAGAAATGTGCAAGTTAGAAACGTTTGAAGAATATTGATACGAATCTGTGTCTTCTGTCTTATACATCGTGCCAATTTTTCGCTTGGCGAACTTTTAAAGTTAGCCAAAGTACAAGAACTGTTATCACTTTTAATAAGAACCTGCCTTCTATAAGTATTTCTGTAGTTGATTGTTGTCTAGTTATTTGGGCGAACTGGCATAATAGCAAAAATAAAGCTGTATATTGCTATTTAAGATGCGTCCACACGGTGGCTTTATCTATTTGTATTTAATCTGAGACCTAGTAAATATGTTTGAGGATAAACAACTTTAAGATTAATCCATACAAATACAAGGTGTCTCAAAAGTAAGTTCACATTTGCTTATCTTATTACGCGAAAGCAACTATTCTGAGGGGCGCGGGGGGTATGTCAGTCGGTAGTCTGGCTCTTGGGAATTTAGTCGCTATGGAGCGTTTCTCTGGTGCGGACCGTGCGTTGTGCGTACGTGAGTTTTACAAAAACGGTAATTCGGCGACTGTAGCGCGTAGAAAATTCTGCAGTATTCGACATATTCGTCACTTAAATGATGCGCCTAGCACTCGTCTCATTGCAAAATGGGTTGAGAAGTTTGAAGAGACTGGGTCAACTCTGGAGAAACCAAAATCTGGGCGACCAAGAACATCAAGAACAGCAGAAAACGTGAACAGTGTTACTCAGTCTATTCGAGATGATCCAAACCTCTCGATTCGGAAGCGTGCTGTTGCTTTAAATGTGCACAGATCTTCATTATGCCGCATTTTACACAAAGATTTAAAGCTGCACCCGTACAAAATTCAGTTAGTGCAAGAACTGAAGCCTCAAGATGCTGGTCAGAGGCTTGCCTTTGTAAATCAGATGATTGAGCGCTTTCCAACGTTCACCAACATCTTGTTTTCCGATGAAGCCCATTTTCATCTGAATGGGCATGTAAACAAGCAAAATTGTCGTTACTGGAGTGCAACCAACCCAAAAAAAAAACATCAGAAACCGCTACATTCACCCAAAGTCACCGTATGGGCAGCGATGTCGGCGCGAGGAATTATCGGCCCTTACTTTTTTGAAGATGGAAGGGGACGCACACTCACAGTGAATTCAGAGCGTTATGTGGAGATGTTAGACGAGTTTTTCGTACCCCAACTGCAAAACTTTCCTGGTTACAACCAAAGAACATGGTTCCAGCAGGATGGAGCAACTTCACACACGTCCAACAGATCTCTGCCTCGAGTTCGAGAAATTTTTCCGAACAAATTAATCTCCAGGCGAGGTGACATAAATTGGCCTCCACGGAGTCCCGATTTAACGCCTATGGATTTTTTCCTGTGGGAATTTCCTGTCAAATCAAAAGTTTACGCTAATAAACCGACTTCCCTGGCACAATTAAAAGAAAATATCCGTCATGAAATGGCAGCCATCACGGAGACTACCTGCCGAGCTGTCATAGGCAATTTTAGTGCCCGACTAAATGAATGCCGAGAGCGCAACGGTTTACATTTAGACGATGTTATTTTAAAAAAATAAATTCCCAAACAGTGTACTTCAATATAAAATAAACATTTTTTCAATAAAGCTAAGACTTTTCTTTTAAAAAAAGATTTAAATGTGAACTTTCTTTTGAGACACCTTGTATTAGGTTTAACCCAACACTATATTCTTCAAAAAAACTAACTGTTCACTTACAGAACTAAAAAGTTAGAATATTAAAATATTATAAATTGTGTCTCGATTTTCTTTATTAATATTTTAAATAAATACGTAACTAATTACGTACGTAACTATTTACTTAAAAATGACTGTTCTGTAACAATTACTTTGGGCTGACTATGTGTCATATGTATACGTTCGAGGGAGTGCCTATAGCACTCGAACTGAATAATATTGCACCTAGTTTAGCCATAGGCACTGGTTTAGCCATAGTCCACCACGCTGACCATGTGCGGATTGATAGACTTCACACGCCTTTGAGAATATAATGGAGAACTCTCAGGCATGCAGGTTTGCACGATGTTTCAATTCAGAATGATTGAAGCAAGTAATATTTTAAGTGCGTATAAAACACATAACTCCGAAATGTTAACAGTGCTTGCCCCTGGCCTTTGATCAGGAGGCGGGCCTCCTAACTACTAGGCTATCACAGCTTGAAAATATTTACAATACAAAAAGCTAATAATGCGAAAATTGACTGACGTATATTCTGCTATGGACAAAATGAACGGCCGACGTTATTCCCGTATTGCAAAAAAACATCGGAAAAACGTACCGTGCAATGACTCACTAACAAAATGGTTTAAATTCCTCTTCATTTATTCAAAGTTGGTATGCATTGGCAACCGGCCAAGCGAGCAGGCAACACTGGGGCACAATATTTAAAATAAAGATGCCGTTTCCAGGCCGGGGGGGTAATTTAAATCCACTGGACTGTTTTTGGAATTTTTTAACCCTGTTGATATGGTTGAGTATATCTTCCGTTAAGTCGAAACTTTTGCTGAAATGCAATTTTTTCGGACTGTCTATTAGCTGTACAAACCTTATTGGTTGCCACAGCGTAACCGGACTGTTTGGCGAGCTTCGGAAAGAAGCTCTGCCAGAACAAATTTTGAGCCCTAGGGCTCGAAGAAACTAAGGGAACGACTGCCTAAGGGCGCCTCCTTTGAGGCATAACGGGGGGGGGGGGGGGGGGGGGGGGTCGGACGGTGAATATGAAATGCAAAGTTTTACTGACTAGGTATCGGAACGTAAAGCCGAATATTCGGTATTAAAAACAAACATTCTTTAATGCACATCTGATACTTGATTTGAATTGACCTACAAAAATTCTATTACTTCGACTACATATTTACTTAAGTTATTTATGAATTAATTTTCATAAATAACTAAAGTTCATTTCATGTATGCATGTAATATAAATGTATATCATAGCATAATAGATGGAATTGTAAAATGGGCGACAGAGTAAACATGCAATATTCATTTATAAAAACGTAATTTAATAACTAGGATTGCTTTTAAAACAAATGGCTTTTTTTGTTACATTATTTACAGAGAAACTTGAATTTTTGAGTGTTATTATTCTATATATTTATTGTTTTATCCACTCAAGTTAGCTCTTGACGGCAATCTCACATAGTCTAAGTGTTGATGCAGTCTAAGATGGTAGCGGGCAAGCCGGTTTAGGCGTATGGTAAACCCATACTCCTAATTGGTTTCTACGCGACATCGTGACGGAACCTCAATCGCTCGGCGATACGTCTTCGTCGGCAGGGTGGTCACTAGCCACAGCTGAAGCCACCAGATCAGACTGGAGCCGGGAATCGAACCCAAGACCTCCAACTTTATAATGCGACAGCGCATGCACTGCGCCACGTAGGGTGGTAGCTAGCCACGAGTCGGGAATTGAATCCAGTACCTCAAAATTCATCAAAAATAATAAACCTTCTAGAGATTTTTAGGGCATGTATGTTATTTTCATTGCCAATATCGATCAATGTGCTGCAGCTTCCATTGAATTTTATTTTTCTATTGTTAAATCTGATAGGCTAACAAAATTGAAGTGTGTTTGTGATTCCGAAATACTTGTCTCTTAGTCTCAATATTTAGTTATTTGAGTACAACATACTTATAACGTATAACGTTACCAATACACGTTTTTAATTTTTGGAACGAAGTTCCTTATCGCGCGTTGTGAAAGGGGGCTAGACGGAAAAAATTCTCACGAAAAGTTGTCACGACACTTTTTGTTATTGTAAGCTGTGCGGCGTCGCATGTTTCTCTGTCTGTCTCTCTCTCTCTCTTATTGAACAGTGTGGTGTCGCGACGATTATTTTTGTTGAGTGTATACAGGTTTTTTGTAAATAATAAATAATAAAAAATAAAAATAATACTGAATCCTGACAGTGTTTTTGCACAAGTTCCGGATATTGTTGATGGAGTACAAAACTGAGCCTACTGATTAAGTTTATTTAACATTAAATTATTATTACAACTTAAATAAAATAAAATTTTATTACAATTCCTTCACTAATTAATCGAAAGGAACTTCGTTCCATCCGGGTGTCCCTTGACACCTCTCAAGTTTTTATTTTGTAGTATGTATCATCATCATCATCATCATGATCAACCCATTACAGGCTCACTACAGAGCACGCGTCTCCTCTTAATATGAAAAGGGTTTGACCATAGTCCACCACGCTGGCCATGTGCGAACACAAGCCTGTGTGTATAAATGTATAAATATACTTTATTGGAATCCATACAAAAGAAGAAACACACACACACACAGAAAAGAAAATAGGTGCAATAGGCAGCCTTATCGCTAAAGAGCGATCTCTATCATGCAACAACAAAAGGAAATTACTTTGAATGAGTTACTAATTTTATGCAGCCTACTAAACCGTACGAGTTTACCTTCACTTCTAATTTTCAGCCCGTTACAGTCCATTTTTTACTGGAATTTTTTAATATATATTTATTTATTTATACAAGTTTATTGCATATTGAAGAGTTCACCTTTAGTGATAAGGTAACAACCATTTGCTTTTCGTATTATTGAGTTCTCGTTAAAACGTGTCGCCACATGTTGGCAACGTTCCAAATATTCTCCAAATGGACTAAAAACCTCCGACCGCAACATTTGTGTATTTAAATTCCGTTCACACAATACTACAAATGATCTGTTATTTTTTTAATGGTTTTCAAATTCAAAATGATCTTTATTCAAATAGTCCTTAAAAAGGCACTTTTGACGCGTCAATAATTTACATAGTAGTTATTTCATGGTTATAACTATATTCGTAAACTTAAAACTAAAGCTATGAGGGTTCCAAACGCGCCCCGGTCTAAGAAGAAGCCCACAACAAACTTAGCCGGGGTTTTTTTTTCATTATCACCATCTCACATAATGAATAATAAACTATTGTACCTATGGAAATAGAGCAATTCACACCCAAGCTTTTTTATCGTTTATATAATCCTTAAAATCGTAATATGATTTTTCTACAAGCTTTCGTTTTATAAAAACTTTGAACTTATTGATAGACATCTCCAAGCTTTGTTAGCTTCGTACACTAGATCTTAACCGATTTTGAAAATAATAATTTTACTATGTGTTTCATTAGCATAGGTAAGTTTAGGTAAAATAACTAATCTATACAGACTTAATTTTAGGACAACGAACCCCTCTTGGAATACTTAAGGATACTAAGCCAAAAGCTAGGCAATTTATTATAAAAATAAGTAATTAATACATAATAAAATCTCGGTTTACTTTTTGCATATAAGTTTGACGACTTCCGTGGCATAGCGCGTGCGCTGTCGCATTCACACCCTACCCTACCCGACCGACAAAGACGTATCGCCAAGCGATTTAGCGTTCCGGCACGATGTCGCGTAGAAACCAATTAGTAGTACTGGTATACAATTCCTCTAACAAGTTAACCCGCTACCATTCTAGACTCATCTGACGGCTTACCATCAGGTGAGATTGCCGTCAAGGGCTAACTTGTGGTGTATAACAAAAAAAATTAACTAAGTAAGCGATTTTGATTACGTGTTAATGATAGCTATTGTCAATGTCAAATTCGCCTTCAAAATTAGTCTCATCCATTATTGAGTGGAGGCAATAAGCAATGCGGACTGCATTGTTCATTTCCACAGGATGTTTTTATTTCTCTACTTCGAAGAATTCGCACCCATTGGCTGGATTTAATTTTTTTGTTCTATTATTTACTTAAAGTTTTTGTGAAGCTACAGAAGAGTATATCTCTTGGCAACAGTCCAAAAGTTCTGCAAATAGTCTGAAAAACAGAGGCACAATATAGTGCGTTTAAATTCCACATTCCACTTCGGAATGCTCTCGATAATCTGTTTTTTTTTAATGTAATTAAAATACTGAACCTTACCGTAAGTTATTCTACGAACGTTGGTGTTTACATATTATTATAGACTGCATTTATATGCATTTTAATTTATTTTGGTGTTTTATCAGCTATTGCTTAACTCAAATTTTTTGCGTGGCCGCTATGAGTAAACCAGGCGCCATACTACGAATTTGACCACCTTTGTTCAATTGAGCTTGGTAATGCTTTGTTTTATTTTACCCGCATTCTTATAGAGGGTAAAGTTTGCTATTGGAATCATGGTCGAGTTTTAAAAAAACAAATTTAAATGATATATTATTTATATATATTAAAATAAATGTTGTGCAATAAATATTAATAGTTTTCGAGCGATAAACATAAGTACACAACTTGAACAAATACCGTGGTGTTTCTTTTATAATAAACACTTAGTCTATTCAAGTTACATTAAAAACTTTAGTTACACTAAAAATTATAGTCAAATTGTTTTAGAGACGTCTTCTAATTTTCATTTGTTTTTGTTTGTATAAATGTGTCATCGAAATACAAAAAAATTGGTATATTTATATTTTTTCCAATTTTATTAACGTCTGTTTTAAAACGAAGGCTTGTGTGGTATTCAGGTCGCCAATCGCCATAAGGGAAAACATCGTGAGGAGGTTTCCTCACAGAGCCTCGCAGGCCTGAGAGTTCTCCACAATGTTCTCAAAGGCGTCTGAGGTCTGCCAATCCGCACATGGCCAGGGCAGTTTGCTAACCAAACCCTTTTCGTATAGAGAGGAGACCTGTGCTCTGTAGTGAGCCGGCAATGGGTTTATCATGATGATGATGATATAAGAAAAATATGGAACAATTATATTTACCTTGCAAAAATAATTTGGATAGTAGTGTTCTATTGAACGTAATTATTTCGCTTAGAAAATAAGCGGTATTTTAATATAAACAAGAATCGCGTGTACCAGCGGGGAAAAGATCGTTAGATTAAGCCATTAAAATGTCAAAGTTTCCATTATCCTATTAACAATGTTCCCTTTCATTTCCTACGTCACGCATTTTTCTTGTACCATCCCGTGGAAATAGGCCACTGGCGCAATAAGTCGGTGTCTCAAGTTAAATACTACAAGCGGATTTCTTATAGGTATTAATTATTAAATCAAATCAAATCAAAAATAGATTTATTCATATAAACTTATTACAGGCATCTATAAATCGTTCATATATATCACATTTTTCATTATTTCTATTCGTGAAGTGATGGTGATATTATTTATTATCGATGATTTACCTTTCTTCATTATTTTTTTTACACACTACAAGTTAGCCCTTGACGGCTATCTCACCTGGTGGTAAGTGATGATGCAGTCTACGATGGTAGCGGGCTACCTGTTAGAAGTATGGTAAACCCAAGCTCCGAATTGGTTTCTAGGCGACATCGTGCCGGAACGCTAAACTCGCTTGGCGACACGTCTTTGTCGGTAGGGTGGTAATTAGCTACGGCAGAAGCCTCCCACCAGACCAGACTCGAGCCGGGAATCGAACCCAGGACCTCCAACTTTATAATGCGACAGCGCACGCACTGCGCCACGGAGGTCGTCAAAAAATCCATTATCTCAGCTTTATACTACATGTCTGAGCCTAGCAGTGAAGGAAGGCTGATTATGGCGATGATGAACTACTTTTGACTAGAAACATGCCCTCGGTCAATACCGAGATCTTAGTTAGACTGCAAGCTTAAAGATTCTGTGCCCGTGAAATGGAGCGTTGATTAGGGCGTTAATGAAATCGCTGACGCTTTGGACTTCACGCACACCTCGCTGATATTGACACGATTTGTGGTTATGAAAGGTAAAATAATATCGTGTATTTCCTTTTTTCTTTCTCTTCTGCACCCATTGTTTACGGGAAACACGGAATCGTTTGCGTTTACGTTTTCGTTAATGCCGGAATGCCGAGGTTCGTTATTGGCTTATTTTCTTTTTTATTTTTAACTTAACGAATAATACGTAATTTTGTGAAGATGCAGTATTAGGGCGTACGCTAAAAATAGCGCGGGTGTACGCCCACTAGTTTACAGTTTAATAAAACTGTAACAGGACGAATTCTTTACATTAAATATATTTAGAAAATTTAAATTGGATGCTTTACTATCGATACTGAGGTCAAAACAATATTTTTTTTGACTATCTCTCTGTGTCTTGTCCGCGCATCATACCGAAACTACTGGATGGATTTGAATGTAAATTGGTATAGAACTAGCTGATACTCCGGTTATATATAGGATAGTTTTTATCCCGGATCTTATTCAGCACGGTTCCCTTGGGGATGAAAGTCAAAATGTGTATTTAGTTGTAATTCATTAGAGCGTACTCCGATTTCATTCATTCTTTCATTTTGTTAGAAAGGTGATACTTTACAGATTATCCTGTAATTATTTCAAGGTCATCTGTTTAGTAATTCATTGGTCGTGATTGTAAGACAAACAAACACACTTTCACACACACTCAACGCAGACATAAGTTGCGGGCATCAGGTAGTCGTTAATAAAAATAACGAGGTATTAATAATAGAATATCTCCAAGCGGTGATAGCCTAGTGGTTAGGGCGTCAGCCTCCTAATCAGAGGTCGGCGGTTCGAATCCGGGCACGCACCTCTAACTTTTCGGAGTTATGTGCGTTTTTAAAAATATAAAATATAATTTGCTTCAACGGTGAAGGAAAACATTTTGAGGAAATCTGCACGCCTAGAGAGTTCTCCATAATGTTCTCAAAGGCGTGTGAAGTCTGCCAATCCGCACATGGCCAGCGCGGTGGACTGTGGCCAAACCCTTCTCATATTGAGAGGAGACACGCGCTCTGTAGTAAGCCGGTAATGGGTTGTTCATGATGATGATGATGATGAATAATACACATAATTATTTATTTAAGTAACTGAGGGTGGTAATGCATTAGTAATGAAAGAACACATAAAAATACCAACATTATATATAGGTATTTCATATTTACAAATGTATTTCTATTGTTATAGTTTGTTAAATTAGTCATAAAATGATCGAATACTTTGGCTAAATACAGTGTTAAAGGCAGCGTTAAATAATGCACTCAAGTAAAAGGTTGTAAAGTCAAGTTAAAGTTGAACATTTGTTACAAACGTCTGAAATTCAGTCCCTATCTATTTTTCTCAGCGAAATTCATAAAATAAAAAACTTGTTTACGGAAAGCAACTTCAAAGTGCTATTAAAAAGTATCTCTGAACTTTTATTGTTTCAGGAACAAGGATATTTCCACTTTGTGCTAACAGATAGGACAATATGAAAAAATATAATCTATTAAGCTTTGTTTGATAGTGAAGGGATCACCGAAACTGAAGTCCTGTCAATATGGTATTCGATGTTTAATGGAATTTAATTAGCTATATCTAGAAACTATAGAGCTGGTTCTCCTTTCGTGCTTTCACTATGGTACAGTAAGACACCAGGTGACTTATGTAGAAACGTGACTTGTTTCTCTCCAGCCTCAAATCCTGCCTAATTCTTAAATGCCTGAATAGATTTGCATGATTAACTTATCGTTACAATAGCTGTATTATCTCAAGTCATAATGTTAGTAATAAAAAAAAATGGCACCTTTATCAGATGTCAAAAGTCATGTTCAGGAATTTTAATAACTTGCTTTTAAAATATTACATAATGTATATACAAAAATATATAATAATATTATGTTATAACATCCATTACCTCGTTGTAACTCTTATGATGATAACGACGATAATAGTTTTGACACTCGTCTTAAGGCACATACATAGGTCAGATCCGCTCTATGTACACTATATAAACGTCTATCTCTTTGAGATATTAATAAATCTGTTTCCAAGAAATTATCCAATAGTACTTTATTTTTCCTACGTCTTGTTTACAGTAGTATAGTGATTCTGATTTACTCGAATGAAAAATTGTTTCAAAGAAGTTTATTCATTTTTAAGAAGATGGAAGCCATTCCGTATAGTATAGGTAGATTTAGTAAGTAAATTCGTTCATTTATTTCTGTCAGGTCAGATAAAACCAGTCTCTTGCAAATCTATACTATTCTTCAAATAAAAAAAAAACCAAAAAAGGTTTTTTGAATTCTGGTGATCAGTTCTGTTTTGATTTTATTTTAATTTCTCTTGCAAAATTCATCGATTATAGTAATGATTTCAACGAATCCGTTAAACACCATATTATTACTCGAATAATATATTTAGTTAAATAGTTACAAGCAAAACCTTTTTTCTAATCGTGCTAAGAAATAAAAACCATTTTCTTTTGAATATAATCTGTAAGTATTTCTTATTTAATATTAAAAGAAGAACCGAAAAGGCGGGAGACTTCGTAAATGGCGGGCGCGGTTTTTTCACGCTTTTCTTGCATTAATGTTTGTTGGCGAATTTTGAAAAGGACTGGTGTTGGTTGTGTCGTGGACAGTTTTGGTGTTGTTTGTGTAGTGGCTAGTTTTCTGAATGGTTAACAGGTATTGATTTGAGAAAGGTTTGAGGGAGCCGCGTCCGCAGAGTGCGAAGTTTCCCACCATTTCTCCCTAACTTCTACATTGCTATAAACTTGACATTGGCTAATCAGTGCAAAGCCATAAAAAGAGAGAACTAATAAAAAAAAAACTTGAGAGGTGTCAAGGGACACCCGGATGGAACGAAGTTCCTTTCGATTAATTAGTGAAGGAATTGTAATAAAATTTTATTTTATTTAAGTTATAATACTATTTTTTTATTATTAACAAATATAATGTTATATAAACTTAATCAGTAGGCTCAATTTTGTACTCCATCAGCAATATCCGGAACTTGTGCAGAAACACTGTCAGGATTTATTATTTACAAAAAACCTGTATACACTCAACAAAAATAATCGTCGCGACACCACACTGTTCAATGCGAAATAGAAATAAAAATATCTGGCTTGCTTTCTAAAGAGAGAGAGAGACAGAAAAACATGCGACGCCGCACAGCTTACAATAACAAAAAGTGTCGTGACAACTTTTCGTAAGATTTTTTTCCATATAGCCCCCTTTCACAAAGCGCGATAAGGAACTTCGTTCCAACAATAAACTTGACATTGGCTAATCTGTGTAAAGCCATAAAACGAAAGAAAAAAAAAGGAACCGCAGACTTTTTAAAACAAGTGAAAAAGTATGTCCTTCTCCACCCAGCTACCACGTTTATTTGCCTGGCTTATAGGGCTCTCAACGCTTTGATGGCGCTGTAAAGTGAACAAAGAAAGGTATATGACTGGTGCGGTGTTGTCGCAAGCCGCTAAAAGGGTGGATCGTCAAACTAATCTAGCTTTATGGCACACTCGACTCGTGCCCATGTATGTTAAAAATCCAGGTAAGTGCTAATCCGACTCGCACTCGAAGGGTTTCCATATCAAGATTTAAAATCAAGCATTATGCTATTGACACTATACTATAGTGTTAACATAAAAAGTCAAGTTGATATCAATAAAGAACAAAATAAAACTCTTGTATTGAAAGGTGAATGTATTGTAAAAAGGTGCTCTTGGATTGTAAAAAGCGGTGATAGCCCAGTGGTTAGGGCGTCAGCCTCCTAATCAGAGGTCGGCGGTTCGAATCCGGGCACGCACCCCTAACTTTTCGGAGTTATGTGCGTTTTTAAACGATTAAAATATCACTTGTTTCAACGGTGAAGGAAAACGTTGTGAGGAAACCTGCATGCCTGAGAGTTCGCCATAATGTTCTCAAAGGCGTGTGATGTCTGCCAATCCGCACATGGCCGGCGTGGTGGACTATGGCCAAACCCTTCTCATATTGAGAGGAGACCCGTGCTCTGTAGTGAGCCGGTAATGGGTTGTTCGTGTGACACCAAAAGTTAGCCCTTGACGGCAATCTCACCTGAATGGTAAGTAATGATGCAGTGAAGATGGTAGCGGGCTAACCTGTTAGGGTTATGTTAACCCATACTCCTAATTAGTTTGTACGCAGACGGATGAGGGTGAGAGAGTTAATTTGGCGACCTACGTGGCGCGACGCGTGCGCTGTCGCTTTATAAAGTTGGAGTCTATCTTGTCTGGTGGTAGTCGTGCCCCGTGGGTAGTTACCACCCTACCGACATAGGCGTTTCGCCGATCAATTTAGCGTTTCGGCACGATGTCGCGTGGGAACCAACTAGGAGTATGGTTCTATCATACCCCTTACAGGTTATAAACCTCTATTATCTTAAAAATCATCACTTTACATCAGGTGAGAATATTGTCAAGGGCTAATTAAGTAGTGGATATATTTTTTCGTTTAAATCGCTTCCGCTTATGTTTTTTAAACCGCTACCGCTTATGATTTATAACCATAACTAATTATCTACGGTTTTTCGTGGTTACAAAAGTTGAGATTAGTATCACGCGATTAATATTACGGTTGTTTCGTGGCAGCCATTGTTTGTGTTTGCTCGCGTTTATAATTAACGGTTACGATAAACTGTTTATATTATATCCAATTACATAAGACCCCTACAGGGCTAGCGTAACCGAAGAGCCAATATTTCACGTTGAGTCTGTAAACGAAAATTAAATTGTGTCGATAAATCTTTCAGTGTAGATAGGCTTTTGCCCTTGGCTAAATCTATCACCGGATGTTAAGTGATTATCTTCGCTCATATACATCACACATAGCTCGGAGAACCGATGGAAGTTGGGTCCCAAGGTGTTGGAATGGCGACCCCGCACCGGTAAACGTAGCGTTGGTCGACCCCCAACAAGGTGGACAGACGACATCAAACGAGTCGCAGGGAGCCGCTGGATACAAGCGGGCCAGGACCGTGGCCATTGGAACTCCCTACAAAAGACCTATGTATAGCAGTGGACGTCTATCGGTTGAAATGATGAAGATGATGATATACATTTGCAGTACCAGAGCAGCTACCGATTCGTTGCCGACTAAACCCATTCTTCCTATTCGGTTTCTACTTGGCATCATACCAGAACGAATTTTTTTTTTGTTCAAATTAAAACTAAAATTAAAATACAAACACATTTTAATTGTAAATCTAATCCTCCGGTAATGGGTTGATCATGATGATGATGATGAAACAAGGAACTTAAAACTATGAATAATTAATACTTAAATATAAGATAAAAAAATGGTTTTAAATTTTTTTATAAATATATGCTTTCCAACTTCAGGAAATAGTAAGGAGGTCGGAAGATCCTGTAGAATTTTTGTTAACATATATTTATAATGTTTTACCATACATATTTTTGGTTCTTGGTAGTATATTTGTTTTCAAATTAGCTTAAATCGCTTGGCGGAATGCCTGTGCCAGTAGCGAGGTAAAAAGCCGTAGCCGAATAACAAAAGTATGAATGTATCTGTGCTATAGTACAATTATTTTGTGGTTACAGCAGTTAACTATTCGCCTCGCTGACCTAACGACCCTGTATATATTCATGGTATTTTCGTGCAATATTTTCTCTTCCTCTTGATACACCCATTGAATATTATTTATGGTATCATCCCGGCTTCATTCCGGACTCATTAATCAACCGCAATATTAATCTTGCCTGAAAATACTGAATCCAGAGCAAATAATATATTATGTATTATATCCTGGATAGATTGCAGAATCCTTTTACAACTTCGATATATCTTATGAATACGAAAACTCTGTCGGTTTATCCTTTTACACAAAACACAGCAATGACTGGTGTATTTATTGCGTAGAAATGTCTGATGAATAATTATATAATAATAAATTAATCCACAACGTTGGGTCCTAACCAATAGACGATCACGGCCTCCAGAAGCGGTGATGGCCTAGTGGTTAGGGCGTCAGCCTCCTAATCAGAGGTCGGCGGTTCGAATCCGGGCACGCACCTCTAACTTTTCGGAGTTATGTGCGTTTAAAAAAAATACCACAAGAGACAAAATATAGACTTACTGAAGTATTCACACAACTGAGCTTTTAGCCAAAATACTGAGCCAGTAATCCATTTAATTTGGATACTTTAAAAATGCACATTTTATAGTATTGGATTAATTTCGGCATCATGATCAACCCATTACCGGCTCACTACAGAGCACGGGTCTCCTCTCAATATGAGAAGGGTTCGGCCATAGTCCACCACGCTGGCCGTGTGCGGATTGGCAGACTTCACACGCCTTTGAGAACATTATGGAGAACCCTCAGGCATGCAGGTTTCCTCACGATGTTTTCCTTCACCGTTGAAATAAGTGATATTTTAGTTTTTTAAAAACGCACATAACTAAAAAGTGAGGTGTGTGCCCGGATTCGAACCGCCGACCTCTGATTAGGGGGCTGACGCCCTAACCACTAGGCTATCACCGCTTCTGAAAATGGTATTTATTTATAAATATTTCAGCCATTACGACTGTTCTTTTCATTAAGACACAACACAGAGATGGTTGCTTGATGTTTTGGTCATGAAGATAGATTAAATATAAAAAAAATAATACATGAAACAAGGTCTGGCACACGTTATCATTTGTGTATCGTGAAAGGCTTTGTAAAAGTTACGCATCACGGCACGGGAAAGTACAAATGTAAATATTAGCAGTGATGCGAGACAAAAGCCCTTTGTGAGTCATTGTGAAAAACATTCGGCTGAATAAATAGTAAACGGGTACTTATTGAAAATTGCCGCGCGTTCGACGGCACTATATATATTTTTGTACACTACAAGTTGACCTTTGCTATCTCACTTGTAAGTGATGATGATGAAAAAAAATTGCACCAATGGTTATTAGATAAATGCTTTTATTGTTTAAGTGAATTTTTGAATACAAAATGACATACTTATTATTAATATTATTATCGCTATTTAGTTTATTTATTGACATATTTTAAATGATTTACATGTAATTACAATATTATTTTTGCATGCCTACCCGGCAGATTGTAAAAAAAACTCTAATTAAATGTAACACCAATCAACTACACAATCTATGCAAATAAATGATTTGATTTGATGCAGTCTAGGACGGGCTAACCTGTTAGGGGTATGGTAAACCCACACTCCTAATTGGTTTAAGCGCTAAATCGCTTAGCAATACGTCTTTGTCGGTAGGGTGGTAACTAGCTACGGCCGAAGCCTCCACCAGACCAGACTGGAGCTGGAAATCGAACCCAGGACCTCCGACTTTATATATGTATGAAGAGATAAAATTTGAACCCTCTTAGCTTTAGTTTTAAGTTGGCGAGTGTCGTTATCACAATCACTTCACGAATAGAAATAATGAAAAATGTCTCATACTTTTTGAATATCATGAACACGTAACTAAGCCAAGTTATTTGCCAAGTTTTTCTGAATAAAATTTGTCATATGAACCGGTGCAATGGTTGGAGCACTTTATATAGATACAAATGACGTTTCAAAAGTGTTTGTAAACGAGCCCGGCTTGAAATTAATATATTTGACGTTTTTAATGTTTATACCTACGGGTTTCCCTTCATTTCCATCTGCTATTAGTAATTAGCTAAATTAAGTAATAAATTAGCTGTGATAGCCTAGTGGTTAAGACGTCAGCCACCTAATCAGAGGTCGGGAGTTCAAACCCGGGCACGCACCTATAACTTCTCGGAGTTATGTGCGTTTTTAAGCAATTAAAATATCACTTGCTTCAACGGTGAAGGAAAACATCGTGAGGAAACCTGCACGCCTGAGAGTTATCCATAATGTTCTCAAAGGCGTGTGAAGTCTGCCAATCCGCACATGTCCAGCGTGGTATAGCCTAAACCTTCTCATATTGAGAGGAGAACCGTGCTCTGTAGTGAGCAGAGAATGGGTTGATCATGATGATGAGTAATTATATCATATACTATATAGGGTAAATTATATGCATTGTAGTTATATTACATTTTAATATTTGCAGTTAATAGCCTTTGAGTTAAACGAGCGTTTATTACAATACAAATATGCTATCGAAGCGTTGATAATTGACTCGAATCTCCATCCAATCATGAGTTAATTACGCTTTGGGTTTATTTCCAACAGACTCGGAGAGATTTTGCATTAACACATTTTTCGACATTTTAATAAAATTCAGATTCTGGAATATGTTCAAAAGGCTCGGTAATATGATGCAAAGGGAAGAAAGCAATATTACCAAAAGAATGTTATATATATATGAAGAGATGGATGGATTGTGTAAAAGAGAATATGAATGTAATAGATGTGGGTAGTAAAGTGATGGCTGATAGAAGTGAGTGGAAGGAGACGTGTTGTGCCGACCCCACCACTCGACATAGCGTAAGGGCATGTAAAAGAAGAAGTTCAAGAGACAACCTAAAATCATTTCTATTGAAAATATTTCATGTAGGCTGCCTAGTTATACCAGACGATTTGTCTCTGTACCGAAGTGGTTTGAAAATTTTGGTCAATCTATTCACCAGTCTTTTTTTTTTTTTCGAAATATCTACGTTCTCAGCTACACATAAAAACCCATTTTAATCAATATAAAGTTTCATAGAAGACTAATTTTGTTTATACACTACAGGTTAACCCTTGACGGCAATCTCACCTGGTGGTAAGAGATGATGCTGTCTAGGATGGTAGCGGACTAAACTGTTTGGAGTATAGTAAACCCATGCTTCTAATTGGTTTCTCGACATCGTGCCGGAACGCTTAATCGCTTGGCGACACGTCTTTGTCGGTAGGGTGGTAACTAGACACGGCCAAGGCCTCCCACCAGATCAGATTCGAGCTGGGAATCGAACGTAATTAAGTTTAATCCGTCTAAAACGCCAGGTTTCCGAACTATAAGCTATCAAAGTTGGACTAGTGGCATACAAAAAGCGAATAACAAAAACTGAAACAAGCGTACAAATTGCCTCTAAGGTTTGGGTAAATGGATTAAAAAAAATTGTTTTGAACTAGCTGTGAAATTTATTCAGCGCGGTAGAGGGCGGGTACAAACGGCGATTTCGCTAATCGATTCAATTACAGCCGCACCTCACCTGACCTCTGCATCACCCAACGAAGGGTGTACCAGACTGGGTAGGGCTCATTAATTGATCCAACCTTCAGAGAGTTCGCACTCAGTTTGCACCGGGTTTTGACCAGGGCATACCTCTATTTTGGGGTATGCCTTGATCCTGACTTTGAGTTCGTATTTTTGTAACAAGTTAGCCCTTGACGGCAACCTCACCTAATGGTAAGTGATGATGCAGTCTAAGATGGTAGCAGGCTAACCTGTTAGGGGTATGATAAACCCATACTCCTTATTGGCTTATAAGTGGCGGAACTCTAAATCGCTTTGCGACACGTCTTTGTCAAAAAAAAGAAGGCCAAGAAAAGTATCGCGTATTTTTCTGTCAACTTTACGAGATTTCGAAGTTGCCGATTTATAAGCAAAGCTTAGTCATAGAGGGGGTTAAGTCACCAGTTACGAATGAGGAATCCCACAAAACCTATTTTCGGACTGTCTATTAGTTGTACAAACCCTATTGGTTGCCACAGCGTAACCGGGCTGTTTAGCGAGCTTCGGAAAGAAGCTCTGCCAGGAGAAATTTTGAGCCCTAGGGCTCGAAGAAACTAAGGGAACGACTGCCTAAGGGCGCCTCCTTTGAGGCCGAACCTCGGCTTAGGCGACGTTTGGGTTAAGGGGGGGGGGGGGGGGGGGGTCGGACGGTGAGTGTGACAAAACCTAAAACTTCCCCAGGTAGCCGGGTATCCCATCAGATCTTGCCGCCTCTATTAAAAATAGGAGGCAGTATATTGTGATAACACTGTAAACTAAACCCAAGTTACAAACAAAGCTTACTCAGTAATGGTTTCAAATTGATGTTGGAATTAGTTGAACTGTACTGGGCTTGTCATTATCCTAATAGCTCCCGGGAACGTACCTTCACAATCGATCCGATCGCCCGATGTTAGTTATTTACTCCAATACTACAGGCATAAGCCTGTGACTTCGCTCACATAGATTATGGTTTCCTCGTGAAGATAAGCAACGTTGATTCAGTTCAGTAAATGTGTGATCAACGTATAAGCTTCAAAGCGACATATCATTATTATCATTAATGATTAAATAAGTGGCGAAATCTAAATTACCTTTTTTTTTTGATTTTTTTTTGTTCATGGGGGGGGGGGGGGGAATCTCCTACCGAGATACCCGACTTTTGCTGGGGAAAATTTTGGGTTATGTGGGATTTTTACCCACTAAAGACCCCTCGATGGCCACCATCAGCATAAAACAGTGGGAGGCTCCGGGATCTCCCAAAAACACGCCGGTGCCTTGTGCTCCTATTTTACCTCCTCACCGACGCATGACAGCAAAAAACAAAGCGGCTTGAAATCTAAATTACCTTACGGGCGCGTTTGGAACCCTCATAGCTTTAGTTTTAAGTTTACGAATATAGTTATCACCATGAAAATTACTATGTAAATTTATTGAAGCGTCAATAGTGCATTTTTAAGGACTATTTGAATAAAGATTTTTTTTGAATTTGAATTTGAACTTATAAGTAGAAAGTTAAGCAAGAATCTTCTTACTCGCTTACTTGGCATGTTTACATTTAGGTATAAAGATGATGATGATTATGATTTTGTCCCATTCGGTGTCGAGACACTTGGTTTTTAAGGAAATAGCAAAAAGGTTAGTCATCACAGAGGACCGAAGAGCTGCCAGCTACCTCGGACAAAGAATTAGTCTAGCCATTCGAAGGGGGAACGCTGCCAGTATCTTCGGAATCTTGCCTAAAGGGACTCCTTTTAATAATATATTTTAGTTTTGATGTTAAATATTTATTTATTTTTAAAGATTTTTAGTTTTAGGTTAATCTAAGTTTTATTTTAAGTTATATATGTATTCCTAACAACTAATTGTCTAATTAATCATTAAATAAATTATTATTCTTAAGTCTTAAGTGAGGGGGACCCATAACAGAACGTGACTCTCTTCTCATGGCAAGGGTTCTGGCAAAAGTCCACAACGCTGATCAAATGTACAATGGTGGACTTCAAACTCTTTTGAGAACATATGCAGTTTTCCTACACCGTGATCGCGCCGGGAATCGAACTTTGTCCTCCGAAAGAAAAAAGACCGACGTCTTAACCACTACGATATCACCGCTACGTACATTTTATTCAATACCTACTTACTTATATTCAATAACTACTTACTAAGTTAAAAACAAAAGTTTCATTACACAGTATTGTTTTTTAATTGTAGTTGGAATTTGTTAAATTAACTTGACTAGACATTTCGTTACACAAATGGCTTCTAGAAATGTACCTTGACAGTCAATTTAGACTAACAAAAACTCAAGTCTAATTTTGAACTTCAAAAAAAAAAAAAAAAAATTTCACTTGCTTCAACGGTGAAGGAAAACATCGTGAGGAAACCTGCACGTCTGAGAGTTCTCCATAATGTTTTCAAAGTCTACCAATCCGCACATGACCAGCGTGGTGGACTATGGCCAAAACCCTTCTCGAGATAGAGAGGGGACCCGTGCTCTGTAGTGAGCCGGTAATGGGTTGATCATGATGATGATGATGAACTTTTAACTAACACACACACTAAAGGTAAATTTAAACAACACACTCGATAACTCCCTCATCTCGGTGGTAGACTACGTTGGTTTTTCTCCCCAAACCTAAGTGCTCTTTTTCGAAAGAGGAGACCTAAACATATCCTTCATGACCTTGACGATCAGATGACTACCACCACCTACCACACAATCATACGCTGCACACCGTCTTCGTCGGCGAAGACGAGGTCCCCGCTACTATACCTCAGCCGGACATGGGCTCCATCCACGGCCTCGGAGACGTACGGACCACTCACCGTCCGACCCCCCCGTTATCCCAAACCGAGTCACACATTGAAAATTGTGTCGCCTAAGCCGAGTCTGGCAGAGCTTCTTTCCGAAGCTCGCCAAACAGCCCGGTTACGCTGTGGCAACCAATAGGGTTAGTACAGCTAATAGACAATCCGAAAAAAAAAACGTTGCTTTTTATCACTACATAGTATAAAAAAAAAAGTCGCTGATGTCGTAAATAATTTCATTTTTTCAGCTTACCAGCTTATAAACCCTCGTACCTGAGAGATCAAGTTAAGCTGTTAGTTAGTGTCACTAGCCAACTCATATCGCACCAGAATGGTGGGTCTTTAAGCTTTTAGAGCCGAGGCCTGTGCACGACAATTAGACCCCCACTAAGAACTTACCCCTATTAAGATCAAATAATGTTGTACCAATCAATCAAGTAAATAGAAACTTCATTCAAATTTTCCTTTACAAGGCACTTTTGATGCGTCAATAAATTACCTTATAGCGAGTTTGGAGACGAATACGTTTGTTAACTAAAAACTGTAGCTACCAAACGTATCTTAGTCTAAGAAGAAGCCCACAGTAAACACGGCCTGGTGAGTTCTATTTTTGTTATTACTATCTCATATTGTCACTTAAAAATATATAGTATGTGGCAATTAGGCCAAATTGTGCATTATGATTTTTTCTTTTTCCTATGTATGCTAGAAAAGACAAAATAATATAAGAACTAGCTTACCAATAAGTCAAGTATTAATTTCTCATCAAAAAACGCCCTACCTTCAACGTATCGATTCAAATATGGCCGCGCCTTTGTAATGCCATTTCCCCTTACGTCCCTTGGGGGAATTCTAACTACGAGACGCAATTTTTGCTGACAGCGGTTGTATTAGGAATAGTTTTTTTTTTGCTAAACTGACCTCGGTCTTACTTCGGTGTATATTGAAAACCAGTCGATCGATTTTCGGCATGGACATTTTATAGGAATTTATGTATCATTACCGGCTCACTACAGAGCACAGGTCTCCTTTCAATATGAGAAGGGTTTGGCCATAGTCTACCACGCTGGCCATGTGCGGATTGGCAGACTTCACACGCCTTTGAGAACATTATGGAGAACTCTCAGGCGTGCAGGTTTCCTCATGATGTTTTCTTCACCGTTGAAGCAAGTGATATTTTAATTTTTTTTTAAACGCACATAACTCCGTCAAGTTAGAAGTGCGTGCCAGGATTCGAACCGCCGACCTCTGACTGGGCTGACGCCCTAACCACTAGGCTATCAATCGCTAATAATAATAATAATGTTTTTTTCAGAAAAGTAACTCTGGGAGCGTTCAGCAATTACATATAATTCTTTAGAATAACGCTGCCGCCAAAAATACATTTCAATACAACCTGTAATACAGCGTATAAAGCGCTCTTACGGATGATTCGTTTATTCTTATTCGAATAGAAGACATTCATTTATACGGAAATGATTTTATTTTTTCACAATTGCTAAAGGATTTGTTTATTTCAGATTATATTTGTGGGGTGTTTATGTGACATGTGAATTTATTTATTCCACTTATCCTACATCTCGGATTTCGGAAACCAGATTTTGTTTTTCACACTGGTGCTCTGAAACAGCCAGGTAATGGGTTCATAATTTTATTTTTATTATTATTTAAATAAATATTTGATAATGATCCTGACAATTACGAGTTTATATCATCATCATTATCATGATCAACCCATTACCGGCTCACTACAGAGCACGGGTCACCTCTCAATATGAGAAGGGTTTGGCCATAGTCCACCACGCTGCCTATGTGCGGATTGGCAGACTTCACACGCCTTTGAGAACATTATGGAGAACTCTAAGGCGTACAGATTTTCTCACGAATTCCTTCATCGTTGAAGAAAGTGATATTTTAATGTTTTTTTTTTTATATGGGTAAATAAAGTTTCGAGTTTATATGGGTAAATAAAAATGGCGTAACTAGGTAAAAACTAAGCCACTATCCCAACTTATAGTAACATTACGGTCACTAAAGGTCATGGTCTGTTTTTTCGGGTAGGTATATACTTAATAGTGTCATACAAACTGAAGGGCATTTTACCCTCGGGGCAGTACTCATTAAGGGCCACTTACGATGGGAATGTGTGCACAACAATCAACTTTTGCTTTCATTTAATTTAAGCTTGTATACTCTTTGTGGGGCAGTTATGTTATGTTTTTCTTCTGAATAATGAAATGGTCGGCCACGCGAAAGGGCACTTAGGGTCATTATTGTCGATTTTTCTTTTCAGTCAACTAATAAACAAGGAGGTTTTATTAACGTCGCGTTTTTTTTTAATTTAAGAACACCATTTGAAAGGATTGTTATTTTTTTTTCCTCAGTGATAGCTTTGAAACCCCTAAAATTGCACCTTAAACAAACTGTAGATTTTTTTCCCCCCAGGGCAGAGCTAATTAAGGGGCGCTTAGTTTTAATTATGGAATGTGTCCACAACAATGAACTTTTGCTTCCATTTATTCTAAGGTTGTATACTCTTTGTTGGGCCATTGTGTTTGTTTTCTCCTGAATAATGAAATGGTCGGCCTCACTAAAGGGCACTTAAGGCCGTTGTGAATTTTTTTTTTCCAACTCTTAACAATCGAGAGATGAGAGAATGCACACCTGATAGAAAGTGACGATGCAGCCTAGGTAATTTTGCTTGGATGCTGCTCATATTTTAGATGGAGGAAAAGACGCAAGATTGTTGCAGCAAGTATTAGAAACTAGGAAAAATCCCCTTAGTAAGTCAACATAGTGTAGTGTATCGGTAATAAAATAGTATAAAATAGGTACGTTTTGTATTAGAAATTTTTCATAAAATTTTATAGTTTTTTTTTTCCTTTAGAAGAATGATGTAGTGTTGCAGTAATGAATCGAACTTAGTCACAGACAGACGTGTCTTATTTAATCCCTCCAACGCACTCCTCATTACGATATGAACTATATAGGAGTGTAGATCTTAAGGATGGTCGCAATTGGATGGTTTAAATGGTTGTATATAAAACGTAAGCTTGTAGAAAAGTCCAACTACAGTGTGAAGGATTATGTAAATGATAAACAAGCATGGGTATAAAATATTCCTCTAATAAGATAGCTCTTAATATAATTTTAAGTGGCATGTGAGATGGTGAAAACAAAATGAAAATTTACCTGGCTAAGTTTGTTGTGGGCTTTTTCTTAGACCGGAGCACGTTTGGGACCCTCATAGCTTTAGTTTCGAATGTAGTTATCACCATCAAATCGCTATTATGTAAATTATTGACTATTTGAATAAAGATTATTTGAGTATGAATTTTGAATACCAATTTTTTTTTGAGCATGAATTTTGAACAGGAATTTTTTATTTGAATTTTGAATTTGAATATGTATTCTCCGAAATTTATTTTTTAGAATTCCGATAGCACGCAACCTTATAATAATGCTCTAAGCTTTGATTTTTTTATTTCCTTGTTCGCTGAAGAGTCATCTTAGCTTCTAGTCTTCTAGATTTCGGATATCGATACATATAGAGCTAATAACTTGGCCCGTTAAAAGACGATGACTTATCGTTACAGTGCATAGGTGCCATTTGGAGTACCGCCAGTTGGGGGCACGATGCCAAATGTATTCTCTGTAATAGGTAGTTCTCGTTATGGGTACATTTTATTACTGACTGTTTAAAACTTGGACCGCCTGTGCCATTCGCGCTGTGTTTAACTACCCTCTGAATAAATAAACTGTTATCTTTACGCTCAGGGTAGGTAAGATATTTTGTTAGGATTTGAAGTTTTGACGACCTTCGTGGCGCAGCGCGGTTTGCACTATTGCATTTTAAAGTTGGAGGTCCTGGGTTCGATTCCTTGGCTTGAGTCTGGTCTGGTGGGAAGCTTCGGCCGTGGCTAGTTACCACCCAACCGACAAAGACGTGTCGCCAAGCGATTTAGCGTTCCGGCACGATGTCGCGTAGAAACCAATTTGGAGTGTCGGTTTACCATGCCCCTAACAAGTTAGGCCGCTACCATCCTGGACTGCATCATCACTTACCATCAGGTGAGATTGCCGTCAAGGGCTAACTTGTAGTGTATAAAAAATTAAAAAAATGGCTACCTCCGTTCCTTGAGCTGGACGAGGTTATGTGGGACTCCGACCCTCATAAGGGGTATACCCGAACTAAAAACCATGGGCCCTCTTGCTGGTTTTGCTAGACACCTGGGGGACCCGTTATATACTCACCGAACACTTTAACATACGAGGTATAGCACGTATGTTAAAGCTGAGCCCATCCTCTTATCGGTTTCTTCGCATTATCATACCGGAACGCTAAATCGCTTGGTGGTATTTCTTTGGCAATAGGGTGGTGACTACGTAGCTAGTCACCACCACTCATCAGACCAGATTTGAGCCGGGAATCGAAGCCGGGACCTCCCACTTTACACGAGGCCATAAAATGTATGATTATTCTTTGATACTTTGATGAAAAAAAAGCCAAGGCGGAGCGTCCAATTATGTCCGAACTTGCATTCAAGTTTGCGTCATTCATTTGACCAATAACGGATGCATCTTTTTTTTATACACCACAAGTAAGCCCATGTCGCCAATCTCACCTGATGGTATGTGTTGATGCAGTTTAAGACAGTAGCGAGCTAACCTGTTAGGAGTATGGTAAATCCATACTCCTAATTCGTTCATACGCATCATCGTGCCGGAACGCTAAATCGCTTGGCGACACGCCTTTGTCGTGTCGGTAGTGTGGTAACTATCCACGGCCGAAACCTACCACCAGACAAATTTATACACTACATGTTAGCCCTTGACGCCAATCTCACCTGATGGTAAGTGATGATGCAGTTTAAGACAGTGGCGGGCTGGCCTGTTAAGGGTATGGTAAATCCATACTTCTAATTCGTTCATACGCATCATCGTGCCGGAACGCTAAATCGCTTGGCGACACGTCTTTGTAGTCTTCACTTTCGTGTCGGTAGGGTGGTAACTAGTGGATAGTTACCACCCTACCGACCGACCGTGGCCGAAGCCTCCCACCAGAAAATTTGGATAGTCTTGGATATATCATGCATTTAAATTGGAAATATGATTAAATCCCACATTGTTTGGGATAAGGATAAGTCTAGAGATAATACGCTGAACAGCCATTTTATATACCGATAGACTACTGTTATAAATTCTAAGAGGGCATTGTTGGGTTGTTCACATTCATGCGGCATTTTTTGCATTTGCATAAAAACATAATAGTATACTGGAATTTATTATTATTCACTGTAGTTTTAGGGAGGTTATTTTTTATTGTCATCATTATAGTTTAAGCGAAAAAACTTAAATATTAAAAAGTTATCATATGTTTAATACTAGCTGACGTCCGCGACTTCGTCTGCGTTGAGTTAGTGTGTTTGTTTGTCTTTCAATCACGAAAGAATAGATTACTAATCCGAATCACTTGAAATAATTACAAGATAAACATTAAAGTATTTCCTTTCTAAAAAAAAACAGAATGAGTGAAATTGGATATTGATTCGTTGGTGGGAGAAGTTGTGGGAGGCGCCCGAGACGTGATGGCACAGGACATTACATTTGGACATTGCAACATTACTTCATTTTTCTAAAATAAAATACTTTTTCTAAAATAAAAGCCTAAGTTACTCCTTATTAAATTAGCTACCTGCCAACAAAAGGCCCGTTAAAATCGGTCCAGCCATTTCAGAGATTAGCCGGAACAGACAGACAGACAGACGGACAACAATTGTAAAAAATGTAATGTAAAAAAGCTTATTAAATTTATAGCTAGACAATAAAACACAGTCGATACCAAACTTTTCTATGGAAGTAGACTAGGTAGGTACTACGATAAGGATATTACGTTTATTGAATCTTGTAAACGCAATTTAAAATTGTAATTAGGAAAAAAAACAAAGAGTTCAAATGTGACACGTAAATCATTTATGATTATTCTAACCTAACCTAACTTTAGACTTTCGTAATAAACGTATGAAAAAATGCAAAATCATTTTTAGATTCCAATTATCCGCTCACTTTCAATCTTTCTAGATTTTCTAATCAGATAAATTTGCCTACGAATCCTAGTTACATGTTGGACCCATGTCTCTACGCTAGCTAGCTAGCTATAAAGGGACGGACTTTTCAGTTTACAAAGAGTATCATCATCATTATTAACAACCGATTCGCGTCCACTGCTGGACATAGGTCTTTTGTAGGGAGTTCCAATGCTCACGGTATTGGGCCGCTTGCTTCCAGCGGCTCCCTGCGACTCGTCTGATGTCGTCTGTCCACCTAATTGGGGGTCGACCAACGCTACGTTTACCAGTGCGCGGTCGCCATTCCATCACCTTGGGACCCCAACGTGCATCGGTTCTCCGAGCTATGTGCCCCGCCCATTGCCACTTCAACTTCGCAATTCGCTGAGCTATGTCGGTAACTCTAGTTCTTCTACAGATCTCCTCATTTCTGATTTGATCACGTAGAGATACTCCTAGCATAGCTCTCTCCATCGCCCGCTGAGTGACTCTGAGCCTTCTTATGAGGGCCATAGTGAGCGACCACGTTTCAGAGCCGTAAGTCATCACTGGGAACACGCACTATTCGAAAACTTTAGTCTTCAGGCACTGAGGGATTTTGGGCGAAAAGATGTCACGGAGTTTCCCAAACGCTGCCCACCCGAGCTGAATTCAAAGAGTATACAAACAACTAATCGCTTATTTGCAAATCACAGTTTCAGAGTTACGTTTAAACAAACAACTAAGGGCTATAAATGTTCAGAGTAAGCCAGAGATTTGCATATTATTTATTCAACGACTTAATATATTCATTGAAGTTAATACTTAATCCTATTTGTAAGCCTGAATAACTACTGTGCGTGAATGGAATCATTTAACCTATTATTATTCTATATTTAGTTCGTTAGGTTGTCTCAAACCTTATCTCATTATCTCTTAATTCAATGATACTTTAACGTAAGTAATAACACTACTAGGCGGAATTTTAGCTCCTAACTTTATGACACAAACAAAGTTGAGATGGATGTGTGGTGTGACAAGAATGGATAAGATAAGAAATGAATATATAAGGGGAAGTCTAAAAGTAGCGCCAGTGACAGAAAAGATCAGGAGTAACAGGCTGGCATGGTATGGTCATATAATGCGGAGGAAAGAAAGTGATGTCACCAAAAGAATGTTATATATGAACGTGGAAGGGCAAAAGAGTAAAGGAAGACCAAAGAAGAGATGGATGGATTGTGTAAAAGAGGATATGCGGGTAAAAGGTGTGGGTAGTGAGGTGACGGCTGATAGAAGTGAGTGGGAGAAGAAGACGTGTTGTGCCAGCCCCACATAATGTGGGATAAGGGCAAGAAGAAGAAGAACTTTATGACACAAACGTAAAGTATTAATCAAGCATTGGACTTATGACGACCTCCGTGGCGTAGTGCGTGCGCTGTCACATTATAAAGTTGAAGGTCCTGGGTTCGATTCCTGGCTCGAGTCTGGTCTGGTAGGACCAGACTAGGCTTCGGCTGTGGCTAGTTACCACCCTACCGACAAAGAGGTGTCGCAAAGGGATTTAGCGTTCCGGCACGATGTCGCGTGGATACCAATTAGGAGTATGGGTTTACCATACCCCTAAAAGGTAAGCCTGCTATGATCTTAGACTGCATCATCACGTACCATCAGGTGAGTTTGCCGTCAAAGGCCAACTTGTAGTGTATAAAAAAATTGACTTTCGAACTTTTTGTGACGTGTTATTTGTTGACAAATTTTCTGATTAGAATAAGATGTACTGTGTAACATCATATTAGAATAAAAATTCTAATATGATGTGACACAGTAGTTCTCTCAATAAGTTCAATGTTTATTTAAAACGTAAGCTTGTAGAAAAGCCCTACTATAGTGTAAAGGATTACGTAAATGATAAACAAGCATGGGTGTGAAATATTGCTCTAATAAGATAGCTCTTAATATAATTTTAAGTGGCATGTGAGATGGTGATAACAAAATGAAAATTTACCTGGCTAAGTTTGTTGTGGGCTTCTTTTTAGACCAGGGCGCGTTTGGAACCCTCATAGCTTTAGTTTTAAGTTTACGAATGTAGTTATCACCATCAAATCACTAATTTGTAAATTAAAAAGCGCCTTTTAAAGGACTATTTGAATAAAGATTATTTGAATTTGAATTTGAATTTGAAAAACATTTTCTTTCTTCTCTTTATAGATATAGATGACAAAAAACAAAAAAAAAAAAATCAATAATAGTCAAACTGAAATTGAAGTCTTACGCCAAAAACTTTTCTTATTACAAAGTTATTTAAAACAGTACAGCTAAGTTGTTTCAGCGTATACGTAAACTATCTTAAGCCACGATATCGTTAAGTTACAGTGATTTGAACTGCAAGCAGTTATGAACTCTATTGCATTGGAGTTAGAGCTCAAATGCGATAGACAGCAATCCTCACCGGCGCCGCGAAGTTTGAACATCGATCAATTTGTGTAATTTGCAAATGTGAAACTGAAACAAGTTAAATTTGTTTGTGAGACGTCACCATCTTGTGTGATTGAAACGTAATTGTTTTTGCTTGTCCGCAGTAACATTTAATTTGTGATTATAATATTTTTATAATCATAATAATTACAATTAAATCACATATTTCACACATTTGTCACATATTTAAATCACATATAAAATCACATATTTGACAAATATGCTGTGGCTTGTTACGTCAAAGGCGTGTCGCCAAGCGATTTAGCGTTCCGGCACGATGTCGCGTACAAACCAATTAGGAGTGTGAGTTTTTATCACATTATCCCCACAAGTTAGCCCGATACCATCTTAGACTGCGTTATTACCAAGTGAGATTGCCGTCAAGGGCTAACTTGTAATGGATGAAAAAAAAAATAAAAAATTTATATTTATAGACTGGTGACAAAGGTTATATTACAATGATAAATTAGATAGGTAATAAGTGGATTAATCAGTAAGGTTTTCCTAAATCTAGGGCCCATAAACTATTCTAAGACATTTATATACCTACCTTCATCATCATCATGATCAACCCATTACCGACTCACTACTGAGCATGGGTCTCCTCTCAATATGAGAAGGGTTTGGCCATAGTCCACCACACTGGCCATGTGCGGATTGGCAGACTTCACACGCCTTTGAGAACATTATGGAGAACTCTCAGGCGTGCAGGTTTCCTCACGATGTTTTCCTTCACCGTTGGAGCAAGTGATATTTTAATTGTTTAAAAACGCACATAATTCCGAAAAGTTAGAGGTGCGTGCCCGGATTCGAACCGCCGACCTTTGATTAGGAGGCTGACGCCCTAACCACTAGGCTATCACACCTACCTTCACATTTATAATATTGGTAATACAAGTAATACGCGTGAATATGTTTTCCTCTGACAACTTGTAAAATGAATGAAAAAAACAGTGTTTTTAAACTACCTGACCACAGACCTGTGCTCTGTAATGAGCCGGTAATGGGTTGATCATGATAATGATGATGACTCTAAGATAAATCCAACTCCTAATAATTCTTGGTCCAGCCCGGGAGTCGAACCCACTAGAGGCGGATATAGTGTAGGAACTGTTAAAGTTATTCATAAGTGATATTTACGGTTAGTAAAGAGATGCAAGCACACGTTAAAATAACGCTTACCCCATTGACTTATGGACTATAATAGAATGGTAACGGCATTCTTCAGAAAGTTTGGACATTGATCAACTTGTGAAATGCGCAAATGTTGCAAAGTATGAGTAATTTGAGAAGTTCCCGAAGTTAAATTTGTTTACGTCACGAGTTAACTTACTGGGTTCGTTCACATCGGACGATCGAACGTCGAATATAACTCTGGTGAGTTAACTTCTACCTGTCTGGAGTGCTAGCCTTTTTTTTCCCCCGTGGTGGAAAAGCTTTATGGCTACCTCCGTCCGTCAGGCAAGACGGAGGTTATGTGGGCCCCCCCCCCCCCCCCCTTATCGTTGAGGTATACCCGAACTAAAAACCACCACAGCATCTCCCACTCGCTGGATTTTGTATTCTTCCCCTTGATCCCCCCCCCCCCCCCCCCCCCAGACAGTAAGGAGACTTGTGCAATGACGGGGAGTTACTGGAGTGCTAGCCTAGGGCAAAGCTGTGATAGAATAGTGGTTAGGGCGTCAGCCTCCTAATCAGAGGTCGGCGGTTCGAATCCGGGCACGCACCTCTAACTTTTCGGAGTTATGTGCGTTTTTAAAAATTTAAATATCACTTGCTTCAACGTCGAAGGAAAACATCGTGAGGAAACCTGCACGCCTGAGAGTTCTCCATAATGTTCTCAAAGGCGTGTGAAGTCTGCCAATCCGCACATGGCCAGCGTGGTGGACTATGGCCAAACCCTTCTCATATTGAGAGGAGACCCGTGCTCTGTAGTGAGCTGGTAATGGGTTGTTCATGATGAGCCTAGGGCAGTTAGAACTCACGTAGCTTTAGTTTTACGTTGACGAATAGTTATCACCATTAACCTACTATGTAAGTTATTGACGCTTCAAGAGGGTCTTGTAAAGGATTATTTGAGTAGTTTTATTGATTGATTGAAGTGGTGATACCCCGGCCTCCCTTTTGCGGGAACTGGGTTCGATCCCCGGCACGTCCACTTTTGAGTTATGTCTGTTTTTGTTTTAATTTACTGGATTCTAAATTTAAGGAAACTTCTAGAGCTAAGCGCAAAATGTTACCAATGAGGAAGTCTTGCGACGTGTTGGTTTTCATCGCCAACTATGGAAAATTGTCTAAAAGAAAACAGTTGCTTATCTGGGGCATTTGCTCAGACATGACTGATACAGGCTCCTGCAACTCAAAATTATAGGCAAAGTAACAGGCTGGAACAACTGGGTAAGTAACAGGCGCATCGGTCGCAAGAGGAAGTCTTGATTGCGTAACATCAGGGAATGGACTGGTATCGCGAGTGTCGCCCAGTTCAGTGTTCAGCCTTGCGAGCGACAAGGTGAAAAATGTCATTATAATGGCCAACCTTTACTAGTTAGAGAGGCACCTAAAGATGAGAATAAGATTGCGTGATTTTAGAGCACTATATGATGACAGTATAAATGTTTGGAAAGTATCACAGCTTCTATGCATTTTTGACTGTTTCAACACGAAATTTGTTTCTAAGTATATGAAATGTAAAGCTATTGCAGGATTTCAAATGTCAACTCTTATTTATTATTTTTTAGCCTGTTGTGGTAGATGAGCTTAAATGTCTTATAGATACCGAACTTGCCTGAAGAAAATGATCATTTTAAATCAAAAATGTTATTGTGAAATGAAGAATAAACTTTTAATACCCACTAATTATTTTTAAAATGAAGATTTTGGAATACTTATATACGTCCCAGCTTTAATAAAACAATCCAACAAATCTTGATACAATTTGGAAGGCATCCAAAATGGAGGCTAGCTGGGTTGCGGACGAGTGCGCAAGTGTTCCCGTGACCCAGCCTTTGGGCGACGTGTAAAACATCGCTGGGTTTTAGTGGGTATTCGGATTGCCAGTCTGGCGGTCGGCGAGTCTTACATACCTTACCGCTAGTGGCGCAGTTCTGCCTGTGCCGCTTCCTTAGAGGATGCTTAGCGCTTTTCCTTCTTATTCTTCAAGTGCGTCTCCATTGTCAGGCTGAATAGGTCAAATCTAACTAAAACGCTTTGGGCCTGGTTGTCATCTAAGGGGTATGCTGAAACTGAGGATATTTTAAAAATATTAAAATAATTTACATAACGCACATACACAAACACAAATTCACACTCGTTCACACACACATACATACACGCACACGCTCATACGCGCCTAAATAATGTTAGCGTTAGTTTAGATAATTTATCTCTAAGATGTAATTTACTATATCCCTGGAAGGAACTACCCTCTGCAATACAGGTTTTCCTAGTGCAGAGGGTAGGGACAAATTATTATTGTAAATCGTTTTTGAACAATAAAATATTATCTATATCTATCTTATCTTATCTATTACTGGAGGTCAGCAGTCAGCAGTTTTTTGAAACGTTCCTTGTCCATGGCTAAACGGAACAGTTGTTTGACCGACTTGATGCCAGTCCACTCCCGTATGTGTCGTGGCTCAGATGTTTCTGAGCCACGACACATACGGGAGAGTACGGGAGACGACTTCTTTCGCCTCCCAACACCTCTTTTTCCAGCAATCTTCCCCATCATAATAGTTTGCAGCAGGCGGTACCTATCGTTACGCAATATATGACGTAGGTACGAGATCTTACGCTGTTTAATGGTTCTGACTAACTCGGTGTTCTTCTGCATTCGGGCAAGGACTTCAGCGTTAGACACTTTAGCCGTCCAACTTATGCGGAGCATCCTACGATAAGTTCACATCTCGAAGGCTTCAATCTTTTTTCGTAAGGCTTCCACTAAAGTCCATGCCTCGCAACCATATAAAACAACGGGCCAAATGTAGCATTTTAAGAGTCTGATTCGGAGTTTTAGAGAAAGTTGACGGCTGCAAAGAACTTTTTTCATCTTCATAAAAGATGTGCGAGCAATTTCTATGCGAACTCGGATGATGCTTTTCCCATAGTCAGAACACAAAGACATCCAAAATGATGTAACAGTAACTGTAGCTGTAGTATTACGTAATGGTATGAGGGGTACTAACGTGTGGACGTTTCAGCAATAGCCATAAACGAAGCAAGGAGTGGCGTGTTGGTAATAACCTCAAAGTCTATCCATTGTCATAAACGATGTTTCGCAATAACTTTGTGAGAAACCAGGTAAATATAATACACCCGATGTCTACGAATACTCTATGTAACATCTGAATCAATCTGGTGAACTTTAGTTCATGCGCGTGTTAAAAGGAGAAGAATTAAATAATCTAGCTCTTATATAAAAAACACTCCTCTATTAAAATATTTTACATGCGAAAGTGTATTTAGTTAGTCTATTTTGCTACCAATGGTCTAAACCACGGCATTGTGATCAAATGAATATATGAATTGCTAGCATCGTGGATTTGGGCGGGGTTTTGAAAAAAAAAACAATCTTATTTTTAACCTATTTGAATGGTCTGAATGTACATTTCTGGATTAAAAAGTATCCAGTTTCACTTTCCAGGATGCAAGCTAACTATGTGCCAAAATCCTAATAATAATATAAGATTTACAAATTGAAAATACCCATAAAAGTCTTTGCATTTATTTCAACACGTATCTGCGACCTTTGCGACACACACATTGAAAACATTTTAATGAGACAAATACACGCTATATCTGTTGTGAGTTACTAAGGAGTTTTGTATCCCGTATACTTCTTGCTCAACAGCCTCTTCTATCCTCTTGGTATTGCTATACTCCGAAAGTAGTTGAGACTTGCTTGTCAAGTAGATATAAATCATAATATCCTTCTAAAATTCCTGTGGCCTTAGTATAAATTTTCATATAAAGTAATGACATCTCAAATCTCAATAATACATGACAAATGTGACAGATTAACGCTAAAATTACTATCTGTTTACCTGATAAGTTATCTACCTGTTTAGTCCCTGATAAGGACTCTGGATAAATGGCATAAACCTCGACCACGTTAGCTTTAGACATGAAAAACCCACAAGAAAATCGGCCTATTCTTTTGCCATAGATACACAAACATACACTTTTTTGATCTGGGGTTAAAAAAAGGAGAAATTAGATTTCAATCCAAATTAGAAAAGGCATCACTGGTTTTATATGCTTTATTGCTATATGTTATTTTACAGTTGCTTAATTTTCCGTATTTCATTTGTGCAATAAACTATTGAGACAAACAATAAATTTATTATCAGTAATAGCGAATCATATTTAATCCATCTTTGAATATCTTCCGACTGGGCTCCTGTGGAAAGAATTCCGGAATTTCTATATCTTCGCTTATTGGAACGTAGCCCTTAAACGATTCCATTCCTCGCCTTTTTGCTTCCTCTTTCTTTAGAATTCTCTTTATATCGGTTAATAGTGATTCAATTTTTGCAAGAGAATCTGATGAAATTTCTTTATATTCGTTATTATTTTTTGCTTTTTCACTATTACTTATTTTATCTTCGATGGCCTTTATTTGTTTTAAAAAGCTTTTATTAAGATCCATAGGAATTTTATTTGGAGAAATATCCGGAGTTATACTTACAGTTTCATTATTATCAACACTGACTTTTATGTCATGTATGTCATTGGGTAATTTGGCACTAGAATGTTTTTGTGGATTCATCCTAAAGTTTTTTTGAAGAATTTCTTTGTTCGCAATATGAAAATCATCTTGATTTACAGTTACTTTAGGAGATTCTGTATTTTCAATGCCGACACCTTTTAAGTTAGTGTTAGTTTTTAGATTCAGTGTTTTTATGCTTATTATTTTTGAATCTTTACAGTAGCTTAATAATACGTAAAGCGGAATAAGCGACAATGATTGTAATAACATTTTGGATTGGAAATGTTTCTGACGAATTGGTTTCTAGTAAATAAAGCGGCGTAAATAATTGAGGCGTCGAATAAATGTAATGAAATGCAATGTTTTGCCGACCATGCGCATCGAACAGTGCGCAATCGTTGAAGATATTAAACTTTGTTTTTATTTTAATTATTCAAATTATCATCTAGTATTTTGCCAATTTGTAAATCAAGATTTTATTTCGTCGTGATCAACCCATTACCGGCTCACTACAGAGCACGGGTGTCCTCTCAATATGAGAAAGGTTTGGCCATAGTCCACCACGCTGGCCATGTGCGGATTGGTAGACATTACACGCCTTTGGTATTATGGAGAAATTGGCTATCACAGATTTTATTTACCAAATCAAAATGGCATACGCATTAAAATAATGAAAACTATATTAAATGAACGCTTCATATCTAAGAATCTAAACCTTATTCATGTATACCTAATACATCCATCTGTAAGTAAAAGATATATATTTTTTTATACATATTGTGATTTGAATCGTTCCAAATTCAAAAATTTGCGTGTGTATGTGTTTTTGTTACTCCTTCACGCCGGAACTATAAATTTTTTCTAAAATTTGTAGTGAAGATATTATATAATATAAAAAGTCTATGTGCTATATATAGGCTTTTTATCTCTCTAATTTCCATATATTAGTATTTGTATAAACTGACTTTTCTTATTCCAGGGGAGTACCGAGATTTTTATAGCATAATTCTTGTTCTTTTCTGGCAAATGAACAAAACACCTCGTAATCCGTAGTTAAACATGCTAACCTCAGAATAATACAATAGTTACAATAAAATTATTCGTAATGCTCACTCTGTATCGCTTTTATAAATAAAAAATCTCTATGGAAATCGCTAAATTAAAACGTCAACCACTGAATTTGCAAATTTCAACGGAAATTAAACGGACTTCATAATTTATTCGTATGATTGTGTTAATTAGACTTGGGTAAATGGAAAATAATGCGGGATCTTTCATTTATTTTATTGATTACTGGGTGCATTGAAATTTTCTCTAATTCTCTAATAAAAATTCGTTAAAGACCGGCTCGTAGTTGGTGTATTTTGATAATCGTCACGTGAGGAAAAAGCGTTATGTTCTAACCGTGCGACTCATTCTAGTATGTCCGGTAGATCTGACGTTATCGTCAAGCTCTGGCCGCCATAATTGTTAACATCAGATGTTTAATCGTCATCTAAAAAAAACGTTTAGTCGTAATCGTTCGATTCATTCTGTTATGTCCCGTACTGCAGATATTATCGTCAAGCGCTGGCCGCCTTTATTGTTAATATCATGTATTTTTCCGATGGTCTGTGACATATCGTGGCTGGCTATATCATGATGTTTTCTTTTTTCTTTGTTAATTAGATATTTAAAACTAGGGTTTACTATAAGAAACACTTATAAATTTAAAACGCAGGAAGAAAAGAATCGGAATCGGCGAATGCGACTTCGCTCCGCTAACTATCCGCTCTAAGTTTTAATATTGCACCATCAGGGCGAGTTTTTAACGTCTGTTACAAAACTTCTACAATTGTAATTTTGTTGAAAATATGTAATATTATGTCCACACAAACATACAAACATACCGCGAACGTTTCGCACAAAATTAGGTAACGACGTGGCATTTCGCAAAATGAGGTCCCATTTTAAAATTCCGGCCATTTTTAATGCTCACTGAAATCTGGGGCGTACAGGTTGTGTTATATGACTTTACAGGTAGGAACTCGTAAAATAAGGAAAATTGTGTTTTACATTACAAGTTTACTTTCGCTTACATTTTAATCTGGTGTTCAGCTTATAAATTAGATGACATCTTTGTCGGTAACCCGCTTCAGTGTAAGCTTCTACCAGTTCAGACCAGAATTAAAATTTCCAATATATTCTTATTGGGGATCTAACTCGAAACTTCCCAGTCATAATACCACGTCCGTTCGCGACAGTATGTGGGTCGAAGATTTTTTTTTTTCTGACTGTCTATTAGCTGTGCTAACCCTATTGGTTGCCACAAAGTAACCGAGCTGTTTAGCGAGCTTCGGAAAGAAGCTCTGCGGGCTACTATCGATTAAACAAAAATGATGTTTTTATCATCGTCATCATCATTTCAACCGATAGATTTTTTGACGACCTCCGTGACGCAGTGCGTGCGCTGTCGCATTATAAAAGTTGGAGGTCCTGGGTTCGATTCCCGGCTCGAGTCTGGCCTGGTGGGAGGCTTCGGCCATGGCTAGTTACCACCCTACCGACAAAGACGTGTCGCAAAGCGATTTAGCGTTCCGGCACGATGTCGCGTAGAAACCAAGTAGGAGTGTGGGTTTACCATACCGCTAACAGGTTAGCCCGCTACCATCTTAGACTGCCTTATCATCAGGTGAGATGTTGTCAAGAGCTAACCTGTAGTGTATAAAAAAAAAAAGTTGTCCGCTGCTGGACATAGGTCTTTTGTAGGGAGTTCCAATGCTCACGGTCTTGGGCCGCTTGCTTCCAGCGGCTCCCTGCGACTCGTTTGATGTCGTCTGTCCACCTTGTTGGGAGTCGACCAACGCTACGTTTACCGGTGCGGAGTCGCCATTCCAGCATAGCTCTCTCCATTGCTCGCTGAGTTACTCGGAGCCTATTTATTATATTTATATTTATTTATGAGCCTGTGATATTTTTATATCGCGATAAAATATCGCGTAAAAGCGTAATTCAGTAAAAACCACCACACGCTGATGCTTTCGGTGTAGCAATTACAACATAAGTAGGGAAAATGGGTTGCGGTGTAAATGTTACTTGATTATTTAAATTTCGCTATTAATTGTGTACACTAAAAACCATTACTGTCCCTGGTCGTCATAATCTCTGCAATTTGGTTGCACAAGTCAAACAAATCTCGTAACGTTAGAACAGTATATTTTTTTTGGATCATTAAACTATTCGCAATCAAAATATAAACAGCAGAAAACAAAACAGAAGAAAGAAGAATAAACATGAGATAGTGCAACATCATGATCAACCCATTACCGGCTCACTACAGAGCACGGGTCTCCTCTCAATATGAGAAGGGTTTGGCCATAGTCCACCACGCTGGCCATGTAGGGGTTTGCAGCCTTCACACGCCTTTGAGAACATTATGGAGAACTCTCAGACGTGCAGGTTTCCTCACGATGTTTTCCTTCACCGTTGAAGCAAGTGATAAATTAATTTTGATTTACAACGCACATAACTCCGAAAAGTTAGAGGTGCGTGCCCGGATTCGAACCGCCGACCTCTGTTTAGGAGGCTGACGCCCTAACCACTAGGCTATCACCGATAGTGCAACAACCTTCTTGAAATGATCAGAGCATGCATAATTAATATTAACTTTACATCCAAATCTAAATAATTCAATTAATACCTATAATGCAGTAATGGATAATTAAACAAAAAAAGATATATATATATATATGGAACAATTACTCAAGCGAGTTCTAGTCTTAGTTGGTTTTAAAGGAGGTCACAGATCTGCATGAGATGTCGCAGGTGTGCCTGAGATCATTCAAAATTGAGCAAATTCTATAGACGGGCGCATGCTACTGGAGTGCTTTGTAACATTGTTCCATTTGAAAGATGTTAAAATTTAAAAATGTTACAATACACCATCATAATTAGTAAAGTTGTTAGTTTTTTATTGCTGTCTCTAAGTCAACGGTAAAGTATATGTCGGTGCGAAGGAGTAATTAACTTCATTCAGCGGCGCCAAGAAAATCAAGAATTCAATATATTTTTTTTTTATCCACTACAAGTTAGCCCATGACGGCAATCTCACCTGATGGTAAGTGATGATGCAGTCTAAGATGGTAGCGGGCTAACCTGTTAGGGGTATGGTAAAGCCATACTCCTAATTGGTTTCTACACGACATCGTGCCGGAACGCTAAATCGCTTGGCGACACGCCTTTGTCGGTAGGTTGGTAACTAGCCACGGCCGCAGCCTCCCACCAGACCAGACTCGAGCCGGGAATCGAACCCAGGACCTCCAACTTTATTATGCAACAGCGCGCGCGCTGCGCCACGGAGGTCGTCGAATTACCCACATTTGAACTCTTTAAATCACTAATTAATCATTTCTTTGCTAATCAGTGTATTTAGAAGGTAGCAATCAATTTTGTACAAGCATGCTTTGCTATAAATACGGGCGGTTGTTGCCTTTCGTGGCATTCTTGCTCGAGACGTCGGACCGTTCGGACCTCTTAATTATGGTCGCAATAAAAGTGTAATCCCGCAGTAGTTGTGGTTTTAATTACTATGTGCGAAAGTAAACAAAAGCGTGACGTCAGCAATGGTGACGTCACTTTGGCTAAAAAAAAACTCGCTAAAAAAAATATTGTTTTCGCTCTTGTTCCCGATTTTATAAATATATACTTTTTAAAAGTATCTTTAATATCTGTAGTTTTATTACTGCTTTAAATAAGGTATAAATTTAACTCGTATACTGCAAAACTCACGTAGCTCAGACGTTGCTCCGTTAAATTTTACATTTTATCATAAAGTAATTTGGATTTTATTTTTACGGTAACAATACAGATGCCGTGTATCTAAAAGCCGATCCGGTTTATCCATAGAATCCTCTTTGTTGCTTCGTCAAAACTAACACTCTTTTGCATTTGTAATATTGTTAGAAAATCAACATCTCTCCATTTTCATAATGTAAAAGTTCTATCAAACTAGTTATCCTGATCAACTGATTGCCGGTTCACTACAGAGCCTCCTCTCACTACGAGACTCTCACCTCTCACAATATAAGAAAGGTTTGGCCATTATCCACCACGCTGGCGGATTGGCAGACTTCACTCTCCTTTGGGAACATTATGGAGAACTCTCAGACGTGCAGGTTTCCTCACGATCTTTTCCTTCACCGTTGAAGCAAGTGATATTTTAAGATAAGATAAATACTCTTTATTGCACACAAATTTTAAAGAAACAACAACACAAAACACTTAACACATAAGTATGCAAAGGCGGTCTTATTGCTTCAGCAATCTCTTCCAGACAACCCTTGGGGAAAGAAGTAATGGCACAATATATTATTTTATTTAATTGCTTAAATAACGCGCATAACACCGAAAAGGTAGAGCGTGCCCGGATCGAACCCCGACGCATTGCTTTTAAAAGCGTACATAGCTCCGAAACCCCCGACCTCTGATAAGGAAGCGGACGTCCTAACCACTAGGCATATCACAGTTTTTTATATTCATAATATATTGTTAGAAAACCAACACTTACCTATTTTCATTTTCATAAAGGATAGAACTGTATCCAAGTTCTATTTAACTAATAGAATAAAAAAAAAAAACTTGAGAGGTGTCAAGGGACACCCGGATGGAACGAAGTTCCTTTCGATTAATTAGTGAAGGAATTGTAATAAAATTTTATTTTATTTAAGTTATAATAATATTTTTTTTTATTATTAACAAATATAATGTTATATAAACTTAATCAGTAGGCACAATTTTCGAAAATAATCGTCGCGACACCACACTGTTCAATGCGAAATAGAAATGAAAATATCTGGCTTGCTTTCTATAAGAGAGAGAGAGACAGACAGTGAAACATGCGACGCCGCACTGCTTACTATAGCAAAAAGTGTCGTGACAACTTTTCGTAAGAAATTTTTTCCGTCTAGCCCCCTTTCACAACGCGCGATAAGGAACTTCGTTCCAATATTTATTACTGACATCTTTTGGTACAAAGATATTTTTCTTTTATCCGACATAAGAACACAGTAAACTTCACCCTCTTACTCGTGTATTAACATAGGAAGACTAGTTGATTTATGGTTCCATTGTTTGCATCGGCTGTTTGTTCAGTTATCTTTCGGGAATCGCGAGTACTTTGTACCTGAAGGGGCAAGAAGAAGATAGAGTAAACAGCGGGAGAATACCTTGCGGTTGTAAGATGACACGTATCAAATTAAGTTATGACAGTTATATTAAAGACTAGGTTTTAACCGCGTCTTCGCTCGCATTGAAGCCATTAAACAAGTATCAGAGATCATTACAATAAAAATAAATCAATATGATAACTATATTTAAAAAAAAAAAAAAAATTATCTTTCGTAAAAAATTTATATATATTTATTTAAATAAAAAGTATTCTTTGTTACTTGTAATACCTCCATGAATATCTGTACAAATTTTCATGATGAACAGTAGAGTAGTTTTTGCGTGAAAGCATAACAAACAAACTTACATTCCCATTTATATATTAGTATATTAGTATTATATTATTTATATTACTAGTCCGTTTTCAAACGTTTTCCCTCATATATTTACATTTTTTTAGGTTAATATGATTGAAGACTAACGTCCTAGATTCGATATCAGGGTTAGACAAATATGGATTTTTTTATTGAGACTCCACTACGCGTTGTAAAAGTAGATTCCACCGACAAGAAATTCAACACCTGCTGTTTTTATTGCATAGTCTCTGTTCCTCGCGATTAAAAAATCCCGTAGGAACCGTTTATTAGGCTGGATTAAAAAGGAATCCTTCCTCCTGGATGCAAGCTTTTGTTATGTGAAATATCGCTAACCATTTATAAACAGGTAGCAATGCATTTTGTTTTATTTCTGTGGCAAATTTCATAAACCGATGTTCGGTAGTAAAACGGTGCCTCTTAAATTGTGCCTTAGTTTTCAATACGTAAACAAACACGCCGTACCTTCTCGACCCTAATCCTATGGCAATAAGGACGAAAGCACGTAATGTAATTAAATTTCATCCAAAACTAACATTGGCCCAATGTCTCTCTATCCGAAAGATGATTGGACAAACAACTTACGAAAATATTGGATCGAATAAACTATAGGTCCCTGTGTTTTCCTATTGGTGGATTTTACCCGCTTCTTTAGTCTGGTTGTAATTGTCTGGGTTGCGGTCTAGTGCACAAGTGTTCCCGTGACCCAGCCACTAGTATTCTGGGCGCCAGTCTGGCCGCCGGGGAGTCCCACATACCCCGTCGGAAGCGGCGCAGTCTTGCCTGCATCGCTTCCGGAGGGGATGCGTAAACGCATATCCCCGCGGAAAAAATGTCTGGTAGTAATTTCTCTAATAAAATAGATCTTAAATAATTTTAAGTTAATTACCGACAAAGACGTGTCGCTAAGCGATTTAGCGTTCCAGCACGATGTTGTCTAGAAACCAATTAGGAGTTTGCGTTTACCATACCCCTAACAGGTTAGCTCGCTACCATCTTAGACCGCATCATCACTTACCATCAGGTGAGATGCCGTCATGGGCTAACTTATGGTGTATAAAAAAAAGGAAAGTGGCATGCGTTGTTCCGTGTCTTTACCTGTTCGTCTTTAAGCCCCTTGATTGCTGTATAAAGAAACGTCCTTTCTCCAAACTTAAGAAATCCTTTGGTAATGAATAGAAGCAGGCGTTACTTTGCGGAAGTCCATGATAAGCAATAAACAGCAAGTATAATTTGCTATTCCGCCGACAACCGGGAGATTTTTATAATTAATATAATAATTTATCGGGTGTTATATTATAAAAATTAACAATATCAAGGGAAATACATTTAATTTCATGACGTAAAGTTACCAAAATTTAGATGTTGAAGGTTACGCAGCGGGTTCGGGAACAACGATACGACTGTATTGAGGATATCACGAAAATCTGCCGAGATAGCGTCCCGCCTTGACCCCAATGCATTCCGACAAAAATAAACATTTATATCTCGCATTCAACAGAAATACACGGACTTCGCGCACGCGGTTCGCTAAAAACTCTCGACTCTTTCAATTCTATTGAATGCGAAATTTTTAAAATTATCTTTTTTTAGCATCAGAGATACAATGTTGAAGGCCTGCCTTCCGCTTTAATGTAAGATAGACCGAACCTGAGCCAATTAAGATATGAATTGTATAATGTCTTGATTGGTACCACAGCTACATCCATTTGTTAACCCGACGAGTATGACGACCTCCGTGGCGCAGCACGTGCCTTCGCATTATAAAGTTGGAGGTCCTAGGTTCGATGCCTGGCTCGAGTCTGGTCTGGTGGAAAATTCGGCCGTGGCTAGTTACCACCCTACCGATAATGACGTGTCCACGGCCGAAACCTCCCACCAGACCAGACTCGAGCCGGGAATCGAACTCAGGACCCCCAACTTTAAAATGAAACATGTTTGTTGTCAAAAAGATATAATATACTTAGACTACCCTCGTCTATTTTAATAACTGCCTATATAAAGCGGAGCGTACTTGAAACGCGGATTCGGTTGGTAGCTCTCGAGGTGTAAATATCGACGTGATCTGGGTTCGAACTTTATTTTTTGGTTTGATTTTGTTCCAATTGTTTTTATTAAAATTTGATTGTAAACTGAATTATTTTAAGGTTAAATAAATTGTTATTTTTTTAATTGATTTTCACTTCTGCGCCTAAATATATAATAAGAAAAGTCATTAGTGTTCCATAGAAATATAATTAAGTTCTGTATTTTAATTATTTCATCACCAAACGCCGCTCCTTGTTTTCAATGATTAATTGACGGGGAAAGCAAAATGTAACTATTCACATTTTCGTAATTAATCATTTTTCAGTTGCGACCATGAAACGGAATATTTTCGGAGCCTTGATCAACTGAACGAAGCAAAATATTACGTCATACAAAATACACCTCGCCCGTCCTGTTTAGATTAAGTCGAGTTCTAGGAATCAATTTCTACCTAAGCGGTATGTGACCACCGGTGAGCGGATGAGCTCGCGTCTGAATACATCTAATGATTATGGTGATAACGAAAAAAAAAACCCCGGCTAAGTTTGTTGCGTATGGAACCCGCATAGCTTTAGTTTTAAGTTTACGAATAGTTATCACCATGAAATAACTCGAAAGCGCCTTTTAAAGGACTATTTGAATAAAGATTATTTGAATTTGAATTTGGCACTACCAGTTAGCTCTTAATGGTAATCTCACATGGTGATAAGTGATTATACAGTCTAAAATGGCAGCGGTCTAACCTGTTAGAGGTATAGTAAACCATACTCCTTATGGTTTTTACGCGACATCATGCTGGAACGCTAAATCCCTCGACACGTCTTTGTTTGTAAGGTTTGTAACTAGCCATTGCCGGGGCCCCCGCCACACCAGACTCGAACCGGGAATCAAACCCAGGACCTCCAAATTAATAAAGGGACAACGCACACGCTGATCCACGAATGTCGTCATAGGTTTCAATTTCAAAGTTTTATTGCCCACGCACATAAAAAATTCTATAACTCTCGTATTCAATTTTTTTTAGTTATTTATATATTTTTAACTATCTGCTGGTATTTATTTATTATTATATTATTGTGTATGTATGTTATATATATATATATATATATATATATATATATATATATATATATATATATATATATATAACTAATACATATATACACCTCAAGAATTCAATAATTATTATATATATATATATATATATATATTGATTGTTACTGGCTAAATTGTGTTAACAAAATCATCAATAGTTCAAATGTGGGTAATTATTGAATTCTTGAGGTTTTTGGCGCCGCTTAATAAAGTTAATAACTTCTTCGCGCCGACATATATATATATATATATATATATATGTACAGTTTTTTTTTGTGTAATACAGTTTGTAAAAAAAAGCAATAGTTGGAGGCAGTGGCTAAAGTGAATAGAATAGTCTGCCATTCCTACCAGGAGATATTTGCCCTTTGCCCCTCTTGAGCGCACCGAGTCGAGGGCGGGCCCATTAAGGTATTTGAAGCGGTGTTTACTTTTAATTACCGATATGAGCAATCGCTGGGAGCTTATTTGTGTTTCAAAGGTAGTTGCGCCAAAGAATTTCCGATGGCGCAAAACGAATTTCCCTGCACCAATTTGTCCTGTGCGGGCTAGATAGTAGTGTTGCTGGAAAATCGATTAATTATCTATCGATACTATTAAGCGCTCCAAAGGCTGCTCTAACTATTTTATCGATTAACTTTAATTCGTCTGCGTAGTATATGTGTGGGTACTCTAAGAACAAGTGCTAAGCCTAAGAGATATTTGGGAATGACTAGTTTGTAATAAACATTAGCTCGGACTACGCGTATTTATTCCCCTATATAACGCTACGAATAGATACTAATTTACAATAAGCTTCTAATACAAATTATATTTCAACGCAACGTGAGGTGATTTGAGACAATGCCAATATCAATCAAACAAACTTTATTCGACTTTATTCTGTGTATCTATCCACGATCTTTAAGTGTTATCAATAAAAATTGTAAATAGTTGGTATTTTTTTAACATGATCGGTTCGTCTGTATGAACGAACTATTGAGTTCGTTTCTAACAGTATCACACCTCGAGTCATAAGACGGGCTCAATGTTTCTGCCTCGGAGGGAGTTAAGAGGCCTCGTAAATATGCCCTCGGTGGAGAGCTTATCTCGGCGGACGCCGCTGACTTGGTAGCGGACGAGTGCGCGAGAGTTCCCGTGACCAGGCGCCGCGTAGAAGCATCACTGGGTTTTTGGTTGTATTCTAGCCGCCACTCTCGCCACCGGCAAGGCCGCTGTCTGCAGGGTATGTAATCCCGCCGGAACAAGCGCAGTTTTGCCTGCATCGCTTTCGTAGGAGATGCGTAAATGCATTTCCTAGTGTTAATGATAAAGATTTATTTTTTATTTTTACACCGCAACGATATAATCGATAGTCAGTTTTTCTCAGCACTACTTGAGAGCTTAGATGGTATTTTGATTGGATGTGGCCGGTTTGGCATTGATTAAACGTTGAAAACCTACCACGTAGTGTCTGGCTATGATTCTATGGACGCTGGGTTACAAAGGTCGACCTTCCTTGCGCATCTTTCGTAACTATAACCCTTCGTGGTGCTGCATGTGCGGTGTAATTTAATCTAGTGGGAGCTCCCGGAGATACCCGTCTCGAGTCTGGTCTAGTGGGAGGCTTCAGCCGCGGCCAGTTAACACCCTGCTGGCAAAGACATACCGCCAAGCGATTTACCGTTCTAGTATAATGCCAAGTAGAAACCAATTAGGAGTGTGGGCTTACCGTACCCGTAACGGGTTAGCCCGCTACCATCCTAGACTGCATCATCACTTACATCGTGAGATAGCCGTCAAGGGCTAACTTGTAGTGTATAAAAAAATTATTAGGAGAATGGGTTCAGCCGGCAATGCATCAGGGGCTCTTCATGCTGCAGATGTACATGGGTGGTGGAATCACTTATCATCAGGTGTTATATGCTCGTTTGCCCGCGATGTGATTGACGACCTCCGTAGCGCAGCGCGTGCGCTGTCGCATTATAAAGTTGGAGGTCCTGGGTTCGATTCCCTGCTCGAGTCTGGTCTGGTGGGAGGCTCCGGCCGTGGCTAGTTACCACCCTACCGACAAAGACGTGTCGCCAAGCGATTTAGCGATCCGGCACGAAATCGCGTAGAAACCAATTAGGAGTATGGGTTTACCATACCCCTAACAGGTTAGCCCGCTACCATCTAAGCCCGTTATCATCATCATCCACCATCAGGTGAGATTGCCGTCAAGGACTAACTAGTAGTGGGTAAAAAAAAACAACGAAAGAAATTGCATGTTAGCTCCAATATTGCTAGACTATTGGCCTCATGGTCTTTCATATTGGATAAACTAGTGTTTATCTGACTTACTTATTATACTGAAATCGAATATATAATATTACTATCATCATCATCATCATGAAAAACCCATTACCGGCTTACTACAGAGCACGGGTCTCCTCTCAATATGAGAAGGGTTTGGCCATAGTCCACCACGCTGGCCATGTGCGGATTGGCAGACTTCACACGCCTTTGAGAACATTATGGAGAACTCTCAGGCATGCAGGTTTCCTCACGATGTTTTCCTTCACCGTTGAAGCAAGTGATATTTAATTTTTTTGAAAAACGCACATAACTCCGAAAAGTTAGAGGTGCGTGCCCGAATTCGAACCGCCGACCTCTGAATAGAAGGCTGACGCCCTAACCACTAGGCTATCACCGCTTTTTTTAATATAACTATACTGAAATCGACATTAGTCGTTGCTCCGTAGCCGTAGGAGAGATCCACACACACACAAACTTACCTAAATACAAAGTTTGTAATATTACTAAAAGCTTCATGTGCATGTAATAGATTTTCATATCCGAAAAATCTGAATATTCCGTACATATTTTCTTGATGGAAAACCACCATCCGCGGGCGAACTCGATACAAAAGGACAAGGGTTTTGTCAGCTCAACATTCAATGAAAACCCATTCGCTACTTGAAAATATTTTTGTATCTCATTTTTATTAGGAAACTAGCTGTTGCCCGCGACTTCGTCTGCGTAGAATTGCTGATTTCCCGTGAGATTTAGGTTTCCCGTACGCCCAATGCCCTGCTTCAGAAAGTAAGTAGTAAGTGTACAGGCAAATGTCTAATTGCCGAATATCGTATAACTAAATTAAAAAACATAGGACTTTCATACAAACTTGAAACCCCTAATGATGATTAAAACAAATTCTAACCTTATACTTACGCCCTAAAAGAAACCTATTTTCAAAATTTCAAGCTTATAGACTTCATAATAAAAAAAATAAGCAAAAACTCTCATCCCCTTTTTGACCACCCTTAACAGGTAATATTTAAAAAAAAAATTTTGTATTTTTTTTATTTATTATTAATAATCTTAATGCAAATTTTTGTGTCTCTAACTCTAAAAACAAACTAATTTCACAAACTTTCAACCCTCCTTTTACCCTCTTATGGGTGGAATTTCCAAATATCGTTTCTTAGCTGACATTTCTTAACTATCAACTACCTACTTGCTAAATTATAGCTTTATACGTACAATAGTTTTTGAGATCTCGTGTTTAATCAGTATGTAAGTATGTAAGTGACCTTTCGCTTTTATATATATAACGGGACTTGTACATTCTTGCCTATGTAATCTGATTCCATTTTTTAGATCTAACCTAGACTTGATAACAGGCAAGTTATTTTACTGTGGGCGTTTGTGGGTAGGTTGGTTTCAAATGATAGTAGGTACTGGATACAATATTCACTTTAATTATGATTCTAGTTACACTTATTATATGAACGCTAATTTAACTAATTACACACACGTGATACGGAACACAGACAGTTTCTACGAACACTCAGAAGACCCGCCTGGCACGAAACTTCGTGGCGAACTGTGTGCCCTTATTACTGAATTCACACTTAAGTTAAATTCCTAACTTCAGTCTTCCGGTTCATTCCATAGACTCCGTCTAACGCCTATAGATGGCGTTTGCGTTCCGTTCAAGTCAAATCGGCAACATTTTCCGACACGGCCATCCTGCTAGCACACGCCCTCGTGTGTTAATCTGTCAACAAAATTCCAAACACAGTATTTGCTCAACTCGGCTATTCCTGACTACCAAGAATTAAAACCATAGTAAAAATTAAACACAGTTTTACTATCAATGATCTTTTTTAATCCATTAACTAAACAAATTATCAATTGACAACAATTAATTACCAGATTGAAACCGTAGGGATCATGTACCATCACACAAAAACAGCAAAACATTTGACCATACTTTGGTTATCAACACCACGAGTGAACCCCTCTATCGCCACGAAATATTGCTCACAGACGCACATCCACTCACTTGGATGGCACGTGTGCATCTCTCTTAGACTACACACGATACGGTCTCACAAGACCCCGACCTCCGCCAGAGCTAAACGCGCATCGCGCACCCACGGACTACTTGGGTTTCCCCAAGAGACACCGATTTCCAACGGGCTACGACTACGTAATAACACCTGGTACGGTCGACAACATACGCCCGATAGAGTTCACACTCGCGCTCACACCATAATATAACTTTACTCCGTTAAATTATCATCAACAACTTCAATATCATCTGGTACATGTCCCGCAGGCATCCTTCTCAAACGATCGTGTGCATATTTGTAAGTTCTTTTACAATTCAAAGCTTGTAACACATAACGATCACCGTCCAACACTTCAATAACTTTAAACGGACCCTTAAACTTCGGGTCTAGTTTAGTTAGGTTCCTTTCTTCGTTCTTTAATAAAACAAAGTCACCTTCGCAAAATCTAACGATCTGAGCCTTTGTACGATCGAATCTAGCCTTATCGTATGTAGCGCATTTTTTAATGTTTTCCGACGCTCTATCACGTATTTCGTCCAAGTTAACCTCTGTATCTACGTCACAAGTATTCATCAACGATAACGGTCTTGCTACTTTACCTATCAGTAGTTCTAAAGGAGATGCTTTTGTAACTCTACTGATGGTACAGTTAATAGCGAGTTGTACTTCACCGATCGCATCTTGCCATGACTTATCACCGTCTGTTTCTACAGCAGTTAACATTGATTTTAAGACGCTCATGATACGCTCTACTTGACCGTTAGCACGAGATGATCCTGTCGCTATGAGATGTAAGTTGATTTTTGCTCTCGCAAAAGTCACGAAACTCTTTACTAGCAAAACACCTACCTTGATCCGCTATTATGCGAGTAGGGGCCCCAAATAGAGATACACTTTGTGTTACCGCGCGAATACTACTTTTTGTGTCAATGCTAGCAGTGTGAAACAAGAGCACAAACTTTGTAAAAGCATCGATTATGACGAAAACATACTCTTTGTTATCGTTTTTACCGCTCAATTTGCCAGTCGCGTCAATGTGTATAGTGTGCCACGGAATCGTAGCTTTAGGTATCGAATGTAGTTCGGCCTGTACTTTTCCCGAATGCGATTTAGCTACTTTACATATAACGCAATTATCGACAAACTTTTTCACGTATTGTGTCATATTAGGAAACCAATAAAAATCATAAAGTTTTTCTCGCGTTTTGTCAGCACGCAGATGAATCAAAGAATCATGGAAATTATTGATACTGCCCTTCCGGTGTAATGAAAGCGGTAGTCTCTATAGAGTCAACATTTACGGGGATTAAGTGGAAACCACTCGCGCAATCTAATTTACTAAAACAATTGGCACCACTTAAACGAGCAATCTGTTCTGATATCAAAGGAATAGGATACCGATCCGACACCGTATTACTATTAAGTTCTCGATAATCAACACACATTCGATCGGAACCGTCGCGTTTTTTAACTAAGAGAGCAGGACTCGCAGATGGGGAGCAGCTAGGCCTAATAATATTAGCGTCTAAAAGCTCTTTAACTCGTTCACGAATAACGCTACGCTCGTCTGCTGACATTCTATATGGTCTACGCTGAACCGTACGACTTGGATCAATTAACCGAATTTTTAATTCACCAGTCTTAACACGCGTCGTTGGCATACCCGTAATAAAAAGATCATAAAAAGAATTTAAAACTTGCAAAAGTATTGGCTTATCGATTTCAGAAACGTCGGTATCAATTAAATTTAAATCAATTTTATAATTAGCTACATTACGTAAAGAATTCACTACTCGCACTTTTTCTCACCACTGAATTTAGCACCAAAACTTTCTTTAATCAAAGAGCATTCAGCACCAGAATCATACGAAAAACAATACTGCTCACCGTTATGTTGTAAACGTCCAGTGGGAGGTTGCACAGTGCACATGTCAACCCGCCGTTCGGGCCGCGAAGCGCCCGCGCCTCCGCCGCCGTTAGCTTGACCGCCGCCGCTCGTACATCGAACGGCGATGTGACCAGGCTGGCCACATTTGAAGCACACCAGGGACTTTGTAGCGGGCTTTTGAGCCGCCTGATTTGGTAGTATTGATCTTGACTCCATTGGTTTGCTCCGACACTCCGCCCTTTTGTGTCCAGTTTTACCACAGTAAAAACATTTCAATTGAGTCATCCTCGCGCGCTTGGTCTCTGACGCGCCTGGAGTTTCAGCAGAGATCTTGCGTTTTAGTTGAGAAAACGCATGAAGTTCTTGTTGAAGTTGTTCTCTTGACGTAATGTTGGTGGTAAACGCTAAACGCTGCAACCTTTGATCGAACTGCGATATGTGTGACAATACCGTTGCCACCGCAATTTGTTCTTTATCCACATCTTTCCACTTGTTAGTGAGTGACGTCATCATACGACTTGAATAAGCAACAAGGGATTCTTTGTCAGATGGTCGTTCACTTTGCATGTTTATGAGGCTACCCGTCAATGTTTCCGTCGACACAAATCTACTTGTGAATAGCACTTGAAACTCACTCCATGACATTCCTGGGTATGCTATTTGTGAGAGCCACGTCGACGCCTCGCCTTTGAGAGATTTGCTTATCGCCACCACAAGTTGACCGCCGGAAAAAGGATTTTCGGCAAAACATAAATCCGCGGTCGCACACCATGATCTTGCGTCCGTATCTTTCTTGTCAGGGTCGAACTCAGGTAATTCCACGGAGTTTGTCCTCGGTGATTGCAAGGCTTCGATTAGCGCGCGCATGTTCGCATTTTGTTGTTCAAACAACGCACTCCAACGGCTACTGTCTGTGTCTTCACTTTGAACCAACCCGTATCCCACTTCTGATAACGGGACTTGTACATTCTTGCCTATGTAATCTGATTCCATTTTTTAGATCTAACCTAGACTTGATAACAGGCAAGTTATTTTACTGTGGGCGTTTGTGGGTAGGTTGGTTTCAAATGATAGTAGGTACTGGATACAATATTCACTTTAATTATGATTCTAGTTACACTTATTATATGAACGCTAATTTAACTAATTACACACACGTGATACGGAACACAGACAGTTTCTACGAACACTCAGAAGACCCGCCTGGCACGAAACTTCGTGGCGAACTGTGTGCCCTTATTACTGAATTCACACTTAAGTTAAATTCCTAACTTCAGTCTTCCGGTTCATTCCATAGACTCCGTCTAACGCCTATAGATGGCGTTTGCGTTCCGTTCAAGTCAAATCGGCAACATTTTCCGACATATATTATATTGGAAATAAATTGGTAAAACAAGGTATTGGCTTGGTCACTGACTCCAAACAAGAGAATGAAAATCATCATGATCAACCCATTACCGGCTCACTACAGAGCACGGGTCTCCTCTCAATATGAGATGGGTTTGGCCATAGTCCACCACGCTGGCCATGTGCGGATTGGCAGACTTCACACGCCTTTGAGAACATTATGGAGAAGGAGAGTTTCCTCACGATGTTTTCCTTCACCGTTGAATCAAGTTATATTTTATTAGTTTAAAAACGCACATAACTCCGAAAAGTCAGAGGTGCGTGCCCGGATTCGAACCACCTCTGATTAGGAGGCTGACGCCCTAACCACTAGGCTATCACCGCTTCTTCGAATGAAAATAAATTAGCCAAATTAACGTTAATTGACAAAGAAGGTACACGATTATATGCGAGCGAAGCCGCGGGGCAAAGCTAGTAGATTAATAAATACTATCTATGATATTTTCAAGTCGTCAGTCTCCTAGCGCAGTTTGAGTACACCAAGAGATTACCCTAAAACTAAAAATCTTAAAAAATAAATTAATATATAACATCATAACTAAAATATATTACTAAAAGGAGTCCCTTTAGGCAAGTTTCCGAAGATACTGGCATCGTTCCCCCTTTGAATGGCTAGACTAATTCTTTGTCCGAGGTAGCTGGCAGCTCTTCGGTGTCCTGTGATGTCGACTAACCTTTTTGCTATTTCCTCAAAAAGCCTTATAGCGCTAGGACCCCACGGACCAAGGGTCTCGACACCGAATGAGACAAAATCATATCATATAATGTGATATAAATACATCTTCTATCATATAGAGCAAATTGCAAAAAGCGTATCTGTTACATACGAGTAAAAAGATAGCATAAGCTAACAGTAAAATAAGTAAAATTGGAAAACGTGTTGGGCAAACAACCTTTCGTTTATTTTCGTTGCAAAATGATCCGTTAGCGCATGTATGTCTCGCGCGAGTAAAACTTTAAGCGATGTAAAACTATGCAAATATTCATCAGTGTTTGCTCACTTTATGCGGAAATGTTGTAACATTGGATACGTAGTGTGCTATAAATATTTGCAGATGGGGAATATTTTCTTTGGATCAGCCTAGTGATGGAAAATATACAGTTTCAATTCGGCCATAAAAAATATTATATAAAGCTTTGAGTGGGACACGAACTGTAAAGAACTGACTCTCTTATTTCACTTAGTTTAGTTATTTATATTTATAGTTTAGTTAGTTTGGGCCTCATAAGAAGGCTCAGAGTCACTCAGTGAGCAATGGAGAGAGCTATGCTAGGAGTATCTCTACGTGATCACATCAGGAATGAAGAGATCCGTAGAAGGACCAGAGTTACCGACATAGCTCAGCGAGTTGCGAAGTTGAAGTGGCAATGGGCGGGGCACATAGCTCGGAGAACCGATGGACGTTGGGGTCCCAAGGTGCTGGAATGGCGACCTCGCACCGGTAAACGTAGCGTTGGTCGACCCCCAACAAGGTGGACAGACGACATTAAACAAGTCGCAGGGAGCCGCTGGATGCAAGCGGCCCAAGACCGTGGCCATTGGAACTCCTTACAAAAGACCTATGTCCAGCAGTGGACGTCTATCAGTTGAAATTATGATGATGATGATGATAGTTTAGTTAGTTTAGATATTACTTATTTCAGTTTTTTGACATTATTAATTATTGATTAAAGTGATACATAAGGAGGGTTGTAGTGAAAAATGACGGGCTTTAAAAAAAGTACAAAAAAAAAGTACAACCATATTGTAATTAGATATTTATATAAATTTATTTTTTATTTTATTACAGGTTAGCCCTTGACGGCAATCTCACCTGATGGTAAGTGATGACGCAATCTAATATAGTAACGGGTTATTCTGTAACGCATATGGTAAACCCATAATCCTAATTGATTTCTAAGCCACATTGTGCTGGAACGCTAAGTCGCTTGGCGACACATCTTTGTCGGTAGTGTGGTAACTAGCCACGGCCGAAACCTCCCACGAAACCGGATGAGCTGGGAATCGAACCTCGAATCTCCAAGTTTACAATGCAAAAGCGCACGCGCTGCACCACGGAGGTCGCCAAATTTTTTAGGATTTTTTTTTACATTATAAATTGATTATAGTTGTAGACCTACACAAATACTTCACAACCGTGATTTATGAATAAAGAACGTCATCTTTATTGATTATATTTCAATTACTTTTTCTAATCTAATCTTAGAGGCGAACCCACCAACCTCATCATGGACATAAAGTTGTTATAGTTTCAACGAAAAAATAAAAACTTGAGAGGTGTCAGGGGATACCCGGATGGAACGAAGTTTCTTTCGATTAATTAGTGAAGGAATTGTAATAAAATTTTATTTTTTTTAAGTTATAATAATATTTTTTTTATTATTAACAAATATAATGTTATATAAACTTAATCAGTAGGCTCAATTTTGTACTCCATCAGCAACATCCGGAACTTGTGCAGAAACACTGTCAGGATTCATTATTATTATTATTTTTTATTATTTATTATTTACAAAAAACTTGTATACACTCAACAAAAATAATCGTCGCGACACCACACTGTTCAATGCGAAATAGAAATGAATGAAATATCTGGCTTGCTTTCTATAAGAGAGAGAGAGACAGACAAAGAAACATGCGACGCCGCACAGCTTACAATAACAAAAAGTGTCGTGACAACTTTTCGTAAGAATTTTTTCCGTCTAGCCCCCTTTCACACAATAAGGAACTTCGTTCCAATAAAAATAAAAAAGACTATATAGTTTATATTACGAGTTGAAGACTATCGTGCGAAAGTTTGAAATTCTGATAACGTCCTCACAGTACGGCTATGTTTCTGAAACAAATCGACTTTCCATGTCCCCGCAATATTCCGAGTGAGAAAGGAAAATAGTGAACGTTTGTACGTACCGCGTTGAAGTTCTCAGAAGGAGGCATTGTTTGCGATGTGGCCGACATTGAGGCTTTGTCGAGCCGGCTGCGGATGGTTCTCGTTGTTTACAATGTGCCCACTTCCCCTACGTGGCCATTATGATATTATTTAATGTTGGTGATCTCAGCACCACCTAAAGATCAATCGCAATCTATTCCCCGGCTAAGTTTGTTGTGGGCTTCTTCTTAGACCGGGGCGCGTTTGGAACCCTCTTTAATATAGCTTTAGGTATATATATATATATCTTTAAAATAGCTTTAGTTTTAAGTTAACTAATATAGTTATCACATGAAATAGCTACTATGTAAATTATTGACCGGGGCGCGTTTGGAACCCTCTTTAATATAGCTTTAGGTATATATATATCTTTAAAATAGCTTTAGTTTTAAGTTAACTAATATAGTTATCACATGAAATAGCTACTATGTAAATTATTGACGTGTCAAAAGTGCCTTTTTAAGGACTATTTGAATAAAGATTATTTTGAATTTGAATTTGAATTTATTAAAAGTAATCGCAAGTAAAAATCCCAGCGATAAGCCAGATTGTTTACGCTGTATTCAAATCAAAATCAAATCAAAAAATAGCTTTCACATAAACCTATTACAGGCATTTATGAATCGTTCATTTCATTACTTCTATTCGTGAAGTGATGGTGATAACTACAATCCACAACTTAAAAAGCTAAGAGGGTTAGAATCTCGTTCAAAGGTTTCCTGTGTGGCCAATGCCCTGCTTCAGAAAGTAAGCTTAAGGCGAATGTCTAAATTTTAAAAAAGTAGGACTTTCATACAAACTTCCAACCCCTATTTTACCCCCTTAGGGGCGGATTTTCAAAATATCCTTTCTTAGCTGACATCTCTTAACTATCAACTACCTACTTGCTAAATTATAGCTTTATACGTACAATAGTTTTGAGATCTCGTGCTTAATCAGTAAGTATGTAAGTAACTGACCTTTCGCTTTTATATATATAGATGTATCATTATTGTTTTATTGGTTTCTGAAAACCCTGCAAGCGACATGTATCATTTCATTTCGGCTGAATAAACGCAATTTTATTTTATTTATTATCTCTTTTATTTATTTATTTATCTCCTCTTAATCTAGCCTAACAGGATAAAAATCTAATTTGCTAGAGTAGTCTAATATAAAAGTATATATATATAAAAATTGCCTAAATTTAAATCCGGTAACATATCATCCATGATAAGAGGAGATAAATAAATAAATAAATTTTTTATTCTTTCTATACTTTTGTGCGGCTTAAGTGTTTCTATTTTCAATCATTCAGTCTTATTACTAATCCTTCACTGTCCGGTTCCTGACAGCGGGCTGTATCTCTTGAGAAAGCAAGTTGACATTTTCACACAATGTGTATTTCTATTGCCACTTTAACATCAAAATAGTTTTTTTTTTACTCACCACAAGTAAGCCCTTGACTGATTCTCACCTGATGGTAAGTGATGATACGGTCTAAGATAGTAGCGGGCTAACCTGTCAGGGCTATGGTAAACTCATACTCCTAATTGGTTTCTACACGACATCGTGCCGGAACCTTAAATCGCTTGGCGACACGTCTTTGTCGGTAGGGTGGTAACTAGCCACGGCCGAAGCCTTCCACCATTATTTTTAGATTTCACACTAATATTGTACTTGCGATAGTTTGTATTTAAAAGTGCTATGTATATATGTTTATGTTTTATGATTGTCATTTTTTTAATTTTAGGCCAGAAGACTTGTGACAATTTTGGTGAAAGGAAAATAACGCAAAAATTGTTTAGAAACTATTCAGATTCGAACAACATTGCCGGCTCAATACAGAGCACGGGTCTTCTCTCAATATGAGAAGGGTTTGGCCATAGTCCACCACGCTGGCCATGTGCGGATTGGCAGACTTCACACGCCTTTCAGAACATTATGGAGTACTCTCAGGCGTGCAGGTTTCCTCACGATGTTTTCCTTCACCGTTAAAGCAAGTAATATTTTAATTACTTAATAAAGCACATAGGTCCGAGGAGTTAGAGGTGCGTGCCCGGGTCCGAATCCCCGACCTCTGGTTTGGAGGCTGGCGTTCTAACTATTAGGCTATCACAGATTCGAACATCATTGCATATTAATTAAAATGTTTCATAGTATTTTAATGTGTAGTCACCATATTTTTTAAAGTACGTGATTAAAAATGAAATTATTTACATCACAATTGTATAAAACGCAGCGCCTGTGAGAAAAATATTGATTTAACGCGCGATTTTTAGTAATTTTTGACAAATATAAGAATATTTTATTACTCCCAACTTTATACAATTGACTTACTCTGCCTTTTTTATATATCTGTTTAAGAAGTAGAAGTAATAGAAGTTTTATATGAGAGCCCGTCAGCCTTTTTTAAAACTAGCTAACGCCCGCGACTTCGTCTGCGTTGAGTTAGTGTGTCTGTTTGTCTTTCAATCACGAAGCAATAGATTACTTATCCGAATTACTTGAAATAATTACAGGATAAACATTAAAGTATCTCCTTTTTAAAAAAAAAGAATGAGTGAAATCAGATATTGATTCGTTGGTGGGAGAAGTTGTGTGAGGCGCCCGAGACGTGATGGCACAGGCGGTGGCATGCGCGTGAGCTGCGCGCGGTACTGGACAGTACTTGGACATTGCAACATTACTTTAATTTTCTAAAATAAAAGACATTTTTGTAAAATAAAACTAGCCTAAGTTACTTCTTATTACATCAGCTACCTGCCAATAAAAGTTCCGTAAAAATCGGTCCAGCCATTTCAGAGATTAGCCGAAACAAACAGACAGACAGACAAAAGTTAAAAAAAAATTTTTTTGGTGTATGTACCGTATACATATTCATATGCATGTAGTAAAAACGGTTATTTCAATATTACAAACAGACACTCCAATTTTATTTATTTGTATAGATGATATGTATTCAGCCAGAGAAAATATATGGTTGGTATGGGATTTGTAGACAACTGAGATTTCTCATTCAAAAAAACTGTACGTAACTGAGATTTCTCATTCAAAAAAACTGTACGTAACTGAGATTTTATATTCAAATTTCGAACTGAATACTCATTTGAGTATCAATCAGACTAATATCAATAAAGAGGGGTTAGCCCAGATAAGGCTGACGTCGGGACGATGATGCTGAAAACGAAGATTTCATAATAAAATCTCATCTAAAATCTCGCCTATTCCCGACGTTCCATTACAACTTTCGCCTAAACGAATAAAGACGTTGGAGCTGGAATAACTTTATCTTCCGGAGAAAATTTAACCTTACGGAAAAATTACGTAGAGGGTCCTCGCCGGGCGGACTGTGAGATCTTTAGCGATTTATTACTCTCCCGGCTCCCGGCTAGCGGGGAGTTTAGGATGTTACGAAATAATTATTTTATTTATTTACACACTACAAGTTAGCCCTTGACGGCTATCTCACCTGGTGGTAAGTGAAGATGCAGTCTAGGATGGTAGCGGGCTAACCTGATAGGGGCATGGTAAGCCCACACTCCTAATTGGTTTCTACGCGACATCGTGCCGGAACGCTAAATCGCTTAGCGACACGTCTTTGTCGGTAGGGTGGTAACTAGCCACGGCCGAGGCCTCCCACCAGACCAGACTCGAGCCGGGAATCGAACCCAGGACCTCCAGCTTTATAATGCGACAGCGCGCGCACTGCGCCACGGAGGTCGTCAAATAATAATGCATTTCAATTTAAACAGAAAATCCTAAAAATATATATATATATTTTTTATATACATAGCGAGCAAACGAGCAGGTGGGTCACCTGATGGTATGTGATTACCGCCGCCCATGAACATTTGCAGCCACAGAGGAACCGCCAATGCGTTGCTGGCCCTTGAGCAATTTGTTAATCCGCCCTTTGAAGATCCCCATATTATAACCATTAGGAAACACAGAAGATGGAAGCTATAAGCTAAAATATACACTTTTCTTGTTTCTTCTCGACTTTATCAGCGTACGAGGTCTGAAAAGTAATAATAAAATCATCTTAATCACATCTGTGGGAAGCTGGAAGAGATCTCATACAGAGATAAGCATTCTTTGTATACCTCTTATCATGATCAACCCATTACCGGCTCACTACAGAGCACGGGTCTCCTCTCAATATGAGAAGGGTTTGGCTATAGTCCACCACGCTGGCCATGTGCAGATTGGCAGACTTCACACGCCTTTGAGAACATCATGGAGAACTCTCAGGCGTGCAGGTTTCCTCACGCTGTTTTCCTTCACCATTGATACAAGTGATATTTTAATCTTTAAAAACGCACATAACTCAGAAAAGTTAGAGGTGCGTACCCAGATTCGAACCGCCAACCTCTGATTAGGAGGCTGACGCCCTAACCACTAGGCTATCAGCGCTTCATACCTCTTATATGTGTTTGTAATCACAAATTTGGTGCAAAAAAAGGAAAGATGGGTTGAGTAGAACAGTATCTGGATATCTCAACTAACTTTAGAAAGCCAGATTCCGTGTCAGTCAATTAGTACTTACTGACTGAAATAGATCGTAGGTATGACCAATTTGCCCGGGAAGTATACAACGGGTCCCCCGGGTGTCCAGTAAAACCTGCGAGAGGGACATGCCGTGGTGGTTTTTAGTCGGGTATACACCCCTTCGGGGTTGGGAGTCCAACATAACCTCGTTCCCGCCCAAGGGTACGGAGGTAGACATTAAGCTTTTCCACCACGACAAAAAAAAAAGGTATTGTAGCTGCCCATACAAAACTGCACTACATGGCGCATACATCGGCGCGCACCGCACGTCTGCTCCGGTCGCCGGCCGCCTGCGACTGGAACCTCGGGTCGGCGCAATGAGCCGCCTAGTAAACGCCGCGCCGCCGGCGCAATACCAGCTTGAGCGCGGTATTTATACCTTCCTGGACCCGCGCGCGTCCGCGGTTCACAGCGCGCGGGGGGCCGCGCCCCGCACCACTCGACGGGCGCTCTCGCACGCTATTGGCTGGCAGAAGGAGCTACTCAGTACCATACTTATACCTAGACTTCTAACTATCTAAATAAATGTGGCTAGGTAGTGTGTCAAATCATTCCACTCCAGTACATACGATTCAATAAAACTATTCAACAAGACTAGCAAGCAGTTCTACTTTCCCTCGTCAAGCTAAAGTATGACCAATTTACACTCTTGTATTAACTCCGTAAGGTATGAGCTATTGTCCGAAACATCGACTACTTTATCCCCGTAGTGTATTTAATCTATATAATTTTCACATAAAATTTAATTTTGTAACCGTTGGCTCGACGCCAAAAAAGTTCTCAGCGGAGTTCCTTTTTATTTCACTTCCACCAAAATGTCTATATTGACCTTAATTTTAAGATGTTGGAGACGAATTATTTGCTCGGAAAACTAAATTGAAATCTCTCCAAAATACTTGACTTAATCCGAACGTGATACCCGGAGTTGTATTAATTTGTCAATTTAGAATGGAGCTTTTGGTCTTTCCCACAAAATGAAGGATTTATGTTATACATTATAATTATAAACCCATTTACGGCCCACAACAGGTCAAGGGTCTCTTCTCAGGTGGTCATAGGCCAACACAGTAGCTTAGGTGGATTAGTAGACTTATATATATACCCTTACATACCCTTGAGAATATTATGGAGAAACTCTCGGGCCGGCAAATTTGTCACAATGTATTCCTTCACCGTTAAAGCAAGTGACGTTTAATTGAAAATTGCTTAAATTGATTAAAAACGTATGAAATGCACATAACTCAGATATTTTATACAAGCCGTGGATTGAAATTTGTTCGTGATAAAAAAACTGATATATTATCTCACCATTTGGTAAAATATTTATTCGATATTTTTTGGTTATTTTTAAATTCTATGTAAAAAAATTAAGTATTTTAACAGAATCAGATGTTCAATTTGTTTGAGAATCACTAAACTACAAAGAAATGCTCATCAATTACACGTGAAAGAAGTTTTAAAACATTCAGCGAGAACTATCAAATGAATGGCCGATAAACGTAGTGTTTATATTCTCATTGGCTGAGAGCGTGCTATATTTTTTTAAGGCTATAGATTCCAGTCCATTAAGGCCATTAGTCAAAAAAATAATGTCGCAAAGCTTACAAATGCTTATTTAGCATATTTAGTCATGAAAATAATAGTTTTCTTTTCTAGTAAATAATATTGATCAAAAATGTTCGTTAATCTATTTAGGTAATTATATTAAATGATCCTAAAATTTGTGTAGGTGCCTTAATTTTACCCATAGACATACTCTCATGTAGATTGTTGGTAAAAAAGTGGTGTTTGCTGATAAGCTGTCCCGACTGTGCTTTGTTTGAATAACTCCCGGAAAAGTAGTCACAGACACACATCCAAAATTGAAATAAATAAAAACGAAACCAATGACTACATTGGATAGCTAAAAAAAAAATAAAAACAATATAAAAGACATAATATAGTGAAACCGCCTAACTGCAATTTGAACTCACTCGCGGCCCCATATGAAATATTCCGTAATGTAGACATTATTGAGAATGAGCAAGATATTCTTTCTTGTATAGAACCCTATGTAATTTTATTTTATTTGCAAAACCGACGACCTCCGTGGCGCAGCGCGCGCGCTGTCGCATTGTAAAGTTGGAGGTCCCGGGTTCGATTCCCGGCTCGAGTCTGGTCTGGTTGGGACATGTCGCCAAGCGATTTAGCGTTCCGGCACGATGTCGCGTAGAAACAAATTAGGGGCGTGGGTTTACCATAGTCCTAACAGGTCAGCCCGCTACCATCCTAGACAGCATCATCACTTACCACCAGGTGAGATAGCAGTCAAGGGCTAACTTGTAGTATATACTTGTTGTATAAAAAAAAAAAAAACAAAATTTCAACTCTCTGCAAACGAAGGAAAATATGCATGGCAAAGGCTTAGTCCGGTAGGCCACTTTTGGGTTATGGAAACCAAAAATCCATGGAGTCTAGCACACGACGATAGGACATCTAGCGGTTATATATAAGATCCCACTGACACCAATATCTCTACGCCACGTGCACAGTTAGAGGTGAGGAGGTTTCCCCACCCCCTCAGGTGGGGGTGAAGGACCGTGCAGTCGATACGGGTGCAACGAACTATTACCACTGGGTGAATAGGCGTCCGCAGCGTTTTTAGGACGAGTCAAGTTTGCTTCTTATCAGCGCAAATGTATAAGTAGTAAATTATACGCCGTAATATTCTTCGTTCAATATTGACCCAGATATTACCATATTATAGTATCTTACCAAATCTAACAGATATGGAGTCCGGTTTCCGGTTCCGGAAGTACTTTTATTACAAGCATGAGTATCAAATGTTGTTCTAATAAAATAGCTCTTAATATAATCTTAAGTGGCATGTGAGATGCCGATAACAAAAAGAAAATTTACCCGGCTAAGTTTGTTGTGGGCTTCTTCTTAGACCGGGGCGCGTTTGGAACCCTCATAGCTTTAGTTGTAAGCTTACGAATGTAGTTATCACCATCAAATCACTACTATGTAAATTATTGATGCGTCAAAAGTGCCTTTTATTTGTATATAAATATTATGATTGATTGATTGTTTAACATATTTTCAAACTACAATTAATTTTTTGACCTATATTTTATATTTCAGTTTTATAATATGTATATATATATTGCCTCAAGTTAATCACTAAGACTTATCTTCTTTTGAAACTATTTGTGAACATTGCGAAAACCTGTAAAAAGTTAAACATTCACATTAGCTCACAACGTTGAAAAATGGTTATAAATAATGTATTAGCTATTGATTTTCCGAAATAAAACAGACAAACATACCCATTTACATACACACGCCGTTATAATATTGCGGAGATGTGTTAAAAGTGAACAAAAGTTTTTCTATTTCAACGTACAACGTCAGCGGTTTCTATAAATTTTATCGGGGAAGTGCAAACCAAAATCTGGGTTAAGCCGAAATCTATTTGTATTCAAGCGAATAGAAGAGTCCCCGAACCGACTAAAACTGAGTTCAATGCCTGCTTTCGGTATTTTCAGAGTGCAGGCCGTGCCTAGTTGAAAGCACTAGAAGCCCGCAAAAATATTTTGTTCAAAAAAAAAAAAACAGTTACACGTAACATGCATTAGCTTGGCTTAAATTGCTATAGTCCTCGGTGAACCCAAAGAAATCTATATGATATAATGTCAAATAAAAGTCAAAGCCCCAATTTTATTTCCAAAGGTAGGTGTATACAAAGTGGTTTTAAGACTTCACATAAATTTGTATATTTTCATGAAATGCTGACAACTACATTCATCACGATCAACTTATTACCGGCTCACTACAGAGCACGGGTCTCTTCTCAATATGAGAAGGATTTGGCCATAGTCCACCACGCTGGCCATGTGCGGATTGGCAGACTTCACACGCTTTTGAGAACATTATGGAGAACTCTCAGGCGTGCAGGTTTCCTCACGATGTTTTCCTTCACCGTTGAAGCAAGTGATATATATTTTTTTAAACGCACATAACTCGGAAAAGTTAGAGGTGCGTGCCCGGATTCGAACCGCCGACCTCTGATTAGGAGGCTGACGCCCTAACCATTAGGCTATCACCGCTTAATGTATTTAGTGTATTTAATCTGCGATAAATGCATGTATAAGAACTGGATCTCCGTATAAATCATAGCAATACCAATACATATTATACCATATTGTTAATAATTCTCGGCTATCGTTATCATAAGACAGTATCTACGATAAATTACCGAAATGCTTCAAACAAATTGGGGCGTTGTACTCGTAAAGTGTAACATTACCAGGCATAAAGGCTTCGCGATCGATACGACCTGGACTAGCGCCAATTTATCGAAGATAAATGGAATTAGACATGTACGCTGGTTTTATGTACGTTTCAGATTGTATCGTGCATATTATATTCATAAAAAATCAGCACGCCAACGATAATGTAGTACCAACATAGATAATGAATAAAAAAAATAACAAATAATATAGAAAAAACTATTTGTAACAAAAATAAGTTTTATTATGTTTTGTACACTCCTATTGATTCCTATTGTTTGCGTGTATTGCTTTGTTTTGTTTATTGGAAAAAGAATATCAATCGATGAACTATCATCGATTGATATTCTTTGATAATCGATGATTTTTTTTTTTTTTTATCCACTACAAGTTAGCCCTTGACGGCAATCCCACCTGATGGTAAGTGATGATGCAGTCTAAGATGGTAGCGGGCTAACCTGTTAGGGGTATGGTAAACCCACACTCCTAATTGGTTTCTACGCGACATCGTGCCGCCGGAACGCTAAATCGCTTGGCGACACGTCTTTGTCGGTAGGGTGGTAACTAGCCACGGCCGAAGCCTCCCACCAGACCAGACTCGAGCCGGGAATCGAACCCAGGACCTCCAAGTTTATAATCCACAGCGCGCGCGCTACGCCACGGAGGTCGTCAAAAATAGTTAGTTAGTTATTAGTGATAGTTCATCGATTGATAGTTCTATCGCGAAAAATATGTTTATTATTTATTTCTAAGTATTATCGCACAGTATTTTTTTCACCGATGGACGTTGGGGTCCCAAGGTGCTGGAATGGCGACCCCGCAACGGTAAACGTAGCGTTGGTCGACCCCCAACTAGGTGGACAGACGACATCAAACGAGTCGCAGGGAGCCACTGGAAGCAAGCGGCCCAAGACCGTGAGCATTGGAACTCCCTACAAAAGACCTATGTCCAGCAGTGGACGTCAATCGGTTGATAATGATGATGATGATGATTTTTTTCAAGCAATTAAAATATCACTTACTTCAACGGTGAACGAAAACATCGTGAGGAAACCTGCACGCCTGAGAGTTCTCCATAATGTTCTCAAAGGCGTGTGAAGTCTGCCCATCCGCACATGGCCAACTTGGTGGACTATGGCCAAACTCTTCTTATATTTAGAGGAGGCCCATGCTCTGTAGTGAGCTGATAATGGGTTGATCATGATGATAATCGCACCTAAAACTATTCATCTTACAATATCAAAATCATTTATTTATCATATAAAGTTATTGTATATCCAAGTAGTGTATAATGCACACACAAATAAAAAAGTCATGATAACTCTAACACCAAGTAACTAAACAAGTATAAAAAGAGAAAGAAAAACTACGCGCACTTGTTTCATTTTCCAACTTTCCTAGTAGGAAAAAAAACTAAGTAAATTACTAGGCGTTGGAAACATGAGCGTGGTCGCACTTTTCAGGGTTCCTTAGACAAATGAGGAACCCAATTTCTTCACATCTATCTTTGAAATTTTTTTTTCGGACTGAATATTAGCTGCACTAACCCTATTGGTTGCGGCAGCGTAACCGAGCTTCTTTCCGAAGCTCTGCCAGAAGAAATTTTGAGTCCTAGGGTTCGATGAAACTAAGGGAACGTCTGCTTAGGCAACGTTTGGGAAACGGGGGGGTCGGACGGTGAGTGGTCCGTACGTCTCCGAGGCCGTGGATGGAGCCCACGTCCGGATGACGTAAGATAGCGGGGACCTCGTCTTCGCCGGCGAAGACGGTGTATCTTTGAAAGTATTCACTAAGTATAAAATAGACATCTTCAGTGATAGCATCCCTAGTATTAAGATTAAATTAAGAAACGGCAAATAGTTTTTGAGAATTGTTTTTTCTCTTTTATGTTACTAAAATTCAAATTCAATTCAAATAATCTTTATTCAAATAGTCCTTTAAAAGGCACTTTTGACGCGTCAATAATTTACATTCGATGGTGATAACTACATTCGTAAACTTAAAACTAAAGCTATGAGGGTTCCAAACGCGCCCCGGTCTAAGAAGAAGCCCACATCAAACTTAGCCGGGTTGTGATCATCTAGGTAATTTTAAGTCATCATTATTATTTTTAACGGTTTGTACCCCATCTTGTGCATGCTATGTTCGCATCAAGAAGTCAATTTTATACATTAAGATATTTTTGTATTGTAATGAAGTATGACTTTGCAAATTTTTACAGTTTAAACTAAAAGCTTGACTGAATGGAACTCCATGTAACTTGAGTTCTGTACTAAATAAAATACAGTAATTATTTTATAAACGCTACGCTAAGAGCGCTATCTGTGGAAGTGTGCATTAATTTGTGCTTTAAGATAAGTTTTACATTTTACTCTGACGTAACAGTGTTTTGATACTCGAATACCTTACGCCAGCCTACTTTTCTTATATTACAGATACTGATATTAAAGGGTATTGCGTAGATGGTTGCTAGAGTCTGCCATACAGTAAATGATTTATATCAAAGTTGCGATGGCAAAACAATTTGATATAACGTACAGTTCTTTTTAATCAACTTTTTATACCTTTGAAGTGTAGCGCTGAGCTGACGGGCATACTAACACATGGCGACCTCCGTGGCGCAGCGCGTCCGCTGTTGCACTTTAAAAAGTTTGAGGTCCTGGGTTCCAATCCCGGCTCGAGTCTGGTCTGGTTGGAGGCTGCAGCCGTGGCTAGATATCGATAAAGACGTGTCGCCAAGCGATTTAGCGTTCCGGCTCGATGTCGTGTAGAAACCAATTAGGAGTATGAGTTTACCATACCCCTAACAGGTTAGCCCGTTACCATCTTAGACCCATGTCAAGGGCTAAATTGTGGTGTATAAAAAAAACATAAGCCAATTTACTGTCACTTTGCAAGGTAGAAAATTTTAAACAATATGTACTTATCCGTTTGGAACTTCCGACAATCGTAGCATACCCACGGAAACACTGCGGAACCCGAGCGCGTTCTGACACACTTGACTGGTTTTTTTCAGGTCGTAGTAGTGAAGCAAAAAATATTATGCTAGTTAAAAACTTCGGTCTCAAGCACCCACCGTGTTTAAACTTGTTTGTTTTTATTTTTTTTCATTTTTCAAAAGTACTCAAGAAATTTGTTGGAGAGTCGAGGGAAATTACTGAATTAAAAAGTTTGGTTCAAAGCAATTTCTCTATTAAGCTAATAACGCTTTTTCTGATTACGCTTGTGGTGTTTGAGTTAAAGAATCTGATGAATGGTATCTTCCCAGTTCCCAGATACCTTCTAGTTGCCAGAGATCGGATGACAAAGATTGGGTCACTAAACTCCCATATGAGTTTTAATATGATCATATTAAAACTAGGTTTTTTTTATCCACTACAACATAGCATAGCATACAACATAGCTGAACCAATAAGACCGCCTTTGCATACATATGTGTTAAGTGTTTTGTGTTGTTGTTTTCTTTAAAAATTGTGTGCAATAAAGAGTATTTATCTTATCTTATAGCCCTCTAACTTTTCGTAGTTATGTGCGTTTTTAAAAACAATTAAAATATCACTTGCTTCAACGGTGAAGGAAAACATCGTGAGGAAACCTGCACGCCTGAGAGTTCTCCATATTGTTCTCAAAGGCGTGTGAAGTCTGCCAATCCGCACACGGCCAGCGTGGTGGACTATGGCCAAACCCTTCTCATATTGAGAGGAGACCCGTGCTCTGTATTGAGCCGGTAATAGGTTGATCATGACGATAGCCCTTGATGACAAACTCACCTGATGGTAGCGGGCTAACCTGCCTCTGATGAGGAGTCTGACGCCCTAACCACTAGGCTATCACCGCTTCACCGGTTAATAGATTGCATAATTGTAAAAATAAACACCCAGCTCATTCCGACTGCGTCAATGTATCCGGTGTGTATGTACGTATGGAGCTCATACAAAAGCAGCTCCCACTCGCCATTGTTCTTACGAAACAATAAACTGGCGCGCTGAACGCGAAACTCGACCACCGCTGTACAAAGTTATCACTAAATTACACGACACTGTTTCATATTAAAAAAAACTACTAAAAAACGATAAAAAACGAACTAAAAATTAACCTTATTTCATACCATGTACCTAACATGGTACATAACACTATCATCTAGTCTTGAATTTATAAGAACGCAAATCCTTAAAATTTTAATCTGAAAAATGCGAGTAAATATTAAAAATATTACATTATATTTTCATTGGTTCTTCGAAATTGAGCAAAATTGCAAATTAATCCGACATAAGAGAGCGAAAATCACGTTAAAATATTCCGTTACATACTTACATACTCTTCTTTTTCTTTTTCTTGCCATTATTCCCCATTATCGCGGTTCGAATCCGGGCACGCATCTATAACTTTCGGAGTTATATGCGTTTTAAAAAAAAAAAAAAAATATCACTTGCTTTAACGGTGAAGGAAAACATCGTGAGGAAACCTGCACGCCTGAGAGTTCTCCATAATGTTCTGAAAGACGTGTGAAGTCTGCCAATCCGCCACATGGCCAGTGCGGTGAAACCCTTCTCATATTGAGAGGAGACCCGTGCTCTGTAGTGAGCCGGTAATGGGTTGATCATGATGAAATCCCTAAACCACTGGGTTGCATCACGTACCTACTGTAGCATTTACTTCATCACCACTACTTCATTCTGTTAGTAGTAAAACCGTGATATAAAATAACAAATATGTATAATAGTATAGTATTCCTCAACAACTAGGATAATTAAATGCAAAAATGATTTTTTTATCCAACTATTATTTACAGAGCACGATTCAACAAATAAATACAAAAGGCAGTCCATTGACTGCATCGCTGGCAGATGTAAAAGCTGTAACAGTCTTCTATTATTCCCCTTATCTCACGCTACGTGGGTCGGCACATGTCTTCGCATATTCTATTTCAACTTGAAAACATGTTTTGATTTTTGCATATTTTTACGAACGGTCGCCTCCTTATCGCCAATCTTCTGCATAGGATACTGCAATATGTAAACTGAATACAATGTATAGAAGCGGTGATAGCCTAGTGGTTAGGGCGTCAGCCTCCTAATCAGAGGTCGGCGGTTCGAATCCTGGCACGTACCTCTAACTTTTCGGAGTTATGTGCGTTAAAAAAAAAAAATATCACTTGCTTCAACGGTGAAGGAAAACATCATGAGGAAACCTGAACGGCTAAGTGTTCTCCATAATGTTCTTAAAGGCGTGTGAAGTCTGCCAATCCGCACATGGCCAGCGTGGTGGACTATGGCCAAACCCTTCTCATATTGAGAGGAGACCCGTGACCCGACCTCTGTAGTGAGCCGGTAATGCCGGGTTGTTCATGATGACACAATGTATAAGAGTATTTAATACTGAATTTCCAGGCCGAGATCCTTAAACTCGTCCTTTTATAATATCCCTATTTTTCTCTATATTTAACTATTTTAATTTAAGGTTTAGGTTAACGCGCTAACGGTTAAAGGTGCGGTTATTAATGTAGATTTATATGATACTGTAATATATTAACTGTATACAATATATTAGAGTATTCAATATTGAATTCCCAGGGCGGGTATCGAGGTTAAACCCGTAGAGAAACTAGATCCGCTTGCTTTTCCGGGATAAAAAGTATCCAATGCCTCGGGAAACAAGAATATCGAAGAACTTCGCCAAGATCAGACCAGGCGTTGAATGGAACATAGTTAACAAACAAATGACATAAAGATAAAGATAACAGTCAAACTTTCGCATTTATAATATTAGTTTTTTTTATACACTACAAGTTAGCCCTTGACGGCTATCTCACCTGGTGGTAAGTGATGATGCTTTCTAGGATGGTAGCGGGCTAACCTGTTAGGAGTATGGTAAACCCAAGCTCCTAATTGGTTTCTACGCGACATCGTGCCGGAACGCTTAAATCGCTTGGCGACACGTCGTTGTCGGTAGGGTGGTAACTAGCCACGGCCAAAGCCTCCCACAAGACCAGACTCGAGCCGGGAATCGAACCCAGGACCTCCAACTTTATAATGCGACAGCGCACGCACTGCGCCATGGAGGTCTCAAAAAACGGGTTATAGGTTTACGGAAGTGGTTGGAGGCGCGAATGCCGCCACTGTCCATCGAAAGGTTAAACTAGTGGACTATAAGGTTTGCTAATTTAGAATTCAGGCTTCCAATTGTCGGGCAGATGGGGCGTGAAGGATACGGGAATCGTGCACTAACCTCAGCGAGTCCACGACCTCGGCAGTGAGCACAGTTCACTGGCAACACACCAGCCAGAACACACCCTGGCACGCAGACATCTCGTGGGATCCGATGGCACTGCACAGCACTCATGACACCACACTCCGAAAATAGCGGTTACGCGAAGACAGACGAAGAAACATCGTGAATAAAACGTACACGCCTGAGATTTCTCCATAATGTTCTCGAAGACGTGTGATGTTTGCCAACCCACACAAGGCCACTGGACTATAGCCAAATCCTACTAATATTATAAACTTAATATGTGTATTGAATTTTTTATAATAGGAAGAGCGAGTCCTTCTGACACAGGTTAACTTAACAGAAGGTCTCAGCCTTATGGGATAATGTAATATGTGAACAAATATATATATTTTTTTTTTCATGGGTATTTTCTTATGGGTTAATGGGTTATGGTTATAATAACTGCGGTTTTGATAAGTTACTGTTAGTTTCTTCACAAGTTTTAATATTTAAGAAAAGCAATTCAATTGAAATATAAAAACTTCCGAATAAACTTCATTCAGAATTAGTTAATAAATGTTTTTTTTAATTAAATTATTTTTTCATCCGCCGCTAAAAAATTTGCAATTATTAATCGTGTTCGTGTTAAAGTGCGTATCTATGGGCTGGATTCCTTTTTATTAATATAAGTTTTATTTTTCACACATCTTAACCTGTTCATTTCATTCCTGCCGTGTCGTAACCTCGCTCTGTAAAGCTTTCAAAGGAACATTACATTTTAAATTTTAAGTTTCCCGGCTTTAGAATTCCTGCGATTTCTTTAGTGTGTGTAATATATCTCACTTTGTAGATTTCAGGTAACGTCTGTGTAGAATTCAATGCTTCTTATAAGAGTTAGAGGTGCGTGCCAGGATTCAAACCGCCGACCTCAAATTAGAAGGCTGACGCCCTAACCACTGGGCTATCACCGCTTAGTAGTATATAATATATATATATATTATATATTATATAAAAACAGCTGTAAGCTGCAAATTAGCTGCAATGTCTACTACCGACTGATTGGAATTTGTCTTACTTATGCTGAAAAATGAATGAAGCGGTGATAGCCTAGTGGTTAGGGCGTCAGCCTCCTAATCAGAGGTCGGCGGTTCGAATCCGGGCACGCACCTCTAACTTATCGGAGTTATGTGCGTTTTAAAAACAAAAATTAAAATATCACTTGCATCAATGGTGAAGGAAAACATCGTGAGGAAACCTGCACGCCTGAGAGTTCTCCATAATGTTCTCAAAGGCGTGTGAAGCCTGCCAATCCGCATATGGCCAGCGTGGTAGACTATGGCCAAACCCTTCTAATATTGAGAGGAGACCCGTGATCTGTAGTGAGTCGGTAATGGGTTGATCATGATGCTGAAAAATACTGCAAACAGCGTATCTTAAAATATACTTATCAGCGGCCAACTAATTGCTTCTAGCAGTCTTCAAACATAAACATAGATTTGACACTTATTAAAAAAAACTCGTGTGGGAAATTGTATATCATCATCATCATCATGATCAACCCATTGCCGGCTCACACACAGATCACGAATCTCCTCTCAATATGAGAAGGATTTGCCCGTAGTCAACCACGCTGACCGATGGGCAGACTTCGCACGCTTTTGAGAACGTTATGGAGAACTCTCAAGCATTTACATTCCTCACGATGTTTTCCTTCACCGTTGAAGCAAGTCTCGCAAGTTACCTCATACCATGCTGCCCAGCGATTTAATGCTCTGATTCTATGCCGTTTAGAACTAATTACGGTATGGGTTTAACATGACCATATACCTCATTTCCGAGATCCTTAAGCTCGTTCTTTTATAATATCCCCATTTTACTCTATATTTAACTATTTTAATTCAGCCATTAGTAAGTGTCTGGGTACAAAAGGTTAACGCGCTAACGGTTAAAGGTGCGGTTATAAATGTATATTTTATACTGCAAGGCGAGGTACTAATAAATGCAAATGTAAATTAAACCCACAAATTATAGCCATTACAATATATTTCTGACTGAACAATTTACTGTAAAATAGAATTGAATTATAAAATTTGCTCTAAACGTGACATAAAATTGTACTTGGCTATCATTTATTCAGGGTTTGTCGTGGCGACTAATGGCGCAAAGTGGCGTGAATGGAATTTTAATAATTAATCAAAACAGATATTCCATCGAGATATTTGTGGCAGACGGAACAAAGTGAATAATATAGTTCGATGAACCAATGTATCTTTACGAGTTTAAATATTTTATTTTATTAATAACAACGACAGGATCTTTTTTCATGTCGAATCCTATCTAACTTTACCACCATTATAAATGCATTTTTTATATACACTACAAGTTAGTCCTTGACAGCAATCTCACCTAATGGTAAGTGATGATGCAGTCTAAGATGGTAGCGGGCTACCCTGTTATGGTAAACATCTTTGTCGGTAGGCTGGTAAGTGGCCACGGCCGAAGCGTCCCACCTAACCAGAATCGACTTTTATTTTTATATTATTTCTTTTTATTAATATTATAAGGTATATATTAGTATATTTATTTAATATGTATTGTGTTATTTATGTAATCTAGTGTATGTATTAGTATGTAGTTATTAGTATGCAGGTTTTTACTTATATATTACGCCACCTATTTTCTTCTAATTTCGGTTTTCCTAATCCTAAGGTTGCCTGGCAGAGATCGCTACTAAGCGACAAGGCCGCCTTTTGTATCCTGTTTCTTTTTGTTTTTCTTATTATTTCTATCTATATGTGGTGTACAAATAAAGAATAAATAAATCGAGCTGGGAATCGAACACAACGTCCAACTTTACAATGCAACAGCGCGCGCGCTGCGCCACGGAGGTCGCCAAAACTATGAAAACTAATCCTCTTTTCTCTCTCTCTCTTTAAGTTATAGTAAGCTCAGTTATGGTACCAACAAAGGCAGCGTCATAATAGTTTTCAAGTTATCGGTTAACAAAAGTCACATAAATACGCTATATTAAGACGGGCCCTTGAGAACTCGTTATAAAGTTGGAGATAAAGATTGTATTTCGATACAATGTCGTCAATTCTCCTTCTCACGTGCCTTCTTTCAGTCTATACAACTTTTATATTAAAAGTTACGTTCGACTTTTTATGTGTCCCCGGTCACGGCGCTCGCATTGGAAAAACTTTTACTTTCATGCATAAAAGTGTTTTGTATTATCACTTTTTTGTTCATGCAAACTTTTATTATCGGTAAAGAAGAAGGAGACAACATCGTTGTATTCCTAAGCCAAATTTGCGGGTAAAAATATGAAATTGTCATCGTTCGCACAGTATAAGTTATTTGAACCAAATATTTGCCCTCATTATTTTACATATTTTTGACAAATAGGAAGATTATTTTAACTTTTGTAAACCAGTAGAAACTGCTACTGGGAAAAATATCTTGCCATCCAAAAAAATTATCATCATCATGATTAACCCATTGCCGGCTCACTACAGAGCACGGGTCTCCTCTTCACACACACCTTTGAGAACATTATGAAGAACTCTCAGGCATCCAGGTTTCCTCTTGATGTTTTCCTTCACCGTTGAAACAAGTGATATTTTAGTTGCTTAAAAACGCACATAGCTCTGAAAAGTTAGACGTGCGTGCCCAGGATCGAAACACCGGCCTTTGATTAGGAGTCGGACGCTTTAACCACTAGGCTATATTATTTTATAAAGCTGTACACACACACACAATTTGTGGCACAGCTATCAAATGACGCCAAAAATGGCAATCAGCTGAAGCGATGTCCGTCATGGAGACTATGATTCATATCTGCAGCTTTTGTAGTGTTAAAAATATTTAAGTTGTCATGGAGCAATAATGGAGCATCGTTGGAGCAAGTGATATTTTAATTGCGATTAAGCAATCAAAATATCACTTACTTCAACGGTGAAGGAAAACATCGTGAGGAAACCTGCACGTCTGAGAGTTCTCCATAATGTTCTCAAATGCGTGTGAAGTCTGCCAATTCGCACATGGCCAGCGTGGTGGACTATGGCCAAACCCTTCTCATATTGAGAGGAGACCCGTGCTCTGTAGTGAGCTGGTAAAGGTTTGATCATGATGATGATGATGGAGCAATAACGGAGAAGAGCCATTGAAGAGACGGGACTTTATTGTTCAGACTTCTGCAGTCGACATCTGCTGTTCCTAATGAAATAATTGCGAAGTACAACATATAGTGACAATATCAAGATATTGGCTATAGTTTAATCACTTTTTGATATGTCCAACTCACTTTCGGGTTTAGTCTGTTATCGTAAAGAAGCCACTATTTGTCACGTGACAATTTAGTCCTATATTCCTTGTCTTCTGTACCAGTATACTAGTATATAAAGGAAGGTTAGTATACCGGTACAGGAGAGTACCGGTACGTGCTGCTTCTTGCGGATCGGTTTGACGACCTCCGTGGTGCAGTGCGTGCGCTGTCGCATTATAAAGTTGGAGGTCCTGAGTTCGATTCCCGGCTCGAGTCTGGTCTGGTGGGAGGCTTTGACCATGGCTAGTTACCACCCTACCGACAAAGACGTGTCGCCAAGCGATTTTAGCGTTCCGGCACGATGTCGCGTAGAAACCAATTAGGAGCTTGGGCTTACCATACTCCTAACAGGTTAGCCCGCTACCATCCTAGACAGCATCATCACTTACCACCAGGTGAGATAGCCGTCAAGGGCTAACTTGTAGTGTATAAAAAAAAGAAAGTCAAATAAAGTGGAAACCATTACGGTTTCCACTTTATTTGACACTATAGAACTAAATAGTATGTAACGCTAGTAGAAACCTAATGTAACCTTATTAAACATACTAACAATCTATGGAAGCTTCCATGTCCGATTTAAATGAGAAATGAATAAACCATGCCGCAAATCCCTTAGTAACTACTAAGGGATTGATTTGATTTGATGGTGGACATAACCACATAAAACTTTATGTGGTTATGTCCACCATCACCTTCAGTTAATCATTGCAGCAGCCTTATTGTTCACTGTTTAAAGAATAATTAATTAACATTTGAATTAATGGTTAACAAGTCTTCTTTAGAAAGTGGGTCAGCATTTGTACAAGGAAGGGTTTGATTTATATATTAGATAAGGCTTTACGAGGGACGGCCGCAACAAAAAGGGAATCTTCAATCTGATTACCAGTACTGATGCAACCTTGTGAAATTGTATTATCAGTTATATGGAAGTTTATGTATAGGTAACTTGATAAGATTTAAGTCTCTTTTACATAACATAACGTTTGCCTGGTGGGAGGCTGCGGCCCTGGCTAGTTACCACCTTATCGACAAAGACGTGTAGCCAAGCAACTTATCGTTCCGGCACGATATCACGTAGAAACCAATTAGAAGTTTGGTTATATCATACCTTTAACAGGTTATAGCCTGCTACCATCTTAGACTGCATCATCATTTACATCAGGTGAAATTGCTATCAAGAGCAACTTGTAATGAATTAAAAACAATATAAATGTATATATATTCAGCTCACTTTCCTCTTGTACTCACCGTCCCGCTGTAAAGTGCCAGATCAAAACCGGTCAATCAACCCAGTTAACGTTTATACAAGGGATCCGCTCAATAGGAGGTTTATGTGCTGATTTCTTGCTAAGATTTTAAATATAAGCCAACCATTATTAATTTTGCAGGGTGCACCTGAGAATAGAGTACAGGTATGAAATGAAGTAGAACACTGGTCAAAGTGTTCGGGGTTATAATTTAACGTGAAAATGTCAGAACACGAAACCTATTTCAGTCATTATTATAAAAAAATGATTTACCTGACCTGGTCACAAATGATGTGTTCAATGTGCTCTAAAACCTGCTCTCGACCTTCGTAACCTTTAAAATAAAAGTTGGCTAATTAAAATATTTCACGAAGTAACCGCGTATGTGTTAAAAAAAACATAATTATAGGCATTTCGCATTTCATGTTGTTTATAAATGCGTGAAATAACAAATTACCCTTTGCTGCGCACACAAATTAATTTTCGCTACAAATTGCTTACGAAATACTTTTCGTCGTTTCGCGGTATAGTGTAAAAGTTATTTTTTCCACTTCAATTTATTTTTTCAATGTAATTACGTAGATTAGAAAAAACACTTTACTTTTGATTTTCACTTTTGTGTTAAATTGTATTTTAAATCCAATTATGCAATATTGGATTTAATTTATAAATTGAAAATGCAAAACTATCGACAACTATCGAGACTAATAAGGACTGAGGAGAAGGGGATGTGGGTTCTACATCCCCTTCTCCAATCTTATAGCGAATGCTAGCGCCATCTTTTATGGTATATAGATTGTTTAAGGGGCCTTGTTTGTGAGCCCTGGAAGATCCGCCTCGGCAGACGCCGCTGGCTGGGTTGCGGACGAGTGCGTGAATGTTCCCGTGACCCTGCCATCAGGTTCCGCAAAGGAGCATCGCTGGAATTTAGTGGGTATTCTCCCCGGAGCGTTTTTACCTGCGTCGCTCCCGGAGGGGATGCGAAAACGCATTACCAGAGTTAAAAAAAATGTTTATGGACTGTTACCATAGAGATGTGGGTTCAAACTTGCCGGTTACAAAAAATTTTGTAATCATTTTGATTTTAAAAATTAGACATTTCCTACAAGTATAGGTAAAACACTTGAACAGAGTATAAAGGACATAATATATACGCAAGAATCAATATTATTGGAACGAAGTTCCTTACGGCAGGCTTGGAGGAGATAGGGATTTTGCTGCGCGACCGAATTGAAAAAAATGTGATAGTAAAACCGTAAGAAAAAGTCCGTGGAATAAAACCGTTAAAAGAGACGTGCGCAGGCGCGACAGTCGTATACACAAGCGAGTAGTGCATAATACCTTTCTCTTTCTCCCTCTTTAATTATTTCTATTTCTATGTAATTTTATGTTGTCAAACAAAAATAAAGAGACATATTTTGTTATTTTAGTTGATTATTTAGAATTACGATTTTTTTTATTTTACGTAATTTATTATTTCCTAAAATACTGAATTTCCTAAATACTTTCCTGTACTTAAATAAAAAATAGTTAGCAAAGTATAAGAGAAAAATCAAGAAAACCTACATAAAATTGAGCACGATTTTTTTTTTGCAAATTGTGTCGATTCTACATTAGCCGAAGGAACTTCGTTCCTGCCTGGTGTCCCACGACACCACATCTTTATATTTTAAATTAGAAAACTTGAGCCAAGAAGAATTATTATATTGACGTATGTATGTTGTGAGAATATAGGTACTAATATTTATACAATTATCTACTATTAATTAACGAATAGTGTATGCCTAATCAAACAACAATCTTCACAATGCAATCTCTTCAGTCCCACTTGATCCGTTTAATTAAGGTTAATTAAATAATGGTTTACACAGAAACTGGGACATCTGTATTTCCATCTTAACTAGGTATAGGTTTATCATGCCATAGTTAATATTTATTACGGTCGTTTGAACTTCAAAGCCCGCCTGAAATTGCTGTATGTAATACTGCTCTAAGCTCTGGGTACTGAACCCGATTATTAATAACCGGGGTAATAAGTGCCATGATATTTTCGGTTCGACCTGAAAGGATTCTTCCCGTCACGCCACATCATCTGATCTCATATCTCATGCATTTATTCCTTGTTAAGCCATCACAGACGTGCCGAATAGGTCGGCTGCCAAAACGTAAAAACCAAAAAAAAAAGCTATCCGTCGTCTGCAAACACGTTTTAATCAGAAAACAATACTGAAAATCTTAAATTATGTAAGCCAAGTTATGAACCCCGCAGCGGAAGTTTAAAAGAAAACCAAAAAAGCTTTTTTTATATTATTATTAATTAATAACAAAACATGATTTTGTCGTATTTGAAACTACCTTATGTTTAGATCAATATTCAATAGACAAGGTTCCGGGGTGTAACGACAATATAACATTTTTTTTTTCACTAGAAGTTAGCCCTTGACGGCAATCTCACATGGTGTAAGTGATGCTGTCTAAGATGATAGCGGGCTAACCCATTTGGAGTATGGTAAAGCCATACATCTAATGGGTTTCTATGCGACGCTTTACGACACGTCTTTGTCGGTAGGGCTGTAACTAGCCATGACCGAAGCCTCCCACCAGAGCAGACTCGAGCCGGGAATCGAACCCAGGACTTCCAATTATAAAATGTGACAGCGCACACGCTGCGCCACGGAGGTTGTCAAAGACTGACTTACTGCAGCTAGCATAAAAGTAACTTTTAGACTGTCGACAATGATTTTAATATTAACTAATCTAGCCAATATTCCTTTAACAGTGCTTTGGAAGCTACATACTGTAGCTTTAACCGCTTTAAGTTAAAAAAAATAAGAACCACGTAAGGGTTTTAACTTTTCGGTGCTAAGAAAATCCCAGTAAGGTCTACCAGTTTTAAGTATTATTAATATAGTTAGCGAAATAAACCTCTGTTGCGTGCCATAAAGTCGGCCGCCAACCTAAATCGGGTCTGAAAATTGGCACGTATATATATGCTATTTATTATCCCTTCAACCCTTATCAGCCTTTATTCCTATATCTCCTAATCCTGAGGAGCGGACTATCTCATAATCTTTGGAGGTCTGTTTATTCAAGGGCAGCTTAATTTAGGGTCTTTAAAACCCCCCAAAGTGCTCTTTAACAGTGCGGTGGTCTGTAAAATCAGATACTGTATAAAACTTTTAGAGAGCGCCTCTTAACTCGCAAATGCTCGTCAAGTATTTAATTAGGTTAGACTAGCGGTTCCCGATGAATTCGCTTGCATATATATTTTACGCATATGTAAGTTACCTAAATTCGAAACTCCAGGACCACTGCGTCGCGTCGCCCGCCCTTTTTATTTAATCGTTTATTCGACTCCTCAGAGTCGTAGGGTAATGCTTAAGTCACCAGAAATGAACTATCGAATGCAAAGAGGACTTTTAAAACCTACTATTGGATTCTAGTGATCATCATCATCATCATGATCAACCCATTACCGGCTCACTACAGAGCACGGGTCTCCTCTCAATATGAGAAGGGTTTGGCCATAGCCCACCACGCTGGCCATGTGCGAATTGGCAGACTTCACACGCTTTTGAGAACATTATGGAGAACTCTCAGGCGTGCAGGTTTCCTCACGATGTTTCCCTTCACCGTTGAAGCAAGTGATATTTTAATTTTTTAAAAACGCACATAACTCCGAAAAGTTAGAGGTTCTAGTGATCAAACAAACAAAAAAGTCTAAGCTCATATATTAAAGTCATTCTGACCAAATAAATATGAAAATAAAATTCAGTGTTTTATAAGATGTAAGAAAATAAAACCTCGATCTCCTTTATCAGTAATTTACCATCTAAATGAAACAAATTAATGAATTCAAATAAGTAGGTACACAAGTTTGAAGGTGATTAAATGCAGATTTTAATAATTCCAATGGATTTTGTACATCCCGTGTTAAATTTTATTTATTTAGCGTCATAAATTTTCGCTCTCAGTGCTTTACTTAGTCCTTCTAGAAATGCTGCAGTACAACCTATTCGCATGTTCCCTTAATTCACGTAGTCAGACTCAAACCCATTTCACCATAAAGGTAATCAATCCATTCCTTAAAGCTCGAGTTTATTTACAAGATTTACAACATAATGATACATAAATATCACAGAGCATTACAATAGAAGTGAATCAATATGATAACTATATTTCAACAAACTATTTTTTTATCTTTGTAATATTTTTTACGTAAAAAGTATTTAATGTTACTCTTAATACATCCAAGTTTCATGATGACCATTTTTATTTTATTTTTATTCTTTATTTGTACAACACATATTAATAGAAATAATAAGAAAAACAAGAAGAAACAGGAAACAAAAGGCGGCCTTATCGCTTAGTAGCGATCTCTGCCAGGCAACCTGAGGATTAGGAAAAACATTTTTTTTGTGAAAGTAACAAACAAACTTACAATAACATTTAAAGTATTAGTACAAGACATACATATATATTTTAAATGATATAATTCAACATATTTTATATCAGAAGGTTTACCATGTTTTTGCATTCAGTGACGCGACTAATCAGTAGGTATCGAGTTTTCGACGAAATCGTTCGGAAATAAAATTTCGCTCGAACAATATTGGCAGCACGTTTCAACGCGTTAAGGCGTGTATAATGGGCTAACCCAACGAATTTAGACGACTTTACGACGCCGGTATCGTTAGCGCTTATTAACAAGCGAGTCGATAGTTTTCGACTGAAGACACTTTATAGTAATTTATTTTTTAATAACAGATTTATAACCTACTTATTTGTATCGAGTTTTCAACGGAATCGTACCAAAATACAACTTTTGCTCGATGATTATTGGCAGCACGTTTGAACGCGGTAAGACGTGTATAATGGGCTAGCCCAGCAAATTTAGGCGACCTTACGACGTCGGTATCTTTAGAGCTTGTTAAGAGACGAGCAAGTCGATAGTTTTCGACTGATGACACTTTATAATATTTTTTTTAACAGGTATATAACCTACTTCTTTGTATCGAGTTTTCGACGAAATCGTTCGGAAATAAAAGTTTTGCTCGAAGATTAAATGGGCAGCTCTTTTATTGCATCAAGGTTTATAATAATAGTTTAATTACTCCACCGTTTTTATGCACCGTAGTAAAGGTATATTGAATACTGACTTCGGTGTTCCATTATGGAACCTCTATAACATTAGAGTTAATCTTTCATCATTTCTTTTGGTGTAAAATAATCTCGACGCGTCGATGCAATTTGTCTGTTTTAATGTAAAGGTTTTGTATTTTTAACGCTATAAAACACTTTTATAGCACTGATTGACATTCGATTTGCTATATTCAATCAAAAAGTTTAAGATAATTACTTTTTTTTAATTATAATTATGCAAATAGATGCATATAGGGAAACTAATTAAAAAACAATTAACAATGTTATATATGTTGAAATTTAAGTTTAGCTTTTCGGTTTGTTTACTTTGCTAGTAGCTATCGAGTGCTACTAGTGATATTGGACACTCAACCTGGAAGAGATTTTTGTGATGACTCTTTTAGTGACAAGGTCGCCTTTTGCTTTTATATTTTGTATTTGATTTACTGTATGTTTACTTTTTTTTTACTCACCACAAGTTAGCCCTTGACTGCATCTCACCTAATGACAAGTGATGATGCGGTCTAAGATGTTAGCGGGCTAACCTGTTAGGGGTATGGTAAACTCATACTCCTAATTGTTTTCTACGCAACATCGTGCCGGAACGCTAAATCGCTTGGCGACACGTATTTGTTGGTAGGGTGGTAACTAGCCACGGCCGAAGCCTCCCACCAGACCAGACTCGAGCCGGGAATCGAACCCAGGACCTCCAACTTTAAAATTCAACAGCGCACGCGCTGCGCCACGGAGGTCGTTAACGCCTTTACCAGGCCTTTATATACAAGAAAGATATTTTAAATAATAAATTAACGATCTTAAAAGTTAAAATTATAATCCTAAAGTAGGGATACTCTTGATCCCTTCACACTTCATGTGTTTACAAAAGAATGGTATGGAAACTTGGCGAAATAGATGTAATAGTTTATTACGCACCTATCTGCCTAAGTCACGGATTTAGAGTCACAAATCTATCAAAAGCCTAGCGGGAGAATGCTTCTTTTGTTTATTAAACGACACCGAATCTACACTCATGCCATGAGGCGCATCACTCAATGTCAGTTGGCATGAAACGAAACCGACAAACGATACGTGCAGGTAACTGAATGAATGGAGAATGCGTGGAACGTTACATAGTCCGTATTTCCTGGTACGTATAATTAACTTGAGTGTGCATTTGTGAAGCGGTGATAGCCTAGTGGTTAGGGTGTCGGCCTCCTACTCAGAGGTCGGCGGTTCGAATCCGGGCACGCACCTCTAACTTTTCGGAGTTATGTGCGTTTTAAAAAAAAAAAAATATCACTTGCTTCAACGGTGAAGGAAAACATCGTGAGGAAACCTGCACGCCTGAGAGTTTTCCATAATGTTCTCAAAGGCGTGTGAAGTCTGCCAATCCGCACATGGCCAGCGTGGTGGACTATGGCCAAACCCTTCTCATATTGAGAGGAGACCCGTGCTCTATAGAGAGCCGGTAATGGGTTGATCATGATGTGCATTTGTATATGGGGACGTCAAGTAAGGCACGCCCGTACCTAGATCTCATTGTGTATGCATTGCTTTCCATCAAGCATGATTGTCATCTGACCCTCTGACAACTTCCGTGGCGCAGTGCGCGCGCTGTCGCATTATAAATTTGGAGGTTCTCAGTTCGATTCCCGGCTCGAGTCTGGCCTGGTGGGAGGCTTCGGCTGTGGCTAGTTATCACCCTACCATCAAAGACGTGTCGCCAAGCTATTAAGCGTTCCGGCACGATGTCCCGTAGAAACTAATTACCCATACTCCTAACAGGTTAGCCCGCAACCATCTTAGATTGCATCACCAATTAACATCAGGTGAGATAGCCGTCAAGGGCTAACTTTTAGTGTAAAAGAAACCCTCTACGAAAAATTAACGTTGACTGACAAGGCGTCCCATAAAAGGTGGCTGTGTGACGTGACAGTGCATAGTTTAGACATAAAACTGTATGTGAACTTTTTTTTTCTCAGACTGATTATTAGCTGTGTTAAGTCTATTGGTTGCGACAGCGTAACCGGGCTTCGGACAGAAGCTCTGCCAGAAGAAATTTTGAGGCCTAGGACTCGAAGAAACTAAGGGAACGTCTGGGGGCGCCCGCCAAGGTCTCAATTTGCTCAAGGATTTTAGTGCCACTGGCCCTAGAACTCTCCTATATACAAGGTGTCTCAAAAGAAAGTTCACATTTAAATCTTTTTTTAAAAGAAAAGTCTTAGTTTTATTGAAAAAATGTTTATTTTATATTGAAGTACACTGTTTGGGAATTTATTTTTTAAAAATAACATCGTCCAAATGTAAACCGTTGCGCTCTCGGCATTCATTTAGTCGGGCACTAAAATTGCCTATGACAGCTCGGCAGGTAGTCTCCGTGATGGCTGCCATTTCATGACGGATATTTTCTTTTAATTGTGCCAGGGAAGTCGGTTTATTAGCGTAAACTTTTGATTTGACATAACCCCACAGGAAAAAATCCATAGGCGTTAAATCGGGACTCCGTGGAGGCCAATTTATGTCACCTCGCCTGGAGATTAATTTGTTCGGAAAAATTTCTCGAACTCGAGGCAGAGATCTGTTGGAAGTGTGTGAAGTTGCTCCATCCTGCTGGAACCATGTTCTTTGGTTGTAACCAGGAAAGTTTTGCAGTTGGGGTACGAAAAACTCGTCTAACATCTCCACATAACGCTCTGAATTCACTGTGAGTGTGCGTCCCCTTCCATCTTCAAAAAAGTAAGGGCCGATAATTCCTCGCGCCGACATCGCTGCCCATACGGTGACTTTGGGTGAATGTAGCGGTTTTTGATGTTTTTGTTTTGGGTTGGTTGCACTCCAGTAACAACAATTTTGCTTGTTTACATGCCCATTCAGATGAAAATGGGCTTCATCGGAAAACAAGATGTTGGTGAACGTTGGAAAGCGCTCAATCATCTGATTTACAAAGGCAAGCCTCTGACCAGCATCTTGAGGCTTCAGTTCTTGCACTAACTGAATTTTGTACGGGTGCAGCTTTAAATCTTTGTGTAAAATGCGGCATAATGAAGATCTGTGCACATTTAAAGCAACAGCACGCTTCCGAATCGAGAGGTTTGGATCATCTCGAATAGACTGAGTAACACTGTCCACGTTTTCGGCTGTTCTTCATGTTCTTGGTCGCCCAGATTTTGGTTTCTACAGAGTTGACCCAGTCTCTTCAAACTTCTCAACCCATTTTGCAATGAGACGAGTGCTAGGCGCATCATTTAAGTGACGAATATGTCGAATACTGCAGAATTTTCTACGCGCTACAGTCGCCGAATTACCGTTTTTGTAAAACTCACGTACGCACAACGCACGGTCCGCACCAGAGAAACGCTCCATAGCGACTAAATTCCCAAGAGCCAGACTACCGACTGACATACCCCCCGCGCCCCTCAGAATAGTTGCTTTCGCGTAATAAGATAAGCAAATGTGAACTTACTTTTGAGACACCTTGTATAACTTTAGATAGTTTAATAACAAATCAGCCTCCTCTAAATTAAGCTAAACATAGCTTTATAAATGAGGGAATAGCTCAGCGATGCTCCGAGCTCAGAGAACCGATGGACGTTGGGTTCCCAAGTTGCTGGGATAGCGACCCCGCAACGTTGGTGGACAGATGACATCAGACGAGTCGCAGGGAGCCGCTGGATACAAGCAGCCCAAGACCATAGACATTGGCACTCCCTACAAAAGACCTATGTCGAGTGGTGGAGGTCAAACAGTTGATAATGATGATGAATACGTCAAATAACTAAAAATAAGATCATCATCATCATGATCAACCCATTACCAGCTCACTACAGAGCACGGGTCTCCTCTTAATATGAGAAGGGTTTGGCCATAGTCCACCACGCCGGCCATTGGCAGACTTCACACGACTTTGAGAACATTATGGAGAACTTTCAGGCGTGCAGGTTTCCTCACGATGTTTTCCTTCACCGTTGAAGCAAGTGATATTTTAATTATTATTTTTTAAACGCACATAACTCCGAAAAGTTAGAGGTGCGTGATTCGAACCGCCGAAAAAAAATAAGATATCTTCATTTAATTCATTTAAGTTAAAATGAGGGTAACTTATTTTTATATGGTGTGATGGAAAGACGCTTTCACGTCTTATGCGTTAGCTGGTTAGGTTATGAAACTGGTGCAAATCTAACGTCTAGGAATTGCTATGTACTTCTATTATACACGCTCGTGTCGTGGGATGCACGGCGAGGTGCGAGGTGCGATGTTAACTCTGAATAAACATGAGACTAATGTTGTTAAGACGGTAATCAGCGTGTGTGTTACGTATTCACTGAAGTTTAAGAGATAGTAGCCATATTTCTCATTCAAAATTTTAACAACATTACTTCTTTTATCATCATCATCATGAACAACCCATTACCGGCTCACTACAGAGCACGGGTCTCCTCTCAATGTGAGAAGGGTTTGGCCATAGTCCACCACGCTGGCCATGTGAGGATTGGCAGACTTCACACGCCTTTGAGAACATTATGGAGAACTCTCAGGCGTGCAAGTTTCCTCTCGATGCTTTCCTTCACCGTTGAAGCAAGTGATATTTTGATTTTTTTTAAACGCACATAACTCGGAAAAGTTAGAGGTGCGTGCCCGGATTCGAACCTCCGACCTCTGATTAGGAGGCTGACACCCTGACCACTAGGCTATCACCGCTTCTATACAATTCTTCTTCGGGTGTAGTCTAGTTATCAATAAATATTTTATTGGACAGTGTCCAGGCTGGACCAGTCTGAAAGCGAAGCTTTTATAAAATTTGCATGCGAAAGAGGTTAAACTTTTTTTTAACATGCTGTTGGTAAATTAACTCAAGATTAATTCCATGCCACTTGCCTTTCAGGTTCTGGTACACGAACGGTACGTTTCCACATGGCAGGGTTGAGATATTAGCATATTTTCGCGTGGCGTATTTTAACAATTCTTTCTATCGTGTTCAAACAAATGACTATTATTGACGAACTCCGTGGCGCCGTGAGCGCGCTGTCGCATTATAAAGTTGGAGATCCTCAGTTCGATTCCCGGCTCGAGTCTGGTCTGGTGGGAGGCTTCGGCCGTGGCTAGTTACCACCAATTAAGGGTGTGGGCTTACCTTAATTGGAGGATGCTTCACTATCGATACCAATACGATGAAAATTTTTTTTTAATTTTTTGTCTGTCTGTATCTTGGCCGCGCATCTCACCGAAACAACTGGATGGATTTAAATGAAATTTGGTTTAGGAATAGCTGATACTCTGCTTCAACATATAGCATAGTTTTCATCCGGGAATTCAGCATGGTTCACGGATGAAAACTATGGCGGTTCCCGGATGAAAACATTCATTAAGGCGATTTCGCTCATTATTTTTTTTTTTTTGTTAGAAAGGAGATACTTTGATGTTTATCCTGTAATTATTTCAAGGTTATCGGTTTAGTAATTCATTGCTTTGTGATTGGAAAACAAACACACTTTCACACACACTAACTCAACGCAGACGAAGTCACCAGCGTCAGCTAGTATAAAATATTTTCTTTACAAATAGGTTAGATCGAATACTGATAACTTTGTTGGTGGTTGGTTGGTGGTAACATTTTTGAGTGGTGTTTTTTTAGTTTTTTTTTTATCCATTAGAAGTTAGCCCTTGACGGCAATCCCACCTGATGGTAAGTGGTGATGCAGTCTAAGATGGTAGCGGGCTAACCTGTTAGGGGTATGGTAAGCCCACACTCCTAATTGGTTTCTACGCGACATCGTGCCGGAACGCTAAATCGCTTGGCGACACGTCTTTGTCGGTAGGGTGGTAACTAGCCACAGCCGAAGCCTCCCACCAGACCAGACTCGAGCCGGGAATCGAACCCAGGACCTCCAAGTTTATAATCCAACAGCGCGCGCGCTGCGCCACGGAGGTCGTCAATTCAAGTTCCAGTAGAAGTAGGGCGGTCTCTTAGACTAGAATTAACTAGTTGTTAACGAGTGACATGATCCAAAGGGAATTGTTAATCAACGCTCCAATCTCAGCTTTGAATCGTAAATTGTATTGAAATTTCGCCGTTTGAACAACAATAATGGTTATTCTGTACCTAATTTTTTTTTTATACACCACAAGTTAGCCCTTGACGGCATCTCACCTGATGGTAAGTGATGATGCGGTAGCGGGCTTACCTGTTAGGGGTATGGTAAGCCCATACTCCTGATTGGTTTCTACACGACATCGTGCCGTAACGCTATGTAACTTGGCGGCACGTCTTCGTCGGTAGGGTGGTAACTAGCCACGGTAGAAGCCTCTCACCAGATCAAACTCGAGCCGGGAATCGAACCCAGGATCTCCAACTTTAAAATGCAACGTCAAAATATGATAGCAACTGCTGCAATTTGACACATCGTTCGATCGCTTAAGCAAAAACACTACAACTAGCTAACTATAAGTTAATTATAATTTATTTTTGACTAAGTGAAATGATGACAACAAAAAAACCCGACTTAGTTTGTTGTGGGCTTCTTCTTAGAACTGGGCTCATTGGAACCCTCCTATCTTTAGTTTTAAGTTGTCGAGTTTAGTTATCACCATCACTTCACTCAATAGATAATAGGTTTACATGAAAAAAGATTAATAGACTATAATATACATGAATAAAGCTATTTTGAATTTACTCGTATTTATTCACAAATACTACTACGTATTGAGACATATTTGTTTGGAAAAAGCATTTATTTCTACAGTTTGATATTTTACACATTTTATAATAAAGCTGAGATCTATTGAGCGTAGTTGCCAAACTTTCCTTATCATTAAAACGATATTATCAGATACAACTTTTTCCGGGATAAAAGTAAAGTAATCTCTAAAACGCAATGTATGTGCTAAATTTTATCAAAACGCTGCAGTCGTTGAGCTGAAAATAGATAACAAACAAAAAGACTTGCACATTTTCGTTACAGCTATGTTTAACAGATTTACCCAAAACAGAAGGACGTTTTGTTTTAACTAGATCAAAAATTAGTCGCAGTAACACCTTACTTAATAATGCAAATGTCTAAAATTTTTTTTTTAATTTAAGTGATATATAAACTTACCTTCATAAACAACTCCTTTCACCAGATCCTTGCTTTCGAACACCGTGTGACTGATCGACAAATTGACGTCACTGTTTCGTTCACTCAATGTCACTATATCGTCCCTGTCACTCGGGAGCAATGCGTACGCGCACGCATCAACCGTTCTTTCACTCACACTCGCTTCACTAACCGTGGTAGGAGCTTCGTTGGTCGTGGTCACTTCGTCGTAAGTTGGTTCGTCTACGGGCACATCTATATTGCTCTCTAACTTTTGGTCGGAAGGTGGTCCCGGCGAGCGCCCCGGCGCTGGATCTCCACTCGGCAGGTTAAGTGTGGAGATATAAGGCAACGATGCGAGGATTATCACTGTCACTATAACATTTGTAGGGATACTGTTCATTTTTAATTTGGTCGGATTCTGCTGCTTGGTCGGTGCTTGACATTGCATAATGAGCATCGCGTTTGCTGCGGCCATGCTATTTTATTTGTTCGCGTGTGTGACGTTGAATTTCTTTTTCTTTCATTTTTATCGTCTGTAACAAAAATGTATGAGAATTATTTTCAGAAAACATCTATTATACATTTATTACATTAATAATTTATCCAATATAAAATTTACTTAAAAACATTTAATGGTTATAGAACGTATATAGAAGTCTCAATTTGATTTTAAACGCATGACGATCGCATGACCCTTTATTAAAAAAAATTGTTTTATTAACTAACATAACAACTACTAAAGCGCCATGCCATTTATGATAAGTATAGTTATCTCTATAATTCTTATTCGTAATAAATAATAATGTATAGTTAACTATACTTAGAAACACACAGAAAAGAAAACATTATTTTGTCATCAGCAAGATTTAAAACTGGTTTATCGGATAGAAGTGTAACTTTTCGAATGTCCATTTGTTACAATGATGCCAAAGTTGTGGATCTGCATGTTCAAACTACTTGAATCTTTATATCTAAATTATATCTTATGCACGGTTGGACTCAGGTGAATTATCGTCGAAATATGCCCGACTAGTTTCAGACCCATCGGGTATCTTATTCATAAGCTCAATCTTTATACACCATTCCACCAAAATGCATCTTTGAAAATTAGTGTCATCTGACATGACTTTTGTTATGCCTATGAAATGGCTAAGCACGTTTTGGAAGATCAGCTTTGTTTCATCATCATCATGATCAACCCATTACCGGCTCACTACAGAGCACGGATCTCCTCTCAATATGAGAAGGGTTTGGCCATAGTCCACCACGCTGGCCATGTGCGGATTGGCAGACTTCACACGCCTTTGAGAACATTATGCAAAACTCTCAGGCGTGCAGGTTTCCTCACGATGTTTTCCTTCACCGTTGAAGCAAATGATATTTTAATTTTTAAAAACGCACATAACTCCGAAAATTTATAGGTGCGTGCCCGGATTCGAACCGCCGACCTCTGATTAGGAGGCTGACGCCCTAACCACTAGGCTATCACCGCTTCAGCTTTGTTTAGTGTTAATAAACTAAAAAAATTATAATGGCACCTTGCATTCAATATCTTATTCGTATGTAAAGAAAACTAAACTGATAAAAATATATAGGATGACTACGGGGTGGGGGCGTGTCTTTGTCGGTAATTTGGGTAGATGTGGGTAGTTTCGGGCAAAGAGACCAGATACTCTTGGTAGAACAGAATAACAATTATAAGTATGGTAATTTATAAGGAGCAGACTATACGCTCCACCAAGTACGACTATGCACTACCACGACTCGACCACCGATCCGAACCGACCAAATTCAATGAATGAATGCAATGCGCCATCACGCGCCGGTGAGTCTTATAAGAACCTATATACTTGTCTGTCGTACATAATTCTAAAACTAGATGGCGCTGTTCTCTGACTGCAGTCAAATATGTTCTACCATTTTTTATATATACCTAGACGCATAAATCACTTATAAAGACGAGGATAGCCGAATTTTCAGTGGCCAAATTGTCTATATCTTAGAAATAAATTTACTTTGACCTTTGGTTTGTGGGAAATCTGCCAAATTTATTCATGAATTAGGATATATATCGTTTTAGGATTCCTTAAATGCCAACGGGAACTTTTTCATCTGTAGTTCGTACTTCCGTCCAGGCAAGATGGATATCCCATGAATTGTGATATTTAGGCTATAAAAAAAACTAAAGTAAGGAATAAATGACAAAATGAAACAACGGAAACGTATTTTTTGTTGTTTTTTCTAGACGGAATCCAAAATGTATAAATACATTTCTAAGATAATACAATACTTTCTGGAAGATCTGTGTGAAGTGGTATAAGATTAAGGTAATTAATATTTCATTTTTCACTTGTCTGGTGGGTGGCTTCGGCTGTGGCTGGTTACCACCCTACCTACCCTAGACGTGTCGCCAAGCGATTTAACGTTCCGGCACGATGTCGGGTAGAAACCAATTAGGAGTGTGGGTTTACCATACCACTAACAGATTAGCCCGCTACCATCCTAGGCTGCATCATCACTTACCACCAGATAAGATAGCCGTTAAGGGCTAACTTGTAGTATATGTTTAACAGGTGAAAACCAGTGTACTACTTAATAATGATCTGATCTGGATCTGGTAAATACGGCTACATTTCTAGGCATAATGTTAGACGCTAAACTTCAATGGGGCCCACATATAAATAATTTATCGCACAGACTTAGCTCGGCTGCTTACGTGGTAAAAAAGATTTGTCGTTTGACGGATATAGAGACTGCCAGACTTGTATATTTTAGCTACTTTCACAGCATTATGTCATATGGTATTTTATTATGGGGTAATGCTGCTGATATTGACACTATATTCGTTTTGCAGAAGAGGGCTGTTCGTGTGATATATAAATTCCCAGAGAGTCATTAAGAGATAAATTTAAAGATTATAAAATAATGACAGTGCATAGCCAATATATATATATGAAAATTTAATGTATGTTCATAAAAATATTGATAAATACAAGAAAAAAATGGTCTGTAACGCACTGAATATCAGAAGTAAAAGTAAACTTGTAGTACCGTTTAGTAGGCTGCACAAAATTAGTAACTCATTCAAAGGAAATTGTATTTTATTTTATAATAAATTACCTATATCTTGATAAGATAAGATATCTTGGAGATGTCTATCAATAAGTTCAAAGTTTTTATAAAACGAAAGCTTGTAGAAAAATCATATTACGATATTAAGGATTATATAAACGATAAAAAAGCTTGGGTGTGAATTGCTCTATCTCCATAGGTATTATAGTTTATTATTCATTATGTAAGATGGTGATAACGAAAAAAAAGAAAAACCCCGGATTTACGAATATAGTTATCACCATGAAATAACTACTATGTAAATTATTGACGCGTCAAAAGTGCCTTTTTAAGGACTATTTGAATAAAGATTATTTTGAATTAGAATTTTGAATATATAAAAAAAACAAATAGTGTTTCACTCGTGGACTGCGTATTTCTCGATGTTAAAAGAAGAGATTGTGCCAGTTTTTTTTGGAATTTTGAAGAAAATTCTGCTTAAGAATCCAATTGAAGCGAAAATTGTGCGACTCGGCTCCTTGAGGTAACCAACGTGGTGCATTGTCTAAAACGAGGCCAAGGTTTTTTATAGAAGTGCTAAGAACTAAATCGGTTTTACTAAAACGGACAAAGGGTAGGGTTTTCACCTTAGGTAATTGTTGACAGCTGCTTATAACGATGACCTGCGGTTTGTTTGGATTTTATATCATTTCCTTCATCGTTGAACAAAGTGATATTTTAATTTTTAAAAACGCACATAACTCCTAAATGTAACTAAACTAACTACTTAGCTAATTATAATTTCTTATTGACTCTGATTGATAACAAAAAAAAATACTTTGAAGTTTGCATGAAATATCTTTGTTTTTAGAGTTAAATACACAAAAATTTGCATTAAGATTAATAAAAATAAATAAAAAAAAGACGGGTTGCACTCCGGGAGTGCCGGCAGAAGTGAAAACTTGATTATTAACGTTGAGCATGTTTGATATTTTGGAATGGTTAGGGAATAATTTTGCACCAATTGCTTTATCAGTATAAAAGTACTATCATTTATGTGGTAGAATACAATATTCATTTATTGCGCTATCGTACACAAACATGACAATTTATATTACATTAAAAATTTAACACTTTAAAACTATTACAATTATTTTACATAAAAAAGTTTATCTCTCCGAAAAATCAACTTTCATCCATAATTTCAACGACTTTTTCACCATCATCATTACCAGAACTATCCATGGATGCGCGTGGCACGCTGTAACATACACGAACATTCGCGCAAGCGCCCTGCGCTGCCTAAACGAAACAGTAGGCCCAGGCATACATTTTCGCCGCGCCGTAGAGAGGGGATAGCTGTCTACTCTCCATCCGTCTTACGCTTTTTCGATCAGGTCACGTGTCCTGACGCGAGTTTAAGATTTTATACCCATTACAGAAAAAGTGCTCAACGCCGCTAAAGAAGTTTTCACTTCAAAAATTTGGCATTTGCCTGTAGCTTACTTTCTGAAGCCTGCTTCATTAGCTGCACGGGAAACCTCATTCTCACGGGAAATCAGCAATTCTACACAGACGAAGTCGCGGGCAACAGCTAGTATATCATATATGAACGATTCATAGATGCCTGAGATAGGTTTACATGAATAAAGCTATTTTTGAATTTGAATTTGAATACCGTGCAATCTTGTTAAACTTATCAATGGCTTATCTATGGAGATACAGTAAGAATATTCTGTATCTTCATAATTATTAGTAGAGAATTGGCTTCTGTCTATAACCTTATGATTGTTTCTCTACCCTGAAGGATGAGATTTCTCTTTAGCGATAAGACCGCAATATTATTCCTACATCTACATACATAAAAACATGCACACAAATTATTTTTATCTAGCCACTATGATTGTAGCGTAAGTTTCATCCTACCGACATAGACGTGTCGCCAAGCTATTTAGCGTTCCGGCACGATGTCGCGTAGAAACCAATTAGGGGTGTGGCTTTAGCATACCCCTAATTGGTTTCTACGCGACTAACTGGTTAGTCCGCTACCATCCTAGACAGCATCATCACTTACCACCAGGTGAGATAGCCGTCAAGGGCTAACTTGTAGTGCATAAAATAAAAAAAACGTTAGCGTAACGTAATTTTATGCTTGGCTCATATTCACTTACTGACTCTTTGACTATTTGACGACCTCCGTAGCTCAAATGCGCGCTGTCGCATTATAAAGTTGGAGGTCCTGGGTTCGATTCCCGGCTCAAATATGGTCTGATGGGAGACTTTGGCCGTGGCTAGTTACCACCCTATCGACAGAGACGGGTCGCTAAACGATTTAGCGAATGTCGCGTAGACCAATTGAATACCTTTTACAGGTTAGCCCGCTACCATCTTAGACTAAGCTTGTAGAAAAATCCTACTATAGTGTAAAGGATTACGTAAATGATAAACAAGCATGGGTGTGAAATATTGCTCTAATAAGATAGCTCTTAATATAATTTTAAGTGGCATGTGAGATGGTGATAACAAAAATAAAATTTACCTGGCTAAGTTTGTTGTGGGCTTCTTCTTAGACCGGGCCGCGTTTAGAACCCTCATAGCTTTAGTTTTAAGTTTACGAATGTACTCGTAGTTATCACCATCAAATCACTACTATGTAAATTATTGACGCGTCAAAAGTGCCTTTTAAAGGACTATTTGAATAAAGATTATTTGAATTTGAATTTGACTGCATCATACACTTACACCAGATGGGATTGCCGTCAAGGGCTAACTTGTAGTGGATAAAAAAAGAAGGCTCGCTTATTAACTCGCTTGCGCAATAAATTGTATCGCAGCATAATACAGCCTCAGCTCGAGTTGAAATTAGATTATCAATAATTCTTGGGGCCCACTTTAATTTCCGGTAGTAACATCGATCAGATTGTTTTCGCAAACATGTTTTCCGAGATGGAAAATTCTCTTGGCACGGACTTCCGGCCTGAGGATTACTTGGCATGCCCCTTGCACCCCTAACCTCTTTATCTGGGCCCTGGTTCACGAACCCGGCGAATCGATAATTTGTGAAAAATTACGTCACTTAATTTAATGTAACGTAACTGAACTAGTTAGTAACTTGACATAAAAGTAATTGTGGGTAAAAATTTTCTTTATTCTTTTACGAACAATTTTATTTTACAACTAATTTATAGGTGTTTTTTTTTACGATTATTTTTGTACGTTTGTTAAGAAATTATTCCGCCATTTAAGAATTGATTCTAATGTTTCAATTTTGTTCGATGGTTCACATCTCGAGGTGCTGGAATTCAATTCAAATTCAAATCATCTTTATTCAAATAGTCCTTTACAAGGCACTTTTGACGCGTCAATAATTTACATAGTAGTGATTCGATGGCGATAACTACATTCGTAAACTTAAAACTAAAGCTATGAGGGTTCCAAACACGCCCTGATCTAAGAAGAAGCCCATAACAAACTTAGCCGGTTTTTTTTGTTATCACCATCTCACATAATAAATAATAAATAATAGTACCTATGGAGATGGAGCAATTCACAGCCAAGCTTTTTTATCGTTTCTATAAACCTTATTATCGTAATATGATTTTTCTACATGCTTTTGTTTTATAAAAACTTTGAACTTATTGATAGACATCTCCAAGATATCAGGTAATTTATTATAAAATATATAGTATGAAATGACATTAAATAAAAAACATAATGTATTACACTTGAGACAGTTTCATAGTTTTCCTTCCTGACGCCACAGTGGCCTGATGTTTGCCGCTATCCATCATTGTGATACGAAACAAAATTGCTGGAAAAAATAATGTAACACCACTGTTATTTTTTTATTCACTACATTTTAGCCCTTCACGGCAATCTCACCTGACGGTAAGTTATGATACAGTCTAGTATGGTAGCGCGCTAACCCGTTAGGGATATGGTAAACCCACACTCCTAATTGGTTTCGTGCAAGAGCACTGAATTGTTTGGCGAGACGTCTTTGTCGGTAGGTAATTAGCCATGTCCGAAGCAAACCAGACTCGAGCCGGGAATCGAACCCAGGACCTCCAACTTTAAAATGCAACAGCGCGCATTTGAGCTACCGAGGTCGCCAAAAAGTCAAAGATTCAGTAAGTAAGTATGAAACACAAGTATAGTATTACAGGTTTACGCTAACGTGGCGTTAGTTATCATGAAAACTTATGCTAAAGTCACAATGGCTAGATAAAAATAATTTGCGCTGCGCCACAGAGGTCGTCAAAAAAACGTTTAAGGAATAACAATAAAAACAATCAATTAAATTACAGTTTAAAACTTACAATTACAAGAAATATTCCAATTAAAACAATTTAAAAACTAATAAAGTTAAATTAATTTAAAACTCACAATAATTAACACGATAAAGCAACGTTTTAAAAGGTCTATAAATAAATAAAAACAATAAAATCTACTTAAACTTCTTAAACTAACTTAACAACTAAGTCCCCGGCTAAGTCTGTTGTGGGCTTCTTCTTAGACCGGGGCGCGTTTGGAACCCTCATAGCTTTAGTTTTAAGTTTACGAATATAGTTACCACCATGAAATAACTACTATGTAAATTATTGACGCGTCAAAAGTGCCTTTTTAAGGACTATTTGAATAAAGATTATTTTGAATTTGAATTTTGAATTTGACTAATCGAAGGTGCGGTCTAAAATGCTTCAAAGTGTTTTTTTTTTTTATCCACTACAAGTTGCCCTTGACGGCAAACCCACCTGATGGTAAGTGATGATGCAGTCTAAGATGGTAGCGGGCTAACCTGTTAGGGGTATGGTAAGCCCACACTCCTAATTGGTTTCTACGCGACATCGTGCCGGAACGCCAAATCGCTTGGCGACACGTCTTTGTCGGTAGGGTGGTAACTAGCCACGGCCGAAGCCTCCCACCAGACAAGTATACGTGGTTAAACCGAATTCATATTAGTGTGGTGACAAGGAGTGGAGCATCGTTTAACATCTTCTTCATTATATCTGATCCCACGCTATTCCGGTTTATAACAGATGGGAGAAGCACACACAGAACCGTAAATTACGTTCCGCTGAAAGGTTAACCGCTCAAAGGAAATAAAAGGATTAATTCCGTGCGAAGGTGGATGAAGCTACGGAATTGGATAGCCGCGGTTATTCCGAAAATGAAATGAGGGCACGTCGTACACAAATGTACGTTTTCTCATCACTCCTGCAGGTTTTCTAACAGTAAATAAATTGTATTAACGTTGGAGTTTTAGTACAGCGATAAATGTGGCGATAAGGCCGGCTTTTGTATCCTGTTTCTTTTTGTATCTGTTTTCTTATTATATTCCTATATGTTGTGATATAGATATAAAGACATTGATTTACCAGTAGCCGTAAACCGATTATTAACGCTCAAAAAATGGGACGGAAAAGTAGTGCACAAATAGCGACGCGTGCACTCCTTTCCCCCAGTGTGTGACAAGGCTAGACGAAAATCACCGATTCTAACACTCGAGCCGTATAATCCGAATGAATTACAAAGCACTACGCGCCGCTATAGATAATATAACGGCCAGATGTCTAGTGTATTAGAGGATTTGTAATATATCGATATACCGATATCTAGGAATGTATAGTTAGTTGGTGACAAATTCTCGCCTTGTTTTGTATGACGCGCTCTATCTACGGCTAGTGGTAAATCAATGTATAGAGAATAAAATAAATAAATATCAAGAAAATAGTTTTTGTAGCATGGTTATACTAATGTGATATTAATTTTTGTATTACGAAAGCGCAGTACATCGTTAGTCCTGCAGTGACATTGCAAAAAAATTCGTTAACGACCTCTGTCGAGTCGTTAAGATTCGATCGGCAAAGGCAATTTGGGAATTTATCACACTAATGTAATAAATACACAAGTCTGTGTGCAGCACGTGCGCAGTGGCATTGTAAATTTGGAGGTCCTGGGTTCGATTCCCAGCTCGAGTCTGGTCTGGTGGGAGGCCTGGGCCGTGGCTAGTTACCACCCTACCGACAAAGACTTGTCGTCAAGGGATTTATCATTCCGGCACGATTTCGCGTAGGAACCGTGTCGGAACCTTATCGGCAGGGTGGTAATGCCTCAGGTGGTCGCGCCTGGAATTGAACCCAGGACATCCAACTTTATTTTGCCACAGTACACGCACTCCGTCACAGAGGTCACCAAGAATGACTTATCTATCAACGTACCTACTTCTCAAACAACTACACAGATCGATTGAAATTGTATTGAATTGTAATTGTATTGATTGATTCAAATTACCAAATGAAATTTCTGAGATGACTCAATAAGTTCAAAGTTTATATAACACGTAAGCTTGTAGAAAAGTCCTACTATAGTGTTAAGGATTAAGTAAATGATAGTTAAATGTTATGTAAATGTTAAACAAGCATGGGTATGAAATATTGCTCTAAAAGATAGCTCTTGAATAATTTTAAGTGGCATGTGAGATGGTGATTTGAAAAAGAAAAGTTACCCGGCTAAGTTTGTTGTGGGCTTTTTCTTAGACCAGGGCGTTTGGAACACCAATAGCTGTAGTTTTAAGTTTACGAATGTAGTTATCGCCATCAACTCACTTCTTTGTAATTGACGCATAAAACATGCTTTTAAAATGATTATCTAAATAAAGGTTCATGATTGATTGATTGATACAGATAGCTGCTATAAAATAAGCGCCTGCTAAGTAAGAGTTTTTGAAATTTCATATTATATGGTTGTGACTAATCTCTAGATTAGGATTTGTATCTAATTTCAAATTTAGCAGCGGGCAACGACTGGTAATAAATTTTATTATTATTATTTATTTAGTTATGTGTACCGATTCCGATGTTCCAAGCCAGCCTTGCATAACATTCGTAAAGTAAGTGTTGCAATCGTTTCCACCTAAAAAGACCACCGGCGAGACCACCGGCGATGGTAAGCAGCATGGGAAACGGTCACAAAGACAATGAGCAGTCCCTAACTCGACTCGATAGGTTTAAGACGTTTAGTATTTATAATTAAAGTTAAAATTAAAGTAATTAAATTTTAATTATAATTTCAATTTCTTTTCCTTTTTAAAAAAGGATAATTACGCTCTCAAAATTTCACTGGCGCAGCCGGTAGTATTTCGCGTTATAGGCTGTCCTAGGGGTCCCAAAATAGATCCCAGGTGCGGCTCGCGAAATTCACGAACCAAATAAATAAGTGATCGAGTAGCGGTGTTCCTGGAAGAAGAAGACTACCTTGAGCGGGAGAATGCAGGCGCACAGAGGGTGAGTAGAACTTTTCACTATCCTGTGTGTCCCATCCTATACCTGTTGGTAGCTATTATTTTTCAGGATAAAAAAGGGGAGATTGAAATTAATAACTTCAGATAGTTCGGTCCAAAATCACTGATAATCTGATTTTTTTATTAATTAGTCCTGTAATGCACTAAATCGGCATTATTTAGGTATTAGAGTTAAGAGGCAAAGTTCAAATTTTTATTGCGAATATTTTCTATTAATTATTCCTGTAATGCACTAAATCGGCATTATTTAGGTATTAGCGTTAAGAGACAAAGTTGAAATTTTTATTGCAAATATATTAAAAGAAAAAGAAAATAACTTTCCTACGTAAAGTTTTAGTTATATTATAATTATATTATATAAGTTTTAATACGCACACTTAGCGTATTGTGTTAGTCCTTTTGTGTTATTAAATCCAATGGAAATGGAAAAAATAACGATAGTTCCCCGCGAGATTGCAGAATTAATTCCGAAATTCGACGGAGAAGCTAACTTACTTAACATTTATATAAGGAAATGCGAATATGTAATTCACAACTTTAGGCAGTCTGATAGTTCAGCCCAGGAGTTGTATCTATTTCACGTTATAACGAGTAGGTTAACAGGGAAAGCAGCTTTCCTGATAAGTGAACGAGAGGACATTTGTTCATGGCAGTTATTAAAGGACACGCTAATTCAGCATTTCGGCGACCCTCGCTCGGAAGAATGCGTCGCAATCGAAATGGAATCGCTTAAAATAAAAACTGGTGAATCATATACCGATTTTTGTAAACGCATCCAACACATACGTAGTATTTTAATTTCAAAGGTTAATAGACTAGACGATATGTTGCTGAAAGAATCTAAAATTATAATCTACAACAACTTATCACTCAATGTATTCCTATACAACTTACCTGAACATTTAATCCGTATAGTAAGGTTAAAAAATCCTAGAACATTAGAAGCAGCTTTAGAGTACGTAACCGAGGAAGTTAATTTTCAATTTCAGTACGACTCTAAAAATAATATAAAAAGATCTCATCAAAATCAGTTGAATCCAAGTTATAATAATAAGCTTACCACCCCACAAACAGCTTTTAGAACCGCAGTAAACCCGTTCCAAAACAGATTTGCTATGCCAGGTCAAATTAACCAAGGTTTTAGACCCTCAAATAATTTTCAAAACCAACTGAGGTCCAATAATAATTTTAAATTCGGAGCCTCTGCGCAACCTAACAATTTTAGATTCGGTATTCCGAACCAACAGCAGAATTTTAAATTCGGCATACCTCAACAAAGTCAAGTCAGAAACTTGCAACATAATAATAATTATCAGAACTTTAATAGACAAGCGAATCAGAGTGGTCACCCTACAAATCAAAATCAATTTAAGTTTGGCATACCAAGACAGTTAAACAACAATATGCCGACCGACGTATCTATGCGCACCGCCCCACAGATAAGACAGAATATGACGGAAATTCCGGAAAATGCTTTTTACACTAACGATCTTGAAGTAGACGAAAATTATCACTACGATAATTATTGCGAGACCTACCCAAATTTTAATTATGATGAGCCAAGTCAAATGCCACCGGAACCCTATTTCGTGGAAAACTCAGGCATCGAACCCGAGACCTTTTGTGAAAATCCAGATTTAAATCACGACGAAAATTTTTGCGTAACAGCCTCGAAGGTACCAAATCCGAAATAATACATCTTAACTGCGATAGTATATTAAAATTACCGCACATAGAACTCCCTGAAATTCAGGCTAAGTTCATGATCGATACCGGTAGTACGCGATCTTTTATAAGTCCTAAAAAGGCAGATCAATATTTTTCTAGATTTAAATATGCAGAACCTTTCGAAGTCATAAGTACTCATGCCCGCAGTAGGCATAGCGAGGTGCTACTCATACCTCTTTTGAAAACCTTTAAAAACAATTCAATCCATAAATTTTACATATACGACGTAGACAGTCGCTACGACGGTCTTATAGGGTCAGACTTACTGAAACAACTTGACGCTACAGTGGACATGAAAAATCAAATTTTACACACGCGTGACACTGACATACCAATCGTATATAAATCCCCATATGAGTTAACCTTGCAACCACGAACTGAAACTCGTGTAAAGGTACCAACTACCTTAGAAAACGGTGAAGCTATACTAAATTTCGTAGACTTCGGACAGGGAGCACGCATGCCTAGCGCTTTAGTGAACTGCGTAAACTCATTCGCGACAACGGTAATTCAAAATGCTTCTGAAAATATTATTACAATAAAATTTAACAAACCCTTTAGTGTCACTAAATCTGAAAATAATACATGTAGAGTGAATTCAATCCGTGAGAACTATGAAATCGATTCCTTACTGAAACAAAATATATCGAAACTTCGCTTAGATCATATGAACGCAGAAGAACGTAATTTAATTTCCGATCTTTGTTACGAATACCGTGATGTATTTTACTGTGAAGACATACCACTATCTTTCACGAACCAGGTAAAACATTCCATCCGTACGAAACATGAAGACCCTATCTACATAAAACCCTATCGGCACCCCCCTGGTCAAAATATCGAAATTCAGCACCAGGTCGATAAATTATTACGAGATAATGTAATTAGGGAATCATATTCTCCTTGGAGTGCCCCGGTTCATTTAGTCCCGAAGAAAATGGATGCATCGGGCCAAGCTAAATACAGAATGGTAATAGATTACAGACGTTTGAACGAAATTACTATTGACGACAAATACCCACTTCCTAATATTACCGACCTTTTTGACAAATTAGGTAAATCCATGTATTTTAGTACCATAGATCTTGCTAGTGGCTTTCATCAAATTGAGGTTAAAGAAGAAGATAGGCAAAAAACAGCATTTACCACCCAATCAGGTCACTATGAATTTACACGAATGCCTTTTGGATTGAAAACGGCACCAGCCACCTTCCAGAGGGCTATGGACAACGTTTTACGCGGATTACAGGGTATTCATTGCCTAGTTTACCTGGACGACATAATAATCTATTCGTCCAGCTTACAAGAGCATCTTGTCAAATTACGAAAAGTATTCGATCGGTTAAGAGAAACTAACTTAAAAGCTACTTTGGATAAATGCAAGTTCTTAAAAAAAGAAGTTTTATATTTAGGTCATACAATCACAAAGGATGGCCTTAAGCCAAATGACGACAAAATAAAGGCAGTGTTAGATATACCAATTCCTAAAACACCAACGGAAATTAAAAGCTTCCTAGGTCTCATAGGATATTACCGTAAATTCATCAAAGATTTTTCAAGAGTTACATACCCTCTCACATCTTGCCTTAAGAAAGGAAGAAAGGTAGTACTCACTGAAGAATACATTACAGCTTTTAACAAGTGTAAAGAACTCCTAGTTAATGCCCCGTTATTCCCTGATTTCAACAAGCCATTTATTTTAACGACAGACTCATCAAACTTCGCCCTTGGAGCTGTCCTTTCTCAAGGAAATATAGGTAGCGATTTGCCTATTGCCTATGCAAGTCGCACCCTTAACGATGCTGAAAGTAGATATAGTACAATCGAGCGTGAGTTACTCGCTATTGTATGGGCCGTAAAAGTTTTTCGTCCATACCTGTATGGTAGAAAATTCCGTATATACACAGATCATAGACCACTGGCTTGGTTAAATTCTATTAAAGAACCTAATAGTAAACTTACACGATGGAAATTACGACTTTCAGAGTTTGACTACGATATAGTATATAAGGCGGGATCACAAAATACTAACGCAGATGCACTCTCAAGAATAAAACTAAATGCTTTAGAAGATGATAGTTCTCTCCAAGTAAATATCGACCCCATATCTCTTAGTAGTAACGACGAAAGAGACGAAAATGACAGTATTATATGTATTCCTGACTCTGACGGTTCAAATATGACTTTTCCTATTCGTACTCCATCTGAAAGCACGATAAGTTGTAGCTCTAGAACCGACACTGCTCTATCTGCTCTAGACATGGACGGAGAAGTTATCCCCATACTTAACGAAGCTATTGACACTAAACCATACCAATTCCTTATATTTACCTGGAATAGAAATCATACTACAGTTCAAGATTTCTCTCGAGATAAGCAAAAAGTTTTTGAAGCACATATGCCTGAAGGTAATCTGGAATTAATTAAAAATTTCTTGAAACAATATATAAAACCCAAAGATTTCCAAAGATGCGTTTTAGAATTATTTAAAAAAGACTCAGTAAAAATTTACGAATGCACTAAACGAGTAATTTACGTCTCAGATGAAAATCGAACATATAACCCAGGCATCTTACCTGTAAAAGAATGCCAAGCATTCATGATAATTGGTCCTATGTTAAGGTTTTAGATTTAAGTCCATTAAAGGAAGATTTAGATTATAATGTTAGAATGTACGAGCACCTAAATATAAATTTATTAAGATTCTTTAGTAATAATACGCACTATAGCGATATAATTAATATTAAGATCCAAACGGATCATTTCCTTAATATAACTTTAGATAAATGTAGGCAGCTTATTCCGATTCGTAGAGTTAAACGCGGTATATTAAATCCTTTAGGTTCACTCATAAAAATTATTACGGGAAAATTTAGACAATAGTGACGCTTTAAGGTATGACGAATTAATCACGAATTTAAAGACACGACAGGAAAGAATAACAAGAAAAATGACCATAGTTTCGGAAATGGTGCAATCTTTCGTTATCACTGGTTTCTCGAAAAACAATTTAATTCAGCTAGATAAAGACATTTCTGATATTAAAACATGGATTAATAGCACAGAACGAGTAATAAGCAATACATTATTAATAAGCACTTTTCAATTATTCCTGCATAACTTTCAAATGATTTATGTTAAAATAGATGAAATAGAAACGGCTATAGCTTTTAGTAAGTTAAAAACTTTACACCAATCCGTAATTGATACCAACGAATTGTATAGTTTGCTAACCGATATCGAGAAGACTGATAAACTCGTATATCCTGTCAATTCAGATAATCTTTTGTTAATAGAGCAATCTATTGAACTTAAAGCTTATTCTAAGAAAAATCAGATAATCTTTATTCTGGACATCCCCCTAGTTAAGAACGATTTATATAGCTACTTTCGTATGATACCTCTTCCCGTTACAAATACGTTTAACCAAACATCCCTTATAATTCCTAGAACTCCTTACCTATTAGTGAAAGGTTCGAAAACCATACCGCTCGCCCAACCCTGCAAAGGAATGGATAAATTCATGTTTTTATGCTACGAAACGAAGTTGAACCCATAATGAAAGATAGCTGCTTAGAGGCGCTTATGTTACTATCCCAAAACAGTAGCGCTTGTAACCCAGTCCTGGTAGAGACATCTGGAATGAAAATAGAACCAATCCAACCTAACCAATGGATTGTATACAGCAAATTTGAAACACTCCTCCTAAAAGTATGTAATACAGAAGAAACTCGTGAATACATAAAAGGAACCTACATACTCATCATAGATGATACCTGCAGCTTTAAAGTAAAGGGATTGACACTAAGAAGACACCAAGCAGTTGGTAGACCTATAATCTACCCCAGAATACCAACTATCCACTTGCCCGAGATACCTACCTCGAGCCCGTTACCTGAAAGGAAGCTTCTAAACCTAGATGGCGTTAACCTTCAGCACCTTCAGCAGTTAGCATACAGTTTAAAGGAAAGTGATAGTGAAAATGTGTTCGATCAAAGTGAAAGCTATATAAATGTGAAAAGTGTTAGCGTCGGAACCTTAATTTTATATGTTATATTAGCATTAACCATTTGTATCTTTTTCATGTATAAATTCATCCCTTTACAGTTTTTCCGTCAAATTCAGCAGACGGAAAATCATCCCTCTGCTGACTTTGAACTTAAGGAGGGAGGAGTTATGTGTACCGATTCCGATGTTCCAAGCCAGCCTTGCATAACATTCGTAAAGTAAGTGTTGCAATCGTTTCCACCTAAAAAGACCACCGGCGAGACCACCGGCGATGGTAAGCAGCATGGGAAACGGTCACAAAGACAATGAGCAGTCCCTAACTCGACTCGATAGGTTTAAGACGTTTAGTATTTATAATTAAAGTTAAAATTAAAGTAATTAAATTTTAATTATAATTTCAATTTCTTTTCCTTTTTAAAAAAGGATAATTACGCTCTCAAAATTTCACTATTTATTTATTTGTTTATTTATTATTAATATAAAAGGAATATAATTAATTATACAATAACGGCACCGAAAAAAACAAAGAGGTTTGTCCTCGGTGCTAATCTGTAACAGTTTAAAACTAGAGGAACTGAGTAAGCAAATTAGGCATGACAAGAACATTTCCTAACTGAGTTGGACGGTCGACACAAATGAGTCAACCGTCCAACTCAGTCAAAAAATAAAACGTTTCTATGAACAGTGACCAACTCCTGTACAGAGCCAAGCCGACGTGTCGTCATGAGTTGAATAGTTCATTATGATCAACCCCTTACCGGCTCACTACAGAGCACAGGTCTCCTCTCAATATGAGAAGGGTTTGGCCATAGTCCACCACGCTGGCCATGTGCGGATTGGCAGACTTCACACGCCTTTGAGAACATTATGGAGAACTCTCAGGCGTGAAGTTTCCTCGCGATGTTTTCCTTCACCGTTGAAGCAAGTGATATTTATATTTTTTTTAAACGCACATAGCTCCGAAAAGTCAGACGTGCGTGCCCGGATTCGAACCGCCGACCTCTGATTAGGAGGCTGACGCCCTAACCACTAGGCTTTGAATAGTTACTTTAACAGAAAACAGAACACGATTTAATTGTGCCACAAAAGAATCCATTACTAAGAAAACCGAGGCATTCTGTACTCAGAGAGGCGATCGTCGTGAGATTTTCAGCGCCATTGTGTACTTATTATGACAAAGTTCTCTCCACTTTTAGCTTCGAGCGTGATAAGAAGGGTTTTGCGAGGTGTAACTGAATTGCTAGCTAAAAACTATTTATTTTCCGCTATGTATTAAAAGACTTATTTACTACTAGCTGCGACTTCGTCTGCGCAGGATTAGTATTTCGAGTAGCTTATATAAGCGTGGCGTGGGAAAGAACTAACATTATCACATTAAAAGCTGTGATAGACTAGTGGTTAGAACGTCAGCCTCCTAATCAGACGTTAGGGGTTTGAAACTATAACTTTTCGGAGTTATGTGCGGTGAAGGAAAACATCGTGAGGTAACCTGCATGCCTGAGAGTTCTCCATAATGTTCTTAAAGGCGTATGAAGTCTACCAATCCGCACATAGCCAGCGTGGTGGACTATGGCCGAACCGGCCAGCCGGTAATGGGTTGATCATGATGATGATGATAATACCATATGAAATAATGCTGTGAAAGTAGCTAAAATATACAAGCCTGGCAGTCTCTATATCCGCCAAATGATGAATCTTTTTTACCGCGTAAACTAAGTGCGATAAATTATTTACGAGTGGGCCCCATTGAACTATGGCGTCTAACGTCATACCGATCCAATTCCTATAGGGGAATGTTATTATTATACAATTAGAAATTTATTTAATCCTGAAGTAACACATAGGTTCCATTTTATGGAATACGTCTTGCTAAAATGATAAAACCAATTCAATAAAACAATAAGAAAAAATCAGATAACGTTTCCAATAAAACAGTATTTCTTTTTTATTATTCCCTATTCGTCCCAAGGTCACGAGATAAAGGGGAGGAATCGCCCACGAAACTGCGGTAATGTTCCAAAAAATAGAAAATTACCCCTCGAATAAATTATTTAGTTTGCAGCGTCAATAATGGAGCGAGCAGCCTTGTTTGTGGTGGCCGAATCAAATAAATAGCTTTACTGCCGATATATTGACCGCCTCTGCAATACAAGCGGAAATATTTAATGAAGGTTGCTGGAGTCTTACAAAAAATAAGGAACTTAATAAAAGCCTTTGTTACCCCGGCTAAGTTTGTTGCGGGCTTCTTCTTAGACCGGATCGTTTGGAACCCTCATAGCTTTAGTTTTAAGTTTACGAATGTAGTTATCACCATGAAATAACTACTATGTAAATTATTGACGCGTCAAAAGTGCCTTTTTAAGGACTATTTGAATAAAGGTTATTTTGAATTTGAATTTGAATTTGCCTAAGCCTTGGCGCGATTTGAACCTTCTTAGCTTTAGTTTTATGCTGTCGATTGTAATCACCATCACTTCACGAATAGAAATAGTGAAATGAACGATTCATAGATGCCTTTAATAGAATAAAGCTATTTTTGATTTTTTGATTTTTTTTTTTCTTTGATTTCTAACTTAATATCTATAATCGAAATAATCTTGACGATTTTGACGTGAACAAATTACAGAAAGACGGAAAAAATAACAGAACCCTAAATTCGAGAGTAAATCATCATTTACAATAAGGTGTGATAGCACGCTATTTTATTTAAAGGAAAGGAAATAAATAAAATAAAAATAAAAACCTAAAAATATTTTTCCTTTAAAACGTAAACCAAAACATAATTAGAATTCTTAAATCTTAATAATAACTTATTACTAAATAAATATAAATATGTAAGTATGACATAAAAAGTTTAGTGTAGTAATCAATTATTGGAAAACCCCTCGCGGGTCAAGGCCTCCCCCAGAGATATCCATCGCTGCCTGTCTCCAGCCACCACCAGCCAATTTTGTCCTGCTTTACTTTTAATATCGTCGTCCCATCGGCTATAAGGTATGCCTCTAGCCCGCGCGCCACTTGGGCCTGGCCATTTTCTCAACCTTATTAGAAAAGGAAATATAGACATAAATTAAGATTAAAGAGTCAAAAGAAAGAAGAAAGATACACTCCATTGATAGCACAGGGGAAATCTTTAGTCGAACATAAAAACCTCGTAAAACCGGCTAAAATATACGCATTATTTTTTTATCACCGCAATAATATGCTACCGGATTTCGCAGCGGGAAATTTACAAATAAGACCCCAGCTCGATTCTATTCAAATGTTCTGCTACAATATTGCTTATTCGGTTGTTTGTCGACCTCCGTGGCGTTATAAAGTTGGAGGTCCTGGGTTCGACTCCCGGCTCGAGTCTAGTCTCGTGAGAGGCTTCAGCCGTGGCTAGTTACCACCGTACCGATAAAAACGTGTCGCCAAGCGATTTAGCGTTCCGGCACGATGTCGCGTAGAAACCAATTAGGAGCGTGGGCTTACCATACTCCTAACAGGTTAGCCGTAGCGGGCTACTATCTCACCTGGTGGTAAGTTATGATGTTGTCTAGGATCTGATGGATGGATGGAAGGCTGGTTTTGGAGACTCACAAGTACGACATAATAAACGCATAGCACTCTAGCACAAAGAGCTGCTAGAAGCTTGCGGTACAAGATAACTGTCTTTTTATTATTATTATTGACTTTAGAAAAGTATTTTTTTATATGATGTAGCATAGCTACATACATACATAGTTAGCCCTTGACGGCAATCTCACCTTGTGGTAAGTTATGATGCTGTCTAGGATGGTAGCGGGCTAACCTCTTAAATATGGTAAACCCATACTCTTATTTGGTTTTTACACGATATCGTGCCGGAACGCTAAATCACTTGGCGATACGTTTTTGTTGGTAGGGTGTTAACTAGCCACGGCCGAAGCCTCCCGCCAGACCAGATTCGAGCCGGGAATCGAACCTAGGAACTCCAACTTTAAAATGCAACAGCGCACGCAATGCGCCACGGAGGTAAAAAAGATGGCTATTTAATAAAATTAACTACAGAGATATGTCTCATACAAAAAAGGGATTTTACCATTTCTGAGATATTAATAAAACAGTTGACAGGTGTCAGGCAAAACATTGCGCGCCTAACTCTCGTAACTTTAGCATAACAGGTCGATTGAGCCAAGGTTGCGGCGTTGGGAGCAAGATGCCCTTATTTACTCCGTTATATCAAAACGTTTGTACTGTAGGCTGGCATTATACTCCGCTAAATATAACCCGTATTTACTTAAGTCGAGGAAAAGAATACTTTGTAGAATTTAATAAACCTTCTGTTACGTCCCGTTTAGTAAGTTGAAAGTATACTTACAAACCAAGCGCAGTGGTTTCGAATTTTAAAATTGATAATTTGGCTAAGATCAATACAACACACACACCCACACACACACATACACACACACGCGCACACTCACACACACACACACACAAACACACACACACACACACAGAAATACATGCTTATTAATTGCATGATTTTTGAAGTTTTTAAGTTTGTATTAGGCACGAATCGTTTTTGCGTCGTTGTGTGTCGTCACTTTTAGGAGTTATGTGCGTTTTTGAGTAATTAAAAAAATCACTTGCTTCAACGGTGAAGGAAAACATCGTGAGGAAACCTGCACGCCTGAGAGTTCTCCATATTGTTTTCAAAAGCGTGTGAAGTCTGCCAATCGCAGATGGCCAGCGTGGTGAACTATGGCCAAAGCCTTCTCGTATCGAGAGGAGACCCGTGCTCTGTAGTGAGCCGGCAATGGGTTGATCATAATGGTGATGATAATGAAAGTCAGTTATCTTGTGCCGCAAGCTTCTTCTGACGATTCAATAATTTACATAGTAGTGATTTGATAGTGATAACTACATTCGTAAACTTAAAACTAAAGCTATGAGGGTTCCAAACGCGGCCTGGTCTTAGAAAAATCCCACAACAAACTTAGCCAGGTAAATTTTCTTTTTTTATCACCATCTCACATGCCACTAAGAGCTATCTTATTATTTCATACCTTTGCTTGTTTATCACTATTTTTTTATCTATTATTGATTATCGGATATATCCATTCAATTATAATACACTAAAATATTATATAAAAATTCAACAATATACTTTTACAAATTTCATCAGTAGACGAGTATTACCGGCTGGAAAAAATATATAACAACTCAATTGAGTTGGGCTAAAGTGTATTACAATAAAGTATAATTGACGAGAAAATAACTCATTTTCTTTCAACAACAAGTACTTCGGGAAGCCGCTTTCCCTAAATTGAATGTTTACAAAATTCATGGATTACATTTACAAGAAAGGCTTACTCACTTACCATATTGTGAACATTAGACGAGCAATCAGCTTAGGAACGTGGGATGTTGGAGGACCCAATAGTACTTAAGGTTTTTCTTAATCATCATGAAAACCCATTACCGGCTCACTGCAGAGCACGGGTCTCCTCTCAATATGAGAAGGGTTTGGCCATAGTCCACCACGCTGGCCATGTGCGGATTGGCAGTCTTCACACGCCTTAGAGAACATTATGGAGAACTGTCAGGCGTTCAGGTTTCCTCACGATGTTTTCCTTCACCGTTGAAGCAAGTGATATTTTTTTTTTATTTTTTTATTTTCTTAATGTATAAAATGCCAATACCTATAAAAACATGCCGAAAGCTTGACACGAGTAGCTATAAGTGAAAATAAAGATTCAAAAATTGTTTGTATCAAATACCAATTTCTATTATACGGTTCACTTGTATTAGATATATTATTGTACTTTATACAGAATGAAAAAAAAATGAAAAATATTTATTTGCCAATAAACAACTGTACAAAGTTTAGTACATCCGTTGGGACCCACATTAGGTAATCCTGTGTCGTGGGGCCCAATTCGCCGATGTTAACAATTTCGGTTCACACTTCACGCTCGGATGACAGACAAATAAATTGAGACTTAAATAAAGAGATAAATGACAAATGACAAAATTACACAGCCTAAGCTATTAAGAACAAGTTTTGTTTCTAATGCCCTTATTTCAAAGACATGAGGAGCTTTTTTGAGGAGCCATATGAATAGCCAAAAAGATCTGGAAGTACCATAGTTATAGGTTTTTACGACCTCCGTCTTATTATAAAGTTGAATTAAGAACTTCTTCATTTATTAAATCAAATAAAAAGCAATTTACGCGCAGTAGCAATATTTAATACAGCATTGATTTCCTATTTCATTCATATAACATTATGACCTATTTCAAATGTTCGCTCGCAACAATATCAACGAAAAAATGCAATATACAGTTGTCTCTGTCTCGCAAACTTGTTTTCCTACGGTCAAAAAGAACCCAAGGTCTTTTTATTGATTCGATTATTCCAGCGGAGGTGACTGCATGAAGTTAGATAAAACACACCGAGCACACACAGATAATAAAAAATATTTAATTTTTTGTTTATTATAAAATATATAATAAAAATAGAGGCAGATATAAGGAGATTTAATTGTATAGATAATAACACCACCTTTTTTTAAACGGAAAAACAAATGTCATATCATATTGGAGGTATTACGTAATATTAACCAATCAACGAGCCGAAACGTCAAATTCACGGAACAGATCCACAAGCAACTTTATCATTCGCTTCATAGTTGTGTTTGCCGTAGGTTGTTGTAGTAAAGTTTTCTCTTTAAGTGAGATTCTTTCTATATGTAAGATTCGTTTCCAATAATAGTTCAGTCTTATAATCATTCTTAGTGAAGTAAAATATGAAGTGTATTTAAAATGGAAAATGTACAGTCCGTGAATTACAGCGATAACTATCAGCGTGATCGAATTCTAATCAGCGAAACATTTACACAAGATTTACGAAATTCCATAAACGAAATCATAAGGAAAGAAGGCTATCTATCTCATGATATCGATTCGAGGAAAATATCGACCGGTGGCAACAATTTTTTAGGAGAGCTATACGAAATCAGTGTAACAGGAAAAACGTCGGCGGGATCTAACCGGACTTGTTTATTTTTAAAGCAAATTATATGTAACGATGATTTTAAAGTGTATTCCATACCAGAAGTTTATAAGAAGGAAGCATTTGTTTATAATACACTCAGTAAAATATACGATGAAATGCAAGAAAATGCCGGCATTCCAGTAGCAGAAAGATTCAGAATGGTAAAAAGTTATGAGCAAACGAATGATAAATATATTATTTTAGATAATTTAACTGCAAAAGGGTTCAAAACTATGCCAAGATTCGATGTTATGTCACTAGATTTTGCGGAGCTGTCAATAAAACAGTTAGCGAAATTTCACAGTTTATCTTTTGTTTTACAAAAAAGAAACCCCGACTATTTCGATACTAAAATAAAGACTATCAAACAATCATTCGTGTACGATGACTATTGGAATGATTTGGCTAAGAAAATGTGTGATATGTCTTCAAGTAGAATGGATGAAGTTACAAAAAATAAAATTGCTAAGTTCTTTCTGGTATCACTCGACAAATATCCAAAGTACATGAACGGTTTGAATTCGCCGATAAAATGTCTGGTACACGGCGATTATAAATTCAATAACGTTTTGCTGAAAGAAAGTGTAAGTTATATTTTTTATTTTAATGAGCTCAAACTTATTAAGTACGCCAATTATTTTAACTTGTATAACAATCTTGCCCTCCGAATTTGTCCGTTCGGAGATTCAATTTTTAATCATGCTACAAAATAAGTGGCTACTAACCGCAATTTTAGTTGTAAGAAGTCCGAATAAATTGTAATGTTTGATTATTCCTCACTAAACGAGCTAACTATTGAAAAACCGAAGGTCCTGAGTATTTCTCCTAAATACAATACATCTCGATTCATTTACTGAATGTTGCGACGATTGTTTTTTTTTTTATCCACTACAAGTTAGCCCTTGACGGCAATCTCACCTGATGGTAAGTGATGATGCAGTCTTAGATGGTAGCGGGCTAACCTGTTAGGGGTATAGTAACCCACACTCCCAATCGCAACACAACAAACAATTAGCGATTTGGTTGGAAATTGCAACTATCCATTTTATATCGAAAGCAGTCAAAAATGTCTCAATCAAAGTAACCTTAAATTTAAAATTCAAATTCAAATAGTCCTTTAAAATACACTTTTGACGCGTCAATAATTTACATAGTAGTGATTTGATGGTGATAACTACATTCGTAAACTTAAAACTAAAGCTATGAGGGTTCCAAACGCGCCCCAGTCTAAGAAGAAGCCCACAACAAACTTAACTTAATGAGTCTTATTCTGTAACCCCTAAGAAATAGATCAGCTTAAAAATGGCTTATAAAGCTATTTACATATTAAAATTCAATCGAGCCTCCTTATCAAGCCACTTCAACATACGCTTTGTCTTGCAGAACGGACGAGTGTCTGAAGTTATACCGATCGACTACCAGCAAATCTACTACGGCTGTCCGGTCATCGACCTCATATACTTCATATACGCGGCCAGCGACCGGAACTTCAGAAATCAGCACTTGTACTATCTCAGGGACGTCTACATCGAGAGTTTAACAAGCTTCCTCCGCAACTTCGACGTCGACCCAGGCTTCTCCAAACAGGACTTCGAGAAGTGCTTCGAAGACAGTTTGGACTACGCTTTGATGTACACTCTGTATATGTTACCCTGGTTTTTTGTTGCGGAAAATGTGCCGGACTTGGCGAAGGACGAGTTACTAGACATGTCCCTTCAGGTTGACGACAGATTCTATGGCAGAATGCAGGGAATAGTTGATGAGTTTATTGAATTGGGCATCTTGTGACCGTTAATGATAGTGTGAACTTTTTTTTTTTGACGACCTCCGTGGCGCAGCGCGAGCGCTTTTGCATTATAAAGTTGGAGGTCCTGGGTTCGATTCCCGGTTCGAGTCTGGTCTAGTGGGAGACAAAGGCGTGTCGCCAAGCGATTTAGCGTTCCGGCACGATGTCGTGTAGAAACCAATTAGGAGTATGGCTTTACCATACCCCTAGCAGGTTAGCCCGCTACCATCTTAGACTGCATCACTTACCATCAGATGAGATTGCCGTCAAGGGCTAACTTGTAGTGGATAAAAAAAACTTATTTTTAATATAACATATACCTTTTTTGATATACTACAAGTTAGCCGTTGACGGCGATCACACCTGATGTCTTAATCTGTTAGGGCATGGTAAATCCCGAAGCCTCCCACTGTTTTATGCTAATGGTGGCCAACGAGGGGGTTTTAGTGGGTAAGAATCCCACATCTCAGTAGAAGATTCCCCCCCCCCCCCATACAAAATCAATCAAAACAAAACCCGTAAAAAAAAAGGCCATGGCCGAAATCATGCCGGAACACTAAATCGCTTAGCGACAAGTCATTGCCGGTAGTGTGGTAACTAGCCACGGCCCAAATCTCCCATCAGACCAGACTGGAGATGAGAGTCGAACCCAGGACCTCCAACTTTAAAGTTAGACAGCGCACGCGCTGCGCCACGGAGGTCGTCAAACCTTAAAAATTATATATTATTCTCTTAGCCTACGTAATAGCACCAGCGACTTTAGAGAATGGTCCCCATACTATCTCCGAGACGTCTGCAACAAGACTTTAACGAGCTTTCTCAACTACTTCGATATTGACTTAGTTTTCTTTAGAAAATACTTTATAAAGTTCGTTGAAGACAGTTTGAACTTCGATTCGATGTAAATGCTACTGATCTTTTTATTACGGAAGTGTGTTTTAAGTGATGCCTATTAAAGTTAATGAGAGCGGATTTAGCAAGGTTTCATATATATATATATATATATATATATATATATATATATACTGTATTTCATTTCATATAAATATATACTTGTGCTGGCTGTCGAAGTTTTTTTTCATCCACTACAAGTTAGCCCTTGACGGCAACCACGGCAACCTCACCTGATGGTAAGTGATGATGCAGTCTAAGATGGTAGCAGGCTAACCTGTTAGGGATATGGTAAATCCATACTCCTAATTGGTTTCTACGCGACATCGTGCCGGAACGCTAAATTGCTTTGCGACACGTCTTTGTCGGTAGGGTGGTAACCACGGCCGAAGCCTCCCACCAGACCAGACTTGAGTCAGAAATCGAACCCAGGACCCAACTTTAAAACTAGATTGATACAGATGAATTTACCATGATGTTACTGTGTTTAGATATTTGAAAATGACTCTCTATTGTGAGCAAACCAATCTTATATTGAGGGTAGTTTGTGAGTTAAAATAAATTTTAACATGTATTCACTAGGACGTTTTTAATTATCGCTTGCTAGACACGAATCCATTTGATTTCTGCTACACACCAATTACGTGAGTATAATATTATTTTTCCGTACACTTTGGCTTCTGGCAGCATATCTAGTTTATTATTTATGGAAAAGTCAACAGAAAGTTACCAGTTAGAAGAAGAGTTGACTACATTCGTTAATTAAATTCAAACTTACGAGGAATTCAAATTCATGTAAATAGGTTTCTCTATAAACTTACGTCTTATAAAAACTTTGAAGTTGTCAAAGAGACATCTCCTTGATGTAATCCAGTCAGGCTAGCTTATAAGAAAATCCATTACGTAATGAACATGTTCAAATATACTAAACAACATTTGAATTGAATATTTTACATGTTACATTCAATAAAACTTCGTAAGTTAAGTATAAGATAAGATAAATATTCTCTTTATTGCACACACATTTTAAAGAAACAACGGCACGGATTACTTAACACCTGAGTATGCAAAGGCGGTCTTATTGCTTAAGAAATTAAATAAAAGAAGAGTGTAACGGCGCAATTTTTAAATATAATACAAAATATTATCAATAAAAAATAATATATAAATATACACTTTTATGTTTAAATAAATATATATCAATACACATATACTATTAATTATTATGGCAATTAGTCATAAAAACTTTTTAAGTCTACTTTTAAATATATTTAATTATTTCGAACGTCTAACATTAACAGTAAATGACTTCCCATAAAATTTACAGTGACTTCGAGGACATACTAGCTTATTATCGGAACAAAAAAGTAAAAATATTGTGTCATCTCGTTTTTTTATTGACTACAAGTTGGCCCTTGGCGGCAATCTCACTTGATGGTAAGTGATGATGCAGTCTAAGATGGTAGCGGGCTAACCTGCTATATGGTAAACACACACATCACACATCGTGCCGTAATGCTACACCGCTATGTGACACGTCTTTCACGGTAGGGTGGTAATAAGCTCGTCCGGGAAGTATACAACGGGTCCCCCGGGTGTCCAGTAAAACCTGCGAGAGGGACATGCCGTGGTGGTTTTAAGTTCGGGTATACTTCGGGGGTTGGAGTCCAACATAACCTCCTTCCCGCCCAAGGGTACGGAGGTAGCCATAAAGCTTTTCCACCACGACAAACAAAGGGTGATAACAAGCCACGAACGACCTCCGTGACGCAGCGCGCGCGCTGTCGGATTATAAACTTGGAGGTCCTGGGTTCGATTCCCGGCTCTAGTCTGGTCTGGTGGAAGGCTCCGACCGTGGCTAGTTACCACCCTACCGACGAAGACGTGTCGCCAAGCGATTTAGCGTTCCGGCACGATGTCGCGTAGAAACCAATTAGGAGTGTGGGTTTACCATATCCCTAACAGGTTAGTCCGCTACCATCTTAGACCGCATCATCACTTATCATCAGGTGGGATTGCACTCAAAGGCTAACTTGTAGTGGATAAAAAAAAACGACGAATCGAACCCAGGACTTTGAAATGTGAGAGCGAACGCGCGCGAGGTCGTCAACCTATCAATAAATAGATTTCCAAACTATCTAGACGTATTTCCATCACATTGACGTAGGGCGACGCCCCTTACAGGATAATTCTGTTTCCAAGAACTTATTAAATTCCTAGAAGATATTATAATGTCGTGATAGAAGTACATAAACCATCTTGCACATGCAAACAGATCGTTAAGCCTAATCGAATATTAAAATACCCTTACCCGCGGCTGCGTTCGTGTTATTTAGCAGGAACCATACATTTTCCCGGGATAAAAAGTAGAATGTGTTAGTTGAGGGTATAAGCCATCTCCGTTCCAAAGTTTAGCTAATTGGTACAGCAAGTTTTGGCGAGGAATAGTTGATGTACACACAAATATTTAGTACAAACTTTTGCGTAAGAGTAAGAAACAACAGACCTTCATCAATAACACAGTTCTGTACCGATGATATTGATGTATTTTGATAAGTTATACAAGTTATATAAGATCTTACTCTACATTTAGCCAAAACCAGCGCTACGGCTTGCTTTTTTTTTCCTCCAATACAAGTCAGCCCTTAACGGCATCTCACCTGATGGTAAGTGATGAAGAATGCAGTCTAAGACGACATCAAGCAAGAAGTGCGACATCGTGCCGGAACGCTATACAACGAACGAACGATAGATGCTGAATATAGCCAAATAAGGGCATGAGCAGCTTTATGACGACACGGCACGATGTCGAGTAGAAAACCAATTAGGAGTGTGGGTTTACCATACCCCTATCATGTTAGCCCGCTACCAGCTTAGACTGCATCATCACATACCATCAGGTGAGATTGCTGTCAAGGGCTAACTTGTAGTGGATAAAAAAAACCTATTTTCATTTTTTTTATTCCTGTGGATAGGACTAAATATTTTATCAAACACAGAAGCTTTTCATTCTTGCATACCGCTAGAGCAATTGAAGAAATGTAGTTACACATGTGACTGCCTCTTATTATATGCATGTTTTTTGCCAATGTGCCTGTCGGGGATCGAAACTGTGACCTTCTAAACATAAGGCCACAGTACTCACCACTGCGCCAGAGAGGCTAACAACCGACCTCAGTGGAACCCTCACAGTTTATTTGTCAAGGAATACATTTAATCGGACTCAATTGATTCATAACATTTAAATTAGAGAGCGGGGAAAACTTGTCAATAGCTGTTCTTCGTTACTTTATTACCGCGGGAAACAGGAAAACGGAAATTCCACGAGGTAATTTTACCCAGAACTAATGTACCCTTACGCCTGCGCCTAAATATTTTGATGACATAATATTCATGAACTCTTTGAAACTAATTATATCAGGAATTATATTAAAAAAGAATTACACGTACAAGAAATATGGATATTTTTTTGTTTATTTTAAAAGTAAGTTTCACTTATTAATTATTAGGTAAGAATCCGGACATGTAATTTATGTTGTGATGGCAAAAAATCACATATTAACTTTCATACCTACCTACCTACTCAAAAGTGCCAACGTGTATTTTCATCTATACTTATGTAGACCAATCACTTGCCACCGTTTTGGCGGGAACCAATAGCATGGCGGCGCGAGATGATGACATCCAACTTAATACATTAATAATAGTATTCTAGTCAAGTTTTATACTCTTTTGTACGTATACAGATTAATAACATTTTTAACCTTACCAACAACTTGTAGAATATATGTCCTATTTAATAAATACACCGTAATGTAATTATTTAACTTCTTAGGATCGCGGCGATCACATCCCATAGTATAATATAAAAAGATAAATAATTTATTTTAATGAAAGTATAATAACGTTGGAAAAAGAAGGTAGTTGAGTTGCCCAAAGGGTTTTATATATTTAAACTCCACGTAGCTGAAAAGTGGATGGAAAACGCTCTCGCTTGTACCATTAGTTATTCGGTGGTATCGAACGAGTTAATTGGATGTCAACAACACAAAGGTACCACTGCTGACGGCGACTAACTATTCTGTTGGTGGCGACGGCGTGTTTTGTGAAAAACCGATAAACTGGCATCGAAGCACGTGTGTTTTTTTTTTTCAATCCTTGACGACCTCCGTGGCGCAGCGCGCGTGCTGTCGCATTATAAAGTTGGAGGACCTAGGTTCGATTCTCGGCTCGAGTATGGTCTGGCGGGAGGCTTTGGCTGTAGCTAGTTACCACCATTCCGACAAAGACGTGCGATTTAGCATTCAGGCACGATGTCGCGTAGAAACCAATTAGGGGTATGGGTTTACCATACCCCTAAGATAGGTAGGCTAGATCGCTACCATCTTAGACTGCATCATCACTAACCATCAGGTGAGATTGCCGTCATGGGCTAACTTGTAGTGGATAAAATAATAAATTAATAAATTAATTAATTCTAGTCGATGCCCGAAAATGCGTTCACTCGTTCTTGTTCATGTTTCCGCTCCCTTACCAACATATAAATCTAATTTTTCATCGGTTTTTTATGTAAGGTCTGTGTACTGAAAGCTACAGCGTAACAAGACAGTTTGGCGAACTTTGTGAGAGAATTTTGGGCTTCTACTTAGACCAGGGACGTTTCAAACCCATCGACTTTTTTTTAAATATATATTATTAATCCACAAAGCTGATTACAATTGTTTGAAATTATTATTACAGTATGTGAGATTAATTGATGTACAATCGAGTCTTCTAGATTACATGGCTTGTATAAAGGAAAGGCACAAAATACACATACAATGAGTTTAGAAGGACTTTCTTTTACTTTAATTTAAAACTAAAAGTTTTAACTTAAAGAATGTAGTTATTATTACCCTTTCACTACAATGTAATAATTTTCAAAAGCCAAATTCTTAAAAAAATTTAAGGGTGCTCCCTCACCGGGAGCATTCACGTGTACTGTAACATTATAGATTCGTCTTTGAGCATTACATTACAATTCTACCTCCCTGACGCTCCCTCACCGGGAGCATTCACGTGTACTGTAACATTATAGATTCGTCTTTGAGCATTACATTACAATTCTACCTCCCTGACTGACGAGTATTTGCGTGTAATGTAATATTGATTCGACTTTGAGCATTTTCAGCATTTCATAGCAAGATGTCAGACGAAGCGGTCGTTGTGCTGAGTGCGGCAATATTAATTCGACATTGTTATTTACGTAAAAAAAAAACACAGAAGAAACGATATTGGTGTCATGAATTATATCAAAACCGGCAAAATACAGGCGGTTTGGATATTTTAGAAAGAATCAACCGACCCATAAGTAAACTTAAAATGTTTTTAAGAATCTCTTCTTCGGATTTTGAACACTTAATAAATCTCATTGGACCATATGTTAAAAAAGAAGATACTAATTATAGACAAGCAATAACAGTGCAAGAAAGATTAGCTGTTACGTTACGATTTTACGCATCTGGTGATTCTTATTCAAGCTTGCAGGTTACTTTTAGAATGTCCAATCAGATTATAAGTTGTATTATCAAAGAAGTGAGTGAAGCTATAATTGGATGTTTAAAAGAAAATATACTGGTGAGTTTATTAATCTAGTTTATTAATCAATCAGATCTCCAAATTCACGCATAAACCCCTCACTTTCTTGGCTATTAATACTGGCTTCAGGCGAAGAAAGTTGGGCGTCTGCAGTGGATGGAACTGCTGCTGGTGAGGGTGTACTTTGGAGGCCTGATGGTCCAGCATGGTTTGATTCATTACGCGAAAGTTGAGAATCAGGAGTCCAATATCCATGTTGCTGGTACATGTACTCATATTCACCGCGATCGGCACTAAACAAGATATTGGAAATGTGGTGCTGTACACAGGCCCTAGTATTTTGAGAGTACGTCTTGAGTTTTTCAGTAATAAATTTCCCAAAAGTAGTGCATTCATCCGATTTAGCAGAAGTAAAGTCTTGCAAAATTTGGAAAGTCGAGTGCATTATTTCATCACTTCCATCCACCTTCGCTTTTTTCCGTTGTGGTGCATCAGGATTTTCAGGTGGCTTGTTGCGAGTCTCCTGCAAGTCTTGTGTCCCAGGTTCACAAGGAATCTAAAACAAGGTTTTTTTTTTCAGTTACCTAGCATACCAGATGGTTGGCTAAATTTGGCTGAAAACTTCAATAACCAGTGGAATTTCCCTCATTGTGTCGGCGCTATAGATGGCAAACATGTAGTCCTGCAAGCCCCATACAGAAGTGGAAGCGATTACTATAATTTTAAAGGTTTTTTTAGTATAGTTCTATTTGCGGCTGTGGATTCAAATTACAATATAATATATATAAACTGTGGCTGTCAAGGGAGAATCTCTGATGGAGGAGTATTTAATAATTGTAATTTGTATACTAAAATGCAGAATAAATCTTTGAATCTACCACAGCCAAGAGCATTGCCGATGCGGAACAAAGAAATTCCTTATTATTTTATTGGGGATGAAGCTTTCGCATTATCAGAAAATATAATGAAAGTGTATTCAGGACATCATCGTAAAGGAACAAAGGAGAGAATTTATAATTACAGACTTTGTAGAGCACGGAGAGTAGTCGAAAATGTGTTTGGCATTATGTCAGCAGTTTTCCGAGTGTTGCGGAAACCCATGTTATTGCAACCAGAAAATGCTACTTTAGTAGTTAATGCCATAGCACACCTACATAACTTCTTACGAAGAAATCGGCGAAGTAGGGATTTGTACACACCTCCGGGATCTTTTGACAGGGACAATTTAGGAGTAATCACACCAGGATCTTGGAGGGCTGATACCGAAGAAAATGCTGGTTTAATGGATTTGGATGAACAACAAGAAGCAGCACAAATAGTTCCTCAAGAGATACGTGAAGAAATTAGTAATTATTGTTCGCAAGAAGGAGCAGTACCATGGCAAAACGAATATGCTTAATGTTTATTAATGTCCTGCTTTATTTAGCCTTGATAGGTTAAAAAATATTTAAAACCTGTGTAAACAGATATTAAATGTAATATACATAATATACTAACTGAATCTGTTGTCTTCCGTGGTTCATATCTGTCCAGTATAAATGATAAAGCTGCATATGCGAACCAGGTACTAGTATATACTTCTTCTGCACCTGAAATATAGATTATGTAATATGTACTGAATTGAATAAATTAATAAATAAATAAATAAATAAATAAATGGTGAAGGCACCTATAGTCCACTTGTTTAGGTATGCGGATGCCCAGTTTTGAAGTGTAATCAACATTGATCAAGATCATTTCTAATCAAGTTTACATTTTTTCTAAACAAATGGCCTATAGTGAAGGTATCATCAACAAACAAAACATGCCCTAGGTACACACGAGTCGTGTGGAATGTGACCTCTCCGCCACTCACACTCACCCCTTGCTTGTCACAGTTATTGTCATGACTAAAGTAGATGTAGGTACATAAATAAAATATGTTACCCACCTTTTCCGGTTCCTGAAGCACTTTTTTTCATTTTGCTCTTTTCTCTTCTAAGAGATGCTAACAGGCTTGTGATTTTCTTTTGACATTCTTCTACGGTTATTCCAAATTGATCCGATAATTTCACCCAACCGTCTTGTTTTATTATTTTATTAAAGTGTTGAGGATGCTTAGGGTCCCATAATTCCCTGATTTCCCTATATTTTTCTATGAATAATAGAGTCTTCTCTTTGTCCCAAGCCATTACTTAAATTTACAACTGTCCGTGACGCCAAAAAAATCTCCGAAGCGTCAGAAACACTTTATGACAACGTGCGTTCACTTCACTGTCACGTAGGCTACTGAGCGGGCGGGCGGGGGGCTAGGGGCAGTGAAGCCCCCCGCCCGCCCGCTGAAGCTGTGAAGCGCATTGATGTTACAAGTTGTATCAAGATATTACACATTGTATCAATACAAGGTGCGCATTGTAATGCTCGGTTCTCCTCCTTCACTGATGTATGCCCGTTTTGTATCATTACAAGGTGCGCATTGTAATGCTCGGTTCTCCTCCTTCACTGATGTATGCCCGTTTTGTATCATTACAAGGTGCGCATTGTAATGCTCGGTTCTCCTCCTTCACTGATGTAATGCTCAAATCTGTAACGTTACATAACACGCGAATGCTCCCGGTGAGGGAGCACCCTAAGAGCGTTTTTGAGGCCAATTACAAAATTTTTAATTTTAGTTATGATATTATATTTTAAGGTTTTTAGTATTAGGTTTATCTCAATCTAAGGTTTATTTTAAGTTTTTTTTCTGTCACTCGTTGAAGCCTATATGAATAAATAAATCTTAGCAATTCAATACATTTGAATTTTATAATATCCCGCAGTGTGGGTACAACCAGAAATTGAGTCCACACACAAGGATGAACTGGTAATATCGTAGTAAACCCGGTGTTGGCGGGTGACCGGGATAATCCCGGGGATGTTTTATTATTTTCGCCAATAAACAGTGCCTAGCTGTCCGGTATTAAGTAAGATTGACACTTGGATTAGGGAAAATTTCATATGTTATATTTTACACTGGAAATGTTACGCGTGTTTTTTAAATGAATTTGATAGAAGTACCTCGGTAATATTTTGTCCATCATATTAATGGGTAAGCTTAATATACTGTGAACCTAGACAGCTGAATAATTTTAAATTGGTAATTGTATAGGTTCTCCATAATATTCTCAAAGGCGTGTGAAGTCTGCCAATCCGCACATGGCCAGCGTGGTGGACTACGGCCAAACCCTTCTCATATTGAGAGGAGACCCGTGCTCTGTAGTGAGCCGGTAATGGGTTGATCATGATGAATTGTAAAGGTATATGGACAAACACACTGGGTCTGTTGTGCTATGCATTTATAAGTGGAAGGTTCTAGATTCGATCCCATTCGAGCAATTTGTTATTTCTGAATTTTCTCTGGACAGGCCTTGGTAGGCTTAGATTGTGTCTGGTGATCCCGCTACCGACAAAGCCATGCCGCTAAAAGATTCCGAGTTCCGTTGCAAAAATGTGTACTTAGTGTCTAATATGACGATTTTGACGACCTCCGTGGCGCAGCGCGTGCGCTGTCGCATTATAAAGTTGGAGGTCCTAGGTTCGATAGGTCCGGGGCTCGAGTCTGGTCTGGTGGGAGGCGATGGCCAAGCGATACGCCCTTGATGACAATCTCACCTGATGGTAAGTGATGATGCAGTCTCAGATTGTAGCGGGCTAACCTGTTAGGGGTATGGTAAACCCATACTCCTAATTGGATTCAACGCGACATCATGCCGGAACGCCAAACGTCTTAGCGATACATCTTTGTCGGTAGGCTGGTAACTAGCCACAGCCAAATCCTCCGATCAAACCAGTCTCGAGCCGGGAATCGAACCCAGGATCTCCAACCTTATAATGCAAAAGCGCGCACGCTGCGCCACGGAGGTTTTCCGATGCGTCCGTCTATCAGTAGTTCGATCCCTGTGTAAATTGGACCCTTGACTGCAATCCCACATGGAGGTAAGTGATGATGCAGCCTCAGATGGTAGTGGGCTAACTTAATAGAAGTATGGCAGTTATTTTTAGCCCACACTATCGGTAGAAGTAGGCTGAATATGTAATCATATTATAATAACACTCTCACTTGACATAGCGACCTGAAGCCCTAGTAGATCGTCAAGCAGGTTATTAGCCGATTTATCAGTGAAGAAAAATTTCTTAACGGTATACATACAGGGTGCTTTATTTTAGACGTATTTGTGACGCTTCTGTGCTGTGTGTAAAGCTGTGATAGCCTAGTGGTTAGGACGTCCGCCTCTTAATCAGAGGTCGGGTGTTCGAACCCGACCTATAACTTTTCGGAGTTATGTGCGTTGAAATATCACTTGCTTCAACGGTAAAGAAAAACATCTTGAGGAAACCTGCATGCCTGAAGGTTCTCCATAATGTTCTTAAAGGCATGTGAAGTCTGCCAATCCGCACATGGCCAGCGTGGTGGCCTATGACCAAACCCTTCTCATATTGAGAGGAGACCCGCGCTCCGTAGTGAGCAGGCAATGGGTTGGTCATGATGATGTGGGGCTTCTGTTATTTAAGCATAATTGAGTTATGTATTGAAGTAGGAAAGCGCCGGGGCAAAGTCTAACGCAGGTTTAGTAATATGTGAACAGAATTCAATAAAATTTGATAAGGAGATTTTATATCCGGGTATAGATGTCAAACTGTAGGGTAGGTAGAGGAAAGGGTATGACGCGTTAAGGCCGTCCGAGTTGTTTTTTTAGTCATATTAAAAAAACAACATATCGTCACTTTCCTTTTTAGTAATGAAAACCACAACTTGAGGGATTACACTTGTATTGTGACAATAACTACAAGGTCCGAACGGTCCAACGTCTCGAGCGAGAATGCCACGAAAGGCATCGACCGCCCGTATTTATAACAAAGCATGCTTGTACAAAATTGATTGCTACAGTCTAAATTGTGTTAGCAAAATCATGTAGAGTTCAAATGTGGGTAATTATTGAATTCTTGTTGTTCTTGGCGCCGCTGAATGAAGTTAATAACTCCTTCGCGCCGACAGGTATGATACTGAAATAAAGATAAACTTAAACTTAGAATTAAAATTACATATATGTCGAGTCAAGAGCGTCCGAGTTGTATTTTGTAAGGGTGACGGCAGCAATGCTGACGTCACTCTTACAAAAAACGATTTTGTTTACTTTCGCTCATAGTAAGTAAAACCACAACTTGCGGGTTTACACTTTTATTGCGATAATAACTAAGAGGTCCGAACAGTCCGACGTCTCGAGCGAGAGAATCCGCGAAAGGCATCGACCGCCCGTATTTATAGCACAAAGCATGCTTTTACAAAATTGATTGTTACTGTCTAAATTGTGTTAGCAAAATCATCAATAGTTAAAATGTGGGTAATTAATGAATTCTTGAGGTTCTTGGCGCCGCTGAATAAAGTTAATAACTTCTTCGCGCCGACATATTCATATAACTTTTATTACATTATTATCTGTACAAAGCTGTCTCAAGTAAATTAATTTACGCTATCGGCTCTAATCTTAGTTCATCATTTGATTTCAGCCGATATTGTAAATGAATTAACTTGATATAGCTTTGTTCATTCGGACTAAAAGTTTCAACCATTCGTGATCGAGTTACCGTAATGAATTTATTTCTGAACGGCAATAGTGCACTGTTTTTTTCTCTCTCTTTTTATGTATCTACACAGATTAGCCAGTGTCAAGTTTACAGCAATGGAGAATTGAAGTTAGGAAAAAAAGCGAGAAACTTCACACTGGGCGGACACGGCTCGTTCAAACCTTACCCAAATCAATACTTGTTAACCATTCAAAAAACTAGCCACTACACAAACGACACCAAAACTATAATGTCCACAATATAACCCACACCGAAACCTTTCCAAAATTAGCCAACAAACATTAATTCAAGAAAAGCGTGAAAAAACCGCGCCCGGCAATTACGAAGTCTGCCGCCTTTTTTCTAGTACACTGGTAGAAAGTGACACTTTAAAATAATGTATAGATTAAAAATAAAGACGAATAACTGTCATATATCATACTTTATTACATTAAAAAAAAAAATTACACTTGCAACACAACACACAAATTTAAGTGAAACTAAATCCACCCAGAGTGTTTTTTTTTTCTTATCTGCCGTAACAACAGATAAGAAAAATTAATGCAAATGAAATAGAAGAAACTAATTTTTTATTATTTTTACTCTATCTTTTGCTTCAAAAATTTTTATGACAGTAATAGCAGAAAATCAAATAACTATATAAGAAATCATCATCATGATCAACCCATTGCCGGCTCACTACAGAGCACGGGTCTCCTCTCAATATGAGAAGGGTTTGGCCATAGTCCACCACTTGGCAGACTTCACACGCCTTTGAGAACATTATGGAGAGATATATATGATACCTCTCAGGCATGCAGTTTCTCCACAATGTTTACCTTCACCGTTGAAGTAAGTGATATATTAATTGCTTATGAACGCATAAAACTCCGATTACGAGTTCGAAATCGCACCCACGTCCTCTGATTAAGAGGTGATCGTCCTAACCACTAGGCTATCGCAGATTCATATAAAAAAAAACTGATTTTTTTTTTCAAATTCAAATTCGTTTATTGCATTAAACACATTCATATAAAGATCTTAAGATTAAAGGGTAGCCTAACACATTCTGCCTAATAGGCGTGCCACAAAAATCTTACAACGAAAAAACAATCATGTCAATTTAAAATTAAAATAAGATATATTTTATATAACAATAGAAGGAAACAAAGAAATACTACACATATTAATATATTACTACTATATATACTACAATTGAATAGTAGATTTTTATTACATTATCGGGGAAAATAAAAGTAATAAATTTCCTTAGAGCTTCCTAGAGTTAGTTTTAATCAGCCTGAAAGAAGCATCCATCCGGTATCGAGTTACCGTGGTAAATTGACAATAACGAATAAGATAATGGCTTTCCAATCCTTTCCAATATTAGCTGTAGTATATTTTTTTATCACTCCTTTTTCTGGGAAATCATGCCTCTCTGTAAGACACAAAAGATGTACAATTAAACTAAATAAAAACGAGTTAAGACTGTCCTCGAAAAAATAATTATGTCTATTTCCAATTCCGAGGATTTTATTTTTGTAAATATTTTTTAATTTTAATTTAATTCACCTAATTTTAATTCTATTCATTTTGTAACCATTTTTTCGCCTGACATTTTAAATATTTAATAACTATCTAACCTAACTATTAATTTGTAAATTTTTATAAACTACTAGCTGAGACCCGCGGTTTCACCCGCGTAGTTTTCGTTTCCGTGGAAATACCAGGATAAAATATTGCCTAAATAGAAATTGCAAATTGTCTGTTTAAAGTTAGGAACACACCTACATTTCTTAGACAACAGTGAGTGATTATAATTTAATATGAACTTTATAGAATAGTAATAAAGTTCAAAAATGTGGAGTCATCCACATTTTATTTAGAAAACGTTTATATGGGAAAAGTAAAAGGGCTGTTTTTAGGGATTTCCCGGCAATTATTCGAATTTTTCTCACCTTTTAAACCTTCCCTAGACCTCCACGAACATTTAAAGACCAAGATAAGACAAATTCGTTCAGCCGTTCTCGAGTTTTAGCGAGACCAACGAACAGTAATTGATTTTTATATATATAGATTTAATAAATATTGTTCGGAGAATGTTGGCAATGCTGAGTGTGCCTGTAATGGATAAGTTGTAACAGCACCAGCACTAGCTTATTTAGATTGATATAAATGTAACTTACAACTTGTCGCTGGCATGCCTTATGAATAAATAAATAAATGGAGAATGGTTAATTGTGAAGCTGACGAATTAAATTACTAAAGTGCAAAACGGAGTTCTGGTTCATGAAAATAGCCTCTGACCTTTCAATAGTTTGCGACCTCAAACCTCTGTCATGATAGATGTAAAAATATATATTATACAGTATTTTATATGCCGCGAATGTTCTCGACGTGTTGTGTGGTTACGTAACCTATGTGATATAGAGACAATTGATCTATAAGCCAAATTTCATCCAGATAAGTTCAGCCGATCTGTCATGATTAAGTGACGAACATCCATCCATCTAAACTTTCGCATTTTTACTAGCTATATTATATTTAGACAGCAGCAATAGCAAGTGAAAAAAGTTAGTTAAAAATAGGCGATATTTGAAGCAAACTTTTTCGCGCTGTCGGATTATAAAGTTGGAGGTTCTGGGTTCCATTCCCGGCTCGCGTCTGGGCTGATGGGAGGCTTCGGCTGTGACTAGTTAACACCCTACCGTCAAAGACGTGTCGACAAGCGAGACGTCTGCCAAGCGATTTAGCGTTTTGGCACGATGTCGCGTAGAAACCAATTAGGAATATGGGTTTACCATAACCCTAACAGGTTAGCTCGCTACCATCTTAGACTGCATCATCACTTACCATCAAGTGAAATTGCTGTCAAGGGCTAAAAAAAGGTCTTTGAAATACCTAATCGATTTCATTCGAATTAGTTGCATAAGTAAGGTATATAGGCACATATTGATCACTGTAGATAGATTGTGGTGATGATTATCCATATTATATTTATATTTTAAAATTAATGCTTCGTTAATGGCCGTAGACTAGAGTGAGATTAACTTTCAGCCAAGTTATATTCGGTACTAACTAAAATCGGTATTAATAAACCCACAGTAAGGCGGTAGTAAGCTAATCCAGATTTACTCTCGGGAGTAAAATAGAATCCTTGACGCAACGTAGTTTAATGACGGATTAAGCTGACAATTGTGTATTTTAACATTTGTGTTTTTAAATTATCGATTTTATGTTTTAATTTACTAACCTACGTCAAACTACGTAAAACAGAAAAAAAAAGACGGGTTGCACTCCGGGAGTGCCGGCAGAAGTGAAAACTTGATTATTAACGTTGAGCATGTTTGATATTTTGGAATGGTTAGGGAATAATTTTGCACCAATTGCTTTATCAGTATAAAAGTGCTATCATTTATGTGGTAGAATACAATATTCATTTATTGCGCTATCGTACACAAACATGACAATTTATATTACATTAAAAATTTAACACTTTAAAACTATTACAATTATTTTACATTAAAAAGTTTATCTATATCAATTTCCATATTTTAAGCACTTTACATTCACGAATTTTACGAATACACAACAATGTGATCACTACACAGACGGTCGAGCCATCAGCTGTCACCATCCATGGATGCGCGTGGCACGCTGTAACATACACGAACATTCGCGCAAGCGCCCTGCGCTGCCTAAACGAAACAGTAGGCCCAGGCATACATTTTCGCCGCGCCGTAGAGAGGGGATAGCTGTCTGCTCTCCATCCGTCTTACGCTTTTTCGATCAGGTCACGTGTCCTGACGCGAGTTTAAGATTTTATACCCATTACAGAAAAAGTGCTCAACGCCGCTAAAGAAGTTTTCACTTCAAAAATATCACTTGCTTCAACGGTGAAGGAAAACATCGTGAGGAAACCTGCACACCTGAGAGTTCTCCATAATGTTCTCAAAGGCGTGTGAAGTCTGCCAATCCGCACATGGCCAGCGTGGTGGACTATGGCCAAACCCTTCTCATATTGAGAGGAGACCCGTGCTCTGTAGTGAGCCGGTAATGGGTTGTTCATGATGAACCTACGTCAAGTAAAAACTTTAAATAAAAATTGTTTGTTATTCAATTAAGATAGATGGAGATAGTTGTATTGATAATTGGGTGACCTGGTAGTGAAAAAATCAAAATAAATATCCGAATATTTTATCCGAACGCAATATATTCAACGTTATCTGTATTGGTACTCGCTACGTAAAATGGAACATTAATAACTTGTCAATATAAGGAAAAAATAAACTTTCCGTGGATTTTTTTTATAAAAAACAAAATATTTTTTTATGTTTATATCCTCTTTGCGACTTTACAAAAGTGGGTTGCCATAACCCGTGCATTTAACCTTGCGTAAGATATATATTGTAAGCCCAAGGTATTAATAACATTTTATAATTCCAAGTATACAATTCCAAGTATAACATCGTTTTATGTTTAGAAAAAGCAATTTTTATTAATTTGACTGATAATGTTATATCAAAAAGCTTACGTTGTATAAAAACTTTAAACTTACCAAGAGATATTTAATTGAAAAGTCAATTGAAGCGGGGATAGCCTAGTGGTTTGGGCGTCAGCCTCCTAATCAGAGGTCGGTGGTTCGAATCCCCGGATTCGAACCACCTACCTACCACCAAGTTGTGATAGCCTACTGGCTTAAGACGTCCGCCTCCTAATCAGAGGTTGGGGGTTCGAACCCGGGCACGCACCTCTAACTTTTCGGAGTTATGTACGTTTTTAAGTAATTAAAATATCACTTGCTTCAACGGTGAAGGAAACCATACGAGACCCGTGCTCTGTAGTGAGCCGGCAATGGGTTGATCATGATGAAACGACCTTATCTTATAATAAAAGGCATGTTTCTAACAAAACTACCTAAATCAGACAAAAAAGCTGCATTAAAATTGGTCCACTCATTTGACCTATAAGAAATAAATAGATGTCCCGCCTCTCGATTTCAATAAAAAAAACATTGATTTTGTGCTATGAATAAATTCTGCCAGTCTAGGTACATAACGTTTGGCCATGATCGATTTTATAGCGTGGTCTGTGCCCTAGTTATGGAGACACGAAATTAACTCAGTTCTAGCGTAACCCGATAAATATTTAAGACCTGTTCTAACTCAGCAAGATAAAGGGAACATGAAGGGCTGGGCAAAAGCCCATGTTCTCAGATCAATGGTAAATCTGCGCCAGTGGTACAAGATGATTACGGAGTCACTGTTTAAGGCAGCAATAATTAAAGTATACTTGATATTGTTGCTATGAAATATTTAAGCCATAATAATTAATAATTATGTTAAACTAAAACTGTTAATGCGAATAAGGTACCCACGAGACAGGATTTTTGACGACCTCCGTGGCGCAGCGCCCGTCAAGTTTCGCTCATACGTACTAGATACGTACGTATTGGCAGGTCAATAAAATGGCGTCAATTTTTATTAAATCCTAATGTTAATCCATTTTTATTCAATATTATAAATTTAATATTTGTACTCCATATACTTTCGGTAAAATATAAAAGGTAAAAAAACCTAAACCATTATTTGTGGCAAATAAAGAACCATTTCATTTCATAAATCCGGGAAAATGTCCAAAAATCTTATTTCAGGAAATACGAACTTTCTTTCGCTCTTCTCAGAAAAACTTAAGCCTGTATTTCAGGAAAGCGGCTTAATTTTCTTATTATGTTAGTGAAAACGTTCACTATGGTTTATATCATACTCAATCTATGTTTATGCTGGTATAAAGAATAGGTATACCAGTGTTTTTTTTTATTTTTTGATTTTATGGCGCTCGATTCAAGTCTATTATGAACTTTGTAAACGGCACGGAATTGCTAATAAAATATTACAATTAAAATAAGATTTAACTTTTTTACCAAGAAAAAGGTTCATTTTGTTTTTTTTTTTATGGCCTTGATTCATCATGTCGTCATTCATGGATGGCCTTTTCGGAAAGTATAAAATTGCTTAAAAAATTGCACCAGGGTAACCAAAGAGTAATTACTTCGAAATTAGCTACCAAAAGTTATATGGTTACGATCTGTATGGCTCTCTAGAAATGTTAGAGTCCGGTTTTATATAGCACCCTTAATCTATATCAACCAAGATCCATGTTTGCAAATTGTGTATGTATCTTCTTTGCGTTCCGAAATCATTAGGCATATAGTGATGAAACTTTAGTGAGGTGTTAGACTGCTGGACTTCATTGCCGAGTACATCAAGTATAATCATCATCATCATGATCAACCCATTACTGGCTCACTACAGAGCACGGGTCTCCTCCCAATATGAGAAGAATTTTGCCCATAGTCCACCACGCTGGCCATGTGCGGATTGGCAGACTTCACACGCCTTTGAGAACATTATGGAGAACTCTCAGGCGTGCAGGTTTTCTCGCGATGTTTTCCTTCACCGTTGAAGCAAGTGATATTTTAATTTTTGAAAACGCACATAACTCCGAAAAGTTAAGAGGTGCGTGCCCGGATTCGAACCGCCGACCTCTGATTAAGAGGCTGACGCCCTAACCACTAGGCTATCACAGCTTCAGTCTCTAGTATAATATCTAAACATAACAGGAATCAGAAAGTCATTATAAAATGTTATTTTGATATAAGTTTGATTCATTAATGCAATGCGTTTACAATTTCAAAATCATTAATATAATATTTTAGTTTAGTTTAGGTATTTAAAAATTTCAGCTTCAAATGCGTCGAAACATTTGCCGTTAAATGGCATGTATTTGTTCATAATCCCATTTCTATTGTGATTTAATTGCACGGATTAAAATCATCATGTAAATTCGGCTTACCGCTATATTTTGGCATGCCTTTGTGAACATCATTCTGATGTTTGACAAAGGCGTGCCAGTCAGTCAGATAACTTCACGTTTGTTATGAAATTGCCATCTATGATAGTGGGTTTGATTTTGATTAGTCCGCTTATGAATTATGACAAGACCAAGGTTATGTTCAATGATCTGGTAGTTCCGGGGCCGATCACTGTCTGTCAGTCTTTTCTCGAAACTGTTCAAGAATATGCATACCTTGGACAAATTCTTCGGTTAGGAAAAAACAGTTTCGAGTAAGAGATTGATAGCAGAGGGATCTCCTATCCCAGGAGACGGTGCAGCTAGGCTGGGCAGTGTTTGGCAAACTCCGCCGAGTCTTCTCTTCATACATACCACAAAGCTTAAAGTACCGATACGTGGACACTGACAGCGAGGCTAGTCCACAAACTTCAAGTCGCTAAACGTGCTATGGAAAGATCTATGCTTGGAATCTCTTTGAGAGATAAAGTCCCTAACGAGGTGATTCGGCAAAAAACAAGGGTAACCGACATAGCTCGATGGGCTTGCACGCTGAAGAGACAGTGGGCTGGTCACGTTTGTCAGAGAACTAACGGTCGTTGGAGTCAGAAGGTCCTCGAGTGGATACCACGTCTCGGCAAACGGTGTGTGGGCCGTCCTCTGGCCTGGTGGAGCGTGACCTCCAAAATGTGGCAGGCATCGACTGGATGCGAAAGGCTGGAGACCGGATGAGTTGGCGCTGCGTCAAAGAGGCCTATATCCAGAAGTCGATTAATGTTTGCTGATGATGATGATGATGATGAGTCCGCTTTTGTAACTGTGATGAGATCCATGGTCGGATGCATTGGAAATCGGGGAAGGCATCATCGCCTGTCGATAAAACATAAATAGCTCGTAAAGCTATCTATGCCGAATTTTATGATCGTAGAGAGGTGTACAGTAAATAAATGAAGTTTTTAACAACTTCAACAGCGATTTGCATTTTAAAGTCAATGAAATACATCATAAAATTGTATGAAGATAGTACGCATACAGGCTCATAAAACGTAACACTATGTTGGCATCTTATGACTATTGTAACAGTTTATACACACACAAGCAATGCAAAAATAGATAGATTAAATAGACGGCAGTTCAGTGTAAACTGAATTGAAGCTTTAAATAAAAGTGTAACAGAAATAACTTTTACACTTTTATCTGACAGCTTAAATGTTATTAAAGCAAGTTTGTATTTAACCAAATTTAAAAAAAAAAAATTTGTTTGACGACCTCCGTGGCGCATTATAAAGTTGGAGGTCCAGGGTTCGATTCCCGGTTCGAGTCTGGTCTGGTAGGAGGCTTCGTCCGTAATTACCACAATACCGACAAAGACGTGTCGCCAAACGTTCCGGCACGATGTCGTTTAGAAACCAATTAGGAGCGTGGGTTTATCATACTCCTAACAGGTTAGACCGCTACCATCCTAGACATCATCACTTACCACCAGGTGAGATAGCCGTCAAGGGCCAACTTATAGCGTATAAAAACAAAACGTTAGATATAAACCAAACAAATTCTACAGTCATATATTCAATACACAAACGCTTGTGGCTATGAGGCGTTGTATTTTTGCTTTTCATTTCTTTTACACTATTCTTTATGTGTTGAAGCCATGTTATTGTGGCAAGTGTAAGGTATATATATATTAGTATATTTATTTCATATTTATTAATTATTATTATTAATTAATATTATTATTTATGTAGTAGCGGTGATAGCCTAGTGGTTAGGGCGTCAGCCTCCTAATCAGAGGTCGGCGGTTCGAATCCGGGCACGCACCTCTAACTTTTCGGAGTTATGTGCGTTTTTAAGTAATTAAAATATCACTTGCTTCAACGGTGAAGGAAAACATCGTGAGGAAACCTGCACGCCTGAGAGTTCTCCATAATGTTCTCAAGGGCGTGTGAAGTCTGCCAATCCGCACATGGCCAGCGTGGTGGACTATGGACAAACCCTTCTCATATTGAGAGGAGACCCGTGCTCTGTAGTGAGCTGGTAATGGGTTGATCATGATGATTATTTATGTAATCCGGTGTATGTATTAGTATGTAGGTTTTTGCTTATATTACTACTTACGCCACCTACTTTCTTCTACTTTCTTTTTCCCTAATCCTAAGGTTGCCTGGCAGAGATCGCTACTAAGCGATAAGGCCGTCTTTTGTATCCTGTTTCTTCTTGTTTTTCTTATTATTTCTATTAATATGTGGTGTACAAATAAAGAATAAATAAAAGAAGTGTTCGTACCGAGTGGTCGGCAGTAGGTAGTCGCGTTTCCCCGCGGCGCTGCGGGCGCCTTGCGGCGGGTAATGCGCCTTAACGACATCAATTACCTCGCGCTGTAATATTTTATGTAATGCCCGGTGTTTCGCTGAATACACCGAACGCTCATTACAGATGTTGGTATGGTTCTATTTGAAAAACAAATAATAAACTTGCCACGACCTCTGATTAGGACGTCCGCCTCCTAACCAGAGGTCGGGGCTTCGATTCCGAGCACGTATAGATAGCTTTTCGAAGTTATGTGCGTTTGTAAGCTATTAAGCTTCTTCATAGACCGGGGTGCGTTTGGAACGCTCATAGATGGTAGCGGGCTAACCTGTTAGGAGTATGAGTTTACCATACCCCTAACAGGTTAGCCCGCTACCATCTTAGACTGCATCATCACTTACCATCAGGTGAGATGCAGTCAAGGGCTAACTTGTGGTGAATAAAAAAAAAAAGCAACTCCCAACATATATCCTGGCTAAGATTAGGGTTTAGGGTTTCTTCTTAGACCGGGGCACGTTTAAAATCCGCATAGATATAGTTTTAAGTTCACGAATGTAGTTATCACAATGAAATAACTACTATGTAAATTATTTGAATAAAGATTATTTTGAATTTGAATTTTTAATTTAAAATAACGTGAGGAAACCTGCACGCCTGAGAGTTCTCCACAATGTTCTCGAAGGCGTGTGAGGTCTGCCAATCCGCACATGGCCAGCGTGGTGGACTCTGGCCAAACCCTTCTCATATTGAGAATGCTATAGTTAGAAAAAGTTTAATTATTTAGCCAATTTACAAAAAAATACTGTAAAACCAGATACCGTGGCAGCGAGGTACGGTAAATGTTGAATTTGAATCTCCAAAGTCGAAAACACCTATTCGGTTATCGATCTGCATGACGTAACATTCCGGAGACTGAGTCGTGTTTTTTATCCGTGTCCCTGAATCAAACTAATTCAGTGAGCGACGACAAAAACTACGCTCAGAGTTTTCATATAAAAATTAATGTATAAAACTATGAATTTTCATAAACTAATATTTGTATGTTTAACATAAGAAATATATACAATAAATATGATCGTTGTAAAGACTTTTCAATGTATATATACGACTTTTATTAAATGTATTTGCTGCTTTCTTGGCCCATTGAAGTTATTAAGTTAGTTATATATATATATTTTTTTATCCACTACAAGCTAGCCCTTGACGGCAATCTCACCTGATGGTAAGTGATGATGCAATCTAAGATGGTAGCGGGCTAACCTGTTAGGGGTATGGTAAAGCCGTACTCCTAATTGGTTTCTACACGACATCGTGCCGGAACGCTAAATCGCTTGGTGACACGCTTTTGTCGGTAGGGTGGTAACTAGCCGAAGCCTCCCACCAGACCAGACTCGAACCGGGAATCGAACCCAGGACCTCCAACTTTAAAATGCAACAGCGCACGCGCTGCGCCACGGAGGTCGTCAAACGTATATCTACGTGTTTCTCCTGTGATAGGAGCACGGATTAAAAACCGAGTAAAATTCTCATCTTCAAGGTATACCTACCAAGACCGTTGTCTGTCAAACACACCGGAGATCTGAAAAAAACAACTGGGTACCTGACGTCCACAGGGTTTTTTTTAATATATACAGATAATAAATTAAATTGTCTGTTTTAAGTATTGAAATATATTCAATGTAATGAAATGAAATGAAAATATACTTTATTGCACACCATATAAAAAGGAAAAAAAAAACAAAAGAAATAAACACACACAAGAAAATAAATAGGTATTTTTTTTTTTAAAGATTTAGCGTTCTGGCAAGATGTCGCGATGACACCATTTAGGAGTATGGGTTTACCATTTTTTTTTATACACTACAAGTTAGCCCTTGACAGGTATCTCACCTGGTGGCAAGTACTCAACATTGACTGTGACTATATGTGCACGTAAACCTATATACATAGTATAGAGTAAGAGCCGTGGCTAGTTACCACCTTACCGACAAAGACGTGTCGCCAAGCGATTTAGCGTTCTGTCACGATGTCGCGTAGAAGCCAATTAGGAGCGTGGGTGTACCATACCCCTAACAGGTTAGCCCGCTACCATCCGAGACAGCATCATCACTTACCACTGGTGAGATAGCCGTCAAGGGCTAACTTGTACTATAAATTCAAATTCAAATTCAAAATAATCTTTATTCAAATAGTCCTTAAAAAGGCACTTTTGACGCGTCAATAATTTACACAGTAGTTATTTCATGGTGATAACTACTATATAAAAAAAGATACTATATAAAAAAAAAGTATCTAAATTCTATTTTCCTTAATGGTGGCCTTCGTATTGAGTGTATCAGTAATAATAAAATATAAAACACCCCTAAAAGGTCAGCCCGCTACCATCTTAGATTGCATCATCACTTACACGACCTGAAAACTAGTGGTCTGAAGCAATATCGAAAGAGATCCTACGTTTTACTTTTATTTTCCGCAGCCGCTATAAGCGAAATGGTTTTTTCACATTTACAAATTCGCCTTTCACGTTCACGCACTGATGCGCAGCTCCCTCACGGCGTCGCACAAAATATGTTTATGTGACGTCAATTTGGACACCTTTTATACGAAACAGCTCTTGTGAGCCATTTAAATATGAAGAGTGATGAATTTTTTTTTTCATTATTTACTATCGTATGCCCGCGACTCCTGTTTTTTTCTTTTGTTTCATGATCAACCCATTACTGGCTCACTACAGAGCACGGGTCTCCCAATATGAGAAGGGTTTTGGCCATAGGCCACCACGCTGGCCATGTGTGACCATTCACACGCCTTTGCGAACATTATGGAGAACTCTCAGGCGTGCAGGTTTCCTCACGATGTCCTAGTGGTTAGGACGTCATTCTCCTAATCAGAGGTCGGGTGTTCGAACCCGGGCACGCAACTATAACTTTTAGGAGTTATGTGCGTTTTTAAGCAATTAAAATATCACTTGCTTCAATGGTGAAGGAAAACATCGTGAGGAAACCTGCACGCCTGAGATTTCTCCATAATGTTCTTACGACGTGTGAAGTCTGCCAATCCGCACATGACCAGCGTGGTGGACTATGGCCAAACCCATTTCATATTGAGGGGAGACCCGAGCTCTGTAGTGAGCTGAGAATGGGTTGATCATGATGATGATTATTATTATGAAGGCGACTTTTTTTATGTGTGTATGTTTGTTACATCTTCACGTAGGAACTTCAAAACCAATTTCAATTTCAATTCCAAATCACCCATGTTTCCAAGTCATAGCCTCCCGCCTCTTAAACAATCCTAAAACGTAATTTTGATTGAACGCAAAATATAGAAGGTAATCGCAGTTTCTTGTTTTAACGCATTTTTATTAAACATAAGTATTGGACATCCAAAATTACTTTCGTATAATGATATTGCAGAAGTAAATTCAAATTAGAAAAGAAATTGCATAAAGTATTACTTAAAGCATATAGCACAACCTTAAGAAATATTCTTTACCATAAATAACATGTGTAAAAACTTGAAAAAGCTAAACGCCAGTTAAATTCAAACCTTTGTCCCCAAAATATAACTAAACTTCTCGCAATGTCCCCGTGGCGTCCATTGTTATTGCTATTTTTCGTGGACCAATCACTTGCCACCGTTTTGGCGGGAACCAATAGCGTGGCGGCACATAGATAATAGTATTCTAGTCAAGTTTTATACCCTTTTGTACTTATACAGATTAATAACATTTTAACCCTTATAAACATACTTGTAAAATATATGTCTTAATTAATACATACTTCATAATATATATATCTTCTTAGAATCGCGGCGATAACATATGCAGGCTGGTTCGTTATTACCGTTCGTTATTATAAAAGGGGGTAGGTACCTAATTACTCTTCTTGCTTCTGACCAATCTACTCACCAAATCCCTTTGTTTGATTTCGTTTTCGGGCCGAGAAAAATATTTTCAAAGACGGACCTTTTCTTCTTTTGTAAATGAAAAATAGAAAAATAATATTTAGATATGACGACCCTTGTCTTTTCAAAAGGTCGCCGCTTAAATGTAAATGATATTTCAAGAGATATGAGTTCTGAATAATATATTTATGTAAAAGCTATAAACATTTAGCTTTACTAAGTTGCGCAGAAATTTTATTATTTCGTTACAAATAAAATTTGTAAATGTAATAAATCGTTATCGTAAATAATAAGCCGATACTTTGATTTAGTTGTGACTCCTGTTTTTTTAGACTACAAGTTAGCCCTTGACGGCTATCTCACCTGGTAGTAAGTGATGATGCAGTCTAGTATGGTAACGGGTTAACTTGTTAGTAGTAATAATGATAAACCCACACTCCTGATTTGTTTGTACGCGACATCGTGCTAGAACGCTAAATCGCTTGGCGACTCGTCTTTGTAACGAGCCACGGTCAAAGCCTCCCACCAGGCCAGAGAATCGAGCCAGGAATCGAACCTAGGACCTCCGACTTTATAATGCGACACGCATTGTGCCACGGAGGTCGTCAAATTGTCCTCTGGTTGTTGTTATTATCATGTGATAATAAAAAAATCACATCTTAATTGGAGTAGCATTGTGGGTATACGTTTAACGACCCAGCGGTGGAAATTGTAAATAACCTAATGATGATGAAAATGAAAAAGTAAGTCATCATACTTACTTTATACGAATCTGTTTGGAATATGTAAATTTTGATTGAATGTATTTACTGAAAGAAAAAGTTTTTTGTAATTTAAATATCACTTGCTTCAACGGTGAAGGAAAACATCGTGAGGAAACCTGCACGCCTGAGAGTTCTCCATAATGTTCTCAAAGGCGTGTGAATTCTGCCAATCCGCACATGGGCAGCGTGGTGGACTATGGCCAAACCCTTCTCATATTGAGAGGAGACCTGTTCTGTAGTGAGCCGGCAATGGTTTGTTTTTGATGATGATGATGACTGAAAGAAACACTCATGTAAAGATTACCTCTTCCCGGTAAACATTAAGAGATGACTTAAAAACTGATGGATCTAAAATCTAGTATTGCACAAAACGATAAAGTAAGTTTAGTGAAACTCATTTTAGTTTGAAACTTAATATGACTTGATCTTTATTAATATTTGTGTTGTAACGCTGAAGTGATTAGGCTTTTTGTATCCCAATTCTTTATTCATATTGCAATTTTATTTGTATATGCTACCTCTCAAGCCCGTGTGCAAAATAAATACATATAAAACCAAAAGAGATATAATAAACTTAAATAGATAAAAAATAAATAAACCTACATACACATTACATAAATACATATTTGCACCGGGCGGAGGATTACACCTCGTCAGGGGAGAACAAACGGCCGGGGGTCAGGGCGACAGGTTGAGAAACCAGCGGACTATTCTAGCCGAGTCCAGCAAGACCGCTTTTTGCTTCCTGGCTGCGAGCGAACTGCCACGGAACCCCAGTCGCCTCAGATGGTGAGCGAGGCTTACTGGGATCAACCCATTCGCAGATATTAGGATTGGGATGGTTTCAGCAGACTGCACATGCCACATGTCGGAAACCTCGTGAGCAATTTTTTTTTTTTATTCTTATTATTTTTGTACCAAATATTTTGTGATACTATGAGTCGTATACAAAGGAAAGCTTATCTCTATAAGAGATCTTTTCCAGATACCCACCCTCAGATGTTCGTAAGATGATTTTATAAAGTGGAATACGTCACACAAGGTATCTACAAGCGATTGGCTAATTTTAACAAGTTCAGGTAAAAAGTTCCAAAGTTGGACAGCATTAACAGTGAAAGATCTGAGATTGTATATGTACTACGGTGTTAAATGATTTTCTTGTATTCTAGAGTGTAATAATCATAGTAATAACTCTCACTATATGTCACTCTGAGGCATGCCCCTGCCAGAGATCGAACCCGGTACCTTCCACTGTGCGGGGTAGGTCGGCAAAACTTGCATTAATTAAATCTGTACCCCTCATGTGATGGATGTACACTAAGCCCACAAAATCCTAATGAATACCAGGGTAGCAGCAACAGACGGTATTGTATCAACAACAGCATCCAGGTGAGAATGTAGGGCTGGCAACATCGTTACAGTTTTTATTCTTAACTATGCAACATTGGTACTAATACATTCGCACACAAATCTCTACTACACTACTTCTACTTAATTGACAGATCTAAAAGTGTGTGTGGTGTGTAAGAAAAATATATGAAAGTTTATGTGGCTTTAAATTCAAATTCAAATAATCTTTATTCCAACAGTCCTTAAAAAGGAACTTTTGACGAGTCAATAATTTACATAGTAGTGATTTGATGGTGATAACTACATTCGTAAACTTAAAACTAAAGCTATGAGGGTTCCCAACGCGCCCCGGTCTAAGAAGAAGCCCACAACAAACTTAGCCATGTGAATTTTCTTTTTGTTATCACCATCCCACATGCCACTTAAAATTATTTTAAGAGCTTTTTACTCGTACGTGCAGGTTTACTCGCGATGTTTTTCCTTCACCATTGAAGCAAGTGATATTTTTTTTTAAAACGCACATAATTCCGAAATGTTAGAGGTTCGTGCTCGGATTCGAACCACCGACCTCTGTTTTGGAGGCTGACGCCCTAACCACTGGGCTATCACCGCTTCTAGGCTAGACCAATAACAGCTGACCGATAATAATTTTCAGTGACACAGGTAAGGAAATAGAAAAGTTCTACGTAGTTTGATCTATTTCTGGCAAGCGTCAACCCTGCTGATGTTTAGGCTGAATGTTGATGGAAATAAATTCATGAATGCATAACACCCTCCCGCCTCATAATGATGGATCTGTGTTGTTGCGATCGGTGAGCGAGTTGCTTTGTGTCCATAACCACCTCTTTTTAGGCGGGGAATAGAATACTTAATTAATGCACTGCGATACGTCCCATAATAACAGGCGTATTTGTTAGCGTTTTCCACAAAAAATAGCGCCAACACAACCATAACCTATAATCAACAAGCCAGGGTCCTTGAAACATCATGAACAATCTATTGCCGGCTCACTACAGAGCACGGGTCTCCTCTCGATATAAGAAGGGGTTTGGCCATAGTCCACCACGCTGGCCATGTGCGTATTGGCAGACTTCACACGCCTTTGAGAACATTATAGAGAACTCTCAGGCGTGCAGGTTTCCTCACGATGTTTTGCTTCACCGTTGAAACAAGTGATATTTTAATTTTTAAAAACGCACATAACTCCGAAAAGTAGGTGAGGTGCGTGCCTGGATTCGAACCGCCGACCTCTGATTAAGAGGCTGACGCCCTAACCACTAGGCTATCACAGCTTCTATTCTCATGTTTTAAAACATCATGAACAACCTATTCTCGGCTCACTACAGAGCACGGGTCTCCTCTCAATAGTAGAAGGGTTTGGCCATAGTCCACCACGCTGGCCATGTGCGGATTGACAGACTTCAACCACTAGGGTCGTTTACCTCCGTGGTGCAGCGTATGCGCTGTCGCATTATAAAGTTGGAGGTCTTGGATTCGATTCCCGGCTCGACTCTGTTCTAGTGGAAGGATTCGACCGTGACCACCCTACGGACATAGACGTGTCGCCAAGCGATTTAGCGTTCAGCACGATGTCGCGTAGAAACCGATTAGGAGTAGTGGTTTACTATACCCCTAACAGGTTAAGACAAGCGGTGATAGCCTAGTCGTTAGAGCGTCAGCCTCCTAATCAGAGGTCGGCGGTTCGAATCCGGGCACGCACCTCTAACTTTTCGGAGTTATGTGCGTTTTTAAATAATTAAAATATCACTTGCTTCAACGGTGAAGGAAAACATCGTGAGGAAACCTGCACGCCTGAGAGTTCTCCATAATGTTCTCAAAGGCGTGTGAAGTCTGCCAATCCGCACATGGCCAGCGTGGTGGACTATGGCCAAACCCTTCTCATATTGAGAGGAGACCCGTGCTCTGTAGTGAGCCGGTAATGGGTTGATTATGATGATAACAGGTTGTAGTGGGGAAAATAAGGGCGTTGAACTGATATACCCACGGATAGCTGTTATAATGAAAGCATCCCCCGGCTATAGTTCTGTGCACGGGGAGTGAGGCTAAAGTATCATGGACAATGCGAAGAGGACACGCGGCGGTAATGATCGCTCGCCACAAAGGAATGCAGAGTGCCATTTGATGGGCGGCCATTTTGGATAATGTTATACACTAGGGCTGGACCTGAATGGAAAAGAACTACAATGGAAAAATATGTAGTAACACACCAAAAGTGTTTGCACAAGCCTTATTGGGATAGGAAATAATAAAATTCGTTAAAATCACCATGTTACGCAATGGGCAACAAATTCATGTAAACATAATAAATGCAAAAGTTTCTTCACAAACAAACTTAGATATTTTATCGCTCTGAAAATTACAATTACCGCTGTATTAAAAAAAAACTGAAATATTCAATTCTAATTCAAATAATCTTTATTCAAATAGTCCTTTAAAAGGCACTTTTGATGCGTCAATAATTTGTACATAGTAGTGATTTGATGGTGATAACTACATTCGTACACTTAAAACTAAAGCTATGGGGTTCCAAACGCGCCCCGGTCTAAGAAGAAGCCCACAACAAACTTAGCCGGAGTTTTTTTTTCGTTATCACCATCTCACATAATTAATAAAATGAATAATTAACTACAGTACCTATGGAGATAGAGCAATTCACACCCAAGCTTTTTTATCGTTTATATAATCCTTAATACCGTAATATGAATTTTCTACAAGCTTTCGTTTTATAAAAACTTTGAACTTATTGATAGATATCGCCAAGATTTTAATAGGTAATTTATTATAAAATAAAATACAATTTCCTTTGAATTATGTACTATGAAGAAACCCCTAATTAACCCCTAACAGACAACAATTTCCTTTGATGATTATGGGTTCTTTTATCAGAGGTCATCTACAACTCGGTTTTGGTTATGCACCCAAAATACAAGTTAGGAAAGTATATTGTTCTTTTAATTCTATCGTTTATTCCCGTATACAAAAACCTAATTAACTCCATTGTATAATTTCGTTCTACGTGAGTGTCAATGCAAGTAGTCCGAGAGAGGGCGTAGTCTTCAAAGGTGTGTTTAAACTGATCTAGAAGTTATTGAGTTGGTTCCTACACTGGGTGTGTCAAGCAAGGCATGCTAGTGAGCCCAAGTAGTGTTTTAGTTGAAATACTAATATAAAATATATCCAATCCTATTTAATTCGCATTAATCTTTTTACCATATTTCTAATATCTTTAATTGTATGTTTAAATTGAACACACTTCAACTGATAAATAAATAAATAAAATTCCGTTTATTCAGTCTAAATATGTAAAAGATACAAGTCGTAGTGACCAGGTACCGACTGTCGCTGCTGAACTAGTACTTCTCAAGAGAAGAAGTATTTCTTAATAAGATAAAATTCAAAAAAATTCAAAATTCAAAATAATCTTTATTCAAATAGTCCTTAAAAAGGCACTTTTGACGCGTCAATAATTTACATAGTAGTTATTTCATGGTGATAACTATATGCGTAAACTTAAAACTAAAGCTATGAGGGTTCCAAACGCGATACGTAATCTATACTGCATAATTGTTTTTAACAGGCATATTATAGGGTTGATTCTGATTTGTCTAACTTCATAGCTGGTCGTATTTAATTATCAATAGACTACGTGGGATGGTGATAACATAAAAAAATATCTTTAGTTTCATGTAAACGAAGTTAGTATCTACTTTCAATAATCGCACAGTAAATATATTTTTGTACGCTTCATAGGTGCCGTATCTGTACTAGACTTATATGTATAAAACATTTTTTAATACTTGGCACATAAAATTTTTATGTATTATATACAATATATAACTAGGCGAATTAAATAACCCACTTTACCTTATAGTTTTACTAATAATACTCTAATTCATCAAACCACAACAGCCCAGCTTATTTCTCATATTCATGTCACGCAAAAGAACCACTTTACAATGTTTTATTTTAATTAAACACCCCCTCAAAATTGCACACGACCTCTCGGGATAAAAATATAAATGCTGGAATATTTAATAAAATATACAACATAGCGCCGAGGTAGGTAATGGCGACCTATTTGGCCACGAAATTAATTAATTAAAGTTCATGCTTCCACGGATTTTACTTGTATGTTTTAAACAAAAATGTATATCAAGAATTTGTTTTAAAATTGACTTACTTTATGCAACAAAAATGTAATTCAGGTAAAAAATATGATTAAATGTTGTTTCGCTCCAGCATATATTTTGGTAGCACTTCTGCAATGCTGTTATACAATATTCGTTAAGTTTGGGGCATCATCATGATCAACCCATTACCGGCTCACTACAGAGAATGGGTCTCCTCTCAATATGAGAAGGGTTTGGCCATAGTCCACCTCGCTGGCCATGTGCGGATTGGCAGACTTCACACGCCTTTGATAACATTACGGAGAACTCTCAGGCGTGCAGGTTTCCTCGCGATGTTTTCCTTCACCGTTGAAGCAAGTGATATTTTAATTGCTTAAAAACGCACATAACTCCGAGAAGTTAGAGGTGCGTGCCCGAGTTCGAACCGCCGACCTCTGATTGGGAGGCGAACGTCCGAACCACTAGGCTATCACAGCTTACACATTTGCATGAATATCATTATTATTAAAACTATACCAGCCCACCTCGGATGGATCTCCTCTCAGCAGAGAAGGGATAAGGTTGCAATCTCCCACACTGACCATGTGCGGATTGGTAGACTTCACACGCCTTTGAGGACATTACGGCATGCAGATCTCCTCACGATGTTTTCCTTCACTTTTAAACTGAGGTTAATTTTAAACTTTCGGCATTTACCTCGGAAATTAGCGGAGCGTGCTCCTTACTCGCTCCCTCAGAATTGTAGGCCAATTAAACAATTAACTATCAGCGCTTTAAATGATTTGTATGTAACACATTCAAGCGAAATAATGAAAATTATAATTTGACAACTGATTGAAAAACAGTCCGAAATCTTGCTTAAAATTTTAATTGAATAACTACCGACATAATTTTGATGCAATGTTTATTTTCATTGCACAATTATTACTGGGAGCAGATTTTTATGACGTATCAAGTGATTTTGTTGTTTTTTTAATAATATATTTTTCGAAAGGTCTTTAAAGCGTGCTTCGACTTAACACTGACTTTAGAAACAGTTAAAGCAAGGCATGGTTTTATGTCTGGCACAAATCTTTCCTGTTTTATCCTATCAAAATTTGGCTAAGCAAAGTCAAATTAAACAAGTATAAATGTAATCATGTATAAGGATGATTACATTTATACTCGTTTAAAAAAAGTTATACCCTTTACTTCAGTTGGAATTATTAATATGAAAAAATTAAATATAAAAAGTACAACTGCTTTGTCAAAGATCCGGATTTATAGCTTCGGTTGCACCAAGGCCATCTGCATTTCTTCGCGGATTTTCCAGCAGCACACAGAAATAAATATGGAGAGACAAAAATAGTGCATTCTCTGAAGTCTTTTCACGCCTAGTCTCCCGGCGTGGCATACCAAAATGGCCGTTCATCTAAATAGCTCGCCTTTGTGGAGCGATCATTACAGCTTCACGTCTTTTCTCCATTTTCTGCAATTGTTCCACGTTCCGTATTTGAATCCGAATGTAGAGCAAAAATGAGAAAAAACTTAACTGACTTAGTACTACTCAATTGTATACAGCATAGTTTGGAGATCTCGCATTTCGTATATGGCGGGCGCAGTTTTTTCACGCTTTTCTTAAATTAAAGTTTGTTGGCTAATTTTGAAAAGGACTGGTGTTGGTTGTATTGTGGATATTATAGTTTTGGTGTCGTTTGTATAGCGGCTAGTTTTTTGAATGGTTACTACTAATGTACTAATTTGGGAAAGGTTTGAGGGAGCCGCTTCCGCAGAGTGTGCAGTTTCACGCCAATTAACTTAAATTCTACATTAATTAATAATTCTAATTGTAAACTTGACATTGGCTAATCTGTATAAAGCCATAAGAAGAGAAAAAATAAAAATAAGAACAGCGTAGTTATAGAAATAGGTACATCTGAACAAGAATCAGAGTAATTGTACATTGCAATGGGTTTTAAAATTAAAGTTTGAAGTGGGCAAATAGCTTTGAGTACTTATGGACATTGCATACATGACGGGAGAGCATTAAAACCCTGTAGTGAAGCAAGCGACGAGGTGCGATCGCATTAACGCTTAAGACTAAACTTTAACGTAACGTATGTCCGTTTTTATTTTTAACTGTTTTTGTCTGGTGTTGCTAGTTACCACCCTACGGACAAAGACGTGCCAAACGATTTAGCGTTCCGGCACGATGTCGCGTAAAAACCAATGAGCGTGGGCTTATCATACTCCTAACAGCTTAGCCCGCTACCATCCTAGACAGCATTATCACTTACCTCCTGTGGTGTATAAAAAAAAACTGGTGACGTTGCAGCGACTTCAGTGCATTTATTTAACAGGTTAGCCCGCTACCATCCTATACAGCATTATCACTTACCACCACGTGAAATTGCCGTCAAGGGCTAACCTGTGGTGTATAAAAAAAAAAACTTGTGACGTTGCAGCGTTTTCACTGCATTTATTTAAAATTCCGAAAACTAAGGCGCAATAGTCATATTTTTAGCTTTAATATAGCATTATTATCTATTCAAGGTTATTTTAAGAAAGCCAAATACTATATTGTCTTATATATGTTGATCAATAGCAGATTAAAAAGCGGAGAGTATAGAATCACATCAGGCTTTTATCAAAAACCTCCTCAAAATATTCCAGACCTCTCGGCCTAGTATGACGTCACGTACTTCGTAACAATTAGTCAACGTGCTCCAACCGTGTTCCTGTAAGTGGTCCGACAGCAACCTCCCTGACCTACCTACGAGATGCACTTAAATTAATGCAGCAAATTCCACAGCACGAACCTATACAGAAGGTACATTTGTATCATCATCATCATGATCAACCGGCTCACTATAGAATACGGGTCTCCTACGGATGATACGATGCTATCATCGATAGCCTAGTAGTTAATACATCAGCCTGTCTCTCGAGGGGATAGAGTTCGATCCCCGAAGCGCATCTTTTTTTTTCGGAATATCGTTTTTATTAAATTAAAAGAATTTCGTTTTAATTTAATTAAAAATCGGTTATATTAACAGTAAAAGAAAAAAAAACTGTGAGGTGTAAAATCTGTATGGCTAAAATATCCTCCATAATATTTTCAGTCTATTAATCCAGATGATAGCTAGTTCCCACCACCGACAAAGGATATGGGACCATACTCCTAAACGGTTAACCGGCTATTACCTTAGACTGAATCATCACTTACCACTAAGTGAGATTGCCGTCAACGAGCTCACTTGTAGGGGAATAAATAAAAACAAGCAAAACAACACAACAACAAGAGTATATTGTATACCACAAAGTTCTAAGACAGACCTAAAAACAGCATTTGAGACAAGTTCTTCATACCACGGTTGTTCCCAGTATGAAAACTTTTAGCCACAAGGATATGATTTCAAAGAGTCGAAAAAATATCGTCATGCATCTCTTGGTAGAGAGGAGTTAGAACACACACCCAATCTTAATTCTGGGCTGGTAGTGATTTTTTTTGGAACGAAGTTCCTTATCGCGCGTTGTGAAAGGGGGCTAGACGGAAAAAATTCTTACGAAAAGTTGTCACGACACTTTTTGTTATTGTAAGCTGTGCGGCGTCGCATGTTTCTCTGTCTGTCTCTCTCTCTTATAGAAAGCAAGCCAGATATTTTCATTTCTATGTCGCATTGAACAGTGTGGTGTCGATTATTTTTGTTGAGTGTATACAGGTTTTTTGTAAATAATAATAATGAATCCTGACAGTGTTTCTGCACAAGTTCCGAATATTGCTGATGGAGTACAAAATTGAGCCTACTGATTAAGTTTATATAACATTATATTTGTTAATAATAAAAAAAATATTATTATAACTTAAATAAAATAAAATTTTATTACAATTCCTTCACTAATTAATCGAAAGGAACTTCGTTCCATCCGGGTGTCCCTTGATACCTCTCAAGTTTTTTTTTCTATACAAGCCTTCAAGGCCAACACTTCACCAAATTTAATTTAATTTTTCGAATAAAAAGTGGTTATTCTTCAATTTTTATCGTTTATTTTTTTCATATAAGTATTGCACAAAAAGCTATTTTTGTCGTGAGATGTAAGAAAAATATTTTCAAAAGAAAGCTCACAATTTCTCAAAGTTGTTATTCTGTGTACCGCTCCAATGTAGCGAAAATGATTGATTGTGGTGTTTTGTTTGAAAAACGGAGCCGGGAGGTGCGCTACCTCCTCTTCAACAATAGCCCAGCTTTACTACAGATTAGAGCGGTGATAGCCTAGTGTTCAGAGCGTCAGCCTCCTAATCAGAGGTCGGCGGTTAGAATCCTGGCACGCACCTCTAACTTTTCGAAGTTATGTGCGTTTTTAAATAAAACAAAAATTAAAAAAAAATTAAAATATCACTTGCTTCAACGGTGAAGGAAAACATCGTGAGGAAACCTGCACACCGGAGAGTTCTCCATAAGGTTCTCAAAGGCGTGTGAAGTCTGCCAATCCGCACATGGCCAGCGTGGTGGACTATGGCCAAACCCTTCTCATATTGAGAGGAGACCCGTGCTCTGTAGTGAGCCGGTAATGGGTTGTTCACGACGACGACGACTACAGATTACACCCAGAACAACTTTGTGATAAATTATTTAAGGCTCTTCAAACTCTTGCATTTATTCCGCGTCATAAAAACGGTTTATTTTATTGCATTGGATAAAGGCAACACTTTACGGAAGTCAGTAATATGCGATGAATGTTTCGCAAATTATATCCGTAACATTTCCCGTATTCTGCAGAAACGAATCCAATTTGTAAGGTGTATTTTTTTAATAATTTATTGAAATCATAGCATGACTGCATTATAGTCAAATGTTTGGGGCCATGTCTTAAGTTTTAAGTTTACGAATGTAGTTATAACCATCAACTCACTGCTATATAAATTACTGACGCGTCAAAAGTGTCTTTTAAAGGACAATTTGAATAAAGATAAAGATTGATTGATTGAATGGTCCCATACGCAAAGTATAAATATGTAATGTCTTAATAACTTGTAAAATATGGGCTATATATATAACCTCTTAGAATCGTGCCGATAACAAAATAAATAAATAAATAAATACAGTATAAATACAAAAAAATTAAAACAAACGCTACAGGTAAGGCCAAGTATACTGTTTTACGACTGTAACATATAGATTAATTGGCGAATTTTGAATAATAATATAGTATAATCAATTCAGGTTGCAATTTTGTTGCAAATTCATTATATCAAAATCATTTTGAAAAGGAAATATTAATAAGAACGAGCTATTACGCTAAATGCAGGAAAAGCTCCTCCGCTTCATTGTAATTTAAGGAAGCAAGCAATTCGCAATACTTTGCTATACCAATCAATATTGCTCAGCAAACCTTACAACCTTGTACATTATTGCAGACTCCCGAATCTTATGTCAAACGCTATGCATGTAAGCAACCTTAGGTTAGAAATAGCGGTCATTTGTAATTTTGATGAACGAATGAATTCCCGCGGTTGACGATACATCAAACGAGTAATACAGCTCTGAGTTCTAGCGACCAATCAGTTATTGTAACGGTGTGAACACACAAAATGTTGGGTGGGTGTGTGGGGAAAGTTAATTTGGTCATTAAACAATAAACAGTATAATTTGCTATATTCCGCCGAAAACCGGGAGATTTGTATAATATAACACACAAAATCTTCCACTAGAACCTCTACGCACGTTTCGACCCGACACCGGATCATCCTCAGGAGATGTTGACTTTACAAGCGAGAAAAGATATTTCAAATTATCAGTTGGTTACTCAGTAGTAGCCAATTGATAATTTGAAATATCGACCTATCATCAACATCATAATCAACCCAATGCCAGCTCACTACAGATCACGGGTCAGGAGACCTGCTCTAATTTTACATAAGATGAAATAAGGTTCGTTTCTCCTTACTTGATATGATTTACTAATATGGACTTCGTGTTATTTTTTAGAAGAACAAAAGTCTGAACATTTACTTATAAATGTGAGACTGTGAATTCCAAGTCTGGTTTGAAACTATATGAGAGATATCATCATCATCATCATGATTGCCGGTTCACTACAGAGCGCGGGTCTCCTCTCAATATGAGAAGGGTTTGGCCATAGTCCACCACGCTGGCCATGTGAGAATTGGCAAACTTCACACGTCTTTGAAAACATTATGTAGAACTCTTAGGCAAGCAGGTTTCATCACGATGTTTTCCTTAACCATTGAAGCAAGTTTAATTTAGTTGCTTAGAAACGCACATAACTCCGAAAGGTGTGTGCCCGGGATCGAACACCCGACCTTTGATTAGGATGCCGACGTCCTTACTACTAGTCTATCACAGCTTGGTCTGTATCGACCTATATCGTTTGGCAAACCCAATAAACGATAGCACGATATTATTAAAAGCGCTATGTATGTTAGCGACCTTAGTTTGGATTAGAAATGGTGGTCATTTGTCCTTTGATGAACTGCTGCAGTTAGCCAGCGGTACATCGAGTGAGTTATTCACTTCTATCAATTACTATAAACGGTACTTCTGGTTACAAGAAGTTTTTATTTTTTTTAATACACTACAAGTTAGCCCTTGACGGCAATCTCACCTGATAGTAAGTGATGATGCAGTCTAAGATGGTAGCGGGCTAACCTGTTAGGAGTATGGTAAACCCATGCTCACGCGACATCGTGCCGGAATGCTAAATCACACAATTGGCGACACTTCTTTGTCGGTAGGGTGGTAACTAGCCACAGCCGAAGCCTCCCACCAGACCAGCCGGGAATCGAACCCAGGACCTTCAACTTTATAATGCGACCGCTTACGCACTACACCACGGAGGTCGGCAAAATCAATTTAAAAGACAATTTAAAAGTATTATCAATTTAAAAGACAAACGTTTGAGTATATACATATATATAATAATACCTTTCTCGCTTAGCAACTCTACCGAATTATAGCATACCTGTATTTATTTATGTATGTACACGCTATGTACACGACAGTATATTGGTAATGGCAGGCATTTGTTGTACAGATAAATGAACAAATCGCCGATAACACGTCGCTGACACGCAATATATCAAGCGATACACACTTTAGTAACGAAAATAATAATAATCGATAATTTTTATATTTTCTAAACGCCAAAGGTATATATGATACCTTAGAGATATAAAACCTATGAATTTATATCACACATGTCAAACACTTTTTCAATCAATATAAAATAATGAGATTAGAAATAGAACTAGGAATATTTTTTATTTTTACATGTAAGAGTATTGATAAAGAAGTGGATTTAAGAAGACCCACAGTTGGGCTCGGTCAAGCAAGTGAAAACAATAAATAATATGAAGCTAGAAAGCAAAAAGGATATAAAAATATTTTTTTTGTGTTCTAAAATTTAGCCCTTGACGGCAATCTCACCTAATTGTAAATGATGATGCAGTCTAAGATTGTAGCGAGCTAAACTGTTAAAGGGTATAGTAAACCCATGAGGAGTTTTGGTCTCTACGCAACATCGTGCTGGAACGCTAGATCCCTTGGCGGCACGTCTTTTTCCTTAGGGTGGCTAACTAACTACGGCTGCAGCCTCAACCATAGCAGACTCGATCCGGGAATCGAATACAGGATTTCCAACCTGAAAACGCGACAGCGCACGGGCTGCGCCACATAGGTCGATGGTTTCTGTTGAACTTAACTCGTTTAAATTATTTTTTTGTAGACTTCTTGACGGCAATCTCACCGGATGGTAAGTGATGGTGCAGTCTAAGATGGTAGCGGGCTAACCTTTTAGGGGTATGGTAAACCCACACTCCTACTTGGTTTCTACGCGACATCGTGCCGCAAAGCTAAATCGCTTGGCGAAACATCTATGTCGGTAGGGAGGTAGCTAGTCACGGCCGAAGCCTCCTACCAGACCAGACTCGATCCGGGAATCGAATACAGGATCCCCAACCTAAAAATGAGCCAGCACTGCGCCACGGAGGTCGTTTCACCGTCCGACCGCCCCGTTATCCCAAACGTCGCCTAAGCCGAGGTCCGGCCTCACAGGAGGCGCCCTTAGGCAGACATTCCCTTAGTTTCTTCGAGCCCTAGGGCTCAAAATTACTTCTAGCTTCTTTCCGAAGCTCGCCAAACAGCCCGGTTACGCTGTCGCAACCAATAGGGTCAGCACAGCTAATAGTCAGTCCGATAAAAAAAGAAGGAGGTCGTTGAATTACCATCATTATCGACTCTTTATCAGCCCACTACATGTAGATTCTCAGCATGAGAAGTGGTCGTAGTCCACCATACTGTTTACTTTTAACGCGACACCGCTCGCGCTGCGTCACGGAGGTCGTCATAAATGGTATGAAAATAATGTGAAACCTATTTCAGTAATTACAGTGGACGGGAAACATTTGAAACTCATAATGGAGGCCACAAAAACGATAATGGACGGCTTCTGCGCGCCCGGTACCCGGCCCGATGACACAGCAAGAGTCGCATTGCCATTTGACATTTCCAAATCGCCCCTCGCCTTTTTATATATATATACAATATACATACATACCATTAAGCATATAATTTCCCTTTTTTACATTACTACGGTGGGTAATGTAATACTAGCTAGTATGTTTATAATGTATGTACTGTATTAGTTTGTATATATGTATGTATGTATACGTTAGCTTGTGATAGCATAGTGGTAGGACATCAGAGGTCAACGGTTCGATCCCGGGCATGCTCTACTTTTCGAACTTTTGTGCATTTATAAGCAATTAAAATATCACTTGATTCAACGGTGAAGGAAAACATCATGAGGATACTTTTTTTTTTATTCACCACAAGTTAGCCTTTGACTGCATCTCACCTGATGGCCAGTGATGATGCGGTCTAAGATGGTAGCGGGCTAACCTGTTAGGGGTATGGTAAACTTATACTCCTAATTGGTTTCTACACGACATCGTGCTGGAACGCTAAATCGCTTGGCGACACGTCTTTGTTGGTAGGGTGGTAACTAGCCACGGCCGAAGCCTCCCACCAGACCAGACTCGAGCCGGGAATTGAACCCAGGACCTCCAACTTTAAAATGCAACAGCGCACGCACTGCGCCACGGAGGTCGTCAAAAACCTGCACACTCCATAATGTTCTCAAAGGCGTGTGAAGTCTGCCAATCCGCACATAGCCAGCGTGGTTGACTATGCCCAAACCCTTCTCATATTGAGAGGACACGCGTGAATTGCAGCGATGCAATTTGCAGCAATGGGCTGATGATGTATATGTTTCATGTGGATTTTAAAAATGTATGTATGTCTTCTTAATAGTTTCCAAGTGATCCTAGGCTATATGGTTACATGAATAACTTTAATAAATTTAATAAAAACTTAACCGTCTATCTGTGGATTTTTGTGACATCTGATTTTCTACTTCTTTATAAATTCCTTTACAGATAGGCTTTTGTAAGCGATTAATAAAACAAAATCCGGAACTAGGCGCATAAGTATTGAAGAAATAAAGATTAGATTATTATCAAAACAAATCAAATTCGTTTATTGCAGGAAAGTGATATGATATAGTTTAGCCTATCAAATTTAGCCTAACAGGTGTGCAAGAAAAATCTAAAAACGAAAAAAAAAAAGTACGCAAAGTACGCAATCCGAGCCAGGGACCTGTGCGTACTGCTTGTTGCTAACTGCTAAGCGCTAAATCGAACACGACGGGTCAATCAACTCTGTCAACACCCTCAGGTTATTTAGACACAACTTAGCAGAAATTTTGACGACCTCAGTGGTAAAGCGCGTTCGATGACGTGTCGCATTATAAAGTAAGAGGTCCTGGGTTCGATTCCCCGTTCAAATCAGAGCATCGAAACGATCCGTGCGTGTACATAGCGCTTTAGAGGTATGTACATAGATAGGTACCGTGTGGTGCAGTGAGGTTTATAAATAGGCAGAAATGATTATGAAAAAGGTATCGACCACATACTTTACTATATAACATGTGAGTATAACGAAAAAATCAATACATGCTTTCAGTTTAATCATTCGTTCGAGAGCTCGGGCCGTTGTAATGAATGAAATATGCAAATCGATGCACCAAACATTCTCTGCGAGCGAAGAATATGTGAAATACTTGAAAACGGTACGTACCTATCTTCTTTTAAATCATTACGCATTTCTCAGAAAGAAATAAACGGAGAAAGAAAGGAGAAAGCAATACTTCTAGTTCATTATTTTCATCATCATTATCTTTAATCTAATCTCCCACTATTGGGATCTCATGAGTGAATGCTAGAGTTTACATTTACATAATTTTTAGTAAATTAACCATGTTACCTATGCAAACTAATGCCCGACGCCTCTCTCTAAAGGACGTCTCTATCTAACGTACAACATTATTTATTGCAATCTCATCTGGTGGTAAGTGATGATACACTGATGATGGGCTAACCTTAACACCCCCCCCCCCCCCCTAAGGTTAGGGGTATGGCAATTTTAAGCTCATTCTAATTTATTTCTTTGTCATCTGAATCTTATAATAAAATCAATCATCATCATCATCAGCCAACATTAATCCATTACGGGACAGAGACCTCTTTGAAGTAGCGGCAACTCATCCTGTCTCCGGCCTTTCGCATCCAGACGACGTCTGTCACTTTTCGGAGGTGCTCCATCCGGACTGGAGGACGGCCTGCACACCGTGTGGCGAGTGGCGTTCTCCACACGAGGACCTTCTGACTCCAACGTCCATCAGTTCTCCGACAAACGTGACCAGCCCACTACCACACAGCGTGCAAGCCCTTTGAGCTATGTCGGTAAACCTTGTTTTTTGCTGAATAACCTCGTTTACGGACTTTATCTCTCAAAGAGAATAAAATCAATGATTGCTTTAAACATGAGTAGGTTAAACGTAACGTCTCTGATAAGTCACAAACTCGATAAATTCATTACACCGATATTTTTTCGTTTTGTATTTTTATCTAACACTGGCCATTTTAGATTTATCGTAACATCTCAAATTCGATACCTCCGTGAAATATCGTAGTAAGGTTATATATTATATTTCTAACAAAATGTTTGAAAGTGAACATTTTTTTTTTAATTATAGACAGGCTAGACTTGATCACAATCATGCCTGATGGAAAGCAATTATGATGTATAGTGTAAAGCGCGCTTACTTATAAGATTACTTATTGATAAATGAAATCAAATAGAAATAGCTTTAATCATATAAACCTATTACAGGCATCTATGAATCGTACAGATATATAACATTTTCATTATTTCTATTTGTAATGTGATGGTGATAATTACACTCGCCAATTTAAAACTAAAGCCAAAATAGTTCAATAGATAGGCCTACCTATTGAACCTATAGGCCTAATCACTCTTTTATTGAAGACTTTCTAGCTTATACTCGGCTGGGAACACGGGATCTGTATTCCTCACCTAAAATGGCAAAATAATTTTATATCCCCCCCCCCCCCACTAGTCAGATAGATACAGTGAGACCAAGAGAGACCTACATCCAGCAATTGGGATCAGTTGGTTGAGCAGACAATGATGTCGTAAAGTAAAACGATATCTCATTAACAAGTTTACAGACGGTTGCGGCATTATACGGTATAAGCATTTCAATCTAGCGATGTTCCTGTAGAGTCGAACTCATTATGGCTTTCACGGAGCTCCGGCTTAGAGCAATTCCAATAATAAGAGATTCGTAGCAAGAACCGCTACGGCGGCAATCGCTACGTAATAAGCTACGAGCTACGAAATCGACTTAACGATCGATGTTATGGGACCAGAGATGTTCTTTTCTTCCATAACAGCGATTGTTTTAATATAGTAATAAAGATATTTTATTTTACACTACAAGTTAGCCCTTGACAGCTATCTCACCTGGTGGTAAGTGATGATGCTGTCTAGGATGGAAACGGGCTAACCTGTTAGGGGAATGGTAAACCCACACTGCTAATTGGTTTAGGCGACATCGTGCCGGAACGCTTAATCGCTTGGCGACACGCCTTTGTCGGTAGGGTGGTAACTAGCCACGGCCGAAGCCTCCACCCAGACCAGACTCGAGCCGGGAACCGAACCCAGGACCTCCAACTTTATAATGCGACAGCGCGCGCACTGCGCCACGGAAGAGATTTAAATAATGAATTAATTAATGAATATTATTAAATAATGTACATCAGAAAAGAACAGGAAAAAAACTACAAAGAGAAAACAAAATAACAATAAAAAACATTAATACAATTTGGCGGCCCGATCTCTTCCAAGCAACCAAAGTCGTAGAAGACACGGATTAAAAAAAAAACATTTTAAAATAGGTTTCCAGTGATCCCTATTTCCTCCAAGTTCTTGTATTCGTCAGATTCAAACCAACAAAACCCAAAATTGAAATGTGAATTGAACATGAACTGTTCTTCTTTTCAGGCCGCAGGACACGCCGGTGGGTATAAAAGGTGAACAAAGCACAACAAAATAATATCTAAAGCCAAAATCCCTCCAGCGAAATGAACATTAACCGGAGTTGTCAAACTTTTATGTACAAGTTTTGGAAACCGTCGGTTGAACTCTCCCCTCCCGCAACATTCGGTAATTAAATTTTAATTAAATGTAAGCACAACTCGAACGGTGATTTTATCGAAAATTTATTATAATATTGTTTTTACTTTAACTTTATAAATTTGTACAAAATCAAATCAAATCAAAAATTGTTTGTTTCTTTTAAACCTACCTATTACAGGTATCTATGAATCGTTCATATATAACACACCTATATATATAAAAATCAATTGCTGTTCGTTGGTCTCGGTAAAACTCGAGAACGGCTGAACGAATTTGTCTTATGTTGGTCTTGAAATGTTTGTGGAGGTCTAGGAAAGGTTTAAAAAGTGAGAAAATTCAAATAATTGCCGGGAAAACCCTAAAAACAGCCCTTTTCTTTTTCCCATATAAACGTGTTCTAAATAAAATGTGGAGTCAATCTGAACTTTATTGCTATTGAATAAAGTTCATATTAAATTATAATCACTCACTGTTATCTAAGATATGTAGGTGTGTTCCTAAATTCAAAGAGTCAATTTGCAATTTATATTTAGGCAATATTCTCTCCAGTATTTCTACGGAAATGAAAACTACGCAGGTGAAACCGCGGGTCTCAGCTAGTTATTTATATTTGTGAAGTGATGGTGATAATTACACTCGCCAACGTAAAACTAAAGTTAAGAGGGTTATATGAAGCGTTTATATTTTTCCTTAGTTTTCGTGAGATTATAACTTAAAGTAAGCAAGGTACCAAACGTAGACAGGGCTAAGAAGAAGGCCACAACAAACTTAACCGGTTTTTTTAGTTATATTTAGGTATGAAGTTTGACCAATTCACACCCAAGTTTTTTTATTGTTTATGTTTCTTTAATATCATAAATGGATTTTTCTATAAGCTTACATTTTATAAAAACTAAAGTTATTGAGAGACTAGAGAGCAGCCTATTAAACTTTACTTTTCAACCTTTACAATCCATTTTTTTCTTGAATTTTGTATTATTTTTATGGACATACATTAAATTTTCCTTTATACATAAAGGATTGGTTATGCAATTTTTATGTCGCTATTCATATTTTTTTTATTCATTATCATCACCAATATCAACTCATTTTCCGGTCAACTACAGGGAACGGGTCTTGATCCCTCGGTGCTACTACGCTACCACTAATAAAACAACTGACACAGGTGAAGCCGAAGTGCGTAACTAGTTTTAAATGGATATTAATTATAAGATTTCTATACCAAAGGCGGGCAGTTTGTGGATTCAGCCAAAAATCATTTCCAATTAAATACAAAAATAATTATTAAAATTTAACTGAGCCATGAGTTAATATATAAAAGAAAGCACACAAAGCTATATATTATTGTTAGAGATTATATTATAGTTCACTTAATTTAATATTTATATTATGCATGTCGCGTCAAGGACGTCCGAGTTGTTTTTTGTAAGGGTGACACGTCAGCATTGCTGACGTCACGATTTTGTTTACTTTCGCTCATAGTAATTAAAACCACAACTTGCGGGTTTACACTTTTATTGCGACAATAACTTAGAGGTCCGAACAGTCCGACGTCTCGAGCGAGAGAATCTTTGAAAGGCATCGACCACCCGTATTTATAGCACAAAGCATGCTTGTACGAAATTTATTGTTACTGTCTAAATTGTGTTTGAAAATCATCAATAATTAAAATGTGGGTAATTATTGAATTCTTGAGGTTTTTGGCGCCGCTGAATAAAGTAAATAACTTCTTCGCGCCGACATGCATATAAACTCTCAATCAAGACACATCAGTGCTCGCTGCAAAGAAGATACCATCTTCGGTTTTCGAACGTAATGTGAAAAAGTAAAAAAAAAAACGTGGATGGCGGGAGGATTGAAAAAAGGGCGGTAACGAGGCTGCCGCGATTTTGGAGAACGTCATACAAGTTTTTTTTTTCCGCTGGGAAATGCTTTTACGCATCCCCTCCGGAGGCGACGCAGGCAAGACTGCGCCGCTTCCGACGGGGTATGTGGGACTCCCTGGCGGCCAGACTGGCGACCAGAATACCCACTAAAACCCAGCGATGCTCCTTCGCGTCGCCTGGTGGCTGGGTCACGGGAACACTGATGCACTCGACCGGGGCCCAGCCAGCGGAGTCCGCCGAGGCAGACCCTCCACGGGGGGCCTATATTGACCCCCGAGCTCCGTCCGAGGCGCGCCAGGACACGTCATACAAGTGCGGTTAATTTAGATAAATCGAGAATAATTAGTTATGTTCACTCTAAAATAAACTGTTTAAGCACATGTTTAATGGTCAAAACATTAAAGATAATTGGATATAAATACGAAATATTTGTTAATTTCACCCAGTCTCTAATATTATTAAGAATACAACATAAGACAGTTCAGTGTTTTAGTAGTTGGTTTGTTTATTTTACTCTAACGAAATTACGAATATGACGCCATCTTGGATTCTGGCGCCAAAACGACGCACACCACAAGGAAAAGTCAATCTCTTAATCTTGAACATAGACAATGGACACAGAGCGGCTCTCACCCATAAACCAGATCAAGACAGATAATAAAACATTTATTTGATTTACGACATTCCACCGTCCGGTCTGTGCCCAGGGTATTCTATATCTCCTACCTTCAACTAAATAAAATTTATCTCATTCTGATTGAGTTTGACGACCTCTGGGGCCCAGTGCGTGCGCTGTCGCATTATAAAGTTGGAAGTCCTGGGTTCGATTCCCGGCTCGAGTCTGGTCTGGTGGGAGGCTTCGGCCATGGCTAGTTACTACCCTTTTTTTTCCACTACAAGTTACCCCTTCACGGCAATCTCACCTCATGGTAAGTGATGATGCAGTCGAAAATGGCAGCGGGCTAACCGTAGGGTGGTAACTACCCTACCGACATAGACGTCGCCAAGCGATTTAGCGTTCCGACACGATGTCATGTAGGAACCAATTAAGAGTGTGGGCTTAACAGGTTAGCCCGCTACCATCCTAGACAGCTCTTACTAACCACCAGGTGAGATAGCCGTCAAGGGCTAACTTGTAGTGTATAAAAAAAGAGAAGGTAACAATTCTGCCTTCTTTCATGGAGACCCAGCTTGATCAGACTAAATTTGTACTACTAATATTTTGCTTTGGAAATTTGGAGTTACATATGTTATTCAAACTAGAAGACTTGTTGGTTCCACCGACCGAGTGATCCAAACAACAAAACAAGCCACTAGAAAATTGAGAATACCGATAGCTATTTTAACGGCGGCGTAGGCGTCCGCTACGAAGGGACTTTGAAAATTAATCCCTTAAGGGGGCATTTGAAAGTCCGTGAGCGTCGAAATTAGAAACGTGAAATCAACCAATTTATGATGAACTACATCGCCACCATAACGTTCTTATGTTACTTCAATTTATTAAATTTTCCTGTATACCAAATAAGCTTCATCATGATCAAGCCATTACCCGCTCACTACAGAGCACGGGTCTCCTCTCAATATGAGAAGGGTTTGCCCATAGTCCACCACGCTAGCCGTGTGTGGATTGGCAGACTTCACACGCCTTTGAGAACATTATGGAGAACTCTCAGGCGTGCAGGTTTCCTCACGAAGTTTTCCTTCACCGTTGAAGCAAGTGATATTTTAATTTTTAAAAACGCACATAACTCCGAAAAGTTAGAGGTGCCCGGATTCGAACCGCCGACCTCTGATTAGGAGGCTGACGCCCTAACCACTATCACACTTCTTTATATCACAGCTTCCAAATAAGCTTATCCCAGTTTATTGCCGAGAATATCCCAAGATGAAAAGCTGGAATTTATAAAGTCCACAAATAACAACGCAACTATCGAACGAAGTGATTAAATTGAACAAATCTTGTTAATCGATTTTCGGATGAGTTAGAAACTTCGTTACGTCTGCACACTTTGGTGATTTATATCCTATCAGATACCATTGATTTTTACGTTCATTATAATATAATTAGTTCATTTTATAACTAACTTGTAGTGTATAAAAAAAAGCTTCACTCAATAAACATATTGTTAAGTGAATGGAGAAGTTTTTCTTGAACGTAAGGTAAGTAGATTCTGTTAAGAATATAGTAGTTACAGATAGTATCCGTTCAATAGAACGGATAATAATCCGTAACCGCTGTTTTCTGAGCAAAAACGCTCATATACAAGACAATCGGTAACCGCTCATATGATCAGCATCAGACCAGTAAATCCCATCCATCAGACCAGTAATTCATCATAACCATTGCCGGCTCACAACAGAGTACGGATCTCCTCTCAATATGAAAAGTCATAGTCCACCACGCTGGTCAAGTGCGGATTAGCAGACTTCACACGCCTTTGAGACAGTTATGGACAATTCAGGTATGTTAGCATGGTTTCCTGACGATGTTTTCCTTCACCGTTGAAGCAAACGATATTTAAAAAAAAGCAGATTAACAATATTTTTTTTGTAATTCTACAAATTTCACGGACCGTACATAAAAAGTCTAGTTTTCTCTTTTGTCATAACATTGAGCTTATAACCTGTTAAACTAAGATTTAAATCTTTACCATTTTCCTGTACTATTTATAGAAATAAGACGAGCTAATGGATGGAGATAATCATGTCGTCTTAGCTCTACTGCGCACGGAAATATTATCGATTTTCATCGCGGGAAAACTTAAATCAAATCTTTAGTAATATTATATGTTACTCCTTCAAACCGGAACTGAAAACTGAAAAATTTAAATATAGCTCGATTATTACTTAATGGCTACCTCCGTACCCTTGGGCAGGAAGGAGGTTATGTGGGCCTCCCACCCCCGAAGGTAAACCCGAACTAAAAACCACCACGGCATATCCCTCTGGCTGGTTTTATTGGGCACCCGGGGGAAGCTCGATCATTTCCTGACTTTTATATGACCGAGCAATTCCATTTCTCCCCCAGGATTTGGGAATAACAGAATTTCAAGTCGATGCGCTACTACTATCTACAGGCTTAGATTATCATAAATCAAATCAATACAGCTTTATTCATATAAACCTATTACAGGCATGTATGAACCGTTCATATATATCACATTTTCCATTATTTCTATTCGTTAAGTGATGGTGAACTACACTCGCCAACTTAAAACTAAAGCTTAGAGGGTTCCAATCTAAGACGAGTTCCAAAACAAACTAAGCAGGGTTTTTTTCACTGAGTAAATATCGAATGGATTTTTATGAAACTTTACAAGACCTGGGTGAATTGTCCAAAACATGACGATAAGTGTCAAGTAAGTAAATGTCATAATGTTAGTTCTTTTCTACGCCACGCTAATATAAGCTACTCGAAATACTAATCCTGCGCAGTCGAAGTCGCGGGCACTAGCTAGTTTATTAATCAAAATAGAAATAGAGGTGTTTTCGATTTTGAAAATCCCCGCGGGAGCCGTGAGATTTCTCGGTCCAAAATGTATTCTATGCACGTCTCTAGAACAAACTTTATCTATGCAAAATTCAGCTGAGATCGGTTTTGTTGCTAAGTCGTGCTTACATTTTCATCGGAAATGTTACCCTGGTGCATTTACCTGGGGCATACTGGCATACCTGAAATGCGTCTTTCCAGTATGCCAGAGCTATATATGAAAAAAAGTATTATAAAAAATATTTATTTCGCCAAAAACACAAATATACAGTTTTACAGATTTTCGATTATTTTTTTCCGCTGTGAAATGCGTTTACGCATCCCCTCCGGAAGCGATGCAGGCAAGACTGCGCCGCTTCCGACAGGGTATGTGGGACTCCCTGGCGGCCAGACTGGCGACCAGAATACCCACTAAAACCCAGCGATGCTCCTTCGCGTCGCCTGGTGGCTAGGTCACGGGAACACTTGTGCACTCGACCGCAACCCAACCACCGAGGGCCTATGATCAGGGTCCTCTAACTCCATTCGAGGTGTGCTAGGAACATTGTGCGCGATGTTTCCGATGGTACCCACATTGGTAATCCTGTCTCGTGGGTACCTTATTCGCTTTGAAAGTTGAATATTATTTGATGCAAAAAAAAAATATCTCTATAAGATGTATCAAAGAGAACCCCCCTATAGTTTAAGGAAGCGAGCCATTATGTATATGTATCATCATGATCAACCCATTGCTGGCTCACTACAGAGCATGGGTCTCCTCTCAGTATGAGAAGGGTTTGGCCATAGTCCACCACGCTGGCCATGTGCGGATTGGCAGACTTCACACGCCTTGGAGAACATTATGGAGAACTCACAGGCGTGCAGGTTTCCTCACGATGTTTTCCTTCACCGTTGAAGCAAGTGATATTTAATTGCTTAAAAACGCACATAACTCTGAAAAGTTAGAGGTGCGTGCCCGGGTTCAAACCTCCTCTGATTAGGAGGCTGACGTCCCAACCACTAGGCTATCACAGGTTCTATGTATATGTATACTAAACATATATTAACGTGAACATCATGATCAACCCATTACCGGCTCACTACAGAGCACGGGTCTCCTCTCAATATGAGAAGGGTTTGGCCATAGTCCACCACGCTGGCCATGTGCGGATTGCCCGACTTCACACGCTTTTGAGAACATTATCGATAACTCACAGGCGTGCAGGTTTCCTCACGATGTTTTCCTTCACCGTTGAAGCAAGTGATATTTTAATTACTTAAAAACGCACATAACTCCGAAAGTTGTACCCGGTAAAATACCCGGTGTAAGTGCGTACCCGGATTCGAACCCGAATATATGTAAATATATATTAACGTGTACGTATGTGTCTTAAATAAACAGGCGTTTATGATTGAGTCTCTAATAACATGCTTGCATGGGCATCATAGTAGTGTGGGCATGGCATAGTATTTCGACAAATTAAATATCACTTGCTTCGACGGTGAAGGAAAAACATCGTGAGGAAACCTGCACGCCTGAGAGTTCTCCATACTGTTCTCAAAGGCGTGTGAAGTCCGCCAATCCGCACATGGCCAGCGTGGTGGACTATGGCCAAACCCTTCTCATATTGAGAGGAGACCCGTGCTCTGTAGTGAGTCGGTAATGGGTTGTTCATGATGATGATGGGCATCGGTCCATCACGCAGAGGTTTGGCGAGATAATTAGTCTAAGCCGTGCAATGTGACATCCGGATTTAATCCAACATCAATAAGTCACACTGCGCGATACAACCCGGTGGGAGCTATACGTCATGTTGAAATAACATGTATAATCGTATCGGGTCACGGGTCAATAAATAATCTTTAAACCAACGAATTGCGATAACCAAACCTCGTTACGTCGATACTCCATTAATGCGTAATTATCATTTAACCTGCGTTAAAATGTTTTATGCACGAATTAAATAATATAGTTAACGCATATAAGTGCTAAAGCATTTTTTTATACAAGTTAGACGTAGGCAGCTATCTCACCTGGTGGTAAGTGATGATGCTGTCTGGGATGGCGGCGGGCTAAGCTGTTAGCTTACAAAAAAAATTTTTTTTTTTTTTTGGTTACGAATTTTAATTTAAGTATTCCACTCTCAAGATGTTAGGTTAGAAGTAAAATATATAATAGTGTCATATAAATTTTGACTAAGTAAAGCTATACGGCGGAAATAATATTTAAAAATTAAGCAAAAAAAATATAGCAATGGAAAATTGGCAAGAGAAGAAAAGGGGAAATGGTCGCAGCATCTTGGGTTCAATTTCACATTCCGGTGGCAAAGATGACGTTTTAGCTTTAATGCAGTGTTATTTTATGAGTGTTACATATTCTTGATATAATTTACTTAATTAATTATTATATGAACTGTTATCCACTACAAGTTAGCCCTTGACGGCAATCTCACCTGATGGTGAGTGATGATGCAGTCTAAGATGGTAGCAGGCTAACCTAGGGGCATGGTAAACCCACACTCCTAATTGGTTTCTACGCGACATCGTACCGGAACGCTAAATCGCTAGGCGACACGTCTTTGTCGGTTGTAACTAACTAGCCACGGCCGTATCATTAATAATTCAAATCAGACTTTTGCTAAAGACTCTAGAGATTTACTTTAGGAACTGTATCAAGTCGGTACAAATTCGTATTTATATATTAATTCAAGAAACAACACCGTCCCCAAGAAAATAATCTTTAGGATTGCAAGGGATTCCAATGATACACGTGTAAGAGGTAGGTAATAAGGTAAGAGGTAGGTCGTTTCATCTATATATATAAAAGCGAAAGGTCACTTACTTACATACTTACATACTGACTTACATACATACTGACTTACTTACATACTGATTAAACACGAGATCTCAAAAACTATTGTACGTATAAAGCTATAATTTAGCAAGTAGGTAGTTGATAGTTAAGAGATGTCAGCTAAGAAAGGATATTTGGAAATTCCACCCTTAAGAGGGTAAAAGGGGGGTTGGAAGTTTGTATGAAATTTCTTTGTTTTTAGAGTTAGAGACACAAAAATTTGCATTAAGATTAATAATAAATAGAAAACATGTACATAATTTTTTTTTTAAGTATCACCTGTTAAGGGTGGTAAAAAAGGGGATGATAAGTTTTGCTTATTTTTTTATTATGAAGTCTACAAGCTTGAATTTTTGAATTTAGGCGTTCATTTCATCCAAATCTACCCCGAAGGGCGTAAAATAGGGGTTTGAAGTTTGTATAAAAGTCCTATGTTTTTTAATTAAGAGATACGAAAATCGGCAATTTGACATTTGCCTGTAGCTTACTTTCTCAAGCAGGGCATTGGCCGCAGGGGTAACCTCAATCTCAAGTAAAATCAGCAATTCTACGCAAACGAAGTCGCGGGCAACAGCTAGTAAGTAATAATGCTACATATTCCGGAATCGATGTTTGTATATTTCCAGATTATACATAAGTTTTACTAAGACATCATCATCATCATCATCATCATGATCAACACCTTACCGGCTCACTACAGAGCACGGGTCTCCTTTCAATATGAGAAGGGTTTGGCCATAGTTCACCACGCTGGCCATGTGCGGATTGACAGACTTCACACGTCTTTGAGAACATTATGTAGAACTCTCAGGCGAATAGGTTAAAATTTAAATATTTAATAACTGAAAAGCTTCAATAAAACATAAAAGAAACATAGGAGTATATATAACGGACCCCCTGCAATAGCTTAGTTTTCTTTAGTACAAGGTGTCTCAAAAGAAAGTTCACATTTAAATCTTTTTTTAAAAGAAAAGTCTTAGCTTTATTGAAAAAATGTTTATTTTATATTGAAGTACACTGTTTGGGAATTTATTTTTTAAAAATAACATCGTCCAAATGTAAACCGTTGCGCTCTCGGCATTCATTTAGTCGGGCACTAAAATTGCCTATGACAGCTCGGCAGGTAGTCTCCGTGAGGGCTGCCATTTCATGACGGATATTTTCTTTTAATTGTGCCAGGGAAGTCGGTTTATTAGCGTAAACTTTTGATTTGACATAACCCCACAGGAAAAAATCCATAGGCGTTAAATCGGGACTCCGTGGAGGCCAATTTATGTCACCTCGCCTAGAGATTAATTTGTTCGGAAAAATTTCTCGAACTCGAGGCAGAGATCTGTTGGACGTGTGTGAAGTTGCTCCATCCTGCTGGAACCATGTTCTTTGGTTGTAACCAGGAAAGTTTTGCAGTTGGGGTACGAAAAACTCGTCTAACATCTCCACATAACGCTCTGAATTCACTGTGAGTGTGCGTCCCCTTCCATCTTCAAAAAAGTAAGGGCCGATAATTCCTCGCGCCGACATCGCTGCCCATACGGTGACTTTGGGTGAATGTAGCGGTTTCTGATGTTTTTGTTTTGGGTTGGTTGCACTCCAGTAACGACAATTTTGCTTGTTTACATGCCCATTCAGATGAAAATGGGCTTCATCGGAAAACAAGATGTTGGTGAACGTTGGAAAGCGCTCAATCATCTGATTTACAAAGGCAAGCCTCTGACCAGCATCTTGAGGCTTCAGTTCTTGCACTAACTGAATTTTGTACGGGTGCAGCTTTAAATCTTTGTGTAAAATGCGGCATAATGAAGATCTGTGCACATTTAAAGCAACAGCACGCTTCCGAATCGAGAGGTTTGGATCATCTCGAATAGACTGAGTAACACTGTCCACGTTTTCGGCTGTTCTTGATGTTCTTGGTCGCCCAGATTTTGGTTTCTCCAGAGTTGACCCAGTCTCTTCAAACTTCTCAACCCATTTTGCAATGAGACGAGTGCTAGGCGCATCATTTAAGTGACGAATATGTCGAATACTGCAGAATTTTCTACGCGCTACAGTCGCCGAATTACCGTTTTTGTAAAACTCACGTACGCACAACGCACGGTCCGCACCAGAGAAACGCTCCATAGCGACTAAATTCCCAAGAGCCAGACTACCGACTGACATACCCCCCGCGCCCCTCAGAATAGTTGCTTTCGCGTAATAAGATAAGCAAATGTGAACTTACTTTTGAGACACCTTGTATAAAGGTGAAATTAGATGGCTCAAGCACGCCTCCTTGTGGAACACCTTCACAAAGATACAAAAAAGAAGAGATGCTTATCTGCTCGCACACGTTGCAGACAATTCCATAGTTAAGAATAAAACCGATCAACTAATTCGTTGACCGAGGTAGCTGGCAGCTCTTCGGTCTCCTGTGATGTCGACTAACCTTTTTGCTATTTCCTTAAAACGCCCTATAGCGCCAGGACCCCACGGACCAAGGGTCTCAACACCGAATGGGACAAAATCATATTCGGAGCCTAGACCCCTGTATTTGCATGCTTTAGCATTTTCAGTCGCTTCACAAGCCGCACCAACTCTGTTGTTGGTTCCATGTAGATGGGAAGGGGCCAGCGTGTCTGAACAGGTTGCATCCCATACCAGCACATGGCCCATCTTCCATGAAATTAAACTCATATTGTCCGGTCTCTTGCCATCGTCTCTTGCAATATCAGTCGGCTCAAGTTTTTGACGACCACCGTGGCGCAGTGCGTTCGCTGTCGTATTATAAAGTCGGAGGTCCTAGGTTCGATTCCCGGCTCGAGTCTGGTCTGGTGGGAGGCTTCAGCCGTGGCTAGTTACTAGTTAGTAGTAGCCGTGGCTAGTAGTAGTTAGTTAGTAGCTAGTTACAACCCTACTGACAAAGACGTGTCGCTAAGCGTTTTAGCGTTCCGGCACGATGCCGCGTAGAGTGTGAGTTTACCATACCCCTAACAGGTTAGCCCGCTACCATCCTAGATTGCATCAACACTTACCACCAGGTGAGATAACTGTCTAGGGCCAACTTGTAGTAATTAAAAAAAATAATTAAAAACAAAAAAAACAAAAAAAAAAAAAAAAAAGTAGACTTGGCACGTTGACGGTGGCAAGGGACCGGCGTATGATATCGTTAAGTGCAGCATGTCTCGAGAAGCGGCCTGCACTTTTTTGGCATGACAGTCCGTAATGTCCTAGTTAGTCGACATCACTGCCACAGGGACATTTATAAAGAGGACAGACCGGAACCCCAAGCCGTAGACAAGTTGCAATTCGTATAACTAACACGAATTGAACGCTCAAAAGTCCTTTTAACGTAGTATCTACGCTTATACTAACGTACTTAAAAACGTACATTACATTTTTTTAGATCATCGAATCGTAAACATAAAAAAAAAATATTATTACCACTAGATTTCCATCCATAATATGTATTTAATAACATGCAGTAATTCGATTTCTATTTACGAGTTTTTAGCTGTTAAAACGACGAATTTATTGAATAATTCGCTAGTTTTCAATTACATAATCTTAATTAGTACTTAATAATTAATAGTTTTTAATTTATAAAGAACTTAATTATTCAGCACAACCTTCAGAGAAATATAACTTACTTATAAATGAACATACAAAACTGCAAGAGTTTTGCTTGCTAAAAAATTGTAAGCGAGTACATAATAAAAAAAAAGCGGTGAATCTAATCATAATGGCCTCACCTATGATTACAGTTATAGTTCCAACACAAAACACGCCCAACAGTTGAAATTCACCATTACACAGGTCACGCCATTAAAAAGAACTCAATTCCCAAACTTTACATGCAAAAGTATCTCATTGTTTCTGAATGAAAAAAAAAATTATTCAATTCATAATTTGAATTTCGAACCGTCGCGTGTGTTTTCACGTCTCTTCGCGTAAAGAACTCAACTACATTTTTTTCTGTCGTGTTTATTTTCCGCGGGGTGAGAGCGGGCACGTGTTACCGGCGGAACGCACCTCATTACACTGGCTCTGAGGGGTAGGAAACCCCTATTTCGATACTACGGGGTCAAAGAATAAATATGATACAGAAGGGACATTGTACACAGGGAAGGGGTGAAGATGCAATTACTTTTTGGAGAGTGACATTTTAGTTTGTGCGGGGACCTCTTTTATTTTATTGCAGTCTAATGTCGTGCTTTAAAACTGCCACTTTAGCTTTAGGCGATAAATAGAATATAAAAAAAAACGTCGTAAAGACTTTTTCACATGGTCCGCTTTCAATTGATTATTGTACGAAAACGATACCGTCTTCGAAGTATTAATAGTTCGAGGTACAAAATTGTCTTTACATTAATAATATTTAACCAACCAACCAAATTATGAGTAAGTCAAGTGTTCCGCTCTCCAAAAGAAAGAAAGAGATCGTTCTTTGGCCCCTAATAAAATTAAAATAAGACCAATGAAGTTGTAAAATCAATCCCCGATATTTTGCCCAGAAAAAAAATATAAGGAACTGTGCAAGAGTTGTAAAACTTATTTATGAGATCTTTTTTTTTTAGGAGAAAGGCGGGAGACTTCGTATATGGCGGTCGCGGTTTTTTCACCCCTTTCTCGAATTAATGTTTGTTGGCTAATTTTGAATAGGACTGGTGTTGGTTGTGTTGTGGTCAGTTTTAGTGTCGTTTGTGTAGTGGCTGGTTTTCTGAATGGTTAACAGGTATTGATTTGGGAAGGGTTTGAGGGAGCTGCGTCCGCTGAGTGCGAAGTTTCCCACCATTTCTCCCTAACTTCTACATTTCTATAAACTTGACATTGGCTAATCTGTGCAAAGCCATAAAAAGAAAGAACTAAGAGATCTTTTTTATTATTAATTTAACGGCCGTGGATTCAAGTACTTTTTGCCTTTCTGGAAATGTGTGCATAGTAATGAAACCTCTTTTTAACGAATTTACGAGGCAGTCGCAACCTTTCATATTTCACCTAACCATTTTATGTTTCCTGTTTCACTTTTCACGTTTTGTGTAAACAATTATTTTCCCATAAATTATATCCATACTATACCCAAGGAAGTTTTACTGCAACGGACAGATAAAAAATAAAATTAAAAAGTATAGTAAAGACTTCTTTCATTTCGAAAAAAGATCCGTAAAAAAATACAAACCGTTCATGCTCTACACAATCTTTGACCCGTTTGACCGAGCTTGCGAAAGAGACGGAAAATGGACGGTTCGCCGGCGAGAGGGAGACGGCAACGTTGGCGACTGAAAACCGTATTCGGATAGGCTTTCTTTAAGCTCAAATAAAATATGCGAGCCAAAGAGTTATGCGTGTTACAGTAACGTTTCGATATTACCAATTAACTTGTGTCCGTTACAATATTGCATTCTCATACCGAAAGAGACATCATTATTATTATTTCATTTCATTTATTAGGTATTAAATTATTTTTATTAATTAATTCATTATTATAAGCGGTGATAGCCTAGTGGTTAGGACGTCAGCCTCCTATTCAGAGGTAGGCGGGTTGATCATGATGATGATGATATATATACTGACATTGAGATAATTATGAAATGATGAAAACATCATCATTTCTTTAAAAAAGAAAATAACGCACATAACTCCGAAAAGTTAGAGGTGCGTGCCCGGATTCGAACCGCCGACCTCTGATTAGGAGGCTGACGCCCTAACCACTAGGCTATCACCGCTTCATCGAAAAATATATATATATGGTTGGTTATATTTCATTAACTTTAAAGTTTCCCTCCATATTAATTATTATGTTACGATTTTTTTCTAATCTGATTTTGTAATCATTGTGTGTGTGTATTTAAAATTTAACTAACTTTGTTGTATAGGGTATACCTAGCATGAAAGCAGCTATAAAAGTAGGTCCTAAAAAGTTTGTTTTTCATACAGCTAATTAAACATTATCGATTATCCAATTGTGAACGTATAAAAGTATCGACAAAGGTAACTGTCATTTGTAATGTATACAATTTTAAAGCGTTACTGAGCGAAAGATGACGCGATGCGTGTGCCGTGACAACCAGATATCATAATGATTATTCTCATTGGTCGAGCGGTTAGAATATCCGGCAAAACTGTTGGGCATATCCGGAGATGGTTTACGAAGTCTTAAATTATTTTTCTTTGCTTTTGTCAGAGCGCTTCTATCTTCCTTCTGGGAAAGATTGCGTAGTTCTGGTAACAGCTTCCTTCAGATGATACGCCAGGACTTGAGAAGTCCTATGATGACGCATTGGACCTCGAAACAAAGGCAAATAGAAAATAACGGGCACAATTATATTATTTTATACATTTATATTATAGATATTATTATTATTTTACATCTGTACTATTATACTTTTGGGTATTAACATTAATAAAGAAAAAATATTTTCACTATATACTACCTCTCACGCCCGTGTGCAAAATAAATACATATAAAAGCCAAAAGAGATATAATAGACTTAAATAGATAACAATACATATTTGGAGGATTACAACCCGGCAGGGGAGACCAGACGTGTTGGCACAGGCGGTGGCATGCGCGTGAGCTGCGCGCGGTACTGGACAGTACTTGGACATTGCAACATTACTTTATATTTCTAAAATAAAACACTTTTTCTAAAATAAAAGTAGCCTAAGTTACTCCTTATTACATCAGCCACCTACCAATAAAAGTCCCGTAAAAATCTGTCCAGCCATTTCAGAGATTAGCCGGAACAAACAGACAGACAGACAGACAAAAATTGTAAAAAATGTTATTTTGGTGTATGTACCGTATATATATTCATATGCATGCAGTAAAAAACGGTTATTTCAATATTACAAACAGAAACTCCAATTTTATTTATTTGTATAGATAATAGACTTAAATAGATAAAAATACATATTTGCACTGGAGGATTACACCCCGGCAAGGGGGGACCAGACGGCCGGGGGTCAGGGCGACAGGTTGAGAAACTGGCGGACTATCCTAGCCGAGTCCAGCAAGACCGCTTTTTGCATCCTGGCTGCGAGCGAACTGAAAAATTATGGGTGATGGCACGAATAATCGTTGCGGTCAGATGTTCTTAATTCCTTTATATCATTAATTCTTAGCAGTGCTACCCTAGTGGTTAGGGCGTCAGCCTCCTAATCAGAGGTCGGCGGTTCGAATCCGGGCACGCACCTCTAACTTTTCGGAGTTATGTGCGTTTTTAAACAATTAAAATATCACTTGCTTCAACGGTGAAGGAAAACATCGTGAGGAAACCTGCACGCCTGAGAGTTCTCCATACTGCTCTCAAAGGCGTGTGAAGTCTGCCAATCCCCACATGGCCAGCGTGGTGGACTATGGCCAAACCCTTCTCATATTGAGAGGAGAACCGTGCTCTCTAGTGAGCCGTTAATGGGTTGATCATGATGATGATGATGATTCATTCTTAAACAGTAGACGTTGGTGGTATATCACAGCCTCCCAGTTTTACAAGCTGTAGATCACTATTGGCACATAATCGCCGCTATCGTAGAGTTTACTGTTATCTAACGAGATTGTTAATGGGCCGTGATTGATGGAATTGTTGAATTTACGACTCGCCATTAAACGCGGAGTATCGACGGGGAGATGCCCGCCGTTATACGCTGTGAGTTTATAACGGTTTTAAATATACTTCTGAATGGATTAACATGAAGAAGGATTCCCACCTTTTTCAATTTAAAACTACTTTATCATCATCATCATGATCAACCCATTGTCGGCTCACGGTCTTGTCTCAATATGAGAAGGGTTCGGCCAAACCCTTCACATATTGAGAGGAGACCCGTGCTCTGTAGTGAGCTGGTAATGAGTTGATCATGATGATGATGATCCGCGTTCATAGATATGGAAAATCCTGAAAAAGAAAATGTCCGTATGTTAGTATAGGATTCTTAACAATAAGATACAGCTCTCTTCCAGAAGTCATGCGCATTGCGGTTCCGGGTAGGACGGCCAGTCAATGTAGGACGATTTTTTATACTCTACAAGTTAGACAGACAGCTTGACAGCTATCTCACCTGGTGGTAAGTGATGATGCAGTCTAGGATGGTAGCGGCCTAACCTGTTAGGGGTATGACAAACCCACACTCCTAACTGGTTTCTACGCGACATCGTGCCGGAACGTTAAATCGCTTATTGACACGTCTTTTTCGGTAGGGTGGTAACTACGGCTGAAGCCTCCCACAAGACCAGACTCGAGCCGGGAATCGAACCCAGGACCTCCAACTTTATAATGCGACAGCGCCACGGAATTTTAGTCCGTAGGACACTAAGAGGTTTTTTTACCCTCCGTGATGTCGGGCGTGTCAATTGGTCCAAGCCAAATGTTATTCATGAGGATTTATTCCTACAATAATAAAAAATAAAAAAATTACAATAACATAATTTTTTTGCATTATGTGCCAAATTTCATCGTTGAAATTTATAACTAACAAACAAATCAATTAACAAACATATATAGTCCCACGTTTTTTAAATTCTCTCATAACATTCATGTTTCAGATTTAATTGTACTAGCTGTTTTCGTAAAAGCAAATGAATTGAACGTTCATAATAATGATATGGATATGGTACCACAGATCACATTCAAGGATTACATTCGAAAATTCAAACCCAGTGAAGTTTGGAGCGACATAGAGGATAAGAATAAGCAAAAAGGTTTATCACGAATATTTAATTATAATGTAAACATAGTAAGTTTGCCATGTCTCAGTAGACCAAAGACATCATAGTACTTGCTGAGAAATAAAACGATAAATAATCAAACGCACGAATATATTTCAATTACAATTTGAAAAAAGAATATCTACACAAAATGTCAACTTGGTATGAATAGAGGTTTCATAGAATTACTTAAAAAAAAGGCACTAAGAAATCCTATTTGTAAATATTTTTTTTAACAATAAATAAACAAAATAATTATACAAAAAAGAGATGAGGTATTTTTAGTGTTTTCCAAAGGACTGCATGTCACTTGAAAAAGTAATGTATGTATACTCTATGTCTTGTATGTATTTGAATTGTCGAATTTAACCTTTGCCTGGACAAAATAGGATAAACAATAAAAAGTAATTAAATTAAAAAGTAGTTTATATTTTTTTATATTAAGTATACAAAAAAGTACCGAATAAGTAAAAGTAAAGGGTCGAAAACATTCGTCATTGGAAATTGCAGATTTGATGCATATATACCTAGATATTTTGATAAAGAAGTGCGATGTTGAAGGTTAATTTATTAACTATATTCGTAAACTAAACCTATGAGGGTTCCAAACACGCTCTGGCGCAAGAAGAAATCTTACACAAACTTAGTTGGGGATTATTTTTGTTACCTACACTTATATGTAGTGTTATTTTATTAGCCCTTTATAATATTAACAGGTTTGAACAAGACTTTAAAAGATGAATTCACAACTATGTTCAACGGGATAGACGAAACTGAGGAGCTGTTGAATTTAACGGTCAAGAACGGCGATCCTAAAATGGTGCTCAATAAAGATGGCCGCCGATGGAAACCCCCCGGCGACATTAGAGGTGGCTACGACCCCTTTAGCCTCAGACGGAGGCTACTCGAACTGATGAAACAAGCTATTTACCAGGTAAACATTTATAGCTATATAAACAATTTTTCCATAACTACCCACATAAAAACTATATACTGTATATAGTATACTCCCATGTATTTTATGAGTATGTTTTAAATTAGATGTCACACCACACAGTTCTTTTTTTTTTGTAAGAAAAACTTAAATAGTAATTACTTTACTTTACAACAAGTCGTTAGTATGTCTCATATGTGAGCGTTATACCATTCGTCGTGACGGCATACGGTTGCTTTTAGAGGCAAAGCCGAAAACTCGGCACGTACATTGAAAAATGCATCGTGATATTTATTTTTAAATCAATAGTAAATAAAATAGGCTTTGGCATTCGGGATTATGTAAGAATTGTCGCAATACCCCAATACATCACAATATGTTAAAGCATTTTTGAAGTTCGACGACCTCTGTGGCGCAGCGCGCGCATTTTAAAAGTCTGGTCTTGTGGAAGGCTTCGGCCGTGACTAGTTACCACCCTACCGACAAACAAGTGTTCCATCCTTCCATCTTCCATCTTCTGTGTTCCCTAATGTTTATAATATGAAGATCTTCAAAGGGCGGATAAACAAATTACTCAAAAGCCAGCAACGCATTGACGGTTCCTCTGGTGCTGCAAATGTTCATGGGCGGCGGTCATCACTTACCATCAGGTGACCTGAATGCGCGTTTGCTCGCTATATATATAAAAAAAAGGTGTCGCAAAGCGGTTTAGCGTTCCCGCACGATGTCGCGTAGAAACCCATTAGGTGTATGGGTTTACCATATCCCTAACAGGGTAGCCCGCTACCATCTTAGATTGCACTTACCTGATGGGAGTAGTAATCACTCACACCAGGTGAGATTGCCGTCAAGAGCTAACTTGTAGTGGATAAAAAAAAGTTACGATAGAACAATTGGTAAACAGTTCATTGCCTTATAATAATTAATTAAGTAAATTAAATCAAGAATATTACACTCATAAAATAACACTACATTAAAGCTAAAACGTCATCTTTGCCACCGGAATGTGAAATTGAACCCAAGATGTTCGAACCATTTCCCTGGCCTGGCTTTAATGGCCACACTAATTCTTCGGCCAAGGTAACTGCGAGCTCTTGGATCCCCGATAAACTTGATAGGCCCTTTTTGTTTATTTTTTAATAAGGGCTCGGGACCCCGGATTTACGGTCACATAAGTAAATGGTTGAACAAAGAAATTTGCATACATGAAGTCGAAAAACATTACTTCCTTCTTTCGACAAACGTGTTTACACGTACCAAACAAAATCCTCAGTTTACTTTTACATGTACTTTATTGGATTTTATACCGTATTATTTTTATACAAATGTTTTCTATATGACGTGTTTTGTAAGATTGATTTTTATTATAAGATTAACTTGTTTGCATTTTTTCTTTCTTTGCCTCGGTTGCCCTTTACAAGGTTTTTTTATTGTTTATGTTGTCAACTGCGGCGCTGCTCGAGTCAGCATTTTACTTAGTATATAAGTTTCGTAATTTTTTTTTATCCACTACAAGTTAGCCCTTGACGGCAATCTCTCCTGATAGTAAGTGATGAAGCAATCTAAGATGGTAGCGGGCTAACCTGTTAGGGATGATAGACCCGTACTCTTAATCGGTTTCTACACGAGATTGTGCCGGAACGCTAAATCGTTTGGCGACACGTCTTTTTCGGTAGGGTGGTAACTAGCCACGGCCAAAGCCTCCCACCAGACAATCAATGCCTGCAATCAATGCATGCATTAGATTAATTAATATCAGCGTTGAACCTTATTTCATTAGCCGAACCTTATCACGTATCAGCCTATCATCTCTACTGTCAGCATCAGTATCTTTCCGGATTTAAATTTAGGCAATTTTTAAATATATATATACTTTTATAGTAGGCTACTCTAGCAAATTAATTTTTTATCCTGTTAAGCTAGATTAAGAGGAGATAAATATTCAAATTCAAATTCAAATAATCTTTATTCAAATAGTCCTTTAAAAGGCACTTTTGACGCGTCAATAATTTACATAGTAGTTATTTCATGGTGATAACTACATTCGTAAACTTAAAACTAAAGCTATGAGGGTTCCAAACGCGCCCCGGTCTAAGAAGAAGCCCACAACAAACTTAGCCAGGTAAATTTTCTTTTTGTTATCACCATCTCACATGCCACTTAAAATTATATTAAGAGCTATCTTATTAGAGCAATATTTCACACCCATAAATAAATAAATCTCAAGATCGCAGATTAAACCCTACAATAATGTTTGCAGGCAAGGAATAAAATGGTCGTAATGCAAATGATGCGAGAGAAATACAACCAAATAACGCTGTACAAGATGGGATTCCTGATTGCAAAGACAGACACAACGTGCAACACGCTCGCTGGTTTCGCCTACAAAGCTTTCAAGGCGTGTTCTATGTCCCGCCAGAGAGCAATCAAAAGCTACCCTATAATTGGTGAGACAGTCCCAAATTCATGTCATTCAGACCATTTTATTAACATTTAAGACGGTCATTTTTGACCACCTCCGTGGTAGTCCCCTGTCGCGTTATAAAGTTGGAGGTCCTGGTTTCGATTCCCAGCTGTCTGCTCTCGGGGAGGCTCCAGCCATCGATAGTTAATCCAACCCATGACAGCAATCTCACCTAATGTTAAGTGATGATGCAGTCTAAGATAGTAGCGGGCTAACCTGTTAGGGGTATGGTAAACCCATACTCCTAACTGGTTTCTACGCAACACCGTGCTGGAACGCTAAATCGCTTGGCGACACGTCTTTGTTGGTACGGTGGTAACTAGCCACGGCCGAAGCCAGACCAGACCAGACTCGAGCCGGGAATCGAACCTCCAACATTATAATGCGACAGCGGACGCGCTGCGTCACGTAGGTCGTCGAAAATTTTTATAATGTACAAAGAATCGGCAACGACCTCCGTGGCGCAGTGCGTGCGCTGTCGCATTTTAAAAGTTGGAGACCAGACTCGAGCGGGGAATCGAACCCAGGACGGGTTCGATTCCCCGCTCGAGTCTGGTCTGGTGGGAGGCTTCGGCCGTGGCTAGTTACCACCCTACCGACAAAGACGTGTCGCCAAGCGATTTAGCGTTCCGGCACGATGTCGCGTAGAAACCAACTAGGAGCGTGGGTTTACCATACTTCTAACAGGTTAGCCCGCTACCATCTTAGACTGCATCATCACTTACCATCAGGTGAGATAGCCGTCAAGGGCTGACTTGTAGTGTATAAAAAAAAAATCATTCTATCTATGATGTTGACTTACCTTCCTTTCGCACTTAAATACAAGTATATACAAAGTAATTTCAATGAAATCCCTTTACATGCAAATTGATTTTAACAAAGTAGTTAAGTACTCGTACACTGAAATTTTAGCGCTACCGTCCAGCCATGAAGTTAAAGGATTTATCTTGTTTATTTTATTTAATTAATATTTATAAAAATCCCTAATACTTGACGGCAATCAGAGAGCAGCGCCATCTAGTTTTGGAGTCATGTACTACAGACAAGAGATCCCACTTCTGATGTAGGATGACTATGGGCGGGTGCGTGGCGTGTCGGTAATTTAGGTAGACGTGGGTAGTTTCGAGCAAAGAGACCAGACACTCTTGGTAGAACAGAGCTACATTCATGAGTATGGTAATTTATAAGGAGCAGACTATACGCTCCACCAAGTACGAATGCACCACCGCAGCTCAACCCGGTCCGACCCGACCGAGTGCAATCAATGCAACGCGCCATCCCGCGCCGGTGAGTCTTATAAGTACCTGCATACGTCACTTAGTGTTGCGTAAAGAGAGGGGGCGATGCCACTCTCTTGTCTGTAGTACATGACTCCAAAACTAGATGGCGCTGCTCTCTGATTGCCGTCATACTAATTAAGAATTAATTTTGAGTTATACTAATATGAATTAATAATAAAACTTCTACACAAATATCATCCTCACCACCTGGATGCCTGGTCCTCTTCCACCACCCGCTATTCCAGGTAATTTCTGCCACGCACCTGCAAATTGTGGAACCAGCTTCCACCTTCTGTGTTCCCTAATGGTTATAATATGGGGATCTTCAAAGGGCGGATTAACAAACTGCTCAAGGGCCAGCAACGCATTGGCGGTTCCTCTGGTGCTGCAAATGTTCATGGGCGGCGGTAATCACTTACCATCAGGTGACCCGCCTGCTCGTTAGCTCGTTATATAAAACAAAAAATAAACACAATAAATTCTTAGTCTGCTATAGTTAACAAATGGCATATTTAAAGACGAGAAAGATTTTACTTTTCAGCTGAGCACCGAAGAAACGCTTACTTGAAACCATTTAGAAAATTTAAAAAAATACTGAACGTTTTCACATCCGTCGTCGTTACGGTGTCATGAGAATGAGCTTATGATTAGGGAGCCCGGATGGCTTCGAAATTAGATGATCATGCTTTGTCTGAGTTTTAGACCCCGTTGAGCCGTTGGCCTCGTATGTTATTATTGGGATATTAATTTTTGAAGCCATACCATCCCACGCCATACCACTTTGTCGCGCGTTGACGACACATGATATAGTGGTATCGCGTGGTCAAAGCTTTAAAATTATATTTCCTATCATTATCATCCTCTACGTCACTCTGTCTCCGTTCTTTATCTATCACACCTGTGGGACATCATAATAAGCTTAGAGTGATGGTATTGCATTGTTGGCTTTTCTTTCCGAAGCTCGCCAAACAGCCCGGTTACGCTGTGGCAACCAATAGGGTTTGTACAGCTAATAGACAATCCGGAGAAGAAAAAAAAAGAAAAAAAAAATTGTTTGCTAACAGATAAGCTGGAAGCGAACGAGCGACTGCTAGACTTGTGGTTCGACGTGGATCTGCTCGTAGATTTGATCCTAGTAAACCATGAAAGCTGCAAACAGATGCTGAAAACTATGAACTGGAATAGGAAACAAGCGTGGAATTTCACCGATTAATTGTATTTATTGGATTTAAGGATGCATTACCTTGAAGTCTGCGATAAGCCTAATATTTTTTTTTATTCACCACAAGTTAGCCCTTGACGGCATCTCACCTGATGGCAAGTGATGATGCAGTCTAAGATGGTAGCGGGCTAACCTGTTAGGGGTATGGTAAACTCATACTCCTAATTGTTTTCTACGCGACATCGTGCCGGAACGCTAAATCGCTTGGTAACACGTCTTTGTCGTCGGTAACTAGCCACGGCCGAAGCCTCCCACCAGACAACACCAGCCTAATAAAGAAAATTAAGCTCACTTTGCAATAATCTGCGACAACTGTATGGTAGTATTTATAATTCCGCATAAATTTTTAGTTTCATGCGAGTGTGAAAGAACTACAAAATACTAAATATATTTAAAAGAACACTAATTTGCCAAAAGAAGAATATTTGCCTCGTATTTTTCATGAAACTTTAAAACACTAGGCAAAGAGAAAAAGAGCCAGAACTTGCATAGTTTTTCCGAGTTTTATGAAAAAACTTGCAAACGCTAGGCAAATTCTGGACTTTTACATTTCTCAATAAAAATATGCTAGATAATAAAAAAAGTATGTAATAGTTTACCACAGACAATTCTTAAAAAAACGCAGATGACAATAATGAATTTCCTTGGTTTTTTTGGAAAAGTTGATATTGTTTATTGAATCAAATTTAAGTTCTGTTCATACCCAGTATGCAAGTAACAATACGTGCTAGACAGCGTGTTACTGTGTGATTTTTCTCATAAAAATAAACAATAACAAATTACACCTAACTTAACTTCATTATACGAGTAATAGCTTTGTAAAACTGCAGAAACTCAAAAAATTACAAAATTCTAGTGAAATATACAACAAATTACTTTCTAATTTTGCGATGAAACATCAAACACATCAATTAATCAGGCAGTCACCTTCTGATGGACACTTGTTCTTTTATTTTTGTATAGGACCAAGACTATACGCATGACCACCTCATGCGTTTATCGACCTACGTGGCGCAGCGCGTGCGCTGTTTAATTTTAAAGTTGGAGGTCCTGGGTTCGATTCCCATCTCGAATCTGGTCTGATGGGAGGCTTCGGCCGTGGCTAGTTACCACTCTAACGACAAAGACGTGTCGCCAAGAGAATGTGCGTACCGGCGCGAAATCGTGTAGAAACCAATTAAGAATATGGATTTAACCATACCCCTAACAGATTAGCCCATTACCATCTTAGACCGAATCATTATCAGGTGAGATGTTGTCAAGGGCTAACCTGTGGTATATGAAAAAAGGTGTATGAAAACCTTTGAGGCTTTATCTCGTCAGGACACCTACCATACCTTTTAGTACCTACCTTACTTTTTCACCTGAAAGTGGCGAGGGATTAGTAGCATATAAATTTACAGCCGTGTGAAACACACATCTTTTCATCTCGCTATAGCGACAAAAAACACACTATAGAGTCAAAAATTCTCGTACACGTCTATTGAAATATAAACGTGAACTATTTTATAATAATTTTATATTCCGTTTGACAATTCCGTAGATTCGATGTTATATAAATTCCTATTGTTTTAAATGTAGTGCGCGTATTGCAGTAATAAAGCTTTTTCTGGCTCATAAATATCAAATATACAAATATTTATACTTCATCTCAATAGATGAAGTATAAATATTTGTATATTAAATATAAAAAGAATCGGTGTTTCAACGTGGTATCCAAGACACGGAGATGGATAGCGCCAATTTGTTTTCTTTCTCTCTCCTAACTAAATTTTAAGTTGGCGAGTGTAGTTATCACCATCACTTTACGAATAAAAATAATGGAAAATGTGATACATATGTACGATTCATAGATATCTGTAATTGGTTTACATGAATAAAGCTATTTATTCATGTAAACCAATTACATGAATTTTGTTTTTTGATTTTCTGTTCATATCTCTAGTCGGCATATTCTTAACAGAAAACTCAAAATTTAACAGTATTATGACGCAATACGTGTTTGTAAATGCTAACAACCTGATCTTTTTGACGACCTCCGTGGCGCAGTGCGTGCGCTGTCGCATTATAAAGTTGGAGGTCCTGGATTCGACTCCCGGCTTGAGTCTGGTCTGCTGGGAGGCTTCGGCCATGGCCACTTTTAAAGCAAGCGATTTAGCGTTCTGGCACGATGTCGCGTAGAAACCAATTGATTACCCTATACAGGTTAGCCCGCTACCATCTTAGACAGCATCATCACTTACCACCAGGTGAGATAGCCATCAGTGGCTAACTAAAAAAGATCTACACACAACAAGGTGGTTTACAATCAATTAATCAATTATTATTTTTGTTCTTATCATCGCTATTAAATTAAGTACAATATTTTTTATTGCAAAACAAAGGTATTTAACCAATGTACCTACTCGTATAATCAATATAATAATAATCAATAAATCTTTAGACTTTCACCATTGCGGTGTTTTTTTTCATGCATGAGTAAGATCATAACAGTGAAGTTATAAGAATATCCGATAATGATTGTATTGTTATGTTTTATGATAATAACTCGAACCAGTAAGTTAATCATTCTGTTATATACGAATCTCAAGATCTATGCATACATGATACTGTTTCTATAAACTAATTCACTCTATCCTTACTTAAGCGGTGATAGCCTAGTGGTTAGGGCGTCAGCTCTAACTTTTCGGAGTTATGTGCGTTTTTAAATAATTAAAATATCACTTGCTTTAACGGTGAAGGAAAACATCGTGAGGACACCTGCACGCCTGAGAGTTCTCCATAATGTTCTCAAAGGTGTGTGAAGACTGCCAATCCGCACATGGCCAGCGTGGTGGACTATGGCCAAACCCTTCTCATATTGAGAGGAGACCCGTGCTCTGTAGTGAGCCGGTAATGGGTTGATCATGATGATGATAATCCTTACTTCTTCAACTTTAAAAGTATGCTATTTAAGGTTCGTCTGCAGACACAAATGAGACACAATTTTATATTAAAATTTATGACAATTTCTTCGACTCTGACCACATTTTGTACGGTGATCTGACCAAATTGGATGACATATTTCTACCCCCACTGGACAGTATACCAAGTGACACAGACGCTAGGGGTAAGTACTTCTTCTATATATATAAAAACGAAATACCATTCATTGACTGACTGACACATGATCACGATATCTCAGGAACTATAAACTATACGAACTTTAAATTTGGAAAGTAGATTTCTTTAATTAAATAGAGGTCAGCTAATAAACGGTTTTGAGAAAATCCACCCCTAAAGGTTAGAAATGGGGGTTGGAAGTTTGTAAGAAAGTCCTATATTTTTGAAGTTAGAGACATGAAAATTGGCAACAAAGTTTTTAATTATAAATGATAAAGATATGTATAATCAATGTTACGAAAATCTATCAAGGGGGGTGAAATGGGGGTTGGAAGTTTTCATGAGGATTCTACGTTTTTGAAGTTAGAGACATGAAGATTGGCATTTAGGTAATTTGTTTTGAATAATAAAAACCTTTGTACGCAATATTACAAAAATCCACCCCAAATAAGGGGTAGAAATGGGGGTTGGAAGTTTGTATGAAAGTAATATATTTTTGAAGTTAGAGACATGAAAGTTGACAACTAGTACATTATATGGTTTAGAAAAAGGGTACCAGAATATTATAGTAGCGCGTGCTTTGCTCCAGAACCCTTTTCTTTCAGTCCTATGCTACATAGAGGGGCATTAATAGGCCGCAGACGAAGATGACTGTTAAGTAATGTCACCAAAAGAATGTTATATATGAACGTGGAAGGGCAAAAGTGTAGAGGAAGACCAAGGAAGAGATGGATGGATTGTGTAAAAGAGGATATGCGGGTAAAAGGTATGGGTAGTGAGGCTGATAAAAGTGAGTGGAAGAAGAAGACGTGTTGTGCCGACCCCACATAAGGTGGTATAAGGGCATGAAAAAGAAGAAGAGACGAAGATGATTGTTCAAACGTATAGCAGACAGGGTCCGTTACAATCATCAGCCTGTTGTGGCTTCGTGTTGAGGCAGACTTTATTTTTCACATAATTATTTATCTGTTTGTTTACCAACGATTTTCTCTGTGACGGTTTGATGACCTCCGTGGCGCAGCGCGTGCGCTGTCACATTTTAAAATTGGAGGTCCTGGGTTCGATTCCCGGCCCGAGTCTGGTCTGGTGGGAGTTTTCAGCCGTGGCTAGTTACCACCCTACCGACAAAGACGTGTCGCAAAGGGGTTTAGCGTTCGTTGCACGATGTCGCGTAGAAACCCATGAGGTGTATGGATTTACCATACTCCTAATAGATTAGGCCGTTACCATCTTAGACTGCATCATCACTTACACCAGGTTAGATTGCCGTCAAGGGCTAACTTGTTGTATATATATTCTTCTCCCATCCGAGAAGAGTGGAGCAATTGAGTATTTTTTTTTATCTGAATGATAGCTGGTCTAATCCGCTGAGAGGCTTCGACTGAGGCTAGTTAGGCTAGACCAGACTAGAGTAGAGGCTAAACCACCCGGTCGAATAAGACGTTCCACAGTTGAGTCTTTTGCTACGTTGCCGCTTAAAAAACCGGGTAGGTTCTCACGCTTTAAAACGTAAGATAGCAGTCAAGGAAGAACTAGTGGTAGAATAAATAAAATATGCTATGATGTTCTACCTTTGGGACATTCCATTGGCGTTGTTCTCGAATCGTTCTAGGATATTAATTCCTTTTTCTTTATCGACACAACACTCACCTCATAGAGGAAAAGGAGCTGGCTAAAAGAAAAGAGGAGCTGTTCAAGTGGGAGGAATTGGATTATCTGCGACCCAAAATTATGACCCCCGATGTAGCAGAATTCAATGAAATAACCAAAATCCTGAAAAACGAGACGGTATTCCACAATACCAGGAGGGAGATGTGGATTGGGTGGAATGACCCCCAAGATATGGGCCAGTGGGATTTTGAGCAAATCAAAGACAAACTGGAATATGAGAAGAGGGACAAATTGTGGGCCCTACAGATGCAGTGGGTCATGCATGCAAGGTAGATTTTTCTACTATATAAAGTAATAATAGAAGGGCACTAGAGGTCGAGGAAGGTCACCCATGCGACGGACCGATCAGATAAAGTCTGCTGGGGGCGGTCCTTTGCACGAGTGCACCAGGTTTTCGGTCAGCCGAGAAAAGTGGCGGATGCTCGTGAAGCATAAAACATCTGCCCTCAAAGACATTGCTTCATGATGACAACGAACACTTTGTCAAGAGTGTAACGACGTAGAAGAAAAAAAAGTAATAATAATAATGAATCTAAAAGCTTTTTGTATGTTTTAACGTGCTAATATCGACAAACAAGCTGTAAAAGCCAAAGCCTATCACAAGATCAGACCTAAACGAATTCTGAATTATTATATTCCGGTATTGACTTTGCCATGGGTCGAATCCAGGACCACTTATAAGACCACAGACTACGCCAGGGAGATCTTAGCTGTCATCAACATTTAATAAGAACTTTAAGTGAAATTCACACTTGTTAGTGCAACCTTACAGGTACCCCATAGAGGGATCATGGATCGAACAAACCGATAAAATATCTTACGCACGCCACTGGGAATGATAATACTTTTGGTTAATGTGAATAGAAATATGGTGTAATTAAGATTAATAAATAAATATATTCAAGCTAAAACAGTGTAAAACAAACTTGTTTATTTGAGCATCTTTCATAATAAATTAAAATTGTAAAGCATTAAGGAAACGGTGATAGCCTAGTGGTTAGGACGTGAGCCTCCTAATCAGAGGTCGGGGTTTGGAACCCAGGCACGCACCTATAACTTTTCGGAGTTATGTGCGGGTTTAAGCAATTAAATGATATTTTAATTGCTTCAACGGTGAAGGAAAACATCGTGAGGAAACCTGCACGCCTGAGAGTTCTCCATAATGTTCTCAAAGGCGTGTAAAGTCTGCCAATCCGCACAATGCCTGGGTGGTGGACTATGGCTAAAACCCTTCTCATATTGAGAGGAGTGCCGTGTTCTGTAGTGAGCCGAGAATGGGTTGATCATGAATGAATGAATGTGAAATACTACCGGTGCAGCAAAATCGAACTAATCTGTTCCAGGTATCAGATTAAAAGAGCCCTAACCATAAAACAAAAGGAGCGCACCGACAAGCGGTACAAGATAGGTTTCCTCTCGAGCAGGATGAGGATCATTAAATACGACCAGCAAAAGATAACCACGTACGCCCATGAGCAGGACAAACTTTGGTTCCGCGGCCTCACGTCGACGCTGAAGCTGTATGAGCAGATGGTCAGATACGACGTCGACTTGCGGGATGCCGTGAACATGATAAAGGTTTCTTATTATAGTAGTCTTCATTTCTGCTAATATAGTTATTGACATCGGCAAATTTATGATCCAATTTTTTGGACTCATCTACTGACTGTTTTTAATTTATTTTAGTATTAGTAGCTTTATAGATTATAGATTCTTGTGTTACACTTCACATTAGCACTATTTTTTTTTTCACGCTGGGAAATGCTTTTACGCATCCCCTCCGGAGGCGACTGCGCCGCTTCCGACGGGGTATGTGGGACTCCCCGGCGGCCAGGCTGGCGGCGACCAGAATACCCACTAAAACCCAGCGATGCTCCTTCGCGTCGCCTGGTGGCTGGGTCACGGGAACACTTATGCACTCAACCGCGGCCCAGCCAGCGGCGTCCGCCGAGGCAGACCCTCCTCGGGGGGCCTATATTGACCCCCGAACATTAGCACTATCATATATTTTGTATAACTTGGTGTCTTTAAGTGTAGATGTATTATTGTATCATGACATTTGTATTATGACCGATAGTACATTCTTTAAGATACTTTAAAGCTATTGGTTAATTGATTAGAATAGGTGGGGACTGTATTGAGTTGGAAGGAGATAAATATGTTATGAATAAGAGAAGGTTTGCTATTAAGGCAGATACGGAAAACGCGCGAGAGTTTGTACTATTTATAAAATATAAGATCTTTATAAATGTAATATAGTTTGATTCCATATTTGAGAGTTAGAGTTGGATATCATATTAATACAATTTATTCAATTATAATAAAACAACTAAAACAATGTAACTGTATTATAAACACTTAAAAACTTAAAATAAACCTTAAATTGAACCTAAAACTATAACTAAAATATATTATTAAAAGGAGTCCCTTTAGGCAAGGTTCCGAAGATACTGGCAGCGTTTCCCCTTTGGATTGCAACAATTAGCTACTTTAAGCTTCTTAATTTCTTGTTATAGAACGCCAAATCACTATAATAATGGCTGTCCAGTTATACATGATATTTTTTTTTACCAACAAAATTCCCGCTTCCTGCGAAATTTTAGACATATGTACGAGTAGGAACATATAAACTAACAATTTCCATGGGTGGGATTTAAAACAATTAATATATATAGCGAATAAGTTTTACGTAAGTTTATTTTTGCTAAATCAAATATTTCTTAAAGGCATTCAACGACGAACCCGTTTCAACGCGCGCCACGCCACCGTCGAAGCCTTATCAGAGCCCATAAAAGCATGAGTGTGCACCTGTCTTTATATAGACGTTTTAATATTTTATTACTTGCGTACGATTTCACTATCGCCTACTAAACTTTAACTACTAAACGATATATTTTCAATACAGAAACTATCAAAACTTAAAATTTGTCTATCCGTTTTAGCTTATTAAAGATTGTTCTACAAATCAAAAGTATTTTATTTTTTGAAAATAAAAATAAAAAATCCGATATTTGTTTAATGATTTATGTACTGAAAAATTCCGTGATACCGACATATGTATTAAGCTTTAAAGCTGCAACAACAACAACAGCAATAAAAGGAAAGGAAATCGATGTAATATAATATGTATATATTTCATCATCATCATGATCAACCCATTACCACTTGCCTACGTGGACTATGGCCAAGGCTTGGCAATAGTCCACCACGCTGGCCATGTGCGGATTGGCAGACTTCACACACCTTTAGAAAAAGAAAGAAGAAACTCTCAGGCGTGCAGGTTTCCTCGCGATGTTTTCCTTCACCGTTGAAGCAAGTGATATTTTAATCGTTTAAAAACGCACATAACTCCGAAAAGTTAAAATGCGTGCCCGGATTCGAACCGCCGACCTCTGATTAGGAGGCTGACGCCCTAACCACTAGGCTATCACCGCTTCCTTAATGCTTTACAATTTGAATTTATTATTAAAAGATGCTAAAAAAAACATGTTTATTTCACACTGTTTTAGCTTGAATTTATTTAATTAAACATCTTAATTACATCATATAAGGACAAACAGAAGAATAGTGAAAATAAAATACATAACATAAAAGCAAAAGGCGACCTTATCGCTAAAAAAATGAACTAAATGCACTTTAGTTATGTCACTACGACAACTTTGTATTTTTTCTATACGAAAATCTTTTAATGCGATTGCACTTTTCGCTGAGCTGAGTTTTTTAATCATTATTTCCCTAATCATCAATTATAAGAAGTATTAAAAAAAATCACTATTAATTTTAGATTTAATTAATAATAAAAGTAGCTAATACTTTAGGTACTTATAACACATTACACAGGACTTTAAACAACAACCAATCCAGAATTGAGTGTTAATAATTAAATATAAAAAACGTAATTAAACTGTAAATTACTGTAAGAACTTAAATTTACCTGTACTATGTCAAAAGAAATGAGAAGCGGTAATACATTATTTTTTCTTGTATTATTAGATTATTGATTATTAGGCAAATGAAAAATAAGGGACAAGGACGGTTTCAAAATTATTTCCAGACATTTTTATTTCACACGTTTCTACTGAATGTTAAAATAGTAGTAAATTGCGATTAAGGCTCACTAGCGGTAATAGAAAAGAAATGCAGTAAAGTGTTTTTATGATCAAGCCATTACCGGCTCACTACAGAACACGGGTCTCCTCTCAGTTTTAGAAGGGTTTGGCCATAGTCCACCACGCTGGCTGTGTGCGGATTGGCAGACTTCACACGCCTTCGAGAACATTATGCAGAACTCTCAGGCATGTAGGTTTCCGCACGATGTTTTCTTTCACTGTTGAAGCAAGTGATATTTTAATTGCTTAAAAAACCCATAACTCTAAAAAGTTAGAGGTGCATGCCCGGGTTCGAACCCGGTTCAAAAAGAAGTAAATATCTAAAAGAAGGTTCCAAACTTACAGTAGATAAGATTGCAGAAAAGTCCTATTATAATGTAGAGGATTAGGTAAATGATAAACAAGCTTGGGTATAATATATTGCTCTAATAAAATAGCTCTTGAATAATTTTAAGTGGTGTGTGAGATGGTGATGACCAAAACAAAATTTACTTGACTAAGTTTGTTGTGGGCTTCTTCTTAGACCAGGCCGCGTTGGGAACTCTTCTAGGTTTAGTTTTAAGTTTACGAAAGTAGTTATCACCATCAACTCACTACTATGTAAATTACTGACGCGTCAAAAGTGCCTTTTTAAGAATGATTCATTATTTAATACCGGTAGAAAACATAAATAAATAGAATAATTAATTTCGCACCATAAATAAGTAATAGGTTATCTATCGAATGATTAAATACCAAAACAGGAAACGTGTGAATACCCTACCACATCCGAGTGGAAAGAATGTCTGCTATGAGTGATATAGCGATAAAACGTTTCCTATATTTGTTTGGTAAGTTATTTTTTAAATATTTCCGTTCCTATTCTTATTTCTTCGTTCCGTTTTATTTTTGTCTACGGTTGATAAAAATGTATCCATAAACGAATTATACGAGGCGAGCATAAGTATGAGACTAAGTGCTAATTTGATAAAGATTAGTGCAGTATTAGAGTTATTTTTTTTTTTACCCACTACAAGTTAGGCCTTTGACGGCAATCTCATCTGATGGTAAGTGATGATGCAGTCTAAGATGGTAGCGGGCTAACCTGTAAGGGGTATGGTAAACCCATAGTCCTATCGGTTTCTACGTGACATCGTGCCGGAACGCTAAATCGCTTGACGACACGTCTTTGTCGGTAGGGTGGTAACTAGTCACGGCCGAAGCCTCCCACCAGACCAGACTAGGGCCGGGAATCGAACCCAGGACCTCCAACTTTATAATCTGACAGCGCGCGCGCTGAACCACGGAGGTCATCAAACATTAAACATTTTTTTTTTCCTTTTTATTAATATAAGTTAGCCCTTGACGATGATCTCACCTTTTGTGCAGTTTAAAATGGTTGTGGGCTAACCTGTTAGGGGTATGGTAAACACTTACTCCTAATTGGTAAGACACACACTTTCACAAATGTTTCGTATAATATTAGTCTGTTTCGTATAACCTACAGTACGTAGTCCTACAGTACTATTAAAAAATTGAACGTAGGAGCGAGAGATCTTTGTGCTTTTTTCACTCCAAGTTAAACTTACTGCCTAACTTCAATGGGGTCCTCATTTAAATAATTTATAGGCGGTAATCACTTAACACCAGGTTATACGTATTTTCATTTGACCGCGATGGAAATAAAAAAAAATCCACTGGCAAAGTCATACCGTTAAACGATTTAGCGTTTTAGTACGACGTTGAGTAGAAACGACGTTGTTTTTTGACGACTTCCGTGGCGCAGTGCGTGCGCTGTCGCATTAAAATGTTGGAGGGTTCCTGGGTTCGATTCCCGGCTCGAGTCTGGTCTGGTGGGAGGCTTCCGCCGTGGCTAGTTACCACCCTACCGACAAAGACGTGTCGCAAAGCGATTTAGCGTTCCGGCACGATGTCGCGTAGAAACCAATTAGGAGTGTGTTTACCATACCCCTAACAGGTTAGCCCGCTACCATCCTAGACTGCATCATCACCTACCACCAGGTGAGATAGCCGTCAAGGGCTAATTTGTAGTGTATAAAAAAAAAACCGTCTACGAGGATGGGTTCAGTCAGAAACAGCATGAGTGCCTCCTCTGGCGTTGCATTATTCCTGAGTAGCTGTAATCACTTAGCATCAGCTGACCCGTTTGCTCGCGACGTATTCATATAAGAGAATATATGAAAAATGAAAAATATTTATTTTTACCAAAAACATCTTCGTACAATTTTACATTTTTTCGAAAGTACCCACACTCGGTAACCCTGTCTCGTAACTTGTTCGCATTAACAAGTTAAACATTGCAATAATTGACGCTCGGTTCACTGAGGTGTAACTACGAGGGTTTCTAAGTTTATAAAATAAGGTTAAGGTACAAATTTAGTAGAAATTTCGTTGCAATTGCATTTTATATGATATTACATATGAAGTCTCTGTTAGATAATAATTCAGTGAAAAAGATGATACTTCAGTAAGACTGACCAATGTGAGTGCGACATCATCATCATCATCATCATCATCAGCCAATATTTATCCACTACCAGCAGTGACTTAATATGCTAATAAATACGATACCTGCCACTTTTCGGAGGTAATCGCTCCACCTGCCTGGAGGATGACCCACACTCCGTTTGCCAAAACGTGGTCTCCAATCGAGGATCTTCTTCTGCTTGACGATTTTCAGCTTTCATCGCATCTGGCTTGAGCGAAAGAAATGCATCTATTCCGAGAATTTCGCAACTGTTCAAGTCGCTGTCGCAAGACGCAGAATACATAGAAGTTGGTACTAAACCCCCCAATATGATTATCAAGAACATAGACATCGATCTTGAAACACTCAACATGAGTACATCCCGCAGTAAAATTGACGAATATAGTAGTGAGTATTTAGAATCGAAATCAAGAATTCATTACTTAAACTTAGGGTTACTTAGCCTACCTACTCTTTCCGACAGTCTGTCTGTCAACGAGATATATCTAATGAACGGCAATAGGTAGATACTACGAATATAGTAGTGAGTATTTATAATCGAAATCAAGAATTCATTGCTTAAACTTAGGGTTACTTAGCCTACCTACTCTTTCCGACAGTCTGTCTGTCAACGAGATATATCTAATGAACGGCAATAGGTAGATACTACGAATATAGTAGTGAGTATTTATAATCGAAATCAAGAATTCATTGCTTAAACTTAGGGTTACTTAGCCTACCTACTTTTTCCGACAGTCTGTCTGTCAACGAGATATATCTAATGAATGGCAATAGGTAGATACTTGTAATTTTCACAAAGTGAGTGTTTGTGTTTTTTTTTTTAATTTAAATTGCATCAAAAATACATTTACAAAAAAAAGGTGAATGTAATAAAAGGACGCCAAACGTAAGACATTTTTTGGTAATTTTAATCAAGCCAAAAAAATACAAATTTTTATATGCACCCAGATACTGGAACTTTTTGTGGGAGTCCATTTCGCATTTAGCCGGTAGTTCAAAACACACAAAATCTAGCATGCTCACCACGAGAAAATTCGTCTAACCATTACATCGTCTATCACTATAGAAATAAGACGATAAGGGGAAGACATAATTTTCTTGATTCGCGCATTCTAAGCCCTATTGGTCTAAGAATATGTGACAACAAATATATGTTTTATTATCACCATGTCACAGTTAATTGACACTTAATTAGCTATGAAGTTGGCGCAAAGTACTGAAATGCTAACCTTCGGAAGAACGAACTTGACATTAGCCGTCAACAAAAATACACAATATGAAAAACTTCAATATATTTACTATAATTTTTTTCTGCCCTATAGCTATTCAATAAGAACTGAAATTGTACTGAAATCCCTTGCACCCATGGCCTGTTATGTGGTTTGAAAAAAAAAACACGCGCATCCGAAGAACATTATGAAAATACTCATATATTATATTGTTTCGATTAAAGATGGCGACCATTTTATGTTAAAGTCCGTAAATTTTGACCGCAGATAAATTATTAATACTAATTGTAAAAACTTATATTAATACGCCAGTTAAATTGTGACCTTTCTTCCAAAAATATCACTAAACTTACAGCCATGTCCCCGTGGCGTCCATTGTTATTGCTATTTTGCGTGGACCAATCACTTGCCACCGTTTTGGCGGAAACCAATAGCGTGGCGACACGACATAATGACTACTAACTTTTTTTTTTCTCGTTTACACAGATTAGCCAATTTCAAGTTTATTCAACCAACTTAATACATTAATAATAGTATTCTAGACAAGTTTTATATTGTTTTGTACGCATGCAGATTATATAACATTTTTAACCCTTACAAACAACTTGTAAACATATGTCCTAATTAATAATTACATCATATGTATGTGTATATAAACATAATCTATTATTAATAGTAATTTATCTATTATTTATAACCCCCCAGGAGCTTTAAGCAGCAATATGAGCGATGACGAAAGCATGCCGGTGAAGCAGAACAACACAAGGCGTTTGGCTTGGATAGGCACTTGGTGGGAGTACAACAAGGCTTCCGAGACATTGGTGAAAAACAAACTATTCGACTTGATGCTCCAGACTATATACATGACACGACATAAAATTAAGCAGGTTTTAATATTCTTTACAAGATTCAATTTACTTCGTTGATTTATGCAACCCTGGTGTAACTTATCCAGTTAACCTACCATAACCACAACACTGCGCGTGCGCTGTCGCATTAAAAAATTACAGGTCCTGGGTTCGATTCCCGGCACGGGTCTGATCTGTTGGAAGGCTTTGGTCGTGGCTAGTAACCACCCTACCGAGAAAGACGTGTCTGCCAAGCGATTTAGCGAACGATTTCACGTAGAAACCAATTAAGAGTATGGATTTACCATAACCCTAAGCCCGCTTACCGTATTGTAATGATGTAAGAGAGCGGTGATAGCCTAGTGGTTAGGGCGTCAGCCTCCTAATCAGAGGTTGGCGGTTCGAATCCGGGCACGCACCTCTAACTTTTCAGAGTTATGTGCAATTTTTAAAAATTTAAAATATCACTTGCTTCAACGGTGAAGGAAAACATCGTGAGGAAACCTGCACGCCTAAGTTCTCCATAATGTTCTCAAAGGCGTTTGAAGTCTGCGAATCCGCACATGGCCAGCGCGGTGGACTATGGCCAAACCCTTTTCATAATGAGAGGAGACCCGTGCTCTGTAGTGAGCCGGTAATGGGTTGATCATAATGATGATGAAGAGAGTAGATCAGAGGTACAACCAGTGTCATTAGATAAGTTACGCTCTGTCCAGCAACGCTTTTTATTGCATATCATGCTTTAAGTTCAAAGTAAAATAAACCTTAAGTTCAACGACGTAGAGTTGTATTTACCGTATTGTATTGATGTAAGAGAGTAGATAAGAGGTACAACCAGTGTCATTAGATAAGTTACGCTCTGTCCAGCAACGCTTTTTATTGCATATCATGCTTTAAGTTCAAAGTAAAATAAACCTTAAGTTGAACGACGTAGAGTTGTATTTACCGTATTGTATTAATGTAAGAGAGTAGATAGGTACAACCAGTGTCATTAGATAAGTTATGCTCTATACAGCAACGCTTTTTAGATAGAGTCTGACAGCCACTTCAATCCGGAAGACACGACGTACCGCATCGCGTTCCTACACAGAAAGCTCAGGCCTATCCTCAAACACATGAGGGACATCTTGCAGACTATGAAAGCACATTACAATACGTAAGTTGACCACTCTTATTACTTATAACTATTTATTTATTTGCTTTCATATCTTACAGACATGAGACCCGGTCAGGGCATTGCAAACAGTACAATTTTAATACATTTTTGATACACACTATAATATTCTAATATTAAACAATTCAATGAAAAAATAATTCAAAATAATAACAATAATAATTGGTCAATGTTATGATAGTCAAAAATAAAATTATTAAAAATTAGTACAATTTTTATAAATCGAATTAAAATTAAAAAACTACATATTAAATACATACATTCATTAGCCAATTTCAAAATAAATATTTTTTATATCTGGATTTACGTACCTACAAACATTTGAACTGAGTTAACTCACAACAGTGGGTTATATGTTACCGAGATATGTAAATTTAGGTTATTTTTATATATTCTTAAGTTTTATGATCATAAATTTGTATACTATTATGTTAGGCTGCTCTAGAAAATTAAGTTTATAATCCTGTATGGCTAGAATAAAGAGGAAATAAATAAATAAATAGATAAAAATTTGACTGAACTGACCGGTCTTCTCAATTATCCGCGATGTAAATATTGTTATTGTACCAACATAAAAAAAGTTTATAAACATTAAAATATTTTGTATAAATAATAAAATTTCCATTGCTACCCAAACTACATAATTGCAATTATAGCGGCGTTTAAGTTTGCTTTCTGCTGACCAATCATAACGCTTGAAAGAAAAAAAGAGTTTTTTTTTAGTCATAATTTGCCATGCTATATCTACTATACATAAATACACAAATGACCAAATAAAGGCAACCCACTCAGTATCAGCTGATTTTCAGTGAGAGTCTGAATATTGGTACAATCACGGACGCGGTCACCTATATACACATACATAATCTACCTAGAAAGCTGTGATAGCCCAGTGGTTAGGGCGTCAGCCTCTTAATCAGAGGTCGGCGGTTCGAATCCGGGCACGCACCTCTAACTTTTCGGAGTTATGTGCGTTTTTAAACAATTAAAATATCACTTGCTTCAACGGTGAAGGAAAACATCGTGAGGAAACCTGCACGCCTGATAGTTCTCCATAATGTTCTCAAAGGCGTTTGAAGTCTGCCAATCCGCATATGGCCAGCGTGGTGGACTATGGAAAAACCCTTCTCATATTGAGAGGACACCCGTGCTCTGTAGTGAGCCGGTAAATGGGTTGATCGTGAATCTACCTAAATTACTTACCAAAAGATCAGAAAAAAAGACAAAGAAAAAGCGAAGCTTGCACAATCGGCCCTGTGTTGTAATTGGTCGCATCCAGGGTGACAGCGTGACCTTGCCTTCATTTATTTGCTCGGCTACAGGTACTGGTCGCTGAACGAGCACCTCATCATGCACCACAAGGCCGCGAAGACGCACGTGGACTTCCTGTACCTGTGGTGGGTGCTGATCCGCCTGGACGAGCGCTACGTCTACCGGCACGGCTTGATCAACACCGCACCCCAGCCTGGGAAATATATCGCGACCGATAGCGGATAGTTATCTATTCAAGCTCCAAGAAAATCCCCGGAGGTGGGCGTTAATGAATGTGACACAGTTTTTTCAACTAATACAGATGTTATCGTTCATTAAATTTAAGATTCCTCTGTAAATTTGAGACACAATAAAGAATTTTTTCATTCATTATTGGGCACCTGTCACAAACACTTAATAGAAGCAACTAACTGAAATGGTCCAAATTTGTAATAATTGGCTATAAAATAAATATTTTTAATGATATTTGTCTATTAATCCACTGACTGTCTCATCTCTTGGTCATCATCAAGAGCACCAGCCCTTCCATGTTATTCAGTTTATGGTCTGGGAACTTCTTGATTCTATTTCTACGGTCTTATAGAAAGAACTTGGACAAGACTTTATGGACAGTTTTCGCCGGACACAATGCAATGGACAATGGGCGAAGTCATTTGTTTATTTTCATTTTTTTTTTATACACCACAAGTTAGCCCTTGACGGCAATCTCACCTGGTGATAAGTGATGATGCGGTCTAAGATGGTAACGGGCTCACCTGTTAGGGGTATGGTAAATCCATACTCCTAATTGGTTTCTACACGACATCGTGCCGGAAAGCTAAATCGCTTGGCACGTCTTTGTCGGTAGGGTGGTAACTAGCCACGGCCGAAGCCTCCCACCAGACCAGACTTGAGCCGGGAATCGAACCCAGGACCTCCAACTTTTATAATGCGACAGCGCACGCACTGCGCCACGGAGGTCGTCAAAAGTCACCATGTAACAAAATTAAATACTAAAATTATAATTTTAGTATTTAATTTTGTTACATGGTTTAAAATTACAAATGTCGAATTAATATCATTACTTTAATTGGAATACAAAAGTTTAAATATTGGAATTACTAGAAAATAATAATCAATTAATATGTCATTCAATATGTCAAAATGGTTCGTTAGATTAATTTAGTTAAATCATGAGCTCGGAGGACAGATTGAAATTGGAGTCCATGGTTGTTAGTGTTGAAATGTCGACCAGACAGTAAACGCAGTATTGGTCGACCCCAAATTAGGTGGGTAGTCGACATCAAACGAGACGCAGGGAGCCGCTGAATAAGCGACCCGGTTTTTTGGAACTCTCTATAAAAGACCAATATCCAGTAGTGTAGCCAATAGACCAATACGCAGATGTAGGATCAGCAGTCAACCGGTAAAAATGCTAAAGGTTTTGAATTGTAAAATCAATCATATTCACGGCTTCTTAGCAAAACCGATGCTAACGAAACTTTGCATTGAGAGGACTTCAAAACAGATCTGATCATTCTTTCAGTCTGTCTATCTCTGATCTATATTAAATGCATTATCAAAATTTCTAATTCTATCACGTGTCTTTAACAATTAAAGCTTAAAAAAATTTGGTGGTAGATAAAAGAAAGGTTTCAAATCGCTCATTTTTGAGTGATGCTTTAATAAATAAACTGACAAACATGCAACAAACGAACAACAATTTAAAAAAGATCCACTTCCAATATCCCTTATATTGGAAGTGGATCCGAAGAATTAAGGAATAGAAATGTATTTTGCGAGGTAAATATAAAACAGTACAAAAACGTGGTTTTACTTAAACGGTAACTATTAAAAACATTATCGGTAATTTTAATTATAGCGTAATGAAAAACGTAATTTAGAAAATGTATTTATTTCTAGAATTAATATTTTAGTTAGATTACCATGTCATACGCATTTGGTTTTATATTGCTTTACCGTAAGTTTAATTCCTTCAAAAACTGAATGGATAAATAAGTCTTTATTGTACGCAGTAAACGAGACAATACAAAATCCTAAAGCACGCTAACTTATGACTTACTTTCAATTGATGATCAACCCATTACCAGCTCACTACAGTAAATCCCATCCATCAGACCAGTAATTCATCATAATCATTGCCGGCTCACAACAGAGCACGGGTCTCCTCTCAATATGAGAAGGATTTGGCCATAGTCCACCACGCTGGCCATGTGCGGATTGGCAGACTTCACACGCCTTTGGGAACATTATGGAGAGCTCTCAGGCGTGCAGATTTCCTCACGATGTTTTCCTTCACCGTTGAAGCAAGTAATATTTTAATTTTTTTTTAATTATAATTTTTTTTAATTATAATTTTACTTTCAATTATAATCAATTTAATTTATTTAATCAAGATGATCTCATTTCCTCATTAGTTAATATAATCAAACTTATGAAATAACCGCGACACCAGTGAACTCAGAGTCTTTGTTTCAGATATAAAATCCGTGAGATCAGAAAACGCATACCCCAATATATCAAACGCTGGTGTAAACATTACCAAAATATTGACTTCCAAAGTGGAACTAAACGGGACCGAAAAAGTTCCTATCCCTAACTACTTCTACAACAATAATACAGACATACTTGACGATGACTACATCGACTTCAGCACTCTAGACCCGGATAAGGCCAAGGAACTGTACAATATAGCATTGAAGAAAACCTCGATGGCGGAAATCGAGCTAAATAAGTTAGCATAACCGTATGCGTAAAGTTCTTAAAATATAAGCCTTGATATTTTCGATCCAAGTCGGGACGAAAAAGTTTGCTCATCATAATCATAAATTTTTATTTCAGCCAAAAATTCCATATAATACAATAGGTAACGTTGCCATTTTTTGAACACATGTAAATGGAAAGTGTGGGGTGTAACGTAATGGGTTGAAATTCTACAGAACATTTTATAATTACAGTTTAAAATTAAAATGAGGTTCTGAAAATAAAAAATACGTGACTTTTTATCTTTTTTAACAATGGCAACAAACTATCATTTTTTTTCTGACTTTCTATTAGCTGTGCTAACCCTATTGGTTGCCACAGCGTAACCGGGCTGTTTGGCGAGCTTCGGAAAGAAGCTCTGCCAGAAGAAATTTTGAAGCTAGAGCTGGAAGAAGCTAAGGGAACGTCTGCCTAAGGGCGCCTCTTAGACGACGTTTGGGATAACGGGGAGGTCGGACAGTGCAAACTATCAAACTTTTCTCTATAGCTTCGCGCATTATACCAAAGTCTACCCATCGGTCTCGAAAAATCTCTTTGTTGCATTCGATAGCCCCATTATTGAGGAAGGTTATTTAACACAGCTACGACCCTCAGGAAGCGGGCAAAGTGAGGAGGGACACGAAGATATTAGTGGGTCGGTTTATATAAATTAAGCTTGTTTTGTTGAGAAGCGGTGATAGCCCAGTGGTTAGGGCGTCAGTCTCTAATCAAAGGTCCGAATCTGGGCACTCACCTCTAACTTTTCGGAGTAATGTGCGTTTTTAAAGAATTAAAATATCACTCGCTTCAACGGTGAAGGAAAACATCGTGAGGAAACCTGCACGCCTGAGAGTTCTCCATAATGTTCTCAAGGCGTGTGAAGTCTGCCAATCCGCACATGGCCAGCGTGGTGGACTATGGCCAAACCCTTCTCATATTGAGAGCAGACCCGTGCTCTGTAGTGAGCCGGTAATGGGTTGATCATGATGATGATGATGAAGCTTGTTTTAATAATGATTCGTTCTGTTATGCCACCAGAACGTTGAGCCGACGCGCACCGTACAACAAAAGGGAGGAGGCGTTATATTACAACGAGTACTTCTACACGAAAGCGATCGACCTGATGACCCAGTCAGTGTACTCGACCAGATACCGACTGCGAGACACCCAAGCGCTGAGAAAGAAGATGTACAAATTCATAGAGTACGACGCGGCGCTGAAATACGGCTCGCTGATGCAACTGAGGATTAAGATGTCGAACCTTTACTCTACCATGAAGAAGTTGCACCCCCGGGACGTGAGGACCCTGTGGTAAGGATTTACTTTTTTAATGATCTTCGTTAGATAGAAACACGGGGTTCTGTACCAAAATTTACAATGAAAATCAAGCATAATCTATATATATCGGTGCTGGAATGGCGACCCCGCACCGGTAAACGTAGCGTTGGTCGACTCCCAACAAGGTGGACAGACGACATCAAACGAGTCGCAGGGAGCTGCTGGATACAAGCGGGCCAAGACCGTGGCCGTTGGAACTCCCTACAAAAGACCTATGTCCAGCACGTCAGCAGCGTCCAGTGGACGTCTATCGGTTGATGATGATATATATCAAATATCAAATATCGAAAGGTCACTGACGTACTTACTGATTAAATACGAGATCTCAAAAACTATTCTAAGTATAAAGCTAGTTAGTAAAATAGGGGTTTGAAGTTTTTATGAAAGTCCTATGTTTTTCATTTAGAGACACGAAAATCGGCAATTTGAAATTTGCCTGTAGCTTACTTTCTGAAGCAGGGCATTGGCCGCACGGGAAACCTCAATCTCACGGGAAATCAGCAATTTTAGGCAGACGAAGTCGCGGGCAACAGCTAGTGAGTCCACTTGACAGATCACGGTGATTTTGGGACTTGAATAGTTATATTGACGTAGGTGTCCAATAGGAATATCATGTAATTGGGAGAGCAAAAAAAAGCGACTATGAACTTTAATTTAGTAATAAGATTATTTGTAACACAATATTAACATGCTCAACAAGGCCATTAAACCATTTGAGCAAATGAGCAAATACCACGCTGCGTATCTCAGCTATAGACACCTGTAGGTTTTTTTTTCGGACTGTCTATTAGCTGCTACCCTATTGGTTGCCACAGCGTAACCAGGCTGTTTGGCGACCTTCGGAAAGAAGCTCTGCCAGAAGAAATTTTGAGCCCTAGGGCTCGATGAAACTAAGGGAACGTCTGCTTAAGGGCGCCTCCTGTGAGGCCGAACACCTATAGGTTATGGAATTGTTCTTGTTGGCAGGTTTCTGGTGTTGTACGAGCGATGCCTGGCGATGAGCACGGACGTCGGCCAGATGGTGAAGGAGATGTTCGCGGTACACCAGCGGTACCTGGACCTAAAGAATGTACCAGACGATGACTAACATCATGTCTTGTCCAAAAATCACCATAATAAATACAACAGCATCATTCGATATAAATTAATTAACAACTACCATCAACATCTCTTGAAGATGCTTCGGGTGTGTAAAGGTGCGTTGAGAGCGCGTTAAGGAAGAATATGTACGGAGTGGTGTATAAAGATTGAAGAAATAAAATATAAATTGCACCAATTCTATTTTATTGCTGCCAATAAAATAAAATCGACTGGTGGGAGGCTTCGGCCGTGGCTAGTTACCGACAAAGATGTGTCGCCAAGCGATTTAGCCTTCCGACACGATGTCGCGTAGTAACCGATTAGGAGTATCGGTTTACCATACACCTAACAGGTTAACCCGCTACCTGCCTATATCTTAGACTGCATCATCACTTACCATCAGATGAGACTGCCGTCAAGGGCTAACTTGTAGCGGATAAAAAAAAATAACGCAGCTTACAGCAAATGAAGCTTAATGCTCATTGTTTACCTTGAACTTCGGCAAAGCAGCCTCTACTTCTATTCAATACTAGCTGACGCCCGCGACTTCGTCTGCGTTGAGTTAGTGTGTTTGTTTGTCTTTCAATCACAAAGCAATAGATTATTAACCCGAATTACATGAAATAATTACAGGATAAACATTAAAGTATCTCCTTTGTAAAAAAAAAAGATTGAGTGAAATCGTATATTGATTCGTCGGTGGGAGAAGTTGAGGAGGCGCCCGAGACGTGATGGCACAGGCGGTGGCATGCGCGTGAGCTGAACTGGACAGTTTTTGGACATTGCAAAATTACTTTAATTCTAAAATAAAATACTTTTTCTAAAATAAAAGTAGCCTACGTTACTCCTTATTAAGTCCCGTAATCGGTCCAGCCATTTCAGAGATTAGCCGGAACAAACAGACAGACAGACAGTAATTAAAAAATATTTTGGTGTATGTACCGTATACATATTCATATGCATGTAGTAAAAACGGTTATTTCAATATTACAAACAGACTCTCCAATTTTATTTATTTGTATAGAAAAATGAATTAATTTGGAAAGTCGATCGGTTCCAAGACCATATTATGAATATACTTCTTACAAAACACAAAGATAGACAGCACAGTGCCGTTTACATGAACGCGTAGAAACAATCCTGGGAGCATACAAACACTATCACATGAATTTTTCTGCTAATCTAGTGCTAGTCTAGCTAGTAGTAATGACATTCTCTTAGACAGATTTCTAGTACATAAGTGAACAAAAAAAAACTAATTCAAATTTCAAAAAATTTATTATATAAAAACGATAATACGCCTCGGTACAATAACATTAAAAACAAGAACAAAGGAATGCTAAATACAAAATACTTTCACATAATAACATCGGATAACGCTGACTGCACATTACATACGCCCGCGCATAATCTACTCTGATGGATTCTGATTGGTTGGATACAAGCGAACAATTCTTTACGCAAGTTTATACATAAATATTATTTCCTTTAGCAATTATATTCCAATTATACGCAAATTACACACTTGTCACTTTGCAGCCCATTGGACCGCAAAGAGTAGCAACGATTATCTCAGCGACGTCTTTATTAAAATATTATGAGCAAAAACAATAATATTCAAATTGTGATAATTTTACAATTAAACCATAAGTGTATTTTAAGACGACAAACTTCAAAACTTTCGCATATAAAAATGTGTCACATTGACGTCATAAATATATGTCGTAGAAAAAAAGAGCTCTGGTGACAGCGATGTGACGAGCATAATGCTTTTGTTTGTCCACTGTTGACTAAAAACACAAAATTTAAACGAGAGTAATATATAAATAAAAATATAGAAGGCATTTATTACTACTGAGACAATCTCAATTAGTATAAATAAAAAATAAATCTGGCCGTCTACTGAATGGCTTGCATGTATTGTTCACATGAGTATTTCAAAGCGTGCGATCGATATCGCAATGTGCAATCAGCCTTTTAATCTCATAAACATAATTTCTTAAACATAAAATCGTAGTATAGTACAAATAACATTATTTGGAAGTATGTTGATATCGGGGTAACTAACTTTGCGATGTCACTCCATTAAATGGTTAAAGTAAGATTTCCATTTTTATTTTGGAATGCAACGAAAGAATTTCATCGATATATATAAAATAATTTAATAATTATAGAGTATAACATTTTGAGTTTCATTTATGCACAATTTTCTTTTGCAAGTCAACTAATATTTTGGAAGGTTAACTACTAGAGTGAACGTGATATTGTTTGACAGAGATTCAAGTTACTGGTTCAGTATCTCGACTAACCGGCGAAATTTCTGGTCTTTGCAACATTTGCAATAGGCACACAACTGTGCCAAATTATGCGTTTTATTTACAGACGACCGGTTGTAAACTTTTTCGAAAGAGTTACTGAATCGAGGGGAACAGGAATCTGAACGGAATCTTACTGGAAAATCTATATAAGCTTTCCTGGCTTTGGAAAGGGTCTTGCTATATTAAACATTTGGCTACCCAATGCGTTATATTCAAATCCAGGGCTGTTTAATTTCACTGGTTCCAATAACTGGTAACGTGTCAATCAGACAATCAACTATAGTTTATCAGCCCAATTCACGCAATCTGTCCGAAATAGTCCGGTCATTTAAATAGGCCCCTTTTGACATAATAAAAATAAACATAAATACGTACACACGTAAACTATGAAAAATAAATGGTAGAACAATATAAATCTGTCTTCTTTTCTGTTTACCTGTTTTACTTTTGTGTTTTGAGGATTTATGTATATTTATTTATTGTATCATGTTTTGTATATGTTTCAGCTTGGTTAATTATAAGTATGTATTTATTGGATATGTACATATATGGGAATATATATAAACATTATGCACCAGCTACCTCTTACTCGTAGATATCATTTGCGCCTGTGGTTTATTGAAAGAGATCGCTACATAGCGATAAGTCCGCTAAAGTTCATAAAATGAACAGTACACTGTAAGAGGTTATACTGTTTATGTTGCTTTGGTGCATAGTAATATATTTAAGCTCATTTGGAACCCTTTCTTTTCACTTTTGGCTTTAGACTCATTGATTAACCACTAGCCGTAGATCGATCATTAAAGCTCAAAAAATGGGACGGAAAAGTAGTGCACAAATAGCGACGCGTGCACTCCTTTCCCCCAGTGTGTGACAAGGCTAGACGAAAGTCACCGATTTCAACACTTGAGCCGTATAATCCGAATGAATTACAAAGCACTACGTGCCGCTATAGATAATATAACGGCCAGGTGTCTAGTGTATTAGACGGGCTTTAATACATCGATATACCGATATGTAGGAATGTACAGTTAGTTGGTGACAAATTCTCGCCTTGTTTTTGTATGACGCGCTCTATCTACGGCTAGTGGTAAATCAATGTTTACACCTCTAGATTTTTTGCTAGCAGTTCATAATAACTTTCGCTGAAAATACGAGAGAATAGTTCAATCAAGAAAATTTACAATTTTAATGTAAAAAAAATTACCAGCAGTGGCCTTATTAAATGACTACATTATTATAAATTATGTTACATAAAAATAAATAATCAAGAATATACTATATACTATACTTACGTTACTACAACGAGATTGAAATACGAATTTCAGTAAATCCTTTTTGAAGTGAAAACTCTTTGGACACAATTGGGGTAGTTAAATGAATAATTGATCGAGACGTCCGGATGCACTGAACTTGAGCTGAGCTAAACTCGGATTGAAGAAATTAGTACTTCTTCTTCTGCATCGTCATCCTCATTACTTAGGGTCGGATCCTTAGCATGGATCACCTTCTTTCGTACGATTTTTCTCCAGATGGTTCTGTTTCCAGCATTATTGACCATTTTTGACGACCTCCGCAGGCGCAGTGCGTGCGCTGTTGCATTTTAAAAAGTTGGAGGTCCTGGGTTCGATTCCCGGCTCGAGTCTGGTCTGGTGGGAGGCTTCGGCCGTGGCTAGTTACCACCCTACCGGCAAAGACGTGTCGCCAAGCGATTTAGCGTTCCGGCACGATGTCGTGTAGAAACCAATTAGGAGTATGAGTTTACCATACCCCTAACAGGTTAGCCCGCTACCATCTTAGACTGCATCATCACTTAGCATCAGGTGAGATGCAGTCAAGGGCGAACTTGTGGTGAATAAAAAAAAAAAAAAAAATATGTAGTGCGGCGTGGAATGATGTACCGAGTGCAGTGCTGATCTGATCGGACCAACGCATGGGGCTACGACCTCTTGGCCTTCTTCCCTCCACCTTGCCCGTTACGAGCAGTTTTTCTAAATTCCCAGGGCTACGGCGGGCAATGTGTCCGAAGTATTCCAAGGTGCGCTTGAGACATATAGTCGACAGCCTTGTTGTAATTTTTAGCCCTTTCAGGATAGATGCGTTGGTCCTAAATGCAGTCCAGGGTATCTTTAACATTTTAGTACATATAGTAGTATAGTAGAAATTAGTACTAAATCTAAACTGATATTGAAAGACTCATGTTTTTCTAAACGCTCCAATCTCCGGATATACCAGTTTACGCGTTTGATAGAGATTTCAATGATAAATGTTTTTTTTAAACGCTGCTAAAACCTTTACGTATGTCCATTAAAAAAACGATAATAAAATCGAACCAAAGAATTTTCACCTCTTTCGCATTTACAATTAAGGTTATTATTGTATCTACATATTTTCTATACACAGAGTATTTAAATGGAGGTAAATTGTTAAAGCTACTAAGCTATACAAATAGGTGATTGTATATTAGTGGTCGTATTTTAATCACGTGAGGCTCGAACTGGGAAGGAGAGGGTGGTAAAATTATCACCATCAATCACGATGGGACAGTTACGTGTATTTTATTCCCGCAACGAAATGTTAAAAAAAATGAGATGAAATATTTAACAGAAAAACAACTAAATATTTTTAACATTAACAATTTTTTTAATTTTATTCACATTTCAAATATATTTTGACGACCTCCGTGGCGCAGTGCGTGCGCTGTCGCATTATAAAGTTGGAGGTCCTGGGTTCGATTCACGGCTCGAGTCTGGTCTGGTGGGAGGCTTCGGCCGTGGCTAGTTACCACCCTACCGACAAAGACGTGTCGCCAAGCGATTTTAGCGTTCCGGCACGATGTCGCGTAGAAACCAATTAGGAGCTTGGGCTTACCATACTCCTAACAGGTTAGCCCGCTACCATACTAGACAGCATCATCACTTACCACCAGGTGAGATAGCCGTCAAAGGCTAACTTGTAGTGTATAATAAAATAAAAAAAATATTATAGAATCGTAGTTTTATATTAAATTAATAATGCATGTAATAGGATCTAGGAGCATTCTAACTTATGCTGTATCAACAATTTGAGGACAGGGAAACGGAAAGCCGTTAAATGGTGAACTCACGTTATTAAAGGACGGCCCTAGATTTCGGGATTCACACGTACAGGGTGAGGGAGGGGGTACGGAACTAAGTGGCGTGGAATAATCAACTCTCATGTATTTCGTTCCGTTTGCTTACATTTAAATATTTTAATATAACTTACTTAATTTTAAGTAGCATCTTTACTGCCTATAATAAAGTGATTTTATTTCACATTGCTTAAAATTATCACATTTATAGAATGGCTTTCCAAAGCTATATTTATAAGGAAGCGCAGTGACGTGTTTTTACTATGAACTATTTACAAAAAGTACTTTTGTTTTTGTTAATTATTGTGATTTGATACATCACTATAATTTACTTTGTTTTTCTATATTCAATCTATTTTTAATCTATACATTTAGAGCAACGATCGAAACGAATCGTTTAAAACCTTGACGCAAGACGTCATCTAAAAAGGTGTTAAATTCTTACTTAATTTACAGAATTGTTTACATAAAAATAGTTAAAAATTGTATATTATATTTAGTTTCGCGAAAGTTCCATGACAAATTTTAATTGATATTTTGATATAATTACAGATTCATTAGCAAAACACTTCCAACACGTGAGAGACCTCTTTTTGTCAATACTTACTATTATAATAAATAGGCTTTTAGGCCTAGTTAAATAACTACAATAGTAGCAGTCAACTTAGGAAGTTTTAAACGTTCGGTTCGGTTCGGTTTCACAACTCGCAGTAAACGAAGTTACACACTAAAAGATAAACCCAAGGTATCGCCATTGGTAGACGTCTCGGAAGACATTTTCATCTTAACATCAAAACAATTCTTAGTAACTTATTGAAAGATTGTAGATAGATTGGATATAAAACGGGCGTTACAGTAAATCATCAGTTACCATGAGCTACCGTATTCCGTAACTTTTCTGATGGATTGCCAACATTGAAAATGTATATCTTCAGGTATGCTAGGAGTATCCCTACGTGATCTAATCAGAAATGAAGAGATCCGGACCAGAGTTACCGACATAGCTCAGCGAGTTGCGAAGTTGAAGTGGCAATGGGTGGGGCACATAGCTCGGAGAACCGATGGACGTTGGGGACCCAAGGTGCTGGAATGGCGTCCTCGCACCGGTAAACGTAGCGTTGGTCGACCTCCAACAAGGTGGACAGACGACATCAGACGAGTCGCAGGGAGCCGCTGGATACAAGCGGCCCACAACCGTGGCCGTTGGAACTCCTTACAAAAGACCTATGTCCAGCAGTGGAAGTCTATCGGTTGAAATGATTATGATGATCTTCAGGCACGACTTCAAAACTCTTCTTCTAATAGAGAATTTTTGGAGTCACTAATTTCAGTCGCCACCCGAACGAATCCCTGTCTCCGAAGTTCTTGACTTAGCCATCACCAACATCTAAGTGAAGGTCCCTCTTATATGCCTAGATCCCTCTTACGTCTTGAAGCAGTGACGCTTTTCCGATCGCAATGAAAATTGGGGTCTTGAGGCAAAATAAACATCATTTAGTCTACAAACTTTGAAGCTTAAAATATATTCATGAAAGACATATCCCGAGCCCGTTTAACATGTCAAGGCAGTTCAAAATATAGGTTGGTGATTAACACTGGATTTTCTTGATGACTCAACCCCAGTAATATGTTCAACAACACCGCAGACAAGTAAGCAAGTGTCGAATAAGTTACGCAATACGGTATAAGGTAAGATAGATACGCACTAACTTGACATCGAATTAAAACATAATGGACGATAATTCATAAACATGTCATAGAACGTAACATTCTCTTATATTATTATGTGATGCTTTTCTGGACTACCAGATATATATATATATAGTATATGTATATCCAGACATTTCAACAGTTATATTTTGCTCTGAGTGTTTTATATTTATAACTCGATTACGAGATTAGAAAACGTAGACTACCATTATGCTAAGTCCATTGATAGATGGACCTCTACTAAAACGGCTTTCAATTCATCCAGGTGTTTAAATTAATCCCTAAGGACGCGACTGAATGAATTAGTGTCGTCTCTTTCTCTCGCATTATTAACACTTTTGTTAAGCGAGCAGATTAATTCAAAGATATCTAAAGATTTTAAGTATTCACACAGTATAATTATAGTCTATAATATTCTCGCCAGTTATATAGTTATCTTAATAATACTCATTTACACTATTCACAATCCCTAAGTCTGCAGAACTATAACTATCTCAATAAATAACTATTCTAAAGCACGTAAATAATTGCACTATCTTAAAAATATCAACTCGACAATAATATTATGTTAGTTGACTCAATTAATTTTATTAAAAAAGTTTAGGCTTAATCTCATAGAGAGAGTTTAAAAATGCGTTCGAAGACAAATTAGTTGGAAGCCTCTAGAAGTATCGGGGAGTTAATTGAGAAAACACAGAAATACCGTATACCCCATGTATACGGTAAACTTTGATATTAGGAGATGGGGCTTTTCGATACAACGCGAGTGAAACCCTACGAAATGCTAGATTATTAATGGCAATTTTCTCTATCTAATTTTTTCTACATCTAGAACTCGACTCATTCTCTTCTTTCTCTTTACTTCTTCGACTTTGAGGGAGTAAATTTTAACTCCGCAACCTTTTTTTAAATATTGTTCTTTATTTCTACACCTCCAATCAAAGAACATTCGTAAGAAAAATAGAAACAAGATGCAGGATGCAAAAGGCGGCCTTATCGCTCAGAAGCGATCTCAGTCAACCTTCTGAAGAAGCAAACCAATAACGTTCCCCGGAAACGTACCGGACGCATTTTAAGGCGCTCCTGAAATGTACAAACGTAAGGACCTTTTTTATTTAATAAAACGTAACAATTTCTAAGCCGAAATCATATTTTAAACAATAAACAGCAAGTATAATTTGTTAGTAAAGACTTTACTTTTCTCGCTTGTGAAGTCAACATCTCCTGAGGATGATCCGGTGTCGGGTCGAAACGTGCGTAGAGGTTCTAGTGAAAGATTTTGTGTGGTGTTATATTATACAAATCTCCCGGTTGTCGGCGGAATATAGCAAATTACACTTGCTGTTTATTGTTTACCATGGACTTCCGCAAAGTAACGCCTGCTTCTATTCATTATTTGAAATCTTATTGTGATTTGATGATAAATGTAAAAATAAATCTCGTAGTTTCGAATCTCGTTGGTCGGGCATTGTTTTTTTGCATCTTAGCTCAAATATCACGTCCTGCAAGAAATACAGCGAGATACCACTGAACCTGTTTAATATGCCAAGAGTTGTCATATAGTTTGAATGCCAATTAAATATCATAAAATTAAGACGCAAACATTTGTTTGCGAATCGCCTGATCGATTTAATAAGATAGTATTTGGATTGTACTTGTGTATGACTACGCGTAACGCTAAGGTACTCGACTGCAGACCGTGGGGATGTGAACTGGCGACCCTCACTGCGTCTTCGGCTTCACCGGCACTTCCACGAAACTTAGAGAGAAGTCCGATTTGTTTTGGAAGAACGACATGAAGTCATCTGAAAATAAAACATTGTTTTCATTAACCATAGAACCTCTGATGTGAGGATGACGTCTTAGGTTAGGACGTCATCCTCTCATCAGAGGTCGGGAGTTCGAACCTATAACTTTTCGAAGTTATGTGTGTTTTTAAGCAGTTAAAATATCACTTGCTTAGACGGTGAAGGAAAACATCGTAAGAAAACCTGCACGCCTGAGAGTTCTCCATAATGTTCTCAAAGGCGTGTGAAGTCTGCCAATACGCACATGACCGGCGTGGTGGACTATGGCCAAACCGTTCTCATATTGAGAGGAGACCCGTGCTCTGTAGTGAGCCGGCAATGGGTTGATCATGATGATACAATATTAAGGCACTCTGGGAACGATGGAGATAGATTTATAGATGACTATAATCGGTGCATGACAAAGTCAGAAATAAGGGTATCAGTAGAAGAACCACGTTTACCTACATCTCTGAGCCGATATCTTCAGCTGAGGAGTGAACAATACAGAAAACTAACCATTAATATAACACAGTGCTCCATTAGTTTTGACTTAAAAACATTAAAGGACTAGTTATCACAGATCATATTATCTGGTAACGAATTTCAGAGTGGCGTTACAATCATATTATAATACATAGGTTTAATTCAAATTCAAATAATCTTTATTGAAATAGTCCTTTAAAAGGCACTTTTGACGCGTCAATAATTTACATAGTAGTGATTTGATGGTGATAACTACATTCTTTAACTTAAAACTAAAGCTATGAGGATACCAAACGCGCCCCGGTCATAGAAGAAGCCTACAACAGACTTAGCCAGGTAATTTATTTTTGTTATCACCATCTCACATGCCACTTAAAATTATATTTGGAGCTATATATATTACATACATAGATGAACAATAAATATTCAAACGACTCTCGAAAGTTGCCAAGAGTTCTGCTTGACTTAAGATGGTTTTGATACGAACCATATGTAATATACCCCTTGTCGTCGTCGTCGACTTGTCGGAACGTGTTCTGCGCCTCCTCGTGCACGAGCCCCAGACACCGGGTGGCTACCTCCTCGAAGTTGTGCATGTTGAGCCGCCCCGAGCCCACGGGGTCGTAGATCTGCAACCATAACTTTTTGTAATGCACCTCGACTATAAACTATAATATCGCACTAATAGTACGGTGACTATTTGGTATTAAAATTCGTTCTCGCAATTGTTCAGTTTATGTTTTGGACGACACCCTGGCGTGAGCTGTGGTCTTATAGTTTATCATTTATAAATTATGTCTGGTCTGCTAAATTGCTAGTTAGCACGCATTCAAAATTTTCTCTGGTCTGGTCAATTGCCTAGTATACTACAAACACGCTCCGATAAGCCATTTTTGGTTCCGGCATGATGTCGTGTAGAAACCAATTAGGAGAATGGTTGAATGGGTTTAACATACCCCTAGCAGGTTAGTTTGTTAGACATCATCGTTTACCACCAGTTGATATTGACGTCGAAGCCTAACTTGTAGTAGAATAAAAAAATATCATACCGTATTCAGAATTTAGACTTAAAATCTGTTTGAACCTAAAACTAAAAATCTTAAAAAATATAATAACTAAAATATATTATTAAAAGGAGTCCCTTTAGGCAAGGTTCTGATGAAACTGGCTGTACTTGCTACTGATAATCTGTTTTGTAATCTGGATTTTGTTCAGAAAATTGATTTAGGAACGGTATACCAAACCGGGCTCCACACATATTTATACGAGTGTAGACAAGTTAGTTTTCCACGTGTCGTTGATTGTAGATACATTTTAAAACAAAATTAATCAACTGGACGGTATACCGGATATTACTAAGAATACATAATTAGCAATTTAAGCAGGTGTTACCTTAAAAGCGTATTCTAGAAGTTGACTTGCAGGTGCGTGCTGTATCGACAGGAACACCGCACACATCAGGTAGTCAGGAAAGTAGGCCATTCCGAGATCTGACTGAAAACAGAAGCATACCCCCATAATCATCACCATATCATCATTAATGTGCTCATCATTATAAGCCATGATCGGTATCGATGGCCACTGAAAAATCAGCAAATTTATACCAGAAGTCAAACGTTCCAAGAAAAAACTCCGGGTTATTCCACTTATTTGGATTTCATATTGTGGTATAATATTGCAGCCAGTTATTTTGCATTTATGTAGATTTTATTATATTTTGCTATAGAGACAATGATAAAAATACACACAGTAAAAAATTACAACTGTCTACCACCTCCGTTTGACGACCTTCGTGACGCAGCGCGCGCGCTGTCGCATTTTAAAGTTGGAGGTCCCGGGTTCGATTCCTGGCTCGAGTCTGGTCTGGTGGGAGGCTACGGCCGTGGCTAGTTACCACCCTACCGACAAAGACGTGTCGCCAAGCGATTTAGCGTTCCGGCACGATGTCGCGTAGAAACCAATTAGGGGCGTGAGTAGATACCATAGTCCTAACAGGTCAGCCCGCTACCATCCTAGACAGCATCATCACTTACCACCAGGTGAGATAGCAGTCAAGGGCTAACTTGTAGTGTGTAAAAAAAAAACCTTTCAAGGAAAATTAATGCATATAATTTTTTTTAATTAATCTCACATTTTCGAATATTTTGTAGAGCCGTTGCGAGCGGCTGTCGCATGGCACTCCCAGCCTCTGAGCGAACTCCTGCTCCGAGACCCATCTGTTTCCCTCTTGCAAAACTTGCTGGGCTAGATCCATCTCTACTCGTGTTCTCGTTAAACTGTGAAAAGGTAGGGTACATCGGTATCCATAGACGCTTTGAAAAACATACCTAAAATACCTCTTCTGCAGAACAGAAGGTTATGCAAAATTCTTTTTCTAGAAGAAAAAGGCTAGTCTTCTTTTCGACTAAGCGTTATCCAACTAGGTGGAGTCCCCTGTACGGTATATTCTAGCGGACTTTGCCCCTTACTTCTCTTATTAATATTAGCTCTAAACTGAGTTTCCAATGACAGTCGTGAGTTTTACTCCCAGCGACTGCGGTCCATTTACATTAACATGTTAGACCAAAGTTAAATTTTTTGGTCTTCTATCCAAGACAGGCTTCTTGCAACTCATGTCGCGATCATAAACACTTTTACAACAGGATTTTCGTTTTCATTTAACGACCTCGGTGGCGCTGGTGGTAGGCTTCGGTCGTGGCTAGAAAACGTGTCGCCAAGCGATTTAGCGTTACAGCACGATTTCGCGTAGAAACCAATTAAGAGTATGGTTTTACAATACCCCTAACAGGTTAGCCCGCTACCATCTTAGACCGCATCCTCTCTTACCATCACTTGAGATGCCTTCAAGTGCAAACTTGTGGAGTATACAAAAAAAATAACCTCTCTTCTCATTCAGGTATATTAGGTATACTCACCCAAGAAGCGTCCTGAGCTCGCTGACCTCCCTCACAGCAACGCCTCCCGGAATGCCCATCTGCTTCGCCTGCGCGATCAAACGGCAGTCATCGTATGTGTAGTCCAAAACTGGTACACCCAGAGCTCTGTCGGACAACAGAAGAAAATAAATCGAATAAATTATAAACAAAACATTCTAAAAGTAATGAAGCGGTGATAGCCTAGTGGTTAGGGCGTCAGCCTCCTAATCAGAGGTCGGCGGTTAGAATCCGGGCACGCACCTCTAACTTGTCAGAGCGTTGTGTGCGTTTTTAAAAATTAAAATATAATTTCCTTAACGGTGAAGGAATACATCGTGAGGAAACCTGCACGCCTGAGAGTTCTCCATAATGTTCTCAAAGGCGTGTGAAGGTCGCCAATCCGCACATGGCCAGCGTGGTGGACTATGGCCAAAACCCTTCTCATATTGAGAGGAGACCCGTGCTCTGTAGTGAGCCGAGGGTTGATCATGATGATGATGATTCTAAAAGTAAATTCTTTTTGGAATGAAAGACTGCATCATTTTTTTTGTATGCTGGGATATTATCCCATCCCCTCTATCACATCCCCTCCGGAAGCGACGCAGACAGAACTGCGCCGCTTCCGACAAGGTGTGTGGGACTCGCTGGAGGCCAGACTGGCGACCAGAATACAAACTAAAGCCCAGCGTTGCTCCTTTGCGTCACCTGGTGGCTGGGTCAAGGGAACACTCGCGCACTCGTCCGCAACTTCGATCGAGGTTGCCTGAACGAGATCGCTATGTAGCGATAAGGAAGCCAAATTGCATACTGTATAAAATGTTTTATTTTCTTTATTTTTCTGTATTATTCTGTGGTTTAAAAGAAGAGTATTATATTCATTCAGTATTGTTCATTGTGATCTGATGTAAGAAAGAAGACAAGAAGAATTCAACTAACTTAGCCATAACATCCCTGACGTTCCTGGCGTACAGCTTGGGGTCTTGTTTCTCGTCCTCGTTGGGGTAGTACACCGGCAGGAACTCGATTTCACACGAACTGTGCACTTGGGTTAGCGTCAGCCATAACAGCTTCAAACTGCAAAAATCAATAGTCACCCAATAATCATTATATTATAATAGAGCATGTCCAATAAAAACACATTCAAAAACCATGTAAACCAAGTGACGGCATCTATGAAGCATTCAGGAATAACTCCCCCGACCTAAACGCTCCTCTCCGAAAGAGGAGACCTAAACATATCCTTCATGACCCTGACGATCAGATGACTACTGACAACACACTCGTACCACCTACCACACAATCATACGCTACACACCGTCTTCGCCGGCGAAGACGAGGTCCCTAATCTTACGTCACCCGGACGTGGGCTCCATCCACGGCCTCGGAGACGTACGGACCACTCACCGTCCGACCCCGCCGTTATCCCAAACGTCGCCTAAGCCGAGATTTGGCCTCAAAGGAGGCGCCCTTAGGCAGTCGTTCCCTTAGTTTCTTCGAGCCCTAGGGCTCAAAATTTCTTCTGGCAGAGCTTCTTTCCAAAGCTCGCCAAACAGCCCGGTTACGCTGTGGCAACCAATAGGATTTGTACAGCTAATAGACAGTCCGAAAAAAGAAAAAAAATATATATATATATATATATATATTTTCTTGTTTTTTTTGGGCGATTTTGATACATTCGTGAACTAGTAGTAGAAAGATAGTCTTTTAACTGTGAGGTAATCTTACTACTATAAATGTGTAAGGTTTGGATGGATGGTCGCTCAACCCGGCCGACGATTTATTTGATCAAGCCGTCTGTTCCCACATATATAAAGAATTCCTCACGGACGAAGTCAGAGGCAACTGATAAAGACTATTGTTTTAACTTCTTTTAGTGTCATCTCCTACCGGAGGTTGGCAATCATTAAGGCTAATTGGATCTTGTTCACTACCGCCCTAAACAATGACCTTGAGCTCATATTAAACCACTGGCGAAGGTTCTTAAGCCAGGATTTCCTTTCGGCCAGGTCTTCGTTTGCCCTTTATTTTGCCTTGCATTATTAATTGGAGTAAGTCATAGTTAGAGTTTTGCATTATGTGGCCCAGATTCAAGTTTTCTCCTCTTTACACTTTTGAGTAACTCAATAATCTTTCCCATTCTTTGCAACACAGTGGTATTGCGAACATGATCTCTCCATGATATTCGCAGCATCCGCCTGTACACCCACATCATTGTTTAATACTTACAATAATTTATAGCACAAAATTGGTGAGAACGTATAAATCCATGTCTATTACTAAAACTAATGATCTTGTCTGATGACTTACGCGCCAGGTCCGTCCCAGGTCCAAGTGACCGTGTCCCGGGCGTTGGGATACCGGATGGTGACGGGCTGCACGGGCACGCCGGGGTAGAATCCACCCGGTTTGAACGTGATCAAGCAGGAACGATTCGTGCACGTGCCCTCCGGGAAAATTAGCACCTGGAATGGGCAATCATTTTTTATTTGCTAGCGGATTATTTAAAGAAGATGATGATCTTCGATAATAGGTTTTAACAGCCTTTAACATCCAACTTCTAGATATGGGATAGAGGGATTTATAGCGAAGAGCATCCAAGCTCTGTTTTTAATGGACCAGTTTCCATACTTGGTTAACCGGAATCGTTCGTTGTGTTATCATTTAAGTTACTTACGTCAAAAGTTTTACTAGAAGCCGAAGGGCTTATCGAGAGATGTGTATAATTTACTGGTAACATACATTCTTGTCATCAAAATTGATTGACAGGGCATCAACTATGCTGATAGACTAGACTAGACTAGAATTCAATAGTATGGATGTTAAAATTTGCCCGTCCTTTGTAAGAATAGGCTTTGGGCATGAACAGCTTGAAGAAGCTTGTAAGAACTCTCTCTCTCGCTTTGTAAGAGCTTGTAAACAGTAAGAACTCTCCCTCATTGCGTTGCGTTGCGTCGTCGTAGCAGTTTCCATATATTTTTCTTGACATTCCACATCTTGACATCGCGGACGTTTCAAGGACGGGAGATAAAGCGAGGGGGGGGGGGGTGATATGCTGCGACGGAGCTGTGGTTTGTCCCGATCCATTGTGCAGACTTACTAAAGAGGCTTCACCGTAAAATGACATAGACAACCTCCGTGGCGCAGTTCGCGCGCTGCCGGATTGTAAACTTTATTCTGGAGGTTCTGGGTTCGATTCCCGGCTCGAGTCTGGTGGGAGGCTTCGGCCGTGGCTAGTTACCACCGTACCGACCAAGCTATTAAGCGTTCCGCCACGATGTCGCGTAGAAACCAATTAGGAGTGTGGGTTACCATATCCCTAACAGGTTAGCCCGCTACCATCTTAGACAGCATCATCACTTACCATCAGGTGAAATAGCCGTCAAGGGCTAACTTGTAGTGTAATAAAAAAAAGACAAGCGCAATGCGTAGTTCAATCGTTTACGTAGAGGCAGCTCACCTGAGGCCAGTCTTCTTTGGAAGTGGCTCGTTCAATGATCTCCTTGATAGTGTTTTGCCTGGAGTTGGGGTCATCTCTCCACACGTATACCGGCTGAGTGTAGTTTATCAGTTCTGGAATAAGCAAAGTTGAAAGGATATTACAATTTTTGTGTCCGTTTGTCTATGTAGGAATAAGGCCCCGGCCATCATGCCTTATGCAGTAACTTGTGTTACAATAAGTATTCGCGGAGACCTTCCTCGCATAAAATGAAACGAGCAAGCAAGCGACATTAGGTTGTTTTTACGTTGGTTAAGTAGGGTATAGAATATACAATGTTGATTATATGAATTATTATAGTATCACAGAATGTTACGTATATTTTGTACTACAAAAACACGTAATGTTATCTTCAGATCCTTATGATATAATTAATGAATTCTCGTATACGTATGTATGTATGTCACTGAACTCTCACGACTGGTCAGATGTTAATATTGGCGCTGTAACAAGATTTCAGGGTTTTATAAATATTAAACGGGTAGTTTTATCAAATAATAATGGGTTAGAAACGAGTTATAAACGACGACATCAAACGAGTCGCAGGGAGCCGCTGGAAGCAAGCGGCCCAAGACCGTGAGCATTGGAACTCCCTACAAAATACCTATGTCCAGCAGTGGACGTTTATCGGTTGTTAATGATGATGATGATAAAATGAAAAACAAGACAAAAGTCACTTATCCACAGCGCTCCAATATACCAGGGAGGTTACCAATGGTTACAAATTTGCTCCAATGTACCAGGAGCGTCAAAACAGATGTGGAAAAAAAACTCTCACATTCAATAAATATCTTACATTCGCAACCAGAGTTTTATTTATAAATATTGCACACAACACGTGAGGTCGCGCGCGTTATTTTTATCGCGACACGTGTAGCGTGTCTTTGTTCTTGGCATTGGCTGACTTGTCCAAAGGTTATTGTCACCATCTGCATCGGTCACTTTGGCGACTTGAAATAACATTGCTGATGACCAGGTATTCTAGCACGAAACCATTCTCTCAGCGGCGTGGTTCCAGGTATGTTTCATAAGCAAAACTTGGCAACAAATGGGCACAAAGCTCAGTGTATCGATGTACCTTGGACCTTCCAGGTTCATCGGATCTCGAAATTTCAGCTACATGGGCATCGAGCCCATTGCAGCTAACCGTCGGATTCAAGCAGCTAAAGACAAGTCTTTGGAAAAATCTAAAAGATATTTTGAATATACCTGGCGTAGTGGTAAGCGAAATGCTTTTATAAGTGGGAGATTTAGGGTTCAAACTCCGAACTCCGGGCTGGTTCAATATGAAACAAAGCGTATCGGTACGATGTAGAATGCAATGTGGTGTGCATGTAAGTTTGTTACTCCTTCATGCCAAAGATCAGCACCAATTTGGCTGATATGTTTTCCTGTACTAGCTATCCTGGAATCCTTATCCTGTCCGAATCCTTGGTTCACGTAGAATGTAATGATATATATATATGACCGAAGAGCTGCCAGCTACCTCGGACAACGAATTAGTCTTGCTATTCAAAGGGAGAACGCTGCCAGTATCTTCGGAAACTTGCCTGAAAGGACTCCTTTTAATAATATAGTATATATTTTAGTTATGATGTTATTTTTAAAGATTTTTTGTTATAGGTTCAATCTAAGGTATATTTTAAATTTCAGTTGTAATAAAAATACTTCAATATAAATATATATATATATATATATCATTATATTATTAGGTAGTACCCCCCATCTGAAACAGCAGATAGTTCTTCCTAGTCTCATAAATGGATGCGGAGATGTGTTATATATATGACCTTATCCTATACTGGATAAGGTTCTATATATAACACATAAACGTGAGTGATGCATTTATACCATTGAACATAATATAATGAACACGTGAGAACGCGCGTCGTTTTGTCTCGACACGTCACGCGTCTCATTAATCTCGGCTGACTTTACCAGAGGTTATTGTCACCATTGCGTCATTAATGACGACTGAGTGTGGAACTGACTCGCCATCGTCCACACTCTATTTATATCCCACAGGTGGGCAACTGCCTCACATTTTTCCTTAATAAATCAATGCAAGTTAGCCCTTAACATGCGGTATAAGATGCGGGCAAACGTGTTAGAAGTATGGTACACCCATTTAATTGGTTTTTACGCGACATCGTGCCGGAACGCTTAATCTTTTGGCGACACGTCTTCAGTTCAAATTCAAAATAACCTTTATTCAAATAGTCCTTAAAAAGGCACTTTTGACGCGTCAATAATTTACATAGTAGTCATTTCATGGTGATAATTATATTCGTAAGCTTAAAACTAAAGCTATGAGGGTTCCAAACGTGCCCCGGTCTAAGAAGAAGCCCACAACAAACTTAGCCGGGTTTTTTTTTTCGTTATCACCATCTCACATAATGAATAATAAATTATAGTACCTATGGATATAGAGCAATTCACACCCAAGCTTTTCTATCGTTTATATAATCCTTAATATCGTAATATGATTTTTCAGAGAAAATTCAGAAACGATAAATTACTAAATTGTCCCTGCCAGGTATTGAATCCGGGACCGCCCTCTTATAACACCACAGCTCAATACTGCGCCGCGTTTTTGTCTTCGTCTACTCTTATAGAAGATGTATTTAAAGCTTCACAGCCATGACTGAATTTGAATATATTATAATCAAATTCAGTCATGGCTGTGAAGCTTTAAATACATCAATTGAATATATTATATTCAAATTCAATTCAAATTCAATAGTCCTTTAAAAGGCACTTTTGACGCGTCAATAATTTACAAGGGTAATTTAATTTATAAGGGTAATTAATGGCAACAACTGAAAACATTCAAACGAAGCCATGGAAATAGTGATCGCATTAAGCCATTTAAGCATGAACACGTACGTGCCAGAGTTGGGAAAGAGCAAGAATGTCTTTGAAATCCGTATATGGGCAACCATATCATATGAATGATCTACAAAAAATAACTAAACAAAACAGCCATTTGTTATGCTTTTAAATGTAAGAGGCTTCAAAATCATTTAGAATAAGCATAGTTTGTCATTAAAGATTAACCCACGTCTCATTCCTGTTCCCGTTCTCGTTTCCGCTTACAACATGTAAATCTAATTTCGAGATGGTCTATGTCTGCTATGTTCAAATAATAGATATATATTATATTTGAAGCTCATTGACGTGAAATTCAGTTTTTCGCAGATCCCGCCGGGAAAATGACATTCGTCTACCTACCTACCTTTATTAGTACCTTACGTATCTACGTAGGAGGCTAATGGGTCCCTATGATCAGGCCTCCAGCGTCAGTTTATCAGCGAGCTGTATCTCATGAACCGACAACTCTCTATGACTTGTCACACAATATATATTCATAGACTCTATTACAACAAAAAAAGGTTGATATTCAATGTCGGCGGCAATCTCACCTGGTGATAAGTGATGAGGCAGTCTAGGATGGTAACGGACTAACCTGTTAGGGATATGGTAAATCCATACTCCTAATTGGTTTCAACGCGACATGGTGCTATCACGCTAAATATTTTGGCGACACGCCTTTTGTAGGGTGATAACTACCCACGGCCGAAGCCTCCCAGACCAGACTCGAGCCGGGATTCGAACCCAGGACCTCCAACCTTATAATGCGACAATGCCCGTCCTGCACCACGGAGGTCGTCAAAATCTACCAGATAAGTGTGTTTTTCTCGATCTCAACATATGCCAATACTGAGCAGTGTTCTATTTCGCACCCGGGTAGGCTTTGAGTGCGAGGCCAACTCTCCAAATTTACATCTGTATCCAGTTTTTGTTAAACGATTCACTGTTGCCATCTCTTCCAAATAGAAGGAAGTAATGAAGCTATCTTACCCATTTTCCGCGTCGAAAAATTCTATGTCTGAAGTTATTTATGAGGCATTTCGCAGCCGTTTTCAGTCGAGAGCCGGGATTCGAACCCAGGACCTCCAACCTTATAATGCGACAGCGTACGTGCTGCGCAGGTCGTCAAAATCTACCAGATAAGTGTGTTTTTCTCGATCTCAACATATGCCAATACTGAGCAGTGTTCTATTTCGCACCCAGGTAGGCTTTGAGTGCGAGGCCAAGTCTCCAAATTTACATCTGTATCCAGTTTTTTTTAAACGATGCACCGTTGCAATCTCTTCCCAATAGATGGTATCTATTACTTTTATATATATATATATATATACTTTTTTTTTTTTGTTCGTGCGCCTACCATTAGTTTTCATAATGTACCAAGGTAGACTGGTGGAGAATGCTTTTAAGTTCGCCTTTTGTACAGTTTTTTTTTTTATGCAATAAAGTTTAAAAAAAAAAATGAAGTAATGAAGCTATCTTTCTATTCCGCGTCGAAAAATTCTGTCTGAAGTTATTTATAAGGCATTTCGCAGCCGTGTTCAGTCGAGAGCGCTTTCGTTATTGATTTTGTGCTCAGCTCGCTAAACAACTGCAGATTACACGAATAAGTGATGAGTGCGGCTTCTTCATGCGACTACGTTTTACGACCTCCGTGGCGCAGTGCGTGCGCTGTCGTATTATAAAGTTTGAGGTCCTGGGTTCGATTCCTGGCTCGAGTCTGGACTGGTTACCACCCTACCGTCAAAGACGTGTTGCCAAGCGATTTAGCGTTCCGGCACGATGTCGCGTAGAAACTAATTAGGAGTGTGGGTTTACCATACCCCTAACAGGTTAGCCCGCTACCATCTTAGACTGCATCATCACTTACCACCAGATGAGATAGCCGTCAAGGGCTAACTTGTAATGTCATAAAAAAAAACAAACGTTACGCTAATCTATCGTTAGAATTTGTATCGAGTAAGGAATATTGGAATTGGAAGCGGTGATAGCCCAGTGGGTAAGGCGTCAGCCTCCTAATCAGAGGTCGGCGGTTCGAATCCTGGCACGCACCTCTAACTTTTCGGAGTTATGTGCGTTTTTAAGCAATTAATATATCACTTGCTTCAACAGTGAAGAAAACATCGTGAGGACACCTGCACGCCTGAGAGTTCTCCATAATGTTCTCAAAGGCGTGTAAAGCCTGCCAATCCGCACATGACCAGCGTGGTGGACTATGGCCAAACCCTTCTCATATTGACCCGTGCTCTGTAGTGAGCCGGTAATGGATTGATCATGATGATGGTGAAGGAATATTGCGTTTTACTATCGCATACCTCGAAGAGCACATAAAGCGTCGGCCCCAGCTTTTATCACAAACATAATTGAGCTATTATTCATTAGTCTTTAGGGCTTCATTGGAGTTGCTAGCTTCAATTGTGATCGTTGATAGGCGAGACGTTTTGAAAGGACCGAACAAACTGCTGACCAAAACGGTAGCCAAAGTTGACGCCCTAGGGCTCGAAGAAATCAAATTAAGAAAGCATATGAGGTTCAAACCACACCAAATGTTGATCTTATTCCCAAACACCTTTACTGTGTATTTCGCAACATCTCATTATACTTATTTTCAACTAAACTCCACGCAAAAAACAAAAGGCCTAAAGTTAGTCTTACTCAAAATAACTACACCTTTACCAAAATTACTGCACTATCACCAAGAATTCACCATCGTCACATAAAATGAAACAAAATTACACCTACCTGCAACTTGCGCATGACATTTTGGATTATGCGAAAACCACCACCAAACATTAGCAAATCACCAAACTTCGCCCTTTTACTAAACCCATCACCAGATATTCTACGAGAAATTAACACGATATTATTTTAACTTACCATGTATTCTTCCTAGTAACATATAATTATTGAATTTAAATTTACATCCGAAAACCAAAATTCCAGGAACCATCACCAAACAAGCCACAATATAGCGACACCAACTACCAACACAGTTGTCCATGTTTTACTCCTTTATAACAATTGTAGGTTATATGTTTCGAAGGACCTAAGATTGTTCAGATTCACCCCAGATTACACAAAATTGACAATCGGCAATAAAAGAACTACTCACTGTTACTGGAACGTCCAGGTCACACAGCAATCTTCCTCCAGCTGATTGAGCACGGCACAATGTTTTGTTGATAAGGAAGTACTAGCCGGTGGCTTATAAATGTAGATCTTTTGCTTTTGTAATAAATAGAGGTGAGGTTCGCTGTCGTTAAGAACGCGCGCTATCCCGAACAATACTGAATAATGGCCGCGACGCTCTTCCTCCCGCTAGGTGGCGGTGTTCGACTTCCGCGATCGGGCATTTTGGCCAATCAGCGAGCGCCGCGGACGGAACCATAGTAAACAGGAGTGAACTCAGTATTACCGCTTGACAAAATCGTGCAACCATAGTTTGAATAATGAACAACAATATACATTATGCAAGTCCAAAAACAACAACAAAAATTAATGTATCATCTCTAAACTTAATGCACTTTCACCAAGTAATCCCGAAAACCATCACCAGATAATACCGTAACAAAATAACACCTACTTCCAACGTAATTGTCCATGCTTTCCTTCCTGACAATCACGGAAGACATCTTCGTGGCATACACGATGCAGCTGTCCAGAAAAGAGGAGTGCGGGGCCACCACAAGTATGGGCGCTTCCTTGCGACTGACCTGTCGGCCTCTGACCGTGATCGCCATGCCACCCGCGAGGTAGGACATCTTCCCAATGAAACATATCAGGGGTTTCAATGATCTAGAATTTGTAAGAAAGAAATATGCGTTATTGTAAAGAATTAACAATGCATCCTGTCCCATCTTTCAACTGTAATAAAACTTATAATATTGACTTACACCAAGTTCACCAACGTAAATGCCGCTGTCTGCGAACTTGATCGCAATAATTCAAAGAAGATATAACAAGACAGTAAGTTAAAAAACTCTTCGAGTGAAGATTACAACTAAGGCATAAAAAAACGACTGTTTGGTCTCATCGTCCGACCTCCCCGTTATCACAAACGTCGTCTAAGCCGAGGTTCGGCCTCACAGGAGGCGCCTTTAGGCAGATGTTCCCTTAGTTTCTTCGAGTCCTAGGGCTCAAAATTTCTTCTGGCAGCGCTTCTCTCCGAAGCTCGCCAAACAGCCTGGTTACGCTGTCGTAACCAATAAGGTCAGCACAACTAATAGTCAGTGCGGGGGAAAAAAACTGTTTTAATCGTGAACGTAATAATAGATGCTGCTGTCCAGAAACAACAGTTGTGGGCCCACGTCAAGTATTTCCTTAAGACTATGACAAACTCGTCAGTAGACTGTTACGAACCGCCATTAAGGTAATCTCCACAAACAAATCTTAAGTATCAATGATTGTAACAATAAGTGGTCACGGAGCCATTTTGTGAGGGAGAGGGCTGGCTGTCCTTAACACAGATTGACAAAATCTAGCAAGGACAGCCAGTGCTGATCCTAATAATATAAGTGTTGATGCATTTATTGTTGTCATCATCATCACCAGCCAACATTAATCCACTGCTGGACATAGGCCTCTTTGAAGTAGCGTCAACTCATCCTGTCTCCGGCTTTTCAGATCCAGTCGATGCCTGCCACTTTTCGAAGGTCATCGCTCCACCTGGCCGGAGGACACAGTTGTGTGGACCACACCGTTTGCCGAGACGTGGTCTCCACTCGAGGACCTTCCGACTCCAACGTCCGTCGGTTCTCCGACAAACGTAACCAGCCCACGTTATTGTTATTAGGTATGTATTTATGAAATAAATTAATATTATATTATTATCACTATATATATATTACATATATTTATACTAGCTCTCACGCCCGTGTGCAAAATAAATACATATAAAAACCAAAAAAGATTTAATCAACTTAAATAGATAAAAATAAATAGACTTACATACACATTACATAAATACATATTTGCACCGGGCGGAGGATTACACCCCGGCAGGGGAGACCAGACGGCCGGGGGTCAGGGCGACAGGTTGAGAAACCGGCGGACTATCCTAGCCGAGTCCAGCAAGACCGCTTATTGCATCCTGGCTGCGAGCGAACTGCCACGGAACCCCAGTCGCCTCAGATGGTGAGCGAGGCTATATTATTATTATTAAAACAAGTGAAGGTTTCAATGACCTTGACTTATGAAAAAAAAACCGTCTTATAATAGGGCATAGTTAGTCATGAAAACTTAATATTTAAAAGCTGCCGAGTATATTTCAACGCACTTATCTTAGAAACGGGCATCCATTGCGAGAGAAAAGCGAGAAATTTTATTAGAGGACGTTTACTTGAATGCGGTAGTTTCTTTACGTACGTGTTCAATCTATGCAGGTTTCGCTTTCAAGGCTATATGACACCAGTATGCCGCCAGAAGTTTGTTTTCATCTTTTAAACCTGACTGCTTTTTCTTACGCCATTTGGTGTTCGCTTTTTTATTATCTGTATAGGTATGGAGTATAATAAAAGTGAATCGCGAAGTTACAAGCGCGAAAAGTAAGGAACTTTACTTTACTAGCTTGGAAAGTCAACATCTCCTGAGAATGATCCGGTGTCGGGTCGAAACGTGCGTAGAGGTTCTAGTGGAAGATTTTGTGTGGTGTTACATTATACAAATCTCCGGGTTGTCGGCGGAATATAGCAAATTATACTTGCTGTTTATTGTTTATCATGGACTTCCGCAAAGTAACGCCTGCTTCTGTTCATTATTTGAATACATTAATTCAATTAGCCATTCAACCAATCAATCACACAATTTTAATCTATATTCAAACAATTCTTTAAAACGCACTTTTGATGAATCAATTGCATAGCAGTGAATTGAAGGTGATAACTACATTCGTAAACTTAAAACTAAAGCTTTGAGGATTCCGAACGCGCCCTGGTCCAAGAAGAAGCCCAATACAAACTTAGCCGGGTAACTTTTCGTTATCACCATCTCACATACCACTAAAAATTGTTTAGGAGCTTTATTTATTTATTCTTTATTTGTTCACGACAACAAATAAAAACAAAAATAATAAGAATAACAGAAACAAGAAGAAGCAGGATACAAAAGGCGGTCTTATCGCTTAGTAACGATCTCTGCCAGGCAACCTTAGGATTAGGAAAAGAAAAAGAAATAGAAAGTAGGTGGCGTAATATATCAACAAAAACCTGCATACGAATACATAAACCAGATTACATAAATAACACAATACAGAAATAAATATTAAATAAATATACTAATATATACCATATAATTATAATTATAATTATCTTATCATATAATTATAATTATAATTATCTTTATCATAATTAGATATTTAACTATTATAATAATATTTCATATCCGACATGATCTTTTACACTATAATCGCACTTAACTTTTTTATAAGCTCATTCATTACTTGTTCACGCAAAGGTTCGTCAGTAAAACGATCATGGAAATGCATAAATATTATGAAACAAAGTAGATGGTATTGCCACGGTAATATTATGTATACAGTACTGTAACTCGGCCTTATCTTTGAAATAAATACCTACAGCCGCGCGGCACCTAAACATGCGATAGGGCTGCCCGCCTCCAGCATTTTAATCACATTTGCCTACTTTATGATCAAATTCCAACAAAAATTTTTACAAACGGTCATATTTTTTTTTCTAGTATTATTCATACAAACAGTACAATAAACAACTATTACTAATGCAACCAAAAAACAGCACAATATATCCTACTCGTCATATTAAATATGTACTTGGAAGTCATTTTTTAGTGAAAAAATCGCGCGGTTATTGTTAAAAAAACAAAACACCGTCCATTCTTCACTGCGGCGCAGTCACGACTGTCTGTATTTTTTTTTATATACATAGCGAGCAAACGAGCAGGCGGGTCACCTGATGGTAAGTGATTACCGCCGCCCATGAACATTTGCAGCACCAGAGGAACCGCCAATGCGTTGCTGGCCCTTGAGCAATTTGTTAATCCGCCTTTTGAAGATCACCATATTGTAACTATTAGGGAACACTGAAGATGGAAGCTGGTTCCACAATTATATAACTGTATGCCGAGCGCACGCCGAGATTGAGGCGCGTAGGCATAGCTCGCGTTTCGTCCGTTTGTGTGAAGTTGGAATACTGTATACATAATATTACCATGGTATTACCATTATATCACAACTTCCAACGGCAGAGTTTTAAAAGCGTGCTCCGGTGTAGAGAAAGTCGATTAAAGCCGAGTGTCCATACGTATAAGGGAACCTCGCACATGCTGCGTATTACGTAAAAACTGTTACAGCAGTTTTCACATAACACGGATGCATTGCATGTTGCTTTATGTCGGTCCGAGTACTTTATTACTTGCTCTTGCGGTTTATTGTTATTAGTTCCGTAATCTTAGTAGGTAGATTTAACTGGCTGCGCGCCGTGGTTTCACCCGCGTAGTTCTCATTCACGTGGGGATATTGAGACAAAATAACGGCGTATATTACTCTACGGTAATGTAGCTCTCCAGTGGTGAAAGAATTTTTTAAATCGATTTAGTGGTTTAGGCGTAAAAGCGTAACAAACATCAAACTCGCACTCGTATCTATAAGTTTAGTAAAAATATGGATTGTACTTGAGATTTTGTTACAAATCATTCCGGTAAAATGACAGAACCATGGAAGGACCAGGACATGTGAAAATTGAAAATGTTTAAGAAAATGGCGTCGGCAAATTTAAAATGAGGACGTAGAGCTTTCATAGTTTCTGCCCCAGATTTAATTTCCACATTCCTACATTCAATGCCACAATCTATGTACAACTTATACTAAATAAGTAACAAAAGAGAAATTTATTCATATAAATACTTTTAAACCAAATAAATAACCTAGGTCTCATAATAAAACAACTTTAAAATTAAAACGGTAACACCGATTTTTTTATAGTTGCAATGCCTTTAATATTTAATATTTTTCCACAGATGGCGTTAGTAGTAAAAAAAAATGCTTTTTCTTTTATTCAATACTTTGCTCTCAACCGACACTTCGTTCGTGCGTAAATATCTATATGTAAGTGCTAATCATAATACCATTATGAAAAATCATTGCTCTTGGCTTGCAAAATAGAAAAACAAATATTTTCCCGGGGGACTATATTTTTCGGGATAAACAATAGCCTATTGTAGAAATTTATGTGGCTATATGCCAAATATGTTTTATAGTACGCTGGTTAACAAACATGTATCCATCAAACTTTCGTTTTTATTATAGTTGTAAAACAGGAAGTCATATTAAATATCTCAACAAGATATGGATTAAAATTACTGTTTTAATTTGAAATCTAGAGGTTTTTTTTATAAAGTTTACCGCATAGTGCGTACGATAACGGTACGTCGGGGCAATAGTTCCTCGCTCACTTAGCTCTTCCCAATAATTAAATTAAATATTCTTTATTCATTAATATGGTTATTACATATTTAGTAACGATATTATACCATTCTACCACTGTCAAAACTTTATATTTGTGTAACTGCAACCCAGTTTTTACTAATGCAGTTATCAATGTTAGTGTTTTATATACTGTATTTGAATGTTTATATATGAATGTTATCTATTTGTATGTATTAGTTAATCTCCCTTTTTAGAGGTAAAAATCGCGGGCCTTTCCCCAGCGGTTATATAAAAGGTAAGCTTGTAGAAAAGTCCTACTATAGTGTAAAGGATTATGTAAATGATAAACAAGCATCGGTATGAAATATTGCTCTAATAATATAACTCTTAATATAATTTTAACTGGCATGTGAGATGCTGATAACAAAAAGAAAATTTACCTGGCTAAGTTTGTTGTGGGCTTCTTCTTAGACTGGGGCGCGTTTGGAACCCTCATAGCTTTAGTTTTTAGTTTACGAATGTAGTTATCACCATCAAATCACTACTATGTAAATTATTGACGCGTCAAAAGTGCCTTTTAAAGGACTATTTGAATAAAGATTACTTGAATTTGTTACAGCGTTAGTAAGCGTAATTTTTATAAGAGTGCTATGAAGATAATGGTGTAGTCAAGAATTTCCTAGTTGGAAGATATGTGTTAAGAATAACTGCTTTATGAATGAGTGTGCGAGTTAATTTTTGCATTTGTAACTGACCTTGAAGCGGTGATAGCCTAGTGGTAAGGGCGTCAGCCTCCTAATCGTTTTAAAAAAAATATTATAATATCACTTATACACACGTATAACTTTTCGAATTTATGTGCGTTTTGAACGAATAAAAATATCACTTGCTTCAACGGTGAAGGAAATCATCGTGAGGAAACCTGCACGCCTAAAAGTTCTCCATAATGTTCTATAAGCGATTTTGGTAAGACACCTGTGGTGGAAATAATAAGTATATATATATGTATTTGATTTTTCAATATTAATGAAGTCCAAGAAGCAGGATACAAAAGGCGGCCTTATCGCACAGTAGCGATCTCTGCCAGGCAACCTTAGGATTAGGAAAAGAAAAAGAAATAGAAAGTAGGTGGCGTAATATATAAACAAAAACATGCATACGAATAACTGCATACTAATACATAAGCTGCATACTAAACGAAGCGGTGATAGCCTAGTGGTTAGGGCGTCAGCCTCCTAATCAGAGGTCGGCGGTTCGAATCCGGGATCGAACCTCTAACTTTTCGGAGTTATGTGCGTTTTTAATAATTAAAATATCCCTTGCTTTAACGGTGAAGGAAAACATCGTGAGGAAACCTGCACGCCTGAGAGTTCTTCATAATGTTCTCAAAGGCGTGTGAAGTCTGCCAATCCGCACATGGATGGCCAGCGTGGTGGACTATGGCCAAACACTTCTCACTGAGAGGAGACCCGTGCTCTGTAGTGAACCGGCAATGGGTCGATCATGATGATGAATACATAAAACAAATTACATCAATAAGACAATACAGTAATAAATATTAAATAAATATACTAATATATACCATATAATATATTTAGAACAATATTTCATATTCAAGAATATTTTTGTCGAAGTCCGTTGATTCTGGAAAATTTCTTGTATGTCGCAAACTATTTGACAACTAAGTGAGCACATCTTGTAGATTATTGATCGAAAATATCTACCGTACGTTGTGTTTGTGGGTTTGTGTGTGAGCAGCTATCTCAACCACCTGACGGTTATCATATGCATGAGGAATTTACGCCATTACTCTCGACTCGCTAACGGCGTCTCGTACAATTTTCACGTTTACTGTTTTAATGAGTGACGTATTTTTACCTACCTCCGTGGCGCAGTGCGTGCGCTGTCGCATTATAAATTTGGAGGTCCTGGGTTCGATTCCTCGATTCTGATCCTAAGAGGTTTCGGACGTGGCTAGTTACCACCCTACCGATAACGACGTGTCGCCAAGCAATTTAGCGTTCCGGTACGATGTCGCGTAGAAACCAATTAGGAATACGAGTCTACCGTATGCTTAACAAGTTAGCCCGCTACCATCCTAGACTGCATCATCACTACCAGGTGAGATTGCCATCAAGGGCTAACTTGTAGTGGGTAAACAAAAAAAACAAAAACATAAGTTCTGTCCAAAACTTACTTTCTTTGTGATAAGATACAGGAAACCCTCACAGCTTCAGTTTTTAGTTGGCGAGTGAAGTCCATTTACAAATCACTACCCATCACTTTACAAATTAAAATAATGAAACTTATATGATATATGACCTGACGACCTCTTGCATTTTAAGAGTTGGAGGTCCTGGGTTCGATTTCCGGCTCGAGTCTGGTCTGGTGGGAGGCTTAAGCCGTGGCTAGTTACTACCCTACCGACAAAGACGTGTCGCCAAGCGATTTAGTGTTCCGGCAAGAAGTCACGTAGAAACCAATTAGGAGTATAGGTTTACCATACCCCTAACAGGTTAGCCCGCTACTAAGACCGCATCATCACTTACCATCAGGTGAGATGCCGTCAAGGGCTGACTTGTGGTGTATAAAAAAAATGAACGCTTCATAGATGCCTGTGATACGTTGACATGAATTGATTTGATTTGATTACTCTAGAAGTTCCTAAGGGTATGCACTGCCTTTTTGCGTGTATGAAGTACACGCCACTGATTACTTGGTGCTACACCATTGTCTTTGTTACAGATTATTACACGTTAAAACCGTACGTTATGACGACACGTTTTTAAAAAAAAACACTTATTTTAAGATGCACCAAGTTGTTCCGTGTCCCTAATTGGCTCTTACGCGACATAACGGAACACTAAGTAGGTATGCTTATTTTACATTAACACGCCTACAAGAACCTACTTGATCTACTTGCAAAGGTGCTTTCACTTCGACCGCGTCGACCACATTTATATATAAATAAAGGCTATAAGGGCGTATGCATTGCCGCAGACGTTCAAAACATCTGCTGGACCCTTATAATCTAAATCTAACACACCTATCCCCCGATTTACACGATACTAGTTTTACTAGTTTGACGACCTCCGTGGCGCAGCGCGCGCGCTGTCGCATTATAAAGTTGGAGGTCCTGGGTTCGATTCCCGGCTCGAGTCTGGTCTGGTGGGAGGCTGCGGCCGTGGCTAGTTACCACCCTACCGACAAAGACGTGTCGCCAAGCGATTAAGCGTTCCGGCACGATGTCGCGTAGAAACCAATTAGGAGTATGGGTTTTCCATACCCCTAACAGGTTAGCCTGCTACCATCTTAGACTGCATCATCACTTACCATCAGGTGAGATAGCCGTCAAGGGCTAACTTGTAGTGTGTAAAAAAAAAAAGGGGCGTGTCCATTCCCGCGGACGTACAAAACATCTGCTGGACCCTTATAATCTAATACACCTATCCCTCGATTTACACGATACTCGTTTAACACGGTTCATCATCATCATGATCAACCCATTACCGGCTCACTACAGAGCACGGGTCTCCTCTCAATATGAGAAGGGTTCGGCCATAGTCCACCACGCTGGCCATGTGCGGATTGGCAGACTTCACACGCCTGAGAACATTACGGAGAACTCTCAGGCGTGCAGGTTTCCTCACGATGTTTCCTTCGCCGTTGAAGCAAGTGATATTTTAATTGTTTAACACGGTTCATAAATTAATGAAACTCGGAAAATATTTAAAAATTTAAAAATCTAAGTTTACCCATACGCCGAGCAGGTTTAGTCGGCTACCAGCTTAGACAGCATCATCACAAATTAGCTGTCAAGGGCTAACTTGTAGTGTATATAAAAAAGAATACCCATTCAATTAAATAAACCAAAAATTAGCAGACAATAAAACAGATTGTACAAAACCGTATATAAAATAAAACAACCAACGACTATACTACACAGATCATGCAAAAACTTCACTCAACACAGACGTCACAGAAAAAAAATAACGTAGTTCGCTACGTAGGAACCAGTCGTTTATGTAGGTTTACCATACCCCGAGTAGGTTAGCCGGCTTCTATCTTAGACGGCATCATCACACAGTGAGATAACCGTCAAGGGCTAACTCGTAGTATATATAAAAAAAAGAATACCCATTCAATTAAATAAAACAAAAATCAACAGACAATAAAACAGATTGCACAAAGAAGCGTATATAAAATTTAAAAAAAAACCAACGACTACACTACACAGATCATGCAAAAACTTCACACAACACAGACGTCACAGAAAAAAATAACGTAGCAAATGATCTTGAAGAGCAAATTTTCAAAAAATGCAAACGTTATCAACACGTTTTTCAAGTCTCTGTAAGTTCAGATGATAACGCACGACCTCTACAGCGACTAAGAATGGGAAATACTATACAATTGAAAAACAAGAAATAAATCAAACAGCGATTGTGCACATTTTCTAACTACACGAACCAGTCTAAGGAAGGGCAGTCTTCGACAGCATTCTTTTCCATTACTGAAAAAAGCATACGTAATTCGATAATAATATAACGTGCGTTCTAATTTAGCGATCACGGCATAGCGTTTAGTGCAGGAGGCTTGTTAAACAACCAAAAAAAAAAAACAACAACAAACCTGGATTAAAAAGAAAAAAGAACAGTATTTCAACAGCTACACGTATAGATCATGCCAAGCGTCACAAATGTGAACAGGTCATTAAACAACCAAAAAAAAAAAAACAACCAAAAAAAACCTGGATATAATAGTATTTCAACAGCTACACGTACAGATCATGCCAAGCGTCACACATGTGAACAGCTCAAACTTGGACACCTACGTCCGATGAAGGGCAGCCGCGCCGTGTCGGCCTTCGCCACAACGCTCGGGGCTCCGAGGCAAACTATCGCAATGGCGTCGAAGTAGGAGGAGTGCGGGGCGATCACGATGACGGGAGCCTCGCGGCGGTCGGAGGGGACGTGCTGGCGACCCAGCACCCGCACCCGGTGGAACCCAGCGGCGACCACCACCAAGCGGATGAGAGAGAGAATCGAGAAGCGCAGCTTGCTAGAACGAGATAGCTGTGTTAGTACTTACAGAGAACCATACTAATAAACATAATCTTAAAGTTCTCAATCACAGACAAACAAACAACTGTAGCTAACTGTAGTATTCGCCAACCTACTTATCGTTTCTTATAATTCCAAACAATTCTGACACATTCCTTTTGTTTACGAATTCCGAGTAAAAGAAGATTCTAGGCCTCAGATAACAGGCATAAATACCGGCACGGTACGCAGTCATTTGTCCTGAAACCGAAAGAAGCAACTACCAAGTGAAACCAGTGACGTGTGCTTGTATAAAGTTGTTAAAGACAGGCAATTCGTACGAGGTTTTGTTTTCAACATTTTGGATAACAAAAAATAAACTGCAATTAAATAGGACCAGAACATAACTAGGTGCAAAAGCTATTCATTTCGAAGGAGAGACTATACAATACTATAACTATAGAATAGTCTGCCAAAATATATTATAACAGAACATTAATTTTCAATTTTTAAAAACCTTGCCAGTAATTTAGATAGATAGATAGATATACTCTTTATTGCACACTACATTGAAAATAACTAAAACAAAAAATTAAATTAAAAAAAAAAAAAAAATTAAGTTAATTTAGTAATTTAGTTAATTTAGTTAAACTTAAACAAAAAGGAAAACGAATCACTATTTGAAATAATAATACGAACGAAACGATACAACGAAAATAGTTTTAAGTTCTCTTGTAATTGAACAGTTAGTTTTTTGGGCGAGAAAAAACTTAAAAGTAATAAATAAACTATTTAACACCGCGTTGGCAAATAAATCAATCAAGGCAAATACGTTATTTAAGTAAGGAACAATAGCTTTTATGAAATTAAATCCAAACCTGCCTCCAAAAGCTCTTAAACAGTTACTTGTGCCTATTATGCGATTACACACACGAAAATCGTGTAGTACCTACTGTTGAACCCTTTTTTGCCTTGTACAACCGCAGGTCAATGAACCAAGAGATGGAATTTAATTCATCATAGTATTAACACGTAGATTTTTTTTCTTTAATGTCTTTAACACATTTTTATCTTTATCATCGTTATATTGCTGTCACTGTGATAGCCTAGTGGTTAGGACGTTCGCCTCCTAATCAGAGGTCGGAGGTTCGGAGCTATGGGCGTTTTTTAACGGTGAAGGAAATCATCGTGAGGAAACCTGCATGCCTGAGAGTACTCCATAATGTTCTGAAAGGCGTGTAAAGTCTGCCAATCCGCACATGGCTAGCCATAGTGGTGGATTATGGCCAAACCCTTCTCATATCTCAATAGGAGACCCGTGCTCTGTAGTGAGCCGGCAATGGGTTGATCATGATGATCTTTATCATCATCCTAATTTATTAGCCCCCACCATCATGAACAACCCATTGCCGGCTCACTACAGAGCACGGGTCTCCTCTCAATATGAGAAGGGTATGGCCATAGTCCACCACGCTGGCCATGTGCGGATTGGCAGACTTCACACGCCTTTGAGAACATTATGGAGAACTCTCAGGCGTGCAGGTTTCCTCACGATGTTTTCCTTCACCGTTGAAGCAAGCCCCCACAGATGATCATAAATAGGTATTGTAAGGGATAGCGATAATGTGTGAATCAAACTTTAATTCTCTTTTCCCTTTAGCTTCGCTTTACGCTGCTGGATTAAGGAAGGGCAAGTTTTTCGGTGTTGCTATTCCATTAGATGGAGAAACCCAACCTCTAGATTCTCCAAGAAATGCCTATAGCGGCTTTAGCAATGAACAAGGTGATCTTTACAAGTGGACGTGCATGTCAAATCATTTAAACCTAATACAGGCGAATATAGGCTATAATACCTTATAAGAAACTCATATACCTACTATATTATCCATTATTTCTTCAAGTAATAACTATTTTTTTTATACACTACAGGTTAGCCCTTGACAGCTATCTCACCTGGTGGTAAGTGATGATGCTGTCTAGGATGGTAGCGGGCTAACCTGTTAGGAGTATGGTAAACCCACCCTCCTAATTGGTTTCTACGCGACATCGTGCCGGAACGCTAAGTCGCTTGACGACACGTCTTTGTCGGTAGGGTGGTAACTAGCCACGGCAGAAGCCTCCCACCAGACCAGACTCGAGCCGGGAATCGAACCCAGGACCTCCAACTTTATAATGCTACAGCGCGCGCACTGCGCCACGGAGGTCGTCAAACTCAACGTCTTCAACTAGATATATTCACTACTTAAAACTAAAGCTAGGAGAGTATCAAACGCTCAGTACTAAAAATAAGTCCACAACAAACTTAGCCGGATTTTTTTCTTCATCTCACGTAGTTAATAATTAATTACAATTAGCTATGAAGTTTAAGCAATTTACATTCAAGAAATACTTAATATGGTAATAGGTATTTTTCTATAAGCTAAAGTTTAATAAAAAAAAGTGCTTATTGTGAGAAATCTCCAAAATTTTAGCAGGTAATTTGTTACAAAATAATATACAAATTATAGAATAGAATAACGTAAACCACTCAAGGGAGTTTGGGCCCGACCTTGATGAAAACTAAAACCGAACCAATTATAAATTCTTTGGTTCGGTTTTAGTTTTATATAATAATCAATATCCCCAGCCAGTCAGAATCGAAATTGTTGATTCAAAAAATATAAACACACGCTGTATAATTACACCACTGTTTCTATTAAGTGATGATTTATGGGAAGTAATTAAAAAAGGCAAACTTAAGGAAAATATTGGATTTTATTTATTTATTTTATTTTAACTACCTTATGGCAAACTTAACAAAGAATCAGATAAAAATATTATAATTTGCAGAACGCGACTTTATAGCGACTATATAATAATAATAAGGTCGCTTTTTGTATAGCATGTATACGTATAAATGATTGATTTAAATAAACCGCTTCATAATTTAATAACCGCAATTTAATGTCTTTTATAATCATACCTACCTGTCTTGTAATGTTCAAAATAGTTTTAAAAACACCAGCAACGCAGTTATCCACACAACATTATGTTCTAATTTCAAATATTTGAACCTGCGCACAATAAAAAGTTTTAAGCGTTTGAAATTCGAACGTTAAGTAATAGCGTCGATATTGTAGACTTTGTTCGAGGTTTCGTCGAGTACCACTTGATTGCTATTAAATGTTTGCGTACTATTTCGTAAAACCAAAAAAATAATCATAAGAATAACACAAACCACTATAATCTATCGTAATTATAAAGAGGTAAAGTTTGTGAGTTGTCCAGGGTAATCGCCGGTACGTCAGATCTAATTTTGATTTTTTTCTCTATTTTTAACACGCTTTTATTAGCTTCACCTGTATGTATGTATGTTTGTTTGTTTGTTTGTTTGTTTTTTGTTTGTAACCGACTCCTTTGAGCTCGATTTTGCCCTACTTTGAACGATCAGATTTGATTCAAACTTTGCACACCTGTCAAAGGTCGATGACAATGCAATAATCCGATCAAAATATCCGATTATCCTAATTAGATTCGCCAGGATTAATTAATTTCTTTCCGCATCCTTTGCATGCGAGTAAGAGAGACAGAGCTAGTGCGCGAACTACGCATGCGTGCAGTAGCGTGTTTTTTTAGTTTTTTAAACTATTATTATTATTATTATTTTGGCGCTGCTCACTGGGGGTTCTAGGTTTTTTAAGATGCGTTTGAAAATACGATTAGAAACGGTAATTACCGATTTGGCGTTGGCGTGGGTCATTAATTCTGGAATTATTCTGGAATTATAATGGCTAAAATATAACAATAAATGACAAGTAAAACGAAAAAAATATTTTTTTTTGCGTGCGCGCTATGTAGTGACATTTTTCCTCCTAAAATGTTAAAAAATGTCTACGACAGTATAGCAGTCTATCTTTTATGTGGACGCCATTAATAAATACATTAAATGAAATACTGCACAAGGGTCGAACTCGAAATGTAACTAGAATACCTATTTGAGGGTGCTTTGAACTCCTTTTGACGACAAATAGTAACCAATCCAACAGTTCTCTAAATTCGATTCACCAAACGTCACAAGTGTAAAACTCTTCTGTGAACTCCTTAATTTACAAGCATATAGTCTCGAAACATATTTAACATTTAGTGCTGCAAAAACCATTACACAGCCAGCTGAAAATAACCATCCGAATCCGCTTTCAACTATAAATAGAATAGAATAACTTTATTTGCTGGAATTCGGTACATATTTTGGTCTTAAAATTATGTTTGACTCCATAAGATTCGACTAATTTGATAGTATGTAAAAATTCTTAAAGGTTTAATACAGAATAATAGCGTTGTCAATCACGAGTATTGATTTAATTTAAATCTGATAGGACTATTATATTGACAGTTATATTATCTGTCCTGCGGTCGACCAATCACAACGCTGGCTGAAATTTCCCGTCTTGTGATTGGTCGTACGCAGACGAACTTAACACCGCACTACGGCACGTCTCCGTCTATAAATATCTCACTATTGATTGGTTTATTACATTGATTTCTATTTATAGCTGATGTGATTTGTGGCGGTATGTTTGTTTGTGGCTTCATCATATAAGCATACTCAGCCTTGCACGTCCCACTGCAGTATTCAAATTCAAACTTTAGGTACTAACCTACGCGACGGGAGGTTTTGGCTGAGATGTATAGAGCGTACTTTGTCTTCGCTCAGCCAAAGTTAGTTTTAAAACGTGAAAAACTTATAACGCTGTCTCAATCTGACTGTATCTGAAGTATAAGCTAAGCTCGCTTTATTGTGCCAGATCAGATTTAGCAAAGTCATCATCATGGTCAACCCATTGGCGGCTCGCTACGGGTTCGGCCATAGTCCACCACGCTGGCCATGTGCGGATTGGCAGACTTCACACGCCTTTGAGAACATTATGGAGAACTCTCAGGCGTGCAGGTTTTCTCACGATGATCTTATAAGAGCAATATTTCATACCCATGCTTGTTTATCATTTACATAATCCTTTACACTATAGTAAGACTTTTCTACAAGCTTACGTTTTACATAAACTTTATAAAACTTCGTTTACCGAAATTCACCCTAAAAGCAGTAGTACCGAATTTAAAACAATTGATAGTACATCTATTTTACATATATACATTATTTAAGCGAAGGAATGTACTTACAGGCTACCGAGAACCGGGCCAGTTTACTGTAGGCAGTGACGTAAACAGCAGTTATAACCGGATTTGCGGTACGTACTCGCAAAGAGGCTACCTTTAAGAGTACCTGCCGCAAACGAGGGAAAGGCTCCATGAAATCGACGAGGTAAACCAAACACTTCAATTGTAGATGTTCTTTTTCATACAGCACACTCTTAAAACATGGCTGTTGTATACAAAGATTGTATATGAGATATTAGACACGATGCGCCACTTTTAATTTAAAGCAACTGTTTTTTTGATTCTTTATAATAATAATTAGTAATAATATATTATCTTTATTTACGAGTATCACAAGCATTAATATTCATTGACTAACAATAAACAGAAAGTATAATTTGCTATATTCCGCCGACAACCGGGAGATTAGTATAGTATAACATCACACAAAATCCTCCACTAGAACCTCTACGCACGTTTCGACCCGACACCGGATCATCCTCAGGAGATGTTGACTTCACAAGCGCGAAAAGCAAAGTCAAAGCGCTTGTGTGGTGTTATACTATACTAATCTCCCGGTTGTCGGCGGAATATAGCAAATTATACTTTCTGTTTATTGTTTGTCATGGACTTCCGCAAAGTAACGCCTGCTTCTATTCATTAATATACATTGAGACAGAGTCATCCCTGTATTATGGCATAATAACTTGTGATTGACATATAACAAATCACACAACCAATATTAAAGAAAAAAAAATAAAAATTAAGTTCAACTAGATGTTCCATTAATTATCACCACATTTCCTTAATAATTAATACATTCTTACTTTTAACTACTCATATTTAATTACAAGCTTGTTAAAATAATTGATAACGACATTTGATTGTATCATGCATAGAATCTGAATATCACTTTGTTAACGTTTTATTAGCACTTATATTTAAATAATAAACAACAATAATGAAAATAGTTATAAAATTATAAACTCAATTTAATAGTTATGTAATCATGAACTTTTTACTGACATTGTTTTGTTAACTTCCGGTCTTATGAGAATAAAAAGGTGTGTTTGTTCGAGTGTACGGTTAGATGAAAACTAAATAAGTTTTATTTAGTGTGAAGGTCGATAGCATATTATTATGGCTTACCATCTCCTATCATCATCATCATGTTCAACCTATTATCGGCTCACTACAGAGCGCGGGTCTCCTCTCAATATGAGAAGGGTTTGGCCATAGTCCACCACGCTGGCCATGTGCGGATTGGCAGACTTCACACGCCTTTGAGAACATTATGAAGAACTCTCAGGCGTGCAGGTTTCCTCACGATGTTTTCCTTCACCGTTGAAGCAAGTGATATTTTAATTGCTTCAACGTTCATCTCCTATAGTCGTAATAATTCTCAAGAATGCATGTTGCTATAAAAGTGCTATAGAATAAAGCGAGCATCGATTTAAAAATGAATGCATTACAAACAATTCACATTTAAAATAACTAACACAATCACCTCTTTAAATAAATTGCAACGACGAAGTTTTGCTGCCTGTATTATCTTTTGCCAAAAAATGTCCCGCAAAAATAAAAATTCACTCATTGCCAGTGATAAAGCCAATGAGCTGTTGCCCTAAGTCTGCAAAGCAATAAAACTGAAGAAATATATTATTTAAGTTGGGAAATACATATTATATTCGATATTTTTATCGCTCAATAGATATAAAATATTAAAATGTAACTAGATAATCTAGATATTAGTATTTCTGCTTTAGACCAAACCAATCACAAACAATAATAGTAAAATTTCAGCGCGATCGGAAACAACAGCTAAAAAATTACACATTTAACCTATGTATAACACATAACACATATTATCAACAATGCATGAAATAAAAGTTTAAATAAGAAAATATATCTAAGTATTAGAATTTAGAGATGGAAATAAATGACGACCGCATTTGTTCGCACAATCTTGAGTAAAACCCAATTAGAAATACTACTAACCTAACAGGTTAGCCCTCGCCCATCTTAGACGGCAACGTTTAACTCGTAATGGATAGAAAAAATATAAAGAACACTAGCTGTTGCCCGCGACTTCGTCTGCGTAGAATTGCTGATTTCCTGCTTCAGAAAGTAAGCTACAGGCAAATGTCAAATTGCCGATTTTCATGTCTCTAAATTAAAAAACATAGGACTTTCATACAAACTTCCAACCCCTATTTTACCCCCTTAGGGGTGGAATTTCCAAATATTCTTTCTTGGCTGACATCTCTTAACTATCAACTACCCACTTGCTAAATTGTAGCTTTATACGTACAATCGTTTTTGAGATCTCGTGTTTAATCAGTGAGTATGTAAGTGACCTTTCGCTTTTATATATATAGATTACAATAACAAAAAAAAATTAAAACGTTCCTGAAGGCAATCTAAAGCAATAATTTCACAATGGACTCGAAATCGATATCGCTTTGTGTGCCACAGTCGAAGCCAATAATAGAGTTAGAATGTCCCCGACGATTGGAAACAATGAGTAATTGTAATTGCTACATTTCGAAAACGACGCGACAAATGAATACTAAACTAAAATTAAAACGATGCTGAATGATGTCTTTGGCAAAATGACATTACACGACCTGGATGACATTCATATTTCAGAGATTACTGCAAGACAATGTTAAAGGTAAGAAAAATTAAGGTAGGGTGGTAGGAATTTGATCATGTTGATATTCCGGACTGTAAAGAGGGCATGGGATGTTGTAATGCATGAAAGATTAAAAAACCCCGCAAAGTATTAGATACTCACGCAATTATACTTTTTTTGATAGGTTTGCTCTTACCTATAAACACCGAATTCCAATATTATGTTTAAAAAGGATTTCTATAAAATTTTAACCTATATTGCAATAAGTAAAATAACAAATATATTTTGTACTCAATATCTAGATGAATAGAAATACTTGGTCACAAATATTGTTATCAAAACTTGTATATGCAAATTGTAATAGAATTTTTTTCGGGTATTTATTGTACTTGTAGCTTAGTCTTATCTGGCATTTTTGAAGACAGAATATCATATATTGTCGATCTAAGTATGTATTTACTAATATAAATTAAACCAGATAGAAGTACATTTGCATGACTTAAGTCTTAAAGTCCAGAGACCGCATAAAATCATGGTCTTAATTTTAATCTATCGCTGCTTCCGCCATAATATGCGAGTGTATTCTCGACCTCGAAACTAGATCTCCAAAGGTGAGCTAACATGAGAGCAGTCTTGCCAGTTCCACGTATAAAATGCATTAATGTAATTTATACCATAAAACGAAGCGTTTAAAGTTACATTTAGCGTGTAGACTATGAGATTTTATCAAGTATTGACAGTAATTACTGGGTCGAAATAAAGCTGGTTTTGTAAGTTTAACAAATGCGTGCAATTAACTTTCGCATTCATATTTTTAATTTGAACTAGCTAATGCTTAAAACCTTGTCTACGTTAAAGTTTTTTTTTAACAAATTCTGTACAAACGAACATCGTCGGCTCAAACAGTAAACGATGGGACTTTGATCACATCCGTAATTAACAATCCCTATTATTAACAACGAATATTAATCAACAAAATTATTAAATTGAAGCGGTGATAGCCTAGTGGTTAGGGCGTCAGCCTCCTAATCAGAGGTCGGCGATTCGAATCCGGGCACGCAACTCTAACTTTCGGAATTATGTGCGTTTTAAAAAAAATAAAATATCACTTGCTTCAACGGTGAAGGAAAACATCGTGAGGAAACCTGCACGCCTGAGAGTTCTCCATAATGTACTCAAAGGCGTGTGAAGTCTGCCAATCCGCACATGGCCAGCGTGGTGGACTATGGCCAAACCCTTCTCATATTGAGGGAGTAGTGAGCCGGCAATGGGTTGATTATGATGATGATTATGATGATTAATCAACAAAAACTAAATCGCACTATTAGTTAACTTGTACGGCTAGTACAGGTATTAAATTGCCTAATAATAATTTTATCAAGTACAATTTTTGACTCAAGTAACATGTGTATGGCGATCAAAATTTTCAAAAATCAATCAATATACAGAAATCGTGCAAACAGTTCTCTTATATGTATATAAGATTTAAATAGTTAGATAAGACAATATTTAAGGCATAATTTTGCTTGCGGCTGGCTTCACGAGTGATTGGCAAACCTGCCTAATTTATCATCATTCTTATCTTTTTGGACTGTAAGTCCGTTTTCAATCCGTAAAGTAGTTTAAACAAAGAAACAATTTTGTATTCATACGTATTTTGGAATTGGGTTACCTTTAATTGTACCATTAATAAACATTACATTGCATTACCACGCACATCTTCTTGAACCTGGATTATAATTAGGTCTTTGAATTCAGTTTTTGGTGTAAAAAGCATGTTCAATGCAAGCCTGTGAGTTCTATTCGAATCGAGATAGGAAATTGCAAATCTATCATTGATCTGATCCAGCAATAAAATTTCGCAATCAATCTAGGATATAAACGTTTTACTGAGGTTACTACTTAAATAAATGTTTCTTTTCAAATGACATTTGTTAAAGCAGGGTATAGTCTGTGATTCAACCGTAGAACCTCGAGACATTGTTAGTAATTCATCCTCCGTTGCATTTCAACATCGGACCTCAATGTCTCGATTGGATTCGCTTCGCTCCACAAAACCAACCTTGACGACGATAATCAGGTGTGAATTCTAATTGCAATTATACAAAACAACTTGGGAATTGTGGAACTGGAACCATCTCTTGTTTATTAATCCCACAAAACGATTTGGAATCGTGCAACAAATACCTTGAAACCCAGAAGCGCATTGGTTTGGTCCCCTGTTTTCTCCATGAAAATCACCATTTAGATCCACGCATACCTGAATGGATTAACTGTGATAGCCTAGAGGTAACGATTTTCAAACCCGGGTTCAAAACCTCTAACTACTAACTCAAATATGCGATTTTAAGCAATTAAAATATCACTTGCTTCAACGGTGAAGGAAAACGTCGTGAGGAAACCTGCATGCCTGAGAGTTATAATGTTCTCAAAGACATGTGAAGTCTGCCAATCCGCACATGGCCAGCGTGGTGGACTATGGCCAAACCCTTCTCATATTGAGAGGAGACGCGTGCTCTGTAGTGAGCCGAGAATGGGTTGATCGTATCTAATCCATATTACTATGATATTTCACGACCTTAGATGTGGGACTTGTCTACATTAACAGCAAAACCTTTATTCTTCGGTATAACGCAACACAGGACGCACAGCCGGTTCCTCTGTCGGTGCTACAGCGAAACAGTCAACGTCGAGCGACCCACCTCCCCGCCATCAATAGTAACCAATCGTTGTTCCTTCGAGCTGGATCCAAAATACAGTCTTTTTTTTCATTGGATCATTAAACTTGTCACAATCAAAAAATAAATGCCAAAAACAGAAGAAAAAAGAATAAACATGAGATTGTAACCTTGTGGAAATGTCCACAACATACATATTAACCTTACAGCTAAATCTAAATAATTCAAAATACCTAATATCATAATTCGTGCAATAATGCACATTTTTGTTTTATGCTCTACAAGTTAGCACTTGACGACAATCTCACCTGGTGGTAAGTGATGAGGCAGTCTAGAATGGTAGCGTGCTAACCTGTTAGGAGTATGGTAAGCCCACGCTCCTAATTGGTTTCTACGGGACATCGTGCTGGAACGCTAAATCGCTTGGCGACACGTCTTTGTCAATAGGGTGGTAACTAGCCACGGCCGAAGCCTCCCACCACACCATACTCGAGCCAGGAATCGAACCCACGACCTCCAACTTTATAACGCTACAGCGCACGCACTGCACCTCTGAGGTCGTCAAACAATTAAATAAAAATATTATATGCAACATATAATTACTCAAGTGAATTCTAGTCGTAATTGTTTTTTAAAAGAGATCACAGAACTAAAGATAACCTTACTGGTAGCCATCCTTCAATAGGAGACGACATTTTCGTGTCTTGACACGTCAGGGGTACAAAAATAGTGGCAGAGCTGATGCCGACAACATGACACGGAAGTTTATCTGGTCCCCAAGAACTACAAAGGAAACGCGTGGAGACTTCGTATTGGACGAGCGCGATTTTTTCACACTTTTCTTGAATTAATGTTTGTTGGCTAATTTTGAAAAGGACTGGTGTTGGTTGTGTCGTGGACATTACAGTTTTGGTGTCGTTTGTGTAGTGGCTAGTTTTTTGAATGGTTAACATGTATTAATTTGAGAACGGTTTGGCGCCCGCCGAGTGCGAAGTTTCACGCCATTTTTCCCTAACTTCAATTCTACTTTGCTATAAACTTGACATTGGCTAATCTGTGTAAAGCCATAAAAAACAAAAAAACAAAAAGGAAACGCGTCAAATTCGTTTTTAGACGAACTTGAAGTGAGGTGGTTGATCAGAAGATTTTTTAACGTAGAGGCCGTTATGTCTGGCACGAGTTGACTACGTTCCTACTTTACACAGCATCTGTGTAACGTTGTGTCTATACACTCTCAGCATTACACTTTCTTTACTTGTTATAGAAAAACGGAACTCTCTCTGTCAATAAGGTCAAGTAAATAGCGTTAACATTGGACCGTGTAACGCAAAGAGCTTCTTTCCGAAGCTCGCCAAACAGCCCGGTTACGCTGTTGCAACCAATAGGGTTAGCACAGCTATAATAGTCAGTCCGAAAAAAAAAAAAAAAAATTGATGAACTTTTTCGGGTTCCGTACCAAAAATGTTAACTCATATAAGATTACATTACTCTGTTGTCTGTTGTAGGCACTAACTCTTCTTCAATGATGATCGCATAACTACTTATATTTAATTATCCTATATTTATTTCATAGTTACACAGTCTATATGTTCCTTTTTTTATACACTACAAGTTAGCTCTTGACGGCAATCTTACTAGATGGTAAATGATGATTAGATAACTGAATACCCCTTAGTAAGGTAAACCCATACTTACTTTATTTTTTTAGTGCATCATTAAACTGGTCACAATCAAAAAATAAATGCCAAAAACAGAAGAGAAGAATAAACATGAAATGTAACCTTCTGGAAATTACCACATCATGGGTAATTAAAATTAACCTTACAACTAAATCTAAATAACTCAGAGTACCTTTTTTTGATACTTCAAGTTAGCCCTCGACGGCGATCTCACCGGGTGGTAAGTGATGATGCAGTCTAGAATGGTAGCGGGCTAACCTGTTAGGAGTATGGTAAACCCACGCTCCTAAATGGTTTCTACGCGACATCGCGCCGGAACGCTAAATCGCTTAGCGACACGTCTTTGTCAGTAGGGTGGTAACTATCCACGGTCGCAGCCTCCCAATAAGACTGGAACCGGGATTCGAACCCAGAACCATCTACTTTATAATGTGGCAGCACACGTGCTGCGCCACGGAGTTCGACAAAAATTATAGAGTTTGTTTAGTTCGTCGAATGTAATAGAAACCAAATAACAATTTTGATTACATCACGCCATTCTATCAGTTGATTAAATACAAAAAAACTATCTAACATCGAGTGTGTGTATCGTTTCACTTCTCGTTAAAATGTACAACTCAACAATTATAGCATCGCGATAAAACTTTACTGAAGAAAGTGAGCAAGACATTATATGTTCGGAACTTTTGACGACCAGCATGGCGAAGCGCGTGCTCTGTCGCATTATAAAGTTGGAGGGCCTGGGTTCGATTCCCGAATCGAGTCTGTTCTGTTGAGTGGCTTCGGCCAAAGCTAGTTACCACCCTACCGTCAAAAACGTTTCGCCAAACAATTAGGAGTGAGCTTACCATACCCGTAACAGGTTAACCCGCTACCATCTTTGACTGCATCATCAGATAGCCGTCAAGGGCTAACTGTACCCCTCTTAGTTTTAAGTTTTATTTTTATATCCATCATCTTTAGGTAATTAACGTCATATTACGAGCGCACGGATGAGACATCACCCTCTCTTATAGGAGAAAGGAGACACTAAGGAGTATTTTTTAATTGGATTTTAGTCCATCAGGGAAGCCGTGATAGCCTAGTGGTTTGGACATCCGCCTCCAAATCAAAGGTCGGGGGTTCGAACCCGGGAATGCACCTATAACTTTACGGAGTTATGTGCGTTTTTAAGCAAATAAAATAACGCTTGCTTCAACTGTGAAGCAAAACATCGTGAGAAAACCTGCACGCCTGAGAGTTCTCCATAATGTTCTCAAAGGCGTGTGAAGTGCCAATTCGCACATGGCCAGCGTGGCGGACTATGGCCAAACCTTCTCATATTGAGAGGAGACCAGTGCTCTGTAGTGAGCCGGCAATGTCTTGATCATGATGATGATGATGATGAGATTGTACATTGTCTGAGGTTAACTAAGTCTGTGATTCAGTCGAAAAATATCAAAGAATGTAAATTTTCAAAAGTCCATGAATGCTAACAATATGACTGTAAAGTTTTTCAACTTCTCGCCTCCCAATAAATTTCCCTGCTCACGTTTTCAAAGCTTCTACTCATGTAATAAGTTATTGCACATAAGATATGCATATTTTTATAGCATAGCTGGTATTGTTAGCCAGATTTGTAATGTTTATTGTGTATTGTGCAGTTTGCCACGAAGCAAGAAAACTATAAAATGTAACAAAAACTTGTACAATAACAACTGTATTATATATTATATTCTCGTCAGGCACAATTACCTTATTACAACATAACAACATTATCATAATTGATAATGTTACCCGCGACTTTGCCTATTTGGACATTTTAAATGTCTATAATATGTCACTAACTTTTTAAGCCTGTTAAAGGGTCTAGAAAAATCTTGCCAATTGTCAGGGAGACAGAATGACTTGCCATACTTACCCCTTTGAATCAAGAGATGATCTTCAAGTTAGAAAGAGAAGAAATATGCCAATCCCACATAGCGAGAGGAGAAAAAGGGGAGTGCAAAAAATCTCAATCGGCCGCTCCATTGATGCGTGAAGTAGTAACAAACCAACTGTTTCCTCGTGGCTGTAAGTTGGTAAGGGCCTGGTTTTATTCGTACTTCGTTCAGTGAGTTGATAGTGATAACAAACGCGCCCTACTCTAAGAAGAAGCCCACAAGCTCAACAAACGAAGCCAGGTAAATTCTTCTTATCACCACTCTCTCTCTCTCTCACATCTCACATGCCACTTAATATTCATTTTGAATAAGAATTTCCATGTTTCTGTTTCTGCTGAAATTTGTATCTGTCACTTTATGTCGCTTTTAATAGACAATATAAACTATGCAGGATAAACGTTCAATATACGCCAAACTGGCAGTTCTAGGAGAGTAAAACACACACACACTCACAAACATAAACATCTCTCCATTATCAAGAAATGATTGATTAGTGCATCCAGACGAAATCCGGGAAAACGTCCAATATCTTTTGTATCGACTGAAATCCTTACACCATTTGAGAAAGCAACTGGCAATCTTTTAAAGATATTTCATCATCGCGATATGTCAAAATTTCATTATTAGTGCATACATAAAAGTATTATACAATATAATATTTGTATGTTCATTCTCTAGCGAAACCATTGATCAGAAAATGACGAAAATTAGGACTATTTTATAATGGTGGTGGGTAAAAATCCCACATAACCCGAGATCTTTCTAGAAAGCCGGGTATCTAGGAAGGGATCCCCTCCCCTTCCCGTCAACAAAACAACAAGCGTGTTCCGTGGACGTCCGCGTCCAAAAAATTTATGTATAACTTTTTTTCCCGTTTCTTTATAGTTTACGTGCCATAACAATTATCAACGGCCGAGTGCACCGGTTATACATAAATTCGGAAACCACCGCTCATGACGTATCCTAATTAACATTAAAACGGCGCGGTTTATATTCTATTATGAATTTCAAGAAAACGTAAGTCGAATATAATGTGCTAGACTCCAAGAGCATAATTATTATTCTTTTTAATTACCCCACTGCACTTAGTAGTACATGCGAAGAACGAACGGTTTGCGGTCAAAAAGAAAAGTTGTATCTGAACGCTAAACTACACACAATTAGGTTTTATGGCTGTGCGATAAGTGTGCCATTATGTCTGGTTTAACTATGCCATTGTAAAAATACCTATCGTCTGTGTCTTCAGACAATTAAACTTACAGTTACATTAAACTTTATTATAACCAAATAAGTATTCAACGCGCAGTGAATCTATAAAATGCTAAAGTATATGTTTTATTTGTGTGACTTAATAATTGTAGGAGGAACTTACTTGGTTATAAACAAAATGCACGCACGAAAACTCTTTTACCGTCCGACCCTCCGTTATCCCAAAACCATCCAACCCCCGTTATCCCAAACGTCGCCTAAGTCGAGGTTCGGCCTCACAGGAGGCAGACGTTCCCTTAGTTTCTTCGAACCCTAAGGCTCAAAATTGCTTCTGGCAGAGCTTCTTTCCGAAACTAGCCAAACAGCCCGGCTACGCTGTCGCGACCAATAGGGTTAGCACAGTCAGTCGAAAAAAAACGAAAACTCCTGTTTCAGTCTGGTATCACAGCGAGTTGGCACATCTAGTTCCCAAAGTACCTGATACTTAAAATTTCTATCGGCACGAATACTTCCGAAAACAAGTTCAAGTAACAATTCTGCACGGCCAGCATGTGCAGAGGGCAAAATTTTTATCCTCGATTATATCCACTGACCAGACATAGAATGTACTAGTCCACCATATATAGTCCACCATATAGATATAATCATGGTATAAAATTTGGTCTCCTGCTCATGCTATCCTTGGTGAGTTAATAGTTGATAGGTAAAAAACTTTTGCGTAAACTTGCTTTCCCAATTATAATATCAGATTGGCAGAAATTAGATTCTACTTAGTAGAAGGAAATCGTATGCTGGTCTTGCGGTTGTCGTTTTTGACTAAGATTAAATAAAAGACTTAAGGTTCATGATGTCCTGGATTCGTTTTCCGTGTCGGTATAATCAGAATCGCGCCCAGGGCTTCCAACTTTATGCAACAGTGCAAATTTCGGTAGAAAGAAATTTATCAAACAAACTAAAACTTTGTGAGTATAATCACCTCCTCCATCCGGTCATAGGTTTCTCCCTCAAGTCCTCCTCGCTAAGGCCGTGGAGTCCTATGCAGGCGAGAAACCAGGCGGTCACTATCAGGAAGCATATGACTATCACCCGAAATGGTAATAAGATGACGGTGAAGATGGCAGTCTGAAACAAACGTTTGAGTTGATTATTTATTCAAATTCAAATAATCTTTATTCACATAGTCCTTTAAAAGGCCTTTTTGACGCGTCAATAATTTACATAGTTGTGATTTGATGGTGATAACTACATTCGAAAACTAAAGCTATGAGGGTTCCAAACGCTCCCCGCTCTAAGAAGAAGCCCACAACAAACTTAGCCGGATTTTTCTTATTTATTTAGGAAACTCTCCGTAGAAAAAATCCTCGGAAGACCTTATAGTGGCCCAAATCGAAGTAAAATTTTGTGTTACTTAATTTACGTAAAATTTTGTGGCAACAGTTAAATATTATAAACGTAATTTAAATTAACACAAAAATTATATAATAATACTTAATAGCAAAAAAATTAAATTCACAAAAAATATTATGAAATAATATGAATAATAGAAAAAAAAAACTAGATTCACAGTCTACTTTCTAATAATATTATTATATTTAATCTTCTTTCTGAGCTGGAGCATCGGGGTGTGAAATAAGTCTAACTCCGAATATTATATCATATCTATGCTAACACAAATAAATGATATTTAAGTGTCTGACGGATTAAGCTGAGTTATATCAAATGGTTCAGTTATATCAATTGGTTAAAAAAAAATTAAATATCACTTGCTTCAACGGTGAAGGAAAACATCGTGAGAAAACCTGCACGCCTGAGATTTCTCCATAATGTTCTCAAAGGCGTGTGAAGTCTGCCAATCCGCACATGGCCAGCGTGGTGGACTATGGCCAAACCCTTCTCATATTGAGAGGAGACCCGTGCTCTGTAGTGAGCCAGTAATGGGTTTATCATATCAAATGGTTTAATATGTTGTCATGTAACTGGATATATGCTTAGTTAAGGTTAAGATAACTGACATACCGACATTTCTATCAATGCTAGCTCAAACCACTAGGTGTATCAGGCTCAAATTTGACATATAGCTTTGGCACGTAGTTTTATTATAAAGGCAAGCCGCTAAGAAATTAAAACCATCACCTAAGGAGGCAATACAGTACGTTGAAAGTTGCGTGAAAGTCTGGCATCTATTGTAAGTCTTTAGCTGTTAAAGCTAGAGATAGAAGAAAATATCCATGTACCAAAAAAGTTTGGAAGATTGTATTAATGTATTTTTTTGATAGATTAAGCTCTGCTGAATATAGATCCATCGATAAACCTACAGTGTCGCTTCTAATCAAGCCCACCTTTAGCGACCTTGTACCAGATTCGTAAGTTACATCTGGTAAGTTAGGTCTGGCATCAGCCACTGATCAAAGGCTTTTCTTCAGTAAACTGCCTATTAGCCGAGGAATATAACAATCCCGAAAAGGCAACATAACGAGGTTAAGATACACGGTAAATATTGAACTGCTACAAAGAATCGAGTTTGGAATTTGGTAATCATCCAAAACAGTTGCCAGCTGCACTCACAGTAAATTGGCAACTCAGTAGATATCTAATAATTAAAATAAATTAATCTTCTTTCAATGAGGGCCTTGCCATTTTGGGAGTTCTTTTGAACTGTGAAAATTTCGTCGCCAAATTAATTTTCTTTATAAGACCAACTTCTGTTTTAGCATCTCGGTATATTCATATTATTAATATAATATGAACCGCTCAACCCACCTAGAGGAAGTCTAACATAGAGATTGCTTGCATAAAAACTGCAGAATACTTTTTAGACCGGAAAACCCACTGTTTAGAAGGTTCTAAAATACCGATAATATCGCGGAATAACTTGTGGGCTACGGCTAGTTTTTTTATAATCTTCTATAGGTATTAATTAACGTATAAAACAGTTGACTTCTGACAGGTAGATAAAGCCAATTATGATGAAGAAATATTATATGAAGTTCAATTTACCAATTCCATAAAGTATGGTACGGTATTTCAAACCAAACTGAATTGGCCCCTATATACAGAGCAATTTTAATAGTATATTTAATTTCAGCTTTAAATTATCCCTCAAACTTTAAGCGATGGATATATTTAACATTTTGACACATTTTCAAAATAAAATCTTTCGAATTCAGTGTATTCATCAAGCAGAGCTTCTGTGAGGGAAACTGCATGCCCGACAGTTTCTCCATAATGATCAAAGGCGTGTGATGATGCACACTTGGCCAGCGTAAAGAACCGACAAAGCCGTGTCGCCAAGCGATTTAGCGTTCCGGCACGATGTCGCGTAGAAACCAATTAGGAGCGTGGGTTTACCATACTCCTAACAGCTTAGCACGCAGCTCGCTACCATCCTAGACAGCATCACCACGAACCACCAGGTGAGATAGCCAAAAAAAAGCCACCCGCGCCGTGTAAACCTAATTTGAATGATGATGATAATCCTTCAGAGGCCCTTTATAACGATTTAATTTATAAATAATGACTCTAGATCAACTTAAATGTCAACAGCTTGTTATTTTATACATTGCTGTTCCGCCCAATTTAATTTAATTTACCTTTTCCACAACATCACGCAAGCAAATGATTTATTTACGAAAAGTATATTATAAATTGGATACCAAATTTGTTAAGATTAGTTTCAAGAGTTACAACTTTTTCAACTTTCAACAACATGAAATAAAAAAAATCAATCAATCAAATTTTTAATGCATTTAAAAATTGCACATTTTTTTTTTTTTACAGTTCTATAAATTAATTTAAATTACTTTTATATATATTTACATTTCTAACCACGTTCAAAATTAAATAATTCATTATAATTGTACTAATTTTTACAGAATTTCTAAAGAAGGTAAAAAGAGTTAGTTTTACGTATCGTTTAAAATATGTATCTTCCTATAGAAGGGCATTTTACGACAAGGCCTTCATGAAGGTTTAACTTATAATATTTCTTTAAGTAGACAGTTATATCATTATAAGTGCGCAACACAAGTTCTTAAAATAATGTTTAAAAAGTTCATCATATGTTTTGTTTGTTTGTCTGAAATTTATTGTAATGTTTTTACGTATATAATGTATGTATAATAGTAGTAGTAGTAGGAAAAGTAGAGAGTTTACGTAGAATCCAATTATTATCACACTTGGAAATGTTTCTACATCTATCTGTAAAATCTATATTTGTATCTGTCTCGCTTCATTAGAAAGGGTGTTCTGTCAAGGTAATGGTGAAAAACATAAAACGATGAGATAGAAGACGGAATTCTTGCGGAGTAAAAAACGAATGATGAACAACGATGAACAATGATGATGATATCCAAAAACCAAGAGGAAACTAGATTAAATATTCTTGTGAAATACTTTGTTTTTTTACGCTGGGAAATTCGTTTACTCCGGAAGCGAAGCGGGGGTGACTGCACCGCTTCCAACTGGGTATGTGGGACTCCCCGGCGGCCAGATTGGCGACCAGAATACCCACTAACAACCAGCGAAGCTCATACGCCTCGCCTGGTGGCTGGGTTACGGGAACGTTCGCGCACTCAACCGCAACCCAACCAGCGGCGTCCGCCGAGGCAGACCCTCCAATTCTTGTAGAATAATTACCGATCGACATGTAACATTGCCGCTATGTTCGAAACCGCGGAGTTGTACTTTTAAAAATTCGTAGTTGGTATGTTAGAATTCTTAATTAATTCACAGAAATTTCACTAACAAATCATGAAATCAGTTCGATGGTAAAACTCTTAGGGGCGAACGAGAACAAACAGTTTTCGAAATATACTCATAGAATACTAATAGACAAGTGACCTTGGGACGTTACTCCAAAATTTGCAATTAGTTTTTTGCAACGTTCCTTCGTAACGTATCTTGAGTATTTTATGGAAATTTCAATTAGAAATCGTCGAATGCGGTCTGCCACCGCCAGTTCTTCACAATCGATCCGAGACAATACAGTTACCTAATAGGTAATACCTACTAAAGCTTGAAGGTAAACATCTTTACGTCACGCAAACTCGCAAACCTGTATAGAATGCAATAGGCTGCTTGGGTAGGGTTGACTTAGTAACCTTGACTTATAATAATATTGCCAATAATATTAAGTGTATATATTTTTATGATATGTACTAGCTGACGCTCGCGACTTCGTCTGCGTTGAGTTGGTCTGTTTGTTTGTCTTTCAATCACGAAGCAATAGATTACTAACCCGAATTACTTGAAATAATTACAGGATAAACATTAAAGTATCGCGCGGTACTGGATAGTACTTGGACATTGCAACATTACTTTATTTTTTTCTAAAATAAAAGTAGCCTTAGTTACTCCTTATTACATCAGCTACCTGCTAATAAAAGTCCCGTAAAAATCGGTCCAGCCATTTCAGAGATTAGCCGGAACAAACAGACAGACTGACAGACAGACACACGCAAAAGTTGTAAAAAAAAATATTTTGGTGTATGTACCGTATACATATTCATATGCATGCAGTAAATAACGGTTATTTCAATATTACAAACAGACACTCCAATTTTATTTATTTGTATAGATTATATACTGCGTTATTTTTATGTTATTGCTTTAATGTATTTATGACGTCATCCGATGGAGAACTCTGACTAGACTTAAAGGTTTTGAAGGGATTTCACACTAGAGCTGCTTGTGAACAGCTCTATGCGATTTTTGTATGTCTTTATTTCATCTATATCATTTCTAACGCTGTGTGTTTATAGTGTGCCACTCCAGCACCTTGGTATTCAATGACAGTTGCTTCGAACTATAAGTTCTGCCCAACTTCAAATTAAATTCACAATAATCTTTATTCAAATAGTCCTTAAAAGGCACTTTTGACGCGTCAATAAATTACATAGTAGGTAGTTATTTCATGGTGATAACTATATTCGTAAACTTAAAACTAAAGCTATGAGGGTTCCAAATGCACCCCGGTCTAAGAAGAAGCCTACAACAAACTTAGCCGGGTTTTTTTATTTTCATTTTTCGTTATCACCATCTCACATAATGAATAAGCCCATTTCCACTTAGCCACGCATTTCGCTGAGCTCAACCGGTAATTCCTATCCTCATTCCTCATTTGATCCGTAGAGATACGCCGAGCTCATCTCTCTGAGTTATTAAGAGCTCAAACGCCCGTTGATTATCTCTACGGTTTCTAATTTAAAACTACTTCGAGACAGCAGCCCGACACCCCAACCCTCTACCGGTTGAGGCTTGCGATTACACCCCCGACCCAAACGCCCCTCTCATAAAGAGACGCCCGAAAAACGTCATAATCGACCCGGACGACCAACTGACGTTAGACAACGCTTCGCAGGTAGGTCACACTACACAAAATACAACACAGCGTCTTCGCCGGCGAAGACGAGGTCCCCGCTATCTGACGTCATCCGTACGTGGACTCTATCCACGGGCACGGGGGCGCTCGGACTGACACACCAGTCCAACAAACCCACCAAATCCCAACGTCACCCTAAGTCGAGGTCCGAGCCTCACAGGAGACGCCCTTAGGGGGACGTTCCCTCAGAAGTCGTCGAGCCCAGGTGCTCCACTCTCAGGCTGAGCTTCATGCTCGCCAAAAACCCCCGGTGACGCAGTAGTAACTATTCTGGTTATCTGCAATTGTCAATTCGAAAAATAACGGTTTCTAATAAACTTTTTTTTTTTTTTTTTCACGCTGGGAAATGCTTTTACGCATCCCCTCCGGAGGCGACGCAGACAAGACTGCGCCGCTTCCGACGGGGTATGTGGGACTCCCTGGTGGCCAGGCTGGCGACCAGAATACCCACTAAAACCCAGCGATGCTCCTTCGCGTCGCCTGGAGGCTGGGTCACGGGAACACTTGTGCACTCGACCGCGGCCCAGCCAGCGGCGTCCACCGAGGCAGACCCTCCACGGGGGGCCTATATTGACCCCGAGCTCCATCCGAGGCGCGCCAGGACCATTGGACGCGCCTCACGACCCGAGGAATTCTAATAAACTTACATTACTGATGCGTGAGATTTGGTAACGAGGTACATTTGGTTTACAATTGAACTTTGTCGGTCAATGTAAAATTGTAATTTATGATTTTTTAATTAGTATTTAATTTTTTTTTTTCTTTTTATTTACCACAAGTTAGCCCTTGACTGCATCTCACCTGATGGCAAGTGATGATGCGGTCTAAGATGGTAGCCGGCTAACCTGTTAGGGGTATGGTAAACTCATACTCCTAATTGGTTTTTACACAACATCGTGTCGGAACGCTAAATCGCTTGGCGACACGTCTTTGTCGGTAGGGTGGTAACTAGCCACGGCCGAAGCCTCCCACCAGACCAGACTCGAGCCGGGAACCGAACCCAGGACCTCCAACTTTAAAATGCAACAGCGCATTCGCTGCTCCACGGAGGTCGTCGAAAATTTGGTTACCTGAATCGAACGATCTGTTCTATGAATGCAGTTACCACTTCGGTTTCGCTACTTGATTAGTTAGGGCAGTCTTTATATTATGTGGCTATAATTATATGTACAAGAAATGGGCAACGTAAGAAACCTTACAACGCATAAGGAAAACTAAAATATACTGCAGTATTACTTAAGAGGAAGGACCTAGTCGAGCAAACCACTCTTGATCAGATAAAAAGTAAATATGACCTCGTGGACCTAGTTGTCAGCATGTTCGACTACAGATAACGAGGTTATAGTTTAGATTACTGGGTTGGGTAAAAACTTTAATTGGGTCGTGTCTGGTCTGGTGGGAGGCTTCGGCCGTGGCTAGTTACCACCCTACCGACAAAGACGTGTCGCAAATCGATATAGCGTTCCGGCACGATGTCGCGTAGAAACCAAGTAGGAGTGTGGGTTTACCATAACAGGTTAGCCCGCTACCATCTTGACTGCATCATCACTTACCATCAGGTAAGTGTGCCGTCAAGGGCTAACTTGTAGTGTATTAAAAAAAAATGTTCGTCAAGTAACATTCAGCACCAGCCTGGAGTTAGGAAATTGCCATTAAAAATCCCGGTGCCTCTGAGAGCTGGTAAAGTTTTATAATATACTAGCTGGCACCCGCGACTTCGTCTGCGTCATGCATAGCTCTCAGATGGTTGATTATTTCCTACTTACTTACAATTCACACAATATATTTTTAAATTGTAGCCTATGTGTTATTCTGATGTATGAGTTATATTATTGTAAAGTTTATTAAAATCCATTCAGTAGTTTTAACGTGAGAGAGTAACAAACTTTCGCGTTTATTATATTAAGTAGGATTATTATATAATATTTAGCTTCAAGTGTCACAATTGCAACCCTGAGAGGAGGTCCGTTACTATAAGACGTACGACGACTGAGGAATAGGTTTTATTGCCACACTTTAAAAAAATGTAAACAGGAAGTGACTAATTATAATTATATATTTTGACTAATTATAATTATATATTTTTCAAGCTCTGGTTTAAGTCAGGCGTGCGTTGCAGTGCCACTTACGAAACAACAATGAGGTATAAGATAATTTCAGAGGCCTCTTAGGGACGAACAACATTTATTTCATGGCTAGCATAACATAACAATTATTTAATGTATGTTCATAAAAATATTGATAAATTCAAGAAAAAAATGGACTGTAACGCACTGAACATCAGAAGTAAAAGTAAACTTGTAGTACCGTTTAGTAGGCTGCACAAAATTAGTAACTCATTCAAAGGAAATTGTATTTTATTCTATAATAAATTACCTATTGATATCTTGGAGATGTCTATCAATAAGTTCAAAGTTTTTATAAAACGAAAGCTTGTAGAAAAATCATATTATGATATTATGGATTATATAAACGATAAAAAAGCTTGGGTGTGAATTGCTCTATCTCCATAGGTACTATAGTTTATTATTAATTTTATTCATTATGTGAGATGGTGATAACGAAAAAAAAGAAAAACCCCGGCTAAGTTTGTTGTGGGCTTCTTCTTAGACCGGGGCGCGTTTGGAACCCTCATAGCTTTAGTTTTAAGTTTACGAATATACCTAGTTATCACCATGAAATAACTACTGTGTAAATTATTGACGCGTCAAAAGTGCCTTTTTAAGGACTATTTGAATAAAGATTATTTTGAATTTGAATTTGAATTTAACATCACAATAGTAAAGTCGTTTTGGAATATCGAAACACACTAACGTTATCGTAAACAGCTTACGGAAATGTTGAAACAAGGTTTATATTAATTAAGTGTTTCGATACTCGAAAGCGACTCCTCGATCGCGAGTACAAAGTACAAACTTGTGATCGAACTGAGGTTCGATTGAGAATTTTCTTTTTTTCGGTCAATAGAAGATATTCAATACTAGATATAAAGGCGCATAGTCTAGTAAAAAATTAGACCGGTTTTTTTATCCCTTCAATAGCATTGAATTAAAAATCTGGATATTCAATAAATATTTCAATATTCGTGTAGATAAACACGAATAATCAAGCTTTAACAATTTATTTAAGCCGCTTTTTTATATGTTTTACGCACTAATATCTGGAGCTACTATTCTGATTTGGAGAATCTTTTCATTGCAAATAAAATTAAGTACCTACCTATCAGAAGATTGACGTGGACGAGAGCGTGGAGGGTATGTGGTAAAATGTTATGTATGCAAAAATCACAGTAGTATTATAAAAGCGAAAGTTTGTATGTAAGCGTGTTTGTGTACGTGCGTATGTTTGTTACTCCTTCACGCCGAAATTACTGAACAAATTTGGCCCAAATTTTGAATGGAGATAGATTATTGCCGTGATGAACATATAGGCTCCTTTTATCAGGGTAAAATCCATGATTTTTGCGTGTTTTGTGAAAAAACTAATTGTTTAATCCATGTCGATGAACTACAATTATAACTATAGTTTGCAAATTATTATAAAATTAGGGAGGGGAAACGGTAAATGAGACAGGAATGAGATATCTTCAATTACAGACATTGCCATATTTCAGGAATTATTATAACCCTTGATTAAGTTCCTGGCATCATCTAATTATAAATTGTTGGAAATTTGTTTTACATAATTACTCCACCAAAATTGGTAGTTCGTGTGTTCTATGTATGGCCATGATCCACGTGACACGTGTTTACTATGGTGGGTAACACACTTTCCCTCTGCGGTCGATGGCGGTTTAAGTGGTCAATTTCTAACTTTCTGTTCGCCTAATATCTTTTGAATTGCGCTGGTAAGCTAAAAAGGGGTCAAGTGCGTCTCCAAGGTAGATACGTGAAGAGGATTTAGCACACCATTATATTTTTTTTCGTTTCGCATCAGAATTAAAAAACAAAGGCTTTTTGTTTTCCGTTAGTTAAAAATTACGTATTAAATTCATGTTTCAACTCGATAATATTAGTTATTAATTTATTTCATAAAAAAGATAGCTTGGTAGTGATTAAATGATTAAGGAATAGCCTACCTATAGAGATGGAATATTTTCAGTAGGTACCTTTAATAAGTAGTACCTACAATAAGCATAATTGAGCATAGAAACAGTTTTATTGCGATAAAACAGACACTGTTTAATTTAGTTATATTAAATGAAAATAATACGGTTTAGATACACAGGAACGTGAATTAATGTAAATTTTGAGTTTGCCGATAAAATAATTGAAATTGTATTTGTTTAACATAGCTCCATAATGAACGGATTTTTTTCATGCTGCATATCCGAATCGTACGAGTATATACGATATTCGTATTATAAAAGCGTAGGTCGCAATGAGCTAAAACCATATATTTTTTTATACTATAATATTTCGAGGAAAAAAAAACAAGAGAGAATCATTTTCATAACAAATCGTTCCGCGTTTCGCAACCCTCGCGGGAGTCTGCGCAAATAGCACTTGTTTTTATTGTACACTATAAATAATTTGTATAAAAAAAAAAAACATATTTTTAACATCACTAACGATTTTTTCTTACCCGTATTTTATCATATGTGTTGTCCAGTTCCAATTTGTGAACAAATGGGTTTAATATTTGGGCACGCATGCCGTCTGCCGAGAAAGTGGCAGTTTCACTGTGCATTTTACCATTCATTTTCACGAGAACACAGCGACTTATTGCGTGTTATTAAATAATTCAATACACTTTTTCACTCATTTTATCAACACGATAATGGGTTACGTATTGTTATAACACCGTATTTAATTTATAAGGCGAATATTTTTCGTAATCAATTAACCCGACCGAGGTTCACGTACACCTCCTCTCAAGAAACAAATATAACTAACCACAGAACATTTGAAGTGACTGTCGTCCACAGAATACAATTACTCGTTTGTCACTGTTTTCATGCAACAAAATTATAATAAGAACTTCTGTATTTCCCGTTGCGTTATGTATTTTCACTTTGTGTTAGTGGATAATACAAAAACTTCGTAATGGTAACATCGATTGAGTAACGAAAACAACCCCACTTTAAATTTCTGGGGCTTTTATAAATATATACCTATATATGTACATATATTGAAGTATACAAAAGTAATAAATTTAAAAATATGCCTAAATTTGTTTTTATTATATTTTATATATAAATGTTGTGTTATTTAATTACTTTTGTAACCTATATAATCGCACAATTTGGGCAATACGTCTGCGGAATGTCGACGTCCGTTAGGTTCCCGATTCGAATCAGATCTTGTGGACACCTACTGCTTGCTACCTACCAACGTCAGAGTAAGAGTATTTTTCCACCAGAGATGTGTTTTGCTTCGGAAGGATGCTTGCTATGGATGCGTGCTATGGATGCCTTCTATGGGCCGTCGCGAATGGTGTAGCTATGTGCAGAGCACCTACAGTATGCCCGCCACTGAAAGTAGACGTACCATCGTGGAAGCAAAAAGTTAGTTTATATCTCGCAATGTGCGAAGTAGAACTCATGGCGGCGCATCTTCCTCGCACAGCTACGGAGCTTAATATTAATGGAAATGGTCACATATTTTCGTAGCGTAGATTTCACATCTTCGCAGCATAGTTGCATAGCACATCTCTGGTGGAAAAGCACCCTAAGGCTTTCTTAATCAGTAGATTAAGATAGTGTTGGCAGCACTAGTTTGATGTTTAAAGTTGTACTGGTGGTGTTGTATTCTGTGGCAGTAATTATGTTTTCTATGGTAACTAGTTAAAATGTCATTCAAAGCAAGCCAAGCGTGATATAAAATAACGTTTTCTTTCAGCAGCTTTCGTTTTGCTATTTGCTTACAAATATTTTAATAAATATGAACTTTTATTCATATTATGGAAACAAAAGTGCAAAAGCAAATCGTTGACTACTTTTCGTGCTTCGAAGAATTCTACAATACATCCAAAAGTAGTTTGAAAATTTGCCAAAACTGCGCAATTTCTATAAATAAACTTATTCATCGGTGCCGGAGTATTAAAGAGTAAGATTCATTTGATAATTGTTTTTGTTATTGTGCATAGTTTAGAATTGTACAGAGTGAAAGAATGGGACTTATTTCAGGGCTCAAATAGTTGGTACCCCATTGGAAGAATTTGAAGGGCTCCAAAGTAAATTGTTATCATCTTTACATAACCTCATTTCCGAAGAAATTCAAGAGGTACAAAAACAAAGGTAAGTTAAGTTTCTATTAATGTTTATTCAAAGATTGCTCAATTGTGTTATGATAATGTAGCCCAGATTATGGCATAATATCCATTAATTAATAGATTACAAATATAATAAATATTAAATTAAGGTTAGTAATTACTTTTAAATTACTAAATAAAATAGTATGGCAAGTATTAAAAGATTTTATCTATATATTGTATTCAATACATATTATATATTGAACTTGAAAAGTGAGAGAGGTACAGTTAATTACTATTAACTGTACACTTTTCTCTTGCATGTAAATAATTAATTCAAAGTTTATATTAAAAGTAAGCTTGTAGATTTTTTTATAGTACAAAAGATTATTTAAATTTTATAATAATTATCTATACTAAAGAAAGTTAATTTAAAAAATTTAAAACTGTCCATGTTGGTGTCTGACCACAATCAGTGTCAGGTTCTGTAGTTTCACATTGCAAATGGTAGATTAATACTTTGTGTTTTATGTTATAAGTTTAAGGATTTATGTAAATAACTTACAACTCTTGGTTGGGGGACACTAGACTCTAACAAAACTTAGCACCTTTAAACTTAATATTTTATTCACAGAATCCCTGAATTGAGAAATGGTGTTTACACATCCACAATATTAAAAGAAAATATTCAACAAAATTCCACATTTAAAAAGTAGGGGAGATAACTCATCAAGCCTGCTATTATAATTGCCTATAAGTTGATTGATGAGAGGTTACCAAGGAATATTTACCATGCTATTTATAGTATATTTTGTGCAATAAATTGTAAAAGTATAAAGTAATAAGTTAAAAATGCACCACTAAGTGTAAACTTGCTTATTGTGTATGAATGGAAATTTTACTAATTCTGTTTAGTGTTTTTTTTATAGTTTTTTTTCATTTGTAAATTATATATTATTATGATTATTTATAATAAGCAGCAAATTTTATTTCAGATCTGTAGTTGATGAGTTATTTGAACAACTTTGTAACAAAAGCAGACATCTCTTTGAAAGTTGCAAAGAAGTTGACTTCATTCAAAAAACACAGTTAATAAGTGGAACACCACTTCAACCTCCATTGGAACAAATACTAGAATTTGTGTCAGACACAATTTCATTTGGTGGTCAAATTTGTGCCCAGATTGAAACCTCCTTAGACATATTGGCCCTAAAAGGGTTAAACACACCATCTCTAGTTGAAAACTTTAAAATACCCGTCGATTGGCTGCGAAAAGTATCTGACATTATAGCTTACACATCCTTTTGCTCGGAAAACGATATTTAAATACATAAAATGGACCTCCTAGGATCAATTTTAAATTCCATGCAAAAGCCTCCTTCAGCAAGTGATGAGCAAAAAAAAGCTATAAAGAAGCAAAAAGAGGCAATAGAACGTAAACACCAGCAAGAAAAACATATTTTAAACAAGTTCTGTAAGAGAGTTGAAGAGAAAATAAGCAATTTTATTAAGGATGGCACTAAAGTGTCTTTGCAGTTTGAGCCGATGGACCAAATGTACAGATCTGTGATCCGCGATGTTGCCACAACAGCTGGGGCTCAGGTAAATTTGTCAGTAAAGTCATTTTAGACTTTCCTATTTTAGTCTAAAATAGATATTAGACTTCAGTAAGTTGTTTTAGGTTGTTTACTTTAGTGTTTGTGGTTAGTCTCGCTCAGTTTTAATATATTATATTGTTTTAAAGCGGAGATAGCCTAGTGGTTAGAGCGTCAACCTCCTAATCAGAGGTCGACGGTTCGAATCCGGGCACGCACCTCTAACTTTCGGAGTTATGTGCGTTTTTTAAAAATTAAAATATCATTTGCTTCAACGGTGAAGAAAACATCGTGAGGAAACCTGCATGCCTGAGAGTTCTCCATAATGTTCAAAGGCGTGTGAAATCTGCCAATCTGCACACAGCCAGCGTGGTGGACTATGGCCGAACCCTTTTCATATTGAGAGGAGACCCATGCTCTGTAGTGAGCCGGTAATGTGTTGATCATGATGAAGTTGTTTTAGGTTGTATTATAAACTTAAATATTAAAATTTCATTAAAAAATAACTTTAGTGATTATGGTTAGTCTTGCTCAGTTTTAATATATTATATTGTTTTTAAAGTTACCCTCGTGTTAATTTAGTGAGAATTAACAAAGAATTCCAGAATGAATGGCTACCATATTCTAATGAATAAAATTGTTGTAACTATTTATGATTCTTAGTAACTTTTCTCTTTTTAAAGATTATGATGTAGTCCAAAGTGCCCTGACTAATCTTCTGTATGGCTTGCATAGGAACTTAAGACCTTGCAAGGAGTAATCTAATTAGTTGTTTACATAATAGTTTGCTCTAAATATTTCTCATATTTCAGGTATATTCATTTGGACAGGAAGGCGTAGACCGCTATGCGGTTGTGTACTTAAAAGATAAAGGACCCTCTGAAGATGAGCTAAGCGTACGTCGAGAGGGAGGTGTATGGGATGAAGAAAAATCTGCAGAAATGGCTCAAAGACGCATAGACATGGTAAAACAAGCAGAGTTAGATGACCTTGAAGAGAAATCTAGGAAACGTAAGCATGGTGTGGATGAACTCAGTGGTACATTCTATAAGCAGAAGTACGCTCACTTGATAGGCCAAGATGCAGCCCTAAATGCTGCTCAGAAAACCAATATGAACAAGAGTTACGGAGAAGTTCCTAGCGAGAACAAAAAGGATTCAAGGTCTATAGAACAGACTATGGCTGATATAAGAGCTAAAAAGGTTAAAAAGGCGGAATCCAATCAAGCAAATGCTGACAGTGAGGTTCATAACATTGACAATGCGGGTACTCATATTCAAAATGAAGGCAGTGATGTTACCCATGTGGGTAGTAGTAATTCACGGTGAGATTAGTAATATTAACTCATGACTTAGACTTCATATTATATCTAAGCCAAGATGGCTGTGAATATGCACCATCTAACGTTTAGAATTCACTGTCAGTAAAGTGGTGTTGCCTTTACAAATCTGAATTTAAACAATTTTAAATACCTTTTGATTATAGTATCTGTTTAACAAATTTTTAACAGTTAATATTACACAAAGTTCCATAAACATTCATTTCATTTTTAGTTACATGGGTTATTTAATGAAAATTTACTGTTAAAGCAAGTAAATTGTTATCAATATTAAAGTTAAAGTATATTAGTAAAATATTTGTAATTTCACTTCTAGTAAAATGAATACATAAACAAGTGGAGAACAGATAGATGAAAATTGTATAAAACATTACTAAGCAATAAATTAAGATATTTATATCTAAACTTAACCTATCTGTTCTACATTGTCTATAGGTAATATTCAGTAATTGTTTAACTAACTGCATTACTATTAGTATAAGATTTGTTAGCTCTCAATTGTAGAGTCGCATTCGAGTATCGAAACACACCAATCAATGTATATTAAAACTTATCTACCTTGATTTAAAACTCGAATTTGTGCACACTTCCATACATTTGTTTTATAAAAATAATTACGCAAATTGCGACTCTAATCCTAAAGTATAAGACTTATTTTACTTTGACGTCATAGGGTTTCGACAAACGAAATAGACTTCATTATACGGTACAGTTATAAATTAAATATATAACATAGTTCCAATAAAGCTAATCTATTATCTATTCTAAAGTGAATAAGGACTGTTATCAAAGACCTATATTCACTATAATTTGTTAATTAGCATCTTGTTATATAAATAATCGCTTTAAATTACTTTTTGCCATTAGTTGACTGTTATAAATTTATCTGTGTCATGTTTTTGTCTAAATTTGTTGACATATTTCATATGTCATTCAGACCGAATCCTCATTCGGAATCTATCAACCCAGTGAATGAATGAATGATGAGGGATTTAGGATAGTGCCTATTATAATCATTCCCTGAGACATTGTTGAGTAGCAGCTAATAAAATTCACCGGTCAATATTAGGCATGTTTTTTGGGAATTTCTCGCATCCTTTATTTTAAATGTGTAAATTACAAGGTACTAGGAATAGTATGGTATTATTATTATCACTATATCCCAACTCTCACGCCCGTGTGCAAAATAAATACATATAAACGCCAAAAGAGATATAATATACTTACATAGGTAAAAATAAATAAACCTACATACACAATAAGTAAATACATATTTGCACCGGGCGGAGGATTACACCCCGGCAGGGGAGACCAAACGGCCGGGGGTCAGGGCGACAGGTTGAGAAACCGCCGGACTATTCCAGCCGAGTCCAGCAAGACCGCTTTTTGCATCCTGGCTGCGAGCGAACTATTATTATTCTTAATATTATAATGCTATACTATTCAAGTATAAATAATTTATGTAATATGTTAGAATAAGTATGACTGAAAATAATTATATTTGTTTAATATTTAACATGAGGAAATTATGTAGAACTCTTCTCCAATTTTGTCATCATCCTCATTATATCAATACCATTGCAGTCCATGTTTGGACATGTTTTGAAAAGATTTCTTTGTAAGTCTTATTCTCCTTCTTTGGTCTCGCCTTATCCCGTTACGCGGGGCGGCTTTGCTTACCATCCGGCGCCACGTCAATCGTAATTCCGTATCCTCTTCACTGAGGCCGAGTCATTTCATGTCATTTGTCAACCATGTAGGTTGGTGTCTTTCCCATTTTCCTGCAGCCATGGAAAGGCACTTTTTCAGTATGTAATCTTTATAAGTCTTATTCAAACAATAAACAGCAAGTATAATTTGCTATATTCCGCCGACAACCGGGAGATTTGTATAATATAACACCACACAAAATCTTCCCTGATTGAGATGGAGATGTTGACTTCACAAGCTCGAAAAGTAAAGTCATCATCTCCTGAGTCTTTACTTTTCGCGCTTGTGAAATCAACATCTCCTGAGGATGATCCGGTGTCGGGTCGAAACGTGCGTAGAGGTTCTAGTGGAAGATTTTGTGCGGTGTTATATTATACAAATCTCCCGGTTGTCGGCGGAATATAGCAAATTATACTTGCTATTTATTGTTTATCATGGACTTCCGCAAAGTAACGCCTGCCTCTATTCATTAGTCTTATTCACGTTAACTAAATATATTATCGGTCCAGCAATTTTGGGCAGTATTTATAAGTTGTTTTAAAGTCTCTTAAAAGTGAGCGATGACATAAGTCTGGATTGGTTGTGATGTGGTCTCTTAACACCTCTTATGTAACGTCATAAAGACTATGTCAGCACCAATGCAGAGAGTCTGCTCGGAGTAAGTATATGATTAAATAGCAATTGAGATCCATAGAAGAGCTGGTCAACGGAAAACTCAGTGTTGGTAGACCAACACTAGATGGATAGCTACCCCTGTCAAGCTAGCCGGTGTGTCCAAGCGGTACAAGACAAGTTTTTTTTTCGGACTGTTTTTTAGCTATGCTAACCCTATTGGTTGCCACAGCGTAACCAGGCTGTTCAAGACAAGTGTGGAAATACCTATATAAAGCTTTGTCCAGCGACATCCATCCATCGATTGAGATCATGATTCCATACAATGTTCACACTTCCATACATTTACATCCTATGTTAATTATTAATCTAATCCAAACTATAGATAGTTTTTTTTTTTGTTTATTCACCCCAAGTTAGCACTTGGCTGCATCTCACCTGATGGTAAGTGATGATGCAGTCTAAGATGGTAGCGGGCTAACCTGTTAGGGGTATGGTAAACTCATACTTCTTATTGGTTTCTACACGACATCGTGCCGGAACGCTAAATCGCTTGACGACACGTCTTTGCCGGTAGGGTGGTAACTAGCCACGGCCGAAGCCTCCCACCAGACAAAAAGATAAATAGACAGATCTGCTATCTGAAAATTTTGGATTGGATTGATTATTAATTTCGTCCATATATACATATATTGTATGCATTATTGTTATTATCCTATTTATTAACAAGGCACTGGTGGGTAACAGCTCTTTCATAGCAGGAGAGAGTTTTTAGGAGCTGATTGCTCTAAATACCTCAATACTTATTATATACTCTTAATAAATTTTGGTAGACTTTCCTGATTATTATTACTGAAATTTTATCTTTAAACTAACTATCCTCCAATGAAGTTTTGGTAACCCCTTTTAAGAGCTCGTTTTAAGGACGTATAAGTCCAGTTAAAGTGAACTGACGTATCTTAAGTTGATGCTCTAGCTCTGTCTAACTAATACAGTATGAAAAGGCTAGAACTAATTTTTTATCTATCATTTTTTTTTCTCTTTTTATGGCTTTACACGAGAAAGGCGGGAGACTTCGTATATGGCGGCCGCGGTTTTTCCGCGCTTTTCTTGAATTAATGTTTGTTGGCTAATTTTGGAAAGGACTGGTGTTGGTTGTGTCGTGGACAGTTTTGGTGTCGTTTGTGTAGTGGCTGGTTTTCTGAATGGTTAATAGGTATTAATTTGGGAAAGGTTTGAGGGAGCCGCGTCCGCAGAGTGCGAGGTTTCCCGCCATTTCTCCCTAACTTCTACATTGCTATAGACTTGACATTGGCTAGTCTCTGCAAAGCCATAAAAAGAGAAAACTAATAAAATAATAAATTTGACATTGGCTAATCTGTGTAAAGCCATAAAACGAAGAAAAATAAAATGGCTTTACACAGAACCAATGTCAAGTTTATAGCAATGTAGATTTGATGTTAGGGAACAATGGCGGGAAACTTCGCACTCTGCGGACACGGCACCCTCAAACCTTTCCCAAATTAATACATGTTAACCATTCAAAAAACTAGCCGCTACACAAACGACACCAAAACTATAATGTTCACGACACAACCAACACCAGTCCTTTTCAAAATTAGCCAACAAACATTAATTCAAGAAAAGCGTGAAAAAACTGCGCCCGCCGAATACGAAGTCTCCCGCCTTTCTCAATCTATAGATATCAATTTAGTTTGTAGGTTTGTGTTATTACAAGAGATTGACGTTTTAGTACATACCCACCTAATAATTGTAATAACGAAAGAAGGTATAACATATTTTCGGTAAAAGTTTTTAAGACAATTTTTGTACTTTTAATTTTTCTATCATACTTAAATTTGCTTATAAGTTTCATGTGCGAAGGATTTTTTTTTTGAATTATGATGTGGTACCTACCTTATTTTTTGAGTACCTGATGTAAATTATAGTACCTTATCTTAGCTGTTACATCGTTTAAGTTAACATTAAATAAATAATTACGCAAAAACCATATTGATTTTTATTTGTATAGCATAGCATACCAATTATTGATAACTCTATTATACATTATCGAAATTGAAAAATAATTTTGAATGATATTGATATTTTGATTATAATGATAATAAAAGTAAAAACATAATTAAGATAAAACTAAATCTTACATATCTTATTAATATTTATTATTATTAATACGTGGGCTTTTTAGACCAATTGTGATAAAAAACAAAAAGTTGATATGTAAGGGTAAGGGTGTATGAGGGTAGGGTAATTTATTCCTTCACGGCGAATGTACAGAACAAATTCAGCTGAAATTTAGAATGGAATATATTAAACAGATTCTTTTCTTTTTTATCCACTACAAGTTTGCTCTTGACTGCAATCTCACCTGATGGTAAGTGATGATGCAATCTAGGATGGTAGCGGGCTAACCTGTTAGGGGTATGGTAAACCCATACTCCTAATTGGTTTCTACGCGACGTGGCGGAACGCTAAATCGCTTGGCGACACGGCTTTGTCGGTAGGGTGGTAAAAACTCACGGCCGAAGCCTCCCACCAGACCAGACTCGAGCCGGGAATCGAACCCAGGACTGCGCGCGGAGATCGTCAAAATGTATTTGATTCTACCGAAATAAACACCGCAATTTCTCTCTTCCATTAATATCATAATTTTACAAATTAACAAAATGTAATCTTTGTAGCTGTGATAGTTAGTCGTTAGGACGTACGCCTCCTAATCAGAGGTCGGGGGTTCGAATCCAGGCACGCACCTCTAACTTTTCAGTTATGTGCGTTTTTAAGCAATTCAAATATCACTTGCTTCAACGGTGAAGGAAAACATCGTGAGGAAACCTGCACGGCTGAGAGTTCTCCATAGTGTTCTTAAAGGCGCGTGAAGTCAGCCAATCCGCACATGACCAGCGTGATGGACTATGGCCAACCCCTTCTCATATTGACCCGTGCTCTGTAGTGAGCCGGCAATAGGTTGACCATGATGATGATTCATTGATCTTCAAACCAAGTTCTGGCTATATACTTGATGTGATGTCAGTCAATGAGTCCTTAAAAAATAATACTCACGAATTGGCTGCCTAATTTTCGAAGATTTTACGGGTAAAATTGATTTTGGTAATTGTTTTTTTAATTGAAGCCCATTGTTCAAAGTTAGATATTGGTAGGGCAAAATTTCGTTTACCTGAAGCACGCAATTAAACGCAAAAAATAACTCTTCATCATCATCATCATGATCAACCCATTCCCGGCTCACTACAGAGCGCGGGTTTCCTCTCAATATGAGAAAGGTTTGGCCATAGTCCACCACGTGCGGCCATTTGCGGATTGGCAGACTTCACATGCCTTTAAGAACATTATGGAGAGCTCTCAGGCATGCAGGTTTCCGCACGATGTTTTCCTTCACCGTTGAAGCAAATAATATTTGAATTGGTTAAAACTTCACAAATAACTCTTAATCTATCGCATTACTTTCGCTGAAGATGATTAGTGTATGTCACCAAATACTACGGGTTTACTCGCTAGCTAGTTAAACTTTTGTCTTTTCAGTTTTACTGTAATTAAAGTAGATAAGGTATAAAAGGTAAATTGAATGAAAATTCGCAACACATTTTTTGAACGTTTTATTTACCATCAACACGCAATAGATTACACAAAAACTTTTACATTACCACATAAAACAACAAGTTTTTAGAAAGATATGTAACCAGATAACATTTATAAGGGATATAATATATTAGTTTAATATTGGATAGTATCATATAAGTATAGCAATTATTGTCTACGTTTCGGAACAATTTACCTACTTATTTCTATATACACATACATGAAGTTAGCTACAGAAAGTATAAAATATCAGTACCTTCCGTAAAAACATTAGCGTGTAGTATCAGATCACTGCACCTGACCTTGAAGGTCCCAGAAGGTGTTTCAAGGTCAGTGTCTTACTCCAGTACTTATTTGTGTCTTACTCCAGTACTTATTTGTGTCTTACTCCAGTACTTATTTGTGTCTTACTCCAGTACTTATTTGTCTTACTCCAGTACTTATTTGTGTACTTACTCCAGTAAGTAATGCGACGATCTCCGTAGCGCAATGCATGCGCTGTCGCATTATAATGTTGGAGGTCCTAGGTTCGATTCCCGGCTCGAGTCTGGTCGGCTTCGGCCGTGGCTAGTTACCACCTTACCGACAAAGACATATCGCAAAGCCATTTAGCGTTTCAGCACTATGTCGCGGAGAAACCAATTAGGAGTGTGTTTGCCATACCCCATTTTTTTTTGTTTACGGGGGGAAATCTCCTAGTGAGATACCCGACTATTGCTTTGGGGAAAAGCTCGGGTTATGTGGGATTTTTACCCACTAAAACCCCCTCGGTGGCCACCATCAGCATAAAAACAGTGGGAGGCTCCGGGATCTGTTTACCATACCACTAACGGGTTAGACCGCTACCATCCTAGAATGCATCATCACTTACCACCAGATGAAATAGCCGTCAAGGGCTAACTTGTAGTGTATAAAAAAAAGCATAGTGGCAATGCATTGTAATGGTTGTAATTACCAGTGAGTTTGATAAGTCGTTCCATCTCACGAACACCGCTTACACCGTTTCTTACCTCTTTCCCTGCGATTTCAACCACGGATAGGTACCTATGTTTTCCCGGTATTGAAAATTAAAAAAAAAAATCCGTAACCTCCGCTTTTTCCGTGTGGCACCTCCAAATCTCACTGGGGTCACAACGAAAAGAAACGTTTACACAAACGGTTTATTAACAGATACTCCTTCTGGTTTATTATAGATACGGATTATGGTGCCGCTACCCGTAACCGCTGTTACAATATATGGAAAATTTCCCATAATGATTGTTGAATAAGAAACTTTTTTTATCACTTTATTAAAGGTTTTTTACCTGCACTTGGAGGAAATGCATACAAAAATTTTCGGAACCAGCGAGCGGCATTTTTGACCGCGTCTCTTCTGCAAGCGCGGTCTGAGTTCTTCGCCAATCAAACATAGGTCCACATACCACCGACGCCGAAATTAACTAGCAACATTTACTATCATTTACTAATATTCCATAAAATTTCTGATATTAAAATGATAAGGTTTTATCTAAGTTTGTTGTGGGCTTCTTCTTAGAACGGGGCGCGTTTGGAACCCTCATAGCTTTAATTTTAAGTTTACGAATGTAGTTATCACCATCAAATCACTACTATTTAAATTATTGTCGCGTCAAAAGCGCCTTTTAAAGGACTATTTGAATAAAGATTATTTGAATTTGAATTTTGAGTTTATGTTATGGTAATATTGACTAATATTAAAAAAAAAATGTAACAACGCGACGGCGTAGGTTTTCAGCAGCCCCGTATTAACAGTTAAGTACACCATCCAGTATCCTAAACCATCCAAACGACTTAAATACTTAAATATTTGTGCTTCCGGCATTGGTGTGTTAAATATTGCACAAACTACAGATAACATATAGAGTTTAGGAACAACAACGTATCTTACTTTTAAAACCCTAAAATCTTAATAAAAACTTATTGATCGCACTCCAAAAATAAGTAGGCATAAATGTTTTCCTTTCGAAGGCATAAAGTTATTTTATTCAACTAACTTCAATTACCAAATTATTGATATGATATATTATTGGATAAGACCAAAACAGCAAACCTAAAATTTGATTTTCCCCCGATTTCCATAGGATTCTCCCGATCAGATCCCGAACAGATGGTAACAATGGCACCACCTCCAATAATTGAGTAAGAGAAACTCTGTCCACGATTGATGGAGAAATCGATGAAAAATCAAAAATATATGGGTGCATACCGTATGTACTTTTTATGGATCCTCCTTTTTTGAAGACGTTCAATAAAATACTTAGCTGTCTACATTATGAAAAATTTAAGTAGCAAACATATATTCATTTTGGTATTGGACATCCATTATTCTTTGTAGAACAACAAGTAACAATGGTTATCATAATTGACAAAAATCGCAAAATATAACTCTAAACGTGCGTAAGTTTTACTTATTTATTATAACTTCCCTACTGCTGCTTATTCATTGTACAAATCTCTAAAGAAAAGAAAATCCATTACCTTTTAATAACAATTCATCAAATAAGTTTATATTGTTTTTTAATATAATAAATCACCTCTTCTTCATTCTCTGTTAAAAAAAATCGCAATATGTACCAACTTTTATACCCCTTCAAAATTAAGAAATAAAAAATAAATTGTGTTTAAATATATCCAATAAAATTGAAGTTGAAAGAATTACAGTAAGTTTTCAATGTACGATAATGTTTTGAATATTTGCCTATTACAATAACAATGCCATTTGTTTTCCATTCCCTGGAAATTATACAAACTTATTCATATCATCATCTTATATTCATTTAAAGATTGGTATCTTTAAATGAATAAGGCTACGGCCAAAATACAAACGCGGCCACGGTCGCATACATACGTCCAATCACAAATCACGCTGTTTGAGCAAACATTGTGATTGGTCGCAAGCGATATGTCGGCACGAAGGAGTTATTAACATCATTCAGCGGCGCCAAGAACCTCAAGAATTCAATAATTACCCACATTTGAACTCTTTAAATCACTAATAACACAATTTTGACTACAGCAATCAATTTTCTCCAAGCATGCTTTGCTAAAAATACTGGCGGTCGATGCACCTCGTGGCATTCTCGCTCGAGACGTCGGACCGTCCGGACCTCTTAATTATGGCCGCAATAAAAGTGTAATCCCGCAAGTTGTGGTTTTAATTTCTATGAGCGAAAGTTAACAAAAGCGTGACATCAGAAATGCTGACCTCACTCTTACTAAAAACAAGTCGGACGCCCTTAACTCGTCATGTATGCTTGACTGGCTTTACTTAGTATAAACTATGTTTTTAAAAGGAAAAAATATTTCTACGCACATTTGCGTCGCCACGTAAGCTGGTCTAACTCACCGCAGACACATCAAAAAATATAATATAGCTAAAAGCATAAACCCTGTTTTTAGAGATTTGTGTACAATGAATTAGCCTGCAGAATTAAAAACAATGGTTGTTTTCTTAGTTACTTAAGGTATAATACCTACTGTTGAGTTAAAAACGCCGGTCAAGTGACAAAAATGTTATTCAGGGCTCGATAATAATATAAATATTTATGCAAGCTTACAATTCTACCTTACATAATCATAAGATACAGTATTTAGTACCCATAGCTAACTACAGGTAGGTACAGTGTCTATTAATCTACATTTAACCATTTAAACATCTAAGTCTATATATTTATTAGTACTTTATATAAAAATTAACTAAACACACAGTCTTAAAATATTGAAATACTATAAAACAATGTAAATATCATAAATACTTACCCCTAAATAGGTAAAAATAAAAATTAATAATATTAATACTTTTATTTTAAAAACTAAAACCTTGTGAAACTATTTTGAATTATTATATTATATCTTCCAATTTCTAAACATTATTATCTGAGAATACTTAGTAGGTACCTAAATCATTTAAAAATCTAGTAAAATTGTCATAAAACTACGAAATATAGTCTCATGTAGGCACCTAGGTAGTTTATAAAGTTCATTACAAACTGTAATAGCTAAATTTCATTTGACATAAAGACACATGTACCTGATTAGGTACCTACTCTATACCATCAAAAAATCAAGTTATTGTCATCATTATTGTCATTCAAATTTGTGAAATAAATGTTATAAAATAGAATATTATAATATGCAATTACTATAACCGGTATACACTATATCATAAAAATAAACTACCAAAAAGTAGTGAATAAAATATAAGTACTAATATGTTACAGTTTTATTTATTTGAGTAATTATGTCACTACAAACTGGAGACGATGAATATACTGATCAAGTTATTACACTATAACTTGTATATTGGAAGCAGGGGCCAAGTGTACCAGACAGAATCTAACGCTTGGTTAATTAATTAATCCTATCTTCATTCAGTTTTGACGTAAATCACTTATGAAGAGATTGCTCATTAGCGATCAGGCGGTATATTTCACTTTTTTTTCTGTGTGTGTTTCTTATTTTTTTGTATGGTGTGCAATAGAATATTTTCATGTTCATATTATTCAATAAAATTATAACCTTATAAAAAATAAAATTAATTGCTAAAAGTATCAACTAATGTCACAAACATAAACGTAAAATTATTCAAAAATTCCGAAATTTATCGTGCCCATACACTATTTTTCTTGTCTTCTTAAAATTTACTATCTGATACATCAATTGTGTTTCTAGGAATTTTGCAGTTGACACGATAAAGGTATCAAAATGCCTTCCTGTGTTCTTAAAGATACCGAATCACTCAAGAAAGCGGAATGAAATCGACATCTCTATGTATAGATGTAGAAATGTCCTGACTCATTCACCACCAAATATCACAAATTAGTTTAGTTAGGCTGGTCATTCACCTGACCAACGTGACTGAACGTGACAATTTCAGTAAGTAGTGCATTATTACTCAATAATTATTGTCATTAATTATTTTGCTAAACATATATTTATCTCAATTCCAAGAATATTCTTTTATTGTCATACTTATAAAATGGTATGAGAATGTATTGATGACTAAGCATGACCGCCAATGAAGCTGAGAGAGTGGTAAAAAGAGGTAAACGTATTATAGACATTGGCTAATCAAGTTTTATGGTGAATACAACACATCTATCTCTTTTTACTTCTAACATCATCAACTAACACTAAATGAATTATTTATAGTTATCTACGTATATAATATACTTTAATTTAGGTAACAACAAATATATAGTAGTAATATAAAATGGCAATAAATATATAAAGATTCAACAGATTAGTATAAACGGCCGGATATGACTACTAGAGTATATGATAATTATATGACGGCGAATTCATAAAGGAGCCGTGTCTAGGAATTAGTAATTGTAATTATAGCATAAATGTCTCAAGTAAATGCTCAAAAATTACTTCATTATTAAATACAAGCGTCAATAGAGTTTTTTCTGTTGGCAACGAAATACCAGCAATCCACAGCTAGCAACATCCCGAAAAAATATAAAAAATGTCATTCGAATGTTGACTGTTGACGCGAACAGACGTTTAACTTTTCTTGCAACTGGCTGCGATCTGCCACTTCCATACAATATTAGCGAGAACTGCATGAATGAAACAACTGGTGTTGGTCAAATTATGCGTTTTGCATATAGACGAAAGTTTTCAAAAGTTACTGAATCATCAATTTCATCATCATTCAATCACTGCATTGTGGTATGGGATCAGCACTATATAATAACATACAAGTTACTAATTCTTAGGCAGCCCTTTTCAAATTCATTTTGTAATCAGTTTTTACGTTTAAATGTCTATTCAATGCCTTTTGTATAAAATCGAATTTTATCCTAATTATAATGATTATAATATTAATTTTCAAACATCAATAAATCACCACCTACAGTTTTGAAGTTTTACAATACAATATATTTATATATATAGGATATATATATTGTAAAACTATGTAATATATTTTGTTGACATCTAGCAGTTGAAAGTTTCAAGGCATTTTCATATTTTATATAACTAAATCAGATATGAATGAATTTCTATCATTAGATATGTGAATTACTTTTCTAAAACTAGGGTATATAATTAGGGCATGGATGTTTTGGGAATATATTTTTACGAAACTTATGAATACATGACATTGTCAATACTTTATTACTTTTTAATGTATTCGGCATATCAGTTTTTAGTAGATAAACAAAGAGTCGGAGCGGCTCGAGTTTACTTTAAAAAGGTAAAGAACGTATCGTTATTATTTCTTTTATAGATACGTTTAGCCCAATTTAACATCATTTAAGTATACCCAAAAAGTTTTCATAGATATGTGGTTGTTTCATTAATATGATATGTTAATACGAAGGAAAGTGTTTTCGTATATATTCTTTTATTGGATTAGATTTTTTTGATACTCAACAGATACAGTACCAGCAGTGTGCCAATTTTTTGTCTTATGCCTGTCTGTGTATGAATCATAATGAATCAAATAATCTGATTATTATATCGATAGCTATCGATGTACACTAATATGAAGTGGGTGAGTTCACTCATCTCATTGCAGACATCAAATCAAACATAGGTGCAGGCACATCTACAATTAAAATCTTTGATCATGAAGTCGAACTTGATTAAGGGGTTTTTTTTTATGCAAGCAGAGTTAACGTGCCTATCTCATGGCGGTGTACTAATCTGGTATGGAACCTACTCCTCATCGTCAGTCTCACAGCAGCCAGGCCAGCAGCAACCTTCGGATCCATCAGGCCTTGTGCAGAACAGCAAGGTTTCAATCCTCGAGACGGGCCTAGGTTCAATGCCGTGGAAATCTCGAAGGTCATCCGCGGGGAACCACGCACGTTCCTCGTCCTCAATGATCGGTACACCAAAGTATCTGGAAGATAGAGTAAACTTATTTAAAAATACGAAGATATCCGCGATTTCATAATAAAATAAACCCAAACGAAATTGCTGCTGTGCATACAATTTTTCGATTAATTATTTACTAGTCCATATATCTCGTCCCATTATTTAGTCATATAAAAAATCTAGAAGACCAAGCCGGACCCTTTACCTTATTGGTTACTATTGAGAGAATATTGTAATATTTATGCCTTCGATTAAAATAAGATCTACATTTATAGAATTATAATGAAAATAAACTCCGAAGTCGTAAGTTAGAACTTGCGGACTGTCAGAAAATCAGTGAAAAATTATAGGTGTATTTATGCTTTGCCCACACATCCCAATTCTGACGATACCGTTCAATATACACTCATACACTTCTACAATACAAATCACCATTCAAGTAGGTTTACAACTAACTTGGCGATACACAATAATTTCACAAGAGTACAAATTGAACAACACCTCATTTATGGAAAGAAAAAATATGTACTCATTTTGCCACGACCCAGAAGCATTCTTGTATTATGAATACACTTACCCTCTAATTATTCAATAGCATCTGCCATATTGTATTTTAGTGACGGCTTAAGGTACAAATACTCTAAAAGGAAGGCAATTCTGAGGGAACCTAATTTGTATGGTAAAGTTTTGAAAAATAAAATATCCTTACAAGGATCTTCGTTATTAAGTGTGAAAGATATTAAAAGATTAGGCACTCGCCTTTCCTAGTAAAAAGTAGGAAGTAGGAAGGTAGTTTAAAAGTAAAAGTTATTTTGATAACTAGGAAATAACCTTGACTATCCTGCAAGTTTACTATATCCGTGATGTCAGCATGGGTTATGCTTGAAAATCAGCGCTGCAGTCAATTTTAACGCATTATCAAGCTGAGGCAGCGCTCTGTTCAGCCAATTTCTAGACACATACGGTTTCAGATGAGATGTACTTTAACAGGCTGAATAAACGCAATTTTGATTTTGATTTTAATACGTACCTGCAGATCGCTAATCCAGGAATCCATAGCACTGAAGCCAACACCAACACAAGCACCAATAGCACCGCCCATATCGGCCAAGGTTTCTTAATGGTATCACCCTCTGAACCGATCCATGCTTCGTAACTGGACCCTTCCGTAGCCAGCTCCACGAACGAGGACACCAGGATCGACAGCATGGCCAATGGTGAGAGGTACTTCCAGCAAATCAACCAGTATATGCCTGGACGTTGACCGGTCATGAGTTCTATGTCGTCAGCGAATCTTTAATAGACATATAATAGACATTTACCATTACATTTATTTAAGCTGTGATAGCCTAGTGGTTAGGGCGTCAGCCTCTTAAATCAGAGGTCGGCGGTTCGAATCCGGGCACGCACCTCTAACTTTTCGGAGTTATGTGCGTTTTTAAACAATTAAAATATCACTTGCTTCAACGGTGAAGGAAAATATCGTGAGGAAACCTGCACGCTTGAGAGTTCTCCATAATGTTCTCAAAGGCGTGTGAAGTCCGCCAATCCGCACATGGCCAGCGTGGTGGACTATGGCCAAAACTCTTCTCATATTGGGAAGAGACCCGTGCTCTGTAGTGAGCCAGTAATGGGTTGATCATGATGAGACATTTACCTAGGTAAGAAAATCCAAATAAGTGATCTAAGACACAAACGCATTAACTGTAATATTCACAGATATATAGCAACTAAGGTATATATCTGTGAATATTACAGTTAATCCTATAAAATAAATTAGCAGCAAAAGCTTGAAGATTCTTGTATAGAGATAGATGACCATTAGAGATTATTTTAAGCCCAGGAAAACAGTCAGTTACCACGGGATTTATTTTAATTTTTTATTTATTTATTCTTTATTTGTACACCACACCGTAAAGAGAGAAAATAAAGCAAACAGAAACAAGAAGAAGCGGGATACAAAAGGCGGCTTTATCGCTTAGTAGCGATCTCTGCCAGGCAACCTTAGGGTTAGGAAAAAGAAAAATAAATAGTATACGAATAACTACATACTAATACATAAACCAGATTACATACATAATACAATACCATAATAAATATACTAATATATGCCTTATAATATAAATAAAATGAAATAAAATAAATAAATAAAAATAAAAGTCGAATTGTATGCGTTAGGAAATAGCATTTAAAAACAGTTCACGGGCAACAGTAATGGCCATTTATATTTATTTAGTTTGGACACAATTCCCAGTCGTATTAGACCGAATAAAATTGAACGGGTAACAGTTTTCATAAAGCTTTATTGAGCGTAAACAGCTCGTTGATTCAGTTACTTACAATAAAACATGGGTAAGCTCGACGTTTGTAGAAGAATGGTTTTATTTTGCATCCGAGACACCAAACCCTCGTATTGAGAGGAAACCCGTGCGGAGTGAGCCGGCAATGAATTGATCAGGATGAGGATGATGTGACAACAGAGATGTCTCATCTTTAGATTACATTTTTTTTTTCTTTTTTTTTGTCGTGGTGGAAAAGCTTTATAGCTACCGCCGTACCCTTGGGCTTTACCCGAACTAAAAACCACCACATCATGTCCCTCTCGCAGGTTTTACTGGACACCCGGGGGACCCGTTGTATACTTCCCGGATGAAATCTTTAGATTACACCTAAAACTCCTTACAAATTAAACAAAAACGTAATGTTACTACTGTTACATTATCTGATTGTGTAAACTAACCATTATAAAATTATATTGTCTGTACTAGTCATAAGATGTTCTATGTAATCTATGTTTAGTCTAGGTCCGTTGGTCATCTCAATAAAGTAATATTATAACATGGTGTCAGAAGTAAAGTCAAAATAATAATTGAAATCCGTTAATAAAAGGTCTCAAAAAGTTTAAAATATTCAAATTTGTCAAATGTGTCAGCAAATAAATACAAAATTTTAAATTTAAGTCATGTCAAATCCAGACAAAAAAGTTAAGTCGAAAACCGAAGCGTGCGCACAGGAAATCTTCAATAGAATTCCCACGTTGGACATCACAAAGGCCGATAGTGTTGGCAATGCTGCAGCTTGGAGGAAGTGGTGGCAGAATTTTCAGGTATTTCTGTTAGCCACAAACCTAGTCCGCCGCACTTACCTTTTCACACCGTAGACGTAAGCGATGCCAATGCACTCAAAGAAAGCGATGATCAGCAACGGAAAGTTTCCGCTGTACATGTCGAAGAGCAGGAAAATATAACTTCCGGCGCCGTGGGCGAAACCCATGGATAACAAACAGCACATCAAACACAATCCCCCGGTGAGATACTCCTTGCGGAGGTTCGGAAACAGCTTCATGTCCACGATGGAAGTCACCACGCCTTCTAAGGTTCCGAACTGTGAGTCGATGCCAAGCGTGAACAGCATGAGAAAGAACAGGACGGACCAGAACTGAGCGCCGGGGAATTGGTTGATCGCTTCCGTGAATATAATGAACGCTAGACCGGTTCCCGATGCAGTCTGTGAAACAATATTTTATATATATAAAAATAATAATTATTAAAGGTACTTTCCAGAAGTTATATTCACATATTTTATGTTTGTTACTTCTAAGCTGTGATAACCCAATGGTTAGGGCGTCCGCCTCCTAATCAGAGGTCGTGAGTTCGATCCTGTGCGTTATCCTTATGTGCGTTTTTAAACAATTAAAATATCACTTGCTTGTTCTCAATCTTAATCGAAGTCAAACAGCGTGGTGGACTGTGTCTAAACACTTCTATATTGACAGCAGACCCGTGCTCTGTAGTGAGCCATTGCCGGCTGATCATGATGACTTCTAGGAGTAGATAAAAACTCTTCGATCTATACTTATATGCGATCGTTGCCCAATGCGAGAGACCACCCCTAACCACCCCGGGTCAAATAGAGAACGAATGTAGTTACGTAAATATATCATTTGTCTAAAGTAATATCGATTTTAATTGGCAATTTAAAAGTAAAATAGAGACTTTTATAACCTTCAATCACCAGAGAGAGGTTAAATATGGGTAGACTTCCCTCACCCCAGGTACTAAATTCGACGCGGTACGTCCGCTTACATTGTGAAGAGTAGCGAAAATAAATAGGAAACTTGTTTGTCACAATTTGTACGCAGAGGAAGTCGCTTCAGGCCGGTGGTAAAGTATAAAATCGTATTTTATGTAAATCTTTTTCGACTTTTGTTTAAGAATCTCCTTCTACCTTTTGTATAAGATAGGTTAATAGATCTCGTGACGACAAATATGTCGAGAAGAAATAAACCGGGGATAATTCTCGGGGAGACCACAATATTGCATCGTCATAAAATGTATTACAATTTAGCTCAATAGGATGTCAAAAAGCTCTTAATTAATATATAGGATGACTACGGGGCGGGGGCGTGTCTTCGTCGGTAATTAGGGGAAGACGTGGGTAGTTTCGGGCAAAGATACCAGATACTCTTGGTAGAACAGAATTACAATTATAAGTATGGTAATTTATAAGGAGCACACTATACGCTCCACCAAGTACGACTATGCACTACCGCGACTAGACCACCGATCCGAACCCGCGCCCGTGAGTCTTATAAGAACCTGCATTCGTCACTTAGTCTTGCGTAAAGAAAGAGGGCGATGCCACTCTCTTGTCTGTCGTACATGATTCTAAAACTAGATGGCGCTGCTCTCTGATTTCCGTCAAATAGATTTCAAAAATCCAAACGGCGTAACAATTACTCATATAATGATATTCAACGATTATAATAAGTATGCTTTTTTTAGTAATTAACTGTCACTGGGATTAATTAGTTTATTAGCGCGTGCCCTGTTGCATTTAAAAGTTGGAGGTCCTGGGTTCGATCACCAGCTTTAGTCTGGTCTTTTGGGAAGCTTCGGTCGTGGCTAGTTACCACCCTACCACACTATCGGGTCGCCAAGCGATTTACCGTTCCGGTACGATGTCGTGTCGTGTAAAAACCAATTAGGAGTATGGGTTTACCATAGCCCTAACAGGTTAGCCCGTGCATCAGGTGCCGTCAAGGGCTAACTTGTGGTGAATAAATAAAAAAAATAACAAGCAAGAACCAATACTTTGCTTTCTGACTTGAGCAAGTAGGCGTTGTTAGATCATACTCACATTATCAAGTTCCTTCTGCAAATCGCATTCCGGCAAGGTCGGCATTACCACCGTAGTCAAGTTGCCATTGAGATCCACGGTCACATTTTGCCCCGCCTCGGGAAACACCATGGACCTGTATCCTGATCCAAACAGCTCCAAAAGTGTCTCATTCCTCATATCAAGGCACTTCTCATAAACCATGGTGGCTTTAAAACCTATTATCGAGAAGACTACGATACCAGCGAACATCGATGTCAGACAATTGGTCATTGAGACCATGATCGCATCTCTGTAGCAGTTGTTGTCTACGGGGTTGTAAGAACTGAACGCGATGAGACCTCCGAACGCGAGGCCCAGCGAAAAGAAGATCTGCGTACCGGCTTCCAGCCAAACTACGGGGTCTAAAATCTTATGCCATTTCGGGGTAAACAGATGGATTAACCCATCGCCCATTCCCTTCAAAGTGATTCCTCGGAAGAAAAATATCACCAGCACAATGTAGGGAAATGTGGCTGTGACGTAGACCACTTTGCCGGATGACGCTATTCCCTTTATCATGCACATGTAGACGAGAATCCAGGCGACGACGAGTGCGAGAGCTATCTTGTAGTTGAAGGTCTCCGGGTAGTTAATGTCCTCGGAAATTTGAAGCGTAGTCCGATACCAGAAGTACTGCGTGGGGCTGCTTACCTGGAAAGATATATTTTTTATTTATTTGGTATAAATCACTGAATCTATCATTAACTTTATTCAAATAATCCTTAAAATGGTACTTTTGGTGCGTGAATAACTTACATTGTAGTGAGTTATCTAAAAGTATGAGAAAACTAGACGCACCCTAATCTAAGAACAAGTCCACAACAAACTTAGCTGGGTAACTATTCTTTTTGTAATCACCTTCTCACATACCGCTCAAAATTATTTAAGAGCTATCTTATGAAAGCATATTTTATACCCAAGGTTGTTTATCATTTACATAATGCCTTACAGTGTATGTCTTAAGTTACATTGCGTAACTAGAATAGGAAGCTTACGTTTTATATAAACTTTAAACTTATTGAGAGACATCTCAAAAATTTTATTTGGAAATATGTTATAGAATTGTACTCGTATATGTATACCTTAAAACGAATTTCTAAATACCGCTCTGTCAGTCAAGAAACTGCCTCGTTTATCAGGCACAATGTAGATTATTTCCCATTATAAAATATTTATATATATGTGAAATATTGCTCTAATAAAATAGCTCTTAATATAATTTTAAGTGGCATGTGAGATGGTGATAACAAAAATAAAATTTACCTGGCTAAGTTTGTTGTGGGCTTCTTCTTAGACCGGGGCGCGTTTGGAACCCTCATAGCTTTAGTTTTAAGTTTACGAATCTAGTTATCACCATCAAATCACTACTATGTAAATAATTGACGCGTCAAAAGCGCCTCTTAAAGGACTATTTGAATAAAGATTATTTTGAATTTGAAAAATTTTGAATTTGAGTTAACTCAAAGGGGGCACAAAAATCGTATTTGCTTAAGAAATAATTCACTCTAAAAAAACCTATACATAACATGAATGCTTAAGATGAGGCTCCTTATGAATAAACCATGGTATTCCTGAAACTTGCATTGCTCTATATCGCAAGAAAATTAAATTAGTTTCAGTGAAGCAATACAAATTGTGTGCATTCACTTTGAACAGTTCCCCGGCGATTTCATTCGAGATGGCAGAAATACTTACTCAGGATTGAATTGATTTTTTTTTTAAAAAGGGGCTATTTTTAATAGAAAATGCAAGGTCAACTATTTGCGTAAATTGTAACATATTTTATAGGCGCTAGGTAAACCTGTTGAACCAGCATATTTTATGTCGTTATATCACGTTGCCGTTGTTTTTTAGATGCGCAATAATATTTACCCTCGAATTTACGAGAAAAAAGTAACAAACTAAATGGCTTGGGCAATAAATGTGAGTCTGGAATGTTATTAATATTCATACTGAATTGCCTGGTATTGCTTGTTATTATTAAGCAAAATAGATGAACAAAATATCTAAGAACCATCTGATTGTTAATTTCCATATTATATTACTAGCGACATATTAGCGTCGACTTAAGTTATTATATTAGGCATGCTGTAGTTACCTCTAAATTGATTTATATGTATATCCTAGCACTTAAGGTTTTAAAATGTTTATTTTTTTTACATATAAATCTGTTAGTGGCGCTTTGGATAAATAAATAAACCAATATCAATATAGATATGTGCTATTAAAACCAATGATAGACTTTTAAAGCAGAGCCTATAAGTCGAGTATAAGACAATTCTCTTAGCAGGTAATTGTCATCATTTACGCCTCAATTCTTTATCAATTCATTGGTAATTATTATTTAATTAGGGCGTTAGAACACATTTTTCTTTTCTTTTAGTTTCGAAAAATATCAATAAAAATATATTTTAGTATAAGTATATATTAATATCTGTTCAAGTGTTGAGTTTTGGATTACGACATGCCCCTTGAACTTTTTTTTTGAATCATCATAAACTTTATTCAAATGATACGTAGGCTACTTTTCATTCCCGGAAACATCCATGGTTCCTGCGGGATTTATGAATAATTTTTCATCTTTTCGATTTTTTCTATGATGATCTTTAACTCTTTCTTTAGTTCTCAATAGCAAAATTTCTCGAAATTTAAATCTAACGGGATAAATAGTTAGCGGAATTGGGAACGGAAATCGGAAAAAGACATGGCACTATATTTTAATAAAAACGTTCCACAGGAATTTATAAAGTCACGAGGCAGGATTATCAAAATATATTATACCATCGAAATAAAGCGAGCAGTAAGGTCACCGCATGACGTCATCGCCGATCGTTTGTGCCTATATTGACAAATTACATAACATATTACTTTTTGAATGACTTCACGATGAATGTGACCCACCCACTTCACCCTCGTTATACCCTTGCTATTAAAATTTGAAGCATGAAAAAAACTCTTATTTTATTTTATAAGAGACTTGCTGAATGCCTAGTGAATGATTTGTTAATGCAAACCACTGGATAAATCTGTCTGTAATTTGTCATACACCTATATTGTAAAAAAGGCGTACGCTAAGAAACGTGTTCCATAATTTATCGGCTAAGAGGTTCTTGCATTGATTAACCACAAGCCGTAGATCGATCATTAACGCTCATAAAATGGGACGGAAAAGTAGTGCACTAATAGCGACGCGTGCACTCCTTTCCCCAAGTGACTAGGCTAGACTAAAGTCACCGATTCTAACACTCGAGCCGTATAATCCGAATGAATTACAAAGCACTACGCGCCGCTATAGATAATATAACGGTCTAGTGTATTAGACGGGTTGTAATACATCGATATACCGTACCGATATGTAGGAATGTATAGTTAGTTGGTGACAAATTTTCGCCTTGTTTTGTTGTTTTGTATGACGCGCTCTATCTACGGCTAGTGTTGAATCAATAGGTTCTTGTGACTTGGGTAAGTATAGAGTGTTGCTGGTGTTATGTCGGTAACCCGTTAATCCGGGTATTGGCGAAGTTATTTGCAACCAAAACTACGTAAATATCAACCATTTTCGAGTAATTTGACTTTTTGTGTTTTTGATGTTTTTTTTATACACTACAAGTTAATTCTTAACGGCTATCCAACCTAGTTGCAAGTGATGATGCTGTCTAGGATGATAGCGGGCGAACCTGTTAGGAGTATGGTAAATCCACACTCCTAATTGGTTTCTACGCGACATTCTACATGCCGGACAGCTAAATCGCTTGGTATTTGGCGATAGGTTGGTAACTAGCCACGACCGAAGAGTCCCACCAGACCAAAATCGTTCCGGGAATCGAACCCAGGACCTCCAACTTTTTGCTTGCTAATACTTCAATTCGTAATAATCAACCATAAAATAACACATAACTTCAATAGTATTTAAATCATAACTTCAATAGTATTTAAGGCATTGATTTCATTTTTGAACGCCAGTATGGTTTCAGACCCAAAAGCAATACATTAACGGCAACAGTGGACCTTGTAACAAAAATAAAATCTAACATTGACAAAAAAAACATAGTTCTTGGCGTGTTTATTGATTTAAAAAAAGCTTTCGATACTGTTAGCCACAGTCTCCTCATAAAAAAGTTAAAACACATTGGTGTAGAAGGCGCAGCACTCCAAATGTTTCAATCTTATCTCACTGATAGATTTCAAATAGTCAAAATTGATAACGCCCAGAGTACAAAACGGCCTATTACATGTGGGATTCCGCAAGGCTCTATAACAGGACCTCTGCTGTTTTTGACGTATATAAATAATATCCGAGATATAGGCCTTCATGGGCATGTCTCTTTGTACGCGGATGACACATGTCTGTTTTACTTTGGCTCCTCGATACAACAAATAGTGGCCAATGCTCAAGAAGATTTAAACAAACTATTCTCTTGGTTCCAGTATAATCTACTTACAGTTAATATATCAAAAACATGCTACGTTATTTTCAAATCAAGAAACAAAGTAATTCCTTCTCATGACGCGCTAAAAATTAATAATATAATAATTCAGGAGAAAGCTTGCGAAAAATACCTAGGACTTAGAATGGATAGTGGTCTGACGTGGAATGCCCAGATTGAACATATACGAACAAAATTGTCTTCTCTTAATGGCTCGCTTCGACGAATTGTGCGGTGTATTCCACGCCAGGTACGCTACACCATTTATAATTCACTAGTCAAACCGCACCTACTCTATCTAATAGAGATATGGGGCAGCGCTGCTAAAACTAAATTAGCTGATCTCCAAATACAACAAAACAAAATTATCAAAGTATTATTCCACTACAACTTTTTAACCCCAACTTCACAAATATATAAAGAAACCAAATTAATGACCATAAAACAGCTGTACATTTATAATACATGCATTCTTATTAGAAAAATAATAAAACGCTCACTCCATACTAGCCTATCTTTCGTAACTTTGCAACAACTGACAGCACGTCCCCTGCGCACGCGCCGCGCAAATCTCCTAGTTCTACCTAGGACTAGAACAAATACGGGGAAAAAAATGTTTACGTTTGAGGGTGCACAGCTTTACAATAAATTGCCGTCTACTTTAAAACATGTAAACTCATTTCATGTATTCAAAACTAAACTATCGGAACATATTATGCAGAACTACCCACCTTAAATTTGAATACAAGAAATGAGTAAACAACTTTTCGTAATTACACGTTACGATCGACCTACAATTATGTTACATTTAACTCCTGTTTCCATGTAAGTGACTTGTGTCTTTATGGAAATAAATATCTTTAAACCTTAACTACAATCTTTACAAGTTCCATAACTTACAGCAGGGGGTCTGACTAAAATGGTCGATTTGTATACATAGGTGAGATTACAGTAGCTGACTGAACTAGACTAGAGATTACAATGCGAGCGAAGCCGCGGGTAAAACCTAGTATCTCATAATGCTTAAATTATAAAGAGATAAAATATTATATCAATCAATCAGAAATAGCTTTATTCATATAAACCTATTACAGGCATCTATGAATCGTTCATATATATTTCATTATTTCTATTCGTAAAGTGATAGTGATAACTACACTCGCCAACCCAAAACCAACAACAAACTTAGCCGGTTTTCTTTTTCGTTATCACCATCTCACATTATCAATAATAAATTATCGTACCTATTGATATAGAGCAATTCACACCCAAGCTTTTTACGATAGTATAATCCTTAATATCGTAATATGATTTTTATATAACCTTTCGCTTTATAAATCTTAGAACTTATTGATAGACATCTCCAAGATATCAATAGGTAATTTATTATAAAATAAAATACAATTTCCTTTGAATGAGTTACTAATTTTGTGTAGCCTACTAAACGGTACTACAAGTTTATAAAGAGAATAACCCGACCATTCAAACTTTTATACAGATCCGGTAGTTCTTTCAGCAATGGAAAGCTACATTATTAGCGAGAAAAACATGTTCACGTATTTCTACGAAAATGGATACTACACAGGTAAAACCGCAGGAGGCAGCTAGTATCTCATAACATCAAATCATGACGGTGACTAGTAACATCTACCCCTTATAAAAAGGTCGATGAAAGTGAAATCACATTGTAAGCGATATTAAAATTGTCGGTTTCGTACACTACCAGAGAATTGAATCAAATTCAAATTCAAAATAATCTTTATTCAAATAATCCTTAAAAAGGCGCTTTTGACGCGTCAATAATTTACATAGTAGTTGTTTCATGGTGATAACTATATTCGTAAACTTAAAACTAAAGCTATGAGGGTTCCAAACGCGCCCCGGTCTAAGAAGAAGCCCACAACAAACTTAGCCGGGGAATCAGTCATTAAGTTGATTACACGAGAACAAATCATGGCTTTTAATGAGAAAGTATAATATGTTTTTTGCATTAACGCTGGGAAATGCGTTTACGCATCCTCTCCGGAAGTGACGCAGGCATAACTGCGCCTGTGGGACTCTCCGGCGGCAGGAGTGGTGACCAGAATACCCACTAAAACCCAGCGATGCTCCTTCGTGTCGCCTGATGACTGGATCACGGTCACACTCATAACTTTTTTTTTATACACTACAAGTTAGCCCTTGACGGCTATCTCACCTGGTGGTAAGTTATGATGCAGTCTAGGATGGCAGCGCGCTAACATGTTTGGTGTATGGTAAACCCGCACTCCTAATTGGTTTCTACGCGACACTAAATCGCTTGGCGACACGAATTTATCTGTACGGTGGTAACTAGCCACGGCCGAAGCCTCCCACCATACCAAATTCGAGCCGGGAATCGAACCCAGGACCTCCAACTCAATAGTGCAACTGGGAAAGCGCACGCTGCGCCACGGAGGTCGTATAAAACTCATAAGGCCTATATGTTTAAGCACAAATATAAGTCGTAACAAATATAAAGAAAAAAGTAATAGATAAACGTACTAAAAGGATTAACCCTTTTAATGATATTAATTTTCCCAGCTCGCTCTAACGTTACGCCCGCATATACATACGTTGTCAAATAACCCTACTTACGTAAAACTAAAGTTAGGATACTTAATAAATTTAGTTCTTTTTGTAAAGGTTGTAAAGTTCAAAATCGCGTGACGCGGTCTACACCCACGCTATGTGCTTGTATAAAGGTCACATGGAAATATGGACGCATAAAATCTAGCAATCAAATAGCAATATCGGTGATATTGCTATTCTAAAAACACCGTTTAGAAAATTATAAATAAATTTCTTTAATAGATAATAATAGATAAGAATACTATAAATATCATACTTAAATAAGTTAAAAAGTGTAACGCTTCGTTACAGTACCCCCCGGTCCCTCATAAGGATTTTATTTTAAAAATAAAATCCGTATTAACTAATAAGACTCAATTTCTAACAGTTATCTTTCATACAACCTTTCAGAAACCATTCATTCAATACCTTTTATACTAATGTCTCATAACTTCAATGTTTTGAGACACAACCTAACATAAAGAAAGTCATATGGCAATAATTATGCAACTAATGACTTATGCAAGAAATGTTATAACGATATTATAAAGGTGGGTGGGCAAATGTAACGAAACTTCATACATATATACATAAAATACGTAAGATGAAATGAGAAAAAAAAAAAGAAAAAAAAATGGTACTTATTAATGTTGGTGATACATTTTTAAATCTTTTATGTGCCAAGTGCCCAAGTTATTGCCCAACATATCTTCTAAGTCGTAAACAAGTGGCGAGCGTTTAGTTATAACTCGGCAGCGAGGACAATATAGGTTAGATTTAGAAGTATTAGTAGGATTAGTTTTATTGATAGAGTGTAAATATTGTTTATTATTATCATTATTAGTAGTGTTAGGTTTAGAATTAGCCGATTGTTTATTATTATTATTATGTTGTGAATTGAAATTTTTATTGAAATGCGAATTATAATTATTGTTGCCAGTATTCGAGTCTTGTTTGTACGCAAACTCCGGTGCTAATGTGTCTGAAGTGGCAGCCGAAGGTTCACGAAACGTAGATAAACGTGACTGAACATTTTCATAATTTCTACACAATGATCGTAATTGTTCTATGGAATCAATTTGTGTAGAAGAGGCTAACGTGTTTGCATAAAAAGGCCGAATATTGTGCAACACTATTTCGAGCTTGTCTTCCTCCGGCAAGGGTTTTGACAGACGGGCAAACATGCCTGATAAGATGGATAGATAAATGGTAATGTTCTCGTTCTTACCTTGAGTTCTAGCGCGAATCTCAGATAAGAGGCGGTAGTCAAAATCAGATCTGTCAAAATCCGTCTTTAAAAGAACGGTAAGCTCATCCCAAGTTGAAACCTGTTCCCTAACACCGCGGTACCAGTGTAAAGCATCCTCAACAAAAATCTCCGTAGCGTAAGCAAGAAGCTTCGTGCCAGATATATTACGAGCTAAACTAAATTCGTTCGCTCGTTGAATAAAGGAGCGTACACACGTTTTACCATTAAATTTTAATTTACCTAAGTCCGATGAAATTCGGTTACCACCTTCACAGGTGACATTTACATTAATAGGTGCAGAAGGCATCGGATAATCGGAGCTTGGCCCAGCTACTGACAGTGGGTCAACACTCTTCTTTTGTAAATTAATAAGTTTTGTATAAAGCTCCTTGAACAATACATTGCATTGTAATTGATCATCCAAGGTATCTTTGTTTGATTCGATTCTATTGAATCTATGATATAAATGATGTAAAAGATTCTCGTAGCGACCGAGGGTATTTTTATCAACAACATCAGCAATAAATGATGTATTGATCTTATCCAGTAGAACTAAGCAACTGGCCAAGTCCTCATCGGGTTCAAGATGGGAGCACAAAATGTCCTCAGATGGATAAATCTGACTCAGTTTATTAATTTGTTTTCTGAGGTCAGCGACAGTACTAGCGGGTGTTTCACCTCTAACCGCTACTTCGTACTCCAATTCAGACTTTTGAAGTGAAAAAAATTTAATTGGATAAGCCATAATGAAAAAAAAAAAAATTAATGCGATTTAAAAAAAATTAATCCTAAACAAGGTAAAAGTAAATGAACAAATCAGAAGAAAAAAAAAATTCGTAAGTTCGTTGTGAATGGCACATAAAAAAAAATTAAGAGAGTGAAAAGAAAAAAAAAAAAATATTCCGTTCTGTTACAATCAGTTTAACAGAACGCTTTGGTTTGTTGATTATGATAATGTTAAAAACTTACATGTAAAAAAAATTATGATCAAAAAAAAATGTAACTGGTGTGAACGCAGCTTTATAATTGCAAAGTATGTACTAAAGTATACAAACTTTATAAAAAAACAGAAATCAGAAAAAAAAATATACAAGAAAAATAAGTTATAACTTTTTCTGCCGACTGTACTAAATTAAAATTTACGATTTAACAGTTTTGTAAATATAGTAAACAGTGGCAAGAACAAAAGAAATCAAACGAAATAAATACTACGTTAACCTCAGTTACTGCAAACCAAAAAATAATAAAAGCGTTTTACAAAAACAACTACACAGCGAACAAAACTACCTACTATACAGCATAAGCACAAGCAGATAACCACGATCAGGGCGCCAGTGTACCGGGCCAGGCTGGCTAAGCGGCCAACAAGGAGGGCAGCGTGCCGGTAAGCGGCTTACCAGGATTTTAAATAAAAAACTAGGCTCGCTTACCAAGCATTTATTCAAATGTTGCAAATATGCCACGGCTAGGCTGGTAGGCACACAAAATTTATAGGGTCGTGGTAACGGGCAATATCCGCCTGAGCTTATGCTGATATCATAGTACTCCCCCGTGTGTGTGACGGCCGAAGATGTAGGGTGGCCAAGGGTCGAAGAGGAGACAGGAACGGTGGTGTGCAGCAGGTCTCGCACGCTGCGTCCAGGAGACTATGCACTAAGCGGTGCAGAGAAAAACCCAGCTATACTCCCTAGTACGGGAGCTTAAAACACACTGAGAATAATTAATTTGTTGTAATTTACTTGGCGTTAATGTAAATTAATAAAGAAAACAAAATACGCGTCTACTAAAACGTTAGACTTGTATTTTGCTGGTAAAGGCGACAGCCGACCCACTTCTAAAGCGAATGGGTGACGACTCAGTGTTGAAGGTGCCCCCCGCCAGCCAACGAGGAAGCGACGCTAGCGCCTAACGGCTTTTCTATTGCGGCTGCTTTTCAAATAGCAATATCGGTGATATTGCTATTCTAAAAACACCGTTTAGAAAATTATAAATAAATTTCTTTAATAGATAATAATAGATAAGAATACTATAAATATCATACTTAAATAAGTTAAAAAGTGTAACGCTTCGTTACAGTCATTATCGAAAAATACAGTCTGTCTAGTAGAAATATAATTACAAAATAATATGAACTATTTGTAACATTGTAAATTCTATAAATAATGAATTATGTAGCAACCCTAAAAAAGTAATAATTCATATCTGGCTATTCATTTTTTTCTTTTCATTTATTCGTTGCGAATTCATCCAGCCATTTCTGGCGTAAAATAGAACATAGGTACTAAAATAATTAGAGTCCATTATACTTTTTCAAAATATACAACTAAATTATAGAAATAGAAAAATAACGCAATTTTCAAGCAGCTTTACAGTAACAAATATTTTCTAGTAGGCCATGTCCAAATAAAACCTTTAAGTAGATTCATATGTTAAACTTAATATTAACATAACATAGTAAGCTAGTTAATTCAAATTCAAATAATCTTTATTCAAATAGTCCTTTAAAAGGCACTTTTGACGCGTCAATAATTAACATACTAGTGATTTGATGTTGATAACTACATTCGTAAACTTAAAACTAAAGCTATAAGGGTACCTTTTAATATCGTTGTAAATCCGTTAAGTATTATACTACATCTGATTACACTTGTATATTTCAAAATAAATTCTGTATATCGCTGAAGAATAAACATTATGCTCATTCAGGACTCGATGATATATTTAGAAAATTCGTGAAATCACTGGTACCCTCATTTCTAAGCGACACGTACTCGTACATATCTGACCATGCTACGGGCTACAGCTCGTAGCGGCCCACGCCCCGCCTACGCGAAACGCTACGAATATTCTATGTATTCATTTGGTGCCTGGAATGGCGACTGAAACTTGGAAGAATTACGTGATTTATTATTATTACTGTTCGAAGCTGTGGTTAGGATGTCAGCCTCCTAATCAGAGGTCAGGGGTTCGAACCCGGACACGCACCTCTAACTTTTCGGAGCTATGTGGGTTTTTAAACAATTAAAAATCACTTGGTTCAACGGTAAAGGAAAACATCGTGAGGAAACCTGCACGCCTGAGAGTTCTCCATAATGTTCTCAAAGGCGTGTGAAGTCTGCCAATCCGCACATGGCCAGCGTGGTGGACTAGGGCCAAACCCTTCTCATATTGAGAGAAGACCCGTGCTCTGTATTGAGCCGAGAATGGGTTGATATGATGATGATGATGACTGTTCATAACTGATGACATTAAATTGAAGCTATGGTACCAATAGTGTTTATCACAAAATAGTTATAAAATTCAACTAAACGAAAGTCACATCGACATGAGCGTATTCTATTCTAAAGTCCAAACGTAAAAATGACATGGCCGGAATGTATATGGAGCTGTGGCCTAATTAAAATATTCATGTTCATTAATATACAGTACATCGTATTAAAGCTTATAAGTGTGTGTTTACATCCGTTTAGGTTTTATGATCAGATACCAAGCGAGAGATCGCATAATAGAATTAAATATTCATGAACAATACGCTATGAAACTAATTACATCAGGAATAATATTAAAAAAGGTTTACGCGTAGAAGAAATATAGAAAATAATCTTCACTTATGAATAATTACTGAACATTTATGTATCATGAATTGATTATTAGGATAGAATCCGAACATGTCATTTGGTAATTTAATAAATTTTGACTGATTTTATACGGAGGACTAAAGTCATTTTGACAGATTAAACTCACTTTTATTAAGGTACTCGAGACTGGAAAAATGCAGTGCACTGATTTAGTAATTGCAGACACTGGTTCTTACGATTCCCGAGTTACAATGGTGATCTATAAATTAGTTTTTATATATTATCTAGGCTTCTATCTATTGCGGGGAAGAGACGTTAGCGGTAAAAAAAGGGGACTGCTAAAATAACTTACTAGTACTGCTTTTTGTTTTTATTTTATTTTATTTCCATGGTTCACTAAAGTTAAACCTTGACTGCAGTCTTGTAAGTGCTGATGTACTCTAAAATGGTAGCGAGGTAACCTGGAACGGCACCGTACTTGACGCTAACTTTATTGTCTCTTTAATTTATTGTACTAATATCATTACTATTATTATTTCCTTTCATGTTTTGTGACGCCCTTGTTATTATCATATTTATTTAAGTCGTGGATAGTGTTGTGAATTGTATATTTAATAATAGTTATTAATGTTTATCTTGGTCTGTATTATTATTTAATATACGGTTGTTTACTGTCCCAAAAAAAAAAGAAATAAATAGTACGTCTTTGTAATACCACTCTGCTACTCTATGGCCAAAGCTTTACGTCAGGCCAGATTAGAAAAAAATCTGTAATTTTAAATTCTTATATTGCAATTATACTATATATTTGAATCCAGGACCTTCCACCAAAGCGCTCACCAGTGTGTCAGGGAGATCCACAGAAAAATCTATGTATAGAAGAGAGTGAAGTATTCTTGAAGAACCTGAATATTATTACCTACTTTAAGGAACAAAAGTTTTACTCGTAAAATATAAAATGTAAAAGTGGGGTATGAATTTGGCACAGAGGAGTGCCAAAGACTCAAGAAAAAAGATAGACGGGTCAGTTTATTTGATATCCTACTAATATTACAAACGCGAACGTTTACAAGTATGGATAGATGGACGGATGTTTGGTACTCCTTCACGTATAAACTACTGAATGGATTTTTATAGAACTTTACAATAATATAGCTTACACACCAGAATAACACATAGGCTAAATTTTTTAAAGATATTGGGAGAATTTTCTAAAATATGACGATAAGTGTCGAGTAAGTGAGAAAAATCTACCATCTGTGTGATAATTTTAATGCGATAATGTTAGTTCTTTTTAATGCCACGTTAATATAAGTTATATATTATCATGATCGATCCATTACCGGCTCACTACAAAGCAAGGGTCTCCTCTCTATATGAGAAGGGTATGGCCATAGTCCACCACGCTGGACATGTGCGTATTGGCAGACTTGACACGCCTTTGAGAACATTATGGAGAACTCTCAGGCATGCAGGTTTCCTCACGATGTTTTCCTTCACCGTCGAAGCAAGTGATATTTTAATTGCTTTAAAACGCACATAACTCCGAAAAGTTAAAGTTTTTTCTTTTATTATTTTTATTTATGCAAGTATTGACTAGACTAAACAAAATTAAACGATATTATAATATAGAAAAATTTCAATCTCTATTCAATTTAAAAGTATTAATTTAACTAAAAAATAAAGTATAAACCCCGATTAAATATTCTGGATGAATAAATCAACGCTGGGATTAACACAGAACAGATTAATCCCAGTACTGAGAACTGATTCTCAGTACTGGGATTAATCCCAGAACTGAACTGTTCTGATTCCAAAGTCCTAATGTAAGAAGGGCTCTTTCAGGTATGTTTGCAAGAGATCTACGGGTACCTCGTCTCATTAGTCTGTGCCCTCAACGGTTCCCCATTTGCCCTTCGAAAAACAATTCCAATTATACTTTAATATCAATTTTTACGATTTTTCGCTGACGACGGTAAAAAAATTAACGTTTAGGCGACCGCCTGGAATTTATATAACTGAGTAACTAAATTTGGACGCATATTGAAGGTATTTTTATAAAAAAAATCATCGGTCTAGTGGTCAGCCTGTTGGATTAGGCCCTGGTATTCGTATGTTGGGGTTTTTTGTTGAGCAATTCTCAGTACTAGGTATAAGAAATGAAGTCCAACGTCTCAAGCTCTCTATCACCTATCATTTTAAGCTTTTATTCCCGATCTCTTATGAAAGAAGAGGTCGATACAGCAGTAAGAAATTAATGAACTATTTGATGATGATGATGATATGATCTGATAGAACTTCATCTTCGAGGCTCGGTATTAATTTTTCTTTTATACACTACAAGTTAGCCCTTGACGGCTATCTCACCTGGTAGTAAGTGATGAGGCTGTCTAGGATGATAGCGGGCTAAACTGTTAGGAGTATAGTAAACCCACACTCCAAATTGGTTTCTACACGACATCGTGCCGGAACGCTGAATCGCTCGACGACACTCTTTTGTCAGTAGAGTGGTAACTAGCCACAGCCGAAGCCTCCCAGACCAGACTCGAGCCGGTAATCGAACCCAGGACATCCAACTTCATAATGCGATAGCGCACGCACTGCGCCACGGAGGTCGTCAAAAGTGACTCGACCAAGTCTTTTAGCGTTGTTCAGCTAATTAATTTTACTAAGCTACATTATTACAGCTTTTCGGCCAGTCATGGATAGTCATTGACGTGCTGGCAGATATAATTAATCTTAGTGAATGTCGTTTCTTTGGTGAGGACGTGACGTGGTTCGATACTTAGCGGAAACTTGACCTTTCTTGTCTGAAGGTCACGTTAAGATCATTTACCACTTTGTTTGTGGTGCAATTCGCTGAGGTGCGGAACGCCTTTCTGTACAGCTTGTTTTTTTGTTTTTGAGATAGGTTTGCGCTTGACGACAATCAGTACCAGGAGGCATTGATGAGGTCTAGGTTGGAGCGCGCTTGCCAAGAAAATTCCTAGTCACCCTTCCCTTGAAGGAACTAAGGTTATACGTGGCTGGAAATAAAATGTGAAGCGGCGATAGCCTAGTGGTAAGGGCGTCAGCCTCCTAATCAGAGGTCGGCGGTTCGAATCCGGGCACGCACCTCTTACTTTTCGGAGTTATGTGCGCTTTTAAACAATTAAAATATCACTTGCTTCAACGGTGAAGGAAAACATCGTGAGGAAACCTGCACGCCTGAGAGTTCTCCATAATGTTCTCAAAGGCATGTGAAGTCTGCCAATCCGCACATGGCCAGCGTGGTGGACTATGGCGAACCCTTCTCATATTGAGAGGAGACCCGTGCTCTGTAGTGAGCCGGTAATGTGGCTGGAAATACAGATGCTGGAAGAGAGTTCCACACCTTAGCGGTTCGATTCAGAAACGTTGTTCCCAATCGTTTCGTCCGAGTAGGTTGGATTTCAACCACGTAAGGGTGCCAGCGCTCACGATTCCTCGAAGTTCTGCGGTAAAACGGTGAAAGGTTGCACGAGGTTGTGAAGTTCTTGAGCGCACTCTCCAAAATATGTCCGATAAAAGACAGATAGACAGGCTACAATGCGTCGTTGCTGTACCTCCAAGATCATAACAGACATTTTTTTTTATACCCTACAAGTTAGCCCTTGATGGTTGTAAGTGAAGATGCCGCCTAAGTTGGCGAGTGTAGTTATCACCATCACTAATGGAAATAATGAAAAATGTAATATATATGAACGATTCATAGATGCCTTTAATAGGTTTATATCAATAAAGCTATTTTTGATTCTGATTTTGATATCATACTTCTAATTGGTTTCTACGCGACATCGTGCCGGAACGTTAAATCGCTTGGCGACACGTCTTTGTCGGTAGGGTGGTAACTAGCCACGGCTGGAGCCACCCACTAGATGAGACTCGAGTCAAATCGAACCCAGGACCTCTAACTTTATAATGCGCTGCACCACGAAGGTCGTCATTAGCAATAAAACCGTCATAGCTTACTAATCCTTGTAAAATTAATTACTTTAAGTGTCATCATGATCAACCCATTCTCGGCTCACTAGAGAGCACGGGTCTCCTCTCAATATGAGAAGGGTTTGGCCATAGTCCACCACGCTGGCCATGTGCGGATTGACTTCACTAATACTACTATATACTAATGACTGACTGTGGGATAATTTAAATGTGATAATGTTAGTTCTTTTCTACGCCACGCTAATATAAGTTATATATCATGATCGACCCATTCTCGGCTCATTACAGAGCAAGGGTTTCTTCTCTATATGACAAAGGTATGGCCATAGTCCACCACGCTGGCCATGTGCGGTAGACTTCACACGCCTTTAAGAAAATTATGGAGAACTTTCAGGCGTGCAGGTTTCCTCACGATGTTTTCCTTCACCGTTGAAGCAAGTGATATTTTGATTGCTTAGAAACCCACATAACTCCGAAAGTTAGAGTTGCGAGCCCGGGTTCCAATACCATATCTATGGCGACTGAGTAAAAAAAAAATTTTAGTGAATCTATGCAACAAGGCGATAAAATTTGCTTGTATTTTTCTTTAAAAAAAAAACACAAAAGAAAACGTTCAAAAACACGGTAAGCCCTACATAATTACATTTATACATTTTTAATAAACATCTACAAACGCGTGCAAATAATATTTAATTATTTGAGTTAATGTTATTTACTTGCTGCATTTAAATGAAAATTTGTTCCGTCTCGACGCCTCGACACTCTGGTTTAAATATAAGCGATCGCCGTTAATAACAACTTTGCATCTTTGTATAACAAATACTCTATTTTTTAATTTACACTTATTTTGAAGTCGAATTACGTACAGACTGCAAAATAAGTGTGCGGCTTAAGAGAACTTGAATCCAGGGCCGTAAAATAAATTAAAAAAAACAATAAAAAGAATCCGTATCTTAGCAAAGAGTTATGAAAGAAGCAATTCCATTTAAAATCTTGTTAGGTACATCGTCTCGTTACGTCACTGGCGTATTATTTACATATCACAAAGCAATTAGGAATTGAATACAATAGATATAAATCTCTGTCCCCGTTATTATAACACGGTATAGCGATTTCCTTTATTATATTCTAGTTATACAATGTTTTGTCTTCTTCTGTTCAATGTTAAATTATCGGAGATAGAAAGAGAGAATACGGCGTGAAAACATGACTCTTTATTTAACGTTTATTATTAAACCCATGTAGGAATAAATCACTGTGGAAGAAACTAGGACATCGTATTTCTTATTTAATATCCGCGCTTCCTTACTAATGTTATGTATGATTGCGAAAGTATGTTTAATTGTTTATTTTGTTTATTTGATTGTTTGAACAACAGCTAATACATTTTTCATGACGATTTTTTAACGTTGCGAGCTAATGTGAGCGTTTAGCTTCTTACAGGTTTTTAACAACGTTCACAAATAGTTTCAAAGTAAGAAACATCTTAAGTCATTAACTTGAGTCAATATATAATATGTAACATCATCATCATGATCAACCCATTCTTGTCTCACTACAGAGCACGGGTCTCCTCTCAATATGAGAAGGATTTGGCCATAGTCAACCACGCTGGCCATGTGCGGATTGGCAGTCTCCACACGCCTTTGAGAACATTATGGAGAACTCTCAGGCGTGCAGGTTTCCTCAAGATGTTTTCCTTCACCGTTGAAGCAAGTGATTAGAATTGCTTAAAAACGCACATAACTCGTAAAAGTTATATTTGCGTGCGCGAGTTCGAACCCCCGACCTCTGATTAGGAGGCTGGCGTCACTATGCTATCACAGCTTGTCCTAATATAAAGTTGCTTAAATAAACATAATAATAATAAAAAAAACTGCAATATAAAAGATAGATCGAAGAGTTAGTTAGTCATACAAAGTTACTTCTCCATAGAATATTGAAATATGTCCTCTCATATTCATTCCTTGCATGCAACGGAACTTTGAAGTAATGAAAAGAATAAGAAACATTTTTTTTTTTCGAACTGTCTATTAGCTGTACAAACCCTATTGTTTGCCACAGCGTAACCGGGCTGTTTGGCGAGCTTCGGAAAGAAGCTCTGCCAGAAGAAATTTTGAGCCCTAGGGCTCGAAGGGAACGACTGCCTAAGGGCGCCTCCTTTGAGGCCGAACCTCGGCTTAGGCGACGTTTTGGATAACGGGGTGGTCGGACGCTGAGTGGTCCGTACGTCTCCGAGGCCGTGGATGGAGCCCACGTCCGGATGACGTAAGATAGCGGGGACCTCGTCTTCGCCGGCGAAGACGGTGTGTAGCGTATGATTGTGTGGTAGGTGGTACGAGTATGTTGTCAGTAGTCATCTGATCGTCAGGGTCATGAAGGATATGTTTAGGTCTCCTCTTTCGGAGCGTTTAGGTCGGGGGAGTGAAGAAACATTCTTGCACAGTGTACATACTTACAGTTATATAAGATGTTAGCGAATGGCTTTTTGTTGAAGTATTTCCATTCGAGAAGAGTCATTGAAGTCAACATATTCTCAAATGGAAACCCATGATGCTAGACTACGAGATCAAATATTCATATAACTAAAAGTACTCTCGTAAGTAGAGCCCGTTATATCCGTCTAAAGCACCACTTGGAATGCTGAGAGCTGTACGAACGGAATAGCTCAGCATATTAAGCCGTGATGTACAAATAAGGCGACTTACAGCTATAACTAACTCTAGCTCTAATAAGATAGCTCTTAACATGATTTTAATTGGCATGTGAGATGGTGATATCAAACAGAAAATGTACCTGGCTAAGTTTGTTGTGGGATTCTTCTTAGACCGGGGCGCGTTTGGAACTCTCATAACTTTAGTTTTAAGAATGTAGTTATCACCATCAAATCACTACCATGTAAATTATTGACGCGTCAAAAGTGCCTTTTAAAGGACTTTTTGAATAAAGATGATTTGAAATTAACTAATACTCACTAAGCACATGGCCAGCGTGGTGGACTATGGTACGTCAAGTTTATTAATTATTCATTATTTATATATTAGATAATTACATATAAAAGATAATCTCTCAACTATGATATGCTTATTAATAATAGTTAAACAAGCAAGTAAATCTAAAATACGGGCATAGAAAAATTTTACATTCAAAATAGCTTTATTTGTAAACCTATTACAATCTATGAAGCGTTCATATATAATCAATTTTTCATTATTTTATTTCGTTGGCGTTTAAGTTTGCGGATCACCATGATAACTATCACTCGCCAACTTAAAACTAAAAAAAGAGGGTTTCAAACGCGCCCAGTTCTAAGAAGAAGCCCACAACAAACTTCGATGGGTTTTTTTTGTTATCATTTCATAGTTATTTTTTTTTGTTATCTCACATAGTCAATAAGAAATTATAATTAGATTCAAAATTCAAATTCAAAATAATCTTTATTCAAATAGTCCTTAAAAAGGCACTTTTGACGCGTCAATAATTTACTTAGTAGTTATTTCACGGTGATAACTATATTCGTAAACTTAAAACTAAAGCTATGAGGGTTCCAAACGCGCCCCGGTCTAAGAAGACGCCCACAACAAACTTAGCCAGCTTAGCTATGAAGTTAGATTAATCTACACAGAAACTCTCTTTGTCTGGCTAACTAGCCACCCTACCGACAAAGACGTGTCGCCAAGCGATTTATCGTTCCGGCACGATGTCGCGTAGAAACCAATTAGGAGTGTGGTTTTACCTAGATTGCATCTTCACTTACCACCAGCTGAGATAGCCGTCAAGGGCTAACTTGTAGTGTATTTAAAAAAAACTTTCTCATCATTTATATAATATCTTAATACGATTTTACTGTAAGCTAAGGTTGTATAAAAACTTTGAATTTATTGATAGACATCTCCAAGAGGTAGCGTTTAGTGGGCTATTTATATTAAATAGGTTTTATACTTACAGCACATTCCGGTTCCGTGGTATAGGATCCATTGCTGAAGTATTTCTTCGGGCATTCCGCCCACGGCAGCTCGGCCTGGAAGCTCTGCACGAAGTAAAACAGACACCACGCGATTATCGAATTGTAGTACAGTGCCACGTTGAACGATACCACGGCAGAACTGATTCCAATACCGCCCAAATATGGCGAGACCTGGTGCCACACACCGATAGCACCCTTGCGTAAACGCTGTCCAATCGCCAACTCAAGATAAAAGATTGGGATGCCTTCAATCGCCAGCATCACGAAATATGGGATCAAAAACGCTCCACCACCGTTCTTTTGAGCTAAATACGGAAAACGCCACACATTACCCAAACCAACAGCGTAACCAACAGTCGCTAAGAGGAAAGTCAGCTTGCTGTCCCAGGACTCTCTCTCAACGCCTTCAGGCTTCATGCCAGCTCTCTCGGTTTCAGAGCTAGCTTTGCTAGTCGGAGTTTCGGATGAGCGGTGATTTGGGCTGGTATCCTCGAACGCCTGGTTCGTCGCTCCGTACATGACGTGCGTGCGATGTATTTGATGTCCATTCTCCAAAGTCACCAGACGCCCTCGCAACTCTTTCATCTCCATGCGATCTAAGGACCGCTGGGCATACAGGTCCCGGGAGCTCTGTCGCCTCATCAAATGTGCGGTATTCGCCATGTTCAACAATTACACTATCAATATCAATTCCAATAATATTTTAATCTCTCTCAATAATTTACTCATTGAGTCTTAATCGTCATAATGTTGTAAACTTCAATGGGATTCGTTGTCGCCGTCGTGGCACAGTATAATTGAGAATAGCACATGGCAAACGATAAAAACGGATTCCTTAATTGTTTGGCCAAACTGTGCGCGTATTGATTTCGACTGGATTTGGGCCATGCTTTGGGGTTCTATAAGCGGCAACTGTTCGAGCTTTTGTTCACTTCACCTATGACTATGGGTTTTCACTGGATTAAGTGGGGTTTATTGCACGTTACTGGCTTAATGCCGACCGACACGGGTGTCGGGCGTCACTGGCGGGAAATTCTGGAAACGTGCGGGGTGGGAAAAGCGAGAACCCTTTCTTCCTTACGCATGCGCGCACCAAAAGCTTTTATGAAATAGGTAGCCAAGAATGAAAGCTTTTTGTATTCCTTCGGCCATTAATCTTGTGCGGTCACATATGTTAACTATAAGTTATAGGTACGTTTTAGTTTACTTTCAATATTAGAGCTGATATGACTACCAGTACAATGCCTTTAATTGCTAGAAGCATATTAAAAATGTATCTCGGAAGTAAATTCTATGAATAAACGGCTGAAAAGGCTTTTACCATTTTTCAATCGACTTTTCAAAGAATCTTTTTTTGTGATGTTACTTCATTATGAAGTTGAGCATCAGATCTAAACCTGTTTTTTTGATTGAATTCTTAATTTTTATTTAAAATGAGTATTAGATATTAAATCACGCAAGAAACGCAAAAAATCTAAATTCTTAGGGAAACATGGTGTTCTCCTAGCATTAAAACTTACGATAGTACGCCGGGTGATAGATACCTATATTAAAAATGTTTAATTGAAAATTTACAAATTACTATGAAATTAGGTCAATATCCCCCCCCCTTATTCGCGCCCTTTTTTATGAAACTAGTCGTAATATTATGTCTCATTAAGTTTTTCTATAACTACCGGCAAAATATTAAATTTTACATTGCTAGATTTGTGCCACAGACTTTGAAACATTGTTATACCAAATTAAAAAAAAAAATGTTACTGTATTTTCGATGTAAGAGAAGTAATGTATTCCATTTAAGAAAATAAATGTCTTTACCTTCTTTTTCTTTTTGTTACTGGGTGAACTGTCATTAATAAAAATAAAAAATATTTATTTTTTATTTATTTAAATCCAAGCTGTATATCTATAAAGATTTTGTATTACGCTTAACTGCACACGAATTTTTTACATAATTATTCGTGTTAAGTAATATTTCAAAAGATTTGGTTTGCTAAGGCAATCTCATTAACTTCATGTTCTTTAGAAATATGTAAAAGATTAAATTAGTTTATTTTAAACAAATACTTCACAGACCTACCTATACTCATAATCAAGTCATTCTCGGCTCACTACAGAGCACGGGTCTCCTCTCAATATAGAGAAGGGAATGATACAGCCGTCAAGGGCTAACGTGTAGTGTATAATATAAGAATAATAAAAAACCGTTGAAGCAAGTGATATTTTAATTGCTTCACAACGCACATAACTTCGAAAAGTTAAAGATGCGTGCCCGGGATCGAACCCCAGACATCTCATTAGGAGACGGACTTCCTAACCACTAGGCTATCACCGCTTCAACCTATAATATAAATCCGTAATGAATTAAAACGAATACAACCAGCGTAAGTAGGTATATCCCGACATTCCCGAGAATGTAAACGACGAAATTAATTAATCCCCTTGAATTACGCATTACCGAAAAACATATTCACTGATTTGCAAAAGTCCGTACATTTAGCAACGGATAATTGGATAAACCGCCCGGTTATTATTTTCTGTGTTATAAATTAACTTTATAACACAGAAAATAATAACTATTAACTTACTTTATGCCATAAAACAAAGCAAAATTTTCTAATTTAGCTTTGTTATATTACTATAATAATATAATATTTTATATTTTATAACTATATTTATGTAATATTTTATTACTTATTACTATAAGGCCGCCTAATGCTCATTTAGTAATGCAAATCGTTAAGTTATGACGATAATTCCGGTGCTTCTGAGTTCCGATTACACACATATAGATACTCTTTACTTCCCCCGCTGGGTACACCCACCCACTGCCCATAGTTAGCGAGCGAATGTAAACAAATTATGTAAATTGCTTTTGTATGTAGAGCAGGTATACCGTATGTGGCAGTAGTTACATCAGCAACTTTGAAATTCGGTTAGAACTTAAGTTAAGTTGCTAGCTGATGAGTTATTCGAAGCGGTGATAGCCTAGTGGTTAGGGCGTCAGCCTCCTAATCAGAGGTCGGCGGTTCGAATCCGGGCACGCACCTTTAACTTTTCGGAGTTAAGTAATTAAAACATCACTTGCTTCAACGGTGAAGGAAAACATCGTGAGGAAACCTGCACGCCTGAAAGTTCTCCATAATGTTCTCAAAGGCGTGCGAAGTCTGCCAACGACATGGCCAGCGTGGTGGACTATGGCCAAACCCTTCTCATATTGAGAGGAGAACCGTGCTCTGTAGTGAGCCGGCAATGGGTTGATCATGATGTGGTACAATAAATACATACAACTAAACATATAATTATTAATTATAGAGAAAAGGTTTGTAATAGGTAGTTATATCTTTCTTTGGTTCAAATTGGTCAGGAAATTGGCTATAGCCTATTGCCGGAGAGAGCAGATTAGCCGGCCATCTCGGTTGTTTCATCTTGTATGTCAAAGCCTCTCTCCTATTTCAGATGAGCCGTTTGCCCAGCAGTGATAGGTTTCTACGTTAAAAGACAATATCATAAGAAAATAATAATCATTTATTGCTGCATAATACGTGAGAATATGATCTTGCATTTGTTTCAGTAACAACGTATGACCAGTGATTTGGCATGCCAGACTTATGTTACTTACTACACAATTTTAATATAAATAGCATTTATAATGAATAAAAAACTTTTAATTTTATTAAAATTATATAATTGAAATTGACTAATTAATATTATGAGATTCCAAAAACTGGTCATAAAAATCACTAGCATAATAATAAAAATTTAAGTGCTTTTATCAAAGGGCATATAAACACAACATGAATTTCATCTCCGTTCCTGACACTGATGGGCCAGACACAGACCGATTTGTCTGTAGAGACCTTTTTGCTTTTATTCCGCCAAGCTATTTAGCTTTCCGATATGATGCCGAGTAGAAACCCGCGTCGTAATATTAAAAAAAAAAGAATGGTTCCCGCTGACGTTGCCTATTCCTCATAAATATAATAAAGCCTTAAATGGCAACCAAATGGAAGGGTTAGTATATAAACATTCTCATTATATTTACCTATATACAGTCTGTCTGTTCCCTAATATATGCCTACGTAAACTACATTAAATTTTAATATGTTAAGTAATATAAGTGAGAAAATTATTCTATTAACCGTGGACGATTATCAGAGAAAGCGGTCGGAACTAGGGTGCGTGAACATAATCATCATGATCAACCCATTACCGGCTCACTACAGAGCACGGGTCTCCTCTCATATGAGAAGGGTTTGGCCATAGTCCACCACGCTGGCCATATGCGGATTAGCAGACTTCACACGCCTTTGAGAACATTATGGAGAACTCTCAGGCGTGCAGGTTTCCTCAGGATGTTTTCCTTCACCGTTGAAGCAAGTGATATTTTAATTTTGTTTTAAACGCACGTAACTCCGAAATGCTAGACCATACAAATCTATAGCCACTCAGCTAAAATTAAGATAGTTGGGCTGGGAGGTGTTTATGAATCCGCCATATCCGCACCTTCAGGTTACTGTAACTGTTTAGGTATCTTCATAATTCTGTAGTCAGTATCAGGCTAGGCAGTATCAAGAGAAGACTGTCATAACTATTTGTCACTTTTTTTTTTAAATCAGTAGGTAGTGCCAAAATTTCGCGCCATTACTGAAACGAACAATATTTATACTGAATTTAAATGTTTATAAATTTTGAAACATAATTTATTATAATATAAAAGGCGAAAAAACCCCTTTTATATGAAAAGTGTTTCCCCAACCAACAATTAAAAATTAATCATCATCATCATGATCAACCCATTACCAGCTCACTACAGAGCACGGGTCTCCTCTCAATATGAGAAGGGTTTGGCCATAGTCCACCACGCTGGCCATGTCGTTGGCAGACTTCGCACGCCTTTGAGAACATTATGGAGAACTTTCAGGCGTGCAGGTTTCCTCACGATGTTTTCCTTCACCGTTGAAGCAAGTGATGTTTTAATTACTTAACTCCGAAAAATTAGAGATGCGTGCCCGGATTCGAACCGCCGACCTCTGATTAGGAGGCTGACGCCCTAACCACTAGGCTATCATCGCTACAATAAAAAATCAATAAACAAAGGAAAAAGGTTTAGACTTAAAATATGAGTAGGCAATTTTAATACATTCTGTTTTAAAATCGAAAAATAGATCTCTGAAAAGGCTTTGGTTCATACAGCCAAATTTGGCTGTTTGCCAAGAGTTATTGCGAACGCTACGTACCTACTGAATGCTACGTATTGTTGACTGAAATGGAATATTACTTATCTTCATCTGCCTAGTTTTTATAACATACATAATATATATGTTTAAATATATTATTTTGGTCACCACGATACAAGTTACCTAGTGTGGAAACCACTGGACATGGATTGTATAAACCTTTTTCCAACAACAGCAAGTTATTTTTTAGTATTTACTTATAAGTTCATTCGCCTAATGAAAATAGTAAGTCATCAATTTTCAATGGTCTAGCCATCGTATATCGTCTTATACTAATTAATTATATTTAAAGCGATTTTAAGTTTTTGTTTGATTATCACATCTAAAGCCAATTATATATGTCGCGTCAAGGGGGTCCGAGTTGTTTTTTTGTAAGGGTGACGTCACGATTTTGTTTACTTTCGCTCATAGTAATTAAAACCACAACTTGCCGGTTTACACTTTTATTGCGATAATAACTTTGAGGTCCAAACAGTACGACGTCTCGAGCGAGAGAATCCGCCAAAGGCATCGACCGCCTGTATTTATAGCACAAAACATGCTTGTACCAAGTTGATTGTCACTGTCTAAATTGTGTTAGCAAAATCATCAATAATTAAAATGTGGGTAATTATTGAATTCTTGAGGTTTTGGCGCCGCTGAATAAAAATAATAACTTCTTCGCGCCGACACGGCCATTCTGCGAGGCGGTGCGCGCTCTGCACCAGCCGCGGTGGTATGCTGCTCTTTGACTTGGAGATGATTCTGAAAGCAAAGGTTTATTTTGGACTAGGTATCCGTATTCAGTTTACCCTAGTTTTTTTTTTTCCCGCTGGGAAATGCTTTTACGCATCCCCTCCGGAGGCGACGCAGGCAAGACTGCGCCGCTTCCAACGGGGTATGTGGGACTCCCCGGCGGCCAGTCTGGCAACCAGAATACCCACTAAAACCCAGCGATGCTCCTTCGCGTCGCCTGGTGGCTGGGTCACGGGAACACTGATGCACTCGACCGCGGCCCAGCCAGCGGCGTCCGCCGAGGCAGACCCTCCGCTAGGTGTAGGGCTAGGTTAATCTATGTTAAGTTAGCCAACACTGTTAAGCGATTGCTCACAAGCTTATTATAAGAAATGAGCTTTTGGGTATATTTTCACGATAGTTTGCATTCTTATATGAGGCGCTTTGCTTTTAATTTTCATGTAATTGCTACACGCAAAGTTACATGTTTTAGTTAATGAGGATGATGTGTGGTCTGGGCGGTCATGTACGCCGTGGTCCACAGAGGCTCTAAAGGAAAAGGAACTAGGTCGATGCTGTGGTCTGGGTCTTCAAAACTGACCGTGGTCCACAGAGGCTCTGAAATAAAGATTACTCGAAGGTAGGAAAATTTGTGGTCTGGGCGGTCTCTTACGCCGTGGTCCACAAGGGTTTTAGGATATTATTTTTTATTTTTTTTATTTCATGTAATTGCTACACGCAAAGTTACATGTTTTAGTTAATGAGGATGATGTGTGGTCTGGGCAGTCATGTATGCCGTGGTCCACAGGGGCTCTAAAGGAAAAGGAATTAGGTTGATGCTGTGGTCTGGGTCTTCAAAAATGACCGTGGTCCACAGGGGCTCTAAAGGAAAAGGAACTAGGTCGATGCTGTGGTCTGGGTCTTCAAAACTGACCGTGGTCCACAGGGGCTCTAAAGGAAAAGGAACTATTATAAATGGCTTATTGGACGGCTCCACACGCCAATAGCATCTTTTATTCATTTTTTTTTTTTTTTTGTTTGTTACACCCTTTTTTTTTTGTTCTTTTTTTTTTAACAAGACTACTGTCCTGCAGATGGTCTGGGGGATTTAAAATCTATTAAAGAATGTGCTCACCATTATAATTGCTGTTCATCTGATGGTGTCGGTTCATCCAACACGGTTGGCTGTTGAGGAACACTGGAAGGTACAGCTTACTTGGTGGCGACACGGCCTCGTGGGTGACTTCACCCTGGTTGTGGGGCGCGGCGCAGTTGATCGTGCGCGACCTTCCGAGGTCGCCCATGGTGCCCACTACCTTTTTCACTAGGTAGCGGTCGTTTTCAAGTACTCTGTAAATTTCTATGTTTGTTGTACAATTAGTCTTCTGGCGCCGACACCGTCTCCTGATTTACCAGGTCGAACCTTGGCAGTACACAATGTTTTCGCTGAGTGATGAGTGTTAGTGGGGCAACCCCGGTAACACGATGAGCAGTACAATTCATTGCTAATTGAAGTTCTTCGAGTGCTGTGTATCCTCGATTTCAGAATTTTTATCATGGTTAATGCATTCTTAAGTGTTGTTCAACGGAAACAATCGCTCGGCTAACTCCTGGCGCTATAGCGTGAATTTCTATACCAAGGTTATTACAGTAGTTCTTGATTTCGATATTGTTAAAACTGTCATGTTTACACAAAAACCAAGTTTTAATATTTCGCGACCGATTATGATGTCATGTTTGAGGGTATATTAAAATAAAATGGACAAAAAGTTTTTGTCAATAACAAAATCACAAAGAATTTGCTCAGTACAATACACACTGGAATTAGCGACACCGGTTATATGTATCGCCGAATCAAAACGGGTACCGGAAAATTTGCTTACCAGACTTTGTCCTATGAGAGATCATTCGGTCACCGGAATCAAAACAAACTGAGTGCGACTCACCAGAGTGTTGCAGTTTACCCGACACACTTTGGATCTCGCAAGCGTCCACACGACTATGCTGCAGAGTGCTACTAGCACCCGCCGCACCACCGCTTGCGCCGCTGCTGCCGAGTGCCAATAGCACCCGCCGCACCACCGCTTGCGCCGCTGCTGCCGAGTGCCAATAGCACCCGCCGCACCACCGCTTGCGCCGCTGCTGCCGAGTGCCAATAGCACCCGCCGCACCACCGCTTGCGCCGCTGCTGCCGAGTGCCAATAGCACCCGCCGCACCACCGCTTGCGCCGCTGCTGCCGAGTGCCAATAGCACCCGCCGCACCACCGCTTGCGCCGCTGCTGCCGAGTGCCAATAGCACCCGCCGCACCACCGCTTGCGCCGCTGCTGCCGAGTGCCAATAGCACCCGCCGCACCACCGCTTGCGCCGCTGCTGCCGAGTGCCAATAGCACCCGCCGCACCACCGCTTGCGCCGCTGCTGCCGAGTGCCAATAGCACCCGCCGCACCACCGCTTGCGCCGCTGCTGCCGAGTGCCATTAGCACCCGCCGCACCACCGCTTGCGCCGCTGCTGCCGAGTGCCAATAGCACCCGCCGCACCACCGCTTGCGCCGCTGCTGCCGAGTGCCAATAGCACCCGCCGCACCACCGCTTGCGCCGCTGCTGCCGAGTGCCATTAGCACCCGCCGCACCACCGCTTGCGCCGCTGCTGCCAGTGCCGGGGCCTCTTCGTAACCCGGACTTTGTATAATGCGTCGCGATGTGCCGCGTTATTTATGTTGATGAGGGTAGCGGCAACTGTTTCGGCATTATGGTAAAGGCTCAAAAACAGATCTTTGAAAAAGCCCCACGTCATGCCCGGATGAGCTACTTGCGATAACCAGTTGCAATTGCATCAAATTCCTTTGTTGAAGTTCGAACATCATGCGCCATTGTTCTCCCATCGAATTCAGATTTTTGTGTCCCAGCTTGAGCCTGAGTGAGTCCCGCTTCTGATGTCGCGTCAAGGGGGTCCGAGTTGTTTTTTTGTAAGGGTGACGTCACGATTTTGTTTACTTTCGCTCATAGTAATTAAAACCACAACTTGCCGGTTTACACTTTTATTGCGATAATAACTTTGAGGTCCGAACAGTACGACGTCTCGAGCGAGAGAATCCGCCAAAGGCATCGACCGCCTGTATTTATAGCACAAAACATGCTTGTACCAAGTTGATTGTCACTGTCTAAATTGTGTTAGCAAAATCATCAATAATTAAAATGTGGGTAATTATTGAATTCTTGAGGTTTTGGCGCCGCTGAATAAAAATAATAACTTCTTCGCGCCGACATATATATATATATATATATATATATATATATATATATATATATATATATACGTATTTATATAATATTATTTATTATATATATATCGATATATCTATACTTTGTCTGTACTATCTTTACCTTTGGAAAACTACATTATTAGCAAGAATTACTACATTATTTCCCCTGGGAACGGGATGTATGCTGTAAAACGGCGGGTCGCAGCCAGTGCAACATAACATATATTTTAAATGGCTTCATTTCAATATAAGATAGTAAAAATTGTTTTTTTATCTATTAGCCGTAAATTCCTAATGCACCGGTTAACAAGGGATGTTAATTCTTTGTCTGTTTGATCGACTATACCTATAAGAAAGAGGAGATTACCTCCAGCCCGCTTATTTTACCGTATCTCACGTTAAAGAAACAAATTCAATTAACTCTGTAAGCACACAAACAGTAAGTGTTCAATGTGTGGACATACAAACTCATACGTATACGTTATGTGCGTATATACAAACTGGTAATCATGCATAGACTGTAGACGACAGTAATTATTCGCTTAATAGGTGACTAACTTGTTCGTATGCGTGATTATATACATTTTTTATTTTATTTAAAATATAATAAATATAAAAATATCTTCATAATTATCATCATCATCATCGTCTTCACCTTCAGCCTCAGAATGCGTCTCAATTCTCAAGAACACTCAAAGGAGAGATTTAGATCTTAGAACTTCGTAAATGTTCAATAAAAGGGCTTTAAGGATTGTTGTCAATTGACCTGCCTGTCCTAAAAACTTGACACAATGCAGCAATCTCGTAAACCAGGTCCAAGTATTTAATTATTTTCAATTAATTCACTAATTAGTGACAATTCTTGGCCCAATTCATGTATCAAACATAGCCTTACCATATCATTGGCTCCATAGGTAGACATACCAACCAATAGATCAACGAGGTAGTAAATAATACAAACTCATTATCCTATTGGTTGTATACTCTTTACTAAAATACTTTGTAGTGTTAGATGGTAGCACATTATTTAAGCAGCAACACTAGATTACCTATTGTCAAATAAAAGGACTGCGTAAATAACTGTCACTGTCAAAATAAATTAAAATCTGGTCGACATAACTCACGTACACTGCCTTGACATTATTAAATATTGTTGGATAACTATGATATCATTCAAAACATGTCGATTACGACACTGATAGGCATCCGCGTAACTGCCGTACACATTGATTAGTCTCCACAAGTTGTTACCTCGTTGCAGAAATGTATTGTTTGCAGTGGTTGATCCCCGTACTCTTGATACCAAAGCCCGTCAACCCGGCATTAATGAACACGCACGTAATGTTTATGATGTTATATCTCATTGGGTTTTTCCTCGAAAGGAAGCCCTGTACTGTGTGCAGTGTAGTATTCCTTGTGGCGGTCTTACTTATATGTTATAGTGGTATCGGTGACTGTTTGTTTTGGTCCCTAAGCGAATGCGACAAGTATTACACATAAGGCAGCCCCTTTGGACTAAACCCCGTGCTCAAGTGCAGCCAAGTGTACCTTGTCAAGAAAAATCTTGTATCACCAAGGAAAGTGTTCCTGCAGTCTTTTTATCCAATGAGCGAAACTTTAATATTATTGTTTACCAATTCTCATCTCGTATTCACACAGGAATATGGGACTCAGAGTTGTGTATGTGATTATGTACTTATATTGTCGAGTTTTTTTATATTGATTGTTAATATACACAAACCTTTACGTGCCCTCTGAATGTAAGCCAGATTACAAAAATGCATATGGTATGGTTGAATTGTAACAAGGTGCTGCAAGAAAGAAGGTACTAGTTCTATCAGCATTCTGCAATCTAAGTTTTATGGTAAAGAATGAACCCCATTCAGAGAGCACAAAGGTTTGTGTATATTATACCTACCTATGTGATCATTATTAATTGTACAGTTATTGTTAGTGATTATTAATATTGTGAATAAAGTTTCAAAATGTAGGTAGCTGTCTTATGTTGATTGTAGTGATAACAATAAAAAACAAGTGTTTGTTTCAATGCTGCTAATTCTGTTGAACACAAATCTCTAAACTAACCTAAATTGGCAGTTATAAAAGTAGTGCCATCCTTTTTACCATGTTGTTTGTGGAAAAGGACTACTATTTTCATACTGTTTTGCAAAAAAAAAGTTTACTCGAGAATGGTGTACAATAGAATTGGGACCAATATGTAGTTAGTAAATTTAATTAGGTGTCTATTAAATTGAATAAATATTTTTTTTTGAGTTTATAACAGTTTACAGACTACACTATAATATATTATGAGCTTTTTAGGGCACAACATTGTAACTTTCTTCATACTACCCTAGATCAGACTAAAATTACTGGCTCCCAATAACAATGTAACTAGATTTGTGGAAATGTAGAATACCATAGCAGTAATTGTTTAAACTTCTTTCTTAATGTTCCGGCAGTGTGAACCGCATTAAGCTAATGGTGGTAATGTTATGGTACAGAATTTACCACATTGGCACACCCCCAATACTGAAACTGTAATGTAGCAAACATTACTATTCTACAGCCGGAAACTATTATCTATATATCCATAAAACTGGAATACCAGTCAGATCTAGATTGCAATGTCACAGCCAAGCATTGCTTTTTACCTGGTTCCAGTCTTAGTATAACATAATGAGCTAGTTAATTAATAATTGTTAACAAGCCATTAAGTGAGTTTACTATAGCAATAGTTTATTCTTTCTTGAATTTCATTGTTATCACTTTTACAAAAATCTAAAGCATACATAGATTCTTCATATTATAACTAAGTTGCTCTAAACCTCAAGCTTTAAAATAACATGAGTCAATAGTAGTTATTTCGTAGAAAAGCTTGTTGATGCAAAAATTACTCTATATCTCATAGTATTTTCCATTGATTTGATAGTTTTGATGCTATTGAAATATCTCAAATTCTAATACGTAAGAAACTTTTTAAAGTTATATTATGTTATTGTAAATACATAATTATATCAAATATAATGTATAGTACTTGAAATATATTATAGAAAACAATTGAAACCTATTGCAATAAAGTGGGAATTTAAAAAAAAAAATTGTGTTTTTTTTGTGTCATTTATTAGCTGGATACATAGTTATAAGTAATCTTTGACGGTTTTGATGTTCACATTAAACTTTAGATAATAGATGATACATTATAAAGCAACTTAACCTAATGTAGATTCGCCCAACCCTGAAAAAGAAGAAACATTTTAATAAATACACAAACAGACATTTTGACTCAGCGTGTATCATAATAAAAATTTATATTGGATATTTGTCAAGTAGGTTTCTATACTAGCCGGTGCAAAATTTTAACTACATCATGATCAACCCATTACCGGCTCACTACAGAGCAGGGGTCTCCTCTTAATATGAGAAGGGTTTGGCCATAGTCCACCACGCTGGCCATGTGCGGATTGGCAGACTTCACACGCCTTTGAGAACATTATGAAGAACTCTCAGGCAGACAGGTTTCCTCACAATGTTTTCCTTCACTGTTGAAGCAAGTGATATTTTAATTATTTAAAAAAAATTAAAATATCACTTGCTTCAACATGCTTTTAATATTAACTACAATGCAATTGAACTTTTGAGGACCTCCGTGGCGCAGCGCGCGCGCTGTCGCATTACAAAGTTGGAGGTCCTGGGTTCGATTCCCGGCTCGAGTCTGGTCTGGTTGGAGGCTTTGGCCGTGGCTAGTTACCACCCTACCGACAAAGACGTGTCGCCAAGCGATTAAGCGTTCCGGCACGATGTCGCGTAGAAACCAATTAGGAGTGTGGGTTTACCATTCCCCTAACAGGTTAGCCCGCTACCTTTTTAGACTGTATCATCACTTAACATCAGGTAAGATTGCCGTCCAAGGCTATCTTGTGGTGGATAAAAAAAAACTTGGTTTTATTTGGTGGGTTGGGTTATTCATTTAAAAAATCAGGACTTAATGCATAAAATTGCAACATTTTCTTTAAATACCAAATTCAAATGTTAAGTATTCAGATCGTGCTGGTGATTGGTAAGATAAAGCCGACCTATCAAAACTTCGTAATTCCTGTAAAGGCTCATAGTTAAGATAAGCAAGTGGTTTTTAAATTTTCAGAGGTTATACTGTCTGAACTGATATAACAATATCCTGTTTTTACCGTAAAAATAAAATAGTACTTTGTTATTTACCGTTTATCTTAGTCTTCTAGCTTCACGCTCAGATTCCAAGAGAGTAAGAATATCCCCTTCACGAATAGGTCCCTTCACGTTCCTAATAATCTGACGACTTGTCTCTCCTATAAACTCAACTTTGACCTGGGTACATTGTCCCTGGGATCCGGTACGGCCCAGGACCTTTATTACACGGGCTAGAACGTTGGGCTTATCCATTTTTTAGATATCGAGCGAAAACTCTAAATACACGTGCAACGCAACAAGCGTGTACGAAAAAGAAATTGATGACAGATAAAAATCTATCACACCTATTATTTACGGTTTAGTGATGTATCGAAGTAATTTTTATCGGTATTTTAAATGATTTTACGACAATTTTAGCGGCTTTAATGATAAAGTTTAAATGAATGGTTTTATGTCTATTAGATTTGAAACATCTGTATCAAGTAACTTATTTATTTATATTTATCGATCAATGAATCATAAACTAGCCCTAACGAAAATAAGTAACTTTAGTTTAAATAAATTGTCAGTCAAATTATAACGTTAACTGTGTTTGGAGTTCCATTTTAAATTAATACTTGAGTACTTTAAAGAGATATAAGTTTATTTTCATGAAAAATGTCCTGAGGCCAAAGAGGATACAAACCCTGTAATAAATAGTAAGCTGACAGTAATGTTGGTAATAAACCAAGCAATTGTGAGTGAGGGATCACTATTTAGGTATGTCTTTATTTTGTAATTTTGTACCACCTACCAAGCCTCTATAGTATTATCTTTTTGCGAGTTTTATTTTCTGGAAGAAATCGCAATTTAGCGACAAGGTCGCCAAAATGTACCTACTGTCTAAGCGATCTGTTGTATTTGGTATCTGTCTCATTATTTTTTTAATTATCTGTGGTGTACAATAAATGTATATTTATTAATTTATTCAATTCGCATACTCATTATCAAAATCAAATCAGAAATAGCTTTATTCACATAAAAAATTTACAGGCATCTATGAATCGTTCATGTGTATCACATTTTTCATTATTACTATTAGTGATGGTGATAACTACACTCGCCAACTTAAAACTTAAAGCTAAGACGAATATAGTGCCAATACCAGCAGCATTACCGCATAATAAAATACCATAGGACCTAATGCTGTGAAAGTACCTAGCTAAAATACACTAGTTTGACGAATCCTTTTTACCGCGTAAGCAGCAGAGAGAAGTCTGTGCGATAAATTATCTATATGTGGGCCCCATTGAAGTTTAGCGTCCAAGGTTTTGCCTAGGAATGTAGCCGTATTTACCAGAACCAATTTTCCATTATTTAGTAGTACACTGGTTTTCACCTGTTTAACATCCAAGTCATACTGAATATATAATACCTACACTATAGTGCTTCCGATAGTTGTACCATAGAGGACTTGTATCCTGAGCCGTAAAATAATTAAAAAAAAAATTGCTGTAGGCGTTAAGAATTCAGTATGATTATTAATTTTTATTAACGGGGCTACAAATACAAAACTAATTCAATCTTAAATTATTCATATTTAAATCAATATTTTAAGTAAGTTTCACCCTACCGTATTAGGTATATAAAACACAATATGAAAAATTTAACATTTTATTTAAATAATGTCTTCTCGTACGCACGTCATTACAAAGATTCCACACATTTCGATCCATAACTTACAACTTTCAGCAACTAAAAAACACTTGACAACTTGAAATAGGATAACGTGGACGACATCACTAGTCAATTGAGTTCATAAACAAATAAACTTTACTACGAAATAAACTCACTTCAGTCCTGTAATGTCACTAAAGGCCTAACACACAAAACATAAGGATACAATTTCTCTTTTTACACCAATATTAATATAAAAATTAAAAAAAAAATATATGTTTGCTTAACACAAGGGGAGTTAGAATTTTATACAAAAAAAATCAGTTCACCGAAAATCAATTTGTCACCAAGAATCGATTTTTAGCGTTCGACATAAGTTTTTTTTTACACACAGTAAGCCCTTGACGGCATCTCACTTGATGATAAGTGATGGTCTAAGATGGTTGGTAACCTGGTTTCTACACCGCATTCGAACGCTATATTGCTGGGCGACACGTCTTTGTCGGTAGGGTGGAAACTAGCCACGGCCGAAGCCTCCCACCAGACCAGACTCGAGTCGGGAATCGAACCCAGGACCTCCAACTTAATAATGCGACAGCGCACGCACTGCGCCACGGAGGTCGTCAAAAACATACGTGTGAGCACGCACTATGCTAATTTCGGTAATGGTGGGCGAGGTTAGACTTAGTCCTATTTCAGTTGCAAACAATCACTCATAGCCTAGATTCAGGCATTGCTTGGTGTTCCTAAACTAATAATTCGATGCTTAAACTAATCATCGCCCGCAGATCTTTTCGCTTTCCTCAGTCGCGGCGATTGCTTGGGCGTTTTAGGAGACTTTTCTGTAACAACAAATACATGACTTAATCCACTCATCCTCCATCAATTGATTTAATTAATATTATTTATTTATTTACATTAAATTAGAACGGCAAAATACCACTTACACTAACTAGGCAACATAAAACTAATTATACAATACAAACTAATAATTACTAAACAACACACACAATAATATGTAATCTTTTAATATAATCCTAACTATAATGAAAGTATAAGTACACAAAGGCTCTTTCTTTTGTATAGAGAACATGCATGTTCTGACTTAAAGCAAATAATCAGGTTTTTTTTAAGATGTATCTCATAAAAGAATAATATGTATAAATATAACATTGTATACACCTTTCCACCGATTTACACTGATTTACCAGACAAATCCGTGAAAAATGAAATCTTTGTTTTTCTTATATAAAACTGTGTAAGATGAAAAAACGAGTCATTTATTCAAATGGAACAAGAGTAAAACATCCAGAAACTTTAAACTAGGTATAGTTTGCCCAAAAAATGGCGTGAAAAATGAGTTCTTTTAAAAATGAAAACAAAAATAGAAATGAATTTTTTTTTTCAAAAAGTGCCTGCTGAAACTTAACAAATTTAGGTATGTTTGAAATTTACATTTTTAGAAATTAAAACCGTGTAAAAGCGAAATCGTGTAAATCGGGGGATAGGTGTATATAAATAATAATATTGTATCGATACATCAGAATCTTGTTTTTAAGTGGGAGTATTTGTTTTTCCTGTGGGCAATTCCCAATGAATTAATTGAATAAATAATGAATGAATATGAATAGAACAGTTCTAGAATTAGTTACAACCAAATGTGCAATTTAATGGATACCACAAGCTATAATTTAAAAATAAGAATTTCATGAAGTGATATAATTACTTACTAAGCTGGTTGACAACTTCCTTTGGCAGCCAATCATAATCAACATCATTAGCTGTACCAGTCTCTAGAGGTTTGGGCGCGGACCTAGGCGACCTGCGACGGGCGAGGGACGATAAGCCCTGCTGACCCAGCACTAAGCCTAGCACGAAGGCTGCTCCAAGGAAAACGTAGAGGAAGAAGGTCTCTCCATCAAGACCTTCTGATACTTCAACAATGTTTAGAGTCTGGTTGTATACAGCCTCCTGTTGATTAAAAAATAAATATATGTTAAAGTGAAATGACAGTTTTGCTTCTTTTCAAATTCAAAATCAAATAGTCTTTATTCAAATAGTCCTTTAAAAGGCGCTTTTGACGCGTCAATAATTTACATACTAGTGATTGGATGGTCATAACTACATTCGTAAACTTAAAACTATAGCCATGAGGGTTCCAAATGCGCCCCGGTCTAAGAAGCCCACAACAAACTTAACTAGGTAAATTTTCTTTTTATCACCATATCACATGGCACTTAAAATTATATTAAGAGCTATTATTTCTTGTTCTTTTATACAAATGAGAGTTTGTGATGTGTCATTTGTTTATTATTTTTGATTCAAACCAACTCCTTTGTGAAGGTTATTTTATATATACCATACTAACGGATGCCTGCGACTTTGTCTGCTTTTATTAGGGGTTTTTATAAACTCCTAAGGTAAACATGGCCTATTTAAATAAATTAATTTCATTATTTCATTAAGCTCTAAGCTACCTCCTCACCAATTTACAGTCAAATTGGTGCACCCGTTCTTGAGTTATAAATAGTGTAACTAACACAACTTTGTTATATATATATAGATATTCACTGTCATAACACAACTTTGTTATATATATATAGATATTCACTGTCATAACACAACTTTGTTATATATATATAGATACTAGTTGTTGCCCGCGACTTCGTCTGCGTAGAATTGCTGATTTTCCTTGAGATTGAAGTTACCCGTGCGGCCAATGCCTTGATTCAGAAAGTAAGCTACAGTCAAATTGCCGAATTTCGTGTTTCTAAATTACAAAACATAGGACTTTCATACAAACTTCAAACCGCTATTTTACCCCCTTCGGGGTAGATTTGGATGAAAACAAATTCTAACCTTATAACTTACGCCCTAAAAGAAACCTATTTTCAAAATTTCAAGCTTGTAGACTTCAAAATAAAAAAAATAAGCAAAAACTATCATCCCCTTTTTACCACGCTTAACGGGTAATATTTAAAGAAAAAATAATGTACATGTTATTATTTATTATTATTAATGTTAATGCAAATTTTTGTGTCTCTAACTCTAAAAACAAAGAAAATTCATACAAACTTCCAACCCCCCTTTTACCCTCTTAGGGGTGGAATTTCCAAATATCCTTTCTTAGCTGACATCTCTTAACTATCAACTACCTACTTGCTAAATTATAGCTTTATATGTACAATAGTTTTTGAGATCTCGTGTTTAATCAGTATGTAAGTATGTAAGTGACCTTTCGCTTTTATATATATAGATTCACTGTCATAACACACCTTAAGATGATGGCGAGATGTGTGATCAGGTGAGCTCCACCACAGAATTAGTACACTATGTTGTAGTGCTGATCATGGGAAGTAATGCTTCTAATAACTACTTTTGATAAGCATGTTAGTCATACATTGCTAAAAACTTGCTGTTGATACCTCATGCTGATTTGTGGACCCTTTAATAGTCATTTGTTGTCTGAGAATAATACTTCATAGGTTCAGTTGTAATCAATGTTGCGGAAAAGAAAGATATAGTAATAATGGAGATAAAATATATGACAAACCTGATAAATCTTTCCACTTGCGTCCTTATAGTTCAACTGAACGTTCAAACCAAAAGGTCTTCCAGCAAAACCCTCATTGGGGACAAAAAAATAAGCAAAAGTGGCTTCCTGTTTCGGCTTTACTTCTTTGTAGTAATGCGCGGTAGTGAAGTTCTGAATGTAGTAGGAATAGTCCATGGGGTATCTGAATGACGCTTCCAATGTCTCCACAATGTAGTCTTCTGATCCTTTGTTAGTGAAACCTACTAGAAACTCTACAGGGAAGCCAGCTTGTATATCTGTGGATAAAAAATAGAGCTTAGTATATTTGAGGCTAGGTTTTGGTTATTTTAGACTGTTATGAAAAAAGTCCCTTGACAATATCCCTTAAAAATTATCCTCATCATAAAGATGATTATATTTATGTTGAGGGCTGTTTTACACTAAAAATGGGTATTTCCCTCCCTCCCTTTCCATCTCTTCAGGTTCAATGAGTAAAAAAGTAAAAAGGGATTACTGACATGCATATAATCTTGATAATTACTACAACAAAGACTGCTAGCTATCTTAAAATAATTGTTTTAAGTGTGGTTGCTATATCAGAAAGAAGAAATTGTGGGCAACTCAAAACATTTAAACCCCTCCCTGTATATTTAAGCTCTTTATTTAACGTAGGTGTTGAATAATTAATTCAACACCTACGTTAAATAAAGTACATAAAAAAAAATTAATATATATATATTTTTTTTATAGTCTACTACACTAAGTCAAATTTACAATAAAGATTAATTTATTGATTGTAATAAAGATTAATTTATTGAGAGTATATTTTATGAATTCATCAATCTTAATCAACAGAAGATTAAGTCGGATATGACCATCAATTATGCTTTTTTAACCAGCACTGAATTTCAAAAATATTTTTTTCTCACCAAATACTGTATCACCATAACTGGGCAGAGGCTTGATAAACATAATTGTAGTGTCAACATCTTGTGAAGATTTAACTGAATCATCATCTTCCAATGCATCGTCACCCACTACCTGGCTGTCTTCACCCTCAATATCAACTACATCATCAAGTTCATCCTCTTCTGCTCTTGCTAGAAGGTTGTTGGCTGAAAGAGAAAATATTAATTTTAAATGCTTTCATATTTATAATTAAAAACACAAACTCCCTTCTAGTAATAGACTAGTGCATCAAAACTATTGTTACCTGGACCCACCCAATTGGGTCACTTGCCTGCACTATACCTTCTATGACTTTAGCTTGTTAGGATCAAATCATATAAAATAACCTTTATGGCAACAATGAAAGGTTTTATACAATTCTAATAGAGTTATCATAAGTAGAAAGATAAATATGGAGTAAATTTAACTACTTTTTACAACACTGTTTGAGTTGAGTTATGGGTGATATTCAGTTATCAGTGAAATATGCATGCAAGGTAAGCAAGGCCTTAAGAGTAATTATATGTTGGTAGGATAAAATCCTCCTCCTTTTGAGAGAAGACTTTGACACAAGAGAGATTAATGATACTATTAAATAGTAAAATGTTGACATGAGATCCTTTGTAAGCCTTAGTTTATATAGTGTTATTTCCAAGGGCAAGATATTTATATTATGCAAAGACATTGGTAAGACCTAAATATTAACTTCAGGTAACAATAGTAGTTAGTTTTTCCAATAGTCCGTTTTCAAAATGTAACATTTTAGAACGTTTTTAACTTCTACTCTGGTTGTACCATGAGTAGAAGTTCAAGTCGTACAATCGATTGTAGTGCTATAAATAGGCCCTTACTCTCAAAAATTACATAAAACGAACGATTGCCACGTACATTGAACATTACTTTCTACAAAAAGTATTAGAGGACTTACCATTTTGGAAGCAAAGCAACGCCGCGGGCAAGACTAATAACGTGAGATAAATTAGCTTCATTTTGAATTATAATCTAAATATTATTAACGTATTAATACAAGAAATTCCGAGGTGACTTAAAAACCGTTCACTTTTCAATACTATACGAATACGATATGCGGCCACCTCCGCGTACACTCGTTTTTTGACAACGCCAATTTTATTTCCAACTCGATTGACGTGGAAGGAACATTTGTCACTAGTGAGGTGATAAGATTCTGATAAGTGCCGGTCTTTTGAGAATTGTGAAAACCGTAACAATTTTTTCGTGATAATTGTTGAGTTTATACCATCTTTGGTACCCATACTAATAAATTAGTAATTTACTAACGAGACCGAGAGATTTATAACTAATGAATGACTTGCAGTCGTTGATGACACGTTTCCGGTTTTTATTAATACCACAATAAATAACTAAACTAACGACTAAGTACCTTAATAACTGTAATAAGTAATTTAAAAAATACGTGATAATATAATTATGAAAAGAAATAAGTTATCACTAGGTCAATAGTTAACATTAATAATAGACTGTAAGATTTTAAGTAAATTAGGCAGGTACTAAAATTACCTACCTACTTAAAAGATCTCGAGATTGAGTCAAGAAATCTAGAATAGAGCACATTTAACCTAGAATAGTTAAGCTCCTAAAGGTTGACATGATGTAAGATGTCTGTATTACTACACTTTTTTGCTGGGAAACATGAGTCACCTTTAGTAGTTTGGTCGACCCGTATCCGGAAAACGGCATAACGGTCTCTTATGTTCGTGTCATACCCCAAATTGAATAATTATTTTATTTTAAATTACAGTCTTGCAAAACTATTGTACTTTTGTGACTAAGAATAGTTGTTTTTATAATTTGTATGATTAATCACAAGAGAAAATTTTAGAAGTAATACTGCCCGGACGTGAAGTGTGAGTTTTGTGACTTTGTCTAAAACGTAGTGATTACATTCTCTTTGAATTTGTCATTGTTGAAGTTTATAATATACCTATTACCTATAGGAGTGCACAAAGGTAAACTTTTGTAACTCGGACGGGAGAAAGCTAGAGTATAAATGTTCCTTGGGAGAAAGGCGGGAGACTTCGTATATGGCGGGCGCGGTTTTTTCACGCTTTTCTTGAATTAGTGTTTGTTGGCTAATTTTGAAAAGGACTGGTGTTGGTTGTTTTGTGGACAGTTTTGGTGTCGTTTGTGTGTGGCTGGTTTTCTAAATAGTTAACAGGTATTGATTTGGGAAAGGTTTGAGGGAGCCGCGTCCGCAGAGTGCGAAGTTTCCCGCCATTTCTCCCTAACTTCACATTGCTATAAACTTGACATTGGCTAGTCTGTGCAAAGCCATAAAAAGAGAGAACTATTATAGTAACTCGGACGAAGGAGAAAGGCGGGAGACTTCGTATATGGCGGGCGCGGTTTTTTCACGCTTTTCTTGAATTAATGTTTGTTGGCTGGTTTTGGAAAGGACTGGTGTTGGTTGTGTCGTGGACAGTGTTGGTGTCGTTTGTGTAGTGGTTGGTTTTCTGAATGGTTAACAGGTATTGATTTGGGAAAGGTTTGAGGGAGCCGCGTCCGCAGAGTGCGAAGTTTCCCGCCATTTCTCCCTAGCTTCTACATTGCTATAAACTTGACATTGGCTGATCTGTGTAAAGCCATAGAGGGAGAGAACTAATAAAATAATAAACTTGACATTGGCTAATCTGCGTAAAGCCATAAAACGAAGAAAAAAAAAAACTCGGACGAATTGTAATATCATATTATATTCGTGACCGTAATTCACTACTCGTCTTTGATGTTGTCATGTTATCACTTAACAAAAACAATTGATAAAAAATATTATGTAGCTTTACACCAATTGACTTTAAATCGAATCAAACTTTTTTTTTGTTTTTCCATATTAGTTCGTTGAAATGTTACATTTTTTAGGCCTTACCTTGCGTTTTTTAGAGGACGCATTTTTATTTTTTTGAAGTGTGGGTTACCAATTAGGAGTACGAGACAGGCTTACCTAGTGAGGGTACCATCGGAAATCTGTATAAATACGTTTTTGTTCAAATAAATATTATTTCATTGTTTCATCACCTTGTTTCCTTTATTACTTTCATCTCATTTGTAAGTATTCACATTTGTTTTGCTGATACTTGCAACAACTAATTCTGCTTAAGTGCCAAACCTAATTCCCGGTAATACATTTCGATTTTGGTAATGAATCAAATCAAATCAAAAACAGCTTTATTCACATAAACCTATTACAGGCATCTATGAAACGTTTATTTCATTACTTCTATTCGTGAAGTGATGATGATAACTATACTCGACAACTTAAAAATAAAATAGTGGGCTATTTGGCTCCAAGATATCTACAGGTAATTATATGAAATAAAATACAATTTCCTTTGAATGAGTTACTAATTTTGTGCAGCCTACTAAACGGTACTCCAAGTTTACTTTTACTTCTAATAAATAATAATAATAATGTATGTACCTCGTGATGATGTAATGTAATGTACCTCGTGAGAGCTGAGACGGAGAAAAAACGAAAGTATCTCGATCTGGCTCACGAGGTTTCCGACATGTGGCATGTGCAGTCTGCTGAAACCATCCCAATTGTTATATCTGCGAATGGGTTGATCCCAGTCAGCCTCGCTCACCATCTGAGGCGGCTGGGGTTCCGTGGCAGTTCGCTCGCAGCCAGGATGCAAAAAGCGGCCTTGCTGGACTCTGCTAGGATAGTCCGCCGGTTTCTCAACCTGTCTCCCTGGCCCCCGGCCGTTTGGTCTCCCCTGCCGGGGCGTATTCCTCCGCCCGGTGCAAATATGTATTTATGTAATGTATATGTAGGTTTATTTATTATTATCTATTTAAGTTTATTATATCTCTTTTGGTTTTTATATGTATTTATTTTGCACACGGGCGTGAGAGGTAGCATATACTGAAAATAATAATGTCTTAACAACCTACGTTATAAACCCGTAATAGGCGATCGCATTAATTTGTAATGCAAAATACAACCGAATTATTTTCTGTATCAGTAAAACAATGTAAATACTACTTAACAGAATAAATTATGCGGCTTCTATTATCGTAAACACATTCTGGTGTCAAGATGTCAAGATCCGTGATTTATACTTTAAATTTAATTCAGTAGAGTTTGCGTTATCGCACTATTAACTTGATTACAATTAATTTAAGAAGATTTATGGCGGTTAAAGGTACTTACTGTTATTAGAAATATTTGATTTAAAAAATTACTAGCTGAAAATCGCTTTAAAATAACTTCCATTATATTTTTTATTTATTTAATATAATAATAACTTTATAATAATTTAATTGACTTATCTAACATACCACGAACAGTATAACTGGATGGTTAAAAATATTAAAGTTATCACGGGAGTTTTTGTTCTAAATTAAGTGAGCACTAAAAATAAATTAACTTAAAACCCATCCCTAGATGAAATGGGGGGTAATGAGAGCTTGTTTTTTTATATATGATTGTGTAATAAATTAAATTTACATCTTTTTCTACGTTTTTATTTAGTTTCGCGGTATTGCTACAATGTATTAGGTAGGAGAAACGCAAGTGCGTTACCAAAATGTGACTTTACACCGAACAAGTATCATGTAAGTATTTTTAAATCATTATATTAAATTCTGACTTTAAATTTTAAAGTATAAAAATTAAATTATCATTTTCTATGTTTATATCATGTGTATCGTTTGGAACCCTCATAGTTTTAGTTTTAAGTTTACGAATATACTTATTTATCACCATGAAATAACTAATATAATAAGTATGTAAATTATTGACGCGTCAAAAGTGCCATTTTAAGGACTATTTGAATAAAGATTATTTGAATTTGAATTATGTACAGTATGTATATTGTGTTTATTCGTTCATTCCGTTTGGAAATTTTCAGGGACCATCGTATCCAGAAACCGACAAGATAAAGTTGGAAAACTTGCCGCCAGTAATGTTTAACTTGTACAAGCGGCCAGTAGTCCTCCACCAGGGGCACATGCAGTGGTTGTTCGACCATGAAGGCAGGCGTTACCTCGATCTGTTTGGCGGAATCGTCACTGTGTCTGTGGGGCATTGTCACCCGTGAGCAACCGTTTCTTTTGCTAACCAACTTTGCAACTGTATTTTGTTTTTCCATACGTATCAAAAGAGTCGAGAGGTTTCTTTGTCTAAATCTCCAACTTAGATATATTCTATACAGTAATCTATCATTCTAACTTCAAAGCTTCACAGTTTGCATTTATTGCCACATTCATGTTTTATCAATTTGAAGTTAAGTAACTATTGCGTGCTATTATGAAGATATGATAGCCTAGTGTTTAGGATTTCTACCTCCTAATCAGAGATCAGGGGTTCGATACCGGGCACGCACCTCTAACTTTTTAGTTATGTGCGTTTTTAATCAACTAAAATGTCGCTTAAACGGTGAAGGAAAACATCGTGGGGAAACCTGCATGCCTGAGAGTCATAATATTTTCAAAGGCGTGTGATGTCTGCCAATTCGCATATGGCCAGCTTTGTGGACTAAGGCCAAACTCTACTCATATTGAGAGCAGACCCGTGTTCTGTAGTGAGCCGGCAATGGGTTGGTCATGATGATGATGATGATGTGCTTTTCATTCAGAAGTTAAAGGACTCGGACTGACGGGTAAGATGGCGGGAAAAGCGTACACCGAATAATAAATATTACTTACTTAAAAGATTTTTGTTTCAGGAAAGTGACCGCAGCGTTACATAAACAAATTGATACTCTCTGGCACACAACTAATATATATAGGCATCCGCAGATATATGAATATGTAGAAAAATTAACGGCTAAGTTCCCTGAAAACTTAAAGGTGATTATAGTCTGATAGTTTTTTTATCCACTGCAAGTTAGCCCTTTACGGCAATCTCACCTGGTAGTAAATGATGATGCAGTCTAAGATAGTAGCGGACTAACCTGTTAGGGGTATGGTAATCCCATACTCCTAATTGGTTTCCACGCGACATCGTGTCGGAACACTAAATCGCTTGGCGACACTTCTTTGTCGGTAGGGTGGTAACTAACGGCGGAAGCCTCCCAAACGACAAAAAGTAGACTATTATATTGCTCTTTGCTCTTCTGATACAGTTGAGTGAGTGTATTAGGAAACTTCAACGTAACAATTCCCCTTCTGTGGCCTATCGCAGAAAGGAAAAAAACGAAAAATGTCCGTTCCACGAAAAATCATTATGTGGTTGAAAATTAAGATTTAATTAACATGCACGAAACGTTTATGAAGAGACAGTATTTTAGAAAAAGACCCGTTTTTTCGGACGATTTTTCAGAGTGAAATTTCACACGTTGGCATAATTCATTAGATGGCGAGAGAACGTGAGACCAAATCAGACTTGCGCGATTTGTTATCTGACTTGATAATTCATGTATTTTTATTATGTTTGTCTATTTTCTACAGGTGGTGTACTTAGTCAACAGCGGTACGGAAGCAAACGACCTGGCCATACTCCTGGCGAAAGCCTACACTGGGAACCACGACATAATTTCCCTACAAAGTAGTTACCATGGCTATTCCAGTGTAATGATAGGTTTGACAGCCCAGCAGTCATATCGGACGCCTTTGCCAGTACCTGCTGGAATCCATCATGTGAGGAATTGTCCTGTAATAATTCAATTCCAAAAATGTTTTTTTTTTATTTCTGAGAAGAATATGACTATTATGAATAGTATTTTAAAGAGTATGCTTTATTTTTAGTATCCTGTTATATTACAGTAGTTAATTTTTACAGGCAATGCTACCAGACCCTTACAGAGGTATTTGGGGTGGCTGCAGAGATTCAATCTCTCAAGTGCCAGGGGCATGTTCTTGTATTGACGACTGTGACACTTCCGACAAATACGTCCATCAGCTTAAAGAGGTATGTAATATAAAATTTGAATTTATAAGACCATCGATTTTAAACAGTTTCACAGACATTTCTCACTTGACTCGTCACTTCCAGCCTCATAACGTAACGTTGGGTAATCTAGATGTGGGTAAATTCGCTCTAGATAGTCCCTGACCCTCGTGTTTTATTATTTATTATCACTTTAAGAGTGTTTTTCCTGCAGAGATGTGCTATGCAGCTAAGCTACGAAAATATGTGACCGTTTCTACCAATACTAAGCTATGTAGCTGTGCGAGGAAGATGCGCTGACATGAGTTCTTCTTCGCGCATTGCGGGTTATAAAGTAACTTTTTGTTTCGATAATTGCATGTCTACTTTCAGCGACAAACGCGGACATACTGTACTCTGCTCTGCACATATACGGCTACACCAGTCGCTACGGCTCATAGCAGACATCCATAGCACGCATTCTTCATTAAATGGATATAAATATTATATCTTAGTTGAATCCGATTCCACCAGTGCTAAGCTATATGCTCTAATGAATGTGCAACGTAGCATAGCACATTTCTGGTGGAAAAGCACCCTTACCGGCGTACCGTGGTTGAAATAAAATTTGCAGTTTTTATGAAATCACATTTTGTCGGCGTCTTCAAATTAATATGGAAAAAAAAATAGCTTTTAGAGAGTTCAGTGCCCGCTGGCAGAGTGGCAGCACTGTTTGCCGAGTCAATACAAGGAGTGAATGGAGGTGTGCAGTTTACGAAAGGGTATATCAGAAAGGCCAGAGAATTAATTCGAACATATGGTGGACTGTACGTCGCTGATGAGGTAATACAAAATATATAAAAAAAAATGAACTTAATTAAAAAACTCTTCCAAGATTTCCCAAGGTAATTTGTTATAAAAAAAATACGAATTAAATTTATGAAATCCACCTAGAATTGTAGTAACTGAACTTACTTTATGGTTCTTTTTAGGTACAGACAGGTTTTGGTCGCACCGGAGATGCGTTTTGGGGTTTCGAAAATCATGGGGTTGTCCCAGATATAGTTACGTTGGCCAAAGGGATTGGTAACGGCTTTCCCCTCGCAGCGGTGGTTACCACCGCGGAAATTGCCAAGGCGCACGCTAAAGCCTCGTATTTCAATACATTTGGAGGAAACCCGATGGCTGCAGCAGTGGGAAAAGCTGTTTTGGAAGTAAGTTTTTTTTATATATACACTTTATTTTCCCACCACAGCAAGAGAAACAATACAAGACAACCAGAAACATAAAGAAAGAAGTGTTACTAGTAATTTGTATTGTAGGCAGTTTATATATATACGATTAATCATCATCATCATGATCGACCCATTACCGGCTCACTACAGAGCACGGGTCTCCTCTCAATATGAGAAGGGTTTGGCCATAGTCCACCACGCTGGCCATGTGCGGATTGGCAGACTTCACACGCCTTTGAGAACATTACGGAGAACTCTCAGGCATGCAGGTTTCCTCACGATGTTTTCCTTCACCGTTGAAGCAAGTGATATTGTATTTTTTTTAAACGCACATAACTCCAAAAAGTTAGAGGTGCGTGAACCGCCGACCTCTGATTAGGAGGCTGACTCCCTAACCACTGGGCTATCACTGCTTTTATACGATTAATATCGGAATCTTAATCAGAAACACATCGACATGTTAAGCAGTTTATTTTTCGTTTTCTGATGTACTGGCATTGGCTGGTACGAACAAATATCTCAGTGCAAAATTTGTTTATTTATTTATTTATTTCACATGATACACCAATCGATACACTGTATTAGCATTAAAAATATTACAATATAATGTTTGTCTAAGCCGAGTACAGTTATTATTGCAGGTATATACAGCATTCTAGTTTCTCCGGTTAAAATTTGCATTACAGTACATTAGTTATTAGAGCATTGATTTTAATCAATATAAAAACAAAATGAAATTGATTAATTATGAAATAATCAGACTTACAATAAGTACTAGGATTATAATGAGAACTATGCATGTAGTGTATATATTTTTTTCTTAAAACTAGTTACTATTACCTACTATTGCTATTTGAACTCTTATAAAATTTACATTTCTTGAATGTCGTTTAAATACAAGAAGTTAAGTAGTTTTTTCTGCGTTTTTCGTTGACTACCCCATAAGGCTTTTGAAATAATTAAGTCATGAAATTTAATTTTCTTGAAAGTGGTAAGAAAATTGTTTATGTAGTTTATTACAAATTACAGGTAATAGACGAGGAGAATCTACAGCAAAACTGTAAGGAAACCGGCAAATACTTTATCGAACAGCTAATGGGCTTGCAGAAGGTTTATCCCGTAATCGGAGATGTGCGTGGGAAAGGACTGATGTTGGCCATAGAGCTGGTAGAACCGGGGACCAAAGATCCACTGAACAAACCAGATTTTATCGAAATTATGGAAATGATAAAGGATTCCGGTGTTCTTATGGGAACAGGCGGACGATGGGGCAACGTAAGATGTTTTTTTTTTTAATTTTTACATCGCGGGCGTTTCGGACAGTGTCACCTGATGTTAAGTGATTACCGTCGCCCATAAATATTTGCAGCACTAAAAGAACTGAATCCATCCTACTTATCGGTTTCTAATAAAGCTAGGCCGTTAAAAATATTTTTATTTTTCAGGTTCTAAGAATAAAACCGCCCATGTGTATCAACAAAGAGGACGTAAATTTCGCCATATCTGTTTTGGATCAAACGTTCAATTCCTATTCGAAGAATAAAAATAGTGGATAATGAATATCGTAAAAAGTATTAAGTATATTTTGTTCTTTTTAATGCCTACTTATCACGGTTAACAAATAAAAAGATACACTTTAATTAAAAGTATTTTTCTATAAAGGTAAAAATCGCACACCTGTTATCCTTATCCAAACTTAAATAACCGTATAAAAATTCAATACCAATATTTTGTTAATATTGCTTCGTAGATTTAGATAAAAAAAAGACATCTTTTTTCACTACAAGTTAGCCATAGACTGAAATTCTACCTGGTGGTTATGATGCTCTCTAAGATGGTAACGGGCTAACGTTTTAGGGGTATGGTAGACCCATACTTTTTTAAATTCTTTAAAAGGTAGTTACGACTTACGAGTATTCTTGAACTACTACGAGTATGTATTGTTGTTATGAAGTATTTGTTCCTTTTAGTTTAGGCCCTTTGTTTGAATTCATAGTGATTATATTCTCTCTGTTTGAATTTGAATTATAATATGCAGAGACTCACAGAGTACTTTTTACATACGGAAATCATATGATTTTTGTTTTTTTTTAATTTGTCCCAATCAGAGTAGGCGAAGATTAGTGTCCATACAGCCTATATAGACATGTTTTTTTTTTACAATTAAGTTTTTTAAACAGCTCATTCTTTCTTTGAATCTTTGTTCATAAATATGAATATTTTTTACTTGTGTTCCTTGCTAATAGAGAGTATAATTATTTTCTAACTCAATCCACAGAGTACATTGAATGACTCAATGTTTGCTCTGTCAACGCAAAGACGTGTAAAAAAAATTTTCATTATTCCTATAGATTTCTGATAATATACTCTGTGATAATTAGTTTGAAGTTATAACCTAAATTCATACTTGGCTGTTATAATTAATTATCCTTCATTCGTGTTAGTATTAGTATTAAGAATTATTGTATTACAGACTATGTGAAAAATATTCATCAATTATTATCCAAAAAATGGTTTTTAAATGTCAAGAGGACAGTTTCCTCAAGGAGGTAAGTTTTCTGAAAACTATAATATAAACAAGCATAATATTTAACAGGTCCTTATTATTTGTACTGACTAAAATGAACATGAATATTATGTGCTATAAAAAATTGGTATTGTCGATCTAAATTAAAGTCTAACGATCCAGGTTCAATCAAAACCAGAGATTTATATCAATATAATTTAAAAATCTAAAGTGTGTTTCAACTGTCACTATAAGCCATAAAATAGTAATTTTTTGTCAAAGCTTATACAAAAAAACTATGCCTTTAAAATGTGTTCTTTGGATATGATACAGTATATGAGATGAGATAATTGAAATAACAATTTATGTATGTAACAACTAGAGTTCACATCAAATTTAAGTACCCTTAGGGAAATAGTAATAATGCCAAGCAAAAGCAACTGAGAAAGTGTATGTGTGTTTATTGTTAAAGTTATAGGTACTTAAAAGGCAAGAAGTTATATCATATATCATTTACAGTGGCTGATAATAAACATTTTGCAGTAGAAATATGTTTTACAATGCAAATGAGTACTATCTTAATAGTTATTGAAATCTTATTTAGTCTGTGAAAGATTAAACTTATAGATTTTTTAAGTTAAGTTAAAGTTGATTAACAACACATACATACACACACTTCCATCTTCTGTGTTCCCTAATAGTTATAATATGGGGATCTACAAAGGGCGGATTAACAAATTGCTCAAGGGCCAGCAACGCATTGGCGGTTCCTCTGGTGCACTATAATAAATGTTCATGGGCAGTGGTAATCACTTAAAATCAGGTGACCCGCCTGCTTGTTGTATATAAAAAAAAAAGAAACACACAAATGCATATTCTGTGATATCAAGAGTCAGGGTCCATAATTTTCTCTTTAAGTTCACATCAAGAGTTGTTAAATGTGAAGAAACAAAAGAATCAATTGTGGAGTATGGAAAAGTATTACCATTTGAGGGCTATCAAGTGACGTTGGAGAATACCATTCTCTTCCCAGCAGGGGGTGGTCAGGTATGAGATGTCACAGTATTAATACTTTTATTAATTTATGGAATGTCTCTCAATAAGTTTAAAGTTTATATATTAAATGTAAGATTATAGAAGAGCTATGTAAATGATAAACAAGCTTGGATATGAAATATTGCTCTAATAAGATAGCTCTTAAATAATTTGAAGTGGCATGTGAGATGGTGATGACAAAAAAGTAAGCTGTTTGTTGTGGGCTTCTTGTTAGACCAGGCTGCGTTTGGAATTCTCTAGCTTTAGTTTTAAGTGTATGAATGCAGTTATTACCATCAAATCCCTACTGTGCAAATTTGAATAAAGTTTATGATTGATTGACTTATTTAAGATCTTAACATGTCTGCTTGCATGATAGTAGTATCAAGCAAATTGTGATTCAATTTCCAATTCAGATGTTGAAAATTATAGTAAGAAAAAACTATATTTATTATTGGTTTGAATGGATTGAAGGATATAATATACAGATTTGTATACAGGCAGAAATACAAAATTTTCAATACATGTACTTGTATAGTATATTAATGTTTTCTGTCCAGCCACATGATATAGGTTGGCTGAATAACACGGAGGTGCTCCAAGTATTACGTAAAGGTGATGAAGCTCTGCATTTCACACGAGAACCCCTTGAGGTGGGCTCCGAAGTGGAGCAAAAGATAGACTGGGCAAGACGTTTTGATCATATGCAGCAGCATTCAGGTAGGTTAGTTACTTCTGAAAATATTTTTTTTACTAGCTCATCTTGGCTGTCTTGCTGGAACTAAGGCAATCTGTGCCTTAGATCATAGTTTGTCTTAATATAGGTTGCAGCATCAGTTATCAGTTTGATTAAAACCATACATGTAAACATTCCTTTATTGACACGCACACACACACACATACATGCACACACACACAAACACACACAGAACTGCGTAGTTTTGAGGTGGACAATAATGGCTGCGCCACAGTTTACACTACTGCAGCTGTTGTTACTACACCATGCTTTGTAACCCTGTCTATTAAAATAAATAAAATATAATCTAAAAAAAACTAAATTAAATTAAATTTATTTTTCCTGCGGCAACATAGGGATAATATAAAATTCTTATGTAGAAATTACAAATACTGTGTAATATTTAAACTTTAAAGTTGATCCATTGATTTAGATTTTGGGCTTCTCTCTCTGCGCGTCGTATTCCTCATTACTGAGGGTCGTGACCCCTTCCACTGAAGACTTTCTTGCGGACGACGATAAAACGAGTGATGAACTTTTCAAAATTGTTGCTTCAGGACAGCATTTACTGTCGGCAATTCTGGAAAATGAACACAATTTGCCCACAACAAGTTGGTGGTTGGGCGCTGAGGAGTCATACGTAGAACTCGACTCTACAAGTGTTAAGGAGGATACTTTACGAATAGTTGAAGAGCGCTGCAATGAACTAATTCGTATGGCAATACCTGTCACTGTGAGGTTCTGTAAAGCCAATGATCCAGAATTAAATGAGGTAAACTTTGATTTAAATTCTAGACTTGGTCCTCTCGTCTGTATCTCAGTGGATAAATTACTAAGAAACTATGTAAAGCAATAATCTCCAAAAGTACCAAATAAATTCAAATTTTTACCACAACAAATAGCGGGATTGTCTTAAAAACTTGCCCAAAATGCTGCAGATGGGATTACCCAGATTTTACCTTGTTGCTATTTTGAAGTCTTTCATATATAGTCTTCCGTAACAGGCTATCCATTTCAGTTACTTATCTGAAAGTTACTAACTGGGTGGCGACCTCATCTTCGCATCATAATATGAATGAATTAATAAATGAATGAATGAATACACTTTCATTGTACACCACAGAAAATATTCAAAAAATTCACATATAATAGCCAAGTGGTAGAATAGAAGGTACAATTTGACAGCCTTATTGCTAAGGAACAATCTCTTCAAGGCAACCAAAGGTGCTATATAAAATGCTATAGATTCTTTGTAGGTGGTAAAACATATAGTATCTGCAATAAATTAGCAAAGATTACTATGTATACGATAAGCTAACAACTCTCAAATCAAAATACTTTTTTTTTTTTATACACCACAAGTTAGTCCTTGAGATGACGTCATCTCACCTCATGGTAAGTGATAATGCGGTCTAAGATGGTAGCGGGCTAACCTGTTACGGTAAACCCATACTCCTAATTGGTTTCTACACGACATCGTGCCGGAACGCTAAATCGCTTGACGACACGTCTTTGTCGGTAGGGTGGTAACTAGCCACGGCCGAAGCCTCCCACCAGACCAGACTCGAGCCGGGAATCGAACCCAGGACCTCCAACTTTATAATGCGACAGCGCGCGCACTGCGCCACGGAGGTCGTCAAAAACGTCGTTGTGACGGACATACAATTGGCAACTTGATCTTGTTGGAAATGTTACTGAATCACTTATCATTGTATTTAATAATTAAGTTACTAATTATTAGGTAATTTGTTCTAGGCGCACACCAGAGGGCTCCCCAAGGATTGCATCGACACAATACGTATTATTCGGATCGGTGAAATTGATGAGAACATGTGCTGTGGCACACACGTGTCCAATTTGAGGTAATTTTGATCAAGCTGCTTGAATTCAAATTAGCTTTATTCATGTAAACCTAGTACAGGCAGATGCCTGCTCGTAGATACGAGCGTTCATATATCATTCATTCATTCATGATCAACCCATTACCGGCTCACTACAGAGCACGGGTCTCCTCTCAATATGAGAAGGGTTTGGCCATAGTCTACCACGCTGGCCATGTACGGATTGGCAGACTTCACACGCCTGAGAACATTGTGGAGAACTGTCAGGCGTGCAGGTTTCCTCACGATGTTTTCCTTCACTGTTGAAGCAAGTGATATTTTAATTGTTTAAAAACGCACATAACTCCGAAAAGTTAGAAGTGCGTGCGCGGATTCGAACCGCCGACCTCTGATTAGGAGGCTGACGCCCTAACCAGGCCTATCACCGCTTTAGCGTTCATATATAATATCCTATGGATGGATGTTTGGTACTCTTTCAATGTAAAAACTACTCAATCGATTTTTATGAAACTTTACAATAATATAGCTTATACATCAGAATTACACATAGGCTACAATTTATAAAGACATTACTATTATGTAAAACTCTAAAATTTAAAACCGCGGGAAGCAGCTTCTTATGAAACGTGATTTTATTTTTACCTTCATGCTTCAGTCAACTGCAAACTATAAAGTTGCTGGGAGTGGAACCCGGGAAGAAAGGGAAGACGAACCTCAAGTTTCTGGTGGGCCATCGAGTCAATGGCGCATTACAACGTATGCTACAGAGAGAGAGGGCCCTGACTGCACTGTTGAAGTAAGTAGAATTATTCAATAGAAGCAGGCAGGCTTCGCGCAATATTCAGTAAGTAAGTATACAACTAGTCCTCCAGATACGCGGGGGGGGGGGGGGGGGAGGAGGAGGAGGTCTCACATGATCTGCCCAAGAGACTGAGGTATCCATAAAGCTTCTCCACCGTGACAAAAAAAAAGGTATCAATTACCGACATATATACAATTTTTAAGTGGTTTTGTATACCTCTACAAGTTAGCTTCCTTGGAAGCTATTTTATTCCGATAGAAAAATATAGCCTATGTAACGTGTCAAAATTACAAGGTTAGTAATATAACTATAGATTACAAAAGTGGACTGACTTTGATACCATTTTCATGCAATATTCAGAATCGGTAGCACTCAAATCAACAGATAAAGAAACTTAAAACAAAAAAAAATTGTATAGTGTCAATATTTTTTTTGTGTGGTGTAAATAATTTGCGATACTAGACTTAATAATGTTAAAATGCTTTTTTTACTGGCAATCTTAAGTATTAAGGCGGCTCTTGACTATAATCAATTTGTATGTTATGTTTTCGGTGTTTTTAATTAAAATCATAACTATCTATCATTACAGGAACGAACCAACCAAACACGAAGAACTAGTCACAAAATTACAGAAGAACCTTAAAATCGCAAATAAAAACCTCCAAAATGTACTATCCGAATTGGCTGAGTATGAAATAAATAAAGTGAATTCCGCCGATCCGAAACCAAAATACGTGTTCATGTACAAGAAAGAGGCCACCCCTGATTTTAATAGAGCAATCTGTAAGGGTTTGGAGAAAGAAGGGTTGTTTATGTTTCTGGTATCGGAGGAAGCTGATAAACCTAAAGAAGGTCAGATCATAATACAAGGGCCAGAAGAGCATTGTAATGCATTGGGACAGCAGTAAGTACATCATAAATTTCAGGTTCTAGAGGTCAGGTTGACGACCTCCGTGGCGCAGGGCGTGCGCGGTTGCATTTAAAAAAAAAAGTTGGAGGTCCTGGGTTCGATTCCCGGCACGAGTCTGGTCTGGTGGGAGGCTTCGGCCGTGTCTAGTTACCACCCTACCGACAAAGACGTGTCGCCAAGCGATTTAGCGTTCCGGCACGATGTCGCGTAGAAACCAATTAGGAGTGTGGGTATACCTTATGTCCCTAACAGGTTAGCCCGCTATCATCTAAGATTGCATCATCACTTACCATCAGGTGAGATTGCCGTCAAGGGCTTACTTGTAGTGGATTAAAAAAAAAAAAAGGTTTCCATATCTGAAGGGTGCCAATATGACCCTATTATGAAAGCTGAGACCTAAAGAGCACACTCTGATTTTGCTCATAGTCTCGTTACAATTGTTTCTTAAGCAAGGTGTCCTTTATAGATCTTGGTCCAAAACTCTGTCTGTCCGTCAGAAGTTCCTGTATGTATAACGTTTCCATCTTGAAATACTCAATGATTAATTTAGTTTTCTCCTTTGCAGAATTACAGAACTTCTTAAAGGCAAAGGTGCATTTAAAAATGGCAAATTTCAAGGTAAAGCTGGTGATTTGGGCGGTATTAATAAATGCAAGAAACTTATAGAAGATTACTTTAATACACAATAATAAAGTACACAATGTTAATAATGTGTTTTATTTTACTTTATAAATAAATGCTGTTTAAATAAATTATATAAATATTATAATATTTTATAGTAACATTTTCTCTTACATTTTGGGTCTAGTTACAACAAAAATATGTTGAATGAAATTTAAGAAATTATATACAAATATTTTTCTTTGTTTTGCAATGCATCTTCTATTAAGGAATAAAATAAAATCACTCAATGCGAGTGCCTAGCGACAGTGTGGCGCGTTGGTGGTATCAATCACAGCTATGCTTGGTCATATTTGAAAGAAATAAAAAAACATTGTAACAAAAAAAAATGGCATCCTAAAAATATTAGACATTTCTCAACTTATTAGCCGAAAATATGTTTAAAAATGATACGTAAATAATATTTTAATTTTATTTCATAATCATTTGACACAATTGTATTACTTTCTTATTTTTAAAACATACTCTCGACACTAAAGTAAAAAAACCTTTACATAATTATTCAGGTAAGTATTAAGTTATGGACTATTATTTTTATTGTAATAAATTGCCTAGTTGCCCCCAGAGCTTTTTTGGTTAGAAATATTTCATTCAAACAAGAAAAATGTAATCAATGCATAATTTGGAATCCTTTTCCATGCTTATATACTAAAACATAATCAATTAAATCTTTAATTGCCTATACCCAATTCACATTCTTAATTATCTAGGTGTAGCATACTTCGGCAGATGCAAAAGTGCCTATGTTGAGTACACAATAAATCTATGTAGTATAAGTTATAAAAATTTCCTTTCCAAACTGCAGTGCCAGGAATGGTTTAGGTTAGTTGCCATTGCCAAAATTGCCACCTGCCACTGGACATTTCATCAGAAATTTCCTGGAATTTAATCAGAATCTTTCTCTGTCTCAATGGCATTTGAAGAATTAATGCTAGCAATCCGTTTCTCTATACCTAAGTTGGACCAATCCTGTGAGGAGTCATCCAAGTAGTTGTCGAAATCTACCAGGTCCTTTTGAACCTTCTTTTGCAGTAAATATAACACTGTCTCTAGTACATATGGAGTCTCTGAAATGGACAGATGAAAACATTTATAACTTTAAATATAGCATAATAGTTTTGGCTAAATATATCTACAACCTTTTCCAAATTGGTTCAAATAATAGATAGTTTAGAAGTGGAGTTGGTAGTCCAATTTAGATTAGCAGATTTAGATTTAGTATTTTTAGGAGCATAGGTATCTCAAGAGGTAAAAAAAATTGATGTGTATATTGCTTCATTGGTATTGTAGGATATTGGACATTGGCTTTGATTCTCAGATCAGGCCTAAAAGTGTTAAGTGACAAGTAAGTCTATACTAGCCTTTAGAAGCAAAGTTGTTTAAGTATTCCTTAATGGCTTGGAGAGAATGTCTCGATTATCAGTCTTGATATTATCTCTAATATGCAAAAATAATTTAATTTAAATCTTCCAGTTGGATTGGAGCAGTATAGACTGCCTAAATCTCATCATTGAGAGAGGAGTCCTGTTTTCAAAGGTGAACCTACTAATAAACTAAGTAAACTTACGAAATATAACTTGGGTAGCATCTTTGGGTTTCCATTTCCCTTCACTATACTTGTGTATCTTGATGGCTGGGGAATCTTGAAGCTGCGCCATCTTCTTATTGTCTACCTGAATTAAGATCATAACACATACATTACAGATTTAAATTTTGTGAAATTATGGCAAATGCAAATATGAATATGTGTTTTTTAATAAAGGTTGAGTGAAAGCATAAGGTTAGTAGCTAAGATACTTTGACTTTGAGAAAAACATATTTTATGAGTCTTTAACCCTTAATAATTCCAACAATATCATTGTGATATGTGTTGGTACATGCCATTTCTGCCAGTGAATCAAAAAGTGGAGCAAATCAACTTGCTTTGCGTAATCATTTCTTATATGTACTTAGTTATTCAAGGTCTTACCACTATGAACACAGCAGAAGGGAAATATTCAACAATCTTCTCTGCAATTTTCTGTCCTGGACACTTCTCCACAGTGTTATCTCTAAAGTTCTCACAGGCTGCATAGTAACCTGCTATCACTCGGTTATCTGTTTGAGCCTGCAACTCTATCTGTATTAAGATATACAGTAGAAAAAAACATTAGTTTCTATTTCTACCTTGTTTGGAAAGCACATCCTAGCTGTATTGGAGATATTTTTATAAGGCCTTAGGTAACAGTATAATTTGATTGAGATCCCGTGGATAAACAATACTAGATCAATCAATTCTTGATTAAATAAATGTAATTGTAAATATTAATTAAAATTTTCTTTTCGACAAACTATTAAAGAAATATTGGTTAGTTTATTGAGATGGCTATATAACATCACGCCTCAAGAAACCGTAGGGCACGGCTACTTAATACTAAACAAAGTTAATATAGCTATATCCTAGTTGCAGATTGGATACTTTGAACTATACCTGCGTCAAAGCAATTTCCGCCATGGGAGTCACGTAATGACTATGGTGGAACAACGGTATGGAATCCACGATTTCCAGATCCTGGTTTTTATTCCCAGATTTGATTTTGGACCCTTCCGCAAGGAGCACCCCATTTACGGCACAATGTGGATACTTAGCAGCGTGTAGTATGATTTTAGCGTAAGCCGATGTTTCTAATGTCACTTCACCCATAATTATTGACTATTAATTTATAATATAAGCGAGTAAAATAAATAATACTTGAGAAATCTTAGTTATAGACCCTCCTGAGTGAGAAATAGAGTTTGGATCGCGTTTTTTAATTAAAACGTCAATGCCAAAATGAATGTCATTGTCAATTTCTTAAAAACAAGGATTTTACAATAAGTAAAGAGTATGTAAGCACTACGTCAAAACAGATGTAACACACACACAGTCTTATCTACGACACTAACACACTAAACTTCATGTTGCAAAATGAGTAACGATATTAGAATAATTTTAAGATATATCTTGTTCCTTCCTATAGCTGAAAAGTATCTATGAACTGCATGTTGATAACATTGACAAATGCAGTCAAAAACAAGTGTCATTGTCAGGTGATCCAGTAATCACAATTCACAACAAAAAACAATACTATACAACTATTTTGCAATTTCCTGTATGTTACTGTTTCCATAATTTAGTGGTTAAAAGTATTGTATTTCTTTAATAATGGAGAAGTACGATACTTCCCAACTCACAGAATTTCCACGTTTCGAGTCGGAATCGAGTCAGAGTGGTGTAACAACTTTTTTGAACAAACTATGGAAGTTTCCGATCTTTACACCAAATGAACCTGGTGAAAACCAGGATAAGAGTGGTGATGAGAAAGTGGATGAATTTATTGATGACCAGGATAAAGATTTTGATGATTCTAGAACCGAAACAGGGAGTTATGTGGTGGAATATGAAGGGAGGAGTTTGCCAAATGTTTTGAAGAGGATTAGTGGTCTTGCTGCATTGAGTTCAGGGGCAAGTTATTTTAGATAGAATTGGCCCATGCCAATCATCCATCACATCCTAACAATGACAAATGATGGACATTATTTGTCATTGTTAGGATGGGATTGCCCTAACTTTATTTAGAACCAATAAACTAAGGTTACCTCTTACAGGGTGGTACTCGATATGCAGACACAGAACTAGCCCGTTATTGGATGCCAGATGATATATCACGGGAATGTTATGAGTGTGCTGCTAGGTTCAGTGCTCTGAGACGCAGGCACCACTGCAGGGTTTGTGGACAGATATTTTGCTCACGATGTTGCAGCCAGCGTGTACCAGGTAAAAGATATTGCAGCTAATAGCTCAATACAAACTATTATACTTCTTATCTCTACAAAAGAGTGTAGAGGACTAGAGTATTGCAAATTCTTACTGGGCATTTTGCATATTCTGACTGTTACTTTTGGTACTGTTGACACATCCACTCTTGAAATATAAAATAAAATTTTTCCAAATAGTCCTTAAAAAGGCACTTTTGACGCGTCAATAATTTACGTAGTAGTTATTTCATGGTGATAACTTTATTCGTAAACTTAAAACTAAAGCTATGTGGGTTCCAAACGCGACCTGGTCTAAGAAGAAGCCCGCAACAAACTTAACTTGGGATTTCTTTTTTTTCGTTATCACCATCTCGCATAAAGAATAAAATGAATAATAAATTATAGTACCTATGGAGATAGAGCAATTCACACCCAAGCTATTTTATCGTTTATATAATCCTTAATATCGTAATATGATTTTTCTACAAGCTTTCGTTTTATAAAAACTTTGAACTTATTGATAGACATCTCCAAGATATCAATAGGTAATTTATTATAAAATAAAATACAATTTCCTTTGAATGAGTTACTAATTTTGTGCAGCCTACTAAACGGTACTACGAGTTTACTTTTACTTCTGATGTTCAGTGCGTTCAGGGCTTCAAAGGCTCCTACCTAAATTTGAATTAAAAATAAACATGCGGTGCAATTAACTACTCTAAACATAATTAGTAATTCATTCAAAGGAAATTTTATATTATTTTATAATAAACTAGCAACCGCAACTTGTTAGTGTTAGTTAGTGTGTGGAAGTTTTTTTTTGTCTTCCAATCACGAAGCAATGGATTACTAAACCAACGACCTTGCTATAATAACAGGATAAACATTAAAGTATCTCCTATCTAACAAAAAAAAAGAATGAGTGAAATCAGAGTATGTGTTAATGAATTACAACAAAATACACATTTTGATGTTCATCCCCTCTCCCAAGGAAACCGTGCTGAATTCTGAGATAAAAACTATCCTATATGTTAAACCGGAGTATCAGCTACTCCTATACCAAATTTCATTCAAATCCATATAGTAGTTTTGATGTGATGAGCGGCCAAGATACAGACAGACAAAAAAATAAATTGTTTTGGGCTCAGTATCGATAGTAAAACATCCTCCAATTAAAATTTTCAAAATATATTTAATGTACAGAATTAGTCCTGTTACAGTTTTATTATATTATAGATTACCTAATGAAATCATAGAGATGTCTCTAAACAATTTCTTATAAATTGTAAGCTGTTAAAATTTTTATTATTATATAAAAGATTACTTTACTGATAAAAAACGTGGGTACAAATTGCTCTTACTAATTTAAGTATAAATGGACTGTGAATTTCAATCGGCCAAAAAAAAAAATTTACTAACTTTTTTGTGGGCTACGTCTTAGACCAGGGTGTTCGGAACACACAAAGCTTGAGTTTATGTTAACAAATATAATATAGTTATCCCCATTACCAACAATAATGCCACTGTCAATATGAAGAGATGCTTTGTAAGTACCTGTGATAGGCGAACGTGAATAAATAATATTTTATTTAAATTTGATTCCATTTAATAAAAATATAAACATTAGCGTTATCTTCAGGTCAAATATTCGGATGCGCCGGAGGTTTGCGCGTGTGCACTTACTGCTGCAATGTTGTACTGACATACTTGCGCGAGAACGATTTGACAGGCGACATATCGCCCGACCTCAGAAGCTTGCAGGAGCGTTTGCAAGTAAGATTCTCATTTGTTTCCTCAATTAAGACTATACTCTAGTGACAAAATGCGACGCGATTAGGTTTTTTCAAAAAAATTTTCTAATAAATATGAATTGAAATTTCAAAGTCATATTATTTAGTTTTTACTATTTTTGAACCAGAATTTGATATTAATATATAATGCGTATGCTGAGATGGGCGGCAAGAGACTCTAAAAGACAAAGTACGCAATAAATATATAAGAGGAAGCTTTAAGGTTGCACCCATAACTCAAAAAATTACAGAATCCAGGCTCAGATGGTACGGACATGTAATGCGTAGACCTGACGATTACGTAGTAAAAAAGTGTCTTTCCATAGCTGCAGGGAAAAGGGGAAGGGGAAGACCCCCAACTACATGGTTGACGAATGTCCAAAAGGACATGAAATGCCTCGGCCTCAATGATGAAGATACTAAAGTAAAATCGACGTGGCGCCGAATGATAAAAAAAAAGCCAACCCCGTGTAACGGGATAAGACGAGGCCAAAGAAGAAGAACCAGAATTTTGATATTAGACGCACATATATGCGTCTAATATCAAAATTCTTCTTCGGTATACAAAGTATAGCTTATCTTTGCGAGATCTCTCTTCCAGCCACCCTAAGATTTTATCCCTCTCCTTGCTAAGTGGTCAATGCCCAGCTGTAGCAGCGTTAATCAAGCTAATGGTGATGAAAATCTTCAGGTAAAATTCCCAGACAACAAGGCTCAGCAAAGCAAGAACAGGGACTTCATGTTCGCTCGGGAGCAGGAGCCTTGCGAAGTGAGGACTTCCACTAAAGAGGCGTTACACGACGTGTTCCGACAGCTTTACTACGCTCTGCCAACTCAACAACACAGGTGCCTGAGTAAACCCATTCACATTATTCTTCTTCTTCTTTGTCGTTATAATCTTGACAGAGTGGTCGTGGTCATCATGAAGCCATTTACATTATTCTAGGCACATTCATTTCATGATGTTTTTTTTTCATACATGAGATTACTTTGGCTGCATACACATGTTTCTGTCAATCTTTGACGAAACATTCTACTCATCGTCATACTAAATGCAACACCCTCGTTCGTTCGGGGTCCATCCCGACACCTGTAACGTAAAACATTACAATATATATGTAATTAAGAAGTGGTGATAGCCTAGTGGTTAGGGCGTCAGCCTCCTAATCAGAGGTCGGCGGTTCGAATCCGGGCACGTACCTCTAACTATTCGGAGTTATGTGCGTTTTTAAATAATTAAAATATCACTTGCTTCAACGGTGAAGGAAAACATCGTGAGGAAACCTGCACGCCTGAGAGTTCTCCATAATGTTCTCAAAGGCGTGTGAAGTCTGCCAATCCGTACATGGCCAGCGTGCTGGACTATTGCCAAACCCTTCTCATATTGAGAGGAGACCCGTGCTCTGTAGTGAGCCGGTAATGGATTGATCATGATGATGATGATATATGTAATTATTATATTGAATAATCCACTATTACACGCTTCTTACCTGTATATTAATGACTTGTAATTTTATCTTTAGGTATCGCCTTATGAGATACCACAGCGTGTGGCGTGGATACGACATAATGCAGTGGATCATGGACAATACATCACAAAAGACGAGGTGGGTCCCCGTTTGTATCATTTATCTGATAATTCCTATAAATTAAATCAGGCTTTAGATTATGCTTTATCAGATAATTTTAGGACCTGAGTTTTATCTATGCGTATATCAGCAATTTCGCATCCGTAAAAGTAAAAAGATTTAGGATATTTCATAGGTGTGCAAATCGTTTTCGCAGTCCAACGAGAATTTTACATTTTCCTCTGTTGAATGTAAGTTACAGCTGTGCCTAAATTGACCAAGATCGATTCAAGGAAATACTGTGGAAAAATTGCAAGCAGGAAGATCGATGCAGTTTCGCAATTAAGTATAAACTGTATGGTTGATTTGTGAAATGATTATATGACAAATAGTGTTGGTATATACATTAAAGGCAAATATCAAGGTCTTGGCAAGCTTCTCTAATACAACGATAGCCAGAGAGATGTTCCAAAATTTTGATGTGCAGTTGAAAATTGATTATTTGATGCTAAGCCCGCCCATGGTTAAAAATCCTGCTTTGTTCGAGTAGGACTTTTTTCTCACACGAAATGTTCTGTACTACGGTGCGATATAAAACACTTCTTTTGTACCTATTGGTATTATAGGATCGCGTAAAGAGCAAAGAAATATAAAGCTTCTGGTATGGAATTTATAAGGAACCTTCATTTTATTTGCAACTTTCGTTTTACTTGTTTCTATAGCTTCAATGGAAATTTAAATTCTGCGTGAAATTGAACAGTACCGGTTCATGAGGTATCGCTCTTAAACCTGTTAATTTACTTCAGTTTAGAGATTTGTGAAACAGAATCAGCAACGCTGGGTATCCATAAAGATTTATAAACATGCGGATATTTAGTGTTTATTTTCGAAACCATAAAAACGGCAGGGCGCAGGCAACGATCCTGTGTCAGAGCCTGTTAAGCAACGGGTACATGGAGCGGATGACGGAGCCGGTGCAATTTGCTGACTACGCCCTCTACCGTCCGATACAACTGCGCCGGGAGAGCGATTCCGCTAATGGTCCAGGTAAAGTCTTCCGTTTCATCGGTTTTTCTAGCTGTTGTCCTTGATATGTACTTGATGTGTTAATCAATAGTATGAATAAGATAAATAAGTGAGCATAGAAAGTATGATTACTATCCAACAAGGCCTTTTTTTCGTTTTTCGTTGTGACGAGGTCACCGTTTTATTGATTTATGCAAAGCCTTATGAAAGATAGAAGCCAAAGATTTATGAATTAGCACTTGGCATAGTCTCAGTTCTTATTGTTGAGGCGTGAAATGCAGAGGTTCAAGAATAAATTTAAAATACAATACATTCAGGGCATTGTTAGTTCTTGGAATTATTACAGATTGCATTTATTACAGCCGAGGAATGTAATAACAGAATCGTGGAGAGCGTGTCTTCGTACTGCCTAGATCTAAACCTTGGAAACAGTTCAGCTAGACTTATCAAAGCAACTAAAACTGGTAAGAGATAAAAAATAATAATACATTTATTTGATACGAGATTGAAAACATGCTTCTTCTTAGACCGGGGCGGGTCTAAGAAGAGTTTGGAACCCTCATAGCTTTGGTTTTGAGTTTGCGAATATAGTTATCACCATGAAATAACTACTATGTAAATTATTGACACGTTTAAAGTGCCTTTTAAAGGACTATTTGGATAAAGATTATTTTGAATTTGAATTTAAAAGGACTAAATCAACACAATGTAATAGAGAAAATATTGGAAAATCGCTCTGGTCTAAGAAGGAACCCTCAAGAAACATAAAGCAGAATACTTATAAATTGTTTTATATTTTTAGAGCCCGAAGCCTCACCTACCAGTGAAGAGAACCAACCTATTTTGGACCATGGTGAAAGTAAGTTATTGCTAGTTATATTTAAAATAGACCACTTTCTCTCGATTTAAAGCTTCCACCAGGCTTACCAGGACTACAAAAACCCTAGGGTTGAATGTTTAAATTTGTAGCATCCCATATCAATTATGAGTCATCTGTAAACAAAAATAAAATAGTGTTACAATTTAGAGTTATCTAAAGTTCTGGTGGCCATTTTATTGCAGATTTTCATTTTAACAGAGGGAAAAAGATTTCTTTATTGTATGTCATAATGTCGACGTTTCTACGTTGCAGACAGTAACGATACAAAACAAGTTTGTAAGGCAATAGAAGAATCCGGCGAGGAACATCTCAAACTGTTAATGCGCCAATGGTTAGCCAGAGAGTCATTGCCAGCTGCGTGGCTGGACGCTTTGTATCCATTGTGTGTACACGCGGCAGATATTACAGCACCTGGTAAGACTTTTATTGTTATGACTTTTCAAGAGCCTTTGATTGTATCATACCTGACATCTTTTTTCGTGTTTTACACTTTGTTTACTTATTTTTTATTTATGTATTATTGTTTTTAAAGTGTTTCATAATGAACTGCATGTTTTTTAAATAAATATAGCATTGTTGAACATCAAATAGTATTTTGAAGATTTTCAAATAGTGTATTCCAAGGCTAATTTCTGGCTCCATTATTGTAATAAATGTTTATTATTGCGAAAGTTATACAAGCATATTGTAAAAAATAATATGCTTGTACAGCTTGGATAAAACTATGTTTAGTTTGCATTTTGACGTTTTTTTGAAGATTTTTAATTTTATTTTTAGATTTTCTTTTAGCTTTTGCTTTGTAAAACTTAAATAGTAATTAACTAGAATACTTTCAGACATGCTAAGCAATGATATCGATGTTCGCAACTACGTGCAAGTAAAAAAAGTCCCAGGTGGGAACATGTCAGATAGTTGTGTCATACAAGGAGTCGTTATGACCAAGAATATTGCGCACAGGTACTTGTTATATTTTAAGTTTGCTTGTTAATTAATATCAAACTATAGATGTACACTTTACTTTTATTGTAGTACGTGATTATATCTATAAAATAACTGATAATTACAGAGATATTAGAGAGATAGATACCGGTAAGCGCAGCGTAGGATGACCTCTTGCTCGCTGGACCGACGACCTGAAAAGGATCGCTGGTGGCGGGTGGATGAGGGGAAGGTGGAGGACCGTGTGTGGTGGCGCGCTCCCGGAAAAGCCTATGTCCAGCAGTGGACGTCTATAGGCTGATTGATTGATTGTTTGATTGACAGAGATATAGTCAACATGTAAAGTTTCATCGATGGAGTCGTATTACTAAAAATTCTAAAAGAAAATGAAACACTTTCCTTTCAGAGGTATGCCGAAACACATATCAAATCCAACGGTGTTGCTGCTAGATTGTTCTATTGCGTACCAAAGAGTGGAGGGGAAGCTTACATCGTTGGAGCCACTTCTAATGCAGGTTCAAATATACACATATTCTTCAGATCCTCCCAGTGAGTCGCTTGAAAAGTTGGAAAATCAATAAACTATCAAGACTTACTCTACGTGCTGTTAACTCAATTGCTGACTGAAATACCTAACACGTTATTTCGATAGGCAGCTGAGAGAGCTAGCATAACAACAGGGAAAAGCCTGCCAGTAATGACAGAACCCACAAATTTGTAAGCTTTAGTCTTATATTCTAACTACATCAACGAATTGCGTATATTTTAATGGATATATATATTTACTGCAAAAAAAAAAAAATTTACACTAACTAGAATCACAATTAAATCGGAGCCATCTCTTAGTATACTCGAGAAATACTACGGATACATTAAGTAAATAAGGTATAGTCCTGTTTTAAAGGCAACACAAAGTTCGCCAGACTGGTGCTCTTTTAAAGTTTTCGCATAAAAATTGGTGCTCTTTTGATTATTGACCCTATTTTTACGTAGTTATATAATAAGCTTATGAGTATTTTATTATATGTAATCCTAGGAACAAGAGTACCTAGTCCGTTGCGCCGCACGAATTTCAGCACTCCGGCCTAAAGTTGTCCTAGTACGAGGGAGTGCAGCCCGGGCCGTCCAAGATGCCTTACGTGCTGAAGGCGTAGCCCTAGCCGTTGGTGTCAGAGACAGAGCCCTGAGACGTAGTGCTAGGTGCGCTCGAGCTGATCTAGTAGCTTCCATCGATGCTAGGATCGGAATGCCGCGTTTGGGGACCTGTAGGAACTTTTATGTTAAAAATTGTAAGTTTATAGTCTTTTTTTATCATCATCGTTATAAAAGCCTACTGCTTAAGATCTCTAAGACCTTTCCCAATACAGGTAGCTGGGCATTTTTGATAAAGCTATCACGTGTGATAATAGTCTGGTCATCATCATCATCATCATGATCAACCCATTACCGGCTCACTACAGAGCACGGGTCTCCTCTCAATATGAGAAGGGTTTGGCCATAGTCCACCACGCTGGCCATGTGCTGATTGGCAGACTTCACACGCCTTTGAGAACATTATGGAGAACTCTCAGGCGTTGAAGCAAGTGACATTTTAATTTTAAAAACGCACATAATTCCGAAAAGTAAGAGGTGCGTGCCCGGATTCGAACCGCCGACCTCTAATTAGGAGGCTGACGGCCTAACCAAAAGGCTATCACCGCTTATGTCTGGTAATAGTCTGGTAATGCAAGTTTATTTCATCATCATCATCATCATCATCAGCCAACATTTATCCACTGCTGGACATAGGCCTCTTTGAAGTAGCGCCAACTCATCCTGTCTCCGGCCTTTCGCATCCAGTCGATGCCTGCCACTTTTCGGAGGTCATCACTCCACCTGGCCGGAGGACGGCCCACACACCGTTTGCTGAGACGTGGTCTCCACTCGAGGACCTTCTGAAGTTTATTTACAAATCTAAATTTAACCTTACTTAACTATAACGGTTTTATAATTATAATATTTTTAATTATTGGGGTTAATTAATTTAACCCAGGACAGTTAATAGTTTAAATTAAATTAAATAAACTTTATTTTCAAACAGTCTAAATTTTAACTATTTCCAGTGGCCTCCACACTAGGTGACCTGTATCGTGGAGACCATATTATTTACCACTTTTTGACATTGGACGAGTTTCTTTAGCATTGAGACAGACCTTTAAGATAAGATAAATACTCTTTATTGCACACAAATTTTAAAGAAACAACAACACAAAACACTTAACACATAAGTATGCAAAGGCGGTCTTATTGCTTCAGCAATCTCTTCCAGACAACCCTTGGGGAAAGAATTAATTAAAGTATGAGGGTAATGGCGCAATTTTTAAAACATAATATAAAATATCAATAAATATATACTTTTATATATAAATAAATAAATATCAATACAAATAAACTATTCATTGATATTACATTTAGAAAAATAAAACTTTTTAAGTCGACTTTTAAAAATGTTTAACGATTTCGAACTTCTAACATCAATAGGCAGATTATTCCACAGCAGCACAGCATTAACAGTAAATGACTTCCCATAACCTTTACAGTGACTTCGGGGACCTTTGTGCTCTCTCTAAATCAATTAGTCTAAGATTGATTCAATAAAACCCGATTGTCAGATTCTTTGTATTGTTTTCAGTCTCAAGCAAAACTCTAATGGTGTTGGAAGGGTGTGCGGAGCCACAATTAGGCTGTTGTATATTACTCCGAGGGGGCTCCCTACAGGAACTCATCCGTGTAAAGAAAATAGTCAAATTCATGCTTCTAGCGTGTTACAATTGGAAACTAGAAAAAGCTTTCTTGGGTGACATAGAAGCCGTATTACCCGAACCTGGGACATTTGTTGATGATGACAATGATCAGTATGACAAGAACAACAAAATTGATAATGATTGTGATATAAAAGATCACTATAAAAGTCAAGACGATAATGATGATAGCAATGATATATCAGAAGGGAGTGATAAGATATTTGGTAATACCAGTAATATGCTTGTTGATGCCAAGCAAAATGAAAATGCACCAAAAAGTGATAACGGCGAATCTCGTGATGATCGATCTGAAAGTAAATTGGAAGATAATGTTAATGATAATGATAAAACCGGTGTGAATAAAATCGGACAAGATAAAACAGAACCAAATAGTGAAAGAAATAGAGAAATAGATGACCCGTTACAAAAATCGAAGCAATTTTCTCGTAAAACCGATAGTGATAAAAATCTAAGTTGCGGTGTTCCTATTAAAGATTTTAGTGACCCTTTACAATCAAGACTTTCTGTAGATGATGAAGTTTTCTTACCAAAGGAAGAGGCCAAGTTGAAAGCCGATAGTCATAGTGAAAGGTCAGTTATCCCAATAAAACTTATTTCTTATTAATTGTGAATAAGTATACATTATTTTTACCAATTTATTACGAGGTTTATTGTAATGTTTTATCAGTAATAACTTCAATAAATTTAATCGTCTTAAATAGTATGGTAGTGTCCTAGTGTATTCTATGTTGATATGATGATCTATTGAAAGCTTTTGACTATGTTGATATTGAAACAACGTTGCTTCAAACGCAGTGTTTATAAACACTCCGTTTGAACGACCTCTGTGGCGCAGTGCGTGCGCTGTCACATCGTAAAGTTGGAGGTCCTGGGTTCGATTCCCAGCTCAAGTCTGGTCTGGTGGGTGGCTTCGGACGTGGCTAGTTACCACCATACCGACAAAGACGTGTCGACAAGCAATTTAGCGTTCGGGCACGATGTCGCGTAAAAACCAATTAGGAGCGTGGGTAGCCCGTTACGATCCTAGACTGCATCATCACTTAGCACCAGGTGAGATTGCCATCAAGGGATAACTTGTGTCTAAAAAAAAGTTATGGTTCTTTTATGGTTAATAAATAATAAAACTGTAATACCACAGATGGTGTACCGACGACGTAGTGCTATCGATGTCTCCAAACATAGTAATACCGGCGCCTTCGTTAAACCTGCTGCCTCTACAAACGCCTCAAACCCCGCATACGCCAAGGGCGTTGCGTAAGGAGTCCACTAAAATGCCTTCGAAAAATGTGAAAGTTCAGGCAAGTACAACTGTTTGAGAAAAAAAAGCTGTCATTATCGAATCTGATAACCATGAGAATATTCAGAGTTTTCATTGTAATAAGTTAAGTAGCAAGTTTTTGACGTTTAGGGACTTGATTATCTATGACCTTGAGATCGTATTCGATCGTGATCTGTGACGAAATACTAGTGTTAAAGACAATAGACAATAATAATAGTCTGTTTAAACTGCTCAACGCATTGGAACAGAAGGGTAACGAGGGCCTAAGACCAGGATGTTAATTATAATGACTTCTATTCGACCGTGACTACTTCCGTATTAATTGTATTAACGCAAGAGTTAATAAAGGATTAACCAATGATGGTTGGTCTTTCATTTTGGCACTTTCTCGACAGTGTTTTTCATTGAATTCGCACTCGTTTATGAATTTTGGGATCAAGGTAGAAAAGTATCCTCTGTATAATCTTGACGTATATTATATGTTAAATTTATAATTAAAATTTTATCTTAATCCGTTCGACCATTTAAGCATGACGAGTTTATAACAAAAATTACTTACTATTATATAGACATTGTAAATTTTCCAGTACAAAGTGACACACTCCTGCCATCAATTAATCTGTGTACAAAGCGGTCATAAGATAGTTCATTTAAATTTGTCTAATAACAAATTATGTTCTGCCAACTTTGAAAACTTTATTTATACCAAATATATGCCATGCCTAAAATATTGATTATATATAATAAACCAATTAGTACAGTTGGCCACAGGTGGGAAACAAAGAAAATTCGGATTTACTTACAATTTAAGATTTAATTAAGAAATTACAATCTTAATCTTACCAACTAACGCGAGCGGACTATTCCGATGTAAGGAAATTTCCTGTGGTAATCTTAAAGTCTTACTACATTCTAAGTTCTTACAACTAACGCGAGTGGACTCTTCCTCTGATAGGAAAGAAGTCGTGTGATGATAGGGAAGAAAGGAGTGTTATTACATTCCTTTCTTGCGGTAACGGGCTACGGGTTATATTACGCCGATGCTAAAGGCTGTGCTATAATTAATTTGTAAACTTTGCACTGTTGACGCGTGTTATGATATTCAAAGTGGAGAGTTATCTCACTCTACACGGTGATTGTTTAAATTTTCAACCCCTCAGGACAATCACCCGTTCGTTAGCAACCCGATCACAGTGCCGGTAGATGATGGTGCGTTAAGAGCGTCCCTCGCCAACTTCCGCGCCGTAGGTTGCCAGCTGCCGACCAATAAACATAAACGTATGTATGACAAATAAATCATATTTTTCATCCTCATGTTCGTTTAGGTGTTGCTAGGTGTAAGCAAGAATTCATACAATTTTATATTAAACGGTAATCCAACCCAAATTGATGCTGATAATACTTTTAACGGAATTTCTGCCAGTACCATTTTTGATAAAAGAATCTTGTAAAAAGACAGTTACAAGTTTGCAATCCAAGACTTTGTCAAGAAAAATTTTTTTGCGTTTGCGTTACTAAGCAAGCATAACATACTCTTTCGTTTATATAGGTATAATAATACCTAATAATACAAACAATGCTTTTACTTATTATACGGCTCAAATGCAGTTTTCTATTGTTGACAACCAAACAGACAAGTAATATTTTGATATATTAATTTCTGGAAAGTTTTATGTAACATATGACTATGTGTATGAATTAGAATTATAATGTTTGAAAATGATTGTTGTTTAATGCAAACCGTTATTATTTAAACTTGTGTACTTGTTCTGATCTTATGTGAGGTGATTTATATTATATACTTCACGGACAAACAAGTAGACGGGAAAATATATTGTTATAAATGAAAGATTCATAGATGCCTATTTTTAATCTAGATTTTTTATTTTTAATCTAGTAGTGCCGTCCTTTTCCTACTTTTCCCTGTTGATAAGGATGACGCTACTAAGTTGAATCTGCTATCTGAAGCAAAAGCTTCAAAATCAAATTCAAAATTAAAATTCAAAATCCAAATGGATTGGATGGATTAATAACCTCGGGCGTTAGAAATCATCCGGGTGTAGCGTAAACTAATTTTGTGTAGACCATGGCGGTCTAGGTTATTGCTCGAATGACCAGTCACCTAGACCGCCATGCAACACTTAACGGTTTATCTTACAGTTTACTTAACAGTTTATAGAAGCTCAGTACCCATTTGTCCTTCAGCGGAGTGTCCCCGCTACAAAGTGTCCGTCATCAAATCTACGGAACCAGAAGTGGATGCAGGCAAGCACACGGAAACCGAACCCCTAGATGTCCTGTCGCCGGAGAACCATCAGCGACTGAGTTTACTATTGTACAGCTATTGCAATAAATCTCCTAATGTTCCGGACTTCTGCGTGAATCCTTGGTGAGAACATAGTACCATTATCATCAGGCCATTAAAGTCTCACTCCTGGGTATAGATATTCTCTCTCATAACACACAGAGTTTAAGACCATATACCCATAGCGGGCTGCTCCATTGCGACTTACGATTTACGATCGATTACGCCAAAAAGAAGAATAATTTGACGACCTCCGTGGCGCAGTGTGCGCGCTGTCGCATTATAAAGTTGGAGGTCCTGGGTTCGATTCCCGGCTCGAGTCTGCGCTGGTGGGAGGCTTTGGCCGTGGCTAGTTACCACCCTACCGACAAAAGACGTGTCGCAAAGCGATTAAGCGTTCCGGCACGATGTCGCGTAGAAACCAATTAGGAGTATGGGTTTACCATACCCCTAACAGGTTAGCCCGCTACCATCTTAGACTGCATTATCACTTACCATCAGGTGAGATTGCCGTCAAGGGCTAACTTGTAGTGGATAAAAATATATATATATATTACAGAATTGGAAGAAGAACACACTTGAATTAACATACAATAGAATTATTAAAATGGCATGTTATAATTAGAATTAATTTTAAAAAAGGGCTTTTTTTTTTACGCCTTCAAGTGTGTTCCAAATGTGAATAAACGTGTTGTAAATAATGGAATAACAAGATTGTTTATGACTCTAAAACTGGGATACAATGTAATAAAATATCTAACTGCTTAGACGGTCCAGTAGTTAAAACTCAGGGGTTCCACTCGCCTTCAATTATGTGGTATCAAACAAAATCTAATCTAACTCTTTGTTGCTTGCAGGATTGTGACAATGGAGATGTACGGGCGACACGACATATCCCTGGGAGGGTTCCTGGAGAAGTACTGCTTCAACAGCGACCAGAAGTGCCCAGCGCCCAATTGTCATATACCCATGAACCAGCATATTAGGAAGTCAGTACTAAAGACCTAATTCGGCGGTGATTATATTAGATTAGATTATAGAAAATAATTTATTTATTGACCAAGAATTCCCCCATTTAGTAGTAAATGTGATGTTTCTGGTAGCCTTTACGGATCCAAACAGCAATCAGTAACTTAGACCTAATTACAGTTTAGTATGAATTTATTTACTTATCAATACTAATAATACAGAGTTCTTTTAACGCTGCTACCTCTGGATAAGAAAAAAGAGTATATATATACTATATATATATATATATATATATATATATATATATATATATATATATATATGTACCATTTGTAATATTTGTTGTCGTGATCATCATAAAATCCTAGTAAAAAGGTTTATAAGGTAAATAAATACCAGCAAAATATATTCACTTGACATTAATAATTAGTAACACCCATATTTTTCTATGGATCTATTATTGCTATTATTGGGGATTATAATTATTAATTTAATGAAAATAATTTATATGAAGGATGAAGAACCTGCAAACCACACTTAGTGTTGTGTAATTGATTGAATTCATCTAAAACTAGATGGCGCTACTCTCTGATTGCCTTCATATATAAGAAAAAAGCTCAATTCCGTTTGGATTAGCTTTTAGGTGACAAAAAGTCCGAATGACATGCGTTAGTACTGCATATTTTGCACGCCCATAATGACGAAGCATATCTGGTTATTTGATTCCTTCATCTACCAATGTTTATAGGGCAAATAAATTAATTTATTATTATTGGATTGCGGCAGAATTCAAAAGCTTTTTTGCCTTCTGAAATCGACGCCAAAGCTTCCTGAATCAATGTTTTGGCTTCGCTTCAGTTTTCGTCATGGCCGCCTGATGGTGGCACATTAAATTTCAACGAGGATCCTTTGGTATGTCAAGGTTCGTGCACGATGACGTGTGTATCATGATTACGTGCAACACGATCGGCCACAGCAACGTGGACAAAGTCAAAGAGGAACAGAGCAAACAGGTATGTGTTAAATTAAAGCTTTCTTGTCAATTGTAAAGGTATTTGCAGTCGAAGCTGTTATTTTAGTGATTAAGGACTTCGGAGGGACAGATTAATATACCAGGAGTTCACCTCTAACTTTTCGGAGTTAATTAAATATCACTTGTTTTAATGGTGAAGGAATACATCGTGAGGAAAGCTGCCTGCGTTCTTAATAATAGTCTTAAAAGGCGTGTGAAATCTACCAATCCGCACTTGACCTTTGGACTACGGCAATAACACTTCTCACGCTGAGGAGAATCGCGTATTATATTGGGCCCGTAATGGGTTAATAATGATGAATGAGAATGTAATGTCATATGTCAATCATATTCTGCTATATTTGTAATTATAATCATAATTCCTAACAAATTAAACGCCCTTTGGAATCTTTCAATTCCTTGAAAGAAACAACCTAATCCTTACATTAGTTCTATCCTATTATTTTAATATAATTTCAACGTCAGTAATGTAAAAAATTATAACTCTGCGCTGTTTAAATTATAAACCGATATCAATTTGAGAATATCTCTTAAAATGGCTTAAGCATACACTGACCGATCCTAGCCAGAAATCAGTTTGTACATTCTGTGCTAAGACACATGTCTTCCTATCGCTAGGTGATGTTCTGGTCGCGCTGCGAGCAGTGCGGCGCGGTGTCGCGCGGCTCGCGATTATCTCGTCTGTCGCTGTCGCTGTCCCTGGCGCAGTACGTGCGCACGCGCCTGTCCGCGCCCCGCTATGCGCGCACGCAGTGTGCGCACCCACTCAACGCGCACTCGCACGCTTTCGTTAGCCGACTTACTACCGCTTGTTTTAGGTACGTAACGAGTTTAAAAGTTCTAAGTTTGTGTGTTTCATTGGTCAATATCTGTGACGACTGGGTACGAATTACTTACAGTTGACAATTAGGCGATGCGAAAGGCCGGAGACAGGATGAGTTGGCGCTACTTAAGAGGCCACTGCTTATTAATCCACTGCTGGACATACCAGCAGTGGATTAATGTTGACTGATGATCATGATGATAACAATTGGGCTGACATGGAAAATTTGTACCCAAGTGAAGGGCTGCTATTTTTTTTTATTATTCATATGTCGGAGAAAGACGATCTTTATTGTCATAATTATTATCGTACACGTTTCCAGTGGGGGTCAACTGAGTTAAATGCAAGCACTAACAAAATATTAACAGTTTCGTACACTTTATTAATCCAACTTTTACAATGCTGTGACTCACTATACGAATAATTACACTACAATTAATAATTATGTACTTAAATCAAACAATTAAATCAAAATAGCGGATTCGCGACACACATCTATGTCCTTCTTTCAATTATCACCAAAAACACTCTCAAAATGATCCAACTCGATCAACAAATATTGCAAAAACATGCACCTGACTGCCACGTGAAAAACAAGATGCGCCTCGACCCCGCTCGAGGGCTAACCTTAATTCTGATTAAACGTCATTCAAAATAGTGACTTTAAATTAAATAATGAGTTTAACGGCAATATAAAAAGGGTATTATTAGGCCTCTAGCGCTTACGGGCATAAGTAATCGATAAGGTATATTTAAGTTTATGAAAAACATACTTTTATTGCTTAACGCCCGACGTTACGCTGCACAACAGTGGTCTTCTCGTTAGCAAACTAACGTTCCCAAATCGTGGGTCAGATCTTATACCCATTATATTACATTTGTTATATTATGGATCGAAGATTGCCTGAATTAAAATAAAGTAGGGAGGTTCACAGATATGTTTTATGGCTACAGACCCCTAATGGACTCTGTTGTTGGTTTATAACATTAAATTCGTATTTTTGTCGTGTTTCGACGACCTCAGCGGCGCAGTGCGTGCGCTGTCGCATTATAAAAGCTTTCGGTCATGGGTTGGATTCCCGGCTCGAGTCTGGTCTGGTGGGATGCTTCGGCCGTGGCTAGTTACCACCCTACCGACAAAACATGTCGCCAAGCGATTTAGCGTTCCGGCACGATGTCGCGTATAAACCAATTAGGTATGTACCATACCCCTAACAGGTTAGCCTGCTACCATCTTAGACTATCAACACATACCATCATGTGAGATTGCCGTCAAGGGCTAACTTAATTGAGGCCTAATTATTGTCATCAGATACAACAAGATCCCGATGTACGAGATCCAACTGCCGCCGGACGTGATCGCTATAAACTACGACACCAAGCAAATGCGGGACTCACTCATAGCACACCTCAACGAACTTATGCTCAAAGGTACGCAGTTATTATGTAGTTGGTATATCAATATCCTTATTTAGGAACGTGGATATAAATTATCAAGCATTATTAATTTCATAATATATAATGCTGGATGCATGTATATGACAGCGCCTCCTTCGATAATTGGTACAACAGGTGCATCGGGCAAATTACTCACGACGTCTCACTCACATTTTCGATGGCGAGGCCATTGAACGATATAAAACGAGCAAGCTTAAATTAATAGTTTAAAAAATATTAAAATATCACTTGCTTCAACGGTGTAGGAAAACACCGTGAAGAAACCTGCACAATGTTCTCAAAGGCTTGTGAACCACGCTGGCCATGTGCGGATTGGCACATGGCCAGCGTGGACTATGGCCAAACCCTTTTCATATTGAGAGGAGACCCGTGCTCTGTAGTGATTGGTTGTAATGGGTTGATCATGATGATGATGATGAAGCTTGTTAGTTAGAACAACAGAAAACAGCGTCTTCGCTGGCGAAGACGCTGTGTTCTGTTGTTGGCGAGGTCCCCGATATCTGACGTCATCCGGAAGTGGGTCTCAATCCACGGTCACGGGGGCGCTCGGACTGATACACCAGTCCAACAAACCCAACAAATCCCAACTTCACCCTAAATCGAGGTCCGAGTCTCGCAGGAGACGCCCTTATTGGGACGTTCCCCAGATGTCGTCGAGTCCAAGTGCTCTTCTCTCAGGCTGAGCTTCATGCTCGCAAAAAAACCCCGGATACACAGAAATAACTACTATAAATTCTATCCATAGAAATATAAAAAAATTCAATAAAAAATCAGATTGCAACAATCTTAACATCAGAAGTAAAAATAAACTTGTGTTGCACGCTACTAGACTACAAAAATTTGAAATTCATTTTAAGGATGTCTCTCAATAAGTTCAAAGTTTATATAAAACGTAAGCTTGTAGAAAAGTCCTACTATAGTGTAAAGGATTATGTAAATGATAAACAAGCATGGGTGTGAAATATTGCTCTAATAAGATAGCTCTTAATATAATTTTAAGTGGCATGTGAGATTGTTTTATAGTTTTTTTATAAAAAAAAACAATATCGTCCTCATATCCTGCATATATATATATATATATATATATATATATATATATATATATATATAAACGTATTCACAGCAAATAAATGAATATCCACCAGGTCACGAGACGTTCAGCAACGCAACGGAAGTGGATATGGAGAAAGAATACGCGGCGTTCAAGCAACACATGGAGCAGATACATCTAGCACTCACATCCACGCACGAGCAAGCCTCTTTGGCCGGTAAAGTTTTTTATTCCAATACATTGATGCCAATTCTCTTCTACATTTCTATATGTACATATATATGTGTGTGTATATGTGTATGTGTGTTTGATTATTTATATATTTTAGGGATGTATAGTTATTATTTGTTTATATATTTCCTAAATTATTTACTATTTATTTACAGATAATATATATATATTATCTGTGGTGGTATTTGTTATGTATATACAGTACTGTATATATATATATATATATATATATATATATATATACACTATATGTTAGCCCTTGACGGCATCCCACTGATGGTAAGTGGTGATGCGGTCAAAGATGGTAGCGGGCTTACCTTTAGGGGTATGGTAAACGCATACTCCTAATTTGTTTGTACACGACATCGTGCCGAGACGCTAAATCGCTTGGCGACATGTCTTTGTAGATAGGGTGGTAACTAGCCACGGCCGAAGCCTCCCACCAGACCAGACTCGAGCCGAGAATCTAACCCAGGACCTCCAACTTTATAATGCCACAGGGAGGTGGTCAAAATATATTTATTTATAAGGCATGCCAGCGACAAGTTGTATGTTACATTTTAAATCAATCTTAATAAGCTAGTGTGGGTGCTGTTACAACTTATCCATTACAGGCACACTCAGCATTGCCAACATTCTCCGAACAATATTTAATTAATATTTAATAAAAATTTACTAATTAATTATTAGATTGGATAGTTATTAAATATTTAAAATGTCAGGCGAAAAATGGTTTTAAAAAAAATAGAATTTAAATTGGGTAAATTAAATTTAAATTGGGTAAATTAAATTAAAATTAAAAAAAAAGAAATTCAAAAATTAAAAAAAAAATAAAAATTTAAAAATATTTACATAAATTAATCAAGCAACCACGAACAATTTTTTCTTATAGCTAAATAAATTATCATGAAATATGTCAATAATAATAAATATTTGAGTTATTTGTGATGTAATCCTTCAGAGCGAGTCCATAAGCTGTGGAGCGTGTACGACAGCATCATATCGGGGGAGAAGATGCTGAGGGACGCTCACGATGTGCGCGCTACCCACAAGCCGCGCCCGCCAGCTGACACCACATGTATGTTGATGCTTTTAAGGGTTCCGTTCTCCAAGGGGGTTAGGCTTCCTCTGCCCATCTGTCTGTTCCGTTGTAATCGTCAGCCACTCTGAATTGGTTGATGAAGCCATGAACCAGTGAGAAATGAGAAGGTGATAATAATAATAATTAATAATAATCATTTATTTGTCAGAATGTATGTACAATAGTCAGTCAGTTATTAAGCGATGTCAATTGGTTAAGAGGTCATTACATTCTACTAAATTAATAGCGTGCAATTTTTTATATAATTGGAACGAAGTTCCTTACGGCATAGACTTGGAGGAGATAGGTATTTTGCTGCGCGACCGAACTGAAAAAAATGTGATAGTAAAACCGTAAGAAAAAGTCCGTGGAATAAAACCGTTAAATGAGACGTGCGCAGGCGCGACAGTCGTATACAAGCGAGTAGTGTATAATACCTTTTTCTTTCTCCCTATTTCTTTTCGTTCTCTCATTCCTTCTCTCTCTAGCCATGTCGATTCTACATTAGCCGAAGGAACTTCGTTCCTACCTGGTATCCCACGACACCACATCTTTTTTATATAAATTATTAGAGAGATACGAGCCTGGTATCCCACGACACCATATCTTTTTTTATATAAATTATTAGAGAGATACGAGTTGTATAACAAAATTGATACAGCATCGTACCTTCTGTCTCATGCAATGTGCTGGTTTCGCGTAAAGTAAGAATCAAATCAATTGCATTTCATAAATTTATTTATTTTATACCTTACACTATACTAATATAGTTGAGAAAGTGAGTTGAGTTGAGAGTGAGTTAAGAAGTTATACTAATTTAAAGAGTTAAAACTATCTTACATCTGCACATACTTTGGTATAACAAATAGTCTACATTGCTGTCCTTGAGAGTTCACTCAATGAGCAACTAAAAATATCAATCTTTTCGATTATGAGATTAAGATTAAATACAAAATCGTATTAGACTTATAGGGCCCTTATTAGCCTTATAAAAAAAGCAGGAGAACTCCGGCTCACATTGCAAAAATTGAAAAATAACTTGGTTTCTTATTTCCTGTAATTACCATAGATTTCATATTACAGCGGATGATAAAACAGATTTGGAAGAAACTATTGATGTAGCAAGTAATGAAATCACAGGTCAGTACAACTACATTGAGATTCGTTTGATGTTTTATCATGAATATGCGAATTCATTTGACGTTTAATTCACAGAAAATCTCATCAAGGACTCTGAAAAGGAACATGCAGGTACGTGCCAAAATCTAACGGATTTTTAAAGTAAATGTAACAACAATTATTTCAATAGATATAATTATATCATCAACTAAATTAAATAAAATTAAAATATCGTTGCAGGAGCTGAAGAAGATGAAGAAAAGGGCGATAAAAAAACTGTCAAACAAATATTGTCCCAATTGCTTTCTAATAATCAGCCTTCAAATCAGGTGATGCCACTAGTAACTACTGTAACCTCCTTTGGAGTTTTCTTTATATGCAGATTTTTTTCCACGATTAATAACGCTTAATTCCATCGTAATATACTTTAGTACGTATCAGTTACTTAAAAAAAATATTAGATACTGAAGGAGGTGGTACAACGGTGAAGGAAAACATCGTGAGGAAACCTACATGCCTGAGAGTTCTCCATATTGTTCTCAAAGGCGTGTGAAGTCTGATAATCCGCACATGCCCATGGTGGACTATGGTCAAACCCTTCCCATATTGAGAGGAGACCCGTGCTCTGTAGTGAGCCGAGAATGGGTGTTTTCACGATTAATAACGCTTGATTCAATCGTAATATACTTTAGTACGTATCAATTACTTAAAAAAAAAACAATCAATTTCATATAATTATTAGATACTGAAGGAGGTGGTACTACGGTGAAGGAAAACATCGTGAGGAAACCTACATGCTTGAGAGTTCTCCATAATGTTCTCAAAGGCGTGTGAAGTCTGATTATCCGCACATGGCCCTGGTGGACTATGGCCCCAAACCCTTCCCATATTGAGAGGAGACCCGTACTCTGTAGTGAGCCGAGAATGGGTTGATCATGATGATGATTACTGAAGAGATCTTCTGTAACAAAATATATTTTATTATAATTTCGGATCGCCTTATATGTTGTGTTCTGATAAAGGCACAGATTTTTTGGAAAGAAAGTTTAAAAAATCTTATTATTTTAGGGTGGTATGATAATATCCAGCGGGCTGGTTCCCGTGGTGGTGAAGGCTGGTGAAATAGGCTCCGTGATAGCGGCCACACTTGCTTCAGTAACATACCAAAAAACTCTTCTCCAACAGCGGCACACGTAAGTAACAACCGTAATGACGTCCGTAAACATTAATTATTTTATTGTATGTATTTATTGATCATTATGAACTTAGAAAAAGTAGGAATCATTACTGTTACCAGATGTTAATTTTTAACTTATATTTCATTAAGTACATACTTCTCTCATAAATAATGTTTAAAATTATGTACAATATTAACTTACTTCATAATTTTTGTTTCTAACTCTGGCTATATTGCAATGTAACAAACTGCACGTTGTGTTTACTTCGAGACGATTTTACATACAATAAGTATGTAAATTATTATGTAACTTTAGTGTAAGTAAATGTAAAATGTAAATGGTAAACCTATTGAATAGAATACATACAAAATAAAAAAAAAATTTAGTTCTTAAGTCATTTGCAAACAAATATATCCAGTGATTTTTCTTTAGACTGTTTATCGTCCTTTCTTGTCATCAATTTAAAGGTTGAACAAAAAAGGTCCTAATATAAACTCCGGAGGCAATTATTTAAACAATCTTCAGAACGCTTCCAATTTACGTATACATTTTGTATTCCATCGTTTTAACATTAAACTGGGTTCGATTCCCGGCTCGAGTCTGATCTGGTGGGAGGCTTCGACCGTGGCTAGTTACCACCCTACCGACAAACACGTGTCGCCAAGCGATTTAGCGTTCCGGCACGATGTCGCGTAGAAACCAATTAGGAGTATGGATTTACCATAACCCTAACAGTTTAGCCCGCTACCATCTTAGACTGCATAATTCCTTAACGTCAGGTGAGATTGCCGCCAACTTGTAGTGGATGAAAAAAAAACCAATAATTATAAATTCTACAGTTGTCCACTATTCATTCTAAACTCTGTAGTCGAACATAATGTATGTACTTGAGTAACTAAAGAATAATCATATTTCAGAAGTCAGAACGAATTCGAAGACGGAGAGAATACTAATTCCGTTAAAGAGAAAAGCGAAACGGACAAGGCCAAAGCCAAAGCTAACGAACATATTGAAGTACTATTAAAGGTAGGTTAATTCTTAAACAGTAACTTTATAGCGTTCAGTTAACTAGCTAAGCCCGTATCACGATCTTAGTTTATTAAACGAAGATCATTCCGTGTCCAGAGGTTCTGTATTTAGTTTGCGTCAATTTATTATAACAAACTAGGCTGTGTTAAAGTGTGTTTAGAAAGAAACTCATCGATCATCTATTGCATGATCGGTGAGTCTCCTATCGCTTAATAATTTTAATTTTAATATATTCAAAATGTGTAGACTGTTATTTAATTTAATTTAATTTGTAATTGTGTTTAATTTTTCCTAATTTGTTCTTTTGTGGCCGTTTTCATGTACCTTTGCAGTCAATGTTGTATACACTTGTAACTGATATGCATACAGGTGAATGTGACACTTTTGTATGCTAAAATGTATATTTTTGTGTGTATATTGTAAGTGTATTTAAAATAATAATAAAAAAAAAGTGAATATAAGTACGGAAAAAGAATGTTTAGGTTTCTTCCTGTTCTTCAACATAAACAAGCTATTGTTATTTATCGTAGGATGGTCTACTATGTCGCGTGTACTACGCATGTCAGTTCCACAAGCTGCGACACATGCTACTGTCTCCTCTGGACTACGAGGAGGACAACAAGCAGTTTTGGGAGGACGCCAAGTGCTGCGACGATCTCAAAGACAAAGAGAGTGAGTGATTTTGGGTCTTTAATATCGTAACTTTAATATTTTCTTCCATATCAATTGCGAAAAGCACAAAAATCTCCTATGGAGTTGAGTATGCCTACGCTATTATCACATGACCTTGAAAATTATTTTCGGCCTCCTAAAATATTGTATGACAGTCCAAATTGTTGAATTTATATTCATTAATTGCTTAAGGCAAAGAATTATGCTCCCAATGGAGATCCGAAAAAGAATCCGCTATCATCTTGCTAACAACATACAAAAATAGAAGATTGCGTGAAATCTTGCCTTGACTTGGGGTTGCCTTTTTAACACACATATCACTGGCTTCAGTCTCATCCTGTAACGTCATAGTTTAAACTAGAAAGGAGCACTAAAATATTCCATAACGAGTTAATTCAGCCACAATTTAAATGGGAACCTTTACTATATTAAAATCCCCAGGTCTCTAGATATAGCGATTTTTGGCGAAAACTTTGATGCGACAAATGGATCACCGGAATACAAAATACTTGTTATTTTTGTTTATATTTCAGGAACTATTTGAGGTTTTCTTTAAAATAAATATATGTATATCAATGTATCAATGTGAAGCTGTGATATCCTAGTGGTTAGGATGTCCGCCTCTTAAACGGAGGTCGAGGGCACGCACCTTCAACTTTTCGGAGTTACGTGTGTTTTTAAGCAATTCAAATATCACTTGCTTTAACGGCAAAGGAAAGCCAACGTGCCTGAGAGTTCTCCATAATGTTCTAAAAAGCGTGTGAAGTCTGCCAATGCGCACATGCCAGCGTTGTATGGCCCAACCCTTCTCATATTGATAGGAGACCCGTGACTAGTGAGCCGGCAATGGGATGATCATGATGATAATATGACTGTTAGTCAGGAGTCCACAATTTCTAGATATAAGTTCTAATTGTAGTGATTTAATGTAAAAGTTGTGTTACTTCCAGATAAAGGTTTGTGTGAGATAGAAGAAGGATTCATAAGGTCACTAGCACACTGCGTACCCTGGGCAGCGAGAGGTGGTAAATCTGGCTCCACTTTCTGCAAAACTAACGGTATGTGACACTAACTCACTTACCTTATCCCTTCCCAAATCAACAATTGACAATGTTGATAACTATGACGTGATCTTGGGAACTAAATGCATCCAGTTTTGTCGGACCGCTGAAAGCTGAATGAGATCTCTTATACAGATTAAGCTTTTTTTTTTCATTCATCTTTTCTTCGTTTTATGGCTTTACACAGATTAGCCAATGTCAAGTTTATTATTTTATTAGTTCTCTCTTTTTATGGCTTTGCACAGATTAGCCAATGTCAAGTTTATATAAATATAGACGTTAGGGAGAAATGGCGGGAAACCTCGCACTCTGCGGACGCGGCTCCCTCAAACCTTTCCCAAATCAATACCTGTTAACCATTCAGAAAACCAGCCACGACACAACCAACACTAGTTCTTTTCAAAATTAGCCAACAAACATTAATTCAAGAAAAGCTTGATATAACCGCGCCCGCCATATACGAAGTCTCCCGACTTTCTTCGAGATTAAACTTTCATTTGTATACCTGTTTACGTGTTGTATACGTGTTTTTTATCAAGAAAGTACAAAGGAAAAAAGAATGCGTTCCTGAAGTTTGTCAGTTGATCGTATAAAAGCTAAACCGTTGACATAACCTTTTTAACAGTATGGATGTTTTATATAGTGATATATTTTGAATGATGATTATTCGTTAGAAGGACAATTAAACAAAACCGTTAACCGACCTGTCAAAGCAAAGTCTCGACGGTAGAACTTGTAACGGGACCCTGATGGTGGTATATTAATACCATACCATACCATAAAATGATCTAAGACGTTAATGGGAACTTCGACGCCGTAGCTAAGTGATGCGAAGCCACCTGCTTCAAACAGTCCCTAAAATTTTCATCGTAAGATGACCATTTCTCGTTTTCAGATGACAGATACGTATTGAAAGAGATGACAAAGCCGGAATGGCAGCAGTTTCTGGAGTTCGCGCCTCACTATTTCAACTACGTCACAAATTGTCGACACAAGCGATTGCCTAGCTTGCTCGGTATGGAAAACTTTAATAATTGTCATTTCAGAATCTATAAGAAAGCATTCTACTTTGCGGAAGTCATAATGACATACATATTTTTGAACCCCGGTCGTCTGGATCTATATATAATATAAATTGGCTTATCTATTGCTTGCAGCGCGTATCCTAGGCGTCTTCAGCGTGGGCGGTGCGGGCAGTGGGGTTCTTGTTATGGAGAATGTGTGGTGAGATATAGATATATATCGCGGAAAAACGATGATGATGGTCTACCGTTGACTGAGTGTGATCATTGGCCAAGAACATCTGCTTTATTTGTGTAGCCACCGGAGCTTGCTGGCTGAACCCATTCTCCCAATCGGTTCCAACTCGGAATCTTACCGGAAAGCTTAATCCCTGGGAGGCATGTCTTTGCCATTAGTTTTGTCTACTTACCGCGGTCGAAGACACCACCAGACCAGAATCGTACCTGGGATCTCCCACTTTATAAAATAGAACTTATAATATATATTTCTTTGCGGAGGTTAGGCATAAGCGCTTCTTCAATAGAAAATTAACAAAAATAGACTAGAGAGAATAGTAAGTGAATTCTTATTTTTCACGGACACTTCTTGACGACTGACACACATCCACTATTATATTGATTGGTAGCCGGATACGTAACCGATGGACGTCCTTCTCGACAAGGCCGAAAGGTTTAATTAGTATTAGATCCCGCTATGTTCATTTTGGGTATATTTGACCTTAAATACTTGGGTCATTGGGACCTTGGAGGTTACAAGATGAAGGTGATGATGGTGGTACTGCGTAGGTACGGCTCCGGTGGTGCAGCGGTGGAGCAACGCTTCGACCTGAAGGGTGCCAGCCGGCAACGCCTCGCCGCTGGCGCAGCCGCCGCTCCGCCCACCACGGCCGTGCTCGTCGACGAGAATTTGTTGAGACGTGAGTACCAAAAACCTTTAACCTGGTGGGAGAAAATAATTTTGCGTTCCGATACTATGCGTTCAATATAAATGACGCACCCTAGACAGTTTAGCCCGATACCGATCTTCGACTAAATCCTCACTTGCCATTCGGCTCCCTATCATCATGGAGACATAATGTCTACATGACATCAACACTGTCTTATGCCAGCGTAATGGACTAAGGCCTAAACCTTTTTCTGACTGGGAGAAGACCAGTGCCCTTTAGTGGCCCGGTAATGGGTTGGTAACGATGATAATGATGCTTATATGGCATTCCGCTTTGTTTTCGGCCACTTTCCCAAAGCTGAGGGTCGCTTCCCACTATGAAAAGGTACAACGAGAAAAGATTGGCTGCCAAGGCAGCCTTGTATTGAGCATGCGATTATTTGCAGTGCGCTGGGAGCAACAGTTGCACATAGGAGGCAAGGGTGCGCGTGCACTGTGGGCGGGCGTGGAGCGTGACACGCGGTTTCTAGCCGACAACGCCGTCATGGACTACTCGCTCCTGCTGGGCATTCGCGGACGCACGCTCGTGCTTGGAATTATCGGTAAGTTAAACTGATTCCCCGGCTAAGTTTGTTGTGGGCTTCTTCTTAGACCGGGGCGCGTTTGGAACCCTCATAGCTTTAGTTTTAAGTTAACGAATATAGTTATCACCATGAAATAACTACTATGTAAATTATTGACGCGTCAAAAGTGCCTTTTTAAGGACTATTTGAATAAAGATTATTCTGAATTTGAAAAATTTGGAAATTTGACTACTTAAATCAGCAATCTAATTATTGGGGCGATTTGGGAATTTTCGGTCGTATCTAACTATCACCCTAACGACGAAATAGTCCCGCCAAAGAGTTATCGATCTGATACAAGGTTGAACTCGAAATGAAACTTTATTTTCATCAATCAGTTGATTTTCAAGCAAACGAAAACAAATAAGCTTATTTTTACATCACAAGTTAGTCCTTGACGGCATCTCCCCTGATGGTAAGTGATGATGCGGTCTAAGATGGTATTAGGAGTATGGTAAACCCATGCTCCTAATTGGTTTCTACAAGAAATCATGCGCGACGCTAAATCGCTTGGCGACACGTCTTTGCCGGTAGGGTGGTAACTAGCCACGGCCGAAGCTTTCCACGAGGCCAGACTCGAGCCAGGAATCGAACCCAGGACCTCCAACTATAAAATGCAATAGCGCACGCGCTGCGCCACGGAGCCGATAATGAGACAACCTGATGAAACGGCGACAATCGATTGATCTCAAGGTCACTTGTTCACAGATTACATACGCACTTTCACGTGGGACAAGAAGCTGGAACATCTCGTTAAGAAGAACCTTGGATCCGGACAGCCTACCGTTGTTTCACCCGAGCAGTACAAACGTCGTTTTTGTAACGCCTGCCGCAAATACTTCCTGCACTGTCCTGAACATTGGGACCACCTCTATACCGACCAGTCTGGTCACTAAGTGAAAAGCTTTATTGTCAAGAATTAAGTAAGTCATCCTACTCTGTCATAAAATAGTTTTGACGACCTCCGTGGCGCAGTGCGTCATCATCATCATCATCATCATGATCAACCCATTACCGGCTCACTACAGAGCACGGGTCTCCTCTCAATATGAGAAGGGTTTGGCCATAGTCCACCACGCTGGCCATGTGCGGATTGGCAGACTTCACACGCCTTTGAGAACATTATGGAGAACTCTCAGGCGTGCAGGTTTCCTCACGATGTTTTCCTTCACCGTTGAAGCAAATGATATTGTAATTTAGCGCAGTGCGTGCGCTGTAGCATTATAAAGTTGGAGGCCCTGGGTTCGATTCCCGGCTCGACTCTGTCCTGGTGGGAAGCTTCGGCCGTAGCTTGTTACCGACACCGACGTGTCGTGCCAAGCGATTTCGCGTTCCGGCACGATGTCGCTTAGAAATTAACTAACGAGGGTTTATCATACCCTCTCACAGGTTAGCCCACTATCATCCTAGATTGCATCATCACTTACCACCAGGTGAGATAGCCGTCCAGGGTTAACTTGTAGTGTATGAAAGAAAAAAAAAACGGAATTGTGTCGGTCTGTTACCTAGTTACGATTCTACCACCAAACCCATCTCGATGTTATTTGGCATAGAAATATCTTGCGTTGTGAAGAACATCATATTATTTTCATTGCCGATGTTAGACTTATAGGAATAGTTATTTTTTTATAATGCGTACATTCCACAATCGTATGAAATCGCGGTTTGTCGAAGATTCAAAGAACTGTAGGACGTTTTATTTGAAAATGTAACGACATAATATCGCGACTGAGTAGCAACTGTCACAAAAAATATTGGTTTGGTCCATTCAAGAAACACAAGTGTTTTGTCTGGATCAATATTTTCAAATAAACTTCGATCACACTATAACGTTAACGTTAATTTAACCAATTGGTGAATAACATACATCCCACATATATCGTTAAAATCAAATGGGAAAAACGTTTTTTTTATGTTGCATATACTTTATAAATTTATTTTTTTATCTACAGTTGGAGGATTATATAGATATAATTAAGTAAATTTTTGTATGTTTTTCTATATTTTTTAGATTGTGATAAAACTTGGATTTCAAAACAAAATAGGTTAAGTACAATTAGAAATGGAAAATATGTTGATTCACGAATCTACTTACTTATATGTATATTTTATCATTAGTTGTGTATATTCGAATTGAATAAATAATCTGTAGCAAGCTTCAATAGCGACGACCTCCCCAGCAGTCTTCTAAATGGGAGGTTCGATCTCCGGCAAGGGACAATTTAGGAATTAATGAATAGAAGCAGGCGTTACTTTGCGGAAGATAATGATAAACAATAAACAGCAAGTATAATTTGCTATATTCTGGCGACAACCGGGAGATTTGTATAATATAACACCACACAAAATCTTCCACTAGATCCTCTGACTTACTGAACACATACGTTATTCAGTAAAACTTAACTTTTCGCGCTTGTGAAGTCAACATCTCCTGAGGATGATCCGGTGTCGGGTCGAAACGTGCGTAGAGGTTCTAGTGGAAGATTTTGTGTGGTGTTATATTATACAAATCTCCCGGTTGTCGGCGGAATATAGCAAATTATACTTGCTGTATATTGTTTAATTTAGGAATTCATAATTCGGACACAGACGTACCGCCAAACCAATACGATGTTGCGCTGAAACCGATTAGAACTAAGCGTAACTGGCATACCCCTGTCAGGTTAGCCCGCTACCATCTTACACTACATCATCACTTACCACCAGGTAATAATGCAGTCAAGGGAAAGTTGTAGTGAAAAAAACCGTAAAAAGTAATAAAAAGTATAATTACTTCTAATTAAAAGTATTATTACTTCTATTAAAAAGTAACTATTGACTTACGTAATTTTATTATAATAAGTAAGAGCTGTAAAATGGACAAGATCTTGTACTGTGAGCGAATAATATTTTTGACGTTAATTATTAAATATTATTTGAAGTTCATTAATTTCAACCCCACATTGGTGGGTAGAGGTTAGCTTTCAATATCTCTCTTCATTATAAAGAAAGCCATTGCCCATTTGTAGGAAGTTAACCGGGGATGACAATAACGAACTACGGAGAAAGCGTTCGATATGGCTTACTTGTGGAATTGACAATGGTTTGGTGACGTCACAAATCAAAACTAAGTTGTTCTTTTGGTATAAATATTTATTTTTGTTATACTAAGAAATGTTCTCAAAGATCTCATGATTATACCCATGAATAGAAGTAAACGGGGTTTTCTATATTCGTATTCCGAATGAATTCGGCAACAGTGTCGATAATATATGTGATATTAGTGTATTAAAGGATGGTGTCAACCAAAAAAATTAAAAAATACCTATCAAGTTTTTCAGTCAATTTTTACACGTGATCCATCAATAATCTTTGTTTGTGGTTTATATTTCATATTTTCATCCTTAATATTTTCTTGTTTCGCGAAGATTTCACTTTGTCTTGTCACTGTCACTGTCCGCTAAATTATATAACGAATTTATCGTTTAATATTATGTAATTATACTATTTAGTGTAGTTTAGTATAGTGATACAATTGCTTATTATATTAGAATGTTATGTTATGAATAAAAAACTAGACACATTTTTTAAATTGCCTTTTTATTTTCTTCAAGACTCATAAAATATATATGTATTTAGAGTTATATGTACATACGAGTATATATATGTATATATACACTACAAATTCTACAAATTTACGAAGCGCTTTTCATGAAGTTGACTTGGCGTTTCCACGGAGATTTGACTTCCTGATTGCGTATAACGAGTATATTCTATAATTGGCAAAACTTGAATGCCAAATAAAGTAATCATTTGTCAATAATAAGAATCATTTGCCAGAATGTATGTTTGTACATATGTTGACTATTGTTAGTCAGATGTAAGTAATCGATGTCAATCGGTTAAGTGGTCATTACATTCTACTAAATTAAAAGTGTGCAATTTTTTTTTAAATATAAATTAATAACATCATGGAAAATATTGCATGTCCAATAAAATTGAAATAAATACAATTAATTAGTCAGCAAAATAATTAATTATTCATTAGATATATCCATTGAATATTCTTTTACATTCAATGTAAGGACGCGTCGGTTTGGTCATGCTTTAAGATCAACGCCATCCTCCAAGCATTAGGTAGTAGCTAATACAGAAATTTCTCTCCCATACGGTCGTAGAAAACAAAATAACTACATACATTCCACGAAAACATAAGAAATGTCTATTCTTGGGATACTTACAGTCATAGTATAGATATTACAATAAGTTAGGCCAACACATGGATGGTCATGTATTAGGGTACTAGCCACGTGACGCAGCACGTGTTGAGTCAAATCTAATTTGTTGAAATTCACTATACCTCATTCACCTAGTGTGGAAAAGGCGTAGTACGAGGTCCAGATGAGGATATCATATAGATGTATATTTATATTTAAAATATTTACAATACAGTATACAATTTTTACTACACAATGTCGATATAAAGATGGGCATAGAATAAGTTTAAATATCAGCAATATAAACGGTGCAGGCGGCCTTTTCACCAAAAGCGATCTTATAAGAGAAACTTGGGCGTAAAAAGCTAGTGCGTGAAGTTGACAGTGAATGGTGCTTTGTCTACTTTGCGTAGAAAGAATACACTTGCTTTAACCTTGTACCTTGTATGTAGTAACATTGACATAAATAGATCCCTAAACCCTTATTCAATGCACTTACAAAAAAAAGTTCAAAACACCATTGACGACCTCCGTGGCGCATTATTAAGTTGGAGGTCCTGGGTTCGATTACCGGCTCGAGTCTGGTCTGGTGGGAGACTTCGGCCGTTCCGACACGATGTCACGTACAAACCAATCAGGGGCGTGGGTTTACCATACAGGTACTACAGGTACAGGAAGTGGGTTTACCGTACTTCAAAACGTATTTCGGATCTTACCTTTAAATCAATAAATTTAAAGGTAAGATCCGAAATACCTTTTGAAGTACGCGTCTAATTTATAATTCTCTGTAGAAGTTTATTTGTTTTAATTTAATTTAGTTTTAAGTCAGGTAACAGTTTTAATTTGTTATTATGTACGACCTTTACAATATTTATGCATGATGTGGCTATCTATAAGTAGAATTACATGTGCCACAATACCTCATAATATTAAATTTAACTTTATATATTTAACATGTAATTTTGTTGGTTGTCCAAATAAATAAATTAATTAATTAACAGGTTAGCCCGCTCCCATTCTAGACAGCATCATCACTTACCACCTGGTGAGATAGTCGTCTAGGGCTAATTTGTAAAGTATAAAAAAACCGAGAGGTGTGGATTAAATATCTTTCAAGTTAATTTTTAACTTGCTAATTTATCTTTAAGTCAATTAATTCGCAAAAATACATATTTTGTGAATATTGTTAATTCATTATTACATTATCATTATAATTATTAACGGATTATTAGTAAATAACAGACATCAATAGGCTGCGACGCGACGCAAGAATTCACATTACATTATCAAAAACTATTTTCTCTGGTACTGCACAATAGCTAGATACAATGTGTTAAAAATAAACTTTATTAAATAATATATTATCGAACTGCAAAGAGCTTGGACGGTAAAAACGCTTTCGGGGTGCTGAAGATTTCTTCAAAACATGCCATAAGGTGGCCATGTAGAAAAACATTTTTAAAGCGATAAAGCACGCATTTCAGATTGATGATTTCTACTACAGTACATGAAATATAGAGTGGTTTATTTTTAATTAATATTTTTTTTTGGAACAATTTTTAATCTTCAAGGTCATCATAATAAATCAATATGTTTTTATAAAAAAAAAAGCTTTTTCTCCTTAGCCATAGAATACATATAATGAATGCCATTTAGATTCAGTCAAAGTATAATACATAAATAACAACAATACAAACAGACTGCTATATTATTATGTTAATTAAGCAGATAAACTCGACGTGTCAAAAGTGCGGGAAGCGTAGACCTACTTTAAATAAACAATTACGTATTACAATTATAGTTATTAATTATTAATTTATTTAGTATAGATACAGAGAGCTTGCTACTATCACTCAAAGCAGTATTATTTCAATATTGTCATTAAGTCAGTCCTAAATTATATTTATTATTTGAGATGTCAAAATAATACAGCTTCAAGCTATGGTAGTAAGGCAATTGAACTTATTCTGTACACGTAGCATGATTGTACGTAGTTTGGTTTTTTTCATGTGAAACATCTTTTGGCATATATTTACAATCAACGTGTATGCCGACACGGCAACTGGCATAACGCTCATGCCGTGATGTCTCATCTAAGGAAGATTTATTATTAACTTTGACATTAATACTTTTTTTCCTTGAATATACTAATGATATTGTACAGTATATTTTTAGATACAATTAGAGTAAGGTGCCACATTTAATAGTTGCAATGACAGTAGTAATTCAACGGCTCTGTACTGACACTTGTGTTGGCAAGAGGCCTTATATTTTTTATCTCTTGTCAGATCAAGATTCCATCATTAAAAAAATTCCATCAAGTTTAAGATTTTTTTATGTTTTAATGATTAATAATATATTTTTGTTTTATTCAATTTGTTATATTATAGTATACTTAATAGTTTACAGAGTACCGATTGAGATTTTTGTACGATCGAAACTTTTATTGGTTGAATTAATCGTTTAGGTTTCGTCTAATCAACGTTGTTTCCAATATATAACAGTCAAGTGAATTAGGTTTTATTTAATGGGGCACCTTTCCCCTTTAGACAATCTTTTAAATTTCTAAACATCTAAGATGCAAAAATATATTTTTCAACAATTACCTTAAACTCCCTTCCACCACAAAACGCCATTACGATATACAAAATATAATTTAGTAAGAGATTCCTTAATTATATTGAAGTTTGCTGTGATGAACCGCTAATCTAAAATGTACAGTAATTAAATAGTGATTTGCTCTACCACTATCAAATAATGAATAGAAGCAGGCGTTACTTTGCGGAAGTCCATGATAAACAATAAACAGCAAGTATAATTTGCTATATTCCGCCGACAACCGGGAGATTTGTATAAAAAACTTGATAGGTGTCAAGGGACACCTGGATGGAACGAAGTTCCTTTCTATTAATTAGTGAAGGAATTGTAATAAAATTTTATTTTATTTAAGTAATTATAATTTTTTTTTTTATTAACAATTATAATGTTATATAAACTTAATCAGTAGGCTCAATTTTGTACTCCATCAGCAATATCCGGAACTTGTGCAGAAACACTGTCAGGATTATTTTTTATTATTTACAAAAAACCTGTATACACTCAACAAAAATAATCGTCGCGACATCACACTGTTCAATGCGAAATTGAAATGAAAATATCGGGATTGCTTTCTATAAGAGAGAGAGACACAGACAGAGAAACATGCGACGCCGCACAGCTTACAATAACAAAAAGTGTCGTGACAACTTTTCGTAAGAATTTTTTCCGTCTAGCCCCCTTTCACAACGCGCGATAAGGAACTTCGTTCCAATATAACACCACACAAAATCTGCCACTAGAAAGTTTTACTGAAGTCAACATCACCTGAGGATGATCCGGTGTCGGGTCGAAACTTGCGTAGAGGTTCTAGTGGAACATTTTGTGTGGTGTTATATTATACAAATCTCCCGGTTGTCGGCGGAATATAGCAAATTATACTTGCTGTTTATTGTCTACTACTATCATTGTAAATATTATTACTGTATACATGCGTATAACTATGCGAAATTTCGTGATATATGTATCGGGTATAATAGCAACTATTTGTTAAATATCTATAAAGCTTGTTCGTTATGTGTGAGGATTTATATACAGACTGAAACCGGAGACCCGTCGGTTTCCTATTTATTCGCGTACTAATTTAAAACTGGTAAGATTAAGTGGCCTCTTTTCCATAACAGCGTAAAACCAAGTAGTCTTTATTAATTAGTAAGTAGTGCATTAAGTATTATCAATTATCATCATACATTACAAAACCATACAGGTGACACGTGCGACGGTTTCTGGTTCAAACGAACTATTTATATATTATTTTATTATACATTAAATTGGTTCACAGTCATTTCGCCATCAAAATGGCCGTCCAGTTAAGCAAGAAATCCATTTTAAAGTTCATTTGTGCACGTTAAATATTGCATTAAAGAGATACGTGGCATTGCAACGCGTCTATTGTAACACTTCGAGACAACCCGTTTTCTGTCCATCTATCGGTGAGTCTTCCAACAGTTTACCGGTCCGCTGGGAGTTAAACAAAGTTAACTGGACTCTGCATATTGCCACGTAAGTTTCGCAAATATGAGATATACCTATACACCTATCCCCAGATTTACACAGAAGATAGGTTCCGGACAAATCCGTGTAAAATGAAATCTTCGTTTTTCCTTTATAAAACCGTGTAAAACGAAAAATACTGCGCAATTATGTCATTTATTCAAATGGAACAAGAGTAAAACATATCCAGAAACTTTAAAATAGGTATAGTTTGCCCAAAAAATAGCGTGATGTCGTAGTAAACTTATTCTAGAAATGAAAACAAAAATAGAAACCAAAAATTTTTCAAAAGTACCTGCTGAATCTTAAAATTCCGGTATGTTTTTGACGACCTCCATGGCACAGCGTGCGCGCTTTCGCATTATAAAGTTGGAGATCCTGGGTTCGATTCCCGGTTCGAGTCTGGTCTGGTGGTAGGCTGCGGCCATAGCTAGTTATCACCCTACCTACAAAGGTGTGTCGCTAAGCGATTTAGCGTTCCGGCACGATGTCGTGCAGAAACCAATTAGGAGTATGAGTTTACTATACCCCTATTTTTTGTAGTGGATAAGTATATATATTTGTAGTAAATAAAAAAAAAATTCAAAATTTACATTTTTAGCAATTTTTCGAATTTCATTAGTTTATGAACCGTGTAAAACGAGTAATCCTGTAAATCGGGGGATAGGTGCATCTTACATTAAATAACATAAATGTTGGTTAATACAAGGAATTCTTGCTCTTCATAATGTTGCTAAATCGAGGAAACTCTTAGGCCGGGTCCAGACATGTATCATTTGCCCGATCCGATCACCGTATCGTCGACGCATACGGGATCTCGATACGCCGTTATGATACGGCCCGTTCCATGTCGTGTCGGTTTTGTCCGATCATCAAAGGTGAACTGGGCAATTTGATACGCGATCATGACTATTGTGAAGATACGGATACGGAGCAAATCGGAGGCGTCCACAACTTGATACGTGATAGGCTGATACGGATACGGTGATCGGATCGGGCAAGTGATACATATCTGGACCCGCCCTTAGAGTACCTACTTTTCAATCGCGATTGCGGATTAGGAGTAGGGCATTCACAACACTAAAACTTACTGTAATTTATAACACCCTTAAACAAGATTACTTCATATTATGCATAAGTTGGGGCAACCATTTACTTTAACCATCGTAATTATAGACGTCCGATGTTGATCCAAAAATTTTAGATAGCAGATTGCATTCAATAGCGCCATCTTTATCGACAAGGAAGTGTAGGTAAAGGACAGCATTACTAAATTAAATCTGCTATATAAAGATATTGGATCTGATTGATTGTTAACATCGGGCGGTAGTGGGTGGTGCTAGATACCTAATAGTTTTACCATTTAGAGCTAAGGGAGCATTCAAGTATTACGTAATTAGACCCTTTTGTCTGTTAACCCCGTTCCATAGAACGAAATTTTATAAGCGATCATTTACAGTGCAGGCAATCGAACTGCGGAACGCGCTTCCGTTGAGCATAAGACAGTCAAAGTCACTCATTGTTTTTAAAAGAGCTGTCAAATTTCATTTCCTCACTCAAAAATAACTACTTTTATTTTTATTTTATTTCTTTTTATTAGTATTATAAGGTATATATTTGTATATTTATTAATGTATTGTATTATTTATGTTATCCGGTGTATTTATTAGTATGTAGTTATTAGTATGCGGGTTTTGGTTATAAGTATATTACGCCACCTACTTTCTCTTTTCCTAATCCTAAGGGTGCCTGGCAGAAAACGCTACTAATCGATAAGGCCGCCATTTGTATCCTGTTTCTTCTTGTTTTTCTTATAATTTCTATTTATGTGTGTACAAATAAAGAATAAATAAATATCCCCCCCCCCCCCCACCCACCATACGTTATTTAAATAATCATTACAGTCAATTCTGTTGAACAAAGTATAATACCTTGCTTATTGTATATACATACGTTTACAGGACCCCTCCCTCCTAATTGCGTTACGTAACACTTGAATGCTCCCTAAGTTGTGATTATGATAGTAAATGAAATGAACGTACAATTGTAGTGGTAAATAATGATATTTAATAAATTATCTTATGAATTATGCGGTGTTCGTTAACATCGACACAGGAGTGTGTGTGTCAGGCGCGAGGCTGCTCGCTGGGAGCTCCCGGCGGCCATCATGTGGGGTCGAGCGTCGAGCTGAGGGAGCGTAACCGCTCGAGGCCCGACAGCAGCTCCCTGCGGAACAAATACTTACATTATAATTATAACACATATATGTATTTTTCTAACAAATCTTATCTATACAAATAAATAAAATTAGAATGTCTATTTGTAATATTGAAGTAACCGTTTTTTACTACATGCATATGAATATGTATACGGTACATACACCAAAATAGCATTTTTTTAAATTTTTGTCTGTCTGTCTGTTTGTTCCGGCTAATCTCTGAAATGGCTGGACCGATTTTTACGAGACTTTTATTGGCAGGTAGCTGATGTAATAAGGAGTAACTTAGGCTACTTTTATTTTAGAGAAGTCTTTTATTTTAGAAAAATAAGGTGATGTTGCAATGTCCAAGTACTGTCCAGTACCGCGCGCAGCTCACGCGCATGCCACCGCCTGTGCCATCACGTCTCCGGCGCCTCCCACAACTTCTCCCACCAACGAATCAATATCCGATTTCACTCATTCTTTTTTTTTAGAAAGGAGATACTTTAATGTTTATTCCTGTAATTATTTCAAGTAATTCGGGTTAGTAATCTATTGCTTCGTGATTGAAACACAAACAAACACACTAACTCAACGCAGTCAGCTAGTTACATAAATAAATGTATTGTAGTATTGTTTTAAATTAAAAAAAAACGTGTGTTAAAATAAATTATTTATTAATAATGTTTTTTAATACAATGTAATTATTAGTATGTCTATATATATGTGTTGAGATTTTCTGCCTTTATATATCTGTCGGCTTCTTTCAAAGAGGTGGCTTAGACGAGATCGCTTTTAGTGATAAGGTCGCCTTTCTTTCCACTTTTCTTTTGTTTGAATGTGCAATAAAGTTGTTTAAATAAATAAATAAACAGATAGATAGATACAATTTTTAGAACTAGTTTATAGTAAAGAAAGATATATATTATACAGCTTATATTATATATTCTTTATATATATATATAAAGATTTGTTCTGGCTGAGTCGCTGATTTATAAACGCACAGCTAAAGCCGCTGGATGGATAATCATAATCCAAATCATGTGTAATCACTATCGTATGGCCGTTAATTCAAATTCAAAATAATCTTTATTCAAATAGTCCTTAAAAAGGCACTTTTGACGCGTCAATAATTTACATAGTAGTTATTTTATGGTGATAACTATATTCGTAAACATAAAACTAAAGCTATGAGGGTTCCAAACGCGCTCCGGTCTAAGAAGAAGAAAATAATAATAGTGATATTTCACCTTTTAATTTTTACCACGTTACAGACACGTTGTGGATTTACCACGTTAGCGACTCAGGTAGCGACATTTATGGCCCGACGACTCAGTTGATAGCGAGCGCACTACAGCTTTTATTATAAGCAAGTATTTGGTACCTGAGCGAAGTTTCCGCTACAGAAGTGGCGCGTCGCAAGTCTGTCGCCGCGTTGCTCTGCAGGCTGCGTAGCGAGCGCACCTCCTCCTGAGACGCCGCCAACTCCTCCTGGAGAGTCAATTATTCACTTGAATAATTTTAAGTGGCATGTGAGATGGTGATAACAAAAAGAAAATTTACTCGGCTAAATTTGTTGTGGGCTTCATTAGTTAATGAATGTAGTTATAACGATTATGTCAAAGGATTATTTAAATAAAGATCATATTTGATGGATTGACCAATATAATTGAAATTTCTTATAATTTGATTACGCGTTATGTAGCTGGTAAATAGTTGTATAAAATTTCTCTCTTTCTGTCAACATTATAAAGAATAAGACAAAACATTGTTTAACTATTATGCAAGGTATTATGCAACTAGTATACAACCATTATGCAAGATTTTTTTTATAATCTACGCGATTAATTCAAAATAGCTATATTCATGTAAACCTAAGAAGCGGTGATAGCCCAGTGGTTAGGGCGTCAGCCTCCTAATCAGAGGTCGGCGGTTCGAATCTGGGCACGCGCCTCTAACTTTTCGGAGTTATGTGCGTTTTTAGACGATTAAAATATCACTTGCTTCAACGGTAAAGGAAAATATCGTGAGGAAACCTGCACGCCTGTGAGTTCTCCATAATGTTCTCAAAGGCGTGTGAAGTCCAATCCGCACATGGCCAGCGTGGTGGACTATGGCCAAACCCTTCTCATATTGAGTGGAGACCCGTGCTCTGTAGTGAGCCGGTAATGGGTTTATCATGATGATGATGAGTTAAACCTATTGCAGGCATCTATGAAACGTTCATATATGATATAGTATATTTTTCATTATATATATAACTGCATTCGTTAACTTAAAATAAAAGCCAGGAGGAACCAAACGCGTTCAGGTCTAATAAAAAGAGTAATATAAGATACACACCTTTAACTTTTTGATTTCATTTTTTAATTTAGAAACGCTCGTCTCCGCTTCTGAAGCCCGTGCCTGTGAAAAATATTTATGATATCAGAGTTGAGAAGCTATTAAATTGAAATAAAATTGCATGACATTTTTTTTTATGCATTCAAGTTAGCCCTTGACGGCTATCTCACCTGGTGGTAAGTGATGATCGCTCTTAGTTGGTTTGTACGCGACATCGTGTCGGAACGCTAAATCGCTTGGCGACACGTCTTTGTCGGTAGGGTGGTAACTAGCCACGGCCGAAGCCTCCCACCAGACCAGACTCGAGCCGGGAATCGACCCAGGACCTCCAACTTTAAAATGCGAGAGCGCACGCACTGCGCTACGGAGGTCGTCAACGTCACATGGTTTTAATGATTCGAGTATCTCAACCTAGTAAACTGTTCTCCTTACAGAAATACCAATACTGTTGTTCTCTACTCGATACACTGTTACCTTAGTATAAGATTTGCACACCTTTAAACGTGGAGTCGCTTTAGAGTGTCGAAACACTATAACGACAGTGAAAAATAAATCTTAAGTTGGCGTATTAGAGTATAAATTTCGGCACTACTTATTTTTATTTTACAATGTTCCGCTGCTTGTGCAAGTGTGATCATTTGAGTCTTAAAACTAAGTGGATATGTTTCCAGTTAGTGACGTTAGTATGTTTCGATATTAGAAAATGACTACGATTTGTGAGCAAACGAATCTCAAGAACGAATCAAATATACCGTTAATATTATGTTTTATTTATTTATTCCTCATTTAAATCGGACATGGAAGCGTACATAAATTGATAGTATGTAAGTAACATTTTATCCTTAATTACTATATTAGTATTGTTATCTTGGGATTATCTTGGAAATCTCTATCAATAAGTTCAAAGTTTTTATAAAACGAAAGCTTGTAGAAAAATCATATTACGATATTAAGGATTATATAAACGATAATAAGGCTTGGGTGTGAATTGTACTATCTCCATAGGTACTATAGTTTATTATTCATTTTATTCATTATGTGAGATGGTGATAACAAAAAAAAAAGAAAAACCCCATCTAAGTTTGTTGTGGGCTTCTTCTTAGACCGGGGCGCGTTTGGAACTGTCATAGCTTTAGTTTTAAGCTAACGAATATAGTTATCACCATGAAATAACTACTATGTAAATTATTGACGCGTCAAAAGTGCCTTTTTAAGGACTATTTGAATAAAGATTATTTTGAATTTGAATTTATTAATATCATCAGAAATACAAATGTAATAACGGTACTGGCCTTAGTGGCTGGCGTCTTGGACTGAGTCCCTCAAGCCTCACAATACTCACTGCAGTATCCATGAGATTGTTCTCCACCCGGTGTGTAGCCGCTTCCAACTGCCCCGCATAGTCCCGGTCAGCGAGCCGGGCCTCGTGGAGCCGGGCACGCAAGGCCGCTTCTGATGCCCGCACGGCCGCGGCCTCGGCCCTCAGGAGGGAAGCGGCCTCGCGGCTCGAGTTGGCCTCTTCCTCGGCGCGGGACCGCCGGCTGCGCTCCGTGAATAGTTCCGATCTGGTAATCACGAGGATTCATAAAGAACCTTCCATAATAAATGCCAAGCCAACCGATCCGTGCCCGATTCAGTAATTTTAGTAAAAAATCCTATCCTATTAATTCGATTTAGTAACTTAGGGAAACGAAGAAAAAAGCGCTATTGAAGTATAATTACGCATGTCGAGTTAGCCTGTAAGTGAGTATACATTGATAGTCCTAAGTGTATATACATAATTTGTCTTAAAATATATATATATATATATATATATATATATATATATATATATGTCGGCGATTGGTTTACTCAACTCCGATTAGGACTGTGTTGCTATCATCATTGTCGGATTACATTTGCCTGAGACCTATGCCATGAATCCTGAGGCTCAAAATTTCTTGTGGGGCTCAAAATTTCTTCTGGCAGAGCTTCTTTCCAAAGCTCGCCAAACAGCCCGGTTACGCTGTGGCAACCAATAGGGTTTGTACAGCTAAGAGATGAAAAAAGAAATGAATCCTGTGCACCCTGTACCAGAACTAATACCGCTTATCCATCCCTGGCGACGACATATATATATTTTTTTCTTTGTATATCGTTGGTTTCGTATTAAATAAATAAAGAAATAAATAATTATATTATCAAACTTGGATTTTGGGGTAAATCATTTAATTTCGACAGACGGCTTTCACCCTCATATTGTCCTACATCCTTTTCTTCATCCGAGTTCGGTGTTTTCTGATACTTACTACAAAAGTGAAGTGGCATGCAGTGGAACTCCACAGAAGGTAACGGAACTTAGACAAAACATACTTACATGTTTGAACATTTTTTTCCCAACCCGGGTATAGTATAGTATAGTTTTGTTACACAATAATTCACGAATTAAATACATTGACTTATACAAACTTCTAGCCTAGTGGTTAGGACGTCCGCCTCCTAATTAATGGTCGGGAGTTCGAACGCGGTCATGCACCTATAACTTTTTGAGTTATGTGCGTTTTTAAGCAATTAAAATATCACTCGCTTCAACGGTGAAGGAAAGCATCGTGAAGAAACCTGCACGCCTGAGAGTTCTCCATAATGTTCTCAAAGTAGTGTGAAGTGTACCAATCCGCACATGGCCAGCGTGGTGGACTATGGCCAAAACTCTTCTCATATTGGGAGGAGACCCGTGCTCTGTAGTGAGGCAAACTTAGTAGACAAAAAAGTAATACATACAACAAATAGCATTACGACATGCCGCGGGTTGTCTCACAAGCTGCCATCACGTGCTTAACATCTTGAGTATGGGCAGGCCGATTGCCATGGCTTCAGCCCTGCCTTCTCTTGTGTGGCAGCCTAAATTGGATTTCCCCGCATTAGGAATGCCACCTACTCGATGCCATACACCCGTACGCTCACCTGGTCCGTTCCAGCTCGGACATGATTTGCTGGAGTTGCTCATCCTGATGCTCGGGTTCCGGAGACGTGCGCCCCGGATGCACCGGCAGGAAGTCCGGTAGCCTCATTGATTCTGCTCCTTGGAAAATAACGTATCACTTTATATAGATGAAAGAGTTTTTAGTGAGATCGTGTGTCTTTATCAATAATATAATAAAACTGTAACAGGACGAATTCTGTACATTACAATTTTAATTGGAGTATGCTTTCCTATCGATACTGAGCCCAAAACATTTATTTTTTATTTTTTTGTCAGTCTGTCTGTCTGTATCTTGGCAGCGCATCACGCCGAAAATATTTGATGGATATGAATGAAATTTGGTACAGGAGAAGCTGTTACTCTGGTTCAACATATAGGATAGTTTTTATCCCGGAATTAGGCACGATTCCCTTGGGAGCGGGGAAATGAAGAAAGAAAATATGTATTTAGTTGTAACGCGTACTCCGATTTCACTAAATATTTAAAAACACCGGCCGTTGTTAGCCGATCGCGGATATTAGCAAAACTTAAGAAAAACCGGCGGTTATTCCGTTCCAGAAGGCCTATACACGCGTTTTATTGCTGTGTATAGACAGTTAAATATAGGCATAGGCTATCACTGTTTTACAGATGTCTGTGGGAGTTCGGTAATCAGCACAAAGAAATGTACCTATTACCGAACTCCCACAGAAATCCGCCAGTAGATGTATCATGTACAAGGCCTGAAAATTGAAATTGTGTCTCGATACTCAATAACACTGAATTGCACAAATAAATTTGTTTTTAAAGACTTACAGCTGATTTCTAAATGTCTATGTTTTTTTTATCTCTACTGTGATATATTTATACTAAGTTATATAAATTCAATTTATTTTATATTTTAACAATTTTTTTATTATTTTTGTACCAAATTTGTGATATTGAACACTTACAAAAGTATACAAAGGAAAACTTATCTCTATAAGAGATCTCTTCCAGCTACCCTTAGATGTGAGTAAGGTGAATTTAAAAAGTGGAATAGGTCAAACAAGGTATGTTTAAACAATGCAAACTTAGCAGATAAATGTGGGGGTTGTTTATATTTATTATAATTTTTCAAACATATTTCGATATATTGTATGCAACAAATATAGAGTATGGTACTATTACCATATATATATATATATGTATGTATATTCTATATATACTCTCTATGAGAGTATATATAGAATTAAAAGAGAGTATGGCAATTATTTGTAATGGCAACTTATGATCATTTTGTAACAAACCTGCATTAGGTGGTAGATCCAAGGGGAAGCTGTTCCTTGGTGATACATTTCGTCTATCAGCTGGGTTAACAGACTCTGTGAGATCCAAACTCAAGTGAACAGGAAGATCCAAAGGTACCAGGCCAGCTGCTTCAGCACCAGACGGTAGGTCTAGAGGAATGCTGCGACTAGATGGCCCAGACTCAGAAGTTGATGCTGCACCCATATATGTATCATAGTCATATCCTCTAGAAACAAATAGGTAATAAGTAGTAGACATTATACAACACAAATTATATAAAACAATACAGTACAATACAGAGGTCCTTAATAAAGATCATCATCATCATCATCATTTGTCTGGTGGGAGGCTTCGGCCGTGGCTAGTTACCACCCTACCGACAAAGACGTGTCGCAAAGCGATTTAGCGTTCCGGCACGATGTCGCGTATAAACCAATTAGGAGTGTGGGTTTACCATACCCCTAACAGGTTAGCCCGCTACCATCTTAGACTGCATCATCACTTACATCAGGTGAGATTACTGTCAAGGGCTAACTTGTAGTGTATAAAAAAAAAAAAATCATCATTTCAACCGATACATAAACACCATACACAACTGGACATAGGTCTTTTGTAGGGAGTTTTAATAGCCAATACAGATGGATATTATGCAAACTCTGTCAAGAGGCACTCCAAACACCACTGCTGCACACACATCTGTCCACGGAAACACAAAGTCTACTCTGAGGAGGCTAAATAACTCCCAGCCAAGGCAGTGATACTGCTCCTGGTGGCAACCAGTATTGATTGGATTTAACAACAGATTTGCAAAAATCAAAATGAACACTGGTACTTCAAGGCCTGCATAGCAACTGCTTAAGAAAACTTGAGCAGTGGCTATATAAATAACTAGCTATTTTCTGCAACTTCATCCACAATTCAGTATCTTTGGTATAAAAAGTATCTTTCCTATTTCTTTCTTCTTTAAAATTTTATCAAAATCTGTTCAGTGGTTTAGGTAATTGACAAATAAGGTTATATTTGTCTATTACAGATTTGAATTTTCTGTTTTACAAAACAGGACAAAGGTATAAAATTTTGATACAGCTTCCTAGTAGTATAGTTCCTAGTAGTAATGAAAATATGAGCTGCTCGTCAAAAGTGTTTCATAAAGCATTATCAACACCACCTCAACCAATGGATTGATAACTAAAGCTTTTTGTACACTCCATTGTCATGTAACTTTATCCAGCAGTATCCTAGATAATGCCTGTAACTGTGTGTGTATTTGTGTGCAAATAGTTGGAGTTCCTTACTAAAGACATAATATAGACAATCTGACAGATTGTCTGCTTATTAACGACATGCAGGTTTGCACAATCTTACTTGGGTCAGCGTGAAGTAGTCTGCAGCTATACATTTAAGCATGTGCACTAATAAATATACACTATACTAAAATGTATATCCTTTCGTTCTGGTTACCTTTATTAAAAATACTTTATAAATTGTGTTAAAAATAATTATAATATGTTTTTCTAGTTACCTATTACTCCCATATCCACTTTTATTCCTCCTTCCAAGTGATGAAGAAGAACCAACATTATAACTAGTATTAAATGTAAAATCAGGTAAATTATCCAAGTCAACTGATATGGGGCCATTAGAGTTCAAATAAGCCTGCTCCACTAAAATATGATCTTGCACAAAGTCTGGTAAAGAGGGCATGCCAAGAGGCTCGGAAGCCAAGTTTGGCCTGTGGAAGAAAGGTCCCTCTGAACTATCCGCGTATAGATTATGCTTAGAATCCGAATTATTTACTACACTAAAAGGTATCTCTACAGAACTACTAGATGAAGTATCGTCACTATTGCGATGGCAAACGCCTTCACTTTGTTTCTCTTTGGCTTGGGTCTCGCTCAATCGACTCTTCTCGCGCCTTGAGTCACTGTGAATATCTATCTTCGTAGGCGAGTGCTGGACTGTATTTGCGTAAACCTTTGGTCTGGCCCCTGTGTTTTCGTACGTAGAATTCCCTGGGAGGGACGAGTCCCGCTTCAAAAAGTGCCGGAAAGAAAATGGATTCTCTTCCTTACGCATTGCGCCAGTTGAATCTGCAAAACGAACATTTCGACTAAACGAGGGCTCCTATATATTTAAGGCAACAAAAAACAACTCCGAAAACATACTGGAGGAGGAGCTTATTGGCTCGGCGGAGACAGCGTCCCCGTTCTCCTTCACGTCATACTTGGCTTCTTCAATTCCTAGATCAGGCTTAACTGCATTTTGCTGATTTTCTTGGAAAGATCCCGCATTATTCGAATTTTGTGGTGATTTTTTATCCGAAACACCGTCTTCATCCTCCGCCATGATAAATGAAAATGACAATTTGAGAACGCGTTCATAAACTGACACTCAGTCGCCAGTTATATTGAGCATACGTTCAAGAATCATTGACATGGCAATAATAAAAATTAAAATATTTTCATTTTACTTTATAATTAATTTTTTAACATATACGATGACATTATAAAGTAAATTTACATTTTATTAATACGATATGTAGTGCCCTGCCGATAACTTCCGCTAAAGAATATATAAGCATGATCCTGCGTTAAAGAAGATACAAACAAACATTTGGACTTGTTCGTTGTATCTAGAAGGTCCATGGCGTTTACACTAGCAGGAGAACAAATTATGTATACCTTTCATGAAGCAACGAGATTTGTTTTGTTGTATACTGCATGCATATTTTTTAAGGTCAACCATGTCTGTGCATAACAAGTATGACAGCTCATTGTATTTTAAAGCTTTAAGAATAGACATTTTTTCAATCGGTTCTTGGGATTCCAGGTCTAATATCCATCCATCGATTTTACAATGACATCCTGGTAGTCGTACAAGTTGTCATGTAATATTTTTAAGCACGGTCATGTTACCTGTGCTCTCCTAATGTAATGGAACTGTAAATTATTATACTATTTGGCTTATTATAAGAGCGCGCACAGATTACGGAAAGAGCTATTATAACTTTAAAGGTGACAGATAGCGTGATCCATTCCATTTAGCATAATCCAATACCATTTGCACCATAAATATATCACCGCCATGTAGTATAAGTTAAGATCAATAGTCATTTTAATTGTCTTTTTCAAAAAGAATCTTTTGTTTAAGGATTTAAAAATAAATAAAACAAAATAATTTGTATTCTCAAAGATCGTTTTATTTTTCATAACCACCAGAACTTGAGGTGATAACAATTGGATATATTATGTATTTAAAACAACACAAAATAAATTCGTTTATAATAAATGCGTTATCATCATAAACACTAGAATTAATTTTCTTAATATAAAAATATTTAGGTCTGACTGAGCATATTTTTAGCTTTTTAAAGCATCACACATTGAATAAATGTTACTTAATATAAACACATTTTTTGTTTCATATCACGATTTACATACACATAAAATATACCGCCCAGAGGTACCCATTTGTTATTCTATACGGTATATATTATTTTTTTGTTGTTTTTCTTAACTAACTTACTCTGAATAATTATTAAGTATAACATTGAGTCATAATACTTATGTTAATTGGATTGTAAACAAGGCTCATAGCTGAATTAACATGAATAAAAATAGTGAACAAGGAATATTGTAAAAAGGCATTACTTTACAGTCAAGAGATTTGTGTACAACTCAATCAAGCATCGATATCAAGAAAACAAATGATATATTAAATTTATTTCCCAAACGGTAGTAAATCGCACCATGACGGAAGACATCATATGGTATTATATCTATTTCTCAACATCATATTTTATTTGATACCCAACAGATGTTGGTGAAACACCATTTTTTTTTTACTTTGAAACAAATATTTTAAATTATCATTCAATTCTGATGTACACAAATCTATGAACTAAAATAAATGAAAGGTCTTTTGAAATCCTTTGCACAATATTTGTACAAAATGCACTATATATTAATATTCCAATTTCGCTTGATTTCAGTTTTGTGTACAAAAACAGATATCATATTTAATTGAATATTAATTAATTTTAAGAAAATATAGTTTAGTTGTAACATATTTAATACGAAAAGTTTAGATTCACGTTACGGTGCGATTAACCTTATGCAATCCTTAATTGACTATTATTTTATGAACATAGTGAAACACGTCCGAAATTTAAATATATTATGTTATTCCGCATAAAATTCACAATAAAAAGCAAAATACAATTGTTAAAACTTTTAAGTAAGTATATTACACAAGGAATTACGGTAACGTACAATAAATTATTTATATGAAGATTTAAGAGAAGTGTTATGAAATAATTTGGCACTGATTTAAATATGGCAATGCTATTGATTTCGTTTCGTTTTCCATATAATACTTATGTAGTAATTTTAGTACACATTGTCGACAGTAAAACTGACATTCAGCTTTAGTGTGTGAACGTCTTAATTTATAAATCCGAGCATTGGTACGCTGTAGTCTGTATTTTTCTTTGTGATGAGTGATTTAAATAGATACTTTTCGATCTAACGATTTAAGTATCGCATCTTTTTTTATAATTACGTTTGTCGTCAAATCGGTTAATAATGAAATATTATCACATTTTTTCCGATTTACAAGTAAAAATCTAAATATTATGAATGAATTAGATAGTTAATTAACATAAACATAATTTGTAATAGTTTATAATATTTGCAATAAAATGTAAACGATCATAATTTTCCGATAACTAGAATAATTTAGGAAATATTTTTCAATTAACGAAAAATAGAGTGCTACCAAAAAATCAGTCTTCAAGATGTCTAAAGGAAGAACTAATTAGTTACATAAAAAAATAACAATTGAAGTTAAAAAAAAAAAAAAACAATTTTTGAGATCAATTATCTCATCAAATTATTGCACATAGTTTTTATAATATGATAATAATGTACATTCGTTGAATAATTTTAGTATTTGTATTAGATACTTAACTAAAAATATAACACAGAAATTTTGCCATATTAAAAATAAATCTAAAATATTATGGCGTAATGTATGAACCAAATAGTTTTTTTCCAGGACAAATAAATTTATATGATGCGAAAATAATTAAAATAATAAATTTAGGAATAAAGCAATCTAAAAGTTAGTTGCAAAAGTAAGAAAACTTGCCTAACTTTCTCTTCATTTGTAATATTTTCTTGATTTGGATCGATTTTCTATCTTTTTACTTTTAATTGGTATATTGATGTCGCGAAAGGTTTTACGCAAGTTGACGAAAACGATCGATTTAAAATCAGTCTGCCAAAATAGGTCGCCTCACCAAGCATCAATAGTATACGCGTACTCTTAACCATAAACAACATCCACAATTTATAACAAAAGAAGACCGAACAATGACCGAAAAGTAAAAGATACCTACTAAAAATATTGTAGAAAAAAACCTAGATTCTATATGATAATTATGTCTTAAGAACCAAGAGTAGATTAAGGTGAGAAGAAATTGAAGTCCACTGACGCGATCGGAATATGTAGAATATTTTCGAAATGACAAAAGTTAAATTGGCTGAACTTTAGGGTAAGAAAAAATTAAAATAACAACAATATATTTTTGATGTTATTTTAATTTCAAATTTTTAATTAAATTAGACGTATGTATTATTAAAAACTTATTGATTAGCGTTCGTAATATTTAAACCTAAAATTTTCAAATAGACTAGCCCATTACTAAACGAACAGTTAAAGAGTAACAAGTTAATAAATAAAGTCTCCCAAATAGGCTACGAGTTCGTTCAGTAAGAATAAATGCCAAATTTCTAACTTAATGACATATTTTTTTTTCTGTAGGTACTATTTTCATGATTGCGTACAATTTTATTAGGTATATTAATTTTACATTTCCATTGAATTGACTTTCGTACAGTTATGGCCAAAGGTGATTCCGTTTTTATACTATATTTTGATTGTGTTATAAATAAATTTTAAATCATAATCTATACTTCATCTATTTAATTTAACACTTCCGAGGGCGACTTTTCAATTTCAAAATAATTAAATCTGCAAGTATGTACATTAGCTTTATTTAAACATTGTTATATGAACATAAAAATTTAATATTTATTTAATTTAAGTGCACTTTGGTCTGACTGAGATTTCAAAATTTTATCTAAACGGCCACTAGGACCAAAAATCAAGATAAACAAAAGGGCATGAAATAAGCTGGCACTTGTCGAATATCATGGCCTCATGAAAAGGAATTATTAGGTCAATGTTTGTGAGCGCATGCCTATAAAATACCTATTCACTCCTGCGTCGTTAACAATATTTTATGGATTGACCTATGATTTGCCTATTACATTATTAAAATTCATGATTACGGCTCCATCGGATTATTGGCATTACACTCGTGTTAATAACCCTTTGTTAATTTGGTATAGTAATGTTGCTTAACGATTGAAAAATCAGACCTAACTTATTTAAAAATGTTGATGCATGCCGTCACGGTAATATTATGTACAGTATTGTAACTCGGGCTTATCTTTGAAATAAATACCTACAGCTGCGTGGCATCTAAACATGCGATAGGGCTACCCGCCTCCAGCATTTTAATTACATTTGCCTACTTTGTGTTCAAATTTCAAATATCTAGTGACAGACAAATATATTTTTTCTGGTATTATTCATACAAACAGTACAATAAACAACTATTATTAATGCAACCAAAAAGTGCATAATATATCCTACTCGTCATATTAAAAATATACTTGAAGTAATTTTAAGTGAAAAATTAGCACAGTTATTGTTTAAAAAAAACAAAACACCGTCCGTTCGTCACAGTCGCGACTGTCTGCATGCCGAACGCACCCCGAGATCGAGGCGCGTAGGCATAGCACGCTTTTCGTCCATTTGTATGAAGTTGGAACACTGTATACATAATATAACCGTGATACCATATAGGATGACACCTCTCCAAACAGAGATGGCGCTACTAGCGACCCTTATAAATTTTATCTTTTTAAATATCTTAGGGCAGTTTTTGACTCTCTAGTGTGGTTTTTCCAAATACGACTACATTATAAAAAGAAACTAATGGTCCCATTTCAACAGACTAAATAAAAGCCTTTGTAAGAAAATGACGAAATAATCGCATATTGGAACTATAAGGGCCCAAGCAGACAGCGCAATTTGTGACGTATAACACGTTAGAAGAAGGTTAAAAGGTAAGAAAGTCCAAATACTTCTTCTGTACAGCTTACGCTGTTAAATTTACATATAAAGACAGCAACAAATATATATTCAGCACAATCTCTATTTCAGTCTGTCGTAGTATATTAGCCGCTTTGGCCATAACTGTTACAACAGAAATTGTGTTTTGGCATCAATATTAATACAATACAAATAGTCTAACTACATATACAGTCCGAAAATTAATATTTTTATACCTATGAATAAATTGTTGAAAAATATGTACGTGAATATCTTGTCTATGTACACATGCAAACTTCACTTGAGTTTTATTTTATAATTATTTAAAAATATTTTTTATTACCAATTATTTATTGATTTTGATTTTACCAATATTTAGGCTCCTGTGAGTGGGTTGCCTTTATTTGGTCGATAGCAGCATAACGTCAAATTATGTTATGAACAATATGTATATCGCGTTAAATAAAAAAAAACTTTCTTTCTTTCTATAACACCCAGCTTTCTAGTAAAAAAAATCTCGCCAACCATTAAGAAAGGTCGTATTGAAAAAAATTAAAGAATCCAGTGTTCGAAAACCGATTTACTTGTGTGAGCGTTGACCAAGTTGATTGACCGTTCGCTTAGACCCGGAAAACGGCTAAGTAATGGTCGTCAAAGTGCTGGACGTGCGGTTAAAGAGTGGTTTGGTATATCCTTAACATAGTTGATTTTCAAGTGAGCAAACCTCACTCAAACTTACAGACATCATACAAGCGAAGAGCAAAATAAAGGAATTCGACAGATCTGTACAAATTTGACGATTCGAGACTAACGTCCAAATCAAGACTGAACTGAACCAGAACCTGATGAATCTGAACCAGAATGGGAGCACCGGCACAAACAGACCTTAGCGATGATCACATAAACGTCGTTTCTCATCATCGTTAGTACATATTATTCTTAATTATTTTAGCATACATTTAAATAACTTATTACCTATATTAATACCTAATATTAGATGATACACCGTAAGTTATTCTGTATCTAGAATAATAGTTAGATTTAAATATTTCCACAATAAAGACTAACCCTTACACGGGCTCCTTAAATAACGCTCCTAAACATTATAAGAACCTCTTGGCAGCGAGCCAAATTATGTAATAACATAAAAATAATGTGTTAAAACACGATAACTTGACATAATTAGCGTAGAGAATACTAATTTGTTAGACGTGATGTCTTTGTTAATGTTATAAACTTAACGGATTATTTTTTGTGTGAAAGTACCAGTTCGATTTGCAATATATTTTAGCGCTACAAATCCCGTATAATGTTTATATAACTTAACGTTAACATCTCATTTACAACCATAGGATAACAAGGGTTAAAGCACAAAGCACAATTAGAATATATATAAAAGTCGAGAAAGTAACCCGACTTAGCCAATGTATTAAATTAAAATTGCAATGTTATTTAAATGTGGACACAAAGTTGCGTGTAACAATGTTATAGCTACAGCAATATAAAAAGTAGGATATACGTAAATCTTACACATATACAAAATTTCGCATTGGTAATATCAAAATTACTCTTTGCAACGTATCATAAAAAATGGATGTCTTAGAAGGTATCAGACATTAAAAATGCGGTGAAAGAGACCGTCAAGCCGTACGTCCAATTATGGCAGCGCAGGTGGATCTAGATAAAATTATGCACAAAGATAGATAATAGCCTGGAATAGCTTATGGGTAATCTATATCCCGGAAATATGTACCGTTACTTTGGATAGATTTTTCGCCCAGCTTATCAGTTCTAACATATACACAACATACTTATCACGCAAACGAAATTACGGGTAACAACTTATTAATTAAAACTTGTTAAAGAAAGCAATCTTGTGCACATTGAAATAACAGCCCAATTTTATCATCATATCATAGTACGTACCCAGAATTATATCATTGCTAAAATAGATAATAGTTTTTTTTTCGTTTTATGGCTTTAAACAGATTAGCCATGTCAAGTTTATTATTTTATTATTTCTCTTTTTATGTCTTTGCACAGATTAACCAATGTCAAGTTTACAGCAATGTAGAAGTTAGGGAGAAATGGCGGTAAACTTCGCACTCTGCGGACGCGGTTACCTCAAACCTTTCCCAAATCAATACCTATTAACCATTCAGAAAACTAGCCACTACACAAACGACACCAAAACTGTCCACGACACAACCAACACCAGTCCTTTTCAAAATTAGCCAACAAGCATTAATTGAAGAAAAGCGTGAACGATATAAGCGTGACACAAAGTCTCCCGCCTTTCTTCCTAGTTATTTTTACATAATTACAATGTCCTCACTTCCCTGTGACATAAATATAATCTGTGATTTAAGTCAGCATATCTTGACATTCCACAGTGTACGAGTGATAAGAAGTTCTTATAGCGTGTAGGGGCCCTTACGCGACCTTCGTTGCTACATTTCTATGTCTAGCGATAACAAAGCGTGGTGCTGATAACGTGAGCGATTCGGCTGAACTTGAATTTCGCATTCTTAAGAAGACAACAAATTTTTTTATAAACCGCAAGCTAATACATAACTCATATTACAATATTAAGGATTATATAAACGAAAAAAAAAGCTTGGGTGTGAATTGCTCTATCTCCATATGTACTGTAATTTATTATTGATGTGAGATGGTGATAACTAAAAAAACCCCGGCTAAGTTTGTTGTGGGTTTCTTCTTAGACCTGGGCGCGATTTGAACCCTCTTAGCTTTAGTTTTAAGTTGTCGAGTGTATTTATCACCATCACTTCACGACTAGAAATAATGAAATGACCGATTCATAGGTTTATGTGAATAAAGCTATTTTTGAATTGATTTGATTTGAATGTTACCTTTATTGGTTTGGACAGCGATGATATAGGCACTCACGTATAAGCGAAATTGCATTATCATCTTCGATCATATCATCATGATCAACCCATTGCCGGTTCACTACAGAGTACGGATCTCCTCCCAATATGAGAAGGGCTTGGCCATAGTCCACCACGCTGGTCATTTGCGGATTGGCAGTCTTCACACGTCTTTGAGAACATTAGGGAGAGCTCTCAGGCATGCAGGTTTCCGCACGATGTTTTCCTTCACCGTTGAAGCAAGTAATATTTGAATTGCTTAAAAACGTACATAACTGAAAAGTTGGAGGTGCGTGTCCCGGATCGAACCCTTGACCTCTAATGTGACAAATATTATTGTTTTAACGGAAAGTCTTTTACAAATGACTTATATTATATTATTAAGACTAAAAATTGTAAAGTGTGTAAGTTGACAATAAAGCAAAACAAGGTCTCTTTTACTGAAAGAGGAAACCCGTAAAAATTATAACAAAAAAAACCCTTAACCTCTGAATAGAAGGCGGACGACCTAACCACTAGGTTATCACATCTACTTCTATCTTAAAAGTCAAAACTTGTTATATTTTATATTCATAGATTACAGACGCAGAATAGGTCGCACGCGAGACCCAAAATTTGCATGTCTCTGTGGTCGCCGACTGAACGTTTCTATTTGACCTTGCCTCATAGGTCGCAACACAACGAACGTAATTATGCATGAAAGATTTTCTTTAAAGATAACGATATTACGGTTTGTGACGTACCTACTCGTTTATGCGTGACCCGATGTCGCTGTAACTTGCAAGATATTTAACTAAATCAATGTATTGCCCGTTCGTGGCCTTGAAGCTCGACATGTATTAGACATGGTGCCTGTAAATTTCGTTGTGGTCTCAAAATATCAACTTTCTCTCCGATCCTGCTATCCTCACCTGGTTATATAATAAAATCAATCTTTAATCATACAGAGACCAGGCAGTTCTTCCAAAATGCGATCTCAACGCACGTTTCGCAACACCCGAATATCAGATGTTCACTTCACGACGTAATTGCTAGTCTGAATATTTTCCCCATTGGTTTTCCTTATCGCTATTTCAATATGGGAAACGTAGCTGCGATTTCCTCGTCGCGACACGTTATCAGCCGAATTAAAACTGCTAGTAAAACCTTAGAAGAATTAATATAGTGCCGAGACCGTCATAATATGTAAGCTGTAATGATTTTTAAATGCGATTGTAAATATTCGTCAAGTCAAATTAGAAGACGTTTTGTTTTAACGCTCTATATTCTTCTCTTCTATGAGACAGGAAGCCCACAATGGGACTTTTAACAGATAAACTGACGACGTATATGGAATGGCCTAAAAGCGTACTCGAATTTCATATACAAAATTCATTTAAAGTCGCTGAGTTCCTCCATTCTTATAGGACTGCGATTATATTTACACTAATACAACTTACAGTCAATGATGTCTTAGGTATACAAAACAATAAAGTAACGGCAAGTTTATACAACCAAACAGAAATAAGCATGGAATACCCGCGAAAATATACCAATAAAATAAGAGATATAGATGCAAATCTATATGCCTCTCTTTAAGGCAGTTGAGGAATGGATTTAAGACATAAGTAGCCAAAATTATTCCGGCCTTCATATCATGCCGCTAAATTAGTTAATATCTCGTGTAATAGACAAATATGTATATACGTAATTAGAAAAGTCCAGGGTAGCATATTGATTCCTCTAAGGTTAAAATGTTTATTTGTGATCTGTCAGAATGACGGTGTATTCTTTGCGAAGCAATATTGATTTACTCATTAATTTAATAGGCTAACAGTATTCAGAAATAAAGAAATTACAAGCAGATTGGCTAATATACATATGGTGATTCGCTCATAGGACGCCGCGTTGCAAGTCGATTGCAAACTAAACAAGTGACGCATATCTGGCACTTGTAATCTGGCACTCTGGCGCATGCAAGGTTTATTATTGCAATCTAATGCAATCAAAGCTTGTATTTATTTGATTTGCAGTTTTCATAACACTTGCACACAAAACACAGCGGTTGCGCGTTATATTTACAAGTTCAAAAACTTTCCAATACAGTCACTTGCACGCGTGACACTCTCGCGATGGAATTGCGTTCTAAATGCAAGTTACTAAAATGTCATTCCGACAGACGCGGACATTGAAGTATTTACAAAATAAAGACTCTACAATATACACCAAAACTAAACCTTCTATGACCGTAACGTTAATATCACAGGTTTGTAAACCTCACCATCAGCGGAGGTTCAATATTATTGGTATGACAAGGTATTTTTGACAAGGTTGTCAAAAATGGTTTAAAGAAGTCTCCAATGAACTGTCAACTATTGTAACGGGTTAGACATTAGCGAGTGCTTCAACTATCGCCATGCCTAAAAATGCCGTCATTATGACCTGATACATCAAGCTCGCAAAAGCACGCCATTTTTTGGAAAACAAATACAATTATTTTGGGTATCCGTTTTCTTTTTAATTCTTGTATCTACTATTTGCATGTTTTGTGCATCAATCAATGTATTCACTGGGTTTGCACACCATCTGCAACCTCGACTCTGATTATCGATATAAGGTTGATAAAATTTTCCGCCAGAAGGGTCTACATTGGGATTTAAATGGATAAAAGGGTGCAAAGATTTTTTATTTCCATTTCGTTGTAACCAATGAATTTATTTGTTAATATTATCTGTATTTCTAGTCGTTTATAAATTATATAAACCCTCTTGTAGATAGATCTGTTTTTGTTGAATTTGAAGGTAAAGTAACAGACAAAAATGACGGTAGTCTGGTAGTCGGGCGGACCAAAAGTTTGTAGACTACGGCATTATGGTAAGTAGAGCATTAAGGTTCATCGAACGAACCATCGACCGATAAATCCTAAAAATGACGTCCTTAAGCTATGTTCTTAACACCTTGAAGCTTATATTAACGCAACGTAACAACTTTTGCCAACACATTACACATGACGAGCTTACGCTTTAAATTATTAGCTTATACAGTATACACTTTATCATTTATGTGGTTACGGTGGGTGATCACCCTAATATTGAATAGAAGATATCAAAAGACCTTCTGGCAAAAGATTATGTTAGAATTGATTTAGACTAAACCTCTCTGTACATATTGTCTCTCTGTGTGAGTCTTCGGAGAGCAATCTTCAATTCGATATCGAACTGTAATACAAATAATTGCGTTGTCAGAAGCGAGTGCGAGTGTTACGTGTGGCCACTTGCCATCCTTTACCTATTGCACTGTCTCCATCAGAAATGGGATCGGTTCAATCCTTGTTTTTGTATCTTCACCTAGCACGTTAGTAGTCGTAGCACTTTTCTTATTAACTTCATATCTAGATTAAAGAACCAGTTATTTAAAGTTTCATAGCACAGTCCTTTTCAGTAGTGCGACTCGGTTTAAACTAGTTAAACTAGGTCTAAACCGACGTCTTATTAGCCCTATAGACGCTGTACAAATTCTCAAGTTTCGTCACCCCTATCTGTCACTGGCACTCTCCACATCAGAAGTGGGATTTTTATCACATAGTCCTTGAGCTTCTAGCGATGGCTTGTTAAACTTCACAACCAGTGTGATTAGAGCTATAGCCGCTATACAAAAGTCTCACATTGCCGGGCGCAGCACCCGGTGGTCAAACCCTAGCTGGTGATGGCGACGTCCACGTCAGACGAGGGGGCGGTCTGCTAGCTGGATGAGCTGCTTGAGGATAGGGTGTCGCGGCCCAGCTCGGCGGCCATGATTGCTATCGTCAGCTCCTTGCGCGCCTTTTGAACCACCCAGACCATGAGTGTTATGCCAATGAGAATCTGAAAATCCAAAAAAAAGTGTCACGTCAAGTTAGAGCTAAAAAAATAGAAAAGAACTGAGCAGAAGTGCTATTATAAAATTTGAAACGCCCATTGATTTGCAATAAAAATAATTTAAGAAAATGTCAAAAAAGAGAGTCTATTCAAAAAGAGAATGTAGATCTTTCAGCAAAAAAATCTATGTAATAATTCAAACCGTAGCATATCTTGAAGATATGCTACGGTAACGGTGCGAAACGTGCGTAGAGCGTATTTTGCAGGATCTGAACTCCGGATGAGTGATTATGTACTTATTAGATCGCGTGAAATTTGACTTCAATATGTATAGGATTTTATTTGAAGCGGTGATAGCCTAGTGGTTAGGGCGTCAGCCTCTTAATCAGAGGTCGGCAGTTCGAATCCGGGCACGCGCATTTAACTTTTCGGAGTTATGTGCGTTTTAAAAAAATTAAAATATCATTTGCTTCAACGGTGAAGGAAAACATCGTGAGGAAACCTGCACGCCTGAGAGTTCTCCATAATGTTCTCAAAGGTGTGTGAAGTCTGCCAATCCGCACATGGCCAGCGTGGTGGACTATGGCCAAACCCTTCTCATATTGAGAGGACATCTAAGTCTGGGTACTTTGAGTCGTGTTGCTAATTCAATAATAGTTATAGCAAGTGACTTCTGCAGCGTTTGTTTCGTTTTAAAGTCCAGCGAAAACTGTAAATTTTTAGTGCTAATAAACTTAAACTATGAACCTGACGCAAGTCGTAACGTTATGTAAACGGGATACCTACGCAGTCGTTGACGGCCCTCCCGTTGTATTTCAATTTTAACTATCCAATATTCAAATATACTATATTCCTATATAACTATATATATAAAAGAAAGTTGTGTTAATTACACTACTTATAACTCAAGACCGGCTGAACCGATTTGGCTGGAAATCGGTCAGGAGGTAGCTTAGAACCAGGAGATGGTCATTGGATACTTTTTATTCCATTCCCGCGGGATTTATTAAAAACTGAATTTCACGTCATTGAATTATAACTATAGTTTCAGCTTGCCATATAAATTGATTCCTCAAATTGGTTTATTCCATTTAAAAACTTTTAAAAACCCCTAATCTACGCGGACGAAGTCGCGGGCATCGGCTAGTATTATTATAAATCTCAAAGTGTGGCTGTTTGTTACTCAAACACGCAAAACCGTTTGAACGGATTTGGATGATATTTGGCATGCATGTAGCCTTGGACATTGAACGTAGTAGTTCAGAGGGAAAATTGAAAATTGTTTACGAGCTAAGCCGCGGGCAGACAGCTTGAAATTTGGTATGCGTGTCACCTATGCTATGGAAAAGGACATGCATTTTCGATACCGATCTCAAAAAGATTAACAATTGTTATCCCGCGAAGCTTTAGACCCAATTCTGAAGTCCACGCTGACGAAGTCGCGGGCAGAAACTAGTATTCAAATAAAACAAACAAAGATACCCTCTAATTTTATATTTGGTAAACATAATTTAACCACACAGATTTGAGTGGTTTAGCGTAGATTATAGCAAATAAGGCTTACCGTTTATGATGAATGAATAACGGAATACCACAAAGCTGCTCTAATACCAGATATACGAGTAGTAACATCATCGATAACTGATAAGAGGGGGCGATCCCCTTCGCCCGGCGCCGAGGACGAATCCCAATCTAATTATAACCATGTCGCGTGATTAGATTACAGCACCGCTCGGTTGAAGATAATTTGTTCACGCCTATCCCGAACACTGGCTGAAGTCTCTTGGTAATATATGCCATTAAGTTCAGATCATCATGATCAACCCATTGCCGGCTCAGTACAGAGCACGGGTCTCCTCTCAATATGAGAAGGGTTTGGCCATAGTCCACCACGCTGGCCATTTGCGGATTGGCAGACTTCACACGCCTTTGAGAACATTATGGAGAACTCTCAGGCGTGCAGGTTTCCTGACGATGTTTCCCTTCACCGTTGAAGCAAGTGACATTTTAATTGTTTAAGTTCAGATAGCAGATTAAATTTAGTAGCATCATCTTTATCGAGAGGGAAGAGAAGAAAACCCCTAGTGGTAGGTTTCGGCCTTGGCCAGTTACTTTCCTACAGACGAAGATTTATCATCGCCAAGCGATTTAGCGTTGTGGCATAGAATACCCAAGTTTTAAACAATAACAAACCGAATCCTAAAAATGAGAGCCGTACTTTTTTTTGTATACTCTACAAGTTGGCCCTCGACAGCTATCTCACCTGGTGGTAAGTGATGATGCAGTCTAAGATGGTAGCGGGCTAACCTGTTAGGGGTATGGTAAACACTCCTAAATGGTTTCTACGCGACATCGTGCCGGACCGCTAAATCGCTTAGCTACACGTCTTTGTCGGTAATTAGCTACGGCCGAAGCCTCCCACCAGACCAGACTCGAGCCGGGAATCAAACCCTGTACCCCACCAACCATTACAAAGCACGCACTGTACTAAGGAGGTCGTCAAACTGGGATGTACTGAGATTTAAGTCAAGGCCTAACTAGTAGTGTAATAAATAAATGCGATATCGCAGTCCGTCTGTCACGTTGTTGTCGTCTAGGTAGAAAGCCTTCGGAATAATTGAACCAAGGTTGCAGCGTCTAAAGGGGTTTCTCATGCGGACACACGCAGTTTATATTTAGAAGAGATCAATACAATATCATAGCCAGCGCATTCTTAAACGTTCGTTTTTACTTTCAAGTCAGACCATTGCTATGTTATCTCAGCAATATTTTGAACTAGCTGGTGCCTGCGACTTCGTTTGCGTAAGATTATTTATTTGGAGCAGCTTACTCGTATATTAGCGTGGCGTAGAAAATAACTAACATTATGACATTAAATTTAGGTTATTAATTAGATTTATTAAGTAGATTTTTTTTTCATACTTACCAGAAACTTATCGTCTATTTTAGACAATTCACACAATATATTTATAAATTGTAGCCTTTGTGTTATTCTGATTTATAAGCTATATTATTGTAAAGTTTCATAAAAATCCATACAGTAAATTTTACGTAGTCTTACACGTAAAATTTACTGTAACATCCACCTATCCATACTTACAAACTTTCGCGTTTATATTAGTAGGAATTAGGATTAAAACAAAGTATTTATTAGTTTTGGGTAATGAGAAGTACGCAAAACCATTTGAAAGTAAACACGACATGCATAAAATAATTCAATACAAAGAATAAATAATTGTTGTTAAATAATGTGTTTGCATAACCTTAAAAAAACATCTAGTAATTCAAATTAATATAAAATCGTTTATCATATTGTAATTAAACTTTGGTGGTTAGGTTTGGTTGGTGGTTTTCTACTTTTTATTCAAGTTGAAGTTAACTTTCTTTCGATCGAATAAGGATAAAATCTCACACTCGCCACTTAGCCCCGAAGGTATCTGGCTCTAAGATCTCTATTATTCATTATTTATTTACACTTTACGTGTCATTGCAACTCATGTCCAGAACAGCTGGTATGAAAATTAAAAATTTCTAATATGTTTGTTTTTTGTGAAGAACGAACTATTCACTTAGAAATAAAGTGTTCTTTAAACTTGTTGTGTATTTAAATGGTTACTTAGCTACTTTGTTATTATTAAATGCCTCGTTGGTTTAGTAGGTCAAGTCACCATTTGTAAAAAAAATGTTTTAGTAAATATTCAGTGATGATGCAGTCTAAGATGGTAGCGGGCTAACCTGTCATAGTTTCTATGCGACATCGCCATAGAACGCTAAGGACACGGCCGAACAACAGATGACTGATGGGAGACTAGACCAGAATTCATCTGACAACTTTATAATGTTACAAACAACGCACGTACTGCGCCACGAGGTAGTCACCTTTTTTGTTAGGAAATTCTCAGCACCCATCCACCAGTAGCCCGGAGTTATTCACTTTTCTATTCTCCTTGAATGTCAAGAAAAAGTGGATAAAAAAAAAAAACCATTAAGAATCTGTTACTATAATTAGTTTAGTAAAAACACGTGGTAAAATGAATTGATCACAAATCCCTCTTAGGGTAGACGTCTATGCCTATCAAATACGTAATAGGCTAGTGATTATTATACGCCACCTTCTATCAAAACTATACCAGTTTTATTAGCTGGAGCTACTTCATTTCACCCGTCTGCCAGCCGTGCATTATACGCGTAGGTATGAGGAGCGTACAGTCGCTCAATAACGTCGTCAATTTGTAAATTGAAATGTCAATTGGCATCTCGTTATAGCCGGGTACTCGCTCGCTCTTGCCGGCGTACAAGGATCATATTATATATATATACTCGGGGTCATATCTTAATAACCCTAATATTCTATACTGATATACCTTAACAGCGGTTAAAACGAGACAACGTTATGTGTTGAACATAAGTCTATCTCCTTTTAACACTAACTTAGGCTGAGCAAAGTCAAAGTACGGTTTTATAGATCGCAGTGGTCGATCAAGTACATAACAGTACTTATTGATGAGAAAAGTTAAAGGTTTTTTTATTTATTTTTTTATTTTACTGCAACTTAGCCCTTGACGGCAAACTCACGTGGTGGTTAGTGATGATGCATACCAAGATGGTAGCGGGCCAACCTGTTTGGGATATGGTAATCCCTTACTCTTAATTGGCTTCAACGCGACATCGTGTCGGGACGCTACGGCCAAAGCCTCCCTCCAGACCAGCCCTCACGGAGGTCGACAAAATTTTACATTGCTACTTACAAGCCTACAAGGCTTTCATTTTGGAAGCTAAGGTATTTTTTATGATCATGGGAGGTATATTTTAAGCTTGTCGAGTGTTTTGTTACATAATTTTGTTTTGTTTTGTTTTGTATAATTATGTTATTTTTTGACATCTTAGACTGCGTTTTTTGTCCGTGAAAAAATAACGGTGTTAAATACTAGCCGCGACTGAAACTCCCGCTAGACTAGGCTCGAGCCAGTAATCGAATCTAGGACCTAAACCTTTATCGTGCAACATTGGATGCGCTGCGCTTCGGAGGTTGTGAGAAAATGTTTGATTAACGTTAACATTATTTTGCGTCATTAATAGCAAAAGTTTCACAGTGAAAAGGTAACACTACTTCTTACTTGTATCGTGGTGCCTATTCGTAAAGGCATCACTGTACACGCATTCCCAGCGTGGGAAACGATACCCACGGAATCGATATTTATTTTAAAATAACAAAAAAAAAACGTTAAAAATGAACATAATTTTTTTTTTGATACTGCAAATATTATGTCATGAGACAATTGTTATGGCAGACTTGATCCTACGGTTGACGGTACGGTTCTCAAGTTGGCTAGTGTGCTGTTGTTCCGGCACACCTGCTGAGGGAGTTGCGGTTGTATGCGAAAGCTTTCCCGTGACTCCACCATACAGCGGTGAGTAGGTACACGTGGGGGTTTTAGTCAGTAAGAGTCTGATATAACCTCTGTACCTCCCCGTGGCGCAGAGGTATCCATGAGAATTTACCCACGATAAAAAAAAAGACTTGATCCTCCGGATTTATATTACTGCCTTACTTATTAAGAAATAAAATTATGAGCGATTAATATCCATCGGCTCAGCTGCGTAAAGCCAAGATAAAACATGTTATTAATTACTATAGTTCAATTAGAGATAATAAAGTAAATTTTTATCCACTCAATATAATATTTTTAGGGTTCCGGTCTTCGTGTAATCTTCTTAGTTTCACCATGCCGTCCGTCTATCTGTCTATCTGTCCGCAGCTTGTTAGACACTACGAGTCTTAGAGAGCTTTATATGTATACTAAATAGGCCGACAAAGTTTTAAAAAAATATGTCGAAGAAAGAAAATCTGCTAGTTGTAAGGTGTTGATGATTTTTTGCTCGTCTATCTCATAGTGTGGGATGTCGTTAGATAGTTCTTTCGAAAATATTGTGTTTGATTTGATTCAGCGACTGGTTTATGAAATATTAAGTGTTTGATAAAATTAAATGTAACCCGTTGCCAGCTAAATGGGTAAAACCTCACAGCAGTAGTACCTATATAATTATAATGAAATTACAAGGAAAACTGTGAAAGCTAAGTAGGTGTCATAATTTAACGAGTTATAGTTGACCGTACAGAATTTTATTTTCAACAACTTTATTGCACAACATAAACAAAAGAAAAGTGGAAAGAAAACATACAAAAAATTCAGGCAAAAGGCGACCTTATCACTAAAAGCCATCTCTTCTAGGCTACTTTTTCGAAAGAAGCCGACAGATATATCAAGGTGAGAAATCAAAACACTTATACATACTAACAACGAATAACATACTATTAAAAAATAATATAAAGAGATAAAGTCTATACTTATATAAAAATATATATTTAAAGAAAGTTAATTAATTTCAATCAACATCAATGTCAATTAAGAAAATTTTTGTTTATATACCACCCGTTATCCCTTGACGGCATCTTACCTGATGGTAAGTGATGATGATACGATCTTAGATGGTAGCGGGCTAACCTGTTAGGGGTATGGTAAACCCATACTCCTAATTAGTTTCCACACGACATAGTGCCGGAACACTAAATCGCTTGGTGACACATCTTTGTCAGTAGCGTGGTGACTAGCCACGGGCGAAGCCTCCCACAACTCGAGCCGGGAATCGAACCCAGGACCAAATTACAAAATGCAACAGGGCACGCGCAGCGCCACGGAGGTCGTCAGAAATAAAGCTCTTATAAGTAGGCGACGTGCAACTACGGAACCCTATATTGCGCAAGGCCCTACACGCACTTGGTCGCTTTTTTTATTAATTTGAGATGATTAATTTCATTCTTATCTACTAAACAGAATCTTTTTTAATAAATTATCTTTTCTCCACTTATGTTATGGAGACTGGAGTGTGTTAAGACTGATTTTGATTTACTGTTTTAATAACGGATTAGAGTAGATTTTATTCGTTCAGTAATAAATAATCATCACTACATGTACTAATAACAAATCTCAAGCGTTTGTTAGATAGAGCGCACTCATCTCTGGAACAATTTGAATTTTATTTTAGAACTTTATTTCATAAACCCATTCATGAGGAAGGTTAAGGGCTATTTAAAGACCCTTAAGAGCAGAGCGACTGGCGGGAGATGCGTCGCGGTGTTTCGTAAAATTAAATTTGTATGGGGCATATTTACAAAATCGTGAGGAAACCTGGATTACTATATAAAAGTCGTCAGTATTATATTATTGATTAAGAGCTACGAAAAGAAAAAAAGTTAATAATAAAACGTTCGATAAGGGCAGTAGAATGTAGGTAGCATCAATGAAGTATTTTATATGTATACATATACACTAGTTTTTTATAACAATAAAATTATATAATACTTTTTATATTGATATTGTTTTTTTTTCATTTATTTGTAATCAACAGCGTTCAAAACCATTTATTTACATTTCAGACTTAATGATAAAATAAGGCCAAATAAGATTACACTTTATATAAAAGAAAATACCACACAATATATACAATCTTTAAAATTTAGCAACATGATAATATGTTGTGATATTACAAAAGTGCGTGTGTGTGTGTTTGTGTGTGCGTGTGTGTGTGTTTGTGTGTGCGTGTGTCTGAGTATGTATGGGAGAAAGAGAGCGTGTTGGTGAGTTTGTGTATGCGCTATGATCCATGAATTTATGTACTATTTAGATATTAATATACCATACGATAGCTATTACAACTCAAGTTACACAACTTATAATAACTATATTATTTTATTATTTTTCCGATTTAAGTTAATAATTTTCATTTTAATTTCATCCGCAAGGGATATATCAGGAGAAGAACGTGTTTTATCTAATCCTATAATATTTCCATAGACCCTTCCATTCCGGTACATGTCCATAAACGAAGAACGAAGAAAGGTTTCTTTCTGACAGAAACATTTCAAATACCCAACAAGGGGTGTCTATGGCGAGATTCATTATATCACATCAGATGCCTCCACATTTTTCTAAACCACATTTAGGAGGCCGTAAAGGCAGAAGCAAGCTGAAGGTTTTTTAGCGCTAGTGGGGGTGAAGTGGGTGTTTATGGAAACGTGACTAAGTCAAACGCTTTCTTTGAGCGCTCGCATAAAAGGTTGCTGCGCTGGAAATAGCGCGATATTTTTCCGCATTTTCATGGCAACAGGGCGAGATGTTTTATTTTTAATTTTTAATACCTACCAGCAACTTCGGAGGGAGTTTATTTATGAGACAATTGCGGTGAGAATTATGGTTTCGTTGCCATTATTTTCACGTACAGTAAGAGTATTTTATAAATTCTTTCTTTATACCGGAGATTGAAATCTCGATGGCATAGTAGTTACTACAAATTCACCTTCGGATCACGACGTCATGGATTCGATTATTTTTACCAATAAATGTAAGGAACGCCTAGCAAACATTAAAGTTGTGTTATGAATTTTGAACTACCCTCATTATTTAACGAGTTTTTTTGAAACCGCAATACGAGTACATGTCGCCATTTCGGTAAAGATATGGTGTCGGGTAAGTTTGAACATCATTCATTCATGATCAACCCATTCTCGGCTCACTACAGAGCACGGGTCTCCTCTCAATATGAGAAGGGTTTGGCCATAGTCTACCACGCTGGCCATGTGCGGATTGGCAGACTTCACACGCCTTTGAGAACAATATGGAGAACTCTCAGGCGTGCAGGTTTCCTCAAGATGTTTTCCTTCACCGTTGACGCAAGTGATATGTTCATCGCTTAAAAACGCACATAACCCCGAAAAGTTACAGGTGCGTGCCCGGGTTCGAACCGTCGACCTCTGATTAGGAGGCTCACGTCCTACCCACTGGGACATCACAGCATTTTTTAAGAAAAAAAAAAAAGTTTGACATTTGCTCATAATTTCGACTCACCTGAAACGCGAACACGATGTATCCAGTCACGTGCGACTCGTGGAGCACGTCGTGCATGGACCTCAGCGTGGAGCCCAAATACACGTTGATGACCTGCGCGGGCAGCAGTCCCAGCAACGTGGCCAGGTGGTAACCGCACCCTCTGACGTCACTTACCTGAAAACAACAAATATAAAAATCAGGTACCTGGAAAAAAATCATGACGGACACACGCAGAACGACGGAATGTTTACCCGCCGTCACGAATACTTTTACAAAGCATGACATTAATTGGTGTTTGTGATATTGTATATACACATATAAAATATGTGGTTATTATTTATGTATATGTAAAACTAATTCTCTTCAAAGGCACTACGAATAGTCGTGACACTAACTTATTTTCGTATCACCTTCGTCATCAACTTTTCCCACTCATCACCAGCCCACTAATGGAGTAAGGATTTCCTCTCAGAATTAGAAGACCGAAGGCCTATTGGTAGACGTTACAGTAACATTTTTTTTTTCCAATGTTTCTGCTTCACGGCAATCTGTTATTTAAACAATAAGCCACTTCTTTGTTTGATTGCTCAAGTTATGTTTTCGTTGAGAGCCGTATTTGTGTGAAGCCCCTCACACGGCTCTCCCGATGTCAAGACGTGGCAAATCTGTTCTGTAGGCTTGTTACAGTAACACAATGAAGAACACTTAAGAATCCAGGTTTGCTTACAATGTTTTCCTTGAAACAAAAGGTATATTTGCTACCTGAAAATAACCGAAACCGAAAAGAAGAGGTATCGTAAGCGGTCCTCTGAACGGAAGGCAGAAGCCACGTACATGTAACTTACTCGTTTTTCCCAAAAGCCTGGCTTACAAACGACTCTTTTTGCTCTGCCTAACTAACCTTTCAACTACATACCCAGTCTGGTAAAAATACAATACGCAACCACCGCGATAAATCAACATGCCAGAGTGAGCTCGGCATAAATATTTACTTAGCATAATATATACGTGAAATGGCTTCGCACGGCATGCTACAGTCGTAAACATTAAAATAATCTCGCACGGAAAGTGGAAGTAATTATTTTGTTCCTGCTAAGTGCGAGTAAATTGTGCGACGTCGCACGCGATTTGGTAAACGGCCAGCGCCAAGTAAGTACCTAATAGTTAGGGCGAAATGGTCTTATCAAAATAACTACATACTCGCGGTTTAGACAGCGTCAAATATGGCTCAAAGCACGACTTAACGTGTTGGTAAACTGCCTAGAACCTTCCTCAATTCTGTATTTTTGGTCAAGCATGTTCGACAATTAAGCACTGGGCATAGCTGTAGTGAGGCCAAAACATTATTAGGAATTGGTACCGTGTACACAAATGGAAGAAGCTGTGATAGCCTAGTGGTTAGGACGGCCAGCCTCCTAATCAGAAGTCTGATAACTTTTCGAAGTTATGTGCGTTTTTAAGCAATTAAAATATCACTTGCTTTAACGGTGAAGGACAAACATCGTGAGGAAACCTGCACGCCTGAGAGTTCTCCATAATGTTAAAGGCGTGTGGAGTCTGCCAATCCGCTCATAGCCAGCGTGGTGGACTATGGCCAAACCCTTCTCAAATTGAGAGAAGACCCGCGCTTTGTAGTGAGCCGAGAATGGGTTGATCATCATGTATCGTGCCGGAACGCCAATTTGCTTGGCGACACACCTTACCACCAGGTGAGAGAGCTCAAGGGCCAACTTGTAGTGTATAAAAAGAAACAGTTTCTACGTAATTAAAAGTGTTAAGAAATCATAAATAGTGTCCCATACGGAACTACTTAACCTTCAAATCTCGTCAGAAATGACTGGTACTAAGATTGGGATACGGTCTGAGTTCTACAACCCTTTCCACTATGAGAGAGGGTCTAGAGGATGATGTTTCTTTTTAAATATCCTCTAATGCTAATTGATTATGCCACTAGCTGCATCATTTATATATAATAAAGAAGGTAAGTAAGTATATCACGAGATAATATTTGAAACCATGCGCTAAGATCCAGGTCTGATGCAGTTTCCCCGAGTTGGCACCGTCTACGGACGGACTCTGCCGGCCTGGTTGCGGACGTGTGCGCGAGCGTTACCCGTGACCCGGCCCCCAGGCGGCGGGACAGGAATGCACCGTGGGGGTTTAGTCGGTAAAAGTCCGACAAACCCACTGCGTCTCCTCGGACGCGGTGGTATCCATGAGGATTACCCACGTTAAAAAAAAAGGTCTGATGCAGTTTATTGCTCCATTTCTGTTTCAATATCTCGAGATTGCGCATAAACCTTATCCTGCATTGCATTGTATTGAACAAAGCGTACATTTAAATAGCTATAACGCAAAATGTATTTTTATTTTAAACTTTGAATTAGCTTGTGTGCAAACAAAGAGAGTTATTTTTAATGTCGTCATTTACAACACGTAGTTCAACAACCGGTACCATATTAAAAGTGTTTCAGGAACCTTACTTGATTGCTTACAACGTCTGCTTCATAATAATTCTATTAAAAAACTGTCGTAGAGCGTGTTTCGCACACGAAGTACGGGAGTGCAATATAGAACATTAGAAAGAAAATTATATTATTAATATCGAGTAGTGATGTAACGAATACAAAAATTTTAAAGAAAAGCGCGCGTAAAATGTTTGACAGGCTTGACGTTTCGTGTCGGCCATGTTTAAATTGAACATAGTCGAGACGATATTGGTTAATTGAATGAATTTAGACACATAAAGTTCATTCTAAAAGTTTTGTTTTGAGGTTAGTTTTATGTTATTTATCAAATTTAACTGATATTTTAATACTGAAAAACATTCGCTAAATATTAGCATAATTTTTGCGAATGCGAATTCGAATATTGAAAAATATGTGGATATTCGCATTCGAGCAAATAACACAGAAAAATACGTTTCTTGTAGGGGCAGTTTCGTGCACTTTACATATGCACGACCTCCGTGTCACTTTGGGTTTGAGTCTGGTGAGATACTTCGTCCGCGGCTAGTCCTGCCTTGCAAAGACATACTGCCAAGCGATTTAGCGTTCCGGTATGATGTCGAGTAGAAACCGATCAAGATGGTTTCAGCCAGCAAAGCGTCTGGTGTTACAGATGTTCATGGGCGAAGTAAACAACTTAACATCAGGAGATCGTATGCTTTTGTTTGTTAAAAATAAGTGTGTGTGTGTCAGCTCTGACGTACGAATGGAATTTACTTCTTCAGTTAGACTGTCTAAATGGGCACAAAAAATGCTTACTAGTCAAAGAAAAAGATTAATACTATACCAAATGCTAAATAAACGACACAATCCATGAAAATACCTAAATAAGGTATATTTTATTCTATTTACACATTAAACATTTTACAAAAATAGATTTGACATTATATCATACATGTAAACAATACTCACGTCTGAAAAGTGACAGGTTGCGCACAAAAACGTAGCGAGGTCACGCCTTCAATAGATATTGGGGGCCCTGTTTGAAAATCAATTCTTAAGGAATAAACTCCTTGAAACATCTTGGTCCAAAGTTTTATATTTTCAAGTGTTTATATGATTTATTTCTAATTATACACCCTAAGCCTGCTTATCTATATATATTACTAGCTAACCCGACAAACATTGTTTTGCTATATAAATTATTTCTCGGGAATTCCTAATGTAGAAAAAAAAATAACTAACTTATTGTACCACATGGTATATGAGTGAAAGAGGCAAGGAGCGCTGTGAACGATGAGGAAATAAATAAAAATAACATAATTGTTGTTTATGTTCAAAAATTTTTGCTTTGCAATAAGCTTAGGGAAATTTTAGTCGAATTAGAGTGAAAAACATTCACAATAAAGACTATAATTATTGTTCAGTTATCGAGCGTGATGACAAATGATTAAATTACGTTGGCGAAAATTTAGGGTTGTATGTATTTTTCAATACCACATAATAAAAAAAATATCCAAAAAATAAAAACTTGAGAGGTGTCAAGGGACACCCGGATGGAACGAAGTTCCTTTCGATTAATTAGTGAAGGAATTGTAATAAAATTTTATATTATTTAAGTTATAATATTTTTTTTTTTATTATTAACAAATATAATGTTATATAAACTTAATCAGTAGGCTCAATTTTGTACTCCATCAGCCATATCAGGAACTTGTGCAGAAACACTGTCAGGATTCTTTATTATTATTTTTTTTTATTATTTATTATTTACAAAAAACCTGTATACACTCAACAAAAATAATCGTCGCGACACCACACTGTTCAATGCGAAATAGAAATGAAAATATCTGGCTTCTTTTCTATAAGAGAGAGAGAGACAGACAGAGAAACATGCGACGCCGCACAGCTTACAATAACAAAAAGTGTCGTGACAACTTTTCGTAAGAATTTTTTCCGCCTAGCCCCCTTTCACAACGCGCGATAAGGAACTTCGTTCCAATGTTTTTGGTTATCCCCTTATCACCTAGGGGTTTGAAAAATAGATAGTAGCCGATTCTTAGACTTGCATAAAACTGAACATGCATAAAAAAAATCATAAGAATCGGTCGAGCCACTTCGGAGGAGTGTGGGAAGGGGAACAAACATTGTGACCCGAGAACTTCATATATATAGGTCTGGGTTGCCTGGCAGAGATCGCTCTTTAGCGATAAGGCCGCCTATTGTACCTCTTTTCTTTTCTATGTGTTTTTTTACTGTATTTTCATTTCATTTCATTTCTTTTTAATTTCAAGAATCTGACATAACCCCCGCGTAGCGTTGAGCTTTACGGTTGAAACAGTTTGCCAATTTCCCTACGAAAAAAAAACGTTTGCGGTCGGGGAACCCCCGTCAGGAATTTCTATACTCTCCTCTGTCTATATGAACAAAGTTTCATACATCTTTTACGTTATATAAACAAGTCACTACCGGCGTTTGAAGCATAACGCTTTTTCTTCACGTCAAGATTTCCACCAGTTAATTCCCACGATTTAAGGAACTGTGTTGCAAATGGGAAGGTCTCGTAAACTGGTTTCTCGACATTTCCTTGTTTAACGTATTGCAAAATAAAATGCAAACACGTGTCAGCATAAAATGGGCGACAGTCTCGGATTATGCCGCGGATATTTTCGAATGGTCGCGCAGAGATGTAAACATTGTTTGATGTAAACACAGGGGTGCCACCTTGCTGTCTTTTTTTTTAATTTATTTATACACCACAAGTTAGCCCTTGACGGCAATTCCACCTGATGCTAAGTGATAATGCAGTCTAGGATGGTAACTGGCTAACCTGTCAGGAGAATATGTTGAACCCATTTTCTTAATTGGTTTGTACGCGACATCGTGCCGGAACGTTAAATCGCTTGGCGACACTTCTTTGTCTGTAGGGTGGCAGCTAGCCACGACCGAAGCCTCCCTCGAGACCAATCTCGAGCTGGGAATCGAACCCTGGACCTCTAACTTTATAATGCGACAGCGCATGCGCGCTTTACAATGCTTTGTAGGCTTTAATTTTGTAAGAAAATAACTTTCAATTTAATGGAACTTACAGGCTTTTTAGCTACTTTCACAGCATTATGTCATATGGTATTTTATTATGGGGTAATGCTGCTGATATTGACACTATATTCGTTTTGCAGAAGAGGGCTGTTCGTGCGATATATAAATTAGGTCCCAGAGAGTCATTAAGAGATAAATTTTAAGATTATAAAATAATGACAGTGCATAGCCAATATATATATGAAAATTTAATGTATGTTCATAAAAATATTAATAAATTCAAGAAAAAAATGGACTGTAACGCACTGTAGTAGGCTGCACAAAATTAGTAACTCATTCAAAGGAAATTGTATTTTATTCTATAATAAATTACCTATTGATATCTTGGAGATGTCTATCAATAAGTTCAAAGTTTTTATAAAACGAAAGCTTGTAGAAAAATCATATTACGATATTAAGGATTATATAAACGATAAAAAAGCTTGGGTGTGAATTGCTCTATCTCCATAGGTACTATAGTTTATTATTAATTTTATTCATTATGTGAGATGGTGATAACGAAAAAAAAAAACCCCCGGCTAAGTTTGTTGTAGGCTTCTTCTTAGACCGGGTCGCGTTTGGAACCCTCATAGCTTTAGTTTTAAGTTTACGAATATAGTTATCACCATGAAATAACTACTGTGTAAATTATTGACGCGTCAAAAGTGCCTTTTTAAGGACTATTTGAATAAAGATTATTTTGAATTTGAATTTGAAGGCTATGGTATAAAAAGTTCTTATACCAATTAGGAGTATGGGTTTACCATACCCCTAACAGGGCAGCTCGCTACCATTTTAGACTGCAACATTACTTACCACCAGTTGAGATTGCCATCAAGGGCTGACTTGTTATGGATAAAAAAAATATGTTTTAGGTTTAGGTTAGAGTGAGTTTTCGTTGTTGTAGTAAGTAAGTACAAAAGATGTACGTGGCGAAACACAGATGCCGGAAGGGTTCATCAACTTAGTGGTCCGTGTCAGAAACGTGTACAAAAACGTTCCGTGCGAGTTGATTGAACGTCGACCACATAAGGATGCCACCGCCCACGGCGTTTCGATCATTTTTAGTAGAATGCTGACGGAAAACGAAAGAAAATTTATTTATTCTCATATCACAAATTCTAGTTCTAATCAGAGATTTTATGTATGTCTGTAACACCAACCAGAAACGGTGTACAGCTCAGCATATGTCATAAGGACAACAAAAAAAAGAAGGAACAAAAGTGTGAAATTAGTACATTCTGAATTTTCATCATCATGATGAGTCCAACAACGACTGACTTCTAGATACAGGCGATTTACATGAGTACTTCAATCTATTTTAGCGATTCGTCGCCAGTAAACCTTTGTTTAAAGCTTCAAGCACTTATAAAATGTTATAAAAATAAATGCATTCCTGACAGATTTAAAATGTCCGTGAGTACAAACAAATAATGATGACTTATAATGATTCATAATTAAAAATACAAAAGCTAACTTAAAACAAATGTACAAATTTAGTTCTTATATATTGTCTTTATTTAATTTAATGGCCTCACGAATACTTAAATAAAGTTTTCTAGAATTGCTTGAATCCACTAACTTTTCTGGGTTATGTGCGTTTTTAAGCAATTAAAATATCACATGTTTTAACGTTGCAGGAAAACAACGTGAGGAAACCTGCATGCCTGAGAGTTCTCCATAATGTTCTCAAGGCATGTGAAGTCTGCCAATCCGCACATGGCCAGCGTGGTGGACAATGGCCAAAACCTTCTCATATTGAGAGGAGACCCGTGCTCTGTAGTGAGCCGGTAATGGGTTGATCATGATGAAGTGACAACCCTACGTAAGTAGTAAAGTTACACAGTAAACTGAAGCCGAGCTGAAAATATTTATCGCGTCACGCCATACCTACACACGTGAAAAAATCTTGTAACATTAAATTTGCCGTCATGCGCCAGGAATGTTACTTGTATTACAGTTTGTCTATCTATCATCATCTAGAACCACCGCGTCACCCGAATTTACCAACGGCATCCTCATATTCTTCTCAATAGGTTCGGTTCAGCAGGTTCTGACGTTTATATACGATACCTTAAAATGATCCTTATAGATTTAATTTATTTATACAAGCTTTTTATGGCATGTTTCTGGGCCGCTTTAGGGAATTGGTGCTATCTACACTTTGCTTTCCACGAATAACCCGCTAAGCCGTCGCCAGTCCCGGTTATATTATCACAATAATGCAGTGATAATCGTTAAAGCTGTGATTGGAGTAGGTATATGATATGGATAAAAATACTAATAAGTATTGTATCTGTTATGTTTTATAACTTTATCACATTAACAATGTATACCTACTAGTAACCAAGGTTTGTTTACGATATTTAATGCGCAGAAGCTGTGATAGCTTAGTGGTTAGGACGTCCGCCTCCTAATCAGAGGTCGGGGGTTCGAACCCGGGCACGCTAACCTCTTACTCGCACCTCTTAACTTTTCGGAGTTATGTGCGTTTTTAAGCAATTAAAAATATCACTCGCTTCAACGGTGAAGGAAAACATCGCGAGGAAACCTGCATGCCTGAGAGTTGTCTATAATGTTCTCAAAGACGTGTGATGTCTGCCAATCCCCATGGCCAGCGTGGTGGACTACGGTCAACACCCTTCTCATATAGACAGGAGACCCGTGCTCTGTAGTGAGCCAGTTGTGAGTAAGATGATTTAATGCGCAGAACATTATTCCAATTTAAGTTTCTGCCGGATACTGAATGTTCTGAGCATGAGTGAATTTCATATAAAAGTGTGATTGCAACGGCGGGAGGGCCAGACTTCGGTGATTACGGTGTTTAATATGAGATATTTCGTTTAGTTCGCCGTATATCAGTAGGTACTAGTACTTTGCACAAACCACTTTTTATTAGAAACACTGTCATCTACATAAAACTCCCAAAACTAACCATATTCTGACAATAAATTATCTTATCGTCCCTTACCATGATTAATAAATAAAACAGTGTTCTTAATTAATGAAATTTTCGTAAATTGACTTGAAAATCCGTTGATGCTTTTAGTTATCATCAAAATCTTGCCCAAGGTTTCTTTTGAGTACTTTTCGGTATTCCTCATAGTTTCGGCTTTGGTTAGCACGCCCATGACTAATTCATTATATTAGTTAGCCATTGACGACAATTTCTCCTAAGTAATGATGCATCTAAGATGGTAGCGGGCAAACTGATAGAGTATGGTAAACCCATACTCCTAATTGGTTTCTACACGACATCGTGTCGGAACGCTAAATCGCTTGGCGACACGTCTTTGTCAGTAGGGTGGTAACTAGCCACGGCCGAAGCTTCCCACCGGACCAGACTCGAGCCGGGAATCGAACCTCCAACTTTATATGCGACAATGCACGCTCTGCGCCGCGTAGTTCTTCTGTATTATACAAATCATAAAATATGTATGTAGGTATATCCCATTAAAAGACTAACTGTCCCATTAAAAAAAATGTACGATGTTTGTTTTTTCTAATTTTTATATAACTTATTTTATAATAATATTTGTTTTTACTTAAAATAAGGTACCTTTTGCGTTTTCGAACTGTTAGAACAAACACAAATCGCTTTATCAATAGAGAATTAAAGAAAAAAAAAATCCCAATCCGTGAGTGAAAAGCCATTTTATTTGAAACTTGGAAACGTCAACATTTTGCCTTTTGCGTTCATGGCGGTCATCGGGTGATAAGAGGGTGATGACGAGTTTTGTTTTAATATGTATCGAAATACGAAAATGATTAATCCCAGATCCGTATAGTGCGTAAAGTATGTATATAAACATTACAAAAACAAAATATCTTTCTTATCTTTTGTTATATTGCGCTGCGAAATCTATAGCGGAAGTTTACAATTTCATAAAAGATTAATTTTCAAAGCGCATAAGTATGTATTACTTACTGGTGTTAATTATATTTTAAATAAATCATCATTCATATGACATCGCTCAAAAATCAATACAATTGAAAAGTCAAAAGGTTATCTTTATCTACGAAGTTATTTTTTTTAAAATTATAACTCAAATTTAAGACCTTTTACACAATTTACTTTACTTCAGTTTAGAAATATATATGTAGGTACATGTATTTTTTTGTATGAATATGTATAAGATCTTATTAAATAATTAAATGGTGTAGCCTATTCAGTCAGGCAACCCCAACATACAAAATTACAGAGACAAAAGTAAATTCATGTAACACGGATGTGAATGTTTATGTAACAGAACTGTCATATTTGAAAACTCTTATATTGAAATCATTCATTCATCATTCCAAATAAAATTAAAATAAACTAACTGTATAATATCCTAGTTAGGACGCCTAAAGTTTTGAATATCGATTGCGCGTATGCATTTTTTGTGAGCAATAAAAAGTTATTTGTCTGTGGAATTTACCCATATTAGTATGTAATATTTGAACACAGAATATACACATTTTTTATGGTTGAAGTATTTATAAGTTTATTAAGATACTACTTCATTGATTTCGTCTAGCCTTATCCCAATAAAACTAAACTACACCTATTTCTACAGTTAATTTTTGTTTCTAAAGCATTAATAGATGAAATATTGCTAAACCATTAACTTTATTGTTTAAGTCAATTTCATCACTAGCAATATAATTAAAAGATGTCATGCGATATTGTCACCTGCAAATAAAATACCTTTGTTATAAATTATATTTGACAAGTCATTTGTGTCTTTAATCAATAATAGGACGCCGCGTAAACTACCTTGGGGTACTCCAAGTTATTTTGCTTGTGTTGTGTTATAATTTTTTTATAATTTGTGTGGCTCCTCGTACGTATTTAGAGATAGGATGATATTAATATTTATCATTAGTTTGACACTGCTAATTCTAGTAGTACATTTACTACTACTATTAAACTGAACCTCCATGCCTTTTGAGTCATGAAGATGCTGCCATCTACCAGATTTGCAGAAGCACGTACTACATACAACATAACTCGTACCTTTAAATACTAATCAAGCGTAACATGAGCTAAAATTTTCTTTTCAAATGATAATATAATTTAATTACTCATATAAGTATATTCGCAGCTGTTAATACAAGTTGCGAAAAGCGGTATTTCTAGTAGCATAATGAATCACATTCACCACATTACTCCATAGCGCAACGCCGTGAGATAAATATGTCTACTAATTTTCACATATTATCTCATAGGGATCAACGAGAAAATAGGAAGTTCGTAACGCGCATTCTAAGTTGTTTCTCTCAGAAGTGGGATATAACAAAAAGTTGACTCAACATAGTAACTTTAGTTTAAAATGTCTGTCAGCTAAAAAATATTGTCAAATAATATTTTTCCACCTACCCTACCTTATTTGTCTCCTGAGCTTAAGTCAATAATATGGTGATCGTATTATACCGTGCCAGCCAATATGTGCTAAATAAGAATTCGCAAGCTAACAGTTACTGCGATAAATATTCAATCACTATCAACTTTATCTTGTTTGTTACTTGACCAGCTGATAAGAGAGATAAAATCTTACGTAACATACACAATTGCGACTGGGTTATACATACAAGTAATGAAATGAAATGAAAATACACTTTATTGTACACCACACAAAAGAAGAAATACAGACATTAAAGAAAAACACAGAAAAGAAAACAGGTACAATAGGCGGCCTTATCGCTAAAGAGCGATCTCTGCCAGGCAACCCAGACCAGGATATAAAATATAGATAAGCAGATTTAGGGTGCACAATTAGATATAAAATATATAAACGCTTAAAATGTAAATAATTAATATAATATAATTCCATTCAATATATATATATAAACAAAAAACATTAAATAAAATACATGACTCAATAAAAATATATATATATATATATATATATATATATATATATATATATATATATATATATATATATATATATGTGTCATATATAAGCCAAAATTAATTTGTAAATAAATAAAAGAATCGAAGAAATAGGAATACAAAAACCTAAGGGGGGCATAAAATGTTTTTTAAGCAGCTGTTTGAAAATAGGAAGCGACTGCGCGCGCCTAATTTACAAGTAGGAATATTCCTAGTGCTTTTGAAATTATTGAATGACATTATACTAACGCAGCTAGCTGTAGGAGCTAACTGCTATAAATTGTCACGTAAGGATAAAGCGTTCTGGCCCCTCGATGCGAGTCGTTCGGTTCCGTCCGGTGTAGTTCGGATATTGTCGTCAAGCGCTGGCCGCCATACAAAATAACGCTATGACGTTTTAGTTAAATTTATTTCAGTTAAAATTTTCCGCTCGAAAATAAGAGAACATGCTTCTCTAGGCTACCCCAACCCTTTTATTTAAAAAATATGCATGCCTTGTTGGTTTAGTGGTCAGTAGGATCAAATAAGTAACACGACGTCCTGGTTCGATTCCCCTTTCAGGTACTGCTAAGTATAGAGGTTCCTGCCAAGAATTTTTCAGTACCGTGCGGCGGTTAGGAAATTGCAAATTGTGGTTTGTCCACCCTCGAACTTCATGTGATATCTAACAATCATATTTAATGCCAACACATATATAAACTCAGTATATAGAGTTCTAAGTAAAACTCTCTTCCGAGGGAGACCTCTAACTAACAATTAAGGTGCTTTTCCACCAGAGATGTGCTATGCAGTTATGCTGCGAAGATGTGAAATCTACGCTACGAAAATATGTGACCGTTTCCACCAATACTAAGCTCTGTAGCTGTGCGAGGAAGATGCGTTACGAAGATGCGCCGCCATGAGTTCTTCTTCGCACATTATGAGATATAAAATAACTTTTTGCTTCCACGATGGCGTCTACTTTCAGTGACAAACGCGGACATACTGTAGGTACTCTGCTTTACACATAGTTACACCACTCGCGACGGCCCATAGCACGCATCCTTCTATATAAAAAACAAGCTTAATTGAATCCGTTTCCACTAGTGCTAAGCTATATGCACTAATCATATGATTAGTGGATATCAAACGCATCCATAGCAACGTAGCACATCTCATCACAGGTGGAAAAGCACCCTCAGAGGTGTGTATTAGATGATGATAAAACAAATATCATTTGTTCAACGAAATGAAGGCTAAAATACTTTTATTAGACGAGGTCACATAAACATACAAGGAAAGAAGACTCTTGGCTCCAGACATTGTTTTTGTTTTCAAGAGATCAAATTCTTCGAATACGCAACGAGACTGGCGTCTGCAAACGATATCTAATAACTAATGATTGCATTTTTATTACGCGATATTTTTACAGCGACGCCGTGGGAGTTGGCGACATTTTCTTGTCATGTATATTTTAACGAGTGTGATTTTTTTTAATAACTTCGTGCAACATGTCTTCTTGATTGATCTTATGATTTAAAGATGGCAGCACAGTTGAACGTTTCATGCGATGTAACCAACATTGCAATTTATAATTGGCGCGATGGGACGTGTCAAGCGAGGTCACATCTTGGACGATAAACGCTTAATCACCTCGCCAGGTTCACGCGAGAATCTACACGAGTTTACAGAAAGCTAGATCGTTTTATAAATTGTACCCAATGCATCAAAATTTTTGAATGCATTGGAAAGTAGCGACATGCATACTTAAATAATATTATATATATTAAACACTGATATTGAAGCTGTGATAGCCTAGTGGCTAGGACGTCCGCCTCCTAATCAGAAGTCGGGGGTTCGAACCCGGACACGCACCTATAACTTTTCAGAGTTATGTGCGTTTTTAAGCAATTAAAATATCACTTGATTCAACGGTAAATGAAAACATCGTGAGGAAACCGGCATGTCTAAGAGTTCTCCATAATGTTCTCAAAGGCGTGTAAAGTCTGTCAATCCGCACACGGCCAGCGTGGTGGACTATGGCCAAGCCCTTCTCATATTGAGAGCAGACCCGTGCTCTGTAGTGAGCCGAGAATGGGTTGATGATTGATATTAAACACTCGGCAAGTAAACAACCGGTCATTTTTTCTGGCAGATTTTATATTTGACTGTACATGTAAAAATATTTGGTCGAATATTTCAAACCTTTTCTTATACGCCTTATGTACCTCAGACTTTTTTTTTTTTTTGAACACTAAACACGTGAAATCTTTGACAATGCTTAGCACACGTCTTTGTCGCATAATGCACGTAAGATTAGCACACTCGCTATAAAAATAGCGGTACAGAATTTGCGTCTCTAAAACCAGTACCTTTAAGTCTAATTAAACATTTACTGCCAACTCATTTACTCATTATAACAAGGCGATGCGTAAAAATACGGTAACACTTTTGTGTTTTGTGTCCATGGATCAATCAGCAAAGTAGTATTGGATCGAAGCTAGTGTCGAATACAAGGTACCTTTTCATGTATTTTTTTTCAACTTTTTCTCAATCCCTTACGTAGGTTTTACTCATTACAACAAGGCGCTGCGTAAAAAACAGTAACACATTTGTGTTTTGAGTCCATGGATCAATCAGCAAAGTAGTATTGGATCGAAGCTACTGTCGAATACAAGGTACCTTTTCATGTATTTTTTTTCAACTTTTTCTCAATCCCTTACGTAGGTTTTACTCATTATAACAAGGCGCTGCGTAAAAAACGGTAAAACTTTTGTGTTTTGTGTCCATGGATCAATCAACAAAGTAGTATTGGATCGAAGCTAGTGTAGAATAGAAGACCTTTGGATATATTTTGTTCAACCTTTTATCAATCCCGTAGGCACCGTGAAATCGACACTTTTTTTACTTCACTTCAATTAAGCCCTTCACTGGAACATGATGCAATCTAACGGCCAAAATTAATGGTCAATCTAATCTAAAAATCTTTCGATAGCAAATTTAATTTTGTAGTTGTTTCCTTATCTTATTCATTTCTGTCGATATTGATGGCGCTACTAGATTCAATCGACAATGTTAGGCGCTAATCTGTTAGGGGTTATTGTTTTTAAAATCCATACGGTCTGTATCGGTATCTACGCAACATCGTACCGCTTGATTATGGTGCTTTTGTCGGCAGGGTGGTATCTTGTCACCGCCATAGAACTATTGGTAACAAGTTAACTAACTTATTACCAACACTCAACACACGGATTTCCAGTCAATGCGTTCGGTGCAAGCAACTAATTTGTAGTTTGTTGCAATGACAGATAGATAATTAAAACACATTACCTACCTACTTGGAGACATCTCTCAATGCCCGTACTGTCCCAATGTTGGGCAAAGGCCTCCCTTTCTTCCTTCCATTAGTCTCTATCTAGGAATATTTGGGGCCAAGCCGACATATAGGCATCGAGTTCGTCACGCCAACGAAGCCTCGGTCTGCCTCGACGTCTTTTTGTTTTTTGTGGCATCCAATGTGTAGCGGCCTTTGCCCAAATTTCGTGGGACATGCACATAACATGCCCAGCCCAATCGCATTTCAGTTTGGCAGCTTTATCTCCCACATCCGTTATATGAGTCTTGGAGCGTAGTATATAAGTTCAAAGTAAAATATTTTTTTTATACAGTACAAGTTAACCCTTGACGGCTATCTCACCTGATGGTAAGTGATGATGCAATCTAAGATGGTAGCAGGCCTAACCTTTAAGAGGTATGGTAAATCCATACTCCTATTTGGTTTCAACGCGACATTGTGCCGGAACGCTAAATCGTTTGGCGACACGTTTTTGTTGGTAGCATGGTAACTCAGCCACGGCCGAAGCCTCCCACCAGACCAGAGTCGAGCCGGCAATCGAACCCAAGACTTCCAACTTTATAATGCGACAGCGCACCCAAGGTCGTCAAAACTTACCACTAGGATAGACTGTAGGGAACCGCTAACTTGTAGTGGAATTGAAATAAAAAATGTTCTTTCTCTATCTTAAATAAAACTTAATTAATAACTTGTTCAAATAATAGAAATGGCGCTTTCGTGTTGGTCACATGACTGCCATGACGTCACAAGTTAAATACAAAAACGTTTTGAAAACTACAATGTCGCTCGTTAAATCTAGTTATAAGTTTGCTAATAATTTTACTATTATGTTTTATAGAAAAGGTTTAGTTTACTTTGCGTCACAGTGGTTAATAAATAACTTTTTTACAATGGACTATTAAATGGAAACCAAACCACGAATAAATCACTAATTTCACAGTAATTAAAAAATCCGTTGGACTGCATCATCACTTACCATCAGGTTAGAATACCGTCAAGGGCTTACACGTAATGGAAAAAGAAAAAGGACAAAAAATCTCCCCTCATCTAAACAAATAAATAAAATCGGAGTGTCTGTTTGTAATATTGAAATAACCGCTTTTTACTACATGCATATGAATATGTATACGGTACATACACGAAAATAACAATTTTTACAATTTTTGTCTGTCTGTCTGTCTGTTTGTTCCGGCCAATCTCTGAAATGGCTGGACCGATTTTTACGGGACTTTTATTGGCAGGTAGCTGATGTAATAAGGAGTAACTTAGTAAGTTAAATAAAGTAATGTTGCAATGTCCAAGTACTGTCCAGTACCGCGCGCAGCTCACGCGCATGCCACCGCCTGTGCCATCACGTCTCGGGCGCCTCCCACAACTTCTCCCACCAACGAATCAATATCCGATTTTTCACTTTCTTTTTTTTTTTAGGAGATACTTTAATGTTTATCCTGTAATTATTTTAAGTATGTCGGGTTAGTAATCTATTGCTTCGCGATTGAAAGACAAACAAACACTCAACTCAACGCAGACGAAGTCGCGGGCGTCAGCTAGTCTGTTTATAAAATAAATAATATTAAATAGACTAGACAGTTGTTGTTTATTAGTAGCATCTCTAGTACAAATGACGTCATTCGCATGGCCGAGCTAAGTCGCACTGAAACCCATAAACGATTCTAGACACCCTCCGGGCGCTGAGAACAATACGATCGTAAAATGGCGTATTTCTATTTGCGCACTTTATTGAGTAAATGTATTGAGCAACACGCCATAGAGAGGACTTGTATTACCATCTCGTCAAGGAGGTTTGTACGATGTTGGGTAATCACTCATAATTTAAAGCGTTTTTTTTTATACACTACAAGTCAGCCCTTGACGGCAATCTCACCTGGTGGTAAGTGATGATGCAGTCTAAGATGGTAGCGGGCTAACTTGTTAAAGGTATGCTAGACCCACACTCCTAATTGGTTTCTACGCGACATCGTGCCGGAACGCTAAATCGCTTGGCGACACGTCTTTGTCGGTAGGGTGGTAACTAGCCACGGCGAAAGCCTTCCACCAAACCAGACTCGAGCCGGGAATCGAACCCAGGACCTCCAACTTTTAAAATGCAACAGCGCACGCTCTGCGCCACGGAGGTCGAGTTATTCCATTTAGTGAAGTAAATAATATTACGAATTTATTTACTTTGCAAAATATAATAATGTGGGTAGCTATTTAAATAAATGCCTTTTTTATGGTTATGAGGGCTTTGTTGAGGAAAATTAGTTGAAAAAAATTATTGTCTCACTGAAAGTCAGGTTTAGGAAAATCATTGGTCTATTTGGAGGCTTATATAAAAAACAAAAAATCTTATAACTCGCAGTTATTAAAACACTAAAGTTATGTTAATTTCATAATCCTAACCTAGTCGCACATCCTATGCATGCAAGTATTGCTCCTGCATCCATCAATATGCGACCCAGTGGTCCGATACAATTGAGAATATGGGTACATTGCGAATAAGAACTACCGTCGAATTAGGCTGCTGTGATTTTGAGATAAACAGTTGGCAAGAACAAACAAACATTAACATAGCATTAACCTTCTTACTGCTATCGATTTTTATTACTACTAGGCGAGTATTAGCTTGAAGGCTAGCTTAAATATAAACGTTAGGGCAGCGTCGCAATGATTCCGGCCCAACCGCGGTGTCGCGACCAGTAATCGTAGCAGAGCTGAACGGAAATTCCGCATCTGTCAGGCACGAATACGCACGCGGAATTCCACACTATCCACAACGCAAAAACATTTGAGTAGCAGCGCACCTTGCGTTATTCCACATAAACTAGGACTAGGAACAGATATTGCATTCGCCTAAAATATCTATTCCTGTATGTTTTGACGACCTCCGTGGCGCAGCGCGCGCTGTCAGATTATAAAGTTGGAGGTCCTGGGTTCGATTCCCGGCTCGAGTCTGGTCTGGTGGGAGGCTTCGGCCGTGACTAGTTACCGACAAAGACGTGTCGCCAAGCGATTAAGCGTTTCGTCACAATTTCGCGTAGAAACCGATAGGAGTATGGGTTTACCATACCCCTTACAGGTTAGCCCGCTACCATCTTAGACTGCATCATCACTTACCATCAGGTAAGATTGCCGTCAAGGGCTAACTTGTAGTGTAGTGTAGTGGATAAAAAAAAAAAGCTTCGGAAACGTGGCCCCTTCGAAAAGGCGAGAAGAGAATAGACGCTCTCGAGTGCTGGAGAAGAATGTGAGAGTGTGTGAGAAGAGTGTACTGGAATGAATTCCGGACCAATAAGTCCATTCTCGAAGAACTCAGCATCAAGCAGAGTCCTCCATTCTAAAAGCTCGCATACACTTTCCTTGGTCACGAGCACGACTCTCTGTCAAGAGCGTATCGACTAAGAAGAAAATTTCTGTAAAACGAACCGAGACGTCTGATTGCGTCTTAGCGGCGTTAAAGTTGGCGTTATGCGTGCGACCAACCACGAGACTTGATCAAACGGATACAGTGTGGTCCATGCAAATACTCCAAGCACCTATCGCGTTCTGTTTTATCCCTGGCTTATCCGGACAGACGTAACAAAAACTTGTAGGCTTACCCACACATATACGATCGCTTTGGTGGGTCTGACAGTCATAAAGACATAGGTAAATAAGCAATATAAGTAGGCGAAGCGCCATTAAATGTATGGACCAATTTTTATGCTAGATAGATAACTCGGCCGAATCACAGCATGTGGGGGAACTCCCGCAGGCGTTACAGTTAGCTAACTGTAATGCCTATTTATTCATTGCATCCTGTTACATTAAAGCCGTTTTATCAATAATTCTGGTTACTAGTAGCCATAGTATAAGAATCGTACTCTCGCTATAGAGGAATCGCTTTCGAATAATAAAACACTATGATATTAAAGTAAAATGGATCTTATGCTGTCATATTAGAATCGCAGTTTCCGTACTATTTTGTATTATTTTACAATATTATACTGGCTGTTAAGAGTGGATGAATTTGACTTTTATAACTAGAAAGATACGTTTTTTTTTACGACATACGGCAATCTCATCTGATGGTAAGTGATAATGCAGTCTAACATGGTAGCGGGCTAACCTGTTAGGGGTATGGTAGACCCACACTCCTCATTGTTTACTACGCCACATCGTGCCAGAACGCTAAATTGCTTGACGACACGTCTTTGTCGGTAGGGTGAGGGGACTATACGATTGAAAGCAAACAATTTTAATGCTAAAAGAAGAAAAGAATACACTGTACGAAGAAGATATGCGTGTCTCTGTAATTTATAGTATTATTTGTATATCTATATTGTAAGAGATATACATATAATTAATATGTGAATTGGCAGTTTTTAAGACAGCCAGAAATAAATTTCTGAGCACAGGTTCAGAGATTTAGAGCTTAATCTCCTTCTTACGTTCTTATAACTAGCTAGATGTTACCTCTGCACCTTTTTATGTTTTTTTTCTTTATTCAATTAACTTAGTCACATCGTGTGACTCTTTTAGTGAAGTATAAACGTTTTAGTGAAGTGTAAACTCAATCTCTTTAGTCTAATTAATAATCTAATCAATAACATTTGAGGAAAAGCCAAAAAAGTAATCAAATCAACGGTACTAAAAGTATCAATTAAATTTACTCCAACGTCTGAGGTTAATGATAAGTCTTTTTTTTTTGTCGTGGTGGAAAAGCTTTATAGCTACTTCCGTCCCTTGGGCAGGACGGAGGTTATGTGGGACTCCCACCCATGGGTGGTCTACCCGAACTAAAAACCACCACGACACGTCCCTCTCGCTGGTTTTACTGGACGCCCGGGGGACCCATTGTATACTTCCCGGAAGGTTAATGATAAGTCTAATCCAAAAAACTTCAGATAGCAGACTGAATTTGCTGATTTGAACTGGCTGGGCCGCGGTCGAGTGCATCAGTGTTCCCGTGACTCAGCCACCAGGCGACGCGAAGGAGCATCGCTGGGTTTTAGTGGGTATTCTGGTCGCCAGACTGGCCGCCGGGGAGTCCCACATACCCCGTCGGAAGCGGCGCAGTCTTGCCTGCGTCGCCACCAGAGGGGATGCGTAAAAGCATTTCCCAGCGGAAATTAAAAAAAAAAAAAAAGACTGAATTTAATAGTATAATTTTTCGACAAGGAAGAGTAGAAAAGTATATCACTATTAAACTTAATTTGCTATCTAGAGATTTTAGATTAGAATGACTATTATTTTATGTATTTCGGCCGTAAGTCGTTAATCACGCATATTCCAGCATAACGTGGTAAACATCTTCCGTCACCCTACATGAGGTTCAGGTTTCGCTTCCGTACCTGGAGTGTCTAGATGAATCTGCACGCAGCTCTCAGCTCGGTATATAGAATAATTCTAATCAACATGGATGTCAACTGTAATGATCAGGTATATTTTACAAGACTATCGCTATTTACTTAAGTGACTAGCGTAGATATGGCAGTCATTCTTGTTTTGCAACTTTAACGTGACGTTGTTAATAATTACACTGCAACTGGATAGGACCGGATTATCTGTTCTTAGTCTATTATTAAGGCTATTAAGAGACAAAACATTTTTAATGTTCGCACTTCACATACAAATTCATAGATGCACTAGATAGAGGGCTTTTATACTAAAAAAAATGAAATATGCAAATAATGAATAGAAGCAGGCGTTACTTTGCGGAAGTCCATGATAAACAATAAGCAGCAAGTATAATTTGCTATGTTCCGCCGACAACCGGGAGATTTGTATAATATAACACCACACAAAATCTTCAAAAGTAAAGTCAACTTTATTTTTCTCGCTTGTGAAATCAACATCTCCTGAGGATGATCCGGTGTCGGGGCGAAACGTGCGTAGAGGTTCTAGTGGAAGATTTTGTGTGGTGTTATATTATACAAATCTCCCGGTTGTCGGCGGAATATAGCAAATTATACTTGCTGTTTATTGTTGAAATATGCAGGACATATATGCTTCCTTTTTCTGCCTTTTTGGTTTCCTTTTGCAATTTTGATCGACTCCCGGCGTCGATTCTAGTCTGGTGGGAGGTTTTGGTCGCGGCTAGTTACCACCCTACTATTGCGATCGTATGCGATGCGATATAGGTATGCGTTTCGATATTTTGCCGCGTAGCTCAGCTATGTGGCTCCTCTGTAAGTGCGACATATTATGGTCTTGGACGTTGATAATCACTTAACATCAGATGACCTGTCTGCTCGCTTGCCCTTGCCCGCGATGTAAATATATATGTAAAAAAACAAACTGAGAAGTTTCCAGTAGACTAAGCGGGTGGCAACAAGTCACGTGGCAACTTTTGTAAACGAGTCGGCAATTCGTGGTCCGCTATTTTTACAGTTTTTAAGACTTCAAAATAAGGAGGAAGTTCTGTTAGTTATATGTAAAAACTACTTAAAAATGTTTAATATTAATTATTGAATGCTTTGTAGTTACATATTAACTCGTATTTAATTGATTTTCAAATCAGTATTATTCATCATCATGATCAACCCATTATCGGCTCACTACAAAGCAAGGGTCTCCTCCCAATGTTAGAAGGGTTTGGCCATAGTCCACTACGCTGGCCATGTGCGGATTGGCAGACTTCACACGCCTTTGAGAACATTATGGAGAACTCTCAGGCGTGCAGGCTTCCACACGAGTTTTCATTCACCGTTGAATTCACGTCCTAACCACTAGGCTATCACAGCTACGAACGGTATTATTCATCAAAAAATATTTATGAAACCAGGAGGCATCCTCGCTTCCTCTGATTCTCACGAGAGAGAAGTTTACCTACCTATCTCTAAAAACACTTATTTGTGTAAAGAAATCCCACCCACACAATTTGTCATGTTGCGACATGACAATTATAATTTTAATTATTTGTTTGTATCTTTCAGTTTATCAAACCTTTCTTTATTATAGCCCAAAGAATGGAACTGGTGTCGAGTCACCGTCAAGTCGATATAGTATGTGAACTACGAAGGCCTTTACTCGAGCACTAAATTACAAAATAGGTATTGTCATTTATTACTTCAGTCATCGATAATAATTATCTAGATTCACGGAAGTCAGCCAAGGTTCGAATAAAAAGGTCATACTTAATAAACAAAGTTCTTCTAGTAAGAGATCGAGAGATCTAAAAATTACAGCATCGGTACTCTTTATTCATTGCACATTTATTTATTTATTATTAATATAAAAGGAATATAATTAACTATACAATAACGGCACCCAAAAAACCAAAGAGGTTTGTCATCGGTGTTAATCTGTAACTTAACAGCTTAAAACTAGAGGAACTGAGTGTGTTTTTGTTGTGTGATTATGAAACAATAACATGAAACAGTTTGTACACATAAGTACGCAAAGGCCTTATTGCTTAACCAGATTGAGGAAAGAAGAGGGTAGCGGTAGCTCTTTTCCTCTTATAGATTTCTTTATATATTATTGCGTCTAAATATCAATAGGATAATAGTTTAATTTAAGAAAATGTTTCATAAATATATACGTTATATGATAATATTATCTGTGGATAGGTAAACCATATTGTGATGGACGAGAAACGAGGACGAAAAAAATTTTCCTCACTTTTATATCCTTCTCTCTCCTTGGCTCCAGTATTTAACTCTATTAGTTGAATAACTTACTCTCTATGATAAAAACATCTTAGGTAAATGGAATATAGGCAGTAAGAGAGCTAAGTAGGTAGGAAGTTAAGGTTGTTCATTCACGTTAGTCACAGAGATGTTCAAATCTAATTAGATCAATTAACTCCATCACTCATGCCTGATAGTTTGTTACGTAATGGAGCATGTTAACATCTTAAAATACATAAATGTACGAATTTGTTCTTGTGGAATCCATTTTAATTGAATCCCTCTACCTTGACTGTACTATCACCTGTTGGTAAATTATAGTAGAAGGCTAAACTGTTGATATATAACAGTTAATTAAACTCGTATGTCTAATTGAATTATGAAAAAATAGTAAAAATAGTAGATCATTTTAATAATACCTATTTTAAAAGACAACAAGCAAGAACAGGCAATAATATAAATCGTAAGCTGGTTTTAAAGCATAGCCCGTCTGCTTGCTGTATTGCTAACCTGTATTGGAGCAAGCCGACAGGTTGAAGCCTTACTTAGCCTTACTCAACAATTACTTTCTTATGCCTGTGTAATAGGAACTGGTGGCTGGACATGTTTTTGAAGGCATGAAGAGCACCACCAATTTCATTATTGGAAAAAAGTTAGCATAATATCTTGTCGCAAAAGTTTTTGGAAATAATAGTTAAAATTTGTCTCATTATACTTATATACATACACAATGAGTATCTTTTTATCCAACATGGGAAGTACATAGGAGGTTCATGGGAGGTTTTGCAAGATGAAAAATATCCCATTTATGTAAATGAACTTTCAGGATGCTGCATAATATGTGCCAAAGTTGATCAAGATTCACTTGAGTGACAAGAAATATGTTAAAACATTTGCATTCATAATATAACTGTATGCCACATACATTGCATTATAGGATAGATTAATTTAAAAAAATAATTATATACCAATTGTTTTATATATAAATAAGGAAACCTTGCAGTCCTCCACACTTTGGTATTGTATGCACCCTACCAACATTATTTATATACACCCTTAATAGTAAGGTTAAATGCTACATGTTAGATAAAATCATCTTACACTAATTATAAGAACTAATGGGAAACTGAAAAGCAACCACAAAATTCAATTAACTGGTAATTACCACTTCGTTCCTATAATAGCACCCTTCAGTGAGAAAGCTCACAAATGTACAGGCTTTATTCAGTGAATAATTAAATGGAACTAAACAAGCATTTTCCTTGGAAACAGTCTTGAATTATAGAGGGTTTTCATGTGACCTTCAAGTTTGTATACAACAAATTATACTGTAACTATTTACTGGAAATGCCATTCACAGTAAAGATAAATGTGATTGATGGAAATGTTTACCTTGGCTAGCATTTTAGATCCCTTGCCTCACCAGTGGCATGAAATATGTTTGATGGATTTTTATTTTTGCTTTAAACTTTTTTATATTTCATATTGGAAATCAATACATAATATTGCAGTAGAAAAAGTTGTGTTTTTTAGGTTGGTTTGTCTAAGTCTTTCATACAACCAGATCAACATAATTTATGTGACAATATTTTATGGTCAGTGGAGTTCCGTTAGATGACTTTTTAACGTCAAAATACACAGCTTCCAAAGCCATAAGATAGACATAAAGTGAAATTCCTGATAACTTCTTTATGTATAAGTGACAGAACCAATTGAATTGAATGTAAAGAGGCTTTGGAATTATAGGAAGGGCTTTTTTTAAAACCACTAGTTTATCAGTTTTGACATAGAAACTTTGTATTCCATTTATTGATAGCTGTATGTATATTGAGCCTATTATATATTATATGAAGAACTTAATTCCAGAAACAAGTAAATGTAAAAGGCCCCAGAATAAAAGTTTTTTTTGTAAACCAGTAGTATATCTACTTCACAAAGCAACTTTTGCATGCCATTACTTGATTGCTACATTAAGTTATATCTGTAATGATGAACTTAAGTCCAGGAAAATATATGTCCACTATGCTCTGCATTTTTTTTTATTAACTAATCATAAATTTAAAAAATTGGCTTCAATATTTTCATGGGTTAGCAAATAGATCAGTCACATTTTATGGGCTGAAAGTCTCGAGAACTAGAATGGTAAACCTGGACTGTAGCTTAAAACATTCTTCAATATTTGCACAACCCATTTGGTGGTCAGACTTCAAAAATACAGTCTCAGAGGCTTTGGATGCAAGCAACAGGAGTCTAACAATAGTGGATTTTAGAAATCCTTACAGTAAGTTTTGCTGTATTAATCTCAAAGGATAGATGTCTTTTGTCAGTCAGACAAACACAATTATTTAGGCTAATTGGTTATCAAGTAAATACTATCAATAATGAACTTGCATTATAAATGAATCATCACAACTTGAATGATAAAAGTGGAAATAATTAAAATTATTATTACAGAAATATCAAATGATTTCTTCTTACATACAGACAGTAAACACAAATTATTTGAGAAACTACTATTATAAATATACATATTAAGACTATAAAACAGAAAAAGTAAAATTATTGAAAATTATGACAAAAAAATCTCACTGTTGCAAACTTACTTACTTTATCACAGTTACAAAATAGTAATGATAGAATTCTTTTTTTTGCCCTAAGCTCCAGACTCATCAGGCTCTCATAGAATAGAAAGATAAGCCCTTAAATCCACCCTCCATATATCCAAAGCGGGTTGGTGAATGCAGGTAAAAACAAAATTTATACCTCTAGTAGCTAACTCTATTATATTACTCTATGCAGTCTAAGGCATGGCTTATTAGCACTATCCAGGCAAATAACTTTAATGGAAGATGATGATATCGTTAGGTGTTCTTTGCACATATTGTAACATTGACACATGGAATAATATCTACTGCTTAGTAAAAAAAAATTGTTCAAGTTATCTTCTTGTTTCAAATAAAATATAAAGCGTAAACACTTACGGCGAATATTGTGTTTTGAAGTCCAAAAGGTATTGGAGTGAGCCTTGCAAAGAATACTATCTTGAACGCTTGCGGCCCCGATATAACTTTCAAGAGTGCTCTCGCCGTCTCGTTTTTGAGAAGGCGGTCAAGAGGCAGATACGCTCTTAGCATTTTTAAAGTGAAATGAGCCACCGCCACCCCAAAGTTCGCGCTCACGACCACGGTGCCCAACCCCTTCAGGATGCCAAATAAATATCCACTTGTTATTATCAACACTAGGTAACCAATTGTCACTGGAAAACTCACAATTAAAAACAGTCCCATAAACAGCAAAAATATTATCTTAGGGTCCTGAGCGTCTACCCAGTATAAAATAGTTTTTAAATATTCCTTGAAGAAATAAAGCACTAGAACTAAACACGTAAGGAGTAACGTTGAAATAACAATATTAACTAAATAACTGTACGTCGTCCTGTTGTTTATTTTAGACCACAAAGTTTTCTTTCTGGTCGCGGCAACGACATCGGGTTGGCCGTCTTCTACGTCCACGATTTCCATTGTTCCAACTTATTGGTTACACAAACACGACCTATCCGAGGATGCACTGGATAATAGCGTATAAAATAGACTATCTTTCGCCATGGCCTACTTTCAGCTACTGTTTATTTCGGCACGGGATAAAAATTCAACATTGACCGTATGTGACGTGAACCGACCTCTGACACTCGCGGACCAATAGTAAAACTAAATATAAATTGTAGTGAAGTCAATCACACGGTCACTTTTCTTAACCTAGGTTAACGACACAGCGACGGTTTAATACTAAAACGATTGTTAAATAATCGAAATATTATTTTAATTTTAAACGTAATACAAGTGAATTCAAGAAAAGAAATGTAAGGTATTCATTTTTAATTTAAAGATCTTGTCCGTGTTTGAGTAATTTATCCCGTACAATTTCTTGATATTAAAACACTGAAAAAAATAACGCCATATTATCGACCCCAATATGAAACATACGAAACAAATACACAATAAAAGTATTTAAAAAAGACAAAAAATCATCAGTATGCAGATGTACTTTTTTGTGAAAAAGAAAAGAATAAAAATTGAATAGGTAATTTATATTTTGTGATACGGATAAAATAGCTCTAATTGAACATGAATGATTTAAACTGGTGCATTTTAAGAAGTTTAATTTGAGTATTGAACGTGTAACGTTGAATAGCTTAGTCTCCTCAAAAGTCGGGCTAACAAGGATGATAAATAGATTTTTGGAGTGGTTTCATGATAAACTTAAATTGTTTTTAATTAACTAGTTGCTTTCGTTCGTCGAGCCCAACATATTAAAACAAACATAACGTAATTCAATAATAACTAAACAATCGATTTTATTACCAATTACTTGTATCGATTGATAATAATGATCTATCCTCAACACTAGCAAGTTTATCATCTGGCATTCTGGCTGTCAGTTGCTATTTATTCGTGGCAATAATAAAAATATTTACCTTGATTTTAGGGAAATTTTAAAGTTCATGTTAAGATCCTTCAAATTATATGAAACTAGATTTTCAACATCACCTTCACCGTGTGTGTGGTGCAGCTCTAGAAAGTTGATCGGATGTCCTTTATTAGAAGTTATTTATGGCATGAATGGTTTTAGGTTTCTTATTGTTGACTCATTTGTCATTATCAATTATATAAAAAATATATTTTAGTTATATAACGATTTAATGTTTTTTATTATAATAATAGTAAAGTATGAAAGAAAAATAAAGAATATAGAAAATTATTGTCTTGTTAGTAATTTATGAAATAATTTAGTTCCATTTATAAAAATTAGGAAAAATAGGGAAAAATTGATGCTTCGATAGTATCGGCAAATAGCAACACAAGTATTAAACGTCAATGTCAACAACAGCAGTCTTTCGTCGAAGCCACGATTTTTCGAGTGGAAGTAATTTTCAATAATAAATGATAAATACACAATCTTTATGTCCTTCACGATCGCAGGAACTATTGGGAGGAGCAAACATAGATATTTTTAAACTAGATAAAACAAAAACACGTTTCTGTTGATAAGAGGTGCTTAAGAAGCAGGTAACCATGCCGCCGAAGAAAGCTGCCGCTGCTACCAGCAGTAAAAAAACTGAGCAGAAAAAAAAGGAGAAAGTCATCGAGGTAAAACATAGTCTAACTTTAGTTAAAAATTTCGTTTCCTTTACATAATGTTGATATGTGGACTTCTTCTCTTTACACTAAAATTTTTTTCATTTTTATGTATATAGTTTTTGATTAGAGTTCTGTAGTACGCCTGTCAACTCGCTTTGAGGTGACTAAGGTCTCAACTTTATATCCCCCTAACTATGAATGAGAAGGCCTGTTGCGGGAAATTTATTACCTTATAATTGAGTGTGTAATCATAACCTACTGTCGTTGGTCACCATATCTAGTTCAGCTTGGTTCTTAGTGGACTAGTAGAGGTAGCTCTTGAGTGATAGAGCTGAGATGCTTTTTGTTTGTTCTATATAGCAAAATTTTAAAAGGATACATGATCAAGTTTTTTTCTTAGATTAGGGTGCATTTTGATATATAAGTAAGTTTTTTGCTATGTTAACAGAAATGTATTATTGTTACCTACCTGAAAATAATGTATAGTATTAGCTATCATCATCAATTGGTATTTAAGCACCATCTTCTTCTTTCCTGGAATTCTTGCTTTTTATGATTGGTTGTGATAAAGAGTGTGAAAAGGTTGCAAAATTGTATATACTGGGTATTGTATATAGTTGTATGTTTTCTTTCTTCTTTCTGTAAATTTGTGTTGTGTGAAATACAAAGTGTATTCATTCATTCATTACTTTTTTTAGCCTGTCCCATTGCTGGGCACAGGCCTCCGTTAACAATGAAAAGAGGGAATTAGAGCAATGTCAAAACAATGTGGCCAATGCTGATTGGTGGGGTTTCACTGGAAAATGTGGCTAAATATGCTCTGTGAGACATATGGCTGTATATTGAAAATGGAGTGTATTTCAAATGTAATGAAAATAATATATCTGTAAATTCATAAGAGCCTGCGGTAGCCTATTTAAATACGTCAATTGATTTGGAATGATATGTTTGCTATTTATCATATAGTAGTTGTTGCCTGCGACTTTGTCTGCGTAGAATTGCTGATTTTACTTGAGATTAGGATTACACGTGTGGCCAATGCCCTGCTTGAAAAAGTCAAATTGCTGATTTTCATATCTCTAAATTAAAAAACATAGGACTTTCATACAAACTTCAAACCCCCATTTTACCCCCTTCGGGGTAGATTTGGATTAAAAAAAATTCTAATCTTATACTTACCCCCTAAAAGAAACCTATTTTCAAAGTTTCAAGCTTGTAGACTTCATAATAAAAAAATAAGCAAAAACTATCGTCCCCTATTTTTACCACCCTTAACAGGTAATATTAAAAAAAAATGATGTACATGTTTTTTATTTATTATTAATAATCAGCTTCTTTTTTTTAATGGATTACACACATCCTGAATTTGTAATAGTAACAGAAAAGTTGCCTATGCAAAATTGACAATTGACAGAAAAGCTTTAACATTTCTATCATTACATTTCAGGACAAGACATTTGGATTAAAGAATAAGAAGGGTGCTAAACAGCAGAAGTTCATTCAGCAAGTGGAGAAGCAGGTGAAAAGTGGCGGCATACACCCCGCCAAGCCTATGGATGACAAAAAGAAGGATAAAGAACAAAAGTTGAAGGAACAGAAGGAACTATCACTGCTCTTCAAACCTGTGCAGACACAGAAAGTAGAGAAAGGTAAGAGAAACTAATCCTGAGTATTTGGTTTGGGTTAATTGTAAGTACTTGTACATTCAGAGTAAAATTCTGTACTACCAATATTACTTAGCGCAGTGTATGGAATCTATGATGCTCTGTAATATACTTCTTTTGTGGGAAAGTTCTATGAAATTGTAATAAAATTAATTTGCAAGAAACAAGCATTTTATGTCAAGTAAATTTTGTTGTTTTCGTGGTTCTGACTTCAAAACTGTCATATGCAGATTACAACAACGAGAAAGTAATTTTGAATGCAAATCAATTTTCAAAATGTCTTACTGGTCACATACACATTATAAAAATAGTATGCAAAATTTTGGTCCTATCATACAGTTTCTTGAATTGTGCTTTGATTGATATCTCAGTCCAGTGTTGCCAACCTCAAAAAACTAAAAAACAGCAACTCGCCTAAGAAAAAACAGTAGAAAACAGTAGGTAAAGAAAAAAAAGCAGATTTCATAGTTTTGCTTTAAATAATAAACAATTTTCTTAGTTACTATAACTCTCATACATTGACATATTTATAATCACAACAACAAAAAACAAAAATCAAAGTAAAATTATTTTTCCGTTTCATTTTCAATGGCCTCATCTTCAATATTTTCACACTCATTATTATTTTTAAAACCATACATATTTTTGTTGAATTTCTGCATGTGCCTTTCTGTGGCTTCAAAAGAATAGCAATCGGTTATTTCGGATTTAGTGTGTAATACTCCTTTGATAGCTATAGTTGATAGTCTGTTGCGTAATTTGGTTAGCATGATATATATAGCAGAAAATAACCTTTCCACGGCGGCGCTGCTATGTGGTAGGCACAAAAGCTTTTTTACCAATTCACACAATAAGGGGAATGTTTGAGATTCGTCTCCATTTCTTAATTCTTTTACGTGTTTCCAAAACTCGATAATATCGGGAGTTTTGTTTTGGTTGGTTGGTTGAAAGAAAAATCGACATTTCTTAACATTCGCCATTCTCTAGCCATCTAGTGTTTAGCGTTTTATTACATAATGGATATCAAAAAAAACTTGCATAGTAGTGTAATAGGTGGCGCTGAGCGGTAGTTTAAAAACAGTAAAAAATAGAAATGAAACAGAAAACATGGACATCAATGTGAAAACAGCAAATCTACTGTTAAAACAGTAGGGTTGGTAACACTGTCTCAGTCAGTCATAATATAAATATAGTCAGTATATATATACTAACTTGACTATATATACTGACTGATATACTTCAAATTCAAATTCAAAATAATCTTTATTAAAATAGTCCTTAAAAAGGCGCTTTGACGCGTCAATAATTTACACAGTAGTTATTTCATGGTGATAACTATATTCGTAAACTTAAAACTAAAGCTATGAGGGTTCCAAACGCGCCCCGGTCTAAGAAGAAGCCCACAACAAACTTAGCCGGGGCTTAACTGACTTTAAGAATCAACTGTAACCGGAAAGGGGATATTCTAAAACAGAGCATGATAATGATGAAGGGGTAAACAGCTTCTAAAGGGCAAATATAAATGAATATTTTTTTTTACAGGTATTGACCCCAAGTCTGTGGTGTGTGCTTTCTTCAAACAGGGCCAGTGTACCAAAGGTGACAAGTGCAAATTCTCTCATGACTTGACTATTGAAAGAAAGGTAAGTTAATATATTTTTTTCAGCAAAACATACATTCAGATATTAAATTTGTTGCTATGTAGCAACATTGTATGTATGCCTGCTTACTGTTAGTTATATTTTAGTCAAATATAGTATTTCAAATAACCTTTTGGCATTGATTCAAGAACATTATAAGTGAAACACTAGTTTGTACAAAAATTTAGAATTCAAAACTGTAGTGTGGTGGTAAGTTTAAAAGGCTGTTGGATTACACTCTTTTCACTCCACAAATTTCTAAGTTTTATTTCTTCATTCTTGCAGGCTGAGAAGAGATCTCTGTATGTGGATATGAGGGACGATGATGAAGACACCATGGATAACTGGGACGAGGACAAATTGAAGGAGGTGGTGGAGAAAAAGCATGCAGAAGAGAAGACGAGACCTTCTACTGATATTGTGAGTAAAAAACGTTTTAATTTTTTTTATACACTACAAGTCAGCCCTTGACGGCTATCTCACCTGGTGGTAAGTGATGATGCTGTCTAGGATGGTAGCGGGCTAACCTGTTAGAAGTATGGTAAACTCACGCTCCTAGTTGGTTTCTACGCGACATCGTGCCGGAACGCTAAATCGCTTGGCGACACGTCTTTGTCGGTAGGGTGGTAACTAGCCACGGCCGAAGCCTCCCACCAGAGCAGACTCGAGCCGGGAATCGAACCCAGGACCTTCAACTTTTAAAATGCGACATCGCCAAAAATTTGTAGGTAAATTCTACCTAACAAACCTCTCATCTTAGTGGGAAAGTTTTATTGGACTTCTACAGATTACAACCTTCATCATCATCCTCATCAAAACCAGTTGTTCAATTTTTGTCACAGTTCATTGCTGGACATAGTTCTTCTGAGGGAGTTTAAAAAAAATCTTGACCTCTTGTACTGACTAGGTTGGTATTAAAACGAGATAGACTTGTGACTTACGTTTCTTAACCCTGTTAGCTGTCCCAACTTGATTTAGCCCAGTGACAGTCTATGTCCAATTTTTTTTTAATTATTTCGATTAAGATTACATTTAGAGCTTCATGAGATGACAGGACTATCTCCAGGTTTCATGAAATTGTATTACAGGCTGAATTTCCCTAAGCCCTACATGTAGTGCACGGACTTCTCAACTGAATTTCTATGCACTATATGTAGTGCATGGACATTTCACCAGGAACTACATTTTAGTGCACTATTTGTCGGTATCTCTATTTCTTATATTCTCTGAGCCTCACGCTCAGAGAATATAGACAAGAAAGTGTCTGTCAAAATAAAACGTAGTTTTTAAAGTTTTTTAACAACATAATTTGTAAAGTAAAAAAAAGTGGAAAGACGGCAAATGAAGCAAGGAGACGGACGCCAAAGGTGGTTACAGAATGTATTACTTGTAAAAAAGGCTTCTGCCTATCGAGTTTTAATGAATGCTACTGAAAATGTCAAAGTTTTATATAATAATAATAATTTAATAATTTTTATTAACCAAATTACCCTCAACTACCGCTAATATTATTAAGATTGTTCCCTATGTCCCTCGCGGTTTTATTTACGCAATTCCTAATCCACACGTTCACCTCAAATTCAATAGCCTTTTTCGTACGTTCAGCTCAAGAAATAAAATTAATTTCGAACGGAACGGTGCCCTAAATATAGTACACGGACGCTATGGCTAACTCCAGTGTCCTATATTTAGGGCACGGACAGTTAACGTGTTAAGTCAAGGTCAATTTCGCTTGATAGATTTATCTTTAATTATTCTTAGTCTTATCTTGTCAACTATGGTCAAAAATATTTAAAAGGGTGTAACTATATTAGAAATCATAGCGTGCAATATCCAATACGGATTGGTCAAGTTTCAATGTGTTGTTTATTTGTTGACAGATATGCAAGCACTTTTTGGAAGCCGTCGAGAAATCCAAGTACGGGTGGTTCTGGGAGTGTCCGTCCGGTGGCAAATGTATATACAGACACGCTCTGCCCGCCGGCTTCGTGCTCAAGCGTGACAAGAAGAAATTGGAAGACAAAAAGAACGAGATCTCGCTCGTGGATCTCATCGAGAGGGAACGAGCGGCACTAGGGTCCAATCAGACGAAGATCACGCTAGAAACCTTCCTGGCGTGGAAGAAGAAGAAAATTAAAGAGAAACAGGTAACAATATAAAAGGGTCCGTCGATCCATCCGTTCGTCTGTCTGTGACCGGGCTGTATATTGCTGAACAATTTTTTTTCATACACTACAAGTTAGCCCTTGAGGGCAATCTCACCTGATGGTAAGGTAGGAGCTAACCTGTTAGGGGTATGGTAAACCCACACTCCGTGATGATGCAGTCTTAACATGGTAGCGGGCTAACCTGTATGGTAAACCCACTCGAATTGGTTTCTAGGCGACATCATGCCGAAACGTTAAATCGCTTGGCGACACGTCTTTGTCGTTAATACACAGAATAATTAATACACTCCACGAATAAAGTACAATACACAGAATATTATTAATAATTCTGTGAAAATTTCAATTATTAACTAAATAAGAGTTGAAATTTTCACAGAATGTATTTCTGTTGCTGCTACAACGTTTATAATAAATATTAAAAATTAAAGGTCACTCGAAATTCTTTGATTTCTTCTTCGTTGAAGAACTTCGAAGGGAGGTTTGGTGGGAGGTTTCCGCTGTGGCTAGATGCCAACCTACCAACAAATACGTGTCACCAAGCGATTTAGCGTTCCGGCACGATCGCTTCCGTCGCTTAGAAACCAATTATTAACCAAAGGGCGGATAAACAAATTTCTCAAGGGCCAGCAACGCATTGGCGGTTCCTCTGGTGCTACTGCTATGTTAATGGGCGGCGGTAATCACTTACCATCAGGTGACCCGCCTGCTCGTTTGCTCGCTATATATATATATATATATTAATAGGTATGGGTTTACCATACCTCTTAACCTGCTACCATCTTAGACAAGATCGTCACGTACCACCACCACTCAAAAATCATTTCTTAGTGTACGCTTAGGTTATTTTAGGTAGCTGTGGGCCAAATTTTAGCCCGATACTTCTACTCTTGATGTGAAAGGATTCCCCAACCTTTAAATATACAGATAGCTCAAACATTTTTAATAATTCCAGGATGCCCTCATCAAAGATGAAGAGCAGAAGCGCACCGACTTCAAAGCTGGCCGCGCGGTCGGTCTGTCCGGGAGGGAGATGTTCTCCTTCGACCCAGCGCTGGCTGAGGACGCTGATGACGATGACGAGGCGTTCGACCTGCGGAACTACGACCAGGAGTCGGACGACGACCAGGATGTCACCGAGTACAGGAACATTGAGCTGGACCTTATTGGCATGGAAGCATCGGAGGTGAGTTCCCTAATGTCCCAATCCTGGTACCGGGATTTGACGACCTCCGTGGCGCAGTGTGCGCGCTGTCGCATTATAAAGTTGGAGGTCCTGGGTTCGATTCCCGGCTCGAGTCTGGTCTGGTGGGTGGCTTTGGCCGAGGCTAGTTACCACGCTACCGACAAAGACGTGTCGCCAAGCGATTTATAGCGTTCCAGCACGATGTCGCGTGGAAACCAATTAGGAGTGTGGGTTTACCATAACCCTAATATATTATATTATGTATAAATGCTTCATAGATGCTTTTATTGGGTTTACATGAATACAACAATTTTGATTTGATATGATTTGAATTCAAATATTCCAAAAATTATCACTACTGGTGATTAATCACACCTCTAAGAGTTTAGCCCAGCTCGTGAAATTACAATCGTGGGCTAACTTGTAGTGGAATTATTATAAATATAGAATATGGTTGATTCCAGACCAAGTTGCAACACCCATACTGGGTATTTGTAAACAATTTGACAACAAAATAAATCAATAATAAAAAACTGAGAAAGCATTTGTCATTTGGACGGAAAAGTCTGATCTGATAATTAATAATGTTTTAAAACCAACTAAAGGTAATATCGATGCCTATATGTCGGCTTGGCCCCAAATATCCCTAGATAGAGACAAATGGAAGGAAGAAAGGGAGGCCTTTGCCCAACATTGGGACAGTACGGGCTGATAATAAAATAATAATAATAAAAGTATATAATAAAGGTAATATATCTCATTGTCAGTAATCAACACTCAACCGAATTAGCACCGACGTCGGTTCTACCCTAAGTGTGAATATAAAACAGGCCTGTAACAGATGTTAACATGCAAGACAAAGAAAACAATAAAACCTCCTTTTAACACGATGCATTATTTCCCAGGTGGACGATTCAGGTACCAAAGCAACAGAAGACAGACTCCATCACATCAACCCGAGTATGGAAAATGGAGACAAATCACGAGGTGATGGTAAAGAAGACCCCTCCCAGGAAGCAGCGGTCCCTATCAATGAAAACCTCTTCCTCGACGAAGACCTGGACGAGGAGTTACAGAACCTAGATTTGGAAGATTAGGTTTTGAAGCCGACAGTCAGACTGTTCTATGATGGGACGGTTGTTGTAGAAATCCCGACAACAGTGCTAAAATAATACGATGAAATTATAAAACCAACGGTTAGATATCGTCGTCGATTAAATGAAAATCAAAATTTTATTTATATTTTTATACTTGTTTTATTTTGTTGCGCAGTATGATATGGCTTTCTCACACCATAGTGAATCAACACTGACTCTACTATACTGGAGTTTTTCGATAATGGAGAATATACTAAATAATATACAAGCGGTGATTGCCTAGTGGTTAGGGCGTCAGAGGTTGGCGTCCTAATCAGAGGTTGGCGGTTCGAATCCGGGCACGCACCTCTAACTTTTCGGAGATATGTGCGTTTTAAAAAATTAAAATATCATTTGCTTCAACGGTGAAGGAAAACATCGTTAGGAAACCTGCACGCCTGAGAGTTCTCCATAATTTTCTCAAAGGCGTGTGAAATCTGCCAATCCGCACATGGCCAGCGTGGTGGACTATGGCCAAACCCTTCTCATATTGAGAGGAGACCCGTGCTCTGTAGTGAGCCGGTAATGGGTTGATCATGATGATGATGATGATACTAAATAAAATCATTTTCTACGTAACTTTTACGTTTTTGTAATGATAAACTATATAGGCCATCATATGCGAAGTTGTTTAATGAAATAATATAATTGTGTGATATAAAATGAGGTATTAAAATTTCCACACGTCATACACGTTAAAAATGTTAGGTAATGCGCTTATATGGTGGAATCTCATTCAAAATACTTTAATCTCTGTCTTTTTCCAAATACTGTATCTTTAAAAGGTTTCACTTTTGTTCGAGAGTCTCAAATTTTCCTGGGTTTGTTTCACCAAGAATATTGGACAGATTATTATATGCACAGAAGAGGATAGGTTCAGCCGGCAACGCATCTGTAGCTCCTCTGGTGCTGCAGTTTTTTAACACTACAAGTTAGCCCTTGACGGCAATCTCACCTGGTGGTAAGTGGTTATGCAGTCTAAGATGGTAGCTTTGTAATGTGTTGTGACGACGCACTGTAGTTTTTTTTTACGTTGCATCTACTAGAAAATCGGCAGTGCGGCGCCGCAACGCAACTAATGAACAACGAATTAGCTCAAAAGGAATGAACGGCACTCCTAAATGATCACTCTGTTGTCCGTCTTTCATGACCCTTTTTCTCGGGAACGCGTGGAAGTATCAATCTGAAATTAAAACCATATATCTACTCAAAGCTACACTGCTTTGGAGTTGTGAAAAAAGTTCTAAGTTACCGAAAAATAGGATACAGACGTTTTTGTCGCAAAACACGTAAGTTTCAACTCTCATCTCATCTCATCATCTTTTAAGTGCAGGGAAAAATTTATAGTATATATACATTTGTAATAATCATGATCAACCCATTGCTAGCTCACTTCAGAGCACGGATCTCCTCACAATATAAGAAGGGTTTAGCTATAGTCCACCTCGCTGGCCACAGGATTGGCAGACTTCACACGCCTTTGAGAACGTTAAGGACAGGCAGATTTCCTTCACCGTTGAAGTGAGCAAGTGATATTTGCATTGTTTTAAAACGCACATAACTCTGTAAAGTTGTGAGGTATCGTACCCCCGTCGTCTGATTAGGAGGCGAATGTCCTAACTACAAGGCTATCACAGCTTCATATCATTGCTCATTCTACCGTCCGACCCCCCCGTTATCCCAAACGTCGCCTAAGCCGAGGTACGGCGTCAAAGGAGGCGCCCTTAGGCAGACGTTCCCTTAGTTTCTTAGAGCCCTAGGGCTCAAAATTTCTTCTGGCAGAGCTTCTTTCCGAAGCTCGTCAAACACCTCGGTTACGCTGTGGCAACCAATAGGGTGAGCACAACTAATACAGTCCGAAAAAAAAAATCCTCATTCCTGAATATAACATCATAATGCATAGATCTGCTAAAACGTATTTATTTAACTTTGTCATCAAAACTTGTTGTAACAATAGTAATTTTAGACCAAAAAATCTAATTATAGGTGAATAGCAACAAATTAATAAGTCCATTATCACTTGTCGTTACGTCACGCCTTATCAGTCACCGTCAACCCAATGATACATCAAGACCCGAGATATGTAATCCGAAAAAAAAAATTAATACTATCAAGTGAATAAGGATATTTTTTATTTATGTCACAAGTTATAAGAAAATCGATATTCCGGAGAGTCTGGCAAGTATTCATGTATCGAATCGTCATGGGGGTAACACCTTTTTTATGAAAGGGCTCCGTGTATATATGATTTTTGTAGTCGATTAAATCTTTTTTTTTAATTATATTCATGATCAACCCATTCTCGGCTCATTACAGAGCGCGGGTCTCCTCTCAATATGGGAAGGGTTTGGGTCATAGTCCACCACGCTGGCCATGTGCGGATTGGCAGACTTCACATGCCTTTGAGAACATTATGGAGAATTATCAGGTATGCAGGTTTCCTCATGATGTTTTCCTTCACCGTTGAAGCAAGTGAAATTTTAATTGCTTAAAAATTAATAATAAAAATTATATTAAGTTACATATTTTGTTACATTAATAATAAAATTATAGCTTTAAATATTGGCATTTTCAAGAGCGAAAGCAGAAAAAGCGATACCGAAATCCTTTATAAGCTTGCTATCATCGCTTCAATAGACCAATAGGTCAATAGATTGGTAAGTTTTTGGATATGCGAAGAAAGAAGAAAATGGGCTAGTTAAAACGACATTCCGATTTGCCGTTTTAACTAGCCCATGTTTCTTTTGACAGATACAAATCCACAAACTAAAGCAGTTTATAAAATTTTGATTTTAACGATGTATTTTCTTGATATTTTTTATTCTTAATATTTTAAACACTTATAAATTGTATGTATGTATGTAAATTATTAATTGGACGTAGTTGCCAAATTAAATAAATGATAATTATTTGTAACGAAATGTGTATCTCAGACCATAATCATCGCTGGTCAATATCTATACTATGAGTAAATACTCGCTTGCTGCATTCAACATTATCTAACCGCGGTAACATGACTTGTCTGATCGTAGGCGCGGCTGTGTTAATTGTGCTGCTGGCATTATTCCTGAGGAGGAAGGACCCCGAGCCTATCTTCGGGGTATACTCGGTACCGGGGAAATGGTATTATGTGAAATACGTTGCGTTCGCCTGCCTTTATTACTATAGAAAGGTGAGTTTATCATGTTTTATGCTTACCTTATTTATTAGAGTTATATCTGTTTGCGGTTTTTTATCATGTTTTATACAAAACATAACTCCGACGGTTTGTAGGTTGCTGTGCGAATGAAGGACCAATTCACAACATAAGCCTTTATGCTTTAATTCACTTGTTTGCATTTGTTTTTCCGGGATTAAAAAAATATATATTATATCAGTTTTGGGTTTTTAATGATAAGAATTATGTATGAAAGAATTACCTACTGCCAGACTCTTTCGCATTTATAATTTATAATCATTAATTATTTCATAGAGATACAAGATTTATATGTTTGTTTGTTTGTATGATGACATATTAAAATACTGAAAAGAATTCAATAATTCGTTAAAAGTTTCTGTTGTATTAATTTCAGTGATAATAAGACTTCAGTATGAAATAATTATATTTGTATATAAAGCCAATAGAAATAGTGCTCTCGAGCTGCTTAATCTTCCAGGTTCGAAACTTGTCGGGTATACACCGACGATACACGTAGGTACCTCAAAATAGTGCATTTTTACTGAGCCCCATGTCTATGTCTACTAAAGGTCCTATAATAAAGGTCCTAGATATTTAACGTCATCCGGACTCATTCATGGTCACGGCGGACTGAAATCCAAATCCAACAAACCCAAAGTCCCAACACTCCTAAGTTGAGGTCGGAGTCTCACAGGAGACGCCCTTATTACGTTACGTTCCCCAGATGTCGTCGAGCCCAAGTGCTCTTCTCACAGGATGAGCTTCGCGCTCACTAAAACACCCGGTGACGCAGATATAACCAGTAGTTACCTGCTTTACAGCCCGGTTACGCTGTGGCAACCAATAGGGTTAGCACAGCTTATATACAGTCCGTAAAAAAAATATTCTTACCTGCTACTGTCAATTCGAAACAACTTGTCTACTAAATTTTATTAATATAAATACCTACCCTTCAAAATCACATGAATTTAAAACCAAGATATGGTCACGGTAATATTATTTATTTATTTATCTCCTCTTATTCTAGCTTGACAGGATAAAAACCTAATTTGCTAGAGGAGCCTAATATAAAAGTATATAATGTATATAAAAATTGCCTAAATTTAAATATTCCGGTAACATATTATCCATGATGTTTCTCTTGTTCACTCAGATTGCAACGGAATATATAAATATATATTACCGTGACATGGTGGTAGGCAGGAACTGTATCATATATATGTACATATGTATAAAAGAGTTTGTATGTTTGAACGAGCTTATCACGGAAATGTTTATTTTTTTACGTCAGATAGCCCGTTTATTGAGGCAGGTTATATTATATTAGAACGCATACGCCATGTACTTACTTGTCACAGTGGCTTACAATTTTGCTACGGATGGTGAAGTCTATGAGCATACACAATAATTGATTGATAAATACAGATTAAGAGTGCATATTTAAGTATCGGTCTTTTCTTTCCGGCTTGGCATTCGGTGATCTCTCGTCAAAACGTTAGTGAGTAGCATCGACTAAGTAAATTATTATTGTCTATGCTAACAAGTCCCTATTTAGATTCTCGGGTCAGACCTCATCTGTTTACTAACGGTATTCGCTGAAAACAGGTGCCCGCCCAGAGTTAGCATCGGTTATTTGAAGCATTATTTTCTATGTCTCAGATGATTAAAAAAACCCAAAAGCGTGGCATCTGCTTTACTAACTAGCCGTAAGCAATCGCACTTTGTTGTTATCTCTAGTAGAGGATTTTGGGATAAAAGTAATTACTTATTACTATTGCGTACTGTATTTGAGCAGTGTGGTGAGCCTGAGGTCTGATCTTGCCCCCTTTCTCCTGTGAGAGTTATATAGATAGGTGTTGTGTATCGAATGTTTTCTCCCAACCTACCCTATTTTTTTTGTTATTTTAACGTTTACGCTGGGTATGTGGGACTCCGGCGGCCAGAGTGGTGACCAGAATACCCACTTTTTTTTCGCACTGACTATGTGCTAACCCTATTGGTTGCGACAGCGTAACCGGGCTGTTTAGCGAGCTTCGGAAAGAAGCTCTGCCAGAAGAAATTTTGAGCCCTAGGGCTCGAAGAAACTAAGGGAACGTCTGCCATGGGCGCCTCCTGTGAGGCCAAACCTTGGTTTAGGCGGCGCGAAAACCCAGCGACGCTCCTTCGCGTCGCCTGGTGGCTGGCTCACGAGAAAACTCGCGCCCTCATCCACAACCCAGCCAGCCCCAACCTACCCAGTTTGCTCGCCCTTTTAATGTCACGATACTAAGTGTTTACATTCCAATAACATTTATCGTTCCGTGGAGTTGTTTTGTTTGTATTAGTATTTTGATACTGTGTAGGCGAGTAAATATAAGTGATAAATAAGGTAGGTTACTCGCTAATCTTCGTTACCTACTCGTATACTTGGCAAAATTGACCATTTCTTAACTCATTAATTTTAGACTATGGCATTAGGACTTTAGGGAGTAAAGTAGGTAGTCGTATTTAGATTATCGATTTACCAATTAGGTGTTTATAAGTTGTGGCACGTAAAAAGAGCTCGGATGGTCTCACTGCACAGTGGACGATTTGATAAAATAATACCAGAAGCTGTATAAGGCATGCGTTGTAGGTAATCTCTCTAAAATAAACATTTATTTTAAAGACATTTACTGGGCCAAAACCTCATGGGCATTCCCAAAACACGTTATTATAGCTTCATCTTAATCTGATTTATAGTTGCGAAACGCATTTTTTTTTATATTTATTGCAGCAAAACATACATATAGGTATACAAAACAGAAGTAATAAAACTAAAATTGTCTAATAGTAAACTAGCATTATGCACCTGTTTTCCGAACTAGTTGAGACTGTATCTCGGAAAACAGGGCCACATAGAACTAATATATACAAATATTGTTTTTTATGTAGGTATATAAATAAGAGTGATAGTTATTTAGTCAGTGAGTGTTATTTGGCCAATTTTTTTAATGACAATAGTAGTCTATTGTCATTAAAAAAATTGACACTAAACTTACAATAATTATAACAAACACTTCATTGTATGCAACTGTAGAAGCTATCTTCTGCGTAGGTCGATCCTCGGAGATCTTATTACGTGATACGAACTTAACCGGTTCAAAGTTAACTAAAAAACTGGTCTGCATATTTTGGCAAAATTTGTCACACTGGCTTTCTAACATTTTTTTTGGACTGGACACCTGTGCTAACCCTATTGATTGTCACAGCGTAAGCGGGCTGTTTGGCGAGCTTCGGAAAGAAGCTCTGCCAGAATAAATTTTGAGCCCTAGGGCTTGAAGAAACTAAGGGAACGTCTGCCTAAGGGCGCCTTCTGTGAGGCCGAACCTCGGCTTAGGCGACGTTTGGACGAAACATGGGCACATTATTGTACGTGTGTACACTAAACTATTGGATTGTTGGTGGATTAGGCAATTCTTCGAATGAAACCAGGGTACTTCTTCGTTGAGTTTTCTTTGGGGTACCGCTATTTCTTCTATCTTCACTATTTACAACTTAGTTACTTCGCCGAAAACTGGTTGCCCTGAGCAACATTAGGCCGCTATTTATACAAATTTGAGTTCTATTATAGCCCTCCGATTTGACCAATCGGTCTCGCAACTTACGTATAACATTCCTATTTTGTTCGCGGTTTACGCTGTCCCGCACAATTACTTATTATATAGGTACATACCTACAGTTACGCTACAAAACATGGTTATTCGATGCTATTTACTTACTGCTAGATAACACCTGTTCAGATAAAAATAATTACGCAAGTTTATCAAGAGAACGATTAGTCAAATTGCTGAAATAATTAAAATGTAATTAAAACAAAAGTCAATTTAATCTAGTGGTTTCTGAATAAGTACCAGATGTACGTACAAGTTTTTTATCCTAATAGTTCCCACCACCACACTAAATAGGTTTTATGTCAGATGGGTTGAGAAAGTTACAAAGCTTTTATTAGCACCAGACATTTTTATTAAATTCTTGTTGTGGTTTGCAAATAGTATATCTATACTAAATAGTTATCTAACTATTTTTCTGCAGCTGCCCCAGTGCTCTTTTTCTGGTAATTTCTACGATTAACTCTGAAGCTCGTTTAGGGATCTCTCTATGAATTGAGACACTGTTAAACATGCCACAAGGTACCTAAGCCATTCTGTAGTATAAGTAGTTTAGGTTAAGAAACCAAGCTGAATTTATGCTATTCATGTAAAAATATCATATTTATATATAATAGCTATTGATAAAGGTAATATGTACTTGTACAGTATTCGAGCAAAAACCATGAAGCTGGGAAGGATGGGCGAGCGGGGCAGGGTGTCAAGGCCATAGCCAACCCTGCTGAAATGGACAAAGCTCAGCCTCTAAGCTACCATGCGAAGGTAAATCTTCACTCTATTTACTACTACTTTTTTGAAGACCTCCGTAAGTCAGCACGTGCGCTGTCGATTTACGAAGTTGGAGATCTTGGGTCGAAGTCTAGTATGAGTGGCTAGAGGCTGACTTGTAGTGAGTCCACTACAAGTTAGCCCTTAACGGAAATCTTACCTGGTGGTAAGTGATAAAGCAGACTAACCTGTTAGGGTTATGGTAAACCCATTAAGCTAAATCGCTTGATGGCTCGTCTGTCCGTAGAATTTATTTGGAAAACATTCCAGGGTTTGTCAGGCAGGTATTCAGTTTAGTCCTTGAGGCCATAATTTGGCTTTAAAGTGAATAAGCCGTATATATTTATGTTGTAATTTTCTATAAACTAAACATAGGTGTAAATTTTATTTTTAAAGGCATTCGACGCAGTGTTCTTCATATCATCGAAGAAAGAAGACGATAAGGATAAAGGTGTTTACGTAATATCGGGCTGCGAGCGACGGCCTATGGGAATGTGCAATGGCCTCTTTTATATCGGGGTAATTATTGCTCTGTTTATCAATTAAAAAATATTTTCAAATATATAAGTTTCGTTTACATGACCACCATAAATGTTACCCAAAACACTGACGCTATTGTCTACAATTAATAAGCACTTGATCGTGGTATAAATTTTTTCGACTCTAATGACCTGGTGTTTTAAGGGACAGCGCCGCAAAAACGTAGTTCAAATAGTCCTTTAAAAGGCACTTTTGACGCGCCAATAAATTACATAGTAGTGATTTGATGGTGATAACTACATTCGTAAATTTAAAACTAAAACTATGAGGGTTCCAAACGCGCCCCGGTCGAAGAAGAAGCCCACAACAAACTTAACCAAGTAAATTTTCTTTATGTTATCACCATCTCAAATCCACTAAAATTATATTAAGAGCTATCTTATAGAAGCAGATTCCTCGTAATCACTTGGTGGCTGGGTGAAGGAAACGCTCGCGCACTCGTCCATGCAACCTAGAACATTATTGGGTATTTCTCAACAATAATCTAATTTAAAAACGTAATTTTTAGTTGCCCGGCAAAGGTCTCCTTTGCAGCAAGAAGATTCCGGACACGGTGCTGTTCGGCGCTCCGATCGGTGAATTTGGAGCTGAGGGCATTAAGATGACCCCCGTCGAACCTATGAAGAAATGGATCGTCTCTTACCGAGGACCAATGTGGTAGGTAAATCTTATAAAGATACAAAGAATTGTAATCACATAAGCCTCGAGCGTCAAGTGTAAACCTAAATTGTTAATATCGGCGAACTGGGCCCCACGACACAGGATTACCTAGTGTGGGTACCAACGGATGTACTAAGCTTTGTAAAATTGATTTTGGCAAATAAATATTTTATATTTTTTTTCATTCACAATCACATAAGTGTACTGTCCTCTGTTCAGCTATGGAAAGGGGAGAGAGCACGTGACATGATATTGAGCACTTGACACGATCTGTCACCTCTCATACTCTTGGGTTTCTCGCTACCTCCTGGACCTTCAACTAATTAGTTCGTTTTCAAATCTTCTGAGGTTAGGACGGGAAATGTTAGAAAACACAAAAAAGTTTTTAACAAAAAATAAATCATTTTACAAAAACTGGTAAAAAAACTGTAGCTTCCTTGGGAGAAATTGTACTAAAAAGACAAAATAAAATATTCCTTATTTCTTTTCAATACGATTCAGGTACCAAAATGACCCAAGTAAAGTTGTAGAAGTAGAGTTCAATGGAGAGTGGAACGCAACCAGCAAGTACTTCGACTACGACTGCGACCTGCACCCGCCAGCCGTCATCAGGTCCATCGCGACAGAGAAGTGGAGTCGAGCATACTTCGAGGGACTGAAAACGTGAGAGTCATCTTCTCCTAATTACATACTTTAAACTGTTTAGCTCACTAGAATTGCACGAGCTATTACCACCCGTTCCGACGTCGTTGTCTCAAGCAACGTTTTGGAGACAACAGTTGTGAAGATATCCTGATTGAGGTGCTCCGGATACGGAGTTAATAGAAGCTGTATTCAAATGTTGATTAAATCATGCGTTGCATGATTATGATTATGATTGCGTTTTTAAAAACTAGTTAATTGCAATATTTTTGATTTCTTACGTTCTAAGAATATGTTGGTAGTGAGAGAGGTCCATGCATCGACGCATGTGATCCTGAAAACGGCTTCAAATGGGTGCAGCAGCGATCTTTCGAAATGCTGAACCTAACATGGCCATACAATCGGTTATTAATTAGACAGAATAAGATCTAATTCCTAAAAGTGCCAACATAATATTAGTTATAACTTTTCACGATTTTTTGGTTCCTGATCGCATTGGTTTTGTTCATTGGTTGGATTTAAGTGTCTGTGCAGTTGAGTTGACACTACGCTTATTTTTAAGAGGCCTCTTTATTTATTTAACCCATTTCGCGATATTACCTGGTTGGTTGAGATGGAAACGTACGATTTAGATGTAGTTAAACAGATTGATGACCCATTGCCCTTTATGGCTCAACCATTCCTGATGAATGTTAATTTTGCAGTGCCCACCAATCTCACTACGAGCAGTTTGGCGAAATGAAATGCAAATTTAAGATTGGCAGCGAATCCTACGAATACACTCTGCCTTCCTTCAGGGATCACAGCTTCGGTGAGAATTCTTATCTATTCTGACTCCCAGGCGCATTGTTGAGCGCAGTTGACTTAAATTCGAGGTCGTGGGTTCGTTCCCCGGCAAGGACAATTTAGAAATTAATAGCTTGTCTGGTGGAATCGCCGTGCATCGTCGTTCGTCAGCTCGGCAATTTCATCTGGTTGTAAGTGATGACGGAATCTAAGACGGTAGTGAGCTGACCCGTTAGGGGTATGGCAAATCCAAATGGTTTCCACTCGATATCGTGCCAAAACGCTAAATCGCTTGGCGACACGTCTTTGTCGGTAGGGTGGTAACTAGCCATGGTCGAAGCCACCCACCAGTCCAGACTCGAACCGGGAATCGAACTCAGGACCTCCAACTTTATGACAGCAAACGCAGTGTGCCACGGAGGTCTTCCTCTACTTCTTAAACCAACGCATTATATTCCAGGTCAAACACGGGACTGGAGTCTGATGCACCGTTACGCTTTCCATCACATCTTCCTGGAGGATGGCACCAATATCAGCGTCGGAGTAGTCTGCCAACCTTCTACCGCCACCAGGTTAACCTTAATTTTATTCTTATCATAGATTTCGTAACCAATTTTATTAAGGTGCCAAAAATATTGTCCAAATGGAAATCTAATGTATAAAATTCTTGTCACAGCGTTTATAACAAAACTGACCAATCTTTCTTTTTTTTTTTGTATATTCAGTAGGTCTGAGAATTGCCGTAGACTATTTTTCATACACCTAAGTGATTGTGATTTTTTTCTGCTTATGATTTGGCGTTAAAAATACATAAACCCCAAAATGTTTACCCTTCTACCACTAACCTTTTTTAAAATCAGAATTCAAGTGTTTTTGTATGAACAATATCGGCAGAACATTTGCCGGGTCAGCTAGAAATGTATAAAAAGGTCAAAGAGCGTGGAATCATGGAATATGAATAAAGAAGTTTAGAGTTTTGTAATGAAAATCCAGCACTTGCAAAATGCCTAGCAGGTTTTAATCCTTATTTATATATAGATTTGGACGTGCTAGAAAATGAATAGGGAATGAAATCCTCTCATAACATTCTGGTAACAATAAGACGTTACGTGCAAGACCAGATTGTTTCCAATAGATTTATTAAGGGTTGTTACAACAACCCTAAATAAATCACACAAGAAAATCTTTGCTTACAGGCATAAATAGGCATACTGGCGAAAAGGCTTTCCGTTTAGTGTTTGTCAAATTGTCGGAGAGTTATCTAACCAGCCGGTTTTAATAATGATTTATTATATAAATATGCCTAGGGTATGTAATAGAGTTACCATATATAAATGTTTCGACTTGTTTATGCAGTTTCGAGGTGGGAGTAGTGGGATTACCGAACGGTGAGGTATTGCCTGTGAAATGGGTAGACCTTAAGCTGTTCCAGCACGGAGAGGGGGGCAGCGCGCCCAAAGACTACGCTTTCAGGATACAAGCCGGGGATGAAGTATATACTATTCAGGTAAGAGATATTTTCTTTTTCCTAAGAAAAGTCCTACTATAGTGTAAAGGATTATGTAAATGATAAACAAGTATGGGTATGAAATATTGCTCTAATAAGATAGCTCTTAATATAATTTTAACTGGCATGTGAGATGGTGATAACAAAAATTAAATTTACCTGGCTAAGTTTGTTGTGGGCTTCTTCTTAGACCGGGGCGCGTTTGGAACCCTCATAGCTTTATTTTTAAGTTTACGAATGTAGTTATCACCATCAAATCACTACTATGTAAATTATTGACGCGTTTAAAGTGCCTTTTAGAAGACTATTTGAATTTGAATTTGAATTTTCTACCATGTTCGGACATTCCAATTTCGGGAAGTCACATAATCTATACTATTACATCATCTATGGAAAAAAAATTGGTTTTTCAATCCATTTCTTTAATAAGACCTATGTTGTGAGCGAGGATTGCATCAGTTTTAATAAAAGATTTTTCACCCAGTAAATATCATTAACTCATGCAAACTGACTGAATCAAACGTGTGAACTGCAATAATTTTATTTAGGTTAACAATCGGGCTGATTTTTATACACGATCTTAGTTTTAAATTGCATGGTACTTGTAGATTGCTGCCAAAATTAATATCACTTTATACAGGTTCTGGTGGAGTATGAGTCGGTCCACTACGTGTCCCAGGAGTGGGAGGCGCGGATGGTGGAGCGTTTTTGCTCGTTCACCGTGAACGGCGTGCGCGGCCAGGGTGTGTCGGAGTTCCACTACCGGCACCGGGACGGGCGGCCGGAGAGCGCGGCCCGGAGCGACCCTGAGTGGTTCCGCACCATGTGCCACAAGACTAGGGGCGCAGAAATATAACACAATCTTTGGAGTTAGTCAAACTTTTGGGAAATAACAAAATAAGACCTCCTTACTCAATAATGTTTTTAAAACAATTAAAATATCACTTGCTTGAACGGTGAAGGAAAACATCGTGAGGGAACCTGCACGCCTGAGAGTTCTCCATAATGTTCTCAAAGGCGTGTGAAGTCTGCCAATCCGCACATGGCCAGCGTGGTGGACTATGGCCAAACCCTTCTTACATTGAGAGGAGACCCGTGCTCTGTAGTGAGCCGGTAATGGGTTGATCATGATGATGATCATGATGACTTAATATTCAGTGTTTTTTATGAGAAGTTGCGTAACAGTTTTGCGATGCCTGTATCTAGATCCCAATGCCTCCTCTGTCATAGAAAATCGTGATTTGGAGTTTAGACGTTTCTCCTAGCTAGGCTTTTGGTTTAGTTCTCCCTCTACACTTGATAATGCTATGCTTAGAGTTAAAAGCTGGTACGGAGTTTGACAAGATTAAGTGATATTGGCATGTTAAGTCATAGCATGCTTTTTAGTAGGTATATCTAAGGCCATCAAAACCTTGTATTGTTTTATCCATTAGGATTCTTTTTGTTATTTTTGTAAAATAAAGATTTAATGTATTCATACAATCGTTTTATTAATAGCAATTTTGAAGATCTAAAGATAATATTTTTACGAGCTCCGTGGCGCAGTGTTCACGCTGTCGTATTATAAAGTTGGAGGTCCTGGGTTCGATTCCCGGCTCGAGTGGTCTGGTGGCAGGCTGCAGCTGTGGCAAGTTACCACCCTACCCACAAGGACGTGTCGTCAATCGCTTAAGCGTTCCGGAACGATGTCGCGTAGAAACCAATTAGGAGTATGGGTTTACCATACCCCTAACAGGTTAGCCCGCTACCGTCTTAGACTGCATCATCACTTACCATCAGGTGAGATTGCTAACTTGTAGTTGATAATAAAAAATAAATATAATAATAATAATCTAAAGATAATATTTTTTACGACCTCCGTGGCGCAGTGTGCTCGCTGTCGCATTATAAAGTTGGAGGTCCTGGGTTCGATTCCCGGCTCGAGTCTGATCTGGTGGGAGGCTGCAGCCGTGGTTAGTTACCATCCCAAGCGATTTAGCGTTCCGGCACGATGTCGCGTAGAAACCAATTAGGAGTGTGGGCTTACCATACCCCCGTAACAGGTTAGCCCGTTTCCATCCTAGACTGTATCATCACTTACCACCTCATATTATTATTTTTAAGTGTTGAGAACTTCTCTACGCTTCTCCACCTGCGATACGGACCCGGCATGCTGAGAAGATCATCTCCTTTTCTTTTTTCGGATTAACTAGTTACGCTGCATTTAGATTTCTCTACACAATGTCACAACTTCCAATTCCCCAACTGACCATGACAGAGCCTTGGTAGGCTTTATTAATACGTTCAACTGTCATGCGTTGTCCACTACCCAATCCCTTCGCTGGTCCCAGGCTGTATGCCCCAATCAGTCGTCAATGGATATTGTCTATTAGATGATCAACTGCGACCTTGATTTGTCGGTCAGCAGCCGTCCTTTCGCCACTCCAATTATACCGCTAATCGAATTGATTGCGCTCTGGGAATGAAATAATTGCAGACTAGCATCCCATCATGTATATTGGGTGAAGTTTTTTCTATCCTTCTTGTATGCATATAAGCATTAGGATAATGCTTGGCGATTTTTATCCCTGATGGAAAGGAAATCTACTCGGGGCACGGTTTACTCAAAAATGTTAATTCACTCTCGCTTTAAACGATTGAAGGATTGATATCTAAACTATAATTTATTTAGTGTATATGTTAGTAAGTACGGAAAATATTATGTTCCGTACTAAAAATGCGCGCGACCAAGCTCATGAATAAGACTCCCAGATGGCTTCGAAACTAGTCGGGCATAATTCACATTATGATTGTTGATTTTTTCATTAATCTCTATAAATTCACGTCCCACTAGCCGTGCATAAATTGGATTTGAATTTCACTCACGACAGTTTAAAAAATCTCTACCAAAGGCTAGTCTATCTTTCTAGGCTATCTTTTGAAAAATAACACCTTATTTTTTTAGGTACTTTACAAAATACCGTCTCTTAAATAGAAACTTACAAGCACACTAGCTAAGTTAATTGATACGAAGATTTTTTTTGGAATAGTAAATAATTATTTATATATACACAACTACATATGTACAATACATAAAGAGATAGAAACAGAATAATTTATTAACTGATTCTTATTGATAACATTTTAAATTGAACTTTTAATGTCGCGATAGTTAAAAGATACTGTCTCAGCTTAAAGTTATGGTTAATAAAGTACCCACAACGCTGGTATTCTGTCAGTACCATGCTGAGGAAAGTCCTGTATTTCAAATTTCAATAGTTCACAAGCTTAACATCTAAGTTATGTAATAAAAGAGAAATTATAGCGTTTTCACATTTTAGCAGCGTTTTTTATTAATTTAAGCTTAGATAGATAGATAGATAAAATCCTTATTGTACATTTAAACTTAGAATCTAAAACAAATAAACCGCGCAAAGGCGGTCTTATCGCTTAAAGCGATCTCCTGTAGACAACCTTTTGTGAATGGAACAATTTAATCTGAAACTTATAATACTATCCACTAGACCAACGAGGAAGTCAAGTTGGGAACAGATAATCTATTCCCAACGTGACTTAAAAAAATGATATATATGTTACCCACTGTAGATGTGACCGGTAGCGTTTAGGGTCCCAAGTATAGGCAAGCTGCTTATTGGTACACCGCGGCAGTTAGTTAGTCCGCCTCGGATGGACAGACATCATTTTCGACCTGTTGGATTTAAAACATAACGTCCCGGTGACGCGTCTCCACAGTCAACTCGTCTCGAGTAAGGATTAATTTTTTTTTAAACCCTCAAAGTATTTCCATAGCTAATGTATATTTTTTTGTTGCATTTTACTTGTGTACAGGTGTTAATTCTTATTTTATTAATAAGTATGTTTTATAAAATATCAAAACGAAAAAATACTCTACCAATAAGTATATAATAGGTACCTCTTGTATTTCTTTGGCTTTTATCATAGCCCGTTTACGCTGTGGCAAACAATAGGGCTAGCACAGCTAATAGACAGTCTGAAAAAAAATGGCTTTTTTATTTATAAACGGTTGTAAATTCCATTTTTAAATCAATCTTACCACTAAAAAGTTACGAAAAGGTTGTATATGTTTATATTATAACAAGACAAGTAAAAAAAAATGGAGCGTTGATACAGAGTAACAAATGCAAAAGCGAATGTTCTAATTTCAAAAAGCGATGGTAAGACGCCATTTTGAAGCAAAGGTAGAGTGCATGATTTGCTTTATGCCGGAAACAGAAGCTAATCAAGTAAAATATTCCAACAAAATAATCTTTTTCAAACGTCATTTATTGAGACGAATTCTAAATGGCAGTTCCTACATATACAGTATACAGCTTCCTATAAAGACGTAGCTCGATTCAATGGGTGGTTTCTAAAGCCATTTCGAGACACACGCAAAATTTATTTTCTTATAAAAGAGGCAAAAATGGAATACCAGCTCACTATGACAAGAGTTGCTTAAATATGTTGTAGCTAAAAACAAAACCAGTCTTATTTATTAGATAGGTAATATTATATATAAAGTAATCAACTAGTTACAAAATTAAAATAAAAGCTTTATAAAACTTCCTAATTTGTTATAAATGACGATGAAAATATCACTTGCTTCAACGGTGAAGGAAAACATCGTGAGGAAACCTGCATGCCTGAGAGTTCTCTATAATGTTCTCGAAGGCGTGTGAAGTCTGCCAATCCGCACATGGTCAGCGTGGTGGACTATGGCCAAACTCTTCTCATATTGAGAGGAGACCCGTGCTCTGTAGTGAGCCGGTAATGGGTCGATCATGACATGACATGACGTTTTAGGCTACCTTTAAAAGTTAGCTAAAAACTAGCACGCTGTATGAGACAAATGCGATGCTTTGTTCCATTTTTTTTAAATGTATATGCTTAATATAATATATATGCTTTTAAATTTCATATTCCACTTTGTTTCATGGCGTCATCTACGAGTACCAAGCTATATAAACCACATCTTTCATTCTCGCCCGTAGACTTGGAATTAGACTTGTCAAATAAACTAAATAGGTCCCTATGAATAATGTTTATTCACCAGGGACTCAAAATGGATTTTGATGCAATCCTCGAGGACGTGGGTGAGTTCGGCCGCTACCAGAAGCTGGTGATATACTTTATCCTGCTGCCAGCGGTGATCCCATGCGGCTTCCACGCGTACGCACAATTGTTTATGGCGGCCGACGTCAAGCATTGGTGCAGGGTGCCAGAGCTGGAGTCATTAGAAGATTTGGAGCTGGCTAGGAACATAAGGTATGGTATGGTATGGTTAGGCTATCTTATTTAGTGTGGCTAAGAAAAATTCCGTACGCAATTATCTGGCTAAAATAAATTCGCGAATGCTTCGGTCCTGATAGACATAAGATGTCTAGTCACTATATCTACTAAAATCCTTCGCAGAAATCAATGTACATAGATTGAGACATGAGTCATGAGTCCAAAACCTCCTGTTACTTTCAGTATACCACTTGAGCTAAGAAATGAACAGCTGGAGTACTCCCAATGCAGCATGTATAACCTAAATTACACCGACATAATTAGCAAATACCCGAATATAGATGACAATCTGGGTAGACAGGACACGATACCCTGCCCTGATGGCTGGGTTTATGAAATGGATACTTACAAAAACACTGTTGTTGTTGAGGTAAGCGTGTGTTTCAGTTTGTATAAATGGATTAATAAAACCTTATAATAGGTACTCAAAACTATTTCAAGTAATATTACTATGTTACTATTTGTAAATTGTCTATTACGGTTGAACTCATAACATAAACCGTTGAACACCTACTCAGGGTTAGATTAACCGCCGGATCTAACTCGGATCAGCGTTTGGCAAACCTCGAGATATTGTTTGGTCCAAATTTCTAACCTTATCTGAAGACCAAAAGCCTTCGGAACGTGCGTGTTGCCTCATAACTGAGTGAACTATCTATGAGGACCTCATAAATTCTTTTTCGTTAAGGCTCAGAGTCATTCAGCGAGCGATAGAGACAGCTGTGCTCTTACCATCTCTACATAATTTAGCATTGGTCGTCAATCGATTGAAATGATGGTGATAAAGAAAGAGCTGAAGAGAATAATGCAAAAGACGATTACAGATACAGCTATCATGAGAAAATCACTATGAACAATGATGCAAGTGAAGAAAAATAACTACGAGAGACGAAGATTAAAGACATAAAAAAAATTACTTACTTACTTGTCACAATGCATTTTAAAGCTCATTACAAGCGTCAATTAATTTACTATTATTTCGCAGTGGAACTTAGTATGCAACAAGGATTTCTACCCAACATTGGGCCTGGTACTGCTCGCTGTTGGAGGCATTATAGGAAACTACATATTTGGCTATCTCCAAGACACGCTAGGACGAAAGCCCTCCTTCTTCATCTATCTGGCTATTGAGTGCGTCTTCGGCGTGGCCACAGCATTCGCTCAAAACTATACCGTGTGGATAATTTATAGATTTGGCGTCGGGTTCACTGTACCAGCCATTATGGCTACACCTTATGTTTTGGGTTAGTATATATATTTTTTAAAAGGTTTGGTATTACTCAGCATCAACTTCTTTAAGAAATAGTCCGTTATACTAAAGTCCATTCAAATATTCCGTTGTCATTCCGCAAAATCATCAAAATGTTAAGAAAATAATCGTACGATAATGATCTACTACAAAATCGAGCTTTACCGAAGTGTTAATACTTAATATCTATACAATGAAATCAAAGGGCTTATTGCTATTAGTACAGCAAATGACTGTATGGTGTTTTTGTTTTATTTCAAGCAAATTGTTATTTTTAATTTCAGCGATAGAACTAGTGGGACCAAAATGCCGAACTCTTTGCACTATCCTATCAAATATAGCCTACTCTTTGGGCCTGATTCTATTAGCTGGTGTTGTCTACTTGGTCAGAGATTGGCGGCATCTGGCCTTAGCAAGTACATTACCTTTCGTCTGCTTCTTCCTGTACATATGGCCAATGCCTGAAAGTCCACGCTGGCTGCTGGCGAGGGGGCAGTTTGAAAAAGCTGAAGTTATATTGAAGAAAATGGCCAGGTATGTTAAAGGTATAACGAGTAGAATATTACTTGTACTTTTCTACGTACGTTACTTGTACTTACTGGTCTTTACTTTTCGCGCTTGTGAAGTCAACATCTCCTGAGGATGATCCGGTGGCGGGTCGAAACGTGCGTAGAGGTTCTAGTGGAAGATTTTGTGTGGTGTTATATTATACGAATCTCCCGGTTGTCGGCGGAATATAGCAAATTATACTTGCTGTTTATTGTTTAATATAACTTGTCCAAGAAAAGTTTCAATCTGCTTTTTTTTTGGTACCACAGTAATGTCATAGTAATGTTTAGTAGACGGGAAAGCTAAGATCACTTTTGCTCTACTGGATGTTGGTTTGATAAGTAAACATTTGTTTCTCAGAATCAATGGCAAATCCTTACCAGCCAACTACATGGTGCAATTGCGACGCAAATATGAGTCTGACAAACTAAAACAAGATTTAGAAAAGGAGAAGTCGCGCAAATACGGAATATTGGACCTGTTCAGAACGCCTAACCTACGGAAGAAGACGATCATCATAACCTTTATCTGGTTCACAAACACTAGCGTGTATGTTGGACTTTCATACTACGCTCCGGTGTTAGGAGGGGATGAATTTTTGAACTTCTTCTTAGCTGGTATAGTGGAGTTACCCACTTATATGTTTCTGTGGCCATCTATGGAGCGGCTGGGAAGACGATGGACTTTATGCATGAGTATGGTGGTCGGCGGTATTGCTTGTTTGACCACGTTTTTGGTGCAACATGGTAAGTTCTGTAGAATATTTACGATATGGGAACAGTACCTTTCTAAAACATAAACTAGTCGAAAACTTAATGATCATGAATAATATGCATATTCATCATCATCATTTCAACCGATAGACGTCCACTGCTGGACATAGGTCTTTTGTAGGGAGTTCCAATGGCCACGGTCTTGGGCCGCTTGTATCCAGCGGCTCCCTGCGACTCGTTTGATATCGTCTGTCCACCTTGTTGGGGGTCGACCAACGCTACGTTTACCGGTGCGGGATCCCCATTCCAGCACCTTGGGACCCCAACGTCCATCGGTTCTCCGAGCTATGTGCCCCGCCCATATATGCATATTACATGTATGTTTTTCGTCAGTCATGGATTTGGCAGTGGAGAAATTCAAAAAATTAAGAATTGGATTATTGTTAAAATTAAATAGCACTGTGATAGGGCCTTCGTATGATACGTAAATTTAATGAAAAATAGATATAACAATACTTTGCGTAGTTATTGTATTGTTTACTTATTCCAACCTCTTTTTTCAGAAACAAACGTCACTCTAGCCCTTTACTGCGTGGGTAAGATGGGTATTTCTTCAGCATTTGTTGTTTTACCTTTAATGGCTTCAGAATTATATCCTACAGTTGTGAGAGGGCTTGGCATGAGTTTAAGCTCAGTGCTGGGTATGCTTGGACCTATTTTCATCCCTTTAGTAAACTATTTGGTAAGTCTTAATGCAATTTAGACTTATAATGTGGCTTCGTGTTTAAAATATGCTTAGAATAAATAGAGCTTGTAGAAAAATCATATTATGATATTAAGGATTATATAAACGATAAAAAAGCTTGGGTGTGAATTGCTCTATCTACATAGGTACTATAATTTATTGTTGATTATGTGAGAAACGAAAAAAAAACCCGGCTAAGTTTGTTGTGGGCTTCTTTTCAGATCGGGGCGCGTTTGGAACCGTCATAGCTTTAGTTTTAAGTTTACTAATATAGTTATCACCATGAAATAACTACTATGTAAATTATTGACGCGTCAAAAGCGCCTTTTAAAGGCGCTATTTGAATAAAGATTATTTTGAATTTTTAGAATATAGAATTTTATAAGGGTAATAAACGAGTATTAATACTTACTACAGTATTGGTGCTAATAGCGTGTAGTAATATGAAAATTAACTGAAGAAGCATTTACTTGCGTGTACGAACATAATGGATAAACGTTACCATAACCGCCCTTTTATTTTTTATGCGTAATTTTTTTTACTATTTTTCAGGGCTCTGATATTATGGTTCTTCCCCTTATCATAATGGGAGCATTACTTGTGGCCGGTGGCATCGCAAGCTTACTCCTTCCAGAAACACTTAATCAACATTTACCGCAGACTCTAGAAGATGGTGAAAGAATGGGCTTAGATACAGACTTTTGTTGTAGTCCACCAGTGAGAGAAACAAAACCAGATGAGGACGAAAAGGAACAAACGAATTGTAAAGATTGCAATGCATTATGTACGTGCCAGATGGTGAATGTAGCTTTAAACGAAGACGTAGCTCCTGCTATTGATAAAAACAATGAGAAAATTGAATTTGTTGTAGTACGTAAATAAATATTTACAAACTAATTGTTAAATTATATTCCTTCCTTATTTTGCACTGGATGAAATAAAATAAAGCTAGTCGCAGAAAATGCACGTCCTTTGGCCTGATATAAGATCAAAAAGTAGTCGTGAATGGAAAACTGTCCAATGGGTCACTCAGGGGTATTCCAAAAATTGGTGTCGCTCAGGGGTTCGTATTCGACCCTATTATGTTCCTCATTTACATAAATGACCTTACTTATCTTACTAATGATGGTCACAGAAAATAATTGTTTGCTCACTATACATCACTAATGTTTAAGTTTAATCGATGTAAAATAGCTTTGCAACAAGTAAATAGCACGTATGAGAAGGTTGTAATAATAATTTGGTACGTAACGATAGCACAATGTGTATAATATTCACAACCAAATTTAAAGTACGTAGCTACTTTAAAACTGGTGGATACGATAGTGTCTTAGGAATAACTTTGGATGCCATCTAAATACACACATTATAAAACACACATTGAAACATACCGTTCATTTTTACAAGAAACTACCAGGTGACATGTGTGCGCTATCTGTCAATCAGTTCAAAGTTGATTTTAAACGTAACTTGATGGAAAAGTAGTAAAGTAATGGTATAAAGTCCTATTATAGTTTATAGGTTTCCGTAAATGAGAAAAAAAAATTGAATGTGAATTGTTGCTCTGACTAGGTTTGTCTTAAACCCCCTTATAAATAAAGGTTGTGAGGAGTAAATTTGTAAATAAGGTAATAATAGTTGTAAGTGACAATGTAAGAGAGTGAAAGTAAAAAGTGGGCTTCTTCTTAGACTTGGACACGTTTGGAACCTTCCGAGCTTTGTTTTAAGATGACGATCGTTGTTACAAGTTGTTTGTTACAAGAAGGTGAATGTACGCATCATCGCGTCTTTTAAAGGAAAATTTGAATAAATACTATTATGATTTTGAATTTTATGATCCAGCTGCAATTTACGTTCCTCCATTATTTTAACAAGATCTATAGCCAAAAATTTAGCAACCAACACTTATTTTTTCGGAAATTTACAAAGACTGATGGAAACAAGGTGTAAATGTTAAAATACCAAGAACATTGTTCCGCGGGTTTTACTTCTATCTGTGAACTTCACTTTGGCGTATTATGTCAATGTCAATATCATATGTTTTTGCGGCTGCTTTGCGATTGTCAAAGAGAGCATTTGCTAATTCAAAAGGAAATAAAAATCGAGCCTCTAACCAAGAATTGAATTCAAATTGGAAATTAAAATCACAACAAAAAAACTCAATTACGAATTGGTGTTTCTATCATGGCGTCATCTTTTCTGCGTCCCAACATTTTAACGCGTCATTTAATAAAGCCGTTCTACCAAAACAAACGTAATTCTGGATATGTTGTGCTGTAAGTGATCTTTTATTATAATCTTCTTCAACAATTCAGATACAATAAAAATGTAATCATCATCGTCAGCGTCGTTAAAGTGCCAATGCTGCACACAAACGAAGTGAGATTTTGAGATTAAATATTGGTCTAATGATGGTTGGTGGGCTTATGCACATTTATGACATTATCATATGTACTAATATATATATATTGTCCCCATAATAGGGACCCTTTGGCCTTAGATGCTCTCCGAGGCTTGTAGATGAGATATAGGGTTAATTCGCATAACTAATAACCATCAATTATCTAGTTACCAATTTCGGAAATGTTGTGTAATAATGCTTGGCATTTTCAAATGATGAGGGTCGGGCCATGAGAAATAAACTGTTTCAACCTAATATATATTAAATAAGAAATATTACATAATATTATAGTATTTATTTATTTATATTTGTCTCTTATTTGTAGTATATACTAAATTTGTTTTCTTGTCTTATAATTACAAAACAATAAAATAATGACACGGATTCCCCCTGTGTGTGTATGTTTCATTATTTTATAATATTTTTAAAAAATAAGACAAGAAAATAAAATTTATTTATTTATTCAAAGCATCACCAAAAGAATTATATCAAAAAAATAGGCATTTTAATAACCATAAGTGCTAGATACACATATAAATCAACTTAGAGGTAACTACAGCATGCATAATAACTCTAGCTGAAGCTAATAGGATGTGTATAATCATCATCATCATCATGATCAACCCATTACCGGCTCACTACAGAGCACGGGTCTCCCCTCATTATGAGAAGGGTTGGCCATAGTCCACCACGCTGGCCATGTGCGGATTGGCAGACTTCACATGCCTTTGAGGACATTATGGAGAACTCTCAGACGTGCAGGTTTCCTCACGATGTTTTCCTTCACCATTGAAGCAAGTGATATTATATTTTTTTTTTAAATGTGTGTGAATAATATGCTAATTTTTAAAAATTAAATAACAGCAAATAACAAAACAAAACGTGTTATTAAAGAACAGAATAAGTAACATTTGTTTTATTAATATAATAAGGGAGATACAGGTATATACACTCTATACAAAATCTAACCAGACAAGTGCTTTTAATATTTTTTTTTGAAATTGTACAGTTTGTCATTAAAAATATTGATTGAATTATCTTTAAAAACAAAATATTTGTATAAACTGCTTAATCAGGGTACCAAAGAGTGGTGACCAAGATTAGTCATACAAATTTGGTGTGTTAAGTGGAACAGGGTAGCAAGGAATATTAATAATAGTAATTTAATTAATTCACATTTAATATTTATAGAAAATAGTTTTTTTAATTATAAATATAAATTATACAATGGTCTAATAGATTATGATATGAGGAGCCAGATAATTTATTTGCAGAACTTTTAATAGACCAGCCTTTGTGATAAGAACCATATTGTAATTTATACACTTCCAGTAGTTTCACAAAATCATATACACCATTTGACGACCGCCGTGGCGCATCGCGTGCGCTGTTGCATTTTAATTTAAACTTGGAGGTCCTGGGTTCGATTCCCGGCTCGAGTCTGGTCTGGTGGGAGCTACCGTGGCTAGTTACCACCCTACCGACAAAGATGTGTTGCCAAGCGATTTAGCGTTCCGGCAAGATGTCGTGTTTCCAATTAGGAGTATGGGTCTACCATACCCCTAACAGGTTAGCCCGCTACCATCTTAGACCGCATCATCACTTACCATCAGGTGAGATGCCGTCAAGGGCTAACTTGTGGTGTATAAAAAAAAATATACACTGAATAGTTATATTGATTAAAAATGATTTTACTGTACATTCAAAAAATTTGAAAAGCATAGTCCAACTCCTATAATTTATTTTTTTATTTTTATTATGCAGTTTGGAATGTATTAGGTTGCTCTTATGATGAGTTATAATGAATTTTATCATACATTTCCCAGGATTCCAGAGATAGGCGAAGATGCAGACAGAAGTACGCTGCTCTCAGAGAATGGCTTGCCAGAATTTAATGATTTAACCATTGAGAAATGCATTGCCACAATAAGCAAACAAAGTTTGGAATATGAAAATGGAGTCAGACAAATTGAGGAGTCTTGCATAAACTGCAAAAATGCATTTGTGGAAATTTTCCAGCCTCTTGAAAAACTAGACAGCCAGTTGGAACTGACATGGGGTATGGCAAAAACCCTGTACTTGGGTAACAGTTCATTGATGCCCACAAAGTCTTATATACAAATACATGAAAGAGCTCACAAAGCTAGGTCGTCAAAATTTAATAGTGTACCAATCTATAATGCTGCTGTTGATGAAAAGAACCGATTGAAAAAACTTACAGATCAGGAACAGAGGCTTTTAGAGAAATACATATTAGAAGGCAAGCTTAATGGACTTGACGTCAAAGGTGCAAAACGTGAGAGACTGAACAATATCTTAAATGAACTTCAAAAAGAGAGAAGTTTAATCAGGCAAAAAGTTTCCGTTGCTACTAAAGTGTTTAGTAGCATTATAAATAATGAGTTGGTAGCCAAAGAGTTTCCCGAAAGTCTTGCAAAAGCAATGTCCATCAACCATGAAGCAGATAAAGGCCCTTGGAAATTGACTTTACAACCCCATATCTATGAACCATTTATGCAGTATTGTCCTGATAGAAATCTAAGGTGGAATGCATGGCAAGCACATGTACAACGCTGCTCAGGATATGTTAACAAGGATTTGGAAACCAGCACAAATATAGAAAAGGTAAGGGGTTACAGAAGAGAACAAGCCTCTATTTTGGGTTACGATTCATTTGTAGATATGAGCATGGAAACTAAAATGGCTGGATCCGTAGAAAATGTAATTAATGTTCTTGATAATCTTCTTACAACTGCGCGACCAATGCAGGATGTTGAACTTGATATGCTACAAAATTATGCCATTGAAAGAGGTTTTGACTCAAAGCTAGAGCATTGGGATATTCCATATTGGCAAAGAAAACAAAAATGGTCTCTCTACAGTTTTGACGAGAACAAAATTCGCGAATACTTCCCTTTGCCCAAAGTTATTACCAGTCTCTTCAATTTGTGTAGTAATCTCTTCAAAATACAAATCGTTGAAAGGTCAGACACGCACACTTGGCATAAGGATGTTAAATATTACGATATTTACGATGAAACATATAACAAACCTGTAGCAGGATTCTATCTTGATCCCTATGCTAGAGAAGATGAAAAGATTCGCGTTTACGATGACGCAGGGTGGCACGTTTCGATTCGCCAAAAGAATTTTGTCATGAACACACAACCCCTATCTGCTCTTATTTTTAATTTCCAACCGCCTGTTGATGGAAAACAATCATTACTAACTTTTAAGGAAGTAAGCGCGTTATTCCAAAGATTTGGGCATGCTCTTCGACATTTGTTGACAACTGCTAATTATTCCGAAGTGGCTGGGTTGTCTAACGTAGAATGGGATGCCGCAGAAGTATGCGGGCAAGTGATGACGCATTGGCTTTACGATCAGCACACTATCCAATCGATCAGTGGTCATTATAGAACTGATGAGCCGTTGCCTGATGAGATCGTCCAAAACTTGCAAAACATTAGAAGACATATGGCAGGTTACGAATTATGCAAGGAATTGTATCTCTCTAGATTGGACTTAGAATTGCATTCCAAAAAGATTTTTTGGAGAGATATTGTAACGGAACTATGGCCGAAGTATAATGCTTTGCCGTTCGATAAATACGACTCCCACGTTCTGTCGTTTACGAAAATATTTTCGGAAGAATGGGGGGCCGCATACTACTGCCATTTGTGGTCGAAAATGATCGCTGCTGACATTTATAGTGCTTTCGACGAAGCAAGGGAGAGCAATCAGGATATTTTAACCATCAGTAGAAGATATAGAGACACTTTCCTAGCAACTGGAGGCAGTTGTCACCCTAGCGAGGTATTCAGAAGGTTCCGCGGTAGAGATCCGTCGCCTCATGCATTACTGAACAATCTTGGGCTCACAAAGAAGATTGTAAATGAATAGAATGTTAACGTAGTCAATTCATTATTTTGTGTATTATAAATTAATAACTACTATTATAGTGTTTATGTAAACTAATCTTTTATTACTAGATTATTAATATAAAAATATGTCACGTTTCTGTAACTATATAAGTCGCACGTAGCCATTAAAACTAGTGTTTTAACAAACACAAGCAATTTCAAATTCAAATAACCTTTATTGAAATAGTCCTTTAAAAGGCACTTTCGAAGAGTCAAAATTTACATAGTAGTGATTTGATGGTGATAACTACATTCGTAAACTTAAAACTAAAGCTATGAGGGTTCCAAACGCGCCCTAGTCTAAGCAGAAGCAAAAGCCCACAACAAACTTAGCCGGATTTTTTTTAATGAACATACATTAAATTTTCATATATATATATATTTGGCTATGCACTGTCATTATTTTATAATCTTTAAATTTATCTCTTAATGACTCTCTGGGACCTAATTTATATATCGCACGAACAGCCCTCTTCTGCAAAACGAAGCATGTATCATATGCCGCTGACTGAATACATACGCAGACACAAAAATAAAATTAATACATAAATAGCTATTATAAGAAGAAAAAGTAAGTAACCTATTGTATCATCTGCCACTGAATGAATATATATGCCAACTCAAAAATACATAAGTTATAAGAGAAAAAGCTCATGTTTTAACAAACAGTAGCATGTATCATCTGTTGCTGAATAAATACATATGCCAACACTTGGTTGCACCGAAATTGGATGGGAGATGGGAAAGAAAATAGGTTATTAAGTTAAAAATTAGAAAATTTTCAAATTAGGATATAATTTTATTTCTGTGAACAATGACTTGGAAAAGTTGGACAATGTTTAATATTACTTAATCGTAACAAACTTTTAGCTTTAGAAAGAAGGTCTTAATCTGAATCAGGGTTCTGTTCCCAAGCTCTTTCCATGTCATATATATCTTTTTTGATAGTTTCATCATCCGGTAACAACTTGGCGGCCGCTTTCATTTCATCGATCGCCTTGTTCAGATATCCTAAGCGGGCGAGTGCCGCTCCTCTACGAGCGATGCATTTTGCTCGGCTCCGGCGATTGCCTTCACAAGGCGGTCTCATCAGATCCAAGGCTGTGGAACAATCTGTCGCCTGAAAGAAAATGTTTTGGATTACTTTTTGCTTTAAATTATAGGTAAGGATGCAATATCATCTTGATGGATAGCCAATCATCTTTATTAACAAAGTGTTTGGATACAGAACATTATAGAAGAGAAGTAGGATGTTAGTGATATACGACCAACGCCTTGATAACGCATTCATAAACTTTGTTTAGCTGATTTGGGTAAAAGTGTATTGGACCCTTTGTCCTGGCATAATCCAAATTTAACATTGAGGATTAGATATTAAAAACCAAGATCTAAAGTTTATAAATATCCTGCGTAAAAATCTTACACATTTATTAAAGTTTCCCAAGGCAAAATGAGTGACGGATCTATTGGCATAAAGGCTTGGTAATTTATCCGATAAAGTAATTCCGTGTGTATAAGCACTGATGGCGCCCAAGAAGTTGCCACTTCTGAAGAATTCGTCTCCTTTTTCTTTGCACCATTGAGGATCTTGTTCTTCTGGACGCAGATCTTCGGATACGAAACCTGGATAGTTGATAAATATAAAGGAATATCAGTGGATAGCGTTGCAGGATACATTAAAAGTGATTTGATAAGAAAGTAAACTTAGCGTTTCTTTGACAAGCGTAGTAAACTTTAACTAGGAGTTCAAATGTGGTGGTTCAAAATTGGATCAGATGGTTGTCAAATATTAGGTAAAATCTATTCTTACCGGTAGCTCTTCTTGCCATTGTTATATTCTTCAACCATGCTTCTTCTTCTTGGGCAGTCGATTCCCTACTTGGTGTTGGAAAAGTTCGTAGAGTATGGGTTATCTCTAAATTGCCCATTTGCCTTAATTTCGGCAAAACTCTTTTATTAGTTTCTTCAATTTTCTTTTCAACATATTCTGATTTTACTACTTTCTTTTCTTTTTTTCGGACCACTGTTTCTTTTCTGATTGAGCTTCCAATTTTACTTTCATCTTGTTTCTTTATTTTCTCATTTATTTTTGTAACTTTCGAAATATCTTCGTCTGACGAAGGCAGTTCAACTATTTTGACACCAGAACTTTTTGTTTTAAATTGTGTATAGTGTTCAGTTGTAGATATTTTCGCATAATCGGAAACGTCCTCTTTATCGAACAGCAATTCAATAATTTTATCACCGGATCGTTTGGAATGTTGATTATTTTCGGCTGTACTTGTTCGCCATTTTTCCAAATCGTCCATAGCTTTTTCACATTGTTCGTTTCTTCTTGAGTCCATTAAATTGTGCTGTTTATTATCAATATCCATTGCTTTTTGAACTGTAAATCTATCCAAATTACTTTTTTTAATTGCTTTATCTTCAGCTTCCTGCTTAGCTTTTTGTTGGCATTCTTCCAGTATTTTTTGGCGAATTGCCATCTTGTCCTCTTTTGTTAATATCTTTGCTAAATATTCCCATTCAGTATCATCCTTTTTGACTAAATCTAGTAAAATAAAATCGTCCTTTACGATACATTTGCTTTTTTTAATATCTACATCGTGCAGTAAAAATACTTCAAATAGAAATGGTTTAAAATGTGCTTTAACATAACAATCTGTAGTAAAGAGATCTACCTTTTCCTTATAAACTGGATCCATTGGAACTCTTATATGAACATTGGTTGTACTTTGAATCCATGAGTAGTCTTTCACTAATATTGGCATTTTGGGAAATAAGTGTTGATAGAGATGCGAGGATATATTTAGCAGTAAAATTCGTAACTTATTACCGAAGTGATTCTGTCACTATTGGCAAAATCGACTATACCTTTTAGTCGTTTCCATGGCGATTAAAGATTTTGATGCACAGACAATAAAACGTTATATTATATCTGCTTTATAATACTTTAAAGATGATACATAGATAAAGTCAAGTTCGTTGAAATATGTAACACAAGAGTTTTTCTTTATGTTCTTCACCTATCTTGATAATATTATAAAGAGGAAAGATTCGTTTATTTATTATTTGTGAACAATAAACTCTGAAACAAACAACAAAAAATATCATCATTAAAAATAATACATGCTTTATTTAATTTACTAGAAATAATAATATTTCCGCCAGAAGTAATGGTATTTGTAAAGTAAGCCAGTAGAAAAAGCGCTACCTAGTTATTTTTACTGTGCACGTTGTACACAATAAGTACCTTATGCAAATATACAGATCTTTAGTAAAACATTCAAACTACCCTCATAGCAAGTTTTTATGATTTAGTACAGTTAAGGAAATTTAGAATAGAATAGAGTAATAGGAAATTAAAATTACGTTCAGAGAAACTTTTAGGTATTATGCTAAAATATAACATAAGAAACGTTATGATTCTTAGTTAACGCGGATGAAATTATGAGAAACAGTAAATTTTTTATTATTAAAAAAAATATCTAGAAAGTAAAGAGTACCTCGTGAATAAATTACTACTTACAAAAAAGATAGCGAGACAGAATTAACTATAGCTACTAGGAAAGATTTGATAAGAAAGTAAGTGGCAAGACATATGCAAAATCCCACTTGAGCAATTAGAAATTATAAATATCCAAATTGACCTGAGTAAAGTTTGAGGTCCTGGGTTCGATTACCGGCTCGAGTCTGGTCTGGTGGGAGGCTTTGGCCGTGGCTAGTTACCATCCTACCGACAAAGACGTGTCGCCAAGCGATTAAGCGTTCCGACACGTGTCGCGTGGATACTAATTAGGAGTGTGGGTTTACTATAACTCCCCGCCACCATCTTAGACTGCATCATCACTTAAGTGAGATTGCTTTCAAGGGTTTACTTGTAGTGTATTAAAAAAAAGTACGGTAATCGAACCCGGTATGAACCCGATATCAGTCCCACTATGGAAAAAGAAGGACGCAAACAAAAGGAGGCACGTCGAATCTGTAATCAAAGTACGACCTGTCTATATATTTTCCTTTCACTCGGCTACGCCTGTGAGATAGTCAAAAATAGGTCACGACTTCTCTGAGATGTTGTCACGTAGCCTGATTGGTTAGTTTCGAAGAAGACGTTGCTAGAAACGGAGCTATTTTTGCGCGGAGTCATAATATAAACAAGTTTGATCAAAATATAACAACAATTTATCGTGTTCCTAATTTTTAAACGAGTTACCTGACGTGTAGTTTTTTGTATTTGAGCAAAATAGCAATTTGTTTTTTTTTGCTCATATTTAGTCTTTATGTAGCAAAGTAGATATGCTAATGATGTAGATTCATACATTAATTTTATAAATAAACAAGTCTTTCTTATCTCACACCGTAAATGTTTACTGAGATATAATTACTTTAAATGTATTTCTTGCATTGTCTGTGGGTTAACAACCAAGTTTTAATAAGCAATAATTCTTTTGCGCAAAATGAGTTCAGGAAAAATCCAAACTGGTGAGTATATTATTTTGAATACAACCCTTGTAGCATTGTATCGTATTTATCATCATCATCAAGAACAACCCATTACCGGCTCACTACAGAGCACGGGTCTCCTCTCAATATGAGAAGGGTTTGGCCATAGTCCACCACGCTGGCCATGTGCGTTTTGGCAGACTTCACACGCCTTTGAGAACATTATGGAGAACTCTCAAGCGTGCAGGTTTCCTCACGATGTTTTCCTTCACCGTTGAAGCAAGTGATATTTTTAAAAACGCACATAACTCCGAAAAGTTAGAGGTGCGTGCCCGGATTCGAACCGCCGACCTCTGATTAGGAGGCTGACGCCCTTACCACTAGGCTATCACCGCTATTTATATTGATGCAATAAAATTATATTTTACCCACTGTTTGCGACTTCACTAGGTTCTTGCTGTGTTAAGCTTACTTTAGCTTAATTGCACTTAATTATATTTATCTATTAAATATTATATAAGATACAATTATCGTTTGGCTTGCCCATCATCGGATGGCTTTAGTCTAAATCTAATAGCGTAAGTTTGTTCAAATTTAGATTAAAATCAATTTTATTATAGATTGATGTATTAATTACATTCTGTAGATTTTTATTATTAATGTACAATGAGTTAATTAGGTAATCTTACATTTTTTTTTATCCTCTACAAGTTAGCCCTTGACGGCAATCTCACCTGATGGTAAGTGATGATGCAGTCTAAGATGGTAGCGGGCTAACCTGGAAGGGGTGTGGTAAACCCATATTCCTATCGATTTCTACGCGACATCGTGCCGGAACGCTAAATCGCTTGGCGACACGTCTTTGTCGGTACGGTGGTAACTAGTCACGGCTGAAGCCTCCCACCAGACCAGACTCGAGCCGGGAATCGAACCCAGGACCTCCAACTTTATAATCTGACAGCGCGCACGCTGAGCCACGGAGGTCGGGTTACATCTAAATATAATCCAAAATGATTGATTAAAATATTTATTAATTTGTAGAGAACGTGAATACACTGTTTTTTCAAGTCCAAAATCTCAATAAACAAAGCTTTATTGAATTGCTTTTGCAAATGTAAAACATGACAGGCCCATGTCTGACGCGATAGGGTTACGTTCGTTCGTTTCACTATTTGAGAGTTAGATCATCATCCCTGAAGTGTTAAAGGAAGCTGTTCATAAAATTGTCTCATTTTCAGTGAGAGGAGATGTTTCGCCCAAAGTCCTAGGAAGGACATTAACTCATGAGCACATGTGTATGAAATTCACTCATTTTTACCGGGAACCCCCGGAAGAGATAGAGAAAAATTTCAAGGACGGTTTCACATGCAGTAAAATAGGATATATAAGGCAGTATCCATACAGTTCCCGGTACAATCTGCTGTTAAATGATTCAGATGCTCGGGACGCAGTTTTGAGTGATGTACACCTATATAAGTCACTGGGTGGAGGTTGGTGCTTAACTCAGCTTAAATAATAATGTCCAATTTGCTCAAATGCATGCAAAACGATAATCGGTGGAGTGGGAGGTTTAAAACGTGGTGTCCGGGTTATAGCACATTTACGACCACAAAAATTTCCCAAACTCGGGCTTTGACCTACTGCTATTATATTTTTGACAACCTCCGTGGCGCAGTGCGTGCGTTGTCGCATTATAAAGTTGGAGGCTCGAGTCTGGTCTGGTGGGAGGCTTCGGCCGTGGCTAGTTACCACCCTACCGACAAAGACGTGTCGCCAAGCGATTTGAGCGTTCCGGCACGATGTCGCGTAGAAACCAATTAGGAGCGTGGGATTACCATACTCCTAACAGGTTAGCCCGCTACCATCCTAGACTGCATCATCACTTACCACCAGGTGAGATAGAAGTCAAGGGCTAACTTGTAGTGTATAAAAAAAAATTATCTAGTCAAAAGATCTGTAAATTTTGTGCCAGATTCTCTGAGATCTATATTTTTATATTTAATTCAGACAAACCAGTGAGGCAGTTATCATATCCTTTACTATAGTGTTTAATTACCAAAATAATAAATAGGCTATAGATAGAAAGAGTCGTTTTATTACTCAAGAAAGCACCTCTTTAGGAAACATAACTCGATAAGTCTTTACTCTTAATAATCCCTATCATCAATAAGATCAGCCTACCAAAGCTTCTGGACAGCCTCTTTCGTCGTACGGGTTAAGAAATTTAAAACAATGATTTCACTATTCCCAGGTTCTATAGTGGAGAACTCGACGTTAGGTCTTGAAAAAGACGTTGGGTTTTACAAGCAAGTGTCTGAATCAACGGACGTTCATATTATCGCTGGTACAGGACATTACATAGCGGATCTGCAATCCGAAAATACCCTTAGAAGCAGTAAGGAAGATCTATACAACCATATGCTTAAGGAACTGACTGCAGGATGTGTGGATTGTCCGTCAGTTAAAGCTGGTTTCATGGGAGAAATAGCAAGCGTGTGGCCGTTGAGAGGTTTGTGGTAAATTTTTGCTGTCCTCTTTATAAGGAAGCTCTTCCTTTCCTCCTATTAACGTGCCTGATTCCAGGATTATATAGGTATATTTCTTCTTTTTGGACCCATATTCTAGCTTGAGTCTTCACATCGGTTGAGAATTCTCTTTCGCGGAAAACGTCACTTTAACCATCCAAGCTCAATCCAGAAACCTAGCAATAAACCCTTCAGATTGCCAGTGAACGCAGTTGTGGACCCCAGATAGTATTGTATATTGATCTGCTATGTTACCTGTGAGTTACTGTAGAACGTATGATGATCTTTTGGCTGCTTATTGGCTTGGCTGATGCCCCTGAAAAGACCTCAGTTTACTGGGCTTAAGATTTTCGTGTTGAGCATTCCTGTGCAAAAAATTATGAGGGTAGAAAAAAATACGTTTTATGCCGGTACCCATACGTGAGAGTTTATACAATTATCAGTCCAATTTTGAAGCTGATGTTGTCCCATGAAGCTGTCTAAATCTCAAAACTTCATACATAAAGATATGCACAATAGCGAACATAAATAAAATAGAAGATCTTTTTGGTTATGTTATGTACACACCAGCCTTTTACAGATTTCGAACGGAAAGCAATAATGGCGGCAGGAGAACTTCAGTCGCAACTGGGTTGCGGAGTAAGTTTCCACCCGCATCGGGATCCTGAGGCGCCCTTCGAGATCATTCGTCTCTATGCTGAAGCCGGCGGGAATGTCGACAAGGCTGTTATGTCGCATTTAGATCGTAAGTCAATAATGCTTAACCAGTTGTTGTACACGAATTCGCCATAGTTTGTTTTTCTAGGCTAAAAGTTCAAAGCGGAAGGAATTCACAAATTACGTTAATCTTTATTTAAATATAGACATATCTCAGCGGCGTTAAGAGCTACTGGCGAGTGTGACAGTTAAATGTAGGTTTTTGTTTTATGGTAAGTGATGATGCAGTCTAAGATGGTAGCGGGCTAACCTGTTAGGAGTATGGTAAACCCACACTCGCTAAATCACTTGGCGACACATCTTTGTCGGTAGGGTGCTAACTAGCCATAGCCGGAGCCTCCCACCAGACCAAACTCGAGCCGGGAATCGAACCAAGGACCTCCAACTTTATAATGCGACAGCACACGCACTGCGCCACGGAAGTCGTCAAGGTACTTATATGCTGTTACGCAATATGTCATAATGCTCACTTGTGTTGTGCTACCCTTCTACGTAAATTCAACGGTTATCAAATTTAGGGTGTCACATTTGCCGGGCCGATTCTTATTTTTAGTTGCATTTATTTATTTATTTATATAACATCTGCCTCCTAATCAGAGTTATGTGCGTTGTTAAATAATTAAAATAACACTTGCACACAACACTTGAAAACATCGTGAGGAAATCTGCCTGAAAGTTCTCCGTAATGTTTTCAAAGCCATATGAAGTGTGCCAATCCGCACATGGCCAGCGTGGTGGACTATGGCCTAACCCTTCTCATATTGAGAGGAGACCCGTGCTCTGTAGTGAACCGGTAATGGGTTGATCATGACGTATATTTATTGACAAAACACTTGAAAAAATTAATTTGTAAATACCTGTAATTATACATTACAGTTGAACGTTCATTTTATATCATGGTTTCCTGCAAACAAACGCATGCTTCTTGCCAAATTGAAGAAAGATATATAAATTAATTCTCTAATTTTATTGCACATTACAATATTTAGATTCCAAAACAAATAAAAACAAAAATAATTAACAATGATAATGCGCAAAGGCGGTCTTATCTCTTAAAGCGATCTCCTCCAGACAGCCTATTGTGAAGTTGTATATAATTGGTTTTCAGGAACTTTACTGGACCCCGCTAAACTGTTGCAGTTTTCTGAACTGGGTACATACTGCCAGTTCGATCTATTCGGAACAGAGGTTTCGTACTACCAGCTGAATGTCGACACAGATATGCCGTCCGACGCTCAGAGGATCGCCATGATCAAGCAGTTGATTGCAGAAGGCAAGGAAGACAAGATACTGATGTCCCACGACATACACACTAAACACAGATTGGTGAGCATTTAGATTTTCCACAGCACCTTACAAACATTTACATTTATTTAGAGATTCGTGAGGCACAATCTATAAGCACCTTTAAAAAACGAGTGAAGGATCACTATTTGTCTCAATCGATCGAGTTTCGATTGGATTAATCGAAAATTTAATTTGGTATTTTAATTTTTGTGGGCTTAATTCCTTTCATGTGTATCATATTATTTTTATACTTATTTATAAATCTACATGTATGTATTCCTTTATATTATGTTGTACCATGTTCTATAGCATCTTTTTGCGCGTTGTTTTCCTAGAACAAATTGCTATTTAGCGATCCCTATTTTACGCTGCCAAATTTTACCCTGTCTAACCGCTTGATTTGTATTTGCATTTTGTATTACCTGTGGTGTACAGTAAAAATGTATTGATTCATTCATTCTATTTAGAGATTTCAAATATTATCTTGCTTTTATTGCAAACATTTGTATTGGTAAGTTAGATAACTTCGATGTGCCAGCACCGTCTAATATAGCATGCATTTTAGAAATCTTCAGCAAATTCTAAAGAGGCAGCGCACATTATTAATCTTACTTATTATAAATATCATCCTTCTTTTTTTATATAATAGTTACGGCACTTGACGGCAATCGCACCTGATGGTAAGTGATGATGCAGTCTAAGATGGTAGCGGGCTAACCTGTAAACCCATACTACTATGTAATTGGTTTCTACACGACATCGTGACCGAATGCTAAATCGCTTGGCCACAAGTCTTTGTCGGTAGAGTGGTAACTAGCTACGGCCGAAGCCTCCCACCGGACCAGAGCCGCGAATCGAATCCAGGATCTCCAACTTTAAAATGAAACAGCGCACGCACTGCCATGGAGGCGTCAAAATTTCTTATTTTTTGTCACGATTTTGTGTTTTCAGACTAAATTCGGCGGTCACGGCTACAGTCACATAATCACTAATGTCCTTCCAAGGTTGAAGCACCGAGGTGTGACGCAGGAGGTCATCGACAAAATAACTATTGACAACCCAGCCAAGTGGCTGACCATTGTCATTCCTTGAGGACTTATGGAGAATCTGTGAATATATCCGCCGCGCTGAGCTTAGATTAACCCATTATATCTGTGGTGATCTGTCTATGATTCAATTACAAAAGTATGAATGTAATAATTAAAAAAAAAAAAATAACAATTACTAAAATAAACAATTTATTTTCATTACATCGATATCCTTATATGTAAAGTAGAGAGGTTAAGTGATTAATATTCAATTTTTTACTAGTATTTACATTATTTTATTGTTGAATGCCTTAAGACCGGTTGGGTGGATAGACAAATATACAAGACATGTACGTGGCCAACAAACTATATTTGAACATACGCCTGAGTTTAACCGTCCGACCCCTCCGTTATCCCAAACGTCGCCTAAACCGATTTTTTTTTGTCGGACTGTCTATTAGCTGTACAAACCCTATTGGTTGCCACAGCGTAACCGGGCTGTTTGGCGAGCTTCGGAAAGAACCTTTGCCAGAAGAAATTTTTAGCCCTAGGGCTCGAAGAAACTATGGGAACGACTGCCTAAGGGCGCCTCCTTTGAGGTCGAACCTCGGCTTAGGCGACGTTTGGGATAACGGGGGGGTCGGACGGTAATGGCCTAAACCGAGGTTCGGGCTCACATAAGGCGCCCTTAGGCAGACGTAACCTTAGTTTCTTCGAGCCTCAAAATTTCTTCTGGCAGAGCTTCGTTCCGAAGCTCGCCAAACAGCCCGGTTACGCTGTCGCAACCAATAGGGTTAGTACAGCTAATAGTCAGTCCAAAAAAAAAAAATATTCTATCTGCTGTCTGAAGATTTTCGATAAGATTGATTATTAATATTTTTTTTTATCCACCACAAGATAGCCCTTGACGGCAATCTCACCTGATGTTAAGTGATGATGCAGTCTAAGATGGTAGCGGGCTAAAATGTTAGGGGAATGGTAAACCCACACTCTTAATTGGTTTCTACGCGACATTGTGCCGGAACGCTTAATCGCTTGGCGACACGTCTTTGTCGGTAGGGTGGTAACTAGCCACGGCTAAAACCTCCCACCAGACCAGACTCGAGCCGGGAATCGAACCCAGGACCTCCAACTTTGTAATGCGACAGCGCGCACGCTGCGCCACGGAGGTCGTCAAATATGGGCTGTTAATAGTGTTCTTGTGACGATTAAATTAACATTACTCATGGGTATACATTTTTCTATTTTCTTCTATAGTTAAAGTTTTTTATAGCTAGAGAATAAATGAATATTCACAAATTAACAATTTGTCAGTGTAGAAAACCAGTATTGGGCCACCTGAAACCTCTAATCGTGCCCTATCGCTCTCATATTTATTTGACAAGTCCAATATGAGCTGACTTCTAAGGGTAAAGGGTTATCCTATCCTATATACTATATATTATATTATAAATGTGGAAGTGTGGATGTTTGTTACTCAATCACGCAAAAACGGCTGATCGGATTTGGATGAAATTTTGCATAATGAATAGAAGCAGGCGTTACTTTGCGGAAGTCCATGATAAACAATAAACAGCAAGTATAATTTGCTATATTCCGCCGACAACCGGGAGATTTGTATAATATAACACCACACAAAATCAAAAGTCATTGACTTTACTTTTTTCGCTTGTGAAGTCAACATCTCCTGAGGATGATCCGGCGTCGGGTCGAAACGTGCGTAGAGTTCTAATGGAAGATTTTGTGTGGTTTTTGTTGTTGATATTTTGCATGCATGTAGCCTTTGACATGGAAAAGAACATAAACTACCTTTTAAACAGATTCCTTAAGAAGTTCCCGAGGGAAAATCGAAAATTGTTTTGGAATTTGGTATGAATGTCGCCTACGCTGTGGAAAAGGACATGCATTTTCTATACCGATCTTTCTACAGTTTCCGTGGGAATATTAAAAATTATTAACGAGCGAAGCTTTATACCCAAATCTCAAGTCCACCCAGAAGAAGTCACGGGCAGAAGCTAGTATCTTAATAATTCTGTGTGATTACAATTTAAGATTTTTGTGCAATGATGACTGGATGAAATAATTCCCTTAGTTTATTTCTAAGCCATTTGTAAAACAGTTAGTCGTAGTCGATCATACGCGGAGTATGAATTGTGGGTTGATTTGGCGGCAAGTCTGAGGAATTTTCTGTATCCTTTTTTTTTTGCAAACGAAGATACGAATACATAACAAAACAATAAAACTCATTGTTTTCAATTCAAAAAATTGAAAACCTCCGCGGTTTCCTGCTAGCCTAGTAACTAGAAGTGAGACTTCATTTGGACGCGCCAATTATGGTCAGTATGAACAGGAAAATATTGACAATGTCCAAGTACAGGTTCAAGGCCGCGAAGATGTACTCCTCAGGAGAGATGCTATACTTGTGCTTGCCGCCCATCATCAGCTGAGTGTCGTAGACAAGGTAGAGGGAGAAAATGAGCGCGCCGGCGGAAGCGTACAATATTGTCAGAATATTGTTCCTCATGATTATCGACAGGATACCTGAAACAAATTTAACTCTGTGACTCCAATAACAAAAAAAAAGCAAATTTTGAAGTTTCTACGGCAGGCTAATTTCTATATACTCCAAAAAACACTATTCTTGACGACCTCCGTGGCGCAGCGCGCGCGCTGTTGCATTATAAAGTTTGAGGTCCTGGGTTCGATTCCCGGCTCGAGTCTGGTCTGGTGGGAGGCTGCGGCCGTGGCTAGTTACCACCCTACCGACAAAGGCGTGTCGCCAAGCGATTCAGCGTTCCGGCACGATGTTGCGTAGAAACCAATTAGGAGAATGGCTTTACCATACCCCTAACAGGTTAGCCCGCTACCATCTTAGACTGCATCATCACTTACCATCAGGTGAGATTGCCGTCAAGGGCTAACTTGTTGTGGATAAAAAAAAAATCTAGTTAAATTTTGCATAGAGCATATATGCCTGTATTTCTCCCTTATTCGTTATTATGTAATTATAGTAATAAAACAAAGGTTTCTTATTATATGTTCCTTTGTAATAAGTTTTTTCTGTTTATTATTTGCTGTTAGTTAATTTAAAAAAAATAGCAAATTATTAGCGTCCTATAAGCGTCGACTAGAATTATTATACATGCTGTAGTTACCTCTAAGTTGATTAATGTGTATCCTAACGCTTAAGGTTATTAAAATGTCTATTTTTTAGATATAATTCTGTTGGTGACGCTTTGAATAAATAAATGAATTTTTATTTCCTTGTCTTATATTTTAAAAATATTATAAAATATTGAAACATACACACACAGAGAGAATCTATGTCTTTTTAGTTCATTTACTTTTACTTGTAGTTTTGTACCGCTTGTTTCCTTATTATTAAAAATGAATGTTTTTGAATGTTTTAGTAAAAAAAAATGCCTTATTTGAGCTGTCTTGATTGGACAAATACATACATAGATGTATATGATATGTCGTCCATCAGATATGAAACATCGACAAATTAATCGATACACATTATGATTTCACTAAAGATTTCTGAACTTGTTTATTTTAAATTTTTTTACTCATTAAGAGTCAATTGGTTTTGTTATGATGCATCACATAATCTTATATACAAAATTCTCGTGTCACAATGGTTGTGCCTATACTCCTCTGAAACGGCTCGACCGTTTGTTATGAAATTTTCTATGCATATTCAGTAATTCTGAGAATCGGCTACTATCTATTTTTCAAACCCGAAAGTGATAAGTACCCCAAAAAATGTTTTTATTTTTTGGATAGTTTTTTTAAATTTTATTTTTGTATTATGAGGCATTGAAAAATACATACAACCCTAAATTTTCACTCTTCTATCGTCGACCCCTGTTTTAATAGTCATTTAAGTAATTTAATCGTTTGTCACCCCGCTCGATAACTGAACAATTATCGTCTTTATTGTGAATGTTTTTCATTCTAATTCGACTAAAACTTCCCTGAGCTTATTGTAAAACTAAAATTTATGAACATAAACAATATTTATGTTATTTTTATATTCCCTCATCGTTCACAGCGCTCCGTGCCTCTTTCACTCATATAACTTACTTACACACAATAAGTTAGTTATTTTTTTCTACAATAGAAACTCCCCAGAAATAATTTATATAGCAAAACAACTTTGCCGGGTCAGCTAAATTACTATAAATTTTAACTAAACGACAAGAAAGAACAAAGTACAAGAAAGTTTAAAAAAAAAACTATACGACGTTCGGTTGAGTTTCAATCGATTACGTACACTAACACGTACTCGTAACACGTACATACGCACGTACGTACGATGACTCGCGTAGGACATACGGCCCTGTCTACGACACCTCTCCCTTCCTAGTTTTTACTGAACCTATCTATTGCGGGTTTTCTTTTGAGTGCACTCTTTACATTAACAAGTTTTTTTTTATATACTGTATTCTTATGTACTTTGTTCCCAATAAATAAATGCTTACCAAATATCAGCAGGACTATAGAAGCGGCGACGAGCGCTCCGCCCATCATAGTGAAGTCCCACTTAGTTTGGAAGGCGAACAGTGTGAGCCCCAAACTCACGGCGGCCGTTATACCGACGGCGATCATTACCTGCAAAAAAGACGCTGTAACTTTAGTATTTACTTCGGCCGTGGCTAGTTACCGCCCTACCGACAAAGACGTGTCGCCAAGCGATAGCATTCCGTCACGATGTCGCGTAGAAACCAATTAGGAGCTTGGGTTTACCATACTCCTAACAGGTTAGCCCGCTACAATCCTAGACAGAATCATCACTTAGAATCAGGTGAGATAGCCGTCAAGGGCTAACTTGTAGTGTATATAATTGTGTATTGTACCTTCTATCTTACTTCTCTATTGTATTTGTGTTTATTTTCTGTGTTGTACCATAAAAGTGTCGTATTATTTCATTAATTCCTTCATCTATTAAGAGGTTGCTTTAAGATCTTATGTAGTCCTCTCAATATGAGAAGGGTTCGGTCATAGTCGACCACGCCGGTCATGTGCGGATTGGCAGACTTCACACGCCTTTGAGAGCATTATGCACTCTCAGGCGTGGAAGTTTGCTCACGATGTTTTCCTTCACCGTTGAAGCAAGTGATATTTTAATTGTTTAAAAACGCACATAACTCCGAAAAGTTAAAAGTGCGTGGCCGGGTTCGAACCCCCGACCTCTGATTTGGAGGCGGACGCCCTAACCACTAGGCCATCACAGCTTGTAACCATAAAACCATTAAAAAATTACAAATAATTACATAAACAGAAATGAGAGGCACAATAGGCGGCCTTATCGCCAAAAAGCTTTCTCTTCCAGAGAACCAAAGGCGTGGCATGGCAATGTATCAGAGTAGAGGAAATAGTTGAATGACCTGTCTGTTTACGTACGTACTGGTGCCATTTTGTATGCCGATTCTTTTGTTCACTCTGCCATTCGTGGAATAGGGCATGTCTTCCAATTATAGGTACCTGAACCCCGTCCTTCCATGGTATCGTGATAAAATCGATGAGCTCATAACGAACCCGTCATATCCTGATAAGCAATCTACCTACTACTCATTTGGCTAGCTTTCTGATAACGTACGTTATCAGGATACAATATGAGTGTTACGGCGTATTAATAGATATTTCACAGGTCTTACAGCAGATTTATTTTAATCAATAATGCTGCAAGAGGCAGTCAGTCAGTCAGTCAGCAATGGGTCGCAATCAATCCATTTTTAATAAAAATGTTTTTTTTTTTTTTTTTTCGGACTGTCTATTAGCTGTGCAAACTCTATTGGTTGCCACAGCGTAACCGGGCTGTTTGGCGAGCTTCGGAAAGAAGCTCTGCCAGAAGAAATTTTGAGCCCTAGGACTCGAAGAAATTAAAGGAACGACTGCCCAAGGGCACCTCCTTTGAGGCCGAACCTCGGCTTAGGCGATGTTTGGGATAACGGGGGGGTCGGACGGTGAGTGGTCCGTACGTTTCCGAGGCCGTGGATGGAGCCCACGTCCGGATGACGTAAGATAGCGGGGAACTCGTCTTCGCCAGCGAAGACGGTGTGCAACGTATGATTGTGTGGTAGGTGGTACGAGTATGTTGTTAGTAGTCATCTGATAGTCAGGGTCATGAAGGATATGTTAAGGTCTCCTCTTTCGGAGAGGAGCGCTTAGGTCGGGGGAGAAATGAAAATGAGTAAGTAACGACAATATGGCGTTTTTATACTAGACAATCTCAAACGCTTGCATTATAATCTAGTGTACCTCCTCGGATTACTTATTGTTGCCTTCATTCGACATTTTTATGTGTGTGAGAACTGATGATCTGATCAATAAATCTATCGAAAGGGAAGCTTACATCTTTCCGGGATAAAAAGTTCCATTCAATCCAAATCTAAACTTGAGGACCTCCGTGGCGCAGTGCATGTTCTGTCGCATTATAAAGTTGGAGGTCCTGGGTTCGATTCCCGGCTCGAGTCTGGTCTGGTGGGAGGCCACGCGAATTAGCGTTCCGGCACGATGTCGCGTAGAAACCAATTAGGAGCGTGGGTTTACCATACTCGTAACAGGTTAGCCCACTACCATCATAGACAACATCATCACTTACCACCAGGTGAGATAGCCGTCAAGGGCTAAATTGTAGTGAATAAAAAAAAATTTAAGAGACATTAAGGATAAAAGTTATATGAGTGGTGACCATCTTCAATCTGTCCACCTATTGTCATCTTCGTCGACTCATTGGGCTGTGTCGAAAACTTTCGTTTACATGAATTCCTATGGATCTTCGCGCTCCCGATTCTAGTATGGTTCCGAGCAAATTACTTCTCATTACCCTTTTTTCATCACCATCATGATCAACCCATTACTGGCTCACTACAGAGCACGGTTCTCCTCCCAATATGAGAAGGGTTTTGGCCATAGTCCACCACGCTGGCCATGTGCGGATTGGCCACGACCTGACCCTTTTTTACATACCCATAATAAGCGATCACGTTTCAGGGAATTGCAGATCAACTCAAGACATTGACAAATTTAAGACAAAATTATTTCACGATGTTTTGTTTTATCGAGGTTTAATCGCTAGACAATTTTGAACACAGAGTTTCCAACGTTGAAGACAGGCGTACAGCCCGGTTACGCTGTAGCAACCAGTAGGGTTAGTACAGCTAATAAAAAAAGGTTAAATTATTTTAAAATAATGGCACTTGAACAAAGAAGACTTTTGTTAGATCTGATGTTTTTTTATAAATTATTGAGAAATAACTTAGACTGCCCAAACTTACTAACTAAAATCAATTTCAGAGTACTCTACAGATATCCCCGTTATGCTATTACTCCTTTTGTACCCCCACGCACCCGAACAGTCTTCGGCGCCAACTCCGTCATCCCTAGATTATGTAAATTATCAAACAATTTCTGAAAGTCAATCGATTTTAATTTAAATTCACCTGCAGCGTTTCGGAAACTAGTAATAAGTGCATTAATAAGCCAGTCAAATTGATTATGTACCAAGTTATTAACAAGTAACATTGTTTTTAATTTTAATAATCATAAAACAATCTTACTGATTTCACTCATATTTAACTAGAACTTAATTTCTCTTTTTTTTTCTTTTATGTTTATTTTATTTTAGTAAGTTGTTTTTGACTTTTTTTCTGTTTACTTGGTTTATGTTATGCATGTAGTGTTTGCTTTAAAATGATTTAACATACAACTTACATGTAATTTAACTGTAGATAATTTGAGTCATTTGTATAAATCGCTAGCAAACCTTATTCAAATAAATAAATAGTCAGTCCAAAAAAAAAACGTATCTAAGAGTAAATTACTTAGCTTACCTCACTAACGCTGTAGGTGCTGGTGACGACGCCGAGGAGGAAGCTCTGCGCCAGCGTGAACAGCGTGAGGAATATGAAGTTCATGGGCGCCGTGCGCCGCACCTCCGTGCAGCACGCCATCGAGATGAGGCACACGAACAGAACCACCATCGCTATCCAGCTGGAAACAGTTCCACACGTGTTTAGTACGCAAGCATTTGCACTCCTTCTATTCTATGACCACATAGTTTATTCCAGTTTTGTTACAGTATTTCAGAAAACAATGATTAAAAAAATGTACGCAATAAACATACATGAATGGTATTATAAATATTTTTTTCAATTAGACAATTAGTTGTTAGAAATACATATATAACTTAAAATAAAACTTAGATTAACCTAAAACTAAAAATCTTAAAAAATAAATAAAAATTTAACATCATAACTAAAATATATTACTAAAAGGAGTCCCTTTAGGCAAGGTTCCGAAGATACTGGCAGCGTTCCCCCTTTGAATGGCTAGACTAATTCTTTGTCCGAGGTAGCTGGCAGCTCTTCGGTCCCCCGTGATGTCGACTAACCTTTTTGCTATTTCCTTAAAAAGCCTTAGAGCGCTAGGACCCCACGGACCAAGGGTCTCGACACCGAATGGGACAAAATCATATTCGGAGCCTAGACCCCTGTATTTGCATGAACACATACATACACATAAACATACATTAGATTACCACCCTCGATATAACTATAGAATTTTCGTTTTGCACCTTTGGTTGCCTCGAAGAGATCGCTATTTAGCGACAAGGCCGATAAATTGTACCTTCTAGATAGAAGGTACAATTTATCGGTCAGATGACCGTTCTATTGGATTTGCATTTTGCATACATTTTTGTGGTGTACAATTAAAACGTATTCATACATTCGTTAGATTATTATTAGGTAGAAGATTAGTAAACGCTTATTTATAAGATTCAATAATAAAATTTAATACAAAGTGAATAATACGCCAGTTTTCACCATCGGAAATACTGATTCATATTGAGCGGACAGATCGCCACTAGTTAGCAACTTGGGCAGGCAATTTTTGGTCACGTTATAAAATTTCCTCAAGATCGCTGCAGAGGTTTAGCCGAACACAACGAACGATATAATTTCAATAAGATTTGAATAGCTACCTGCAATTAAATAATTTAAAACAGGACTGTCTAACTCTGCATGAATTTATCCATCCGAAAAGGATGCCATACGATTCATGGGCTCGATTTCCGGTCTGGTCTGGTGGGAGGGCTTAAGCCGTGGCTAGTTGGCCAAGCTGTACCGCCATGCGATTTAGCGTGCCAGTACGATACTAAGTACGAGGATGGTAACATCCGGCGACATCGGTGGCTCCTCTAGTTCTGCAGATGTTCATGGGCGACCGCGCTCACTCACCATCAGGTGACCCTACTGTTTGATAGATGATTAATATGGTACTTACAAGAGATAAGGATTATTTCTCACAAACTCGCTCGTCGGTTTGTGGAATAGGAATAGGGAGATGAAGCCCATAGTTATTAGAAGCTGACACATCAGGATCGCGTATACCTGAAAACATTACAATTATATTTCTACGCAGATTAGGTTATTCAAAGTTATGATAACCTTGTGGTTATGACGTCAGCCTCCTAACCAGAGGTCGGGGGTTCGAACCCGGACCTCTTAACTTGTCGGATGTTATGTGCGTTTTTAAGCAATTAAAATATCACTTGCCTCAACGGTGAAGGAAAACGTCGTAAGGAAACCTGCACGCCTGAGAGTTCTCCATAATGTGCTCAAAGGCGTGTGAAGTCTGCCAATCTGCACATGGCCAGCGTGGTTGACTATGGCCAAACCCTTCTCATATTGAGAGGAGACCCGTGCTCTGTAGTGAGCCGAGAATGGGTTGATCATAAGGTTATTCAGCTAGTCAACCTTAATACAATAAACCTACAAATAATCCTATTATAATTAGCATTTTTATACCATCACCGTTTAGTAGATACAAAACTCAAGTTTAATTTCACAAACGTGTCTCTATCGAATAATAACTTGTCCTCATTAACGAAAATAAGAATAAATTGTTTTCAGACTTCACACGCCTTTGCGATCATTATGGGTAACAGGCGTGCAGGTTTCCTCACGATGTTTTCCTTCACCGTTGAAGCAAGTGATATTTTAATTACTTCGGTGGGTATGCACGATAACAAATGTATGTCAGTGGAACATGAAGAACGCTGAATTTAATGAGATGAAAATCAATATTAATAGGAAGGAGAAAGATCAAATATGTAAGAGAGTAATAGAGGTCCATCTATACAAATAAATAAAATTGCAGTGTCTGTTTGTAATATTGAAAAAAACGTTTTTTACTACATGCATATGTATATGTATACGGTACACACACCAAAATAACATTTTTTACAATTTTTGTCTGCTGTCTGTTTGTTCCGGCTAATCTCTGAAATGGCTGAACCGATTTTTACGGGACTTTTATTGGCCGGTAGCTGATTTAATACGGAGTAACTTAGGCTACTTTTATTTTAGAAAGATAAAGTAATGTTGCAATGTCCAAGTACTGTCCAGTACCGCGTGCAGCTCACGCACATGCCACCGCCTGTGCCATCACGTCTCGGGCGCCTCCCACTTATCCCACCAATTGTTTTAGTTTAGTAATTATTTCAAGTAATTCGGGTTAGTAATCTATTGCTTCGTGATTGAAAGACAAACAAACACACTAACTCAACGCAGACGAAGTCGCGGGCGTCAGCTAGTATATAATAAAATCTTTTACCTTTCTGATGAAACCCCTTCGGATGCTTTGCTCGCTGAAATCAAATACTGGCGCATTGTCTTCCCCAAAACTACCAGGTCCATAATAAGCTTGCTGAAAATATAAACAAGTTATCTACTTAATAGGAAGCCAACGTTGTATATAATGGTTTCGAACTTTACGTTTTAAAAATATTTAGATAAAAACTTAATAATATCATTGTATACTCCACTAACAGGCTGACTAAGAATGTATAACTAAATTTACAGATTTAACAAAAACAAAAGAAAATAAGCCAAACCGATTAAAATTACAATTAAAGTGAGAGTGAATGACTTTGTAGAAATATATTTTTAAACCTTTGTAAAAAATAGATATCTAAGTCTGGGTTTTCATACATATTATTAGAGGCTTGCCAATAACAAAATAATGTGGTAAAGTAAAAGCGTGTATACGATTATGTAAGAAAATTAAGACTAGAATTTAAAATTATCTCATACAGCGTGCAGGTGTTTTTCTGGACCAAATTCAAAAGCTCGCCAAATACTGGCACCGATACCACTCTCACTAAGAATTTGATTTTTATCAGTAGGTACTTCTTTGTTTATTTAATTTCAGCAGTTTCAAGCTCATTCCCTATTTTTTGTCTTCTGAACACACCTAAGGAAGAATTTGCTTTATAAGTTGTACACTGCTGCATTTGAGCCACTCGGTGGTTTTATCTAAAACCTCTCTGAAATGGCTTGACCTATTTTTTTTTTCTTTTCTTGTGTATATTCTATAGGTTTTAGGATAAGAAATAAACTTGTTTCATATAAATGATACTTAAGGAAAAAAATTTTAACTTTTAGGGCAATTTTTTTTCATTATTCGACATTAAAAATACTTAGTACCCTTTACTGGCGATTTTAGTGTTATTGTATGAAAAAATCGGCGGAACAGACATCGTCAGCCATACTCTTTTTATATTAAATCCGATCTTCCAGGATTTAGCTGAAGAAAAGAGGTACCTAGGTGGTGATTATTTAATATTATACACATGATATAAGATTTTCCGATATAGATTTTACCTATTTTGGTTTTATTAAATAAAAAAATGTTTAAACGGACTAACCTGTGCCATTGTGCCCGCGGTTGTTTATCGCTGTACCACATTCACTGATATGAGACATCAACTGATAAAACACGAAATACGTACACCTAGTTGATAACGCACCTGTACAATGTACATGCTTACAGGTTACCTAGTGTGGAGCCCATTGGTAATGGATTGAATTTTTTTTTTAAAATAAAATTTATTTTATTTTATATTTTTTATTAAGAAACATTATGATTGGTGCATTTCGATCGTCAATACGAATAGAGTCGATTCCTCGCCGTTTATTGATAAATCCTGATAATCAAAACGGGTCACGTTCAAAATATTCATGGTCCAAATAAACTTATTATCATAAATCATTACGTATTATTGATAAGAAACAGTGAAAAAAAAACTTAATATATCTAGACCTGATAAGAACCCATTCCAAATAGTGCACAGTATTGATTTCTTCTCCATATATCCGACTATACAGAAATAGGTATTAGAAAATTGGGTCATCGAAAGCAATGAATTTGAGAGATCTGGAGGCCATTACTCTAATAACCCTTAAATTTAAATTAAGCAGGTCTTTTAAATAAATTTGTATTAAATGATTAAATAACAACTTTAATATTATTAGTACCCAAAATACTCACTTAAATCAAGGAGATTTAAAATTGTATAAATAAATAAGCTACTTACCCTTACGCACTATGAGACTGAAAACCTCTTACAAAAAAATACATACACATACGCTTAAACACACTCATACATAGATATAATCATCATCATCGTCATCATGATCAACCCATTCTCGGCTCACTGCAGTGCGCGGGTCTCCTCTCAATATGAGAAGGGTTTGGCCATAATTAGTCCACCACGTTGGCCATGTGCGGCTTGGCAGACATCCATCATCATCAATCATTGTCATGTTTACCTTCACTGTTGAAGCAAGTGATATTTTGATTGCTTAAAAACGCACATAACTCCGAAAAGTTATATTCTTTAATCTATCGCCAATTTCTTCTACGTTTAACCCTTTTTCAATATAATTCCTGATATATAAGTTTAATAGCGTATTGTTCACGAATATCTAATTCTATTATACGATCTCTCGCTTGGTCTCTGAGCATACAGCTCAAACGGGTGTAAACACGCACTTACAAGCTTTAATATGATGTCATCATCATCATCATCATTTCAACCGATAGACGTCCACTGCTGGACATAGGTCTTTTGTAAGGAGTTCCAACGGCCACGGTCTTGGGCCGCTTGTATCCAGCGGCTCCCTGCGACTCGTTTGATGTCGTCTGTCCACCTTGTTTGGGGTCGACCAACGCTACGTTTGCCGGTGCGAGGTCGCCATTCCATCACCTTGGGACCCCAACGTCCATCGGTTCTCCGAGCTATGTGCCCCGCCCATTGCCACTTCAACTTCGCAACTCGCTGAGCTATGTCGGTAACTCTGGTCCTTCTACGGATCTCTTCATTTCTGATTTGATCATGTAGAGATACTCCTAGCATAGCTCTCTCCATTGCTCGCTGAGTGCGTAATATAATGTACCGTATATTAATTATTTTAATAAGGGCACTCCATATACATTCCGGCCGTGTCATTTGTGAACTAGAAATAAGCAGTACGGAAATTGAGACACTAATCTTAACAAAGGTAAGGTCGATTTTACTTTAACTTTAGTGTCTTGATAATCGAAAGTGAATCCACCGTTGCGAGTGTGCCGATCTTATACCAAAGTCTAGGCGATCGTTTTTTTTATACACCACAAGTTAGCCCTTGACTGCATTTCACCTGATAGTAAGTGATGATGCAGTCTAAGATGGTAGCGTGCTAACCTGTTTGGGGGTATGACAAACCCACACTCCTAATTGATTTCTACGCGACATCGTGCCAGAACGCTTAATAGAAGCCTCCCACCAAACCAGACTCGAGCCGGGAATCAAACCCAGGACCTCCAACTTTAAAATGCAACAGCGCACGCGCTGCGCCTCGGAGTTCCTCAAATCGCCGAAATACCGCGAAGCTATCAGAGGTTATTAACAACTAAGGGTGAAATAATAACACAAATTAGTTATTGTTACGATAATTTTAATAAAAATCAAAGTTTGAACATAACAAAACCTTACAATACAAACAATTAAGATTCTTAAGTTGAGAATCTACGTGATGCGTATATATACAGCAACCAAAAAAAACACATTTGAACTCTTTATTCATTACATAACTACTTTATTGATATACAGAATATTTAGACAAATTAGAAGCTTTTCTTATTAATAATAATTTTAATAAAGCAGCTTTTAATTATAAATCGCAATTATATTAAAGCAGGATTTATTACTTTCGTACATTTTGAGCAGATTACTATTCATTAGAGAATACATCGTGCTTTTTCGGATCATCCTGTATATGATCAACATTATACAAACGCAAAATCTATATTCGAGTAATATCACATAAGTTTTTTTTAAGCAAAATAACTTTATATCAGCATATTGGCTTTTCATAAGTTCTCAAGTGTCTTCACACACTTTTGACATATTATTATAACATATATATTTCTTCAAACAACAATTATATTAGAGCTTTAGATAGCTATTATTTTAAATAGTACAATATTAAATTTAAGCTACCAGTATAGTGGCTTGTGCTAATACATTAGTCTAAGATTTGCACGTAGGGACGAATTTAGAATAACGAAACATTAAAGACAGGGTGAAATGGACTTATCACTCACGTTTTCACGTTCGAAACAATAGACTTTTTTAGAATTCTAAATGGTGTTTAGGGAAGCAGTTGTAGTTAATTTTTGAGGCTATTAGATTTTTCATATACAATTAAAATGAATGAGGTTCTTTAAAAAAAAGCAAAAAGACGTGTGGCACTCGGTGACTGCCGCGGTAAAGCTATTGCATAGCATTTTTTATCAACTAAATTATTAATATTTCAAAAACAACAATGAAAATAAAAATATTAAAAATATTGAGGTTATTTTTGATAAAATTAATTTAAAAAAAAGCAAAAGGGAAATGAGTAAAATTTAACTCTAGATTTGATTACAGACAGACAACGGGACAGGTGAAACTAAATAAAAATGCTTGTCATAATAATAAAAATTAAAAAAACGTGAAAAACAAGACGTACCCCAGGCTCGAACCTACGACTTTCTGCACAAAAAGCATACGTGATAACCGCTGTTCTACAGCAACTGTAATGGTCATGGCGAAATATCTATATGGTAAAAAGTATCACCGCTGTGCCCGTCGGAGTGGGGAGCGTGAGGTTTTTTTTCGTTACGGAATTTCAAGATTCGGTCCCCGCGCTCAAGGCCCTCGATAGAAGCTATGCAATAGCTTAAAAATAGTGATATCGTTAAAATGACGACATATTGATTGTTTGACGACATTGTTTCAGTTTAAATAACCACTTTGTAAATTTAGTAAAATATTGTGGCGAGGCATTGACACAAATGATAACTTGGTAAATTTCACTATGTGGTGAAATTAGTGACATGTTAGTGAAATTGTGCTTTATATTCCCCTATGCAAAATTATTTTATTTGATAATGACTAACATAACATAATTGGGGGATATTTCTTTTTCAATGTTATAATAAATAGCCTTTTTTGGTTTTTGGTTTTGTTTTTAATGCTCAAATTCGTCCGCATCCATAGAGCTATATTGACTTTGCTCACTCGGTGTTTGAAAGCGAGACGAGACAGATATATGTCAAAAACATGACCTTGTCTCATTTTAACTATTGTTGGAATAAAATAAAAGTTTTGGTATTTGTTAACGACTCGTGCAAATCTTGTACTAATGTACTGCGGTTCGCAAAGTACTTTTTTATAGTTCGATCAATTTAAACGGATAACTAAATAGGATATAATAATTTTTTTAATGCAAATCTCAAGTTGTTTCCACTACTCCTTAATGTAGAAGCACAATATATGTTACGCCCCATCTAAAGCGTGTCGCCGGTTGTTGAAGGTTTAATACTGCTTGTGGGCGTAAAATTACTTAGGTATAATTTTATTGTCTCTACCCGCGTTCGGTGTTGCCAATATTAAAATATATATATATATATATATATATATATATATATATATATATATATATATATATATTAAGTGTTATATGTGCAATACACACTGGAGGGGCGGCTCCCAATCTGCTAATAGAAATGCCGCCGGCCACGGTGTCGTCTATATATATATGACACATTAAACATGAAGATCTATGGGTTAAGATATATATATTCATGAAGGTACACATACGTTTTCAAAAGATGTCATAATAATTACAACTAACAGCTACTAAATATTCAATATCATATTAAGTTTCCAAACACATATACATCGACATATAAGCTTTAAGTTTTAATATATACTGTATCTATTAACATATAATCGATTAAATTACTTACTAGAGCTGGCCTAAAAAAATATTATATGATCAAATATTTCGTCGCTCATTAATTTAAATTTGTACCAAGTGTTTCGTACAAAAAACTAACTAAAATTTGAGTGTGACTAAAAATCACGTTTCCTTTTTTTTGGGAAAAATTAAAATGAAAAATCGATAATTATCAATTATAACATGTTATAACACACAAAAAGAAAAACAAAATATAAATTAAAAAAAAACCTCAATGTATTTATTTTAAAGATTATTTAAAAAAAACACAATCTTGTACAACCGATACAAAAAAAGAAAAAGTATAAGTTGTATTTTTTTATTCTTCGAGAGGATGTTACTTTTGGTCACCTCAATTTAGTATAGTTTTTGTGTACAAGAAAATTGGCGTTATAAAACTCTTTTATATGTATTAAGTAGGTATAAGTGTAAATAAGTATTCGAAGGTTTATTTGGAACATAAAATCAGTCGAGGTAAAGACTGGTAACTAGTGAACTAAAAATCAGGGTAACTTTGCCTTTAGAAAATCAATTCAAACTATCATTTATTAGTTACTGACGGCTCGACGGCAATCTCACCTTGTGGTAAGTGGTGAATGCTGTCTAAGATGGTAGGGGGCTAACCTGTTAGGTTTTTATAGTGAACCCAATACTCCCTTACACTTTTTATTTATTTAGTTACTATATTTTTGTACCAAATTTGTAATATCAAAAACTTATATAACAGGTATAAAAAGGAAAGCTTATCTCTAAAGAGATCTCTTTCAGTCACCTTCAGATGTGAGTAAGACGATTTTGAAATAGAATAGGTCAAAAGAGGTATCTAGTTCTTTATTTTTGTATGCATATGTTACATTACTGACAAAGTTACCCCGACGAATATATTAGAAAGAAAAAAAAAACGACTTTATTGTCTCTGGTTCGGTGAAATACAGCTCGCACTTGACGCGTTTTATTCTAATCAGTCATAAAATAATATCAGTGTTCAATTTCCTGGAATGTAAGTAAAGCTTAACATTTTTTTTTTTTACAAAACTTAAAAAGCTCCCATAGACAAGTGTAGGTTTGGTATGACTTAATGTCATATGAAAGGTATGAGATAATAAATAATTGTAATTTTATTTATGTGACTTGTCCATGGTTGACTTGGGGATAATAAAAATGACAAGGGGGGATATAATATGACGTCATTTTGACATATTAACCACTTTCCGACTCAGCTAAGGAAAAGAGGATGTCCTGCGAAGGGCCTCAAAATTAATGAAATTAGAGTGACATAATATTAATGTCAATTTAATTTCAAATAAGATGTTCAAGACATACTGTTAAAATTTCTGAGAAACGGTGATAAATTTATTTGTTGTTGACATTTTTGTATAACGGTACGCACGTGCGAGCACAGTTGTGGCACAGGCACAAATGCGTGCCTGAGGGGGTATGCGGGCGGGGAGGTCGCCTTCCTTCCCAATGGCCGTAAACACGTTTAAACTAAGTTTGGACTTCACAGACGGTCGAAGATGTTATTTTACTAAAAAAAAAAGAGTATAACCCCCATCCCCTCTCTATCTAAGTTTCGCCCCACCCACCTCATTAAATACCACTGATTATATTCAATAAAGATCAATTTTCCATGCAATCAAAAGCTGTCTTAAGTAATGAATACGTGAGACAAAATTGAAATCAATAAATAAAAACATACATAAATGTTATTAATCTCTCGCAGCTCCAATGATGGTCAGGATGTAGAGGAAGATGTTGATCACGTCGAGGTACAGGTTCAGGGCCGCGAAGATGTACTCCTCGGGGGAGACGCTGTACTTGTGCTTGCCGCCCATCATCAGCTGCGTGTCGTAGATCAGGTAGAGCGAGAAGATCATGGCGCCGAGAGATGCGTAGACCAGTGTCATTGTTTTGCCTCGTACGAATATAGCGATGATGCCTAGAAAGAATGGAGAAATATATAAACAACTAGTTGACCCGGCAAACGTTGTTTTGCCATAAATTATTTCTAATTTTAGTCGAATTAGAGAGAAAAACATTCACAATAAAGACGAAAATTGTTCAGTTTTCGACCGGAGAGGAAAAATGATTAAATTACTAAAATGGCTATTAAAAAATAAGGGTTGATCGTAGAAGGGTGAAAACTGAGGATTGTATGTATTTTTGTATGTTGTATCATAAAAAATTAAAAATTTTGTCTAAAAAATAAAATAAAAATTTAGGGGTGGACTACCCCTAACATTTAGGGGGATGAAAAATAGATGTTGGCCGATTCTCATAGATACCGGATAAGCACAAAAAATTTCATCAAAATCGGTCAAGCCGTTTCGGAGGAGTATGGCAACGAAAACTGTGACACGAGAATTTTATATATTAGATAAAAATAAATATCCCAAAGACACGGGATTAACTTTTAATACAAAAAGATCTGGAATGTGAATAGGGTATGTAATTTTTAATACAAGTACATACATGTCCCAAGACTTGTCTTATCGTGCCCAGTCTAAACCACTGGAGGTTAGTAATTTGAAATAGGTTTCTATTATGATGTATAAACTCCCTAAGGAATTATTGTAGAACATTTCACAACTAAGGGGATTAAATAGGGGATGAAAACCTATAATATACATCTATGGAGCTTTCATAAATATATTATATTTTTTACTATTTTAATTCGTGAGGTGATGGAGATAACTACACACGCCTACTTAAAACTAAAGCTAGGAGGGTTTCAAACACGCCCTAAGAAGAAGCCTACAACAAACTAACCCGGTTTTTTTTTTCATATCACCAACCCACGTAGTCCATAATAAATAAAAATAAGCTATGAAGTTAGATCAATTAACACCCAGGCTTTTTTAATCGTTTATGTAATATCGTATATAAGCGTCGAGAGCAGTTTTTATAATTTTATATCTATTTGGAAAAACTACGAAAAAGCTGAGAAATGTTACCAAAGAGTAGCAGAACGACGGTAGCGCAGAGGAGCACCCCGCCCATGGCTGTGAAGTCCCATTTGGTCTGAACCGCGAACAGAGTCAGGGCGAGGCACACGGCCGCAGTTATACCCACCGCCATCATCACCTGTTGATGCAGACATCATATGTTTTTACTAGCTCAAACACCCCCAAATAACATTAAAACTTAAACTTTATTTCATATTATTATAATAATTTGTAATATTTCATTGTGATATTTATTTCTAGTATCGATATACTAATTCTGATGAAGTCGATATTTTAATTTAAAATATATAACAATAACTGTTGTAGTTATACTGAAAGAAATCTCTTTAGAGTGAAGTTGTCTTTGGTCACATTTAATCCTTGGTAATATAATTTTATAAAAATGGTACAAATTAATTGAATAAAAGTTAAGCATAATATCAGTAAAAAATCTTTTCTTCCTTCCATTTATTTTTTAATTAAATGTTTTAAAATTTGGTACTAAATAAATTAATAATGAAATACTGGGCTTATTTCATTGTTTTATTGTTATTTATTTTCTGATGAACTCTTTCATAGATCTATACGAGATTCGGAATTGAGATACAGATCCAAGACCAATATGCAGTTTGGAGATGGGCATAAACATTTTTATCTTGGAAAATTTGAAAATAAGGAGTTTTTAAGTTTGTTTTTAATTTCTTTGAACCTATTATGGTGTAGGGCTTACAATATTATATAGAAAAAGTTAAAAGATTTTAGTGTCTTTTAATTTTAGATACATATAATTAATAACTTAATCATTAAATGAGAATATATAATTAAAGAACGTGATTTGACTTAAATGATTTCGGTTTACTTTTGACTATTTTAATGAAAAGTATCTCAATTGACTATTTCATTACGATACCGGATTTGAAAGAGGCAAAACGGAAATCATGACGTTCGAATCGGCCCTTTATAAGTTAGTTAGTCGTTGGTCATTGTTGGTTAGTTTTTGTTTAGTGTTCGTACAGAAGTGGTAGGTTGCCCAAAGGTGTGTAAAATTTTGACATTTTTGTTTTAAAATTTTGACGACCTCCGTGGCGCAGCGCGTGCGCTGTTGCATTTTAAAGTTGGAGGTCCTGGGTTCGATTCCCGGCTCGAGTCTGGTCTGGTGGGAGGCTTCGGCCGTGGCTAGTTACGACCCTACCGACAAAGACGTGTTGCCAAGCGATTTAGCGTTCCTGCACGATGTTGTGTAGAAACCAATTAGGAGTATGAGTTTACCATACCCCTAACAGGTTAGCCCGCTACCATCTTAGACCGCATTATCACTTGCCATTAGGTGAGATGCAGTCAAGGGCTAACTTATGGTAAATAAAAAAAAAAAAAAAATTATAAATAAACAAGAATAGATATTGAAAATATGTGTTTCTTAACATCCTCATCAAGAGTATTTTGAACAAATGCTGGTTGCCGCAAAGGGAGGTTGATACAGGAAAATAAAATGCTATTTTTTTAAAGATTAGGGTTGTAGTCAGTACCATCGAACATCTCGTGGTGCAACGTCTAGTCGAGGGCACACGTCCACGTGGTCGCTCCCCTACTAGGGGGACGGACTCAATCCGTTCCGCTACAGATTTATCAATCTCCGAGTGCTTCCGTGATGCTGCGAACAGAAATCGCTGGAGGGAGACCGTAAGAGCTGCTGTGAAGGCCAAATCATAACCACGACCACTCTGCCAAGAGTGAACGAATAAGAAGAAGAAGAAGAAGTTGTAGTCAGTAACTTACCGCGTCGCTCTCGTACATGCTGCTGGTGACGCCAAGCATGAAGCTCTCCGCGACGGTGAATATGGCCAGGAAGATGAAGTTCATGGGAGCTTGGCGTCGCACACTGTCGCAGCACGCCATCGCGATCAGGCACACCAGCATTATGGCGAACGCGATCCAGCTGGAACGGCAATGTTCTAAGTGCAGTTCCCAATAGCAATTTATGCAACTGTCACATGATGATACAGGGTAAATTTAGGATGGATGATGAATATGTATTGTCATAAAAAATATATATTTATCTCCTCTTTTTTTTTAAACACTACAAGTCAGCCCTTGACGGCTATCTCACCTGGTGGTAAGTGATGATGCTGTCTAGGATGGTAGCTAACCTGTTAGAAGTATGGTAAACCCACGCTCCCAGTTGGTTTCTACGCGACATCGTGCCGAAACGCTAAATCGCTTGGCGACGTCTTTGTCGGTAGGGCGGTAACTAGCTTCGGCCGAAGCCTCCCACCAGACCAGACTCGAGCCGGGAATCGAACCCAGGACCTCCAACTTTTAAAATACGACAGCGCACACACTGCGCCACGGAGGTCGTCATATTCTTATTCTATCTTTACAGAATAAAAGCCTAATTTGCTAGAGTAGCCTAATTTAAATTATACATATATATCTACCTAATACCTAAATTTACATATTCCGGTAACATATAATTCATGATGTGACTCTAATTAAGTTGCCTGTGACATTTACTGCCAAAAGAATAATATCCTTAGACTTGTTGCGGTCTAAGGATATTATTAATAAATCAAACAAAGTCAATGGTATAATACTCACAACACGAAGGTATGGGTTCGAACCCAAAGTTTGGTGGACTCATGGTACACAAACAGGGTGATGAAAGCCAATGTCACCAGCAGCTGACACATCAAGATGGAGTACACCTGCAACAAATTAAAGTGGACGGTCAGTAACGAACTCAACTTCTCAGTCATTAGAACCATATATGTGTAACAAAAGAAAGGTATTGTAGTTTACACTTTAATACAAGTTATTTGAGAAATAATATACAGTGGACTCCCGGTAATCCGGCAAACATTATGCAGGGCAGTGTTGGACTATCGAATTTGTCGGATTATAGAGCACTGCCTAAGACCCCTATAGTCCGGATTTTTTTACGAAAGAGTACCTTGTAATCCGACAAATTACATATCTAATGACAATAATCTATATATTATACGTACATATGTATGTACTTTGAAGTACAAATCAGACTTAATTTATGTAAGTCGAATTTAGTAAATTTAATAACAATTGAGAGCTTACGTTTTATTATAAAATTAAGCATAAATGCACATACATATCTACCAAAATAATCAAGAATTATTAATCAAAATCATGTAGTGCATACTATATCAAATTATTAAGCTTTGAAATATTCATCAATTTTTTTTTAGTCGTCAAGTAGTAATTCTAAGTCATGTCGGATTACAGGGGGCGCCGGATTAGACAGGGCCGGATTATCGGGGGTCCACTGTAATATAATCGATTCGCACAGGTACAATTTAGAGTTAACTGAGTTACTTGTGTTGCATAAAAGAAGAACATAAGCTACGTAATTGAGCCGCTCGGCTACCTATTTCATAGATGTTCCACTCCCCTCACCCGCACGCCCACAAATTCGCCGCGTTGCGTGTGGCAACACTGCCCGCTGCAGTAACTTACAGGGCGTTTTTTTTTCCATTAGTACCTTTTAGTCTATCATCCGATTTCAATAATTCAAAAAGTAACCTACAATAATATACATTATTGAAACAGTCTTGAATACGAAATGATTTATTTTGATAATAATTGATACAAAGGTGTGGATAACTTGGTCTGATTTTTGTCGGCATTTCTTTCAAGTTTAAAAATTTTAAAAAGTAGTCATAGATACATAACCACAATAGTTGGACGTAAGGTATCACGAAGTTTTTTTGTAAAAATTGATATGTTTTTTATATTGTAAAACATTTTATTGCTCCGTGATCCGATTTTTATGGCAATTTTTTGTTATTTAAAAATGAAGCCTATGTTACTCAGGCATAATGTTAGTACATTATAATACTGAATTCTTTTTTGAAATCACTCCAATAGTTTTTGAGTTTATTCGTTACAAAAATACAAATCTTTCCTCTCTATAATATTAGTGTAGATCTCCTAATAATAATGGTTTCTTGTGTGGAAAAATTCGCTTTAACCGGTTAAAATTTAAGAAAGACACGTTACTTCAAAAATGCTCTCATGGTCAACATATTTGTGAACTGAACTAATCAAGGATTAGCAGATTATACAAATTTATAACTTGAACGTCTTACCTTTCTAATAAATGACTTCCGGATGCTCTGTTCATTGAAATCGAAACCCTTGACGTGGCCATCTTCCCCGAGGCTGCTGTTAGGACCCCCGTAAACTGGTTGCTGCAAACAAATAGTTAAATATTAAAGACGGGAAGACATAACTGTAATAATTTGCAAAATTACGTCACAATTATAATAATGCTTTCTAAACAGTAATTTTAAAACTGTTAAAACTTCGTATTTTATTATCAGACTTTAATGCAAAACAGAGTTTGAGTCTATCTTATACTACTAATATTATATACATCAACTTGAGTTTGAATACTTTATTTTATTGATATATCATACTAGTTGATATTAAAAAAATTATATATTACATACATCTATAAAGCGACAATAAAAATACACGCGCTGTAAAAAGTATACTCTTCTGCTAATGGTTCATGAGATACAGTCGATAGACAGATGTACAAATGTCTTTGTGGTACGGTATCATTAAAAACTTGGTTACACTTCGGAAGGCTTCAACTCTGGCATATGACTAAATAAACTGATAGAAATTCATTTATGTACCTTTAATGTTTTCTAATACCACTCCACCCAACTTACATTCGTCATAATAATCGATATAATCCTCTGCATACATACTTAAAAGACGTTATGTAAAATTATGTTAAAATAAAGCCAACTAGATTTGGCGATTATCCTAGACGTATGTCTTCAGTTAACACTCGTGCCACGTGATTTCGAGATTTGACATTATCTCGTCCAAATTTTTACGATATAAGATTAAGTATTGTAATTTTCGACGGTGGTCAAATTTACCCATTGCACGTGGATTTTATAGCCAGTTGGCGCAGGACCCCTGACATCTGTACAAATTAGCCCTTGACGGTAATTTCGGGTGGTAAGTGATGTTGCAGTCTATTATGGTAGCGGTGTAACCTGGTATGGCAAAATCCATACTCCTTATTGGATTTTAATAGAAATCGCGCTTGATAGCTTAACCGCTTGGCGGCACGTCTTTGTCGGTAAGGTTACAGGTGGCTCAGCGATTACAGAACAGCTTATAGGTATTCTTATTTACTTCATCATCATCATCATCATGATCAACCCATTACCGGCTTACTACAGAGCACGGGTCTCCTCTCAATATGAGAAGGGTTTGGCCATAGTCCACCACGCTGGCCATGTGCGGATTTGCAGACTTCGCACGCCTTTGAGAACATTATGGAGAACTCTCAGGCGTGCAGGTTTCCTCACGATGTTTTCCTTCACCGTTGAAGCAAGTGATATTTTAATTGTTTAAAAACGCACATAAATCCGAAAAGTTGAAGGTGAGTGCCCGGATTCGAACCGCCGACCTCTGATTTGGAGGCTGACGCCCTAACCACTAGGCTATCACCGCTTCGTTCATTCACTTACACTTACATATATGCAAATTCGAAAGATAATTTTATCAATCAATCATTCAATCAATCAATGATTCTTTTAAAGGATTATTCGTTTAAATATTCCTTTAAAAGGATCTTTTGATGCGTCGATAACATAGAAGTGAGTTGATTGTGATAACTACATTCGTAAACTTAAAACTAAAGTTACGAGGGTTCCAAGCGCACTAATCTAAGAAAAAGCACCCCTTGCATAGGTATAAGTATGGATATGGATCATTGTAAAAAGAAAAAATAAAGATCTAATACAGCTTTAACAATGGCTTCGATAATATTTGTAATCTTCAAAAAGTCACAAATCACAAACCGTAACTATCACCGGGATTTCATAACTAAGATTATTTACAAACTGAATTTGTAATTGTTTATTATTACAATTAAGCCTGTGTAATGACTAGCGTGATAGCCTAGTGGTTGGGGCGTCAACCTCCTAATCAGAGGTCGGCGGTTCGAATCCGGGCACGCAAAAGCTCAAAAGCTATTTCGGAGTTATGTGCGTTTTTAAAAACAATTAAAATATCACTTATTTCAACGGTGAAGGAAAACATCGTGAGGAAACCTGCACGCCTGAGAGTTTTCCATAATGTTCTCAAAGGCGTGTGAAGTCTGCCAATCCGCACATGGCCAGCGTGGTGGACTATGGCCAAACTCTTCTCATATTGAGAGGAGACCCGTGCTCTGTAGTGAGCCGGTAATGGGTTGATCATGATGAATGACTAGCGTAACACTTCAGTTTGAAGACAACTTACCCCTAAGCCCTCTCCGTATCCGCTAGGCTGGAATCCAGGTTGCGGCGGTGGTTGATACCCTGCTGGAGGGTACCCACCCTGCGGATAACCAGCCTGGGGGTAGCCAGCCTGGGGGTACCCGGCCTGGGGGTAACCAGCCTGAGGGTATCCGCCTTGAGGATAACCGCCTTGCGGATATCCGCCGCCTTGCGATTGATCTGCAATTTGTGAATAGAAAATTATGAGTGGTACCGTCGTGAGAGTTACTGCTATGTTGTAGACAAAGCGACAATACAATAGAAGTATTCACGTAAAATTACACATGTATTATACCTTTTTTCTCATCCATTGTTAATCATATACTGACGATATCAATATTAAAAATTATGTTTGAAACAGACTCAACTTCACGGTATCTAAATTTTCTCTATAATTTTGATTAACAGCGGTGGTTGCTAATCAATCTAATACAAAATCTTCAAATATCAGATTGAATTCAGTAATGATGCCTTTTTCCTACTCTCGATAAAGTAAGTCGATGAACATGGCGCTACTAATTTCAATCTGCTAATTAAAGTTATTGGATTAGATTGATTATTAACCTCAGCCTTGAAATAACACCAGTTTCAACTTTTTTTTTAACACGAGCTAAGTAAGGTTTTATTCGGTGTTACTTAAGATGCAATTACTCTCATGGGGGCCATGTCATGGTGTGGCCATAGCGAACTTTTAGAATAACGGTACGTATTTCCCAAAAAAAAAAAATTAACTGCGACGGATGGTAGAAAATCCTATCTAGTATTTGAACTGGGCGGGGTTGGAGATAAATGGACTAGGGCTGCAAAACATGGTCGGATTAACGGTATTTAAATTCAGGCACTCAGTAAGACTATAGACAATGCTGAGAAGATACTCAGATTTACTTTCACAGTTCAACGAAGCTAGATTGAAGTGACGCGTACGTAACCTTTATCTACGCGTCCCTTATATATCTCATTAAAGTCCTGGAAACAGAAATACTACGCAGATAAATTGCGCGCGCAACACTTCCATCCCGGTGTAAACAAATAAAAATAAACGCGCAAAACGCTAAATCAAATCTCAGTACATTTTTAAAAATCACGAAACGCCAAATCAGTATATTTATATATATTATGATATGACGAATCATATTATCACAACCCCCAAATCAGACCCCACTACGTGTTTGTTTTGAATGCCGGCCGTAGAAAACTCAAGGTTTTAAGAAATACTATGTTTATTTGTACGTTTACGTCATTAAACTCGACTAAGACCTTTAATAGCCTACTAATTAAATGTGAACTATCGACAACTGTCAAATTAGCATTGCAATGTTATGAAGATGAAAAAAACACACACAGATCCGCGACGCACCAGTTCAACTGCGAGCTGAACTGAATGGGACTCATTTCGCATAAAACCAGTATAAGCTTTATTGGATGGATATATTTTGCGATTGTAGGAATAGGGCCTTTGTATTACGGACTAGATTCGTGTAGAGATGCTTTCGCCACACATGCGTACTGGGAACCGAGTAACAGACCAGAAATTATCAACAGACGAACCAATTCGGTAGCTGCCAACCAGCCGACAAGGTCGGGTCGACCAAATTTCACCATTACCATTGACTATTAGGAAAGTAATACGTTACCTACTTGGCCTATATTATTCTATGCAAGTAGCTTGCCAATTATTTGGCATTTTTATAAGAACTGAACTAGCAATGGTGTGGTGTGGTAATGTACATATTCATGCCATCTTGCCAAAGAGGCTCGGAACAAATAATCAATACTCTGTTATTTTAGTTATGATTATGAAAGTAATGATTATGCTTAGCTTATAAAACATAAAATTGTTGTTCTTCAAAGCAGGAATAATTGAGACTACCTTGATAGAACTGTAATTTTTGACTTAGCATAGCCGATACAGCAATACAAAATATACACCAATAAGTAACAAGAACCCAAGACCTCCCTACTTATAATACGACAGCGCATGCGCTGCGCCACGCAGGAAGTCTCCAGGGACCAAAACCTATATATATCCTGTATATATCCGTATATAGATATATATGTCCCGTATAGGAGAATTTAACCAGTCTAATCTCTATTTCCTTCTGTCCTGTAAACAATTACTTACTAACGTACTTCTTACTTTTCATATATGGTCTGGATTGGTCCAACCATGTTTTGTAACGGCAAAATTGGATCATCTGCTAAAGCCCAATCGTGTTGAAAGATAACACAACGTTTTCGTTGGTTAAGAATAGAGTATCAAATGACCCGGTTTCGCGAAACCATAGTAAACACTATGGCCTGTATATAACGTCTATACGTTAACATGATTTGAACAGTATGTAAATAAACCTGTCAAACAATAAGGAGGGTAAGTAACATTGTCTAGGCCACACCGGGTATTAATACCTGTTAGATACAAGAGACCCTTCTCTGACGTGAATGTATCACTGCTGTAATAGTGATTACTCTGTTTGTAGGTCTTTGTGTGTGGTTCCTATTATTATGATAACATTTTCTAAACTATTTAAGTGGTATAGCTTACAAACGTCATGCTGCTGCTGCCTTGTGGGATGTAAGGATTAATACCATAATTATATAGCACCGAAACATGGCGATGAGGGCTACATTCTCTCAGAGGCATGCGGTTGGACGAAGTTCAATGACCACGTGAGACTTTCTCAACAGATGGGCTTATGAATGAGATGGGCTTATGAATGATCATGGGAAAACGAAGATTATTAATTCATTATTATTATAATCAAATCCACAAAATTTATTCTAACGCATTGACCTACCGTCTCCCTTCTGTCATAGATATACCCAAAAATATATATTTGTAAATCTTAGTTACCCAAATAACAAAATACCTATCTGTTACTTGAACTACACTTCACCCACTTGTTGTGCGTTGCATGCATTAGTGCACAATGCGAACCCATCTATTTTGCTACCTCTACTATTCTTTTATACAGTGTAGTTACTTCCTTTATAATTCGAAAGATGTTGCGTGAAATAAACGTGTGCAAATCTAACTCATCCATTAAAAACAAACAAACAAGCTTACTTTTGCATATAAAATAGTTTTATGCTAAGGTATTCCGAAACATTGAAATCCGTTCAGCTATTTCAGCATGAAAGATGTTGATGATGATGATCTTGATGATAACTTGTGATAAAGATTTATTCAATAGCAAATATATATTTATTTTGTTTTATCATTAGGCAAAGAATATATCATAGGCAAGTGGTAAGGCCGTCCACCTCCTAATCAGAGGTTGCTAGTTCAATCTCCTATAACTTTTCGGTGTTATGTGCGTTTTTAAGCAAATAACGCTTCATCGTTCAAACCTGGATGCCTGAGAGTTCTTCATAATGTTCTCAAAGGCGGCGAAGTCTGCCAATCCGCGACTATAGCCAAACCCTTCACGTATTGAGAGGAGACCTATGCTCTGTAGTGAGCCGGCAATGGGTTGATCATGATGATTGTCACATAAATATATATTGTCACTTATTTGAATGGGTCATACATGTTGCCCATATTAAACCATTACATATTATGATCAAATATGCATTATTTAGGAGATTGATAATAAGCAATGACAACCTCCGATCCATAAACATGCAGAAATCATATCAATTGAGTTGCAACTCAGTTTTTACTAATGCAGTTAACAAGGTTATTTTTTATATACTGTATTGCAACGAAGTTCCTTATCGCGCATTGTGAAAGGGGGCTAGACGGAAAAAATTCTTACGAAAAGTTGTCACGACACTTTTTGTTATTGTAAGCTGTGCGGCGTCGCATGTGTCTCTGTCTGTCTCTCTCCCTCTTATAGAAAGCAAGCCAGATATTTTCATTTCTATTTAGCATTGAACAGTGTGGTGTCGCGACGATTATTTTTGTTGAGTGTATACAGGTTTATAATAAAAAATAATAATAATAATGAATCCTGACAGTGTTTCTGCACAAGTTCCGGATATTGCTGATGGAGTAAAAAATTAAGCCTACTGATTAAGTTTATATAACATTATATTTGTTAATAATAAAAAAATATTATTACAACTTAAATAAAATAAAATTTTATTACAATTCCTTCACTAATTAATCGAAAGGAACTTCGTTCCATCCGGGTGTCCCTGGACACCAAGTTTTTTTGTTTATATTTTTATGTATTTTTTTCCCAATAAATAAAAATTGTACATTTGTCGCTGCTTGAAAGCAGTACAAACCAACCGACACACTTACGCATTCACATTAGTAGGGAATCAAATATGGAAGAGGTAACCCATTGAGCGGCCTCTTGCGAATGCAATGCCTGAATCACCTACGTAACACTACTAACAATCTCGCACGCTATTTTGGTGCACATAAAAAATACTGTTCCACTCAGCAATATGAAACATTTACATACGATTGGCATTATAAACATCGCGCAAGAAATCTTCTTGTATTCGCGTTTAATTTGTAACTCAACAAATCCTACTAATATTATAAACGCTAAAGTTTGTATGCATGGATGGATGTTTGTTACTCTTTCACGTAAAAACTACTGAATGGATTTTTACGAAACTTTAAAAAAGAATAACACATGGACTACAATTTATAAAGATATTGTGTATATTGTCCAAAATATGACGATAAGTGTCAAGTAGGAAAAAAATTACCATCTGCTTGATAATTTTAATGTGTAAATGTTAGTTCTTTTTTACACCACGCTAATATAAGCTACTCGAAATACTAACCATGCGCAGACGATGTCGCGGGCACTAGCTAGTAGAATATTTCGTTATCATTTACATTTATTTTTTCAAGGTCTCACTCATTAAGTTTAAAATCGTTCAGTATAACTTCCTTCTTAGAAAATTCTTAGAGGTCATCCTCCGCAATCCGCATATGGCGAGCTTGGTGGACTATGGCCAAACCCTTCTCATATTGAGAGGAGACCCGTGCTCTGTAGTGAGCCGGCAATGGGTTGATCATGATGATGATGATTCATATGTGTTCAATAAAGTTGACATCCATAGACAATCCTAGCTACCAACAGGTTCCTTACATAGTATGTGACTTAAAGATATCTGGTAATAATAATGTTATTCAAAGATGTGGTCTAAGAGACTCTTCAATTATTGTTTTTTTGTACACCACAAGTTAGCCACTAGCTAAGATAGTAGCGGGCTAACCTGTTAGGGGTATGGTAAACCCATACTTCTAATTGGTTTCCACCCTACATGGTACCGGAACGCTATATAGGTAGGGTGGTAACTAGACACGGCCGAAGCTTTCCACAAGACCAGACTCGAGCCGGGAATCGAACCCAGGACCACCAACTTTATAATGCGAAAGCGGGCGCGCTGCGCCACGGAGGTCGTCAAAATATAAGATGCTTTTTGTTTCTATCTAGGTGGTGATTTTTGGACGTGGAAGAAAATAATGAAAACTCCCGAGGGCTTTTTCATCATCATCATCATCATAATCAACGCATTGCCGGCCCGCAACAGAGCACGGGTCTCCTCTCAATATGAGAAGGGTTTGGCCATAGTCCACCACGCTGGCCATGTGCGGATTGGCAGACTTCACACTCTTTGCTTACTCATATCGAATAATCTAGGTTAGGTCATACGTCAGATTGTTCCGACTTCGAATAATACAAAGTATAGCATCTACGTTAATGTTATAGTTGGAAAATCGATGCATCCTTGACTCTCTGCCAACTACGTGATATTGCGTTTCATAGAAAAACGGAAAGTAATTATTGTAGCCACGTCAGCTGTATGTTCTAAACTATGCTCATAGTTATAGGTTCGTTTTACTTTAGTGCTAATTTGATTTTACCAGGGCCTCCTCGGGAGATTTCAGGAGACAAAATCTCCTTGGGTGGGCGTTAATAGCCGTGACACAGTTTTTAAACTAATACAGTTAACATCGTTAATTGGATTAAGATTCCTCTGTAAATTGTGACACAATTAAGATTTTCTTTCATTCCAAACTTATGGCACGTTATACATAGCAGTGGTAAACTTACCGCCTATATGAATAAACAATTTGATACGTCGGCTTCCTATTAAATTAAATTAATAATAATCGAAAACTTCAATAGGAGAATAATTTCAGTAGCGCGATCCTTATCGACAGATAAGAGTATGATGTACGTATGTTTTGACGACCTCGAAAGTTGGAGGTACTGGGTTCGATTCCCGGCTCGAGTCTGGTCTTGTGGGAGGCTACGGCCGTGGCTAGTTACCACCCTACCGACAAAGACGTGTTGCCAAGCGATTTAGCGTTCCAGCATGATGTCGCGTAGAAACCAACTAGAAGTATGGGTTTACCATACCCCTAATAGGTTAGTCCGCTACCATTTTAAAACTGCATTATCACTTACCATCAGGTGAGATTGCCGTCAAGGGCTAACTTGTAGTGAATTAAAAAAAAAATGATAAGGATAGCATTAACAAATTAAATCTACTAACTGAAGATTTTAGATATAAAAACTTTATTGGCTGTCTATAAATTTCAAGACTACATAAATAACTTAAAATAAAATTAGATAGATTTTAGATTAGTTTCGGCTGTTAGTCAAGTGTTTATTTATACTCACGCTGACGCTATTGCGTCATAAAAGTTTAATATAACAGTTATTTCGTTAGAAACTAGTTGTGTCGCTTATGTGAAGGTTCATGTTACTACCGTCTTATTCTGCACATTGGACGCGAAATCAAGTCCAGAGCAGCGGAGCCTGACGTCGGTTTTAATATAGTCATGCATGACATGCTCACTCTGCCGGATGTTTTAGTTAATACGTAATAAACTAGCATGTTTTTATAGTTCAAGTAACTGTGAAATGTCTCTCAATAAGTTCAAAGTTTATATAAAATGTAAGCTGTGATAGCCTAGTGGTTAGGGCGTCAGCCTCTTAATCAGAGGTCGGCGGTTCGAATCCGGGCACGCACCTCTAACTTTTCGGAGTTATGTGTGTTTTTAAACAATTAAAATATCACTTGCTTCAACGGTGAAGGAAAACATCGTGAGGAAACCTGCACGCCTGAGAGTTCTCCATAATGTTCTCAAAGGCGTGTGAAGTCTGCCAATCCGCACATGGCCAGCGTGGTGGACTATGGCCGAACCCTTCTCATATCGAGAGGAGACCCGTGCTCTGTAGTGAGCTGGTAATGGGTTGATGACGATAAAACGTAAGCTTGTAGAAAAGTCCTACTACAGTGTAAAGGATTATGTAAATGATAAACAAGCATGGGTATGAAATATTGCGCTAATAAGATAACTCTTAACATAATTTTAAGTGGCATGTGAGATGGTGATGACAAAAAGAAAATTTACCTGGCTAAGTTTGTTGTGGGCTTCTTCTTAAACCGGGTCGCGTTTGGAACCCTCATAGCTTTAGTTTTCAGTTTACGAATGTAGTAATCACCATCAAATCACTACTATGTAAATTATTGATGCGTCAAAAGTGCCTTTTAAGGACTATTTGAATAGATTTTGAATTTGAATCTAACTTTGGTGCTCTTTTGATTGAGAGCTGTCTCGTTACTTTACGTGGTAACGTGCGACATGTCAATTTTGAAAAATGGTCATGTGTCGATTTATTTACCCTGCCTGACTTTGCCTTATTTTATTTTGATATTTTTTAGTTAGTCATAGCACATCGGTTCTCCGAGCTATGTGCCCCGCTCATTGCCACTTCAACTTCGCAACTCGCTGAGCTATGTCGGTAACTCTGGTCCTTCTACGGATCCCTTCATTTCTGATTTGATCACGTAGAGACTCCTAGCATAGCTCTCTCAATTCCTCGCTGAGTGACTCTGAGCCTTCTTATGAGGCCCATAGTGAGCGACCACGTTTCGGATCCGTAAGTCATTACTGGCAACACGCACTGTTCGAAAACTTTAGTCTTCTGGCACTGAGGGATTTTGGACAGATGTCGGAAAACCGATGGATGTTGGGGTCCTAAGGTGTTGGAATGGCGAGCCCGCACCGGTAAACGTAGCGGTGGCCAAAAAGGTGGACAGACGACATCAAACGAGTCGCAGGGAGCCGCTGGATACAAGCGGCCCAAGACCGTGGCCATTGGAATTCCCTACAAAAGACCTATGTCCAGCAGTGGACGTCTATCGGTTGAAATGATGATGATAGCACAGGCCTGGAGCGCCAGAGCACTAAGTGTTCTTCCTGCGATAAGCGCTGAGTAAGCGGCCGCTCATAGTCATATTCCACTCGTGAACGCAAGAAAATAGGATTCTCACGGTCGATTACATTCTTTATTTCGGAACAGTCTGCTCGTCTCACTAAGATGTTAGTTTTGATTTAAATTTAATTCGTGTTCGGATCGAATTTCCGTAACTAGTTTGACTACACGATAAAGATTCTTGTCTCAGATATTCCACTGGCAATGGACAGCGCGGTTAGTTAAATTGTGCCAACACGGTGATGCGTGCCAGCCTCACTTTGACAGTATCCGTAAACCGGCTAGTTAGGTTGAATTTGTATCACATTAAATTCAAATTCAAAATAATCTTTATTCAAATAGTCCTTTAAAAGGCGCTTTTGACGCGTCAATAATTTACATAGTAGTGATTTGATGGTGATAACTACATTCGTAAACTTAAAACTAAAGCTATGAGGGTTCCAAACGCGCCCGGTCTAAGAAGAAGCCCACAACAAACTTAGCCAGGTAAATTTTATTTTTGTTATCACCATCTCACACCATGCCACTTAAAATTATATTAAGAGCTATCTTATTAGAGCAATATTTCACACCCATGCTTGTTTATCATATATGTAATCCTTTACACTATAGTAGGACTTTTCTACTATTATCTATTATCATCGCAATTTTCAACTTATCACCGGAATGATAGAGTTCATATTTCATTTGCAGAATTGAAGGAGATCACTTTCTGTACCGTAACAATAATATCTATCCATTGATTACAAAATATTTCAAATACAGACAACAGCCGTGTTTAAAAAGTAATACCATGAAACCACTCAATGTTCTCTGGAGAAAGTGTTTCCACCAATTAGTTAGATAGGTGAAATTATTTATTGAAAGTATATAACTAAAAAAAAAAAACCAAGCGCAACTAAAAAAAAAAGTCAGCCTTATCGCTTGTTAATTAGCTTTAATATTTATAGAAACGGTAAGAAAAAGAGGTTCATGTCGGTGATAAAGTTACATGTAAATCCATACTTACTATGAAATTATTAATCTATATATAAATTCGTGAAGAAGAAACTTCGTACTCCTTTTTAGTCATACTGCGCGGACGGAGGTGAAACTTGGCTCGCCTTTGGTTTTTTATTTGGTTAAACTTTGTTTGTATTCGAAAACTGATAACAGAATATCCGTTATCAATTACATAAAGTTTATTTTAGACATGCAGACGATCACAGATAACGTGTTTTTATCGCGTCCTCGCTATGAGGTTACAGTATATAATTATGATTCATGTCGAATGAAGTCGGGAAGTCCCATTTCAGATAATACATCGCGCGTAGATTTAAAAAAATATCAAATCTGAACCTGCCTTGTTAGTCTAGTGGACGGTAGTATGTTCAACACAGATAACGAGGTCGTGGGATCGAATCCCGGATCGGTAAGGTCGATATTGAGTTTTTCTGTCGAGAAATTGTCAGTACCAGCCCGGGATTAGAAATTGTTATCCACTATCTCCACTATGGGAGAGAACGTTAAGCCGTCTGTCCCGGTAATAATATAACGAGGGCATGTTACCAGCATGATGGGCTTATGCTCTACTCCCTATCTTCTGTGAGACTGAAGGCCGGCTCACTAGCAGTCATCATCATCATGATATTCAACCCATTACTAGCTCACCAAGAGCACGGGTCACCTCTCAATATGAGAAGGGTTTGGCCATAGTCCACCACGCAATTCGCACATGGCCAATGTGCGGATTGGCAGACTTCACACGACTTTGAGAACATTTCGGAGAACTCTCAGGCGTGCAGGTTTCCTCACGACGTTTTTCTTCACCGTTCAAGCAAGTGATATTGAATTTTTTTTTAAACGCACATAACTCCTAAAAGTTAGAGGTGCGTGCCCGGATTCGAACCGCCGACCTCTGATTAGGAGGCTGACGCCCTAACCACTAGGCTATCACCGCTCACTAGCAGTGAACCAAGTTAGTAAATTCTTAAGTAAATTTTAGGTCCCGTACTTTGAAGTGGGGAACCCAAACCCGAAAACGTAACGTTTACCCCAATCTGCGTTTGAGTAAGTTTCATTATAACCTGAAATATACAATTCTTTGTTACTACATTACCTTGATATTACAAATTCAACCTCGCAAACGATTTGGTTTAGTTATATTAATATCTCATACTGCATTTATTTCAAAAATATTCGTATTGCATTTCATTCTGTCTTGAAACATCGATCAATCGTAAACTTTATTCAAATAATACTTTAAAAGGCATTTATGATTACATAGCAGTGGGTTGATAGTGACAACTCCTTTACTAAACTACGAGATTTTTAGACGTTTTCTGGTCTAAGAAGAAGCCCACAAGAATCTTGAAGGTGACGAAATAGACCGCGTGAAGTAAGGTATACCATAATTTTTTCAACAAAATCATTGTTCGGATTCGAACGTTTGAAAAAAACGAGGCGGATTGACTCAGTCGTTCTCCAGTTATGCGCTTAAACATACATATGAAAACTATACATGAACATGATCAACCCATTGCCGCTCACTACAGAGCACGGTTCTCCTCTCAATATGAGAAGGGTTTGGTCTTAGTTCACCACGCTGGCCATGTGCGGATTGGCAGACTTCACACGACTTTGAGAACATTATGGAGAACTCTCAGGCGTGCAGGTTTCCTCACGACGTTTTTCTTCACCGTTGAAGCAAGTGATATTGAATTTTTTTTAAAACGCACATAACTCCTAAAAGTTAGAGGTGCGTGCCCGGATTCGAACCGCAGACCTCTGATTAGCACCGCTTTACAATACATGTTCAAACGCAATTTTTTTTTTCGCATTTGCGCAATCTACCGACCTATTACCTAGTGGTAATCAGATTTAGTATAACGATGACATTAACTATGTTACAGACGACACATTTGCTCAATGAAGGTAATTTTTATTAACGAGATTATAAAACTGTTTCAGGGTCGATATACTAATGTAGGTGGATATCATTAGGAGTTGTTAGTACATTAGTATAATAGTTACTGTATGTACCTTACAATAGAGTTTAAAATTAAAAAGCAAGGGTAGGTGCTAGAACAAATGACTGGTCTGACACGCTAGGGCCGTCACTTAATCGCAGGCCTAGGTCTCCACATTGCAGACGAGTGGGCGAGCGTTCACATTACCCAGCCACAGGCGAGGCGAAGGAGCATCGCTGGGTTTTAGTGGGTATTCTGGTCGCGAGTCTCACATACCCAATCGAGTTCTGCCAGCGGCGCTTCCGGACTCATCGGAGATACGTAAATAGGTTGTGAAAAGAAAAATGGGTGGATAAGACTACTAGAAATCCCAGCGGAGGGTTAGGGTTACGTTTCCGTAAACTAGCCACCAGACGAAGAGATATCATCAGAAAATAACGCAATCGTATCCCTTCCCAGTGTGTTGATAGGTGGCATTCATGACATTCCCCATGAAAAAATGGGCTATCGTTATTTAGTAACATTTTGCGATAAATTACGAAAGTGTAAACCTGCGATTGCACCCGAACATTTTCTATATTTCAAAATAAACTTTTGGTCTCCTATGGAGTTACAGCGTTCGCTTTTATTTGTAATGATTAATTTTTCTGAGCGAGTGACAACCCTTGTTGCGTTTTAGTTTTTTTCATATTAGCGTGAAGAGTTCATATCAGACTATTATGAAATTTAACAACGCTAACGGATCTATAAAAGTATGTATGACTAAGATAGCATTATAAATCAATTTGAACAACATTATAGCGTGATATGATATGGGGTATTTTCATTATGACACACTGTCATTAGAGTTGTTAGTGTACTGTAGTAGCGTACAATAAAGTTTATAATTAAACAGCAAGGGTGGGTGCTACTACAAATGACTGTTCTAAAACGCTAGAGATAGAACGCTAGACTGGGTTAATCGCAGGCCTAGGCCTCCATATTGCGGACGTGTGTGCGTGCGTTCCCGTGACCCAGCTACAGGCGAGGCGAAGGAGCATCTCTGGGTTTTAGTGGGTATTCTGGTCGTTAATTTGGCCGCGAGTAATGGTGGGATAAGGGCAAGAAAAGAAGATACTGTTAAGAATATGCTGGCAGGTTTCCATTAAAAAGCATGACATTTATGCGTGGAATGTACACTAGAAGAACTAACTGAGGTCCTTATTTTAAAACTGTTCGAGTGCAATTTTGTTGGCCTCGCAAATGGTTTACAGTACCAAGGGTTTACAGTACCAAGGTGCAATATGAAATACTACATAGGATTTAAATAAAAAAAACCTCATTTCTAGTACAGTACATTGTTCATGTGTTATTTAAACTAACAACAAAACTAGAATAGATAAACTTTTAGTAAAACAAACACCAAATGGGGAGGCTTAGTAATAATCTGACTGACTCCCCCATATGTTATGGAATTCTAAAAATAAAGTTGTCATAAACCAAATTACAGATTCAAGGTATAAAGGCTAAGTAGAAGACTATCTAGGAATTATATGTATATAATGTCTATATTTTATTGAATAAATGAATGGATGAATGTCATAATGTCTATATTTGCTTCAATTGGTATTATAAATGAGACATCTGCCTTAACTTTGTTATTTCTTGATTTAATTAAGCACCAAGATTTCATAATCAATCTGATACTTATTACAAAATACAAATCATAGCTTAAGAAACATAATTTTTTTTTATTCACCACAAGTTAACCCTTGACTGCATCTGACCTGATGGTAAGTAATGATGATGATGATGATGCGGACTAAGATGGTAGCAGGCTAACCTGTTATGGGTATGGTAAACTCATACTCCTAATTGGTTTCTACACTACATCGTGCTGGAACACTTAATCGCTTGGCAACACATCTTTGTCGGTAGGGTGGTAACCGGTCACGGCCGAAGCCTCCCACCAGAAGAATGTAATGTCATAGCACAATGTACCTATAGTTGTAGTTAGGGTTGTAGCTTATTTTAGGATCTAGCGCAATAATTACTTGGGTGGTTACTGATATTGTATATATTCTACTTAAACACACTAGGGTAACAAAATCTTAATTTCAGGAACAGGTCAGCTTCAACAACAACAAGCTAAGAATTATTCCTGAAATTTAATAACTATGTAACTAAATATTATTAACTTCGGTGTAATTGTGTTTGCATGTGAAGTGTCTTATGGTAGAAGATTAAGTATTTACACAAACAAGCAGAACAACTTAAATGAAATAGCACATAGCATAGCAGCTTTAAAATAACTAAAATAAAAAAAATATCTTTTGGACAATGACGACATACAGGTGCACAACATTCAAACAATTATAGAAAGAATAAAACCTCCGGGATAAACTCCACTGCCCTGCCACATTGTCCAAAGTCACAGACTGTAAAAAGAAGAGAGTAATTGAGTAATAAAGTTAGGTATACATACACATGCTGTCGTAATTTTTCTGCTCAGACGGGTTTAGCTTTTCCGAAGCCGTTTTGATATTTTTTCAAATACAAATTGAAGGAATAAGCTGAAAGAGAAATTTGATTTTAGTTATTGTCTTTTCTTTGTTAATAGATCAACAGAATTATTAAAATTAGCAAAGATACCATAAAGCAGTGATTCTCAACCACTGTGCTGCGGCACTTTTGTGTGCCGCCTAATTTCAAAAGTGTGCTGCCAAATTTTGCAAATACATATATAATAATTAATAATTAATCCGTTAATAATTGTTTAGTTATTGTTGTAGTATAATATATTAGTTTATTTTGCATATTTAAAATTTTTGTCATAAACTATTTATGCAATGTTTTAGTAAGTAAATAATTTTTATCTTTTTCTTTCTGTGCTGCCAAATTTTGAAATTGTTAAATATGTGCCGCAACAAAAAAAAGGTTGAGAATCACTGCCATAAAGTATAAAATTCAGTTTAGAGGAGTAATTAACACAGGGTAGCAAATAGCTTGATGGAAAATAACAATAAAATAGTCATAGAAAGCAGAGGCACACAATATACTTAAGACTTAATCATATGGCCCTTTCAAAACTTGAATAGCACAATAAGGTCACTGTTCTTCTATTTCTATTTAATTAATAACAAACTTTCCAACAAATATTAAATCCCTAAATCTTAATCCGTCAGATAATGAATTGTCAATAATTAAACATTTACGTTCTATGTGTGCCAAATATCATCCTGAACCATCCAGTTTTGTGAACTGTATGTTGATAAATCAGTTACAGAGTCACCATTCTGTTTTATCTTACAAATCAACTTTCACTGTTCACGCCTTCATCAATTATTTTTAAGAACAGGGATTAAGCTTCTGCTAGATACAACAAATTGGTCCCCAAAAGATTCCAAACCCACCCACCAAATGTAACTTACATATTATGTTTTACACAAAGAGTTGCTTTACTTAGTGTAAAATCAGTACAAAAATTGGAAGAATGTAAAATTGCATATTGAATAGGCTATGCTTGGGTGTAAATGGTTATTATTGATATTATTTGTAAATTATATTAAGATCTGTTTGGAATCTTTTTGGAATTTAGAATTGGACTCTGATTTGGAGGAGTACACTAACTTAAGAACATTAATTTCTGATGATCAATTTTCATACATCTTTTTCTTTGTAAATATAACTCACTGAAGTGATCGTGAGAATGAGCTCTACCCGTGCCTGGGCTTTAAAGGTAATATTTAAATATATACATTTACTAACAAATATTGATTGATTTGCCATCGATTAACACAAGTGATGCAATACAGTCCGATTTGATTTCGTGTACAGTAATTTTAAACTTTTTTTTTTAATTTTCATAAAGAATAAATAATAATTCATAAAAATAAATGCTTAAACCAAATTAAAAAATCATTTTCTCTCTATAGAAAGTGCTAGAGCAAACAGTCAAGTTTCCAAATGGCGCAACAATTGATCGATTTGTTCTTACAACGAAATAGATATCCGCAGCGGATTATACTTACATTTTCTGTTGCTGATTTAATAAATCAGTAAATTCTTGCAAATCACAACGGGGCACTGCTATTTTTAACCCACTTGCACTTATTTTTCACAAATACGTCTAGAATGAACTCACTCGGGGGTTTTCACAAATCGATTGACAAATGACAACACAGAATAGGGCTGCCATTTAACATGTTCTAATTTACTACCTACATATTTCAGACCAAAACAAGAATGCTAATTAAAATAAAATTGAAAAAACAAAAATTATATAATTAATGTAATATTAATGAAACAATTAGTAATAGTAATTATTCAATAAAACAATTAGTAATAGTATTTATTCCCATGAAGAAGTCTCAACTAGAATTAAATAAGTACATAAGAGATTGCAATAGTGTTTTGATACAAATATTACCAAAAATATTGATGGTTAAAAGACGGTAACGTAAACCATATAAAACCATGTACACTGAGCGGCACGGAATGTGGCCCAAATGCATTTTGTGGGTTATTATCAAAATAAACCGCAAAACGACTGTTTTTTTGTTTTGAAAACCTAAATTGTTTATTGAAATCCTAAATGCAATGATTATTAAACAAAAATCATGATAACTTTATTATAATTTTTGTTAAATAAAAAAAAAGACATTAAACTCCAAATTTAACTAATGTTTATTAATGAATTTTACAAATTAAACCTTAAAATTACTTAAAATTAATAACGCGTGTTACCTCCTCGGGGCCTGGTGACCGCCTGCATGCGATCAGGCATGCTGTGGATAATGTTTTTAATGTCCACTTGGGGTATTTCTTCCCAGTCGGCCAACAGAGCGGCTTTCAGAGCACTGAGAGTCTTTCAGAGCACTCTAGGGGATTGGGACTGCCTCGGATGCATCTTTTGAGCATGTCCCAGACGTGTTCTATTGGATTCATGTCTGGGCTTCGAGATGGCCACACCAATTTAGGAATTGTTACCTCTGAAAGATAATCGTTGCCACATCTTGCAGTGGGTGGTCGTGCGTTATCTTGCATTAGTTTAAATTCTTCGCGCCCAATGAATTCCATATGAGGTAAAACATGATCTTTGAGGATCTCTTCAATGTATCGGACTGCAGTCAAACGATCTTCAACTACCACCAACTCTGTACGTGCGCCTGTACTTATCCCTCCCAAACCACAAAGGATCCACCGTGAAAACTTACGGTTTGCCTGGTGGTGATTGGCAGAAATCTCTCTCCACGCCGTCTCCATACACGTTTACGGTCTTCCGGAGCTCTTAAGGCCACTCTGCATTAATCTGTCCAAAAAACTCTACTCCACTGCTCGTGAGTCCAATTCGCATGAATTCGAGCGAACCGAAGTCGTGCTAGCGATGTTGTCTGAGCAGTTCTGGACCTCGCGCTGGTCTTCGAGCACGCACGTTCCTTTCATCCATTCTCCTTCTTATCGTCCGCTCACTAACATTGACCCCTCTTGCCGTTTGCAGTCGCTGGCTTATTTCAACTGCAGTAAGTACCCAATTTTTTAAAATTGCGAGAGTGATAAATCGCTCGTCCTGCGCTGATGTACACCCGATTCCGCCACCTCTTGGTCTCCTCGTGCACAGGCCGGTCTGATCGTACCTTTTCAAGGCGTATCTAAGGGTTGTACGCGGTACATTTAACAATTCAGCAATTTCTCTCTCCGTTCGCCCTTGACTCCGAAGCAACACAGCTTGAGCAACTTGAGCTTGAGTTAAAGGCTTAGTGTTCCGATTCTGAACGTAAAAAAAGATGACACATTAATTAAGAAACAAAATGAATAAAGATGCACCAGCAATAAAATGCAATATTGAATTTTAACTCACCCGTGTTTCATGCGATTTAGCGACAAATTAACGTTAAACGTCACAGAAGTAAAAAAAATAACCTTTTTTTTATGCTTAACCTCTTAAATCAACAAAAACAAACGTGTCGACAACCTCCACTTGAAATTCTCATTCACGATTCACCAAAATCGCATGTTATCGGTTTTTTTATGTTTGGGCCACATTCCGTGCCGCTCAGTGTATAAGCTCAGATTAAATATATAAACAACCGTTTGTAAATTTTACAAGAAAATATAGAATACTGGAACTGCTTAAATAAAAATAAAGAAGTACTAATAGAAATTAGGTTCAAAGTATCATTGGGAACAGGGCCAGTATTTTGTTTGCCTAACTTTTAAAGTTCGCCAGACAAAGACAAACCAGCAAGATGTAAGTGACAGAATAACCGATATACGATTCTCACTTCCACATTCCTCACTATTTCATCGCTGCATCTGTTCTGTCATCTGTGACTCTGCATAGAGTAAAGTATGTAAAATGGTGTATAAACTCTGTGCATAAATATGTCAATTTAGTTTTAACCCTAGAGTAAATATTCTGTGGTTTTGAAAAGATAACCTTAAAAAAATATATATGGAATTTTGATCGTAATTTCAAAAACCAATGAAAAAATTTGAATTTTCTCGCATAATATAGTGATATAATATAAAATGAGTGGATTTATGAATACTCTAGCACTCTCTAGATTTACTGGTAATTATATCGAAATACTTTGCCTTTGATATTTATGAAAGATTAAAAACAGTGATAATACACAATAGCGCTGCTAAACCGCCGTTACTTAAAAACTTCAGCAATTTATACCCTGTTTTTTTTCATTTACATAATCCTATATATGTATCCTACAGGACGGGTTGGATTTAGAATCGTGCGGCAGGAGTTTCGGGGAGAAAGATGTTTTATTCGGTAGAGGTTTGGTCCCCGATTGTCACAATAGCACTCGCATTACAAGGTAATTCACTTTTTTCGAGAAAACCAAAAAAAACTAACATAACCTAAAAATAGGTAAAACATCGAAAAAATAATGCAATATTACGGGAGAGCTAGATAGCATATATAATTTTGTATAAGTGCAACAAGGACGTAAGATCATGTCAAAGACTAGTGTCACGTGGTCTATGCTCTCTGTCAACTGTCAAATCATAATATGACGAACTACTAATTTCTAATGGTAAGAAAACTTCACACTTGGAAACGACATGAGCTGATGTAGGTCGAATAGTGTGACAGAACCAAATTGGCCAACCCCTACTCCACGTAGTCTTGTCTGCCCTACCCCTAGAGTGTTTTTATGAAGTGCGAAGCCGTTCGCTACGAAGGTCGCCGGCTCGCTCCGCTCGCCACCTCCCCTCTTCGCTCCACTCGGCTCGCTTCATTCAGGACCTCCTTCGCGAGTCGTCTGGCGTAGCCCATTTGATTTGTAGCTCTCCCGTAATATTGCATTATTTTTTCGATGTTTTACCTATTTATAGGTTATGTTAGTTTTATTTTGTTTTATCGAAAAAAGTGCATTATCTTGTAATGCGAGTGCTATTGTTACAATCGGGGACCAAACCTCTTTCTCCCCGAAACTCCTGCCGCACGATTCTAAATTTTAACCACAGACCACAAAAAAATAAAAATACTGTGACAGTAGTCTTTGACATTATCTTACGTCCTTGTTGCACTTATAGAAAATTATATATGCTATCTAGCTCTCCCGTAATATTGCATTATTTTTTTGATGTTTTACCTATTTATAGGTTATGTTAGTTTTTTTTTGTTTTCTCGAAAAAAGTGAATTACCTTGTAATGCGAGTGCTATTGTGACAATCGGGGACCAAACCTCTACCGAATAAAACATCTTTCTCCCCGAAACTCCTGCCGCACGATTCTAAATTTTAATTATTTTAGCTGCTGTAAATTTATTTATTTTTTCGTTTTTTGATGTTGGCAAGATAAAATCTCTTTTAAAGTTCTTGAAACACAATTGAATCCTTAAACTCATCATTAGTATTGTATTAATGGTCTGTATAGAGGGCGTACAATTTTTACAACTTCCCATTGTTTTTTTTTTTATGAAATGTATAGAAAGAATATTGCCATTGTTAGTCAATGGCAAGTTCAAAAAAAAATTATTTTCGGTTTAAAGATATCTTTCTTAAAATTATCCAAATTTTAATTATTTGACCACAATATTTGGTATTGAAACTGTATTCTTTTTCCTTTGTAAAATTACCAGAAAATTAATTATTTATTTCCTAATTTTTTTCCTTTCAGTCATAAGTCGTTCATTCACTTGCACTCCAGTAGCACACATGAAGCAATGGAGAATCTCAAAAGGATTGTCCGCTAACCGCAATGCTGAAGGAGTACTTACAGATGGTCCTGACTATACCTTCTTAGATGGAAGACCTACACCATTACTTGTATGTTGATTTAAATTTTTAAACAAATACGTGTTGCCAAGATTGAGCCAAGTTGTGATTGAGCATTTTAGTATGCTACAGAGTAGGAATCAACTAGGGGTATGGGTTTATTATATCTACCACACTCCCAGTTGGTAAGCCTGCTATTATCTGAGACTGCAGTCAAGGGCTATCTTGTGTGTCAGTTAGACACAAGTTTATTTTTTAGATCTTGCTAATAAATAAATAACATTTTGTCATCCCAATTCTAAAAAGGATAAAAATTTCAAAGTTGTGCCCTTAGGAGTCATACGAACAATAGATTGTTTAATACAGAGAAAGTGGGAGACTTATTATCAGCATTAACTATATACTTCGCCATAAACTTACTCAAAATTATATATGGGAAAATAATCAGAAATTGAAATGGAAACACCACTAAGACCTTAGATAATCTTCATTGCTTATTCCGCATTTTTTTTTATAAACGCAGATGAAGTATACTAATATATTTTTATTAATTTCAGGTAAAGCAAAAGAAGAGAATGCTCAAACAGCAAAATTATGCAAATCAAATTGTCACCTTATGCTCAGAACTGGATTTCGCCAAAAGGAGACACCAAGATTCTTTACAAGCGAAAGAGCAAGAGAGACAGGACATCATTAGCAACCGTTTAAAACCTAAAGGAAATGCTTTGTTAAAGAAAAAGTAAACAATAAACAGCAAGTATAATTTGCTATATTCCGCCAACAACCAGGAGATTTGTAAAATAGATGTTGACTTCACAAGCGCGAAAAGTAAAGTAAACTTTAATTTTCGCCCTTGTGAAGTCAACATCTCCTGAGGATGATCGGGTGTCGGGTCGAAACGTGCGTAGAGGTTCTAGTGGAAGATTTTGTGTGGTGTTATACTATACAAATCTCCCGGTTGTCGGCGGAATATAGCAAATTATAGTTGCTGTTTATTGTTTATGATGGACTTCTGCAAAGTAATGCCTGCTTCTATTCATTAAAAGAAAAAGTAGTGTGTTAAGTCATTGCTATAGTTACTTAGATAGTAATAGAAGTTTATTGTTAACTATATTTTCACAAGTAGTCAGCGTTGGTTATGAATTAAAATGATAAACAATTAATGTCATGCAGTTCCAGCATAGATTATACAAGGTTATTTGGAACAGTGGTTCAAGGACAGCACGAATAAAAAGTACTCACTCAAACTGATTTAGAGACTTGATTATAAATTCATGTAATTTATATTTCAGTTTTCATATAAAATTTAACATTAGGAAAATTATGCATTGACGATCATTACATTTTTTTTTCTTTGTTTTATGGCTTTACACAGATATTAGCCAATGTCAAGTTTATTATTTTATTAGTTCTCTTTTTTTATGGCTTTGCACAGATTAGCCAATGTCAAGTTTATTATTTTATTAGTTCTCTTTTTTTATGGTTTTGCACAGATTAGCCAATGTCAAGTTTGTTATTTTATTAGTTCTCTTTTTTTATGGCTTTGCACAGATTAGCCAATGTCAAGTTTATAGCAATGTAGAAGTTGGGGAGAAATGGCGGGAAACTTCGCACTCTGCAGACGCGGATCCCTCAAACCTTTCCCAAATTAATACCTGTTAACCATTCAGAAAACTAGCCACTACACAAACGACACCAAAACTGTCCACGACATAACCAATACCAGTCCCTTCCAAAATTAGCCAACAAACATTAATTCAAGAAAAGCGTGAAAAAACTTCGACCGCCATGTACGAAGTCTTTCTCACCATTACATTTATATATATGCCAATGTTTTTATTTAGCATATAATAGGGTCACATATTACTATGGCAACAGAAATTACATTCAGTTTATTAGGATATAGAGTATTTACACTATAAACTTTCACATGCATAAATGTGACGCGAGTCATTACAAAAAATTAAGTTTGAAACAATTGCCAATACATTTGTTTTGTAACTTTATAAGCTTTATAAGTTACTTGAATTTAAGATCATTTATTTGGATCAAATATTACTAATTTATAGGTAGCTATAATAGCCATGTATAAAATAACCTTAAGATTATGATGATGCATGAATTGTTGATTAATAAAGTGAAAAGTTTACCACCAACAAATATATGGAATTTCTTTTGAAGCTTCAAAAAAACTACATCCAGTATTTTTGGTGGACATTTTGTGTGGTACAGGATTTGCAAATGAAAAGTCAATATTAGGTCTATTATAATATTTAAAAAAACGTTAAAAATTTACGTTCACACTTTCATAAACATTACTTACTCTTAGGCACCCTAAAAGAACCCTTTAGGGCATATAAATCCTTTGAGGGTCTTGATCTCTTCTGCTGCTTTTCCTTTTCAATTTCAACTTTTTTTCTGTATTCCACACAGTCCGACCACCAACTTCTGGATATTTCTTTCTTTTGTTGTCACGTACTAATCTCTATGTAGCTCAAAGTCCCAAACTCTCATTTATTTATAATACAACGTGTTTGTTATGCCAAGAAGATTACTAAATGCTCGGAAAAATATTATAAACCAGATTTCAAAATGCTCACTTTACACTACTACCCTAGTAGAAACCCAGAAATGAATTGTATTCGTAGGTTTTAGCACCAAGGTCATGTTAAGTTTCTTACTAGTGCAGTTAGAGTCTTGCAAGGATAAGTAAGTTATTTATTTATTTCGTTGCGTTGTATTAAATATTGTGTACCCAGTTTGGGTGTTGCAACTTGGTCTGGAATCGACCGTAGTAGAGAGACCGATTTTACCTTTTGTAGGGAATAATTTGTAATTCACACGATTTTTTTAACCTCACCATTGAGTATATAAAACCATAATTACATGGGTAAATTTTATCATAATATAAAAAGATTTCACTTAATATAATGAAATAGTATAGTATAGTAGGTCTATGGTGATGGTATTAGTATGAGCGGTGATAGCGAATCCGGGCATGCACCTCTAACTTTTCGGAGTTATTTGCGTTTTTAAACAATTAAAATATCACTTGCTTCAACGGTGAAGGAAAACATCGTGAGGAAACCTGCACGCCTGTAAGTGCTCCATAATGTTCTCAAAGGCGTGTGAAGTCTGTGGTGGACTATGGCCAAACCCTTCTCATATTGAGAGGAGACCCGTGCTCTGTAGTAAGCCTGTAATGGTTGATCATGATGATGATGATTAGTATGAGTCCTGAATTGGGTCTTGGTGGTGGGACTAAAACTCCCAATCCAATAAGCCAAATTACCCAAAGCCACCATGTCATGAATATTAGCGGCAAAAAAAACATTCTTTTTGATCATTCCATTAATTTTTTTTATGAATTATAACGCATTAGGTTATATCTTAGGCATAATCGGGACCAAGTCCCGAAATCAGCTTTTATTCGAGCACAAAAAATAGGAATTCAGTGTGCATACTGGCATACAATAGAATTATCTCATAAATTGTTGCATGGCGATTTCATTGTGTCTAAAATAGCCTTCCCGTTCAACCCTAATGAAGCGTAAAAACCAGCGGAGCGTAGTTTATATGGGTATTGTAGTTTTCAGAAAAGGCTGCGGAAATTTCACATGGGTTTTGGGAAAAAGCAGGTTTATTATATGACTCCTAGGTCGTAGGTTAATTTTTGCCTATATCCGACTTGTTACTGGTCGAATTGATCGTGTGCTTATTTTCATATTGCGACCAACATAAAATATATAGGATAACTACGGGGCGAGTGCGTGTCTTCGTCGGTAATTTGGGTAGACGCGGGTAGGTTCGGGCAAAGAGACCAGATACTCTTGGTAGAACAGAATAACAACTATAAGTATGGTAATTTATAAGGAGCACTCCACCAAGTACGACTATGCACTACCGCGACTCGACCACCGATCCGAACCGACCGAATGCAATGAATGAAAATACGTCACTTAGTGTTGCGTAAAGAGAGGGGGCGATGCCACACTCTTGTCCGTCGCACATGACTCCAAAACTAGATGGCGCTGCTCTGTTTTTTTGTGACCTTGTTTATTTTTAACCTGTAAATGGAGAATTAGGAACCTGTTTTATACCACATTAATACGATGTGGCACTTGATCAAATGGCAACATTAAAGCATCATTATTTTTGGCTTAACTTAGTATTGATACAAGTGTAAGCTATCAACCATTTGAAAATCATGATCAACAACAGATTTGAAGGAAATCCTATATTCAATATTCCTATATATACTTTTTGTAATGTGAAAGTATGGATGTTTGTTACTAAATCACGCAAAAACGGCGGAACGGATTTTGATGAAATATGGAATATGGATAAAAGGTAGCCTATGCTCTTTTAAGTAGTTCCGGAGGGAAAATTGAAAATTGTTTACGAGCTAAGCCGCGGGCAGACAGGTTGAAATTTGGTATGTATGTCACCTATGCTATGGACAAGGACATGTACTTTCTATACCGATCTCTCAAATAGTTCCCGTGGGGACATTACAAATTGCTAACGAGCGGAGCTTTAGACCCAATTCTGACGTCCACGCAGACGAAGTCGCGGGCAGAAGTTAGTTATAAATAAACGTAAAAAGTATCAAATACCATTTTCGTACGTGGGTAAATAGATAAAAAACTTTGTAGGTACCCATCTAAAACGTCATAACGACATTCCAGATCATTGCGGCGTATAATATTATAAAGAGGAAAACTTTGTTTGTTTGGTTGCAATGTATAGGCTCAAGAACGACTGGACCGTTTTTAAAAATTCTTTAACCATTCAAAAGCTACAGTATCCACGAGTAACATAGGCTAAATTTTATTTTGGAAAAAAAAATAGTGTTTCGTAAGAATTTGGGTTTTTTTGGACACAAGGTGTAAAAAATCAACCAGAAAAGTTACTTATTTTGCGTACGCTGCCTAAACTATAAAAGATAGAACCATCTAATTAATTGTAGATCTTATAAATATCTACAAGAAAGTCCGCGGCACACTACGAGTATCTATGTCGAGTGAGGCCCAACAATCATTTTTTTATTTAAAAATCTTGAATATTTTTTGGACTACATTTAAACGCATTTATTTTACTCAAATCCTTATCAAAAAAAATATTTCATCATTAATTACAGTTTATGTAGATAATATTTGGTCTTTCAATGATTAAAATTGGACATTTGGTTTTGAAGTTTTGGTGAAATTTAAATATTATGATTTCTAATAATTTATATGGCAATACAACGTTTGCCGGGTTAGCTAGTACAGAATACAGAGAATAATTCGCTTGTTTGCATGGGACATCAACTAAACTGCCTGACCATTTCTGTGCATGGCACGCTAAAAAATAAAAAAGTATTAAATTAATACCATCCGTATGCCTCCTGTGAGGTTTGAACTCACGACCCCTGGTTTACGAGACCAGTGCTCTACCACTGAGCTAAAGAGGCTGGTGACGTGGTTGCTTTAAATTTCAACGTCTTTTCTTCACCATTCAGCGGGTCAGAGTACCTGTGACAATTGTGTCTCAGTGAAACATCAGTGACATTTTTGTGCAAACTAATAAAAAAGGAATAAAATAGGAAAGGAAAAATTTATTAGGATGAAACAATTTTACAATACATAAAAGCCAAAGTTGAGTTATTACTTTTCGTTCGATTACCGCAAGTTTAATAATGAGTTAGGTAGTTTAGGGTATTAAAGCAAGCACTGTTGAATAAAACATGTTTTTTTTACTATCCAGTGTAGATATGTAATTCAAAGTTACTTAATGATTTTTTTTTTAATTTTAATGACTTGCTGTCTGATTTATCAGAACTATGATGTCATTGAATAGCTAAGATTTTTCTACATATTGATAAATAAATAAAATAAAAAAATCTAAAATGTTCGTATGGTTATGAATAATTTTAAATTGGGAACTCGTTTTTGCGGGATGAATTGAAAAGGTTCTCATACCTACTATAACAATATCTCATACACGTAAGTAGATAGTACCTACGCACGTAAAATTGAATGATGTAAGATTTCGTCTTTCACCAATCACAAGACTTGATCAAACGGGCGCGTTCTGTCATTGGTTGCACGCATGACGATAATTTAAATTAAGAACGGTGTTAAGGACGCCGGCTGGACACAGCTTCCAAGCTTTTACTTATCTTGTACTTTAAAAATCGAATTTTCAGAAAAGCTTGAATTTGTACATATTTCTCAATAATAATATCATCAGAGTAATATGTAACTTTATCCGCTTGTTATAAAACTCAAACTCGTTCAACTTTCTTCATCCAACAGATGGACCATCTAAATAAAATAAAAATAAGTAGTAAAGAAATTGCGACTCTAAAGAGAGTGATATGAAGTCGATTTTACATTGACGTTATAATGTTTAGTTGCTCGTTAACGGCCCGACGAGCGTACAATTGTATATGGAAATAAAAAATAAAGTTTTGCCTCCTGTGAGGATTGAACTCACGACCCCTGGTTTACAAGACCAGTGCTCTGCCGCTGAGCTAAAGAGGCGCGTGTCGTAACTACATTTATTTGCAAGCATATTAAATTATCTATTCACTTACTGTACGTAATCTATACTTGTTAAGTAACTAATTTAACTAATGAGTTACTTATGTTTAAATATAAGATTAGATTATTAGGACATAGGTTATTATTGACTGCGCAATTAACTATAAGTTTGTATTTGGCAAATTGCAAATTATCTACTACGGTTCTACCCGTCGTGTTTCGTATCTATACAAATAAATAAAATTGGAGTGTCTGTTTGTAATATTGAAATAACCGTTTTTTACTACATGCATATGAATATGTATACGGTACATACACCAAAATAACATTTTTTTCAGTTTTTCTGTCTGTATGTCTGTCGGTCTGTTTGTTGCGGCTAATCTCTGAAATGGTTGGACCGATTTTTACGGGACTTTTATTGGCAGGTAGCTGATGTTATAAGGCTTAGGCTACTTTTATTTTAGAAAAAGTGTTTTATTTTAGAAAAACAAAGTAATGTTGCAATGTCCAAGTACTGTCCAGTACCACGCGCATGCCAGCACTTCTCCGAACAACGAATTAATATCACAAAGGGTGCCTAGTATTAACTTTTTTGATAAATTCCACGTCGACGAAGTCGCGGGTACAGCTAGTACCCTAGTAATCAATTTTTCTCAATTTTATAAAAATAAACTATTATTTATATTTAGAATATTTCTCCCGAACGCATCGATCACCGCCATGATACACAATGGGATCTCATGTGGCAATTTAATGAAATGAAATTACACTTTAATCTACTTAATAATACATACATAGGATTATATAAACGATAAAAAAGCTTGGGTGTGTAAAATTGCTCTATCTCCATAGGTACTATAGTTTATTATTCATTTTATTCATTATGAGAGATGGTGATAATGAAAAAAAAACCCCCGGCTAAGTTTTCTTCTTAGACCGGGGCGCGTTTGGAACTCTCAGAGCTTTAAAGTTTACTAATATAGTTATCACCATGAAATAACTACTATGTAAATTATTGACGCGTCAAAAGTGCCTTTTTAAGGACTATTTGAATAAAGATTATTTTGAATTTGAATTTGAATTTAATTCAATAATGTGCAAGATATGCAGTCCTAAACATAATAAAGCCAATGTATCTATAATTAACTATTTATAATGTTCTCTGTCAATATTACCACGCATACGGACTCAATCCGAAACCCCAACCCGCTCGTAGTTGCGGCTTCTTTTTACTCCCCCGACCTAAGCGCTCCTCTCCGAAAGAGGCGACCTAAACATATCCTTCATGACCCTGACGATCAGATAACTACTGACAACATACTCGTACCACCTATCACACAATCATACGCTACACACCGTCATCGCTGGCGAAGACGAGGTCCCCGCTATTTTACATCATCCGGACTTGGGCCCCATCCACGGCCTCGGAGACGTACGGACCACTCACCGTCTGACCCCCCCGTTATCCCAAACATCGCCTCAGCCGAGGTTCGGCCTCACAGGAGGCGCCCTTAGGCAGACGTTCCCTTAGTTTCTTCGAGTCCTAGGGCTCAAAGTTTCTTCTGGCAGAGCTTCTTCCCGAAGCTCGCCAAACAGCCCGGTTACGCTGTCGCAACCAATAGGATTAGCACAGCTAATAGTCAGTCCGAAAATAAAGTTTGCCTTTCCATTAGTAATTTAACGAAAGTAGGAATTTTTATTAATTGTCATTGCACCTTTTTGTAGACTAACTAGAATATTACTGATTTATATGTTACATATTTATAAAAAAGAAAAAGGTAAAACGACTCCATTATAAATGAAAATAAAACGTTAGCCTATTTTGTCCCGGTGGCTATCTCGAAATTGCTTTACAGGCATACTTGAATTCTTTTAATAATATTATGAAGCAGAGAAAAATGGTAAAAGCTTTTTAATTCAGCTGCAGTCAAACGTTATAGCGTTCAAAGCGTTAATTAATTAAATTCTACAGGTAATGTTCTAGCTTCAAATACGCCTTAACGGTATAAAGTAGGTACCTATCTTTTTTCTTCTCTCTTAGTTTTAGAAAAGGTTTAAACAAATTGTATAGGCGTTTTACTCCTGAAAACTTACAGATGTTTCTATAAAAGGCAAGTTCACTTCGTTGAAAATAACTTCAATAAGCTACAGTTGAAAAGGAAGAACAGATAAAAATAAAAAAAAAAATTAAGTGTCTGTTAGTGAAAATAAAAATCCTTTTTTGTAATACTTCGATTTTGTTACTTTACTAAGAATGTGATTAGATGGACATAATTAAGTCTGAGCTAAGATCTATAGATCTATAAGCCTTACCATAAAGACATTGAAACAAATTATTTATTCATCTACTTGAAGATTCAATTAATTATATTTTCTTTTCTGTGTGTAGTATTGAAGGTATTTTTGGGCTAAATATTGTATTCTTAATTTTAAATTAATTTAAGATTAATTTTAAATACGCAGTCTGCGGTTTTTGCTGGAAAGTAAATCTCATGTATATTTCCTAATCTACGTTTTTCTCATTTACTTTCGATGGTTGATGGTTAATGATCCAATAAAAATAGCTTAAAATATAGCTAAAACGGGCCTAATTGATACAATATTGAGATCGTACCAGCGTGAAAAAAACCGTGTTCGAAGACCCCAAATTATAGCGAAAATGGATCCTAGATAGTCAGGTAAAGTAATTATTAGTAAGTCAAGTGGACCAGTAAGGGGTAAGGGGTTTTGAGAGGGACACTGTGTTTAGCGGTAGTGTATATAATATGTACACTATCCTATGGCCTGCTATCAAATCTCTTCGTACTTAAAATACCCACGAAAAGGCCGGGAAACTCGATCCCGGCTAGAGGGCCTTAAGGCGGAGGTTGATATAAAAGGTTTTTATAAACATTTTACACCTCAAAAACTTCCAAAGCAAAATCTATTATATAAGTGTCGTGGAAATCGAGGTGGTAACATTTTTCGTCACAAAAGAGTTTTAATTGAAAAGGATTTATTACAAGGGTTGCCAGATCTTTTATTAGTTATAGTACATTTTCAGTTTATTGATGACCTCCGTGGCGCAGCGCGCGCGCTGTTGCATTATAAAGTTGGAGGTCCTGGGTTCGATTCCCGGCTCGAGTCTGGTCTGGTGGGAGGCTTCGGCCGTGGCTAGTTACCACCCTACCGACAAAGACGTGTCGCAAAGCGATTTAGCGTTCCGGCACGATGTCGCGTAGAAACCAATTAGGAGTGTGTTTACCATACCCCTAACAGGTTAGCCCGCTACCATCCTAGACTGCATCATCACCTACCACCAGGTGAGATAGCCGTCAAGGGCTAATTTGTAGTGTATAAAAAAAAAAAAAACTTAGGTTATGAGAAAATTATGAGAGTGAAGTTTTAAGATGCGCGCGTTTCTCTGTAACATAAAAGTCAAAGGTTGAATTTGTCCGTTAGACGGTTCATTAAGTCTCGAAAAAAAGCTGTCAAACAATATAGAAGTGGAACCTCTATTAGTCGCGCATGTTGGCACGCCCGTCGCCTCTGATCACTGTTTCATATTTATAATATTTATCCACATGTTGAAGCGGTGATAGCCTAGTGGTTAGGGCGTCAGCCTCCTAATCAGAGTTCGGCGTTTCGAATCCGGGCATGCACCTCTAACTTTTCGGAGTTATGTCCGTTTTTAAACAATTAAAATATCACTTGCATCATCGGTGAAGGAAAACATCGTGAGGAAACCTGCACGCCTGAGAGTTCTCCATAATGTTCTCAAAGGCGTGTGAAGTCTGCCAATCCGCGCATGGTCAGCGTGGTGGATTATAGCCAAACTCTTCTCATATTGGGAGAAGACCCGTGCTCTGTAGTGAGCCGGTAATGGGTGATCATGATGATGATGAATTATATTCAATAGTGATTTAAACTGAATATTTTGGTTAATATTATTTACTATGTGTCATATTAGTGCTTATATACTCTTTTAAGTGATCTAATATAATTGAGTATGTATTAATTGATATAAATTAAAATATTATTATTTAATATAGGTAGTTGATTTATATATATTATAGGTTATTTAATGATTTACATGAATTAGTACACGCATCCATTTTGTTTTGTTCTTTCCTAAATCTCTCATAAGTTATTATAATATTACTAAAGGGTTAAGCTAGTTTAAATGTATATTCAACATATTTCCAAGGCGTCGATAACCCTAACCAAGGTCCTCGAATGGATCGACGAAGTCGTTCCGACATCGAATAACTGTTTGACCATATTTCATAATCACAGCGCAGATTATTTTGTATGTAAAATGGAATAAAGATAGAAATCATAGAAAATTAATATAATTGCGACATTAGAAATATGTTTGAAGGAGTTAAGTTAATCTCGTCAGGTAATTAACAAATAAGGTTAAAATGAGGATTTATTATAAGATTTAAAAAATCTGTGCTTTCACCTTTGACGTGAGTCAAACTTTGACATGGAGAAAGGCGGGAGACTTCGTATATGGATGGCGCGGGTTTTTCACGCTTTTCTTGAATTAATGTTTGTTGGCTAATTTTGAAAAGGACTGGTTGTGTCGTGGACAGTTTTGGTGTCGTTTGTGTAGTGGCTAGTTTTCTGAATGGTTAACGGGTATTAATTTGGGAAAGGTTTGAGGGAGCCGCGTCCGCAGAGTGCGAAGTTTCGCGCCATTTCTCCCTAATTTCTACATTGTTATAAACTTAACGTTGGCCGCCTTCTATCTATAGTAAAAAATTGTAGGATACTCAAGGCCATACAACCATCCATTTACTACTCGGCAGAGTTCTTTCTCAAAGTAATAATTTTATATTACCATTCTTTATTACGTCCCAACCTTAATCTAAAAGGCCGATTTCAGGCAAAATTAAAATTAAAATAAAGAATATTAGAAACTGGGCTAAATTATTAACCACTTCTTCTTTATTTACAACTATTATTGTTCTTTTACAATAAACAACTTCTTTTCGAGTAAAATAGTTAATTATTATCAATTAATCTAGCGCTTTTACCACGTGTTCTAAAAAAACGCCATCTTTTTTCCCGCTCTTTTAATATCTCCCCGCCATGCCTCTTCCTTTTTTATTTTTCACAGTACGTTCGAAAACCGAAGTTGTCTCTTTGAAGTGAGTGGTGTGTCTTGATGAAGAGTTTATATGCGTTATATAAATATTAAATTAAGTGGACTTTAATATAATCTCTAACAAGAAGTTTACAGTACTTAGGTAATTTCACCATGAGACATAATATGTAATATGTGTTTTGTGTATAGATATTAACCCATCATCATCATCGTCGTCATGATCAACCCATTGCCGGCTCACTACAGAGCACGGGTCTCCCCTCAGTATGAGAAGGGTGCGGCTGTAGTCCACCACGCTGACCATGTGCGGATTGGCAGACTTCACACTTCTTTGAGAACATTATGGAGAACTCTCAGACATGCAGGTTTCCTCACGATGTTTTCTTTCACCGTTGACGCAAGTGATATTTTAATTGCTTAAAAAACGCTTGTCTACAATCTTACTTATTCAATGTGTACCGGACCAGGCTGGCTAAGCGGCCAACAAGGAGGGCAGCGTGCCGGTAAGCGGCTTACTAGGATTTTAAATAAAAAAACTAGGCTCGCTTACCAAGCATTTATTCAAATGTTGCAAATATGCCACGGCTAGGCTGGTAGGCACACAAAATTTATAGGGTCGTGGTAACGGGCAATATCCGCCTGAGCTTATGCTGATATCATAGTACTCCCCCGTGTGTGTGACGGCCGAAGATGTAGGGTGGCCAAGGGTCGAAGAGGAGACAGGAACGGTGGTGTGCAGCAGGTCTCGCACGCTGCGTCCAGGAGACTATGCACTAAGCGGTGCAGAGAAAACCCCAGCTATACTCCTGGAATTTGATACAACCAGCTTTTAGTGACTGGCAAACCAATTTCCGTTCTGGTGACCACCGTCGGCAACACAAAAGGTTCGTACTAACACGTAGAAGAGTTGCCGATGGTAGATACAATCAGAACGGAATTTACAATATAAAAAATTAAAAGCTGAAGGCTAAAAGAGTGATAGAAGCATTAGCATTACTGTTAAAATGCAAGCTAAAGAAAATGGAGGGTTGTCTTATAAAAAGATGATGCAATCAAACTGAGTCATTACGATGAATAAGCAATTATTAAACTAATACAAAAGAGAATTTGGAAAAGGTAAAATTAAACATTATGACTACTATAATGGAATAGATAAAAAGAACTGAAATAATAAGCTATGATTAATGATTGATGGGGGTCGATAACAATTTTATGTGCCATTCAACTTACCCTAGTACGGGAGCTTAAAACACACTGAGAATAATTAATTTGTTGTAATTTACTTGGCGTTAATGTAAATTAATAAAGAAAACAAAATACGCGTCTACTAAAACGTTAGACTTGTATTTTGCTGGTAAAGGCGACAGCCGACCCACTTCTAAAGCGAATGGGTAACGACTGAGCGTTGAAGGTGCCCCCGCCAGCCAACGAGGAAGCGACGCTCGCGCCTAACGGCTTTTTTATTGCGGCTGCTTTTAAAATAGCAATATCGGTGATGTTGCTATTCTAAAAACACCGTTTAGAAAATTATAAATTTCATTTCATTAATAGATAATAATAGATAAGAATACTATAAATATCATACTTAAATAAGTTAAAAAAGTGTAACGCTTCGTTACAGTACCCCCCGGTCCCTCATAAGGATTTTATTTTAAAAATAAAATCCGTATTAACAAATTAGACTCAATTTCTAACAGTTATCTTTCATACAACCTTTCAGAAACCATTCATTCAATACCTTTTATACTAATGTCTCATAGCTTCAATGTTTTGAGACACAACCTAACACAAAGAAAGTCATATGGCAATAATTATGCAACTAATGACTTATGCAAGAAATGTTATAACGATATTATAAAGGTGGGTGGGCAAATGTAACGAAACTTCATACATATATACATAAAATACGTAAGATGAAATGAGAAAAAAAAAAAAGAAAAAAAAAATGGTACTTATTAATGTTGGTGATACATTTTTAAATCTTTTATGTGCCAAGTGCCCAAGTTATTGCCCAACATATCTTCTAAGTCGTAAACAAGTGGCGAGCGTTTAGTTATAACTCGGCACTTAATATATTTTGGAGCCAATTTCTTACTGAAAAATTTATCCTTATCGGACAGGACGTAAGCTCTTTTATAAACAGTGTCCCCCACATTGAATTCGTATGACTTCCTCCTTAGGTTGTAGTTCGCTGTGTTTTTAGCGTGGGCATGGTATAATGTTTTCTGGACCTCATCAAAAATAGTGCTCATGCAACCACGGTTTTCAGCATAAACGTCCCTGGGCATGAATAAAATTTCGTCACCTAAATCGTTGTCCAGGTAATGGGAACCACAAATAATTACTTCCCGACCAAAAACAAGTAAAGACGGCGTAAATCCTGTCGCTTCATTAACAGAGTTGTTAATGGCAAACTGAACCGCTGGAATAAATGTATCCCAAGAACGATGATCCTTGTCAACGAAAGTTGAAAGACATGTTATAATTGTTTTGTTATACCTCTCCACAGTATTAACCTGGGGGGTATATTTAGGTGTATAAAAAACGTTAGGGACATTATATTTTTTGAAAAGGTTATTTGTAACATTACTAATGAACTGAGGCCCATTGTCTAGGAATATGGTCTGACTGACGCCGTGAACTAAAAATATTTGTTCTTCTAAAATTTTAACTATTACATCTGAAGTAGCTTTTTTTAATGGAAAAATATGACAAAATTTTGAAAAACAACAGGTAATTACTAAAATGTAAGAATTTTGTTTACGTGTCACTGGGAGAGGACCCATTAGATCGACGGATATCATTTGGTATGGCCGAGAGCACTGCTTAGGCCGACCCATCTCTCCGAGCGTAGCGTGATTTTGAACTTTATACTGCAAACAAGTTGGACATGAACTTACATAACGTGCTACATCTCGGTACATACCTGGCCAAAAGTATCTAAGGGCAATGCGACGATACGTTTTAAAAATGCCTAAATGACCGGCAGTTGGTTCGTTATGGTTTTCAATAATGACTTTTTCGCGCAGCTCAGATGGAACTACTTCTTTCCATGAAAATTCGTTAGTAAGGGTACATTTATTTTTCATTAACCGAAAGAGACAATCATTTTTAATTTGGTAATTTGGAAAATTTTCAGGTTTAGTGCGACAGTTATTAAATATATTTTTATACCAATCGTCATTGGTAGTCGTGACAGATTTGGCGGTGACAATAGAAGAAACAGCTACAGCCCGAGATAACGCGTCTGGAATTACGTTGTCGACACCACGTCGGTGTTTTATTTCAAAATTAAACGACGACAAACGTAAACCCCATCGTGCAAGCCTACCCGTTGGATTGTTCAACGAAAGGAACCATTTTAAAGCGCTATGGTCGGTGTAAACGCTGAAAGGCTTCCCGTTCTCCACATAACAACGCCAGTGCTCTAACGCAGTGAGAACTGCTAAAGTTTCGCGCTCCGTAATGCTGTAGTTTTTTTTCAGCTGCCGTCAACGATCGACTCATATAAGCGATGGGATGCTCTTCGCCATTTATGGTCTGCGTAAGCATAGCGCCTACACCATAATTGCTCGCATCGGTGTGGACTTCGAACGGCAAATCGTAATTCGGGCAAGAAAGAACTGGAGCAGAAACTAAGCATTCTTTGAGCTTCTTAAAAGCAGCGTTGGCCTCATCAGACCATTGAAAAGGTGGAGCATTCTCTTTATTGGAAGTCAGCTTGTTGAGCGGCCCTGCAATTGTGCTAAAATTTGGCACGAAACGACGATACCAGGTAGCAGTGCCTAAAAACCGCTTAAGCTCCTTACGATTTGTAGGAGTAGCGTAGTTAAGGATGGCCTCTACTTTATCTGGGTCGGTCCTTAAACCATTTGCATCAACCACATAGCCTAAATATTTGAGCTGATTTCTAAAAAACTCACACTTGTCAAGGTTGATGGTTAAGTTCGCCTTACGCAACTTCTCCAAGACACGAAGTAAGAGAGAAACGTGCTCATCGAAGGTACCACTGACGATGATGATGTCATCTAAGTAAGCAAAGATGCGATGATCAACATCACCTAATAGGGCATCAACTAAACGCTGTTGAGTAGCGGGAGCATTCGTCAATCCAAACGGAGTATTCTTGAAACGTAGCGTACCTCGGCCTGGAACGTAAAAAGCTGTCTTATCTCTGTCTATCTCGGCGATAGGGATTTGCCAAAAAGCTTTGGACAAATCTAAGCTAGTAAGGAACCTAGCATCGCGCAAGTTATCTAAGATTTCCGAGATGTAAGGCAGGTTATAGGCGTCCTTCTTCGTCACAGAATTAAGTTTCCTGCTGTCAAGGCAGAAGCGAGGTTGTCCATTCTTTTTAGTGACTAGGAGAACTGGAGACTGCCAAGCACTCTCACACGGCTCAACCACATCTAATTCTAGCATCTCATCAACCTGTTCGACAAGGATTTTCTGCTTCTCAGGAGAGAGTCTGTAATACCTCTGTCTAATGGGTGGAGAATCGCCGGTATCGATACGGTGAGTAATTAAATGTGTTCGACCTAGACCACGATGTTCAAAAGAAATGTCACGAAATTGCGCGATGACATTATCTGCAATAGCTTTTTGAGTGTCATCTAAATTTTCATACGAATGAATTAAATTTTTTGAATTAATATTAGCATTTAAGTCCATGAGCGGTGCAACTGATAAATTAAGCGAACCTAAATATTTTGGACATAAATGAAAAGCTCGCCAAAAATCGATGCCTAAAATAAGCGACATTTTAATTCCTGGGACAACAAGTGCTTTAATAATGTGAAATTGGCTCTCAAAATGTATCGGCAAATTAATATATCCTATACTGCCAAATGAATTTCCGCCTGCAGCGACAATTGATAACTCATCGTCCTTTATCAATTTAAGACCATGACTAAGCAAGACGTCATGAGCACCATTGCCAACAATTGTAATTGTCGCTCCAGAATCTAAAAGACCTGACGCCTCAATATCATTGATTTTAATATTGACGTAGGGTCGAGTATCATCTAAGGGTTTATCATGCAGAATTGTAGCAATTTTGTAGCAATCGAAAAACTTACGAATAGTATCTAGCCAATCCTCCCATTCTTTCTTATCGAGGTGACCTTTAACTTTAGTAATACTGCTACAATTCTGCAAACCTAGTTTTTTGATATTTTATTACAGTTGAGACAGTCAGGCTTTTTTACCCCCTTGGAACCGCATTTAAAACAAATGACCTCAGTATTTTTACAGTCCTTAAAGCTATGCGTTTTGACTCGGCAGCGAGGACAATATAGGTTAGATTTAGAAGTATTAGTAGGATTAGTTTTATTGATAGAGTGTAAATATTGTTTATTATTATCATTATTAGTAGTGTTAGGTTTAGAATTAGCCGATTGTTTATTATCATTATTATGTTGTGAATTGAAATTTTTATAGAAATGTGAATTATAATTATTGTTGCCAGTATTCGAGTCTTGTTTGTACGCAAACTCCGGTGCTAATGTGTCTGAAGTGGCAGCCGAAGGTTCACGAAACGTAGATAAACGTGACTGAACATTTTCATAATTTCTACACAATGATCGTAATTGTTCTATGGAATCAATTTGTGTAGAAGAGGCTAACGTGTTTGCATAAAAAGGCCGAATATTGTGCAACACTATTTCGAGCTTGTCTTCCTCCGGCAAGGGTTTTGACAGACGGGCAAACATGCCTGATAAGATGGATAGATAAATGGTAATGTTCTCGTTCTTACCTTGAGTTCTAGCGCGAATCTCAGATAAGAGGCGGTAGTCAAAATCAGATCTGTCAAAATCCGTCTTTAAAAGAACGGTAAGCTCATCCCAAGTTGAAACCTGTTCCCTAACACCGCGGTACCAGTGTAAAGCATTCTCTACAAAAATCTCCGTAGCGTAAGCAAGAAGCTTCGTGCCAGATATATTACGAGCTAAACTAAATTCGTTCGCTCGTTGAATAAAGGAGCGTACACACGTTTTACCATTAAATTTTAATTTACCTAAGTCCGATGAAATTCGGTTACCACCTTCACAGGTGACATTTACATTAATAGGTGCAGAAGGCATCGGATAATCGGAGCTTGGCCCAGCTACTGACAGTGGGTCAACACTCTTCTTTTGTAAATTAATAAGTTTTGTATAAAGCTCCTTGAACAATACATTGCATTGTAATTGATCATCCAAGGTATCTTTGTTTGATTCGATTCTATTGAATCTATGATATAAATGATGTAAAAGATTCTCGTAGCGACCGAGGGTATTTTTATCAACAACATCAGCAATAAATGATGTATTGATCTTATCCAGTAGAACTAAGCAACTGGCCAAGTCCTCATCGGGTTCAAGATGGGAGCACAAAATGTCCTCAGATGGATAAATCTGACTCAGTTTATTAATTTGTTTTCTGAGGTCAGCGACAGTACTAGCGGGTGTTTCACCTCTAACCGCTACTTCGTACTCCAATTCAGACTTTTGAAGTGAAAAAAATTTAATTGGATAAGCCATAATGAAAGAAAAAAAAAAAAAAAAAAATTAATGCGATTTAAAAAAATAAATCCTAAACAAGGTAAAAGTAAATGAACAAATCAGAAGAAAAAAAAATTCGTAAGTTCGTTGTAAATGGCACATAAAAAAATTAAGAGAGTGAAAAAAAAAAAATATTCCGTTCTGTTACAATCAACTTAACAGAACGCTTTGGTTTGTTGATTATGATAATGTAAAAAAAAATTACATGTAAAAAAAAATTATGATCAAAAAAAATGTAACTGGTGTGAACGCAGCTTTATAATTGCAAAGTATGTACTAAAGTATACAAACTTTATAAAAAAAACAGAAATCAGAAAAAAAAAATATACAAGAAAAATAAGTTATAACTTTTTCTGCCGACTGTACTAAATTAAAATTTACGATTTAACAGTTTTGTAAATATAGTAAACAGTGGCAAGAACAAAAGAAATCAAACGAAAAAAATACTACGTTAACCTCAGTTACTGCAAACCAAAAAATAATAAAAGCGTTTTACAAAAACAACTACACAGCGAACAAAACTACCTACTATACAGCATAAGCACAAGCAGATAACCACGTTGGGCGCCAGTGTACCGGACCAGGCTGGCTAAGCGGCCAACAAGGAGGGCAGCGTGCCGGTAAGCGGCTTACTAGGATTTTAAATAAAAAAACTAGGCTCGCTTACCAAGCATTTATTCAAATGTTGCAAATATGCCACGGCTAGGCTGGTAGGCACACAAAATTTATAGGGTCGTGGTAACGGGCAATATCCGCCTGAGCTTATGCTGATATCATAGTACTCCCCCGTGTGTGTGACGGCCGAAGATGTAGGGTGGCCAAGGGTCGAAGAGGAGACAGGAACGGTGGTGTGCAGCAGGTCTCGCACGCTGCGTCCAGGAGACTATGCACTAAGCGGTGCAGAGAAAACCCCAGCTATACTCCTGGAATTTGATACAACCAGCTTTTAGTGACTGGCAAACCAATTTCCGTTCTGGTGACCACCGTCGGCAACACAAAAGGTTCGTACTAACACGTAGAAGAGTTGCCGATGGTAGATACAATCAGAACGGAATTTACAATATAAAAAATTAAAAGCTGAAGGCTAAAAGAGTGATAGAAGCATTAGAATTACTGTTAAAATGCAAGCTAAAGAAAATGGAGGGTTGTCTTATAAAAAGATGATGCAATCAAACTGAGTCATTACGATGAATAAGCAATTATCAAACTAATACAAAAGAGAATTTGGAAAAGGTAAAATTAAACATTATGACTACTATAATGGAATAGATAAAAAGAACTGAAATAATAAGCTATGATTAATGATTGATGGGGGTCGATAACAATTTTATGTGCCATTCAACTTACCCTAGTACGGGAGCTTAAAACACACTGAGAATAATTAATTTGTTGTAATTTACTTGGCGTTAATGTAAATTAATAAAGAAAACAAAATACGCGTCTACTAAAACGTTAGACTTGTATTTTGCTGGTAAAGGCGACAGCCGACCCACTTCTAAAGCGAATGGGTAACGACTGAGCGTTGAAGGTGCCCCCGCCAGCCAACGAGGAAGCGACGCTCGCGCCTAACGGCTTTTTTATTGCGGCTGCTTTTAAAATAGCAATATCGGTGATGTTGCTATTCTAAAAACACCGTTTAGAAAATTATAAATTTCATTTCATTAATAGATAATAATAGATAAGAATACTATAAATATCATACTTAAATAAGTTAAAAAAGTGTAACGCTTCGTTACAAATGATATAAAAAGGTGGGGCTCGAAAGTTTAGGGCTAAGAGTGTTTTTGGAATATTGTAGGGGAATAAGCGCATTATTCTGTGCGCATGATTTTCTTATTTCTGGACGCCTTACAAAGACAAGAAGACCAGAAAGAATATAGACCGTTAAAAGAGAAACAGATCAACAAATGGATGAACTTCTGGGTTTTCTGATGAAAATATAATGGGAGTTACTGTGAGCAACTATTTTGTATTTACTGTAATATTTACATGAATCCCTATTGACCCTTCGCACACTTCAGAAGAGGGAGGTTCTACATTGGGGTGAACCACTAGTAATTTAATTAAATTCAATTGAAGTTGAATAACCTACCTTTTCGATTGCTACCCGTTTTGATCACGTCGAGTGATCCAATCAAAGTTCTACGGGAAAGGCGTTAATTAATACGTACAGGGGTAGAACATACGTGTTGATGTAAACAACTAAAGATAAACAGTTTTCTGACAAACCACCGCGTAAGTATCCCTTAAAATTCGCTTAAGTACACTCTAGCTTGTTTTTGCAATATCCAGATTACATTCAAAAATGTTATAGCCGATTTTTACAAAAACTGTATTGAACCAATTGATCTCCTTTACGAAATGCACTAAGTTAATAATAACTAACTAATTAGGTTAATACACATTAAATTTACTGCGAATTATTCACTAAAACACTAACGCGGTATTGTTTCAAACAGTTTCTATCTACATGAAATCATTATTAATAATAATCATTTTAATATCGTGTCAGTGATTTCTACATTAAGATGTTAGTGAACGACGTTAATCAATTTTGAGGGCAAACATTCTACTACAAATCGTGAACTTGTCTTGAAAAATAAAATTTCACATCATATATATATATAAACAGTTTATTTAATAAACTTTTAAATCGCCTTTTGGGGTGAAGACCACGCGACCGAGCAGGGTCTAGGGCGAGTCTACCGGTGATAACAGAGCTACGGTACAACACAAGACAGAGCTACAACAGTTAGTTACCTAATAGTGTTTTAATATTAAGATTGAAAGCTATTTTTATTTTATTTATTTGGTTTACTTACTGTTACACTTTCATTATTGCATTAAAAATTGTACTTATTCTTTACAACTTACTAAATGTACTCGTAGGGCGCATTTAAAAGTAAACAACATTTATAAACTAGGTTACAATAGAACTCGATAGAAATATAAAAAGAAAGTGTATCTAATAATATAAAATATAAACAATGAAAGCTATGAGGGTTGCAATCGAAATAGTCATGAAAAATTATAGGCGTTTTATCGTCCTATTTCTATTTGATGCGTAGAGAAAAGAACTGTTTTAAGTCCACAACAAACTTACCCAAAGCGAAGCGGTGATAGCCTAGTGGTTAGGGCGTCAACCTCCTAATCAGAGGTCGGCGGTTCGAATCCGGGCACGCACCTCTAACTTTCCGGAGTTATGTGCGTTTTAAAAAAAATACAATATCACTTGCTTCAACGGTGAAGGAAAACATTGTGAGGAAACCTGCATGCCTGAGAGTTCTCCGTAATGTTCTCAAAGGCGTGTGAAGTCTGCCAATCCGCACATGTAGTGTAGTGCTCGTGCTCTGTAGTGAGCCAATAATGGGTTGATCATGATGATGATGATGAAACTTACCCAGATATTCTTTTGTATTATCAGTACTTATTTGGCAATGTTAGTTACGCGGTATGGCGAGACAATCAAGTGTGTGTCGAATTTTCCTGTATCAACGGAATTATGGAATGTGTCTGATTCCACTTATAATTGTGTTTCCAACTGGTGTTTCCGAACAAGTCAATATGATATCATGAATATCAAATAGGGACGTATGCGTCTTTTGTGTGGTTCTCTTGGTTTACAGAAACTATAAATTAATTTTAAGCGCTTCGTTAGTAAAACGGTTGGCACGTTAGACGTAAGTGGGAGGTGCCGGGTTCGATCCCCGCAGGAAATTTATTTAATGACTCTGAATTAGTAGTGGGAATTTGGTAGCTTATTTAACTTATTTTGGTAGCTTATATACAGCTTCGGCCGTGGCGAGTTATCACCTTGTCGACAAAAATGCGCTGACAAGTTATTGTGGAAGCTTTTAACCATTCTGGTCATCATGTTTTGTCGACCTCCGTGGCGCAGTGCGTGCGCTATCGTATTATAGAGTAGGAGGTCGTGGGTTCGATTCCTGGCTCGAGTCTGGTCTGGGGGGCTTCAGCCGTGGCTAGTTACCATCCTATCGACAAAGACGTCTCGCCCAGCGATTAAGCGTACCGGCACAATGTCGCGTAGAAACCAATTAGGAGCGTGGGTTTACCATACTCCTAACAGGTTAGCCCGCTCTCATCCTAGACAGGATCATGAGTTACCACCAGGATTGAAATAGCTGTCAAGGGCTAACTTGTAGTGCATAAAAAAAATGTCGTGTTGAAAACAATTTGGAGTAAGGGCTTTACATTACACACACAACAACATCATCACTTACCACCAGGTGGACTTAGGAATTAAAAAAAAAATGTCGTGTAGAAGACAAGTATGGGCTAAAACAGCCATACGCTTTACATGATCTAAGTCTTCATCATGACTTAGCAACAAGTGAGATTGCAGACAAGGGCTGTGGTGGAATCTTTGGATCCTTTGATGAATGCACAAAATTCATTCAGTGGTCCTCTCTAAGAGTTTTCTAAGTGTAGAAACTCCATTCATGCATTTACCCTCTTTCGTTAGGGACCCTATCCGGGGCAAATGGCGCAGTGTAAACGACGGCGCCCTGATTTCCCCACCAGCGCAGTTTGCTGCCTCAATCCGACACCCCAACCCTCTTGTAGTTGCGGCTTCTTTTTACTCCCCCGACCTAAACGCTCCTATCCGAAAAAGGAGACCTAAACATCATGACCCTGACGATCAGATGACTACTGACAACATACTCGTACCACCTACCACACAATCATACGCTACACACCGTCTTCGCCGGCGATGACGAGGTCCCCGCTATCTTACGTCGTGGGTTCCATAGACGTACGGACCACTCATTGTCCGACCCCCGTTATCCCAAACGTCGCCTAAGCCGAGGTTCGGCCTCACAGGATTGGCCCTTAGGCAGACGTTCCCTTAGTTTCTTCGAGCCCTAGGGCTCAAAATTTCTTCTGGCAGAACTTCTTTCCGAAGCTCGCCAAACTTGTTCCCTCTTTCCAAGATACAGTAAACACTAGTTTGGAAAGTGGGAGATCATAAAGCTATTTATCACTGTAATTGTTAGCAAATAAATAAATAAATAAAAATAAAAAAAAATAAAAAAACAGCCCGGTTACACTGTGGAACCAATAGGGTTATATTACCAATATTATTAATAGGGTTAGCACAGCTAATAGTCAGTCCGAAAAAAAAGCTTTGCTACCGGGGCAACGATACCGGGGCAAACATAATCATATCAATCCATACATCAGTGAGACCACGAGATGCCCACTTAATTAAATTACTGGCACGGTTGACTGCGAGTGGAGGGTCCCAAAAAGGGAATTTTATATGAAAGAGACCTCAGGCCTCAGAGATACAGCAAATTATAAATTCAGCTGAATTAGGGATCCATTACGAAGCATAGGTTGAAAGAGATGCTCGTTACATTTAATTTAGTACGCGAGGTTTTCCATTTTGTATGCTTATATAATTGGTTTCAGCAAATTGTTTATTATAGGTTTAATTCATATTAATTTATTTATCTAGGAAACATACTTCACACGGCTACTAAAAATTTAGTTAAATTACAATAATTAGACCTAAAAAAACTGTCATGATGACAACCATTTAATACATTAATAATAGTATTCTAGTCAATATTTATACTCTTTTTTACTTATACAGATTGTTAACATTTTACCCTAACAAAAAACTTGTAAAATATATGTCTTAATATATATATATGTAGGCTCGGGCGGATTTTGACTTGATCCGTCCGACATCGTGTGGGCAATTTGCAGGTATCGTGCAATAAGAACACCTTTAGATTTGACTCGATTTCTTCAAACACTGAATTTAACTAATATCGTAAAAGCAGAACGATAATAATTAAGATAATAATCACTAAGAGAAACGTGGGACAGTTCCGTGACAACGTCTCTTTTTTTTTCTTCTCTCGTTCACGACTCTGTCGAAGCACGCCAAAACTCTTTACGCTTGCTAGCCAGCGCGCTTGCGTTTCATTTAGTGTACGAACTCATTTCCGGCTGCGACACTGCCATCCTGCATGACACACGCCCTCGTGTGTTAATCTGAAATAGATGGTGATAAAAAAAACACACACACACACACACACACACCAGCGCTGTTATCGTTCGGCTCATCCTACTTCTAACTAAGTTTATCACGCTTCAGAAATAAAAGTATGGTCTTTAGTTTGCTTATTTTTACTAACAACATTTAGTTGACAAGTTTAACCCCCATCACAAACAATATCTTTACTGCTTACCCTCTAAATTGGAAATCAAATATCAACCAAAACTGAAGTTAAAATCTGTCAACAATGTTTCTTTCACTTTAGCTAGGCAAAATTATTACAAAAGCTCCAAAGATTACTGAGTCCATGTACCATTGAGCATTGGTAATCAAAAATAACACAAATCTCAATAAAAAAACCATCAAAATAATTTGATCAAGCACCAGGTTACACATTTGCGGTCCACACATAGCTCTAGCAATCACATTTGCTAAGCCCTTCCCCACGGGAAACCAGAGTCTACCATCGACTCTATGATCTTCGCTACAAGGCAAGATCCGACTGTACTACCCAGAACTACCGCCTACCGCTTACCCACGGACTACTCAAAGAGCAGACACCGATTTCTACTAGGCTACGGCTACAGCATTCTGGTACAGTCTCCGACCCAACAAATCGTGAACCTGTGCATTCAATTAAGAAGATTCTTCTTCATCTATCTCGTCTTTATCTATAATCTCAATAGGTACTTGGCCCTCAGGCATCTTCCTAATTCGATCATGAGCGTACTTGCGCGCTTATTAATCATTGACTTCAGCACATATCGGTCTCCATCTATGACTTCTAAGATTTGAAACGGACCTTTAAATCTAGTTTTGTTTGATTTATGATTGCATTATTCATTTTCAATGAAAATGAATTCACTGATGAACTCGCGGCTTCAAGTCGATATTATTGCGTGATAACTTTAGCTAGTTACAGTCGGTTACAAATGTAAACTTCCTACCATGTAGGTACTGCCTAAAATACCTTACTGAATTGACAGCGATGAGCGTTTCCAATTCATATGAGTGGTATCTTGACTCAGCCGGCGTCGTACATTTGCTAAAATAAGCCACTGGCCGACGCTTGCCTGCTACAATTTGAAATAATATTGCTCCATAGCCTTTTGCACTGGCGTCCGTATGAAGTTCAGCCGGATGCAAAGGGTCAAAAATCATAAGCACTGGTTCATTAGTCAATATGTCGATTACCTTTCGTCGCACTTTCTCGCATTTGAGCGTCCATTCGAATAGACACTTAACTGAGGTGAACTTATAGATCGGACCCATGAGGTGCGATAAGTTTAGCACGAACTGGCGAAAGTAAGAAGCCAAACCTACAAATTGTACCTGCGTAATAGTTTGGGGTGAAGGTAATGACGATAGAGCTTCTATTTTACGCTTATTAGGGTTAACCTCACATGCTTCCACCTCATACCCTAAAAATTCTACTCGCGTCTTGAGGAAAGAAGTCTTTTTCAGGTTCAGCGAGAACCCAGCTTTTGAGAGCTTATCGAGCACAATGTGCAGCTTCTTTATACCTTGGGAAATGATTGAATGATTGCGCGCTGGAAAACACAGATTGCGTTACGGAGACTAAAGGGCATCCGTCAGATTTTTCCACTAAAATGGCAGGGCTAGCAAAAGGCGAGTTACTAGGCCGAATTATTTTTGCTTGCAATCATTCATTAACCCTATCCCGCATAATTTGATGTTCATCCGGAGACAACCTGTAAGGTCGTCTTTGTATTGTTCGACTGGGGTCTATCAGCCTAATCGCTAACTCTCCAGTATTAAAGTGAGTAGTTGAAAAACCGTTAATGAAATATTCAGAATACAGTTCTAAAATATTCATTAACTCACTTAGCCTGTCGGTTGAAATATCAGTGTCCATACGATCAAAATTATTAGAAGACACACCAACATTCGTCGAGTTACACGCGTTTACATTTTTATCTCTCGCCAAAGTAAGTTTCGTTGCAGTCAAACTAACACAAAACCCATTATTTAATATTTCACGGCCAATCAAAATGTCACTACGTAAATAAGAATAAGGAATAAGATTTCAGTCGCGAAGTTATTAATTTTTACCTGATTTGCAAAGTACCGTGTACATTTTGTTTTTACCAATACCAACTAATGAAATCAAATTATTAACTCGTTTGCCTCTCAATTTACACGCAACAGTCTCTTTCACTATTGAGCACTCAGCTCCTGAGTCAAAGTCAAATTTGAAACACTTACCAAAGCACTCCCAATGGGGACTTTACCACACACAGGTCAACCCGTTTCTCCAACGGGATTGTGACACTGGGTCCGCTGGCTGTGCAGCGGCTGGCGATGTGGCCCTCCACAGACCACAGAGCTACCATTGAGTTGCCGGCGTTGACCAGCACTCGTTGAAGTTGGCACAGGAGTTGATTTCCTTGCTTCGGTCTTCCTCGTACGGCAATCCGCTTGTTTGTGCCCGATCTTACCGAACGCATGGCACTTGATCAGTGACTGGATAGGCTATCTATGCTAACCATGTTGATGCCGAACCTCTTAACGCTTTGCTGATCATCACAATAAACTGGCCGAAATTCACTGCATTCCCGTCCAAACACAAGTCAGCGGTTGCGCACCATAACCGCGCATGACAATCGTGCTTGTCGGGGTTGAATTCCGGTAAAACTATTTTGTTATTGTTACTCGGTTTCTTCAAAATTTGTATCAATTCCCGCATTTGCTGGGTTTGGGATTCAAAGAGTAACTGCCCCTGAGTTTCATTGTTTTCGGTGTGGTTCTTATTTGCACGATGCGATACCACTTCTGATGTAGGCTCGGGCGGATTTTGACTTGATCCGTCCGACATCGTGTGGGCAATTTGCAGGTATCGTGCAATAAGAACACCTTTAGATTTGACTCGATTTCTTCAAACACTGAATTTAACTAATATCGTAAAAGCAGAACGATAATAATTAAGATAATAATCACTAAGAGAAACGTGGGACAGTTCCGTGACAACGTCTCTTTTTTTTTCTTCTCTCGTTCACGACTCTGTCGAAGCACGCCAAAACTCTTTATGCTTGCTAGCCAGCGCGCTTGCGTTTCATTTAGTGTACGAACTCATTTCCGGCTGCGACATATATATATATACAATAAAATTATATAATATAATAAAAATTATACTATACTATATTAATTCAAAGGAAATTGTATTTTGTTTTATAATAAATTACCTATTGATATCTTGGAGATGTCTATCAATAAGTTCAAAGTTTTTATAAAACGAAAGCTTATAGAAAAATCCTATTACGATTTTAAGGATTATATAAACGATAATAAATAAATAGCTTGGGTGTGAATTGCTCTATCTCCATAGGTACTATAATTTATTATCGATAATGTGAGACGGTGATAACAAAAAAACAAACCGGCTAAGTTTGTTGAGGACTTCGTCTTAGCCCAGGGCGCGTTTGGAACCCTTATAGCTTTAGTTTTAAGTTTACGAATGTAGTTATCACCAATAATCAATACTATGTAAATTATTGACGCGTCAAAAGGATGCCTTTTAAAGGACTATTTTAATAAAGATTAATATGAATTTGAATATTTTTATTAATAATTTTTCTCTTATCTTTGTGTTGAAGTACGTGTCTAGTACATTATTGATTGGAACGTCGTCGCCTTAAGCCAGTCTATAGTCTCCTAAGATCCTCTGTGTTTAAAATCCCGGCTGTTAATTTCTAAAATATATCTGAAATTAATATAAAGGCACGTAATATAAATTGCAGGAACGTCTCACCGGAGTGGTTATGCTTGTAGTCTCGATTGTTTGGGTCGGGGGAGTAAGTGATAAGAGTCAGTCCTAATAGAGCACCGAAGAGACGTTAGTTCTCTTTGTGTGTTCTATCGTCTCTACAATGGAGAGTGCTCTGAGGAGCTATTTAATCTAATACCACCTTCCGTGTTCTCCAGTCGCACTTTTCGTCGCAGAAACAAATTTCATCCTCACCACCAGGATGCCTGGTCCTCTTCCACCACTCTCTATTCCAGGTCATTTCTGTCACGTACCTGCAAATTGTGGAACCAGTTTCCATCGTCTGTGTTCCCTAATGTTTATAATATGGTGATCTTCAAAGGGCGGATAAACAAATTACGCAAAAGCTAGCAACGCATTGGAGGTTCCTCTGGTGCTGCAAATGTTCATGGGCGATGGTAATCACTTACCATCAGGTGACCCGCCTGCTCGTTTGCTCACTTTATATATAATAATTATAATAGTTTTCTTTAAAACGCATATTCGGGGACACTAACTACCTTATTTAATTTCATACTAACTATTGCGACGAGTGGAATATTTTTTTATGAATCTTTGTTTTCCCAATATAAAACCGTGTAAAACGAAAAAAAAACTGCGCAATTAAGTCATTTATTCAAATAGAACAATAGTAAAACATATCCAGAAACTTTAAATTAGGTACAGTTTGCCCAAAAAATGGCGTGATGTCGTAGTGACGTTATTCTAAAAATGAAAACAAAAATAGAAACGAAAGATTATTCAAAAAGTACCTGCTGAAACGTATCAAATTCAGGTATGTTCGACTTTATTCAGGTATGTTCGAAATTTACATTTTTAGAAATTGTCCGAAATTCATTAGTTTATGAACCGCGTAAAAGCGAAATCGTGTAAAACGAATATCGTGTAAATCGGGGGATAGGTGTTTACGAATGAAACAATTTTTCATTTGATTTTGATTTATGTTTCTCTGGTTATAAACGCTTTTTTTTCGGACTGTCTATTAGCTGTACAAACCCTATTGGTTGCCACAGCGTAATCGGGCTGTTTGGCGAGCTTTGGAAAGAAGCTCTGCCGGAAGAAATTTTGAGCCCTAGGGCTCGAAGAAACTAAGGGAACGACTGCCTAAGGGCCTTTGAGGCCGAACCTCGGCTTAGGCGACGTTTGGGATAACGGGGGGGGGGGGGGGGGGGATGTCGGACGGTTATAAACGCTTGTATTTCATCCAATGTACCACGCGTTAGCCAAAGCCGGCCAACCTGGCTCAAGGAGAGCGGAAAGCGGAATTTAATCAGAGGTTGGCTTTAGTGCGATTGTGGGTAACTAAGCAACTTACTCCCTCTGACGCCGGAGCACTTGTGTTAACTGCTGGCAAATAATAAATAATATCTCGACCTGACCTGGCTTTTAAGTGTCTGGCTTAAATCACTACTTAATGCTCAAATCACTACTTCAGCACCATCCTCGTGGTCTAGGGGTTGGTATTTGAAAAAAATTATCGCTAATATGACTCGACTCGACCTGACCTGGCTTTTAAGTGTCTGGCTTAAATTACTACTTCATCACCATCCTCGTGGTCTAGCGGTTAAAAAAAATGATCGCAATTCTCGGGTCGGAAAAAAGTTCCGGCATTGGGTTTAATTATAAGAATATAAATATAATTTAACAAAGAATGCAACTTTAAGTTTGTTAAATTCGACGATCTCTGTGGCGCAGTGCGTGCGCTGTCGCTTTATAAAGTTGCAGGTCCTGGGTTCCGGCTCGAGTCTGGTCTGGTGGGAGGCTTCGGCCGTGGCTACTTACCGTACCGACAAAAACGTGTTGCAACGTGATTTAGCATTCCGGCACGATGTCGCGTAGAAACAAATTAGAAGTGTGGGCTTACCATACCCTTAACAGGTTCGCCCGCTACCATCCTAGACTGCATTACGACAAGAATACATACTACATACAAGAAATAAATGATTATGAATAAGCTGTTTATTTCTAGCTCTTGGAAAAGTTTTTACAATGCGACAAATTGCGCAGTTGAAGTAAACCCTTATCATAAAAGTGGCCAGAGATTATGATTTCAATGGAAACCTTTGACGTCCGCACTGGAGTCGTAAGTTAAAGATAAATTCTTGGGGTGTATCCATACATATCTTGGTCAGGGCCTGCGGACTCCAGATCACAGGGACTGTGAATCGATTTGAACGATGTGATTTGAACCCTCTTAGCTTTAGTTTTAAGTTGTCGAGCGTAGTTATCACCATGACTACACGAATAGAAATAATGAAATGAACGATTCATAGATGCCTGTAATAGGTTTATGTGAATAAAGCTATTGTTTGATTTGATTTGATTTGAAATCCGCTGGCTATCTTTTGTTCGTATGTTACATGGAAATATAGCGTAGTAGGTACAAAAAGTAAAATACAAAACGGGACACAAAATATTTTTATTGTATCAAAAAATGGCGGGATTTGGCTTGACGTATCAAACCATAATGGCGGCAATTTTTGACGTGGCGGTAGGGTATGACAATATGGCGGCTTGGCATAGACAAATTGGCGCACTCGCTGATGTGTCACCCATTACAATAGGCAAACAAGGTTGAATAGTAATCGATAAAAAAATTCACAATTCTTAAAGTCAACAACATCCAGATGTTTTCCGAAGATTTTGCTGAAGAAGTACTCGTAGTTGATTCATTTCGCTCATCTTTTTATCATTGAACTGACAGGAATTAAAATAATCTGTCATTACGTACTGTTAACTCCATAATTATCGGCCATTGATGTAGTTAGGTAGTGAGACCACAGCAAATAAAACTGTGCAAAAGAGGTCGTTTAATAGTATATTACGGAGATGGTCAGCCAAAATATCACACTATCGATCTTCACGCGGTTTTATTTTGTTTTTCAACTAACTCGACACTCGAACCAACACACCTTTATATTCTCATAAGACCAGAACGTACCAGCTGAAGGTTGGTATCAGTAGAAGATTTTCTAGAGAGCCTGTTTTTTTATTGTCCATTTCACAGACAATATAGTTTAGTTATGAAATTTATGATTTGTGCACAACAGAATATTCTTTTTTCCGGTGCACTGAAATGGCCTGACTCTGATATATCTGAAACGTCACACTTTAGAAATTGGAAGGATCAATCCTCTGTCGGTCTCATTAGCTTTGATCGTTCTGAAAGTTATCCTTTATGTTTGTGTAACTACTGAACTCTAATGAAGGGTTTCCCCAAAAATAAAAGGTATCAAAATATTCTTGCTTATCGATTCCATTGGGAGATTTCGGCCATGTTTATTAGTTACAGATGGCAGACAGTTCATTCTGAGATTGTACTGAGCAACTACCCCGTGAAACAAGTAATCAAATGTGATACTTCTTTGACCTTGGCTTCTTTTTTGGACTACCACTGCGACCTAAAGTTTCATCAAGAGACATTAAATGTTTTTATTCCGAATCTTCGAACTCTAACTCTAGCTCATTAACTTAACATGGCACGGAACCTGAGAGTTCAGCTCGCATCGATCAGGATGAGATGCTACCTAATGAGTGGTGAGGAGGGAGCTACGAATGGCGACGAATCGGAAGGATGTAAAGCTAAGGACGCGTGAGGGATTTAGTTACGCGCTAACCAGAATTCACGACTAACTACTTAGTTAATAGGCATTTCTTACTCACCCAACTGCCACTGCCTTAGAAATGCTTAAGAGAAAAATCAAGCGTGTTTGGCTCTGACTTAAGAACCAGTTAAAACGAGACAACCGACAAAGACGTGTCGCCAAGCGATTTAGCATTCCGGCACGATGTCGTTTAGAAACCAATTAGGAGTACGGGTTTTCCATACCCCTAACAGGTTAGCCCGCTGCCATCTTAGACTGCATCACCACTTACCATCAGGTGACCACCAACAGTTAAAACGAGACAATACTATTTGCCGTCATAAATCTGTCTCATTTTAATGCTAACTTTGGCTGAGCAAAGTACGCTCTATAGATTCCAGTCTAAGCATCGAACTCGCGTCCTTAAAGGCGCTCGTTTTAGTACATGACTCTTGATCAAACGTCATGAGATTATTTGTATGCAGGACGTAGACGTTAAGACGACCTCCGTGGCGCAGCGTGCGCGCTGTCGCATTATAAAGTTGGAGATCCTGGATTCGATTCTCGGCTCAACTCTGGTCTGGTAGCTTGATAGGTAGGCTTCGTCCGTGGCAAGTTACCACCCTACCAACAAAGATGTGTCTCTAACGTGTGTTCCTTCAATGATGTCGCGTAGGAACCAATTAGGGATATGGGTTTACCATACACCCTTACAGGTTAGCACGCTACCACGCGCCAACTTAGACTGCATCATCACTTACCATCAGGTGAGATTGCCGTCAATAAACAAAAAGCATTAGTGGAAACGGTTATATAGGCTAGTAGTCTAGGCTTTGACTCCGCTCAGTAGTTAGCTACATCGCATAGTTCTGATACAAAGTCACCCTTAAGTATTGCTTTGTGCAGCGTCTATTAACATGTCAAATTGGAGAGCGCGTTAAACGCATCACGGGGTTCACCGCAACATGTTACCCTGTCTTTGCCATTCAATACACACAACTTTACAATTAAAATAGCACCGTCCAGCCACAGTAATAAGGTTCTATTTACCTTGTACAATAAATAACAGAATATTCCTCTTAGTTTAACTGCATTTGGAAGTGTAAAGGAATTTGAGTTTTATCTAAGGATTTTTAGAGTTGAGTTTTGTTTGGTGTGTGAAAAATAGTTGGCTGTTGAAACTGAATTCGCATTGAATTGGGGAAAATAGAAATTCTACGTTTTGTAATACAAACGTAAATTAAGGCGTTTTAACAAAGGTTTGCCAAGTGCAGAATAATATATAGAATGACAAGGAGATGTTTTTAATCCTTAGGAGTTTTTAATACTCAGATCTACAGGGACTAATTTATGACGTCCTTTGTGGAGTAGCTCATTGCTGCTAATGGACATTTTTAAATAAATTCCTTCGTTATCATGATCAAACCATTACCGGCTCACTAAAGAGCACGGGTCTCCTCTCAATATGAGAAGGGTTCGGCCATAGTCCACCACGCTGGCCATGTGCGGATTGGCAGACTTCACACGCCAAGTTAAATTGATTGAGGCTAATTTACATAACGCTACGACCATCAGGAGTCGAGAAATAGACGTCTCTATTATATGAGATAAACGGCGGGCGGTTAAGTTGGCAATTCTGTTGGTAAGAGTGTGTGGCGCGATGGGTACAGTGGACATTGAGAATGACATTTATTCCTCTAATGCTCCCCGCAATATGGCCGAAATCGGTATCATACATCAATGAATTCTGCAAAGATGGCTGGCAGGTTAGCCCACTACTATCCTAGACTGCATCACCACTTACCACCAGGTGAGATAGCCGTCAAGGGCTAACTTGTAGCGTATAAAAAAAGTGTATTTATAAACACGGTCTCGGTCATTCATCAAAATAAAATAGCATTGACTCATTGGTGCTAAACTTAAATCATACCGGAATGATAATCTCTTGGCAGTATGCCTTTGCTAAGGGTGGTAAATAGCCGCGGAAAAAGCCAGACCAGACCCGACCAGACTTATTTATTTATTTGCAAGTAATCAACAGCGTTATATTTCACTGGTACAATTTAAGAAGATTCATAAAATAAGGCCAAAGAGATTACACAATATATACAAAATATGGTAAATAGGTAAAAATTTAAAACTTAAAATGTAACTAAGTGAAACTGACTAATTAGTCAATTAATTAAATTAAGCCAATTAATTAATTAATTAAATTAAGCCCAGCACATCCCGATTAATAACACGAAAGAGCATACACTGCGTCAAAGTCTAATAAAACTCTTAAAAAGAATTGTTACATCGTGAAATCCCCAAGTTGCAAGGGGAGTTAAAACATACTTGCAAAACCACATCAAGAGCGGTAAAAGTTTCGAAAGAAATCGCTTTTTCATCCCTGGCTAAAGACTTCGATTGCTTTTCGTAAAAATATGTATAAAATTTCCATAATATTTTCACCTAAGACGGAACGGATACTATTGGGCTTAGATGTTGAGTGTTTGTATTTGTTTTTGTGTTAACATACCTTTTTTTTTTCACTACAAAATAGCCCTTGTTTTTCGTTAAATCCAACAATTTTTATTTTAGCTTCCTAGGCACATAACTGACGATTAATCTTTATAATTATTGATAACCATGACAAAAAAAAATCCCCAATTTCAGACTGAAGACACACAATATATGTAGTACTTAATATCTCATACATTATTTAATTTATTATTATTAACAACATAGAACTTTCAATAATAATATAATCCTGAATTGACATAAATTAAGTAAATTATTATTAATAAACGAAACACCTATTTGACGGCAATCTCACCTGATAGTGATGATGCAGTCTAAGATGGTAGCGGGCTAACTTGTTGAGGGTATGGTAGACCCGTACTCTTAATTGGTTTCTACGCGAAAGAATGCCGTTACGCTAAATCGCTTGGCGACGCGTCTTTGTCGGTGGGGTCTAGCCACGGCCGAAGCCTCCCACCAGATCAGACTCGAACCGGGAATCGAACCCAGGACCTCTCACTTAATAATGCGACACCCCGCGCGCTGCGTCACGGAGGTCGTCGAAAACTATCGAAACGAATGACAGCCAAATTATGTGTTTAGTTATTTACTGAACTGAAAATCCTCAAAGCTATGTGTTACACTGTACATTTAGCCATTTTTGTGAAAAGTTAGGTTGTTAAAGGATCAAACCAGCGACCTCATAACTTATGCTTTCAATAAGCATTAAATAAATAAATAATTTATTATTTTTTATTGCCATATGACAAGCAGAATAAAAGTTTTAATTTATTTATTAGAATCCGTTTATCAGCGCCATAGAAACGTATTGATTTATTCATAACAAACAAATGTAATGAACTAGAGTTATTAATTATACCTACTCGCCTCATTCACCCCACACTCTCCCCTCTCTGAGTTGATGAGGGAAATTTGCTAGGGCTAGCTAGTTAAGAAAAGAGAAAGGGACAATTGAGGCTGCTCTCATGTAGGTTAGGGATTTTGGCAAATATCATATTATCTTTTGTAGTACGTGCGCTAGCATACTTATAGGTTGGAATGTTGCTTCAGGAACGAAAATGAAGATCAAGAAACGTGAAGGAAGAAATAGAGTACGGTACTGTGTCCTTTATCCTAGAAACGATGCTAATGATATAAACTATCAGCGGACAAGCGTAAAAATGCTAGCAAACTGCGCATTTCTCCATTTATATCATCATCATGATCGACCCATTGCCGGCTCATTACAGAGCACGGGTCTCCACTCAATATGAGATCGGTTTGGCTATAGTCCACCACGCTGGTCATGTGCGGATTGGCAGACTTCACACGCTCTTGAGAACATTATGGAGAACTCAGGCATGCAGATTTCCTCACGATGTTTTCCTTCACCGTTGATGCAAGTGATATTTTAATTTTTAAAAACTCACATAACTCCGAAAAGTTAGAGGTGCGTGTCCGGATTCGAACCGCCGACCTCTGATTAGGAGGCTGGCGCCCTTACCACTAGGCTAACACCGCTTCTTATCCACTTATATAGCCTTTGTTAATTTTTAAATATATTACTTTATAACTTCATTGAGACCAACAATAAGATTTTAGATTTAACTGACTCAAAACATAACAATATTTTTAAGCATACTAAGCATTTGATTTGTAGTGGTTTAACAATGTTAGAGAAGGAGGGTCTCCTTCTCTCTCAAGTAAGAAATTAAAACTTGTCCCTATTTTTAATTATTATCAAGCAAGCTATCAATTAGAATCTTTATACAAATAGTCCTTTGCAAGGCACTTTTGACGCGCCAATAATTTACATAGTAGTGAGTTAGTTAATGGTGATACATTCGTAAAATTAAAACTAAAGCTATGAGGGTTCCAATCGCGCCCAGGTCTAAGAAGAAGACCACAACTAACTCAGCCAGTTAAATTTTCTTTTTGTTATCACCATCTCAAATGCCACTTAAAATTATATGAAGAGCTATCTTATTACAGCAATATTTCACACCCATGTTTGTTTATCATTTGCATAATCCTTCACATTATAGTAGGACTTTTCTACAAGCTTACGTTTTATATAAACTTTGAGCTTATTGAGAGACATACAAGGTTTACTATTCTGTTCTTTTGTAATAAGTTCCTTTTTGTGTTTTTTGTTATTTGCTGTTTGTTAATTTCCATATTATATTATTAGCGACATATTAGCGTCGACTTAAGTTATTTGGCACAGCATGCCTCTAAATTGATTTATATGTATATCCTAGCACTTAAGGTTTTTAAAATGTTTATTTTTTTTACATAATATAAATCTGTTGGTGGCGCTTTGGATAAATAAATAAATAAGTTTTAAATAAATAAATACCAGAAATTTCATTTGGTAATTTGTTATAAAATTGTATACAATTAACTTTGAATGAATTTATTGTAGTCTCGCTAAGAAGTTTCACTTGAAAATTTTTAGGTGCAAACTTTTTATTTTAAGAATTATATTGTAGAGGCATTAACCAGCAACCCTAATTTACATTGACGGGCAAGCTGGGTGGAAGCGATGGGCCCAATTTCGGAAATCAATTGGTCTCATCGGGGCTTCTCACTTGTTTGCGGGGCGGGCCAACGCTTCTGGGTTATTTCCACAAAGACGAGCGTACATCTAGCATACATTAAACGTCAGGGATTACGTATCTACCGCACGTCAAATTAATTCTATTTAAATTAAAATCAAATCAAAATATGTATCTTAATTCATATAATCCTATTACAGGCATTTATGAATCATTAATATCACATTTTCCATTATTTTTATTCGTGAAGTGATGTTTTTTTTTTTAGCGTGAAAGCGTATAATATTAAGTCAGCATATATATTTTTTTTAATAAAACTTAGATTAACCTACAACTAAAAATCTTAAAAAATAAATAAATATTTACACATCATAACTAAAAAATATGTGATGATTATAACTATACTCGCCAAATTAAAACTATAGCTAAGAGCTTTCCAATCGAGTCCAGAAGACACGACAGACTTGGCCGGGGTTTTTTTTTGATATCATCATCTCGCGTAATAAATAATAAATTATAATTAGCTATGGAGTTAGAGCACTTCACACCCAAACTTTTTTATCGTCATTTCAAAACCATATTTCTGAGTCATAGTCGACATATTTGAAGTATTGTAAATATGGTATGAAATATCGTTTCGTAATTAGATGTACATAAATACTTTTTGTAAAAGCTCGATAAATTTTTTGAAAATAATTTGATAAACTCTTGAATTTGTATTTATGTTCAGATATTCTGTTTTTTTTTTATTCACCACAAGTTAGCCCTTGACTGCATCTTACCTGATGGTAAGTGATGATGCGGTCTAAGATGGTAGCGGGCTAACCTGTTAGGGGTATGGTAAAGTCATACTCCTAATTGGTTTCTACACGAAATCGTGCCAGAACGCTAAATCGCTTGGCGACACGTCTTCGTCACGTGGTGGTAACCAGCCACGGCCGAAGCCTCCTACCAGAAACAACTAATCCAATCTCATTACTTTAACAGAATATCTAACAGAACTGCGTTGCGTACGGCGTGTTTTGTCAATGTGCGAATAGCTTATCCCCAAGGAGGCTTTTGATTTTATTTTCCCTTTTTGTTATTTGAATTGTATTTTTAAAGGACAGTGAATTGTTTGTCTTACGCAGCGGCAAAATTAAAAGCCATTTTGTCCTAACCACAGCATCCTTACGTTGCTTCTCTTACTTCAGTAAGTACCAGGTCTTTCTAAAGAAAGAGAAGCAATGTTAGATTAAGCATCTATTTATTTTCTTTTTTTCTTTGTATTTTCATTGTTTGTTTCGTTTATTTACCATTATATATGGTATTAAGCTTTTTGTGCCTATTTAGACAGTCAATCTGAGTTTTCGACCCTACTCGAGTTTGGTCTGGTGGGAGGCTTCGTTACCACCCTACTGACATAGACAAGTCGCCAAGCGATTTAGCGTTCCGGCACGATGCCGCGTAAAAACCAATTAGGAGTACGGGTTTACCATACCCCTAACAGGTTAGCCCGCTACCATCTTAGACTGCATCATTACTTACCATCAGATGAGATTGCCGCCAAGGGCTAACTTGTAGTGGATAAAAGAACAAGTAAACTCCATTCGTACGTTTGAGCTTATACACACACATTTTTTTTCTTTTTTTAGTTTTCTCTCGCACGCCTTTTAGGCTTAGGCAAAATTTGCTACATCATGATAAACCCATTACCGGCTCACTACAGAGCACGGGTCTCCTCTCAATATGAGAAGGGTTCGGCCATAGTCCACCACGCTGGCCATGTGCGGATTGGCAGAATTTACACGAATTTGAAAACGATATGGAGAACCCTCAGGCGTGCAGGTTTCCTCACGATGTTTTCCTTCACCGTTGAAGCAAGTATTTTTATTTTTTTTAAAACGCACATAACTCCGAAAAGTTAGAGGTGCGTGCCCGGATTCGAACCGCCGACCTCTGATTAGGAGGCTGACGCCCTAACCACTAGGCTATCACCGCTTCCGAACTTGCTACGCTACATTTAATCTTAAAATCTTTATATGTACCACTTTCTTGCAATAAACGAATTTGATATCATTTAAAAGTGTGGGGAACACAGATTTGAGGCTGTGATACTCCTTTTCGAGGTTGGTGAAATATTATAGCACGCAAGCAATATTTATGCCAATGGCATTCGTATGTGAATAAGCGGAATGGGGCCCCATATACGCAGTTAAATTTTGGCACACATGACAATGAGCATCATTAAAGTGTGCCGCCATCTTGCCGCTGCCAAGCGCCGTTTCCGCTTCCGTTCTAATTTTAAACCCTGAACTGTTGAATTGCCCTCAAGTTCAATTGTTCGTGGCTTCATTAGCGCCATTCTGAAAAATACTTACACTTGGGTACCGCGCAGAACGACTTCTTTTTAGGGTACCATTACATTTTACTCCTAATTGGTTTCTACGCGACATCGTGCTGGAACGCTAGATCGCTTGGCGACACGTCTTTGTCGGTAGGGTGGTAACTCGCCACGGCCGAAGCCACCCACCAGAACTCGAGCCGGGAATCGAACCCAGGACCTCCAACTTTATAATGCGACAGCGCGCGCTCTGCGCCATGGAGGTAGTCAAAGGTTTCTTGTTTGTTTAATAATTTATCATGAATAATCTAGTTAAAGTGAGTGACACGTCCGTTCCACTTAGATGCCAAATCTATACAAATAAATAAAATTGGAGTGTCTGTTTGTAATATTGAAATAACTGTTTTTTACTACATGCATATGAATATGTATACGGTACATACACCAAAAAAATATTTTTTACAATTTTTGTCTGTCTGTCTGTTTGTTCCAGCTAATTTCTGAAATGGCTGGACCAATTTTTACGGGACTTTTATTGGCAGGTAGTATTCATCATGATTAACCCATTACCGGCTCACTACAGAGCACGGGTCTCCTCTCAATATGAGAAGGGTACGGCCATAGTCCACCACGCTGGCCATGTGCGGATTGGCAGACTTCACACGCCTTTGAGAACATTATGGAGAACTCTCAGGCGTGCAGGTTTCCTCACGATTTCCTTCACCGTTGAAGCAAGTGATATTTTAACTGTTTAAAAACGCACATAACTCCGAAAAGTTAGAGGTGCGTGCCCGGATTCGAACCGCCGACCTCTGATTAGGAGGCTGACGCCCTAACCACTGGTCTATCACCGCAAAAAAATAGTAAGTCGACAAAACAGTAATGGTATATGTATAACAACTCCTTGTTTAAAAATCATCGCTTCTAAAGGCGTCCATACACAAGCGAATGGACGTATAACATACGAATCCCAATTGGCAAAGTCTTTTCTTAAAACGCACAGAACTCCGAAAAGTTAGAGGTGCGTGCCCGGATTCGAACCGCTGAACTCTGTTTAAGAGGCTGACGCCCTAACCACTAGGCTATCACCACTTATTAGGCTATCACCGCTTGTGTGTATTAATGCCTGCAAACCTATCTATATTGCTGTCTGTACATATGACGTGTTAGGCTGACACGTGATTACGAAATGACAGCCCATTTCCTTCATAATCTCATTCAGTTACCCACACCTGGCCTCTCACACGGGAGAGATATTTTCGTTGATTACAAGTTATTCATACAACCAGGGCAGAAATGTGGAATATTTGTTATACCTAATTATGTGTAGATATAACATAGTTTTAACTCTTTAGATTAGTATAACTTTGCTATCGAATTGGAAGTTCTGTAATGATGAATAGAAGCAGGCGTTACTTTGCGGAAGTCTATGATGAACAATAAACAGCAAGTATAATTTGCTATATTCCGCCGACAACCGGGAGATTTGTATAATATAACACCACACAAAATCTTCCACTAGAACCTCTACGCACGTTGACTTCACAGGATGATCCAGTGTCGGGTCGAAGCGTGCGTTTAATAATTGTTATTCTAAGTTTAACAACATTATTAACAAAAAAGAAAATGTAAAATTATGTCATCATAATCATAATTAGATGTAGTTATACTAGAAAGACACTATCCACTTTGAGAAAATTTAGAAATTTTCAGCTTAGATTAGTGACCTTTGAATGAAATTTGTTAAATGTCTTCCGTGATCGGAGTATTTGTGAATCATTTCGCTGACAAAACGTATCGACTTAAATAATCGATGAATGTTCTTTTTTTTTATACAGTATAAGTTAGCCCTTGACGGCAATCTCACCTGATGGTAAGTGATGATGCAGTCTAAGATAGTAGAGGGCTAACCTGTTAGGGGTATGGTAAACCTACACTCTTAATTGGTTTCTACGCAACATCGTGCCGGAACGCTAAATCGCTTGGCGACACATCTTTGTCAGTAGGGTGGTAACTAGCCAAGGCCGAAGCATGCCGCCAGACCCGACTCGAGCCGGGAATCGAACCCAGGACCTCCAACTTTATAATACGACAGCGCGCGCGCTGCGCCACAGAGGTCATCTTATTGTTTAAGTTCTTTTTATAAGGCAACTCAATTTCGAAGTTTTTGTCGATTGGGCAACTTTTACAGAACTACGTTTTTGAACGTACGTGTTTACAGAAATTCTCAGGCAATAAATAGCACACTGCTGGTATACCCATGCAAATTTGTTGTTAAAGACGAATTAAGACATCGGACACATCAATTTCACATGTTCAAGTAATTTATGTTTGGTTCCAATAAGAAAATTATACTATCGATTAGCCATACATAGCGATAAGTCAAAATGATCAAATAAACTTACATTGGAATAACGATTTGTAAATTTCATAAAGTATCATGATTATGTGAGATGGTGATAACGATAACGAAAAAAAAAAACTCCGGCTAAGTTTGTTGTGGGCTTCTTCTTAGACCGGGGAGCGTTTGGAACCGTCATAGCTTTAGTTTAAAGTTTACGAATGTAGTTATCACCATCAACTCACTGCTATGTTATTGACGCATCAAAAGTGCCTTTTAGAGAATATTTGAATATAGATTATGACTGTTTGATTGATTGGTTGAATGGCTGATTGAATTAATCTATTCAGTTTTATCATTTAATTGTATTGTAACTAGGTGGACAGACGACATCAGACGAGTCGCAGGGAGCCGCTGGAAGCAAGCGGCCCAAGACCGTGAGCATTGGAACTCCCTACAAAAGACCTATAACCAGCAGTGGACGTCAATCGGTTGTGATGATGATTCCGTTTTAATACACTCCACGAGTACAGATAATAAAAAAGCGAACACCAAATGACGTATTTGACCAATTATTGTTATCACAATCAACTCACTAATATGTAATTAACGCATCAAAAGTGCCTTTTAAAGGATTATTTGAATTAAGTTTATGATTGATTGATGAATGATAAGTTTCTTACATTTTATATGCAAACATTTTACTACTAAACTTACTACTAAGGAGTATATAAACGATAAAAAAGCTTGAGTGTGAATTGCTCTATCTCCATAGGTACTATAGTTTATTATTCATTTTATTCATTATGTGAGATGGTGATAACGAAAAAAAAACCCCGGCTAAGTCTGTTGTGGGCTTCTTCTTAGACCGGGGCGCGTTTGAAACCCTCATAGCTTTAGCTTTAAGTTTACGAATTTAGTTATCACCATGAAATAACTACTATGTAAATTATTGACGCTTCAAAAGTGCCTTTTTAAGGACTATTTGAATAAAGATTATTTTGAATTTGAATTGAATTTGAATTTAGAATTTACTAACATAATTTTGTTGGCAGCATTCTTTTTTCAATTAAACTTTACGGTGAAAGTAATTTTATAACCCCAATTGTTCGATGTCGACGCTCTAAAACCGCATCTAAAGTGTAGATTACAAATGGCGAACCAACGAAAGTTTCTCGGGTAAACAATATTGTTGTGGCAGAGTCATTAAACGCATCGTTAGACCGCCTCGTTATGTCGCCGAGGACAGTTTACCTGGTGCCCTGTCCCCTTCCCTTTTTTAATTGGAATGACCTCTACATGTTCAAACGAAGGGCAGTCATCGTTCATGTTTTATGCAGTAGTTTATTTTATGGAGACATTAAATACAGCCCAACGAACAGAACTTTCTAGAAATTTATCATTAATGAATGAGTTTACAGGGTGTGTGTTTGTGTTTATTTAAATGTGCATATTGTGTGTGCGTGCGTGCATGTGTTGTAATAGTAAAATCTTTCTTTATTTTCAAAGAGATGTTCGAATCATAGTCAGTTGAAAAATTCGTAAGCCAATTTCAAGCCTGGGTGGTAGCACAAAACCTTCAGAAGTTCAAAATATAAAGCTTATTAAATTTATATGCCTAACAATCTTTTGAAGCGTCCTAATAAAGGTATGCCGTCAGTAATAACCGCCGGGTTGGAATGTTGATTTGACAGAGAAGCCAGCGCGGTTCTTAATTATCCTTTCAGAATTTACGTTGAATTGTTACAATTTAACATCATATACTTGAGCTTATTTTTAAAAGCACCTACTACAAATAACTGTCGGATAAGTTCTATTTATGTTAGCTATTCTTTTTTTTTTATTTATTTAACTTACGCTGTCGGATAAGTTCTACTTATGTTAGCTATTCTTTTTTTTTTTTATTTATTGTTCAAAAATATTTTAAGCACATTTTAATTGTAAAGCTAACCGTCCTTCAGAAACTTTATGTTTATCCCCCTAGGACGGCGAGTTCACCTTAAGAATATGCTAAACTTATGCACTATAAATAATTAACTAAAAGAACTTAAAACTAATAATAATTTATAATAAAATATGACATAAAAATGGTTTTTACATTTTTTTAATAAATATATGCTTCGCAACCTCAGGAAATCTGAAGGAGGTTGTTTTGTAACTATGAAAGCCATCCGGACTTACAGACCTATACAGCAGCAGAAATGGCCGCAAATAAACATTTTTTATTTAAGAAAATATTCTTTGAGCATGCTACAGGTGTATTAGTTTAACACTAAGGTAAGCAGGGGAAGAAAAATATTACCAAAATTCGTAATTTTCAAGCCACGCAAATGAGAATTAGTATCTGGGCTTACGGTTGAAAATTAATATACAAGTGCTTTAGGATTAGGCTTTTCTACCCCGGCTCAGTTTGTTGTGGGCTTCTTCTTGGACCGGGGCGCGTTTGGAACCCTCATAGCTTTAGTTTTAAGTTTACGAATATAGTTACCATGAAATAACTACTATGTAAATTATTGACGCGTCAAAAGTGCCTTTTTAAGGACTATTTGAATAAAGATTATTTTGAATTTGAATTTGATAACTCAGAGAGTGTTAAATAAGTGAAAAGTGTACTGGAGGTAGTGAACTCATTTTATAAAATAAAATCACGTAATCAATCATTATCTTTATTCAATTAATAGTCCTTTAAAAGGCATTTTGACGCGTCAATATTTTACATAGTAGTGAATGGCTATAACTACATTTGTAAACTCAAAACTATGATATGATGAAAAAGCCCACAAAAAACTCAGTCTGGTAAATTTTCTTTTTGTTATCACCATCTCACATGCTACTTAAAATTATTTAAGAGCTATCTTATTAGAGCATAACACTACATAAGTTGATACTAATACCAACTTTTGTAGTGGAACATCTAATGTTTGTTAGAGAAAGACTTTTTTTTTTGTTTTTAGTGTATATTTGTTTTGTTTAGACTTTGTTTTTGTTATAATGTTATTATGTGTATTATGTGTAATCATTTAATTAGTGTTATTGGATATTGTCCGTTCTAATTAAATTAAAAATTAAATAAATAAAATAATAAAAATCGTATTGCGGTTCTGGTGACTTCAACTGCGTACAATATTTTTCCGATACGAAAATTTTCCTTCATCCCAGTCATTGTGTTTTCAAGTTTTTTTTTTTTTGCGACAGACTTCCGTGGTACAGTACGTGCGCTGTCGCATTATAATGTCGGAGGTTTTGGGTTCGACTCCCGGCTCGAGACTGGTGACTTGCTGCCAAGGGACTTAGCGTTGCGATACGATTCCGCTCTGCTTTTAGCTCGTTACTACTACTACAGCTTACTCACCGTCCGACCTCCCCGTTATCTCAAACGTCGCCTAAGCTGAGGTTCGGCCTCAAAGGAGGCGCCCTTAGGCAGACGTTCCCTTAGTTTCTTCAAGCCCTAGGGCTCAAAATTTCATCTGGCAGATCTTCTTTCCGAAGCTCGCCAAACAGCCCGGTTACGCTGTGACAACCAATAGGATTAGTACAGCTAATAGACAGTCCAAAAAATAACTACTACAGTGATGATCACTTACTACCAGGTGTGATTGCAATCGAGGACGGTGAAAAAATAAAAAAGATGGTTTAACTTTTTATTTTTATTTCAGACATCATCAATCTTCTCTTTTGTTATATCACAAGTGAGATATTATTCAGTTTATACGATAATGCGGCAATTAATGTGATAACAGATCTCGTTTTGACCCTCTAGGTACTTAAATGCGACCTTTTCAATCCACTAGTAAAGCCATTTTACCCTTTTTCATTGGTATAAATCTCTCGCGGCTTAAATTAAAAGAGGTCCCAACCCATTATTTTACTAATTAAAATAAGTGGGACAGGTTTTTAACCTTTTTACGTAAAGAGTGTTACGTTTAACATTACACTTGTTAAGCACAGTTGAATAAATTACACACGTCGTTTCCCAACTAACGTGCCCTCGTTCAAGACATCGCGTCGTACGTTGCTTTAATATTCCTTTTCGTAACTACCCACCAACGTAAATCAATATTCACTTAGAAACCAATTTCGAAAATAAATATTGCACTAGTGTATTATTTATTATTATGAATAAGCCTACCTTACCTCCTTCCACTTTCCGTATCTCTATATCTTTTACATCATTAGTTGCCTTTTTTTCTTTTCAGGCTGGGAAATGCTTTTACACATCCCTTTCGGAAGCGAAGCAGGCAAGCCTAGTATGAGGGACTTCCCGGCGGCCAGACTGGCGACCGGAATACCCAGAGTTGCTCTTTCGCGTCGCCTGGTGGCTTGGTCACGGGAACACTCGTGTACTCGACCGCGGCACAGACAGCGGCGTCCGCCGAGGCAGACCCTCCACAGGGGGCCTATGATGACCCACGAACACCGTCCGAGGCGCAGGACCACTGGACGCGCCTCACGACCCGAGGATTAGGCTCAACAGGTGAGGATGATCTTTGGTTGCCTGGAAGAGATGTATGCCGCTATGTAGCGATAAGGCCGCCAAATAGTTTACTACTATTTCTGTGTTATTTTCTGCCGTTTGTTTTTTTTCCTATCTTGTGATGTGGCAATAAAAGTGTAATCATTCATTCATTTGAATTGTCTAAAGACCCCTGTGGGGTCACAACCATAGCTTAACCTTAAAATAATGAAATAACAGTTTTTGTTACAATGGCTTTCTTATTATAATGCCGAAATACATTCGCTTTCAGCGACTATTCTAGCGAGTTTAAGCTAGAACAGTTGCTTCGTATCCTTTATATGATTAAGCTATATTTTTAAGCCCAATTAACCAATTAGGAGTACCGGTTTACCATACCCCTAACAGGTTAGCCTGCTACCATCTTAGACTGCATCATCACGTACCATCAGGTGAGATTGCTGTCAAGGGCTAACTTGTAGTGGATAAAAAAAGAAATGTCAAAATAGCGGAAGTATGAAAATGGTGGAAACTGGTCCATAATAATCGTTATTCAGTTAACATTATAAAACCTACAATTGAATGTCCCTGAAGGGTTCCACGGTTTTTTTTATACACTACAAGTTAGCCCTTGATGGCTATCTCCTGGTGGTAAGTGATGATGCTGTCTAAGATGGTAGCGGGCTAACCTGATAGGAGTATTTACCATACCACGCTCCTATTTGGTTTCTACGCGTCATCGTGCCGGTATGCTAAATCACTTGGCGAAACGTCTTTGCCGATAGGGTGGTAAATAGTCACGACCGAAGCTTCCCACCAGACCAGACTAAAGCCGGGAATCGAACCCAGGACCTCCAACTTTATAATGCGACAGCGCACCCACTGTGCCAAGGTCGTCAAATGGATGGAAGATTCCGGAAGCCCTAACCTTGATACGTCTTGATCGCTAATGAATACCCAAACCTGAATAGCAAATGTCTCCCGGGTGACAGAGAGTTGACATTTTGGGAACAATACCTGCCTAGCACAATAGCATTCCGGTAAAGCTTTGTTTGTATAGGCTCCCCAGTCTGTAATGTCTTCCAGCAGGAGGGTACATAACCATATTAATTTATTGTGTAGAGACATTCCAAATTAGAATAGCTCCTTTGTCTAAGACCTCTTGTTATCTTATTCCATTACTACGTAGTCTATCAAAGTATTTTTTATAATTTTACCCCTCATTTATCAACCGATGGACTTCCATCAAGATAAATGTCTCGGGGTTTCCATACTCCTTGGTATTAACTGTGCTTGGTATAAGAAGCTGTGATAGCCTAGCGGTTAGGACGTCAGCCTCCTTATCAAAGGTCGGGGGTTTGAACCCGGGCACACACGTATAACTTTTCGGAGTTATGTGCGTTTTTAAGCAATTAAAATATCACTTCCTTCAACGGTGAAGGAAAACATCATGAGGAAACCTTCACGCCTGAGAGTTCTCCATAATGTTCTCAAAGGCGTGTGAAGTGGTGCGTGGTGGACTATGGCCAAGCCCTTCTCGACCCGTGAGACCCGTGCTCTGTAGTGAGAGGGTAAAGGGTTGATCATGATGATGATGATGATGATGGTATTTACTTACCCTTATTCCTTGGTATTACTTATTGTCGCAGATATGAATGGAATAATGCCAGCAATGCGTTTGCAAGTGAATATTAAATACGCTATGATCAATCAATTGCATTGAATGTGCTAAGAGACATATTCCTTATCCTTCATCGCCATTCCCCCCATCCACAGAAGGATTGAACAACCATGCGTTAAATCAGCGATGTTACCTATTTATTGGTAATTTTACAGGATATATTTCGGTGAATATGTTCAGGAACATTTCAATTCCTTTCTTGCATAACCGTTTTCTATTTTTTTATACACTACAAGTTAGCCCTTGACGGCTATCTCACCTGGTGGTAAGTGATGATGCAGTCTAGGATGGTAGTGAGTTAACCAGTTAGGGGTATGGTAAACCCACACTTGTAATTGGTCACATGTAATTCTACGCGATATCGTGCTGGTACGCTAAATCGCTTGGCGACACGTCTTTGTCGGTAGGGTGTAAACTAGCCACGGGCGAAGCCTCCCACCAGACCAGACTCAAGCCGGGAATCGAACCCAGAACCTCCAACATTGTAATACGACAGCGCACGCATTGCGCCACGGAGGTCGACAAATGATTGCAGATTCTACGGAACAGCGAGAAGCCATAAATGGTAAAACTGAAAAATTTAATCAACACGTTTCTGTCCTATCCTGGGACGTTACTATAATTTGAGTAGCTACGTTCCGTTATATATTGCTAAATAGAAACCCAATATTAGTCCAACCCAGGGTTCGAACCCAGGGCCTTTTGATTTGTAAAAATTTCTTAGTAGATGATAACCCGAAATTGCCACCCACTTTCTGACTGGAAGGAAGCCCCCCCTTGAAACCCCGGTGGGACGGGAACTAGCCGATGGGGATTATAAGATTAATGAAATAAACATAACACATACAGTATTCAAATTTATTGTCAATCTGTTTATTTACAATAAACACTAACTACATTTTACAATATTAAATAATGATAATAGTTAATTATTAAACATTGAAATGGTTCAACGGTTTGGGAAGACGACTATTATTATGCAAAATTAATGAAAATTACAAATTTAAGCCGCGTCCACAGCTACTTTCAACGCGACTAGACAGTCGTGCGACGAACATGTGAAAATTGATATTTGTTTTTATCTCACTACCTGACCGCACATTTGTATTTACAGATGAATACAATCAATCAATCAGCCTATAGATGCCCACTGCTGGACATAGGCCTTTCCGAAAGCGCGACACCACACACGGTCCTCCGCCTTTATCATCCACCCGCCACCAGCGATCCCTTTCAGGTCGTCGGTCCAGCGAGCAGATGAATACAGTAAATGCAAATGTGATGATGAATACAGTGTATACAAATGTTGCGTTGTTCTGCAAGTTAGCGGCAAAACGAGATTCAGATTAATTGCAACTTGTGCGTTCATCTGTAAAAATCTCGTAACTTGGCGTTTATTTACCAATAAAGGCATAAATAGTTACACAAGCTGTAACCCATGATTTAGTACCCTCATTTTCGGTTTTTTAGAATCCCGCTGGATGCTTAGACTTTCCCGATATTAACAGGATTATTATATTCTCTGGTAGACATAGTTTATTATAGCGATAAAGCCACTTATTGTACCTCTTATTTTTGTATATATTTCTATATATTTTTTGTTTTTATGTGTTAGTATAGTATTTGGTATAGTAGTGTATTTTGGTATTAGGTATGCAAATTATCTGTTTTTAAAATTTCGCTAACAGAGGCTATTTTTATCCCTCGGAAACGTTACTGGAGATTCCTGGTTGAAAAGAACCATATAACCGTAGGTGGTAAAGCACGAAATAGCTACCGGAACTTGCGACTTTTATGTAGGTTTAAAAGGGCCCTTACAATGCGCATGAACGCTCACCTTAACTGCTCGTTCTTACCTACCTTCCGACAGATTTCGTACGAGAGACAAGTACAATATTACTACGTAAATTCTTATCTAGAGATTTGTTATCGTAAACACCTTAACTTTTGGGTCAATAGCTTAATATCGCAATTTGAAATTGAAGTTATTTTTAAATATGACGGCAGTCAGAGAACAGCGCCATCTAGTTTTAGAATCATGTACGATAGACAAGTGAGTGGGATCGCCCCCTCTCTTTACGCAACATTAAGTGGGTTATGCAGGTTCTTATAAGACGCACCAGCGTGGGATGGCGCATTGCATTCATTGCATTGGTCGGTGGTCGAGTCGTGGTAGTGCATAGTCGTACTTGGCGGAGCGTATAGTCTGCTCCTTATAAATTACCATACTTATAATTGTAATTCTATTCTACCAAGAGTATCTGGTATCTTTGCCCGAAACTACTTACGTCTACCCAAATTACCGACGAAGACACGCCCCCGCCCCGTAGTCATCCTATAAATATAAACCGTATATTAGAAAGGGTAACACTTAGGCTATTAGCCCAATTATTGTCGAAAACATTAAAATATCCATCTAAAAAATCAATTTGCAACGTACTGAATCGTAACCAACCACCAAAGTACCTATAAGATGTTAGAGGGTAGGGTAATTTTCAAGTTTCCAGTGTTTAACATCGGGATCGCTGGGCGTATATGTGTAGATATTTAAAAAGCTGATAATGATGTTTATAAGGTTCGTTTTTCTTTGACATTATAGTTAAACGGTAATGTCGCATTTATAAGATGGTGTTTCAGGTGGTGGTACTTGGCAAAACCGAGACTAGAATCCGTAAACCTAGATCTATTTCAATCAAGTTAGTTAGTTTTAATCTCACTAGCGCCCGTCGGATTTCGCTAAACCAAATTAATTTCGATGAGGTGAACGTAGCTTTATAGGTGAAATATAAACTAAATTGCGAAATTCACGAATTGGAAATAGCGGGGCATGAAATTCGCTTAATCTGATTATATCGCTTTAATCTTAACCGCCTTCGGGAGTCTTTGTTTGCCATGATCTTTAAACATTCATGAAGCAGTAGATATCTGTTGCAAAGAGCTTAGAAAACAATAAATTTCCCTGTGCCTTCACTGTACCATATATTTTGTTACCAGCCGTATATACGATTTATTATGAGAGTATTTTTACTAATAGTGGCTTTGTTGGCAAAAGATATCACTGAATCAATCGGTTGACCGGTTAATAAGTGATTTCCTTTTATTTATTTATTTGAGTTGAAAGAGAAAAATAAATAAATTATTTCACATGATACACCAATCGATACACTGTATTAGCATTAAAAATATTACGATATAACGTATGTCTAAGCCGAGTACAGTTATCATTGCAGGTATATACAGCATTACAGTTTCTCCGGTTAAAATTTGCATTACAGTATATTACAGTTATTAGAACATTAATGTTAAACAACATTAATGTTTTGTGGGCATTTACTGGGTTGATTGACCGCTTATGTTTGTTTTTCTGCTATACAGTGCAGTGGGGAGCGAAACGCTATGTCCATTTTCAAGCTACCGCTTAATAGCCCGGCTTGTAATATAATATATTAATAATAGTGTTCCTAAATACATTTTTTTCAACGATTTAGTAATCTTAATAAGTATGGGTTATTTCGAAATCAGGAAGAAAGGTAGACATGGAATCAATTTCCAACTTCCTGAAAAGTACCAACTTTTGTGCAATATTTAAAACTTACCTGAGTGGTTAACATTTACCACGGTAATAATATATTACCGTGCATTTACCGTCATTTTCTTAGGAAGGTTGGAACCTCCGCTTACGAATTTTGCTTGTACTTGCTTCAGCGTAAAAACTATTTATGAAAGATTCAAAACTTGTTTATGTAAGTAATGGTTGATTCTAAATTTAATCTGTAGCTCAAACTTTAAATTTATTTAATAGGGATTTTTTTATATTCATTGGGTAAAATTTTAGCCTCTCCTCCTAAACCGTTCATAAAATAAGATATGTACATTTTTACACATCAATACAAATGTGTAAATGCATACCACGAAACTTATAAATTAACTATTCTATTAGCGCTTATATTTTATTATTTATACTAGGTACTTATGTATGTGTATATAATAGATAAATTCTATTGCATATAAAAGTGTTAGATTGAGTTCGAACCACAGTATGAGATCATTTGTTCATGATAACTGTCATTATGTGCCCAAATATGGCTGTTCAGCGAGACCGACAGTTAATAAATTTAATATTGAGAGAAACAAACGGATATCTTAAGGCCAAATTCATCCATCATTCATCATCATTATTGCGACTAGAGGTGTGTGATAGCCTAGTGGTTAGGACGTCAGCCTCCTAATCAGAGATCAGGGGTTCCCGGGCACGCACCTATAACTTTTCAGAGTTATGTGGGTTTTTAAGCAATTAAAATATCACTTGCTTCAACGGTGAAGGAAAACATCGTGACGAAACCTGCATGCCTGAGAGTTCTCCATAAGGTCCTCAAAGGCGTGTGAAGTCTGCCAATCCCCATATGGCCAGCGTGGTGGACTATGGCCAAACCCTTCTTATATTGAGAGGAGACCCGTGCTCTATAGTAAGCCGATAATGGGTTGACCATGCGACTTGTTTGAGGTTACAGTTGCATTAGTAAAAATGTAAAGCACAATCTAATAAAATCTTGATACTACAGAGGCTGTGTTTGGAACTCTACCTTAACAGAACTTAATGCCACTTTTATAGATAATAAGCAAAACTTCTTAAGATATGGTAGATAAAAGGATATTTTTAAACAGGAAACGAGGCATTTCAAATCTTGGATTGAAGGCGATAATATTTAATTTCATTCCGCTTATCAAGTCTGTGGTCGGCGGCTTATATCGACGGATAGAAATATAGGCCATAACTCTCTCGCATCCGTTACAGTTGACCTAGAAATAAGTAACATCCACCCCGGCAGCCATGGCGTAGTCGTTTCCCGAGGCAGATAAAACTTCATATAGATAAAGTCTCATTTACTGAATAGAAGCAGGCGTTACTACGTTAATTGTTCCACTAGAACCTCTACGCACGTTTTGACCCGACACCGGATCATCCTCAGGAGATGTTGACTTCATAAGCGCAGACACAAGTCTTTACTTTGCTGTTTATTGTTTAAAGTCTCATTTGACACAATTTGAATTACAATCTTCCATTAAGTCACTTCTCTTTCTTGCTCTAATGCTGAAATCTATAAACTTCGTTCAGCGTTAGATTTAAGAAACAGTTAAAATGAGACAAGGTTGTGTGTCCGACATAAATCTGTCTCGTTTTAACTTTGACTGGCAAAGTCAAAGTACGATTTATAGATCTCAGCCTACTACAGCCAACTGTACCAGATTTTTTTTAATTTTTTCTATCAAGGGACCCGAAATGTAATTTATTTTTGCATGGCTTTGGTTTGTATCTAAATTGAAAGACTTTATTTTAAGCAGCACGGAAACAGGATTTTAGGGAGTTCACCTACAACAACTTTTCGCAGCGACAGTCGCAAAAGGACATTGTTATAGTCGCTATTCCAGTTAGGCATTTACATCGATATTTTTGACTTCTATGTATTGTATACAGACGCATTATAAAGTTTGAGGTCCCGGGTTCGATCCCGGCTCGAGTCTGGTCTGGTGGCTGTAGCCATCTAGTTACAACCCTATCGACAAAAACGTGTCGCCAAGCGACTTAGCGTTCCGGCACGATGTCACGTAGAAACCAAATAGGAGTACGGTTCCACCATACTCTTAACAAGTTAGCCCGCTACCATCTTAGACTGCATCATCACTTATACCAGGTGAGATTGCCGTTAAGGGCTAACTTGTAGTGGATAAAATATAACTAAACACATGGATCGACATCCAGTAACATCAATCTAACCCAAAATCTCCATATAGAATAATCAATTAAATCTTCATTAAATAATGACTTCAAATTAAATTAATTTCCATAGTAAATCAATACACTTTCATTTGCATCTACGCTGAATAGATACTCTGCGATTTTATTGCCACGCGACAAACTTTCAAGAGTAGCGATGCAGATTCACGTAAATATACGCTACGTAGTCGCTGCAAAAAGCCGCCCTTGTTACACACACCCTTAGGACTTAACTATTCATGAATTGAAGGGATTTTATAACTATTCCACTAAGACCTCTTTGCTCAGACCGGTTTGCCTTAAAGAAGTTTTACTTTGCGTAATCTTACCTATATTATGTGATACAAACGAGACAGAAAAAAATGTATTCAGCTATAGTATATTTTCTCTCGCTAAATTACGTGATGCAAATAAAATAATTACGATAGATATGATTATATAGATATATGATATAGATATGAATATTTAATACACTTACATATATGTAATTCGGATATCTGTACAATATTAAAGTATCGTTTCTATAGTTTGTATATAACTCTATGATAAGATTAAATATATTGTACTTAATTACTATTGATTATATTTTAATACATCAAAAGAAAGCGTTCCAAGGGAAGGTAAATAGGTAGGTATGTGTAGGTTTATATATTGGACATATATTATCAATAAAAGGCACTGTTTTTAATAGTGTTTACTATTTGTTTTGGCATTAATTGTGTGCTTTAGTAATTATGTCTAATACCATCTATGAGAAAATTACTTGCCTTATTTTGATAGCGGTATTGAAGCCAAGAATTGTTTTTATTTTCTGTGCTAATAAGGTATTCCAACATTTATGATAATAGAAAATTTCTGGTCCACCACTTTCTCCATCATCAATTCTCTTAGAAAAAGAACTGTTAATAGGTTTAACAATAAATATGCGGTGTCAACCATAACGTTTTAATGTGTAGCATTTGAGGTCGAATTTTTCACGCATTACTTAATATGATATTAAAAAAATAGTATTTGAATGTAACAACAAATAATAATATAACATAACATAATTTTAAGTGGCATGTGAGATGGTGATAACAAAAGAAAATTTACCTGACTAAGTTTGCTGTGGGCTTCTTAGACCGGGGCACGTTTGAACCCTGATAGCTTTAGTTTTAAGTTTACGAATGAAGTTATCACCATCAAATCACTATGTAAATTATTGACGCGTTAAAAGTGTCTTTTAAAGGACTATTTGAATAAAGATTATTTGAATTTGAATTTAATAATGTAAAATACAGTTGAATAATAATCAAGAAAAGTGTTTTATTTTGATATTAATTATGTAATAAATATTAACATATTAATATTAACACAGTGAAATTATAGAGTACTGTGTTCAAAAATCTTCGTGATCTATTTTTGGTGGTTTATTTGGTACCCCTATCTAAAATACCTTGTTTAAGTTATAGGTTAGCTACCAGGTAAGCTGTGGAAGTATCTTTAAGGCGTTGTTAAAAGTAGTTTTCTGTAGTTGTGTGCATACAATAAGAATTTCTTGACTCATTGTCTGATCCGTGATTGAAATGTCATTCTAGACGTCAAATCTTTTAATCTGACATTATCTGTGGTAGTATCTGTGTAGAACTGTCACGTTTAATGGTACAACATGATTTGAGAGAAAGGCGGGAGACTTCGTATATGGCGGCCGCGGTCTTTTCGCGCTTTTCTTGAATTAATGTTTGTTGGCTAATTTTAGAAAGGACTGGTGTTGGTTGTGTCGTGGACAGTTTTGGTGTCGTTTGTGGCTGGTTTTCTGAATGGTTAACAGGTATTAATTTGGGAAAGGTTTGAGGGAGCCGCGTCCGCAGAGTGCGAGGTTTCCCGCCATTTCTCCCTAACTTCTACATTGCTATAAACTTGACATTGGCTAGTCTCTGCGAAGCCATAAAAAGAGATAACTAATAAAATAATAAACTTGACATTGGCTAATCTGTGTAAAGCCTTAAAACAGAGAAAAAAAAATGGTACATGATTTGAAGTAATTAACTGCAATATTTCTAAAAAGGCTTGTGTTTCAACTTTGCTTACAGCTTGGCTAAAATACTTAAATGGTATAAAGGTTTATCCTGATATAAACGTCAGAGTTTTGCAGGCTTCAAGCCACTGAAACCCTACATAGCAAAACCTGACCCTGACTCTTATATGCCTGTGTAAATCATTTATAAGGTAAGGACGTTTAAGGACGCAGTTTCTGTAATTCACTTACGTGCGATTTAAGTGTCGCTTAGGAAAATACATTATTAAGATTATGATATTATGATTATAATATATTTAAAAATGGACATTCACAAAGATACAAAACACAGTTACACAATTTCTTACATATTAAATTTTTATACAACATCAAATCCATAAGTGCATTTGCAGTTGTAATAATATGTACAATATTTAATCTCGATTATATTATCTATTATTTAATAAGAAAATACGTTTAATATTATATTAGTAATAGATATTTGATATTAAAATGTATATTTTATAAGGTCTCGTTAGGTGTTGGATTGGCTGTTCTACTTTTTATGATTATTTATTGGATTACTTTACTTTACTTCTGGGCATAATCCAAAAAGGATTCCTACAGATAGAAAGACTTGACTGTTTTAAAGTGCATATAAAGTGAGTCTAGTGGTAAGTTTTGGTTTTGTTGGGAGCCTATTGCCGTGGCTAGTTACCACCCTATCGACAAATACGTGACACCAAGCAATTTAGAATTCCGGTACGAATCCGGTATGGGTTTAATTTTACTGTCATAACCTTAACAAGTTAGCCCGCTACTATAATTATAGCTTAGCTTAAGCTGCATCATCACTTACCACTAGGTAGGATTGAAGACTAGGGTGTACTTGTAGTGGTATAAAAAAGGCCACCGCGAAATTAATGTTATTTAATTATTTTAATCTAATAAAGATTGTAAGAATATTTAAAATGTGGTGTTACATTCTTAAGTTTAAGTTACTATGCTAACATGGCAATGAGCTAGGATTTCGTCTATTTCTTCTGGCAGAGCTTCTTTCTGAAGCTCGCCAAACAGCCCGGTTACGCTGTCGCAACCAATAGGGTTAGTACAGCTAATAGTCAGTCCGAAAAAAAAAAGCTAGGTACCTTGTTTTTTGGATCCAATATACTTTGGTATACTAAGGAGTTGGAAGGGCGATTAAAAACGCATCTTTGATAGGAAGTGATATGGCGAAACCGCTGAGTCCAACCAGCGTACTTAGTGGCGTTTAATATGGCGTCTTACGTCGCACCAATGACAAGTCGCGCCCATTTGATCAGGAATCACGTGATTGGTCAACTTCAACGCACCTAAGGACGCGGGTTGGATTTTGTTGTGATTTTCGCTTTACTAAACACAAGCGACACAAACTGAGGAAAAAATTCCAAGTCGAAATTATAATAATGTTTTTAATTAGTAATTTAAATAATGTTTTTAATTCGGAACTCGGTAAGTACTTACGCCCGAAATGAATAAATAATCTAATCAAAAACATTCCGATATCATAATGAATTCAGCAGTGTTGTCCTTTTCCTAATTTTATAAATAAGGATACCATTACTAAATTCAATCTGCCATCTTTGATTTTATGTTTAGTTATGACCTTTATAATATAAGTCAACAATATAAAAAAAAAACCTTAATAATACAATTTAAAATAGCCTTCAATGTAATATTGGCTATTATAATAGGCTTACGTTATTTACATTAATAAATAAAGGTATAATGATACTTAATTATTCTTCAAGATTCTCTCTACTGGTATAAGTTAATTTAATAACTATTAAAAAGATTTAAAAAATTCCTCGCGACATAACTACTTGGTGTTTAGAATGCTAGGAAACCCGAGATCTCAGGACCAACTATTTTAGATAAGTAATTTTCCACAACTGTATATATAGTTTCATAAGTGAATATCTTAAGGGTTAGTCAGTCGGTCAGTTTTTGACGGTCTCCGTAGCACAGTGCCTGCGCTGCCGCATTTTAATGTTGCAGGTCATGGGTTCGATTCCCGGCTGGAGTCTGGTCTAGTTAAGTTTAGTTAAGTTTCGAATGGACAATTGTAGGTAACCACGTTAGCGTCACCGGGGGTTTTTGGCGAGCATGAAGCTCAGCCTGAGAGAAGAGCACCTGGGCTCGACGACATCTAGGAAACGTCCCCCTAAGGGCGTCTCCTGTGAGACTCGGATCTCGACTTAGGGTGATGTTGGGACTTGTTCGGGTTTGTAGGACTGGCGTATCAGTCCGAGCGGCCCCGTGACCGTGGATAAGATCCACGTCCGGATGACGTCAGATAATGGGAACCTCGTCTTCGCCGGCGAAGACGCTGTGTTGGGTTCTGTATCGTGAGTGCATGACCTACCTGGGAAGCGTTGTTCAAAGTCAGTCGGTCGTTAGGGTCGACAAGGACGTTTGGTCATCTCCTTATGAGAGGGGCGTTTGGGTCAGGGGTGTAATTGGACGCCATAATCACTACAGGGTCGGATTGCTGTCTAGTCTGGTGGGAGGCTTGGCCGTGGCTAGTTACCACCCTTCCGACAACGACGTGTCGCCAAGCGAGTTAACCTGTAAGCGTTCCGGCACGATGTCGCGTAGAAAACAATTGTGAGTATGGTTTTGCCATACCCCTAACAGGTTAGCCCGCTACCATCCTAGATTGCATCATCACTTAGATTCAGGCGAGATTGCTGTCAAGCGATAACTTGAACGGTATAAAGTTGGCGGACAAAATTTGTTAGGTATATGAACAAATTTGTGCCTTATCCTTATCCATACTTATATATAAATTCGAATGTAACTAAGAGTTAGTTTGTTTGTCACCTTTTCATTCTTAGACGGCTGAACAGATTTCCATAAAATTTGGCGAGAATATATAATGCATTCTGGTGACTGATATAGGATACTTGTCATTTCGGAAAATTCGATTGTTCCCACGGGATTTTATTAAATCTAAACCATTCGGAGCAGCGAGCATCAGCTAGTATCTAAAGCAGCTCTATATGTGATCTTTGTGTGAATAAATTCGAAAAGATTCCTATAAATATATTAAATATTATTAGATATATTCTTAATTAATTTACGTAATTATGAACTTTTTTAGTGAATGTCTATCATTTATTATGATTCTACACATCAAATGGTCCAGTAACATTGTATTCATAATTCGAGTTTTTAATAATAATAATATTCTATTATAAATTGTATAATATACTCAGTTACTTATATAATATTAATATAATATACAATTGCTGAATATGCCGTAGTTAATTATATTAAACACGAATTAGTGGGGAAAAATACTGCATTTATCACTTAATGAATATAGACTTAACCTATACGAATATGTTTAAATTTTCTCCAAAAAATTGGCACAATTACATTTTATATTAAATTACGGAGTATTCTTTGGCATTAAAAATACATTAAAAAACCGACGCCAGGTTAAATACCGTTTCATAGATAGTTTCGCTTTGATCATTGGAAACAGATAAAAAAAACTATTTTGCGTCGTACCCATAATTTTCTATAAAATTAAAGTTACGCAATCAAACTCTAATCCTTATTTGTACAAAATAATTTAACTTTATAAATATCAAATTTATTATGAATCAAGAAATTTATCAATATTACATAATATAGCTATCTTAGATAATTTTATAACACAATAATCTTTAAAAAAAAGCTATATATATATTTTACACAGAATAAAAATGTATGTTGAATAATTTCTGAAACAGCGTGGCGTCAGCCTTTGCCTTTCTATAATTCTAATTAAAAAAATAAACCACCCGCGTCACTGTCCAATGTCTTACACAAACACGGGCCCGTCACTTTCCACTCACAGGACGTTCAAGTTCTCACAGTTTTTGAACTTCGTATCCTCTTTGCCGAAGATCCATGTTAACATCTGCCTAGCTTTCATACTGGCTCGTACAACCCCCCTGGATTTGTACCAGTGGGCCGGCGAGGATTCCCTACCCCCGTCTGCGGAGTATTGCTGCTGCTTCAGCCGTATTTGGTTGAGGATGCCGACCAGCAATTCGTCCACATTGTGGTTGATCCCGACTGAAACCTCGATGAACTTCGCTTTGTATGTGCAGGCGAGGCATTTACCGTCTGTGGACAAAATTAAAAATTTAATAAACAAGAATGTTTAAGGGAGACAAGGTAAAAGGCGGGAGACTTCGTCTATGGCGGGCGCGGTGATTTCACGCTTTTCTTGAATTATTTTTTGAGGGAGCCGCGTCCGAAGTTTCCGCCATTTTTTCCCTAACTTCAATTCTACATTGCTATAAACTTGACTTTGGCTTATCTGTGTAAAGCCATATAAAAGACAAAAAAAAAGGGAGAAAGGGACTTCGAATATGGCGGGCACGGTTTTTTCACGCTTTTCTTGAATCAATGTTTGTTGGCTAATTTTGAAAACTGGTGTTGGTTGTGTCGTGGACAGTATAGCTTTGGTGTCGTTTGTGTAGCGGCTAGTTTTTTTAATGGTTAACATGTTTTAATTTGGGAAAGGTTTGAGGCAGCCGCGTCCGCCGAGTGCGAAGTTTCCCGCCATTTTTCCCTAACTTCAATTCTACATTGCTATAAACTTGACATTGGCTAAACTGTGTAAAGACAAACAGAGAGGAAAAAAAAGAATGTTTAAAAACAATCTTTATTAAAATAAGCCTTTAAGAGGTACTTTCGCTATGCTTTGTTGATCATTTGTTTTTTACTTATGCTCAAAATTTGGTACAGATACAGTGACTTTCTTGGTATAGGATTCAACCATTCCATACCGGAATAACACCCGGGACAAAAAAAACATTTGTTATTTTAACAATTCACGGATTTAAAGCTAGATAGGTTTTAATCCGTGAATTGGAAACTAAAGTTTTTTTTTATTTGAAATTAGAAATATGTTTTATAGGACAGCTTACATTCCAGTTACTCGTTATCCCGGGAGCCGATCTGTTTTACTATCGGATTTTTAAAAATCAGATAGTATTACAGAATTTTGAGGTTTGTAAGGTATGCAGAAATTGCAAATTATAATTTATTATAGATATTTAAGCTTAATTTTCATCGTTTAAACGCGCAATCTAAATTATCATCATGATCAACCCATTGCCGGCTCACTACAGAGCACGGGTCTCCTCTCAATATGAGAAGGGTTTGGTCATAGTCCACCACGCTGGCCATGTGCGGATTGGCAGACTTCACACGCCTTTGAGAACATTATGGAGAACTCTCAGGCGTGCAGGTTTCCTCACGATGTTTTCCTTCACCGTTGAAGCAAGTGATCTAAATTATATTTGACTAGAATTTGCGAAATGAACACGTCCCTATAAATAGCCTGGCAGCGACATAAATCGAACGTCGTTATAAAAGGAGCGTCGTTTTTCATGAATAATGGTTTATTTATTTATATTTTGCAATTTCGCGCGGAAGTTTTTACCATTCAGCCAGTGTTCGTGTAATTGACGGACTAATTTATGGTCTCATAAATAGTTGGAGTTAGCACACCCTACCAACAAGCCGTCTGGGAAAATACCACTCAGCCATTAACTGCCTAATGCTAGAACGAACTGTAAAGCTAGAACGCGGGTGCCGGCTTGTGTATGGCCGGTAGAAGGCTTCGGTCGTGACTGGTTCCCACCCTATCGTCAAAGATGTACTGCCAAGCGATAGATACAGATTAGGAGAATGGATTCAATATTACTGATATATACATATAACAGGTTAGTCCCCTTCGACTGCATTCTCACTTACCTCGAGGTGAAAAATACGTTTGTAAAATTAAACCTAAGGATACGAGGGTTTTAAACACACCTAGGTCTAAGCCCTTGTCTAGGCCTGCAATTATTGGAAGAAATCCTTAAGTATCGAAAGAGCGTTATGTCGCCCGCATTCGAGTCTTTCTCTTCCGTCAGGCGTAGTTGGATGCTATCGTCATGCGTTGGCTGCCATAATTGTTTACATCATGACATGTCAGAAACATGTGACTATTTTTCTACTGGTTAGAGTAAAGAACTGATATTCGTCTGTGGTAGGAACCCTCTTGAGCTCTTTCTTTATTTCAATTAATAAACCATATCAAATATTGCAATATGCAGCAATAGCAAATTTAGTTTTAAAAATATTTTGCTCGTATATATAACTTAGGAATCTGTCTAGGCAAATTCCAAAGCTTGTTCAACGTCCATGAGCTATATCGGTAACTTATTTTTTCTATAACAAGTTAGCTCTTGACGGCAATCTCGCCTGGTGGTAAGTGATGATGCAGTCTAAGATAGTTGGGGGCTAACCTATTTCGGGTATAGTAAACGCATATTCCTAATTCGTCTCTACGCGACATTGTGTCTGAACACTAGATCGCTTGGCAACATGTCATCGTCGGTAGCAGCAGCCGAAGCTTCCCACCAGACTCGAGCCGGGAATCGAACTTAGGACTTCCACACGCTGCGCTACGGAGTTCGTCAAAAAGTCTGGCCCTTCTACAGATCTACGTATTATTACTTCGCATAGCTGTCTCCAACTTCTTATGACGCTATGGCTCTATTGAAAGATGTGATGTTTAATTTATAAAAATAACACCTTGTGTCGAAACGGCCCTGCTCCTAGCCAGGTCGATTTTGTTGCCGACGAGCAAAGCAGGCCTCGACCGCAGCATGTCACAGTCCAGAAGCCTGGCGAGCTCCTGTTCCGCCTTCTGGAAGGACGCCTTGTCTATCACGGAGTAGATCACCACGAAGGCATCTGGCGGCTCCGCACGATCTATTTCCTCCTGTGGAAGACAAATATGTTAATAGTTGTAAAGATATAACGGTCACGAACGAAAGACCAATAATTTTGGAAATTGACAAAGAAAATCACAGGCAGACAGATTCTTTACAAAATCAAAAATAGCTTTATTCACATAAACCTATAACAGGCATATATGAATCGTTCATTTCATTATTTCTATTCGTGAAGTGATGGTGATAACTACAATCGACAACTTAAAACTAAAGCTAAGAGGGTTCAAATCGCGCCCAGGTCTAAGAAGAAACCCACAACAAACTTAGCCGACATTATTAATATTCTGTTTATTTATCATTATTGTTAACTGTATTTTAGTGTTTCGTTGCGGGGCATAAGTTTTCTCTCTCATAGTCTTAGGGGAGAGGTTTTAGATCTTGGGCACAGGGATTTAACGTTTCTTATCGCATATTTTGTGACCGACGGTTTAACGTGTTCTGCGAGATCCATTTCCGGACTGGTATTGAGAATCTAAATCTAAAAGAAATACCGTATACGTTACAGATGATGAAACAAATCCAGATCTGCTACTCTATATTCTATTCAGGACCTCGTGATTAGATTAACGAGGCATTTTTTTTCAACCAACGTTCGAAATCTTAATATGGTTTGACGAGGAGGACCTTAGTTTTCCGTAAAAATTTTTCTTTATTATGGTGTTGCGTGACGACCCTATATTGGAAAGGGCAACGTTGGTGAACCCCCTCTAATTTAAGAGCGGGGCAATCAAAGGGGATTTTGTACCATTATATATTTTGCGTTAGAAGACAGAAAATATTCAGGAAAGTACGGTTTATTGCAGAAAATAAATGGGGTATCATCACAAACAAACTATTCACGTCCCCAAACAAACTGACGTCGCATTAGATAGGTCACATCTAAAAGTCTTTTTCAGATTAAACAACATCCTGTACCTACGCTAAAGCTTTTATAGCATTTCCATTCTCAAGTATAATGCCTTTTGCATAATTCAATGTTAGAAATATTAAATGTTGTATAATGCAGCAATAGAAAATGTTGCGATTTCAAGAAGGGGAAAAATACTGGATACATTTTCCAATACAAAGCTTTATTCAATATCCAATCAGTGCATGCGAGTGGGCAGCAGAAAACGAGCAACGACCTGGAAAGTTGATAGGTACTCGACAGTACATTGTAGCCCACTTTATTTTTGCAATATTCATTACTATTTTTACATCGGGTTGGCAAACTATTAGTATATTTGAAATCTCGTTAGTATCCTTCGCTCTCCGGGAATGTAAGTATTCCATGTTTTAAGGGGTCTACCCACTAATGCACTATCGTACAGGGCATTCAATATTAACTGGCGTCTTTCCACTTGAACCTAAACAATAGGGGTAATAAACCAAACACTCATAGAGCCCATTCATTTTTAAAGAAGTCGTTCCGGCCTTATCTATTTTGTTGCAAACCAACCAGTGTTGATACTTTTGAATAATCATAGAATAATTAAAAAAAAATACGTATGGTAAATAAAATACAATTACAAAAATTGGAAGGTGATTTCACCCAAGGACGAAACATATCGGAAGACGTAATATTTCCACTGAACTAATCTCTTCAAAGTCTAAAAAACAACTGAGTGGTATTTCTATTTGATTATATTATTTAAAGGAAGATAACATAGGGAAAGTATCAAAAACGTTTAAAACACCGTTTGAACGCCGCACGTGTTTTGCAATACAAAGAATTCACCCGCCACCACTTAATCCTATTGTTATTGATAATGACGGTCTCAAGTGGATGCCAGTTAATAATGAATGTACTATACCGACACAGCCTCGACGACATTTTTATACAAACATTTTGGCAGCTCCTAGCGTTCATGGCTACCATGGATTCAACTTCAAGCATAACAAAGCCTCTGTTTAGAAATCCCCTCTAACCCATTAAGGGATAGGTTCTGAATCCATTCTTTCTTCATTTTGGGCTTACATCCATCAGTGAGTTCGTTACCAGATAATATTTCCGATCTTTGACTGCCACGTTCATTAACGGCCGAAATGAATAATCAAAAGCAAAATCTATTCAAAGCCAGCAATGCATTGGCGGTTCCTCTGGTGCTGCAAATGTTCATGGGTGGCGGTAATCACTTACCATCAGATGACCCGCCTGCTCGTTTGCTCGCTATATATATAAAAAAATCTTCAGATAGCAGATTGAATTTATAATGCTGTTCTTTTGATAAGGATGGCGTACATTCAATTTGCTATCTATAGTTTTGGACGAAACTGATTAATAACCGCGTGCGTTTGTAGTTTGCATTTTTTACTGAGTGAATTAAGACATGTTAAATATCAGGTTTTCTTTAATAGAATTCTCAGTACAAGCGTGGAGTTCTTTTCGGACTGTCTATTAGCTGTGCTAACACACACTATTGGTTGCGACAGCATAACCGGGCTGTTTGGCGAGCTTCGGAAAGAAGCTCTGCCAGAAGAAATTTTGAGCCCTAGGGCTCGAAGAAACTAAGGGAACGTCTGCCTAAGGGGTGTCGGACGGTGAGTGGTCCGTACTTCTCCGAGGCCGTGTATGGAGCCCACGTCCGGATCACGTAAGATAGCGGGGACCTCGTCTTCGCCGGCGAAGACGGTGTGTAGCGTATGATTGTGTGGTAGGTGGTACGAGTATGTTGTCAGTAGTCATCTGATCGTCAGGGTCATGAAGGATATGTTTAGGTCTCCTCTTTCGGAGAGGAGCGCTTAGGTCGGGGGAGTTGGAGTTAGATAATCTGTGTGTTTTAATTTATCGCGGAAATAAAATATAGGAACTTGTTTTCCATCGACAGACATTCGAACCGTAAGGCAACCGAAATACTGGCCGGCTATTTTAGTAGTTGCTGATTTCATGCCACTGCCAAAGTTTTCCAACTTATAACAAGATGTGGTGCCGCCGAACTGTGCCTGCGGGTCGGCGGTTTTGTTTAGTGTTGTACAGTTGTTATGTGCCGAATTTTGACAAAATACCACTGTAATTAAGTTAACAAACCGACAAAAACTCTTTAGGATTTGTTACATGGTTACAAAAGTGTGTAAATTTCATTCATTATCAATACATTTTCGTTACCCACGCCGATTTGTCTAACCACCTTACTATCGGTCGACTAAGTCGTGTTATTCAACAGCTAAGTAGGGTAATTTTATAACCGGTATGGAAAACCCCTACTCTTAAATGGTTATTCTTTATATTCGACTACAAGTTATCCCTTGATTGATCTCCTGGTGGTAAGTGATGATGCAGTCTAAGATGGTAGTTGCCTAACTTGTTAAGGGGTATGAAAAACTCATATTCTTAAATGGTTTCGAACGCTAGGTCGCTTGGCGACGCGTCTTTTATCGGTTGAAGTGGAATAATGAAATGCATACCTTTGTGCTTGTGCAGTTAACGAAATATAACTCTGATTCTTCCCCGTTCAGCAATATGGACACCTTTTGTTCTGAACTGTCGACATCTGTAAAGAAATATTCATGTTAATACCTGTACATTATATCATCATCACCCTAATATCCCACTGATACAGATCGCATGGAATAGTTGCAAGCTTCTATACTGGAAATCTTTGTATCGTGTGACGTTTGGCGCAGTCCAGAAATGGTGTTAACATCTTAGTGTAAGGCACGCGTCTCATAGTATGCTTACTAACATATTTACTATAACGCTGCAAAAACATTTTGTTAATAACTTGGTCGGTCGACGAGAAAACGTCAAATTATAATATTAATTTTATAGCATTTCCAAAAACTCTATTCAATTAATCTTAAATGTAACTCTCAGTTCGTATTTGAATGTAAATTCGTAATTCAATGAACCGTCGAATACAAATCGAGCCGGTAGTTTAAATTGCGGTTTAACCACTAACCGCACGCTTTTACTAAATATAATTGAAATAACAGATTTAGGATTACTCCAACCATATTACGTCTTTAATTGGTGTAATATTGACGGGCCGACATTGCATGCGTACCTGTTTATAAAGCATCTGCAGATGAACCAACATGATGACTGCTGATGCCTTTTATTTAATTGGGGATGACTATAACTGATAGCTGTGATAGCCTAGTACAAGCTGTGATAACCTAGTACAAGCTGTGATAGCCTAGTACAAGCTGTGATAACCTAGTACAAGCTGTGATAGCCTAGTACAAGCTGTGATAGCCTAGTGGACGTTAGCCTCCAAATCAGAGGTCGGAGGTTGGAACCCGGGCGCGCACCTATAACTTTTCGGAGTAATGTGCGTTTTTAAGCAATTAAAATATCACTTGCTTCAACGGTGAAGGAAAACATCGTGAGGAAACCTTCACGCTTAAGAGTTCTGCATAATGTTCTCAAAGGCGTGTGAAGCCTGCCAATCCGCGCATGGCCAGCGTGGTGGACTATGGCCAAACCCTTCTCATATTGAGAGGAGACCCGTGCTCTGTAGTGAGCCGAGAATGGGTTAATCCTGATTACTAATAGACATATAAATGCAGAAACTTGCCGGTAACATTGTTTGCAAAGAACCACGCAGTAGTTGATCTCCTTGCACTGATTCGTGCACTGACGTGTGTGATAAAAATGGGAAGTTATATCTTTAGATGGTTTCAGAGATGGTTTTTCCAAGAAATTTCTTACATATAAAATGAACCAGAGACCGTAGCCTATATCGCACGTAAGAATTTATCGCCATGTTATATATACATATATATATTAGTCCAAGGAAAAAATTAAGTAAATAATCAAAAATAAATTATTTATTTCACAAAATCAAAATAAGTACATAAACAACTAGTAAAGTAACTTATAAATGCACTTTAATGTTGAGTATGGTTAGGACGGTGAATATTTGGTATGTATGTATGTATGTACTTGCGCAATATAATCTACTGCCCCTGATTAGGTATATACCTACCTGTAATCCAGGCGGCAGTACTCTCCTAAAATTATTGAAACACCATGAGTGAGTGAGTCTCTGTGAGTGCCTGTGTGTTTAAGTTTGTGTGTGTGTGAGTTTGTGTGTGTGTTTGTGTGAAATTAAAATGATGAGCCATCATTCATCTTCAAGCAATAATTATATTAGGTATTTTTACATGGATAAGGACATTTTTAATTCATAGTTATATTTATTTATATTCTATTATATAAGCGAAAGTTAGTTTGTATGGATGTATAGATTTTTGTTACTCTCTTCCACGGAAAAACTACTGAACTAATTTGATTAAAATTTGGAACAATATTTATTTTATTAAAATCTATGGTTGCGAGGTTTGCGAAAAACCACAAAGCTAGTAATACATACGACATTCTGTATTTTTTTTTTTCAATAAATTCCTTAGCTTAGTAGATATTAATTCTACCATATTCATACGATTTTACCTACACTTATGTGAAAAATGATTATTTATTATCATACGATTTATTCTCAATCGAATTTTAAAATGGTTTGTCGCCAAAACCATAGGTCTGCGTTGGAAGTTGGCGCGTCTGTCGATGCCAATAACCATTGCCTTTGATTAATAGGGGCAGGTCTGCCATTATTTTTGATTCATTGTGACTGGCTGACTAATAGGAAAAACCCATTATTGGGTGAAAGGTCGGGCAAATATTGCCGTAGTGCATTAACAAAAAACATTTAGAGCAAAACATACTATCTCAAAAGAAATGTTATTACCCGTAATAAGTATATCAAAGACTAAAAAAAAACTGCTGTATTTTCTTTCGCATTTCAAAATGGCGGCATAAACTCGCGATGTTCGCTGATGTTTTTTTACAAGACTGCTCGCAAGGCGAGCGTAATTTCCGGCGTTCATATAGTTCCTCACTCATGGTCTGGGGCATAGCACCAAAGGGGCTTTGCGGGCTTTAAAAATATGCTGTTATTACATGTCAGTAACAACGACCGGGGCCGACGGTTTAACGTGCAGAAATTAATAATTCTGTTCAAGGAAGTTGCATAAAATTTTGCAATAAACTACCGGATGACATCTCGGAGTTGTATCTCAAATAAATCTAAATTGATATTCAACGTTAACTTCTAAGTCTTTTTCTAGAATAATAACATAGCTTAATCTTAAATATTTTTGAGTGGCAATGTGAGATGGTGATAACAAATAAAATAGCCGTCTAGGTTTGTTGTGGGTTGCTTCTTCTTATACCAGGGCGCGTTTGGAATCCTCGTTTATTTTTATGATTTGGTTTTATGTTTACGAATGTAGTTAAAATGTAAAAAAAAAAACATTAAAAATGCCTTTGAAAGGCTAATTTGAATAAAGATTATTTGAATCTGAATTTGAAATATAATTGAAAAGAATAATTCATCAATCTTTCACAAAGCATTGGTAGGTAAGTCGAAATATGCGTAATTAAAATAACTGCCCATTTGGACCCTTTGTCTTTATTATAATAACCCAGGGTCCAGGGGGAATTCGAAGAGATAATTTTTCGCCCTCATTTAAATTCCTCACTGAGGAAATTTTTTGTCAAAATGTTGCCAGACGGGAAATTTAATGGATCATTATTAGCTCATATAGATTTAAAAATTGGTTTGTTTCACACAACATTGTTTCTAAGGCTCCCAAAGTCTCAATTTTGTGATGAAATCGTACAGTTTTCTAAGAACAAAACATTCCGAAAAATCGTAAATCGTCTTAGTATATCTTCTAAATCGAAAATAGATATTTTAAGATATTAAACGTACCAGCAACTTATCTCACATGTTTACGTATGTCCACACTTTTATGTTTTTAATAATGTTGCATATAAATAGGTAATCACAAAATTAAATTTAATAATTATAATAACTATGCAATAGGATAAAAGTATCACTAAAGTTCTTCATCTACCCTGAAGCAAAAAATCAATCAGCTCTGTTGCTGCTTGATCAAACAGCTATATATTACACATTCATAGAATATTAATAAGGATGATTTGTATCCATGAGAGTACATTTGCATAAATTTTGTTGAACATGAATACTTTAGCAAGTAAAACATTAAATATCTTAATGGTTCAAAGCAGCAATTTTTCACCAACTTACAAAAGTTTGGTTACCGAAATGTTGCCAAAGCGGGAAATTTTTAATGAGCTTGCTCTTCTTAATCCATGTTGCCGAGAGAAACTTTTAACTTGCAGATAAGGATTTGCGTGTGTTTTCTTTCTATTATTTTTAGATTTTATCTATCTGCCAAAAATGTAAATAAGAAATTTCTTGATATACTCTCATCATCATCATCATCATTTCAACCGATAGACGTCCACTGCTGGACATAGGTCTTTTGTAGGGAGTTCCAATGGCCACGGTGTTGGGCCGCTTGTATCCAGCGGCTCTCTGCGACTCGTTTGATGTCGTCTGTCCACCTTGCTGGGGGTCGACCAACGCTACGTTTACCGGTGCGAGGTCGCCATTCCAGCACCTTGGGACCGCAACGTCCATCGGTTCTCCGAGCTATCTCCGATATACTTGTAATAGATTATAATTATAGAAATAATAAAGATTTTGGTGAAGGATGGAATTTTCGTTTGGAAACACAATCACCTGGAGGTCTAGCAGCAATTCTCAAGACGCTGGTATTGAGGCAACCATCTGCTTCGAATAGCTTTTTACCCAATACCATGTTTAAGTTCACTCGTGAAGAGTACTCGAGAGAGCAGCTGTTTAAGGGATTCCTCGAGCAATAACGAACTTGAATGCGGTGAATTCTCATGCTCTATCCTAGGATACATCCTCATCGTCGACGAAGCGAATTTCAAAGCAGAAATCCAATTTTTCAGTCAAAGTTAGTTTTAAAACGATAGATTTATGTCGGTCATATTACAAGTACTTTGTTTGGTTTCAACTGCTTGTTAAGCCAGAGACAAGGCCGACCGAGGTCTTAAAGGTCTCGCCCTGGTGCAATTGATAGCGTTGGACTTATAACTAGGAGTCATCGAGTTTTTCTGCTAGGTGTAGCTGGTAGTAGATGTACTGAATTTGATTTTTTGGATTGTATCTGGTCTGGTATGTTACTTCACATTAGCACTATACCATGTATATTGTATAAGTTGTGAGTTTGACTCGTTAAGTGTCTACGTATTATTGTATCATGACATTATTTGTATTATGACCGATAATACTACTTCTTGTAAGATGCTTTAAAGCTATTGGTTAATTGATTAGAATAGGAAGGGACTGTATTGAGTTGGAAGGAGATATGAGAGGTTGAAAAATTATATTTATAAATTATAAGATCTATATAAATGAAATATATAGTTGGATTCTATATATGTGGAATAAATAAAGGAATGTATATCAATATAATAAGATCTATGATCATAAATATTGTGATGTAGTAGTTTCAAGCCATATAAACGTGCTTCTTATTCAATTATATTCAGTATGTTAACAGCATTCGGGTGTTTCACTTGTGCTTTGAATACCTATCCTTACATGGCGACCCTGCCAGTAACAGGAGCTTATGAGTGAGCTCATGTGAAGAGCGCGCGCAGATATTCCTTATATGGGCGCGAACTATAAACAATCAAACACATAATATGGAATATTTTACTACACATCGTTGCTTATACTTCCCAAAATTTGGTGATTAAAATGGGTGGCTCAAGTTCTAAAGAAGAGGTGGTGATAGCCCAAACTGCGGGGGCTGGCTCGAATACAGCCCACAGGAGCCAGTTACATGAGACGACTAACACTAGTCTCATAGTTATCTGCACAATTCTGGCGATTGGCTTAATGGTGATCATTTACAAGCTTTATAATCAATGCCATGCCAAGCAAATTGAACGCAGGCTGGACCAGTTATCATTGAGGAGAGGCATTCTCAAGCGGGCCCAAGCCCAAGCAACCCAGCAGCCGCCATTCGGGAAACCGGAGGTCATTGTGTGAAACGTCACCGTTTGTAAAAGGGAGTGCGTGTGAAAAATTTGTGCCGTAGTGAGAAATAAAAGAAGTGTGTGTGTGTGCAAAAGTGTTTTTGAAAGCGACCGGTCAGATAGGAATTTTATCGTTCTTTATACGTATAACTTTTATAATTTTAAAATGTTTTAGGATATTTCAATGTATAAATAATATAAAAATTTAACAATATGTTATGGCAGAAGAGTTGGTTCTTTTGTTTAATGAGCTACAGTCTATAAGGAAGTATAGGTCGAATATTAGACACAAAGCTAAAAGAAGCGCATAGTATACTAGTGAAATACAATATCTTATAGACATATATAAAACTAAATCTGAATCCGGGAAAACTTCCACTGAAGATATTTCATTAGTAAATAAAATTTGCAATCAATTTGATACATTGTATTCAGAAGTTATTTTATTGTGCAAAGCGGAAACAAAGAAAGAAGAAGTCCTCTTTTACAATGGCTGAAGAAAAGTTTAATTTAAAAATTGCGTTGAGCCTCCTACCGCTTATGACTGACAATGATGATAATACTAAGCAACTAATAGAGGGTGTTGAATATTATAGTTCACTTTTATCTAATTCTGAGTGTAAGAATAAACTGATTCAATTTGTTTTAAAAAATAGACTGTCGCAGCAGGCTAAGCTAAAATTATGCCAAAATTATAATAATGTCAATGAGCTTATAGGAGATATGCGAAAATCGTTGTTGCCGAAAAAAAGCTTTACCGCCCTACAGACTAAGCTGCAGCAGTGTCGGCAGAATAATAAGACTATTTCAGAGTTTGGCAAAGAAATATCAGAAATTTTCGTTGACTTGACTATCTCACAGGCCGAAGGAAATTCGAGTAGTTACAATGTATTAAGACCCCTTAATGAAAAAACCGCTATAAAAAGGTTTGCCGACGGCCTGCGGGATCGTCGCCTTAGCACCATCGTAGCTGCGCGTAATTTCTCTTCCTTGACAGATGCGGTACAAGCAGCGTTAGACGAGGAAGTCTCGTCTTCTGCTGGTTCAGAGGAATTTGTAGGTACGTACCAGCAGCCTTTTTATTGGTCTAGGAGAGGGCGGCGAGGATATGGAGCGCAACGAAACTTCGGCTCACGCGGGCCCATGCAAAATACATATTCAAACCTTCGACGGGGACAGCAGGCGCAATTGCAGTTTACAGGTAATAATGACTATCGACGCGTAGCCTACAATAACTATTTTCGCGGCATGGGTAGGCAAAGCCAAAGTCGCGGTTTAAGATTACCAAACGACATAAACGTCATAGCAACAGATCATGAAATTACAACACCTGACGAAGGGGAAAATAATCACCAGGCAGATCCAGGTGACAAAAATAATGAATCACTAACTCATTTTTTCGAGCCTGATGTCATATTCTCATATAACAATTTAAACAAAGTATCATTCAAAATTGGACAACATGCGCATGACTGGTTAATTGACACCGGTGCATCGATATCTGGAATCAAGTACGAGTGTTTAAAATGTTTACAAATACCATACCATAAAGAGAGAATCAGTGTTAAAGGTATCGGTGGAGATGTATATTCGGAGGGATATGTTTATCTTAGTTTAAATTATAATGAGTACAGTTTTATGCACAAATTTTATGTCTTTAAAAATCTGCCCTGTAAAGGTAGCGGAATATTAGGTCAGGATTTTTTCAAAAAGTATCGAGCTATATTGAATTTCGAGTTTAACACAATACAGTTAATAACCGAAAACTCGAATTATATTACACTGACCTTTAATTGCTTTACACGTGATAGTGATAGTTGTTATATAAAGGTACCAGCACGAAGCGAGTCGGTTCATTTTATTAAAACTGATTTGGAGGACGAATGTGTGGTACTAGGCCAGCAAATAAGCGATAGTATTTTCTTAGCCAATATGTTATCTAAGCCCAAAAATGGAAAAATGCCGGTATGCATATTGAATACAGGAGATAAAGACGTGTCACTGAATAACTTTAATTTCAGTACTGCTAAACTAAGTGATTATTTCATTTGTCAGTTTAATGCACCTACGGTTAATGCGGATAGAGTAAAGACATTGTTTTCACTACTTAATTTTAAAGGACTTAATAACAAAGAACAAATGTCTCTCGAGAAAATATGCGCCAAATATCCGGACATTTTTCATCTACCGGGTGATAAACTGTCTACAACACCGATATATGAGCAAACTATTGATTTAAAACCGCCCAGCAGACCAATTTACACAAAACCGTACCGGTTGCCATACTCACAAAAGTCAGAAATTGATAATCAAATTAAAAATATGTTAAATGACGGTATTATCGAAGAGTCTAGAAGTGCTTGGTCCAGTCCGTTGTTGTTAGTGCCAAAGAAACTTGATAACGCCGGCAATAGAAAATGGCGAGTGGTAATAGATTACCGTAAGTTAAACAATCAAATACAGGACGACAAATTTCCTTTACCCAATATTTCGGAAATATTGGATTCCTTATCCGGAGCACTCTACTACACTTTTTGTAGCAGGCTTTTGAAGTTCAGATTACAGCTGGAAGAATATAATTTTGATATAGAATATCTCAAAGGACAAACTAATTCAGTGGCAGATGCACTCTCGCGAATTAAAATTTCAAGCGATGATTTAAAAATAATGAATGAACAGGTAGTTAATGTGATGACAAGGGCACAATTTCGAAAACATAAAATGAATACCAATAAAGATAGTAAGACACCGGTAAATAATTTAAATACCGACTTGACGTCTCGCCAACCTAGGATAGTGGATATAATAAAAAAACCTAAAAATATAACCGAACTTGTAATAAATAATAATAAACAACTAGACAAATTAATATCAAGGGGCATAGTAATGGAAAATTATAAATATTTAACGTATCTGCCCAGTAAATCTATTATTTACATAAATGCAACAGTATCTCGATCATCAATAACGCGAGACGAGTTGGTGAGAGATTTGTTAGCTTTATGTAAAAAATTATCTCTCAATGAAATATGTATAATTCGAAATGATGATAATAAGGTCCTTTTATGTGAACTCGCTAAGCAAATAAACAACTGCAAGGAATGGCTAGGACCTCGTTTTTACATAGTTAATAATGTACAAAGAATAGAAAATTTGGATAACAGGAAAGTAATTTTAAACGATTTCCATCTATTACCGACAAGTGGCCATGCTGGCATTAGGCGAATGACAAATAACATTAAAAAATATTATTTTTGGCCGAGCATGGAGAAGGACATAATCGATTATGTTTCTAAGTGTGATCAGTGTAAACGGCAAAAGTACTCAGTGGGCGTCAAGCAGCCAATGATAGTTACTACTACGGCTAATTCGGCATTAGAAAAAATATATTTAGATATCGTGGGGCCGCTCCCGAGGGATGCGAATGGCTATAGTTACGTTCTCACTCTGCAATGCGAGTTAACAAAATTTACAGAAGCTTACCCATTGCACAACAAAGATGCGGTAAGTGTGGCTCGTGGATTCGTTGATAACTTTGTTTTAAGATTTGGCATACCACGTGAAATAGCAACCGACCGTGGTTCGGAGTTCATTTCCAGCACAATGAAAGAGGTATGCCAACTCTTACAAATAAATCAACTCTGTTCTACAGCATATCACCATGAGAGCATTGGAGCCTTGGAGAACACGCATAAAACCATGGGTGCGTATCTAAGAATAAGTTGCCAAAATAAGACACTGGGGTGGAGTAGTTGGTTGCCGTACTGGTGTTTCGCATATAACAATACGGTTCATACAGAAACCAACTACACGCCTCATGAATTGGTGTTCGGTAAAAGATGTTTATTACCAGGAAATTTTAACGCCAGTGTAGTAGATCCCCTATACGCTCATGACAACTATGCTTTAGAATTGAAGTATAGACTGCAGTTAGCTCACAAAGATGCTCGTACTAATTTAATTCAAAGTAAAATTAAGAGAAAGAATAAATATGACATAGGTATTAACCCTATAAATTATAAGAAAGGCGATTTGTTGTTGTTAAGAAATCCGTCAGAAAATAAAATGGAGCCGATTTATTTAGGACCGTATTTAGTACTAAATGACTTAGACTGTAACGTTAAAATTCTTAAAAATGGAAAAGAAGATGTGGTACATAAAAACCGCACCAAAATGTATCAATCTGTGGAAAGTACCCATTAGATTATTATACACGTATATTTATACGCATATATCTACGTATACTATATATTACTGACCTGAGTATCGATAATTGTTATATTTGTTAGATTAAGTTGTATTAACCTTTAATTGTAAGCAAAAAAAAATAAACCTACATTGTATTTTTTTTTTTCTTGTAAGAGGGAGGTGTGATGTAGTAGTTTCAAGCCATATAAACGTGCTTCTTATTCAATTATATTCAGTATGTTAACAGCATTCGGGTGTTTCACTTGTGCTTTGAATACCTATCCTTACAATATAATATAGTTTGATTCTATATTTGAGAGTTTACAGGTAGAAATACCGACAATAACGTGCCGAAAAACCATTGAGCGTTCCTGCACGATGTCGCTTAGAAACTGATTGCTTTAATATAATTGCTATGCTACATAACAGGTTAGTCCGCACCGCATATGACTTATCACCAAGTGGAATTGCAGGGAATGTCTAACTAGCCATGTAGAGGCAGAAGAGGAGTAAAAAAACCATTACTTTGTTAATATCCTTTCAACACGCACGCGGCTTCTCACTTCCTCGTTTTAATAGGCGTCGCAAGGAACAGGAACACCCTTCCGGCTTCCATCGTTGCCGGTATCTATAGAATGGGTTTCTTCGAATCAAGATAGAAGCGTAAATATTATATCGTATGCATTAGCAAAACGCTTTCTAACTGAGTACATCACCCATGAGGTTTTAGTCCAGTTAAGTGCCGTTCATGTCAAATGAATAAGGAAATACGCAAGTAGCAACGTATACGTGATGGAAGTGAAAATTGTTGTATGATACTGCTAAAGAGAGGTTGCAACTATGCATTTTGCTGCTAATATCTTAACATAACGCTTGGTACCTCTCAAGGTCCTCTTTAGAGTCCTCTTACCTTATTATATAACGCATCAGACTATTACATAAAGGATGTGCATATCCGTGACACTGTCTGATTCTTTCGCTTTGTTAATGTCATTATTTTTTTTATACACTATAAGTTAGCCCTTGACGGCTATCTCACCTGGTGGTAAGTGATAATGCTGTCTAGGTTGACGGCGGGCTAACCAGTTAGGAGTAAGGGAAAACCACGCTCCTAATTGGTTTCTACGCGACATAGTGCCAAAATTCTAAATCGGTGAGCGTTACGTCTTTGTCGGTAGGGTGGTAACTAGCTACGGCCGGAGCCTCTCACCAGACCAGACTCGAGCCGGGAATCGAACCCAAGACCTCCAACTGTATAATACAACAGCGCCAAGGACATCGTCAATTTGGTTTAATTTAGTTTAATATTATTTTTAATTTTAATCAGAAAAAATAAAAATCAATCGGAGTTCAGTAGATGTATATATACCAACATAGCTTTTAAGCTGAACTACTAAAAAAAATTGGGCCCTAGTCGCATTGATTTACCACTAGCCGTAGATAGAGCGCGTCATACAAAAACAAGATGAGAATTCACCAACTAACTATACATTCCTTCATATTGGTATATCGATGTATTACAACCCGTCTAATACACTAGACATCTGGCCGTTATATTATCTATAGCGGCGCGTATTGCTTTGTAATTCATTCTGATTATACGGCTCGAGTGTTAGAATCGGTGACTTTCGTCTAGCTTTGTCACACACTGGGAGAAAGGAGTGCACGCGTCGCTATTTGTGCACTACTTTTCCGTCCCATTTTTTGAGCGTTAATGATCGATCTACGGCAAGTGGTAAATCAATGCCTAGTCGCCTCAATGAAGAAATTTATTATAATAATTATTATAATAAATTTAATATAATTATTATAATTTATTATAATTATTATAATTTATTATAATTATTATTAGGTATAAGTCGCTCTCTCTTGCTCCTCACACAAAACCCTAATCGCAAAGACATAGCGAACCTAGTAAGTGGAAACCGCAAAACCCCATGGAAGCCAACTTAATGACGTAGTCACGTCGAAATGCAAATGTTGATCCTGTGCCCCAAATTCTTAATTAAGAGAAATAATATCGTACGGGTTCAAAGGTGAACATTAATGCGAATATTCAAGGGCTGGGAATTGAATTAGTCCAATCAGAATGGATCAGGAAAATAACAAGTGTGTGTTCATTACGAGACATTCAAAGATTTAATGAGAACCCCAGGCGCCGTTCGTCCAGTCAAGGCTGAAAGCGTCCTTATCTTTAGAGGGAGAAGGTACATTATGGAACACACCCCTATGTCACAGTACAGTACAGGACCGACCTCTTTGTTATGTGGAATTTTTTAGGCGGAATAATATTTCAAGTATACATTACATTTAAGCAAACTTTTGTTAAATATGATAGTAAAAAGATATACGCTGAGACTTACACGCAGATGCCAGGGCTAACGAGCCAACGAACAGACGGACCTTTTTTCACTACAAATTAGCCCTTGACGGCAATTTCACCTGATGGTAAGTGATGATGCAGTCTAAAATGGTAGCGGGCTAACCTGTTAGGGGTATGGAAAACCTATACTCCTAATTGGTTTCTACACGACATCGTGCCGGAACGATAAATCGCTTGGCGACACGCCTTTGTTGGTAGGGGTAACTAGCCACGGCCGCAGCCTTCCACCAGGCCATACTCGAGCCGTTAATCGAACCCAGGACCTCCAACTGTATAATGCGACAGCGCGCGTGTTGCGCCACGGAGGTCGTCAAAAGATATTAAGTGGTTACCATCACCCATAAAGTCACCAGATATAAAGTGATTACCATCACCCATGAAGATCTGCAGCATCAGAGAGTCAGCAAAACCGGTCTGTGTGTACTCGGCATCATAAAGGAACGCTCAATCGCTTGGTGCTAGGACAGTATGTCAGTAGACAGCCTACTGACATACTGTCTAAGACTACAGAGAAAACCTAGAACAAACAAAAAAATAGATCCATCTTCTGTACATTTTTTTTTTTTTCGGACTGTCTATTAGCTGTACAAACCCTATTGGTGGCTACAGCGTAACCGGGCTGTTTGGCGAGCTTTGGAAAGAAGCTCTGCCAGAAGAAATTTTGAGCCCCAGGGCTCGAAGAAACTATGGGAACGACTGCCTAAGGGCGCCTCCTATGAGGCCGAACCTCGGCTTAGGCGACGTTTGGGATTACGGGGGGGTCGGACGGTTTTTGTACATAGAAGTATTATTCCCACTGTAAAGGTTTGTATATGTAGTAAACTGTTGTCTTCAATTGACTCTCAATCGTGTACCTAATAAATAAGAGATCATTACTCACAATAATGGGTTATTAAGCGAATGTCAAGTACGTAATATGATTCGCGTAGATAATAAACCATTTATTCCCAATAAAACCCCTCCATTACATTCAATATCTCGATTGACGTTCCCCAGAGAGAACAATATGGTATTGAATGGGCAATAAAGGTGCGATTTAGACGGATAATATCCACTCTTTTTATACCCTCAAACAAGTTAGACATATGACATCAGGGGTTGAATCATCCTATTTTGCACTACAAGTTAGACGACGTGGTAAACTCACTAGGTGGTAAGTGATGATGCTGTCTGAGATGATATCGAGCTAACCTTTTAAAGTTATAGTAATGTATGGCTAATAATTAAAATATCACTTGTTTCAACGGTGAAGGAAAACATCGTGAGGAAACCTGTACGCCTGAGAGTTCTCCATAATGTTCTTAAAGGCGTGTGAAGTCTGCCAATCCGCACAAGGCCAGCGTGTTGGACTATGGCCAAACCCTTCTCATATTGAGAGGAGACCCGTGTTCTGTAGTGAGCCGAGAATGTGTTGATCATGATGATGATGATGATGATGGATAATAGAAACATATTTGAGAGTAGGGCTGTAACTAGCCACGGCCGAAGCCTTGAACCAGACCAAACTCGAGCCGGGAACCGAACCCAGGATCTCCAACTTTATCATGCGACCGGGAGGTAGTCACTACTTTAAGTTATACATAGTTTAAGTATATATAGTTATATGTTATTATTTTAATGTGATAATTATATTATTGGAATTTCTGCACGCACTCAACACGTATTTGACTTTGTTAAACATATTTAAATAAGATACAATCTATTGCAAACTTCTTGTAAATTAAGTTTTCAACGGTTTCCGTTGATTTATACGGGCTATGCTTATGAGTTAACATACACTTAACGTCGTTACAGAGTTTGATTAAGTCTTTTGGACCCGAAGTGAAGTTTGAAGCCGGGTGTCGCACATCTAAACTTTCCTGAAGTTCGCATAAGTTTCCTTTGGAAATAGGATTTCGTGTAGGCCTTTACTCGTAGTTTATAGTCCAAAAACGCATCATCATCATCATGATCAACCCATTACCGGCTCACTACAGATCACGGGTCTCCTCTCAATGTGAGAAGGGCTTGGCCATAGTCCAGCACGCTGGCCATGTGCGGATTGACAGACTTCACACGCCTTTGAGAACCTTACGGAGAACTCATAGGCGTACAGGTTTCCTCACGATGTTTTCCTTCACCGTTGAAGCAAGTGATATTTTAATTATTTAAAAACGCACATAACTTTGAAAAGTTAGAGGTGCGTGCCCGGATTCGAACCGCCAACCTCTAATTAGGAGGCTGACGCCCTAACCACTGGGCTATCACCGCAAAAAAATAGTAAGTCGACAAAACAGTACTGGTATATATATCAACTCTTTGTGTAAAAATCATCACTATTTCTAAAGACGTCCATAGACAAATGAAAGGACGTAACACACGACCCAATTGGCAAAGTCCATCACAAGTTGAGCCCACAGGGCTTTGTTAGATTGATGTTGGAAAGAGCGGCGAGCGCTAGATTCAATTTATATAGGTAAATTGCCACAACGGTCCCGCGGGGGTCTTAATAACCCAGTTCCAATAGTTTCAGTAACTCTCACGTAACAATATCTATGCGCAGTGACTTGTCTGCTCAACGTTTTAGTTGCTTTTTCCTATACAATAAAAAAAACTTGAGAGCTGTCAAGGGACACCCGGATGGAACGAGGTTCCTTTCGATTAATTAGTGAAGGAACTGTAATAACATTTTATTTTATTTAAGTTATAATAATATTTTTTTTATTATTAACAAATATAATGTTATATAAACTTGATCAGTAGGCTCAATTTTGTACTCCATCAGCAATATCCGGAACTTGTGCAGAAACACTGTCAGGATTCATTATTATTACTATTTTTTATTATTTATTATTTACAAAAAACCTGTATAGACTCAACAAAAATAATCGTCGCGACACCACACTGTTCAATGCGAAATAGAAATGAAAATATCTGGCTTGCTTTCTATAAGAGAGAGAGAGACAGACAGAGAAACATGCGACGCCGCACAGCTTACAATAACAAAAAGTGTCGTGACAACTTTTCGTAAGAATTTTTTCCGTCTAGCCCCCTTTTACAACGCGCGATAAGGAACTTCGTTCCAAAAAGTTCCTGAAAAGGATCGCTGGTGGCGGGTGGATGAGGAAGGCGGAGGACCGTGTGTGGTGGCGCGCTCCCGAAAAGGCCTATGTCCAGCAGTGGGCGTCTATAAGCTGATTGATTGATTGATTGATTGATACAATAAAGCGTCTGCGTGATACTTTTTTATCTCTAGGGGATGTGTAAACGCATTTTTCAGCGTTGATAAAAAAGGGTATCTGTGTAAAAATGATAACTAATCATACAGGAAAAATAAACAACCGAACGTACATACATACAGCAATTTCAGTAGGCTGCATAAAATTAATAACTCATTCAAAGGAAATTTTATTATATCATAACAAATTACTGTCTGAAATCTTGAAGATGAGTTGATTGGTCCCACAATAAACAATAAAATCAAAGTTTTTTTTTCTATCCACTACAAGTTAGCTCTTGACGGCAATCTCACTTGATGGTAAGTGATGATGCAGTCTAAGATGGTAGCGGGCTAACCTGTCAAGTAATTTAGCTTTCCGGCACGATGTCTTATAGAAACCAATTAGGAGTGTGGGTTTACCACACCCCTAACACGTTAGCTCGTTACCACACCCCTAACATCTTAGACTGCATCATCACTTATCATCAGGTGAGATTGCCGTCACAGGCAATTTGTAGTGTATCATCATCATCATGAACAACCCATTAACGGCTCACTACAGAGCACGGGTCTCCTCTCAGTATGAGAAGGGTTTGGCCATAGTCCACCACGCTGGCCATGTGCGGATTGGCAGACTTCACACGTCTTTGAGAACATTATGGAGAACTCTCAGGCGTGCAGGTGTCCTCACGATGTTTTCCTTCACCGTTGAAGCAAGTGATATTTTAATTTTTAAAAACGCACTTAACTCCGAAAAGTTAGAGGTGCGTGCCCGGATTCGAACCGCCGACCTCTGATTAGGAGGCTGACGCCCTAACCTCTAGGCTATCACCGCTTCTGTAGTGTATAAAACATAAAAAATAAAAATCATGATCTCATTACATTTATGCACGTCTATCACAGGGTGCATATGCGTGATTTGTGTAAGATATCATATTTACAATGCTTATTTCTGTTTCGCGAATATTTTCTTTTTCTCTCGTGTAACGAAATTTACCTTTAAGGGAATCGAACTCAGGGCCGCATGATCCACAGTTGATCGTGCTAACCACGAGTGCAACGAGACTGTTAATATAATATGCGAAACCTGATGTTTATTAATTAAGTAGAAGGTACACGAATTAATTAATCATGAAAGCAAAATTTGCCATATTATTAATAACATCACAGTTAAAATTTAAATAACGCAATGGCGTAAAACCCTGGTATAAAATTAGCGGGGTGGTAAAGCTGATCGCCCATCTAGTTGGATACAGTGAAACCCCGAATTTTCTAGAACCTTTTTGACCACCTCCGTGGCCCACTGCCGAGGTCTTAAGAGTGTTGCTGGTTACGATAAGCGGTGATAGCCTAGTTATCAGGGCGTCAGCCTCCTAATCAGAGGTCGGCGGTTCGAATCCCGGCACGCACCTCTAACTTTTCGGAGTTATGTGCGTTTAAAAAAAATATATCACTTGCTTCAACGGTGAAGGAAAACATCATGAGGAAACCTGCACACCTGAGAGTTCTCCATAATGTTCTCAAAGGCGCGTTAAGTCTGCCAATCCGCACATGGCCAGCGTGGTGGACTATGGCCAAACCCTTCTCATATTAAGAGGAGACCCGTGCTCTGTAGTGAGCCGGTAATGGGTGATGATGATGATGATGATCTGTGTTTTTTCTTCCATACGCAACTAATATAATAATATTATTTTTATTTTGTATCGGTAAATCACTTTAAAGCGTTCGTACCTACTTACGAAAATTCAAAGATTGATTTGTCGGATTCGGAATGAAATATTCTCTTTCACGCTGTCAATCGCCATTTTTGTTATTTGCTTACCAACCGTTTGATGGATTATCGTGTCAAAAAAATATCTGTGCGTGATTCGTGAATTAATACTTACATGTAAACGTTTTTGTACTGTTTGTATACTGAGCAAAGATTTATTCCTTTATGCAAAAATAGAAGCATTTGTGTATGATATATGTTTTGGTGTTTGGAAAAAGTACTTAAAAGACGTCTTAATTCCTATCCATTCAATATTAAATCCGAGATTCGCAAAGGAAATTGTGTACCAATATCACAGTATTTACATAAGTGGAGTCCTTATAGTAAAACTTTTGTTGAAATCGAATAAAACGAAACTTACCTAGTCTTGACATAAGTCTATTTTGTTTTTCTTGTGTTTAATCAATACTGTATTATAACTATTGGAACGAAGTTCCTTATCGCGCGTTGTGAAAGGGGGCTAGACGGAAAAAATTCTTATGAAAAGTTGTCACGACACTTTTTTGTTATTGTAAGCTGTGCGGCGTCGCATGTTTCTCCGTCTGTCTCTCTCTTTCTCTTATAGAAAGCAAGCCAGATATTTTCATTTCTATTTCGCATTGAACAGTGTGGTGTCGCGACGATTATTTTTGTTGAGTGTATACAGGTTTTTTGTAAATAATAAATAATAAAAAATAATAACAATAATGAATCCTGACAGTGTTTCTGCACAAGTTCCGGATATTGCTGATGGAGTACAAAATTGAGCCTACTGATTAAGTTTATATAACATTATATTTGTTAATAATAAAAAAAAAAATTATAACAAATAAAATAAAATTTTATTACAATTCCTCCACTAATTAATCGAAAGGAACTTTTCATTAATTAGGGAAGGAATTTCGTTCCATCCGGGTGTCCCTTGACACCTCTCAAGTTTTTTTTACTTTGTGATACATTTTCAGTTATAATAAAGTTAAAATGATACGGATTGATGCGCAATTTTTGTCGACATTTTTATTGCATTATTATTAGAAAGTGTTAAATGAACTAAAAATATAAAGTTTACGAGGTAATTTATTAAAAATCGAACGCTGAATTGGATTTTTCATTCATTTTAATTCATCTGGTTTCTATCATGTCATTACGATTTGTTAGAAGAGACTGTTAACTTATCAATAACACTAAAGAATGTTCATAAATTATTTTTAATTTTTTTTTAGCTTTATTTATTTCATAATAATAATCATGAATACATACCTACTAATATTAAATGTATAAAAACTTATATTATTAGGATCAGTACTGGCTGTCCTTGCTAGATTTTGTCAATCTATGTTAAGAACTATTTGTGTTTATTCAACTGGCTAAAGTAAAGCTTGAAGTTTATTAAAAGAAACATAATTAAATTGAGTGTGAAAATTGCAAAAATATCGATAACCTTCACTATTTGCGAGTCCGTTGCAAATTCGTCGTGGCGTGCTGTCATATGGACGATCAGCTTAAATGAGTTGCGTGAATGTAATCTAGTATCCAAAACCCACGCGAACCGCCAATAACCGGGCACTAATGGGTTTACTTACACTAATTTTTGGGAATGTCTGGACTAACGTTAGCGTATAACGATGGAATCACTATACAGTATTTCGCCACTCTTCAACTCACAGGACCTTTCCAACGTAAGAGTGTGACGAAAGATTGTAACCATTCCGAGCCGCTGATTATGCGACTTAACATCCTTTGGCGACATGAATGAGTGAATGAATGAATAACTGAATGGTGTATTTTGTATTACCTGTGGTGTACCATAAAATAATGATTGTATGTTCATTCATTCATTTATTTTATTGTATTACACCACAGATAATACTAAATGCAAATATAACAAGGCGGTTTGAGAAGGTAAAATTTGGCCTTATCGTTTCTTCAAGGTTACCATACTCACTAAAAGAAAACTCTATAGTTACATGGTAGGTGGTATAGGTGGTAGGAAATATATAATATATAAATAATATATACATAATATTTAGATATATGCAACATATAACAAATACATTGAAAAAATACGATACACATATGAAGACTTAAAACCCTCAAAGATTACAAAAGGAAAAAAAAATATTACAATTTTCAAAATAGATCTACCTACTTGATTTACAAACTGCAATATTGATAAATGAAATTACATTTTCGTCAAAACGACGCTTTAACTGCAATACCAAAATTGTCGACCTCCGTGGCGCAGCGCGTGCGCTGTTCCATTATCAAGTTGGAGGTCCTGGGTTCGATTCCCTGCTCGAGTCTGGTCTGGTGGGAGGCTTCTGCCGTGGCTAGTTACCACCAAGCGATTGGGCGTTCCGGCACGATTTCGCGTACAAACCAATTAGGAGTGTGGGTTTACCATACCCTTAACAAGTTAGCCCGCTACCATCTTAGACTGCGTCTTCACTTACCATCAGGTGAGATTGCCGTCAAGGACTAAGTTGTAGCAAATAAAAAGAAATACATAGTAAAGAACATCGATATTGGTACAACCATTAAGTTACGGACTTGGATAAAAGTATCGATTGATTTTATGTGAAGCAACACGGCCAAGTTACCCTCCTCACTATAAGGCGGTCTAAAGTTAGTCTACGCACGTCTCACCCCAGTCCGAAGTCCCGGCACCGGATGATTCTCAGCACACGACACGAATACTTCGTCATATAACTCTAATTTAGTTGTGAGAACGCGCGTGACCTGTCCCATACCGGCACCCTTGGTATAGCATTTACGCGCTCGCAATCGAGGAGCCTTTATCGAGTATCGAAACTTTTCTCAAGATCTTGAAATTCACATAGCAACTACAATCATCATCATCATCATGATCAACCCATTACTGACTCATTACAAAGCACGGGTCTCCTCCCAGTATGAGAAGGGTTTTGGCCATACTGATCGATCGACTGGTCGATCTTTCCGATCGATCGACTGATCCATCGATTGATCGATCGACTGATCCATCGACTGATCGACTGATCGATAGACTGATCGATCGACTGATCCATCGACTGATCCATCGACTGATCAATCGGAAGATCGATGGATGCTTTAACAGCTCTTGTTTTGAAGTACAAGTTGGATCATGACTTCCCGGCCCCTAACGGAAACTGCTGTATATAATCCGCTAGTACAGGATGTTGGATTATTAGAACACGCGGTGATAATTTTTATTTAATGCGCAATTATTGTCATTTTTTACGACGCTTTGGCGGTGATATGACCTTTTTGTTACTATTTTATTACTATCTGTCCTAAAATAATTATCCCATAAACACCATTCTTTTACCTTTGATTCCATTGTAACATTTTAAAAGATGAAAATTATAATGCAAGGGCCGTGTTGTATCATGGTTATATTTTCAATTTTTGGTTGTGCATTTTGGTTTTTGTTCTATCCACTACAAGTTAGCTCTTGACGGCATCCTCACCTGATGGTTAGTGATGATGCAGTCTAAGATGGTAGAGAACTAACCTGTTAGGGGTATTGTAAAACCATACTCCTAATCGGTTTCTATGCGACATCGTGCCGGAACGCTAAATCGCTTGGCGACACGTCTTTGTCGGACCAGACTCGAGCCAGGAATCGAACCCAGGACATCCAACTTGTTCTGTTCGTTGACACTTTTGGTCCACAGTAAAGTGACCGCTGACAAGTAGCTTTAGCAAGTTCTTGCAGGCGTCAAATGTTAATAGTTTTTACTGATTGCATTTTTTATACTGTGACATTGCAATGTTTGGTATAGCCATCAGCAATAACAATAGGATTAAGTCGTGGTTTGTGTATTCTTTGTAAACACATATCTTATAACCGCTTGTATTTGCATTGCATATTATCTGTGGTGTACAATAAAAGTATATTCAATCATTCATTCAATTGCAAACGGTAAATGCGGGAGACTTCGTATTCGGCGGGCGCGGTTTTTTCACGCTTTTCTTGAATTAATGTTTGAGGGAGCCGCGTCCGCCCAGTGTGAAGTTTCCCGCGATTTTTCCCTCAATTCTACATTGCTATAAACTTGACATTGGCTAATCTGTGTAATGCCATAAAAGAGAACAAAAAAAAATAACCACGTGTGACGTTTCAAACGGTTTGCAACAAACTAGTTTTTTTTTTCTTTCGTTTTATGGCTTTACACAGATTAGCCAATGTCAAGTTTATTATTTTATTAGTTCTCTCTTTTTATGGCTTTGCAGAGATTAGCCAATGTCAAGTTTATAACAATGTAGAAATTAGGGAGAAATGGCGGAAAACTTCGCACTCCGCGAACGCAGCTCACTCAAACCTTTCCCAAATCAATACCTGTTAACCATTCAGAAAACCAGCCACTACACAAACGAATCCAAAACTGTCCACGACACAACCAACACCAGTCCTTTTCAAAATTAGCCAACAAACATAAATTCAAGAAAAGCGTGAAAATACCGCGCCCGCCATATACGAAGTCTCCCGCCTTTCTCTCAAAAACAAAATAGATATATATTGAAAGGTAACAATAAGTTTTGCCTGATTTTTGTATATGGTCTGTGGTCATCGGTCATTTTTGATAGATGACATGATGGCGGTTGGAGTTCAACCACTTGACGGAAAATATTGTTAATGGAATATTTATAGAAAAGTTATTAAAAGTATTTTAACAACACGAAGTCTTTCTACTTTGGTTCCTGACTACAGGCGAAAGCTTATATGGTTGAACCGGCTCGTTTAAAAAAGAATAGGCTACATGACTGTCTTTTTACCTCTATTGTTTGCGTTCAAGTGGAAACACGTTAGTTAATAATGAGTCTACTATATTCTCACTTTATACTATCACATAATCATACGCCACACACCGTCTTCGCCGGCTAAGACAAGGTGCCCGCTCTCCTACGTCATCCAGACGTGGGCTCCATCCACGGCCACGGAGACGTACGGACCACTCACCGACCGAACCCCGTTATCCCAAACGTCGCCTAAGCGGACTCATAGGAGACGCCCTTAAGCAGACGTTCCCTTAGTTCCTACGAATCTTAGAGCTCAAATTTTCTTCTGGCAACAGCCTGGTTACGCTGTGGTAACCAATAAGGTTAGCAAATCTAATAGACGGTCCGAAAAAAAAAATCATTGATACTCCGTAATCGGTCCCCGCTTCATGTAAGCCGCATACAAGCGGCATTATGGAACTTCGGCACTTAATCTAGGCTTACTGAGTAGTTACTAGTTAGTTAGCTAATACCCTCGACTTATGTTGATCGCACGGGCTTATTTGTTGAGCATGATGTAAATTGTGTTTTTTTCACCGCTATCACCGCTTCATCTCCGTCATAGACTTGGTTACTATTAATCAAATTTGAATTTGTAGGGTACTTTGGGGACGCCCGAGAGGATTCCTTGTCTGGAAAACCTTAATTAAAACGTTTTATTACATAGAATTACAAAACAGACAGACTAACGAGTTAATAATTTATATATATACTATCGCATTCAAAACATTAACAGGAAAGTACGTACAAGCGAAACAATACGAGAACTGAACAAGAAAATATTTAACATTTTATGATATCAAAGTTACTTTTTATTTACTTTCCCCCTTTCCTTTTCTGGCTACATTCTTGTTCTCGACTGTCATGCGGAGCGGAGTGAGCAAAAAGAGTAAAAACTTTTCAATGGTCTGGCTGTCTGTGGTCTAAAACAATGGAAATAATCTCTTCATCGTGGCAAGACAGTATAACAAATGACTGGACCATTAATTTAATTTATGAGAGATCTTCAGAGACAATTTTCCGAAGAAAAACATTCCTTAGGGGACGGAAGATTCGAACACGCAATTAATTCTGACAAGATTTTTGGTATTGCCATAACTAATTATATTATAAATGTGACAGTATGTATGTAAGTCTCGAAGGTCAACCGAATTTTGGGGGTATTAGTGACAACTGTCCTTTTAAAACCCCTCAGTGCCTGAAGACTAAAGTCTTCCAACAGTGTGTGTTGCCAGTGATTACTTAAGGCTAAGAAACGTGGTCCCTTACTATGGGCCTCATAAGGAGGCTTAGAGTCACTCAGCCTCATTTCAGTCAGGCAGTCATATCCTAAATTGGTTAGCAAGCACGCTTACCCATTTAAGATAAAACTATTCTTCATAAATCATTTAACTTTAGAAAGAGAGAGAGATTAATTGGATCCTGTAAAACTACCGAAAAAGACGTGTCGCCAAGCGATTTAGCGTTCCGGCACAATGTCGCGTAGAAACTGAATAGGAGCGTGGGTTTACCATACTCCTTACGGGTTAGCCCGCTATCATCCTAGACGGCATCATCACTTACCACCAGGTGAGATAACCGTCAAGGGCTAACTTGCTGTGTATAAAAAAAAATGTATTGAGAGCAATATCGTTTTAGAAATGTATTAGATTCTTAAGACTTCTTTTGAAAATTTAGATTCGAATAATTGTAATATATTACAAATATATTACAATTATGTGAATCTAAATACCAGGACCATATCTTTTCATTGATATCTATTTCCCAACATGTCAAGAGGTTAGCACAACGTCAACACGTCTCTTAACACAGTTACAAATACTTGAGGAAAATTTCATCAACCTTCCCTTAGTTCGGCGACATTTTCCTCGACAGATACAATCTAAATCTTCAAGGCTCGCAACTTCGGTGAGGGCTGATCGAGTTTATTACACGTGTCTGACCCTCATACCAAGTGTAAAGGCCAAGTTGCCACTACTGGTATCTATAGCCATAATAATATTATGAATGCGAAGGTCTGTTTGCTCGATACAGGTAACGCTTAGATTGGAGATGGAACTTGACAAAATTTGGTCTATATACACCTATAGGTGATAGCCTAGTGGTTGGGGCGTCAGCCTTCTAATCAGAGGTCAGTGGTTCGAATCCGGGTACGCACCTCTAATGTTATGTGCGTTTTTAAACAATTAAAATAGCTAGCTAACACTAGCTTTAACGGTGAAGGAAAACATCGTAAGGAAACCTGCACGCCTGAGAGTTCTCCATAATGTTCTCAAAGGCGTTTTAAGTCTGCCAATCCGCACATGGCCAGCGTAGTGGACTATGGCCAAACCCTTCTCATATTGAGAGGAGACCTGTGCTCTGTAGTGAGCCGGCAATGGATTGATCGTGATGATGATGACACCATAGAAATAGTTAAAAAGGAGAACGAAAGTTTAGCGACATAAATCTGTCTTGTTTTGACACTCACTTTTACTGCTCAAAGTCAGAGTACGGTCTATAGATATCATGGATATACTGACCACGACAAAATTCAACGTTTCCAACATTCAATAAAGTAAAATTTTACTCGAAAAATGGTTCCAATTATTGCGAAGTCTTGGAATGACTATTAAAAATATAATAATGAATTATTTTTGACTATTTCAGATGCATGCTGTCGGTTTCTTAGACCTGGGATCCTCTTAGTTTAAGTTTTAAGTTACCTAGTATAGTTATCACCCTCACGAATTGAAGTAATGAAAAATATTTTATATATGAACGCTTGATAGATGCAAGTAATAAGTAAACATGAATAAACCTATATTGAAATTAAAATTGACGAACCGTTAGCTAACGCAGCGTCAACGATATACTGATATTTTGCCCGGTCTCCGGTAAGTATTGTTTACGTTACGTTTCGTTATCACTTATCAGCGAAATTTATATCCGCCGAAGAAATTTATGTTCGCCGAAAACTTGAGAAGTGAACCGTGAAATTGGTTGGTCTTATTTATCATGCGGCCTAAGTTAATAGCGCATTGCATGCAATTTCTCCCAAAAGTATGGGGCAGGCAATGGTACAGAAATTGGGATTTTATATTTATCTCTTACTGTCGGGAGAGATGTTAAAAACAAAGAACCAGATTAGCTTTTTTATTTCTGCGATTGTTTCGATTCTGCAACTAATGGATGCTCTCAGCTCTAGATGTATATTAGATTGTATTTAGTATATTTTAATTTCTTGTACCGTTTCTAGTTTCAAGGTTCTTATTTTCTTTCTTTCTATTAGTATCGCTCCCTATTTTCAGCACTCCTATCACTTATTTTGTTGCCGCTGGACACTTTGTGGAAATCGCTAGAAGAGACCAAGGATCAGTTCTCGAAAACCATCGCTTCAAACGATGACTAATAACTTGTTCTCATATTGTACATGTATAGTGAAATGTGTCAATAGCCTAGTGGCTAAGACTTCAGCCTCCCTTTCGGGGGCCCGAGTTCGATCCCCGACACGCACCTCTATCATTTTGGAGTTATTGAGTTCTTGATTTAAGTTTAAATTAAATATCACTAGGTTTAACGGTGAAGAAAAACAACGTGAAATCCGCATGAGAGTTGTCCATTATGTTTTCAAAGGCATGTACTAGTAGAGTTTACCGTATTCAGTCATTGTGGTGAATTATGGCACAAACCCTTCCCTGAGAGGAAGAATGGTGCCATGTCGTGCCATTCCACGTATTACCGGCCTACCGGGTTGAATGATAAATATATAGCTGTATGTTAATATTGTTTGTTGGTGTACAACAAAGTATATAAACTGCAAGTAAGCAAGAAAGAAAGCATGTACTTTACTTTCTTTCGAATTCGCGATGTTTTTTTTTCGGACTGTCTATTAGCTGTGCTAACCCTATTGGTTGTTGCTACAGCGTAACCGGGCTGTTTGGCGAGCTTCGGATAGAAGCTCTGCCGGAAGAAATTTTGAGCTCGAAGAAACTAAGTGGACGTCTGCCTAAGGGCGCCTCCTGTGAGGCCTTACCTCGGCTTAGGCGACGTTTGGGATAAAGGGGGGGCGGACGGTGAGGGGTCCGTACGTCTCCGGATGACGTAAGATAGCGGGGACCTCGTCTTCACCGGCGAAGACGGTGGTTCACGATGTCCAACTACCGTCCGCAATAGTGTACGAACCGACCAATCATAAGACGCACGGATTTGGGTAAGCCATGTGATTGGTGGTGTCATGATTACCAAATATTAATAAGATTATGATGTATTAAAATAATATATATATATATATATATATATATATATATATATATATATATATATATATATATATATATATAATATTACATTATTTGACCTAATTGGTTCTTGTATTGATTTTAAAAAGGCAATTTTTATTTGGCTGTTGGCGTTTTTCATAAAGTTACCTTTTGGTAAGTATTTTTGGGGCTGGATGGAAAAAATAACGAAAGTTGTGTTGGCAAGTCTATGTTCGAGGCTGTAGGTTAGTTTTTAAAAGAGTTTTTGTTTTAATTTCGAAACCAAAACATTTACATTGTAGCCAATATCAGTTAAAAGTATAAACACGAATAAATTTTCTTTCTTACTTTAATATAGATTGCAATAAAGTTATATAAATAAATAAATAAAGCTCACATAATGTCCCAGCTGTAAGCTGTTGTATAGATAATTTCGTATTCATAGTTCATAAGCCACGAAATAAATCCGCCTACCCAATTTCATGGTTTACTTTTCAAGTTAGCTTAACATAAATCTCGCTCGGAATTGGCTGATAGATAAACTCTAACACGCAAGGTTTAACTTCGGAATACCTCCACAATATAAGCGAAATATTTTTAAGGTTGCGTTACCGAACCAACTTGGCCCTATTACTGAAATTCCGCCGTACGTCTTCCTACAGCAGGTTCTATGTATAAGCCGTATAAGGTAGACAACGATGAATGGAAATAAAATCAATAAGGATTTTTTTTGGCTGCTATTTGATCTAATATAACCTATAGTTATTTATTTTTATTTTATTTTATTTATTCTTCATTTGTACACCACAACAAAAATAGAAATAACAAGAAAACAAAATAAGGAAGAAGCAGGATACAAAAGGCGCGCTTAGTAGCGATCTCTGCCAGGCAACCTTAGGATTAGGAAAAGTTATATATACAAAGATGAAAAAGAAATGAAATGAAAATGAAATTTTTATTTGTTCACATATTACAGTATCCGATAAGGCTGAGACCTTCTGTTAAGTATAAAACCTGTGTCAGAAGGACTCGCTTGAAGGAGAAGGAACGAAAGATTGAATACAGACTTAGCATCCTAGAAATGGGGGTCAATGTTTCGTGTTGTCTCGGGACGGAGCTTTTATCATCTGGGTTATCAATGTTCCACGGGATAAAAAAATAAGGCTGTGTCACTTGGTCGTAAGTGATTATGCTATCTAGGATGGTAGCGGGCTGTTAGGAGTATGGTAAGCCCACGTTCCAAATTCGGTCTAATATACCTATAGCTACATATACAAAGATAGCATTAGAACACAGAATTAGATAGCATCCTAGAGATGGGGGTCAATGTTTCCCTGAGGTTTGTGTCGTCCCGGGATGAAGCTTTCATCTGGGCCAATAATGTTTCAGGTGGATAAAAAAAAATTGCCAATCTTACGTCGTAACGAGTTTCTGTTTATACACTACAAGTCAGCCCTTGCCAGCTATCTCACCTGGTGGTAAGTGATGATGCTATCTAGGATGGTAGCGGGCTGTTAGGAGTATGGTAAACCCAAATTGGTTTCTACGCGACATCGTGCCGGAACGCTAAATCGCTGGGTGACACGTCTTTGTCGGATTGGAGATTAATGACATTCTGGGGATAGACATACGAGTTTATTCCGGAAATAACTCCTGCGGGATTCTTAAAAGCGGTAGTTGCGAGAAATTTCATTATATGAACCCCAAATGTTACAGTGAACATAAATACATGACTTTTTGGGATTCCAATACGAATAAACTTCGATTTCACCCAAGGTCTGAAAAACTTTTTTCTAAACTAAAAATAAAAAACAGCTAAGCACGAGTTGAAATTAATATTTATATTGGTCTTTACTAACTGAGCGGTTAAGAATCAAGATGCCATACAAAAACTGTCTGGAATCTTAAAAATTATGAAAGGTTTCGCCTGCCTTCAGATTTATCTATTTTGACGATCTCCGTGGCGCAGTGCGTTCACTGTCGCATTATAAAGTTGGGGGTTCTGAGTTCGATTCCCGGCTCGAGTCTGGTCTGGTGGGAGGCTTCGGCCGTGGCTAGTTACCACCCTGTGACAAAGACGTGTCGCCAAGCGATTTAGCGTTCCGGCACGATGTCGCGTAGAAACCAATTAGGAGCGTGGGTTTACCATACTCCTAACAGGTTAGCCCGCTACCATCCTAGACAGCATCATCACTTACCACGAGGTGAGGGCTAACTTGTAAAGTATAAAAAAAAAAAAATCTCCAACGTTTGTAATCGTATTTTCCCTATTTTGTCTACAGCAATTTTTCATCAAAATTCTCTTTTATTTTACCTGCGTCATAATATAATTGTTTTATTTCTACCTTCAATTGTTGCCTCAGGAATGTAAAATGTTTTAGCGTACGATATTTATAAAATTGGAGTATTTTTCTGAAATAGAACCTCGATATTTCGATACAAAATTTCGCGATAACATTACGTAGCTGTTCGTTAGAAATACAATAATATCTACTCTAAATATACTCCCAAATCATGAATTTGGTATCCTCTTATTTTTCTTCTTTCGTTGGTTAGTTATGTCATGCCCACACGGCACGATGTAACTTCGAACTAGGAAATACGAAGGAGGTTTTTTTGACGACCTCTGTCTCATTATAAAGTTGGAGGTCCTGGGTTCGATTCCCGGCTAGAGTCCGATCTGGGGGGAGGCATCGGCCGTGGCCATTTACCACCCTACGAACAGACACTAGACACGTCTCTAGCGGTTTAGCGTTCCGGCACGATGTCGCGTGGAAACCAATTAGGAGTGTGGTTTTACCATACCCCTAACAGGTTAGCCGCTACCATCCTAGACAGCATCACCACTTATCACTAGTAAAGATAGCCGTCAAGGGCTAACTTGACACGTATTTGTCAGTAGGGTGACTAGATTCGAGTCAGAAATCGAACTCAGGACCTTCAACTTAATAATGCGATAGCGCACTGCGCCACGGAGGTCGTCAAAAGGAATATAACGTAAAAAATACGAACAATGAAGTTCTTACAATATTTGCGCTTCTTAATATTTCGCGTCTAAAGACCCTTACAAATTTTCCAATCTCACGAATAGTAATTAGTCAAAGCCACCAACAATAGCTTTCAGCGTTGTAATTAATCTGTTCGTACCTACATTTTCGGATTCGGTAGGTGCGCCGTCGAAAAGTTTTACCAGAGAAATTTAATAATCATCTTTCATTCAAGGAATATGATCAAAGGCTGTACTTGCATTTTATTGAATGGATCTTTAGCTTTGGTAGCTAAAGAATAAATAAATAATAAAATAACAAGTAACGTGTAATGTGATTTTTTTTGTTTCTTTGATATTTGCAGCTAAACCATTTCAAGGATCGTGATGAAATTTATTTATTAATGATTATATAAACGGTAAAAAAGCTTGGGTGTGAATTGCACTATCTCCATGGGTACTGTAAATTACTGTAATTTATTATTGATTATGTGAGATGGTGATAACAAATAAAAACCCGGCAAAGTTTGTTGCGGGTTTCTTATTAGACCTGGGCGCGATTTGAACACTCTTAGCTTTAGTATTAAGTTGTCGAGTGTAGTAATCACAATCACTTCACGAATAGAAATAATGAAATGAACGATTCATAGATGCCTGTCATAGGTTTATGTGAATAAAGCTATTTTTTTTGGCACATAAATAACTTGAGTCCTTTTTTAATACCTCAAGTGGTGGTAAGTGATGATGCAATCTAGGATGGTAGCGGGCTACCTGTTAGGGGTATGGTTAGCCCATACTCCTGATTGGTTTCTACTCGACATCGTGCCGGAACGCTAAATCGCTTGACGACACGTCTTTGTCGGTAGCGTGGTAACTAGCCACGGGCGAAGCCTCCCACAAGAACAGATTCGAGCCGGGAATCGAACCCAGGACCTCTAACTTTATAATGCGACAGATGTCGTCCTGTATAGGTATAGGTGTTTTTATACCAGAAAAAATAACAAGAAACGGAATACTTTACGTTTTATTTCAGATATTATTTTTTGTTTACCAACTTCTGTTGTACAAAAATCTTTGAACTAAATTAAATGTTCTAACAATTGGGCGACGAGAGAAGATGTTTTTGCCCAACAGCTTATGACGAATTTGTCACAGGTCTTTCTTAATTATTTTAAATCACCTTTGCTATACAGACCGGGGCGCGTTTGGAACCCTCATAGCTTTAGTTTTAAGTTTACGAATGTAGTTATCACCATCAAATCACTACTTTGTAAATTATTGACGCATCAAAAGCGCCTTTTACAGGACTATTTGAATTAAGATTATTTGAATTGAATTGAATTGAATATGTAGGCATGCATTTTTGAATAAAAGATGATCAATCGGGCATTAATTGAATGGAATGGCATTATTGAGCATAAATTACCGCCATGTTGGATATTGAGTGACGTCAGCAATTATACCACTTGTGGATTCTCATGAAATTCACTAGTAGTATCCTATGACTTTGTCCATGTAGAATTCCAATAGATCCCGAGGAATAATAATTATTACTTACTATCTATTGGATTATCATAATCTGAATGCCTATTTTATGTATATTACTTCCAACCTCTTTTGACGACCTCCGTGGCGCAGTGCGTGCGCTGTCGTATTATAAAGTTGGAGGTCCTGGGTTCGATTCTCGGCTCGAGTCTGGTCTGGAGGCTTCGGCCGTGGCTAGTTACCACCCTACCGACAAAGACGTGTCGCCAAGCGATTTTAGCGTTCCGGCACGATGTCGCGTAGAAACCAATTAGGAGCGTGGATTTACCATACTCGTAACAGTTTAGACCGCTACCATCCTAGACAGCATCATCACTTACCACCAGGTGAGATAGCCGTCAAGGGCTAACTTGTAGTGTATAAAAAAAACAATAAATTTTGATAATGTTGATTTTATATATTTTTTTATTGATCTACCTTCCTAAAGCTAAAGTAAATATATGTAATTAATAGCTTATTGATAACCCACTGGGCAGGTACATGTGCACTTATCCACTCCACTAATCTAATGCGGGTTAAACCCGGGACCGGCGTCCTCTATGTAGCACGGGGATTTGCTAATTTTCTAACTACGGAAGTGTAAGTTTTTAAACAGAAAAAAACATTAGTTATCGCTCCAGATGGTGAAGGTTGGCTATCAGAATATAATATCAGAATAAAATAACATATATTAATTATTACTTACATTAGAATATACATATAGTACGCGAGGCTAAACGGTTCGGTGGCATTTGCGATTATAGTCCACTCGCTAAAAATGGGCAACCAAGACTTCTTCTTGGGAGCGATCCGAATCTTCCCAGCCAATTTGTCCATCATTATGAGTTGAAAAACTCATTACCCAGCAATTAAATTATTATTTAAAGGAATAATTCAAAAGAAATTGTATTTTATTTTATAATAAATTGCCTATTGATATCTTGGAGATGTCTATCAATAAGTTCAAAGTTTTTATAAAACGAAAGCTTGTAGAAAAATCATAATACGATATTAAGGATTATATAAACGATATAAAAGCTTGGGTGTGAATTGCTCTATCTCCATAGATACTATAGTTTATTACTCATTATGTGAGATGGTGATAACGAAAAAAAAAACCCCGGCTAAGTTTGTTGTGGGCTTCTTCTTAGCCCGGGGCGCGTTTGGAACCGTCATAGCTTTAGTTTTAAGTTGACGAATATAGTTATCACCATGAAATAACTACTATGTAAATTATTGACGCGTCAAAAGTACCTTTTGAAGGACTATTTGAATAAAGATTATTTTGAATTTGAATTTGAAATTTCAATTTGATTGTGAACGTAGTTGGGTAACGCTAACTAATAACCCAAAAAATTATACATACCTACTTGAAATAAATGAAATTTAATTTTCGTCAATATCATATTCTCAATATATCACTACTCATTTTCGACTTAATTAACCTATTACCATTGAATTTGTATACTTGAAGCCTAATCCATAAAGTCGATTTTAAATTGTATTAATTATTCTATGATATCTACGTGATGTCAAACAACAAAATCACCAAATTTCCCCGTAGTTCCCAATGTAACATATCAATTCGATAGACATTTATTTAGACAACGATTTATAGAGGGGTTTCAATACGGCCTTTATTACCGTTGAGATAGCTCCCGGCTAGCAATTTGTTTACGTTTGTTTCATCTTGGGAAATAAAATGCGGTGTTTAGAACGTAGCCGTATCGCGGGCAATGTCTAAGATTGCAGAACCATTAAAACAAAATCTGTAGACGTTTAAATTACAATAATATTAATTTCACCGCCTCGATAGTCAAGTAGAAGTGACTTAGTTTTTAGCCTTTACTAACTAGCGGTTCAAGATGCAATACAAAAACTGTCTGGAATCTTAAAAATTATGAAAGGTTTCGCCTGCCTTCAGATCTACTTCTAACGTTTGTAATCGTATTTTCCCTATTTTATCTACAACAATTTTTTCATCAAAACTCTGCTTTATTTTACCTTCACCTGCGTCAAATCATTGCTTTATTTCTACCTTCAATTGTTGCCTCAGGAATGTAAAATGTTTTAGCGTACGATGTTCATAAAATTGAGAGTATTTTTCTGAAATAGAACCTCTTTCGAGAATATTTCGATACAAAATTTCGCGATAACATTACGTAGCTGTTCGTTAGAATTAAAAGGACGTTTAAATTTCAATGATATTAATTTCACCGCCTCGATAATCAACTAGAAGTGACTTATTTTTTATTGTTATATTATGGTGTTCATAAGTATATCTGTATGGTCAATCAAACCACCATATTAAAATAACTTAAACATTTATTCAGTTGAACATTAAAGTAGATTAAGTCATGAAACAGGACAGGATAATAAAAAGGTGCTTATGAGTGTCGGAGAGAAGCTGTGATAGCCTAGTTTTTAGGACGGTGGGGGGTTCCAACCCGGACACGCACCTCTAACTATTCAGAGTTATGTGCGTTTTTAATCTATTAAAATATGACTTGCTTCAACGGTGAAAGACAACATCGTAAGGAAACCTACATGCCTGAGAATTCGTGTGAAGTCTTCCAATGACTATGGCGAAACCCTTCTCATATTGAGAGGAGACCCGTCCACTACGCTGGCTATGTGCGGATTGGCAGACTTCACACGCCTTAGAGAACATTATGGAGAACTCTCAGGCGTGCACGTTTCCTACACCGTTGAAGCAAGTGATATTTTAATTGCATAATAAGCCAAAAAAACAGCTCCCAGTTGTTCTTAACAAATCAAATCAAATCAAAAATAGCTTTATTCATATAAAACTATTACAGACATCTATGAATCGTTCATATCACATTTTTCATTATTTCTATAAGTGATAATTACACTCGCCAACTTAAAGTTAAAGCTAAGAGGCTTCAAATCATGATGATGATGATGAACTGGGAGCAACTGTACAACCAAGTACGGACAGACCCAAACAGATTGGTTAGAAGGGGGATAAGAACATTAAGTAGAATGAAACCCGGCTAAGTTTGTTGTTGGCTTCTTCTTAGACCGGGGCGCGTTTGGAACCCTCATAGCTTTAGTTTTAAGTTTACGAATATAGTTATCACCATGAAATAACTACTATGTAATTTACATAGTAGTAATTGTTAGTCATTATTGAAGCGTGAAAAGTGCCTTTTTAGGGACTATTTGAATAAAGATTATTTTGAATTGAATTGAATTAACTAGAATGTATGAAATATTTTTTCCCATTGATCGAGTTGAACAAAGCAACGCTCGGTCGTAATGAGGAAAACTGAGCAAAACCCACGTTCCTGCGCTTAGATTTAATTCACGCTAAAAGCAAACAGGGCAACGTAAATACCGCACGTACCTCTCTCGTATCTCGTAAACACCCGCTACTGTATCGCTGCAATTATTATCTCGAGCGGTTAATTATTATTCCACCGCCGTTGAAAGTACAAAGAACCTTTTAGTTTTCGTTTTGTACTCCAGCATGTTTCTGCCAAAACAACATTAGCGTGGATTTTTTTACATCTGCAGGATTAATAAATATTTGTAATCTTGTATGTATGTCTATATTGCTCATATACGATTTTATGTTCGCGGAATGAAGGGTAAGGGGTTGAAATAAAAAAACCAAATTATTTTTTCTTTTCAATATGGACGGACACATTTTTCAGATCTTTCAATTAATTTATTTATACCCTCATAAAAAATGTTTTGTCGTTGTCCTGAAACTGCCTCATTAACTTCATCATCGGTGGTAAATTTTTTATCCCGTAGCTCTTTTTCATTGTTGGAAAGAGGTAATAGTCACTTGGGGCCAGGTTTGGGCTGTAGGGTGGGTGGTTCAAAATATCGAAGCCCACTTTAAGCAGGGCAGCCAATGCAACGCGGCTCTTGTGGACGGGCGCATTGTCGTGCAAAAGCAGCACACCTTTCGTCAATTTTCGTCATCATCATGAACAACCGATTGCCGGCTCACTACAGAGCACGGGTCTCCTCTCAATATGAGAAGGATTCGGCCATAGTCCACCATCGGGGTCGTTAAATATCACCTGATGTTAAGTGATTACCCCTAACATCTGCAGCACCAGTACAGCCATGCGTTGCCGGTTGAACATTATGTTCAAAATATTTCAGCTTTCACCTATTTTGTTTTTTTTTTCGGACTGTCTATTAGCTGTACAAACCCTATTGGTTGCCACAGCGTAACCGGGCTGTTTGGCGAGCTTTGGAAAGAAGCTCTGTCAGAAGAAATTTTGAGCCCTAGGGCTCGAAGAAACTAAGGGAACGACTGCCTAAGGGCGTCTCCTTTGAGGCCGAATCTCGGCTTAGGCGACATTTGGGTTAACGGGGGGGTCGGACGGTGAGTGGTCCGTACGTCTCCGAGGCCGTGGATGGAGCCCACGTCCGGATGAGAAGCGAGATAGCCTCGCGTAAGATAGCGAGGACCTCGTCTTCGCCGGCGAAGACGGAGCTTTCACCTACTAATCTAAGCTATCTTTTTACACTCATTGAAGCGCGCAATAACATTAACGTGAAGCAAAAAGACCTGTCTTTTTTTTTGTGCTTTATTTATTTTGCAAGTTACCTTGTTTCTAAAGTTTTTAAAATGTCACGTTGAAAGATGAAATTACGCGTTTACTCGCTCGGGGAAACTTTGTGAACTAATATCGTAAGAAAGTTCGAGCAGTCTCACATATTTTATAGAGGGGTACATTTACGGAACACAATTAGGATCCAGCTTCAAGCGTGTTCTACGTCACTTTCGACGGTATAAAGTCGCAAAAAATAATTACTGATAAGTTTTCGACACAATATAGTCATTTATTGTTAAATTTATGTCGGCGCGAAGAAGTTATTAACTTTATTAAGCGGCGCCAAAAATCTCAAGAATTCAACAATTACCCACATTTTAACTATTGATGATTTTCCTATCACAATTTAGGCGGTAGGATAGGCAGTAACAATCAATTTTGTACAAGCATGCTTTGTGCTATAAATACGGGCGGTCGATGCCTTTCGCGGATTCTCTCGCTCGAGACGTCGGACTGTTCGGACCTCTTAGTTATTATCGCAATAAAAGTGTAAACCGGCAAGTTGTGGTTTTAATTACAAAAAACCACTCGGACGCCCTTGACTCGACATATAAAATAAACATTTGAAATGAAATTATAACCATTAGAATTACCAACGTCCTCTTACAAGTAAAAAGTTTCATTAAAATGTGATTGAAATTGGGTCTTTCAAGATATAGCCTAGATTACTTCTGAATCTATTACACCGTAAAAAACAAAGCAGCCAAAATATTAATAAAGAATAGGCTATCTTTATAATTTTATTTAATTAAAATTATTCTATATATTATATAATGAGTTATTGACTATATGAGATGGTCATAACAAAAAACCCGGCTAAGTTTCTTGTGGGCTTCTTCTTAAACCTGGGCGCGTTTGGAATCCTCATAACTTTTGTTTTAAGTTGGCGAGTGTAGTTATCACCATCGCCTTATAAGTTAATGATAGATAAATTGTATATGAACGATTCATAGATGCCTGAAATAGGTTTACATGAATAAAGCAATTTTTGATTTTTGATTTGATTTATCGTTCATGGTAGCATTATAAAATCACCATAAGAGGAACATTGGTAGACACTTCAATTTTATTTATTTGTAAAAGCAGCTTATTTAAGACACAAAATTGTATGCGTGAAGTTATCAGAAAACATTTTTACTGCTGTTTGGTGTTGCAAAGAACGGAATCACGGATCGGAAGTTAAAGTCACGCAAGAAATTTTGTTTTGATTGCATGTTGCGGTATATCGATCCTGAAGTGAGCAGGGCAATGATAGAGTGACTCCAGTATCTACGTTAATATTTCAGACTAGCTGACGACTACGTTGAGTTAGTGTGTGTTTGTTTGTCTTCCAATCACGAAGCAATGGATTACTAAAATGACCACCGTGAAATAATTACAGGATAAACATTAAAGTATCTTCTTTCTAGCAAAAAAAGAATGAATGAAATCGGAGTACGCGTTAATGAATTACAACTAAATACACATTTGACTTTCATCCCCTTTCCCATGGGTACCGTACTGAATTCCGGGATAAAACTATCCTTTATGTTGAACCGGAGTATCCGCTACTACTATATTAAATTTCATTCAAATCCATCCAGTAGTTTCGGCGTGATGCGCGGCCGAGATTAGATGCCTTAAGCTTTCCTGGAACTACCTGACGAGCCCCCATAACCCTCAGCCTACAAGGGCTTCAAATATCAGAGTCTCTAAAAGCAAATGTTCTAACTCCCACCTGATCAGACAAAATACAGTAACTTAAACCGTTATATAATTACCGTTGCTTATAATTAGACCAACGAGGTAGTTAATAGATATATTAATAAAATATAATTAATAAAAACTTGAGAGGTGTCAAGGGACACCCGGATGGAACGAAGTTCCTTTCGATTAATTAGTGAAGGAATTGTAATAAAATTTTATTTTATTTAAGCTATAATAATATTTTTTTTATTATTAAAAAATATAATGTTATATAAACTTAATCAGTAGGCTCAATTTTGTACTCCATCAGCAATATCCGGAACTTGTCTAGAAACACTGTCAGGATTCATTATTATTATTATTTTTTATTATTTACAAAAACCTGTATACACTCAACAAAAATAATCGTCGCGACACCACACTGTTCAATGCGAAATAGAAATGAAAATATCTGGCTTGCTTTCTATAAGAGAGAGAGAGAGACAGACAGAGAAACATGCGACGCCGCACAGCTTACAATAACAAAAAGTGTCGTGACAACTTTTCGTAAGAATTTTTTCCGTCTAGCCCCCTTTCACAACGCGCTATAAGGAACTTTGTTCCAATAACATTGAAATTATGTCCATGCATTTTCCTTCATTTTTGATTAACACACTTTGGAGGAAAAATTAAATTTAAGGTTTATAATTCAAATACATATTTTGGCGCATTTTTTGTTTTTTTTAACCTTAACCAGCATAAATTTTCAGTGCCATCTAGTGACAAATATTACACTTTGCGAAATTTGCAAGTCCATGCAATGGGAGTTCACTTACTTTGTCTATCGTAAGCGTTGATACACTCGCTGGTCTGGAACTGGCTGATGAGCGCGGTCTTGCCGACGCCCTGGGCACCGACCATGGCCACCCTGTGGCAGGCCACAGGTCGGCGCTCTTGGGACTCCGGAGCGGATTGGGCGGGGGACGCTGGCGCTAAGCTACCTGAACGGGAGCGACGCCGGCGGAAGGAATCTCCACGGTTCACGATCCCTAGTAAAAAGAGAAGGAATGAGTTTATAAGATTTCAAATGTCAACAGACTTTCAGGAAGATTGGAAAACTTTTAGCAAGTTAAAAACTTCAATTGAATATCGGCAGAAAACGCTTTTAAAGAATTCGTTGTTCCTTTTGCAGTAGATTTTAATCAGTGTCGAGAAACTGAACATGTTCCAAGAATGTGTAAACAGTAAAGGTAGCTATTTTGATTAAGTAGTTCAAACAATATGCTTATTTAAATGTTTCTATGCGTTGACGGCGTGATAGCCTAGTGAAGCGGTGATATCCTAGTGGTTAGGGCGTCAGCCTTCTAATCAGAGGTCGGCGGTTCGAATCCAGGCACCTCTAACTTTTCGGAGTTATGTGCGTTTTTAAACAATTAAAAAATCATCTGCTTCAACGGTGAAGGAAAACATCGTAAAGAAACCTGCACGCCTGAGAGTTCTACATTATGTTCTCAAAGGCGTGTGAAGTCTGCCAATCCGCACATGGCCAGCGTGGTGGACAATGAAAAAGTATTCTTCATGAATATTAAGCGTAAATTTTTTTTTTAAATAAAAATTTACCTAAGTTATTTACCTTTCAAAAGCTATGAAACTTTTCCAGCAATGTGAATAGTATGGAGCGCATGTAAAACCTTTTGGAGCGATCATAAGTAGCTTCGTAGCGTTAGTGTAAACTTTTTATGTTTAAAGTGGTAGGTTTCAGGAACTCTGAATAGCGTACAACTCTGTCAACTCCACAACGTGTTTAATTCATGAAAATCACCGCATTACCAACAATTTCCATATTTTATTTAACGTCATAGCATATTGCAAAGATTTTAACTAACAAATCCTAGCTGAAATATATATATGGGTACCTGGAATAATAGAAATGTTAGTTTTAACTAATTAGTGTGCGCTATGATACGACAGAGAGAAAATAACCAATTATAAATTTCCGCACCAAAATATTACACTGCAATTTTTGGAACGGGTTCTCTTGAAAATACGTAGTTTACCGTTTTTAACTAAAAAAAACTTGTGTACGCTACTAGACTACAAAAAATTTGAAATTCATTTAAAGGCATTTGTATATAATTTTGACAATCAAATGAAATTTCTGGGATGGCTCCCAGTAAGTTCAAAGTTTATATAAAACGTAAGCTTGTAGAAAAGTCCTACTATAGTGTGAAATATTGCTCTTAAATATTAATTAAGTGCCATGGTGATAATAAAAAAAAGTAAAATTTTAAATCAATTTTTGTAACTCGACGAGGAGTTTGACAAGGTTATCTAATCTCTCCAATTTTTTTTTTACTCGTTGAAAGACACATACGTCTTGGTCCTTTCCAACCTTGGATTGTAACCGTTGGACACAAACTTCAACGCGAGTATATAAGTAAACTATGGATAGCCAGTGCTTACTCTCATACATACCTGCATGCATATAACTTAAAACAGTAGATTTAATGTAAATTTAAACTGTATACTTTTAACTAGGTTATGATTGTTTTATATGGGTTCAAAATCGTTTTTCGTTAATCTGTGAATACAATGATCATTAAGTTAAATTTATTAAGCTCCGTGCGGCTCGTTAGCTTAAATATAATTTCTTGATTCTTTACTACGCAACACTACGTTGTCTTCCTAAATAAAATCAACGTGAGTTTCGCTTCCTTATCAGCATCCTCAGAAAGTATATAGGGCACATCAAACAATTGATTAAAAATTAATAGTTTAGTATGTATTAATCTAATTAAAAGCTTTTACTAGGTAAATACATACTATACTTTTTAAATCTTGCAATCTTTTGGCAATCAAGCGGTGGTGAGTAATCGCATCGTGTCAAACCATTCGTCAACATTTACAACGGCATGGAACGGTTCTGACACGTGATGTCAGGTTTATTGTTGTGAAACAGTGCCGCTGACGTCAATCCACTATGAATGAGTGCGCACGCGCAATCTGGCGCCACACTCGCTAGGGTTGCCACTCGCGGTTTTGCTTTATTATCTGCTAGTAACGTTCAACGGTTGGCCAATGATCTCCCGCAATATAATTGGAATGGGTATTATGTTTATTTTAAATATAGACCCCTCATCGATTTCAACAGGTATTATCGTTTTTTTTGTTGGTGAAATGTCAGCAGAGGTAACGGTCCACAAATTAAGCCTACCAGAGTAATCTAAAATTATAAATTCCCAAATTGCCCGAGGTCATGTCACCCAGAAACTCCTACTAAAATAATTATAACACATACCATGATTTGCTTTTGACAACCTCCTTGGCGCATAGCGTACACTGTCTTATTATAAACTGGGAGGTCCCAGGTTCAATTCCCGGCTCAAGTCTGGTCTGGTCTTTGGCTAATTACTGGCAAAGACACCGCCAAATCCGTAACGGATTTCCGACATTTCTAACATTGGCTTATAAAGTGTATAATCTTTGCTCTTGTATGTTTTTTTTAGAGAAAGTTCTAGAAAGGTAACATATTGGACTTGTATAAATAATAATTATTATTTGTCACTTATACTCTGAATAACACGTTGCTATGATGCACTAGAAGTATGTCGTCACTTAAAATGACTATTATTTCCGGATAAAATTGCGTGTGTCATTTTGGACATGTTTCTAGTGAGAATTGCCAAAAAATTTTGCTATCGATGTTCGTCTATGTCATATACGTTAAAATAGAAGGGACTCTTCATTTGCTGGACGTGGCCATTCAATTACAATTTCTGCATGTATCGATATGAAATATCTGATTTTTTAATTTTGCTAACAATTTTGACGACCTATAATAACCTATTTTATTTTTAAGGATGCAAATCCTTAAAAATTTACATTTTTATATGTAATTTAATATATATTTTTTGGTTCTTGGGGTCCTAGTGCTATAGGGCTTTTTAGGGAAATAGCAAAAAGGTTAGTCGACATCACAGGAGACCGAAGAGCTGCCAGCTACCTCGGACAACGAATTAGTCTTGCAATCCAAAGGGGAAACGCTGCCATTATCTTCGGAACCTTGCCTAAAGGGACTCCTTTTAATAATATATTTTAGTTATTATAGTATATATATTTTTTTTAGGTTCAATTTGAGTTTTATTTTAAATTTTTAAGTGTTATTGTTTTAGTTGTTAATTTTAAATAAAAATTTCATTTCACTAAAGTACGATACAAAATATATTTTTACTGTAAATCATAATTTTTTTTTTCTAACATCACGTGACCAGAAACACTCCAACAAGTTGTATCTCTAATCACGTTACAAGTTTATAAACACTGTGCCATAACTCTTTTGCCTTCGCTATCTGGCGATTTCATAAAAAAAGCTCTTAAAATTAAATGTTCAGGAAAGACGCTGCAGTTTACAAACCGTGTTCATATATTTAACTTGTGACGTCATCGCGGTCAGTTGACCCATATGAAATTCGAAGTAGCGTCTTCGTAAGATTTTATTTTTGTAATTATGTATTTTGATTTTTATTTGTTTTATTCAATTTAATTTGCAACAAAGCGAATAAAATTAACTAAAGACAGTACAGTATCTTTAAAAATGTATTTAATTATTATTTGAAATACTGGAAATTAAAACGAAGTGGACATAGTTAGCCTTCAAATAACAAAATTGTCATTTAAAAGTAATTTTGAAGAAAAGGTATGTGACTAGCGAACGTCTACGCTTTAGGAGTTGAAAACTAAAAATAAGTCGCATTATAGGCGACAATAATGTTATATAATGAACGAGGAAATTAATAAAGTTAATTTTAACTTATAAAATGAAGATCGCAAGATTAAAACCCGGGCACGTTTTCTTTATAAAATTGAACATTTATTGAATTGGAAGTTTCACCTGCGACTTCCATGTTCAGCGGAATCCAGATCAACGCGGAGAAGCTCTACAAATCCGCGGATAATAAAGTTGAACGGTTCATTTAATCGTTTTATTTGCTTCTCTAGAACAGACAGTGGGATTTTAAAATGTTTCTTTCATATGATATTGGGCTATCATACATTTGGCTGAGACCCGATTGACGTCGCAGTAAAACAAAATAATAACTAAATAAAACGTTAATCCTAAGGTTGCCTGGCAGAGATCGCTACTAAGCGATAAGGCCGCCTTTTGTATCCTGCTTCTTCTTTATTTTGTTTTCTTCTTATTTCTATTTTTGTTGTGGTGTGCAAATGAAGAATAAATAAATAAATATACCAAACAAGGTGAACCAAAATAAGGTTTTAATACCATACTTTGGTATACCTATATTTATTTATTTATTTCTCATTTAAGTCGGACATGGAAGCGTCCATAGATTGTTAGTATGTTAGTAACATTTTATCCTTAATAACTATGTTAGTATTGTTATTAATAAAATACTAATAATAATTACTCTACTTTGCTTTATTAAAAACCGTATAGTGTTGTAATGTTACCAGAATATTTACTTTCCTAATTAATTACGAATTACTAACGCCTATAGGCACATAGCTCGGAGAACCGATGGACGTTGGGGTCCTGAGGTGCTGGAATGGCGACCCCGCACCGGTAAGCGTGGCGTTGGTCGACCCCCAACAAGATGGACAGACGACATCAAACGAGTCGCAGGGAGCCGCTGGATACAAGCGGCCCAAGACCGTGGCCATTGGAACTCCCTACTAAAGACCTATGTCCAGCGGTGGACGTCTATGGGTTGAAATGATGATGATGATGAACGCCTATATAATCAAAGGGAAACATTGTGACGAAACCTATATGCCAGAGAGTTATCGACATGTCCTCAAAGGCGCGTTGAGTTTACAAGTCCACACTTGACCAGGATTGTGCCGCAATACTTCTAATTCTAGGAGAAGACCCGCGCCGTATAGTGGGCCTGCAATGGGTTCATGATGTTGATGAATTTCAACTCTATCACCAACCAATAAGTCACAAAGAGAAATGAAACAAATGCGATTAATTAGCCAATGCAAATTAAGTTTCGTGCATTGTATAGCGGAAGAAAGCCTTCCCTAATTAACGTCTGCTGCTATCTAAGCTCAAAATAAAATGAAAAAGATTTGTATTAATGGTGATTCATTTCTAAAACCAACTTCGCCGGATATTGAATATGTTCCTTTTCACTCATAGTTACATGTGTCATGATCAACCCTTGCGTTGTCACTACAGAGCACGGGTCTCCTCTCAATATGAGAAGGGTTTGGCCATAGTCCACCACGCTGGCCATGTGCAGATTGGCAGACTTCAAACGCCTTTTACAACATTATGGAGAACTAGGCATCCTCACGATATTTGAATTTACCGTTGAAGTATTGATATTTTAATTCCTTAAAAATGCACATAACTGTTTTTTTATACACTACAAGCAAGCCCTTGTCGGTTATCTCATCTGGGGGTAAGTGATGATGCTGTCTAGGATGGTGGCGGGCTAACCTGTTAGGAGTATGGTAAACCCTCGCTCCTAATTGGTTTCTACGCGACATCGTGCCGGAACGCTAAATCGCTTGGCGACACGTCTTTGTCGGTAGGGTGGTAATTACACAGCCGAAGCCTCCCACCAGACGAGACTCAAGCCGGGAATCGAACCCAGGACCTCCAACTTTATAATGCGACAGCGCACGCCCTGGGCCACGGAGGTCGTCAAAATCTCCGACCTCTGATTAGGAAGTTGATGTCTTAACAGCTATTTTGTACTTACATATATGTGTGCGGTGAGGTAATCAAAATCTCTTTGCCTACTTACAATCAATTCTTAGAAACAGACAAGACTACGGGAATCCATTGACGTGTGATGGAAATGAGGTTTATTGGGCTTTCCAGCTAAGGATGCCAATCATCCGGGATCTCCCCGGGACGTCCCGATGTAAAGGTTTCTTCCTTAATCCACGCAGCGTGATGTCCTTATTGTTATTGGTATTAAAAGCCTCCCTTTGAAGTGAAATACAAAAGGACTTTGAGTCCATTGTTTATATGTATAAGACTTATTCAAATATCCCTTCAACTCGTTTGTAAGTAAATAACAAAATTACATTATATTAATTTAAAAAATCAGCCCTTGAAATCACTATTTTAAATATTGTAATATGGCAAAATGTAATATTACGATATTAAGGATTGTATAAACGATAAAAAAGCTTGGGTGTGAATAGCTCTATCTCCATAGGTACTATAATTTATTATACATTATGTGAGATGGTGATAACGAAAAAAAAACCGGCTAAGTTTGTTGTGGGCTACTTCTTAGACCGGAACGCGTTTGTTACCCTCATAGCTTTAGTTTTAAGTTTACGAATATAGTTATCACCATGAAATAACTACTATGTAAATTATTGACGCGTCAAAAGTGCCTTTTTAAGGACTATTTGAATACAGATTATTTTGAATTTGGCAATAAAAGCATAATTATATTTTTGTGCCGTTATATATTATATGCTATGTTATTTTATTTTAGGGGATTAACATTTTACTTACTCTAATTTTGAAGAGTTAGATTTTTTTTAACGCTGGAAAATGCGTTTACGCGAACACGACACAGGTATAACTGCGCTGCTTCCAATTGGGTACGTGGGACTACCCGGTGGCCAGATTGGCGACCGGAATACCCACTAACCCAGCGAAGCTCCTTCGCGTCGCCTGGTGGCTGGGTCATAGGAACGCTTGCGCAACTCAGCCAGAAAAATAAGCATACCGATAATGCTATTGCATTACTTACTAAGTCTTCAAAATTCACGTGCAATAAAAATATATATTAATAACTAATGATAGTCGATATATTTTTTTAAATTTACTTATTGCTAGTTTACTAGTACTACATTAGTTAGCTAAACACGACAGATATCAAGGTACGAGGGTTTCAAACGAGTCTGGTCTAAGAAGAAGCCCACAAACTAAATTAATTCTCATATTTTGGCTATAACCATTGTATCATATTCATTTGAGTACATATTTTTAAACAATAATCGTAGTCTACATAAAAATTGCAGTTTTAAATGATTAAATATAAGAAACCCTACGTGTATAAAACATAACAAATTCATTTATCTACAGTACTTATTAAAATAGAATCGCTTTCGACGAAGAATAGCATATTATGTCCCGAAACATATTGCAACGTAGAATAGAATATTGTGTCCCGCAACATATTATGCCCTTGTATCCAAGTGGAAAATCCCGGAAATTACTTACGAGTATATGTTATTGGAAACTTTTTCGACGACCTCCGTGACGCAGCGCGTGCGCTGTTGCATTGTAAAGTTGAAGGTCCTGGGTTCGATACCCGGCTCGAGTCTGGTCTGGTGGGAGGCTTCAGCCCTGGCTAGTTACCACCCTACCAAAAAGACGTGACCCTACCAAAGAAGATGTATGGACACGAGTATGGGTTAACCAAACCCCTGAACATTAGCCCGATACCACAATAGACTGCATCATCAATTACCATCAGGTGAGATGCCGTCAAGGGCTAACTTGTGGTGTATAAAAAAGAAAAAGTGGCAACCCTTTTCGCAGCTGGAGTTTTATTGACTGCTATAAGGTACAGGCAGATGTGCTTTATGGAGTGCAGAAATCAGGTCTTTTTGCGATTTAGTGCCTCGTTCGTTCTAGATACGTTTTTGGGCTCATAATAAATCGCAGAGTAACTCAGCGGACAATGGATAGGCTCGGAGTATCTTTACGTGATCAGCTGGGATTTTTTACGCATTTACGTTGTAGTAAATTGTAGAGGCTTTAACTACAATCTACGTGGCGCATTGCGTGCGCTGTCGCATTATAAATTTGGAGGTCCCGGGTTCGGCTTGACCTTGAGGATCAAAGAAGCTGTGAAAGCCTAGTGGTTAGGACGTCCGCCTCCTAATCAGAGGTCGAGGGTTCGAACCCGGGCACGCCTCTAACTTTTTTTTTGTTCCAGCGAAATGGAATGTAGAGATACCTGGTTTGTTAAGAATGGAACTCTTTAGAGTTTGAATTTGTATTCTTGGTTTTATATTTGCTTTAAGCTGTGATAGCTTAGTGGTTTGGACGTCCACCTCCTAATCAGAGGTCGAGGGTTCGAACCCGGGCACGCACCTCTTACTTTTCGGAGTTATGTGTTTAAGCAATTAAAATATCACTTGCTTCAACGGCGAAGGAAAATATCGTGAGGAAACCTGAGAGTTCTCCATAATATTATCAAAGGTGTGAAGTCTGCCAATCCGCACACGGCCAGCGTGGTGGACTATGGCCAAACCCTTCTCATATTGAGAGTAGACCCGTGCTCTGTAGTGAGCCGATAATGGGTTGATCATGATGATGATGAAAGATTAACCAGACTGAAGAAGACGTAAATTCATATTGGTCAAATTGGCTCACTTTACAGACACTATTAAAACGTTAAGTCTGTATGTTTATCAATCTACCGCTTAAAGATAACTCTGTATCTTACAGCGTGATGTCTTAGTTCGAAGCGAACCACTTACTTAAAACTTTATTTCGGCACAACATCGACGCAACAGACACACCTCTCAACTCGCGGATGAATCACTGGTGTATTCATTTAAACCTTTGACGTCAATCCGTGTTTACTTCCCAATTTAGCCGTCGGCCAGTACTCGTGTTAAATCCATGGCATCAAAACTGTCTGTAACGCTGGAGCGATGTAAAGTTATTATTGAACACATTTATAAAATGGCTGCTAATGTTTTGACCACTTCGCAGAGCATTTATATATAGGATGACATGGGGCGGGTGCGTGTCTTCGTCGGTAATTTGGGTAGACGGGGGTAGGTTCGGGCAAAGAGACCAGATACTCTTGGTAGAACAGAATTACAATTATAAGTATGGTAATTTATAAGGAGCAGACTTTACGCTCCACCAAGTACGACTATGCACTACCGCGACTCGACCACCGATCCGAACCGACCGAATGCAATGAATGCAATGCGCCGTTCCGAACAGGTGAGTCTTATAAGAACCTGCATACGTCACTTAGTGTTGCGTAAAGAGAGGGGGCGATGCCACTCTTTTGTCTCTCATACATGATTATAAAACTAGATGGCGCTGTTTTCTGACTGGCGTCATATATTTACATTTTACTATTATTTATTTACATAACATTTTTTGACGACCTCTGTATTTGAATGCGTGTGCTGTCGCATTATAAAGTTGAAGGTCGTGGTTCGATTCCCGGCTCGAGTCTGGTCTGGTGGGAGGCTTCGGGTGTGGCTAGTTCCCACACTACCGACAAAAACGTGTCGCCAAACGATTTTGCGTTCCGGCACGATGTTGCGTTGAAACCAATTAGGAGTATGGGTTTACCATACCCCTAACAGGTTAGCACGTTACCATCTTAGACCGAATCATCATCAGGTGAGATGCCGTTAAGGGCTGACTTGTGGTCTATAAAGAAAACCTACTTTATTTTGAAAGACATAAAACAACAGCACATTATGATATACATAAGGACAAATAATCTAATGGATGGAATTCCTTCAATCCATTCGATTCCATCTTATTAACGAAAATGTAGATTTGCTTGGTGTAACATTGAGTTAAAAAGAAATAGAGCATACAATTAATTGGGTATGTGTGTGTGAGCAAGAAACTTTACTCACATTGCTGCAGTCCCAACTCTTTAGATAAAGCAAATGTTTGCGCGTTCTGTAATATCCAGTGCCAACACGGTGTATGGGCGGACCGATTGTGTTACTCCGCGTGTTTACGGAGGTAAAACAAACGAACATCTAGCAAACACAATAGATTTGTGTTGTTGCTTCACCCATATTGTGTTTGTGCTGGAAACTCAATGGACACACGCTGAAACGAAGTGGGAAATAAAATGGTGGCTTGCGGATACGTTTGCTGTCAATAACTAATACATATTCAATAGCGGTATATTGAAGCGGTGATAGCCTAGTGGTTAGGGCGTCAGCCTCCTAATCAGAGGTCGGCGGTTCGAATCCGGGCACGCACCTCTAACGTTTCGGAGTTATGTGCGTTTTTAAATAATTAAAATATCATTTGCTTCAACGGTGAAGGAAAACATCGTGAGGAAACCTGCACGCCTGAGAGTTCTCCATAATGTTCTCAAAGGTGTGTGAAGTCTGCCAATCCGCACATGGCCAGCGTGGTGGACTATGCCCAAACCCTTTTCATATTGAGAGGAGACCCGTGCTCTGTAGTGAGCCGGTAATGGGTTGATCATGATGATGATGATGATGATTCAATAGCAATTTACATATTGTTTTGCATTTTTTTTATATAATATCTCTTTATTTATAACAAACTGAAACTTAAATTAAACCGTATATTGAACCTAAAACTAAAATCTTACAAAATATAATATAATTACTAAAATATATTATTAAAAGGAGTCCCTTTAGGCAAGGTTCCGAAGATACTGTCAGCGTTTACTTTGAATAGTTACACTAATTCGTTATCCGAGGTTACTGGCAGCTTTACGGTCTCCTGTGATGTCGACTAACCTTTTTGCTATTTACCTAAAAAGCCCTATAGCGCTAGGACCTCAAGGACCAAGGGTCTCGACACCGAATGGGACAAAATCATTTTCGGAGCCGAGACCCCTGCATTTGCATACTTTAGCTTTTTCAGCCGCTTCAAAAGCCGCACCAACTCTGTTGTCGGTTGTGTGGAAGGGGGCAATGTGTCTGAACAGGTTGCATCCCATACCAGCACCTGGCCCATCTTCCATGGAATCAAACTCATACCGTCCGGTCTCTCGCCATCGTCTCTTGCAATACCAGTCGGCTCAATTGTACTTTGTTAAATGAACTTCTACGGTTGCTCCTGTATAGGAGACCGTATCTTGGAGGATGGGTGTGGTGTTTAGAGCCGAAAACCGTGTTGGTGAAAAGTGGGAAGTAAGTGTTCGTTTTAAGGGAAGGGAATATCACTTGCTAAAATCTGAATATCACTTGTTTGTCGTTAAAAACTAATACATATTCAATAATCATTTACATATTGTTTTGCAATTGTACTTTGTTAACTCAACATCTTCTACGGTTGCTCCAGTATAGGAAACCGTATCTTGGAGGATGGGTGTGGTGCTTAGAGCCGAAAACCTTGTTGGTGGAAAGTGGGAAGTAAGTCCTCGTTTTAAGGGAAGTGAATATCACTTGGTTTAACTGTGACGGTGATTGTTCTCCGTAATATACCAATTCACACTTGGCCAGTGTGGTGTACTGGTGTCTAAACCCTTCACATTATGAGCGGATTCATGTCCCTTGCAATGAACCATTGGGTTGATATTGACGATGCTAATGTGTAGATAAATTATGTATTATAAACGCTATACAAATTTGCAATGGCGTATATGCGGATGAAAGTTAATCAAGCTTCATGCTCATTAAATTTCATATCATATAGATGTATGGGTTTGGCGGTGGCTATAAACTTTTACCACGACATATAAAAGGTGATTGGTCTAACTTGAAAACTGCTTAGGATGCAAAGCGGTTTGGCCTCGTGTCTAACTTCAAAATGACTTTCAATACAAATGTTCGTACAGATTTTCATGCATTTTCATTTTTGACGACCTCCGTGGCGCAGTGCGTGCGCTGTCGCTTTTTACAATTGGAGGTCCTGGGTTCGATTCCCAGTTCGAGTCTGGTCTGGTGGGAGGCTTCGGCCGTGGCTAGTTACCACCCTACTGACAACGACTTGTCGCCAAGCGATTTAGCGTTCCGGCACGATGTCGCGTAGAAACTAATGAGGAGTATGGGTTTAAGATAACCCTAACAGGTTAGCCCGCTACCATCCTAGACTGCATCATCACTTACGACTAGCTTGTGGTGTATAAAAGAAAAAGAAAAGATACAATACAATTTTCATATAAATATTCATACAAAATTTCTGATGAATTTTCCAATATCCTTTCTGAATATACCTATAGTATCTGAAACTGAATTTAAACATCTGAACGCAAAACCTACTCATAGTATTGATGTAGCAACGTCCTAAAATAAAATCGAAAAGTTTTAGTGACGTCACAAGACGAGCGCGCTCCTACGTGTACGCGTATCCGTCGGTAATGTAATGGAGATACAGCGAGTGCGCAGATCAAAGCGATCGGATATATATCTGCCACCTGACGTAACACTTCCTAATGGAGATGTGTCGGCCGGTCACGGAATGGAAATATTCTCGTTTTTCTCGCCAACACAAAAAATCTTCTTTTACTTATTTCATTTATTTGCTTAATACAGTGCAACCTCGATATAAAAAATCGGAGGGGAACAAGAAAATATTCGTAATATCAAGTAATTCAACTGAGGTTTGTTATGTTGAGGTTAGATTGGTCTAAAATTCGTTATAAAGAGGTAAAAGAATAGTTTTATTGATGATTAATGATGTTACGCTTTTCTGCGACCGATAAGGAACACTTTTTACGTTTCTGAGCCATTTTAACTTAAATCTTTAACAATAGTGACGAGCAGAGGTGTTTACATTACTTTCCATCAAAACAACAATGATTACTGTAGAAACAAAAGCGTGTAGAAACATGTCGAGACATGAATCACATTATAAGATTAAGAGTTATATTATTGGTGGAAACTTTATCTAAAGGTTTTGGGTTGGCAAAATTCGTTAATTAGAGGTATGAATAATTTTTCTTGATAGTTGAAAATTCGTTATAAAGATGTTGTACGCAAAGAATGTTCGCAATGTAAAGGTATATTTTATATTGATTCTTATGTACAATTCAAGCGGATTACGAAGAATTTGTTAAATCGAGGAAGTCGTTATATTGAGGTACGTTATATTAAGGTTGCACTGTACATGGGTACAGGGTAACAGATGTTGTTATAAGACATGAAACCAAACATGTTTTGCCTTTACAGACGTGCAAAATTACGTGCTTAATATAAACTTTAACATCGGCAATACTTAAAAAAAAAAACTCATTACACTAAAAATTAAGAAAAATAGGTCTTATATATTAAATTCTCGTGTCACAGTGTCCGTTCCCATACTCCTCCGGAACGGCTCGACCGATTCTTATGAATTTTTTTACGCATATTCAGTAATTTTGAGAATCTACCTATCTATTTTTCAAACCCCTAAGTGATAAGGGGTGTCAAACCCAAAAAAAATTTTTTTGGATATTTTTGTTTTATTTTATTTTTGTATTATGTAGAATTGAAAAATACACACGACCCTAAATTTTCACCCTTCTATCGCCAACTCCTATTTTTTTATAGTCATTTTAGCAATTTAATCATTTGTCATCCCGCTCGACAACTGAACAATTATCGTCTTTATTGTGAATGTTTTTCACTCTAATTCGACTAAAATTTCCCTGAGCTTATTAAACTACCTACATTTATAATTACAGTTCAATTAATTGAGTACTTACTGTGTCAAGGAGTAACGAACACACACATTTACACAAAATCACAAACACGCTTACATGAAAACATTCGCATTTATAATTTTTAATTTTTACACATAACAAGTTAGCCCTTGACGGCATCTCACCTGGTGGTAAGTGATGATACAGTCTAGGATAGTAGCGGACTATTCTGTTAGGGGTAATTTAAACCCATACTCCTAATTGGTTTCTACGCGACATCGTGTCTGACAGTAAAATCGGTTTGCGACACGTCTTTGTCGGTAGCGTGGTCACTAGCCACGGCCGAAGCCTCCCACCAGACCAGACTCGACCCGGGAATCGATGCCAGACTTCCAACTTTATAATGCGACAGCGCACGCACTGCGCCACGGAGGTTGTCAAAATGATGGTAAGATTCATGGTTTTTATTTGTACTTGTACTAGATACTTCGACTGGATGGTAAACAATACACTGTACTGATTTAAAATAATGAACAGAAGCAGGCGTTACTTTGCGGAAGTCCATTATAAACAATAAACAGCAAGTATAATTTACTATACTTTTACTTTTCTCGCTTGTGAATTCAACATCTCCTGAGGATGATCCGGTGTCTGGTTGAAACGTGCGTAGAGGTTCTAGTGGAAGATTTTGCGTGGTGTTAAATTATAGAAATCTCCCTGTTGTCGGCGGAATATAGCAAATTATACTTGCTGTTTATTGTGTACTGATTTAGTTTTATTGTATTGTGAATAACTTATTTGGGCAGCGGCCAACTGTCATACCCGCTGTGAATGCATTGCCATAGGTCACGCATTGTCTTATTTACTCTTTTTACTTATAGAATAGAGAAATAAAGACCTACATCAAACTTGGCTCAAAAAAAAAAAGATAAAATATTAATTTTGTTATGTCGGATACAAGCTACCATAAAATATTACAAGTCTTTTGTGTTGGATAGTAGCTACCTTTAAATATTTGGTTTTAACACAGTCAATCTGAATTTTTTTTTTGTATCCACTACAAGTTAGCCCTTGACGGCAATCTCACCTGGTGTAAGCGATATTAATCTATCAATCTAGATCCAAATGTAGACACTTTTAGTATCTACACGAGACACTGATTGTCTATCAAAAACTGTTGTCAACTTGAAGCTGACAGGTGTAAGTGAAAGACACACAACTTAACTTGCTTTATGATCAACAACGCACCACTTAGATGTACTCTCTCTGCCGCACTTAAATTATTACACGCGGGAATACTCCGACAAATTACCTGTAAGATTTGAGCAACCACTAAACCATGTTAGTCACTCAGTAAACAGAGCATAGAGCTTCTCAGTTGTTTACTGTATTTATGTGTTCCTCGAGGATATCCCAATGGGGGTAGTACTGCCTAATTGAAGAACAATTTCACAAAGTAAAACATACCAGTTGTCTTTTTCGGGGCCTAAAGAAGAAATTCAAGAAATGGTTGCAATTTAAAAATATGATCAAATAAATTAAGTAATTATTATTTTTTTGTAACACGACATAGGACAAATCCTAGATTAATAATTACCGAGAAGATTCCATCTAATTTTTTTTCCTAAATGGCGCATTTTTGCTTCATAAAAAAAATGTTATCGCATATTTTTCTTTACAAATTCTAGTTATTAACCATGAAGATTTGATTATTTTTTTACTAGGGGGCGCGACAGTTAAATCGCTTACCAAAAAAGTTTTCATTCCAATTTTGGCTTATCTGTGGCAGCACCCGCATTAATATGGGAGGCTTTAGCGCCATTCATACGTTTGATTGTACCGAATTTATTTCCTCGATGTAAACTATATATTTTCTAAATTTCAATATGATCGAGCTGATCATACATAACAAATAAACGGGTACACTTTCGCATTTCCGATTCAATTTCCAATTGAAAATAATCTTTTTTCAAATTGGTATTTTTAACCTTTTTATAACATAGTAGTGAGTTGATGGTTATAATATAATATCACAGACACACAAAAGTTTAGCTACGAGGGTTTTAAACACGCCCTATAAATAAAACCCCCACAGCAGACATAGCCGGGCATAAATTGCAATATTAGTACGATAAAATTATAGAATTGTTGTACATTTCTGTTCCGCCGACATTGTATTGTGCACGCGTTAAGTGTGGCCTGAGTACTTGACGCACATCGGAAGCTGTCAGTTAGTCCCGTAACAATGATAAGATACTTCGTGACATTATCTGTTCTTCTCTCCATTAGGTTATTACTATGTGAGATTGTCGGTTTCTACTACTGTTGGTATTTATGTAGCGATTATAAAAAAGCTTGGGTGTGAATTGTTCTAGCTTCATACCTTATAACTAATAATTGTGTAAAGATTGTAAGGGTTACGAAAAACAAAGGGGCAAAGTTCGTCTATGGGTTTCTTTTCAGACATGGGCGCGTTTAGAATTCTAATTACTGTTGTCTTAAATTCACTAAAGTGGTTATTAACATCACCCTACGAATTCAAATAATGAAAAATATTTAAATTCAGATGAACCCATTGTCGGCTCATTACGGAGCACGGGTCTTCTCACAGTATGAGAAGGGTATGGCCATAGTCCACCATGCTGGCCATGTGCGGATTGGCAGACTCCACAAGCCATTGAGAACGTTATAGATATTTCTTAGGCATGAAGGTTTCCTCACGATGTTTTCCTTCAAAAGAAAATGTTATTTAAATTGCTTAAAAATGCACTTAACTCCGGAAAGTTAGAGGAGCATCCCCGGGATGCGATCCCCCGACCTCTGATTAGGAGGCGGACGTCCTAACCACTAGATTATCACAGCTTTTAGCTTCAGCTTTTTAATAAGGAATAGCACATACCAATTTCACCTTTCAATGAAGTGAAGTAGTGCCGTTAACACACACACGTCATACTTTGTTTCGAGTCCCTTGAGATATTAGTAACAAAAACGTTCAGAGACACACATATTTAATGGGACGTACGAAGTTACTTCTTACTTAGCTTAGAGCGGGAATGTTTACAACTTACGAGAAAAGGACATGAAATCCTCGTGATCAACCCATTGCCGGCTCACTACAGAGCACGGGTCTCCTCTCAATATGAGAAGGGTTTGGCCATATTCCACCACGCTGGCCATGTGCGGATTGGCAGACTTCACACGCTTTTGAGAACATTATGGAGAACTCTCAGGCGTGCAGGTTTCCTCACGATGTTTTCCTTCACCGTTGAAGCAAATGATATTTTAATTTTTAAAAACTCACATAACTCCGAAAAGTTAGAGGTGCGTGCCCGGATTCGAACCGCCTACCTCTGATTAGGAGGCTGACGCCCTAACCACTAGGCTATCATCGCTTCACATGAAATCGCTGTCGACTAATTGAGCAGCGCCTTCCGTGAGTGTACTAGTAACTAAATTTCTACGCACGAATAGATGCTATAAACTTTTAGAACGTATTTCTTAAGCACTGCGTTCAAGTATCAAATATGTTTTACTATCGGAAATCGAGACTTTACTGTATACTTCAAAGTTCTCACTTATCTTACAGTTACCCCTCCAAACGTAGAACGTATTCGAGAAAAAGATTACCCAGCAGTAAAAGAAAGGGTCGCATGATAAATTACCCAACTTAATATCAACTGCTACGGACTAGTTGTTTGTTGACAGCGTAAATAAAACAAGATTTATTTCACTCGTGTTGCGGGAAGGCTCAGTTGTGCTTTTATTGTTCCGACCCCGGGGCATTTGTTTGGTGTTTAAGCTGGGCATAAGCACGTTGAAGCGGTGATAGCCTAGTGGTTAGGATGTCAGCCTCTTAATCAGAGGTCGGCGGTTCGAATCCGGGCACGCACCTATAACTTTTCGCAGTTATATGCGTTTTTAAGTAATTAAAATATCACTTGCTTCAACGGTGAAGGATAACATCGTGAGGTAACCTGCACGCCTGAGAGCTCTCCATAATGTTCTCAAAGACGTGTGAAGTCTGCCAATCCACACATGGCCAGCGTGGGGGATTATGACCAAATCCTTCTCATATTGAGAGGAGACCCGTGCTCTGTAGTGAGCCGGTAATGGGTTGATCATGAAGATGATGATGAAGAATGTTTAACAGATAATTTGTGTGAAATAGCATCTATTGACTCATTTTTCAATCAAAGAAACGACGTTTCAAAACGTTTACTTCTTTCAAAAGAAGCCCAAAAAACGATATGCCATCACCATCGGACGGTAAAATTTAGATAGTTTACATTCCAGAGACAGACATCTCTCTCTCTCTCTCTCTCTCCAGTCGTTCCTTCATTACTGAAGATCGTGGTACAAGTGTCCTTGAAACCTCGTGCGGATTAATTTGTTTCTATCGGAGGGTAGTCTCGCAATTGTGTGGAATTTTCACTGAGAGTTCCTAAGCTGGTTCTAGATAGACATAGTGATGGTTTTATTCCGGAACAGTAATCGGGAATAGTTGTCGGGATTTAAAAAAAACAATACTTAGTACGAATAAAGGATCATTTTAAATTCCATAAACGTGTAGCATTTTGTAGTATAATACATACAATACATAATTTTTTTTTAGATATAGCTAGTATAAAGCACCGAATGAATTTTTTAAAATAAATCCCGGTATATGGCAAAATGTTTGTGAACAAACCTCCCCCCCCCCCCCTCGCAACAAACCCTTATTTATAATTTTCTATGAATATCGCTTCATCCATTAGAAATTGTGCAAATAAACTGAAAGTAACTTTGGTAACATCTAGGAAATGTTTTCTCCACTATTTTTTTTATACACTACAAGTTAACCTTGATGGCCATCTCACCTGGTGGTAAGTGATGATGTAGAATGTGTGATGATCTAGAATGGTAGCGGGCTGGGTGTATGGTAAGCCCACACTCCTACGCGATATTGGTTTCTACGCGACATCGTGCCGGAACGCTAAATCGCTTTGCGACACGTTTTTGTCCGTAGGGTGGTAACTAGCCCCGAACGAAGCCTCCCACCATACCAGACACGAGCCCAGGACCTCCAACTTTATAATGCGACAGCGCACGCTCTGCACCACGGAGATCGACAAAAACTGTATCCAAATTAAGTCATATTATATTATGCTCAATGCATATGTGCGATTTCCGAGATACAGTCTTAACTAGTTCGGAAAACAGGTGCATAATGGTGGTGTAATATATTATGCAATTTAAGTTATAAGACTTCTGTTGTAAACTATATGCATGTTTTGCTGGAATAAAATAAACTTTTCTAACTTTTGTAATTGTAGTAGTCATACTGTTATTTTGTTATCTTTTTTTATAATTTTGTTAATTTTTTGTTATGAGTTATTTATATATATATATATATAAACAAAATTATATATATATATATATATATATATATATATATATATATATATAATTTTGTTTGTTATTTACTTAGGAGATCATTGGGCTGACATGTCCGTTTCGGATCAAAGTCCCAAAATAAAAACAGAAAAAAAAAAAAACTTTTGTAACTTTACAACGGTTAATTATCGTGATAACGTGAGTGTCACGAGGTCCACCGGTTATTTCAGAAGTCGTTTTATTGCGAATATTATTGATATTTGTGTTTCGCGTACGCAAGCTCAGCTTTGGAGGCGGGCCAAATGTAACAATTTTCCTGAGAAATTGCAAGTGTTTTCTAAATCCGATAGCGGCCTGCATAATATTGTTTACATATAATCTAATAACAAAAGAGAACGTGTTACTGTTACCGTTTTCCAGTTGTTACGAGCTGTTGATATGTGCAAAAGGCACTCCATTTTGTAGTTTTGATTGTGTTTAAGTAGAAGGTGAAGCTGTGATAGCCTAGTGGTCAAGTGTCAGCCTCCTAATCAGAGGTCGGCGGTTCGAATCCGGGCATGCACCTCAAACTTTTCAAAGTTAAGTGCGTTTTCAAGCAATTTAAATAACACTTCCTTTTGAAGGAAAACATTGTGAGGAAACCTGCATGCCTGAGAGTTCTCCATAATGTTCTGAAAGGCGCGTGAAGTTGGCCAATCTGCACATGGCCAGCGTGGTCGACTATGCCAAGCCCTCCTCATACTGAGAGGAGACTCGTTCTCTGTAGTGAGCCGGCAATGGGTTGTTCATGATGATGATGATGACGTGAACTTTATTTTGTTATTATCAGCATCAGCAACCTTAACCAGTGATACGTGAACAGTGCAATCACTCGTAATGAGACGGCAAATTACTCATGATGAGAAGGTTCGTGACCGTAGACCACCACGCTGCGTTAGTGTGTATTAGATTAGACAGACTTTACACGTTTTTGAGAACATTATGGAGCTGTCCGCACGATGCTTACTTGCATATTTAAAGCAATCGATGATTTAATGCTTAAACATAACTCCGATAAGTTACTTTTATTATTAACGAGTCGAGAAGTTTGCTATGGCTAGCTGAAGCTATAATTATAGTTCACCGACGCGAAATACAGTTTTTCATAAATCCCGCGGGAGTTGTAATGGGCTAAAAAGTATCCTATATCCGTCTCCTGATTCCAAGATACCTCCCCACCGATTTGCAGTCAAATCGGTTCAGCGGTTCTTGAGTTATAAATAGTGTAACTAACACGACTTTCATTTATATATATAGGTTTGAATAAAGATTATTTTAACTTTGTCTTCAACTAATCTATATATATCATCATCATCATGAGCAACCCATTACCGGCTAACTCTCAATATGAGAAGGGTTTGGCCATAGTCCACCACGCTGGCCATGTGCGGGTTGGCAGACTTCACACGCCTTTGAGAACATTATGGAGAACTCTCAGGCGTGCAGGTTTCCTCACGATGTTTTCCTTCATCATTGAAGCAAGTGATATTTTAATTGTTTAAAAAATCTATATTATATCTATCTATATCATAATATTAATCTATATTATGTTGTAAGTACTAGATATTTCAAGAACATGGACTGTGACTAACTGACAGTGAGATGCGGAACCCAAAAAAAAGCGTAGGCCGCTGAATACTTGATACAGTTATTATTTTATACGTAAGCCTCTCGAATGGTCGATTTAGACAAGCGATGTACGCAATCCGATATTTTACAGTAGGCCGGTATTGATATGTGCGCTTTTTATAAGCTACATACCATTCTGTTGAGTTATCGCAATTGGCTTTAGAATGGGCTCTTATTTATCCAATGGCTTTTATTTAAAGTGCGTTATTTACTCGTTTCAATTTTCGCACTATATTATGAATAATCCGGAAAATGTTCGTGGTTGTTGATCGCTTTCATTCAGCCGGCAGATTAATATAAAATCCCGAGTGGTTAATTATTATAGAAAAACGCTGAATTGTTATTTAGGTTAAAAAATATTCGGTACACTGGTTTAGGGTAGAGTAGATGGTCAATGAAGGAGCCCTTAATTAGAAATTAAATGATTTGTTTTTACTAAAAACTCTTTCACAGACTGTTATTAATTTCTGACAGTTATTGTTTTCCTGTATAAGAAATATGTAATTAGCCCAAATCTGGCCTACAGGGTCATAATTAGGCTAATTACATATTATGCCCGTGGGCAAATGATTTCTCTCATAAAAACCTCACAACATTTTTCCCATTCAGTTCTGTGGGCTATAAACACACCTGTTAACGATTGTATGAAATTATAACAAATTAGTCTTCTTTTTTTATAACTTTATTATCTTGACAATAAACATGTATTTTTGAAATTAACTTAAATAATAATCAATTTGTCAAAAATCAACCGCGCTTGTACCGCGTCCTCCCAAAAAAAGCCGCCGCTCGTTCCCGCGCTTTTTCTCCTTCCCTTACGTTCGAAAACCGAAGTTGTCTCTTCTTTAAAATCAGCACTCGTACGTCATTTGACTTTTTAAATTGACAGTTTATATTCGTAATACAAATATTAAATTAATTGTACTATAATATGATCTCTACCACACCAAATACAAATTACAAGTAAATATTATTTTAAAACTATTATGTGTAAATCTAAGGGTGAAATAAAACGTTTTTTTAATGCTGGGAAATAAGTGGTTGGGTCTGCAACCCAGCCTGCGGACACTCCACCGAAGGCATACGAATAAGAGGGCTTATTCAGTCTGAGGCGCGCAAGGAACATTGAGTGCGCCTCTGTACCTAGGACTACTCGACGGGTAATGATGCCTCTTTTCTATCACCCGAAGCAAATCAATAGCACTCTAAAATGTTTATAGGATGACTACGGGGCGGGGGCGTGTCTTCGTCGGTAATTCGGGTAGACGTGGTTAGTTTCGGGTAAAGAGACCAGATACTCTTGGTAAAACAGAATTACAATTATAAGTATGGTAACTTATAAGGAGCAGACTATACGCTCCACCAAGTACAACTATGCACTACCGCGACTCGATCACCAATCCGAAGCGACCGAATGCAATGAATGCAAGCTGGCAATGCTAGATGGCGCTGTTCTCTGACTGCCGTCATATTTATTTATTCGTACGTCACATATAAACAGCCGAACCACACCTTATTTGGGCCGCATTAAGAATATAAAATTCACACACTCCAAGTCAACCCTTCAATATGTTTTCTGTATTCTTTGAGGGAAAGCCCCTTTGATATAAATAAGGTTTTATTTACATGACAGAACTTTTTGTTACGAGCAAAAGGTTATCGATTTTTTCCAATAAGTTAAAAGGGAACCGTTAAGGTGATGGGATATACTTATTTGTGAAAGAAAAGGCAGTGTTGTCGAGTATATTCGCTTCTTTATACATTATAAAGAAGGGAATATTCGGGGTGCTCCGTAAAAGAACCGTTTACTGGCTAATCTATTGTTACGATGATGTAAGTGAAATGAAAATATAGTTCCGCTATTTTATCTCTGGTATTATGCGGAGTTATAAATCAAGTTCGCAACGGGGATAATAGTTTGGTAAAACTACCTTTTATAAGCTATTGGGTTATTATTTAAGCAGTAGCTATCCACATGGGTAATATATGATTCAAATACGCCAATATATTAAATAGTTATGCAAAATAACCACATCTTATGCTCACTTTAAACTTCTTATTTGTATGAGTCAAGTCAGCTATACAGATAAAAACAAAAACCCATATAACCTGGCAATAAAAAGGTGTAATTATTATTATTATTATTTTAGTATAAAAAATATTCAATCTATCAAAAATAGGCTAAATAGTGAATCCAACCTAGACCTCATCAGTGCTTTCTAGTACTGATTGTCGTCAAGCGCAAACCTATCTAAATATATCTTTATTCATATAAACCTATAACAATCATCTATGAATCGTTCATATATATAACATTTTTCATTATTTCTATTCGTGAAGTGATGGTAAAAAAAAAACAATAAAAATATCACTTGCTTCAACGGTGAAGGAAAACATCGTGAGGAAACCTGCACGCCTGAGAGTTCTCCATAATGTTCTCAAAGCCGTGTGAAGTCTGCCAATCCGCACATGGCCAGCGTGGTGGACTATGGCCAAACCCTTCTCATAGTGAGAGGAGACCCTTGCTCTGTAGTGAGCCGGTAATGGGTTGATCATGAAGTGATGGTGATAACTACACTCGCCAATATAAAACTAAAGCTAAATCGCGCCCAGCTCTAAGAAGTAAGTTGAATTGTAGTGACTTTAAATATTGAGAAGTTAATTTTACTTATCAGAAACATTGTATAGGTTAAAGTCGTAGCTAACCGCTTGTACATGGCAATACGGTTAAGTATTTTCTAAATCTACTATTTTACAACCCTCCCGAACGTCGACGCAGGCATACTCGTATTTACTGGATAAAAGTATTTGCTCAAGGAAAACTGTACTCTACTCCGAATGTTGGGAAAACATCAAATATTTTCTGGATTAAGGTCGATTATGTTTGCCGGATTCCGAAATTCAATCCCATGTACTTTACCATGTGGATTTGAGCCATTTAACACCGTTAAGTTCCAATACGATAACCCTGGAGACAGTGAAATATATACATAGGATGATGTTACTATAGGTCTGCCATATTTAATTCTCCTTATTCATTGTTAATGAAGCGGTGATAGCCTTGTGGTTAGGGCGTCAGTCTCCTAAACCGAGGTCGGCGGTTCGAATCCGGGCACGCACCTCTAACTTTTCGGAGTTATGTGCGTTTAAAAAAAATTTAAATATCATTATATTTATACACATGTAACTTTGTTTACCTTAATTTCTTTTAGCTTTATATTTTGTATATTAACAATGAATTCATGATCAACCCATTACCGGCTCACTACAAAGCACAGGTCTTCTCTCATTATGAGAAGGGTTTGGCCATAGTCCACCACGCTGGCCATGTGCGGATTGGCAGACCTCACACGCCTTTGAGAACATTATGGAGAACTCTCAGGCATGCAGGTTTCCGCACGATGTTTCCTTCACCGTTGAAACAAGTGATATTTTAATCACTTAATAACGCACATAAGTCCGAAAAGTTATAGGTGCGTGCCCGAGTTCGAACCTCTTTTGCTATAATTAGGAGGCTGACGTCCTAACCACTACGCTATCATAGCTATCTTGTAGGTTATCTAGTTTCAAACCTCCCACCAGACTAAGCCAGAGAAAACCCAGAAATTATAAAATAGTACATCCTACTAAGTAATCCCTTTGATATTAGATCGTTAAAATATGAACGTTTTAATCGTAGATGGCATCTGTTAACAGAATTGAAATGGCTTTGAAATATTTCGTACGGTCTGAATTGAACGCACGCTCGCTCTACTGAATTACCAGTAGTGTAGAGTGACAAGAAGTTTGCTACTGAAGTACGCACTGATTTTAAATCTAACAAACGGTGCCAAATCTGTTTCACACATCACTTTCAACCAAATTAAATTCACCGATCCCAGAACGTTGCTTTCATTTTCTACGGGGAAAATTACGAAAAAGATGGCTTTTTTTAGATTTGTCAATTTAGACAGAATTGCCAGTGACAAGGCTTCTTAAATGATATATTGATTTTATTGTTTGTCACACGAACGATATATATTAGGAAATCATCGGAAATATCTACTTTTATTTTTTATATTCTAACTATATTTACTTATTTATTTGTGTTTAAAATGGTATGCAGTTATTAGTATATGTACATATAGGTTAAAATTATGACTAGTTTTTATAGTTAATGCGACTTCCCTGTAAATTTTATAAGAGCTTACTTTTAGTGATTAAAAGCATATCCGGGTAGTTTTTTAATAGCAATCGAAAAGAACACACGTCGGAGGCTTGATTTTTTATAACCTTCGGGTGATTCCTTTGGAAATTTCCTTACACATAGACATTATAGGGAAAATCAATTTTGTGTTTATGTAAGACGCACGTCAAATGATTTTAAGAAATATAAATTATTAACGAATTTATTACTCCTTTCTGTGGTGTTCATTACTGGAGTACCTTTTAGTTTTATATTATAAAATAACCGTTATTTTTTGGAATCCCACATTAAACACTGCGGATATTACTAAAAATATATTCTCGGCTGATAGACCCCATCATCCCTAGTGTAATTTCCCATACAAATCGTTCCATATGACGCAAATTCATTAATATTGATGAGAAAATTTAAGCTACCAGCCGACGTGAAAGCTGTACGCGAGCTGGGAGTCACGAACAGACAGGAAGCGTCGAGAAATTTACAATTAGATATTTGCATTTTGCCGTCCTTGTAATACTGGGAGATTAAAAAGTGATCAAACTCTCAAAATACGAAATACGAAATGCTTTTTTCACTCCCTTTGCATCCAACTTTGTATACGAGTACAGTTCGTTGCGTATTTTTTATGTAATCTCTTTGAATTTCTGGTTATATTTGCGTTATTTTTTGGAATAACCTTCGATCGTAGTAATATATAGATTTTTTGCTAGCTCGGATAGTTACTTTGAATTAATTTTGGTAACGTTTTTATTTTGGAATCTTACTACGGTATAGTTTCAAATGGTTCGGGGTTTTCTTTCATCGTTCATCCTTAGTTCATTAATGTCCAACTTATGGGTGCCTCTTTTTTAATAGAAGAGCGGTTTACAAGCATTTACCCCCCATGACTAAAGACTTTTGTTTGTTAAATGATAATCAAAATGGGGTGTGACTAAAATTGTACATAGCACAAAAACTGCTTTTACAATTAAAATTAAAGTTGTACAGTTGGATTTAGTGACGCAAAAAGGTTTTAATCTACGAAAAAATTCAAATTCAACTCTGTCTAATAAAGTGTTTGTAGAAGTCACAGATTAAGTAGATAACGCAATTGAACTTAAATAAGGAATAATAGATAGATTACGCATGTAAGGAGATTGAGACAAAGGGTCATATATTCGGTCTCATACAACGTAACTGTTTTTCTTTGTTTGGCTAAGATCTAGATTTCTATCAGTATTTCTGTTTTTACATTAGTAGTTTTAGTATTCCGTAATTTTTGGTTTTTGAAATTATGTGTGTGACAAGGTAGCTTTGACAAATTGTATTTAATTTTTCATCCACTACAAGTTAGCCCTTGACAGCAATTTCACCTGATGGTAAGTGATGACCAATACTCCTAATTGGTTGGGTGGACACGTCTTTGTCGGTGGGGTGGTAACTAGCCACGGCCGAGGCCTCCCACCAGACCAGACTCGACTCGACTTTATAATGCGACAACGTACTGCGCCACGGAGGTCGTCAAATTTAACGAAACTGAATTGTCAAGTCCTAAAAAGTTAACTAAACTTTAATTTATTGTGAAAAAGTCATTATAGATCCACAAATTAAGTTTATTATAGTTCAAAGAGTTATAATATAAAAAATAATTGGCACTTTATAAAAAAAATGATTGTATTATTGATGTATAATTATTTGATTAGAAATTCGGTTAAAGGTTGTATAAAATTCTATAACAAATTACCAAATGAAATTTCTGGGATGTCTCTCAATAAGTTCAAAGTTTATATAAAACGCAAGCTTGTAGAAAAGTCCTACTATAGTGTAAAGGATTATGTAAATGATAAACAAACTTGGGTATGAAATATTGCTTTTATAAGATAGCTCTTAACATAATTTTAAGTGGCATGTAAGATGGTGAAATAATATATAAATAATAATATATAATAACAAAAAGAAAATTTACCTGGCTGAGTTTGTTGTGGGTTTCTTCTTAGAGCGGGCGCGTTTGGAACCCTCATAGCTTTAGTTTTAAGTTTACGAATGTAGTTATCACCATCAAATCACTACTATGTAAATTATTGACTCTTCAAAAGTGCCTTTTAAAGGATTATTTGAATAAAGATTATTTGAATTGGAATTTGATAGCTAGATTGTTTGACCTAGTTGCACGGACTGTGGTTTTGGGTTGCGGTAGAGATCTCGACTTGATGGCATTACCTATACATATTAACTCATTGGGTTTAGTAACGTCTTATAGTTAGTTTGATAGCTTCTGTTAATAATTTACTAGATACGAAGTTTAGTACAAAATCTTTTGTAAATAAATTATTGCTTGGCAGAGACTTACTACTACTATTTTATGGAAAAATCTCATCAGTCACTTTAGGACGGTATAACGCTCATTAGTGCCGTCATGTAAATTCTAATGTTAATTGTTACATAACTCTCATTTTTTTTGACTATTTTTCTCGCCTATAATTAATTACCTTATCTAATTATACTGGTCCAAATAAAAAGTATGATTTTATGAGTGAATGATATAGTAAAATAAAGTACAGTACGGTTTTAATTGTTAACGTTAAAATTAAGTCAGCTGCGTTAGATCATTTTGGTTTAATTACATAACTCAAACATTTATTATATAGAGAAGCCAAAACCAAGCCTTTTTCTTTCACAATGGGTTGACTAGAGGAGATCGCTTTAAGCGATAAGACCGCCTATGTGCATTATAATTGTTATTTATTTTTGTTTTTATTTGTTTTGGAATCCAAATATTATGATGTGCAATAAAGGAGTTATACATCTGTCTATCAACCTGTTTTATTTTGTATTTACGTTACTCAAATACAATATATGACAATGTATAATATTTAACATTCAACATTGATATTATTTTGCGCAGTTCTCAGCTGTCGTATTTTTCGCAATTGATTTAGCGATCGGGCACGATGTCGTGTAGAAACCAATTACAATTATGGGCTTACCATACCCCTTACAGGTTAGCCCGCTACCATCTTAGACCACATCATCACTTACCATGAGGTGAGATGCCGTCAAGGGTTAACTTTTGGTCTATAAAAAAATAAGACAATTTTTTTTTCGGACTGTCTATTACCTGTGCTAACCCTATTGGTTGCCACAGCGTAACCGGGCTCAAATAAACTAAAGGAACGTCGGCCTAAGGGCGCCTCCTTTGAGGCCGAAGCTCGGCTTAGGCGACGTTTGGGATAACGGGGGGTCGGACGGTGAGTAAGACAAATACTTTCGAATTCTATACTTACATACATATCCTCTATATTCATATATATCTCTATACTCGTATATCAAAATCTATACCTGTCCATAATGATCAGTGTTCGAATGGTCACCGTATGCTATTTAAAGAACTTAAGACATTTTTGAAATAGGGTCAAGAATTACGTCGGCCGTGCGAGCGCGTGTTAGTTTATTTTCGGCAGTTTTGGGGTTACATCGGCTATTTGCGGAAACATTTCCAGTTCTGGTTCGTTTGTTTAGTGGAAAACACTCCGCGTTTGATGTGAACCAAATGTTGACTGTGTTACGGTGGCTGTAAAATTAACCGTTATTCATTTAACGTGACGTTCGTACTTCGCATGGAGTTGAGTAATCCATCCCTTTAGTATTATAATCAGATATTGATATGACTTGAACCCTAAGAGGCTTTAGTTTTAAGTTGGCGAGTGTAGTTATCACCATCACTTCACGAATGGAAATAATGTGATATATATGAACGATTCATAGATGCCTGTAATAGGTTTGTATGAATAAAGCTATTTTGATCTAATTCGATTTGACCAAAGGAGTATTATAAAAAACGAGAAAAATTATCAAAAGTGTTACCACAAATCAAAATTGATTTCAAAAATAAATTTAGATATTTTGAAACTATTTGAGAACGTTGTGAAAACCTGTAAACATTCACATCAGCTCACAAAGTTAAAAAATGGTTATTTGACATGATCAAATAAAGGAAGGAGTACTATGAAACACAAGAAAATTATCAAAATCAAAGTCAGAAATCAGGATTTCAAAATAAATTTAGCAATATATAATTGTTGCTAAATTTATTGCATGTTGTGAAAACGTGTAAAAAAGTCACATCAACTTACAAAGTTAAAAACTGTTTATCAAAAAATGTATAAGATGTTGGTTTCCGTAATTATTCAATAAATAATTAATAAAATTATAAACGCCATAACGCCTGGACTTATTCTCTTGTTATACGAGTATTTGTCCAACTCTGAGGGTGGATGGTTCTTAGACAGAGAAAAATTGGTAAATATCAATCCACGCGGACTGCACAAAGTTCTACTCTTTCTTGTATCTTCTTTAAATCCTCTTTCTTGTATCTTCTTTAAATCCTCATCAAATTCAAGAGGGCAAAAAGAAGGTCACAACAATAACTTACTGTTGCATTACTTTCCAAAGCCAGATTAAAATAACAAATGACGATCAAGTTTCAGCTTGCGACCCTAAAATCTAATAAATGTCGTCGGCGTGACTTCATTACAATTAAATACGTGATTTTTATAGTATACCTGTAGAAGCTGTGTGTACGCCAATGCGAAGAAGAATTGGTTAAATGTAAGGTCTCCCCAGTGTATGCTTTCTAAATAAAATAAATAATAGTTTAGTCATGTTAAAAAAAAGTTTTATCGTCTTAAAATTCATTAATACCGTAATATGTTTCGCTTAATGCTGACGTATATTGACGTTTCCGTGTAGAAGTAGTGAGTGATCATAAACGTTCGAAAATTTAATGTTTCTAGTTCGTTGCTTCACTGTGTGAGCCAAATGGAGTGAGAGTTTGTGAACTGAGTCGCGGTGAACACCTCACTGGATACATGACACGGTTACCAACTTTGAGGTTAAAAACTGAATGAAATATATAACATGTATAGGTGCTCATATACAAGTTTAGTTTACAAGTCTAGAAATAGCAAAAAGGTTAGTCGACTCGTACAACGAATTAGTCTTGCAATCCAAAGGGGAAACGCTGCCAGTATCTTCGGAACCTTGCCTAAAGGGACTCCTTTTAATACTATATTTTAGTTATAGTTTTAGTTTTAGGTTCAATTTAAGGTTTATTTTAAGTTTTTAAGTGTTTATAATACAGTTACATTGTTTTAGTTGTTAAATAAAATTTTTATCCATTGTATTATATTGCTGCTTAATAAAGTTTAGTAGGCCTACTTCTCAGATCCATTAGTGTCACTTACCAAGTTAAAAAGTCACAGGTAAGTAAATTAGCGTTGATCTATAATCATTACATTACAGAGGAAAACATTGGTTTGTTTATTTATTTGTGTTCAATAAAATATTAAAGTACTAAGCCGATTTTGATAATACCTACCACCATTTGAAAACTACTTTATATGAATATTATGTAGATTTGTGTCCGTAATTTTACCTATACTCTGACTCCCACTGAAAACCAGTGCTGCTTGCAGGTGATGCTGTGTGGGTCCATCATCATCATGAACAACCCATTACCGACTCACTACAGAGTACGGGTCTCCTCTCAATATGAGAAGGATTTGGCCATAGTCCACCACGCTGGCGATGTGCGGATTGGCAGACTTCACACGCCTTTGAGAACATTATGGAGAACTCTCAGGCGTGCAGGTTTCCTCACGATGTTTTCCTTCACCGTTGAAGCAAGTAATATTTTAATATTTTAATTTTTTTTTTACACGTACATAACTCCGAAAAGTTAGAGGTGCGTGCCCGGATTCGAACCGCCGACCTCTGATTAGGAGGCGACTGATCTGACGCCCTAACCACTAGGCTATCACCGCTTGTATGGCACCGCTATGAACAAATGTATTTCTATAGTTATTTATATAGTTATTATTGTGCCTCGTATTCGTGTACGCAATAAAGATTTCTGCGTCGATAAAATAAATACGACGTCAAAGGCCAAAGTAGAATAACGGGTACTCAATAATGAAATCCACTTTGTGTCCCGTCACAATATAATTTTAACAAACAGATCAAAAATAACGGTGAAGTAAAACACGGGGATGTATAAAACAGGTATAAAAGCAGAATAACGGCGTTCGGTACAGAGAATTCCATTAGCTGCCCCCAAAAGGGACAAAAAGCGAGATGGGTTGCGATAACAGACTCAATGTAATTGTTTTAAACTTTTTTTTTTATGAGATCGGCTTTGCGTTGTTGTGCATTCAAGCGGAGGCCACAACGTAGTGTAACGGATGACACATCAGCGAGTTGTTGAATTTGTCTATGCCAAGCCGCCATATTGCCGTACCTTACCGCCATGCCAAAAATTGCCGCCGTGATGGTTTGGTACGTCAAGCTAGCCAAAGCCCGCCTTTTTTGATAAAAACAATAAAAATATTTTGTGTGCCCGTTTGGTGTTTTAATTATTGTACATACTACAGTCAGAAGTGGGATATACAAAATGAAGCGACAAAGTACAATATCCTCGCCGGAAAAACAAGTTTCGGCTGATTCGGAACTCGAGACGGAAAATGACTTAGCTGGTTCTCCTCCCGCAAGAAAGTTGCTAAAAAATTTGCTCGAAAAAGAAGTGCATAGAGCATTAAGTGATTTACAAGGTGATAGTCCCAGTACTTTTAAATCACGACAGTATGGTGCTGCTTCGTTGATACCGGAATTTGATCCAGATGGTGATGAAGGTACAGTGCAAGCCTGGATAAGGAAAATTGATCAAATCGGTGAGATTTATAGGTGGGATGAAACTACAAAATCATTCCACTTGCAAGACAAGTTGCGCGGCCAAGCAAAAAAATGGTATAATCGATTAGAGGAATACAATTATTCATGGAGCGAATGGAAAAGAATGTTATTGAGTGCGTTTCCTAAACACAGAGATTACGGAAATATGTTAGACGAGTTATTGCATAGGAAAAAGCTACCAAATGAGACGATGACGCAATATTACCAGGACAAACTCGCCATGTGCTTTCGTTGCAAGTTATCTGATAACGCCAGCATATCTTGTATAATTCGCGGTTTACCACAATCATTGCAACCAAATGCGCGCGCATTTCAGTGTAAATCACCTGGAGAACTTTACGAAGGGTTTTTGTGTGCTCTTGACGACTATCGTGCCCTACCTCATGAAGTCAAACCATTAAAGATGTCAGCAAATCGACCATCGTCATATGAAAGAAAAATTTTCACACCTAATCCAGAAATAGATCCGTGTCCTCGGTGCAAAAAAACCGGGCATTTATTGCGCGACTGTATGGAGCCAGACAAACGCACTTGTTTTAAGTGCGGAACCAAGGGACATATTTCAACACGCTGCACTATAAATCCTACAAATATCAAGGCATCCAGTAACAACCTAAAGGAAGTAAACCTATTGAGACCTTTCAATGATATTTACAAGAAGGTGGTGAAAATTAATGATGCCTATGTTAAGGCTTATATCGACACTGGAAGCCAAGTCAATGTTTTAAATGAAAAAGTATCAAGCGCCTTATCTCTTATAATTAAACCAACAAATGTTATATTAAAAGGTTTCTCTGGTGGGGTGGTCACCAGTCAAGGAGAAGTAGATTTTGAATTAGAGATAGACGACATCAAAATGCGCTGCCAAGCCTACTTGTGTAATGTGAACATGAGTGAAGTTAATTTATTGATAGGACAACCGGTGATCAACAGCGAAGGCATGACCTTAACAGTAAGCAATGGCGTCGCTAAGCTTAGCTCTGTTTCAGATCCCATGTCTGTGATCGAAGCGATTGAGGAACATGACAGGTTCGTAGTTACCACAGTCAATCAAGAGCGTCTTCCGCCTGGCGCTTCTATAATTCATGTACGTGTGCTGGGTAACAATGTGGACAACAATGTGGTGTCGCCTGCGAGACATTACGAGCTGAACGGCGTGTCTTATTCATTGCCGGCAACCTTACTACGCGGCGGGGAAGGTTACATTAAGGTGATCAACACGGGCAGCAAGACTATCGAGTGGCCGCCGGGAGAAGTGTTGCTTAGAGCCGAAACCTGCCAGGAGCCTATGCCAGATAGCCAGGTGTGTAGTTTTTCCGGTTGCATTGATTCTGCTAATGATTATTCTTGCCAAACTATTGCTAGCATTCTAAGTATAGGCGGTGTTAATATAGGTGATATTAAGGTAGGGTCAATAAATAAGGAAGAACGTTCCAATTTAATACGTTTATTAAATAAATACAAACATTGTTTCGCATCTGGTACAAACGAATTAGGTTGTACAAATTTAGTTCAAATGAAAATTAAGCTCACTACAGAACAGCCAGTATATCGCCAGCCTTATAGACTATCGCATAGTGAGCAAGCCATAGTTAAATCAAAAATTGTCGAATTATTAGATGCAGGTATTATAAAAGAGTCCGAATCAAGTTATGCATCTCCGGTTATTCTAGTAAAAAAAAAGAACGGTGATAGTAGATTATGCGTTGATTACCGGGCGTTAAACGCCATCACAGTAAAGGAAAGATATCCATTACCAAATATAGACGATCAGATTTCCAAGATAGCAGGCAAAAAGTATTTTACGAGTCTAGATTTAGCACAAAGTTACCACCAAGTGCCTATTAGTCCGGATGATACGCATAAAACTGCGTTTGTAACACCGCAGGGCCATTATGAGTACACTAGAGTACCCTTTGGATTAGCAAATGCTCCATCAGTTTTCATGCGATTAATGAATAAAATAGTGGAATCCGCAGGAAGTGCTGGCAATATGCAGAGTATAGGTCAGAATGAAATATTAGCATTTTTAGACGATCTATTAATACCCTCATTAGATATAGAAACTGGTTTACAGATATTAAAAAATGTTCTTTGTCAATTTGAAAATCAAAATTTAAAGTTAAACTTAAACAAATGTTCGTTTTTGCAAACCCAAATAACATATTTAGGACACGAGATATCTTCCGATGGCATACAGCCTAGTGAAGCTAAATTGATAGCTGTATCTAAGTTCCCGGTTCCCAGTAATGTCCACGATGTGCGACGGTTTATAGGCTTGTGCAGCTATTTCAGGAAATTTATTTCTAATTTTGCTTTGATTGCTCGGCCTTTAACTGATTTGACGAAAAAGAACGTTTCTTGGGTATGGGAAAAAGAACAAAATGAAAGCTTTGAGCAACTAAAGAGCCGTTTATGCTCAAAACCTGTACTTGCGTTATACGACAACACACTGCCTACTGAAATACATACTGACGCATGTAAATTAGGTGTGGCTGGTATATTGCTACAAAAGCAAACTGATAATTCTCTGAGACCCGTATTGTATTTTAGTAGAGTTACAAGCAAGGAAGAAAGAATATACCATAGTTATGAACTGGAAACCCTCGCGGTTGTCGAATCATTACGTAGATTTCGGGTGTACGTTGTAGGTAAACATGTAAAGGTAGTAACTGACTGTACAGCGGTCCGAGCTACGCTTACTAAACGCGACATAGTACCGCGTATAGCCAGATGGTGGCTCTTTATACAGGATTACGATATCAGTATTGAGTATAGGCCCGGAGAACGCATGAAACATGTAAACGCGCTAAGTAGATGTCCGGTTGATAGTATGAATGTTAATCGTCTAGAAGTAGTTGACTGGTTTTATACACTGCAATGTCAGGATGATAAAATTAATTCAATTATTAAACAATTAAAAAACGAAACAGCTGATACGGATATTAAAAATAATTATGAAATCGTTGACAGTAGGCTTTACCGAAAAACGCTCAGTGGAAAGAGACTTGTAGTGCCCCGTTTAGCTAGGTGGAAAATTGTACAAATGCACCATGATGACATTGGACACATAGGATTAAACCGTTGTTTGGAATTTGTTAAAAATAAGTATTGGTTTCCTAAAATGACAAGATTTATTACGAAGTATGTGACTGCTTGTCTTCATTGTGCATATGGCAAGGGGAATTATGGTAAAAAAGAAGGACAATTACATCCTATTCCAAAACCAACCGAGCCGATGCGCATGGTGCATCTAGATCATCTAGGGCCCTTCTGTAAAAGTATTAAAGGGTACCAATACATATTAGTACTCACCGATGCATTCTCCAAATTCGTGATATCCGAGCCAACACGTACTGTTAATTCGATTGAGACCATACGTAATTTAAAAAGAATATTCAGCCTTTTTGGGTATCCCAATCATGTGGTAACCGACCACGGAAAGGCTTTCACTAGTAGGTATTTCAAGAAGTTTGCAACAGACAAACAATTTAGACACACATTAAATGCCATTGCGTGTCCACGTGCTAACGGTCAAGTGGAGCGTACAAACCGCACCCTTCTTGATGCTTTGCGGGCCACTGATCCTAGTGAAGCTTCAAGTAATTGGACAAACTCCTTGCCTGACATAGTTTGGGGAATAAATAATACGGTAAACAATTCCACTAAGTATAAGCCCTTTGATTTAATGTTTGCTAGAGCTGGAAGGTCAGTGTGTGACGTTAGTGTCCCTGACGAAGTGCCTGAATCTGTTGTATCAAGACGACTTAAAGCTACGAAGAATATTAAAAAAGCGAGTGCCAAAATGAAACATCATTTCGATAAAAAGCGTAAGGTAGCGAAAATATACAAAAAGGGCGATTTAGTACTTTGGAGGCAAGCTCCTACTAGTAACGCAACTAGGGTTAATACTAAATTGGATGACTTGTATTCTGGTCCATATATCGTTACGCAAGTGTTAGCAAATGATAGGTATAGAATTAGGAGCATCAAGGGGATACGCGGGTACAAGAGTTTTACAGGTTTAGTGTCCGTAGATACGTTGAGACCTTATAAAAGTATAGCCCCCATAACTGAAAGTTCTAGTAGCGCTGATGAGGAACTGGAAACTGAAGATCTCATTGACTTGCTGGAAAGCTAATTGTGTTGTTTGTTTCTATTGCGGGAGCAATAATTGTTGCAGAATGGCCGATTGTAACGGATGACACATCAGCGAGTTGTTGAATTTGTCTATGCCAAGCCGCCATATTGCCGTACCTTACCGCCATGCCAAAAATTGCCGCCGTGATGGTTTGGTACGTCAAGCTAGCCAAAGCCCGCCTTTTTTGATAAAAACAATAAAAATATTTTGTGTGCCCGTTTGGTGTTTTAATTATTGTACATACTACAGTAGCGTCGAACCTGCGTCATTTGCGGCGTTCTAGTTTCAGTCAATGAAAGAAAGAAAGAAAAAGTTGATTTATTCAAAACATACATATGGGTTTACAATAGAAGTAGTATAACTTAAATTGTCTAATATATTACACTAGCATTATGCACCTGATTCAATCAATTATTTACATTTATTTAACCTGAAATGCAGCACGTTTAACTAGATGTTGATCTTGCTATAAAGAAACCACATTTTAACCCTTGATCATCAGCAGTTAGCATCCCACCTGATGGTAAGTGATGATTCGGTCTAAGATGGTCACGGGCTAACCTGTTAGGGGTATGGTAAACCCATACTCTTAATCGGTTTCTACGCGACATCGTGCCGGAATGCTAAATCGCTTGGCGACACGTCTTTCTCGGTAGGGTGGTAACTAGCCACAGCTGAAGCCACAGCAGACTCGAGCCGGGAATCGAACCCAGGACCTGCAACTTTTTAAACTGCAACAGCGCACGCGCTGCGCCACGGAGATCGTCAAAGGAATCACAACTTCAGCTAAGATTGTCATGTAAAAAAAAAAAAAATTTAACTCCACTGCAAATTAACCCGTGACTGCAATCTCACCTGGTAGTAAGCGATGATGCAATCTAAGATGAAATGATATAAAATAAAAATACACATTATTGTACACCACACAAAACATAACAAAGAAACACATACACAGGAAATAAAATAGGTACGATAAGATGGTAGCAGGCTAACCTGAAAAGGGTTTGGCAAACCCATACTCCTAATTGGTTGTTCTACATCGTGCCGTATCTCTTGGTGGCACGTCTTGTCGGCAGGTAACAAGCCACGGCCCAATCCTCTTAGGCCAGATTTTAGCAAGTCAAGGTATCTCCAACTTTATAATGAGATAATGCACGCGCTGCGCCACGATGTTCGTCAAAGTTTTTTTTTATTTCAAAATTTAAGAGCCCCGCGATCGAGCCTTTTGATCAAACGGGTGTTGTGATTGGTCGATGGTATGACGCAAATTTGTACGCCTCTAAATACGCTTTGCTTATTGGTCGCGGTGGTTTGTCCGTGCCTTTATTTCATCGCATTAGTGCTCTCTCCTGTTAAATACAACCATTTTTAAATCCTACATTTTATTCCATCTTAGTCCATATTACCATACTTATATTTTTAATGCAAAAATGCATGTTTCTTTCCTTTTTTCGCTCAACTTTTTTTCAGTATCTGGATGCGAATGTAAAATACTTTTCAGCCCGTTAAAATAACCGGGGACGTTTCAATTTTGTTATCTATGTTTGGCTTGCAGCAACGGCTAAAGTGATTTTGACACAATATCACACAAAGATAGTGTTTTTTTTTCACTACAAGTTAGTCTTTGACGAAAATCTCACCTGATGGTAAGTGATGATGCAGTCTAAGATGGTAACAGGCTACCCTGTTAGGGTCATTATAAGCCTACACTCCTATGTGGTTTTTCCTCTACATCGCTTGGTGACACGTCTTTGTGGGTCACAATTCACACCCTGGAGACAGGTTTAGGATTTTTTGAACGATTCCACATTCGGTCCAAAAAGTATCGAAAGTCATATAAGTATAATAGATAGAGGCAGTGGTACGCAGGAGTAACCATATTATTATTTATATCGCTGTTGAACCGGTCAATGGAACCAGGAAGCTTTGTTACCCATACAACGTTCAATCAGTTAACCGGATAAATAAAGAACATTATTTAACCGGTTACCAATCATTTTTATTGGAAAATTCAACGTTTCCCAGTCCTGAACAGCGGTTCAAACTGAACCGCGTCTGGCTTTAACTATGTGTATTTTCTAGCGTGTGAAAGGTAACATATGTGTCTAGCAGAGCATGGATGCATAAGAACAGTCGTGTGACAAAACTGATGAGGTACAAGTAGATTGGGCAAACCCATAAAACGTAACATTGTGTAATTTTTTTTGTTCTTAAGTACAATAAAGAACATTTAACATAAGAACATTTAAGAACACATATATAATGTCACGACGCGACGCGATCAGCTGCGAAGCGTTGCGACGCGACGGTAGCTTCCCCGCAATTATTTATTAGTTGTAATTGTAAGCCAGTGTTATGTTAACATTAAAACGAAATAAAATGTAAAAAACAAAAATGTTAAAAATGTTAAATGTTAAATTTTGAAACGTGACAGCTTTTTATTTTGTCACTCTTTTCCTAAGCAAAAGATCGGTTTTAAATGTTATTTTTTTACCACCTTCATAAGCCCTTGTTAGCGATCCAACCTGGTGGTAAGTGGTTAGTCAGTTAAGTAATTTAAATTAATACCATAACCTATCGGTATCAACGGTGGTGGCGGTAAAGTGGTAACTAGCCATCGCTATGGCCTCGCACCAGACAGTTTCCATGAGATATATATTGCAATACGTCTACATGTAAAAAGGTATTTTGATTTAATCTGGTAGGTATTAGGTCTTGGAATAACATTTGTATGCGTCTATCATGAAACACCAGGACACCAGGCCCACGATCTTCAGTAATGAAGGGACGACTAGAGAGAGAGAGAGAGATCATAAAACAGCTTATTACTCAGACGTTAACTTTCACGCAGCAACTTTCGCATTTAAAACATAGTGTACGTTATAGTTGTATATTGGGGAGGTAGGCATAACTTCCACGTGCTATATCATGATCAACCCATTACTAGCCCACTACAGAGCACGGGTCTCCTCTCAGTATGAGAAGGGTTTGGCCATAGTCCACCACGCTGGCCATGTGCGGATTGGCAGACTTCACACGCCTTTGAGAACATTATGGAAAACTCTCAGGCGTGCAGGTTTCCTCACGATGTTTTTCTTCAACGTTGAAGCAAGTGATATTTTAATTGTTTAAAAACGCACGTAACTCCGAAAAGTTAGAGGTGCGTGCCCGGATTCAAACCGCCGACCTCTGATTAGGAGGCAGACGCCCTAACCACTAGGCTATCACCGCTATTTTTTACGTGCTATATATACGATTGAAATATGATTTTATTATTTGAAATGAAATATTTTGATTTTTTTTATCCACTACAAGTTAGACGGCAATTTCACCTGATGGTAAGTGATGATGCAGTCTAAGATGGTAGCGGGCTAACCTGTAGGGGTATGGTAAACCCATACTCCTAATCGGTTTCTACGCGACAGCGTGCCGGAACGCTAAACCGCTTGGCGACACGCCTTTGTCGGTATGGTGTTAACTAGCCACGGCCGTAGCCTCCCACCAGACGAAACTTAACTGAATTTGAATATGTGTATTTACGGTATACAAATAATTATAAAAGCACACTCATTATTACGACATCTTTGTTGTGTGTTATATTACGATAATATCTCTTAGTTTGCTCTGGAGTTTCTTCATTTGTCTAAGTAACAGTAAATTTAAAAGACAATATTGAGAAGTAATTATTATGGAATATATGTTTACTATACTTTCACAGTGTTTCAATGTTATACTTCAATTTCGTTTGAAAGTATCATTCACAAATCTATCATACATTTACTGATATAGTTAAAGTTACAAAATGGTTAGAAGTTAACTGTGGTAATTAAAGTGGCAACTGTTTGCCTCTCTTCTTCCATCACCCGCTATTCCAGGTCATTTCTGCCACGCACCTGCAAATTGTGGAACCAGCTTCCATCTTCTGTGTTCCCTAATGGTTATAATATGGGGATCTTCAAAGGGCGGATTAACAAATTGCTCAAGGGCCAGCAACGCATTGGCGGTTCCTCTGGTGCTGCAAATGTTCATGGGCGGCGGTAATCACTTACCATCAGGTGACCCGCCTGCTCGTTTGCTCGCTATGTATATAAAAAAAAAGTTAATTTAATATAATTGACCAAATAGTTTCAGGAATAAGTTTTGCTATCACACGCAAACGTTATACGTATTAAGAAGGGCCGAGTTAGTCATACATATAAACGGTTGCTTCTCAGTTCAAAGGCGATGCTCGTGTTAGTTGAGATCTGTTTTGATTACCCGTGAGAGTGCGTATCTTCGGCTCCATCTTAGCCCTCCCTAAGGTGACGCGCACACGCAGACCCTTTTTTTTATCTACACGGAATGCCACCATAGGATATTGACGCGTCAAAAGTACCTTTTGAAGGACTATTTGAATAAAGATTATTTAAAATTGAATTTGATATCCACTGATATTCTTTTATGCTATTCCTACTAAGTATTGTCACTGAAAGCAGTATAGTTTTAATATTATTTACGCTGCTGTATTATAAATATAGAAGCGGTGATAGCCTAGTGGTTAGGACGTCAGCCTCCTAATCAGAGGTCGGCGGTTCGAATCCGGGCACGCACCTCTAACTTTTCGGAGTTATGTGCGATTTTACAAAATTTAAATATCACTTGCTTCAACGGTGAAGAACAACATCGTGAGGAAACCTGCACGCCTGAGAGTTCTCCATAATGTTCTCAAAGGCGTGTGAAGTCTGCCAATCCGCACATGGCCAGCGTGGTGGACTATGGCCAAGCCCTTCTCATATAGAGAGGAGGCCCGTGCTCTGTAGTGAGCCGGTAATGGGTTGATCATGATGATGATTATAAATATAATTTATGTTTATATACTATGACATTAAAGCCATACGGTTTACAACTAGAACTGTTATCAGAATGACAAAAATTTCAATTATTTTATAATTAATTAATATTTTTTAATTTCATATATCAATACGATGAAAAATCGTGTGCAATATGCTACGCAGAAATGCTATACAAATATATATGCTATACAAATTTGGGAAAAATACTTAATTGTGTTTTAATACGAGTATTATAGCTGACAAAATAGACTTTGAAATAAGGGTTGCGGACGAGTGCACGAGCGTTTCCGTGACACACGTGCCATAACTCGACCTGAAGGAGCCAAAGCTGGGTTTTAGTACGTATTCTGGTCGCCACTCTGGCCACCGTCGAGTTCCACATACCCCGCCGGAAACGCCGCCGTTTTTTTTACCTGCACCGCTTCTTTGGATACGTAAACGCATTATATTTTTAAGTGTATATAAATATCCACAATAATAATTTTGCCTAGCTTAGTTTTAAGCTAAGCCAAAATGTCTGCGAACATTTATTACAAGTTCTTGCAATTCACGAAGGCGAGCGCGAATTAGTAGCTAATAATTGTGCCATTTATGATTCTGAAATACTATATCTTGACTGTTAAACATAGTGTCTACATTTGCGCAGTACAGCTGTAAAGTTGATATCGTACTTCAGTACCCACCAAGTTTCATACTAGCAAATGCTTGTAACTTTGTGAATCAAACTGAAACACTGAACTTTGTTCCCATAAGCCTCAGGGATATGAAAACGTATATTCGCATATATTTTACTACCACAAGTCTACGCACAGAAACAGGCCGACTTGGTATCAGCGTTTTTTTATTATGAGAACCATGTAAAGCCTGCGACATTAGAGCCTATGGCTATGTAGGCGGCTTTGTTTTCGTAGATAAATTTGAGTAAAATGTTGAGATTTCTAAACAATTTCTTATTTTTTTTATTAAGGTCACAATTTTGTGCACGATAAGTTGATCCCAAACACACCTATTTAAAACCTATTTTAAAGCCTGTTAATCCGAACTTGTATTTAAGGCCAAAGTGGCGCCTGTAGTAGGCTGGTAAAGTTGAAATAAAAATCTGTTTTTTTTTATACGCTACAGGTTAGCCCTTGAAGGCAATCTCACCTGGTGGTAAGTGATGATACCGTCTAGGATCGTTGCGGGCTAACCTGTTAGGAGTATGGTAAACCCACGCTCCTATTGGTGCCTACGCGACTTCGTAACGCTAAATCGCTTGCCTAACTTGTCACGGCCGAAGCCTCCCACCAGACCAGACTTGAGTACCAGTACTAATGCCAACATATTGCAATGATTATCACATAATTATGCTACATCATCATGATCAACCCATTGCTGGCTTACTACAGAGCTCGGGTCTCCTTTCAATTTGAGAAGGGTTTGGCCATAGTCCGCCACGCTGGCCATGTGCGGATTGGCAGACTTCACACGCCTTAGAGAACATTATGGAGAACTCTCTGGCATGCAGGTTTCCTCACGATGTTTTCCTTCACCGTTGAAGCAAGTGATATTTTAATTTCTTAAAAACGCACATAACTCCGAAAAGTTACAAGTGCGTGCCCGAGTTCGAACCCCGACCTCTGATTAGGAGGCGGACATCAAAACCGCTAGGCTATCACAGCTTGCATAGCATTATGATACAATGTTGCTACAAATATAGATATTGTTTGCTTTCTTTTTGTTAAACCACCACTGTTTACGAATTCCAGTTACAAAAGACAGGCGGTGTCAAATATTTGATTGTAAGATAAATGAGAAATACCGCGTCGGTGCCTCAAGGTTTGCGGTTTGCGGTTCATCGGATGAAATAACCGTCGTGCGGTTTGTCACAGCCAAATTGGGGTCCAATCCACAAATAGTTAGACTTGTTTCAAAGCAAAACAACATTTTTTTTACACACTACAAGTTAGCCCACCCCCTTCCCCCCCTTAACCGAAGCGGTGATAGCCCAGTGGTTAGGGCGTCAGCCCCCTAATCAGAGGTCGGTCGAATCCGGGCACGCACATCTAACTGTTCGGAGTAATGTGCGTTTTTAAACAATTAAAATATCACTTGCTTCAACGGTGAAGGAAAACATGGTGGAAAACAAAACCTGCATGCCTGAGAGTTCTCCATTATGTTCTCAAAGACGTGTGAAGTCTGCAAATCCGCACATGGCCAGCGTGGTGGACTATGGCCAAACCCTTCTCATATTGAGAGGAGACCCGTGCTCTGTATTGAGCCGGTAATAGGTTGATCATGATGATGATGAAGTTAGCCCTTGACCGCTATATCACTTGGTGGTAAATGATGATGCTGTCTAGGATGGTAGCGGACTAACCTGTTAGGAGTACGGTAAACCTACGCCCCTAATTACTTTCCACGCGACATCGTACCGGAACGCTAAATCGCTTGGCGACACGTCTTTGTCGGTAGGCCGAAGCCTTCCACCGGACAAAAAGAAACATACGAAAGAAAACAAAAAATAATGATAGAAGCAGGCGTTACTTTGCGGAAGTCCACGATAAACAATAAACAGCAAGTATAATTTGCTATATTCCGAGAAAAGTAAAGTCAACTTTTAAAGTTTTACTTTTCGCGCTTGTGAAGTCAACATCTCCTGAGGATGATCCGGTGTCGGGTCGAAACGTGCGTAGAGGTTCTAGTGGAAGATTTTGTGTGGTGTTATATTATACAAATCTCCCGGTTGCCGGCGGAATATAGCAAATTATACGTGCTTTTTATTGTTTAAAACAAAAAATGTTATTTACATTCAGAAAATGCCGCAGACTCCCAGCAGACAAATAAATGTAAAAGAAAGTAATGCAAGAAATTTAATGTAGAACGTTTTAATATACATGAACTGGGGCGATATCAGGCAAAACAAACACGCTTTCGTTTACCCTCACGGTTCAACGTGTAACACAATTAGTCGCAGTACAATAACGACTCGTATTTATTAACGCGTGGATTTAACCCGAGACTTTGATCTGAGAACCTAACTTTTGACGACCTCCGTGGCGCAGTGCGCTGTCACATTGTAAAGTTAGAGGTGCTGGGTGCGATTCCCGGCTCGAGTCTGGTGTGGTGGGAGGCTTTGGCCACTACCCGATAAATACGTGTTGCCAAGCGATTTAGCGTTCCGGCACGATGGGTTTACCATACTCATAATAGTTTAGCCCGCTACTATCCCAGACAGCTTCACCACTTACCACCACGTGAGATTGCCGCCAAGGGCTAACTTTTAGTGTATAAAAAAAAACTTATTATTTATGAAAAAACTAGCTGGTGCCCGCGACTTCGTCTGCGCAGGATTAGTATTTCGAGTAGCTTATGGCGCGTGGCGTGGAAATGAAGTAACATTATGATATTAAAATTATCACGCAGATGGTAGATTTTTTCCTTCTCACTCGACACTTATTGTCATATTTTGCATATCTTTATAAATAGTAGTCTATGTGTTATTCTGATACATAAGCTATATTATTGTATAGTTTCATAAAAAAAAACTATTCAATAGTTTGTACGTGAAAGAATAACACACATCCATCCATCCATCCATAATCCTTTATAAGGCTATTTTGATGCGTCAATTAGATAGTAGTGGGTTGATGGTGGTAACTCCATTCGTTAAGTTAAAAATAAAGCTATGAAAGTTCTAAACGCGCCCTGGTCTAAGAAGAAGCCCACAAGAAGTCTACAAAGAAGCCCACAACAAATTTAGCCGGGTGAATTTTCTTTTTGTTATCACCGTCTCACATGCCACTTAAAATTACATAAGAGTTTTATCTTATTAGAACAATATTTCATACCCAAGCTTGTTTTTAGAGTTTTTCTGTCGAAACCTGTTGAGATAGTTACAAAAATGTTCTACAATGTTCTGTGACACTTTATTAAATGGAGCAAGTTTTGCCATCGGCACCGGTTGTTAAAACTAAAGTGTGATAAAAACCCCTAACCCCTCTTTTTTTTTCCGCTGGGAAATGCTTTTACGCATCCCCTCCGGAGGCGACGCAGGCAAGACTGCGCCGCTTCCGATGGGGTATGTGGGACTCCCCGGCGGCCATTCTGGCGACCAGAATACCCACTAAAACCCAGCGATGCTCCTTCGCGTCGCCTGGTGGCTGGGTCACGGGAACACTGATGCACTCGACCGCGGTCCAGCCAGCGGCGTCCGCCGAGACAGACCGTCCACGGGGGGACATAGCCCCATAGCCAGGCTTGAACCTGGGACCTTCTGCACAAAAGCATACGGGAATACCGCTGTTCCACTGCAATTGTACACCCTAACCACTCAAAAGGCTGGTAATCAAAATGAAGACTGCATCCCTATTTTCCTTCACTATACATTATTCATTCATTCTGTCAATTATTATATTAAGTAAGAAAAACATAAATAAGCAAACAAAAGCAGCTAAGTAATTTTTTCATTATTATTCGTAACCTGTTATTCCGAAACAAAGAAGGGACCGCTCTTCCAAATGATTTACTTAAGCATTTAATTGGGTTACGTTTCAAATTAAATCAAAATCTCGCAAAACCGAGAAAGTCTCCGTTAATAAGCTGAAGATGCTTCTCGTTAAACTGTTTAAGCCAACGGATTTGTGAGCTTAATTAATTAATTTATTCGATTCGTAAACACCCTGAATGTTTGAACCGAAATACTTTTCAGTGAACTCAGTTTGCTACTTTTTACTTTGTTATTAATTTAAGGAATATACAAAATTAGCATAAACACAGCATTGCTTCGGCACGCCTATCGGAACCTGAAACAATGTGCCAAGTGCAAGTTGAACTCGCACATGAGGTTTTACCAAATTTCGTGAAAATCTGGTAAATATAATTGGATATACAGCACAGAGAGTATCTCTACGTGATCAAATCAGAAATGAAGAGATCCGTAGAAGGACCAGAGTTACCGACATAGCTCAGCGAGTTGCGAAGTTGAAGTGTCAATGGGCGGGGCACATAGCTCGGAGAACCGATGGACGTTGGGGTCCCAAGGTGCTGGAATGGCGACCTCGCCCCGGCAAACGTAGCGTTGGTCGACCCCCAACAAGGTGGACAGACGACATCAAACGAGTCGCAGGGAGCCGCTGGATACAAGCGGCCCAAGACCGTGGCCGTTGGAACTCCTTACAAAAGACCTATGTCAAGCAGTGGACGTCTATCGGTTGACATGATGATGATGATGATACAGCAAATAACGCCTTAGCGGTCAGCAGCAAACCCCCTCGCTTCCTCACGACGAATTCATACCCTATAAACGGTAGAATAAGTTGAAATTCCTTAATTTTGACCTATACTAACTGACTGTGTAATGTAACTGGAAAATTTCTCTTGTAGATTTCTTTTATATCTCATACATAGTGTATGTTTTATCAGTTACAATAATTAAAAAAATATATGAAAATCAATGGTTCGAAAGTTTCATGGTTATCTTTCTAAATGCGCTAGCTTAGTTCAATCATTATTATTATTTGTATTTAGTGTTTGCAACTGTGAACCACATAAATGAAAAAAAAGCGTGCGTGTCAGCTCCCACGTAATGGAGTTTACTCTTTCTGATTAACTGAATATGCTCAATGCTGAATGATCACAGGAATATCTGCGACATCTCCTGCAGTTCTGTAGCCTCCTTTAAAAAGCAAATAAAACTGTCTATTACTGCATTAAAGGTATAAATTGAATTATTTAGATGTAAGGTTAATTTTAAGGTTGCATGCTGTGGTCATTTCTAGAAAGTCACTATCTCGTGTTTGTGCTTCTGAAATGTTTTTTGTTGTTTTTATATAGATTGTGACTAGTTTTATGATCCAATAAAAATAAATGAATAAATAAATAAACTGTCTAGATAGGTAGCAAAAGGCTGCGTAGTCTAAGAAAAAGATTAATAAATGGTAAATAAACGAAACAATCAATGAAAATACCTAAATAAGTATTTATTTTACATTCATTATGATTATTAGGTTAAGTATTTTACATCAAAAATTTAACAGAAATAGATTTGACATAATATCATACATGAAAACAATACTCAAGCCTCAAGAGTGACAGGTGCGCAGAATAGGTTGTAGGATTTTACTGATCATATTTTTTTCACACCGAGGACCTTATATAAAAATCGATTCTTAAGGACACAACTTCAAAAACCTCCATCAAAGCTCAATAATTCGTTACCCATTCATAAACGTTGCTTATTCCAAAAATTTTGTGTATACCTGTAACTTCATAAATTTCTCTAAATTGATTTGTTTTATGGCTTATGTATTTTATTTTTGTTTATCTTTTTGTTTTGTAGAACGCTGTTATTATTTCTTGGAGGGTTGATTATTGATGATGATTACTGTAACACAGTTTATACTTCGGCAGGATCATCGTTTTCATGGGTTTAAGGTTCGTGTATTATTTGTTCCTAAATAAAAAAATCTTTTATTTTTAGATATAAGTATACGTTAGAAGTGGTAGGCAACAGCCAATCCTAAATAGTTATCCGTAACACGATCAAATTACTTTTGTTCAAGATAGTGCTTGAACTTTAGGGAAGAGATTATTGCTTTTCTATAGGATTAAGGGCAAAGTCCCTAGAGTCACGTAATTTTGGTAACGTCCCGCCATAATGTTGGATAGGAGCCGATGAGTGGACTTTATTGGAATGTTCCGGATTCATATACAACTGGGTGTATTTAAAGGTAGTTCGTGATTTTTTGGGTCGGGGTTTTCAATAACTCATTCAAAGGAAATTGTATTTTATTTTATAATAAATTACCTATTGATATCTTGGAGACGTCTATCAATAAGTTCAAAGTTTTTAAAAAACGAAATCTTATAGGAAAATCGTATTACGATATTAAGGATTATATAAACGATAAAAAGCTTGTATGTGATTTGCTCTATCTCCATAGATACTATAATAATTATTTATTATTAATTATGTAAGATGGTGATAACAAAAAAAACCGGCTAAGTTTATTGTGGGCTTCTTCTTGAACAGGGCGCGTTTGGAACCCTAATAGCTTTAGTTTTAAGTTTACGTATTTAGTTATCACAATCAAATCACTACGTAAATTATTTTCGCGTCAAAAGTGCCTTTCAAATGACTATTTGAATAAAGATTATTTGATTTGATTTGAATTTTAATTTGAATTTTAATGCCACTTTTTCAGTCTCTATTTCTGAAACATGAGAAAGACAGCATGTACCAACTAGTGGAACTTGTAGAAGAGAATGAAAGGCGATGGTACAATATAAAAATAGATATAGACCTCTATGACAGAGGAGATACTAACTTTCGCAATAAATGTCAGTCGCCCCATATGACGTCACTAGATATTGCCTACAGACGTAGCACATAGCTACGACGTAGCAACTACGTAGCGCGCGGAATAAATAACCTTTGGAGGGCTTTAATGTCATTGGACACGTTATAGAGTCGTGCACAATATTGTTAGTAGTGTAATATCGAGGCTAGGGTTACCACACGTCTGTTATTAAAATTAGACTTTCCTATTTTATTAAATAGCTATTTTTCTTGGTACATTCACTCCTACGACAAGCTTGTAGAAAAGTCCTACTATAGTGTAGGATTATGTAAATGAGAAACAAGCATGGCTATGAAATATTGCTTTTATGAGATAGCTCTTAATATAATTTGAAGTGGCATGCGATATGGTGATAACAAAAAGAAAATTTACCTGGCTAAGTTTGTTTGGGCTTCTTCTTAGACGGGGGCGCGTTTGGAACCCTCATAGCTTAGTTTTTTTTACGAATGTAGTTATCACCATCAAATCACTGATATGTAAATTATTGACATGTCAAAAGTGCCTTTTAATGTACTATTTGAATAAAGATTATTTGAATTTGAAATTTAGAAAAATCACGTTTGTTTCAATATTTTTGGAGTGATTTGTATGTAAATGGGAATGCATTATGAAAAATAAACTATAACGTTGAGTCCACTTAGAACCTCCGTGGCGAAGCGTATTGAAAAGTGCTAGGTCCTAGAATCGATTTCCGACTCGAGTTTGGTCTGGTGGAAAGCTTAGGCCCTACCACCCTACTAGACATGCAGCTAAGCAATTAAAGGTACTGTTATGATGCCAAGTAGAAACTGACTAGGAGGATCATCAGAGAGGAGTTCAGCCTGCAATGCATCGGTCGCTAATGTGGTGCTGGTAAGCACTTATCATCAGATAACCTACCTGCACGTTTGCTCGAGATGTAAATAAAAAAAACTTGAGAGGTGTCAAGGGATACCCGGATGGAACGAAGTTCCTTTCGATTAATTAGTGAAGGAATTGTAATAAAATTTTATTTTATTTAAGTTATAATAATTTTCTTTTTATTATTAACAAATATAATGTTATATAAACTTAATCAGTAGGCTCAATTTTGTACTCCATCAGCAATATCCGGAACTTGTGCAGAAACACTGTCAGGATTCATTATTATTATTATTTTTTATTATTTGTTATTTACAAAAAACCTGTATACACTCAACAAAAATAATCGTCGCCACACTCACAACAAAAATAATGTATACACTCAACAAAACTAAGCGTCGTCGACACCACACTGTTCACTGCGAAATAGCAATGAAAATATCGGGCTTGCTTTCTATAAGAGAGAGAGAGAGAGAGACAGACAGAGAAACATGCGACGCCGCACAGCTAAAAGTGTCGTGACAGCTTTTCGTAAGAATTTTTTCCGTCTAGCCCTCTTTCACAACGCGCGATAAGGAACTTCGTTCCCAAAAAATAGCTTTAAAAAATTAATTTCCATTCATTTCCATGGGCAACAAAAGGGGAAAATTTCTATGAAAGCGAGTGGGTATCGAAGTTAGAAACACGACAAATACGAAATTAACGTTTATTATAAAAGTTTAGGAAGAAGCCTTTTATCTGATTTCCATGTCCTATGTACATAATGAAAATTATTTATTGTTTAACTCGAATATTGAATTAATATTAACATTTGTGAGCGACTTGCCGTTCCTTGTTGAGGATATTCGTTAATTATCTGCGAACAGTAATCTGGAATCTCTAATCTAATATTCTTTCAAAATAATATAAACGACGAAACCGAATCCGATCTGACGGAGATGTGGAGCATCAGAAGGAAAAAAACACCAATTACAGTGACAAATGTTTAGAACCAATAAAGCAGCCATTTATCATCATCATCATCATGATCAACCCATTACCGGCTCACTACAGAGCACGGGTCTTCTCTCAATATGAGAAGGGTTTGGCCATAGTCCACCACGCTGGCCATGTGCGGATTGGCAGACTTCACACGCCTTTGAGAACCTTATGGAGAACTCTCAGGCGTGCAGGTTTCCTCACGATGTTTTCCTTCACCGTTGAAGCAAGTGATATTTTAATTGTTTAAAAACGCACATAACTCCGAAAAGTTAGAGGTGCGTGCCTGGATTCGATCCGCCGACCTCTGATTAGGAGGCTGACGCCCTAACCACTAGGCTATCACCGCTTCCATTTATATTTTACTTCTATTTTAGTATTTTCCCTTTTTTTTCTAAAAAGCAAATTAATTCTATATCCCTTTTGTGTAAATACAAGATACTGTAGTAATATCGTTGTGAGAAATGTCCCGGATTTTTCCGACAAGTGGAAAAATTGTGCACGATTACTAACGGGGACTACGCTTCAAAAAATTGTGGGACACGTCTCGAATGTATTAAAGAGAATTTCTACTCAGAGAATTTTATATCTTGCATTCCCCATGTGTCGGTGTATGAATACAGAAAATTCCATTGACGTATTCAGGTTATTCCAGACTATTCGACTTGCAATTGTACCTATTTCCTCTAAACTGATGTCATGTACAGTCATTTTTACATCATAAAAGTTTCAAACGTGCTGTCAACTTCTGCACTCCTGGTACTTGTGATTTATTTTCTGGTAAGTCTTGTGAAAAATAATTTACTTTTTGAATAAATTAAAGCTTTTGTGTAAAAAAGCAATTCGTCCAATTCGGCCCGAGGTCCTCAATTCGATGCCCGGTTGGGGCAATAAATTGTTTTCTAGTGGAAGTGAAAATTGACCATCACACCTCCATTGCCTAGGAGAGAACGTCAAGCCATCGGTCTTGCTTTTTATCTCTAACGTAGCTAGTAATTAATAAAACCTTCCAATTAATCAGCACTGAAAGTCAGTGTTAATGGTAAAAACTTCTAGCTTCAATTTTGAGGGGAAAAAGTGATAAGATCGTTGTTTTACGGTGTCGGGTCGAAACGTGCGTAGAGGTTCTAGTGGAAGATTTTGTGTGGTGTTATATTATACAAATCTCCCGGTTGTCGGCGGAATATAGCAAATTATACTTGCTGTTTATTGTTTATCATGGACTTCCGCAAAGTAACGCCTGCTTCTATTCATTATTCGACACGCCTTTATCGGTAGGGTGGTAACTAGCCACAGTCGAAGCCTCCCAACAGACCAGACTCGAGCTGGGAATCGAATCCAGGACCTCCAACTTTATAACATAGTTATACTAACATAGCTTTTAAGCTGTACTACTTTAAAAAAATTAGGCCCTAGTCGCCTCGTGGTGCACCATCACTATTAAATTTATTCTATATGTAAATTTGTCCTTTTGTCAATAGTTATTTCAATGATTATCAACCTATTCAATTCAATGATTGACTGTGTCCGAAGTGGCTTTACGCCATATTAACACATTGTGCCTATTATTAATTACGTCTATCTAATTACGCGCGCTAATGGACCTAATTATTTACCTTTAGAGCATGCTATTTCACGTCAGCAATTTTAGGCAGGGTATTAGCACGTAATTAAGTTATTATTTAATGAATATTAAGTGCTAAATTGAAATTTAGATTTATCTACAGATTTAGATCGTTATCAACTGTTTTAGAGGGTTTCAGGGCTCTCAAGATTATACTATCACATGTTAGGCATAATAATTGGGAACAGAAGCGTCTCAACCAACGCAGAAATGATACTAAGAATTTATTGAATCCTTAAAATATTTGGACCGATCAAGTTAAATATTGAATCCTGTACTACATGATCAACTCATTCTCGGCTCACTAAAGAGCACGGGTCTCCTCTCAATATAAGAATGGTTGGGCCATAGTCCACCACGCTGGCCATTTTGGCGGATTGCCAGACTTCACACGCCTTTGAGAACATTATGGAGAACTCTCAGGCATGCAGGTTTCCTCACGATGTTTTCCTGAAGCAAGTGATAATTTAATTGCTTAAAAACGCACATAACTCCGAAAAGTTATAAGTGCGTGTTCGAACCTCCGACCTCTAATTAGGAGGCTGATGTCCTAACCACTCAGCTATAAAAGCTTCAACTGTACTACATTATACGAATTCAAATACAGTAACCGCTAGATTATCATCATCATCATCATGAACAACCCATAACCGGCTCACTACAGAGCACGGGTCTCCTCTCAATATGAGATGGGTTTGGCCATAGTCTACCACGCTGGCCGTATGCGGATTGGCAGACTCCACACGCCTTTGAGAACATTATGGAGAACTCTCAGGCGTGCAGGTTTCCTCACGATGTTTTCCTTCACCGTCGAAGCAAGTGATATTTTAATTGTTTTTAAAAAACGCACATAACTCCGAAAATTTAGAGGTGCGTGCCCGTATTCAAATCGCCGACCTCTGATTTGGAGGCTGACACCCTAAACACTAGGCTATCACCGCTAGATTAACGAGAGCGAGAATATGGAAAACTATGACTTTTACTGACTTACGCAGATTGGGATAAATCATAATCAATTATAATGTAACTATAGAGTCTCTTTACATTTGGTAAATTTATTATCCCTCAAGGAATACAATATGAAATTTCCGGCATAAAAATAAGTAATAAGCTCACTGGGGAGGCAATAAGTCATTAAGGTTGAGCTCGGACTAATTTGCTCATTATACTCTCCTTCCGTTTATTATATCCTGGTACTTTTTTCGGCTGTGATAGCCTAGTGGTTAGGGCGTCAGCCTCCTAATCAGAGGTCGGCGGTTCGAATCCGGGCACGCACCTCTAACTTTTCGGAGCTATGTGCGTTTTTAAAAATTAAAATATCACTTGCTTCAACGGTGAAGGAAAACATCGTGAGGAATCCTGCACGCCTGAGAGTTCTGCATAATGTTCTCAAGGGCGTGTGAAGTCTGCCAATCGGCACATGGCCAGCGTGGTGGACTATGGCCAAACCCTTCTCATATTGAGAGGAGACCCGTGCTCTGTAGTGAGCCGGTAATGGGTTGATCATGATGATGATGATGATGATGAATTTTTTCGGTAATGTCTATACTATTCATGATTTTGTTCGATTCAATGACTCCGTTACTTAGGAATCGGGTGAGCAATTTACGCCTTTCTGTACATATGAGTCCGCCAATCAACTTGCATGTATTTTTTTATACACTACAAGTTAGCCCTTGACAGCTATCTCACCTGGTGGTAAGTGATGATGCTGTTTAGGATGGCAACGGGCTAACCTGTTAGGTATATGTTAAACCGATACCCCTAAGTGGTTTCTACGCGACACGTCTTTGTCGGTAGGGTGGTAACTAGCCACAGCCGAAGCCTCCCACCGGACCAGACTCGAGCCGGGAATCGAACCCGGAACCTCCAACTTTATAATGCGACAGCGCACGCACTGCGCCACGGATGTCGTCATATTCGAAGGAACTCAGCTCGAGACAAAACATAATTAGTTGTAATGAATAGAAGCAGGCGTTACTTTGCGGAAGTCCATGATAAACAATAAACAGCAAGTATAATTTGCTATACTCCGCCGACAAATCTCCCGGTTGTCGGCGGAGTATAGCAAATAATACTTGCTGTTTATTGTTTATAATTAGTTGTCTTGTACGAGACACAAAGTAAACAAAATAACTGTAAACGCAAGATCAAAGCCGATTAGATCGCGAAGAACAAAGCATTCATGAAGAATATCAGAACAGATTTTAAGTTTATCTAGAGCAAGCTATTGTGGACTCGATGAACAATGAAACACGTTTCTGTAAAGAAATATTTGTACCTATAAATAATATTTTTTAAATTTATATTAACACTAGCTGTTGCCCGCGACTTCGTCTGCGTAGAATTGCTGATTTCCCATGAGATTTGCCGTACGGCCAATGCCCTGCTTCAGAAAGTGAGCTACAGGCTAATGTCAAATTGCCGATTTTCGTGTCTCTAAATTAAAAAACAGTACTTTCATACAAACTTCAAACTTAAAAGAAACATATTTACAAAATTTCAAGCTTGTAGACTTAATAATAAAAAAACTATCCCCTATTTTACCTCCCTTAACAGGTAATATTAAAACAAATTTGATGTACATGTTTTTTTTTTATTTATTGTTATTAATCTTAATGCGAACTTTTGTGTCTCCAACTCTAAAAACAAAGGATTTTCATACCAACTTCCAACCCCTATTTTACCCCCTTAGGGGCGGAATTTCCAAATATCCTTTCCTAGCTAACATCTCTTAACTATAAACTACCTACTTGCTAAATTATAGCTTTATACGTACAATATTTTTTGAGATCTCGTGTTTAATCAGTAAGTATGTAAGTAAGTACGTAAGTGACTTTTCGCTTTTATATATATCGATATAGGTACTTTAAAGTTGAATTTCACATATACTATATAACATAACATCCCTGTACAGGTAGGAAAAGCAAATATAATCTTTATTAACATTGCAAGAGAGTCTAGTTTTGCATGTAGGTTCTGTTGTGTATAGTTAGTTGTAGATTGTAGTGACGTGTCATTAGATAAGGCTTTTGTTCAACGGTCGAGTGTATAGGCTGGTACTCGCTGATATGATTATGAGGATGACAACAAAGTACTCAACGTAAACCAAAATAGGTCATAAACGGTATATACACAATAGTTTATGATCGTCGTTCCGTTTCATATGATTTACCGTGTATGAACTTTTTTCAAATTCAAATTCAAATAATCTTTATTCAAAAAGTCTTTTAAAAGGCACTTTTGAAGCGTCCGAATTTACATAGTAGTGATTTGATGGTGTTAACTACATTCGTAAACTAAAGCTATGAGGGTTGCAAACTTTATTTTAATACTTTTTATTCTAATCCTTTTATTTATTGGATAGAAGTACATATACATTTTTTTTTATAAAAACTACAAGTTAGCCGGCTATATCACCTGGTGGTAAGTGATGATGCAGTCTAGGATGGTAGTGGGCTAACCTGTTAGGGGTATGGTAAACCCACACTCCTAATTGGTTTCTACGCGACATCGTGCCGGAACGCTAAATAATGCTTGGTGACACGTCTTCGTCGGTGGGGTAGTAACTAGCCATGGCCGAAGCCTCTCACCAGACCAGAGTCGAGCCGGGAACCGAACCCCGGACCTCCAACTTTATGCGCCACGGAGGTCGTCTATTTACATTACATTTGAAACATTTGAATTTACATTTGGAATTCCATGATATATAATACAATGAATATTTAAACAGCACAAAATGTCAAAGTTTTTTTTTTTAATTATACCCCAACTGCTGCACCGATCTTGGTGACATTTGTCATATTCATCATCACAAGAGTCTCTCGTGATTTTTACTCGCACAACTCGTATATAATTGATAGAAGCCTACAATATTCTTAGAAACCCCTTGCCTAATTGCAAAAGGGCCGTAATCGATTCATTCGTTCCCGGAGTAAAAAGAATCATTTACTAGGACAGTATGTTAAGTAATGTAAATTAGTACAAGGAAAAATTTCTCCACGTTGGAGGAAGTTAATGGAAACTTTTAAAGCTTACGCGGACTGGGCTTTTGTAGGGATATCGGACAATGAGCCTCGTACTGCTAATGGAAAAAGTCTGCGTTTGCCTTACCAAAAGCAATTATAATCCTTATACACCATAATTTAAAGTTTACTTCGGGATATACGTTATTCTGTTTTACTTACAGTGAATTGCATACTGTTCGCAGAAATTTGACTTATATCCTCGAGGTAAGAGAGTCTATTTTTGTGGAGCTTTTTTAAACCAATAGGTACTATGATTCTGCTACGAGACGTAACCTAAAATGGGTAATAAAGTGTGAAATGAGGACATGAACACCTGAGACTTAATTTAGTTCTCTGTACCTACGAACTGAAAAATAGTGCGGTGATTTATTTTCAGCTCTTAAACATAACGTATCTTAAAATCATGACCATCATGACCAACGTATTGCCGGCTCACTACAAAGCACGGGTCTTCTCTCAATATGAGAAGGGTTTGGCCATAGTCCACCACGCTGGCCATGTGCGGCGTGCTATTTCACACGCCTTTAAGAACATTATGGAGAACTCCCAGGCGTGCAGGTTTCCTCACGATATTTTCCTTCACCGTTGATGCATATACTTCACATAGCTCCAAAAAGTTAGTGTCCGGGTTCGAACCCCCGACCTCTGATTAACCCTTATGCTATCACAGCTTTAGGAGTCTTAAAATACAGCAGGTATTTTGAAATTATTTAGAGAAGTTATATTTACAATACACAAAAGTATGTTAGGAGGAATCACGGTATCACTCTAGCTTTTTTCGAATTCGTTTAAGGCGTTCTATTCTGTTTGTCATTAAACATTCGTCAGGTTTTTGCATTGCATTACAACAATAAGCAATCATGATTGTAGCTCTAGACTCAATTAGTAACAATTTGAATATACAGTCACAGTAAATAAAAGGGAATGAAACAGTTTAATGGATCAGTTGTAAAACTAGGGATCCATCAAGGACCTATATGAGGACCTTAACTTTACCTTATATTCTTCAATGACCTCATAAAAAGATTACCGAAATACAATAGATATCATTGTAAAACATGCATACATGCTAACAAATATAATTAAGATATTATAATGGATGTCGGTTAGTAAAACATCATTTATTCATGCAGCTCTAAGTAGATTATAAGTTGGAAGGTTTAATGGGATTCTAAAATTGTCCGTCCAAAACTTTGTGTAAGGACTTTGGGCTATAGCTAACAATTTAACTTTAAAATGAGGTTTGTGACGTGTAAGCTGTTTTTAGCATTTTGGTCATGTAAATTGGACAAAGTTTGAGCTTTTCTTCACCTTCCCCTTAATTTTTTTTCTTCTTACAAACCACATGGTGTAATGGTTCAACTTTTTAAGATGCTCTCTACAGACACCTATTTAGCTGCGTAGCGATTCACTAAATTTTATTTTCTTCTTACTGGTATCTTGGTATTTGCATTTCGGTTATATATTGCGTGAATTGCTCTAACTCCATAGCTAGTTATAATTTATTATTGATTATGTGACATGGTGATGACTAAAACAAAAAAAAACGGCTAAGTTTGTTGTAGTGTTGTCGGTGTCTTCTTAGAACTGGGCGCAATTGGAACCCTCTTAGCTTTAGTTTTAAGTTAGCGAGTGTAGTTATCACCATCACCTCACGAATTAAAATAACGGAAAATCTTTTATATATGAACGCTTCCTAGATGCCTGCAATGGTATACAGTAATAAAGGTTAACATGTATAAAGCTATTGTGAATTAGAATTTGGAAATTATTTGGTACTTAGTGCTTACATAAAAGCCAAAGGTTATGAAAAACTGTTTTTTTTTAATTGATCTTAATTACTTTGGAATTGATTGATTCATTCATAACAATCTTCTAGTTACAGCTGGATATTACAGGTTATCGTCGGCTGGGGCAAGTATTTTAAAAATTAATCTCTTATCGTATTAGGGGAAATGAAAGTCAGTAGAAAATCCAATTAAAAATTAATGAATTCGCGGAAATAACTAGCTTTATTCAAAATCAGACGGAGCGGAATATTTCTACTTTTAAAGAAATATTTTTATGTGAGATAGAATAATAATTATTTTTCTTATAGCCCTAGGTGTTGCCTGTGAATTCGTTCGCCCTATTTTTTATATATCGCCTGGTATATAAAAAATAGGGCGAATATTATATCTATATAATATATCTATATTATATAGATCGTAAGTATCGTAGGAGTTTTTAAAAAACCCTATGGAATAAGTGACATTTGTAGTTTAAGACTATACTATGTCTCACTCCTGTTTTCGTTAACTTTCCTAACATATATGACCTCCTTCGCGTCGACATATAAATATTATGTTTTCTTATATAATCCATCTCCATTTAAAATTTCAACCAAATTCTGTAGCTCTATAGTTACGGCGTGGTAGAGTGACAAAATTCCACACAAGCTAAATTTGTTAGATTGTTGCGATTAGATTTCATGAAATTGAACTGATGAACGTGAAATTCTTACGACTGTCAATTGTTTTTTAAAGTTTAACGTTGTACTAAGTTAGTTTGCTCAATGTGATCCAACCTTGCAAAGTCAATAACCGCGGTGCATAGCGGTCTTCGCCCCTTATCGAGAAATCGATAAACGCCTCCCTCAGCATGGGACACGTACTAAAGTAAATGAATAAATTATGAAAAAAAAGTCAGCTTACAGCGTCGGTTTGATGCTTTATTGCCTATTAAGATCGCGTCAGAAGAAGAAGTTATATAAATTACATGCATACTGTCTAAAAAGGAGTGAGTAAAATGTTTTCAGGGTCTATTCGAGTATTTTTTTTTATACACTACAAGTTAGCCCTTGACGGCAATTTCACCTGATGGTAAGATGATGCAGTCTAAGATAGTAGTGGGCTAACCTGTTAGAGGTATGGTAAACCCACACTCCTAAATGGTTTACGTGCCGGAACGCTACGTCTTTGTTTGTAGGGTGGTAACTAGCCACGGCCGAAGCCTCCCACCAGACCAGACTCGAGCCGGGAATCGAAACCAGGACCTCCAACTTTATAATGCGACAGCGCACATACTGCGTCGCGGAGGTCGTCAAAAGTTACAAGACTATATTTTATATATATATATATATATATATATAATAATAAAATATAATTAATCTGCGTGTTTTTATAACGTTTCTTTTTAATTATTACGTACAAGTTGGAAGTTGAAGCAAGTGATATTTTAATTCCTTAAAAACGCACATAACTCAGAAAAGCTAGAGCGTCTCCGGTCGAACCACCGGTCTCTGATTAGAGGCGGACGTTCTAACCACTAGGCTATCACAGCTCACAGCTTAGAGTTCATAACATGACGTAAATTTGGCACATGCTAGCGAAATCGGCTGGAGAAATGTGTCTAACGCCAGACCACACCTGACTGTTATTGTCTATTTTAGTTTCATTGGGTTCCGTATACAAGAGCGTGTGACGCAGAGTGAGGGAGAAAATGTGTTTATTTCTTTTTTATTGACTATGAACCGTCAACAAAATTACACATACTCGCATATATGTTACAAAAAATATGCCTCAGGTTCGAAGTACATGTGTTACCCCAATTGTAGGCAGTCGCATTGTGCATATGTAGACAAAACAGTGGTGCAATGACTATACTAATAAACTAAAAATTAAGATAAATATTTAAATTAAAGAGATATATTGATACAACAGAATAAATAGCCTTAAATAACAAAAAAAATTGAAGTGAAAATTGACATACAATAAACAGGAAAAAACTATCATAGGCGCTCAGGCATTATATTGTTCTGTTATTATTGACACACAGTCATCCATCTAAACTTGAGGAGCTCCGGGTGATGGATCAGACGTATCCTCACCCGTCGAGCCTAATCCTCGGGTCATAAGGTCAATGTTCATGGCGCATTGACGAATGGAGTTAGGGGCCCCGATCATAGGCCCTCGGTGGAGGGTCTGCCTCGGCGGCCGCCGCTGGCTGGGTTGCGGTCGAGTTCGCGGGTGTTCCCGTGACCCAGCCACCAGGCGACGCGTAGGAGCATCGCTGGGTTCTAGTAGGTATTCTGGTCGCCAGTCCGGCCGCCGGCGAGTCCAACATACCCCGTCGGAAGCGACGCAGTCTTGACTGTGTCGCTTCCGGAGGGGATGCGTAAACGCATTTCCCAGCGGGGGGAAAAAAAAATATCCATCTAAACTTTCGCATTTAAAATTTAGTTAAACGGTAGTAAGTTTCATTGGAATAAACGTTTTAATATAATTTTGATACGATGATTTTTTCATATTAGCACTTGTTAATCATCGCTTTGTAGGCTGTTTCAAACCCGAGAAGTAAAGTAAAATGGCCTTAGAATTTCGCCAATTTAAACTATTCAAATGGGTTTCCACAGGGGACCGTTTTTATTTCATTCACGAATAATAATAAAATCTGCTCGGAGGCGTGTCCGTCTATAAATAGAGGGATATTTCAGTTATTCGCACGCTTGGTTTGAAGCCAAATCGCGTGAAAATGTTAAGTCGCCATAGTATTTCAGGGCTTTTCGGATGAAAGCAAAGGATATAATACCAGCACAGCCGTTCTACCCAGCGGTTTAGATATTTGACGTCGTAATTTTTTTTTTATCCACTACAATTTAGCCCTTGACGGCAATCTCACCTGATGGTAAGTGATGATGCAGTCTAAGATGGTAGCGGGCTAACCTGTTAGGGGCATGGTAAGCCCACACTCCTAATTGGTTTCTACGCGACATCGTGCCGAAACGCTAAATCGCTTGGCGACACGTGCCCGGTTTCGAACCCCCGACCTCTGATTAGGAGACGGACGCCCTAACCACTAGGCTATCACATATTTAAGAAATGTTATTATTAAGATGAAATAAATATTCCAAAAACGGCGTAAAACAAACACATGTTTTTGAAATATCGCCCCAACGTCAATGCTTTTTTTTACATTTTCCCTGTTATAATAATTATATTGTTAGGATGAAACGTCGTGTTTTTGAGCGTGAAAATGTAATTTACTTTCGCTACATTCATCGCGGCTTGTTTTTAAAAGAAGAAAGATAATAGCTAAATTATTCAAATTTCATCTTGCGGATTTTACCCATCTGGGTATTTGCTCTTATCTTTTATATTTTTATGGGTTCGTGGGTCTTTTAATGGCTTTATAATATGATTTTCTATAAAGAACGTTAGGGGACCAATTCTTTATTGGGGTTCCGTAATCTAAATCTGTAATTGGCCGTATTATTATTGCAGTCGCACTAGGGTACCTACTGTTACCCGGCTAAGTTTGTTGTGGGCTTCTTCTTAAACAAGGGCGCGTTTGGAACCCTCATAGCTTTAGTTTTATCTGATCAATGTAGTTATCACCATCAAATCTCTACTATGTAAATTATTGATACGTCAAAAGTGCCTTTTAAAGTACTATTTGAATAAAGATTATTTGAATTTGAATTTATATCTACAAAAATACATTATAACCTATAACTATTGAAACTAACTAATATTAACGCCAAAAATGTGACTTCAAAAAGCCTGTATTTTTTTTATATAGTACAAATGAGGCCTTGATGGCAATCTCACCTGATGGTTAGTGATGATTGCAATCTAAAATGGTAGCGGGCTAATCTGTTAGGGATACGTTAAACCTATACTCCTACTTGGTTCTACGCTACATCGTGCCGGAACGCTAAATCGCTTGGCGACACGTCTTTATCGCTTATATTCTCAACGCAATATCAAAACTATGATAGGAAGGTGAAATGAAATTTCCATACACGGTCAAGAATGTGAGGCTATGAAATTTCTTCTTATAGCAATTTCTGCAGGAATTATGCAGGACTTATGCAGTTTAAACTAAATAAAAAAAAAAGACGGGTTGCACTCCGGGAGTGCCGGCAGAAGTGAAAACTTGATTATTAACGTTGAGCATGTTTGATATTTTGGAATGGTTAGGGAATAATTTTGCACCAATTGCTTTATCAGTATAAAAGTACTATCATTTATGTGGTAGAATACAATATTCATTTATTGCGCTATCGTACACAAACATGACAATTTATATTACATTAAAAATTTAACACTTTAAAACTATTACAATTATTTTACATTAAAAAGTTTATCTATATCAATTTCCATATTTTAAGCACTTTACATTCACGAATTTTACGAATACACAACAATGTGATCACTACACAGACGGTCGAGCCATCAGCTGTCACCATCCATGGATGCGCGTGGCACGCTGTAACATACACGAACATTCGCGCAAGCGCCCTGCGCTGTCTAAACGAAACAGTAGGCCCAGGCATACATTTTCGCCGCGCCGTAGAGAGGGGATAGCTGTCTACTCTCCATCCGTCTTACGCTTTTTCGATCAGATCACGTGTCCTGACGCGAGTTTAAGATTTTATACCCATTACAGAAAAAGTGCTCAACGCCGCTAAAGAAGTTTTCACTTCAAAAATGTGTGTTTAATTTCTATGCATTCAAAATCATTAATCTCATTGTGGCGAAACTTTGGCAGGTTGATTTGAAAACTGGACGTTAAAAGGGTATTAAAAGGGCCCATAAAATCTATATATAAATAATTTTTAACGTGGAATTTCAACGCATGCCTGTTACATATAAAAACAAATATCTCACTCATCTGTTGATAACATATTTTTAGCGTAATAAAAATTAGGTATTCAGACTAGGTATTCAGGAAAAACGTTTTTTAAAACTGTTTTTTTTTTTTAATAAAATGAACGTTATTTGTAATAATCTGTTTCATGAAAGTTTTACTAGTTCTGTTTTTATTAGAAACGAAATATTAGGTTTAGTGGTGTGGTCACTACGGATCACGATTTACGAGGTCCAGAGCCAAAAAATATGTCATATGGTTTTATTGTATTATGAGCCGAAAACTAGTAACCTACAGTTACATCTATGATGATATCATCACCATCACTTCAGAGCACGGGTCTCCTCTCAATATGAGAAGGGTTTGGCCATAGTCCACCAAGCTAGCCACGTGCGGAATGGCAGTCTTCCCACGCATTTGAGAACATTATGGAGATTTGTCTAGTATGCAGGTTTTCTAACAATATTTTCCTTTTAAACCGTTGAAGCAAGTGATATTTTAATTGCTCAAAAACGCACATATTTGGTCTGGAGGCAGGCTTTGGCCGTGGCTAGTTACCACCCTACCGACAAAGACGTGTCGCCAAGCGATTTATATAGATAGAAATCAATTAGGAGTATGGGGTTTCCATAGTCCTAACTAGTTAGCCCGCTACCATCTAAGACTGCATCATCACTTACCATCAGGTGAGATTGCTGTCAAGAGCTAACTTGTAGTATATAAAAAAAAACTCCGAAAAGTGACATCACGCGATCGAACCCCCGATCGCTGTTTAGGAGGCAGAGTCTTACCACTGGGCTATCACAGTGAAGATGACATACGGCAATTTGATATTGTATTTATTTAACACATCAAATTGAAGAAATAAGTCTCTAGTGGTAAAAGGTTCACCATCCTAGAGCATTTTTTTTTTTTTAAATTGGTCCGTAAGCAGTAAAAGGTCTGCCATCGCAATGTGGATAGCTAGGTGACATACGTTTGTCTAGATCTCCCAGAGGTGTCGTAACTTCATCACACGTGATGATCCATCGTCCCTGATGTGAGGAAACGTGCCGGTAATTCTTTTTGAACCCCTCTAAGGACCATTTTCAAGTAATTTGTTACGACCCTAAGGGTCGCTTTAGGGTTGCCATTTACAATTTTATTAATAAGATGGTTATTTTTAATTAATATTTATAATTTAATGTTTTTGGTTTCTTAGTTTTCTTATCTTAATGGTTTGTTTGTTAATAACCCAAAAATATGAAAGTATTAAGAGCTCTGTACTTAAGAGATTATTTCGATATTATAGTTATCATCAATTAGGCCTAAATAATATTCTATTGCTGGGAACAGGTCACCTCTTTATGGGGCCATCTTTATCAAGCTATTGGATGTAGCCAAATGGTATATATATATCCCAATTGAAAACTTATAAAAACCAAATTTCCTCTAGGTTACTATTATTTATGTCAATAGTATCGAATACAGTACACGCCAGGTGGTGCATGACGAGCGCTGTACACAAAATTTTAAACGTCCATTGGTTACAAATGCACATGGTAAAGTAAACTCAAAAAGGCAATGTACCAAATAATGCATGATCAAATGTTAAAAATTAAAACAATAATTTTTTGTATAGTGTAGCAGATAGTTTGAGTAAGAATTATTATCGGTGGATAATGATATTATTACTGTATCAAATATATTGACTTTAGGCACAAAATTAAGACATTAATTGATGAAATAAGAAAATAACAGTTAAACTCATGAATGACATAAAATATATAATATTATTACTATATTGTACTGGGATCGATGTCTTATCGTGCTCGCTGTGACCAGCAAAGTCTGGTACCATAAATAATTATGGTATCAGACTTTTCGTAACACTAATGTAAGGAACCTCAGAACCTTATCAATTAAACTGTACCCAGCACGGCTTAAGAGGCAAGCTCTAATAAATTACTGAGTTGACAACCCTACTCCATCGAACAAGAGCCATCTCCATGCATTAAGTCACGTCAGCGTCAGGTTGACCCAAATCACAAGTAAATGGACGAAGAATCGATTCCTTTGTGCGGAAAGCTGGAAAAATCCCCCCCATTTCAAATTTAAATATTTTTCTCAATCATCTCGATATGAAATACTCGATCACAATGCCTACTTCCCAAATTATATATTATGGTAATGAAAGCGGTGGTGGGCTATCATAGTCATTTAGACTAGTGTTCGAACTTCGGCCTACCTTTAGGGGTTGCTGAGAGCTTCCCTTTAGGAGCTGGGGTGCCGGGGACCGAGATCAACCCCTTGTAACTCTTAGGAGTTCTATGCGTTTTTAGTTCAGTATTTTTTTATATACACCACAGGTTAGCCCTTGACGGCATCTTACCTGATGGTAAGTGATGATGCGGTCTAAGATGGTAGCGGACTAACCTGTAAAAGGTATGGTAAACCCATACTCCTAATTAGTTTATACACGACATCGTGCCGTAACACTAAATCGCTTGGTGACACGTCTTTGTCGATAGGGTAACTAGCCACTACCGAAGCATCCTGCCAGACAAAAATTAAAACAAAAAGGTTTTATTCGTGTACAAACATCTGTGAAGGGTTCATATTTTAATGTATATATGTACTACTACATTCGTTAATTTAAAACTAGGAAAGTTCCATAGGCACCCAGGTCTAAGAAGAAGCCAACAACAAACTTAGCCGGGTTATTCGGAATAATCGAATATTTTCATATATCTCCAAATGGGTGGAGAATCAAATAAAAGGGCATGAAGTGTATAATATTACAATTAGACACGTTTTATTTGTGTTTGGGGGTTTCAACTCAGCGTTTACATGATCATAACATATTCGCATTCAAAACGGAATGTCTCATTTATTATTCCGAACCAATTAAACCGCGGGGTGGAATCTGTTTCGGAATTCAAATTGTTTTATTTGACTTGATTGATTGGTTACACGATAAACGTGACTTTTTCTGTTTGTACCCATACTCCTCCGAAACGGCTCAACCGATTCGTATGAACTTTTTATGCATATTCAGTAAGTCTGACAATCAGCTGCTATCTATTTTCAAGTGATAAGGGGTGTCCACCCCAAAATATTATTTTTTATTTTTTGGGTATTTTTGTATTATGTGGCATTAAAAAATACATGCAACCCAAAATTTTCATCCTTCTATCGCCAACCCCTATTTTTAATAGTAATTTTAGTAATTTAATCATTTGTCATCCGGCTCGATAACTAAACAATTACCGTCCGTTCATTCAGTATTGTGAATGTTTTAAACTCTAATTCGACTAAAATTTCCCTGAGCTTATTGTAAAGCTAGAATGTTTGAACATAAACAATATTTATGATATTTTTATATTCCCTCATCGTTCACAGCGCTCCATGCCTCTTTCATTCATATACTACATCCTTACACATAATAAGTTAGTTTTTTTTCTACAATAGAAATTTCCTAAAAATAATTTATATGTCAAAACAACGTTTGCCGGGTCAGCTAGTAATATATATATGTATTAACGCTTTAACAGAGTCTATAATTGCTTATATATTTTAGGTTTGTACTATATATTTTCAATCAAGCTGTCTTTGAGCAAAATTTGAACATACGATATTTTAATATAAAGTACATATTACGAACGTAACGTTACCTGTCACCCAATAACGCGGCTTTTCATGTCATCACGGATCATGTAGTTTCATTACGAGACGTGTGCACAGTGCCAAAATGAATTTCATCCTTTAACCAGGCTGATACATGACTACCTTTGAACTTTTAATTACGACCTTCAAGGTTTTGCATACTTCCATTAATGGGATGCCACCCAACATAGACTATATCTATATCGGGTGACTGTACAAAAATAGAACCGCTCTCCGGTGCCTGAGTCTCTGCTATATCAATTATGTCTCAATGGTCAATCAGTGACATTTTCACTCTAGTAAAATAAGTTTTAATAACATTTATTACACGGTTTAACGTTGGATAGTTAGAGGAAACTAGTGTTTATTAATTTTATTAGATAATATAGTAGGAAACCGTGACTATCAAATTCAAATTCAAATAATCTTTATTCAAATAGTCCTTTAAAAGGCGCTTGTGACGCGTCAATAATTTACAAAGTAGTGATTTGATGGTGATAACTACATTCGTTATCTTAAAACTAAAGCTATGAGGGTTCCAAACGCGCCCCGGTCTACGAAGAAGCCCACAACAAACTTAGCCAGGTAATTTTTTTTTTGTTATCACCATCTCACATGCCACTTAAAATTATATTAAGAGCTATCTTATTAGAGCAATATTTCACACCCATGCTTGTTTATCATTTACGTAATATTTTACACTATAGTAGGACTTTTCTACAAGCTTACGTTTTATATAAAGTTTGAAATTATTGAGAGACATCCCAGAAATTTCATTAGGCAATTTGTTATAAAATTGTATACCTTTAAAAGAATTTCAATTTTTTTGTAGTCTAGTAGCATGCAACACAAGTTTATTTTTACTTCTGATGTTAAGATTGTTGCAATCGCATTTTTTATTGAATATCATTTGGTCCCAGAGTTCTGTACCAAACTTCTAATGGGGTTTCCACCCCACACCCGATTCCTTGCCATAGATATTTGTCTTGCACAAATGTTAAAAACAGTCACGAAACTGTCAAAGTAAGGCAGTAGCGGTATATGCTATAAAAATGCAGTGACTATATTTAAATGATGGAATAACCCAAGCACGTTTCTAAAGTTTTATGCTGTTTATTAGTGGACTGAGTTTGATGGGACCTTTAAAGGCAGTTGGCCGTTTATACGTGGCAATACCAAAAACCCAGGCTGTTTTTGATATTGCCACGTATAAGAAGGTGAGTATTTATAACTAGTATAAATATCCGTTATTTTTAAATACTACTTTTTAATCAAAAAATATAGTAATACAGAAGAATGATTTACAAGTCACACTTTAGCTCCGGTATTCAATAGAATATTCATTTCAAATAATGAATACAAGCAGGCGTTACTTTGCGGAAGACCATGATAAACAATAAACAGCAAGTATAATTTGCTATATTCCGCCGACAACCGGGAGATTAGTATAATATAACACCACACAAAATCCTCCACTAGAACCTCTACGCACGTTTCGACCCGACACCGGATCATCCTCAGGAGATGTTGACTTCACAAGCGCGAAAAGTAAGTTTACTTTTCGCGCTTGTGAAGGGATTTTGTGTGGTGTTATACTATACTAATCTCCCGGTTGTCAGCGGAATATAGCAAATTATACTTGCTGTTTATTGTTTATTCATTTCAATTCAATTTCATTAATAAGTGAAATATAACGGAAGCGGTATGTGTCACAAAATCACTTAAGAAAACCAGGAAATTCAAGAAAATAAAAGAATAAAACCAGATTGGTTTCCTGGCAATTTAAACAGTGCGGCGTGGGATTTGATAATAGACTAAGATGGCTTACCTGTTACGGGTATGGTAAACCCATACTCCTAATTGGTTTCTACAGCGACATCGTATCGGAACGCTAAACCACTTGGCTTCACGTCTTTGTCGGTAGAGTGGTAACAAGCCATCAGACTATAGCCTAGAATCGAACTCAGCACCTCCAAGTTTATAATGCGAAAGCCCACGCGCTGTGCCACAGAAGCCGTCCGTTTCTTTTATTATGAACCGCCATAGCTCGAGTGTAAGGCGGTAATGTATAAAGTGCGCTTAGCCTTCACCATGATCAACCCATTACCGGCTCACTACAGAGCACGGGTCTCCTCTCAATATGAGAAGGGTTTGGCCATAGTCCACCACGCTGGCCATGTGCGGATTGGCAGACTTCACACGCCTTTGAGAACATTATGGAGAACGCTCAAGCGTGCAGGTTTCCTCACGATGTTTTCCTCCACCGTTGAAGCACGTGATATTTTAATTGTTTAAAAACGCACATAACTCCGAAAAGTTAGAGGTGCGTGCCCGGATTCGAACCGCCAACCTCTGATTAGGAGGCTGACGCCTTAACCACTAGGCTATCACCGCTTCAGCCTTACATCTGACTGTAGGCTGCACAAAGACAAATTACACTCCATAGAATATCTGAACCCTACACGCACTTGGCCGATTCCTTTCAAGGATTTTGCGACGCGGGCTTATTGTATTAACAATATGAATGTAACGCTTAATTCCCTCACAGGAACGTTGACTGCTTCTGGTGGTATTATAGCGACGTTATTACATTTCTCGCAAAAATAGTGTTGCCATATCACGTAATTGGTTTTCTGCCTCCCAAATACATTATGAAGGAAGAAAGAAATAATACATTTTATGAATACGAAACAATTAATGTAACAATAGATTACCTATTTGCAATCATATAAATTAAAGTAAGACATTACATATAATTAATTATACTGATTATATATTTTTTTAAACAATTAAAATATCACTTGCTTCAACGGTGAAGGAAAACCTCGTGAGGAAACGTGCACGCCTAAGAGTGAACAAAGCTGTATCTACGTAAAAATTAGCAAATTATCATCCTTATTTAAAAAATGGTAGTATAATATAGTATAAAGCTTTAAGTAGATCATTTATTTATTCAAAGTGCCACCAACAGAATTATATGTGAAAAAATAAACCTTTTTAATAACCTTAAGTGCTAGGATATACATATAAATCAACTTAGAGGTAAGTACAGCATGCCTAATAACGCAAGTCGACGCTAATAAGTCGCTAATAATATAATATGCAAATTTATTATTTAAATTAATTAACAGCAAATACCAAAAAACAGAAAAAAAAACTTATTACAAAAGAACAGAATAAGTAACCTTTGTTTTATTAATATAATAACGAATAAAGTCATTAAATTTACAAAGCATCATTTCAAAATGATTTTTACTGAGCATATTTTATTGTGACTATCGTTATATTTTCTTATTGGCATCAAACATAAAATACTTAAACAATTTCACTTGTCAGACAGATAAGACATCTATTTTTTTCACTGTACCATGCACTACGAGGCACGGGAAAGAAACAATTTCAACGTCCTAAATCTGAGCTGACATTTCTTACAAATTTTTTGACACGAATTAAGAAAAAAACGAATACCCACTTTTTTGGTCTGACCTGACATAAAACACCATTCCGAATTTACAGCTTTAAGACTTTTCGGGCACAAACGTATCAAATAAATGCCTGATATTGAAAGGTTATTAATTCTGAGTTGGACAGATAATTTACCGAAATACAGCATTTTGTTTTATGGCAATCTGATAGCTGTCACGTACACAATTTGGGGGTAAGGGTACGCTCACAATGCAAGTAGATTGCTTTGTTTATTTTGCGTACATTCAATTCGTCGCAAAGACAATTTAGGAAGCTGTGAAGTACCTACTTTCTTATATATTTTTTGATTTCTTCTAGATTCTTTTACAATTTTTAAATTGGTGTGTTTTAATAATTTACTTTTTGTGTTTCTATTAAGTTGTTCAATCAAAGTCTATCTATTTATCTATCTATCTACTTTTCTATTATGGTGAATGCCACAAATTGGATAAAAAAAATTCGATCAACACAAAATCGATATTATTATAACATATGCGTAAGTTGCTTAGCATTTTTAGGTTATTGCTCTTATTTATGTTTTACGAACCTATGATTTTTTAAAACCTATATTTCTTTTTGACAGATGGGTAGAGGCTAACTTGTTCGGAGTATGGCAGTTTGGGCCAATGTCTCCCCTATAGGTCATAATTATAACATGCTTATAAAGAGGAACAAAAATCAGCAAAATAATATTACTGATAAGATAACCTTTAATGAGTTTAGACATAACGTATGAAATTGCTTGGCGGTATCACATACGAAGGTAGTCTAGTAACTAGCTAGCCGAAAAAGCATATTTTGCATTTGGGCTTTCGATGTTTGTTTTATGCAGATCTCGGAGACACCCAATATTTGCTGAAGGTGATGAGCCAATTTTACTGGATAGGAATTCCACATTACCCGCTCTTGCCGAGGATAGATAATATTTCAGTACAACATTTTGTTTCATTGCAATCGCAAAATATTTCTTACAATCACTGTCATAAAAGTTATATAAAAAATAAAGTTAAAGTTATAGGTAATGTGAGAACTACTAACTAATACGGCTATTTTTATATATTATATTTATTAAATAATGAATAAACAAATATCCATGATAAACAATATACAGCGAGTATAATTTGCTATATTCCGCCGACAACCGGGAGATTTGTATAATATAACACCACACAAAATCTTCCACTAGAACCTCTACGCACGTTTCGACCCGACACCGGATCATCCTCAGGAGATGTTGACTTCACAAGCGAGAAAAGTAAAGTTCTTTACTTTGTGTAGTGCGTAGAGGTTCTAGTGGAAGATTTTGTGTGGTTTATTATACGAATCTCCCGGTTGTCGGCGGAATATAGCAAATTATACTTGCTGTTTATTGTTTATTATATTTATTGGTAATATTCATTGTATTTAGTATATACGCGTATATTGCGCGGCTACCTTCTAAATACAGTGTCTAATTTCCCCAGACAAACCTTGTCTTAAAGAGATTGCTTAAGCAATAAGACCGTATATTTTGACTTTGCATACTTTTTTAATTAGTGTCCCACGATGAATTTTATTAATAGTCTATGTGCTATAAAGATTATCTATTTATGTAACCGCGTCAAAAAAAACGCACGGAAATGTTTCATTGTGCATAAACTCTTAGAGCTACTGATAACGTATTTATTATAATATACACGAGCGACCAGTCGTGATTACGGCCTAGGCAAATGATTGATAACGTAGATTGCTATCCATAATGCTAGGGACTGTTTTGATTGGTCGATAGCCCGTGGGGTCAGGAAAAGTCTCGTAAAAACACTCATGGAACGTAGATAGAAAATGTAATTATCATTTTTCAATACGGGCTATAATTCTTAGCTTTATAATGTCCCATTGCTGAGCGAAGACTTACTACCCAATAGGAGATAAAATGCAGACTAACTCCGTGACGCAGTGCGTACGCTTTCGCATTATAGAGTTGAAGATCCTGAGTTCGATTCCCGGCTCGAGTCTGGTCTGGTGGGAGGCTACGTCTAGCTACCACCCTACATACAAAGATGTGTCGACAAGCGATTTAACGTTCCATCACGATTTCGTGTAAAAACCAATTAGGTGTGTGGGTTTACCATACTACTTACTGGTTAGCCCGCTACCATCTCAGACTGCATCATCACAAGGTGAGATAGCCGTCAACTTGTAATGTAAAAAAACCAACGTTGTTTACTCCTATCAGTTATTATCACAGAACTTCCCTTAATTATCACAAATCTTCGTAACGGAAATCGAACTTAGCGCTTCGTAATCCGTATTCAAACATGATTACAACTAGTCCACAGAGGCTGTCACATTACATTATTACTTGGAGATAGTAACTCTTCATAGAAGACAGTGTTTTATGGATATATGAAGTGCATGTCACTGGCAAAGAGGTATTTAATATCCTGAACGGAATCCTCAGAATATGAATGTTCCAGCGAAATAGAATGGAGATACTTGGTTTGTTATGAATGGAACTCTAGAGATTAAATTTCTATTTTTAGTTTTAAAAGCTGTGATAGAAAAGTGGTTAGGACGTCCGCTTCCTAATCAGAGATCGGGTTTCGATCCCGGGCACGCACTAACTTTTCTTAGTTATGTGCGTTTGTAAGCAATTAAAATATCACTTGCTTCAACAGTGAAGGAAACTTCGTGAGGAAACCTGCATGCCTGAGAGTGCATAATGTTCTCAAAGGCGTGTGAAGTCTGCCAATCCGCACATGGCCAGCGCGGTGGACTATGGCCGAATCCTTCTCATATTGAAAGGAAACCCGTGCTCTGCAGTGAGCCGAGAATGGGTGGATCATGATGATAAACATACTGAACGACTTAATTTAGAACATTAAGTCGTACTATAAATCTGGACCGTCGCTGATAATGTCTTTAGTATTTAATTACTTTAACAGCTCCCTAACAAGTCTTAATGAAAACAGGCGCCATTAATGTCAACAGCGCTAACAGCTTCCCTTTCCTATTAGCTGTCGACGACAATTACCCACAGTCTATATTGAATTATTCTGCTTGAATTCACGGAAAAATTATTCGTGTACATTGAAATGTTCTCCTGGTATTTCCTGCTCCCCTGGTACTTTATTTTATTTTTATTTTTTTATTATTAAACTAGTTAAATAATAAAAAATATAAAAATAAATTACACATTAACTACATTAAAATAGTCACAATCTATATAAAACAACAAAAAACATTTCAGAAGAACAAACACGAGATAGTGACTTTCTAGAAATGACCACAGCATGCAACCTAACCTTACATCTAAATAATTTAATTTATGCCTATAATGCAGTAGACATAAAATAGACAGTCTTACTTGGTTTTTAAAAAAGGCCACAGAACTGCAGGAGATGTCGTAGATATTCCTGTGATCATTCAGCATAGAGCATATTCTATAGACAGGTGCATGCTGACCAGCCTTGGTTCGACAAAACGGTAAATGAAACTTACGGTACTTCGTAACCGTGAAACATGTTTAAAACGCATACAGTAAAGTGCTGTTTATGAATTCCAAAAGTACCTTCGTTATTTAAGGTCCTTAGTGACATTTTTGACGACCTCCGACCAGCGCGCTGTCGCATTATAAAGTTGGAGGTCCTGGGTTCGATTACCGATTTCGAGACTGGTCTTACCGACAAAGACGCGTCCCTAAGCGATTAAGCGTTTCGGCACGATATCGCGTACAAACCAATTCGGAGTGTGGACTTACCAATACGGGGGGGGGGGGGGGGCTATTGTTAAGCCCGTAGCCCGTTTCCATCCTAGACTGCATCATCACTTACCACCCCACCAGGTGAGATAGCCATCAAGGGTTTAACTTGTAGTGTGAAAAAAAGATCCTTCGTGCTGTTTCCGAGGACACTGCTTCCTTCCTTGCCCAATTGGGACCTCTGACACGTTCAGGTATAATAGCAAGAACGTTCACCAGTTAACCAGACTATTTTTTAATTCTTTCATTAAGTACTTGTTAAAAGTAACTGGTTAAATTTACACAACAAAATTTTAATTACAAAATTGTGGCAGCTTCAAGTGAAACATATATCTTAACAAGTTTTCGCCGGTCGCAGGAGCCCTACGAAAACAAAGGGTTTCGATGTAATATTCATAACGCGTACAGAACTTGAGGCTTCGTGAAGACTGCCTTAGGGCGTCAATTCATTGTTTGCGCCCGTATTCGGCATTTTTTATTATTGGATTTGGATCTAATACTACATTTGTTATGGCTAGAAAAGGGACTCGATATGCTACAGAATTTTATTCGGAACGGTTTATATGGATCAGAGATTGAAATATTACAAAATACATTTCGTAAGTTTTCTTATTTCTGGCAGCTTTATCATATAAAGATTTGATAGCTCTTATTCTTTTGTCTGGTGGGAGGCTTCGGCCGTGGCTAGTTACCACCCTACCGACAAAGACGTGTCGCCAAGCGATTAAGCGTTCCGGCACGATGTCGCGTAGAAACCAATAAGGAGTATGGGCTTACCTAGAAGCCTGTGGCTGGATTACTCGGAAACGCAGGTAGATTTCCTCGCAATAAAATTACGTAGCAAAACATTTACGTATGCTAGCATACGTAAATGTTATCCAGGGAAAGTTTTATGGCACAGGCAAGTTCGACTTTACGCTGATCGTATCGCATTTCCTTGATATACTCGTATATCTCGTAAAGGAAAATACTTCACTAATACTATTATTGCAAAAGTGTATTTATTTTGTCCTTTATTCATTTAGCAAAGAAGTTCTGGTAACAATTTCAATTGTTTCTCAATTGTTAGTACTGATTAAAAATGCCGCTTTCTATATTACGGGTTTTCCTAGTTTAGGGGTCAGGATTCCATTGTATTGTGCTGTACTGAGTTTTATAAATAAAGATTATTATTATTAAAAAAAAAAAAGATTATTATTATTATTATATGAGCATACGTGAATATGTCGCCTCACAGTGAATCAGAAATCTAATTTAATAAAAACGATTTAATGAACGAACCCTTTAAATACATGATTCTGGTTCAGCCTGTTTCCATCAACTGCAACTTCAAGCGAAGACATGTTAACGAATAAAAAAAAACAATAAAAATGATATTACTTCATCTGTACCCTTGTTTCGCGCACATTCCAATTTGTATTCGAAAGCCTGTTCCAATAGGTTGTTGTTTGCGGACATGTTTCTAAATTATTAAAAAACAAAGCGCGCAAAAGTTTCGCTCATTTCCATAGACATTTGAACTGGCCGCACATTTTCCTACTAACCTACAAATAAGTTAAACGTGTGCTATGATTCATATTAATATTTATTTTTGAATTATTTTACTTCTTCTTCTTCATCATCGTAACAGGTTAGCTCGCTACCATCCTAGACTGCATCATCACTTCCCCGTCAGATGAAATAGCCGTTAAGAGCTACTTGTGGTGTATAAAAATAAAAATTGCCTTCCAATCGGTACTGTAAAAACACACTTCTTCAGTATCTATTCTTATTTATTTACAGGATGGTAAACAAGTTATTGATAAGGAACATAACTCTTTAATATCTATACTTGTTATCTATAACATTTTACACACCTTTGTAAAACCAGAACCTTGGAGACCACTTTTCGGTACCAACACTAAACAAGAACTAATCAACAATGACCAACGACCAACTTACTTATAAAGGGCCGATTCCAACGTCATGATTTCCGTTTTGCCTTATTCAAATCCGGTATCTTAAGAAAACAGTCAATTGAGATACTTTTCATTAAAATAGTCAAAAGTAAACCTAAATCATTTACGTCAAATCACATACTTCAATTATATATTCTCATTTAATGATTAAGATATTATATGTATGTAAATTCAAAGACAGTAAAATCTAAAACATTTGAAAATCATGACAGTACAGGTAGTCAATTATCTTTTTCTAGCCGCACGAATACCCAATACGGTATATCATAAAAATTTACCTAGAAATGTAGCGTGCATTGAAATGTTTCGTATAAATCCATTATGAAATTTGGTCTTACGCCAATAACAGAACTGGGTTAACCTATTGCAGATGGGGCGAGCACCCGCAGGTATTATGTCCAAAATATCCAAAACCCCTACTGTTATATGATAAAACAATCAAAATGTGTGATTTGATCCGAGTTGTTAACTGTCGTCAAAACGTTTTTTTTAACAATGTAGCCCTTGACGGCTATCTCACCTGATGGTAAGTGATGATGCAGTGTAACATGGTAGCGGGCTAACCTGTTAGGGGTATGGTCAATCTATATCCTAATTGGTTTCTACGCGACGTAGTGCTGGAACGCGAAATCACTTGGCGACACGTATTTGTCGTAAGGTTGGTGACTAGCCACGGCTGAAGCCTCCCACCAGACCGGACTCGAGCCGGGAATCGAACCCAGAACCTCCAACTTTATAATGCGAAAGCGCACGCACAGTTCCACGGAGTCATCGAAATTCGTATTTGCCATACATTAAATCACCCACGCCAAAAGCTCTCATCTGACATGACCAATTAATTGGGTTGTAACCGGAGCACGGGGTTAATTTACACTGTTAAACGACACCGCCTCTTACTAATGACCGTTTCACATATTAGTTAGTATCTTCTAATCGAAGGCACAAACTCTGTAACAATTAAGCGTAACATAATAGTTATGCAGTGTTGCATCACGCTCTGACATTTGAATAATGCCGTCAGTTGAAGTGTAACAAAATAAATGAAATTATACCCTTTACCGTACGCTACACAAAAGAAGAAATACAATTGTTAGCTTGTTAAAAATATATACGTCAATTTCAAACCTAACAATTTTTAACCCCAACCGTGAATCTGTTCAACTGTCAACCCGGCTAAGTTTGTTGTGGGCTTCTTCTTAGACCGGAGTGCGTTTGGAACCCTCATAGCTTTAGTTTTAAGTTTACGAATTTTAAGTCATCACCTAGAAATAACTACTATGTAAATTATTGACGCGTCAAAAGTGCCATTTTAAGGACTATTTGAATAAAGATTACTTTGAATTTGAATTTGAATTTTGAACATATATTGCATATTTTAAGATAATTCAATTGATATTTTTCATGACAAACTACACAATTTCAAAAATAAAATAATAAAAACACTAGTCTAGTTAGATTTTGCATAGTGCCTTTATACCTGTATATATTCCTTATTCGTTATTACAAACACAAGGTTACTTTTCTGTTCTTTTGTAATAAGTTCTTTTTTGTGTTTTTTGTTATTTGCTGTTTGTTAATCTAAAATTTTGCATATTATATTATTAGCGATATATTAGCGTCGACTCAAGATATTAGACATGCTGTAGTTACCTCTAAATTGATTTATATGTATATCCTAGCACGTAAGGTTATTAAAATGTTTATTTCTTTTATTCTGTTGGTGGCGTTTTGAAAAGGCGTGTGAAGTCTGCCAATCAAGATAGCCAGCGTAGTGGACTATGGCCAACCCTTCTGATTTCGAGAGACCCGTGCTCTGTAGTGAGCCGGCAATAGTTTGAGATGATGATGATATTGACTGCCTATTTAATCTGACGTCATACTACGTCTGTTTGTCTACATCTATAGCATCGCACTAATATATTAATGTTGTAGGTATGTACTCGTATATAATGTGTTACTCCTTCACGCCGGAAACCAATTTAGCTGAAATTGTGAATGGAGATCGATTATACCTAAGATTAACACAAAGGGTTCTTTCAACCCGGGAAAATTTATGGCTCCGGCGGGCTTTGTGAAAAACTGAATTTCAGGATTAACTACAACTATAGTTATAGGTTTTCATATTATGTAAGCAAATGTTAGTGGTTAGGGCGTCAGCCTTCTAAGGAAAACATCGTGAGGAAACCTGCACGCCTGAAAGTTCTCCATAATGTTCTCAAAGGCGTGTGAAGTCTGCCAATCCGCACATGGCCAGCGTGGTGAACTATGGCCAAACCCTTCTCATATTGAGAGGAGACCCGTGCTCTGTAGTGAGTCGGTAATGGGTTGATCATGATGTAAGGCAAATGTATACAATGGAACCCACTTAGCTTTAGTTTTAAGTTGGTGAGAGTAGTTATTACCGTCACTTAAAATAATGAAAAATATATTATATATGAACGCTTCATAGATGCCTGTAATAGGTTTACATATAAAGCTACTTTTGTGATAATGTTTTGATATAGTCTTATGTCTGATGGGAGGCTTCGGCCTTGGCTAGTTACCACCCTACCTACAAAGACGTATCGCCAAGCGATTTAGCGTTCCGGCACGATATCGTGTAGAAACCAATTAAGAGTGTGGGCTTACCATACCCCTAACAGCGCCAAAGCTAAGCCCGCTTCCGCCTTAGACCCCATCATCACTTTCCATAAGGTGAGATGTCGTCAAGGGCTAACTTGTGACGTATAAAAAAAATTATTATTATCAACGGCCGAAACCCCCAATCAGATTAAACTCGAGCCGGGAATTAACGTTTTTAGTGGACGGTGGTAAAACGTTAAATTTTATGTTTCGGAAACGTAAATACCTTGGTGTTCAGAATCATTAGTTTGGTTCAACCATTGATTTACTACTAGCCGTAGATCGGTCATTAATGCTCAAAAAATGGGACGGAAAAGTAGTGCTCAAATAGCGACGCCTGCACTCCTTTCCCCCAGTGTGTGACAAGGCGAGACAAAAGTCATCGATTCTAACACTCGAGCCGTATAATCCGAATGAATTACAAAGCACTACGCGCCACTAAGATAATATAACGGTCAAATGTGTAGTGTATTAGACGGGTTGTAATACATCGATATACCGATATTTAGGAATGTATAGTTAGTTGGTGACAAATTCTCGCCTTGTTTTTGTATGACGTGCTCTATCTACGGCTAGTGGTAAATAAATGGGTTCAACACCAAAAATAATTCGTAAAGATAAACGGTTTTATTAATAAAAAATAAACGCCTGATAAATTTCTTTTATACCGTGCGCACTTAAGTACTTAGTAGCGTATAAGGTACAGGCCTTATCCAAACATAGGCGTATAAGGATCGTCAATAACTCAAAGGCATAATCACTCATAATGCATTATTTTCGTAATCGTTTCCCAATATAATGTTTAAGTAATATTCGTCAAAGAAATCCATGCAAATGTAATTTTAAAATGTTTGCAAGGAAATAAATTACACCATTACCTTTTATGTCATATTCTTACAGATAGTCTAGGAATCGACGTTTAAAAATTATTACTTTTCTGTGCTAATATTAATAATGGGACAGTGTTTTTTTTGTTTATTTGACCTCCAATTACGCATAGTTATTAGTGAAACGGAATAGCGCGTGTATTTCGCTTGAATAAAGCTTATGGGACGAATATAGGAATAATAATGTAGGATATTTATATAGTATTAAAATTACCCAGCTCCTGTGGGATAAGGCGTTTTTTTTACACACTAGAAGTAGCCCTTGACTGCTATATCGCCTGATGGTAAGTGATGATGCAGTCTAAGATGGTAGCGGGCTAACCTGTTCGGGGGGTATGGTAAACCCACACTTCTAATTGGATTCTACGCGACATCATGCCGGAACGCTTTGTCGGTAGGGTGGTAACTAGCCACAGCCGAAGCCTCTCACCAGACCGTACAACTTGCAAAAGCTATAACTTTAAACAATTAATAGCCAGTTTTACCTTATTTTGTTTACCTGTATCCACTACGTATCCTCTTAGCCGCCCCTCTCTCACGCTATTGAGGATCTTTAACAAAATTCGTTTCCCCCAATCTCAGAAATTGGATCGGAATCAGAAATATAAACGATATTGCCCCAAACCATATTTAGCGTTCCCAATGTGCGGTTAAAACGAACGTTTTTATACGTACGGATCATAATATTATTGGGCGTTCAAAAGAAAACGGTTTCCATAAGATTCTTTTCAACGTTTCTCTGGTCTATATCTAACCAGTTAAAACACTATCATTCCACAATCACTTAAAATTTAGGTATTTTTTCTTTATACTTATATTTTATAATGATATTTATTTAAAACTAGCTGACGCCCGCGACTTCGTCTGCGTTGAGTTAGTGTGTTTGTTTGTCTTTCAATCACGAAGCAATAGATTACTAACCCTTATTACTTGAAATAATTACTAAACTAAAACAATTGGTGGGAGAAGTGAGAGGCGCCCGAGACGTGATGGCACAGGCGGTGGCATGCGCGTGAGCTGCGCGCGGTATTGGATAGTACTTGGACATTGCAACATTACTTTATTTTTCTAAAATAAAAGTAGCCTAAATTACTCCTTATTACATCAGCTACCTGCCAATAAAAGTCCCGTAAAAATCGGTCCAGCCATTTCAGAGATTAGCCGAAACAAACAGACAGACAGACAGACAAAAATTGAAAAAAATGTTATTGTGGTGTATATACCGTATACATATTCATATGCATGTAGTAAAAAACGGTTATTTCAATATTACAAACAGACACTTAAATTTTATTTATTTGTATAGACTAGCTTATAGCCGCAGCTTCGCTCGTATTGAAGCCATTAAATAAGAGAAATGAATCAATATGATAGCTATATATTAACAACAATAATTTTATCTTTCGTAAAAAAAAAGTATCCAATGTCACTTCTAATAGCTATATGAAACTTTGTACATATTGTATGTATACAAAGATTCATCGCGATAGGTTGAGTAGTTTTTGAGTGAAAGCGTAACAAACAAACCTACGTTTACATTTATAATATTAGTAAGGTAGTATACAAATAAAATATAGATTTCTACTAACGCTTTTTTATTACATTCTCTAATAATATTCTGATATGAACCAAGTTAGAAAATATTTATTTACTATTAAGTTTGCCTGTTTGTTTTTGTTCATTAGTCATTTATTGTTCACTACAGTTTCACCGTCCGACCCCCCCGTACCGTCCGACTCCCCCGTTATCCCAAACGTCGCCTAAGCCGAGGTTCGGCCTCAAAGGAGGCGCCCTTAGGCAGTCGTTCCCTTAGTTTCTTCTAGCCCTAGGGCTAAAAATTTCTTCTGGCAGAGCTTTTTTCCGAAGCTCGCCAAACAGCCCGGTTACGCTGTGGCAACCAATAGGGTTTGTACAGCTACTAGACAGTACGAAAAAAAAAACTAAAGTTTATTATAGAAACTAATTTTACTATATAGATTTAAAAGGCAAAGTTGCGGGCAACTGGTTGTTAATCATAAACTCTTAATCACAGATGGAAAAGTGCTGAATCATCAATACTCCAAATTCTAATATCGGCCATTTCAATTACAGCGGAACTGAAGTCGTCCTTGGAAATCCTGAAAGATATTTAACAGGCGAAATTGACTTTGCTTAAGTAATTTTCGAATTTCTTGTGTTTTTTGACGGAATGCAAACGATGGGAGGGAGATTTTTGTATCATTTGCAATTTTTATTGCGGGTCTGATATTCATCATGCTCAATCGATTTCCGGCTCATTACAGAGCACAGGTATCCTCTCAATATGAGAATGGTTGGGCCATAGTCCACCACGCTGGCCATGTGAGACAAGCCACACCTTTGAGAATTTTATAGAGAACTCTCAGGCATGCAGTTTCCTCACGACGTTTTCCTTTACCGTTGAAGTAAGTGATATTTTATTTGCTTGAAAGCGCACATCACTCCGAAAAGTTAGAGGTCCGGGATCGAACTCCAACCTCTGATTAGGAGGCGGACGTCCTAAATACTAGGCTATCATAGCGATAGAGATGCGATATTAATACCGGCTAATACAAACGGAATCAGAATACCAGACATATTAGCTTGCATGACATAATCTGTACTAAATTCCAGTGATATTCGCCTTTCTTTTCTTTTTCTTGTTTCAATGAAATCCACCACGTTGCTCCAAAATTAATGGGGTCTATCGAACCGTCGTCTATTTTCACTAAGTAATGTTTTTTTTCCACTACAAGTTAGCTCTTGACGGCAATCTCACCTGATGGTAAGTGATGATACAGTCAAAGATGGTAGCGGGCTAAGCTGTTAGGAGTATGGTAAACCCATGCTCCTAATTGGTTTCTACGCAACATCGTACCGGAACGCTAAATCGCTTGGCGACACGTATTTGTCGCCAGGGTGGTAACTAGCCACGGCCGAAGCCTCCCACCAGGATTACAACCAGGATTGACGTAAAATCAATTAAAGAATAAGAGTTTTCCATACATCTATCTATACGACTTGCGAAGCTAAAATGTCAAAAGGCAGAGCACGTAGCACGGAGGGTCTGAATTAAAGGAGCGACAGTCATTGAGGGCTGTAATGGCGACCCCGTAATGGACAACCTAGTTTTTGTAGACCCTCCAACTAGATACGAGTAAATACATTAAACAAATTGCAGGAAGTCGCTGCATACGAGCGGAACAAAACCGTGGTTTATTAAAAATGTTACGAAAAATCAATTTGGCTTGATATCCTAATGATGTTTTTTTTAAAATCCAAATAAGCTTTATTCGTGTAAATCTATGTAAAGTAGACTTTACTTTTCCCGCTTGTGAAGTCAACATCTCCTGAGGATTATCCGGTGTCGGGTCGAAACGTGCGTAGAGGTTCTAGTGGAGGATTTTGTGTGGTGTTATATTATACAAATCTCCCGGTTGTCGGCGAAATTTAGCAAATTATACTTGCTCTTTATTGTTTATCATGGACTTCCGCAAAGTAACGCCTGCTTCTATTCATTATTTATTACAAATGTTCTAAAACAAGAAATAACGACCAAATTAGTAGCATATTTTAAAATTCTTAATCCAGACTTATCCTACCGCCAGTCATTATGCCGTGAAAAAAAAAGAAATACAAATAAAAGAAAAGCGAAACTAATTCAAACCGTCGAGTGTAATTGGTAATGGTTTACTAATTACAGCCTCCAGTTTCCTTTTGCCTTCGTTTCTGCGTTTGTAATTCAAGTATTTTATTTAACTCGTGTTGTAAAAAGAGCAAGATATCAATTTGCTTTTGAAATTATATTGTAAATGTAGAGAGACAAGGAGAAGGAGAGATAATCAATACAATTTCGATTTTATGACAGACATACAAATAAACTTTTTTTATACACTACAAGTTAGCCCTTAACGGCTATCTCACCTGGTAGTAATGATGCAGTCTAGGATGGTAGCGGGCTAACCTGTGACGGGTATGGTAAAACCACAGTCCTAATTGGTTTCTACGCGTCATCGTGCCGGAACGCTAAATCGCTTTGCGACACGTCTTGGTCGGTAGGGTGGTAACTAGCCACGGCTGAAGCCTCCCACCAGACCAGACTTGGGCCGGGAATCGAACCTAGGACCATCAACTTTACAATGCGAAAGCGCACGCACTGCACCACGGAGGTCGTCAAAATCAACCCATGATAAAATATATGTCCTTACATAAATTTCAATGCTATTTCAGCACTTTTTCGTTAGCAAACTAACGTGAACAGTCCAATTCATGTGTTTCTTTATTTTTTTGCCCTTATTCCACATTGTACGGGGTCGGTACAACACGTCTTCTTCTTCCACTCACTTTTCTCAGCCATCACCTCACTCCTCGCCCTTTTACACGCATATTCTCTTTTACACAATCCATCCATCTCTTCTTTGGTCTTCCTCTACTCCTTTGCCCTTCCACGTTCATATACAACATTCTTTTGGTGACATTACTTTCTTCCCTCCGCATTATATGACCATACCATGCTAGCCATATTACTCCTCATCTTTTCTGTCACTCACTATGTGAAATCTCATTACAAACGGAAAGTATACGACAGCTGAAAGTAAAATAATGTAGCGAATAATAAAAAGGATCTGACAATACTGCAATTACATGTCATGTCGGATACTAGAATAGTACTAGGTAAGGAGATAAATTCTTGTATTAGCACCAAGAGTCCTCTCTAGTAGTCTAGACGCAATAAAAAGATAAACTATCCGTCGAGATGAGAACTGTAGCAAAGTGTCTTAATCTAACGTTGTTTTAACTTTGAATCTTGACTATAAAAATAAATCATATGCAACGAATTGTTTACCCAGAAATCTGGCTAGTGCAAAGTACAGACGTTAATGTTATTTAGGCTTCTGCACCCGAAGCGAGATTTCAGCAGACCTCATGTAACGGGTTAAATATAAATAAAAAGTGGCAAGTTTTACAGAGATATTTAAATTTTTCTCATCATCATGATCAACCCATTGCCAGCTCACTACAGAGCACGGGTGTACCCTCAATATGAGAAGGGTTTGGTCATAGTCTGCTACGCTGGCCATGTGCGGATTGGCAGACTTCACACGCCAGGTTTACTCGCGATGTTATCCTTCACCGTTGAAGCAAGTGATATTCCGAAAAGTTAGAGGTGGGGGGATCGGACCCCCTACCTCTGATTTAGAGGTGGACGTTTTAATTTCTACTATAGGCTCTTACAGCTTTATTATATACTAGCTGTTACCCGCGACTTCGTCTGCGTAGAATTGCTGATTTCCCGTGAGATTGATTGATTCGGCGAATGCCCTGCTTCAGAAAGTAAGCTACTTAATGCGAATTTTTGTGTGTCTAACTCCAAAAACAAAGGAATTTCATACAAACTTCCAACACCCTTAGGGATGGAATTTACAAATATCCTTTCTTAGCTGACATCTCTTAACTATCAACTACCTACTTGCTAAATTATAGCTTTATACATACAATAGTTTTTGAGATCTCGTGTTTAATCAGTAAGTACGTCAGTGACCTTTCGCTTTTATACTCGTATATAAAGATTATAGTGAGCTGGCAATGGGTTTCATCATCATCATCATGATCAACCCATTACCGGCTCACTACAGAGCACGGGTCTCGTCTCAATATGAAAAGGGTTTGGCCATAGTCCACCACGCTGGCCATGTGCGGATTGGCAGACTACACACGCCTTTGAAAACACATTAACATTATGAACTCTCAGGCGTGCCGGTTTCCTCACGATGTTTTCCTTCACCGTTCCTTCATCATTTAAAATATATTGCTTCAGCAAGTGATATTTTAAATGTTCAAAAACGCACATAACTCCGAAAAGGTAGAGGTGCGTGCCCGGATTCGAACCGCCGACCTCTGATTAGGAGACTGACGCCCTAACCACTAGGCTATCACCGCTTGCAATGGGTTTATCATGATGAATTATCAAGTAAGAATAAATATCGGAAAAGATCTTTAGAATATCACGGAAAGTTTCTATACAGCGGAAACGATATGACGTCGGCACGTCTCGCCGCCGAAAGGGTTTCTTACGTTGTAACGCATCGAACACCCAGATTTATTTTTAACACTCGAAAGTAAACACGTATGTTCTTGTAGAGTTTGATTTATACCGGCCTCGTAAACGGCGTTACAGAATGATTCACGGCGGCGCATGATATTTAACGAGCGGGGGTTTGAGCGCAAACGGAAAAAGACCTTTATGAGCGAAAACACACATGGTACATGTTCGCGGAAACATGTTTTTTTTTAATCTTCCGTTGCGCCGCGCATGTGGGGTAAATTTTAAATTTCAAATTCAAAGTCCTTTAAAATGCAATGTAATTTTTGATTTTTTCCCTTTTGATTTATACTGCAAAAGAATGCGTAAATTGGATTATAATCAACCAACAATAATCAATCATAATCTTTATTCAAATAGTCCTTTGGAAGGCACTTTTGACGCGTCAATAATTTACATAGTAGTGATTTCATGATGATAACTATATTCGTAAACTTAAAACTAAAGCTACGAGGGTTCAAAACGCGCCCCGGTCTAAAAAGAAGCCCACAACGAACTTAGCCAAGTAAATTTTCTTTTTGTTATCACCATCTCATATGTCACTTAAAATTATATCATTTATTAGAGCAATAAATATTTCATACCCATGCTTGTTTATCATTTACATAATCCTTTACAATATAGTAGGACTGTTCTACAAACTGTTGTACACTAAGAAGAAGCCCACAACATACTTAGCCAAGTAAATTTTCTTTTTGTTATCACCATCTCATATGCCACTTAAAATTATATCATTTATTAGAGCAATAAATATTTCATACCCATGCTTGTTTATCATTTACATAATCCTTTACACTATAGTAGGACTGTTCTACAAACTGTTGTACAAGTAATGTGCAACAGTTTGTTGTATAGTCTGAAGTCTAGGTCCTAGGTTCGCTTTCTGGCTCGAGTCTGGTCTGGCTTAGGCCTAGTTAGTTATTTATTCGTTACTGGCAAAGACGTACCACCTAGCGATTTGAGCTAACGCATCAGGTACTGCAAATATGCACTACCCACAAAGACCTGTCTTCCAGCTATTTAGGATTCCGGTACGAGGTCGCCTAGAAACCAATAAGGAGTATGGGTTTACCACATCCCTAACAGATAGCCCGTTACTATCCTAAAACTTCATCATCACTTACCACGATATGAGATTGCCCTCAAGGTCTCACTTGTAGAGGAAGAAAAAAAAAAGATCGAATAAAATCTAAGTGATTTCTTTTTCCATCAAATGATTCGTGTGCAAGTTTTCCCGCGGAGTTTTTAAAAAATTGTTTTTATTTTTATTATTAAGTATAACAATATTTTGGTCTAACCGTTAGCTAGTTTGACTACATATCACGCGTATTAGATTTGATATCCGGATAATGAAGATTAAAAAACTTGCGTAGTGCAATCAACACCCGAGAATTAATGATCTCGTATCACGGAAGGAAAATAATATATTAATTATTAATTCATTACAAAACATAGAATCATTAGTTTAATGTTGACAAATATTCACTTACCGCCATAAGCTTACAATAATGGAATAAATATGTAAAATGGCTTTATAAGTGTTGCGCCCACATGAATAAATAATTGTGTTTCAATTGGTTTTTATATACAATAACAGGGTATTTCCTTATGAGAACCAGCAAACGTCGAGTTTTACTACTAGCAGTAAAAAAACTATCGACTTTTATCGTCAAAATAAGTTGATATCTTAAGTCGTTACCGGGAAAGGGCTCGCCACACGTTCGGGTCGATGGGTGGATAGATAAGAAAGTTTTCGTATTAGGGTTCAGTTTTTTCCATCAATAGGACCCCTTACTGTCATATATCGATGATGTGAAAGAACAGTTTAGCGAAAGATGGCATAAAACGTTTCGTTTCAAATTCAAATTCAAATTAAATAATCTTTATTCAAATAGTCCTTAAAAAGGCACTTTTGACGCGTCAATAATTTACGTAGTAGTTATTTGATGGTGATAACTATATTCGTAAACTTAAAACTAAAGCTATGAGGGTTCCAAACGCGCCCCGGTCTAAAATTTTGCGCCGGTTTTAAATGTATATTGGTTATAAAGTAAGATAAAGATCAATTAGGAAATAATACTTTTACATATATAGTTATCCTGGAATTCTATCACAATTGGACCGTACCATTCGCTTTCCAGGCAGTATTTTCGCTGGGTATACTTGCCATCAACATTGGTTCAATTCTATGTCAGTATTTACAGTCGCCATTCGTACCGACTCCATCACTCACAGTAATGAGAAAAACTAAATAAATTATATGTATTTTTTTAACGCTTCGCGTTTAATGGTCTATTTTGACATAATATATGAACCAAACCCAAATGATAGACGTCAACGTCACTACGGCCTCGAGTTATTTAGTATAACTGAATAATTTTTAACTTTTCAACACCACTTTCTTCGTGCCGTTGTACCATGCACCATATGTGTAAAGAAGAAACGCAAGAGGATAAAACGTCGGCGTCGTAATATAGCATGGTCTGTCGATGCTCTTACTTGTTGAGAAGGATATTTCTTTCCTGATAAATAAATATCATTTTTTATTGATTATGTGAGATGGTGATAACAATAAAAATCCCGGCTTAATTTGTTGTGGGTTTCTTCTTAGACCTGGGCGCGATTTAAACCCGTTTTAAGTTGTCGAATGTAGTTATCACCATCACTTCACGAATAGAAATAATGAAATGAACGATTCATTATTTTTGATTTTGAGTTTTAATATTTAAAAAATGTATATATTGGAGGGGACGCTGCATTAATACCCGTACTATAAAACCAAGCAGGCTGACTGCCAACTTTTGAATCGAAAAACTCCGCATTTAAATATAGTTGGAGAGGTGAACGATCGGTGTAGCACTGACCTCCTTTCTGCGTGGTGTTGAAGGTGCGCAGCCTGTAGGAGTCCTCGTCTGGCTCCTCCTCTGGTTGGTGAGCTGTTCTCGGCACGTCCAGGAAGGCGTTCGAACGTCTCGGTTGGCTGTGTTGCCCCGGAGGCGGGCGCCGGCGAGCGGAAGCCTGTCTCCTGACTTGTGGCGGGGTCTCAGCTTCGGCTAAACGCGGTTCAGAGCTGTAACGAGCTCTAGTTTCTCTGTCCAACTGTTGCTGCTGCTGCTGCCTTCTCTGCCTGACGGACCGGCCTCCGGTGATCCGGGCAGATTGGGACCTGGTGGCCGGCCGGCGCCTCGGAGCCGGCGTGGTCTCCATGGGGGCGGCTAACGCCTCCATGCTCGCGGAGGAGGGCGCGCATATCGACTGCGAACGCTTCGTACGACCGTCCGTGGCCATGGTCGCGACGTTACTGTGTACCGCTCGCGTCGCCGCCCGCCCCCGCTTGGGCGGTACTTGTTGCATCGTGCTTATATTAGAGCAGTTTTCAAATGTCACTAATTCGTGCGAGCTTTTGTTCGGGCCGGATGGCTGATTAGCGTAAAATCGAGAGCAATGGTTTCCTTACTTATTTTTGTTTACGTACTAATTGGGACTACTATAAGCTGTGATCGCCTAGTGGTTAGGACGTCCGCCTCCTAATTAGAGTTCGGAGATTCGAACCCGGGCACGGGTAGGTCATAGAGAAATTGTGACCTACATTAAACTTTAGCTCAAAAAAAAAGTTAACGAACAGAGAAAATATTTCAATAGAATATCTAATTAAAGTAACAAAAAAAAACAAAACAAATAGAAAACATTTTCACACATACACACACGTACCCTGAAAATCATACAAACAACTCATAATTGTTTTATTTTATTTTATTTTTCTTTGTTTAATTTTGGTTGGTTTGAAGCGGTGATAGCCTAGTGGTTAGGACGTCTGCCTCCTAATTAGAGGTCGGAGGATCGAACCCGGGTACGCACCTCTAACTTTTCGGAGTTATATGCGTTTTTTAAGCAATTAAAATATCACTTGCTTCAACGGTGAACAGAAACATCGTGAGTAAACTTGCACGCCTGAGAGTTCTTCATAATGTTCTCAAAGTCTGGCGAAGTCTGCCAATCCGAACATAGCCAGCGTGGTGGACTATGGCCAAACCCTTCTCATATTGAAAGGAGACCCGTGCTCTGTAGTGAGCCGGTAATGGGTTGATCATGATGATGATGCTGACTAATTGTGACAAGTTTTCTTATGCAGGTCCCTAGATTACTGTAGATAATTAATATTTTTTTGTTTACCTTTTGAGTACGATACTATATTTATAAGATTGTGTTCGTTCCATTTGATTTTAGTACTAGAGGAACTATGTCAGACATTTCTCTCAATAAGTTCAAAGTTTATATAAAACGTAAGCTTGTAGAAAAGTCCTACTAGTCATTTACGTAATCCTTTACACTATTGTAAAGGATTACGTAAATGATAAACAAGCATGGGTGTGAAATATTGCTCTAATAAGATAGCTCTTAATATAATTTTAAGTGGCATGTGAGATGGTGGATGTAAGTAAATAATAGAGGGCACAAGATTCAGATGTTGGTGATTCGCGCAAACGTAGGTAGTTTAAACTTGGCGCGATTTGAACCCTCTTAGCTTTAGTTTTAAGTTAATAAAAATATTAGTGTTAAGTTGGCGAATGTAGTTATCACCATCAAATCACTACTTTGTAAATAATTGACGTGTCAAAAGCGCCTTTTAAAGGACTATTTGAATAAAGATTATTTGAATTTGAATTTGAATTGAGCCCAAAACTTTATTCATTAAAATAGGTTGCCCATTACATACTAAGATAAATTCATAACTAGTGTTCGGAAAGGTTATTAAATAAGTATTGGCGAGAATGTACCCACTCGTGTTATACGGAGTTATAAACAACTTAATAAATTATTAGATTTGTATTTGTTTGAAAATATAATTACAAAATATATTTATTTCTGTATAAAAATATGGATAATTTGAATATGAAATTTTAACTACCATTGCTGCCGATGGTATTATTCTTAATTTTTTTTTATAAACTTTATTGCACGAAAACCTGTACTTAAGGCGAACTTTATGTTAAAAGCATTCTCCACCAACCTTCAATCATAGAAAAACAACCATGGTAGGCGCACAAAAAACCAATATATATATAGCTATACATATAAAAGTAATACATACAATAATATAATAATAAATAAATACCAACAAATAATTAAAAATATATAAATATCAAAATTAATAATTAATACCCACTAAGCAATTATAATAAAATATTACCATAAATTAATTAATAAATTATTCCCAGTTTATAATAAATGTCCGATTGTAAATTATGAGATCAATGGAAGACACAGATCAGCGAGTTACGAACCTCACATGGTCCTATTCACATTAGACCGTCTTTCTACAGGTTCTCGGGATCAAAGGTAGCCTAGATACGTACAGGCAGTAAAAGATTGCTTCAAGCAACAATTATATTATATCTATTCCATCCATTTTGAGTTCTCTGTATTTGCGTCAGTAAATTTTTTTTTCTTTATCTTATAACCTGGCAATCGGCATAGGGAAGCTGGGTTTCTAAAGTGCTGGAATGACGACCTGAAAGTCTTTTTTTTGATGATGCTGTCTAGGATGGTAGCGGGCTAACCTGTTAGAAGAATGGTGAAAACCCACGCTCCTAGTTGGTTTCTACGCGACATCGTGCCGGAACGCTAAATCGCTTGGCGACTCGTCTTTGTCGGTAGGGTGGTAACTAGCCACGGCCGAAGCCTCCCACCAGGCCAGACTCGAGCCGGGAATCGAACCCAGGACCCCCAATTTTTGAAATGCGACAGCGCACGCACTGCGCCACGGAGGTCGTCAAAAAGTCTAGACTCCCCATTAAGTATACAGAAGATTTATAACATCAATGAATCGTTCATATACATCACATTTTCTATTATTTCTATTCGTGAAGCGATGGACATAACTACACTCGTTAACTTAAAACTATTTTTTTTATAAACTTAAAACTAAAGCTAAGAGGGTTCAAATCGCGCCAAGTTTGAACTACCTACGTTTGCGCGAATCACCAACATCTGAATCTTGTGCCCTTTATTATTCATTTATCATTTTATCTGTCAAAATTATCCTTGATTTCCAGAATCGATCGTATTTAGCCCGCGAGGTACTAAAAACTATTCCCAACTATGATGAAGTTTGAAGTTTTCAAACTTAATTAAATGATAGGAAGAAAAATAAATATTATCGTTCCAGCACTTAGAACAAGTATTCGTATTTGTATTAGTTTTAGTATTAGTTTTAGTATTAGTTTTAGTATTAGTTTTAGTATTAGTTTTAGTATTAGTTTTAGTATTAGTTTTAGTATTAGTTTTAGTTTTAGTATTATTTAATAATTGGTAATATCGTTTTTTCTTTGTCATGTTTTTTATTTTTTTATTATTTCTGATCTTTTGTGATTATGCATGTATATATAGGTGATCGCGTCCGTGATGCTACCAGTATTGAGGCTCCCACTGAAAACCAGCGCTGTGGCCTGCCGCAGCTGACGCTGAGTGGGTTGCCTTTATTTAGTCATGTCGATCATACGTATAGTAGAGATAGTATGTATACCAAATTATGACTCAATAAAAAACTTTTTCTTTCTTTCTTTCTTTCAAACTTTATCTATCACCCGAACAATATATTGCACTTTTGTTACACCGAAGTTTACTTAAGTATGACAAATTACTGCTCGACCTGTCAATTTATAAAAGATGGCGGGGTCATGAACTTTAGATATACAAAGATTTTTGTCGACCTCTGAAGCACAGTGCGCGCGCTATCACATTATAAAGTTGGAGGTCCTTGGTTTGATTCCTGGCTATCTGGTCTGGTGGGAGGCTTCGGCTGTGGCTAGTTACCACCCTACCGACGAAGACGTGTCGCAAAACGAATTTAGCGTTCCGGCACGATGTTGCGTAGAAACCAATTAGGAGTATGGTTTTACCATACCCCGAGCAGGTTAGCCTGCTACCATCTTACACTTACCATCAGACGAGGTGCCGTCAAGGGCTAACGTGTAGTGCCGTCAAGGGCAAACACGTCAACCATTAAAGTAGCAATTTTGGTATTGCGACATAACCTAACATTTTTTAATCCTAACCGTGAATCTGTTCAACTGTCAACCCGGCTAAGTTTGTTGTGGGCTTCTTCTTATACCTGGGCGCGTTTGGAACCCTCATAGCTTTAATTTTAACTTTACGAATGTAGTTATCACCATAGAATCACTACTATGTAAATTATTGACGTGTCAAAAGTGCCTTGTAAAGGACTATTTGAATAAAGATTATTTGAATTTTGAATCGAACCTAGGACTTCGTGATCCGTAGTTTACAGCACATTCTTATCAAGAAACCATCAAGGATGTTCAAGATACAGATCAATGAGACGGTTAACTATTTTATTAATACAGATGATTGGACCTAGTCGTGACAGTGTGAAAAGAAGATGGCGAAGTTGTATCCAATTATCTGAGAAACCATGCAGTTGCGATATCGTTTAATTATAACCAATACGCTTAAAGTACTTTCCTATGAAAACAATATATTTTTAGACGCCGGGGACCAAATATAAAATTATATAAAAAAAAATGTGTGCGTGTACTAGTGTACACACGTAAGAAGTGAAACTTCTTTATGGCCTTATTTTCATCCCATTTCATTTTCATTTTTGTAATTAATGGCTTATGGTAACTGAAATATGAAATATATAGTTTACATTCCACGAAATTTAGTGACCGAGTAAAAACTCCATCAATTGTAGTGCCAGATCTTGTTGTTGACGGTTGAGGACTGTTTTTCATGGATAAATTCAATTTATCTTTCAGAAATTCAACTAGCTTCAAAGATTTTTCCGATGCAAAATTGACATTAAAATCTCCACTTAAAATCATCGGTATTTTTTTCGTCTGAACCAACCGTGGTAGGGGCAAGAAAAAGATGGCGCGTAACGGAAAAATGTGACGCGTAACCGAGAAGATTTTTTATGCACGATTCAACGCCTACATAAAATATAATAGCAATATCTTAATTCGTCAAAAAGTTTATGGTAAATTCAAATAATCTTTATTCAAACAGTCCTTTAAAAGGCACTTTTGACGCATCAATCATTTACATGGTAGTTAGTGATTTAATGGCCACATCACCACCACACCACATCAGAACCACATGGCCAGCGTGGTAGACTATGTTTTTTTTTTCAGACTGACTGTTAGGTATACTTACCCTATTGGTTGCGACAGCGTAATCGGGCTGTTTGGTGAGCCTCGGAAAGAAGCTTTGCCAGAAGAAATTTTACGTTTGCCATTTAACTAACACACTACAACACACATTGATCTGAATATCGAACACAACGATTGCAATTATAGCGGCAAGTAAACGTATATTAAGGTTAACAGTTAGGTAAACAATGAAATTTAGATTGCATCATCACTTACCACCAGATGAGACGGGGGTTAAGGATTAGATTGTAGTAAAATATTATATAATTGCTTGGTGTCAGGCTATGTGTCCAATAAACGTACTTAAGTGTACGTTTTATTGCTCAACAAGGGACGTGTAAATTGTTCTGTACCGTTAGTAGAAGAATCGTAAACTCGCTTTCGAATAACGAAAATCACTAACATCATTGTAAATTGAATCGTATCTCCCCAGTATTAAAACTCACAATCCAAACTTCCATACCAGAAAAGTTTGTTAAATAAAAATAAGATTACGGAAATCGCGATTCTAATGTCACAACATAAAGTCCATTTTACTAACTCTACTTACACTGGTTTTGGTAATTTAAAGCGACACGTTAGCGAGTGCACAAATCTCGCTCTAAGACTATTGTTTATAATGTATGCGATACTAGACATTCGATACAATATACTGCAAATACGTGCATTGCAATGCCATGTAACTAATTTAAGTCTATTTATATTTTACTAGACGTCGCCTGCTATTTCAGTTGTTTGTAATCCCACGGCAACCGTAAGTTTTAACGAAAGAAATATTTTAATAGCGGTTAAATATATATATATATATATATATATATATATATATATATATATATATATATATTTAGCGATTTAAACATATATATATATATATATATATGTTTAAATCGCTAAAATTGGTTCGGTGGTGCATAGGTAACATTTTTGTTTAAATATAATATAACTCGGGGCGTTACTCTAGTAAAAAATAAATTAAACGAAGGTACAACAAAAAAAAACAAAAACGCAAAATGACAAATTGTAATATCTGGCATAAGTCTGTCTATTTATAACATTACTAAGTCGCCTAGAGTGCTGAGAGTATAAGCTAGAGTAGTAAGTAGAGTGAGTAAAATCGAAAAGCACCATCTTCCTGATAAAGTTGGAGGTCCTGGCTTTGATGAGGCTAGTTACCACCCTACCAAAAAGACGCGTCACCAAAGGGTTCTGGTTTCCGGCACGATGTCGCGTTAAGAGCATGGGTTTACCATACCCTGCTTAGCCTGCTGCCATCTTAGACTGCATCAATGCACTTTCCACCAAGTGACATTGTTGTCAAGGACTAACTTAAGGAATGAAAAACAACTACCCAATAGATGGCGCTGTTTCAATTCCATACAAATTGAAGTTAACTCTCTATCTCTTGCTAGGCACCCAGAATGCCTGGGGTGCCAGGTCGGGTAACCTCCACGTGTGCCCGAATGCTGTAAACCCCTCTTGATTCGTCCGGGGGAAAAGAGCAGCGTTCGGGCCGGTGCACCCTGGTAACATCAGTTAACAATTTCTCCTAAGGGATATTGATGGCTAATGACCCGACGCGGTGGGGTTCTCTGCGGATCTTTCTGACCCAGCTGAGCGCGCAGTGGATAACTCAGTGGGAGTGGGCGGCAGTCTGCTGCTGGAGGTGGGGGTGACGACTGTTTAGTTCATCATGATCAACCCATTACCGCCTCACTACAGAGCACGAGTCTCCTCACAATATGAGAAGGGTTTGGCCATAGTCCAGCACGCTGGCCATATGCGGATTGGCAGACTTCACACGCCTTTGACATTATGGAGAACTCTCAGGCGTGCAGCTTTCCGCACGATGTTTTACATCACCGTTGAAGCAAGTGGTATTTTAATGGTTATAAACGCACATAACTCCGAAGTTAGAGGTGCGTGCCCAGATTCGAACCGCCAACCTCTGACTAGGAGGCTGACGCCCTAACCACTAGGCTAGCACCGCTTCAACTGACTGTTTAGTTGTCCCTATTGATTTGTGGCCCGTCCAGGTATGGGACTGGTAGGCTGGTAGGCCTGGTGGACAGCGAGTGTTCATTATTATAACCACGATAAAAATAGGCACCCAGAATGCCTGACGTTTCCCATAACTTTGTTTATAGTACACACATATTTCTACCAAGATGTATAATAATTTAGTTTTCGATGTATATTAATTTGGACCGGTTTACGTAACACATATGAATCGCCTCGTTTGCCTCAGCACGCTCGTAAATAATGGGAGTCAGTTATGAGTTATTGCCAACATGAGCACATCATCTGTTTATTTGGCTTGCTAATTAGTTTAGCATGTTTTTGAGCCGAAACGATTTTTTACCTTTTGATTTCAGATTGGATGGGTCGAGTGGTAAAAATATTAAATGATTTATAGTTGATAGTTGAGTAACTAACTAACTAATCTAGAAGAATTTAAATAATGAATAGAAGCAGGCGTTAATTTGTAGTCCATGATAAACAATAAACAGCAAGTATAATACTTTACAAGCGCGAAAAAACACGATTGTCACTTTACTTTTCTCGCTTGTGAAGTCAACATCTCCTGAGGATGATCCGGTGTCGGGTCGAAACGTGCGTAGAGGTTCTAGTGGAAGATTTTGTGTGGTGTTATATTATACAAATCTCCCGGTTGTCGGCGGAATATAGCAAATTATACTTGCTATATATTGTTTTACAAGAATTTAATTTTCTCCAACCTGGTCAGGTGGAATGCTTCTGTCGTGGATAGTTATCAACCTAATGACAAAGACGTGCCGCCGAGGGATAATGCGTTCAGGTACGATATCGTGTTTACCGATGGGATATGCGTGCATTTAACTACAAACTTAATTGGTTTCTACGCGCCATCGTGCCGGAACGCTAAATCGCTTTGCGATACGTCTTTGTAGGGTGGTCACGGCTGAAGCCTCCCACCAGACCAGACTCAAGCCAGGAATCAAACCCAGGAACTACAACTTTAGAATGCGACAGCGCACTGCGCCACGGAGGTCGTCAAAAGTTCACTTCATATGTATAGAATTGAAATAGAGATGAAAACAGCGCCATCTACAATATAAATAGCACAATAGAATAGAATAGTGCCATCTATTATTTAATAGATGGCGCTCTTTTGATTCTTACTTTCGCGATCGAATATGTAGAAAATCTCTTTAGTATCCCATTTCTGCGGCTCCAGGTAGCAACCCTCACGAAGGTTCTATGAGGGCACGGAGCTTAATACCAAATATCGCCAATACCCAAAAAGCCTTTATTAATATGATATGGTGATCTTAAGGAAAACTTTTGTAGTTTGTCTATCGACCGTAATATTATTAACAACGCGTTTAATGACAACCGGTAATACCAGCGGTCAACGCTACACGACTTTGCTATAGACTAGTGAACTGTAGACATGATTTGATGATCACGAAAACTACCATAGAAATGTACCATAGATATTTTATTCAATTATCAAATTTTTATTATTTATATTATAAACAATAACAGTACCACAAATTGTGGTACTGTTAATGTTTGTGTCATTCATTGAAATATTAAATATATCAATAAAAAATTATTACTGTTTTACGGAGAAGAACCTACAAGCATGAAGGTTTTCTCACGATGTTTTCTTCAACAACTAAAGCAATAGAAATCAGCATAAAATTATTATTACTTCTAGACGTTAAAGGTGTTATTGTGTATGTATGTATCAAACTCAGTATCCCCAAAAGGGAATTCGACTTCTTAACCGTTAGGGTATCAGAAACTTGGGGCATTCTCAATACCTCGGCGGCACGTAATAGATAAGGAGCGTCTAAAACAACGTTTCTGGTGTGCATTATCTCTTTTATTTAAAAAAAAATACAAATGGACTTATAAGTAACTTAACTAACTGTTGCAATGTAAAACTGTTAAAGAAATAAAAAAAAACTATAAAATATTTTCCATAATAATATTTGTCTACATAAACCTAGAGTAACTGTAGTTATATTACATCATTATTATATATGCCTTACAGTCCCCGTGGAGGGTCTGCCTCGGCGGACGCCGCTGGCTGGGCCGCGGTCGAGTGCATCAGTGTTCCCGTGACCCAGCCACCAGGCGACGCGAAGGAGCATCGCTGGGTTTTAGTGGGTATTCTGGTCGCCAGACTGGCCACCGGGGAGTCCCACATACCCACGTGATGTGTATCACTTAGAAGCGAAAATAAGTCAAAAAAAAAAAATGCCTTACAGTAGTAACTTATTTTAAAATGAACTCTTTTTTTTTTCCTTTACTTTTTAGGTGATGTGTATCACTAAGCAGCGAAAATAAGTAATTGTTTTTCAATATCTGCGTGCTTCTAATTTAAATGTGTACAGGCATTTCTACAATTAACTTAACACTTCATTTTCGCAGATGCGCCGGAACAAGTGTCGAGATCTCCAACTTGAATTCTTAATGACACATAACCTCAGTCTACGGCGTGCTCTCGTGGAGGACGGACGTCGGGATGGCGAAAATATTTTTATATATCACTGCTCTATGCAGTGTATGTCTTACGAAAGGTAGTGCATATACAGTCCCGCCGGCGAAGCTTGAAGCGATCTATCCCAAAGGATTACGAGTAACAGTCAAAGGTTTGCATAACTGTTTTATTACACATTTCAAGGTTCAATTACTTTATATTATTGTGTTTGTGGGAAAAGTATAATGTTTTTGTTATTGTTCAATGTTGTCTTATTTGCTAGATTAGGTTTACGGTTATGAATCACTGCCACTTTAAACCGGGGTTTTAAATATATGGCAGTTGTTTTGTTGTTTCATTGTCTATGAAAACTTCGAACGTTCCACTGTTGGGCCCCAGCCTTATAGGATCATCCACATCATCATGATAAACCCATTACCGGCTCACTACAGAGCACGGGTCTCCTCTCAATATGAGAAGGGTTTGGCCATAGTCCACCACGCTGGCCATGTGCGGATTGGCAGACTTCACACGCCTTTGAGAACATTATGGAGAACTCTCAGGCGTGCAGGTTGTCTGCTAGTTTATTCGCGATGTATATATGTAAAAAAAGGCCTCTTAACCGACTTTGAAGTGTAAGTTGCTCATGAATGCCTAAATTTGACAGGCCTAAATATATTGCAATTCTTTTTCCAATAGACCAGTCAATTTGGTATGGTTTGTGTGTGCGCACACACTAGATAGATCGCGATGGACATGTCTGCTCTAGTTTGTAGTACATCATTACAGAATGTAATAAAATGATATGATTTTAATTTTCCACGTAATTTCCATATTTATCATAAACAATTAATTATACGTTATTTATAGTTTAATAATATAATTATTGAGTAGGTATTCATGTTTGAGGAAAATGTCCACATATATTAATAAGTTTTAGTTTTAAAACTTCGTAGGACGTTTTTCTGCTAAGGCAAAGATTGTGAATATTTTTATAGAAAAACACGAATAACCCTATTACCCTAAGTACCCACATATCTAGTTAAATCTTACAAACAAAACTTTTTATGCATACCTTAATCAACGTAATTTTAAATACATAACTAGGTAATTAAGTGTTCACATTATTTAAATTTTTGATTTAGATGCCTGTAATAGGTTTGGGTAATTATCACGAAATCCCGAAATTCTTGTCCTTGGAGTTTATATAAAAATCTAACAAAGAAATGGATGTAACTAATATTTCTTTACAATCTACTTAACTGTACCTAAAAGTTTCACATAAGATTTTGGAGCCGTATAAATAAATAAATAAAAATGCGTAACCATAAAGTTCCTAATATCATTCCCTCACTGTGTCCCAAGGACCAATTTTATGTACTTTTATTTACTAAAAAAGCAAGAAAAGCATTCGAATCATATTCAAGTAAGTTGGATTGTGTAAAAATATTATAAATTTATAGAAAAAACAGAAATTAGCGGTATGGAATATGAAAACGCGTTAAAAAATTGTGTATTTATATGTGTCCCACCAAAATAAATCATTCCCTCACACTATAACTGGCACTTGAATTATAAACTCATTTTAAATATAATACGAACGCTAATATTAGTTTTTGAAAGTGGGCACTATTGTCAATTTATCAAAATGGCGAATTTTCTGTGATTGTGCTCGGGTGTGCGCTGCAAAGAGATTTTGTTAATTTAATGGTTAAATAAAATTTTTGATCGTCATTCCCTCACAGTCTAAAAAACAAAAGTTAAGTACTTTATCTGATTATAAGTTGCACAGATAAGATGGCTTTTGGGAGTAATTTTCTTAATCAGAAAAATCGTTTTAAAAGTGAGGATATCTCACGAGTCCTTTACGGTTATTCTTTATTTCGTCATTCCCTCACCATCATTCCCTCATAAAAATGTATGGTGAGGGAATGAAGATACATGAGGGAATGATTTTTGGCTGGACTAACTGGTTTTTTTATTGTTTGCTTTTATTACTGCTGCAATATAATGTATATGTAATATTATAATGCTGCAATATTATGTAATAATGTCAAGAAAAAAGAAGATAAGTAAAGAGGACACTAAATTAAAAAAGCAAGAATATGACCGAAACCGCAGGGAAAAAATAAGGCTGATCCTGCAACACTTGAAATACTTCGCGAAGAATGAAATACCTAAAAGGAAAAGGTCAAGTAAAACCTATATCCGCAATGAGTTCCCCAGAAAGAAGGCTAAAAAGAAAAAAACTGGAAGCAAAATAGCCACACATATAGAGACAAAAGAGTTAAAGTGCGAAAGAATTTAGCAAGACTGTTAGATGAGACACCACCTTCTGGCCCAGAGCCTATAATGATGAATTAAGAAATCTGGCAGTTAATCGGAGAAGGCAGCAACTCAGAAGACGTAGAGGAATACTTTAACAAGAACTTAGTTTAGAAAGTCTGAAACAAGAAATAGGAAGAAAAGAGAGATACCGTAAGAGATGTCAACGACAAACTAAAAATAATCTCACTAAAGTAAACCGGAAGCAAAAGTATCAGCTTTCTTAACAAAATTTTATTCTATAAAAATATTTTTACGAAAGAAAACTAATTTTATTTAAAAATCTTCATGACTTGTCTCTAATAATCATTCCCTCACTTTGTTTTTTTTTAATATCCTCATAACTTTCATAAAACGCGATAATTTTTGGGACCACCACATAGTTAAATTCTAGTAATATAAGTACTATCAAATTCACATAAAATAAATAACAAATAATTTCATTTTTTTTTGTCATTTTAAGACAGACGAATTTCGGAATTTCGTGATAATTACCCGTTTACATCAATTGAATAATTTATTTGATTTGATTTCAACAGAAATGGCAGTGACATACATACCCTGACGTGCTTAAAATAATAATTATAATTGTTAAATAATATTAAAACAATCAACGTTACGCTTTGATGACAAAATAATACTAAACCACCAAAAACTCCCCTTTGACGTTGGAAACGCATTTAATAACATTAAAACTACGCAAACAAATAATTTAATGGTAAAAAATTAAACAAAGACAACTAGTAAACTTTAATTTGGAAATACTACGATTTATATCACTTAAAATACACATTTATATTAATTCAATTATTGTATAATATTATAAAGTTTTTATGCATGGCGTAAATAATGATGGTGGAGTCATCCTTCATGACCCTGACGATCAGATGACTACTGACAACATACTCGTACCACATACCACATAATCATACGCTATACACCGTCTTCGCCGGCGAAGTCGAGGTCTCCGCTATCTTACGTCATTCGGACGTGGGCTCCATCCACGGCCTCGGAGACGTACGGACTACTCACCGTCCGAACCCCCCGTTATCCCAAACGTCGCCTAAGCCGAGGTTCGGCCTCAAAGGCGCCCTTAGGCAGACGTTCCCTTAGTTTCTTCGAGCCCTAGGGCTTTAAATTTCTTCTAGCAGAGCTTCTTTCCGAAGCTCGCCAAACAGGCCGGTTACGCTGTGGCAACCAATAGTTTCAGCACAGCTAATAATCAGTCCCAAAAAAAAAAGTTGGTGGAGAGACAGGTTACTGGTTAAGACTGGATTATAATACGTTTGCTACTTAGTTGAAAATACAGGCTATCGAACAAAGTACATTGAACTATTACGCTCGAGTTAACAAGAATTAAAATAAAAAATTGAACGTGTTTCATAATATATACAAAATCATTTTGAATCATAACCGGTTTAATCGCATCTGTCACATTAATTATGTTGATTATTTTGCTTGGTCTCGTTGTGGTTTCTCATTGCTTATCAATAAAAATATTGTTGGGCGTCATAATATGTCTACTTTACGTACATGAAAATTCCCTTTAAATTAAAACAAGGTTTTTCCAGTTATTATAAAATAATCACGTTCCATAGTTGTTTATTTATTTAAACATCTTAATTGCACAATATAATATAATATATAATATAATAGAATAAACAGAAAAAAGTCAAAAAAATTACATAACATAAAAGCAATTGGCAACCTAATCACTATAAGTGATATATTCGAAAAAAGCCAACAAATATATAAAGGCGGGAATTTACAATACATATATATACATATAGGATGACTACGGGGCAGGTGCGTGTCTTCGTCGGTAATTTAGGTAGACGTGGGTAGTTTCGGGCAAAGAGACCAGATACTCTTGGTAGAACAGAATTACAGCCGATCTTCTCCAGCCGATTTTGCCTACAAAGGATCCATGTCACCAATATTTGTATTCAGATGGCTATCTTGGGCCACCTTTGGGCATCCTAATAGATTTCCGCATGTCAGACTGTGATGGCGACTGAAATACGAAATTCTTATTCTCTTTCCACAGATGATGGCTTCTCACTCTTTGCCTTCCACGGCAATTTGAACCAGGAGATGGAAGGCCTGGAGGCAGGTCAATGGGCACGAGACATAACGAAGCCCAAAGAAGGCCAATGGATCTTCAGAGATAGAAACGCTGAACTAAAACTTGGTGACAAAATATACTTCTGGACTTATGTCATTAAAAATGGCCTTGGATATCGGCAGGACAACGGAGAATGGACCGTTACTGGTAAGGAAATAATATTCAAATACACAAAGTCAGTTTAATTAATAGCCATTCCTAAAAAGCACTAGTGAAACATGAAGTCGGTCTGTTTGTAGTTTTAACCCATCGGAAGTTGAATTATCCAGAAAAAGCCTTCTCAACTTCAGACGGAAGTTGGTAATAAAATTTACTGATAGTATATGTGTTAATATGCAGGTTTCGTTAATGAAGATGGAACACCAGTAGATCCAGAAAACTTACCTGAACCTGGCCCAACACCGGCTCCCGGACCCGATCCGGTACCATTCACCCCCCCTCCAGTCTGTCAGAAGTCACAAACTGAAGTCCAGGGGCTCAAAACCGTATGCCAAGGCGTCCTTATCTTTACTGAGGACTTCAACAAACCTAATCTGGATAAGCTGAACCAATGGGACGCTGAGGTTATGCTTCCTCGGGGACCGGTACGTCTTTTTCTTCTTCTACAGTGCTTTTTTTTTATTCGAGTTTTTCGATTACAACTTCTGATATCTTAATTAAACAAAACTCATCCGGTTTGATTTACAATTTGACTCGCCGCGTCGCATCACACTACCGCCCTCTTACTTCGTTCGCTTGGCGCCTTAAGACCGTTTGTTTGGTGGGAGGCTTCGGCCGTGACTAGTTACCACCCTACCGGCATAGACGTGTCGCAAAGCGATTTAGCGTTCAGGCACGATGTCGCGTAGAAACAAATTTGGGTGGGTTTACCGTAGCCCTAACAGGTTATCCCGCTACCATCTTAGACTGCATCATCACTTACCACCAGGTGAAATAGCCGTTAAGGGCTAACTTGTAGTGTATAAAAATAAAATTGATTCCACACGAATTGGCTGGCGAGAAAGATTTTTCAAATCCGACTGTTCTAGAAAATGGCGCGTTTGAACTAAATAAGAATTTTTTAGCTTTTACATGAAATGAAATGAAAATATACTTTATTGCACACTATAAAAAAAAATGAAAAAAAAGGAATAAACCCACACACAGAGAAGAAATAGGTGCAATATTTATATATTATATTTATATTTTTTATTTATACAATTACAGTGATAAATAATTTTATGATCTCCCACTTTCCAAACTAGTGCATACTGTATCTTGGAAAGTGGGAATAGGCGGCCTAACCACTAATGAGCGATTTGTACCAGGCATCCTACCAAAAATAAAGGGATAAAATATACACAAAGGGATATGATTAACATAAGGTAGATGTGGCCTAAAAATAGGAAACGCTTGCTTAGAAAATGTTGACGGTAATAATTATATCTATCGATTATTTTAATAGGATTACCCGTTCAACGCATATGTCAAAGATGCAGTAACCGTGGATAACGGTGAACTGAAGATTAAGCCGGTACTGACGGAGGCACGCTTCGGTGATGCATACATAGACGGGGAATGGGACCTAACCAGTGCGTAAGTAACTTTGCTATTTGGATCATCATCATCATCATGATCAACCCATTGCTGGCTCACTACAGAGCACGGGTCTCCTCCCAATATGGAAGGGTTTGGCCATAGTCCACCACGCTGGCCATATGCGGATTGGCAGACTTCACACGCCTTTGAGAATATTATGAAATCTCAGGCTTGCAGGTTTCCTCACGATGTTTTCCTTCACCGTTGAAGCAAGTGATATTTTAATTGCTTAAAACGCACATAACTTTGAAAAGTTAGAAGTGCGGACCCGGATTCGAACCTCCGTCCTCTGATTAGGAGGCGGACGCCCTAACCACTAGGCTATCACAGCTTTTTGGATTTGGATAACCCTCCTATATTAGAGATAAGTACTTCTACATTTTCGGCCAGCAGAGGGAAGTGGCGAATGCTTGTTAGACGCATAACATCTGGCCTCAAAGACATTGATTCGTGATGACCACGACTACTCTGCAAAGAGTGTAACGACGAAGAAGAAGACTTCTACACGTCTTGATCTTTTTATGTTTAATTTTAAGTTCTTGGTACAGAATAAATTAAAAAATATATCCAATTTTAGAAAGTATGGAAGTATGTGTGTTTGGAAGTGTAAATAAGTATATTGGACATGTTTTTTTAACACACAACAAGTTAGCCCTTGACGGCATCTCACTTGATGGTAAGTGATGTATTATGAGCCATGCTATTTATATTATGAATTGAATATCATATTATGTAATATGGGTTGTATTCTGGACCAAGTAGTCCGATGTTTTTATCACCCCATAGTATTTTTACTATCAATTGCATATTATATGTAATATCGGTTATATTCTGGACCAAGTAGTCTGATCTAGTATCTAGAAGCATATTGTTGGTTTTACGAATTGTTTGTTTTAAATTGAATATTTATTATTTACTGCAAAAAATTAATTTTTTCATCCTTTTTACTTGATAACCAACAGCATATTTTATTTAAGCAATAGCATTGTCTAGAATTGTGAAATATTCATTAATATCAACATTTTGTATGTAAAAAATAAATTGATGTTAACAAATTTTGATGACGCATAGCCTCGCTTTATGTTAATTCACAGTATTTATGATATTAAAAAAATGCGCTGAACTTAATCACAAAATATTAGCATCTATTAAAGAATCGCTGTAACCAATAACACCCAAAATTAATGCCAAAATAAACAAAGAAACTGGTTTTGTTAGAAGACTATTGAAACATAATACGGGTTTTAATAAAAGTCGTCAAGAACAAGTTTCAATATAGGTACTTTGATCTCCTAAGAAATTCGATAATTACTTGAGCAATATAAATAAACTGAAAAAAATACTTCCACTAATTCTCTTTAACGACGACCAAAAGAAAAAAATGGTTTAATGTGAGGAACAGGATTTATTTAGCGAAATTCTTTTACAGGTATTAATTTACCGAGCCAAATGAGCTTACATCGATAAATTTGACTTACAATTTATTTTTTATTGGTATATTAGGTACCAGAAAGATTTTAAAATATCGCCGTTTTTTTGGCAACTTTTTTGTGCCAAATAGTCGCTTCAATTAAAAAATATAGCCATTATGAAGTCCGCTTAGAGGGCTTCAATCAAAGCTCAATGGACTAGGACTTTAAGCTATCTTTTTTCCAAAAATTTTAACTGGTAACATCATACGGTTAAGCTCGATTAAGATCTCCACCAGCAAGCTCTCCATGCACAAAACCCAAGGATGATAAGCGACAAAAGATAAGCTTGCTACGCTTATCCAAGTGAAATAGGAGTATGAGGTATTTCTGACATTCCAGATGCACAGGCCAGGTTGGCACGCCGGAGTGCTACCTGAAGGCATCTGGCGCCAACATCCTGCCACCGGTGACCAGTGGCAAGATCACCACTCGCAACCGCTTCAACTTCAAGTACGGTCGGATTGACGTGAGGGCCAAACTACCCGCTGGCAACTGGCTTGTACCAGGTAAATCTGATGCATAACCTAAATAAGCCGTAGAACTGTTTCTTGACGATATACATATACTTACAATCTCCTTTGCTCATTATTCTTTATCTAATCTCATTATATTTTTTGAAGACCTCCGTGGCACAGTGCGCGTGGTTTCGCATTATTCTGGTCCTGAGTTCAATTCCCGGCTCGAGTCTGGTCTGGTTGGAGGCTTCGGTCGTTGCTAGTTACCTACCACCCTACCGACAAAGACGTGCCAAGCGATTAAGCGTTCCGGCACGATGTCGCGTAGAAACCAATTAGGAGTGTGGGTTTACCATACCCCTAACAGGTTAACCCGTTTCCATCCTAGACTGCATCATCACTTACCACCAGGTGAGATAGCCGTCAAGGGCTAACTTGTAGGATGTAAAAATAAATATATATATCAAAGGTGGTAACTAGTTCTACGTTGGACCGAGTATACTCGAATTCCCGTCCCTGACTAGCACAAATGATACCAAATTTGGCCGTTTTCCAACTTAGTAGAGAAATACCTTTTGCAGCTTGATTAACTCCGTACATCCATCAATGCTTTCACGACTGATGCTTCCACGAGCTCCGGTTAGCAGAAGTTCTATGCTTTATAATACGGTGTACAATGCACGTGGCCGTATTGTGATTTTGCATTTTTGATGTATGCATCATCATCATCATCATGAACAACCCATTACCGACTCACTACAGAGCACGGGTCTCCTCTCAATATGAGAAGGGTTTGGCCATAGTCCACCACGCTGGCCATGTGCGGATTAGCAGACTTCACACGCCTTTGAGAACATTACGGAGAACTCTCAGGCGTGCAGGTTTCCTCACGATGTTTTCCTTCACCGTTGAAGCAAGTGATATTTTAATTTTTTTTTAAACGCACATGACTCCGAAAAGTTAGAGGTGCGTGCCCGGATTCGAACCGCCGACCTCTGATTAGGAGGCTGACGCCCTAACCACTAGGCTGCTTGATGTGTGCAGATTGCTAGATATGTTTTATGGTGCGAATTTCATCATTTAATACTCCGTATCGTGTGACGCGTGATCTTCGAGCTTTTTAAGTGCCCCTTATATTACCCATAGCGCTATTGATACCAATTTTCATGTGATATCTAAAAATACAGCTGTTATCTTTTTCCACCGGTAAACAGGTAACTTTGAAAAACATTCTTCGACCTGTTAAAGTAGACCTAAGCGACTGAAATTTTGTAAAAATATATCCTAATCTTTAATTTAAGCAATTAAAATATCACTTGCTTCAAACGGTGAAGGAAAACATCGTGAGGAAACCTGCACGCCTGAGAGTTCTCCATAATGTTCTCAAAGGCATGTGAAGTCTGTCAATCCGCACATAGCCAGCGTGGTGGACTATGGCCAAAACTCTTCTCTTGTTGAGAGGAGACCCCTGCTCTGTAGTGAGCCGGAAATGGGTTGATCATAATGATGATGATGATACTAATCACCACTAACCTAATCACCATTTCCGTCAATGTGTCAGTGCAACCATCTTTAGAAAAAATTACAATACATACGATGTCGCGAATAATTGTTGGCCAATCCTTTTCTAAATTTATTTGTATTTTTTATTCCAGAAATCAACCTTGAGCCACGGGACCATGTATACGGCAAGCAACGTTATGAATCCGGACTCATTCGTGTGGCCTTCGCAAGAGGGAACCCTCCATTCGCCAAACGCCTTTACGGTGGTCCAGTTCTCACTGATACTGAACCTTACAGATCCTTCCTGCTTAAAGAACATCTCGGCATTGACAACTGGAATAAGGACTTCCATAACTACAGTATGATCTGGAGGCCAAGTAAGGGGTTTTATTCAAAATTTATATAACTTATGATAACTGCTCGTTCGAAATAAGCGTTACACTGAGTTAATGAATAGAAGCAGGCGTTACATTGCGGATGTCCATGATAAACTTCACAAGCGAGAAAAGTAAAGTCCTTTACTTTTCTCGCTTGTGAAGTCAACATCTCCTGAGGATGATCCGGTGTCGGGTCGAAACGTGCGTCGAGGTTCTAGTGGAAGATATTGTGTGGTGTTATATTATACAAATCTCCCGGTTGTCGGAGGAATATAGCAAATTATACTTGCTGTTTGTTGTTTACACTGAGTTATTGAACATTTTCACTGGAAGGGAAGTCAGTAATTTTAAAGTTGGGCAATATGATAGACTTGAATATTTAATAAGTTTTGCTCAAAACCTAGAGCTTCAATAGATGCCAAACGTTACAGTGCCACTTAAAAATAAATTGTATATAGATTAGTGTTTCAATAACAATGTGATCAATGGTCTACTAGTAAACGGACAGGAGTTAATACTATGTTTGTATTATATATAGCATTGAGTTAGATAAGAACTAAAAGATTTTATTGGCACGTTCATGTGATGGATAGGACAGTTAATCATATAACTAGAAGAATGGTACATAAGAACTTAAGAAAGATGTAATGAAAAGCCAAAACAGATATGGATGGATTGCGTGAAAGAGGATATGCATGTTGAAGATTTTTTTATATACACTACAAGTTAGCCCTTGACGGTTATCTCACCTGGTTGTATGTGATGATGCTGGCTAGAATGGTAGCGGACTAACTTGCTAGTTGTATGGTTAACCGACGCTCCTAATTGGTTCCTACCCGACATCGTGCCGGAACGCTAAATCGCTTGGCTTGACACGTCCTTGTCGGTTACCACCCGTAACTAGCCACGGCCGAAGCCTCCCACTAGACAGAAAATGTGTATGTCTTTATGTAAAAATCCAGATATAACACATTACATATTACAGAACAAGAACTGTCTTATGATCGAGCACTTTTCGATGATAAATAATATACTGTTGATATCTATTTTAAATCAATGAAGGCTCTATGAATTCATTCAATTTATTATGTATAAAATATTAAATTAACAATTTTAATTGGTATCTAATTAATAGCCACACAACAATAACAGGTTTAAACGAAATAGCTGCACAGCTGAGAGGTCATTAATTTGTATTTGTTTGAATTCAATAATCTGTATAATTACCAGTTTGAGTGAAAAAGACATATATATATATAGCCTAATCATTGTGGAAGATTATACACTATTTTTATTACTTTCCCACCGCCGGGAGTCGATCGAGAAGAAAAAAACTTGAGAGGTGTCAAGGGACACCCGGATGGAACGAAGTTCCTTTCGATTAATTAGTGAAGGAATTGTAATAAAATTTTATTTTATTTAAGTTATAATAATATTTTTTTTATTATTAACAAATATAATGTTATATAAACTTAATCAGTAGGCTCAATTTTGTACTCCATCCACAATATCCGGAACTTGTTCAGAAACACTGTCAGGATTCATGTTCAGGATTCATTATTATTATTATTTTTTATTATTTATTATTTACAAAAACCTGTATACACTCAACAAAAATAATTGTCGCGACACCACACTGTTCAATGCGAAATAGAAATGAAAATATCTGGCTTGCTTTCTATAAGAGAGAGAGAGACAGACAGAGAAACATGCGACGCTGCACAGCTTACAATAACAAAAAGTGTCGTGACAACTTTTCGTAAGAATTTTTTCCGACTAGCCCCCTTTCACAACGCGCGATAAGGAACTTCGTTCCAAAAATTCAGAAAGAACGCCTAGCGAAACCATATGATACAGATGAGCAATATGACCCGGTGGCTATACTATAGCGGATGAAAGTTTGTACAGCAAACTTGGAAATTATACGCCGATAAAGTTACGGGAAGTTTTGATCGCAACAGTTTAGGCAGAGCTGAAAAAATCCATTTATTAACAGATAGTATCCAGCTCTTCGTGGATGGAGTCCATTACGGAGATGTGAATCCTGGGGAAGGATTCTACTACACGGCAAAACAGAACGCGGTTCCTCACGCTTCTATGTGGCTGAAAGGATCCATTATGGCACCGCTGGATCAGATGGTGAGCTATATAAACTAATGATCATTAGTTACTAATGTCCTAAAGCTGGACTTTCTAATCTAAAGGAAATAATACCCATTTCGTTTTAACCTTGAATTGCATTTGCTCTCGTTTACTAAATAATAATATTAAAATTAAATTAAGTTTCAATAGATTTTCCATTTTCGGCTCACTACGGGCACGGGTCTCCTCTAAAAATTAACCTGGCTAAGTTTGTTGTGGGCTTCTTCTTAGACCGGGGCGCGTTTGGAACCCTCATAGCTTTAGTTTTAAGTTTACGAATTTAGTTATCACCATCAAATCACTACTATGTAAAATATTGACGCGTCAAAAGCGCCTTTTAAAGGACTATTTGAATAAAGATTATTTGAATTTGAATTTAAATATGAGAAGGGTTTGGCCATAGTCCACCACGCTGCCCATGTGTGGATTGGCAGACTTCACACGCCTTCGAGAACATTATGGAGAACTCTCAGGCGTGCAGGTTTCCTCACGATGTTTTCCTTCACCGTTGAAGCAAGTGATATTTCAATTACTTAAAAACGCACATAACTCCGAAAAGTTTAAGGTTTGTGCCCGGGATCGAACCCCCGACCTCTGATTAGAAGGCGGACGGATACTTATAGATTACTAACCATAAATAAAATTTTTCTGAGATTTTTTATTATCTTCCCCAGTTCTACATATCTTTAGGACTACGAGTGGGTGGTATCAACGATTTCGCTGATAACCCAGACAAGCCCTGGGTCAACGGAGCCAGCAAAGCGGTGTACCGGTTCTACCAGCACCAGGACTCGTGGTTCCGGACCTGGACCTCACCAGAACTGATCGTGAACTCGGTTAAAGTTTACGCTTTGTAATTTAAGTTGTAGTTTTTGAATACATTTTTTTAGAGAAACGAGTCTACCTTTTTATTCCGCATCGCCTCTTCTCCGTTAAAAACAGACATACGTGACGTTTAAAATGTGCATCTACTCCTTCTTGAACTTATCCCATCGGATTTGTTATTGCACAAACTGACTCAAATTGTCAGACATGTTGTTTTCGGTGTGGCTTAATATTTTTTACGGCTGACTTGGGAGTGATTGGTGGAATCATAAATTTGGATAAAAAATTAAAATAATAATTAAAATATTACCAAATTATTATAATATAATATTCCTATATTTTTGTATTAAAACTTAGATTAACCTAAAACTAAAAATCTTAAAAAATAAATAACATCATAACTAAAATATTAATAAAGGGACTATTAATAAAGGGAAGGTTAATAAAGGGAAGGTAATAAATATTAATAAAGGGAATTGCCCTTTAGGCAAGGTTCCGAAGATACTGGCAGCGGTCCCCCTTTGAATTGCAAGACTAATTCGTTGTCCGAGGTAGCTGGCAGCTCTTCGGTCCCCTGTGATGTCGACTAACCTTTTTGCTATTTCCTTAAAGAGCCTTAGTGCGCTAGGACCCCACGGACCAAGGGTCTCGACACCGAATGGGACAAAATCATATTCGGAGCCTAGACCCCTGTTATGTATTTATAACTGAATGTGACAGAGTTATGACTCATGACTTAACTTAATTAATCTGACGAACCATTTGGCATATTGAATGACATATTAATTAATTATTATTTTATTGTAAGTCCAATAGTTAATAATAATTGTAACTTTAATATGTATAATAATTGTAAATTGTAACATTGCAACACCCTGACGGGGCCTCATGTAGTCTAACTATACTATGTGTAAGATAGATGTGCAATCATGATCAACCCATTACCGGCTCACTACAGAGCACGGGTCTCTTCTCAATATGAGAAGGGTTTGGCCATAGTCCACCACGATGGCCATGTGCGGATTGGCAGACTTCACACGCCTTTGAGAACATTATGGAGAACTCTCAGGCGTGCAGGTTTCCTCACGATGTTTTCCTTCACCGTTGAAGCAAATGATATTTTAATTGCTTAAAAACGCACATAACTCCGAAAAGTTAGAGGTGCGTGCCGGATTCGAACCGCCGACCAGTCTGATCGAGGCCGACGCCCTAACCACTAGGCTATCACCGCTTTGTGCAATAAATAAATAAAAATATTTCACATATATGTTAAAAATAAATCTCAACCTATCTCACATACAACATGTCTTAATACCAAACAAAGGCGAGCACTCTTAAGCACTTTGAAAAGTGCTTATAGACTATAGAATAGAAATATAAGAAATATATTAATTCAGAATTTTAAATCACAGCCTATCTAACACACAACACGTTTTATTAGTTCTGATTACTTTACCGATTAGTTCAACACAACTGTGTTCTCTCTAAGAAAGCGTGACGTAGAATTTAAAACCTCTGTGCATCTCCAGTGCGGGATAGCTTCATCTATTAATATCATACGTAGGGATGTATGTATGAAACAAGTAAGGATGTATGTATATCCAAGAAAAGAAAACAATTTCCCTCGCTGGTATATTGTTGTTGGTCCAAACTCGCTGATACTACGGATATGTCAATTGTATAACAATCACCGTCCGACCCCCCGACCCCCCCCCCCCCGTTATCCATGTGAGATGTTGATAACGAAAAAGAAACCCCGGCTAAGTTTGTTGTGGGCTTCTTCTTAGACCGGGGCACGTTTGGAACCCTCATAGCTTTAGTTTTAAGTTTACGAATTTAGTTATCACCATGAAATAACTACTATGTAAATTAAATGTATGCGTCAAAAGTGCCTTTTTAAGGACTATTTGATTGATAAAGATTATTTTGAATTTGAATTTGAATTTGAATTCCAAACGTCGCCTAAGCCGAGGTTCGGCCTTACAGGAGACGCCCTTAGGCAGGCGTTCCCTTAGTTTCTCCGAGTCCTAGGGTTCAAAATTTCTTCTAGCAGAGCGTCTTTCCGAAGCTCGCCCGGTTACGCTGTGGCAACCACTAGCACAGCTAATAGACAGTCCGAAAAAAAAAAACTTCATGTAGAGGACGTACACACTACAGTGATTATCTGGCCAAATCTGGCCAATCCACGTCTTACGTCTCCATGTACATCTTCTTGACCTTAAGTTTTGTGTTCCGGGTAAGTGGGATTTATTGGTCGTTTAAAATATATAATTATTGCTTATAGATTAATTCTTATATAGATAATATATTTTATTTTATATTCTTACCGTTTATAATGCGAGCAAATTGTTTTAGTTTTGTGGGATTTTATTTAATATTCATTCGTTGCTGCGTAACATCCTCAATTAATTTTTAGGGTTCCAATTTTTTTATGTGAACCCACACATCACACATCAAGAAAATTGGTTTTTGGATGGTCTTGTATCATTCTAATAAAGTATATTGAACCCTTTCTGCGTGAGTCCAACTCGCACATAGCCAGTTTTTTGTCTAATCCTCGAGTACGTAGTGATGCTCCTTTTCCTTAACTTCATTAGCATGCGAAATATTATTTTTTCATTTGCTATTTCAAAGGTATTTGCTAAACACGGTAAAATATTAAATAATAGAATTAAATTTTGCATTTCATTGTTCGCACCTTTGAACTAGAGTGCACTTAAGGAGCTTAAGAAGACAATGAATACATTATTGCATTAAAATGATTATAACATTTGCAAGAATTTGATAAAGACATTAATTATTATTAAGAAGCTGTGATAGCGTAGTGGTTAGGACGTCGTCCTCCTAATCAGAGGTTGGGGGTTCGATCCCGGGCACCCACCTCTAACTTTTCGGAGTTATGTGCGTTTTAAAGCAATTATAATATAACTCGCTTCAACGGTGAAGGAAAACATCGTGACAACCTGCACGCCTGCGAGTTCTCCATAATGTTCACAAAGGCGTGTGAAGTCTATGGCCTAACTCTTCTCAAATTGAGAGGAGACCCGTGCGCTGCAGTGAGCCGGAAATGGGTTAATGGATGATTAATTATTATTTTTCATTAGGCTTGCTAAACAAGATTTGAATTTTCTAAAGATGAATGCGATTGCTAATTAATACATCACTATCGTAACTAACGTAATATTGATTTGACTTCAAGGTCGAGTTATTAATTTCCTACAAGGAACTGATGCCATCGCAAAATAATTGTACCTCTGCAAATAAATTGCTTGCCTAAAGCTCCATTTCCACAGAAGCTCCAAGAGTCCACAAATCAGTACAAGTTAATTGATCTTTAAATCTCTGCCAGAATACGTTTTTAGGATGTTTGCCATAACGTCATCTGCATATCGTGCTCGTGAGGCGCATAGCATCTGACCTCATGATGACCAGACCAGACATGACTTCGTGATGACCACGATCGCTCCAATGACCACAAATACTACTTCGAGATAACCACGTCAGCTCTGCTAGAGTGTTACGAAGAAGAAGAAGAATAAAGATTTCAGTCAAACAATCAGTCATATGTCTACCGCGCAGGTCAAACGTAAGAGATATTTTTGCATGACTTTGCCTTTGCCTCGCATAGCGTCATCAGAAAATTGGCTTTATACCTATATAACTAGTTATGAAGCATGCGGCCAAATGACCCGAGTTATCTGTATTGAAAAACTTTGATAAAGTACGTCTTAATAAACATGTCATGTTCAAGTTCAAGAGCTTACACAAATTTAGGTAAATAGACATAGTGTGACAACGATAAACGCTCGAATACAAGGTAGGTGAAACTTTCTAAACTCTTGTAGATTCTTGCGTGAAAAATATATTATGATGATGATAATCTTAATTGCTGACTAGTTACCACGACGTGTCGCCAAGCTATTTAGCATTCCGGCACGATGTCGCGTAGAAACCAATTAGGAGTGTGGGTTTACCATAACCCGCTACCATCTTAGACTGCATCATCACTTACCATCAGGTTAGATTGCCGTCAAGGGCTAACTTGTAGTGTATTAGAAAAATGTTAAAAGATAGGACTTTCTCAAACGTTTAGTGAGCTTTTTCGAATAACAAGTGTCTAAACTTTGTCCTTCTTTAGGCTGCGTGCTACATACGTTAAACCAAAGTCGATACAGTGTTTTATTAGACCAAAGGTAACAAACAAATAATCGGACAGACAACTTTGCATTTAATAATACTAGCTTTTACCCGCGACTTCGCCCACATTAAAGAAAATAAACAATTATCCGAGATCATTACAATAGAAATTAATCAATATTTTAACAAAACATTTTTTTATCAATTTTTTTTTTAATAAAGAGTACCCTATGTTACTTGTGATACCTCTAAGAATACATGAGTTTTATGAAAATCACTCATCAAAGTGTTAACCACTTATTTTAGTAGGTAGTTTTGGCGTATAAGCGTAACAAACAAACTTATATAAACATCTGTGATATTAGTATGATGAATAAATACTACTATTAAAGATTCGAACCAATCTAAATGTACCTTAATTCCAAGAATAATAATTATTATTGAGATAACTATTAGTCGAAGATATGACCAACACAAAGTGTACTCACCGTATACACACATCCAATCCGTATTTTAATTCTTAATTTAGACACTACTTAAGATTATTTAAGACTAGCTGACGCCCGCGACTTGAGTTGTGTTAGTGTGTTTGTTTGTCTTTCAATCACGAAGCAATAGATTACTAACCCGAATTACTTGAAATAATTACAGGATTAACATTAAAGTTTCTCCTTTCTAAAAAAAATAATGAGTGAAATCGGATATTGATTCGTTGGTGGGAGAAGTTGTGGGAGGCGCCCGAGACGTGATGGCACAGGCGGTGGCATGCGCGTGAGCTGCGCGCGGTACTGGACAATACTTGGACGTTGCAACATTACTTTATTTTTCTAAAATAAATGTAGCCTAAGTTACTCCTTATTACATCAGCTATCTGCCAGTAAAAGTCCCGTAAAAATCGGTCCAGCCATTTAAGAGATTAGCCGGAACAAACAGACAGACAGACAGACAGACAGACAGACAGACAGACAGACAGACAGACAGACAGACAGACAGACAGACAGACAAAAATTAAAAAAAATATATATTTTGGTGTACATACCGTATACATATTCATATGCATGTAGTAAAAACGGTTATTTCAATATTACAAACAGACACTCCAATTTTATTTATTTGTATAGATTATTTTGTATTGAGAAAACTTCTTATTTTGCTAAGATTCCTTGGTTGATGGTTTGTTGAACTGCTATCGGCCAAAATCACTGGATAGCAGATTGAAGGCAGTTGTGACCCTTTTCTACTCTTCTCTGTTGCTAAGAATGTCGAAATTAAATTCAATCTGCTAACTATATATTTAATATGCTGCTATATTTATTCTGGCTTAGTAAATATTCTTGAATTTATTAAACTTTAGACAATTATAATTAACAACTAAAACAATGTAACTGTATTATAAACACTTAAAAACTTGAAATAAACCTTAAATTGAACCTAAAAATAAAAATCTTAAAAAAAAAATATGCTGCTGCTAAATGCTGCTATATTAGTTTAGATAATTTATGAATCTCTGTTTCTGCTGTTCTCTGGAAGCAGTGATAGCCTAGTGGTTAGACCGTCCGCCTCCTAATTAGAGGTCGGGGGTTCGAACCCGCGCACGCACCTCTAACTTTAAGTTATGTGCGTTTTTAAGCAATTGAAATATCACTTGCTTCAACGGTGAAGGAAAACATCGCGAGGAAACCTGTATGCCTGAGAGTTCTCCATAATGTTGTTAAATGTGTGTGAAGTCTGCCAATCCGCACATGGCCAGCGTGGTGGACTACGGCCAAACCCTTCTCATATTGAGAGGAGACTGTGCTCTGTAGTGAGCCGGCAATGGGTTGATCATGATGATGTTAGATTAAATAGTTTATGAATATCTGACTTCAAGCAGCCTATTGACACGTGTAACGAGGCATGGCTATACGGCATCCAATATATTCATTTATTCTATGCTATATCTATATCTAATTATGAATGTAAAGTAGTCTTAATGAGGATTAAGACGGTAACTGTTGAATTTTAATGTGACGTATTTATATTATATTATAAAGTTTTTTTATCCTATTAATGAACAAAGTGAGATAAAAATAAATAAACCACAAACCGGATCCTTTTAATTCAGGTTTTAGTTTCACGCGACTAAACACTTACATCGTCTGTGGAAAACGAATTGTTGCCATAGTTCAAATCTTTGAGCTGACATAATATTATGATTATATTATATTATGATTATGATTATATTATGATTATGATTATATTATATTTGACGACCTCCGTGGCGCAGCGCGCGCGCTGTTGCATTATAAAGTTGGAGGTCCTGGGTTCGATTCCCGGCTCGAGTCTGGTCTGGTGAGAGGCTCCGACCGTGGCTAGTTACCACCCTACCGACAAAGACGTGTCGCCAAGCGATTGAGCGTTCCGGCACGATGTCGTGTAGAAACCAATTAGGAGTATGGGGTTACCATACCCCTAACAGGTTAGCCCGCTACCATTTTAGACTGCATGATCACTTACCATAAGGTGAGATTGCCGTCAAGGGCTAACTTGTAGTGGGTAAAAAAAAAAAAGATTATATTTACATATAGATCAAAATAAATTATAATTTTTTTACCCATTACTTTTGGAAACGTATATAAAGTTTATATTGCATGGGCATTCAATTTATGAATACCTTCCAATCAGGTAGTTTTTTCATCAATCAACCAATTAAGATTGAAGAATTACAGCTAGACAAGCGTGCTCCAACTCACGCTGCGTCGACATAGTCATATAATTAAATAAAACCTCGTTAGTAAACAGTTATAATGTAAGTATTTAATTAATGGTAAGCGGTGATAGGCTAGTGGTTAGGGCGTCAGCCTTCTAATCAGAGGTCGGCCGTTCGAATCCGGGCACGCACCTCTAACTTTTCGGAGCTATGTGCGTTTTAAAAAAAATTGAAATATCACTTGCTTCAACGGTCAAGGAAAACATCGTGAGGAAACCTGCACGCCTGAGAGTTCACCATGATGTTCTCAAAGGCGTGTCAAGTCTGCCAATCCGCACATGACCAGCGTGGTGGACTATGGCCAAACCCTTCTCATATTGAGAGGAGACCTATGCTCTGTAGTGAGCCGGTAATGGGTTGATCATGATGATGAATTAATGGTACCATAACATCACTTTATTTTGTCAATTATTTTGTTTGGAAACATAGTCGGAAATTATTCAGACCATGCACCCGAACTGTGCAATTTTTTATTTATTTGGTTCGCCAAAACATTTCATAACATCATTCAGTACCTCGCACTGAGGTTCAGCACAAAAATGCTCAGCTTTCACGCAAATGCCGCTTGCAAATACTAAAAAAAAAAAATTAAACTAAATTCAAATTCAAAAATTCAAATTCAAAATAATCTTTATTCAAATAGTCCTTTAAAAGGCGCTTTTGGCGTGTCAATAATTTACATAGTAGTGATTTGATGGTGATAACTAGATTCGTAAACTTAAAACTAAAGCTATGAGGGTTCCAAACGCGCCCCGGTCTAAGAAGAAGCCCACAACAAACTTAGCCAGGTAAATTTCATTTTTGTTATCACCATCTCACATGCCACTTAAAATTATATTAAGAGCTATCTTATTAGAGCAATATTTCATACCCATGCCTGTTTATCATTTACGTAATCCTTTACACTATAGTAGGACTTTTGTACAAGCTTACGTTTTATATAAACTTTGAACTTATTGAGAGAATTAATAATTGAATTGAATAAACGGAGAATTGTCCTCCAGTATTTGGTCAGTGACAGGGTGTATGTCCGCTAGATTTAGTTTGCTTGCTTAAGCGGTATTTGTAGAAGCTGCCGGGTATTCCCGCATGCTTTGTATTGACGGGCTGGTTTTACTAATCCTTTATCCTCATACTGGGCAGTTGCCGCATTCCACTACATGCGTAACATATTTATGTATTAGTATGGTGCTGCGTGACATGGACACTGACAGCGAGGCTAGTCCACAAACTTCAAGTCGCTCAGCGTGCTATGGAAAGAGCAATGCTTGGAATCTCTTTGAGAGATAAAGTCCGTAACGAGGTGATTCGGCAAAAAACGAAGATAACCGACATAGCTCGAAGGGCTTGCACGCTGAAGTGGCAGTGGGCTGGTCACGTTTGTCGGAGAACCGACGGACGTTGGAGTCGGAAGGTCCTCGAGTGGAGACCACGTCTCGGCAAACGGTGTGTGGGCCGTCCTCCGGCCAGGTGGAGTGATGACCTCCGAAAGGTGGCAGGCATCGACTGGATGCAAAAGGCCGGAGACAGGAAGAGTTGGCGCTACTTAAAAGAGGCCTATGTCCAGCAGTGGATTAATGTTGGCTGATGATGATGATGGTGCTGCGAATTCTTAAGAATTATCATAATATTACCTACAACCTGGTTATACTTTATTATTAGTTATATTGTTTATTTATTATTGTTGGTTATGGTAACAATTAGCGAAATTAATAACGTTAGAATTAAATTAATTATAAATTTAACATACATACAAAATTTTCGTTACCGTTGGGGTTCAAAGTCGCATTAAAAAAATATATCATCATCATAAATCGATTGACATTCACTGCTGGAAATAGGTCTTTCGTCGGGAGTTCCAATGTCAACGGTCTTGGGCCGCTTGTTTCCAGCCGCCTACCAGTCCACCTAGTTGGGGATCGACCAACGCTACATTTACCGGTGCGGGGTCACCATTCCAGCACCTTGGGACCCCAACGTCCATCGGTTATCCAAACTATGTGCCCCACCCATTGCCACTTCAACTTCGCAGCTATGTCGGTAACTCTGTTTCTTCTACGGATCTCCTCATTTCTGATTTGGTCACGTAGAGATACTCCTAGCATAGCTCTCTCCATCGCCCGCTGAGTGAATCTGAGCCTTGAGACGTCGAGTTGTAGGTGCGTGCCCGGGTTCAAACCCCCGACCTCTGATTAGGAGGTTGACGTTCTAACCACTAGGCTATCACCGCTTACCATTAATTAAATACTTACGTTACACTATTTATTAACGAGGTTTTATTTAATTATCATATAACTATATCAACACAGCGTGAGTTGGAGCACGCTTGTCTAGCAGCAATTCTTCAATCGTCGTTTATAATATTATTGTGATTCGTAAATACTTAAAACGGCCGGCTCTTGGTGTACGTACATAAGACTGAGATAACGCTATTCGATATACTTTAGTCTAACACAGCGTCTGTGTAAGATCAGACCTGTTTATAACCTCTGTTATCAATTTTATTGCGTACTGTAACAATATCGATACAAGATTTTTTTTAAATAAATTAGATTTTTCTTAAGTGTTATGTCAGTAAAACTTGGGTTCTTGGCGTTTGCATTGGGATGCTGTGCAGTGCAGTGTTATGAAGTACCGGCAGCTAAATTGGAAGCTATATATCCCCTTGGGTTGCGAGTTTCTATTCCAGGTTTGATTTCAATTTCCATAAATCTATTCTGCCGTCCTGTAAGCGGTGATAGCCTAGTGGTTAGGGCGTCAGCCTCCTAATCAGAGAATTCTAACTTTTCAAAGTTATGTGCGTAAAAAAAAAATTAAAATATCAACGGTGAAGAAAAACATCGTGAGGATACCTGCACGCCGGAGAGTTCTCCATAATGTTCTCAAAGGCGTGTGAAGTCTGCCAATCCGCACATGGCCAGCGTGGTGGATTATGGCCAAACCCTTCTCATATTGAGAGGAGACCCGTGCTCTGTAGTGAGCCGGTAAGGGGTTGATCATGATGATTCTGCACTCTCGTACTGTGCCATAGATAAGGCTGAGATCTATAGGTCGTTTTTTTACTTTGCGTAACCAAAGTTAATGTTAAAAAGAGAAAGGATTATGCCAGACACATTGTTTGTCTCCTTTTATATGTTTCTTAAGTTAGAAGTAAGTTTAAGCGTGGTTATTGAACTCTGCCTAAGGTAACAAAAAAACTTTTTTTTAAGATAAAACAAGTTAGACCTTGACGGCAATCCCACGTAACGGTAAGTGATGATGCAGTCAAAGATAGTAGTGGACTAACCTGTTAGGTGTACGGTAAACCCGTACTCCTAATTGGTTTCTACGCGACATCATGCCGGAACGCTAAATCGCTTAGCGACACGTCTTTGTCGGTAGGGTGTTAACTAGCCACGGCCGAAACTTCCCACCAGACAAAATCTATAATCAACTTGAATTTACTTTTTACAAGATGGTTTAATTCGCAATTCACGTCTCCGTTAGAACTAAGAAAAGTTATACAAAAACATTGTTATAGAAAACTAATGTTTTGTAAATATAAGGAGTTATTCCTTTTAAGCAGATTATTAGGGTTTTTATAACCATAAAAACTATTCTAGTTTCAACTTTTAATATTAATAATTATTATCATCACTCACATCATAACATTATTATATAGTATTTAGAAATATTATATATGTAACAAAACAATCCAAAAATAATATTGTATGCTTGACTCCGCTCTTTGGGTGAAATTAAGTTGGGACATTAAGACCGAGATCTATAGACCTTACTTTGACTTTACTCAGCCGAGTTAGTGTTAAAACGGCACAGATTTATGTTGGATACATAACTTTGTCTAGCTTTAACTGTATCTTGTGTAGCATGACTAAGAGCGCTTTATAAAGCTCGCACTAAGTCAGGGTTTAAGTTTGTAGGAATAATAGGTATACAATTTCATAACATTATATTGTTCATATGTATTGTATTGTGAATTAGATTTAATACAATAAAAAAATTATTTAAGCTGTTTGTGACAATCCTAGTATAACAAATTACCAAATGAGATTTCTGAAATGTCTCTCAATAAGTTCAAAGTCTATTAAGACGTAAGCTTATAGAAAAGTCGACTATAGTTAAAAGGATTATGTAAATGATAAACAAGCTTGGGTATGAAATATTGCTCTAATAAGATAGCTCATAAATAATTTTAAGCGGCGTGTGAGATGGTGACATCAAATAGAAAACTTACCTAAGTTTGTTGTGTGCTTCCTCTCAGAGCGGGGCGCGTCCGGAATCATAACCATAATCATAGCTTTAGTTTAAGTTTACGAATGTAGTTATCACCATCAACTCATTACTATGTAAATTATTGACGCGCCAAAAGTGCCTTTCAAAGGATTATTTGAATAAAGATTATGATTGATTATTGTTGGTTGATTATAATCCAATTTTCGCATTCTTTTGTCGTGGATATCTGTTTTAATCATGCATAACTAGTCCAATAATCACAGTTATTGACCTCAGCACGTAGCAGGAGGTAAGAAAATGTCAGTGTTTTTGAAAACATCCACGTATGATTTACACCTCGACTACTTATGTACTCGGCGATGTGGGGTAACCGCTTGATGGGTACCTAACCCAAAAAGTAAGCTCCCCAGTCAGATCCACAATTGTTTGCTATTGGGTTTTTCTTATTAAAATGTTGGCTCCCCAGTCAGATCAACATTTTTTAGATATTGGGTTGTTTTTATTTCGAGTCTGTTTATAAAACTGTATTTGTGTTATGATTATAGATGATGGCTACTCACTGTTCGCATTCCACGGCAAACTCAACGAGGAGATGGAGGGCCTAGAGGCAGGCACATGGTCGCGAGATATCACTAAGCCCAAAAATGGCCGGTGGTTCTTCAGGGACCGCAATGCGCGATTAGCGATAGGCGACAAGATCTATTTCTGGACTTATGTGATACAAAATGGATTTGGGTACAGACAGGATAATGGAGAATGGACTGTCACAGGTACACGATTTACGCATTTAAATATTTTTATAATATATAATGAAGCTGTGATAGCCTAGGTGTTAGGGCGTCCGCCTTTCTTCAGTCAGAGTTTGGGAGTTCCATCTCGGACATGCCTCTAACTTATGTTACACTACGCCTCTAGAGTTATGAGCGTTTATAAGTAATTCAAATATCACTTGCTTCAACGGTGAACGAAAACATCATGAGAAACCACAGCACGCCTGAGAGTTCTCCATAAAGTTCTCAAAGATGTGTGAAGTTTGCCAACCCGCACATGGCCAGCGTGTAACTATGGTCAAACCTTTCCCATATTGAGAGGAGACCCGTGCTCTGTAGTGAGCCGGCAATGGGTGGATCATGATGATGATGACAACAATCGGTAACTACTAACATAGCCAGACCAGTCTCGAGCCGGTAATCGAACCCAGGAACTCCCACTTTAAAATGCGACGGCGCACTCGCTGTTTTACAATGTGTCATTTATATTTTTTAAAAGCACTTTACGTTTTCCAGATATTAAAACGATTAAGAGAAACTTAAATAACCAAACAAACAGACAAACATACTATTTTATAATCCTACTGTGGATATATTGCAGGTTATGTCGACGAAGCAGGAAACCCAGTTGGAGCTGATGGGAGTCCCATAGAAACTGTGGCGGTTCCTGCCCCCGGTATTACGTCAAATGCCACAGCGCCTGGTACTGTTACAATAGCCCCAGCACCTGAAATTACCCCAAATCCTGCAACCCCGGTACCCGACACTGTACCAAACGTCCTCGCCCCGATCCCAGAAGCTGCACAACCTGTCACACCAAGCCAAGAAAGCAATAAGTATCCATGTGAACTGTCAGCGTCTAAATCGTCTGCACCTGGGTTTGTCTGCAAAGGCCAGCTTTTGTTTGCAGACAACTTTAACGTAGGCATCAAAAAGGGGAAGATATGGACACCAGAGACCAAATTTCCCGATCATCCAGTGAGTGTGATTTTCCTTATTATTGTTCTTATGTCTGTATTAATTTCCTTGAATTTGTATCTAATTAGTTAACTTTTTAGAATTATCATGACGTTGATTTAAAATTAGTGCTTGAAAGGTAAGGTATATAAATTCACTTTTAATTTAAATACTGTATTACGGTGTCAAAGAAACAAAAAATGTAGAATAAATATTAGTTTAAATAGGACTGCATGGAAAGGAAGATGCAGTTGGGAGTAATGGCGGATATAATAATAAGGAGAAAGTTAAATTTATGATGGTTTCAGGAATACCCATTCAACGTTTACCTATTTGGTAAAAATATAAGAGTGAATGATGGAAAACTAGTCATCAAACCTATCACCCTGGAGTCTAAGTTTGGAGATGATTCCGTTCACGAAGAGTTGGATTTAACACCAAGGTATTTGTGCTTTTTGAGTAACTTAGGGCTAGTCAAAGGAAATAATACACTAAAATTTGAACAGGTACTAAATCCTGGTCTAGCTACTCGTAAAAACCACAGTAATTTCCTTTACCGCAATGTTCGTGATGAATTTTAAACGGAATAATTTATGCCCGGATTCGTATATTGGGGAATCCCTTACACACAATGAATACTAGTGTAAAAATTCAAAGGTGACGTAATCAGGCAGAGAGGTACAGTTATCGGCTAACTCAATAAAATGCAATTTGATCATCCTTCAAGCACAAAACTTTTAGTCTTTTAGTAGCTTGTTAAATGAACTTCTGTACAGACAAAACTGCAGGAGAAGTAAATGTAGGTATGTGAGCTTTATATTGGTAAATTTGAAAAGGCAGACATTTTAAAATGATGCTTACAAAAATGTATGCGGTAGGGTTAATATTCTAAGACAACACAAACTAACCAGAAGGGTTTGTGACCTTCAAGCTATCCACCCATATCATCAACTATTTTTTTTTATACTCTACAAGTTGGCCCTTGACAGCTATCTCACCTGGAGTCTAGGATGGCAGCGGGCTAACCTGTTAGAGGTATGGTATATCCACGCTCCTAATTGGTAACTATACAAAGGTTATCAGGAATATTGACATTCTAAAACCTCTTCCAGCTGTACAGGAGCTATTGGTACTAGAGAATGTTATAGAGAAGCATCCGAGAATGAGATTCTGCCACCAATCATCACAGGCAAAATAACTACAAAGAAGAGTTTCAGTTTCAAATATGGTAGAATTGAAATCGGTGCTCGCATGCCTTTGGGTAACTGGCTAGTTCCAGGTAATTCGATTCATTTAATTCTTTTTTTAAACACTACAAATCTAACCCTTGACGGCTATCTCACTTGGTGGTTAGTGATGATATAGTCTAGGATGGTAGCGGGATAACCTATTAGGGGTACAGTAAACCCACACTCCTAATTGGTGTCTACGTGACATCGCCGAACCGCTTAGCGACACGTCTTTGTCGGTAGGGTGGTAACACGCCACGGCTGAAGCCTCCCATCAGACCAGACTCGAGCCGGGAATCGAACCCAGGACCTCCAACTTTATAACGCGACAGTGCACTGCACCGCTGTGGTCGTCTTGTGTTTTATTACCACAGAGAAGTTAAGGTATAATTTGTTTCTTTAAATAAACTATAAACCAAACTCCATGTAACAACAAACTTCAAATATGCTTGGGAAGCTCAAAATAGCATTTTCAGTGCTCAAGTAAATATATTTTTCGTAGCCCATATTTCCCCAATCCTTTTTAGTTTTTCAAAGAAGTGCTAATTCTAGTGTTCCAAATACATCTTTCTCATTGTGTTGCCATTAAATTGCAGTATTTTTACAGAACTACAACTGGAACCTCGGGACAATATCTACGGAAACAGAAACTACGCTTCTGGTTTGCTAAAAGTAGCTCTGGTCAAAGGTAACGTGGAGGATTCAAAGAATTTATACGGAGGACCTTTATTGAATGACGCTTCTCCATTTAGGTGAACTCTACCGCCTTATAATTATTCAAAATTTTAAAGGAGGGCTTTTCTTTTCTTTGTTACACCGCTTATTAGTATTTGTTCTTTAGAGGACCTAAATTTTCGAACAGTTTGATTAAGATCCTGATACAATACTTTAAATAAGAAAAGAGGAGATCCGTAGAAGAACCTGCCTGTACCTACATAGTTACCTACATAGCCCAACGAATTGCGAAACTGATGTGGCAATATCCAGGGCATATACGTCAGAGAAACGATGAACGTTGGGGTCCTAATGGAACAAAGACACCCACCGGTAAATGCAGAGGTTATCGACCCCTAACGAGATGGTTAGATGACAATAAACAAGTCACACAGGCTAAAAACAAGTGGCATAAGACCATCAAGCCTGGAAGTGCTTACAAAAAACCTATATCCAGGAATGAACGTTTAAATTAAGTCAGCGATATTACCAGACTAACAGATAAAGACTGTGTGAGCGTAAACCGAGTGTCACATGTTATAAACTGAATTCACATGATATTTTTAATGAATTTCAGGACGCGATATATCAAAGAGAAGATTGGTTACGACCACTGGAATAAAGCTTTTCATAACTACACTTTAGTATGGAAACCAGGTAACTCTTAAAAAACTATCTAATATTTATTATTAACCGATTGCATACGTCAGATGATCATAGCTTCACGTTTAAACTGTTAAAAAAATCATTCTATCATATGATATTACATTTCAGACGGAATATCTCTGTATGTTAATGGAGAAAATTACGGAGAAATAACCCCTGGAGAAAGTTTCGCTGAGGAAGGCAAGAAGCATAATGTGCTAGCGGCTACTGAGTGGCTTCAAGGAACTGCTATGGCACCTTTTGATCAAATGGTAATGTCTGAACCGATTACTTACATAGGACTGAACCGATAATCTTGTCTTGATTATCTCAAATCTGGACTTGCAGTGGATTTCCGTATACGCCAAAACTGAAATAATTTCCATTACAAATACACTAATAGAATGTTTAACCAAGGTTTTTTTAAAATCTGAAATATTGCAATGCTTTAGAAAATTTGTATACGCAGAGTTACAATGAATATCATATGTAAATCTGCCATACATAGGGGAAAGGGTAAATGATGGGGTACCTAAGCTTTCATCATCATCATCATGATCAACCCATTGCCGGCTCACACAGAGCACGGGTCTCCTCTCAATATGAGAAGGGCTTGGCCATAGTCCACCACGCTGGCCATGTGCGGATTGGCAGACTTCACATGCCTTTGAGAACATTATGGAGAACTCTCAGGGGTGCACGTTTCCTCACGACGTTTTCCTTCACCGTTGAAGCCAGTGATATTTTAATTGTTTTAAAAACGCACATAACTCTGATAATTTAGAGGTGCGTGCCTGGATTCGAACCGCCGACCTCTGATTAGGAGGCTGACGCCCTAACCACTAGGCTATCACAGCTTCACATTATTATTTTAATATTTGGCGTCATTAGGAACTTTTGATTACACATTTAAGAGAAAAAAATTGAGATAAAAAAACGGTGTTTTGCCCCGTCTTGCCCCATGGTGCTGGTAAGATGGGGTACCCCCCTGAGTTAAGATGGGCTGATGAGAATAATCACAGAAAAAGATAATTATTTAAGCTGGCAGAACTCGCAGACATCAGCATCTATTCCTGCGCAGCTATTATGAGCCCATCTTCCACATAATGAGCATGATATCCACCCTTCAATGGAAACGGAATATACTTCCTGACAATACATAAAGATGTAATGTTTTCCAAAATGTTCTTTAAATTTTCAGTTCTATATATCACTGGGTCTCTCAGTGGGAGGCGCCCACGAGTTCCCGGATAAACCTAACAAACCCTGGGTCAACAATGCCACGGACGCGATGCTGAACTTCTGGGAGGCGAGGGAACAGTGGCTCCCAACTTGGTATAAGGATATGAGCGCATTGCAAGTCGACTACGTGAGGGTTTATGCTCTTTGAAAGGTATCTTTGGTGTTATGAATCCCTAATACTTTTTATTTTTCCTGCTATATTTTAAGGGCTCTGATATAATGCATATTAGATTAGAGATTTTTTTCTCATTGGACTTTTACACGTTGTCACTATAACGTTTGTTTGACAGATCTGACTCGGGCCGGGAATCAAACTCAGGACCCCAAACTGTAAGAGATACACACTGCACGTTAGAGACATTTTCATAATCATCCTTCCACTACTCAGCTTCTAGATTGCTGAATCTTTTTTTTTTTATACACTACAAGTTAGCCCTTGACGGCTATCTCACCTGGTGGTAAGTGATGATGCAGTCTAGGATGGTAGCGGGTTAACCTGTTAGAAGTATGGTAAACCCACGCTCCTAGTTGGTTTCTACGCAACATCGTACCGGAACGCTAAAATCGCTTGGCGACACGTCTTTGTCGGTAGGGTGGTAACGGCCGAAGCCTCCCACTAGACCAGACTCGAGCCGGGAAGCGAACCCAGGACCTCCAACTTTATAATGCGACAGCGCACGCCCTGCGCCACGGAGGTCTTCAAATCTTACCTAAAATATATAATATTGTATATATAAGATATTCAGTATCATACATGAAATAAGACTACGCGATTTTTTGTCAATTTTACAAACTTATAAGTAAAAAAACAATATTGCTTATTCTCGGTTTCAAGAAGTATGGTGTCATATGAATCTCTTTTTTTTTGTTAGTATACATATATTCTTTTTATGGAAAGAAAAAAAATGAAAAAAAATTTATTCAAAAAATACGTTTTACATAACATCCGACAAAGACGTGTCGCCAAGCGATTTAGCGTTCCGGCACGATGTCGCGTAGAAACCGATAGGAGTATGGGCTTACCATACCCCTCACAGGTTAGCCCGCTACCATCTTAGACTGCATCATCACTTACCATCAGGTGAGATTGCCGTCAAGGGCTAACTTGTAGTGGATAAAAAAAAAAAACTTCAATATCTCTATCTATATGTTTATTGAATTGGAATATGGAATATTTATATGAATGGAAAACGCGGATAATATAAGGATGTGTTTATAATAACTGGATGTCTTAGTCTAGGAGCAATTTAAAGTAAAGACAAGTATTTTCAATTACTGATATACGTAACCCAAAATATTTCGAATCCGTGTATTTTAATATTTCGGGCTTATATGACATTGCCTAGCACTACGACATTAATTTTATTGAAATCGATAATAGCATTTGAATTAAACGTAGGTATGTTTATTTGTTTCAGGTCCGAGGTAGCTTTTCGCTAATAAAAATAATAACAAATGTCTACCTGTCTTTGATTTATATTACTAAAGCATTTCTCGAGCAGAACCATTTAAGACTCGGGTAAACTGCGGCGCCTAATCTACTTCTATAGCGGCGTTCAAGTTTGCATGTTGGGTCCGACCACCACTAACTACTTGGAGCAAGAATCTCGCGATATTTTGACTGCAGAATGCAAACTTCTTAACTACTAACTACTTAATAATTACTTGATTTAAATTTTGATTGAATCATATATAAAGATTGTTCCAACCGGCTCCACTCGGGTGAAATTTGTCACAATAATACAAAATTACTTTGAATTATCTGCCAATGAAAGTTCCGTTAAATCAATCAATCAGTTTTGGAGATAACTTGAACGAATACACATACCGTTAGCAAATATTTTAAAAGTAGTTGTTCACCATAGTTTACATTTTGATAAATAAACATTAAAGAAACCTTGTCGTTTTATCATTATAAGGAGATGATTCAATTTGATTTCATTAAAAAAAATCTTCGTCGACGTCCGTTGTTATTGCTATTTTTCGTGGACCAATCACTGGCCACCGTTTTGGCGGGAACCAAAATATGGCAGCAGAACATGATGACAATCTCCTTTTTTTTTTGTTTTCTTCCGTTTTATGGCTTTACACAGATTAGCCAATGTCAAGTTTATTATTTTATTAGTTGTCTCTTTTAATGGCTTTGCACAGATTAGCCAATGTCAAGTTTATAGCAATGTAGAACTTAGGAAGAAATGGCGGGAAACTTCGCACTCCGCGGACGCGGCTCCCTCAAGCCTTTCCCAAATCAACACCTGTTAACCATTCAGAAAACCAACCACTACACAAACGACACCAAAACTGTCCTTTTCAAAATTAGCCAACAAACATTAATTCAAGAAAAGCGTGAAAAAACCGCGCCCGCCATATACGAAGTCTCCCGCCTTTCTCCCACAACCTCTAATACATTAATAATAGTATTCTAGTTAAGTTTTATACTCTTTTATACGTATACAGATTAATAATATTTTAACCCTTACAAACAACTTCTAAATGTATGTCTTAATTAATAAATACATCATAATGTAATAATATATAGCTTCTTAGAATAGCGGCGAAAACAACTTTGTGACCATAAAACTAATTCGACGTACATATAAATCAACGCCATCTCTGAGATAACTCCTGAACTACTACGGACCTCGGGTATTTGTACAATTCATGGTACTCGACTTGTTATTTTTTCCTTGTAAGAACGTCTATTTACTTAATCACTCGATGTATTCAGTTAAGTTATCCTATCAAGTTGACAGTACAAGGTTACCCGTTTGCCTGCTTATTTTGGCTGTTTTAGCATTTAGCACATTTATTTTTGTTGAATGATAATACTAATAATTTATATATCGTCCATTCAAATGGTTTGCAGTGCTGCAAACAGACAGACTGATAGTTCTGCAAATAGACTATTTTGGTAACCATACGAAAATAGATAAATACAATATTAATCAGTGAGACCATGAATCATGTTTTATTTGCTTTAATTACAATAACAATGGAATTTTTGACATACGTTGAATCACTTTGCGTGTTTGTATAATATTTTATGGTCTTAGCTCGGCGTACCAGTATACACTGTGAGTGTACAGTCTTTAAAGAAACCAATGCCGCCTTACAGGCCTTATGTCGGCTTAACAAAGCGTATTTGAGCCAACGCATTAATAATATTACATTATGGCGTTAAATGAAAAATTCGCGACTGTAGATCCAATTTTTAACATTATGAATGTCCGAATATCCAAATGTGTTGAAGGGTATTTGGAGTTTCTGTTATTTTCTCGAATGAAATCGTGTGACCTAAACATATTGCTATACTTTTCCAAAAACAACAAAATGATAAGGATAACTCGAGAGCTAATACTGTTTATAGTTAAGAGAGACGAGCAACTCTTCGTATTATCTCTCGCGAAAGGTTAAATAAGCGATAACCATACATATTAATTTATAAAACATTATATTTGTGTGTAATAGTAATGTGCGTAATATGGGGCGTATTTACTGAAATTGAGTTTTTCCGAGGTTTTTCAAAGAGATTTTGATTTTTTTACTGTAATTGCATCACTTTTGTGCCCCCTGTGTTGTTGCGATCTATTGTTTTGAAGATAAGAACGCAAACAAAAATTTATTAATTATTTGTATTTGAGTTTTAAAAGAGCTGACCCTAATCAATATGTCCTTTCAGACATTTGACAATGTTCCATGTCAATGTAATCCATTTAAACTCTTTAAATGAAACCTGCTTGCCAAGATACACATAGTCTTAAACCTATTTTAGTTATGTTAGCAGAACATTTGTATACACTGCTTATGATTTCTTTTGTTTTAAACTATTTACTTATATGCCTTTGAGATATACCGAAGTCAGGATATCAGTTTATTGTTTCGACTCTATCTATTGGTCGTTCAATTATCTCCATGAACTTTGAACCTCTTGAACTTACTTGTTGTAATGACGTGCACTTCATTCATACATAAAAACAGTGAATACACAGAAGCTTTACGAGAAATGGTTAGGTTAGGCTGAATGACGTGTAAAACATCAACTATACTAAAATAAATATATGGACATTATAAGAGGAACTTTGTTATTTCTAAATCACAGATAAACGCTTCAATTTCGTTTAATTAAAACAGATATGGCAGAAGAATGTTCATAGAGCGCGGACAGTCACGTAGTCGACGAGAAGCGCAGGTTGTCTCCACGTTTCAATCCAAGAGGCCATGTCTTGCCAAAACCGAAGACTAGCCTTTCTACTAGTATTCTTCCAGGGCTTCGGCTTCCCGCCTGACGTCGCATCATCCGGGAACTCTGTGATGCCTCCTGCTGCCACTCCTAGACTTATTACGAACTGGAACAAATTATCAATTAGGAAAACTATATGATTAACTAGTACTGCTTACTATTTTTGTTCTGAAGCCATCAATCATGGCGTACTCCAAGGCTCATTATTGGTACCTGTACTGTTTACAATCTATACCAATGACATGCTATCTATCGGTATTAACTGTAACCACGAAGAGAGTTTTTTATCAGCAAAGTTACTCGGTACTTAGAAACTATTAACAAACTAATGCTTCTGGAAACTTACATGGTCATCGAATGGCGCTAATTTTGAACCAGTAGCGAGTACACTTCGAGGTACATCGCATGTAGTAGAAAAAAAATCGCTTAAACTTTTACTTGATGACGTGATTTTGGTCCATTCCTCACCGTCCACTGACAAAGTTATTTCTTCTGCAATATGAGAACATTTAATATAATAACATCTTTTCTTAGTTCTTTTAAGATGATAGAGCGATAGGAGGATATTGTATTAACCCCTTTAGGCAAAGAAGTATTACTGACTTGTTTCTTAAATCCCACGAAACAAATCAGTACATGAATGTAAATTTAAACACATGTTACATTACTGTAGATTTTATATTGCTACTATTTATCAACTTTCGCAGCAGCTCAAATTAAATGCAAATTTAAATTACACTAGCTTCCAAATGTTTCACGCATAATATAGCTTTAAAATTATGATATAACAATTGACTTCGAGGTTAAATTATAAAGTATCGAATTTCCTTACTTTTTTTTATACACTACAAGTTAGCCCTTGACAGCAATCTCACCTGATGGTACGTGATGATGCAGTCTAAGATGGTAGCGGGCTAACCTGTTAGGGGTATGGTAAGCCCACACTCCTACTTGGTTTCTACGCGACATCGTGCCGGAACGCTAAATCGCTTTGCGACACGTCTTTGTCGGTACTTACTTTGAACTATGTTACATGTACCTACTATGTTTGTAAAACAAAAAGGTGCCTAATAAACCGTATTTGCGTTTTTATATTATTTCATTCTACATGAATGATTTCAGAGATTTTAGAGATTGCTAATTTAAGATATAAAAAAAATTCTACTGTTTATATAAACCTAATACATTTTTCACGTTCATATAATATATTTTTCATTTGTTAAATCGTGCGATGATGGCCATAGCTAGGTACGTTCGTTAACTTAAAGCTAAAACTAGGAGGGTTCTTAACGCGCCTGGTCTAAGACGAAGACCACAACTAACTTAGCTGTTTATTTTTTGCTATCCCTATCTCACATAGTCAACAATACATTTTAATTAGCTTTGAAGTCAGAGCAATTAACACAAGTTTTTGATCGTTTGAGTAATCCTTAATATCATAATAGAATTTGGAATACACCTATTGTGGGGCATCTTTAAGATATCAATTGTTATTAAATCATATACCTCCTTCTAATGTGATACTAATTTTGTGCAGCTTACTAAACCGGACATCAAGTTTATTTTTACTTGTAATATTCAGTGCGTTACAGTAAATTTTTTGTGCATTTTTTTGTTTAGATGTTCTTAAACACGTAGTATTGCAACAGTACCTGGAGTCCATCGCACAGCGTATACGTGGTAATCATCACCCCATGCTCGACTCGAAGGTTTGAACCACAGTAAGGTATCACGGCATTTCGCGTCCATCAAAACGCCACCATAAAGAACCTGTAGGCGATTAAATGTAACTTCAATAGACTTACGAAATAACTTTGGCATTAATATATAAAAACATAATGTAATCATTATTACTCTGGCGGTAATCAAGTGATTTACTTTTTATTTCTGCAATCGGAAGAATATGGTTTATCTCTTCATTATTGTCAAATTTCAACATTTGTAAAAAACTTTTGTATACACTTTAAATTTATAAATATCGTAGGGTAGTATAAATTTTTTTTAAATACTAAAATACATTTCTAGATTAAAAAAAACTGAAACTTAAAATAAATCTTAGATTGAACCTAAAACTAAAAATCTTAAAAAATATAATATAACTAATAAAATAAAAGGAGTCCCTTTAGGCAAGGTACCAAAGATACTGACAGCGTTCCCCCTTTGAATTGCTAGCCAAATTCTTTGTCCGAGGTCTTCGATCCCTTGTTTCGTCTAACCTTTTTGTTATTTCCTTAAAAAGCCTTAAAGGTTCGGAGCCTAGACCCCTAAAGCTAAGTTATTAAGTTTAAAATTATAAGCATTCAAAGGCTTCACTGATGTGCGGAAAGGACTCTTCACTCACCGAAGATCTTCAACAAAAATAATGGGTAGGCCATCAAATTTAAAGGGTACCAACTATATATATAACATAAAGATTTTGCGTAAAGCCATTTTACTGGTTTGTCGTAGTAAACTTTAGGTGCCAGTGAAGTTTCTTAAGCGTCTACTGTCTGTCAGCGTGCTGTATATTATGAAACTTTTACAAGAAGAAAGTTATGTTTTTTTTTTTTTTTTGTTGTTGTTGTCATTTTCCATTTACCCGTATGCTTAGTTGGGATTTGTAGTAGGAAGATATATGGACTTCTTCCTCAATGCATGTATAGTTTTTTTAATTCCTCTTAACATTGTATCTTCCTTCTGTCTCAAGGAATATAACTGTCACGTTCTTTAAATTTCACTCTCAATATAACTTCCTATATTAAATCAATAGAAGATTAATAAAAATAAATAGACTTACTTTATTTCCGAACTCAGCACTTCCTTTAGATAGCTGGCCGTTGCCCCGAGCCCCTGCAATTCTCAAAACCCCTGACGCGTAATTCATAAAGCCATATTTCTTCAGGAAAGACTCCAACAATATATCTATAAATTAAAATGAAGAAGAACATATTTTAATGAGTCCTCCAGTATGCAATGCGTTTTAATTTTAATGCGTAGGTAGTAGGTTATATCTGTCTAAAATATTGAATTAAGAAGTTCCTTTAGGAGGTTCTTATCAATATTTTTAGACAGCTTCTAACTGTGACCGAATATTTTACGTCTTTAGAAATAGATAAATATAAAGGAATACCTGGATACAGCCAATCTCCTTGAGGTAGTTTGGCCCGAATCTCTACGACGCCGTACGTGAACGCGAACGCCTTGGAGGTGATCTTGCCGCTCACGATCGGTGGCAGGATGCTCGCACCCCAGGCTTCCGTCCGGCATTTGGTGGAAGTGGCTGTGCAGCTGTGAACATTTCAAAGATCCATCATCATCATCATGATCAACCCATTGCCGGCTCACTATACAGCACGGGTCTCCTATCTATACGAGAAGGGTTTGGCCATAGTCCACCATGTGCGGACGGCTAATCTTTTTTTTTTATTCTGCGATACGTTTCCGCTTGACGACAATCAATACTAGAAAGCACTAGGTTGCAGCACGCTTGCCTAGAAAATGCCTATTCATTCTTTTCTTGAAGGCTTAGACTTAACAAGCTAACCTAAGCTAATAAAAGAATACGTACCCACTAAATAGATCTAATGTCCCCATCTCTATAGACAAGTTGTTAAAACCTGGTATATTTTGCTGTAACTTGGGTTCAATACGAAGGTATCCTCCTTCGACGGAGACAGTTGGCGCGTTGAACGGTCTCTGATAAGAGACGAATGGGAAATCCTGAAAAAAAAAGTATTTTGTAGTAATCTAACGCTTTTCTAACTATCTATTTATTGAACGGCAAGAAGGTAATCTTTATAGCATTATAATTTAATTACAGATTAATATCAAGATTAAAAAAAATATAAGGAGTAACAGGCTAGCATGGTATGGTCATATAATGCGGAGGAAAGAAAGTGATGTCACCAAAAGAATGTTATATATGAACGTGGAAGGGCAAAAGAGTAGAGGAAGACCAAAGAAGAGATGGATGGATTGTGTAAAAGAGGATATGCGGGTAAAAGGTGTGGGTAGTGAGGTGACGGCTGATAGAAGTGAGTGTGAAGAAGACGAGTTGTGCCGACCCCACATAATGTGGGATAAGGGCAAGAAGAAGAAGAGATCACGCTACGACCCTAAGCAACCGTATTTGTGGTTGGTGGGAAATGTGACATAGAGATAGAGGAAGAAAGTTTGTGAAATAAAATAAAAATAAAAATATTTATTGATAACATTTAAGTCATACAGACAAATGGCAAGGACGGCCCTGCATTAGTAAAAACTGTGTTGCATGAGCCGCCGCCCACGTTCCAACCTTACATTAATATTTTAATGTTCTTCTAATGAAAAAAAAACTAAATTAAACGAAAAATATAAACAAAATAAAAAGAAAATTGTGGTTGTGGTTTGTGTGTGTGGGTGTGTGCGTGCGTGCTCGCATGTGTGTGTGTGTGAGGAAAGAATACTTATTAGAAATTTTACCGGTCACAAATTGGTAATTTCTACATTCGCGCCATACTTATAGTAATTATGATCGCCCATTATCGAGAGACAACAGGGCCCGAACCTCTTTTTGGAATGACCAACTGAACGACGTGGTGGACAACTGAACATAAAAAATCGTGGTGGACAGGCAAACCTGGTGGACCTCTGAAAACATAATAAGGAACTCGCAGCCATGCAGTTTTCTATCACCATTAAAGCGAGTGATAACAACGCACAAATCCAAAAAGTTAAAGGTTGACAACTGAGGTGCGGAGATTTTTTTTCCCCTAGAGAGAGTGGCCATTTTCCCAGAAAGTTGTAAGTCGACGTACACTAGGCTACCACTTCTATTACCACTTCTCATGTTTTGGTCACAAGACGTAACCACAGCAAACGTGGGCTCAACGATTTGGCCCTGAATGAAACAGGATCAAATAAAAGGGAAACTTACAGGTTCATCAGGTATATATTGCTCAATTTGCCATACATCTTCACGTAGGTAGTCAAACTTCTCCTCAAAAATGATCTTCCCGGCGCACGCTTTACCATTTCTAACAACTGTTTGAGTTGGTCCACAGTCGCCTGACCCCGTACTCAAAGATGGATCCTCTAAAACTAAATTAATTAATAGTTTTAACTATATCTCTAATCATCACCAATTACATATCTAATAAATACTTCTCTTGCATAGAAGATGGCGATATTGTTGATAAGTCCCATATTGTTTAACTAGCATAAATAGCATATAATAGCAAAGCTTTATAAATAAAATCCACATGTATGACCAAACATGTCATAGAAGTGAAAGTTTATAAATGAAATTTAAGATAAGAATGGTCACTTAAAACTTATATGTAACATTTAATGATTTAAATAACAATTATTAGCACATTTGTAAAAACTTTGAAAAATTTAACATCTATTATACAAATAAATAAAATTGGAGTGTCTGCTTGTAATATTGAAATAATAGTTTTTTACTACATGCATATGAATATGTATACGGTACCGAAATAACATTTTTTACAATTTTTGTCTGTCTGTCTGTCTGTCTGTTTGTTCCGGCTAATCTCTGAAATGGCTGGACCGATTTTTACGGGACTTTTATTGGCAGGTAGCTGATGTAATAAGGAGTAACTTAGGCTACTTTTATTTTAGAAAAAGTCGTGTAAAAGTAGAAAAAGTAATGTTGCAATGTCCAAGTACTGTCCAGTACCACGCGCATGCCAGCATGACCAACGAATTAATATCACAAAGGGTGCCTATTAACTTTTTTGATAAATTCCACTTCGACGAAGTCGCGGGTACAGCTAGTATTTAATAAACGGTCTAGGTCTTAACTGTGTGTTACAAGGAAAAAACACCAAGTAAATAAGCCCTTTGAGGGAGGGGCTAGCAAGCGCGTTTCATTTATTAGTCAATACAGAGTTAGGGGACTTCGATCATAGGGCCCCGTGTAGGGTCTGCCTTTGCGGACGCCGCTGGATCGGTAACGGTCGAGTGGGCGAGCGTTCCTTTGACCCAGCCACCAGGCTACGCGAAGGAGCATCGCTGGGTTTTTTGGGTATTTTCGTCGCCAGCCTGGCCGCTGAGGAGTCCCGCATACCCCGTCGGAAGCGGAGCAGTCTTGGCCTACAATATTGGCCTTGTTTTTTTTTTTTGTCGTGGTGGAAAAGCTTTATAGCTACTTCCGTCCCTTGGGCAGGACGGAGGTTATGTGAGACTCCCACCCATGGGTCTACCCGAACTAAAAACCACCACGGCATGTCCCTCTCGCTGGTTTTACTGGACGACCGGGGGACCCTTTGTATACTTCCCGTTGCAATGTTGGTACGATAATTACCGATTTCTGCTGAGATACGTACCTCGCACAGTAAAAGCTATGGGATCCTTGATATAACCCCTCTTATCGTTCACGACGTAGACATAATAGTTGATAACGTCACCCACTTTCAGCTGCACGTCAAGATCTTCAAACAACCAGCGTCCATTCGTGGGGTTGGTTATTTCACCGACAATGAGACCAACGTCTTGTTCTGCTATTCTCTTATTAATATTTCCTTGGAAAACAAATAAAGTAGTTCCCGGAGAATCTGAAAAACGTATTGCTATTGAATGAACTGCTCCTTCAAAGAGAAAGATTTCGAACTTATTTAACCCTCGATACCATAGCAAGCTTTATGGATCAACTACTATTTCAAAGGTTTTAACCATTTATAATGGTGCCTTCTTGTAAAGTCACCATGAATCATGATCAACCCATTGCCGGCTCACTACAGAGCACAGGTCTCCTCTCAATATGAGAAGGGTTTAGCCATAGTCCACCATGGCCACCACCACCGGTGGCCATGTGCCGTCATCATTTGTGTATGTATGTATAGTAGATATAGTAAGTATGGCAAATTTTGACTAAATAAAAAAACTTTTTCTTTCTATTTATAATGATAAATAAATAAACATCTACAAGAAAGTCACTTATTATACATCTATTTCTAATACTAAAATGAGCCACAAGAACGGATTGTATATGAAATATAATTCATCATGATCAACCCATTGCTGGCTCACTACAGAGCACAGGTCTCCTCTCAATATGAGAAGGGTTTGGCCATAGTCCACCACGCTGGCCATGTGCGGATTGCCAGACTTCACACGCCTTTGAGAACATTATGGGGAACTCTCAGGCGTGTAGGTTTCCTCACGATGTTTTCCTACACCGTTGAAGCAAGTGATATTTTAATTATTTAAAAACGCACATAACTCCGAAAAGTTAGAGGTGCGTGCCCGGATTCGAACCGCCGACCTCTGATTAGGAGGCTGACGCCCTAACCACTAGGCTATCACCGCTTCGAAAATATAATTGTTTTTCTTTTTATTGTGATATTCAACCGACATTATTACGGTCAACAATGATTGAATGCAATCAACAAGTCATTTTATTATATAAGAAAATCTTATATAGATAAACTTTGCCCCTTACATGTTATATACAAGTATTTATAGTAATAAAATTTAAAATGTAATAAAAAATACGTACCTATAAGACGGGAGTTTACGAATGTGTGTGGCTCATGTTATGCTTAATAACATTACATTACAATCCTTTGTTAATATGGAAAGTACTAGGAGGTATAAAAAGTTGATAGTTTTTACATACCTGGTATAGAAACCCTTATCCCTTTTGGTTTCAAAGCTTGTATAGTAACATCAGGAATCGTGTACTGTGCACTCGCCAATTTAATGCACGCTAAATATAGAAAGATAAGGCGACCGAACGCGTGAGAAGACATTTTGATACTGGCAAGACGGGTTTGGATTGACTTAAAACAGACAGAGATTCCCGGTTCTTATTTTTTTTAAGTTCGGTTCAATAAATAATTTCTTGTTGTCATATTAATTTTTAAGTTCGACATGCCTTGACAAATTCCATAGATAGGCACCTATAGCGTACGAAAGATGCCAGTGATCTGTTGACATAAGATGATAAACATGATGAGTAAAGTAGACTTCTTATAGATAGATACATTCTTTATTGCACATTATAATATTTGGATTCAAAAACAAATAAAAATATAAATAAATAACAATGATAATGTGCAAAGGCGGTCTTATCGCTTAAAGCTATATAAGCTTATAATTATGAATTATCACCTAATTATGAATTGCTATTTACATACTTTTCAATATTTGTTTCCTTATATATAATAAATCCGGCGTTAACAGCACTAATTATTTATTACTATATTGTGTTATTTATGTAATCTGGTTTATGTATTAGTATTTTTTTTATGTAGGTTTTCTGTTTGTATTACGCCACCTACTTTCTTTTTCTTTAATTTTTCCTGATCCTAAGGTTGCCTGGCAGAGATCGCTACTAAGCGATAAGGCGGCCTTTTGTATCCTGCTTCTTCTTTATATTGTTTTCTTGTTATTTTGTATTTTTATTGTGGTGTACAAATAAAGAATAAATAATAAATAATATCGACAGGGAAGAGTGGGAACAAGACAGCACGACTAAATTCAATCTTCTATCTGAATATTTTGGATTAAATTTATTATTACCTATATATTTTTTTCGTCCACTACACGGCACTCCCTTGACCGCAAAATCTGATGGTAAGTGATGATGCGGTCTAAGATGCTAGCGGGCTAACTTGTTAGGGGTATGGTAAACCCATACTCCTAATTGGTTTTGTACGCGACATCGTGCCGGAACGCTAAATCGCTTGGTGGCACATCTTTGTCGGTAGGGTGGTAACTAGCCACTGCTGAAACCTCCCATCAAACCAGACTCGAGTCGGGAATCGAACCCAGGACCTACAAATTTATAATGCGACAAAGCGCGCGTTGCGCCACGGAGGTCATCAAAAATATTTTGTTTAGCCTTAGCTGCAAAGCCGATGTTGGCGAAATTCAATGATTATTTTTTATTTTTTTCGGACTATTAGCTGTGCTAACCCATTTGGTTTGGTGGTTGTGCATATAGGTTGCGACAGCGTGACCGGGCTGTGAAAGATTATTGGATACAACATACTATAGATAGCCTTGTCCCGATTAGCCTTGAGAAACAATATGTTTCCCAACATATATCTGAAAAACATAAAACAAATGCTTACAAGATCGTGGGTAAGAACCATTCGTTTATAATTCAGCTACATTTGCTTTTAACGGGGAATTCCCTTGTCCGTGCAAATCATATTAAACCAGTTTTCCGAGTATTAAACATATGATGATTACGGTGTATTCGATACATAATAAAATCCATCATTATCACAGGGGAATCCCACTAAACGTGTGAAAAACTTAGAGTTAATATATATGTTTTAAGATTCCGTTAACGTCTATTTATTTACTACGTTCAGCTGACAAAACATTTTTTTTACACTATAAGTTAGCCCTTGACGGCTATCTCACCTGGTGGTAAGTGATGCTACAGTTTAGGATGGTAGCGGGCTAACCTGTTAGGGGTATGTTAAACCCACAATCCTAAGTGGTTTCTACGCGACATCATGCCGGAACGCTAAATGGCTGGCGAGACGTCTTTGTCGGTAGGGCGGTAACTAGCCACGGCCGAAGCCAGACCAGACTCGAGCCGGGAATCGAACCCAGGACCTCCAACTTTATAATGCGACAGCGCACGCACTGCGCCACGGAGGTCGTCAAATATATTTTATATACATACTTTTTAAGTAACTGCAAGTCAAGCAAGTCGAAACACCTGCAGTTCGTTACTGCCACGAATGGCTATATAATAGAAAATAATATATTTTCAATATTTGCATATTTAAGTAAGAAAAATCTTTTTTTATGGCAACAGGAGAAAAAGTAGGAACACAATTTTTCATTGGCGAGTTATCTCCTATGTTTACAGGTAGATATTCCGAACTTAAAAACTGCTAATAGTTAAGTAATAAATAGATTTATCAACGTAAATTCTTCTTGCTTTTTTCCCATGTACCAACCTGCTCAAGCAGGCGCCCCTGACGCGCGCACTTATCACTCTGAACGATGTCGCAGAGAGGCTGGAACTATTCAGTCGTAATTTGAGTGAACTCACAAGAGTGTCATCATGGGTGATATGTTAGCGGAATATTTAAATTTATGCAATTTTTATAGATATATACATACTTTTATAGTAGGCTACTCTAGCAAATTAGGTTTTTATCCTGTTAAGCTAGAATAAGAGGAGATAAATAAATAAATAAATGTATACAATGTCAAGTAAAACTGTTTTTTAAAAATCCTTTTCAAAAAACTGATATTTAAAAGGTAAAAAACTCGATTAATTATTTTTGTGAATTATGGTAAGTATAAAAATCTCTCACTGCATCAGTGTGAATAACGATAGGAAAGAGAAGGTTGAATAAAACAGCAAAAGGTACATTTCTAACATGTATAATTTCTCACACAACGTTCCCTAATCAGGTATTTTACGTAAGTACAGATATGAAAAACATTAAACAGTACAATAAAGACTTATACGAAGATTCAAAAGACTCTTACACATTATGTAATACTTTCTATTCAACTGCACAGGACTGTGCGGATCGGAACGGAAAAAAAACTGTTTTTTTTTTTCGTGTTCCTTTTTATCTACAAGCGTTGAAACATAAGTTGGTACCTACTAATAATTACTCTTTAGTTGAAAGTTAGAAAGTGACTGAGTAACGTCGCCAAAAAAAAAAATCTATACATCTTTACATATAAATAAAATTGGAGTGTCTATTTGTAATATTGAAGTAGCCGTTTTTTTACTACATGCATATTTATGAATATACGGTATGGTACATACACCAAAATTACATTTTTCATAATTTTTATCTGTCTGTCTGTCTCTTTCTTCCGGCGTTTCTCTAAAATGGTTTGACCGATTTTGATTTGACTTTTATGAACGGGTGGCTGATGTTATAAGGAGTAACTTAGGCTACTTTTATTTTAGAAAAATTCATTTGTTTTAGAAGAATAAAGTGATGCTGCAATGTCCAAGTACTGTCCAGTACAGCGCCACACTCACTTCTCCAACCAACGAATTCATGTCACAAAGGCTGCCTATTAACTATTTTGCTAAATTCCACGCGGACGAAGTCGTGGGTACGGCTAGTATAAAATAAAAGTTGTCCTTTTTCTTGCAAATTATTCTATATATAATTGTAATAGTATATCAAAATGTTTAAATTATAATATACTGTTACAGTTATACCCATTTGTATGTTACTTACGCGTAGATATACAGAACATAGAAGTCAGTTTCGTATTCAAAATACTTTTACTCTAAAGAAAAAGAATTCAATAATTATTGCAACAGCAAAAAGTATTACACAAGTGTAAGTTTTATAAAATACTACAAGTACCAATTAAATTGTGTAAAACTTTACCCATATACTTTAAAAGTTACATTTCGGACTATTTTTCAATGCTTATCCTCATGAAGAAACGTGTAGATTTACCACAAAACAAGTGTCAAAATGTCAAACTTACTCCTCAGAGGATAGACTATTAAAAAATGAGCCTTATTAGTCTATGAAAGAGATATCTGATATCTTAACAATAGAGAGACAAACGCTACAATTACATTACAAGTAATCTTTAACCAAGCCACGCAAGTTTGGGATCTCCTTCCCCGCATGCCGCCTAAGTACCTTCCGCAGCATCGATCGCCATGCTTGCTTGTGTATATAAACTATTTAAATATTTGTGTTAACAATATAATATTTAACTACATAATACAAGTCAAGACACCTACATAGCTCCAATGCGAGTAAACGATCTCTTAACGGATATTATTCGTCAATATTACCAAGACCGATAGCTACCCCCCAGACACGCGTGTGTAGAACTACGCTAATCCCCTCTTGGCTGGTAGGCTATTTTCTTGTTACATCATGTTTTTTTATTTAAAAGAAAAAATTTTTTTTTGCTATTGGTACCTGAAACATGAATAGTTGCCTTGGTTGGTTTACAGCATTTTAAGTTAAGCGCACACTTTAAATAAAATCATAAATATAATCATTAAAAAATTTACATATTGTGTAAAAATTTTAGTGTCATTTTTAGTGTCAAAAAAAATATTGCACTGGTTTTAAACCTGCGTTTTAGTTCAATTTAGTGATTAGTGTATAACAGAATTAATGAAGTAAATCAAATTTTGAATACCTTTCTTGTTCCGTGTAATATGCAATGTATTAAGAGAGGGGCTGTGCCCAGCGGTGGTACTTTAAAAGGCTGCGACGATATGAATTTTGTATGATACTTCTAGAACTAGCTTAAACTATTTACTAGTGTATTTTACTTAGATATTTAAATCGCCTACTGTTGTCACAGAAACGCTTTGTTCACATACGGAACTATATTTTACAACTTGCATATTAATTCTATACCTATAGGACATGTAATTTTTTTTATTTACTAATGCAAAATGTGCAGATCACGCAGGTTCAATTAACTTATTGAACCTTCATACTACCTATAAAGATTAAAGTGATCAAAATACACGTGTGTTATATCATAACATTAGAAAAGCTAATCAAGCAATCGTTATAAGATTGGTGCGTCACGCATTCATTTCGGCGTCTGTGGCATGAGAACCGATATTTCGTTTATTCTTCATATATAAAAGTTAATATAGTTACAGAGTTACACGAAAACAAAAGCCCTTAGAGCTATAAAACGACAAATATATTCATGTATGGCTTAAAGCCATTATTTACTTTATAATTTTTTTTTAGTGAGCGTCTACTTGCAAGTAACTACAGCGTAACTAGCGTAACGGCGTTAGTTGGTATTCAACGTTGGCTCAAAAAAACTGATCCATCTTTTATTGCGGTAAGGCGAAGCAAGATTTTGGATAAATTATACTATAATTATACAATAATTATTGCTGTACTTTTTACCATTTGAGATAAGCATATTAAGGTATATAACAGTCGTAGATATTATTTTCAAACGAACAATTGTTTAAACAATATACCCTAAGCAAATTTTCTAAATGAAATAACGTTATTATATCAGTTATTAATTGGTTTTACATTTATGAATAGAATAATTAAATCTTTATATATGTAATATTTTCTATTCACTACAAAATATATAAATGTACATATAACATGCGGCATACTTCATAATAACCTAATGTAACCTAGATAAATAGATAATAACACATATTCGAATAGCAAAATTATTATTAAATAATAATTTTATATTTAAGTTTTATTAAATAAGTTAATGTTATATTTGAAATAATTATACGGAATTATTACCACTAACATAGAAAACAAAACTAAATTCATACTATTAATTTTTAATTTAAATATAATTGTTTAAGCTAATTAGACAGAAATAGCATTGCTAATTGCCATTTGTGAATTAGGTAATATGACAGTAAATTATATTATCTATTATTTAATATTTATAGTCTATTTTGCGTGAAACAGGCCAAACCATTTGCCTGACAAAATTTTTAAACACTATTTTTTTAAATCGCAAAGCTAATTTATTTTATGATAAATAATATAATTTTAATTATTCTTAAAATCTATTTTGAAGTATGAACATTAGCTATCACAATACAGCTGTAGAGTAAACATCCCAACTGGTTCAATAGATTTCAAAAGGTGAACCAATATTTTAATCGATAAATTTATTTACAAAAGTAAACATATAAAGTAGATCGAGTTAAATGCCCACTCACTCATATGAATTAATTATCTCAAAGTAATATAGGTATCTAAGATTATAATATTATCATTAATATCTAATGTTACTAAACTTAAATGATCATATTCACTAGAATACTAGCTCAGAATAAATAATAATAGATAAAGCCATTAGTGACTAGAAAAACAATTCGGAATGCTGAAACTGTTAAAAACTAAAAAATAACAAAAAACTACTGACAGAAATGACTTAAGCGCCAGTAATACGTTTGGCGAACTTAAGAGTTCGCCAAATCCATATATAACCTTCTCAGGTCCACATTCCTCACTGTTTCATGGCTTCATCTACTTAATTTTAATATACCAGTATAGTTTACAGATAAGGATATATTTAAATAACATTCTTATTCGGTAGCAAATGTACCTATATATCCAAGTATTTCTCGCTTAATCATTCAACTCATGGTGTTTATGTCCTGAGAAATGAGTAGATTGTACAACAAATGCATGAGACAAGTAATTTTATGTGTGAAGTTTACGATATATTAACGTTGAGGGAAAAATGGATTCAATGTTTAAGACACCTATTTACATTAATTTGATAGGAAATTGAAAAGTAAAAAGTAATATTGTAAGTAAATGTCTCTTAGATAAAAAAACAACTGAATTTCGGATAATAATAAGAGAGTGACTAAATTTGTGCTGTAGCAATACTACAGTAACTTCAAACAAATTTTTTGGGATTTTTTTTATTTTTTATTTTGAACTGTAATGTAAACTGTAGCACTTTATGCACAAGAGCACAAAAAAGTGTTACTCCTAAAATTAAGAAGAACTGATTTCACACCAACTTGTGTTTGCTCCGAATATGAGGCAGGCGCTATCAATAATATAGCGTAACACTATGATACAATTTATATTATATTTCGAGTATCAAAAACGATATTTCCTGCAATCTCTTATATAAATGAAAAGCCATATGTAAACCAAAGAAAGGAATACCAATTAATATATTTTTATATTATTTTATTATAAGGGAGGCCTTTGCCCAACATTGGTACAGTACAGGCTAATAATAATATTTATTATTTTATAGATAATATTCAATAAATAAGTTAAAGTAAGTTTTAAGTCAATCAAATTATTTATTAGAGACAGTACCTTCTATAAGGCTAGTCCTTATCACAGCTCACATAATATCAAGATAAAAAGGTACACAGAAAAATTTTGCAACTCGTTTTCTCACATTTATTTGCGTAAATAGTGGTGGGTACAAATTTCCTAATAAAGTTATCCGATCAAATGTGACGTTCTTTTCACTTTCACCTTTATGGGAAGGTTAGTACTATTTATAGGCCTATACATTCCAGTTAGAGATATTTACGTGCAACATTATTAGCAAATGCAAGATTAGTAAGCTTCCACTCCCCAAGGAACGAAGCGAAGACGTGCACGACTATTATTATTTTAAAACTCTTGCACATTTTCGCTTCATTAAAAACGTACCCCTGTTACTTGGGTAATTCATTTCACAAATTAATAATTAAAAAAAAAACATTACAGTTACAACCAAATTTCATTATATTCATTTAACATGTTATATATAACATGTTTAGTAATACAAATATGTCTAATAATATAACACGTTTAAACGTTACACAAATTTACGAATATGTTAATTATTTAATAATTATGACTATGCCTTACGCACAAAAAAATACTTGTTCCATTCAAAAAGTTTTATTATTGTATGTAACATGTTAAACAACCATAACATTAAATGTTATATTATAGTTATTATATATGTATACCTAGTTAAATTTAAAACATCAATATTTAAAAAGGCTGCCTAATAAACTAATAAATAAAAAAAAGTTTTATTCGAAAATATTGATCTAAATCTGAGAGAAGTGCAGAAGCACTGGGACGATATTAATTAATGCTATTTTTGAAACTTCCATTAGCCTGCGAATTTTTATACTTTTGCATGTTAAAAAAAAAAACAATAAAACATATTCATTGTATAGTGATATTTCAACAACATAATGAAAGCACTTGTTCCATCTGAACGTGGTACATAGTAATTTCACATTCAATGTGAAAAATGCTAATTTCATTTAGTAAGCTATGAATTAAAGAGTTTACATAAGTCTGGCATGTATAACCACAAATATAAGTATGCAAAACAAATGGTACAGTGCTTTTACTAAAATATGCTAATTTTGCGGTACATACTAACTTCACATTCAATGTGTAAAATGCTAATTTTAATTAGTAAGCTATAAATTAAAACAGTTCACATAAGTCTGGCATATAGAACCACAAATATAAGTTTGCAAAACAAATGGTACAGTGCTTTTACTAAAATATGCTAATTTTGCGGTACATACTAACTTCACATTCAATGTGTAAAATGCTAATTTTAATTAGTAAGCTATAAATTAAAACAGTTCACATAAGTCTGGCATATAGAACCACAAATATAAGTTTGCAAAACAAATGGTACAGTGCTTTTACTAAAATATGCTAATTTTGCGGTACATACTAATTTCACATTCAATGTGTAAAATGCTAATTTCATTTAGTAAGCTATAAATTAAAACAGTTCACATAAGTCTGGCATGTATAACCACAAATATAAGTTTGCAAAACAAATGGTACAGTGCTTTTACTATAATATGCTAATTTTGTTTTGGTTAAGTAATTAATAATCTATGATTATATGTACCACACATATAAAATTCAGGCCAACTTCGGCGTAACGTTGGTTTACTTGAAACATATATTGGCCGACTCGCCCAGGTCCTGTGTTCAATTCCGGGTTAGGCCAAAAATTGTTGGGTCTTGGAGTTTCCCACCAGGAAATTATCAAAACCTGGTTGCCCACTGAAGGAAATCTTTACGGGACTTTAGTAGTATAATGATTTTAGGTAGGTTATTTTAGTTTTTTTTCCATCCGATTTTTTTGATAAACTTGACTTATGGTGCCAGGGTAATAGAATTCTCAGGCCTCAAGCTTTACCCTGTATTTGTCTAAAAACTGCCTGCTATAGGCAAATTCAAAAACAAAATTGAATTCCCTAATCCAAAAGATTTTTAAAATCCCATATTATGTTTAAATATCCATTTCTATCAAATTATTCCATTACAACTTCGGTGCTATATATAATAATATTCATTACATTACAATTGTCTAAGAAAAATAAATACTCAAAAAAATGCAGACATAAAAGTTGATCGCGCATTTTATTACTATTTAGTTCAAATTCCATCATAATAGCTGGTCGCCTCGAAGAAACTTAAAAAAAACAGATGACGTCATTACTACATAGTATGTAAGCTACATAATATGTGACATCATACAGTAATCAGTGGCACTGGTGTCTGTAAGCCAAATAAGAAACTTCCACTCATACGATTCGAATTTAAAAACATTTATTGCATACTTCACTGTGATTGGTTAAATGCGCGATCAATGGTGTATTACTCCTACACATTCCAGTGAGAGAACTTGGTTTGGTACAGTAACAGATTTAAAATCTACCATACCACTATATTATGTTATTGGGGGGCCAAAGTCTGCTTATAGAACAGTGTATCAATGGTAGTTCTATGACAATATTTTGTATGTATTTAGTTTTTAACAAAAAAAATTGGAAATGAAAAATCATTTTTTGAATACAAAAAAAAAATCCATTTGTTTTAGTGTACTATATACACATTCAAGTTTACTTATTCATGTAAAATACTATGTATTGCACAAATACTTTAATGACAGTTAAAGATTTTTTTTTTATTTTTTTATATCCATGGTAGACTTTGCCCCCTTGTAAATATAATCCTAAGAAACAACAGTATAAATAAAAGAATTACCCAAAAACACGAATATAAGCGTAACCATTAAACTGCACAAGACATTTCACTTAAATTAACAAAAAAAAAAAATTTAAACATAATTATTATTTATATAAATACTGAGACAACACAACACAATACAACTGGTATTCTGTACCCTTAGTAAGAGCTTCAAGTAAAATGAAACACATCAAAGTAATATAAACTTTACGTTCCTTGTTTTAAAGTTGTAAATACTACTACATTGTACTTATGATTTTTATTGGACATTCCACTAGGAGTACTGCTGTACAAGGATAAACGATCTTAAGCTGTATAACAGCTGATTGGGTACATTTTGCTCTGTCAATGCAGTGTTTCGTTACTCAATAGTGACTATGATTGTTTATGTACAAATTGCATACTAAGGGTACTTTACAGAGTAATAATTAGGTAAAGATGTTTGATCTTGAACGATAGCTTAACCCACAGATGTTTTTATTTTTTTTTATCTGTGGGTCTGTTCATCTACTCATCATTCAGCCTAATCAAAGATTTGCCCAAACTAATACAGGAGCCAAACTTTGATAAGACTTTAACAGGATCGAAGCCTTTGCAAGGAGTAATCTAGTGTCCTAGGCTTTTAACTGCATACATGATTACTGCACACTGAATGGTAAATCCCCATTTGAAGAAGGAAGGAGTTTTAGAGGCACATATTATTTTGGATGGTTATTGGGAAGTGCACAGTGGTGGATGGATTAAAGATGATTTTTAAATTGATGAAGTTTTACCCACCAACCCACATTACAGCAGTGTGCAGGATCCTGATATAAGAAGCTATATTCTATTGGCATAGGATCACTCTACCTTACTATTGCTCTGTTGTTCAGAATATGGATTACAAACGAATAGGAATATCAATTCTACCATCATAAATAACAAACGGTGACTGTTCTATACTAGTCTGACATATTTCACTAAGCAATTCACTGTCCTCGCTCCGAGTGTTCACATGAGTGACACCGTTTTCCAATCTGTTACAAACACACTGTGTCACTATCACTTTTCCACTCATATGTTCACCGTGCTCCATTTCTGAACTATTAATAAGGTTGCAAACGTCACGTCACGTCGTGTCCGTTTCTTGTGTCATGTTGCCCTCCAACATGTTGGATTTCACTGTGCCCCGTTTCCGTGAGATTTAACACTTTGCTGACGTCACTTTGATCGCCGCAGTGCGTTCTTGTGTCATGTTGGCCGGTGACACAGTGAATTCCACTGTCATGTTCCGTGACGTCACAGCGACAAGTCGCACCGCCTACTGCGTTTTCCTGTCGGACTCGTGTCATACAAAGTCCAAGGCGTCGTGGGCCTTCGTCGAGAAGGTTCCAAGGGAGCGCCTTTTCAGTGTACGCTCGACCAGTTTTTTGAATTCGCTCACTATGAATACACTTGACGTGAGACAGACTAGAAATATGAGATCTGAAACGAAAAAGCACTGATTTAACAAAATTTCGCTGTAGAAACAAGAAGCCTATTTCCTATCTGTTCTTGGTCTCATTGGTCTACTGGTAATATGCATAAAGGACTATAAAAGACATTTACTTTAAAAAATACACTTAATTTTTTTATAATTTTAAATAACCTAAATTTTAAATACCATATTGTGATAGTTATCAATCAAGTAAAAGCCGACATCTAAACATTGTGCTCGGTTAAAACCTGCCCTGCCCAGAACAGGAATAATAATTAACTTGGTGTTAAATAAAATTAAGTAGCGGTGATAGAAATTGATTAAGACTCCGACCTCCATTACTGAGGAAACGTTTCGAAACGAACGATCCCCGGCACGAGTTTCGGAGATTTGTGTGTTTGATTTAGGCAATTATAAAAAGATACATGAAGCGGTGATAGCCTAGTGGTTAGGGCGTCAGCCTCCTAATCAGAGGTCGGCGGTTCAAATCCGGGCACGCACCTCTAACTTTTCGGAGTTATGTGAGTTTTTAAGCACTTTAAATATCACTTGCTTCAGCGGCGAAGGAAAACATCGTAAGGGAACCTCCACGCCTGAAAGTTCTCCATAATGTTCTCAAAGGCGTGTGAAGTCTGCCAATCCGCACGTGGCCAGCGTGGTGGACTATGGCCAAACCCTTCTCATATTGAGAGGAGACCCGTGCTCTGTAGTGAGCTGGTAATGGGTTGATCATGATGAAATAGATACATAATTCCGTCCAAAACATTAAATATTACTCATTGAATATTACTTTGAATGTGTGAATCTAATATCGATTAAGTCTAAGTCATTAGGTTAACGTACCGTGTCCAGTAAGAGCTTCGGTTTGAAACACTCGTTGCAGGGGCGGGAAGTAGATCACCAGCATTTGACCCACCAGGCTAAGCGTTACCGCGATCAGGAACATTCTGGAAAATAATACAGACTTACAATCAGGCATTTCGGTTGAGTAGTCATAGTTGAAGCAAATTAGTCCCTTTGTCCGTGGGGTCCTAAGGCTATAGGGTTTTTTAGGGAAATAGCAAAAAGGTTAGTCGACATCACAGGAGACCGAAGTGCTCCTGTGGAGTCAACGAATTAGTCTTGCAATTCAAAGGGGGAACGCTGCCAGTATCTTCGGAACCTCGCCTAAAGGGACTCCTTTTAATAGTATATTTTAGTAATTATATTTTTTAAGATTTTTAGTTTTAGGTTCAATTTATGGTTTATTTTAAGTTTCAGTTGTTATAAATAAATTATTGTGGGTTGAAGCAAATTATGGTCACATGGTTGAAATCTGTGATGAGCGAGAAATAAAAGGCCGAGAAATTGTGATAATGATGCGTGAGAAGAGCAACTTACTTATTAGAGAAGAATCCAACTTCGAACACGGACTTGGTCTGCGAACGACACGACAGCGCATTGAACATGTCGAAGAGAACGAAGCAAGTGAAGGTCATTGTTGTATCACGCGGAGTTATCTTGTTGTCTGACATCTAAAAAAAAAACTTCAATTAATTAAAAATAATAGGCTATTTCCAAATTAACCTTCGAAAGGCGCTTTTGAAGCGTACATATATTTTTAAATTTCAGTTTAATGAGCGAAATTTTAGGTCTTTTCTACGTGCTTACGGGTTGCACTATCAAGGTCGAGACAAAATAGCTTTGTATTGGGTGACAAGTTAGGAATGGCTGAAACAAACTGACCGGAAATGCTAGTGTGTTTTTATGTCGATTGCGTAAATATTTTAAATTTGGTGGTGAGTTTTAATAAGGACGTGGGGCGCATTATTTGACCTTAGACGAGATCTAACTGGCGTTGTCCGTTTGGGCTGTGGCGGTTGATAACACTTAGACCATCGCGTCTCAAGAAGCGATCCACTGCCGCCGGCCAGAACAGAGATATGGCTCTCGACAGCAAACATGTTATATACTTTTAGATAAATACTACTACTTTCTCCTATTGTTTGCTTTTCTGGTATATGTATGGATATAATTAAATATAATACTAATTCACTTTCATAATATAAGTTATTGTGCTTTTTTGTTTTTTCCTACTAAAATTCCTAATGAAAATAAGAAGGTTATTTTCATTCTCTCTCTTCCTTACACTATACTTAGCATAATAGAAATATATAATATAATTGCTTAGCTTATCTATACTATACTTAGCATAAGCAATAAATAAAAATATAATTGCTCAGAAAGAGCAAAGTGAGGTAGTACATTAAACTACTCCACAGGGCTACTAAAAGCAAGTCTCACCTCTCTATTGAACACCCAGAGCGTGCCAGCGATGATGATCGTAGCGGACAACAGTACGGAGAGCAGTAAGGACCTGGAGATGATGCGGCGTTTGGTATCGCGCGGTCTTCGACGGAGCACCTCGTGGTCTACTGGCTCCACGCCCAAAGATTGCGCTGGGGGACCTGGAACAAAAATATACCGTATTATTTGAAGGAGTGTTTTGGATGAGTATTTACGGAAATTCACATTACAAAACTGATTAATCATTTCCTGTTAGGATTCGTAAAATGTTTTGACGAGTTGTATCACGAGATCTTGTGAATTCAAACTCTTGAAGAACCTCCTATTCATTGATCTAGTGAAGTAAATTCAAGCGTAGCTCTCTTTATCAGAGTGACTCCGATTTCTTATCTGGCATGGTGCCCACAATTTAACCCGAAATTTTGTTAACATTAGTACTAAGCCGTACTACCAGGAACTTAGATACTCAGATGGCTCAGAAATAACCCCAGGTGTTTTCCAGGATAAAAACTATCCTATGCCCTCCAAAATGCAAGCTATCTGCGTATTACATTTTATGAATTGGTTCAGCCGATCATAAGTAACCAATAAATAAGCAAAAAGACATTTTTTTTATATATAACTCACCGTCCATAATGATGTTGATCCACAGTATCTGCATTGCGTTGAGCGGATTGGGCACGCCCATGAGCGTAGCGAGCGCGATGAGCGACAGTGCCGCTATAGACGTGGACAGCTGGAAACGCACGAAGTTGCGGATGTTGTAGAATATGCACTTGCCCTCCTCGATGGCGGAGCTGAAATAAACGAAAAATAATTAAATTCTTCGCAATAGACAATGGCCTATTGTGGAAAATTCAAAATTTCATTGGCTTCCTGGGATTCGTATGATATCGACTATCCACTTAATGGCGTTTGCACCCGGTGCAGAGTCGTGATTCCAACATCTTGGGTAACCTATGTCTATCGGTCTCGAGTGCTAATGACCCGACTATTACCACTTTCCAAGCTCCATAGGTTAACTTTAACTAACATTATTTTGGTGAGGGTTTTTTTTATTTTTTATTTTGAGGTTTGCGCTTAACGACAATCAGTACCAGAAGGCACTGATGAGGTCTAGGTTGGAGCGCGCTTGCCTAGAAAATGCCTATTCACCCTTCCCTTGAAAGAACTAATGTTATACGTGGCTGGAAACACAGATGCTGGAAGAGAGTTCCACACCTTAGCGGTTCGATTCAGAAACGTTGTTCCAAACGGGTTCTCCTCGTCCTCTTAGAGATACTCCAAAAACATCTAATAACTTTCCCCAACGCCCGCGAATCATGCTGAGAACTCTAACTGTGGATTTACTGCGCATTGCAAGTTTTGAGAAAATATAAGTCACAGTTTTGTTAAATGTGACGTACATGGGAAAGTTATTCCAGACCGACTGCAGTACCCTTGTGTAACTTGTTTGTCATAAGATGACCATTGTGTCTAATTCAATAAACTCACATAATGGTAGCAAAGTCATCGTCCACGAGGATCATGTCAGCGGCTTCTTTACACACGTCGGTACCGTTGCGTCCCATTGCAATACCGATATCCGCGCGTTTTAACGCAACTCCGTCGTTAACACCGTCCCCTGTGATCACATCACAAAGAGAAATTAAGTTAACAAACCTAACGGGAACACGAGATATGAACATGAATAAGTAGTAAAGCAAGGACCGTCACCTGTGATCACATCACAAAGAGAAATTAAGTTAACAAAACAACAAACCTAACGTGAACACGAGAAATGAACAAAATGAATAGGTAGTAAAGAAAGGATCGTCACCTGTGATCACATCACAAAGAGAAATTAAGTTAACAAAACAACAAACCTAACGTTAACACGAGAAATGAACAAAATGAATACGTAGTAAAGAAAGGATCGTCACCTGTGATCACATCACAAAGAGAAATTAAGTTAACAAAACAACAAACCTAACGTGAACACGAGAAATGAACAAAATGAATAAGTAGTAAAGTAAGGACCGTCACCTGTGATCACATCGCAAAGAGAAATTAAGTTAACAAAACAACACACGTAACGTGAACATGAGAGATGAACATGAGTAAAGTAAGGGAATATATAAGAACTAATCTCACCTGTCATTCCAACAATGTTGCCGAGCCTTTGAAGTGATTTAACTATCGACAGCTTATGTTTAGGTGTCACCCGGTAGAACACAGTTACCTAAAATATACATAGAATTAAATTAAAAAAAAAGTTCAATTGGAAACAATTTTGATAAGTATGGTCTACCATGTCTACCGTATACTTACTGTATCGATAACGGCATCCAATTCGTCGTCCGACATCGAGTCCAGTTGCTCACCAGATAAAGACTGAGAATGCAGCACGTCGAGTCCAACCATTTGAGCTATTGGAAACAAATACAGACAATCATCATCATCATCATCATCATCACGATCAACCCATTCCATTACCGGCTCACTACAGAGCACGGGTCTCCTCTCAATATGAGAAGGGATTGGCCATAGTCCACCACGCTGGCCATGTGCGGATTGGCAGACTTCACACCTTTGAGAACATTATGGAGAACTCTCAGACGTGCAGGTTTCCTCACGATGTTTTCTTTCACCGTTGATACAGACAATGATACTGTTTAATCCGGCTTGCAGAAAGTTCTCTGCTAATCTTGTTTTTTTCTCTTTTATACACCACAAGTTAGCCCGTGACTAGCATCTCAGCTGATGATGCGGTCTAAGATGGTAGTGGGCTAACTTGTTAAGGGTATGGTAAGCTAATACTCCTAATTGGTTTCTTCACAACATCGCCCTGGAACGCTTTATCGCTTGGTGACACGTCTTTGTTGGTAAGATGGTAACTAGCCGCGGCCTAAGCCTCCCACCAGACCAGACTCAAGACGGGAATCGATCAGCCAGTGGCGTGTACAGGGTATTCAACCAGTCATCTAATTTAATATAAGAATCTTCCGTTTTTATGGGTGTTTATGGTAGACAGTATTTTTAAGAATGAATGAAGTTCAAGCTAATATCTTTGTACGTACTTCAATAACACCAATTAGACAGAGATTTTTCACGACTTTGTTTCCTCTCCCGCTAAGGTTTCTAGGGTATGCACTACTTTTATGCATGTTTGATGTCCACGCCATTGGCTGTGATCACAGATGCATAGCCATCTGACCTAAAGTTAACTAAGCCTGCTTTGAGAATTCACCTAGAATGCCATTTGCTCCGTATTCATCGTTTTCAAGTATCTAATCGTGAAATTAACTAATATTATTTACTATGGGTGGTACTTTTATAGAAAAGCATCTATAGAACCCTCTTAGCTTTAGTTTTAACGTGGCGAGTGTAGTTATCATCATCACTTCACGAATAGAAATAATAAAAACTGAATATATGAACGATTCATAGATGCCTGTAATAGGTTTATATGAATAAAGCTATTTTGATTAGATTTGAACTTACCAACAGCCAATGCAGTGGGTCTAGCGTCGCCGGTGACCATTTTGACTTGAACCTGTGCCCTTCGCAGCGCGGCAATCGCATCCCTCGCAGACTCTCTCGGAGGGTCGCACACGCCGCAAACACCAGTGTACGTGAGAGATTCGAGACTTGCACCGCGGCATAAAGCGATTATGCGTAAACCTAAAAATATACAATAGATATAGAATAGGAACAGTTCATCGTCATCATCATGATCAACCCATTACCGGCTCACTACGGAGCACGGGTCTCCTTTCAATATGAGAAGGGTTTGGCCATAGTCCACCACGCTGGCCATGTGCGGATTGGCAGACTTCACACGCCTTTGAGAACATTATGGAGAACTCTCAGGCGTGCAGGTTTCCTCACGATTGAACCTTGATCCTTCACCGTTGAAGCAAGTGATATTTTCATTTTTTTTTAACGCCGACCTCTGAATAGGATGCTGACGCCCTAACCACTAGGCTATCACCGCCTCATATAAACAGTTGTATACACCATATTATGAGATACCGATCAGATGAAAAATTACATAGTTAAATTCTCACCCATCCGTCCAATATTATATGCTTCGTTCAGAAAATCCGCCTTTTTTTCTTTGGTGATGGGCGCATAGTTGCCCGCGCTGTCGATGTACTGGGTGCACAACGGAAGGACTTTTTCAATGGCGCCTTTCACGAAAACCTCCTCCTTTAGCTTGCCATCGCTGTACTTTGGCGTGCATTTCACTACCATCATCTTGGTTTCTGAACTGTTGGTTGATAAAAAAAACTTGAGAGGTGGTGATTATTATTATTTTTTATTATTTACAAAAAACCTGTATACACTCAACAAAAATAATCGTCGCGACACCACACTGTTCAATGCGAAATAGAAATGAAAATATCTGGCTTGCTTTCTATAGAGAGAGAGAGACAGACAGAGAAACATGCGACGCCGCACAGCTTACAATAACAAAAAGTGTCGTGACAACTTTTCGTAAGAGTTTTTCCGTCTAGCCCCCGATCACAACGCGCGATAAGGAACTTCGTTCCAAAAATCGATATTACCCAAAGTAATCGATTGAGGGTTATAACGGACTTTTTCTTTCAGAGTGAGCAACTACTTTCGGTTACGAATATGTAGAAAACCCATCGCGATTTTTCAGTATCTATATGATACAGAAATTCTACTCATGCATCATGATCAACCCATTGCCGGCTCACTACTACACAGCACGGGTCTCCTCTCAATATGAGAAGGGTTTGAACATAGTCCACCACGCGGGCCATGTGCGGATTGGAAGACTTCACACGCCTTTGAAAACATGGAAAACTTTCAGGTATACAGGTTTCCTCAGCAAGTGATATTTTAAATACTTAAAAACGCACGCAGAAAAGTTGCGTACCCGGGATCGAACCCCCGACCTGTGATACGCACGCGGATGCCCTAGCCACTGGGCTATCAAGGCTTCTCATACACATAACATTAATGCTGGCCTAAGAAAGCTTACGATACATGCTTTCTTACGCATGTCCTTCACCATAAATGCGTTCAATAATAACGACCAATGAAAACAAAGACACGCAAATGCGTGCAATATTTACCACTTATAATGCAATCTGTAATGTTTGTCTGGTGGGAGGCTTCGGCCGTGGCTAGTTACCACCATCATCTACCATCTTAGACTGCATCATCACTTACCACCAGGTGAGATTGCCGTCAAGGGCTAACTTGTAGTGGATAATATAATAAAAAAAAAAGGGTAGTTGCAACATGTTGCTTACCTAAAAGGTATCTCGTTGATCCTTGTGAATTGTTCGCGGACTTCGTGCATGTTGTTCTTCATTGCGCATGCGAGCAATGCGCCCTCTGTGGGCTGGCCGTACAAAACGTCGTCTCGGATCACAGCGTTGTTGCAAATAACTCCCACCTGGTTGAAACGAATTGCTTGTACTGCCGCTACCCACCAAAATCATGACTTTGTGAGTTAAAATAACAGCAAAGTCTCGTGTAAACTTTATACTCCTTTTGTTACGAAATAATAATGAGTTATAAAAAGTATAGTAATAAAAAGTGCCGAAAGCTTATATCTGTCGTGGCTTAACTATGCGACCATATGTAGACAACCTTGAAAATATCGAAACTTATAACAACAATTTTTTAAGTTTTTTAGGATTATTGTTGATTAAAAAAAGCTGTGCCAATTGAAGAAAGGCATTTACTACTTTACATTTTATGGGTTAAGTGGGATTTCTACCCACTAAAACCCCCTCGGTGGCCACCATCAACATAAAACAGTGGGAGGCTCCGGGATCTACATTAATTCAACCTAACCTAACCCCATTTTTATTTAGTAAACCGCAAGCTTTTCGCCTTTTTTGCAAAAAATCAATTAAGAAATCATTTTGTTTTGGTGTTAACTGTTTATTCTTTAGAATTAATAGTTTACTAATAAAACTTACTATTAGGACGGCATTAAAATCCCTGTTTCAGGATAAGTATACTTTATAAATTCTTTTATAAGATACCTAGCTCAACAATTTCGAGCGTATATACTGTTCTCTTGCAAATCATGTCTATGCTATTCAGAGAACCTCTTACCTCTAGCATGCTATTGACACCCATTCTAGCCACATCGAGGTCCCTTCCTTTGTAAGCTCGCAACTGAATATCGCCTCTAGAGCTATAACCGGCGCCCGTCACCTCGGCTATATGACCACCCGACGGTGACAAAGTTGTAACAGTCATTTCGTTCTTCGTTAAAGTGCCTGTAAATTAGTTATCGATTATGTCTGCGATGCGATTGCAACAATCTTAACATCAGAAGTAAAAATAAACTTGTGTTGCACGCTACTAGACTACAAAAAATTAGAAATTCATTTAAAGGTAATTGTATACAATTTTATAACAAATTGCCTAATGAAATTTCTAGGATGTCTCTCAATAAGTTCAAAGTTTATATAAAACGTAAGCTTGTAGAAAAGTCCTACTATAGTGTAAAGGATTACGTAAATGATAAACAAGCATGGGTGTGAAATATTGCTCTAATAAGATAGCTCTTAATATAATTTTAAGTGGCATGTGAGATGGTGATAACAAAAAGAAAATTTACCTGGCTAAGTTTGTTGTGGGCTTCTTCTTAGACCGGGACGCGTTTGGAACCCTCATAGCTTTAGTTTTAAGTTTACGAATGTAGTTATCACCATCAAATCACTACTTTGTAAATTATTGACGTGTCAAAAGCGCCTTTTAAAGGACTATTTGAATAAAGATTATTTGAATTTGAATTTGAATTTGTCTTTCTACAGTTCGCTCCAGCCGCGTGCGTCTCTTTAGACTACTAGTGAATTCCTACAAAATATATTTTTATAGGAATTCACTAACAGTAAGAGACATGCGCGATCTAATTCAAGTTCAAAATAATCTTTATTCAAATAGTCCTTTAAAAGACACTTTTGACGCGTCAATAATTTACATAGTAGCGATTTGATGATAACTACATTCGTAAACTTAAAGCTAAAGCTATGAGGGTTCCAAACGCGCCCTGGTCTAAGAAGTAGCCCACAACAAACTTAAAGCCAGGTAAATTTTCCTTTTGTCATCACCATCTCACATGCCACTTACAATTATATTAAGAGCTATCTTATTAGAGCAATATTTCATACCCATGCTTGTTTATCATTTACATAATCCTTCACACTATAGTAGGTCTTTTTTACAAGCTTACGTTTTATATAAACTTTGAACTTATTGAGAGACATCCCAGAAATTTCATATCGTAATTTGTTTTAAAATTGTATACAATTTACCTTTGAATGAATTTCGATTTTTTTTTAGTCGTCATTCGAGATCGTTTTCGACATCCACTTCAGCCTGGTTCAATAGATTGTGAGAACTTACGGTGTATTAAAATAGTCTTCCAGCGTATACGAGAATATTTTGCTAGGTCACGCAAGCTTTTAAAATAAACACTCTCTAACACAATCGGACTGTACTAGCATGAAAACTGGTAGTTTCTGGTATTAATAGTGCTTATGCAATTAATTTTGCTATAGAAAAAAATGGACTGTAACGCACTGAACATTAGCAGTAAAATTAAACTTGAAGTACCGTCTAATAGGCTGCACAAAATTATTAAAAATATTTTATAATAAATTACCTATGGATATCTTGGATATCAATAAGTTCGAAGTTTTTATAAAACGAAAACTTATAGAAAAATCAGAATTCGATATTAACGATTATATAAAGGATAAAAAAAAAGCTTGCAATAGGTTTATATGAATAAATTGTTTTGATTCAATATATAATGGTTAAAGATTTGTCTATACTTCGAACTCACCAGTTTTATCACTGCATATGATGTTGACGCAGCCCAGAGTCTCAACAGTGGGCAACTTTTTGACTATGGCATTCCTTTTGGCCATTCGCATCACTCCAAGTGCCAGAGTCACCGTCACAACGATGGGCAAACCTGCAACGATTACATTATTGCAGGCTCATTTAAATATTCCTTTAATATACAATTGATTTTATCATTAATTTTTTATTCAGACAACAATTATGGTCCATTTGGGTTAGTAACAATAAAAACTTAGACTATGTTAGTACTTAACTAAAGATTAATATGGTGTCAAAATATTAGTTAGGTGTTACAATTAGGAATATGGGTTTACCACATTTACATTCTACAAGAAGGACTTCTCCGTATTGGTCTATTTTTCCATCAGGGAGGCTTACATGTCATCATCATGATCAACCCATTCTCTGCTCACTACAGAGCACGGGTCTCCTCTCAATATCAGAAGGGTTTGGCCATAGTCCACCACGCTGGCCATGTGCGGATTGGCAGACTTCACACACCTTTGAGAACATTATGGAGAACTATCAGGCATGCAAGTTTCCTCACGATGTTTTCCTTCAGCGTTGAAGGCTGACATATACAGCCAGTGAACTTTAGAATAAAGTATACTAACCCTCAGGTATGGCGGCGACAGCCAAACTGACGCCAATGGTGAACATCTCCTGCAGCTGTTTCCCTTGCAGCCATCCAGCCACCATGATGAAGCCGATGATGCAGAAGGAGTACAGGGACAGCTGCGCTCCCAGGGTGTCCATGGACTTTTGGAGTGGCGTCTTGGGAGCCTCTTCCGCTTGCATCATCCGGAAGATGTCGCCAAATTCCGATCGCTCGCCAGTACTGACTACGATTCCCTGGTTAAATTGTTTTATATATATATTGTAGTGCAATAATCTTATTGCTATAATAATAACAAAGTTCTGGACAGATATTTGTTTTTCATTCACGTCATAGCGACTGAACAGTTCTGGACGAAACTTGACAAAGATATAAATGATAGTCTGGCTTAGTACATAGGCTTGTTTTTATCCCAAAAATGGTTTAGTGTGATAAATGTTTTATAAGAAAACGAGCGAGAAAAACGACGAATAAAATCCGCCATCTACATCCGATATTAGTGGCATGTATAATCATCACTTATCATCATTATCATCATCATCATCAACCCATTGCCGGCTCACTACAGAGCACGGGTCTCCCCTCAATATGAGAAGGGTTTGACCATAGTCCACCACGCTGGTCACGTGCGGATTGCCAGACTTAAAAAAAGGTACGCTTTCTATAATTATTATGCATTCACAACTACGACAAAAATACAAGTTGTTTTATTTTCTGGTAATATAACTCCATATCAGTCCGATCTATACCGAGATCAACCCATTGCCGACACGGGTCTCCTCGCAATATGAGAAGGGTTTAGCCATAGCCCACAACGCTAGCGACGTGCGGATTGGCAGACTTCACACGCCTTTGAGAACATTATGGAGAACTCTCAGGCATGCAGGTTTCCTCACGATGTTTTCCTTCATCATTGAAGCAAGTGATATTTTAGTTGCTCAAAAACGCATATAACTCCGAAAAGTAAGAGGTGCGTGCCCGGGTTCGAACCCCCGACCTCTGAGTAGGAGGCGGACGGTCTAACCACTAGGCTATCACAGCTTTCTACTAGATGAAGTGTTTTGTGTTGTACGAAGACGAACAGTCAGATGAGTTACCCAATACGGCAGCTTCGGATCGAACCTGAATATCTGTTAATAAACTAAAGTTCACCGCTGCGGAGAAAAGTTTTATTACGATAGTCACAAAATGGTTTCTAGGGAGCGTATCAAGGCATTGGATAGACTTTATAACAAAGTTATGTTAGTTAGTTCTTCTCGTTTGCCCGCAATAGTTTGATTTATTGGTTGGTGGGTTGATTTGTTGTTTGGCTATTTTGTTGATCGTTTGACGACCTCCGTGGCACAGCGAGTGCTTTTGCATTATTAAGTTGGAAGTCCTGGGTTCCTGGTGAGAGGCTACGGCCGTGGCTAGTTATCACCCTACCGACAAAGAAATGTCGCCAAGCGATTTAGCGTTCCGGCACGATGTCGCGTAGAAACCAATTAGGAGCATGGGTTTACAATGCCCCTTACAGGCTACCCTCTTGGCTAACTTGTAGTGGATAAAAAGAAAAGTTGACTTTAATCATATAAATTCACTGATAGCAATCCCCCTGTCACTACAAAGTAATCATTCACGTACAATGATTACTTTATGCTGGCCTAGATACCATTGACCTAACCTTCAACTTATTATGACAGTGGATCAATAGTTTTTATGTGAAACGTTGATAAAACATAACGGTTAAATGCTGACAAGTTTATTGGAGGTAAGTACCTACTACTTTTTAGGTATGTTTGTGAGTGTTTTTCTTTGAGTTCTGGGGAATAATTAAGCAACTACCCTCGATTCGTATAACGCAACTATCAAACGTTTAACTATATAACTGGTGAAAGACAAGTTTAACTTTTACTAGGTATTAATCGCAAATTAAAAAGAAAACACTATTAATGTAAACACTAGTAATGAAAATAGGAAATACTATTAATATTTCCTATTTTCTAAAGCAGACGAAACGTTATAGAAGGAAATATGTCTGATTTTTGGAGATCTGGGTTACCGAGAAAGGCGAGATGTCATGTTACCGACATTTCAGTTTTATTACAATTCAAGTTGGTAGTACCTATTTCTGTTTTCAATAAACTTTTTTATTTGCACCCTCACTATTTGTCTTCTTTTTTATTTAATGTACATTAGTACTCCCAATAAGGGCCGCCTCCTTCGTTTGGTTACGATCTACTACTTTTTTTTATATGAACGCCTTGTCAATAAAATCGACCCGTTTGGCGTCACGGAAAACGGCATAACGTTCGTCATCGACGTCGTCTGCGTACGTAAGATACAATTAACATCTATATGAATGATGGTCGACTTTTTTAAACTACAGGATTACAATTGGCTGCGATTTCGCCTGGAGGTGTGCTGCATCAGTGTGAGATGGTAGCGGACTACCATGTTATACCACTATTCGGTATTCACACGACATCGTATCGGACCGCCTAATCACTTTTCGACAGGCCTTTGTCGTTAGAGTGATGATGTTGCAGGCTAACGAAAATTAAGAAATTTTAAATTGCAAGAAACTATCTCTGTTGGATTAAATTCTGGGACTTACAAGACCGACTCTACTCGCAACTGCGCTAGGGAGATCGACAGATTTCCAAAGAATTAGTAAGTTCCAGGGACTACTACGGGTAAAAAAAACAATGAAGAGATTTATATCATTTAAAACTTCCTCAAAATTACAATGACTGAAAAAAAATTACTTCCTAATAACGGCTGTGCAATGTTTCATAAAATAGGTACAATAAGGTCTCCATAGTACGCTCGAATCATTTTTTACTACCGCGTAACGATACAATAGCGCACAACAAATAGTCCGTACAAAAAGCGAAATCCTCTATCTAGCCTAAAGGCAAAATATGCTAATAAAACATCCGATATGGCACAATAACCCCGTTTAGTCTGCGGGGCGAAAATTTGTGTTTTAAGTGGCTAGTAAAAACAAAATATTACAGGTACAGTCACATACAAAATCTAACGTGAAAATGTTCAAAGTTACGGAATATAACATAAAATAGGTATGTCCTTGCTTAAAATAAGATATTCCGTCTAACGTATAACCATAATTTAAACATGATTTTAATTCTGAAACTAATGAATATAGTCAACCCAATTTATAAGCAAATTTATATGTTTTGACGTTTCAACTATGTTTCTCTTATAAAATGAGAATATGAAATGAGGTAACAAAATATGTTGCTCTTATTAAAAGTTTAAAGTGAGAATATGAGATAACAAACGAAATTCCCGGCTAGGTTTTTTGTGGGCTTCTTTGGCCAGGACATGGCGCGTTTGGAACCCTCGTACCTGTGGTTTTAAGTTTACCAATGAAGTTATCGATTTTCGAAAAAAAAATGCTAACAACCACGTCTTGCACAAAATACGAGTTATCAGTAAGATTTCAAATCATAGCGTCGCGTTAACGTGAAATCTATTTATCTCTCTTCATCTTTACAAATGTAATAGAGCACTGAGCAATCCGTTGGTAAACTGTCCAACCTTGAATAGTATATAGCTATCAGAAATCAGGATTACATGGATACAAATTATCTCAACAGCACTTGTTACAAACTAGTAGCAAGTTAGATAATACTACGGAGTGGATTTAACCCTGATCGCCAGATGTAACAGATAAGTACTGACAGGCGAACCTCGGAGTACCATCCACGGGAGATGATTACGTTGAAGTACACCCAGAATCTGATTACGAATCCATCGAGCAATGGGATCTATCTCGTTAACTTTAAGTGGAAATTATTCTACAAATTGTGCCACTCGTTTCAGATTAATCTTTGCAAGGTCAGGTGGTAAATTGTGTAAGAAATAAGGAGGCATTTCTTACATATTGCACTGAAAAAAAAATGTATTGCTGCCAACTAAATTTTGTTAGTCACTATCAAATAAAAGGTTTGCATAGGTAAACAAAGCAATTGCTACTAGCAATAAAGCGGACTTTATCACTAATTTTACCATTAAACATGTTATCATTTGTGTCAATGTAATGCCAAACCATAATACTTTGTTAGATTAATAAAGTGATACTTTTAAATGATTGCAACAAATACTGTACTAAAATTTTCTTATACGTAACAGATAAGTACTGGCAGGCGACGTCGGAGTACCATCCACGGGAGATGATTACGTTGAAGTACACCCAGAATCTGATTACGAATCCATCGAGCAATGGGATCTATCTCGTTAACTTTAAGTGGAAATTATTCTACAAATTGTGCCACTCGTTTCAGATTAATCTTTGCAAGGTCAGGTGGTAAATTATTTAAGAAATAAGGAGGCATTTCTTACATATATATGCACTGAAAAAAAGGTATTGCTGCCAACAAAATTTTGTTAGTCACTATCAAGTAAAAGGTTTGCGTAGGGAAACATAAAGCAATTGCTACTAGCAATAAAGCGAACTTTATCACTAATTTTACCATTAAACATGTTATCATTTGTGTCAATGTCATGCCACACCATAATACTTTGTTAGATTAATATACTTTTAAATGATTGCAATAAATACTGCACTAAAACTTTCTTATACGTAACAGATAAGTACTGACAGGCGACGTCGGAGTACCATCCACGGGAGATGATTGCGTTGATGTACACCCAGAATCTGATTACGAATCCATCGAGCAATGGGATCTATCTCGTTAACTTTAAGTGGAAATTATTCTACAAATTGTGCCACTCGTTTCAGATTAATCTTTGCAAGGTCAGGTGGTAAATTGTGTAAGAAATAAGGAGGCATTTCTTACATATTGCACTGAAAAAAAAAATGTATTGCTGCCAACTAAATTTTGTTAGTCACTATCAAATAAAAGGTTTGCATAGGTAAACAAAGCAATTGCTACTAGCAATAAAGCGGACTTTATCACTAATTTTACCATTAAACATGTTATCATTTGTGTCAATGTAATGCCAAACCATAATACTTTGTTAGATTAATAAAGTGATACTTTTAAATGATTGCAACAAATACTGTACTAAAATTTTCTTATACGTAACAGATAAGTACTGGCAGGCGACGTCGGAGTACCATCCACGGGAGATGATTACGTTGAAGTACACCCAGAATCTGATTACGAATCCATCGAGCAATGGGATCTATCTCGTTAACTTTAAGTGGAAATTATTCTACAAATTGTGCCACTCGTTTCAGATTAATCTTTGCAAGGTCAGGTGGTAAATTATTTAAGAAATAAGGAGGCATTTCTTACATATATATGCACTGAAAAAAAGGTATTGCTGCCAACAAAATTTTGTTAGTCACTATCAAGTAAAAGGTTTGCGTAGGGAAACATAAAGCAATTGCTACTAGCAATAAAGCGAACTTTATCACTAATTTTACCATTAAACATGTTATCATTTGTGTCAATGTCATGCCACACCATAATACTTTGTTAGATTAATATACTTTTAAATGATTGCAATAAATACTGCACTAAAACTTTCTTATACGTAACAGATAAGTACTGACAGGCGACGTCGGAGTACCATCCATGGGAGATGATTGCGTTGATGTACACCCAGAATCTGATTACGAATCCATCGAGCAATGGGATCTATCTCGTTAACTTTAAGTGGAAATTATTCTACAAATTGTGCCACTCGTTTCAGATTAATCTTTGCAAGGTCAAATGGTAAATTGTGTAAGAAATAAGGAGGCATTTCTTACATATTGCACTGAAAAAAAAAATGTATTGCTGCCAACTAAATTTTGTTAGTCACTATCAAATAAAAGGTTTGCATAGGTAAACAAAGCAATTGCTACTAGCAATAAAGCGGACTTTATCACTAATTTTACCATTAAACATGTTATCATTTGTGTCAATGTAATGCCAAACCATAATACTTTGTTAGATTAATAAAGTGATACTTTTAAATGATTGCAACAAATACTGTACTAAAATTTTCTTATACGTAACAGATAAGTACTGGCAGGCGACGTCGGAGTATCATCCACGGGAGATGATTACGTTGAAGTACACCCAGAATCTGATTACGAATCCATCGAGCAATGGGATCTATCTCGTTAACTTTAAGTGGAAGTTATTCTACAAATTGAGCCACTCGTTTCAGATTAATCTTTGCAAGGTCAGGTGGTAAATTGTGTAAGAAATAAGGAGGCATTTCTTACATATTGCGCTGAAAAAAAAAGGTATTGCTGCTAACAAAATTTTGTTAGTCACTATCAAGTAAAAGGTTTGCATAGGGGAACATAAAGCAATTGTAAAAAACAAAAGCTGAAACAAATTTCCTTTAGTATCATCGTCTTTTGTGATAATTTCCGAACTCTAAGATCTTGCGTTACTTTTATCGAGCGACTCACATGTTAATAAAAATTTTCAATAAATTTGTATAATTTACTAAAACTGTAGACTAGCAATAAAGCGAACTTTATCACTAATATTAACCATTAAACACGTTAATGTAAGGCTTGTTATCATTTGTGTCAATGTAATGCCAAACCATAATACTTTGTTAAATTAACAAAGTGAGACTTTTAAATGATTATTTGTACAAATACTGTACTAAAATTTTCTTATTGGAATCAAACACAATATTTAAACAAATTACATTCTGGTTTGTTAGACAATTTCATTTCTCAGTGTGTTAACTTAATAATGTAGTATCTAATGAATAGTTCTCATGTTTCTTGGAAGACAGAGATTAAGAGTTCCACGCTACTATAACGGTTTACGAACTAAGTTTTTGACGACCTCTGTGGCGCAGTGCGCGCGCTGTCGCATTATAAAGTTGAGAGGTCCTGGGTTCGATTCCCGGCTCGAGTCTGGTCTGGTGGGAAGCTTCGGCCGTGGCTAGTTACCACCCTACCGACAAAGACGTGTCGCCATGCGATTAAGCGTTCCGACACGATGTCGCGTAGAAACCAATTAGGAGTGTGGGTTTACCATACCCCTAACAGGTTAGCCCGTTTCCATCCTAGACTGCATCATCACTTACCACCAGGTGAGATAGCCGTCAAGGGCTAACTTGTAGTGTGTAAAAAAAAAAGTTAATACTAATATTAGAGGTTTTAATAAAACTACTAAATTCGTTGTTTTCCGATAATTCCCGAAGACTATCATCTGGTTCTTATTCATTTCCATTGCATTAGAATTATTCATTCCAAAAGATAGAAAATGTTATAAGATAAGATGAGGATCACGAGTCATTTTATAAACCTACTTTATATGGATTGGCATCATTTAATCCCCAGTAATTACAATCCGACCCCAGTAATCCGTATATAATAAGCAATTCTGGATGCCTACTTTCCTGGCTCTTATCTTTTTGGTTCGGTTGGCAGACTGAAAATTCTTAACCCTTAACTTATTTTAAATTATATTTTAAAGCATTATTATTCACCACGCTGTCAAAACGTTTACCTGTGTTGAGGTAACGGTGGTAGAGCCGTAAAGACGCGAACGTATGGTTACGCTATTAATATAAAAATCTAACCTTGGCATTTCCATCAACTGACAAGCGTGCCAAGGAAAGCAATGTTGACCTGATTAACCTGATTTGCCGCATTGTTAGACAGAAGGCTTTTCGAGGCAGATTGAGTCCCAACGGTAATAGGAGGCTCGTCTATCTCGAAATTAGTAAAGTCGCAAGTCTGTGGTTAGTTTATTATTGATAAAAAACTAACCTTGGCATTTCCACATCTGACAAGCGTGCCAAGGAAAGCAATGTTGACCTGATTAACCTGATTTGCCGCATTGTTGGGGAGAACGCTTTTCGAAGCAGGTTGAGTCCCAACGGTAATAGGAGGCTCGTCTATCCCGAGATTAAGTCGCACGTCTATGGTTAATTTATTATTGATAAAAAACTAATCTTTGCATTTCCATATCTGACATGCGTGCCAAGGAAAGCAATGTTGACCTGATTAACCTGATTTACCGCATTGTTGGGCAGAACGTGCTTCGAAGCAGATAGAGTTCCAACAGTAATAGGAGGCTCGTCTGTCTCGAGATTAGTAAAGTCGCAAGTCTGTGGTTAATTTATTATTGATAAAAAACTAACCTTGGCATTTCGACATCTGACAAGCGTGCCAAGGAAAGCAATGTTGACCTGATTAACCTGATTTGCCGCATTGTTAGGCAGAAGGCTTTTCGAGGCAGGTTGAGTTCCAACGGTAAAAGAAGGTGTGTTTGTCTCAAGATTAATAAGGACGCAAGTCTATGGATCACTATTATCTTTATATCATTATTGATTAAAAAACTAACCTTGGCATTTCCACATCTGACAAGCGTGCCAAGGAAAGCAATGTTGACCTGATTAACCTGATTTGCCGCATTGTTAGGCAGAAGGCTTTTCGAGGCAGGTTGAGTTCCAACGGTAAAAGAAGGCGTGTTTGTCTCGAGATTAATAAGGACGCAAGTCTATGGATCACTATTATCTTTATATCATTATTGATTAAAAAACTAACCTTGGCATTTCCACATCTGACAAGCGTGCCAAGGAAAGCAATGTTGACCTGATTAACCTGATTTGCCGCATTGTTAGACAGAACGCTTTTCGAGACAGGTTGAGTCCCAACGGTCATAGGAGGCTCGTCTATCCCGAGATTAAGTCGCAACTCTATGATTAAATTATTATTGATAAAAAACTAACCTTGGCATTTCCACATCTGACAAGCGTGCCAAGGAAAGCAATGTTGTCCTTATTAACTCTTCCGGCAGCCGCTTTGTTCGGCAGAACGCTCTTCGACGCCGGTTCAGTCTCGCCGGTGAAAGAGGACTCGTCAATCGCAAGGTCAGTTGAATCGTAAAGCCGCAAGTCAGCGGGCACCCGATCACCAACGTTCAGGTGAACTATGTCACCAGGGACTAGGTTTCGTGCCAGGAAATGTTCGAGGCTGCCTTCACGTAAACTGAAAAAGAGAATAGGGTTTGAATATTTAGCATACCTGCGCATGCGACATTGTGAACTTCTTTCCAAAATAAGAGCCGCGTAGAAAACCAAAATTAATCAATAGATGCTTCCAGTAGCTAGCTATTATTATATAGGTAGTCTCATTAGCTGGCAATACTTGTTCGACGCCCTCCGTGACGCAACGCGTGCTCTATCGCACTATAAAGTTGGAGGGCCTGGGTTCGATTTCCGGCACGAGCCTTGTGTGGTGGGAGCCATGGTTACCACGCTACCGACAAAGACGTTTCATCAAGCAATTTAGTTCCGGCATGACGTCGCGTAGAAACCAAGTAGGTGTATGGGTTTTCCATACCCCTAACAGATTATCTCGCTTCCATCTTAGACTGCATCATCACTTGCCATCAGGTGAGATTGTTGTCAAGAATATATAAAGAAAAAACAGTATTTCTAATATATTCACGATTTTTTCAGCTTTTCTTGTGGGTTCCGCGTTTTCCTGGGATAAAAAGTAAACGCCATCATTCAAGAAATATATGCAGAATTTCATGGTCACTGTAGTGGTTGAACTGAACATGAACACGAAGAAACAAACAAAAAAATCACATAAAGAAACTGACTTTGGTATTATTTATATTAGTATGGATTAGCGCTCTCACCAGTTGCACGACGGTGGTACCAATTTGTTGAGCTCTTCGAGCGACTTCTCCGAGCGGTACTCCTGAACGAAGGCGACCGTCACCACGATGATGATGGCGATCGTGATGGACATGGCGTCGTCGAACTGCCGCATGCAGATGCTGACCACGGCCGACCCTGTAGAAGATTAGTTTCCACTGTGATTTAAGCTAAATTCTCCCGCGAATAACAGGCAAATTTGCACATGTGTCGGAGCGAAACGTGAAAGAATTGATGAAAATGTAAATTGCGTCGTGCAAATCTGCCTTACCTACGCAAAGCTGCTCTTTAAGTTCCTCCATAGGCGTATTTAATGCTTAGTGAATACGTTTTGGACCAACAATTTTTTTTTACATTATACCATTTCAATAACTCTCTAGCCTGACGGTTGCCTAGAAGATTATATATAAATAATATCTGTTCTTCTCTTCAGAATAAGCATTAACTTACATACATAATTTTCTGTTATTGTCGCCTAGAAACGATTTTTGGTGGTTTTGTTTGCTAAAATGCAAACTTTTATATATTTCATTATTATGACTAACTAACATAGCTTTACGAAGCACATAAATCGGACAAGCGGTGGGACGAATAAATTTTAGAAATTTATTGAGATTGTCTAACCGAGTGAGTCGTTCAATAAAAGCAACACAAGATCTTAGAGTTTGGAAATTATTACAAAAGACGTCCATCGCTTGAATTGATGATGATACTGAAGGAAATTTGTTTCAGCTTTGTTTTAAGCCGTTTATCCCTGTACTTTAAAGTAATGATACTGTAATCTAAAGTAATAATGTACTTTTCACAACCCTCGCAGGGGAAAAGTATAAGAATGATATTGTTATCCATAGCATACTGTTTATAATCATCAAAGCTTCTCGAACACCAATGAAGCAGCGTAGAGGCTGTATGGGCGTAGAGCACACGACGCTGTCCACAAAAACGTAAAAGAAAAACATTTCATGCTCAGCAGCGTACGTGATTATGCATCTATTCCATTAAGTAGGTATCATAATATTTAGTTTTTATATCATAAATTTATAATAATTTACCATTTAATATTTATATTATTTTTATTTGAACAACTCGCGTTAAGAAGTTGGCGATATAAATAAAATAGATGCGCAATAATTTATGCGAATGGTCAAGGTGAATTTTTATTGATAACAATGGTTCAATTAAGCATCTGGGACACGCGACGTTCGCCGCTATACGACGGTTTAAATTACACAGCTGATGAGCTGTAATAAGTCAGCTTTCAAATTTCGTGAGCTAAACTAAATTGGCATCTCTAAAGTAATGATGTACCTTTTACAATCTTCGCCGGAGAAAAGGATAGGACTAATTTAGGTGAAGTTTAGAGATGGGTGTGCAACATCGGGGTTGTTTTGGGGGCGGAAAATACAACCTACAATGAGGATTATTTCACCCGCGACTTATTAGAATCCGAATCTGAAACTAAACTATATGTAGAAGCTACTGTCCCTTTAACAGCGTTTGTTGTGAAAAAGTACAACACTTGTTTTAGATCTGTCAACTTAACTTAATTAAGAGATACATGCGGGTACAGGAGAATTAGTATAAATGCTATTATAATTCACGTTCCCAAATCTGCAAACAAAAAAACAAGTCTCGAATTCGAAAGAATTTATCCCATTCACAATATCCTCTGTGGAAAATTACAATAATTTACTTTTCTCGCTTGTGAAGTCAACATCTCCTAAGGATGATTTGGTGTCGGGTCGAAACGTGCGTAGAGGTTCTAGTGGAAGATTTTGTGTGGTGTTATATTATACAAATCTCCCGGTTGTCGGCGGAATATAGCAAATTATACTTGCTGTTTATTGTTTACAGCAGCACTGATTTAGGTTTATCTTGGCGGTTTTTTCACGTTCTCTTGAATTAATGTTTGTTGGCCAATTTTGAAAAGGGTTGGTGTTGGTTGTGTTGTGGACATCATAGTTTTAGTGTCGTTTGTGCAGTGGCTTGTTTTAGTTTTGAATGGTTAACAGGTACTAATTTGGGAAAAGTTTGAGGGAGCCGCGTCCGCCGAGTGCGACGTTTCCCGCCATTTTTCCCTAACTTCAATTCTCCATTATATAAACTTGACATTGACAATCTGTGTACAGCCACAAAAAGAGAAAAAAAAAAAGGTTTATTTGACAGATAAACTTTAGTATTTAGTTTTTTTTTTCTACTAACGACGTTTAGTAGTTCTTGTAACGTAAAAACGTTTGATACTAGATAGCAGACACGCATTAGGTATTATTTCTAAAGAGATATAAAAACCGCGCTGTCGGATGCTGGTAAATAAAGTGCTCTTGAACTTGGCATTTTTTACAACAGGTTTGCGTGTGACCTTCACGCTTGGTGGTAAGTGATGATACTGGAATCGAGCTAAGAGGCAAAATGGTACAAAAAAGGTACGCTTATTATATTATTTTAAAACGACGACAAAAATACAAGCCAACGTTAATAATTCCACTTGTTTTTTTTTCTGGCAATATAGCTCCATATCAGTCCGATCTATACCGATATCATGATCAACTCATTGCCGGCTCACTACAGAGCACGGGTCTCCTCTCAATATGAGAAGGGTTTAGCCATAGTACTACGCTGGCCATGTGCGGATTGGCAGACTTCACACGCCTTTGAGAACATTATGGAGAACTCTCAGGCGTGCAGGTTTCCTCACGATGTTTTCCTTCAGGACCTCCAACTTTATAATGGGACAGCGCACGCACTGCACCACGAAGGTCGTCATACAGCCTTTAAACACCTATTGCCCCGTTTAAAGTTGGATTTTAGCGAAACTCTTTGTTAGTGGATTTTTTATATTGTTATCCATTACAAGTTAGCCCTTGACATTAATTTCACATGATAGTAAGCGTTGATGCAGTGTAAGATGGTAGCGGACTAAACTGTTAGGGGTATGGTATACCCATACTCATAATAGTTACACAAAGTTTGACGAACTTTTAAAACTATATGTCGATATATTCTCGTAGAGGATGTTACATACATATTAGCATTGCAGCTCACTAGACGGTAATTTGTTACGGTACACGATCTTAGGGTGCGTTCACAGTGAACATGCTACAGTACAGTAGACGTGACGCTATGTGAAAAAAAAGTAAAGCAACCAAACACGTACTCACGCACACACCCTCACACACTAAAGGAGCGCTTTCCCAGTCACTCCGTGATATCAGCATGGGTTATGCCTGAAAATCAGCGCTGCTGTCAATTTTGACGCAGCATCAAGCTGAGGCAGCGCCCTGTTCAGCCTATGTCTAGACACATACGCTTTTAGATGAGATTTTTACAGGCTGAATAAACGCAATTTTAATTTTGATTTTGATTTTGATTTGACAGAAATCTCATCTGGTTGTAAATGATGATGCAGTCTAAGAAGTTAGCGGGCTAACGTGTTAGGGGTATGGTAAACACATAGTCCAAATCGTGCCGGAATGCTAAATCGCTTGGCGACGTCTTTGCAAGTAGGGTGAAACATTTTTTTTTATACTACAAGTAAGCCCTTGATAGCTATCTCACTTGGTGGTAAGTGATGCAGTCTAGGATGTTAACTAGCTAACCTGTTAGGGGTATGGTATGGTAAACCCACACTCCTTATTGGTTTCTATGCGGAACGCTAAATCGCTTGGCGACACTTCTCTGTCGGTAAGGTGATAACTTACCGCAGCCAAAGCTTCCCATCAAACCAGACTCGAGCCGGGAATCAAACCCGGGACTTCCCACTTTGTATACCCATACACAGTGCGCCACGATTGTCGTCTTAATACAAACTCTTATTTCACAAGCACTAGTTGTACACCCTTTGAAAATTGTATGGAGATGACAGGTCACCCTATTTTAAAAGGTTGCTGAACTACAGTACAGAAGCTGTGATAGCCTAGTGGTTAGAGCGTCAGCCTCTTAATCAGAGGTCGGCGGTTCGAATCTGGGCGGCCACCTCTAACTTTCCAGACTTATGTGCGTTTTAAAAAAAAATATCACTTGCTTCAACGGTGAAGGAAATATCGTGAGGAAACCTGCACGCCTGAGAGTTCTCCATAATGTTCTCAAAGGTGTGAAGTCTGCCAATCTGCACTTGGCCAGCGTGGTGGACTACGGCCAAACCCTTTTCATACTGAGAGGAGACCCGTGCTCTGTAGTGAGCCGGTAATGGGTAGATCATGATAATGATGATGAACTAGGAACTACGTAAGACTGGATTGGGTAATAAGCCGATTTGTGGCTTAAAATCGACAGATAGTCGCTATTATGTGCTAGTCTTGTGAACGTAGCTTAAGTCGTGCACTTAGCTAAAACAAGTCCTGCTTTTTTACGACACGACATGCTCGATACACTTTGACTGAGTTGTTTTTCGTGATAGTTCTAGCTCGGTAATAATATTATTATCTAGGAGTAGTTTTTATTTTTTTATTTTTATATACACTACAAGTTAGCCCTTGACGGCAGCTCACCTGCTGATAAATGATGATGCGGTCTAAGATGGTAGCGGGCTAACCTGTTAGGGGTATGGTAAACCCGGACTCCTAATTGGTTTCAACACTTAACACTAGGTGACATTGTCGTCGATACTCTTGGGCTTTGTGAAACCCAGCCCTTTAAAGCTTGTGGGGGGACATGGGTCCAACACTCCTGTAGAGGCTTCGGGAGAGAATTAGTTTAAACTTTTTTTAAATTTTTATTCACTACAAGTTATCCTTTAACGACAATCTCACCTGATGGTAAGTGATGATGCGGTATAAGATGGTAGCGGGCTAACCTGGCATAAGTCTATCTCGTTTTAATCGTATCTTAAGTCTTAAGAATAAGACTTAGCGTATTTTGCCTGAACCTTAAGTCAGACGTAAGACTATAGATCTCAGGTCTTATCGTTGTTTGAACGCGGTAATCGCTTTTTTTATCAATTTTATAAACAAAAATATTGCTACAAACAAAACTTTTACATACATTCCGGTTCAACAGTAGAACTAGACTTCGACTTTATGTAGTAGATAATAATAATCAAGATACTTTTGGCGCACATCTTTCGCGGTAAAGTCGTCACGTGCAAAGGCACTAAAGCACGGTAATATTATATACAGTATTCCAACTTCATACAAACGGCCGAAACGCGGGCTATGCCTACGCGCCTCGATCTCGGGGTGCATTCGGCACGCAGACAGTCGCGACTGCGCCGCAGTGACGAAGGGTGTTTTGTTTTTTTAAACAATAACCGCGCGATTTTTTCACTTAAAATAACTTCAACTATATATTTAATATGACGAGTAGGATATATTGTGCACTTTGTGGTTGCATTAATAATATTTGTTTATTGTACCGTTTGTACGATTAATACCAGAAAAAAAAAATTTGGCCGTCTGTCTGTCACTAGATCGTTGAAATTTTTTAACACAGAGTAGGCAAATGTAATTAAAATGTTGGAGGCGGGTAGCCCTATCGCGCGCGGTCGAGTCCACAAGTGTTCCCGTGACCCAGCCACCAGGCGACGCGAAGGAGCATCGCTGGGTTTTAGTGGGTATTCTGGTCGCCAGCCTGGCCGCCGGGGAGTCCCACATATCCCGTCGGAAGCGGCGCAGTCTTGCCTGCGTCGCCTATAAATAATAATATAAATCAACAAACTCAGCTTCGCCTTTATAATAAGGATACGTTTATAGGTAGGTATTCGTGCACCGCGCGGCGTTGTTATGAAATAACATGACGTTAAGATCTTTAGTTAACACGCACAGCACAAAAGCTAAAGTCCTGAATAAATACCGGATAAATGTGAGAAGGACTCGCACACAAGGGGTTCCGTACCAGCCACGGTGCAATACGAAACACTACATAATATAGGCATTATTAAGAACGAAGCGGTGATAGCCTAGTGTACAGGGCGTCAGCCTCCTAATCAGAGGTCGGTGGTTCGAATCCTGGCACAAAATATATATTTCAATTGCTTCAACGGTGAAGGAAAACATCGTGAGGAAACCTGCACACCTGAGAGTTCTCCATAATGTTCTCAAAGGCGTGTGAAGTCTGCCAATCCGAACATGGCCAGCGTGGTGGACCATAGCCAAACCCTTCTCATATTGAGAGGAGACCCGTGCTCTGTAGTGAACAGGTAATGGGTTGTTCATGTTGATGATGATGATATTAAGATCGCGCAATAAGTAACACCCTGCTGACAGATTGAGGAACAGACAGACGGCCAGGGGAGGATTAGTTATGTATGCTCTACCGTCCGACCCCCCCCCCCCCCCCCCGTTATCCCAAACGTAAGCCGACGTTCGGCCTCAAAGGAGGCGCCCTTAGGCAGTCGTTCCCATAGTTTCTTCGAGCCCTAGGGCTCAAAATTTCTTCTGGCAGAGCTTCTTTCCAAAGCTCGCCAAACAGCCCGGTTACGCTGTGGCAACCAATAGGGTTTGTACAGCTAATAGACAGTCCGGAAAAAAAAAAATAAAAAAAAATATGTATGCTGTTGACAACCTTCGGGTACAAAACTCAAAATAAAATTCAAACATAAAATTGTCATCGGTAAAATCTGCACAAAGGATTTGTAATTAAAGACTTAATATCATTTCGATAACACAATAAATTAATTGGTACGGAATCACGCCGCTTTTTAATGCGTACGCATATTATCACAATAAAAACAATAATCTTACTTTATATATACAGGTTATCGTAAATTAGCACTCATCACCGTTATAATAAATCCATTAGCGGGTTGACTTTCAGAATGACAAGGCCCTAGTCCACCTCGCTGGGCCAGCGCGTGTAGACTCACACGCCTTTGAGAACATTTTGGAGACCTCTCAGGCAATAGGCATGCGCGTTTCCTTACGTTTACGTTTTGACGACCTCCGTGGCATTATAAAGTTGGAGGTCCTGGGTTCGAGTCTGGTCTGATGGAGCCTTCGGCCGTGGCTAGTTACCACCCTACCGACAAAGACGTGACGCCAAGCGATATAGCGTTCCGGCACGATGTCGTGTAGAAACCAATTAGGAGTATGGGTTTACCATACCTCTAACAGGTCAGCCCGCTACCATCCTAGATTACATCATCACTTACGATCACCTTGGATGCCGTCAAGGGCTAACTTGTGGTATAAAAAAAATGTTTTTTACACCGGTAAAGCAAGCTATAGCTATATTGAATTGCCTAGTCAGATTACTCCAAAAAGTTAGAGGTAAACTCGGGCTACCCGAATGGGATGCCAAAGTCTCACCCACAAGCCTATAGGAGCTTGTGGAAAATTGGAAAAAAATATTCTATTCTATTTGAATTCACTGCGCACAAAAATGATCTGAGGACTCCGCATAATTTATTTAGTTTAGAATCTGCAACGACGTGGATTTTTTGCACTTATATGTACCGTGATATACGTGAATGGTACAGACTTAATTTGGTATTAAATTTTCCTTGTTTTTACGGCAAGTTGTTGGACCGTGTATTTATTCGTTTAATATACCTATTTGTAGCATTTTATAAATTAAGTGTGGAGTTTTATTGTTTCGTTTTTTACCAAGGCTCGTTGAGTTTTATATCTTGACCAGTTTAATTATTATCAACCAATTTAATTGTATTAAAAAAATAATGACAAACATTTACTCTATTCTGGATAAAGAATATAATTTTGCAGTCAATGTTGTGTACACTTGTAACTGATATGCAAACTGATGAATGTGACACTTTTGTTTGCTGAAATGTTTTTTTTTAATGTATATTGTAAGTGTAATAATAATAAATGAATATATCAGCATTTTACAATGTCTGTACCTTGCAAAGGAATATTTAGCAATACTTGAAGTATTGTAGTATCGTTCAAAATAATATATCAAACATATTTTAGTTACCAAATAGATTTAATTATTTATCAACAATGTAAAATATGAAGAATCCAGAAGTCATCTTAGAGTAATCGAGAGAGAAAATGTTTTGATAATTTAGATGACTAATTACGAATTATTATTTTATTTTTATTTATTTTGAATTCAAGTTTGTAGTGTGCAATAAAGAGTTTATCTATCTATCTATCTATCTACGAACAATTCTTGATCAAAGGGTCATACACAAATGCTGTCCGATATATTGTATTATTATATTTTAAAAAAAGTAATTAAGATTTATCAATAAAATTACCACCTTCAAATATACTCGTAACTTACGTAACCTCAAAGATTGACAATTCGGTATTAGGTTTTTGATGTTCGTTTGAAATTAAGTAAGAACGGTGAGTAAGACTCACGATCGTTTTTAAAGCGGTCGTTTTTATCTTTTATTATGTAGACGCACAATTACCTTTCACGCCGAATATGAAAAGCCCATTAATATTATTAATTTTTTCAAAAACTAATCTTGAAACAAAAAGGATCAACTCACCGAGCAAAAGAAGTATCAAGGGGTTCTGGAACTGTTCGATATACTTCTTCCACAACGGTTCCTGTTCCTTCACTTGGAACTCGTTGGGTCCCACGAAGTTCATGCGGTCGTTGGCTTCGCGCCATGATAACCCACGACGAACGTCCACTTGGAGACGTTCCGCCACCTAAGACAAAAAATTTAAATTGCTTGGTAAAAAGTATCTTTAACAAAAAAAAAATCAATTTTTTATCTACTTTCACCTTTCATTTGATAACCATATCAGGCCACTGGAACACTTAGAATGATGTCACAATGTTATATTACCACTTGGTATAGATGAATGGGTTCGAAAATTTGTTTTCAAGATTATACTTATACTAACAAACATGATAAGGAAGAAAGGCGTATATGGCGGGCACGGATTTTTCACGCTTTTCTTGAATTAAAGTTTTTTAAATTGAATTGAATTAATTTTGGAAAGGACTGGTGTTGGTTGTGCCGTGGACATTATAGTTTTGGTGTCGTTTGTGTAGTGACTAGTTTTTTTAATGGTTAACATGTATTCATTTGGGAAAGGTTTGAGGGAGCCGCGTCCGCCGAGTGTGAAGTTTCCCGCCATTTTTGCCTAACTTCAATTCTACATTGCTATAAACTTGACATTGGCTAATCTGTGGAAAGTCATAAAAGAGGAAAAAAAAACAAAACATAACAAAAATAATTGCAAGGAAAACACATCTTGTAGAACAGCTATAGAGCTAGGATCATAACTGATATAAATTACCTACGAAATGATAAATAATTCCTGTAGCAGACGTTGAAAATATTTCCGAGGTAGGATTTCATATATATGACTGCAGTAAACTTTTGGCAAGATTTTATAACTGCTTTCATACCAAATGCTATAAATATGCAAAGGATTTACATTTGTAACCAAAATTGGCACTAAGATAATTTGCATTACTTTTCATACTGGGAAAGTAAATGATTTCTTACTTAACCGTCCGACCCCCCCGTTATCCCAAACGTCGCCTAAGCCGAGGTTCGGCCTCAAAGTAGGCGCCCTTAGGCAGTCGTTCCCTTAGTTTCTTCGAGCCCTAGGGCTCAAAATTTCTTCTGGCAGAGCTTCTTTCCAAAGCTCGCCAAACAGCCCGGTTACGCTGTGGCAACCAATAGGGTTTGTACAGCTAATAGACAGTCCGAAAAAAAAATAATACAGCAACAAACTAATACGTAGGTAACACAATTATTTCCTTAGATTATTGTTGACGTAAAAATTGACAATCGTTTTAGTGTTAAAATTTACTACATAACATTTCGCGCAGCCAAGATTGCTATCAAGTACCAGGATTCACCTGTTTTATATTAAATATTAGGGAACAGCAAGGTTTAAGGTGAAGCGGTGATAGCCTAGTGGTTAGGGCGTCAGCCTCCTAATCAGAGGTCGGCGGTTCGAATCCGGGCACGAACCTCTAACTTTTCGGAGTTATGTGTGTTTTTAAACAATTAAAATATCACTTGCTTCAACGGTGAAGGAAAAAATCGTGAAAAAACCTGCGAGCCTAAGAGTTCTACATAATGTTTTCAAAGGCGTGTGAAGTCTGCCAATCCGCACATGGCCAGCGGACCAGGTGGACTATGGCCAAACCCTTCTCATATTGAGAGGAGACCCGTGCTCTGTAGTGAGCCGGCAATGAGTTGATCATGATGACGATGATGACGAAAGGGGACAAGGAAACTGGAAGTGAGACAGTTTGCAAACATTTGCATCCAATTCAACTATTGGGAAGTCACGACACAAAACATTCTCAACCATCATTTAACAGACAATAGCCATAATTTACTTTTGAAACATTAAACATAACTATTGTGCGAGAAGTACAAAGACATCTTAATAATGTTTATGTCAAACCGTAACGTGAATACTTATGACGCAAATGGCTTTAGTTATTAACACGCTTTTATTAGCTTCACCTGTATGTATGTATGTTTGTTTGTTTGTAACCGACTCCTTTGAGCTCGATTTTGCCCTACTTTGAACGATCAGATTTGATTCAAACTTTGCACACCTGTCAAAGGTCGATGACAATGCAATAATCCGATCAAAATATCCGATTATCCTAATTAGATTCGCCAGGATTAATTAATTTCTTTCCGCATCCTTTGCATGCGAGTAAGAGAGACAGAGCTAGTGCGCGAACTACGCATGCGTGCAGTAGCGTGTTTTTTTAGTTTTTTAAACTATTATTATTATTATTTTTATACTCACGAGTGTAATTGAACGAGTATAGTTATGGAAAAGGGATCCGACCCACATTGAGCAACTTTAGAAGTATTCAGGATTTTGGACGTTTGGCTGAAATGTTTAAAGTATGCCCGCCATTTGCCACAAGGGTTTTAGGTAATTCATATAGTAAATTAACTATGTATTCGATATCTTTTCGCAAATCAAAATTATCATCTTGTACGATCACTTAATCAGACAACAAAATTTTGATGTTCTTTTGTGGACATGATAATTCTTGCATAACATAATCCGATTGGAAGTGAATACTGAAAACAGTAGGTATATTACACAATTTATTACAACGTGTATAAAATTCAAATTCAAAATAATCTTTATTCAAATAGTCCTTTAAAAGGCACTTTTGACGCGTCCATAATTTACATAGTAGTGATTTGATGGCGATAACTAGATTCGTAAACTTAAAACTAAAGCTATGAGGGTTTCAAACGCGCCCCGGTCTAAGAAGAAGCCCACAACAAACTTCAACACAACAACAAGCCAGGTAAAATTTATTTTTGTTTTCACCATCTCACATGCCACTTAAAATTATATTAAGAGCTATCTTATTAGAGCAATATTATAAATTATTTTCAGCCTAGCTGAAAACCAACGATTATAAATAAACTCTACTAGAGAAATACACAACGAATTAAGAACCTCCCTAAATCACAAGACCTTCTTTTTTAAGTCTTTGACCTCTGCAACCTCCTCTCAGCAGGTCAAAGACGTTATCAACTATTTTATATTAACTACATAGTAAACTATTAGGGTTTTCAGTCATACGACATTGATCGATTTGAAATTTGAAGTTATCTTAATGTTTACCTATTAATGTCGTTAAACGTTGGTACAGCGCAGTTAATTTGAATGTGGTTTCGTATTAGAGTTGCCCTCGACTTCGCTTAAGATAAGTTGGTTGTTAAAATTAATTATTAAAAATAGTGGATTCGTAGTGGACGCCTCTATTGTAATAGCTATTAGAGTATGTATGCCAAATTTTAGCAATCCAGTGGTTTTAGCTATGCGTTATTAGATTAGGTACTAGTAGATCAATCGTTTGCCTTCGATACTCAACTTTAACTTCTTTTATATCATTAAGTTTGTGATTTTCACTTTTATGTAAAAGCATATCACAGTCGTCAGTTACTCTTTGTGTTAAATTAAATGGACTGAGACTAGTTTTAATGTTCGTCTGAATTAATGAGATGCGCTCGGCGTCAGAACCACCATTGTATCAACTGAACTGTTTTGTGTAAATGTCTGTCTGCGCTTGGATCGTGTTTTAATGGCTCAGCTCTATATTAAAATTATGCTGGAATGGGTATTTTGTAACTCCTGATTTTGTCTCGGCTCAATTGTTCGCAAGTTCATCAATTCTCACTCTTCTAATTCTACCATCTTATTGTACCTACATTAATGTGAACAAATTCATTATTTGAGCATTCAATCTCTAACCAGAAATCCAGAATCTTAAAGGTAACATTTATTCGTTCAAATTCAAATTCAAATAATCTTTATTCAAATAGAAGGACTATTTTAAAAGGCGCTTTTGACGCGTCAATAATTTACATAGTAGTGATTTGATGGTGATAACTACATTCGTAAACTTAAAACTAAAACTATGAAAGTACCAAACGCGCCCCGGTCTAAGAAGAAGCCCACAACAAACTTAGCCAGGTAAATTTTCGTTCATAGTGCTACTTACGCACTTAATCTTTGGAACAATCATCAATGAGAGATCGATCTCGTGCCATCCTTTTTCAACATGCAGTAATCCCTTGTCTGCTTGCCTGTACGTATCATTCGAATTTGAGGGCTACGTAAACAGCTGAGTGTCGGCGGTCGTAGTCAATTACAAGAATTGCGGGTATTTGATTTGTACGCGAGTGTGACGACCTTGCTGTATCAATATTTTATTGTGATCGAGGAAGGTGCAAATAACGTATACTACGTTTCGATACTAGAACACGACTAGACGATCTTGTAAATGTCAAACAAAGCTTCCTTATATGGACGTACATGAATATTTATAACGCTTGTTTAATTGATTCTTGTTTAGCGACAAGTTATAGGGTATTAGACATAATACACGGCTAATTGCTAAGTACCTTAATCCTTAACAACTTTATCACTATCGTTTTATCTATCAATTAGTAGACGATGGTAGAGATATATTTGCAATGTTTATATTTTATTACATTACAAACAGCGAACAAACTTACAAGTGTGACACTCGTGCTGTAATATACAGAGAAATAGATGCTCTAATTTTGCAGCCTGCCATTAATATGTAGTATGAACAGTTTGGGTGCCGACACTGTACCCTGTGGAACGCAATCATTCATAAACTAAGGATGTGAGCACAAACTCACTTGTCCAATTTACCTGAAGTTTGGTGAAATAGTGACGCTACAGTTATAATATGATAACATTAAACTGATTAATTGACAACCCGTCGCCTGTACCTCTTGCAGCAGGTGTGTAGTATTTGGTATTAATGATTTGGTCGCAATAAAAAGTTGTAGTAAGACATAAAAGATGTACGTCATGTTGGACGCAAACTATTTTCGTCATGTTTACATGTTTACTTTAATTGCTTGTTAAAATTAATCACTGGCTTCAAAAACGTAACATTTTTTTTTTTATTTAAATCGCGATATAACGAGCAGACAGATCATCTGATATAAAGTGGTTACTGTCGCCCGTGAACATCTACAGGAAAGAAGGACACATCAATGCATTTCCTAATGAACCCATAATCCTAATTTACTAGGCATCAGACCGGAACGCTAAATCACTTGACGGTAATTCTTTGCCAGTACGTAGCAAAGACTTACCACCTTCTTTTCTATTCGTGGTGGAAAAACTTTATGGCATACTACGTTCCTTGGACAGGATGAAAATTATGTGGTACTCCACTCGGTGGGGTATACCCGAACTTAGAACCACAAAGGCATGTCCCTCTCTCTAGATTTGCCGATCCCCGGGGAATCCATGGTATACTTCCCGGACAAAAGACTTACCACCTAAGTTAGTAACTAGCAGCAACCAAAGGTAACTACCAGACTAGACTCAATCCCGATATCTGGTTATAACTACTTTAAAAGGTCATCATCAACTTGTTCAATGATATTTTTAGCATTATCAGGGTATTAATTATTACTCCACAGCTGCGTCAAGCCAATAACAATAAGACCTAGTCCACAAAAACCTGTTTCTTGACATCTACTTAACATACACTGAATAACGTGCTTTTGATAAACACATTATTAAGCTAAAATTAGGACCAAACTAATAGAATGACACCTTATCTGTCAATAAAATGTTCAACGTTCTTAAATTCACGCAATTTGTAGACTTACTTTCGATTGGAATGTTTTATTCAAAGAACAAATGAGTTCAGACATTATAGCGGTTTGAAAATATTTTATCAATTGTATGCTTTGATGGGATAAATGTCTTGGATTGGAGTAAATGGAATCTCTCTATATTATATGTATGTATGAAAAAAATCAAAAAGGCACCAGCTCATTAAGTTCTACCCATTTTAAACATTTCTTGCCTTCCTTAAGTTAGAAACAAAATCACCATATTCAAGTATACGTGCTATAATTCCAATCTTTGCACCCAAATATATTACTGCACATATGTGAACAGCTGGTTAAAGGTCATTGAATAGGCATTACCTATGTTATACACAGTAAAACTACACGACCAACACTTATTACTTTTTGATGTTATGATTACGAATTTGATGTAACATCCGAAAACTTGAAATAATAAAACGAAAAACACTGAAAAAAAAATTGTGGGAACGAACATTATAAAGACGTCGTGGCACGTAAAGACTTTCTTCCATATGGATAGCTAATTTTACTTTACTGTGTTTGTTTCATATTAATATAGAAGATCTGGAAGTCATTTTTGATTCCGCAATGTAAACCAAAACTATTTTCTCACTTCACAATTTGAACACCACACAGAATATCTAATTACTACCAATATACCGACGACCTCAATTTCTAAAAGGTTTCTGACCGCCAGATTGCTTTGAACTTGTAAGGACAAATATGAAACGAATCTAATGCTTTTTCAAATAAGCAATTAAGTTTACACGTAGTGCAATTATTTTTCTTTGCGTTGACGATATCGTTGGGAGAGCGTTGGGCGTATAGATATATTTGTTGAAAGTATTTTCGTACAAATGAAATCTATTGCTATAAGAGAAAAATGTTGCATAAATCCGTCTCCACATACAAAATGCCATTCCGAATCTCACTCTTATACCTCTGAGATTCCACACTGTAGATATATATATACATATTTTTCCTTATATATATTTTCATTTTATTTTTTATTTTTATTTTATTTTTTTATTTTTATTGGATCATTAAACTAGCCACTATCTAAAAACAACAAAAAACATTTAAGAAGAACAGACACCAGATAGTGGCCTTCTAGAAATGACCACAGCATGCACAACCTTAAAATTAACCTTACATCTAAATAATTCAATTTATAAAAACAAACATTTTACATTGGTACAAAACTGTTAATTTTTTCCATGTAAAAAATAACATCACCTTCCAATACATTTTCAGCCAAAGTTTTATTCTTTACGGGATTTTCGAAATATTCTGTCTCAGTGCACGACTAATCCTTCAGAGGAATCTTTAGTTTGTCTTAAGTATATCAGCAAATCTGTGTTAATCAGGCTATCACGATGTAGTTTGAATAAGTATTGATTAAATTTAAAGATTTTCTGTATCACGGACTACCACATAATTAGCATCAAACACTTTATAGCCTGGTTCGCTTTTCATTACCAGATTACGAAGTATAATTTCGCGATTAATATAATATATGTACAAATATTATATCATAACCAGAAAAACTGGGTAACCAATATAATACGAGGCATCTGGCAAGCCTGCACAGCTTTGCCGGAAATGCGTTGTTTGTTGGCCTTGAGCGATTTAGATATCCGATTCATTAATAAGCTGTTATCAAAGTTCAGCGCATCTAATTTATAACTAGCCGAAGATGAAGGTCCGAGCATGAATTACAATGAAACCCCTTGAAAAGCATAGCTAAGAAAGGGATCCAATCACAAACTAACAGGAAAAGTACGTATGTAACCATCTCCTTGCGAGTATCGATCATCCAATACCAATGCAATGACTATGTTATGAACAGCCAGGATTGCAATCCTGTCTGCAAAATGTTAATGTATTTCATTGATCTTAATATATAATGATGTTAGTTTATAAGTAGCAATTATTTAAATTTTAAGTAAGTGTTATGTTTGTAGATAAGCTTGTAAGAGTAAATAATTGTCGATGGCTCAGGTGTACGGACAAACTCAAGCTACGAGTTTGTGATTACACCTAACTATTATTACATTATGTCAATGTTTTTTCTTAAATAAATGAATAGAAAATAAAAAAGTGTCAATGAAGGAATACACATAATTAAGAGTACACGAAACAAGAAATACAAAAAGGCGTGCATCTCCAGAAAAGTCGCTGGTATCAACTGGATGCTAAACGCCGGAAACAATGGCGTTGCTAAAAACAGGCCATGTCCAACATAATGCGGTTGGGAATTACAAAATACCAGGAGAACAGAATGCTGTAGAAGTGGTATTCTACTAACCTCCTCCCAGCTGAGGATGGAGCTCTCGACTGCGCTGATCCACATGTCGCCGGCGCCTGCGCTCACCTCCCCCACACCCCGCCGCCCGCCCTCCTCCGCGTTCGAATGCTGTAACAAGTGAAAACGGATTAATCTTCTGAATAAAATCAATTCCACGATGGCTAATACAGACACGGCATACGGTCTATTTATTTCAATCAAAAGCTTGTCAGCGTCCACTGATGAACATCCTTTTTCTGAATTCCACAACCAATTAACCCTTGACAGCAACCTCACCTAGTGGTAATTAAACACGATAAAATTCTTCAACTAATACAAAACTTCATGCATTAAATTTTGTTACACGTCAGTCATTTCATGCCGTCATATAATAAGCGAAACTCTAAAAGTATTCCAACAGTTCTGCATTATTTTAATCAGCCACACAAAATGTGGCGAATAAGAAAAATTTCGAAGTTACCAACATATGTTAAATGCTGAAGACATTCCTAAATATGATTAAGGCCGTAGTTGATAAAAACTCACGCTGGTTATCATTTTTGTAACTAGTTAGTTCCTTATTTACATAAACTCATTTATAATTGTGTGCCACATACAATATTTGTATAATTTACTCTACTAACATTAAAAACTCGTACTCAAGCGATTTCATCTACAATAGTTCTGTTTTCCCTTTCACTAATAATTACAATAATTAATTCCATCCAACAGTCATCCAACATTATTGATCAGCACAACTTATTAAATGTACTGAAATAAAAGATACAGTTGTTCTATCCCATAGTTTCGACGATGTCCGTGGCGCAGCGCGCGCGTTTTCGCATTTGTCCAACTTTATGTTGGAGGTCCTGGGTTCGATTCCCGGCTCGAGCCTGTTTTGGTGGGTGGCTAGTTACCGCCCTACGTACAAAGACGTGTCGCTAAGCGATTTAGCGTTCCGGCACGATGTCGCGTAGAAACCAATTAGGAGTGTCGGTTTACCATACCCCTAACAGGTTAGCCCGCTACCATCTTAGACTGTATCATCACTTAACATAAGTTGAGATTGCTGTCAAGGGCTAACTTGTAGTAAAAAGTTTAAACTAATTCTCTCCCGAAGCCTCTACAGTGGGTGTTGGTCCCATGTCCCCACACAAGCTGTTAAGGGTGGGATTGGGTGCCCAAGAGTATTGACAGCAATGTCACCTAGTGTTAAGTGATGATGCAGTCTGAGATGACAACAGACTTATTTGCTAGGGGTATGTTAAACTCATAGCCCTAATTGGATACTACACGTCATCGAGCCGGAACATTTAATCGCTTGGCTTGGCTGTCACACAGTAATTGATTGACAGTAATGGTTGCAAAAATTCAAGTAATATGATGTTATATAATATAATATATAATTTTGACTTTTTTTAATGTTTGTTAATAATCAAGTTTAATTTACCCTAGCATAAAAAGGATAGATGAAATTGATTGTCTCTCTCACATTGAAAATAAAAATATTAAGGTCAGGGAAAAACATTTTCCGCATATATTTGAATAAACTTGTAATAATATCTCTTTGGCTGTATTAATTGTATCTGGCTAGTTTTGGTGACATTATAGAGGTTAAATTTAAAACAAAAGAAACAAATTAGTATAATGTTTCCATCTATGTTTAATTTCTTTACCTTTCTGGCAAAATGAATGAATCAATCAAAGCCAAAACAATTAAAAACGTTAATTACAAGTAAAAATGCAAAAGACAATGAAATTAAAGCCAGAGTTAAGATAAATTGGCTGAAATAGATTCATACAAAGGGTGTGGTCTGTCATTACGACAATTCTAAATCACACACATCTTTAGCCGCTCAGTTCAGTGTCTGCCAAAACTCTTGACTCACAAAATTTCTTATACAACTTTATCATCACTACCTGCATGATAGCATAAATACATGTAGCAAAATGGCACATATATAAATGAAAACAAAATTCGAAAATTAAAAAGATTTAAAAGTTTTTATACAAAATGGGTAGAAACATTTTTCCCAATCTACTATTTTAAACCTCGAAAACTCCCAGTCAAAAGAATGCTGTTATTTAACTATACCTTTGATTAATTATAATTTTTTAATAACCAAATATTTTCCTGCTTCCCGTGGCAAAAATTGGACTGAATTAGTCCTAGCAATGAATAAATAATCTGTCTCCAAATTTTGTTTGAAGTACTTACTGTTATAAGTTCAAGTATACACCTAATGATAGCTCCTAGCAAAATATCCATTATTTAAAAAATATATATGCAATAAATAGTTTACCCTGGAAGGCTAAACATCCCCCAGTAAAGAAGGTTCTACTGGTTTTACTGGCAATAAATATTGGATGGGATCTACAGATTATCATCATAATATATTGGTGATGGATGACTAAACACTGGGTTTAAAGGCCTTTGTTTGTTTGGTTTCCTAAGCTGAAGAAGGTTTTATTACTAAGGGATGAGAATGCAGACAATTTTAAAACCTCCGCAAACTTGCAGCTCTGTAGTATATTGAGATTTTATATGGGTCCGCATATAGTACTTTATTGATTGAAGCAAATAATCTAAGAGTAACTCTTAGTATAATCTGTCACATTTATATGAGGACAAACTATTTTTAAGTATTTAAATCAAATTGTTCTACTTGGCTAGAAGCCACATTAGTACTGTACGCAACAGTAATAGGCTTTTCTGTGTCTGTGAATTTGTTAGTCGCAAGTCAGGTATGAAGTCAAAAGGTCAGTTTTTTGTGACCAAATTAACAAAATCCTATTATAAGCCATCTTCATTGAGCCAGGTATTGGATTATATTGAACATAATATCATCAATGAGTAATATTATATTTTATTAAAATGTAAGACTAAGTTTTTTTGTTCATCTTGTACAAAGTTTTTATAAGGGGTTAAAAATAAATATTCTTCTTCTGTAGGTGCCCCACCAATTAGTGTTGGCCGTCAGAATGGAATATTGTGCCTTGTCTCTCGCAAGGTTAAACAGCGCTCAAAATAAATAAGCATTTTTAATAAATTAACCACCACCTTGTTGCATTTAGCATGTTTGATTATGATCATAAGATCTAGGGTTTGATTATTGGGTTAGGTCAGAATTTTGGTTAAGTATTGAGTTTTCATGCCTTATTTATGCCCTTATTGGGTATGTTATGCACTAATATAGGCATGTTGGTCCCATTAAGCATACTCTTACTTATAATAATAATTATCATACCCAAAAATCTACATAGAAGCAGCATGTTGGGTCTATTTACTGTGCCAAGTCAATAAATATTTTTGTCTGACCTGGAAATCAAACCCTGCATTTCTAATCCATATTCCAACAGCCTGATCACTAGCCCTATGAGGAAATTACAGTCAGCCATGACCTCTTCAATGAAAAATTTATTTAATTTTATTGTTTTCCATAATGTTGATTTTCTGTTACTTATTAAATAACTATTTTAGACAAAACTAATAATATATTTTTAAAAAGCTTCACAAACCACCAAAAGTTTTTGTTTTAGATTTTTAAAAAAGTGTGTAATCTCCAATATTTTCTGTGTAATTCTATTGCTTTTGGTGTCATACCTACTCTGTTAGTAAAATACATAGAATGTATGTCATAAAGCCTAATTAATAATATAGCAATAGTATGGACACAAGATAAATAAAACTATGATATATCAACTATGGATAAATGTAGTTTTCTGCAAAGACCTGATTAAGAAGCCTCTCCGGCTACTTAATTTAAAACAACATTTCATTCAGAAAACACCAAATCTATTGGCAAAGTATTATATTTATATGTATTTCTACACATTTGAATTTTTATTTCCAAAACCCTTTTTAACTCAGTAGTTTACTCAATAGACGAGAATGTAGGTTAACTTTAATTATATTAATTAAAAAAAATTTTTTTTAGCTTATCACAGGAATACCAAGTAGCTTTATCGAATATCTTTATATGTATGAAGAGCCGTCGTGCGTGTGTTTTCAGTAAGTAGGATATTGTTTAAATTCATCAGTATTGCCGATCAGTGACACGCAGTGAAAGTAAAAATTGCAAACGACGCAAAAGTCGTGTTGGCAGCCTAATAAAAATAGTATCTACGTTTTTCACACAAAAAAAAACTGAGTTTAGACCCTAGATAACTAAAAGCCAAAGATACGCGCGGAGACTACGCTGCTAGAGAAAAATCTAGACCGCTAAAATCACTAGTTTCCACTCTAATCCGCGTTATATGAATCAAAAGCCGGCGGTTTTTCAAAAAAATTAACGATACTTTATAATTACCATGGCTTCCGAACGGCCGAGTGTGACTAACACAAAGCATTAAGTGAATCAATAACATCTGGATGGTACACAAACAAAATCAATAATTTTAACAACTGTTTGCAGGTACTATACGGAAACTATACTAACCAGACTTGCCGTGTCTTGGCTGTCTAAGGAGTATTTGTCAGTCTCTTTTGCCTGGTGGTCGGAAAAATTTTCATATTTGCGTGTAGGGCTACTTTTCATCTTTCACAGGAAAAATGTCTTTGAGCTTAGGAATCGAAAGACATTTTCATAACACTGAAAGACGACACAAACCACGAACGATCGCGAATTCACTAACAAATTGACAGCGTAACAATTTGACAAGCAGGAATGACGTTTCAGGTGCATTTGTCAAAAGAAAATGTCAAACGGTCAAACACCGCTGCGATTGCGATACGAAGCGTTCAAATTAAATACTTTTAATATATTATATTTCATATTCATCATAATTTCTTTCAGTTTTGAGAGAGTCTCAGCTGCTAATCATAATAATACATAAGAGTGAAAATTGGATAGAACAAAAACTCTACTAATTATTATTATATCCGAAAATAAATTGACTTCGATCACCAGTTAATAATTATGTGTCGTTTTGTTAATTAATTACTTACAATCCAGTGAGCCGGTTCATCATCCCACAGTTGAATTTTCGTGTATTCCTGAATGCCATCCTTATCGTTTTTACTCCGACGAAACATTAGAACACATCGCTGGTCTCAGACTAGCACAAAATGGCAACTAATAAACTTTACCTAATAACTGCACTCAAACCTATTTTATTACACACTACTGAATCACGAATTATAATACATAAAGTTAAATTTTATGATACGACGGCGGCGTAACATAATATACTGATCATTTCATTACTTAATATTAATACTTACTATCTATTGCACATATCAGGGAATCGTGACTAAAACGTGTTTTATGTATGTGTTATCTAAACATACCTATGTACGGCGTTGGCGATACGCGTTATCAGTATACGCTATGGCCTTACGCAAATGATTATTTAAATGGAATTTCCAAATTCAGACAGTTTTAAATACTGTTTTAAGTGTATAATATATGTACTTGACTTTAAAACAGTTTTGTGAAAAAGGAAGTACTACTTTTAAACCTGGAGTTTAGTTAAGAGTTTGTATTTGTCAAAATACCGCTCAACCTCTTTCGTGATTTCTCCAAGCTACATGAAAGTAATTGATTCGCACTGGTACTTTCACGCTTTTTCTACAAGCGCCAAAGCGTTTGAATTCCAAAAGTGATTTATTTATTTGGCAATCTTAACAAATTTTTCAAATTTTAGTTGGTTGTTTACAATTAATATTGGAAGGCTGTGAAATTAACGTGGCATAGGGTCGGAATCTCAGAGTAAGCAGATGAAAATAATATGAATAAAGTGAGCATATATTTGGAGTATATAAGAAAATTGAGAAAAAGCTTAGCTCGTAGGTACAGCGTACCGTACCGTTTTTTTTCGTATGGCTAACTTTACAAGTTAGCACAGCAATCAACAATAAAAAAAGCACTGTTCAAACTTAATAAGAACTTGACTTATAAGGCTTTTTTAAGATAAGCAGTTTTTAATTTGTTTTTTTTAGTCACATGTGGGGCAAAAATTTTGTATAAGAACAAAAACGCTTCTCATATTGAGATGAGACTCGTGCTCTGTAGCGGCCGGCAGTGGGTTGATCATGAAGTTCTTCTTAATCTTTCTCTCTTGGCAAATGTCGTGACTGCTGAGATAATATACAGGTCGTTATTAGTTCTAGAAGAGCTGGTTCTGGCTCTAGTTTCTGCGATTTTAAGGATTGGTATCGTTGCGGGAGGATTTTCATCAGGATCCGTCCATATTTACAACGTAGACCTATTCTAGGACATTTTTCTGTTTTGAACCCAGGTCCCTGTTCCGTCCGTGTCCGGGAAGTATACAATGGGTCCCCCGGGTGTTCAGCAAATCCAGCGAGTGGGACATGCTGTGGTGTTTTTTTTAGTTCGGGTATACCCCAACGATAAGAGGAGGGGGGGGGGGGGAGAATCCCATGTAACCTCCGTCCTGCCCAACGGACGGAGGTAGTCACGACAAAAAAAAAGATCCCTGTTCCGTAGTTGAAAATGCTAAGCACTAAACCAACGAGGCAGAAGGGGATCCTTCTCCTTTCCAGCCGGCAATGGGTTGTGGATGATGATATACGTTTAAGTGTCTAATGCAACGAATATTCTAAAAAATAAACAGACAATACATATCTAAGCAACATGATTTTATTTAAATATACCTATTACAATAACAAATAAGCAACCGGTTGGTCTAAGCTTTTAACGCGTCTTGGAGGCCGTATCCGGGACCGGTCGGCTCCTCTGTCAGGGACGTTAGTCCTCCGAGTGGTTCAGCAGCGAACCTGCCGTTCCTGAAACAAAGAAAATAAATTCAATGTCGTTATCTTTATTGCTTACGTTTCGGTGGAAGAAGTTTTTTTTTTTCACTACATGTTGGTCCTGGACACCAATCTCACCCTTTTTTTTGTTGTGGTAGAAAAGCTTTATGGCTACTTCCATCCCATGGGTAGGACGGAGGTTTTGTGGAACTCCCACCCATTGGTGGTTTACCCGAACTAAAAACTACCACGGCATGTCCCTCTCGCTGGTTTTACTGGACGCCTGGGGGACCCGTGGTATACTTCCCGAACGCGCTACAAGGGGAAGGATCAGGGCTTGATCCCCCAAGACAGTAAGGAGACTTGTGCAATGGCGGACAACTAGCCCAATAGCTTCCCGTCGTCTCCCAAGCGAAGCTGACGAGCGGCAAATTACCGAAGTCTTCTTCCCAACGACGGCAATCTCATCTGGTAGTGATGATGCAATCTAAGATGGTAGCGGGCTAACTTGTTATGGTACGGTACACCCGTACTCCTAATTGGTTGTCGACATCTAGGCTAAACCGCTTGGCGACACGTCTTTGTCGGTAAGGTAAACTAGCCACGTCCGAAACCTCCCACCAGACCAGACTCGAGCCGGGAACCCAACCTAGGACCTCCCACTTAATAATGCGACAGCGCAAGCACTGCGCTACGGAGGTTGTCAAAATTGGGAAACAAAATCGTAATTATAACGATATTGGCGGACTATTTGCCGCCTAGTCACCGTCAATAGTTTTTAAGAGATATTATAATGATGGTTTAAGTATTTTTATTTAACCTGAACATCACAGAAATTATATTTGGGGAAAAGTGATATTATTTTTTATTATTCGTGCGCTGTCGCATTATTAAGTGGCAACTTAGTAATGCGTCAAATAGTCATGAGTGGAACCAAAGCACGTGGCTATCACCCAGTTTGGTCACTATGGTCTGCCAACCCAAAGCACCAAGCTAGTACTTGGCAGCCTACTCATAAATACGTAGTACCTGCGCAGAACTCTGTGAAACACATTACTTGGCAGCCTACTCTTAAATAGCTGCAGAACTCCATAAGGTAGAACTTGGGTATGTTAGAAACAGCTTCGATGTAAAGTTCGCGTTGAGACGAACTAATAGAATAAGTTGATTAAAATTTTCCCAAAATGCCTTAATCGCCTGTTTTTAAAATCACATATCCTCAATGCTAAAAATGTCTACGGATTAAAATGGTTCACCATAAGCTTAAAGGATATAAATATAGCAAGTTTCTTTGAAATCTCCAGCAATTTGCTCAAAGCGCAAGATAATACGTACCTTGGTCCAGGTTTTGGTTTCTCGTCTCTCTTCAATTTCTCTATGATTTCCTTCGTGTCTTCAACTGTTAGGTCTTCCTAAAATTTAAAAGATTTTCTTTACTATTATTATGTACCTATATTATACAGTATTTAATAACTAAAGTTCATCAACATATGCAAAATTATTGTTCACACGACTCCTAAATCATAATTTTTTTTTTAAAACACTACAAGTTAGCCCTTGACGGCTAACTCACCTGGTGTTAGGTGATAATGCAGTCTAGGATGGTAGCGGGCTAAGCTGTTAGGGGTGAATGGTGAACCCACACTCCTAACTAGTTTCGACGTTATGCCGGAACGCTAAATCGTTTTGCGACACGTAGGTTGGTAGGGTGGTAACTAGCCACGGCCGAAGCCTCACACCATTAGAGCCGGGAATCGAACCCAGGACCTCTAATTTTATAATGCGACAGCTCATGCACTGTGCCACAGAGGCTGTCTAATACGATAAAGACCAAACAGAGTTATCGGGATTTAGGCAACGCGCTGCCATTCTTAGTTATTAGATATTAGTGAGAATGACCAAGATGAACTGTTCCGGGGAAAGTAGGAAACTGCAACCCAGCCAGCGAAGCCAGAGTTTAACCCAACTTTGGAACTATAAGAGACTCTGTGCTCTAAGAAACCAAAGAAAAAGACAAAGACGTGTCGCAAAGCGATTAAGCGTTCCGGCACGATGTCGCAATAAACCAATTAGGTGTACGGGTTTACCATACTCCGAACAGGTTAGCCCGCTACCATCTTAGACTGCATCGTCACCTACCACCAGGTGAGACTGCCGTCATGGGCTACCTTTTTGTGGATATAAAAAAAATCTCGATCGGCCCCTACCCTATCTAGCGTTCATTACTTCACCAGGTAGGTCGTCACCCTAAGCTATAGGTAGATAATCTATAAAATATATATACTTACATAGTAATCATCATTAACTTGTACCATTGGAGCATTTACACAAGCGCCCAAACACTCTACCTGAAAATAAAAGCTAACGTTACAAATAATGCGAAACATTTTTGGTAAATCTTTAGTGTGGTATATCAGCATTATCAACCCGTTACGGGCTTAAATCAGATTCAAGTCTTATTCTGAAAAGAGAAGATTACGGAGAACTCTGAGACATAGAGATTTCCTTGCAATCATTTCCTTCACACTGAATTTAAATGAACTTGAATCTGCACAATATTTGGCTCGTTATCTATACAAATAAATAAAATTGGAGTGTCTGTTTGTAATATTGAAATAACCATTTTTTACTGCATGTTTATGAATAATATACAGTACATACACCAATATAACATTTTTTTACAATTTTTGTCTGTCTGTCTGTTTGTTCCGGCTAATCTCTGAAATGGCTGGACCTTTTTTTATGGGACTTTTATTGGCAGGTAGCTGTTGTAATAAGAGTAAGTTAGGCTACTTTTATTTTAGAAAAAGTCTTTGATTTTAGTACTGTCCAGTACCGCGCGCAGCTCACGCGCATCCCACCGCCTGTGCCATCACGTCTCGGGCGCCTCCCACTAACGAATCAATATCACAAAGGCTGCCTGTCGCGCGGGCTCATTCTTTTTTTTTAGAAAGTAGATACTTTAATGTTTATCCTGTAATTATTTCAAGTAATTCGGGTTAGTAATCTATTGCTTCGTGATTGAAAGACAAACAAACTCAACGCAGACGAAGTCGCGGGCGTCAGCTAGTATGTAAATAATATTAAACCTCAGATACGGAGAACTTTCCGCAAGGACTATTTCCTCCAACATGGCATCCAGTAGCATCTGTAATAGCCTTTAGAACTACATCAGATCCTCTCAGCCAACAAGGTGTGGTAGTGCATACTTGAAGGTGGTATTTGCCGATTGGTCGTCTGAAATTATGGAAAAAATTTGGTCAAAGCCTTGCAATTACTATTAGAAATAAAGTGTGTTTGTTTGTTATTTTTGTTCTGCTTGACCACTGCATTAATCTTATTAAAAGGCTCTTTGAGGGAAAGTGATAGCTTGCATCCTCTTAGAATATTAGTCTTCTCAGTAAATCGGGCAGGATGGATTCATTTTGATTTTATGGTTCCCATAATTTGAAAACCAAAACAAACATTGAAAAAGTCTTGGGCAACAGCAAGTATAATAATAGATGAAACTAAGATGACAAGTATCGGGAGATGTTACAGTGACACCAGCACTCTATGCTAACTGGCGTTAAAAAATGCGAGAGAAATTAGGTTGAACAGAGAAATTGTAGTCTCTACCTTAATTCTAACTTTCTCTATTGTATGTTCCTTTTTTTCTAATGTGGTGCAAAGTGTGTTTAACCATCCATCATCATCATCATGATCAACCCATTCTTGGCTAGCACTCGGACGTCCTAACCACTCGGTTAGCAAGGGTCTCCTCTCAATATGAAAAGGGTTTGGCCACTGTCCACCAAGCTTGACATGTGTGGATTGGCAGACTTCACACCCCTTTAAGAACATTGTGGAGAACTCCCAGGCGTGCAGGTTTCCTCAAGATGTTTTCCTTCACAGTTGAAGCAAGTGATATTTTAATAGCTTAAAAACACACAAAACTCTGAAAAGTTATAGGTGCGTGCCCAGGTTCGAATACCCAACCTCTCATTAAGAGGCTGACATCCTATCTACTATCACAGCTTTGTAACCATCCGATCATGTTTAATCTCACCTGATAAACATTGTGTAAAAAGTAGCAACTTCATAAACCCTCATCCTTGGCAAGCTAAGCATATCAGCTACTTTATGCATCGCAGAAATGGGTAACCAGCCTCCGTTTTGACGCTGAGCCAAGTCTAATAGAGGTATCATTGCCCCTCTCTTGTGACCTTCCGGATATATGTTTAGGAGGGCATCTGCACGCTGGAAATTAAGAATGATTTTTATTAGTGTTTTGTGTGTTGACTTGAGTCACAAACTACAATCTAAGTGCATCTGTTGGGGCTATGTGATAGATATAACAGGCATGGGCAGCCTTTAGCAGATTCACTTATTTGCACTACAAGTTTTTTTTTTTTAGCCCTTGACGGCTATCTCACCTGGTGGTAAGTGATGATGCTGTCTAGGATGGTAGCGGGCTAACCTGTTAGGAGTATGGTAAACCCACGTTTTCTACGCGACATCGTGAAATCGCTTGGCGACACGTCTTTGTCGGTAGGGTGGTAACTAGCCTCGGCCGAAGCCTCCCACCAGACCAGACTTAAGCCGGGAATCGAACCCAGGACCTCCCAACTATAATGCAACAGCGCACACACTGTACCACATAGGTTATCAAAAAAGGCTGAATTTTGTATTGGTCCTATATTTATAACCTCTCATAGCTTGATTATACCTTTGAGGAAGTCTGATGGATGTTGTATATCTATTATATATGTATTTCTCAAAAACTTGGAACTTCTAAATAACTTGGAATACCAATTGATGGATCATATGTATATTTTTATCGCTAAAGACTAAAATAATCAATTGTAATAACATGAAAGAAAAAAAGTATTTTAAACAGGCTAGTCACACAAATGATAAACATTTTTTTCTTTACAAATAAATCATAGGTTTGAAAATAGGAAGAGGTTATTTAATTTAACGAGGAATGTGAAAAACATTAATTCAGCATTATAAAGCTGGTAAGTGTTTGATATTTTTTGTGTGTGATTATGAATTTTACTCATTAGAGAACTTCTTGGCATTCCATGTGTACCGTTCAGAGCAGCTACCAAGATTGGCGCACAAGGTTTACGAGGGATGATGGGATCAAAGCTCAACTACATTCCTTTTGCTTAGCTCCCTAAAAAGCCAGATTTGCTAGTAACCTAATAAAGCAGTTATACTAACTTATTCTGATACAAAACTTACAGCTGATCTTGCCAGGATAAGGTTTTTCAGTAGGTTATAAAGATATTTTATAATATAAAAAATTGTATACAAAATAAATAAAAATAAAACAGAAGCTGATTCTGCTAAATTTGCTATTCAAATTCGAGAACCATTTCATAATACTTTGTAACAGTGTTTAATACTAAGAGGTTATCTTGGTAAAATTATATAGAAGTCATATTTATGGACAGTTTTAACTGTCCATAAATATGACATGTGACATAAAAATCATTAATTTTTCGTTAAAGAACACAGTTGGACATTCTATATTTAAACTTCATGGTAATTTAGAAGACTTGGTTGAATTGAAAACAAAAGACTGTCAGAAATACCTTTTGATTTTCGGCCGTAAATTCGAATGGAATACTAGGGTTGTCTTCTGGAGTGTCTCGGTGAACGAATAAGCTGTCATGTTGTAAGTTTGCGGTGGTCTGAAGAGCCCTGGACGACACTCTCCACTGTAAAAATCAACAACACTTTTTCATCGATCTGTCACTTTGTTGTTATGTAACGTAATTTAATAACAATTAGAATTTCGAATGTGTTTTGGTGTATAGGTTAAACGTACCAAACCTTGAGCTCCAGTTCTGAGGCTGGATAGCATGATTATTGTTTAAGTGTTATTATTTTTTTGCGACACACTGTTCGCGAAGACAAGTTCGTACACACTAGATTTTTTTCGAACTTTCGTTCGGTAATCGTGTTTCTCAATCTCGATGACGTTTTTACTAACGTTCGGAAAGTTTCAGGTAAGGTTTCACGAAAGTATTGTTGTTTTAACTATTGATGATAAGCAAAATAATTTCAATTGTTGACCTCTAGATTCGAAATCGCATAAAAGGTATTTTAATCTTGTTTTCTTTTTAGACGATTATCAAACGCCTACATTTTTTTAAAAGCAAATCATCACTGCTTAATATTGCTGTTCTAAATAAATAAATATAACAATATGGTGACAAATTTAAATGTTCACTCTGCTTGTGACTGTCAGTTATTTAGGAATTTGTTAAACATGCTAAATATGCTAAGCATATAATACAAATTTGTTGGCTTTGCATTAATATCAGATAGTGAAAGTAGTTTATTTGAGATACAGAATCTTTATTATATACTATAAAGGGATAACCGCTTTGACATAACTTTCATTATTTAACTATTTCTCTTATTAATTTTTTTTTTCAAATCTATTGCTAAAGTATTCATTTCATTGCCAGAGTATTGTATTAAAAATTAACTATCCACTTTTCGAACAAGCATCTAGGTATCTACCTAGGTTTTAGATTGAAAAATATTAAAGATGAGAGCCCGGATTTCATGTTTAATAAAAACTAAAAACAACGCACAGGGAATGCGCCATACAGCCTAATAGCGTTCATGCATATAAGTTTTTTTTCAAACCAACCTGGCACAAGTAGAACCAATAAAAAACTTTCTTTTTAAAAAACGAACCATAACGTGAGGTCTCTTAATAAAGCGCTATTGACTTTCGCTTCTAAACGTTAACCCGGTGGATATAAAAGGTATTTCTGAATGCGCCCGCCTATGCCTAGTTCCGTTAAAAATGGAATACGAGTAAAATGAATAGACCGAATTGGCAAAACAACGACAGGGTTGTTATGGCAACGGCTGTACTCGGTTCCATACCTAATATGGCTTAGATACTTAGATAGGATTATGAAGACGTAGAAAATGCATCAATATCATAAATTCTTTATGTCAGTCGCAAAATAGTGTTGAAGGCCATTCAACTAGTAATGTTATGGTGCGTATTTTTTTTATCCACTACAAGTTAGCCCTTGACGGCAATCTCACCTGATGGTAAGTGATGATGCTGTCTCAGATGGTAGCGGGCTAACCTGTTAGGTGTAAAAACTCATACTCCTATCTCTACGCGACATCGTGCTGGAACGCTAAATCGCTTGGCGATACGTCTTTGTCGATAGGGTGGTAACTAGCCACGGCGAAGCCTCCCAGACAAACAGATCAGACTCGAGCCGGGTATCGAACCCAGGTCTTCCCATTTAATAATGCGACAGGGCGACATATTTTGACGACGAAATTGCGAGTTATCGGGGTAATGTGCTGCCATATTAGTTATTAGATATTAGTGAGAATGGCCAAGATGGACGGTTTCGGGGAAAGTAGGAAACTTCAACCCAGCCAGCGAAACCAGTGTTTAACCCACCTTAGGAACTATAAGAGACTCTATGCCCCAAGAAACCAGCTCTGTTTTTTTTATCTCACATCAAGTTAGGCCTTAACTGCAATCTCACCTAAGTAAGAGGTATAAAGTAATATAAGTAATATAGACCGTACTTTGAGTTTACTTAGCCAAAGCTAGTGTTAGAACGAGACAGAATTATGTCGGACATATAACGTTGTTTTAACTCTTTCTTAAGTAATGAATAGAAGCAGGCGTTACTTTGCGGAAGTTCATGATGAACAATAAACAGCAAGTATAATTTGCTATATTCCGCCGACAACCGGGAGATTTGTATAATATAACACCACGATTTTGTGTGTTATATTATACAAATCTCCCGGTTGTCGGCAGAATATAGCAAATTATACTTGCTGTTTATTGTCTTTCTTAAGTCGTAGGCAAGGCTAAGCTAGCTTTATAAATCGCGGACTAAGAGGCGGGCGTCCGTTACCACTTATGCACCGTCCGACCCCCCGTTATGCCAAACGTCACCTAAGCCAAGGTTCGGCCGCACAGGAGGCGCCCTTAGGCAGACGTTCCCTTAGTTTCTTCGAGCCCTAAGGCTCAAAGTTTCTACTGGCAGAGCTTCTTTCCGAAGCTCGCCAAACAGTCCGGTTACGCTGTCGCAACCTATAGGGATTTTTTTTTTCAAATCCCCCGACATGTATCGGAGTCTTTTTGTGCTCGGTTTGCTTTATAATTCTGAGTTTCTTACAATTATTCTCACAGTTATTTTCAATTTTTTACCGAATCTGTGAAATATACCATTCAATTTACGTGTTTTCCAATTTATACTTAGTTTAGCTGCTTGTCCAAATTAATGCCGCTATTCTTATATAACCAATAGGGTTAGCACAGCTAATAGTCAGTCCGAAAAAAAAAATTACCGAATAAACTAGGATATAAAATCAGTGCTCCCTGCTATATAAGGAAAAGACTAACGCGTCTGTTCCACTCCTCGCAGACCAATCACCAAAGGCGATTGGCCACGGCCGGGGTCGGCCGTTTCAGAAAATTAGATAACGGGACCCCGTGGCACCATTGATAAGAAATTAAATTCTCAAAGTAGGCGCCGTGCACGACAATGCAACCAAAATTGGGTTTTTTTAGAAAGCATATTGTTATACGTATCTCGATGGCCGATAGCAGAACTGTTAAAAGTAAAGCGATTGTAAGGCTGCGTACCCAGTAAACATTGCTATAAGCAGCCTTACAATCGCTTACACGGATTAGTTGTATGCGTTTTTAAGAAATTGAATGATCACTTGCTTCAACGGTGAAAGGAAATATCGTGAGGCAACCTGCATGCCTGAGAATTCTCCATATTGTTATCAATTTTTTTTATTTATTTATTTAGGTTTACCTACAGCTTAAGACAATATAACTGGACTCAAATAATTTATACATAATAAGGTATTAAATCTAAATGCTAAGCTAATTATATATTATAGCTAATTAATTAGCTAATCAAAGGCGTGTGAAGTCTGCCATAACGCACATGGCCAGCGTGGTGGACTATGGCCAAACCCTTCTCATATTGAGAGGAGACCCATGCTCTGTAGTGAGCCGGCAGTGGGTTGATCATGATGATGATGATGACATGGATTCCACGGAGACTGGGCTCGTGTACTTTTCGTTTGACGAGATATTCCTCCGTTTTGAGAGCCAGGCTTAAGCATAGTTGGTAGAAGAATTAGAAATTATTTATAAATCAATAAACGTAGCAGTAAACTTGTATTTTGTTTGTCACTTAACCTACTGACGACGAACTCCGATGGCGCAGTGCGTGCGCCTTCTCATTATAAAGTTGAAGGTCCTGGGTTCTCGACTCTGGTCTGGTGGGTGGTTTCAGCCGTGGCTAGTTACCACCCTACCGTCAAAAACGTGTCGCCAAGCGATTTAGTACGATTTCGTGTAGAAACCATTTAGGAGCGTGGGTTTACCATACCCCTAACAGGTTAGCTCACTACCATCTTAGACCGCATAATTACTTGCCATCAGGTGACATGCCGTTAAGAGCTAAATTGTTGTGTATAAAAAAAATGTATTGGCCCCAAATATCCCTAGATAGAGACAAATGGAAGGAAGAAAGGGAGGCCTTTGCCCAACATTGGGACAGTACGGGCTGATAATAATAATATATATAAGCTATATAAATATTTTGACCAGCTGTTTTCAATAAAACTTAGCTGCAGAGTTTACCTTCGCGATTTTATCGCTTAGCTAGCTCTCATCTCCTGCATTGAGAGCCAGGCTTAAGCATGGTTGGTAGCGAGAATTACAAATTACTTATATATCAATAATCGTAGCAGTAAACTTGTTTTTTTGTTTGTCACTTTACATACTGCCTCTAGGTTTGTATGGGTAGCATATTTGCCTATACATCATGAGGAATGCTCGATGAAACTAAGGGAACGCCTGCTTAAGGGCCGCCTCCTTTGAGGCCGAACCTCGGCTTAGGCGACGTTTGGGATAACGGGGGGGGTCGGACGGTGAGTGGTCCGTACGTCTCCGAGGCTGTGGATGGAGCCCACGTCCGGATGACGTAAGAGACCTCGTCTTCGCCGGCGAAGACGGTGTGTAGCGTATGATTGTGTGGTAGGTGGTACGAATATGTTGTCAGTAGTCATCTGATCGTCAGGGTCATGTTTAGGTCTCCTCTTTTGGAGAGGAGCGCTTAGGTCGGGGGACTTGAGGAATGTGGTATAGCGTGCAAACCGAACAGGGGTACGCGTGTGCATACCCCTAACAGGTTAACCCGTGTACATCTGAGACTACTACTTAGTAAAGGATATTCTTATTATAATATAAATAAAATTATATATGATGAGGTAAAATTAAATCAAATCAAAAATAGCTTTATTCATATAAATCTATTACCGGCGTCTATGAATCGTTCATATATATCACATTTTTCATTATTTCTGTTAGTGATGGGGTTAACTACACTCGACAACTTAAATGCTTAAATCTACACCTGGGTTCAAATCGCACCCAGTTGTAGATTTAAGCTTCTTGTATTTTTTGTTCCTAATAAACATTCTTTTAAATTTATCTTACAGGGGTTTAGAATATCCAAAAAAAAGCGGACGATGTTACAATCATCAGATGGTCTGGCAATGGGTACTTCTAGAGACGTCAAGAATCCGTTGATTAGTTTTAAACAGTGTATGTTTCAAGCCAACTTTTCTCAGAATCAAACTCTGCCAGTAGTGTCAGGCTGCGGTCGAAAACACTCCAAGTATGCGCCTTGAAAATAGTATAAAATGAATGGCAAAGTGCTAACAAATACCTACCTGATTCTCGGAACGTCTGTAGGTCGAATGTTTAGCATAATTTTTAAAGCTCATAAAAAGTCAAAGGTTACGTCAGATGGGTAAAGTCTAATAATGGTGCCTAAATTCGGATATCAGAACTGGAGGCCGCGTATGCCTCGCAGCGTGAAGAGAGGATGATACCGCAGGGTCCAACAGGGTCTTTCCGTTTAAGTATGAAGTCAACGGTCAACCAATCACAAGAATTACAAAAATTACACATTAAAAATGTCAAACCGAAATTAAAAGAATATTTTTTTGCTGAGTTGGACGGTTGACTCATTTGTGTCGACCGTCTAACTCAGTTAGGAAATGTTCTTTTCATGCCTAATATGCTTACTCAGTTCCTCTAGTTTTAAGCTGTTAAGTTACAGATTAGCACCGAGGACAAACCTCTTTGGTTTTTTCGGTGCCTTTATTGTATAACTAATTATATTCCTTTTATATTAATAATAAATAATAATACGATCCAGCAAGAGTCTTGTGCCAACTTAAATGCCGCTAAGGAAGCCGGTTGGACGAGGTTTGGCCATGCCTTAAAACAGCACAGCTCGATGAATAGACGACCTTGAAACTAGGTGAGAAGTGGCTGGATGAGGAAGGCAGTGGGTAGAGTATGTTCAGAACTGAACGCAGTTCTTTTCTTGCAAGTCAGCCCTTGATCTGGTGGGAGGCTTTGACTCTGACTACCACCCTACAAACAAGGACACGTCGCCAAGCGATTTAGCTTATCGGCACCTCCCCCGACCTAAGCGCTCCTCTCCGAAAGAGAAGACCTAAATATATCCTTCATGACCCTGACGATCAGATGACTACTGACAACACACTCGTACCACCTACCACACAATCATACGCTACACGCCGTCTTCGCCGGCGAAGACGAACTCCCCGCTATCTTACGTCATCCGGACGTGGGCTCCATCCACGGCCTCGGAGACGTACGGACAACTCACCGTCCGACCCCCCCGTTATACCAAACGTCGCCTAAGCCGAGGTTCGGCCTCAAAAAGGCGCCCTTAGGCAGTCGTTCCCTTAGTTTCTTCGAGCCCTAGGGCTCAAAATTTCTTCTGGCAGAGCTTCTTTCCAAAGCTCGCCAAACAGCCCGGTTACGCTGTGGCAACCAATAGGGTTTGTACAGCTAATAGACAGTCCGAAAAAAAAAATTACCGGCACGATATTTTGTAGAATCCAATCAGGAGTATGAATTCACCGTATCCCTAACAGGTTAACTCGCTACCATCTTAGATTGCATCACCATTTAAGACCAAGTGAGATTGCCGCAAAGGGCTAAGCTAATAGGTGGAATAAAAAATACTGTAATCTCATCTGGTGAAAGTGTTAAAGTAGTCTGCGATGGTTAATTATGATGGTTATGATGGAATAGCTGTTTGGGCTTCGGCCTCCTTTTCGATAGGACCGAGTTCTGTGTAACTATTTGGAAATCTTTGCGTTTTAAATTTAAACTAAACCATTTTAAATTAATCACATGCTTTAATGGTGACTTCGGGGGTGTAAACCGCGCAAAGTAGACTCAATCAATTAATGAATGAATCTGACACACATCTATTAGAAATACAAATAGCCAGATTACAAACATTATTACGGACACTGGCAGCCGAATATGATAATAGTCAAAAGAAAATGATGTCTGTATACACACAGACTACAGATGAAACCATAAAACAGACCAATTGCAACAGTGATCAATTGAACTCACACTGTACTGATAAAAATACAGTCTATCATCCAAAGTCTGTGTCACCAGCATCATCACCCTCAAAAATGAGGAAGGTGTGTGACAGATTCAAAAATTTTGTACAAAATAATAACACTAACAGTTCCTTTGCTAGGCCTAAATCAAAATTAAATTCCACAAAAACTTTCATGTACAGCGATGAGATTGGATGTAATATGGGCTTATACCTTAACTTACATTTACACAAACACACTACATTGAACTACTGTTTGCCTAACTCTGACTTAAAGGCAATTGTTGATACTATATGTGACAATCAACATTTGTATGATGGTCAGACTAATTTAATATTACTCATGGGAAATAGAGGAAATATTAATAAAAATGATTTGATAAAGATTTATAATTTATTAGATAGCTTGAAAGTTAATAGTATTATCATATATACCTTTCCCTATTGTGAAAATTTGCCACACCAAGAAAATACAATTAGGTATAATTTAAACACAACATTGTACAACTTATGTACATATAATAAAAAAATTAAAATTATTGACATTAGCAAGTGTGCTAAAACTTATTATAATTACAACAAAGATAGGTATCACCTATCCAATTATTTTAAACGACAGATAGCTGTTTCGCTATCATATTTTTTTACAATAACAGCCAAGAATTTGGCTAAACAAGCTGCTTTTATTGAGCAGTGTCATAATTCTGACATTAACGCCTTGGAAATAATTCCAAGTAATATTATTTTAAACTAGTTAAGGAGACAAGAGAGGTATTCTCTTGCTTACACTCAGAGACAAAAGAGTTTTTCTCTTGCTCAGGTGAAATGAATTTTCAGAATTTAAATTTAAATTCTATTAAAAATAAACAAAATTCTACCTATATCAACTTGGTTCACCAAAATATTCAATGTATTAAAGGAAAAGAATTAGAGATTGAATTGTTTTTAAATCATTTTCATATTCATGTTTTATGTATAACCGAACATTGGTTAAAATCTCATGAATACTTGTTTAATTTTGGTAACCACCAGGTTGGTAGTTCGTTTACCAGAGTTACTGCAATACATGGGGGCTCATTAATTCTATTAAATAAAAATTTAAAATTTAAAAACAGAACTGATATTGTGAGCCTTTCTGTTGAACGAACAATTGAACTGGCCTCAGTTGAATTAGAGCAATTTATTGTTGTTACTGTATATAGACCACCCTTATCAAACTTTGAACTTTTTGAAAAGGTAATGGATGAGGTACTTTATAAAATATCTAAATCAAATAAAAAGTTGATTGTGTGCGGAGATTTTAATGTAAACATACTAGAAAGTAACTCTTCAAGTTACAAGTTAATAAATCTATTTCAATCATACAATTTGTTGAATATGTTTATGGAGCCTACTAGAATAACTGCCAGCAGTGCCACATGCTTAGACAATATATATACAAATATAAACCCCATCAGTAAAAATATAATTAATAAATTAGATTCTGATCACTGTGGTCAATTTATTTGTTTCAAAAATGGGGAAAAAAAATTGTCTAGACATAAAATTACTTATGTGCCAGTAACGGCAGGACGAATAGAGAGAATAAGAACAAGTTTAGTTAGAGACCTTCCATTCTTATCATCTACAATTGGTCCTAATGAAATGTATAATACTTTTTTTAGTAAGTTTAATATGATATTTAATTCTATATTTACTAAAAAGTCTGTCATGGTTGCTGATACATTGGTTTTTAGTGAGTGGGCTACAAGTGAACTACATAAAAATAGGCAAACTTTATATGAAATGTATGCTGAACGAGAATATAATACGAGTGATGAGTTTAAAAATTATGTAAAATTATTTTCCAAGAATTTTAAACGCGATTGCATTTTGGCAAAATCGCAATATATACAGAATAAAATAAAAAATAGCAATAATGTAATTAAAACAACCTGGAAAATAATTAATGAGGAAACAGGAAGAATAAAACCCAAAACTAATAACTTTAAACTTGATATAGGTAACAAATCTATCACGTCGGATTTTGAGGTTGCAACTGCTTTTGAAACCTTCTTTACCGACGTTCCTGTCTCCACTACAAGATCATTAAACTCTTCACCAGATACTGCTTTCTGTTTGTTGAAGGATAATGTGCCAGAATGTAATAACGCTCTTAAATTCAGACATGTTAGCAGCTCAGACGTTATTAAGGCCTTCCGATTAATAAATATTAAGAAAACAAATGACTTGTGGGGCATTTCCGTTAATGTTATAAGGTCTTTGATTGATATTGTTGCACCCGACCTAGCTTTTATTTTTAACAATTGTATTGACTGTGGTGTGTTCCCTGACTTAATGAAACATAGCAAGTTAATTCCGTTATTTAAATCTGGTAGTACTACTGACCCCACTAACTTTAGACCAGTATCAGTACTACCTACTTTCAGTAAAATCTTTGAAAAACTTATTTTAACTCAATTAATTAATCATTTTAATAGAAACAATTTATTACACGCCAAACAATTTGGTTTTACACGGGGTCGCTCAACAACCGACGCTGGTGTTGAGTTAATACACAATATATTTAAAGCCTGGGAGGAGTCACGTGACGCACTTGGTGTTTTTTGTGATTTGTCCAAGGCTTTCGATTGTGTTGAACATGAAACATTAGTCAGAAAACTACACCATTATGGACTTCGGGGGGTAACTCTAGATTTAATGACCTCGTATTTACGTGACAGAGTTCAACAAGTAGACGTAAACGGGAAACGGTCTAACGGGTCATTTGTGAAAATAGGGGTTCCTCAGGGATCAATATTAGGACCTTTTCTGTTCCTCATTTACATAAATGACCTTCCTTACCTTACTAAGGACAATAGCGGGATAGTATTGTTTGCTGATGATACATCACTCGTTTTTAAAATTAAAAGACGCGAAACAAATGTTGACGATGTAAACAACTCTCTCGCGAAAGTAGTACATTGGTTTGAGGCTAATAACTTAGCACTTAATGGGAAGAAAACAAAGTGTATTAAATTCACGTTGCCCAATGTTAAACAGGTGAAAACCAGTGTACTACTTAATAATGAGGAATTGGATCTGGTAAATACGGCTACATTCCTAGGCATAACGTTAGACGCTAAACTTCAATGGGGCCCACATATAAATAATTTATCGCACAGACTTAGCTCTGCTGCTTACGCGGTAAAAAAGATTCGTCATTTGACGGATATAGAGACTGCCAGACTTGTATATTTTAGCTACTTTCACAGCATTATGTCATATGGTATTTTATTATGGGGTAATGCTGCTGATATTGACACTATATTCGTTTTGCAGAAGAGGGCTGTTCGTGCGATATATAAATTAGGTCCCAGAGAGTCATTAAGAGATAAATTTAAAGATTATAAAATAATGACAGTGCATAGCCAATATATATATGAAAATTTAATGTATGTTCATAAAAATATTGATAAATTCAAGAAAAAAATGGACTGTAACGCACTGAACATCAGAAGTAAAAGTAAACTTGTAGTACCGTTTAGTAGGCTGCACAAAATTAGTAACTCATTCAAAGGAAATTGTATTTTATTCTATAATAAATTACCTATTGATATCTTGGAGATGTCTATCAATAAGTTCAAAGTTTTTATAAAACGAAAGCTTGTAGAAAAATCATATTACGATATTAAGGATTATATAAACGATAAAAAAGCTTGGGTGTGAATTGCTCTATCTACATAGGTAGTTTTTTTATTCATTATGTGAGATGGTGATAACGAAAAAAAGAAAAACCCCGGCTAAGTTTGTTGTGGGCTTCTTCTTAGACCGGGGCGCGTTTGGAACCCTCATAGCTTTAGTTTTAAGTTTACGAATATAGTTATCACCATGAAATAACTACTATGTAAATTATTGACGCGTCAAAAGTGCCTTTTTAAGGACTATTTGAATAAAGATTATTTTGAATTTGAATTTGAATTTGAATGGGTATATGGCTAACTTTGAAGATACGGTGGTTTTCTTGTGTTATGTTTTTTTTTATAGTTTTTTTTTTATAGTTTATAGTATGTAAATAAAATAGTCGTCTAAGTGAAAATAAGGTTGTTATAACATGCTGAGTTAGCCCTTAAATGGGGTATACAATGTCAGTAAAAGATATTATGTTAAAAATTGTACTATTGTATATAAGTCAGCATTCACATTGTATACAACGTGGGCTTCCTAATAAATAAATAAATAAATAAATAGACAATTGTCGCGTTCGTCGTTTTCAGTTCTTATTATTAAATAATTTAACAATCAAAATTATATAATAAACTTTATTTAAAAATAATAAGAATCAGTTCGGCCATTCGAAGGGGAAATTCTGCTACCATTTTGGATTCCATACCTCGTTACGGTGGCACGACGTTTTAGGTTTAATGTAGTTTTATTTTATTAGTGTAACACTGTCTTAATTTTACTTACTGAATAAATTAGGTATTATGAAGTAATAATTATTACATTTAATAATAAACTAAGATGTAAATTTCCTTATCAGTTAACTTTTTCAAAAGAAACTTTTTACCTTCAAGTGAAGTAGTGAAGGGTATGCTTTACAAAGTTGGCGCTCTTAAGTGGCATAACGTGTAGGTTTTTTTTTTCCCGCTGGGAAATGCGTTTACGCATCCGACGGGGTATGTGGGACTCGCCGGCGGCCTTATTGGCGACCAGAATAACCACTAAAACCCAGCGATGCTCCTACGCGTCGCCTGGTGGCTGGGTCGCGGGAACACTTGTGCACTCGACCGCGGCCCAGCCAGCGGCGTCTGTCGAGGCAGACCCCCCACCGGGGCCGTATCATCGAGGCCCCCTAACTCCATTTGAGGCGAGCCAGGAACATTGGGCACACCTTATGTAGGGACGTGTAGGTTTGCTATTTTTTGCCAAAACGATTCTTTGTAGCAATCAACTTCATAATCACGTCTTCTCAATCTTGACTGATTACTCAGATTATTTTTCTTTCGATTGCCTTGACATTACTAGAGAGATATACATCCATATTGTTTTTTTTTTCATAATCACTCCGCTCTCATACATTTTACGCTAGAAGCAAAGCTGCCCAAATTATATAAATTGGGCCTATGGATTATTTTTATAATTCGAGAATATAGAACACCCAAACTGGGTATGTGTACACAATATGCAACGAAATAAATAAATAAATCATCATCATCATCATCATGATCAACCCATTACCGGCTCACTACAGAGCACGGGTCTCCTCTCAATATGAGAAGGGTTTGGCAATAGTCCACCACGCTGGCCATGTGCGGATTGGCAGACTTCACACGCCTTTGAGAACAATATGGAGAACTCTCAGACGTGCAGGTTTCCTCACGATGTTTTTCTTCACCGTTGAAGCAAGTGATATTTTAAACGTGTAAAAACGCACATAATTTCGAAAAGTTAGAGGTGCGTGCCCGGATTCGAACCGCCGACCTCTGATTAGGAGGCTGACGACCTAACCACTAGGCTATCACCGCTTTTAAATATTCTTAAATAGTCTACTAAACGTTAATAATTATAGGTATATAGTTCTCCTTAAAAAATCGATCTCATTTGATTTTGATGACGCAATGAAAGAAGTCTTATTCAAATTCAATACGAATCAAAATAGCTTTATTCATGTGAACCTATTACAGGCATATTAAGGGTTCATATATATAGTATATAATAAAATCTAAATAGATCAACCTTAAACTGTGATAGCCTAGTGGCTAGGACGTTTTCCTTCTTATCAGAGTTGTAGGGTTCGATCCCGGGCATTCTTAATTTTTCGGAGTTATGTGCGGATTTAAGCAATTTTAATATCACATTTGCTTTTACAATGAAGGAAAACATCGAGAGGAAACCTGCATGTCTATGTGAGTTTTTAAGCAATTGAAATATCACTTGCTTTAACAAAGAAGGAAAACTTCGTGAGGAAACCTGCATATCTGAGAGTTCTACAGTGTTCCAGCCTGGTGGACTACAGTGGCCAGCGTGGTGGACTATGGCCAAACCCTTCTCATATTGGTTGACCATGATGATCCAAAATCACATTTTATTTCCCATTAAGCGAGTACCTACATCCGACATGTTGCCGACTTCATCCCATTAGGTAAGTACCTACATGTTGCTTACTTCACACGCGATAAGAACATTTAGACAGATGGACGGACCGGCGAGCAATAATTGTATTGTTACTCTCTCAAATTATAGGTGTTTGGTCTCTGCAGAGTAATTGATTTTTTATGCACAACTCGTTAAGTGATTGTGAGTGAGAGAATGTCCAATATAATAAAAGTCTAGAAGGGTACTTGATCTACTTTTGGGCATAGCTTAAGCTTAAATCAAGCGTTAACCTGTCCAATAGTTTCTGCTAATTTTGATATAACAATAATGTTTTTTTTTTGTCCACTACAAGTTAGCCCTTGACGTCAATCTCACCTGGTGTAGTCATAATGCAGACTAAGCTCGTAACGGGCTAACCTGTTAGGAGTATGGTAAACCCATACACAAAATGAAGCGGTGATAGCCTAGTGGTTAGGGCGTCAGTCTCCTAATCAGAGGTTGGCGGTTCGAATCCGGGCACGCACCTCTAACTTTTCGGAGTTATGCGCGTTTTTAAACAATTAAAATATCACTTGCTTCAACGGTGAAGGAAAACATCGTGAGGAAACCTGCACGCCTGAGAGTTCTCCATAATGTTCTCAAAGGCGTGTGAAGTCTGCTAATCCGCACACGGTCAGCGTGGTGGACTATGGCCAAATCCTTCTCATATAGAGAGGAGACCCGCGCTCTGTAGTGAGCCGGTAATGGGTTGTTCATGATGATGATGATGATGATACACAAAATGGGTTTCTATGAGACATCGTGCCGGAACGCTAAACCGCTTTGCGACACGTCTTTGTCGGAGCCTCCCACCAGACCAGACTCGAGCCGTGAATCGAACCCAGAACCTTCAATTTTAAAATGTGACAACGCACGCGCTGCGCCACGGAGGTTGCCAAATGTGTTTTTAAATAAAATTGATTGAAAAAAAAATCATTAGGACCTATAGTAGGTAAGGTAACGTAATACCAGTGGTCTAACTATGATCAGAGTGCACTTCTAGTAGCTTACCTTGTATTATATTGACGATCCTTCTAAAAAAGACCTCTAGGACCGTACAAACCTGGAACCGCAAATCGGAAGAAGGGCCTCGACGCTGAGCTTTCCTACGCCGCCTGTTTCTTTTTACTCCAACCAGTGGTTATGACAGTAGTTTGTAGTCTCGGGGAATTGACCACGAGACCTAATTCAGGGGGGCGTGTCCCAGAATAGTTCGATAAGTTATTTGGAAATTTGTGGCAAGAGAACTAACGCCTGTTCTTGCGGCCTGATCTACTGGTCGTTTGATCACTTCCGCATGGGTTTTTCGAACCGGTTATGGTTTCTTGGAGTTTTATTGTTCCGTGTGTATGGTCCTCCAAGTGAAGTGAAATGTGCGATTTTTCATAATTGCCTTCTTCAAAGTTTCTACAAGTTGTCACTAGATGGCGTTAGTAGGTACGTACGTGATTTCCTCAGAAAATCAACCAAAGATAATGAATGGGTTTGCTAATATTGTTCTTTTTTTATCCACTATAAGTAAGCCCTTGATGCAATTTCACCTGATGGTAAGTGAGGATGCATTCTAAGATGGTAGCGGGCTAACCTGTCAGGAGTATGGTAAGCCCATTCTCCTAATTGGTTTCTACGCGACATCGTGCCGGAATTCTAAATCGTTTGTCGGTGACAACTAGCCACAGACGAAGCATCCCACCAGACTAGACTCGAGTCGGGAATCGAACCCAGGACCTCCAACTTTATAATGTGACAGCGCGCGCTGCGCCACGAAGGTCGTCGTTGTTCTGATAGCTCAGTGGTTTTATAAATTTTAGTTAATGTATATCAGGGCGTCAGTCTCCTAATCAGAGGTCGGCGGTTCGAGTCCGGGCACGCACCTCTAACTTTTCGGAGCTATGTGCGTTTAAAAAAAAAAATTAAAATATCACTTGCTTCAACGGTGAAGGAAAACATCGTGAGGAAACCTGCACGCCTGAGAGTTCTCCATAATGTTCTCAAAGGCGTGTGAAGTCTGCCAATCCGCACACGGCCAGCGTGGTGGACTATGACCGAACCTTTCTCATATTGAGAGGAGACCCGTGCTCTGTAGTGAGCCGGTAATGGGTTGATCATGATGATATAAATCTATCTCCGAATTTTTGGATTCCAGTTATTTTCCGGCGTTCAAAGTGACACGGGAGCAAACGTCGCGTGCCGACCCGCCCTAATCTGAACGAGCTCCAACAGAACTATCGTAGAGCTGGCAATGGCGTTTTTTGCGTTTGCATTTAATTACTCGACAAAGACTGAGAAACTGATTAATTGCACAAGTGCTTTATGATGTCGGCACAAAAAAATCGAGGCACCGTTCAAAAGGATTTTCACTTTAATAAGCCGCCACGCGCGACAAGTGTTAAAGCGTTCGAGAACAGATAACAAAAAGATAGAAAAAGACACTGGCGATACGGGAAAAAAGGTAAAAAAGAATCGCCATTATTGCCTAGACCACCACTTTCTAGCCACGCCGCCATCCGGAACCGGGTAAGAATTAAATTGGATTTAATAAGATCTTTGTGTCTAAAAATAGTTTCACCGCTGAATAAATAACAATAAAATATCTATATATATAAAAGCGAAAGGTCACTTACTTATAATGATAATACTTACATACTAATTAAACACGAGATCTCAAAAACTATTGCACGTATAAAGCTATAATTTAGCAAGTAGGTGGTTGATCGTTAAGAGATGTCAGCTAAGAAAGGATATTTGGAAATTTCACCACTAAGGGCGTAAAATAGGGGTTGGAAGTTTGTATGGAATTTCTTTGTTTTTTGAGTTAGAGACACAAACATTTGCATTAAGATTAATAATAATAAATAAAAAAACATGTACATCAATTTTTTTTTTAATATTACCTGTAAAGGGTGGTAAAATAGGGGATGATAGGTTTTGCTTATTTTTTTATTATATAAGTCTACAAGCTTGAAATTTTGAAAATAGGTTTCGTTTAGGGCGTAAGTATAAGGTTAGAATTTTTTTTCATCCAAATCTACCCCAAAGGGGGTAAAATGGGGGTTCGAAGTTTGTATGAAAGTCCTATGTTTTTTACGTGTAACTTACTTTCTGACGCCTGCTTCATTGGCTGCAAGGGAAACCTCATTCATTCTCACGGGAAATCAGCAATTCTACGCAGACGAAGTCGCGGGCAACAGCTAGTATTAAAATAATCCTTTAAAAGGCACTTTTGACGCGTCAATAATTTATATAGTAGTGAATTCTTTGCGGCATCACATCTGAACTCTGAATCGCTTTGTCTAGTGGTAACTAGACGCGTTTGCGCCACCAAATAGACCAGACTCGAGCTGGGAATCAAACCCGAGACGTCCCACTTTGTCAGAAGGAAGATATGCTTCACTCACCGTTTGGTAATCTCAGTTTCATTGAACAACTGAAGCAGCTCCGTGTTGTTCGGGGACGGCTGTATGTACTCTCCGAGGATCGTGCGCGCGCATTAACTGAAGTTGTCCCGGCATAAGGGCGGACTGGGGTTCGCTTCTAGGAACTGGAAAATAATTATTTAATAATTCTGGGCTAGATTGCCGGGCTATATTTCTGGGCTAGATAGCCGGGGAAAAATTGCCGGGCTAAATTGCAGGGCTAGATAGCCAGACAAGATTGCGGACTAAATTGCCGTGCTATATTTCAGGGCTAGATAGCCAGACAAGATTGCCGGGCTAGATTGCCGGGCTATATTGCTGGGCTAGATAGCCGGGCAATATTGCCGGGCTATATATATATATATATTTTTTTAACACGCACAAGTAATCACAGGGCGTTGGCAGGGTGTCCTCTTTCGTAAAAAGAGACCTTATTTGCTTTATAATAGATAAAATCAATACAATTAAATAATGCACAATAATAAACAATTAAATTACAATTAATAAAATCAATATAGTTAAATAATGCACAATAATAAACAATTAAATTACAATAAAAATTTCAACATTCAATAAATAATATTCTAAAAAGGTCTACAATTAAAATCAAAAGAATTAAAATCTTTATCACTAACTTAACTACTCGAAGGTGTGGTCTAAATGCTTCAAAGCTCGCAGCCCGGTGTTCACAGGACAGCGATTTCCTCTTGGCTATTGCGAGGAACAGAACAACACGACTTATATGATAGTGCCATCTATATATGCTAACGATACTAGAGGCACTATGCATCTCTATCGGTTGTTCTGTTCCTGGCAATAGCAATTCTCGCTATCCTGCATGCGTACTCCAGGAATGCGTCTCGGCCAGAGGCCTCGCCCAGAATGGTGGGCACGGAACCCCTGCACAGCCTCATCCGCAGTACCTGTTGTAGGTCTTCCCGGGCCGCTTCGTGCTGAGGGCAGTCGAGCTATATTGCCGGGCTATATTGCACGGCTAGATAGCCGGGCAAGATTGCCGGACTATATTGCTGGGCTAGATAGCCAGACAATATTGCCGGACTAGATTGCCGTGCTATATTGTTGGGCTAGATAGCCGGGCTTTATTGCTGTTGGCTAGATAGCCAGACAAGATAGCCGGGCTTTATTGGTGGGCTAGATAGCCAGACAAGATTTGTTAAGAATGTAAGTGTAATATTTAGTGTAAATTACTGACTGTTTTGTTACGTTAAGTTTTATTAAATTTGTTGATAAATTATAGTAAATTGAAATCAGCTTCAATTTTTAATTAAAAACAAAATGCCTTTATTCGTTCAAACCTATAACAGGCATCTATGAATCGTTCATATATGTTTATCAGATTACTTTCCCTAACCAACTAGGTGTAATGAGAGGAAAAAAGAAATAGAATCTTTTAGGCGAGCGTTCTCCTACACAAATTGCATCATCACTTAAAATAAGTTCTAATTATAAGTTTAACTATAATTTAAAAAAAATTGTTGTGAATAGTTTAATTTCAATGTCTTGTTGTAGTTTGAAAGTTACAAATACTAGCCACTAGAGACATTCACCCAGATCGAGACGGTTCTTGCTTCACGCATGCAAATACCAAGTTTAAAATGAGTCAATAAATCTGCTTTTTTTAAATAATGTTATGTTGTGATAGCCTAGAGGTTAGGACATCAGCCTCCTAATCAGAGGTCGGTGGTTCGAATCCGGGCACGCACCTTTAACTTTTCGGAGTGTAGTGCGTTTTTTAAAAAAACAATTAAAATTACACTTGATTCAACGGTGAAGGAAAACATCGTGAGGAAACCTGCACGCCTGAGAGTTCTCCATAATGTTCTCAAAGGCGTGTGAAGTCTGTCAATCCGCACATGGCCAGCGTGGTGGACTATGGCCAAACCCTTCTCATATTGAGAGGAGACCCGTGCTCTGTAGTGAGCCGGTAATGGGTTGATCATCATGATGATGATGATGATGATGACAGGACAAAATTCACTGGTTGTGGCTAGAGAAAGACAGCGATGACTAGCTTTAGCTGAGGTCGAGTGCACAAGTATTCCCGTGACCCAGCCACCAGGCGACGCCAAGGAGCATCGCTGGGTTTTAGTGGGTATTCTGGTCCCCAGCCTGGCCGCCGAAGAGTCCCACATACTCCGTCGGAAGCGGTGCAGTCTGCCTGCGTCGCCTGCCTGCCGGTGCCTGTTGCCTGCGTCGTTTCCGGATTTTTGACGACCTCCGTGGCGCAGCGCGTGCGCTGTTGCATTTTAAAGTCAAAGTCTGGACTGGTGGGAGGCTTCGGCCGTGGCTAGTTACCACCCTACCGAGAAAGACGTGTCGCCAAGCGTTCCGGCACGATGTCGCGTAGAAACCAATTAGGAGTGTGGGTTTACCATGCCCCTAACAGGTTAGCCCGCTACCATCCTAGACTGCATCATCACTTACCATCAGGTGAGATTGCCGTCAAGGGCTAACTTGTAGTTGGATAAAAAAAAAATGTCCCAACCTAAAAAAAAAGGTAGTTTTTTTAGCTATTTGGTGAATATATAGCGTAAGAAAACAATTATTTCAAACGTTTTGTAAAGTGTGCAATGGGTTACAGAAATCGTCGATTCGATTCGAGTTGATTTATAATTCATCACACGCAAACGAGAGCGCGCCGCCCAGCGGTTAAGTGCGGGTCATCACTCCGAGCCGTAACTTGGGCGGTTGCGTAATGGTTCAAAAAACATAAACAACACACTCGCCGAAGCTTACGAGACGTCGTAATTGTTCGAAAACAACAAAAAACGTCAAAACTCGAATCAACCCGCTCGCATGAATGGGACAGCCCAAACGACCGGGAAAACGATAAAAACGACGCTCCATATTCGAGAAATGATTAAAAAAGAACCAACGGAGAAAAGGAACGAGACCAAGTTCGCGGCACGTACCGTGTCTCGTTTAAAAAGAGAACTATCCTACCGGAGCGTGAATGAAAAACGCGCCCGCTACGGCCGCCTAACCGTAATCTGAGCGTTATTATTTTTATTTTTCGACTGCCTGTAACTTTTTTATTATTATTTCGTCTTATTCGTCTTATTATTATTTCTGTTATTTTATTCGTTTAACGTGCGTCGTATGTAGGTCAGGAGGTGTGGATTTTTTGGTTTTTCGTCGCAAGGCCGCGGCGGCGTTTGCTTGTTTTGTGGCGAGATGCGTATCGTATTGTAATTACAGTGGTCCGGATTGCTTACGCTTTTACGTGTCTTAAATTTTGCACTGTACTTCCATCTTATCTGATAAAAATCCAGTAATACTAATATTTTTTTATACACTACAACTTAGACCTTGACGGCTATCTCACCTGGTGGTAAGTGATGATGCTGTACACGATGGTAGGGGACTAACCTGTTAGTAGTATGGTAAACCCACGCTCCCAAATAGTTTCTACGCGACATCGTGCCGGAACGCTAAATCGCTTGGCGACACGTCTTTGTCGGTAGGGTGGTAACTAGCCATGGCCGAAGCCTCCCACTAGACAAGGTTTGGATCCTGCTGAAGTTTAAAAGGATAATATTCTGATACTATATCTCATACTTTTAGTATTTATTAAAATAATAGGTTTTTTTTTAATTTATTTGTTTCGCCAAAACCTTTTACATTACACGATTCAGTACCTTGCACTAAGGTACAGCACAAAAATACCACTTGGAAACACCGCATGGAAATATTGTTAATCACCTTATCACTAGTAACTAAACTATAAAATATACTAAGATAAAAATAAAATAATGACAGAAAATTAATTAAACCAAAACTCAACGCACTTAAACTACTAACTGAAACTATGACTTAAAACTAAATAATAATTAATAAATATTAACATAAACTGTCAGTGAATATTATACACAGATATTGACAATTAGTAAATACAAAATTAAACTAAATACACCCAATTCTCTTGCTCCTGTGCCTTCGGAGGACTTCCGGGTGATGGAAGCGGGGCACTCCATCACTCACAGTACGGTCCTCAAGTTGGCTGGTGTGCTGTGGTTCCGACACACCTCTAACAGGCGAAACTGGGCACGTTGTGCCGTGCCCGAGGAGTGTCTGCTGCGGCGGTCGCCCGCTGGTGGAGTCACGGTTGTATGCGAAAGCTTTCCCGTGGCTCCACCATACAGCGGTGAGTAGAAACACGTGGGGGTTTTAGTCAGTAGGAGTCTGACATAACCTCTGTGCCTCCCCGTGGCGCAGAGGTATCCATGAGGATTTACCCACGAAAAAAAAAAATACACCCAATACCTACTTAATATCTACTTTACTATACTTTGGGACATCCTGGCACAAGTAAAATAATTACTTAAAAGGATGTCCCAACAACGGATAAATGTTATGTAAAACGTATTTTTTGAATAAAAATTTTTTCATTTTTTTTTTCATTATTATTGAAGTATTTCAGTGAGATTTATTCCTTTTTATTATAATGAATGAGTGAATGGTTTATTCAAACTATGTAGTAAAGTGATAATGTTAACTGTCGCTTAGCAGTCAATCGGGAATATTGTGGAACTGTTCCATGACTAAAGAAACTAAAACTTATAACTTATACCTATAATTACATTTTGTTACTCCGTCTACAGAAGCGGTGATAGCCTAGTGGTTACGGCGTCAGCCTCCTAATCAGAGGTCGGCGGTTCGAATCCGGGCACGCTCTAACATTTCGGAGTTATGTGCGTTTTTAAAAATTAAAATATCACTTGCTTCAACGGTGAAGGAAAACATCGTGAGGAAACCTGCACGCCTGACGCCGCAGTTCTCCATAATGTTCTCAAAGACGTGTGAAGTATGCCAATCCGCACATGGCCAGCGTGGTGGACTATGACCAAACCCTTCTCATATTGGGAGGAGACCCGCGCTCTGTAGTGAGCCGGTAATGGGTTGATCATGATGATGATGACTCCGTCTATTGTAGATAGATTATCAGATGTTACATACAAATCAAATCCAAAATAGCTTTATTGATATAAGCCTATTACAGGCATCTATGAATCGGTCATATATATCACATTTTTCATTATTTCTATTAGTGAAGTGATGGTGATAACTAAACTCGCCAACTTGTAACTAAAGCTAAGAAGTTTCAAATCGCGCCCAGGTCTAAGAAGCAACCCACAACAAATTTAGCCGGACTATTTTTGTTATCACCATCTCACATGATCAATAATAAATTATAGTACATATGGAGATGGAGCAATTCACAGGCAAGCTTTTTTATCGTTTAATAAGGTAAGATCGGTTTATAAAATGCAGCTAATAAAATAAGGCAATTCAATCTACTATCGATATTAATGGTGCAGAAAAGTTTTTATAGCATATGAACTTTTTTTTTTTTTATCCACTACAAGTTAGCCCTTGACGGCAATCTCACCTGATGGTAAGTGATGATGCAATCTAAGATGGTAGCGGGCTAACCTGTTAGGGGTATGGTAAAGCCATACTCCTAATTGGTTTCTACACGACATCGTGCCGGAACGCTAAATCGCTTGGCGACACGCCTTTGTCGGTAGGGTGGTAACTAGCCACGGCCGCAGCCTCCCACCAGACCAGACTCGAGCCGGGAATCGAAACCAGGACCTCCAACTTTATAATGCAAAAGCGCGCGCTGCGCCACGGAGGTCGTCACTAATTTCGTTTTAATTACCCTTGGTTTCTTCGAGCCCTAGGGCTCAAAATTTCTTTTGGCAGCGCTTCTCTCCGAAGCTCGCCAAGCCAAACAGCCCGGTTACGCTGTGGCAACCAATAGGGTTAGCACAGCTAATAGTTATCACCATCAAATCAGTACTTTGTAAATTATTGACAGTATTTATATATTCAAAAGCGCCTTTTAAAGGACTATTTGAATAAAGATTACTTGATTTTGAATTTGAATAGTCAGTCCGATGACGTTTAGAGAGTAGCAATCCCACTTTCTTGTTGGTATCGATTTCAAAGCTGGTATCGATAAAAGAAGCAATTAGATCAGCATTACGATGTACCCATTGTTGGTCGAAGCAACCAATTTAGGGTCAGCTCTAGCGGTGGCATATTCAACTTATTTGTATCTCGTTCAACAATCGCAACTGTAATCACATTGCTTCGAGAATTGTCTATTGGAAAGCAGATTGTTTAATTTCTCTTCGCTATTCAAATTTTAATTAGAGGCCTAAGTATTTTATTTTTTTATTTGGTGCCTTGACCTGGTTGTAAATTAGTGCAATTTATTTATTTATTTATTTATTTAATTTTAATTTAATTAGAACGGACAATATCCAATAACACTAATTAAATGATTACACATAATAACATTATAAGTCTAAACAAAACAAATATACACTAAAAACAAAAAAAACAGAGAGAGTCATAGTGGTATTATAATTTTCGGAAAACTGCAAGCATTGGCTTACGATTGTATTCCATTGGCCTGCAAATATAAATCTGTCTATTTATTTACGACTCATCGTTGTCACAACAAATAGACGTTCTATCAACCCATTGCCGGCTCACTACAGAGCACGGGTCTCCTCTCAATATGAGAAGGGTTTGGCCATAGTCCACCACGCTGGCCATGTGCAGATTGGCAGACTTAACACGCCTTTGAGAACATTATGGAGAACTACAGGCATGCAGGTTTCCTCACGATGTTTTCCTTCACCGTTGAAGCAAGTTTAATTGCTTAAACACGCACGTAACTCTGAAAAGTTATAGGCGTGCCCGCGTTTGAATCCCCGACCTCTGATTATGAGGTTGACGTCCTACCACTAGGCTATCACAGCTTCTTACTTTCACTTTATGCAACTGTTTTATATATCAAAATATACATTAAAATATCAAAAAGGATTATAGTCGTAGATAAAATACTGTTGGATGCGACATCATCTCTGTTTGTTTGGTTGTTTTTTCTTTTTTTTTAATCCCACCGAAACCATTTTATTTTATATGTATGAGCCTCCTTGACGCGTTCGGCAATGTCGGAATGACTGCTTGACATGTTGTTTTTATACACCACAAGTTAGCGCTTGAAGGCATCTCACCTGATGGTAAGTGATGATGCGGTCTAGGATGGTAGCGGGCTAAACTGTTAAGGGTATGGTAAACCCACACTCCAAATTGGTTTCAACGCGACATCGTGTCAGAACGCTAAATCGCTGGGCGACATGTTTTGTCGGGAGGGTGGTTACTAGCCACGGTCGAAAACTCCCACCAGACCAGACTCGAGCCGGGAATCGAACCCAGGACCTCCAACTTCATAATGCGACAGCGCGCGTGCTGCGCCACGTAGATCATCGCATACATGTGAGATGAAGATGAATTAAAACCAAATTTGGTTTTAAAAGTTCGGTTGCAAGGCGCATAGTACAAACCCTGATTTCATCACCACAGTAACGAAATAGGCTTTTCAAAACAAAATATTGATCACAAGATCGGTTTAACTATTGAACCGTGCATTGGAGATTAAAGTTAGTTTTTGGGTGCTTTTCCGGGATCAAATTTATCCCATGTCCGTCCTTATAGATTAGCTTGGATAAGAGCTTGGGCGAGGCCTACGCCGTAGAGGCGCAAATTAGTTTATAAGTTAAGTTTAATATTATAAAACGGTTAAGATATAAAACTTTTTTGTCCACGCTTAAGACATTGGTATAATCAAATAAAAAAAAATATCAATCAACAAACTGACACTTTCTAATTTTACTTATAATAATCGTTAAACTCTTAATATTTTGTCTCAGTTTACGTATTTAGTCATCTTTTATGTTTAAATATTATTAGATACACTTTTCTCATGTCTTTTTATATTTCTTCCATCATCATCATCATCATGATCAACCTATTGCCGGCTTACTGCAGAGCACGGGTCTCCTCTCAATATGAGAAGGGTTTGGCCATAGTCCACCACGCTGGCCATTTGCATATTGGCAGACTTCACACGCTTTTGAGAATATTATAGAGAACTCTTAGACATGCAGCTTTCCACACTATGTTTTCCTTCACCGTTGAAGCAAGTGATATTTTATTTGCTTAAAAACTCACATAACTCCGAAAAGTTAGACGTGCGTGCCTGGGATCGAACCCCCCCCCACTCTAATTGGAGGTTGACGTCCTTACCACAAGGCTATCACAAACCCAGGACTTCATAATAAGGTACAATTTGGCGGTCTTAACGCTAAATAGGGAACAATGAATATTGCCTTATTAATCAAAGGTAACAATGAATATTGTCTAATTAAATTATATAAAACGTAAGCTTGTAGAAAAGTCCTACTATAGTGTAAAGGATTACGTAAATGATAAACAAGCATGGGTGTGAAATATTGCTCTAATAAGATAGCTCTTAATATAATGTTAAGGGGCATGTGAGATGGTGATAACAAAAAGAAAATTTACCTGGCTAAGTTTGTTTTGGGCTTCTTCTTAGACCGGGGCGCGTTTGGAACCCTCATAGCTTTAGTTTTAAGTTTACGAATGTAGTTATCACCATCAAATCACTACTTTGTAAATTATTGACGCGTCAAAAGCGCCTTTTAAAGGATTATTTGAATAAAGATTAATTGAATTTGAATTTGAATGAAAGGTAACAATGAATATTGCCTGATTAATGTAAGGTAGCAATGAACTTTGCCAGACTTTTGTATATGTTCTGTGGTCATCGGTCATTTTGACAGATGACATTATGGCGGTTGGATTTCAAGCTCTTGACGGAACATATCGTTAATGTGATATTTAAGAGTTATTAAAAGTATTTTAACAACACGAAGTCTTTCTACCTTGGTCCCTGACTACAGGCGAAAGTTATTAAAATAATATTTAAGTTGGCATTGAATAATTTTAGGCTTTTAGGGTTTAAACTGGTGGGAGGCTTCGGCCGTGGCTAGTTACCACCCTACCGACAAAACGTGTCGCCAAGCGATTTAGCGTTCCGGCACGATGTCGTGTAGAAACCAATTAGGAGTATGGGCTTAACATACCCTAACAGGTTAGTCCGCTACCATCTTAGACCGCATCATCACTTACCATCAGGTGAGATGCCGTCAAGGGCTAACTTGTGGTGTATAAATAAAAAAATTTTTTTTGGTAGTCAGGATTTTCCATACTTGAGTACAATGGATAATGATCGTTGTTTGTGCTTAAGAAATGTTTACCTTATTTCTCTTTTCGTTTGCATGATTACAAACCCAATTTTGGGCTTAGATTATTTCTCTTACCCATTTTGAAGCAGCGCGCAGCGGTCCAAATTCTCAGACCGCAATATACTGGGTGGGAAGTAGGTAACCGGTTAAATTCAGACAATGGCCGATTCTATATCTACCCTTTTAGGCATAACTTTTTTCGTGGAATGGCTACAGCTAAAACCCTAATAACGAAATAAAATGGCGTGTCTATATTTATGATTATCAAGCAATTCCGAGGCAATAATCTAGATTCTTATTTAAACAAAAATTAAAAAAAAATATTCAAAATATTTCAATAGTCTAACTATTGGAATATTTTGAAGTTAGGAAAATTATTCATGGTTTTAAATCAAATCAAAACCTAACTTATTTATTCATGTAGTACAGGCATCCATGAAACGATCATACATATATCCTTAATTAATGTCATACAATAATAGTAAAAGCCCGCCAAATCACAGTAAAACAGCATCGAGGGTACAAGGAAGGTACGAGGCTCGCCTCTACTATCTGTGGTAGTAGGTAGACATTGATTAACAATAGACAAACAGGATATAAACACTCCACAGATTATAATTAGTTATGAAGGAATATACGTTACACGTGGGATTAATGACACAGATCACGCAATTTACGTTTTACGTGCAGTTTAACTTTAGATATTGCGAATGATAACTTATTTAATGGTAAATACCCAACCGGAAATGGCTACGTAAATTTTCAATCATCAAACGCGTAGTGTTTACATCCTCTTTGTGTTAGATATGACGACGTTTAATACGCCGTAGTGTTTATATCCTCTTTATTAACAATGTCTACCTACTCCCACAGATTGTAGTTCATTTATTAGCTACTTATGTACTCGTAAATTCACATAACCATTCGAACACAAACAGCTCGCCAATACTTAATGTATTTAGTCATCGTTCCCAGTAAAAAGTAAAAATAACTTTGACCAGACTCTGCATCTCAGTCTCAAGGCCAAATCCTGACTCCTGGCGAGCGAGACGAACATAAGTAACGCTAACTAGCGCAACAGGGACAGAAAACATAGTGTCTTCGTCCTTTGAAAAGGGAAAGTGGTAGTTAAACCACTGGCGAGAGTGAGATGAAAAAATGTCCGAAGGGCAGAACGGGACAGTTGTTATTAATAAGTGTAAGTTGGAAAGGGATGGAAGAGGAGGAACCGGTTAATTTTGAAGGGCTCGCGGTCCAAGCTGATGCTGCTAAGAGTTGATGTTTATGATTATGTATTGATTCCAACTGAGTTATGATGCTTTGGTTGGACAAAGAAAAAAGGTTTGTTGCTAGGTCAAGTGTCGTATTACTTTATTATCTAGATTCTTATTATCTATGTTACTAGTCGACGCCCGCGTAGATTAGGGGTTTTTTAAAACTTCTATGGAACAAGCTACCAGTTCGAGGAAAATTTCTCTGGCAAGCTGAAACTATAGTAATGGTTCATTGTCGTGAAATTCAGTTTTTCATAAATCTCGCGGGAAATTAACGGGATAAAAAGTATCCTATGTGCATCTCCTGATTCAAAGTTAGCTCCCAACTGATTTTCAGCCAAATCGGTTCAGCCGTTCTCGAGTTATAAATAGTGTAACATGACTTTCTTTTATATATATAGTTTTTGACGACCTTCGTGGCGCAGCGCGTGCGCTGTTGCATTTTAAAGTTGGAGGTCCTGGGTTCGATTCCCGGCTCGAGTCTGGTCTGGTGGGAGGCTTCGGCCGTGGCTAGTTACCACCCTACCGACAAAGACGTGTCGCCAAGCGCTTTAGCGTTCCGGCACGAATGTCGCGTAGAAACCAATTAGGAGTGTGGGTTTACCATACCCCTAACAGGTTAGCCCGCTACGATCTAAGACTGCATCATCACTTATCATCAGGTGAGATTGCCGTCAAGGGCTAACTTGTAGTGGATTAAAAAAAAAGCCGTTCTCGAGTTATAAATAGTAACTTGTTGACTTGGCTGCATCTGAGCAAGGATTGAGGTAATCTAAAAGAACCAAAAAATTATCTTCTACGGCCCTCCTCTGGGTCTCCTCTTGGCATGAGAAGAAGGTTGGGATCGTAGTCAACCACGTGCGGATTGTTACTAGACTAGTTTTTTTTTTTTTTAAACTTTATTGTACAAAAAAAAACTGTACAAAAGGCGAACTTAATGCTAAAAGCATTCTCCACCAGTCAACCTTGGTACATTATGAAAACTAATGGTAGGCGCACGACCAAAAAAAAAAAAGTAAATATATAAAAATAATAGATACCATAATATAATAATAAATTAATAATATAATAATAAATAAATACCTACAGATAATTAAAAATATATAAATATAAAAAAAAAACAAAGAAAAAAAGAGTTACTATGTTCTTTAAGAGCTTTATCAAGAAATTCATGCAAGCAGGTTTCCTTAAGATGTTTTCCTTAACAGTGATGTTTAATTTGTTCAATTAAAAAGCAAATAAATCAGATGATTGAGAAAAAAGTGTCAGGAATTGACCCCCCCCCTACCCTCTCAAAAGGGAGGTCAATTCTTAACCCTTAAAATTACACCGATTACCTCAATTTACATATATCTTTCTTTACTATTGTAAGCTTTCGCCTGTAGTCAGGAACCAAAGTAGAAAGACTTCGTGTTGTTAAAATACTTTTAATAACCTATAATTATTATATATAATTATATTTCTATAAATATTCCATTCACAATCACAATATTTTCCGTCAAGCGCTTGAACTCCAACGCCATTATGTTATTTGTCAAAAATTACCGATGGCCACTTACAACATATACAAAAGTCAGGCAATACTCCTTGGTACCTTTCATAATATGCAATGTCACCTTAGTACACAGATTGGGCACATCGTGATGTTCCAATGAAGGTTGGCGCTCCAAGGGGTTACACGTTATTAATTGGGACTGGGAGACGTTGGCGGCTAGACTTGCACATCGATAAACTTCTTAACCCAGGCAAATTACATAACTGTGATTTTCTTAATAAAACAACCCGCAAATCCAACCTAGTATCTAGAAATCCGTAATGGGGCTACATTCTAGTAAAATAAAAAATCATTGATTCTTAATATGTTTTTAAAACCAAATAATAAAATAGAACATATATATACATATATACCACCCAAATGGGGAAGGCTTTAGGAAGGAGAACTATTTATGACTTATAACTCAATTTTTTTTTTTACCCCACCTGAAAATCGAATCCAAGACCTCCTGATGTGTGATCGAATATGTGAACCATAACCATTTTTTTAAATCATCGATTCTTAGTATATGTTTAAAAATAATCTAGCTATTCAAAGGGGGAACGCTGCCAGTATCTTTGGAACCTTGCCTAAAGGGACTCCTTTTAATAATATATTTTAGTTATGATGTTAAATATTTTTTATTTTTTAAGATTTTTAGTTTTAGGTTAATCTAAGTTTTATTTTAAGTAATATATGTATTCCTAACAACTAATTGTCACGAAATAAAAACGAAACTTTTTCTACAAACCAAAGTAATCAAATGCTATATATTCTGTCATATCTTAGTTTTTGTTTAAAAAATACATTGTAACATATAACGAATCGGAAAAACACGTCAGGATTTATATCGTTTCTTTTAAGAGCAAAAAATAATTTACAACTCGAACATTAAAAACATATTAATGTAAACAACTTTTATACTATCTTAACACCAAGTTATATGTAAGTCCAAACTGGTAGGTAATTGTTAGTGTATTAAAAACTTATGTTTAAGCGAAAATATGCTATATATTTTTTAAAGCTAAGGTAGGTTGGTTTTTCTCTACAAGTCCTAGTTAGTATAGCTGTATACCCAACTAGAGCCTTAATGGCGCAGTGGCGAGCGCTACAGTCTTATAAGGAGGTGGTGGGTTCGATGTCGCAACAAGAATAGTGACACTGGATTTACTAATGAATAGAAGCAGGCGTTACTTTGCGGAAGTCCATGATAAACAATAAATAGCAAGTATAATTTGCTATATTCCCCGACAACCGGGAAATTAGTATAGTATAACACCACACAAAATCCTCCACTAGCAAAGCTTCTTTGCTTGTCGCGCTTGTGAAGTCAACATCTCCTGAGGATGATCCGGTGTCGGGTCGAAACGTGCGTAGAGGTTCTAGTGGAGGATTTTGTGTGATGTTATACTATACTAATCTCCCGGTTGTCGGCGGAATATAGCAAATTATACTTGCTGTTTATTGTTTAACTGGATTTATTGTTTATTTTTACATTGGCGGTACCATCTCGTGCTACTCTTCCTCTTATTCTTCTGAGTTGATAATGATTTATTTTAATTTGGTAATGTAAGTAGGTAATTTAAATAAAATTCATAAGAAGATGAAAAAAGAAAGTAAGCAAGGGTAATGTGACTTAACGGAGTAACTGAAATAATCACTTTTGGTTTAACGACTTCCGTGGCGCTAGGTTCGATTCCCGGCTCGAGTCTGCCTAGTTGCCACCAAACCGACAAAGACGTGTAGCCAAGCGATTAAACGTTCCGGCACGATATCGTGTAGAAACCAATTAGAATTAGGAGTACGGGTTTACCATACCGCTAACAGGTTAGCCCGCTACCATCTTAGACCGCATCATCACTTACCATCAGGTGCGATGCCGTCAAGGGCTAACTTGTGGTGTATAAAAAAAAGTCAGTAATAAATAAATATAGTTAGGTAGGTATAGATAGCGTCGACTACAATAATATCGAGCAGTGAGCAGCCTAGACTGTTTATGCAAGAGACGGGTTCCATATCCGCGGCGAGCGACCGCATCATCACTTACCATCAGGTGAGATGCCGTCAAGGGCTGACTTGTGGTGTATAAAAAATAGAAACCAAAATCAAAAAAAAATATTGTATCCAAGATATCGGATACGTTCCTATACAGAATTCCCTAATCATCATCATCATGATCAACCCATTACCGGCTCACTACAGAGCACGGGTCTCCTCTCAATATGAGAAGTGTTTGGTCATAGTCCACCACGCTGGCCATGTGCGGATTGGCAGACTTCACACACCTTTGAGAACATTATGGAGAACTCTCAGGCGTGCAGGTTTCCTCACGATGTTTTCCTTTCCTTTAAACGCACATAACTTCGTGAAAAGTTAGTGGTGCGTGCCCGGATTCGAACCGCCGACCTCTGATTAAGAGGCTGACGCCCTAACCACTAGGCTATCACAAATTTCAATTCCCTATTTTGAATTCCCTAATAGATGATCATAATTAATATGTATATATCATCGAAAGGCAAATAAGCGCCGATAGCACATTATTGCCAACCGCATCCCGTGGAGTGCAGTTTACAGAACGCCCCGCTGTCCGCTGATTCGCGGCATCGGGTCAGCCAAGCTCAAGGTCAGGGAAGCTGGCACAGAAAAACCATGGAGCGGCAGGACTACATTTTAAGAGCATCCTCCACAACCCTTCACTTCCAAAAATGAAAAGGTGAAGAAATTAAAACCCAAATTCAAAGTTCAAGTGAGAAAGAACACATTTTAAGAGCATCCTCCATAATCATTCTTCACTACTTCCAAATAATGTAAAGGTGAAGAAATTAAATCCCAAATTGAAATCATAGTGCAGGTGAGAAAGATATTATCCTCAGTAGAAATTTCCCGGTAGAAGCCACGCCAAAGTTTAGTCTATATCGCCTTAATCATTTCAAAAATGATCACCGCCATGTTTCGACTGGGGAAACTCTCAGATCGCTTAGACGAATATAAGAGACGATTTCGGACAATTGTTTAAATACTCGTAAATAAAACGGAATGGCCTGAAAAAAAAAAACAAATAAATCTCCATTTCTTTTATGTGTAAAATAGAAGTGTTTATCAAGAAAGCGTTTTACAAAAATTTATTCCTTAAAGGCGTAAAAAATTTTTGTAAGATTAGATTAGAAACGACAATTCATATGATTATGAAATTAGTGAAATTATTTTATTGTTATATTGATAGATGCACGATGTATTTACCCTAATAAACGTTTTTTTATAAAACAACAAAAAAATATAGTTTTGTATTACTGGATACACTTTCTTCAAGTATTTTTATATTTCTTTATTGTAACCTAATTTATAAATGTTGTGTTTACTTTTAAATGGGCACTACGACTACATTTAGTAAGTTCTTAAGAATAAGTACTATTTTTACTGTAATAATAAAACTGTATTACTGTAAACTGTATTAATAAAATAAACAACACAATAAATATAATAAAAAATAAAATAAAAAAAGACACACTCACCACTCACACTCATACGCTTTCTCTTTTACACACTTACACACACTGTTGTACTTATATTAATGTTACTAAATCTTAAACTTGCTTAATTTGTTTGGTCTCCTCAAACCTAAAAGTAAATTGTTAAGTGGGATTGTAAACTTATTTGGCTTTATTTTAGCATTAAGTATGATTACAAATAAATGAATAAAACAAAATAAAAACAAACTTTTGAGTTGGAAATATCAAAGGACACCGTCAGTACTATTTTGTACTTCCCCAACTGTACAACATGCCCCAAATTAATCATAAGTACCTTGTTTAAAAGCTTTAAAGACTTTAACATCAAATTAATTAAAGGGACATCAAATGCGTGTCCATCGAAATATGCGACACTACTCGAGCGCTCTCAACGTTTGAAACCACTTTATCCCATAATTAGAAGGCGAGAAAACGCTTAAAAAAATATCTCCACCACCATTCATTTGCACTGAGAAGAGACACCAAAAACCCCTCAGGCTGCCCGCACATTGGTGTCGTGGTTTCGCGTGAGCAACTAAAATAAAGCCAGCGAAATGAATCGATTTACATAACAGAGTTGTTATGGGATCTTAGACCACTTGCAGCATTTAGCATTAAGATTGTATTTAAGAAACATTTTTAAGTGACGTAAAGAGTGTAAGAGAAATAGTATAACGATACTATAACACCAGCTCTAATGAACCTATGCGAGTCAGATCTTTATCTTGTCATTAGGGCTAATTTAGTTACAACATTTGATTTTACATTTTTTTTTTGTTCCATTCGGCATTAAGTATAAGGATATTCAACGCAAACAGGCCAGTTACACCTTTTTTTGTAATTTGAAATAACTTATCGCTTCTTATGTTTTTTTTTTTTTTTATCCACTACAAGTAAGCCCTTGACGACAATCTCACCTGATGGTAAGTGATGATGCAGTCTTAGATGGTAGCGGGCTAACCTGTTAGGGGCATGGTAAATCCACACTCGTAATTGGTTTCTACGAGACATCGTGCCGGAACGCTAAATCGCTTGGCGACACGTCTTTGTCGGTAGGGTGGTAACTAGCCACGGCTGAAGCCTCCCACCAGACCAGACTCGAGCTGGGAATCGAACCCAGGACCTCCAACTTTAAAATGCAACAGCGCACGCGCTGCGCCACGGAGGTCGTCAAAAATGTATGTATACATTATTATCACGATATTTTTTGGAAAAAATCAATACAACAAGATTGTCATCTTGTCATTATCATTATCCACAAATCTATTAGTGTTTCATTACTGGATACAAAAATCTCCGCTCATAGAAAACAAGGCACGCTTCTCTGATGAGTGTTGACGTTTAAACGACTATTATCAAATATTACAGATATTAACCGAAAGTTAGGTGACACCCACTTCATGGGCAATCTTTCAACTTGTCTTGTCAAGTTACCCAAAACTGACGCTATAATTATTGACACGAACAAATAAATTATTAACCTGACATGGTAGTTGAAAGAAACGGCCGCCAACGAAACTGACCTGGTCGGTCGCTCAAGCGATTTTCACTTAAATCGTAGTCGCGCGAAATCAACCGATGTGCGGCCAACCTCACTCAGTTTAGTGAAAAGTAACGAGACCAGCAATTAAAGTTGCGAACTTGTTAAAACTTGAAGGGAAGCAAAGGTAACGGGGGGCGGTGTGGTAACAAAGGACCCCACAGTGCCCCGGTAATTAAAACCCCATAATGTATTTATTTATTTGGGTTTACAAACAAAGTCACAGTATAATATATAACAATCAAACTTACACCTAATATAATAATATTGACGTGATATAGTAATATTGACCTACCTAATATAGTACCTAATATAGTAATATTGACGTGACGTGGTTGACGGCACGGTTAATAAACCGTGCCGTCAACCACGTAAACCACAGATACATTTTAAGTGGACCGTTTACAAAAAACCAAATTAACTTTACATAAAAAAAAAACTAATTTACTTTACTAAAAAAAAAAAACAAAAACCGCAAAGATACGGAAATCTTACAACTTAGAAATGAATAATATATTATTTTTTAACTTAACTTAACTAAATGTACAAAAGACACTGTAGCGGTATCTAAATCACCATGCTAGAAGGACTCCTAAGTTTATAAGTAATTCTTGCATCGCGCTATCGAAGTTTTTATACGCAAGCTCTATGATACAACATCAACCGTCCGACCCCCTCGGTATCCCAAAGGTCGCCTAAGCCAAGGTTCGGCCTCACAGGAGGCGTTAGGCAGACGTTCCCTTAGTTTCTTCGAGCCCATGGGTCAAAATTTCTTTTGGTAGAGCTTCTTTCCGAAGCTCGCCAAACAGTCCGGTTACGCTGTGGCAACCAATAGGGTTAGCACAGCTAATAGACAGTCTGAAAAAAAACAACTTCCGAAAATAAAGGGTTAGACCAACAGCCCCCGGGTTTAACACTGGTTCGGAGAAAGATCTTCCAGTTATGACTACCAACCAACACTCCATAGTCCTCCCTATCTCTGTCCTCAAGTCATCATTTAGCAATAATTGTATACACGTACTAAAATGAAATGCGTTATTGACACAGGTATAAGCTGTGATAGCCTAGTGGTTAAGACGTCCGCCTCTTAATCACAGGTTTGCGCCTGGAGCACGCACCTCTAACTTTTCGGAGTTATGTGCGTTCTTGCAATAAAAATATCATTTGCTTCAACGTTGAAGGAAAACGTTGTGAGGAAACTTGCGTGCCTGAGAGTTATCCATAATGTTCTCAAAGGAGTGTGGAGTCTGCTAATCATCGAAATGTTTTTTTCAATTGGAAAAGTTTAGGAAATTTTTTAAACTGTCTTCGATAATCTAGTTTTACTACTTTACTTTGAATAATGCGTTAAAATCAAGTAAGTGTTTTAGTGGGTACTGAGGCAACTCCACAGTTCTCAGTGTTTCTGTTCTCAAGTCAACATTTACCAATAAGTATTTGCGTCCACACACACACACACGAAATCATCTCGCGCCCGCGAACCTGTGTGGGTGTGTCGTACACACTGCACAAGAATGCAACGCGTTGTTGACACAGCCAACTCCGATATTCCTTTATTTATTGCTATAAAAACCCTTTAAACAATCACCAAACAAATTTAAACCTTAATTTCTAACACAAAAAGTCTCATTCCAATTGCCGTTGGACAATCTTACATCTTTACAATTTCATTAATTATAAACATTAGTTCATTTCAATTAAAGTTCTATGTATGAGTGTTAAAGTTTATTTTTGTTTGTGTAGTTTTGCGCGGTTACGACTGAATAGTTTTGGCAGGGTCAGTTATATTTAAATAAGGATTTATGCTCTGTGTCTGGCATTTTGGCGAGATTCGTGGATAAAGAATCGTAGAGGATTAAAAACGCGAGATCTGTCCATAGATTTTGGACCCACAATGGTGCCGGACCAATGAGTTATCACAGCCTTGAGACGGGTTCCAAGACTTGCTTCATATACCTATCCTATAGAATTGTATTTATTTTCACTTAGATAACTCTCGTGTAGTTGTTAGTACGTTTGACTCCGATTCACGAGGTACTTGGTTCGACTGCTGTGCCAAAAGAATATATTATTTTTTCTAAGAAATTCCTTAAAGTTATAGTAGCTATGCCTCAAGAAGCGTGACAATTTTCTTATACACCACAAGTTAGCCATTGACGGCTATCTCACCTGATGGTAAGTGATGATGAAGTCTAAGATAGTAGCGAGCTAACCTGTAAGAGGGTAAGATTAACCCTAGTTAGTTTTTACGCGACATCGTACCGGAAATCTAAATCGCTTGGCGACACGTCGTTGTCGGTAGGGTGGTAAACAGCCACGGCCAAAGCATCCCACCAGAACCAATTCGAGTAAGGAATCGAATCCAGTATCTCCAACTTTATGATGCGAAAAAATGTAAATCATTAAACCATAAAAGTCATCATCATCATCATCATCATGATTAATCCATGTCCGGGTCACTACAGGGCACGGGTCTATGAGAAGGGTTTGGCCATATCCACCACGCTGGCCATGTGCAGATTGGCAGATTTCACACGCTTTTGAGAACATGATAGAGAACTCTCAGGCGTGTAGGCTTCCTCACGATGTTTTCCTTCACCGTTGAAGTGATGTTTTAACTGCTTAAAAAACGCACATAACTCCGAAAAGTTAGAAGTGCGTGTCTGGAATCGAACCTCCGACCTCCGATTAAGAAGCGGACGTACTAGCTACTAGGCTATCACAGCTCTCACCATAAAAGTAATCGTGACTTAATGATGATTTTTCCGTGTAAAAGCGCAATAAATCATAAAACTACCTTTATAATTAAATATCATTCCACCATTTAATCACGCACCCAAATCTCTATAACAAACAAAGATCGTCTAACCGGATAATATAACTGCCAAGATGTTTTCTTCCACCATTGATTCAAATCGTAAAGGAAATCGAAAGTATGATATCTAAAACTATCGAACGACCAAAAAACACTGGTAACTTTCATTAAATCTTTCCCACCGCACTTCGGACCTCCGAACCTGTTCTGATAGCATCCACGAAAAAAGAACAGATTATATTAATTTGGGATCCCCACAAAAAACGAAGATAGCCAAACGAGTAAAAAACCTAATGGCTACGAAAAAGAAAAAGGATTGATAAGGAAAAAAGACGAAATAACACACAAAAAAAAACAGAAACGCCGAAGAAAGGGTTTGACAGCTACAGGTGGCTACTATTCTGTAGTTTTTTGTTTTTGTAGTATAAAAACTTGTAAATAAAGTGTTTCCTTCTCTTTTTTTTCTGTAGTGGCGCACTATGAATAGCCACGGCAATATTAAGACGTAATACGGTGAGAAACAAATAAAAAAAAATCTTCATATGGAAAGGACAAGTGAAAAAAAAATCAAAAACAGTATGCCGTCAGCTATTTTGGAGATAATTCCTTATCGACAAACCTTTCTTACTTAAAAAGTCTACATTAGAGTCTAGGGGCATTTACTGTTCTTAATGTTCATTTATTATTTATTCAGGGAGTGGACTGGTATCGCAAGTGCCGCCCTGCTTTTAAACCTCGCGAGAGACAAGGCGAAATATGCCATTCTGACTGCCAACCTTCACTAGTTGGAGAGGCACGAGAAGAATGTTCATTTGTTATGGGGCAATAGTAACATGTTTCAACAACAAATGAACATGAAGAAAAGTTACCACCCACTACAATCATTGGGTTGGTTGGTAGAGGGCTAACCTGTTAGGGTATATGGTAAACCCATACTCCTAATTGGTTTCTACACGACATCGTGTCGGAACGCTAAATCGCTTGGCGACACGTCTTTGTCGGTAGGGTGGTAACCAGCCACGGCTGAAGCCTCCCACCAGATCAGACTCGAGCCGGGAATCGAACCCCGTATAGTGTTGTAACTGTGATAACTTACGCAGATTATTGGGATATTCTTCTGTCTGCACTTTAGACAACCTAACAAATAATTTCGATAGATTTCCTAGAATTATCATTAAACCTAGAAATCTACCTTTACCAAAAGTATTTAAACACAATTTAAATGTATATTGTTTAACAGCTGTGTACGTACTTTTATCTAACTCGTTTAAATAAGTCGATAATAACGTAATTGTTGGTACAGTTATTACAGGATTTACAAGAAGTTTTGCTGCATGGAATGCGCAGTGCATGATCAAAGTTGTCCTCTATTTATAGAGAACTGGTGTCCCGTTGCCGAAGTGCACCTTTTTTGCTCTTGCTGCACGTGATTGTAGTACAACATAATGCTGTGGGTTTATTTTTATCGATGCTCAAGCGAACCCTACGACGTTTTAATGCCAGAGACGTAAGTTATTGAAAGGCAAAGTAGTTATGATTGCAAATATCTGGTACCTTAGGTGCAAAAAGTTTTATTACTTTCAATATCCTACAAGATCACTTGTATGACTCTTTTATCGTATACATGTTGTTTCTTGAACTTTCTTCATCATACATTCTTGTTCCATCTCTGTCTACAGTAATTTGTTCATCATGTAGGTTATTATTGTTTCTTGTTGTTTATTTTTACAGAGTGCTTTTTATGATGTTTATATTTCTAGGGGACAAAAAATGAAAAAATATTTATATCACTAAAAACACAGTTATACAGTTTTACAGTTTTCCAATGGTAAAGACACTTGGTAATCCTGTCTCGTGGGTACCTTAAAATCTATATCTTTATTCGATTTTTGATGATTATTGGCTTACAACTTTTTAAGTCAACTTGTCAAAACATTTTTTCGAATCAAATCAAAAATAGCTTCATTCACATAAACCTATAACAGGTTACTATGAATCGTTCATTTCATTATTTCTATTCGTGAAGATAGTGATAACTACACTCGACAATTTAATACTAAAGCTGAGAGGGTTCAAATCCTCAAAAAACTTAGCCGGAATGGACTTTCAAGTCAACATTACTTAAGTGTCCTGAAATGGACAAGGTTTGAAGAAAATTGATTGAAATGCTATATATATAAAGAACCAATCAAAATTTAATCCTCACAGAAAATCACCCTGTATAAACGCTTGACATAATATATTCCCGGTGTCAACGGAGTCCGGTCAAAAATTCCTCGTGAGGAACATTTTTTTTTTAATTTATTTTTTTCGAATGCAGATATTTTATTAAGCGGACAGAAGAATAGATCGTTTAGAAAGAGTTAATTGGCATTTGTTTGGTTTCTATATTCTTTGCGGATCTTAAATATCTTGCGGAAGTGTGCAATCTGCCTTTTACTGCGTAATGTGAATCTTCACTTTTGAAAACTTTGCACAGAAATATACATATCGTGTTCCATTGGATATAGGTTTCCTCTCATAGATTAGGGTACAGCACTAACCCAAACATTATATGGGCAGCATGAGTAACATCCGTTCTGAACCTGTCAGTGGGGGTATACAATGTGATATTTAATTTATTATCTGTATATTTTTGAATGTTAAGTATTGTACACAACATTGGCTTCCTTAAAAATTAAAAAATTAATCGGTTAAGCCAAAGAGGATATAAACACTACATAGACCTATTAACTTGTTTTATCATTGATAAGCCTCGATTCTTCATAAGTAAGCTAATTACTCCTATAATAAAGGCTGCTTAAATGCCAGCTCAGGTCCTGAGTCTTCGTTAACGATGATTTTGTAACAATCAGAAAGCTGGAATATCTAGGACATACGCGCAACCTATTTTATTATAGTTTCAACTCATTTTTCAAGTCAAGATAATTGAGAAACGAAGGTTAGGCTGAAGGCCAATTTCCTGTCTGAAAAATCTGCGACTGTGGTTCAATACGAGTTCGAAGGCACTTTTTAGGACAGCAATTAATAAAGTACAGTAAATTTGAATGTTTTTTTTTTTGATTTGTTAGAAGAAGATAGAAATAATGACTTAGATCGTCAGCTTAGCTTGATCTTAGAACAAAATGTTAACGATTTTAATCCAGTCCTAATAATTGTATACCTAGGATTCATTGATTCCGTCAGGTAGTTTTTTTTTGGTGTTACATTTGATTAGATGTGTTTGGACCTCGCACTCAAATGAAATATACTTTTATATCAAGGATTAGATATAAGATATCAAACTCAAGGCCGAGGTATGTATCACTAGGCTGAATATTTATTTATTTAGTATCAAAAGTAGCAATAAAAAAGAAAAAGATTGTCAAGAAACACTTGTACTAGAAGTAATCCTGGGAGAATAGGCACCTACCAAAATAAATAAAAACAGGTTCAGTGCATTACATATATATTTGACTAGATATAAAATATAATACAATTTGATTAGGGAATGGAAACTTCCTCTAGGAGATGTATCTCGTAAAGGGTTCCGAAGATGGCCGAAGAACGCCGAACGTGCCCGAGCGCCCGCAGCGCGAACAGGTGTTCTACCCATCTTGTGATGACCGGACGTTTGTGTATAAGGAATCGAAATTCTTGATACTTGAGAAATTATCTTGTAGAGGTTGAGTAGTAACATAACAATTAATCAAATCAAACCGAAAACAAACATATAGTAGACACGTCAGAATCACTCATTAATATACAAACATTGTTTTATACATACTTATTTCATTTATTGTGAGGTAGTAAAGAAATATTGCCAAAGTAATTTGACATTCGTAAGAAGACATTACACTGTGAAACTAGAGAACCGCACTACTTTTATTATAATGAGGTTGAATATTTCCATATTGATATTTTGTATAACAGTATCATGCATTCAAAGGCTTTCTTTAGATTAAGGCTTAATGTCTTAATAAATATAATGTTAAGATTTTTTGATGAAGCTGAAATGAATGAAATCTAGCTTCCACTCCATTTTACACCCTTTTTTTTTTCACGCTGGGTAATGCGTTTACGCATCCCGTCCGGAAGCGGTATGTGGGACTCCCCGGCGGCCAGACTGGCGACCGGAATACCCACTAAAACCCAGCGATGTTCCTTCGCGTCGCCTGGTGGCTGGGTCAGGGGAACTACTATCAATAAGTTCAAAGTTTTTATAAAACGAAAGCTTGTAGAAAAATCATACGATATGAAGGATTATATAAACGATAAAAAAGCTTGGGTGTGAATTGCTCTATCTCCATAGGTACTATAGTTTATTATTCATTATGTGAGATGGTGATAACGAAAAAAAAAACCCCGGCTAAGTTTGTTGTGGGCTTCTACTTAGACCGGGGCGCGTTTGGAACCCTCATAGCTTTAGTTTTAAGTTTACGAATATAGTTATCACCATGAAATAACTACTAAGTAAATTATTGACGGGTCAAAAGTGCCTTTTTAAGGACTATTTGAGTAAAGATTATTTTGAATTTGAAATTTGAAAATTTGAACACTCGCGCACTCGACCGCGGCTCCATTTTGCACCCACTGTATGTCTGCACAAGAAAATAACATGTCTTGAACTATATACTATAAGAGTGGAAAGCATTCATATTTTTTTAAATTATCGTTTATTAGCATAAACTAATATATAAGAGACTAGTAATTAAATAAATCGGAAGTATCAAGCCATGTGCCTCCAACTACGCATTACACCTGGATACGCGATCGGAGGGTTAATAAAGAATGTCGGAGGCTGTTGTATCTGTGCCGGGATAAGCACATTATAGTATTTACACCGATTCCCCCCTCCCCTCCCTCGGGACTCCTTACTCCTTACCCTTTAGTGCAGGTTGCGTAAGACTTCCTTTCTAGATGTTATTGACCAAATTTTAAAAGCAGAGCTTTGATGGCCTATGATGATGGTATGATCATTTAAGCGTGTTCTCTCGCGGCTCAAAACTTGGATAATTTTAGTTGCATTGCCTGTCCGTCTGTCTACTTGTATTTTAACGTGGTACGGAATCGGATAGATTGATTCGAAATTATTGGAAATACGTTACCTATCATGATATCAATGCACTGTTTTTTTTATTAGTATATATTTTTTATTTAGACGTTTATTTAGGCTTTATTCTGACAACTCAGGCTTTTAGACACGTTACAAGAGGCATTTTACGAAAAGAATGTATGTTTTACTAAAACTATAAAAGCAAAAATTTGGATGGTTGATGATCCATTCACGCTAGAACGTATCTGGATGAAATTTAGCACTGGTATTTTTTTACTTTGGACATAAAATCCCTACCCCATCAGTTTCTACGCAATATCGTACCGAAACAGGTCGGGTTTAGGGTTAGGGTGGTAACCAGTCTTGGCCATCCTTCCACCAGAGGCTACTCCTTATCCGGATAAATATGCGGTTCCCGTGAGTTCTCGCTCATAAAAATGTACTTTTCGTCGCGAACGAAGTCTCGGGTGACAGCTAGTGAGAGAAAATTCGACGAAACTCGCTATCTGAAGCTAGTCACACTTAAGTGCCGGCTAACCAATTTAATCCGTAAATAATCGCGGTTTGTGCGCGCGTCGAATGCGCCCGCGCAGGCGCTGGCCCGTGACGTCACGCCCGCCGCCATTGTCTTTTTGTCAACCGCAACGCTCCCGGCTAACGGGCTGGCGACGTTAATCAGGCTACCCGACTTTGTTGCGAAAAGGTATTCTGTACATACTGTATAAATAGGTGTTCTAATAGAAGTTTCTTTTGTATAATTGTATATATGAATTTATTTACAGAGTTTTAATGAATTTTTAGCAGGCGCTTTAAAAGCATAGTCTTCCTCGTCGTTACCTTTTGCAGAGCGGTCGCTGCAAGTTTATAATCTCCTGGTACTTACAGAAATTGATGGCAGTAACATTGTATCGCAGTCGGGTTCACATTGACTCTCCAATACTTCTTACTCATAGGGTAACCTGCTATAGGTTTATCCTTTCCTTGTACGTCCAGATAGTAGGCGTGATGCGCGGCCAAGATACAGACAGACAGACAAACAAAAAATAAATGTTTTGAGCTCAGTATCGATAGTAAAGCATCCTCCGACAAAACATTTCAAAATATATTTAATGTTCAGAATTCGTCCTGTTACAGTTTTATTATACTATAGATTATTTATATTATAGGGTATATATTGGTATATTTATTTAATATTCATTACTGTTCTGTATTATTTATGTAATCTGGTTTATGTATTAATATGTAGTTATTCGTATGCAGGTTTATGTTTATACATTAAGCCACCTACTTTCTACTTCGAACTTAGAACCTCTACGCACGCTTCGTCGTAGTTCGTTTGAAGTCAACATCTCCCGAGGATGATCCGGTGTCGGGTCGAAACGTGCGTGGAAGTCGGGTCAAATGTGCGTGTCTAGTGGAAGATTTTGTGTGGTGTTATATTATACAAATATCCCGGTTGTAGGCGGAATATAGCAAATTATACTTGCTGTTTATTGTTTATCATGGACTTCCACAAAGTAACGCCTGCTTCATATTATATTCATTATTCTTTTTCTTTTCCCAATCCTAAGGTTTCCTAGCAGAGATCGCTACTAAGCGATAAGGCCGCGTTAGACGCGTCTAACTTACCACCTACTTCATTTAATAGCAATAAAATGATGGGATCGTTCGGCCTACCCGCGACCTCGTAATAAGGTTTGTGCCTGAATCTAATTCATTTATTATTAAAAGGAGAACAGACTGCTAGCTCTCATTTACCGCTGGCATGTCGTTTCCCGCAGACCAACGCTCAGACAGAGAGTTCAGGGTTGTCTATTTGTTTTTTGTATTAATATGCTATTTATTTTATTTATTTATTTATTTACAAACTTTTATTGTACACCACGAAAAAGGAAAAATAAAACAAAAAAAGACAGAAAATAATAGACATTAGTATACAATTTGGCGGCCTTATCGCTACATAGCGATAAGGCCGCTAAATCATATATTTATGGGGTGCCAGGTCGGGTAACCTCCACGTGTGCCCGGGTGCTGTGGGTCCCTCTTGATTCGTCCGGGGGGAAGAGCAGCATTCGGGCCGGTGCACCCTGGTAACATCGGTTAACAATTTCTTTTGTGCGAGATTGTTAGCCGATGGCCAATGACCCGACGCGGAGGGGGTCTCCGCGCGTCCCTCTGACCAAGCTGAGGGCGCAGTGGATGACCCAGGGGGTGTATCACCCCGTGTGGTGGAAGGCCTGTCCAGGTATGGGACTGGCAGGCGGGGGTGGGCGGCAGGCTGCTGCTGGAGGTGGGGGTGACGACTGTGACTGGTCGTCCCCATTGGAAGTTTGCGGCCCGTCCAGGTATGGGACTGGCGGGCCGGGCCCGTCCAGGAATGGGACTGGTGGGCCGGGGTGGACGGCGAGCGTTCGCTGCGCTTGCCGTCGGTGATGGAAGGCCGGGTGCGAGAGAGTGTTCTTCTTCCACCTCTCTTGCCCCTGTGCCTTCGGAGGACTTGTGGGCGATGGAAACGGGGCCGTCCATCACTCACAGTACGGTCCTCAAGTTGGCTGGTGTGCTGTTGTTCTGGCACACCTCTAACAGGCGAAACTGGGCACGTTGTGCCCAAGGAGGGTCTGCTGCGGCGGACACCCGCTGGTGGAGTTGCGGTTGTATGCGAAAGCCTTCCCGTGGCTCCACCATACAGCGGTGAGTAGGAACACGTGGGGGTTTTAGTCAGTAGGAGTCTGACATAACCTCTGTGCCTCCCCGTGGCGCAGAGGTATCCATGAGGATTTACCCACGATAAAAAAAAAAAAAAAAAAAAAAAAAAAAATCATATATTTATATTATTAAGCTGTGATAGCCTAGCTGTTTCCTAATCGCTAGGCTATCACAGCCTAGCCTAGGACGTTCGCCTCCTAATCAGAGGTTGGGGATTCGAACCGGGGCACGCATCTCTAACTTTTCGAAGTTACGTGCATTTTTAAGTAATTAAGATATCACTTGCTTCAACGGTGAAGGAAAACATCGTGAGGAAACCTGCATGCCTAAGAGTTCGCCATAATGTTCTCAAAGGCGTGTGAAGTCTGTCAATCTGCATATGGCCAGCGTGGCGGACTATGGCCAAACTCTTGTCATATTGAGAGGAGACCCGCCCTCTGTAGTGAGCTGGTAATGGGTTGATCATGATGATGATGATTCTCTTTAACTTTAAAAGTTACCATAAAATCAATGTTCATCCATCATTTAGTACGAATAAAAGAAATAGTTTTAGATGATTTCGATAGTCGAAATCGTATATATTTTGTACATTTTTTTATGCTACAAATATGAACCCAAAGCCAAAACAAAAATAAATATTAAAAAAATTAACAATGGACAACCCTAACTGTGTAGGGACGGCTGCTGTTTTTTCATTTACGAATATTTTCCTTGGCACATGATATTTTTTCAGTGTGTTTTCCCAGTTGTAAGATAAACTACACTCCATCAAATGTACCTATATTTTTCAATTTCATTCCGGCCCGAAACGGTTACGTTGTTAAAAAATATTTAAAAACTCTTTTATGTTACATGTACATACTAGTGTAATCACCATTTTCTTCGAAGTTTTCGCCAAAGGTTGTTAATTTATGATAAAGAATATTGAATTATTCCGTAGATTAAATTATCTTTATATATAAAATTTTCGTGTCAAAATGTTTGTCCCCATACTACTCCGAAACGGCTCGACCGATTCGTATGAAATTTATTATGCATATTCAGTAAATCTGAGAATCGGCTCCTATCTATTTTTTAAACCCCTTAGTGATAAGGAGTGTCCACCCCAAAATTATTTTTTTTATTTTACGGATATTTACGGATACGTGCGTAGAGGTTCTAGTGGAGGATTTTGTGTGGTGTTATACTATACTAATCTCCCGGTTGTCGGCAGAATATAGCAAATTATACTTTCTGTTTATTGTTTATTGTTTGTATATATTTTTTTGTATTAATATATGGCATTGAAAAATACATACGACCCTATATTTTCATTCTTCTATCGTCAACCCCTATTTTTTAATAGTCATTTTAGTAATTCAAATTCAAATTTCAAATTCAAATTCAAATAATCTTTATTCAAATAGTCCTTTAAAAGGCGCTTTTGACGCGTCAATAATTTACATTCTTATATGGTGATAACTACATTCGTAAACTTAAAACTAAAGCTATGAGGGTTCCAAACGCGCCCCGGTCTAAGAAGAAGCCCACTACAAACTTAGCCAGGTAAATTTTCTTTTTGTTATCACCATCTCACATGCCACTTCAAATTATATTAAGAGCTATCTTATTAGAGCAATATTTCACACCCATGCTTGTTTATCATTTACGTAATCCTTTACACTATAGTAGGACTTTTCTACAAGCTTACGTTTTATATAAACTTTGAACTTATTGAGAGACATCCCAGAAATTTCACTAGGCAATTTGTTATAAAATTGTATACAATTACCTTTAAATGAATTTCTAATTTTTTGAAGTCTAGTAGCGTGCAACACAAGTTTTTTTAATCATATGTCACCCCGCTCGATAACTGAACAATTATCGTCTTTATTGACAATGTTTTTCTCTCTAAATCGACTAAAATTTCATTCATGTTTGAACATAAGCAATTTTTATGTTATTTTTATATTCCCTCATCGTTTACAGCGCTCCATGCCTCTTTCACTCATATACCACATCCTTACACACAATAATTTAGTTATTTTTTTTCTACATTAGAAATACTCTAGAAATAATTTATATGGCAAAACAACGTTTGCCGGGTCAGCTAGTATGTGTATAACATTATAAATCAAATCAAAAATAGCTATATTCACATAAACCTATTACAGGCATCTATGAATCGTTCAATTCTTAATTATTTCTATTCGTGAAGTGATGGTGATAACTACACTCGACAACCAAAACTTGCAAAAACCGCTGGAAGTAAGTCGCATTCTCATTAACTCGGAATAATCCACAAGATCAACAGTTACAGAATCTGGGTATACTTTAATAACATCGCCAATAACATTTCACGTGCTCATTACATCCAATTCTATAAAATAATACGATTCCATCGCTTCGGGACGTTACAAAGATAACAGCATCGCCAAATGAACGGTGCGTTCGCAAAAACATCGCAAAAATCCTCCCCGCCTGTTGTTTTAGGCGCCGCGAAAATATTGAGCCCGCTAAGCGAAAAATAACAATGGCGTGTGCGCAAAGGGCGCCAGAGAACGCCCTTTATAATGTCCTGAAGCATACTTGATGACAACCTCCGTGGCGCAGTGTGTGGAGGTCCTGGGTTCGATTCCCGGCTAGGGTCTGGTGGGAGGCTTCAGCCGTGGCTTGTTACCACCCTACCGACAAAGACGTGTCGCTAAGCGATTCCGGCACGATGTCGCGTAGAAAGCAATTAGGAGCGTTGGTTTACCATGCCCCTAACAGGTTAGCCCGCTGCCATCCTAGACTGCATCATCACTTACCATTAGGTGTGATAGCCGTCAAGAGCTAACTTGTAGTATATAAAAAAAAACCTTCTACTCTTACGGGTGTCAGACTTTAATTAACATATTTGCATTAGTTAATAAAAAGGGGACCTATGACGTATCTAACTTTTCGGAATTATATGCGTTTTTAAGCAATTAAAATATCACTCGCTTCAACGGTGGACTATGGACAAACCCTTCGCATATTGAGAGGTTGTTCTGTAGTGAGTTGGAAATGATTTTTATAAGATAATAAAAAAAAATATGATGAAAAGTAAACGAATCGAATTAAGTATGACTATTAATATTTAGCTCAAATAACGAACAGTGTCCAGACGGAGAATTATTATTTCTAAAATGCAGCATCATCTTCAGTGCACCTATTTCAAAGGCGATCATTATAAAAAATGACAGTCTAAAATGTGGCTAAAAATCGATCTACGAGGCTAGTGTTCAACTCAAAAAATACTAGATCACAGCTTGAGCGCTCTCTCAGGTGACATTTCAATAATCGATTCTGCATTGACGCCACGAGCCGCATCGGCTCACCGCCCGACTCGACTCGTGTCACGCACGCTCCAGTCTCCATCATTCGATATCGATTTTTTCCTTCATCATTCGTTTTTTTCGAACGGTTTTTCGGTGCGGCTTGTCCTAGAGTCACCAGGTGCGAAAGCCTGTATTTCGGGACTTTACTGCATTACGCTGTCAATAAAACTTAAAAGTTGGTTTGCTAGTTTTCTGCTCGTTGACAGATTCGGGTTTACCAACATTTTTATGCAGTTATTTATTATTTGGTGCTTGACCTAAATCAACCAAGTATGATAGCTTTTTTTCGGGACATTACACATATACGTTCAAATTTAAGTACTTTATTTTTAACTTTTGGGAAACCGATATTCCTGCCGTACTGTTATTCTTTAATTATTTGTTTGTATTTTAATTAATATAAAACCTCTAGAATCCAACATTCTCTTTATAGCTACGTTTAAATTGTACTTTATATTGATACTGGCTTGCCATCAATATAGTAAGATAGTTAAAATGACTAATCAGTCATTTACGTAGCTGCATACAATGTTTTTATTCCACTAGGAAAATTAGTAAAAAAGTTAATATGATGACGAAATCCAGCACATCAGCGATAAATGACAAAATTGGAATCAAAAGTTTAATTCCTCTCCGAATATGTTGTCAATACAAAAAAAAAATATTTCAAAAATATTTTATAGTTATATTAACATCATAATTTTTTTCCGTATCATAAAAGTAAAGGAATTGTAATATAATATAATGTTATTACTCGGTTTAAAGTTTCTTATCCTAATTTTACGATATGAGAGTACGCAAATTACATCATACGGTTGTTTCTGTTCTCATTGATGCAGTTTCTCATGATTGATTCATGAGAAACAGAATAATTGAAAATGTGTTATATACGAACGTTTCATAGTTGCCTGTAATGGGTTTACATGAATACAGTTACTTTGAATTTGAATTTGCAGTTCTGATTTGAACACAAAGTGCAACGAGAAGTCCCGCAAACCCCGCGAGCCTGGCAACTCTATCGCTGTCGGCCAATCTTCACAATGCTCGTTTTTGTAGCCACCCATTGTTAGCGGAAGAGCAATGGCTGTTGTATTTATATATAATCTGTTAATTCTTCCCGCCGCTATGTGGTTAATGCGTTTACCGTTACGTCCGAAGTTTCGTCTTGAAATCTGGACGACGCTTTTTTAATAAATCAACTGCTCTTATTTTGTAACGCGAGAGTATATTTTGGCAGTTGAATAGGCAGCTGTCTCGGAGCAGTGCGCATGGCGATGTATTGTTATTGGTGGACTAGCGGTAACCCGCTACTAGGACCATATAATTTCTTCAATATAAGTATTTTTATAAGCACGGGTCTCTCACAATGTAGGGGGTTTTAACAGTAATTCACCACACTTGCCAAGTTAGGTTTCCTCACTTTTTTTTCCGTTCGCTGTATTTTCCCTTGATAACACCCAAGCCATACGGAGCATGGGTCACTCAGAATGAGAAGTATTAACCCGTTTCATCACGCTAGCCAATTGAAGATGTAACAATCGTGAAGAAACATGCACGCTTGAGACTCTTCATACCTGTGAGAGCATTATGGAGAACTCTCAGGCGTGTGAAGTCTGCTAATCCGCATACGGTCAACGCGGTGGACTATAGGCAAACCATTCTCATATTGAGAGGAGACCGGTAAGTATCGGTTAGATCTTCAAGTGTGGTGGTTTCTGAAGTTTTTTTTTTATGTTAAATCAAGTTATGTTTAATTAAGAATTGCTTAAACTGAATTGCACAAAACTGCAAAACGTTACTGGTGATTCAAACTTGATCTCTGAAAGGAGCCTTCCTTTCAGAAGAGATCTAGTTGAAGATTGAAGATTTTCTACTGCTACTCTAACTTTAAAAATGGGCATTGAATGATGGTGATAAACCTCATATCATATTAAATCTATATATATAAAAGCGAAAGGTCACTTACTTATTTACATACTTACTGATGAGACTATAATTAACAAATAAACAATGTAATTGTATTATAAACACTTAAAAACTTAAAATAAACCTTAAATTGAACGTAAAACTAAAAATCTTAAAGAAAAAATTATATATATACTATAATAACTAAAATATATTATGAAAAGGAGTCCCTTTAGGCCAGGTTCCGAAGATACTGGCAGCGTTTCCCTTTTGGATTGCAAGACTACGAGTAATTCGTTGAAACTTACTGATTAATCTTTTTAAATTTTAAATGTGTTTCGACTAATGATTATTTGTTACTGGATCACGCTAGATCGTTTAAGCGGAACTGGATTACATTTGGCGCTAGGTCACTCTCGTTCCCTGAAATGTGCGCTTCCTGTAGAATGAATTCAGTTTTGTTCTAACAGAGCAAGAAATGAGCGGAGGACCGTGTGTGGTGGCGCGCTCTCGGAAAGGCCTATGTCCAGCAGTGGGCGTCTATAGGCTGATTGATTGATTGATTGAAAAAATGAGTGGCTTATTTTGATTTAGCCGTCAGTTCTGGCATACACACATCAAAATTAACAGACGATTGCGATTCGCGAATTGCTTATGATATCAGCTGTTATAAAAGCTAAGGTGCATTTGTTGGATTGCCCTTTAATCTTTTTTTTTTGTTACAACTACAAGTCAGCCCTTGACGGCTATCTCACCTGGTGGTAAGTGATGATGCAGTCTAGGATGGTAGCGGGCTAACCTGTTAGAAGTATGGTAAACCCTAGTTAGTTTCTACGCGACATCGTGCCGGAACGCTAAATCGCTTGGCGACACGTCTTTGTCGGTAGGGTGGTAACTAGCCACGGCCGAAGCCTCCCACCAGACCAGACTCGAGCCGGGAATCGAACCCAGGACCTCCAACTTTTAAAATGCGACAGCGCACGCGCTGCGCCATGGAGGTCGTCTAAATCTCGCAGCTACAGAACAACCGATTGACGTGATCTTTAGCATAAAGATAGTTCATTTATAGGAAAATGTATAAGGCTATTTTTACCTGGCCTTATACGCATAGTTCCTCTGGGATACAGTGAAAGCGTAATCCTATTATAACATCTTTAAGTTGTAAGTTTATTTTCTTAAGAAATTAGAATACAAGCGAAGCCTCGGACATCATGTTAGTTTTATTTTACTATACTCTAGGCAATGAAAGATACTTTCTCTAGGTGGCTGAGTCCATTGGCACTAATTTGGAACCTGTACTTTTTAGTTAACTGCCGTTGTAGTTAACCACAAATTGATTTCAAATTACCACGTAATTGGTTAATTCCTTAACATTAAAACTGTGGCTAGTTCTAGGTACGTTGAAGGAAGTTTATAAAATAAGTGGTGGGTACTTTATTATTAATACAGCCTTTTTACCAGTAATGTGAGAGAATCTCACAGCAACTGGCCATTTGATATATACCTACCTAGGGTAGCGGAGCCCGACGTCGGTGCTAATTTAGCAGTGTCATAAACTACGGCATTTTGAGAGAGTACCTTTTTAGCGAACTGTTTACAATTTTTCTTTTTATATTATTGACGAACTCCGTAGCGCAGTGCGTGCGCTGACGCATTTTAAAAGTTGGAGGTCCTGGGTTCGAGTCTGGTCTGGTGGGAGGCTTCGGCCGTGGCTAGTTACCACCCTACCGACAAAGACGTGTCGCCAAGCGATTTAGCGTTCCGGCACTATGTCGCGTAGAAACCAACTAGGAGCGTGGGTTTACCACACTTCTAACAGGTTAGCCCGCTACCATCCTAGACAGCATCATCACTTACCACCAGGTGAGATAGCCATCAAGGGCTGACTTGTAGTGTATAAAAAAAAAATCTTAATTTAAAGAGATTAAGGCCGCTCACCAACCAGATGGGCAGACCAGCTGTGGGACTCTGCTAAGTGCAAACTTCACACAATTGCGAGAGTAGCCTCCAATAGAAGCCGGTGGAAACAATTAATCCGCACGAGGTTGCAAGGAAACTATGACCACGATCTTCAGTAATGAAGGAGAGACTGGAGAGAAAAAAGAGATTAATAGTTGAGCGAGTATACCTCTCTGTAAGTTGACAAAAGGTGTTCAATTAAACAAAATAATAAAGCAAGTTGAAACTGTCCTCGAGTAAAGTGTATATGTTCTCGAAGGCAATCCTAACCAATCTCAACGTCTGAGCTGCCGAAACTATCTCTGGATATGCTAACACACTATTGAAATATCCAACAGAAATAAGAACCTCATTGTAGTTAAAATTATGGCGTCTATAAACTTCATTTCGGGCATCAGAATATGCGCCACATCATTGCACATTGCAAACACCACAATTGGATCTCATTCTAAATAATTCATTTCTTGACACGTCTTTGTTGGTAGGCTGGTAACTAGCCACGGCCGAAGTCTCCCACCAGACCTGACTAGCCGACTCGAACCCGGGACCTCCAAGTTTTTAATGCAACACTACACGCTCCGTGCCACAGATTTCGTCTAAGCTTTTTGAGGATTTTTTACTTTGTATGAATATGATCTCAAAGACATACATGCCGGTTTCGTGGTGCTATCCCACTAGCCACGATAATCTAGCCACTACACAATTAGGAAGCCACTTATCGTCCTCTGACCTTTACTCTATTTGATTATCCTCTGTGTTGGCGGAGCATTTTTCTCTCTCACCTACTAACCGCCACACGTCTTGCGTGTAACAAATACCTGGAATGTTTCCACTACACAGCCTGGATATGAACAGATGCACGTTCTACCTGCGACCACATCATTGCTTTCCATCAGGTGCGACTGTGGTCAACTGTTTACTCTATCTCGATGGTAGCTTTCTATGCAGAATAGAAAATGGTAACAGTTTGAATCTACGTTTATTCATAAACGTAAAGTAAAAATTGCAAAGTAATATTCATATTACGGCTGAAAAAGCTAAAGCATGCAAATACAGGGGTCTAGACTCCGAATCTGATTTTGTCCCATTCGGTGTCAAGACCCTTGGTGCGTGGGGTCCTAGCGCTCTAAGGCTTTTTAAGGAAATAGCAAAAAGGTTAGTCGACATCACAGGGGACCGAAGAGTTGCCAGCTACCGCGGACAAAGAATTAGTCTTGCCATTCAAAAGGGGAAGGCTGCCAGTATCTTCGGAACCTTGCCTAAAGGGACTCCTTTTAATAATATATTTTAGTTATGATGTTAAGTTTTTATTTATTTTTTAAGATTTTTAGTTTTAGGTTAATCTAAGTTTTATTTTAAGTTATATATGTATTTCTAACAACTAATTGTCTAATTAATCATTAAATAAACTAATATTATAAATGTAAAAAAAAATCATATTTATATCCATTTCTTATATTATAATTAATGTGAAAATCGGTGTGTGTATTTGTTTGCTTCCTCTAATCGACGCATATCTACATCGACACCTACTACACGATATTCATACTTAGTCGGTGAAAAATTTAGTGTCGATTTCTCACAATGACGCGCGTATCATAAATTTCGGCTGAAATGGTCTCTTCTTAGTGAACTGGTTACAGTTGGTACCCATTCTTCGATGACCTCCATGGCACAGAACGCTGTCCTATTATAAAGTGGAAGGTCCTGGATTCGATTCTACTGGCAAAGACATACCGCCAAGCGATTTAGCGTTCCGGTATGATGTCGAGTCCCATTAGGAGTAATGGGCTTATCATACCTTAAACAGGTTAGGCCGCTTCCATCTTGGACTGCATGCTCACTTTCCATTTGATTTTGATTAGTCATCATGGTCATCATCATTGCCGGCTCACTACAGAGCACGGGTCTCCTCTCAATATGAGAAGGGTTTGGCCATAGTCCACCACGCTGGCCATGTGCGGATTGGCCCACTTCACACGCCCTTGAGATCATTACGGAGAACTCTCACGATGTTTTCCTTCACCGTTGAAGGAAGTGATACTTTAATTGCTTAAAAACGCACATAACTCTGAAATTAGGTAAGTTTAAGTCGGGAACGAAACCTTGATCTCTCATTGGGAGCCTTAACCACTAGCTTATTTTGATTAGTACATGGGTATATTTATTCATTAACTGAAAACTTAAGTTTCAAGGGTTACTGGTTATAGGAAGCCCGTACAAAATAAATACAAACCAAGTTATTTCAGTTTTTATTTATTGCGTGCGTTAAAGGTACGAAACTCGATCGTCGGGTTTGTTCTGTGTCGGCTTTGGAGTGCGCAATACGGACCCAGCGATGGACCAATTAACATAGTAGAATGGGAGATGTAGTGAAGTGAGCAATTACGCGCACGTTGTGATTGAAGGCACTTAACATTCGTGCACAGCTTCTGTCCGCCGGTGCGTGACCACGCTAGGGCGCCTCACCACGGCTAGCTTGAGCTTTCACCTACTTTTGTTTCTATAAAAACATCTCCTAGATCTAGCGTTCACCCACTTTTGTTTCTATAAAAATATCCCTAGCTCAAGTGTTCATCCACTTTTATTTCTATGAAAATATCCCCTAGCTCAAGCGTTCACCCACTTTTGTTTCTATAAAAATATCCCCTAGCTGAATCATTCATCCACTTTTGTTTTTATAAAATATCCCCTAGCTCAAGCATTCACCCACTTTTGTTTCTATAAAAATATCCCTAGCTCAAGCTTCCACCTACTTTTCTTGCTCTAAAAATAACCCTTAGCTCAAGCGTTCACCCACTTTTGTTTCTATGAAAATATTCCCTAGCTGAAGCGTCCACCCAATTTTGTTTCTATGAAAATATCCCCTAGCTCAAGCTTTAACCCACGTTTGTTTCTATAAAAATATCCCCTAGCTGAAGCCTTCACCCACTTTTGTTTCTATAAAAATATCCCCTAGCTCAAGCGTTCACCTACTTTTGTTTCTATAAAAATATCCCCTAGCTCAAGCGTTCACCCACTTTTGTTTCTATAAAAATATCCCCTAGCTGAAGCCTTCACCCACTTTTGTTTCTATGAAAATAACCCAAAGAAGAGATCATCCATCTCTTCTTTGGTCTGGATCGTGTAAAAGAGGATATGCGTGTAAAAGTCGATAGGGTAGTGAGCTGACAGCTGATAGAAGTAGGGAGCAGACGTGTGCCGATCCCACATAATGAGGGATAATTTTTAAAAATAAATTAATACTATCAATTTAAAGTTCATAATCGACAAACAAGCAAGGTATTGGGTAAATAACTATAGGTACATGTCTACAGAGTATTATTCTGGGTCCTCTTGTTTCCAATTTTCCTAGTAGAGAAGTTTCTAGGTCTAAGAGGCAGGCATGTAGAGTCGGTCTATTTTGTGAGTTAAATGAATCAACTACAGTGAAACAAACCTTGTGACTTCGGCTATTATAAAGTGTCGCTAGAATCATAACGTTTTTAATTCCGAATCCTCGAAACAGAAAATTTGTAACCATATTAACAAACTATACGGTATAACTTTCTATACGTATGTAGATTCACATGAACTCAATTGCCGACAGTGTGAATTTATTTCCAATCGCGCTATTTTTGAAACAATGCTACCAACCTACAAAATTGAACTTCCTTCCTTTAATATGAGATGAAGATAAGTATTAAAACCCGGCTAAGCCTATTGTGGGCTTCGATCGATCTGAGAGATCAACACGCGATAGGAACCTTCGTAGTTATAGTTTAACGCTAATAATTTGGTATAATTACCATCGCTTCATATTAATTGGAAAACTTAGATTAAAAAATAATTTCAAAATTAAAAAATTCTGAGGCTATTGTGTTTCTTGTCAGTCATAAGACGATAATGCTGCCAGATTTTATAAAATATATTGTTTTTCTTGAAGCGGTGATAGCCTAGTGGTTAGGGCGTCAGCCTCCTAGTCAGGGGTCGGCGGTTCGAATCCGGGCACGCACCTCTAACTTTTCGGAGTTCTGTGCGTTTTTAAACAATTAAAATATCACTTGCTTCAAGAAGGTTAGATGTGCCCGTGCCCGGATTCGAACCCCCGACCTCTGATTAGGAGGCGGACGCCCTAACCACTAGGCCATCACTGCTTGATCGTATTCCCACCGTCCGACTCCCCCGTTATCCCAAACGAGGTTCGATCTCACAAGAGGCGCCCTTAGGCAGACGTTCCCTTAGTTTCTTCGAGCCCTAGGGCTCAAAATTTCTTCTGGCAGAGCCTCTTTCCGAAGCACGCCAAACAGCACGGTTACGCTGTGGCAACCAATAATGTAAGCACAGCTAATAGACAGTACGAAATGTATAACAAAAAAAATGAATCGTATACTTAACACGACGTATCTCTGATCACTAAGGCTACTAAAGCTATGAGATTTTATCGCATGCAATGGAAGCAGACCGTCCAAAGACACTTCGAGTAAAAGTACGCGATGCGAGACGTGACCGGGGCGTCAATCGCGGCTACCTAACTTAACTTAATCGATTCTTGACGTCTTACGTCCGATACTACTAGATTGTGGTCACAAAAAAGCCCTTTGCATATGCAATGAGCATTAAGCTAGTTCTAAGATGTTAAATTTTAAATTTATACTACCTTCAATATTATCCAATAGTACTTACCGTGCGTTCCGTAAACAAGGTCCACCTTTTTGTACGCTAGGATTTCCCAGTGTAAAAAAAGGTGGACCTTGATTTGATGCGTTTACGTTTTGCCAGTTGGCGAACAGAATAACCACTGAAACCCTTCGATGCTCCTTCACGTAGCCTGGTGGCTGGAGCGCGGGGTCCACCTGGATAGTTGAATGAATGAATGAATATACTTTTACTGTACACCATAAAATAGGATAAAAATAAAACAGAAAACAGCACAAAAACAGTTTTTATACAATTTGGCCTTATACATACATACATAGCGATCTCTTCCAGGCAACCAAAGATGCAAAAGACAGAGATACGGAAAGAGGAAGGTGGTTTAATAATATATGTATACATAAATAATATATATAATACATAATAGTTGGGCAATTTGGAATAGGTAAAATGGAATAGCTCGGCCATTCCGTCTTACCAAGTAATCTTTTCCGCGTACTTGCAAATTGCTGAATCTGCTACCTCTCTTTAATTTTATGTTTTTTTTAACAGGTTTATCTTCTAAATTTCATTTGAGTTCATTTGACGACCTCCGTGGTGCAGCGCGCGCGCTGTTGCATTATTAAGTTGGAGGTCCTGGGTTCGATTCCCGGCTCGAGTCTGGTCTGGTGAGAGGCTGCGGCCGTGGCTAGTTACCACCCTACCGACAAAGGCGTGTCGCCAAGCGATTTAGCGTTCCGGCATGATGTCGTGTAGAAACCAATTAGGAGTATGGGCTTACCATACCCCTAACAGGTTAGCCCGCTTCCATCTAAGACTGTATCATCACTTACCATCAGGTGAGATTGCTGTCAAGGGCTAACTTGTAGTGGATAAAAAAAAAACAAAGTGCTAGATAAATAAATGTCTCAAAAACCAGCAACGCATTAGTCCGCTAGAGGTCCATTCCTCTAGCGTTGTAAATGTTTACGGACTGCGGTAATTGCTAAACATAGTGTCCCACACGCTCGTTTGATCGCTATATTAAAAATTACTATTATTTCCAAAATAAAAACGAAAAAATGGAAAGAAACGAGATTAATCTGCGTGAACCAAGCAAATCTGCGTGGTGCAATTTATAATTTCATTAATCTTTAGACTTTACTGCACACAGATCTTCAAACACTGTTCCTCCTCACATGAAAGCAATGGGCGGCTTTGAAATAAGGGTTTTTATAACTATAATATTTAAAATTCACAACGTAAACAGATTACTAACAATTTATAAGTAATTTATCTCTATCTATTTTTTATTTTAAACAATATAATAAACGAAAAATTTTTCTAACCTTAAAAACTGGTTAACGGTATTTAAGTAAAACTCAAATAGATTTATCTCGTTTCTTTCAATTTTTTCGTTTTTATTTTGAAATAAAAAGAACATCAATACTAAAATACCACTGCTTCCAGCGATGTTAGTAAGCAACCCTGTATACTAACAGAACGTTCGAATCTTTAACCATAATGTTTAATTTAACCACAGAGCACCGTTTTGGAAACCGTTGCCCGAAAGCCGTGTACCAAATAACATGCTAACCCTGGGAATACACCTCCATATCTAATAGTGCGGTTAAAACCATTATAAGTGACAAGTTGACCCGTTCGCACGTCTATTATCATGATCAACCCATTACCGGCTCACTACAGAGCACGGGTCTCCTCTCAATATGAGAAGGGTTTGGCCATAGTCCACCACGCTGGCCATGTGCGGATTGGCAGACTTCACACGCCTTTGAGAACATTATTGAGAAGTCTCAGGCATGCAGGTTTCCTCACGATGTTTTCCTTCACCGTTGAAACAAGTGATATTTTCATTGCTCCGGAAAGTTATAGGTGCGTTCCCGAGTTTGAACCCCCGACCTCTGATTATGAGTCGGACGTACTAACCAATAGGCTATCACAGCTTTTCACCTATGCCTTATCGATGGAATTGTAGGTACATGTTTTTTTTATACACTACAAGTTAGCGCTTGACGGAAATCTCACCTGATGGTTAGTGGTGATGCAGTCTAGGATGGTAGCGGGCTAATCTGTTAGGTGTATGGTAAATCCACACTCCTAAATGGTTTCTACGCGACATCGTGCCGGAACGTTAAATCGCTTGGCGACACGTCTTTGTCAGCTTAGTAACTAGTCACGACCGAAGCCTCCCACCAGACCAGACTCGAGCCGCGAATCAAACCCAGGACCTCCAACTTTTATAATGCGACGGCGAACGCACTGCACCACGGAGGTCGTCAGAGTGCCAGCAGACATGTGTTCACGAAAGTCGATTAGATTGTACCCAGTTCGGGAGCTCATCTCATTACCTATCGCGACCATCTCTAACTGTAGCTGTTATTATTATATTCTCTTTGATGGAATAGATTCGCCAAATATAGCCGGCCACTCACATTCCGATGTAGGGTCGGTAAAACAAGTGGCAAAGTAAGTTGTACAACGCTCTACAATCTATAATACGATATGTTTTTGACGACCTCCGTGGCGCAGTGCGTGCGCTGTCGCATTATAAAGTTGGAGGTTCTGGGTTCGATTCCTAACCAAAACTACCAACTAACATAATCGTGAGGAAACCTGAACGCATGAGAGTTCTTCATAATGTTCTCAAAGGCGTGTGAAGTCTGCCAATGGTCAGCGTGGTGGACTATGGCCAAACCCTTCTCATATTGAAAGGAGACCCGTGCTCTGTAGTGAGCCGGTAATGGGTTGTTCATGATGATGAAGATTATATTGCCTAATGGAAGACTTCGGCCGTGTCTAGTTACCACCCTACTGTCAAAGAGGTGTCACTAAGCGATTCAGCGTTCCGGCATGATGTCGCGTAGAAACAAATGAAGTGTGTGGATTTACCGTACCCCTAACAAGTTAGACCGCTACCGTCCTATACTGCATCATCACTTACCACCAGGTGAGATAGCCGTCAAGGGCTAACTTGTAGTGTATAAAAAAGAGTATAAATGTGAATGTGTGGATATTTGGATGTTTGTCACTCAATCTCGCAAAAACGGCTGACCAGATTTGGATGAAAATTGGCTTGCATGTAGCCTTTGACATGAAAACGAACATAAGCTATCGCTTATCCCGATTCCTTAAGTAGTTCCCGAGGGAAAATTGAAAATTGTTTACGAGCTAAGCCGCGGGCAGCTTTTAAATTTGGTATGCATGTCACCTATGCTATTGAAAAAGACATATAATTTCTTGTGCTTTCGAACCGGGAATCGAACCCACGGCCTCACTTTTTTTTCATTATACTCCCAGTTGATAACGTAATATGGATTTACCAGTTCTACCAAGAAGCTTTTCGTTACATTGGAGTTGAAAAACAACAAATGAAACAAAAAATGAGCCGATTAGTATTTGTACTACTCTAATTTCTTGTGCTTTCGAGCCGAGAATCGAACCCACGACCTCATCATTTTTTTATTATACTCCCAGTTGATAACGTAATATGGATTTACCAGTTCTACCAAGAAGCTATTCGTTACATTGGAGTTACAAAAAAATTAGCCGATTAGTACTACTCTAATTTCTGGTGCCGACAGTACCAGACGTAAGCGCCGAGAACACGTAAGATGGGCATGACATGCACAACCGCCGCCGGGCCTGACATTTCTTCATTAAAATTCTATTAACGGAAGCATTCTCCACACGTATTAGCCTGCAACCGCTAACAACCAAAAAACTACCCTAACTATATCGTAATTAAAGTTCAAACTTCAACATAACCAATTTCGCAGTTACACGCAACCTGATTGTAACATCAATATAATATCACAACTGATATGCAACTTTACATATTTACGTTTAAAGTTCAAGATTCCATGTAAGTGAACACGTAGTTACGTGTGTTAACTAAGTGATACAAAAATCAAAAATACTTAATTATAAAAAGCACTCAATGTTTATGGAGTCAAGGTGCACATTAGGTTGGCGTTTGACGAACCAGATGAGCCGGTCAGCTCTTTGCAAATCGGAAGTCAATTTATTTTTTTAAACTTTTAATGTAAAGAAATAACCGGTCAGGCTCGTATGGGACGGATGCGATGGGTTCCGTGCCTTATATGTTTTATTTAAATAAAACTTAAATAAAAATAAGGTAATAAAAATGTGCCTTGTCGTACTTATAAACTATACTTCCTGTAATTAGGAACGTTGTTCTTGTAAAAACTTAAAGAAGTAAGAATCTTCTGATGAACAGAAAAGAAAGAAAAGAGAGTGTGATCTCTCTTCATCGATTTGGTTCCAAGTGGGTGCTGAAACAATTTCTCATAATTCAGCTCGATTCAATTTCGAACTCAATTTATTCTTATTAGCTTAATTAATTTCTTATCTATCTATATTCTTATTTATTAATTTATCATTTATATCACAACGAGTAAGCCTTGACTGCAATCCCACCTGGTGTTAAATAATGACTGATGATAATAAGTTATATTATATGTAGACTTTACAAGACAAATACGCGTGACCAAGCGATTTAGCGTTCCGGTACGATGTCGGGTAGACACCAATTAGGAGTAGGCTTTACTATACCCCTAGCATGTCTGCCCGCTACCATCTTAGACTGCATCATCACTTACCATCAGGTGAGATTGTCGTTAAGGGCTAAATTGTAGTGGATTAAAAAAATAAAATAGTGCGTTATACATGGTCGCGTTATATATATAGGATGACCAAGGGGCGGGTGCGTGTCTTCATCGGTAATTTAGGTAGACGTGGGTAGTTTCGGGCAAAGAGACCAGATACTCTTGGTAGAACAGAATTACAATTATAAGTATAGTAATTTATAAGGAGCAGAGTATACGCTCCACCAAGTACTACGATGCACTACCGCACTACTAGGGGGCGATGCCACTCTCTTGTCTGTCGTACACGTCCAAAACTAGATGGCGCTGCTCTCTGATTGCCATCATATACAATTATTTATGTAAATGCTTAATGAAGCTATTCAATTTTTTTTTTTTTTTAATTTCATGTTTTTGAACAGTGACTTAAAATGTTTTTTTCTTTTTTAGATTTATAGACGAACACAGTAAAGACATGTACCAAATATGAGGATAACTGGATTCTCTGCGGAACCCTAAAATGTAAAGAAGCGCGTCGAAAGGTCTGAAAGGTTATTTGTAGAACGTAATGTGTGTAAACAGTTCGATGAAACAGTTTTGAAAGGATCCATTCTTGATGGCTGTCAAGAATAGTGAAATCGTGTACATTTAGACGAACTTCAAGGTAAAAGCATTAAATAATGAAGTACTTATTACCCTGTAGAAGCGGTGATAGCCTAGTGGTTAGGGTGTCAGCCTCCTAATCAGAGGTCGGCGGTTCGAATCCGGGCACTCACCTATGACTTTTCGGAGTTATGTGCGTTTTTAAAAAATTAAAATATCACTTGCTTCAACGGTGAAGGAAAACATCGTGAGGAAACCTGCACGCCTTAGAGTTCTCCATAATGTTCTCAAAGGCGTGTGAAGTCTGCCAATCCTCACATGGCCACCGTGGTGGACTATGGCCAAATCCTTCTCATATTGAGAGGAGACCCGTGCTCTGTAGTGAGCCGGTAATGGGTTGATCATGACGAATATTACCCTGTTGGTTTAGTGATTAGCATTTTCAACTACGCAACAGGGATCTGGGTTCGACTTTCGGATTTAATGGAATAATCGAAATCGAACAGAAAAATTATCTAGAAGGTCTACTTTGTTTTATGGACTCTGATGAAATGCTCCCGCAACGATACCAACTACAAATGGAGAGGACTAGATCCAGCACCAACTCTTCTAGAACTAATAACGACGTGTATATTATCTTAGCAGTCAAAGATTAAGAACTTATTATTCATTATGTGAGATGGTGATAACGAAAAAAAAACCCCGGCTAAGTTTGTTGTGGGCTTCTTCTTAGACCGGGGCGCGTTTGGAACCCTCATAGCTTTAGTTTTAAGTTTACGAATATAGTTATCACCATGAAATAACTACTATTTAAATTATTGACGCGTCAAAAGTGCCTTTTTAAGGACTATTTGAATAAAGATTATTTTGAATTTGAATTTGAACTTCATGATCTCCTCTCAATATGAGAAGGGTTTGGCCATAACCCACCACGCTGGCCATGTGCGGATTGGCAGACTTCACACGCCTTTGAGAACATTATTGAGAACTCTATGGCGTGCAGGTTTCCTCAAGATGTTTTCCTTCACCGTGCACCTTTAAAGTAAGTCATATTTTAATTGCTTAAAAACGCACACGCAAAAGTTAGAAGTGCGTGCCCGGGTCGAACCCCTGACCTCTGATTAGGAGGCTGACGTCCTAACCACTAGGCTATCATAGCTTCTCATCTATATATATAAAAGCGAAAGGTCACTTACTTACTTACTTACATACTGATTAAACACGAGATCTCAAAAACTATTGTACGTATAAAGCTATAATTTAGCAAGTAGGTAGTTGATAGTTAAGAGATGTCAGCTAAGAAAGGAAAAAAGGGGATGATAGTTTTCACATATTTTTTATTATGAAGTCTACAAGCTTGAAATTTTGAAAAAAGGTTTCTTTTAGGGCGTAAGTATCCAAAATCCACCCAAATCTACCCCGAAGGGAGTAAAATAGGGGTTTGAAGTTTGTATGAAAGTCCTATGTTTTTTAATTTAGAAACACGAAAATAGGCAATTGGACATTAGCCTGTAGCTTATTTTCTGAAGCCACATTGGCCACTTGGGAAACCTCAATATCACGGGAAATCAGCAATTCTACGCAGCCGAAGTCGCGGGCAACAGCTAGTTTTATATATAAGATTATCAAGTTATCATGTTCATGCGTAAAATACAAATATCAAATCTCAAGTTGCAGGGTGTTCCAGCAATAAATCTCCCCCCGTACGCTGGCAAGGAGCTTGGCAAGCATGGGAGACTGCCAACTGCTTCCGCGCACGGTCGCCGGTTCGGTGCCGGCGTGTGCTGCCACCCAAAATGTGTATCTGCAAAATAAATAATGGCCCACATTGGACTGTAAGCAAATCCTGAAATATCGCCACGTCACACGCCTATGTCACAGTTCCCACAGTACTGTCGTTATATACTACATATCTATATATATATTTGTTTGGTGGGAGGCTTCGGCCGTGGCTAGTTACCACCCTACCGACAAAGGCGTGTCGCAAAGCGATTTAGCGTTCCGGCACGATGTCGCGTAGAAACCAATTAGGAGTATGGGCTTACCATACCCCTAAACAGGTTAGCCCGCTACCATCTTAGACTGCATCATCACTTACCATCAGGTGAAATTGCCGTCAAAGGCTAACTTGTAGTAGATAATAATATATATATAAAAAGAAAGTCGTGTTAGTTATGCTATTTATAACTCCAGAATGGCTGAACCGATTTAGCTGAAAATTGTTGGAAAGGTAGCTTAGAACCAGGAGATGGCTATAGGATACTTTTTATCCCGTTAAAATTCCCGCGGGATTTATAAAAAAAATATTGACTTTAATGAACTATAACTATAGTTTCAGCTTGCCCAAAAATTTTCCTCGAATTGGTATAAGCTTATTCCATAGGAGTGTTTAATAACCCCTGATCTACGCGGACGAAGTCGCGGGCATCGACTAGTATATATATACTACTAGCTGATGCCTGCGACGTCTGCATTGAGTTAGTGTGTGTGAAAGTGTGTTTGTTTGTCTTCCAATCACGAAGCAATGGATTACTAAACCAATCGGCCTGAACCTTGAAGTAATAAATTTAAACTATCTCCTTTCTTACCAAAAAAAGAATAGAATGAGTGAAATCGGAGTACGCGATAATGAATTACAACTAAATACACATTTTGACTTTCATCCCCCCTCCCAAGGGAACCGTGTTGAATTACGGGATAAAACTATCCTATATGGTTGAACCGAAGTATCAGCGATTCCTATACCAAATTTCATTCAAATCCATCCAGTAGTTTCGGCGTGATGCGCGGCCAACATACAGACAGACAAAAAAAAAATTGTTTTGGGCTCCTATCGATAGTACGACGTCCTACAATTAAGATTTTTTAAAATATATTTATTATACAGAATTCGTCCTGTTACAGTTTTAACTCAACTCAGTTGTCATCATGTGATCATATCGTGCCGCCATGCTATTGGTTCCCGCCAAAACGGTGGCATGTGATTGGTCCACGCAAAATAGCAAAAACAATGGACGTCACAAGGACATTGCGATTGGAAGAAAGATTTTTAATTTAACTGGCGTATTTATCTAAGTTTACCTGATATTTTATTAAATTATTTTCACAAAGCATACATTAATAACATTTACTTTTACGCTAGTAATATGTTGTCGGTAATAATTAATTTTGTAACATTCATCATCATCATGATCAACCCATTACCGGCTCACTACAGAGCACGGGTCTCCGCTCAATATGAGAAGGGTTTGGCAGGCTTCACACGCCTTTGAGAACATTATGGAGAACTCTCAGGCGTGCAGGTTTCCTCACGATGTTTTCCTTCACCGTTGAAGCAAATGATATTTTAAATTTTAAAACGCACATAACTCCGAAAAGTTAGAGGTGCGTGCCCGGATTCGAACCGCCAACATCTGATTAGGAGTCTGACGCCCCAACCACTAGGCTATGACCGCTTGCCACCTCTTTGTAACATTAAATACTTTAAATTCAAGTCCACTTTAAACAAACTTTTAAACTTTTTTCACTTGTTAGACAATTTTGCTTCAGTGCACTGTAGACTATATTACTTCGGTATAGAAAAGCTTTCTAACGGCGGATGTACTTTTATAATCAGTTCAGTATTTCTTTTTTATGATAATATAAGTGTAAATAGATCAGAATACAACGGGATATATTGGCCGGTGTCGGTGTCAGTAAAATGGCAAACTTTTTGCTTGTTTTTTATGGTTCATGTTTTTACTACCTACCTATGTTTACAATCGATTCGGGGGCATTAACTTGTTTGTCTGGCCACCAAGGTTATTACTGTCGCATGACAGTGGGTGTAGAATGTTGAGATATAATTAAAAAGTCAACACTGGAGTCTGTTCTGTTGTCCTAAACATAACTATAATGAAAGCTCTAAATAATGTTAGAACTTAACTAATTATGAGTCACGGTATACCTTGAAAATATCTACCAATGTTTTTGGACAGGTTAATGTTTTTGAAGCGGTGATAGCCTAGTGGTTAGGGCGTCAGCCTTCTAATCAGAGGTCGGCGGTTCGAATCCGGGCACGCACCCCTAACTTTTCGGAGTTATGTGCGTTTTAAAAAAATATATAATATTACTTGCTTCAACAGTGAAGAAAAACATCGTGAGGAAACCTGCACGCCTGAGAGTTCTCCATAATTTTCTCAAAGGCGGGTGAAGTCTGCCAATCCGCACATGACCAGCGTGGTGGACTATGGCCAAACTCTTCTCATATTGTTGGTAATGGGTTGATCATCATGAATGTTTTTTAGTTAAGATGGAAAATAGAATGGCCACCATATAGTCATCTAGTGATGACGTAGACCAATATCTACGTTTGTTACAGATGGGAGTAGCCTACATCTCCTGAATAATAAAATAATACCTGAATTTGTGCAATTAATTCATTCTGATTTATCTGGAGCTGTTTAGAACTTAGAACTGACAAAGACGTTAATTCATTTAAAGGTAATTGTATACAATTTTATAACAAATTGCCAAATGAAATTTCTGGGATGTCTCTCAATAAGTTCAAAGTTTATATAAAACGTAAGCTTGTAGAAAAGTCCTACTATAGTGTAAAGGATTACATAAATGATAAACAAGCATGGGTGTGAAATATTGCTCTAATAAGATAGCTTCTAATATAATTTTAAGTGGCATGTGAGATGGTGATAACAAAAATAAAATTTACCTGGCTAAGTTTGTTGTAGGCTTCTTCTTAGACCGGGGCGCGTTTGGAACCCTCATAGCTTTAGTTTTAAGTTTACGAATCTAGTTATCACCATCAAATCACTACTATGTAAATTAGTGACGCGTCAAAAGCGCCTTTTAAAGGACTATTTGAATAAAGATTATTTTGAATTTGAATTTGACGTGTTGCCAAGCGATTCAGCGTTCACGATGTCGCGTAGAAACCAATTTCCACGTTCGCCCGCTACCATCCTAGACTGCATCATCACTTACCATCAAGTGAGATTGCCGTCAAGGGCTAACTTGAAGCATATAAGAAAAAACTACGACTGAAGTAAGCGGTAGAAGTGGTTGAAGCCAAATTTGTTTCTGCAGTTAGAGCTGCACATTCAGCGTATTGACAAAGACGTACCGCCTAGCGTTTAGGCGTTCCGGTACGATGTCTGATAGAAAGCGAAAGGCAAGACTCCTAAGAAATTAGCGGCTACCATCTTAGAATATATTATCACTTACCACTAGTTGAGATTGAAAACTGGTAGTAGGAAATAAACGTAACAGATCTCCTCTCAGCATGGGATGGGTTTTGGCCGTTGACCACCACACCGCACAAGTGAACTTTGAGAATATAATACCTAACTTAAAGATACAGTCCCTCTTGATGTTTTCATTCACTCTTATATATTGATTACAAGTTAGCTTTTAACAGCTATCTCACCTGGTGGTAAGTGATGATGCAGTCTAGGATGGTAGCGGGCTAACCTGTTAGGGGTATGGTAAACCTATACTCCTAATTGGTTTCTACGCGACATCGTGCCGGAACGCTAAATCGCTTGGCGACACGTCTTTTGTCGGTGCTCTTAAAGCAAGTGACACTTAATTTTAAATTGCTAATTTTTAAACGCACCAAACACCGTAGAGTTGCGTACCGGGAATCGAATTTGGTCCACCCGAAATTAAGCCGAAGTCTTCACTACTAATCTATCACAGTGCCGGTAAAACCGACTATGTTTTATGTGGCATTGAAAGTAGCAAAAAATAATGTAAACTATATAAGTTTAATAACATACATACATACAGCTTGCATACTATTTTTAATGAAGAACTATCCTCCAATAACTCCAAAAAGTCCTTTTGTTAATCTGTATTAACAGATAACCGTTAAAATTGTTGACGAAAAAGGATTAAGTGATTAACATCGAAGTAAAACACGATCAAATCAAAAATATCTTAAAATTCAATCCAATGTAATCATCATCATCATGAACAACCCATTACCGGCTCACTACAGAGCACGGGTCTCCTCTCAATATGAGAAGGGTTCGGCCATAGCCCACCACTTTTTTTTTCGGACTGTCTATTAGCTGTACAAACCCTATTGGTTGCCACAGCGTAACCGGGCTGTTTGGCGAGCTTTGGAAAGAAGCTCTGCCAGAAGAAATTTTGAGCCCTAGGGCTCGAAGAAACTAAGGGAACGACTGCCTAAGGGCGCCTCCTTTGAGGCCGAACCTCGGCTTAGGCGACGTTTGGGATAACGGGGGGGTCGGACGGTTAGTCCACCACTCTGGCCATGTGCGGATTGACAGACTTCACACGCCTTTGAGAACATTATGGAGAACTCTCAGGCGTGCAGGTTTCCTCACGATGTTTTCCTTCACCGTTGAAGCAAGTGATATATAATAAAAGGGACAAATTGTAAATTGTCTCTGATTCTGTAGCTACACGTTAAGATAAGCATTCACATTTGATAATCAATACGGATAATTACAACCGCACTAGCTCTAGTGTAGGCATGAGACACGCGCGAGCCTCGGGTTATATACCTACACTAAGAGACAAATGTACACTATAAAATCATTTTTTTTTTATATACTACAAGTTAGCCCTTGACGGCTATCTCACCTGATGGTAAGTGATGATGCAGTCTAGGATGGTAGCGGGCTAACGTGGAAATTGGTTTCTACGCGACATCGTGAACGCTAAATCAAAGGTGGTAACTAGCCGTGGCCGAAGCCTGCCACCAGACCAGACTTGAGCCGGGAATCGAACCCAGGACCTCCAACATTATAATGCGACAGCGCTCGCACTGCGCCACGGAGGTCGTCAAAAGATTATATATTATATATTAATTTGCATGGAAGATGTGCCGGGTGCTGATATGGGATGCAACCTGTACAGACACGCTGGCCCCTTCCATCTATATGGAAAAATAACAGAGGTGAAGCGGCTGAAAAAGCTAAAGTATACAAATAAAGGGGTCTAGGCTCTGAATTTGATTTTGTCCCATTTGGTGTCGAGATCCTTGGTCCGTGGGGTCCTAGCGCTATAGGGCTTTTTAGGGAAATAACAAAAAGGTTAGTCGACATCACAGGAGACCGAAGAGCTGCCAGCTACCTCGGACAACGAATTAGACTAGCAATTCAAAGGGGGAACGCTGGCAGTATCTTCGGAACCTTGCCTAAAGGGACTCCTCTCAATAGTATATTGTAGTAATTATATTATATTTTTTAAGATTTTTAGTTTTAGGTTCAATTTAAGGTTTATTTTAAGTTTCAGATGTTATAAATAAATTGTTTGTCACATAAAAAATGTCAACCTAATAACGATGTCTATGAAGCATTGATTTGAACATATATTTTACTAGCTGGTGCCCGCGACTTCGTCTGCGCAGGATTAGTATTTCGAGTAGCTTATATTAGCGTATAGTTAAGTTAAGCGCATAGTAAGGTATATTATTGTATAGTTTCATAAGAATCCATTCAGTAGTTTTTACGTATACATACTTACAAACTTTAGCACTTTATAATATTAGAAGGATTATTTTAAATTGTGCGGTTGGAAACTAGAGTTAGGGGGTTCCAAGCGTGTCCATTAGGAGATGCTCACAACAACAAGAGTTTTCTTTTGTTATCACCATCTCACTTAATCAATGTTTAACTATAATTAGCTATGAAGTTAGAGCAATACACACTCTAGCTTTTTTTACCGTTTATGTTATATAATTATAACAGGTTATGATCACACGAAATGAAATATGTTAGAATTGGCTTAACACATGAAAGTTATTCCTGTGCCCGGTTTAAAGACATATAGACATATGTATAAGGGGAGATAAATAAATAAACAAATGTTTTAAGAATTGTTTACGAATGTAGTTATCACCATCAACTCACTACTATGTAAATTATTGACATGTCAAAATTATTGACATGCATTTTAAAAGACTAAGTGAATAATCATTATAATTGATTGATTTATTGGTATAATATGTTCTGCTGGTGTTTGAGCCTAGCAATTTTTTTGAATATTATGAAAGTGTTATTCTCTGGGTAATTAATACATTTCAACGACAGTTATCAAAATTAAAGAATTTAGTTAGGTTTAAATTCCCCCTTCTTTATGCAATTTCGGGATATATTTGAGTGGCTACTGTTAAGAACGTGCGTTAAATAAACGGCTGTTAGGGTAATCAGAACCAAGGTGACGACCTCCGTGGCGCAGCGCGCGCTCTTTTGCATTATAAAGTCCTGGGTTCGATTCCCGGCTCGAGTCTGGTCTGGTGGGAGGCTCCGGCCGTGGCTAGTTACCACCCTACCGAGAAAGACGTGCCAAGCGATTTAGCGTTCCGGCACGATGTCGCGCAGAATTCACCAATTAGGAGTGTGGGTTTACCATGCCCCTAACAGGTTAGTCCGCTACCACCTAAGACTGCATCATCACTTACCATCAGGTGAGATTGTCGCCAAGGGCTAATTTGTAAAGCATTAAAAAAAAACTTTTGTGTACCGCACCGTCGACTATGTTTTTGTCTGGTGGTCTCTTGGCCTATCCTAAACGTGAGTCAAGTGGCATTAGTGGTCTTTTTTTCGCGTCTGGTAAACCCGGTCATTAATTCGCGATTATGTCAAACGGTGGGGGGAAGGGGGTTTGGTACTGTTATGAGAGCACACTTTTTGGAAGGTTCCTTACACACTATCGAATTTTCAACACCTATCATTATATCAACCCAATTCCCGTATTGTGTATAGGATTTTTTTTATTTTCATTTCGAGTAAGCGAGGTCACCCGTGAACAGATGAGCTACCGATACTATCCCGGCTGAACCCATCCTCCTAATCGGTTTAAATGAAATACATTAATTTTATAATAAATTACCTATTGAAATCTTGGAGATGTCTATCAACAAATTCAAAGTTTTCATTAAATGTAAGCTTATAGACAAATCATATTACGATATTAAGGACTATATAAACATTAAAAAAAGCTTGGATTTGAATTGAACTAACTTCATAGATAATCATAACAACTTCACAAATAATTATTGACTTTGTGAGATGGTGATAACAAAAAACTTGGGCGCAATCGCTTGGCGACACGTTTTGGTCGGAAGGGTGGTAACTAGCCCCGCAAGGAGCCTCCCACCAGGGAGTACTCCAGCTGGAAAATCGAACCCCGGACTTTGTAATGAGACGGAGATCAAATAATGAATAGAAGCAGGCGTTACTTTGCGGAAGTCCATGATAAACAATATACAGCAAGTATAATTTGCTATATTCCGCCGACAACCGGGAGTTTTGTATAATATAACACCACACAAAATCTTCCACTAGAACCCCCACGCACGTTTCGACCCGACACCTTAAAGTAAAGCCTTTACTTTTCTCGATTGTGAAGTCAACATCTCCTGAGGATGATCCGGTGTCGGGTCGAAACGTGCGTAGAGGTTCTAGTGGAAGATTTTGTGTGGTGTTATAGAAATCTTCCGGTTGTCGGCGGAATATAGCAAATCATACTTGCTGTATATTGTTTATCATGGACTTCCGCAAAGTAACGCCTGCTTCTATTCATTATTTGATCTCCGTCTCATTACAAAGTCCGGGGTTCGATTGTCCAGCTGGAGTACTCCCTGGAGGCTTCTTGCGGGGCTAGTTACCACCCTTCCGACCAATACGTGTCGCCAAGCAATTGCGCCTAGGTTTTTTGTTATCACCATCTCACAAAATCAATAATTATTTGTGAAGTTAGTTCAATTCAAACCCAAGCTTCAAAACTTCTACCAAGATGAAGCTAGCAAAATTCTAGTTGTTTTTTTTTAAGCATGCAATACCGTAGTGTGCAGTTCGCCTACCACTAATAGAGGTTTCGACTACTGTTAGTGGTTCAGCATAGTTGAGATGATAGATGTACCGACACACATGCTTGCGCGTGCTAAAAGCGCACCGCGCGCAAATAATTTCGCGTCCGTGCGCACGCGCAATACAATCTGTTGATAGATCAACTCGAAAGATTTATTTAAAACATTGATATACACAGACAAAGATATGTTTATTAATGTTCCCACAGCTGGGCTTAAGCTGACTACCTCCGTGGCGCAGCGAGTGCGCTGTCGCATTATGATGTTGGAGGTCCTGGGTTCGATTCCCGGCTTGAGTCTAGTCTGGTGGAAGGCTTCGCCCGTGGCTAGTTACCCTACGGACAAAGACCTGTCGCCAAGCGATTTAGCGTTCCGGCACGATGTCGCGTAGAAACCAATTAGGGGTATGGGCTTACCATACCCCTAACTAGTTAGCCCGCTACCATCTTAGACTGCATCATCACTTACCATCTGAGATGGCCGTCAAGGCTAATTTGTAGTGAGGGGGGAAAAAGACTAGAGTGAGGGGTTTAGAGAGAAAACCCACCACTCGGCTCAATATACCTAATAACCTTGTAAATCATCCAAGCCTAACTAAGATATTAGTTTAATTAAGTTGAAGGAGCTAATGAAAAAATTTTTTTTTATTAGTTTATACGGATAAGAAGTCGGAGCGAGAGGTATATCAGCAAAACCTACTGGAAGACCTCGGCCTGGCGAGATCTATATGTTCTATTTTAGAAGGAGTTAGTAAAGCTTCGATATCAGGTTTCTACCAAGTCTGGCTTGGCAAAGAGGGAAGCGCGAGAAAAGCAAGTAGCGAGGTAAAGCATAGCAAACATTACATTATAGCTGCCTATATTGTAAATCAATATGTTACTAGCCAGATATACATATACAATACATATCTGACAATTTATAACGTCTAGTATACGTATGTATCATCATGAACAACCCATTGGGGGCTCACTACAGAGTACGGGTCTCCACTTTGCATGAAATAGGTTTGGCCATAGTCCACCACGCTGGCCATGAGCGGATTGGCAGACTTCACACGCCTTCGAAAACATTATGAAGAACTCTCAGGCATGCAGGTTTCCTCACGATATTTTTCCTTCACCGTTAAAGACACATACCTTGAATAGTAAGAGGTTTGTATCGGGATCGAAGCCCTGACCTATGATGCTTAGTAGTTAGGCGGACATACTAACCACTAGGCTACCACAAAATTTTGATTTAAAATCCTGTAGTGAAATATCATTCCATAAACTTGGTGAACCTTTACACAGTTTACGGAATGCCTACTCGCTCAACCCACCCACATAGCGTGGGATTAGGGCGAGGAGAACTCTTTTGCCGGTTACGTGTATCAATGGTGCAAACCGAAATTATTTTTTACTTTGCATTATTAAAACCCGTGACTGCGCGTAATTATAACATCTGAATCACATTTGAATATTGGTTTTAATGTTTTTTTTTTTATAATCGCCTAATGGCTATTAGTGTTAAAGTTTAAATAATATTTTCTATAATTTTCGAAAGTAACTTCCAACGATCTATTAGTTCTAGAAATCATTGAAAACTAGATATAATATTTATGTTAGATAATTTTAATCTATTTAATTTCAAAGTGAAATATCTAATGGCACTCCAAACCTACTCGTTAAGATAGTGACATGTGAGTTTTATTATTCATTTAGTTATTTTATTATTTCTATTATTTAGTATTCGGAGTTATGTGCGTTTTTAAGCAATTAAAATATCACTTGCTTTAACGGTGAAGGAAAACATCGTGAGGAAACCAGCATACCTGAGATTTCCCCATAATGTTCTCAAAGGCATGTGAAGTCTGCCAATTAGCACATGGCCAGCGTGGTGGACTATGGCCAAACTGTTCTCATATTGAGAGGAGATTTAATTACTTGCACTTATACATTTGGTATAGTTTTTACTTCTGTTGGCAAAATAGTTTTAATGTTAGAATTTTATAAATTCAGTTCAGTTTAACTGTGTTTTTCAAAGTATGTTTAAAAAAAGTTTAAGTCTCTGTAATTCCTTAGTAACAGAGTAACGTAATGTTCTAAGTCAGAGATTGATTTTAGAGATGGACTGTTGCTATGCTGTCAAACTTAACCACAATTATGTTTCTCATGTTAAATTAGGAGTATGGGTTTAACATACCCCTAACAGGTTAGCCCGCTACCATCTTAGACAGCATCATCACTTACCATCAGCTGAGATGCCGTCAAGGGCAAATTTGTCGTGTATATAAAAAAATATACCTAAAAAAAGTCAAAGTTATTGCTAGAAACAAACTAATTATGCATTTATTTATTTATTTAACATTTATACAATAATGACTTACAAAAGTTTGTTCGAGCATATAGTTAAGCCATCTCTGTGAAACTTTGCATACAGATTTTATCCTAGAGATTTTTGTGTCCCGAACAAGACTCCTTGACAAACTGGTTAAACCAATATTGGTGTCACTTTGCATAACCTTGCAGTCAGTGACGGACAGGAAAATAAATGCCGTCCGCGAGATTTTTAAGAAATCTCAACCTACTATAGTTATTTAAATATCGTTTAAAAACTCTTAAAACGCTTTCTGATTGGCTTTTCCAACCGCTCATTAAGCGGATTGGCCGAAGCGCGGAAGCCTGCGCACGCGCATTCAAACTAATTTCGCAATTATTCCATGCGGTTATTAGCACGCGCAATATTTATGCCGCCCTGTCTAAATATACGAGTTTAAACGCACCACAGTAAACACCGAGGTGTAATTTATCGCCCTTATAAGCGTTTTAGCTGTATTAATGGCGTTCCGCTGCAATTTCGTTCGACACTGTCAAAGTAAAATATTGTTGGCTATTCTTGTACAAGGGTGGTATTATGAGTGGACCCGACGCGGCGCAAGTGAGTGGTCATTGCCACTTCTCGTGTTTTATCTGGTTCTAGGAGACGTTCCCAGTGGCAGCCTGGAGTAAGTTGACATTGCCTACACACCGTCGTGATGAAGGAAGTGTGTGGGATGCGGCGCCGGACTGCCACGAAGCGGGATGTTTTTTTTCGTTGTAGAGCATGTTGTTTCGGATATGATCCTATTTAAATGCGAAAGTTGGGATGGAGGGATGATCGTTACTCTCAGGCTCCGTCTCTCATACCTAGAGGGTTTTGGAGCAAATACTAACTATACTACTCCAGTTGGGGGCGAGAGGGGAGGGGGGTCTTTATCGGTGGCAAGTAAAGTCAGTGGCGGCCTTAGGGGGTGGCAAACAGGGTAATAGCCCGGGGCCTCGCTCCTACAGGGGCCTCGCGCAACAACCCAAGCAAATTTTAAAAAATATAAATTTTATTATTTATTATTTTTAATATTTATTTAAAACTTTTGATTTTGATCCTTAATTACTTACTATAACTGGTTATAACATAACCGTAAATTAAAATTAAGTGATTTAACTAATTCATTCATTCAAAACATAATTGAAACATAATTGACAAATTCATTATGTACACTGAGAGTTTTTTTGGATAACCGTGAGTAAAGGTTTATTCAGAAGTAAACTTTGGGTTATTGTAACCATAAGATGTACTATATTCTATATTTTTCTTAATCTTAGTACAGTTTTACTTATCATAACCCAAAATTAACTACGATATGGACTTGTCACGTTTTGTGCTTGCGGTTATCGAAAAAAATCTCTCGGTGTAGAAATTAATGATAGTGAACTTTTAAAGCAATGCAGCGATTTGCAAATATCTATGACAGTAGGAGAATCATGTGACATTGATGGACATGAATTGTACGAAGAACTGAATATTTTTTTTTTTTTTTATCCACTACAAGTTAGCCCTTGACTGCAATCCCACCTGATGAGTGTGATGATGCAGTCTAAGATGGTAGCGGGCTAACCTGTTAGGGGTATGGAAAACCCACACTCCTAATTGGTTTCTACGCGACATCGTGCCGGAACGCTAAATCGCTTGGCGACACGTCTTTGTCGGTAGGGTGGTAACTAGCCACGGCCGAAGCCTCCCACCAGACCAGACTCGAGCCGGGAATCGAACCCAGAACCTCCAAGTTTATAATCTGACAGCGCGCGCGCTGCGCCACGGAGGTCGTCAAAATGGTCATCCGTGTGTGTGAAGGAAACGATGACATTATCACGGTGTTAAAATACATAATAGAAAAAAAAATACTGAAGTTTACCCCACTATCGAAATAGTCCTGAGAATTATTGCTACCACACACCTGTTACAGTTGCGTCAGCTGAAAGGAGTTTTTCGAGGCTTAAAATTATTAAAACATTTGAGGAATTCGTGACACAAAAGCGGCTTTCAGCCCTCGCTATTCATTCAATCGAAATTGACGTAGCTTATTCGTTAGATTCATCATCATCATCATCATGAACAACCCATTACTGGCTCACTACAGAGCTCGGGTCTCCTCTCAATATGAGAAGGGTTTGGCCATAGTCCACCACGCTGGCCATGTGCGGATTGGCAGACTTCACACGCCTTTGAGAACATTATAGAGAACTCTCAGGCGTGCAGGTTTCCTCACGATGTTTTCCTTCACCGTTGAAGCAAGTGATATTTAATTTTTTTTTTTTTTTTTAAACGCACATAATTTCGAAAAGTTAGAGTTGCGTGCCAGGATTCGAACCGCCAACCTCTAATTAGAAGGCTGACGCCCTAACCACTGGGCTATCACCGCTTCATTCGGCTTCGTTAGATTATTGTGTTTTAATTAAAGATTTTAGTCTTAGGAAAAGCCGCAAACATCAATTTTAAAATTTATCATCTCTGTATTTTACTTTTGTAAATCTTTCAATGTATTTTAAAACTCAAATTTGATTTATTTGTATAATTTAAGCATTTTTCCTTAAACATGACAAATACCTAAACCAAACAACCAGACCTACTTTCGCATCACATTCTTTTCACGAAGGACAAAGGACCTCGCAAAGACCTGCCGCCCGGAGCCTCGCAATGGGTAAGGCCGCCTCTGAGTAAAGTTATGCTTCTTTTACGGTAATTGTCTTACATATCACACACTCGTACTAGGAAGCGTGAAGTGAATGTATTTACTACTAGCACACACGTACTTGCGTATACGAACTACGTATGTACACTTACGTAATATTGCAATTTTATTTTGAAACAAGATATCCTCGGTAATGTTTACGTATTTTCGTCTCACTTATTGTTTTCGCGTATGTTCACTTTCACAGATCGTCGGTCGCTTACCTTTACGCGGTCTCCACTCCAGAACACATCTGATCCACTGCTTTTTTGACGACCTCCGTGGCGCAGCGCGTGCGCTGTTGCGTTTAAAGTTGGAGGTCCTGGGTTCGATTCCCGGCTCGAGTCTGGTCTGGTGGGAGGCTTCGGCCATGGCTAGTTACCACCCTACCGACAAAGACGTGTCGCTAAGCGATTTAGCGTTCCGGCACGATGTCGTGTAGAAACCAATTAGGAGTATGAGTTTACTATACTCCTAACAGGTTAGCCCGCTACCATCTTAGACCGCATCATCACTTGCCATCAGGTGAGATGCAGTCAAGGGCTAACTTGTGGTGAATAAAATAGTATGGTGAATAAAAGCTTGCTAATACGGAAATCGCCAAGCAAATTTTAATGTAAGTTTAAAGAAGTTTTAAAGTCTGCAATTAAAAAGGTCATTACGTAAATTTTGAGTCTTTACTGCCTGCCGGAACATAAGCTCACACGAGATCATAAAAATTATTTTGTGTACAAACGTTTGAAATAATTAAAGAACTATAAAAATTTACTGCGAAATTGTAATGACTTCAAAAGAGTGGTCCCCGGACTGTATAACTCGTTTTGTGTATGCCTTTATTTATATTTGTATCCCCTCGCCCTCCGGAAGCGACGCAGGCACTACGCCGCTTCCGGCGTGGTATGTGAGACTCCCCGGAGGAAAGAATACCCACGAACACCCAGCGATGCTCCCTTGCGTCGCCTGGTGGCTGGGTCACGGGAACACTCGCACACTTGACCGCCACCCAGCCACCTGGTATCAGTGCGATGGATCGCTGGCAAGAAATAGTATACTAGTACATTGAAAAAAAAAAAAAAATGCTGCCTCAACAAATTTTGGTTAGTCGCTATCAAGTAAATTATTTCCATAGGAACATAAAGCACCTTGCTAGTAAAAATAAATTTTATCACTGATTATATCACTTCAACATCATCATCATGATCAATCCATTGCCGGCTCTCTACTTACATTCTTAAATTATGTTTTGGTTTAATTAGTAGGTAATTAAAGAGGTTCTTCTATAACTCATTACCACTTGCGCCTGTGTATAGAATATGCTCAATTCTGAATGATCTCAGGAACACCTGCGTCATCTCCTGCAGTTCTGTGGCCTCCTTTAAAATCCATTATACAGTAATGGGCAGTAAGACTGCCCATTACTGTATAACAGGTATATATTGAATTATTTAGATGTAAGGTTAATAATAAGGTTGCATGCTGTAATCATTTCTAGAAAGTCGCTATCACATGTTTGTTCTTCTGTTTCTGTTTCTTGTTGTTTATATTTGGATTGTGACTAGTTTATAGAAGAGGTGTTAGAAGGCGAAAGAAGTCGTGGCTCAGAAACATACGGGAGTGGACTGGCATCAAGTCGGTCGAACAACTGTTCGTTTAGCCATGGACAAGGAACGTTTAAAAAACTGACTGCTGAACTCCAGGAATGGAGAGGCACTTGAAGAAGAAGAAGACTAGTTTAAAGATCCAATAAAAATATATATTAAAGAAAAACACTTAAATACTTATAGAGCGCAACCCTCGTACTTCCAACTGTATATCATCATGATCAACCCATTGGCAGACTTCACACGCCGTTGAGAACATTATGGAGAACTCTCTAGCATGCAGGTTTCCCCACGATGTTTCCCGTCACCGTTGAAGCAAGTGATATTGTAATTGCTTAAAAACACAACAACTCCAAAAAGTTAAAGGTGCATGCCCGGGATTGAATCCCCAACTTGTTAAGAGGCCAACGTCCTAACCACTAGGCTACCACAGCTTTAACTTTTAATATTTCAATGAAAAGAAAGCTAACAAGCAGTTTGGGTGTTAGCAACTCGTTCGCACACATAAATTCGTCACGCGAGCGGGCGACGTGCCAGCGTTGGCGGCCACCGACTGCGAGTTAAGAAAACTTCGCGTGGCCCAAAAAGCATTATCTTTATTAGGATTAAATTGTTTTTCAGCAATTGGTACGGTCCATTTACTATTATTTGAAGAAGATTTTTTGGCGCTTCTAGCGTGTTAGGTCTGTCAGCAGAATAATTAGCTAAAATTACTTTCAAATTCAAAATTCAAATTAAAATTCGTTTATTGCATGAAAGTGGTACATTCATATCAAGATCTTAAGATTAAAGGGTAGCCTAACACATTCTGCCTAAAAGGCGTGCAACAAAAATCTTACAACGAAAAAAACAATAATGTCAATCTATATATATAAAAGCGAAAGGTCACTTACATACTTACATACTTACATACTGATTAAACACGAGATCTCAAAAACTATTGCACGTATAAAGCTATAATTTAGCAAGTAGGTAGTTGGTAGTTAAGAGATGTCAGCTAAAAAAGGATATTTGGAAATTCCACCCCTAAGGGGGTAATAAGATAGGGGTTGGAAGTTTGTATAGAATTTCTTTGTTTTTAGAGTTAGAGACACAAAAATTTGCATTAAGATTAATAATAATAAATAAAAAACATGTGCATCAATTTTTTTTTAAGGGTGTTACCTGTTAAGGGTGGTAAAATAGGGGAAGATAGTTTTTGCTTATTTTTTTATTATGAAGTCTACAAGCGTGAAATTTCGAAAATAGGTTTCTTTAGGGCTTAAGTTTGAGGTTAAAATTTTTTTTCATCCAAATCTACCCCGAAGGGGGTAAAATAGGGGTTTGAAGTTTGTATGAAAGTCCTATGTTTAGTGTCCTATGTTTGTATGAAAGTCTTATGTTTGTTAATTTAGAAACACGAAAATCGGCAATTAGACATTTGCCTGTAGCTTATTTTCTGAAGCAGACCAATCACGGGAAATCAGCAATTCTACGCAGACGAAGTCGCGGGCAACAGCTAGTTTAAAATAAGAGTTATGAAATCAATTAATAAAATGAAATTAAATATTGATAAAGATTTAAATATTAATTACTTTGGCAGTATAATTATTTCAAATTTTGATGACCTCCGCGACGCAGTGCGTTCGCTGTCGCATTATAAAGTTGGAGGTTCTGGAGTCGATCCGGCTCGAGTCTGGTCTAGTCTGGCTTCGGCCGTTTCTAGTTACCATCCTACCAACAAAGACGTGTCGCCAAACGATTTAGTGTCCGGCAAGACGTCGCTTAGAAACCACATAGGAGTTATGGCAAAGCCAGGTTCGTCTGCTACCTTCTGCTGTTTGCTATCTTGGACTGCATAATCACTTTCCATCAGGTGAGATTGCCATCTAGGGCTAACTTGTCGTGTATAAACTGAAAAGATAATCTATATTTCGGGGTAATTCAACACAAAACGTCACGTCAGCGTTGATTATGTTCCATATATATAATCATAGATCACCCGTTTCGATTCGTGTATTTAAAAAATAGTCTTACAGTAGCTTTGCAATATAGAAGGGTTCTATCTTACAGTCTTACAGTAGCTTTGCAATATAGAAGGGTTTACCATAACCATAGGGTTTACCATAACCATAACAGGTTAACCCACTACCATTTTAGACTCCATCATCACAGGTGAGATTACCGTCAAGGGTGTATAAAACAAAAAAAAATCATTGATTTATGTATTGGTGAATTTTTAATGAGTTAAGCAAGTTTTAGTAACAAACCATATAGGCAGCCGCTCCTAAATTAAAAATAATTTCATTCACTCATAATTCATTTTGTATCTTAATATATAATTTAAAAAAAAAACAGGTACATTTTCGTTCAAATCTTATATCTAATGAATCAAATTTACTTTATGATTGAATGGTATAGGAAGGAAACATGCATGTTCAAGAATGGTTCACGCACGTAAATTCATCATGAACAGTGGCAGCGTGCCAAACGCCCCACTGGCAATGCGTGCCAATAGAAGGATTAAGCCAACATCTTTGGGATATCCTAAAAATTCAATACTTAAGATTTATTTAAATTTACTTTATATTTACCTTTTTTTCCCGCTGGGAAAGGCGTTTACGCATCCCCTCCGGAAGCGACGCAGGCAAGACTGCACCGCTTCCGACGGGGTATGTGGGACTCCCCGGCGGCCAGACTGGCGACCAGAATACCCACTAAAACCCAGCGATGCTCCTTCGCGTCGCCTGGTGGCTGGGTCACGGGAACACTTGTGCACTCGACCGCAACCCAGCCAGCGGCGTCCGCTGAGGCAGACCTTCCACGGGGGGCCTATGATGGAGGCCCCCTAACTCCGTCCGAGGCGCGCCAGGAACATTGGACGCGCCTCACGACCCGAACTTTATATAGTGACATACTAAAAAGTAATATGACAATCTATAGCACCACAGCCACAAAACATTTTTTTAGTCTGAAGTCGTAATTTTTTTTTTTAATAATACAATTTCAGACGTAATTAGTTAAGGAACGTGCTGCGAACCCTAATTGACTGTTGAAGTGACACTATTCTATGTAGATCATGGAACGCCGTAACCTGCGTCTAACCAAAACCGATTTCATACATTCAACATTCCTAAAACACTCTTTCTCTACTGCGGTCGATTCCAGACCAAGTTGCAACACCCAAACTGGGTATGTGTACACAATATGCAACGTCTGACGATCAGATAACTACTGACAACATACTCGTACCACCTATCACACAATCATACGCTACACACCGTCTTCGCCGGCGAAGACGAGGTCCCCGCTATCTTACGTCATCCGGACGTGGGCTCCATCCACGGCCTCGGAGACGTACGGACCACTCACTGTCCGAGTCTCCCCGTTATCCCAAACGTCGCCTAAGCCGAGGTTCGGCCTCATAGAAGGCGCCCTTAGGCAGACGTTCCCTTAGTGTCTCCGAGGCTCAAAATTTCTTCCGGTTACGCTGTCGCAACCAATAGTTAGTACTGCTAATAGTCAGTCCGAAAAAAAACAATATGCAATGAAAAATAAATAAACATTGATAGTTTTACTTAAACAAATACAAATCGCCCACAACACCATTTAGGTGTTCATTGAATGAATGTATAAATCAACGCGGCGAAATCTCTCGCTTTATATTTGAACGGTAAGAAAGCTAACATGCTGTTCCTGTGTTCGAGAATGGTTCACGCACATAAATTCATCATGAACAGTGGCAGCGTGCCAAACGCCCCACTGGCGCTGCGGCCAGCGACGTGCCAATAAAAGGATTAAAACAACAACTTCGAGAATATCATAAAAACTTTAATGTATGTACGACATTTCCCAATCTTAATATCATCATCATCATGATCAACCCATTACCGGCTCACTACAGAGCACTGGTCTCCTCTCAATGTGAGAAGGATTTGGCCATAGTCCACCACGCTAGCCATGTGCGGATTGGCAGACTTCACACGCCTTTGAGAACATTATGGAGAACTCTCAGGCGTGCAGGTTTCCTCACGATGTTTTCCGCCACCGTTGAAGCAAGTGATATTTTAATTTTTTTAAAACGCACATAACTCCGAAAAGTTGGAGGTGCGTGCGCGGATTCGAACTACCGAGCTCTGATTAGGAGACTGACGCCCTAACCACTAGGCTATCACCGCTTAATATGCATCATCTGAATTACATCTTAGTTTTTAGATATCGTTGATTTCTTGACGAGCACATTAAACGTCAAGTCAGGTTGTTAGCAACCTCGTACTCCTACCACTAATTTGGAATGCAGATTTGATTAAGAAGCTGGCAATATAAAATTCTGAGGATCTTCTTATTATATCGCATGACCTGGGACCTCAGAATGAGTAATTGTTTTTTATATTTACATCGCGGGCGAACAACTGTTTCATCTGGTGATGTTCTCAGCATCAGAGGAGCCACGGATGCGTTGCTGACACCCATTCTCCTAATCGGTTTCAACTCGGCATCATCTCTCTCTCTAGTTGTTCCTTCATTACTGAAGATCGTGGTCCTGGTGTCCTTGCAACCTCGTGCGGATTAATTGTTTCCACCGGCTTCTAACGGAGGTAGTCTCGCAATTGAAATTTGCACTTAGCAGGGTCTCTCAGCTGGTCTGCCCATCTGGTTGGTGACTCGGCATCATACCGGAATGCTAAATCACTTGGCGGTATGTCTTAGGATGGTAACAGTAGGAGATCGTCAATACCTAGACGTGTTCTTACTGCTGTTTGTATAGCACTGTCTTCCCATTCAAGCATGAAAGGCGTTCTAAACTATGGACATACGTACGAGAGAAGAAAATATACTTAGATTTTTATGAGTTGGAGAAGAGAAGAGAAGAGCACAGCGTAGCGCAGCGCAGCGCAGCACAACACAACACAATACAACACAACACTAACTTGTTGTGTATAAAAAAAAAAAGTTTAGTGGTAAGATCAGATAGTTAGTATTCAACGATATAAAAATGGAAATCTGCTCGACTTCTCTTAATTTGTATGGGTGAAATTGTGAAAGAGAAAAAAAGGTGTTCAATTCCAACATATCAATTAGCCATTTTAGATAGAAGAGGTTGTAACAGATGAAGGAAATGTGTCTTTTTTTTTCAATCTCTTTATGTAAAAACTTATCATCACCATCATGATCAACTCATTACTGGCTCACTACAGAGCACGGGTCTCCTCTCAATTTGAGAAGGGTTTTGGCCATAGTCCACCACGCTGGCCATGTGTGGATTGGCAGACTTCACACGCCTTTGAGAACATTATGGAGAACTCTCCGGCGTGCAGGTTTCCGCACGATGTTTTCCTTCACCGTTGAAGCAAGTGATATTTTAATGTAACGTTAAAAACGTACATAACTCCGAAATAAGAGGTGCGTGCCCGGATTTGAACCGCCGACCTCTGATTAAGAGGCTGACGCCCTCACAACTAAGCTATCACAGCAAAAACTTATTCTTGTTTATAATCTGTGGAATTTTATGCGGACATAATCACACAATTAAAAACAAGAAAATAATTTTAAAAGCCTTACCTGATAACAAACAGAACCAACGCTAGATTAACTGATTTAAAAGCTCTTTTATTATTACTTTATGATATACTGAAATATATAATCTATTGAATGAGTGAAATATATAATCTAATGGATGACAAATCACCATCACATAACATGATAACTGTGAATAAAGGTGTGTTTGTTTCGCTTTCACGCAAAAACTACTCAACCCATCGTCATGAAACTTGTACACAATTCTTTGAGGTATTAGAATTAACATAGGATACTTTTATATATAGAAAAAAAAATACGAAATATCATTTTAATTCTTAATCTGTGATACTTATTTAATGGCTTCAATGCGAGCGAAGCCGCTGGTAAAATCTAGCAATAAATAAAGTTGCATTAAACTTGAACATGTCACGGCTCACGACATTTTACATCGTGTTTATATAGAAATTACCAACTAAGTATAACAGTAATCGTAAACATCTTGTACCATTTCTTAAACATACGAGAGATGAATTTAGTTTAGATTAGCGATGATTATAACATGTTATGGAAGCTGTGATAGCCTAGTGGTTAGGACGTCCGCCTCCTAATCAGAGGTCGGGGGTTCGAACCCGGGCATGCACTTCTAACTTTACAAAGTTATGTGCGTTTTAAGCAATTAAAATATTATATCACTTGCTTCCGGTGCACCTTTAACTTTTCGGAGTAGGTAATGTGCGTTTTTAAGCAATTAAAATATCACTTGCTTCAACGGTGAAGGAAAACACCGTGAAGAAACCAGTATGCCTGAGAGTTCTCCTGTAATGTTCTTGAAGGCGTGTGAAGTCTGCCAATCCGCACATGGCCAGCGTGGTGGACTATGGCCAAACGTTTCCCCTTATTGAGCGGAGACCCGTACTCTGGACTGTCTCAGTAATGGGTTGATAAAATATAGGTTAAGCCTTTAAAATTTCCTTGTTAATAAAATAGTACAAAGAACTACAAATTAACATTTGTGGTATTAAATTTAATATTTTGTCCTTTACCTATAAAATAGGTGATTAGAATTGGGCAAGAAAGTTTCATTTACCATTTGGATATATCTATGCGAAGAGGCTTTACCCGTTTTGGTGGAATGGTGCTTTTTACAAGCTTTTTACGTCGAAATAAAAGTAGCAGAACAAATTACAAAACATCTAAAAAGCAGTTTCGAAGTAACGGTGATCTTGATCGACACAGCCCAGTTTGAGGTTACTTTTTGTAACTAGATGGCTATTTATGTGCCGAAGCTAATTTTCCTGCTAGGGTTCCGTACCCAAAGGGTGTACCGACTACACCCCTATACTATGACAGTGATCTAAAGACCGTTGACTTTCAGACTTGGGTAAATAAAAAATACTGACTAACTTATTAGTAAGTCAATTTATTTACCTTTTGTTTTTTTGTTTTAACTAGACTTTCTTGTAATCTTAGTTTAATGTTGTGCGGTTATTTTGTGCCCTCCACTTATACATGCCAGGTCCACATCCAGGAGACTCGAGTGTAAATCAATTAATATCTCATACTGCATTAATTAAGAAGCGGCGATAGCCTAGTGGTTAGGGCGTCAGCATCCTAATCAGAAGTCAGCGGTTCGAATCCGGGCATGCACCTCTAACTTTTCTGACTTATGTGCGTTTTTGAACTATTAAAATATCACTTGCTTCAACGGTGAAGAAAAACATCGTGAGAAAACCTGCACGCCTGAGAAAAATGGAATATAAAATTATCCCCACATAAGAAGCGTATTTTTTTGTGTCGTGTTTGATTATTTTATATTCTTGAGCGTGGTACGGAACCCCACGTGTGCTAGTCTAGCACGCACTTAGCTGCTTTTTGGATAGGTGATGAAGTGTTACAATTCATTAGCGATAGAATGGTGCCTCATTCGACGCTGGAATGACTTTATTATTGCTTTGATATAAATTGTCGGGCGATTCAGCTCGGGTTTTGTTAATGGCGGTCATAATTATTGAAAATAAACACAACACTTGTTGGGTTTGGGTCGTTACAGTAATGTATTATTTAATTTAAACTGTCACGAGTGATATTCATATCTTTATTATACACGGCTAACTGGAAGTATTGTCTGAGTATGTCTGACTAGTTTCGAACCCGTTCGGGGTTCTTGTTCATGAGATTTATGAAGTTTAAAAAATCTCGCTCTTCCGCCATCGTATCCTCATTTTAATTTGTTTGTAATTTGTCTTAATTGTTCTCATGTGGCCGTTAACATGTACCTATTGCAGTCAACGTTGTGTACACTTGTAACTGATAAGCATACTGGTGAATGTGACACTTTTCTTTGCTGAAATGTTTTTTTTTATGTTTATTGTTAAGTGTATTAATAATATATAAATAAAAAAAAATTATATAAGCTCAGAAGCTGTGATAGCCTAGTGGTTAGGGCGTCAGCCTCATAATCAGGTCGGCGGCCCGAACCCCGACACGTACCTCTAACTTTTCGGAGTTATGTGCGTTTTTAAACAATTACTATATAACTTGCTTCAACGGTAAAGGAAAACATCGTGAGGAAACCTCCACGCCTGATAGTTATCCGTAATGTTCTCAAAGGCGTGTGAAGTCTGCCTATCCGTACATGGCCAGCGTGGTGGACTATGACCAAACCAAACCCTTCTCATATTCAGAGGAGACCCGTGCTCTGTAGTGAGCCTGTAATGGGTTGATCATGATGATGACGATGATTATGTTCTTTTGGGGCGTTTAAATGTACCTACCTATTGCAGTCAATGTTTTGTACACTTGTAACTGATATGCATACTGGCGAGTGTGACACTTGTTTGCTGAAATGTATTTTTATATGTATATTGTAAGTGTATTAATATATAGGATGACTACGGGGCGTGTTTTCGTCGGTAATATGGGTAGAAGTGGATAGTTTCGGGCAAAGATACCAGATACTCTTGGTAGAATAGAATTACAATTATAAGTATGGTAATTTATAAAGAGCAGACTATACGCTCCACCAAGTACGACTATGCACTACCGCGACTCGACCACCGATCCGAACCGACCGAATGCAATGATTACAATGCGCCGTCCCGCGCCGGTGCGTCTTTTAAGAACCTGCATAACCAACTTAGTGTTGCGTAAAGAGAGGGGGCGATCCCACTCTCTTATCTGTCGTACATGAAAACTAGATGGCGCTGTTCTCCGACTGCCGTCAAATAATAAATAAATAAATAAATGATATAATCTCGTTCATTCATAGTCGTATGAGAAACGAAAAGCGGCGTTCATGGCGTCTGGCTATTCTGTGGTAGGTAAGCGGCGGATGAACGAGATTCTTTTTCAACTGCACTTATATAACTCAACTCATTCAACTGACTAATCATAGTCTGGATATCAGTGCATTGAAGCTTTAAATTTCGCATCGCAGATTTATAAGGAACAATTGCGTTTCTAATAATAGCACGAGGAGTCACTGCTTAGAACTATAAATCCGTCAATGGTTGGCAGAGCGCCAAAGTGCGCATACACTTGCTTTAATATTTGTTTTATTGCATTGTCACACAGTTTGTAGGACCTTAGAAATTACGTCGTGCTCTAATTATACGATTCCTGTGATCGGATCTGATGTTACAGATTTTATGACGACCTCCTTGGCCAGTGCGTGCGCTGTCGCGTTATAAAGTTGGAGGTACTAGGTTCGATTTCCGGCTCGAGTCTCATCTGAGGCTTAGGCCATGCCTAGTAAACTTGTAGTACCGTTTAGTAGGCTGCACAAAATTAGTAACTCATTCAAAGGAAACAAAATCAAAACTCATTCAAAAAAACCCCGGCTAAGACCGGGGCGCGTTTGGAACCCTCATAGCTTTAGTTTTAATGTTACGAATATAGTTATCACCATGAAATAACTACTATATAAATTATTATTGACGCGTCAAACGTGCCTTTTTAAGGACTATTTGAATAAAGATTATTTTGAATTTGAATTTTAAATTAGTTACCCTACTGACAAAAACGTTTTAGTGTTCCGGCACGATGTCGCGTGGAAATCAATTAGGAACGCGGGTTTACTATACTCCTAACAGGTTGCCCGTTACCATCCTAAACAGCATCATCACTTGCGACCAAGTGAGATTGCCGTCAATTTGTAGTGTATAAAAAAAGTATACGGCAGAGCCTTGAGAGTTCTTCTGTCAGTGCTTCCGTCGGTCTGTGAACGGCCTTATCTTATGAACCGTGTGTTCTGACAGAGTATAATTCAGGCTTGGTCAATGATGGCAAACGATGATGAATTCTAAGCTTCTAGAGGTGTGGTATATATAACATAAGCATGCATAACATTCTGATTAAACCGACACTCCTTATTGATTATGTCTCTAAAAGTATAGAGCTTAAGAAATAAGTTGTGGAGCAAAACTTTTTCATTATCACAAAACCTGCATGTTCAACCTAACCTAATCGATAGACCTAGTTCCCTTAGATCACAAAAAACTCAGTCCGCCACCAAAACTACCCGCAATTCGTCTACTTCGCGTTTAATTTACTACGAGTTAAAATACACACATGTGTGCGTAGCTCGCTAATGTGCATGAGGCGTACTGAGAAAGAATACGGGGAAACTGCGCGTCAAACCTGGATGGCAAATCTCTTATTAAAGATATTTCGTCTACATCTATATTAGTATAAAAAACAGAGTGTCATTATATTAATTTCTACTTGTTATCAAAAATTGTAATATTTCTTCGTCTATTTCAATGATGAATGAATGACGAAAAAAAGCTTGGGCGTGAATTTATAGTTCCAATTTCATAACTAGGTATTAACTATAGACCAGAGTTACCGACATAGCTCAGCGAGTTGCGAAGTTGAAGTAGCAATGGGCGGGGCACATAGCTCGGAGTAAACGTAGCGTTGGTCGATCCCCAACAAGGTGGACAGACGACATCAATCGAGTCGCAGGGAGCCGCTGGATACAAGCGGCCCAAGACCGTGGCCATTGGAACTCCTTACAAAAGACATATGTCCAGCAGTGGACGTCTATCGGTTGAAATGATGATGATGATGATTAACTATGGAGACGGTGATAAGAAATACAATCCCGGCTAATTTTGTTATGGACTTTTTCGTGACGTTTGGAACCCTCTTAGCTTTACTTTAACTAATGGAGTTATCACCATCGCCTTTACTACTATATCAACATTAGGTGCCTGTTGCTAGGTGTGCATGAATAAAACAATTTTTGATTCGATGGTGACAATAGTATCTGCTTATAGCCCGCATCTCATATCCTAGGGCATAAATCCGTCTTACGCTGGAGCGTTGCCAGTCCGCACTTAGCGGTTGGTATCTCGTTTTATTCATACCCCTTCTTACTATGTTATTTGACTGTCATCTCGGAGCTAAAGGAGCTAAGCTAAGGACATTGGACATCGACCGGATCCTCAAGTTTTACATGAAACATGGACTCCTTATACAGTGCATTAAATTAAAACAACAATAAATTATACTTATAAAAAATATAATGATTTTATTATTCCGGAAGACTTACCTGTACGGACTTAATGTCTTTGCCTACCTGTTTTTTTATTTACTATTTAATTGCGCGGCAAATTTGGGATTTACTGTTGCAATTTTTATACGTGTTGGTTGGTTTTATTACAATACATCTAAGTATCAGAGCAAAAATGACATAATGGAACCAATAATGGATTTTCATGCGATTTATTTAGGTACAACAAATATATAACCACTTTTCCCCAAATATAATTTCTATGGTGAATTGGTGAATTCAATCAATCAAGGGCTAACTTGTGGTGGAATTAAAATGCTGAAACCTTTCATTATAGGATCTCTTAAAAACCATTGACGGTGACTAGGCGGCTAATAGACGAGGCCGCCAATATCGTGCGTGCGTGCGCTGTCGCATTATAAAGTTGGAGGTCCTGGGTTCGATTCCCGGGTCGAGTCTGGTCTCGTGGAAGGCCGCGGCCGTGGCTAGTTACCACCCTACCGAACAAGCGATTTAGCGTTCCGGCACGATGTCGCGTAGAAACCAATTGGGAGTGTGGGTTTACCATAGCCCGCCACCATCCTAGACTGCATTACCACTTACCACCAGGTTAGATGGCCGTCAAGGGCTAACTTGACTTGGCTTGACTTGACTTGTTGTGTATAAAAAAAAAAGATTCAGGAAAAAAGATCCTACGTATTTTCGTGCGTTTTCGTGTATAAACATACCTTTCGAACCTTTCCCATAAAACAAACGTCCGAAGCGCATCGACCCACATAATAGCATATCGCCTAATTTATCCAAACAGGTCTACAAATCAAATTCTAATACGCTCACAACGGTACCAATTAGGGGCAAACAGGGACAAACAGGGGCCAACGGGGGCCCAAATGCCACGTCAAAGTTGAGCCACCCCCGCCGGTGCAATTTTTTTAAGGGGGCACCCCCCATCAAACTGTTTGGTGACGGTTGCACCTACGTAGCAGGGCGCACGCGTTTTGGCCCCTAAGTAATTGTCCCTTCCTTGTTGCTAGCGGGACAACTGAGTTTTCTTTCACGATAATTTCTTATGACGTGCCGCCAAGCGATTTAGCGTTCCGGCACGATGTTGTGTAGAAACCAATTAGGAGTATGAGTTTACTATACCCCTAACAGGTTAGCCCGCTACCATCTTAGACCGCATCATCACTTGCCATTAGGTGGGCTAACTTGTGATGAATAAAAAAAATTCTATTTATGGTTTCCTATATTTAACCTAGATATTTTTTAGGTTACTCATCGATTACCCATTTATAGACACGTTATCAAAATGATATACTGTGCAATTTAGGGCAGGAAGATTTGGGGTTCGATCCTTGACACGCACCTCTAAGTTTTCGGAGTTAAGTGCGTTTTTAAGCAATTAAAATATCACTTGCTCCATCGGTGAAGGAAAACATCGTGAGGAAACCTGAATGCCCGAGAGTTCTCCATAATGTTCTCAAAGGCGTGTGAAGTCTGCCAATCCACACATGGCCAGCGTGGTGGACTATGACCAAACCCTTCTTATATTAGAGGAGAACCGTGGTCTGTAGTGAGCCGGCAATGGTTTGATTATGACGACGTTTCAATAAAATAATTATCTTATGCCTGATTCTCATACATGAACTTTCTATGGTCTGGTCTGGGTCTAAAATAAGAGGCTTCGGCCGTTGCTTATTTTTATTATTTATTTTCTGACCTACTATATTTCAAGTAAGCAATAGATACCTCTTGCACAAAATACTAGGAAATCATACAATTACAAATTTAAACTTATTAATTAATCTGTATCTGATTAAAACTGCCATAACCGGCTTACAGTTTACCATCACTTACCATCAAGTGCATAAACTGTAGTGTAGTGTTATGAAAAAGTTATAATTCAGCGAGTACCGTCCGACCCGCCCGTTATACCGTCCGACCCCCCCGTTATCCCAAACGTCGCCTAAGCCGAGGTTCGGCCTCAAAGGAGGCGCCCTTAGGCAGACGTTCCCTTAGTTTCATCGAGCACTAGGGCTCAAAATTTCTTCTGACAGAGCTTCTTTCCGAAGCTTGCCAAAAAGCCCGGTTACGCTGTGGCAACCAATAGGGTTAGTACAGCTAATAGACAGTCCGGAAAAAAAAAAAATTTAGCGACCAACGTCCTCCGGCGCGAGTACGGCCGCGTCCATTTTGACGTGGCGATTTTTCCCCGGCCGCATGTTTCGTTTATTTGGTTGCACACACGCGCGGCCGATCGCACGGCCCCATCGATCCGCCGTCCATCAGGGGGCTGCGACTATCATTTTATAGCATTGTGCATTCCCACCGACGCCCGAGTACCCCCACTGTATTTACATAAGTCTACTTTATTAATATCGCACTGGTATTGCTTGAAGCGGTGATAGCCTAATGGTTAGGGCGTCAGCCTCCTATTCAGAGGTTGGCGGTTCGAATCCTAGCACGCACCTCTAACTTTTCAGTGTTATGTGCGTTTAAAAAAAAATATCACTTGCTTCAACGGTGAAGGAAAACATCGTGAGAAAACCTGCACGCCTGAGAGTTCTCCATAATGTTCTCAAAGGCGTGTGAAGTCTGCCAATCCGCACATGGCCTGCGTGGTGGACTATGGCCAAACCCCTGTAGTGAGCCTGTCATGGATTGATCATGATGATGATTGCTTGATATCTTTTCTCGTCATTATCGTTATGGGCTATCCAAGCGCGCATTAATGGCCCAAGGTTGTTGTTTCAAATTGATATTAGCTAACTGTATTAGTTCCGACAGCATCACTGAGGGCAAAGGAAGCTCGGAATTTGACGACCTCCGTGCGCTGTCGCATTATAAAATTGGAGGTCCTGGGTTCGATTCCCAGCTCGAGTCTTCGGCCGTGGCTAGTTACCACCCTATCGACAAAGACGTGTCGCAAAGCGATTTAGCGTTCCGGCACGATGTCGGGTAGAAACTAATTAGGGGTGTGTTTTATCATACCCTAACAGGTTAGACCGCTACCATCCTAGACCCATTGTATACTACCTGGAAAAAGGAAGCTCAGACTGGAGAAGAGCATTAGGACAACGTCGGGAGAGCTTCTGCCAGCCCCTCCTGTTAGGCTAAAACGTTGACCTTGGGTGACCTTGCAAATAGCTTGTGACTGGGAGTTAAAGCAAACTATTTTGGCCGGCGATAGACCCATGTCAGGATGACGTCAGCAATTGGGGACCGCGTCTTCACCGTGATTAATTGTGTAACCTAGTGGCTAGTAGCATTGTCGGTAGTCAGTTGATCTTTTGGATTATTATGGTGGAATAGATGTGCGTTTGGGTTGGGAGTGTAATTAGATGCCTTGGCTAGTAACGGGTTGCGGTCTTGGAGTGATCTTTTAAGATAAGCTTTGGAGAGCTTTTGGAATACTCATCAGTATTCCAAAAGCTCTCAAAATTGTCGTTGTTCTTGTTTATCGAAGGCTGTATTTAGGTCTACGTGCATACGACACATGGGTAGCCCATGGCCAACCGCATGGAAAAATTATGGAGCACTATAAAGCTCTCGTAGCTAGCTGGATGGGTGGTTAGTAAATACAACGCTAGCGGAGAACATATTGGGTCGAAAGGCCCCAAGGGTTAGTCTGTGTGTGTGCGTGTGTGTACGCTTTTAAACCGTGACTCTGAAGATATCAAACATCCCAGTACATTCAGTGAAGCAAATGAAACATTTCATCCATCAAGGTACCCATTCTGTTGATGAATTTTACTGGCTCAGCTCTTTCAAGGTAAACTAATAATTATTAAATTGTGAAATATTGTTGTTGGAAAAGAGGAACTGCCGGGTTTCTTTTTCTCACTTCTTCTTCTTCGTTATTACACTCTTGACAGAGTGGTCGTGGTCATCATGAATCAAAGTCTTTGACGACAGATGGTATTCGAGCATCCACCACTTTTCTCGGCAGGCCGAAAGCCTGGTGCACTCGTGCAAAGGACTGCCTACAGCAGACGCCTAGGTGACCTTCCTCACACTAAAAACTGCCTTTCAAACTTGTGGTACAAGCAAACAAACTTGAAGTATGAAAAGCGCTTATAAAAAAATCTAACTTTAATTTAATGTTCATATTTTTTAGAAATCGCATAAGATAAACTTATGATTAAAGGGTTTCGAAACTAGACAGACACATCTACTTCAAGAGAACTTCATGGGCAGCTGTTGGGTTTCGTTCAAAATGAATTTTGCTCACGACAGTTGAATTGAAAACTGTTGCTGAAATCATGAGGTACTTCATCATGATCAACCCATTGCCGGCTCACTACTGAGCATGGGTCTCCTCTTAATATGAGAAGGGTTAGGCCATAGGCCATGTGCGGATTGGCAGACTTCACACGCCAGGTTTCCTCACGATGTTTTCCTTCACCGTTGAAGCGAGTGATAATTTAATTATTTAAAAATGCACATAACTCCGATAAGTTACAGGTGCGGGCCCGGGATCGAACCCCCAACCTCGTATTAGGAGGCGGACGTCCTAACCACTAGGCCATCACAGCTTTGATGAGGTACTTAGATCCCACCAAATTTGTTTAGTACGGTGTGGTGGGCTTACATTGCTCAACGAAAGGCTAGACAGTGAAAGTCTGAAAAAACACAACCTGAAAACTTTTTACCTTGCCCGGTAATCGAACAGGACCTTGTAATCTCTAGTAGAAACATCCTGACGAGCAGCCCCAATTGCCTTACTTCTGGCTGGTTTAGTATTATTGATGATCATCATCATCACAATCAACCCATTGCCGGCTCACTACAAAGCGCGGGTCTCCTCCCAATATGAGAAGGGTTTCGCCATCACGCTGGCTATGCCATGCCATGTCTGCAGTGATTGGCAGACTTCACACGCCTTTCAGAACATTATGGAGAGCTCTCAGGGGTGCAGGTTCCCTCACGATGTTTTCCTTCACCGTTGTAGCAAGTGATATTTTAATTAATTAAAAATGCACATAACACATAAGTTATAGGTGCGTTCACCCTAACCACTAGGCTATCAATGCTTTTATTATATATCTATTCTGACAATTCAACACCTAACAATTATTGACCTGACACTTGAACCTGGGTTTGAACCTAGGAAATCGTAGAAAGCTTGTTTCAGGCTAACCACTTGTCCGACGATATAGTTGAACCAACGAGCCATTATGAGTTAGTCAAGTGAAACTGAGATTGTGAAAACAAAATACAGAATAAGTGGTATAGTAAGAATAAGTTGGTGTTTTCTTAGAACAGCCCGCGTTTGGAATTATCTGATAGACTTTGGAATTAGTATATCAGAGCAGTCTCTGATATACTAACCTCAATTTGTAAATCAGCATCAGATATATAGACATTATTACATGTATATATATTTATATATAAGTATTATAGGATGCGGTGATAGCCTAGTGAAGCGGTGATAGCCTAGTGGTTAGGGCGGTAGCCTCCTAATCAGAGGTCGGTTGTTCGAATCCGGGCACGCACCTATAACTTTTCGAAATTATGTGCGTTTTTAAAAATTAAAATATCACTTGCTTCAACGGTGAAGGAAAACATCGTGAGGAAACCTGCACGCCTGAGAGTTCTCCATAATGTTCTCAAAGTCGTGTGAAGTCTGCCGATCCGCACATGGCCAGCGTGGTGGACTATGGCCAAACCCATCTCATATTGAGAGGAGACCCGTGCTCTGTAGTGAGCCGGTAATGGGTTGATCATGATGATGATTATAGGGTTTCATAAATATCAATCATTTAAAATAACCTAAATGACTTGTTATTAATGAACCTAAAAACAAGATATCGGATTACTATCAAACGTTGTTCCGATCTGTAAATTAGTAGTTATAAAATTGTGTTTTCATTAAGATTTTCTTAAATTCTTGTTTAGCCATTGTCCGATTATCATGGACTGATGGATGAATTTGACGTTTGGACAGATACTCAATACAAAAACTATGGAAATGTCAAATTTAAAAATAAAATAAATCCGATTAACCATGGTTCATTCCAATTTTCATATCGTAAGAGCTAACCTTCAACGTTGTCGCCGCGATTCTATGAGCTACATACATACATTATGATGTTTTTTTTTAATTATGACATATTTCAAGTTTTTTTTTCTCTTTTTATGGCTTCACACAGATTAGCCAATGTCATGTTTATAGCAATGGAGAATTGAAGTTAGGGCGAAATGGCGGGAAACATCGCACTCAAACATTTCCCAAATTAATACATGTTAACCATGTTAACCAAAAAAACTAGCCACTATAAAAACGACACCAATTCTTTTCAAAATAAGCCAACAAACATTAATTCAAGGAAAGCGTGAAAAAATCGCGGATTTCTCCCTATGAAGTATTTATTAATAAAGACATATTTTTGTTCAAGTTGTTTTTAAGGGTTAAAATGTTATTAATCTGTATACGTGACTTGACTTGACTACTACTTGACTGGAATACTATTGATGTATTAAAGAGGTTATCATCATGTCGAGCCGCCATGTTTTGGGTCCCGCCAAAACGGTGGCCAGTGATTGGTCCACGCAAAATAGCAATAACAATGGACGCCTTGGGAACATTGCTATAAGTTTAGTGATATTTTTGGAAGAAAGGTTTCGATGTAACTGGCGTATTTATCTAGGTAAATAATTAACCTAAAAACAAGGCATCAGATCAGTCTCATACGTGGTTCCGATCTGTAAATTAGCAATTAATGAATGCGCCAGGGAAGGGCACCCCTGAGGGGGGTTTATTTTTTGCAGCTATAGGTAGCCTGCGCTGGACGAGGCATTGTACCGGGTGAAGCTCTAGAGGACCGGTCCGAAGATACTTCCTATTTATTAGTCGTTCACGATAAGTTCGTCGACCTCATTTTCCCAATTCAAAACTGACAGACTTTTTTATAATTTTAAAACTACCATTTTTTTATTTTTCAACATTTCCATACAATACATTGAATGAATAATTTCAACAAGTCCAGTAGTTTGAGCTGTGCATTGATACAGAAGTCAGTCATTGTCAGAAGTCAACCTTTTATATATATAGATTCATTAAAAATAAAACGCCACTTGTCTCATATTGAGTTAACAAACAGTCATATCGAGTATAATTCGAAAAATTATGAAAAATTCATTACGAACTGTTTAAGGAATTATCTTCTTATAATTCTAATTTCTTAAGTATACATACAAATAATTCTTCATTTCAAACCTTCCAGAAATAAGCTATTTTCGTTCTAAATTGCAAAATAAAAAAATTTAAGCACCAATGAATGACTAACAATAAACAGTTTAGCATAGTATACTAGGAGTAAAACTATCAAATATCCTAAAACTCCTTATTTTATAACTTGATTCCTTATCATCATTAGTGATTTTCATTTGGAGTTAGAGAACTTGAAAAGTGATGGATTATGGTACCCTTGGCTAAGAGTCCAGCCTCCTTTTCAGGCACCACGCCCTTTACCCGGCTCCTAATTTAATCGAAATCTAGTAAACGAAAAATTCGCGAGGAAACCTGGGTGCCTAATAACTCTTCATCATATTCTGAATGGCGGGTTAAGTCCTCAAAACCGAACTTGGCCAGCTTGGTAGACCAAAACCCTTCTCAAACTGGTCCGGTCTTACCCGTGCCCTGTTATCGCGGTAATGGGTTGTTAATGATAATTATTCATAATTATGATATAATGAAAAATACAGTCGTAAATTGAAAGGATTTTTTTTTTTGTTTCCTTATCCGGATTCTTCGCTCATTAGGAAGTATAAGTTTTAATGTATTAATGTTTAATTATTATATCTGTGAAATATATTTTATCTCGATAAAATATCTTATTTTAAAATCAAAACGTTGTTTATCATATTCATAGAAAGAAAGAGTTTTATTTTTATTTTAACAAAACTTCAACCATACGTTTTTTATATTTCTGTTTACCTGTTTGTCCGGGTTTGTGTTTAATTATTTTTGAGTTGCATCAAAATCCATAGCTATAGAAGCGGTGCCACGGTCGAGTGCACGAGTGTTCCCGTGACCCAGCCACCAAGCGACGCGAAGGAGCATCCCTGGGTTTTAGTGGGTATTCTGATCGCCAGTCTGGCCGCCGGGGAGTTCCACATACCCCGGCGGAACTGCGCAGTCTTGCCTCCAGAGGCAATGCATAAAAGCATTTCCCAGCGTGAAAAAAAAGGTATAGAAGCAGTATATAAAGATACATCTTTAATCAAAATTATTGGCAGGTAAAATCAGATCAGACATTGAAAGTAAGAAGGTCATCATCATCTACTATGAAAGTGTTTTACTACAATTAATATTACTTGTAAGCATTCGCTATGTTCTTAAAGTTATCCTTAAATTGACAGTTTTAGATTAAATACTAATAAGCATCGAGTTACCGACGTTATGGTGACTAAGCAACACAAATCATTAATTAAAATTTTGGCATTATTTTGGATATCTCTGAACTTGTCGCAGTTCCATCGTGCACTTGGAGCGGTCGTTTTCAGCTTTTTTCGCAGCAGCCCGCAGCATTCGTTTTTCTCATCCCCCCCTACCACCCACCCTGCACCCTCGCCCCCCACCCCCGATAGCACCGTGCGCGGAATTTGATTAATGCAATGTTCACGATAATTATTCTTGTTACTATTTTTTGACAGGATAAAGTTTTTTCGCTCAACGTTGATTTTTGTGTACGTTTTTTGGACGTGCGCTGTGTTGCAACGCGAGTATGTAATAACCGCTCGGCTTTTAGTTATATTCGGAATGCGGAAAAGTGCGTTTTGCGGTATTTTTTGTGAGTCAATTTGCGTTGATATCTAACGCTGGGCGAGCACACGTAAATCCCTCACCCTAAATACGAGTAGATGTCCAATTTAAAAGAATAGAAATAACCTAAGCCCTAATAAAGTTTGGCTGTTAATTGTTTATGTAATAACCGCTTGGCTTTTAATTATATTCGGAATGCGGAAAAGTGCGTTTTGCGGTTTCCACAAAAAATATTTTTGAGAGTCAATTTGCGTTGATATCTAACGCTGGGCGATAACGCGTAAATCCCTGACTGAATATGCGATAATAATAAGAATATGATCTAATAAGAGCAGATGTCCAATTTAATAGAATAGAAATAACGTAAGCTCTAAAAATGTTTGAATGTTAATTGAAAATGCATTTCGTAATTTGATAATTAGTATTAAGTGAGAAGTTGGTGATAGCCTAGTGGTTAGGGCGTTCGCCTCCTAATCAGAGGTCGGGGGTTCGAACCCGGGCACGCCCCGCTAACTTCTCGGAGTTATATGCGTTTTTAAGCAATGAAAATATCACAAGATTCAACGGTGAAGGAAAACATCGTGAGAAAACCTGCATGCACCTGGGAGTTCTCCAAAAATGTTCTCAAAGGCGTGTGAAGTCTGCCAATCCGCACATGGTCAGCGCGGTGGACTATGGCCAAACCCTTCTCATATTGAGAGACCCGTGCTCTGTAGTGAGCCAGCAATGGGTTGATTACGATGATAATGATTACTAACGAGTCGAGCAACGGTCGGGCGGTGCGTCGCGGTAGGTGTAGAATAAAGTTACTATGGGGCGGTATATTTATGTAGTAGGTACAATTTGAATAGAATAAATAATTAATTAAACAATATGAATTTACCTAAAATTACGGTGCAACAAACTGCAAGTACCAGGGCAGCATAGCGCATCAGGAGCGCGGCGGTAAGATTGATGCGAAAGCGGTGATGGATGAGCTCGCCTTGCGATATAAGAGATAACGCCTTATTTCGCAGCCACAAGTTAAACACCTTGATTGTCTACATGTCTGCATAATCTTAAAAGGGATTAGGACCAAGCGAAATCTTTCAGAAAAGGCAAAAGTTTTCAACTCACCGCCAAGATTTAATAGGGCGGGGGGTGGTGTTCTTATTATGAATTTGACAGCAGCTGTATTGAAATTTAAGCTTTATAAAATAAATGAAAAGTTAGGTTAGGTCGATACTTATCAGTACAATCTACTAACACCGTCGTCTAAGCTCATCTTGATTTGAAATCGCAAACATGGGTTAACTTGACACGGTGCTCATCATCATCATCATCATCAACCCATTGCCGGCTCACTACAGAGCACGGGTCTCCTCTCAGTATGAGAAGGGTTCGGCCATTGTCCACCATGCTGGCCGTGTGCGGATTGGCAGACTTCACACGCCATTGAGAACATTACAGAAAACTCTCAGGCGAACTGGTTTCCTCACGGTGTTTTCTTTCACCATTGAAGCGTGTGACATTTTAATAGTATAAAAAAGCACATAATTCCAAAAAGTTAGAGATGCGCGCCCGGGATCGAACCCCCGTCCTCTGATTAGGAGGCGGACGTCTTAACCACTAGGCTATAGCAGTTTCAACACACGGTGTATAATAATTATAACTTAATACGCGAACGTAGGCGCAGGCGTCCGTCAATTCATTTCTCACCAACCTTAAACTAGAGAGACAATACATCTTACATCTTTTATTTTCAACTATTAAAACTCATACTGTCCTTTTCAATTAATAACAAAAATTAAGTAAACATAATTAATTACACATTATTTAATTATAATTTATGCACTAATCTACACACATAATTAGTGTGTGTCTCTTGGTCTGTAATCTTCTGGTTTTGCGGCTTAAAATGCATTGTTTTCGCTTAAAGCTAAACGACTGTATAATCGTTCAAGAATCTTATTAAATACTCTCAGGGCGAACTCTGACGTCACTGCGGTCGATTTATTTCTCAGCCGTAGCATTACACCTGTATTATTAATCATCATCATGATCAACCCATTGCCGGCTCACTACAGAGCACGGGTCTCCTCTCAATATGAGAAGGGTTTGGCTATAGTCCACCATGCTGGCTATGTGCGGATTAGCAGACTTCACACGCCTCTGAGAACATTATGGAGAACTCTCAGGCATGCAAGTTTCCTTACGATGTTTTCCTTCACCGTTGAAGCTAGTGATATTTGAATGCTTAAAAACGCACATAACTCCGAAAGTTAGAGGTGCGTGCCCGGGATCGAACCCCCTGTTTCGTCTTTAAAAACATATCCCACCACTAATAGTCAACCCTTGACTAAAAAAAAACCCAGCGTTGTGGGTACTTTAGTATCCGCAACATTAAGCTGAGTCAGTACCTTTTTATTGGCGCGACACAATATAAAAATACTAATTTAATGCGTTAACAATAAGGCATTAGATAAGTTACTCTGTTTTGTGTATATTTGTTATTGTGTTGATCTAATAAATAAAGGTATTTCTATTCTATTCTAAAATCTCAAATCAGTTCCCGTATAACTGTTGCTAGGCTGGTAACTAGCCAAGACGGCGTTCTCTCACTGATCAGTCTTAAGAAAATACCCATATTGCCTCTGCCAGGTGTACTCGGGACTTCCCGCCCGGAAAGCCTCAGTGGCCATAACCGCACATGAGAGATCAACAAATCACACTATCGCAAATTTTTCGGTTCAGTACAATAATAATTATAGCTCTCCTCATTAGAAATTTCCCTTAGTTTTCGTTTCGAGCAAACACTTTTCTTAGGTTTTAAAAGGTGACCTAGATGTTTTATAACGAGACCTACAAACCTAACAAGTACACACGGCCACATATAACGCGAAAGTTATCTAAAATATCTAACCTTCTCGGACTTGAATTTAATGTTACATGTATCATCATCATGTTTTGACGACGCCGTGGCGTAGTTCGTGCGCTGTCGCATTATAAAGTCGGAAGTCCTGGGTTCGATTCCCGGCTCGAGTCTGGTCTGGTGGGAGGCTTTGGCCGTGGCTAGTTATCACCCTACCGACAAAGACGTGTCGCCAAGAAACCAATAAGGTGTATGATTTTACCACACCCCTAACAGGTTAACCCACTACCATCTTAGACTGCATCATCACTTACCATCAGGTGAGATTTCCGTCAAGGGCAACTAGTAGCGGATAAAATATATATACATTTTAACTAGCCATGGCCGAAGCCTCCCACCAGACCAGACTCGAACCCAGGACCTCCAGAGATGTATATGCCAAATTTGCTTTGAATGCGAACTGAACCAAAATAATGGGTTCATAGAGTAATGTAGGTAAATGTGTCAAGGTTTCTTCATAATTAGACATACGATGTTTACTCGTCAAGAGGCTTCTATGCAATTGCACTTGGCTCTTCAAGCTTATCCTTTATTAGTATCATCCTCATGTTACCCTGAAGGTATGACAGCTCAATGTGGTTTTCGCCAGTGTCCGTTCTATAGACTGTCTTTTCAAACTTGCTTAAAATATATTGGAAAATATTTTGAAATGATGGAAAATATCTAGTTCTTGTATAAATTCAAGATTCAATATTCATAATAGCTTTATTCATGTAAACCTTTTACAGACATCTATGAAGCGTTCATATAAACTCTGCGGTGGAAAAGTCGTTACTTTAGAAAACACGTGAATAAATTATGTAACCATGGTTAAATTATACGATTTTTTAAATTATTATTTATTTAGGGTTATTATTATTAGTATTTTGTTAATCATTTAATAGCTATATTTTTTACTAGGGATTCAAAGGAAAGGAAGACTTGGAAAGACCTGGGGGAGGCTGGTGTTACAGACAGAATAAGATGTGTTAGTAACACTAAATGAAAATAAATACATTTTCTTTCTTTCTTACATATATACCCTTACACGTATACTAAATACTTTTTTTACATTGATTTATTTCGTTGTAAATTGTTTACACATACCCACTTTGGGTTTTGCAACTTGGTCTGCAGTCGACCGTAGAGAGAGACCGATTTTATTTATTTTTATTTGCATCGTCTAAAAAATCATATATTAATCATACATTAATATATACATTATATATATATACATTAACACTTTTCTAGATGTTTTTTTTTAATATTTTTTCTACGTTTCAAATGTAGACTACATTTTACTACTGCCGGATTATTATATATTTTTATGGACATTACGTAATGTTTTGATCAACCTACGTAACCAGTGGAAAATAATAGTATTAAATTGAAATTTGTAGCCAACTGTACGTAATTAAAGCTTGTAAAAATCTTAGAAATGTGAAAACTGAAAAGGTTTTACAACATAATACTTATACGTACACCCAAAGTTGCACAACACTTAACCCAAAATGTATCGTTAACTTTCTAAAGCTGCCTGTGTTTTTCGAACCTGGGACCTTTGACGAGGTAAACACTATGAATTGAATTAACTTTATTTTTCTTATACACTTTGATGGCTATCTCATCTGGCGGTAAGTGATGATGCGGTCTAAGATGGTAGCGGGCTAACCTGTTAGGAGTATGTTAAACCCACACTCCTAATTGGTTTTTACGCGAAATCGTGCCGGAACGCTAAATCGCTTGGCGCCACGTTTTTGTCTGTAGGATGGTAACTAAGCTAACTAGCCACGGCCGAATCTCCACCAGACCAGACTCAAGTCGGGAATCGAACCCAGGACCTCCAACTTTATAGGGTCTCTGCCTAGAAGGGTGCCTTTTTTAACCCTGGAACTGCGTTTACGCATCCCCTCTGAAAGCAGAACTGCGCCGCTACCGGCGGGGTAGGTAGGACTCCTCGGCGATCAGATTAGCGACCAGAATACCCACTAAAACCCAGCGATACTCCTTCGCCTCGCCTGGTGGATAAGTCACGGAATCGCACGCGCACTCGTCCACAACCCAGCCAAAGGTGCGTAGATGGGTTATTTAATATGTTGAAATACTTACATTAACGAGCTAAGTCGATAGAAAATGTGTTTACTGTGACTTCCCGGGTTTAATTTATTAATTTATTAAGACCCTTGTATGACTCTTCACGTTGAAAAACGAAAGGTCATGTAAATCTGTCATATTAAGCGTAAGCTTGTAGAAAAGTGTTACTATAGTGTAAAGGATTATGTAAATGATAAACAAGCAAGGGTGTGAAATATTCCTCTAATAATATAGCTAAGTGGCATGTGAGATGGTGATGACAAAAAGGAAATTTACCTGGCTAAGTTTGTTGTGGGTTTCTTCTTAGAGCGAAGCGCGTTTGGAACCCTCATAGCTTTAGTTTTAAGTTTACGAATGTAGTTATCACCATCAAATCACTACTATGTAAATTATTGACGCGTCAAAAGTGCCGTTTAAAGGACTATTTGAATAAAGATTATTTATTGATCGATATTTGTGTAAAGTTGTCTAATTTATTTAACTTGCTATGTAATTTTCAGTACTATGTTGTTGTATTATTGGTATTATTTGTTGGTTTGGAGGTGGGCAATAATGGTTGCGCCACAGTTTACACTGTCTTAAATAAATAAATAAATTTCGAAGTTAGCTAGTCCATATAAATCGACAAATTCGCACTATCGCAGATGTGACGTCTTTGCTTCAAAACCTAGCTGCTAAGGTCGCTGGTATCGAACCTGGCTCCTCGGATGTACTTCGAACACTGAGCCGAAGGTGTTAAAATGTACAAAAAACTGCTGTACCACGTACAAAATTATGATCCCGAAGAACTATTTAATCGCCATCCAAGCATTCCCAGGACATTCGACATGACGGGTCAAGTGAACGATAAAAATCAAAGGAGTTATTCATTTCACTTGATCCATACAAAAAGCAACCGTAACCCGATTCAAAAAAATTCAAAATCCAACAACATGAAGATATCCTAACATTATCCTTCTTCACAGGTTGTGGCTGTCAAATCGAAATGTACACAATGGAAAATGGATTCTAAAGGTTGCGGGTTAGAGTCTGTTTCCGTGCGCAGTGTCAAGGAGAAGCCAAGCCCTCAGATGAGGGTGGAATCTCACAAAAAGTCGTCTGACCGGTTGCCTCGGTCGGTTCGCGACCGATTCCAAATGATTCGTGTATAGAATCGAATACCCTCGCTGAGATATTCATATTTTTTTCCCAATTCGAAATTTGAATTTTGGACGGGCAAGATGTGGGTGGATAATTAGGCATGTGTTAATATTTTTTTTATTTCCATTGAAGCTCTAGGTTTTAGCCTTTTGAAACTGTATAAAGTGACTGTACTACTGGAAACAAAGAATGCTACAATAAATTAATTGTTCTCATCATTTGAACATTTGATCTCCCAGGCATATCATCATAATGTTCTCAAAGGCTTGTGAAGTCCACACCTGGCCCTTTCACATGCAGAAGGGACCTGACCTGAGCCCTGTCATGGGCATGGTAATGATGATGATTTATTAAGAAACAAAAATTGGTAATTTAGTTTTATTGAAATTTTAATGGAGCCATTATAAAATGATTAGAAATAAAAGCGATTTTTTATTTTTCAACGAGAGTCCAAATTATATCGAAACAGCATTAATTCATTAACTGTTTATACCTCTTTGACGAGGGATTATCGAAATAAAAAATAGCCTGTATAACGCCCTGTGTCTTTCTCCCATTTTTTTGTTAATTATGAAAATCAGGAAGCCCAGAAACAGTCATAGATCAAAAACACCTGTATATGCTATAGTTTACAAAACAAACTCAGGTCGTCTTCTAAACTTTGTGGCGGAGAAGGGCGGGAGACTTCGTATATGGTGGGCGCGTTTTTTTCACGCTTTTCTTGAATTAATGTTTGTTGGCTAATTTTGAAAAGGACTGGTGTTGGTTGTGTCGTGGACAGTTTTGGTGTCGTTTGTGTAGTGGCTGGTTTTCTGAATGGTTAACAGGTATTGATTTGGGAAGGGTTTGAGGGAGCCGCGTCCGCGGAGTGCGAAGTTTCCCGCCATTTCTCCCTAACTTCTACATTGCTATAAACTTGGCATTGGCTAATCTGTGTAAAGCCATAAAACGAGTGTAGAAAAAAAACTTTGTGGCCTACGAACAACCATAATAGAAGGCCATAGAGGCTGTTATTTACAATTAGAAGGCAGTTCGATAAACTTTATGAAGTTATTATTTGTATCTATTCATATATGCTATTGTTATAGTTCCCTTTATCTGCGTACAAATTTACTATAAACTAGCTGACGCCCGCGACTTCGTCTGCGTTGAGTTAGTGTGTTTGTTTGTCTTTCAATCAGGAAGCAATAGATTACTAACCCGTATTAATTGAAATAATTACTAAACTAAAACAATTGGTGGGAGAAGTGGGAGGCGCCCTAGACGTGATGGCACAGGCGGTGGCATGCGCGTGAGCTGCGCGCGATACTGGACAGTACTTGGACATTGCAACATTACTTTATTATTTTTCTACCTGCCAATAAAAGTCCAAATAATCTTTATTCAAATAGTCCTTAAAAAGGCACTTTTGACGCGTCAATAATTTACATAGTTGTTATTTCATGGTGATAACTATATTCGTAAACTTAAAACTAAAGCTATGAGGGTTCAAAACGCGCCCCGGTCTAAGAAGAAGCCCATAACAAACTTAGCCGGGGTTTTTCTTTTTTTTTATACATATTCACATGCATGTAGTAAAAAACGGTTATTTCAATATTACAAACAGACACTCTAATTTTATTTATTTGTATAGATAATTCTTAATAATAAATTAAAACCCAACCCATCGCTTTAACTATGTGTGCCTGACGTGTGTCGTATAAATTATGAGTAGGTTGCTATGACCTAACTCAAGGAATGAGCTATCAAATGCTATAAGGAATTTACAAATCCAACTGGTTGCTAAACAACAAAAAAACAAACTTTTCAGCTTGGCGACCTGCGTGGCGGAGTGCGTGCGCTGTCGCGTTATAAAGTTGGAGGTCCTGGGTTCGATTCCCGGGTCAAGTCTTCCTGATGGGAGGCTACGGCCATGGCTAGTTACCACCCTACCGACAAAGACGTGTCGCCAAGCGATTTAGCGTTCCGGCACGATGTCGCGTAGAAACCAATAAGGAGTATGGTTTTACCACACCCCTAACAGGTTAGCCCGCTACCATCTTAGACTGCATCATCACTTACCATCAGGTGAGGTTTCCGTCAAGGGCTAACTAGTAGCGGATAACATATTTATACGCAGTCGGATCAACCTACCGACAAAGAAGTGTCGCCAAGCTTCTTTTTCGGTCGGTCGTCAAGTCGTTCAAGGGTAAGACGGTGAGTGGTCCGTACGTCTCCGAGGCCGTGGATGGAGCCCACGCCCGGATGACGTAAGATAGCGGGGACCTCGTCTTCGCCGGCGAAGACGGTGTGTAGCGTATGATTGTGTGGTAGGTGGTACGAGTATGTTGTCAGTAGTCATCTGATCGTCAGGGTCATGAAGGATATGTTTAGGTCTCCTCTTTCGGAGAGGAGCGCTTAGGTTGGGGGAGTGACGCCAAGAGATTTAGCGTTCCGGCACGATGTCGCGTAGAAACCAATTAGGTGTGGGTTTACCATACCCCTAACAGGTTAGCCCGCTACCATCCTAATGCATCATCACTTACCACCAGGTGAGATAGCCGTCAAGGGCTTGTAGCATATATCCCATAAATACAAAAAAGGCGTGCTTTTTTGTATTTATGGGATAAATAATTATTTATTGAGGAAAATATGTGCGCTTAAGTGCTAACTGTAGAAAAATGACAAGACGCCAATTCCGATGAGAGTGTGGTTTTACCATACCATAACAGGGTAGCCCGCTATTATCCTAATCCATAATCACTTACCACCAGATGATATAGCCGTCAAGGGCTAACTTGTAGTGTATAAAAAAACATATCAGTAGTAAATAAATATAGGATAGGTATAGATTCTACAATAATCCCTAATATGACGACCTCCGTGGCGCAGTGCGCGCGCTGTTGCATTATAAAGTTGGAGGTCCTGGGTTCGATTCCCGGCTCGAGTCTGGTCTGGTGGGAGGCTGCGGCCGTGGCTAGTTACCACCCTACCGACAAAGGCGTGTCGCCAAGCGATTTAGCGTTCCGGCACGATGTCGCGTAGAAACCAATTAGGTGTGGGTTTACCATACCCCTGACAGGTTAGCCCGCCATCCTAATGCATCATCACTTACCACCAGATGAGATAGCCGTCAAGGGCTAACTTGTATAAAAAAACATATTAGTAGTAAATAAATATAGGATAGGTATAGATTCTACAATAATCTCGAGCAGTGAGCAGCCTAGACTGTTTATGCAAGAAACGGGTTCCATATCCGCGGAGAGCGGGCGGCACCTTGGCCGCGGGTTGAACGAAATACCTTGCTATTGACCCGTTGAAGGTCGCGAGCGACGCCGGTGACCGCTGGCGACATTACCGCCTTCCGCTCCACTATCACTACTAGACAAACCACGGCAACATTACTCCGGGGTTTCGAGCTGACTAATAAGCTATGATAGCCTAGTAGTTAAGATATCCGCTTCCTAATCTGCGATCGGAGGTTTATCACGCACCTCTGAATTTTCAGAGTTAAGTGCGTATTTTAAGCAATTAAAATATCACTTGCTTCAACGGTGAAGGAAAACATCGTGAGGCAACCTGCATGCCTGATCATAATATTCTCAAAGGCGTTTCATCATCATCATGAACAACCCATTACCGGCTCACTACAGAGCTCGGGTCTCCTCTCAATATGAGAAGGGTTTGGCCATAGTCCACCACGCTGGCCATGTGCGGATTGGCAGACTTCACACGCCTTTGAGAACATTATGGAGAACTCTCTCAGAAACGTGCAGGTTTCCTCACGATGTTTTCCTTCACCGTTGAAGCAAGTGATATTTTAATTTTTTTTAAACGCATATAACTCCGAAAAGTTAGAGGTGCGTGCCCGGATTCGAGCCGCCGACCTCTGATTGGGAGGCTGACGCACTAACCACTAGACTATCACTGCTTCAAATTTGTTTGAAGTCTCCCAATCTGACAGCCAGCGCGGTGTAGTATGTAGAAACCTTTCTCATATTGAGAGAGCCCCGTGCTCTATAGTGAGGCGGCGATGAGTTGATCATGATGAGCTACAACCTAAAGAAGAAGATTGGTAGCTACCCTCACAAATTATATATTTTTTTTATCCATTATAAGTTAGCCCTTGACGGCAACCTCACCTGATGGTAAGTGACGATGCAGTCTAAGATGGTAGCAGGCTAACCTGTTAGGGGTATGGTAAACCCATATTCCTAATTGGTTTCTACGCGACATCGTGCCGGAACGCTAAATCGCTTTGGGATACGTCTTTGTCGGTAGGGTGCTAACTAACCACTCCCACCAGACCAGACTCGAGCCAGGAATCGAACCCAGGACTTTAATAATGTGACAGCGCGCGCGCTGTGCCACGGAGGTCGTCAAATATATTTATACTATTAGTGTTTTGATAAATTCTAACGTTTAAACGCATCTGTTTGCTTTTTACTCGCCAATGGTTCGCGAGCGACTTTTTAACCTCGGCGACAATACTGTTACTACTTTTGAAATACTCTGTAATTCTTTTGATATAATCAGGGTTTTCTACGCTTACCTATACAGCTTAACCTCGTCAAACTTACGTTTTTACTGGCGATGACGAGGTATCCTATTTCTTACGTCTCCCAGACGTGGTTTCCCTCAGCGGTCTTAAAGTTAGACTTCATTAAGTTCAACCAACACATTCCACATTCTTTTATTATATACTAACTGTTGCCCGCGGCTTCGTCTGCGTAGAATTACTGATTTCCCTTGAGATTGAGGTAACCCGTGTGGCCAATGCCCTGCTTCAGAAAGTAAGCTACAGGCAAATGCCAATTTCTCTATATTTTGCGTGTTTCTAAATTAAAAAAATAGGACTTTCATACAAACTTCCAACCACTATTACCCCCTTAGGGGTGGAATTTCTAAATATCCTTTTTTAGCTGACATCTCTTAACTATCAGCTACCTATTTGCTAAATTATAGCTTTATACGTACAATAGTTTTTGAGATCTCGTGTTTAATCAGTATGTATGCAAGTCAGTATGTAAGTGTCCTTTTATATATATAGATTAGGTAGTAGTTAGATACTCGGTTAACTTCGATCTTCTGGATCCTTAGGGCTCAATTTCTAAGCTCACCGCACCTTCTCTATTGAATCTGCCGAAGCCCTAAGGAACTGAATTTCTCTGGAGTGTTGCTAAGGCTAGTTGTGATGACAATATAAGTTCAAATTCAAATAATCTTTATTCAAATAGTCCTTTAAAAGGCGCTTTTGACGCGTCAATAATTTACATAGTAGTGATTTAATGGTGATAACTACATTCTTTAACTTAAAACTAAAGCTTTGAGGGTTCCAAACGCGCCCTGGTCTAAGAAGCCCACAACAAACTTAGCAGGTTTTATTTTTGTTATAGCCATCTCACATTATCAATAATTACCTATGGAGTACCTAATAGTACCTATGGAGATAGAGCAATTCACACCCAAGCTTTTTTATCGTTTATATAATCCTTAAAATCGTAATATGATTTTTCTATAAGCTTTCGTTTTATAAAAACTTTCGAATAAGGAATATTGTAATCATCATTCTCAGCTCTTAAGACGTTAGATAATATTAAGTAACTTCAAGATGTTATTACTTGTTTTAAAGATACCCAAATCGTAACATTTGCAACACCCAAATCCATTAATTTAATTTCAATCAAAGGGGTGGAGCGAAATACCTAGTTGACTCGCTGGAGAACGCACGAGCAAGTCCAGGTGAATCTGAAAAAGATAATTTTGAATTGCTATCAACGCTATATTCCCCATGAAACATATATTTAAGATGGTGCACTCAGAAGTAATAATTATTCCGATTAATTCAAAGGTATAAACGAAACTTAAACTATGCAGGTTTCCATACACGTCAAGTGAATACTATATTTCTAATACACACGCACACACACACACACACACACACATATTATAATAATAAATATTAAATATAATAAGCATTTTCTTTATATATACCTATATAAAGAAAATGCTTATAAGAAAGAGTTCTTATATAGGTAAATAAAACACTCCTTTTAAACATTAAAATTGCATTCTTAGTGATTAGGTAAATCATCATCATGCAAAATCAAGCAGAAAAGTGTGCAATTGTGTTTCTTTTTTTGCCGATTTACGCCGTTTATTTTTTTGTTATTCACATGGTTAATAATTATAGATATCTTGCTTTAGGTAGGTACTATTTATAGGTTATTCTTGCTTTAATCTTTTGTCATTATTTACCGGCCAACTAAAATGCGCGAGCTCCTTTCAGCATGAGAAAGGTTTAGGTTGTCCACCCCGTTAGGCAAGATCCTGGTCCAATTTTTTTTTTTTTTTGAAATATCTGTTGTTTTTAAATATCAGTATGTTTATGTTGTATTGCAAAGCTTGCGGGGTACAGTTAGAAATATTTCAATGTACCTCATATTTCTTTCTAGGTGGAAACAAACCCTACAAAAGACCTATGTCCAGCTGTGTCAATCGGTTAATATGATGATGATGATGATGGATCTTTATAAATTTCACACTGTTAGATGCAGTCGTAGTGTGTGTGTCCGTCTGTATGCAAATGACTATCGGAGTCACCTACTCGTGTTTATGCTCGCCGCCATGTTGCGGCAGGTCGTGGACAAGGTGAGCGTGACGTCAGCGCCGCCACTGCCCTAGGACTTTTAAATTTGGACACTTTGCAACTACGATATTCAACTTACATACTGTTTATTTCGTTCGATTTTTGATAGGCAATCTTAAATATCACTTACTTCAACGGTGAAGCAAAACATCGTGAGGAAACTTGCACGCCTAAAAGTTCTCCATTATGTTCTGCAAGGCGTGTAAAGTCTGCCAATCCGCACTGGCCAGCATGGTGGACTATGTCCTAACCCTTCTTATTGGGAGGAGACCCGTGCTCTGAAGTGAGCCGTCAATGGGTTGATCATGATGATGATGATGAGGCAACCTAGAAAAGAATTTTTGGAAATTCATCCTAAACGAAATAAAGAGGGTTTGAAATTTGTGTAAAATCGAACTTAACGTCAGAAAAGCCACGGCAATAGTGTAATTATATTTATTTATAACAACTGAAATTTATAATAGATTGAACCTAAAACGAAAAATCTTAAAAAATATAATATCATAACTAAAATATACTATTAAAAGGAGTCCTTTTAGGCAAGGTTCCGAAGATACTGGCAGCGTTTCCCCTTTGAATAGCAAAGTGTAATATATAATAATATTTCAAATATAGCTAGCTCTTAATATAATTTTAAGTGGCATGTGAGATGGTGATAACAAAAAGAAAAGTTACCTGGCTAAGTTTGTTGTGGGCTTCTTCTTAGACCAGGGCGCGTTTGGAACCCTCACAGCTTTAGTTTTAAGTTTACGAATGTAGTTATCACCATCAAATCATTACTATGTAAATTGTTGACGCGTCAAAAGCGCCTTTTAAAGTACTATTTGAATAAAGATTATTTGAATTTGAATTTATAAACAGCATGTATTGCATGTATGCTATATTCCGCCGACAACCGGGAGATTTGTATAATATAACACCACACAAAATCTTTCACTAGAACCTCTACGCACGCACGGATCATCCTCAGGAGATGTTGACTTTACAAGCGCGAAAAGTAAAGTGACAATCGTGTTGAATGCAGGTCCTTATATAAAATTTTACTCCACTACCCCCGCTATATCTTCTGCTCGCCCCTCCCCTTCTATACTTATTCTATTCATTATTTGAATTTATAAATGTTGAAGAAAACAGTTGACTTATAATTTTACTTGTTTTTTTTTTTCGGCATAGAAAACACACAAGCCAAGTATGTCGGGACTTGAGCGTTGCAGCTGAAACCAGACGCCGGTGTCTTTTGGAGATTTCCATAAATTAGCGGACGTCAGTACACGCGCGGCGGTACACCGCCTGCCAAACGAAGCTGCCCATCCGAATGGCATATCACGATATCATGATGCTTCAATTCTAATCTAATCTATTTATAAATTAAATATGTACTTATATGCTTACTAAAACTAAAATATTTTAAGTACTATTTAAAAAAAATTATTTATTGATATTACTTTATTTATGTTACTTTTAGTAAGATTATTGTTTATTTCCGTATTTAAGTTATAAACCACTTCATTGTATGTACTTAAAACTAAATTAGTATAAATATATTACAAAGATGCTGAAAGTTTGTTTTTTTAAATCCACGAATGGAAATGCGTGATCTATGATTACATATATGTAACACAATTAATACTCACGTGAAGTTATGTATTGAATATAGAAAATCTTTTCAGTTTACTTATGCATATATATATATTTTTTTTAAACACTTTTTTAAACAAGTTAGCCCTTGACGGCACCTTATGGTAAGCGATTATGCAGTCTAAGATGGTAGCGGGCGTACCTATTAGAGGTATGCCAAGCCCATAACTCCTAATTGTTTTCTATGCAACATCGTGGCGGAACGCTAAATCGCTTGGCACGTCTTTGTCGGTTGTAACTAGCCACGGCCGAAGCCTCCCACCAGACCAGACTCGAGCGTGGAATCGAACCCAGAACCTTCAACTTTAAATTCAAATTCAAATTCAAAATAATCTTTATTCAAATAGTCCTTAAAAAGGCACTTTTGACGCGTCAATAATTTACACAGTAGTTATTTCATGGTGATAACTATATTCGTAAACTTAAAACTAAAGCTATGAGGGTTCCAAACGCGCCCGTTTATTATGCTACAACACAGGCGCTGCGCTACGGAGGTCGTTACATATACTGCAATAAAAATGAATAAAGTTAAAGTTGTGTTTTTATACGATAAAAAATGCAATATTAAAAAAAAAACATACTCGAATGATCAAAATTAGTGTCCCGCGGTGTAATAATCCATCACTAACTTTTCCCATGCATCCTACGAAGACTGATGATGCAAGTTGCAACTTTGCGAGAACGACAAAAACTCCGCCAGAAAAATACTAGTTAGGTAATGTAAAATCGACGACCCCTATAGCTCAGTGGTGAGCGCCGTAAGCTGTCATCAGAATCGGTATGTCGTGTCATTTTTCTACAGTTAGCACTAAATAGTTTCTACGCGGCATCGTGCGGTGACGCTAAATCGCTTGGCGACACGTCTTTGTCGGTGGTAACTAGCCACGGCCGAAGCCTCCCACCAGACCGGAATCGAGCCGTAATAAATTTCGTAATGTAAAATCGACGACCCCTATAACTCAGTGGTTAGCGCCGTAAGCTGTCATCAGAATCAGTATGTCTTGTCATTTTTCTACAGTTAGCACTTAAGCGCACATACACTGCTCATTAAATAATTATTTATCATTATACAAAGTTTTACGCATTAGCCTTTTTTATATGCTACAAGTTAGCCCTGGACGCATTGATTTACCACTAGCCGTAGATCGATCATTAACGCTTAAAAAATGGGATGGAAAAGTAGTGCACAAATAGCGACTCGTGCACTCCTTTCCCCCAGTGTGTGACAAGGCTAGACGAAATTCACCGATTCTAACACTCGAGCCGTATAACCCGAATGAATTACAAAGCACTACGCGCCGTTATAAATAATATATCGGTCAGATGTCTAGTGTATCAGACGGTATGTATACATCGATATACCGATATGTACGAATGTATAGTTTAGTTGGTGACAAATTCTCGCCTTGTTTTTGTATGTCGCGCTCTATCTACGGCTAGTGGTAAATCAATGCCTTGACGGCACTCTCACCTGATGGTAAGTGATGATGCAGTATAGGTAGTGGGCGTTAAGAGTAAACCCATACTCGTAATTGGTTTCTACGCGACATCGTGCCGGAACGTTAAATCGCTTGACGACACGTCTTCGTCGGTAGGGTGGTAACTAACCACGGCCTATCCCTGTTCGAATATATTGTGGGAATATATTGCATGTAACACAGAAAATAACTAGATTAGAAATGTAAACACAGAAATAATGCATATAATGAAAGACGATGAATGAATGAAAGAATCAGTATGAGCGTGAAAACAGTGTGAACTGGAATGAAAGAATAATTGTGAAAACAGTCACCGACAAAACGTCAGGTAGGAAGCAATGCCCTTAAAAAAAATACTAGCCACGGCCGAAGCCTGCCACCAGACCAGACTCGAGCTGGGAATAGAACTCAAGACCTCCACTTTATAATGCGACGGCGCACGCACTGTGCTACTGTAAGAAACTGTATAAATAAATCATAGTGAAGACATCTAAATCGTAAAATTATAGTAAGAAATTATTTGTTTGGAATTGTAATACATGAAACTATACCAATTATGTATTCTATTTTTAAATATTATGCAATATATATAAATTCAATTGGTATATTTAAACAATATTTATTTGCAAAGATTAATGAAATTATTTATGATTTTTATTTACACATTAAAACATGCTTTTAGTGATGAAATAGATATTGACAAGCGTCATGAAATAGACTATTTCATGACAACTTACTCATTCAACGATATGAAACGGGTGGGCTCGAATGTAGCCCGAGTGTGATTTTGATCACTGAAGCGAAATAAACGCCTTATTCTGTCCACATCATATCTTATTTCTAAACGCCGTATACTACGGAGGTCATCAAAAAAGTGTACGACCGAAACCGCGGGGCACAGCGCTAGCTAGCTTTTTAACTCGGCCCCGTGATACGCTATAGAGTGTAAATGTCATGAATTTAAATCTATTTGCTTAGCCGACCTTTGTAACATTTGTAGTAAATCAGATTGCAGGGCACACGTAATGGCGACCGGATGCGTTATTCCGTGAAACGCTGCGTTCGGTGTTAGATTCGCCGTCGACGTTTTACATCGCGAGGAAATCATCGTTAACGTCTTGTACACACCCCGGCATATTTAGCGGAACACAAAAATGGTCCATAATTAAAAACGATCCATCACAGTATCCAAAGGTTCAGGAAGACCGGTACTTATGTGAGAAGAGCAGGACAAGGTAGAAAAAAAGACGCACTTCGAGTAGGGATGATTTGTGAAGTAGATTTTAAAATAAAACCATATTTAATTAATTATGGACCTTTTTTTGTGTTCCGCTAAATATGCCGGGATGTGTAGTAACATCATCGTGGGCGTTTTATACTCAAATCGTTGTAGCTGTTGTCAATCGTTGTAATGTTGATAGCAAAAAGAAAGCTAACTTTGTCATTGTCTGGTGGGAGGTTACGGCCGAGGCTAGTTTACCACCCTACCGCTCCAAATATTCTCGCTTTGAAATGTCTACAGAAAGGAGTGCGAACAATGAGGTATTGGGTATATTAGGTACCCTATATGTTATTGTTCGCACCAACGAGCCATTTTTATGATTATTAAGCTCCACTGAAAAAGATAACCCGAGTTGATTCGGTGCTTCCTTTGCATACCGAAATACGGGCTTCTTGTACCTTTTATAGTAATAACGACCGATTTAGATGTACTTCTGACGTTCTACACACGCTTCTGCCGGGCAGCATTAAACACTTTTTGCTTTATTATTGACTCATCAACATTATTGACTCATCTAAGAATAATAGTCCTTTATTTATTTATTTATTCTTTATTTGTACACCACATACAGATAGAAATAATAAGAAAAACAAAAAGAAACAGATACAAAAGGCGGCCTTATCGCTTAGTAGCGATCTCTGCCAGGCAACCTTAGGATTAGGAAAACAGAAATTAGAAGAAAATAGGTGGCGTAATATATAAGTAAAAACCTGCATACTAATAACTACATACTAATACAAACACTAGATTACATAAATAGCACAATACATGAATACATATTAAATAAATATACTAATATATACCTTATAATATTAATAAAAATAAATAAAATAAAAAATATAAAAGTCGTCATTGTTGCGTGAGGAAATGAAATTTGACAGCACTTTTAAAAACAGTGAGTAACTTTGACTGTCTTATGCTTAATGGGAGCGCGTTTGCAATACAATGGTGTGGAATACTTACACGATGATAATTAATGTTTTTTTAGATAATGTAGCATCATAATAAATATATTTCAACGCTGCTTCAACGTTGTTGTGAAGCTGTGCTTTACACAGAATAGTGTTGCAGTATGAGCATAAATAAATTGGTGAGAGCTCATCGCGAATTCAATCGGACTTCATTTGCTCTGTTTGCGGAAGCCAATCAATTGACGAAAAAAATTACCGAACGTCAAGCGTGAGTGACTACGGCTGGTTCCGTAGCTAACGTCCTACTTAATTTATTTACAGGATGCACACGGGCGTGTCTTCATTGGTAATTTGGGTAGACGACGTGGGTTGTTTCGGGCAAAGAGACCAGATGATGATTGTCTGGTGGGAGGCTGCGGCCGTGGCTAGTTACCACCCTACTGACAAAGACGTGTCGCCAAGCGATATAGCGTTCCGGCACGATGTCGTGTAGAAACCAATTAGGAGTATGGGTTTTCTATACCCCTAACAGGTTAGCCCGCTACCATCTTAGACTGCATCATGACTTACCATCAGGTGAGATTGCCGTCAAGGGCTAACTTGTAGTGGAAAAAAAAAAGATACTCAGATAGATAATCAATCGGTTTTATTCTTGGTAGAACAGAATTACAATTATAAGAATCGTCATTTATAAAGAACAGACTATACGCTCCACCAAGTACGACTATGCACTACCGCGTCTTAACCACCGATCTAGGCAATTAATGCAATGCGGCGTCCCACGCCGGTGCGTCTTTAAGAACCTGCATACCCCACTTAGTGTTGCGTAGAGAGAGGGGACGATCCCACTCTCTTGTCTCTCGTACATGATTCTAAAACTAGATGGCGCTACTCCCTGATTGCCGTCGTACTTATTTATTTATTTAAACAACTTTATTGCACATATTAAACATAAGAAAAGTGGGAAGGAAAAAAAAACATAACATAAAAGCAAAAGGCGACCTTATCACTAAAAGCGACCTATTGGAAAGAAGCCGACAGATATATAGAAGCGGGATATCGCAACACTTATACATATATACATACTAATAATTACATACTATTAAAAATATATATAGATTAATAATTTCTATAATATTATAAACGTGAAAGTTTGTAAGCATGGATGGATGAATGAATGATTGTTACTTTTTCACGTAAAAACTACAGAATGGATTTTTATGAAACTTAACAATAATATAGCATCAGAATAACACATAGGTTACAATTTATAAGGATATTTTGTGAATTATCCAAAATATGACGATAAGTGTCAAGTAAGCAGGAAAAAGTATACCATCTGCGTGATCATTTTAATGTCTCAGTGTTAGTTCTTTTCTACGCCACGCTAATATAAGCTACTCGAAATACTAATCCTGCGTAGACGAAGTCGCGGGCACCAGCTAGTGTATCTTTATAGATACACTAGCTGGTGCTATTCTGTGGTATTGTGTGGTGGTGGTATTCTGTGGTACCAATACCACAGAATAACTAATACTAATAATAGTACTAGCCGACAACATTTTTTAATTTAATACATATAATTAGTGAAGCTGTGACAGTGTAGTAGTTAGGACGTACGCCTTCTAATAAGAGATCGGGGCTTCGATCACGCACCTATAGCTTTTCATATAAAATATCGCTTGCTTCAACGGTGAAGGAAAATATCGTTGAAGAAAAAAAGCTAAAAATAATTTTTAATTTACCATCTTGTAAATTTAATATTATGCCATAAACCCACGTGGGAACCCACGTGCTCCATATACATACATATCAACTTCTACACCAACGAGACAGTCATATATCCAATGGACTAAAGATATTACGAGAATATACGGAATTAATTAATTATTTCCCTACAGAACCCTCTTTATTGCGCTTAATCGACAAAATCAACACGCTGTCGATTTCCTACCGCCCAGAGTATAGTATACTACCTACTGGTATTGTACCTAAGTACAATTTACTTTTTTAATTACTGCCCAAAAGTATGGACGCTCAACTGAAATTTGAAGGATTTTATGTACCATATGCTTTTATGTACCAAAATTATTTAATTTTGCTTTAATCGAAATGTAGACTCAGATAAATTTTGTTCAATAATAAAACGAGTGCATTTCTCAGATTTTCTATAACAACCTTTAAGTGGTGAAGATAGTAAAATCGACTCCCACGACCAACCAAAGTGAAATAAAAAATATATATATTTATCATTAGTGTTTTTCGTAGATATTCACTGCTGGACTGGACAGAGATCTGTTACAAAGATTTCCACACTACCCATTCCATAAGACCCTGGACGTAGGACTAAAAAACGTAGGGACTCTACCGTTCATTAGTCCTACGTTCTACTTTATAAAAGTTACCTTTGAGATTTCTATAATTTAGTTAAGAATTTTTATCGTATAGCGTCTTCGCCGGCGAAGACGGTGTGTAGAGTATGATTGTGTGGTAGGTGGTACGAGTGTGTTTTCAGTAGTCATCTGATCGTCAGGGTCATGAAGGATGTGTTTAGGTCTCTTTCGGAGAGGAGCGCTTAGGTCGGGGGAGTAAAAAGAAGCCGCAACCCTCTCGTAGGGTTGGGGTGTCGGATTGATTTCTCGAAATAGCTTTTCGAGAGTTTCTTAAAGTGCTGAGCGATAGTGTCAAGTTCTAGGTCTCTGTGCAGATCTACGTTACGCACGTACCAGGGACAGCCGGTTGCCGTGCGCATGAAAGTTAGTATGTTAGAGTTTATAAAAAATCGTGTGTATATAACTTTTATAATTGAATCCCGTTGTATTTATATATTATCAAATCATCATCATCATCATTTCAACCATCAATAGACGTCCACCGCTGGACATAGGTCTTTTGTGGGGAGTTCCAATGGCCACGGTCTTTGGCCGCTTGTATCCAGCGGCTCCCTGCGACTCGTTTGATGTCGCCTGTCCACCTTGTTGGGGGTCGACCAACGCTACGTTTACCGGTGCGGGGTCGCCATTCCAACACCTTGGGACACCAACGTCCATCGGTACTCCGAGCTATGTGCCCCGCCCATTGCCACTTCAACTTCGCAACTCGCTGAGCTATGTCGGTAACTCTGGTCCTTCTACGGATCTACGGAATATTATCAAATATATGGTAATTTTCTCTTTGGCAACATATTATTCTAATTTTAATGAAGTTTGCAGTAGTAAACTATAACTATAGTAGGAGTTTTTCACAAATATCACATGAACTATGAATTTTACCGGGATAAAATATGTTATATAATAAAGGTAATGCATATATTCTATGCCGGGATAATGGTATATGTATTGTTCCAGGATACAATCTATCTTCGTTTAAAATTTCAGATAAATGGGTTCAGCAGTTTCAGCGTAAACATACAAACTTTCGCATTTAAAATATTACTCGTCGTGTGATTATTTTACATTTTGCTAAAAGATTTTTGTTTTTTAATTTATTATTATTATTTATTTAGGTTTACCGACAGCCTAAGACATTGTAATCGGACTAAAATAATTTACACATAATAAGGTATTAAGAAGCGGTGATAGCCTAGTGGTTAGGGTGTCAGCCTCCTAATTAGAGCTCGGCGGTTCGAATCCGGGCACGCACCTCTAACTTTTTGGAGTTATGTGCGTTTTAAAAAAATTTAAAATATCACTTGCTTCAACGGTGAAGGAAAACATCGTGAGGAAACCTGCACGCCTGAGAGTTCTCCATGATGTTCTTAAAGGCATGTGAAGTCTGCCAATTCGCACATGGCCAGCGTGGTGGACTATCGCCAAACCCTTCTCATATTGAGAGGAGACCCGTGCTCTGTAGTGAGCCGGTAATGGTTTAATCATGATGACTGCATGCAAAAGGTGTATTACATTAAAGGTGGAAAACTAAATAATAAAAAGACAATATGTGATTCATCTGTCACCAGACGTTAGGTAAATCGGTCACTGGACGCAATCAATACCAACCTAATAGATAAAATGAAAGCCTATTTAAAAATGTGCACTTTTAACCTTTCACGTACGACTTGACCCAGTAACCTAAATTGTGTGTCAAAGATAGACGGATGAAATAGTAACATTAAAGGTTCAAATACTTCAAGGTCTCCGAAGCAGCTCAGCTTTGATTGGTTAATACTTATTTCTCCGCGATTGTGAAGTGATGGTGATAAAAACAATCGTTAGTTTAAATACTATCTAATTAACACGTTCAAGGCTAAAGCTACAAGGTATTCTTAGCCCTTGTCGGCTATCTCATCTAGTGGTAAGTGACGATGCTGTCTAGGATGGTAGCGGGCTAACTTGTTAGGAGTATGGTAAGCCCACGGTCCTAATTGGTTTCTACGCGACATCGTGCCCGAACGCTAAATCGCTTGGCGACTCGTCTTTGCCGGTAGGGTGATAACTAGCCACGGCCTAAGCCTCGATACCAGACTCGAGCCACCATACCAGACTCGAGCCGGGAATCGAACCCAGGACGTCCAACTTTATAAGGCGACAGCGCACGCACTGCACTGTACCAATTTAGTAGGGAACGCTGAGTGAGAGTTTTGTACACTTCAATCTAGGTACGCCTCGATATATATTCATTAGGAAAAACGAAAGATCACAGCCGGTCGTAAGGACGTAGCAAGGTCGACACAAATCTATGCGTTGCATTTATCAATATACCTACAGTCTACATAAACGAAACTTTACATAAACGATTTTATGCAATCTGTATAATTTACATAGTTTTGCTAATCTATAAGCAGTCTCACCTGGTGACAGTACTGTCTAAAATGGCAGCGGGTTAACATGTTAGAGGAATGACAGAATAAATCTGTAGTTTTTCATATCATTCTACTACAAAGCAGCCCTTGAATTCAATCATGCCTGGACCACTATCATCATGATCAATCCATTGCCGGCTCACTACAGAGCACGGGTCTCCTCTCAATATGAGAACGGTTTGGCCATAGTCCACCACGTTGACCATGTGCGGATTGGCAGACTACACACGCCTTTCAGAACATTATGGAGAACTCTAAGGCTTGCAGGTTTCCTCACGATGTTTCCTTCACCGTTGAAATAAATGATATTTTAAATGCTTAAAAACGCACATAACTCCGAAAACTTATAGGTGCGTACCCGGGTTTGAACCCCCGACTTCTAATTAAGAAGCGGACGACCTAACCACTAGGCTATCACTGCTTTTTTATTTTGTGGATACATTGTAAATATTCTCACGGCTCGAGCTTCACTCAAAGTTAAAAGAGATGATAAGTAGTTAGGAAATAAAATTAGTTAGGAAAACTTGAAAATTTCATTCCCATTTTCCACTGGAGATATGATTCAAACGCAGCGATGGAGTGGTGGAGAAATATCTTAAGCCACCTAAAATATCTAAAGCACGGGAGTCAAGTATTTGTCCGTAAAAATTAGGTCACCTTTGCAGAAATGAACATTGCTTTTACGGAGGTAGAAAATTTAACATGGCCGAAGCATTACTGTATCATCGTACTTAGCTTATTTATAGCTTACTTGTGTTTACATGTCTTATTTTTCATAGGAGAGAGAGAGAGAGCCACCACAAATCTGTAATTTAATTGTCGCTTAACGGGCTGTTCATCTTTAATAGATTACAAGTGCTCATAGCATTCCTGAAAGATCATGTAAACTTAATTAAAGATCAAACGAAAATAATTTTAAATAAATGGAGAAAATAAATAATACAATATAATAAAAACGCTTAACTTATCAGCAGGGGTTATTTTTTAAATAAATCACCGATAATGAATCATGAACTTTTTTTTTAAATCTATTGTTGATCAACCCATTCTCGGCTTACTACAGAGCTCGTCTCCTCTCAATATCAATCAATATGAGAAGTGTTTGGCCATAGTCCACCACGCTGGCCATGTGCGGATTGGCAGACTTCACACGCCTTTGAGAACATTATGGAGAACTCTCAGGCAGGTTAGTTTCCTCACCGTTTACCTTCACCGTTTAAGCAAGTGATATTTTAATTGCTTAAAAACGCACATAACTCCGAAAAGTTATAGGTGCGTGCCCGGGTTCAAACCCCCGACCTCTGATTACGAGGCTGACCTCCTAACCATTAGGCTATCGCAGCTTATGCATATGTATATGCCCTAAAACCTTTCTATGTTGTTGTAAAACGAGAAAGTAAAGAAACTAATATCTCAAAGTATAATGTATTATTTATTATTTGTATGACGGCGAATTCATTGGCAGGTTAAGAATTTACTAAATTCAAAAAACTGACTATTATTTTGTATGACTAGTTGTAAAAGCTAGCTATAAAAATGAATTGAAAGCATCAGAAGTTTAATGCCGGCATAGGAATTACCCGAAACGTCAGCCATGTTGAACTCTCGGTTGCGGTCTCTATACGCAATAACATCTTACAGATAGGGTGACCAAATTTTATCGGAAATGGCATTTTTTATTAATTAAGACCTTTACAAAGTTGCGGAGGTGGCTAACGAGGTGTTATATATACAACACCCAAATATGGTATTCAAATCATCATCATCATGATCAACCCATTCTCGGCTTTAGTAAGCCGAGAATGGGTTGATAGTTCTGTAGTCAGAAGACGGATCTCCTCTCAATATGAGAAGGGTTTGACCATAGTCCACCACGCTGGCCATGTGCGGATTGGCAGACTTCACACGCCTTTGAGAACATTATGGAGAACTCTCAGGCATGCAAGTTTCCTCACGATGTTTTCCTTCAACGTTGAAGCAAGTGATATTTTAATTGTTTTAAAACGCACATAACTCCGAAAATATATCCTCTGTTATACGTGCGTGCCCGGGTTTGAACCCCCGACCTCTGATTAGGAGGCTGATGTCCTAACCACTAGGCTATCACAGCTTCAAATATTCAAATAAACTTTGAATAATATTAGATGCCTAGAGACATATGTCTTCAACGCCTATGTCTTACCGGTCATGACGTACGGAGCAGAAACGTGGACACTCACAGTACGCCTTGTCCACAAGTTCTAAGTCGCTCAGCGTGCTATGAAGAGGGCTATGCTGGGTGTTTCTCTGAGGGATACAATCCATTCGAGGACGTCCATAGGAGAACCAAAGTAACCGACATAGCCCAACGGAAGCAAGCTGAAGTGGCAGTGGGCGGGTCATATCTGTCACAGAACCGACAGCCGTTTAGCAGACGTGTTCTAGAGTGGAGACCGCGTACTCCTGCCCGCTGGACCGACGTAATACAACCGAGTAAGGAGGACCGTGTGTGGTGGCGCACTCTTGGGAAGGCCTATCACCAGCAGTGGACTATAGGCTGATTAAGTATAATTTGATTAGTGACGCTTACTGGGGGTTTTAGTTAATAAACTTTTTTTTTTATACACCACAAGTTAGCCCTTGACGGCTATCTCACCTGGTGTTAGGTGTATGGTAAACCGACGCTCCTTTTTGGGTTTCGAATCGTCTTTGTCGGTAGGGTAGTAACTTTTTTTTTTTTTTGTCGTGGTGGAAAAGCTTTATAGCTACTTCCGTCCCTTGGGCAGGACAGAGGTTATGTGGGACTCCCACCCATGGGTGGTCTACCCGAACTAAAAACCACCACGGCATGTCCCTCTCGCTGGATTTACTGGACGCCCGGGGGACCCATTGTATACTTCCCGGTCGAAAGGTAGGGTAGTAACTAGCCACGGTAGTACCTGACCAGACTCGTGCTGGGAATCGAACCTTGGACAGCGCACGCACTGCGCCACGGAGGTCGTTAAAAACTCGCCGAGTTTGAACAGTTAAGAAAATATATCACGGAGGTTGATTTAGTTTCTTTCTATCCCGAGGTAAGTGACCCCTAAGTGACGTACCGAGCCATTTTTTTCGCGGCAAATTTATTCCGCGTTCTTAGGACACAATGTTATAGTAAGGTCATATAAACGCTTATAATAACAATATCCTTTCTATGTTCGAGTCGCCTCGCCGTGACCGAGTCGAACCGTGGTCATATATTAAGGTTTCACGCGGGAACAGGGATTAATGCATCATTCTAAGCGCGCGTGTTGCCACTGATAGCGGAAATTCATACAATATTTGTGAAACATTGATCTTAATTGGGCCCCACGATACGGGATTACCTAGTCCCAACGGATGTACTAAACTTTGCAAAGTTGTTTTTTTTGGCAAATAATAAATATTTTCATTTTCATTAATGCTGAGATTTTAACAGCGTACTTTAAGATTGTTCAGCCAAATTTAGTGCTAAAACGCTGTGTGTGCTGTTAAATAAGTGCGCATGCCACTTATTTAACATCACACACAGCGTTTTATCACTCACACATGATAATGATAACAAAAAGAAATTTCACCTTGTAAGCTTAAGTAAGCTTGGGTATAAAATATTGCTCTAATATGATAGCTCTTAAATAATTTTAATGGGCATGTAAGATTGTGTATCTTACATGCCAAAAAATTTGTTGTGGGCTTCTCCTTGGACCAGTGCGCGTTTGTTTTTAAGCTTTAGTTTTAAGTTTACGAATGTAGTTATCACCATTAATTCACTAATATGTAAATTATTGTGCGCGTCAAAATTGCCTTTTAAATGATTATTGGATAAAGATAATTTGATTGATTGATTGAACGAAACAGACTTATGTCCGACACATTAATTTGTCTCGTTTAAACTGTTAAACCGGAGATAACGCAGAGCTCGTAGCGTTTTGTAGAATACTTGGGACCTTTCATTAGGAAACACGTAGATGAACTCAAAAATCTTACATTCTGACTCTTAGATACGATTTCTGATTCTCAGATTAGAAGAAGCCTACAACAAACTTAGCCAGGTAAATTTTCTTTTCGTTATCACCATCTCACATGCCGCTTAAAATTATGTTAAGAGCTATCTTAATATATATAACTATGTGTACAACCAGCGTTTGGAACCCTCAGAGCTTTAGTTTTAAGTTTACGAATGTAGTTATCACCATCAACTAACTACTATGTAAATTATTGTCGCGCCAAATTACTTTTAAATGATTATTGGATAAAGATTATGATAGATTGATTGATTGATTGATTAAACGTGACAGAATTATGTCGGACACATTAATTTGTCTCGTTTAAACTAAACTAAACCGGAGATAAGACAAAGCTCGTTTCATGGAGCTCGTAGCGTATTGTAGAATACTTGGGACCTTTCGTTAGGAAACACGTAAATGAACTCGAAAATCTTACATTCTGACTCTTAGATACGATTTCTGATTCTTAGATTAGAAGAAGCCCACAACAAACTTAGCCAGGTAAATTTTCTTTTCGTTATCACCATCTCACATGCCGCTTAAAATTATGTTAAGAGCTATCTTAATATATATAACTATGTGTACAAAAATTACTATGTGTACCTTGGTGTAAGCTTATCAAAGTGTGCTCAGTGTCATACTCCCCGCTGAGACTGAGGCCGCGTCCCTCGTGCACTCGTCCCTCCCAACGCGTCGCAGTGAAGTAGATGGATTACAGTCTAGAACATCGCCTCTATAACCATATTACACTTGTTGTAAACTACCACTACTAATACATTGAATACAACTATAACTATATCTATAGTTGTATTCAATGACGACCTCCGTGGCGCAGCGCGCGCGCTGTCAGATTATAAACTTGGAGGTTCTGGGTTCGATTTCCGGCTCGAGTCTGGTCTGGTGGGAGGCTTCGGCCGTGGCTAGTTACCACCCTACCGACAAAGACGTGTCGCCAAGCGATTTAGCGTTCCGGCACGATGTCGCGTAGAAACCAATTAGGAGTGTGGGTTTTCCATACCCCTAACAGGTTAGCCCGCTACCATCTTAGACTGCATCATCACACTCATCAGGTGGGATTGCAGTCAAGGGCTAACTTGTAGTGGATAAAAAAAAAAGAAAAAAAGTTGTATATGTTATATCCTATACTAGCTGACGCCCTCGACTTCGTCCGCGTTGAGTTAGTGTGTTTGTTTGTCTTTCAATCACGAAGCAATAGATGACTTGAACATTGCAACATTACTTTATTTTTCTAAAATAAAATACTTTTTCTAAAATAAAAGTAGCCTAAGTTACTCATTATTACATCAGCTACCTGCCGATAAAAGTCCCGTAAAAATCGGTCCAGCCATTTCGGAGATTAGCTGGAACAAACAGACAGACAGACAAAAATTGTAAAAAATGTTATTTTGGTGTATGTACCGTATACATATTCATATGCATGTAGTAAAAAAACGGTTATTTCAATATTACAAACAGACACTCCAATTTTATTTATTTCAAATTCAAATTCAAATTCAAATAATCTTTATTCAAATAGTCCTTTAAAAGGCGCTTTTGACGCGTCAATATTTTACAAAGTAGTGATTTGATGGTGATAACTACATTCGTAAACTTAAAACTAAAGCTAAACCACAACAAACTTAGCCAGGTAAATTTTCTTTTTGTTATCACCATCTCACATGCCACTTAAAATTATATTAAGAGCTATCTTATTAGAGCAATATTTCACACCCATGCTTGTTTATCATTTACGTAATCCTTTACACTATAGTAGGACTTTTCTACATTTGTATAGATAACCGATGTGGATTTTAGTTTATTACAAATCTCCCCTGGGAGCATGAGCATGGGAGGAGGAAGGTTTATTTCTTTATTACTTTTTGATGGATTTTTTAATTTTTAAACTTTTTTATTTTTAATAAACTTTAAATAATATTAAGATGCCTAAAGACAAAAGTCTTCAACGCCGGCGACTTACCGGATTACGACGTACGGAGCCAAAACGTGGACACTCACAGTGGGCCTTCTCCTAAAAGTTTTTTTATATTTACTACAAGTTAGCCATTAATGACATTCTCACCTGATGGTAAGTGATGATGGAGATGGCAGCGGGCTAACTTGTTAGGGGTATGGATAATCCTGATTGGTTTCTACGCGAAATCGTGCTGGAACGTTAAATCGTTTGGTGACACGTCTTTGCCGATAACTAGCCGGAATCGAACCCATGACCTTAAACTTTATAATGCGATAACTAAGCTGGCTCAATACCCCGCATGCAACTTTGTCTTTTCGGTATTATGCGACTTCTAATTTGAGCAATTTTTAACTTATCACTTGCTTTAACGGTGAAGGGAAACCATCGCGATGAAAAGTCAAACAAAACTTTCAAAAGGAAACCCAGAAATAAAGAGCCAGTAATATATTTAGAAGACTTAGAAGACTTGGAAAGAGCTGGGGCAGGCCTGCGCCAGAGAGGCGACTTCTACCAAACACTTGTACGATATTATAATATAAAATTTGACTGAAACTTGTAAGGAAAAAAAAAACATATACATAATTTATTATTTTTATTGACTAAGTAGTAGTAGTAGAATAAGTGGCTTTTTATTTATTTTATTTTATTAATATATTTAGCGATTCCGATTTGATGTAAGTTAGAGTATTCGGCCGTGGCTAGTAACCATCCTTATTATTATTGATTACTTCAGATTTTTAATAATTATTAAGTTGAGGGTAGCTGCAAGATATCTCTTATAGAGATAAGCTTTCCCTTGTATATATCTTCTATAAGTGTTTGTTATCACAAATTGGGTACAAAAATAATAAAAATAAAAATGAATAAATTTATTATATTCAAACCTAGACCATACGTGTCTATATTTGAATCTGATGATTAGGATATATTCAAAGATAGAGGAAGGAAATTATCAATGGAAAAAAGTCACTCTCAAATCTATTTTTTGACGACCTCCGTGGCGCAGCGCGTGTGCAGTCGTATTATAAACTTGGAGGTCCTGAGTTCGATTCCCGGCTCGAGTCTGGTCTGGTGGGAGGCTTCGACCGTGGCTAGTTACCACCCTACCGACAAAGACGTGTCGCTAAGCGTTTTAGCGTTCCGGCACGATGTTGCGTAGAAACCAATTAGGAGTGTGGGTTTACCCCTAACAGGTTACTATCCTAGACTGCATCATCACTTACCACCAGGTGAGATAGCTGTCGAGGGCCAACTTGTAGTGTATAAAAAAATATGTGTATATTATCATGTGACTTTCAAACCTTTGATTGGACTTTATTCTTATAAGAATCACCTGTAGGTATAAAGGTATCTATATTCGAATGATATCTCAAAACCGATCTCGCATTGATTTACCTATCGAACAATCTAGATTGTAGGTACCGATTCGATTCTTAGGTCTAATTTCAAAGTTAATTACCCTTTATCCTTTCTCAGTCATCTCATTCAACTGCTAAGGAGAAGCCATCCATCTTCGTCAGCGGCAAGACACAGCTTGCATTAGCCAGACGCTCGTGAGCGGCAACAAAAAAAGACATAGCCATCCCGCTTTTATCTATGTGAAATATGGAAGTTTATACCTCCATCTCTGTCGGCCGCTGAAATGATTCAGCGAGTTGCAAAGAATGCAAGTGGACGTCTCGTTAAAAGAATATAAACCTTGTACAATTTGTTATAGAGTTGAAATCCGTTCGCGTTGGTTCGTCTGAATTGAATTTCCTAAGCGTTAACGCTGAGTGCAAGTATTTTTTTTTTCTTGTGGCGTATCTGAAATTTGTGGGGAATTTATTATAATTGGCAACATTTTGATCACACCTTAAATTTTGTTAATTATTCCACACGATCTGTTCCACGATGGCTATACGTGTTCAGGTAAAAATAATAAGACACTGGACTGCTATAATACTATATATATATACCTCTACTAGCTGAGACCAGCGGTTTCACCCGCGTAGTTTTCGTTTCCGTGGAAATACCGGGATAAAATATTGCCTAAATATAAATTGCAAATTGACTCTTTGAAGTTAGGAACACACCTACATTTCGTAGACAATAGTGAGTGATTATGATTTAATATGAACTTTATTGCTATTCAATAAAGTTCAAATTGACTCCACATTTTATCTAGAAAACGTTTATATGGGAAAAAGAAAAGGGCTGTTTTTAGGGTTTTCCCGGCAATTATTCGAATTTTTCTCACTTTTTAAACCTTCCCTAGACCTCCACGAACATTTCAAAACCAAGATGAGACAAATTCGTTCAGCCGTTCTCGAGTTTTAGCGAGACCAACGAACAGTAATTGATTTATATATATATATATAGATAATATAATACGAGGAACACCGGGTGACGGATGAGAGGCATCCTCACCCGGCGAGCCTTATCCTCGGGTCGTGAGGCGCGTCCAATGTTCCTGGCGCGCCTCGGACGGAGTTAGGCGGCTTCCATCATAGGCCCCCGGTAGAGGGTCTGCCTCAGCGGACGCCGCTGGCTGGGTTGCGGTCGAGTGCACAAGTGTCCCCGTGACCCAGCCACCAGGCGACGCGAAGGAGCATCGCTGGGTTTTGGTGGGTATTCTGGTCGCCAGTCTGGCCGCCGGGGAGTCCCACATACCCTTGCCTACGTCGCTTCCGGAGGGGATGCGTAAACGCATTTCCTAGCGGAAAAAAAAACAAATACCTCTATAATAAGTCTATTAATTAAAAAACATTAAAAGGTAACGTGCACGCAACAGATTTGCGCTGCTATAAACATAAGATAAGAAATGACGGACGGAATTGATTTCGTTTTTTTAACGTAATTGCAAAAGAATATAAGAATATAGAATAGAATATAACATTATTTTGGTGACATTACTTTCTTCCCTCCGAATTATATGACCATACCTTCCATCTATCTATTATGTAAGATGGTGATATCTTGGAGATGTCTATCAATAAGTTCAAAGTTTTTATAAAACGAAAGCTTATAGAAAAATCATATCATGATATTAAGGATTACATAAACGATAAAAAAGCTTGGGTGTGAATTGGTACTTCCTATCTCCATAGGTTTTTCTATAATTTATTACTGATTATGTGAGATGGTGATAACACTAAAAATAAACCCAGCTAAGTTTGTTGTGGGCTTCTACTTAGACCGGGGCGCGTTTGGAACCCTCATAGCTTTAGTTTAAAGTTTACGAATGTAGTTATCACCATCAAATCGCTACTATGTAAATTATTGACGCGTCAAAAGTGCCCTTTAAAGGACTATTTGAATTTGAATTTGAATTTACCATCGTTTCATTATATACCAGTTAAAAAACATAACCTTCGAAAAACACCATCAATTATATCTCAAGAAATTACATTCAAAAAATAAAAAAAGAGTTACTTTTTAAGAGGATCCGTGCATTTCAAACAATGCATTAACACATCCATTATGCAGATTAAAAATTCATAATCCCCAATTACAAAACTTGATTAAGACGCTGCATGCTAATGAGAAATATGCTAATAACACGCTTTGTGCGCGCGTGTGTGCGCGCTGACGATGCAAAAAGTTGAAAGAAAGCCACACTCTCGCAAACTTTGTGCTTTGGTCCAAATATCGAGCTTTTTGCGATCTGGTAGTCCCTATTTTCTTACCTATCTTAATATGTAACCAGTACTTTATAGTTAAAAATAAGTCGACTTTTTGACGAGTTTTTGACGACCTCCGTGGCGCAGCGCGTGCGCTGTTGAATTTTAAAAAGTCGGAGGTCCTGGGTTCGGTAGGAGGAGGTTCGATAGGTTCGGTGGTCTGGTAGGAGGCTGCGGCCGTGGCTAGTTACCGACAAAGGCGTGTCGCCAAGCGATTTAGCGTTCCGGCACGATGTCGTGTAGAAACCAATTAGGAGTATGAGTTTACCCATACCCCTAACAGGTTAGCTCGCCACCATCTTAGACCGCCTCATGACTTACCATCAGGTGAGATGCAGTCAAGGGCCAACTTGTGGTGAATAAAAAAAAGAAGTCTTAACGATATTAAAAAAAACTTAGGAAATTACATTTGTTACTTACTCTATTAATAATAACTTCCAAACATACAAACTATAATTTAATTAAAATTTTGGCTTTTCCCCGCAATTTCGTTTGCATGGTGATAAAAAAGAACATTTTTCTGAAAAATGTGCTATTCCAAACTATAAAAGATCGCGAAACCGATTACATGAAATATTGTACACATATTCTTCTTAGAAGTAACATAGGATAATATTTATTAAGAAAAAATATATACTTTGCACAAAACATTAAAAAAAGAAGTTTTTTTTATAATATAGTTATCATGTTGAATCATTTCTATGGTAATGATCTGTGATATTGAATGGCTTTAATGCGAGCGAAGCCGCGGGTTAGAGTTAGTTAATTTTAATTCGAGAATGAATTGGTCAGAATTCGTATCATTACCTGTTTAGACCAGTAAAGTCCTATGTTCTAAAATTTGCCTCGAGGATATCCATGGGGCAGCGCGCGCGTTGTCGCATTATAAAGTTGGAGCTCCTGGGTTCGATTCCCAGCTTGAGTTTGGTCTGGTGGGAGGCTGCGGCCGTGGCTAGTTACCACCCTTCCGACAAAGGCGTGTCGCCAAGCGATTTAGCGTTCCGGCACGATGTCGTGTAGAAACCAATTAGGAGTATGGATTTGCTATACCCCTAACAGGTTAGCCCGCTACCATCTTAGACTACATCATCAATTACCATCAGGTGAGATTGCAGTCAAGGGCTAACTTGTAGTGGATAAAAAAAAAGACAAACCAATATTGTCACAACGTGCATTTTGCGACGCCTATCCAAGTTTCACATCCAATAGTGAGTGGGTGACTTGGAGCTGCTAAACAGTAACCTTCACACTATCTCGGAGACGTTTGTTTAAGTTGTTTTTGTTCACATTTCTCAGAAACAATTGTATTCGTCCAATAAATATTTGTACGTGTAAAAATGGAGTGAGCCATGGACAGCGACTTAGACAGATAAATTCTTTATTGCACTTTATAATATTTGAATTTCAAAACAAACAAAATCAAGACAATGATAATGTTCAAGCAGTCTTATCGCTTATAGCGATCTCCTCCAACAACCTTTTGCGAAAGAAACCATTTAAAACGAAAGGGGGATAGTGCAATAGTAAATAAGAAAGTAATTACATATACTTCACATACTAAATAAAACATAACTAAGTAATACACATAGACATTTATTCAGAAATTAATATATTTATATAAATAAATGAGCTATATAGATATACACATACAAGAGTACACAAATGTTTATTGCAAACCAAAAAAGTATTCAAAATACTATTTACTAAGCAATTTTTGAGTTGAGATGTTATGTCAGAAAGACGCACATTTTTAAGTGACAAAGGCACAGGCCGTTAAATATGGTATGGAATGTATTCGGGAAGATGACAGATTGTTGTGACACAAGACTCTGTACCTCCTAGTGAAATGGGGGGATTATTTCCACCCGGGATGAGCACTATTGGGTTCGTTCTCAGGAGGTCCCAGAACCTCCATACACTTGCTCATCACGCCGTGGGGGTTTAAATCTCAAATAACCTGATCTCTTAAAAAGATACGACGAAAGATATTTTATTCTATTTAGTTCATCATTTTAACATATTAAGATCCAATGATGGCGGACCAATTACTTTAATGCAACACATTATTATGGGTTTACTTCGAGGAATATGTTGTACTGGTTAAAACCAAAAATTATATAAACATAATATGTAATTATTAGTATGTATATATGTATGTAAGTATTGCGATTATATTTCTGTCGACTTCTTTCGCCTGGAAGAGTTTGCTTTTAGTGTTAAGGTCGCCTTTTGCTTATGTATTTTTTTCCCCACTTTTCTTTTGTTTATATTATAAAAATAAAGTTGTTTAAAACAAAATAAATAAAAAAAAAATATTAATAGTAATTAAGTGAATTATCTATATATATATATAAATCAATTGCTGTTCGTTGGTCTCGCTAAAACTCGAGAACGGCTGAACGAATTTGTCTTATCTTGGTCTTGAAATGTTTGTGAAGGTCTAGGGAAGGTTTGAAAAGTGAGAAAAATTCGAATAATTGCCGGAAAACCCCTTAAAACAGCCCTTTTCTTTTTCCCATATAAACGTTTTGTAAATAAAATGTGGGGTCAATTTGAACTCTATCGCTATCTAATAAAGTCCATATTAAATTATAATCACTTACTGTTGTCTAAGAAATGTAGGTGTGTTCCTAACTTCAAAGAGTCAATTTGCAATTTATTAACGCTTAATCATGTCTAAATCAGTTAATTTCAATGCTGTTATCTTACGTGGTAATCTCGGGAAATACGGGTCCGATGTGAAAAACTCTTTTAACTTAACAAATTGATAGTCCATTTATTGAAGAAAGCTATAGATATTTAGGTAAAATTAAATCCCGAAACGGAAACTACGCGGGAGAAACCGCGGGTCACAGCTAGTTAAAAATAAAGAGATACAAATGACTTGTACCATGCATAGAAACATGACAGAGGACATGAGACGTCCTTGCGCATCCACTCTCGGTTTCTACGCCATAGCCTATCAAACGCCTTACTAGTTGGACCGGATCGTTATCTACCTTTCTCGTTTGAATAAATTACAATATTATGCTATAAACGCTAATGTTGTTTAGCTAACGTAACTCGTGCCAAGCCAGGATGTTCGACGTAAAATCAGGCGTCCTTGCACTTTCTGTTTCTATGACATATTCGAGGTACACTCATAGGTTATAAAGGTTCAAAGCGGGTTTTGGTGTGCTTAAACGACTACTATCACATATTTTTATTTTATTTTTATTTTTTTATCGTTATTTAGACGCGGTGATAGCCTAGTGGTTAGCACGTCAGCCTCCTAATCAGAGGTCGGGGGTTCGAATGCGGGCTCGCACCTCTAAATTTTCGGAGATATGTGCGTTTTTTAAAAATTAAAATATCACTCGCTTTAACGGTGAAGGAAAACATCGTGAGGAAACCTGCATGTCTGAGAGTTCTTCATAATGTTCTCAAAGGCGTGTGAAGTCTGCCAATCCGCACATGGCCAGCGTGGTGGACTATGGCCAAACCCTTCTCATAATGAGAAGAGACCCGTGCTCTGTACTGAGCCGATGATGATGATGATGGGTACACTCATAGGTTATAAAGGTTCAAAGCGGGTTTTGGTGTGCTTTAACGACTACAATCACATATTACCGATATATTAACATGTAAGAGATCAAGTTTATATTTTCATAGGTTATCCAAGCTCACAGCTCTTTCTTTTAACTGCTAATCAAGCTTGGAAATCATTTAAATAAATACAAGTTAATTCTAGTATTTATGCGATTTCATTATTGATAACTATTAATGAATTTCGCAAGATTATATTATATATAAAAGCGTTTTATATAGTAATAGTAATTGTTGTTATATAGTGTTTATTTGTTTGTTTAATGGTGTAGGTTACCATAAACCAGTTCGGCTTAAATTCTTCTTCTTATGTAATTTTTCATTATATTTCATTCATATTTCTCATCCTGTAATAAACACGCTGTAAAACTTTAAAACTCGGCGAAATTATGGATATAGAAAACTGAAACCAGGAATTGAATTCTTGTTAAACAAAAAACAATATTCCGCGGGATTTTAATTAGCCGAAATAAACACGGAAGAATGTACAGTAGGTACTGTATGTAAAAATAATATATGAATAGTTACGTAGTATTTTCGAGTTGTAAAATTATTGGGAGTACGATGTTGCTAAGCAAACGTGTCTTGTGAGTTGTACCATGCGTGGAAGCGCCTCAGGACCGGGCGTCCTTGGAGGTCCACTCTCGGTTTCTACGGCCGAGTAGCCTACCGGCGGTCGGCTCTCCTAGCCTGTATAAGAGTAGGCTTTGGACTCGCAGGGATTTGTTCGGAATCTAATTAATTGGGTATTTAAAAAAAATGTGATTATATTATTTTTCATTTCAAGTCGTATTCGTTAAACACTTACATTATGTACATTATGTATACTAATTGGATATTTACAATAATGATGATTTAGCTAAGCGCAATTAAATTTTATAGAATGAACATTAAACTTATTAACATAGAGAAAAATAGACAAATTCTTAGTTTAGTATATCAGGAAAAAGTCTTTTGCACACAAACTAAAAAAAAAACTTTACAAAAAATATCATTATGGCACAAATATAAATGTGCAAAGGCGGACTTATCGCTTTAAGCATTAAGGGTTGTCTGTAAAATATATTTTACATAGCTTTTACAAATCTTCTTAAATATATCACCGAACACGTAATAAACATTATATATATAATATTTTTTTATATGATTTTTCATAATTAGTGTATAGTATTTATATAAGATAACTTAATAGTTCCCAATCGTATGTTTTTAATTTTGGATTAAATAAAAGTTATAATGAGTTGAAAACATGATGACGAGTGATTTAACGTTTCGGCAAAACGTCGTTTTGGAATCGATTAGGTTAAATCTTTATTACCATGTACATGCCATGCCCCTAACAGATTACACAGCGAACATCTTAGCCTGTAAAATCACTTGCCATCAGATGAGATTGCAGTCGAAGTCAAGTCGTGAAGGCTTTTGTAACAGCTGAACTAATCTTAATTAAACTTAGCATGCATAGCATTCAGCCCATTAATTTACAGAAAAAATCTACACAACTCTTTTGTTTTTATACACCAAATATTTAGCCCTTGACGGCATCTCAGCTAATGGTAAGTGATGCGGTCTAAGATAGCAGCGGGCTAAACTGTTATGGGGTATGGTAAGCCTATACTCCTAATTGGTTTCTACATTTTAAATGCATGCTGCATTTATTTTGAATTTGTTGTGTAGATATAATTCTTTTCGTTTTGTATTTCTATTTACATAATGTAATAAAGAATTTATCTATTTATTTATTATTAGTGATCGGAAAATAGGACGCTTAAAAACATGAGGAAGCGGAGGGCATCAGCCTCCTAATCAGAGGTCGGCGGTTCGAATCCGGGCACGCACCTCTAACTTTTCGGAGTTATGTGCGCTTAAAAAAAAAAAAAAAATTAAATATCACTTGCTTCAACGGTGAAGGAAAACATCGTGAGGAAACCTGCACGCCTGAGAATTCTCCATAATGTTCTCAAAGGCGTGTGAAGTCTGCCAATCCGCGCATGGCCAGCGTGGTGGACTATGGCCAAACCCTTCTCATACTGAGAGGAGACCCGTGCTCTGTAGTGAGCCAGTAATGGGTTGTTCATGACAAAAACATGTTTTACATGCAGCGTTACTGAGCCAAGTATGGGGTTTACACCACGTCAGGTAACACGGGGTAGTACCGGACGTCCTTGAAATGATCACTCTCGGTTTCTACGCCTCCGTAGCCTATCAATAGGGGGACCTCACTTCGCCGTAACCCGAGTATAGTGTGCCGAATATTTGCTTTTTATGCGTTCTTACCTTTTTTAGAGGTCGTGAAGTTAGTCAAGCTTTTTTGTTAGTGTCAAGTTAAACTTTACGGTAATGTAAAGGTTCTTATAGCAGGTTTACGTTAGTCCATTGCTAAGATAAGAATCTGAAGAGAAGAAGAGAGAGACGACCTCGGTGGTGCAGCGCGCGCTGTTATATTATAAGTTTGGAGGTCCTGGGTTCAATTCCCAGCTCGAATCTGGTCTGGCTTCGGCCGTAGCTAGTTACCACCCTACCGACAAAGACGTGTCGTCAAGCGATTTGGCGTTCCAGCATGAGCTCGCGTGGAAACCAATTAGGAGTATGGGTTTACCATACCCCTAACAGGTTAGCTCGTTACCATCTTAGACTGCATTACCACTTACCATCAGGTGAGATTGCCATCAAGGGCTAACTTGTAGTGGGTAAAAAAAAAGATCAGGATTTACGCTGCTCTAATGCGGGTGATGACTTTTATGATCTTCATTACTCCTTTTACATAATAACACCTCTATTCTAACAATGATACTCCTTTACCAAAATATTTTCCATAGTCCTAAACATAAAGGTTTTTTTATTTTATTATACAAAACTAAAAGCGCTGGAGGCCTCGTCTGTTATTGCAATTGTTCAATGGCATTATAGAACTGATGAAAAATATGAAAACGAAAATAACGTTTATTGCCTTTTAAAATTATAACGCTATGTATATAAAATGCTTCCGATCGAAATGTTAACACTGCTTGAATGACCCCCGCGTTGAAAGCTCACAGAAATTTTACTCTTTGCAAAGTAGTTTTTCGTTAGTACAAAAATGACATAAATAAAACATTCATCATCATCATATTGATCAACCTATTACCGACTCACTACAGAGCACGGGTATCCTCTCGATATTGAGAAGGATTTGGCCATAGTCCACCACGCTGGTCGTGCAGGTTTCCTCACGATGTTTTCCTTCACCGTTGAAGCAAGTGATATTTAATTTTTTGTTTAAAACGCACATAACTCCGAAAAGTTAGAGATGCGTGCTCGGATTCGAACCGCCGACCTCTGATTAGGAGGCTGACGCCCTAACCACGAGGCTATCACCGCGTCACATCATTATTACGCTGAAACTTTTGACGACCTCCGTGGCGCAACGCGCTCTGTAGCATTATAAATTTGGAGGTCCTGGGTTCGATTCCCGGCTCGAGTCTGGTCCTGTGGGAGGCTATGGCCGTGGCTAGTTACCACCCTACCGACAAAGACGTGCTGCCAAGCATATTAGCGTTCCAGCACGATGTCGCGTAGAAACCAATTAGAAGTATGGACTAACCATACCCCTAACAGGTTAGGCCGCTACCATCTTAGAGTGCACATTATCACTTACCATTAGGTGAGATTGCCGTCAAGGGCTAACTTGTAGTAAATAAAAAAAAATTAAAAAAAAATATTGCTGGCAAAAAAGTTTTGTTTGTCAATCATGTAAAATGTTTTCATAGAGAACACAAAAAAAGCACATTGTTCTCGAAATAAAGCTAAATTTATCACTGGCTTAACCACTTAACATTAAGCAAGTTTTCATTTGTGTCAATGAAATGTCCTCTGAACCTCACCATAGTACTTTACTAAATTAACGAAGTGGTATTCCGAAATGATTATTTTTGCTAAGTACATTTCAATCATTTTGACTGCAGGGCTAGAAATATGTATGGGTCTATCGGTAAGGTAGTTTCGGATTGAAATTAAGCATATAATTCTTTATCATCATCATCATCATGATCAATCCATGGCCGGCCACTACAGAGCACGGGTCTCCTCTCAATGTGAGAATATAATAATCTCAGATATGCAGATTTCAAGTGATATTTTAACTGCTTAGAAACGCACATATTAACTCCCGAGAAGTTATAGGTGCGTGCCCGGGATCAAACCTTAGAGGCGGACGTCCTAACCACTGCGCTATCACAGCTTCATAAAAAAAATATATAATATATTATCAATTGATAGACATTTTTTGTTTTGAGAATACGCCAATAATAGCCTAACCGAAGCCACTTAAACTTAATTTATCTAAGACAGATAAATTAAGACCTCCGTGGCTCCTCCGTTAGAAGTCCTGGGTTCGATTCCCGGCTCGATTCTGGTCTGATGGGAGGCTTTGGCCGTGGCTAATTACCACCCTAAGCTAAAACTAAATCGCCGCTAAGCGATTTAGTTTTCCGACATAGATGTCTTGTAAAAACCGATAAGGAGTATAGGTTCACCATACCCCTAACAAGTTAGCACGCTACCATCTTAGACTGCATCATCACTTACCATCAAGTGAGAGCCGTCAAGGGCTAACTAGGCTAGAGGATAAAAAAAATAGGTTGCTATGAAACTTAATGGCAACGATAGATACAGAGAAATGATATTTACTGTCACGGTGTTGCTTCTGGGACACCAAAGACTTAGTTGGGCTGAGTGAATGCATGCTTACCTAATCGTGAGTATACAGTAGATGGAATAATTGCGCTTTCAGAACTAAATCTTGCTTATAGTGCACGCGCACACTTGCGCGGTGACGATCTTAATCAAGCACGTCTCACTTTACACTAAACTACAAGTTAGGACTTGCGTGCGGTCGAGACTAATATTTTTTTCAGACTGTCTATTAGCTGTGCTTGGAGAACTTCGAAAAGAAGCTTTGCCAGAAGAAATTTTGTACCCTAGGGCACGATAAGAAAGAAAGAGCCGAAGAAACTAAGGGAACGTCTGCCTTACTAAGGGAAAGGCCGAACCTCCTTTGAGGCCGAACCTCGGCTTAGGCGATGTTTGGGATAACGGACGGTCAGACGATGGAGACTAATCGAACAACACTCAGGTGAACCCATAAAACAGAGACGAATGGGGCAGTGAGAAACGTATATAGGGCTTTCGTTATAAAATTGAGAAGTAAAATCGAATCTTTTATCTCATACAGCCCGCCGGTTTTACTATGTTTGTACGTTTTTAAGTTATCCAAATAAAGCACTAACACTGTTTTCAACTATTACTTAGAGCCTAATTTTAACCAGTATTTCTCTGCTTTTATTTTACTAGTTGCATTCATCCGTATTTTTTTGTTTCCCACATTGTTGTGACATTTGGGGAATATTTTGCATAGTAAAAAAAATTAGGTTGGATTTTGCTGCTTCATGTGCGGCTGTTGTGGCTTTGTCTATTTGAATTTAATCTAAGGTCCAACACAACGTTGTCTTGTTTAAACCATTTCTTAAGAAAGAGTCAAGACCTCTAAGCGCGATATTAGAGGTCTTGGCTTGAATTTAAGTTTACAAATGTACCTTGGTATTGTCATTTTCATTCTCATTAAAATTTTTTTTTACTGCAGTCCCACCTGGTGGTAAGTAATTCTGAATAAGATGTAGCAGATTAACCTGTTAAGAGTATGCAAGTTAAATTAAACCCATATGTGATCGGTTTCTAGCGACTTTGAAACTATTGAAGCTTTAGTTTTTAAGTCAACGAATTTACAAGTGACTGTGATAGGCAAAAATAAAAAAAATATATTTTGATTTGATTTAATTTAATCTGATTAGCTAAAGATAACTTTGCAAGGTACGTAAGTTAACTATATTCTTTCTTCTCCTACAATTACCTTTTTTTTTTGCAGACTGTCTCAGTCTGTAGTCTTTAGTGTGTGAGAACTCCGTACATATACATGCATGTCTAGATGCTGTCTAGAGAAACTTAAAACCCACAAGCGTGAAAAAATATTCAAAAAACAAAAAGGTAACGTGTAAAACCGTTTGATGCTATGCAAAGTTATTTTACATTTTATAATTTAAGTTGCGAGATGAAACATTACTGTTCGAATATCTTAGAAACAGTGTTACTGTACTTTTAGTAAAATGGGTACAACGTTTTTAAATCAGGGGACTTAAGTTTATAATGTTTAGTCGATGCCCGGGACTTTGTCCGCGTAGATTAGAGGTTTTTAGAAACTCCTTTGGAATAAGCTACCAATTCGATGAAAATTTGTATGGCAAGCTGAAACTGTAGATATAATTCAGTGACGTGAAATTAAGTTTTTCATAAATCCCGCGGGAAATGTAACGGGATAAAAGTATCCTTTGTCCATCTCCTGGTTCTAAGCTACCTCCTCACCGATTTTCAGCCAAATCGGTTCAGCCGTTCTTGAGTCATAAATAGTGTAACTAACAAGACTTTCTTTTATATATGTAGATTATGATATTAAGAATATTAACATTATGTTATATTTCTTGAAATATGATTGTACTAATTAACGTATAAATTTTTTAGCTTTTTCTCTAGTTTTAAGTTTACGAATGTAGTTATCACCATTAACTCACTAATGTAAATTATTGACGTATCAAAAGTGCCTTTTAAAGGACTATTTGAATAAAGATTATGATCGATTGATTGATTGATAGCCTAGTGGTTAGGACGTTAACATCCTAATCAGAGGTCGGGAGTTCGAAACCGGGTACGCACCTCTAACTTTTCGGAGTTATGTGCGTTTTTAAGCAATTAAAATATCACTTACTTCTACGGTGAAGGAAAACATCGTGAGGAAACCTGCATGCCTGAGAATTGTCAAAGGCGTATGAAGTCTGCCAATCCGCACATGGCCAGCGTGGTGGACTATGGCCGAATCCTTCTCATATTGAGAGGTGTCCCGTGCTCTGTAGTGATCCAGCAATGGGTTGATCATGGCATGATGATGATTGATTGATAGTTCCACGTGGAGAACGCGACTATTTCAAATACAGGCGCCTCTAAATGTGTGGGCAAGAACAACTGTCAGTTTTCACGTTTCCGCTCAATACATCATGTTTTTTAAATAGATGTGTCAAAAATATCAGGAGAATAACTGACGAGAAACTTGTTAAGGTAATAGGTTTCCAACAGCTTAGTAAAAGTATGATGGATCTGGGTAGTAATTAAAAAGCCTTCGAGCCAATAATAGCCCCAACTACTCTGACTAATGGGCAACATTGTCAAAATAAACCTAAATGCCCTAAGAGTTATTTCAGTTCCACAATAAAGCTCCAGCTAGTATTTTTAATTAAACTTTTCTTGGACAATTCCTGTGGATTCAACGTATTTTGAATATTATGAACTAAAATATGGATATAAAACCCAAAACATATATTTTTTTAATTTTAGCAATTCAAAGGGGGAACGCTGCCAGTATCTTCGGAACCTTGCCTAAAGGGACTCCTTTTAATAATATATTTTAGTTATGATGTTATATATTTATTTATTTTTTAAGATTTTTAGTTTTAGGTTAATCTAAGTTTTATGGGAGTTCCTAAGAACCTAAAGACCTATGTCCAGCAGTGGACGTCTATCGGTTGAGATGATGATGATGATGATGATGAAGTTTTATGTAAAATGTTTGATGTATAATAAATTATAGTTTTTTTAATTTATGTTTGTCGCGCAAAAATTTCGTTGATAATTAATTGTTTATTTGATTATTGTGTCGTTTAGGTGATGTTTATCTAAAAAGAAATTTGTTTCTTCGGTATTGGGTATGAAAGTTTTTGTGCATTTTACACCTGAACCGATTTATATAATTATTATTTTATTAGGAAGATTGCATCTTTTTTTGTTTAGTTTTGATGTTTAGATCGATATAGTTAGGAAATAAGAGACAAACCTCCTTAGTGGATACATGCAAATCTCGCACATAAGACTTAACGATAACTCTCTATCTCCATCGGTACCACAAATTATTATTGATTATTGCTAAGTTAGTTGCGGGTTTCTTCTCAGATCTGGGTTTTGAACACTCTTAGCTTTAGTTTTAAGTTGGCGAGTGTAGTTATCACCATCACTAATAGAAATAATTAAAAATGCGATATATATGAACGATTCATAGACGTAATAGGTTTATATGAATAAAGCTATTTTTGACTTTGTTTTTATTTGATAGGAACATAGTAATGGAGAAGCGGGTAGATTGAATTCTTTCATGGAAATACGCATATTTAAATCTGTGGTAAAATCTAAACGATCAATACAAAATCTAAATCATCAAAACGCTAAAACATGGCCTTAGTTACCACCCTACAGACAAAGACGTGTCGCCAAGCGATTTAGCGTTCCAGCACGATGTCGTGTAGAAACCAATTAGGAGTATGGGTTTACCATACCCAAACAGGTTAGTCCGCTACCATCTTAGACCGCATCATCACTTACCATCAGATGAGATGCCGTCAAGGGCTAACTTGTGGAGTATAAAAAAAAAAAATTTTAGGTTATAGTCATCATTAGTTAAGCTTACAGGTTATTTTACTCACATTCGAGAAAAGCTGGGATTTATCTTTATTCGCAATCTATAATATATATCCATTATTTTACTTCCTTATAACCTACATCTCTTTTTTTTACGTCGGTTGTGAGTTCAACGTAAATAAATAACGCTCACAAAACTACTCGATGCTTGCTACCGAACTTTCGGTCCAGTTATTGACCCCTTTTTTGTACTTTTTGTTTCGACGTAATAGCATAGTATTTGGAAGATTAATATACCAAGTCTAATGCATATCATTAGTTAGAGTGGGCCCTCTCAAACAAGCGTGCGATTTAACCAGCTTTACTAGACACGCGGTGTTTTGAAGACCTCGTTGCCACTCACACTGTGCCACGTGGCACACGTCTCTGACCATTATCATCACCCTTTTTTTTCACGCTGGGAAATGCTTTTACGCATCCCCTTCGTGACTTACCATCAGGTGAGGTTGCCGTCAAGGGCTAACTAGTAGTGGATAAAAAAAAACTTGCGACTTATGGCATTTCATACAAATTGAAGTTATCTTTCACGCGATCGAATGAGTAGAAAATATCGCGCTAGACACTTGTTCAAAAATTTATAGCTACATTATCAGTGAGTAACGTAGGCTATTGTATCCTAATATAACCATCGGAATGGAAACTACGCGGTTGAACTAAAACGTTGAGATATCCTGCGATTAGGTTAAAAGTCAATTCCGTCCGTCATTTCTTATCTTATGTTTAATAGCGCAAATCTTTTGCGTGCACGTTAGCTCCTAATATTTTTTAATAAATAGACTTGTGTGAAATTATAAAATTATTATAGAGGAATTTTTTTTTTTTTTTTTCCCCGCTGGGAAATGCGTTTACGCATCCCCTCCGGAGGCGACGCAGGCAAGACTGCGCCGCTTCCGACGGGGTATGTGGGACTCCCCGGCGGCCAGGCTGGCGATCAGAATACCCACTAAAACAGAGCGATGCTCCTTCGCGTCGCCTGGTGGCTGGGTCACGGGAACACTTGTGCACTCGACCGCAACCCGGCCAGCACCATTATCATCACCCACTAGATTACTCAAATCAAATCAAAAACTCTTGGCTTGCCAAATTCACTATTGAGTGTTTATACATATTAATTACTAGCTGATTTCCGCGACTTCGTCTGCGTTGAGTTAGTGTGTGTGAAAGTGTGTCTGTTTGTCTTCCAATCACGAAACAATGGATCACTAAACCGACGACCTTGAGATAATTAAAGGATAAACATTAAAGTATCTGCTTTCTAACAAAACAAAAAATTTGTGAAATCGGAGTACGCATTAATGAATTACAACTAAAGGCACATTTTGACTTTCATCCCCTCCCCCAAGGGAACCGTGTTGAATTAGGCGATAAAAACTATTCTATATGTTGAACCGGAGTATCAGCTAATCCTATACCAAATTTCATTCAAATCCATCCAGTAGTTTCGGCGTGATGAGCAGGCAATATACAGACAGACAGCCAAAAAAAAATAGTTTTGTGCTCAGTATCGATAGTAAAGCATCCTTCAATTAAAATATTCAAAATATAGTTATTGTACAGAATTCGTCCTGTTAGTTTTTTATATTATTATAGATATTGGTTGGCCTGGAGATCGAATTTCGGCGATAAGGCCGCCAATTGTACTGTATTTTACTGTTTGTATATTAGTGTTAAACAATAAACAGCAAATATACTTTGCTATATTCCGCCGACAAAATCTTCCACTAGAACCTCTACGCACGTTTCGTTATTTGTCTGGTGTTATATTATACAAATCTCCCGGTTGTCGGCGGAATATAGCAAATTATACTTGCTGTTTATTATTTATCATGGACTTCCGCAAAGTAACGCCTGCTTCTATTCCATTTGCTTGTTGCCATTGTTGTACATATTTCTATATATTTCTATGTTTCTTTATTTATTTATTTTATACACAACAGATTAGCCCTTGACGGCTATCTCATCTGGCCGTCTAGGATAGCAGGGGCTATCCTATTTGGAGTTTGGTAAACCCACGCTCCTAATTGGTTTCTATACGACATGGTGACGGAATGCTAAATCGCTTGGCGACACGTCTCTGTCGGTAGGGTGGTAACTAGCCACAGCCGCAGCCTCCCACCAGACCAGACTCGAGCCGGGAATCGGACCCAGGACCTCCAACTTTATAATGCGACAGCGCACGCACTGCGCCGGGGAGGTTGTCAAAAGTGTTACAGGTTCTTAGTTCATTTGTATATGTACATATAGTCTGTATGTTTTTTTTAAATTTAATTATGTATACTTAAAAGCCAGACTACAGGCAAATGTGTGTAGTGTGATAATGTCTGCCTGCATTGGCGTAAACTCAACCGTGTAAAGCATAACCTATTACATTTCTGAGTCTCAAGTTACACTGGTCAATAAAAGTGAAAAGTAAATAGTGTGGTCGAATGTAGAGCCATGGTGATTTGCCAGAATCTGTCTGTGGTTACCATAGACTGTGGCTTGTGACGTTTACATAACGCATTCTAGAGGTGAACGCACATTTGTCGGCGCTCTACTTTACATACATACTTTTTAACGACTCTAATAAAGGAATTTTCCGTTAGATCCAAACCTGCGCGGTAGACGACAGAATTATTCTCCGGAAGGAACTTTTATGACATTTATAATGTCCAATAATTTCTCTAGTGTTATCTAATGAGAGGTTTCGGTCATGGCTAGTTACCAATCTACTGATACGTACGTTCTGTCAAACGATTCATTTTTTTTTTCTTTCGTTTTATGGCTTTACACAGATTAGCCAATGTCAAGTTTATATTTTATTATTTCTCTCTCTCTATGGCTTTGCACAGATTAGCCAATGTCAAGTTTATAGCAATGTAGAAGCTAGAGAGAAATGGCGGGAAACTTCGCACTCTGCGGACGCGAACCCCTTGAGCCTTTCCCAAATCAATACCTGTTAACCATTCAGAAAACTAGCCACTACACAAACGACACCAAAACTGTGCACCACACAACCAACACCAGTCCTTTTTAAAATTAGCCAACAAACATTAATTCAAGAAAAGCGTGAAAAAACCGCGCCGCCATGTACGAAGTCTCCCGCCTTTCTCAACGATTCATCATCAATTTCAATTGTTAGAGAGATTTTTTAAATCTACGGAAATTTGTGCTTTGTTATAGGATTAAGCGTAATTACTCATACAATTGTTATATTGCCCATACTTCTTTACGGATGCGAATCCTGGACGGTCAAAGAGTATCTAAGAAAATGTCTAGAGGCATTCGAGATGTGGGCTTATCGACGAATGCTAAAGATCCGCTGGACCCAAAAGGTTAGCAAAAATGAGGAAATAAAAAAATTAGGAAGTCTTGCGACGTGATAGTTGTCATCGCGAACGAGAAGTTGCTGAAAAAAGTTTCTGATCTGGGGCATGTGGTTAGATCCACTTAGATCACTTACCATCAGATAGATAGAGGTAAGATGCCGCCAAGGGCTAACTAATGGTGTATTTAAAAAAAATTAAACAGGATCTAAGAAAACGTCTACAGGCATTAGAGATGTGGGCTTATCGACGCAAGCTTAAGTTCAGCTGGTCCCAAAAGGCTACCAATGAGGAAATCTTACGAGATGGTTGTCATCGCGAACTTCGGAAGACTGTCAAAAAGAAAACGTTGCTTATCTGGGGCATGTGCTTAGTCATGACAGATACAGGCTCCTGCAACTCATAATGATGGGCAAAGAAGCGGGGAAAAGACGCTTCGGTCGCGTCTTCGTCGTCTAAGAGGAAGGTCTTGGTTGCGAAACATCAGGGAATGGACTGGTATCGCGAGTGCCGCCCAGCTTTTCAGCCTCGCGGGAGACAAGGTAAAATATGCCATTCTGACTGCCAACCTTCACTAGTTGGAGAGGCACGTGAAGAAGAAGAAGACTCATACAAGGCATTATATGAGTTATAGAATAATACACATTAAATATTTAAATACTAATAGAAGACAAAGGAAATATTTTTTCTTTGGTGCGATGTATATTACATAATTTGACAGTCTACCTTATGCAGATATCAACCAAATAATACATTTATTTACTTTTTTTTTATCCACTACAAGTTAGCCCTTGATGGCAATCTCACCTGATGGTAAGTGATGATGCAGTATAGGATGGTAACGAGCAAACCTGTTAGGTGTATGTTAAACCCATACTTCTAATTGATTTCTACACGACCTCGTGCCGGAACGCTTAATCGCTTGGCGACACGTCTTTGTCGGTAGGGTGGTAACTAGCCACGGCCAAGGCCTCCCACCAGATCAGACTCGAGCCGGGAATCGAACCCATCGAACCTTTATCCTCTGTATCAGTTGCAGCGCTGGTTTTCAGTCATTTTACTCATACTCAGGCTAGTATGAGTAAAATGGATCGTGAAACTAAATGTAAATAGTGTTTCTTATCAGTAATTACCGGCCGAACCGAGGTGCGTTCGGTGCTTACCAATGTGCGACGCCTTCGGCAAACTCGTCGTCTACGGTGGCTACGGTGCGTCCTAGTGTGCGAACTACTAAAGCTTTGCCAAAGAGAGCGAAGAGAATTGAGGAAGTGCATTCGAAGGTTGCTATCCAATTTAAATTAAACTGGACATGTAGTGTCTGCAAAAAAAAAAAAGAACTAAAAAGGTCGTTGAGATTTTACACGATTTTAGTTTTTTAATGATGCGGCTAATATTACGTCTGTGGTATTTGTCTGTCTGTGTATTGAGTGACGAGTAAAACATCGCGGAGAAAGGCGGGAGACTTCGTATTCGGCGGGCGCGGTTTTCCCACGCTTTTCTTGAATTAATGTTTGTTGACTAATCTTGAAAAGGGTTGGTGTTGGTTGTGTTGTGGACATTATAGTTTTGGTGTCGTTGGTGTAGTGGCTAGTTTTTTGAATGGTGTCATATTAATTTGGGAAAGGTTTGAGGGAGCCGCGTCCTCCGAGTGCGATGTTTTCCGCCATTTTTCCCTAACTTCAATTCTCCATTGCCATAAACTTGACATTGGCTGTGTAAAGCCATAAAAGGGGGAAAAAACATCACTACCACTCTGCTTTTTAGGATGTTCCTGCGGGATTTGTGAAAAACAGAATTTGAAGTCGATACGAGTCACTACTAAAACACTTTTGCGCGGACAAAGTCTCGGCCATCAGCTAGTATAAATATAAATGCGATTTCTCAGAACACCCTTACCTGATTACCTGGTACGTCTGAACAGGCGTCCGACTGCCATTGTGACGTCACTGAATTTTAAGTTATTTAATCCTAATTGTTTGATACGTTAATTAGCAAATGAGAAACCATGAAAATGCTAATTAAAAATGTTAATTTAATATGCAGTTTTATTTATTTTCTAAATAAGGATTACACAGCCAATAATTTTGTATGTAGAGAACTAACTTTGTAGTTCATACGGTCTTCTCATTTTAGGAGCAGAAACTGGTTTTTTTTTTTAAATATTAGGTTAAATAGTGTACTATTTTGCTGCTGTCTCTACTAAACTCACTCTGCATTTAATTATAGTATTAAATATGTCTTATTTTGTCCAAGTATAAGATGTTTACGCACTTACGATATCAATTCTCTGTTTCTCACTCTTTTTGATTCCCCTCCCAAAATATTATGGTGTTATGTTTGACCACTTTGTCTATCTTTTCTTATGACATTCTTATATTACCCCCGGCTAAGTTTGTTGTGGGCTTCTTCTTAGACCGGGGCGCGTTTGGAACCCTCATAGCTTTAGTTTTAAGTTTACGAATATAGTTATCACCATGAAATCACTACTATGTAAATTATTGACGCGACAAAAGTGCCTTTTTAAGGACTATTTGAATAAAGATTATTTTGATTTTGAATTTGAATTGGAATTATTAACCTAAAACTAAAAATCTTAAAAAATAAATAAATATATAACATCATAACTAAAATATGTTATTAAAGGGAGTGTCCCTTTAGGCAAGGTTCCGAAGATACTGGCAGCGTTCCCCCTTTGAAAGGCTAGACTAATTCTTTGTCCGAGGTAGCTGGCAGCTCTTCGGTCCCCTGTGATGTCGCCTAACCTTTTTGCTATTTCCTTAAAAAGCCTTAGTGCGCTAGGCCCCACGGACCAAGGGTCTCGACACCGAATGGGACAAAATCATATTCGGAGCGTAGACCCCTGTATTTGCATGTTTTAGCTTTTTCTTATTATCTTCTTTTTTTTCACTACAAGTTAACATTCAAGCTAGTACAAATAGCAAATAAGCGTGACTTGAAAACTATTCAAAACCCAATTTAAAACCCATTTGTTTTGAAGGCGGTTAAAAATCTCATGTTCTGACTGAAGACTTCTTTTAATATCTGTCAAAAATTTAAGGCTCTTTACGATGCTAAACCACTAGCCTACTAGTCGAAATCTAGAACATCATGATCAACCCATTACCGGCTCACTACAAAGCACAGGCCTCCTCTCAATATGAGAAGGGTTTTGGCAATAGTCCACCACGCTGGCCATGTGCGGATTGGCTGACTTCACACGCCTTTGAGAACATTATGGAGAACTCTCAGGCGTGCAGGTTTCCTCGCGATGTTGTCCTTCACCGTTGAAGCAAGTGATATTTTATTTATTTTTTAAAAACGCACATAACTCTGAAAAGTTAGAGGTGCGTGCCCGGATTCGAACCGCCGACCCCTGATTAGGAGGCTGACGCCCTAACTACTAGGCTATCACCGCTTCCTAAAAAATCTAGAACATGACATTGTCAAAAGCCGTGCAACCGACAAGCCGACAACTTCATCTTATTAAAGTAATTTAATAAGATGAAGTTGTCTGGTAGGAGGCTTCGGCCGTGGCTGTTACCACCTTACCGGCCAAGCGATTTAGTGTTCCGGCAGGATGTCACGTAGAAACCAATTATTAGTATGGTTTTACCATACCCCTAACGGGTTAGCCAGCTACCATCCTAGACTGCATTATAACTTACCACCAGGGGAGATAGCTGTCAAGGGCTAACTTGTAGTATATATATATATATGCTTAGCCGAATGCGGGGCATTTTTGCTTGAGCGGCTTCCAGACCAGAATATACAATATCGTGCTTTAACACGTGTTTTTTTCAATACAGATGTTAGTAGATTCTATACCACAGACATTGTTCTCCACAGAAGTTTCTGTGAAATCGAAAAATAATAATTATTAAATTAAATATGTTTTGTTGCCCTTAGTTTTTCTTTCGGTTTTTTTTTTCATATGAGTGGGAACTAATAGCCTGGTCAAAAAACTGTTCCACAGCAACTTAACATTTTTTTCCATAAAATTTTATGGAATCCTTAATTTTATGGAAAAAGACTTTTTTCATTACAACTCAGTTCTATACTGCAATCTCACCCTATGGTGAGTAACGATGTAGTCTAAGATGGTAGCGGGCTAATGGTATCACGGCCATACTCCAAACACTCCTCAGTTTGCTTATATTATAGCAGTTACAGATATCCCTAAGCCCCATATACCCTTAGGGATACCCCTATATACATAGATCATCAGCATCATGAACAACCCATTACCGGCTCACTACAGAGTACGAGTCTCCACTTAGTATGAGCAGAGTTTGGCGATAGTCCACCACGCTGGCCATGTGCGGATTGGCAGACTTCACACGCCTTTGAGAACATCATGGAGAACTCTCAGGCGTGCAAGTTTCCTCACGATGTTTTCCTTCACCGTTGAAGCAGGTGATATTTTTTTTTTAAAACGCACTCTCCGAAGCTCGCCAAACAGCCCGGTTACGCTGTCGCAACATATAGGGTTTTTATTTTATTTATTTTTTTATTGGATCAGTAAACTAGTCACAATCTATATAAAAACAACAAAAAACATTTCAGAAGAACAAACACGAGATAGTGACTTTCTAGAAATGACCACAGCATGCAACCTTAAAATTAACCTTACATCTAAATAATTCAATAAATACCTATAATGCAGTAATAGACAGCACAGCAGGTTAGCACAGCTAATAGTCAGTCCGAAAAAAAAATATGGACTAGTAATGACAATAACTTGACAGACAAACTCAAGAAATACCAAATAAATTATAACCCGGGAATCGAACACGAGACCTCTTAATCCCTACACAAACATAGCGAATAGACCAAGGCATTTAAAACTAAGTAATGCAATTTATGCTTGATTATGTTTTTTTTTTTTATAACTGAAGCAGTTCTGTCTATAAAACCTACCTACTCTAATATTGTTTTTGGTCCATCAAAAAATAGATAACGAAACGCTCCGCGTATGGAACGAACGTACTCGAATTTTTAATCAAATTAAAAATCCCACTCAAATGGTAATCACTTGCATTGGCAAAAATGCACGCCGAAGCTCAAATTCAATCTGGAAATTTCTATATTCAAAAAGAGCACCCGCCGTATTAACAAAAAAAAACCGCCATACTTGAATATTCCGCATCAGATTTTCGAGTGTAGAAGCACCAATACCATTTCTATCTATCATTCATTAGCACAGCTAGAATCCAATACGACATTTTTTACAATCCCCAGCACAAAGAACGTCGGTTCGACGCACACAGGCGCAAGCCGGCCGTGCGAACGCGTCGCCGCTGTGTGCGTAGAGAAAAACTTGAAAAAAATACCGACTGACCCGCGCACACATAGGTAGCCGCACGAAAAAAATCACCGACACAAAGAAGGTCTACCGAAAACTTCTATACGAACTTTTGTACGCAAACATTCAAAAGTCACCCACACATACGCAGTCCACAACGGAGTTGCGCGTGTGTGCGTGAGTGCACCTCATCCCTATAAGGGCTAAACTTAGCGCTTGCGTGTGGGTGTGCCTACAGTAGCAAGAATCCAAAACTTTGGCAGGACAACACGCAACGTGCACGCTTCAAAGCAATGCAAATTGAACGTTATTTTCTATTCAGTTGAGTCGAAATTCTTTTGAATGATATAAAAGTTACAACCTTTTTATAATTAGCTGAGTGGTGCGCAGCGCGGGTAGTTTCCGTACTAAAGTTGCGGCGCGAGATGCAGCGAAGGATATAGGTATATGGTGTGTATACTTCCGTCTCGCTCGCACCTCCCGCCGCCCGAGGCGGGGGAGAGGGTCGGAGGGTAGAGGGGTGTCGTGTCGCGTTGATGAACATTTTTCTCATTTTTTCCTTATTTTTACGCGAATCGTTTTTAAAGGGTTTCATCATAATTGCAAAGCGTCCGATTATGTTGACGACCGATAAGCCTTTCCTTAATCCTAAGACGTTCCAATCGCGATTACTCGATTATCATACAAAAATATGATTTGCCAAAAAAAAATTTAATGTATTAAACAACATTCTTTAATATCATACAAAAAATATTGAATAAATAATCATGAAAAACCGCTCATTTTCTTACTCAATCTCATTAGCGAATGAATGAATAAATCTTAGTCTGATCATAAAACCACATTTAACACTTAATTTAAAACAACAAATGTTTAAAACAACAAAAAACAATATTTAACAATGTACGTTATACTATACTCGCGTACTTACGTTACTTATTAAATAAATAAATTTCCAATCACGCAATTTAAATAAACAATTTCGATATGTCCAGATTGATATAAGAAATACTCTAGACAAAAAATATGAAAGTAAACGCAACCTACCTAAGAAAATGTCCCGTGAGTCACCAAGTTAAAAGTTCTCTACTCCACTGTCTTACTAACGCAAAGAAAAAAAAAGCCTTTCCTTATCTGTAGCCGTAGACTTCTGTACGCATGTTTCGAGTGTTAGGTACGACTCGGCGGGAAACTTATTTTCCCGCCTTTTCTGCACGCCGCGTTAATGCAAATTCCTAATACGAATCTAATAAGAATATGTGTCTAAGATCATTGCTATTATTCCCCTGAATTTTATTCCTTAATATACCTATATTAAATAAATATCTAATATATTTAAAACGTAATAAAAAAATATAAAGTATTATTATTGTTTATGTTTCGTATTTTTAATTAAAAAAAAAATGCAAATGTTATTTCAAATTCCTTTGCCAGCTATTTTGGTTGAAAATCAATTCAATTAAAAAAAAAAAACGTATTATTTGTTCTATTTATGAAATATAATTTGGGGTTATTACGTAAACTTTTTGCGATTTTTGCTTAAACTAGCATAGAGTTACAAAATGTCAGTATAGCGATTGGTTATTTAATAATTGGTGTGTGCGATTATTTTGATAATAAAAACTTTTTCAACAGAAATCCGTTAATAAAGTCGATCGGCTTATCCGTGCATGGTTCAGCATCCCGCTCGCAGGGGAAGCAAAAAAAACAGCTCCGGCCGGCAGTCTCGCTGACTACGCGGCGCGCGCCGCTCGCATCACCACGTTATTTAATTTTATTACATTTCTTCACGTGTTTCGTTTCGCGTACACATTCGGACGGCGGTTCAACTTCGCGCCATGTGCACCAAATTGTGATTTCGGACCCTAAACAAAATGGAACACCGTGGTACATTTCGACATACAAAAACATTTTTCGGCAAAATTTCCGTCAACCGCAGCTAAACGCAGTTCAAAACTAGGTTCATTTTTTATTACGTTCGTTGATTTTTTTCAATATTCAGTTATTCACAAACTAATGCAGTTGAAACGGTTTAAGTTTATTCTTATGAGTTCCTTTCGTTTCTAAATGAAACTGTAACACACAACCCAGAAACAGTAGCACCGACAGACGGATAGAAGTAGAGAGAAGGCGGCAGAAGTAGAGATGGCGCTTGCATCTTCTGTGAGCTTGTATTACTCGATCGTGCAGCGGGCGGCGAGACACTACCTAGAAGATTACTGTCACACAGGTACGTACCTTGCTGAACATTGAAATGCCGCCCTTTTTGATTTTATTTACAGGCTCAGTTTTCCTTCAATATAATAATGTAGGAGTATTTTCCCTATCCCGAACTTAAAAGCTGATAATATTTTATATATAATGAAATATTTGTAACTTAAATAAAATTAAGTAATTTTGTTTAAGTAAATTTGTTTGTTTCTAATATTTTAATTCCTGTTAGATCTTCCTAAATGTTAATTAACCATTTTAATTTAAAAGATAGCAACTTTTAATGTTGTATTTCATTGTAATAACGCATTACCTAAATTTATTTTATGAAACAGTTAACTTTGTACCCTATCGAAGTAATAAATAATCAAATTAAACTAGTAATTATATCAGAAGACTCGTATCACATAAAAATGATTATTAATTTCAGTGAAAATGCAATTTATCAATATTTTACCGCCAAAAATCTTAAAACGTGAGAATAGGTTGTTGTATGTTACAAACAATTACAAACAATTGATCGAGTATTTACGATATTATAAAATGTAGTGGCAATCTATTAAAATAGATTTAATTCATTTTATTTGTTGCGGCAACTTTCAAAAGACAAATGGAAGTACATAATCTATTAAAAGAGTACATCCGTTTAAAAAATACGAAGGGTAAATAAAACTTTTATATCGTCTCATAAACTGCTATATTCATCTAGTGATCTCAAAATTGGCGTTGACTTATTTAAGTCTACAAGATAAGTCCCGAAATCCAATAAACAAAAATTCTAATATGAAAAAAAATGTCACTATCGAATCAATTGACTATTTTTTTTATAAATTTTATAAATATTACTGTTTTTTTTTTCTAGGCAGCTATAGTTGCCTGGTAAAACAGAATAAAAAAATATAATATGTTCTTCTAATAACGCTTCTAGAGAAGAGTTATTAATGAAAATGTCGGTATTGTTTCTTTATTAACATTTGCAACTAACAAATTGACAATATAAAATTTTGAATTGGTATCAATATTATGTTATAATCAAAGAGGATGTAAACATCGTGATAGACTAATAATAAGTCTAGTAAAAATGAAGGATAATAAAACCTACGTAGAATTATCAGCGTCTCCTATACCTACATGAGTAAGCTTCGAATTAGGTACCGATCCAAAACTAGTTTTCCTTTAAGGTTAAATAAAAGGTGAATATATTATAAAACGTACACAATATTAATAATAGACACAGATAAAAATGTAAATAAAACAATACTTCATCTCCTCACAAGAGAAAATAGATGATCAATGTTGTTGAACAAGTTATTTTACAAATAATGTTCTAAGTAAGCGGTGATAGCCTAGTGGTTAGGGCGTCAGCCTCCTAATCAGAGGTCGGCGGTTCGAATCAGGGCACGCACCTCTTACTTTTCGGAGTTATATGCGTTTTTAAGCAATTAAAATATCACTTGCTTCAACGGTGAGAAAAACGTCGTGAGGAAACCTGCACACCTGCGAGTTCTCCATAATGTTCTCAAAGGCGTGTGAAGTCTGCCAATCCGCACATGGCCAGCGTGGTGGACTATGGCCAAACCCTTCTCATATTGAGAGACCCGTGCTCTGTAGTGAGCCAGCAATGGGTTTATCACGATGATAATAATTACTAACGAGTTGAGTAACGTTCGGGCGGTGCGACGCGGTAGGTGTAGAATAAAGTTACTATGGGGCGGTATATTTATGTAGTATGTACTAGGTAATTTGAATAGAATCATTAATTAAACAATATGAATTTTACCTAAAATTACGGTGCAACAAAAGTACAAGGGCAGCATAGCGCATCAGGAGCGCTACGGAGTACGGGTCTCCTACCCGTACCCCGTGAGCCGACAATGGGTTGATCATGATGATGATGAGGTTGTAACTATGTTTCTAGGTAGTTACCTATATTGTAGGTTTTTTGCTTTCAGGTTTAACGTAATTTTATAAGCTCCACCAATTTTCCCGCCTTGAGGTTCTCGAATTACGATGAAAGGAAAATTAATTGTTTTTTCAAAGTATTAAAGCTATATTTATTTAATCTTCGCTTGAAGTTATTCGCGTTGCTTACAGCAATAATGTGTAAAAATAGTTCACTAGAAGGGGCTTAAAGTTATAAGTGGGTGACGCGTAAGCCCATACCCATAGGTCCCCATGCTATGCTTGAGTAATACAAAAGTGACATAGGAAAAGGAGGTTTGACGATCTCCTTGGAGCAGCGAGTGCGCTGTCGCATTATAAAGTTAGAGGTCCTGGGTTCGATTACCGGCTCGTGTCTGATCTGGTGGGAGACTTCGGCCGAGGCTACCCTACCGACAAATCGATTTAGCGTTCCGGCACGATGTCGCGTACAAACCGATTAGGAGTATACGTTTACCATTCCCCTAACAGGTTAGCGCGCTACCATCCTAGAATGCATCATCACTTACCGTCAGATGAGATTGCCGTCAAGGGCTTACATGTGGTGTATAAAACAAAATAAAACAAAAACCGCTGTCTTAGATATGTCGGAGTTTATCTAAGTTAGGAAGGAATAGGTTAGGAATAACATTTTAAAATAACAATTTATTAACCTAATAAATTCACGCTGAAACAATTTACCTACAATTTAGTAAAATTTTCTCACATGCCCTCTTTGCGTTTCTCTTTTTATCACAGTGTTAGTATCAACTAAATTAATGTTTAAAATCGGTGTAATTTAAGCTGTTTATATAAGTATCTACTACGAAAACTCGGTTGCAGATAACATTAAGAAAAACACCGCTCAATATGTTTTCTTTCTTAAGAAACTTAAGCAAACAAAACTATTATATATTAAACTTATGTTTAATTTCTATATTTTTGTGTACCTAATTATGAACAAAGGGACACCTACTTTGTTTCAGCATACAAAGATGATTATAAAAACATAGGTTTTAATCAAAATAAAAAGAGTAAAGAGAGATTAGAAAGACCAATGAAATGGCTCAATGAACAATCAAAATTGGTTCGACATTTTAAATTTTTTTTTGGATCAGCTTGTCCACTACAAGACCAACGCTCCATAGAGTTTAGGACTGCCTCTTTTTTCTCCTTCTTCCTTATATTGACAATTAAATTTTACAGTCGCCCAATAAAGATAAGATAAGATAAAATAAATACTCTTTAATGCACACAATTTTTAAAGAAACAACAACACGGAACACTTAAAACATGAGTATGCAAAGGCGGTCTTATTGTTTAAGCAGATTATCAGGCTATTGAATCTTTCACATTTTATCACCTATAATAGCTTGTGATACTAAAGAAATAGTCTCATACATTTTTTTTTTGGTGCTGTCTATTAGCTGTACAGACCCTATTGGTTGCCACAGCGTAACCGGGCTGTTTGGCGAGCTTTGGAGAGAAGCTCTACCAGAAGAAATTTTGAGCCCTAGGGCTCGAAGAAACTAAGGGAACGTCTGCCTAACGGCGCCTCCTTTGAGGCTGAACCTCGGCTTAGGCGACGTTTGGGATAACGGGGGGGTCGGACGGTGAGACTCATACCTCAAGAAGGTTGCAGAAAGAGGCTGGATGAGAACAGCATTTATAGTGGCGCGCTTTAGAGAAGTAACACTGGACATCGGATACTTAGTATGGGTTTACCATTCCCCTAACAGGTTAGCCCGCTACCATCCCAGACTGTATCATCACTAACCATCAGGTGAGATTGCCGTCGAGCAGCTATCCTAAGCATTGTATTATGGCTCAGACTATAAAAGCAAAAACATATAACGTAATGGTGACCCAAGTTCAAGTATAAAGCGACAATAACATTTTAAAGCTTTTTTGCAACTTATTTACGATCACGCGATAAACCATCTCGGGCCTACTGAAGCAATTCTGCCGAGTTAACTCAAAACAAGTAATAAAATAAAAATGAAGTTAAAAACCGGCTTTGGAAACAAATATTCGCAGCGCCCTCTGGCGTTATCCAACCTCGAGCCCTGAGTCCTTTTTTTTTCCTTGCCCTTATCCCACATTATGTGGGGTCGGCACAACACGTCTTCTTCTTCCACTCACTTCTAGCAGCCGTCACCTCACTACCCACACCTTTTACCCGCATATCCTCTTTAACACAATCCATCCATCTCTTCTTTGGTCTTCCTCTACTCTTTTGCCCTTCCACGTTCATATATAGCATTCTTTAACAACTTTGTAACATCACTTTCTTTCCTCCGCATTATACGAAATATGCAATTCTGACAGCCAACCTTCACTAGTTGGAGTGGCACCTAAAGAAGTAGAAGAAGAATAATGACATGTTCCTCTTTGGCCGGTACCCGCTAAGCATCTTATTATATGAAGTTCTGTCCAGAATTTATTGCGCTCAAAAACCCGTATCCCCGAAAAATCGTTATAAGCAAGGGAGTCCAATAGCAAATATTAAAAAAGCAAATCATTATTTAACGGATGCCTGCCCCTTAAAAAGGCGGATTTCAAAGTATGTAGCCCTACTTAGTAATGAGATTTCGTGATAAGTGAGAGATCGAATGGCATATAATAACTTGAATACAATTTGATATAAAATTATTACAACAGATTTAAAAACATGCGTTAGCTTCAAAGCTCATAAATTCATCATAATTCAATATATTTTCGGCATATTTTTTATAACACAGATATGTACAGTCGGACACATAATTATAATTATATTTAAATGATGGTAATAATATTATACTGTTGTTGATTTAAAAGCTAAGCCACGATATAAGCCCAATGCTTGATTTAAAGTACGTTCTTCATAATTGTATACTTTTAAACATAAACATCACATAGCATAACTATTAACAGTTGAAAGATACAAAAAAGATCCAACTTTAGGAGGAAGTTTTTCACAGTTGTTGGTATTAAATCGATACCAAATATTTATGTTGGTATTCTATATTAACATAAACTAATATAATTAGGAACTACATATATAATAAAAGACTTGGTAACGACCGTGACTGTCTTTATTTTAATATCTGTTGGTACATCTATATTTATAGACGGCACATATTGCCTGTAAATGTAAATATGTTTTGGCAAATATTAACAGTGGAAGCAGACTAAGCATCGTAACACTTATTTATATGTAATTTTTATTTATATTGCAATGTACGAAATTTAATTTACATATAATATATTTTCACTGTTACAATTTTAATAGAGCAGAGAGCCTAGTTTTGTGTCTATGTTGTCATATTTAGTTATCTATATTATACAGGTCGTCAGATACGAAGCTTTAAGAAAACGTAAATCTGTATCATGAGGTATAACAATTTCTAGCATTCTACTTTGCGCCAGGATAAATAAGATTAAGAAAATTCCTTTCGACAAAATAACACTACGGACAGACGTTCCACGTCGTAAGTCTTTATCGGTAAAACTTTCCCCCCTTATCGTATCTCATATATAGCTTCCAGTCTTTTAGTAGCCAATAAAGTAATCAACCAACCTAACTGTAAATACGTACGCTATGCAAAATATTCGATTAAAACCAACCCATCCAATGACGCAGATGAAACGGTCAAAATTATAACAGTAAGTGTTTTACAACAAAATATTCGAAGTCAACAATACGATATAAAATGTTACTAACTCGAATACGTTCTTCGTCATAAACTCGTATCTTGAGCCTTGTGATTCAACCCGACTCACCTGAAGATTCATAGACAATTGAATTTTGTTTTTAAATAGACACACCTCCATAAAAGTATCATCGACAGCACAAACCGCTAAATAAACAATAAACAGCAAGTATAATTTGCTATTTCCGGGAAAAGTAAAGCTTTACTTCTCGCTTGTGAAGTCAACATCTCCTGAGGATGATCCGGCGTCGGGTCGAAACGTGCGTAGAGGTTCTAGTGGAAGATTTTGTGTGGTGTTACATTATACAAATCTCCCGGTTGTCGGCGGAATAGCAAATTATACTTGCTGTTTATTGTTTATCATGGATTTCCGCAAAGTAACGCCTGCTTCTATTCATTATTTAAACCGCTAAATAAAAACAAAAATAACAACGATTACAGCTCCCTCTAGAGAGTGAGTGAAAATCACACGCAATCTCACAGAAAAACTTATAGCATAACTCATTTTGGCGCGAGGTTAATAAGATGAAGTAAAAGTCCTGTCGACAACACAAGCAAAAAGAAACGTTACGAACTCTTGCACGTTGTTGGTCGTAACTCGTAAACGATAACACTTTTCCCCCTGAGCGTCTCGGAAACCAGTTGCGTCGAAAGACTGGTTCGGCGATAATCGGCGGCGCGCCGTCGGCTGCATTTAGGTATATTATATGCAAAGCCGCCTGCATGCGAAAGGTCAAGGTCATTGCTGTGCATAGATCTGTGCATATCTTAGCATTTATTTATTCGATAATTGCATTCATGTTCATCTACTTACACATAATATAGTTAGAGTACATGAGGCCCCGTCAGGGCGCTGCAAGTTGCAATTATACATACTATTTATTTCGTTTCAGTCATCATGATCAACCCATTACCGGCTCACTACAGAGCACGGGTCTCCTCTCAATGAGAAGGGTTTGGCCATAGTCCACTACGCTGGCCATGTGCGGATTAGCAGGCTTCACACGCCTTTGAGAACATTATGGAGAACTCTAACTAACACATCACTATACTTTAATACAACTGGAGGACGCTACGTTATCTGAGACATGACACACTGAATAAGAGTGGGTCAAATCTGTAGCCCATCCTTAGTGAGGACTTCGATTGTGAGGATTTTATGTAGCTTGATTATTCTTGTTTACACGGAGATTTAAAAATTCCTCTGCTTCCATCCATGCAACAATTGGAAACAATAGATCTCTGATCAAATATTGTTATTGTTGATTTCTTCCTAAACGCTTATTTAGTGAAGATAACGTAACCTCTCAACAAAGTAAAAATATATTGTATGTACGATTCATAACTAGAGAAGTTTATTGAAACTTCAGTAGCTAGAAGAAACAATTGGCAAAACATTTCCGTTCACAATCGAGCGTCGAAAAAGTTTGAATTAAATGAAAAATCTACTAATAAATATGTTAAATAAGCAGAGTTTAAATTTTATGTATCTTAAATGTTAAAGCATAAAGTGCAGTGTACACGATATGAGCCTAAATAGGGAAGAAAATATTGTAAATTGGTTTAGGGGTTGATAAGGCTAATCGCTACGAGCGTCTTATGAACTAGTCCCGCAATAGTTGTATCGAAATTCGTCGCGTATTGCGTTGGTTTTGTTTATATGCAAATGAAATGCATCCAGTCTAAAGGTCGAGGTTGTAGTGTTAACTTTTCTAGTATATATATGACAACCTCTGTAGCGCAGTGCGTGCGCTGTCGCATGATAAAGTTGGAGGTCCTTGGTTCAATTCCCGGTTAAGACATGTTGCCAGTCGATTTAGCATCATGATCAACCAATTACCGGCTCACTACAGAGCACGGGTCTCCTCTCAATATGAGAAGGGTTTGCCATAGTCCACCACGCTGGCCATGTGCAGATTGGCAGACTTCACACGCTTTTGAGAACGTTATTGAGAACTCTCAGGCGTGCAGGTTTCCTCACGATGTTTTCCTTCACCGTTGAAGCAAGAAATTCGAGGTGCGTGCCGGGATTCGAACCGCCGACCTCTGATTAGGAGGCTGACGCCCTAACCACTATGCTATCACCGCTTCTATCGATTGATTTAGCGTTCCGGCACAATATCGCGTAGAAACCAATTAGAGAAGTTTTTTATTATTTTTCTATACACCATAACCTTTGACGGCATCTCACCTGATAGTAAGTGATGATGCGGTCTAAGATGTTAGCGGGTTAACCTGTTAGGGGTATGGTAAATGAAAAATCTACTAATAAATATGTTAAATAAGCAGAGTTTAAATTGTATCTATCTTAAATGTTAAAGCATAAAGTGCAGTGTACACGATATGAGCCTAAACAGGGAAGAAAATGTTAGCCTGTTAGGGGTATGGTAAACCAATACTCCCAATTGGTTTCTACGTAACGTCGTGCCGGAACACTAAATCGCTTGGCGACACGTCTTTATCGGTAGTATGACTTTTCATACTTCAAATAAGTGACCTTTACCATCAGGTGAGATTGCCGTTAAGGGCTAACTTGTAGTGGATAAAAAAAAGTTAGCCCGCTGCCAACTAAGACTGCATCATGCTTTCCACCAAAACGTTTAGTAGAATAAAAGAAAATGTATAATGGACTAGCACACCACGTTTCGAGCTTTTTGTAATAGGTAAGTGAGGCCCTCCTCAGCACTCCGAGGCGGGAGGCTAAGTGTTAACAGCTGATTACCGCTGTACCGTGAAGCGGAACATTGCATCTCTAATCTACATGCTCCGATTTGGCCCTAACCACACACCGCTTTAACTGTACCCAGACAAACAGACTGTTGCAAATTATTTATATCTAAACTAAAATTGAAATTGAAGCTGTGATAGCCTAGTGGTTAGGGTGTCAGCCTCCTAATCAGAGGTCGGCGGTTCGAATCCGGGCACGCACCTCTAACTTTTCGAAGTTGTGTGCGTTTTTATATAATTAAAATATCAGTTGCTTCAGCGGTGAAGGAAAACATCGTGAGGAAACCTGCATGCCTGAGAGTTTTCCATAATGTTCTTAAAGGCGTGTGAAGTCTGCCAATCCGCACATGGCCAGCGTGGTGGACTATGGCCGAACCCTTCTCATATTGAGAGGAGACCCGTGCTCTGTAGTAAGCCGGTGATGGGTTGATCATGATGATGATGATGAAACTAAAATTTCGTTTGGATTTCTAACGCATTGACTTTTTATTCCTCGACTTTTAATTCTTGAGACAGTGCGATAAAGACTTGCCGTGATTCCTGTACGCGTAAACTGTCTTGTGTTATAGGTTTAATATAACTGGTACTCCCCAAATAATTATTAGCGACATATTATCGTCGACTTAAGTTATTAGGCATGCTGTAGTTACCTCTAAATTGATTTATATGTATATCCTAGCACTTAAGGTTTTTAAAATGTTTATTTTTTTTTTACATATAAATCTGTTGGTGGCGATATGGATAAAAAAAAAAAAAAAAAAAAATAAGAAACGAAAAAAAAAAAAATTATATAATAGACAAGTACTATCTTAGAGTCCATCATTAAGGCTTACTTTTGAGGTTCTGGGTTCGATTCCCGGTTCGAGTCTGGTCTGGTCGGCCGTGGATTATTACCCTACCGACAAAGACGTGTCGCTGTCGTTCCGGTACGATGTCGCGTAGAAGCCCATTAAAAGTATGGGTTTACCATACCCCTAACAGGTGAGCCCGCTAGCATCTTAGACTGAATCATCACTGACTATCAGATGAGATTGCCGTCAAGGGCTAACTTGTAGTGTATAAAAAAACAGTGTATGCTCCCTACTTTTGGCTATTTAAAGGTAATTTGGCAATATACTGGGACCAGACCTTACTTTATACCCAATGTATAAAAATTATCAATATTTCAAATACGTTGAAATATTAAATTTTGTAAACGTTGAACTATTGATAATTTTTTAATTTTCTTAAATATAGATTGCTTGAAATATCCCTTGTGAAAACTTGTGAGAAAAATTTAACAGTATCGTAAATACCGTAATAAGTGGTATGTGTCGATTTGTGTATAAGAAACCAAAAAAAATCGAACCGGTCAGTAAGTTTTTATATTTGATACTCTTATATATATTAGATAGACAGATGAGAGTCATTTTTGTCATTTTGAAGTCGTAATCTGCATTTTTAAGATACGACTTCAGATAAATGCCTACTTACAAATCTTGCGTACTCAAATAAACACATCGGAATCAAATTTAAATATAAGATTTTTAGATAATTGACATCCGTGCCCAATTTTATTATGGTTTCAATACGTGATGTGTTTATCCGACAATCTCAATCCAATAAGTAGTACAGAAGTACTTCGATTCTACGAAAATGTCCCTTCCGGTGTCGTTCACCTCGCTGAGAAAGATCTTTTGCAATGTCTAGTAGTCTTTATTGCTTAAATATGCTTCATTTCTAAGGCTGGGAGATATGGGAGAGAAATCAGAGTGTTGGAACCCTATAGACTGTTTTCACTCTACTATGAGAGTTAGGTTTTAACCTAGTGTCGGATTTCACACGTAACATTGTGTTTTAAGCAATTTTTTCAAGGTTTTAACTTTACGTCAAAAGAAGGAAGGGTCAGTAAAAATAAATCTGTGAGTTCTTTATAAAGTTCTTGAACGCGTGTAGCGTCTACCAATCTGTAATAGGCCAGTGTGAAATGACGCCGAAACCCGTCTTATGGTGAGATAGATTGGTGTTGGATCATGATGAAGATGGTAAGATGATAAGGGAGACTGTCTCTGCTAGAATCTTTTGGGCTTTTCTATATGCAATGAGGGCAGGCCAAGCCGTCTTTCCCAGTTATTATGAATTACATATAATTATCACCATAAAAGTTCGCTAACCGGTATTAGAGCAGTGGTTACTCTTCAAAGCCCGATTTGATAAACTGACTTCAAACCAAAATGGTGTTAGCATACATTGACAGATGCTTATGAACCTGATCTTAAAATCTGAATCTGGTACCAGCAATAGGATATTAATAAGATAAGCAAGGTGTTGTTATTATGTTTCTTTACATTTTAATGATCAAGGTAAACTATGAAATTGTCAAACGGTAGTATCAAAGGTAATTTATCACTACAGGTTAATCTATATTACTTGTACAGAGTTTTCAAATCATAACATTTGCCAAAAGACTTTAGAAGTTAGATTATCGCCTACTTTCATATCCCGTTAGCTTTTTTTTGATACACTACAAGTTAGCCCTTGACGGCTATCTTTCCTGGTGGTAAGTGATGATGCAGTCTAGGATTGTAGCGAGCAAACCTGTTAGGTGCTATGGTAAGCCTACACTCCCAATTCATTTCTACGCGACATCGTGCCGGAACACTATATCGCTTGGCGACACGTCTTTGTAGGGTGGTAACTAGCCACGGCGGAAGCCTCCCACCAAACCAGACTCGAGCCGGGAATCGAACCCAGGACCTCCGACTTTATAATGCGACAGCGTGCGCACTGCGCCACGGAGGTCGTCAGATTATATGAAAAGGTAAGCCACAGACCACACAGCCCTCGCACCAGCTATTCGCGTTGAGCCTTAGAACCGGCTAATCACCGTCACGTGTGGAGTCACGCGTCACAAGTTTACAAACATCACGTGTGACATTGCGCGCATGTTTCAAAGTTTACAAAACTGCGCGTGAGCGCGTCCGGCTGCGATAACGCGCAATTAAAGCTTTTACTAGCGTTACCGTTGGAAACCACTGAATTACACACAATGTAGGGGATAGCCTAGTGGTTAAAACTTACTACTCTTTTGAGGTGTCGGAGTAAACTTGAACTAACTTAAATTTAACATCGTTCGTTTTACCCATGAACAAAAAAATCGTGAGGAAACCTGCATGCGCGAGAGTTGTCCATAATGTTGTGGAAGGCATTTAAAGACTATGAATACGCACTTGGCCAGCGTGGTGGACTTCAGCCACAACCCTTCTGATAGCATGAGAAGAAACCTACGTACTCTGGTAAATGGGTTGATACAAATGATGATGATGACAAGCGGTGATGACTCAAATTCAATTCTATTTTCGTGACGATATAAGACGTGTCGCAAATTCACAAGTGTAATTCTTGCTTAATCTGTTTTTTGGTTAGCGAATAAACTTATACCTTGTAGAAATATGACAGGATTATATTTGAAATTGATGCACTAAAATTATGATTTGAACAGTTTTGATCTGAGAGGGTCAAATAGCGTATCACTATAATAATTAATCAAATCAAAAATAGCTTTATTCATATAAACCTATTACAGACATCTATGAATCGTTAATATGTATCACATTTTTCATTATTTCTATTAGTGATGGTGATAACTACACTCGACAACTTAAAACTAAAGCTAAGAGGGTTAAAATCGCGCCCATTCAAATTTATGTTTTTTGTTATCGCCATCTCACATAAAAAATAATACATTATGGTATTTATGGAGATAGAGCAAATCACACCCAAGCTTTTTATCGTTTATATAATCGTTAATATCGTTAATAATTTTTCTATAAGCTTTCGTTTTATGAAAACTTTGAACTTATTGATAGACATCTCCAAGATATCAATAGGCAATATATTATAAAATAAAATACAAATTAATATTGGATGTAGTACGAATATTATGGTTTTATATGACAGAATAATATAATATGCAATAAATAATTATTCTAGATCTAATAACCTCGTGTTCCTAAACATAAATGGCTTACCAAATAGGGCAGTTTTTTGTAGTTGTTTAATAATAGCTCGAGCCCCCGAACTGTTCAACGCACGCTCAATCCACCCTCGTCATTGTACTGTATCTGTTACGCGTAAATAAGGGGGTGGCTGAGCCGTGTGTATTGACCCGCCAAGGTCACGGCCAAGTTCAAGGGCGGGGTCTTTGCAGGGCCTACAGGTGGACTTTGTCCTTGTTACCCTATAAGGGCGGGTCGCGGAGACGTTTTCGCTTAATATGCCAAACTCTAAAGATATTACGCTTATCGCGTTTACGCTAAATAATAATACGCATGTTATTATGTGTGTGTTAGATCTTTACACTAATATGATAAATGCGCAACTTTGTGTGTGTGTTTTTTTTTATATTACAAACCAGCAGACCTGATGTGAAGTTATTACCATCTCCCATGTACATCTGTAACACCGGTCTACCAATGCGTTCAAATTCAAATTCAAATAATCTTTATTCAAATAGTCCTTTAAAAGGCACTTTTGACGCGTCAATAATTTACATAGTAGTGATTTGATGGTGGTAACTACATTCGTAAACTTTAAACTAAAGCTATGAGGGTTCCAAACGCGCCCCGGTCTAAGAAGAAGCCCACAACAAACTTAGCCAGGTAAATTTTCTTTTTGTTATCACCATCTCACGTTGCCGGCCGAAGCCATCTATCTAATCGGTTTCTACTTGGAAAACCGAAATGCTAAATCGCTTGCAGTATGTCCCTGTAGAGTGGTAATTAGTCGCAGCCTTACCTTTCCACCAGACCAGTCCCAAACCGAGAAGCGATCCCAGGACTTCCCAATTTATAATATAACAGCGCACGCGCTGCACCACGGAGGTCGTCATTGGGTGTATGTTTGTCACTCCTTCAAGCCGGAACTACTGACACAATTCGGCTGAAATTTTTAGTGGACAGAGATTATACCCTAGATTTTTTTATCCACTACAAGTTAGCCTTTGACGGCAATCTCACCTTATGATAAGTGATGATGCAGTCTAAAATGGTAGCGGGCTAACCTGTTAGGGGTATGGTAAACCCATACTCCTAATAGGTTTCTACACGACATTGTGCCGGAACGCTAAATCGCTTAGCGACACGTCTTTGTCAGTAACTAGCCACGGATGAATCCTCCCACCAGACCAGACTCGAGCTGGGAATTGAACCCAGGACCTCCAACTTTATAATGCGAGAGCGGGCGCGCAGCGGCATAGAGGTCGTCAAAACAGATTAACTAACTGGTTTATTTTAATTTTTTTTTTTTTATTTTATGCTTCCCACGGGATTTGCGAAAATCCGAATTTCTCATCGATGAGCTATAGTTTGCCATTGCACACGTCTTCAAAATAAGACGTATAACTTGGGAAAGAACTCTGGAACGGGCACAGGAATGAGATATGGAATAATCTACAATGACAATCATTGCTTATTCCCCAGGAATCATAAGAAAACCTCAATATATAGTATAAAAACATAAACAACTCCAAATCTATGCCCAATTAGACGCATCAAAGCATGGATTAACGCTATCAACCCATCCGACATATGCATGGAATTAGCTCACAAAGCTTCTTCTCACTAGCAAATAGTCATCCCCTCGACATAGACAACCCTCATAGATCTACCCTCTATTTGTTTATGGTGTGTCACAATATGGTTACGCAAATCTTTATTAGAAATGACTGACCCTTAGAAATTAGTCAAATCGACGGTTAATGTTACAAATGTATATACTCGTATTTTAACATACGAAACTCCTGCTATGTATAAGTGAATTTAAACTTTTTCTGCTTATGCTCATGCGCATAACAATATGTGAAGTTAAAAAAAAAAAATTAGTGTGCCAATAACATTTTCATTAGGACTCCAAATTCAATAAATTATTTTAAGTTTTTTTAACCTGAAATATAGATTTTTCATTTCACAATTCATTTTTATTTCCGTAATACTATCTAAATGTTTTCTTATTTAATATGTTGTGTGTATATTTTATAGTCTATTAATTACTAACTTCATAGACTATTTTATTTATAATTTTATAGATTATGTTTAGTGTGAAGTGTATCTATTATCTATAGACTATGCTCTCTATTCTTTATAATTTTCTTCATTACTGAATGTAGGGTGTTTTTGATTAAATCTTTCCATTTTGTAATTTCTGTACCTGTGACTTAACCTGATCAAACCAGCGAAATTAACCGGACCGCGTAGTCCCGAGCCATTAATCTTATCTACCACTATATTGGAAAGTGGACACACTTTGGGAAATGCGACCAAAGTAGATTATAATATTAATACACAGACTATGCTATCTATTGTGTAATCCGCTCCGACCATCCGAAGCTAAACCAATGTTAAGTTTATTTAGCTCGGACCCTACGATACAGGTAATCACCCAGTGTAGGGTTCACTGGTAAATTTTTATATTAAAAAAAAAAAGATTTTTTTAGGAACTCTAATGTAAATATATGTAATTTCTATTTCTATCATGGGAAATGTAATAAACTTCGTAAACATGTCATTGCCTTAACATTGTATTTATTCATTGAAATATGTATTCCTTCGTAAAAATAACGACCCAAAAAATATTGTAATATCTTAGTTAAATGAAATACATTCATTTATTTATTTATATATTATAAACATCATCATCATCATCATGATCAACCCATTACCGGCTCACTACAGAGCACGGGTCTCCTCTCAATATGAGAAGGGTTTGGCCATAGTCATTTGGCAGACTTCACACGCCTTTGAGAACATTATGGAGAACTCTCAGGCGTGCAGGTTTCCTCGCGATGTTTTCCTTCACCGTTAAAGCAAGTGATATTTTAATTTTTAAAAACGCACATAACTCCGAAGAGTTAGAGGTTCGAACCGCCGACCTCTGATTAGGAGGCTGACGCCCTAACCACTAGGCTATCACCGCTTCATATAATAATATTTTCTATGATAAATGTATATAATATTTATATACATATATATATATATATATAACTTTGTGCGTGTTGGAGACGCCCGTGCCCGTGAAATCCTAATCCAAAAAAAACCATACATTGTAAATTTTATTTTTTTATGTAGCATTGCAACTGACAGTTCACTGTATTTTATGATAACATATAATTTTTATTTTACCTGGTTTTTACCCTGTTTAGTAATAATTTCACAAATATGTATAAGTAAGATATTTAGTAATATAGGTGAAGTGCGTGCTATCTATGCAATTTTTTGTCACTTTTGCGTACACGCGTTTGTCGCGTAGAAACCAATTAGGAGGCTGGGTATACCATACTACTAACAGGTTAGCCCGCTACTATCCCAGATAGCATCATCACTTACCACCATGTGAGAAATCCATCAAGGGCTAACTTGTAGTGAATAAAAATATAAAAAAAGACGGGTTGCACTCCGGGAGTGCCGGCAGAAGTGAAAACTTGATTATTAACGTTGAGCATGTTTGATATTTTGGAATGGTTAGGGAATAATTTTGCACCAATTGTTTTATCAGTATAAATGTGGTAGAATACAATATTCATTTATTGCGCTATCGTACACAAACATGACAATTTATATTACATTTAAATTCCTTATTTTAAGCACTTTACATTCACGAATTTTACGAATACACAACAATGTGATCACTACACAGACGGTCGAGCCATCAGCTGTCACCATCCATGGATGCGCGTGGCACGCTGTAACATACACGAACATTCGCGCAAGCGCCCTGCGCTGCCTAAACGAAACAGTAGGCCCAGGCATACATTTTCGCCGCGCCGTAGAGAGGGGATAGCTGTCTACTCTCCATCCGTCTTACGCTTTTTCGATCAGGTCACGTGTCCTGACGCGAGTTTAAGATTTTATACCCATTACAGAAAAAGTGCTCAACGCCGCTAAAGAAGTTTTCACTTCAAAAATAAACTAAGTTTTTAGAAACATGTCCAAAATCAGTCACCCCAGTCGTGAATCACACAAATTTGTAATACCTCAAACAAACTACCATAACCAACACATCAGTAAATAAATAAAGCAGTAAAAACACATAAACAAGCCATAAACGACCGCCGTTTACAATTTTTGTCTATTCGCCGCGGATACAAATACTCAGTCAAGATACACAGTTACTTAAGGTTCTGAACTCCTCAGTTACTTGTTATTCTTATTAGCTTTCATTAAAGTTTAAATATTTTTGATAAACGTCAGATAAATGTCTAAACGTTTTTGAATACAAAGTAAATACTGGTAATAAAAACAACAAACAGCCCCGTTACGCTGTGGCAACCAATAGGGTTAACACAGCTAAAAGACAGTCCGAAAAAAAAAACACTGATACGTATATCGATAATAAGTATACACAACGTTTACAGCGCGAAGAACAAGCGCGAACAAACCTAATTAAAAACAAGTACTTAACTAATAGTTATTTACAACGTAACAAAATTATTAAAAAAAAATTAAAAATGCGTTACGTTGTATATAGCTTACTTTGGTTAAGTTAATGTATGCTCGATCGATTTCAGCCTTACTCGTAGCAGGCCGGAGTATGGAGCGCAGCTTTGTCCACCACAGCGTTGGCTGGCTTAAAAATTAAGCTTTAGTAAAGCTTTCGAAAACTTTTTTATAATAATTTTTACATGACATGTCGGAAATATAAATATCAGGATCACACAATTGAGTCAACGCTAAATAAATCGTCGCAAACTTTTGAATACGTATCTTGGATCATCATCACCTTCATGACCAACCCATTGCTCGCTCACTACAGAGCACGGGTCTCCTCTCAATATGAGCAGGGTTTAGCCACACTCCACCACTAGACATGTGTACATAGGCAGACTTCACACGCCTTTGAGAACATTATAGAGCACTGTCATACATGCAGGTTTCCACACGATGTTTTCCTTCACCATTAAATCGAGTGATATTTTATTTGCACATAACTCAAAAAAGGATCGTACCTAGCATTAGGAAGCGAACGTCCTAACCACTATGACAGCTAGTCGTTATCTTATCTTGCGTGCGTATCTTGGATTTTATATATTAATGGTATCCTTGTACAAAGAGACACAGACTTTCAAAGGTATAATACAAGTCTTTATGCAATGGCCGTAAGAGCGTAACGTTAGATTTAGTGTATTCGTGAGGTATGTATGTCTACGGGCGGGGAACCCGTCGCGTGAACACGGTAGCCCCGAACACGCTACTAGTGTGGTTCAAGTGACAGCGAGTATTTTTATTTTATTTTAAATGACAACAATATACGTAACTATTATCACAGCATATACAACTGTACATAAATATGCTGTGATAGCCTAGTGGTTAGGACGTGGTCCTAATTAGAGGTCGGGAGTTTGATACCGGACAAACCAATTAGCATTATAGGTTAACCATACCCCTAACCCTACCAGGTTATTGCACCTCTAACTTTTCGGAGTTATGTGCGTCTTTAAGCAATTAAAACATCACTTGCTTCAACGGTGAAGGAAATATTGTGAGGCAACCTGCATGCCTGAGAGTTCTCTGTAATGTTCTCAAAGGCGTGTGAAGTCTGGCAATTCGCACATGGCCAGCGTGGTGGACTAGACCAAACCCTTCTCATATTGAGAGAAGACCGGTGCTCTTTAGTGAGCCGGCAATGGGTTAATCGTGATGAAGGCTGAGGTCTATAGAGCGTACTTTGATTTTGCTCAGCAAAAATTGGTGTTAGAACGAGACAGACTTATGTGAGACATTCATATTAAATACAAACAAGCCAATATTCGTTTGCACACAAATTACATATAATAAGAAATGTTGCAACTGCTATCAACTCAATTAATGTGGTAACAGCAGTACTTTTACTTTTTATAACCACTCGGTACAGCCACTCGGTACGAAGCAGAAGATACGATGATTTGTCTAAATGTTTTAACGTAATCCGTATATTCGTTTCTTAAAGCCTCATGGCTTTGTCTACTTAACTAAGATATCGAACGGTGGAGAGCATTAGATATCTTAGTTAAGTGTACGTTAATTACAATTTATATATTTGACAAAAACACAAAAGCCAATATTCAAAGCCAGCTACCTCGGACAAAGAATTAGTCTAGCCATTCAAAGGGGGAACGCTGCCAGTATCTTCGGAACCTTGCCTAAAGGGACTCCTTTTAATAATATATTTTAGTTATCATGTTAATATTTATTTATTTTTTAAGATTTTTAGTTTTAGGTTAATCTAAGTTTTATTTTAAGTTAGATATGTATTCCTAACAACTAATTGTCACGAATTATTCAAATTTATCTAATATCTAGGACAATAAGGTAGTTCAAAATAATGTTCACTAATAAAACTTCACTTCACAGAAACAATGCTTACGCTAAAAACTATTTGGTTTCAAACAAACCAAGATGCATTAGCTACCTGAGCATAGTTGTTAATTGATAATTACTAGTTGGTTTCTGAGGGTAAAGAAGTGTAGCTCCGTTTAGTATTTTAGCTCTGAAGGTTAAGAAATTTAGTTTCGTGGTTTATTATCCGCTCGTACTTGCACCACACGTGTTTCCTCGAAGTCTATAGCGAAATTATCGCTTCCTAAAACTTTATTAACTTTATTGTTCTATTTGTTTAACATATATCGTTTACTGTGTGCAGGCTTAATATAGCGTTAATATCCTCAGCTTGTTATTGACCTACCGCTCAGCATAGGCCTCCTCTCACAAAGTTACAGCATAGACTCTTCAAGCTGCTTTAAAACAAATGCCAAAACTATCATCATTATCTTAGAGCATAGACCCATTATAGTGATCCAATGCGGGTTCAAGATTATTATGGTAGACCGGTAGCCTCCACAAATTTCCGTTCACCGCTTCACCGCTCAAGTCTGGGAGGCGGGAGGCTTCGGCCGTCTCTAGTTACCATACCTACCTGCCATACATGGTATGATGCGAAAAGAAACCTTTTTTATTTACGGGGTGAAAATCTCCTACTGAGATACCCGACTTTTCCTGGGGAAAATCTCGGGTAATGTGGGATTTTTACCCACTAAAACCCCCATCAAATAGTGAGAGGCTCCGGGATCTAATGATGCTGAAAAGTAACCTACCACCCTACAGGCCATACTGCCAAGCGATTTAGCGTTCCAGTATGATTTTTTATTTTTTTTTATTTTGAGCTAGGTTTGCGCTTGACGACAATCAGTACCAGAAGGCACTGATGAGGTCTAGGTTGGAGCGCGCTTGCCTAGAAAATGCCTATTCACTCTTCCAAGGGAAGATTATTTAAGGTTAAGGAGGAACTAAGGTTATACGTGGCTGGAAACACAGATACAGGTACAGGGTATGATGTCGAATGAAACCGATAAGGAGGTATGCGTTCAGCTGGCAAAGCATCGGAGGGTTCTCTCTTGCTGCCCTCTTGTAAACCCTCTGCTCGTTTACCGGAGATCAGTATACTTAAAAAATAGTTTAACATTCCTTTTTTTTATCCACTACAAGTTAGCCCTTCACGGCAATCCTGATGGTAAGTGATGATGCAGTCTAAGATGGTAGCGGGCTAACCTGTTAGGATTATGGTAAACGCATACTCGTAATTGGTTTCTACATCGACATCGTGCCGGAAAGCTAAATCGCTTGGCGACACGTCTTTGCCGAGGCCTCCCATCATACCAGACTCTAGCCGGGAATCGAACCCAGGACCTCCATCTTTATGCGACAGCGCACTGCGCCACGGAGGTCGTTTCTAAATGGTGTAGTGTATCGGATTACTGAATCATCATAACAGCAAGTTGCAAAACTAAACTAAGTGAGAAAAATTAAAAAGCAATGATCTTTTGTTTTCCTACTTACAATTTGACCCTGTAGAACTTGTTCAGCAAACAAATAATGAACAGTGCAAGTCCATTGCACATATCGCATAACAAGCAATGAACTTGGTCACTTACCCCGCCGTCTGTCTGTCCGTCTGCGCTTATTGATGTCAAGTGGTTGCGTAATGCGCGGTCAATGCCGCCGCGACGCGTCGCGACAGCGGCGCTGCGCACTCGCGGCATGCCGTGCAACAATATGTCGTGATTACACACCCCCTTTTTATGTAAGAAGGTTCTGTGCTGCCATCGTCATGATCAACCCATTCTCGGCTCACTACAGACCGCTGGTCTCTTACCATAAAGGACATGTATTCTCTTTACCTATCTAAAATAGATTAAAAATTGGTAACGGGCGAAGCTTTAGACCCAATTCTGAAGTCCACGCAACCGAAGTCGGGGGCGGAAGCTAGTAAATAAATAAAAATACGAAAAGTAAGGTAATTAATAGATATCTACAAAAGCTTGACTAATAAATGTAGTTATAGCAAAAGTAAGTAAACCAAGTGATTTAGCGTTCTGGCACGATGTCTTGTAGAAACCAATACCCATACCCTAAAAGGTAAGCCCACTATCATCTTTTACCGCATCATCACTTACCATCAGTTGAGATGACATCAGGGCCTAACTTGTGGTGTATAAAAAATAAAAAATAAAAAAACAAGTCAGTGAAATTTAAATTATTTAATATAATTTTACTCTTTATGTGTTCTCGGCGAATAGATAGAACACTCAAAAAATACGGAAACATGAAGATTGAAGTAAAAAACAAATAGCCAGTAACTCTGTCAGAATTATCATATTATACCTAAATCAAAATTCTATATGAAACTCTATTTATTCTTATTATTTCCCGAAACTTCGTTCGCAACCGTAAACACCAAAACTTTAACACACATCATTCGACATAAAGTTGCTAACGCGCAAAGTCGCCAGTGTGCAACAACACCGGTCTCAATAAAACGCATACATTTGCATACATACTCGTACATTACACCGGGTCTTATGAGAGTGTTAAAAGTTATGAACGGACTGACCTCGAAAAACAAGTGCAAGTAACTTTACGCAGACGATACCGAGTAAAAGTAATTTCCTTACATCTTTACCTAATTTTTGTACCGACTGAGGCCGAGATATGTAGAATGTGTCCTTGACTTCGCTCAGCCGAATTTGGTGTTACAAGTCAGACTTAGACACATCACGTTGTATAGTTTGAATAATTTAATTAAAAACGAACCCACCCATTGCTGAGTCCCTGGTACTTTTTCCTATGATCTTTCATAATTTTTATTTTTTTGGTCATGGTGGAAAAGCCCCCGTCGTCGTTGAGGTATCATCATGATCAACCCATTACCGGCTCACTACAGAGCACAGGTCTCCTCTCAATATAAGAAGGTTTTGGCCATAGTCCACCATGCTGGACATGAGCGGATTGGCAGACTTCACACGCCTTTGAGAACATTACGGAGAACTCTCAGGCGTGCAGGTTTCCTCATGATGTTTTCTATCACCGTTGAAGCAAGTGATATTTTTTTTTTAAACGCACATAACTCCGAAAAGTTAGAGGTGCGTGCCCGGATTTGAACCGCCGACCTCTGATTAGGAGGCTGCGGCCCTAACCACTAGGCTATCACCGCTTCACGATGTCTAGTTTGAATAATTTCATTAAAAACTAACCCACCCATTGCTAGGTCCCTGGTACTTTTTCCTATGATCTCTCATAATCATTTTTTTTGTCATGGTGGAAAAGTCCCCCTCGTCGATAAGGTATCATCATGATCAACCCATTGCCGGCTCACTAAAAAGTTCACAAAGAGCTCCTTTCAATATGAGAAGGATTTGGCCATAGTCAACCACGCTGACCAAGTGCACTTCACACGCCTTTGAGAACATTATGGAGAACTCTCAGGAGTGCAGGTTTCCTCACAATGTTTTCCTTCACCGTTAAAGCAAGTAATATTTTAATTGCTTAAACAGTTAGACATTAATATTTATTTAATTCCACTACAAGTAAACCTTCAATTTATACATCTGCTGGTAAGTGATGATGCAGTCTAAGAATATAGCGAGCTAACATATTAGGGGTGACGTAGTATTAAGCCCATATTCTTAATCGATTTATACGTGACATCATACCGAAACGCTGAATCGCTTGGCGGCACGTCTATGTCGGCAAGGTGGTAACTAGCCACAATATAAAACTTCCCACCAGATTAAAGGTACCTGATGGAGTCATTATAATGAGTGAACATTTACCGTTCAACGACAGGAGTAATGCACCACAAAAGTGCACATAAAGTAATTCGCCAATCGGCGGGCAAACCCTGACCTCGCTAATAGCTTCAAGTGGCTCAATTGGCCCGGACGTGACGTCACGCACTTCCGCTCCTAATTACGCACGACTTGGAAACGGCGAACTTGTCGCCCGAGCGCGAGCTGTTGGGAAGTAATATGTTTCCAATTCAAACGCAAACTCCAACTTCCTTAAACTAAGTTTACATTAAAACAATATTAGAGGCCGGATTACTGTGATTTCGACTAGCACAACTGGGTTCCCTTTAAAGGTGCAAAATAAAACTACACAATATGGATAATATTAAGAACGAGAAAAAAATAAACGTTTCTTGTACATCACTTCTAATTTTCAAATTAAATTAAATGATATGTGCAGTAAATAGACATTTTGTGTAAATTTTAAATCTTTTTCTATTGTTTGTCTATAGTCTTAGTAATAATCGACCCATTGCCGGCTCACTACAGAGCACGGGTCTCCTGTCAATATGAGAAGGGTTTGGCCATAGTCCACCACGCTGGCCATATGCAGATTGGCAGACTACGCCTTTGAAAATATTGTGGAGTACTCACAGACATGTAGGTTCCCTCACGATGTTTTCGTTCAACATTGAAACAAGTGATAATTTAATTACTTAAAAACGCAAGTCCGAAAAGTAAGGCGTGCCCGGGTTCGAACCCCCGACCTCTGATTAGGAGGCGGACGTCCACTAGGCTATCACAGCTTCAATGAGGAGCTGCTTCAGGACCTTAAGGACAATACAGAGTCATATTTACTAAGGTAGTGGGAACTAAAAACAATAATATACGTAACAAGAATCTTTTGGCACCTCGATCGAAACAAGGTCAGCGGAATCGTCTCAAATTTAACTGTAATTAACTAATTTGAAGAAACATCGAAATAAAAAAACAATCAATAACAATTACCTATCTCAGCCATCTTGAAATCAGCTAATTAGTAGCTTATTAAAAGGTAATTGTATACTTTTGTGTAATTAAATGCCGAAAAACATCTTGGCCTCTCGAGACACAGCTCTTAGTCTGTCATAGTAGTTTGAGAAGTCCTATTACGGTTGTTGAGATTTTAAACAAATCTTTACAAAAATTAACTGCAAATCTAAATTTTATGTAAAATTCTATACCTAAAGAGTGTTCTACTCGTCTATCCGTCCGTGTTTTTGACTGTCAGCGTATAAGCTCATAAGCTGTAATTTTTTATTTTAGCTGTCACTTACTTCGACGGTGAAGTTTTATTTTTTTATTCACCACAAGTTAGCCCTTGACTGCATCTCACCTGATGACAAGTGATGATGCGGTCTAAGATGGTAGCGAGCTAGGCTTTTAGGGGTATAGTAAACTCATACTCCTAATTGGTCACACGACATCGTGCCGAAACGCTACATCGCTTGGCGACACGTCTTTGTCGGTAGGGTGGTAACTAGCCACGGCCGAAGCCTCCCACCAGACCATTCCATAATGGCGTTAGAACCAATCTTACCAATCCGCATTAGGCCAGCGAACTGAAATACGGCTATAACCCTTCTCGTGCTGAGAAGAGACTCACGACCTTTAAAGGGCCGCTAAAAGGTTCTTAATGATGATTATTATACGGGAACTTGGCTGTTCGTTTTCATATAAAAATAATGTAAATAACGTAAATAAGAATTAAAAAATTGGAAGGTCCCGAGTTCGATTCCCGGCTCGAGTCTAGTCGGCCAGTTAGAACCTTACTGGAAAATACACACCGCAAAGCGATTTAGCGTTAATGATGCCTCGCAGAAACCGATTAGGAGGAAGAGTTCAGCCGGCAATGCATTAGTGGCTGCTTCGATGCTGCGGTAATCACTTTACACCAGGTGACAAATAAGAGCGGTGATAGCCTAGTGGTTAGGGCGTCAGCCTCCTAATCAGAGGTAGGCGGTTATGTGGCGGTATGCGGCGGAGTTATGTGCGTTTAAAAAAAAAATATCACTTGCTTCAACGGTGAAGGAAAACATCGTGAGGAAACCTGCACGCCTGAGAGTTCTCCATAATGTTCTCAAAGGCGTGTGAAGTCTGCCAATCCGCACATGGCCAGCGTGGTGGACTATGGCCAAACCCTTCTCATATTCAGTGGAGACCCGTGCTCTGTAGTGAGCCGGTAATGGGTTGATCAATGAATGAAAGAAAAACGCAGAGGATTTAATTAAAAAGATACACAAATAATGACTTCCAAAATGAATGCACTCCAAGTATGAACAAACTAAGTATATTTGTCTTAATGATTAATATTAAGATGGATAGGTTGGGACAACGGGCCGTATCGCAATACCAGTATCACAATTGAAACTGTTCATTAAAAAGCCCAAAAGAAGCTCAGCGCCCGCGATTCAAAACCGTCGCCTGGCAACACTGAAAAATGCATTCGAGAGACAAAAGCAGGCTATTACGGCCCCAGGATTAGCCCTATTGACACTACGTTACCAATTAAAAAGGGAGGGGTGCTTTTTCGTCTCGGTTTTTTCAGCAGACACTTTTTCAGGCCGCGGGCGGGCTCCCAACCCCCTGCTCCTGCTGTAGAGGAAAATCAATAACGCAGCACTTTTTTCCGCGCGTAAAGCATGCACCGACACGGCGCTGCCGATGTGTGTGTGGTGCACGCACACACGCGCGCGCTGCATTGGGCTGTCAGTTTTTTTTTTTCGTTCGTTCGGCATTAAAATTTGTTGCGCAGCTCTCCCAACGTTACGAGTACGTGGCTTTGATTAGGATGCACCTGAAGCCTACGCAATATGGCAGCCATTTTCATGTTGCGGGGGACTGGAGTGGATGTGACGGCCGAGGCTTTTAGAGGTGCCCGGCACTCCGGCACGAGAGGAACAATTGGGAATTCTCGGCTAATGAAATACTTGATGAACTCTGCATCGAATATTTTTATTTCGGCTTCCCTGTATAAGCGTACTCAATTATTGCTCATGCCGACAGGACTTGTTACTCCGACCAAATAACATTCAAGTAGTCTAGCGTTGTTTTTTTTTATCCACTACAAGTTAGGAATTTACGGCAATCTCACCTGATGGTAAGTGATGATGCAATCTAAGATGGTAGCGGGCTAACCTGTTAGGGGTATGGTAAACCCATACTCCTAATTGGTAATATCCATTGGTAATTGGTATCTAGTTGATAAGTGGACAATACTTTATGAAATCAGGTAGGATTCTCTTATGACCCTATTCTCATAGTTAACTCGACCATCTTTTGTGGAGAGTTTAATCAAACGTTAAGATGTTTGAATACTTAACAGCTATATAAAGCTAGAATATTAACGGTTTGTTTCCTTCTCTTCGCAGCTAGAATTTTAAAGGTTCCATGGCACAAGTTTTAGTACCAAGTACTTAAGACGTTTACAAAAATCATGACATTTTACATGAGGTTTCACTCACCTACTTGTGAATATAAATAAACATCTAAAGAGTACATTTGCTAATGCAAGTTTCGGACATGCTTTTATCATAATTACAAGCTAACGCTGAATGTAAGAACGAAGACGAATTTTTATTTACGAGTATTTCTTAGTTTCCCGCCTGAAACAATACTCTCATTATATTTAAAGCGCACCTAGCCATATCTACTCTTATTTCACAAAATGAAACAATTTAAAAACATTTTATCGCAAGCCTTTTGTTCGTATTATTTTTAAAGTAAAGACGGCCATATCTCGCTCCGCTAAAAGGATTGCAGAAAAATGAGGAACGGACTGTTGAAAAGAAACTGACGTCATTATCTATAAGTGATATTGGCCCAACTTAGTACATAAGGTGCCAAAGAGCTGCGTCGACCTTGGGCTCGCTTCCGCAATCCTTTGAGCCCGCTGAATAAACATCAGACAAAAGCTTTTTAAGCCCCAGCGAATTGTGTACGTAGGTACTCCATTTGCATATATTCCTAATGCTCAATACTCGACGACCGCACATCACTAATTGCGAACGCAGACTACCGTAAAAAAGCATCACATTCTAAAAAAGAAACGCTTTGCACATTTTTATTTCGCATCGGCCGTGTCAGAAGTGGTTCCGTCCCGCTTGCACCCCATTGTTGCGCGGTGCACGGACGCCGATCTCGTCATCAGTCCATCTTTGTCTGGCGTTCTTTTTTTGAATGTGCAAAAATATAAAAACCCCGATTCGGGCGGGGGTGGCCCCGGGTGCCCGCTGCAGTGGTGTGTGTCATAAACCCGTTGTTTTAGAGTTGCCCGATCATAAGTCAATATGGGTATTAAGGCAACAAAATGTTGTATAAACAGGAAATTATTACGCTTTCAGTTAAGTACCTAGCGACTCTTATACTGCACTTGAATTATGCATAAGAGATTGTTTGAACGTTCACCTCCGTATTAATTTAGGTATGTTGCACAAAAGTTATTTCAATACTGAACAGGTACTAAATCGTTTGAATTTCATTAATCCCAAAGCTAAGTGGCGTGAAAAGTTCACAAACGGAATTAAAATTTAAGCTTTAAAATGGCCTTTGAGGGTAGTTCTCTTGTATGACCTATACAATATGTAGTGCAGTGCATACTCTTTGAAAATATCTTGAATGTACTTAAGTCTATTCAATGACAGCCTATAGTAAAGTACTATAGGATTTTTATGAACTAATTTTATACACAACGATAATTTACTATTGATATGAAAAACCATAGCCACGTCAAACTATTCAAATTCAAATAATCTTTATTCAAATAGTCCTTTAAAAAAGGCACTTTTGACGCGTCAATAACATTACATTACATTTACATAGTAGTGATTTGATGGTGATAACCACATTCGTAAACTTAAAACTAAAGCTATGAGGGTTCAAAAGCGCCCCGGTCTAAGAAGAAGCCCACAACAAACTTAGCCAGGTAAATTTTCTTTTTGTAATCACCATCTCACATGCCACTTACAATAATTATATTAAGAGCTATCTTATTAGAGCAATATTTCATACCCATGCTTGTTTATCATTTACATAATCCTTTACACTATAGTAGGACTTTTCTACAAGCTTACGTTTTATTTAGTTTAACAGTATATACTAACTATCACACCTTGAGTAACGGACTTTAGATAGTCTTTAACAAATATTTTGAAATCGAAAATAACATTACATGATAAGTAAACATGTGTTCAAGTATATTACACAGTACAACAAGAAGAGAAACTTACCTAAGTCCGTTAACTGATTGAAGTGCTCCTAGTTAGAATATAGTCTGTGTCCTTTGGGAAAAAAAAAGAAAGTTCATACACAAAATGACACTAAATAAACGTAATCTATGCGTTAGATGATATAAAAAGGCACCTTTCTCTGCACCTTTCACCTGTCTGCGATTAGCGCTCTGTTAATCATAGAGTAACAGGTGGCTGGTTTTTTTTTTTTTTGCCACTCCAAATTGAGCGTAACAAGATCAATGTACGTGTCGCTACTGATTCGTGTTGCCATACGAAAAAATGCGTGCAAAAAGCCTCGAAGCATGGATGGCTGTCAAACATGACTTGATATCGCCACATTTAAACTAAGATGATTATTTTATATCATCATCAACCCATTACCGGCTCACTACAGAGCACGGGTCTCCTCTCAATATGAGAAGGGTTTGGCCATAGTGCCTACGGTGCCCTAGTGGTTACGGTGTCAGCCTCCTAATCAGAGGTCGGCGGACCTTTTCTTAACTTTTCAGAGTTATGTGCGTTTTTAAAAATTAAAATATCACTTGCTTCAACGGTGAAAACATCGTGAGGAGACCTGCACGCCTGAGAGTTCTCCATAATGTTCTCAAAGGCGTGTGAATTCTGCCAATCCGCACATGGCCAGCGTGGTGGACTATGGCCAAACCCTTCTCATATTGAGAGGAGACACGTGCTCTGTAGTGAACCGAGAATGGGTTGATCATGATGATGATGATTTATTATTAGTTACTTAATAATAAATAAGTGTTATATTTTCGAAATTCTATTCAAGATTATACTATATAACCTAAAATAGTTTAACATTCTCAATTCTTAAATTAAGTGAATTATGACGACCTCCGTGGCGCAGCGCGTGCGCTGTTGCATTTTAAAAACTGGAGGTCCTGGGTTCGATTCCTGGCTCGAGTCTGGTCTGTTGGGAGGCTTCGGCCGTAGCTAGTACCGACCAAGACGTGTCGATTTAGTGTTCCGGCACAATGTCGTGTAGAAACCGATTAGGAGTATAGATTTTAGTTTTTTTTTTAAACATCAGGTGAGATGCCTTCAAGGGCTAACTTGTGGTGTATAAAAAAAAATGACGTTTAACTATTTGACCTTCAATTGTTTATACATTTAAATATTCGAATAATACATAAAGGCATTAAAAATACGAGTATTTTTTGGTTAAAGGAAGAGGAAATAAAAGAAGGAAAGAAAACAAATTCGTAAATATACTGTTCAGCAAAATGATAAGAGCAATATTAACCTAATACATATAACACATTGTTGCATAATTGGAAGTAGGTTCCAATAGATTACCCGTATAAGATATTATTTAAAAATTAACTAAGTCTAGTGTTTTAGTCAAATAACGTAAATGTTATAAATCTTATTTATTGAACAGTTCACAAGAAATAATCAAAATTATTTTATTTGACTTGCCGCGAATTTTTACGACATAATATTGTGTGGTATTTTGTGATGTAATTGATATAAAAGTAGTGATATGAAACTATAGCAAAATATTTGAATTGAAGCTGTCATAGCCATAGCCTAGTGGTTAATACGTCCGCCTTTTAATCAGAGGTAGGAATTCGATCCCGGGTACGCACCTCTAACTTTCGAAGTTACGTGCGTTTTTAAACAATTAAAACATCACTTGCTTCAACGGTGAAGGAACACATCGTGAGGAAACCTGCATGCCTGAGAGTTCTCTGTAATATTCTAAAAAGCGTGTGAAGTGCACATGGCCAACGTGGTAGAGTATGGACAAATCCTTCTCATATTGAGAGGAGACCTGTGCTCTGTAGTAGATGATGATGATGACAGCAAAATAGGTTATAAACAAACACTGACTTAATTGTATATTTACGCCCTTAGGTTCATGCTCGCCAAACCCCGGTGACACAGTTATAATCATTATGGTTACCTGCAACAAACAATTCGAAATAATATATATATATATTTGTGTAGATAATAAAGATGGAAACCAAATAATGTTTGCACCGCTCACCGCCATATCTTTTGTTACAAATAAGAAAAAGTACTATCAAACAGGTTTCAGTGTTTTCCGTTGCCTTCGACAAAAACTAGCTATGCTTGTCACACTCCAAGTATTGAGGCAGGTTAGGGATGAGTTGGACTCATCTCGTTTAACTCGTTGGAGTTTGGAGGACTTGACGACCGCCGTGGCGCAGGGCGTGCGCTGTCGCATTATAAAGTTGGAGGCCCTGGGTTCGAATCCCAGCTCGAGTCTGGTCTGGTGGGAGGCTTTAGCCGTGGCTAGTTGCCACCTTCCCGACAAAGACGTGTCGCCAAGCGATTTAGCGTTCCGGCACGATGTTGTGTAGAAACCAATTAGGAGAATGGGTTTACCATACCTAACAGGTTACCATCTTAGACCGCATCATCATTTACCACCTGGTGAGATTGCCGTCAAGGGCTAATTTGTGGTGTATAAAAAAAAGACTTCAAACAGGGACGGAGGTTATAAATTTGACGCGTATTTTTTCAGAAGCAATACTCTTAAGTATATTTTCTATTGTAGATAGGTGAAGTATTTGTTAAACTAAAACTCAAGCTACGAGAATTCCAAACAGCTTTGTTTATAATAGAAGAAGGTCAGTAAGTTTTGACCAATTTAGTTAAATCGCTTTTCATTTTAAAGCTATTATCTCTTTTTAGAGCGTTGGATTTGTTGGATTTAAGTAATAGATACTAGCTTCTGGTTATGTCTAGCCAAAAGGTTAAGCTTATAAGCCGTGCATAGGTAACAATTGAATAACATGTAATTAATTACGCACGTTACGTTATGAATTTAACTACTTATTATACCTGTATTAGTTTTGAGAGAGCACGCTTTTTTCGGACTGACTATTAGCTGTGCCAACCTATTGGTTGCGACAGCGTAACCGGGCTGTTTGGGGAGGTTCAGCCCTAGGGCTCGAAGAAACTAAGGGAACGTCTACCTAAGGGCACCTCTTGTGAGGCCGAACCTCGGCTTAGGCGACGTTTGGGATAACAGGGGGGGTCGAACGGTACGAGAGAGCACACATGAAGCCTTACCGGTTATTAGCTTTTTATTCATCTGAACAATACGCTTACATATCACATTAGTGCAACACTTTAATGGAGGAATTTAGAAAATTACGAAAGGAGAAATGCTATCTCAGATAAATGCTAAAAGATTATTTTATTCCATTTGAAGTTAGCCCTTGACTGTTATTTATACTTATATATACGATATACATTTTTGACGACCTCCGTGGCGCAGTACGTGCGCTGTTGCATTATAAAGTTGGAGGTCCTGGCTTCAATTCTCAGCTCGAGTCTGGTCTGGTGGGAGGTTTCAGTCAGGTCATAATTCAGGCGTGGGTGAGAAGAAGCGATCTTATTTGTCGCAAGGAAATAAGGACGTGTCACACACCCGCGCAAATACTCACAAATCCGTGGTGGCAATGCGGCCTAAGGCAAGCGGAGAAGCGAAAAGAGGGTGAAACAAGAAAACGGAATCTGTGTTATGAGGTAAGGAGTCGGAGGCACGATCGCAATAAAACGACGCTGCGTAAGGCGCGCCGCTGAGCGAAACTTTTATGGACACTTTATTTCAATGTGGGGGAGTACGTCGAGAAGGAAATCTCCTCTAAGCGATATTCGCGTCAATTATTTGTTATTTTTAATTTATCTGTAATAAAATTATCTATGTTGAGTGACGTAACAAGTGTGAAATCGTAGATAAATACGCCAGTTACATTGAAACCTTTCAAATTCAAATTCAAAATAATCTTTATTCAAATAGTCCTTAAAAAGGCACTTTTGACGCGTCAGTAATTTACATAGTAGTTATTTCATGGTGATAACTATATTCGTAAACTTAAAACTAAAGCTATGAGGGTTCCAAACGCGCCCCGGTTTAAGAAGAAGCCCACAACAAACTTAGCCGGGGTTTTTCTTTTTTTCGTTATCACCATCTCACACAATGAATAATAAACTATGTACTATAGTTTATTATCTATGGAGATAGAGCAATTCACACCCAAGCTTTTTTATCGTTTATATAATCCTTAATATCGTAATATGATTTTTCTACAAGCTTTCGTTTTATAAAAACTTTGAACTTATTGATAGACATCTCCAAGATATCAATAGGTAATTTATTATAAAATAAAATACAATTTCCTTTGAATGAGTTACTAATTTTGCGCAGCCTACTAAACGGTTTCTCCCAAAAATCACCCGACTTATAACAATGACCCCGTGGCGTCCATTGTTATTGCTATTTTGTATTTACTTCAAGTTAACCCTTGACGGCTATCTCACCTGGTGGTAAGTGATGATGCTGTCTAGGATGGTAGCGGGCTAACCTGTTAGGGGTATGGGAAACCCACCTCCTAATTTTTTCTACGCAACATCGTGCCGCGTCTTTGTCGGTAGGGTGGTAACTAGCCACTGTAAAAGCCTCCCACCAGACCAGACTCGAGCCGGGAACCGTAGCCAGAACCTCATTATAGTATTATAGTAGTCAAAATCCTACCTTTAGTTTATCTACTAACTAGTTGACGCCCGCGACTTCGTCTGCGTTGAGTTAGTGTGTGTGAAAGTGTGTATTTCGATCACGAAGCATTGGATTACCTAACCGATGATCTTGGAAGAGTTATTGTCAGTATTTTTTGTTGTTTGAAAAAACACATTTTTATCAATAAAATAAAGAGGAATTTGAATGCATTTGTCGGATGAAGGCCGTCGGAGTTGTTTTTATAAGAGTGACGTCAGAATTGCTGACGTCACAATTTTCCTTTCTTTCGCTCATAGTAATTAAAACCACAACTTGAGGGATTACACTTATATTGCGACAATAACTAAGAGGTCCGAACGGTCCGAAGTCTCAAGCGAGAATGCCACGAAAGGCATCAACCGCCTATATTTATAGCAAAGCATGTTTCTACAAAATTGATTGCTACCTTCTAAATACACTGATTAGCAAATCAATTATTAATTAGTGATTTAAAGAGTTCAAATTACATATTGAATTCTTGATTTTGTTGGCGCCGCTGAATGAAGTTAAAACTCCTTCGCGCCGACACATTTTATTTTATTTAACTACTTGTACACGACCAGACCTAACACAATACAATTTTGGATCGCCTCCTTTGTTTGAAAATATCACACAGAATACCGGGGCTCTACAGCGGTTTTCCGCCTTAGGTATAACGAAAGCTTGTAGAAAAATCATATTACGATATTAAGGATTATATAAACGATAAAAAAGCTTGGGTGTGAATTGCTCTATCTCCGTAGGTACTATAGTTTGTTATTCATTATGTGAGATGGTGATAACGAAAAAAAGAAAAACCCCGGCTAAGTTTGTTGTGGGCTTCTTCTTAAACCGGGGCGCGTTTGGAACCCTCATAGCTTTAGTTTTAAATTTACGAATATAGTTATCACCATGAAATAACTACTATGTAAATTATTGACGCGTCAAAAGTGCCTTTTAAAGGACTATTTGAATAAAGATTCTTTTGAATTTGAATTTGTATTGCATTTCATATCTTAAGCAATTCAAGCATGCACGGCTTAAAATAATATCATTATCGTCTCCTTACGCCGCGTCTTCCCCCATATCGAAATAATTGTCAATAAAAAGTTCCTGCTTCAGATTTTCACGTCGTTTTATTGCATCTGCGCCCGTGACCGAGTCTTTAGTCTTTACCGTATTACACAGTTCCTTTTTCTTGTTAACTTGTTCTTGTTTATTTCCCGCCCTGCGTATTTCTTTCATGATATTCTTCCGCGGAACTGACAATCAATGGTTATAAAACAATTGTATGTAATGGATAATGGCAAACAATAGTAACACGTTAAAAATAGGGATTATTTTAAAATAGACCCTATTTTAAACGAATTAAAATAAGTTTGTATTTTAAAATAGTCCCTATTTTCATCAACATCATTATGATCAACCCATTGCCGGCTCACTACGGAGTACGGGTCTCCTCTCAATATGAGAAGGGTTTGGGCATAGTCCACCACGCTGGCCATGTGCGGATTGGCAGACTTCACACGCCTTTGAGAAAATTAATAAAAACTCTCAGGCGTACAGGTTTCCTCACGATGTTTTCCTTCACCGTTGAAGCAAGTGATATTTTTTTTTTTTAAACGCACATAACTCGTGCCCAGATTCGAACCGCCGACCTCTAATTAGGAGGCTGACGCCCTAACCACTAGGCTATCACCGCTTCATCCGTATTTTAAACGCATCTAATGAAACGTTTATTATATCTCAAATAAAACTTGTTAAAAAAAGTTCATTCAATATAATTGTACTCTAACTGTCAACTTAGACAGGTCTAAGGGACACCGGGAAATAACGAGCATAGACAATCGAAAAACTTTCATTAAAAACTTTTTGGTCAATTACAGGATTTATTATAAGTAAATGTGTACATTCAGTCTTAAGAAAAGCCGGCAATTCATTAAATTGCTGTAAAAAATAAATTTCTTTTGAGCATTATAATTACGGCTTCGTTAAATTCTATACTTTGCTGAGTAAAGTAAAGGCGCTTTGAAAGGACGGTTTTAAAATTGAAAACGGAGCTTAAAAATACGTTTCTTAATTGACTTTCAGAATATAGTATAATGCCCACTGAATGGAGTTTGTAAAAGTGAGCTCCTTCCTATATGAACTTTTTTCTCAGGTACACTTTGAGCTTCGCATATTAATTCACTAACGCGGACATTTTCAACTCTCTATATCGCATGTTTAATAAAGTATATGCAGCACTGATATTTAACAGAACCTTTTATCAGATAAAATTAAAAAAGTGAATTTTGACTTAGGGAATTTATATTTGTTATATACTAATAAAACTTCAAGAAACCGCATTGAAATTTAAATTTAGAAGAATTCCGAATTCGTTTTAAATATAGTACACAGATAAAACACAAATAATATTATATAAATATTTTTTTGAATGTTCTACATTTGAAATCCAAATGGGCATACGAAACAATCATGCAGATAATTCGAAATTTAAAACTATACATGACACAAAAGGGGACTGAGCTGCTCCCTATTCAGTATTGACCAGCACAAGTTGACCTATACATAAAACAAAAGTTCGTCCAAATGATCTATTTGCTCAAGAGCCGGGGGAGGGGCGGGGGGCCATAGATACTGGTGTGTAGGTATAATGCACATTTTTGCATGGCGTTTTGCACGCGATGAGGCTCAGCTCGAGCTCGATTCTGCAGGCGTGCACACATCAACACCGCTACACGTATAACCACACACGCACACTGATGCAGTGGATTTAGGGTGTTTAGGTTTAATAGATGGACTAATGGACCTTACTTGTACCTCTATAGCGGAGCTTTTTTCGCTGTTATTCTAACACAAACGTATATTCGTATTTTTCTCCAGCTTTCATGCAGCAACGAAGCAATGAATAGACGATTATTTTTTTCGTTTTATCGTGTACATAATAATATATGGCGTATGAAGTAAATGACGCCTCTTTAGATTGCGTCTCCTTTTCAGTCCATTAGGGTCTGACTTGCGGAATAATTAATATGAGCCCATATTCTGGAATTTACTTGTGAGTTAGCCGTCTCCCTGAAGGAGAGCTCGAGATATAATTTTTTTTTTATTAAAATCTATCTATCTCATATTTCCTAATTGCTTGAGAAAGGTCAATCAATGAGGTGACGACCTCCGTGGCGCAGTGTGCGCGCTGTCACATTATAAAGTTGGAGGTCCTGGGTTCGATTCCCGGCTCGAGTCTGGTCTGGTGGGAAGCTTTGGCCGTGGCTAGTTACCACCCTACCGACAAAGACGTGTCGCCAAGCGATTAAGCGTTCCGGCACGATGTCGCGTAGAAACCAGGAGTGTGGGTTTGTTTACCATACCCCTAACAGGTTAGCCCGCTACCATCTTAGACTGCATTATCACTTACCATCAGGTGAGATTGCCGTCAAGGGCTAACTTGTAGTGGATAAAAAAATAAAAAAATTAAAATCTTTTCAACTGTCCTAACTTGTCCTAGCTTGGTTAGATAGAAAGACGAAAAAACAAAATGTATGCCTGGGTTATGCTACCGTTCAAATAATAGTCACACACTAATCAAAGATTGTAGAGAGAATAGAATAACTTGAATAACTATTAATTATTAGATACTAATAAATATATGTCATAAATTTACTATTGTAAGTTAACTATAAAATTTGTATTTTTGACATATTAACTATTATTATAGACTTTATGCAGAGAATGTCTAAGATTACTATTGAAAGGTTTTAGATTACGCATGTCATGTCTCAAAGGCGTGTGAAGTCTGCCAGTCACATGGCCAGCGTGGTGGACTATGTATGGCCAAACCCTTCTCATATTGAGAGGAGACCCGTGCTCTGTAGTGAGCTGGCAATGGGTTGATTATGATGACGCATGTTGAGTTAGCCTGTAGGAGTAACATGGGTCGACCTGATTTTATTTACGTAAGTTGTGTTAAAATAATTAAATTAAAATAATGATGGAAAAGAGTAGATAAATTTCAGTTATTTTAAAAACTAAATCATATATTTTTTTATTTGCTTGTATAGTTGCAGGTAAGGCCGTCTTTCGTAGCGTAGACGTTTGTAGAAGCGCTACCGATGACGTAGAACGTAGCATTTAACTAAGCATCACAAAAATACACCAAAATCAAAACTATTGTCTCTACATGGTTATAACACCACTTTATTGTTAACACACTTTTAATAATAGCTTGCTACAAGCGGTGATAGCCTAGTGGTTAGGACTTCAGCCTCCTAATCAGAGGTCGGGGGTTCGAAACCGGACATGCACCTCGAACTTTTCGGAGTTATGTGCGTTCTTAAGCAATAGCTCGCTTCAACGGTAAAGGAAAACATCGTGAGGAAACCTGCACGCCTGAGAGTTCTCCGTAATGTTCTCAAGGCGTGTGAAGTCTGCCAATCCGCACATGGGCCGCGTGGTGGACTATGGCCAAACCCTTCTCATATAGAGAGGAGACCCGTGCTCTGTAGTGAGCCGGTAATGGGTCGATCATGATGAAAAGCTTGCTATCTCAGGTAACAACATTATAAAATTACAAACAATTAAGGATTGAGGATTATTTCAAAGACAAAAAAGCTTGGGTGTGAATTGCTCTATCTCCATAGGGACTATAATTTATTAGATGCGATGGTGATAACAAAAAAACCCCTGCTAAGTTTGTTGTCAGTTTCTACTTAAACCTAGGCGCGATTTGAACCCTCTTAGCTTTAGTTTTAAATTGTCTAGTGTAATCACCATCACTTCACAAATAGTAATAATTAAATGAACGATTCATAGATGCCTGTAATATGTGAATAAAGCTATTTTTGATTTGATTTGATTTGATTCAAACCTTAGTAGATATAGTTTAGTCAACCGAGCGTAATTATTGTATTGTTTCAACTGTTAAAGCGAATAAGGTACCCACACAGAGACATGATTACCTAATGCGGGTACCATCGAAACAACTGTACAAATTTTGTTTTTGGTAAAATAAATATGATTCATTTTTCATCGTTTAGCATCAGAAACTTAAAAATGTTTAAAAATGTATTGTAAAAATAAAATGTATTATGTATTGTATCACTAATTTACTGTTATTATTTTATATGAGTTATATCTATCAACAAATGTTGATAAAGAAGGCTACTTTAAATTCTTTCTACAGTTTAAAAACCTATTCTCCTCCTGTTCTAAAAATATACTTTACAGATTGGCTACTAGATAAAATATAATAATGAATAGAAGCAGGCGTTACCTTGCGGAAGTCCATGATAAACAATAAACAGCAAGTATAATTTGCTATATTCCGCCGACAACCGGGAGATTTGTATAATATAACACCACACAAAATCTTCCACTAGAACCTCTACGCACGTTTCGACCCGACACCGGATCATCCTCAGGAGATGTTGACTTCACAACTAAAAGTAAAAGTAGAGAACTTTACTTTTCTAATTAATTTTAAAAATTATACCATAGGGCAATGGCGTGCACTGAGTTTCTGACCTGGGCATGAAAAAGTATAATACAATAATATATTCTTCTTAATGGATTTAGGGTAGGCAATGTTATAATCTTAATATGTATGAAGTGTACAGATTATAGATTTCTCAGAAATATGTTTACATTTCACTTGGCTCCTAGCTTTTATGCATGTATGAAATTCCGTACAGATTGGCTACGTAGGATGGATTGCTTATATATAAAACCAGATTGGCCTGCATTTCGTGGATTATAACAGATTTAGCCTAATAATCATTATATGGTGGCATTCACATACAAATGGTAATACACGGAACCGGTAGGTAATGCCGATCATTATTATAATACCGACAGCAGTCAGTTCCGATCGGGGGTGACGCTCGAAAAAATCACATCTCCCCGGCGTGGGGGGGCTGCGGGCCGCCGGGGGCCGCGGGGAGGGGTGGGTGATGCAGGTGGGGCTCCCAGTGTTTTTATTTTTCGATTGGCGGATTGCAAGCTGTAATGATCGATGGAATTAACGGGCGATGGTACTGGCCACCTAGACGATCTGAATTTCGAATGCCATCTCTGTTTTCCTTTTTGGGCTAAAGTTGTATTGGATTTATGATTCTACCGGTGCCATGTGAGATTCGTTACGTCGTGCCCGTAAACGTCATGTTGGCCATTTTGTTCGCATGTCCGAAAGTGGCCCAAAAGCCTCTGGGTTATATTCCCGGGTCGTTTAGATAAGGGTGCACGCGAATTATCTAAATCTAGAACTCCTTGACGGAAAATCCAACACACTCACATATTTTTTTTTAAATTAAAATATCGCTTATTTAAGAAAAAAATAAAATATCACTTGCTTCAACGGTGAAGGAAAACTGCACGCCTGAGAGTTTTCCATAATGTTCTCAAAGGCGTCTGAAGTCAGCCAATCCGCAAAAGGCTAGCGTGGTGGACTATGGCCAAACCCTTCTCGTATTGAGAGGAGACCATTGCTCTATAGTGAGCCGGTAATGGGTGATGATGATGATACAGTTCTTAAATATATTAAGGACTGCAAAATTCACTAGCACAAAATGCTAACCTTAAGGTTGTTGAAGATTGAAATGGTACTAACGCATTCCATGATGGATACAAGACCTATTGGTTTTTTTTTGTAGTTTCATCTGATGTTAAGTGATTACCGCAGCCAATGAACATCTGCAGCGTCACAGGAACCACTGATGCGTTGCTGGCTGAACCCGTCCTCCTAATCGGTTTCTGCGCGACATCATACCAGACCAGACTCGAACCTTTGACCTCCCACTTTATAATACAGCAGCGCACTCACTGCGCTACAAGTCACCAAACGAGGATATTTCGCAAAATACTTTTTACACAAGTTATAATGCAGTAGAAATTAACCAAAAAAACCCTTTATTGGAAATCAGTGCTTTATTTGTGAAATCTAAAATACTACTTTAAAGTCAATCTTATTACTAGCGCAATTTCTACGCTTCTATTGTGTAAAAGATGGAAGTCTTCTATTCCATACAAATTGAGGTAACTTTGACGCGATCGAATAAATAAAAATCCACTCACTCAATAAATAGAAATACCACTCACTGACTGTTGTCAATTATTATTAAAAAATGGATCTGTACAGTCAATGTTGCGAAAAAACCACCTCGAAGGGGGTGAAATGGGGCTTAGAAGTTGGTAGTTTTTGTGTTTGTGGGTACTATAATTTATTATGTGAGATGGTGATAACAAAAAAAAACCCGGCCAAGTTTGTTGTGGGCTTCTTGTTAGACCAGGGCGCGTTTGGAACCCTCATAGTTTAAGTTATAAGTTTACGAATGTAGTTATCACCATTAAATCACTACTATGTAAATTATTGACGCGTCAAAAGTGCCTTTTAAAGGACTATTTGAATAAAGATTATTTGAATTTGAATTTGTATGAAAGTCCTATATTTTTCAAGTTAGAGACACGAGAATCGGTATATACTATATACTCGTAGGTACAGATACATTTGTGTGGACTTCGAGAACGTTGCCAAAAAAGGGCATCAAAAGTGTCTTTTAAAGGACTATTTTAATTTGTATGAAAGTCCTATATCTTTCAAGTTAGAGACACAAAAATCGGTCTATACTATATAGGTACAGATACATTTGTGTCGGCTTCGAGAACGTTGCCAAAAAAGGGCGTCAAAAGTGCCTTTTAAAGGACTATTTGAATTTGAATTTTAATTTGTATGAAAGTCCTATATCTTTCAAGTTAGAGACACGAAAATCGGTATATACTATATAGGTATAGATACATTTGTATGGACTTCGAGAACGTTGCCAAAAAAGGGCATCAAAAGTGTCTTTTAAAGGACTATTTGAATTTTAATTTTAATTTGTATGAAAGTCCTATATCTTTCAAGTTAGAGACACGAAAATCGGTATATACTATATAGGTATAGATACATTTGTATGGACTTCGAGAACGTTGCCAAAAAAGGGCATCAAAAGTGTCTTTTAAAGGACTATTTGAATTTTAATTTTAATTTGTATGAAAGTCCTATATCTTTCAAGTTAGAGACACGAGAATCGGTATATACTATATAGGTACTCATACATTTGTGTGGACTTCGAGAACGTTGCCAAAAAAGGGCGTCAAAAGTGCCTTTTAAAGGACTATTTGAATTTGAATTTTAATTTGTATGAAAGTCCTATATCTTTCAAGTTAGAGACACGAAAATCGGTATATACTATATAGGTATAGATACCTTTGTATGGACTTCGAGAACGTTGCCAAAAAAGGGCGTCAAAAGTGCCTTTTAAAGGACTATTTGAATTTTAATTTTAATTTGTATGAAAGTCCTATATCTTTCAAGTTAGAGACACGAAAATCGGCATATACTATATAGGTACAGATACATTTGTGTCGGCTTCGAGAACGCTGCCAAAAAAAGCCTTTCATCATTCGCACGCATATAATATTTCGATGCACCCTCCCGCGTGCCGGATAAGCTATGAATGTTCCGATACATTTTCCGTTTACAAATTAAACACACCCCCAGTACATGGGCTGCATCGCCCTCCACGGCACATATGTGCGGCGCTTGATTTATATACGCCGCGTACATTTGGCATAATTGAAAAATGGCCGAGTGAGTTAATGGCGTAGCATCGTCCGACAAAGCAAATAGCGCTTTTCGCGTTACGGCCTGTCGCATGAATATGGATGTTGCCACTTCAATAAATTCGTCGCGTAATGATAATTACGGCCTCTGTGGCGCAGTAAGGGCGCTGTCGCATTATAATGTTGGAGGTCCAGGGTTCGTTCGCGGCTAGAGTCTGGTCTGGTGAGAGGCGACACGTCTTTGTCAGTGGGGTGGTACCCTACCGACAAAGACGTGTCGCCAAGCGATTTAGCGTCCCGGCACGATGTCGCTTAGAAACCAATTGGGAGTAAGAGTTTATCATACTTATAACAGGTTAGCCCGCTACCCTCCTAGACAGCATCATCACTTACCACCAGGTGAGATAGCCGTCAAAGGGTAACTTATAGTTGATATAATAAATGTAAGCTTTATTGCCAGTAAAAAAGTGCTTATGTTCTACGCAAAAATTTTACTGGCTGGCTAGCTGGCTTACTTGACACTAATTATATAAATAAACCTAATAAAATTAGGCAAGTCAGGATTTCTGACAATTTTATATCCACCTCACCATACTACTTTATTAAATTTACAAAGCGATATTCACAAATTATTATTTTTACTCATATCATTTTCTTATTGGAATCCAACATTAACTAACAAGTGATACTCTTGTTAGACATTTATTTAAGTGTATACCAACATACTCAGTTCAAAAACAATATGCTAATAATATAATATAATAATAGGTAACAATATGCAGAGCTAGACTACCCTCCTATGAGAAGGAGAGTAGCCTAATGGTTAGGGTGTCAGCTCCTAACCAGAGGTCGGCGGTTCGAATCCGGGCACGCACCTCTAACTTTTCGAAGTTATGTGCGTTTTAAAAAAATTAAAATATAAGTGATATTTTAATTTTCTTCAACGGTGAAGGAAAACATCGTGAGGAAACCTGCACGCCGGAGAGTTCTCCATAATGTACTCAAAGGCGCGTGAATTCTGCCAATCCGCAAATGGCCATCGTGGTAGACTATGGCCAAACCCTTCTCATATTGAGAGGAGACCCGTGCTCTGTAGTGAGCTGGTAATGGGTTGATCATGATGATGATGATGAGACTACCCTCAGGCGAGTTATAATAATGTCATAATTAAATTTGCTATATCATTTTTTTATAATATTTCCACCATTAAAAATTGCAATCCGTCAGAATAACTTATACTTACACAAAAAGGCATTATCAAGACAATGTTAAATAAACTATATTTATTTGCTAAATAACACAACGATATAACGTTTAGCGGACGGAAACACGAAGAAAAGCTAGTTTAGTTATAAAATTATATCTTACACGGAAACTAAGAAGGAATGTGTGTCGAGAAACTGTTAATTTATTATATATTTGACTGTAAGTGCTTCGTCAAATACTAAATGATATATTAACGCTGAATATTTATAAGATTTGCGATAATATTTAATATTAAACAGGAGTAAGTTTGAAGCTGTGTAAGCCTAGTGGATTAGGACGTCCGCCTTCTATTTAGAGGTCGAGGGTTCGATCCGGGCACGCACGTTTCGGTGTTATGTGCGTTTTTAAGCAATTGAAATATCACTTGCACCAAGGTTTAAGGTGAGGAAACCTGCACGCCTGAGAATTTTCCATAATGTTCTCAAGGGCGTGTGAAGTCTGCCAATTCGCACATGGCCAGCGTGGAGGACTATGGCCAAACCCTTCTCATATTCAGACGAGACCCGTGCTCTGTAGTGAGCCGGCAATGGGTTGATCATGATGATGATGATAATTTGTTGCGTAGAATGCAGTTGTTTCTTACAAAACATTAACATAAACGTTAAAACAAACTTGAAAATGAAAGCTCTAACTTGTAATTTAGTTTAGAGCTAAGAGTAACTAGGATTCTAAGCTTACAATTATATACTTACAAGCTGTTGCCCGCAACTTCGTCTGCGTAGAATTTCTGATTTCCCGTGGTGATATTCAAAAATACTGTGACATACATATTTTTATTTATTTTTCGTGTCTCTAAATTGAAAAACGTAGGGCTTTCATACAAGCTTCAAACCTCTATTGTATGCACTTAAGGGATTGGGATGAAAAAAAGATTTTTTTAGAATAGACCTATTTTCAAAATTTCAAGCTTGTAGACTCAATAATAAAAAAAAAATCAGCAAAAGCTATCATCCCCTATTTTACCACCCTCAAAAGTTAATATTCAAAAATTTTGATTTACATGTTTTTTATATATTATTATATTCATCTTAATGCGAATTTTTGTGTCTCTAACTCCGAAAACAAAGGAATTTCAAACAAACCTCGAACCCCTATTTTACCCCCTTAGGGGTGGAATTTCCAAATATCCTTTCTTAGCTGACATCTCTTAACTATCAACTACCTACTTGCTTAATTATAGCTTTATGCGTTCAATAGTTTTTGAGATCTCGTGTTTAATCAGTAAGTAAGTACGTCAGTGACCTTTCACTTTTATATATATAGATTGCAATAAACTAGTTTTTTTTATCTATTATTCTTATAAGCGGGTGAAATCGCGGTACAAAACTAGAGATAGATGTAGATAGCCTCAACATTTTATCAACTTTTAGTTGTTAGTTGCTGTGCTGAAATTAATTAGTCCACTCTCGCTTTCAGGATGCAAAGTGAAGTTTTGACACAGTTCCGAAACATTGTCGCCAACATCGGCGCACTGTCTATTTGTACCGCGGGTTCGAACTGCTTATGTGTATATATGTCATATTTTTATATACATGTGTATATATGTGAAATGTAGTTCCTAACTCCCAACGTCCTTCACGATGTACTATATGTTATTTGATACCTACCTTACCTTACCTAACTTTTACCTTACCAAAATCGGAACTGCAATTTCAACAGTCAAAATGATGGCTTATAAACGGATTAAAAAGTAAAAAAAAATAAACAGTATGACAAATTTTGCTTCAATTGCTTTTAATCGTTAAAAGTGAATTAAAGAAGCTCCTTTTCATGAAAAACTTGCGTAGAGGTTTTACAATTTGAATGCTGTGTTCTGTATAAAGATAATCTTGGATATGTTAAAGTTAAGTAAAAAATGTATGATTATAAAGAAATCCTATTACGATATTAAGGATTTTATATAAACGATTAAAAAGTAAATTGAACGTCCATTTAACCTGTCAATATTTCAAAGTATATCTAAATGAGATTGCTTTTATATTAAAATAACTTCTTAATTGTAAAGTTTAATAGGTACTTTATCCCTATAGTGACTATTCAATTAAATCTGCAATATAAGCCTATGTTAGGACAACGTAAGTGAAGATTCATTGTTAATCATGGACTTCCGCTAAGTAACAACTGTTTCGATCTGATGCGCCAAAAAATCTTATATTTACTTCTTATAAAGTTTTTATTTTATCCACTACAAGTTAGCCCTTGACAGCAATCTCACCTGATGGTAAGTGACGATGCGGTCTAAGATGGTAGCGGGCTATTACCTGTTAGGGGTAAGGTAAACCCACACACCTAATGGGTTTCTACGCGACATCGTGTCGGAACGCTAAATCGCTTGGCGACACGTCTTCGGGTGGTAACTAACCAGGGTCGAAGCCTCCCACCAGACCAGACTCGAGCCGGGAATCGAACCCAGGACCTCCGACTTTATGATTCCACGGAGGTTGTTAAAAAGATGTTTACATTAATGTATTAGCTTTGTCATACCCCACCACGCCTCACTTTCTTATCGCATAACCGAATAGCTCTACCAAATTAAGTAGACGCCAAAGAACTTTTGTTATCTGTAGAAAAACCAGTTGCACATTAGATTAATTAAATGATAACGTCTAAGTAATCAATAGTGATTAGATTTTGACGAAGCTTTTTTGGCTACTTCACAAAAGGAGGCACTTCTTAATTAGATTAGTATCGATATATGTACGTACAACAATGTATCACTTTATACATATATACAAAAAAAATACAATGTGTCAATGTTTCTTGATGAAGATGCGATCAAGCATAAAAAGAATAAGGAAATTAAAATTGCAAGAAGAAGTTAAGCAAGAAAGAACCAATCCTGTCTCCTTTCCTTTTTCTTGCCCTTATCCCACATTAAATGGGGTTGGCACAACACGTCTTCTTCTTCCACTCACTTCTATCAGCCGTCACCACTACCCATACCTCTAACACGGATAACCCCTTTTACACAATCCATCCATCTCTTCTTTAGCCTTCCTCTACTCTTTTGCCCTTCCACGTTCATATATAACATTCTTTTGGTGACATTACTTTCTTGCCTCCGCATTATATGACCATACCATGCCTGTCACTCCTCATCTTTTCTGTCACTGCGCAACTTTTAGACTTCCCCTTATATTATTTGTTCTTAAAGAACCAATCCTGTAAATAATCAAAATTTAGATGTGGCTAATAAAATATTGTCCAAGCCGACACGTTCGTTCAGCGAGAAGATGCCATATATATCAGAAATAGCAGGAATACCGCCTATTTGTTACTAAATTTCAGTCAAACATCATCATCATGATCAACCCATTACCGGCTCACTACAGAGCACGGGTCTTCTCTCAATATAAGAAGGGTTTGGCCATAGTCCACCACGCTTGCCATGTTCGGATTGGCAGACTTCACACGCCTTTGAGAACATTATGGAGAACTCTCAGGTGTGCAGATTTCCTCACAATGTTTGCATTCATCGTTGAAGCAAGTGATATTTTAATTTTTAAAGACGCACATAACTCTGAAAAATTAGAGGTGCGTGCGAACCGCCGACCTCTGATTAGGAGGCTGACGCCCTGACCACTAGGCTATCACCGCTATTTCAGTCATACAATGTTGCTCAATTGCGGGATCCTTTTTACATAACTACGTTCTCATAATTGTCCTTAAGGTCAACTTAATGCCATGTGGAAATCTGGCATGCAAGAAAAAAACTGCAGTCAAAAATGATCCTTATGGTAAACCCTTAGCGCTGTGTACACTATCAACCACAGTACGTTTAAAAGTATAAAACAAAATCGTACTCAGGGCTTCAGGAAGTGATGGCGCGTCTCAAACTTCTGTAACGCGCGCTTTCAGGGGCCATTCACCCGACCAGACACTCGTCTTACAAACTTAACCTGCGCGCCCACAATACCCCTTACCGTGTCTGTCACAAAGTTCATTATGACTGAGCCTAACAGCCTTGAATATTTGCTTGTAAAACAAATTCTTATGCATCACAATAGCTACTTAACCCGAGGTTCTAGAGTTCATTTTTCCGCATCCCAGTTGTAGGTACAAAGAAATCGCCTCAGTTTTTCTTTTGACGAATTTCTTTTGAAAATACAGAATGTATTCCAGTTGAAATAAAATGCTCCGTTTCGAACTCTTTGTTTTAATTGGTGTCTGATTCTTGAAACACGAACTGAATGGTCAACGACATTAAGGGGCAATATTTACTTTTTTTTTCTTACTTTAAAAAAAATAATGCTCAAGCTCAAGTTACATTTGTCAGCCTAAATAATACTCTGAGAGGTTGAAACTTCGTTACTGTTCAAAAGAGATGTTTAGAACATACCGCTCTATTTTGGAATAGCAGGATTAGTTATATTATTTTCCTTATTTTGAGTTTATTAACGTCGCACTGTTGGGTGCAGACGTCCTCTCTTAAATGGGAGAAGGATGGAGAATAAACCCTTTTTTAACGCTAGGTAGTGCGGAAGACGCAGGCCGTGCACCGCTTCCGGCGGCCAGACTGGCGACCAGAATGCTCACTAAAACCCAGCGATGCTCCTTCGCGTCGCCTGGAGGCTGGGTCAAGGGAATGCTCGCCCACGCGTCCACAAGATGAACCCATGACGATCCTCCCAACAATTAATATCGCATAAGTGCACTTCAAGGGGGTAGTTATAGCCAAATTAATTGTTTATTTATTTTTGATTTATTTTATTAATAATTTCCATCCATCCATATCCAAACATGGCCTAAAACTACGAGTTAGTACTACACAGAAAGTAAAATCCTACCTGATCCAAACATTGAATCCAGGATGATCACCTCGTGATTAGGAGTCAAACGAGGTATCAGGTCAAATTCAGTATTAATTATGAAAAAAACGGGGTCTACCATCCAATTCAAACCATCCAGCCAACTAGCCGTAAAACTCTTTCTGAGTTATAACAGCCCATTTGCATTTCACTGAAAAAGGTTATACTTATTTCTTTTATTACAAATTACCTATTAATATCTTGGAGATAATAACAATAATTTCAAAATATTTTAATCGTAAGCAATATTTTTCTAAAAAAATCCTTATACGATATTAAGGATTATAAAAACGATATAAAAGCTTGGATCTGAATTGCTCTAACTTCATAGTAAATTATAATTTATTACTTACTTACTTGTGGGATAAAAACCCCCCGGGTGAATTTGTTCTGGGCTGGATGCGTTTAGAACCCCTTAGCTTTAGTATTATGTTGGCAAGTTTAGTTATCACCTAACGAATTAAAATAAATAGTGAAAAATAAATTATATATGAACGCTTCATAGATGCCTGTAATGGATTTACATGAATAATGTTATTTTGAATTTGAACTTACGTTACGTTTTTATTGATTGATTGACGCTGAAATTCCATTAATGTTTTTCTTACATACAAAGATAATGAAAAAAAAACTTTATTTTTATAATTAGTTACAACTTAGGTGGCTACGAAATTTTTTACGATTTAAGTTAACAGAAATTAAAGTTTTATTAGTATAAAAAAAACTCACACGTGACCAGACCAGAGTCATCATGATCAACTCATTACTGGCTCACTACAGAGCACGGGTCTCCATTCAATATGAGAAGGGTTTGGCCATAGTCCACCACGCTGGCCATGTGCGGATTGGCAGACTTCACACGCCTTTGAGAACATTATGGAGAACTCTCAGGCGTGCGCGATTTCGTCGCGATGTTTTCCTTCACCGTTCAAGCAAGTGATATTTTAATTGTTTAAAAACGCACATAACTCCGAAAAGTTAGAGGTGCGTGCCCGGATTTGAACCGCCGACCTCTGATTAAGAGGCTGACGCCCTAACCACTAGGCTATCACAGCTTCGTACGCTATCACAGACCAGAGTATTTCAAGAAATTCTTAATAAACTTTCTTGTACTGCACTGTATTAAAAAACTGGCGCCTGGGATGGAAACCCCGGGTCTGCCACTCTACAAGGCTACTTCAGAGGGGTCGGCAATGTTGAAGGGCTTCCAAGAAATTGTACATATAAAGAACCAAATCTAATCAGATCGATAACCAATCACGTGTTCAAAGATTAACTCAAAACGCTATAAGCCATAAATCCTGTCCAACAAGCGAGTTACACCACCCTTTTCTTGCGAACATAATTGATCTTTGTACCCATTGATATACAAAATAGGAATACCTCCATGCAGAAAAAAATGTTTTTTTCTGGACTAGTGATACAAACAGTTCATTTGATTCTAATCATCATGATCAACCCATTACCAGCTCACTACAGAGAACAGGTCTCCTCTCAATATGAAAAAAGTTTTGCCATAGTCCACCACGCTAGCCATGTGAGGTATGGCAGACTTCACACGCCTTTGAGAACATTATGGAGAAATCTCAGCTGTACAGGTTTCTTCGCGATGTTTTCCTTCACCGTTGAAGCAAGTGATATTTTAATTATTTAAAAACGCACATAACTTCGAAAAGTTAGAGGTGCGTGCCCGGATACGAACCGCCGACCTCTGATTAAGAGGCTGACGCCCTAGCCACTAGGCTCTGTAGTGAGCCGGTAATGGGTTGATGATAGTATATCATCAGTCTATCAGGTTAGTCGCCTTTTACTCATACATAATAATTTCAGATTAGCACAAGGGTAGGCACGCGTTAAGCGATTATAGTAGTTGGTATCAAGTTATGTCTGTAGTTCAGATAACTTACGAATTTATTATGTATGTTACAATAAAGTAACGTAACTTAGGATATAGAGGATTCAAATTCAATATAATCTTTATTCAAATAGTCCTTTAAAAGGCGCGTTTGACGCGTCAATAAGTTACATAGTAGTGATTTGATGGTGATAACTACATTCGTAAACTTAAAACTAAAGCTATGATTAAGATTGAGAGGAGACCCGTGCTCTGTAGTGAGTCGAGAATGGATTGATCATGATGAACAATTTGAGTTACAGTGGACTGTATATCTTCGGTTGCTGTGTATCAGCGTGTGTATCCTAACCGATGCAGGATCGCGTGCGAGGCGCCAAACGATTTCGTTCGTTGATCCCTCCATATTTATTACTTTTACTTTTTAATTTATTGCCGGTAGGGCATGCGATGGCACCGCGAACTTCGCCCAACTCTGACTCTGCAATGCAGTTTGTCTGACATTCGGGAAATGCATTCCTCGCCATGCACATTACTTTGATTTTCAGACGGTGATAAGTAACAGAATTGTTTCTGGAGTTATTATTAAGGGACGCCTTTCCGAGGTATCCGATATCGTTGGCTTGACATCTGTGTGACGTTTCTCCATCTGACTTAATTTAACGATGTTTTTTCACGTATAATTTTTTACTAGTGATTTCACATAATTAACCTTTCTTAAACTATAATATTATATATTACATGGACCGCGAATAAATACCTTTAGTTATAAAAATAATGAATCTACGTTGTCTGATAAATAATTAAATAAATTATTTAAAGAAACAATGCTTTTTAATATAAGTAGATAAACGTTTTGGAAGTTAGTTCGAAACTGAAATAGAAACAAACAAAGCAATTAATTGATTTGGTATAAGGTCTTTCCAAATTTAAAAGATTAAATATAATATTTAATATTTGGATAAAAATTAATCTTGAAAGTAATTTTCTTATGTTTATTGTAATTACACAAAATTATGGTGTTACCATACTCGAAAGTCGAATCAAAATCCGTTGACTTCAACCTTTTTCTAGCACAAAAACAATTAGTGTCCTCCGAGTATAATATGTGTAATGTTTGTAATTAAACACGAACTAATTAAAAACAAACATGGCAGACACTACCACACAATAATATAAACGTATAATTCGAATAAAATCCCCGCATGGGCCATTAATAAGGGCAGCCTAAATTAGTTCTATCTTCAAACAAGTCAAGCGCAAAAAAAAAAGTCGCAGGCATTGTGACCAGCGAATCTTCAGCACGCTTCGTCAGCGTGCCCCGTGCATAATCTGTTAAAAATAGAGCTCCTTGTCTCTGGTTGAGAGCCGTTGTCTACGGCATACATGTTGACATATCCTCCAGTCCATTCACAACCTTATTTTGAAAGCAATAAGAGCCATCCTCACTGGAGTGCAGTGCTACGAAGCTCGGTTCTGTTTTTTTTTAGTCTCAATGATGCTTTATTATACAGCCATGATAACTAATACAATGATGTAGCGGATTTTTTTTTTTGTTGAGAATTTTCCTATGTCGAAACAAAAGTAAAAGTATGAGGTTGTTGAGACAATTTCTAATAAATAAATTCCTTAACCGCAATATTCCGCTACATTGTCTGTTTTCCGATAGCATTATAAACTACTTGAAGCTTTAGCTACTCGAAATGACATACCTACTTACTTGCTATGAGTCAAACGTTTCAGGGAGAAAGGCGGGAGACTTCGTATATGGCGGGCGCGGTTTTTTCACGCTTTCCTTGAATTAATGTTTGTTGGCTGGTTTTGAAAAGGACTGGTGTTGGTTGTGTCGTGGACAGTTTTGGTGTCGTTTGTGTAGTGGCCGGTTTACGGGTATTGATTTGGGAAAGGTTTGAGGGAGCCGCGTCCGCGGAGTGCGAAGTTTCCCGCCATTTCTCCCTAACTTCTACATTACTATAAACTTAACATTGGCTAATCTGTGTAAAGCCATAAAACGAAGAAAAAAAAAGTTTCAGTTCAGTTTGAAAAAAGATGAAACTGTCACAGATTATTGTAAAAGACTTAAGCGGACTATTCTTCGCGGCATACTTGGATTACAAAATGCGAATTAAGTTTAATTTGCTGTAATCCAGAGACCTAAATGTCTCTGTGAAAAATTGCAATTTTCAACCTTAAATCTAGATAGATCTTCTAAGATATGTCAAATCGAGTAGAGAAGAAAACAGTCTTGATTTTTGTTCTATATTGACAAGTATCTGTCAAGTGTTTAAAAATATTACTAAACAATTTTAAGATAAGTCTTACTTTTATTGCTTTTGACGAACACATTGGCACAAAAATAGGTTTGTAATACAAAATTCACTGACGGATTTCGTTTTTCACGGTCATTCTTGCCCACTAACCATTCCTTGGTTCACTTTTCAGTAGAACAATATTGATACGATAGAAGCCAGTGCCCAGGTGATGATGATTGTGATGAACATGTATAAAATAGGATGCGCAGTGATGCATTAGCATACCACGTATGCCATGGTGCGTTCCTGTCATAATTAGCCCAAAATAGATCCGTCCCTCTCCTGCGCGACGCATTTACATCACGCGTATCCACTCGCACCTCATAACGGCTAATTATGGACGAAAAAGAAACATTATCTGCTAGACGTCCTCATCACTCCATCGCTCCTCTTATTCTTTGAAGGTTAAACCAGAGTTTAACCATGGAACTATCAGACGTTTTTATTATACTTATATATCTACCTTGAAATATGAGTCAGACAGGCATTTTTAAGCAAGGCACACATTCCTCAGTCTCTTTTCCTGATCTATGCCTGTCCGTAGATGATGTTCTCTCCTGTATAGATCTGTTACAGGAGAAACAGTATACCTGACACGCTACGCCAGTACCAGGTTATTATTATCAGAAATTCAAATTCAAATAATCTTTATTCAAATAGTCCTTTAAAAGGCACTTTTGACGCGTCAATAATTTACATAGCAGTGATTTGATGGTGATAACTACATTCGTAAACTTAAAATTAAAGCTATGAGGGTTCCAAACGCGCCCCGTTCTAAGAAGAAGCCCACAACAAACTTAGCCGGGTGAAATACATATAATATCAGAATATATATATCAGAAATATCAATAGTAGCCAACAATTGGTTTTTTTAAACACTGCAAGTCAACTTAGAAATCAATTAGGAGTGTAGGTTTGTCAAGGTACACTCCTAAATGGTTTCTAAGCGACGTCATGACCGCCAAATCGGTTGGCATCACGTCTCTGTCGGTAGGGCGGAAGCAACTTTGAATTAGGCCAGCGTGTGTTATTTTTTTATACACTACAAGTCAGCCCTTGACGGCTATCTCACCTGGTAATGATGAACTAAGTTGGTAGCGGGCTAACCTGTTAGGAATATGTTAGGAATATGGTAAATCTATACTCCTAATTGCTTCCCACTCGATATCGCGCCGGAACGCCAAATCGCTTGGCATCGCGTCTTTATCGGTAAGATGATAACTAGCCACGTTACCACCAGACCAGACTCGAGCCGTTAATCGAACCCAGAACCTCCAACACTATAATGCGACAGAGCACGCACAGCGCCACAGAGGTTATCCAAATTAATTGTAAATAGAAATGTAAACTCATGATCAACTCATTCTCGGCTCACTACAGAGCGCGGGTCTCCTCTCAATATGAGAAGGGTTTGGCCATGGTCCACCTCGCTGACCATATGCGAATGGGCAGACTGCACAAGCCTTTGAGAACATTATGGAGAACTCTCAGGCGTGTAGGTGTCCTCACCTTCAACCTTGAAGCAAGTGTTATTTTAATTGCTTAAAAACGCACATAACACCGAAATGTTAGAGGCGTGCCCGGGATCGAACCCCTCTCTGATTAGAAGGCGGACGTCCTGACAACCAGGCTATCACAGCTTCAAACTTACTCCTGTTAAATATTAAATGTTATCGCAAATCTTATAAATATTTAGCGTTAATATATCATTTAGTAGTTCTCGGCTTACTACAGAGCACGGGTCTCCTCTCAATATGAGAAGGGTTTGGCCATAGTCCACCACGCTGGCCATGTGCGGATTGGCAGACTTCACACGGATTTGAGAACGTTATGGAGAACTCAGGCGTGCAGGTTTCCTCACGATGTTTTCCTTCACCGTTGAAGCAAGTGATATTTTAATAGTTTTAAAAACGCACATAACTCCGAAAATAAAGAGGTGCGTGCCCGGATTCGAACCGCCGACCTCTGATTCGGAGGCTGACGCCTTACCCACTGGGCTATCATCACTTTTATATAATAAATATATTATATATTTTAATTTGATTATAATCTTATCAAAGCGTTGCTCGTCTGTTTTAATTTGGCCGCTCGAACCACAAACCAGTCCGGCGCCTTATTTTACAACCGATTTATCCTTCCGAGAAATTTGTTCGTGACCCTGACTGAGTCATTTCAAATGTAACTCGCTTTGTCCTAACACAGGACTTATAGATATGATAAGTAGATATTCTGGTTGGACTAGCTGTTGAGACCTTGGTGGGTGAACTCTAGAAACTAAAAAGGCTTTCGGTTTTTAAAGTTCTATAAGTGTTCATTTAAAAAAAATTAAATATCACTCGCTTCAACGGTGAAGGAAAACATCGTGAGGAAACCTACATGCCTGAGAGTTCTCCATAATGTTCTCAAAGGCGTGTGAACTATGGCCAAAACCTTCTCATATTGAGAGGAGACCCGTGCTCTGTAGTGAGCCGGCAATGGGTTGATCATGATGAAGTGTTCATGCGAGAATAATGAATTTAGCCGACTTTAATGAGAGCAACTGAAAAACAACTTGCTAATACAAGCTAGCTGACTGTAAAACCGCTTAAGGATCGGATCTCCACCATAACGCAGTGCTATCATCAGACTGACTGTCATTATCTGACGGCAATCTCATCTAATGGTAAGTGGTGATGCAGTCTAAGTTGGTAGCGTGCTAACCTTTAAGAGAGTATGGTAAACCGATACCCCTAGTTAGTTTCTACGTGACATCGTGTCGGAACGCTAAATCGCTTGACGACAGATTTTTGTCACAAAGGTAGCACTAGCCACGGCTGAAAATTGCCACCAGACCAGACTCGAGCCGGGAATCGAACCAAGGACCTCCAACTTTGGAATACGAAAGCGCACGCGTGGCACGGAAGTCCGTGGTTGATGTTCTCGTTTCAGAATTATAATCCTTATTATATATTGCAAGTATAAAGGTCTATCATGTTATTTGTAATTTTAATTTCATAATAATATAGCTTTGATGATGAACCCATTACCGGCTCACTACAGAGCACGGGTCTCCTCTCAATACGAGAAGGGTTTGGCCATAGCCCACCACGCTGGCCATGTGCGGATTGGCAGACTACACACGCCTTTGAGAACATCGTGGAGAATTCTCAGGCGTGCAGGTTTCCTCACGATGTTTTCCTTCACCGTTGAAGCAAGTGATATTTTAATTGTTAAAAGCGCACATAACTCCGAAAAGTTCCGAAAAGTCGAATCCACTGTGTGCACGCACCACTGTGCGTGCCCGGATTCGAACCGCCGACCTCTGATTAGGAGGCTGACGCCGTAACCACTAGGCTATCACCGCTTCGAATATATACCCAATTCGATACCTAATAATATAGCTTTCATCGATGGTATTAAGACCCCAGAATACATCGGTTTACAGGTAAAAATGCGGTGGGTGAACAATCGATCATCCCCTCTTTTGATACTCTTAGTGTGTTTTTTTTTAATTTAAATGAGATCATATTCACGGAACCCCTATCTAATATAGTTCTAATATAATTATGCATACTCATACATATAAATAAAACATACACATAACTTCCGTCTGGTTAAAAGATTATTAGATTTTTAAATATTAATATCAAATAAAATTAGTCAAATCCAGTTATGTTGCACAAATCTTTTGATATACATCGAAACGGACGAAAACCAGAACATCACTTGTAGGTGAAGTAGGCGAAGATTTTCTACCAGAGAACAGACAGAGAGAAACAAAGGCATAGGTCTCGAAGAAATCTGGAAAAACGACAAACTTTGTCTGGTGGGAGGCTTCGGCCGTGGCTAGGCACGATGTCGTGTAGAAACTATTTTTTTTTTTTTATCCCCTACAAGTTAGCCCTTGACGGCAATCTTACCTGACGGTACAGTCTAAGATGGTAGCGGGCTAACCTGTAAGGGGTATGGTAAACCCATACTCCTTTCAGTTTCTACGCGACATCGTGCCGGAACGCTAAATCGCTTGGCGACACGTCTTTATCCGTAGGGTGGTAACTAGCCACGGCCGAAGCCTCCCACCAGGCCAGACTCGAGCCGGGAATCGAACCCAGGACCTCCAACTTTTTTATAATCTGACAGCGCGCGCGTTGCGCCACGTAGGTCATCATTAGGAGTATGGGTTCACCATGCCCCTAACAGGTGAGTCCGTTACCATCATAGACCGCATCATCACTTACCACCAGGTGAGATGCTGTCAAGGGCTAACTTGTGATGTATAAAAAAAAACTAACCTCCTGTAAGATACAGATTTCTACTTAGTGTGAAAAGTGAAAGTCACAGATTGATTGAACGTTTATTAACTTTATATAGATCAGTTTTTTTCTCACTTGAGACATTCTTTTTTTAGTAACGGAACTAGATTGAGAGCTTTGTAGACATAGGTTTTGGACCTTGAATTTATTGCCTTAATTTAAGGTATCTATTTAGACCGGAAATGTATATTGAACAGTTGCGGTTTTATTGACGTGTTCTTAATATTCTTATTAAACATATTTTGGAGATCAATGAACCTGCCAGTAAAAAACAAAATCATTTTTAAAAATAAGTTCAGTATAGAGCTATTATTTTCGTGTTGTGTTTTTTTTTTCCACGGAAATATGATTGAAATAAATGAATTAAAAGTCTCGATGACCTAGAGTTTAGAAAGTAAATTTTTGATTTCGCAGGTTCTTATTCGGAACAGCCATGATTTTTTTAAAAATAAGGTTCATCTGAACTGTAAGTACTTCTTCCAAAAATGCGGATAATTTATGCTTTTATAAACAAGCCCGTCAATGAATACGACGTATAAATCATATCTTCTTCTTCTTGCCCTTATCCCACATTATGTGGGGTCGGCACAACACGTCTTCTTCTTCCACTCACTTCTATCAGCCGTCACCTCACTACCCACACCTTTTACCCGCATATCCTCTTTTACACAATCCATCCATCCCTTCTTTGGTCTTCCTTTACTCTTTTGCCCTTCCACGTTCATATATAATATTCTTTTGGTGACATCACTTTCTTTCCTCCGCATTATATGACCATACCTTATATCTATATCTTTTCTGTCACTGGCGCTACTTTTAGACTTCCCCTTATATATTCATTTCTTATCTTATCCATTCTTGTCACACCATACATCCATCTCAACATTCGCATTTCTGTCGCATGAACTCTTCTTTCATCCGTTCTTTTTGCCGCCCAACATTCTGATCCATATAAATTTTCCCCTTAAGTTTAAGGGGCATTTGTGGGTCGCATATCACTCCTGAGACCTGTCGCCATTTCATCCATCCCGCATTCATTCTATTGTACACATCTCGGTCATAAATCATATACAAACAGTAAATAATAAAAACATAAGGCTTTTTAAGGAAATAGCAAAGAAGTTAGTCAACATCACAGGAGACCAAAGAGCTGCCAGCTACCTCGGACCAAGAATTAGTCTAGCCATTCAAAAGGAAAACTCAAAATATATTTTAGTTTTTTTTTTAGTTATTAAATTATATTTCTTTAGGTTTTTAGTTTTAGATTCGTTGTTCGCAGCTATATATATTTAAATGTTGTATGACCGCTAAATTTAACACTTAAGTGTTTGCATCTTCTCTGATGGATCCTTAAATATATAAAAAATGTCAACGTCTAAAAAAAACATATGTGTATATTATATTCTTTCCGTGGACTTATAAAGGATCAATTTTTCTATGGAACAAATTATTAGGATAAAATTGTCTCATTATGTCCGATGACGTCAAGTTCTATAGAACAAATGGGACTTACCAAAAAAAGTTGATCGTGCCTCGGTAAATCCATTATACGCCGTCGGCTTCGGTTATGATCACTAATACGTGATAATAATCTTCAAAGCCCAACTACTTATATTGGAGCAGAGTGTTTGGTCTATGCTCCAAATTCTTTTTTCTTATCAAAATAAATCATAATCTTTATTCAAATAGTCCTTTAAAAGGCACTTTTGACGCGTCAATAATTTACATAGTAATGATGGTGATAACTACATTCGTTAACTTAAAACTAAAGCTACGAGGGTTCCAAACGCGCCCCGGTCTAAAAAGAAGCCCACAAAATCTTAGCCAAGTAAATTTTCTTTTTTTATCACTTATTTATTTATACATATACATATAGTTATAAAATCTAGCAGTAAGTCATTAATAGTCTGAAGATGGTGATGATTATAAGTTAACAGGTTCGATTTTTTTTTTTATTTTTATCGTGGGTAAATCCTCATGGATACCTCTGCGCCACGGGGAGGCACAGAGGTTATGTCAGACTCCTACTGACTAAAACCCCCACGTTAAACAGGTTCGATAGCATTGTGAAAATCATCACTCGCAGAACGATATCGTAAGCTGTAGTCAGGAATTAAAAGTAAAAAAAAGTAGAAAAACTTTTTTCCCTTAATTTATCGCTAATGCCAATATATTCCATTCTCGTCCAGTCCTTAAACCACACCGCGATGACGTCATCATCGTACAACATTGGCGCTGAATATTTGTGACCACAGATCATATACAAAGTCAGGCCACATTCATTGTTACTTTCAAGATGAACTATGTCATAAAGTACGCTGACCTTTTAAATTCTCAACACCCAAAGCCTATAATGAAAAGAGGAAAAGAGGCAATGATAACCACAATTCATTTACTTCGCCATTTAAAACACGAATGCCACATTCAAGATCTCGTAAATGAATACGCGTTATACAATCGAGAAACTCATTGAATAAAATGAAGACGTTTTGTTTTGAGTCAAGTGTCAACCGTAAATAAAAAGTGTACAAGTGATACAGTATTCAATTACATGGAAATAAAAAGAATGCCGGTAGCGTTGCTGTATTTGTTTCAATTTAAAATGCATTAGTACGTACAAGTGAATCTACGTGCAGCGTGAAGCTTGAAACTTTCCGCTTGATGGTTGGAAGTGACAGCCCGTTTCGACGGGAACGTGACAACACGCCATTTTGGCATTGGGTTCCTCAACGTGGCGATTACAGTTTTTTTAATTCGATTATGAGGGTTTCAGATCGATGCCCGTAAATATACTTATTTGTTACTGTATTTATTTCAATATAAATTTCATTAGCCCGTACACCTTTAAATTGTATACATGATATCAGGGAGTGACAGCTCATTTTGGCGTTGACGTGACAACACGCCATTTTGGCATTGGGTTCCTCGACGTGGCGGTTACAGTTTTTAGTTCGATTATGAGGGTTTTAGATCGATGCCCGTAAATATACTTATTTGTTACTGTATTTATTTCAATATAAATTTCATTAGCCCGTACACCTTTAAATTTTATACATGATATCAGGGAGTGACAGCTCATTTTGGCGGTGACTCTGTCTGTCTGTGATAGACTCAACTCTGTTTGTGGCTGATCACTCTTATCCAATCGACATCGGTACCAGTTTTATTCACAAGTAACTATTAACAACGTGGCTAGTTATCACCCTACCGACAAAGACGTGTCGCCAAGCGATTTAGCGTTCCGCCACGATGTCGTGTAGAAACCAATTAGGAGTATGGATTTACCCATACCCCTAACAGGTTAGCCCGCTACCATGTTAGACTGCATCATAACTTACCATGAGGTGAGATGCAGTCAAGGGCTAACTTGTGGTGTATACAAAAAAACATCATGTCGTATGTCGGTGACGGGACGTCAGCTTGGCCAAAACCGTGCTTTTTAAAAATAATCCGTAATCATAAAACTCAGTTTGTGGCTCATAACTTATATCTCATCCAATCGACATCGGACCGGTTGTACGTTGGAATAACTATTTACATCATGTCGCATGTCGGTGACGTGACTTCAGCTTGGCCAGAACCGCGCACTTTAAAAATAATCCCATATAACTCAGTTTGTGGCTCATCACTAATATCTTATCCAATCGACATCGGTACCAGTTGTACGCACGACAGTGTCGCGACAATTTATTTCGGTGCGGGGCAATGCACTTCGCACGCAGCCCTGAGGTCGCAGCGAATAAACGAGAGTAAACACGGCACGGTGGACCAAAAAACAAACCACAAATCAAGGCTATTAAAATTAGTTGACAAGACTTGGTTGAACCGCGCACGCTGTTTGAACTCGGCCGTATTCTCTTATTGGTTGTACCCACAGCTAAACAGATAAATTTCCCACTTACGCATCTAAACTCTGTTTTTTTTTTTATCTACTTACTTGTCTATGAATTTTAACAAAATGTTCATTACAAAAAAAATATATAATCTACGAAAAAATCACATTGACATGTTAGATAAGTTTCCCGCTTAAACCTACGCACCTATGCTCCGTTTATTTTTTAAAACTTGTCTATGAATTTTAACAGAATGTTCGTTACAAAAAAATATAGAATCTATAAAAAAAACACATTGACCTGTTAGATAAGTTTCCCGCTTAAACCTACGCATCTATACTCCGTTTTTTATTACTTGTCTATGATTTTAAAAAAAATGTTCATTACAAAAAAAATATATCAAATTATGAAATAATCATATTGAACTGTACCTTTCTCGTAAGTAGACTAAACGACACTGACTTTTCAGATGTCTACAAAGTTTATAGCTCCTTATAGGGAATGGAAACTGCATGTTTAAAACATACCTATAATATGTATAAAAATACCTGTCTACAAATTAAAATACTCTCAATTTCTTTGACTATATGATATTGAGCTCACTTTGACTTAACTTAGCCAAAATCAGTGATAAAACAAGACAGACATACACTGTTGTTTTAACGGTTCCTTAAGTCAGATGTAAGGCTAAGCTCGCTTTAAAGGTCTCGGCCTTGGTATTTTTGTAAATGATATACGGCTTGGTTTTGTCCATGAATAAGACAATAATTATATGTACTATGCAGTTACCTATTTCACAAGAATGTAAAAAGCAAGAAGTATTGAGTGTTTTAATCAAAATAAATGAAAAAAAAAAAACAAATCCACAGATTATCTTTGTGTATACAAGTATGTTTTTTTACATATGTAATCATGCAAAATAACGAAAAAAATATATGATTTTAAAGGTGCAAACACCAATCTTTTGAATGGTCCATTATTATAATGTTTGCTTGCTTTTGAAAATCAGAGATGAGGTAAAAGCTTGAAAAAGCAGGAAGCCATCGCTCTTCGGCAAAACACCGCATGTTTGTATCTTCAGAGTTAAAGTTTTTTTAATCTGTTCAGCACCATACCTCTTTGTACGGTGGGTATGCAATAAATTGTTTACATATACATAATATAAGTAATAAATCGTTTTAAATGGATTCGGTTGTAATTAACGACGCGTTCGCACTGCCGTCGCAGCGGCTAAAGAATGGCTCGGGTGGCAATAAAAGTTTAATACACCCAATGTAACATGGATGCACTTTGTTATTCCCGATATAAATGGAGTGGACACTGGACGCTGCGCCGTGAGCCCTAAATCGTGCTGCGACACGGAAAACCAATTTAAACACATGCTGATTAAACACGGTCAATATGCAGACGCAGTTTTTTGCAGTTGCGCGAAAACAATGAAAATGGCATACTATTAATATATATTTATCCAAAACGTCATTATAACCACTAGTTTAGTGACATTTTTTCTTCTGACTGTCTATTAGCTGTACTAATCCTATTGGTTGCCACAGCGACTTCGGAAAGAAGCTCTGCCAGAAGAAGTTTAAAGCCCTAGAGCTCGAAGAAACTAAGGGAACGACTGCCTGAGGCCTCCTTTGAGGCCGAACCTCGGCTTAGGCGACGTTTGGGATAACGGGGGGGGTCGTGAGTGACATTCCACTGTTAGGAATACACCTAACAATTTTGCTACTCTCTCATAGCTTGTCTAATACGATCTGGGGGGTTAACGACAAGGATCGACGACTTAGCGAGCTCTCTGAAGGACAGGGTTGGACAATATCCAGTTTCTACAGTTCTGAAGGACAGGGTTGGACAGACTAATATGGAGAATTTTAAACAGAAAACCCCAATACCTCACAATTCTTGATTCGAGCTGGCATACAGACCCAGGACCTCGTGGTACTGGGTTCCTCGTGGCCAGTGTTCTAAATGCGCCAATAATTAAATAACTTTGATTGACAAGAAATCGGCAAGCATCACGATTCCCTATTTCTTCTGGCAGAGCTTCTTTCCAAAGCTCGCCAAACAGCCCGGTTACGCTGTGGCAACCAATAGGGTTAACACAGCTAATAGACAGTCCGAAAAAAAAAAGTAGTTGACATTCTATGAAAATCGACACTATAGGTTAGTATTTCATGACCTAGATAGAAACAGGTCCATTCTTTATCGTAACTATAAAGTGTCTATTGACATCATTAAGATCGAGCAAAAGACAGTAAATAAACACGTGTCTATTGACGCATTAAGGTAATTTTGAACTTTATTACATCGGCAATAGAAATACAAATTCTGTGAAAATTTCATCTCTCTGCCATTGCCTTCCATTAGATACGGCACCCTGACAGACAGACGGACAGGTGCACGGTTAATTTTATAGGGGCCTCAATACGAGGCCTCCGCAACGTCTGTTCGTCCTACACGTTTTTTTAAATCACATTAGACATTCTTACGACAACCAAATAATGAAACCTTTCATTCGATATTTATACCGATAAATATTAAAAATCTGTGTTTTATTATTTGTTTTATATTTTTATACAATATTTAGTACGTTTTGACAACTTTTATACGACAGATAAGAAACGGAGTAGGTTCCCTTTCCCGTTCTACGGATTTCTAAAATATAAACTTTATTACCTATGTGCGGCTAAACAGTAAAACCGACGTTGACAATACCTAGTGTGATGGATATTTTCACAGACAGGACTTTTAAAGGCGCGAAAATAAACGCATAAAAGAATTAACAAGGTACTACAAATAACAACCTGTCCTTACTTAGGTTTTTTTATGTTTTTGCGTGCAATGAAATGTTTTATGTTCTATTTAGTCTGTGCGCACGGCAGGTAATTTGTCACATTTCGCGCCAAATGTGACGCGGCACAAATCTTAGTAATGGCGTTTGGACGCAATTAAAGTGAGAGGCTCCGGCGATGGGCGATGGGCGAAAGCGAGCTCGCGTTGGTGACGCGGTGGCTATTTCTGTGCCCGACGCCCCTTCGACAAATGCTAATGTCCTATAGGACTCCACTCCAGCGGGTATTCCTGTAGTGTCGCGCAGTTCGATTTACAGATAACTAGATATCTATTTTCACTCGCCTTCGTTGAAGCAATGGAGAGTTAATTATATGACTGCGTGAATGTATGAATTTGACTTTAGTTTGTTTAGAAGAATACACGTCAGAAGGATAAGAATTCGATTTCCTTACCACTCCAAAAAATTTAAAAGTATTAACCCAGATCTAGAGTTCGAGATCCTACTTGACGACCTCCGTGTTGCATTTTAAAAGTTGGAGGGCCTGGGTTCGATTCCCGGCTCTAGTCTGGTCTGGTGGGAGGCGACGGCCGTGGCTAGTTACCACCCTTACGACAAAGACGTGTCGCCAAGCGATAAAGCGTTCTGGCAGGACGTGATGTAGAAAACAATCAGGAGTGTGGGTTTACCATACCCCTAACGGGTTAGCCCGTTACCATCTTAGACCGCATCATCATTTTAATGCCTATAAGGCTTAGCTTCTTAAAATCTATATATATATATATATACTTACTGTAATACAGATTGTTATAATGTAGGCGTCCACAAGAAATGATTGTTATGAATTCATCACCTAATATTGCAAAATAGTGATCACGAATTTGTACGAATTTTTCACTTAAAATCAGCAAGACGCTGGGCAAAACCTAATACAATATATTTGTTATTTATGTAATGATCAAATTTGAAAATACATAAACCATTAAAAGGTCTCCTTTATTAAAAGCTATAAGTAATATAGTTTAAACCTAACAAAGTTTGCATAGCGAGTGACTAAGCTCGGAGCATCCTGTTCCCATTGTGATCGGAGTAAGTTAACAAGTTCCATGATGCGTGAATCACCCGCTAAAATAACCGTCCACCAATTGTGCAAGTCAAAATATTCATTATAGATTCATATAAAATTATGTATTCACAAAATACCGCCTGCTTATGGAATAATGATTCAACATAACCTATTAATAGAAATTACTTATACATAGATTATAGGTAATATACGGACAGAAATAAAAAGTTTTTTTTTTTGGTGCGATAAATTATTAATTTATTGATTTACTAGCTGTTGCCCGCGACTTCATCTGTGCAGAATTTCCCGTGAGATTGAGGTTTCACGTGCGGCCAATGCCCCGCTTCAGAAAGTAAGCTACAGGCAAATGTCAAATCGTCAATTTTCGTTTTTCTTAATTAAAAAACATAGGACTTTCATACAAACTTCAAAACCCTATTTTACATCCTTAGGGGTGAAATTTCCAAATTTCCTTTCTGAGCTGACATCTCTTAACTATCAACTACCTACTTGCTAAATTATAGCTTTATACGTACAATAGTTTTTGAGATCTCGTGTTTAATCAGTAAGTACGTCAGTGACCCTTCACTTTTATATATAGATATACAGAAAGATAGAAAAAGTTTTTTTATTTGGTGCGATATATTAAATAAATTACAACTATATGCATAAAATAATTTGACGTAAGATAGATGTGCCTTATGCTGATATCTATATATATTAATAGGTTATGTATTAACAGCTTAGCCAGATAATTCTTTGTTTTTTATTTGTGAAACTATTATAATAATAATAATAAAATGACAACCGGTAAAAATAACAAATGAAAAATGGTCCATGCAGTCTGTTTATTTAAAAAAAATGCCTAAAAGACTGCCATCCTTTTATTAAACAAAAATCGACTTGTAGTAGATAAAATAACAGTTTATCATAGATTCCTAAAGTTAACCACAGCGCATTGCACACCTCTCATCACTCGACAGTAATCAAAAATAATTGTCCAAAACCCAGAATACAGACCACAAAATAACAAAACCCATGTAGATTATGTTATTTCACCCGTTCGATTCTCGATCTCGTTGACGGACTTTAAAAGTTATTCACGAAACGAATTAAAGGATTTATGGTGTAAATAATAAGTGTTGTTTTCGATTTCGTTGACGGCAACGGTAAGCTTGTCAGAGTTTAATCCAGTGAGCCGCGTTGTTCGTCGGGTGACGGGTTCGACCATCCGTGAACTCTATGTACGGTACGCATGTAAATTAATTTTATTTAGACATCTATATGGAGAAAGGCGGGAGACTTCGTATATGGCGGGCGCGGTTTTTTCACGCTTTTCTTGAATTAATGTATTAATTTGGGAAAGGTTTGAGGGAGCCGCGTCCGCGGAGTGCGAAGTTGCCCGCCATTTCTCCCTAAATTCTACATTGCTATAAACTTGACATTGGCTAATCTGTGTAAAGCCATAAAACGAAGAAAAAAAAGACATTATTTATTATTATATATTTATTTATTTAATATAATTACATACAAGTGAGAAATAACATTAAAAAAGATTTCAATACATACTAATATATAAAATAAATAAAAAAATATACGTAAACGAAAAACTGCTGATACAGTTGAAATTTTTAAACCTAACGTCAGAACGTATGTGGTGCGTGAAGAGGTTCTAGGTGTGGTTGTGTTTCTGCTGACTCTACCTCGCCGAAGGATCAAACGCAGGAAGGGGCGGCTCGTCTCGGACCAGTTTGGACCGCACTTGATCGCCTCGCGACTTGCGCACCTCACTGACTTACATTCCAGACACTTTTTATACCTGCAGTACACAATAAACGCCACCGTCGTCATAAATATCGTTAAAGCAAAAGTGTTTGTTCGTATTTTTGTTTGTCCTTCTTATATGCGGCCAAGGAGCGATGGATTGGTGAGATTTTTCGGTTTACTCGCTGCGTAAATACCTGTACTGATAATGGTAGTTTTTCCGCGTGTCTTAAAATTGCCAAAGTGACTCCTATATATAAATACTATTCCAAGTAACACGTCCTAGCAATTTTTTGTATAGGAGAGTGATATAGACTTTGAATAGACCTATTGACATTTTGAAGACCTCTGTAGCGCAGCGCATTTTAGCATTACAAATCGGGAGGTCCTGGATTCGATTCCTGGCTCTTCAGTCGGATGGGGGGCCTTTGTCCGCGACTAGTTGCTGGCTAAGATTTACCGCAAAGCGATTTCGCGTTGCCGTATGATGCAGAGTAGTAACCGTTCAGAAGGATGTTCAGTCCGCAACGCATTCTTACCTCTAACTTTTCGGAGTTATGTGCGTTTTAAAAAAATTAAAATATCACTTGCTTCAACGGTGAAGGAAAACATCGTGAGGAAACCTGCACGCCTAAGAGTTCTCCATAATGTTCTCAAAGGCGTGTAAAGTCTGCCAATCCGTACATGGCCAGCGTGGTGGACTACGGCCAAACCCTTCTCATATTGAGAGGAGGCCCGTGCTCTGTAGTGAGCCGGTAATGGGTTGATCATGATGATGATGATGATGCTGATCACTTAACATCAGGTGAGCCGTCTAAACCTGATGAAGTAAGGCTAAACAGAGTAACGAAGATTCCACCTTATACATGGTTGTGGTGCAAATTCCAAAAAAAACTTTTGTCGACTAATTACTTGTTTTACTACGTTTTTGTCTGCTATCAAATGTTTTTCTCTTTTTCTATTAAAACCTTGAATACTGAATTTTAATCTCAATTATATATTAGTCTCTCAACCTCTAGAATCATTCATTCTCTAAAATCTGCTAAGCAGCTTAGTCGAAAACAAACTCAACTGTAAAAACTGTCATGTGTAAATCGTATAACCTTTTATAGACATAATTTTATGACACAAAACATTCTCATCATCTGTAACCCGCTCTCGTAACATTAGTGAGAGCTGTCACTCATTGCATCACCCAAATGAAAATAAAAGGCCCTTTGCGTCACATCTTTAACAAAAAAAAAACTTAACGCGGGAAAGTTTCGAGCAACTTATGAAGGAAAGGGGTGCCTGCATTCCCATACTAACCTACGTCATTCGAACGCTATAATTTAAAAAGGGTTAAGACAAAAAATCTTAATTCGAAATGACACCCCACATGTGGAGGCATCCGGCCAAAGATACAAGATTTAAAGCCGTACTACAAGTCATTAAAACATCGCTGTCAAGTGAAGAAATCATTTGGACGGTCTCGCGTTTCCTCCCGTATTATTTATCCGGAGATTATAAACAGATGTTATTCGACTATAAATCTTTGTCTCATGGCACATGAAAAGATGTATAGTGCACGGTAATGTACGTATGTACGTTGCTTTATGCGTCAGTTTTCGCTACGGACAGAAATAATGCAAATTTAATGTTCAACGAAAATTAAGTACTACGTTTATTTCAATTCTATTGTTTTGAATTCAAAGCGGTGGAGTTAAATATTGTTTTGCTATTTTATCTCCTTCGGGGCCGGCAAAGATCGATGACCATACATCCTATTCATTCGTGTATTTTTTTTTGTCAATCTATTGTCAAGAATTAATTCCAATTAATTGGATTCCGTTGAAATGTAACGATTTAGTACAAAACAATCCAATACAAGGTTAAGATTTCTTACTATTTAAATATACTATTAAAATAAGAGGTCTTACTATTTTAAGTTAAAAAAAATAATTGTGGTTATTCGCTTAAGATGTGACCTCAGGTAAAATTTTCAAAAAAGAGCCACTATTTCGTGGGTAACACTTAGGAACCATGCATGTATATGTGTAAAATAAAGTTGCCGACAGGCGTTGTAGGGCGGTAGTGAACAAAATGCGATGCTTAAGTTGCAATGGATACGCATAACCACGAAGATCTGATGGACGGTGGTCAAAGGTAGACTATCCAACGCACTAATAACCGTTGGCGTGGATTTTGTAGTCCAAATGCAGTTTTTTTTTCGGACTGACTATTAGCTGTGCTAACCCTATTGGTTGCGACAGCGTAACCGGGCTGTTTGGCGAGCTTCGGAAAGAAGCTCTGCCAGAAGAAATGTTGAGCCCTAGAAGGGTCCTTAGAGCCCTAGACGTTCCCTTAGTTTCTTGAGCCTTAGGCTCGAAGAAACTAAGGAAACGTCTACCTTAGGGCCTCCTGTGTGAGTGACGTTTGGAATAACGGAGGGGTCGGACGGTGAGAACCACATACAGTGAAATTAATTCTATCCATTGCAATTAATACGTTAATGCTATCTCTGGAAGATTATATTCTTCCGTAGATAATGGCATCACATAACTCAGGATAAAGATCACAATGTCATGATACTGACAGGTCTTGGAGCATAGACAAAATCCATTTTTGGCACACGCTAAGTGCTAAACGCCACTTGCGATTAACTTACCGGTTTTCTCTCGAAAGATTTGTGACTCTAGGAAATAAATACCCGCTAACGCACTGCGGTTTTTGATTGCGTTTATTTAAAGACCGCAACTTTAGTGGACACGATATAAAATCGAGCAACCAGTATCGTTTGGGAGTGATCGAATTGTATTCTCCATAATCGATAAAGTCCTAAGGTGCTGGAGTGAAGATCCAGATGTAGATCCACATGGGATATTAATAAAAGCCGTAATAAGTGGCGATTGGTAACCTATTGCCTGGAACCTACGCCCATCGATTGAGATGATGATGATGATGAGGAGCTCACACTTCAACAAGATCTTCTTTTTTTTAATTTTGTAGTGTTCGCACTAACAGACCGACTAATGGACATAGTCTGTCAGTGCCCACAGCTGGGCACAGGTCTTCTCTTCCGACACAAAATCATAAAAACTAAACTAAAAAAATCATAACCAATCCGTAGTGGAGTAAAGGAAGCTTCCCTCTCGTGAAATTTTATAATAAAGCCAAAGTAAGCGATGGCTGCGAGATAAAGCAGGGCTTGTAAACTAATTGGATATTTTATACTGCCAAAGAGTTAGGTCACGATCATCTCGAATCAAGATATCGACAAATCGATTGTGGCTGCGATAACTGTATAGTAGCACGATTTTATCACCCGCTTAGCCCATCCGAGAAGCTAATAAGTAATAACGAACGCCCGGCCAAGATGGATGAAACGGTTTCATAACGTTCCCAGATCGAGTTGGCGCGCTTTTACAGCTGCCGATTTTTTTTCTACACAAGAATTAGGATAATAGGTATTCGTGTCCTCATTGCATTCGACTTGGATAATTTAGTGTTTGTGTCCTCTTTGACTTTAATCGGAGACAAACAACTGCACTCACATTTTTAAGCAGACCAAAACCAAAACCAAATTAGGTTCAAAAACCACGCATTAACTAGGACTTTAGTGTAAAACAGTCTATTCCAAAAAAATGTGATAAGTAGATAATAAAGTAAATAACGCCGCTACAAACGAAATATGATAAAAATATACCTAGATCATATAAATATTGTTTATAGTAGTACAAACATAATATACTTATAATGACTTCTTTTTTAGATACCGATGTGTACATAAAAATAACAGAAAAACAGGCGCAGAAAAGTTGGAGGTCCTGGGTTCGATTCCCGGCTCGAGTCTGGTTTAGTCGGAGGCTTCGGCCGTGGCTAGTTACCGACAAAAACGTGTCGCCAAGCTATTTAGCGGTGCTGCTGCGGTGTCGTGTACAAACCAATTAGGAGTATGTGTTTAACATACCACTAACAGGTTAGCCCGTTGCCATCTTAGACCGCATCACTTACCATCAGGTGAGATGCCTTCAAAGGCTAACTTGTGGTGTATAAAAAAAAACAACAATATAATTTACATTTTTAATACAATAACCAGAACTAAAGAGAACAACCATAACCCATTATTCTTTTTTTTTCAGTCAGATATAGATAAAATTTCACAAATAATCGAATAAAGTCAGTGTGTAGTCAAAACGATAACGGCCGGACTACCGTTCGCCATTTGCATTTTCTTTTAGGCGGTAAAAGAAAATTGTCGCCTTTTCCCGCGCTTTTATGTAATCGCAATCTATTGAGAAAGCAAATCATTAGAAATCGTGATCATTTCATATTTCCTTTTTTTTTTGCGTTCGACTTGAGTGTACTTCTAAATCTATAAATTATGACTTTTCCTTGTATTTTTAGAGAGCTATACATCTAATCAATAATTCTGAAGATTTGAATTCATTTCGTCAAATAAAGACATGTTAGGTTGTAAATTATGAACCCTTCTCATATTGAGGAGACCCTCGCAAGTTTGGCCATAGTCCACCACGCTGGCCATGTGCGGATTGGAAGACTTCACACGCCTTTGAGAACATTATGGAGGCGTGCTGGTTTCCTCACGATGTTTTCGTTTACCGTTAAAGCAAGTGATATTTTAATTGTTTAAAAACGCACATAACTCCGAAAAGTTATAGGTGCGTGCCCGGTTTCGAACCCCCGACCTCTGACTAGGAGGCTGACGTCCTAACCACTAGGCTATCACAGCTTTACGAGGCTATCACAGCTTTCAGAAGCTTATCAGCAAATGATGATATAGGAGTAATTTTCGTATAAAGAAAGCCCACTGCTATAGTTTTGAGCTATATTGCGATTTCATATTTCACAAGCAGGTATATTATCATAAAACGATGTAACCATCAAAAATGTCTCACCCGGTGTGGAATTCGTGACGTTTTATTAAATTCTTATTTGGCAGCGAGTGTTGGGCGGCGAGGCACGCGAAGTCGGGCTGTGCACGCTAGCGTCGCTCGACGAAACACTATTGTGTCTATTCTAGAATTTAAATAGTCTTGAGTAAAATATATAACTAGTTAATACACGGCTGGATTCTTGTGAATTAACGTCGGAATATGTCTGATTAGTTCCAATCATAGTCACTTTGCGTGTGTGTCGTGCTGAGTGCGAGGAAGCTCATGATTAAGTCTCCCGAATGGATTCAAAATTTGTCTGGTATCATCATCATCATTATTGACGTCCACTGCTGGACATAGGTCTTTTGTAGGGAGTTCCAATGGCCACGGTCTTGAGCCGCTTGTATCCAGTGGCTCCCTGCGACTCGTCAGATGTCGTCTGTCCACCTAGTTGGGGGTCGACCAACGCTACGTTTTGTCTGGTATACTCTGACGAAAATTCACGGGGGTAAAGACGTGTTTAATTTTGATAGTTTTGTGTTTATTGTTGAATGCAAGCTACGTTTGTAAATTATATTTTTAAAATATAATTGAAATTCGTCTTATCTGAGCTGTTTGCATTTATCACTCTTAGACTTTGCAGTTTAAACTAGCTTTCACACTTCTTTGTTTGGTTCACTAGTCTCTTTGTTTCTGAAAATCAAGTTCTTTTTAGTTAACGTAGTTCTTAGGACAATTTGAAGTGATGTTGGTACGGTAATCTGTAGCTGATGAAATTTTAAGGTATTTAAGGTAAAAATTGGTCTAACTCTTTTCTTTTCCACGGGGTTATAGATGAAAAGAACACAATTTTGACCTGCCTATTAAGTATATTTCAGAGATGTGAGATTAAACTATCAGTCTAGGATCTGTATCCTTTTTTGGTCAGAAGAAAGGATGATTTTTTTTACCAATATTTCAAGGTGCGACGCACCCAACATTTGATTGACGCGTTCGCAATACCTTGTAGTAGAAGGCAAGCGCCAGTTTTTTTTTAAAGAGGTACTTACTTCATAAAACTATGTCAATCTCTTCCTGACAACAGTTTGATCAGCCATAGATTTGCCAAATGTAATAATCCTAGGGCTTTCAATGTCAGACCCTACATGAATCCAAATGCAATACCTTAAATGGAGTGACAAGTGACATTTTCATTTCAATATGTGAGCGATGCTCGAGTTCTGTTAAACATTGTGAATAGATCAGAGGTTAATACAAAAATTTTTCTTTGCAGATACGACAGCGCCTTACGTGTTGTACAAAGATGGAGTGGAACGCGCTCCACCGGGCACGCAGTGGGGCGGTGCGGTCCTGGACGGAGGCTACCAGGCAATGCAGCACCAGAGCCCGGGCGGACCCTCGCCACAGCCGGAGCCGCAACTCGCGTCCCCGGCACCCTCACCCTACCCCCCGGCGCCCCCGCCTACCGACCCCTCGGCGGACGAGGCCGCACAGCAGCTCGCGCAGCAACAGGCGCAGCAGCAGGCGCAACAGCAGGCTCAGCAGCAAACTTCTCCCGAGCACATGCAAGTCGAGCAGCAACTACAGAATCAGTCACAAGCGCAGCCTTCGTCGCAAGACCACCTTGACAGGACTCCGTGCTTCGTCTCCCAGGCAGACTTACAACAGCAGTATGCCACGCCCTATTTCAAGGAGACCAGACCTACGAGCCATATGCTAGGCACCGGGGGCTTCCCTTTACACTACCTGAAGCAGAACGGCGGAGTGCTGTCCCTGGAAGGCCCACTGGATCAATACGCCGCGCCCGACCTGCGCCACTTGCCGGACATCGTCCAGCCCGAGCCACCCAAACCACGAAAGCACAACCCCAACTCCGAACTCCGCCTGTTCAAGTGCCTGACTTGCGGAAAAGATTTCAAGCAGAAATCCACCCTTCTGCAGCACGAGAGGATCCACACGGACTCTAGGCCGTACGGGTGTCCGGAGTGCGGAAAGCGGTTTCGGCAGCAGTCCCACCTCACGCAGCACCTGCGCATCCACGCGAACGAGAAACCGTACGCGTGCGTGTACTGCCCGCGCTCGTTCCGGCAGCGCGCCATCCTCAACCAGCACCTGCGCATCCATTCCGGTGAGAAGCCATATACGTGCGGCGAGTGCGGCAAACATTTCCGCCAGAAGGCCATCCTGAACCAGCACGTCCGCACACACCAAGGCGAGCGCTATTCACACATATATGCCCCGCCCCCCTCCCCGCGCGCGGCGCCCGCAGCGACGCGCCACCGCGGCCCTGCCGGCGCCGCGCGCGCTCCCCGCCGCCCCGAACCCGTTCGACTCGGTCTCGCATCCATTGGCCTTCCTAACAGACAAATTCTCGGTCCCCTCGTCGCTCGCTAAGCGAAGGGCGCTCGCGAGACGCGGAACCGATCGCCGGACGCTCCTGTAACCGTCCTCAGTTCGATTAACCCACTCGTCGATAATCCGAATGACGAACAATCCGACTAGTAACTGATCAAAATGTTAAATTCTTGCAGACGTGTCGCCGCACCTGATCTTCAAAAACGGGACGACACCGACGTTGTGGCCGCAGGATGTCCCGTTCCCTCCCGATGAAAACAAGGAGGAGGTGCAGTCGACCTTCGGCGACGACGGCCCCAACGGCGACCAGCGCGGCTCATGCTTCTCCCCCGGAGACACGGCGCAGTACCCCGCGTACTTCAAAGACACGAAAGGCCTCAACCACGGCGTGTTCGGATCCAGTCTGTCGCTCCAATACCTGAAGGGCGGCAAACTGCCCGACGTGCTGGGCGGGCGGGCGATGCCGCTGTACGTCCGCTGTCCGATCTGCCAAAAGGAGTTCAAGCAAAAGTCAACGTTGCTGCAGCACGGCTGCATACACATAGAGTCGCGGCCGTACCCGTGCCCGGAGTGCGGCAAGCGCTTCCGGCAGCAATCGCACTTAACGCAACACCTCCGCATTCACACGAACGAGAAGCCCTACGGGTGCGTTTACTGCCCGCGATTTTTCCGGCAGCGGACGATTCTCAACCAGCATTTGCGAATCCACACCGGCGAGAAGCCGTACAAGTGCACGCAGTGCGGTAAGGATTTCAGGCAGAAGGCGATCCTGGACCAGCACACCCGGACCCACCAGGGCGACCGGCCGTTCTGCTGCCCGATGCCCAACTGCCGGCGGCGGTTCGCCACCGAGCCGGAGGTGAAGAAGCACATCGACAACCACATGAACCCGCACGCGGCCAAGGCGCGGCGCGCGGACGCCAAGACGCCGCGGCCGCTGCCGCCGGCCGCCGCGGTGGTGAAGCCGGAGCTGTACTTCCCGCAGTGCTACGCGCCGCCCTTCCAGCAGTTCCCCGCCGCCGAGTTCAAGCCGACCGTGGGGCCGGGCGCGGCGTGCCTGCCCGCGCAGTGACCCGCGCCCCCGCGGTGGCCACACCCGCCGCACGTGCCGCACGCGCCGCACACCCCGCACCACGACCTCTACATCACCGACCGCCTCTACAACTAAGCCGGGCGGCTCGCGTGCGCCGTCTAAGTAAGCATCAGTATACGACTCGCAGCCGCGAGCTTTAAAAACTACAAACGAGATGAATTGTTAATCGGATCGCTGTAAAACACGCTTCGGTCTGTAAATAACGATATTCTTTATACTCCATCGAGGGTCTGTCGCGAAAGTACAGTTGGAGACTGTGTACACCATTAATAGTGTTACCGTTCAGAAAGCGAGTATAGATAGCATTTTTGCCCAGTAATATTAAGTTACCACGTAAGAGTTAGGTTTCTCGACGGTTCTTCAGTCGAGGCGGTCGATGTGGCCGTCAAAATCTAAGCGAATCGAACCAGAGATTAGATTTAAAACTCTTCGTTGAAATATAAAGATATAAGATTTGCTCTTTTACCACATTACAACAGTATTTCGCGATGAATGCTTTCGGTACATCGTTGTGCCTATTTGTAATAAATATACATATTTTTTTAGATATTACGTTAATTTTATTTAGAAATGTTAGGAATATACAATCTGGCAGTTATAGTGAGGTGAGAAAATTGAAGGAACGATGCTCAAAATTCCTCTTAAGTTAATATAGTTATAATCGTTAAAACTCAGTCCGGAACGCGTTGGAGAAAAAACGAAACAGTAAAGCAGAAGGAAATTATAGCAAGAATGTAAACCAAAAACGTAGGTTACCTATTGCCATCAAACATGTTTTTTGTTAGTACTTACCAATAATCTGTTACTTATATGAAAGATGTGAGACACTGTAGGTGCCAAATAATTTGATAACTTGGTTTTATTCCGTCGGGCGTGGAACTATAGGCCTAGTTTAGGTTGTTACCAGTTTTTTCAACGATATGACATTTGAGAGATGCATTTAGGACGTGGAAAGGGTCAGACTGAGAAAGGACTGTGATAGCTAGGTAGGTTAGGCGTCTATTTCGCTCACTTAGCATATAAAAATTCGTGTAATGTGACGAAACGTGATTGAAAATCCATTTTGGAGTCGAGTGAATGTTTTAAACGTTTTTTTTTTTTCGTTTTAGCTTCCTTTTAATTGTGTCGACTCGAAATTGCCAAACATAAATTTTTTTATTCAAGATCACACACTACACTCTATGTGCCGAACGCAATAATATTTCCTTATATGCGTCGTATAAAAATTCGTTATATTCGTCATTTAATAAGAAACGTGCATGCTGCTGATGTCATTCGCATTCAAGTGTTGAATGATGGGTTTAAAAATAAAAACTATTGAAAATTTAATAAAACTTCACTTTACTTTTCGCGCTTGTGAAGTCAACATCTCCTGAGGATGATCGGGTGTCGGGTTGTAAACGTGCGTAGAAGTTCTAGTGGAAGGTTTTGTCTGGTGTTACATTATACAAATCTCCCGGTTGTCGGCGGAATATAGCAAATTATACTTGCTGTTTATTGTTTATCATGGACTTCCGCAAAGTAACGCCTGCTTCTATTCATTATTGAAAATGTAACAGCTGACTCAAGTTTGCTACTTATTTGGCTACTGCTCGTTATGGAACCGATCGATCTTCATTCGATCTTCACAAATGTGTATGGGACACTAACCAAAAGTCCTATCAAATAAAAATAAACTTACAAATCGGTAACAAACCACCATAACTCTACAATTCTTACATACAGGTTATAGGAACCTATGTCATCTTAAAAGTGGATTAAAAATTTGTTGCGCTCGGCACGGGAGGCTTTTAAGCGCGACCAGGAGTTCTGTTCGACCGGAGATAATGGCGCTAATCATTTCAATGTAAATCTCTGAACTGAACTAAAATGACAGATCAATAAGAAGTACCCATTATTATAAACTGAGAACGAAATACACTTGTGACGTAGGCATATTTTACATGTGATGAGAACTGTCACTGTTACACTTGAAAAACAAAATGTAACACTTATTATACACCTGTCAATTTAGTGTTGTTTAGAGATTTCCATACTACAGAGCTCTAGTGTGCGATCTTTATTGTTTCTAAATTTTTAATGAAAATTTTCATTTGTTTTTGCCAGCCCTTCACGCCACGTGACTGGCTGGCGTCTTGACTGATTCGATAAAAATTATAATACTTGAGTGAGATTAGCGAATTTTACCAATTAGGTAACGCGTGTGATGGCGCAAAGTGCTTTTTGATAGGTGCGTGGTGTCGGGATTGGAGTGAGGATATGCCAGAGAAATGTTTTACTTAATTTTTAACTTAGACTATCGTCTTTCGAATTACCAAGCAATTCGACCATTCATCGCGAAATAAACTTAATTTTAGGAAGAATAAAGATATATATGAATTTGCGAGCTTGTCGGAGCGTTGCGTCGTCTAGCAAGGCCTCTGTCATTTCGCGTCCACAATAGATACAGGTAGACTTAGAAACTCCACGTTTATTTGAATACAAACTGGTATTACTTCGGCTACACACGAATCTCTAAGTAAAACTAAATAAGGAGAGCCCTATCTTTTGTCTTTTTAATCATTATAGACACGATAGCATAACATCCAGGCTTAAAAGTTCTTAAAGAGCGGGTTGTAGGTAATATACAAATCAGCCGAGCATTAAATACGTCAGAGAAATAAAAATGTTGTGCAAACTAACTTCAACCAAAAAGTTGTTTAGTCTCGCGTTGCTTTCAAGCATTATTAAAAGAAGTTTAGTTCATTTAAGAGATTTGTGTACGCCCGAATCAGCACTAGTGTAAAATTAGTTTCCAGCAGAGAAATGATATATGAAATATATCAGCTTTGTTAAAATGTCGTTTTAAAGCGCCCTTTCGAGTCTCAGTGACTATAAACTGTGTTACGGTGGCGGGGCGCTCCGTCAGGCTCGTCGACGTTTTATCATCTCTATTTGCATCTATAGACGACTTATATAGCTTATTTTTACGATATTATTGTGATGGTTTCGTTTTCCTACCGCATAAGGAATGTTATGTATTAACTAGTAGTGTAATAGAGTGCAAGTGGGGCATTGGAGTCACAAACACTCGGATGAAAATTATTATGATTTGTCACCGTGCAAGGTGGCACGCAATATTATTTTTAGTGGAATCTGTAAATTAAACTCTTATCAAATTTGCGCTCATTGGACAGTTATGGAAAATTATACGCTGACCAGTTTTGAATGCTGACATTTTATAATAACGAACTGCATTACTTTACATCAATAATCATGCAGGCCTACCAAATATTAAAAGATACTTGGATTAAAACTCACACTCAGAAGGAGGATTGCTATTAAATAATATTAAAAGAAAAAAACTCTCAGACAGAATAAAAAAACTCTTATCATCGTTATATTTCTATTCACTTCTGATAAGCATGAGACAAACACTTACGTCTCTCTATCAGTGACTTTTTTACAGGATTCTAATAATTGAAATAATCAATGATCAATAAGCAAATTCGTTGACTAGATCAGCGTTAAGAAACAGTGTTATAGTCATCTTTTAATAAGCCCTTTTTATTATTAATAGTAAGAATCAGACGAGATAACTTTAGATTTTTTTTCGAATCTTTTGTGACACTTGCGAAAATAATCGGCTGGAATTAAAACCGAAGCTAATTGGTTCATTCACTTACAAATCTTCTACTTTGTTCCTGAATACCTCTCCAACGGTGTTTAGGTAACCTTAGATTCGGAAATATTTAAAGCTGAATCTAAATCGTAATCGCTATCAATTTTTTGACAACAAACTAACAGATACATTTCAGAAAATTAACATTTGTTTTTACAACAGACTAACAGATTCATTTCAGAAAATTAACAATGAATGGTAAGAGTTTGAAAATAACAATGTCAAAAAGTATGGATTCAAAACTGGAAGGCAATTCCGTCGATTTTACGTTTCTAATTGTTTTTCCTATCAAACTTTTGGAGGTTTACAAATCAAAAAAAAAAAACGACAAAAATAAAACACCATTATAGAAGAAAATTTGATACAGTTATCTTCCGTGACTAAAATTTTCCACAGCATATATTGTGATCCTCCTAAGGGCTTGAGTACCGCTCCCGAGGTATACACATACAATAGACTAGAAATCAGTTTTTAAAGGTCCCAATTTTCTTCTCTGGCTACGTTTACCGAGCATTCGACGAAGAATTAAATAATAGAAACGAACAATAGAGCTTATTTCAATAAATTAATATTGAAATGAGTATACAATCTCTAAACAACACTAAATTGACATGTCAATAACTAAATTAAGTAAATTAATTCTAAATACCTAAACAGCACCCCCGCATTTTACATTGGGGTAGTAAAACCAGCTATCCTTTTTAACAAAGATTGTAAAAAAAACGCCCCTTTTAGAACTGTCAATTTAGTTTGTTTAGACATGTATGTACAGCCGAATTAATAGTTAGTGATATTGTCTATGTTGCAACTTGTATTATATTTTAATGTCACAGTTTATAAGCATAACTTTGCCGGGGATATATTTCGGGATCTAATAGAATAAGAAAAGGACAGAAAAAAAAGAAATAAAACAAAAATTTCAATGGTTAGATATAACATTTTTCACATTGGCTAAACAGACACGCCACTATACAAATAAAGCAGTCTAATAGAGTTTTTATACTGATTGTCTTTGTACAAGAAAAAAGTGTTATAGTTTAACTTCTGTAACAAATAATACATACCTGCCACTATATATATAATATACTCTGAAAAAGTTCTGCATATAAACTTGTTTATCCGAACACTTGTACCATAGACAAAGTCTTCGTTCGAATACAACCGCCAATAACGAATGTGGCCAGACGAAAAAATTATACCTTAAATATTTTAATTATACACACCACAATACAGCAGCCTTAACAATAATAGTTATAAGTATTTTTATACAGTTTACGATTATATATTTCTGTTATAAGCCGACGGGAGCGGCGCTTGGGGCCGTAGCAAGTTTGAATACATACATACAATACAGTGCCATAGCCGAGAAATAACCTCAAATTTATACTTATTAGATTTTTATACCGAATACAAATGGATTTAATTTTTAAATATAAACAAAGGTGATTAAGTATACAGAGATTAAAGATGATATTTTATACATTTATTACAAACAATATTATTAAAGGTAAAATGTGGAATAGTCTTAAATTATAGTGTCGTATAGGTGGTATTGCTACGTGCTAAGTACCTAAGTATCTTGGAAACAGGTTTCATGTAAGTTAAGCGAGACGCGAGTGGTGGAAAATTGAATACCAACATTGTGACATCAATTTTTCTGAACTTTTCCTGTGTCTCCATACAAAATAGGGTACGTTGATTTCAATGGTTTAGCGACGTAATTTGTATCACCCTGGTTTGTAAATACATATCACATTTAAGCAGGCAGTGTTGCAAGCTCAAAACGTCTTTATTACGATTATTTTATGAATAAGTAAAAAGAGGTAGATAAAATTCCGTTCCATAGTTGATATACCATGAATACATGTGAAGCGCAGTGCTATCTGAGAGGGTATCAAAGGTTTGGAATTCCCTTCCTGCTTCTTGAGGGCAACTGCGTAGGGGATGTTACCGCGCCGTTAAAACGTGTAATCGCGTGTGATTTATCTGTCAACCTCTTTTCACTTGTAACAATATTGTCAACTCATCATTTCCATGTTGAAAAAATATATATTTAAACGACCTCGTAGACCAGAACAGGCGTTTTAAATTTTTTGTTTTAAAGAGACTCCATTTATATATTATTAAAAATATGATATTTATGTAATGATTCCGCAAATATTCTGTTAGCATTGCTCACTATTTCGTTACGTTTTTTGCTCAATTACTCGTGTATGGGATAAACATTATACTTTTTAGCTTTTAAACTGTCGTGAATGGTATTATCGCAATGAATTATCAATACGGCTAAAACTTCTCGAGTTCGTGAACTCGCGCATCTAAGTTTTGCTTGAACCAGGGGGGAGTTGTAATCCTCTCACGGAATTTAACGTAATACCTGTGGACTCACATAGAAGAGGTTTTTTGACGTGATTCTAATTTTCAGCTTCAAGTAAAAGATATCTCGAATAATGGTTCGCAACAAATCTGGCAAACGAGTTTACACCGTGTTTATATTTCATTGGAACGTTGTACCACAGTTTTGAGATATTATGGAACGTAAAACTGTGCCTATACTCTCTGTAACATGTATTAGTTATCAACATTTATGTATCATTAAAATATTTTTGTATAATACTTATTAGAGAGCACGGTTTTGCTTTTCTTTCGATACTATTTGTTAAGCTTGAGTTATTCTTGTCAGTGAAAATTGTATAATGTAGCAGAAAATCAGAGAGATGTTATCACCTCTAGAGCTAACAATACCTCGCTTATTTTTCCTGTTAAACATATCGTCTGGGAGCGTTGAGCAATAATGTACTAAGTTCTAGAGACGTCGCAATACAAATTGTTGTATGCGTAGTAGCCCATTGAGCTGATGACATATGTATCAGTAAGGCTATTAGCAAAAGCAAATACATAGTACCTTACAGAGTAATACACTACTACTCTTTCAAAAGTTAAGGAATATCATTCATCGTATTACTGATACTTAAAAAGGAATTAATATTCAACGCAAAACGTTCTATTAATAAAATAGTTACGAGTACGTACGTGTAATCAATAGGCGGTTCTGTTTCTCTAGAAGTGATAACATCCCATGGAAAAATACAAACGGATTTCGATATTAATTTTTAAAACAAAACCGATGATCATGTTGAATTATTTATGCTAAATTACGCATTTGCCGTCCGTTATTGTTTTTTTTTTTTCTACATTTTTCGTTAAAATCTTGATCATTATTCATTTTGAAGCATGCTTATCTAATTTGCTGCCACTGACATTTAGTTAGGTCCGTACCATGTTCCTAGCATTCAACACACGTAATCTTTATTTATAGCTCCAACAGCCGTTACTTTTAATTCTTTCAATATCTTATGGACAAAGTTTTCAGAAGTGGGATACGTCGGCACTGCCCTGTCAGGCTGTCAGATTTCTAATATTCCCTGTATTATCTAATATGGGGAATATGAATTAATAGATGTAAGATTACCGAATTCTGTCACTACCTCTTTTTGGCTCCCCCATTTTGATCCCCCATTTTACGCAAATGAAGATGAATTATGAAAAAAACATTCTTACTGTTCTTTTACGATACAATGGGTTGCACTAATGGTGAACTATTCTACCGTTCAAACTGACTAGGGCGATTTGCTTATGCCTGTGGAAGAGTCTTATCCATCTGTTAAACCACCTTTACGGACATAGCTCAGACAAACATTTTATACAATAGTGAGCCATGGGAATAATTATCATCGTCAGCTTATGATTACCCCGTAGCTGAGCAAGGAGCCTCCTCTCTCATGGGATTAAGAGTTTAAACCTTGCTATAATAAAGCAATAAAAGAGTTAGTTTTTATATCTGCCCAAAAGTCTATGTCATCATCATCATCAGCCAACATTAATCCACTACTGGACATAGGCCTCTTTGAAGTAGCGCCAACTCTCCGGCTTTTCGCATCCAGTCGATGCCTGCCACTTTTCGGAGGTCATCCACCTGGCCGGAGGACGGCCCACACACCGTTTGCCGAGATGTGGTCTCCACTCGAGGACCTTCCGACTCCAACGTCCGTCAGTTCTCCGACAAACGTGACCAGCCCACTGCCACTTCAGCGTGCAAGCCCTTCGAGCTATGTCGGTTACCTTCGTTTTTTGCCGAATCAAAGTCTATGTACTCTCTGCGAACTTTGTCCATAACAGATACAGTATGGCAATTATAATTTGTACTATATCCTATTTTAATTGTGCTTTTTATAACAAATGGAATCAAATTCCGATGCAATTTCTATGTTAACTGTGCTTAGTAGGTATGAAACTACAAGTTATATCTTACTTTATATTAGTAATAGTGAGTGCTACCCGATTATGTATACTTACTTATTTTTTAAGTTGTTAACAAATAAAAGGAGAGATTAAGATTGCATTGTCAAAAATATACTTTGCATTAAATAATTATTATCAAGAAAGCGTCAATTGTATCAAATACAATGTTTAAGTAAAAATAAAAATAATCAATGCTAAGCTTAAAAATTAATTTAGTTAAGTTTCTCAGGTTAATAAAACTTAGATAAAATATCTACCTACTTCAAAGTTAAACGCATTTGCAATGGCGACGAAAAATAATGTGTGATTTATTTACGCACTGTAAATAAATAGATTTTATTTTGTGCGTAAAAATCTTGCCTGCACGAGTTTTTTACCCGAAATAGGGTAATTAACGAGACAAAGTTGACTATGAAGACTGACAGCCTGAATTGTTTGGGGCCATAAATGACTCCCAATGACTTGCCACCATTTTCACCTAAGCCTTATTAACCTAAGTAAAGAGTATAGATGATTTGGAACTCATTGTGTAGCGGTATGTTTTTTTCTAACTAGTCGCCTACCATGACGACCTTGGAACCTAAAAACTTCAAATTTAGGAACACAGTAAACAATGCTGCGAAATTAATAAAATTAAAAACAATTGTAAAAATTAAAAGTAAATTTAATGAAAATGTCACTAAATGGTAGCCGGCTAGTTCCAATTCCTTTATAATAAAATGCATTTATTAGTGATCTCAGGCATGTAAAATCTATTTTACTCGTAAGAAATATTTGGCAAAATTTGTAAAGTTTTACGTGTTTCCAAACCAACCGATTATGTAGTGTTTAATTTTTGAAAAATAGTTCGGTTGTGCTGAAAGGGACTGCTTAAAAAAACTGGTTTTATTTATGTAAAAGACATTCGGAAGTTTAATTGCACTTGTAAATAAATAAGCAGTCTATTAATGTAAACGAGGTTGATCGATTACTTTGAAAATTGCCTTCTGATTAAAGAGAAATTTTCGTTACGTGCAAACTATAAATTTAATTTTTAGCAGCATTATATTTAAACAAAAACCCAAAAATAAATTGAGCTGAATATAATAAATTTTATTATTATTTTTCATGTATATTTCATATTTAAAATAACTTCAGTGAAAATTAAAAGTTCTCATTGCCAATGCGATTTAATACCGCAAAAAGGGTCGTTAATTTAAAAATTAATTTTGCTGCTAAAGTTAAATATCATGACATTTTTTCGTTACTCTGTACGCAAAGCTTTAAATAAACTACAGTTTTAAGATTAATGCAATGCCATCGTTTTCGCAATTTTCTCTTCGGAAAATGGCGACTTTATTTTAGTCCAATACGGTTTAATTAAAGTTTTGTGAGGCAGAACTTGTGCCATTGATCTTAATATTTTACAGAATTTCGGTCAACCTCCGTATTTATTGCTAATTTCCAATGGTCATACAATATACAAAAATTGTGCATGCGGTTATATGTGACAACCATTTACAACTCTTAATAGTTAAGTACCTATATTTAAATAATATTTTATTTTAACCACTCTTCTGTACATCTAGAGAAAAGATTAATATTTTGCTAGTTTAAAAATTTTAAACATGGCAATAACTTTTCGTGAACGTGCACAATTTATTACATGGTAACCCTTTAATAAATCGAATGTAATTTAATCTATCTCTATATAATATAATATACAAACCAACCACGCGTAGTTAAGTAAAAGGAACGTATTTTTTTTGATAGTTGGCTACGAATTATTTAATCGTCTTCCATTTTTAATGTAGTCTTTATTACCATGTGAGGTTTGATATTATGTTTCAGCTGGTTTTTCAGTTGTCGTTCCTGGTTATTTGCACTACATTATATAGTTTTAAAAATTATTAAATAACGCAGTTACTGCGTTTGAGTGCAATACACGTTTGTTTCAGCGTTAAATTGTGTATTATATTTTTAAAATAATTATTGCTTAGACCACTTATTAATTTTGCTTGAATCGTTACAATAGCTACTCAATACATTTACAATCGCAAACAAGCTGAATTCACGCTAAATTTGTCACAAAATTTCATGAGTAGAGGTACATACAATTTTAGAACAACTGCCTACTTTTCACAGATTTTTTTAAAGAGTTGATTATGTACAACTTTAAAACTAAAAAAACTTTGTGGATTCCATGTCCATGAAACTTGTTATTCAACTTGTTTGGCGTACTATCTGTATGACTGGCTCCTGTAACGATTCCCCTTGTGTAGGTATACAAATAATTGGTAGCCAACATGGATGGCCTATTATTTTTACTGGGACGCATTGGCGTCCAGCTTACACTGCCACTCTCGCCAACCGCTGTCACAAATATATAAAATAAAAATAATTAAAAAAACAAATAATAATTAAATAATTAATTTTTATCACAATAGAGACTTGTTGAAACAGTTCCACAGTAAAATAAGAAGTTGTTGAATTTTTTATAAAAGATAAAACATATTAGAATATAATGATCTTGTAGTCTGGATTGATTTTTTTTGTGAAAGATTTTATTAAGTAGAACTCACAACGTCCAAAACGTGCGTCGCCAATTCAGCTTATTTTTGCTACAATACTTATTTACTAACAATAAATGTTTACTTATACCGATATAGTACAATAGATATACAGATTTTACAAGATATACAATAGATTTTTATACAATAACAAGCCGTGATATACTTATTACAAAGATTTTTTTTATGAGGAGCGTAATAGGCGGCGCAGGTCGGACGTAAGGTTTCAGTAAAATGGGTGCTGTTATATTATTACTTGTACATATTTATTGTAATATACGACAATAGACTGGTAATTTTACACTGTTGTTAGGTTTCTACAGAGGTATCCACCGGGGCTGGCGGGATTCGACGTCGTTTTGTGCGCCTTTCTGTCGAACGGCACAATGTTATTTTGTTTTATTGTCTTCCGCCGATAGTTTTGTACTCATGTGAATATTATTTTTATCGCGAGATTCTATTGAGTTTCTAAAGATACGTTGCTTGAGTTTCCTTTAGATGAACCGTCAACTGACTTTTCTCTATCATACAATATAATGGATAGAAGAAGGGGAAGATTTTTTAGCTACCTGCTAAAATTTAACGTGAGATTTCATTTTACAAGACGGATATCTAGTATAGAAATTGTGGAAATCATATGATCTACCCTAGTAGTGGGGGGCAAAAGCTCTTGCGTTTGAATTCGATTAAGTAAGAGACTAGTACCTGAATACCCCTATTGTTTACAATATAAGGGTGTTATTAGGAGTATGTATAATAATAAATCAGTATCTTATTATGAAGAATGAAATCGAAGAGTCTCTAATGTTATACACCCCTGTTTTCTCACAGGTCATATAATATATAGATTCAGCAACTTCCGCAACTCGTCTAGAACCCTCGTCCTCTAGTAGATACCAGATCGTCATTCCAACACATTGGAACTTTTACAGCCTTCGATCTTCAGCCTAGCAATATTATCAAGCAATTTCACATAAAAGACACTAGATTTTTAAGGAGTGACTTATTTCTGTTTTGGAATCAAAAATAAATTTTCAGGGCATTAAATCTTTGAGCAACGCCCATTGTAAACTCGTGTGGTTTACCATTCCCTATATAACCATACATACGTAGCAAGCTTTCTAATATGAGGAAATCCGTAGAAGCGCCATAACTACCGAGATAGCTCGACGGGTTGCTAAGCCAATAGAGGCTCTAAAGAAAACTTGGTGTCCCAAGATATTGGAGTATCAACACCGCATCGAAAATCCCTGGTGGAAGTTTTTAACTATACACGTGACATTAGTAAGTCAAAAGGTCAACTAGATGAGGCAAGAAACCGTGAAGTGTGGAAGCCTCTACAACGACCTATGTAGAACAGTAGTACAATATTTTTCGTTCTCTTCAACGTTATATAGGCACCGTCAAGATCAAAACTGGTGATGAAATATGATTGTTTTTTTACACCAGTTTTGTATGGAATCATTATATGGCTTTAAAATTCGTCTTCCGTCAGCCCCGCCCACATGTTACAATAGAATATATTTTCTTACATACAATGACACCGAAATAGACTATACGCAATTGATTTTAGACAATCCCAGAATACAAGATCGAACTTTTTACACACAAGAGTTCAAACAGATTTTTCATTTCCGTTTATCCATACGTTTAGTTCTTCAAAAGCAGTTGGTTGCGATATGGTCACAGAGATCCAGGCGAAAAATTTAAACGTTGGCATATTAAAAAAAAAAAGGTAAAAATTGTAAATATTTTTTCTAGTTCTTCCAAAATGATATCAGTATTAAATACAAAATTTGTCTTTGGTTAGATCAAAAATGTATGTGTGATCTGTAGGGAGTTTTTGATTAGACCTTCTCGGTGTAATTTTATTATAATAATTAATTACATATTATGATTTCATATTAATTACTTGTAATATTTTTATTTTCATTACGGTATAATTTAATCTAAATTGTATAACGATCTTGCCTAGTTTTGCATTTACGTTAGTTACGTATTATACGTTTGAAGTTGATACCATCGTATTTATGTATATTATTATTAATTATTATTATTGTATTAAGGGTTTTGTTTGTTTTTTTTTTGTCATTAATAGAAGTAAAATGTTGTAAAAAGTAAGCTCGTTGTATTTTATCAAATAAACACTTTTTAGTCCAACTGAAGCAAAATAATGCAGTTTTATTTTAATCTTTATCGATAAGTAGGTCCCAGTTTTACCGACCCACTACCCCTATAGCCAAGAGCTTCACTTTTATAATGATTTATACTGGTTTTTAGCCCTTGACGGCAATCTCACCTGATGGTAAGCGACGATGCAGTTAAAGATGAACCCATACTCCTAATTGGTTTCTACGCGACATCGTGCCGGATCGCTGAATGGCTTGGCGGCTTTGACGTTTTTGTCGGTAATTAGCCACGGCCGAAGCCTCCCACCAGACCAGACTCGAGCCGGGAATCGAACCCAGGACCTCCAACTTTATAATATGACAGCGCACACACTGCGCCACGGAGGTCGTCAAAAGCTTTTCGTAGGACAAGAATATCGTGAAAACTCTTTATCCCCAGATGTAAACAGAAATTACGCAGACGAAGATACGTGTAAAAGTATTGGTAGCTAGCACAGAATCAACAACTACAGTAATAATTCTATCATCACGATCAGCCCATTACCGGCTCACTACAGAGCACGGGTCTCCTCTCAATATGAGAAGGGTTTGGCCATAGTCTACAACGCTGGCCATGTGCGGATTGGCAGACTTCACACGCCTTTAAGAACATTGCGGACAACTCTCAGGCGTGCAGGTTTCCTCACGATGTTTTCCTTCACCGTTGAAGCAAGTGGTATTTTAATTTTTTTTTAAACGCACATAACTTCGATAAGTTAGAGGTGCGTGCCCGGATTCGAACCGCCTACCTCTGATTAGGAGGCTGACGCTCTAACCACTATGCTATCATCGCTTACCATATAATAATTCTATATTTTATACCAATAATAGAAATCAAGGGTAAACTGTCTTTTCAATCTTCAGATGCCCTTTTTAATGACGGATTTAATAAGAATCAGATCAAGGTACACAGGTAACGCAAAAAAACGTGCGAATTTCATAAACTATATATTTCATACAATCAACAATAATTTTTCACGTACAAATAATGTGTATATATATATATATATATACATTTACCAAACTTACATCTGAAGCAGCTAATGTCCTTTAACATTTTTTTTTAGCTAGCCCTTGACGGCATCTCACCTGAAGGTAATAAAGGAAGGGAAGGTATGGTAAACCCATACTCCTAATTTGTTTCTACGCGACATCGTGCGGAACGCTAAATCGCTTGGCGACACGTCTTTGGCGGTAAGGTGGTAACTGGCCACGGCCGAAGGCTCCCACCAGACCAGACTCGAGCTGGGAATCGAACCCAGGACCTCCAACTTTTTTTTTAATGCAACAGCGCACGCGCTGCGCCACGGATGTCGTTATTCAAGATGGAAGGCCCTGAAGTACTTTTGTGATACACTGCAAACTCTGAACATCGCCATGAATTGTATTAAGAACGTAACATATATATCTTCAAAAATAGTTTGTCATGTTTCAACTATTTGTTAATGCTCTGACTATATATAAATGCTAGGAAATTTAAAGCTAATATCTCTCAATCTTTAAGGAACATCTTATCATTTCCAATATACCCATATACTTATCCATATACGAACCGTTAACGTTACCCATCCTTTTGGACATTTTGGAAAACTGTCAGGCATGCATTCCCTATTTTATTTTCTGTTATTTTAATACACCCATCCATATGCTTCTTTTTTTTAATTTTCATATAAATATCCGTTTAAGCCATCAACAAACATTGGTTCTTCATAACTATGTTTAACCACTTCCTGTTTCTGAACTTCAACAATACTTCTTAATCCTATATCCTATATATCTCATAAATGTGAAAGTGTGGATGTTTTTAACTCAATCACGCAAAAACGGCCGAACGGATTTAGTTGTAATTTGACATGCATGTAGCCTTTGACATGAAAAAAAACATAGGCTAACTTTTATCCCGATTCCTTAAGAAATTCCCGAGGGAAAATTGAAAATTGTTTACGAGCTAAGCCGCGGGCCGACATCTTTGGTATGTATGTCACCTATGCTATGGAAAAGGACCTCTATAACGATCTCTCAAATAGTTCCCGTGGGAAGATTAAAAATAGTTAACGAGCGAAGCTTTAGACCCAATTCTAAAGTCCACGCATACATAGTAGCGAGCAGACGCTAGTTTTATATAAAGGTCCGACAACAAAATATCTTTCTAAACCTAGTTCGGTTGCCAAACATCTCCATCAATGGGTCAAGGTCAACATTAATTTTCTTCAAGAATCATTCTCCACGTTTCAACAATTTGTTGATACTATCTTTATTCATATAAATGCATACATCCATAAAAGTGAGAGCCAATAACAAACATTGGCCCAACATATCCTTTTGTAACTCCTTCTGGGTCCTAAACATCGCTACGAGATTATCAGGAACATATACTTGAGAGTTGGACTCTCTGTTTTTTACTTCTTGTAGGAGGGTCTCCACAGTTTGGTCGGTAGACACTCTTTCATTACCAACCAGGGTTCCATACAATCTGAAACAAATATGAATATATTAAATACAAAGTATAACAGAATTTTGAACGACAAGCTGTTTTAAGTCGTCAATCGCCAGGACCTTTTTAAATGACAGTTCTTATAAAAGTCCCGTCAAGGCTAGCAGAAAACCGGCGCTTTTTCTGCATTCTGAAGTCCGCTATAAGGCTCTAAGCTTTTGAGTAAAAACTTGACAACAAGACACAAGGACAAGACAAAGACAAAAGGAGACAAAAGGATTTTCCAAAGGTTTGAAATAATTAAGGAGGGAAAAGACAAGTAACGAAAATTTTACGTCAATATTTTTACAATGGATATTTTGTCATCTTCATGTTCTAAATCATTCTCACATTTCGACAGTCATAACATTATTTCTCCATTAAAAACTATAAATTTCGAACATTTACGCATCAAATTATTTACCAATAACTCACAAATGTACTACCAGCGACGAGCGAAATTATGGGTGAAGGTGATGATGGTGAACGAAAGATGCATAGATATGATGTTCACCTGATAGGTTAATGGACCACGTTGCTTTGGAATGGCACAAGATAGACATGTAGATTACACAGCATTGTGTGATTTTAAAGAACATGTTTTATTTTCGCGTGTCCACCACATCGCCACTTTGACGCGACAATGCCACTGCGATTTTCCATTTGCGATACCGATTTGTTTCTAAAGTTTTGCTATACTCATTGGCTAGAAGAATACGCCTTTATCAATATTAAATTATAATCATAAACGGACTGAAAATAATGACAACCTTAAAAAATAAAAAGTAGTAATTAGAAGCTCGATCTACCCCGAAAAGTTCCAAAACCTTGAAAATATCTGACGAAAATACTGTATACACTTTTAGTTAATTTCAAATATTATTTATAAAATCAAATATTTTTTAACCAAAAATTTAAGAACAATGAAACTTTTACAAAAAGTGATCGTTTTAACCTACCCACTTCACGTTCTGGTTCACAATGATAACCCTAGGAATGAACAAGCACACAAGCTGCACGAAAGACGCAATTAAAATCTTGAAAACTCAATAGTTTTGGCCTAAATTCATAGTCACTCAACCATTGCATTTTACACAACCTATGTATGGCTGTTTTAATTTCGTTTCGTCCTAACTTTCAGCTGGCCTAGATATATTGTGTATTTGATTCCTATTTCTATATTTGTGATTCTGTTCTCCTTTTTTAACTTTATACTACAAAATTCTTTAAGTCAAAATGAAGGTTCCAATTAACCACTGTATATCATGGAGTTTTGAAAAAGTAACTTCTATCCCAATGAAATCTCAAAGACAGTTAATTACGGAAACATTTTGGTTTTTCAGCGCATTTTTATTTGGCAACACATTGCGAACAAAAAGTTACAAAATCGTCCCAGACCCTGAAACCGGAGTGCAATGTACCTTTGCTACCAACACTACTTGCCCATAAATGCAAGAAACACAAGCATGACCTTGAAGAAAGAAATTAATATAAAAAAACCCCGATTAGTGTTCCATATATCTAAAAATATAGGTTAAGTGTTCATGAGCAAAGGATACGGAAACAGAAGTGTTGGTCGCAAAGAAAAGTCCTGGCTACTAACATCCCAGATTTACAAGGGTAGACATAACAGAAAATTGTACGTCTAAGTTTTTCTAAGAGTGAATTATGATTATAATCTAATATAGATTTTAAGCGCACGATTTGTCTGAGATATGTTTTGAGATGCAGCCGTTTTTAAACGTCGACCTATTCAATATACCTGTTAAACTACCCACCTGTTGTTCGATAATCTCCAAACAGTAAATTATTATGGAAATAAATTTTAAATAACGATAGTTTTGTGGTCCGTAACTGTAACTTGAAGCTGGTAACCCGCGTTTTTACCTTTAAGCTTAACGCCATCTATCGACTTATGTTGTAAGTGTTCACTAGTATGAAGTTTTTACAACGAATTAATATTTATATTCGTTGCTATAGAATAACAAAGCCGGAAAGAAAGACACCGGAAAATAATATATTACTTGAAAACAGCCCAAATGCCGAGAAGTTTTGATCTTCAAAATGTATGTAATAATTATATATATAGATAGGATAAAATAATTTAATTTATTTTGTCTCTTTAAAGTTTATATGTTCCTTAAATATAGGCTCTGACATAAGTAAAGATAGACTATAACAAAATACAAATTCACACTTGCAACCCTTAACCAATAATACAGAGCAACGCCATCTAGCGACACGACATTTCAACATTATTTTGCTACCAGTTCCCTTGATGGCGCCACTTATCTCATTTATTCAAAGGAATGTTTCATCGCGATAGCTTTCTACAAATCTGTTCAGCCGATTGTTGATTATTTGTCAGCATGTAAGTGAATGCATTTCACTCTTACTATTATTTCTTTCCAATCCAATTAAATTATGAATACGTGAAAAAATAAAATAACCAAAGAACTATAGTAAAACTTACCTAAACGGAAGTGTTGGTCTTAGGAAATATACTTTCTGAATAAATTCCAGATTTTCGCTACTATCTGTGTCTTCATTCCCTCTGTTCAAAAAAAACATAACATGTCAAAAGAGGTTAGTATTATAAAATTGGGAAGCATTTTTGATAACATCGTGTATCGCTAAGCGATTTAGTTCATGAAACACCCGGGCGCGATAAATACCATGGCGCCCTCTATGTAATTTTTACTAGTTATTATAAAGGCGAAAGTTTGTAAGTATGTGTGTATTTTTGTCCTTCCTTCACGCCGGAACTACAGAACTAATTTGGCTGAAATTTGGAATGGAGATATTATACCCTGGATTAAAACATAGGGTAATACTACTTTAGCAAACTCCATGACTCTGAAAACTCAATTTGATGTTTATGAGCATAATTATAGGGTTTCGTTTGCCATAGCAAACTTCTTGGAAATTATACTTTTATTTAAGGAGGGGGGAAAACGCGAATTAAACATAAGGGTGTGAAATATTGCTCTAATAAGATAGCTCTTACTATAATTTTAAGTGGCATGTGAGATGGTGATAACAAAAATAAAATTTACCTGGCTAAGTTTGTTGTGGGCTTCTTCTTAGACCGGGGCGCGTTTGGAACCCTCATAGCTTTAGTTTTAAGTTTACGAATCTAGTTATCACCATCAAATCACGACTATGTAAATTATTGACGCGTCAAAAGCGCCTTTTAAAGGACTATTTCAATAAAGATTATTTTGAATTTGAATTTGATAATCTTCAAATGTAAACGTTGTTCATTCTATAAAAAATTTAAACGTCCGTTAGCTAGTTGAAAATAGTTTTGATTGGCAAATTATCGTACATTAAACGCACATGCAGTGACCTATCAGGAACACATCCGTTCAATGACCGACCGGTACGTGCATACCTGTCTGTATAGAAGTTATTTTTGGCATTTATAAGTGCAATAATCATAGCAATGAGTTGAGATTTCTGTAAGTTGACACCTAACACTTTGGGATTGTTTGGATCGCTGCCAGCCGCACGCAGACTGGTCGCCTCTGCTTTCATGACGTAGATGTCTGCGGTCGGCAACTTTTTTGTGACATCCCACGCCTGGACAACAAAGGAAAATTATGCATTAATAAAGGGATTCGAATGTTTAACGCTGGGAAATGCTTTTACGCATCCCCGGTAGCGACTTCCGGTAGAGTATGTTTGACTGCCTGGCGTTCAGAATACCCACTAAAATCCAGCAATGGCTGGGTCACGGGAACACTCGCGCACTGGTCCGCAACCCAGCCAGCGGCGTCCGCCGAAGCACACCCTTTTTTTTCACGCTGGGAAATGTTTCTATGCATCCCCTCCGGAGACGACGCAGGCAAGACTGCGCCGCTTCCGACGGATTATGTGTATGTGTTGTAATTATGGAGAACTCTCAGCATGCAGGTTTCTTCCCGATGTTTACCTTCACCGTTGAAGCAAGTGATTTTTTAATTGCTTAAAATGCACATAACTACGAAAAGTTAGAGGTGCGTACCCGGGTTCGAACCCCCGACCTCTTATTAGAAGGCGGACGCCCTAACCACTGAGCTATCACTGCTATTATTATTACGGTTTTTTAATATAACTTGATATAAATTTAATATAACTGAAAAAAATGGTGAACTAGGCTCCGTAAGTACGTTAGATCAAAAGAGACTACAGTTAACACTAAAGTTGGTAATTTAAAAATCCCATGATAAGAAGAATCTCTGCAGCTACGGTAGCTTACAAATCCTTCACCGCTTACGCTTCTAGATAATTTTTCTATTAGGATTCAACTATCCCAATACATGGTGATGAAAATTGATATTTAGGTGTCAACCAAATTTTCCTCAACTTAAATTATAATAAAAAAGGGACTTTCATAAATACTTTCATCCCCTTTTGTCCCCCTTAGGAATGAATATTTAAAGCGTTTATAGCCTGCCTCAAGAGTTAGGTTAATTACTATAAAAATGATTGACAAATAAGACTAGCAGTCCCAGAGATTTGTGGATTAGAAATTTCCAAATTTTATATTAGTATGGAAAGTTTTTGTTGTTTGGGGTACATACTAATATAAAATTTTATATTTTATATTAGTATGTACCCCAAATATAGAATATCTACACTAGAAATAATAAAAAACTATATCATCAGTCAAAATAGATTGTTAAAAAAAGGTCTAATATACCTCATTTCATAGTTAATGCAAATAAATTCACAGCATTATTAAAGGATAAATACAATTATAAGAACCCATCCAGATGTAACTTATTAAGTAACACGGAAAACACATACATATGCCCACCATTTTTAGTAGACAATATGGGCACAAACAGAAAAAACATTCCAACATATATCATGCCTTTAAAATAAATAAGAGACACTTACAATATCCAATATATTAGTGATTTGCATCTTTTTACTCTCCGGATAGTCAATATGGTAGTACCTCCACTCCTGTACCTCATAGTTGTCCTTATCGATAAGTGTCCAACATATTGAGTTCACTGTTATATACACTGCTAACACTGATTTGCAACTCTAAAATATAATTATATACTTGCATATTACATAATCAAATATGCTATAGTCACTGGAACTAGTTCTACAGTTAAAAGATTAATTAATTAGGTGAAAAAAGGGACTCCATTTAATAATATATTTTAATTATAGTTTTAGTTTTAGGTTCAATTTAAAGTTTATTTTAAGTTTTTAAGTGTTTATAATACAGTTACATTGTTTTAGTTGTTAATTATAATTGAATAAATTTGTGATAAATAAGAGTACAAAAATTAATAAGGTGGGTGGGAAATCATTTCAAGTGATGGATGGTCACCTCTGGTCTTTTGTTAAGATTTATACACAACTTAGCATGGTGTCATGGTAAGTTGTCATGTCATGTCATGGTCCTAACTAAAGAGGTCATGTCTCTTGTGACTGTATTATTGGTGGTGTATTTTTACTACTTTTATCCAAGAGTACTAGGAATTTCAAACATATATATTCTGATGGTGCACTATGGACTCAAGAAGCTTGAGTGGCAATGTCACAGTGGACAGCTTATCAAGACCTAGTAAAGTATTTAAGTACTAAGAAATTTGGGTAAAAGTTTTATAACATACCAAATTACCTGTCTCAAAGCCTCACTTAAATGTGGATGTAATATTTGTCCCTTGATCTTGTTACTGAGATTCTGAACCTTTGTTTTTGGCCCATTAATTATGCTTTTAAACAGTTTCTCAGCGTTTTTCTCAGTGAAACCTTCTACTTCTTTTAAATCTGTTAATGATTTCATGGGACCATTCTTTTTTACCCATGACATAAAATTCTTTAGTCTTGCTTTTGTGATGTCATATCTGCAATAGAAAGATGTCTCTTATTTCATCTACTACCACATGATAAAAATGACAAATACCAATTATTATTTTTTCTCATTACAAGAAATATTTGAGGAAATCAACACAATTAAATCAAACTACCTGTATTTCAACCCTGTGGAAGTGCAATAATTCTTGGTTCATGACAAATTATGTGGGTAGTTTTCATAGGATTATTAGCATCACAATTCTATTTCACTTCAGTCACTTTTTGTAATAATTCTAGACTTTCTATAATAATTTATATTTTTGTTGATTAAATTATAATTGAAGAATTGTGTTAAAACTATTTTTAAACAAATTTTCAATTATAATTTCTCACTGTTTAAATTTCTACAAAAATTTCAAACCTTATACATGCATGCAAACACAGATTACTTGTGTTGTTTATGCTATAATGGTAACTGGTACAAAAAATGGACCAGTATTCAATATTTAGTATATCAATTTAAATAGTACTAAACTGCAGTTCAGTTATTGGCAGTGTCCACCCTATTCCTCAGAGAGCACATTGTTAAAGCCCACCAAAGACCATTAAAGGACTATGCTCTTAAGCCCTGTAGTCTGTACCCAACAATGGGATTTTAAGAGGCTTAGTCATCATCATGATCAACCCACTGTGGGCTCACCACAGAGCACAGGTCTCTTCCCAATATGAAAAGGGTTTGGGCATAGTCCACCACGCTGGCCAGGTACAGACTTCACACACCTTTGAGAACATTATGGAGAACTCTCACACATGCCTCTGATTAGAAGGCAGACATCCTAACCACTAGGCTATCACAGCTTCAAGGCTAGGCTATCAGAGGCCTAGTATTCTTTTTTATTACTCTACTAGTAAAATTCTCTGACTTCACTCTGACTTGATGGTAAACTATAAAGTCTAAGATAATAATTGATTGGAATAACCGATTCTAGCATCTCCCACTTTCAATACCAAAGCGCACAGGTACCAAAGCACGGGGCCAGGGCTCATTTTGCCCGTAAGTTTTACATACATACCTTAACAATAGCGAAGTATCATCCTCATTTATAATTTGTAATATCTTTTCTTTTTGCGCATCTGAATATTTATTTTCCAGCTCAGCGCTGTAACACCTCTTTACCATGGAAAGTACACGACGGGGTGCCTATAAACAATAATAATAATCGTATTATTACACTAAGGCATACAAAATTTTCTTCTTGTTTGTAATATTAAATTAAAAGTATACAATACCCAAAAATTTTTAGTCACAACACCAAACATTTCTTTATTTCTACATATGTTTTGTATCGTTATTTAATATCTATCATTTAAGATAAGAGTTTTTCATCATATTATTATATTTTAAGGTTATTTGCGACTTCCGTTTGTTTACTTTTTATCAATGACATTGACAACAGGCTTTTAAGTTAGTGTTGGACAGTTTACTAAACAAAAACGATAGAAATCGGTAGAATTCTACAAAACTCACTTTTCATGAATATGAATACCAATATAGCAACGTTCCAGCGGACTTTACAGTATATCATATATTCTACGAAGCAACGGGTTCATATACTCATAGACGATGATAATGATGCTTATACAAATTCACGAATGCCACCGAGAAATACAAACATACACTGGTATACACTTTAAAAATGAAATTCATCAATGAATAAGATGTTCTTAGCTATATTATTTACCACAACGTCATCAAACCATCACAAGCCTGGATCAGCACCACTGACTCTGCCAATCCCTGATACTGATGAAAAGAGCACTCGGGCTATTCGCCCATAGCAATTTACAATATTTTTGGCAAGATCTGGCCCTTAATAAGGTTTGCTTTTTTTATCCAAAGAAGCTATTATTTCTTTTAACAATCAAAAGAAATGCATTGCTATTTCAGCCTTGGAATACGACAATGAAATATTTTCTGTCATAACTGACGCTTCTGACTTCACAATTAGTTAGCACATACGGTCTACTATTTAGGAGGCACGTACGATCCACTAAGTAGTACTGAATAATAGAATACCTGTATAACAATCCCCAAGTCCATTGATTGATTTAGAAAATCGGCAAATCGGGAAATTACAATTATTACCGATTTATCTTCCTAAAATCGGTTGGTTGGTGTTTGCAACACTTCGGTATGGCAGGAAAATAACGCAAAAATCACGCGCGTCAACTTAAATTGAACGGAGTATAACAATCTCGGTTATTATTATCTCAGAATGGACAAACATACAAAATACTATTTCGAGTTCGTTACTAATAAATACTGAATTTTTTGAAATATCATTTGATAAAACTGGCAATTACCTACCTGCGCATGTGGGTATACTATCAACTAAAACTACGGTGTTTTATAAAGGGATCAGACAGAATAATAATATCGATCAGCTTAACTCACAATTTAAGAATAACTAGTTCTATTGATGCTTTGACACTTTATCAACAGACTGTTCTTATTAGGGAATATATTTTTCTTGGATCAAGTAGATATTTATTTTCAAACCTTTCAGTACCTAACCCAAAAGCTTTAGAAATTATTCTTAACAAAAATATAGACGTACTTCCTGTCATAATTTTAATCTTTTATGATTCATGTTATATTTGGTGATCAGCTTCGCATTATTTCGAGTTTCGCAGTCATTCGAAAGGAAAAGTATGGAAAAAATGGGCTTTGAAAAATCTTTGGGTGCTTAATAGAACTAAGCGGTACATTGATTTATAAAACTACTTTAATACATTTCAATTCACTATGATTTTAGTGTGTTATTTTGTGTATATTAGAAAACGACTACGATATCTTCTACTAACAGTACAGGCTCCTCTTAACAAAGCTAATAATCCGTTACCTACAAATTCGGGCAACTCGCAGTCCTTCAAGTCAGTACATAGATACCATGCGGCCCAGAAAAAAACAACCTTAACACCAGTAACTTAGGCTGGTATTCTTTTACAAAAAAAAAAAAAAAACATTTTTGCCTCGCACATGATAATTTTCAAATCAAGCTTCAATATATAGGGCGGTTAATCAAAATCCTGAAAAGCCGGCCATTCATACGCACTTCTCTGTTATGCCGAGGTCATCCATATGGGTATAACAGGTCGATTCCCGAATTGAGTCTGGTCTGGTGGGAGGCTACAGCCGTGGCTAGTTTCTACCCTACCGACAAAGACGTGTCGCAAAGCGATTTAGCGTTCCAGCACGATGTCGCGTAGAAACCAATTAGGAGTATGGGTTTACTATACCCCTAACAGGTTAGCCTGCTACCATCTTAAACTGCATCACTTTACCATCAGGTGAGGTTGCCGTAAAGGGCTAACTTGTAGTGGATAAAAAAGAAATTGAGTCTGGACCCTTGACCCTGGCTAGTTACCACTGTCATAGATATACCGCTAAGCAATTAAGCGTTCCGGTATGATACGACGTGGAAAGTGATAAGAGGAATGGGTTCAAAATGGCTCCTCTGGTGCTGCAGATGTTCACATGTGACGGTAAAAAAATGGGCGGCGTGAATTTCCATTTTTTATACGTTTTGACAACCTCCGTGGCGCAGCGCGTGCGCTATCGCATTATAAAGTTGGATGTCCTGGGTTCGATTCCCCGTGAAAGGCTTCGGCCAGTTACCACCCTACTGTCAAAGACGTGTCGCCAAGCGATTTAGTGTTCCGACATGATGTCGCGTGCCAATTAGGAGCATAGGCTTACCATACTTCTAATAGGTTAGCCCGATACCATCCTAGACAGCATCATCACTTACCACCAGGTGAGATAGCCATCAAGGACTAACTTGTAGTGTATAAAAAAAAACATATACTTTTGAGTTAAGGCAGTATGATAGTAAGAGAGTACAGCAACTTGAGCTTGAGAGTACAGGAACTTGAGCTGTGATGGAATCTGTGCGGGATAATAGATATGCATCTAACTCCGTGAGTTTATTAGCTTTTTGTGAATTTTAGTCAATAACTATATCCGTAACTAAGTTGCATATTTAATTCGTAATTTATAGGTCTTCTTGAGAACTCCGTCTGGACGGAATAGACTTTGTATTTGGCCACTACTACTAATAAAGAGAAACTAGAGACTAGAAACTACTTGTAATGTATTAGATAAAACACGGACTATCGCAGACTGCTTTAATGACGTTGTGAGGGGCACAAGTGACAAACAGATTATTTGACTACCTACATAACACTACTATAAACTGAAACTGTAGGGTCAGATGCTTGCATTACGTTACACAGCTGTAATAGCTCTTTGTCTCGCCCAAACTGGAGTTCGAAAGCCGTATCCCTTAAGTGTCATGCCTGATTATGACATCAGCAGGCCTACCATGAACTTTGTTGATGGTACGCCTGCAGCACACAGATTGCTGGGTAGAAGCTGTGATAGCCTAGTGGTTAGGACATCCGCCTCCTAATCAGAGGTCGGGGGTTCGAACCCGGGCACGCACCTATAACTTTTCGGAGTTATGTGCGTTTTTAAGCGAATAAAATATCACTCGCTTCAACGGTGAAGGAAAACATCGCGAGGAAACCTGCACGCCTGGGTGTTCGCCATAATGTTCTCAAAGACGTGTGAAGTCCGCCAATCCGCACATGGCCAGTGTGGTGGACTGTGGCAAAACCCTTCTCATGTTGAGAGGAGACCCGTGCTCTGTAGTGAGCCGAGAATGATTGATGGTGTGACACAGATTACCGACAAAGAACAGAGGTAGGCGTTGATACATAAGTTCACCAATCTGAATAGTAGCATTACGCGTACTTGGACGTGTGAAATATTTTAAAAAGATATTAGAGCTATGGCTTGTCTACAAGTCTTTTGTTGGATATTCATGAATTGAGCAATATCCTTTTAAATAACTTGAGCTTTCAGTTATATCCAGTTATTGAGGGTAATAGGAAGAGTAGTTCTCCGTAAGCTTGATGAGGAAGTAGTGGAGATAAAGTAGGTAGGTGGGTGAGTATGAGGTTAGGAATTGTCGTCATCGACCGTGCATTTGCAGAACTTTGATTGGCCAGAACTACGCCAACTTTAGCAAAGTGACCATTTTTAGATAAAGCTGACACTAGGCATACCTATATCATAAATAGAAAAAACGGTTGCTTGAATAATTTGATAGACGCCCTCTATAGGATAATCATTAAACTAACAGGCAATTTGGATAAGAAGCCTTCTCCTTTTAAATTAATGCTAGCATAGCGTAACAGATGGCGCTACGTCAATTCATAAAAATCATTATTCGATGCTCCACCGATGAAAATACAAAGTGTAGATGAATATTTATTAGTAGACGCAAATTAAGTATAAATGAGTTACTAAATTAACGTTAAACATATTGAATAAAACAAACCAATTAGGTATTATATTATACGAATGACTATGCTTTTCTTGTACACCACAAAAGTACAAAGAAAAAGTGAAAAACTAATACAAAATATTATACAATTTGGTGTTATTGATTTAATAATGATTGATGATGAAATTTAGATGAATAGCAGAAATATGCAATCAAGGATGATTTTCCAAAATATCGACACCTATTACCTTAGCAACCAGTTGTACCTTGGTACCTACCTAGAAATTTGAAAAATTGACATTTTATTAGAACGATAATAATTTTACCGTCATATTTTATAATGGTCATGAAAACTGAAAATAACCATTGAGATTCTACGCTAGGTTATTTCCGTAAAAGAAAATTAAAAAAGAGAATACCTACGTAAAGATTTTTATTATCGTAAAGAAGTAACCTATAGAGCAAACCAGTTAATACCAATTTACACTTGTGAATACCATACGCCGAGAGTGCCGAGAAAGAACGAGACGGATTTATACATCATACTACTCAAACTCGTGCCGCGTCTCACAGTTCACAACAAAATGGCGGCTATTGCCGCGCGCGCCAATTCCGCGCAGGGCTGTACATTCGCTCACCTTCTCTCTTTCGAGATACTTCCGATTGTGGTTAGTGAACGAATAGCCCAACGTTTTATCGAACACCTGCTGCCTTTCTCAAGAATAAGAATTGGTAAGTGCTAATATTTATTTTTACGCCTTTTTGTAGACTATTGGCTGTTAATTGCTACACATCCCATCCTGTGATTCCGATCACACAAACACACCACACCACTTTAGTCTCTAGCCAACATTGAAAGAATATTACGTACTCAACATTTAAAATATTTATTTCAGTAGCTCTTAATAATTTCAACTTTATCTTACTAAAATTATAGAAGTCATAATGATAAGATACCTTCATCTTATCGTGATCACTCCCCTAATTTTTTTGCTAGGTTAGGCGCCTACTAAAATTACTGCAACTTTAATCTACATGAATCTCTATTGTCTACGTTTATCGAAGAGTATCAAGTTTTACATTTTTACTTGCGAATTGACGCTACGTTGGATTGTATATTTAGCAATTCAAACCTGTAGAAGGCTAGTTTATTGACCCACTCCTGAACTCGTACCTAACGTCACGAAAACGTTCAATTGAATGGTACTTACAATTTTTGGGATTAAAATTAGTTACGTCGGGTATCCAGTACCCAGTAGTAGTTAGTAGTAGTTAGTAGTAGTAGTAGTAGAAGTCAGTCGGTAGCTCTAACAGGTTGTGTATCACAAGTATCACAACCCATTTTAACCTTACAATCGATGCTACCATATCTGACTCGTTTGTAAGAGCGGCAACGTCGCATTGCGCTGCGTTGTAGAAGTATAGCGCGAGGTTGCTGGCAGCATAATATTATGTGCGCGGTCTGCCACACACAAATTTACGGTTTTGTGATAATCAAGCCAAGTCACACAAAATTATATGCCAAACGATGGATATGTAGGTATCCCCCACCACCCAATGCTCCTTCATGGCGTTTCATCTACAAAATAGCCTGCCAAACTTCTAAATTCACATCGGTTGTGATCATCATACCCAAAAGCATGTCATTATTGTTTTATCAAGTACTCAACAACCATTGATAAGATTTGAAGTCATGTGAATTGAATTAAAAATAAATCTATCCATTTGCTATTATCGTCATAGATATCCACACTATTTCAATCTTTTAGGTTATTTTTAAATTTTAATATCACAATGTAAATTGTGATACTGAAATTAACACAGATTGATTAAGTTCGTGAGGAAACCTTTCTTTCTTGAGAACATTATGGAGAACTCTCAGGCGTGCAGGTTCCAAATCCTTCTCATATTGAGAGGAGACCCGTGCTCTGTAGTGAGCCAGTAATGGGTTGATCATGATGTTGATGATGATTAAGTTCAATTGGCGGATAGTTTTACTTGTCCTATCATACATCATGGTCCGCCATCTTGTTTTAAATACCCCGCGTCAAAGCAGGCTGATTTTTTACTAAATTAATAATATGAAATCAAAAATCGTAAATAAAAAATAGAGTTCCAATAATGCACTATTCATTCTTCTTTGGTAACTTCATACATTATAGCAACTTCGTTCTTCCTTCTTCCGTTATTGGTTCAGTTGCGTCGCATCCATTGCTCGCGGTGAAGCTTGTTTGAATTTTAGCCCAAGAATGTAAGCAGCGTAGTATTGTAATTCTCTTGTTAAATTCAACTCAACATTGCTGATAATAATTTGAGATGGGGTCAGGTACCGTATCCATAAACCATATTATTTTTTGATTTATTTTAAATATCCTTAATGATAGATTTAAAATGTTTTGTGGTAATGAGTAAGTATAATCTATTAAAGTTTTAGATCTTATAGTAACTTTTTTCGTTTTTACCGCTGAAACAGTTTACGCGTACATTTTTTGTTTCTCGCCTGATCAATGATTATTTTAATCCGTTTTATACAGCTCTCTGCTCAGAATCCTCCTCAAAATGTTGACTTCGTATATGGCGGGCGCGGTTTTTTCATGCTTTTCTTGAATTAATGTTTGTTGCCTAATTTTGAAAAGGACTGGTGTTGGTTGTGTTGTGGACATTATAGTTTTGGTGTCGTTTATGTAGTGGCTAGTTTTTTGAATGGTTAACATGCATTAATTTGGGAAAGGTTTGAAGATGAGTACGAAGTTTCCCGCCATTTTTCCGTAACTTCAATTCTACATTGCTATAAACTTGACATTGGCTAACTGGCATTCTTTTATTGTAACTTGATAGTTTATTTAGCTCCAGGGTGTAGGTATTTCGGAGGAAGGACGAAAAAAAAAACAGTTTTGAGCAAATATAAATACTTCATATATGTCTTAAACAATCATTATCTGATGATGAACTGCTAAAAGCTATCAGAAAATGCTTGTTTTAGTGATGACGTCTGTTATTTGACCGAACTAGACGGCTTCGGCGGTAATCGGCAGTGCTCGATCAATTTCGGCTCCCGAGTCAGTCGGCCCACTCACGTCTCGAGGTGCCCTCTTCTGTGCGGGGCGGCAACGTCGCATGATCTCAATAAATTGAAAGCCATGTTTTCTAAACCAAACTTATGCTCAAATAATTTTTATTGAGCAAAACGAGACTACAATCACATACTTCTTAACTAACACACGTTAAGTATTTACATTAAAACAATAAGTTTTGTCGTGTAATAGCGAGTAATAAATAAAAATAATTATGTAACATAGTAATAAAAATAATTAGGTAAGAGGAGATTAAACAAATGCAGAATACAAGAGAATGAGATCACGCTATGGCTGTGTGTTAAAGTCACACATAGTGAAACACGTATTGCATAGAGTAGTTCACAGAACATGCATGATGAGTCGCAATGGTGTTGCTGTCTCTTTTTAATGCGTTGCAGAAGGCTATAGGCATCTCGTTTCCGCAGGGATTGTTACTTTTCGAGAGCTCGCTCCACGTTCTCTGGGGCGAGTGTGTTCTGTATTTTTAGTTTACGTTCTCGCCATGAGCGGCGTCGCTACTTCGACGGCGGCCATTTTCTTCTTTCTCTTTCTGCTAGTCAGTTTGTTCTTAGTCGTGTTTGAGTGTGCTTGTGCCGGTGGTTTGCGTAATCTTCTTAATTGTTCTTCTTCTTCTGGAATCTCTTACGCAAAAATATTAGGTGGGTTCCTGATATAATTTTTTAATATTGTTAGTTTTCTATTAATAATTATTATTATTTCATTTGTTTATATATAGATAGATAAGTTATCGTTTTTTTTTTTTATAATTATATATTTTAGATTTTGAAGTACCTAACTATTGCGAATGATAATGATTTAAGGATATGAAGGTTATAGATTATGAACTATAAATAAGATCGAAATATTTATTAATCCATATTTTTATCGACTGTTGCACTTTGGCAACTGTCTTTAAAATGCATATCATTTGACAGTAATGACGTCAATCGCTGCTGACAGTTAGCTGTAGAATAAGACAGAGAAGGTCAATGTCAGGCATTGAAGTACTAGTTGGTTATTACGATGATGAAGACAAGCCAATACCAATGCAGGATGATCACTTGAATTTATGGAATCTGCGCAAATACTGCGACCTTGAAGTGTGGACCGGTTAAATACGTTATCATGTTCGTTAAAAGGATTTGTTCATCGTATGCCTAGTATTCACTAGTTATATTGAATAGAATTACATCACCAGGCATGCTCTGCTTTATCAAAAGACATGTTCAAGAGTAATCATGTATTATGCTTTCTGAAGAGGGAACGGCACTCCTACAGGTCAATTCGAAAAGCTGGCAAGTCGTTTTAGTACACATTGACTAATTATGCAACGACCAGAGTTAGCTTAAAGAGTATTCACGAAGTCCTAATCTCCCTTTTCCACGTTCAATATAACTTGACCAAATTCCACTTTTACCTCATTTTTTGTCTAATGCTTTCCGTCTCTCTCTGGTCTGTTGAGCGCCAATGGCCGCACGGTGTGATAGCAAGCTCGGCAAAGCTACGTCTTCAAGAATTGGCGTATCAGAGTGCAGCTCTCTACCAGCCCTCGCCAGTAGAGTAAACGCGGAATTTATTCCGGTAACAACTGGGCGCAGTGAACCGCTGTGCGCCGCCATTTTGTTTCTAGGTTATTTTGATTATATATTACGCCGAATTTTTGTCTGATTTATGGACTATTTCGCGTCTATTATTAATTGCGACGGACCTTTAAGTATTACTTCGTGATAAGAGAATACTGTTACTTACCCTTATAGGAAGGAGTAACGCCATCTATTGAGCGATTTTATGAGTTTTGTCAAGAACAAAATATCCATGGAAGAAACGTATTCTTATATTTGTGATGGACAATCTATTGATATATTATTAGTATTTGCTGATTAACTTATTGAATTAGCAGGGTATAGGTATTAGTTCGGTATTGGACTGAATATTCCGCTTGAGATATCAATTGCATTAAACATTATTTCTGTCTGTTTAAGTTTGTTTAGCCTTGTTAGTTTTCCCAATATTTTTTTAGATTTCTGATCATTTGAATCTCTGTAGTCAAAAAAAAAACGGATGTTAAGGTGCTGCCCATCCAATCTCTATTTTTGGATATTAAAATTTTCTATTTTTTTTTTTCGAATTTTATTAGATTTTCGACTCTAGATTCTAGTCTTAAATTAATTATATTCCACTATTTATATTAAGATCTCTGGCCTCATACTTTTGTTTATTAAAGGATATTTTTTAGTTCCATGTCTAATTCAAAATCTTCGCCGTTAAAAGTTTGTTAAAAGAAATAAATAGGTGGGTATCTCGAACTGCGTGGTCTTTGTTTCTCCCTTGCAATTAAAGGTAGATAAGTAGTTAGGTACTTAAAATTTTCAATAAAACTGTACTTATATATTTATTCATATTTTTCTTTATACATAACTTTATTTTAACAATTAAATAAGCACAATCGGTACGTTCGAGTAAAAAATGGTAATTTTATAGTTTAATTTGTATTATTAATCATTATGGTTGGAAGTGTTTTTATGGACGTTGCCATTTTATAAACAACTTTAATGCACACGGCAGCGATACTGTGGGTTGTGAAGTCCTATCCTAAGGGTATTTACGTATTTATCTTTATCAAAGCGTGTCAAGGTAGCGTATTTGAAAGCTCACACCCTACTAAGTGTGCCGCAGAAAAAAGTTACAAGGCGCATCCCTTCTCGCATTGTACAGGCAAATGTCACGTGTGAAAAGCAAATTCATTTAGTTCAAGTAACTGAAATACAGGAAAATAATGCCAACATATAAAATTGTTATCGTTTTAAGCAAGCCCGACGGTACCCTATTTCTAGGCTTTCACTTAATCAGTCACTCAAGTCTGTCTATCCGTCGGTCGCTTGCACAGTGTGTATATCTATTGTCTTTAAAAAAACGGAATAACAGAAAATTAAATTGAAAATTCCCAATAGGTACAAGAATTATAAAATTAACTAGGGATGTCGTCCATTTATCGATAAGGCATAAACCTAGATGTGATGATGAATTTAACAGCGTTTTTCATTAGTATGTAAACGTCCAGGCATATTCTTTTTGTTGCTTAAAGTATATCATTTTATTGAAAAGTAAAATGATTACCACATTTAAGTTGTCGTCTGATTCCGATTCGCGATGAGAGTTCCGTACAGATTATTATTTATTCGGCTATATAAATCAACTGTACATACGTTTTTTTTTGTATAGTATTAGTGTGGATACATAACACATACTTTCACCAGCATTTAAATAAGTTTTACGTATATATTCTATGAACTACAAACTTCATGGATGAGGAGAAATTAGCGTTTAAGGCTATTTACAATTATTAACTTCGAAGTATGGTATTGTAGTTCCTAACCAAATAATTAAAACCTTTATTATTATATCCCATACATACAAGTATGTGCTATAAATAAAGATAATTAAACATTGCAACAGAGCTCTGGGCGGTTTTGAACAGTGGCAGGTGTGAGTAAGATATTTGTTTAGGTCAGGTTCAGGTCAAAATATACTGAAATCATATAGTACGTAGGGATAATGTTTATATAAACTGGAAAAATGAGATAAAAATTAGTAAAATTTTATTTTTTATTTTTATTTTATTTTAAAAATGGTATATTCGGCATATATGGTTCATATGTGCCATTTGAAGCCCGAAACGATACGATACGAGTTATTATAAACTCGATGGATGGATGGATGTTGCGAGGTTGCCGCTTTGCGTCTACGAGCGAAGCGCTATGTGCGCGTGAACGGTTTGGCAACGTCGCATGAAGTGTCACTCGTTGCCAAACAGCGTTATAAGTAACGATAATATATAACGATAATTCCTTTTTATCGATATCTTTAATTGACTTTTAACATATTTTAAAATCAATCAATAAATTATTATAATATTGACGATCATAAGTTTGTTTCTTTCGTTAAATCTCAACATACTGATTAAAATAACTACAAAAAGCTGTGGTTCTGAACATGATTTTTTAATATCAAACCATTATTGTTCTACATCCTCTAATTAGCTAGGTAATAAAATAAATAAAATTTTAGTCGGTTTTAAATCATTTTTAATTCTTTATTTATTTAATATAATTTTTTTTAATGGATGCATTACAATAAGACTAAAAACTTAAAAAAAAAAATCTAGTTGTAGAATGGTAAATATACTAATCGTTTTTAATATACTGACAATTAAAGGCAAATTTGGTTAAATTATCATTGTGTTAACTGTTTTTTAAAACTTTAGTTTAAATACTAGATGATCCTCCAATTCCTATTGTGTTGTCGCTGTAGTGACAAATGACAGTGTACACATCCTCATTTTTAAATGTAGGACTGATGACTTTCTGATTCATCATCACACAATTCTGTAGACTATCTAATCTATGATGTTTCGTTATATTCCACAGCTAATATAACTAACAAAGCTTAGTGTTGCCTGATAGATTTTAAAATTTTGCTTAAAATAGTTGGAAAATATATGGTAAAGTTATATTAACTAATTCTTATCTAGGTACTGAAATGTAGTAAATGGACACATAAAATCTTTTTGATTTGAAAGATTTGAACCTTATTTTAAGAAGATAAAAATAAATTTTGTAAAAATAATAACCATTAATCCCATGAGAATTAAAATTTTGTGCACTTTTGTTCAGGCTAGTTTTTTTTTTTCATTTAATAAAAAAAAATGATTTCGCTGGGTACTGATTTTTGTGATATTTGTCACAGAGTCAGATTCATAATAATCGTTCAATTAACACAATAAATATTCATGCCACCACTAACACAGATTGGATGCCTTGGTTTTCTGTTCACTTCATTTATATTTCATACATGTATACATAACACTTCCAACCAATAAGATTAACCTTTCTACGTCTAAGTTATAATATCAGAAAATAAAATTTATTCAGTCATGTCAATATGTTATTTCATTTGACTCGTTGCTTTCAATAACTACTGTGGTAATGTTGCGTAACATCAGTTATCGATGATTTTTTTTTATATATTAAACTATAGTTAAACAGTGGGGCAAGGCTTCTCATTAGGCTTTCTAAACAAATACTGAGCAGAAATTTAATTTAATTTGTCATTTGGCAGTATTTGTATGGGTTTATTTATTGATAGTTCCATTGAGCATTTTAAAACGAACAAGCAAATAAACCAATAAACACAAAAGTATAAACATGTATTAGATACTATGTTTTTTTTTAAATCTTTATTTAAGGAGCTTGATCCTGGATAGGATTAGGTCGCTCTGTAAAGAATACTGTTTATAATTACTGAATAAAATTCATAATTCAACAAGAGAAAACCAAAATCATTAGAACTAAATACAATGCTAATGTATTGCCACTTCTCGGAGGGATTTTTTGTACAGCCGCAACAGAGCCCTGACCTCCTCTGAAAGAGGGCTGGCCAGAGCACTATTACAGCCCCCAACTTCCCTAAGCATAGGGAACCGGGCGAGGGCCTCCCATCGCTCAGCCTCGTTACGAACACATTCCAATAATAAATGAAATATTTAGATTTATTCTTTGTTATATATCAGGGATATTATACACATCTATAACATAATAATATATCATAATTCAAAATACATGGTCATGTTGCCATAGCAACTATAAATAAAATATTAACAATAGATATAATATCTATATTCCAAAAAAAATAATTTTGTTAATTTGAGTCCTTTAATTTTTGATTAAATTAAAATAAAACATTTTTCTAGCTAATCCTAAAGAATAAGAGTAGTATATGTACAGAAAAATGTTCTTTCAATGTTATGTTATCAAATTCTAGATAATTCTAAAATAACTTTGTATTCTTCATTCATTTCAGAAAATCCCTTCGCACTAGAAGTGTATGGAAATGTCGCATTATGCAATTAATAGACACTGACACAGACATAGGTATACAAACGAAAATGTCAACCATGCAACCAGAATCTCTTGAAAAATTTAGCCTAATTGAAAATGTCTGCAGTGGTATTACTGCTATTACAAACGTGAATGAGGAATGTGTAAAAAACCAAGAAGTTGTTAAGGCATGTCAAAAGAATACTGATGGAGGTGATGTCGACGCTCAACACACAATTACTGGACAAGAACCCATATTAAATGAAACAAGAGACGAAAAAGAATTTCCAGAGAATAAAGAAAGTAGCGAAATAAAAGATAGTGATAATTTAAGAATTGAAATTAATAGCAAAATGCAAGAAAAAAGTAATGTTGAGATAGCACACTCCAGTATGATAGATGACGGCAACGGAACACCTGAGAAAAAAGTCAATACTACAGATAATCTAGCGATAAGTACTACATATAATAATGAGACATTGTGTATAACCGAGAGAGAAAATGGACAAAATAATGAGGTAGGACAAGATCAACAAAACAATCGATTGTTGGTTAATAGAATCGAAGTACCAGATAAAGTAGACAACGATATAACAGAAAATAAAAATAAAGAACAAAATGAGGAGGATACTGAGATGTTTGATGAAGATATTCAACAACAAAAAACAACAAGTAAAATGAACAATAGTTTACAAAAAGAGCCAATTGATCGGGAAGTAAAACAGAAGGGTGAAGTAGATGATAACATTGAAAAAATATATGAGGAGGATGTTGAGATGGGTGTTACATGTGAAAAACCTGGTGAAATTATCAGTAATTCGACAGATGTTAGCATTAAAGTAGTAAATAAAATAGAAGAAGTTATTAATAAAGAAATTGAGAAACAAGATGAACTTAGGGAGAATAGTATAATATATGACATGATTATAGAAAAAAATAAGAACATTGAGATGGATGTCGTATTTGATGAAGATGAATTAATGGAAAATAGTAATACAATTGAAGAATCAATTGAAAAACACAATGATCTAGATACAATGATGGATGTAACATGTGATGAAGATAATGATGTAAACGAAAGTTTAAGTAAAACTAAGATTGAAGATGAAATTCAAGATAATAGTGTAATAGATAAAAACATCGAGAAACGAAACGAGAAGGTTATCGAGATGAATATATCGTGTGAAAAACAAGATAAAAGCGTTTCAGAAGATGCAATTCAGGAAGTTAAAGATGAAGAACTACTCTCGAGAGAAGAGCTTAAAGAAAAAGTTATACATAACAATGAGAATGAATGTGTGAAAAACGATAACATTGAGAAACACAGTGAAGGGGAAATTGATTTTACGTGTGAAAAAAAAGTTGAAGAGATCAGAAGCGTTACAGAACTTACAATTAAAGAAACAAAAGATTGTGATAGAGGACTAACTATGGTCAGTGGGGAGGATGCTAATATGGAAGTAAATGAGATTGAGTTACAGAATCATATGAACAAATGTGTGGTAAAAGAAGCAATTAATAAAGATGTTACAAGGGGAGATAAAATTGAAGAAGACTCTAGGGACTATAGCGAGATAAAAGACAAAATTGTGGAGCAACATAGTGACAAAATTGTAAATAAGGACGTACTTGAACAACATAAAATCATTGTGGAACAGAATAGTGTTAAAGATCTAATGGAAGAACAAGTTAAAGATAACTGCGCTATAGATAACAATGAGAATCAAAATGTAAAAGTTGATGAGACAACTACTAAATATGAACAAAATTATAATATGAACGATAATGTTACAAAAGATAACATTGAGGAACAAGCAGAGGATAGCAAGATACAAGTCAAAGTTACGAAAATAAACAATGATAAAAGTGATAATGATGTACTGGAGGTACCCCAAGAGATTGATAAACGAGAACAACTCGATGAACACATTGAAATTACGAAACAGGTTTCAAATAATAGTGAGATGAAAGTTAAAATAACTGATATTATTAAAGAAAATAAAGACGTGCAACAAGGTTTTAAAGAAATCGAAAAGACGATAAATGAAACATCATGTGAAATAGACGATCAAGCTGAAAAAGATAATATGGAAGAAAATAAAATTATCGAGCCACATAGTGAAAACAGTGCGCTAGACCAAAAACTTCAGAAAATATCTGTTCAGGATGAGAAGGAAAATCTGGAAGAAGATAAAATTATAAAACAAATTCAAAAGTGTAGTAACGTTGCAAATCAAATGGATGTAAAGCAAAGTCCTCAAATAAGTAAAACCAATGATAACATCGCAGAACAAGATGCGCTAAGTTCTAATCCCAGTAATATAAAACATGTAAACGCCGAACATGTAGAAAGCGAAGATAGTTTAATTGATAGCAACTTAAAGAATCTTATTTCCAGTTCAAGTAAAGAAATAGCCAAAAATAATGAAGGATTCGAAAAAAATGAGGAAGTTAATGAAAGTGTAGATAAACATGAATCTTGTAAAATGAATGACAGTAATGAAGGAACTGAAAAAGTTGTTGAAGATTCGGAAACACTTTCGAAATTGCTAAATTGTGATGAAAACTATAGTACAATCAATTTTATCAGTACTAGCGAAACTGGAGATACTGAAATGGAAAGTGATGAAATCATTGACATAGCGGATGAAAAAGATGACGAGAAAGCTCAACTTATGGGTGACGTTGAAAATGAACCTAAAATTATAGAAGACATTGCAATTTCGAAATCAAAATCGGTAAGTACATTAATAACCAAGCCTTCCGGTGATAATTGTAGTGGTGATCAAGCAGCTAACATATTCGTTCAAGACACGAGCGTCCAACAACTGGATCTGAAAAAGACACAAACTGAGAACGTAGAGGAAAAGAAAAAACTTACGCATATATCCAAATTGTCCAATACACTTGACATTTTGTCTGATGAAGAGGAAGATTTACCAATATATGAATCCAAGAAAGATGTTCCTGAATGTGATGAGAAACAACAATGCACAAGTATAAATATAGAGGATGATGATGAAATAGTGTTAATAGATGATGAACCTAAATCTAAGAATGATAAAAACAAGACTGAAAGTTTACCTGAATCAGAAAGTGAAAACAATCTAATGGATAAAAGTTTAATTACTGGCGACAATGACGAAGAATCTACAGAAATTTTTGAAGGCAGAAAAGGTATGACACAATTTTAAAATAGATTTTTAAGAGTTGGAGTTGTTAAATTAAGAAGTTATTGTTTGTCAGATATTTTAGTAGACTTGAGATTATTTAGCAGTGGTTGGTTATATGTTTTGAACATTTGTATCTTAGTTTAATTTCGAAATAATGGCGGGAAATATTATAATTAGAGAATTCAATTAGAAATTGCTGTATTAGTTAAAAAAAAATCCAATTAAGTTTCGTTAAGGCTTTTCTTTAATAATTTATGACAAACTCACAACTACACAGAAACTATTAACATACCATATAATAAACTTCCAATAGACCATCGGAAACTAACTTGTTTAAACAAAAACATTTTCTTCTATTAAATATGAAATATTGTTTTCAGATGCAATACAAACAGATGATTCATTGCAAACAGAAGTGCCCATTTCTAATGCTGCTGTTATAAAAACAGGTGAACCTGAAATGTGTGCTGAGGCAACAGTACAAGAAGAAACAGTACAAAAGAAACCATTGATCCAACTAAATTTCTTGAAGTCATGCTTAAAAAATTTAGCTGATATGACTCGAGACGAACTTGAAGAATTCTGTATCTTAAAAATAGTTGAAAGTGTTGTTGACCGAAGTAATTTAAGTGAAATTAAATCTCAATTAAAAACTGTGACGCAAAATATCGAGGAATATAAGAAAAAAGCTTCAATACTGGTTAAACAAAACAGAGACTTGCAGGTGGTCATAAAATCTGTTCAAGAGGAACAGAAGAAAAAGTCTACTATGCCAATAACTCCCTTAAAAATAACAAGATCTGTTGGAATGCAGGTGTTAATGACTGACAAAACAGCAGTGCGAAAGAAAATACAAAGTCCTCATCAAAACAATGCAGCCTCTAGTAGGCAAGGAAAAGCAGCACAGAATCCTTCGAGACTTCAAAAAATGCTTATAAGTAATACTCCGCCAATTCCGGTGCCTAGATTAGTACCAGCCGTAAACAACAGCAATTCAAATAATGTTAAAACACAATCAACCAATGTGAATACATCAGGAAAATCACAAGTTGCAGGTCAACCTACCAATACGCCAATACAAACTGTGTCCAATGGTCTACCAGTAACAACGCCTGCACAAAAACCGGAAAAAAGACCACACAGTCGAATGCAGCAGAGCAATTCCTTTACAGTAGATCTGACTGATGACGAGCCACCATCCAAAGTTGTTTTACGAAATGTGACTCCGCCAGTTAGACTGGTACCACCTCAAAATTTGTTAGCACCTAATAGACAACCTTTTGGAGCAAATATGAGTAATCCTCGAAAAGTGTACATACCTATAAGTGGATCACAAACTCCAGTTGGCGTCAGACCTGGACAGGCGATAATGTTAAAAACCATTTCCTCTCCAGGTACGTTTTTTCAAAATTAGTTTAGTATATTTTACAACGAAACTATGAACAGCTTAATTATGTAATCGTTCTGTTTTAGGTCCAAGGCAAAGAGTTCCTACACCTTCAACTATTAAGCCTAACACAGTGAGAATGCAGAGAGTACCGTGCCGACACCCAGCACCCTTGCCCGACTCTGTGAAACAGTATCAGCCGCTCAATTGGAAAGCTTTGCCTCCGGCGCCCGAGCTTAAACTATCAAAAGTAGATAATGGTATTGTAATATCGTGGAAGATAGAAGATTTCATAGAGGATGACCATGAAGAAATTGCTAGTTATCAATTGTACGCTTATCAAGAAACGTCGTCGCCTCCGAGCACTACCCTTTGGAAAAAAATTGGTGATGTCAAAGCTCTGCCGTTACCAATGGCATGCACATTGACGCAGTTCATGGCCGGTTTCAAATACTACTTTGCAGTTAGAGCTGTCGATGTCAGATCTCGCTTAGGGCCATTTAGCGCACCAGGTAGTATACTTCTCTTGAATACTACGTAAGAAGACTGATTTGAATTTTTATAAAATAACACAGTTGTTTTCAATTCGCACTGTCGTTATTTTCGTTATATGAGTATTGTATTGTATTAAAAAGAATATGTTATATTATTATCTTAATTTATTTAACTGAATGTACGCTACACACAGCATATAAATAATCCGCATAATTATAGATAATATTGATGCCTATTGTAAATAATTTCATACTGAATTAAAATAGCCGCCAGATAATATAACAGTTCATTGTTGTATCTGTTAGTAAGTACCCTAGAAAATAGTAGTGAATAAAAATAATAATAATACTGTCTTTGCATCTCTATCATCTATATAATAAAATCATAAGTCTATGATAACCAAATTTATTTCTATTCTAAGACAATGGGTACCTATACTTATAAGTAATTTTAAAATTGTTTGTCTGGGCTGAAATCCCGAAATCGTATCTGTTGAAGATGAAAATTAGCATTTACAATACAATGGTACCAAAGCTGGGACTAAAGTTACGAATAAAGCGAACAAATGAAACAGGATTTCATTTTCCGAGATAAATATCAAGTTCACCAACAGTAATAACTATAGGCAGTAGAACATGATCTAAGTGGCAACACAGAGCTTTAAAAGTCTTAGAAATAACGGTAACAGATAAACAAACGTACTGCGAAAGGGGTGTACGACTGTACGTAATATTAACATAAATATCACGTGATCGAATCTTAATTAAAATGAATGAAATGGCCATAACAACAGAAAAGGTGCAATATTATGTGCAAACATAATAAGAGGATGATCATGGATGCATTTGCAGGAATGGAGGAGTATCATCGATATTGAGTTATTATTTATATTGTAATTCAATTTGAGATTCGAATTTATTAAATCTAAATACATACGTTTCTATAGAAAACTACAACGCTTTCATATATTTACATTAATATTTTTTGCATAGATTAATTGAATGTTAATTTATCGTAACAAAATTCAAAAGTTATCTCACTCTTAAAAAAGGTAGTCTAATTGTCTTTTTAATATTTTATGCCTTTTAATGCCCGATGTCCTTTTAATTTTTAATCAATTTAATCAAACTTTAATAGGCAAGCAGAGAATTTTGGAACCTTCATCAAATATGTGTCGAAACAAATTAAAAATTACTGTTTCGCAATGAATAAGTATATGTAATATGTGAAGACAACATGCATACATTGAAAAAAAAATGGCTCGTCCGTCGTGGGATTTGTTATTTAACTAGCTTAAAAACGTTTGAAATTGCATGCAATTAACTAGATATGGTGTTATCACCATATCCTAATCCTATTAATAAAAAAAACGGGTATGATCAAAGTATGCTCGGTCCCAGACAAGTACTTGCACCGAAATACACTTCCCATTCGAAGGAAACGATAACATACTATACTCTACTTTGGTATTTATATCTCTGAGAAGAGTTATTTATTGGTTCGTGAATGCAATTTTGCACCTCAAACGACCTACTCGCCACAAATTATTTATATATTATTTATTTATTTATCATTAATATACAAGGAATATAATTAATTATACAATCATCATCATCATCATCATCATCATGATCAACCCATCACCGGCTCACTACAGAGCACGGGTCTCCTCTCAATATGAGAAGGGTTCGGCCATAGTCCACCACGCTGGCCATGTGCGGATTGGCAGACTTCACACGCCTTTAAGAACATTATGGAGAACTCTCAGGCATGCAGGTTTCCTCACGATGTTTTCCTTCACCGTTGAAACAAGTGATATTTTAATTATTTAAAAACGCACATAACTTCGAAAAGTTAGAGGTGCGTGCCCGGATTCGAACCGCCGACCTCTGATTAGGAGGCTGACGCCCTAACCACTAGGCTATCACCGCTTCAGTAATTATACAATAAAGGCACCGAAAACCAAAGAGGTTTGTCCTCGGTGCTAATCTGTAACTTAACAGCTTAAACTAGAGGAACTGAGTAAGCACATTAGGTTGGTAAATAGGTTGTAATATGATGTCTTACGATGGTATACACCAGTAATTATGTTTCATAAGACTAGAAAGGTGTTTTAATCAACAGCGGCTTCATGATGACCGTTCTTTAACCATCAGGAACATGGATATCAAGAGCGCTCTATTAGATGAATAATTTATTCCTGAAACAATTTCAACTAGAAGAATACACTTGATAGGGTCGCAAGACATAAAACATTGCTTAATTCAATGCGATCTATTCAGCAACATCTACAACCAAAAATTATTAGTACGTTATATGTATATAAGATATGGGGGAATAAAGAAATTAGACACACATATAAACCATACAATATTAAACTCTTTTTTAGGTAAGTAATAGTGTAAAGAAATCAGTTTAAAATCGATTGCGAAGTCGATAAACCTTCTTAAAATAATTTTAAAGTTTATCGATAAACGCTGTGTACAGCACACACACAGATTATATCGTAATTTCTAGTGTCGAACACTTCATTTTGATTTCAGATTAAGAGGTGAAGTCATGAAATATGAATGTGGAAGTGAGAAGCGTAGGATCTACTTACGTAGAACGTAAGTAGATGCAACCATGACAGTTGAAACACTATGTTAAAAACCCGAGACAATATATCGTATCTTCTGTCTCTGTACCAGTTTTGTTTGGCTAACATCAATAGTTTAAAAGGTTCCTCTGTTACTATAAAAAACAATAAGAACCCAATTTCGATATAAGGGGTTTCTGTCTTTATATTTGAGCAGTTTCTATATTCTGTTGATTGAAATATTGTAGGTTTTTATGTATTCTGTTCCAGATGCAGCTTATCTGTTTGTTATTCTGAGGATAGCATAGATGAAAACCATAAACAAGAATTGAAGTCAAAGTATTGCTGTCAGTCAGGTGTCAAGTGTCAAAGAAAAGTCAAATATTTTTTTGGAATGGCAAACTTTGTTATAAATCATTTCCAAATCGTAGTTTCCACTTTCAAGTTTCCAGTTGTCGATAGATTTTATGTCGTGGTGGTTTGCAATTTTCACATTTGCAGACCTAATTTTGATTTAACCGTTGTTGTAATGGTGTTAAAAAAATAATACGTGTATTGTATGATAGAAATCAATGAATGTGTGAAAAGCATATTAATAATGTCGCGTTTGGATAGTTTTTCAATAATTTGACGTCGAGTGTCATATCGTTTCGCAAGTAGTTTTTGTCGGCAGTCTCAGAGGTGTTTTATTTGTGTACGGTTTCGTGAAAAACATTGGGTGTAGAGTTTATTGTGCAAATGCAAATTGTGCAGTGTTGGTGTCCATAGAGCATTGTTTGTGTGAATAACTGTGATTATAGTGAAAGTGGGCTGGGTGTTTGTGTTCTTTTGTTGTAAAACCAAAAAATGATGGAAATAAGTTTTCGTCCCAGAGATGTTTCCTTAAAGGTAAGTTTAAAGTCACGTTTTATTTTGATACACCAGTAAATATTTGCCTAATTAGCTGCTAATTGTTTACTGACTCGGCGATATAATATTAAGTTTCATTATCACAACTAGAAGGACATGTTACATAAAATGTTCAATATCTATTTATCTTGACAACACCTTCATAAAATACAAATATGTTTTATCATTCATTTACTGTGGCTGGAGTACCCAAGTAAATTAAGATGATGTTAAATGTTTATCACAATATACCTATTAATTATTCAAAAGGCACTTTGAATAAAGTTGGAATTTAAATACCTCCATATGCTACTAATAATAATTAATTGCACCAGTTTTCTTCAATAAACTTAAACTAAAATCTTCCTCATTTGATTGGCTAAGTTATCTTTGTTGCTTGAACTTAAACAAAAATGATACCATTTATAAAAATATACAATGTACTTGTCAAAAGTAATATTGAAAATGCTAAAGTGTGTTTATGTCTTGGTTTGATTATTTGATATCTATCTCTTCTTTCTTCAAATTCAAATTCAAAATAATCTTTATTCAAATAGTCCTTAAAAAAGCACTTTTGACTTCTGTTTCTTGCACAACAAATATAGTTTGTCAATCAATGTTTTGAAAGAGCAATTATTATATATTATTACAATTTAATTTATTATTTATTATTTTTGTATTCCTTTACTTTTGCATGTTGTATTAGGATGTTCATGATCTTGCATTTTGTATGCAATAAAGTGGCACAATGTTTACACTGGTTAACATAAAAAATATAAATAATAAAGAATGGCCTTGAACTTAGCAAGCAAGTGTAGAAGAAAATAAATTAATCTGATATCAATCAAGATAATAAAATTTTTCTTAGCTATTTAACAATAACTATGTTCAAGGCTGATAATAAACCCCCATAGAGAATTCATGTTGCAGTGGACATGACAAGATTTACCAGCCTACAATCAATCCGACACCCTAACCCTCACATAGTTGCGGCTTCATTTTACTCCCCAAAACTAAGTGCTCCTCTCTAAAAGAGGAGACCTAAACATATCCTTCATGACCCTGACAATCGGATGACTACTGACAACATACTCGTATCACCCACTACACAATCATATGTTACACTGTCTTCGCCGGCGAAGACGAGGTCCCCGCTATCATACGTCATCCGGACATGGGCTCCATCCACAGCCTCGGAGACGTACAGACCACTAACCGTCTGACCCCTTCCGTTATACCAAACGTCGCCTAAGCTGAGGTTCGGCCTCAAAGGAGGTGCCCTTAGGCAGACGTTCCCTTAGTTTCTTCGAGCCCTAGGGCTCAAAATTTCGTCTGGCTTATCTCCAAAGCTCGCCAAACAGCCTGGTTACGCTGTGACAACCAATAGGGTTAGTACAGCGAATAGACAGTCTGAGAAAAATCAGCCTACAAAATATTCACTGACTGTTTAATATATACCGGGTTTCCTAGTGCGGAGGGTAGGGACAAATGACATATTGTAAGAATCTTAATAATATGAAGCAATTAATCTTATCATATTTTAATATATGTAGTCTATTTTGCTTACATTTATGTTAAAAATAAACTTGTAAGTTTTAAGTTCAAAGTTTAAAATTTATAGAAATCACGAAATCTATTTTAAAACACCTTTTATCATATTTTCTTTATTTATCTACTGTAAAAGTAACAAGAGATTGTTTACAATGACCAACCATGTCAGAAAATAAGATATTTTAACTTATCTAACTAAAAATTTGATATATACTAGTCTTCAACAAAACTATAGTCTATAATAATTCTTCAAGTCGTAGTCACCCAAGTATGTAAAGCAAAATAATTGTAAGTATATATATATATATATATATATATTCAGATCTGATATGTAGTGATCTGATACATTATATTATTGAGAGAAATGAAGAAACATATTTTATTTTACTATTGAGTTTGTTTTTGTCAACATAGACATATTTAAAGTAAATTTTAGTAAATTATATTGCAACTACCTCTACTTCTGTCAGGTAGTGGTTGATTTCATATTAATTGAATGAAAATTAAGTTTTTAAAGTAGTAGTCTTAGTTTGCACAACACCTTATTTGTTAAAGGCTTCACATAAAATAATCAGAATTATTTTTAGAGATACTTTTTATCTCAAGAAAACGAATGGTACTATGGGGATTTAAAATCAACTGAATGGGTGGCAACATACTCACTGTATAAACTACATTGCATAATTTGAGGATTTTCCTAGATTTTCATAAGATCTCATCAGGTTTGGTTGCAATCGGAGCAACTTTACGGAGTATATATGAAATAAAATAATTTTCAATATCTGTCAACAACTGAAAAAGAAATTGTTTAACGAGTATAAAAAATGCATAGAGACTTCTGAAGTCAAGTAGAGTCTGTTAACAAGTAACTGCAATTATTTGGTTTTTGAACAATTTAATATAAACATGAATAGTTTTATGGGTATATTATAACATCACGGAATAAGCCTGAGTGACGGCATAGTTACGAAGGGCATCACAAAATTTGCAAAGACGTTACGCCGGCGGTGTATGTACGTGTTTATGTGGCAGGCACTTGCTAATCGGCATTGTGATTTGTGACTCGGCAAGGCAATTAGAATAGGTGAGCTAGCTAGCTAAAATATTTTGCAAAAAACTAGTTCTTTTGCTTTCATATAGTGTAATCGCGTTCGGCATTTTGTAAATTGATATTTAAAATGTATTAGTTTCCTGACGTAGTTTTCAATGAACCTTAATAGTATTAAAATATAGTTTAATTAATTTATGCATCATAATTAATAATTGAAAATGTAATATACTAGAAAGAGTTTTTTTTCGACTGTCAGATAACTTAATTAGACGTTAGAGTCATGCTCAGCCAGAGAGAAAATCACCAAGGCTCGACGACATCATGAAAACTTCCCACAATGGGGCACATGGATGAGGCTCAGCTGTCGACGATGGGCGACGTTCGGAATATGGCTTGCTGGAATTGCTAGTTCAGACCTTACGCCCTCCTAACCGTGGATGAGACATGGGGCTCATGCCATCGTCGTTGCGTCCGAATGAGCTTAGAAATCGAGGACCTTGTTTTGGCCGGCTAAGACGCTATATACCGTATGATTGTTTGTCACCTAATTGCGTATCGTGGTCTGCCATCAGTTGGTGTTCAGTTGATCGTCCGGGTCGCAAAAGACGTGCTTTGTGTTCGTTCGCTCTAGCGAGAGCTATGTTGGGATCGAGAGTTTGGTTAGACTCCGCAACCAGTAAAGTATACATATCGACGCATAGGACGCGTTTCATCCTCGGAAGTTTTGTATACTTCGTGCTTGTGTACAAAAACTTCGATAATGCGATGCAGGGTATCTTGTGGCGCCATCTAGTATGGTTGGACGGAAACCGCCACAATTGTAAGCGAGACTATTTATCATAGAATTCCGCGATGAACCACTTGCTTTCATCCCATTCGTTCTATTATTGTATGAAAGATGTTAGCCAACTCTTTAGCATTTTTAATATTACACATTTAGTACCTAGGCATTCAATATTCACTGGAATTGTCGGTACATAGTTAATGCCATCTTACCATCGTCGGACGCGTTTAGCGGGCGGCGGTCGGTGAAAGTTGTCAGGAGCCGGTGAAAGTGATCGGACGTAACGAGTGGAACGGCTTTCTTCCCTAACCTCACCTTGCCGAGCATAGGTGTCCTGACCGGGTGATTGGATCATTTAGTTGATATCCGGGTGAATTTACACAGTCCAATAACAGTAGTAAATAATGGTGACAAACAATTACTTGCTGGCGTTGAAACAGAAGCGTTCTTCAGTGCCTGTGATGATTCTGCAGTGCCGCTTATACTGTGATGATGATACCTTTGTAATACGTAAAATAGAAATGTATAATGAGTTAATAAAAGGAGCATCTAAATTAGTTTCAATTCTAAACATATGCACTCCTTGTTTAGGTGACATAAATATTTATAATTCGTTCAAGACACATGTTGACTCGCGTAAAGTTGAATCCCGAATGGTGATTGTTCTTCGATCACTACCGACAATGTGACCTCGTGTCCAGTATTAAAAACAGACACCATCTTGCATCGTCGGTAGCGGGAGTAAGTGCTGGCAGTACAATTAGGATCAACTTTACTTTAAAATATAAATGTTTGATAAATAATATCCTATATACTGGTCTCAATATCTCAGCACGTGGGACGATAAAAGTGCGAGCATAGTGAAGCATATTCGGCGCTCACTCTCACTTATGGGTTGCCATAAGCCACGCATAGTGAAGCACAACGCGGGTATAGTTATACTACGGGTAATTTTTTTACAAAGTTAAAATCTAACATATGTTATAGATTTCCTAATAGTTGACAAGAAGTGTCGAGTAACAATAATAGTGAAGGAATATTTATCTTAATGGACCAACATAAAAACATACATATAAAAAATACGCTATATTATGTGAAGGACTGCATATCCTAGGAATAGATTCTGTTACATTGCAAGTGAAATATTTAACGCTACCACTCGCCGCAACTCTTCAAGTTCGATGTTCCCAATAAGTCTCTTTATCTTCCGAGCACTGCCAAATTAGTCAAATAGATAGGATATACTTATAGGTATATCTATAGGATATATATACTTATAGGTATATCTATAGGATATATATACTTACTTACTTTACTATACTATATACTTTTGAAACTTTACTATATACTTTACTTACTTTATATATACTATATACTTTTGAAAGTATATCCTATAGATATACGGTCAAAAAAGGACCACTTTTATTTATTTTATTTTTATTAGTTTTGAATGAATACTGTGACAACAAACACTTATATCGTGTTATACAAAGGTAAGCTCAACAACAAACACTTATATCGTGTTATACAAAGGTAAGCTCAGGTAAGAGATCTCTTACACCTGGCCATTTTTTCTTTTTATTGGACCCGATGGATGGGGGATGTATTGATGCGTTATGGCAAATTGGGATAAACTGCTACTTACCCCCGTTTCCGGGCTTTGGCGCGTCAATGAGTAATTTGTATCTCTTGTTAATGGATATAACTTTATGTATAACTTGTAGATTAAACTTTTGTCTGTTGCCTGCATACATTAACTGTACGCTACAATGTAGGTACTCTGTAATATCTCGGAGAACCAACCTCAATCTGGTCAAGTGACAAAGGTTGAACTATAAATTTGACAGCGTTGCGTCAAAGAGTAAGTTGCGTTAAAAGTAAACAGCAACAGAGACGCATAAATAATTCACACAGCTATATTATGTATGTTTTCCCCCGACCTAAGCGCTCCTCTCCGAAAGAGGAGACCTAAACATATCCTTCATGACCCTGACGATCAGATGACTACTGACAACACACTCGTACCACCTACCACACAATCATACGCTACACACCGTCTTCGCCGGCGAAGACGAGGTCCCCGCTATCTTACGTCATCCGGACGTGGGCTCCATCCACGGCCTCGGAGACGTACGGACCACTCACCGTCCGACCCCCCCGTTATCCCAAACGTCGCCTAAGCCGAGGTTCGGCCTCAAAGGAGGCGCCCTTAGGCAGTCGTTCCCATAGTTTCTTCGAGCCCTAGGGCTCAAAATTTCTTCTGGCAGAGCTTCTTTCCAAAGCTCGCCAAACAGCCCGGTTACGCTGTGGCAACCAATAGGGTTTGTACAGCTAATAGACAGTCCGAAAAATATATTATGTAGGTGTGAATGTTGATGAACTACGCCGGAATGTAGGTTAGTTATTTATGATACAGCGTGCTATCGGTCAACGACTCGATGGGGGGGAAAAATATAATTGTTATTTGCTTGTAACCGCCGATACTTACGACCTGGCAGAGGTTAACTATACTCGTATTGTAATACGTAGTTAGTCTATAACAGTCGAACTTTATCCTATTTTATTGACTAGTACTTTTACTTCACTAGTAGAGACTGCAAAATAACTTACGACTTCGCTGGCCTTCTCCGCAGCTCGCTTCTCCGTACATCCCGCAAATTGCTACTTTTTATAACGTTTTATAGATTATAGATAGGAACTTATTATTTACTTACTTATAGCCAACATGCAAATGCGTATAAAATAAATATTTATAGCGTTATTAATTTAGTACTTTGCCGAGCTTCGAGTTTCATGGTAGACAATGGTGAATTTGAAGCGGTGATAGCCTAGTGGTTAGGGCGTCAGCCTTCTAATCAGAGGTCGGCGGTTCGGATCCGGGCACGCACCTCTAACTTTTCGGAGTTATGTGCGTCTTTAAAAAAAATTAAATATAACTTGCTTCAACGGCGAAGGAAAACATCGTGAGGAAACCTGCACGCCTGAGAGTTCTCAATAATGATCTCAAAGGCGTGTGAAGTCTGCCAATCCGAACTTGGCCAGCGTGGTAGACTATGGCCAAACCCTGCTCATATTGAGAGGAGACCGGTGCTCTGTAGTGAGCCGGTAATGGGTTGATCATGATGATAGAACAATCTGTTATTAATTCACTCTCAGCAAAGGTTCTTTGTTAAAAAAAATCTCGGGTCTAGCAGCAGCTAAGAAAATGAATGAAAATTAGATATTTAATGTTAGGGTTAAGATTAAGACCATGCATAACTGATTTTTTCTAGAAGTGGCGTGAAATGTCGGCATATTTGCCTCATTTTTGATACCAATTACAATATTTTGTCGGCGTTTCGTTGATGCTTACAATCATTAACCTTACTAATAAGGAATGTGTCACTTAATGGCCAATTTGGTTCTTACCTCGGTTTGTACCGCCTGTTATATCAAAATGGCATACTAATAGTTAATCATAAGGCCGGTTTTTCAAGCAACGAGTATTCTTTAGTTGAGGAATAAATTAGACGTTTTGAAAGGTTTTGTGAGCAAAATCTGTCAATTTATTTCTCATCAAGGTTAGCTGACGATTGATTAAACAATACTTGATAGATAAATCAATACTATATAATATTCTGGTTTTCACCTTTTTTTCTTTTCTTTTTTATCCACTACAAGTTAGCCCTTGACGGCAATCTCACCTGATGGTAAGTGATGATGCAGTCTAGGATGGTAGCGGGCTAACCTGTTAGGGGCATGGTAAACCCACACTCCTAATTGGTTTCTACGCGACATCGTGCCGGAACGCTAAATCGCTTGGCGACACGTTTTTGTCGGTAGGGTGGTAACTAGCCACGGCCAAAGCCTCCCACCAGACCAGACTCGAGCCGGGAACCGAACCCAGGACCTCCAACTTTAAAATGCAACAGCGCAAAACCTCCGTACGATCGTTCGTCGTACAGCCAAAAGAACAACATTCTCAGGATTTCTTAATTTGTAGCAAGAGATAATTGTTTATATAAAGTTAATTAATAACAAAACCTGTTGTTATTTAATTCAACCTCTTTTTCTGGTATATTTACCAAATTAAACTTTGATTTCTTTCTCTCTTTATTCATGAATTGTACCCTTACCTTAATTTACCTAATTAAATCTTTTCTTCTGTATCTAGTATAAACCAAGCTTTATGCTTGGTTTATACTAGATACAGAAGAAAGGTAACTTTATTTCTTAGTGAGTCCAAAATGCACTCAGATATAGCTCATAAAATTATTCCAATATAGCACTATTCACAAATATGAAAAAATGCAGTTTTGTTATCAGATAAAATTAATACATCTCTAGTAGTTGCAGCTTCTTTTTACTCCCCCGACCTAAGCGCTCCTCTCCGAAAGAGGAGACCTAAACATATCCTTCACGACCGTGACGATCAGATGACTACTGACAACATACTCGTACCACCTACACACAATACATACGCTACACACCGTCTTCGCCGGCGAAGAAGAGGTCCCCGCAATCTTTCGTCATCCGAACGTGGGCTCCATCCACGGCCTCTGAGACGTACGGACCACTCACCGTCCGACCCCCTCGTTATCCCAAAAGTCGCCTAAGCCGAGGTTCGGCCTCACAGGAGGCGCCCTTAGGCAGACGTTCCCTTAGTTTCTTTGAGCTCTAGGGCTCAAAATGTCTTCTGGAAGAGCTTCTTTCCGAAGCTCGCGAAACAGCTCAGTTACGCTGTCGCAACTGTAGGGTTATCACAGCTAATAACCAGTCCAAAAAAAAATACTTGAATCAACATTTTAATTCATCATCTATATCATATAATAGTCATAGTTGCCGTATGATTATGGTGATGATATGATTGATCTTTTATCGTCTTATTATCTTTTAACAACTGTGATAATTACGCCTTCAAATGGCTGATGTCATTGAACGGATTATTTTCGCGTACATTGTGATTACACTGTGACCTTCTCAAGGGTATTAATTCATTCAGATATTAATATGAGGCGCACTGATTTGAACGAGGGAATTTCAAACAAAATATATAACTATGGGCAATGCAAGATATTCCCGCGTGTTTTAATCTACGTACTAGCTGGGATTTCGTCTGATAATATAAGCCTAAGTGTTATTCCAGACTATAATCTATATCTGTGCCAAATTTCATCTATAATTCATTCAGATTCAGTTCTGGCGTAATCGAGTAACAAACATAAGATCCATCCATCCATCTGTCCAAATATATGTACATTAGATTAAATTCGATTATCCAGGAGACTAATACTTTCCTGATGATCGCTTAATCTGTTCCTATAGAGCAGAAATCAAATCAAATCAAAAATAGCTTTATTCATATAAACCTATTACAGGCATCTATGAATCGGTCATATTTATCATATTTTTCATTATTTCTATTAGTGATGGTTATAATTACACTCGCCAACTTAAAACTAAAGCTAAGAGGGTTCAAATCGCGCCTAGGTCTAAGAAGAAACCCAAAACAAACTTAGCCGTTGTTTTTTTCTTCAGACTTCAGGGCAATGCAAAAATTCCTCAATCGTGTTTTCCTCCTTAATAACGGACTAAAAGCATCTTAGAGGGAACAAAATCATCAAGTTTATGAAAGTGTTTGGGACTGGAAAACAGAAAATGATAATAAGTCGAACCTTCGTCGAAACCACATTCACTGAAAGAGCTACACAGTCTGTGTTGGAATCCAGCTTAAAACACTAAACAATAAAAAAAAATCTTTTCTTCAGCGAGCATTGCCGTCAAAACCTAACAGACCAATAGCTTCATCATACATTATGCTTTCGACCTCTTTGGTTACTTAGTAATAAAGACACTAAAGCATATTAAATGCCAACTAATCAGAAGAGACAAATCTCGAAAGATTTTAATCCTTTTCACATAACATAGACATCTAGACTCTAGAACAATCTTTTAAACTATTTCCGATTCTTAGTTCTCACCCACCCTAGGGGTAGATATCTTCATATAAATGCTAAGTTATGTCCATGAATTATCTTTCATTTACCAACTAGTTACTAATCATTTTATTTTGTTCTTTACAGGGAGACAAGATGGCGAGGTTTCCAGTCATATCATCTTCATAATGGTACGTTAATCAAGCTAATATATCACCTGCGTAGCATAGTAATAATTTGTCGTGGACCTTGCAAATGAACATAGGTACACTCCCCTACCGTGCGTAATTAAATTAGTCATTATCTCCTAAAATTAACGTCCAAATAACATGCTCTAGTTAGTTTATATATATAACTTAACGCGAGCGATGCTGCAGGCAAAAGCTGGTCTTGTATAAATTCGCATTACGAAGCGAAACACCTCATACCTACATAAAGACTGGCTAGTTATTTCATGCGTATACCTGTTCTAAAAATACTAGTTATCGCTGTTGTGTTCTAGTATACAAACGACTTTATTATCCTGGCAAGGTCAACAAAGGTATCCATTTCGGCAGCGTCGAATATTCATTGTGAACGTGAATAAGTAATTACCTATTAATTAACTAAGTACACACTTAACGATATTAAAAAAAAAAAACGGATGATTGGCAAGCAAGTTGTCGGTATGTTCATAATGGTTCGACGGTGTTCTAGCATATCTGGTTCACCGGATATTCAAAGGTTACAAATTGGAGTGAAAACTTTTTTTTGGTACATAACTTACACGCACGCGTCACCGACATGCGAAATTCTAACGTGGCGTGTTATGACACGTTTTTGCCTGTGCACATGTATAGGCTATATAAGTACACACGCCATTGCGTACTAAATTAATAATATAACGTATAAAGTTTTCACTTCTGTTGGTAGTCCAGATCAATGTAAGCCAATCGCCAAAACGCTAGGAGAAAGAGAGCATTATTAGTTGTATAAAAAATGAGGCTATTTTTCACTTTGAAAGCAAACACCCAACTAAATAAAATCTTCCTAACGTTAGATGCTAATTGTATGAACACTCGAACTAATGCCTCGTATCTTCTCAATATCCGTAACATTTCAGCAGTCCACATATTTTCTGTACTTACATCTAGGGCATCGCTTCTGTGGTCATCTTTAAGGTTAAATTGACACCTATAAATTCACCAGACCATCTCAAAATTGCCTCACCAAATGAATCCTAATAATTAATGATCCTAATTCTAATTTTAACCGATGGAACTTCATTTATCGGTCAAAAAAGTAATAGCTCATAGCGCGCGTATGTTCGGGACTGAGCTCCATCGGTTTATATAAAAAGTAGGAAGCTTTGCAGAAAAAAAGGACATTGTTCTTTGTTTTTTTTAAATCGACCAAATCGCTTATCCAAATCTGTAATTTAAAAAATAATTTTGCCTTTACACAGCGAGAAATACAGGTTACAGTACAGGCACTCCATTTTAAAATTTTGAGTTTCTGAAAACTTTTTAAGCTATCTCCGTAATATATACTCTAAAAATACCACCAGTAGTTTCTCGAAGAAGCTTTATTTGTTACAGTATCTGTAACAAATTACGTTGCCAGGATAAGGCACGATCTGAAATGGTAACTATTTTGGAAACATTGTTGACAATTGATATATGTAATTGAATAACTGCGAATTTTCCTAATGATATCAAAACCTGTTTATCAGTTAAACGCTGCGTAAATGGCTTGTGTTGTAGCGATTTTTCTGCTGTTGAAAAGATTTTTAGCCTAGTGGTTAGGACGTCAGCCTCCTAATCAGAGGTCGGGGGTTCGAACCCGGGCACGCACCTCTAACTTTTCGGAGTTATGTGCGTTTTTAAGCAATTAAAATATCACTTGCTTCAATAGTGAAGGAAAACATCGTGAGGAAACCTGCATGCCTGAGTGTTCTCCATTATATTCTCGAGGCGTGTGAAGTCTGCCAATCCGCACATGGACAGCGTGGTGGACTATGCCCATACCTTTCTTATATTGAGAAGAGACCCGTGCTCTGTAGTGAGCCGATAATGGGTTGATCATGATGAAAAGATTTTTACAATCTTTATCGGTACTCGGAGGATGTCTATTAATATGTCTCTGCTTTCCGTCGGCCCATCCGTCCGTCTATCTGTCTGTCAGCTGTCTGTATGTGTTATTCCCGCTATAAAATCTAATAATTAACATTAAAAACTATTGAAATTACCATACAAGAAACGTTTGTTGATGATTTTGCTTGATCCTTATAAGGACAATATATAGTGTTATATATAAGGTGTTAGTTCGTTCCGTCGTCATACAGCAAATGAATTATTTGTGGAAGGGTTCACAATTAGATTTTTTTCTGCATGCCTTGAAGTGTCTTCGGATATTACAACTTACATGTTAAACAATAAACAAAAAGTATAATTTGCTATATTCCGCCGACAACCGGGAGATTAGTATAGTGTAACACCACACAAAATCCTCCACTAGAACCTCTACCCACGTTTCAAAGAAAGTCTTTGCCTTTCGCGCTTGTGAGCTTGTGTGGTGTCGGGTCGAAACGTGGGTAGAGGTTCTAGTGGAGGATTTTGTGTGGTGTTATACTATACTAATCTCCAGGTTGTCGGCGGAATATAGCAAATTATACTTTTTGTTTATTGTTTGTCATGGACTTCCGCAAAGTAACGCCTGCTTCTATTCATTAACTTATATGTTACCATAATCGTTTCAAGCTCACCCGCATTAAGGTCTCGTAAAAGGCCTAAGCCCTAAATCTCTGCCTCCTACATGTGAGTCCTTTTTGTAGAAGTAGGAAGTTAATGGGCCAAGCATGCTCCATTCCTCCGTGTCTCGGAGAGCAGATCAGTCTACTATGTGACTGATTGCATTGACGCGTGATAATTATGGTAAGTAGCTCCGTTTTGACTGAAATCGTTCAAACCAGTCGTGTCCGGAGAAGAATATCCTGTCATAATACGTATGAAAGTTTGTTGAAGTATGACTCACCGCGAATTAAATACGGCGACTTTCGCGTTTCGGCGCTTCTACAACTGACAAACTATTTGTTGTGTAAACTTGTTTGTTGACAAAAGAAACGTGAGATGAAATTACAGTTTACAAATAATTCGCATACTAAAACATCTTTTTTTTTTTTTTCTTCGTTTTATGGCTTTACACAGATTAGCCAATGTCAAGTTTATTATTTTATTAGTTCTCTCCCTCTATGGCTTTGCACAGACCAGCCAATTTCAAGTTTATAGCAATGTTGAAGCTAGGGACAAATGGCGGGAAACTTCGCACTCTGCGGATGCGGCTCCCTCAAACCTTTCCAAAATTAATACCTGTTAACCATTCAAAAAACTAGCCACTACAAAAACGACACCAACACCGTCCACGTCACAACCAACACCAGTCCTTTCCAACACAAAAACAAACACCAATTCAAGAAAAGCGTGAAAAGACCGCGCCCGCCATATACGAAGTCTCCCGCCTTTCTCCAAAAACATCTTAAAACGCTGATCTCTGATCGTGACATGCGTCACAGATAATTTCAGCCCCACTTCCCGATCTGTATTCATTTCATTCATTTTATATATCTACACTAAAAAACAAGACAATCGCTTGCCCTCTTGCTACGTGAGAGAAGAACTAATCAAACCAACGGAATGTGAATTTTCCGAAACCGAAAATCTCGTCTCTCACACATTAACAGAATGCCGGATAGATGTGATAATTTATATAAAACGAATACTACATAATATTATGTTAGTTTTTACGCCATAGCTAGTCAGACGATTATGATTAAATTTTGTACCAGTCTGCATTCCCCGGAGGTACGGAGAGATGTGACCCCCCGTCGGTGGGGTATACCTGCACTAAAACACCAAAAAAATGATACTGTATGTAAAAATAATGTATGTATGTACACTAACGTTTTAGTGCTTCTTTATACATACAGTATATTTTTTTTTGTATAGTAATACATACAAGTTCATTTGGACCATAAATACGTTAAATACGTTACTCGAAAACCATCTAACCTTACTAGGTGTGCTCTTTTGACATGCACTAAAAACACCAAAAAAATTATACTGTATGTATAAAGAATGTATGTATTTACTGTATGTACACTAACGTTTTAGTGCTTCTTTATACATACAGTATAATTTATATTTTTTGTACATACAAGTTCATTTGGACCATAAATACGTTAAATATGTTACTCGAAAACCATCTAACCTTACTAGGTGTGTTCTTTTGAGTTCAGTGAAATCTAAAGTCCAATATCGATGGTGTGAAAAGTAAACAAGGTAAATGTCAACAAGTCTGACGTCATTCGTGGTGTATTTCAGTAGGTTTGTTTACAGGTGCCGCGGAAATAATTTTTTTTGGTGCGTCGGTGAGTTTAATCAAGGCCATACCGCATACCTGTGAACTTCGACCACATAAGAGTATACTAGATTTGCTGTCATCATCATGATCAACCCATTGCAGGCTCACTACAGAGCACGGGTCTCCTCTCAATATGAGAAGGGTTTGGCCATAGTCCACCACGCTGGCCATGTGCGGATTGGCAGACTTCACACGCCTTTGAGAACATTATGGAGAACTCTCAAACGTGCAGGTTTCCTCACGATGTTTTCCTTCACCGTTGAAGCAAGTGATATTTTAATTTTTTTTAAACGCACATTACTCCGAAAAGTTAGAGGTGCGTGCCCGGATTCGAACCGCCGATCTCTGTTTAGGAGGCTGACGCCCTAACCGCTAGGCTATCACCGCTTCTAGATTTGCTGTAAGTCGTCTAAAAGTATCCGTGTCAAATAATAATTGATTTACAAACTTGGCGTCTATTTACGCTAATACGCTGGTGAACAAGTTTATGTGGTGGGCCTTACGTCCAAAATAGTAAAATACACAAGAGATATCATGCTTTTTTAGGTTAAATTTAAAGTATTCCTGATTCTGCTAGAATTTCTATCGGATTGCATATGTATATGGGATGAAAAAAAATCCCGGCTAAGTTAGAAACCCACATTCCTTTATTTTTAAGTTTACCAATGTTATTATCACCATCAACTCGTTACTATGTAATTGCCGCATCTAAAGTGCCTTTTTATTATTTGAATAAATTTTATCATTATAAAATGAAAAATATTTTATATAAAGACTTCGGTTAAAACTTTTATGTATTATAAATATTGATTATTTATACAATTTTCAACCTGAAAAGCGCAAAATGTGGAGTATTTATGAAATTAGCTTCAAAATTATCTCCGAAATAAAAATATTGAAAAGTAGAGTATTCAACACTATAGGTTATACTGACATCGTATTGGGCAACCTTTAACACCTAAAGTGTGCATAATGCATATCCGCTTGAACTATAACACCTATCTAATAATTTCTGGTCAGATCCTAATTTGCTATGTTAAATTTCATTTACCTTGTCTTTAAAAACCGATCTTTTCATTACTAAAAAAGAAAACAAAAATGAATAGTGATATTTTCATAACGTACTTTACATAAAAGAAGATTTCTTACATTTTTAGAGAAGACAGAAAATATATATTTACACCAATTAGGTATAATTTTTTGTTATACTTATCAGCAGGTATGTATATAATGACTCATGAGTAAAGTCGCAAATTGGAAGCGCAAACTTGTTCTTGATAAAAATAAGACCAACCCTAAGCGACCGGTATTTTTTGTGTATGTATACAGGTATTCTCGTTTTTTCCATAATTGAAAAATAACGCGAAACCTTGTTAGTGCGTCGTAAAAAATCGTAGGTACCTATTAATAGAGTCACTAGTTGATATCACAAAAACAATATTTTCGTAGCCGCCTAATCATTTTAAAGTAGACTCGAGCTCACGCGATTGACCTTTGCTATTTTTATTCCGAGAACTGTCAATCCACTTGGACGTAAGCTATCAACCGCAAATAAAGCCCTACAATCCTACTAGGATTTTTTATAATATATAAATAGCAGACAGACGAGCAAGCAGTATTATACAGTAACCTGAAGGTAGTAGATGAAAGTGTGCAGCACCAAAGGAGCTAATAATGCGTTGTATTGAATAACCCCAAATAGTAGTTAATTTCTATATTATATAGCAGGAAACACATTGTTGTAGATGGAAATAAAATTATTCCACATCGCTGGTAAAAGTATTCTCGTATCAAGGGTGGAAAATAGCAAGCATCGAGATGAGGGAACTAAGATTCGTTTCTATGGATTTTCATACGACCAGAGAACAGAAAAACTGCAACTAACACCGAACGCTTTAAAACATGACCCCTTTTGAAGTAAATAGAATACACAGTAAATAGAAATTAACAACATTTCGATGCTCCGGAGAATCCAAGTGAAAGTGAAATAAATTTGGTATTTTACTGATATTTTATTTTGTTTGTTACAGGGGAATTTCTTCCAGCGGCAGACTCGCATCGCCGCCAATCATGCTGCGACCAGAATCGCCACTCGCTGATCACCGCAGCCTCCTGCCGCGGCGACTGCTGCCGGCGAAGGCTCAAATCGCCCCAGCGGACAAGAAGAAGAACAGACGATCTCTAGAATTAAACCCTCCGTCCAACGACCACGCCCCGTACGACTATCCGAAACTCCTGATCTCAAAAACCACTGACTCACTCAACACAGAATGTCCACGTAAACTAAATAATAAGCAAGATTCATCCGAGAGTCTCAAAAGGGCACTTCAAGCTAAAGAGGACAAAAAGTGCGGTGCGCTAAAGGACGCAGATAAAAAGGCGATTGCAAAGCAGGACTCCAGCGAAAGTTTAAAAAAGGCATTGCTATGTCGCCAAGATTCCAATGATAGTGCGAAAAGACGAGACTCCGATCCGAAATGGATGCAAAGGCAGGAAGAGGCAAAGAGGAGTTTGGAAGTGAAACGCGGAGGAGACAAGAAGGGTTTTCTAGAGACTGATATAGATGATGCTTGTAAGCGGATATATGAGAGAAGAACGGGATGCGCGCGGCCAACTTTACCCCCCGTTGCTGAGAAGAATGTGTCGCCAAAATCTCCAACTGGAAGCCCTTTAACCCCAGGCGTAGCTGCTGTTGCTGAAGGTGTTGTTCGATGGGGAAGTGGCCTTTTATCTCCCAAGGAAGAACCTAGACTCAGGCCTGCTAGAAGCTGGTACGGGTATGGTACACTGCCAACGGACAACGACAAGGTAAGTTTATTTATAGTAAACCCCTCTTTAAAGGTCAGTTGAATTGTACGCAAAATCCTTTGTACTTGCAAGAACTCATCTGAGATACTGTGACAAGTTCAAGTTGATTCTCGAATGATGATGGAAATGTTATCGCCGACGATTAGACAACAAATCTCTTCGACCCATTTGTAAAATAAATCTATCAACTTAAACTACAAACTGCAATGACGATGATATAACATATCTCAATGCGGCAGTGCAGGACAGGTTGTCTCTGGACATATCGCAAGCCATACCGATGGCGGTGACATTGTTAACAACTATTTTATTTATTGAAGCACTTAATAACATGGTATTATCTATACCGACTCTTATCTTAGATAAACATCAAGCATCCGCTATAAGAATATTTATTCTACACTCTAATTAACAAATACTATATTTGTAATGTTTTCGTTTTAAATGCCAACAAATATTTTTATATTATTTGGCTTTCTCTTGAATAACCATGATCAACCTATTACTGGCTCAGAACAGAGCACGGGTCTCCTCCCAATATGAGAAGGGTTTTTGGCCATAGTCCACCACGCTGGCCATGTGCGGATTGGCAGACTTCACACGCCTTTGAGAACATTATGGAGAACTCTCAGGCGTGCAGGTTTCCTCACGATGTTTTCCTTCACCGTTGAAACAAGTGATATTTTAATTGTTAAAAAAACACACATGACTCCGAAAAGTAAGAGGTGCGTGCCCGGATTCGAACCGCTGACCTCTGGTTAAGAGGGTGACGCCCTAACCACGAGGCTATCACAGCTTCTCTGTTTTGAATAAACACGTCTTAATTTGTGACATATATATTTTTTTCCCTTCATGATCAAATAATATTTTATGTTTTTGTAGTCGATCACTTCTTTGTCTGTCACTCAAATTAACACCTCTTTATATCTTCATTACAATTGTTGTCGTCTCAAGTCACTACCATTATTTCGATGAAACACGAGATGGTTTTAGTTTATAAAATTTTGCTCCAAATAGATAACGCTATATTATCATCGAAACGAAACCTATTAACCTGAATTGGGTGAGTTTTTCTTAAACGTATACGATAAATATTATTGTTGAGTTCTGCGTTGCACCCGGGTCGGGTGCGAGGTTTTCCAATAAGAATGATTATCAATAATACCCGGAGTGATTGATTGAACACACCTTTGACGTCATTCGTGGTGCCATGCGTGTGCTATCGCATTATAAAGTTGGAAGTCCTGAGTTTGGTCCTAGCTCGAGTCTTGTCTTGCTCTAGTCTTAATTTAGCGTTCCCGCACGATGACGCGTTATCGCATTGTAAAGTTGGAGGTCCTGAGTCTGGTCCTAGCTCGAGTCTTGTCTTGCTCTAGTTTTAAGCGATTTAGCGTTCCGGCACAATGACGCGTAATTGCATTGTAAAGTTGGAGGTCCTGAGTTTGGTCCTAGCTCGAGTCTTGTCTTGCTCTAGTCTTAAATGATTTACCGTTCCGGCACAATGACGCGTAATCGCAATGTAAAGTTGGAGGTCCTGAGTTTGGTCCTAGCTCGAGACTATTCTGGTGGGAGGCTTCAGCCGTGACCACCTCTCTAGCTACAAACACGTGTCGCTAAGCGATTTAGCGTTCCCGCACGATGACGCGTAAAAAGCAATCAGTAGTAACCTTTAACAGATTAGCCCGCATCTTAGATTGCATTACTACTTACCATTTAATTAATATCAGATTGTCTTCTTAACTAGCAGTGGAATAAAAAAAGACACGAAACAGCGTATAAAATGTAGCGGCCTTGAAGCTGGTGGTTGCTTAAAAGAGTCGAGGCAACACGAGCTCCCGTTGTTAAGATTTTGTCAGTTCCGGTAATTCTCACTTACATGACAAGTGTTAAAACTAACAAGCATTATAGCGGCTAGTGGTTCTATGCTCTTAAACCCTCTAGTAAGAGGGGCGTTTAAACGCTGTTTATTGATGACAATGAAACCTGATTTTGGTGGGTTTTTTCCTTAACATTACAATAGTTGCTCAGATACAACAAATCCGCCTGCAAAAGAATAATAAGACAGACCTATGGGTAATACCAGCTTTTTCTCCGTTATTGGTATTTACCGGAAATATAAAGTTATAATGTTTGGTTAAAAATATACCTACCTATCTCTTACTAGTTCTAATCGCAATTTAGCCTGATTTTAGAATATACAGTTTTTTCAATATATACAGTTCACTGATTGACTGACTGACTTATTTATCGACGCAGTTTTCATCAAGCATTATAATGTTCGTCAGAGAAAGATATTTTTTCAGATTTCAATGAAGCATTGGATAGTGTACATCTTTTACGGTGCATAAATAAAATAAAAATAAGTATATTACATATTTTTATGTTAAAAATAATAAGTAGACTGTTTTATTTTCAATGAAAAATCTCAGTATTTTTCTTGTTATACTGTACACTAGTTTTTTTCCAAAATGGACCTACTACTTCGATATTAATATAATTTCAGTATAACGCCATACCTGTGTTAATAAAATATTTCGCTTGAATAAGAGTTTAGTTATGAGGGTGAGTGATATTTGTGATTTCTATGAGTGAATTCAAATGGCAACGTTGCTGATACGTTTACTTTTCAAATCAAGATTAAATCTAATCGTTTATTCTATCGAAGATAAATAATTTCTTTTACAATTACAATGCCTTGTGTTTACACTTTAAATCCGCCTTGCAAGTAATCTATTGGTAATTTTTTATGCATATTTTCAATTTTATATAGTATATGTATTCATATTGAGTATATTGAAATATGTATATTATATATTAAGTTGGCTAATGTGGTTATCACAATCACATCACGAATAGAAATAATAGAAAATGTGATATATACGAAAAGATGCCTGCAATAGGTTTACATGAATAAATCTATTATGATTTTTAAACGACGAGAATAGAATTTTTTTACCAGACACACATTTCATGTTATCATTATAAGGTTAAGGTTAAATAACTGTACATATGGCGGAAAAGAGTTCAAATGATGGTAAATAACAGGTTAACAATCAAGCAATTACCTAATGATATTTACAATTAAATGAAAGACCACCAGTTCAAGTTTTAAGGGACAAACAGAGCGCGTCTCGAACTCCGATCTAACACAGAAGGTAATGCAACACTAAATTACGCGACCTATTTCTTGTTTCTCGGTATCGAAATAATGTTTAAGTTAAATAGCGGTAGGCAGTGTCTTGACATAACAGTACCAGGTTTATTAACCGGTTTAATCCCTTTGTTTTTCCTACCGCTTTCGACCACTGATTAATTTACTAGGCACAAAGGAAGTAGGGTTGGATCTAATCAGGTTACACTAGTAAAACCGCATTCATGAATTCTGTTAAGGAAAATTTCTTACATATATAGAGACTGATTTTATTATAAAAGGTTTTTATCTGTATTGTGGGAAGTCCATTAGATTACTATCTGATATATATATATATATATATATATATATATATCAAATACATATTGTGTTTTGTTAGTCATTATTTCACGTAGTAACAGTGCAAAATATAGACATGTTGTCATATATGACATAGTATTTTATTATATGGCCCGGTTAGTTGCTACCAGTGACTTGACGCTTTTTATCCCGAAAGTTAACACGTTGCAGCTCACAATATAATGTTGGGTTTTGGGTTTTGTTAGTTTTACCATCCGTTGTATATATTTTCCTTCCTTCCTACTGACTAAAACCCCCACGTGTTCCTATACACCGCTATAAGGTGAAGTCACGGGAATACTTTCGCATACCACCGCAACTCCACCAGCGAGTGTCCGCCGCAGCAGATCCTCCTCGGGCACAACGTGCCCAATTTCACCGGTTAGAGGTGTGCCGGAACACCAGCTAACTTGAGGAACGTACCGTGATTGATGAACGGCCCCGCTTCCATCGCCCAAGTCCTCCGAAGGCACAGGAGCAAGAGAGGTGGAACAGAACCCTATCTCGCACCCGAACTTCCATCGCCGACCGCAAGCGCGGCGAACTCTCGCCGTCCAGCCCGGCCCACCAGTCCCATACCTGGACGGGCCCGGCCCACCAGTCCCATACCTGGATGGGCCACAAACTTCCCCACCTCCAGCAGCTGACTGCCGCTGACTGAATTATATCCGTTGTATGAAATAAAAAAAGTATTGTACTGTATTTTGTGATAAGTATCTCCATATTATATTTTGTAGTGTCGAAGTAAATAAATTTTTGTACAATTTTTTTTTTTTTATATAATAATTCCAAATATCTTAATATTACTTTGATGTATCTCCAAAACACTTCTATTTATATATATGCAAATGAAACTAATTATAAAATTAAGTATGTCTGAATAATTAGGTATACTGTTGGGGATTGTGACACGTGTTTATAACTTTGACGTCAAGTTTATCTGAATAATTGTATCTGGCCAAATGATACAGTACATACTATTAATTTTAGATTCGCGCGATTCTTGGCAGTTGCAATAATTACACTGGCACCTAATTATGTCGTTATAAACTCACATATGGCTTCCCCAAACATTCATCATTTTGAGGTGACCATGCTCACCCAAAGATCCGGACGGCTTTTTAAAAAATAAATAAACATTAATTTGCCGGATTGAATCAAATGAAATAAACAATAGCTTTATTCATATAAACCTATTACAATCATCTATGAATCGTTATTTCTATTCGTGAAGTGATGGTGATAGTACTATAAGTGATGGTTATTACTACATTCGCCAACTGAAAACTAAAGCTAAGAGGGTTCAAATCACGTCCAGGTCTAAGAAGAAACCCACAACAAACTTAGGGGTTTTTTTTGTTATCACCATCTCACATAATCAATAACACTATGTGACCTATGGAGATAGAGCAATGAGCACACCCAAGCTTTTTTATAGTTTATATAATCGTTAATGTCGTAATATGATTTTCCTATAAACTTTATAATTTCAGTATACGGTTTTAGCAATACTACCGCCTTTTCAACGACCAACTATAGTGTATTCGCAATACAGTATTATGAATGAGGTTTTTTTCATTAATCTCATCAGTTTATAAAGGACCTCACTACTTTAAAGTCATAAATATAGGCGTAATTTAAGATTTGTAACCGATCAATTGTTCAAGGTCAATCTAATACACAATCTCTACTAGAGTCTGTTTCAAAATATCATCCATTTTTTATCACCTTATAATATTAGAACATTATGTAATGTTAATAAAGCTTTGTTTTCTTCACTTTTTGCCCGTGGTATTCCGGATAACTAATTATAAATACAAAAGTGTGTAAATCGCTTTGTTCTTTCTTCAGTTACCCAGCATTCGTTCATTGTATTTATGGATCATTTAGGGTCAGATCAATTCACGCGAATAGACAATGAGCTGTACCTTTTAAAATTATTTGTTCTCTGTCCTAGCGTACCTACAGCTTATAATAGTGTAATAAATTAGACAATTTAAGTTATAAGACTTCTGTTGTAAACTACATGTATGTTTTTTTTATTGCTTCACTCAATAAATTATTTTACTTTAAAAAAATCATTTTACTTTAATTTATTGGAATTGGTGTCTATAATAATTATCTTTCACCTTACATATAAATGATATTCATACCTAATTCCTAATCATGGTTGCCCTAACCACATTGAAAACCATATTTTGTTGTTATAAAAAATATTACCTGTTGGTTTTCTTTGGGTTTTCTCCATCCGTGCTCTTTGACCGGGGTATTCCGGATTGCTATCGATTAATTCAAACATTGTTTCATATCCTTAGTGTTATACCCACTTTTGAATTTAATTTATTGACCTTCAGTTATTACTAGGTGTTATACACCTAGATTAGAATTCAAAGGAAAATATGGCTATGGCTGAGATTTTTGGTTTTTTCCATCATAATGTCAAAGACCTGTTAAAGTAATACTCAGGAACTAACTGTTCCACGAAGTTTTATCATAAAAACAAAAAAGAAATAGTGTCACAACGCTAAAAAATTTAATAAATAGAATAAGTAGGCCCAACTTACAAATCACGTATTGATTCTGAATTCATCATGATCAACCCATTATCTGCTCACTACAGAGCACGGGTCTCCTCTCAATCTGAGAAAGGTTTGGCCATAGTCCACCACGCTGGCCATGTGCGGATTGGCAGACTTCACACGCCTTTGAGAACATTATGGAGAACTATCAGACGTGCAGGTTTCCTCACGATGTTTTCCTTCACCGTTGAAGCAAGTGATATTTTAATTGCTTAAAAACGCACATAACTCCGAAAAGTTAGAGGTGCGTGCCCAGGTTCGAACCCCCGACCTCGTATTAGGAGGCGGACGTCCTAACCACTAGGCTATCACAGCTATAATTCAAATTCAAATTAAATTCAAATTCAAATAATCTTTATTCAAATAGTCCTTTAAAAGGCGCTTTTGACGCGTCAATAATTTACAAAGTAGTGATTTGATGGTGATAACTACATTCGTAAACTTAAAACTAAAGCTATGAGGGTTCCAAACGCGCCCCGGTCTAAGAAGAAGCCCACAACAAACTTAGCCAGGTAAATTTTCTTTTTGTTATCACCATCTCACATGCCACTTAAAATTATATTAAGAGCTATCTTATTAGAGCAATATTTCACACCCATGCTTGTTTATCATTTACGTAATCCTTTACACTATAGTAGGACTTTTCTACAAGCTTACGTTTTATATAAACTTTGAACTTATTGAGAGACATCTCAGAAATCTCATTAGGCAATTTGTTATAAAATTGTATACAATTACCTTTAAATGAATTTCTAATTTTTTGTAGTCTAGTAGCGTGCAACACAAGTTTATTTTTACTTCTGATGTTAAGATTGTTGCAATCGCATTTTTTATTGAATTTTGTTATATTTCTGTGGACATACATTAAATTTTCAAATATGTATTGGCAATGCAATGTCATTATTTTTACTTCCTTAAATTTTTTTCTTAATGACTCTCTTGGAGCCATATTATAAATTGCACGAACAGCCCTCTTCTGCAGCACGAATATAGTGTCAATATCGGCCGCATTACCCCATAATAAAATACCATATGACATAATACTATGAAAGTAACTAAAATATACAAGCCTAGCCGTTTCTATGTTTGTCATATGGCGTATCTTTTTAACCGCGTATGCAGCAGAACTAAGTCTGTTCGATAAATGATCTATATGGGGGCCCCATTGAAGCTTTGCATCTAAAGTTATTCCAAGAAAAACTGTAGTATTTACCAGTTCTAATTCCTCATTTTTAAGCAGTACAGTGGTATTTACATGTTTCAGTTATCACATTCAGAGACACAATTCTGATATTTATGATGTTATTTATATTGAATTAACTAACTATAAAGAGTCGTGGGGCGCGCTAAATGTTCCTAGCGCGCCTCGAACGGAGCTGGGGGCCTCGTTTGTTAGACCCTCGGTGGAGGGTCCGCCTCGGTGGACGTCGCTGGCTGGGCTGCGGAGGAGTGCCCGAATGCTCCCGTGACCCAACCACCACCACCAGCGGCGCAGTTCTGTCTGAATTCTATTGCGCTATTTATAGACAAAGGTACCGATTTGATATACAAAACGGCGATAACATTGCATCTCGTTATTATATTCATATTATAGTCAATGCGTAATCGATTCTCGGAAAGTAAAAGTATAGATGGACCATAAAAATGCAGATTGCTTTCAACAAATTAGTAGATACTGTCCTATTAAAGGGAACAAAGCTAAAAAATATTAATGCTAGAATAAGGCAAATAGTAACAAAACTTTGATGTTCGTCTTTACTGTACTGAAGCGGTGTGTTGTACTGAAGCGGTGATAGCCTAGTGGTTAGGGCATCTGCCTTCTAATGTGCGTTTTTAAAAATTAAAATACCAGTGGCTTCAACGGTGAAGGAAAACATCGTGAGGAAACCTGCACGCCTGAGAGTTCTCCATAATGATCTCAAAGGCGTGTGAAGCCTGCCAATCCGCACATGGCCAGCGTGGTGGACTATGGCCAAACCCTTCTCATATTGAGAGGAGATCCGTGCTCTGTAGTGAGCCGGTAATAGGTTTATCATGATGTTCGTCTTTGACACACGAGACAATTAGTATTCGATATCAAACAAACGGTTGTTTGTTATTCCTCACCTACGCATCTGTACCAACTGTACACGCATCGAATAGCAATTCGTTACACCTAGATGTTTCATTATGCCAAACGTGAAATATGTAAAAGGCACTGTTGCTTATAAATGTGGGCATGGCACAAATTCAAATCGGCCTATTTAAAACCAATACAAAGTTTTTGGCCATCCGCATTGGTGCCCGAGCTTCTTAATTTTAAATATCTCTCTCCTGTAAAGCAGAACGTATATGCGCCCGACACCCCAACCCTCTAGTGGTTGAGGCTTGCGATTACACTCCCGACCCAAACGCCCCTCTCAAAAAGAGACGCCCGAAAAACGTCATAATGGACCCGGACGACCAACTGACGTTAGACAACGCTTCGCAGGTAAGTCACACTACACAAAACACAACACACCGTCTTCGCCGGCGAAGACGAGGTCCCCGCTATCTGACGTCATCCGTACGTGGATTCTATCCACGGGCACGGGGGCGCTCGGACTGACACACCAGTCCAACAAACCCACCAAATTTGGGATTTGTCACCCTAAGTCGAGGTCCGAGTCTCACAGGAGACGCCCTTAGGGGGACGTTCCCTCAGAAGTCGTCGAGCCCAGGTGCTCCACTCTCAGACTGAGCTTCATGCTCGCCAAAAACCCCCAGTGATGCATTAGTAACTATTCTGGTTATCTGCAGTTGTCAATTCGAAAAATAAAGAACGTATATGCCTAGTAGCGGGATATTATATAAATGTGTGTGTCTAAAGATTTATGCACTGTTCTCATCTTAATACACCCCAAAAAGGCTAGACCTTATTGGGGTTTAATGAGATTAATAGCCCCATTCAGTTTATTTATCTGCTGCATGTTCTTGAAATGAAATTGGGTGAGGTAAAAATGCTGGATCTCGATCCACCCCATTTTGAGTTTTTTTTTTTTTAATTTTACGTTTTGTAACTTTTGAAGGTGTTTATTTTTGTTGATAAAATAATTGATTATAATTTGTGGCTTCGTTGTTTTTGTGATGGCTTTTGTTGTATAACGTTATAGCGTATAATTAGCCGAGGTCGAATGTGGTACGCGGTAGGTACTAAAAGTTTAAAGCCACTGTTTACCCGATGTGGGTCAAGAATTGAGTATCTTCATTGTTCTTAGCACCGCCATATTCACAGGTCATTAACTTTGCGTTCACATGACGTGTACCACCAAAGGCTTTGTAACGCCTTTCCTTTACCCCGATAGGTATTTTTTGCCTTAATTGTATATTATTACCATCATAGGTAACATGTATAAAGAAAATGTTGACTGAGTCACTCATCGGTTGACTCATGAATACCCTAACAAAACCATTGGACCAATTTTTGTTTTTTTTTGCGGACGTACATTAAAATGTTATTTTATAACGTACTCGTACCTAAAAACCAGTCATTTCAAAAGTAATACGTGACTGAATAATGAGGGTTTTAATTTAGCATATTAATAGGTGATCATTGTCGATAACAGCTCTTTTCTGGGTTCTGAGTATTAGAGTAGGATTGAAAGTCTATCAGACACTAGATTAGTAGTAATAAAAAGATATAGAGCGAAACATAAACTGCGAATTTTACATTTTAATTTATACATCATTTAAATTAAATCTCATACATGTTCTGGACGAAAAACTCATACTTTAAGAAGCTGAACCAGTGCCAAACTAGATGCTGCAATTATTCAGTTTGAGGGAGTGCTATTAAACATCGCCTATTGCACCTCTTTTCTTTTCTGTGCTTGTGTTTGTTTGTTTGTCTTATATTGGTTTTATTTTATGGTACGGTGTGCAGAATACACTTTGTATTTTCATTTCATTTTCTTGATTTATTTTAATGACATATGGCCTATGTATTTTGTTTTTGTTTATCCTTTTGTTTTGTGGAACACTGTATTTATTTGTTGGACGGCGATGATTACTGTTAGTTTATACTTCGGCAGGGTTATCTTTTTCATGTGTTTAAGCTTCCTGTATTATTTGTTTCTAATAAAAAATCTTTTATCTTTATCTTTATTTTCATTTAAAGAAAAAATAAGATGCCAAACAATGCCAAAATTTATTTGTATTTTAAGTTAAAGTTGCTCGAGATAAATACGTAGTGTTGCCACACCGGTAATGTTACATCGTAACATTAAAATCCGGCCTGCGCTTGGTGAACTACGAATCGTCGTTTAAAGCAGCGGCCACGATCAATCACTTAACACGTGAGCGTGAACCGGCGTGATTGGCAGGTCGACCGGACCACGCCACCGGTCAACAGAGGTCGGAGAAGATATATGGCATAGTGGTTAGGACGTCCGCCTGCTTATCGGGGTTCGAGCACCTCTAACTTTTCGGAGTAAGGTATTTTTTAAGCAATTAATATATCACTTGCTTCAACGGTGAAGGAAAACTAGTGTAGGCAAACGAGTATACACTTAAGGCGCTGTGTATAGTGAAATTGAGTCGAATGAGTATCGTTTTCTGCAAAATCTATAGCTCATAACATTATGAAAAAAAATATGGTTACACTTGATCGTATTTCTGACGTGATGGCCGATTTAGAAACACGATTTAACAAAGTTTACTAGATAAAAAAAAATTGCAAACGCACCTCTGAAAATACTTAAATACTAATTTTTCTCAGTTATGCCTAAATTGATTAAGGTGAAATTAAGTACAATTATTTGTGATATATTAATAAAGTAATTGGCCGATTTACATTTTGCATAAAACGTATATTATAATTTTAATAATTTTTATTACGATTTGGCACTTAGGTCCTTTGCATCCAAGTATCGGCGTCCTTGTTACTCGTACGCAAACCGACAGTGATCGCTGAGGCGCGTTGCTAGGTGGACCTGTGACCAGCTGCGATCGCCCGTCATTCAAACATTATTTCCGATTACATTAATTAAAAAATTGTTACAGGAATTTATTTCGTTTATATTAATTCATTTAAACATAGTGTCTGTACTAAAAGGTGTAAATACGTGTGTTTATAAATAGTTCTGTCAATCTAATCATATTATCACAGTAAAATCAAATTGCTTAAGGTAATGAATAATGTACCTTAATTTCACCCTTCTTCTAATAAGAACCGTGGCTCAGTTGAATCACGATTACATGTGACGCATTAGTTAAGCGGGAGTTCGGATCCTAGTAGGTTTCAATAACTTCTTTTCCGTAAATATTTTTTATTATTTTCGTAATTTTGTATTTTTGAATATTTTTTTTATTTTAATATTTTTTTATTTTAATATTTTGAACAGTTAAAGTTGTTTGAAGATTGATTCTGATGAACCGTCAATCGTCATTGTTTTACAAGAGTGAGGATAATTATTTGCTTGACCTGAGTAATAATCAAAAATACCGCCGCTATCAATTCGGCGTATGCTGCCTACTTTAGATTTAAATACGCCGACTTCTTTGAAGGTACGCCGACTACTTTAGAGGTTTGCTGTCTATTTTTATCAGTCAGCATGCGTAGTAGTATTTTAGTGGGTTCATTAGAGTTTCCCGTGGTTAGATTTTGAGATTGTTTCAATAGTAAAATAAAATAAAAAAAGCCATTTATTCTACTACCAAGTCAATAAAAATAATAAATTATGTCAATGTTTTTTTTTTTTTTCTTACAAGTTTCAGTCAAATTTTATATTATAATATCACAAGTGTTTGGTAGAAGTCGCCTCTCTGGCGTAGGCCTCCCCCAGCTCTTTCCAAGTCTTCCTTTCCTTAGCTTCTCTGGTCCATAGCGGGCCACTGACGCTAAGGAACAAGTCTTCTTGGCTTTCCTCTTTTCCTTTTGCTACTACGCGGAATCCATTCTGTGGCAATTTTTGTCCATTTTGTATCTGTCATCCTGCAGATATGACCAGCCCATTTAACTTTAAGCAATCGTATTTGGCTGATGACATCTTTGACCTTGGTTTTTTTCCGAATATTTATGGTGCTCACCTTATTAGATAGTTTGATACCCAGCATGCTATTCTCCATTTTTTTTTTATCCAGCAGTTGCAGATGATATCCGGCCATAATTCTTTATAAAATAGTAATTTCACACATATGCCACTGGTCTAAATATAAGTTTTGATTTAATTTGTGTACACATGACTTTTTCATTATAAGTTATCTCGTTTATAAATATTTCCCATTGGATATATTAATATTTTTGTTAGAATGGTCAAGCTCCAAGATTCCTCTTGTCTTTTTTCACTTTAGGCAGTCTGGTACAGTTAAATGAACTGCTAACGGATTTGGATGTTGTAGCCGCAATTTGTAGTTTATACCAGAATGTTGGATTTCCTGCTTCACATTATAGTGATACATCTGCGTTCATGGATCTCGCTATTTCGTAAAAACCATAATGCGTTGGCTTTTTGTTTGAGTATGTAATCCTCTGCCCGTTGTATCACTTTGATATCAGAGTCACATGCGGAGCCCCAGAGCGGGATTCCAAATTGCCAGATTGGTCTGAGTAAAGCCTTGTAGATGAGAAGTTAGTTGTCAGTTGTGAGCTTTGCGTTTCTTTAGAGTAACCAATACAAACCAGTGTACTTAAGTTTCAGTTCGACCTTTTTTGCTACAATATTTTGTCGGCAAGTCATCTTTCTATCCACAAGAAAGTGTGACAAGAAAGGTTCCACAAGAAAGTGTGACAACCACCGGACTTTGGCTTTAATCTCCCACGCTAGCAAATCGCCACTTTAATCAAAAATCAAAAGGCAAATCCCTGAAGAACAGGCAGGCTTTGTTAAGGGGTACCCGCGAACAGATAGTCAACATCAGACTAATTATAGAGAAAAGCTACGAATTTGACAATCCTGTCATCATCTGCTTCGTAGACTATAGCAAAGCTTTTGACTGGACCTGCATGTGGAAGGTTCTCTTAGAACTGGGCGTACCTCAGCATCTTGTGGCACTGCTACAAACCTGATACAATAACAGCCAAGGTTCCGTCAGATTAGATAAGACCATGACAAGCTCATTTCACTTCCAAAAAGGTGTGCGCTAGGGATGCATTTTGTCACCCATACTTTTTAATGTTTATGTTTAGATCATCATCAATCCGTCGCGACTTGTGAATCTTAGGATGGGGGCATAAACATTGGAGGCACCACAATTACTTACTTGCGGGACGCTGATGACACTACACTTTTGGCATCCAATGAAGCAGAAATGGTGACTCTCCTTAGTAAGTTGGAAAATGCAAGCAAGGAACTTGGTATTTCCATTAATCCATCTAAATCAAAGATCATGGATGTGGATCGAAGTGGCAAACTTAATCTCACGGGTGCACTCAAGTTAGAAGTGGTGGATAACTTTATTTATATAGGCTCATGTATAACAAACAATGGATCTTGTGAATAGGAATAGGAAGTATGGCAAAGAATGCCATGTACCAGTTATCCAAGATCTGGAATAGCAAGAGCATATCAATTCGCACCAAGCAAAGACTAGTAAATGCTCTGGTTATTTTCCATATTTCTATACGGTTCTAAAACATGGACTCTTCGGGCAGATCGCAAACGCACTGATGCTTTCGAGATGTGGTGCTGGAGGAAGATACTAAAGATACCCTGGACTGCATTCAGGACCAACGCATCTATCCTGAAAGGGCTGAAAATTACAGCAAAGCTGAAAACTATATGTATCAAGCGCACCTTGGAATACTTCAGACACAGCCCTGGGAATTTAGGAAACTACTCGTAACGGGCAAAGTGGATTGAAGAAGGCCAAGAGGACGTAGCCCCATGCGTTGGTCTGATCAGATCAGCACTGCACTCGGTACATCATTCCACGCCGCACCACATAAAGCCGGAAACAGAACCATCTGGAGAAACATCATACGGAAGAAGATGATCCATGCTAAGGATCGCGACCCTCAGTAATGAGGATGACGATGCAAAGAGACATCTTTCTATGGAAGACGATTGTGGGGTAGTTATTTGGTGCTAAGCCTAACTGGAGGACAGTCACCTGATCTCAGAGTGAACGTTATGTGCTGTGATTTCAAAGCAATAGCTAGAACTTTCTATTTATCATGGATGGACAAATGTCTGAGTTTCTTGGAGGCTTTTTTGTAGCATTTCAGATGCTTTTGCAGGTTTCTCGTAAGAAGCAAGTAATGTAGTATCATCAGCGAAGGTTGCTACAGATACTCTACAAGTTTTTGGTAGGTCGACTATAAATAATGTGTATAGGATTGGACCTAACACTGAGCCATGAGGTACTCTAGCTTTAATATAGTAGAATCTAGAGGTACATTCACCTTCTGTGACCTTAAAAATTTAAACTAGTAAAGCAAAGTAGGTGCCAAACTTTTTCAGGCTTGTAGTATATCAAAGAAAACATACAGTTTTCACATTTTCATGTGCTTTTCTTATGATTAGACATACTCGGTGAACTTGTTCAATAGTTGCAGTTTGTCAATAGGTCTCTTCTAAAACCGAATTGGTGGTCAGGCAGTATTTTTCTGTCAGAGATTACATGCAGTAGACTATTTAGCATTATCTTTTCAAATGGTTTGGATAACGGTGGCAGCAAACTTATAGGTCTGTCTATAAGACGTAACTTTACTAGAAGATTTACCAGGTTAGCAGATCAGAGATTTGAGGGATTTCCACAACAGTGGAAAATAACCAATTCTAATTATGCTGTTGGAATGGATAGTACGATACATAAAGCCTTTTCAGGAGGTTCTTTCATTACTCTTTTGTCTATTAGGTCAAAACCTGGAGCTTTCTTGTCTTTGAGCGTTGCGACTGCCTTTCGAATCTCCTTCGGTGCGACACACTTAAGAGGTAGATCAAGCTGGAAGTCCTGATCCAATACCTTATCAATGTCAGATTCATCTGCATTTGCTAATTCCGTATTTGGTGCGAATAGTATTACAAATATAAGTATTACAATCTTCAATAGAAGAGGTAGAAACAGCAGGTCGAGTAATATTTATAATTCCTTTCATAGAGAATATCTACGGGCTTTAGTAGGAGAGAGCGATTCAATGCTAGTTTTATTTGTATCATCCTCAGCTTCTACAATCACATATTTTAAGGAATGTCCATTAGGACATTAATATATCCTTATACTTTTATGTTATGTATTTTTTCCACTTTTCTTTTTTGTCCTTATATTATGCAATTAAGTTGGTTAAAATAAATAAAAAATAAAATAGCTAGATAATTTTCTTTTCGCTTGGTGGCCATCGCTTTCTATTGCCATGGATAAATATATAGAATAAGTGTAATGGGCATGAGTCGAAATGCCCACATAAAAAAAGCAGATTTTTTGACCAGGTACCCTCCCCAAAACACCTCACTAAACTTTCATCACATATTCTAGGAACACGGCAAAGGACAAGGCATATCAACATTCTTTTTTTATTAATATAAAAAGGTGGATCGTTCACTCCCAATCATATAAGTAGGTAGTAGGAAGAAATACCTATTTTCCAAATTTGAAATTTTGATTGAATTTGAAATCCGATGTTTATCAACGAAAATTTAATTTTTATGTACGAAAATTATTGTAAACAATATAAAAACATAAACAAGATTAAAAAAATAAAAAGAGTATATTTTGTTTAAGATGCGAACAATTCGAATTCTAGTTTTATTAGTCCAGAAGACCATTCAAACAAGTGACGAAATTAAGGTAACGTATCTATACCTATAGTTGATAAGCCTTGTCGCGAGCCGTTTATTGCAACTGTTATGGCGAGCTGCACTAAGTATTGCGCGAGGTGGGCGGGGCTAACCGTCCGCTACTGCCGCTGCTTCACCCCCTCAAATACCTAAAATTCGTCTGTTCATAGCGCCTTAAGAAACTGCGTAAATAATAACTACCGCACTATCCAAAATACTCACCAAAAAGTCTCACTGCCTAACTCCTTTCCAATATCATTCGACATAGTTCGTCTGTCTCATTTAACACACACTTTGGCTAATCAAAGTAACATACATACGCTATCGATTTCAGCCTAAGAAACCTAACCTATGTTACATACAATTATAAAAAAAATACATAATAATAATATTATTATTATGTATTTTTGTAATTTAAATAACCTTTTGTGGCTTCGTGTAAAACCTAGATTAAGATTGTAAAAATATTTTTGTACGCTGTTGATTACGAATAAATTAATACAATAAATCAATCTCTAATAATATTATAATTGTGAAGTTTGTTTGTTGGTTTGAACGTACTGATCTACTTGTTTGAATTATCACGCTACGACCAAAAGGATTGGAGCATTCAAGAAAAATTAATCAAAAACGGGGAAAAGTATTCCTTTTGTTACCTTCAGTTGCGTGCAGGCGGTTATATATAATAATGCAAAAATCATGCATCACGGTATTGTTGCTATTAAAGATTCTTATAGAAAAATTCCACGACAGCATTAGTCTACGTTTTAAGATTCACTCGCTATAACCTTCTTTATGGTAATCATATTTGCGAAGATGTGTTCATAAACATAATATTAATCCCCCATATAAATAAGTTATTCATCACGACACTTAATATTGAACGAATTTTCCCTTGACATCATTTCATTTCAATGAACATCTTAGAAGATATCATAGTTTAATAATTACTAACAAAAACATTAATATAATTTTCACTGAATTTCCACTCTTACTCATCCTGCACCTTAAATAACTCTTAAAAAGTATATCCCTTAAATAAACGTGGGTGAACACTCGGGGCACAGCTATATTATGCTCTGGTTGTTATGGTTGGATCGTGGTAATCAGTCAATTTTTTATAGAACTGATTATTAGCAGATGGGTTTAAAGTTAGATATCATGTAATATATGAAAAATTCCCAATAAAAATATTCATATTTTTGTTAGAACGTGACTAGTCAAGCTCCAAGATTATTTTTCTTTTCAGGTTGCTTTAGGCAGTCTGGTAATACTATAGGATGATCGACTGATAGACTGATCTATCTCAGTCTGAAATTTGGCATACTTATAGCTATTATTAATAGGTTAAGGTAATATATTGATAATAAACATGAATGTATGAACTGAAAATCTATCAGTTTTTAAGGTAGAACTTTAACAGTCAATTTTTTAAAGTGAACGTAAAATTATGAAAATAAAATTGTTTTGTAATACATCATCATCATGGTCAACCCATTTCTGGCTCACTACAGAGCACGGGTCTCCTCCCAATATGAGAAGGGTTTTGGCCATAGTCCACCACGCTTTCCATGTGCGCATTGGCAGACTTCACACGCCTTTGAGAACATTGTGCACTCTTAGGCATGCAGGTTTCCTCACGATGTTTTCCTTCACCGTTGAAGCAAGTGATATTTTTTTTTTTAAACGCACATAACTCCGAAAAGTTAGAGCCGACCCCTAAGTAAGAAGCTGACGCCCTAACCACCATGCTATCACCGCTGTAAATTGTAATACATATGTAGTTATGTACATATAAATCCAGTATGCGTGTGTTAGTGTGGTGTATTCTAACGGTTATTTGAGCAGGTTAATAAAATAATCAGCCCAGCACAAGTAGATACCGACGCGGAATCATTTTTTCTCACTTTAATTAGCAATTCTCGCTTTTTGCCGTACCGAGGAAGCGAAATGTAAAGAATTGTGTTTCTAATGTTCCATTGTGAAGTAGATGGGAATTCAAGTTAAATTGAGCGTAAGACCCTTTTCAAAGTGGACGTTACTGTGGATTTTATGCTATGAGTTCACAGACATTACGTTTACCTTATTTGGCTTTTATAAGTACGATTTCAGAAGCTGAATCGGCAAGCACCCATTGGTTGTTTTCATAAACTTTATTGCACATTAAAACAATATACAATATATATAAATAATATATATTATGATATTAAAAAAAAAAAAAAAGGTTTTTTGAGATATTTACATTTCCACCGTTCCACGAGGCATCTAAAGGGGGCAGCAAGTGTCTAAACTCCATTAGTTTATATTCTTAGACACGTGAAAAACCCTTTGCTTTGTTTACCCGTCTCCTATACCGATAACTTTCAAATCAAGAGTAACAGCCACAGTAAATAGCCAGTACAATTTACGAGTTTAAAACGAACAACCTAAAGTCCATTTTACTTTGACGTCAAGTATTTCGATATTTAGTTACTACTGAATGATTGCGAGTAATGACATCTTTTTTTTTTTTTTAGTTAGCCCTTGACGGCAATCTCACTTGATGTTAAGTGCTGATGCATTCTAGGTTGTTAGACTAACCTGTTTCGGGTATTATAAACCCATAATCCAAATAGGTTTCTGCGCGATATCGTGCCGAAACTCTACATGTCTGTGTCAGAAGGGTGGTAACTAGACACAGTCGAAGCCTTTCACCAGACCAGACTCTAGCCGGGAATCGAAACTAGGACCTCCCAGCTTTATAACGCGAAATCGCACGCTCCGCGGCACGGTAAAAAAATTATATACCGGTGATACAGAACCCAACGTATAACGTGTTCTGCCGCGATCTTGACCAGTTTCTATTCGCCTTATCAAGGAAGTGTTGGGACGCATGGAAGCCGTATTTGTCGTCACCGACTCTTGTCGCTTACGTCACTTTTCGGCGCGCACTCGTCGCGTGCGGACGCCGGGGTCACGTCACGAAGTCGCGTGCGCAGTTTTTTTTTGCCCGGTTTTTTTGTACCTGCATAGTAAAGCACTTTCGATAGCGTCGTAACAGTGAGCGTGTATTTGACGGTTAGTTATCACAGCTATCGCTTGTGGTCGGAAATCGAAATACGAAAAAATATGCTTTCGATTTATAGTTCGAAGCATTATGTTTATTTGCTTCTATCCTTTCAATTTATTTCACCTGTCTAAATATATATTGACGTGAATTAATGCGAAATTAATGTAAATTAATTCCATAATAAACACTAAATAAGGTGGAATAAATTGACAGTGTTTACGTATTTACGTGTGGCAGCGTTTATCTGTTTTAAACAAAGCTTTATCTAATGTAAACATGATCTATGTACTTAATTAACTGACAGATAATGTCGTACAGAATTAACCTATTGGTCTTAAAGTTAAATATCGCAGTTTGTGAGCGAGTAAGTAGGAATTTTTCGGAAATGCATCTCCATATGTGATAATTTGTCATTTGTCCGACCACTCTCGATAGTTCTAATTAAACGTGTGTTATATATGTGTGCGAAGTTCAAGTTAATTTTGTTCTGTGTTCCTAAGTTATATGTCTTGCAGTGTCGGCAATTTAGAGAAGTGTCAGTGAAAGGCAATATTTATGCATCACAATTGATTTAAGGATGTTATCAAGTGTTTCGTTGATAAGGTATCTTGAATAATGCCTAATGAACATCGTCTTACGAAAGTAAGTTTTATTTTTTTAATCATTATCAACCCATTCCCGGCTTACTACAGGGCGCGTCTCCTCTCAACGTGAGAAGAGAAGAATGAAAAATTTTAATTTTTTTTATTTGAGAAGAATGAAAAATTTTAATTTTTGTACCTAGTAATAACAAACACTTATATAAGATGTATACAATAATCCATTACGCTGACCAAGTGCACCTTTGAGAACATTATGGAGTGAAAGAGAAATCGGCTTTTTTACGCTGTTTTTCTTCAACATAAAATAATGCGAGCGATAATTCCATAATATTAGAGGTGCGTGCCGAAGTTTGCAGGCATTGTCGACTTATCGAAATTTTCCAAGTTCTTGTCACCTTTTTTCTGATGGTTCAAGAACCTGGCGTTGATTTAGTCCAAAGGTCCACGCAAAATGTATGCATGGATAGTATATATATTTGTAGCAGGTTTTCCTTTTTTTAGTCCAATGATCGATAAGTTTTTTGTATTGTTATTCTGTTGGAACAAAATTAAAAATACTTCTTTAAAGTACAACTCTGAACTTGTTGGTTAGTATGAATGCTGTAACATCCCAGTCGGGGTTAGAACTAGTGATCTCCCATCTTTCAAGCCCACTAGACTCAGCACTACGCCAAGGTCGTTAAGATACCGCCTTTATTAAGGACTTAATATAGGAATACAACTGGTAACTGTATTATATATATATATGTATATATATCATCATCATGATCAACCCATTTCCGGCTCACTACAGAGCACGGGTCTCCTCTCAATATGAGAAGGGTTTGGCCATAGTCCACCATGCTGGCCATGTGCGGATTGGCAGACTTCACACGCCTTTGAGAACATTCTGGAGAACTCTCAGGCGTGCAGGTTTCCTCACGATGTTTTCCTTCACCGTAGAAACAAGTGATATTTTAATTTTTTTTTTAAACGCACAACTCCGAAATGTTAGAGGTGCGTGCCCGGATTTGAACCGCCGACCTCTGATTTGGAGGCTGACGCCCTAACCACTAGGCTATCATCGCTTATATTATATATTATAGTTACAAGTTAGACGTCTTTGACAGTATTTTTGAGTGCCTGTCACCATATCACTCAAACTAAGGTAGCGATGTGAATGCGGTTTCTGCATTAATATTCAGTTTTTTGGAAACTAATGGAGTATTACCATCCGCAATAATGTTACATAAATATACATGAACGCTTCATAAATCCCTGTGAAAGGCCAACTTGATTAAAGAATATTTGAATTGCAAAAGAGGCGCTGCAATTGTGGTTTTACTATTAAACCGTTACAAAAAAAAAAAAAAAACTACTGTGCAATTTGATTCTTACACACATTATCTTTTTAGTGTTGGCAGATATATTGACGATCGCGTGCGCTGTCGCATTATAAGTTTGAGGTCCTGGGTTTGATTCCCGGCCCGATGGCGGTATATTTCGGCACGGTGTCGGTATATGCGTTTATCGTACCCTTAACAGGTAAGACCACTACCATACCTGTCAAGGGCTAATTTTAGTGGATAGAAAATATGAATATGAATATATATATATAATTTTTTTATGCACTATAATATGTTTTTCCTTAATATACTTCAGAAACGTAACGGCGATAGGCGTAGTGGTTTAGCCTCTCGGGAGGAACGCGTTAAATCAAGGGCATGCACTTCTTACATTTAGGAGTGACGTGCGTTTTTTATGAATAATTAAATTTTAAGCAATATTAAATTAAACTCCACTAGCTGAAATACTAGTTGAAATCCACATGACAGATATTTCTTCATGATGTTCGCACCGCACTAGACCCATGTGGTAGACAACGCCGTATCCCTTCTCATGCTGAGAGGAGACCAGCGTTCTGTGGTGGATTAACAATAATGACTATGGTGATGATGATGATTATAGAAGTGCACCAACATGTTTGCAGATGTTTGAACTTTAATCACCATCAGCATCATGATCAACCCATTACCGGCTCACTACAGAGTACGGGTCTCCACTTATTATAAGAAGGGTTTGGCCATAGTCCACCACGCTGGCTGTGTACGGATTGGCAGACTTCACACGCCTTTGAGAACATTATGAAGAACTCTCAGGCGTGCAGGTTTCTTCGCGATGTTTACCTTCACCGTTGAAGCAAGTGATATTTTAATGTTTTAAAAACGCACATAACTCCGAAAAGTTAGAGGTTTAGGCCCGGCCCGGCCCGAGTTAGAGGCCCGGATTCGAACCGAATTAATATAAGTAATTGTTTGTATTGTTGGGTTGCTATCTATATTTTGTCGTTCACTTAGCATACCAAAGCTGGGTGAACCAAATACGTGTGTCATTCGGAGATAAAAGTATTAATTAGTACCCAGTGTACTTATTACTAATCACCGTGCGCTGCTAACATACATGATGTTTCCAGTGTCCCAGAATTTTCCAATGTCACAATAGGATGGGCATGCCGGGCACCACACAAAACAAGAAATACACACAGAAAAAAAAGAGGTTCAAAAGGTCTGATAGCTAAAGAGCGATCTCTACCAGGCAACCTAGACATAGGTTGTTGGGAGGTCACTTTATTGGCAGTTGTTAATCTTTCTCTATGACGTACTTATAAAATAATGAGATATCTAAATCTTATATATATAAAATTATAGTGTCACAATGTTCGTTCCCATACTCATCCGTAACGTCTCGACCGATTTTTATGAAATTTTTTATGCAAATTCGGTTAGTCTGAGAATCGGTTACTATCTATTTTTCAAACCCCTAAGTAATAAGGTGGGTAACCCCAAAATTTTTTTTTTTTTTTGGATTTTTTTTTCTTTTGTTTGTTTTATGTGGCATTCAAAAATAAACACAACTCTTACCCTTCACCCTTCTATCGCCAACCCCTATTTTTTAATAGTCATCATAGTAATTTAATCATTTGTCATCCCGCTCGATAATTGGTCTCGTCTTTATTGTGAATGTTTTTCACTATGATTCGACTAAAATTTATTGTAAAGCTATAATATCCTTGGTTAACGTATTGTTGCCATTAAATAATAAAATATACATTATTGTTATGTATCCTTATTCAAAATTTCGTCACGGAATATCATGCCAATGTCGACCTTGATTAACAGTATAATATTTACGTTAGTACAGTCAACATAAAAAAACCGGTGAACTGTGTAAAGGCAGATTTGAAGTTAGCATTGTAGTTCTTCCAGCCCTTATCTCAGATATGCTGGTTCGGCATGACATGTCTTCACATACTCTATTTAAACTTGAAAATATATTGTTTGGTTTCGACGACTGCCTGCCGCATAAATACCTACTTTTTTGTGTTTTTTTTTATTTACTACGAGTTAGCTCCTGACGGAAATTTCACCTGATGGTAAGTGATGATGAATTCTAAGATGGTAGCGGGCTAACCTGTTAGGGGGCATGGTAAACCCACACTCCTAATTGGTTTCTACGCGACATCGTGCCAGAACGCTAAATCGCTTGGCGACACGTTTTTGTCGGTGGTGGTTGAATAATAGTTACCTTTCTGTTCAAATGGATAAGGTTTAACCCCTTTTAATTGCAAAAACAGTGTCTCACTGAGTGTGTGATATAATTCTTAATCGACAATTATTAATAAATAGCGCAATTTCTAGTAAGCATATATAATTTTCCCTCAGAAATGAACTGAAACCAAACTTACGAATCTCACATACCATTTTGATCAACCATCACCTCACTTATCTTTGTCGCTGACTGTACAAATAGCAAAATTTAAGAATGTATAGATTTTGATACACACGAAAATAGTACAAGGCCAAGCCGGCATAATAATTTGACTAATTAATGAGATACAAAGTAATTTCATACAAATTCCGAAATAAGAAAAACTTGGATAAGCATAAATTTATAATTCGCCCCCCATTTAATAAAATCATCATTAACAACGCATTACAAGCCCACTGCAAGGTCACCTCTTGGAATGAGAAGGGTTGCGGTCGTGATCTGGTGGTCGCTGGCCAAGTGAGGGTAGACTTAACATGCCTGTTATAAACTTTGCGAACTCTCAGGCACGCATGTTTCCTCGCGATGTTTTCCTTTGCCGTTAACCTCGGGGAAAATACTAATGATAAAAAATTTGCTTTACTAATTGGTAGTTTGAATAAAAATTCAACATTACAAGTTGACCTTTTGTGATACGACTTGATGGAGAGAGCTATGCTGGGAGTATCTCTACGTGATCAAATCAGAAATGAGGAGATCCGTAGAAGAACCAGATTTACCGATATAGCTCAGAGAATTGCGAAGTTGAAGTGGCAATGGGCGGGGCACATAGCTCGGAGAACCTTGGACGTTGGGGTCCCAAGGTGCTGGAATGGCTACCCCGCACCGGTAAACGTAGCGTTGGTCGACCCCCAACTAGGTGGACAGACGACATCAGACAAGTCGCAGGGAGCCGCTGGAAGCAAGCGGCCCAAGACTGTGAGCATTGGAACTCCCTACAAAAGACCTATGTCCAGCAGTGGACGTCAATCGGTTGATAATGATGATGATACGACTTGAAATGAAAATTTATTTGTTCACATAGTACGATAAGGGTGAGGCAAAAACCTGTGTCAGAAGGACTCGCTCTTCCCATTATGAAATATTTAATATTATTTAACAAGTTTGTTTTTTATCGACGTAACTTGTACTTCTAGGCAAAGAGGGAGAGAACACGGTCAATATCCAAACTATGGGAAATTATATTTTATATACCGAAATACTTTTTTTAACTCGATCAGAGTATCGAACTCATAACCCCCGATGATATTTTTGCGGGATCCAACAATTGTTCCATGAAAATGCAAACCTCACATAGCAATGCCATGTTAAAAAGAAATGAGATCTCTAGCAGAGTCAAGTTCCTAGCTGAACTCAGCTGAAACCGGTCCCAAGTCCAAAGTATATAATACAGTTGATTACTTCCTGCCTGTCTTATATTGTAAACAATCTTTTAATTACGTTATCGTTTAAAGTATATATATTTTTTTATACACTACAAGTTAGCCCTTGACGGCTATCTCACCTGGTGGTAAGTGATGGAGCTGTCTAGGATTGTAGCGGGCTAACCTAACAGGTTAGCTCCCGTACTGGTAAATCCACGCTCCTAATTGGTTTCCATGCGACATCATGCCGGAACGCTAAATCGCTTGGCGACACGTCTTTGCGGTACGGTGGTAACTAGCCACGGCCGAAGCCTCCAACCAAACCAGACGAGCCGGGAAACGAAACCAGAACCTCCAACTTTATAATGCTACAGCGCACCCTTTGCGCAACGGTGGTCGTCAAAATATACATAAGACATACATAAAGAAAAACTCTTATTCTCATATCTCGTTTTGATAAATGATGGTGTATTATTTACTCGTCGTAGCCCGTAAACCATATTGTGAATACTAAAGAAAATTCTCTCCAAATGTTATCTCTGAAACGTTATATTGAGATGGTGCGAGATGTGAAAGAGAGAGTGTATTGAACGCAGGGGTCGTGCTTTTCGTCTTGAGCCTCAATACTTAGTTAACACCAAGTTAGAGGAGTTACTCTAGAATCCTATGTTCTTTCGCGATTTATCCCGACGCTTACCACGTAAGAAAATGCATTACCACGTGTTGAATAATCGACCATACTACAGTAAAATGTAATGAAAACATTGCTTACATTACAAGACAAGAGATCAAAATAGACTAGAGTATAGCGTTAAGTACTCTTTAGTACGCCAGTACGTTATTACAATAAAAACCCATAATTGAGTTGTGTGTTACCTTTTAATTTTAACTTTAATTAAAGTTTAACACGAATATCCACTAATACTGATGACGCATAATGATTAGTTGATTGCTTGATGAAAATTTGCCAGCCAATGTACGAGTAAATTGTGTAGTAAATACTCGTACATAAGAGTACTTAATTTTGGTACCATTTTTTTTTTGGCATAGTTTTACAAAAGACACTTATCATCGTCATCATCATGATCAACCCAATGCCGGCTCACTACAGAGCACGGGTCTCCTCTCAATATGAGAAGGGTTTTGCCATAGTCCACAATGCTGGTCATGTGCGGTTTGGCAGACTTCACACGCCTTTGAGAACATTATGGAGAACCCTCAGGCGTGCAGGTTTCCTCACGATGTTGTCCTTTACCGTTCAAGCGAGTGATATTTAAATTGCTAAAAAACGCACATAACTCCGAAAAATTAGAGACAGTTAATTCAATCGATTGTTGCATATCAACTGTAGGGGTAAATCGTGACGCGTAAAAATATCAGTCTTAAGATATTCAGCGGGCTGATCTGTTAAATGGAATGACAGTTATGTTAACCTGGAACGGAACGTTAAAAAACTTGGTGGCACGTCTTTGCCGATAGAATGAAGGGTAACATGAGTATTGCCTGACTTTTGTATGTTATGATCTGTGGTCATCGGTCATTTTGACAAGGGTTTCGGGTTCAAGCTCTTGACGGAAAATATTGTTAATGTGATGCTACGGTCTGTAACTACAACAGATAGAATTAAACATTTAGAATGTGAGTGTGACAAAAACTGTGAGTGCCGCATACAAATATCTGTCTTACTGTATAGGAGCTCGATTCAAATGTTCGTGTAATTTTTTGTAAGGCACTCGATTTTTACGCGTAGATAGGATGTCATACGGTTCTGAAACATAACTTTCCGTTTGTAAACGAAATGGGAGATTTTATAATAGCCTCATTTAAATATAGACTTGATCTATGACGATAATAAATATGAGCTTTTATATGACATTGGGATAAGTTAAATTTATTCAATTTAGCAGTGCAATTCAAGTTTAATTCATTAGGCCTTCACCCACAGAATAGTATTTTAATAAAACGAAGAATAAATGATAAGTGAATAATGTATTCAAGTTAATTATACGTAAAATGACTAATGATAGAATGACATAGTATATAAAGTTAAGTCCAATTCATTTAAAGCGGATACTGTTTATCATTAGAACGTTGTTATGTAACAAGGAACCAATCATCTAAATGCCAGTTGTGACTCATAAAATGATTGAAAAGATGCCAAAGGTATAATTTATAATTTATACACCCAAAATCGCCATTATGGCAGGCATACTTAAAAATTGACAATTGAAACGTATTACTAAAATTGCTTAAGGTGTGTTGGTTCCCATTTGCATAACTACGGCCGTTTGGCGAATTTTATTAAAACTCGATCGACTAAAATATTCGGACGTTACAGGCCAAAAGGGACATGGAAGGCAACTTCACACCAATAGGAAATTAAGCATGTAATTTTTAATTAAGATTACATTTGACTTTGGATTGTTGTTACTTTAAAATTCCTGTGGAATAAAAAACTTTATGTAATTGTAGAATTCTTTCTTTTTTCTAGTGAAATTCTGTTTTTTTACCAATCTCCATGTCCATGGATTTTTTCATGATTAAAATAAAAAGCACGTACACACGCACATACAAACTGTAGTCTTTATTATTTAGTATCAGTGTAATAACTTTTTTTAAAAGTAACATTGTTGTAAATTTTTGAGTTTGAAATAAATTTAAATTATTATATATTTTGATAATTACAATAATTTGCAAGTGAATTCCACCTTTTGTTCTTCATCATTCTTCTTCTTGATCAGTGCGCGAGCGTTACAGTGACCCTACCACCACACGACGCCAAGGAGCGTCGCTGGGTTTTAGTGGGTATTCTGGTCGCCAGTCTGGCCGCTGGGGAGTCACACATCACCCCCTCGGAAGCAGCTATGCCTGGGTTGCTTTCGGAAGGGGATGCGTAAACGCATTTCCTAGCATTAAAAAATAAAGCGTGGAATTGTTCCCTTGCAATTTTATTTTAAATCTAAAAAAAGAAGAATAGAAAGAGATATTAAAGATTGGCATGGTTTGAATAATTTTTATGTAATGCTGCTAAAGTTTACCTAAAGAGAAGGGTACTAACGGAATTCTTTTACTTAGCCTCCTATGCCCGTTCGTCAGCGCGTTTAATCTCATGAACCCTAATAAACAAAGAGTTGAAATACTCCCACAGGTGTACCTATTTATATCGCTATAAAAACATTAAAAAAAAAACTAGTCGTTAATTAAACTACACAACGAATAGGGCAAAAATCCTATTGCATCAATCGTATAAAGTTCAAAATTAACTTCGTACGTGCACTTTCACTTCTATAAAATGACTTTCACTTGATGGAAAAAAAAAAAAAACCATCTTAATCCGTTCTTTTCCGCTGTCGACTGTACTCGCACTTGTTATCGTAAACTCGCGAGCCTTACGTCACTGTGAATGAATAACAATAATGTAGCATTATTATCTTGTTTTGTTGTAGTCTTTTAGTAGGTACAGGTGACTCTTTAATATGATAGCAATACATGGTGGATCCAAGAACAGAGCGACCGATTTTGGTGTGTTTATGATGACATTCTTAGAGCTTCGAAAGGCACACGAAGCCTTCGTTCTTGCATCTAATAAAATAAGATAATATAAGATTTAAGATAAGTTTTATTGTTTAAAACGATTAGGATTTACAATATATATAATTTGTCCCTACCCTCTGCACTAGGAAAACCTGTATTATAAAATAATGACAGTGCATAGCCAATATATAAATTTAATGTATGTTCATAAAAATATTGATAAATTCAAGACAAAAATGGAATGGTAAAAGTAAACTTGTAGTGCCGTTTAGTAGGCTGCACAAAATTAGTAACTCATTCAAAGGTATTTGTATTTTATTTTATAATAAATTGCCTATTGATATCTTGGAGATGTCTATCAATAAGTTCAAAGTTTTTATAAAACGAAAGCTTGTAGAAAAATCATATTACGATATTAACGATTATATAAACGTTTAGTTTGGGTGTGAATTACTCTATCTCCATAGGTACTATAATTTATTATTCATTATGTGAGATGGTGATAACGAGAAAAAAAAACCCCGGCTAAGTTTATTGTGGGCTTTTTCTTAGACCGGGCGCGTTTGGAACCCTCATAGCTTTAGTTTTTTTTTAAGTTTACGAATATAGTTATCACCATGAAATAACTACTATGTAAATGCCTTTTTAAGGACTATTTGAATAAAGATTATTTTGAATTTCAATTTGAATTTGTATTGCAGAGGGTAGTTCATTCCAGGGATATAGTACATTCATTCCTAGAAAAGAAATGATAAATGTCCAATAATGTTTTGTTGTTGTTGTTTCTTGTTAGCAATTGACGGAAATCTCACCTGCTAATATCACCTTATCAACTTAGTTTTGGGATTTTATAAATAAATTTGGGATCTTATAATAGATTTAATTAACTAAATACGTAGATTTAGGTAATTAATTATTATACCTTTGGCAAAGTCAATGAGACTCTTTACCTCATATAACGTCACGTTCACAAAATTAGTTGTTACGAAAACAATGGTTTCTTGTTAAAGCGTGTGTTTCGTTGAAATGTGACATAATGCAGGCGGCTGTAATTTCGCCCTAATTTGCCTGACTCACGCGTCGCGGTTAAACGTTTTGTTCCGAACACTGTACAGTACTATTTTATTCCTTTCAATTTAGTACGTAACACCACTCAAGATACAGGTTGTACCATAATACGCTTACAATTAATGCTTTATATATGCATCATCAATTTATGATGCTCTGGAACAGAAGCGTGTTAAAAGTATATACAAAATACCACATAGATTTGTCTAGATGTCACGAGTTATGGAAAATTAAGCGTAGTTAATGTATTTTTCAGTGCACACTAAGATTATTGTCTGTACAACCGAGCCCGAGTAATTTGACTGTCAGGGTTAATTCTTTGCAATAAAGCGGCCTAAAGAACTCTTTTGTATTGTTTGTATGTTCCGAGTAACATCGTGTTTCGTGGTGTACAATAAAGCATTCATTCTTCTTTCTTTCTTTCCTTTTTTTTTTCTTTCTTTCTTTCTTTCTCTCTTCTTTATTTTTGTTGCATGTCTGCTTCTGTTTTTGACTGTCAGGGTTAATTCTTTGCAATAAAGCGGCCTAAAGAACTCTATTATATTGTTTGTATGTTGCGAGTAACATCGTGTTTGGTGGTGTAATATACAATAAAGCATTCATTCTTCTTTCTTTCTTTCTTTCTTTCTTTCTTTCTTTCTTTCTTTCTTTCTTTCTTTCTTTCTTCCTTAATGTTTGTTGCATGTCGTGTCTGCTTCTGTTTTAGTCCATTATGTAATTATATCAATTATGAATTGTCATATTATGGGTTATGTATTTCAATTATGTCTAATCAGACAATTATTCAATTCAACTTAAATGACAAGTTTGCGAACATAAACTAGCGTTAGCTCACTGGGACTTTTTGACCATAATATCCGTAATTATTGTTACCAAGGTCATCAGAGAGTACTGTATAATCAAGCTGTTCAATGAATATAACTTGAGAGCCGAACTGATTAACAATGTGGATGGAGTGAGTTTGTGCCCTTTTTAGCAACCTGACCACAAGACGTGCCAGTTTTGCGAGGGTCGATCGGGGACGCAAGTTTGACGGTTTGCTTGGCGTTACCCAAGTAAAATATTCAATCGACTTAACTAACATCATCATCATCATCATCATCATGATCAACCCATTACCGGCTCACTACAGAGCACGGGTCTCCTCTCAATATGAGAAGGGTTTGGCCATAGTCCACCACGCTGGCCATGTGCAGATTGGCAGACTTCACACGCCTTTGAGAACATTATGGAGAATTCTCAGGCGTGCAGGTTTCCTCACGATGTTTTCCACGAAGCAAGTGATATTTTAATTTTTAAAAACGCACATAACTCCGAAAAGTTAGAGGTGCGTGCCCAGATTCTAACCGCCGACCTCTGATTAGGAGGCTCACGCCCTAACCACTAGGCCTTCACCGCTTGTATTAAATGCGTCATGATGTAATCAAAGGTTGATTGTATTCACTGGTTCAGGAGCCAAGTGACGCAAGAGATGCTAGCACCGTAGCATTTCTTTTTCCATTCCTTCCTGTCTTCCTTCCCTATACATTTTCGTTACAAAGGACATAAACTTAGTAAGATCGTTGAACCAGTAACGGCACAGAAATCTTTCCAAGGTAGACCTCCGTTTTAGTCTCAGGAGTCAGTCGCTGACACATGCCCATAGTTGGCAATCCTCCTTGTGAGTTAGTTCGTGTAGCCATGTTTTGAACTCACTCAAGGGCACAGGTTAAAGACCTTAGTGCTCGAAATTAATTTAAATGTAAAAACAAACTACATTTCTGTGCGCTGTTCGCTTTATGTACGGAGCTTTTTATAAAGTAAAACAATCCAATTAATTACTTAGGAAGAGGAAATGGCCTTCCGACGCATGTTCGCGAAAAGTACCGGTTTGCTCGACCGGGCGCTATCCGGAAAGAAGGTATAGAACTCAACACAAACCTTGTAAGTTACGTTAACCCAACGAGATAAATTTCGCTGTAGGTTAAGTTGTGCTAGCCCAGTGGTTAAGACTTCATAAGTAACTGTCTCTGCCCCGAACTAAGCGCTCCTCTCCGAAAGAGGAGACCTAAACATATCCTTCACGACCCTGACGATCAGATGACTACTGACAACATACTCGTACCACCTACCACACAATCATACGCTACACACCGTCTTCGCCGGCGAGACGAGGTCCCCGCTATCTTACGTCATCCGGACGTGGGCTCCAACCACGGCCTCGGAGACGTACCCCCCGTTATTCCAATTAGGGCTCAAAATTTCTTCTGGCAGAGCTTCTTTCCAAAGTTCGCCAAACAGCCCGGTTACGCTATGGCAACCAATAGGGTGCACAGCTAAAAAACAGTCCAAGAAAAAAAAAATGAGACTGCGAATGGGATACAGTAGTTAATGCAGTAATGCAGGTTAGTCCGATACCATCCTAGACTAACTACCGTGTGTGTATGCAATTAACAGCAGCAGAGGAAATTTAATAGGGTTACAGCTAATAGATAGTCCGAAAAAAAAAGTAACTGTCTGAAACCAGCGATGCTCAGCCAATGCGATCGATCTACGACGGTGGTAACTAAGCCACACCAGTCGGTGACGGAAACCTTACAAACATAAGCCCGAGTAAAGTCAACAAAGTTGTATTTCAAACGTTAAACGTAGCAGCTGACTAATACATACCGAAATTCTGTGTCAGAACCCGTAGCACGAATGTTCATCTCGCTACAAACAATCGTTCTCTTGTTTAGCCAGCCAATACTACGTTGCAGTATTTAATGGTATATTTGTTGTAAACTCAATGATTATTTACTGTTCATATTATCTCAGTTTTAGGCTCCTTCTTAGAACTACTAGTGTTTACATTTCTTTTGACACCACTCATGATTTGATAGCGTCGGTTGTACATACTCGTATGTTAAACATTTTGGTTTAGTTTCAGTTCGCCATTGATATAACAATTGTATTAAGAGTAGCAAGCAGCAGCAGAAGCGGTGATAGCCTAGTGCTTAGGGCGTCAGCCTCCTAATCAGAGGTCGGCGGTTCGAATCCAGGCACGGACCTCTAACTTTTCGGAGTTATGTGCGTTTTTAAATAATTAAAATATCACTTGCTTCAACGGTGAAGGAAACCTGCACGCCTGAGAGTTCTCCATAATGCTCTCAAAGGCGTGTGAAGTCTGCCAATCCGCACATGGCCAGCGTGGTGGACTATGGCCAAACCCCTCTCATATTGAGAGGAGACCCGTGCTCTGCAGTGAGCCGTTAATGGGTTGATCATGATGATGATGATGAAGAGTAGCAAGAAAAAGAGGTCAGTGCGAGTTTGACGAAGCTTTTGTACAAGTTAGGTTAATGTTATTTGACAACAACACATCACACCTATGTAATAAATTTATACGAAAAAGTCTGTAAATAGGTCAGAAAATTCGTAGTTTTATACAAAGCTCTTCTGCAAAATAACATTAAAAAAGTCGAGGACAGTCTTAACTTTTTTTATGTTATTTTTTGTGAACTTACAGAGAGGCATACTCGCTCAGCGACTAATCTCTTTAAATAAAGATTTAAAAAAAAAACTACACATCACACCTTTGTAAAAAAATTATGCGAAAAAGTCAGCAAATAGGTCAGTAAATTCGTAGTTTTATACAAAGCTCTCTTCTGCAAACTCGTTGCTTATATAAATCGAAGCTTCAAAATGAAGAGTCCAAATTCCTTTTTCATCATTTTGAATTTTTTGGAGTGTTCGTAATTTGCTAATAGCTGTAATCGCATTTGCTCCCCGCATACAATTTGTGTTGGCGCACCGTTGAATCGAATTACATTTACACCTGACACCTCAATTTCTGAATTCCGGGTGTTCTTCTACAACCCGTTTTACCAGGTTATTTCTGCCGCGTACATTCTTATTGTGGACGAATCTTCCACTTCCATTGTGTTCCGTCAAAACCTACCATGTGTAGTTGCATAATTGGCGGATACATGTAACAGGCATTCGTTAAAATTGGGCATTGGTGGCTGCTGGATACTTTGTGCTTGCAATATTCAGTAGTAGTAGGTAGGATTATAATATATATTTAGCCTAAAAAATAAAATAAAAATAAAAACAAAAACAGAAAAGCAACCAAACACGTACTCACGCACACGCGCACACACCCACACACACTAAAGGAGCGCTTTCCCACTCCCGTGATATCAGTATGGGTTATGCCTGAAAATCAGCGCTGCAGTCAATTTTGACGCAGCATCAAGCTGAGACAGCGCCCTGTTCAGCCAATGTCTAGACACATACGTTTTTAGATGAGATGTACTTTTTTTTTTTCTAAAGGCTGAATAAACGCAATTTTTTTTTATTTGATTTGATTAGTAGTCTTGCAGCCAACGCCATCATGTAAATTATAGGCTCTTTAATAATATAAATTTATAAATACATAACCGTAAATCTTGAAAACGAATAGCATGTATGAATATATTATGGTTCTTTCGTTTCTAGTTTGTTAACTCAACCTAAGGGTTACAGATTACTTGTTTATCGTAATAACGGCGTGAGATTGTGTATAATACCAAAGGGCACTTTGGGATCCTTTGTAATTACCAAGTGATTTAAACCGGACGAAGGAATTAATTAGTAACGATCGACACTTGTAAATATTATTTATCATTAATTGAATGATATGTGGGAAATATTCTGCTAATATTTTGTGGTTCAGAGAATACACCTACCACACTGTTCCAATTTGTTTGTGCTATGTTTGTGATAATAACCGGGACCTATGGCTTAAAATGCTCTCCGAGTCACGGGGGTTGATAACTTCAAATATTTAACTACAGTCTGGTACGTGACTTAACTAAAACGCCAATACCAAACAAATTTTGGAACGAGTTTGGTGACTTGTTAACCGTAGTTGAACTTGCTGATGAGGCTAGTTAACTTTAAGTTAAGTACATACGTAAATAGAAATAATGTTACATGTTTAATCTCTCGTATTAAAAAGATGGATTGGATACTGAAGATTAAATTAAATTTAAGATATTTATTTATTCTTTATTTGTAAACCACGAAAAATAAATATAGAAACAAAAAGAAAAATAGAAACAAGTAGAAGCAGGATACAAAAGGCAGCCTTATCGCTAGCGATATCTGCCAGGCGACCTTAGGATTAGGAAAAAAAGTAGGTATTCTGAACTATAAAAGGCTATAACCGTCCATGGGCAGCTAGACAACGTCGTGTAATTTTTAAAACAGAACCACCAACAAAACTACCTTATCACAAGATATTACTGTCCAATTACTGATGTAATCTTCTTAGAAACACTGGTCGTTTTGAAAATATATAGGATAAGGCTTGGAAACCATCGATGCTTGGCGTCGTGCCAAAAACTTGTTTAATGTCGGCGGGAATATTTATTTTTGTTTTCTACATACACGTACGATTCAGCTTTCTGGGTACTTTTTATATGAGAGCCATGGCCAAACGCTCGACCGTACGAGCTAGTATTTAAGCCTTCGTAACGTTGGTACAACCGTCCTTTTTGGGAAGTTTTATATATCTTGTATGGATACTTGGATAGCGCGATGTAGGATTCACTTGTGGCGCCATCTAGTAGGGTGATGTGAAAACCGCCACACTTTCATTTTTCTTCACTTTACTTCACAAACACACATACATACACACACTAATTAATTAATTGCATGATTAGTTTTTAAGTTTGTATTAGGCACTAACCGTTGTAACCTTTGATTTGTATAAAATAATGTCTCGGAAATGAGGGCCTGTTAACTGCAACTCAGTTTTTACTAATGCAGTTAACAAGGTTATTTTTTTTAAATTACTGTATTTTCATGTATTTTGTTCCCAATAAATAAATAAATAAAATAAAAAATATTTTTTTTAACATCATATCCAGCCTAATATTCACCCATAACAGAACTACCATGAAAAACAGTACCGTTACCAAATAATTCTATGGATAGGGTAATCTTTGCATGAGCGGTATTACATGGTACCATACCTATATACAATAATGGTGTTTCAGTTTGCAAGACTTCATGGATACGTTTGCGTACACGGGCGCGTTGGTCTTGTTATTATAACGTGATATATTGCTGTGTAAATAGTATACATCTTATTTAAATATTATGTTGGCGGAACGAGCGTATGACGCATGTTCAAGCGAGCCTTATTTGCCATTGTATCGTGTAAGTTGGCTTCGAAAATAAAATAGGGAAACTCAATAAAAATTGTTTAATACACGCATTTGATGACGTACGTGCGTGGGCTGCCGTATTACTATGGTGGAGGTTCTAGGTTCGATTGGAGGCTGGTGGGAGGCTTCGGCCGTGGCTAGTTACCCCTACGACAAAGAAGTGTCGTAAAGCCATTTGATCGTTCCGACTCGATGTCGCGCAGAAACCAATTAGGAGTGTGGGTTTCATCATCATCATCATTTCAACCGATAGACGTCCACTGCTGGACATAGGTCTTTTGTAGGGCCACGGCCTTGGGCCGCGTGTATCCAGCGGCTCCCTGCGACTCGTTTGATGTCGTCTGTCCACCTAGTTGGGGGTCGACCAACGCTACCTTTACCTGTGCGAGGTCGCCATTCCAGCACCTTGGGACCCCAACGTCCATCGGTTCTCCGAGCTATGTGCCCCGCCCATTGCCACTTCAACTTCGCAACTCGCTGAGCTATGTCGGTAACTCTGGTCCTTCTACGGATCTCTTTTCATTTGATCACGTAGCATAGCTCTCTCCATTGCTCGCTGAGTGACTCTGAGCCTTCTTACACCCTAAAAAGGTTAATTTAATTAAATATGAATTTACGGGAGAGGAGGCTCATATTATGCCGAATAACATTGCGTTGTAACTCCAGCCGTAGCCAGTCCATAATACAAAGGTGAGAGTGAATACAACTGCGCCTGTACTCCGACCATATGTTGGTCGATAAAAATATTTATCCTCCATTTTCCAGTCGAGTCACGTTTCACTGATAAACGTCTTTTTTACTCATATTTTGATCGTTCAACTCAGTTAGCGACATGTTATGATTTCTTTTTATTTCTTAGTATCGTTTCATGGTGTAATACAAGTTATTGACCGGGCGTTGCGTGAGTGCCAGAGTTTACTTCAGTGGAGTTGTATTTATTTCGACTGCCCGTTCGTCTTTGTTTCCATCACTAAGAGACCTGTTTTTTGAATTTTCTTCTTCTTCTTTGTCGTTACACTCTTGACAGAGTGGTCGTGGTCATCATGAAGCGGTGTCTTTGAGGTCAGATGTTATACGCCTCACGAGCATCCGCCACTTTTCTCGGCTGGCCGAAAGTCTGGTGCACTCGTGCAAAGGACCGCCCACAGCAGACTTTATCTGATCGGTCCATCGCATGGGTGACCTTCATCGACCTCTAGTGCCCTCCATCTTGTCCTGCACGACAAGACGCTCTATGGAGACACTCTCACGCCGAGAGACGTGTCCGAAGAATTTTAAGATGCGACTCTGTACTTACGCCGAAAGACGTTTTTTAATGCCGATTTCTTGGAGTATAGAGATGTTGGAGCGAAATTCGGTCCATGATACTCCCAGCATTCGCCTCCAGCACCACATCTCCAGAGCATCAATTTTTGAATTTAAGCATTTTAGAATCGAGCCTCCCAATTGGTTTCTACGCGAGTTTGGCGACACGTCGTTTTGGGTAGGGTTGTAAGTAATTATGCCCAGACCAGGTCTATAGACCAGAAGCCTCCAACCAGACCATGCTCGAGCCGGGAATCTAACCCAGTACCCCTTTATAATGCGACAGCATGTATTCTAGAGTGATCCCTAACGAATGAAAGCGTGATTTTTATTGCTGCAGGATTCGATCGGTGTACAGAAGACTGCAATATTTGACGACCTCCGTGGCGCAGCGCGCGCTGTTGCATTATAAAGTTGGAGGTCCTGGGTTCGATTCCCGGCTCGAGTCTGGTCTGGTGGGAGGCTCCGGCCGTGGTTAGTTACCACCCTACCGACAAAGACGTGTCGCTAAGCGATTTGGCGTTCCGGCACGATGTCGTGTAGAAACCAATTAGGAGTATGGGTTTACCATACCCCTAACAGGTTAGCCCGCTACTATCTTAGACTGCATGATCATTTACCATCAGGTGAGATTGCCGTCAATTGCTAACTTGTAGTGGGTAAAAAAAAAAAAGACGGGTTGCACTCCGGGAGTGCCGGCAGAAGTGAAAACTTGATTATTAACGTTGAGCATGTTTGATATTTTGGAATGGTTAGGGAATAATTTTGCACCAATTGCTTTATCAGTATAAAAGTACTATCATTTATGTGGTAGAATACAATATTCATTTATTGCGCTATCGTACACAAACATGACAATTTATATTACATTAAAAATTTAACACTTTAAAACTATTACAATTATTTTACATTAAAAAGTTTGTCTCTCCGAAAAATCAACTTTCATACATAATTTCAACGACTTTTTCATAACGCGAATGTTCGTGTAACATACACGAACATTCGCGCAAGCGCCCTGCGCTGCCTAAACGAAACAGTAGGCCCAGGCATACATTTTCGCCGCGCCGTAGAGAGGGGATAGCTGTCTACTCTCCATCCGTCTTACGCTTTTTCGATCAGGTCACGTGTCCTGACGCGAGTTTAAGATTTTATACCCATTACAGAAAAAGTGCTCAACGCCGCTAAAGAAGTTTTCACTTCAAAAAAATCCAAGGTACATTCCAACGTCTTATAGCGTGAAAACCTTACTCTAGTGCAGTGTACAAAAACCAACTTGAGAACCTCCACATTTTCTGAAAGTCGGCTAATGATAAATTATTATCAATGCGTTCTTCCGTATATCCTACAAGGCCACCATATATTTATCGAACGTGATTCGCAAGATAAATGTTTGCTCTAATGTTTTGATTGTACAAATATGGCAGTTGTCTGACAAACTACCCTATTACAATTTGAATAGGATCGTCTTTACATCAGCGATGTAACGGCCGTAATATAACTTTATTATGGATTTTTATCTATCTTTCTCTCTCTGGTAGGTTGACTGTATCCTCCCTCCCACTACTTTCAGGCGTCATAGCGTGACGTACTTTAGGCCGTATATGATACGAGTAAATCTGTGTTCTGCGACACGCTAGATCTCGTTTAATCCAACTGTAGTCTGAGTGTAAGATTTCCACTCCCGCAAACGCGGAGTCGCTTTCGATTATCGAAACGCTATAGCGTTGTATAAAAATAGATCTTATGTTGTTGGATTAGAGTCGCATCTTATGTACTACTTGTTTTTATCTTACAAATTTGTCCTGGTATTGATAAACGAATAAACAGAAGCGGTGATAGCCTAGCGGTTAGGGCTTCAGCCTCCTAATCAGAGGTCGGCGGTTCGAATCCGGACACGCACCTCTAACTTTTCGGAGTTATGTGCGTTTTTAAAAATTAAAATATCACTTGCTTCAACGGTGAAGGAAAACATCGTGAGGAAACCTGCACGCCTGAGAGTTCTCCATAATGTTCTCAAAGACGTGTGAAGTCTGCCAATCCGCACATGGCCAGCGTGGTGGACTATGGCCAAACCCTTCTCATACTGAGAGGAGACCCGTGCTCTGTAGTGAGCCGTTAATGGGTTGTTCATGATGATGATGATGATGATGATTGATAAACGAATTTCAGTTTTAAAACTAGGTGGATATGCATATGCAGGATAAGCATGAATTGTAAGATTGTACATATGAATAAATAAATCATCACCATCAAGATCAACCCATTACCGGCTCACTACAGAGCACGGGTCTCCTCTTAATATGAGAAGGGTTTGGCCATAGTCCACCACGCTGGCCATGTGTGGATTGGCAGACTTCACATGCTCCTCTGGTTTCCTCACGATGTTTAGCACGTGATATATATATATTTTTTTAATAAATAAATAAGTCTTCAATATTCCAAAAAACTAGTACTAAGCGACTTGCATACTTGTACGCATAGCTAGGATTTGAAACAATTCCGTATTTGGTTTTCCTGATTGGCTCATTCTGGATTACCTTTAAAACGAGCGTGATTAGGCATCTTCCAGGCAAGCGTGTCCTTAGCTTAGGCGACATGTTTCTTTTTCATTAGGTGGCGAGTCTATTTCTAATCTGTATAGATAAATTAATAGACATTTCTATTTCGATGGGTTGCGAAACCTTTTCAACCATCCAACCCACGAGACCTTTTTATAAAACGCACCTCGGTAACCAACCCATGGTTCGTATTTGTGCTAGATATAATAAAACATCTCGGACTGTACCTGGCATTAAGAAACTCATCGATCATCTATGGCATGATCGGTGAGTCTTCCATCGTTTACTTAAGTTTAAGAACTATTTATTATATAAAATTATGTAAATCGTTCATTTAATTTCTTTTAATTAGTTTGTATTTGTGTTTAATATGTCTTAATTGTTATCTTGTGGCCGTTTACATGTAACTTTTGCTGTCAATGTTGTGAACACGTGCAACTGATATGCATACCGGTGAATGTGACACTTTTGTTTGCTGAAATGTATTTTTTATGTATATTGTAAGTGTATCAATGATATAAATAAATAACCTTTGATTAGGCTGTGATAAAACTTCCGTTGGGTGTTCGGGGAACATCCGCGAGGGTTTGCTAATGTATGTATATATTATACTGTATGTGACATTGCAACAAATGCCGGGTACAGCTAGTAGGAAATAGAACACTCATCTGTATATATCTAAAATGAACAGTTTAACTCGACCTCCTCTAGTGCAGAAGAATACCTTACCGCAACACTTACGTCACACTTGCGTCATTATCTATACATTTAAAGTCAACTGACGAAGGCTTTACCAATGATTTCTGTTGCGGCCAACCGATAGGTATTAAATAGCGGAATAATGATGAAGTTTTATTTAGAACAGAGCAACGTATCAGCAATATTAATTAGGTACCAGATACATGTCTACCAAGGAAACTGTTTATTCAATACAAACATGCCTGAAGTAGTTTATCTAGTTATCTATTTAAAACTACGTTGAAAAAGTTTTATATAGAATATTTATTAGTTCATGTGAGTTGTTAGATAAGGGCAGTACTGTATCCCCAATATTTATTAAAGCAATGAAAGTGATCTTAAAATTTAACGTCAAAATATTTTTTGAAAGCCTAGTTTATTTGAGGGAATTCAACTATGCTATGCTACGAACAATTATGGCGGAAATGATATTTCTTAACCTTAAGAATATATTGTCAATATTTTTTACTTGATTAGATATATGTACACAATAATTTCGAGTCATCAATTAAAGTTTTTGTATTTTTAACTATGTAATGTTAAGCTTTATGTTCTCTTGTTAGTAAACAGATCTTTTGAATAATAAAGTCTCAAAATCTAACCAAAACCAGTTATCCGTACGTATACCTAGATGACGTCATGTTACACGCCTTAGCTCAAACCATCTCTCTTATATGAAAGAGGTATTAAATTTGAGATCCTGTTAAAAATGTATATTGCGGGATGAAAATGAAAATAAACTTTGATGTACAACAAACTTTAAAAACGAGGAATTGTATAAGAAAATGAAGGGCAATCTCTATCAGGCAGCGACAGTGGAGAAGTGGAATTGGCTAAATCACTAGTGTAGGCTACTACACTAAGGTAGATGACATAAAATGACAAAATTCAGTAAAAAGGAATTTAGGTAGTGTAGGCAGTAAGTGTAGGCAGGCAGTGCTTTTATGCATATATTAACTGCACGCCACTGGGGGCTTAGCGCAAGGTCGCAATAAAAAACAAATTCTCTAGCGTTATAATCCGTTATAATTCTTAGTATAGATAGTTGCGAGCAAACTGGTAATTTATCGATATGCTCCACCTTCTACAAAGATCGCAGTTACGGTCTGACTCCAATAGCTCTACATTGTATTGATTCGTGCTTGAATATTCATTACGCACGCGAAAGTTTACGGTTTTGATTGAAGGGTATTGTACTTTAATTGTAAATTACCGCCAGTACTTCACATAGAACTGGCCTTCCTTGTTAAGATGGTATTTCTGTACACAAATTAAATGGCTCACAACAATAGTAATTAAATTAATTATATTTAAACAGAATTTAATTGTTGTAACAAAACTATTTATGCAGGTAAACGAGGATAAATACGTTTTAGTATGAAAATAAAACTCCTACTTATTACCTTGCAAACTGAGTGTAAGAAACAGCGTCCCACATATTATGATCCATATTTTTTATTATAAATGAGGAAGTGTGCTTGTTGGCTTGTCATTATTATTCCGATTTTGATGAAATTCGGCACAGAGATAGCTTTTCTGTGGTGAGAAAAAAAAAATCGATACGTGAATACACAGCGTGAATATGTGAACGAAATTTTGTATAGTAATTTATAATATTAACATGCACAGGAAAATTTACAGAACCGGCGGGACTCAAACGCATCTCTCCGGCAATATCGGCCTTAGTGATTTTGCCAATCAAAGATCCATATACCACCGATGCCGAAATTATTGTATGCCATTCATCAATCTGTAACGACTGTTAGCGCCATCTAGTAGGAAACATTGTAGTTGAAACTATTATTAATTCAGTATTCAAAATGAGCGACATTAGAAAGAGAGCTTTGCTTTTTTCTTTATATTTTTGTTTTCTTTGTATTAGTGTTTTCGTTAGTGTGGACTTATTTATATTTAAAGATTATGTAAATAGTAATAAAGGCATACGCTTCCGAGTTTTTTTTTAGATCTACTTAAAGTTATTATGAACCTCCAATATACGACGTTCGACTTTTGGACAAACAATCCACACTTTTTGTCAAATCTTCTATACTGTTTGGATATGACGGGGCATATCCGTTTTGGATAAAAGTCTCAATAAAAAATAGATTAAAAAAAAACCTGTACCCCTTTTTTATATTAGTAATATAATCTAGAGGTATAAACTACATAGCTCTGGTCTGCGGCTTCGTCATTCTTACTTAAAAACTGACTATGTACTATCACTGATATATTTATTTCGGAGTTCTTTCTGCTCCTATGAAATCCTTTTTATTTACGACGACGACTTCCGTGGCGCAGTGCGCGCGCTGTCGCATTATAAAGTTGGAGGTCCTGGGTTCGATTCCCGGCTCGAGTCTGGTCTGGTGGGAGGCTTCGGCCGTGGCTAGTTACCACCCTACCGACAAAGAGGTATCGCCAAGCGATTAAGCGTTCCGGCACGATGTCGCGTGGAAACCAACCCATACTGGTTTACCATACTCCTAACAGGTTAGCCCGTTTCTATCCTAGACTGCATCATCACTTACCATCAGGTAAGATGCCGTCAAGGGCTAACTTGTGGTGTATAAAAAAAAAACGCCTTTGTTACAATAACTTATTGTATGTCAATATTCAGATGTAAGCAATGGTTTGAGCTGTGCGATTATAGATCAGTCAATCGGTTACCTTTTATACAGATATCTTAATACTTATTTTCTTGTTGCCTCCAGATGGGAGCAGGCGCGAACGGACCAGGTGGTCGGCGGGCTCTCGAGCTGATCCTCAGCGGGGGACTCAAGTCCTTAGCCAGACCAGCGAAGCCAGTCAGAAGAGCTGCTTCAAGGGACTCCGTTTTATCACAACCGCAGCCCTTACTTGAAGGTAAGTAAACATTTTTTTTTTTATTTTTTTTTATTTTTTATTATCCACTACAAGTTAGCCCTTGACGGCAATCTCACCTGATGGTTAGTGATGATGCAGTCTAGGACGGTAGCGGGCTAACCTGTTAGGGGCAGGATAAACCCACACTCCTAATTGGTTTCTACGCGACATCGTGCCGGAACGCTAAATCACTTGGCGACACGTCTTTGTCGGTAGGGTGGTAACTAGCCACGGCCGAAGCCTCCCACCAGACAAAAACTCCATTTCATACAACTCAAATGATTTAGATATGAATTAGAAGGCCGTGATACCGACAGAGCCCGTGTCACAACGTTTGTGACATCCTATAGACCCTGGACCCAAGACTGTATATAATAATTACTAATGTAGTAAAAACTTAAAAAAATCTAACTAACTAACGATTTTTAATATAAAAGAATCAAGTGCATATTATAGTTTTGTAATAATCAAGGAATGCTTTTTAAAATAATTGTTTGTAAAATTACTGACGACTCTGCATCATACCGGAACGCTTAAACGCTTGGCGATATTTTTTTATCAGTAGTGTGGTAACTAGCCGCGGCCGAAGCTTGCCACCAGACCAGAATCGAGGACCTTCTTCTCTATGGTACGATAGCACAGCTTCGGTTGTCGAACTTAGTTTCAAAATAAATCATATTCGAGTCACAGCTTTCACAATCCAAATACTACAGAAAGGTTCTTATGAAGCGAACATATTAATTGCAATATAAATAAAATATAAAATGTTGTGACGATGATCATTTACTGAACTTGCTTCCAAAAAATTAAGCCAACAAAAACCAAAATTTAGAACTATTCTAGCCTATTTCTATCATTTACATTGGTAAACCCTTATGTTATCATCATCATCATGATCAACCCATTGCCGGCCCACTACAGAGCACGGGTCTCCTCAACATAAGAAGGTTTTGGGCACAGTCCACCACGCTGACCATGTGCGGATTGGCAGACGTCACACACCTTTGAGAACATTATGTAGAACTCTCAGGTTTCCTCACGATGGTTTCCTGTACCGTTGAAGCATGTGATATTTTAATTGCTTAAAAACGCACATAACTCTGAAAGTTAGAGGTTCGTGTTCCGGGGTTCGAGCCTCCGACCTCTAGTTAGGAGGCCGAGTATCACAGCTTCAGCTCCTAATTATAATAGTGATCAATTATAACCTCACGTTGAACGAAATACATACATAGAAAAGTAAAGAATAAATTTAAACGGCGATACACCTTTGAAGTGGAAACCAGACCAGCACATAAAAGCTTCAAAACAATAAAATATGAGCTCACAACACAGCTTTCACCCGCACGTGGTTTTACTTTCCAAAACTCACTTGTGAGCAATTGTAATCCGCGTGATTTGTTAGCCGGTAACCGCCTCGTTAGTGTAGCAGCTTCCACGCTCGCTCGTGGATCACGATGGATTCCAAAGTCCACAAAGTTTTAGTACTAATTAATACTTGACGAAATCGAAACGACGAAAGACGAAATTGGCGATTCTGTATTCGATTCCAGACTCGAGTCTGGTTTAGTGGGTTGGGTGCCTTCAGCCGGGGCTAGATACCACCCTTTTTCTTTTTTTTGTAACGTGGGTAATCCTCATGGGTACCCCGCGTCCGAGGAGACGCGGTGGTTAGGTCAGACTCTTACTGACTAAACCCCCACGGGGCATATCCTTTCCCGCCGCCTGGGGGCCGGGTCACGGGTTACGCTCGAGCACACAACCGCAACCAGGCCCGAGGCTAGTTACCACCCTAGTGACAAAAGACGTGTCGCCAAGCAATTTAGCGTTCCGGCACGATGTCGCGTAATATGCAATTAGGAGTAATAAATAACTATGCCTCTAAAAGGCTAGCCTATAGCTAGACTGCATCATCACTTATCATCAGGTGAGATTGCCGTCACGGGCTAACTTGTAGTGTATAAAAAAAGCTATCGTCAAATATTATGTGGCATGCGCTTCAAAAAATATTTGCTAATGTTTTTTTTTTGGGGTAGGATACCTAACGCCCGTTTACCAAAGTTTTATCACAATCTGATTAATAACTTCGGATAGAGGACAAACATGCAAATATTATGTTGATAGTATTTATTGGAAACACAAAAACTGTGAAATGAAAGATCTTATCAAGTAAGCCATAAAGCCAACAAATTTTGCAGGCAGGCTTATTTACAATTATGTATAGGATGGAAAAAAATATATATTTAGCCTAAAAAAAACAGAAAAGCAACCAAACACGTACTCATGCACACGCGCACACACCCTCACACACTAAAGGAGCGCTTTCCCAGTCACTCCGTGATATCAGCACGGGTTATGCCTGAAAATCAGCGCCGCAGTCAATTTTGACGCAGCATCAAGCTGAGGCAGCGCCCTGTTCAGCCAATGTCTAGACACATACGCTTTTAGATGAGTGTACTTTTTTCTTTTAAAGGCCGAATTAAACGCAATTTTGATTTGATTTGATTTGATACAGTTTTTAAACATACAACCTTTTTTGATTTTTCCTGCTCTCAACTTTATAATGCCTATACTATGCACCTACATACTACATACGGAATACATCGTGTCTCATATACCGAGTCAGTTCAGCTCGCTTTTCCACGCAACCGGCTTTTTGTTTATACCATGACATATGAAAATATTACTGCGGTTAATCTTAACCGGTGACCATGTAATTTGAAATGACAGCTGGTGATTTTTAAGCGGTGGGTTTTAACTCGACAGATAATACAGCCCAAACACAAACGGACGGACTAACGTGTGGACAGTGGAGTCTTATTTATATTATAGCATAGTATTTATATAGATATGTATACACCTACCCCCTATACCTATGAAGATAGGTTCCAGACAAATCCGTGTAAAATGAAATCTTTGTTTTTCTTATATTTATTATTTTATTATTTATTTATTTATTATTAATATTCAAGGAATATAATTAATTATACAATAACGGCACCGAAAAAACCAAAGAGGTTTGTCCTCGGTGCTAATCTGTAACTTAACAGCTTAAAACTAGAGGAACTGAGTAAGCATATTAGGCATGAAAAGAACATTTCCTAACTGAGTTAGACGGTCGACACAAATGTGTCGACCGTCCAACTCAGCCAAAAAATATTCTTTATAAAACCGTGTAAAACTTAAAAAAAAAACTGCGCAATTAAGTCATTTATTCAAATGGAACAATGGCGTGATGTCGTAGTGAACTTATTCTGAAAATGAAAACAAAAATAGAAATGAAAATTTTTCAAAAAGTACCTGCTGAAACTTAACAAGTATCAGGTATGTTCGAAATTTACATTTTTAGAAATTTTCCGAATTTCATTAGTTTACGAACCGTGTAAAAGCGAAATCGTGTAAAACGAGTATCGCGTAAAGTTGGGGATAGGTGTATATATGTATTTATTTCATCTTTATTAGTCATGGACCTAGTAACCATTTTTTATACGCAATTTCTATATGAATTTTTAAGAGATACCTACTTTTAGTGGATGTTTTTAAAGTGGTTTTTTTTTATTGACTCAATTTAGTTTAGTACTATGTATTTATGTTAGCACGTCTTACATAAATACATTGCATTTCCATTGCATTTAGTCAGCACACGTTTTACTTCTAGGTTGCCTTACTATAAACATTATTTCAACCAGAATTTAATTTTAATTTCAAATTTGAATTAAATGAAATTTCAAAATTAAATTCAGTTTTTCACAGATTTCTCGGGAACGATGGTTTTTTCCTGAATAAAATATAATCTACCTCCATTCCAATGTCTTAGTATACTGAAATAGAATGAAATTAAATAAGTTTTAGGGAGAAAATAGTTGTCTAATGGCGAAATAATTATTATAATTGTTTAACAATACATATAGTGAGATAACAAACAAACAAACAAACCGGCAAAATTTGTTGTGTGTGGGTTTCTTCTTAGAGCTGGGCGCGATTGGAACCCTATTAGCTTTAGTTTTTAGTTGGCGAGTGTAGTATCACCATCACCACGAATAAAAATAACGGAAAATGTGATATAAACGATTCATCATCATCATGATCAACCCATTACCGGCTCACTACAGAGCACGGGTCTCCTCTCAATATGAGAAGGGTTTGGTCATAGTCCACCACGCTGGCCATGTGCGGATTGGCAGACTTCACACGCCTTTGAGAACATTATGGAGAACTCTCAGGCGGGCAGGTTTCCTCACGATGTTTTCCTTCACCGTTGAAGCAAGTGTTTTTTTTTTAAACGATTCATAGATGCCTGTAATAGGTTTACATGAATAAAGATATTTTAATTTGATTTGATTAGTGTTAGAGTTTGTCGATTACAAACAAATGAACAAAGCTCCCTTCTTTTTAGAATAGACTATGTTTAACGTAAATAGCCAAGCATGGAATTTCACAAAGGAACGTGTTTTCCTATCCGATAGAATAAAAGTATTTGTTCCACCAGGTCTCAGGAAGTGCTCGACGGTCCTCGCTCTAACGGACCGGGAGAAGGCTCCGGAACCGATCAGGCCTCATAACCGACTGCGCGCACCTTCCGTCTGCTCCCGGTGTTCTTCGCTGTTGTCCCTCGCCGGCGCTGGAGGATCCAGGTACGTGTACAAGCTTTTATTTAACATCCTTTTCTCAAATGTGTGTCCATTATGAACTATTCAATTCTTTTTTTTCGTGCTCCGACTTCACTTTGGTCTCTCAGCTATTTATATTTCTTGGTAATGTACGGCATATTAACGAATACACATTTATTGTACACCACAGATTATAATGATCATCATCATGATCAACCCATTCTCGGTTCACTACATAACACGGGTGTCCTCTCAGTATGGGTAAGGTTTGGCCATAGTCCACCACGCTGGCCATGTGCGGATTGGCAGACTTCACACGCTTCACGATGTTTTCTTTCACCGTTGAAGCAAGTGTTATTTTAATTGATTTAAACGCACATAACTCCGAAAAGTTAGGATGCCGATGTCCTAACCACTAGACTATCATAGCTTGCAGATAATAATACAAAAAGCAAATAGAATAGTTAGATAGAAGGTACAATTTGGCGGTCTTACCGCTAAATAGCATATGCTGAGCTGAGCATTCGTCCAGTTTACCAAGTTTTACTGATTGTGTTACTCACTAGATTGGAATACGAAACTGCACTTGCATTTGATTACCTGATGGGGGACATGGGTTTAGTAAAAGTTATTCGTAAACTTACAAACGTTATTAAAAACTATGGCAAGATGAAAAAATATTGGGATTATTAATAAACGATTTATAGACGACCTACATAATTCATAGTTTTCTGTGATCTGTCATCCGTTATTAGACATTTGAATGCAGAAGACAAAACTTTGTGCAATTATAAAATTACCGTGCAAGTGCATGTCTTTTAGTTTACGTAGAATTTATTAAGATAGATAGATATTTCAACCCAACAGAGGATGAGTTAAAGCTAAGAAATAGAGGAATTAACAGAATTTAACAATGAATATTCAAGCTTATTTTCCTATTATCCAATCTGAAATAATTAGTGTGCTTTATTTTTTATATCGCACAATTCGCCAAGATCCTGCAAACTTACGTTCTCTTGCACGTCTGTCTCTGAAACCAACAAAAATAACCCCGCAGATTTTTACACTTAATTCCGTTCAAGAAACTTATTCGGGTAATGCAGCCATCAAATAAATACCAAAAAAAAATTTGAATTAAAAAAAAAAGTGTAATGTAAAATGTAAAAGTATTAATGTTTCAATTGATGACGCAGTAGAGAGATGAGAAAAATTCGTTGTTATACAATAAATTCGAGAGACTATATATATTCTATATTCTTCTTTTCTTTTTTGTTACCTTATCAATATGAAATCAGATAATGTGAAAGCAATTTCAACTCCGTTTTGAACCATATATATATATATATATATATATATATATATATATATATAAGCTGGGATCCGATGATAAGGAATGCTTTCAAGCTTCATTTTTTATCGTCGCTTCACAGCTGATCCTATATTGGGCAACATTTTGGGTACACATCCCTGTTACGAGCATAGGGTACATTATACGCCTGTAAAAGTAAAGGTTTCCCGGTAGTTATTATATTTTTTTAATAATCCAATTTAAGTAGGTAGCTGGCAACATCGAGTCCTACATATAAATGTTGTATGCCTTAGGGAGAACCAAAATCGCGGGTAATTGGACACCAAACATGTTCGCCGTTCACAAATAATATCTCAACCTTTTGTATCGTTACCAATAGCTTTGAATCCCGTAAATCATTATATTCCCCGACTTCAATTCACGCAGTAAAGAGGAACCACAATGGATTACCCAAGTGGGCTTCACTCAATTAAAAATACTGAAAACATCTAATTTCGTTCCGGATTGATCCCGGCGTTCGAAACCTAAGGCACTACCCCCCCTTTTTTTTATTTCTTTTTTATTTATTTTTTATTTTTTTTTATTTTTTTTTTATTTTTTTTTTATTTTTTTTTTAATAATCTGCTATCAAACGCAGCGTGTCATTTCACGTGTTGTTTACGCATTATGTGACGGGTGTCAACACAAGGTTAACCGCCGTTATGCTTCTGTCCGGCATTTCTAAGTTTTTGTCATTAGCGGCTGCAACTTTGTTGTGAGTGAGTGAGTGAGTCACGCAAGCGTTACACACGTGTCAGTTAACGCACTGGTAGGGCCTCGCAAAAAAAAAAAAACAAAATAGCTTTTAGCTTTATTCATGTTTGAGGACCTCCGTGGCGTCGCATGTGCGCTGTCGCATTATAAAGTTGGAGGTCCTGGGTTCGATTCCCGGCTCGAGTCTGGTTTGGTGGGAGGTTTCGGCTGTGGCTAGTTACCACCTTACCGACAAAAACGTGTCGTCAAGCAATTTAGCGTTCCATGGGATTGCCATACCTCTAACAGGTTAGCCCGCTACCATCTTAGACTACATAATCACTTACCATCAGGTGAGATTACGGCCAAGGGTTGTCATTGGTATCGGTTGTTTTTTTATATACTTGTACTATTTATAAAAAAAACAACCTATATTAGATGCCTATCTATGAAACGTTCGTGTGTAATACATTTCCATTATTTTTTTTATTTGGGAGGTGATGGTGATAGCTAGGTACATTCGTAAACTTAAAACTAAAGCTAAGGGGGTTCCAATCGCGTCCATGTCTATGAAGAAGCCCACTACAAACTTAGCCGGGGTTTTTTTTATTATAACCATCTCACATAATCAATTATAGTACTTATGGAAATATAGCAATTAAAGCAATTCACACCCAAGCTTTTTAATTGTTAAATTATTTAAGAACTTATCTTATTAGAGCAATATTTCATATACAAGTTTGTTTATCATTTACATAATCCTTTAAACTATTATAGGACTTTTCTACAAGCTAACTTTTTATATAAACTTTGAATTTATCTACTTAATATGATTTTAAAACCTCGTACGTGGGCATTCTACGATCCATTCAATTATTAATATTATGACGTCAGCGTAAACAAATTATATACCGTCCGACCCCCCCGTTATCCCAAACGTCGTCTAAGCCGAGGTTCGGCCTCAAAGGAGGCGCCTTTAGGCAGTCGTTCCCTTAGTTTCTTCGAGCCCTAGGGCTAAAAATTTCTTCTGGCAGAGCTTCTTTCCGAAGCTCGCCAAACAGCCCGGTTACGCTGTGGCAACCAATGGGTTTGTACAGCTAATAGACAGCCCGGAAAAAAATACAAAATATTTAATACCTAATGTTATAATGATATTTCTTTTATGTAACATGGCAAACTTTTGTGAAAACGAAACCGTAATAAGATTATAACGAAATATTCTTCTCGCTTGACTGACAACTTTAAAGTTCAAAGGAGATCGTTGAAACTTCTGAAACATCGTTAAGTCTCATCTAGGGCGCCACTTATAAAGTTCACGAGTGATTTTAATTAACGATTAAGGTAAAAAATAAATTTAAGAACGCGATCCGCCATTTTTCTACGGTTAATTTAATTGAAACTTTTCATATAAGGTTTTAAAATGAGTCACCGATATCGGTTCAGTTTAAAAAGAGAGTTTAGCTAAAAACTCTTGATATGTCTCTAAATCATATCTACACTGTGATAAAAACGATATTAAATTATTAACAAATCTATCAACTTTGTCTAATATTTACATGTTTATAGACGCGTGAAGTTAAAAGATTATTTGGAAAATGTTAATGCTTGATTAATTGATCATTGATTGATTGATTGATTGATTATTCCTATCAAAGCGGCAACCTGTATCCAGCAGAGTGATATTTATAAAATTTACGAAGACGAAGAAAACTAATTCATTGTTATAAGGGATACAGAATTACCTAAAAAATTGTTCAACACCAGCGCCAAAAAGACACTGTGACTTGATAAACGCCTTGTTTTGTAGTTGTTTGAATAAAACAAAGGAACAAGTACCCGATGTAAGGTACATGGAATATATAATGTGCCAGACTTAACAAAAAGTGTTAATTGCTTTTAAGAGGTACCTACCTACCCGTACCTTAGTTCGTACGTTTACGTCGTTTAATGAGGGGGCATCAAAAAGCGAACATTATATTAAATGTACCAACTCTAGCAAACTACTGGACCGCTGGGTCCATAAATAAAATGGAGGTTGTTCGTTCTATTTTCCTTGTTGCGTCGTAGCTATAGTTTTAATAATTAACTAGCAGTTTTCCCGCGACTCTATTCAATGACCTAATAAAGATATCCTACGGCAACCTTTTTCCTATAATAAATAGTTTAAAAAACTAAAAAAACACGCTACTGCACGCATGCGTAGTTCGCGCACTAGCTCTGTCTCTCTTACTCGCATGCAAAGGATGCGGAAAGAAATTAATTAATCCTGGCGAATCTAATTAGGATAATCGGATATTTTGATCGGATTATTGCATTGTCATCGACCTTTGACAGGTGTGCAAAGTTTGAATCAAATCTGATCGTTCAAAGTAGGGCAAAATCGAGCTCAAAGGAGTCGGTTACAAACAAACATACATACATACAGGTGAAGCTAATAAAAGCGTGTTAATAAAATGGATGTATTATGCGTATTGTTCTTTTGAATGCTGTGTATAAATGAAAACCGCATAAAAATTAAAAGTTCTAAGAATAGAGACGGCGTAATGTGACTTAATTTTAAATCACGTTGGGTGTTTCATGATGGTTACAGTTTATATACGTTGTCTAATGCCTATTAGTCCATTGTTGGACCGAGAGATATGCTATGTGAAGTCTACGTCAATTTTTCTAATATTGAGGTAGTTTGCCGTAGCACCTCAATATTAGATTTATGCTTTAGGAAAGGAAACGAGAACGGAAACAGTAATGACGTATAGGATACTATTCAATTACAATCATTGAAAAACCCTTAATCTACGCGAACGAATTCCCATATAAACTTAAATATAAATGTACTGCCAAACTCACTCTGAAATTCCTCGGATGTCTGACTAGATTTGAACCCGTCGGGCACCTTACGCATGAACTTGATTCCGTAATGCTCGAAAACAGTTGTGTTAGTACACTACAAGATATGTTCCTTAATGGATGGCGTAATTAAACACCGCGTGTGTATGACCAATGCAATAATTACAGGGAGGTCAATTAAATTTCCGCGGCATAAAAGAATCTTGTTGTTGTCTTCATAACACATATATAAGACACGATAACAAATAAATAAAATAAACCGGCGCTTGTACATAAAGGATTCCGTACCAAGGTATTAACACTATTAAAATCGCGCGAACAAAACACATAAAAAAGTTTCTTATATAAGGGTACAAATAATTGACAACTTTATTTTATTTTTGGCGCACTATTGGTTGGATGTCCTGGGTTCGATTCCCGGCTTAAGTATGATATGGTGGGAGGGTCCCTACCGATAAAGACGTGTGGCAAACGATTTAACGTTCCTGCATAATTTCATGTAGAAACAAATAAGGAGTGTGGGTTTACCATGCCTAATAGGTGAACCCGGCACCATCTTAGATTGCATCATCACTTACCATCAGATGGGTTTACTGGTCAAGGGCTAACTTGTAGTGTGCAATAAATAAAACAAATTTTCATTGCTTATTTCAAAAGAATTTTTCAACACCCTCAATTGAACGTGCGTAAGACGCAGCGTTACTCTTTTTGCAATTTTTATTTTCTGGCATCTCTGGAAAAACGCAAAATAGAAAAGTAGAGAATGCGTAAGTTTGGTAATCGCTTAAACTGCGACGGTTTCGTTGCTTTCATTGCCTTCATTATGCGACAGAGTTGGAGGTTCATTATTCTTAACATAATATCTTTTAATGTTTTTCTGAAGCGGTGATAGCCTAGTGGTTAGGGCGTCAGCCTACTAATCAGAGGTCGGTGGTTCGAATCCGGACACGCACCTCTAACTTTTCGGAGTTATGTGCGTTTTAAAAAAAAACATTAAAATATCACTTGCTTCAACGGTGAAGGAAAACATCGTGAGGAAATCTGCACGCCTGAGAGTGCTCCATAATGTTCTCAAAGGCGTGTGAAGTCTGCCAATCCGCACATGGCCAGCGTGGTGGACTATGGCCAAACCCTTCTCATATTGAGAGGAGACCCGTGCTCTGTAGTGAGCCGGTAATGGGTTAATCTTGATAATAATGTTTTTGTAGCAGTATTCACACAATATATCATGTCTGATATTGAAGCTGTGATAGCCTAGTGGTTAGACCGTCCGCAGTACAAATCAGAGGTCGGAGGTTCGACCCCGGATATAACTTTTCGGAGTTATGTGCGTTTTTAAGCAATTAAAATTATCACTCGTTTCAACGATGAAGGAAAACATCGTGAGGAAACCTGCATGCTTCAGAGTTCTCAAAGGCGTGAGAAGTCTGCTAATCTGCACATGGCCAGCTTGGTGGACTATGGCCAAACCCTTCTCATATAGCAACGAGACGTGCTCTGTAGTGAGTCGGCAATGGGTTGATCATGATGATCTTGTCAGCAGAATCTGGTATTACGCACCATCTACGCCGGTTAGAGTGACGTTCACATAGATTTGATTACATCACAAAGCCAAGAGAATAACCAGACGCGCGTAAACCTACGGCTTCAATTATACGCATTAAATGGCAGCGGTATTATAAATGCATTTATGTGTGTCTCAGGCTTAGATCGGTTAGTTTAAAACGAGACGTCAGACATATAACTATGTCTCTTTTTAACGGTATCTGAAGGTAGAGGTTAAGCACTTAACACTATAGATTTATAGATCTCGGCTTTAGGCTGTGGCTGTCTGTATTATATCATGAATTTTTCACCGGTAAGTAGCTTGGCGATGGAGAGAGCTATGCTAGGAGTGTCTCTACGTTATCAAATCAGAAATGAGGAGATCCGTAGAAGAACCAGAGCTACCGACATAGTTCAGCGAATTGCGAAGTTGAAGTGGCAATGGGCGGGGCACATAGCTCGGAGAACCGATGGACGTTGGGGTCCCAAGGTGCTGGAATGTCGACCTTGCACCGGTAAACGTAGCGTTGGTCGACCCCCAACTAGGTGGACAGACGACATCAGACGAATCGCAGGGAGCCGCTGGAAACAAGCGGCCCAAGACCGTGAGCATTGGAACTCCCTACAAAAGACCTATGTCCAGCAGTGGACGTCAATCAGTTGTTAATGATGATGATGATGAAGTAGCTTGGACTATAAGTGGATGGATAGTGCGAATTTCGTGATGAATGAGCCCGCAATCGAGGATGTCTCTCAGGTTATGAGGGGTACAGCTGTTACTAGTTTGGCTGTGTCCTCTATCTAGTACAGGCAGGTAGATCATGTCTCTTCAGACGCCTTGAGGTGGTTTTGGCTGGGTTCTTAATTGAAGGTGTTAGGCAAACGTTTTTTTAAATATATTTGAGACCATTTTTGATGAACCAAAGAACATCTGAAAACTGAAAAAGAAAAAAAAATTGTAGAACAAGTTTAAATACTCGTAGTTTGTGTGATTCTGATTAAAAAGTTATAGTAACAGACATGTTACTAGCGTTAAAGTCAAAATGATTAGTAAAAATAAACATTTTGGAATATGCCTTTATAAATTTAATCCGAGTAAACTATCATGGTGAGGCTGACATGGCATTTTATTTTTATTTTATTTTATTTATTCTTTATTTGTACACCACATATTAATAGAAATAATGAGAAAAACAAGAAGAAACAGGATACAAAAGGCGGCCTTATCGCTTAGTAGCGATCTTTGCCAGGCAACCTTAGGATTAGGAAAAAAGAAAGGCATTACAGTGACGCAAACGATAACTTGCCTAATTTCACTATGTTAATTGATAATCAGTGATAAATTTAGCTTTATCACAGAGTTTTAGACTTTAGTGACTTATAAAATTTTGTTGACAAGGATTTTTGGCATTTAGAAGTGCTCGCATTCATAACATTAGTCTGCAAGCAGTGATACAGTGCAGGCGAAGCCGTGGTTGGAGCTAGGTGAAGCTATAAAAAGAGATATTTTTATAGCTTCATACAAAGACAATTAACACAGGTTGCTGCACTCTGAACAATGACACAATGAGCACTTTCGAAACCAAGGCCCTTTCCATACCTGTGGGAATGTGGCAAAAAAACTGGCTAATTGCGAGGTGGACTGAACTCGTAGGGTTCCGTACCACAGGATATTATAATACGAAAATAGATAGACTTATTGGCAATATTAAGATCCAGCCGAAAACGCTAAAACATCTTCTTTCTTTTAGTTTCTTCCATTAGGAACCCCTTCGATATTGATACTATTATAATCGAGCAAACGTCGATAAATCTATCTGATCCCATTACCGAACTGGTCTGGTCCACAGTTTGATGGTTATATGTGAACAGTGAATGGCGGAATATCCATTACAACCCAGCCGGTTTTTCGGTTGGAAGAGGCAACAGCAGCCTTGGAGATCCAAATAGCTCCTAAAAGAGCTGGTGCAGAAGGCAACGGGAAACCACTGCACTATTATCCCAAGAGAGAAATGGTGGATCGTAACTTCTACTAAGTGCAAATTTCACACAATAGCGTCACTAGCCTCCGATAGAAGCCGGTGGAAACAAATAAGCCGCACGAGGTTGCAAGACACCACCAGGACCACGATCTTCAGTAATGAAGACTGGAGAGACAGATGTGAACATAATTGAAATAGTCTGTTTATCCAATAAATACAGCCAAGCGGTCTAGCGTTCCAGTACGATCCACGGCCTCGGAGACGTACGGACCACTCACCGTCCGGACCACCCCCCCCCCGTTATCCCAAACGTCGCCTAAGCCGAGGTTCGGCTTCAAAGGAGGCGCCCTTAGGCAGTCGTTCCCTTAGTTTCTTCGAGCCCTTGGGCTCAAAATCTCTTCTGGCAGAGCTTCTTTCCGAAGCTCGCCAAACAGCCCGGTTACGCTGTGGCAACCAATAGGGTTTGTACAGCTAAAAAAAAGACAAAAAATTAGCTCGACACCCCAAAAAAAAAAAAATTTACGTCAGGTGACCCGTTTGACCAATCAAATAATTATTTATGCACATTTAGTTCAGTAAATGGCCAATTATAATTAGCCCAGCGTGCACGTCACACGTACTTGGCGTGTTTTGTTTTTTGTAACAATTCTCACAGTTATTTAATGATTTAATCAGCCTTCACTTGGAAAGTATACATTGTAGTCAGCTCCGAGTACAGTCACCTATGTTAATTATCCACTTAACCCATGAACTGTTTTTGTCTTGTGTCACGAGTAGATAGAATGACCTTCTTTTTTTTAACAGTAAATTTGCGGTATTTTTGCAATAGAGATAATGCAAACTTCTTTAAAAAGTTTAATTATAAACAATGGCAACTGTTATTATAATTTTGAAACTGTGTCATCTTTGTCTTCATTAAGTGTTGATTACTCAAGCTGCGGTGGCTTTTATCTCATCGCTTATATGGGAAGGGGAATTTTAGGCCACAGGTTTAGTGTCAAATTCAAATAATCTTTATTCCAATAGTCCTTTAAAAGGCTCTTTTGGCGCGTCAATAATTTACATATAAGTGATTTGATGGTGATAACTACATTCGTAAACTTAAAACGTACATTCTACATTCGTAAACGTAAATATATTGTAGTTGTAAGTTGTTGTTGCGAAAAGCCGGAGTTAGGTCGAGTTGGTGCTGCTTCAATGAGGTAGATACCAGCAGTGGATGCATATTGGCTGATGATGATGATAATGATGATGTTGTTTTTTCTACAGGTACTCGCTGGACGGCGCCGGAGGTGGTTTCGTGCCCACTGCCCCGATCAACTGCAAGCTGTGCTTGGAAGACGCCACGCCGGACAAGACCACCGTCATATCTGGATGTGGCTGCTCCTTCTGCACGAGGGTACGTTTTATTATAACCTCGTGTATTACTAAAAATAAACAGAAAGTATAATTTGCTATAGTCCGCCGACAACCGGAAGATTAGTATAACACCACACAAAATCTTCCACTAGAACCTCTACGCACGTTTCGACCCGACACCGGATCATCCTCAGGAGATGTTGACTTCACAAGCAAGCAAAGTAAAGCAAAACTTCAAAAGGTTCTATTGGAGGATTTTGTGTGGTGTTATACTATACTAATCTCCCGGTTGTGGGCGGAATATAGCAAATTATACTTTCTGTTTATTGTTTGTCATGGACTTCCGCAAAGTAACGCCTGCTTCTATTCATTATTCGTGTATTACTGTTTACAAACTCTCGAGATCGAAATTACGTAATAAGAGGTCATCAAAAGAATGTTATATATTAATGTGGAAGGGCAAAGGAGTAGAGGAAAACCAAAGAAGATATGGACAGATTGTGTTAGAGAGCATATGCGTGTAAAAGGTGTGGGTAGTGAGGCTAATAGAAGTGAGTGGAAGAAGAAGACGTGTTGTGCCGACCCCACATAATGTGGGATTAAGGGCAAGAAAAAGAAAGGACTTGCTAAAGTACAGTGTACGACTAAATTTTTTGAATGGCAATTTACCAGTGAAATTTCGCCTACGCGTAATGTTTAAACGTTTCGTTACATGACAGAGAAGGTGTAATAGAGCTTCGCGTTGTACATATGTTTAATACATATCGCGCATGCTAATTTTGTCATCCGCAAACGTCAGATGATAGACGGTCCGAGGAATCTGTTGTGTATTATGACGTCTTGAACTTGTCTGTATCCGGTTACTTTTCTGACAGGTTGACAACACATTATCTGTGAATGACTTATCTGTCATACCGACAAAAACTTTCAATATAAAACTTCTTCTACGTAGTTTTAAATAGATAACTAGATAAACGACTTCAGGCATGTTTGTATTGAATAAACAGTTTCCTTGGTAGACATGTATCTGGTACCTAATTAATATTGCTGATACGTTGCAGTGGTTTAAATAGAACTCCATCATTATTTTGGCGCATTGCGCGCGCTGTCGCATTATAAAGTTGGAGGTTCTGGGTTAGATTCCCGGCTCGAGTCTGGTCTGGTGGGAGGCTTCGGCCGTGGCTAGTTACCACCCTACCGACATAGACGGTTCGCCAATCGATTTAGCGTTTCGTCGCAACGTAGCATACTCGTAGATACCAACTAGAAGTATGGTTCTTTACACTTAACAAATGAGCCCTAGTAACATTTTAGACTGCATCATCACTTACATCAAGTGAGATTGCCGTCAACAAGTTAGCCCAACTTGTAGTGGATAAAAAAGTCTAATAAACCTCACTTAGCCAGTGTGAACTGCATACCGTCCGACCCCCCCGTCATCCCAAACGTCGGCTAAGCTGAGGTTCGGCCTCAAAGGAGGCGCCCTTAGGCAGACGTTCCCTTAGTTTCTTCGTTCCCTAGGGCTCAAAATTTCTACTGGCAGAGCTTCTTTCCGAAGCTAGTCAAACAGCCCGGTTACGCTGTGGCAAACAATAGGGTAAGTACAGCTAATAGACAGTCCGAAAAAAAACCCCACATCTCGTCCCATGCTAGGAGAAGATCCCTTTCGGTGGCTCAGTGGCTCGGTAGTGGTTATAATAGTTGAATAATAATATTTATTTATCAAAGGCATAGTTACATTTCATAAGTATGAAGCCCTGTCTCCTGCTATAGTTTAAACTGTGTTACAGGAGACAGTGTCTTCCCTATATCTATGGCACAACAACATGCGATTGACAAAAATAACAAATTTACACAACCAAAATTTGTTTACAAAGAAAAATAAAGTTAAATTAAACAATAATTATTAGTGTGTATGGATGATTTTCAGGGTACGTGCATATATATATATGTGTGTATGTGTATATGTATGTGTGAATATGTTCTATTTTTTTTTATTACTTTAGTTAGATATTCTAATATTATAAAGAGGTAATTCTAACAGTCTAGTATCTAGTGCAGGCGGCTTATCTAGTCTGCAGTCGACCGGACGAGGTCAACGATCCGACGGGAATAGCCGTAGAATATTAACCTAGAACTTGAGATCGCGGCCGCGATTCCTCGGTCTAGATTTAACTGACGCTGAGTCGTAAACAAAGGAGAATGGTTCCGTAGGTGAATATCTTTTATGGGCCAGTACATTTCACACTTCATTCTATTTCAAACGGAGAAAGGTGTTATAGCTTGATCGCTTCCTCTATATAGTTGGTTTGTTTTTTTTTATATCCACTACAAGTTAACCCTTGACGGCAATATCACCTGATTGTAAGTGATGATGCAGTCTAAGATGGTAGCGGGCTAACCTGTTAGGGGTATGGGTAACCCATACCCCTTATTGGTTTCCACACGACGTCGTGCCGGAACGCTAAATCGTTTGGCGACACGTGTTTTTCGGTAGGGTGGTAACTAGCCACAGCCGAAACCTCCCACCAGAGCAGACTCGAGCCAGTAATCGAACCCAGGACCTCTAAATTTATAATGCGACAGCGCGCGCGCTGCGCCACGGAGGTCGTCAAACGTATTACCGTAACGTTCTCACCGATGTAGGTACCAATTTTTACACAGTTTAACTATATTGGCATTTAACTAACTTTAACTATATTGGCTTCTTTACCAGCTAGTATAAATAATACAGTTCGTCATCATCATGATCATCAAAAAACAAGCCATATTTTAATCGCTTAAAAACGCGCATAACTCTGAAAAGTTATAGGTGCGTGCCCGGGTTCAAACCCCCGACCTCTGATCAGGAGGCTGACGTCCTAACCACTAGGCAACAGCAACTTGTTATTTAATTCTTGTTAAGTTAACACCGGAGTTGTTGTGTACGATTTTCGGACGTTCTCGAATCATCTAAAATACCAGTTTCGTATTTACACTTCGGGATAACATAACGATATATTTAAATGACATCTTAAAGTGAATACATTATAGATTTAGTTGTTTGAATGAATATTAATAAGAATAACAAATATTAGATTTTCACGAGTGGACGAGTTTTACTGACTGTGGGTCTTTGAAAGTTCAGGTTGATATATCTGTATCTCATCACACGTCCGGAACAGTCCGGAAAACGCTTATTATATAAAGTATATTACACTATTAACATTACAGTTTTTATATTACTATTATATATTTGGTATTAATAGCAAAAATATTTTTTTTTACAAATGTTTTTAAAAGTTATTTTTAGATTTAAATAACATATGGTTAGGAAGGAAGTAACGGAACAGTGACATTTCTCGTTGGTCATACTCAAACTGTATTCCTAGAAAGAAAATTATCTTTCCTGTAAATCAATATAAATTTAGTTAATACATTCTTCATACACTTCGTCATGGAGTCAGTGACCAAATTTTAATCCTACATATTTCCACACCTAATTCATCATGATCAATCCATTACCGGCTCACTATAGAGCATGGGTCTCCTCTCAATATGAGAAGGGTTTGGCCATAGTCCACCACGCTGGCCATGTGCGGATTGGCAGACTTCACACGCCTTTGAGAACATTATGGAGAACTCTCAGGCGTGCAGGTTTCCTCGCGATGTTTTTCTTCACCGTTGAAGCAAGTGATATTTTAATGTTTTAAAAACGCACATAACTCCGAAAAGTTAGAGGTGCGTGCCCGGATTCGAACCGCCGACCTCTGATTGGGAGGCTGACGCCCTAACCACTAAGCTATCACCGCTTATATATAATAAAGCACTTCGAATAACTTTATCACTTACCTATTTAACAACTAGACTTAGTGGAATAAAACAACTTATTATTTGTGTCAATGCAATACCATGTCAGCCTCACGTTTATGCTTACTTAAATTTACAAAGTGATATTCCAAAATGAGTATTTTACTAAGCATATTTTGCTCATTTTTACTATGGCTAGTAGCTTATGGTTTATCGGCAATGTAATTTTATTATTGGTATCAAAAATTAGGCTTAAAAACTACTTTAGGCAATCTAGTTGACCTGTTAGGCAATCTTTTTTTTTGCATATGTTATGATGTATACACTTGTATAGTCAGAGTTTGCATCCCGGAGACAGACATAGGATACTTTGTAACACGAGGAAATAAAACTTGCTTTCCAACAATTTGCTTATGCTTTTAAGTTTGCCTTTTGTACAATATTTTGTGCGAAAAAAGCTGAATAGTTTTATAATTCTATGCGGAAAAACCTGAGTAGAACCGCCTTTAGAGGCGCGTCGTACTGAAAATAGGGCAGATTTACCCGCCCTGTTTATAAACGAAAGGGTTGATTTTAATTAAGCTTGTTTGAAGAAGTTTCATTATGTCACTTTGTTATGAGGAAACTGTTAAATTTCAGTTTATATAGTGTTAACATACAGTGTGAACTATATACGAGTAATAAGATAAAGTTTACTGAAATGTATGTTTGGCTTAGTAAATAGCACTAAATAAATAGATAAAATCCTGATAACAACGATCTCCGGCTTTGAGGTTTAAATTATTGCGGCTTTAGCATACAATGAACATTAAGCATAATTTGCTATGACACGTGTAAAACAGCCAAATCTGCACGGTACAGTTTTTAATTTCTTCAATCTTTATAGACGTGAAAGCGGTGATAGCCTAGTGGGTATGGCGTCAGCCTCCTAATCAGAGGTCGGCGGTTCGAATCAGGGCACGTCTAACTTTTCGGAGTTATGTGCGTTTTTAAGCAATTAAAATATCACTTGTTTCGACGGTGAAGGAAAACATCGTGAGGAAACCTGCATGCCTGAGAGTTCTCCATAATGTTCTTAAAGGCGTGTGAAGTCTGCCATGGTCAGCGTGGTGGACTATGGCCAAACCCTTTTCATATTGAGAGGAGACCCGTGCTCTGTAGTGAGCCTGTAATGGGTTCATTATGATTATAGACGTCACGAAACATTTGACGACCTCCTTAGCGCAGTGTATGTGCTGCCTTATTATTAAAAAGGGAGGTGCCGGGTTCGATTCCCAGCTCGAGTTTGGTCTGGTGGGAGGCTGCTGCCGCGGCTAGTCACTAGTCTTCTGGCAAAGGCATACCGCCAAGCGATTCAATCTCCGATGGGATGCCTAGTAGAAACTGGGGAGAATGGGTTCAACCGGGTCTTTAGCTATGTAGTTAAAAAAAATACAGATCTTTTAAATGCGTTGTCAGTTTTGGTATGTAACAGGTAGCATTTATATATTTAATTTGGATATAATATAAAAAATAAAATCACGCCGTCCATTATCAGACTACCCCCTTACAGGTAAACAAAAAAAAATGTAATTATACATAGATTATAAAAATTGTAATTATACAAAACATGAAATAAAGATCTGATCGTCACTTTTGTATTAAAGTCACTATACACACAATTTTGACTTTCAACAATGCTGTAAAGCATTCCTGTAATAAACAGACGGAATTTTAATTTGAGTTGATTACCAAAGATGGGGTGTCAATTAAAGTACACAGTATGAATAGGACTAAATTCAAATTCAAAATAATCTTTATTCAAATAGTCCTTAAAAAGGCACTTTTGACGCGCCAATAATTTACATAGTAGTTATTTCATGGTGATAACTATATTTGTAAACTAAAATACAATTTCCTTTGAATGAGTTACTAATTTTGTGCAGCCTACTAAACGGTACTACAAGTTTACTTTTACTTCTGATGTTCAGTGCGTTACAGTCCATTTTTTTCTTGAATTTATCAATATTTTAATGAACATACATTAAATTTTCATATATATATTGGCTATGCGCTGTCATTATTTTATAATCTTTAAATTTATCTCTTAATGACTCTCTGGGACCTAATTTATATATCGCACGAACAGCCCTCTCCTGCAAAACGAATAAAGTGTCAATATCAGTAGCATTACCCCATAATAAAATAACATATGACATAATGCTGTGAAAGTGACTATGACTATGTGACCTTTACCCAGAGATTTACGCGCTCTGTATAAACTCGCTCTGAAACAAATATGGAAAGCTTCTGTTTTTAGCTCCGATTCTAAAAATAGGTCACATGTGAAATGTAATAGCGAGAGTGGGCGAATAGACAGACGTGCAAAAACATATCTTTATCTCTTTGGAACTTTGAAGTTCACTGCAGAGAACTAACTGTTCGTGTTCTAGGCTACAAAGTAAAAAGCACTATAGCAGATGTTTAGGGCTTTGTAATCGGCGTTATATATCTGACATACTTCTAAAATATACAGACGGTAGATTGAAAAGGAACAAACAAGCACATGAAAGTTTGTGTTTTTTTGTTTGCTTTGTTATAATGCACCCAAACTGTTAATGGTTATTTTCATAATGGTCTAAAAATAATTTACATTTTTGAGACTTTCGAGGTGGCTGCTGTCCACCGATGACGGCGGCCCAAGACGTCTCGCTAGCCACCATGGAGCGAACCACTGCGACCAGTCACTGGTTGGGCTGATTGCACTTTTGCTTGAGTTATCATTAATTCTTAAGCCTCGGAAATTCAGATTGATTCTAGAGTGTTCTTTCCCACTCTAGTTCTTCAATAGAACTGTATCCATAGCAGTGTGTTACCAACCGCAAGGAATCCTCCATTCAGAGATTAGCGCAGCACTCTGATACACTGATTTACTGTGAAGAAACGGACTCTCACTGTTCGGTTTTTTTTTTATCGCTGGGAAATGCTTTTACGCATCCCCTCCGGAGGCGACGCAGGCAAGACTGCGCCGCTTCTGACGGGGTATGTGGGACTCCCCGGCGGCCAGGCTGGCGACCAGAATACCCACTAAAACCCAGCGATGCTCCTTCGCGTCGCCTGGTGGCTGGGTCACGGGAACACTGATGCACTCGACCGCGGCCCAGCCAGCAATAGGGTAAAGCTAGCATGGTGAAATTGTCGTTTAGCAAGCATAGTGCGAGAAAGTTTTAGTGTACAAACGCGATCACATCTCCTCTTACCTTTTTTGTTTTGTTTGATACATTTTACCGTCGCCTTCTGTTGCTTCTGTTACTTACACAGTATTACGTTTTTACTTTTCGCGCTTGTGAAGTCAACATCTCCTGAGGATGATCCTGTGTCGGGTCGAAACGTGCGTTGAGGTGGTTCCAGTGGAAGATTTTGTGTGGTGTTATATTATACAAATCTCCCGGTTGTCGGCGGAATATAGCAAATTATACTTGCTGTTTATTGTTTATCATGGACTTCCGCAAAGTAACGCCTGCTTCTATTCGTTACAGTATTCCGTGACGCGGCGAACGGCTTACGTGAGAATATTCTAATTGCGTCTATTTTCTCAATTTGTCTCATCAAATAGCTGTCATCGTTAGCTCTAATAACTTTGATTTATTGAACAATTAAATAATCAATTCTACTCCATTAGTCTGGTGGTCGGCATGCCTTCTTATAGATATTTCATTATTATCAGTCAAGGGCTAACTTGTAGAATTATAATAATAGAATTAAATGATGATGTTATAACTTTCCTTAAGAGCAAAAAGTTGTTCCCAGCATTAGGAAATTTATGAGCATTATTTAATTTATGTATTGAGCTTACAAGCAGACGGGTCACCTGATTTCAAGTGATTACGGTCGCTCCTGTACATCTGCAGCACCAGAGGAACTGATCGGCTGAAACCAACCTCCTATTCGTATTAGTTTCTACTCGACATCGTACCGGAAAGTTAAATAGCTTGTCCATGATATAATTCAAATCTTTCTAATTCAAATTCAAAATATAATTTTTATTCAAATAGTCCTTAAAAAGGCACTTTTGACGCGTCAATAATTTACATAGTAGTGATTTGATGGTGATAACTACATTCGTAAACTTAAAACTAAAGCTATGAGGGTTCCAAACGCGCCCCGGTCTAAGAAGAAGCCCACAACAAACCAAGCCAGGTAAATTTTCTTTTTGTTATCACCATCTCACATGCCACTTACAATAATTATATTAAGAGCTATCTTATTTGAGCAATATTTAATACCCATGCTTGTTTATCATTTACATAATCCTTTACACTATAGTAGGACTACAAGCCTACGTTTTATAATGAACAGCTATCCGAAAGATTTTCATGTACGGGAAAAACTAAACTGTTTTCTATTGAAATTGGACAAGATCGTCATTGTGATATGAGAAAAGTCATCAATTATATCCGGATTATCTTCAGATGTTGCGAATTGAGGATCATTATCAGTAGTATAGACATTTTCAGGCCATACAGAAATTAGGTCATCCGCATATCGCCCGCTGACCTGCAACGTGGACATTTTGTGGGCCACTAAATGGGTCATTTCATTGAGCCGTGTCACCTGGTTTACTTAAAGGAGAGCTCTACACGCCGATTTTACCTGACAAGCGTTTTCCGAAATATTGCCTGATGCTATCTTACTTATATATATTTTTTTTGTTTTTTTTTTTCGGACTGTGTATTAGCTGTACTAACCCTATTGGTTACCACAGCGTAACCGGGCTGTTTGGCGAGCTTTGGAAAGAAGCTCTGCCAGAAGAAATTTTGAGCCCAAGGGCTCGAAGAAACTAAGGGAACGACTGCCTAAGGGCGCCTCCTTTGAGGCCGAACCTCGGCTTAGGCGACGTTTGGGATAACGGGGGGGTCGGACGGTGAGTGGTCCGTACGTCTCCGAGGCCGTGGATGGAGCCCATGTCCGGATGACGTAAGATAGCGGGGACCTCGTCTTCACCGGCGAAGACGGTGTGTAGCGTATGATTGTGTGGTAGGTGGTACGAGTGTGTCAGTAGTCATCTGATCGTCAGGGTCATGAAGGATATGTTTAGGTCTCCTCTTTCGGAGAGGACCGCTTAGGTCGGGGGAGTAAAAAGAAGCCGCAACTACGAGAGGGTTGGGGTGTCGGATTGAACTTATAATTGCGACTGGTTCTGCCAGCAGTGTCGCTCTTTGAAGTAGTTTACTGTACTAATGTTAAAAGTGCGAAAGTTTCTGCGTGAAACTAGAAAAACCAATCCAGTCATCATTATGATCATCCCATTGCCGGCTCATTACGTGCGAATGATATAGAGAGCGATGTTTTCCTTCACCGTTGAAGCAAGTGATATTTTATTTGCTTAAAAACGCACATAACTCCGAAAAGTTAGGTATAGGTGCGTGCTCGGGATCGATTCTCCGATCTCAGAGAGTACAGTCACTTTCGAATTCAATAAAATTAGAAGAACAAGTATTCTATGTATATTTCCAAAATCCTAATAGAACCAGTAATACCTGGTTCTATTAAGGCTGTTATAGGTAGCATAACGAGGTAATTACAAAGTTGCGCAATATATTCACCAACAATGCATTGCACTTTTTGTACCGCACCGCGGCCCATAAACTATCTGTGTACCTGCACAAAATCCATTGTTGTGCTGCTGCGTGCAAGAACAAATCTAACAAAAAAAAAAATGTCATTGAACGTTACAGGGAAAGTGTGTGGTACGCGTAGTTACTTGTTGTGACGACCTCCGTGGCGCAGTGCGTGCGCAGTAGCATTACAAAGTCGGAGGTTCTGGGTTCGATTTCCGGCTCGAGTCTGGTCTGGTGGGAGGCTTCGGCCGTGGCTAGTTACCAACCTACCGACATAGACGTGTCGCCAAGCGATTTAGCGTTCCGGCATGATGTCGCGTAGAAACCAATTAGGAGTATGGGTTTACCATACCCCTAACATGTTAGCCCGCTACCATCTTAAACTGTATCTTCACATACCATCAGGTGAGATTGCCGTCAATGGCTGAATTGTAGTAGATAAAAAAAAAGCTATCCGTTCAATGGTTACCTGTAGAGTTTCAAAATGAAAAGTAGTTTTTAGGCTTATTGCATATAGTTTCTTTATATTTTAATAACAAACTTTGTAAGCTAATGCTCGCTTCACTCATCCAAGAATACAGCATCACAGAAAGCATCTTTACATCTGAAATAAACTGCTAATTGTATTATTTATTTATTTTACCACCTTACACAATCATTATAGAACTTCCATTTCGATAGAGAAGGTTAGGTCTTTCGATTAGTATTAATAGAAAGAGTTAAAACTATCTTACATCTACACATACTTAGGTATAACAAATAGTCCACATTGCTGTCCTTGTGAGTTTACTAAAGAGCAACCAAAAATATCAATCTTTTCGGCTATGAGATTAAGGGGGCGGAGAACTCGCGTCAGCGGCGCCTTCTCGAGCAATTTGGTGCGCCCACTCGGTACTGTTAGCAGCGGTGAACGGCGTCTCCTTTTTTTTGGACTGTCTATTAGCTGTACTCACCCTATTGGTTGCCACAGCGTAACCGGCCTGCCAGAAGAAATTTTGTGCCCTAGGGCTCGAAGGAAACTAAGGCAACGTCTGCCTAAGGGCGCCTCCTTTGAGGCCGAACCTCGGCTTAGGCGACATTTGGGATAACGGGGGGGTCGGACGGGGAAAACAGCGTCTCTGCTCCACATACATTTATTAATATTATCTAAAACATTGGAGATCAAACCCAGGACCCTATGCTGCATAGCTAATCGTGCTAATCTAGTAGATGTGAGGCAGTCGGTTGGCTTGGTTTAACATATTTTAAGAGTAGATAAGTAATAGCTTCTTCAGATGTTTTGACTTTGCCTTTAATATTTTCCGACAGGCATGATAAACGCCAGGCCCAATTAATATCAAGATCCAAACAAAACAACGTAGATTTATCGATTAATCTCTCAGAAATTTAATTTCAATATCCATAAATAGATCCTTTCGAATATATATTCTGATAAATTACATTAAAATTATTCCGTTAGGTAAGGCATCTTCAAGGTTATAACATTGTTCAGATTCTCGTTATTTGGTATATTGAAGTTTGAAGGATGAGGTTAAGATTATTCAGAATCATCAACCTATTAACGTTCCACAGCTGGGCAGACCAACTGTATCATATAAGAGGGATCTTACAATATATTAAGAGCTTGAATAAACGTGAACTATATTCCTAATTTCAAGCTAGTAAATAGTCTTTCACGTGTGATCACGTGAACTTTAGTTAAACGTACTTACCTCCAGACCAACGAGGCAGTGTTTGGAATGCATAAAAGGCATTCCAATAACTTGTATTACATACAAGATCTAATGACGTCATCGATGACTTACCTATCACAATTAATAATTACATACAGGTTTCTCTGATCGCCAAAAACTCGCGTACTTTAGGTCAGATTTAACTTACAGTTTAGTATCACATGGTGAAATAAAACAAAACTATTCCGTTTTCTCATATTGTGTGGTTCACGGATTTTTTACTAGAGCTATTGATGGAATGATCGGGGGTATTTGAAAGGGTGTTTGCTTGACTTTTATAAATCAGATCCTAATGAAATTTAAGTGGGTCATTATCACCACTACCAGCAAGACGATTCATAGTAGGATCACCGAATCTATAATCTCTTCAATTAAAGTCAATTATTACTACTTATAAATTTAATACACCTTGTGAAATGTAAGTAATAAATTTGTATTCCTATAGTGTAGTGTAACTACACTATAGGAATACAAATTAAGGAACTCCTTATCTTCCACTTTTCCAGTACATAATAAGATAATTTTCACTAGTTCCAAACAAGGATTAAAAGTTTAAAGAGCGTTACATTTCCACAGGGACCACGGAGTCAAGGCTAGTGATATTTTTTTCTGTTAAATAAACTTATGTTTTATAAGATGATTTCTATTTTGATTTATATTGGACTATTAAAAACTTGTTATTAGGCCCACTTTTAGAATATACACGTGTGGCATATACAGGGTGTCTGGTTTCGTACAAGGATATATGAATATTAAAAAACTAATTTTTCCAAACCAGTTCTGAAAATAGACACGATTGAAAATCATTTAAAATATTAGAGCATTTAAAACTTGATACGAAACATACAATTTTACATGTTCACGTTCTAGAATAAACACAATTTGTTGCGTACATCAGATGTACACGTCAATTCGTTATACAATAAATCTTTTTACTCTACCAAATAAAACTAGATTTATAGTTTTTACGATTGAATAAAATTACAGTTACTCTGAAAATGTTGTTTTATATCCTCAATTGAAACAGTATGAATATGAAAATTCTAATTATATTGTTTTTGTTCATTGATATATAACTTTAATAGGAATATTATTAAAATGATACAGTGGTACTTTATTTATTTTTTGTTCACGTTAGTAATATCTTTCTTATAACGCACACATGAAAGTGAATTAAGCTTGCAAATTTGGCTACTTTTAATTGATAAGTAATAAGTTGTTACATTATTAAATGTAATTTTCATCGATAGGAGAATGGAATTAGATCTGTAACCCTCTAACCTGCACGCTGCTGAATAATACCTTCTACGCCGTTACTACATGGTAACTACATTGTTTTTTTTACGAAAACCTTATACTTAAACAATTATAATTTAAACATTAGCAGACATGATTCTTGCACCTAAAATATTACATCTGCACGTGGATATACGCATTTTTATCTTAAGATTACTATGAGTTTCACTGAAGCTGTAATAGCCTAGTTAGGACGTCCGCCTCCAAATCAGAGATCGGGGGTTCGATCCCGGGCACGCACGCACCTCTAACTTTTCGGTGAAGTGATCACTTACTTCACCGGTGAAGTAAGTGATATTTTCACGATGTTTATCGTGAGGAAACCTGAATCCCTGAGAGTTCTCCATAATGTTCTCTAAGGCGTGCGAAGTCTGCCAATCGGCACATGGCCAGCGTGTTGGACTATGGCCGAACCCTTCTCATATCGAGAGGAGACCGTGCTCTGTAATGGGTTGATCATAACGGTGATGATGCTAATGTTTTTTTTTCGTACAGATCAATATTCGTCATGTGCGAAAACACCTAACACACACTGTACATTCGCGAAAGTTCACTAAGAATCCTCTCAAAAGATAAGAAAATCCGTGATTTTCATAATTTATGCGACCGCGATCACATTCACGGCTGGCCTTGCGGATTGCGATGCTATAATGCACATATTAATATAATTAATTGCTCAATAATGAATTTTTTACTTTATAATTTAATTTGATGCTACGGGTAAACTTGACCCATATTAAACAACAAATTATTTTACTGTGCAATACGAACTGCGAGACTTTTTACTTTAGTTGGAAATTACAAAGAAATATAAAACAAGAAAGGTTACTATACTGTACTAGTGGATCTCCGCGAAGTTTTGAACTAAACCACCAGGCGACGCGAAGGAGCATCGTTGGGTTTTAGTGGGTATTCGGGTTGCCACTCTGGCCACCAGCGAGTCTCACATACCCCGCCGGAAGTGGCGCAGTTCTGCCTGCGTCGCTACCAGAGACGCATTAAAAAAATATAAATGGTTCCCCACGATATTGTTCGCGAACGACTTTATGCTTAGTAGGTAATATTTTCATAATTTTCATGATTCGCTTTTCTACATAATATTCAGAATAGTTTCACAATATTGCTTCCTCAAGAATTTATTTATCTCAACCGAATAACGGAATTGGATTTTACTTTAAAAATTACAGTTTTATTACATCATTAAGTTTTATCGCCTATAAACAAGGTTAGAAATTCGGAAAAATCTGAAACATAATATTTAGTTTCATTGTCAAATGGGCCATGTACCAATTTTTGATTGTGGATTTTTCTTTTAATAATTACTATTTTCCATACCAACGTTCCTATTTTATATCCCTTTAGCGTTTGAATTTCGAAAGATCCGATCTTATCTTTTATCATTAAAGGAACCACTAAATTTCGGCTATCCCGGTCCAAGAATATAGGCTGATCGATGAGTCAGACATAGAGTCAGGACTTTACTATAAGTGTATATTAAGATAAGGGATGGTGAGGGATCGCTGACAGAAAGGTATAATAATTGAGCGGATTTAATTAAAATTCTACAACCAAAATTCTTGAGTCTTTTTAAACCAGCGCAATTGTTAGCAGATTTATAATGTTAGTTATTATACTAAATGACTAGGTGGTTTTCAATTCAATTTTATATTTATATTTGCCTAATTACCGACCTGGTATTTAAGTTTTAAACCACCTTATTTTAACTAGTTTCATATGGTTGTTAATTAAAACATATTTCTAATATATTTAAACAACCTATTATTATATGCTAATGTATCCGGTTTTGTGTTTGGTTAAAGATTCTTAAATAGTTTTGTAGTTTATATACTGGAAAAACACACATACAATATAACACAGACACATTTTTAGGGTTCCGTACCCGAAGGTGCTGCGGGACGTATTTAAGTAGCCGGCGCACACATCTAAAACTACTCGATTATGATTTCCTACGGACATTACAAATACCATTATTTCAGACTGAATTCTTATCATCACTGAAATTAATACCATTTATATTGTGAAAGAATTGTTAAACGGTTCAAAAGTTTGAGTATTTAAAACAATCCAACTAATCCTTCCTCTTAATAATATTATTATTGAGTGATAAGTATAGACTAAAACTAATCTAGAAAACTTTCTATGATATTATTATCATTATTTCAAACGTTAGACGTCTACTGTTGGACGTTGGTCTTTTGTGAGGACTTCAACACTCGAACGGGTTTTGTGCCGTTCGTGTCCGTCGACTTCTTCGAAGTTGGATGGAGTTAGAACTTACTTAAACAAAACCGCAAAATACAAGTAAACTCGATCTTACGACAAAGACTAACATCCCACGTATGGGTACAGGTGGTTCAGAAATTAATCACAGACGTCTGTATTCGCAAACGGCGCATCATCATCATCATGATCCACTCATTGCCGGTTCACTACAGAGCAGGGGTCTCCTCTCAATGTGAGAAGGGGTTTCCCATAGTCCACCAAGCTGGCCATGTATGGATTGGCAAACTTCACACACCTTTGAGAACATTACGGAGAACTCTCAGGCGTGCAGGTTTCCTCGCGATGTTTTCCTTCACCGTCGAAGCTAGCGATATTTTAATCGCTTAAAAACGCACATAATTCAGAAATGTTATTGGTGCGCCCAGTATCGAACTTCCCCTCTGATTAAGAGGCGGACGTCCTAACCACAAGGCTATCACAGTTTACACATATTTAATTATTATATCTATACACCACAAAGACGCCGAGCGAAGCTCTAGTAACGAATTAAAGTTGGCGCAGGAAGGGTATTGTGAAACGTTTTACGTTAGTTTTGGAGGCTTCACGCTCTGGTTCCGGGCGTCAGTGTCAAGTGACTGGATTCACTGTGTCCTAGCGAATGGCAAATGTTTAGCTTAATTAGGACGAAAATAATTAGTATATAAGTAATTACATTTATAAAGCGCGCTTAGCCTTACATCTGACTTATGATGTAGGTCTGACTTATGTTAGGTTTCAAGATATTTATTTCCATAAAATACACAAGTCACTGACATGGAAACAGCAATTAACAGTAATAACGATCAATCGATCATAATGTGTAATTACGAGAAGTTGTTTACTCATTTCAATGTATTTAAATTTAAGGTGGGTAGTTGATAATATAGATAGATAGTTAGAACAAGACAAAGTTATATCTCTGACAGAAATCTATGTCGTTTTAACTATGGCTGAGTGAAGTCAAGTATGGTATTAAGATCTCGAAGTCTTATATAGCTAGTCAGTATTAAATGTAACCACCACAATATGCGTCAATGAGCTACTTAATTGGTAGCATTTATAAAAATTCGATTGATGCATCGGGAGTCTTTCTATGATAGTTTGTTTTGCTTAAATCTTGCAAGCTGAGTGGGAACCACTGCATCTTGTCCTCCAGAATTGAAATTTATGTAGATTCGGCTTCGGTGACATTGGTTATTTTCAATCTTATCCCAGGATTGGCTACTGACGAAGGAACTCCTCAACGGTCAACAGTATGGACACGAAAAGTTTATATGCACTCTTGATTGATGCTGCTGTACAGTTGGCTCTCGATAATAATCATCATCATCATCATGATCAACCCATTACCGGCTTACTATTGGCATTGCGAATTGGCAGACTTCACACGTCTTTGAGAACATTATGGAGAACTCTCAGGCGTGCAGGTTTCCTCACGATGTCGATAGTAATAATAATTATTAATTAATTTAAATAATAAGTAACATAACAATTGATTCGCTTTAAACATGGGTACAGGACAGATGTAGTTTTAAGACATGGAACCAAATTTATTCGATAGTGATGGACACTAGTGAGCTGCTAGCATATTTAAAATTTCATGAGACCAATGATGTTTTGATGCTTACCAATTATATTTTTATCAATTTGTTGGTGGGTATATATTTGGCATTGAAGTGTTGTTACAAAACAGCCACTCGTGCCATTTGGTGGGAAGCCTTGGCAATCGCACAAATCGCCACTTCGCTTCCAATCAATACCGAGTGAAGGGCTCTTTGTATTGATTCCATTATTGCAATAGAATCCACAGTCACTACATTTTGGACCATTCATTTTTCTTTCCTTATCTATTTTCTAAGCCGTGCATAATAATTTGTCATCGTCATCATCATATCATATATATCATCATGTGATATATATATACATACAAGTTAGCCCTAAACGGCTATCTCACCTGATGGTAAGTGATGATGCAGTCTAGGATGGTAGCGGGCTAACCTGTTAGGGGCATGGTAAACCCACACTCGTAATTGGTTTCTACGCAACATCGTTCCGGAACGCTTCGCTAAATCGCTTAGCGACACGTCCTTGTCGGTAGGGTGGTAACTAGCCACGGCCGAAGGCTTCCACCAGACCAGACTCGAGCCGGGAATCGAACACAGAACTTCTAACTTTATAATGCGCCAGCGCACGCACTGCGCCACGGAGGTCGTCATATAGGTATTTTGTAAGGAGTTCCAAAGTCACACGGTCATGAGCCGCTTACTGGGCTGCTTGTATGCAGCGTATGTCGTCTGTCCTAGTAGGGTAGGTAGGTAGATTGCGGTTGTATGCGAGAGCGTTCCCGTGGCTCCGCCATACAGCGGCGAGTAGGAACACGTGGGGGTTTTAGTCAGTAGGAGTCTAACATAACCTCTGTGCTTCCGTGTGGTATCCATGAGGATATACCCGCGATAAAAAAGGGTATGTAGGTAGATACATTTTTAGCCATGATTTCCTAATAATAACATCCCAGATACAGTTACATTGTATTTCGCGCAAACATTAATCAAGCGTTTAATTACATTACTTACTCAATAATGATTACAAATCAAATTTATTAACGTAAGATAATAATGCAGTATTAATTATTATTGACCTCAGTGTAGGGTTCGTGAACCATTAAATACGCGAATTGGAATACCGGCTAACTAATTAATATGTTTGGGCAAGTTATTAATTACTTGACGAAATACGGTAATTGAACAAAGTTCGTATAAAATTACTTTGGTGTTTACTTGACGAAAAACGGTAATTGAACAAAGTTCTTATAAAATTACTTTGGTGTTTACTTGACGAAAAACGGTAATTGAACAAAATTCTTATAAAATTACTTTGGTGTTTACTTGACGAAATACGGTAATTGAACAAAGTTCTTATAAAATTACTTTGGTGTTTACTTGCCGAAATACGGTAATTGAACAAAGTTCGTATAAAATTACTTTGGTGTTTACTTGACGAAAAACGGTAATTGAACAAAGTTCGTATAAAATTACTTTGGTGTTTACTTGCCCAAATACGGTAATTGAACAAAGTTCGTATAAAATTACTTTGGTGTTTACTTGACGAAATACGGTGATTGAACAAAGTTCTTATAAAATTACTTTGGTGTTTTACTTAATTTTTTCTCATCTGTTTTGATAACCTTATTATTTTATGAGGGATTTTTTTCTTGGATAAGCACATATAAATAAATTTCGCGACGTGGCTCGCCATCTTTGAATTGGGTTTATGTATTTAGCATGCTAAAACAATTTGTTATATTGATACGTATAACGTCCAGCTAACAACGCCCGTCTCTATAATTATAATTCTATGTTGATTGTTTAATTGTGTTTAGGTTGCTTTTGAAAAACAATATTAATATATTCCATAGGAGTGGTTTATAACGTCACCGCGCTTCCATCTTAGAAAATATATCTGTAGCGAATGAATGGCCCTCATCAAAAAATGAATATAAATTGAAATTATATTTTTTGTAGACTTTTTTTTTCAAGTTAAATTTCACTGGGGAAACTGTTGTAATAAAGGATTGTGTACACAATTAATACGCAGCGGATTCTCAATAGGCGGCCCACGTAAAGCGCCCTTTGCTCTTAAGGGATTAAATATTTATTTAAAGACCGTCTATTACATCCACGCGTATCACTTTCTCACATACTATAAATCCGTCTACTATAGATCACGAATCTATAATAAATGAGGAACTAAAGCTCTATTTTTAATCTCCCAGGCGCATGCGCACTTAGGTTTTTTTAGTGGGCAGTCGCGAAATCGATTTCCGGTAATAAAACCAACTTTAATTATCAACGATTGGAAAATTTCTGTTGCAGCGAATTCAAAATAAATTTGAATGCAATTTTTTATAAGTAAGAAATAAATGTTGAGCCAAGTGTAATATTTTATTCACTGACATTTTACAATAATAAATTTTAAATGGTCGTGTTCTCAAATAATGTAATTTGTTACGTATGCTTAGAGTTGGATCTTGTCATATCTTCTTACATTTTGTCTAGATGAAACAATTTTTTTAAAATAGTTTACCTTACTCTAAGTTTGGTAGGTTTATTAATAAGTTTCTTAAAGTCACTGCTTTGCAGTCATGAAATAAAAAAAAAGATTTATGTTTCTACGGTAACAAATAGTGCACCATTCATTCTTTTGGAATTCACAAAGCTATTTTGAAATACTTATGGTAGCAAAAAATTTCCATGCACTCTGGTACATGTAAGCTGTCAATAACTATGATTGAACTGTGTGGTATTTAATTTTATCCATTGAATATTTATTGCGTGTTTTTTATTTATTTTTATATGCATTATTATTAATGGTGGGTGTCTGGGCGTCGTTATTTATGTACTCGCTACTGATGATTGAGAATGAGAGATAGATATTGGTGCCAATTTTGCTGTACACAAATCTTTCTTTCGAACGAAAGCTTGTAGAAAACGAAAGCTTGTAGAAAAATCATATTACGATATTAAGGATTATATAAACTATAAAAAAGCTTGGGTGTGTATTGCTCTATCTCCATAGGTACTATAGTTTGTTATTCATTATGTGAGATGGTGATAACGAAAAAAAGAAAAAACCCCGGCTAAGTTTGTTGTGGGCTTCTTCTTAGACCGGGGCGCGTTTGGAACCCTCATAGCTTTAGTTTTAAGTTTACGAATATAGTTATCACCATGAAATAACTACTATGTAAATTATTGACGCGTCAAAAGTGCCTTTTTAAGGACTATTTGAATAAAGATTATTTTGAATTTGAATTTTTTGAAATTTGAACTAACGAAATATAAGCTATATGTCGTTATATTACCCAATCAACTACGTAAGTCATTGATTATTTTTCACAAAAACTTTTTGAAAACAGTATATTTAATGTCCTTGAAAGAATGATATAAACTTGCTGAACACTTTTTATTACTATTGAAAGAATTACATAGACTTGTTGAACACTTATTATTACTCTTGAAATAATTATATAGACTTTGCAGAACACATAACTTTCCACGCCTTAGTTTAAAAAGACACTGGGCTCAAGACCGTGTTTGCGAGGGATCGCCGAATGCACCGGAAAAAGGAAAAAGACCGTCTGTGATATTTATTGTTTTTATACTACCCGCGTTGCCGGAGATAATGAAACTCCCAATCAGTGTTCAAATACCTCACACCCAATTATTGTGTATGCTAACATTTTGTTGTATTCATCGAAGGGTATTTATACTTTCTATTCATCATCATCATCTTCATGATCAACCCATTCTCGGATCTCCTCTTAATATGAGAAGGGTTCGGCCATAGTCCACCACGCTGGCCATTTGCGGATTGGTAGACTTCACACGCCTTTGAGAACATTATGGAGAACTCTCAGACATGCATAGGCTGACGTCCTAACCACTAGCTTATCACGGCTACATTACTATTATATTACTTGTAAAGTAATGTGTGACGTTACGGCACGGTGTGATGAGTTCTCGGAAACATTTCATTAAATTAACGTGAATTACAAGATAAACTGGAAACCCTACTGTCACTGTGAAGGACGACTTACGTATTTATACGTAATGTTTATGTACATGTTCAGGTGTTCCATCACTTTCAACTTTTATTGTTCTCGAAAAGCAGGTAATCCTCGCGGTTTTGCGGTTTACTGATGAGCCTTACAAACTGACGTGTTTTAGTTTTCGTTTTTTCCTAAACTAAACGATGGAACAACGTGCAGCAATGGGCAATGTTTATACACATACTCCCAAATTATAAATTAATGATTTAGGATTAATTAAAACATTAACAATAAACAGCGAGTATAATTTGCTATATGCTATAATAATAATAATAAACAGCAAGTATAATTTGCTATATAGCAAATTATACTTGCTGTTTATTGTTTATCATGGACTTCCGCAAAGTAACGCCTGCTTCTATTCATTATTTAATTAAAAGAATCTAGGGAGCCATATAAGCCATTTGGTTTTTTCTTACTTTTGACAATTAATGCGTTTTTGAGGCGAGATATGCTATCGCGTACTCTGTTTTAGCTATAATAGCAATAAAACCTTGTGGTAAGTGATGATGCAGTCTAAAATGGTAGCAGGCTAACCTGACAGGGGCATTTCTAATTGTTATTGCGCGATATGGTCTGGAACGCTAAATCGCTTGGCAGCACGTCTTTGTGGGTAACTAAATCAAGCATCTCTTAAAGATCAGTATTTTTTGCAGTAGATACCTATATATATGGTCACTTAAAGAGTGGCCAGTTGGGTGTTCGGTGCACCACGAGAAAGGGACTACGGAATATCAGGAAGTTAATGTACCAGTCAGATTCCCGTAGCCTTGCCCCTCGTATAATTTATCTTATCAACGATTTTACGCCAACTTAGTCGTCAGCAAACAGGTTGGAAAAAAAATTTAATCTGTGTTTCCATCCGTGACTTACCGTACCAGTTACTTGAATTTACGCAAACAATTTAATTTACAGACGGACCTACCGGAAACCAATGCTCATACATATATGGATGTTTATTGAACAAAGACCTTAAAAGTAAATTTAATGTTAAAATACCGGGAAAAAGCAAATCAAATTGACGCACTGTTGGTTCCGTATCTTTGCAAAGAAGCAATATCTTGAAAACGTTGAAGTCATTTCTGCGATCGGTCGGTGAAAATTTCGCATAATATCTCAAAATGCTATGACAATTTATTAAAAACAACTTTCGGTGCGTTTTTAAATTTTACTCCTCGAGTTTTACTAGAATTTTCTAGTGGAGGACAGACAACGAATTTTTTTACCTAACAGCACTTTTAAAAAGATTGAAACTTTTTTTTATTAAATATCAAGACCTACGCAAACTACATTTGGTTTGTATTGTTATCAAATTTATTTTACTTCCTATTTACTCTAGTTTCGTTATTGCCATTTGGTTACAGAACCCTATAAAGCGAGGTTATTTTCAACGATTTCATTGTTTATTTTCTTTGTTTCCAAATTTTACACATTTTTGATTTAATAAGAACCTTTAGGTAGATTTGTTTCTACTAGGTACTTACTGGTAGGTAGGTACGATTATCAGGTGTACATAGATAAGTAAACTAAATTGACAAGACATTAAATATTTAATATATTATTTAGGGACATATGTCCCTTTGGAAAGCAGTATATTTTTAAAACCTGCCTTTCTATCCTACAGGTCCCTTTTCTTGTTACTTTGCCTTTTTAACCACATACTTGCATTTTCGCTATTAAATTATCTTATAACTGAAAATTCGCCGCATTCAGAATCATCATCATCATGATCAACCCATTTTCGGCTCACTACAGAGCACGGGTCTCCTCTCAATATGAGAAAGAATCGGCTGTAGTCCACCACGCTGGCCATGTGCGGATTGGCAGACTACACTCGCCTTTGAGAACAATATGGAGAACTCTCAGGCGTGCAGGTTTCCTCACGATGTTTTCCTTCACCGTTGAAGCATATTATATTTTAATTGCTTAAAAACGCGCATAGCTCCGAAAAGTTAGAGAACTTCACAAACATTCAGAATACATATTAACAATATTTGGAGCGCTTGAAGTACCAGGAGAGCATAGCAAGTAAGCAAGTAGTATTCGCGAGTGGCAACCAGTGAACTGCACTTGCATAATCGAGCGTGTTGCCGCGCCGCACAAAGCATTAAGGTTGAGGCTACATTAAGCGACGATTTGCGGTGCGAGTAAAAAACCAATAAAACTAAGTACTGCTGCAGTTATAAGCGAAAATGCGGCAATGGCACGTCCGGGCTGTTACAGAAATGATATCACAAAATCTACATGTATTATGTTGTCATACTAACATCGATCACGTACCCACTTATCAGTAGACTATTAACATCTCATAACGTCAACTGTAAAATTGAGGCATAAGAAAACTTGGGATGCAATGATAAAAGACTTCAACGGGAGTTATAAGAGAAGCTCTCTTTGATGCTTAGATTGTATGATATACCTATAAGTTGCTGTGTAAGCAAAATTTGCGTTAAGTTGCCAAATCACGCACCGCGTCCAATCGGCTTCAAGTTGGCGTCTGTGTGCGACCAATTATAAGACGAGGATTTTAATGCATAGTCGACCGCAAGACTCAAACTTCAATGCAGATTTTAGGCCGCGTTGTTTTGTTTTATAAGGAATTTATATGTGATCGCTTGATCACCATTCTAATACGTGTAGTTTGCTTGTAAACTTGCTACAACATTTTGGGAGATTTCACTAATGTTTTATTTTACTATAAAAGAAAAAAATATATAATTTGGTATTATAATGTTATAAATAAATGTAACATGGTTGTATCGCTTGCGTTTTGCAACATGCATCGCAGTGTAATGTAACCTCAGCTTTAACAATTACGTCAAACGTTTTATTTAGCCTTATATGTAGATCTCGGTACGTGCGTGCTGCGTACAAACCGGTAAGCCACGCCGTGATCTTACTCCTTCGCGAACATGCGACCCTGGTACTTACTGAGCCAGCAAGGATCAAAAGGGACTAAAAGGAGATGGCGATTAAAAAATCTTTTGATGTCTGGTACTTCATTGGTATCCTTGCAATAGAATCCTATAAATAAATTGGATTGATTAGTTTTTATTTTTATTCTTATTTGGTTGGAATTTATTATTATTTTTCCATGCTTATGTCATAAAATTAATTCACTTGCAAAACAAGTTGATTTTTGAATAAATCGAAAATTTAATTATCAAGCCTCCTTCCTATTATTCACTCGAAACATCTTTTTGGGTTTACATTGTACCGTATAATTAATTGTAATTGTACTCACAGTAAATTTCATGTTTTTCAATTTAAATAACGGCTGGACTAACTTCGGTCAACAAACCCGTTCAGGGATTTAGTTATAAGTATGAGATAAGTCGCTTTACGCAGCGTCGCGCGAATCTGAAAAAATTTAACAACTCAGTTTAGCATTGACAATATGTACATAAAATTTTATCATATTTTACTTGACTGAATAATTTATGAGAATCGTCGAAAATATGAATTAATTAATCATAAATAAAAGTACATTTGTACACTTCATACGTTATCATATGTGCGGAATTATGTTAATTTTATTTCATTCGTGATATGATGTACTTATAACTAATGCTATGAGGGTTCCAACCGCCCTCGGGTAAGTTAGAACTCTAAAATAACTTAGTTTAAAATTGGAAAATTGTTATTGGAAAATTCTAAGTTTTAATGAATAAAAAAAAATTAACAAGATTATGTGATTAGTTGTTGTTCTGTTAACGAAGGATAGGTATTTTCAACTGAATTAATTTATTAATTCATTCGCGAAAGAAGACTTTTCGAGAACAAAAAGACAACGATCGCTAAATATATAGATGTCGTGATCTAAATTTGTTTTTAGAACGTAATTTGTTAGGGTTGCTAGAACAACGAGATATGAAATATTAAAAGGGTGTATTTATTTAAATTAATTGAATTTCTGCTGCCCTGCTCTATGTAAATATTTTTTCTTATGTTCTTATTAATGCAATATTTGTCTTGTACTTATTAGTTTTAATAATATTCTAAAATTGAATTGATATGAATAGTATTGTTTTTAAAATTATTAAAGTTCGTGTAATTGAGTTCCTAATTAATGAAAGATGCAAGGTGTAGCGTTTCCGCTTTTAGGTGCAAAACGACAAGAAATGCCCACTTAAGTCGTTGAAAATAATTACTGCCTCATTAAAAGAAAAAAAGGCCGGTTCTACAGATAAAACTTTTAAAGATTATGATCGAAATTAAAAATAATGATGCCAATTCTATTGTACACAAATGTCTAAACTAAACTAATTAGACAGGTTTAAAAGTGGTTTAAAAATAAAATTAGAAGGTAATATTTTGTTAGTTTATGTACAACAAAAACGGCATCACTGTAGTGTTAAATAATATATATAAAATCAAACATGAAGACTATTATTTTCAATTACCTTCCATTATCCCCAGAGCTTAACTGTGAGTTTAAAAGAGTTTATTTACTGGCATTATTTATATGTATTTCGCATTTGATGTCAAACCATAACGAATGTTACATTTAAAATACGTAATTAACTTTTTACCGTTTATGTATTTTTTAACAAGAAATAGAAAATAGGTAATAGGTTAATTATTCGCTTGTCTAGTTTCTACAGTGCTGCCTGTACTTGACATTTAGGTTGGGAATCGAAAGGCTCATTAAACCAGAAAATTATATCTGCTGTTTTACTAACAGTGTTAGCGCCTAGCTGCTTCAGATTTTAAAGAAATCACACTTTATTTATTTATTACGGAAAACTAACAGCCAATACATTTTTTCATAACCATTTTATACCGTTCTGAGCTAATGTGAATGTTAAGCTTTTTACAGGTTTTCACAACGTTTCCAAATAGTTTTAAAGTAAAAGACGTCTTAAGTAATTTGCTTGAGTCAATATACAATATAAAATATTAATAAAACCGCAATATAAAAGATAGGTCGAACACTTAGTTCTAAGTATACCTAGACATTAATTAATTTCAAAAGCCTGCTTTGTTTAACAGTAAAAACCTGCAGTTTTCTGCTAAACAAAGTTGCCTAGAAGTCACTCTGCGTTCTATAAACACTATCGAAAAAAAAATGGGTGAGTACTTATGTACGTGCGTGAGAAGTTATAGTTATGTCAACAGTCAATAAAATTCAGTTTAAATTTGATAAATTAAATAAAGAAATACTTATTTTCTTACATAAGTGTAACATAAATTATCTCATTAGTCGAAATTTAGGTTTAAATTATGTCCACTGCCATAGCATCTTCGGGTGATGGTGTTATCAGTGGCTTATATTAACTAAAATATGATACGAAAAGTTTTGTATTAACATCGTTGAGAGTTAGTAACTTTTTTTCGAGACTTCATGAGCGGTTTAGCGGGCAGCTTCAACCTGTTAGTAGATCTTAAAATTTAACTCTCATATTTTTTTCATCGCTTTGTCGGTAACTAGCCACGGCCGAACCCTTCCAACAGACAATACTCGAGCCAAGAATCGAACCCAGAACCTCCAACTTTTATAATGCGACAGCGCACGCACTGCGCCACGGAGGTCGTAGAAATTCATTAAAATACAGTATATAAAAAATTAACTGCATTAGTAAAAAGTGAGTTATTAGTCAATAAATGACTGACGTGTAAAAACATAACAATCGGCGTGTGGCAACCCTACTTTCGACATTGGATTTTAAAAACATAATTTTCCGGTCGTTTAAAAAGAACCGGTATTTCGATTCCCGACCTGAATGTCAAGTACAGGCGCACTGTATTATGTGTTTACGTTTTTTTTTCTTTTTTTTTTTTCTTCGACACTCAGTGCTCGAACGTTATGCAAGCTATTGTTGCGTGCTACCACGTGCTTTTGGTTCGAGTTGTACTTGGCAACAATATTTTTCTATCAAGGCCGGCCTCGTCGAGATAATAGCTTTTGGAAAAACCTGCCAAGTGCTAGTACAACGCGCGCACCCCACCAAGTTTTCGTAACTTGGATGGCAGGTAACCAAGTTAAACCTATATGCGATATTTGTTCGAATTGGCGCAATATCTAAATCATAACCTAAGTACTGAAGAATAGTTTATCTAGTCATCTGTGAAATAAAACACCGTGTTTTTCGGGATAATAGTTTGTATAGCTTATAAACAAATTGCGCTATAAATCTATCCCATAGGATCATGATCATCATCATGATCAAACCAATTGCCGACTCACTACAGAGCAAGGTTTCTACCAATATAAGAAGGGTTTGGCCACCATGCTGGCCATGTGCGGATTGGCAGACTTCACAGGCTTTTGGAAACATTATGAAGAACTTTCAGGCATGCAGGTTTCCTCACGATGTTTTCTTCACCTTTGAAGCGAAAAATATTTTTATGTAATGCCAAAATATTTTATGTACTTCAAAGTTAAGCCAGAATTGCGTGGCCGGGATCGTACCCCCGACCTCTGATTAGGAGGCGGACGTCCTAACCACTACACAGCTCCCAGCGCACATATTTAATTATTATATCTATACAACACAAAGACGCCGAGCGAAGCTCCAGTAACAAATTAAAGTTTGCGCAGGAAGGGTGTTGTTATCCCATGCGATGTAGAACATCTATTACAAACGTTGCCTATTCCACAGTAATATTTTATTAAGTCTAAAAGTCACGGGCTTTGGGAAGTATTTAATGTTTCAAACAATCCACAGACATAAACGAAACCCGTACACTATCTAATATATATTTTAGATGCGACTGCATATTACATCTACAGTATTGATCGAACACGATATGAAACTAATAATAGTCGGCTAAAGCATTTTTCCTTCTAGACCGCTCGGCATAGCAACTGACCGAGAGCCTGTTAGGTGTAAACAAGATAAATCGACGAAGATCTTTGACGACCTCCGTGGCGCAGCGTGCGCTGTAGCATTATAAAGTTAGAGGTCCTGGGTTCGATTCCTGGCTCGAGTTTAGTCTGGTGGGACCACCCTACTGACAAAGACGTGTCGCCAAGCGATTTAGCGTTCCGACACGATGTCGCGTAGAAACCGATTAGGAGTATAAGTTTATCATACCCCCAAACAGTTTAGCCCGCTACTATCTTCGACTGCATAATCACTTACCATGAAGTGAGATTGCCCTTGAGGGCTAACTTGTAGTCTATAAAAATAACCTATATCTTATATACCTATACTCGTATTATAAACGTGTAAGTGTAAATGTTCGGATGCTCGGATGTTTGTTAGTAAATCACGCAAAAGCGGCTGAACGGATTTGGATGAAATTTGACATGCATGTAGCCTTTGACATGGAAAAGAACATAGGATACCTTTTATTCCGCTTCCTTGAGTAGTTCCCGAGGGAAAATTTAAAATAGTTTACTAGCTAAGCCGCGGGCAGACAGCTTTGAAATTTGGTATGCATGTCACCTATGCTATAGAAACCTATGCTTCCTGTGGGAAGATTAAAAATTGTTAAAGAGCTAACTAAGCTTTAAAGCCAATTCTGAAGTCCACGCAGACGAATTATAATTTCTTCTGGTGGGAGGCTTCGGGCTAGCTGCCACCCTTCAAACAAAGACGTGTCGCAATATCTTTACTATACCCCTAACAGGTTAGCCCGCTACCATCTTAATTGCATCATCAGTTACCATCAGGTGAGAACGCCGTCAAGGGTTAACTTGTAGTGTATATAAAAAAAAATACTCATAACAACTCATGAGTGTTATTATTTAATTATATAAGTACTCATAATAATTCAATCAAGTGCTGCAGCCTCTCGTACGTGTTATTATAAAATAATTACGCTTTATCGTGATAGTGATATGCAATCTGTTATTTTTATTGTCTCTCGTGTTAATCGTTCGTTTATAAAGATTAAATTGGATATAACTAGGTGTAAAGCTGTGATAGCTCAGTGGTTAGGGCGTCTGCCTCCCAATAAGAGGTCGGGGGTTCGAAACGGGGCGCTCTAACTTTTTAGAATTATGTGCGTTTTTAAGCAATTAAAATATCACTTGCTTCAACGCTGAAGGAAAACATCGTGAGGAAACCTGCATACTGAGAGTCCTACATAATGTTCTCAAAGGCGTGTGAAGTCTGCCAATCCGCATATGGCCAGCGTGGTGGACTATGACTAAACCCTTCTCATATTGAGAAGAGACCCGTGCTCTGTAGTGAGCCGAGAATGGGTTGATCATGATGATGATGATGATTTATTTTTGGTTTTTTTTTGTTTTGGAAATAAATAATTGAATGTGCAATAAAGAATTTATATATCTATCTATCTATACTTACGTAATGTAATGACATAAATGTATTCATTATCACGTAATTTAAAAATGTATCTGCAAATAAATTAATTATTATTATTATTAGGTAGGTACTATTTGTTATAATTACGTTTTTAGAGTAAGGATCAGTTAGTTCTCCGGTGAGCGCACATCTTAAAAACCATAAACAACTGACACACAATCAGATAAATAAATGTGTTTACTAATTACTAAGTAACAAGCGACGTGATCGTTTTATTTACGTGGATTTATGCGCCTACTAGCTTTTAGCCGCGGCTTCGCTCGCATTGGAGCCATCAAATAGGTATCAGGGATTATTACAATAGAAATGAATCAATATGATATACTATATTTTTGAAAAGTATCCCATGTAATACCTCCAAAAATATGTGTACAAAATTTCATGACGATCGGTTAAGTTTTTTTTTTGTTTTTTTCACTACAAGTTAGCCCTTGCCGGCAATCTCACCTGGTGGTAAGTGATGATGCAGTCTAAGATGGTAGCGGGCTAACCTGTTAAGAGTATGTTAAACCCATACACATAATTGGTTTCTACGCGACATCGTGCCGGAACGCTAAACCGCTTTGCGATACGTCTTTGTCGGTAGGGTGGTAACTAGCCACGGCTGAAGCCTCCCACTAGACAAAACTCGAGCCGGGAATCGAACCCAGGACCCCCAACTTTACAATGCTATAGCGCACGCTGCGTCAAAGCTAGTTGTCGCATGAAAGCGTAACAAACAAACTTACAGTCACATTTGCAATATTAGTAGGGTGTTCTCTAATGGAATTATTGGTTTTCCTCGTTTAATCGCTATTTACATTACGATCGGCACATGCGAACACATTTATCAAGAAATTGATTAGCATCTTGCTGCGACGTTATACGTATATATACGTTTTATGTTAAGTGTTAAGCGGTGATAGCCTAGTGGTTAGGGCGTCAGCCTCCTAATCGGAGGTCGGCGGTTCGAATCCGGGCACGCACCTCTAACTTTTCGGAGTTATGTGCGTTTTTAAGCAATTAAAATATCACTTGCTTCAGCGGTGAAGGAAAACATCGTGAGGAAACCTGCACGCCTGAGATTTCTCCATAAAGTTCTCAAAGGCGTGTGAAGTCTGCCAATCCGCACATGGCCAGCGTGGTGGACTATGGCCAAACCCTCCTCATATTGAGAGAAGACCCGTGCTCTGTAGTGAGCCGGAAATGGGTTGATCATGATGATGGTGATGATGTTATTCATAACTAACTAGGTTTTTTTAAACACCACAAGATAGCCCTTGACGGCATCTCACCTGATTCTAAGCGAGGATGCGACCCGCTGACCCGGCGAACACTGTTCTGCCGGTATTGTTCACACAAAAACACTTAAATCGCGGTTTAAAAAATGGAGTTTTGGTGGTAGAAGGGTTAAAATTGGCTTGATGAGTTTTAGCGCCGGATAATAAAAAAAAATATATAAAAAATTTTCTAATATTTTTTTTTTCGTTGTGTGGTTGGGTCCCTTTAACAGAAAGGGGGTTTAACAGATGTACCGAATGTACACAAAAAAAATCGAGCTAGTTTCCGGAGTTAAGTATTAGATATTAAATATGTCTCGATTGCCTATTGGTAGATATTTTTGATTAGGGATTTAGATCAGAGTGAATCCGGCTACCAATCAGACATCGGGCGTTCGACCGCGTGGCGTGCCCGGCGCCAGAAATTTTTTGGAGTTACAGGCGTTTTAAAGCGATTAAAATATCACTCGCTTCAACGGTGAAGGAAAATATCCTGAGGAAGCCTAAGAGTTCTTCATAATGTTGTCAAAATCGTTTGAAGTCTGCCAATCCAGTAATGTGCCAGCGTAGACTATGGACTATGGCCAAACCTTTCTCATATTGAAAGGAGACCCGTGCTTTGTAGTGAGCCGAGAATGGGTTGAACATGATGATGAAGACCCGATGTACATTAAATATGCTTTATTTAAGACAGTTAAAATTTTAGCCAAAATATAGCTGTTAAATTGAAAGCAAAAAGTCTTTTTAATTGATTTTCGGATAATAAATCGCTTAAAAACATGATGATGATGATGATGATGACAGAGTGAATGAAAAATAATGGCGCCATAGTTTTTGGATTAGATTGATTATTGGCATCGAGCGTAAGTCCACTCCGCTGGCGAATTGATGATTGGTGAACTTTGAGGACTGAACGGAACGCAAGTTTCTTCACAGTGTTTTCTCTCACCGTTAACGTTAGTGATATTAAATACATATAATATTTGAGAATATGACCTGTCGTTCCTGAAATTCGTATATAAATTATATACACTTTTAGCGTCAGAGTATGTCCATACGGGTCTCTTATTCATGACAGTGCTCGCGCGCAGTTACACACCCATTATTTCGATTATTACTTGAGTCCAGTCGTGTATAAATTAGATATAATAATATAATCGCTCCCCTCGAAAGGGTGGGCCGAGATCTTAACCACTAGGCTATCACCGCTTATTAACGCGAGTTCTAGAGACATCAGCAACTAACAGTGATTTTTGTTTGCAGTGCATGAAAGCTTACGTCGAGTTCGAAGTGTGCAACGGCGCATACGAAGTGTCCTGCCCCGACGACCGCTGCGCCGCCGGCGCGGCGCTGACCCTCGACGAGATCTCGAACCTGGTGGTACCCTCGGTTATGGAGAAGCATCTCAAGTTTAGGCTTAACCACGGTGAGTTTTCGCCTAGGGCCTACAGTGTGTTCTTAGGAGATCCCGGAACCTCTCACATATTTTATGCTGATGGTGGCAACCAAGGGGGTTTTAGTGGGTAAAAGTCCCACATAACCCGAGCTATTCCCCAGCAATAATTGGGTATCTCAGTAGGAGATTTCCCCCCCCATAAACAAAAAAAAAGGCCTACAATACCGCATCCAGTGGCCGTGCGCGTGCATACCTACCCTACCCAGACAGAGAAAAAATAATAGTGAAAAATCGAAAGTTTTTAAAGCACCCTATATTGTGTCGAATTCGAACCCTGACTGCCTTACATTTCGAGCCCTAGAAGGCAACGTGTTACACGCGTGAAAATTATTTTTCATCCATTATCTTGATAATAAACTATCTTATTTATTTATTTATCCAAGGCGCCACCAACAGATTTATATATATAAAAAAAAATAAACATTTTAAAAACCTTAAGTGCTAGTGCTTATCAGGCCAGATATATGCGATTTAGGTTCTAGATCTTACTAAGACGCAACATGAAGCTGGATGCGCTTCGCCAGCCCGCAATCAGAGACCTCGTAAATATTGACGTACGTGCTGCGATGCGAGTAATGTATTCCATTTTATGTCGATTATTCATTACTATCGATTCCATTCACTGAGCAATATATATGTAAAATTTACCAGCTAATCTTCATACAATGAGTCACCCTCGACTACAACTGCCTAAATTCGGTTCGTTCTCCAAACTGCACAAAAATTTGCCGATCTCCGTGGCTCAGCGGGTTTGATTCCCGGTTCGATTCCATTAGGGTACAATATTGCAAATGTGAATGTAAGTTTGTTTGTTACGCTTTCATGCGACAACTAGCTTTGACGACCTCCTTAGCGCAGCGCGCGCACTTTCGCATCATATAGTTGGAGGTCCTGGGTTCGGTTCCCTGCTCGTCTGGTCTGGTCTGGTGGGAGGCTTCGGCTGTGGCTAGTTACCACCCCACCGACAAAGACGTGTCAACAAGCGATTTAGCACTCCGGCAGAATATCGCGTAGAAACCAAGCAGGAGTATAGGTTTACAATAACCCTAACAGATTAGTCCGCTACCATCTTAGACTGCAATCATCACTTACCATCAGGTGAGATTGCCGTCGGGGGCATAAAATTTGTAGTGTATAAAAAAACAATACACCCCGATCTGCCGCGTAACATCTCCCGCTCGCTATAATTCTTCGTTCTTCTAGTCTCCTTGGTTCCTTATAAACGTATGCGATAATGTTTGCGTCGTGCCTGTGATAGGCCAACATGGGTAAATTTTTTTTTTTTTATTCACCACAAGTTAGCCCTTCACTGCATCTCACCTGATGGTAAGTGATGATGCGGTCTAAGATGGTAGGCTAACATGTTAGCGGTATGGTAAACTCATACTCCTAATTGGTTTCTACACGACATCGTGCCGGAACGCTAAATCGCTTGGCGACACGTCTTTGTCGGTAGGGTGGTAACCAGCCATGGCCGAAGCCTCCCACCAGACCAGACTCGAGCCGGGAATCGAACCCAGGACCTCCGTCTCTAAAATGCAACAGCGAACGCCCTGCGCCACGGAGGTCGTCAAACTCATAAATAATTTTTCATTTGCATGCCATCTTTAGGTTAATTAGGTTCACAGTTTATTTATGTAAATATCAATTTAGAATTGTCAAATATTAAGATTAGTTTAGGAGATTTAGTTAAAACCGCTAACTTGCTTCATTGCGTTTGATTAGAAATTTAGGTATTCATTTCTCGTTCAAATTAATTCGAAGAGTGTCCTCAAGCGAGTAAATACTTCCCAGACATCTAAACTTCAGAACGTAGGCGTTGGTTGACAACTCTCCAACTCGTTACTGATTAACTTCCCATCTTCAAAGCTTTAGTTAAATTGTTAACTTTCACCGCACCGTGGTTCAATACATCCAATATTCCTTGATGTTTTACATATATGTATTATGCTACATTGTCTGGGGTACTTTGTATGTAAAAGACCTATACCAGGGAGAATTCTGAAACGATGAATTCCCTAATTGTACCTGCCGTTGCACTGCATCAAATGGGTTATGTGAAATGAGATGGATGCTGTAAAGCAAGTACAGTGCACCTAAGCTTCTCACTATACTGAGTTAGAATCCAAAAGTTATTTATCTGATTTTATTTATTCTTTATTTGTACAACACAAAAAATTATATAGTAAGAAAAACAGAAACAAGAAGAAGCAGGATACAAAAAGCGGCCTTATCGCCTAGTAGCGGTCTCTGCCGGTATTAGGTCAAGGAAAAAGAAATAGAAAGTAGGTGGTGTAATTTATATCGTAAATTCAAATTCAAATTCAAAATAATGTTTATCAAATAATTAACATAGTAGTTATTTCATGATGATAACTATATTCGTAAACTTAAAACTAAAGCTATGAGGATTCCAAACGCGCCCCGGTCTAAGAAGAAGCCCACAACAAACTTAGCCGGGTTTTTTTTTCGTTATCACCATCTCATATAATGAATAATAAATTATAGTACCTATGGAGATAGAGCAATTCACACCCAAGCTTTTTTATAGTTTATATAATCCTTAATATCGTAATATGATTTTTCTACAAGCTTTCGTTTTATAAAAACTTTGAACTTATTGATAGACATCTCCAAGATATCAATAGGTAATTTATTATAACTAATTTTGTGCAGCCTACTTAACGGTACTACAAGTTTACCAAATGACAGGTACTCAACTTCAAATAATTTTATATTGATAAAATTTAACTAATCAAAAGTACCAATGAATCAATGAATTGTTTTTATTTTGCCTGAACATGGTAAATGCAACATGCATCCATAGATGTAATGAATACTTGCTATAAATAATCACACATCCCTCCAAGATTTCTACTTCAAGAATAAAGTACTTCAAGTATTTTTCTTTCAAGATATACTTCATGAATGATTATCTACATTCCAATAAACGTCTTATACCTATAATAATCCTTCTTTTCACCTCGAGTATGAACGGCACACCTAAAGGATGAATAGACTCATCTCGAATACTTTCAAAGGACATTTTCTCTTTTATATATTTTGATAGTAAAATATCCTCATATTAAGTCGGAGACGTATTTATCTCCTATTTTTACTCGGTTATTAACTTTGCTTCAATTTCAATTGTTTTTGTTATCATTTCCGTGACAGTGATTTCTAACCCGACAATATTAAATATCGCTGGACAGCTTTTTTTTATCCACTACAAAGTAAGCCCTTGACAGCAATCTCTCTTTTTGACGATCTCCGTGGCGTAGTGCGCGCGCTGTCGCATTAAAAAAGTTGGAGGTCCTGGGTTCGATTCCCGGCTTGAGTCTGGTCTGGTGGGAGGCTTCGGCCGTGGCTAGTTACCACCCTACCGACAAAGACATGTCGCCAAGCAATTAAGCGTTCCGGCACGATATCGCGTAGAAACCAATTAGGAGTGTGGGTTTACTATACCCCTAACAGGTTAGCCCGTTTCCGTCGTAGATTGCATCATCACTTACCACCAGGTGAGATAGCTGTCAAGATCTAATTTGTAGTGTGTAAAAAAAAAGTGACTAATCTGTTAGGGGCATGGTAAACCCACACTCCCAATTGGTTTCTACGCGACATCGTGCCGGAACGCTAAATCACTTGGCGACATGTCTTTGTCGGTAGGGTGCTAGCTAGCCGCGGCCGAAGCCTCCCACTAGACAAAATATCTTAGATGCTTAGATGCTATAAAGTTCTTAGGAGAGCTTAGTTGCAGTGACGCGTATGGATTTTTTGCCCAATGTAGATATATAGCACGGAATTGATCTTCAGCCGTTTTACTCATATACAAACATAATAAGGACCATCTCCTAAGTATCTTTTTTGTGTGATATCTGTTTCATAAGCATTTTTGAAGCGCCACTTAGATACTCTTGGACTTCTTGAGACGATAAACACTAACAGGATAATATTATTTTATTTGCTTAGTTATTTATTTGGAAAAGTTTAAAAATAGATCATGAATGCACGTTGTATGAAATATAAGGAGTACCATGCACTCTGATTTCGAAACCACTTAAAAATACGTCCACATTCCACACATAATATGTAATTTTTCGTGTTACTTATTTAACTTGTGGTCGTCTTCTTGAGCTTATTGTTAAATTACATGTAACATCTAAAATAAAAAGGAATAATCATCATCACCATGATCAACCCATTACCGGCTCACTACAGAGCACGGGTCTCCTCTCAATATGAGAAGGGTTTGGCCATAGTCCCCCACGCTGGCCATGTCCGAATTGGCAGACTTCACACGACTTTGAGAACATTTTGGAGAACTCGCAGGCGTGCAGTTCTCCTCACGATTTTTTCCTTCACCGTTGAAGCAAGTGATATTTTTAACAAAGGAATAATAAACATTACTATTAGTACAGGTAAAGGTTTGGAAAAGCAAAGGAATTGGTTAAAAAGGATATCTACTCGATGGGCATTGATAATGAAATACAGATGTAGATTCATCCCACTTCCTACTAGTCCTTCTAATTCTAATAATATTATTAACGCGAAAGTTTGTAAGTATGGATGGATGTTTGTTACTCTTTCAAGTAAAAACTACTGAATGGATTTAAATGAAACATTACAATAATATAGCTTATACATCAGAATAACACATAGGCTACAATTTATAAAGATATTTGGGAATTGTCCAAAATATGACGGTAAGTGTCATGTAAGTAGGAAAAAATATACTATTAGCGTGATAATTTTAAATGTCGTAATGTTAGTTCTTTTCTACACCACGGTAATATATGCTACTCGAAATACTAATCCTGCGCGGACGAAGTCGCGGGCACCAGCTAGTTACGTCATATAGTTACTCTTTCTAATATTGCATGCTTGCAATAATCCCTCGTACCTATTGTCTGAGGTACGAGATACGTTGTTTTACGACGTCTCCCGTCTGGGAGCCGGTGAACTTAAATATGTACTCCTTGATAACTTATCTTATTAGAGGTTCAACATTACCATATCTCTTACATACTCGCTGGAACTGCTGTAGTTCTCGTTTAGTAAAATATATTGAATTCTTATATACCAAATTGTAGAGTATACCGGACTGCCTTTGCGAGGAAGGGGAGGTTCCTTGTCTCGCGAACTAACTTATGACCTATTCATAAGCTATATTAAACCGATATCCTTGTTATTACTATGCGATTTTTCTTGCATAGACTTGCGAATTCTGAAACACTAGTTTGTATTATAGTAAAAGAAAGGCTACGGTGCTAGCATCTCTTGCGTCACTTGGCTCCTGAACCAGTGAATACAATCAACCTTTGATTACATCATGACACATTTAATATTGCGAGAATTAATTAAATAGACTTCACGACAACACAAACAAATTGAAACGGCATATTATAGCAGCTAGCGGGTAACGGCGCCACCCTCCTCCGGTTCACTGCCTGAATTAGTAAACTTTATCCTCCACCAACGTCGCCCGGTACGGAATGAAATGGCAACGGCGAACTAGATAGGTACCAGATTATGCGACCTATATACATCGGATATTATAATTATAACTTTGACATTGGAGAAAGGCGGGCGACTTCGTATATGGCGAGCGCGGTTTATTCACGCTTTTCTTGAATTCATATTTGTTGGCTAATTTTGAAAAGGACTGGTGTTGGTTTTGCCGTGGACAGTTTTGGTGTCGTTTGTGTAGTGGCTGGTTTTCTGAATGGTTTACAGGCATTGATTTGGGAAAGGTTTGAGGGAGCCGCGTCCGGGGAGTGCGAAGTTTCCCGCCATTTCTCCCTAACTTCTACGTTGCTTTAAACTTGACATTGGCTAATCTTTGCAAAGCCATAAAAAGAGAGAACTAATAAAATAATAAACTTAACATTGGCTTATCTGTGTAAAGCCATAAAACGAAAGAAAAAAAAACTTTGACATTTACAGTGCCATTCTGCTCCGGAAGAGGTGACAAAATTAATGTCACAAAATCCATTTCGTGCGCGGGCGAGATTTCAATGCCATAGAAAATTAAGGGCCTGGTTATGAATAGGTCTAAATGACTACAGTTATGAATAGACTTTGACTCTAATTAAGTACCACGGTGAAATATGGAACAGTACATATTATTTGCATTTTTAAGATGTAGTTAAAACTGGCAGAACAAACGGACGGTCGTACGCCCAGTAGTAGCCCAGGGTACGGCACCATAAAAACTATCGCCGTAGTTTTCGACGAAATCCAGAATTAAACGATTTCCAATTTTCTGTTTAAATTACGTATTCGTCCTTGAAGGGTTGCGTCGAGGACGGATTCGGAGTCGAAGTGAACCCAACATTTTTACGAATGGGATTTCTGTGTTATTTTCTGTTTTTTTTTGTGTTTTTTTTCCTATCTTGTGGTGTGCAATATTCATTCATTCATTCAGTTATACCTATAACCTGCCTAACCAAATATGTACCTATTAACCTTTTTTTTTCCTGTGGTGGAAAAGCTTTATGGCTACCATCGTCCGTTGGGCAGGACGGAGGTTATGTGGGACTCCCCCCCCCCCTCCCCCTTATCGTGGTATACCCGAACTAAAACCCAACACAGCATGTCCCACTCGTTGGTTTTGCTGAACACCTGGGGTACCCATTGTATTCTTCCCAGACAATATACCTATTAACCTCCGGTTTGAAGTGTGCGGGAAGCTATGACTGGAAAGCCGATTTAAGTCTTTCCGAAGTCATCAGGTGTTCTAACGGCTAGCTAGGATTTTCCCCATTATCCATTTATCCATTCAATCAAGTACAAACCAAACAAAACACTTGGTTGTTGTTTGTTTGACAACGTGCGTGCGCTGTCGCATTTTAGAAGTTGGAGGTCGTGGGTTCGATTCCCGGCTCGAGTCTGGCCTTGTGGGAGGCTTCGGCCGTGGCTAGTTACCACCCTACCGACAAAGACGTGTCGCCAAGCGATTTAGCGTTCTGGCACGATGTCGCGTAGATACCAAGTAGGAGTGTGGGCTTACCATACCCCTAACAGGTTAGCCCGCTACCATCCTAGACCGCATCATCACTTACCATCAGGTGAGATTGCTGTCAAGGGCTAACTTGTAGTGAATAAAAAAAAAATTGTGAAACATATTTTCACAATACAATAAAAGTAAAGATCAACGAACTAGCTCAAATATATATATCCCGGGATAGTATATTTCGCGCTTGTTATAAATTCAATTACTTAACTCGCGTCCCTGGGTACGGCGTGGGTGTGGCGGCGTTTGCTCGCTACACGATCAATTCAAACTATACAATGTATAACTTGTAGGTAATATAGATATATTTATAAAACTACTTCTTTTACTTTTTTTTTGATGACCTCCGTGGCGCAGTGCGTGCGCTGTCGCATTATAAAATTGGAGGACCTGGATTCGATACCCGGCTCGAGTCTGGTCTGGTGGTAGGCTTCGGCCGTGGCTAGTTAGCACCGTACCGACAAAGACGTGTCGCAAAAAAAATTTCGCCTAGAAACCAAGTAGGAGTATAGGTTACATTATACCATACCCGTAACAGGTTAGCCTGCTACAATTATCATAGACATCATCACTTACCATCAGATGAGTTAGCTGTCAAGAGCTAACGTGTAGAGGATAAAATAAATCATCATCATCATCATCATTATTAACCGATTGTCGTCCACTGCTGGACATAGGTCTTTTGTAGGGAGTTCCAATGCTCACGGTCTTGGGCCGCTTACTTGCCCGGATTCGAACCGCCGACCTCTGATTAGGAGGCTGACGCCCTAACAAATAAAATAAATAAAAAAGTGTAAAAACAATCTCATAGGTCAGAGACTACATGCTAGGCTAACTTTTAAGGTAAAAAATAAATAAGGTCATAGGTACAGGCAGCAAAAATCACTGCGTTTACGAGTCCCATTCACTTCCGTATTTGAGCGGGGTAGATAGCTTCTTTTTTTTTTCATCAAGGTTTACCGGTGTCAACGACCGGAACTCGCGCGAAATAAACTTTTAAGCTAGGTTTTATTTTATAGGCAGGATGTTGTTTTTTTTTTAATTCCGCGAGTCGTTCTCACGATACCGTTATTATTATATGTGTACTGATTGAATTTAAACGCTTTTTCTTTAATTACACTGTAAATTAGCTCTACTGCTTTTTTTAAATGTATATAATTTAATTAGGCTAATTTTTGTCTGGTGGGAGGCTCCGGCCGTGGCTAGTTACCACCCTACCGACAAAGACGTGTCGCCAAGCGATTTAGCATTCCGGCACGATGTCGCGTAGAAACCAATTAGGAGTATGGGTTTACCATACCCCTAACAGGTTAGCCCAATACCATCTTAGACTGCATGATCACTTAACATCAGGTGAGATTGCCGTCAAGGGCTAACTTGTAGTGGGTAAAAAAAAGGCTATTATGGGTCTGGCATAATCTCATGTGAGATTCAAAGACCCTAAAAAAACTGCATACACACCCGGTAGTTAGTCTAGGATGGTATCGGACTAACCTGCATTACTGCATTAACTACTGTATCCCATTCGCAGTCTCATTTTTCTTTTTCGGACTGTCTTTTTTGCTGTGCTAACCCTATTGGTTGCCACAGCGTAACCGGGCTATTTGGCGAGCTTCGGAAAGAAGCTCTGCCAGAAGAAATGTTGAACCATAGGGCTCTAAGAAACTAAGGGAACGTCTGCCTAAGGGCGCCTCCTGTGAGGCCGGATCTCGGCTTAGGTGACGTTTGGGATAACGGGGGGTCGGACGGTCGCAGTCTCATATGGCAGCGGGCCAACTTGAAAGGTGTGTGGCAGTTACTACAAACTCCTTAATTCCTTAATAGTTTATTATTGTCATGTAAAGACAAATCGCTCAGCGACACGTCCATGCAGGTAAGGCTAAACTAGCCAAGGCCAAAGCCACCTACCCCCACTAAGTTTTTAGTGAATAGAAATAAACCATAAAATTCACTTACACACCCTGATATTATAATGGCAAAAGTTCTAGCGGATTTTGTGAAAAATTTATATTCTTACACTTCTTTAATTTAAATCCTCCTTTTGTATGCTATAGCTACAGTATGCCGTAGTAAAATTTCTCGAAATTAGATTTACATTTTGGGGACGGGAAGGGAAAACGGGAACGGAAACAGGAATGCTACATTGGATCTTACATTACAAATTTCCATTTCGAATGAAATTATTAAAATCCTGAAAGATATAATTTTAAATTGTTCTCTCAAATCAAACCTTAGTATACCGTCATCGCAAGCATGCAATATTTCGTATGGATGGTTAATTCTGAGTTTCATTAAAGTTAAGCTATTTTAGAATAAAGAGGTAGTTAAAAACAGTTGCATTGAAGCATAAAGAGGTAATATTTCTCAGAGGAACACGGAAGTTCCGTATTCGGGTGAGAAATGCCTTTTTAAATCAACGTTGATTGGTGTCAACGAACGGAACGTGTTAAAATTAAGCTTCCACGTACATTTCATGCATTCCGTGTTCAATGGAGATCTTTCAATGTCTTTCATATCTGATAACATGAAATTGTAATAAACAGAAGGTTTATTTTAACTAATGTCAGATTCCACACTAATATTTATTTATTTATTATTAATATACAAGGAATAAAATTAGTTATATAATAAAGGCACCGAAAAAACCAAAGAGGTTTGTCCTCGGTGCTAATCAGTAACATAACAGCTTAAAACTAAAGGAACTGAGTAAGCATATTAGGCATGAAAAGAACATTTCCTAACTGAGTTAGACGTTATAAAATAGATATGCGGAAGTTTGTCCGTTTTCTTTTTGATTATTAACTATTAACTTTACCCCTCAAACACTGTACCTATCTTAACGATAACCGTGATGCAGCGCGTGCGCAGTATCAGTAGTATAAAGTGGGAGGTACTGGATTCGATTCACAGTTTGAATCTGTTCTGTAGGAGATTTAGGCCGCGATTAAGTACCCTACTGGTTAAAAAAGTGCTGCCAAGCGATTTGGCCTTTCGGTATTTTGCAGCTTACAAACTAAACCGATAAAGGGGATGGGTTCAGCTGGTTACCCATTTGTGGCTACACTGGTGCTGCGAATGTGCACGGACGGCGGTAATCACTTGACATCGAGTGACCCGTATGATTGTTGCCAACGGTAACATAAAAATATAAAATTTGACACTAAGATCGAATGCTTCTTGAAGATGGATATAGGATAGAACTTTTTATCCCACGATAATGAAGTAACTATAATATTACAATTGTATTTTTATTATAAGTTTTAAACTCGGGAGAAAACGCGGGAACGTCTACTGTTTTATGAGATAGGCTTTTCTATGCGAAAATCTACGATGGTACATTGGTTACATACAGATACCTAAGTTTATAGCTATGCTATATCTATGCATATATATAAATATCTATCCTGATTTACTGATTGATATTTCAACGCTCAAACCATTGGACGTCTCGCACTTGTATCTGGCATACAGAAGACCTAAACTTACTTGAGATTAAAAATCGACGGTAGGTATCAACTTTTAAAATAGGAAAGTGGGGCTTTCCACCGCCCGGAGACGAATATGTAATGTGCCTATATAATTTGTCTGTGTAAAGGCTTGCAGCAGATATAGCAGATTACCCTATGAGTATGGTATTGGAGGGTCGATGGGAACCCGACTGTGATACAATGTTACTGCGATCAATTTCTATAAGTACCAGGAGATTATAAACTTGCAGCGGTTAAACGTAGCGTTGGTCGACTCCCAACTAGGTGGACAGACGACATCAGACGAGTCGCAGGGAGCCGCTGGAAGCAAGCGGCCCAAGACCGTGAGCATTGGAACTCCCTACAAAAGACCTATGTCCAGCAGTGGACGTCAATCGGTTGATAGTGATGATGATGATGATGAAAGGCTTGATCTCTCGTAGAAAAATAAAGCTTACCGTCACAATCCTACTCCGATTTTAGGTACATAATTACGTTTTTATCTAATATATTATTAGTAACTCATATTGTAAGGTGACATAGGCGTGTTCTCAGAGGGCCATAGCAACGTTAAAGGCTAAGTGGGTCACCTTTAGGATTTGCGCAGCGTGAAATTAAACCTCGGTTATGTTTAATTCAAACGGTTTTGTAACTCGAGTAGGGAATACAGTGAAAATTGCGAGCACAGATCCGGGACGTAGAGCGAGTAATAAATAATCTTGTATGGTAATTTCTAACGAAAATGTTTGTTTTTGGAACTACTCATCATGATGATCAACCCATTCTCGGCTCACTTCAGAGCACGGGTCTCATCGGCATGAGAAGGGTTTGGCCATTGTCCACAACGCTGGCCATGTGCGGATTGGCAGACTTGACATGCTTTTGACAACATTGTGGAGAACTCTTAGGTCTGCAGGTTTCCTCACACCTTTCCTTCACCGTTGAAGCACGTGATATTTTAATTGCTTAATACTGCACATAACTCCGAAAAAATGATTTTGCGTGCCCGGTTTCGAACCCCCAACCTCTAATTAGGAGGCTGACGTCCTAACCACTAGGCTATTACAGCTTTGGAAGTTTTACAAACAAAGTTTTAAATTAAGTCTTTCTGTTGTTTCAGAGGTGGCGATGGACGCGATGCGAGCGTTTTGCCCCAGACCCGGCTGTGATACAGTTGTACCCGTGCGAGCTGCCAGCCCAGCACACTGCCCTACGTGTCGACACGACTTCTGCTCACAGTGCAATCAAGAGGTAACTAAACTACCTTTAACCTTCGGAATAGAAATTATATATATATTCTAGTATCAGGCACCGGAGGGCGAGGAAGGTCACCCATGCGATGGACCGATCAGATAAAGTCTTTGCACGGGTCCACCAGGCTTTCGCCCAGCAGAGGTAAGTGGCGAATGCTTGTGAGGCGCATAACATCTGGCCTCAAAAAAAATTTCTTAGTGATGACCACGACCACTCTTCAAAGAGTGCAACAAAGAAGAAGAATCTGGACTTACCAGGAAATGATAAACCTATAGCAGATTACCCTATGATTATGGTATTGGAGGGTCGATGGGAACCCGACTGTGATACAATGTTACAGCCATTCAATTTCTATAAGTACCAGGAGATAATAAACTTGCAGCGGTTTCGTATTGAACAAAAAGTTTTGTTTACGACGTGTTGAAAGATGCGATGCGATGGTATATCCCCAGGCTCACAGCTTTTTTACTTGTAAACCACCGCATCAAAAGTGCCTGCTGGCACTGTACTGAAAAAAATTTAAAACTCTTCCGCCTACTTAGTTCTTTGTAGCGAGCATTTTTTGCCCCCAGTATTTGCTATGAGCCTTTCGTTACAATAAATTTTCCGACAATATTTTATTGATCCGTGTCTATTGCGTGGCCCTGAACTAACGTAGCTGTAATCGTCGGATTTTTTTTATTGACTTAAAAGTACTTTTAACTGCCGCTTTTATCCGTGGTGACTTTTCCTGGTATCGGTACCTGGCACCATCGGTGTAATGTCAAATTCAAAATCTTTATTCAAATAGTCCTTTAAAAGGCATTTTGACGCGTCAATAATTTACATAGTAGTTATTACATGGTGATAACTACATTCGTAAACTTAAAACTAAAGCTATGAGGGTTCCAAATGCGCCCCGGTCTAAGAAGAAGCCCACAACAAACTTAGCCGTAGGAGAAATGCGTCGGGCTTCAGGTTCCACGATGGTGATGTCTTCGTGAAAAATTTCATGTTCTTCTTATATCTTTATAGTTACTTGACACATTTATCTGCCAATACGGTCTATTCTAATCCTATGTAACGTATATGTCTACGATTCATGGAGTGTTATGATATTACCAAATCTTATATGTAATATTGCAACGAATCCTTCTTCATTTAGTTGCTTGTGCAGTCTTATTTATTTTACTTAATAGTGATTTAGATAAATAGATAGTGATTTTGACGACCTCCGTGGCGCAGCGCGTGCGCTGTCGCATTATAAAGTTGGAGATCCTGGGTTCGATTCCCGGCTCGTGTCTGGTCTGATGGGAGGCTTCGGACGTGGCTAGTTACCACCCTACCGACAAAGACGTGTCACCAAACGATTTAGCGTTCCGACACGATGTCGCGTGCAAACCGAATAGGAGTATGGGTTTACCATACACCTAACAGGTTAGCCCGCTACCATATTAGACTGCATCATCACTTTACCATCAAGTGAGATTGCCGTCAAGGGCTAACTTGTAGAGGATATAAAAAGTATTATTATCATCATCATCATCATCATTTCAACCTATAGATGTCCACTGCTGGACATAGGTCTTTTCTAGGGAGTTCCAATGGCCACGGTCCTGGGCCGCTTGTATCCAGCGGCTCCCTGCGACTCGTAGCGTATTATTATCAATAACGACTATTTAAACATTAAAAAAAAACATAGAGTTACAAACTATGTGACAGTGTATGTTTCAAAAGGTTCGTTGCCGCACCGAAATCCTTTCAAAACGTTAGAGTGCATACACTCATCCCACAAAGCACACAGAAGCGGCTGTGACAACTTGAAAACAATCCCCTCTCATAATGTAGAAGCGAAGTTAGCCTGGTTTCTTTGTCATTTTGGTTCACGGAAACAATGAGGATGGTGCTCTGCAACTTTTTGCTTGAATTTTGCATTCGTTAGTTGGTGTTTTGCATAAATTATCTCGCATGTTTTGCATAATTCATTATTACGCTATAGATGCTTGAACAATTGTGTTAGATTGCCTAGACACGTCCGACGTCTTAGCGGTGAAAAGATTTTATTCATATGAAGAACGTAGAGTTTATTGTATTGTTAAAAGACGTTTAGAAAGATTTAGGACCATTTAGGATGTAACAGTGTTTGTAACAGTGTTAGCGTTTGTTTAACCACAATGTACTTCCAAAACTTAAAAACACTTCATTTTGCCTGAAAGGTTTATGCAAATAATATTAAGTTTAATTTGGTATGCATCCGTGGAAACCTCTCTAGCTCAATGGTGAGCAGGGGGTAGTTTAGAATTTTTTTGATGTCGTCTTTGGTCTGACCTTGCACGAGGTATCCCATTAGGGGTTTAATACAACTGCTTTTAGGTTAGCCCGATGATACCGCATCATCGCTTACCTCCAAGTAAAATCGCAGTCAAGGGCTAACTTGTAGTAAATTGTAATTTGGCGACCTCCGTGGCGCAGTGCGTGCGCTATCGCATTGTAAAGTTGGAGGTCCTGGGTTCGATTCCCGGCTCGATTCTGGTCTGGCTTCGGCCGGGGCTAGTTACCACCCTACCGACAAAGACTTGTCGCCAAGCGATTTAGCGTACCGGCAAGCTGTCGCGTAGAAACCAATTAGAAGTGGGGGTTTACCATACCCCTAACAGGTTAGCCCGCTACCATCCTAGACTGCATCATCACTTACAGCAAAAAAAATGTTACTTGGAAGGAATTAAACCAACACCAGCAATTTGCCAAGCATTTTCTACCCATAAACCTAGCAATCTATAAAAATAATTTGCAATTGCGTGCTATAAAAACTTAAAATTGTAGATTATAATTTATAGAAAAAGAAGACCCGGGTGAGATCTATATAGCTTTCATAGCATTGCGAAACTACTAAAAAGGGACAAAATTATTCGTACGGCATATCTCTCTTATTTATCTGGCATATCTCCTTTTAACACTAACATAAAATGAAAGATTATATATTATGGAAATGAAAGCACACTGGGCTGAGATCTATATAGCTTTCATAGCATTACGAAACTACTAAAAAGGGACAAAGTTATTCGTACGGCATATCTCTCTTATTTATCTGGCATATCTCATATTAACACTAACTTTGAACAAGATTTTTTTTTTTTTAATTTCATTTTATTAATTGATTTCATAATTCTTATTTTAAATTGACATAATTGTTTTTTCGTTGTAAGATTTTTGCTGCACGCCTTTTAGGCAGAATGTGTTAGGCTACCCTTTAATCTTAAGATCTTGATATAAATGTACCACTTTCATGCAATAAACGAATTTGAATTTGAATTTTTATTCACCACAAATTAGCCCTTGACTGCATGTCACCTGATGGTAAGTGATGATGCGGTCTAAGATGGTAGCGGGCTAACCTGTTAGGGGTATGGTAAACTCATACTCCTAATTGGATTCTACACGACATCGTGCCGGAACGCTAAATCGCTTAGCGACACGTCTTTGTCGGTAGTAACTCAAGATATGTTGTGCAGACCTCAGCCTGAATGTTTAAGACCGAACTATGAAGAATAAGTAGTTAGTTTAATCCTTAAACTAACTAAGCTTCACTGTTATTAGAGCACTTAAAACAAGTTAAGCTGAGAAAGCCGGAACAATTCATCTTGTTTGAGCGCAACACGAGGGCAGATCACGTCTTGCTGAATGTAGGTCGAGCACAATGCTGCGACACGGTACTGGCAGCATACATGCGGTTGCACTCCATTAGCCTTCTGCGTCCCTGGTACTTGCTCAAAACCGTGCTCACAAACGAATATGACCCAAACATAAAAATAAACTATTTCTTTTGAGTTTTCAGGGGAATTCTCTCCTCATACTGAAACTTTACTGTCAGTAAAACCGAAATTTTCACGGAATAGTATAACAGTGACAAATATAAATTAGTTATTTTCTCGATCTTAATCATGTCAATAGGTATTGTAGCTGTGATAGCCTTTTAATCAGAGGTCGGCGGTTCGAATCCTGACACCACCTCTAAATTTTCGGAGTAATGTGCGTTTTTAAACAATTAAGATATCACTTGCTTCAACGGTGGAGGAAACCTGCAAGACTGAGAGTTCTCCATAACGTTCTCAAAGGCGTGTGATGTCTGCCAATCCGCACATGGCCAGCGTGGTGGATTATGGCCGAACCCTTCTCATATTGAGAGGAGACCCGTGCTCTGTAGTGAGCCAGTAATGGGTTGTTCATGATGATGTTAGGTATATACCTAGTTTTATATACGCAACGTAAGGATAATTAGGTATGAAAATATTATGAAATTGCTGGTGCTTTTGGCCAGGCAAAACCATTTTCGTGACCGATTAGTATTTGTAGCCACCTGCCAGAAGCAAACATTGTGAGGTTTAATTTTAATGACGGAAAACCCATTATTATTTTATTTAAAAAGGTTTTTCCAATGAAATATTATTGCAATGGAACCGTTTAAAATTTCCACGGCAGTAGTGTAAGCGTAACTATAGACGGGCTATTGTCCGTAAACGAGTAGAAAGACGATGGCTTTCCCGCGAGTCTTTGTGCCAGCGTTTCGTTCGGCATCGTCGGATGGGAACAACAGCCGCCGGCCTATTGTTGTTGCCGCTGGAAAATGCGCTGAAAAGCGTGCTAACAATGTATCAAACGGTGTTTCAGGGATCCATAGCCAAACAAATAACCCTTACTTAGTTTTAATTGCCTAGCTAACTGTCTGTCCAACCGTCCGACCCCCTCGTTATCCCAAACGTCGCCTAAGCCGAGGTTCGGCCTCAAAGGAGGCGCCCTTAGGCAGACGTTCCCTTAGTTTCTTCGAGCCCTAGGGTTCAAAATTTCTTCTGGCAGAGCTTCTTTCCGAAGCTCGCCAAACAGCCCGGTTACGCTGTGGCAACCAATAGGGTTAGTACAGCTAGACACAGTCCGAAAAAAAAAATGTCTGTCCACAGACTTTTTATTTAATTACTTTCGAGGCTGTAAAATTCAAATTTATTGCAGTAGCTTACTGTCAATGATTTCGAAATTCGTATGGGGAACGATGGGGCTGACATAAGTATAAAAGATTGAAAATTATTCTCTTTTCGATTGGTTATTTAAAAAAATGATGTGATTTCCTTGCCCCTTTCAAACCCGTCACTTTATACAGAAAACAGTATTTGCGTCGTTTCGTGTAAAAAAAGGAATTAAAGTCAAGCATCCCGAAACCGCAGAAATTTTGCTATCCATTCTTTATAACTGTAAACAAGTAAGGATACCTAATACTAACAGTACCGTCCACAAGTTAAAAAAAAGTTATGAAATACTTATAAATGTATTTCTCATCCATATTCCTTATAGTAAATATTTTGGAAGTCATAAATTGTATTGAAACGGTAAAAAACTATAAATTTATCTTTTTCTTGATGCGCTACATTGGCAATTCGCGTCATATTTACTTCAACTTAGTAGGGTCGCCCTGGCAAGAGTCTTCTTCATTATCATGACCGCGGAACCCAACGAAAGGCGTCTTCAAAGTCTTACTTCAACTAACTGGTAGTTGAATTTTTTTTTCGTCTATTCTTGACAGGTCGTACAACTCAAATTTTAGCATTGTTGACATTCTGCCATTACATTTAAAATGCTCAAGTTATTTTTGGAGTATAAAAGGAAACGCGTTTATCTCTGCTTAGAATTCAGTGTTGAAAAAATGTAAAAAACAAAAATTACTTAAAAGTAAGGGAATATATTTTACTGTTTTTTCTCAAATTAAAGCGGGTGAAACCGAAATGCTTAGCAAGTAGTCTAATAAATGGGAATTACTTAAGCGATTTGTTTACCTACAAATGACGTCACGCGGTTTGGATGACCGTTTACGCGGTATTTTAAAAAATATATTTAAAAAGTATATTTTTGGATCACTTAAAACATCGAAAAAATTTGTTACGGTTAAATTTTAACTACTAATTTGAAACACATACCGCAAAGTAGCAGTTCGCAGTCCACACTGAATAGCGATAATTGTTAAAGTATGGGTTGAAATAATTGCATTCTTTGCTAACTCCCTCACTTACGTGGTATCCTTAAGTCTTAAGTGAGGGGTATGCTGTGGTCTACCTAGGAGTACTGTCATACGGTACTACATATTTACTTTTAAAGATTCATTAGATTTTCACGGAACTACCTTTTTTAATGATAAAGAAATCGTATTAAATCGATAATTATTTAATGGAGATTAGGCATAAAATTTATCAGTTTTTCGGGAATGTGTGTAGCTTATTATTCAATGTATCAACTATATTATATACCAAAGTGAAGATTAATAAAGAGTAGTTATATTAATATTAAACATCATATTGTTCAAATCTGTAACGTAAGGCTTACTTTTCAAGATACCTTACTTACCTAGGCGATATACAAGGCTATGGTTAGTTTTCTTAAAACAAAACTAAAGCTAACAAAGCCTTATATACGTAAAACAATGCATCTTTTGTTTGAAGCGCCGGAGTGAGGGCGGATCACGGTAAATGTAGGTCAAGCACGAAACTCTAATGGCTGCGACACGGTGTTGGCAACATTCCTGCGACCGCACTCCATTAGCCTTCTGGGTCCCTGGTACATGGTAACAGAGAGCGCAACATAATTTGATGATGTTCTCTACAAATACTACTTTACTCATTAGGAGATAGTCATACCCCTGGAATTATAGCCCCATTAATAGCTTATTAATATGATCTAAATTTAATAATCGAAATAAGATCAAATTATGAATTCCCAATATATAAAGACGTATATTTGGTCTGGTGGGAGGCTTCGGCCGTGGCTAGTTACCACCCTACCGACAAAGACGTGTCGCAAAGCGATTTAGCGTTCCGGCGCGATGTCGCGTAGAAACCAATTAGGAGTGTGTTTACCATACCCCTAACAGGTTAGCCCGCTACCATCCTAGACTGCATCATCACCTACCACCAGGTGAGATAGCCGTCAAGGGCTAATTTGTAGTGTATTAAAAAAAAAGTCTTGTTGGTTTCTGGGCGGTCGGATTAATTCGATATAATTTATTAAGGCACCACAGTTTTACCACAGCTTTTTCTGATCAGAAGTCGGCTCTAAGGCAACAGGCAAATCGATCTGAATCAACCAACAAAGTAGATATAAAAAGAGAGTTAGTTAAAATGATACAGTTATTGCAACTAGAACCTGGAGAAGCTATGTATAGTTATATAAATTAGATTATTATTCCCGCTAAAGAGATTATCACGTCACCTGTCAACAATCCATTAGTGCAAGTCATTATCTTTGATCAGCGCTGTAGATGAATGGAGAGGACCCTTGAGCGGAGTGAGTCTTTAGCCCTTTAATGGAACAACGCACCCTCTTTTCTGAGCCTAAGACGGCGGTTATCCATGTCAACGTGTCATTTAGGTCGAGCACAATCTTACAATCCTGCGGGACTCTACTTTTGTTATGAGACCCTGGTACAACCAAATAACGAAAGTATTGGAAAGTGAGAGTAGCTTAGAAAATACTTTCTTTTCTTACAAATTTCGTTTGCCAAGTGAGTTAGTTGTGAGGTTAAATTAATTTCATAACGTTAAATTCAGCAAAATTCTACTTATTTTTTTTTTTGTTTAATTCTTCCGACGCTCTAATAAATTCAATATAGCCAACTTTGAAAATCAGTTGATAAACTCTCACTCAGATTGAGCATGATTGGAATTTATGAAAAGGTTTATATATTTTTTCCTGTCCATCAAAAGATAAACTGTAAAATATACTCTAGTACTGTTTATACCTTTATTTATTATAGCAACGAATGATTGATGTTCTGACAACGTAATGGTTCAAGATTTAGCGGGAAAATTGAGGCCAGCTTGTCGGCTTTGTTTAATTAACTTGTTATTTCTAGTTGACTGCTCGTTTATATTTTCCGTAGTTTCGACGTTTTTTTAGGATGAATAACTAGGATGGCTTGTTGTTCATTAACATATATAAAAAGTTGAAGCAATTAATACCCATTTACTAGTTACCAACCATGACATTAGTTGTGCAGCATTAGATGTTAGGTTTACATTAATTTGTAGTTACTCGAGTTGTTCATGGCCGTTTGTTTTTGTATACACTCTTTGGTTTTCCGAGTATCCTGAAATGGTACTTTTAGAAATAATTATTATTGATAAACTGCAAGGTAGCTGTAGCTGTGATAGCCTAGTGGTTAGGACGTCCGCCTCGAGGTTGGGAGATCGAACCCGGGCACGCACCTCTAACTTTTCAGAGTTGATTCAACGGTGAAGGAAAACATCGTGAAGAAACCTGCACGCCTGAGAGTTCTCCATAATGTCCTCAAAGGTGTGTGAAGTCTGCCAATCCGCACATGATCTTCTCATATTGAGAGAAGACCCGTGCTCTGTAGTGAGCCGATAATAGGTTGATCATGATGATGATGATGAAACTGCAAGGTAATAAGATAATCCGCCTTTTTTAGGAATGCGCCAGCGCCGCTGTCTAAGGAACGATCACGAGGCATGTCGATGTAAATATGTAAACAAATTAATACACTCATCAATGTAAACATACAGATACTACACTCATAAGACCACAATTTATATTATCTACTTAGTCGTATTGAGCGTGTCATGTTAGCCAGTGATTTATGTGAAACTATCAACGCTAATACAATACCATAAACTATTATAAAGTAGCAAATTACGTCTAATGTCGCAATAATAAATCATATTGGAAGAGATTTTCCATAGAAAAACAAATAATATATTTATTATGTTAAAGAACGGTTCAAGGGCGTCAACACGCACGAGGTAGGGTTCCGCGTTAAAAAAAATGTTACCGTATTCCACAATAAAGGCATGCCGGAAAAAAAAATCTCTCTAGCTATATATATTGAGTTTGATAAGGTAGATAATTTTTTTTACTCCACTACAAGTTAGCCCTTGACGACAATCGCACCTGGTAGTGATGATGCAGTCTTAGATGGTAGCGGGCTAACTTGTTAAGGGTATGGTAGACCTAAATGGTTTCTACGCGACATCGTGTCGGAACGCTAAATCGCTTGGCCCGTCTTCTTCGTTGGTAGGGTGGTAACTAGCCACAGCTGAAGGCTCCCACCAGATCAGACTCGAGCCGTAAATCGAACCCAGGGCCTCCCACTTAATAATGCGACCGTTAGTAATGAAGAACTCGATCACGTGTTACGAAAAATCACACTGTAACGTCAGAGAAAATTTCAACTTGATATTTACACACGCCTTTAGAAAACAGTTTTCACAGCGAAACATTTCTGAGAATAAAAATGTGTAGTACGGAAACAATTTTATAACGAGGAACAAAGGGTCTTTGTTTTCGGAATTACTAAAGAAAATAATACTCGAAACTACTCCATGTGAGTGCAAATCTTCACGCTTAGGGAGGTTCGTAAATTAATTGATTCTAGACTTTTCTCTGTAGTCAAGGTCGTCGAGTTAAGTGATTCTCCAACGAGTTAAGTGAACAGACCTTATTTATTTTGTGCGTCGGTTTGCTTCCCTTTCCCTGGAAAACTACTGAGTTCAAAATGATGTGGATTTTTGCATCGGTTGCCTCAGATCTGTAATCGCTGCGATTCTAAGAAGCTATATACATTATGATGAAGCTGTGATCGCGTAGTGGTTAGGACTTCCGCGTCCTAATCAGAGGTCGGGGGCTCGAACGCGGGCACACAATTAAAATATCACTTGCTTCAACGGTGAAGGAAAACATCGTGAGGAAACCTGCACGCCGGAGAGTTCTCCATAATGTTCTCAAAGGCGTGTGAAATCTGCCAATGCGCACATGTGGTGGACTATGGGAAAATCCTTCTCATATTGAGAGGAAACCCGTGCTCTGTACAGAGCCGAGAAAGGGTTGATCATGATGATGATGATGATGAACGCATAGTATTGTGTATAGATATAGACCGTTGAATGTAAAATAGTTGTGCTTCTTTTATTAATTCTTGTGTGCAAGGTAGGGTTTATTGACTAGTGTACTTTATTTCTGAAGCGATGTCCAGAGAGCGGTAATCAAACTGCCGCGTTAGGGCTTTCAAGGTCGCGTGCCGTCTTGCGTGTCACTAATCATAACACTTTTTCTCGAACGTTTTGTGATTGGTCGCACGCAGGACTCGAAAGCGAACTAAAGGCAGGTGAACGCCACCGCGTCGCTCACCGTGGCGTTCACCTGCCTCAAGTCTCTGTGATCCTGTTTACACGTGCAAGAAACTGGTTATAGAGTGGTTTCATACGTTAATATAACGAAAACATCATCATGATCAACCCATTACCGGCTCACTACAGAGCACGGGTCTCCTCTCAATATGAGAAGGGTTTGGCCATAGTCCACCACGCTGGCCATGTGCGGATTGGCAGACTTCACACGCCTTTGAGAACATTATGGAGAACTCTCAGGAGTGCAGGTTTCCTCACGATGTTTTACTTCACCGTTGAAGCAAGTGATATTTTAATTTTTAAAAACCCACATAAAAAGTTAGAGGTGCGTGCCCGGATTCGAACCGCTGACCTCTGATTAGGAGGCTGACGCCCTAACCACTAGGCTATCACCGCTATCACTAGGCTATCACCGCTATCATAACGAAAACGGAAGAAACTAAATAGCACGCGGTGAGGGTCGCCTCAAGCCAGCACCGTCTCCGCTTTCTTGTAAATGTTCTCGAAGCGATACCACTAACTTTTATCTGGCATTTCTATGCCTCCCAGAGGAGGGCTTCCGGGGCCTGACCTTGCAGTTAACGTATCCTCCCTCCTAGGGCTGGGGAAAAACAATTTCCATCATCCATTCCTAATAAATCATAATCATAATCATTTATTTGCATGAATGTTAGTAAATAATTAGATGGTGTATACAATTTTGTCAATAAGTCGACCATAACATTCAACTAAACAAATAGTGTGCAAAATACAAACATAAACTTTAGTACTAATTAAAATTACATCATTAAAAATTCATCAAATCTTTTATTCAAAGTCAAATTATTATTAAGTGATAGTGAATTAAATTAACAGCAAGAAAATAAATTATAAGGTATATATGTTTTTTTAAACAGTTTTTAATTGTAAAGATTCGTTTATATTATAGAAACATTTTTCTTTGAGCCAATTCTTTAATTTAACCGAATTTAATAAAGGGACCCTGGTGTGTTGACGGTGAGAATACACGCAGAAGGCGTTCCCGGATCACGTAAACGCACACCTCGTGCCGGATGCGAGTGGATATGACGTGTTAACATGACCTAAATACTGATAATTTCACCTTTGTCCCCAGTGGCATGGCGGGTTGTCATGCGAGGCTGCCGCCGCGTCCTCGTCAATGGGAGGGGCGGGCGCACCTCTCCTGCCCGACTCCGAGCTCATCAAATTGTGCCCAATGTGTCGGGTGCCCATCGAGAAGGACGAAGGTTGTGCCCAAATGATGTGCAAGCGATGCAAACATGTCTTCTGCTGGTATTGCCTGGCTTCTTTAGATGTGAGTATTTTTTACTAATAAAGAATAATAATAGGAGCCATTCACCATTATAATTCAGCTTATTTACTACACTGCTAGGCATATGCCTTCTCGCTTATAGAAGAAAAAGAGAAGCGAGAACGCGTGCGCTATCGTATTATTAATTGGGAGGTGGGTTTGATTCTTTCAGACGATAGGAGGATTCGGCCTCGACTTGTTACCACCATCTGGTGTGATGCCGGGTAGAAAGCGATTAGGATTTGGTGTACTCTGCAACGTATTTGTGGCACCTCTGATGCAGTATATGCTGTAATCACATCTCGCAATTAACATCAGTGACGACGATTTCGACTACCCCCGTGGCGCAGTGCGTGCGCTGTCGCGTAATGGTCCTGGGTTCAATTCCCGGCTCGAGTCTGGTCTGGTGGAAGGCTTCGGCCGTGGCTAGTTACCACCCTACAAACAAAGACGTGTCGCCAAGCGATTTAGCGTTCCGGCACGCTGTCGCGTTGAAACCAAATAGGAGCGTGTGTTTACCATGCTGCTAAATTGTTAGCCTGCTGCCATCTTAGACCGCATCATCACTTACCACCAGGTGAGATAGCCGTCAAGGGCTAACTTGTAGTGTATAATAATACATATTACATACATTTTACGGAAGGCGGAACATCCTGGCACAAGTAAAATAATTACTTAAAATGATGATGATGTTCCAACAGCAGATGAATGTTATGTAAAACGTATTTTTTGAATAATTTTTTTTTTCATAATAAAAAGTAATCATTAGCCCCGTCTGCCCGTTTTCCCCGCGATGTTAATACACAAACGAAATCTCTTCCTATCCTCTCAAGTCCAAACCAGGCCGGGGACGGACGGCTCGATATAATTAGACGTTAAATACACCTGTGTCCCCTTGACCGGCATCGATTGATTTATTACTGGGCACTTTTATCCGCGTTAGGCTGCACCGCCACGTTTTATATCTCTTATTCCAATTATATCTGCAAATTTGTAATGACTATGAATATAAATAAGACAGTTGACATCGATTGGATTCCTTAGTTGGAAACTCCCACTAGGTAGATCTTGGCGCGTGGTGATTCCCAAAACACCTTACTTTGAGGCTAGATTGAATATATGCATTTTCTAGACGCGCTCGCTTCAACCGTATTGTTTTTCATCTGGCATTACAGTCACCGAGCGCAAGCCTACATTATAAGTGCACCTTTTTCCAGCAGTAAAGGTTTTTGGAGGAATTTATCATTTTTTATTATCTCCCTGCAAATAACTATGGCGTTTATATCAATATATATATATATATATATATATATATATATATTTATGTTTATATTATTGCACCACCTTCCTATTTCCGTATCTCTATATCTTTTACATCTTTGGTTGCCTGGAAGAGATCGCTATGTAGCGATAAGGCCGCCAAATTGTATACTACTATTTCTGTGTTATTTTCTGTCTTGTGGTGTGCAATAAAAGTGTAATCAATCAATCAATCAATCAATCAATAACTCATCATGATCAACCCATTACCGGCTCACTACAGAGCACGGGTCTCCTCTCAATATGAGAAGGGTTTGGCCATAGTCCACCACGCTGGCCATGTGCGGATCGGCAGACTTCACACGCCTTTTAGAACATTATGGAGAACTCTCAGGCGTGCAGGTTTCCTCGCGATGTTTTCCTTCACCGTTGAAGCAAGAGATATTTTAATGTTTTAAAAATGCACATAACTCCGAATAGTTAGAGGTGCGTGCCCGGATTCGAACCGCCGACCTCTGATTAGGAAGCTGACGCCCTAACCGCTAGGCTATCACCGCTTCAATAAATAACTACCGGACCAGAAATACTGCAATCGGCGTCCATCTATCTTTACCAAAAGATCACTTTGTCAAAACAAAGCTGGACCATTCGCGTAATCACTGACAAATCACTACAAAAACTCGCGTAAACAAAACACGTGTATCAGTAATCCTGTGTCATTAAGGCCGGCAACAACTAACGAACCATTTTAATTAATAGCGTGATCGCATTATCTAGTTCACACCATTTTAGTCGCCGACAAGTTGTTTTGCTACTGGAAACCCACTTCGCAGCAGGGCATTTGATTCAATCCTGTGAGAGAGCACCTTACTGTAAACAGTGGCCTCAATATGCTGTCGGTGTGGATTCACTGTAATATTGCGTATATATATATATCATTATCATCATCATGATCAACCCATTACCGGCTCACTACAGAACACGGGTCTCTCAATATGAGAAGGGTTTGGCCATAGTCAACCACGCTGGCCATGTGCGAATTGGCAGACTTCACACGCCTTTGAGAACATTATGGAGAACTCTCAGTTTTTTAAAAACGCACATAGCTCAGAAATGTTAGAGGTGCGTGCCCGGGCAGACGCCATAGGCTATCACAACTTCTTTTATATATATACATATATTAGTTATAACTAATCGACGGTTTACTATTTGTTATTTCAAGATTAAGTCAGCCAGACTCAGTGTTTAGACGTCCCTAAACTTATATCTCTGGGATCTGCTATGAGTTGTTACCTGTATTGCAAATAAAGACAAAATTAGCTCAGTCGTTTCTGTTGTCAAACTGTCTGTTGCTCAAAATGTACGTAAGTACTTTAGTAATGTGATCTTGTCTTTACTAAATAGCATAATTTGAAGGCGCCTTCATTGTAAGTTAATGCCTCTTTAGAAATTTATTAACAACGCTTTCTAAATTTAAACTTTTTGCTGCCCAATGGACAAAAACTTACTAGTATAATGTAACTATGCTAAAGGTTAATTCTTTTAGCTGAACCAAAATAAAACATCGCTTCTCAATGACTCAATTCCACTATAACTTAGCCCTTGACGGCAATCTCACCTTTTGGTAAGTCACGATGTAAATCTACGATGGTAGCTCTCTAAACTGTTAGGGGTATGGTAAATCCATACTCCTAATTGACTTCTACGGGACATAGCTAGATCGCTTGGCGACATGTCTTTGTCCACCAGACCAGACTTGAGCCGGGAATCGAACTCAAAACCTCCAATTGAATAATGCGATAGCGCACGCGCTGCTCCACGATGGTCGTAAAATAAGTTCAGAGTAATTTAGAGTACTCTTTACACATACAGACAGACAGACAGTACAGAGTTTAGTACATTACAGATTAATAGCTCAAGCCAGCTCAAGCGTCAAGCCAGTGTATAGCGAGCTTCATCATACCTCTGTAGAGTGTAGATTGAAATTCAAGCGCCAAAAGAAAGCATAACGCTTTCTAATTTGCCTAACCGGTTTACAACTTGCCTTGCGATACGAAAACCGCCGAGAGACAATGTTATAAACATAATCAATAACTCGATTCTAGAGAAATCACACTTTCGCAATATGAAATCTGAACTAATTATTCACTAAACACATATTAATATTACAAGCTGTTGCCCGCGACTTCTATTGTGTTTGTTTCTATTTTTAACTATCCCATAAACCAGTTGTGGAACCAGCTTCCATCTTCTGTGTTCCCTAATGGTTATAATATGGGGATCTTCAAAGGGCGGATTAACAAATTGCTCAAGGGCCAGCAACGCATTGGCGGTTCCTCTGGTGCTGCAAATGTTTACGGGCGGCGGTAATCACTTACCATCAGGTGACCCGCCTGCTCGTTTGCTCGCTAAGTATATAAAAAAAAACACAGTTTCCCTTGGGCTAAAAAATCGTGTGTATGTACGTACGTCTTCAGGATGCTAGTTAGGTATCTCTGTTAAATTTTTGGAGTAGGAAAACATCGTGAGGAAATCTGCATGCCTCAAAGTTCTCCATAATGTTCTTAAAGGCGTGTGAAGTCTGCCAATCCGCACATGATCTGCTAATATTGAGAGAAGACCCGTGCTCTGTAGTGAGCCGATAATGGGTTGATCATGATGATGATGAAACTGGAAGGTAATAAGATAATCCGCCTTTTTTACGAATGCGCCTGCGCCGCCGTCTAAGTAACGATCACGAGGCATGTCGATATAAATATGTAAACAAATTAATACACTAATCAATGTAAACATACAGATACCACACATATGAGACCACAATTTATATTATGTACTTATCATCATGATTATGATGATGATACATTTGTCACATGGCATGGCAACTCGTGTGTCGGTTGCGAAGATAATAAAGATTCATAGATATGGACGGTCCCTTAAATCTGAGACTGCAGAAATGAAAGGTCTTTCAAAGGACTTTGCGCCTTTGAGTTGCCCAAGCCCTCAGGTGTTTTAAGTCTGTGTGAATGAAAGCCTTGAGTGTAGGCAAACTGTTCTACTCGCAAGTTATAATGGTGCTCGCTGAACTACAATGGTGCTAATTCAGTTGTATCTACACAAATATTTAAACTGAATTCTATTCTTTTTAAATTGTTTCACATAGAAAAGACTAGCAAAAACCTTGGAGGTTTCCATTAGTTTCATCATAATCAACCCATTGCCGGCTCACTACAGAGCACGGGTCTCGTCTCAATATGAGAAGGGTTTGGCCATAGTCCACCACGCTGGCCATGTGCGGATTGGCAGACTTCACACGCCTTTGAGAACATTACGGAGTACTCTCAGGCGTGCAGGTTTCCTCACGATGTTTTCCTTCACCGTTGAAGCTAGTGATATTTTAATTTTTTTAAACGCACATAACTCCGAAAATTTAGAGGTGCGTGCCCGGATTCGAACCGCCGACCTTTGATAAGAAGGCTGACGTCCTAATCACTGGGCTATCACCACTTCTCCATTCGTTTCCATTAGTTTAGACATTTTTAAATTAATAATATAATCGTTCAGTTTGGAGGTGCATAAGTGCTTCGACCATATAAGCCATTAAACAAAAAACCAAATACGTTTGGTTTTACAAAATATTCGTTCAAATTAATCGAATATCAATATTATCTAGTTAATGTGGCCAGGATATACTATGCATTGGTTACCTAACATAGAAATCAAGAAGGAATAAGTAAGGAATCAATTTTTATTTCTTTGTATTAAGAAGCAACCTTAAGCGAGTTTGGTCGCTGCGGTGGTTATATCTATTGCTGTTTGTTGCAATAAATATTGAAATAGGTACCTACTAAATTAAATCGTCTGCTTCGATTCCGTATAACATATCTAGTATGTTGAGAAAACTCTAGAAACTTTTGAATAGTGTCTCGAGATATTTTAGATCGGATTTATTAAAGATATAACTGTGACATACGTAATGTCTCACCGTCCGACCCCCCCGTTATTCACCGTCCGACCCCCCCGTTATCCCAAACGTCGCCTAAGCCGAGGTTCGGCCTCAAAGGAGGCGCCCTTAGCCAGTCGTTCCCATAGTTTCTTCGAGCCCTAGGGGGCTCAAAATTTCTTCTGGCAGAGCTTCTTTCCAAAGCTCGCCAAACAGCCCGGTTACGCTGTGGCAACCAATAGGGTTTGTACAGCTAATAGACAGTCCGAAAAAAAAAATACGTAATGTCTTGACATTGTCATATCCCATATATTATGTTATCACGACAATTCCATTAAGACGGATATAACATACAAGAAAACGTCAAGGACAAGATTTAATGAGACAAATCTTTTATTTTAAGAACAACTGGTTATTTATATCGAGTCGACTGTTATTATTAGTTTATTAGGTTTACATTCGACTTCACTTATAAAGTTTTTTATTTTAAACTTTGAAACCTTTGATCTTAAAACAACAGGTGACTATGTAGTCAGGTATAATGATCCTAATAAAATTTTACGATCACTTTAATGGGATTTTACTTTTGATCTCCGTAAATGTTTATAGCCTAATCTCTAGCACTTAATTAGTTTATAAATTTACCTACATAACATTGATTGCCCTTTATGATGAAAAAAAGCAAACGCCATCACTATCCGCGTATTAACGTCCCATTGCTGGACACCGTTCTGTCAGGGTTCCACCAAGCCGCTCCAATGCGGGTTGGTAAGCTTAAAATCACTTCATTGTTATTGCATGTCAGTTATAATAACCGAGACGGCTTAAGGTTAACACTGCCTATTCCTAACCCCGGGCTGGTACCGAGAACTTTAAACTTCATATCTTAAGTGACCGGTTTGGCGATGACCGCTAAGGACCTCTGTTCTATATTCCAAAAATCTTCACCAGATCTCCTCGAAATTAAAACTTAAGGGATCTGATACAAAGATCCTTCGTATAAAAATTCAATTGTCAAAATCGTTTAAGATTTAATAGATTCATTGAGTATAATGTATAATTAGGTTTATCATCTATATTAATAAAACTCTATTTAATATTTTTATTCATAAAAAAAAAACATCTATCAGACTATCTTAGTGTATATTGTACTAATTGGCATTGATTATATCTACTAGGTGTTGCCCGCGACTTCGTCTACATAGAATTGCTGATTTTCCGTAAAATAGAGGTTTCCCGTGCGGCCAATGCAATGTTTCAAAAAGGAAGCTACAGGCAAACGACAAATTGCCTTATGATCAGTTCATTAGTGTACTTCATTTCCGTATTTTACATTTAAAAATTAAAAACGTGGGAATTTCATACAAACTTCGAACCCCATATTTTACCCCCTTAGAGGTAAATTTGCATAAAATTCTTTCTAACCTGATGACTACGCCCTAAAAGAAATCTATTTTCCAAATTTCTAGCTTGTAGACTTAATAATTAAAAAAAACAGCAAAAACTATCATCCCCTATTTTACCCCCTTAGGGGTGGAACTTCCAAATATCCTTTCTTAGCTAATATCTCTTATCAACTACCTACTTGCTAATTTATAGCTTTATACGTACAATAGTTTTTGAGATCTCTTGTTTAATCACTAAGTAAGTAAGTACGTCAGTGACTTCGCTTTTATATATATATAGATTCTTAGTAGTTATAGTTTGAAATGCGACAAAGATTAAAAAAATATATGTTTTGGATTATTTACTGATAATATCGCTTCCTTCGATCAATTTTTTTTGAAAAAAAAAAAAAACATTGTACAAGTTTTTTAATCGTTCATAAATCTCTTCTAGTTCCTAATATTGTATTTCGTTGTATTTTTAAAGGTTAGTTGCCAGTCAGGTTCTTGTTTTTAACTCGTATCTTTATGATTGATAATTAAAGTGATTCAGTACATTAAAAATCAATATAGTATTCGGAATCATTTCATCTATATCTGATTCATCCAGTCATGAAAATGGGATTTCTTTTAACATTTTCGTATTCTTTAATTTCAGGACGATTTTCTGCTTCGGCATTATGACAAAGGGCCATGCAAAAACAAGCTCGGACACTCGAGGGCTTCAGTTTTATGGCATCGCGCACAGGTAATCTATCGCTATGTATATTTTACACGGAAAGGGCGTATTCTCCTTATGAGTAAAAGCTGGAGCAAAAAAAAAGACCCCAAGGGTTCCAGTATCAAGTATTATATAGATACATATATTGTATAAATTCAAATTCAAATAATCTTTATTCAAATAGTCCTTAAAAAGGCGCTTTTGACGCGTCAACAATTTACAAAGTAGTGATTTGATGGTGATAACTACATTCGTAAACTTAAAACTAAAGCTATGAGGGTTCCAAACGCGCCCCGGTCTAAGAAGAAGCCCACAACAAACTTAGCCAGGTAAATTTTCTTTTTCTTTTTCTTTATATATCTTAATTCTTAATGTGCCTTTTGAGACATGGAGGTGCACAGCGCCTATTACCTCTATAATGGCTATATATAGGTAATAGGCGCTATCCTCACGTTTCTCTTTTAATCTATACTCTTATTTAACACTTATGTACAACAATCTGTAAAAGAAAGGCGGGAGACGTCGTATATGGCGGGCGCGGTTTTTTCACGCTTTTCTTGAATTAATGTTTGTTGGCTAATTTGAAAAGGACTGGTGTTGGTTGTGTCGTGGACAGTTTTGGTGTCGTTTGTGTAGTGGCTGGTTTTCTGAATGGTTAACAGGTATTGATTTGGGAAAGGTTTGAGGGAGCCGCGTCCGCGGAGTGCGAAGTTTCCCGCCATTTCTCCCTAACTTCTACATTGCTATAAACTTGACATTGGCTAATCTGTGCAAAGCCATAAAAAGAGAGAACTAATAAAGAACAATCTGTAAACTAAACAAATTGTAGAGGGCTTAAAATAGTGTCCTTACTCAACGTTTTCTGCGGAAAAAGGATATCACTATTTTAGTTTACTTGAGAGATTTGTTTAAAGAAGAATTGGCAGCAATGCTATCGTAGATAAATGGCATCATTCCATTACCAATATGATTTCCAAAAATGGCTGACCAGACATTATCAAATTAAAGGGCAAAATCAAATTTGTGACGACCTCCGTGACGCAGTGCGTGCGCTGTCGCATTATAAAGTCGGAGGTCCTGGGTTCGATTCCCAGCTCGAGTCTGGTCGGGGGGAAGGCTTCGGCCGTGGTTTGATACCCCCCTCCCGACAAAGACGTGTCGCCAAGCGATTTAGCTTTCCGGCACGATGTCGCTTAGAAACCGATTACTCCTAACAGGTAAGCCCGCGCTAGGTTAGCGCATCATGACTTACCACCAGGTGAGATAGTCAAGGGCTAACTTGTAGTGTATAAAAAAAGGTTTTACTAAGAACCACCAAAAAAGTGACGTCACTCTAAAGTAAAAATTTTCCAGAGTTCTTGATGCTATATCTAATGCACACAATATCTATTAAACTTTATATTATTAAATTGATCAAACATTCAAACTGTGTGTACCACTGAATTGGCAAGCTTGATTCAGTTTGAATTTTTTAGTAATTGTATTATTAATCGAAGCGTAGCCTAGTGCTTAGAGCGTCAGCCTCCTAATCAGAGGTCGGCGGTTCGAATCCGGGCATGCACCTCTAACTTTTCGGAGTTGTGTGTTTTTAAACAATTAAAATATCACTTGCTTCAACGGTGAAGGAAAACGTCGTGAGAAAACCTGCACACCTGAGAGTTCTCCATAATGTTCTTCAAAGGCGTGTGAAGTCTGCCAATCCGCACATGGCCAGCGTGGTGGACTATGGCCAAATCCTTCTCATATTGAGAGGAGACCCGTGCTCTGTAGTGAGCCGGTAATGGGTTGATTATGATGATGTTGATGATGATTATTAATCTCCACTCTATATCCGTGTATTTTTATGCATACTTATTATTATATCCGGTTTTTTAGGTGGTCGGTATATTTGCCGGTTTCGGGTTGCTTCTGCTCGTGGCCAGCCCGCTGCTGCTGCTCGCCGCGCCGTGCATCGTCTGTTGTAAATGCAGGTACGTAAAGCTCACGTAGGTAGCGGGTAGGAATATGTTTGTATTGTTTGTTTTATTATATGTATATGACGGCCAAATAGTTTTAAAAATGATGACGTCAGCATTGCATTGCTGATCATGCGAGGAACTTGTTTATGTTAATTAAATTAATCATTTTTTAATCAATTATAAACTAACTTACTAGTTTTAGTTTTAATATCAAAGTATTGTTGCGCCGATATATACGATAAGACGTGTCGCCAAGCAATTTAGCGTTCCGGCACGATGTCGCGTAGAAACCGATAGGAGTATGGGTTTAACATACCCCTGACAGGTTGGCCCGCTACCATCTTAGACTGCATCATCCCTTACCATAAGGTGAGATTGTCGTCAAGGGCTAACTTGTAGTGGATAAAAAAAAAATTCTTTGGTTCATATTTTTTTTTTAACTAAAAATAATAATATCAGGTTCAGTCAACTAATTAGTAGTATAATGAAGATACAGTAGACATTATTTGGAATCAAATCTATAAAGAATATTTGTTAGAGAGCTAGTATAGCATAGTCTATCTGCGTAACTAAAACTCTTTGATGGCTTTGATGATTATTATCATCTGTTAATAATATTAACCGGGGTTGACTTAACCTTTACTGACTCCGGTTTGATACTGAGAATTTTCAAACAGAAAGCTCCCTTCGTAAAGGCATTCTGTTGTCCTCTTTTTTCCAAATATTTAGGCACTTTCTTAATCCGCAAAATAGGGACAAATACATTACAGTAGGATTACGGACGATGTCGCAGGAATCAACTTGTTCACGAATATCTTGCTTACAATTATGATGGCGGCTTTTTGTGTATCAACTTATTGGAGGTCACAGTTGTTTTTCATTGGAATCTCCAAATCGTGCATCACATTTTAATACCAGAGGTTTTGATATGATGAGAAGGAGAGACTTTTTCACGCACTTTTTGACACGACACTTTTCTAACGATTCTCTCGTCAATTCCAGACTATGCAACCCAAACACAAAGAACCTCGAGGAAGTGGACGAAATCGAGAGCATCAGTCCCAGCCGGGAGGACGACATCGACGAGGTCACACGGAGGTTTCTCTTCGGCTGACAAGTACGCAATTAAATAACGGACTTTAATACGAGGTTACACACGTACCTTTATTGCGATTACGTTACGACATAATGTTAAAACAAACGTTGCATATAGGAAGTTGCAGAAATCTTGGAGATTGTGTACGATGTTTAGATAATCTGCATTGATTTTGAAATCGAACTTTTTAATTGTAAAGGTTGTAGTAAAATTATATATGTGTCATGGATAAGTGGTTGTATGTAAACGTAATCGCTGTTATATAATTACTTCAAACAACTGTTAACAGGTGCGAAATTCTGACCGAAACGTTCGTCTCGAAATTACGGTCGGTAATTTCGCAGTGTGCAAGGGTGGAAGGTGTGAAAGCGGCCCACGCCACGTCGTATGAGATGTTTGCTGTGTGATCTTAGTTATATACAATAATGTGATTCGATTTGGCTAAACACGTAACGCGTGTCCTTCAAACCTGTTCTGTTTCCAACTTAATTATGCGTGCAGTGTCTCACATAAATTTAAATTGGGGAGGCTTGTTTATAAGGAACGTAAAGCATAATTTGCAATTAGAAGCAAACTATTTCACGTACGGTGGAAGATAGGAAATTAATCTCTGTCTAAAGCAAAGTATGCTTAGTTTAGCTTTAAACATAATGCGAAAAAGATGCTCGCGTCACTTCAGGAGAGCTTCGGAATGCTGTAATTTGACGGTAGATGACGATTCGATTCGACGAATATTGGACTTTGATATGACGTGTATAACTAAAAATGTAGGAATCACTTTTGAATGTTATATTATATGAATATTCCCGTTTTAATGTGATAGATAGGAAACAAAATTCGGTACTAACGCCGCTCAGTAATTTCTCTCCTGACTTGGATTGGAATGAAAAGGAAGATGTTGGATATTTGTGGCCAATTCTGCACTAAACTGTAATTTATGAATTGTGTAATTAATTGTTATAAAGTTGACATTCATTTTGGAGTTATAAATAGATAAAAAACTTGGCTTGAGACATACGGCGTCATCTTGACTTTATAAGACTACCATATTACGACAAGAGAAGGGGATGTATGCGGATCTGACTGCCAATAGCTGTGATTAATCATAGAAACAAAAACAACCGACGTGACAAAATAACTGTAATTAATGCATATATTTGTTTTAATTATCCTCGGGCGTATATCCGTTATTTATGTTTCAGCCCTCTAAGTTCCGGTTAATGTTATGACCGGTTTTTGGGGGCAATTCAATCACACCAGTCTGATATGCCGTCAGTTGCAGGCTATCTGCCATTCTATCGGCAATGTCATATGCCAAGCGATTTAACAATCCGCTACTATACCACTTTTTTAATACTGAAACAGTACGTTTGATATATTATTCTAATATTCGTATTCTTCCGACCTTAGAGTCGTTTTTAAGTAACAAAATAATGTAACGTCAGACAAAATTAAAATCTAATCCCTTCTATTTAAGCTCAAATTCATTCACACTTGTGCCGATGACTAGTGCAGAATTGGCGACTTTCAATTGATGAACATTAGATCCATTTTCCGATGGCATTAAAATCCGAGTTTTCAAGGATTGAGCAGGTTTCTTTCACGGTTTTTTTTTCGGACTGTCTATTAGCTGTACAAACCCTGTTGGTTGCCACAGCGTAACCGGGCTGTTTGGCGAGCTTTGGAAAGAAGCTCTGCCAGAAGAAATTTTGAGCCTAGGGCTCGAAGAAACTAAGGGAACGACTGCCTAAGGGCGCCTACTTTCTTTCACGACTGACGCTCTCCAAGTACTGGGACACGGCCTAAAAGTAAGCTAAGACGTTGACAAGCCATAGCTAGCATAACATTAAAAATATCGCGTAAAATTAATGTTGACTCGCCCGTTGATGACATGAGAGTTCTCAAGACGAATTCGCCGAATTTTGTCTTTAGCGTTGTACGTATGGATAGTCTATGGGACTAGAGTAGGTTAGTGCAAAATATATTTAACGATAAATTTGAATTCAACGTCTTCTACAACTGTTACATGATTCATCTTTTGATTAGAATATTGAAAATAATATTTGCTAATTTTCATTAATTATTAAGCGTAAATAATAAATATATATATGTATTGAAAATAAATAATTTTAATGGCCTTTCAATAAAATAGAATAAAAAAAAAACAATGTGACAAAATGGGCCAAGGTTATATCTAGATAACAAAACGTAAATTTAAAAACCAAACAGACCGGGAATTAAAGGTCTCAAATTATTCTTTGTGAATATTATGTAAGATCTCCAGACGACTTAACAAATAAAATGTATGTAACTTAATAGAAATAAAAACAAATATCATGATTATATCAACCCTGATTCTCTACTGCATTCTTATTTTAATATACTCTTGAATTTGTGACATATAACTAGACCTGTCAAAATTGCCGTCACAAAATATGCCCAGCTAGAGGAATGCAATAAAGAATGAGGGCCCTGAATAGTGAAATTAGCATTTCTTAAAATAGGTTTACACCTTAAAGAACTTATTGATCTGTGAATGTGTAAAGTTGACTCGAAAGCGGTTGGCTTTGAAATAGGCAGTATTTTTGACATTTATTACAAATTCTAAAAAAAAAATATTTTCAAATTTAGTACACTAAATCAAACTGTTATTTAACGTACAAAAATATTCCGTATTTAAATAATTATTAAAACAGTGTCGTTTCGGAAGTATTGAAACTTTAACTATGAAGGGGTTTAGTGCAGCGTTCTTTGTACAACATTAGGGGGTAACGGTATCGTTACAGAACTCTGCAAACGGTTGTAACTGGTACACGGGAATCTGCACTAAATTCTATAAGCGATACAATCGGGGGAAACGCCAATTGGGGGACAATGGGCATGAAGAATTTCGGTCATCAAACAGTAGACCAGGGTCGATTATTTTTAAAACCAAAAAAAAATAATAGTAGGATGAAACCCATTAGAAAAGGCCCCTCCTTTTCTGAGGTGAGTTTTTAAGGGTAAAAAAGTTTTTTCTCGATTTCCGGCAAAACTAAAAGTCCTATGGAAAAAAGGTTTTATGGCAATGTTGTAAGTAATAAAAAGATCTAAAACTTTTGTATTTATACCTTTTTTAACATAACCTCAAAATTTTTGTGAAAAATTCAAAAACTAAGTTTTTGGTTTCATCCTACTGTTTTTTTTTTATTATTTTTTTTTTTAAAGACTTCTGCCCAGGACTAAAGTGCACAGCGTTTTATACATTTGACACGCCGTGATCTTCGTACCGTCTACTCGACAATTGAACACCGTTTACTATTGCATAACGTATCAAATACATTTTGTGACGTAGTTTGGTTTTGTTACTACCGATCTGACACCAATATTGACTAAGTAATAAAATATTTCTATCATTATAGAACATTGATATTATTAAAATTTAAGACATACAATCGGCTAAAGTAAATATAACATAAAAGATTAAATTAATGAAATTCATTTATTCATAAAATGCGATTTCAATGAATGTATTTTATGTAAATTATGGTTTAGAATCAAGCCTAGACTCCCGAGGTGGTATGTTTCATGGCCAGTGGTTGGAATGAATACCTCATCCTCTTTTGACTCAATAATTTGAAATTTTGCATGATTATATCTCGTAAGGTAAAGGCTCAATGGAGAAGTTCTGCGTACTCTTTTAATTTTTATTTTCGTAAATGCGACTTATTGAGAAAATGATGACTGATGTTGTTTATGTAAGAGTATGAGACTGATGAGTGAGATAAGTCGATTATTATTTTGATGACGCACCTTGCAATGCCTTAAGGCATATTATCGCATATCTCTGAAGCAATATGACCCTTTATCAAAATATATTTTTAGTAGAAACTTTGTAAACTCGCAAACGTAAGCATTTTCAAATATGGCAACACTAAGTCAGAGAAAAATAGATTTAATTCACCATTACAGTTGTTTGTTACAGCGAAAATATGAATTATCGGTACAGTATGCGACTTTAATGCTAGGACCGTGAGGTTCATTTTACACTGACAGTGTGGTGTTTCGATACTTGGAAATGACAGACACTAAAATGTTCTAGTATCTAACGATTTGTCAAAGGATATCTTTATTGACATTCGTAAATGTAATTAGGCGCGTGCTTCAGAGAAATGTCATAAAACACTCTGTCAATGTGTGAATTTAAACAAATTGTTTCTACCCTCAACAGCGAGCGTATTATAGGGTAAAATAGACCAAATTTTGAATGGCATTTTTTTTTATTTGTAGGTAATCTTATTAATAGATACGCTAAAACGCCTCGCCGTGGATCGTATAGAGTATTATAAGAAAGCTTTCAAAATTTGGATCTACTTGTAGTTTTTGTACTTTACGAATGATTCATATTACAGTTTCATTTATTAGCTATATTAAATTACGCGCCAAACGTAAAGCACGCCGCTTCTGTGTAAAAACACAAGAAATTTGGCTTATTTTTCTCTGTCATGATCATCCCACTGCCGGCTCACTACAGAGCACGGGTCTGCTCTCAATATGAGAAGGGTTTGGCCATAGTACACCACGTTGGCCATGTGCGGATTGGCAAACTTCACACGCCTTTGAGAACATTATGCAGAACTAGCAGGCGTGCAGGTTTCCTCACGATGTTTTCCTTCACCGTTGAAGCAACCGATATTTCAATTGTTTGAAAACGCACATAACTCCGAAAAGTTATAGGCGTGCCCGGCTTCGAACCGCCGACCTCTGATTAGGAGGCTGAATTCCTGACCACTAGGCTATCACAGCTTCACCTTTTTTTCTCTGTATATCGTTATTACTTTTAATACTTTTTAAAAGGAGGAGAAAGATAATGCAAAGTTATCGTTAAAATGATGAATTGAATGAAATTCATGATGAATATGAAATGAAAATTTTAAATTTGCACTGTTTACATCTTGTGACATAGTTTTCGACACCGCTTCATACAATAACAATCAACGTGTGTCACAAATTGTGTCGTTTGTGATGTGTTTTTAATGTCACAGCTGATAAGTGGGAACCGTTTTAATGATTCATTCCTAAAGTTAATTTAAATTATATTATGCTTTCAATAAAAACGAAACACTTAACATAATAATATAGTTGTAAAGAATTAAAACTGGCAGATTATTGTGTATATTTTTATATTATATGAAAAGGAAAAGAATGTGGGTAACATAGTGCGCCTGGCGTGCATTTTTTAGTTTGTAGTGTTTTTTTTTTTTACATTTTGTAAAAGGATGCTGTTCGATGTTTAACAATGGCCAATAAAGTTATGTTTGAACACAGATTAAAAATTAGCACCAAAGACCTGAGTCTGTGGTGCTCTTTTTTTTCGGACTGTCTATTAGCTGTACTAACCCTATTGGTTGCCACAGCGTAACCGGGCTGTTTGGCGAGCTTCGAAACTATGGGAACGTCTGCTTAACATCTTCTTTGAGGCCGAACCTCGGCTTAGCTGACGTTTGGGATAATGGGGGGGGGGGGGGGGGTTATTGCTAAATTTTTATTGTTATTACACAGTTGTGTATACACCACATGTATCTACTTTAAGGCGGAGATTTATAAAGCGCGCTTAGCCACACGTTTAAGAAACAGTTAAAACGAGACAGTGTCCAATAAATATAGAGCAAAATCACGTACACTGCATAGATCTCAGACGTACTCTATTAGAGTTGAAACTATTTACATTAACTTTGACTTTGTTATACAATCGATAGTATAAAGAACTATTTAAAACAGTTTTGAGACTGGTCAAGTGTTTCTTAATTTTAAAGTTTACATGTAGGCCAAATTTGATTAATTTTAAAATATTTTTTTCTTTCTTTGAAACTTGAATAATAATTTGTTATTAATTATTTAATTGTAGCTTTCTTAATTTCTAAATTTTATATTTTTTTAATGTGAAGATTATTAGGAATAGATGATTTACTTAGAAGTTTTATTTTTCATACTACTAATTTATCGTAACATAACTTTATTGGACAATGTATAAATAGCTTCAGGTGAAGTGAAAAGTCAAGAGTGTATAATTGTAACTGCAATGCAGTGAGAGACAATGCATTATTGTATTTATAGGCTATATCATTATTATTTTAACCACCTTTGATTGGCGGTTGGTAAAAGTTGAATTACGCACAAACCAGGGCTTCAAATAGCTAATTAACAAATCTTACCTACATGACATCAAAATACCTGTCTTTAATCTTTTGAAACGGGACTTGACATTACCATTCCTATATATTATTTATTCTAAATTAAACTAGAAAGAAACGGTTCCCGAAAGATTATTAGTAAACCGTAAAAAATGCGTACGGAGTAAATATGGGCGATGTCTATGCAAGGTGTGATTTAAATCAACAGGCGGAGCTGTCACTCTGAGGAAGTCACATAACGACCGACGTCATAATTTGACAGCTCTATACAAAAATGTCAAGTTACCTTCAAGTACGTTAAACTGACAAATGACGTGGCCGGATTCCGCCCTAATAATAATTTCATAATACATAAATAAATATAAGCGGTGATAGCCTAGTGGTTAGGGCGTCAGCCTCCTAATCAGAGGTCGGCGGTTCGAATCCGGGCACGCACCTCTAACTTTTCGGAGTTATGTGCGTTTTAAAACAATTAAAATATCACATGCTTCAACGGTGAAGGAAAACATCGTGAGGAAACCTGCACTCCTGAGAGTTCTCCGTAATGTTCTCAAAGGCGTGTGAAGTCTGCCAATCCGCACATGGCCAGCGTGGTGGACTATGGCCAAACCCTTTTGAGAGGAGACCCGTGCTCTGTAGTGAGCCGGCAATGGGTTTTTCATGATACATAAATGTTCAGTAATTACTGATCATAAGTGAAAATTACTTAAAATATCGATATTTCTTCTACGCGTAACCTTTTTTTAATATTATTTCTGATATAATTAGTTTCATAGAGTATATAAGTTCGTGAATATTACGTCATCAAAATATTTAGGCGCGATTTTTGTTTTCTATTAAAAGATCTCTCGCTTGGTATCTGATCATAAAACTTAAACGGATGGAAACACACACTTTTAAGCTTTAATATTATGTACTGTTTATTAATGAACATGAATATTTTAATTAGGGCACAGCTTTATATACATTCCGGCCATGGTATTTGTATCGAGTTATCATATCAAACGTTTGTCTGTTTATATGCAAGTACGTTAACTTGCCAAATTTATATGGACCCCTCATAAATTCCTTTGGTCATATAACACACATTAAATGACAGACTTACGCCTATGCTCAAGTGACGACTCTGTTTTGTGCGTAGTTTAATACGCTGGGAACCATCAAGCGGTGCACTGCTCTTCCCATGTGCGCTCAATGAGCCTTCGATGGTAATTTATTGTTAGTGGAGTAACAGAAACGTTAATTTATTGTAAATAAGGATTTCATATTGTACTTAATAGCATGAGGATCGATGGATGGATTTTTATCTTATACTTTCTTCTTAACCCTTAAGTTGATTCAGACGGAGACTTCAAAATAGGAGGAGGTACTCTTTGCGACTTTACAAGTGACCAGTTGGAGTTATTCTTTGATTGATTAGAGCGTCAAGATCATTGTGTTTTTTTTTTTTAATTTCTGACTGATGTTAGTCATAATTAATCTCACTTAAATAAAAGTTGTAAAGAATATATTTATTGATATGGCAAATTAATAAAATGCTCAAATTTATAAAATTACCAACCTTGTTGTTGTTGTGAAGAGAGTGCAATCCCATTTTAGATTATGCGCTCAGTAATAAATATTTCAGGTAGTAGGGAAACGGACTCCATCGTTCCTCTGTAGCTTGTTGTAGCAAGCTAGTTGGAAGCATTTTGTAGAATTAATCGGAAATCGTCTGTAGTAGGTTTAGGCTAAAATGTTAAGCGATTGATAGTTTCTTAATAAGTTATCACACGTCGATATAGAATACTTATAAATAAATATATATATTTTGAAAGGTTGTCGTCATACTTTGTTTCTGTAAAAATTAGTCACTATAGATTATATTTCTGAGATGATGAGATGTAAATAGCATTTGAAACTAATTCATAATATTATCTTCATACATTAGTGTGAATTACGAATTTTGAATATGTATGTTTGTCTCTATTGCACGCTTACATATATATTAATATTTTACTATAAAATATCGACAAAACAAAATATCACTGGGTCAGGACGTTCACCGTCGCTATAAGGAGATACTTAATTGAATCAGCTGTTTCAAAACGAATGTTTTAATTTATTATCACCATCATGTAGTAAGCTCAACACAATTAAATATTTGATATAGAAAGTTTACATCAGATTGTGATTTTACATTTACTCCTATATCTTTTCTCGTCTTAATATGTTTTTCGTTACTTTTTAAGGTAAAATATGTTTTAAGGAAAAATATTGAGTATAATAATTATTAAAGGTTAAAACAAGTAAATGATATATCCTTTTTTTATTATTATTCTTGGTTCTGTTTTTATTTATAAAACATATTCCCCATTTCATACACTAAAAAGTAATGAAAAAACTTTTGCCTGCTTTTTTCAATTTAGTTTTGGTGGATCATTATGGATAGAAAAGTGCATAATTTATGTTATTTGACCGTGATATAGTATATATATATGTTGCAAACCACAAACTTAAAATACGAATTGCTGTACTATTCTATGTGCATAGCGTTAAATTTATTTTACTTAATTTAATTTATCTTATTTTTAGACAAATGACAAAAAAAAAAACATTTTGTGTGACGAGAAAGCACTTGTAAATAATATGAAGAGAAAAATATTTTTGTTATCAATTATTGTACTTCTTGTTTTATTATTTGTGTTGATTCAGAATAGATTTTCAGTTAATTTAATTACGAAATAATAAAGAGTTTTCGAATATATTATGTTTCATTTATTATTCATAAATAATACCTTTACAGGCTGATTTGATTTCGTTATTTGGATTACTTACAGCGAAGTAACGAGCTTATTAGTTGGAACTAACAAACAAGACAAATAATTAACAAAACAGGACAAATAATTGTAATTCAAGTTTCATCATCATGATCATGGTCAACCCATTACCAGCTCACTACAGAGCACGGGTCTCCTCTCAATATGAGAAAGGTTTGGTCATAGTCCACCACGCTGGCAATGTGCAGATTGGCAGAATTCACACGCCTTTGAGAACATTATGGAGAACTCTTAGACATGCAGGTTTCCTCACGTTTTCCTTCACCATTGAATCAAGTGATATTTTTATATGCACGTAACTCCGAAAAGTTAGAGGTGCGTGCCCGGATTCGAACCGCCAACGTCTGATTAGGAGTCTGACGCCCTAACCACTAGGCTATCACCGCTTCAATTCAAGTTTAATTAAACTTAAATTGCAATGGCCAAGGGCTGTAATGGAACTCTGTAACCTTAACTATCAGATAAAACCACTATAAAATATTACACAAAATGGGGCAGTCTTTTTGATGCAGAGAAGATAAGTATCCAATACATATGAAAATATTGAAAACTAAAACTGTATTTGACAAACAAGACAATGTATATATATACACTATATATACATTATGAAATTTAAATTTTTTTCTAGACTGTTTTACAAAAATCTTACAGTTTATCTTTACACTGGTGTTCCACATTTTCTCTCATCTCCTTCATCATCATCAGGTTTCGGCCAAAGCAACACACTAATCACACATATCCTATATTATACTGTCTTGATAGATTTGAGTTTCAATCAATTTGTCATATTTGTCATACATTTTTGTATGATTACATTTGCAATTCCTTTAAAACCAAAGTAATATATTTAACTGAAACAATTGTATAATCCAAAATAGTTTCTTATGATTAGCCATATCTGAAATCAGTATGATAACTCTATTCATATTGATATCCATTTCTAGAAATGTTTTTCATATCCATAATTCCTTTTCTAAACATAAGTAAAATACCCTAAGATATCACCATATTCTCTTAAGACCAGCTGTACAATCAAAAAGCAATGGATTCTTGAACTCGCCCCTCATATCCAGCATATAATGCATTGCGGTATTTTTAACCTTCAACGGTAGCTGCACTTTTGCCAATTTACGACTTTCCTTGCAACATACAAATTCTATGGGCACCTTCATTATCCTATTGTTTCCAAAAGGTGAGTATGTGATGAAGGTTACATTTTTTCCACCCTTATTTAGGATTAGATAGCGTACAGATTTTAAGGTGTACATCCATATCATTGCTAGAGAACCAGTTCCTGAAATAGTAATAAATAATTAAAAGAAAATGACAATTCATTGAAAAGTTCATTATCATTTAAAATATTTGCTAGTAAATTAAACATAAAATGTGTTATTGCAGCAAATTCGTAAGAGATAAGCATATGCTTTTGTGTATTTTAAAATTACGAACATCATGGTTCCAGGCTGAAACCTTCCTCTTAGGTACTAAAACAAAATATTGCTTATGTTAGTTTTGGATAAAATAGATTTAAAAAATAATTATTAAAATTAGTCCAGGAGTGAGGAGATGTACCAACTTCAAAAGGATAGTGTATATTTACCAATAACAACAGCTACAGTTCCTAGAGTATTTCTGTACTTATTCTCGCCTAAATTTATTTTTCTGTACCACGGCGTATCATTTGTAATGGTGGATCTGTCCACAGGTGCATCTCTTAGATTTTGCAGAGCGAACAGCCCCAAATACGTCCAAAACATGTATTGGACTATAGCGAATATATTCATGTACATATAAAACTTTGGGTTCTCATACTTAAATAATATAACATCTTTTGAAACGTTTGTATTCACATCATGAATCGTTTTGGTAACAGCTGAACTAAACGATACACCATTGTCAAGTTTTACGCAGTTTCTCTTCAACGGGTACCGAAATGTAGCGGCCCTTTTTAGGGCTATTGCCGCATAGGAGAAAAAGGTCATTTTAATTGTACCTTGTCTCTGTCATAAATGTTAATATTTAATTGTATTGAATGAAAACATAACCTCAAAATGTTATCATATGACAGACAGATATAATAGGTATTAGGTACCATAACCGCAGACCACGAAGATACAAGAATGTCGATTCTCAACAAAGAGTAAATCTATATAAAGGGGTTCTCAAAAGCATGAACGACAGGTTGCTTGTTATCAACTATAACAAGCAACCTGTCCCAACCTTACAACCGTATTTTTATATAATACCTATTGCTTGTACAATTTGCATTGACAAATAAAAAATAAAAGAAAGAGTACTTTATCACTGTCACTAAGGAAATTATATATCAAACGGTATAGACCCAGTGGTTTTTGAGAAAAATGCGGTGACACACCAGTTTTAAATGCCTTAAGCTAGGTTCATATTACTGTGTCGGGGTGTGTCGTGGCGCGACAGAATGCAATCAGTCTCATAGAATTATTATGACTAGATTCATATCAATGTGTTGCATTGTGTTGTGGCGGCGTCTGTCGTGGCGTCAATCGCTCGCGCCCGGTCGCGCCATTGAGGTGGTGGGGGATCTGTCGAGCCACACTGATGTGAATCTAGCAGTACGGCGCGTTACCGCGATGAATGTAATTGTTTCCCGTCATTTTATTTTGCAAAAATGTCTGACGAACTTATTGAGTTAGTACGCCAATATAAAATACTTCATTTATAGGATGAACCCAATATCTCCGTTTCTTTTAAGAAGAGTTGCCATGATGAGAAATTGTATATCTTCGTCAAAATCACTGTCAGTATTAGATAATTCCAAGAAAAACATTTTACACGTATACACCGCACAGCTCACAAATTTGTAATGATGTAAAATTGTGCCATATTGCAACACAACACGACATACCAGTATGAACACTACGCGTCACGACACATAGCGCCCCAACACATCACGACACAACAATCTGAACCCAGCTTTAGAGATATTGAGGGAAACGACAAGTTCGCTGCCTTGTTTTTCAATTGCTTTGTACTATGCTTTCTGAGTAAAATATTCTCGAAGATCACTAGCTGTTGATCGTCTGTTACAAAACCATATTACTATTTACTACGTATTTTAAGAGCTCATAAATGAGTTACCCATCCATTCTTTTACAAAATATAGTATTGCTTACAACAGAATTGACTACAATAATTTTTAAATAAATATTCAGTTATCCATAGACAATAATTTTCAGATACATAATATATAACTTTACCTACGCTATGGCCAAAAGTGGTGTATAGTCTATAGCTGGACTATAGACATTCACGGCGTCTTTTGTCAAGTTCGTTATTTCATTGCAAATTGTAATTATTGTGAATTACATCAACGAAAATGTTATTTTACAAAAGCTAATAGCACCAAACTCCTAGCAGTTTTGTTTTCAAGGCACATCGTGAAAAGCGTTGATCGCACACGTCTAATAAGCACGACCCTCAAGATGGCTGATATAAAGGTAGGACTCATCTTGGCGGCATTTTGACTGGTAACGGTCAAAATTTATATTTGTTTATTTGTTATATTTGTTATTGTATTCATCGAATTATTTATCCTTTGATGGTAGTGTTAACTTAATCTTATATCGAATGAACTGTTTGTAATTATGCCGCGAAAACGTCCCTCATCATCATCATAATTCCTAAATTGCCACTCAACTTTATGTGCAGTACATGTGATCAAAATGACTGGATTTAGGAGTCTTGTCTTTAGGAATTGTTCAGTCTAAGGTGACATTTTTAAAAAATACATACAAACATCTCAGCTAACTTGACCTGACCAAGTAATTGTGTATCAAGGTGGTCTAACGCTGACCTGTTGAATTGACCATGGATAGTGCTGGATATTGTATGAGTAATAAGTAGATTGAGAAACTAGGTGGGATAATGTGTGCAAGCTAAATGCACATATCTTTAAATACTTATATACTTTAAGCTCTTAATACCTGCTTAGTTAAGTCCACAGTACACTAATATTGTAAATGCAGCATTAACGCCATATGTTCATGTATATATATTATATGGTGCACAGTGGAAAATAACAGTTATTCTGGTGGGTGGTGGGCGGCTTTGGTTGTGCAAATTAAACAAACCTATAAAGATATTGTTGTCGTCTCAGGCAATTTATCATTTCAGTATGATGCCACGTTGAAACTTTTTACCCGTATGGGTTTGTTATATTTGATGATTTAGATTGCATCATCACTTAACACCAAGTGAGAGTTCGCTCAGCTAACTTAAAGGAAAGCTGTTTTGGTAAGATAGCATTTGGAGGGTATTTGCTTAGTTGTATAAAGAAATGGATAAAGCTCGGTTTAGAATATACTTGGCCATTATGTTAATGGTTTTGAACACAAAAAGGCAGAATTGATGCTAAGTATTTTCTACCGGCTAACCTATTTTTACAGTTAATTTTTTATGTATTTAATTCAATTTTCAGTCTATGCTTGCTAAAATGAGCAATGGCACTCAGAATGCCATGTCAGAGGCTGCACCCAAAGGCCAGAAGGGCTCCATTGAGAAGATTTACCAGAAAAAGTCCCAGCTGGAGCATATCCTTCTTCGACCTGATACTTATATTGGATCCGTTGAACGTGCCACTGAGACAATGTGGGTGTTCGACAAATCCAAAGACTGTATGGTGCAGAGGGAACTTACATTTGTGCCTGGTAAATTTGCATATTTCTATGTTTTCAATAATTGTTTAGCCTATATTATATAAAATATGTTGTAGACAGTTGGCATACACATTTTGGAGATTTAATATACAACAGCATACATAGGTCGTAAATTCATCTAAACATAATTATTGACACTCATTTAGTCATCATCATGATCAACCCATTACCGGCTCACTAAAGAGTACGGGTCTCCTCTCAATATGAGAAGGGTTTTTGGCCATAGTCCACCACACTGGCCATGTGCGGATTGGCAGACTTCACACACCTTTGAGAACATTATGGAGAACTCTCTCAGGCGTGCAGGTTTCCTCACGATGTTTTCCTTCACTGTTGAAGCAAGTGATATTTTAATTTTTTTTAAACGCACATAACTCCGAAAAGTTAGAGGTGCGTGCCCAGATTCGAACCGCTGACCTCTGATTAGGAGGCTGACGCCCTAACCACTAGGCTATCACTGCTTCACTAGGCTATCACTGCTTCGTTTAGTACTAATGTATAATTGTTAACCACACAGGTTGACTGCTAGATCTTTCATTATTGCGTAAAACCATAATAATAATAGAATATTAAAGATATAATACCCAATATCTTGTAAAAATATCCTAATTATATCAATGTAGGATAACACTTCATGTATTCTATGTCCAAAAAATATTATTAGTGTACTTTTAAATTTTTTATTTAGTGGAAGTCTTATATCTATCTTTTATTATTCTTACCTACATATGTTATCAAGTTACATTTCTAATTATTATGAAACATTGCAGGTCTCTACAAATTGTACGATGAAATATTAGTTAATGCAGCTGACAACAAACAAAGAGATCCTAAAATGGATGTTATTAGAATTGATATAAATCAAGAACAAAATACTATATCGGTATACAACAATGGTTGTGGTATTCCTGTAGTTATGCATAAGGAAGAGAAAATGTATGTCCCCACAATGATATTTGGACATCTCTTGACTTCATCCAATTATAATGATGAAGAGGAAAAAGTGACAGGTGGGAGAAATGGATATGGTGCAAAACTATGTAACATTTTCTCAACGAAATTCACAGTGGAAACTGCTTCTAGGCAGTATAAAAAACATTTTAAACAAACTTGGGGTGCCAACATGACAAAAGCTTCAGAACCGAAGGTTAAGGAAGCTGGCAAAGATGATGACTTTACTAGAGTGACCTTTAGCCCTGACTTGTCCAAATTTAAAATGGATAAACTAGAAGATGACATTGTCGCGTTGATGTCGCGACGAGCTTACGATGTAGCCGCATCATCACAAGGTGTAAAAGTTTATCTCAATGGAGAACGTTTGAAAATAAATAAATTTAAAGACTATGTAGATTTATACATAAAAGGAAAGGAAGATGAGAATGGACAGCCTTTGAAGGTTGTTTACGAAAAAGTAAATGATCGTTGGGAGGTAGCTCTGACAATTTCTAATAGAGGTTTCCAACAGGTTTCATTTGTGAACTCAATTGCTACTACAAAAGGTGGTAAACATGTTGACTCTGTAACAGATAATATAGTTAAGAACATTCTAGAAGTGTTGAAGAAGAAGAACAAGGGTGGTGTGAAAATCAATCCTTTCCAAGTAAAAAACCATATTTGGTTGTTTGTCAACTGTTTAATTGTTAATCCAACGTTTGATTCACAAACAAAAGAGAATATGACTCTCCAAGCTAAAAGCTTTGGATCAAAGTGTACTTTAACTGAAAAGTTTTTTACTGCAGTATCAAAATCTGGTTTAGTTGAATCAGTTCTAATATGGGCTAAGTTTAAAGCTCAGACAGAACTTGTAAAAGCATCTGGTAAGAAACAAAGCAAGCTTAAAGGTATACCGAAGTTAGAAGACGCAAACGAGGCAGGAACAAGAAACTCTCATCTTTGTACTCTAATCCTTACTGAGGGAGACTCGGCCAAGACTTTAGTTGTCTCTGGTTTGAGTGTGGTTGGCAGAGACCATTACGGTGTATTCCCATTGAAAGGTAAACCTCTCAATGTTAGAGATGCTTCTCACAAACAGATATTAGACAATGTAGAAATAAATAATTTGATTAAAATTATGGGATTGCAATATAAAAAAAAATATAATTCTGTCGACGACTTAAAATCATTAAGATACGGTAAAGTTATGATCATGGCTGATCAGGATCAAGACGGATCACATATCAAAGGGCTGATCATTAATTTTATACATCACAACTGGCCAGAACTTTTAAAACTGCCATTTTTGGAAGAGTTTATTACACCTATTGTTAAAGCCACAAAAAAAGATAAAGAGTTATCATTCTTCTCGCTGCCAGAGTTTGAAGAGTGGAAGAAAGATACAGAAAACTATCATACATATAATATCAAATACTACAAAGGTTTGGGTACCTCCACATCTAAGGAGGCTAAAGAATACTTTCAGAATATGGATAGGCATAGGATTCGGTTTAGATACAGTGGCCCTACTGATGATCATCACATTGAGCTAGCGTTTTCAAAGAAAGGTGCTGATCAACGTAAGGAATGGTTGACGAGTCATATGGATGAAGTAAAAAGGAGGAAGGAAATTGGTCTGTCGGAGAGATATTTGTACACAAAAGACACAAAAGCTGTCACATATTCAGATTTTGTGAATTTAGAGCTTGTTCTGTTTTCTAATGGAGACAACATTAGGTGAGAATTAAAAATACTAGGTTTAAGAATAACATCAGCCAACTTTGCTTAATTTGAATAAATGGTTTATAGTTTTTTTGATGCAATATCTGGACTGCCACTCCACAGTCATATTATAAGCTAAGCCCTCTTAAAATAAATTTCTCCTACTAGGTGATATATTATGTATTTGATATTTTTATATTTAAATATGTATATGCACCCAAAAATATAAAGTTAAATAATATTACTCGTAAAGTATCGTAAACTATTGACAGTGCAGAACTATCTACTTTAATTAATGTATATTTATTGTTTTCAGGTCTATACCGTCTATGATTGATGGACTGAAACCTGGCCAGCGTAAAGTAATTTTTACTTGCATTAAGCGTAACGATAAACGTGAAGTCAAAGTCGCTCAGTTGGCCGGTTCGGTTGCAGAACATTCTGCATACCATCATGGTAAACAAGTTTTGTTACTCTACACATTTATTTATTTATTTCGTTGCATATTCACACTCGCATTACACATATACCCAGTTTGGTTGTTGCAACTTGGTTTGGAATCAACCGTAGTAGAGAGACCGATTTCATTTATTTTTACTTGCATCATTTAAAAAATCGTTTACTGTGTAATAATACTTCTTCAATAAAAAATTCTTTAATACTGTGTAAAATTCATTTTCTTTTTCTAAGTTTCGAATGCAGTCTGGCAGACCATTATATATTTTTAAATATTAAAAGTTTGTTTTTATCCTGCTTGATATAATTTTATACAGCTTATGCACTACGCAAATACAGATAACATTTACAAATTACAAATTTTAATGGATGTTGCATTTAAGAAATTTGGGTTTACTCTTACAGGCGAACAGTCCCTCATGATGACAATAGTGAATCTCGCCCAAAACTACGTGGGTTCGAACAATATCAACCTCTTGGAGCCGCGCGGTCAGTTCGGCACGCGGCTTTGCGGTGGCAAGGACTCGGCCAGCCCGCGTTACATCTTCACACTTATGTCGCCACTCACGAGGCTCATCTTCCACCCGCATGACGACCCTCTGCTTGTGGTAAGTATCACTTCTCATCATGACTACCCAAACTGTCGCAAGACTACTTCTTCATAATCGTTACCATCCAAGCCAACTTTGAGTAGATGGTATGGATGGACAGCAACACTATGTAAAACAATAAATAGCAACTATAATTTGCTATATTCCGCCGACAACCGGGAGATTTGTATAATATAACACCACACAAAATCGTCAACTAGAACCTCTACGCACGTTTCGACCCGACACCGGATCATCCTCAGGAGATGTTGACTTCACAAGCGCGAAAAGTAAAGTGCTTTACTTTATCCAGTGTCGGGTCGAAACGTGCGTAGAGGTTCTAGTGGAAGATTTTGTGTGGTGTTATATTATACTAATCTCCCGGTTGTCGGCGGAATATAGCAAATTATACTTGCTGTTTATTGTTTATCATGGACTTCCGCAAAGTAACGCCTGCTTCTATTCATTAAAACTATGTAAGTTGAAAGGTTTTAATTTTATTTGCTTTTTATACTACAAGAAGTAAGCCGTTGATGGCAATCTCACAGAATTAGTCTAATCTCACCTATGTTGCTGTTTAAGATAACAGGCTAGCCTCATAAACCCATACTCGTAATGATCCTTATGGAATGCTGCATCACATGACAGCATGTCTTTCATCAGTAGGAAAGTAACGGCCCAAATGGCACAAGACAAAACTAATCCGTTGGAATAGCGTAGCTTGATTAAGCGTTTCTGTTGGATCTAGTTGGGTTCTGCGATTTTTTTTTTGTTATCCATTACAAGTTAGCCCTTGACATCAATCTCACCTGATTGTAAGTGATGATGCAGTTTAAGATGGTAGGGGGCTAACCTGTTAGGGGAATGGTAAACACACTTCTAATTGGTTATCTCTTGGCGACACGTATTTGTCGGTTAATTAATTGCAAGAATTAAACATCTTTATTGATGTTGCAAAGACATTTTTTCAAGTTATTTATTGTAAAAATTGTACCTAGATCTATTTTTGTTTTTTCATGATATCAATCACATATACTGTTAATTGATTGAACTAAAGATGTTCATCCGGAATGCCGTTTTATAAATTATGTTCTTCTCTTCATCATATTGTTTAAAATTCTGTTTTGTTGCATTAAAGTTGTTATATACTACTTATTTATCTTTAGATTTTGATTTATGAAATAATAATGTGTTTATTTTGTTTTTTAGCATGAGTTTGAAGACAACCAGAAGATTGAACCTATTCATTATATCCCCATCATACCTATGGTTTTGGTCAATGGAGCGGAGGGCATTGGTACCGGCTGGTCCACTAAAATACCTAATTACAACCCTAGAGACATTGTGGCCAATATTCGGTAAGCCAATCCAGTAGAGATCCACAAATTGTGCCACTTATTACATATTGGTTTTGTGATATTGCTTTAAGATATTTTTTGTATTTTATTTAACACATATTTGTTATTTTTGTTGCAAATAAAGCTTTTTTTCGTTGCATAAAATACCATCGATTATATCTTTAAAGAAGGTATTGAATTGAATTTTAGACGCATGCTTGACGGAGAGGAACCTGTACAAATGCATCCGTGGTATAAGAACTTCCGCGGAACAATTGAGGGCTTCAGCGATAAATACGTCATTTCCGGCGAGGCAGCTATCTTGCCTAACGAAAAGATCGAGATAACTGAGCTTCCGGTCGGCTCTTGGACTCAGAACTATAAGGAGAATGTTCTAGAACCTATGCTAGGCACAGAGAAAGTGAAGCCATTGATATCTGAATACAGAGTGAGTAAATATTTTATCACTCTTAACTTGTTTTTAATTTTTTACTTTGATGATAAGTGACCATTTTAGATAAGGCAGCAATAAGTTTTTTGTGACAGTTACTAACAAGGACTTGTCATCTCTTTAAAAAAAAAAATTGTTTTAATTAAGATCTATATCATATTATTTGTTTTGAATGGAGTTGGCCTAATGGCATATGGGCCTTATGACGACCTCCGTGGCGCAGCGCGCGCGCTGTCGCATTTTAAAAAGTTGGAGGTCCCTGGTTCGATTCCCGGCTCGAGTCTGGTCTGGTGGGAGGTTACGGCCGTGGCTAGTTACCACCCTACCGACAAAGACGTGTCGCCAAGCGATTTAGCGTTCCGGCACGATGTCGCGTAGAAACCAATTAGGGGCGTGGGTTTACCATAGTCCTAACAGGTCAGCCCGCTACCATCCTAGACAGCATCCTCACTTACCACCAGGTGAGATAGCAGTCAAGGGCTAACTTGTAGTGTGTAAAAAAAAAAAAAAAAATGAATGTGGACTTGATTGATTATTGCTTTACCTTCCAGGAATACAACACAGATACAACAGTGCGATTTGTAGTATCATTATTGCCGGGTAAACTGGCCGAGGTAGAAGCTGAGGGTATTCACAAAGTTTTCAAACTGCAAACCACAATTTCCATGACCTGTATGAACGCTTTCGACCACAACAACTGTTTAAAGAAGTAAGATATTTGCCTTCAAATTCAAATAATCTTTATTCAAATAGTCCTTTAAAAGGCACTTGACGTGTCAATAATTTACATAGTAGTGATTTGATGGTGATAACTACATTCGTAATCTTAAAACTAAAGCTATGAGGGTTCCAAACGCGCCCTGGTTTAAGAAGAAGCCCACAACAAACTTAGCCGTAAATATAGCCGGTAGCCTTAGTAGAATAATGCCCCTCCAACTTATTCCTGAGTGGAATAAGTTGGAGGGGCAACTAAAAATAAAGTAAAAAAGTACATATAGTTTGAGAGTTATCAACGAAAATAATGTTCCGATAAAACGCGAGAACAGGAATGAGACATGATAATCTTCCATTAGAACATTGCTTATTCGAACAGTCGCTAGTTATTCTAGTAATAGAATAAATAACAAGGGTGGTTTAGATGTTATTTCTGGTGTTATTTTTACTAGGTATGACAAAGTCGAAGAAATGCTTCGAGTGTTCTACGACGTTCGGCTCAAATACTACGCGAGAAGGAAAGACTATTTGGAAGGACAGTTACAGGCTGAAGCGGACAAACTGACAAACCAAGCCCGCTTTATTGTTGAGAAGTGCGACAAGGGCTTGGTTGTGGAGAATAAGAAGAGGAAAGTGATGGTAGAGGAACTTATTAAGAGAGGTGGGTTTCATTTGATCTAGTACAACTTGCAATCATAGCATACCCAACAGCTTCCAATAGACACTCAATATCGGTAATAGAAGCTGTATTAGCCAAATAAGAATAAGATCTCTTTGTTGCTCTTCAATGTAAATGACAATGACAATCTATTCATCATAATCATCATCATCTATATTTTCATCATAATCATCATCATCTATCTATCCATTGATAACCTCGCTATTTTTTCACTGAGTGTTAGCGAGACAGAAATAAGATTTAACCATACGAGTTGTGTTAACAGTGGTACAGTATAGGACTAAAAAAAAGGTCGATCGAGAACTAATCTCACTTTTCGTAAGTGTGTGAAAAATTATTAATATTTTCGCAGGCTATGCACCGGACCCCATTGCCGAGTGGAAGAAACGCGCGAGTAAAATACAAGGTCTCAATGTATTGGAGGAAGAGGAGGCCGCAGAGTCTGAAGAGGAACCAGAGCCGGAGCCAGAAAAGGGCAAGGCTGCTGATCCGGGTAAGACGGCTCTATATATAATAGTGTTAAAAGCTAGTAAAAAAATTTTCACAACTATTTTATCTATAACTAGAAAATACTTGATGACAACCAATAGACCAGCTGCGATAAAATTTTACGTGACGGCAGTCAGAGAACAGCGCGATCTAGTTTTAGAATCATGTACGACAGACAACAGAGTTGGATCGCCCCCTCTCTTTACGCAACTCTTAAATGGGTTATGCAGGTTCTTAAAAGACGCACCGGCGCGGGACGGCGCATTGCATTCATTGCATTCGGTCGTTTCGGATCGGTGGTCGAGTCGCGGTAGTGCATAGTTGTACTTGATGGAGCGTATAGTCTGCTCCTAATAAATTACCATACTTATAATTGTAATTCTGTTCTACCAAGAGTATCTGGTCTCCTTGACCAAAACTACCCACGTCCACCCAAATTACCGACGAAGACACGCCCCCGCCATCCTATAAACATAATGATTTCCCTGCAACAGAGAAAGCATTCCAGAAACTTAAAGAGGTGAAGAAGTTCAACTACCTGCTGGGCATGTCAATGTGGATGCTCACCAAGGAGAAGAAAGACGACTTGCTCAAACAGAGGGACCAAAAGCTGACCGAATTGAACATACTCAAGTGAGTGAAAACGTCTCACACATCCAGTAGTGGAGACTCATTTATATTGAGAGACGTTGAATAGTGGGGACTATTCACCACTATTCAACGCAATAACTATTATTTATCCATACTTATTTCCTCACCACCTGGATGCCTGGTCCTCTTCCACCTCCCGCTATTCCAGGTCATTTCTGCCACATACCTGCAATTGTGGAACCAGCTTCCATCTTCTGTGTTCCCTAATGTTTATAATATGGGGATCTGCAAAGGGCGGATAAACAAATTACTCAAAAGCCAGCAACGCATTGGCGGTTCCTCTGGTGCTGCAAATGTTCATGGGCGGCGGTAATCACTTACCATCAGGTGACCCGCCTGCTCGTTTGCTCGCTATATATATATATATAAATATATAAATGCGACAGTCTTGTCTGTTTCTTACTTATATATTATTTGCATTCGAGAAGGATTTTCGACGACCTCCGTGGCGCAGTGCGTGCGCTGGGTTCGATTCCCGGCTCGAGTCTGGTCTGGTGGGAGGCTTCGGCCGTGGCTAGTTACCACTCTACCGATAAAGACGTGTCGACGTGTAGACTGCATCTTCACTTACCACCATGTGAAAAAACCCTCAAGAGCTAAGTTATAGTGTATAAAAAAAAAGAAGTATAGGCCATGTGTAACAATGTAAAAGGCCTTTACTTAATACCATGTGCAGGTTCATCGACTGCACCGTGCTGGAATTTAACACAAATAGCAGCATCCTGGATAAGTTCTGGATGGATTATTCTTTTATCTTGGAATAGCATCGAAACCATTTCCAAATAACATTTGTTACCAATGCACAATATTGACGAAGTTTCGTAACACAGTTAGATCCTAGAAAAGTATATAGATATATAAACCTCTTAATCAGAGGTCGGGGGTTCGATCACTGGCACGCACCTCTAACTTTCGCAGTTATGTGAGTTATAAGCAACTAAAATATCACTTGCTTCAACGGTGAAAGAGAACATCATGAGGAAACCTGCACTCCCGAGAGTTCTCCGTAATGATCTCAAAGGCGTGTGAAGTCTGCCTGTATGGCTAAACCCTTCTCATATTGAGAGGAGACCCGTGCTCTGTACTGAGCCGGCAATGGGTTGATCATGAATTTGTGTAGAATACTATTTATTCTGTGTAAAAATGGTTTTTTAAAATCCATCATACACAGACTTATCGTAGCATTCCCGTCCTCATTTAAGTTAAGTTTGAGTAGGAGAAAAAATTATATTTAATGTAAACTAAACTGAAAAAAAAAAAAAACTATTTCAGAGCAAAATCTCCTCCGATGCTGTGGCGCGAAGATCTAGACGCGTTACTCTTGAAGCTAGACGAGGTTGAAGAGAAGGAAAGGCAAGACGAGGCTAGCGTTAACAGGAAGGGTTCTAAAGCGTTGGTAAGAACGACATTCTCACTGTGTTATTTATGTTAAATGATATTATAGGTCTTTAAATCTATTAGAGACAAGTATTGTGATCGTCACTCTATCGCTGTCATTCCACGAGAATGGACTTCTAGATTTCAATTGTTACAACTCTTATTTATTTATTTACTATGAACCGCCAGCATAATTACACATATATATGTTACAAAAAATATGCCTCAGGTTCAAAGTACATGTGCAACCCCAATTGCAGTCGCATGCACGAAGCAGTGATAGCCTAGTGGTTAGGGCGTCACCCTCCTAAACAGAGGTCGGCGGTTCGAATCCGGGAACGCACCTCTAACTTTTCGGAGTTATGTGCGTTTTTAAAAATTAAAATATTACTTGCTTCAACAGTGAAGGAAAACCTCGTGAGGAAACCTGCACGCCTGAGAGTACTCCTCAAAGGCGTGTTAAGTCAACCACCACGCTGGCCATGTGCCAATCCGCACATGGCCAGCGTGGTGGACTATGGCCAAACCCTTCTCATATTGAGAGGCGACCCGTGCTCTGTAGTGAGTGGGCAATGGGTTGATCATCATGGTTTTTGTCCCAATATGCATGATGCATCATCATGCATATTGGGACAAAACAGTCTTGCAATAACTATACTAACAAACTAAAAATTAAGATAAAAATTTATTAATATTAAAGAGTCAAAATATTGATACAAGAAAATTAAATAGCCTCTAAAATAACAACAATTGACTATACAACTAACAAGAAAAAACAATCTTACAAATAACTAGGGCCCGATATCTCCCACTGAAGAGTCTAGTGATTTCAGTAATTTATCGTTTTTTTTTTAATTATATGCTACAAGCTAAGGCCTTGACGGCAATTTCACCTGATGATGTGATGTTGCAGTCTAGGATGGTACCGGGCGAATCTGTTAGGGGTATGGTTAGCCCACACTCCTAATTGGTTTCTACGCAACATCGTGCCGGAATGCTAAATCGCTTGGCGACACGTGTTCGTCGGTTATTCATAAAACAAATCGATTGACTTGTCCTTTACTAAAAATTATTTGTATAATTTACTTAACCTTTGTACCTCACAAGGAATGACCTAGATTGGTTCTAACTCTTAACGTTATTAATAAACATTTTTTTTTAATGCTTTCTCTAAGATGGATAGAATAAAGGTGAGGATATTTTACTTATTCCATTCATTTGATTTCGGCGTCATCTTACTATTTTAATAAATTCTATGCATACAAAGTCGCGAGCTGAGCTTGTCGGTAATAAATGTATTAGTATTATTAAAATTAATATTTTTGTATGTATAAACCAAGAACATATTTTCTTTTAGGCTGCCAACAAGAAAAACCGCAAGTCGTTAATGGACATCATACCATCGGAGAATGGGCGTCGCGTCGAGCCGAAGATATCAGAGGATCTCATCAAGAGGATACAGGCAGCTGAAAAAGCAAAGATAAAGAAAGAAGTGAAGAAGGAGTATGACCCTGTGAGCAATCCACACATGGCCAATATAGTGGACTGTGTTGTTTTTTTTATCTCTCTCTCTTTCGGACTCACTATTAGCTGTGCTATTACCCTATTGGTTACCCTATTGGTTGCGACAGCGCAACTGGGCTGTTTGGCGAGCTTCGGAAAGAAGCTCTGCCAGAAGAAATTTTGAGCCCTAGGGCTCGAAGAAATTAAGGGAACGTCTACCTAAGGGCGCCTCCTGTGAGGCCAAACCTTGGCTTAGGCGACGTTTGGGATAACGGGGGGGTCGAACGGTGCGTGGAATATGGCCATACCCTTCTCATATTGAGAGGAGACCCGTGCCCTGTAGTGAACCGGCAATGGGTTGATGATGATGATGAAACTGGTGGTTTATAAGCTCTATGCAACATAAAATCTCATCTGTTCCATAAGTGTTTAAAACATTCATTTTATGACCAGGTATGTTTTTCTTTTGCATCCAGGATGATCCCACGGGCACTAGCCCATCGAGTGCAGAAAAGAAACCCAAAGGACGAGTCAAGAAAGAAAAACCTGAAAAACCTGAGAAACCTGAGAAACTGGACAAATCCGACGGACTTAAACAGACCAAGCTCTCATTCAAGAAGGAACCTAAGAAGGTAAGTCAAGATTTAACCTAAGATGTTATGACCATACTTTGTACTATAAGTGCAATGATTGATATCTTGGAGATGTCTATCAATAAGTTTAAAGTTTTTATAAAGCTTGTAGAAAAATCATATTACGATATTAAGGATTATATAAACGATAAAAAAGCTTGGGTGTGAATTGCTCTATCTCCATGGGTACTATAATTTATTGTTCATTATGTGAGATGGTGATAACAGAAAAAAACCCCGGCTAAGTTCGTTGTAGGCTTCTTCTTAAACCGGGGCGCGTTTGGAACCCTTATAGCTTTAGTTTTAAGTTTACGAATATAGTTATCACCATGAAATAACTACTATGTAAATTATTGACGTGTCAAAAGTGCCCTTTTTAAGGACTATTTGAATAAAGATTATTTTAAATTTGAATTTGATGGATTATCTGATATGTCGTAGTGTTTTTTAGGATTTCGTATCCCTAGTTTCTCAACGGTACCCTGTACTAATTCCTCCGCTGTTCGTCTGTCTACCAGCGAAATTTATCTAATGAAAACTAATAAGAATAACTCTTGCTATAATTTTAAGTGGCATGTGAGATGATGATAACAAAAAGAAAATTTACCTGGCTAAGTTTGTTGCGGGCTTCTTCTTAGACCAGGGCACCTTTGGAACCCTCGCCCAAAACCGTTAGGGGTATGGTAATTTACCTGGCTAAGTTTGTTGCGGGCTTCTTCTTAGACTAGGGCACCTTTGGAACCCTCACCCTGACCTGTTAGGGGTATGGTAAGCCCATATCGCGTCAAAAGTGCCTTTTAAAGGACTATATGAATTTGAAAAAATAAAAAAATAATTGTTATTTGCAGAAGAAGGCGGCCATGAGCGGCAGCAGTTCTGGTGAAATGTCAAATTCAGATGTAGAGATGGTGGAGCCGCCTGCACCCCGCGAACGCGCCACGTCTAGACGAGCGGCCACTAAGGTTAGTTGTACCGCTACGAACTGGGGTTATTACAGTTTTGTTCTCGCTTTAAGAACATAAGTTCGCATAACTGAATGAGAACAATAATTCTAAATAACCATTAAAGTTCTGTTCTGCGAACTCCGGGCTCCGAGCTTTGAAGCATTTAGACCGCACCTTCGTTTAGTTTTAAGATAGACTTAAGTGATTTTAATGTTTGTAATTAATTATTAGACCTTTGAAATTTTGCTTTTTGTGTATAATTGTAATTTGAATTAATGTAATTGTTGTTTTTAATCGTTTTAACTGTAATTTATTTGGATTTTGAAATTTTAAAATTGTAATTTAATTAGCGATTAGTTAGTTATTGTTTTAACCGAAAGTTTGTTTATAAATGACAAGAGTAAAAATTGTAAAAAGTGTGTAAGCTGAATGACTTATATATAAAAATTGAATTTTAAACAATAATAATTCAAAACACGTTAAGATAAACTATTGTTTGAATTTAAATTTAAATGATTATTCCTCGAATATGGTTTTCGGCAAGTCATTATGATAGTATTGGTCCCTTCGTCTTTAGTTTCTGTAGCGTACTGCGCACCGGTAAATGTAGCGTTAATCGATCACTAACTAGGAGGACAGACAACATCAGACAGGTCGTAAGGAGCTGCTGGAAGCAAGCGGCCCAAGACCGCTGGACTTTGGAATTCCCTACGAAAGACCTATGTCCCGCAGTGGACGACAATCGGTTGACGTTATGATGATGGCATGCTCTTCTCTTGTGGCAATAAAACTCCTATCACCATCAGTTAAATAAATCGAGCTTCATTCACAGGTGCAAAAATATAAAGATGGTTCCGAAGACTCGTCCTCAGACTCCGAAGTGGAGTTACTCGACAACAAAGTGGAGTCAGGCGACGAGGCGCCCCGGGTGATGTCCGCTAGCGACGACGACGATGATGACTTCGTCAAGAGGAACGCGCACAAGAAACCCACTGAGATGGACTCTGGTAAATAGTCATTAAATCTTGGACTTTTTATGCACTGCGCGTTCGCTGTACATGGACGCTTTAGGCAACATAAGCACAACATATCCTACGGCCTTTCAGACCACTACATTTGAGGTGATGATTGATGATTTTCATAATAATGATGATGATGAATCCGAGCAGATTTCGATTAGATTAATCATTTTTATTTTTGTATCTATTTATTTTAGTTTTAATATATAAGGCTATATGTTTAATATATATGGATGTATTGTTAGTATTTATGTATATATATTTTTTTAATTATTTAATGTTGTGCCAATGTAACAACCTACCAAGCATCTATACTATTTTCTTTTTGCGTGCGTTGCCTGGAAGAAATCGCTATTTAGCGATAAGGGCGCTAAATTGTACCTACTGGTTATCCGATCTATTGTGCTTGCATCTTGTCTTTATTTTCTGTTGTGTACAATAAATGTGTATTTATTCATTGAATGATTTTGAAATCCAATTACAAAGTTCAAGGTCAAATATTTAAAATGGGCTACTAGTATAAATCCATTTTGTTTATAAAATGTAATATTTATATGTAAATGTAAGATGACGGTCCTAACTACATTAGTAAACTTAAAGCTACGAACCCCCAAATGCCCAAATAAAACTTGCCTAGTGGTTTTTTTATCACCTCCGTGGTGCAGCGCGTGCGCTGTTGCATTTTAAAGTTGGAGGTCCTGGATTCGATTCCCGGCTCGAGTCTGGTCTGGTGGGAGGCTTCGGCCGTGGCTAGTCACCACCCTACCGACAAAGACGTGTCGCCAAGCGATTTAGCGTTCCGGCACGATGTTGTGTAGAAATCAATTAGGAGTATGAGTTTACCATACCCCTAACAGGTTAGCCCGCTACCATCTTAGACCGCATCATCACTTGCCATCAGGTGAGATGCAGTCAAGGGCTAACTTGTGGTGAATAAAAAAAAAAAAAACCATTTTTGGTCTAAGGCAAGTTTATGTGAAGTCAAATAAAAACAAGTGTCTACTCTTCATAGATTGTCTGTTCGACTCCCTAATCGAAGAAACAAAGAAGGAGGAACAACTGAAACCCAAATTCGATACCCAAGAGCCCACTACAATATTGTCAAGTGACGAGGAGCCGCCTTCGCCGCCGAAGAAGAAACCCGCGCCGAAGAGAAAACTAATGAACATGGAGAAAGACAAGAAAGAGGAGAAAGAGCGGGAGAAGCCCAAGAAGAGGCCCATAAAGACAATCCTCAGCCGTGACAGTGATGACGACAGCATATTCGATAGTAAAAAGGTAGGATACTTCATTTATAAAGACACTAGCCGTTGCCAGCGACTTTGTCCGCATTTTTTTTTAATACACTACAAGTTAGCCCTTGACGGCTATGTCACCTTGTGGTAAGTGATGATGATGTCTAGGATGGCAGCGTGCTAACCTGTTAGGAGTATGTTAAATCCACGCTCCTAATTGGTTTCTATGCGACATCGTGCCGGAACGCTAAAATCGCTTGGCGACACGTCTTTGTCGGTAGGGTGGTAACTAGCCACGGCCGAAGCCACCCACCAGACCAGACTCGAGCCGGGAATCGAACCCAGGACCTCTAACTTAATAATGCGACAGCGCACGCACTGCGCCACGGAGGTCGTAATTTGTTGTAGTGTAACTAATTGAGTTAACAAGCCATAAAAATGGTTGTTGATCTGTCACATTTGTATATCATGACGTTTGGTCTTCCATATGAAATGATAGGTTGACTAACTAACTAACATTTACACGACGATAGTTTATATGAAACTTAACATCATCACTTACCATCAGGTGAGATTGCGTTCAAGAAAAGAAAAAATAATTTAAAAGCTTCACACAAATTGAAATATAACATCATCATCATGAACAACCCATTACCGGCTCACTACAGAGCACGGGTCTCCTCTCAATATGAGAAGGGTTTTGGCCAGAGTCCACCACGCTGGCCATGTGCGGATTAGCAGACTTCACGCGCCTTTGAGAACATTATGGAGAACTCTCAGGCGTGCAGGTCTCCTCACGATGTTTTCCTTCACCGTCGAAGCAAGTGATATTTTTTTTTTTTTTTTAAATCACATAACTCCGATAAGTTAGAGGTGCGTGCCAGGATTCGAACCGCCGACCTCTGATTTGGAGGCTGACGCCCTAACCACTAGGCTATCACCGCTATATCGAAATATGTAATGTTTTTCAGGACAAAAAGAAACCCAATCCCAAGAAGAAAGTAAAAAAAATGAGCAGTGACAGCGAGGTTGAAGATGTCACCAGCAGTCCGGTGGCGGCGGCCCGGGGCGGCGGCGGGCGCGCGCGGCAGCTGAAGAAATACAACTTCAGTGATGGTTCCGATTCAGAGTGAAGCTGCCTGGGTAATTCTATGCACCCCCTACCCCCTTACTATTCATAAACGTTGTGTAATGCTCGTGTATAGTTCAATTTTCTGTCTCCCTTCCAAATGCAAAATAAACGATATATAATCTACCAGATTACAACTTAGATTTAAATTTAGGCAATTTTTATATATTAGGCTACTTTTATATTTTTTATTATTTATTATTTACAAAAAACCTGTATACACTCAACAAAAATAATCGACGCGACACCACACTGTTCAATGCGAAATAGAAATGAAAATATCTGGCTTGCTTTCTATAAGAGAGAGAGAGAGACAGACAGAAACGTGCGACGCCGCACAGCTTACAATAACAAAAAGTGTCGTGTCAACTTTTCGTAAGAACTTTTCCGTCTAGCCCCCTTTCACAACGCTCGATAAGGAACTACGTTCCAATAAATAAATAAATAAATAAAATAAATAAACATTCATAATGAAGTCGTAGGACGTGTACTAAATATAAAGAAATGAATAATATACTACACCGATAGACATTATTATAAAAAAATAATGTATTTTTTTTACTTAATTCCACACACTTGTTAGTAAAATAAATATTATATGAAACACCATGTGTGACATAAATCGCATCCTTGGTAAGACAAGAACATATCGACTCAGTCAATCAATCAATTAATAAACAATAAACAGTAAGTATAATTTGCTATATTCCGCCGACAGCCGGGAGATTTGTATAATATAACACCACACAAAATCTTCAAAATGTTGACTTTTCGCGTTTGTGAAGTCAACATCTCCTGAGGATGATCCGGTGTTGGGTCTCTACGTGCGTAGAGGTTCTAGTGGAAGATTTTGTGTGGTGTTATATTGTACAAATCTCCTGGTTGTCGGCGGAATATAGCAAATTATACTTGCTGTTTATTGTTTATCATGGACCTCCGCAAAGTAACGCCTGCGTCTATTCATTAATCAATTAATAATAATATTAATTCAAATAGTCCTTTAAAAGGCACTTTTGACACGTCAATAATTTACATAGTAGTAGTTGTGCGATACGCACATAAATAATTGAAATATCAAGGTCGCTTTTAATCAGTTTATTTGTATAATATACAGATAAGACTTGCGTAGATTTTCGAGTTCACTCTCTTGGTTGCGCATGCGAATAAGTGTGTCGTAAAACGATGGCGCGGTCGCCACCGCGTACTCCGCACCCCCCGGCCCCCGCTCCCACCTCATGATTCATCATGTCCACGCGCGAACAGTAGTTAGATAAGATAAGATAAGATAAATACTCTTGCACACAAATTTTAAAGAAACAACATTACAAAACACTTAACACATAAGTATGCAAAGGCGGTCTTATTGCTTCAGCAATCTCTTCCAGACAACCCTTGGGGAAAGAATTAATTAAAGTATGAGGGTAATGGCGCAATTTTTAAAACATATTATAAAATATCAATAAATATAATATATAAATATATACTTTTATATATAAATAAATATCAATACAAATAAACTATTCATTAATATGGCATTTAGAAAAATAAAACAGTTATAGTGATAACTAAATTCGTACACTTAAAACTAGAGCTATGAAGATTCCAAACGCCGCACCCTTTTCTAAAATGAAGCCCACTACAAACTATAACGTAAATTTTCTTTTTGTTGTCCCTATCTCAGATGCCACTTAAAATTATTTAAGAGCAATACTTGAACAGGAGCAGCATTTATTTATTATTTTTATTTTTTTATTTCTCATTTAAATCGGACATGGAAGCGTCCATACATTTGTTAGTATGTTAGTAACATTTTATCCTTATTGACTATGTTAGTATTGTTATTAATATCATCAGAAATTATTTTTATTTTATTATTATCAAAAACAATAATTTTTATTTTTATTCTATCATTTAGAGCAGGACTTGAATCCCATCTGGTGGTATGTGATTATGCATCCTAAGCCTAATCTAACCTGGCCATCTCTCAACGGTTTCTATGCGATATCGTATTGGAACGATTATATGCTTGGCGGGACAGCACAGCATGGCTTTGTCGGGAGGGGGTAACTAACTATGATCACACTCCAGAGAGTTTTAGTCAATTCCGATAAGTCTCTTTATTTTCGTTTAGTAATAATTATCAAAATATCTTTGTTTTATGATTTTCTTTAATTTTCAGAAGCAGCGGGCATTGGTTGAAATTGATTTTATTGCGTCAGTGAACGAACGCCACACAAAATGGAAGGAAGTACTGTTTTTATACAAAGTTATATGAACATGATGTTTTTATTATTTTGATACGGACACTTTTGTAATATACTTAACAATACGAATACAATACAGTATAATTAAATTAATTATTAATATAGTTAATAAAATTATTATTAGTTTAATGATTAATGTAATTTTTATATTATTTACGTCTGGTACGTTGCGCTCAGAATTGACATAACGGTGAAATTGCGAAATGATATATTTTTCTACTATAATTATTTATATTTTTCTCTGTCATTCCGAAATGTTCTTAATTGTCTCTTTATTTTGTATTTGTATTCTTCTCATTAATTATTATTTTAATGTAATCTTATAACTATTATTTTTCTTAGCCGATAATTCTCAAAGTATCAGCTACAAGACGTACATCATCTTATGTTAGTAAACTTGGCAGTTTTTATCTAATTTGACGTAACTACCGACAAAAACGTGTCGCCAAGCGATTTAGCGTTCCGGCACGATGTCGCGTAGAAACCAATTAGGGGCGTGGGTTTACCATAGTACTAACAGGTCAGCCCGCTACCATCCTAGACAGCATCATTACTTACCACCAGGTGAGATAGCAGTCAAGGGCTAACTTGTAGTGTATAAAAAAAAAAAACGTAGTTTAATAATTTTCGTTTTACGTACTGGAGTGGCATCGTTTTGCCATAGCAAAGAAGCTAAGAGAGCTAGCTGTATTAATTCGATACGGAGGGGCAAACGTACAACTTACGCGATATTTTGTATTGTTAGTTACGCGATATGGATTAATATCAATAAAATACTCGACGATGTGACATTACAGAAGAAAAACAAACATTATCAGTGATAGTGAATACCCATATATATTTACCTCTGCGGTAGAGACGTGAAAATTATTAATAATAATAATAAAAACTATTACACACAAGACAATACAAAACAAGATTAAAAAAAGACATAAAAACGGTGTAAGGGCGGCCTTATCACTGCAAGTGATCTCTTCCAGGCAACCGCTAATATACAGGAAACATTTACCAATATAAAGTGGTCGGTGTACAAAAAAGAGCATAATTAAATTAAATTAAAATGAATACGAAAAAGATGAAATAAGAATTTAAGTAGCCAATATAACTGACAGATAGGTACAATTTTTCCGCCACGAACACTATCTATATAAAGTACATATCAAAGGAAATTCAAAATAAATCTCTATTATATCTATAGCTATATGAATTATACCGTAGACGAATATTTCTCGAGTAAATTAAAATCATAGTTTACTCCAAAAACAATGAAAAACAGACCAAAATGCGTCTCATTTATTATTTATTAGATAATTAAAGTGCAGGCTTTGGAACTAGTAACATAAAGTTAATATAATAGCTTGTATTAAAAAAAATAAGCTCATATCGATTCAAAACTTTAACATGCGATTCTCTATCATAACTACATATATAATATACTGTAGATTTATTTCGGATTTCCTTTACCACATTGCATATTCCATTGCATAACTTTGAACAGTTTTTGCCTTATCTATTTCACTATTTCATTGTTATTATTTAGAAACATACTGTTAGGTAGCATTAAAAAAAATCACATGATTGTCTCGTTTTAAGTTTAATTATATAAAAACTAAACGATATTGTAATGATGTATGATTAATTTGCGATGCACAACTTTATAATTGGGTATTTGAGCCAAATGAGGTTAAAAACTTTGCTGTGGAATTATCAGCAATGGGTGAATAGTTAAGCATAGATTTACATTGACGAAAATATAAAATGCGTAAATTCAGATTGGCGAATATATGAAATTGTGCATACAGGAAGCCCGTTATATAATACTATTTTCATAATAATACTCAGGAATCACTTTTAGTTTCGCGAACTTTTGTTCAAGTATCTACCTACATATGAATAATGTAAAATCTATAAAACACTTGGCATGACACGTCTTTGTCCAGACTAGACTTGCCACAGACTCGCCGGGAATCGTACTCGGGACCTCACAACTTTTTATGTGGGTCTATGTGGATCGAACTCGAGTTTATTGGAGTCGCTTGATGTCTTCAGCGCAAACTTTCAGTAAAGAAAAGAAATTATACAGCCAAAATAACGTTTTTAATCTTAAATAAAATGCATTTAGTTTGGTTACTTTGTGCTTGGAGTGATTTATTAATCAATGTCTAGCCAATTTGAATAATCAATTTAAATTCGCATTATTTAAAATAAATTACGACAAAGACGTGTCGCCAAGCGATTTAGCGTTCCGGCATGATGTCGCGTAGAAACCAATTAAGAGTGTGGGTTTACCATACCCCAACAGGTTAGCCCGCTACCATGTTAGACTGCATCATCACTTACCATCAGGTGAGATTGCAGTCAAGAGCTAACTTGTAGTGTATAAAAAAAAAAAAAAATTATTGAGTACTTTCACTTAGTTCTTACTTTTATTTACTATACTTTTTTCAATGTATTTGGGACACATTTATTTTCTTGAAACAAAAAATCTACACCAAACTTGGTAAGTGGTACTCCAACCCTGTATACCCGATCTTAAAACCACGGCATGTCCCTCTCGTTGGTTTCGTACACTAAACTAGGTAACCTAACTCTTATTTTAATTTATTTTGTTTATAAACGCTGCCCGGGCATTATTTATATTGCCCAATTATTAAATATTCCCACGTGTACATTTGTCTGTCTACAGTATTTCTACCTAACTATACATTTCATCATTTCAGTGGACTATTTCTTTAAAATTTAATTTTTGAGTTTCATTTTACGCTTACAAATTTTTCCAACTATAGTACAAAACGATACTTTTTATTACATGTTGTATGAATAATAAAAAGTACTATAATGACCTTTGGACGTATCAAATGATTGATACAATCCATCCTAACCTTTTAGCCAGTGAACTTTTTTTTAAATTTAAGTTTAAAATTATAATTAAACCTGTTTTTCAATCATTGAACATGGAAATTAAGTAAAATTAAACTACACTTTACTGTACACCACGAAAAAACAAAATCGTGTGGTAAAACAGGTGACCTTATCGCTAAAAGACGATCTACCAGGCAACACACAACATAATAATTTATGATTAGGTTGTACGCTTAAAATAAATACAATACATATAAACACAAATATACATAAATATAAACGATACATGATAAAACATCCCATACATAAATGTACATTTGAGCTTTATTAGGAGATTGGTAAATTTCGCGCGTCGTTTTTTAGTATCATAAACAGCCTTATATCGTCTTCTCTCATTTATTAGAGAGGGTGATAAAGAGCTTGTATTCTTAGAATCCAAGCTCCAATGCGGATTTAATAAGCGAATTTACCCTCCTTTTAAAGTTCGAGTTGGTTCACTACAGCAAATCAAATCAAAAATCAAATAAAAAATAACTTTATTCATATAATTACTAAACTTAGCCGGTTTTTTTTTGTTATCACCATCTCACATAATCATAATAAATTATGGGAGATGGAGCAATTCACACCCAAGCTTTTTTATCGTCTATATAATGGTTAATATCGTAATATGATTTTTCTATGAACTTTCGTTTTATAAAATCTGAACTTATTGATAGACATCTCCAAGATATCAATAGGTAATTAATTATACAGCCAACGCCCTCTATCGAAAACTTGGTCAAATGATCGTTTGTACTAAAAATACTTGGAAGTATTTTTCAAGCTCATTTTATACCTTTATAGTACTTCGATATCATCTGATTGAAGGAATCAGGAACCAATCTGTTGTTAAATGAGAATTTGAGATAAAATGTCTCCATGTCCAAAGGCATATTATATAATTATCACAACTAGTGAAAATTCCCATTCCAAATGTTTGTTACAATATCCGAAAATGGAAACATGTTTTTGTAGTCAATTACTAACATAAACAGAATGTCGAGAAGCGTATGTGAATTATAATAATTATATGAAAATAATGAATTTGTCGTGCGTATTTATTTTTCACATAGTCTGTAGGGCCTTACGTTGTCAGAATCTGGTATTTGATCAATAATCATAAGCTGTAATAGCCTAGCGGTTAGGACGTCGGTGAGGTCGGTGGTTCGATCCCGGGCACACACCTATAACTTTTCAGAGTTATGGGCGTTTTTAAGCAATTAAAATATCAATTGTTTCAACGGTAATGGAAAACATCGTGAGGAAACCTGCATGCCTGAGAGTTTTCCATAATGTTCTCAATGGCATGAAGTCTGCCAATCTGCACATGGCCAGTGTGGTGGACTATGGCCAAACCCTTCTCATATTGAGAGGAGACCCGTGCTCTGTAGTGAGCCGAGAATGGGTTTATCATGATGATCAATTTAGCAAGCAAGTAGCCTGGTAGTTCACCGTTCTATAGACCTGGATACAGTTGTTTTTTTTTTAATTATAAACGTCATACGTGTTTTTTTTTTATATTAAAAACGTCACTTCAAAATCGCTTTTAGCGTTGAATGTATACGCAAACAGGAAAGCAGTGGTTCTTACTAAGAATGTAGACTAAATAATAGATGTTTTCCATAACGGGAAGAATAACCCACGAAATGGTCGATAAGTTTTCATAAGACTTAAAAAAGGGAGCTAAGTTAAGTTAGCAAAATGATAATGTTATGGTGAAATAGTTTTTATAATCTCGATCTAATGATGTAAGGTGCCATAAGGTTTAAAAGCAAATCACTTGCAGTAATCCGTTTTAAAATGCCAAATTTATATACGTTTATATGCAAATTTATATCGATTTGTGGTGTTCAAAATAATGTTTCTATTTAAAATGGTTTAGATTGTATTTTCAGATAGTTTTCAACTCCTCTCTGTATCCAATACTACGCCTATGTGAATAATAAGTATGTAATGTATTTTAATTTATTATTTTGTACGTCATTTTGTACGATCTGACTTGTTAAAACTTAATGTAATTTGTAAATAAATTAATTTTCTAAGTAAAATTGGTATTTTTTTTGTTGTCGACTAAATTTTCCATGACTTCTGCTGGAAAGTTTGACGACCTCCCTGGCGCAGCGCGCGCGCTGTTGCATTATAAAGTTGGACGTCCTGGGTTCGATTCCCGGCTCGAGTCTGGTCTGGTGGTAGGCTGCGGCCGTGGCTAGTTACCACCTTACCGACAAAGGCGTGTCGCCAAGCGATTTAGCGTTCCGGCACGATGTCGTGTAGAAACCAATTTTGAGTATGGCTTTACCATACCCCTAACAGGTTAGCCCGCTACCATCTTAGACTGCATCATCACTAACCATCAGGTGACATTGCCGTCAAGGGCTAACTTGTAGTGGATAAAAAAAAAAGTGATCCCTGATGGGGTGCATCATCCATTGAGAGCGCCCTATGCTTTGTTCGACATCACTGGGTTGCGATAAAAATCAAAACACAAACACTAGAATCGTTTTTTTTTTAATTTATAAATATTCTCCAATTATTGACTTCGCCTTAATATAACTTTAATCTTGTTCGCGATGCGGACCTACAAAAGGTCTTTCAGCAATTTGCTCAGGAGGTTAGCTTATTGTAGCCTCGGCCGAAGCCTCCCATCAGACCAGACTCGAGCCGGGAATCGAACCCAAGACCTCCAACTTAATATTTTTTTTTTATACACCACAAGTTAGCCCTTGACGGCTGTCTCACCTGGTGGCAAGTGATGATGCTGTCTTGGATGGTAGCGGGCTAACCTGTTATGGTAAACCCACACTCCTAATTGGTATCTACGCGACATAGTGCCGGAACGCTCAATCGCTTGGCGACACGTCTTTGTCGGTAGGGTGGTAATGATCCACGGCTGAAGCCTCCCACCAGACCAGAGTCGAGCTGGGAATCGAACCCAGGACCTCCGACTTTATAATACGACAGCGCACGCACTGCGTTACGATCGTCACTTATGGGTTTGACTCGCACTGCCGTATCGTTTCCCAGCTCGAGTCTAGTGTAGTTAGATGCTTCGGTCGCGGGTAGTTACCATTCTACTAGCAAAGATCTAGCAATTTAGCGTTCCGGTATGATGCTGAGTGGAAACCGACTAGCAGGGTTCAGCCTGCAACGCATCTGGCTATTCTGGTGTTGCAGATGTTCATGGACGGTAACCACTTAATATCAGGTGACCCGTTAGCTCGATAGCTTGCGATGGGCCTTATATAAAAAAATCTAGAACCAAGCGTTTTGTCCGAGCTGATTTCTCAGCAATGACATTCTATGTGATACACAGTCATCATGATCAACCCATTACTGGCTCACTACAGAGCACGGGTCTCCTCTCAATATGAGAAAGGTTTGGCCATAGTCCACCATGCTGGCCATGTGCGGATTGGCAGACTTCACACGCCTTTGAGAACATTATGGAGAACTATCAGACGTGCAGGTTTCGTCACGATGTTTTCCTTCACCGTTGAAGCAAGTGATATTTTAATTGCTTAAAAACGCACATAACTCCGAAAAGTTAGAGGTGCGTGCCCGGGTTCGAACCCCCGACCTCGTATTAAGAGGTGGACGTCCTAACCACTAGGCTATCACAGCTACAATGATACACAGTACATCACTTCAAAACGGAGTCCTGAAAGACCCTCAGTAAGGCGACTTATTTGTAGGCAGGTGAAGGTATTTAATAAAAAACGTATAAATTAAAAACATTGTTTTCATTTATTTATGCATTATTAATTATATTAAGTTAGGTAATAAAATAAACTCTGAATTAACTAAGTTTTCCGAATCTCCATTCCAACTAGATTATAATTACATTTTTATTACTTATGTTTTTAATTAACAGGTAAATTAATATGGCATTTTCGAAACAATATATACGTTATTTACAATTAATGTTATAAATTATTGTTACTACAGACAATACAATTAATTGTTTTAATATTAATTGAATGTTAGTAAACACTTTTTATTCCAAGTATCAGCTTGACAATCTGTAAAACTGTCTTTGTTTACAATGAATTTTATTAGTGGAAGCTCCTAAATAAATTTGTACATGTTGACATTATGTCGCATACAAATCTCTTAACCTAACTAAATTGACAAATCATAAGATTAGTCTCATTCCGTGTTGATTGACCAAAAGGATCGGCCAATACCGGTCCAGATGTGGCGTGAGATGGTGTTACCCCTAGAGAAGACCCTCTCAAAAAGCAGACCTTGCCTTAGTACTCCCTGAATCATAACTAAGACGTGACATTATTAGGTCACTGTAAATCAAAATTTATATCCATGCCTTATACTCGACTCTGTTGAACTATTCTGACTTAAGAGATATTTACTCTCATAGGTAATAACTAAAAATTTCATTCTCTATGATTTTCCACAAGTGGTTTTTTTTTCGAGGTATAGGATGCATAAGTTAAGTTAAGTCGACGCATTTTAAAGTGAGGCTTCGGGTCATAAATCATATTTATCGGTCTATTTGGTATCTCGTATTTAGGTTGCAATCTAATAATGATTATATATGCATACCATTCATTTGGGATACTTCTTCGATTAACTTGATATACGTAAAGTTATATTTATTATATATTTGAAATATAGAGGAAATTTTAAAATAATGAATTTGAAATATACAGATATTTGAAGTTAGATATATTATATCGATAACATATCGACATTTAGTTAGACTTACAGAGAAGAAATAGCGCCAATATTCTGGATACAATGCCAATAAATAAATGAACAATGAAATTCAAAATGACAGATAGATTTAAGGATATTTATTATGTTTGTTTAATACATTTAGTAGTTTCATATTCCATAGACCTTTAACTACCTGTAGTTATTCAAAATTATAAGTTTTAGATAGGTTACATTATCGTCAAGTAGGACTTGTTTTATAATGGTTAAATAATATAACTGGTTTACCGGTGCTGGAATGGCGACCCCGCACCGGTAAACGTAGCGTTGGTCGACCCCCAACTAGGTGGACAGACGACATCAGACGAATCGCAGGGAGCCGCTGGAAGCAAGCGGCCCAAGACCGTGAGCATTGGAACTCCCTACAAAAGACCTATGTCCAGCAGTGGACGTCAATCGCTTGATAATGATGATGATGATGAAATAATATAACTAAGGAATATAGACAGTATTCTTTTTTGTATTGTTTTATTTGATAGCTTTAAATATCATCTTTTAAAGTGTAACAAACGATACGAAATCTTCCACAGGAGGAAGTAGCACGAGATGACTTCTTGTCGAGCGAAAAAGAGTGACAGTTAGCGAAGACAAGTGTGTAGTGCCCACTGCAGCGTTAACAATTCATGTAGGCTAATTAGCCAAGTTCGTGGCACTTAGAGGTTATACAACTTTTCCAACCAGGGCCTTATTAATAATATTCATAAACTTTCAATCTAGCTCGTCGTTAACTCCCGAGGTCAGTCAATCTAATCCAAATTTATCAGATAGCGGATAGATACGTCATCCTTCTTCACAGAGAAGGATGGCACTACTAAATTGAATGTGTCATCTAAAGATTTTGGATTACATTGACTATGAATTTCACAAGTAGGTTAATCTTAGTTCGACTTTGTATTCAAATACAAGACCTAGTGATTCGTAGTTGAACGTTTACTTTAGGATAATGAATAGAAGCAGGCGTTACTTTGCGGAAGTCCATGACAAACAATAAACAGCAAGTATAATTTGCTATATTCCGCCGACAACCGGGAGATTTGTATAATATAACACCACACAAAATCCTCCACTAGAACCTCTACGCACGTTTCGACCCGACACCGTTGACACTTGTTGACACTTGTTGACTTCACAAGCGCGAAAAGTAAAGTTTACTTTTCGCGCTTGTGAAGTCAAATCTCCTTAGGATGATCCGGTGTCGGGTCGAAACGTGCGTAGAGGTTCTAGTGGAGGATTTTGTGTGGTGTTATACTATACTAATCTCCCGGTTGTCGGCGGAATATAGCAAATTATACTTGCTGTTTATTGTTTGTTGTTTGTTTACTTTAGGTTTAAGAAACAGATTTATGGCAGACATGTGGGTATTTGTCTCGTTTTAACTGCTTAAGTCTGAGCAAAGTAAAGTTTGTTTACAAATCTTAGCGTAACTCACGCGTGGGTACGTAACTTTAAAGAGGTTAACGAGGACATGAGAGTCTACTTCGGGCTTGTCAGTATGCATTAGCTTAAACCAGAAAAACACTTTAGTACCTACTTAGCTTACTCTCCCTGTCTGAATAGCCTTTAGCACTTTCCCTGTCTGAGTACTTGCCGTTGTCGTATCTATGTCCGTTTTGCCTGTAGGGTTTCTCACTGGCACTGTAGTGTATTTCCGACGGGCCAATGGTTTTGGACCAATGGTGGGTCCAGTAGAAGTCCTCAGGGTGGCGGGGGTAAGGGTTCTCACGGCAGAGCACCACGCAGTAAATGAGACTGCCCACCAGTGTGATAAAGCCGAAGATGAGGAAGACTATACCCAGGATCCTGTAAGAGAAAAAAATTAATTACTCGTTTAGATTCTTAAAAGCAGTGATAGCCTAGTGGTTAGGGCGTCAGCCTCCTAATCAGAGGTCGGCGGTTCGAATCCGGGCACGCACCTCTAACTTTTCGGAGTTATGTGCATTTTTAAACAATTAAAAATATCATTTGCTTCAACGGTGAAGGAAAACATCGTGAGGAAACCTGCTCGCCTGAGAGTTCTCCATAATGTTCTCAAAGGCGTATGAAGTCTGCCAATCCGCACATGGCCAGCGTGGTGGACTATGGCCAAACCCTTCTCATATTGAGAGGAGACCCGTGCTCTGTAGTGAGCCGGTAATGGGTTGTTCATGATGAAGGTTCTTAATACGCATATATCACGACGGGTTATGAGGTCCTGGTAAGATATGGTAATTGTTAGGTAAATTTAGTTTAATTGCTGGCTTTGGCCGTGGCTAATTATACCTATGGGTATGGGGACAAAGACATGCTGCCAAGCGATTTAGCGTTCCGGTACGATGCCGTATAGAAAAAAACCGGTCCTTGACGGATCGCCACACAGAAAGGCTGTCGGACGGACAGACAACGGAGTCTTAAAAAGATTAGGTACTTGATCTCACTGGTGATGCCAACATGTTCAGCAATGTTAACTCGAGACAGTTCATCACCATGATCAACCCATTACCGGCTCACTACAGAGCACGGGTCTCCTCTCAATATGAGAAGGGTTTGGCCATAGTCCACCACGCTGGCCATGTGCGGATTGGCAGACTTCACACGCCTTTGAGAACATTATGGAGAACTCTCAGGCGTGCAGGTTTCCTCACGATGTTTTCCTTTACCGTTGAAGCAAGTGATATTTTAATCGTTTAAAAACGCACATAACTCCGAAAAGTTAGAGGTGCGTGCCCGGATTCGAACTGCCGACCTCTGATTAGGAGGCTGACGCCCTAACCACTGGGCTATCACCGCTTCGAGACAGTTATTGAATAGGAAATAGACCAAAGAAAAAGAATTAAAAAAAAATTGTTACATAATTACGGTCGATTTAATTCAATTACAATAAATATCAACTAAAGATTTCACTTTTTCGTAACAAAAAACTGAGTACTTTGCTGCTGCATTTTTTTTATACACCACAAGTTAGCCCTTGACGGCAATCTCACCTGATGGTGAGTGATGGTGCGGTCTAAGATGGTAGCGGGCTAACCTGTTAGGATTATGGTAAACCCACACTCGCATGGTTTTTACGCGACATCGTGCCAGAACGCTAAATCGCTTGGCGACACGTCTTTGTAGGTAGGGTGGTAACTAGCCACGGCCGAAGCCTCACACCACACCAGACTTGAGCTGGGACCTCCAGCCTTACAATGCGACAACGAGTGCGCTGCGCCACGGGGTCGTCAAACTTACCACTTAGGTTTAGGTTTAAAGATCTTTATTCTCAGAAGAAACAATCTCACTTAATGAGAAATTAATAAAATAAAACAGTTTACAAAAAGAAATAGTAGGCCAAAAGTGGCGTGTTTATAAATTTACACAATGCTTTTTAAGTTTCATTTTGAACGATGCAAATGACTTTTCGCAAAAAATATCTTTGGGTAAGCTATTGTACATTTGTGCACTTAGGTATACATATGAATATAAGTCGTGGAAATATGTTAGTAAATTTTAAGTAACGAGCGGTTAGTTGTGAGTCAGTTTTTCGCTTCTTTATAAAGCACAAAGAGAAACGTAGGAAATTAAGCCATTAATAATATTTTGCTCCACTCAATTCTTAACGTTTCGTGGGAATCGTTCACAGATAAAACACCTTCGAACAAATGTCATATTGTCATCGCAAATTACACTTACCGTTGGACGCAGACTATTTTAAAATGTAAATTGATTTTTAATGTTCTATACAGAATGATTGCGGTTAGGCTAGGTTTAGACGGTGCGATGCGTTGTGCACTGTCGTATGCGAGATTTTATCTACCGATTCTGACACAATAAACATATAGCAATTTACTATATTTAATCTATGTACAACGCAGTTCAGGTTGTGGTGTATTAATTTGTATTTAATTTAATGACACTGATATACCGCAATAAATTGTCTCTACTGGTGTTTTACCTACAGAACGGTTGGCTCATTTATTGACTGCGGTGAATTTTATAGAGATAAGCTTTCCTTTGTATACTTTTATACTTGTGTTTGATATCACAAATTTGGTACATAAATAATAAAAATAAAAAAATAAAATAAAAAAAAATAACTAAAAAAAAATTGAAAGTTTAAACAGATGACAGATGTAAATATACGGTAAACTACTCGTCCGTGTAGATAATTAACTAAGCGTAAACATTCTTCATTCTTTGAATGGACATGAATATGTCACCATATTAGATCGTTAGGAAACTTCCTAAGGGTTCTTGATAATGTTCTCAAAGGAATTTGAAATATACCAATCCGACCAAGTACAGCCAAAAACCCTTCTCTGAGAGACCCTGTATTGGGTCGTTAATGGTACACCATACAAAAGAAAAGCAAAGATTTAAGATAATGTTTTATAATTTTGAGTAATATTTTAAATTAATTTTGAGTATTATCTACAGTGATATACATTTTCATACCATTTTAGATCTTTTTGGTCCGTGAGGTCCTAGCGCTATAGGGTTTTTAGGCAAAAAGTTTAGTCGACATCACAGGAGACCGAAGAGCTGCCAGCTACCTTGGACAATGAATTATTCTAGCTATTCAAAAGGGGAACGCTGCCAGTACCTTCGGAACCTCCCTAAATGGAGTCCTTTAAATAATACATTTTAGGTTTTAAGTTCAATAAAAGGTTTATTTTAAGTATCAGTTGTTATAAATAAATAAATATCTTATCCTTTAAGATCTTTTAAAAACATTTATTTATATTTTTCTCTGTATTTAGTTAAATCTGTGAATTTTAACCATAGTTAACTATTCGATAGAATCACGCATACGAAATACAACAAAGTAAGTTCGTGTACGCTGAACCCAGCTTAAGATACAACACAGTTGTTCGCGGAGGATTCTGTAGAAAGGTTAGTTTGAATGTAAACCGCATTATGATCTCGTTTTCGACACAGTTTACCCACTTCACTCCGTTTTTGAAACGTGGGAACTGTTTATCGATGCAGCGCTGATTCTCTCGAGCTTTTTGCGACCATTTTCATCATAGACCAATCAGAATTGTAACATCTGATCGACGGCTTGGTTTGCATTATTCTCATCAGCATATTTATACATAATAATTTATGTGTGTGTGTGAAGCGGTGATAGCCTAGTGGTTAGGGCGTCAGCCTCCTAATCAGAGGACGGTGGTTCGAATCCAGCCACGCACCTCTAATTTTTCGGAGTTATGTGCGTTTTTAAACAATTAAAATATCACTTGCTTCAACGGTGAAGGAAAACATCTTGAGGAAACCTGCACGCCTGAGAGTTCTCCATAATGTTCTCAAAGCCGTGTAAAGTCTGCCAATCCGCACATGGCCAGCGTGGTGGACTATGGCCGAACCCTTCTCATGTTGAGAGGAGACCCGCGCTCTGTAGTGAGCCGGTAATGGGTTGATCAGGATGATAATGATGATGATGAATTTATTTGCCTGGTTTATAATAGGGGTCAAAGTATGAAATTGCCGTTTTATTGTAATAGGTACTTCGAATTGACATAGAACCTTCATGGTTTGAGATTTTTGAGTGAAACTTTTTTCATACGGTACCGACGTAGTTCTTCTTATAAAAAATGTGCAACATTCGATTATCAATTTTCAGTTGTATTTTTTATTCAGCTTAGACAATAAAGATGGATACTTCGAAAATTCGTGTGATTTTTGAATACGAGTTCCGACGCGGAACTAACAGCTCGCAATATTAATGTTGCGTTTGGAGAGGGGACTGCTAATGAACGATACGATACGATACGAACGAATATAACATTTCATAATAATAATCTTTATTTGTACAACTCAGTACAGCGCAATACAGTGGAATCTTAACCCCTAAACTAGGAAATACCGTATCTTAGGATCCAGTGCCTTCCCATACATTGCATAGTAATAAGAATGACATATCTAGAGCACTTTAAGAAATAAAAATATTTCAGTATGTGTTGAGTTTACAAATTATTACATTAGGGTTTTTATCGGCTTTAAAGTTAAAGTAAAGTTTAACAATTAGTTAAAAATATGGGTTTGTGTGGGTGTGTGTAAATGCGTGCTGCCTATCATTTTGAAACTCATAGAATGTTTTGAACTAAGTATAAATATACATACATTCAAATCTTTACAAAGATTATAATTCCGAAAAGAGAGCGTGATTGAGTTTCACTGGTAGAGTTCAGTGGCAGGAATGGCTTACCAAACAAAGAGGGGTTCGAAGAACTGCAGTACGATGACAAAGCCAAGGGTGACGAGGATCAGGCCGAGGTTCAGCAGCAGCATGAGGCAGCACATGCCCTTCACGTTGGGGCAGAAGGGGTTGGGCGCCGCCATCGCGTCCACCTTCACTCCCGCCTGGAATTAGGACAGTACTTCTTATTCTGAGGTATGCAACTTAAGTGAGGCAATCTAAGCCTCATAAGATCTTATGAATCAAAGTTTTATTAATTTACTTGAATAAAAAATATTGGTGGAGATTTCCTGTTAAGGCTAGCTTATATATGTCGGCGCGAAGAAGTCATCAACTTTATTAAGCGGCTCCAAAAACCTCAAGAATTCAATAATTACCTACATTTTAACTATTGATGATTTTGCTAACACAATTTAGCCAGTAACAATCAATTTTGTACAAGCATGCTTTGTGCTATAAATACGGGCGGTCGATGCCTTTCGCGGGTTCTCTCGCTCGAGACGTCGAACTGTTCGGACCTCTTAGTTATTATCGCAATAAAAGTGTAAACCGGCAAGTTGTGGTTTTAATTACTATGAGCGAAAGTAAACAAAATCGGTCACGATTTTGTTTACGTAGTTACGTCAGTCAGCAATGCTGATGTCACTCTTACAAAAAACAAGTTGGACCCCCTTGACGCGACATATAGAATACAAAACAAATGGCATCTATACTCTTAGTTTGAGAACTCCGTAGCACAGTGCGTACGCTGTCGCATTATAAAGTTGGAGGGTCTGGGTTCGATTCCCGGCTCGAGTCTGGTCTGGTGGGCTGCTTCAGCTGTGTAGTTACTACCCTATCGACAAAGACGTGTCGCCAAACGATTTAGCGTTCCGGCACGATGTCACGTAGACACCAATTAGGAGCGTGGGTTTACCATACTTCTATCAGGATAGTCCGCTACCATTATAGACAGCATCATCACTTACCACTAGATGAGATAGCCGTCAAGGGCTAACTTGTGGTGTATTAAAAAAAAGTCTGAACTAGTAAACGTATCGTTTTAGGTACGGAGTTTATCATTATCGATTACTGGTCGTCGTAAATATTGAACACTGACTACAGAGTTCCCACTAAATTAATCAATCCATCCTAAACTTCACTAAAATAATGCTTTAAAGGCAATTTCATGCGTCAATAACTTGCATAGCAATAAGTTGATGGTGAACAACTAACTAACTTAAAACTAAAGCTATGAATTCCAAACGTGCCCTGGTCTAAGAAGAAGCATACAACAAACTCAGTCGGGTTTTTTTTTATATATACCACACGTTAGCCCTTGACTACATCTCACCTGATGGTAAGTGATGATGCGGTCTAAGATGGTAGCGGGCTAACCTTTTAGGGGTATGGTAAACCCGTACTTAATTGGTTTCTACACGATCATGTGCCGGAATGCTAAATCGCTTGGCGGCACGTCTTTGTCGGTAGGGTGAGTTTTCTTTTGTGTTTTCACCATTCCACTTCCAGCAATCTTATTAGAGCAATATTTACCTAATTACGATGGTACTAAATACGATGATCTAGCTAGATTACCCTGTATAATATACTTTCGACAAGTTTACGTTTTACAAGATTAAGTTTACCTTTCTAGAGACTTTGGAGCGGTGTGTGGAGGCGACGGAGGGCGCCACCGCACTCCGGTACGAGTAGACGCTGCGAGGCGCTCGCGACTGTCGACTGTTAACAAAACGAAATTAATTATAAGAGACAATTAAAAAAAAAACCAGCACTTACAGCCCATGATGGCGTGCAAATTTATGTCCTACCAAGATTTTGTGTTTTTTAAGTTAAATTCAAATTCAAAATAATCTTTATTCAAATAGTCCTTAAAAAGGCACTTTCAAGACGCGTCAATAATTTACATAGTAGTTATTTCATGGTGATAACTATATTCGTAAACTTAAAACTAAAGCTATGTGGTTTCCAAACGCGCCCCGGTCTAAGAAGAAGCCCACAACAAACTTAGCCGGGTTATATTTCTTTAGGCGCGTTATGAAAAAAAAAAAATTTAAGATTTTAATAAAATTAGTTTATAAGATTTTAAGATTTTTAGTTTAGTTTTTTTTTACAAATAATGTCTTCTTTTATTACGCATACTGAGTTAGCCTATAAGTGGAGTGTACAACATTACAAGAGAACTGTAGAATGTGTCCTTAAATTAAGATACACATTACATTGTATACACGTTGGCTTCCTAAAAAATAAATAAATAAAATTATGACAGTGAAATTTTAAGATGTGCGCGCATCACTGTAACACAAAAGTCACAGGTTGAAGCTGTCCGTTGACTTTTTGCCTTCTTGGTCGCACACTTCATTGCTGAAGGTGTCCACATGAAAGTGCCTTCGTCACGTTGGTAACTAAAACTGTCCACTCTGTACGGTCCTCGGCTTTTCTAATAGCGGTTGTAAGCGGGAGGCCAGTGAGTGATTTCACCTGATTAGCCCAGCGACTAGGCGATCGGCCACGCGGTCTTTTCCCTTCCACCTTGCCTACAACTATAAGTTTTTCCAAGTTACTTGGCCACTTTTTTTTTTTTCGGACTGTCCATTAGCTATATAAACCCTATTGGTTGCCACAGCGTAACCGGGCTGTTTGGCGAGCTTTGGAAAGTAGCTCTGCCAGAAGAAATTTTGAGCCCTAGGGCTCGAAGAAACTATGGGAACGACTGCCTAAGGGCGCCTCCTTTGAGGCCGAACCTCGGCTTAGTTGACGTTTGGGATAACGGGGGGTCGGACGTTGAGTGGTCCGTACGTCTCCGAGGACTTGGCCACTACAGCCGTCGGGCAATATGACCAAAATGACCAAATTACCACTTATTAATTCACGAAAAAAAGCTACCAATAAAATAGAATTTGAACCTCTATTAGTCGTGCATGTTGGTACGCTCATCTCTCTGATTATTTTTCATATTTATAATATATATCCACATGTTTCTAGTTTGTTACATTCACAACACGTGTATATATATATTCATGTGTGATATTATGTGATCTTATCCAGGCAACCATTGAACTTTGAAGCCAATAAGTTAGAAGTAAACAGAAGTTGCAAAAGATATATACATACACACAACTAAAAATTAGGAGCGTGGGTTTACCATACTCCTAACAGGTTAATCCGCTACCATCATAGACAGCATCATCACTTACCACGAGGTGAGATAGCCGTCAAGGGCTAACTTGTAGTGTATAAAAAAAAAACCACACTAACTACATGCTACTAAAACATATAAAATAATAACAATACAAATAATATATATACGTGAAATATATAATATATATAAAAACAAATATATGTCCTTACGTCGATAAATATTTTAACAAAATAATATTTGTTTTATATCGGAAATAAAAATTTTAGGTTCACGCTAGGTCAAACGCATTATCGCCTGTATAACAGAGTGACCGTCGAACACAACGGTTGGATAACGTTATGTCACACGACTTCGTGACATCCGATTCGACCTTGACTCGGAACGAATTGAATCGTGACGCGTCCTCTGATTCAATAAGTGTTATTATATATTTGCTAACTGAGTTAGTGACCTGTCTACAATTGGCATCTATTACCTAAGCAGCTAACAACTGCCTCGTCGAATAGAAGCATCAGGAGTTACGGAAGTCCATGGAAAATATATTAGCAAGACCAAGCTATTGGACGTTGTAAGGTCAACATCTAATAAGGATGCTCAAGTGTCGGAGCGAAACGTGCGCGGAGAGCACATTCTGATTGGATGGATTTATGTTTAAGTCCTGGATGAGATTTTTTTTTTTTATTCACCACAAGTTAGCCCTTGACTGCTATCTCAACTGGTGGTCACTTCGTAACTACATTTTATATTAACTGATTCCGAAAATTCTTTTTTTATTAAAATATTCTTTAGAACAGTTAATTTTTGAACATTTGTTTGATTAAAACCTGATGGTAAGTTATGATACGGTCTCATCTCACTCATACTCCTAATTGGTTTCTACACGACATCGTGCCGGAACGCTAAATCGCTTGGCGACACGTCTTTGTCGGTAGGGTGGTAACCAGCCACGGCCGAAGCCTCCCACCAGACCAGACTCTAGCCGGGAATCTAACCCAGCCCTACATTACAAGTTATACACTACAAGTTAGCCCTTGACAGCTATCTCAACTGGTGGTCACTTCGTAACTACATTTTATATTAACTGATTCCGAAAATTCTTTTTTTATTAAAATATTCTTTAGAACAGTTAATTTTTTGGGTTACCCATCCATTTAATTACTGTGATTGAAGTGTCTTATTCCCACATGTTTTTCTAAACCTTTGTTTAATCATTCACAAGCATTTGAATTGACTATATTCCGACCACTAGGTCATTAATGACCTATAATGATATTTAAAGCTATTATTTTGAGCTAACCAATTAAGCGAATTTAAAAAAAAAAAAACTATCAAAGGCCTTAGGTATGAGTTAACGTTAAGGAGTAACTGTCGACGAAATTTATTTTGTATGTTGTATTATTAAAACCTATCATCATCATCATCATCATGAACAACCCATTTCCGGCGGCTCACTACAGAGCACGGGTCTCCTCTTAATATGAGAAGGGTTTGGCCATAGTCCACCTCGCTGGCCATGAGCGGATTGGCAGACTTCACACGCCTTTGAGAACATTATGGAGAACTCTGAAGCGTGCAGGTTTGCCTTCACCGTTGAAGCAAGTGATATTTTTATTTTTTTTTAAACGCAAATAACTCCGAAAAGTTGGAGGTGCGTGCCCGGATTCGAACCGCCGACCTCTGATTAGGACGCTAACGCCCTAACCACTAGGCTATCACCGCTTCACTAGAAACATATACATAAAATAAATAAACATATTAACAACTAAGGTGTTACAGTCACTAGTCTTCTTCTTCTTTGGCCTCGCCTTATCCCGTTACGCGGGGTCGGCCTTTTTTTATCATTCGGCGCCACTAGTATTTTTATAAATTACAAGTGTACGAAACATATAGTATATAGTATTTATATAAATTACAAGTGTACGGGAGCTTTTTAGAGTTTAACCTGAGATTTTCATTCAGGGAAAGTGTTAAAATGAATCACTTATAGCCGATATTGAGGCAAGATTAATAATGCCATTATAATGGGTCGACGTGTAAGTCACCGGAGATTTTAGACGCTAACTCAGCTTTCACGGAAGACTCCTTAATCTAAAACGGACGAACCATAACTAGGTACATGTAAACTGTCAACTAAAACATATTAACTAAAACAAACTACATATATTAATTAGATAAGAAAAAAATTAAGGGGTTATGCAATAAATGATCGTTAAGTTTCTTAAATTATAAAATGCATTCGGAGTTATTAACATAATTATGTAGTTAAGTTTACGAACACCCGTTTGACGACCTCCTTGGCGCAGCGCGTGCGCTGTTGCATTTTAAAGTCGGAGGTCCTGGGTTCGATTCCCGGCTCGAGTCTGGTCTGGTGGGAGGCTTCGGCCGTGGCTAGTTACCACCCTACCGACAAAGACGTGTCGCCAAGCGATTTAGCGTTCCGGCACGATGTCGTGTAGAAACCAATTAGGAGTATGACTTTACCCGTACCCCTAACAGGTTAGCCCGCTACCATCTTAGACCGCATCATCACTTACCATCAGGTGAGATGCAGTCAAGCTAACTGGTGGTGAATAAAAAAAAAACAAAAATATTGTAAAACGATAGAAAAATTTAGTTAGTATATTGTAGAAAGGAGGGTTCCTTTAGGCGGGGCCCGTGCAATTGTCCCATTTTTTCTCTATTATGAGAATAATCCCACAGGTTTGAAAGTTTTTTTATCCTTTGACACTTATTTGTTTGTCCGCCTTCGGATGACTCAGGGTTTTGTGGATCGTTAGTGGATGTCTTATTGGGGATTACTTGGGACTTTCTCTTTGACCTGTCCACCGCACAATGGAGCAATCAAAACATAAATCCAAACACTTGTAAGGATTACAAATAGAATAGGCACTTAATCACAGCAAATCAAAACTTGTGTATTTATAATTTAAATCCAAAAAAAAATCTTTAGTCCTTGACAATATATTTTCTTTGTAAGACAGAGCGTACCAGAGCCGCAGTACCAGTTTTGTTATTTAAAATTCGAGATTTTTATATATAAAAAAATTCATAATAATGACTCCGATACACAGAATACAATAAATAAAATTTTCATTGTTATAAATTTTTTTTTTTAATTTCCCTCTAAAATAGATAGGAACCGAGGTTCAAGTGAGCCTTTGCAAATGATACAGCGGTAAGGTCAATGTCATCGATTAAATAAAATAAAAAAAATAAAATACGAAAGTGCAGTTGCATCATAATTTAAGTTTATTTGCAGTATTTGTGGAAAAACTTGCGGTTTCGGTCCAAAAAGTATGTTTAACTTTTAACAACTTGAATGGGAACCGCGATACATGCTAGCCTAGTATAGGTAACAATGAAAAAAAAATGCACCTAATATGTTATTGAACATTTTGAAATTTCCTGCTCTTTTCGATAGTATAAAATTTGTCTTATCTGTGTTTTTTTACAAAATCACACGTTAATATTATAATTAATACATGTAGGTACCTATAAATCATTTACCTTTAAAAGTTTTCTTAAGGCTCTTAGAAGAAACTTTTTTGTAAATAATGAGATGGTGAATAAAATTTTGTCAATAAAGAAGACTAAAGAAATAGTGTGCAAAACAAACATAACTTTAGTAGTAATCAAAATTACAACATAAAAAATTTATCAACTCCAGTATATTATACAAAGTCAAATTATTATCATGTGAAAGCGAATTATAATCATAGATTAAATTAACAAAACTTGTATCTAAGAGGTCGGCTTTTAACAAAGAAAAACTGTCATCTCGTCATAAATCCGACACAAGTCACCGTGGGTACTCGATGACGATTCCTGGAGACGAAATTATTTAATGGAAGCTCTACCGTCACGGGAATGCTCCAAGGGCTCGAAAAGAGAGTAAATGATGTAACGCAGTCGTGAGAATTTTGTGTTGCACCTATTAAATCCATGCCTTTTTATTTACTTTCTCGATTGGTTTATTTTCTCGTTCAATTTAGTTTTTGTTTAGCGCTGCGTTTTTATTGAATGCACGTTTATTTGTTTGTTGTCCAAGATAGAAGCAGGTAGGCACTTTTACTATCCAAACAGCACGTTCGTGTCGGAATATTCCGACACGACGTCGTGTAGAAACCAATTAGGCGTATGGGTTAACCATGCCCCTAACAGGTGAGCCCGCTACCATCTTGGACCGCATCATCACTTACCATCAGGTGAGATGCCGTCAAGGGCTAAACTTATTTATTTATTTATTAACTAAACTTGTTGTGTATATAAAAAAGAGCTATTAATTATCTTAACAAAGCTAACTATAAATTTGATTTTAAAACTACGCACGAAATGCCCTTTTTATCAACTATTCTAACACTTCCGAATCGGTTATCCAGATTTTTAATTTCCAATAAATTTATAATGTACACATTGCATTTAATTCTTTTTGTGTATAAAGCTTTTTATTTATATAAATCCTTATTAGAAAATGAAATTAAAATTACAAGTAAAGTATAAAGTACGTTACTAAGAAACGTACGTAATTTTCTTACTAAGTTACTAAGAAAACGTAGACACCCTTGAGTAACATTTAACTACATTACTCTAACAGTAACTTGGTATAGTTTAAAACAATGTTAAGGTCATCACCTTAAAAGCTGACTGTGATGGATTTGCCTTTACCCTAAAAGCGTATGTTCAATAATATCTCAAATGACGGCGCATCTCACAAAGGCACCGCTACATCCAGTTAAGGCAGCTTATCTCCAAGATTCGCCTTAATTCCGAGCAACGGATCACGTAACGTGACGGTCAATGCAGATGGTTTCATCAAATGTTACACACGGCGCAAGCTAGCGTTTCGAACGTTGCGTTTTTCATCACTAGGACAATTTTCCTTGTTTGTGGTTAAGTAAGTTTACAGTAAGTTTTTTATATCCAGCGTTCCAAAAATTACACATTAAAAATGTCAAACAGAAATTAAAAGAATATTTTTTGCCTGTGTTGGACGGTTGATTCATTTGTGTCGACCGTCTAACTCAGTTAGGAAATGTTCTTTTCATGCCTAATATGCTTACTCAGTTCCTCTAGTTTTAAGCTGTTAAGTTACAGATTAGCACCGAGGACAAACCTCTTTGGTTTTTTCGGTGCCTTTATGGTATAATTAATTATATTCCTTTTATATTAATAATAAATAAATAAATAAAATATGTTACGTAACATTAATTTTATTCACAAGCTTGATTCGAAGTAGTAGTACTAATGGTGCAATACTCTAAGAGCGCAAATGAAGATTTATTTATCCACGATGGAGCTTGCTGCTATTTTCCACTGTTCTAGTAAAAGACAGACCTACCATGACTGCATATAGATAACGCTTAGTTTAATCTCGGCGATTGAATTTGGTGATGCCGTCTTAAATGGGGGAAATGCCCGCATTACCATGATTTTACAGTTTATATACAAAAACGCTTTTAAATTGCGGTAATGATTTTTTAGTGGGCACAGAAAATATGAATATTTTGAGACAGAGTTTATAACATCATCATTATCATCATCATCAAATTTTCATCATAATTTTATACACAGTTAATGCACGGTTTAGCATTAAAAAAAGGAGCGGTGATAGCCTAGTGGTTAGGGCGTCAGCCTTTTAATCAGAGGTCGGCGGTTCGAATCCGGGCACGCATCTCTAACTTTTCGGAGATATGTGCGTTTTTAAAAATAAAAAAAAAATATATCACTTGCTTCAACGATGAAGGAAAACATCGTGAGTTCTCCATAATTTTCTCAAAAGGCGTGTGATGTCTGCCAATCCGTATGGCCAGCGTAGTGGAGTATAGCCAAATCCTTCTCATATTGAGACGAGAACCCGTGCTCTGTAGTGAGCCGGTAATGGGTTGATCATGTTAGCATTAACTGGGTATAAAATTATGATGATGACAGTCTAGTTATTGGGTGGCTGCAGAAAAAAAGCAGCGTCAAAACCGCTCGTCTATAAAAATCCGCATAAAACAAAACCATCATATTAAACGGCGAGATTGATGGCAAATTACCCATAGAGCATGGTGCAATTGGCGCAACGGTGGATGAGTCATCCACACGCGGCGGTCTATTGCAACATCAACATAGAACACACGGTAATAGATTCGACTCGATTACTTATATTGTCTGGAATGGGGTAATTCAACGGGATTCGACTAATAAACTGCGAGTAAGTATTGGGAAGAAATTTTTCATGTTTACATACAAATAATAGGTCTTTAGGGCTTCGGCCTTGGCTAGTTACCACCCTTTTTACACCCGTTACACAAAGACGTGTCGCCAAGCGATTTAGCGTTCCGGCACGATGTCATGTAGAACCCAATTAGGAGTATGGGTTTACCATATCCCTAACAGGTTAGCTTGCTGCCATCTAAGACAGCACCATCACTTACCATCAGGTGAGATGCCGTTAAGGGCTAACTTAGGTGTATATAAAAAAAAAAGTAATGATGAAGCAAGTATCGTCTCTTTATCATGAAGCTTAGCTGTCACATATGAGATTATGTTTCCACTAATGAGGGAATAATTCGTAGCACAAAATTATAATATAGCGTTTTATACTAAGAATATGTTGCCGATATTGATTCTTTCTACCAATATGTATTGTATTGTTTTGTTTAAACTGTTAAAGTGAATAAGGTACCCACGAGACAGGATTACATAGTGTGGGTACATCGAAAAAAAATTATACCTTGATGTTTTTAATTAAAAAAATATATATTGTATTTTCATTTTCTTCGTCCTGCAAAAGAGGACTGTTTTTCATAAACGTTTCTCTATAAAAATTACAATTTGAGGTCACTTCAGTAGGACAGTTAGGTGCAACAGTTTTTATTTTATTTTTATTTATTTATTAATAAGAAAAACACAAACACGAATAATCAGGATAGCAATGATAGGATGGATACAAAAGGCAGCCTTATCGCTAAGTAGCGATCTCGGCCAGGTAACCCTAGGATTAGGAAAGAAAAAAGAAGAAGAAACCTGCATACGAATAACTAAATACTATTACATAAACCAGATTACATAAATAATATAGCACAGTATTAATTAAACATAAAATAAATATACTAATATATACCTTATAATATAAATAAAGCTGTGATAGCCCAGTGAAGCTGTGATAGCCAAGTGGTTAGGGCGTCAGCCTCCTAATCAGAGATCGGCGGTTCGAATCCAGGCACGCACCTCTAACTTTTAAAAATTAAAATATCACTTGCTTCAACGGTGAAGGAAAACATCGTGAGGAAACCTGCATGCCTGAGAGTTGTCTATAATGTTATCAACGGCGTGTGAAGTCTGCCAATCCGCACATGGCCCGCGTGGTGGACTATGGCCAAACCCTTCTCATATTGAGAGGAGACCCGTGCTCTGTAGTGAGTCGGTAATGGGTTGATCATGATGATGTTGATGAATATAAATAAAAATAAATAATATAATGAAAGTCGTCATTTTTGCGTAAGATAACAGTTGTGAAAAAGAAAAATATAAAGTTAACCTTATCTCGGAGGGTGGTCGATACGCGGCGCTGGTGACGTAGACTTCTGAGCCGGAATCACGCGGCGACCCATTGCTGTGATGCCGTCGACCATTCCTGCGTTCGCCGCCTCCGGCAGGAGACCGCGTCCGCTCGTCTATCGTCTGCAATTAGTGACAAAAGTTATGTTACATTTACAATAACTATAAGTAAGGGTAAGCTATGATGGCCTAGTGGTAAGGACGGCAGCCTCCTAATCAGAGCTCGGGGGTTCGAACCTGGGCACGCACCTATAACATTTCGAAGTTATGTGCGTTTTTGAGCAATTAAAACATCACTTGCTTCAACGGTGAAGGAAAACATCGTGAGGAAACCTGCATGTCTGAGAGTTCTCCATAATGTTTTCAAAGGCGTGTGAAGTCTACCAATCCGCACATGGCCAGCGTGGTGGACTATGGCCAAGCCCTTCTCATATTTTGAGGAGACCCGAGCTCTGTAATGAGCCGAGAATGGATTGATCATGGGAAGAGTATAAGAGCTTTGGGTTACTATGCGGTGATATCAGACTGTATAATTTGGAACTCTATATAAGACAAAGAAATGATGACGAGCTTTGATTGGCTGTTGGAGAGTAGCATCACCATCATCATCACCATACCCGATGAAGCTTTGGTTGAGCCACGCTGGAATTAATTATCAGTTGTTAATCTTTGGGTAATAAGATTATATATTTCGTTATCGGTCGCAACGCGGGTAGTATAAAAACAAAAAAGATAACAGGAGGGTTTTTTCTATACGGCTGTGCATTCAGTGATCTCTTATCTTGTCAGAGAGTAAAAACATGAGTAAATTATATATTCGAATCACAGGCTTACAATAAAATCATATAGAAAGTAAAAAAAAAGCAAAACGAAATAAGGTCGCGAGATAAAGATTATGTTGGATCCATTCCTGAGCTTTGAAAGCTTGAGTTTTACGTGGAAATTTAGGCTAGAGAGTACATTACGTAAACATGAGTAGATTACGTAATATTATTGGTAAAAAAGACATTTTAAACCTTTTGGGGGTTTCTTTTAGATTGTTTTATGACGCGGGTTAATTAGATTAAATAAATTTAAAGTCTCGAATGTTCTTTTTTTATCATTCGAAAATTCGTCGTTCTGGAATTTCCTGAAGGTTTCGCTGAGACGAAAATACCTAACTACTCATATTGTGCTAATCACAAATAGCATATGGCATGCGTTAGAACGCTTACAGACGTTTGATTAGCAATAAAAGTTGTTATGAATCGCATTGTATCGATGCCAGTTCCGAACATTCAATATTACGAATTTAAACTGACAGTTATCGGTTGTGGGCTATCTTGTTGGGTAAGAGCGTTTTATTTAAAACAACGATTAGGATTAGAATTTAGCACCGAGGACAAACCTCTTCGGTTTTTTCGGTGCCGTTATTGTAATATTATTATTTATACTAATAATAAATAAATATAATAAAATAGGTATTCTATATATTTTATATTAGCTTTAGAGTCTTCTTTGATATAAATTTTCGTGTCAACGTGTTTTAACCAAAATTCCTCCGGAACGGCTTGATTTTATGTTTTCGTTAAGTCTGATAGAAGAACGTTAACTATGTTTCTTACCGCTAAATGGATGGTTCTGCACAATTTTTTTTATGATTTGTCATAAAATATACATACAACCCAACATTTTCAATTCAGTAGGTAAGAATGCTATTTCTTGTTAGGTTAGTTCATCAACGATGAACGATGTCGCAGAGAGGCTAGACCTATTCAGTTGTAATCAAAATGAACTCACAAGAGTGAGAGTCGATAAGAGGAGATAAATAAATAAATAAATCATCACTATCACCTAGTGATTGGCAAAGGTGACATCTCAGCATAAGGACAGATTCAAGTGCAGATTCGTGGACTCGACACGCCTATGAGAGCAGAATGAAGAAAAATCTTTGACAGTGTTAGATTACCTAACATAATTATTATTGACTAAGAGGCTAGGCTATTTCCGGAGAACTCAATCAGATTTATATACCCGCAATAACTTGTAGGTTAGGGGGTTAGATAGGTAGGAATTATGCTCCTATCTTAGACTGCATCGTCTTTCATGGCTTACCACGAGGTGAGATTGCAGTCAAGAACTAAATTGCAAGCGGTTCAAAAAAAATTACTGTTTTACAGGTGGATGAATAGATTCGTTGCAAGCAGTTCGAAAAAAAATATTTGTTGGCGGATTTTTTTTTTATACACTACAAGTTAGCCCTTGACGGCTATCTCACCTGGTGGTAAGTGATAATGCAGTCTAGGATGGTAGCGGGCTGACCTGTTTGGAGTATGGTAATCCCACGCTTCTAATTGGTTTCTAGGCGACATCGTGCCGAAACGCTAAAATCGCTTGGCGACGACACGTATTTGTCGGTAGGTGGTAACTAGCCACGGGCGAAGCCTCCCACCAGACCAGACTCGACTTTATAATGCCGTCAGGTCGTCAAAAATGAATTAATGAATGGATTTTCATGTTTCAGTCTTACCGCTATCCGTTTTCCCCTTAGACTGGCCGTTATATTCAACGGCGGTGATAAATCAACACGTACAATTTGGCTGCGGCATACCGTGTGTATTTCCGTGCAATTTTAATCGATTGTAGCTCCGTTTTATGTGTGGTCGAAATAAATCATTGTTTGTTAGCTACGGTGCGACGTTTATTACGTACATGCACTAACTGCGCGGTTTGTTTGTGCTTATATTCACGTAACTATCACTCGGTAAGTATAGTCGCTTGTAGAAAAATCATATTATGATATTAAGGATTATATAAACGATAAAAAAGCTTGGGTGTGAATTGCTCTATCTCCATAGGTACTATAGTTTATTATTAATTTTATTCATTATGTGAGATGGTGATAACGAAATACTAACCATTAATATACTAATGGTATAATTCAAATTCAAATTCAAAATAATCTTTATTCAAATAGTCCTTTAAAAGGCACTTTTGACGCGTCAATAATTTACATAGTAGTGAATTGATGGGGATAACTACATTCGTATCCTTAAAGCTATGAGGGTTCCAAACTCGCCCCGGTCTAAGAAGAAGCCCAGAACAAACTTATCTTAGACACTGTACATTACTATCGCTCTTTGAGCGAGCTGTGCGTGTTTTTATTGAGTTCGCTTGCTTTTGTATACGTCATAATTAGGTGCATATTTGTGTTAATTATAATACTTTAGTATTTAGAAGTTTGCTACCTAAGTCAACTAATTATATAAAAATTGTTATATTTTAACAAAATTGCTGTATAAATCATTGATGAACTTGATTTAAAAGGTATACCAACGAGTATAAGTGCTTAATCTGACAAAATGCTGATAAATACGTACGGTCTGTGTGTACGTAATGCCCCTCAGAAAGTATTAAAATTATCATAATATTTTGCGCTAGTTTCTTGTAAGATTTTTATTTATTTATTAGTTTTTATTTTAATTTAATTTACCCAATTTTATCATTTTGTAACCTTTTTTCGCCTGACATTTTAAATACTTAATAATTATCTAATGTCATAATTAAATTGTAATTTTTTATAAAATATTAATTAAATTTTATTCGGAGATTGTTGGCAATGCTGAGTGTGCCTGTAATGGATACGTTGTAACAGCACCAGCACTAGCTTATTTAGACTGATTTAAAATGTAACATACAACTTGTCGCTGGCATGCCTTATGAATAAATAAATAAAATAAATAAATTAGTCGATCATATTAAATACGCATACCTATTAATGGCAAAATCCTGTCGTATAAGCTATATATATTACGGTACGTTTACGCGTTAGTTAAACACTGCAAACATACAAACAAACCGAATGGGTGTATTGAATAATCTACGTATTGCGGATGTTCGCTGATTTATGCGAAGGAAACAGTCTTGCGTCACTGCTACGGAACGTAAATAACGAATGTCGATCTGTTTTTATGTTTCTATGAATTCGAGTTATGCGTATATAATTAGTAGGTATACCAAGAAAAGCTAGTTTTTAAATTTGTAGCTTTTAACGAGAATAGCCTGATTAATGATATATTTTATCACAAATTATCAAATGAAATTTCTGGGATGTCAGTAAGTTCATAGTATAAAATGTTACCTTGTAGAAAAGTTCTATTGGACAAAAAGGTGGCCTGGAAGAGATCGTTTTAAGTGATAAGGTCGCCTTTTGCTTTTATATTATGTATTTCTTGTTGTTCTCCTTTCAATATGTATGCAATAAATTGTATACATAAATAAATAAATAGTGTGAAAGAAGTGGGCTTCTTAGACCTGGGCGCGATTGGGATCCTCTTAGCTTTAGTTTTAAATTGGCGATCGTAGTTATCACCATCACTTCCCGAATAGAAATAATTAAAAATGTTATAATTATGAATGATACATAGATCCTGTAATAGGTTAATATGAATAAAGCTATTTTGATTTGATTCATTTGATTTGAACTGCCCTAGGCACCATCAATAATAATAAAAATTTAATGGCTCCGAACCTATTGTGTATAAATAGCTGAGTAAACTTAATTAGACGTTTTGAAGTCTCTTTAACAATAAAACCTCATGGATGTGGGTAGCTTAATTATAAATCTGGATTTTTTTTGCCACAGAACTGGCAGCATTGAAGGAATAACTCGGCTAAGTTTTTTGTCTTAGACCGGGGCGAGTTTTGAACCCTCATAGCTTACAAATGTACTTATCACCATTAAATCACTACTATTTATTTATTGACGCGTCAAAGGTGCCTTTTAAAGTACTATTTATTATTTATTTATTGTTTATTTATTTATTATTAATATACAAGGAATATAATTAGTTATTCAATAAAGGCACCGAAAAAACCAAAGAGGTTTGTATTTGATTTTGAATTTGAATAATAAATGATTGATAGAAAAAGGAATGTAAGAAAGAACTTAAATTATTCTCTAATTGACCCAAAAGAAGAAACTCACCGTATATTCCGACAGCGTCCTCTCGGAGGGTGCTCGGTGGCTGTCATTTTCATCCCTCGATGATCTATGCAAGTATCCACCCGAGGAGGGAGAGTCCACCCCAGACCGATGCGTCGCCACATAATGATTGTTCTTAACTTTATTCGCCATCTTGGTTCCTTTACTACGTGACTTGTAAAGACATCTTCACATACATGTAGTCCTGGTATTATGGAATATCTTTAGTATTACCTAATGCATTGCAATTGTAATATTGTTTTTAATTTTGTTTAGTTTTTGGTTGCTTCGATACTTTATACAGCAAATTATTTAGAATTTCATTTAAAAGTTATAGTTTGGATTTCTAAGTCATAATATCTATAATTTTTTTTAATACTCTTTCAAAAAACTATGTTATTTTGATAGAAGTTTTTGTTTTTTAAATGTCTTCACTAAACTTTAAATTGAAATGGAGTGTGTCAGATTAATTTAGGTTGCGATTTCATAACTATTAGGACCATATCATTAGAATGAAATGCTCTCTAAATATTTTCTATTGGGTACGATCTTGTCGCCCCACTGTTGGAATTTAATCAGTAATGCTTTCGATCTTGATTCCACTTGCGCGGCTGTTTGTAGGTCGATGGGCCTGCAACAAAGAAATGATTATATTGCAGTATGATTGAGATGACCATTCAATAAATTTTATAAAATGTGAGAACGGCAGCGTTTAGAAAGCAAATTTAAAAATGACAACCATTTGACTTACAAAAAAGCTAGTTCACAAACATAACATTTTTGGAACGAAGTTCCTTATCGCGCGCTGTGAAAGGGGGCTAGACGGAAAAAATTCTTACGAAAAGTTGTCACGACACTTTTTGTTTGGCGTCGCATGTTTCTCTGTCTGTCTCTCTCTCTCTTATAGAAAGCAAGCCAGATAGTTTCATTTCTATTTCGCATTGAACAGTGTGGTGTCGCCACGATTATTTTTGTTGAGTGTATACAGGTTTTTTGTAAATAATACATAATAAAAAAAAAAAATTATGAATCCTGACAGTGTTTCTGCACAAGTTCCGGATATTGCTGATGGAGTTAGGTAAGTAGAGATTATATACAGATAATAATAAATGCTTTTGTATTTTTAGCAAGTACGCACTATAACCTCTCTTTATTATTGTGCTAACCAAGTCATACGCATTATAATCTCCACATTTTGTGTGTTTAGCAAGTGTACGCGTCATAATTTTAATAAATTCAAAAACAAATCATATTTTAATATCAGTTTATATAACATTATATTTGTTAATAATAAAAAAAAAATATTATAACTTAAATAAAATAAAATTTTATTACAATTCCTTCACTAATTAATCGAACTTCGTTCCATCCGGGTGTCCCTCGACACCTCTCAAGTTTTTTTTTATTTGTTTTATTCTGGAAGCACAGACAAATTATTATATAATATTAAACAGAAAAAGTACTTTTTTGTTCTTTTTCTGTATAATATTATGTAAAAACGAATTAAATAACATGAAAAATATTTCGTTTAGACTTAGATTATTAAAATAAATAGATACATATTATAATTTCTACTAGCCTAGTATTTAGTAAGAGAGAAAAAAAAATCCTGGTAGTTTAATAATATTATTGTTTTCTATATATCTGTCATCATGTGGAGAAGTAAGATTGATAATATTTTCTTTCTCTTTATTTCTCATAAAGCAGTTAAAAATCATGAAACACTACGTACACAAGTGGTATGCAAAGACGTTCTTCTCTCTTAAACATCTCTCTAAATATATAAATGGGCAAATGCATATTTCGGACCAATTGTCTTTAGTTACCTCGATAATAAACTTTGCATAGAAGGCCAATAGTTAAACACCCTTTTCTCTATTTACGTGTTCGATTCTTTAACATTCGACAGAAGGAAAGATAATATTGTATAACTAAACAAACGCAATATAACGCTCAATAATTAGGGGGTAAATTATAACTTAACAAACGCAATATAACGAGGGGGTAAAATAATGAGGGGGTAAATGTGCTGGAATGGCGACTTTACGCTGGAAAACAAGCGTAGTTAATAGAAATCTGTAATCTATACAAATAAATAAAATTAAAGTGTCTGTTTGTAATATTGAAATAACCGTTTTTTTACTACATGCATATGAATATGTATACGGTACATACACCAAAATAACATTTTTTACAATTTTTGTCTGTTTGTCTGTTTGTTCCGGCTAATCTGTGAAATGGCTAGACCGATATTTACGGGACTTTTATTGGCAGGTAGCTGTTGTAATAAGGAGTAACTTAGGCTACATTTATTTTAGAAAAAGTCTTTTATTTTAGAAAAATAAAGTAATGTTGCAATGTCACAGTACTGTCTGTTTAAATCCGGTAATTATTTCAAGTAATTCGGGTTAGTAATCTATTGCTTCGTGATTGAAAGACAAACAAACACACGATAAACTCGACACAGACGAAGTCGCGGGCGTCAGTTAGTACAATATATAGTAGAAATTTCTTATGGCGGTCACCAGCCAATGTTGCTAAGAAATCCCGCTCTTTTCACTGTGCCCTAGGTCATGAGAAAATAAAGGTTTGCTATAAAGACTGTCAAGGAATGCTGTCCCATTTTCCGTCCGAAAATAGTTTATGATATGGTAACACTACCAATACTGAAGTACCCAGAAAATATAGTACAATTGACCTTTTTCCCCGATAACCTTGAGTAAGTAATTTGTGGTCAGGTAGCTACATTGACCTATAGCTCTATTCCATACAATCCACCGTTTTGATCGGAATTCGATTGCAGATATTGTTTTTGCTGGTACGTCCACTCAGGCTTTGTTGGTGGCGATTGTCGGTTCACACGCTCTTGTTCTATTAATAATAATTGCTGCTTTGAGATAAAAGGCGTTGATAGTAACAGTTGTAATAATAATTTGTTTTATCGTTCTATCCAAAAATGTAACTAAGTGGGTAGGTACCCACTGTATAAAAGATGAACGATAAAAAAGTTTGGGTGTGAATTGGTCTCGAAGCTGTGATAGCCTAATGGTCAGTTGTCCGCCTCCTAATCAGAGTTCGGGGTTCGAATCCGGGCACGCACCTCTAACTTTTCAAAGTTGTGTGCCGGCAAGCCGGCAAACCCATTGCCGGCTCATTACAGAGCACGGGTCTCCTCCCAATATGAAAGGGTTTGGCCATAGTCCACCACGCGGGCCATGTGCGGATTTGCAGACTTCACACGCCTTTGAGAATATTATAAAATCTCAGGCTTGCAAGTTTCCTCGCGATGTTTTCCTTCACCGTTGAAGCAAGTGATATTTTAATTGCTTAAAAACGCACATAACTTTGAAAAGTTAGAGGTGCGTGCCCGGATTCGAACCTCCGACCTCTGATTAGGAGGCGGACGCCCTAATCACTAGGCTATCACAGCTTGATTATTTAATGATACGTGTATATTATATATATAATATGATCTAAAGATCTTAGATTGCATCATCATAAGTCAAGGCTTAAATTGTTTTGAAATAAAACATATTATTTAAATATAATATTATATTATATTAATAGATAAGGAACTACCTTCATTATGTTATGCCATAATGAAACTATTATTGAGCGATACAATACCTGTCCATGAATATTAAGGTATTATGTGCTGACGATATTATCATGTTCTTATTGTCGGTGGCTACCTACCCGTACTTGTTAAATGAAAAACAATTATAAAAACAGCCTTTAAATGTCTATAATGATAATTATTGATATAAATAAATGAATTTATGAACACTGCAAATTGTAAGAACTATTCCTAGTGTGATAGGGTTATCACTTTCCATTTACGAAAAAACTTTAAAGTCATGGCTAAGCTAAACCTTTGAGAAATGACAAATATTTTTGATATTACAATTTTGATTTCAATTTATTCAATAATTGCACTCATGGACATCTATCTACTTACACATAATTTAGTTTAAACTACTTGGCTACGCGTTAGGGCGTTGCAATGTTACAATTTACAATTGTTATACATAGTAAAGTTTCAATTATTAGTAACTATAGGAATTACAATAAAATAATAATTAATTAATATGTCATTCAATATTAATTAATTATTATTTTAATTATTGCTTACTTCATAATAACTGTTAAATTTTCATAGTGGTACTTGATAAAATAATTTACATAATGTAATTTGACTAAACTTGAATACTGCAAGAAATCAGAATCTTATCCCTTTAATATTAAGTTTTAAACGTAAGGTCTTGTAAAGAAGTGTCAAATTTGAATTTTGAGGTATAAGTTTTTCTTACTGTCGATGATTTTTGTAATAAAATGGTGAATAAAGTAATTACTTTTACGTTGTAGTGGCTTGACCGATAAAATAATTTTCATAACGTGATACATGAGCTCTTATATATATGTATTCTTTTTGTACCAGATTGGTTATAACAAACATTTATAAAGGAAAGCTTATCTCTTCCAGCTACCCTCAGATGTGAGTAAGTTGTTATAATGTGGAACATGTCAAAAGAGGTATCTGCGTAACGACAAAACTAGACGTACTCATACATAAAAATGAATCATGTATACCTTTTAAAAAAAAGGGTTCCTCTATTTTATTTCTCAACCTTGTCCCAATTCAGCCGTGGATCGCGAATCAGGTTAAACGACAGTCGTCGAGCGTTCAAAATATGGTTCCGTTTTGATGGTGCTTTGAGTTTTAGTGAATACCCACTAGTGTATTAAAATAGCTCTTTGTTGCATACTAGAAATTTATATAGCCTGTACTTGCTTGGTTAGCTTATCTTAATTGCTATAATGTTCGAGGATGAAACTTACATTAGTACTTTTTACATAACTTAGCCTGTAAGTTCCATCTAAGTGGAAATTGTTTTCTTTATGGAACAATAAATGTCTTAAACCAGATCCTTGAACACAAAGTTAAATTTCCATTTAAAAATATACATACAATAAACATTAAATTTGCCTTTACAAGCTTTATGACATTGAAGTCATAGACAAGCAGATCATGATCTGAGTGAACTCACAAGAGTGTCATCATGGATGACATGTTACCGGATTTAAATTTAGGCAATTTTTATATATATATACTTTTATATTAGGCTACTCTAGCAAATTAGGTTTTTATCCTGTTAAGCTAGATTAAGAGGAGATAAATAAATAAATAAATAAATAAATAAATGTATGTTTTTTAATTGTAAGTTTGAATTACCAAACTTTGTTGACAACCCTAATAATGTGTTCGAAGTAATCGTTGATCAATTCGACTCTCTATTAATTTAATCGATTGAGGTCGAGTTGTTAACGCAAGAAACTTGACTGACAGTAAGGACTTGATAATAATGGGAAAGTTTTTATTACTTCATGTGAATTTGCGTTTGTTTCCATCAGAACTAGTCATAAGTTATATGCGAGTTGGTATAACTTATGACTTGTTCTTTGGGCCATTGGGGAGATAGCTCCCACCCAAGTAGTCGTAATCAGTACCTGAACACAGTTTATCATTAACAGCGCCTAGTTCAGTGGTCACCACACATTTGTACACTTGTACCGTCCGACCCCCCTGTTATCCCAAACGTCGTAGAAACCGTGGTTCGGTCTCAAAGGAGGCGCCCTTAGGCAGACGTTTCCTTAGTTTCTTCGAGCCCTAGGGCTCAAAATTTCTTCTGGCAGAGCTTTTTTCCGAAGCTCGCCAAACAGCCCAGTTACGCTGTGGCAACCAATAGGGTTAGCATTAGCATAGACAGTCCGAAAAAAAAGAAAAAATTTGCGCTACTAATTTGTACATGTTTTTTGTACGTACTTACATAGCAATTTCTCAACCTCAAATGTAGTTTTGATAAAGGTACTCTCATTGTGAGAGAAGATCCTTGCCTCGTTTTTTTTACCCTACAAGTTAGCCGGCTATCGCATCTGATGGTAAGTGATGATGCAGTCTAAGATGGTAGATGGCTAACCTGTTAGGGGTATAGTAAACCCCACACTCCTAATTGGTTTCTACGCGACATCGTGCCGGAACGCTAAATCGCTTGACAAAACGTCTTTGTCGGTAGGGTGGTAACTAGCCACGTCTGAAGCCTCCCTCCAGACCAGACTCGAGCCGGGAATCGAACTCAGGACCTCCAACTTTATAATGCGACAGCGCGCGCACTGCGCCACGAAGGTCATGTTGCTGTTAATTGGTCGATAATGATTAGATTAGAAGAATCCTTATTATTATAAGGCTTTTGCTGTAATAACTAATTGGCACTACCTACACAATTTGCAGTTAGGTAACATATAAAGTTAAATAGTTCGAATTTGCGGTAATATATAATTGTTTATACCAACGTACGTAAGAAAGTTTTCGTAGCTCTCAAGATTCACATAATTCTCATTAAAGCCAAAGCACGCTCATGTTTAGTCATGTAATCAATAGACAATCACGGCATTAATCTGGCATGCTGAATTAGTTTAACAAATGATCGGCATTCCATTAGGCAGCGTCGCGAGAAAGTGTCAGTGCATGCATGAAATCTGAATTGCATGTCGTTGCTATACGAGTTAATAGCATGAATATTGAACATTTTGTGCTTACAATCATTAGGTAATGTAAGGAAACGTCTAGTAGTATTCGAGATGTGAGCCTATCGAATGCTTAAAATCAGCTGGATCCAAAAGCATAACAAGAAGGTAATCTTGCAAAATTTGGAAAAGTGTCAGAAATAAAAACTTTCGTGAAAAAAAATCCAGAAATTACAAACTGCCCAATTGAAATTAAATCTGACGTGTGCTCGTGTGCTGTCGCATTATAAAATTGGAGGTCCTGGGTTCGATTCTCACCTCGAGTCTCGTCTGGCGGGAGGCTTCGGCCATACGTTAACCAATCCTATCGACAAAGTCGTGTCGGCAGATGTCGCGTTTATTCAAATTCAAATTCAAATTCAAATTCAAATAATCTTTATTCAAATAGTCCTTTAAAAGGCGCTTTTGACACGTCAATAATTTACAAAGTAGTGATTTGATGGTGATAACTACATTCGTAAACTTAAAACTAAAGCTATGAGGGTTCCAAACGCGTCCCGGTCTAAGAAGAAGCCCACAACAAACTTAGCCAGGTAAATTTTCTTTTTGTTATCACCATCTCACATGCCACTTAAAATTATATTAAGAGCTATCTTATTAGAGCAATATTTCACACCCATGCTTGTTTATCATTTACGTAATCCTTTACACTATAGCCAATATTTAAACCAATTATGTATGAGTTAACCATACCCCTAACAAGGCATCATCACTTACCACCAGATTATAGTGCCTTCCAGGGCTGACTTGTAGTGGAACAAAAAAGTTTTTTTTTATACACCACAAGTTAGCTCTTGCCGGCATCTCACCTTATGGTCTGTGATTATGCAGTTTAAGATGGTAGCAAGCTAACCTTTTAGGGGTATGGTAAACCCATAATCCTAATTGGTTTCTACGCGACATCTTGCCGGAACGCTAAGTCGCTTTGCGACACGTATTTATCGGTAGGGTTGTAACTAGCTACGGCCGCAGCCTGCCAGCGAGCCTCTGGTGGGAACCCGACAAACTCAACACTGATGTGGTAATCGGGTGAACCCGCATTGGTTCGCAGCGTTGTTCGATCTAGGTGAACCGGTAGACATACGACGATGGACTTTCTACGAAAGCGTATTTGGTATAAGATGGTAACGGGCTAAACAGTTAGGTGTAAATAACATAAAATATACACATTGACTTATTCGTATACAATACTTGTCATGATCAACCCATTACCGGCTCACTACAGAGCACGGGTCTCCTCTTAATATGAGAAGGGTTTGGCCATAGTCCACCACGCTGGACATGTGCGGATTGGTAGACTTCACACGCCTTACGCCGCCTAAGTCGGTGATAGCCTAGTGGTTAGGGCGTCAGCCTCCTAATCAGAGGTCGGCGGTTCGAATCCGGGCACGCACCTCTAACTTTTCGGAGTTATGTGCGTTTTTAAACAATTAAAATATCACTTGCTTCAACGGTGAAGGAAAACATCGTAAGGAAACCTGCACGCCTGAGAGTTCTCCATATTGTTCTCAAAGGCGTGTGAAGTCTACCAATCCGCACATGGCCAGCGTGGTGGATTATGGCCAAACCCTTCTCATACTGAGAAGAGACTCGTGCTCTGTAGTGAGCCGGCAATGGGTTGATCATGATGATGATGATGATACACATTAGTAAACTACGATAAGTGAACTGTTAGAAAAGCATTCGCAAGCGACTACTCAGCTTCTGACGCAATAAAAAGAAGATAAAATCAAAGTAGCCTAAAAACACAAGTTTACGGTTGCGCATAAAACAAAGGCGATCGCGATGGTAATCGTTTATGTGACGCAATGATCGAGTTGTAGAATCGATTGCATCGATCAACCTGCCAAATTACTGCAATATTACATAGCTATTATATATTTATTTTAATACGTGTATGTGTTTGTACTCGTGCCTACCTACCTATTTTTATATAGCATTATCTGTGTACATTCTTTCCCACGTAGATGGCTTCTGGAAGAAATCTTTTAAATGATGATCAACCCATTGCCGGCTCACTACATAGCACGTTTTGACGACCACCGTGGCACAGCGCGTGCGCTGTCGCATTATAAAGTTGGAGATCCTGTTCGATTCTAGTCTGGTGGGAGGCTTCGGCCGTGACTAGTTACCACCTTACCGACAAAGACGTGTCGCCAATCGGTTTAGCGTTCCACGACGATGTCGCTTAGAACCCAATTAGGAGCGTGGGTTTGCCATACTCCTAACAGGTTAGCCCGCTACCATCCTAGACAGCATCATCACCAGGTGAGATTACCGTCAAGGGCTAACTTGTAGGGTATAAAAAAAAATTGGCTATAGCCAGTTTCCTTGTTTTCAGAGGATAACATTTTTTTTTCGGACTGACTATTAGCTGTGTTAACCCTATTGGTTGCGACAGCGTAACTGGGCTCAAACTTTCTTCTGGAAGAGCTTCTTTCCGAAGCTCGCAAGAAGAAATGGGCTAGGGCTCGAAGAAACTAAGGGAACGTCTGCTTAAGGACGCCTCCAATGAGACCGAACCTCGGCTTAGGCGACGTTTGGGATAACGGGGGTGCCGGACGGTCAGTGGTCCGTACGTCTCCGAGGCCGTGGATGGAGCCCACGTCCGGATGACGTAAGATAGCGGGGACCTCGTCTTCGCCTTCGAAGACGGTGTGTAGCGTATGATTGTGTGGTAGGTAGTACGAGTATGTTGTCTGTAGTCATCTGATCGTCAGGGTCGTGAAGGAAATGTTTAGGTCTCCTTTTTCGGAGAAGCGCTTAGATCGAGGGAGTAGAATAACAAGTGGACTACCGCAGTACAATGCCAAATGTTAATTGTGTGTTATGTTAATGCTAAGTTTTTAAGTGTTTATAATAGAGTTACATTATTTTATGCCAAATGTAACATCACAAACATTGGTACTGTCACATAACAAAGTGCAGTAAAATGTAATGTTCAATAAACTGTTTTGATGAATCAGTCAATAATGGAAATTTACGCGTACACTTTGCGTAAAGCAGCGCGAAGACGTACACGTTTTGTTACCGAAGCCGTGGTCGCGGTGTCCGGTTACGCAACTGGACGCAGGCGCACGTTTCTACTACTAGTAATAAATAATAGGAAAGTAACATTATGTGCTTATTTTTTTTTATCCATTACAAGTTAACTTGACGGCAACCTCACCTGATGATACTAAAAGTTTAAATAACTTCCAGCAGATAGAATAATTATGTTTAATCGAAATTATATAGTTTATTGCTATCGTGGCTAATCAATGTTATTAACATTATATTCCAAAATTTTGACAACCTAATATTAAAAAAAAATACATATCCCTCTATTTTTACCCCAAATCATTACTGTTGTTTGTTTATTTTTTATTGTAATTCAGAAATATGTATCTTACATGAGTTAAACACAATTATTTTATATATTTAAAGAGATATATATAATGTTATTTTTGGTTTAACATAATTATAATATAATGCCCCGTATTATTACAAGTTTTATGGTTTAATTAATTGGAGAAGAATGCTAAATTTCCCATATGAATAACTTCAACATGTACAGTGTGGTACATACCACATAAAAATTTTGTAATGAGAGTAAAATACTCTCATTACAAAATTTTTATGAATTTTTATGTATTAACGAACATGCATGATAAAATGTATAAGAGCACTTGGTATCAGGCACCGCACAAACGTAGACACTTTTTGTGGCCGACACTAGACACCATAAGAGACATTTGTTGCAGTGTCTATTACGGTAATTTAACACAGTCACTAGATATCACAGCACAAGCAATTAATTGGAGTCTCACTTTAATAATGTCGTATGAAAGGTTTGTAATATTCGATACTGATTTATCAACGAATTAAAAAATACAATTCGTGTGTTCGCTTTACAAACGTGTACTCCTGATAACGCCATTGCATGTTTCTACTACTTCTACTTGGAAACACTATTTGACTCGCTATTCGCTAAGCGATAAACCGTCATACTGTATGAGACAGATCATAAGATGCTTGGTCTCAATTTTTTATATAACCGTATATATGCTTCGTATTCCATATTTCTCACTGTTTTATGGCTTTATCTACTTTAACTGAGCTCGTGAACGTCAATAGTTTATTTAACTAACGTTGTTTGCCGGCTAAGTTTGTTGTGGGCTTCTTCTTAGACCGGGGCGCGTTTGGAGCCCTCATAGCTTTAGTTTTAAGTTTACGAATATAGTTATCACCATGAAATAACTACTATGTAAATTATTGACGCGATTGCCTTTTTAAGGACTATTTGAATAAAGATTATTTTGAATTTGAATTTGAATTTGATAATGTTGCTGCGTCGACGCTCAGCCTTAGCTTATCAAACAAAAGAGTCGGATTCCTTATACAAGTATTTAACAATCCCCAATGGCGATAAACTGAGCATTTAATAGGTAATTGTTTATGAGTCTAAAGCCTAAACGCAGACTTAGCGTAGTATGTTAATAGTTGTTGAATGGACTAGAAAGTTGTAAAGTGGCGTCTGAATTTTGAAAGTATAGAATTGCAAACTGAACGGCCCATTGTTGGGTAGTATCACATAAATGGCGTTGACGGCGTAGTGTTCGGTACAAGCTGTAGACTGCGCGATTTCGTGGCACTGGAGCTCCAAGAGTAGCAAAAGCTTCCGGAATGACATGTTTTTGGATGTACTGTGGGGTTGTGTAGTAGTATCGGATAAGAAGGACTAGCTCTTTATGTTATTTAAATGTAATATTTATTTATAGTATGTCATTAACTTAAAATTAAGAATTGTATTTATTTGTATTCATCCAATCAATCGATCATAATCTTTATACAAACAATCCTTTAAAAGGCACTTTTTTACGCGACGATAATTTACATATTAGTGAGTTGATGGTGATCACTACATTCGTAAACAACCACACACACTGGTCTAAGAAGATGCCTACAACAAATAATCATGAGCATGCAGCCATCGTTAAATTTATTTACTCATAGTCGCTCAGCTTTGCATGGATTTACTGATTATAAATCAAGAGTATAAGAATCAAGAGTGTATAAATTTAAGATTAGAAAATACATTAATTAATATTACATTATAATTTTGTGTGTGATAATTATAGTTATAAAAAGAAAATCTAACGACGCCAGAAAAACATTTTTATTTCTGAAATACCCAGTGCCGGCATTTGCGTTTTGTATCAGTACTCATATGAAAAGCTTGCATTATTGTTTTTTGTATCAAAAAATAAACGCATTATAAAGTATTCATTATAAAGTTATATTTCAATTATCAGGTCTTTTAATGCTTTTATTGTCATTCTGAACCAATGATGTTTTTATTCTGCTAAAGTTTCTGTTCCTAAACTTTATTATTATTAAGGAATACTTGAAAACGACTATACTATTGTGAGTGTGCGAATCTTTGAGGGTTGAAAACGCTATCGTTCGTCACTTACACTGAACTAAGGGCTCATATTTCTAAACGACCTATTGTTTTTCGCTAGGTGTTTCTGCGGTTTTTCTCCGTGAGATTCTAATGCTGTGTAACAGTGAATTCATGACCATGAGCAGCATTTTCTTCGTTATTTCCACTACGATAGCCTATATTTTTCTAGTAACATCCTTAGCATAACGAAATTATATATGAGGGTCAGAGCTATGAAGCCTTATGAAACAGTGCGTTTAGTCGAATCCATTAAATCCTTTTTCTATGGCAGAAGATGTTGAAAGGCTAAAGAAATGAGTATGAAAATGAAGAGCTCGATTTAAACCACTGAATTTTCATTAACAATAATTTTGAATATCTTTTTGATCAGAATCCACTATTTATTTATTATACACATTATAATACGTACCTAATCAATTCAAGTAAAATATTAACATATCTCTTGAACATTTGCGATGGGTACAGCCGTAAAGGATGTTCGGTTATTACGCCGAACAAGCTAAAGGCCAGGCCGGGATTATTAGAATAAATCGGCGATTTCTATACACCTCTCCATAATACGACCACGCCTAGGATCTGTTGCGGGCCGAGTCCGCTCCATACGCGGAAGTCGTTGCAATAATGTTATATTATAATAATATTATATTTATATAAATGTATGTAGATACATGATCGTTGGTTTAAGAAGTAAGGCTGAGATCTGCCCAGCGAACTTTGACTTTGTTCAGCAAAAGTTAATTTTAAAGCGAGACAGATTTACGAGTATGTCAGACGTAACTTTTATGTCGTTTTCTTAATAAAGAGGTGATCTAGGCCTAAAGTTACTACTAACTACAACTTATTTGGAGTTTACTCTTTACTTAAGTCGATTTTCATATAAGGTCCTCCCTATGAATTTTTTTTTAAATCCACTATTAATTAACCCTTGACGGCAATCTCAACTGATGGTAAGTGATGATGCAGTCTAAGATGGAGGCGGGCTAACCTGTTAGGGGTATGGTAAACCCATAACTCTTAATTGGTTTCTACACGACATTGTGCCGGAATGCTAAATGGCGGCGCACCAGACCGGACGCGAGCCGGGAATCGAACCCAGGCCTTCTAACTTTATGATGTGACAGCGCGCTGCGCCACGGAGGTCGACAAACATATGAGCAGTAAAATCTACTGAACGAAGGACCTCGTTACGTTTTTATGCGGAAAGTATTCTGCGCAGCTGTCACTTTCCAGGTGTGAGTATTAAGACGTGCATATGATGACGGATTGACAACGCAATTAACAGACGCCTTTTTAGGTATTTTCATTGATTTTTTTACTTATCATATGATATGGTATTTATTAATCTTTTTATTAGACTAGTAAAAAGTCTTCTCTATGAGGCCTTTTTTGTGGCTAAATTGACAGTCGATCTGAAAGACTAACCCACAAACCCTGCCGGAAGCGATGCAGTTCTACGTTGCTTCCGGAGAAGATGCGTAAACGCATTTCCAAGCGTTAAAATGGCTTTGTTAGAGGCAAAAGCTACATTATGTGTTTTATTAGAAAATTCAAATTTAAATTTCAAATTCAAATTCAAATAATCTTTATTCAAATAGTCTTTTAAAAGGCGCTTTTGACGCGTCAATAATTTACATACTAATGATTTGATGGTGATAACTACATTCGTAAACTTAAAACTAAAGCTATGAGGATTCCAAACGCGCCCCGGTCTAAGAAGAATTCCACAACAAACTTAGCCATGTAAATTTTCTTTTGTTATCACCATCTCACATGCCACTTAAAATTATATTAAGAACTATCTTATTAGAGCAATATTTCACACCCATGCTTGTTTATCATTTACATAATCCTTTACACTATAATAGTACTTTACTATAAACGCTAACATATTTGTGGTTAGTAAAATTTTAAAATGGTATGAATGGTTACCACATACCATTTAGGTTGATTCCCCGAAGTAAATTGCTGTTTAACGTCAATATTATGACAGTATGACAATAAAGTTTACAAAATGTTTTTTTATTAAGTTTTCCAACGATTTGTTTCGACCAAACCTGTAAACACAGGTGGGGTATTAACCGACTAATGAGAATATGACCCTGCCTGCCAATGACCCATCGACCGAAAGGCATGTCTGAATTTAGCATTTTATAACCTCGGAAGCCATTACATTTGCATACCCGCGCAAAGTTTACAATGCGTTCGAAAAACCAAATGGGATTAATTTGAATACAGTGCAAGATCGCTCTCTCAAGAGAATTCATGGCGTTCTAGTGTGGTATACATTTTCTTATTTGGTTATAGCTATAGTATAGAAACGGTGATAGCCTAGTGGTTAGGGCGTCAGCCTCTTAATCCGAGGTCGGCGGTTCGAATCCAGGCATGCACCTCTAACTTTTCGGAGTTATGTGCGTCTTAAAAAAATTAAAATATCACTTGCTTAAACGGTGAAGGAAAACATCGTGAGGAAACCTGCACGCCTGAGAGCTCCATAATGTTCTCAAAGGCGTGTGAAGTCTGCCAATCCGCACATGGCCCGCGTGGTGGACTATGGTCAAACCCTTCTCATTGAGAGGAGACCCGTGCTCTGTAGTGAGCCGGTAATGGGTTGTTCATGATGATGATGATAGTATAGAAGGTTTTGACCCATATGTGGTTTTGTACTATGTAGGCATATATTTATTGTATTGAGCAGTGATACCAAGAATAAGTTACTATTTATGAAAGGGCCTTAGATCTTTCATCTTGAGGAAACTGCACGCCTGAGAGTTCTCCATAATGTTCTCAAAGGCGTGTGAAGTCTGCCAATCCCCACTTGGCCCGCTTGGTGGACTATGGCCAAACCCTTCTCATATTGGGAGAAGTCCCGTGCTCTGTAGTGAGCCGGCAATGGGTTGATCATGAGGCAGTTCCAATGTCCACAGTTGGCGCCGCTTGTATCCAGCGGCTCACTGCGACTCGTCTGATGTCGTCTGTCCACCTAGTTGAGGGTCGACCAACGCTTCGTTTACCGGTGCGGAGTCGCCATTCCAGCTCCTTGTTCCAGCTTGTTTATATTAAGGTGCATTCCATTTAAATATTGTAATGTATCCATATTGAATAGCCATTGAAACTTGGGATACGATAGCCATATTAATTGCACTAAACAATTACAATGACCCGACCTAAGCGCTCCTCTCCGAAAGAGGAGGCCTAAACATATCCTTCATGACCCTGACGATCAGATGACTACTGACAACATACCCGTACCACCTACCACACAATCATACGCTACACACCGTCCCCGCTATCTTACGTCATCCGCACGTGGGCTCTATCCACGGCCTCGGAGACGTACGGACCACTCATCGTCCGACCCTCCCGTTATCCCAAACGTCGCCTAAGCCGAGGTTCGGCTTCAAAGGAGGCGCCCTTAGGCAGTAGTTCCCTTAGTTTCTTCGAGCCCTAAGGCTAAAAATTTCTTCTGGCAGAGCTTCTTTCCGGAGCTCGCTAAACAGCCCGGTTACACTGTCGCAACCAATAGGGTTTGTACAGCTAATAGACAGTCCGAAAAAAAAAATCAATGACGTTTTGGCAGTCGCATTCATTCAGTGTACCGTGTAAGCTAAGTTGATAAGTAGACGACCACAAACAACGTTCCCTGGAGAGACAATATTCGAAATGAAACATTATTTCTCACACAGGAGAGAAGAATAAAAACTTAAATCTACCCACTGTCCTAGTATATGCAAGGCTATTTTCAGTTTTGCTTGGTAAAAACTTCCCGATATAACGCACTTGACACCTCTTGTTTAACGAGCTATGATATCACCGCGCATAATTAAAAATAATTGGTTTTTAACACAGAAGATCTAATCAAGTGTCATCATTGTGATATCATCATGTTATCATCAAACAAGTTTACTAAAGAATATACGCAGTGCCGTGGAAAAACACATTTCGCATATTTTATTCGTATCGCTACCCGAAGTATTATTATCGGGTTAAAGTGAAAGACATTATTAAAAAATTTTTAGTACCTACTTAAAGTCTATTTAATGACCGGCCAGTTTTATTCGGCGTTTCACAATCTTACTTTGCATTTGAAGTTAGTTTTGTGAAAAGACGTAATTTGGATTTTAATTGCACCTCTATTTTGGGTATTTAAATTGACTTATTCCAGAGCTTTCCCGAAAATTGAAAACAATGGCTTATTTCGAAGTCCTGGAAAACGGTGGTTTATCATGCATGCTGGCTTCTCTCTTTGACATTTGATTGATTCATCATTATTATTATCTCACGGAAATCTATGATGCGGCTTGCGTTCTCGTTTTTTATACAGAACATAAACGTTTTATTTTTCTCTTTTTATGGCATTACACAGATTAGCCAATGTCAAGTTTATAGAAATGGAGAATTGAAGTTAGGGAAATTTGGTGGGAAACTTCGGACTCGGCGGACGCGGCTCCCTCAAACCTTTCCCAAATTAATTCATGTTAACCATTCAAAAAACTAGCCACTACACAAACGACACCAAAACTATAATGTCCACGACACAACCAACACCAATCCTTTTCAAGATTAGCCAACAAACATAAATTCAAGAAAAGCGTGGGAAAACCGCGCCCGCCGAATACGGTCTCCCGCTTTCTCAGGGATTATTAAAACCTCAACGTAAACATTTGTAACAATGTCTAAGATATTTCCTATAGATTAAAAATAAAAACAGTCTGGCATCTTAACCTATCGGCTATTTTTTACCTTCTAATTCTACCCAATTACTTACTAGAAATCTTTAAACGCAAAGACGAATGTTCCATAGTCCTTTTCTTCAATGACCTTAATAGCTCCTGTTGGGACCATTAAGATATGGATCTCTAAACCAAGTTAATTTTACGTACCCTATTACATTGATGACCTCTAAAACATAATTGGATTGAGACGTCAAAAGAAGTTAATACTCTTGAGAGCCAAAAAATGAGATTGACGTGACTGATTGCCACATGTGCTTTAGGATTCAACTCCCCAAAGATAAAAACGGTAGAAGAAAACGTACCTTTGGTCCAACAGAACAGTTACCCTTGGGAAAGTTAGACTTCAACATGATCAACCCATTACCGGCTCACTACAGAGCACGGGTTTCCCCCTCAATATGAGAAGGGTTTGGCCATAGTCCACCACGCTGGCCATGTGCGGATCGGCAGACTTCACACGCCTTTAAGAACATTATGGAGAACTCTCAGGCGTGCAGGTTTCCTCACGATGTTTGCCTTCACCGTTGAAGCAAGTGATATTTTAATTATTTAAAAAAGCACATAACTCCGAAAAGTTGAGGTGTGCTCGGATTCGAACCGCCGACTTCTGATTAGGAGGCTGACACCCTAACCACTAGGCTATCACCGCTTCAAGGTCGACTTAACATTTATTTATTTATTCAATAATTGCACTCATGCACATCTACTCGTATCTTACACATAATATAGTTAGACTACATGAGGCCCCGTCAGGGCTTTGCAATCTACAATTATTTTACATAGTATTTATTTCGTTTCGTTTGGAAACAAAAGTTCAACTATTGGAATTGCTATAAAATAATAATCAATTAATATGTCATTCAATATGTCAAAATGGTTCATCAGATTAATTAAGTCATGAGTCATAGCACTGTCACATTTAGTTATAAATACATCCTAGATTATTAAATTGTACTCACATAACATAATACTATAATTATATGGTAATATAACAATTATTTCGGATCATAGGCTGATGTTTGCTCCTCATGCTTTGGTATCGAAACATGCATAGAGATCTGAATGCGGTGGTGTAAGTAAGGAAGAATTAAAAATTGCACCATTCAGATTTGCCTGGTTCTAAGTGAGATTTTGTTATCTGTTCATTAGCTCACCGAGGCATCTGTTATTGCCACACTTTTTTTTTAAATTTAATAATATAGATTATCTATATCATTTCAAGTTACTGTTTCAACGTATTTAATTAGTTCACATTCAGAACTCTTCACTCCAGTGAGGACTTGCACTTCACCTTTATTTTTTCAGTGTTTGCTTAAACATGTTGGTCTCTTGTAATGTTTTTTATTTAAGTTGATCGTCAAACGTGTTAATTACGTATGTATGAGTACGTTTCTCGGTAACATCTATTTTTGGCTACTGTAGAGTATTAAGTGTATATTTGTTTTCAACTACCTCGTCGTTTAGTAATTTTGAACACGGATCACAAGATAGCTTCGATGCCCGGCTAAGCCTGATAGCTTTAGCTTACGAATGTAGTTATCACCATCAATAATCAAGTAAGACTATCTATTACAGCATTAAAGGTATAAATTGAATTATTTAGATGTAAGGCAGATTTTAAGGTTGTGCATGCTGTGGTCATTTCTAGAAAGTCACTATCTCGTGTTTGTTCTTCTGAAATGTTTTTTGTTGTTTTTTTTTATATAGTGACTAGTTTAATGATCCAATAAAAATAAAAAATAAAATAAAATAAATAAAAATCAACTCCACGCCACGTATAACCTTAATCCTTTCAAGGGAAGGGTGAATAGGCATTTTCTAGGCAAGCGCGCTCCAACCTAGACCTCATCAGTGCCTTCTGGTACTGATTGTCGTCAAGCGCAAACCTATATTTAAAAAAAACTCACTACTATGTAAGTTATGACGCGTCAAAAGTGATTTGAAGAAAGCTTATGATTGATTGATTAGGTCGAAAATATAGATAGGTATTAGAAGTGCGATGTACTTCTTAGGTTTCCTTGGATCCACTGTGCAGATGCCGGGTCCATTGCAGGCGGAGCAGCTTCCACTTTCGACTAGAGCATTCATTTAAGAGCCTCCTTGCGATGTGATCAGCGCTCTCCTGCACTGCTCGTGCTTCTTTCCCTGCCAAGCCTTTTGTTAGGAACCTGATCTCGCAGCTTTACTAACAGCTTGTTTCGCCAAGACGTCTTTTAGTAGGCTATGAAGGAGAGGGTGAAAAGCACGCTAAATTACTTCTTCTACGAGGAAAGCTTGTGCATGACAATAGAAAACCAAGTTACGCTGAAGTTACGTGTGTCAACTTGAAACATAATTAACTGGCGGTTCAGATTTTCTGCAACGATTTACAACTTTTAGATAAAACTGACGATAAGTTTCATTGAGAAGTCGTGATGGCATTAGAATATTTCACCAAGTTTTATGGGACGTTTACCCTTGGCCTGCACGTAACCGCAAACTCCGAGCATTTTTTGTTATGTTACCTTTGTAACGTTCGCGTTATCATGAGCGTTTAATCCGTTATAATACCAAAATGACATCGCCTGATTTTGTTTTGGATTATGAATAAATCCACAGGAATCGCAGACTAGAGTGAACATTTTTACAACATCGAAGTAGGCTTCGATAAAGCTATTTTTTCACTAAATTTTGTCAAGATCAGTTTTTCTTTTAGGACGTACATAAATAAAAAAATTTATATCTTAAATTTATTTATATTATATGTATTTATTTATAATTTTATTCCTCAGACGCGATTTCTTTATGGTATATAAAGTATCCAAATATAGCTAGATGATTCAAGATGCAAGTTAAATATAATCCCAGCTATCTCAGCTGAAATTTATTGTATATCATATGTATTTCTAACGAGTATTAGCTGTGCGTATAATCTTAATTTTTCACGCTAGATTAAGAATTAAATAAATCTATGTATTTTTTTTCTTTTTTTTCTATCAGAATGAAATATAGTATAAAAACTACTCGTACGTTCTATCTTTAGTCATAAGTGCAGAATCAATTTTAACGAAGCGATAATAATAAATAATATCACACACTGGTTCGTATTTAAACTTGTTTCGGATAAGGGTACGAGGCAATGACAGCGTAATGTCAGTGGAATCATACAATTTAACACTAAAGGTTGAATTTGAGTGTGTCCCAGCCACACCTAAGTGGTCCGCTACATTTCGCAAGGTATAAAGATAAATTATTACTTTATGCGTGGTAAATACATATTTGAAGAAGCTTGTATGACTACCAGGATTAATGAATTAATTAATACGCTTTTATTCTTCACTACAGATAATAGATACAAAATGCGAATAAAGTGGGTGGTTAGACAAAAGATACAATAGGAAAAGGCGGGAAACTTCGTATATCGAGGGTGCGGTTTTTTCACGCTTTTCTTGAATTAATGTTTGTTGGCTAATTTTGAAAAGGACTGGTGTTGGTTGTGTCGTGGACAATTTTGGTGTCGTTTGTGTAGTGGCTAGTTTTCTGAATGGTTAAAAGGTATTAATTTGGGAAAGGTTTAAGGGATCCGCGTCCGCAGAGTGCAAAGTTTCCCGCCATTTCTCCCTAACTTCTACATTGCTATAAAATTGACATTGGCTAGCCTGTGCAAAGCCATAAAAAGAGAGAACTAATAAAATAATAAACTTGACATTGGCTAATCTGTGTAAAGCCATAAAACGAAAAAAAAAAAAACAATACTCCCCGAACGTCTACCAGCCGCCCTCGCTTTAGCAAGGGGGCTGCCCTAGACCTATCATATCGTACGTACATATCAATTCATTATTGTTATTAATAAATTATCTACGCAAGCACGCCCCGATGGGGTCTGATTTGGCTAATAAATTGTGTGTTGAACACGTCAATGTGCAACTTCTTGTTCAGGTCTAAAGTAAGTCAGATAACGGCTTCCTCACTATATCACCCTTGTAGGTTTAGCATAGGTAAAGTGTCACCTTGTGACGTTGGATGATCACAATCCGTGAGCTAATGATACATAATTCTAGTTTAATTCACCCACAAGACAAATGACGGTCGAGAGACGGCGCTGGTTCGACGATTTCGTTGGTACAGCGGGTACCACATGGATGAGGTTGACGAGATATATACGAGGATGGACGAGGCCTATGCCCCAATGTAAAAACACTTTACTTTTCTCGCTTGTGAAGTCAACATCTCCTGAGGTTGATCCGGTGTCGGATCGAAACGTGCGTAGAGGTTCTAGTGGAAGATTTTGTGTGGTGCTATATTACACAAATCTCCCGGCTGTCGGCGGAATATAGCAAATTACACTTGCTGTTTATTGTTTATCATGGACTTCCGCAAAGTAACGCCTGCTTCTATTCATTACTTTTCTTTTTGACGCAAAAATAACCTAGTACCTATTTTGAAATTAAATTGAAATTTTTATCATTTGACACATACATGACATACTTTGAATTAGAAATAAAGCAATATTATTACGATAAACCTGGGTCTATATTTAATACGAAAGTTTGGCTAGATAAATGGTTCAATGCATCCAATCTCTTTGTTAGTAAATCATGCCTGAGCGGTTGAACGGTTTAGGATAAAATTTGGCACACATAGATTATAGTCCAGTGGAGTATAGTTTTTAGGATTAGGCCGTCAGTTGTCATACAACTAGAAGTAAAAACATCCACCAACAACCGAATAAAATCACGCGAAAAGATCACGTATAATTCCACCTTTCCAGATGGTAAGTTTCGCGTTCTCACAGTTTAATGGGTGTTCAACCTTACTTGTGTCAAAAGATAAATGCCATGTATAAAACCTGCTATGACTATTGCGTATGGTTTTTTATGGTCAGACAAAAAACAAGTTTATTTTACGTTCCTCAAAACACTTTCTCCCAAAATTTCGCCTCTACAGCTATGGCATAGTGATGTTTATTAAATTTTTTGAATGAATAAGAAAGTTGGTAAGGTTGTTACGTTCGTTCAAGGTCGGCAGAAAGATTGCCTTGTGTGGCGAATCGGACGTGAATAGAAGATGTCAAAACATATTGATGAAGATGATATGACTTGTTAGCAAGGCCAAAGGCATGAGCGTAAGAGGTTGTGTTTATAAGCGTTTTGGCAGTTTGGAAATTTATCATTTATGGAGTATCTCTGGTTATAATTATATTATATGACGGGTAAACACTGTCCGAGTTGTTTTTAGTAAGAGTGTTTTGTTTACTTTCGCTCATAGCAATTAAAACTGGGACTACACTTTTATTGCAACAATAACTAAGAGGTCCGAACGGTCCGATTTCTCGAGCGAGAATGCCACGAAAGGTATCGTGTTAACAAAATCATCAAGAGTTCAAATGTGGGTAATTATTGAATTCTTGTTGTTCTTGGCACCGCTGAATGAAGTTAATAACTCCTTCGCGCCGACATTTATATTATAATATAATATATTAGCTCGGAGAACCGATGGACGTTGGGGTCCCAAGGTGCTGGAATGGCGACCTCGCACCGGTAAACGTAGCGTTGGTCGACCCCCAACAAGGTGGACAGACGACATCAAACGAGTCGCAGGGAGCCGCTGGATACAAGCGGCCCAAGACCGTGGCCATTGGAACTCCCTACAAAAGACCTATGTCCAGCAGTGGACGTCTATCGGTTGAAATGATGATGATGATGATAATATATTATATATATAATTTTGTTGGCAAACGTGTTTGGGTTAAAGTCACCTGTCTGCTCACTTGATATTGTGATTACTGTTGTCGATTAACATATGTAACACTCTTGTCATCCTTTAAATAAGTTTATGATTCCGACTTGACTACTTTGAAAAATAGATAACGTAACATCGTGAAGAGCCTATCAGTCTGGGGCCAGGGTGTTTAGAGGTACCTAGGTGGTTAACGATCGGCTATCGCGAGCAGGTGTTGGCAGGTTTACAATGGTTATTAGATAGGCATCTGTAGTGCCTATTTATCATATTTTCCTGCGTGACTTACACGGAACGATTTTTGTATACATAGACATATGAACATACTGCTTATATATATCATATATTTTTTTATTGCAATACAAGTCAGCCTTTAAGTTGGTGGTAAGCGATAATGACACTTTATATTAAACCCATAACTCTACTCGGTATATACGCAGAATCATAACCCATTTATAAAGTTGGAGGTCCTGGGTTCGATTCCCGGCTCGAGTCTGATCTGGTGGTAGGCTTCGGCCGTGGCTAGTTACCACACTACCGACAAAGACACGACACGGCGACACGCCAAACGATTTTGGGTTCCGGCACGATGTCGTAGAAACCAATTAAAAGCGTGGGTTTACCATACTCCTAACCGGTTAGCCCGCTACTATTCTAGACTGCATTACCACTTACCATCATTTGAGATTGCCGTCAAGGGCTAACTTGTAGTATATCTACTTATGTAGTTTTCTTTATTCCATTAGCTATGGACTACAATCTCACCTGATGGTGAGTGATGGCGGCTAGTTATATTACACGCCTAATTGCTAGTAACGTAGGATCGTAAACCCCTCTCCCTACATTTTTATGCCACTTATGTAGTGTTACGAAATTTTTTTGTCGTATAGTGTGACAGTCATAAAATAACAATTTAATTCTTTGTTCATTTATCCATTGTTAGCTTTTCGCGATAGTTATACAATTATGTACTTACAAATAATACCAAAGTGTTTTTACCTACACTAGGACGAAATATCATAACACTTAATAGGTTATGTAAAGTAACGTCGAATAAATAGGTATTCAATAAATCTCTTCGTTATCTGGAAAAAAAATCGTAATATTTTATTTTATCATTATGACATATTTAGTTCCTATCATAATCTGTTCTTTTCTGCATATTACTTTTACAAAATAATGTCGATGTCTATTCTTACAAATAATCATCATCATCATCATGATCAACCCATTACCGGCTCACTACAGAGCACGGGTCTCCTCTCAATATGAGAAGGGTTTGGCCATAGTCCACCACGCTGGCCATGTGCGGATTGGCAGACTTCACACGCCTTTGAGAACATTATGGAGAACTCTCAGGCGTGCAGGTTTCCTCACGATGGTTTCCTTCACCGTTGAAACAAGTGATATTTAAATTTTATTAAAACGCACATAACTCCGAAAAGTTAGAGGTGCGTGCCCGGATTCGAACCACCGATCTCTGATTAGGAGGCTGACGCCCTTACCACTAGGCTATCACCGCTACAAATAATACCCACTTATAAATCACTTAATAGGTTATGTAAAATTACGTCGGATCAAATAGCGAAATTATTGTATGCTTTTTAAATTTATAAATATGCACTTACGGTTATAACGCCAGGCTCCGTCCACCTTTACACGTCGTTGCGTCGAGTCCCGACGAGTTCCGGGTTCGATACCTGTCGATGAACATTTCACTTGAGATATTTCACCGATTATCTGCTGCTCGTATCGTAAACTTGCAGTTATTAGCAAGTTAATAACAGCTTCGGTACAAGCTGTTTTGTTTTAGAAATTGTTTGTAAGAAACTGTTATAAAAAGACGTACTCCTATCTAATAGATGATATATTTTTGTCAACCTCGATGGCACAGTGATGGAGTTCTTTGTATACGGAAAGTGCCGGGTTGGGGCGATTTGGAAAATTTGGAAATTAAAAATTTTTTGTTTCCTATGATGATAGATTTCGGTTGAGGGTTTTTACCACACTGTCGACCACCCTATGCGAAAAAGCGTTCCTGTACGTTGCAGCCTTTTAGGGATATAAGTAAATAATCAATCAATTTATTCATATAAACCTATTACAGGCATCTATGAATCATTCATATATATCACATTTTTCATTATTTCGTGAAGTGATGGTAAATGACTTATTATTAAGTAATTTTATTAACCTTTTATTTTGTTTTTTTTTGTTTTTTTTTTTGGTTTTGTTCTAACTAGATTTTCTTATAATCTTAGTTTAATTTTGTACGATTATTTTGTGCCCTCCCCTTATACATGCCAGGAGACACGCACATCTAGGAGACTCGATTGTAAATCAATTAATCTCACATACTGCATTAAGGAAGCTGTGATAGCCTAGTGGTTAGGACGTCAGCTTCCTAATCAGAGGTCGGGAGTTCGAACCCGGGCACACACCTATAATTTTTCGGAGTTATGTGCGTTTTTAAGCAATTAAAATATCACTTGTTAAACGGTGAAGGTAAACATTGTGAGGAAACCTGCACGCCTGAGAGTTCTCTATAATGTTCTAAAAGGCCAGCGTGGTGGACTATGGCTAAACCCTTCTCATATTGAGAGAGACCCGTACTTTGTAGTGAGCCGATAATGGGTTGTTCATGATGATGATAAACAACTTTTTCATTCCTTCATTCTTTCTTTCAAATGTTTGTTACCGCAAGTGGCAAGTCCTTTGTTATCGCACGGAAACCTATTTATAAGCTATTTATAAGCTGCGAGGCAACGGGACCTCAGGGTCCCAGTTTTATTGATGCGGCAATGATTTTGAGCTAACGACCACTTTCAGCCATCGCACGCCACTGATATCCTTTTGCACGACGTTATAATTTTACCAGATAAGATTCGAGTCGACGTGCAAATTAAAGATAGCTTTTATTGTTTAGCTGTCTGTGGTAATAAAAGTATCTTGATATGATTTTGACGACCTCCGTGGCGCAGCGCGCGCGCTGTCGCTTTATTAAGCTGGAGGTCCTGGGTTCGATTCTCGGTTCGAGTCTGGTCTGGTGGGAGGCTGCGGCCGTGGCTAGTTACCACCCTACCGACAAAGACGTGTCGCCAAGCGATTAAGCGTTCCGGCACGATGTCGCGTAGAAACCAATTAGGAGTATGGGTTTTCCATACCCCTAACAGGTTAGCCCGCTACCATCTTAGACTGCGTCATCACTTACCATCGGGTGAGATTGCCGTCAAGGGCTAACTTGTAGTGGATAAAAAAAAAAAAATGTTAGGAAAACACTTGTTCACACAGTAATGATAATTCTATGTTTCGATCTGTTAATCACCTCCTATATAAGTTGTTTTGTATTTGCGAACGGATTTATGTAATCTAGTGTATGTATTAGTATGTAGTTATTAGTATGCAGGTTTTTACTTATATATTACGCCACCTATTTTCTTCTAATTTCGGTTTTCCTAATCCTAAGGTTGCCTGGCAGAGATCTCTACTAAGCGATAAGGCCGCCTTTTGTATCCTGTTCCTTTTTGTTTTTCTTATTATTTCTATCTATATGTGGTGTACAAATAAAGAATAAATAAAAAAAAGACGGGTTGCACTCCGGGAGTGCCGGCAGAAGTGAAAACTTGATTATTAACGTTGAGCATGTTTGATATTTTGGAATGGTTAGGGAATAATTTTGCACCAATTGCTTTATCAGTATAAAAGTACTATCATTTATGTGGTAGAATACAATATTCATTTATTGCGCTATCGTACACAAACATGACAATTTATATTACATTAAAAATTTAACACTTTAAAACTATTACAATTATTTTACATTAAAAAGTTTATCTATATCAATTTCCATATTTTAAGCACTTTACATTCACGAATTTTACGAATACACAACAATGTGATCACTACACAGACGGTCGAGCCATCAGCTGTCACCATCCATGGATGCGCGTGGCACGCTGTAACATACACGAACATTCGCGCAAGCGCCCTGCGCTGCCTAAACGAAACAGTAGGCCCAGGCATACATTTTCGCCGCGCCGTAGAGAGGGGATAGCTGTCTACTCTCCATCCGTCTTACGCTTTTTCGATCAGGTCACGTGTCCTGACGCGAGTTTAAGATTTTATACCCATTACAGAAAAAGTGCTCAACGCCGCTAAAGAAGTTTTCACTTCAAAAATAAATAAATAAATGGAACGAGAGTTTTTTTGATATCGATCGCGGGACCTAAAATCAAACGTTAAGAATCGTTGATCATTATTAAGAGTTTAGATTGATTGACAGATTTTAACGCCATTTTTAATTACAGTCAAACCTGGATAAGCGAGAGTTCAAGGGAGCACAATCTCATTCTCGCTTAAAGAGGTTTCTCACTAACCCGAGTTTCTCGCTAATGCAGGTACATGGGTAGCATTTCTCTCTTATAGAGGTACGCAGCAATAACAATTCACAGCAAGTACAAATGTAGTAAATACATGTATATATATTTTATGAATAAAGCCTAGCTACGATCCCGAAGTACTGTGTGTCCGTGTGTACAAATGTGTCGCGTTAAAAAATTACCGTTTAATTGAATTTTATACAAATTTTACCTACAATAAGTTTCTGTATCGCTTTGCGAATATTCGTTAGGCATATTAAGATTACTGGATTTTTTTTTATATATACTACAAGTTACTCCTTGACGGCTATCTCACCTGGTGGTAAGGTAAGTGATGATGCTGTCTAGGATGGTAGCGGGCTTACCTGTTAGGAGCATACTCCTAACAGGTAAGTAAAAGCGTGGGTTTATCATAATAAACCCACGCTTTTACATGGTTTCTACGCGACATAGTGCCGGAACGCTACATCACTTGGCGACATGTCTTTGTCGGTATGGTGGTAACTAACCACGGCCGAAGCCTCCCACCGCACCAGACTCGAGCCGGGAATCGAACCCAGGACCTCCAACTCTGTAATGCGACAGCGCACGCACTGCGCCACGGAGGTCGTGAAACATCGTACCGGAACACCTAATCTCTTGGCGACGCGTCTTTGTTTCGGTTAGTAACTAGCCACGGCCAAACTCTCCCACCAGACCATAATCGCGCATGGAATCGAACCTAGTACCTCCAACTTCATAGCACTGTTTAATTGTGCAAAGAAAAGTGTACCACAATGTCATGCTTGTCGTCAATATTTACTCAGAGACGGACCCAGTTTCTAGAACGCTGATCAAAACTAATCTAACTTTAGATAAAGATCGGCGAGTACACGGCTGCCAATTAACGTTCGGCACACCTGTCTGAAAGCTCTTCAAGCCCTCAGTCGGGGTAGTGTGTGATTTGGGTCGTTCTAGTTAGCGCAGGCCTATTCACACGATTCGCAGCTCAACACCGTTAAGCGAAGATTATCACCTAATTTAAACACCTTCAATAATGTTCTACAGCGGTTATTCGTTGTAAGTTTGCGAAACAGTGCTACAAAATATATCTAACTTTGTCCATTTCTGCAAAAAAAGTTTCGATTTAGCTTTGCGTATCTATAAAAATAATAATAATGAAACGGTGATAGCCTAGTAGTTAGGGCGTCAGCCTCCTAATCAGAGGTCGGCGGTTCGAATCCGGGCACGCACCTCTAACTATTCGGAGTTATGTGCGTTTAAAAAAAAATAAAATATCACTTGCTTCAACGGTGAACGAAAACATCGTGAGGAAACTGCACGCCTGAGAGTTCTCCATAATTTTCTCAAAGTTGCGTGAAGTCTGCCAATCCGCACATGGCCAGCGTGGTGAACTATGGCTAAACCCTTCTCATATTAAGAGGAGACCCGTGCTCTGTAGCGAGCCGGTAATGGGTTGATCATAATCTATAAAAATAGGTACTGCTAATAAAGATATCATTCTATCTCATGTTTTAAGGTATGGTAATTATATAAATTATAACGTACGTAACGTACCTCCATTTAGCGGTTAGAGTATTTGTACCGTATTTTAAATCGAGTGAAATAAAACTAATAAGTCTCGATTTGAAAGTATAATATACTACATGCCTTTGAGAACATTATAGAGAACTCCTTGGAAGATGGATTCCTTCCCCGTTGAAGCAAGTGATCGAACCTCCGACCTCTGATTAGGAGGCGGACGTCCTAACCACTAGGCTACACAGCTGTATTGTACACTATAGTTGTTATAGTACAAGTCCCAAACGTCGCCAAACCGAGACTCGGTCTCACAGGAGGCGCCCTTAGGCAGACGTTCCCTTAGTTTCTTCGAGCTCAAAATTTCGTCTGGCAGAGCTTCTTTCCGAAGCTCGCCAAACAGCCCGGTTACGCTGTGGCACCCAATAGGGTTAGTACATCTAATAGTCAGTCCGAAAAAAAAAAGTTATACTACACTAGTTGTGCTAGGTATTCGCATGTTTAATGCGCAATTCCTACAATGCCATTAAATGTTACGATGTTTATTTACGCGAACTTGAAATTTTAGTGAGCCATAAAGATATGTTTAATTGATTTCAGAATCGCCTCGGTTTTTGAAGTTCGTACAGTATTTTATTAGCACAGCGTTGGACGGCGAAAAAACGGCGTTAAAAGTGATATTAAAGCATTGTTTTGTTTACGTTGATATTTTATTATAATGTTTCTTAATTTTATCATGAGGCTTTTAGTGCGTAGTTATTAATTCTTATTATAACGCATCTGTGTTTACATTCTAAAGTTATACGCAGTTTTGTTAAGACTATCTGACTTCAAAAGATAAATGCCATTCTATTTTGACACATAGTAAGTAAATATCGATATAATTGAATGAAGAGTTATATTTGGTAAAATTGCACTTTGTCCGCTAGTCCGCTTTTCAATTCAATTCCGTCCTTCTGAAACTTGAAAATTAGAAACGTAGTAAGTTCGAAGGTCCTGCCCAAATCTAAAAATGAAATTTATAATACATTTTTCTTCAAACCAAGTAAATTGCCGTTTATTAAGTTCAAAAATATTTGTCAATATTTATTTTAATGATGCTCCGTATGTTTGTCCCTTTTCGATTAATCTTTTAATCGGTTCAATCGATTTTGGTAAGACTTCCTATACGGTACTTTCCTACCAATACCAAAAATAAAGGCTACCTTTTATGTTGAAAAGTTAAAATAGCCGTTAGAAGATTGTAGGAAAGGTCCATGTCAGGTCAGAGATAATTAATTATTGATTTTAATTATTTCAGAGTTTAACATCATTTCTTAAGTGTGTGTGTGTGTGTTATTTAAGCTTAAACACTGCTATTTATTATTAGTGAAATTTCTGCAGGTTATATTTTTCATATTCTAGCTAACATAGAAGCACTCAGTATAGATAAACCGCTCAGGTTCACTCTTGGAAACTCAAAGAAAAAAACATTGAGACACAAACCAAACCCCTTTGAACTATTTCTTTTGAAATTTCCTCGTATCGTTTATATGATATCCATTTTGATTTTTTATCTCGCGTCACAACAATGTTACATAAAGACATCGTCCGTATTATTACGTATCATTCGATAAATAACGTGCAATTACGCCGTATATGTATGGGAGTACTGGGCTTTTTACAACTCGCATGCCATTTAAATCATCAACAGTTGTAATCATTTTATGGTAGCTTTTTGATTTTTTGTACTCCCAGAGAGGACTTGATCTTCGGTCAAGTAAGTGAGGTTATATGAGAGTTGGACTGCACATGAACGGTCCGGTATCACGATGGAATACAAATAGCGGTCATATGAAAAGAAATTTCTTGAATGGCTCTTAACTCACATATGACGAAACAGAAGAACTTTTAAAGTCTTTTAACTAAAATGAACACACATAACATTTGCATAAACACACGTATGTATACATTCTTACCCACGCGTGTGCGTGTGTGTGTGTGTGTGTGTGTGTGTGTGTGTGTGTGTGTGTGTGTGTGTGTGTGTGTGTGTGTGTGTGTGTGTGTGTGTGTGTGTGTGTGTGCGTGTGTGTGTCGTTTACAAGCTTCCTGTATTATTTGTTTCTAATAAAAAAATCTTTATCTTATCTTAATCTAACCCAATAACAGATTGTTAGTGCGAGATTTTCTATTGATTCGATAGCCTGAAACTTTACTTTATAAAATGATGCGTTCCGCTATAGATACTTAAAACACACACACACACACACACAATGCATACTTTTGGCCTTTTTTTGTTCTTGAATTATTTTGTCGGTAAGGTGGTAACTAGCTACGGTCGAAGCCTCTCCCCAGCCAGACTCGGGCCGGGAATCGAACCCAGGACCTCCAACTTTATAGTGCGACAGCGCGCGCTTCTCCACGGAGGTCGACATAACGATTGTGACTAACAGTTGTCACTGTAGAACATTCTAAGGCGATTTAGGGTTGCATCGCATTTACGAGTACAGATAGTTTTTATAGATAGCGTTTGCTATGTATTAGGCTTGGACCGCGATAGCTTTTATAGATAGCGTTTGCTATGTCCAAGCCTAGACCCCGCTACGTGTGCTCGTGCCCTAAGGGCGAGCCGTGAACTAAACAACGGGCTAAACGAAGCGGCCGGCAGATAACGGGCAGATATGATAAACTGCTTATGATCGCCTGGTACCGAGGAATTGGGTCGGAACCGGACCTGCTACTATTGAGGTGCTTTCTTCACATTGCGCCAGTGCTTAGGCGAGCTACTATCCCATGACGGTTTCTTTATGGTGATTGTTCAAGTAATACAGTTCTTAAACAATACACAAATGTTCATTCAAATTTTAAAACAGTTAATTTATACACAGTTTCTAGGTTCTCAAAATAATTAATTCATTTTGCAAAAGTATACCCGACTCTTATTTTAATTAATAAATGATAACTCAAATTTTAGGGTACATTTTTTTCCCACTATAAGTTAGCCCTTGACGGAAATCTCACCTAATGTTAAGTGATGATGAAGTCTATGATGGTAGCCGGCTAACCTGTTAGGGGTATGGTAAACCCACACTCCTAATTGGATTGTACGCGACATCGTGCCGGAACGCTTAATCGCTTGGCGATACGTCTTTGTCGGTAACTAGCCACGGTCGAAGCCTCCCACTAGACCAGACTCGAGCTGGGAATCGAACCCAGGACCAAACTTATATAACTGCGGCACGGAGGTCGTCAAATTAATTTATACACAGTAACTTGGTTTTCAAAGTAAGAAATTTATTTTGAAAAGTATTCGCAACAATAATTTTAATTCAAATCTTCATTCATATTTTACAGTACAGATAATTTATACACAGTTTCTTGGGTCTCAAATTCAGTCATTAATTTTGCAAAAGTATTCGTGACTCTAATTTTAATTTAGTTGTGCGTCAAAAGTTAATACAGTATTTCGTAATTTAATTCTTGTAATTGTTGAAGTAATTTATTTCACAAGAGTATTGGCGACTTTAATTTTAAATTAAGTGAGCGTTGAAGAATACGCGAACTTTTCTGTATAATTTATTCTACCCGCTATCTCGGTTCTTCAGATCTTCGTCAATCGTAATTATTCAATTTATTACACATGTAATTGGTTATTGGTAAAAAATGTCTTCATATATCTGGCAAAGTTATACGAGTATATGCGGTTTCATCATCATCACCACGATCAACGCATTGCCGGCTGACAGAGCGCGTGTCTAATCTCAATATGAGAAGGGTTTGGCCATGCAGATTTTCTCACGATGTTCACCCTTCACCGTTGAAGCTAGTTATATTTGAATTGCTTAAAAATGCATATAACTCATATAAGTTAGAAGTGCGTGCCCGAGATCGAAACCCCCCATCTGATTAGGGGTAGGACGTCCACTAGGCTTTGATACAGCTTAATATATGTTTATGTAACATATTTTTAGTATTTATGTGTACAATCATCATGATCAACCCATTACCGGCTCACTACAGAGCACGGGTCTCCTCTCAATATGAGAAGGGTTTGGCCATAGTCCACCACGCTGGCCATGTGCGGATGTGCCTTTAAAAAAAAAGATATCACTTGCTTCAACGGTGAAGGAAAACATCGTGAGGAAACTGCACGCCTGAGAGTTCTCCATAATTTTCTCAAAGTTGCGTGAAGTCTGCCAATCCGCACATGGCCAGCGTGGTGAACTATGGCTAAACCCTTCTCATATTAAGAGGAGACCCGTGCTCTGTAGCGAGCCGGTAATGGGTTGATCATAATCTATAAAAATAGGTACTGCTAATAAAGATATCATTCTATCTCATGTTTTAAGGTATGGTAATTATATAAATTATAACGTACGTAACGTACCTCCATTTAGCGGTTAGAGTATTTGTACCGTATTTTAAATCGAGTGAAATAAAACTAATAAGTCTCGATTTGAAAGTATAATATACTACATGCCTTTGAGAACATTATAGAGAACTCCTTGGAAGATGGATTCCTTCCCCGTTGAAGCAAGTGATCGAACCTCCGACCTCTGATTAGGAGGCGGACGTCCTAACCACTAGGCTACACAGCTGTATTGTACACTATAGTTGTTATAGTACAAGTCCCAAACGTCGCCAAACCGAGACTCGGTCTCACAGGAGGCGCCCTTAGGCAGACGTTCCCTTAGTTTCTTCGAGCTCAAAATTTCGTCTGGCAGAGCTTCTTTCCGAAGCTCGCCAAACAGCCCGGTTACGCTGTGGCACCCAATAGGGTTAGTACATCTAATAGTCAGTCCGAAAAAAAAAAGTTATACTACACTAGTTGTGCTAGGTATTCGCATGTTTAATGCGCAATTCCTACAATGCCATTAAATGTTACGATGTTTATTTACGCGAACTTGAAATTTTAGTGAGCCATAAAGATATGTTTAATTGATTTCAGAATCGCCTCGGTTTTTGAAGTTCGTACAGTATTTTATTAGCACAGCGTTGGACGGCGAAAAAACGGCGTTAAAAGTGATATTAAAGCATTGTTTTGTTTACGTTGATATTTTATTATAATGTTTCTTAATTTTATCATGAGGCTTTTAGTGCGTAGTTATTAATTCTTATTATAACGCATCTGTGTTTACATTCTAAAGTTATACGCAGTTTTGTTAAGACTATCTGACTTCAAAAGATAAATGCCATTCTATTTTGACACATAGTAAGTAAATATCGATATAATTGAATGAAGAGTTATATTTGGTAAAATTGCACTTTGTCCGCTAGTCCGCTTTTCAATTCAATTCCGTCCTTCTGAAACTTGAAAATTAGAAACGTAGTAAGTTCGAAGGTCCTGCCCAAATCTAAAAATGAAATTTATAATACATTTTTCTTCAAACCAAGTAAATTGCCGTTTATTAAGTTCAAAAATATTTGTCAATATTTATTTTAATGATGCTCCGTATGTTTGTCCCTTTTCGATTAATCTTTTAATCGGTTCAATCGATTTTGGTAAGACTTCCTATACGGTACTTTCCTACCAATACCAAAAATAAAGGCTACCTTTTATGTTGAAAAGTTAAAATAGCCGTTAGAAGATTGTAGGAAAGGTCCATGTCAGGTCAGAGATAATTAATTATTGATTTTAATTATTTCAGAGTTTAACATCATTTCTTAAGTGTGTGTGTGTGTGTTATTTAAGCTTAAACACTGCTATTTATTATTAGTGAAATTTCTGCAGGTTATATTTTTCATATTCTAGCTAACATAGAAGCACTCAGTATAGATAAACCGCTCAGGTTCACTCTTGGAAACTCAAAGAAAAAAACATTGAGACACAAACCAAACCCCTTTGAACTATTTCTTTTGAAATTTCCTCGTATCGTTTATATGATATCCATTTTGATTTTTTATCTCGCGTCACAACAATGTTACATAAAGACATCGTCCGTATTATTACGTATCATTCGATAAATAACGTGCAATTACGCCGTATATGTATGGGAGTACTGGGCTTTTTACAACTCGCATGCCATTTAAATCATCAACAGTTGTAATCATTTTATGGTAGCTTTTTGATTTTTTGTACTCCCAGAGAGGACTTGATCTTCGGTCAAGTAAGTGAGGTTATATGAGAGTTGGACTGCACATGAACGGGTCGGTATCACGATGGAATACAAATAGCGGCCATATGAAAAGAAATGTCTTGAATGGCTCTTAACTCACATATGATGAAACTAAAAAACTTTTAAAGTCTTTTAACTAAAATGAACACACATATCATTTGCATAAACACACATATGTATACATTCATACCCACACACACACACACACATTATAATGTTACATACACTTTGACAAATACTTACATATAAACAAATATTCATTCAATTACAAACATTCATAAATTTTCATCTTATTATTATTTAATGCCATAGTTTGTTTAAATTGATTAGTTTTAATGGCATATGGCCTATGTATTTTGTTTTTGTTTATCCTTTTGTTTTGTGGAATGCTGTATTTATTTGTTGGACGGTGATAATTACTGCAACACAGTTTATATTTCGGCAGGATCATAGTTTCATGTGTGTGCGTGTGTGTGTGTGTGTGTGTCGTTTTCAAGCTTCCTGTATGATTTGTTTCTTATAAAAAAATCTTTATCTTATCTTAATCTAACCCAATAACAGATTGTTAGTGCGAGATTTTCTACTGATTCGATAGCCTGAAACTTAACTTTATAAAATGATGCGTTCCGCTATAGATACTTAAAACACACACACACAATTGCATACTTATGGACTTATTACTTTTTTTTTCTTTTATTATTTAGTTGGTAGGGTGTAACTAGCCACGGCCGAAGCCTCTCCCCAGCCAGACTCGCGCCGGGAATCGAACCCAGGACCTCCAACTTTATAGTGCGACAGCGCGCGCTTCTCCACGGAGGTCGACATAACGATTGTGACTAACAGTTGTCACTTTAGACCAGTCTAAGGCGTTTTAGCGTTGCATCGTATTTACGAGTATAGATAAATTTTATAGATAGCGTTTGCTATTAGGCTTGGACCGCGATAGCTTTTATAGATAGCGTTTGCTATGTCCAAGCCTAGACCCCGCTACGTGTGCTCGTGCCCTAAGGGCGAGCCGTGAACTAAACAACGGGCTAAACGAAGCGGCCGGCAGATAACGGGCAGATATGATAAACTGCTTATGATCGCCTGGTACCGAGGAATTGGGTCGGAACCGGACCTGCTACTATTGAGGTGCTTTCTTCACATTGCGCCAGTGCTTAGGCGAGTTACTATCCCATGACGGTTTCTTGATGGTGATTGTTCAAGTAATTCAGTTCTTAAACAATAACCAACTGTTCATTCAAATTTTACAACAGTTAATTTATACACAGTATCTTGATTCTCAAAATAATTAATTCATTTTGAAAATGTTACGGTACATTTTTTTTTCCACTACAAGTTAGCCCTTGACGGCAATATCACCTAATGTTAAGTGATGATAAAGTCTAAGATAGTAGGGGGCCTTAGCGTTAGTTACCATACTCCTAACAGGTTACTGTTAGGGTTATGGTAAACCCACACTCCTAATTGGGTTATGGTAAACCCACACTCCTAAACGCGACATCGTGCCGGAACGCTTAATCGGTTGGCGATACGTCTTTGTCGGTAGGGTGGTACGTAGGATGGTACGTGCCTAAGTAAGAAGGTAAAAAATTAAGGTAGAATAAATGAATAAATAGATTAACCATATTTATTAAAATCGGAGCGGTGATAGCCTAGTGGTTAGGGCGTCAGCCTCCTAATCAGAGGTCGGCAGTTCGAATCCGGGCATGCACCTATAACTTTTCGGAGTCATGCGCGTTTAAAAAAAAATATATCACTTGCTTCAACGGTGAAGGAAAACATCGTGAGGAAACCTGCACGCCTGAGAGTTCTCCATAATGTTCTCAAAGGCGTGTGAAGTCTGCCAATCCGCACATGGCCAGCGTGGTGGACTGTGGCCAAACCCTTCTCATATTGAGTGGAGACCCGTGCTCTGTATTCAGCCGGTAATGGGTTGTTGATGATGATGATGAAGTGTGGGATACATGCACTCGGTTAACTGACAGTTACTGTGTAGGCAAGCGAAACAGCCTAACTGAACGCACTCTATAACAAACAAAGCATTAATATCGGTTGCGATTGTAATCGTCATAATAAATTGCGAAGTTCTTATTGTTATAAGAACTGTTGCTGCCATATTTTATGGCGTTATGGCGTAGGTACAATTCAAGGAGGGGTTTTCTATAGGATAGCCGGGAAGATAAGCCTCTAGATAGTGTTAGTCGGAATTTATAATATGTGCAGTTGGAGCTTTTTATGAGGTAGGCACTAGTCCACCTTTAGGCCCTGCCTGCGTTAGGCCAGAAACATATCTGTAAGACGCGACGTGTGCTGGGTCGAATCGTGGGCAGGTTCATTCTAATTCAATGACAGGGCTGTGCAAAAACAACTAGTACAAGTACTTTAGACGATGCGAGCTATATATATAGCTCGGTGAAGGAAAACATCCTGAGAGTGATTATAATGTTCTCAAAGACGTGTGAAGTCTGCCAATCTGCATATGGCCAGCGTGGTGGACGATCACCAAACCCTTCTCATATTGAGAGGTCACCCGTGGTTTGTAGAGAGCTGGTAATAGGTTGATCATGATGATGATGATTTATGATACCTTTTACACACACACACACGCACACACGAACATGTCACAACATATTGGCAGCAAGTGTGGTAACAACTTCTTTACATATAGATGATTACATTCACTATTGACATATGCCTACATTGACAATAGGCGCTTAGGTCAAAAGAGTTTCGATTTTCCATAAATTATCTTCACAGTGTGAAAGACCCTTAGCATTCCGAGACGTGAGAACTGAACTATCTCTCGGCGGTTCTAATGATAAACTTTCGCGATTTGATTTCATTTCATTTTGGTAAAATATTCTTAGAACTAACATTCTTTGTAATTATTCATGCTTCTAGACGTTTTAGTCCCGTTGAGGATTTTTTTTCTTGTTTTTTTCACGCTGGGAAAGGCGTTTACGCATCCCCTCCGAAAGTGGGATGTGGGACTCCCCGGCGGCCAGACTAGCGAGCAGAATACCCACTAAAACCCAGCGATGCTCATTCGCGTCGCCTAGTGGCTGGGTCAAGGGAACACTCGTGGCCCAGCCAGCGGCCTCCGCTGAGGCAGACCCTCCAAGGGGGGACTATGATGGAGAACCCGAAGTCCGTACGAGGCGCGCCAGGGCCATTGGACGCGCTTTACGACCCGAGGCGTGTATGCGTTAAAAGTTAATCCCTCACTTGTTCCTTGTACATCTAAGTGTTGCACCGTTTACAATCTTACATTTATATAATCAATTGGTCAGTAATAATCTTTCAAATAATTCTATGCAGGGTACTTTTGATGTGTCAATTATATAGTAGTCTAAGAAGAATCCCACAACAAACTAAGCCGGGTAACTATTATTTTTGTTATCACCATCTTACACGACGCTAATTAAGAGCTTATTATAGCAATATTTTTTTACCTAAGATTGTACCTTTAAACAAAAATAAGATTTTTCTACAAGCTTACGTTTTATATGAACATTGAACTTATTGAGAGAAGTCCCAGAATTTTCATTTGGTAATTTGTTATAATAATTTGAAAACTGTATTAGTCCAGTATTACGCTGTGTACGTATTTAAGGCTATTAATGAGCAAAGTTGAGAGACAAAGTTACGCGGTCGAGTGCACAAGTGTTCCCGTGACCAGGCGACGCGAAGGAGCATCGCTGGGTTTTAGTGGGTATTCTGGTCGCCAGCCTGGCCGCCGGGGAGTCCCACATACCCCGTCGGAAGCGGCGCAGTCTTGCCTGCGTCGCCTCCGGATGCTTAAAAGCATTTCCCAGCGTGAAAAAAAAAGGCTTCCTTTGTTAAAAACTAATCTGCAGTTTTTGTGTTCTACAAACTCGTGGTTGCTTTACAAACAGGACGCGATAATTTTTGAGTAACTTTATGCGATTTCGTGTTACACTAAATTTGTTATTGGTTTTGTTATTTTTTAGTTTTTGCATTCACACTCATCATCATCATCATGATCAACCCATTACTAGCTCACTACTGAGCACGGGTCTCCTGTAAATATGAGAAGGGTTTGGCCATAGTCCGCTGGCCATGTGCGGATTGGCAGACTTCATACGCCTTCGAGAACATTACGAAGAACTCTCAGGCGTGCAGGTTTCCTGACGATGTTTTCCTTCACCGTTGAAGCAAGTGATATTTTAATTGTTTAAAAACGCACATAACTCCGAAAAGTTAGAGGTGCGTGCCCGGATTCTAACCGCCGACCTCTGATTGACGCCCTAACCACTAACTAGGCTATCACAGCTTCAAGCGTTCACACTAAATTAATGAAAAACGTAAAAAAAATCTATACCTATATATTATTTCTGTCAATGTACAAATTTTATAACAATCTCCTATTTAAAATTGTGGTGAAAGATTTATTTGTGTTTATTTACTAGTCATTACTGAACAGATATTAAAATAAAGCAAGATTACAAATATCATTTCATATCTCATGTGTCCCTAAATCAAAATTTTAAAATTTAAAGGTACTTTTTCTCTTTACCGTTAAATAACAGTCAATATGAAATGAAATAAATTTCCCGCAATAACTTATTTCCTATAGACCTGTCAAAACCGCTGACTGTCATGACTTATTACGTACATTGAATCGAAGTCATTGCACACTGATAATTTTATACAATTCCCAATATAAATTACCGCCAGTGAATTCACTATTAACGGAATATTGATCGACCCAAATAAATATTTTCGTTGTAAGGCGTTGTATTACTTTTAATCTAAAGTTTAATTGCGCGATACTTTTGTGACGCGGGTCTACAAGTGGTTAATTGTGAGCTGTGTACAGTTCATTATAATAGTTAATGGATTAATACATTTACGAACTCGATGCCTATATATCGGCTTGGCCCCAAATATCCCTAGACAAAGACAAATTGAAGGAAGAAAGGGAGGCTTTTGTCCAGCACTAAGACAGTACGGGCTGATAATAAAAAATAATAACATTTCGGGAACCTACCTGGGACCGTGGTTTTGGATTAGTAACCAAACCAAGACTTACTTCCGTAATTCGAAACAAAGTTTAATTAGGAGCCACTTAGGAATTTGTCCAGAGATCCTAGCAGCAATAAAATCAATCAATAAATCAAGTACATTACTGCACACAAAATAAAGTAGAAAAAAAACAATAATTACAAAAATTGTAAAAAAAAAAATTATCTAATGACGGCCTTGATTAATTTTATTTCTTGCAGGCAATCATTATGAGGAACCAACATTTCAAATTACCGATGCGTGATGAATTATTTTGTAATAAGTAAATATATACCTAAAATAAACTAATATATAAAATAAATATATTTTAGTAGTGTGTCAGTGGTACAGAAAATGCTTATAAAGCATGAAGACCAGACTCGAGCCGGGAATCGAACCCAGGAACTCCAATTTTATAATGCGACAGCGCACGCACTGCGCCACGTGTTTAAAAAGTCGAGTATTAATAAACATAGATTTTTAATAGATACAGCTACATTATTTACCAATAAAAATCTTTAAAGAACTAAAAACACAAAAAAAAAAAATACACAAAAGAAATGGTTGTTTGGGAAAGTAATATAAAAAAAACATTTTGAAATATTCATTTTACCTCTATAATTATTTTGAGCGAATTATTAACTGAATATTTTGACATTTTATTTTCTTTCATTTATATTTTTGTTATTTTTAACGCCTTTATTGTTATTAAAATGTATGTCTAATGTGATTTTTTTTTATTTGTGATAATTGCTAGTGACTTTTGGCATTTAATGTTTGTAAGTTATATATTGTATTATTATATTTATTTTATCTCATTGTTAACTCAACACTCCAAACCGCAAACCCACTGTCCACCTGCTCGAAATACGGATCACGACTCGCATAAAATGGCTTCGATTTATTCCATTTAATAAAAATAAATCCCCAGGTCACGGCTGTTCACGCTTCCAATTACCTGACTACCGCGTTGTAGTCGCGTGAATGGCCGGCATTATTTTTATTTATAGGCTCTATGGTTTTATCGCATTAATCTTTAATTTCTGTGTCAATAAATCTAATGAGATACCCACCTAGGTATTTATAAACTGTTACCAGTCGGTGGGAAATGTATCGCGGTTAACGAAATTAAAATTGTAGAATGTATTAACATTCTACAATTTTAGAGGTTTTATTTAATGATTAATTAGACAATTTGTTGTTAGGAATACATATATAACTTAAAATAAAACTTAGATTAACCTAAAAAATTAATAAATATTTAACATCATAACTAAAATATATTATTAAAAGGAGTCCCTTTAATTTAACGAAATTATATATATTTTTTTTAATTATAAAGCTTCGTACGTGTACAATGTACGATAGCTATGTAAATTGTTCTCACGTTTTAGTATGGAGCATTACTTACCTAGATACTCTCAGACATTTTTAGTTTATCCCAAAATGACTTCCACGCATAATAATTATATATATATATATATATATATATAGTCATTTGTTCCCATGCAAGTGCCTTGTGTCTTTTATGAAAATAAATACATTTAAACCTATTCCTTTTTTTTATGCACTACAAGTTGACCCTTGACGGATATCTCATGTGGTGTATGATGCAGCCTAGGATGGTAACGGGCTAACCTGTTAGGGGTGTGGTAAACCCACACTCCTAATTGGTTTCTATGCGAGATCGTGCCGGAAAGCAAAATCGCTTGGCGACACGTCTTAGTCGCTAGGGTGATAACTATCTACGGCCGGAGCCTCCCACCAGAGTTTCATAAAGCTTTCAGTAATTAAAACATTAAATTGTAAGGGATTAAAATATAGCTTCATTATTATTATCGATAGAAAATAAGTGTCTGGTATAGCGATTTCCATAAACTGGACGTCCTAATTAGCGATAGGGTAACTAGCCGAGTAACTAGCCGGGTCCGAAGCCAGACCAGACTCGAGCCGGGAATCGAACCCAGGACCAAACTTATATAAGTGCGGCACGGAGGTTGTCAAATCCATAATGATCTCGAATGGATGTATAGTCTACCAGTCGCCACTTGACCAGCGTGGTGGCTTAACCCATCTCGTACTGTGAGGTGACCCACGCCTATAGAAGTGGGTCGATAATGGGTTGATGTTTATGCTGATCATCAACGAATAGACCCGTATAGGAATATAGGAACCCATAGCTGATATCCACGTGTTCTTATGTAACTTAACTTAGATAGAAGGTACTGCATTCCTTCTAGCTACCTGTCCCGTTATCGGTATTTACTGATAATGTTTATATCGGTATTTGTCGGCGATATTCGTAAACAAAGGCCGGACAATGGACATTTTAAACAAAACTAAGTCTGAGATATAACCTTACGATATAACGCTAGGAATCTAGGGAATGTTTAATTCGCCTTTATTCAGTTAACGCTTCAACGTACAATTTTTAACTCTCCTCAATTGAGATAAGATGTGAAATACAAAAGCATGATAGCAACGGTTGTAAATAGAAAGTCACCCACCCGTTCAACTAGTAATCCGTTGTGGTAGGTCCTTACTAGATCACAGAGAATAAATTAGCAATAAATATAGTTTTAATCGGCTTAAAAATAAACATATTACAGAAACCTCAATTTTGGACACGTCCCTCGATAAGTACAAAGTTAAGGCTTATAGAAAAATCATATTATGTCACAAATGATTAAATAAACGATACAAGAGCTTGACTGCGTATTGCTCCAACTTCTTAGCTAACATAATTAATAATTGAATATGTGAGATGGTGGTAAAAAGAAAACCCGGCTGTTTTTGCTGGGGGCTTCTTCTTAGACCTCGGTGCATCTGAAATCTTCGTAGCTTTTATAGCTTCGTAGCTTTTTTAGTTTTAAGTAAACGAATACCCACTACCTTACAAATTAAAATAATGAAAAACATATTTATTTAACCCTTACGTTAACAAACGATTTTGTATTTGATTTTGTTACTAACATGATAAGTATATTTGATGGATTTTTTCGAAAACAGATGATAAGTACAAAAAGTAAGACAAGTACCAAAAAATCTATCAAAGCACAGCCCAAACCGCTGGAGTTTGAAACTCGAAATTTTAGTTTGTTTTATGACGTACACACACACTAATAAATAATTGTATGTCATACCAAGGGGATTAAAAGGAGGGTATATTAAGGGTTTGAAATTTGTATAAAAAATTTAACTTAACATAGACTAAGCCTAAAGCTACTTTAACAAAAAGATTATTATTGTTAAATCACAATCTTAACAAATGTTCAAATGCTATAAGATATAACAAATAGATCTAATATTAGATACATGTGTTAATTGCATTATAAAGGCGCATTAACCCTTCACTCTACATCCGCCCTCATACTAAAAGAATAAAAAAAACAACGCATACGCATCTCGCCCAGTACTGACTGACGTTTCAATTAAAACTAATTTATTTATAAAATCGAAGCCACCCGTGCGCCGATATCGATCTTTTGTCCGGCGGCACATCACTAAGGCTTATCCCTTTTTTCTTTTACGTCGGATAGTGTTGTTACACATTTCTCCTTTGTCTGTGGTAATTATCGTTGAATCGATCCCACACAAAGGCGTGCATGCGTTATTTTGAAAATCATTTAATGATTTTCTAATGAACGCGTAGCGAGGGGTGTCTGTATAATTATAACATATTATTATATTCGGCTTCTATAATTTTAAATGAATGTGTAACTTCACAGTGGGGTATTAATGGATTATTGTGTGAAGTATTTTAATTACATTAACCGTGATTTAATGTTATAGCCAGTCATTTGATTCTCAAACTGAAACTGAACTGAAAAGATATAGCTTCATATATTTTTAACGTGTTCTTTTTTATTGTCATTTTATTATTCGTTTTTCTTTTTCATTAAAAAATGTTTTTATTTTTATTTATTTTTTATATTTTTATGTTCCATCATGCGATCAGCTACAACAGCTATAAGCATATTTTTTTCGCGTTTCGTTGACTTTTATTAAAAAATGTGATTAAAAATAATTCAAATCCAAATTCAAAATTCAAAATAATCTTTATTCAAATAGTTCTTAAAAAGGCACTTTTGACGCGTCAATAATTTACATAGTAGTTATTTCATGGTGATAACTATATTCGTAAACTTAAAACTAAAGCTATGAGGGTTCCAAACGCGCCCCGGTCTAAGTAGAAGCCCACAATATGTCTAGGTGTGAAAGATCATCAGTTAGAATGTAGTGATTAAGATAAAATTACTCATAACTGTTCTATACTACAAAAAAAGTTATGATCAACTGTGGAAGATCATGAGTTGAAATATCGTGATTAAAAAATCATGCCTGACAACTGTTCTATAGCAAAAAATATTTATATCCAGCTGTACCAAGGATGCACTTGATCCTGACGAGGATTCAGAGGATTTTCATTCCTTCACCACGGTTTTTTTTAATCCTCAACAAGTCAGCCCTTGACGGCAATCTCACCTGGGGTAAGTGATGATGCAGTCTAAGATGGCTAACCTGTTAGGGGTACGGTAAGCCCCATACTCCTGATTGGTTTCTACGCGACATCGTGCCGGAACGTTCAATCGCTTGGCGACACGTATTTATCGGTAGGATGGTAAATAGCCACGGCCGAAGCCTCCCACCAGACAAATTATTGATTTCTACGCGATATCGTGCCGGAACGCTCGATCGTTTGGCGACACGTATTTATCGGTAGGATGGTAGCTAGCCACGGCCGAAGCCTCCCACCAGACAAATGATGCACTTGATCCTTTTCGTCACGGATGCACTTGACCCTGACGAGGATGCATAGGATTTTGACTTAGGATAGTCCTTTGAATCCAGATCATCAGTTAAGGTGATTAAGTAAGAACTAGATACAACTATTCACACAACTACAACAAGTTGTCTCACAACTATTCTATACTACAAACTAGTTATGTCTAGCAAATGAAGATCGTGATTTAAGATAATAATGATAAGACAGTCCTACCCTACCTACTATGATATTTATAATACAGTATCTAATTATCACACTTTTGCAGATATCAAGTTTTGAAAGCCTATACAAGCTTATCCGTTCAACTTGCTGTGTAAGAAGCAGGTCTCAATCAGCCTAAAGGTATGACCCAGATAGTAAAGCTAGATTGCGAGATAAGAGCCCTAGAATCTGGGATCTTTAACTATACGGGCTATACATCAAAATGACGATCCGACTTTATCGTACCAGTCTTATATAGGCACCTGCTTAGCTGCCGCGAGCTGTTGCTTAATTGGGTTTTAGTTTCTACCCGCTTGGCCCCGCATACCTTAGCTAAGTAAGTAGAACCCTTCTCCAGACATCTACCAAAGTTGCGTGACAATCTGATCAACGGTTTCATGTTCATGGGTTCATACAAGCCAGTCGTCGTCCAAAAAATGTAAAAGAAGTAAAGGCTCTCAGCTTTCGTTATTCTCTCTTAAGATGAATCTTATATATATATATATATATATATATATATATATATATATTATAATGCCTACTTTAGAAGTAACTATCCTTATGACTTTTAATGATATTTTAAATTATTTAACGATATACATTAAAATTTACTGTGTTAAATAATTTAAAACGCATAATTTCTTAAAATTAATTAATGATTTATTTCGTTTAGTAAAATGAAATGATACCTTAATTCTTTACTGGTGACCACGGTTTATTGTGCTTCAGCTTGTCGATGAGTTTTCTGTAACAGACAAACATAATATATTATTCATTATTATCAATATACAAAGCATAAGAGTCTCATAGTTTTTATTGGAAATTAGATAGGATTATATGCTGACTCTGTCTCCAGCATATAATCCTATCCAACTATAATACTATATTGCAGAACAACTATATTATATACTAGCTGTTGCCCGCGACTTCGTCTGCGTAGAATTGCTGATTACATGTTTTTTATTTATTATTATTAATCTTAATGCAAATTTATGTGTCTCTAACTCTAAAAACAAAGAAATTTCATACAAAGTTCCAACCCCCCTTTTACCCTCTTAGGGGTGGAATTTCCAAATATCCTTTCTTAGCTGACGTCTCTTAACTATCAACTACCTACTTGCTAAATTATAGCTTTATACGTACAATAGTTTTTGAGATCTCGTGTTTAATCAGTACGTCAGTAAGTCAGTATGTAAGTGACCTTTCGCTTTTATATATATAGATGTCCAACTATACTAATATAATAAAACATAGGTGATATTCAGGATGTTAATCCTGTATTAACATGTTAACACATGTTAACACATGTTAACTATAGTTACGCGGGATTTCTGGAAAACTATATTTTACGTCGCTGAAGTACAAATATACATTTTTGTCATAGATCAACCGATTACCGGCTCACTACAGAGTATCCTCTCAATATGAGAAGGGTTTAGCCATAGTCCACCAAGCAGGCCATGCGGATTGGCAGACTACACACGCCTTTGAGAACATTATGGTGAACTTTCAGGCGTGCAGGTTTCCTCACAATGTTTTCATTCACCGTTAAAGCAAGTGATATTTTAATAGCTTCAAAACGCACATAACTTCTAAAAGTTATCGGTGTAGCCCTAGACCTCTGATTAGAAGGCGGACGTCCTAACCACTAGGCTATCACATTCACCGTACCAGGAGTAAACTGAGGATCAGTGCAGTCCTGGTAAGCGGTGAGCAAATAAAGCTTAATGGCGAGATGCGTCATTGTTATAATCCGACAACATTGACGTATCGTCAGGGTGATCTTACCAGCTTGCGCGTCAGTTTAGTAGATGACGTAAATGTGGCGCAAGTCATAAGCGTTGGGTTAACTTGACTGATTAAGTAAAAGGCAAGGCGTAATAGGCATTTTCTAATACTAACCTATTACCTAACATCGTTGATTTCTTTCACCCATAATCGAAATTCGTCTCATCAAAAATTGTTAGGTTAGGTTAGGTTTGTTAAGAAACACACTTCTTCAGTATCTAAACTTATTTATTTACAGGATGGTAAAAAACTTATTGATAAGAAACACAACTCTTCATTTTACACACCTTTGTAAAACCAGAACCTTGGAGACCACTTTTCGGTACCAACACTAAACAAGAACTAATCAACAATGACCAACGACTAACTAACTTATAAAGGGCCGATTCGAACGTTATGATTATTATCTAGAAAGAAAACAGTCAATTGAGATACTTTTCATTAAAATAGTCAAAAGTAAACCTAAATCATTTAAGTCAAATCACATACTTCAATTCTATATTCTCATTTAATGATTAAGATATTATATGTATGTAAATTCAAAAACACTAAAATCTAAAACATTTGGAAATAAGTTATATTGTTTTTTTTTTTGTTTTTAACTACCACCGTGGCGTGCTTGTGCTGTGGTCGCGGTTAGTTATCGCCCTACTGGAAAAGACATATCGCCAGTTTAGCATTCAGTTATGATGCTAAATAGAAAATGATTAGGAGCATACAGGGTTCAGTCGTCATCCCATCGGTGGCTCCTCTGATACTGCAGACGCTCATGTGCGATGGTAATCAGTAATCACGATTGTTACGGTGGTCGAGACCTCAAAATAGGTATCAGGTTATTTGTAAACTTATTTCATCACCATTTCTTTAGCATAGTTGAACAGCACTCCGAAGTTTCGAGATTGTTACCCCCACCACCAAACCTTCGGAGCGATTACCATCATGTGATCTTTCAAGGCGTTCTCATTGGAGCACCGTGGAGTGACTAAGCAATAACTCCCTTCTTCCTCTTCTCAACAGGAAAAGGTTTCTTAGCAGTGGCTCATATTGATTACGGCCAAAACAATTGTACCAAGAAAGCCAAATTCAAATTCAAATAATCTTTATTAAAATAGTCCTTTAAAAGGCACTTTTGACGCGCCAATAATTTACATAGTAGTGATTTGATGGTGATAACTACATTCGTAAACTTAAAACTAAAGCTATTAGGGTTCCAAACGCGCCTTGGTCTAAGAAGAAGCCCACAACAAACTTAGCTGTTTTTTTTTGTTATCACCATCTCACATAATAAACAATAACTTATAGTATGGATATAGAGCAATTCACACCATTAAAAAAATTCAGCCATTAACTAACACCATATAAGTCTAATTGTCCTTATAAGGACAGCATATAAGCTAATGTCGAGACGCATTGTCATTATAATCCGCAAAACATTGACGTATCGTCAGTGCCATCTCGTTGGTCAGCATGCGTGTCTGTTCGTTATATCTTATAGAATATGGCGCAAGTCACAAACTATAGCGACCAACACTAAGCATGAAATTTGTTTGACGAATTACCACATAACTATTAAATAAACTTTACTACGTTGTCATCTAATTTGCGATAAAAATACCTTTAGTTACCTTTAGGTTAGCCCTTGACGGCTATCTCACCTAGTGGTAAGTGATGATGCAGTCTAGGATGGTAACGGGCTAACCTGTTAGGGGTATGGTAAGCCCACGCTCCTAATTGGTTTCCACGCGACATCGTGCCGAAACGCTAAATCGCTTGTCGGCACGTCTTTGTCGGTAGTATGGTAACTAGCCACGGCGTCAATGCTTCCCACCAGACCAGACTCAAGCCGGGAATCGAACCCAGGACCTCCAATATTAATTATACATGTGTATGTTAAATTGTGCCTAGTTGTCAAAATAAATAAATGTTATTATTACTCAAACGAATGATCGAGTAACTAATAGTTCGATTCGTAATATTACTATATACATAATACAATAATAAATATAATCATCATCATCTTATTCGCATCTGAGCGTAGCTGGAAGAGATATCTTATAGAGATAATCTTTCCTTTGTATACTTCTTATATAATATGTTAGCTCTCGCCTGTAGTCAGGAATCAAAGTAGAAAGACTTCGTGTTGTTAAAATACTTTTAATAACTTTTTCTGTAATTTAACACATTAACAATATTTCCCGTCAAGTGCTTGAACTCCAACCGCCATCTCAACCAAAATGAACCAAATGTCATCTGTCAAAATGACCTATAACCACAGATAATATACAAAAGGCAATATTCATTGTTATCTTTCATATAAGTGTATTTTAGGACTTCATATTGCGTAATTATGGCGAGCGCTTTTCTTGAATTAATGTTTGTTTTTCTAATTTTGAAAAGGATTGGTGTTGGTTGTGTTGTGGACATTATAGTTTGGTGTCGTTTGTGTAGTGGCTAGTTTTTTGAATGGTTAACATGTATTAATTTGGTCGTCCGCGTCCGCCGTGCGTAGTTTCCCGCCATTTTTCCCCAACTTAGATTTTCCATTGCTATAAACTTGAAATTGGCTAATCTGTGTACAGCAATAAAAAGTGAAAAAAAAGCGTTTGTTATCACAAATTTGGTACAAAAATAATTAAAATAAAACAATATACGTTATATTCATGATCAACCCATTACCGGCTCACTACATAGCACGGGTCTCCTATCAATATGAGAAGGGTTTGGCCATAGTCCACCACGCTGGCCATATGCGGATTGCCAGACTTCACACGCCTTTGAGTTATATACGTACGTTATATATATAATACAAATATAAATATTTCATATTCTCTATTACTATAAAGTGTAGGTAAAGCACTTCAAAACCAAACAACAGTTTGATTAAATTTCGGAGACTCCGCTTCCGCTCTCAATTTGACTATTCCCAAACCGAACAAAATCCAGTCCTCCATTAAAATAATATTCCCCATTTCCATTATCGGATGTGTAATCACTGCTTGCGATTTGAATTCCCTCAGTCTTCCGTGTCCCTCGCGCCGGAGTGAGCGGACAGCCCTTGACAGGGCACAAGGGCTTATTAAACTAAGTACTTACTATTTGCTCTCGGAAATGCAAAATCTCCAGTTGGGCCACTTATGCGGGTCAGGCTATCAATTTAACGGGATCATGGAGTTTTGATGTGCGATATTAATCGGTACATTGAAGGCGGTAAGATGTTATTAGCTCTAGAGTTTCGTACTGTCAAATGAATGAATGTACTGTCACATAAACCATACAGGCATCTATGAATCGTTCATTATATTATTTCTTTTCGTGAAGTGATGGTGATAACTACACTCGACCACTTAAAACTAAAGCTAAGAGGTTTCAACAAGTAAGTAAATCGTTTTTTTTTTTTTTATTCACCACAAGTTAGCCCTTGACTGCATCTCACCTGATGATGCGGTCTAAGATGGTAGCGGGCTAACCTGTTAGGGGTATAGTAAACTCATACTCCTAATTGGTTTCTACGCGACATCGTGCCGGAACGCTAAATCGCTTGACGACACGTCTTTGTCGGTAGGGTGGTAACTAGCCACGGCCGAAAAAACCAGACAAAAATTCGAATTCGAAGTTCTTCAAAATCCAAAAATGACTTATGTATGTATGAGTATGAATAAGTTCTTGAATGAATGAATGAATGAACGAATTAATTGAAATTGTACACCACACTAAAGTACAGATAGATCTTTTGTTGCATTGACAGTCCCCACTCGTGTGATCGCTCTGACCATATGGATACACTTTAATGGGGTTTCCTATGAAGTTTACTAGGACAGGGTGACAATCGTTCAGCCGCTCATCTCGTATTGTCATCATCATGAACAACCCATTACCGGCTCACTACAGAGCACGGGTCTCCTCTCAATATGAGAAGGGTTTGGGTTTCATCTCGTATTGTACTTGAACCATTTCTAGGCGCAGCATAAACATTGGACCCCAGTTGGAGCCAGACAAAAGACAACCCGCGCAAAGCCGGGCAAATCAGCTTAATTCCATCCTTTCCTATTTGGAACAGGAACAGTTTTGTCTAGATATGGTAAATGTCCACTTAACCTAGGTTACAATGCAGCGGGACCATTGTTTCATTTGTAAGATACATCTCGGGTCTGGACCCGTTTGATCTCTCTCCGATATCTGGATATACCGTAATATACTAAAGTAGTGTCTATTTCTATACAACATTACTGTTGATGCGATAGACGCTGCCTGAAAGAAGTACAACCCGAAAAATTGTCATATACATATTGCAATTGCATTAGTTGGGTTTTCGGGATGATTTTGGAGTAATACATATATTACTCCTAAATCAGTAAATAAATATATAGAATTAAATTAATCGGAATTTCTTGCTTTATTTTGGCATACATATAATAATATATTATATAGATTTTTGGGACCTCCGTGGCGTAGCGCGTACAGCGCATCACATTGGAGGTCCTGGGGTCGGGTCTGGTGTGGTGGGAGGCTTCGGCCGTGGCTAGTTACCACCCTACCGACAAAGCCATTCATCGTTCTAACATGATAGATATATAGCATAGAAACCAATTAGGAGTTTGGGTTTACCATACCTCTAACAGATTAGGTCCCTGCCATCTTTGGCTGCATTCATCAACATCAGAAGAGATTACTGTCAAGGGCTAACTTGTAGTGGATAAAAAAATATACTAGGTATATTTTTGAGTTTATAGAAAAAAAAATATGCAGTTATATATATATATATATATATATATATATATATATATATATATATATATATATATATATATATATATATATATATATATATATTTTAATTAAAATATCACTTGCTTTAACGGTGAAGGAAAACGTCGTGAGGAAACCCGCACGCCTGAGAGTTCTCCATAATGTTCTCAAAGGCGTGTGAAGTCTGCCAATCCGCACATGGCCAGCGTGGTGGACTATGGCCAAGCCCTTCTCATATTGAGAGACCCGTGCTCTGTAGTGAGCCGGTTGATCATATTGTTTGTTGTAAGAGAAAATGTTTTTGTTTAATCAAATCATGAATACAATGCAGAACAATTAGTATTCCGTCTCAAATTAATAAAAAATATTGCAAATAAACACTTACACATTTACAATCTGATAAGAAATTTTGGTATTGTCAAACAGAATAAAAATTCGTGACCCGCTTATGATGGCTAGATTTTTTATATAACCACTATATATTTAAATATGTAAATAAACACTTAGATGAGAGTACTTGAAAGAAAAAACAGATAAAGTCTAAAAGTTCTCACAGTGACTTAGCAAAATACCTTCAGCTTTTCATTTCATTGCCATGTCGATGTAAACCTTATGTCAAAGTGTACTAGGGTTCAAAATCGATTGTCAATAATTATTGATATGTTACGTATAAGAGAAGCGCAGGCGCAGATCGTGCAAAAACGCGATGAGATCATCGCAGTGTCATTTGGACGTGACGTGTAGATCTGGCGTGTCGATCGTGATTCGAAATGAGGGTTGACTGATGACGGATAGCTTCATGAGCCATCAATGATGAATTCTTATGTTTGAAGTGTCGGACATGTTTCTCATCTATGCCAATACTTGTACAAATAAACAAAATGTTTTCTTCGTTAATGTTTAAATGTAAGGAACTAATTTGAAGGTATCTTCAAGCTTAGCTCAGGAGTAAAAAAAATTAAAACCATTTTTAAATAGGTTAGTATAGGTTTATTATTACAGTTACAATGTATAACTATTACTGTCTTCGGTTCAAACATATATATAAAATATATATTAAACTAGTTATTGTTGACAATTTAAAGTTGGAGGTCCTGGGTTCAATTCCCGGCTATCTCTTGATGGCTATCGGTGAGTGATGATGGTGTCTGGGATGATAGCGGGCTAACCTGTTAGGAGTATGGTAAGCCACGCTCCTAATTAGTTTCTACGCGACATCGTGCCGGAACGCTTAATCGCTCGACGATGCGTCTTCGTCGGTAGAGTGGTAAGTAGCCACAGCCGAAGCCTACCACCAGACTAGACTCGAGCCGGGAATTGAACCGAGGAACTCCAATTTTATAATGCGACAGCGCACGAACTGCGTCACGGAAGTTGTTGCCTTTCTGCTGGCTAAGACATACTGCTAAGCGTGTAGCGTTCCAGTTTAATACGGAGTAGAAACAGATGTTAATAGAATGGATAATATAAGAAATGAATATATAAGGGGAAGTCTAAAAGTACCGCCAGTGACCGAAAAGATGTGGAGTAACAGGCTAGCATGGTATGGTCATGTAATGCGGAGTAAAGAAAGTGATGTCACCAAAATAATGTTATATATGAACGTGGAAGGGCAAAAGAGTAGAGGAAGACCAAAGAAGAGATGGATGGATTGTGTAAAAGAGGATATGCGGGTAAAAGGAGTGGGTAGTCAGGTGACGGCTGATAGAAGTGAGTGGAAGAAGACGTGTTGTGCCGACCCCACATAATATGGGATAAGGGCAAGAAGAAGATGAGAAACAGATGTTAATAGAGGGTGGTAAGAAAAAAAAAACTAGGTCATTTTCGCTGAAAACATCGAACTGTCATTATTATCCCATCATAAAAGCTACAGTCGATATTTTCATTCAAATGTATTTAATCAAACCAATCAGAGAAGCGTAATAGTGGTTTAATGAAACCTTCTTAATGATAGGCAATAGGCAATGGGTAGCAGTGGTTAGTCAGGCGTTATTATTAACGACTTCATTCGTTAGCAATAATAATTATATACGCCTACTTGATTTGACTACGGCCCCCTACTACTGTATTTGAGACATTTAAAGAACTATTCTTGAAATCAAATTACTCCTTCATTTGATGAAGGTTGTTTAGCTAACTATATTTATATTAGTTTATAATAAATTACCTAGTTGTATTTTGGAGATGTCTATCAATAAATTCAAAGTGTTTATAGAACGAATGCTTATAGATAAATCCTATTACGAAATTAAGGATTAAATATACGATAAAAAGTCTTGGATGTGAATTGCTCTAACTCTATAGCTGATTATAATTTATTATGGATAATGTGAGCAAAGCAAGCAAGACCTCTTTATATAGAGGATGGGTACAAGACCCAGACAATACAAGACAGTTGGCTGCAGAAATTCCTTAAAAAACACCTGGACTCCTGCAGTAGGCGTCCATTGGTTAAGATGGAGATAACATCGTAGATTTGAAATGCGTATATCTAATCTATCTATATATCTAAACTAGCTGTTGCCCGCGACTTCGTCTGCGTAGAATTGCTGATTTCCCGTGAGATTGAGGTTTCCCGTGCGGCCAATGCCCTGCTTCAGAAAGTAAGCTACAGGCTAATGTTAAATTGCCGATGTCTCTAAATTAAAAAACATAGGACTTTCATACAAACTTTAAACCCCTATTTTACCCCCTTCGGGGTAGATTTGGATGAAAAAAAATTCTAATTTTATACTTAAGCCCTAAAAAACCTATTTTCAAAATTTAACGCTTGTAGACTTCATAATAAAAAAATAAGCAAAAACTATCATCCCCTATTTTACCACCCTTAACAGGTAATATTTAAAAAGAATTTGATGCACATGTTTTTTATTTATTATTATTAATCTTAATGCAAATTTTTGTGTCTCTAACTCTAAAAACAAAGACTTTTCATACAAACTTCCAACCCCTATCTTACCCCCTTAGGGGTGGAATTTCCAAATATCCTTTCTTAGTTGACATCTCTTAACTACCAACTACCTACTTGCTAAATTATAGCTTTATACGTGCAATAGTTTTTGAGATCTCGTGTTTAATCAGTATGTATGTAAGTATGTAAGTGACCTTTCGCTTTTATATATATAGATATAAATTCTAAATTATACTTTCTAAAATTTAGGCTTTGAGTTCACCCGTTGATCGAGAGCAAAGGTTCGAGTTCCAAGTGAGTTCCAATCGCGTAGTTGATGTTAAAATTATAGTTTCCAATTTATGGCATGGAAGTAATTTGTAAATCAACAGTGGAGTACGCATGATTGGTTTATATGCGTTGATTGGAGGTCGGGACAGGACCCAAGAATGCGTTTTGCTTATTTTAATAGCTGTTGGTTAAACATGGCTTTAAAAGTTTCTATAGGGTTGTCACTTGCCATTTTTATTTAAACTTTTGGTAATTACGCCGATGGGCTAGTGGTTTACAAGAAAGATTAATGATCATAAGGCCCTGGGCTCGATATTCAGGTAAAGCCTATAATTTGATAAGGATTGGATTTTTTAAATTCCATTATAAGTTAGCCATTGACGATTTTTTTATTGGTAACTTAAAATGAGTTAACATTTGTTGAATAACAAAGATGGGCTAGTGGTTTTCAAGTAAGTCCAATGATCGCGAGGTCCTAGGCTCGATTTTTCTAGGTCAAAACATAATTTAATAAGGATTGGATTTATTTTTATTCCAATATAATAATAATAATAATAATATAATTTCTTTATTATGGCAACTAGGCCCAATTTACATTAACAATATGATAAAAATAGTTACACTATAAAATACGAAACAAAAATTAAGAATAAATTAAACATTCTGCTAGAATTCATGTCACTTACATACGTATAATTATTCGACATAACTCCAAGTTTTTCTACATCTGCACATACCCAATGCTGCTCTGCACAGAAATTACGCAACTCATCCCAAAAAGGCCTACCCGGATGCGCATTGAAATCCCCCAGCATAAAAACGTTTTCAGAATGACAGCTGTCAATTAGTGCACTAATTTCGCTCAAACAGTTCGTAAACTCTGTTATATTTTCAACTGCATCAACAGGCATGTATATACTAAACACTATCATCACTCTACCTCTTGCACATAACTTTATAGCTGCGAGACGATTACTATTACACTTTAATACTGAAACTGAGTCGAATAGACCTTTTCTCCACAATATCGCAACGCCCCCAAACGGCCGGCCCTTTACTAAACCCGCAGTCGCATCAACTGCTGACTTACCAGTATATTCAAACTCTTGATGCACGGTGCCCAGCCAAGGAATATCATATGAATAAAGCCAAGTTTCTTGAAGTGCTATTATATCAACACTATCACATAGAAGCCTTATACTTTCCACTGACCTTTTCACTGACTTACAATTAAAACTTGCAAGTACAATTCCTTTTTCTTTTTTCTTATAGGAATTAAAGTCCATCTTTGTCTGGTTTACTCGAATAAGACGTTCTATTCTTTTTGAAAAGAACGAATCGTCTAAAACAAATTCCCTCTGGCCAGATTTCATCTCTTAAAAATAACGCTAATTTCTTCACTGGTACAAACAACTTGAAAGAATTATATATTTTTCCGTCTAGGTTACTCATTTTTTCAAGGGTTACAGACTCTTGCGTCTTATTCCATACATATTCAATTATATCAGCTTCCTTAGTGTTTTTACAAACATTCGAAATGTAAAGTGGTATCATACTTTCTGCTGCCTTAAACTTTGAACTTACGTCACTACATGCCTTGCCTGTGTTGCTAAAAAACCGATAATGTCTCTTTTTTCTATTTCGAACCTCTTGCCATTCATTTTTATTTGTGTCATAATTATTATATTTCTCTCTCGTACTAACTACTTCAGCCATAGTCTGCTTTTTAACTTCCTTAGCATATATATTGCCGTCCGCCGGCAAAGTATTGTTGTTATGTTTACAATATGAATTGTCTTTAATACAAATATTTGAATCTCTTGAAATCGGTTTGTCTTTTAAAACACTCGACGTTTTCACTTTACCAACCGACAAGGCCGCAGCCGATATTCTGCTGTCCTTCGCTGGGGAGTTAGAGATGACATAAGTTCTATCACTTACGTTTAAGAACCCGTCATCAATTACTGCGTGCTCATCAGCTGGCTCTTTAACTATTGGCTTATTTAAAACTATATGCGGTATATCACTTGGTCCGCTATCCAGACAATCTGATACCCATGCACCGCGTTTACAATTAACATAACAAGGACTGCAGTCTGCAAGATCTCCTGCTACTTTCGTTGGTTCACATTTCATCGTTTTCAAAAAGTCTTCCTTCTTTAAAAATGTTTCCTTAATATTTTTCACGTCAGTCTTTAAAATTAACAAATCTTTTAACAGGCTAGTTACATCAACGTGATCAAAACATACCGTTGGAAGTTTTTGTAGATCTCTCGCTACAAACGTCGGAGTTTTCTCAGGATCTGTATCTCTAAAAAGACAGATGATGTCTTCTATCTCCCGCTGTGCTTTACCATCCTTTCTTTTCGATATCTTACGTTTTTTTGTTGGCAAAGATTCAAATAATAGCCTTTTTGCGTGTTCAATATCACCAGCGGAGAATCCGGAGACACACACACGAATCAAACTCTCCACGTCCATGACATCTAGCTTATTTTGTATAAAAGCTAGCACTTCACAAATAACAATATTACAACTCGCACATTTTAATATATTTTGACTGGAAGACATCACGATCACAGCACTGACGTCTGGTCGCTACGACTATCTTATATTTTTATAGATATTTATGATTTTTAATATATTTTTTATTTAAATATAAATAATATCAAATAATGTACATGACGCTAATAAGATTTAATAATTATTTTTCTATTTAATATAAAAAACGCCGAAATAAAATTTACACATTTGACATTTTTTTTGACGTATAAGTTAGCCATTGACGATTTTTTTTATTGCTAACTTAAAATGAGTTAACATTTGTTGAATTACGTCGATGGCCTAGTGGTTTAAAAGTAAGATCAATGATCATGAGGTCTTAGGCTCGATTTCTCTAGGTCAAAACATAATTTAATAAGGACTGGATTTTTTTTTATTCCAATATAAGTTAGCCATTGACATTTGGTTTTTTTTCATTGCTAACTTAAAATGAGTTAACATTTGCTGAATTACGTCGATGGCCTAGTGGTTTAAAAGTAAGATCAATGATCATGAGGTCTTAGGCTCGATTTCTCTAGGTCAAAACATAATTTAATAAGGACTGGATTTTTTTTTATTCCAAAATAAATTTGCCATGGACGGCTATTTATAATATTTTGTAACAAACTAATCTGTTAGGGTATGGTAAACTCATACTCCTCATTGGTTTCAACGCGAAATTTTGCCGGAACGCCAAATCGCTTGGTGGCACGTCATGTCCGTAGGATGGTTACGAGCAACGGCCGAAGCTTCTCACCAGACCTGATTCAAACCCAAGAACTCCAACTTTATAATGCTACAGCGCATGCGCGGCGGAGTTGTCTAAAAAGAATATCAGTTAAGCAAAGACCACGTCAGACCATCGCCTATGTTTATTATAGCTACTTTCATTGCTAATGCGAAATTGTTCCTATTCATTCGTTTATTTCTTTGTTTCTTAGTTAACTACGTTCGAGTTAACCTCTTCACTGATCTTGATGAAATTTGATACAGCCAGCTGGCATGCTGGGGACGTAGGATACCTTTTTATTCCGGTACCGCATCAAAAACCATTTCCGCGGCGTTTAGTAAATTAACTTTAGCGTATATACGTAACAAAGGTTTATTTAATAAGCGCCGTGTTTTTGTACGGCTTAGGAGCTCTAACGGTTTTACGAAAATTTGATATTGGCAAGTTTTAATCAATCAATTTTTATTACGAATTTTTGTTATACAATAATTGCTTTTTATCCAAATTCAGCCTTATATATACAATAAAATTAAAATATAAAAATATAACAAATAAAATTAAAATAGATAAAAAAAAAAAAAAAAAACAATTATCAAAAATGTCAACAAATATTTTATCATATCTATGAGGTAATCATTTATAGAATACTATGTTTTTTTCACACATAAATTTTAACAAGAGATACCCAAAGAAAAAAAAATACGTTGTATTAAATAAACCGAACCAAGCGCTTTTGAAATCTCGGGTCAACCCTAACAACTGATATGAGCGATATTAACTCTATATTCCTCTTAGCTAAGAAGGCTGTGCCCAGTGGTGGGTCATTATTACTCATGATGATAATGATTGAGACGTGGCTCATGTGTCATAAACCACAAGCAATTAAGTTGAACAAATCGTCATCATCAAAATGATCATAGAAACGGACGCAGGTAATGTCATAATAGGTATTTTTTATTATCACATCTTTTTTTTTATAACATTACTAGTTAGCCCTTGACGGCTATCTCACCTGGTGGTAAGTGATGATGCAGTCTAGGATAGTAACGGGATAACCTGTTAGGGGTATGGTAAACCCACACTCCTAATTGGTTTCTCAGCGACATCATGCCGGAACGCTAAATCAAATAAAACGATATAAAAATAATTATGTTGGTGGGATTATCATCATTAATCCATTCTCGGCTCACTACAGAGCACGGGTCTCCTCTCAATATGAGAAGGGTTTGGCCATAGTCCACCACGCTGGCGATGTATGGATTGAGACTTCACACGCCTTTAAGAAAATTATGGAGAACTCTGAGGTTTCATCACGATGTTTTCCTTCACCGTTGAAGAAAGTGATATTTTAATTGGTTAAAAACGCACATAACTCCGAAAAGTTATAGGTTTCGATTCGAATTTCGATTCGATTCGTTCGCCCGGATTCGAACCCCCGATCTCTGACTAGGAGGCTGAAGTCCTAACCACTAGACTGTCACAGCAGTTGGTGGTATAACTGGTGTCATTGACCTTAAGCATGTAACGCAGGAACCACGCTTGTGGTAATTCTAGTGAGCGGAAATATGTTGGAGACATTGCGGTCGCATTGGTATCTTAGACGGAAGGTAGACTCGCGGATTGCATATCAGTACGTATCTGTTAAACTCGGAAGTCCGGAAGTATAAATATAGATAACATTTACATCTTTTTGTTATAAAAAAAAAAAAAACGTTTTTATCCACACGCATTTTCACGGCTCATGTTAAGTCGGATAAAATAGCAGTATTTTATATATAGCTGCGATAGCCAAGAGGTTGGGGCGTTCGCCTCCTAATCAGAGGTCGGGGATTCGATCCTGGGCATGCCTCCTACTTTTCGGAGCTTTGTGCGTTTTTAAGCAATTAAAATATCATTTGCTTCAACGGTAAAGGAAAACATCGTGAGGAAACCTGCATGCCTGAGTGTTCTTCATAATGTTCTCAAAGGCGTGTGAAGTCTGCCAATTTGCACATGGCCAGCGTGGTGGACTATGGCCAAAACCTTCTCATATTGAGAGCAGATCCGTGCTCTGTAGTGATCCGACATTGGATTGATCATGGCGAATAAAAAGCATTGGAGAGTCTATTTTCCTCACAAACATACTTAGGATGCTGTTCTGTTGGAACTTGAATGCAGGCTCGCAAATAAGTCATTGGTATGTTCTTTTGCGAACATACCCGACGCTGAACAAAACCGCGGCAAACCCAACAATATATGTAGTGGTAGACATACTATGCCTGTGTTGCAAACGGTCGAATATTAAGGCAGCGGTAACCAACCGGTAATGCGTTACCGTAATTTGATTATCACACGTTTTGACGATCACCCGATAAGTGTTTCGACTTCAACTCGTAATAACTTGTCAACACAGCTGGTTATTCAAGAGTTTACGAATGCTTAGCTGGCGGAAATGACATTGCTGTTAATAATTTAGCTTATCTGATAATTCCTTATTTATGCAAGTATACATGCTTGCTGACTTCGTTTTTATGATCCAAGCTGTGACAGCCTAGTGGTTAGGACGTTCGTCTCCTAATCAGAGGGGGGTTCGATCTTTGACACGCACCTCTAACTTTTCGGAGTTATGTGCGTTTTTAAGCAATTAATATATCACTTGCTTTAACGGTGAAGGAAAACACCCCGAGGAAACCTACACTTCTGAGAGTTCTCCATGAGTTTCTCAAAGGCGTGTGAAGTTTGCGTACATGGCCAGCATGGTGGACTATGGCCAAACCCTTCTCATATTTAGAGGAGATCTGTTCTCTGCAGTGAGCCGGCAATGGGATGATCATGATGATGATGATGATGATGAATAGAACATTTTTTAAGGTATTAGAATATGAAATTACTCCTTTTAATTTAATATGTTCTTATAAATAATAAGGATACATATTTGTTCGTCAGATAGCAATTTTGATACATAATTTAAATGTCCATCTTTAACTTCATAGCTAATTATAATTTACTATTGACTATAACTTCATAGCTAACTATAATTATTGACTATGTTTTCGATGTTTTCCTACACCGTTGAAGCAAGTGATATATTAATTGCTTAAAAACGCCTCTGAATCCGAATAGATTAAGTTCAAGATCGAACCCCCGACCTCTGATTAGGAGACGGACGTCCTAACCACTAGGCCATTTATTACAGCTTGTATCATAAAAACGAAGTCAGCAAGCATGTATACTTGCATAAATTAGGAATACTGTTATCAGATAAGCTAAATTATTAACAGCAATGTCATTTCCGCCAGCTAAGCATTCGTAAACTCTTGAACCAGCTGTGTTGACAACTTATTACGAGTCGATATTTTAATTGCTTAAAAACGCACATAACTCCGAAAAGACCCCCGATCTCTGATTAGTACGTGAACGTCTTAAACATTAGACTATCACAGCTTTCTGATTACATGGTTAGGTATATGTTTTTAATTACAACGTGTTACCCACCTGATATAAAGGATAGATAAAGGGTTTATTCCTTTTTAGGTACGAAATCCTATAACGTAGCGGGCAATCGGGTTCCTAAGTAATACGTGTATTAATAAATATACTTCTAAGACAGACAGACAGGATGAAGTCGAAATAACGAGGTGTAAGGTTAATTAAAAACGTTATATGTCTGATTCGAAACATACATAAACTCGTTATACGTTTATTTATAGTTCATACAAGTTAACGTTTGTGAGATAAAGTAGGTAGTTTCATTCTTGTGTACATGGTTATTTTAATACAAGTTGGATTTCCGTTTGACCAACTTTGTAAGAGCGTTGAGTACATTTCTAGAAACTTTTAGTTGTAACTATGTTTTTGATTACAATCTAATATTAACTTTTAAGCGGTGATAGCCTAGTGGTTAGGGCGTCAGCCTCCTAAACAGAAGTCGGCGGTTCGAATCCGGGCACGCACCTCTAACTTTTCGGAATTATGTGCGTTTTTAAAATATTAAAATATCACTTGCTTCAACGGTGAAGGAAAACATCGTGAGGAAACCTGCACGTCTGAGTTCTCCATAATGTTCTCAAAGGCGTGTGAAGTCTGCCAATCCGCACATGGTCAGCGTGGTGGACTATGGCCGAACCCTTCTCATATTGAGAGGAGACCCGCGCTCTGTAGTGAGCCGGTAATGGGTTGATCATGATGATGATGATTTTCTTTTTATATTAATAAATAAATAAAAAAAATCACTTAACTAAGCAAAACAGAGGCTTTAAATTTACGCAGTTAATGATGAACTTAACGTGAGGGAAACCGCCGGCTATTGCTAGTATTGGAATAATTTACCTGGACGCAATAAACAATGTAAGCTAATGACCGTTATTAGGCAATGAACATGTGTCAACGGCGTAATAAAGTTCCTTTCATAATTCCAAGAAGGCTGTAGAGAGATTGGTCAAGTGAGAGCGCTCAAGTGGGTCCTGTAGCCTTAAGACTTAGTATAAACTCCTCTTATCTTTGTCCTACGCTAAGTTTGATTAGCACACCGCAAAATGTTGTAAAAAAAATCGTGTTTTTGCAACATACAGATATGTTATATGTTTCCATATAACATATCTGTTTTTACGTGGATATATGTTGTTTTGTTTATGGCATAATCCATAAGGTCGCTCGAATGACATCGACCCGCTTTATAATTAAAATCGAAAAATCAACCGAAATTAAGAAAAAACTTCTTAAAATAATATCATTGTATACCCAAATTACAGGCTAACTCAGAATGTACCTATCACAAGAATTACAAATTTAACTAGAATAAGATAATAATTAACACCAATTAAAATTAAAGCGATAGTGGAGAACTTAGTAGAAATACATCTCTTAATATTTTGCTTAAATGATTTTATGGAGTTTTAAAAAATATCTAGGTCTGCTTCTTAAATATATTATTATAGGTCGAGCCTAGGTTTTTTTATATGTGCAGATCTACTTAGATTGGTTTCTATGCTTGACGGCTCTCACCTGGTGGTAAGTGCTGACGCAGTCTAGGATGGTAGCGGGCTAACCTGTTAGGGGTATAGTAAACCCACACTCCCAATTGGTTTCCCAATCGTGCCGGAACGCTAAATCGCTTGTTAACACGTCTTCGTCGGTAGGGTGGTAACAAGCCACGGCCGAAGCCTCCCACTAGACCAGACCCGGAAATCGAACCAAGGACCTCCCACTTTTTAATGCGACAGCGCACGCACTGCGCCACGGAGGTTGTCAGAAAAGGTACGTTTAGGTACGGCTAGATTTAACCTTTTCGTATTATTAAGTACTGTACCGTCTGTATTTTATGCTTATTCTACGGAACCCTAGGCATAGTTTCGCTGAGTGAATGGCAGGACGAAATTAAAGAGACGTCTTAGCGCCGCGGTTCTGTTCATTAAAATATCTGCCGCAAATTAAGCAGCTTATAAAAGATGTAGAAGACATTATTCAAGCGACTTGCTCGTTTAAAAGATCTTACACCGTATAACGCGTTTTTAAGTTTTCTAAGGAATACTTGTGGGGAATTTTTTACCATTTACTCATTTTAAAAGAGTATTTTACAGCTTTTCGTGGGGTCAAAGTTCGATAACCAAAACGTACAAACTCTGACTTTTAACTGTTAAAAATGAAATGAAATATCACTTTATCGAAGGAAGTTGTTGTTATTTGTTGAAGTGAAGATTGTGAAGGAAAGATTGTGATTGGAAACCTGAGAGTTCTCCATAATATCCTCAAAGACGTGTGAAATCTACCAATCCACATGAGGACATCTTGCAAAGACAACTTAATGAAATTTTTTATTTTCAATAAAACGAAGGAGAATACAATTTAAAATAATATGCAGTAGTGATTATAGTTTTTTTTTAAGTTAATATTTATTTAGATAAGAATTGTCAGATTGTGTTTTGTTCTAAATGTACAGTCCGATACAAAGTCTAGCAGGACACGTGTCGGGTTTTTGTTTCATCGTTACCAGGCCAGTCGTTATCGTTACCTTAACAAAACTATCCCGTCACTTATATTTAACGAATAGTCCCGTTATAGCTTCGACTTTTTTAATAGCAATTCTTATTTTCCACACATACTTAGACGATTGACAGCACATATCTATACAAATAAATAAAATTGGAGTGTCTGTTTGTAATATTAAAATAACCGTTTTTTACTATATGCATATGAATATGTATACGGTACACACACCAAAATATCATATTTTATATCTTATTTTTGTCTATCTGTCTGTTTGTTCCGGCTAATATCTGAAATGGCTGGACCGATTTTTCCGGGACTTTGATTGGCAGGTAGCTGATGTAATAAGGAGTCACTTAGGCTACTTTTATTTTAGTACTGTCCAGTACCGCGCGCAGCTCACGCGCATGCCACCGCCTGTGCCATCACGTCTCGGGCGCCTCCCGCAACTTCTCCCACCAACGAATCAATATCCGATTTCACTCATTCTTTTTTTTTTTTAGAAAAGATATACTTTAATGTTTATCCTGTAATTATTTCAATTAATTCGGGTTAGTAATCTATTGCTTCGTGATGGAAAGACAAACAAACACACTAACTCAACGCAGACGAAGTCGCGGGCGTCAGCTATTATTAAATATATTATTTTATCAAGTATAAATAACATTTGAGGAATTCTTCCATTGTTGAATTACGGACTGTACTCTTTGCTTTACTGAGCTTGGCTTAACACGCGCGTGTTTTAGCACTCAGTTAAGACAACGTTTAAGTTTATGGCCACCATAAGAACGTACAAGAAGGTGTCGACAGTGATTAATTGTATTTAAGTCTTTTTATCCAATTAGACTTGGCTACTTCTGAGAACTGAGCCATTAAATACTGGATAAAGCAAATAAAGATCTAACCGCAATAATTTTTTTTAAACAATTAAACACGTATGTTAAATAAGACAGTTCATGCAGTCATTATCAACTCAAAAGAAAATACCTTATTGTGGCACCGAATGTATAATTAGGAAATGTTACTTTAGTCTGTTTTTCTGAGTAGCGGTCGCTGTCCAACATGTTTAAACTAAATGTTTTAAGTCTTTTAAAATTTATAATCTGTTCCTAGCCTTTGCTTACAATCACACCAGATGACAAGTGGTGCACCTTGTTTAGGAGCGCGCTTAAAGCGAGACCCCAGTTTTGGATGAGATACCAAATAACATTAGCAACATGATTGGCGTAGTTTATTTATTTACAGATTATATTATATTTAATATTAAATGTATATTATATAAATTAAATATTTATGCTCTTTAGCGATAAGGCCGTCTTTTGCACTTATTTACTTTTCTGTGTTTGAGTTTCTTCTTTTTTATGGTGTGCAATAAAGTACATTTTCATTTCATTTTCATGTCATTTCTAGAAACTGTCAATTGAGATACACCAGTTCTCATTTCAACGAAGAGACAACTTCCGTTTTCGGACGTGGAAATTTAAAAAAGAACGGATTTGGCGGGAAGATGGCAAAGCGTGTTGCCGTGTTTTTTGGTAAAATGCTGAACAAGCGCGGCTGATTTTGTGTAATTGATGATATTTGTTTTAAGTTTACTCTAAAATTTGTTGTAATGTAGATAATAACTATCCGACAAATTAGTTATTTTTATTGACCTAGTCGTTGACACTAGAAAGTGGCCTTTAAAAAAAACATTGACGAAGCTAACCTTCTGTTGGGTGAATATTTAATTTAAAACGTGCAAATGTCAAAAGGTTCGATCCTAAAATCAGGAAATGTCGAAGGTGTTATAGAGTCTATGGCATTCAAGTTTTTATGTCCAAAAACGTGTCATAACGAATTGGTACTTAAATTGAAAACCACTTTTCGTGATGTCTTTCATTGTTGTCGATTTCCTTGTTTGGAAAAATAATTTGCATTTGATATACATTGACTGTGTTCATTTGTATTTTGATTTATTTAATGTTCTCTTAGTAACTAGCTTTAATCCGGATCTATTTTGTGATACTTGGTAGGTTATCGTCATTAGCCTATTAAAGCTACCGGAGAGACTCTACACGGGAGATTATTTTTATATGGTTTTTTTTTTTAATCTACTACAAGTTAGCCCTTGACGGCAATCTCACCTTATGGTAAGTGATGATGCAGTCTAAGATGGTAGCGAGCTAACCTGTTAGGGGTATGGTAAACCCACACTCCTAATTGGTTTCTACACGACATAGTGCAGGAACGCTAAATCGCTTGGCGACACGTCTTTTATCGGTAAGGTGGTACTATGGTACTAGCCACGGCCGCAGCCTCCCGCCAGACCAGACTCGAGCCGGGAATCGAACCCAGGACCTCCAAGTCTATAAAGCGACAGCGCGCGCGCTGCGTCACGGAGGTCGTCCATCCATTTATCGTAGTGATAAATTCTAGACGGTAGGAGAAAGATCGTTAATTTCAGGCCGGTGGTACTCTGAATCTTACAGAACAGACAAACCTAATTCTCAACGCTGGCAATAGTATGAATCCTAGATTTGTGCGTGCAGTAATCCTACTAATATTATAAATGTGAATGTAAGTTTGTTTGTTACGCTTTCACGCAAAATCTACTTAACCCAATATCATAAGATAAGATAAAATTTTATTGTTTAAAACGATTAGGATTTACTATATATATATTATTTGTGCCTACCCTCTGTACTATGTAAACCTGTATTGCAGAGGGTAGTTCGTTCCAGGGATATAGTACATTAATTCCTAGAGAAAATTATCTTATACTAACTAAAGCTAACATTATTTAAGCGTGTAAGAGCGTGTGCGTGTATGTGTGTGTGTGAATGTGTGTTTGTGTGAAACTTTGTACACATATTTTTGGAGGTATTACAAGTAATATAGGATACTTTTTATTTAGAAAAAAAAAATACCAGAGATAAAAAAAAATAGTTTGTTAAAATATATCTAGTTATCATATTGATTCATTTCTATTGTAATGATCTCTGATACTTATTTAAAGAATTCAATGCGAGTATAACCAATAAATACAGATTATATAATATGTATATTTGTGGTTTTATTTAGGTCAATTTATATATATATTTATGTGTTTTTTTTTGTTTTTTATCCACTACGAGTTAGCCCTTGACGGAAATCACACCTGATGGTAAGTGATGATACAGTCTAGGATGGTAGCGGGCGAACCTGTAAGATCCGATTCCGATTGGTGTCGGGACGCTTAATCGCTTTGGGACACGTCTTTGTGGGTAAGGTGGTAACTAGCCACGGCGGAAGCCTCCCACCAGATCAGACTCGAGCCGGGAATCGAACCCAGGACCTCCAACTTTATAATGCGACAGATGTCGTCAAATCTTTTACGTCATTGGTTGCTATGTAGCGAAAAGGCCGCCAAATTGTATACTGTTTTGTACTGTTTTCTGTTATTTTTCCTATTCTTTTGTGGTGTACTACAAAATTGTATTGAAACGTTCATTCAATAAATAATGCTAATGCAATAAAAATTATTTAGTTACGCTGTAGTAGATTAAACACGGATTTGTTTCGATACGAATCCTATAAAATATAATGAATGCAACGTTTGTTAGATGTCAAGGCTGATTTTTAATTCGATATGTCAGTTATGGTGATAAATATATTCTTGATGACTAATCTCTTATGTAGACAGTGACCAGTCGAACCATTATAATTACTAGCTATGGACTTTTTTTTATGCACGACAAGTTAGCCCTTGATGGCAATCTGATGGTAAGTGATGATACAGTCTAAGATGGCAGCGGGCTAACCTGTTAGGGGTATAATAAACCCATACTCCTATTGGTTTCTACGCAACATTGCGAACGCTAAATCGCTTTGTAATTTAAAAACGTCACATGATATAAAGACTGTAAAGTTTTATCAGTTCGCCAACTCTTTATTTTTCAAACTATTATTCGAAAACATTATTCCACTAATCACATAAAAAATCAACATAGGAGAAGAGTCTGGAAGTCTTTGGTTCGGATTAAGTTATAAAACGAACACACACACACACACACACACACACACAAACGCACACACATACATATACACTCAGTCATGGTGTTCAATAATTTAGGAGAGTACTCCCGCAGGTATATACCTAAACCAGGGGCAGTAAATTATATTGTGCAAGAACATACATATATACCACATACTCACCATACTAACTATACTCACCATTAAAGTGCGATTATAAGTAACTCTACAAGTTGTTATATGTACTTATTTTGATACTTGTTTTCATGAAATAAAGAATTTAAAATATATGACACACACAACACACAAGTGTTCATACACCGTGCAGGTAACCAGGAATAAGGCCATTTTTGATTTGATTTTGACATTTCTTCGTTAACGAAGAAAAGGAAAGTCGTAATGTCCACTTAGGCGTGACATTCATAACGCATTGCCCCTTTGTATTGGGCTAAGTGAGCAAGTTGCTTAAATGAATTTTGAGAGCAGAGTTACAACGCAGCGCTTACGCAAGGTTTAAACAAACGCGCAGACAAATTACACGCATCGGTCTAAAGTAACGCAACGTACTTGACAAACAAACTGACAAGCCATTCAATATGGCTACATTTGTATCACATAGACTGCATACCTCGAGCAAGCGAAGCGATTTTAATAATTTATTTTTCGCTTATCCGAACTGCAGCTGTGTGTGTGTGTGTGGAACTGTGTTAGCTTTAGTTTTAACGACTGCAGTTAGCACCATCAAATCGCAAATGTAAATAATGGAAAACAATATATATGACGCTTTATAGATGCCTGACTAAGTGAACAAGACAGAAACATTTTTGAATTTGAATTCATTAGTTTAACTCCAATTTTCTTATCTTTGTTAAATTTAAAAACTGTCTTAACCTAGTGCATCATACATATATGCATCTATGAAGCATAGGTTCGTACCTACAATATTTTTTCATTGCTTTAATATTTGAGGTTATGGTGATAACTACATTCGTTAACTTCCTAAACTATTACAACTAAAGTTACAAGGGTTCCAAACACGTGCAGATCTAAGAAAAATCCCACATATTTACCAGTTTTTTTTTAAACATTTAACATAGTCACTAATTAACTATAATTACATATGAAGTTCGAGCAATTTATTTACACAGACTTATTCATCGTTTATATAATCATTTATATTATAATATACTTTTTTATGAGCTTTGTAAAAAGCTTTGAACTAATTTGAGTTAGTATATTGCATCGGCAAGATTTCGTAACCATCGCGGATTCGCCTAGCTTGCCTAGCTTGGAGTTCGCTAGCCTTTGAATTAGTATCGCTTTGCATTCAAGTGACGACACGTATAGTTTATAGGTCAACATACCATATATGAACTAGATACCGGTTGATTGGAACCCGAAAACGAGAGTAATAACCTGAGCTATATTAATGGCTGTAATTAATGGATAAACTGAAAAGAATCATCATCGTCATCATGATCAACTCATTGCCGACTCACTACAGAGACGGTCTCCTCTCAATATGAGAAGGGTTTGGCCATAACCACCACTCTGACCATGTGCAGAGTGGTCACATGGTCAGAGTGTTTTACGCCTTTGAGAACATTATGGAAAACTCGATGTTTTCCCGTTGAAGCTAGCGATAAAAGAAATTTGAATATACAATGGTATAACTGCCTAGTTGGTCTAGCGATTGGCATTTTCAAATATTGTATTATTGTGTGTAGGTTCGGTTGGTTGAAGTCAGGATAATTGGCTGTCAGTTCTGATTAGAGAGATATTCTCTTATCGAGAGTTGAAAAATGCATTCCTTCTTTGTAGCAAGTGTTAATTTAAAATTGCTTTAATGAAAATAGCAGTTCACTCGCAGCCAGGATGCAAAAAGCGATGTTGGTCTCGGCTAGGATAGTCCGCCGATTTCTCCGAGGTGTAATCCTTCGCCCGGTAGTAATATGTAATGTGTATAGCCTAGTGGTCAGGTCGTTAGCCTCCTAATCAGAGGTTGGCGGTTCGAATCCGGGCACGCACCTCTAACTTTTCGGAGTTATGTGCGTTTTTAAAAAGAATTAAAATATCACTTGCTTCAACGGTGAAGGAAAACATCGTGAGGAAACCTGAACGCCTAAGAGTTCTCCATAATGTTCTCAAAGGCGTGTGAAGTCTACCAATCCGCATATGGCCAGCGTGGTGGACTATGGCCAAACCCTTCTCATGTTGAGAGGAGACCCGTACTCTGTAGTGAGCCGGTAATGGGTTGATCATGATGATGACGAGGATGATTATTTATTTATTTATTTTTAGGTATTTAAGTATACTACATTTATTTCTTTTGGCTTATTTATTTTTGCACACGGGCGTGAGAGTAAAAATATACTGATAATAATAAATTTGGTGTAAATAAATAAATATGGTGAATACCATTTTGTCAATAATCAATAAACAGATCATAAAATTCAATTAAATAAAATAGTTTGTAAAATATAACATAAATTTTAGTAGTATCTAATAATTAAAATTCCAAAATTAGAAATTCGTCCAGGCCCACTGGCCTGTATAATACACTTATTATCCTTTAAGTCAAATTATTATTATGTTATATCGAATTAGAACTGTGAATGATGTTAAATATTTATTTATTGTTTAAGATTTTTAGTTTTAGGTTAATCTAAGTTTTATTTTACGTTATATATGTATTCCTAACAACTAATTGTCACGAAATAAATTTTAAGTAATTACATGGTGAATTAAGTTTATGCTGACCATTTCTACTTAATCAGGGTGCACCCACTAGTATTGATAAGGTGTCGTCGCCGGTCCGGCAAAATACCGGTTATTTAAGCAGTTAAGGCTGCGCAGACGCAGTTGCGATCACTTTCACTGCCCGCCTGCTTTGTTTGTTTTTATACTACGTACAATCTACACGAAAAAGCTGATTGATTGATTTATTTACCTTGATTAACGGACTAGGTATTCAAATCAAATCAAATCAAAAATAGCTTTATTCATATAAACCTATTACAGGTATCTATAAATTGTTCATACGTGAAGTGATTGTGATAACTAACTCGTCAACTTAAAACCAAAGCTAAGAGGGTTCAAATCGCGCCCAGGCCTAAGAAGAAGCCCACAACTAACTTCGCCGGTTTTTTTTTTGTAAACACTACGATGTAAGTCTTTTTCTCAATTTTTCTAACTAGCTGAGTCAGCCACTTAAATATGGGGGTAAATTTAAAGAGCTATTTAAGGAACATCATCATCATCATCATCATCATGAACAACCCATTACCGGCTCACTACAGAGCACGGGTCTCCTCTCAATATGAGAAGGTTTTGGCCATAGTCCACCACGCTGGCCATGTGCGGATTGGCAGACTTCACACGCCTTTGAGAACATTATGGAGAACTCTCAGGCGTGCAGGTTTCCTCACGATGTTTTCCTTCACCGTTGAAGCAAGTGATATTTTAATTGTTTAAAAACGCACATAACTCCGAAAAGTTAGAGGTGCGTGCCGGGATTCGAACCGCTGACCTCTGATTAGGAGGCTGACGCCCTAACCACTGGGCTATCACCGCTTCTAAGGAACATCATGCTATAATTAATAAGAGTGGTACTAAAGTAATTATGAAACTATGATATCTCCGTTGAAGCAAGTGATATTTAAAAAAAAATATCACTTACTTCAACGGTGAAGGAAAACATCGTGACGAAACCTGAGAGTTCCCCATAATGTTCTCAAAGGCGTGTGAAGTCTGCCAATCCGCACATGGCCAGCGTGGTGGACTATGGCCAAACCCTTCTCATATTGAGAGGAAATCCGTGCTCTGTAGTGAGCCGGTAATGGGTTGATCATGATGATGATGATGATGATATCTCCTAAGATATTAATTAATATTAGTGTTGAATAACGTATTTATCTGGTTAAGGATTATTATAATCTTTATATAAATACTTTCGCGAATAGCGCTTTATTTTAAAACTAAATTGAACTATGCTAATAGCGCATTATTTTAAAACAAACATGAACTATATAAATGGTTGTAGTGAGTCAATTTTAAAACATAAACGAAATATGCTATCGCGTTTTTTTTAACTTTTAATGTTGAATAATTCCGTCACACATGATTTTTGCGTAACTTCCACCGTTTATAATAGCAAGAGGAACTTTTTTCATCATCATCATCATCAGCCAATATTAATCCACTGCTGGACATAGGCCTCTTTGAAGTCTTCCAACTTATCCTGTCTCCGGCTTTTCGCATCCAGTCGATGTCTGTCACTTTTCGGAGGACATCAATCTTCCTGGCTGGAGGACGGCCTTGAACCGTATTCAACTTTTTAAATATATATTAGTAATGTCACGTGGTTTATATTTGCCTTAATGTTCACAAATATCGATAACACAGAAGGAATTTAATGAACGGCATTTTCAGAACCTAATAAGCCCTTATTCGGCCCTGAGCACAGATAAGATTTGAGAGCTAATAAATCAAACCTCTTTTGTAGGACCGTGAGCAGTGCACTGTTATTTGCGATACAAAGTTATTCAGTGGCGTTTTACATACCTTAAATCTTATAAGGTCCCTTTTAGGAGACGTACAGTCGTATATATATTGGTAATTCGTTAATTGTTATAATTAATTAAAGTATTTTTTATTCAAATTCAAAATTCAAAATAATCTTTATTCAAATAGTCCTTAAAAAGGCACTTTTGACGCGTCAATAATTTACACAGTAGTTATTTCATGGTGATAACTATATTCGTAAACTTAAAACTAAAGCTATGAGGGTTCCAAACGCGCCCCGGTCTAGGAAGAAGCCTACAACAAACTTAGCCGGGGTTAAATTAATAATAAACTATAGTACCTATGGAGATAGAGCAATTCACACCCAAGCTTTTTTATCGTTTATATAATCCTTAATATCGTAATAAGATTTTTCTACAAGCTTTCGTTTTATAAAAACTTTGAACTTATTGATAGACATCTCCAAGATATCAATAGGTAATTTATTATAGAATAAAATACAATTTCCTTTGAATGAGTTACTAATTTTGTGCAGTTGTGTTGCAGATATTCCTAATATTAATCTCCTAATTCTTATTTGTATCTTCTCCATCTTATTCGTTCACTCTTGATTGTAGTACACTAAAAGTGTATTGATTTATTCACTCATTTGAGATTAGGCATTACGGTTAAATTCACTGCAATTGCATATATCTAACGGGTGGAAGAGTTTTAATATCTGCTCTGGCCCTTTGCGAATAAGCATTTTCTTAATTAGAACAAATCTGATAAGGTTAAAAAAAATGCTTAATGGCTCTGTCGAAATTCTCAGCTCAAGTCTGGTCTAATGGGAGGCTTCGGTCATGACTAATTATAAGAAGTATGGGTTTACCATTTTTGTAACAGTTACTAATTGTTGCCAGCTATTTCCGTAACGTTGAGTGGTACAACTGGCCAATTCTATATATATTTTTTTTTGATATGCCGGACTATGTCGGAATAGAGTATGGCCGATGCAACAGTTTCGTGCGCCACTGTACCGCGCTGCCAACATGCAGAGTACTTTCGATTTCCAAACTACGCAACGATACCCATATCGCATTACGAGCGCTGATTGCTCTCAGAACCGGACCCCGCGCCGCGCCGACTCCGTTCACGTTATAGCTGGACACATTTATACCTTAAACAGCCAGTATAATTTGCTATATTCCGCCGACAACCGGGAGATTAGTATAGTATAACACCACACAAAATCCTCCACTAGAACCTCTTTACAAGTGCGAAAAGTAAAGTTTACTTTTCGCGCTTGTGAAGTGTCAAGATCTCCTGAGGATGATCCGGTGTCGGGTCGAAACGTGCGTAGAGGTTCTAGTGGAGGATTTTGTGTGATGTTATACCATACTAATCTCCCGGTTGTCGGTGGAATATAGCAAATTATACTTGCTGTTTATTGTTTATCATGGACTTCCGCAAAGTAACGCCTGCTTCTATTCATTACATTTATACCTGACCACGTTGGTAAGCTTCTAGTAACGATCAGGAATATCGAGTGATTACTTCTGTTGTACCTATGCTACATAACTAGGTTTTCCACGTATGTATATATTGCACTTGGTAATGTGGGGTCAATACTTTAATATTTATTACTTTTTACTTCTTTATCCAAAGCGGTGATAGCCTAGTGGTTAGGGCGTCAGCCTCCTAATCAGAGGTCGGCGGTTCGAATCGGGGCACGCACCTCTAACTTTTCGGAGTTATATGCGTTTTTAAACAATTAAAATATCACTTGCTTCAACGGTGAAGGAAAACATCGTCAGGAAACCTGCACGCCTGAGAGTACTCCATAATGTTCTCAAAGGCGTGTGAAGTCTGCCAATCCGCACATGGCCAGCGTAGTAGACTATGGCCAAACCCTTCTCTTATTGAGAGGAGACCCGTGCTCTGTAATGAGCCGGTAATGGGTTGATCATGATGATGATTTTTTTATCCATACAAGTTAGCCCTGGACGACAATCTCACCTGATGTAAGTTATCATGCAGTCTTAGATGGTAGCGGGCTAACCTGTTATGGTAAAGCCGAGTTTAGTAAAAAAGTAACAAACATCCATCCATCTAACCATACTCACAAACTTTCGCGTTTATAATATTAGTAGGATATATCCGTTTGTTTGTAAGATCTGCAGCGTCCATACGACTGTAACAGAGTTAAATATTTTCGTGTTTAGGTAAACTAATTTTATGGACGAAGCGGTCATTTTTATCATTTTTGAATTCGCCTCAAAAGGCCTATCGATGATTATTTAAAAAATGCATTTCCTTTACGGACAACATTCTGTACCATTAAAGCAAAATGTCGAAGTTAATTTATGCAACTTAAGGACTTATCTAATTATCCAGTTTTGCATAATAAATGGAACGTATTTATTCCTTAACTAGGCTTATTTGAGGTGAACGTGAGAACATTTTTGCCGTGCAACGTGACAGTACAACCCAAGACGTGGACATGTTTATCAATGGTTGTAAAATAATTATTTTCGCTCGCGCAAATTTTTAATGTGCTATCTAACGTCTTCTCTCGCGCATATAACATATTATTTGGATTTAATATGCTAACTAAAGTCTGGGTACCCGTTGCAAGAATAATTAGGACGTCCAGTTTATGGAAATCGCTATACGGGACAATTAATTTCTGTCGATGTTAATAATGAAGCTATATTTTAATCCCTTACAATTTAATGTTTTAATTACTGAACGCTTTATTAAGCTCTGGTGGGAGGCTTCGGCCGCGGCTAGTTACCACTTTACTAGCAATAACATACCGCTGAGCGATTTAGCGCATGGTACGATGCTTAGAAGAAACAGGATTATGCATGCAGTTTTGGAAGGATGCAGGGTTCAGCCAGCATCGGTAGCTCCTATGGTCCTGAAGATGATCAATTTAAGTCACGTGACCGTACTTAAGTTGCGAAGTAAGAGTTTTTTTTAAGAAACCAACAGCTACTATTAATGCATCATAATCAGACTTAAACAAATGTACATAAAATAAACAAAGCCGGGAATCGAACCCAGGATCTCCCACTTTACAATACGAAAACTCACGCGTGGCGCCATGAAGGTCGTAAATTATTTAAATAAAATTAAATAATGTGAAAATTATCAGATTTTAAACAACTGTCCCGTACGTTGTAGGATGCTTTGTCACCCTTTATTTGATTTAAATTAATTTGGGTCATTGTCTGAATAGTTCAGACTACAATCACGCGATCTAACTTACGGGGTATTTTCTTATTCCAACAAAAACAGAACAGTTTCAACAAAAGCTTATTACGATATATTCAGGTTTACAACCTGGTTAGGTACTTATAAATGAATCGTTGGTCTAGTAATTAGCATGGCTATGAAAGTATCTTGCGGTCTAAGGTTTGGTTTCCGTGTCGAATGAGGTCATGTTCTTCACTTGGTACAGTGCTTCGAAGAGCCTACACATTATATTCTAGCCTAGTGTCGTTGTAATAAAAAATATATATAGGATGACTACGGGGCGGGGGCGTGTCTTCGTCGGTAATTTGGGTAGACGTGGGTAGCTTCGGGCAATGAGACCAGATACTCTTGGTAGAACAGAATTACAATTATAACTATGGTAATTTATAAGGAGCAGACTATACGCCCCACCAAGTACGACTATGCACTACCGCGACCGATCCGAATCGACCGAATGCAATGAATGCAATGTGCCGTCCCGCGCCGGTGTGTCTTATAATATCTTGTATACGTCACTTAGTATTGCGTAAAGACAGGGGGCGATGCCACTCTCTTGTCCGTCGTACATGATTCTAAAACTAGATGGCGCTGCTCTCTGATTGCCATCATATAAAAATTGTGTATCCATATTAAATTTTTATGTTTATTTAGGGTGAATAAACGAAAATTAGTGGAGGGTCCGCTTCGACGGACGTGGCTGGCTGGGTTGCGGACCAGTATGTGAAGGAGCATCGCTGGGTTTTAGTGGGCATTCAGGTCGCCCATCCGGCCACTGGTAAGTCCCACGAATTTCCCAGCAGAAAAACAAAATAGTTTCTTTATTAATAAAATCTGTGAGTCCACAAAAACGCGTCCATGATTTTAACAAGTTTTGTTTCGTTACAACTTAGCCCTTGCCTGCAATCACAACTGGTGGTAAGTGATGCAGTTTAAGATTTTAGTGGGCTAACGACGTATTATTATTGTAACGTGTTAGGGACATTTCAGAAGTTTTTCATTCCTTATTAGTGTCTTTGTTTTTGTAATAACTTAGTTGGATCTGAGGGTGTGTTTAAAGTTTCGGAGATTGAGCCATAAGGTTATAGTTATTTTCTTTTATATTTAACTCTCTGTTTGATATCTGCCGCTAGCCTTGCATGTTTCTTTTAATTCGAGTAACAACCAAATTTAAGTGACATATTAAAAGCAAGACGCTAAACAAAAATTCTAAGTTTAACCGACAACACTGCTACAAGTTACAGATATTTCAACAGCGAGCTCAACGATGAGACCTCAGATGTAGCACGGCCGACTCTCATCTGATGTATCAAAATATAATAAATCCAATATAACAAGGCAGTAGTGAGATAGTTGTAAGTGACATCGCTGAGAGCAACTTTCTACGAGCACGCCCTCACGACTTGACCCTGCCAGTTCATTGTTTCAATGGTACTAGTATCATCAACATAAAGGTACCTCTGCCTCTTCAATCTGCCTCTAGTAGTTACCTATGTACTCCTAGTACCTATTAATTTCTGAAGCTAACCATCTACTCCAATTTTTTTAAATCCTAGTTGTCCAGAAACGTTTGTTGAATCTGTGTAGAGTTGAGGATAAAGAATAAAGAATTTTTCGGAAATATTATTATTTTCGGTTTAAAATATTATTTGTCATTGTGTTACCATCATACTAATATTAAAAAAAAACTATTTATTTAATGATTAAGAAGACAACTAGTTGTTAGAAATACATATATAACTTAAAATAAAACTTAGATTAACCTAAAACTAAAAATCTTAAAAAATAAATAAATATTTAACATCATAACTAAAATATATTATTAAAAGGAGTCCCAGGTTCCTAAGATACTGGCAGCGTTCCCCCTTTGAATGGCTAGACTAATTCTTTGTCCCAGGTAGCTGGCAGCTCTTCAGTCCCCTGTGATGTCGACTAACCTTTTTGCTATTTCCTTAAAAAGCCTAATATTAAGTAAATATAAAAGACAACAATGAAATTAAAAGAAAAATTAAATTGATTTGAATTTATAAAAAAACGCTGACCCATCAAGCGTTGTTTTGCCATATAAATACTTTTTATTTATTTCTAGGGAATTACTATTGTAGAAAAAAAATAACTAACTTATTGCGTGTAAGGATGTGGTATATGAGTGAAAGAGGCATAGAGCGCTGTGAACGATGTGGGCATATAAAAATAACATAAATATTGTTTATGTTCAAAAATTTTAGCTTTACAATATGCTCAGGGAAATTTTAGTCGAATTAGAGTGAAAAACATTCACAATAAATAAGACGGTAATTGTTCAGTTATCGAGCGGGATGACAAATGATTAAATTACTAAAATGACTATTAAAAAATAGGGGCCCGGCGATAGAAGGGTGAAAATTTAGGGTTGTAGGTTTTTTTCAATGTCACATAAAACAAAAATAAAATAAAAAAAACTTTTTTTTTGAGTGTTCACCCCCCTTATCACTTAGGGGTTTGAAAGATAGATAGTAGCCGATTCTCTGACTTACTGAAATTTCATAAGAATCGGACGAGCCGTTTCGGGGGTGTATGGAAACAAACATTGTGACACGAGAATTTTATATTAGATTTATATTCTTTCTCACAGTTCTTTATCACTTCTCTTATCTCTTATATTCTAATATATAATTATATATATTAGAAGATAAGAGACAACTGTGATAGCCTACACTACACGTCTTTGTCGGTAGGGTAGTAACTAGCCACGGCCGAAGCCTCCCACCAGACCAGACTCGAGCCGGAATCGAACCCACGACCTCCGACGAAGGTTTGTCACCTTGTATTTTTTTTTAAATTAAATTGGATCATTGCGTCAAAGTCTTGTGTCTGAAGCAGGGAAGTAAATAAACGATGGAAATGAACGCAGATGGAGTTGTATTGTTATAAATAAACCATTTTAGTTTCGCGCAAACCTCACAAGTCGCTAGCCAATTATTTAATGACACGAATAGTCTTGACCATGGGTGAGCGAACCCATCGCTCGGCGTTACGAGCTTGAGGTAAATTGACTTCATCTTGGTGCTAAAGCGTATTTAATTTCATGAATATTTTAAAGGTCTCAATGGCGCAGTGGTGAGCGCTGTGGTTTTAATAATGGAAGAACAAGGGCTGTTGCATTATAAAGTTGGAGGTCCTGGGTTCGATTCCCGGCTCGAGTCTGGTCTGGTGGGAGGTTGCGGCCGTGGCTAGTTACCACCCTACCGACAAAGGCGTGTCGCCAAGCGATTTAGCGTTCCGGCACGATGTCGTGTAGAAACCAATTAGGAGTATGGCTTTACCAACCCCTAACAGGTTAGCCCGCTACCATCTTAGACTGCATCATCACTTATCATCAGGTGAGATTGCCGTCAAGGGCTAACTTGTAGTGGAATACAAAAAAAAAACTATTCCCGGCAGGAATAAATCATTCTGAATTTTGTCTGGTTAGAAGATTCAAGATAGAGAAAAAGGGTAAAGGTATTGGTTTCATATCATCATCATCATCATGATCAACCCATTACCGGCTCACTACAGAGTACGGGTCTCCTCTCAATATGAGAAGGGTTTGGCCGTAGTCCACCACGCTGACCATGTGCGGATTGGCAGACTTCACACGCCTTTGAAAACATTATGGAGAACTCTCAGGCGTGCAGGTTTCCTCACGATGTTTTCCTTCACCGTTGAAGCAAGTGATATTTTAATGTTTTTTTTTAAACGCACATAACTCCGAAAAGTTAGAGGTGCGGGCCCGGATTCGAACCCCCACCTCTGATTAAGAGGTGGACGTCCAAACCACAGCTTCCTTGAAGAAAGTGATATTTTATTAACTTAAAAACGCACATAAGTCAAAGTGATCGAACAGCCGACCTTTGATTTGGAGGCGGACGTCCTAACCACTAGGCTATCACAGCTCGATAACATACCGGGGTATATATTAGTATGCTATCCCCAGCCTAACCAACCTCGACACACATATTCACAGCCTTGGTTTCCATGTATGGTGGATGACGTATCTTTCATTCATGACTCGTTGTTTACCTCCTACAAGTAAAATTCCGTAACTTCGCATATTAAATCCTTTTTTTCCTACATACTACAAGTTAGCCCTTGACGGTTGTCTCACCTGGTGGTAAGTGATGATGCAGTCTAGGATGGAAACGGGCTAATCTGCTAGAGGTATGGTAAACCCATACTCCTAATTGGTTTCTACGCGACATCGTGCCTGAACGCTAAATCGCTTGGCTTGGTAAGGTGGTAACTAGCTACGGCCGAAGCCACCAGACCAGACTCCAGCCGGGAATTGAACCCAGGACCTCCAAGTTTATAATGCGACAGCGTGCACTGCGCTACGGAGGTCTTCAAAGGCTTCTAACCAAACAATCTAGAATCTCATCGTCATGGTTTTGGTTGTTATCAGTCAGTTTTTGATGCGTCACAAATGCTGTATTCACTTATACTTTATGATTTCAAAATAGTTTTGTTCCTTACTTAAAATGTTAAGAAACAAAAGAAAATATATTGTATCAAACAATCAAGAAACAAACATTACTTATATACAAACAATACGTTATATGTAGATGAACAATAGGCGGCTTTATCGCTAAAAAACGATCTCGTTCTTTACTTAAAAAGTCAAGAAACTATTATTTGTTGTTATAATGTATTGTTTATCAAGAAACAAATATTACTTATATACAAACAATACGTTATATTTAGATGAACAATAGGCGGCTTTATCGCTAAAAAGCGATCTCGTTCTTTACTTAAAAAGTTAAAAAACTATTATTTGTTGTTGTAATGTATTGTTTATCAAGAATCAAATGTTAATTATATACAAACAAGACGTTATATGTAGATGAACAATAGGCGGCCTTATCGCTAAAAAGCGATCGTGTTCTTTACTTTAAAAGTTAAGAAACTTTTATTTGTTGTTATAATGTATTGTTTATCAAGAAACAAACATTGCTTATATACAAACAATATGTTATATGTAGATGAACAATAGGCGGCCTTATCGCTATAAAGCGATCTCGTTCGGAAAACCAATCTATAGGATATGATGAGTGATAAAGCGGGTACAGCGAGTGGTTTGGTTAAACGTTAGTAAAAGTTCTAGGTACAAAAGTTGATTGCACATTTATTTTGTGACCAATAAAATTTGCTATCTCATAATATGAGACTTCAGCCAACATAATATGTTGGACTAATCTATGCTTTTATGTTAATAATTTGCTGTTAATAGTTATAATTAATGATTTTGCTTAATAAGAACCGAGATAGGAAGTTTAGGTAATGTTCTAGGTAGTTTCATTAAGTAACGAAAGCTTTTCGCACACTATACTAATCAGTGAGATTTATAACACAGTAAGGTTTGAAAGGATGTACATACAAATCCATTTTACTTACGCATTTTCAACTAGGTTATGTGATTTGGATATGAAGTCGAAGTAGCGGGCTTTTGACAATCTTCGTGGAGCAGCGCGCGCTGTCGCATTGTAAAGTCTTGGGTTCGATTCCCAGCTAGAGTCTTGTCTGGTGGGAGGCTTCGTGGCTAGTTACCACCCTACCAACAAAGACGTGACGCCAATAGATTTAGAGTTCCGTCACGATATCGTGTAGAAACCAATTAGGATTATGTGTTTACCATACCCCTAACAGGTTAGCCCGCTACCATCTTAGACCGTATCATCACTTACCATCAGGAGAGATGCCGTCAAGGGCTAACTAACTATACACTACAGTGTATAAAAAAAAGGGCTAACCTGTTAGGTGTATGGTAAGCCCGTACACCTAATTGGTGTTACGCGACATCGTGTCGGAATGCTAAACCGCTTGGCGACACGTCTTTCTTAGTAGGGTGGTAACTAGCCACTGCCGAAGCTTAACCCCGAACCAGACTCGAACCGGTAATCGAATCTAGGACCTCCAACTTTAAAATGTGACACGGAGGTCGTCAAAATTTGTATAATTTCCACACAGAAACCGATGAGAAACCGCACGGACGGCGTCCTCTGTTACATGTGCGCTCAACTTAACATCTGAACTATTATAAAACTTCCAGACCAAACGAGTTAAACGCAAGTTGCGAGCTGAAGTAGGAAGATCATAATTTAGACTTTCTTAGTCAGTTAATTGAATACTAGAGCCATTCAAGGAAGGCCCGCTCCGTTTTTACAAGCTATACCATTACGGGTAACTGTGAACGAATTAACGATTGTGTTGAAGTGACTGGGCAATGCGATACTAGTTAAATAGCGGTATGTTACTCGCTATTTTGCACGTGTCCGGTGTAATTTTGTTGGAACTAGTGTTTTCAACATCATCATGATCAACCTGTTCTCGGCTCATTAAAAGCACGGGTTCCCTCTCAATATGAGAAGGGTTTGCCCATAGTCCACCACGCTGGCCATGTGCGGTTTGGCAGACTTCACACGCCTTTGAGAACATTATGGAGAACTCTCAGGCGTGCAGGTTTCACTGCCACTGAGCTATCACTGCTTAAATAATTTACTATAATGCCACTAAATATTGTTAATAGTTTTGTATTTAGAAATGTTAGAAACACTTGAATGGCTATATGGACTTTTTTTTTCACGTGCTTAAGTGTTTTTATTGATTTAATTACAGTAATTTTATCTTCGTTTTAATAATTCACTAGTAGCGCTACCTAGTACAATTTTGTTAGCTTACACGTTTTTTTTACAAGCAGACTTAGAAGATTTCGTCTTTAATACCTTATCATTAATTTTTCAAGTGTAGATTGTCACTATTTATTAGAACAGGTTTGAATAGTTGTTATGCCATTCGAAATAAACAACAAAACAGTCTTTAGGTAAGGTAACGTATTGGAAGGCTTCGTTAAAGCAAAAAGTTACCTGTCTCGGGTTGAACTTAGGAAATTCTTAATTCACAGTCAGTTGCTAACATCTTATCTAACGGGACAGAAAGTAAGGTAAAAACTTACGGCTACACGGATCTTTACTGTGAGCAATTACGCAATTGAGTTTGTTTGTTATGCTAATAAGTGGCGTTTACCTGTTAAGGTACTTTCTCTGAAAGCCCAATTTTCTCTTTTATTGCAAGTTCGGTTTCGTTGGCCCAGTTGTAAGAGACTGATCACGAGGTCCTTGCCTAGACAGTCGAATCGATATGATAGGAGACCCGTGGTCTGTAGTGAGCCAATAACGGGTTGATTATGATAATATTTTTTATATTATCATAATTACCATTTATGCTTCATGATCAACCCATTACCGGCTCACTACTGAGCACGGGTCTCCTCTCAATATGAGAAGGGTTTGGCCATAGTCCACCACGCTGGCCATGTGCGAAAATTGCAGACTTCACACGCCTTCGAGAACATTACGGAGAACTCTCAGGCTTGCAGGTTTCCTCACGATGTTTTCCTTCACCGTTGAAGCAAGTGATATTTTAATTGTTTAAAAACGCACATAACTCCGAAAAGTTAGAGGTGCGTGCCCGGATTCGATCCGACCTCTGATTAAGAGGCTGACGCCCTAACCACTAGGCTATCACAGCTTCTCTATATATCTATATCCTCTATATTCTCCATTTATACTTACCATGCTTAAAACAATAGTAATTGGCGCGTCACGTCGCGTCGCTACATGTCACTCAACCTAGAACAACGGACTGGGGCAACAGCGCGACGAAGAGATAGCAAATGCCTGAGCAGCCTTATACTTTCAAAAATTTTAAACAGCTCGAATTCCTGCAATCGCGGCCAAGTTATTCAGAATGGGATTGCATTGCATACAAATGAGCCAACATTCGACTGTTCCTCAAGGCGAGTGAGCATCGCCCACGAACGATATACATACAGCGCGGTTATAACGAAAATGCGGTTCTTATTGAACCGGCAAGGTCAGATTTCGGTGTTACGGTTCTTGAAAATTTGGACGATGGTCAAGAACTTTTTTCGCGAATCTCGAGTTATGCTCGGTTGAATAACTTTATAAAGGACACAGCGCGTTTCGGTATCCAATTAATATGTTAGGCTGAATGCTTAGCGTATTCTGCATTGATCATACACGTCGTCGACTGCGAGACTCAGATCTTTTGTAGAAAGACGTCACTGGTACGGATTTGTGTCAGTTGCGTCCAGCAGCTCTTTGCGACTCGCTTGACTCGTTGAGCTGGTCATTCCAGCATCTGCCACCGGGTCTTCCGAGCTGTGAACCTACGAATTGCCACTTCAGCTTCCACTCGCTAAGCTATGTCAATATATCTTGTTCTTCTGCGGAATGTCATTAATTTATTTCCGCCATTGCACTACTCATTTCTTAATACGTACACATACGTACGTACGTACACATGTTGAGTATTTCTTACTTAATGACCATTTCTTCAGGTTAAATCAAAGAGAGTGAGTTAAAGACATTTTACTAGCATATCACTTTTATTCTAAACTAAATCTCGCAGTGGGCTTCCATCCCGTTAATACATTAATAATTTTACCATCGTGAATACAAAATTTTATACCTATTGGTCTAGTAGTTATGGTTTGAAAGCGTTAATTTTTAAATAATTGGATTCGAAGCACATAATTCTGTTAGCAGGTAAGTATTAAGTAAAATCTCACGTAAATATTTTGACTCTATCGAATCTGTCATACTTGATTTAAATGTGTTTTCGAGGGAAATCGCAATGTTCAGTTATATCGTACAGGTTGAAATATTCGATCTCCTGACTTTTTTGCCGGACCTTTAGCTACTTCACTAAAAACAAACAGACCTGGCGTTCCTAAAGTGCTTATAAAACTAATATAGAATATTATAATAATAAAATGGCAGTCAAACATGAGCCCATTCATATATAAACTAAGTAATCACGCAAACAGCAAATGGAACCATATCACAAAGTAGCAGAGCTCAAATTCGTCCAATTCCCCCAGCAAGCTCAAGATTTGTATATTAAAAATAACTAGTATAGAAATTGCGACGTTATACTGATAACATAAGGGACATTTTCCTTCAAAGTTATATTGCTTCGATACTCGAAAGCGATTAAACGATTGCTAGCGTGCAAATCTTATACTAAGGGTACAACAGGGTATGAGTCATATTTCACTCGTTCCGACCGGCTGAATGTCACTTGTTGCAACACTGTAGCAAGCAGACATCTGACGTCATCCTCATGTAGCTAAGTGACGTCATTTACGCTGACCCAACTCGTGTTCATTCTTTCGTGTTTTTTCTAGAACTTCGCACAATTTGCCACGTTTAGTTTTCACTCAGGTGTTTGCTCGTTACGACAGCTATGATAATATGGAACTTATGTGGATTTTAGAGTAGAAACCAATTAATAGAGTGAAATAAGGATTGATGGATACAGTTATTGTTGGATCATTACAACAATAACCGTATCCCTGATATTGATCCTTCGGAAAGTTGAATCTAAGAATATAAAAAACGAATTCTATTGACTGACTTACAGAACGTTTAAGTCAAAACAGGATTTGAAAAACAGGTGTTGGAAAATATGGCTTTGAAGTTAGAAAGGTCAGCTCAAGGTCACTGACGTGAGTGACGTATAATAAAGCTGGCTTCTTCTAGTAGATGATGGCTTTGGAACCTGCGGTAGAGGAACTACAAACGGAGAATAGACATTTGCAGAGTTTTAATAAAATACAGAGAACGTACTCGCAGGTGAAAGTTTGGAAGCGTTATTTTCAATTTTCAATTGCAGGTTTTTTTTCGTCCAATCGTAGTGAAAAGGAAAGCATTGTAAAAAGTGTACAATACCATTGAAAACCCTTATCTACATCAATGCATCCATCTTTTTGAAGTGAAAACTTCTTTAGCGGCGTTGAGCACTTTTTCTGTAATGGGTATAAAATCTTAAACTCGCGTCAGGACACGTGACCTGATCGAAAAAGCGTAAGACGGATGGAGAGTAGACAGCTATCCCCTCTTTACGGCGCGGCGAAAATGTATGCCTGGGCCTACTGTTTCGTTTAGGCAGCGCAGGGCGCTTGCGCGAATGTTCGTGTATGTTACAGCGTGCCACGCGCATCCATGGATGGTGACAGCTGATGGCTCGACCGTCTGTGTAGTGATCACATTGTTGTGTATTCGTAAAATTCGTGAATGTAAAGTGCTTATGGAAATTGATATAGATAAACTTTGTAAAATAATTGTAATAGTTTTAAAGTGTTAAATTTTTAATGTAATATAAATTGTCATGTTTGTGTACGATAGCGCAATAAATGAATATTGTATTCTACCACATAAATGATAGTACTTTTATACTGATAAAGCAATTGGTGCAAAATTATTCCCTAACCATTCCAAAATATCAAACATGCTCAACGTTAATAATCAAGTTTTCACTTCTGCCGGCACTCCCGGAGTGCAACCCGTCTTTTTTTTATCGTTTTTCTTAAGCTTAAGAATGCCAACTGGACCCCGTATCTGATCTACTACATAATTAAACTGCGACGTCCGTCCATCTTTTAGATCATCTGTCAGGCGGACTGCATTAAACGAAATGTCAAAATTTTGCTACATTATTCCTTTTGCTGCTATCATAATGATCAACCCATTACCGGCCGCTACAGAGCACGGGTCTCCTCTCAATATGAGAAGGGTTTGGCTATAGTCCACCACGCTGGTCATGTGCGGATTGGCAGACTTCACACGCCTTTGAAAACATTATGGAGAACTCTCAGGCGTGCAGGTTTCCTCACGATGTTTCACCGTTGAAACAATGATATTTTTTTTATTTTAAAAATGCACATTACTCTGAAAAGTTAGATGTGCATGCCCGGATTCGAACCGCCAACCTCTGATTAGGAGGCTGACGCCCTAACCACTAGGCTATCACCGTTTTAAAAGGCACTTTTGAAAGCTGTGAGGGTTCCAAATGCGCCCCGGTCTAAGAAGAAGCCCACAACGTGCCATTTAACATCTTACATGCCATTTAAAATTATATTTAGAGCTCTCTTATTAGAGCAATATTTCATACCCATGCTTGTTTATCATTTACATAATATATATTTAATACATTGAATTACCCCTATAAGCTCTCCCACAATAGTCACCTATTGTCAATAATAATTGCAACGATAACCCTTCACAGACTGCGCACGGCCCTGTGACTTGCACGTCGAATTTGCACACGAGTTGATATTATGAATGGATATAAGCCGCTCGCTGTGTTATCAGTTATCATTGTCGTTAGGTACAGACGCCGTGCGAACACGTCTTCAAACGTGAGTACATTGATAACAGTGTTTTTATTTGTGTCTTTATCTATACGCCGTTAGTATTAGATTTGTTTGCTAACTATCGAAAATATCGAAACACAGACAAATCAAATTGATACGTATGTATATAGTTTTAAGGTACTTTTTCACTAAAGGTTCTAGGTGAGATTTCTGTCAAGGGCTAGTTAGCCCTTAACAGCAATCTCACCTAGTAGTGATGATGCAGTCTAAGATGGTAGCGGACTAACTTGTTAAGGGTAGACCCGTACACCTAATTGGTTACTACGCGACATCGTGCTGGAACGCTAAATCGCTTGGTGACACGTCTTTGTCGGTAGGGTGGTAACTTGCCATGGCCGAAGCCTTCCACTAAACCAGACTTGAGCTGGGATTCGAACCCAGGACCTCCCACTTAACAATGCATCAGCGCGCGCTGCGCCACGGAGATCATCAAGACTTTTAGAATACACAATTCTACAGTCAGCATGTTTGTTAAATAAATATGAGTAGTACAGAAAGTGCGACTCTAGAACTTCATATTATAAGGTCTATTTTACTTTGACAATAAAGTATTTTGATGCTCGAAAGCGACCTCACTTTTGCGCGTGTGCAAATCTTATACTAAGTAATTAAAAGTGTGTAGTCGCCCTCATACATATTAATGCGAACTAAGTAGTTTTTTGGATTCCAAACCCGAAGATTGCCAACGGGCCCCTATCTTGTCCGCCTGTCCATCAGTATTTAATGGCTGTATTTAATGTACCGCAATAGGTGCAGGGTTAAAGGTTTTGCAGTGTGCGTATTTTTATATATTACAATTATTTATTAAAAAGGATGGGGATGATCAAACAACAAAGATTCTTATGTACAAAATATAATTTATATGTTTATATTTAAGAAATATAAATAAATATATAAATTAAATTAAAACGGGACCCTTCGTGTTGGTTCAACTCGCACTTGAATACTAAGATGCGAGCTTATCCCTTTACCAAATTACGACAAAATTGGTTAAGCAATGGCTTGAGTTGTAAACTAGTTGCAACAAACAAACAAACAGGCACGCTTTCGCATTTACAATATTACTAGGGGATATTATAGATTCGGGTTTCTTTGATTTTGATTTCGATTACGTTTTGTTATACCTACTATATGGTAAAACCTATTGCAGTTCATTTATCAAGCGGTGGCTACCGAAAATCATTATACTAACGATATTATTATTGCTTTCAGATTTATTTGTACAAGAAATATTAATTTCTATACCCCAACCAAGATGCCTTGCTGTAACATAACAATCAACAAGAACCGCGATTGCGACATGAAATGCGACAAAATGGGATGCTTTTGCATTCCAACTGACAGGAAAACTTGCGTTTGCGTGTTTCTTGACGCGCAAGACAACATCGTCCGGTGTGATAGCTGTGAATGTGACGAGAATTTCTGCAAGTGTGACGAGTCGGCATGCAAATCTGAGAAAGGAAATTGCGTATGCATTCCCACTGGAAGTGCCGATTGTATTTGTGTTTGTTTTGTCGACGGTCAATTTAAACGTTGCGATGATTGCATATGTTCACCTGAGATTTCTGTTGTGGTTGCTAAAGACAAAGCGGAATGCGCAAATGCTTCCAAAGATTGCAAAAATTCAGAATGCACTTCAGACCCTAAAGAAGAATCTGGACAATGTAGCAAGGAAGGCTGTGTTTGCATTCCAACAGATGGAAAGGACTGTATCTGCATTTGTTTGAATAATGAAGGCAAAATAGTCCGTTGCGAAGATTGTCAGTGCATAGATACTACTAAAAAATGCGATAAGTCTGGATGCGTTTGCATTCTTACTGGAGGAGCTAAATGCATTTGTGTTTGCCGCGATGGAGAAGGTGGGTTCAAACGCTGTGATGACTGTTTTTGCACTTCAGATCCTGAAGAAGAGTCTGGAAAATGTAGCAAGGAAGGCTGTGTTTGCATTCCAACCGATGGAAAGGACTGTATCTGCATTTGTTTGAATAATGAAGGCAAAATAGTCCGTTGCGAAGATTGTCAGTGCATAGATACTACTAAAAAATGCGATAAGTCTGGATGCGTTTGCATTCTTACTGGAGGAGCTAAATGCATTTGTGTTTGCCGCGATGGAGAAAGTGGGTTCAAACGCTGTGATGACTGTTTTTGCACTTCAGATCCTGAAGAAGAGTCTGGAAAATGTAGCAAGGAAGGCTGTGTTTGCATTCCAACCGATGGAAAGGACTGTATCTGCATTTGTTTGAATAATGAAGGCAAAATAGTCCGTTGTGAAGATTATCAGTGCATAGATATTACAAAAAATTGCGATAAAACTGGATGCGTTTGCATTCTTACCGGAGGAGCTAAATGCATTTGTGTTTGCCGCGATGGAGAAGGTGGGTTCAAACGCTGTGATGACTGTGTTTGCACTTCAGATCCTAAAGAAGAATCTGGAAAATGTAGCAAGGAAGGCTGTGTTTGCATCCCAACCGATGGAAACGACTGTATCTGCATTTGTTTGAATAATGAAGGCAAAATAGTCCGTTGCGAAGATTGTCAGTGCATAGATACTACTAAAAAATGCGATAAGTCTGGATGCGTTTGCATTCTAACTAGAGGAGCTAAATGCATTTGTGTTTGCCGCGACGGAGAAGGTGGGTTCAAACGCTGTGATGACTGTGTTTGCACTAACGATGGAAAAGTCCAAACAAAACAAGATGTGGCATGTTGTTCTACTTCAACTAAAGGGAAATGTTGCTGATTTTGATCACACGAGTGCGTCGATAGATTATGAATAAATATTAAGTCTATTTGACCGTTTATTTTGGTAATATATAAATTTGTTTTGAAATAAATATAACATGGGTACTTTAGTTTCCAATTAACGCTACTATTGAAATGCTCATTGTTTTAAAGTTTTTTTAAAGTTGAATGGTTGTAATTTCTTATTGTACAATTTATGCCGGTTATGGTTTTGGTATTATAATAAAGGTTTTAAAGTAAATATTATTGTTTAATATTTTCATACCACTTTCCTTTTGTATGTGTGTGCGTCTGTTATGTATTACGTCTTTATTTTGTTTATATCTTTTAGTTTTTCTTGTGTATCTTTTCGGTATTATCTAGGAAGTGATTTTAACTCCACTTCCGCATATGCTATAAACTTAAAAGTTAGAATAAGGTCAAAAAAAGATTATATGCAGCTCTTCTTTGAGATAAAATGAAAAGTTTATTTTATATCAACTAATTCTTCGTATAACTAATTAGGTATGTAGGTATGTTAAAGTGTTATTATTGTTACAGTAATTTAAATAAATGTTTTATAAGAACGTATTAACGTATAAACGTATATAGACTATATATACCTCCTTTTTTGAACCTCTGTTTATGTTATTACAGACTGATCGCTATACGTGCTTCTTTTGTAGATATCGTGCAATAAATTACCTGTAACAATTAGAACGTTTACATTAAAATACATAAGGTAAAACATGCACCTTGAGCAATACACGAATTAAATGTATTTCTAATTGCATGCATATTAAATTTTTGTATGTACTCGGTATATTACGTTACATTTTTAATCGGATATCGTATATGCGATCCGATCTACAATTTGTCTGTAATTTGTTGTTCGTTGTTGGAGGTCTTCGGTTCGATTCTCAGCTCGAGTCTTATCTTGGTGGGAGGCTTCGGCCTCGGTTGACCACCCAACTGGCAGATTTACCATCATCATGATCAACCCATTGCCGGCTCACTAGAGAGCACGGTTCTCCTCTAAATGTGAGAAGGATTTGGCCACAGCCCACTGCTCTGGCCATGTGCGGATTGCCATACTTCACACGCCTTTGAGAACATTATGGAGAACTCTCAGGCCTCAAGATGTTTTCCTTCACCGTTGACGCAAGTGATATTTTAATTGCTTAAATAGAGGTGCATGCCCCCGACCTCTAATTAGGAGGCGGACCACAATCCATAATCACTTATCTATCACTGCTAGTCGGCTAGCTGGCAGATACACTGGCAAACTTTTTAACGTTAGATTTGAAGGATGGGCTCAGCCAAAAACGCTTCAGTGGTGTAGAACGATGAGATGAAGATGGGCGGCGTCAATAACTTGACATCGCCAGGTGACCAGTGCAAGTTTGCCCTTCATGTTATTTTTTTTTTTTTTATTTCTTTTTTAATTTTTTTTTTTATTTGAGACAGTAAACAATTGTATATTAAATACTAGTACCAAGATAAACTAACACATAATAAATATAAATAAATATACAATTAACAACACTATCCACGATTTAATTGAAAATGACAATAACAAGGGCGTCACAAATTATTTAAGAAAAAGATTAACAATAAATAATAGGAAAAGTAAAATTAGAATTAAAACAAGTGGAAGACAAAAAAAAAACAATTGTAACAAAATAAGTCCAATAACACACAAAATAACAGCTTGTCATTACTAATATTCGGGCGTTAATTTTAAAATGTCAGTAATGTGTTTTTTGTATCTGCCTTTAGACAGAGCAAATATGTCGACTTCGTCCAACATCTTCTTGTAGGTGTTCACCAATCGATGTATGGTTGAACGGGCTCCCGCGTTCGTTTTACAGAATTTGACCGCAAATAAGTTATAAGAACGCACCTGTCATGTTCCCTTTATACAGAAAAAAAAGCTTACTTAACAGGCAAGAGGTACTCATTCCACAGCTTTTTTTTATACAAGTTAGCCCTTGACAGCTATCTCACTAATGGTAAGTGATGATGCTGTCTAAGATGGTAGCGGGCTAACCTATTAAGAGTATGGTAAACCCACGCTCTTAATTGGTTTCTACGCCACATCGTGCCGGAACTATCTATCACTTGGCGACACGTCTTTGTCAGTAGGGTGGTAACTAGCCACGGCCGAAGCCTCCCACCAGTCCAGACTCAAGCCGGGAATCGAACCCAGGACCTCCATTTTTATAATGCGACTGCGCACGCACTGCACCACGGAGGTCGTCAAATAAACTGTACCGTGTCCTGATCCCCCTAATTGTTGTACCGGTATCCAGTGTTATTGCGGTTGATATTATAATAATACTGATTATAGTAAACGCGGCACCGCAGTTGTGGCGTTCACGCAGCAAGTGTGTCAGTGGTGTCACGAGATCGGGGGAGACATCCTCGCCGCTTTCTATTCGCCTCCGGGGTGTTCACTGCCACGACACCACGAGAGCGGGACACAAATTACACTAATTTTTTACCTGAGTAAATTAACTACTTATACCAACAATCTGAAAGTAATTTAAGTATTTTATAATGTAACGAAATATTTACGAAACATACCCTGGAGAGATTTTACAGTTGGTTGGGTTTTCCCATGGCTACAACAATATTGTTGTTAGAGTTGAATTATAAAAGGTTGTGCAAATTATATGAAACTAGCGGATGCCCGCGACTTCTTCCTCGTAAATTAGGGGTTTTTATAAACTCCTATGGCAAATGTGACTTCATCATCACCATGATCAACCCATCCTCGGCTCACTACAGAGCACGGGTCTCCTCTGAATATGAAAGGGTTTGGCCATATGGTCCACCCCGCTGGCCATGTGCGGATTGGCAGAATTCACACGCCTTTGAGAATATTTTAAACTCTCAGGCGTGCAGGTTTCCTCACGATGTTTTCCTTCACCGTTGAAGCAAGTGATATTTTAATAGCTTAAAAAACGCACATAACTTTGAGAAGTTAGAGGTGCGTGTCCGGATTCGGATCCCCGACCTCTGATTAAGAGGCGGACGCCCTAACTACTAGGCCATCAAAGCTTTTAACTATCAAGTATTAACTTTGAAAAAAAAAAAACGGTTTATAAATGAAGAATTTTTATGTAACAAATAAAAGGCTCTTTTTGTGAGATAAATCTGGTACATTATTGATCACAGTTTACGTGGTATAATATCCTTACTAAATACAGACGTGCATTAGTAATGATAAACTTCTGACATAAAATACTTTGAAATCCCATTTGACACATTGGGAACGTTACCTCAGGCTAGCTCAGGTGCGTAGTTAAGATGTCTTACGTGATATCTGTGACACACCTTCAGCGTGACTGCCGTCTTAATATACGGCTGTTGGAATAAATTATATAATCGCCTAACAGTCCAAAGGGTGTGTAAGTAAGCTAAGGTGTATCTATACATTAATTCTTCAAATCAAATATACATATGTTTGTTCCTGTAAGCTATCATATAGGTACTATTTTGGTCGTGTTAACTAAAACAAGAGCTTTTTGAAACGAAATTTAACGAAGAACTGTCTATTAAGACTACCCTACTGTCAAAGACATACCGCTAAGCGATTTAGCTTTACACTACAAGTTAGCTCTTGTCGGCAATGTCACCTATTGGTAAATGATGCAGTCTGACATGGTAGCGAGCCCACCTGTTAGAGGTTTGGTAAGCCACATATTCCTAATTGGTTTGTACGCCACATCGTGCCGGAACGCTAAATCGCTTTGCGACACGTCTTTATCGATAGGGTGGTAACTAGCCATGGCCGAAGCCTCCCACCAGACCAGTCTCGAGCCAGGAATTGAACTTGAGAGTAACAACTTGAGAGTATGCTGGTCCAATGCAAATATTGGACCAGCATACTCTGTCCACAATTCTGTAAAATATCCTTGTTATTTGAGTTACGCGATTAGTATGTATACGTGGCACAGATACGTATAAAGGCGCAAGTTTAATAACCACCGCGAAACTGTCAATCCCTCCACGCGTATAATAATGTTCAGTGATAACCCGTTACTTTGTCACACGACACGAACCAAGGCAGAACAGGTAGCGGGAAAGGTCTAGAATAAGACACATGACAAAATGATGCTTTATCTCTAAAATTTAATGACAATACACGAAAAAGCTAGTCGTGATAGCCTAGTGGTTAGGACGTCCTAATCAGAGGTCGGGGGTCGATCCCGGGCACCCTCTGAGTTTTCGTAGTTATGCAATCAAAATATCACTTGCTTTAACGGGGAAGGAATACATCGTGAGGAAACCTGAATGCTTGAGAGTTCACCATAATGTTCTCAAAGGCGTGAGGCGTGACTACGACCAAAACCGTGCCGTATTGAGAGGAGACTCGTGCTCTGTAGTGAGGCGGCAATGGGTTGGTCATGACGATGACACGGAAAAGTATTAATTCTAATTAATACTTTTCCGTGTCCGTTTGATATGTTGAACATATTAAAGAGTTTATTCCATATATTTGAACCGGTGATGGTTTTGAGTTGAAACCGTGACCAGCAAGAGACCGCCTTTAAGTTCCAAATTCTACACAAATGTTATTAATTCGACTGTTTGTTTGCTAGTGATTGTGGTTAGAAGCTGAAGTTAATAAATACAAGCAGTTATTAACCCTTCCGCACCTATTCAGTGTTCATTGATAGCCCTTTACTTTGACAAATGTCACATTATGTTAGCAGAGATAGTAGGAAAGACAGATATATTGGCAGTTCTTTTGGTGTTGTAAGTGTTAATGGGTAGCGGTACCCCCTAAACATCAGACAACCCACTCGCTTACGTGCACACAATTCTATATATATAATATAAAATAAAGTTTTAACCATTTTTTGCTAAGACGGTATGTACCTATATTCTTTGTTTTGTCACCATTGGTTTAGCTTGTGAACGATACAATTAATTTCCTTTCCGCTCTCTTAACTCATATATGTATTTGATTTGCCTACAATATCTGTAGTTATTGTGTAAAATTGATCAGTGGTTACCAAAAACATGGTGAAACAAAGTGGTCTGGAATTTGTTATGGAACATCGCTTGTGATCTGACGATAACTAAATGCCTGACTGTCCAATAAATTGGAATCATCCGTAACTTTTCTAATATAGTCCGCTACATCACGACATGTCTGAGATGGAATTAACCGTTTTTCATCCCGTTAATTGATAGTCTTATCTTATCATGCCACGATTATTATGGAGCGATATAGCTAATTGTTATAATTATTAAGGTCAAATACTTGGTCAATTAATATTTTGTTTTTCAACATTTTAAATTACCAATTCCTAATGCTAAAAGATACATTAGAGATAACTTTGTCTAACAGCTTTGGCTCTTTTAGTTTTCATACGGTTGGATCTATTGATGTTTTTTTGTATTATCACTAGCGCATCCAACATGACCCGGTGAGAGTGCACAGGAATTATGACTTCTGTAGCCTTCTCTTTTACGTCATTGTATTGATCCCGGAAGAGATCGCCAAGTAGCGATTACGCTGCCTAATAGAATACAGTGTTGATTTTCTTTTCTTCTCCTTCTTTCTGTATTTCTGTGTGGTATGTTAATGACACAAAAAAAAGTTTTTTTTTTAAATTTAAATGTGTTCGTTTCTTCGTAGTTCTGTAGTAAAAGTGAAGTAAAGGACGAACGGACGGAAGGATATGTCCGAAGGACATATTTTGGATATGCTATCTTGCTTGTTGGAATGCTCTTGCAGTTTCCATTTCATTCAATCAATCAATCATAAAGATTATTTCAATTTTGATGCGTCAATAACTTACATAGTAGTGAGTTAATAGTGATAACTACATTAGTAAACTTAAAACTAAAGCTACGAGGATTCCATGCCCTGGTCTTAGAACCTCTTAGAAAAATAAACTTAGCCGTTTTCCCCTAAACTTCAAATCAAGAACTAATAAACATCTTCTAGGCGCATCGCCAAACACTGCATCATCACTTGTGATTGCAGAGAGGTATTTATCTTATCTTACTAATACTATCAATGTGAAAGTTTGAATTGATGCAAGTTTGTCAATCAATATAGAACAGCAGAACGGCTAACAGATTTGGGTGAAGTTCGGCCCAAAAATATGGAATAGAAAATAGGTTACTTTTATCTCGCTAAAAGTACGGTTCTCTTAAAATGTATTTATTAATAAGGCTGTCAGTTCTCATATTTAAGCTCCCTGCGAATGAAGTTGTGGGCAATAGCTAGTAAATATATAAAGCCGTAAAGTCTAACCACTGGGCATAAATCGTATTCGGTAGGTGCATTGTTACTCTAAGGTGGACACGTAGTTAGTGAATGTAAAACAGAAATCTCTCATAACTTAGGCCAGCGGAAATCTAGTTAAGATCGGTACACTTACGGTAATTGTCACAGCAAGTTAAACAAATCGCTGCGACACGCGATTATAGCGAGCCGTTATTTATGAAATATACTCGTTACTAACAGACTACACTTTATAGACTGAACAGTAATAATAGTCCAGTTGTCCTTAGTGGGAGAAAACAAGACAAGTTTTTCATACACCGACGAACTTATTATGACGTCTCTTGCGTAAAGCTTCTGTCTTCACCATCACCCTCAACCTATTAGTACTGTTGGTCACAAGTGCATCTTATAAGAGAAAGGGTTCAGAGCATGTATCCACTACCACAAGTAAATGAAAGTTTCTGGACAGAGATGCATAGTTCTTAAGGGCTTCTTATATTAAAAACACACGGTTTACAATACAGCTGTAACTGTAGACAAGTACAGGAAGAAGTCCACCATAAACTGCGTGCGAGGAGCGGGCAACGATCTTTTTTTAAAGGATTTTAAGCTTGGAGAGGAAGGAGAGTCGTAATTAGATTTACTTGTTTGTTTGCTAGGAAGATACAGTAAAAAATATATATGATGGTTTATATACCTTTAAAAAAATTAGTAAGTAATTAGAGTATTTCTGGTCTTAATAAGAAGTTGAGTAATTATAGATATAATTTAGTAAAGATCCTAATCTCGATGATCGTGAGAAACGTGTTTAGAATACTTTTGTACTTAAGTTAAAAAATTAACTGAATGATTTGTGATAATAAAAGACTGCAATGGACGGATCACATTACAACTCCTGAGGTGTTGGAATGACTGCGCTTAAATGGCCAACTGCTTCGGTTAAACCTCAATTGGGTATGTATGGATGCCGATGGGCAAAGTTGGTCACCTTTGTCAATGGGCAACCATTGGTTGAGGTTATACATTCCCATGTTAGAAACACGGACAACGTCGGTGCAAAAAACTTGTTTTAGATTTGGATGATAAATATGCTATGATGAAAGCATTACTATTTCATACAAACTTAAGAAAAACATGCATAACAAGTTTAAAAATTATAATCACCATCTCAAATTTCGTGTGGTCCAATGTTTACCCCGCTATACAAATAGTCAAATATTGAAAGCAAACGACCTCGATGATGAAACCTACACCTGGGTTTACTTAACACTTTTACTAACTAAGTTGTGCCACGTGGGTTTATCTGTGGGTGTTATTAAATCATCCGTTTACACAACAGACGTATTTATTGCTCTGTTTGATTAATTCATCAGGATTTATCCTGGAAATCATGTCATGACCTTGATTAAAAGATTGCACTACACGGTTGCTTCATAAGTATCCAAAATTCATGATCAACCTATTGCCGGCTCACTGCAGAGCGCGGGTCTCCTCACAATATGAGAAGGGTTTGGCCATAGTCCACCACGCTGGCCATGTGCTGATTGGCAGACATCACACGCCTTTGAGAACATTATGGAGAACTCTCAGGCATGCTGCTCTGTAACTAGCCACGGCTGAAGCCTCTCACCAGACCAAATTTGAGCCGGGAATCGAACCCAGGTCCTCCAACTCTATAATGCGACAGCGCGCGCTGGAGGAGCTAACTTGTGTGGAAATAAAAACAAAATGTTTATGCGTCCATACGATATGTTAACTACACTATCATTCCCATTAGCTAAAGTGCAAACCATATAAATACCATACAAAAAGTCAATTAGCTTGCAGCCATATGATTATTGCGTCCAGTATAACCCAAAGTAACGTATCCCAAAGACACAACTGGTTTGTTCTTGCCACTCAGACCCCAGTTACTAAAACAGGTCTTGTAGGTCAGTGCTGTGCATCAGCCGACCTTCACGACTAGTGCTAGATCGTAAAATCTGAAAGTCATGGAAAACAGTAATTAGTTACAATGGCAATTGAATATGAACCCATAAAACCTTTTTTTATTCATAAAATATAAAACTTTTTCGGTATACTCAAGCGATATTAACTTTACGTTCGCAAATGTTGAGTCATTACGGAGTATCGAAACATTGCGACGTTAGAGTAAAATTAACCTTTTCAACCGTGTTTTAGAGCTTAATTTCGTATGCGTTCGTTTCTACTCGAGAGTTTCTAATTACTTATTCGCTCTTCATTGTCAACATTAGGATTAAGTGGGTTACAGTTTAAAGGTTTTATTTTTATACCCAAATCAAAAATAAATATCTTTCTTGATATCAGATTATAGTGACCATAGAACATAAGCAGTAGGTCTAAAATGATAGGAATATTATGCCCATTGATAAAAATGATTTTTCAGCCTACCAATATTCTACTGCCATGCACCTTGACTTTTGAAGATGCGAATCTAATTCGGAATTGTGGGCTTGATTAACAATAAATTAATTGAATTAATTTGGGCAATTTAACTCTTATGTCTTGTTAGTCCCATATTGATAAACCTTAAAATCGACAGAAACATAGATGGTGTCAATTTCATAGTATGATCCTGATACTGAAAATTTCTGCAACAAAAAATCCTTAAACGATTTACTTGAATGCCTTTACTATCACACTTCCTTATATTTTTTATAGACTTGCTTATTTAAGTTTTATCCATTTCTTTCGCAATAAAACATTACTCATGTACGTTGGCAATCCTGGTTCACTAATAAATTTGATTTCAAAAGCAAATTAAGTCAAAATACACATTAGACGACTTCTTAAAAGTTGCCAATAAGTTGGTATTGCACAATTTTAATGAGATCAGTGCGATAGCTAATAATTGCTATTGGCTAACACTATTTTGCACTTTATTACGATTGGCTAAAATTTCTGTTTCCGTAAGGATATGAAATGAAGCTAACAGAAGAATTCAACTGGGATGGGCAGCATTTGGAAAACTGCGTCAAGTCTTCAACTCGCCGATACCCTAATGCCTAAAGACAAAAGTCTTCAACGCCTGCGTCTTACCGGTCATGACGTACGGAGCAGAAACGTGGACACACAATAGGCCTTGTCCACAAGTTCAAAATCGCTCAGCGTGCTATGGAGTGGGCTATGCTGGGTGTTTCTCTGAGGGATAGAATCCGTAACGAGGACATCCGTAGGAGAACAAAAGTAACCGACATAGCCCAACGGATTAGCAAGCTGAAGTGGCAGTGGGCGGGTCATATCTGTCGCAGAACCGACAGCCGTTGGGGCAGACGTGTTCTGGAGTGGAGACCGCGTATCGGTAAGCGCAGCGTAGGACGACCTCATGCTCGCTGGACCGACGACCTGAAAAGGATCGCTGGGAGCGGGTGGATGAGGAAGGCAGAGGACCATATGTGGTGGCGCGGTCTCGGAAAGGCCTATGTCCAGCAGAAGGCGTGTATAGGTTAATTGAGTTTAGTTAAGAAGGATATCAACAATAAATATTAAATTTTGTGGTAGATGTATCTGGTAATATTCATAAATACGCTTACAGAAGCATATGTTTGCCGAAAAGCCACAAATACCGTCACATTAGTGATCCATAAAGGGCGATCTGCTACCGCGTTAATCAGCCGCACAGAAGCTGGGGGTAAGTTATTTAATAAGCAATAGCACACGTGTTCGGAGTCGTTTACACAACACCTATAAATAAATTGTAATTTGAATAAATTAACATAATCATGTCAGATAAACATGTTCACAGAATTTCGCGAAAAACCGGTTTTCGAAAGAAAAATAGTTACTCGCGACGTTTTATCACGTCCTTGTATTTGTGAATACCGTTTTAAGCTGATTGCACAACAGAGAAGTGAACAACACACATTGTCCAGGATCTACAACGGTGACTTCTTAGCTCCAAGGATCGAATTCACGATACAAACATTTTTTTTTTTTTATCCACCACAAGATAGCCCTTGACGGCAATCTCACCTGATGTTAAGTGATGATGCAGTCTAAGATGGTAGCGGGCTAACCTGTTAGGGGAATGGTAAACCCACACTCCTAATTGGTTTCTACGCGACATCGTGCCGGAACGCTTAATCGCTTGGCGACACGTCTTTGTCGGTAGGGTGGTAACTAGCCACGGACGCAGCCTCCCACCAGACCAGACTCGAGCCGGGAATCGAACCCAGGACCTCCAACTTTGAGGTCGTTGAAACTTCACTCCTTAACCAACGAGGCAGTTCGAATATTCTAAATCCGAACCAATTTCCAAGTTATGTCGTAATAATGATTTCCGCGTGCTACATATAATCTAAGTCTGGTCGGTTATTTAGCCATGTGGGCGTACATTTTGTCGCATGCAAATTGACTATGTTTGTGTGGGAGCGAAGGTTTTTGCAACTTGTTTTGAACTATATCAGGAATATAAAGCATTTTGTACCGCCATAGCTTAGTTTGGTTGCCATGTTTGATATCTGCATAAATAGGTAAATTCTTCTTCTTCCACATGAAAGTGCCTTCGTCACGTTGGTGACTAATGCCTTCCACTCTGTACGGTCCTCGGCTTTTCAAATTGCGGTTGTAAATAGGTAAAAATGTGTTGTGATTTTTAGAGTTGGCAGCACTGACGCATTGGTGATTACGAATGACTTACGCTCGAAGTTAAAAATCAATGTAATCCATAAACTTAAGGTGCGTTGGAAGTTTGCTATTAAGGATTGTAGTTCCGGTTTAAAAACAGGTGCGAAAGGACGTGACGTTTTATAACAGTGTTTCGATTGGGATTTAATTGCATGACTAAAACTTACATGAGTTTATAAAGGTAGACCTATATACCATATATTTGAGTGCATTTACCTAGTTATAGCTAGTTACCTAGTAATAACCTCCTTGTATTAGCGACCACCGTGGCACGTGCCACTCCCCCGACCTAAGCGCTCCTTTCCGAAAGAGGAGACCTAAACATATCCTTCATGACCCTGACGATCAGATGACTACTGACAACATATTCTTACCACCTACCACACGATCATACGCTACACACCGTCTTCGCCGGCGAAGACGACGTCCCCGCTATCATACGTCATCCGGACGTCGGCTCCATCCACGGCCTCGGAGACGTACGGACTAATCACCGTCCGACCCCCCGTTATCCCAAACGTCGCCTAAGCCGAGGTTCGGCCTCAAAGGATGCGCCCTTAGGCAGACGTTCCCTTAGTATCTTCGAGCCCTAGGGCTCAACATTTCTTCTGGCAGAGCTTCTTTCCAAAGCTCGCCAAACAGCCCGGTTACGCTGTGGCAACCAATATGGGTTACTACAGCTAATAGAGTCCGAAAAAAAGTTGGCGCGTGCCTGTCGTATTATAAGAAGTGGGGGTTCCTGGGTTCGATACCCAGCTTGAGTCTGGTATATTCGGAGGCTAAGGCCGTGGCTGGTTATCTCCCTAGTGACAAAGATGTACCACCAACCGCCCTAATGTTCCGAAACCGATCAGGATATCTACTCCTGATTTATTTGTTAATTAAATGTACCTTTAACAAGTTAGCCCGCTACCATCCTAGACTGCATCATCACTTACCACCAGGTGAAGTAGCCGTCAAAGGCTAACTTGTAGTGTATAAAAAAAGAGGAGAATCCTTGACATATTTATGTTAATGTTTCCTATGTCACATCACTTGTTATTCATAGCGTAGATGGAAACAAAACAATAATGGTGTTGTGATGTGTCATGTGACAATGACTTGGCATGGTAGGTATTTGTGACAAATTATAGTACCTAATAAGACATACTGATTATGTACCAACTTATTTACAAATAACATAGTTTTAGTTTCTTTAATCATAAAACAATGTGGCTGATTTTACTTAATATTTAACTTGAACAGCCTAAATCAAAATATAGCATCACGAATTTGACGACCTCCGTGGCGCAGCGTGCGCGCTGTCGCATTTTAACGTTGGAGGTCCTGGGTTCGATTCCCGGCTCGAGTCTGGTCTGGTGGGAGGCTTCGGCCGTAGCTAGTTACCACCCTACCGACAACGTGTCGCCAAGCGATTTACCGTTCCGGCACGAATTACCATACTGCTAACAGGTTAGCCCGCTACCATCTTTAAGACTGCATCATCACTTACCATCAGTCAGACTGCCGTCAAGGGCTTACTTGTAATGGATAAAAAAAAAGTATACATTTTTCCTATATACAATTGTAATTGTATCATGATCAACCCATTCTCGGCTCACTACAGAGCACGGGTCCCTCTCCGATGAGATATGTTTGGCCATAGTCCACCACGCTGGCCATGAGCGGATTAGCAGACTTCACACGCCTTTGAGAACATTATGGAGAATTAACATTATGGCGTGCAGGTTTCCTCACGATGTTTTCCTTCACCGTTGAAGCAAATGATATTTTAATTTTTTAAAACGCACATAACTTTCAAAAGTTAGAGGTGCGTGCCCGGATTCATACCGCCGACCTCTGATTAGGAGGCTGACGCCCTAACCACAAGGCTATCACCGCTTCACCGCTATCAATTGTATATACAGTTGTAATTCCTATAAGCAATTGTACATTGTGATTCAAGGTCAAGGATGCAAAGTTTTTTTTTTTTTTTATTCACCACAAGTTAGCCCTTGACTGCATCTCACCTGATGGTAAGTGATGATGCAGTCTAAGATGGTAGCGGGATAACCTGTTAGGGGTATGGTAAACTCATACTCCTAATTGGTTTCTACACGACATCGTGCCGGAACGCTAAATCGCTTGCCGACACGTCTTTGCCGGTAGGGTGGTAACTAGCCACGGCCGAAGCCTCCCACCAGACCAGACTCGAGCCGGGAATCGAACCCAGGACCTCCAACTTTTTAAAATGCAACAGCGCACGCACTGCGCCACGGAGGTCGTCGAGGTTGTGGGAGCGGGGGGTGCTGTTAATAAATACTGGAATACATATTCAAGTATTCCTATAGTGAGGACAATGTCACAGTGGGTGTGTCGGCTAAGACACTGCATTTGGCGACGCTCCACTAAGTGGCATTAGCTATTGTTCTTTTGTAACGCCTACTTGGCGCCTACTCGCGAGTTATGGACCTGCTGCATAAAATTAAGCCTATTAGATTTGTTATGGTATTGTGTTTCACATACAGATCGAAATGCCGATGTCATAATACTCGCTTTTGTTCGGTGTATATCATCGTCCATCTTTAAATAAATAGCAAAAACTAAACAATAAAACATTTATGAGTAATGTATAGACGAACTAATCATAATGAAAACCACCGTATATTTTTTATATCGGGTAGAAATGTTTTGAAATAATCATATGGCTACTAATTGACTTTTTGTATGTTATTTATGTGGCTTGCTAGCTAATGGGAATGATAGATCAAATATCGTATGGATAGCCTAGTGGTTAGGGCGTCTGCCTCCTAATCAGAGATCGGGATTTCGAACACGCACCGCTAACTTCTCGGAGTTATGTGCGTTTTTAAGCAATTAAAATATCACTTGCTTCAACGGTGAAGGAAAACATCGTGAGGAAACCGGCACATCTGAGAGTTCTCCATAATGTTCTCAAAGGCGTGTGAAGTCTGCCAATCGGCACATGGCCAGCGTGGTGGGCTATGGCCAAACCTTTCTCATATTGAGAGGAGACCCGTGCTTTGTAGTGAGCCGATAATGGGTTGTTCATGATGATGATAATGATGTATTCACTTCGATGGTAGTAATAGGAATGAAATGCCTCGTTGATTAAAGAAAGATCAAAGTTCTACTCCCACTTCATTCCTATACCTACAGAAACATAGACAAATTAGCAATATCATACAATTTATAGGTAATGAGTATACAAACACTTTCTACATTGGCATACATGAATATTAATAGAAATATATTAGCTTTATCTATTGAGTAGGATATCTAACAAAACTAAAGAAAAAATCTGACCAAAGATTTTTAGTTATGATTAAGATGATAGAATACGGATAAATTGGCAACCATGCCTAACGATTCTGCGTAGACCATAAAGTCACAATTTAGCAATAACTACTGGTCATAAAGTTTCTAAAACAAAGGTATGAAAATATACATTGAACTGCTGTTTATTATTACAAATTGTTTCGTTCATAGTAAATTCCTCTCGTCAATACCTACCTACGTGTAGACCCAAATAGATTTCCCATAACTCATTATTGCTAACGTCTACACGCTTCACGGCGAGAAAGTCAGGATTGCGTTTGATTTATTTCAACCATAAAATGTTATAATTTAAACAGGCAAAAAAATATGAATATGTAGGAATTTCAAAAGTATAATTACAGTAGTAAAATTACATTCACAATGAATGTAATTTTGTTAAAAATCATGACCTGTAATTACGAGATTTTTAATGTTATTGATATTATTATTTGGTTGTATTCGAATAATCCAGAAATAATTCAGAAAAAGTTAAAAACTTGATCATCATGATCAACCCATTACCGGCTCACTACAGAGCACGGGTCTCCTCTCAATATGAGAAGGGGTTTGGCCATAGTCCACCACGCTGGCCATGTGCGGATTGGCAGACTTCACACGCCTTTGAGAACGTTATGGAGAACTCTCAGGCGTGCAGGTTTCCTCACGATGTGTTCCTTCACCGTTAAAAACTTATATAAAGATAATTCTATTTTTGTTATAGAATGAACTTATGAAATTGATCGATATTTTTTTTGGCTTTTTATTATTACTATTATATTTACAAATTATGAATATAAGTATATTAAAGAAGACAAATTTGCATACAGTAATATTTCTTCTACGTCGTTAAACTCTTTGCAGAGCGGTTATGGTCATCACGAATCAATGTCTTTGAGGCCAGATGTTATGCGTCTCACAAGCATTCGCCACTTCCCTCTGCTGGCCGAAAGCCTGGTGCACTCATGCAAAGGACCACCCATAGCAGTCTATCTGATCGGTCCATCGCATGGTTAAATCCACATTCAGATTCATACGTTCAAACTAATAAATTTAATATGCTCTATTTTCTCTAGTCTCTAAAACAGGAGCATTCTCAGGTTATGTTGGCTCTGTTTTATATACATATTCTATTAAGTTAAACCTTAAGATGAATGAGATTGTAGGGGTTAAGGAAGGCGTCCACCGAGAAACTAACAATGTTAAAATTTAGATGCATGTCTTGACCAATGAAGTAAATGGATACATTTAAAACTACGATTATCTTTTAAAAACCGTGTAAATAAACGTGCCTAGAAAAATTAGAAGCAACCAACTAAGGAGATAAGAATATAAATCATGTAAATTATATCAACGAACCGTAAATTGTGTACTAGGGCAGAATAAATTTGATTTTTAAACAGCTCACCGCGTGTGAGAAGGCGGTAAAACAATGAACGAGCGAATCCGGGATCGTGGGTAGGGTATGTACCTTGCATCCTTGACGTGACAGTATTATGAACAGCACAATACAGAAACGGTCTGCAAGACCAAGTTTATCAACTGTTCGAGGGTAGACAAAAATCTGTTTTTATTATTGTATTGCCAGATACTTTATCGATGTTAATTTTCAGATTCATTTGCTATAATTTCATAATTCATGTTTCACTCACACTTTTACACTCATATACGGTTCATATTGATATATATCAATCGGAGATAGAGAACGGTATATGTAATTGTCACTAGTAATCTCCCTTAACAGGTATATGCTTGTTAAGAGAGATTACTAGTGACAATTACTAGTGTACTAGTTCGAAAGACAATGGTATTTATTATTAAAGTTTCAGATAATTTTGACTAAATAACAGAATCAAAATTAATCAATTTTGATTCTGTTATTTACTTCAGCCTGTTTTTTATTTCGTTTTATTATTTGTGCAACGGGACCACGGTGCTCCGCAAGTCTGCGATGGTTTGTGCTATAAAATGTCACATGTCTGATAGTTTAGATGTAGAGAGAGTATCTCTTTATGTTGATATGTCGTTTGGTCATAAGTAATGAACATGGCTCCTTCTTCTTTCTTAATTTTCTTAAGTTCCTACGATCCATCGTATCGTAAGCACAGACGAGATCAATCAAATGCTACCTTTATTTTAATTCTTCTTCTTTTACTTTTTTTTTCATCTCTCCCGTTCATGACATGACATGACATGAATTTTTCTTTCTAAAGCTACTGGCTACCGCTTGTTTTAGCTATGTGTCTCTAAACACGTTTTCGTCTAAAATTATACTATGGTAGTGAAGGTTATAGATAGCCTTCGAGAAACTATGTGATGCTCTTCCATTTTACTTAACGAGTTCTTTGTGTCAATGTCATGAACTCAACCTTACAAGAGTCTATCTTGATCAATAATCAAAGCCGAAAATAATATTACAAATAATCAATTTTAACTAAACTCATTTACAGCTAAATTACCTTCTACAGTACAATTTAATTCTGACGTCAAAAAATACGCAAGATAAGATTGTCTGCCATACTTTACAGTCATGAAATTGTAATAAGCGTGATTATTTATAAATTTTAGCATTTTAGCAGTAATTTCACAACTTTACGCGCGGTGTTTCGACGTACTATCAGGCGAATTATTGCATGTGGGCGTTTTATGGATAATGTTCTGGAATTTTGATGCGATGGCCTGTTAAACATTTTATTTAAAACTCTTTGTTATGTTTCTTACATTATAATTTTTATTTTTTTATATCTTTCCGAAGAATTAATAATAATAATATGATGAAATATTGTATATTTTAACCACTTATCCATAATATATCCTTTATAATATTTTGTATGTTTTAGGGGATTCTTAGAAGCACACACTTCCAATACATAAATTTGTCATTGAAATAATTGATGTTTATGTACAAAGATAGATGAAATTCGGCGCTTCCAATCATTAGCAGCTTTAAAATAAATATATTTTATTCCAATTATGTATTTATGTTATTTCTTACTAGTATGTAGTTATCATTGTGTATACTCGTATATGTAACGGTCGCGAGTACCTGTCTCACAAATATCTATTTACTACCTGGACCAGATCGCTGTTTAGTGTCGCCTTTTGCTTTGATATTTCTCGCCGTCCAACCCCCCCGTTATCCCAAACGTCGCCTAAGCCGAGGTACGGCCTCACTGGAGGCGCCCTTAAGCAGACGTTCCCTTAGTTTCTTCGAGCCGTAGGGTTCAAAATTTCTTCTGGCAAATCAAAAAACAGCCCGGTTACGCCGTCGCAACCAATAGGGTTAGCATAGCTATTCAGTCCGAAAAAAAATGATATTTTTAAATTTTCTCGTTTCTGGCTGTGTACAAGTTCTTTTATATGTAATAAAGATGTTTAAAAAAAAAAAAATGATAGACTATTCTTCACTCTACATTTTTTTAGACACAACTAAGTCAGAGATTTGACGACCTCCGTGGCGCAGCGCGCGCGCTGATGCATTATAAAGTTGGAGGTCCTGGGTTCGATTCCCGGCTCGAGTCTGGTCTGGTGGGAGGCTCGGGCCGTGGCTAGTTACCACCCTACCGACAAAGGCGTGTCGCCAAGCGATAAAGCGTTCCGGCACGATGTCGTGCAGAAACCAATTAGGTAGGGTTTGCCATACCCTAACCGGTTACCCCGCTTCCATCATAGACTGCATCATCACTTACCATCAGGTGAGATTGCCGTCAAGGGCTAACTTGTAGTGGATAAAAAAAAAACAAAATATGAAGATGTTATCAGGAGTTATAAATCAAGCTTGAGAAAAGTATCATTACAAAGTACCACTTTGTTACTTTACCGGGAAGTATTAAGTAAATGATAACGCGTTGGCTAGTAAGCGAGTGGGTTACTTAATAAAGCCTCGTCTCAAGCCTTATTGGGAAGGTCGAGGTGACATCATACACTGACATCGCAGTCGTTAGACGTGTGGGTATATGGCGTTGCAGGTTTTTGTGTACACGCGGGCTGTTTGTAAGTTTTTGCAGATATTATATCGGCTGATAAGTGGCTCGTTTAACGAACGCGCGGTCGTACGCTTTTGAAACTGGTTTCGCTGAGGTGTCTTTTTTATTAATATCGATAACTTTCGTTTGTTATTTTAAGGTTTTACGTAAGAGTTGGTTTTACGTATGTTGTTTGGTTTTTCTTGCCTTTGTAGGGTTTTGTATTTTGATGGTTGAAGTTAACCCTTATGATATCACTTTGTCAGTTTGCCAAAAAATAATAAAGACTTTTTTTTATATAAACTACCTAAGTTACCCTGGCTAAGTTTGTTGTGGGCTTCTTCTTAGACCGGGGCGCGTTTGGAATCCTCATAGCTTTAGTTTCAAGTTTACGAATGTAGTTTTCACCATCAAATCACTACTATGTAAATTATTGACGCGTCAAAAGTGCCTTTTTAAGGACTATTTGAATAAAGATTATTTTGAATTTGAATTAAGTTAGCCTTTGAAGGCTATCTCACCTGGTGGTAAAGTGATGATGCTGTCTAGGATGGTAGCAACCTGTTAGGGGTATGGTAAACCAACACTCCTAATTGGTTTCTACGCGACATCGTGTCGGAACGCTAAATCGCTTGGCGACACGTCTTTGTCTGTAGGGTGGTAACTAACTTTGACTGGTTTGGTGGGAGCCTTCGGTCGTGGCACTAGCAAAAAATCAAATCATACGGTAAGTAAGCCTAATTTTTTTTAAAGTGAGAACGTGGGAAACTCTGCTTTACCATAACTTTACGACCTTTACCTTTTCTAATTGACCTGACATATACATAGATAAAAACTGTGTCACGTATTTTTAACTGCCTTCAAAACAAGGAGGGCGTTCTCAATTCGGTAGTTTTATTTAATGTTTATTACCTCAGAACTCCAACATTAATGAACCAATAAGTTTATTTTTTTGAATGTTTATAATTTCCCGTTGGGCCCATTGTCATCATATACAAATTCCTTGAGGACTCTAAGAATTTTTAAAACTAAGCAATAGTCTTCTCATGTTAATTTATTAGCATGACTTTTAGAGTTAAGTGTTCTTCATCATAATCTCACCTTTAACATTGATTAGCCGGATCATCACCATCATGATCAACCCATTGCCGGCTCACTACAGAGCACGGGTCTCCTCTCAATATGAGAAGGGCTTAGCCATAGTCCACCACGCTGGCCATGTGCGGATAGGCAGACTTCACACGCCTTTGAGAACATTATGGAGAACTCTCAGGCGTGCAGGTTTCCTCACGATGTTTACTTCACCGTTGAAGCAAGTGATATTTTAATTGTTTAAAATCGCACTTAACTCCGAAAAGTTAGAGGTGCGTGCCCGGATTCGAACCGCCGACCTCTGATTAGGAGGCTGACGCCTTAACCACTAGGCTATCACAGCTTCACATTAGCCGGATGGACATTGTTCAATTTAATTTTTTATGTTAAAAATTCAATAACATTACTTCTTACTCGTAGTTCTAGATATTATAAGCCATTATGAACTAAATAATTATATGAACAAAGCCACGCTCATCTCGTATCGCTTATTTATTTCTATTACTTGTAAGAAAGGTTGCCGTTTTTACTTTTATGCTTTCCGGTTAGCGGCCCCCCAAGATAACTGTATCGCATACCTATAATTGTATTGCGATTCTGTACGCCAAATTAACGGTTCGTTTCTAATGTCGCTTTTACTTTTATTGTAGCGTTCATTATCACCATCCCCAGCCTGTTAGTATAGGAGATAGATAATAGAACTCCTGTTCTCTTTGCAGCTTTAATGTGGGCATTGCTTTAGCTGTTATTATCATCATGATCAACCCATTGCTGTATCACTATAAAGCATGCATCTCAACATGAGAAGGGTTTGGCCATAGTCCACCGCAGGCAGACTTTTTTTTTATACACCACAAGTTAGCCCCTGACGGCATCTCACCTGATGGTAAGCGATGATGCGGTCTAAAATGGTAGCTGGCTAACCTGTTAGGGGTATGGTAAGCCCATACTCCCAATTGGTTTCTACACGACATCGTGCCGGAACGCTAAATCGCTTGGCGACACGTCTTTGTCGGTAGGGTGGTAACTATAGTTAGTTATATATATATATATAACTAGTATGATTTACTTAACCTAACAGGTTAGCCCGCTACCATCTTAGACCGCATCATCACTTACCATCAGGTGAGATGCCGTCAAGGGCTAACTTGTGGTGTATAAAAAAAAGGCTATCACACCTTATATATATATATGCAGTACCACAGGAGCCACTAATGCGTTACTGGCTCAAACCATCTTCCAATCAGTTTGTATGTGGCATCAAACCGGAACGCTAAATAGCTTGGCGGTGTCTTTGTCAGCTCCAGCTAACGGTCCCTCACGTATTACATGTACACGTTAATTATGAATGGTGTACCTCTTAGATACCTCCATTAAACAGTTAATTAACCCTAATTATGACATTTTATGAGACAAAAAGTAATTAACCATGCTCAAGCAAAAGTTTTTCGGTAAAATTAAATTTAAACCGTGCCATTCACGCTTTAAGCACTGTATAAATGCTGAAGATGAGTTATTTAACAGTAAAGTACCCTGAATGAAGAAATAGACCGGCGGACTGTAAACTACTATGACTGTACTTGTCACTTGTACAGTACTCCAATGAAACATTTGAATTCTTTGACTGAACTTTCAACTATGTCAATTCTTATGATTTGGAACGAAATCTTTATAATAAAAGTTCGAGAACTTTTCTCAGTCTGTCACCCTGACCCCCGGCCGTTTGGTCTCCCCTGCCGGGGCGTAATCCTCCGCCCGGTGCAAATATGTATTTATGTACTGTATATGTAGGTTTATTTATTTTTATCTTTTTAAGTTTATTATATCTCTTTTGGTTTAATATGCATTTATATTGCACACGGGCGTGAGGTAGTTTATAGTGAAAATAATAATATTTTTTTATTAAAGGCAGTTCACCCAGTTACAAGCACTTGTTGGTGGGAGAGGTCAATCGCGGGAGGATGCTGATATGTCGTCATGAGTTCGCAACATATCAGCATTCTCCAGGCGAACATAAACCACTGCGCAGGGGCTCAGGATCTCCTGATGCAGTCCTTCGCGCAGTGGCAGGTCGACCTGGCGGTGGTAGGGGAGCCATACTATGTTCCCCAGAGTTGTCCAAATTGGGTGGGTGACACTAGTGGTCTGGTGGCCATCGTTTCTGCGAATGGCGCTAGCCACTCTCTTACTGTCGCTGAGAGGGGACCGGGGTATGCCGTGGCGAAATGGGGAGAACATACAATCATCGGAGTGTACTTCTCACCAAATCGCCCACTGGCGGACTTCGAGGCTTTCCTCGACTCAGTCGGTGAGGCCTTTCGCAGGCACAATGAGGGGCGTACTTTGGTTCTTGGCGACTTCAACGCCAAGAGCCAGGCTTGGGGCAATCGCACGCAGGACGGCAGAGGAAGGGCTGTCGAGGTTTGGGCTGTGCAGTTGGGGCTCACGCTACTTAACAGAGGCACGGCCTACACCTGTGTTCGCGCGGGGGGAGGATCGAGGGTCGACCTGTCGTTCGCGACGTCGTCGGTTGCTGACAGAGTTACCAACTGGTGGGTGGAGGAGGATGTGGAGACCTTGTCGGACCACAATTACATTAGGCTCGAGATATCTGCACCTACTTCCGTCGTTGTGGTTCCCTCCCGAGGCCCGCACCACTTCCCACGTTGGTGTCTGGGACAGTTGGACCGGGAGATCGCAAGAGAGGCCGCCATCGTTCAGCGATGGTCGTCTCCCAGAGCCCGTATAGGCGCCAGTGTCGGAGAGTTGGCGGAGCGACTGCGGTTGAGCCTGACAGAGGTGTGCGACTCCTCGATGCCTAGGGCTCGCGGATGGCAACGCAGAAGGCGGGTGTACTGGTGGTCGGTGGAGATTGCGGCCCTCCGCGCCGCCAGTAACAGAGCCCGCAGGGCCTATGTCCGATGCCGAAGGCGAAACGGCTTTGACGTCTCTCTAGAGGAGCAGCTGCGGGAAACCTATCGCCAGGCCAAGAAGGCCCTAAAACGGGCGATATACGACGCCAAAGAGCGGGCCCGAGAGGAGCTGCTGGAGAGTCTGGATAGGGACCCCTGGGGACGCCCTTATCGTACGGCACGAAGAAAACTGCGCAGTCAGGGTCCTCCGGTGACCCAAACTCTCCAGCAGGAGTCCCTACGCCGAGTGGTTGAGGAACTCTTTCCGGACTCACAGGGCCACGTCCCTCCGACGATGGCCCCCTCGGTGAACGAAACTGACCGCGGTTCTGTCCCGCTGGTCACTGGGGAGGAGATGGACGTAGCCCTGGACCGCCTCCGGTGCAGGAAAACGGCGCCTGGGCCGGATGGCATTCCGGGGCGGGTCATACACATGACCCGAGAGCTCTTCGAGGTAAAACTTCGGGAGCTGTTCAACCACTGTCTCCAGGCTGAACAGTTCCCTGAATCTTGGAAAGAGGGGCTGCTGTGCCTCATTAGGAAGGATGGGAGGCCGCAGGATGCCCCTTCAGCGTACAGGCCGATAGTCTTGCTCAGCGAAGTCGGAAAGCTGTTTGAGAAGATTTTGGCTGATCGGCTCGTTAGGCACTTGGAGACTGTCGGTCCAGGGCTCTCAGCAGCGCAGTATGGCTTCAGGGCGGGTCGTTCGACCCTTGACGCCCTGGAGTCATTGAAGACCTTAACGGATGAGGCAGTGGCCCAGGGTGACGTCGTCATCGCCGTCTCTTTGGACGTTACGAACGCCTTCAACAGCCTCCCTTTTGAGACTTTGCTAGAGGCGCTCCGGTTCCATGGAGTGCCAACGTATCTCAGGAGACTGTTGGAGGCTTACCTGCGGGATAGGTGGATATCCTGGGTGGGAAGAGACGGACGAAGGGAGAGGCGGCAGATGCTCAGGGGTGTTCCGCAGGGTTCGGTTTTGGGGCCGGTGCTTTGGAACATCGGCTTCGACTGGCTTCTGCGGACACCTTTGCTCCCCGGAATGGGGTTGTTGTGCTATGCGGATGACACCCTCATCACGGCGCGAGCAGGCACCTTTGAAGAGGCGGCACTTCTGGCCGGGATTGGGGCCACCTTGGTGGTCAGAAGAATTCGTATGCTGGGTCTGAGGGTCTCGGAATCCAAAACCGAGGCCCTCCTGTTTCACGGTCCGCGTAGGGGACCTCCTCGGGGTGCATGCATTACCGTTCAGGGTGCAGCGGTGGAGGTCAAAGCCCATATGAAATATCTGGGCCTCACCCTGGACGGTAGGTGGAACTTCAGGAGACATTTTGAGCTCCTTGCTCCCAGGCTCGTCAGTGCAGCTGCCGCACTGGGAAGGCTTTTGCCGAACGTCGGGGGGCCGTCCTCGGCCTGCAGACGTCTATACGCAGGGATTGTCAGGAGCATGGCACTGTACGGTGCTCCCATCTGGATCCACGCCCTGTCTCCGCACAACATGTCCCTTCTGCGGAGACCGCAGCGTATTATTGCGGTACGAGCAATCCGGGGTTATCGTACGGTGTCTTGGACGGCATCCACACTCCTGGCGGGTGACCCGCCTTGGGATCTGCAGGCTGAGGTACTAGCTCAGGTGCACCGGTATCGGTCAATGATGAGGTCTCGAGGGGAACGACCAGAGCTTGAGGAGATAAGAAGGTTGAGATCCTTAGGAAGTCAGGCCCTGGTCCAAAGATGGCGGGATGATCTGGAGGCCCCGGTTGCCGGTATCTGGACGGTGGAGGGAATCCGGTCCCACCTGGAGCGGTGGCTGAGGCGGAGACATGGCGCACTGACGTATCGTCTCGTGCAGGTACTTACCGGGCATGGGTGCTTCGGCAGGTATCTGTACGGAATCGCGAGACGGGAGGCAGCGCCGGTCTGCCATGAGTGTGGGGCGGTGGAGGACACGGCTCACCACACTCTGGCAGAGTGTGCATCATGGGCTCCGCAGAGACATTCATTGGTGTCTCTCCTTGACGGGGACCTCTCGCTGCCAAGCGTTATTAGTTTAATGCTTGATAGCGAGGAGGGCTGGGTCATTGTCGCCTCCTTCTGCGAAACCGTAATGGAGTTGAAGGAGGCCGCAGAGAGGGAGAGAGAGGAGGCGGCGGATGCTCCCCCTCTCCACAGAAGGAGAACGGGTGGCAGGAGACGCCGATACGCGCACCTGTTACCACCCCTGTAAGCACTAATGAGTGCACGGGCGAGTGCGTCGGGGTGTCAAAGTGCATGCTATCGCGATCCTTTGGCACCCCATCTGGGACGCAGGAGGATGCGCTGGGTTTTAGTGGGTAGTGTGGTTCGCCGCTTTAACGGTTGGCCTTGAGTCCCACATACCCGCCCGGAGCTTTGTTCCGGGCGGGATGCGTAAATGCATTTCCCAGCGGGGAAAAAAAAAAAGTTACAAGCACTTAAAATAACAAAAAAAGGATATAAACTGACTAAAAAAGCAGATAATAATAATAAATATACACTTGGTTGTTCACCATCAAAACAAGAAATACATAAACAGTTATGAGTCATACTTAAAAAGAAATAAAGGTCCAAAAGCGCGGACTTACCGCTAAATATATAATCAATAAATAACAATCATTAATATTAATATACGTAGATCACGTCACTAATAGGATGTTTTTTATTTAATTTATTACTCAATATACAGGTAATTACATTTTAATTATAAATTAAACCATCTTCCACAAACTACGTTTATGGGAGTACGGCGAAAAAATGACAAAAATGTATTTATAATGATAAAGTTATGTATGTGGTTTATAAACAACAAGATTAATATTATATCATCATCATGATCAACCCATTCTCGGCTCACTACAGAGCACGGGTCACCTCTCAATATGAGAAGGGTTTGGCCATAGTCCACCACGCTGGCCATGTGCGGATTGGCAGACTTCACACGCCTTTGAGAACGATATAGAGAACTCTCAGGCATGCAGGTTTCCTCACGATGTTCTTCACCGTTGAAGCAAGTGATATTTTAATTTCTTAAAATGCACATAACTCCGAAAAGTTATAGGTGCGTGCCCGGGTTCGAACCTCCGACCTCTGATGAGGTCGTCGACGTCTGACGTTGTAACCACTAGGCTATCACAGCTTCAATATTATATACTCGGATAGATATATATGTGATATGACAACGAAGTCATTCAGTGATCACAAATTAGTGTCCATAAACTGGGAGGCTATTTAAAACACATTTATATGTAAATCTTCACACTTCAAGCTCAATATATATTGAGATGTGTGCACACTTGAACAGCTAATTTTGCGACCCGAAATATTGTTAATAAATATAAAATTAAACCAACAATATCATTGGCTAGTAGAACTGGCCAAGAACCAAGAACCAATTTAACTGCATGGTTACTTATTTTTTTTTAAACATAATCCAAAATTATTTCATCATCATCATCATAATCATCAGCTTGACGTTGACCGCTGGACATAGGTCGTTTGTAGGGATTTCTAATGTCCATGGTCAGTGGCTCCCTGCGACTCGTCTGATGTCGCCTGTCCACCTAGTTGGGGGTCGACCAACGCTACGTTTAACGGTGCGGGGTCGCCATTCCAGCACCTTGGGACCCCAAGGTCCATCGTTTCTCCGAGCTATTTGCCCCGCCCAGTGCCATTTCAACTTCGCAACTCGCTAAGCTATGTCGGTAACTTTGGTTCGTCTACGGATCTCCTCACATCTGATTTGATCACGTAGAGATACTCCTAGCATAGCTCTCACCATCGCCCGCTGAGTGACTCTGAGTCTTCTTATGAGGCCTATACTGAGCGACCACGTTTAAAGTTTTTTATATTATAAATATAAAGATAAACATAACATATTTTGTATTGGTGGTCTAAACTTTAACACAACACGTTAAAGATGTTAGGTTAACTTGTTAAAAACATCATTATCTTTATGGCATCAACTAATGCACGTTTATAAAATAATAAATAAATAAATAGATCTTTTTTAGGGAGTTCCAAATCCTATGTACCATTGGTTACTTGTAATTAATGCCTTGTCGTCTTTTCACCTAGTTGGAGGCAAACAACTCTTGGTGCACCGGTGCGAATTCGCCATTCCAGCACCTTGGGACACCAGCGTCAATATCGACCTATGAATCCAGAAAATTTGTTGTTGTTAATATTGGTACTTTGACGGATCTCCTCTTGATCAATTGAGAATAACTCTCCATCTTTCGCTGAATGACTCTATCAGGTAGTCTGGTATAAGGTACATAGTTGATCTATAGTTAGCGATCATGCTTAAGTTTTAACAGCTGCTGTTACCATAAAATAGAATAGACAGTTACATATTTGTACCATTTACCGGAGACAGGATGGCAATTGTTTCACGTTATATTAAACTTTTGTTGCTTCATCTCGTGACAGAGTGGCTGGCTTTATGATTGCTAAAGGATCAGCCCAGCATTGTTGGCATGCGGGCATGACTTGCATAGTAAGTTTAAGTTAAGTTCAGAGCTAGTTTTTTTACTGATATATTTAGAATTAAAAAATATCATGATCTACCCGTTGCCGGCTCACTACAGAGCACGGGTCTCCTCTCAATATGAGAAGGGTTTGGCCATTTGGCTCAAAATAAGAAAAGACAACCCGTCTAATGTGTACGCGTCTTATCCTTGGCCATTGCCGTGTACCTAATGTTCGCGTGTTTAGAACCAATTTTCGTACAAACCCGCCCGTGGCCTAACCAATGCCCGATACACTTATCTCGAGGAATGCTGACTGCTGCGCCGAAGTGGCTTCACGAATAGGTATCTCAAGTTTTGAACAATAAGTAACTGATACGTTGATTTACAAATATTAGGTATTTTCTAAGGTACATATTTTCGAATTTGATGTCCTCTGTGGTGCAGTGCGAGTGTATCTTAATAGGGAGGTCCCAGGCTCTAACCCCGTTGCATAGGAAAAAGGGGTTTATCGGTAATTTTAAAGAGTCACAGGATACAGTCGTAAAAGTCATGTTTCTAGATGTAGTAAATTATTTTTCAGTCGCTAAGTTTAAATCTGGATTGAATTCGAAATTCAAATTAAAGTTCAAAAAACTAAAAACCGATAATATAACGATAAATATATTCGTTCACTTAAAGCTAAAGTTAAGAATTAAATATTATTAGCTATGGAGTTAGAATAATTCACAACTATGCATTTTTTCGTTTTAAAATTTTCCTATAATCTTACGTTTGATAATAACTTTGAACTTATTGACATTGGGTTAGGAATTTCTTAATAAAAACCCAACCAATATTTAAATAACCAGTCGAACTTGTACGGAAAATATTACCACTATACCAAAGACATCGCTAAAGATCTTATCTTAGTACTACTAGGGGAAAACTGCCTTAATGCGTTATAAACTGTTTTTATTAAAGTTTGTATACGTCTTTAGCGGCGTTTGGTTTGGTTAGGTTCGCGTCCTGTATATAACCAATCACAGCACGGCCGTTTTAGCAAGCCTCTCGTGATTGGTCGCAGACGACGACGCAAACTTGAACGCGGCGGTGTCGTCACTGCGTTACAGTATTTTTTTTTAATCCGACATCCCAACCCTCTCGTAGTTGCGGCTTCTTTTTACTCCCCCGACCGAGCGCTCCTCTCCGAAAGAGGAGACCTAAACATATCCTTCATGACCCTGACGATCAGATGACTACTGACAACATACTCGTACCACCTACCACGCAATCATACGCTACACACCGTCTTCGCCGGCGAAGACGAGGTCCCCGCTATCATACGTCATCCGGACGTGGGCTCCATCCACGGCATCGGAGACGTACGGACGACTCACCGTTCGACCCCCCCGTTATCCCAAACGTCGCCTAAGCCGAGGTTCGGCCTCAAAGGAGGCGCTCTTAGGCAGTTCCCTTAGTTTCTTCGAGCCCTAGGGCTTAAAATTTCTTCTGGTAGAGCTTCCTTCCGAAGCTCGCCAAACAGCCCGGTTACGCTGTGGCAACCAATAGGATTAGTACAGCTAATAGACAGTCCGAAAAAAAAAAAGTATTTTTATTTTAATCCTTTGGCCATCTTACTGGTGCGTGTCTGATTACGATCGGGACATATTTCAATGTGCGTGCCAATATTAATATCGTGCGATTTCCCACGGATTGTAACATTTCTAATATCTTGTTCCTTGTTTGTCATTGAATTCCGCAAATATACACCTGCAACTATCAATTAAAAGCTAAAACGATTCCGGTGCAGCAAGGTAGTACGTAGGTACATAATAAAAATAATTACTTAAGACATTTATTGTTATTACCTGTACTGTATATTATACATAATAAATATAAAAACAAGGAAACAGGCTGACAAATCAACGTGCTAATCTACAGACATGTTTTTAAATGACGTAATAACGTAGAGAGGAAACAAAGAAAATACCAACACTCAATAAATCGTAGCCGTACACAGTAGTCTTAAATATCAATGGAAATTGTTATAGTGCCTTGATATGTCTAGTTTTAGTAAAAAAAATTGGAAATAAAAAAATAGAGAAAAAAAAGATATGTTGTTGAAATTTTTAGGCAGCGTTTATAAAATAAAAAATGATTTCCAACTATAAAATAATCTAGTTGGATATCTTATGGCAATAAATTAAAAGGATATCTTATGGCAATCAATTGTGATAAAAAGTTCACCGTTTAAGGAAGTGATATTTTGACTGCTTAAAAACACACATAACTCACAAACAAACAACAAGTTAGTGGTATTCGGGATCAAACCCCCGACCTCTGATTAGGAGGCGGATGTCCTAACCCCTAGGCTACCACAACTTTTTTCAATATAACTATTTCTTATAAAACGCCGCAACCAACAGAGCAACATGGCGCGACATCGTCCCCAAGAAAGTTGTCACGACCCTCAGTAATGAGGAATACGACGCAGTGTGAGAGAGAGAGAGATTTCTTATAAAAAGCCGTTTCAAAAGCCCGTCTAAAATAATAAAGTTCTCGAAAATGAAACACGTTGTCGGATAAACTAGTCCAGTATAAACAAATAAAATATTATGACGTACCATTAAAGCTGGCAACCGGCCGGTAAATAAACGAGAGATCCTTTCAAATCTAATTCCTTGGACGAAAGCTTTGAATTATTACAACTTGGTAGTAATTAGAATGCCGCGGGGGACTTCGTGATGTTGTAAAAATAAATCACGATGATTGAAACTTTAGTTTGTATAGAATGTGAATAGACATCAAGTTTAAAAAATTTTTAGTACCAAATTCAAATTCAAATAGTCCTTTACAAGGCACTTTTGACGCGTCAATTATTTACATAGTAGTGATTTGATGGTGATAACTACATTCGTAAACTTAAAACTGAAGCTATGAGGGTTTCAAACGCGCCCTGGTCTAAGAAGAAACCCACAACAAACTTAGCCGGGTTTTAATGGTGTTAACACCATCTCACATAATCAATAATAGATTATAGTACCTATGGAGATAGAGCAATTCACACCCAAGCTTTTTTATTGTTTATATAATCCTTAATATCATTATATGATTTTTCTACTTTCTACCGTTTCGTTAATTTAAAAAATCTTATATTTCATTACAAGATAGCCCTTGACTCCAAGCTCATCTGGTGGTAGATGATGCATCTAAGATAGTAGCGGGCTAACTTTTAAAGTATCATAGTTATATTAAACCCAAAAACGGCACCGGCTATGTGGTTGGAACTGGGACAGCCCAAAGAATGTTCAGCTATTATAAATTCGCTGATCGCTCTTGCCGACGATCCTTCTGAGACCTTCCATTTTTATGACCACAGCGCTAACCATCGCGCCAGGGAGGTTGTCAAGATTACAGATTACTAAAGCAATTTTCAAAGAGTAATCCAACACGTCTGGAAAAGGTTTAATATGGCAATAAACACGTAAAATATAGAGTGAAAATATATAGAGTTTAAATCGTTTTTTTTTTTAATATTTCCCTTTCTCGGACGTATTTATTACATAATTTGTATGATTTTATTGTGATGCGATCGATGTATATTGCAAAAGGTATCCAAAGGTATAATATTAAGTTAGGTTTACCTATAAACTTTTTGCACGAGGGCATAAACAAAAAGAGCTTGAAAAGTGAAGTAGTTTTATTTCGCACTTTTCTATAGAAATATTTTAAACACTGTATTTTTTATTACATTCCTACAGAAAATTAAAAATATTTTTGTCAAGTATTACTTATGTCAGAGTTAAAGACTCCTCAGTAAAAGTATTTTGCACGCCTATAAAGCGAAAACATGCCAATATGTCTTATAACTATATCTACTACCGATGTTTAAAGCCAATAAATAAATTTATATAAATTACTATTATATAAAAAAATGTAGAAAAAAAAGATATGTTGTTGGATTTTTAGGCAGCGTTTATAAAATAAAAAAAGATTTCCAACTTTAAAACAATCTAGTTGGATATCTTATGGCAATAAATTAACACTTAAGGCGGCTCCAAATATCAATGATCTTGTGATGAAAAGATAGAAAAAGTCACCGGTCGACCTTCGGTGTAATGTCAACACGCATTCTAAGGCCGAACGCACATTTGTGTTTGAGCTACTTTTTATTTGTAGGAAGAAATGTATTTAAACTACATATTTAATAATATACCTTCGTCACTTATCGGATGATTTGATCACGTGCACTTCGACGGCCTCCATGGCGTAGCGCGGGCGTTACCACATTATAAGTCCTAGGTTCGATTCCCGGCTCAAGTCTTGTCTGGTGGGAGGCTTCAGCCTTGGCTAGTTACCACCCTAGCGACAAAGCGATTTAGCGGTCCGGCACGATGTCGCTGTAGAAACCAATTAGGAGTATGGTTTTACTATAGCGCCTAACAGGTTAGTCCGCTACCATCTTAGACTTCATCAAAATCCACCAGGTGTGATTGCAGTCAAGGGCTAACTTGTGATGGATTTAAAAAAACGTGGAATTGTACCAAATTTAATCATGATCCGTTTATCTATTTTACCTTTCATCTTGAGAAGGTAATAAAGGAGATACGATTTAGATCACACATACAATTCCATAGCAGTGGTGCAATTTTTCGGGATAGAAGGGAGATGACTATGTCATTCTTTGAGAAAACGTTGCTCACTAGTGCATAAAAAAATTCCCAACTTACTACTCAACGATATTTACATCGGTTGCAAAGTTAAGAACTTCCAAAAGGTATTTCTAGAGTAAGACATCAAAATGCCATTATAAAAATACAAATAGTTCATAATTGAAGTAGGCCTACCTTAAAAGGCTCTTTTGAAATGTCAAGCCAGTCTGTTCCTAGAACGTTTCATATTGATAATTTTACTGAAAAGAAGGCAGCAAGAAACTCAGTAGCCGCTTGCTTTCAAGCATCTTTCGCATTATAAATAATCACCAATTGAATAGTTATCCCCATCGGACAGAAGCAGAGGTAATATAGCAGTTAAATCTTTCTTATTCTAGCCCGCTCGATTATTATACTTATGAACGCAGTGCAAAAAATGCCAATTGAAAAATGAAACGCGTCGCGTAACCAACCGCATGGGAAAGTCATTACGCGCAAGGCTATCACAAATCTCAGTAATGAAGTCCCCTTATAAACGCATATAACGACCATTCCTATAATCATCTCCTTATTGGCTCGTGAGCTCATCGTTGCGTAATGATTGCGTTACGTGAACGGGTGTAAGGTGTTAAACTACTTCCCCTACTATGCTCAGTGAGTTATAACGCATTTTACGAACAAGTGTGTCGTAATTAAGGTTTCACTGTCATTCATCTTACTTTGTTATTTAGTTAGATAAACATGATTTGATTTGATTGCCATGACACGTGGAGAAAAAAACTTGATTACCTACTGTTTATATTATGCTTATTATACCTACATTCACATCTAAAATGAAATGTATAACATAGTGAAAAATTAAATGCCTATCTATTTTTTCACGAAAGTAGGTACATTTCTAAAATTTAACTAATATACAAAAAGTGTTTGTTTTGAAAAATATAGCTTAACATAGTCTGGATTCTATTACCAGGTTGGACCAAATATTAGGTAAACGAATTTTGTAATAGTTAGTTTAATACAGGTTTTTAAGTGGAATGAATATAATTTTCAGCAGCCGACCCGTTTTTTTTACCAACTTGTGCAATAATCATTACGGCCCGCATTGGATCCTATTCCTAGTGGGCTTTTAATTCCAATATTGATTAATCAGTTTTTTTATACAGTTAAGAATAATTTTAGCCAATTCAATACTTAACTAAACATTTGTAGGTCTCAAATTTACCGCTTTACCAGATCGCGAGAAAAATCTCGTTGGTAATTTGACCGTGACGAAGTAGACAAAAGAATGCCAGACAGACAGTCATTTACTATATTAGCGTGGATTATTTAACAGTAAAATGGCAGATTCCCAGCAGAGACATGGAACGGAAGTGATTGCCAATGGAGTATAGACATCTTGGTGACGAGATGCAGTTACTACTTACGACACGAGTTACGTGTAATTACTGAAGTGATGACTTATCGCGTAATTTCTAAGAGCGTGACGTCATTATTTTCTACATAGCAGGACGGAAACGCATAATATGGTTTATTTAGTCTCAGTTGTCTCATCATCATAAATAACCCCTTGCCGGCTCACTACAGAGCACGGGTCTCCTCTCAATATGAAAAGGGTTTGGCCATAGTCCACCACGCTGGCCATGACTGTAATTTTCGTACATACAAATCTCCCGCTTGTCGGCGGAATATAGCAAATTATACTTGCTGTTTCTTGTTTATCATGGACTTCCGCAAAGTAACGCCTGCTTCTTTTCATTATTTGGCCATAGTCAACCACGCTGACCGTGTGTGGATTGGCAGAATTTACACGCCTTTGAGAACATTATGGAGAACTCTAAGACGTGCAGGTTTCCTCACGATGTTTTCTTCACTGTTGAAGCAAGTTAATTAATTTGCCTAAATCGCACATAACTCCGAAAAGTTGGAGGGATCGTACCCCCGACCTCTGATTAGGAGGCGGACGGCCTAACCACTAGGCTATCACAGCTTCGTTCCGTTATCTCATAATGTAAAAAATATTATCGGAACTTTTTATTTAACGTATGTATTGATATGAAAATCTCCTTTCTTCTTTTTATTATAACACCATTGTTAATAATCTATTTCTAATAAAAGCCTTAGAACAGAGATAATTTATTTCATTTTTAATATTATAAGACAAGTAAGAAAAAAAGAAAATAATGTTTTTTATTTACTACAATAGTTCCTCTATTAATTCATTGATTCTATTTTTTGACGATCCATAAATCTGGAGCTCTTACGCATGTTCACTGTTGAATCGTTTAATCAGTTATAAACTTAATGCAAATAATCCTTCAAAAATCAATTTTGAATTGTCAATAACTGACATAGTAGTGAGTTGGTGGTGATAACTACATACGTAAACTATGGATTCAAAAATGCCGTGGTCTAAGAAGAAGCTCCATTGATTTACCACTAGCCGTAGATCGATCATTAACGCTCAAATAATGGGACGGAAAAGCAGTGCACAAATAGCAACGCGTGCACTCCTTTCCCCCAGTGTGTGACGAGGCGAGACGAAAGTCACAGATTCTAACACTCGAGCCGTATAATCCTGATGGATTACAAAGCACTACGCGCCGCTCTACATAATATAACGGCCAGATGTCTAGTGTATTAGACGGGTTGTAATACATCGATATACCTATATGTAGGAATGTATAGTTAGTTGGTGACAAATTCTCGCCTTGTTTTTGTATGACGCGCTCTATCTACGGCTAGTGGTAAATCAATGAGAAACTCCAACAAACAAGTTAATGCAAATACGGGTACAAAACGGTAAGTTATAAGGTACAACTTGGAGGTCATATCGTTACATTACGATCTATTACAGACAATCAAAACTGTTTAACGCGTACATTGACGAAACCGTTGGAATTCTCCTTTTCTGAAGATGGTTGAAAATAATTCGCACTCATCAAGTGAGTAGCACCGAATGCTACCACCGCAAACGGACGCACAATAGTTACCGTTTGACGGCAGCCACCGTTCCGGGTCGCCGCCACCATCTGCTACCACCGCTCTACGCTACAACACCTGCCGCTAAATGTTTACCATGTTTGTATCTTTGGGCAATCAGTGGAAATAGGCTAAGGTATTTGATGATTAAAACCTTTTTATATCCATGGGTTACCAAGCTATTTAGCATTCTGGTATGCTAAGTCTAGTGACCTAAGATATATCATATATTTTTATTTTTCGAATTGACAATTGCAGATAACCATAATAGTTACTACTGCGTCACCGGGGGTTTTTGGCGAGCATGAAGCTCAGCCTGAGAGTGGAGCACCTGGGCTCGACGACTTCTGAGGGAACGTCCCCCCAAGGGCGTCTCCTGTGAGACTCGGTGACGTTGGGATTTGGTGGGTTTGTTGGACTGGTGTGTCAGTCCGAGCGCCCCCGTGTCCGTGGATAGAGTCCACGTACGGATGACGTCAGATAGCGGGGACCTCGTCTTCGCCGGCGAAGACGCTGTGTTGGGTTTTGTGTAGTGTGACCTACCTACGAAGCGTTGTCTAACGTCAGTTGGTCGTCCGGGTCGATTATGACGTTTTTCGGGCGTCTCTTTATGAGAGGGGCGTTTGGGTCGGGGGTGTAATCGCAAGCCTCAACCACTAGAGGGTTGGGGTGTCGGGCTGCATCATATATCTTAGTGCGAGATATATAAAGTACGCTCAGCATTACTGACTTAAGAGACTGTTAAAACGAGACATCGTTATGCTTCTGACTACATCTGTCTCGTTTTAACACAAATTTTAAGGATTTTTTTATAGATAGTTTTGACGACCTCCGTGGCGCAACCCGTTCGCTGTTGCATTTTAAACGTTGGAGGTCCTGGGTTCGATTCCCGGCTCGAGTCTGGTCTGGTGGGCTTTGGCCGTGGTTAGTTACCACTCTACCGACAAAGACGTGTCGCCAAGCGATTTTAGCGTTCCAGCACCATGTTGTGTAGAAACCAATTAGGAGTATGGGTTAAACATACTCCTAAACAAGTTAGACCGCTACCATCTTAGACTGCATCATCACTTACCATCAGGTGAGATGCCTTCAAGGGCTAACTTCTGGTGTATAAAAAAAAATCCTTTGATATACTTTAACTGAACTGTAGGATGAAAATAAGATTACAACTTTTGTAGGGGCTATTAAAAACTGAATCGCATATATAAAATCCAATCTGGCGCAATGTAATGAATTTAACTACAATGCTCTCTTTTGTTGAAAACATCGGAACCTTGGCACATATGCGTGGCTTGTTACGAAGGCACCTTACTACCTGCTAATAAATACTCAGTATTCAAGTTAACGTTAGACAAATAAAGTGCAAAAACCTAGATGAAGGCTCTAGTATTAGTTTTTTTAAATTATTATATGAAATTTGCCATCGAAAACTTATGTTACTTGACTTTTTTTATTTTTTTTTATTTTATTGTTCAAAAATAATTTAAAAAACATTTTAATTGTAAAGCTAACCGCCCTCCAGAAACTTTACGTTTATGGGAAGGACGGCGAGTTCACCTTAAGATAAATAATTACATACAAAAGAAATATAATAATACAAAAGAACTTAAAACTAATTATAACTAATAATTAAAGATAACTTAAAAAATGGTTTTTATTATTATGTCACTTGACTTTTAAGGACGTTAATATACGAGCAGATTGAATATTCTCTTGCAATCTAAACTAAGACACCAAATTCGTGAGCGATTTCTTATTATGTACGGACACTTTTTGATATTAAGTCATTCCCGCTTCCTTATTAGAACTTCAAATAGACTTCACTGTAATTTAAATTCCTTACTAGAACAATAAATCACCTTTTTTAACGAATGCCCAAGTAAATCTGATAAACTGGCTTGTAGATCTAGTTGCTAGTATTTTAGACTAGTCATGGGAACTCGAGTTTAATTCCCGAGTCAGGTCGAAATTTGTTAGGTGTTGGGGGTTTGTCATGGAAATAGTTCAGTAGCTACCTAAGCCCTACGTAACGAAAAAGGCGTTTTTACTCCCCGAGGATTTAAGTTCTCAAGTCACCGTCCGACCCCCCCGTCATCCCAAACGTCGCCTAAGCCGAGGTTCGGCCTCAAAGGAGGCGCCCTTAGGCAGTTGTTCCCTTGGTTTCTTCGAGCCCTAGGGCTCAAAATTTCTTCTGGCAGAGCTTCTTTCCAAAGCTCGCCAAACAGCCCGGTTACGCTGTGGCAACCAATAGGGTTTGCACAGCTAATAGACAGTCCGAAAAAAAAAAAAAGTTCTCAATCAGTTATGAGTATAATAATGGCGATCAAAGCAAATCAATGGACTGTAGTTTAAACAGTTAGTAGAGTCACTATTAACATCGAGATATTTGTTTTATTTTATTTCTTTACTCTTTATTTGTACACCACAAAATCTAACCTAGCTTTTTTTTTTATAATTGTATTGTATGTGTAATTTCTATTATATTCTACTAGCTATTGCACTATCCCCATCTCCTTTTAACTCTTTCCTTTCACAAAAGGTTGTCTGGAGGAGATCGCTTTTAGCGATAAGACCTTACCTTAGCCTTTGCGCATTGTTTTTTTTTTTTTTAATTTTTTGTTTTAGTTATTTTGATTTCATGTTTGTAGTGTGCAATAAAGAGTAAGTCTATCTATCTATCTATCTAAGGATATTAATAAGAAAAACAGAAACAACAAGTAGCGGTTAACAAAAGGCGGCCTTATCTCTCTATCCATAGAGGGATATTATGCGGGAGATATGATGTTTTCAAAGTTACAGTTTCTTATGTAGGTATCTACAGCAAAAAACACTGTAGAATCACTGATCATCATTATCATCATTTTCGTAAACTAACCTTACCTGTGAGAGTGTAAGCCTAAAAAACTGTAATAAAAAAAAATTGTGGCGGGATTAGGTAACGATTATTTGGTGTTCTGCGATTACTGTACACTTATCATGTTGTATCACAGTTGATTTTACCTTCTAATACCTAAACTCAAAAATCCGATTGGATAATTTCGCGTATTTGCTTTGACCATGTTGAGTTGAGTTTTTTTTAACTTAAGTACTTGCTAACGTGTCCTTTCACGTTAACTTAAAAACGAAATAGACCATCACGGATGATAGACCAAACTTACCTTGGTAATCTGGATATTATTTTGACAGCTGTTACAGATCAACAAAGCAAACAATGCCACTGTCTAAGGCCGTTAAGTTGTGAAAAGTAAACCAAAAAAAAAAATACACAGACAACAAAAACAAACAAACTGTCACTTTCACTGATTTGAATATCGAATTCGCCTTAAAAAGTTTGGTAGCCGTACAAATTTTTAGTTTTTCGATAGTTTTCGTTTATTTTATTCCGAAGCGCGTACAACGGCGCGCGCATACGTTCGCGACCACGCGCTACACTGACTTATCTGTCGGCCATTTTCTTATAGCAAGGAGCTGGTGGCAATTTCGGTATATGATTAGTTCGTTTGTATTCACATATATAGTCTTACATGACTGAACAGAGGTTGGCTCTCGGATACGTTGCGCATTATTAATTTCATATAAACTATTACCGATCACCCATTCAGTTTAGTAAACTATATATAAATAAATATAACACTGACCTCAATTATCATCATCATCATCATGATCAACCCATTGCCGGCTTACTACAGAGGAGGGGTCGCCTCTCATGTGCGAATTGGCAGACTTCACACGCCTACAAGAACATTATGGTTTCCTCACGATGTTTTCCTTCACCGTTGGTGCTGTTGATGATATTTTAGTTGCTTAAAAAAACACAACTACGAACCCCCGATGTCAGATTAGGAGGCGAACGCCCTAACCACGATCACAGCTTTTAATTATCATTTACGTTAAATTATTTATTTTATACACAAAATAAAACTATTTTTATGAACGTACGATTCGATAATATCGATTGTCGGATAGCGAAATTTTGTTTGGAAATTTGAAGAACAAATGGTTTGAAAACTTCTACTACTAGCTCCTTAGCTATTACCTCTTGGTGGGAGTAGAATAGGAAACGAATGGAAAAACAATAACATTATGATGTAGTGCGAGGGTTTACCTCGTGACAGTAAGAAATGTCATAGTTAAGGTAACATTAAGTTAATTTTAATTATATATTATATTGTGGCACGAAAATATTGTGTGCCAATCCGCACATAGCTAGCGTGGTGGACTATGGCCACACCCTTCTCATATTGAGAGGAGACCCGTGTTCTGTAGTGAGCCGAGAATGGGTTGATCATGATGAAATAATGAGTTTTATATAGATAGACAAACTTTATTGCTCACAAATTCATTATAAGACAGAAAAATATATATTCATTTTAAAAGTATAATTATGTTTCAAAATCCTTCATATGCTTTTATTTCGGTATTTCTAAGAAGTGTCCTATTTCCCGTCCCAAAATATATTTTCTTTGCACCTAATTCTTTTGTGTAAGTCATAGTTTTTTTCTTTTTTTTCGGACTGACTATTAGCTGTGCTAACCCTATTGGTTGCGACAGCGTAACCGGGTGAGCTTCGGAAAGAAGCTCTGCCAGAAGAAAGAAGCTCTATTAGAAGAAAGGGTAGGTCAGAAAAGGTACAGACGAACAGAGTTACTCTGGATTGTATAAATTTGTATGGTTAGTTTTGATACGTTGATGGAGTTAGTTAAACTTATAATTAAACATAATATATATTAACTATAACTATTGCAATGTAACACAATTTTTTTTTTTTTATTATTTTTTATCCACTACAAGTTAGCCCTTGACGGCAATCTCACCTGATGGTAAGTGATGATGCAGTCTAAGATGGTAGCGGGCTAACCTGTTAGGGGTATAGTAAAGCCATACTACTTATTGGTTTCTACACGACATCGTGTCGGAACGCTAAATCGCTTGGCGACACGCCTTTATCGGTAGGGTAGTAACTAGCCACAGCCGCAGCCTCCCACCAGTCCAGACTCGAGCCGGAAATCGAACCCAGGACCTCCAACTTTATAATGCAAAAGCGCGCGCTGCGCCACGGAGGTCGTCAAAAAATTTCTAAGAACAAAGCAGAATTATTTTATCATTAGTGACTTAAGGTTGCGCCTCCCATACCTTACTCCATATGAGGTTGATTATAACTAATTATTCTTAAACATCCTAAACTAGGTTAACTTTTCAGCCTAAGAACTGACTAACGAGTGATAGAAGGACAAACCTACATAGCAACAATATGTGTGTGTTTTTTAATTTGTGTATATCTGTGTTTTAAATGGCTGATGCATGATTTTTAGCTGCCAACGAATCTATGATAAATCCCAGCTGTTAACCGCTGTTTGTCACAGTCGCGCACTACTAAAATATATGGGATAGCGTACTCTTAAGCAAATATAAATTCAAATTCAAATAATCTTTATTCAAATAGTCCTTTAAAGGCGCTTTTGACGCGTCAATAATTTACATACTAGTGATTTGATGGTGAAATACATTCGTAAACTTAAAACTAAAGCTATGAGTGTTCCAAACGCGCCCCGGTCTAAGAAGAAGTCCACAACAAACTTAGCCAGGTAAATTTTCTTTTTGTTATTACCATCTCACATGCCACTTAAAATTATATTAAGAGCTATCTTATTAAAACAATATTTCACACCCATGCTTGTTTATCATTTACATAATCCTTTACACTATAGTAGGACTTATTGAGAGACATCCCAGAAATTTCATTTGGCAATTTGTTATAAAATTGTATACAATTACCAAAAATTATGATCAGATTAGGTTTTGATAAAACAATAGCGATTGAGGGCAAGATAAAATAAAATAGTCATTAAGGTATATAGGTCTTATCTGCATTCATATTATCTCAAAATTAATGTCATTCCATTCCATCATCATCAACCCATTGCCGGTTCACTACGCATTATTAATTTCATATAAACTATTACCGATCACCCATTCAGTTTAGTAAACTATATATAAATAAATATAGCACTGACCTCAATTATCATAATCATCATCATGATCAAACCATTGCCGGCTCACTACAGAGCACGGGTCTCCTCTCAATATGAGAAGGGTTTGGCCCTAGTCCACCGCGCTGCCCATGTCGGATTGGCAGACTTCACACACCTTTCAGAACATTTGTATATAAATAATTGACATAATATAGTCGTTGTGGAATTTTACAAATGTTTTGGTTCAACAAGGGAATCGACCCCAGGACCTAGTACATCAAAATATTCTAGACATTAGACCTAAAGAGGCATTTAGCACACTTTATTCAAAGCGATTCAGTTGCCTATGTTAATTGCTAGTTCTACTTAACTCTATCTCAATAATTTAACAATAATAGCTATACAAATCATGTCGCTAAGGAATGATAGCAAGAATGCTTGAGCTATGTTTCCGCGATGAATTGCTGTGACTATTCTTTAAGGAATAAATAACTCTATTTTATACTACTACTATACTACTTATATGAAACTAGCATTGCCCGCAACATTGTGCGCGTAAAAGTATCAATGTGATAACATAAACCTTAAAAGAAGGCTCAATTCCAAAATCCATTCCAATCCAATTATTTAATCCAATTAATCCAAACCTCAGGTAAATCTCCAAAAATTTTGAGAGTTGTTAAAAAAATCAAAAATAGTTTGATTCACGTAAACCTAATACAGGAATCTATGAAGCCTTCAAATTATATATTTTAAGCTATTGCATAGCTTCTATCGAGGGCCTTGAGCGCGGGGACCGAATAAAGAAATTCCGTAACGAAAAAAAACCTCACGCTCCCCACTCCGACGGGCACAGCGGTGATACTTTTTACCATATAGATATTTCGCCACGGCAATTATAGTTGCCGTGGAACAGCGGTTATCACGTATGCTTTTTATACAGAAAGTCGTAGGTTCGACCTGGGCCTGGGGTACGTCTTTATTCTTTTTATCACGTTTTTTTAATTTTTATTATTATGACAAGCATTTTTATTTATTTTCACCTGTCCCGTTGTCTGTCTGACATCAAATCTAGAGTTAAATTTTACTCATTTCCCTTTTGCTTTTTTTTTAAATTAATTTTATCAAAAATAACCTCAATATTTTTAATATTTTTATTTTCATTGTTGTTTTCGAAATATTAATAATTTAGTTGATAAAAAATGCTATGCAATAGCTTTACCGCGGCGGTCACCGAGTGCCACACGGCTTTTTTTATTATTTTGATTCGTGAGGTGATGGTGATGAGTTATTAAGAAATTAGTTTGAGCTCAGTGTTATAAGAGCTTTGAAGTAAAAAAGATTAGTCATTTGACGGATATAAAGACTGCCAGACTTGTGTATTGTAGCTACACTAAAATTATGTCATATGGTATTTTATTACGGGGTAATGCTGCTGATATTGACACGTTTTGCAGAAGAGGGCTGTCCGTTGCGATATACAAATTGGCCCCAGAGAGTCATTAAGAGATAAAATTTACAGATTATAAAATAATGACAGTGCATAGCCAATATATATATGAAAATATAATGTATGTTCATAAAAATATTGATAAATTCGAAGCAAAAGTAAACTTGTAGTACCGTTTAGTGGGCTGCACAAAATTAGTAACACATTCAAAGGAAATTTTCTATCAATAAGTTCAAAGTTTTTATAAAACGAAAGCTTATAGAAAAATCATATAACGATATTAAGGATTATATAAACGATAAAAAGCTTGTGAATTGTTTTTTCTCCATAGGTACTATAATTTATTATTGATTATGTGATATGGTGATAACAAAAAAACCGGCTAAGTTTGTTGTGGGTTTCTTCTTAGACCTGGGCTAGATTAGAACCCTCTAAGCTTTAGTTTTAAGTGTCGATTGTAGTTATCACCATCACTTCACGAATAGAAATAATGAAATGAACGATTCATAGATGCCTATAATAGGTTTGTGTGAATAAAGATTGCCAAGGGCTAACTTGTAGCATATAAAATAAAATTATTTTAAAATTGTTTAGTATCTATACACTAACTTACTAATAATATTGAACCATGGCATATCTATTTTCTGTTGACTCTTACAGTTACAATAAAGGTAAAATGATTTAGCAAATCCTATAAGGAAGAAGTCAGCGAAATACGTTGAGATAATATTTTCTAAGAAGGATCAAATTCTGCGAAGGGAATGATTGATTGGACACGTCTTATTTAAGTAACTTGAGTAGGTATAAAAACGCGAAATTTCTGATACATATTAAGATTGGGTGACGTTCCTACTCGTATTCTTAATTGTCATTTTTAATGTTATATAGACTACTAGCTTGCGCCCGCGACTTCGTCCGCGTGGAATAGGTTTTTAAAATTCAGTCAGAATAAGTTGTAAAAACTCCTACGGGAACTCTTCTATGTCACTCTGTAGTTCCTCAATTATACTTTCAAAAATCACGTCGATCCATTGCTCTGTTGCAACGTGATTACAGGACAAACCAATATACAAACACACTTTCGCATTTATATTACTATAATTTTGTCTGGATAGTAAGGATTTCTTAGTACAAAGTATTTCAGTGTTATACAAATTATACCTCGAGTGGATTCCTAGAAGTAAAACTATAAGATTTTCATCCAACATTTGAACCCCGCTATTAACCTCTTTGTGTCTACACCTAAACAGGGCCTAACTTCCAAATTCTTGTTCATTCTTTATGTTTCCACTTTCAAGGTGCGATTTTTCAAAAGAGCTTATACCTACATGTTATTATTACGGAAAAGTAATGCTCTTATTGGCGATTTTCATTTCAACGCAGAACTTTCAAGAAGAAGAAGAGCCAAAAGGGCTCCAAATTTCTTCTGGCAGAGCTTTTTTCTGAAGCTCGCCAAACAGCCCGGTTACGCTGTGGCAACCAATACGGTTAGCACAGCTAATAGACAGTCCGGAAAAAAACACATCACTTAGTTGAGTCAGTACCTTTTTATTGGCGCGCATTAATAGTTTAATTTAAAATGTTATCAAAAAGTATAAGATAACAAGTTACCCTTGTTTCTATCTCTTTATGTGGTGTATGTATTGTTCTGATAAATATTTTTTTTTAATTCTATCAATCAGCCTATAGACGCCCACTGCTGGACATAGGCCTTTCCGAGAGCGCACCACCACACACGGTCCTCCACCTTCCTCATCCACCCGCCACCAGCGATCCTTTTCAGGTCGTCGGTCCAGCGAGCAGGTGGTCGTCCTACGCTGCGCTTACCGGTACGCGGTCTCCACTCCAGAACACGTCTGCCCCAGCGGCCGTCGGTTCTGCGTTTGTGCTAATCCGTTTTTTAATTCCATACTATTATTTAATTTTCGACTGTCTGTGTTTTGGTTCACACATCGCGAAAATTCTATTAAACGGATTTCTTCGGGATAAGAGATACGACTTTATGTCTCCATTAAATCTAAATCGATTTTGACAATTATTCTTCTTTATCATTAGGTACTTTTGTTTTGTCCAAATTTAGAAATAATCTCCAATTGCCATTGCCATGCAATCACTATTACAAATCAGTGTATTAACCTGATAACTATCTAAATTGAAACTTATGTATATTCCTTTTATATAGGACCTTTGCAGCATTCATAAAAAATACCTTAAACGGAATAACAATGATCGCCTGTCAGAAAAAAATGCAACGCGCCAATAATATTATTTAGTACTAAGACAATTTAAGGCGCTCATGATAAGTAGCAATCCTATTTATTAACTTATATATAGAGAAATATATATATAAGATAAGGCGACTGGCTGTCTCACTGATCTAGCTATTATAAAGTGGCATCGCTAGAATGGCTTTTTTAATTGCTAAATTGTAACCATCTTAATATTGGAGGTAAAAATAAACTTGTCTGTATGCTACTAGACTATATGAAATTAGAAATTCATTTCAATTCATTCATTCAATTTCTTAAAAAAAATACTCAATGACATTTCTGGGATGTCTCTCCAAATTTTCAAAGTTTGTATAAAAGTCCAATTATAGTATAAAGGATTATGTTCCTTAATTAAAAACAAGATTCCGTACGAAATATTGATCTAATAAGATTGCTCTTAAATAGTTTTGTCTTAAAAAGTGACACCTGAGATGGTAATAACAGTAATACTTACCCGGCTAAGTTTTCTTAGACCTAGGCGCGTTTGAAAACCTCATAGCTTTAGTTTTAAGTGTACGAATGTAGTTACACTATTAACTCACTAGGTACTATGTAAGTTTCGACGACCTCCGTGACGCAGCGCGCGCGCTGTCGCATTACAAAATTGGAGGCCCTGCATTCGATTCCCGGCTCGAGTCTGGTCTGGTGGGAGGCTTCGGCAGTGGCTAGTTACCACCCTACCGACAAAGACGTGTCGTCAAGCGATTTAGCGTTCCGGTACGATTTCGCGTATAAGCCAATTAGGAGTATGGGTTTACCATAACAGGTTAACTCGCTACCATCTTAGACTGCATCATCACTTACCATCAGGTGAGATTTCCGTCAAGGGCTAACTTGCAGTTGATAAAAAAAAAGTTATTGAAGCGTCAAAAGTTCCTTATAAAGCATTATTTGTATAAAGTTTATGATTGATTGATTGTAAAAACATCTCAATGAAAATCACACTTGATGTGAGCAAAATCGCTGCTAATAGCTAAGTAGATACATGCAGTAAAACCGCCTCATCATCATCATCATCATCATTTCAATTGATAGACGTCCACTGCTGGACATAGGTCTTCTGCAGGGAGTTCCGATGGCCACGGTCTAGTCCGCTTGTATCCAGCGTCTCCCTGCGACTCGTTTGATGTCGTCTGTCCACCTTGTTGGGGGTCGACCAACGCTACGTTTACCGGTGCGGGGTCGCCATTCCACCGCAACCGCCTACCGAATTATATTTATGTAAGTGCGTATGTATTGGCAGTACGTGCATGTATTTGTGTGATAAGTATTGAGGTGACCTACCCGGTCCAAAGAATTTGTCATACAATAGAAAAGGGAATAATCGACAGCGTTATATTCAGTCCAACACTCGATGCTGAGTTCAGTAAAAGTTAGACACGTTTGAAGCGAAATGCGTGGAAAGTGATGAATAGCGGTCGAGGTGTTTAATTTTTTTTTTTACCCATACCGCAATGAGTCAGTTAGTCGATCAGCGAGTCTTCCAGCCAGCTGTAGTAACTCTATTGGTTCATCATCATCATCATCATGAACAACCCATTACTGGCTCACTACAGAGCACGGGTCTCCTCTGAATATGAGAAGGGTTTGGCCATAGTCCACCACGCTGGCCATGTGCGGATTAGCAGACTTCACATGCCTTTGAGAACATTATGGAGAACTCTCAGGCGTGCAGGTTTCCTCACGATGTTTTCCTTCACCGTTGAAGCAAGTGATATTTTTTTTTTTATTATATTTTTTTTATATTTATTATACTCTATTGGTTGCATCAGCGTAACCTGGCAGTTTCGGAAAGAAGACATTTTGAGTCCTAGGGCTCGAAGAAGTAAAGCCTAAATGCGTTTCCTGTGAGGCCATCGTTTATTTTGTTATCTTTCGTCATTGTGACACGTACTGTTTAAGGATATTTTAAAAGTAACATTAATCATAACTGAGCTATCCTTGGTGCATAAAGATTGTGTTTCAAACGTGCCTAGTTTCGGTATAATAAGCTTTATTACAGCATCACAATAGGAAAAAAATATTAAAAACATGTCTTCAACCTCCAAATTAAGAAGTCGTTTGATTTTCTGATTCGCGAACATAAGATCTGTTCAGGGCGGTGTAGATCAGGTGAACATAAAAATTATTTTACAGATGGCCATGAGGATCTACTAGGAAAATAATGTTTGATAATTTAAAAAAAATACTTTAATAAAATAACAAGTTAACCCATGACGGCATCTCACTTGATGGTAAGTGATGATGTGGTCTAAGATAGTAGCGGGAACCCGCTTGTATTTGATATTTATTTTATTTCATATAGTTGATGAGCTAAATGGAGTATAGGATACGGTGCCCGGTTTCGGGTACATAACCCTACGAAGATTTGTCCATAAACTAGGTATGTTTATCATCAAGCGAGTTTAGAAGTTTCTATCTTTTAGGGGTATAGTAAACCCATACTAATTGGTTTCTGCACGACATCGTGCCGGAATGCTATACCGCTTGGCGACACGTCTTTGTCGGTAGAGTGGTAACTAGCTACAGCCGAAGGCTCCCACCAGATTCGAGCCGGGAATCGAACCCAGGACCTCCAACTTTATAATGCGACAGCGCACGCACTGTGCCACTGAGGTCGTCAAACTCTGCTCTTTAGTGAGTATGTTTTAATATCTCTATAAACAATACTCCATCTAGTACTATACTCTCGTAGAAAAAAGTTCAGTTCAATTGGCTGATAGTGAGTGAATGATATTTTAAATTCACTCACACTAGTTTTAGACTAGACTGGAGTAGACTAGTTTGTATTTATTGGTTACCTAAACACAGAAGAAAGCTGTGATAGCCTAGTGGTTAGGACGTCAGCCTCCTAATCAGAGGTCGGGGGTTCGAACACGGGCACGCACCTATAACTATTCCGAGTTATGCGCGTTTTTAAGCAATTAAAATATCACTTGCTTCAACGGTGAAGGAAAACATCGTGAGGAAACCTGCACGCCTGAGAGTTCTCCATAATATTCTCAAAGGCGTGTGAAGTCTGCCAATCCGCACATGGCCAGCGTGGTAGCCTATGGCCAAGCCGTTCTCATATTGAGAGGAGACCCGTGCTCTGTAGTGAGCTGGCAATGGGTTGATTTAAACGTCAAGTCTGTCTATTTAAAGTAACTGAGAAGTATAGAAGGCCAAGAAGACAAAAAAATCAGCAATTACTGTTTCCAGCAACATTTTACATTTTAAGAATCATTTTTAGTTGGTGCAGGCGAATGTTTCAAAACAACCTTGTCGGTAAAAATATCGAAAGAAATATATTTTACTAGCTTATACCCGCGGATTCGCCCGCATTCAAGCCATAAATTAAATATCAGAAATCATTACAACAGAAAAGAATCAATATCCTAACTATATTTTACCAACTATTTTTTTTATCTTAAGTAAATTATTTTAAAATAAAAAGTATCCTATGTCACTTCTCACTTCAAGGTGATGGGTTAAGTACTTTTCGCGTAACAAACAAACTTACATTCACATTTATATTATTGGTATAATTAGGTACATTGTTCGGAACGTATCCACGAAACGATATAATTTACTTAAACCCTTTTTTATTGAAGCGATGGTTGAATAAGTTTTTTGTCATCTATGTACCAACAAACGGTCGTCGGCGGTTTTTCTGCTTAGAACATTTGATTTTTTGTGAGGCGAAAATATTTTCAGGTATCTTCCAATGCCTGGCTCCTGAAAATGATGATATTAGTTGTAATAGATAGAACAATGAAAAGACAAAACGGGTACAAATTTTTTTTTTTTTTTTTTAAATGATGAGCTTTGTCTGGTGGAAGGCTTCGCTATAACGTGGCTAGTTGCCACCCTACCGACAAAGACGTGTCGCCAAGCGATTTAGCGTTCCGAGACGATGTCGCGTAGAAACCAATTAGGAGTATGGGTTTACCGATCACCTTCTAATCGTTTTCTAATCTTCATCAGCCAGTCATGGGTTCAGTTCAGTTCAAGGTTAATCAGGGACGGTAATCTTAAAAAAACACGTGACCCATTTGCCCACGATGTTTATATATAGAATAAAATAAAAAATATTCCAACGATTATTTTTACATTAGTTTAAACTTATTCATAATAAATTACTAACATTCAACATAATAACTGTAGGAATAAGGTAAATAAAATAAAAAAATATCACTATCAACTTTGTATTTCATTGTTTTGGACTTGTTTTTTGGTTTCCAGCAATACGGAAGCGGTTAAGATATAAAGTTAAGATGATAAGTGAACGCTTGACGATTTAAGTTTTTTAGTAAGATTGCAAGAAGTTTATATTTATATACATATATTATGAAAGCAAACGTTTCTCATTTTGTCCGTTTTTTTTTGGTGGCAATGTTGCATCCATTGAAATTCATATTTCCGTATATTTATTACATGTACAATTAAAAATACTTATAAAAATGAATAACATGACAAGGGGGATAAACATTTAATTCTGCTTTTTTTAAAAAGTTTTTAAAAGTATTAAAAGAGGGACTGCAAAAAAAAAAAAGCTGAAAAATGATGTTTATCCACTGGGACCTAAATTGAAAAGATGAAAAAAAAAAATTGTAGATGAAGTAATCTTGTCAAGCCGACCATGACTTCAAATCTATAATTATTCGATAACAATCAACACCACATCTCGTTTAATTAGCCTGCATATTGATGCAATTGTGCTTGCCAAGCAATAACAGCGTTAATTGCTAACAGATAAGAAGCTTATTTTTCAGTGGCGTATAATCATCCCAGATGTTTCCAGATTTGGTATACGCTGCTAATTCAGTAACGGAAATACTTCACAAGATACAAACATGCAAAAAATGTTATTAATTATTCTTAATTAATACTCTAACAACAATCCCTTGAAAGTCTGGCTCATCCCAAATGATACTGGGCGTAAAATTACGAATAAGTAAGATTTAAATGACTTGAAAATCATAAATACATCTATAACTTAGAATAAACCTTAGATTACCTTAAATTTAAATCTTAAAAAACATAACTAAAATATATTATTAAAAGGAGTCCCTTTAGGCAAGGTTCTGAAGATACTGGCAGTGTTCCCCCTTTGAATAGCTGGCAGCTCTTCGGTCTCCTGTGATGTTTTGCTATTTCCTTAAAAAAGCCTAAACACTTGAAAATCTCTTTTATGATTTTAAATTTGAATTAATTGAAATTAATTTGAATGCACAAAATCAAACAAAAGATCTTGGATCGACAGAAAAGACTTAATCTTGAAAATAATATGGTGGAAGAAATTGGAATGAAAATCAAACTTGTTTCTTGGCGCTGCTCTTCGTATCATCCGTAGCGTAAGACGTAGACGTTGGAAGAAGTTGGAAGTTCAATACCGGTCTTGGGTCTATTTTGGTGGATGCTTAAAAGGCAGCTAATTTAGCTAACGGGCAATACTGCATAAAAAGCGTTCCAGTATGATGCTTAATAGAAACTCATTAGGATGATGTAGAGTTTGGCCGGAAACGCATCGGTGATATCTTCTTACGATCTGACGTCAATATATAAAAAAATACAATCAAGTACTTTAACGAGGATATTAAGTGTGTATTAACAATTACGCTTCCAAAATTTTGATTTTCGACACAAAAAATTAAAGTATTTTTTTACATAAAATTCCAAAAAATATATGAATTTTTTGTTTCTGTTATGTTTTTATTGTAAATTATAGTCGTCTACCGGTTGCTCATGTATTTCTTCGCGTTATATCTGAACTCATGTTTTTTTTTCGTGTTTTGTTTTTTATTGTCGTGTCATCTCTTGCTAATGAAATTTCGGGACTTCTGATAAAAGTTTAAAACAAGGTTTGGACCTTCAGCAATGACACTTACAGCTTTAATTTAATTTAAACATGAAAGAATTACCTCTATATACAAAAGAAAAGTCCAAATTAAACTAAAGAAATAAAATTAAATCCAACACAATGTCAAATTTAAAAGGTAAAAACATAAAATAAAAATATTATAATTTCGTATTTGTTAATATTCTCAGCTAATAGTGTCTGCCTCAGACAAACATTAAATGTCAATAATCCCTTTTTTTTTGTCACAGTACTACAATGTTTTTAACTGAAAATATATATATTTTTTAAGTGACGTATATTTATTATACCTACGTATATTTTTTTTATACGTCATATTTTGCTAAATAACATTATAGCCATTTAATTTTTATTAATTTATACGTAATCAGCGTACAAAATTATTTTTACGAACTTAATGTAGGTTTTACATAAAACCACTAAAATATATATATTTTTTAATGTGTTCAAATTACAATTTGACATACAAAGTTCGTTCGGAAACTTCGGGTTTCGATCGAAATCGCCGTTGCGCTTAAAACAACTAAGATATGTCAAAATGCATATACATATCTTTAGTATACATTGTTGACAATGATATTATAACTTAGTATATATTTTTTAATACCATTTCAAGTAAGACCCTTGGCGGCAATCTCACCTGGTGGTAAGTGATGATGTAGTCTGAGATTTTAGCGGGCTAACCTGTAAAGAATACGGTAAACTCCTAAACATAATTGGTTTCTGCGCGACATCGTGCTGGAACCCTAAATCGCTTGACAACACGTTTTTGTCGGTGGTGGAGTAACTAGCCACGGTCGAAGCCACCCACCAGACCAAACTCGAGCCGAACCCAGGACCTCCAACTTTATAATGCATCAGCGGCGTTACGTTACGGAAGTCGTCAAAAATAAATTTTCAAAAATAATAGCTTACAGCTTACATAAAATCCCACGAAAGTAGCCCGAATGATCTTTTTCTGCTGTCTGAACACTCTTTCAATATCCACTAAGTGATATTCATCATGATCAACCCATTGCCGGCTCACTACAGAGCACGGGTCTCCTCTCAATATGAGAAGGGTTTGGCCATAGTCCACCACGCTAGCCATGTGCGGATTGGCAGACTTCACACGCCTTTGAGTACATAATGCGGAACTCTCAGGCGTGCAGGTTACCTCACGATGTTTTCCTTCACCGTTAAAGCAAGTGATATTTTTTTTAAACGCACATAACTCCGAAAAGTTAGAGGTGCGTGCCCGGATTCGAACCGCCGACCTCTGATTAGGAGGCTGACGCCCTAACCACTAGGCTATCACCGCTTCCAAAGTAATATTACGGGAGTAGATAAAAGAATTCTAATGAAAAAAACAATGTTAACTTAATCTATATTAGTAGATAATAGAACCTTGTAAGGATTTTGTTACCTGTTTCATATTAGTAGCGGTTTATTAATTAATTTAGTTTCCAAATCGTTAATTTCATAGTAAGGTTTGTTGTAAAAGTAATATGGAAAGGATTTTAATGTATATTTATATTTTAATTTATCTTTAATTTGTTCCGGGGTTTTATTGCAACCTATATTAACTTCGAGCCGGTGCTGTGGATTTTTAAATCAGATGTTGCTAGGACCAAATTAAGTTTGACGACCTCCGTGGCGCAGTGCGTGCGCTGTCGCATTATAAAGTTGGAGATCCTGGGTTCGATTCCCGGTTCGAGTCTGGTATGGTGCTAAATTTTATATTACCTACTTGCTAAATTTTAGCTTTATACGTTATACTTACTTACGCTTTTATATACATAGATAGGATGTAGGTATATACTCGTAGGAATATAGGATTACGTATCACTGCGGCTTCGCACAAACTTTAGTTTTGAGGAGGGCTGCTCCTCACTCATAAGGAATGAGGGATGTAGAACTTTTACCCACCACGACGATTCAATGCAAGTTAGTGATAATAACAGGTTTAAATTCCTAAATCTGGGTTAAAAATCGAATACTGAAAAATTCTTGACAAAAAGTTTTTTTTTATTTTTATATACCACAAGTTAGCCCTTGACGGTATCTCACCTGATGGCAAGTGATGATACGGTTTAATATAGTATCGGGCTAACCTGTTAGAGGTATGGTAAACCCATACTCCTAATTGGTTTCTAAACGACATCATGCCAAAACGCTAAATCGCTTGATTACTTATCGGTAGAGTGGTAACTAGCCACGGCCACGGCCCACCAGACTAAAATTAATTAATAATAATTTGTATTAATAATTTGTAGCGCGATCCTAGAATCGTGACTGGAATCGCAGGACTCTCAGTCAAAAAATCCTACGGTACGACACACACGCTATAGCCATAGCTTGAACCATTCGATTGTGTAAATAAAAAAATAAACAAATAGGTCAATGATCTAAAAGCTGGCGCTTTCTTAGTCCAGTTAAGTCTAGCCATACATAGACATAGACAAAAACGTTTCGGATATATACCAGAGCATTTACCATACCACGTCATTGTTCTTCATAGTTATATTGTTAATGTTTGAAAATAGAAAAAAAAAGGGTAATTTTTCTCCGTAGAATATGTATCATGGTACAAACTTCCATTACCATCTCCAATAAACTAAACTAAATACACTACCCAAAATAAACTTAACTTGTTAAGTTTGTAATGGAAGATTAGAGGTGGTCATCTCATTCCTAAATTTCATTTCCTATTTCTATTCCATTTTTCACTTTCTTTCCTACCATATCAATCTAGATGAAAGGTTGCTAAGGCTAACCTAAAGACTTGAAATCCAGTATTTTACTTATATCGCGGGAACCATACATTTTTCCGAGAAACAAAGTAGCCTATGTGTTAATTCAAAGTTTAATCTATCTCTATTCCAAATTTCAGCCAAATTGGTTCAGAATGTCCGGATTGAATAACAAACATGCTCACACACACATACAAACTTTCGTGTCTATAATATTAGTGTATGAGATTGTCTTCATATGTAAATACTCTTCATCATAATCAACCCACGGCTCACTACAGAGCACGGGTCTCCTCTCAATATGAGAAGGGTTTGGCCATAGTCCACCACGCTGGCCATGTGCGGATTGGCAGACTTCACACGCCTTTGAGAATATTATAAACTCTAGGGCATGCAGGTTTCCCCACGATGTTAACCTTCACCGTTGAAGCAAGTGATATTTTAATTGCTTAAAAACGGACATAACTTTGATAAGTCAGAGGTGCGTGCCCGGATTCGAACTACCGACCTCTGATTAGGAGGCGGACGCCCAAACCACTAGGCCATCACAGCTTTAAATACTCTTATTTTCGCTTTATTGTAAGTCGTATAATCTTCGACAGGATTGACAATGAAAACGTGTTATGCCTAAGATTATGGAAACAGAAAATCACATTGCGACATTGACATTGCACGTGTTTAGACGTGCTCTAGTGCGATCAAAGGACGTGTAGTTTTAGGGTTTCTGGTGGAAAATCAGGTGTTCTTGTGTAATTTAAGAAGTTTTAGTGTAACAGGATCGATAGTGATGTTCGTGGTCACAATTTTTTTGGTACTTTTCATTGAGAATGTGTTTGCCATGTCGAGTACGAGGGAAATTGAAGGATACCCGAAGGGTTACCTATCTGATTGTGAGTTGACAATTTTTTTTTTTACTTTATTAATGTACGACCTTGTTTTTTTCTTATATGCATTACAATATAAACTTTTTATTATAAAGTTTGTTTCAAAACTACAACTATACAGTGAATGTACGAGTACCTAATAAGTAAAGAATATAAAATCCGAAAATAAATTTCCTTTTTATGTATGCGGGAATATGTATTGGTACCTAATTATTAATATTTTAAAAATATAAAGTAAATCACAGCTCGTTTAAACTAGAACAAGAATTTAGCACCCATATTATATTTTTTGTTTCCATTTATTATGTTACCTTGTACCTAATTTACAAAGTAAATAAACCATTTCAGAATAAGTAGAGGATTATTCATGCTTTTATTTTCAAACAATAATGAACTAATGTGATATGTTTAGAGATAAGAATAATGGTTATTTGAAAAAAAAAATTAACAATGCCGAATATTTAATTAATGCTAAAATATATTTATAATAGTAGCATATAAATAACGTAATGTACTTAAATTAATAAAAATAGTTACGTACAAATGTATTTCATTACCTTTTAATAATGCACTTAAAATTTGTGGAGATGTGACATTTTGCAAATATTTCATCGATCACAAATTTGGCCAAATAGGTACCTACAAGACAGATAATTCAAATTTTCATTTAATAAAATTAAAGGTTCTTTTATAGGCTATATTTTTTTTTTAATTTTTGCCCTAAAGAGCTAAATCTACGTGTGAGCTCACACTTTAAATTTCTATAACTGGTTGTTAGGTAGATTGGTGAACAAGTTTTAATAAAAGGAGCCGATGTCAGATGGAGTCTTCTAGAAAAGTATTTATTTATTTACTTTATATTTTTTTATTATAATGCTAACCAACACTGCAAATACCAGATGCCTACCTATCCAATAAAGCTTATCGGCTTCGTAACAAACGAATTCCCATATTACATACACCAGTGAAACTGATAGAAATATATAAAATTGTTCAATGAACATAGTTTGGAGAACCATGGACGTTGGGGTCCCAAGGTGCTGGTATGGCGACCCCTCACCGGTAAACGTAGCGTTGGTCGACCCCCAACAAGGTGGACAGACGACATCAGACGAGTCGCAGGGAGCCGCTGGAAGCAACCGGCCCAAGATCGTGAGCATTGGAACTCCCTACAAAAGACCTATGTCCAGCAGTGGACGTCAATCGGTTGTTGATGATGATGATGATGATGTTCAATGAACTTGAATAATTAATGTTCAAATAATGAATAGAAGCAGGCGTTACTTTGCGGAAGTCCATGATACACAACAAACAGCAAGTATAATTTGCTATATTCCGCCGACAACCGGGAGATTTGTATAATATAACACCACACAAAAACTTCCACTAGAACCTCTACGCACGTTTCGACCCGACACCGGATCATCCTCAGGAGATGTTGACTTCACAAGCGTGAAAAGTAACTTTACTTTTGTGGAGGTGGAGGTTTTTGTGTGGTGTTATATTATACAAATCTCCCGGTTGTCGGCGGAACATAGCAAATTATACTTGCTGTTTGTTGTGAATTAATGTTCAATTATTTTTGCAATGTCATCAGATTACGCATTAGTGTTTTTCTAGTTCACATTAAATGGCGAATCGGATGGAGTCGCCATTTGATGTGTGTCAATATAGTTTTAAGGCACGTGTTTTCAAATGTTAATAAATGCGGACGTCCGGATATGTTATAAATATGCTACTTATTTATAACATAACTGTTTGTATATAGACTTGTTTTGAAGTCAACTGATTTTGTAACTGATACTTGAATCGCATAATTTTTTTTCTCCTATAAATCAGCCCTGGTGATGAGTTCTTACGGGCTCACCTAAATTAATTAGGGAACGGCAGTTATATTAAATCTTTAGTCTTAATCGGTTTCTACCTGGCACCGAATCGGGACGTTCAATTGCTTGGCTTGCTTATGCTGGTAGGATGGTTCAGCCTCGCCGGACAGGACTAGAGAAAATTCTAAAATTTTATTATTCACGAAGGGGATCTGCTGTCAGACCACCGAGTTAGTTGATCTAGTGGTTATAATATTCCATTTTTTTTCTCAAGTTTATAGTAATGGAGAATTGAATTTAGGGAAAAGGCCGGGAAACTACGCCCTGGGCGGACGCGGCTCCCTCAAAGCTTTCCCAAATCAATACCTGTTAAAAAACCATTCAAAAACTAGCCACTATACAAACTACACCAAAACTATAATGTCCACAACACAACCAACACCAATCCTTTTAAAAATTAGCCAACAAACATGAAAGCGTGAAAAACCCGCGCCTGCCTAATACGAAGTCTCCCGCTTTTTCCATATATTCCATTATATTTAATGTTTACCATATTACCACAGAACACAAAACAATTACCAACTTACTTAAATTAAAGTAACAATAAAATAATATAACGATAATTTTTTATTATACAACAAACATTTTACATACAACTTAAAAAAAAACTTAGATTAACCTAAAATTAAAAATATTAAAAAATAAATAAATATATAACATCATAACTAAAATATATTATTAAAAGGAGTCCCTTTAGGCAAGGTTCCGAAGATACTGGCAGCGTTCCCCTTTTGAATTGCTAGACTAATTCTTTGTCCGAGGTAGCTGGCAGCTCTTCGGTCCCCTGTGATGTCGACTAACCTTTTTGCTATTTCCTTAAAAAGCCTTAATGCGCTAGGACCCCACGGACCAAGGGTCTCGACACCGAATGGGACAAAATCATATTCGGACTAGGAGCCTAGACCCCTGTATTTGCATGCTTTAGCTTTTTCAGCCGCTTCACAAGCCGCACCCACTCTATTGTTGGTTCCATGTAGATGGAAAGGGGCCAGCGTGTCTGTACAGGTTGCATCCCATACCAGCACCCGGCCCATCTTCCATGGAATCAAACTCATACCGTCCGGTCTCTTGCCATCGTCTCTTGCAATACCAATTGGCTCAAGTAGACTTGGCACGTTGACGGTGGCAAGGGACCGGCGTATGATATCGTTAAGTGCAGCATGTCTCGAGAAACGGCCTGCACTTTTTTGGCATAACAGTCCGTGATGCCCTAGCTTGTCGTCATCACTGCCGATAAATAAACGATAAATTGCGAAATAGCGATCATTACTTAAAATAACTTTGTAGGCGTAATTATAAATTTATAAAACTCATCTACAGATACATTAAAAATCCATTTGGCGAAAAAGAAGTTTTTATGGGGGCAAAGTTTGATGTCGATATGTACTAATAAATAACAAACAATGTATAAAATAAACATTTGACACAAATAATGTTGATGCTAGTTTTGCTCGTGGCTGCGTTTAATAAAAAAAAGAAAGAAAGAAAATGTATTTATTGTTATATAGTGATACAAACAGTACATTTATTATTCTTATAATAATTATTCTTAAATAGCTTAATTTAATAAATCGTGTAATTTTATGATGGGTATTACGTACCACAATGTATGTATCTAAATTACAAATGTGAAACCCACAAAATCACGACACAATTTTTCGGGACATTAAGTGAGGGGGTTCACCGGGTTCGATTCCTCGCGAACACTTTTCATTCTTTAAAACAATTCATTATCACCTGCTTTAAAATTGAGGGGATTGCGTTCTCCTTAATGTACTCAAAGGCATCCCACACCAGGCCATCGTATTTGACTTAGGCCTAAACTTTCATGTTGAAATCCGCACCTAGTAATGGGTTGATCGTTCGGTCGTCAGACGATGTTGCGAATAACAGCTAGTATGTCAACAAAGCGTGATTAATGATTCCGCCATAATCCATTTCCGCACTGAAACAAGAAAATAGCGTCTCTGCTCATAATAATATTATTAAAATCGCTTATGATAATTAACGTAAATTTTGTCAAAATATCTTCTTAGTCGAGGGCCTTGAGAAACCATAAAAATTAACTGTTTACCAGTACCTTCCTCGATTTCGGATGACTCGACACGCCAACCGGTAGGTGACAGTTCATGATTTGTGATATATAAAGTAAATAATAAGATTAACAGGTAGGAGTGAATAACAAACCAACATAATTTCCATATCATTAATACGTTAGCTTATAAATCTTGTTTATAATTTATTGATTACATTTGTTGTCGATTAACTATGAAACTATTGAACTACTGAAGGTATTTTAATGATACATTCGCCGTTAGAAAGCTATTTATCTAGAAGTATCCTAATGGTTTCATCTAGTCCAGACCTCAACGGACTTATGTACCTAGTTCCGAAGTTCTAAAGTCATTGCGACTTGTTCGATGCCGTTTCTCACTTAGTTGGGGGCGAACTAAGCAGCGTTTAAAGGTACAAAGTTACCGCCATTTTGGGACCCTAAGTCCACCGCGTGTCTGATCTACACCGGATTGGCCACTACCGATTCGGTGATCATTACGCAATGCTTGATATGTTGTTATTCACGTAAAATATATCGCATTCTGGTTTTGTTCACTTTTCATTTCTAATTCAAATAAACGGCTTAGTTGGCGGCATTAAAATTTATAATGGATCTAAAGGAAATATTCGGTGATAGAGGCAGACTGTAAAGAGAGGCTTTAAGAATAATGCGTGCTTACATGACAAGTGCGTAACGGTTCCTTAAATAATCAATACCACATGTCAGATCATCATGATCAACCCATTGCCGGCTCACTACAGAGCACGGGTCTCCTCTCAATTTGAGAAGAGTTTGGCCATAGTCCACCACGCTGGCCATCAGACTCCAAACGCCTTTAAGAACATTAATGAGAACTCTCAGACATGCAGGTCTCACGATGGTTTCTTTCACCGTTGAAGCAAGTGATATTTTAATTGCTTAAAAACGCACATAACTCCGAAAAGTTATAGGTTCGAACCTCCGACATCTGATTTGGAGTTTCTAACAACTAGGCTATCGCACATATCAGATGACGGACTGTTATTTTACGTTTCATAATATCGTAAATATTGTTTGTTTTAATAATTTATTACTGAGTAACAGATTCGCAAATATTTATCGTACCTCTAAGCAATTTCGGGTGCAAAAATAACAATTTAGTGAGTAAATTTGACAAGTTTACGATTTATAACTATACAAAATGTCAGATGTATTCAACTCGTAATTATCATTATCATTATCATAATTAACGCCTCACTGTTAGGTACCAACTGCCTCTGTTATAGCAGCGAGGGTTTTACAGCATTGACTCAAGCTGGGTTGCAGACAATTTTCATACCTATATATTATCATGGGGCATGCGCAGCGCGCGCTGTAAATAAATTTGGAGGTCCTGGGTTCGATTCCTGGCTCAAGTCTGGTCTGGTGGGAGGCTTTGCACGTTGCTAGTTACCACTCTAGCGACAAAGACGTGTCGCCAAGCGATTTAGCGTTCCTGCCTGTTCATTTATGCCACGAACCTGCAAATTGTGGAACCAGCTTCCATCTTCTGTGTTCCCTAATGGTTATAATATGGGGATCTTCAAAGGGCGAATAAACAAATTCCTCAAGGGCCAGCAACGCATTGGCGGTTCCTCTGGTGCTGCAAATGTTCATGGGCGGCGGTAATCACTTACCATCAGGTGACCCGCCTGCTCGTTTGCTCGCTTTGTATATAAAAAAAAAAAACGATGTTGTGTAAAAACCAATTAGGAGTATGGGTTTACCATACCCCTTGCGGGTTATTCCGCTGTCATCTTAGACCGCATCATCACTCGAGACTCGAGCCTAGGACCTCCAACTTTATAATGCGACAGCGCACGCGCTGTGCCACGGAGGTCATCAAATATATAGAGGATTGTGCAAGCTGATGCAGAGTAGGTGCCATGGTTTTGGGAACCATTCGACGAGCGCATAATTTAGCGTTGTGGACCTGTAAACTGACCTCAGTTCTCGTGTAATCTCACACCTATGGATTGATTTTACGGGACGTGTGAAATCACTTGTCTACGCCAACCAATACCAATGACAATGGACAGTTAGCAGTGATAGTCTAGTGGTTAGGACGTCCGCCTCTTAATCGGAGGCCGGGGGTTCGATCACCTCCAACTTTTCAGAGTTATGTGCGTTAACTAAAAATATCACTTGCTTCAACGGTGAAGGTTCTCGTTAAAACATCGAGATGAAACCTGCATACCTGAGAGTTCTCCATAACGTTTCTCAAAGGCGTGTGTAGTTTGCCAATCCGCACATGGCCAGCGTGGTGGACCAAACCCTTCTCATATTGAGAGACCCGTGCTCTGTACTGAGCAGGTAATGGGTTGATCATGATGATGATGTTCGGGCCACTGCGCACCGAACACTGCACCGACAGAAGCTTACGTCATCGTCGGGCCTCTTGCTCGTAACTAAGACAGTGCACTTCGGGCCGCCCCTCCACGCGTACTCATTATCAGTATCATTATATCATTTAACATATCATCATCATTATCCAAGGAAAGCTATAATAGCCTAGTGGTTAGGGCGTCAGCCTCCTAATCAGAGGTCGGCGGTTCGAATCCGGGCACGGACCTCTAACTTTTTGAAGTTATGTGCGTTTTTAAATAATTAAAATATCCACTTACTTCAACGGTGAAGCAAAACATCGAGATGAAACCTGCATGCCTGAGAGTTTTCCATAACCTTTTTCAAAGGCGTGTGAAGTCTGCCAATCCGCACATAGCCAGCGTGGTGGACTATGGCCAAACCCTTCTCATATTGAGAGGAGACCGTGCTCTGTAGTGAGCCGGCAATTGCTTGATGATGACGATGGTCGAAGGGATAACTTCCTTTCAATGAAGCTAGTTAGAAAGCCCGCTGCTATCTTAGACTTACCAGCAGATGAGATTGCCGTCAAAGGCTAACTTGTAATGTAAAGTAAAAAGAAAAACAATAAATAGGAAGTTAATTTTTTGCATATTATAAAAAAATTACCTCCGTATTCACGTTTGTAAGGTATTCACTTCATGAGAATTCAAAAAAAAAAACTGAAAAAATATGGCGAAGTAAACATACGGCCGAGGTTAGATACGTAGTAAACATAATTATGATATTACAATCAAAGTTTTTATTGATGATGTTCAATGTAATAAATAACAAAGTAGGTATCGCCATAAAACGTAACAACCGTAGTAGGCCATGTTTATATCCATACATTACATAAAATAATAACCATGAAGTTAGTTAAGTAAATATCTTCTTTTATCTCTATTGTCATAATTCTTTATTCATAAAGTTAATTTTTTTCTATGATTCTTTCTTCGCTATAAATGTAATGTTTATTCAAATATGATTTCTTATAAAATTATCCATCCTAGTGTGATGACGGTGATAATGAAGGGTTTTAACACATTTGTTTGGGCCAGTCCACGACGCTGGCCAGGTGCCGATGGGTAGACTTCGAACGCCTTGGTGGAACATTTGTATCTTTAACTATAGCTAGATACGAGAGTTTCAAACGCGTGGTTAGGGCTTTCTCCGTTGCTTGAAGATTAAAGGATTAAGGATACAAATTCTGAAACTTAAACTTTAATGAGCTTCAACAATACTAAAATAACACTTTTTCAAACAGTCATAATTTTCAGGGGTGTTGAAAAACAATGCATGGATCTGTTCTGTTTGCGAAATATTTAAAGTGTCACAAAAATCAACGCATGATGATGATAATGATGATGGTGATAAGTACATTCGTTAACTTAAAACTTAAGTTAGTAGTAGGGGTTTGTGTCCTGGTCTAAGAAGAAGCCTACAAAAACAAAGCCGGAAAAACCAAAAAACTTTGATAAGTTATATCTCGGAATCCTGACATTTAGCTAGGAGGGATGTAAACGAACCCAGGTCTAAGAAGAAGCCCTCAAAAACATAGCCGGGAAAACCAAAAAACTTTCATAGCTTATATCTCGAAATCCTGACACTTAGCTAGGATGTTTGTAAACGAGCCCAGGTCTAAGAAGAAGCCTGCAAAAACATACCCGGAAAAACCAAAAAACTTTGATAGCTTATATCTCGGAATCCTGACATTTAGCTAGGAGGGATGTAAACGAACCCAGGTCTAAGAAGAAGCCCTCAAAAACATAGCCGGGAAAACCAAAAAACTTTCATAGCTTATATCTCGAAATCCTGACACTTAGCTAGGATGTTTGTAAACGAGTCCAGGTCTAAGAAGAAGCCTACAAAAACATACCCGGGAAAACTAAAAACTTTTATAGCTTAGTTCTTGGAATCCACTTAGCTATGAGGGATGTAAACGAGACCAGCTCTAAAAAGAAGCCTACAAAAACATAGCCGGGAAAACCACAAAACTTTAATAGCTTATATCTCGGAATCCTGACACTTAAGATGACTGTGATCTCATACCTATATTACTTGTTTTTATTAATATAACCTGTACTAATGAATATTAATGTCGGTCATCTAATGGCCGCTATTTTGGAAAAGAAATATGGCTGACTGCGGGTAAGCCAGGTTCCATACTGAATAACTAACCAATACAACACGTTCGAATTTTTGAAATACAATACTTCTTTGTTTCAAGGAAAAACAAAATTAAAACCTAGATATTAATGATAACAAATAACTGATTGGTAAGATACATATAAAATATCAAAAAACGTAAAGCGTAATAAAAACTTAGATTTGAATGATAAACAATTAGTCGAAAACAAACAAAACAGAGCAACCTAGAAACGTAACCTAGTAACGTACTTGCAACTATTATTTGCTCAAATTAATTGACTTTAAATATGCTTCTAGTATGCCCGCCATTTCGTCGTTTGGGGTTTTTTTTTCTTAACTAGAAAGCAAAGGCTATATAATATGGTTTAGTGTAAACGTGGTTGCGTCCGTTGAATCGTTTTATTGGGATAAATATTCTGCCTTGGAAGACCGTAAGATTAAGTCAATGCTGCTATATTTGCAACCGAATCGGTAGTTAGATTATATTTTTTATTATATGGAATTTTACCAAAATAGATCATACGTAGGTTATTACAAACTTTAGTGATATCTTCGGTCCACTCACGCTGATGATAGTTAGTAAGAAGAGAAGGAATTATCTGCTAAAGAGTTACTAATTTTGGATTAGGCCACTAAACCGATCGACAATTAGGAGATCAAGGTACTTGTGGTGAAGTTAGTCTAGAGGACCTCGAGAACGCGAACGTAGGTTTGCATATAGTAAATCAATCAGCATATAGACGCCCACTGCTGGACATAGGCCTTTCCGAGAGCGCGCCACCACACACGGTCCTTCGCCTTCCTCATCCACCCGCCACCAGCGATCCTTTTCAGGTCTTCGGTCCAGCGAGCGACGGAGGTCGTACTACGCTACGCTTACCGGTACGCGGTCTCCACTCCAGAACACGTCTGTTCAAACGGCCGTACGTTCTGCGACAGATATGACCCGCCCACTGCCACTTCAGCTTGCTAATCCGTTGGGCTATGTCGGTTACTTTGATGTCCTCGTTACGGATTCTATCCCTCAGAGAAACACCCAGAATAGCCCTCTCCATAGCACGCTGAGCGATTTTGAAGTTGTGGACAAGGCTTACTGTGAGTGTCCACGTTTCTGCTCCGTATGTCATGACCGGTAAGACGCAGGCGTTGAAGACTTTTGTCTTTAGGCATTGGGGTATCAGCTAGTTTTAGACTTGACGCAGTTTTCCAAATATAGTAAAGGATAATGATAATGTTAAAAATGAGATTCAAAACTATATAACTTTTTTAACTTTCTTTCATATTGACAGGTATGCCTAGTAATAATACTATGTCTATATAATTTTAAGTTTTATTGTATAAAGCAATCTAAGTGTTCTAAAACTATTCTTATTCTTGACCCCTAACTTGACCCCTTTAGTCATACATTTAGACAAACATCCAAGAACCTCCGAGCACCCTTGACTCAGTTTTGCTATCGCAAAATAAATAGTTTTAACTCATATCTGTTAACAAACTTCCTTCCGACATGTAAGTAAACACTATCCAACGTATTTATTTAAATTTAAAAGCACAGAAAACCCAGTTAAAAAAACCTACTTTGCACTAGTGATTCGGTATTTTTTGGACATGAATGGAGAGTGAAATTTCAAGGTCACGTTTAATAACATTACGTTACACGATATGATAGAAATATGCTACGTAGAGCGGAGGAGAAAGTGAACTGTGTTACATTTATACACTACAAGTTAGCCCTTGTCGGCAATCTCACCTGATGGTAAGTGTTGATGCAGTCTAAGATGTTAGCGGGCTAACCTGTTAGTAGTATGGCAAACCCATACTCCTAATTGGTTTATGCGCGACATCGTGACGGAACGCTATATCGCTTGGCGACACGACTTTGACGGTAGGGTAGTGCCAGCCACGACATCATCAAAAAATTTTATTTTACGAATATTTATATGCCATTTCATAGAAATATGTTTAGTTGGACGATTTTTCACTGTTTTTAGATATATATTTTCGCCGCAGTTCTAAGAAGCTATATATATATGTATATATATAGCTTCAGGTATAAATTGAATTATTATATATCTAGTAAGGTTAATTTTAAGGTTGTGCATGCTGTGGTCATTTCTAGAAGGCCACTATCTGGTGTCTGTTCTTCTGAAATGTTTTTTGTTGTTTTTAGATAGTGACTAGTTTAATGATCCAATAAAAATAAAAATAAATAAATAAATAAAAATAAATATATTCATTTATAAAAAGTATAAAACTTAACTATTTTTTTTTATATTTTTTATATATTTATTTATTTGCTAACAATTACATAAGCAATTTTATGATCAATAAATAATTATAATATTATTATTAATATTATATGTATTAAGTTGGTTGTCATCATGTCGTGCCGCCACGCGATTGGTTCCCGCCAAAACGCTGGCAAGTGATTGGTCCACGAAAAATAGCAATAAAGGACGCCACGAGGACATTGCTATAAGCGTAGTGATATTTTGGAGGAAAGAGAGATTGTAAAAAGAGTCACACGTAGTAAATGTTACTCGATACTGTTGTTGATACTGATTGTAAAGTGACGTAGTGTTAAATGTGTAATTAATTCTGGTAATATTAAAAACTAGCAGATGCCAGCAATTTCAACTGCGTTGAGTTAGTGTGTGTGGAAGTGTGTTTGTTTGTCTTCCAATCACGTAGCAATGGATAACTAAACCGTCGACCTTTAAATAATTCCAGGATAAACATTAAAGTATCTCCTTTCTAACAAAAAAAAAAAGAATGAGTGAAATTGGAACGCGTTAATGAATTACAACTAAATACACATTTTTAAACAATTAAAATATCACTTGCTTCAACGGTGAAGGAAACCATCGTAAGGAAACCTGCACGCCTGAGAGTTCTCCATAATGTTCTCAAAGGCGTGTGAAGTCTGCCAATCCGCACATGGCAAGCGTGGTGGACTACGGCCAAACCCTTCTCATATTGAGAGGAGACCCGTGCTCTGTAGTGAGCCGGTAATGGGTTGATCTTGATTGATTGATAACACATTTTGAATTTCATCCCCTCTCCCAAGGGAACCGTGCTGAATTCCGGGATGAAAGCTATCATATATGTTGAACCGGAGTATCAGCTACTCCAATACCAAATTTCATTCAAATCCATCCGTAGTTTCGGCGTAATGCGCGGCCAAGATACAGACAGACGGACAAAATAAATTGTTTTGGGCTCAGTATCGATAGTAAAGCATCTCCAATTAAAACTTTCAAAATATATTTAATGTACAGAATTCGTCCTGTTACAGTTTTATTATGCGCTTAATTAATAGTACACATTTTTTACAGCTCTTCTATTAGTGTCTAGATAATTAGAGAATATTTTAGAATATTTTGACGACCTCCGTGGCGCAGCGCGCGCGCTGTCGGATTATAAACTTGGAGGTCCTGGGTTCGATTCCCGGCTCCAGTCTGGTCTGGTGGGAGGCTTCGGCCGTGGCTAGTTACCACCCTACCGACAAAGACGTGTCGCCAAGCGATTTAGCGTTCCGGCACGATGTCGCGTAGAAACCAATTAGGAGTGTGGGTTTTCCATACCCCTAACAGGTTAGCCTGCTACCATCTTAGACTGCATCATCACTGATCATCAGGTGGGATTGCAGTCAAGGGCTAACTTGTAGTGGATGAAAAAAAAAAAAAAAAGAAATATAAATCTACGGAATATAACATTGTTTTAACAAATCCACTAGTTTTTGTTTCCGTATGTTATCGGGTTTTATTTCCGTATTTATAATTACATAATTTGTATAAAATGTCGCATGGGTATGTCAAAATATCTGTAGGTAGGCATTTTTTCGCTTGTTTAGCATTCCAAACTGGATTGAGAAGGTCGAATTAATTTATATGTGATTCCCTATGACTTCCTTTTTGTCACATTATACATCATAGAATGTTTTTAATTGGGTTTAATGGTAGATTCTTAAAACATTGCTATCTTTGTCGCCTGCCAGTATTGTGAATGGGACAACGTACTGCATATAATATCTATCTATATATATAAAAGCGAAAGGTCACTTACTTACATACTTACTGATTAAACACGAGATCTCAGAAACTATTGTACGTATAAAGCTATAATTTAACAAGTAGGTAGTTCATAGTTAAGAGATGTCAGCTAAAAAAGAATATTGGGAAATTCCACCCCTAAGGGGGTAAAATAGGGGTTTGAAGTTTGTATGAAAGTCCTATGTTTTTTAATTTAGAAACACGAAAATAGGCAATTTGACATTTGCCTGTAGCTTACTTTCTGATGCAGGGCATTGGCCGCACGGGAAACCTCAATCTCACGGGAAATAAGCAATTCTACGCAGACGAAGTCGCGGGCAACAGCTAGTATTATATAAATAAAAAGATTTTTCGTAACCTCTTGGTCTAGAAGTCAAGAGACTGTTCTATCAATACACAGCTAAAACCAGTGGGTTTGTCTGGCTTAAATTTTGCATACTGATAGCTATAATATATAAAGCGTATTTTTTATACACTACAAGTTAGCCCTTGATGGCTATCTCACCGGGTGGTAAGTGATGATGTTTAGGATGGTAGCGGGCTAACCTGGTCAGTATGGTAAAGCCACGCTCCTAATTGGTTTCTACGTGACATCGTGCCGGTACGCTATATCGCTTGGCGACACGCCTTTGTCGGTAGGATGGTAACTAGCCACGGCCGAAGCCTCCCACCAGGCCAGACTCGAGCCGGGAATCGAACCCAGGACCTCCAAGTTTATAATGCGACAGCACACGCACTACGCCACGGACGTCTACTAAGAATGTTTTTTTTTTAAATCATAGGTAGATACCAATTTCCATTTTTTGTCAAAAAAGAATCACTGACGGATTTCGACGGCGGAGACGAGTTCCGCGATTTCTGACGTCATCCTGACGTGGGTATTGTCCTCGGCCACGTTGGCAAGTGATGATGCTGTCTAAGATGGTAGCGGGCTAACCTGTTAGGGGTATACTCCTAATGGGTTTCTACTCGACATCATATCGAAGCGCTTATTCGCTTAGGTCTTTGTCGGTAATATAAATTATCCTATATATATAAAAATCAATTGCTGTTCGTTAGTCTCGCTAAAACTCGAGAACGGCTGAACGGATTTATCTTATCTTGGTCTTGAAATGTTTGTAGAGGTCTAGGGAAGGTTTATAAAGTGAGATAAATTCGAATACTTGCCGGGGAACTCTAAAAACAGCCCTTTTCATTTTCCCATATAAACGTTTTCTAAAAAAAATGTAGAGTCAATTGGAACTTTACTGCTATGTAATAAAGTTCATATTACATTATAATCACTCGCTGTTGTCTAAGAAATGTAGGTGTGTTCCTAACTTTAAAGAGTCAATTTGCAATCTATTACCGCTGCACAAAGTTCAAATTCAATCATATCTATCAAAATAGTCTTCGCGTGCGCATTGGAGGATCTAATGTCGCTTTCCGAAACTCAAAATGTGTAGTTTTAATTCATTACCGCGTACTTTGATTTCATTCATTATTTTTTTGTTAGAAAGGAGATACTTTACAGATTATCCTGTAATTATTTCAAGGTCGTCGGTTTAGTAATCAATCGCGATTGGAAGACAAACAAACACACTTTCACACACACTAACTCAACGCAGACGAAGTCGCGGGCGTCAGCTAGTAATGTATACATATCTGATTACGATGCTAATCAGATATGCATAAACGATAAAAAAGTTTGGGTTGAATGGCTCTAACTTCATAGCTAATTATAATCAATTATAGACTGTGTGTGATTGTAATAACAAAAAAAAACGGCTAAGTTTTGGTCTTCTTCTATGACCCGCGCATGTTTGGAACCCTCGTAGTTTTAGTTTTAAGTTGACGAATTTAGTTATCACCATCACGAATTAAAATAATGACAATATGTTATATTATATGAATAAAGCAAATAAATGAATGAATATTTTTTAATATTTAATCATTAACTAGGGCGTTGGCAATGTCTGTCTGGTACTGGATTTTAGCCAAGTTTTTAGTTTAGGAGCCAAGCTAGGGTTCAAATTTAACCTTTTACAGTTTTTGATCTGACTTAAAGTAACTAACTTTTTTAGTTTATTGTCTGGTGGAGCCTTGGCCGTGGCTAGTTACCACCCTACCGACAAAGACGAGTCGCCAAGCGATTTAGCGTTCCGGCACGATGTCGCGTAGAACCAGTTGTGCTAGAACTATCTACCTCCACAAAATCATTACAACCATCCAATATATCGATTCTCTTGTATCCATTCCAGGTCCTGGATCAGACAAAGAAGCTTACATAACCCGCAAAAGTCTCAAACACCTATCGTTTACGGTCCAAGGAGACAAGGCCCGTAGAAAATACAACTACTTTCAGATGGACGAGCTAGCCAACGACCCAGAGATAGATTTCAGGAGGAAGACTGTGTTGTACGTGGGAGGATTCCTGGACAGTCCGAACTTTCTATTCGCGATGTCGATGGCGAATACTTATAAGAATTTGGACTACAATGTTCTGTTATTGGACACTAATATGTTCACAACAATGGAGTATCCAAGGTAAGACTGCGATCATCTTCATCGTGATCAACCCATTACCGGCTCACTACAGAGCACGGGTCTCCTTTCAATATGAGAAGAGTTTGGCCATAGTCCACCACGCTGGCCATGTGCGGATTGGCAGACTTCACACACCTTCGAGAATATTATGGAGAACTCTCAGGCATGCAGGTTTCCTCACGATGTTTTCCTTCACCGTTGAAGCAAGTGATATTTTAATTTTTTTAAAACGCTCATAACTCCGAAAAGTTAGAGGTGTGTGCCCGGATTCGATATATAATTCTATATTTTCTTTAATCTGTGAAACCTGTACTATATTTTAGTTAATTTTTTTTTAAATTATTTATAAATATAAAATGCATACAAAAATCTTCGGTCCGGAAAAAAAAATACTTATGCCTTAATTAGATATTTCCTCTAAGTGTAGGTCAAAATACTTTAGTTAAATATAAAAATATAAAACTATATAAATAGAATATACTCGTATGTAATTAGATTAGAAAACTAACGAAGACGAAGCATTTAGACTTAAAAACAACTTTAAACAGTTAAGATATATATTGACAAAATTGATTAGGTAATTTGTTAAAAAAATAGCAATTTTTGACGTTCGCTTCCCGGCACGATGTCGCGTAGAAACCAATTAGGAGTATGGGTTTACTGTAACCCTAACAGGTTAGCCCGCTACCATCTTAGACTGAATCATCACTCACCAGAGAGGTGAGATCGCGTCAAGGGCTAACTTGAAGTGGATAAAAAAAAACTGGATCACTGATTAAAGTAATTTTATGTTTTGTTATTTTAATTAGTTTTAACTTCTCTTGTATGTAAAAAGCTTTTTATTTTGAATAGTAGAGTATAGCTATATTTTGATTTTGTTAAAGCGTGGAATCCAAGTCCGGATTTGAAAAAGGATGTTCTAGAAAGTGTACAATAGAGTTTTCATGTAGTATTTTTTTTTCAATTTTCTATCTAATGTACACCTATAAGTTATACCGCCAAAAAACTATAATATCCTTTGTGATTAGCTAACTGCTGATATCTAACCAAGCCACCAAACCATGCTGAAAAGACGTGTGGCACTCGGTGACTGCCGCGGTAAAGCTATTGTATAGCATTTTTTATCAACTAAATTATTAATATTTCAAAAACAACAATAAAAATAAAAATATTAAAAATATTGAGGTTATTTTTGATAAAATTAATTTAAAAAAAAAGCAAAAGGGAAATGTCGCCTAAGCCGAGGTTCAGCCTTACAGGAGGCAGACGTTCACTTAGTTTCTTCGAGCCCTAGAGCTCAAAATTTCTTCTGGCACAGCTTCTTTCAGAAGCTCGCCAAATAGCCCGGTTACGCTGTGGTAGGGTTAGCACAGCTAATAGACAATCCGAAAAATAAAATCTCTTACGTGTGTTAATTGAAGCTTTTGTCGGGGGTATGTGTCACCTAATTTCCCCCACCCCCTCTGTTCTTGGTAGTTAAAGTAATGCACTATCACGCGACTTTCCGTTCAGTAATAAAATGGTAATAAAATTTTTCAGGGCCGCCAGATTCATGCGCCCCGTAGGAAAACACACCGCCAAAATGTTAGTTCAGCTCACAAACCGTGGGTTGGACCCGAAGAAGTTCGAAATCGTCGGCCTCAGTCTCGGGGGCCAAACAGCGAGCTTCATTGCGAAGAACTACAGGGAACTGACCAATGTGACCCTGGCCAGAGTCACCGGGCTGGATCCGGCCGGGCCCTGCTTCAGGAACCTCGGACCTGACGAGAGAATCGATAGAACCGACGCCGATTTTGTTGACATCATAGGCACGAACATCGACGGGTTCGGGATGGCGGCACCGGTGGGCCATGTCAACTTCTACGTGAACGGGGGTGAATACCAACCTGGTCAGATCTATTGGGTTTTTTGCACGGTTCTTTGCAGCCATATAAGATCCCATACTCTATGGATGGCTGCTTTGAACAACCCCCGGTCGTTTATAGCGGTGCAATGCGATTCGGTTCAGCAGGCGCGCGACAAGGAATGCTTCGATAGGAAACCCTTGGTCACAAACGTGATGGGGTTAGAGGTTGATAAACTAAGGAAGGCATTTTTTACTTGTCTACCGGATATTTACCCCCGTACTATTTAGGAGAAAACGGATTGAGGAAGGAGAATGACTTTTTCATATCTATGACTAGGTCTTTGAATACAAAAAGTGTGATAAAAATTTAATTATGAGTGATAATTTAATTATAAGTTTACTTACAAAGTAAGTACAGCAGCGTAGACGAACCAATGCAATGCTAGAGCATGCTGTAGCACTTTCATGTACTAATTTATATGAGACAGATATACTTGTGCATAGATAAAATCCTAATAGTATTAGAAAAATAATTAAAGCTGATATAAATTCTATTCGACATAATAATAGTATATTTTAATTGACTTAGGATGATATATGTAACGAGTTGTAAAATGTATTTTGGATAGAATTTGAATATCTCTGGTTTGTATTTGCGATAGTTTAAATATTTTTAAATTACTAACATTATCATGTAAGTTCTGCCATCTATAATTATGCGCGTGAACTTTTTAGTTGCGGAGAACGGTAGGTTACTGAGGGACGTTTTTCTACTCTGAGTATAATATGAAGTAGTTCATGGACGTGTCCATAGGTGGCGTTACTTAATTTTATGACGCACGTATGTTTTTCGTGTCTCATTTTTAATTCTATACGATCTAATATTTAATGTAGGTTTCAACAAAGACTGTAAAATAATATCTAACGTGGTCAAATTATTACTTTTGACTAGGTAGGTAGCGGTAGATACTTAATGTAGGTAATTTAAGACTTAAAACTTAAGGTGTAGGGTAAGTATATTCTTAATGGATTGACGCTAGTGACGCCGAGCCGCTGGCGACCGTTTTGGAACTATCGTTACGAGTTAAAATGACCTTAACAAATCCATGTTTTTTCAAAACATTAGTGGAAAAACTATCCTACCGAAATAAATTAAATTATATTTTTAAAGTATAACCCATTTTGTTTCACATAAAATAAATTATTGTAGGCGTCATATTTGCATCGGATTTTAGCGCCAAAAACCATTTTGCGCGATTGGCGCCTCAAATAAAACCGGGTAAAGTTAAATGTATTTTATTTTCCTTCTTATCCCTTCATTCAGATCCTCTCAAACTAGCATCGGTGCTTCAATGGTGCCCCATTTGGGATGAAGGTGGCTTCGCTTCATGGGTTTGGTAGACGGATAGTCAACAGAAGAAGTCTGAGCATTTCTGTTACTCGGTTACCAAACGTAATGCGAGAATCCATTACCCAACCTAAAATAAACTCTTAGTTATCGCCCGCGGTTTGTATTGTGTGTGTGTTTGTTTGTATAGTAATTTAGAAACTGACAGACATACAGAATCCAAATTTATATTTTTCCCGCTAAGGGGACGAAAATTGGAATTTTATTTTATATCTAGTTTTTGTTCCTTTAATTTATTTTAGAAATTTTTACCAGTTAATCTCGTTGCCATTATCACTATGTTTTTATTTATTTTCTTATATATGATATTTTTTTACTGTCTAAATTGATGACATGTTTTATTTTTATTTTTATGTTATATATATATATATATTGGTGTACAATAAAGTATATTTTCAATTTTAAGCGGACACCTAAGAGGTAATATCTGTAGGTAAGTAATTAGGTATGCCCAATTCCAGCTCGGTTTTTCTTGTTGTTTATGTTGCATGTTCATAGATCATGGAGAGAGTGAATCAGCCACGTTTTTTGCCACATATTTTACCTAAGTAAATATTTTAGGTAAAGCTCTTGCAGATGTTATTAATTATTTTTTATTTATTACTTATTTGTTAGACAACTTAAAACTATATAATTTATGGTCAATGTTTGTAAGGAAAATTTTATCGTTCAGACCTTGTACGCGAATTAAATCACGGAAAACCACTAGGTAGTAGTTTTACCTGTAATAAATTCTAGGCGGGGTTTGCTCATTAAACGTGGAAACAAAGAGCTTCCTAAACTTCGCCATAGCCTTAAACTTTAACCTTAGCTTATCACCTGGCTAGTTAATAAGGTCACCTGGCGTACCTCAGAGTATTTACCATCAAATTGGCCGGTTGGTAATTTATTCAATTTTGTTTTTTAATTCTATTCAAGGTCAAACACTGCCCGATTAAAACGCATTGAAATCGCAACCAGCTGCCTACCTGGCCACTCTTTGTTGGAACTACACTCTTTGTTTAACTGAGAATTATTATTGCGCGGACAAAAGTTGACAGCACATTCATTACCTGTACTCGCCGTACGCAGTGCGCACCGCACATGAGCATCTGGGTTGGAGGGCTACTCTGTTGCAATTGCAATCTTGCTTCACTTGACTTGCTGTGACGTGAACTATGACACCCCATGCATAATAATAAAATAATCTCCTCATTTAATGTATTTCGAAGTAGTTGCGAATAAATTTAATAAAGTAATCTAGAGCTAATAAATGGATGTAACATTTACGTACAAAGTGATAGAAATATGCTTGCTGAAATACACATGTATTTATTGAAAAAAAAATATTCTTTTCGGTCTAGAGGAGGGCTTTAATTGAGACACAGACCAAGCAATTTAGGGTATCGAAAAACTCGTAATAGTGGGCTATACTCTGAGGCTAGAATAAGAGTGTATTACAGAGTTTATCAGACACATAATATCCTTGTTTGTTAAGTTTGAGCATACGTAAAGTACGTGCATAATAATTTAAAAGCACCCGAGGGAATGACCCACTTGCAAAATAGAGAACAGACGTACGGAGCACCCGCACGCCGGTATAGCGTACCGAATGTGCGATCATCTTTATGGATGGTGGTAGCATAGACCAAACAAGGGTCATTACCACAATGGACGACCGTTTGGACAAATATTGCCGGTCCGTTTAGCTTCCGCCATTTTGAATAATTCACGTTTTAATCAGAACCCTAATACTATTAGAATAGGGGATTTATTTATTGCATAGCAGATAGGCGAAGGGGGTTTGGTTTTTAGATGTTGTGGGGTCAACGAAGGAATTGTTCTGGTAGACTATAGACTAAGTATTTTGGGATCATTCCATTGAGGTTTTTTTTCGAGAGATGGCCACCTGGCATTGATTTGAACGTGATTATTATTTGAGCGGTATTGGATCGTGAATAGAGATATAATTGTATGCAAAAATAGTGTGTGTAATAATAATTTGGATTGTGGTGCAGATTCCCCTATAACCAAATAACTATACATAATCTGACAGATTTAATGACAGTGTTATTCTTTCAATGAACCCAGTGAAAAAGTCTTCTGGCATAAACTAAGGGAACGTCTGCCTAAGGGCGCCTCCTGTGAGGCCGAACCTCGGCTTAGGCGACGTTTGGTATAACGGGGGGGTCGGACGGTGATGTAGGCATGACTTTCAGACTTGAGTTTTAAGATGTGCGTTGAAAAGAATTTGCATTAATTTGTTTTTAGTTTAACTTTTTAAGACATTAGGAGATCTATGATCTTATTGTCGGGTTTTTTATTTGCCCTGATCTAATGTCATTATCCTATCATTAGCCTAGTAGCCTTACCCAGATTTTGCTTCCTACCACACTTTCCGTTTTACTGGGCAAGTCTTCCGTCGATTTCCGATATAAGGTCTTCACTCTAAAACCATCCGGAAGACATTTCACCAATACGCTTGACTAAAGGAGGACCCAGAAAAAGCCGAGAACCAGCATCGTTGGCTGGTTCTTAGCACTATTTCCAACCAAATCAGAGTTCAGAGGTTCAAAGCCGGCACGCACTTCTAACTTTTCAAAGCTATGTGCGTTTTTAAGCAATTAAAGTATCACTTGCTTCAACGGTGAAGGAAAACATCGTGACGAAACCTGCATACTGAGAGTTCTTTATAATGTTCTCAAAGGCGTGTGAAGTCTGCCAATCCGCGCATGGCCAGCGTGGTGGACTATGGCCACCATAGAGGAGACCCATGCTCTTTAGTGAGCCGGCAATGGGTTGATCATGATGAATCACCGTTTTACCATGTTTTGTTTTTTTTTTATCCATTACAAGTTAGCCCTTGACGGCAATCTCACCTGATGGTAAGTGATGATGCAGTCTAAGATGATAGCGGGCTAACCTGTAAGGGGTATGGTAAACCCATACTCCTATCGGTTTCTACGCGACATCGTGCCGGAACGCTAAATCGCTTGGCGACACGTCTTTGTCGGTAGGGTGGTAACTAGTCACGGCCGAAGCCTCCCACCAGACCAGACTCGAGCCAGGAATCGAACCCAGGACCTCCAACTTTATAACTTTATAACGTCAAAAAAAAAATGATGATATTATATATAAAAATACTTGTCTAAATATATTAATTGGACACGATTACCTTCGGATATCATAACACGCTTACGTGTTCGATATTCATTGAACACCGTATCGATTCGTTTGAATTGACCGACCTTAAAAAGGCCGGGTGTTGTCACCGCACCTGTCAGTGAGTGATTCAAAAAGCTTAATTGGCCCACTTTCACAAAACATACATTTTGTAACAGAGGACGGTCGGCGCTCGGAAGGTGTGAAAAGGTCTATTAAATTATAATGGTGACAGAGGTGGTTAAGGCGAATAATTACTGTCTCCTTTTATATATCCACTAGCTTTTACCCGCGGCTTCGCTTGCATTGCCACCGTTTAATAAGTATCAGTTAACAGGAAGGTGTGATCAATTCAATTCAATTCAAATAATCTTCATTCAAATAGTCCTTTAAAAGGTGCTTTTGACGCGTCAATAATTTACATACTAGTAATTTGATGGTAGATTTGGTGATGGACTACATTCGTAAACTTAAAACTAAAGCTATGAGGGTTCCAAACGCGCCCCGATCTAAGATGAAGCCCACAACAAACTTAGCCAGGTAAATTTTCTTTGTGTTATCACCATCTCACATCCCAATTAAAATTATATTAAGAGCTATCTTATCAGAGCAATATTTCACACCCATGCTTGTTTATCATTTACATAATCCCTTACACTATAGTAGGACTTTTGTACAAGCTTACGTTTTATATAAACTTTGAACTTATTGAGAGATATCTCAGAATATATATATACATAGCCTACTGAATCTGTGATAGGCTAGTGATTAGGACGTCCGCCTCTAAGTTTTCGGAGTAATGTGGGTTTTTATGTAATTAAAATATCACTTGCTTCGACGGTGAAGGAAAACATGTGTGAAGTCTGCCAATGCGCACACGGCCAGCGTGGTGGACTATGTCCAAACCCTTCTCATATTGAGAGGAGACCCGTGCTCTGTTCTGAGCCGGCAATGGGTTGATCATGATGATTGTTTTTTGGTTTCTGGAAACCCAGCGACTTTCTTTTATTTAGGCTGAATTATCGCATTTTTTTATTTATAGACTTGACCTTATAAGATATGACCCTATAAAATAAGCAAGAAATAAATGCACGTTAAATAACGTATAAAATTCATCTTAGACCGCATCATCACTTACCATCAGATGTCAAGGGCTAACTTGCAAGTCTGGCTGGGTTGCGGTCGAGTGCACAAGTGTTCCCGTGCCCCAGCCACCAGGCGACGCGAAGGAGCATCGCTGGGTTTTAGTGGGTATTCTGTTCGCCTGTCTGGAGCCGATGAGTCCCACATACCCCGTCGGAAGCGGCGCAGTCTTGCCTGCGTCGCTTCCGGAGGGGATGCGTAAACGCATTTCCCAGCTGAAAAAAAAGGGCTAACTTGCAATGGATAGTTTATTAGGAGAATTCGACAGGGACCATTCGCTTTAACTTGTCACGTTGACAGATATTCTTTAAGGCAACGCTACTGCACTTTTGGGAATGAATTTTCGATACGCTTTTGGAGACCCTAATTGCATCTTTCCGATTGATGTTTTAGAATAATTAAAGTAAATTATTCTTGTCAATTAAACACGTCATTATTTGAGTTGGGTAGCCGTTGTATAACAAGATAAGTAGTTATGTTTTGGCGTATCTCTTGAAATTGTGCCATGTTTGACATGGCTTATTTTCTCCCTTTACTTTTCACCGAACTATATAATGAACTAGTGATATTTAAGCATTTAAAATATCACTTGCTTCAACGGTGAAAGAAACATCACGTGGAAACCTGCACGTCTGAGAGTTCTCCATCATATTCTCAAAGGCGTGTGTAGTCTGCCAATTCGCACATGGCCAGCGTGGTGGACTATGGCCAAGCCCTTCTAATATTGAGAGGAAACCCGTGCTCTGTAGTGAGGTTAGTGGTTTGTGGGTTGATTATGATGATGATGATGATATAATGAACATCGGAAATGTTACAATTTCCAGCGATTTCCCGTGAAAAGTTTGATGGTCATTGATTTTTCATTCGACATGTCATCTACGGTACGGTTACCAGAACATAGCCCAGGTTTATTTTCTATCAAGATTAAAGGAATCCTCATAGAATACATACGGTCAGAACACCCTAACAAAGTTTCATCATCATTAGATCAATTGTTATGGAATACCTACAGGTCAGTCGTGATGGCCTGTTGCTTAGGACGAAAAATCCTATTACGAAATCAAGGATTATAATATATTCGATATGAAAGCTTGGGATTGAATTTCTCTAACTCCATAGCTAATCATAATTAATTATTGATTATATGAGATGGTGATAATAATAGAAAAAAAAAACCGGCTAAGTTTGTTGTGGGCGCGATTGGAAGCTTTAGTTCTAAATTGTCGAGTGTAGTTATCACCATCACTTCACGAATAGAAATAATGTAAAATGAGATATATATATAATATATATTACAGGTACCTATGAATCGTTCATCATAGGTACCTGTAATAGGTTTACATGAATAAAGCTATTTTGATTTGATTCGATTAGATCCTTAATGACAAGACTTGACGACCTTTGCGTCCGCTGTTGCATTTCAAAGTTGGAGGTCCTGGGTTCGATTCCCGTCTCGAGTCTGGTCTGGTGGGAGGCTTCGGCCGTTGCCGAAGTGGTTGGTACCACCCTACAGACAAAGACCTGTCGCCAAGCGATTTAAACCAATTAGGAGTGTGGGTTTACTATGCCGTTTAGCCCGCTACCGTCTTAGACTGCATCATCAATTACCATCAGGTGAGATTGCCGTCAAGGGCTAACTAGTAGTGGGTAAAAAAAAAACTTCCTCAATCAAATAGTCGAACAAGAACCCCCGTTCTTAAGTGTGTTCAAGAAGAATTGAACGAAAAAAGCGAATAGTGGTTAAAAATCACACAACAAACTGAAATTAAAGTGGCTCATTTATTCAGCCGAAATCCATTACAGTGTCACAATTATGACGGCCGGAAGTGCCGGGCCGACTTCCGGTTGCCGGATATTGCCGCGCCATGATGGAATCTGAGGCATGGGTGATTTTTAATTGCATTGCTAAATTGAAAGGATTTTTTTTTCATATATTTTAAAACAAGAAGTAGGCAGGCCTCGTTGGTCTTGTGATGATTTTTGAAATCACAAAGTCCTGGGTACTATTCAGAGAAATTAATATTATTTGAAGAGACGTTTTTTTAAGCTCAGAAAATATTGGCAAAACTAAATGTAGTGACAGGAACAATACTGAGACCTTATAGAAAAATGATATTATAAGGATTATATAAACGACAAAAAAGCTTGGCTGTGAATTGCTCTAACTCCATAGGTACATCATTGATTATTGATTATGTGAGATGGTGGTAACAAAAAACCCGACTAAGTTTGCTGTGGGCTTCTTCATAGACCTGGGCGCGATTGGAACCCTCTTACTCTTAATTCTCCTCCAACGAAATATATGTTTGACGAACTCCGTAGCGCAGTGGGTGCGCCGTCGCATTATAAAGTTGGAGGTCTTGGGTTCGATTCTGGCTCGAGTCTGGTCTGCTGGCTTCGGCCGAGGCCAGTTACCACCCTACCGACAAAGACGTGTCGCCAAGCGATTTAGCGTTCCCGCACGATGTCGCGTAGAAACAAATTAGGAGCGTGGGTTCACCATACTCCTAACAGGTTATCCGATACCACCCTAGACAGCATCATCACTTACCAACGGATGAGATAGCCGTCAAGGGCTAACTTGTAGTGTATAAATAAAAAAGATTATAAAGTTGGAGATCCTGGGTTCGATTCCCGGCTCGAGTCTGGTCTGCTGGCTTCGGCCGAGGCCAGTTACCACCCTACCGACAAAGACGTGTCGCCAAGCGATTTAGCGTTCCCGCACGATGTCGCGTAGAAACAAATTAGGAGCGTGGGTTCACCATACTCCTAACAGGTTATCCGATACCACCCTAGACAGCATCATCACTTACCAACGGATGAGATAGCCGTCAAGGGCTAACTTGTAGTGTATAAATAAAAAAGATTATAAAGTTGGAGATCCTGGGTTCGATTCCCGGCTCGAGTCTGGTCTGCTGGCTTCGGCCGAGGCCAGTTACCACCCTACCGACAAAGACGTGTCACAATACGATATAGCGTTCCGGCACGATGTCGCGTAGAAACAAATTAGGAGCGTGGGTTCACCATACTCCTAACAGGTTATCCGATACCACCCTAGACAGCATCATCACTTACCAGGTCAGATAGCCGATTCACCACCTAAGGAATCAGTCTTCAAAATATTTGTACACCAAATCGAAGTTTCTACTTACCTGTTCATCATCATCATGATCAACCCATTTCCGGCTCACTACAGAGCACGGGTCTCCTCTCAATATGAGAAGGGTTTGGCCATAGTCCACCACGCTGGCCATGTGCGAATTGGCAGACTTCACACGCCTTGGAGAACATTATGTGGAGTTTTGAGTTTTTAGAGTTTTAAGTTTTTGAGAACATTATGTGGAGTGGTAGTTTTTGTTTTTAAACGCACATAACTCCGAAAAGTAAGAGGTGCGTGCCGGGGTTCGAACCGCCGACCTCTGTTTAGGAGGCTGACGCCCTAACCACTAGGCTATCACTTACCTGTTAGAAGGGCTTTATAAGGAGCATTATTAAATTAATCGGCGCTTGGTTGCGGCCAACGTTTCGCTCCGTTCCAGAACATTATCCAATTACGTACCAACGTGTACGGGTTAACATGCTTAGGTTAAAGGCTTTTGACGGGAAGCCTCATACTAAAGTACGGCGGTGTAATTTTGTTGTACTACACGATAGCCTGACTGCGATTGCAAGTAATTGTGAGTGAAGATTCTGTATGAGATGATAGCGAAGCCGAAACCCCGGCTAAGTTTGTTGTGGGCTTCTTCTTAGACCGGGGCGCGTTTGGAACCCTCATAGCTTTAGTTTTAAGTTTACGATTGTAGTTATCACCATTAAATCACTACTATGTAAATAATTGACGCGTCAAAAGTGCCTTTTTAAGGACTATTTGAATAAAGATTATTTTGAATTTGAAAAATTTGAATTGGTCGGAACAACTCAGCGGGGGTTGGACATTTTTTTTCGGACTGTCTATTAGCTGTACTAACCCTTCGGTTGCCACAGCGTAACCGGGCTGTTTGGCGAGCTTCGGAAAGAAGCTCTGCCAGAAGAAATTTTGAGCCCTAGGGCTCGAAGAAACTAAGGGAACGACTGTCTAAGGGCACCTTTTTTGAGGCCGAACCTCGGTTTAAGCGATGTTTGGGATAACAGGGGGTTGGACGGTGAGTCGACCGTACGTCTCCGAGGCCGTGGATGGAGCTCACGTCCGGTTGACGTAAGAAAGCGGGGACCTCGTCTTCGCCGGCGAAGACGGTGTGTAGCGTATGATTGTGTAGTAGGTGGTACGAGTATGTTGTAACTAGTCATGTAATGGTCAGGGTCATGAAGGATATGTTTAGGTCTCCTCTTTCGGAGAGGAACGCTTACGTCGGGGGAGTAAAAAGAAGCCGTAACTAAGAGAGATTAAAAGGGGCTTGGACAGAACTACACTCTGCGTAACTAGACCACGGTCGAGGCGCAGCGCGTGCGCTGTCGAATTTGCAGGTCCTGTGTTCGATTCCCGGCACTGACGCGTAGAAACTTAGGAGTATGGGTTCACCATACCACTTACAGGTTAGCCCGCTACTATCTTAGACTGCATCATCACTTATCATCAGGTGAAATTGCCGTCAAGGGCTAACTTGTCCTGCAAGTCATGTTTTAAACAGGAAGGGATGTGATTTCTATAATGTTAAATATATTTCCGCTCTCCTTCTTTGTTTAATTATCTTTAATTATTTATATTATAAGCTTGTAGAGAAGTCCTACTATAGTGTAAAAGAAACATGGGTATGAAATATAGCTCTTGATAACGAAAAGAAAATTCACCCGGCTAAGTTTGTTGTGGGCTTCTTCTTAGACTGGAGTCCGTTTGGAACCCTTTACGAATGTAGTTATCACCATCAAATCACTACTATGTAAATTATTGACGCGTAAAAATGAACTTACAAGCGCTTTACTTTTCTCGCTTGTAAAGTCAACATCTCCTGAGGATGATCCGGTGTCGGGTCGAAACGTGCGAAGAGGTTCTAGTGGAAGATTTTGTGTGGTGTTATATTATACAAATCTCTCGGTTGTCGGCGGAATATAGCAAATTATACTTGCTGTTTATTGTTTAGAAGTGACGTTTTTTAATGTGACGTAAAATAAATATAATTGGAGGAACGATGGCTCGGACCTTGAGAGCTACGAGTAAGTAACTTAAAACGCTGTAGGAGGTTCTAATGATTGAATTAGTAAATTACATAACGCGGCAAATGTTTTTGATACATGCTCTTCGGGGCACGTTATCCAATTACCTCACAGCATGTCTGGTGTAACGTCATTACGTCCGAACTTTGGAGTTTTGATGTGGGTTGCCAATGTTAAATTTTGCCATTGTTTTGCATAATTTAGTGTTATTAATTTTACTAATAGCAACATTTTTACAGACATAAGGTTTCGGACAAAGCACCTTTATGGTGTCTCCACTGACTTGGAATGGTTAGAGATACTTTTTTTTTTATTAGTAAAAAAAGTTCGGAAATCACCTGAGACTATGGAATGGTACGTAGAATTCATTGTATTCCGAAGAACGTAATGATATTCATCATCATCATCATCATGATCAACCCATTACCGGCTCACTACAGAGCATGGGTCTCCTCTCAATATGAGAAGAGTTTGGCCATAGTCCACCACGCTGGCCATATGCGGATTGGTAGACTTCCCACGACTTTGAGAACATATGGAGAACTCTCAGGCGTGCAGGTTCCCCACGATGTTTTCCTTCACCGAAAGAAGTGATATATGAACACTAAAAAAAAACTCCACAAAGCAAATAAAACTTAATTAATTATGATATATTAGGACCTTTCATTCGAAACCCCACTTGGGTATATGTATTTGAAAAAATTCTATTATTCATCACCACTTTCATCCCAATTTATAAAATTGCTGAACTGATTTTGACAAAACACTTCTCGATACAAATTTTTTGTACATAATTTATATAATGTAATGTATATACGGGGACCGTGATATTAGATAGCGTTAAATATTACAAGAATTAGGTTATCAAATGCAAAAATAGATTCTTATATAGTTCCTCAAAAGTGTTCCTATAGTATAAAGTTCCTATTTTATCTGGATATTGTGCGGAAAGTTGGATATTATCCTTTGTTTTTATATTACTGTTTTAGCATATATATAATAGTTCTTACATTCAACCATTTAATTCAAATTTTGTTTACATCATACAAGGTTGAAACTATAAGAGTATGAAACAGTACTTTAATTAAAAATAATAAAATCATATAAATACTTGACCAATTAATAGATTGTATAATCTAAAACACAAAAATCTCAATCCAGCCGACTTTACGAGCAGTTTTGCAGGAAACTGCTCGTAAAGTCGGCTGGATTGAGATCGCTTATTTAAAAAAGTTTTCGGAAAGACCGCTGGTTGATTTGAGAATTATGAATGGCCGTTATCATAGTTTCGCAAATGTTATCAAAAACATCGTTTGACGTACGTGCGACACGTCTTGCCCGATTCACCGTGTCTCGTGTTAAATGACAACGCAGTAAATAATAAAAATGTAACTAGAAGGTAGTACCAGCGATCTACTCTTTCAATTAAACCATCTCAAAGGTATAAAAATAAATAGTACCTACATATAAACATATAAAAAATTATCTTTAACGACCTCGCATTATATAAGTCCTGGAGGTATTGGGTTCGATTCCCGGCTACCATACCGACATACATACAGCCATACGGTACAGACATACGGTAGCACCATACCGACAAAGACGTGTCGTAAAGCTGTTTAAAGTTCCGGCACGATGTCGCGTAGAAACCCCACTAACAGGTTATCCCGCTACCATCCTAGACTGCATCATCGCTTACCAGTAGTGGATAAAAAAAAATTAGCAATTAGAATCGAACCCTCCAACTTTATAATGCGGAGGTCTAACCTCCCTGGTGTAAGTGATGATGCAGTCTAAGATGGTAACGGGTTATCCTGTTAGGGTATGGTAAACCCACACCTAATGGGCGACACGTGTTTGTCGGTATAATTCAGATGCTAATCCATCTGATTCTACTTCACAAAGAGTAGCATGTAGCGCAAGAATAAAGATAATTAAAAAATAAACAGACGTTCATTATAACCCCCACCTATTTTATTTACCCGCCGAACAAATCGATGGGTTTCGACGTGCGGGGTCAGAGCGCGTGCGTAGCAAAAATGGCGGCGAAAAAAGTGGAAATAAGAGAAAGAAACCGGGGTCGCCCCCGCTCGCTGCTAAGGAGGGCTCGCGGTGACGTCGCACGGGGGTGAACTCACCGACTATGTACGAGGAGGGTTAATTTTGACTGCGTATTTTAATAATTATATTTTATACCAACTCTAACCAGTGAAGTTCGTAATTCTTTTAACTGTAACTTCAGTCAGTTGACAGACTTTCATACAAATTTCAAATCCCTATATTAAGGGGTTGAATTAAAAAAAAATTGCATAGTGAATGCATTTTTTCCCAAGTACTTTTTTATATTACATCGCGGGAAAATAAGGATTAAATTGTTATTTTAGATTCTTAGAAAAAAAAAAGCCTTTGGTACCTATTTTTTTATATTAAATCGCGTACAAACAAGCAGACAGCTCACCCGATGTTAAGTGATTACAGTCGCTGATATGTTACGTTTATTAACCTATCTACATTATAATAAATCACTTGGCGGTATATCGCAACGAACAGCCCTCTTCTGTAAAACGAATACAGTGTCAATATCAGCAGCATTACCCCATAATAAAATACCATATGACATAATGCAGTAAAATCCTTTATTTAAAATCCTATATTACCGATATCAATTTTTTTTTATCCACTATTAGTTAGCCCTCGACGGCAATTTTACCTGGTGTAAGTGGTGATGCAGTCTAAGATGGTAATGGGCTAAGTAACTAAGTATGGTAAACCCATACACCTAATGTATGTTTTTGCCAGACACACTCATAATTGTTTTATTTAATTTTATTTTTATTTTTCTTCGTTTAATTTTGGTTGTGTAAATTGTTATTTTTGTCTATAGCATGTTGTTGTGCCATAGATATGGGGAAGACACTGTCTCCTGTAACACAGTTTAAAGTACGCAGGAGGCAGGGTTTAATACTAATGTAATGTAAATTATGCTTTTAATCAATAAAAATATTAATATTTAATATAATTAATTTTATTCGTTCATTTCGAAGTCTGATACAACATCAGACTTCGTCATGCAAAGTCGGGTTTGCTGCGCACCGCATCGCGAGCCGGAGGGTGTGTCCCTTGGTTGCGCCCACGAGGGGTGACGTGCGGGCGCCTTTTGCGCGGACTTGTGCCGCGTTCAAGTCGGGGGTTGGGCGAGTTACTCGCGCGAGTCACATGCGCTTTATTCCCGGCTCTACTGCCATAAAACTCGCTGTTCAACACAGTTTAACGAAGGTAACAGACAAATATACTAACTGTACTGCAAAAAAATATTGTTATTTATATCGACATATAAGTTATTGATCACAGGGGACCGAAGAGCTGCCAGCTACCTCGGACAAGGAATTAGTCTAGCTATTCAAAGGGGGAACGCTGCCCGTATCTTCGGAACCTTGCCTAAAGGGCACTCCTTTTAATAATATATTTTAGTAATTATATTATAGTTTTTAAGATTAGTTTTAGGTTTAATTTAAGGTTTATTTTAAGTTTCAGATTTTATAAATAAATTGTATAAGTCATCAGTGAACTGACAGTTATTGATTAAAGATATAGGCAGAGCGCATGGCTCAGAGAACCGATGGATGTTGGGATTCTAAGGTGCCGGAAATTACCCCGCACCGGTAAACGTAGCGTTGGCCGACCCCCCACAAGGTAGGTATAAATATTTATGCCTATATATGGATGTGTAAAGCTGACAGATCCCATTAAAAACATTCTACGGTCCAAGACTCAAATAATGGATGTGGGATGATGAAGCTGCCAAACTGAAATGGGACTGGGCTGCGCATGTCCGACGAACTGTGGGCAAAGGCCGTTGGGTGCCACAAAATCCAAAAAGACGTCGAGGCAGACTGAGGAGTCGTTGACGTGACGAACTCGATGCATATATGTCGGCTTGGCCCCAAATATCCATAGACAGAGACAAATGGAAGGAAGAAAGGGAGGCCTTTGCCCTAATTATATAATTAATCAATTAATTATTATAATCCTGGTATTTATTTTAAGTCTGAATATTTCATAATTAATTAATTTCATATTTTTTTTTATATTGTTTAACATAAATGTTACTAATAACTGTAATGTACTGTAATGCAAATTTTAACCGGAGAAATTAGAATGCTGTGTATACCTGCAATGATAACTGTACTCGGCTTAAACAAACATTATATTGTAATATTTTTATTGATAGTACAGTGGATCGATGGTGTATCATGTGAAATAAATAAATAAATAAATAATTATAGTAAAAATGTACGTGTGAAGTTATTTTATTTTATACACCACAAGTTAGCCCTTGACGGCAATCTCATCTAGTGGTAAGTGATGTAGCTGCCTACGATGGTAGCGGGCTAACTGCGGGTTGTTAGGATTATGGTAAACCCACATTCCTAATTGGTTTCTACGCGACATCGTGCCGGAACGCTTCATCGCTTGGCGACACGTCTTTGTTGGTAGGGTGGTAACTAGATACCAGACTCGAGCCGGAAATCGAACCCAGGACCTCGAACTTTATAATCCGACAGGAGGTCGTCACTGGGTGTGATGGCAAAACGTTGCCATTGCAACTGCAGGTAACATAACGCTGCACCACCCACTCGCGCTAGTGGACTCGTCCAGCAGTGCGCACCAGAAACAGGAAAAAGAAGGACTTCCACACACATTGATCTCTGATCTTGTCAAATAGACTCAGAAGAAGTACCCAACGTACTTGACTTTTTTTTATGAGGTTAACATTTCGCAGTACCTGAGCTTTAAGATAATTATGTACCTATATAATATGACTACAAGGTATTTTTCCATACTATATCTATAAATTAATCTGCATAGATACATGAGTGGTAAAGTTAAATGATTGACTGACAAACTGACATTTATCACGTAGCTTTATAATTTAGCTGTCCGCTAACAAGGGATTTAAGAAAATTGGTTTTCTGTATTTAATCATCATGATCAACCCATTGCCAGCTCACTACAGAGCACGGGTCTCCTCCCAATATGAAAGGGTTTGTCCATAGTCTACCACGCTGGCAATATGCGGATTGGCATTCTCTGGTCGAAATCCCCCTTTCGAAATCAAATGATTTAAGGCTGAATCATCCGTGCAATGGTTGGCTTTCTATTGATTAATTGGATCGTCAGTTTTCCTAGCTATTTAAGCCACAATAGGGTACCTACGTGATTTATAGAATTTTATATATCCAAGAATATTAAGCTGGTATAGAATATGCTCAATGCTGAATGATCACAGGAATATCTGCGACATCTCCTGCAGTTCTGTGGCCTCCTTTAAAAAGCAAGTAAGACTATCTATTAGTGCATTAAAGGTATAAATTGAATTATTTAGATGTAAGGTTAATTTTAAGGTTGCATGCTGTGGTCATTTCTAGAAAGTCACTATCTCGTGTTTGTTCTTCTGAAATGTTTTTTGTTGTTTTTATATAGATGGTGACAAGTTTAATGATCCAATAAAAAAAAATAAAAAAAAAACTTGAGAGGTGTCAAGGGACACCCGGATGGAACGAAGTTCCTTTCGATTAATTAGTGAAGGAATTGTAATAAAATTTTATTTTATTTAAGTTATAATAATATTTTTTTTATTATTAACAAATATAATGTTATATAAACTTAATCAGTAGGCTCAATTTTGTACTCCATCAGCAATATCCGGAACTTGTGCAGAAACACTGTCAGGATTCATTACTATTATTATTTTTTATTATTTACAAAAAACCTGTATACACTCAACAAAAATAATCGTCGCGACACCACACTGTTCAATGCGAAATAGAAATGAAAATATCTGGCTTGCTTTCTATAAGAGAGAGAGAGACAGACAGAGAAACATGCAACGCCGCACAGCTTACAATAACAAAAAGTGTCGTGACAACTTTTCGTAAGAATTTTTTCCGTCTAGCCCCTTTTCACAACGCGCGAAAACTTCGTTCCAAAAACAAAAAAAAAATAGGCTTGAGGCTTACGGACCTTTGTGTATCGGTAAGCCACTCGACAGATGCCGGAGTGTTTAATTGAAATTTGCAATTCATCGGGTGTCTTCAGTGAAAAAGAAGGAAGGAAAGGGTAGCACGGGAGGATTTGGCAAATATACCTTTCTTATTAAAGTGGGCAGCTGCTCAAAGTAAAGTTAGTAATAAAGCTTTATCACTAAGCTATTTTATTAACCGCAATCACAACGAAACAAAACTAGAGATGAGGCGGTATTATCAATGGGTCGAGTAGGTTTTAAAGTTATGTGTTTGACACAGTGTAAAAAAAATATAATCTTTTTTTTTGTAAGAATATTCTTTACTTTCATCATCATTATGATCAACCCATTGCCGGCTCACTACAGAGCACGGGTCTCCTCTCAATATGAGAAGGATTTGGCCATAGTCCACCACGCTGGCCATGTGCGGATTGGCAGACTGGACATGCCTTTTAGAACATTATGGAGAACTCTTAGGCATGCAGGTTTCCTCCCGATGTTTTCCTTCACCGTTGAAGCAAGTGATATTTTGATTGCTTAAAAACAAACATAACTCCTAAAAGTTAGAGGTTCGAACTACCGACCTCTGATTAGGAGGCGGACGTCCTAAACGCTAGGCTATCACAGTTTCGATTCTTTACTTTATGGGACAGCAATTTTTGTTTAATATAAAAATGATAAAACAGCATAACAATATCTACGTATTTAAATTTTAAAGGTATTGTAAGACTACGAGAATGCAAATAATCAAAAACTCAATTGGATACTTAATATTAATACAGTTGGATACAATCAACATTCGCAAAAGTTGAGTGGCGGTCTTTAGTTGCTTATTATGATACTCTAGAGTTGGCAGAGTTCTCAACAGTAAAGTAACGGAAACTCTCACAAACAACTGGCGAAAGTTTGCTCGCCAACTCAAACAATAACAGCCCAACTATCCTTCAACTTTTACTATAAAACAGCCTAATTGAGGAATTTTCCCTTTTCTTCTCGTTGCTAAAATCTCTGTTACTTAATATTAAAGCATCATTTATTATACATCAAACATTATACATAAAACTTAGATTAACCTAAAACTAAAAATCTTAAAAAATAAATAAATATTTACACATCATAACTAAAATATATTATTAAAAGGAGTCCCTTTAGGCAAGGTTCCGAAGATACTGGCAGCGTTCCCCCTTTGAATGGCTAGACTAATTCTTTGTCCGAGGTAGCTGGCAGCTCTTCGACCCCTGTGAAATATCGATATTAAAGTGTTCGTTGGTGCGTTCTTCTTACACGCATCAACGTAGCACATTATTGGGATGATGATGACGTTAGATTGAATGTTACCTACCTTGTCTATCGGTCTTTTATCGGATATATTTTGGAGAGCTCAAGAACTTTACAACCTCGTGCCCTTCACCGTTTTACGTGGTTAAAATCCAACCTACTCGGACGAAACGATTTGCATCAACGTTTCTGAAAAGAACCGCTAAGGTGTGGAACTCACTTCCAGCATCTGTTTCCAGCCACGTATAACCTCAGTACCTTCAAGACAAGTCTTTATCTGGTGGGAGGCTTCGGCTCTGGCTAGTTACCGCCCTACCGACAAAGACGTGTCGCCAATCGATTTAGCGTTCCGGCACGATGTCGCGTAGAAACCAATTAGGAGTGTGGGTTTACCATGCCCCTAACAGGTTAGCCCGCTACCATCTTAGACTGCATCATCACTTACCATCAGGTGGGATTGCCGTCAAGGGCTAACTTGTAGTGGATAAAAAAAAAGAGTTAATAGGCATTTTAGAGGCAAGCGCGCTCCAACCTAGATCTCATCAGTGCTTTCTGGTACTGATTGTCGTCAAGCCAAACCTGTCTCAAAATAAAAAATAAAAAATGCCCTCCAGAATACGAAGGAAAGGCGAATGGAAATAAAGTGGTAAGGAACAGTTGAATATTATATCATTGTTAAATTAGGCATAATGTGATTATTATGTCTGTGAACCTGGTGGGCAGAAAAAAAGCTATATCCTGTAAACACGTCGGAAGACCTCAGAAAAACCTACGAACCAAAAACGGATTCTTTATTCTATATTAATTAATCTTGATTAATCATTTTTATGATCTGTCATAATTAAAATGATTTGTGTGCCTCGTGAAATAAATTTTATTACGTTATACAATTAAACATTTATTATAGGTAGGTGTCTAGGTAGATCAGAAAATAAAACTTTTATTTTAACATAAGATATTTTTTTGTTAGTGTAATGAAACGGAAAATCAATGACATTCAGTATTTTTGGATAATAAAAAGAGATAAATTACAATATCTGTTTTAATATTTAATTTTGTGTTCACGAGCATTTTGAAATGGCATTGAAAAGTATATAAATCTTTTCGATGTTATGATCTCTTATACAAACCTTTTACAGGACTGCTATTAAATTTGAGATGCTACCATACTAATTTCATACAAAACCTAAGACTCTTTTCACAAACAGTAGGTATATTAACTTCGGTAAAATTATTAAATACAAATTCACGTCTCAAGATGTCCGCCTTTTATTATATTCGCAAGACGAATCTTAAGTTTATAAATGCTCGTATACTTATATATTTTATTTTTTCTATTCAGAAATCTTAAAATTTAAAACACCGCAGGATTCCGAGTTCTCCTTTCAATAATGCATTAATTAAAAGCGAGCCGAAAGTCGACCAATTAAAAATACACTCTCATTCTACTTAAAGTCAAACTAATTTTATTTTAAACCGAAATAAACTTGGTGCACTTTTGCTTGCGGAGCGACAGGGAGTAAATGCATAAACAGGGGGTGGTGAGGGAGGCAAGAACACAAAAATAGGGTGCTAAGAGGCATGGCAGCCATCTTTAAAAGCGTCACCCCCGCGCCTGTCGATTTTGCGATGGAAAAATGCTGCCTCAGTAATTTATATCCACGGGTGGACTTCAGATTTGAGATTTTTCCTCATTTTTATCACAGTAAATGACACGGATTGTGTAATTTTTGAACGACCGAACAAATTCAAATGAAAGAGTAATTTGTGCTTGTAATTTTACCTATGATTTTATTATATTTGTTAGTTTTATATTTTTTATTTAATAAATCTAATAGTTCACTTAGTTAATGGGTAACCAGCTTACTTTGTGTACGTAAGAAAATGTATCAATGATGGTATAAAATTTTTTTTTACACCTATTTTAGTTCGAGTAAATTTTATATTTTACAAAGACCTATTACCTATATATCGCTAGATTATGAACTAAATAAATGAAACAACAGGAACTAGAATTCTCTGAAAATTAAAAAAATATAATAAAAACCAAGGAATATATTATAAATCGTTATTTTTTTCTCTGTGTTCAATTACGAAATGCATATAAGGCAAAATATCCGATCCAGCAGTTTTACAGTTTCATAGTTTAAAAAAAGGGTTTTAGGCTGTTTAGATGTGTATTGAAAGATTTAAAAAACTAGCCTATATATTATTGTATATAATAAAAACTATTATAAATAGTAAAGCAAATTTCAGCCCTCTTGTGGCAGTCTATCTGAGTTTGACAGAGGAATTACCGCATCCTCAAAATAAAATCTTTTTTTTTATTCATCACAAGTTAGCTCTTGACTGCATCTCACCTGATGGTTAGTGATGATGCGGTCTAAGATGGTAGCGGGCTAACCTGTTAGGTGTATGACTCATACTCCTAATTGGTGTCTACTCGACATCGTGCTCAATCGCTTGGAGACACGTCTTTGTCGGTAGGGTGGTAACCAGCCACGGCCGAAGCCTCCCACCAGACCAGACTCGAGCCGGGAATCGAACCCAGGACCTCCGACTTAAAAATGCAACAGCGCACGCGCTGCGCCACGGAGGTCGTCAAAAAAGTCATGTAAAGTGACAACTGACAATGTGATTTCGTACTTGCACTCAGTAATACATCTCTTATTCGTAACTGACAGTTGTTTCATTGTCACATACATCTCCCAACGAGGAAGGAACACGAACCCACGCGTACAACACACTCTCACAATGTTAAAAAGTTACCGACATTAAAATCAGTTTTGGTAAGATAGCACTACCTCGTATCTATATATGTTATAAAAAGCTGTGATAGCCTTGTGGTTAGGACGTTCGTCTCCTAATCATAGGTCGGGGGTTTGATTACGGGCACGCACCTCTAATTTTTCGGAGTTATTTGCGTTTTTAAGCAATCAAAATATCACTTGCCTCAACGTTGAAGGAAAACATCGTGATGAAACCTGCATGCCGGAGAGTTCTCCATAACGTTCTCAAAAGGCGTGTGAAGTTTGCCAATCCGCACATGGCCAGCGTGGTGGACTATGGCCAACCCTTTTCATATTGAGGCAGACCCGTGCTCTGTAGTGAGCTGGCAATGGGTTGATCATAATGATGATGATGCCTCGTATCTACAGACAGATGGTTCAGAGCAAATCTATTAAACCCTCAGATCGTCGCTGAAGTAACTGTCTGATCTTCATCAGGATTGTTAGCTTTAAAATCTCTATTTTTTTCAAACGGCCTTGTTATCAACATACCTACTAGAATAGCAATCCTATGGGAATAAAGATAAAGACAGAATTATAAAGTAGTATTGAGTTAATTTACGAATATACCTCGGGAGCTGTTTAATAAATATAAGATAGGTATTACCAAGTAAAAGGCATGTATAGGCACCTATAATAAATGGAGTGAATAACTTTTCCCATTGTACAAATAACTGAGGGCCCGATGTCTATATATCACCCCGATCTCCTCAGCACTCCATACCATAAATAAGCACATAAAGACGTGACGTTAGGCGTCCGATTAGCCCGGAACGCGACGTCCCCTCGCCGAAAAAAGCTATGCAAAAAACGTGGGGTAGCTCACCCTAAGGGTTTTTTGTACAATTCGTCACCCCACATTTTGGAAGCTCGTTTATGTTATTGGTACATAATAGGTATTGATTTTGGGGACTGTCTCGTTTATTATATTATGTTCTATTCGAGACACTTATATATTACCTACTCGTAGGTATGTGTATCGGAGTTTTTGTACTTGTTTTTGAAACGTTTTGCGTCTGTATATTGTAGATTCTGTGCTGTGATAGCTTAGGGCGTCTGCCTCCTAATCAGGGGTCGGGGGCTTGAACCTGGACACGCACCTCTAACTTTTCTTAGTAATGCGCGTTTTTAAGCAATTAAAATATCCCATGCTTCAACGGTGAAAAACATCGTGAGCAAACGCATGCCTAAGAGTTCTCCATAATGTTCTCAAAGGCGTGTGAAGTCTGCCAATCCGCACATGGCCAGCGTGGTGGACTATGGTCAAACCCTTATCATATTGAGAGGAGACCCGTGCTCTGTAGTGAGTCGGTAATGGGTTGATCATGATGATGATGATGATTGTAGATTCTATGATCTGAGAACGCTAAAGTGCGATGATTCAATTCGAGGTCTTTGGGTTATAAGTAGAGCAGAGTGCATAGTATTTTTTGTGGATGTTTTGTTGGTTTAATAAAACAGGAATCGGCTTTTTATTATCGCACTAATTTACTCCATGCTAGATATTTTTAAGTCTCCTGTACGAATTTCCACACGCTACAATCTTGCGTCGCAGATTTTATGAATACCACTAACTATTAAAACTCTTTAGCAAGATGTACTATTCAATGGATATTTAATAAAGCAGACGATATAAGGTGATTAAGATAATAAATTAAATCATCAGCTCGACATTTTAAAAATCAGATTAGCAAGCACTAAAAAGAAAAGATAGCAAAAAGAATATACAACATATTTACAAAAAACCACGCTGTTTTTATTAAAAGCAAAATTGAAACGCCTGTCTATTTATAGTGACTTTATCACAATTAAGGATGTTAGATACTTCCAAAAAGAAGCTGGAATTTGTTCTTTTTGAACAATAACATTTTGTTATCTACCAAGATTTTTTCTGTCTGATGTGGGGTGATATCAGAGCAGACTCCTATCATACAGCGATGTCATTCACTAAAATTCTTCATAATAGTAATTGCATTCAACACGGTTTACCTAAAACTAATGCAATATCATACGTGATTTTATTTTGTGTATACATATTAATTAACAATAATTGAAATCAGTTAAAATTCTAATTAAAAACTATATTTGTTAGATTAAGAAACTGGTATTTAGTAGCCATGATTTAATAATAACCTTGAAGCAATAAATGTGTTAAAATCCATTAAATACGATGTATTTTTACTACGAAGCTTTAAATGTATTTAACAACAAAACTCTCTAGGGAGTTGATGTGTATTCATAATTTGATAAATAGAGAAAGATAGAAAATTATCCCTTGTGTTCCACATAGTTGGAGAATGATCCACATAGTTGGAGAGTTGGAGAAACCTGCATGCCTGTGAGTTCTGCACAATGTTCTCAAAGGCGTGTGAAGTCTGCCAATCCGCACATGGCCAGCGTGGTGGACTATGGCCAAACCCTTCTCACATTGAGAGGAGACCCGTGCTCTGTAGTGAGCCGAGAATGGATTGATCATGATGATCATGATGAATAACAAAATAAATGAATCTTTCGTAAATGTTTGAGTGGTATAAATGGTGGTAATTTTTTTTTTGTATAATCTTAGTTTTTTTTCCCGCAACTATGCAACCGCAACTGCTAATTTAGAGCCAAACATACATTCTATGGTGAATGTTGCTTAACCTAATTAAACGCTTGATAGGTATTTACCACTATATAGTGTGGTATTACCCGCCATATTAACACAAAGTAATTAAAAGTCGCACCTTATACGCCCACGCGTCCGTAACCAATGACGTAAAAGGTGATTAGCATTAACGGACCACGCCTAGTCTTTGTTAGTTTTTAACTTATTAACAATCTACACGGAATGGGTTTAATGAGAATTTATTTTGCTTTCAAATTATTGTCGGATGTTATTAGATTAGAACGCGGGGTATTATTATTTAGCCGAAATAACCGGTCGGATGTCCAAGCACGCATAAGGCAGTATTTTGTAGTCACGCTATGAAAATTAAGTTTTGACTTAAGTCAGGAAGAATAATAGCTAGAGTGATTACATGTGGGTGGTACCTATCATGATCATTATTATCAACCCATTACCGGCTCACTACAGAGCACGGGTCTCCTCTCAATATGAGAAGGGTTTGGCCATAGTCCACCACGCTGGCCATTGTACGGATTGGCAGACTTCACACGGATTTGAGAACATTATGGGGAACTCTCAGGCGTGCAGGTTTCCTCACGATGTTTTCCTTCACCGTTGAAGCAAGTGATAATTTATTTTTTTCTTTAAACGCACATAACTCTGAAAATGCCCGGATTCGAACCGCCACCCTCTGGTTAGGAGGCTGACGCCCTAATCACTAGACTATCAGCGCTTGTACCTATGTTGACGTTAAAAGTGGTAACGCAGTGGTGGCTAACGCGCCTTGATAGATCAGGTAGAACGCGCCCTGATAGGTCAGTAGAAGCCCACAACAAACTTAGCCGGGTTTATTTTATATATCACGATCTCATATAATCGTTATAATTAGCTATTAGGTAAGTTAGAAAAATTCACAATAAGATTTTTCTATGGAAAATTACTATGAATTTTACAAAGTTGCAATGATGAATTACATTATTATTCTATTTATATTCTACAAGAGAGAGATAGAGGGATAAAAAGCCATTTACAATGAAGAATTAATTTAAAGTTAAATTATGATGTTGACCTCCCAATCTGATGTTTATCTTCCTCGAGAGAGTCGTAACTCACTCAACTCTCACTTTTATGAGCCGCGCAGCAATTTCTTCTCATCTTAATTGACCATGACAAAAACCGTTTATTCCTGCCTACCTCGAAATTTGGGACGATCAAAATATTTACGCACAATGTCTCCTTTTCAAAGTTAAATTTTTATTTACTATATTACTGTTGAAAATTTGAGTACACTTTTTACAAGATTAAAATGAACATATATACAATAATTAGTACAGGATTTTTATTTTACTTTTACATAAAATGCCATTTATTGAAAAACTTAATATCTTCACCATCATGATCACGGGTCTCCTCTCAATATGAGAAGGGTTTGGCCATAGTCCACCACGCTGGCCATGTGCAGATTGGCAGACTTCTCACGCCTTTGAGAACATTATGGAGAATTCACAGGTATGCAGGTTTCCTCGCGACGTTTCCGTCACCGTCGAAGTAAGTGATATTTTAATTGCTTAAAAGCACACATAACTCGTTTACTTAGAGGTGCGTGCCCGGCATCGAATCCTCAACCTTTGATAAAGAGGCGGACGGCTTAACCACTAGTAATACTTAAAAGTTAAGCTGTTTAACACAAAAAAAACTTTGAAACCGCGGGGTATATTGCCATAAACTTCTGTATCTACTAAAATACATTTAACTATTCACAGTTAAAAAAAAAAAATTAAATATCACAGTTAAATATGCTTAAGTATTTACCAAATAAAAAAACCAAAAAAAAAATATTATTGTCTCAATTTGCAAAAGAATCTTAAATCTAATGAACTGTATTCGTTTTAAAAACTGTGTCACGGCTATTAACGCCCACCTCCGGGGATTTCTATATTTCATAAATACATCAAATATATGTATATATTAAAAGTATAGATTCTCCAAATACATACTCAAGAAGACACAGAAGCACCGTGCAAACATATTCAGGATGGTAAACATTTTTAGTAGCTACAATTGAATTTGAAATTTTCACACAAAACATTTATTTTGACTACATTTAACTACGGAGAACCTATAAAAACACTCTTACCGACTCAACTCACACGTTTTTACGTCAACAAAAACATCACGGAAAAAAATGGCAAATTGAACTGCGTCTTCAAAAAAATGCCTTCTATCAAAAACATTACATTCAAAATATGTTACCCGTGATAGAGTTAAGTGGCAAATAAAGAAAAAAACACCCCACTATTAAAAAAAAGTGTCTCACACTTAATATTCGGTTCACACATCGGGATTAAAATAACAAAAAAAGTTAACAATGCAAAAAATTCAAATCGAAAAACCTCTTGACGTGGCCTTATTTGGCATCGTTAAAGTCTAAAATGGCCGTGATTTCTTTTACCTGCTGACTTAACAGATCAAAAGCAATTGATATATCACGGTTAATGGGTTTGTATAGACTATTTATCGGTTTGGCACGAGCTATCGATTTCAATGGATCAATTTACAAATATTGGGCGATTAAAATGTTAGCGGTACTTTACAATGAAAAGCTTTGTTGTTGGTATAAATAATATCTTTATCATTGATTCTTAATATGCATAACTTTGTCTATTATCAGATGTCCTATTATGGTCTAAATATATGTAGTGATACTTTGAATTAATGTACTTTATATAAAGTTTTTTGGAAGCTGTGATGTGCCTAGTGGTTCAAGCGTCAGCCTCCTAATCAGAGGTCGGCGGTTCGAATGCGGGCACGCAGCTCTAACTTTTCGGAGTTATGTGCGTTTTCAAACAATTAAAATATCACTTGCTTCAACGGCGAAGAAAAATATCGTGAGGAAACCTGCACGCCTGAGAGTTCTCCATAATGTTCTCAAAGGCGTGTGAAGTCTGCCAATCCGCACATGGCCAGCAGCGTAGTGAACTATGGCCAAACCCTTCTCATATTGAGAGGAGACCCGTGCTTTGTAGTGAGCCGGTAATGGGTTGATCATGATGATGATGATGATATAAAGTTTTTAAATTACACATAAATGAGACTTCATTCATAAAAAGTTTATTCTGATATTAATTACTTACTAACTTACTTATATTGATTAAATTACTATTTCCTAATGGGCATCATATATAAAATGTTAATGTATCTGAAATGTAATATTATAAAGTGAAACATTATGAAAACTGCATGATTAATAAACTAGCGATTAATAAATAATTTATTCGATACTTTAAATAACTATTGCACTTTAACGTTAAAAGTGCAGTAATTTTCTCTAATGTCCAATTACCTACCTATATCTTTATGAAAAAAAAAAGAGCATCTATATTATATATTTAAATTACGATAAAGTTGCGAATGAAAGTAGAAAAAACAAACGAACTCAAATTCGCTTTCATAATATTGTATAAGGGTTAAAAATTATTGAATTTTATATTGAGTCTGCCCCGAGATTCGGCCGCCACGATTCGTTGTTTGCGTACACCGCATGCCGAATTGTGCCGTGCATCTGCGTGCAATACCGACAGGAATTTAAAATAACCGTTAAAACAAAAAAGCCCAGTACAAAACCTTGAGTCCTGTTTCGCGAAGACGCATGAAACGGGTTCTCACTTCTTATTTTCATTCAATGAGCAATCCATTCATCTGAATCCCTTGAGAGTGCCGTCGAAGAAAAAAGCTAGTTCCGTACAATTAAAAACAAATCAACGCAAATAAATGCTTTATGTGTATGGTATTAAACATGAAAGTAGTGCAATCGTTAACTGTTCCTGTTGCAAAATTAAACGAGGAATCATGCTCGGGTTCGTCAAACCGGTCGTTCTAGTGGATCTTAGTGCATGTTAAGAATTCTCGAGTACGTCGATGGTTTATGAAGAATATCGGAGTCAAATAAAATAACGTTCTATAACAATTTTTTTTTAATGGCGGTTTTTATTCCATCTTTTCGATTATTACCTATGTGATTTTTATTTTTAGCTTTGGGCATTAATTCTAAACTAAAAATGTGTCCGTAAATCTATCACAGCCACGAATTGATATCATAATATTGTTACTTTATCTTTATTTATTTATTTATTAATATTAAAAGAAAATACAATTTATATAACAATAAATACATCGAAAAACCCGATGAGGTTTGTCCTCGGTGCTAGTCTGCAACTTTTATAAAACTAGAGGAACCGAGTAAGTATATTATGGCATGAAAAGAACATTGTTTAACTGAGTTAGACGGTCGATACAAATGAGTCAACCATCCAACTTAGCTAAAATATATTATTTTACTCCTACCTACTTGTAAGCAAGCTTTAATAATAAAGAACACACTTAATAGGAATTATATAAAAATATGCAACAGCCGACTATGTAGAAACAAAAATCGGATTATTTATGGGAATACATAGGTACGTTTCTAGAATTACTTATTAATTAAGTATCCTAATCCTATCCTAAAAATCCTATTACGATTTTAAGGATTATAGAAACGATAAAAAAGCTTGGGTGTGAGTTGTTCTATATCCATAGGTACTTAATTTATTATTGATAATGTGAGATGGTGATAACAAAATAAAAACCCGGCTTAGTTTGTTGTGGCCTTCTTCTTAGACCAGGGTGCGTTTGGAACCCTCATAGCTTTAATTTGAAGTTAGAATATATTTTATAAACTATCAGTGAAAACAAAAAGAACCTAAAAGATTTTTTTATTAGATTACTATTACTATTGTATATCTACATCAGTAAGTATTTTTCGGCTGCTATACTCGTAGATGTATAACTTCACGAATATAAAAATGAAAAATGTGATATATATGAACGATTCATAGATGCCTGTAATAGGTTTATATGAATAAAGCAATTCTTGATTTGATTTTTTTTATACACTACAAGTTAATCCTTGACGGCTATCTCACCTGGTGGTGATGATGCAAGTCTAGGATGGTAGCGGGCTAACCTGTTAGGGGTATGGTAAACTCACACCCAATTGGTTTCTACGCGACATCATGCCCGAATCGCTTTGCGACACGTCTTTGTCGGTAGGGTGGTAGCCACGGCCGAAGCCTCCCACCAGACCAGACTCGACCCGGGAATCGAACTCAGGCCCTCCAACTTTTAAAATGCAAATAGTTATGGTAAATTCATTATAAACGCTGTTCAATTATTATTAAATTACAATTTAAAAGAGTAGGCATATGGCGAGTATGTGGGATGTACGACCACCAGACCAGACTCGAGCAGACCAGACCAAAGGGAATCGAACCCACAACCTCCAACTTTATTATGCGACAGCGCACGCACTGTGCCACGGAGGTCGCCAAACCAATTTGATTTGATGTATGAAGAATATCGACACCGGTATTTTTTAATCGAAAACTATTGAACTCTCACCAGAGGTACGATGAACTCTCATTAGGGGTACGGTGGTAATGGCCGCGTCGTGGGCATGACAATTTTACGGTTAAATGACAAGTGACCTTCATCTTCCCAATTACCAGCAATGTCATAAAACTGATGTATTCCACCTTGCAATTTATAATCATTATTAAGTTTAATTTGTGTGCCATTGCTATTATTGATTAGTTATCGTAAGGTAAGTAATTAATGAGAGTTATAAATTATGTAAGCGGTGATAGCCTAATGGTTAGGGCGTCAGCCTCCTAATCAGAGGTCGGCGGTTCGAATCCGGGCACGCATCTCTAACTTTTCGGAGTTATGTGCGTTTTAAAAGAAATAAAATATCACTTGCTTCGACGGTGAAGGAAAACATCGTGAGGATACCTGCACGCCTAAGAGTTCTCCATAATGTTCTCAAAGGCGTGTGAAGTCTGCCAATCCGCTCATGGCCAGCGTGGTGGACTATGGCCAAACCCTTCTCATATTTAGAGGAGACCCGTGCTCTGTAGTGAGGCGGTAATGGGTTGTTCATGATGATGATGATAAATTATACTGTTTATCGATTTAATTAAACGCACTCGCTAGGAATATATTACCAATAACAAATAATATAGTCTTTATTACTCTGCTTCCTTAATATGTAATTCAATGTGTTAATATGTTTTCTATATGTAAATTTGTCTTCTTCTCCAAAGGGACAGTTGAAACAAGTAGGTACACTTAGAAATACAATGAAATCAAAATAGCTTTTACAAAACTATTAAATGCATCTATGAAACATATGAATATGCAATAAATGCTTCATTATTTACTTTATGAGGTAATGGTGATAACTACACTCGCCAACTAAAAACTGATTATTTTCTAGTAGTATGTATATATATATTTAACGTTGTATGTATATATATGTATGTTGTATGTATAAATAAATTGTACTACTGAACGAATCATTATAACTGACTACGATGAGATCTTATATAATTTCCAATCAATTGTATGCGTTTATAACATACAGAGCCGTAAGTCATCACTATGGTCGCTCACTATGGGCCTCATAAGAAGGCTCAGAGTCACTCAACGGGCAATGGAGAGAGCTATGCTTGGAGTATCTCTACGTGATCAAATCAGAAATGAAGAGATACATAGAAGGACCAGAGTTACCGACATAGCTCAGCGAGTTGCGAAGTTGAAGTGGCAATGGGCGGGGCACATAGCTCGGAGAACCGATGGACGTTGGGGTCCCAAGGTGCTGGAATGGAGACCCCGCACCGGTAAACGTACAAAATGAAAGAGAAACGGTAATTTGTAGTAAGCTTAATATTTTGAAAATTACATTCAAAATAGTTATTTTCTTTTACATTTCAACGCTATCCAATATTTGAAGTGAGGACTGAATTTGACCCGATACCGTTCCTTGGCGGCAAGCTGATTTTCTGCAATTTTTTATTATTTTTTTTATTTACACACTACAAGTTAGCCCTTGACTGCTATCTCACCTGGTGGTAAGTGATGATGCTGTCTAGGATGGTAGCGGGCTGACCTGTTAGGACTACCCAAGGTAGGTAATAAGGTAGGTAAACCCACGCCCCTAATTGGTTTCTATGCGACATCGTGCCGGAACGCTTAATTGCTTGGCGACACGTCTTTGTCGGTAGGGTGGTAACTAGCCACGGCCGTAGCCTCCCACCAGACAATTTATTTATATTTTTGGTTATTTGAGCAAAATCAATGAACTCCCTCCCTAATAACAGGCATCCCTACATATTTACCCACCCGCTAAAACCCTCACAAATTAAACAAGGCATCACCAACAGTGGAAACGTGTTCCCTAATTAATTTCTAGCGAGAAAAAAAAATTGAATTTAGGGGTGGAAAATTTTTGTCGAAACTTAAATAAAAATGCAGATAGGTAGAAGTTTGCTAACAAGGGGTGGGCCCCACCTTTGAAGTTCGGGGCGAGGGTGCACCTACTTGGAGATGAAAAATAAGGCAGCCCTCGTGAGGTATCTGATAAGCGGTGAAGCGAAAAGCTCTCGGGCGGGTAGGTATTTGATTAGGTAAATGTACACGGTACAGAGTTCAGGCATTTTTTTTTCAAAGCGATTCACCTAAGATGCACTTGATCTTTGTTTTGTCCTGTTTCCGCTCCTAGCTACTACTTATAGCTTGTATCCGCTTGAAAGTTGGTTATGCCGATTCCTTCGGGAACTTTCTAATTATTAATTACTTAAACTAATTAATTGAATTAGGAAGCTATAACAATTGAAAATTTTCGCCAAATAATTTCCTTCGTAAGTAAATACAGTGTCATTTTAGACAAAAGGTGTCGACATATTTCAAGATACTGTCTTTGAATCATTCCTTCATTCATTGATCAACCCATTACCGGTTCACTGCAGAACACGGGTCTCCTCTCACAATATGAGAAGGGTTTGGCCATAGTCCACCACGCTGGTCATGTGCGGATTGGCAGACTTCACACGCCTTTGAGAACATTATGGAGAACTCTCACGATGTTTTCCTTCAACGTTGAAGCAAGTGATATTTTAAAACGCACATAGGTAACTTCGAAAAGTTAGAGGTGCGTGCCCGGATTCGAACCGCTGACCTCTGATTTGGAGGCTGACGCCCTAACCATTAGGCTATCACTGCTTCAATTCTTGCTATGATTCAAATGCTTCTATCTTTGAATCATATAAAGATAACAACTACTATGGGTAGTCATATTCGTGTTATCTGCATTTTCTTCGCACGCTGTGGTCACATCTCAAATCAATTTAGTTGTTCTTTTTTGCTAGTGTAAAGATTGTAATCAGTTTAGTAACCTAAAAAAAAAAAAAATTAAGTTAAGACTCCATCGTCGCTTAATTTTGAAAATCAAAAACCTAATCGCCTTATTTCCACATAAATTAACACTTAATTCAACTCAAACATTTAATTTAGGGCGCGCCACTTCGCCCCGTGATAAAAAAATGTCACTCAATAATTCTCGACCAATAAAGGCCGCATTAAGATTGTCCGGAAATGGAGTAGAAAAGAAAAGCTATTAAAAACAATCTTCGACAGTCGTTTTCGGGCGTTTTCGGTCGCTCCCGTCTTTTTCAGACGTTTGATGTATAGCGAGGGAAGGTTCGATTATTCAAGGTTTAAAAGAAAATTGTTAGATTTATGTTTGAAAGGGTTTTTTTTAATAAAAATCATCAATCGCTACCTATAACAGTCTATGTTGTCCGAATTTATATATGATCTGTGGTCGAAAAGAATTGGCGCTAATTTGTTTGACAGATGACATCATGGCGGAGTGGTTGGAAGAAGCTGGCGGGAAAATGAAATACAGGCAAAAGCGATGGTAAAAGACATAAATATATGCTACCAAAAATTCGTCAGGATCGTCCGACCTTCTTACAGTTTCCTGAAGTTAGAAAGCATATATTTATAAAAAATGTAAAAACCATTTTTTATCTCATATTTAATTATTAATAGTTTTAAGTTCCTTATTTATAGTGTCCTAAGTTATCCATAAGTTAACATATTATTGAGGTGAATTTTTAGCGAGCTGTCCATCGCGTTCCCATAAACATCAAGTTTCTGGAGGACAGTTATTAAAAGTATTCAAAAACACAGTCTTTTTACTTTCAAATCAAAAATCAAATCAAAAAGAGCTTTATTCACATACACCATACAACAGGCATCTATGAATCGTTCATGTAGAAAATAATATTTATTAAGAGTTCTTTTTAAAAAATTAAAATATCACTTGCTTCAACGGTGAAGGAAAACATCGTGAGGAAACCTGCACGTCTGAGAGTTCTCCATAATGTTCTCAAAGGCGTGTGAAGTCTGCCAATCCGCATATGGCCAGCGTGGTGGACTATGGCCAAACCCTTCTCATATTGAGAGGAGACCCGTGCTCTGTAGTGAGCCGGTAATGGGTTGTTCATGATGATGATGATGATGAAGAGTTCTTAGAATTAGAAAATAGTTTTTATTTATGTTTGAGTTAGAGAAATGACTTATAGATTCAAGACTTGCACTCTATACCTTTCGCGCGATCTATTATGCGATGTTGTCGTTATGAATTGACTAATTAGATGATAACCCTATTAGTTGTTGTTAAAAAGGTTATAAAATGATATACTGACTGACTAACTAAACAGTTCACAGACTTATCAACCGAAAATACACAAAGATCACTATTATAACGTAGGCATAAGATATTGCAGTCATAGGCGATGAGAAAGGCTGTTTTAAAATCAACCCCTAATAAGACAAAAGAGTGTGTTGGAATTTTTATGTAACTCTTTAAATTTTGAAATCAGCGAACGAAAACAACGTTCTAAACGTGGGCAAACCGCACGAAATAACTAGTATAATCTTGTACGTCCAAGTCCAGTATTTAAAAGTAGTATGTTATGAAACAAATCTATAAATTAATGTATTTTTTTCGTGACTTTGCAACGCATACCGGATACCGGCAGTACCGTTATAAAACATTTTGAAATGTCTGTCTTTCACACGTTTATATAGCCATTGCCACTGAGACCCCAATTTTAAGCGTTAGAATCACTGTATGTAATACATAAATAGGTTTTTTGCATTAGGGATGGTTTTCTATCACCCTTCGATATTCTAACACCCCCACAGTAACCGCACGTGCGACACGCGACCTCGTCAAACATGGTGGATCAGTTGAAATAGATCAATAACATTCATTAATGGTTCCATGAAGATATCTCTTCAACTTGATTAGAGAGTGTAAAATATAATGCAATTTAAGAATGCTTAAAATACTGTTAAACAACAACTGTGCTATTGATTGCGATTGAAAAAAGGATTTATTTTTTACTCTGTTAATCTATTTGTAATCAACAGCGTACAAAATTATTTTTACAAACTTAATCTAGGTTTTACATAAAGCCCCAAAATACTAATTAAAATAAATTATAATAACAGAATAGACTTAAAAAAATATTATAATTATTAACAAGTAAAAGATTAATATTTTTTTAGACATTGTGGAATCTGTGTGCAATATATTTTTAGCGCAAATCATGATTTAAATCTTTATTACTGTTTCATTTCATTTTATCAATCGGTTTCATTACTTTTATTTTGACATTTCGTAAGTTTTAAAGTGACATTATTATTTTTTTATAGATTCTTCTTGCACGATTTTAGTTTAGTTAAGGCTACACTTTTAATCTTAAGATCTTTATATAAATGTACCACTTTACTGCAATAAAAAAATTTTATCTGATTTGAATAAAACATGTGGAAATGTTGCATTTCTTTTCAAGTGCATAATGAATATAAATGTATTCATAATTAAACGTTTAAAAACACGTCTTAAATAAATAATTTTTCATTAAAAGTTACTTACTATTTTACATGTTTTTGCGGTACAAATAGGCCTACATATAACAGCGTCTCCTGCGTTACAAAAGCCTTGAATATCTCTTCCAAAGTTTCTTTCCCACCTAACTAAAAAACTTATAGGTCTAAAGGTGGGTTTCGAGGTTTAACACTAATAAGCAATAAGCATCGAGACAAAAATCAATGATTTTCGATATTCTTAGTAAGTATTTATATAACTTGTAATGGAGGAGTATAATTTAATTCATCGTCATCACTAGGCCTATTTGGTTTGAAGACTTTTCTTTCTCCAAAAAAACAAGTCGAATTAACTTACAAGAGAACTTAAAACTAATCAACTTTCACAAGAAATTAAATTAAATACGTAAGAAATTTTGCCAGTACATGTAATTGTTTTTTAAGAAATACAAATAACCGCTTTAATCATCAATGCTTAAAACAATCGATTATATTAAAAATAAATATAAAAAATAACTCATTCTGGCGACATCGACGGCGCTTCAAGTTTTATTTTATCACAAATACTTCATTTTATTTCATTAATTAATTATTTGAAAATTAAATGATAATGATAACAACATAGGTACTGTGATGACGATAGATAATCATTATCATCATCATGATCAACCCATTTCCGGCTCACTACAGAGCACGGTTCTCCTCTCAATATGAGAAGGGTTTGGCCATAGTCCACCACACTGGCCATGTGTGGATTGGCAGACTTCACACGCCTTTGAGAACATTATGGAAAACTCTCAGGCGTGCAGGTTTCCTTAAGATGTTTTCCTTCACCGTTGAAGCAAGTGATATTTTAAGTGCTTAAAAACGCACATAACTCCGAAAAGTTATAGGTGCGTGCCCGGGTTCGAACCGCCGATCTCTGATTAGGAGGCTGATATCCTAACCACTAAGATATCGCAGCTTATGATAATGAGGTAGATAATGGCAAAATATTTTTATCTCTAGCGCGAGGCGTTAGTTCTCAGTAAACCACTAGATTTGTGGGTTATTTAATAAAAAAAGTAGACTCTTTACTTCCCAAGATCCCTAAAATAAAATTTACAAGTACCTAATCCTCTAATGAACATGCAAACGCTTTATTTATATTCAAATTCGATAGCCGCTGCAGTAATGGGGCCCTTTGGAAAAATCCACCCCCACCCGAGATATTTATTAAAAATGTATCAGGACATACCCTGTGTAGGGTTTCAAAGTGAAGGGATTCGTTAAAGAAAATGAACTTTTCATCCAAGGCGGGCAGGGTCTTTATTACGTACAGTCCAGTGTAAAAGCGGTAATGTTAAACATTTACTATTGATGCTATGATTTATTTATTTACGTCTAATTAGACGGCAGTACCACTTACACTAACAAGATGGTAAAGTACAAAGATTAACTACTATTTAAAAATAAAAATATATATTTTTTTTGTGGACTGACTCTTAGCTGTGCTAACCTTATTGGTTGCGACGGCGTAACCGGGCTGTTTGGCGAGCTTCGGAAAGAAGCTCTGCCAGAAGAAATTTTGAGCCCTAGGGTTCGAAGAAACTAAGGGAACGTCTGCCTAAGGACGCCTCCTGTGAGGCCGAACCTCGGCTTAGGCGACGTTTGGGATAACGGGGTGTCGGACGGTGAGAATATACATAAATCTATCAACAATATTGAGATTCTATAGAATTAACATTTGAGAGGTTATGAGAATATTAGTAATTATCCAACAAACAATAAATTATGAAGTTTTAATTCCATATCCATAATTGTCATATTTGGTTCTAATGAGTGAGATATAAATCGATTTGTTTATCAAAAACTTTCTTTGCACACTTGACGACCTTCGTGGCGCACCGTGTAAGCTGTGGCATTATGAAGTTGGAGATACTGCGATTCCCGCTCGAGTTTGATCTGGTGGGAGGCTTCAGCCGTGGTCACTTACTACCCCACCGACAAAGACCATCAAGAGATATAGCGTAGTCGCTTGGAAACTGATTAGGAGTATGGGTTTAACATACTACTAACAGGTTAGCCCGCTACCGTCTTTGACTGCATCTTCACTTAACAGGTGAGGTAACTCAAGTCAAGGTCAAGGGCTAAATTGTAGTATAATAACAAAAAAAATTGTACAGTAGTGAGCCGGCAATAGGTTGATCATGATGATGAAAAAAACTTAAGAATCTATTCTGCTGTACAGATTTCGTGCACCTTTCAAGCGTTTAATATTAACGAAATATGCAAGAATGTATACTTAACGAAAGTAAAACTTAAAGAATCTATACTTCTGTATAGATTTTTTCGTTGATATTAAGCAGTTGAAGCAGTTTTTAATATCTACGAAGTATGCAAAAATATAGATTTAACCGGAGTGTCAGCGACTGTACGCAGTCCTTATAAGCTATCCCCCTACGAGATGAAGTTTTTTCCTCAAATCAGATGCACTCCCCCAGCTAGGTATTATCGAGTTTATTAACACACTATATACTTGCAATGCACACAAAAATCACCCTTACATCAATAGTTACGAGAGTATTCGCAAAAAATATACCATGAACAAGGCTTTACGGTTGGTTTGCTTCATTGATTACTCATTACTGCGTAATATTTTTCGTCGGCCATGTTTAATAATAAATTGTGCAACGAGACGTACGAGAATTTTCGGATAGGTTGCTATGAAATTTATATTTTATTTTCGCGTTGGCTAACCTATATTTCGGGAATTATTTTATAAACTAAACCATACAATCTTCTACTTCTTTATAATATGCAATTGAATAAAGTGTTAAAATAACTGTTTGTATCTACTAAGCTTACAAATAATTAAAATTAACAGTGAGAAAGGATCTGCCCTTATTTTCTAATATATATCTATGTGTACTTATATGATTATGTAAAAGAGACTTTAGGTGAGCAAATATTTAAATATTTAAGGTTTTGCTAAAGTACACATAAATAATTAAACAGATCTACGAATATATACCCTTTACGCTAATCAGTCATGATCAACCCATTACCGGCTCACTACAGAGCACGGGTCTACTCTCAATATGAGAAGGGTTTTGCCATAGTCCACCACGCTGGCCATGTGCGGATTGGCAGACTTCACACGCCTTTGAGAACATTATGGAGAACTCTCAGGCGTGCAGGTTTCCTCACGATGTTTTCCTTCACCGTTGAAGCAAGTGATATTTTTTTTTTTTTAAACGCACATAACTCCGAAAAGTTAGAGGTGCGTGCCCGGATTCGAACCGCCGACCTCTGATTAGGAGGCTAACGACCTAACCACTAGGTTATCACTGCTTCTAACGCTAATATACGTCTCTTATTAATATTTGAATTGGACTAATTAGGGAAGTAGAATTCTCCTCTCTCCTCACCAAGCAACTCCTGCTCAGGTTAGTGGGTTCAGGAAATGAGCTTCAACTAGAACCGATTAATATTGTATTGGCGAATGATTTTCACCGTCGGCTAAAATGATTTAGAAGGAAAAAACTATAGGCCAATTCATTAGACCAGCTCCGGTCTAGTCAGTTACGTTTCAACAATCTTTTGTTTTCCAGAGATAAATACTATAACATGCATCACTGATATGTAAGCTATATCGGGGTATAGTAATGTCAAATATAGGTTTAGTGACTAATCAGTTGCAACCCGCTGGGAATGTACCTGCATGTTTTGCAGAATCAACGCTATATGGTATAGCCATCTCCAAAATACCACCTAACTTTGTACCAATAATCATTTGGGCGATGACGCGGGGCTGAGGCAAGGCTTCGGTCTAATGACGACGGATGACGTCCGCCAAAAACACAAACATAAACTACATCAATATCGGTGAAGCATTTACTGAGATTGAAAAAAATAATTAAAATATCACTTGCTTCAACGGTGAAGGAAAACATCGCGAGGAAACCTGCACGTCTGAGAGTTCTCCATAATGTTCTCAAAGGCGTATGAAGTCTGCCAATCCGCACATGGCCAGCGTGGTGGACTATGGCCAAACCCTTCTCATATTGAGAGGAGACCCGTGTTCTGCAATGAACCGGTAGTGGGTTGATACATGAATGAAATTATTTATGTTAAAGATTTATTATAATTAGAAAAAGCAGCAGAACTTCCAACGCTAATATCCGGAGTATGGGTTTACTGATTGCATCATCACTTACCACCCGGTGTGATTGCCATTCACAAGTTAATATAATAAAAAGAAATTAATCCATATTTTGCACACACTGTCTCCTTGTAATAACATTTCATCCGGATTTAACAAACCGAAGACATAAAGTAATTTATTTAATAACTAGGTACGTAATAAAATACCTAAGAGTCACTTAAATAGGTGATTTCAGATTGGTATCACCGGCCACTGTAATTACGCATTCTAGTTTAATATGTTAAAAAAATATATAATATAATCTCTTCAATAATCGCAATTGCACCAAACCATAACCAACGGAATATCAAAACACATCTGTTCGCCAACCCATAACTAAGCCGTAAGAGAAACAAAAATAACTGCCGGTTCCGAAAAAAAAAAACAAAAGGCGACTCTATAATGCAATGTAACATAACAGCAAAGTCCGAACAGCGAAATGGGGTCAATGATTCCCACAAAGAATTAAAAAAAAAAAATTGAATGCAACTCTGCATATTACACCTTATTTTGCAAAGACAAAGAAATCTCGATGTACCTTCACATCTGTTCTACGGCGCGGAGTCTAACCCTTCCGTTGCATTGTTTATCGCGATGGTAAAAATACTGAAAACGCATCACAATGGCGTGCGTTGACACAATTATGCAACCCTTCGTACTTCCCCGATGGCTAAAACAAAAAAAGTGATTGTTAGAAGGAACAGGTTTTTATTATCATTAGAAAGGGTAAAGTGAGATGTAAACTAGTGAAGTGTTTCATTCGGGGCGATAGGGTTGAGACGTGCGACAGAATAAAAATAGTCAACTTTCTTTAAAAAATAAAAAAAACAATCGGTGTCTATTAAATACTACTAAAACTAAAATTTTGAACAATTTATTACTAATTAAGATTAAGTCATGTAGGAATACATTTCAATACATTACTCATATTAATCAATAGAATAAAAATAGCCAAATTAAAAAAAAAAATATATATATATATATATATATATATTTTTAAAAACGTCACGCAGGAATAGATTTCAATATATTACTCATATTATTTTTTTTCACGAACCACAGAAACTATTACGTAAAGAGTGTAAAACAAACAATCTATGCATGCATTGTATTTTATGAAAACATTTTCTCGAAGCCGATTCCAAGTATAAAGGTTATACCACAAGAAGTTTCGCTATGCAATTTTTTATAGCTTGACCAAAAATTGTGAATTCACGCTAAAATACCCGAAATCATCTAATTTTCTACATATTTATATACTAAGTTCATATATTGCGCCGTTACCCTTTTTTTCAAAGACTTTCCCCAAGGGTGGTCTGGAATAGCTTGCTTAAGGAATAAGCCCATGTCCCATGTTGTTGTTTAATAATTATTTGTGTGCAATAAAGAGTAGATATCTTTATATTTACATCTTCAGTCTTTGTTAGTCTTTAACACTCCTACTGGTAACAATCGGTACTTAACAACAAAATAATAATTAGAAGTCAAATTCAAATAATCTTTATTCAAATAGTCCTTTACAAGGCACTTGACGCGTCAATAATTTACATAGTAGTGATTCGATGGTGATAACTACATTCGTAAACTTAAAACTAAAGCTGTGAGGGTTCCAAACGCGCCCCGGTCTAAGAAGAAGCCCACAACAAACTTAGCCGGCTTTTTTTCCAATATCATAATCTCACATAATCAGTAACAAATTATAGTACCTATCGATCAATTAGAAAGTTAAAATATTACTCTCATTAATATAAATACATTAATTGTTAAAAATAGAAAAATATGTAAAAGGGGAAGTGTCAACCCTAAAGCATTCAGTATTTTAATTACGCCTTCCTCTCTCCCAAGCTCCTCGAAGATATTGTCCCGCCTATAATTTATTCATACAATTCATTAGAAATTATTCCAAACTAGCAACGCATGCAAATGCGACGAAATTAAAAACATAGACAATAATATTTTTTTTCTTTTTAAGATTGTGTCATTGCCACCGTTCCCACCGAACGGGATTTAACGATTTTACCTTTTGAATTCACGACTGGATGTCGTTATAATAATATTTTTTTTATTGTTAAAACTATGAACTGTTCATAGTTTTAATGCATAGGAAACATGTTTTACGATGTTTTATTGTATACGTAACTTGATTCTATCTGGTTTTTTGTCATACTAGCTTCGTTTGTACGTATACATTTTTTTTTATTTACCACAAGTTAGCCCTTGACTGCATCTCACCTGATGGCAAGTGATGATGCGGTCTAAGATGGTAGCGGGCTAACCTGTTGGGGGTATGGTAAACTCATACTCCTAATTGGTTTCTACACAACATCGTGCCGGAACGCTAAATCGCTTGGCGACACGTCTTTGTCGGTAGGGTGGTAACTAGCCACGGCCGAAGCCTCCCACCAGACCAGACTCGAGCCGGGAATCGAACCCAGGACCTCCAACTTTAAAATGCAACAGCGCACGCACTGCGCCACGGAGGTCGTTTTCCGGTGAAATGGGGTTTGTGGATAAATTGTAAATAATAATTTTATTGGCAAGACAATGTTATGTCTTAGATATAGTTTGCTTTTTTTATTCCACTACAAGTCTAGCCTTGACGGCAATCTCACCTGGTGGTAAGTGTTGATCCACTCTAACATAGAAGGATACTAATCATCATCATCACCATCATGATCAACCCATTACCAGCTCACTACAGAGCACGGGTCTCTTCTCAATATGAGAAGGGTTAAGCCATAGGTAGTCCACCACGCTGGCCATGTGCGGATTGGCAGACTTCTCACGCCTTAGGATACTAATACTACCTACTAATTGGTTTCTTCTAGATTTCTGGCTGGAACCCTAAATTGCTTAGCGACACGTCTTTGGTGATAGGCTGGAAACTAGCTACGGCCGAAGCTTCTCAACAGACAAGACTCGAGCCACGTACCGAACCCAGAACCTCCAATTTTGTAATGCAAAAGCGCACTCCACGAAGGGCGTCAAAACGTTGTTTAAAAGCATGCTATTTGTAAACAATTTAGTAGGATAACAAAAAAAACCCTGGCTAAGTTTGTTATGGGTTTCTTCTTACACCTGGGCGCGATTTGAACCCTCTTAGCTTCAGTTTTAAGTTATCGAGTGTAGTTATCACCATCACTTCACGAATTGAAATAATGAAATGAATGATTCATAGATGCCTGTAATAGGTTTATGTGAGTAAAACTATTTTTGATTTTGATTTTTGATTTTGAAAAGTCAAATTGCACGTCAAACTATAAGGTACGCGGCTCTTGTTATGCTCAATAAAATTCACTTCACGAATTGAAATAATGAAATGAAAGATTCATAGATGCCTGTAATAGGTTTATGTGAATAAAGCTATTTTTGATTTTGAAAAGTCAAATTGCACGTCAAACTATAAGGTACGCGGCTCATGTTATGCTCAATAAAATTGCGTTAATCATCGGCGCGCCTACGGTGTCGAGTGTTCATTAACTGTCCCCCCAGACGGACAGTAAATTCAGAAGTTTATTCTAACACAGCTAATGAACCGTGATGGACCAGGTGTTTTAAATGAAGCGTAATCGACGGCCTTATCCGGACATCTGCATATTGCATAAGTTAGGAATAGAATTTTCGCAATTGATCGTCTAAACATAGATAGCAGGCAGCTGCCGGCGTTAGCTATAATCGCAAAGCCATTACTTACTAAAAAGTAAGTTGACATATTAATGCTATAAAAATTATCTCGTACGCAAGTTGTATGCAAACGATCTTATAAACGGGAGGTATCTAGTTCGATTACCAGCCAGGATTATCAAGGAATTTCATCATCATCATCATCATCATGATCAACCCATTGCCGGCTCACTACAGAGCATGGGTCTCCTCTCAATATGAGAAGGGTTCGGCCATAGTCCGCCGCGCTGGCCGTGTGCGGATTCGCAGACTTCACACGCCTTTGAGAACATTATGGAGAACTCTCAGGCGTGCTGGTTTCCTCACGATGTTTTCCTTCACCGTTGAAGCAAGTGATATTTTAATTGCTTAAAACGCACGTAACTCCGAAAAGTTAGTGGTGCGTGACGAATGTCCCGGATCGAACCCCCGACCTCTGATTAAGAGGCGGACGCCCTAACCACACACACACTATCACAGCTTATGTATGTAGTCTAGTATAACTTAATAAGTTGACCTTGACGGTAAACTCACCTGGTTGTAAGTGATGATGCAGCCTTAGATGATAGCGTGGCTAAATTTTACGTGTACGGTAAATACCATACTCATAAGTGGTCTCGCGATTCGTCTTTGTCGGTAGGGTGGTAACTAGCCACGGCCGAGGCCTCCCACTAGACCAGGTCGCTACAATCAGCTAGTTACACCTAATCATTGAAAATATCCTTAAGCCCGTCTACTTATTAACTAATAGCTCTAATTTACTCTAGTAATATTTCCCATCGATCAACTTTTATCCAACGACAGGCTTCTAATTAGATCATAGAGCAATTCCTTTGAAATTGATTGTCCAGTAGATAACAGTGCAAACTCGATGGCATTTTTAAACTACAGTAATATCTGTCTAATACTAACCTTACAGAGTATAATTTACATGACGTTTTTATTCCATCTCACAAACGTCAACCCAATTTATATGTCCAATGCCATATTATTGGGTTGACGTTAATTGTTTGTTATAGCAATAGTAATAAAAAGGTGCTTCCAAGTAAATAATACAATCGGTGTATTAAGAAACATCCTATGCGAAGTGTGTGTGAGTGACGGAAATATATTCCTACTAGCTGTTGCCCGCGACTTCGTCTGCGTAGAATTGCTGATTTACCGTGAGATTGAGGTTTCCCGTGCGGCCAATGCCCTGCTTCAGAATGTAAGCTACAGGCAAATGTCAAATTGCAGATTTCCGTGTCTCTAAATTAAAAAACATAGGACTTTCATACAAACTTCAAACCCCTATTTTAACCCTTCGGGGTAGATTTGGATGAAAAAAATTCTAACCTTATACTTACGCCCTAAAAGAAATCTATTTTCAAGCTTGTAGACTTCATAATAAAAAAATTAACAAAAACTATCATCCCCCATTATACCACAATTAACAGGTAATATTTAAAAAAAAAATAATGTTCTTGTTTTTTATTTTTTATTATTAATCTTAATGCAATTTTTTGCGATTTTTTTCATAAAAACTTCCAACCCCTATTTTACCCCCTTAGGGGTGGAATTTCCAAATATCCTTATATAGATATAAATATAAATGTTTCGCTTAGCTGATCGTTTTTTTTATCACTTGCAATCTGCAATGAATTTGATGTAAGTACTTACTAAGTATAGAAGAAGCAGGCAACACATTTTGAATAATAGGGTAGAATTTTTTTTTCACGCATTTGCAATCCTATAAATGCTTGAACATCTCCTTGGTATGGAGAAGGATATTTGGAACACGGAAAAAACAAGCAAAATTATACCTTTTAGTTTTGTCTGTTGGTCAGCGAACGGTATTTGTGTACTGGGAAACACATACGTGGATGATCAAAATACGAATATATTATGCCAGATGTTAAATTTTCAATTAATATTAATCACATGATACCAATATCCCGTACAAGCAAATTTTGGGTACGGATTTATTTACCATTATTACTATTGATTTAAAAGAATTAATCTAGCCATTCAAAGGTAGTAGCCGCTGCCAGTATCTTCGAAACCTTGCCTAAAGGGACTGCTTTTAATAATATATTTTAGTTATAATGTTATATATTTATTAACTTTTTAAGATTTTTAGTTTTAAATTAATCTAAGATTTATTTTAAGTTATTTATCACTATATTAAAATCAAAAATAGAAACGGCAAACTTCAGTTTTAGTATGTATTATAGATATAAATGAGTGGCTATTTTAACTAAGCTTTAGCGAATCGACCAAAACCCTGAAATGAATACCTGAATAATTGATATGTATGGGATGTTTTTAATTATTACCACTACCAAGAGTTTTAAACTGCAGTTAATTTGAACTGAAATAAGACTTTGAAACCTGACTAGACCTTTATTTTAAAATAATCTGACTTTGTTTTTAACTGGATCTGTCCGAATTCAGTACTCATCATCTTATAAAAGAGCGTAGTTGGTATTAGTAAGCATTGTACTTTCCATCAGTTAAGACGGCAGCCAAGCGCCCACTTGTCATCCCTAAAAACAAGCGTTTAGTGCAAAAACAAGCGAATCATTGGATAGGTAAACCTAACAGCTGCCACCTATTACACATATGCTGATATCGGATATTTGCTAGCTATAACTATTATACCTGCATTCAGCCTGTAGACTATGCAAATACAACAGATGCCCCAGAAACTTTTTTTATATAAATCCATGTCATCTTCATCATGATCAACCCATTGCCAGCTCATTACAGAGCATGGGTCTCTTCTAAATATAATAAGGGTTTGGCCATAGTCCACCACGCTGGCCGTGTGCGGATTGGCAGACTTCACACGCCTTCGAGAACATTTCGGAGAACTCTCAGACGTGCAGGTTTCCTCACGATGTTTTCCTTCACCGTTGAAGCAAGTTATATTTTAATTGCTTAAAGGCACATAAATCCGTAAAGTTACAGGTGCGTGCCCGAAATCGAACCCCGGACCTCTGATCAGGAGGCGGACGTCCTAACCACAAGGCTATTACAGCATTTTATCACAGTCGAAATACTAGTTATTGATCGAGATTGAGTTGAATTGTATCGATTCGGGACGATCGTCTTCAAGCTTGTACCATAGGCGACAGGGAAGTGCGCTAATCCACCTAACCTGGAATTGTCATTGAAGACATTTGCATTTTAAGTACCCAATAAAATATAGCCAGCGGTGCGGGAATAATTTGCGATTGGCAATGCCTTTTCACTGGTGTCATTTGCATTTTTAGTGCGGATAAAAATATTCAAGGACGGCCCTTGCGGTGGTCTACGATTAACTTTAACTATATTAATATTTGGATAATAGTAGAGAAGTAAACAAGTCATTGTACAAAAGTCCACGATGAAAAAAATCATCATCATCATCATCATGATCAACCCATTACCTACAGAGCACGGGTCTTCTCTCAATATGAGAAGGGTTTGGCCATAGTCCACCACGCTGGCCATGTGCGGATTGGCAGACTTTACACGCCTTTGAGAACATTATGGAGAACTCTCCAGCGTGCAGGTTTCCTCGCGATGTTTTCCTTCACCGTTGAAGCAACTGATATTTTAAATTTTTAAAACCGCACATAACTCCGAAAAGTTAGAGGTGCGTGTCCGGATTCGAACCGCCGACCTCTGATTAGGAGGCCGACGTCCTAACCACTAGGCTATCACCGCTTCAAAAGAAAAAAAATAATTTGTTATAATCCCAAATAAACGTACCTTAAAGTGACCTGTTAAGGATTTTGAAATGATTGCATAGTGATAGAATCAAAATATTGAAGGATTAAGATCATTAAAAATAGCAACTCCTGTGCTTTATTGACAGCCGTGATAATAGCTTTTTTTTGCCTCTAGTCGCCAACTATATAATGTACTGAATAGACTATACCCTCTCAAACACGCAGACTTGTAAAGTTATGCATAGTAAATAGTTGTGGAATGTAAATGCATAGTTTTCTTAATGTGTGTTTTAAGCGAGCATCTTCTGGGTCTTCTTTATATCTTCAATCTTCTTAATATTTTTATTGACGTATTTTGGAAGATTTATTTCGTGTTGCGTGATGTCGATGAATTTTTTTTTTTTGTTTTATAAGTGACATGTTTAATGTTTATTTTTTTTAGAATATTTTTTTTTTATCCACTACAGGTTAGCTTTTGACGGCAGCCTCATCTGATGGTAAGTAATGATGCAGTCTAACATGATAGCTGGCTAACCTGTTAGGGGTATTTTAAACCCATACTCCTAATTGGTTTCTACGCGACATCGTGCCGGAACGCTAAATCGCTAGCGACACGTCTTTGTCGGTAGGGTGGTAACAAGCCACGGCCGAAGCCAGGAATTGAACCCAGGACCTCCAACTTTATAATGTGACCGCGCGCGCGCTGCGCCACGGAGGTCGTCAAATTTATTTAGTTTATTTATTTTATGTCACCTTACATTACAGCACTTTAAATTCGATATTGAAGTTATACTAATGTAAAGCTTTAAAACTATCATTCACTTACACATACTTGGGTGTAACAAATAGGCCACGTTCCACCGTCCGACCCCCCCGTTATCCCAAACGTCGCCTAAGCCAAGGTTCGGCCTCAAAGGAGGCGCCCTTAGGCAGTCGTTCCCTTAGTTTCTTCGAGCCCTAGAGCTCAAAATTTTTTCTGGCAAACAACCCGGTTACGCTGTGGCAACCAATAGCGTTAGTACAGATAGACAGTCCGAAAAAAAATAGGCCACACTGCTGTCCTTGTGAGTTCACTCAAAGATCAACCAAAAACTCACTCTTTTCGGCTATGAGATTAAGGCTGTTGAGAGCACGTGTCAGCGACGCCTTGAGCAAGTAGGTACACCACAAGGTAAGGTAAGCGGTGGACGGTTAATGTCCTGGCACATCTAGTATTATAGTCTTTAATCTATGACCGTTCTAAGTTTAGAACTGCCGTTAGAACCTATGGCCTGTTATATGCAAACGTTAGACGTTTTTATGCCGCGATCAGTTCTACTTAATTGCACACGCTTCCCCCAAACGCGACGGTAGTGAAACACATGTTATATGATAAAAAAAAAAACTAACATTATAGTTATAAACTACCCATAAAGACTGTTTTGTTTTATAACCTTGTTTTTAACCTAAGTAAACGTGAAGGATTACTTTGTTTGTTGTATATATTTGGTAGCGGTGATAGCCTAGTGGTTAGGGCGTCAGCCTCCTAATCAGAGGTCGGCGGTTCGAATCCAGGCACGCTTCTCTAACTTTTCGGAGTTATGTGCGTTTTAAAAAAATTAAAATATCACTCGCTTCAACGGTGAAGGAAAACATCGTGAGGAAACCTGCACGCCTGAGAGTTCTCCATAATGTACTCAAAGGGGTGTGAAGTCTGCCAATCTGTATATGGCCAGCGTGGTGGACTATGGCCAAACGCTTCTCATATTGAGAGGAGACCCGTGCTCTGTAGTGAGCCGGTAATGGGTTGTTCATGATGATGATGATGATATATTTAGTGTTTTGGAATCAGCTGCAGGTTTGATGTGAATTGTTGTAATTTGAATTAAAAGTTTTATTAAATTTCATTTACATAGAAAAATTGGGTACGCAAAACTCAGTAAGAATAACAACCGCGTCAAGAAATTCGCAGTATCCGATTTTTTGTTTTTTTTTACTTGTTTTTTAATGCAGATATCTTTACTTTTTTAATGTCAAGTCATTTTAGTTTAGAAAGATATTTTTTGGGTGTCTTTTTAATATTGTTAAAACATACTTTATAATGAAATATTTTTTAAGACAGACAAATGACAAAAAATAGTTTATAAACCACATATTAGTTGTGGAAAGAAATACATACGAAAGGCTTGTATCCAGAAGTCGACTTCTGTCGATTTGTAATGTTAGATATTATAATAGAGATCGATAAATTATAATATTAGATCAAGAAATCAGGCCATTACTCAGTGGTTTCACACGTGAAGAAACCACTGTTTCTAGTTCCAAAAAAATTAAACGAGAACAATTAACAAAACATTAAATTCTTAATTGTTATTGTTCTATTAAATATAATATTTTAAGTAATAATTCTTTCACCAATGGAAAGCTACGTTATCCAAAAAGTAACATTATGTAAGTAAACTAATATTACTTTGTATTTCCGTATTCCCACAGAAATGTGAACTACGCTGGTACAAGGTACAACCTGACATGACTGATTTATCAACGCACAGCACAAACCTCCGGATAGATCAGAACCAAAATAGGCATACCGATAGCTTTAAAATACTAGACGTCCGCAAATCATTCAAAATTTGTAAATCTGAAAATTCGGAAGTTATTGACACTCAAAATAGAGATACACTGAAAAAAAATATTGCTGCTAACAAAATATTTTCATTCAGTTAGTAAATCTATGCATAGGGGAACATAAAGCTTTGTTACTAGCAATAAAGCTGACTTTATCACCGATGTCAGGACAGACCATTGTAAAATTAAGTAAGTTATCATTTGTGTCAACGGAATGCCATGTCAGCCTCACCATGATACCTATTAAATTTACAAAGTGTATACCATAATGATAATTTTTACTGAATACATTTTAATCATTTTGACTTTATCGCTAGTAAAATGCATGGTTTATCGACACTATAATTGTCTTATAGGAAATTAACATAAAATACTCAAACGAGTGAAATTCTCGTTCGTTGCACAAACTTTTTTGTCAACGTAGTTTTACATAAAACACGTGGCGTGTTAAGTCTGTCACCACCTTTATATACTCAGGTGCCATAAAGTCTTGGGATATACGCAAACTGGCCGAGCGGCACGCCACCAGGCGTGTTGCGTGTAATTACAATAAAATGTTAATTTATGTATTTTCCCCGCGGACGTTTCGGTATATTATGTAGATAAGTACACCGCACCCGCGGTTATTTGCGTCATTTATGTATTTTTAGTAGTTTAAAGGCACTGTTTAAGGCAAAAATCCACGTTCCAACGTTCAGGGGAATGAAGGGAAGAGGGTTATCCTTTAAAATGATATAAGGTATTTTATATACGTGTAGTTATTGTGTCTAACCACAGAAAGGTATGCATAGTAATTACCTAGCCTACTAAAAAACTAAAAAAAAATGTACTAAAATATATATATACTACAAGTTAGCCCTTGACGGCATCTGACGTGGTAGTGATAATGCAGTCTAAGAGTCAGGCTAACTTGTTAAGGGTATGGTAGAGCCGTACTCCTAATTGGTGTCTACGTGACATCATGTCGGAGCGCTAAATCGCTTGGCGACACGCCTTCGACGGTAGGGTGGTAACTAGCCACGGTTGAAGCCTCCCGCTAGACCAGACTCGAGCCAGGAATCGAACACAGGACCTTCCACTTAATAATGCAACAGCGCGCGAGTCTCGCCACGAAGGTCGCCAAAATGTATATAGTAGTATCTTCTTCAAATTAATAAAGATTTTTTTCTACCTATTGTGTTTTATCGTCATTGTATCTAAACAGAAGACGTCAAGAAACTGCCACATCATCATCATCATGATCAACCCATTGCCGGCTCACTACACAGCACGGGTTTCCTCTCAATATGAGAAGGAGTTGGCCATAGTTCGCCACGCTGGCCATGTGCGGATTCACACTGTCACATATTTAACAATTAAATGCCTGTACCATTCGACCATGCACATTATTCTAATTAATGCATTCAGCGTGTCATAAAGTTAGTACACTTTAATACGCTTAATTGTGGCATGAAGAGCAAAAAATGCTTGATCAACGAAACTACATCTGTGTGTTTCAGTGTCTCTTTAAAACACATTTGGTTCGAATTAACATTCACTTAGCGTGAGCGTGGTCGGGTCACTTGTTGACCTGACCCGAGTCACGCGATGTCAGGCGGCCATCTTGAAAACATTAAAAACACTGAGTAATTCCTCGCGTCGCTGTCACAAGTGGGTACATTGGTACACGATGCATGTGTACCTCAGATCCAAATATAATGAATGCTATACAAAATAAAATGAAATCAAACCAATACTAGTTTTATACATCTATTTAGCGTTCATATAACATATTCACCGTTGAAGCAAGTGATATTTTAATCGCTTAAAAACGCACATAACTCCGAAAAGTTAGATGCGTGCCCGGATTCAAACCCTATTTGATATATAAAACTCAAAACTAAATAGCATTGATTAGTTTACTATATATCTAATAGACTATTCAAGGCAAATATATATAGGGTAATTCCGGGGGAGATGACCGTACGGGAGAGATGGCCAATAGAAAAAAGTTCAAGAAATTATTCATAGATGGCACTATTTTAAATTTAGTTCGATTCGTTTTGGCACGGGCAACAAGTGGTAGTGAATTTTTTTGCGAAAAAATTACGAAAAGGTGAGTAATTTGACTTTGTTTTTTTATAATACGTTAGATTTAAACTAAGGGGTTGACATATCAAGGGGTAATAAAAAAGTAATGAAAGTTTTGTCTGTATTTATGCTTTCATTATGAAGTAAACAACTTTCTCGTGTTCTAAACCTCAAAATTAACTGCAAAATTGAGAAGTTGCTTTTAATAAGTAATGTGGCCATCTCACCCAGATAATCGGGAAAGATGGCCATAGTATTTATAGGAGACATAGCCATAAAAATAAGTGTCCTAATTTAAATTTATTTTTAAAATTGAATATCTTCTTCAGATGCCCAACCAATGCATATGGAAAGCGACTGCTGTCAGAGGAGCCTGGAGTGAAGAAAACTTAAAAATGCGATGGCAGAAGTACGAAGTGGGCAGATGCAAGTTTATAGGGTTATTTGATTACCATATTCCTAGAAAACATTAGAAAGAAGGTTAAAACAAAACAACTACACAAAAAAGGGACCTATGAGACCATCATCAACCTTTGGTGCAGCCAACGAAAAAGACTAAGCAAACATATTAAAGAGAAGCAGTCGAAAGGCTTTCCATTGTCTGTTGATGATTTAAGAAGAATTTCATTCAAGTTTGCTGAGCAATTAGGATTAAAACACAGATTCAATATGAAATCTGAGAAGGCAGGCTATAATTGGGTGCAAATGTTTTTGAAAAGGAATTCCGATATTTCATTAAGGAAATCAGAAGGGGTGTCATATGCTAGAAATCAAGGGATGAATAAAGCTTAAAATGCGTATTTTGAATGCAATATTTGCATGTTCTGAGTGCATGAAAACTGCACCGAGTTTGAGGACATGTGTTCTTACTGCGGTAATAATGAAAAAAAGAATTTAAAAGATCTCAAGGGCACAGGGAAAGGCAAAAAAAGTTCTGGCCATCTCTCCCCTATAACTATGGCCATCACTCCCGGGCACTCTGGGAGAGATGGCCAGTCCTAGTTTTTTTTTTAAGTAAAAAATTTCAATGTTTTCGTTCTTCAAAGTTATTTATCAAACATTAATTAATAAGAATAATAAATTAAGATTATGTTGAATATGAATTCATTGTTTTATTCATCATAATTCCTGCACAATATAGTCTTAAAGTAACTAGGGCCATCTCCCCCGGAATTACCCTATATATATTCATAAAAAAAACAGCTAAGTTTGTTGTGGGCGTTACGTTAGTTTTACGTTACCGAATGTAATTACCATACGAATATATTATCATCATGATCAACCCATTACCGGCTCACTACAGAGCACGGGTCCTCTCAATATGAGAAGGGTTTGGCCATAGTCCACCACGCTGGCCATGTGCGGATTGGCAGACAACACACGCCTTTGAGCCTTTTTATGGAGAACACTAAGGCGTGCAGGTTTCCTCACGATGTTTTCCTGCACCGTTGAAGCAAGTGATATTTTGATTGCTCAAAAACGCGCATTACTCCGAAAAGTTAGAGGTGCGTTCCGGGTTCGAACCCGACCTCTGATTAAGAGGTGGACGTAACTTCTTTATATCTAATAGAATAAATAAATATGTTCTAATAGTTATAGATGGATAATGTGCAGATAAGTTAAAATGCTAAAATGCATGTTGTGTTCACATAATTTATTTCGCAGAAAATAAATATGTCTATAGTTTCAAATGTTATGATCTCATTACCTAACTATTCCTTGTTTACATGTGTTGAAATATTTATCACAATGTTATACATATGTATAATATTGACATTTCTGAATGACATTAGTTTTTACGCCTATAACTTATACAGTATCCATCTACTGTTTATTATTCTTGCTATTGAATTGTTAAAGAACATTGTAGTATACAGTTTAGTTTGTTTTGCATTAGCTACTATAATTTCTAGTAAAATATCCACTGACGTATAACTTACTTACTTACTTACTTACTCGATATCCTGTTTTATGAGTTTTTGCGTCGTGTTCAATGGTTTGTGACTGGGTAATACATCAAGTTCTTCAGTCAATTCGTGCTATTTCTTACTTGTGCATGTTAATTTTAATATTTTCAAAAATATTTGTTATCCGTTACTCTTTTTAATTAATGACGTGACGGAAGCCGGTGCAGTTGCGCCTTAATCATGTATCTAATAAAAACGATTTGATTTATATGCATTATTTATTACTTTTATTTTTTATTTGTTTTTGCACGAAGAAGTGGATCATCACGATCAACCCATTATCGGCTTACTACAGAGCACGGGCCCCCTCTCATTATGAGAAGGGTTTGGCCATAGTCTACCACGCTGGCCATGTGCAGACTTCACACGCCTTTAAGAACATTATGGAGAACTCTCAGGCATGCAGGTTTCCTCACGATGTTGTCCTTCACCGTTGAAGCAAGTGACATTGTAATTGCTTAAAAACGCACATAACTCCGAAAAGTTAGAGGTGCGTGCCCGGGTTCGAACCCCGACCTTGGATTAGGAGGCGGACGTCCTAACCACTAGGCTATCACAGCTTAAGAAGTGAATAAAACGAACTTAAAAATAAGTGATTAAGAGAGAAATGGCAAGTCAAGGCAAGGTTTATTTTTTACTAGAGATTTATTTCAGCTTCCCTCGAATGTGAGGTGGAACAGCCTCTTTGGTTAGTGGTAAGCGGGCTTGACTACGTTTCGATTCTTTGTCGGGACAAAACTATATATGAGGTTTTTGTCAATAAATTCCCAGTAATAACCAAGAGCCGCCGAGAGCACGTCAAGAAGATATTATTATTACTTGCATTATTTAGCCTGCACGCCTGAGAGTTCTCCATAATATTCTCAAAGGCGTGTGAAGTCTGCCAATCCGCACATGGCCAGCGCGGTGGACTATGGCGAATCCCTTATCATATTGGGAGGAAACTCGTGCACTGCGGTGAGCCGGCAATGGGTTGATCATAATAATCAATAACAATCTTTAAAGCATGTCAGCTCTCAATGAAACAAATAGAGTAAAAACTAAATAAAGTCAGATAAAAATCTAAATTTCGGTTAAAGCTTAAAAAACGACAAAAAAACCTCGACCTCTTTTGTGCCAAAATACAGACATTCATTGCGCGGTACACGTTTTGATACGTCAGTATTAAATCAAAATGTATCAAAAGGATTTTAGTCAAATTTCACACCATTGTTTCTTAGCATGGGGCGCGGACTTCTCTATGGCGAATTGTAAATGTCAATGAGTTTTTTTTTAATTAAAATCGAGCATGGCGTCATTTTTCATGCATCGCCTGCTATCTGATTTACCTGACGGTGGCTTTTGTTTTTTTTTTCACCGTTATTGTTTAGAGTGCAAGGGGTTACGAATGCATACTGATTTGGTGTACCAGTTGTAGCTTGTTAAAAATATATCATTTGAATTACCTACTGCTTTCATCACAAAAAGTTTTATAAAAAAGTTTAAAAAAAAAATGGCAGTAGTTTATGGTTCAGTAAAATTAAAATGTTAGGTGTATCGCATCCTAAGAGTTGTTATAGTAATCGCTAAAATTTTTAGTTTTTTTTTAATATATTATATCGCATAGTTATTGACTCTAACATTTTTTCGCTTTGAGGATATAAAATTAATTTAAAAAATTAAAATATATTAAAATTTGTTTCATTTATATCATTCTAGTACAGGTCTCTATGAAGCGTTGATATATTGTAATAAAAACATTCGTTAACTTAAAGACTTAAGGTGTTTTTAGCACCATCTCACATACTCAATAATTAATTAAAATTAGTTATAAAGTTAGAGCAATTCACACCCAACCTTATGTAATCTTATGTATCAAAATAGGAGTTTTCTATAAAGCTAAGTTAAACTTATAGAGAGATTTCAGAGATTTGAGTCCTTACACTCTATAAGTTACTAATTTTGTGCAGACTATTAAACGATTATTAAACTGCAAGTTGATTTTTACTTCTAATATCTAGTGTGTTAAAATCCATAATTTTTCATAAAAGGCCTCAAGTTTAGCAGTCTATCGCAATACGGCTCTGGATTCTAGCACTTTTGAGACTACAACCCCATCGCTCATGCGTCCTAATAAAGAAATTGAACGGCTTCGAAAAAAACGGATTTGTCTCTTGATCTCTTTGGTCGGACCGAAGTCCACCTCCCTATAATCCCATATATTACTGCGCTTTAACTGGGTTTCCATTACAATCCCCTATATGATTAATTATATTTTTATTTAATTTTCATAATTAATAAAAATGTGATTAAAAAAGTGCCTTTGTATGTTTGTGACTTAAACATTGTGTAACTAACTATTGAACCATTTTTGAACAGAGATAGATGGCCCTACCCTGGATTAACAAGCAGGCTACTTCGTATCCCGGAAAAATAAATGGTTCCCTCGGGATTAGCGAAAAACTGAATTTCCCGTCGATGAGTTACAACTATAGTTTGCCGGAGCAAAATTCCTCTAAATTTAATTTATACGTTGGAAAAGGGAACGGTTATGAAGCATGGTAGGTATAATCTTGAATTACTATTCCACAGGAATATTTAAAATCAAATCAAAACTAGCTATAATTATATAAACCTATTACAGGCATCTATCGTTCATATATATAACATTTTTCATTATTTCTATTAGTGATGTTGATAACTATACTTGCCAACTTAAAACTAAAGCTAAAGAGGGTTCAAATCGCGCCCAGGTCTAAGAAGAAGCCCACAACAAACTTAGCCGGGATTTTGTTTCAATAATAAATTATGGTACCTATGTAAAGACCCTTAACCTACTCGGACGGAGTCACGGGCAACATCAATATACAAGATATTAAAATTTTCGTTAATAAAATACATGATTATTCACTATTTTTGAATCTGTTATTTGAATTTTAATTTTTTTTTTTCTTCTGTAGCAGTAAAATTATCTTATAGATAAATTATTCAAATTGGGATGACATTCTAAAACCATAAATTGTAGCGTTCATAAGAATCAGCACATTAAAAGTTATTGGCTTATACAACAAACATTATTTTTATTTCTATTTCCTCCCGTTGATCGGCACGACTTAATAATTATAAAACAGTTTTAGAACTTTGTTGCTAATATTATTCATAATATTTATTAATCTACGCACTAACCGGCCGGCCATATTGCGTGTTTTATCGCCTAGAACAATTTACATAGCCTGTTTAGAAAAAACAACTAAGTTTAATTCAAATATACACATAATTCACAGACGAAATAAAAAATATAGATAGTAAATAGGCGGTAAAGCCGATTTAAAAGTAACTTTTTACTTACAATTTTCTTTTAAATTTTTTATTAGGGATTTCAATAAAAATTTTGCTATCTCTCTTCGTGAAAAATTTTCATTTAGGTCTTTACAATATTTCCAATATTCTTATACCGAAAATTTTATTATATATAATGTTATATATGCTCTAATTAGCTTTCGTTTATTATCTTTCTTTCTTGCAGTGATTGTCACATATATAAGTACCTAAAGTAAATAGGAAAAAACACATATTGTAATCGAGGCATATGTACACGAAGGCGAAGCTATGGATCTAGTCATAAAATACAATATTTCTTTTACTGGACTGGTTTTCGTGCTCCCTAAGTATCTCCTTCCTGTTATCTTAGTTTGTTGCAGCAATTTAGTGGACCATCTTGGGTGAACGTACTCAACTATAGCAAATTTGATGTTAGTTTAGATAGAAGTCACGGGAGTAAAGAGTAAGTAAAATAACTCTCCTCAGGGGAATAATTTAATAAGATTTTTTATCGCTCGGCTTCGCTTATACACTGCAACGATACTTTTATTTATGTTTCGTCTGCTTTCATGCATCTGAGGAAAACACTGTTAGTAATATTAATAAAGAATAGATGTTGGTTTAATGGGAAAAACGTAATTGTTGTACACTACTTATTAAAGTAAGTTAATTATCCTTTGTGGTATCGTATAATTAGTGCCTATGAGTATGGGCTAACGTGCCTGTCAACGGACAGGCACATTGTAACTTACCAGTATTTATCTATTTCTAGGTGAAGTATACTACTAACATTATAAACGCGAAAATTTGTAAATATATTTGTTCCTCTTTCACGTAAAACTACTGAATGAATTTTTATGCAACTTTCCCAAAGTATAGCTTATAAATCAGTATAACACATAAGTTACAATTTATAAAGATATTGCGTGAATTGTCCAAAATAAGTGTCAAGTGAGTAGGACAAAATCTACCATCTGCGTGTTATTTTTTCAAAATATTAATTTTTTTGTACGCCTCGCTAATATAGGCTAATCGAAATACTAATCCTGCGCAGACGAAGTCGCGGGTACCAGCTAAAGTAGTTATTAAACGACAACGCTGTAACATGAAGTTATATTACTGAATTTTTTGTGAGAGCTCCGTCCATCTTTTTTCTTTAGTCTGGGGTTTTATTTAAATACTCATACAATGTTATATCTAAGTATATACCTACATATACTTGAGTATCGTAAAAAGAAATGGGCATAGGGACGTGTATGTTTTATGACTTATAATTAAGGCTAGGCGCACATTGGCGACTCTTTATGTCGACAGTTTTATTGCCATAGACAAAATAAAGAGCAGACGTGTGTAAACGTTTATTAAAATATTTTCAATTTATTATTTTTTGCCGCACAGAAAATATTAATTTTAAGTGTCGTTTTTTATCTGTTTTGGAATTGCTCTTGACTGAACTTACAATACAAAAAATATATAAATAAATATTATGAAGTCGAAATAAGTGATATAAATTTCATTTTTATCAAATGAGTAAAGTCAGAATCACTATTCTTTTTTCCATGTTTATAGGAACCAGTTCCTTCAAATTGCGAAGGTTCGTGAAGTTTCGTGACTGTCAATCATCATATTGTATAGTCATATTTAATGTATGTGTATGGAGATGTATTTTTTTTTCTCTTTGATAGCTCGATTTCAATTTGAACAGATTTTACCTTTTTTCCCCTACAAGTAGCTGTAGGGAATAAAACTCATCTGGTGGTAAGTGATGATGCAGTCTAAGATGGTAGCGGGCTAACCTGTTAGGGATATGGTACCATACTCCTAATTGGTTTCTACGCGACATCGTGCCGGAACGCTAAATCGCTTGGCGTGGTAACTAGCCGCGGCCGAAGCCTTCCATCAGACCAGATCGAGCTGGGAATCGAACCCAGGACCTCCAACTTTAAAATGCAACAGCGCACGCGCTGCGCCACGGAAGAAGCCTCCCGCCAGACCAGACGTGAGCTTGGAAACAAACAGATACCTCCTATTTTATTTTAGTTACGGCTCACGCATTGAGCCACGGAGATCTTCATAAATTAACTATATTTTATTACATTTTATTTTTCCTTGTATTACTCATTTCAACTATAAATTATACACACACATACAAATATATACATAATAGAATTAATTACAGTATTAGTTGCATGTAGATATTCAGTTTGAACTTTGAATTTATACTTAACTAGCTGTTGCCCGCGACTTCGTCTGCGTAGAATTGCTGATTTCCCTTGAGATTGAGGTTACCCGTTCGGCCAATGCCCTGCTTCAGAAAGTAAGCTACAGGCAAATGTTAAATTGCCGATTTTTGTGTTTCCAAATTATAAACATAGGACTTTCATACAAACTTCAAACCCTTATTTTACCCCCTTAGGGGTGGAATTTCCAAATATCCTTTCTTAGCTGCCATCTCTTAACTATCAACTGCCTACTTGCTAAATTATAGCTTTATACGTACAATAGTTTTTGAGATCTCGTGTTTAATCAGTAAGTATGTATGTAAGTAAGTGACCTTTCGCTTTTATATATATCGATTTAAAATTTCCTTTTGTTAAATCAGTCAATAGAGTACTATTATAATTGGCACAAGATTTGCAATTGTACATAATTTGGAAGCACGTGGTTTTCACTACACAGGGTATCCTAGTGTGGAAGTCAGATCAGCTCTAGTCTAAAACACTAATCTATGAACAATTAATATTGATTATGTTACTGCTCTGTATTGTGTTATGATTTAAGTATTCAAATTATGATTCATCATGATCATCATGATCGACCCATTACCGGCTCACTACAGAGCACGGGTCTCCTCTCAATATGAGAAGGGTTTGGCCATAGTCCACGCTGGCCATGTGCGGATTGGCAGACTTCACGCCTTTGAAAACATTATGGAGAACTCTCAGGTGTGCAGGTTTCCTCACGATATTTTCCTTCACCGTTGAAGCAAGTGATATTTTAAAAAACATAACTCCGAAAGATAGAGGTGCGTGCCCGGATTCAAGCCGCCGACCTCTGACGACCTAACCACTAGGCTATCACCGTTTCGCAAATTATGATTATTAGATATTTATTATTATAATTAAGTCAATCAGAAACATCTACTACCTTTAAAAATAATACCTTACTTTTGACAGATAATTTCAAATAATCAAAATCAAAATTGCGTTTATTAAGCCTGTTAAAATACATATCATCTAAAATCTTGTTTGTAGAAATTGGCTGAATAGGGCGCTGTCTCAGCTTTATGCTGCGTCAAAATTTACTGCAGCGCTGATTTTCAACCATAACCCATAACCCACCCATCACGGAGTGACTGGGAAAGAGCTCGTTTAGTGTGTGAGGATGTGTGCGCTTGCGCATGTGTGCGTGTTTGGTTTTTTTTTACTTTACGCTAAATATATATTTTTCTATCGTATACGTATTTGTAAGTAATCCTGCCTGCAAAATTTGTTGGCTTTAGCAAAAATGCGCTATTTTGATAAGATCTTATTATTTCACAGTTTTTGTGTTTATTGTATTTCTTGAATAATATTTTTTTCATTATGGTGAGTTGGTTTTATTCAACTAGATATCTGCCAATTCAGTCTAAAAATGACTGTCTAGAATGTGAGAATTTCACTTGTGTATTTGATTTTTGATTCCAATAAGAAATTTGTAATATGTGACGACATACATGTTACTCAATACTTTAAAAGTTTGCATTAACAAAGAGCTGAAACTTTAAGCAAGCTTTTAAGCCTTACTAGACTTAACAAACATTTAAAACGCGACATATTATTATTGAAGCTGTGATACTCTAGTGGTTGAGACGTCCGCACGCACCTCTAACTTTTCGGAGTTATGTGCGTTTTTAAGCAATTAAAATATCATTTGATTCAACGGTGAAGAAAAACGTCGTGAGGAAACCTGCACGACTGAGTTCTCCATTCTCAAAGGCGTGTGAAGTCTGCCAATCCGCACATGGCCTGCGTGGTGGACTATGGCTAAACCCTTCTCATATGAGAGGAGACACGAGCTCTGTAGTGAGCCATATTTTAATTATCAGTTAAGATAGACTTGCTAGATAATCTAATCCAATAAAAGACCGATGGCTTGTTCATTAATCATAAAATATTATTTAGCCATTCAAAGGGGGAACGCTGCCAGTATCTTCGGAACCTTGCCTAAAGGGACTCCTTTTAATAATATATTTTAGTTATGATATGTAAATATTTATTTATTTTTTAAGATTTTTAGTTGTAGGTTAATCTAAGTTTTATTTTAAGTTTTATGTAAAATGTTTGATGTATAATAAAAATTTATTTAGTTTAAAAAAAAATCATAAAACCTTGGCTAGTATATTTTCCGGAAGTCTACGTCATCGCAGTCGCCAGTGCGTGTTCCGTCTTGCCTCTAATCGACATAATTGAGTTGGTCGATATGCGGTTATTATTTTTTTCCCCGCGGATCCCTAAAGCCCTCGTCTGCTTAATATTCGCCGCGTATTGCTAATTAATGAGCAATGATGCTAAGGTATTCGTTAACGAGACGTTTGCGACCGCCGTCATTTCATAAGTGAATTCTTTGAATTTTAATTCAGTGGCTGCTAAGGGAGGACATATTGTAGGCTTTAGTGGTTTTTTTTTGATTCACTTTATTGATGCTCCATTACGCGATATAATATACACAAGTGAATATATAAACTGTGATAGCCTAGTGGCTAGGACGCATCCTAATCAGAGGTCGAGGTTTCGAACCCGGGCACGCACCTATAACTATTCAGAGTTATGTCCGTTTTTAAGCAATTAAAATGTCACTTGCTTCAACGGTGAAGGAAAACATCGTGAGGAAACCTGCACGCCTGAGAGTTCTCCATAATGTTCTCAAAGGCGTGTGAAGTCTGCCAATCCGCACATGGCCAGCGTGGTGGACTATGGCCAAATTCTTCTCATATTAAGAAGAGACCCGTGCTCTGTAGTGAGCCAGTAATGGGTTGATCATGACGATGAATATATAAGCTGTGATAGCCTAGTAGCTAGGACGCCTCCTTATCAGAGGTCGGAGGTTCGAACCCGGGCACGCACCTATAAACTATTCGGAGTTATGTGCGTTTTTAAGAAATTAAAATATCACTTGCTTTAACTGTGGAGGAAAACATCGTGAGGAAACCTGCACGCCCCAGTCCTCAAAGTCGTGTGCAGTCTGCTTATCGCACATGGTCAGCGTGGTGGACTATGGCCAAACTGTTCTCATATTGTGAGGAGACCCGTGCTCTGTAGTGAGCCGGGAATGGGTTGGACATGATGAAGATGATAATAACACTGGTGTGGTTCACCCAGGAACTAAAAAGTCTGGGTTCTTTGTCACCATTCCACTACAGATCTGTGAGAGATTGCGAGCGATGGCTTCCTTATACGACGAGCATCCAGTCAAAGCGCACGTAAGGTTTTTTTTTATATATATAGCGAGCAAACGAGCAGGCGGGTCACCTGATGGTAAGTGATTACCGCCGCCCATGAACATTTGCAGCACCAGAGGAACCGCCAATGCGTTGCTGGCCCTTGAGCAATTTGTTTATCCGCCCTTTGAAGATCCCCATATTATAACCATTAGGGAACACAGAAGATGGAAGCTGGTTCCACAATTTGCAGGTACATGGCAGAAATGACCTGGAATAGCGGGTGGTGGAAGAGGACCAGGCATCCAGGTGGTGAGGATGAAATTTGTTTCTGCGACGAAAAGTGCGACTGGAGAACACGGAAGGTGGTTTACTAACCAAGTTTCTGAGACAGACTTCGCACACCTTTGAGAACATTACGGAGAACTCTCAGGCGTGCAGGTTTCCTCACAATGTTTTCCTTCACCGTTAAAGCAAGTGATATTTTAATTGTAAATACAATAATACATATAAGAACCTATATTCTGTTTAAAAATTTAACGGTGAAGTTTCCTTATTTTAGGATTCTTTATTTGCCTTGGGAGTTTCGTAATGCCAATGTCACTCCCGTAACAGATGGAAAACCATGATTTAGTAATTTTAGCACTATAATAATCCTGTTATTTTTTTTAACTCTTGCTCGATATCTTGTTATTATCTACCTACCTAGTACATACTATGTTTTAAACAATATTTAAACAGCGTTAGTAAGATAAATAATACTATATCTATTTAGTTACTCAAGCAAGGTACTCATGCACGTTTTATTTAAACTTAGACAGCGAACTGGCCTATTTTGTGTTTTTTTTTTACCCACTACAAGTTAGCCCTTGACGGCAATCTCACCTGATGGTAAGTGATGATGCAGTCTAATATGTAACGGGTGGGTATGGTAAACCCATACTTTAATTGGTTTCAACGCGACATTGTGCCGGAACACTAAATCGCTTGGCGACACGTCTTTGTCGGTAGAGTGGTAACTAGCCACGGCCGCAGTCTTCCACCAGACCAAACTCGAGCCGGGATTCGAACCCAGGACCTCCAACTTTATAATGCGACAGCACGCTGCACCACGGAGGTCGTCAATGTTGAGGTGGTGTTACCTTATTAGATAGTTAAGTATTTCTTTACGAAAATACATCATCAAAAGAAAATCCACCTCGAACTGACGGTACGGCACGTTATCCCTACCTAAATATTTTCCACACATTCACAAGTTGACATGTTTGTCCCACAACTTTGTTCGAGGTTCAATGGGATTGGAACGGCGGTTCTCACGACGGACGTCCTTACAATGTTGGTACATTCAGCTAAGTAGCTATTATGCGTCGATAATGCGTGTCAGACTATTCAGCGCTTAACCAAAGAACCTTCGAGCTACCTACTTACATGTCGCGGTTAAGTCTTTTATTTCCATTTCGTTGACCCCTTTTCATTCTTTTATTCTACACACCGTCTTCGCCGGCGAGGACGACGTCCCCGCTATCTTACGTCATCCGGATGTGGGCACCATCCACGGCCTCGGAGACGTACGGACCACTCACCGGGCGACCCCCCAGTTATGCCAAACGTCGCCTAAACCGAGGTTCGGCCTCACAGGACGCCATTAGGCAGACGTTCCCTTAGTTTTTTCGAGCCTTAGGGCTCAAAATTATTTCTGGCACTCGCCAAACAGCCATGTTACGCTTTGACAACCAATAGCACAGCTAAAAGACAGTCCGAAAAAAAAACTTTTATTGGGGATGAAAATTTTTTGTATAGGTACTTATAGCCTAGTAGATGTTTACGACGGTCATTTACTTTCTGATTGAAAATCATTTATCATGATTTATAGACTATTTATATTTATGTTAATATACCACAACTGACTAAAGGTATTTTGTCCACGAATATATTAATAGTGGTTCATAATTTTATATGATGAAAATTTATTAGATGTAGGCCTAAATTATATCTATTAAAACACCTTTGAAATGTGGTGTATCTTCAGTGACTATCACCGGTCATATAAAATGAAATCTTTTGCAAAAATGGCGATTACTGAAACATTATGGAATGGTGAGTTATACCAAATAAAAATACGTAAAATTTTTATAAATTTGTTTTTTTTAATTAAAATATTTAGCACTCTTACACGGTGGTATGTGTTTATATCGTCTAAGATCGGCCACCTCAGATCCCTGTTATGGCATGGCATATTAGATATGCCGCAACGTTTAATTGCTTGACAGCACGTCTGTGTTGGTTGGGTGGTAATTAACCTAACCTACCAAACCAGAGAAAATTAATAGATATAAGAAACAAATTGAACAGCGTCCAACACTGTTGAATAACCTATCGGGACTCAGTTATACTTTATTCTACATGTGCTTAGAAAGTAAACCTTGTATCTAGTGGTTACATACATACATGTTATATTATTTTGACATACTTTTTTTAACTCTCTCTTGATATCTTCTAGTGAGAACTGTCTTTTCTACCTACCTAGTACATAAATACTTTGTTTTTTTTTTTTTTAAATCAATATTTAATCAGTTGGAAACCTGCGCTCATAATATAAATAATATTATCTATTTAGTTACTCAAGCGAGGTACTTCGCACTTCGCAATTAGTGACCATTTTTTTTTAGAATAATTAGTTAATAATGTAGATAAATATTAGATTACCTATATTAAATTAATTACCTTACTTTCGACACTGTTTTTGTTCAGCGGTGGATCTAAGCTCTAAATCTCTCTCTCTCTTTTTGCCAAAGTGGAGGATTGGGTTTATCCGTGGGGCAATAAATAACTAGCTACATGGTGATAATGATTGTTATTTCATGCTCAATAGGCACTACACGGGTATTACTAAGGTTGGTAGGACAAAATTAAAATATGTTTCATAATTTAATAGTATGTAAAAATTATCTATCCTCTTTAATATTCATTCATAAACATAAAATAATAATGTTTATATTATCAAATCTTTATAACTAACGCTACCCAAGTTACCTTTGAATAAAAATAACAGAAAATCCTGCCTAGCAACAGGTAACGTCATGGAACGAAAAATATTGTGAACTTTTAGAATAAAAAAGTTGGACCATTTAAAATGCATAGAAATATATAAAATTTCAAGTTGTAGTGAAAGTCTTCGCTAATGGTCGGCCATTTTGAAATTCAACTGCATTGGATTCTTGAAAATGTTATAAAACTACGTCGAAATGTTCTTTTGAATTTTGAGCGCCACTTTTAGTCACGCACACTGACGCAATGTCTGAGAGGGTTGGATGTATATTACGAGTGTCGGTAAAACAGTACACTATGGTTCTACTATTCAATACTAGATGGCGCTGCACTTCCTTCCAAGCTTCATTCGCTTATAACAAATAATATTATATTGTCTTATTGAAAATTTATTTTTATTTTTTACTATTATATCAACTAATTTAAGTTTTAATGTTTAAAGTGTGAAACTTTCTGGAAATATAATAGTTTTGCCATTCGACTCTAGATGGCGGAACAAGTATTACGAATGCGGTCTTGCTAAATAGATACAACAAAATTTATAATATCTAGATGTTACAGAGATAGGCGAATTCGCGCTTAACGCCTTCAGTACGTGACTTTTAAAGTAAACTGTCTCATTTTCTATCCAAATTACCTTTTCACATCTTACTCGTTCCCTTTTACGCATTTATATTCATTTTAACGCGTCCTTTTGAACATGTATAACGGTTGTATTTTCGTTACTTTGTAATAAGTTTTTTGTTTAATACGGAGGCAGGTTTTGTTAAAGTTTTTAGTGTTAAATTGAAATGGATTTCATCAAATGAACAACTTAAAATTATTCTAGTTAGAAAATATTGGCGCTATATATGAACCAACGGGCTACTACACCTAGTCGAAATAACCAGATGTAACTAAACCAAATTGGTCAAGGTTTTGGCCAGAGCGTTAAAGCGTCAAAATTATCAGGAAAATCGCAAATAAGTATGTCATAGACTAATCATGGATCGGGTAAAAAATTGTTTACAATTTATTTTTAGTTCTTACCTCCGAATATCTTATTAGAATGTAAAGCTGTTTAATTTTCTGTTGAGGTGAGATGAGTTATGATATTGTGAATATATGAATTAAGTTTGCTAAATAATATTAATAATTAAAAAGCGGTGATAGCCTAGTGGTTAGGTCGTCAGCCTTCTAATCAGAGGTCGGCGGTTCGAATCCGGGCACGCACCTCTAACTTTTCGGAGTTATGTGCGTTTTTTAAAAACAATTAAAATATCACTTGCTTTAACGGTGAAGGAAAACATCGTGAGGAAACCTGCACGCCAGTTCTCCATAATGTTCTCAAAAGCGTGTGAAGTCTGCCAATCCGCACATGGCTAGCGTGGTGGACTATGGCCAAACCCTTCTCATATTGTGAGGAGACCCGTGCTCTGTAGTGAGCCGGTAATGGATTGATCATGATGATGTTGAATTGAATTCATAGTTCATTAACGAACATTTACAAGGTTTAATAACCATAATTGTTGTGGGGGTGAATTTAAATAAATTTTGACTGATATAGTTCGATAAATTAAATTTGACTGATAAAGTCAAATGGAATTCAAATTGAAAATGTATATAGATAATAATTCCATATAACCCTGTTTGTTAAAACATGCTAGGGTCTAATCGGTTCTATTGTTTTAGTATATATTTTTGTATACAGAAGCGATGCAAGCGTGTCATCTGACGTAAAATGAACCAAATGTTTTCATTGTATTTCCCCCAATCTTCTCTGTAGCGATAATGCGGCCAAATTTTTGTAACACAAACTATAATTTGGCCAAATAGTAATTGCTTATCTTATAGTGTAGGTATAATTCGTATTACAGTCGTATGACATTGAACTATATTGTATGCATATTTAAATCACAGGTAAGTTCGTTGATATGAAATTACGCCTATTATTGCCTGGAAGAGATCAGCACGTAGCGATATGGCCGCTTTTAAAAATTAACTACAATTTAGCGGACTTATTGCTATATCGCTAATGTTAATTTTTTTTTATTCACTAGAAGTTAGCCCTTGACCGATATCTCACCTGGTGGTAAGTGAAGTCTAGGATAGTAGCGGGCTAACCTGTTAGGGATATGGTAAGCCCACACACCTAATTGGTTTCTACTCGACATCGAGCCGAAACGCTAAATCGCTTTGCGACACGCCGTTGTCGGTAGGGTGGTAAAAAGCCACGGCCGAAGCCTCCCACCAGCCAATGTCAATTGATTTTTTGTTATTTTATTTTTTCTTTAATATGCTGTATTTATTCTTCATTTAAAATCTGTATTCTTTCTATTTTTTAAATAATTATTTTATGAGCTGTCACGCATTTCCTGTTTTCGTTATAATTAAAATAATAAATGTAATTAATAAATTTCAGTAGGTAGGTACTCATTCCAAGTTTGTTATTAAAACATTAATTAAAGATTTTAATTACACTAATGCAAGAGGTTTAATTACACAAATTAAACACGCTCCTGTGTATGGAACACGTGTTAAGCTTTGTACTTAAGCGGCTTAGTTTTTTTTAATGTTTTAAAAAATATTTGCTTACAGGAGCTTGCTGTGCTAGCTTGTCATTTTAAAAACCTTTTTTTTTTAAACAACCCCACCTTTTCGATGTGATATTCCGGCCAAATTGTATAGATGCAAGTACCTATATCGTTGCGTTACATCGCAAGTACCTAGATCCCTAATAAAACACCAGAATGCAAAATTCAAATTCAAATTCAAAATAAACTTTATTCAAATAGTCCTTAAAAAGACACTTTTGACACGTCAATAATTTACATAGTAGTTATTTCATAGTGATAACTATATCCGTTACCTTAAAACTAAAGCTATGAGGGTTCCAAACGCGCCCCGGTCTAAGAAGAAACCCACAACAAACTTAGCCGGGGTTTATATTTTTCGTTATCACCATCTCACATAATGAATAATAAACTATAGTACCTATGGAGATAGAGCAATTCACACCCAAGCTTTTTTATCGTTTATGTAATCCTTAATATCGTAATATGATTTTTCTATAATACAAACTTTCGTTTTATAAAAACTTTGAACTTATTGATAGATATCTCCAAGATATCATAGGTAGTTTATTATAAAATAAAATACAATTTCCTTTGAATGAGTTACTAATTTTGTGCAGCCTACTAAACGGTACTACAAGTTTACTTTTACTTCTGATGTTCAGTGCGTTACAGTCCATTTTTTTTCTTGATTATAATTAGTATAGTACTTAATTGTAATTAGTATGTACTTATTTATAAAATGGGGTAGTCTAAACTATTGATTTGTATTATTGTAAATTGTATTACAGTAATTTTAAATCAAATTTCAGGGTCAAAACTAATTCCTAACAAATCAATAGTTGTCATGAGCTATATCGAAAGCCGTCACAAATTTCAATGTCACCTCTAGGACACATGACTCTGTGACAGTAAAGGTCCAATGTGTAAGTGCTTTTACTTAAAAAAAAAACTATCCAACCTTTTCCGCGACCCCTGATTTATTTTTTGCGGCTCCTCATCTCCCTTTCTAACGAATAGTTCTCTTTCACTCTCAATTGTTAGAACAAGCCCCGCCCTTTTTGTAGCTGGGGGCATTATTCATTCGTTTTTTAAATTGTGCTCATCCGTTGTACTGCGCAGGAGTCGATTCGGTTGCCAAAGAGAATGCGTAAAACTTATTGTGAATGTTTGAAACATGAAGTTAAGTTGTAGTACAGTATTTTAGGGGTCTACGAGTTATGGTAGCTTGGTACTTATAAAATACCCTGCATATAAGCTTGTTATGATGGCGAGATTACTAAGTTCCTCGTGTGTAAAATGGTAGACGCGTCAACAATCAACAAACAATCATCACGTAAGGAAAAAACGTTACCCCCCCTCCATGCGTGTCGTTCGGTTCTGAATGTATAATTCTAACTGTCTAGTGCTGGCCGCCATACTTACTAACACAATTCTCGATTTAAAAATTGTCTTTTTCTCCGGTGGCAGATTAATATACAGAACTTAGATTCTTATCGATCCTCCTTACGTGTTGGTTTACTTCATTTCAAATAAAATCAAAAATAGCTTTATTTATATAAACCTATTACAGGCATCTATGAATCGTTCATATATATCACATTTTCCATTATTTCTATTAGTGATGAAAGCTAAGAGGGTTCAAATTGCGCCCAGGTATGAGAAGAAACCCACAATATAAGAAACCTCGTGCAAAATAAACGTGGCTTTAGGATAACGTTTTTCCCAGATTTCTCCAAGCCCCAGGACTCACTGGTACCCCTTCCACACTTTCTATCGCTGTTACGCATGGTAAAAAAGTTAGTTCCCTTGAAGACTTATGCATGAAGTTATGCATCATGAGGAAACCTGCACGCCTGAGAATTCTCCGTAATGTTCTCAAAGGCGTGGGAAGTCTGCCAATCCGCACATGGCCAGCGTGGTGGACTATGGCCAAATCCTTCTCATATTGAGAGGAGACCCGTGCTTTGTAGTGAGCCGGTAATGGGTTGATCATGTTGATGATAAATAGGTTTTCTGGTGGGAGGCTTCGGCCGTGGCTAGTTACCACCCTACCGACAAAGACGTGTCGCCAAGCGATTTTAGCGTTCCGGCACGATATCGCGTAGAAACCAATTTGGAGCGTGGGATTACCATACTCCTAACAGGTTAGCCCGCTACCATCCTAGACTACATCATCACTTACCACCAGGTGAGATAGCCGTCAAGGGCTAACTTGTAGTGTATAAAAAAAAAGAGGTTTTAATTATTCACCACGCGATTCACCTACTGCGTACAAACAACAAACAAGTTTATCTTTTTTCATATCTTACAGATTCCATTAAAATCGGAACAATGCCTAACCGCTTACCTACTAGTTGCAAAGTATATATGTATATATGTATGCCTACTCCCATTATATACCCACCTATTTACATATAAACTGTTTGTGTGGAGTCACCTCCGTGAAGATGGTTACACTGGATAGCAATGCCTCACTTAATTGTACGTACCTACGCACTTTAAATACGTAGCGGGTAATTACTGCTTTAATTAGATTTTGTCTTGTAACCGCTATATGTCGAGCCAGTAAAAAAGGGCGTAGTAACGTAAAATAGAAAACATTTTTTTTAAGGAAGAAGTTCATGATTTCTACTGGATTATATAAAATAAGACACCAACCGATACCGCCAGTTAAAAAGGCGTAGTAACGTAAAACATACCACACTTTTTTAAAGAAAAACAGGATTTCTACTGGATTATACAAAATATGAAGCTGTGATAGCCTAGTGGCTAGGACGTCCGCCTCCTAATTAGAGGTCGGAGGTTCGAACCCGAACGCACCACTAACTTTTCGGAGTTATGTGCGTTTTTAAGCAATTAAAATATCACTTGCTTCAACGGCGAAGGAAAACATCGCGAGGAGACCTGCACGCCTGAGTTTTAGTTTGAGTTTCAGAGCTTATAATATTCTCAAAGGCGTGTGAAGTCTGCCAATCCGCACATGGCAGCTTGTTGGACTATGGCCAAACCCTTCTCATATTGAGAGGAGACCCGTGCTCTGTAATGAGCTGGCAATGGGTTGATCATGATGATGATGATGATGATGATGATGATATAAAATATGATACCAGCCGATATCGAAGCTGTTAAGTTTTCAAAACCTTGTTACTATACACTGGATATACTTCAATCCGACACCCCAACCCTCTCGTAGTTGCGGCTTCTTTTTACTGCCCCGACCTAAGCGCTCCTCTACGACAGAGGAGACCTAAACATATCCTTCATGACCCTGACGATCAGATGACTACTGACAACATACTCGTACCACCTACCACACAATCATACGCTACACACCGTTTTGACCGGCGAAGACGAGGTCCCCGCTATCTTACGTCATCCGTACGTGGGCTCCATCCACGGCCTCGGATACGTACGGACCGACCACTCACCGTCCGAACCCCCGTTATCTCAAACGTCGCCTAAGCCGAGGTTCGGCCTCACAGGAGGCGCCCTTAGGCAGACGTTCCCTTAGTTTATTCGAGCCCTAGGGCTCAAAATTTCTTCTTGCAGAGCCTCTTACCCAAAGCTCGCCAAACAGCCCGGTTACGCTGTGGCAACCAATAGGGTTAGCACAGCTAACAGTCAGTTCGAAAAAAAAAACTGGGTATTTGGTACGAAGCATTTCCAATGGTAAACCCATTCAAAATATATACCGTTTAACTTTGAATTAAACTTTATTATGCCTAGCGGAGCATTCCTAACATTGCGTGGAATCGAACCCGCTATCTAATAACATATTATGCGGTCCGCGGCCAGGTTATCAAGGTTCAATACATCTAACCATAAATCTGGCGACAATTAGGTATAAATCAGCGTTCGGTTAGTTTTAACTGTAAAGTTATATGGTGATACGCAATTTATAGATTATGTCATTTAGGTATAGATATCTCGGGCCATCTAGACCTAAGCTTAGGTTACAAGTTATGATTATGCAAATCTAGTCTAGCCTTTGAGCGTTTTTAACTATATTATTTAATCACGATACATTTCCTCTCATTATATTTTATTGTATAATTATATGCCATGGCCAATACATATTTAAAAATTTAATGTATGTCCATAGAAATATTAAAAAATTCAATAAAAAATCATCATACATCAGAAGTAAAAATTAACTAGTGTTGCACGCTACTAGACTACAAAAATTTTGAATTGAATTTTCAAAATAATCTATATCTCTATATAAAATAAAGTCGTGTTAGTTACACTATTTATAACTAAAGAACGGCTGAACCGATTTTGTTGAAAATTGGCGGGGAGGTAGCTTAGAATCAGGAGGCGGATATAGGATACTTTTTATCCCGTTAAATTTCCCGCGGGATTTAAGGGAAACTGAATTATACGTCAGTGAACCATAACTATAGTTGCAGCTTGCCACATAAATTATAAGTTTTTAGAAACCGCTAATCTACGCGGACGAAGACGCGGACATTGACTAGTAGCCAATAAAATAAACCACACGAATTGACATGAATAAAAAAGAGCTTGTTGTAGGACGAAAATAAGAAGATTACAAATTGTGGAATATGAAAGAAATCCTACGGTATAAAAGTGATTATAACTCGGTCACTAGTTAGTTGATATACTTTAAAAAAAAAACAAGATCGCATATAGCATTGTCTTAGCGCGCATTTTAGATGTCACAACCTACAATACATAAGTCCTTTAGAATTAATCTGGTCGCACATTACGTGACGCGTTATTAGCGTCTACCGGAAATACGTCATAATCACTATTTCTCAATGCGAATGGACTCTAATAACTTTTTCAGGTTACATCGATATTCGCCCGGGAAAGGGTTAAAAGGGTTTCTACATTATTTTATTAAATAAAAAATTACCTATGGAAATTTTGGAGATGTCTATCAATAAGTTATATATTCATTAAATTTAAGATAATAGAAAAATCCTGTTACGGTTTTAATGATTATTTAAACGATAAAAAAACGTAAGCCAAAAAAAATTATGAATTTGAGATGGTGATAACAAAAAAACCTGGCAAAATTTGTTCTAGGGTGCTCTTCATAGACCTGACCGCGATTGGAACCCTCTTAGCTTTAGTTTTAGATTGACTAATGTAGTTATCACCATCACCTCACAAATTAAAGTATGAAAAAAATATTGTATATGAACGATTCATAGATGCCTGTAATAAGTTTACATTTTTTTATACACCACACTAACTTGTACCTTACGGTTACCTCGACGGCTATCTCACCTGGTGGTAAGTGATGATCTAGGATGGTAGCGGGCTAACCTGTTACGGGTGTGGTAAACCCACACTCCTAACTGGTTTCTACGCGCAATCGTGCCGGAACGCTAAATCGCTTTGCGACACGTCTTTGTCGGTAGGGTGGTAACTGCCACTTCCAAAGCCACCAGACCAGACTCGAGCCGGGAATCGAACCCAGGACATACGATTAAGGCAGTTTAGGACACTGTGTTGCGTACTTACCTTAGGTTACCTAGCCCATCCGATTGACCGATAAGCGTCACACTTAAACCCTTTATGACGCAGGGTTATATGCTCAGAGATAAATCTCGGGTATTTTATGTGCGCTGTTAAGTTAACTACTAAATACTAAGTAGGTATTAAAACGTTTCTTATGTTTGTGATGCGGAGATTTAATAAAACACGGCGGTTAAATTTTACGCCAATGTCATGATGTTACAAAGTTAGGTTTATGACGTTTTATAAATAAACGCGTTATCTAGATGGGTGTTGTAAAGTGAAATATTATACTGCTCGAGAAGTGCTATCAACTTTGACACCTTTTGAAACTAGACAAGGACAATCAAGTTTCATATCACAAATTGCGGTCACAGGTGAAGAAAGACTTGTTTTAATAGACTAGATTTTAAAAAGTAACAACTAAGTTTTTAAGTAAAATAAAAAAAAGGTTTTGCTCCTATGCTATCTGTAATATATGTAATAAGTATGTAGTATGTATGTAGATAAGCATGGATAAGAAAATACTTGCATAATAAAAAAAATATGCAAATAAATATGTCGGCGCGAAGAAGTTATTAACTTTATTCAGCGGCGCCAAAACCTCAAGAATTCAATGATTACCCACATTTTAACTATTGATGATTTTGCTAACACAATTTAGACAGTAACAATCAATTTCGTACAAGCATGCTTTGTGTTATAAATACGGGTGGTCGATGCCTTTCCCGGATTCTCTAGCTCGAGACGTCGTACTGTTCGGACCTCTAAGTTATTATCGCAATAAAAGTGTAAACCGGCAAGTTGTGGTTTTAATTACTATGAGCGAAAGTAAACAAAATCGTGACGTCAGCAATGCTGATGTCACCCTTACAAAAAAACAACTCGGACCCTCTTGACACGACAAATATATATTTCAGTTAAACGAATATATTAACTATAAGATTTTTATTTTATTGCTCTACGCAAAGCTAACTTTTAGATAAAAAATGGTATCATCATCATTTTCAACCCATTGGTGGCTCACTATAGAGGGGTTACCTCTCAATATGAGAAGGGTTTGGCCATAGTCCATTACGCGGGCCATTTAAAAGCGAGTGATATTTTAATTGCTTATAAATGCACATAACTCCGAAAAGTGACAGGTACGTGCCCGAGATCGAGCCCAGCGACCTCTGATTAGGAGGCGGCCGTCCTAACCACTAGGCTAACAGAGCTTCTGTATTTACCAGTTCTAACAGTAAAGTAAAATATTTAAAAGAAAATTATGTATATAGTTTACCGAAAATAAGAAGTAAGAGCGAGAAACGTCAGTTCAAAGTGAATTTCGGCTCGAGTCTGGTCTGGTGGGAGGCTTCGGCCCTGGCTAGTTACCACCCAACCGACAAAGACGCCAAGCGATTTAGCGTTCCGGCACGATGTAGTGTAGAAACCAATTAGGAGTATAAGTTTGCCATACCCTAACAGATTGAAAGATGAGATGCCGTCAAGGGCTAACTTGTGGTGCATATAAATATATATATACTAGCTGTTGTCCGCTACTTCGTCTGCGTAGAATTGAATCAGAAAGTAAGCTACAGGCAAATGTCAAATTGCCTATTTTTGTGTTTCTAAATTAAAAAACTTAGGACTTTCATACAAACTTCAAACCTCTATTTTACCCCCTTAGGGGTGGAATTTTCAAATATCCTTTCTTAACATCTCTTAACTATAAACTACCTATTTGCTAAATTATAGCTTTATACGTACAATACTTTTTGAGATCTCATGTTTAATCAGTAAGTATGAAAGTATGTAAGTGACCTTTCACTTTTATATATATAGATATATCTGTAATCTACTGTTTAATGGTAATTGCATACATATAGACGAAGACTAAACGCTTCTCCCTATACTCAATACGTTGAGGCATGAAAGCATAGCAAAATATAATTTCTCGACACCATGACTTCCCTCCAAAATACCCTTTAGAACGTGTCCGCCGTGCGAATTGCCTCAAATTTCCAATTCCGCGATACGAATACAGAATTCGCGTTCATTCAACCCAACGCCAAGTCAAATAAGACGAAACTTACACGTTACATGACATCAAATCATAAGAAGTCATTAGGCATTCGAGCGAAGGGGTCGCCAATACGAAAGTGCCTCCCGTATAGGTACGAACGGGCCCGTTTGATAATGCCACCTCCGCGCGATAACCTGCTTTATCTGTGGAAATTAGGATTGACATTTGTCTGTGGCGCGTCAAAGACAATTGTTTATATGTCATTGTCTGTGTTTAAGCGATTTGAGTTCTTTTGCGCGCGATTTTAAGGTGGTATTTCGCGTGTGAGTGGAACAGTCAACAAAAACACACGAGAGCGAAAAAAGCGGGCATCTTTTTGCGTCATTCCCTCGCCTCCCCTAAGCCGGGGGGTGAAGAAAAATCCGCGCGGCGGTTGGGGGGTGAATGGGGGAGGGGTGCAGTAGTTTTTCGTTGGAATCACGCGTTCGCGACACGGTCCGTATTGATTTTCCAGCACATGCTTACGTTCAGGTGGTGTGCTTGCTTTTTTAAAGATATGTTTATGTTTTTCTTTCACTTGTGCATTTAGGATAGGTTTAAGTACTAACATAGGTTTAGATGTATTACTAACACTCTATGGACCGTGTCCGAAATAAATAATTATTATGGCGGCTGTTAATAATATTTCTGCCTCATTACTTTGCTTGTTCTAATTTCAACGCACATTTGCAAAGCTTGAGGTTGGTGAAACTACGTCCGACTCCCCCGTTAACCCAAACGTCGCCTAAGCCGAGGTTCGGCTTCAAAGGCGCCCTTAGGCAGACGTTCCCTTAGTTTCTTCGAGCCCTAGAACTCAAAATTACTTCTAGCAATGCGTCTTTCCGAAGCTCACCAAACAGCCCGGTTACGCTGTGGCAACCAATAGGGTTAGCACAGCTAATAGACAGTCCGCAAAAAAAGCAAGTGATCTAGAAAATCCTTATTGATTGCTTAGTATTTTCTAGATAGTAAAAGGTAGGCTCGGAAAAAAGGGTGCGAATTAGTCATAATGTTTTTGACGTCACCTTATGTAATTGTTTTACGTCACATAATGCGGTAAAATTCCGTTTCGATCATAACGAATGAGTTCGACGTTTCGACTAAATAGTATCGGAGGACATTTAAATGAGAGAGTTTGAAGTTGTCTCTCAATAAATATATAGTCATAATATAGTACTAATTCATTACAAGGGATTACCTTATTATATTACTTCTTATTAGCCCAGTGCCCGTTTGGTACCCTCATAGCTTTAGTTTTATGGTCGTGAATCATTACCCTTGTTTAAAAAAAAAATTACGGATGGAGATCCAGCCACATTTTCACCTTTATGGTAAATCTATACTACAATTTGGTTTGTAAGTGAAATGGTGGCTTAATCGCTTGGCAATACAATTGTCGGTAGGCCTCTCACCTAAACAGGCGCAAACCGGGAATCGAACCCAGGACCTACAACCTTTTGACGACCTCTGTGGTGCAGCGCGAGTCTGGTCTGGTGGAAAGCTTCGGCCGTGGCTAGATAGATAGATAGATAGATAGTAATACTCTTTATTGCACACTACAAACATGAATTCAAAATAACTAAAACAAAAAATTAAATAAAAAACAAACATAATGCGCAAAGGCGGTCTTATCGCTAAAAGCGATCTCCTCCAGACAACCTTTTGTGAAAGGAAACTAACTTTTGGCTAGTTACCACCCTACCGACGAAGTCGTGTCACCAAGCGATTTAGCGTTCCGGCACGATGTCGCGTAGAAACCAATTAGGAGTATGGCTTTACCATAACCTAACAGGTTAGCCCGCTACCATCCTAGACTGACTGCATCATCACTAACCAGGTGAGATAGCCGACAAGGATTAACTTTGTAGTGTACAAAAATCCATGCTAATCAATCTTTGTCGGTAGGGTGGCAACTAGCCACGGCCGAAGCCTCCCACCAGACCAGACTAGAACTGGGAATCGAACCCAAGACCTCCAACTTTATAATGCGAGTTTATCAAAAGTCTTTTTAAAAAATAACATTAATTATATTACACTAGGATTAAAATGAAACGATACGATTGGATTTTGTAAGACAACCGTCTGGATTGGGATATGGATGTAGACTAACTTGAGATTGCATGTAAGGAGATAGCTTGGAAGGAGAGGAAAGCAGAGTCAGGGCTTACTCAGCAAATAGGCGAGGAATGGGAGCCTATAACAGCACGCACTGCGCCACGGAGGTCGGCTAAACTAAGTGAGTCAAAAGTAATGCGTACGGATAAAGGCGCCAGAGCACCGCACCGGTCCGCGTCGAATCGCACGCAAACAGCGCTCGGAACCAATCGGAATGACAATAAGATGCTAATCTTCGCCACCTTTGAGTCATTTGCATAATATTTGCGAACGGATTAACGCTATTAAGGGTATATTTAGGATATACAGCACCGGTTCTAACGGAATTTAGGAACGGAGCACGGTAAAACGACTACCGCATGCCGAGCGAGAGATGTTTTTTTCCCTAGTGCTGGAAAAGCTTTTTGTTTACTCCCGTATCTTGGGCAACCTAATCTGGCTGATGGAAATAGTTATGTTAAAAAATTTAAATTCTGTTACCGTCTGATGTACTAAGTATATTATCGTAAAGCACTGACCTCCATTCATGTAATTCTAGTTAAATATATAATGAATAGAAGCAGGCGTTACTTTACGGAAGTCCATGATAAACAATAAACAGCAAGTATAATTTGCTATATTCCGCCGACAACCGGGAGATTTGTATAATATAACACCACACCAAATCTTCCACTAGAACCTTGCTACTATACTTGCTGTTTATTGTTTAGTTAAATATATCTCCGATGGTCATAATACAAAATAACGTCCCCGACGGGGCTAAACGCACTCGTTTTTATTTGTAAAATGTCTATTAGCATAGATATGACGTCACAGCTTACGGCATAACTCCCCCCTTTGCACTCATGTCCGCTTTATGCCAACTGTACTAACAACTTTGATTTATCATTTCGTTTCCTAATCAACTTTTTACTCTAGTAATTTAATCGTGACCAGATGACACTGTCAATTCAGGATGATAATATACGTCACGGTAATTAATATGCGTGGATTACTTTAGCGAATTTTTTCACTCCAGACATTTTACATAAAAATACACCAAGAAAAGCTCTTTTCTGCTGTGGAAAGAGGTTTTTTATGAATGATTGAATGTATACACCTTTATTATACACCACAAGATAGGAAAAATAACAGAAAATATCACAAAAACAGTATACAATTTGGCGGACTTATCACTACCCAGCGATCGCTTCCAGACAACTAAAGATGTAAAAGACATATATACAGAAAGTGGAAGGCGGTGCAATAATACATATACATAAATATATCTCTATATTGATATACGAATAAATATACATACTACATAACAAAATTAAAATTATATTAATTTCTTAAATGAGTGATCTCGATTTTATTACGCTCTTAAAGAACCAAGTGGGTTATCAAAATGCCCAGCCTAACTGCGTGTCACTATCAATCTGCTGATGTTAAGGTACATTATAACAACACTCTAAATCATGAAGCATAACTTTCATGCTGTTATTACTAATTTGACACATCTCTTGAACCTCGAAAGCACAATCGAATGAAAGCCTTACAGATTCACTTATACAGTGGTTTGTTGCGTGGCAGGTTCACCGCACGTTTGTACGCGAAAGCAAGCAGGGACAAAAAAGGTGCGCTTATTGTTTCGACCCGGAGCGATTTTGTTTTCAATTTAAATATTTTATACAAGTGACAATAGACAAAAACCGGTACTTGTAACTGTAAAAAATTAAATATCAAAATTATGACGGTTGCCCCTTTGTCTCCTAATGTATGCAAATGCTTTGCGGATGTGTCCCGTACGGATGGCGTATACTCTTTTTTTACACGTCTAATGCAATGTTATTATTACGAATTCGTGTTTTTGTGTACGAGGTTGGTAGTGATATTACTCTTTCAATCTCATTCCCTAAAATTTCGTGTACATGTTACGTGTTAGCGGACTAATACTATTTTTTATGCCCTAGTGCATAAAAGTGTGTTATATTCTACGCGTGTTCACATGTTTTATTCGGAGATTATTACAATAGAAATGAATCGATATGATAATTATATTTTTATAAAACTTTTCTGTCTTTGGTCCGTTTTTTTTTTGTTATGTTACCTCTTATACCTCTAAAAATATGTATACAAAATATCATGATGATCGGTTCAGTAATTATTGCGTAAAAGCACAACAATAAGTGTGATTCTAGTGATTTCTTAAATATACCGTCTGTATACAAATCTAAGATAATCAAATTCTATATGACATAATATTAAATATGATTATCTTAGATTTGTATTAATAGTAATTGAATTATCACAGAGAAGTGTTAAATTACATTATAGGTAAAATTGTTAAAATATGTTTCTTTTTAGCTCATTATTTATGAAATTGTATAATATATTGGTAAATATACCAGTAGATATATTGGTAAATATAACATATTTAGCGGTGGCCATATTTCAAAGTTCGTTCACGAGCGATTAACCTGAATTACAGTGTCTTTTTGGGAACAATTTATTTGCATTCCTTTTTGTGTCCGTTTTCAGTTTTAACGTTCGCGGTTAATAACGCGTTAACAATGGATATTAAAAATATTGTAGATACAATTGAAGCGGTGATAGCCTAGTGGTTAGGGCGTCAGCCTCCTAATCAGAGGTCAGCGGTTCGAATCCGGGCACCTATAACTTTTTGGGAGTTATGTGCGATTAAAAAAAAAATATCGCTTGCTTCAAAGGTGAAGGAAAACATCGTGAGGAAACCTGCACGCCTGAGAGTTCTCCGTAATGTTCTGAAAGGCGTGTGAAGTCTGCCAATCCGCACACGGCCAGCGTGGTGGACTATGGCAAAACCCTTCTCGTATTGAGAGGAGACCCGTGCTCTGTAGTGAGCCGCTAATGGGTTGATCATGATGGTGATGAAAATATATAACACATTGAATGATCCTTGCTAAAAACTCCTGCCTCCAAATCTTCATCTGGCTTTTCACCTATGCCAATATCCATTTACTCGCTTCTCTTTCATTCCGGTGTTCCGGCACGATGTCGCGTAGAAACCAATTAGGAGTGTCGGTTTACCATACCCGCCCCAACAGAATTAGCCCGCTACCATCCTAGACTGCATCATCACTTACCACCAGGTGAGATAGTCAAGGGCTAACTTGTAGTGTATAAAAAAAGATACATTACATGTCTACTTTACGTTTACAAAAAAAAAATGGACTCAATTCAATTTGAATATTAATAAAGAGATGAACCGTAGAAAAAGACAATAAAGACCATAAATAATATAAACATTAACAATCGAGCAAAAAAATTAAATGTCAAATGAATATTAATTTATATCCAACCCATTTTTATTATCTGGCAACTGTTTGTTTCGTATTGCCATCTATAAATATATCAATTGTTATTGTAATTCGGGTTATTAATCTACTGTTTCGGAAACATGCTATTATCACGTACCTAGTTGCATGTTCTTTGGTCGTATATTACACTTCGGATTTTATTATGCGTTTAAAAATACTTACGCTTTTCTGTTGTATATTTTAGTTTTTTTTTTATCTGTGTTAATTATTACTCCATCTAAGTTAATAAACTGATGATCTTTAAATTGCAATTGATCAGCTTACCACAGATACGATTTCATATTAAAACGCTTAAAAAAATATGTTAGTGTCTTTAACCACAGATTAATATTAAAAATTACGATTGTGTTGAAATTTAAAAATAGATACAACTCCGTAAGCAATGAACGGTTTTTTTACGCTTTTCTTGAATTAATGTTTGTTGGCTAATTTTGGAAGGGACTGGTGTTGGTTGTGTCGTAGACAGTTTTGGTGTCCTTTGTGTAGTGACTAGTTTTCTGAATGGTTAACAGGTATTAGTTTGGAAAAGGTTTGAGGGTGCCGTGTCTGCGGAGTGCGAAGTTTCCCGCCATTTCTCCCTAACTTCTACATTGCTATAAACTTGACATTGGCTAATCTGTGCAAAGCCATAAAAAGAGAGAACTAATAAAATAATAAACTTGACATTGGCTAATCTGTGTAAAGCCATAAAAAGAGAGAACTAATAAAATAATAAACTTGACATTGGCTAATCTGTGTAAAGCCGTAAAACGAAAGAAAAAAAAAGTAACGAACATGTATTTTGAAATATCATGTTACAGATGTAAAAATTGCACTGTAGGTATTACTGCAAAGTATAACTACGATAAACAAAACAATTATGGTAAAAGAATTGTTCGTAAAGTTATGAACATTTCGTGAGAATACGCTGTAATACAAACATCTATAACCTCAATCCAATGCCGCCAATATATTAAAACACCATAAACAACAAATGTGACAACACAACGAAAATATTTAATCTCATTACCCATACAAACCGTATTCCATTTTCAAAAGAGATCAATAACAGACAAAACGCACCTTTATCTAACCTATTCGCGCCGTGTGAAAAGTTAAAATCGTTCTTTGGAGCATTCGCTATTCGAAATTCAAATAGGTTACAGACTATAGACATGCAAAACATATTCGATGCGTTCGATATTTAAATGAGGCATCTTCCAATCTTTCGTAACAGGACCCGGAAGGGCAATTCTGACACTTGAAAGAATGGTTAACCCTTTTACTTCATATTCAAATTAATTTTAAGAATGTACGGCCAGTACCGGAGTAGGATATAGGTATGATAAAAAATTGTAAAAGCTTTTTTCCTAATAACGCGTTAATGTATTCATGGATTTGTCTAGCGTCGTGAGAACGGACGTACCTATTCTTCGTACGTGAGAATTTTGTCTTTGTGATGGGTAATCGATGGGGTTAGAGCGCCATAGGAAGCTGTGTCAACATTAGTTGTGATATGCTAATTATGTTGGAAAAATATAATAGGTATTGTGACGGTATAAATTAATTCTAGAAGTCGCTAATATAAAAATAAAACTAGACTTGAGAATGTTAATCTGGATATTATAAAAGCACGACTAACTAATAACTTATGAATATGTATAGTCAGTACTCTAGGCTTTTCTAGAGCTTTTTTTTATCCACTACAAAATAGCCCTTAACGGCAGTCTCACCTGATGGTAAGTGATGCTGAACAAAAAAAATTAAAAATTTTTTTATTCAAAAATACGTTTTACATAACATTTATCCGTTGTTGGGACATCCTTTGACATGCTGCAGTCTAATGGTATATAATTAGATGGTAGCGGGCTAACCTGTAAGGGGTATGGTAAACTCATACTCCTATCGGTTTCTACGCGACATCGTGCCGGAATGCTAAATCGCTTGGCGACACGTCTTTTGTCGGTAGGGTGGTAACTAGCCACGGCCGAAGCCTGCCACCAGACAAGACAGCTTCAATGAACTATCTAGATTCGCCTATCAGAATCTGAGAATATCTTAGAATAAGACTAGATGCGATGCGAGTTGCGAGGTCCAGACTGTTTAAAATTATACCTAACAGGTAACAAGCATACCTAATGTTGCTCAGTTAAATAATAATTTTTAACAATTATATTTCTCATGGAAAGACTTTATAAACTTTAAGTTCAAACAAAACGAATAAACAGGATCACAGGACAAATTCTATTAATAAAGAATCACGGTGCTCTGTCAACACTTTTGCTAATTAGCTGCTTGTGTTTCTCAATCTAAAATAGATCTTAAAACATATCTTGTAAAGTATAAAATGGAATCGCGTTCGTCATTCTTGTCAAATGCATTTCTTTCTCCAATAAAGTTCAGTACAAAAAGCGAACGTCTTAACCCTTCCGCGTCCATTCATATTCAAATCCCGTCCCCCTTCGAGCAGGTGGGTAAAGGGTAGGTGATCTTTGAAAGAATTTCCGTTTCTGCCACTGTTTTACTTAGTCTATAATTTTCTTTTCACAATGTTCGATATTTAAAATGAAGATAAAAGAGTTTGGATTAGTTTTTATTTCTCATTTGCATTTGAATTTTATGCTTCGTTTTTTATAAATTTACTGTGTTCACAAAACAAGCATCTATTGTATCTTAACTTAAATTATGTATCTCAAAAAATACCTAGTAATCGCAAACTTTTTTTTTGTTTTTGAATAATTCATCAAGATCAACCCATTGCCGGCTCACTACAGAGCACGGGTCACCTCTCAATATGAGAAGGGTTTGGCCATAGTCCACCACGCTGGCCATGTGCGGATTGGCAGACTTCACGCGCCTTTGAGAACATTATGAACAACTCTCGGGCATGCAGGTTTCCTCACGATATTTTCTTTCACCGTTGAAGCAAGTGGTATTAATTGTTTAAAAACGCACGTAACTCCGAAAAGTTAGAAGTGCGTACCCGACCTCTGATTAGGAGGCGGACGTCCTAACCAGTATCTAGGCTATCACAGCTACTGAATACTTAAAAAAATTTAATACTCAACTTTAAATACACGTTTGAATAAAGTTTTAATTTCGCTATTGGAAATAATTAAGTTTTAGATAATACTAATAAAAAAATAAAGATAAGATGAGATAGTTCCAGAAATTTCTCTGCAAGAAACAGTAATAAATAAAACGAGTTAAAATAATACCACAGCTGGATGTTCACAATAAGGACCGGTTTGCGATTTTTTTCACCGTCACATCCGATCCTAATTTGCATGCAAAGGGTTAACATTTTTAATTCTTCATGATTATTTGAGTTCACGCGTACTTTTAATTATTCAAGGGTTGGCAATAATGTATTCCATTTTTGAAATGCAGATGCTGGGTTTTTTTTTCGCAAAAGATTTGCTTCAGTCTGTCACTGAGTTTTGTTGAGAGCGGGTTAAGTGGTGCGTAATTATACTGCGGAATTGATCTTGAAGCCTTAGAACGCGTAGTGTTCACGTACTCCATGCCTTAGTTCTTGATTAAAGGAAAACTTCTTGATGGCCATCCATATCGTCCATAGACAAACGTGTTTAAGGAAGGTGTGAAAAAAAGTACCTCCGCTCGGAGGTTTTATATTAGCTGCAAAGCTTTTTGAAGAGATGATTTATACGTACATCAAGGTATGCCTTTTTTATAGTAAAGTTGTCACATTTTTATAATAACTTTTAATTATTCATTTCCATATCTTACCAATATTATAATCATGTTAAATATGTATACATTTTTACATCACAATATTTTAACTCCCTTGTGCAGATTTTAATGGGTTTTGCTCGCTATTTGTATAAAAGTAAATTTTTAGAAAGTTTCTCGTTTTTTAATATAAATCCTAACAGTTTTAAACGTGATAGAAGCAAAAGAATCCAAAAGAAAAAAAATTACTTCATGAAAATCTGAGGCGAAAACTAAAAAGTTAGCTAAACTAAAATATTCTACGTAAGTCCTAATAATCGTTATAAAAAACCGTTCTCTGACAAAAAACTTTTTTTTTAAATTATCGTTATAAAAATATGAAATTTCAAATTTGGAATCCGCGACAAAGCCAAGTAGTGATGTACCGAAGCCATACATCACAGATAATGATTGGATTTGCCACGCCTACGTCATCAATCACTAGCAACGAGTGACGCGGAGTGGGTGGTGGTGCGTACATTTTAACTTGACCTCTCAGAAAAAGTGACTTTTCGTACTGTGTTAAGACCAAGGAAAGACATTTCAGTTATCGAGAAAGAGGATTTGCAAAGGAAATAATAAATGAAAATGATTTGCGAACCATCGGATTTTTTCTTAGAATTCTTACATATTTAAATATAAACTGCGCACACTGAATTGAAACGAAATTTTTCCGCCTACTTACATTATTTTATTGTTTTGTTAGTATTAATTAATTCCCTGAAAAATTTATTTGAATCTACACAGGATTTTAAATAATTTTTTTCTCTTCATCTAATTTCATTCATCCTCCAATAAAACTTTATATTTACGTTCGGAATTAAAATTTTATAAAAGAAATTAATAGGAACCGTCCATTAATCTTAACTTGACGAGTGAGTGATTACTACCATTGTTTTTTATCATCGTTTCGATTTTTGGAATCTACGTTAAAAAAGCAGATCTTACCATTACAACTAGTTAAAGGCCGCATAAAATAAAATTAAGATCAGTTCTAGGATTTTATTATTTTTCTTATTTTGTATATAATAATAACAATTAATAAACAAACTCATACTCCCAACTCAGGAAATAATTCGTTATGTAGGTATCTAATAAGGTGTGAACAGATTATGTGATCTTTATTCGATTTGCAGATATTGCTGTAAGTTCTTAATTCCATAATAATTTTAGAGACACAAAATAAATAACCTATTTTTTTATTTCGAAAGAGCTGTCAACTATATTTCGTATAGTACGATATTTTTCTTCCGCGACAAGATGTAGAGGCCTTCTTAAGCTGGCCGCCATACACTAGGGAGGGACGTTATTTCGCGAAGCCATTGTGTCTTGTTAGGCCCATGGTAATGTCTTGGATGGTTGGATATAAGTAAATTAAGCTTTCTTTTTTTTGTGTGGGGGTGGCTTCTCTATCGGAAATCTGTTTTACTTGTATTTTTGTATTGCTATGAACATTGTTATTTTGAAATACAAACTTTTCTGCTCATTAACGTTACTTGCCTTTTACTCGATTGTCGGTAATGGTATTAAAATTTGCTCACAAAAATTAATCTGAACTATAATAAAATTACGTCAGAATTATGTTATAAAATAAATGCTTTGCTGTAATCACATTTGCCTCAGTATTTCGTAACTTTCATTGCAATGTGTATTAAAAAAAAAGTACACATGAGTATACAAACACCCAAATTGTGTTTTGTATTAAGATGAAGGGTTCGCAATCTGACAGTAAAGTGACATAGTGAAAAAAAATTGGTCATGCACTCTAAAACTTCAGAGGTGTATTACTTAAAAACCTACCTTCGTATTCGTGCCTTATTTCTGACTAACCAGTAGCTCGTGGGATTATGGCATCCCAATAATAGTGTTTAATAATTGTTTTTAAGTACGACCTTTAATATATTTATTCATGATGTGGAAATTATATATTATATATATCTATATCAATACGTGGAATTACATGTGTCACACTACCTTATATTTTATTAGGCTATTAATATTAAATAAATAAATCCAAACATAGACTTTTTATGAAGGATTTATATCATAATGTCACGTGATTTTCGATTATCAATAAGACAGTATAATTATAGATATAAAAATGTTACATTAATATTATATAAATGTTGTTAGATTTAGATATTCTGCAGGGAAATCCCATGCTCATTTTCTAATTTTTCAATAATATAATTATTCATATGTTTAACCAACTTTTTGCCTTGCCTGAACTGAGAGTAACTCAAAATATAACTTAGCACATCTATGGTGATAACCAAAAAAAAAACCCGATTTGTTGTTGGACTTTTTTAGACCTACGCGCCTTTTGAAGTCAGCTTTTTTTTATTGAATCTATAAACTAGTCACAATCAAAATATAAACAACAGGAAACAGATGAATGAACACGAGATAGTGACCTTCTTGAAATGATCACAGCATGCATCCTTAAAATTAACCTTTCATCTAAATCTCAATAATTCAATTAATACCTATAATGTAGTTATGGACATTCTTAGCTTTAGTTATCTAATTTAGTTATCACAATCTCTATGCGAATTAAAATAATGGAAAATTATTATTTGAACGCTTTTAAGAATCCTGAATCAGGTATACATGAATATAAACAGTTTTTGATTTGATATGAATATCGAGCCGCTACCGTTTTATTATTGCTTGAAAGAAAGATACAATAAAATAAAACATACAAATAGTTGTTATATTATTAATATTTGTACGATATTGATAAATAAACCAATCAAGTGAGGACATTTCTAAGATGGAAGGTAGTTCTTGAAATAAAATTATTAGAATTCTGAAAAATCATATGTATAAATATTGTTGTTACATAATCAATATTTGTTCGTAGAATTCAAGGCTGGTAGCTGATCTGTGAATTCCACACCAGGATTCCCTTTGTGGACATCACAGTCAGAGGAATTTTTTTTTTTATACACTACAAGTTAGCCCTTGACGGCTATCTCGCCTGGTGGTAAGTGATGATGCAGTCTAGGATGGTAGCGGGCTAACCTGTTAGGAGTATGGTAATCCCACGCTCCTAATTGGTTTCTACGCAGCATCGTGCCGGAACGCTAAAATCGCTTGGCGACACGTCTTTGTCGGTAGGGTGGTAACTAACCACGGCCGAAGCCTCCCACCAGAAAATATGGTTGCCATCTACATCTTCTTCTTATTCGTTCACTCTTGGCAGAGTAGTCGTGATGATCAGGCCCCAGCAGCTCTTACGATCTCCTTCCAGCGATTTCTGATGGTGGCATCACGGGAGGACTCGGTTAATTAGAATAGATTTAACTACTTATCATATTACTTTAGTTATCCATTTACGTTAAGATCCTCACCCTCTTGAAGACAGCGCATCAACAGATTTAGAATTTTTTACCTGCGACTTAGTTTAATCTAAGCCTAAAGCATCTTATCCGGCTCACAAAGACAAAGTCGAGAGACAAAGGAAAAGCGGGAGAGATGGAAAAAACAAAAAAAAAAATTGCTAACTACAAAGAGGGGTGGACTCGTTTGGGCACGGTTTCCCATCTCACGACGTCTACCTCATATGTATGGAAATAGGTTGTAAGCCCGCGACGACGTAGGGCGCTTTCATAATGGCGCGCTTCTCCTGCTACAAATCGGGTAATCAGAAGTGGGATTTATTTTTACAGCGCCAATTTTAATATACACATGCACACATCACAACACATCTAATTATATTCCTGTTATCAGAATAAGTCGCCTATATCTTTATATAATGAGATAAGAAGCCGTGAGTCCGATATTGATATTTCCAACTGTTGCTTTTCTATATTATATAAGTAAATAAATTAAAGAAGCGGTGATAGCCCAGGGGTTAGGGCGTCGGCCTCCTAATTAGAGGTCGGCGGTTCGAATCCGGGCACGCACCTCTAACTTGTCGGAGTTATGTGCGTTTTTAAAACAATTAAAATATCACTTGCTTCAACGGTGAAGGAAAACATCGTGAGGAAACCTGCACGCCTGAGAGTTCTCCATAATATTTTCAAAGGCGTGTGAAGTCTGCCAATCCGCACATGGCCAGCGTGGTGGACTATGGCCAAACCCTTCTCATATTGAGAGGAGACCCGTGCTCTGTAGTGAGCCGGTAATGGGTTGTTCATGATGATGATGATGATGAAATAAATTAATAAAGTACAGTGTAATACGGGTAGTACGTATATTATAATTACCTAGTTCCTTGTAGTGGACTTTTGTCATGACGTACGATACTATAGAGATAAAAACTTAATTTAGTTAAGATTTAATATTTACTAATTTGTTACTTGTTCAGTGCCCATTAAATAAATAACACAAATAGAATTGACATAATTCACGCAAAAAATACTGAACCAATCATCATGAAATTTTGTACACACATTCTTAGAGTTATAGGAAGTAACATAGGATACCTTTTATTAAAACAATATACATATACAAATATATATATATAATGGTTTGTTAAAATATAGTTATCAGATTGATTCATTTCTATTGTAATGATCACTGAGACTTAATGAATGACTTCAATAGGAACATAGCCACGTCTACGTTATATAATATCTGTCAAAAAAAACACTAGAAAAATTCGATGTGAAGGCATCCTTACCGCGTATCACGCTATACATATATATATATAAGTCAGGTGTTTCAAACTCGGGTTTACGATTTTATTTTTCTCCAAGATATTACTCGAGGAGATTTGTGGCTCACATAGTCCCCTTTTTATTTACGCCCCGTTCCTTATATAAGAATTTATGATATAGTAGCTTTTACCCGCGGCTTCGCTCGCGTTGAAGGCATTAAATAAGTATCAGATATCATTAAAATAGAAATGAATCAATATGATAACAATATTTTAGTAAACAATAAATTTACATATTAACTGTGAGCTATTTTTTTTAAATAAAAAGTATCCTATGTTATTTCTAATAACTATAAGTTTAAGTATTTTTCGATTGAAAGCGTAAAAAACAAACTAACATTTCAGATTAGGAGGCGGAGACCCTAGCACTAGGCTATCACAGCTTATATATAATATAAAATGATAATTACGCTAGTGAAATGTCTATGCAACTCCAAGATTAAAGGTTCATTATCATCATTATCATGATCAAACCATCGCCAGCTCACTACAGAGCACTGGTCTCCTCTCAGTATGAGAAGGGTTTAGCCATAGTCCATCACGCTGGCCATGTGCGGATTGGCAGACTTCACACGCCATTGAGAACACAATGGACAACTCTCAGGCATACAGGTTTCCTAACAACGTTTTCCTTCACCGTTGAAGCAAGTGATCGTTTAATTGCTTAAAAACGCACATCGAGGATCGAACCCCGAGCTCTGATTAGGAGGCGGACGTCCTAACCACTAGGCTATCACAGCTTCCAGATTAAAGGTTACACGTATATTTTTATTTTTTTATTTATTTTATTTATTTATTTATTTATCAAAAGCATAATACATTTTATAAGTGTGAAGCCCTGTCTCCTGCGATAGTTTAAATTGTGTTACAGGAGACAGTGTCTTCCCTAAATCTATTGGTACAATAATATGCGATTGACAAAAATAACAAAATTTACACAGCCAAAATTAAACAAAGAAAAATAAGGTTAGATTAAACAATTATGAGTGTGTATGTATGATTTTTAGGGTACGTGTATATGTATGTGTGTATATGTATGTGTGAATATGTTTTCTATTTTTTAATTACTTAAGTTAGATATTCTGTTGAAATATGTATAAGTCGTATGACTCATCAATATTAGTGTTTCAGGAAGAGACCTTATAAAGTTAACAGGGGTTAATAAAAGATAAACTGTTGAGGGAATTTTATAGGTTTCATGAGTGATAAATTAAGTAGTTAAGTTACTGTATAACACTTGCGAACTGAATGGGCTTCGTTCTATGAAATTTGCATTTAGTTCTTCTAAATACGTTATTCAAACTTTGACTAATCTAATGAAAAATATTTGTATTTTTTTTTTTTTTACTCTATAAGTTAGCCCTTAAGTATAAGATGTTAACGGGCTGACTCATTGATTTACCACTAGCCGTAGATAGAGCGCGTCATACAAAAATAGAAAAAAAATAGAATAGAATCGGTGACTTTCGTCTAGCCTTTTTTATTTTTATTTATTTATTTATTTATTTATCCAAAGCGCTACCAACAGATTTATATGTAAAAAAATTAACATTTAAAAACCTTAAGTGCTAGATGTATACATATAAATCAATTTAGAGGTAACTACAGCATGCCTAATATAATAACTTAAGTCGACGCTAATATGTCGCTAATAATATAATATGGAAATTAACAAACAGCTAATAACAAAAAACACAAAAAGGAACTTATTACAAAAGAACAGAAAAGTAAACCTTGTGTTTATAATAACGAAGTAAGGAATATATATATACAGGTATATACGCACTATGCAAAATGTAACTAGACTAGGGTTTTTATTGTTTTATTTTTGAAATTGTTTAGTTTGTCGTTAAAAATATCAATCGAATTATCTTTAGAAACGAAATGTTTGTATAAATTGCTTAGTCGGGGTATCAAAGAGTGGCGACCAAGATTAGTACTACAAACTCGGTGCGTGAAAAGTGGAACAGGGTAGCGCGGGATTCGGATGGGAACCTTGAAAGAGATTTGGCGCAACAACTCTGAGTTATTAAATGTACCGTTTACGAGCTTGTGCAAGAAGACCATATCATGAATTTTACGTCTATCGGACAATGACATTAATTTAACAGTGTCCAGTCGAGTGCTATAAGGTAATCTTTTGATTTTGCCAGTTAAACATGATAGTGTAAATCGCCTCTGTACGCTTTCTATCCGATCCTTATGGATCTGGTAGCTAGGGTTCCATATCGTTGTGCCATATTCGAGTTTGCTTCTTACAAAAGTTGCGAATAGAGTTTTCATGGTATTAGCTTTTTTAAAAGGCTTGGCATTTCTGTAAACGAACCCCTAGCATTTTACGAGCTGATCTACAGATGTTGTCGATATGCACGTTAAAGCGTAATTTTGTGTCTAAGGTAATCCCCAGATCCTGGATAAATTCAACCCTCTGCAGTGGGCAATTGTTGATTATGTATTTTCTGTCTAAAACAGTGCGTTTGCGAGTAAAGGTGATACAAGAACATTTGGAGGGATTTAAGTCCATGCCGTTCAGTTTACACCAATTTGCGATTCTATCTACATCTTCCTGTAGGGAAAGGACGTCACTATCTGTTGTGATCTCTTTTGCTAATTTTAGGTCATCCGCAAAAATTAAACACTTAGAATTAAGTACACATTGCGGGATGTCATTTACAAAAATATTGAACAATAGCGGTCCCAATACAGAACCCTGGGGAACACCCGACGTCACGTTATATAACTTGGAAGAATAGCCTTTTATTGCCACATGAGAATTTCTATTGGCGAGATAAGATGTGAGCCATGATAGGAGTGATCCACCAAGTCCGAAAGAATACAGTTTTTTCATCAACAGTTTATGATTAACTTTGTCGAAGGCCTTTGAGAAATCAGTATAGATAGCGTCTACTTCTAGTCTGGAGTCCACAGAAGATGTGACGAAACTTATGAAATTTGATAAATTAGTTACAGTTGATCTGGAACGGCAGAAACCAAGCCTTGACACACACTGGGGAAAAGAAGTGCACGCGTCGTTATTTGTGCACCACTTTTCCGTCCCATTTTTTTAGCGTTAATCGTTCTATCTATGGCTAATGGTAAATCAATGGGATAACCTGTTATGAGTATGGTGAACCAATATACCTAATTGGTGTTTACACCATATCGTGCCGTAACGCTAAATCGCTTGGCGACACGTCTTTGTCGGTAAGGTGATAAATAGCCACGGTCGAAGCCTCACACCAGACCAGACTCGAGTACCAGTAGGAATTGAACCCAGGGCCTTCAACTTTATAACGCGAGGTCGTCAAACATATTTACCCATTAGGCAATGAAAAACCATTACATTATGACTAAAAATCATTAAATCATCTGTACATTATTTATTATTTAGTTATTTATCTCCTCTTATTCTAGATTAAAAGAATAAAAACCTAGAGTAGCCTTATATAAAAGCATAATTATATATTTATATATATATAATTATATATAATGCCTAAATTTAAACACATTTACATGTTTCTACTATGACCAAATGTTAACCAATCGAAGTAATAGATCGCAAATATCGCTACGTTACGATAGAAAATGATGGTTATGGGTTAAATGCAAACCATAATACTCTTGAACAGATCTTAGACTGCGTCATTACTTAACACTAAGTGATATTTCAGTCGAGGGCTAAACCCGCTATTCCAGGTCATTTCTGCCACGAACCTGCAAATTATGGAACCAGCTTCCATCTTATGTATTCCCTAATGGCTATAATATGGGGATCTTCAAAGGGCGGACTAACAAATTGCTCAAGGGCCAGCAACGCATTGGCGGTTCCTCTGGTGCTGCAAATGTTCATGGGCGGCGGTAATCACTTACCATCAGGTGACCCGCCTGCTCGTTTGCTCGCTTTGTATATAAAAAAAAAACTGTAAATGCAAACAATAAATTTTGTAATAGGCATTCTTGTAAAATACTTACTATACTACACAACACAACTATTTTAAAGGCAGGGGAAGCGGGGGTAATCCCCGGGGGAAGCCCCGGAATTGCGCCGATGTAAGGAGATCAGCGTGATGTATTACGTGACGATGGCCGCCGTCTTACGGTTTTTGATAACAAAAAATACCTAAGGAAGTTTGTTAATTTTATCTGTTCTTTGTTTTGTACGGTTCCGTACCCAAACGTTGCCAAAGAAGTATGATAGCAAGTGTAACTTTGGAAAAAAGGCGGGAGACTTCATATTTGGCGGGCGCGATTTATTCACACTTTAATTAATTAATAACTAAAGTTTGTTGGCTAATTTTGAAAAGGATTGGTGTTGGTTGTGTTGTGGACATCATAGTTTTGGTGTCGTTTGTGTAGTGGCTAGTTTTTTGAATGGTTAATATGTATTAATTTGGGAAAGGTTTGAGGGAGCCGCGTGCGCCATGCGAAGTTTCCCGCCATTTTCCAACTTCAATTCTACACTGCTATAAACTTGACATTGGCTAATCTGTTCAAAGCCATAAAAAGAAAAAAAAATGTAACGTGATATATAACTTTGACGAGTCATTTATATTTTTAGTTGTTTATGTTTATGGATAGTTCGTATTTTAATCATAATCATAATTTACAACCCATTATCGACATACTACCGAGTGTTGGTCTCCTCTCAGGATGAGATAGACAGGCCAAGTGCGGATTGGTAGACTGCACACGTTTGATCATGTAGGTTTCCTCAGCAAGTTTTCCTTTACCATTTAAAGCAAGCGATTTTAATTGTCTGAAACGCACAGAACTCCGAAAAGTTAGAGAAGCGTTTACCTGAAGAGTAAGCTATCGTCGCCTCATTTTAAACTGTATTTTTAATACAGCGTAAGTTTAGTGAGATGCTTCTTAGATAAAAGACTTACTTTTGTGAAGGTATGTTAACCGTTTATATCTGGCCTTGTAGTCTAAATCATCATGATCACCCTATTGCCAGCTCACTACAGAGCACGGGTCTCCTCTCAATATGAGAAGGGTTTGGCCATAGTCCACCACGCTGACCATGTGCGGATTGGCAGACTTCACACCCCTTTGAGAACATTGTGGAGAACTTCCAGGCGTGCAGGTTTCCTCACGAAGTTTTTCTTCACCGTTGAAGCAAGTGATATTTTAATTGTTTAAAGACGCACATAACCCCGAAAAGTTAGACGTGCGTGCCCGGAATCGAACCTCCGACCTCTAATAAAATACAAAAGTCGAAAATATACGACACAGATTACAATAAATATGGTGGAAAAAGCCAATATATCACGTGACGTCACGGCATGGGAGCATGTGACTGACACGAAAATATTGCGATGCATCAAAACTGCCAAGAAAGAGTGGGAGGAAAACGAACTCCGGCTGTGCGGTACACGGCATAAGCTGAGGGCAAGTTTTTTTTTTTATCTACAAAAAATCGAACCCAGGACCTCTAACTTCATAATGTTACAGCGCGCGCTGCGCCACGGAGGTCGTCAAAGATATGGCTAAATAAAAATGATTTGTTCAAATATACCATACATAGCTTCGATCAATAACGTAGTTTACTTACTTGGGTATTCAAAAATATTGAACCAAATACATAGGTAACTTAAAGTGGTATATTGCCTTACTTTTAATAATTTTTTGGATGTCACAAACTTATTGACTCATATTTTTCTCGGACACTGTTTTACTGCACATTATTATTCGAATTTGAACACGTCTTTATGAATCTTTCATACATAAATAGATTAGGTTGCTAATTCATTTGTATATCTCAATTCTTAGTAGGTACAAATATGGTTTTATGGTACATTTATTTGACGTCACTTTGATTCAATTTTATTACTTACATTTGTTCGTAACCCAACCTAACCTTAGTTTGATGTCCGCGTGTAAATACGGTTTTGATGTTCTTTATTTTATCGAGAACTTTTAGATGTGTATTGTTTTATTTTTTTTCGGTGGCCATTCTGATTCTCTTCTCGACTTAGATGATTATGATGATGATTCATTCCTAGGATTAGGTATTTAACAACATTTCAACATTCCCTATACGCATTACTTGTTGTTATCTCCTAGTTCATAAACAAGTAAACATAATCAACTGGTATGTCTACTCCTGTAATGATTTGAAAAACCTTACAGTGGTCAGTTTAGAAGAAATATAATTATTATTTTGTTGTGTGACGCTGGTTAAATCCGTGGGCATAATTTATAACTAATAGCCTAGTAATTTATTAAAATAGATTTAACGCCGATATCTTACGTTTTGTGACACGCGAAAATTTTTGAGTAACGTATAAGGGAGGGTCGTCTTGAAAAATGCTTTGCAGACTCCGCCGCGTCGAAAATATGAGTTTGGTGAAAATATATCCCCCGCATATACATCATAAATAATAATAACACAAAGAAAAGGTATTGGCAGCAGTTATTTTTGTATGACTACCTCATCCACTTAGGGAAGGCTTAATAATTTTTTAACTACTAAATAAACTACGTAGTCATTCAGCCCTAATTCGTTTCTACATGGCGTGGTACCGAACGCTAATACGTTGGTAGCAAGCTATGAGGCAGTTTTCATCCATAAAGAAATATAAATAAAGAAAATATAAATATGCATACCAATTGCACTGAATTGAATCTTACTCACTCATGGCGTTAACCAAAGCGCCAGCGAGGTTCTTATATATATAACGCGATTTCTTAATTGATGGTAGGTAGATATTCAAAAAAAGGTTTATAGGGATTTCCACATTCCACTTTCTTATTCCTAGGTCTCCAGGTTATTTATGCAATCCTAGTCTATGACGGGGACAACGAATGCTAGGTTTAAAGTTTTTGTATTTTTTTTTAATATTTGCATTATACTTATTGAAGCTGTGATGGTTAGGACGTCAGCCTCGTAATCAGAGGTAGGGGGTTCGAACCCGGGCACACGCCTCTAACTTATGTGCGTTTTTAAGCAATTAAAATATCACTTGCTTCAACGGTGAAGGAAAACGTCGTGAGGAAACCTGCCCGCCTGAGAGTTCTCCATAATGTTCTCAAAGCGTGTAAAGTCTGCCAATCAAATCAGTAAATTGTCAGGTTTGTTCCTTTTAAACAAAAAGTATAATACCAAATTCTCGAGCATTTGTACAGTGTTTCAAAGAAAATTGGCAGGTTCTTCGGGAAATAATTAGGGATGAAAAACAAAATGAATAGCTCCGGCAACCCTAAAGGTTAATATTTGACAGTTTTCCACTGTCAACAATAGGTGAAAAGAGTCATTACGTCCGACTTGTTGATCGCTAATAAGCAGAAATGCAGTCCCTTTTTGCTCAATATAACAGGCAATTAGTGGGTTTGACAAATAATTTTAAATACTTAGGGTGAGGTAACAAATAAACGATGTACCCATACTAAAATTAACTTTAATGCTATTAGTGTTAAAGGTCATAATGCGTTTGCGGCGTTCCGTTCAGAAAGACAATGCAGCCAAGAAAAGATGCTGCTTGCGTCGACGACGCAATGACGTCATTAAGCCTCGTCGAAACATTTTCCAGACGAGGATCATCTCTTGGATGGCACTCGAGCGATAGGTTATTGTGAATAAATTGCATTATGGCAGGAAAATGTTATTTTTTTCTATTGTTAATATTTTTTTTGCACAAATTGTCTATACTTTGTCTGATGTGCGAGGGAGATATCGGCGTCCAATTAAGGATACCACATTTTTAATTCTAACTAACGTGATTCTTCTATTTTAGCTTCAATATAGAGACGTGTCGCCAAGCGATTTAGCGTTGCGGCACGATGTCGCGTAGAAACCAATTGAGAGTATGGTACCATATCCCTAACAGGTTAGCCCGCTATCTAAGACTGTATCATCACTTACCATCAGATGACATGGCCATCAAGGGCTAACTTGTAGTGTATAGAAAAATGAACTCTTTTAACTGACTTTTCTGACCTGTCATCGTCATTCAAATTCTGCGATGTATATATACGAACCACCGCATAAACTTAATCAGTTGCTAGCCTTAATATATTATATACTAGCCGGCGCCCGCGACTGCGTCCGCGTGGAATAGGTTTTTAAAGTTATAAAAGTTTAAGTCAGAATAAGTTGTAAAATTCCTACGAGAACTCTCCTATGTCACTCTCCAGATCCTCAAGTATACTTTTAAAAATTACGTCGATCTATTGTTTTGTTGCAACGTAATTGAAGGACAAACCAACATATAAACACACTTTCGCATGTATATTAGAATGATTTTGTCTGGATAGTAAGGATTTCTTAGTACAGAGTATTTCAGTGTTATACTTATTATACCTCGAGTGGATTCCAAGAATTAAAACTATAAGATTTTTGTCCAACATTTGAACCCCGCTATTAACCTCTTTGCGGCGGATTTTCACCTAACTTCCAAATTTTTGTTCATTCTGTATGTTTCCACTTTCAAGGTGCGATTTTTCAAAAGAGCTTATACCTACATGTTATTTTTACTGAAAAAATAATGCTTTAATTGCCGATTGTCATTTCAACGCAGAAGTACCTCTCACCGCTTTTGGGATGGGATTTTTGTAATACTGTGTATAAAATCCTCATATAAACCTCTTACTAAATGTAAGCATGATTTTTAGGTCAAAAATGTGTGTAATCTTACGTGTGCTTATGTACAAATCTGTAATACAATAAATGTCTGATCGAGATGTGAAAATGTGAGACAACAGTACCTTTATGGAGATCATCTCATGTGCGTTTACTATCCAAATTAAAGTATGCATGGACTTTTCATTATCACAAAAGCTGTACACAGCACATAGGAAAAGTATAAGGTCCAAATTAAATTATCCACATTCCATTTCAATCCTATACGAGTACCCATAAAGCTGTCAAACATTTGCTACGCGTCGTCTACACGTAAGACCTTAAACTCTTATAAAATACCTCCACAAAGAACGAAAAAGTAATGCAAAGGAATCAGTACTACTACTATCTCAAAATTGATCTAGTCCCACGCAAACAAACTTCACCTTTTGCACAGAGACTATAAAGATCAAAATCAGGTGGCGATTGAGAGCATAAATTGGTTTTTGCGCGACACTGAAAATTATGTTCTAGCTTTTGTATGTTAAAGTCCATTTTAGGGTGGATTAGGGATGCGTATACCCTCACATAAGTTAAGGCCGAAGTAATACGGATGACGATGCGAAGTTAGTGGAAAGAAAGGGGAGAAGGGAAGTGGAATAACGAGGGGGAGGCGGGCAGGGGGACGCACCCCCTGTTTTGGGTTTTCAATAGATGTTTGAGTTGCGCTCGTGCGATTTAAAAAAAAAACCAGACAGGTGTAGTTAAGCATATGTGTTGTTATATTTAAGGATTATGCTCAGTACACAGTGGCAAACATTTTTATATATATTGTGCTAATTTAGCCCCTGACTTTGTCCACGTTCATCATTACGAATCATTAAAATTAAAGTCCCTTTGGTGGGACCGGCCCTCTCATAGGAGAGAAGGATATAGGTTATAGACCTACCACGCTCGTCAAATGCGAGTTGATGGGCTTTAACATTTATTTTCATATTTTAGTCAAAATAACTGGGACCGGTGACTTTGAGTTCTCTTCGAGGTGGAAAACGCCAATTCCCTAACTTCGCGAGGCACGAGACAATCTTTAAATACAAACATTGCTTACTCCACAGTCATTTTTCAAAACACATAATCTGATCAATCTAATCACAAAACGCGGACGACGTAGTGGTATCAGCTAGTGAATATAATATATTAGTTGGTGTATACCAAAAGCCTAAAACTGGTTTATTCTGACTTATACTGGTAATAATTCCAGAATCAGAATTTGTCATATAAGATGTAGTTCACCATTCTATTTATAGATGTATTTGTTCAAAGTTTATATAAAACGTAAGCTTGTAGAACAGTCCTATTATAGTGCGAAGGATTATGTAAATGATAAACAAGCTTGAGTATGAAATATTGCTGTAATAAGATAAGTTCTTAAATAATTTCAAATGACAATGTGATATGGTAAAACAAAATTAACTTAAGTTTGTTGTGGGCTTCTTTTATAAACCAGGGCGCGTTTGGAAACCTCGTAAGGTAGTTTTAAGTTTACGAATGTAGGTATCACCACTAACTCACTACTATGTAAGTTATTGACGCATCACAAGTGCATTTTAAAGGATTATTTGAATAAAGTTTATGATCGCTCGATTGATTGACTATCATTAGAGTTTTTATCGACAATGTATTTACATAATTTAATGATAAGGTATTTATAAAGCGAAGCGGTGATAGCCTAGTGGTTAGGGCGTCAGCCTCCTAATGAGAGGTCGGCGGTTCGAATCCGAACTCTAACTTTTCGGAGTTATGTGCGTTTTTGAAAATTAAATTATCACTTGCTTCAACGGTGAAGGAAAACATCGTGAGGAAACCTGCACGTCTGAGAGTTCTCCATAATGTTCTCAAAGACGTGTGAAGTCTGCCAATCCGCACATGGCTAGCGTGGTGGACTATGGCCAAACCCTTCTCATATTGAGAGGAGACCCGTGCTCTGTAGTGAGCCGGTAATGGGTTGATCATGATGATGATGATGATTTATAAAGACTCCTTTTGCTTCATGCAGTTATATATCCAAAGAGATTTTTACTATTTTGTAAAAAAATTGTTAGCAATCTAGGATTCAAAGCACTCCGATACCAGATATATCATGTGCAACTAACTCTCTGGTTTTAACAGGCAGTTGGAGGTATAACAAAAGCCGTAAGAAACAAAAGTTAATTTCGTTCTGATCGATATACAAAACAAGGGGTAGAACCCCGCGTTAAGTACGACTGGTTAGAGCGACCTAGCCCCCTAATCAACTGTTTGGCACTGTGGCCCAATTTCAAGCTTTAAAAGTCGATAGGATCGATAATAACTAAAAGAAGAGCTTTCTGTAGAGTAAATGGGAGGTTTTTTTTCTTAAGAAAACGTCTGTTAAATATAAAAATTGTGTGTAATTGACGAATGAATAATAATAAGTGACAGATTAGTGGTTAAGTTATCCTATAGTCTTAAATATCCTATCCTATGTATATTATAAATGTGAAATGTGTGGATGTGTGTTACTCAATCACGCAAAAACGGCTGAACGGATTTGGATGTAATTTTGAAAGCATGTAGCCTTTGACATGGAAAATAATATAGGCTACCTTTTATCTCGATTCTTTAAGGAGTTTCCGAGGGAAAATTGATAATAGTTTACGAGCTAAGCCGCAGACAGACAGCTTTGAAATTTTGTATGCATGTCACCCATGCTATGGAAAAGAACATGTATGTTCTATAGTTACCGTGGGAAGATTAAAATTAAAACTAAAAGCTTTTTTTCAGAAGTCCACGCAGATGAAGTCGCGGGCAGAAGCTAGTATTATATATAATGTACCTATAAAATGTCGGCCATCCGACCCCCCCATTATCCCAAACATCGCCTAAGCCGAGGTTCGGCCTCAAAGGAGGCGCCCTTATGCAGTCGTTCCCTTAGTTTTTTCGAGCCCTAGGGTTCAAAATTTCTTCTGGCAGAGCTTCGGAAAGAACAGCCCGGTTACGCTGTGGCAACCAATGGGGTTTATAAAGCTAATAGACCGTCCGAAAAAAATATATATATAAAATGTCGGTTGTAAATAAACTAGCAACTGAGCGCAACGGTTGTTTTGTCGTGCAAGGCGAAACGCCATCTTGCGTCAAAGTTGTGTTGCGTTGTGTCGCAGATATAAATCGTAAGCAATTTTATCGCTAATTTAAGCCTTTTTCGTTTGTAAAATATTAACGAATTGTTAAATATTAAATATTAGAGAATAATAAGAGGGAAATAAAATGAAATAATTTCAATAGCTTCATTTTCCGTATTCTATATGATCGTAAGATTGTCCATAGAAATTGTATTAAGTTCCGGAAAAAACTAGACAATCAGAATATTAGAAGTGAAAAATTAACTCGCAGTGCAGTTTATTAAATTAAACAAAATCACTAATTCATTCACCTAAAGGAAATTATAGAATGGAGATGTCTTTAAATAAGTTTAAAGTTTTTATAAAAGGTAAGCTCATAGAAAATCTTGTTATAATATAACGGAATCAACTAACGATAAAAAGCTTGGTTATGAATTGCTGTAAATTCATAGCTAATTACAATTAATTAGTGACTTTGTGAGATGGTGATAAAAAAATACTCTACTACTCGGCTGAGTTTGTTATAGGCTTCTTTTTAGATCAGGACGTAATTTAATTCGTTTTCACCGCCACTGCTTCATCAGTACATTTGATAGTCCAATATGAATAAATATTATTTGATTTTCATTTGATTTGATTTACGGATCTGATGTCGGTAAATCCTGAAACCTCCTGAATAAACATGTTTCAAGATTTACTGACATTTCTGACCGAAACACCATAACTTATTTTTATGCATTATATTAAGTATAATATAATGATGAATTTTCATACAAAATGGAAGGAGTATGGATTTACCATACCCCTAACAGGTTAGCCCGCTACCATCTTAGACTGCATCGTCACTTACCATCAGTTGAGATTACCGAAGGGCTAACTTATAGTGGATAGCAAAAAAAAAAAAAATCAGCTTCTATTTTATCGCCTTACGGTTTGATTTTTTTTGGTCTGGCTTAACCGTTAGTCTATACCATAAAAGGATCCAAGGCTGGTTGCTGGATAAGCCAGTCAATAACTGAGGACTAATTTGTATAATATTACCATTCGTAACATGTTGTCAATTAGCATATCAGTATAACAACAAATTTCGAAGTTGTTTTATTACAGGTATCATTTATATTTGTTCCATTAATTTGCAAGTCTAATTAGAGCGTAATGAAATTGAAACAATAAAGAGACGTGCCCTTTTAAAATAGTGGAAATATTACATTAATTTCGTAGAAAGCTTTGTGACAACACCGTGTAATTTATTTCCGTACGACGCGATGTCGTCACGATTATTTGGTATGCAAATTATCATCATCATGACTAACCCATTGCCGGCTCACCATAGAGCACGGGTCTCCTCTCAATATGAGAAAGGTTTTGCCATAGTCAACCATGCAGGCCATGTGCGGATTGGCAGACTTCACTTCGTCTTTGAGAACATATTTACGATTTTTTCCTTAACGGTTAAAGCAAGTGATATTATAATTGCTTAAAAAAGTAAATAACTCCTTAAAGTTAGACCCACACCTCGACCTCTGATTAGGAGGCGGATGTCCTAAACACTAGGATATCACAGCTTGTCAACTATACTTTGCTTTAAAAGCTGCCACGTAGTCTTTGAACGCCAATTTTGAAACCCCAGGTCTCATTTCTGGCTGCGTTTTTTTTTGAATTAACTACAAGTTATACAGTCTAAGATGGTAGTAGGCTAACCTGTTAGGGGATAGTTAACCCATACTCCTAATTGGTTTCTACGCGACATCGTGCTGGAACGCTAAATCGCTTTCCGGCACGTCTTTGTCGGTAGGGTGGAAATTAGCCACGGCCGAAGCCTCCCACCAGACAATGAACAGCAGACAATGACAGAAATGACAATGATAATATATGATAAGATTTAATATCGTGAAATGTAAATCATAAATTAGGTATTTATTTTAAATGAACGACACTAATTAGATTTTGAAATTAAAACAATTTTACGGTTAACAAAATTATTTTAATTGGATTTTGGCTTTGAATTAAATTTTATTGAAGTTTACATCGTCATAATTTTATCATATTACTGGATACTAGGCTTTAGATCGTGACTTTGTAGAACTGCCTTTGATTGGACGTTATTTTTGCAAAAGAAATCATCATTATTATAATTATACGCATATTTTGACCTTATACTTACACGTGGCATGCTATTGGAATAGTTAATCAAAGCTAACACGTCACACCACATGTCTACCTTTCATTGTCAGAGCAAGACACACAAGACCACCTGGATGCCTGGTCCTCTTCCACCACCCGCTATTCCAGATCATTTCTGCCACGAACCTGCAAATTGTGGAACCAGTTTCCATCTTCTGAGTTCCCTAATGGTTATAATATGGGGATCTTCAAAGGGCGGATTAACAAATTGCTCAAGGGCCAGCAACGCATTGGCGGTTCCTCTGGTGCTGCAAATGTTCATGGGCGGCGGTAATCACTTACCATCAGGTGACCCGCCTGCTCGTTTGCTCGCTATGTTTATACTGATTGGTGGGTATGTCGTACTGATACATCAGTCCAACATACCCACCAAGTCCCAACGTCACCCTAAGTCGAGGTCCACAGGAGACGCCCTTAGGGTGACGTTCCCCAGATGTCGTTCGAGCCCAGGTGCTCCTCTCTCAGGCTGAGCTTCATGCTCCCTGAAAACCCCCGGTGACGCAGAAATAACTATTATGGTTATCTGCAACTGTCAAATTCAAAAGTTTCAAATTCAAAATTATCTTTATTCAAATAGTCCTTAAAAAGGCACTTTTGACGCGTCAATAATTTACATAGTAGTTATTTCATGGTGATAACTATATTCGTAAACTTAAAACTAAAGCTATGAGGGTTCCAAACGCGCCCCGGTCTAAGAAGAAGCCCACAACGAACTTAACCGGGGTATATTTAGGTGAACCAGTAATAATGGTCACTTCTAGGCATAGCACTGTCCGGATTTAGGAAATTAGTGTTGTCTGGTGGTAGATTCACTAAAAACAGAAAGATTTATAAATGCGGGTAAATTATATGCTATTTTGTGTGTTATGTATTTTTTGCAACATAGTAAAAGCAGTAACGGACGTTTTTTATGTGTAAAGAACTTTTCACAGAATTCCTCGACACGAAGTTGATGTCACTAAATTTTAATATTCCACCATACCTATTTAGTTTTACGACGCTTGAATATGCTCGTAAAGTGTACACCCCCGTCCGTGGAGGTGGTTATTATTCATTTTTCTCAGTCAAACACAGTGTAGGGAACACTAATGTGCCACTTCAGAAACAACCCCTACGTACTTTTTTCGCGACCATGTTTTTTCCTGCACAATTTTTTTGTTTGTTTTCTCTCTCTCTTCAACGGCGACGTGTTAATATATTTTGTCCCTGTCTTCTTATCGGAGCGTGGGGTGGCGGAAAATATGATACGTTCTTTTGGGGGTTAAATTGATTTTTCGAAAGTATGTGGAAGCCATGTTATCCCGGTGTTCGCGTTATAAGTTTTCACTTTTTAGGTACGAATTGATTAAATTTCGCTACGTATTAGTTTGAGTACAGTAAAAAATATTTATATTCGCCATAATTTACTCTGGGTACTAGGTACCTACTAGGCCTAATTATCTAATTACGCTAAGCAATAGAACCGTGCATTTTTATATCTATTACAATACATATAATACTATAGTAATATAATTAATAAAGGTATCTTAACTATTTGATAGACATAGTATAATTGAAAAATGTGTATCTGCTTATTTGTTATTCACATTAACTTTTTTATGAACTTGCTAAATACGACACGTAAAATAGACGACATACATAGACGACATACAAATACAAATATTTTTATTCACGACCAATGTTTGATATTGAACAAAAATTTAAAAATCAAGATTTCATTTAAAAAAATAATAATTAAAAACAGTTCCAGTAGGATTTTTAAAACCCGAAGAATACGGCCAAAGTAACTTAACAAATAACAAATTTTACCGGTACAGTTGTCCAATGAAATTATCTTGATCAAACTATTATTTATAGATGCATTAAAGGCCACACAATAAAGACCCATTAATTAGAACGGCAGTAAACATTTTGATTATGACATAATTATCATAAAACTCCGGCCAGATCTGGAGTGAGTTAACGATCTATCACAAATACAATACGCGTCCTAAAATTAATTGCTCATGTGATACCATTACACGGCGTAAAACGTCGGATGTAAAAATTAATGTCTTACGGCTTAATTTCGGCTCGTTTAATGAGGCAAAGATGTGTTACGTTATTTTTATGACCGGACTTAAGTAGTTATAAATTGTGGTCGATTGTGAAAATATTCGGCGGTAATTCAGGATGCACTTTTAACAGCTTTTATGTATTTTTAAATGTTACTGAATGTAATGGAAAATGGCTTCGTATTCAATTGTATTTTTTATTGAATACGTGTACTGAATGTGGTTATTGTATAGATATAATGATAGTTTCATCATCATCATGATCAACTCATCGCCAGCTCACTACAGAGCACGGGTCTTCTTTCAATAAGGGAAGGGTTTGGCACATCACACGCTTTTGAGAACATTATGGCGAACTTTCGGGCGTGCAGGTTTCCTCGCGATGTTTTCCTTCACCGTTGAAGCAAGTGATATTTTAATGTTTTAAAAATGCACATAACTCCGAAAAGTTAGCGATGCATGGCGGGTTCGAACCCCTGATCTCAGATTAGGATAGACATTCTAACCACTAGGATATCAGAGCTTCACAGTTCGATATACGAGACAGTTATTAACATATAATAATTACAGATAGTTCCATAATCAGTTGAAAATAAATTAATTATAGGGGTAACTGGAATAGACCATACGGTTACCACGAATAATTGTTTTAAGCCATGTGTTGTAGGACCAACGTGGGTATTTCTAAGCTCTTTATCCCTCGCTTCTTTAAGACAGGAGGGTGGTTTCTAGCAGCGTTTTGTCTGCAAAGAGGGTTCGGTATCGACATACCTCCAAGCGACTCAGTGTTCTGTTACCATGCCGCGTAGAAACTAACTGGTATGAATTTATCAAACCCCTAACAGGTTAACTCGCTAACATCCTAGACTGTATCAATCCTTAAATGAGATTCCAGTCAAATTGAAAATAAAAAAATCAGTGGCAATAAAAAATATAAAAATTAATTTATCTAGTAATGTTTTGATTTCAATTGATATAATTTATTCTTTGTTGCAGGTCAAAATATGGGGCTGATGAAGTCGTCATTTCAATGTACAGGAAAATAAAAAAACATCGTTGAATTTATTGCATCTATATACATCAGAGGATAATAATGAGTGCAAACGTAAATAATTTTTTTTAATCGACAAATAACTTCACTTACTACGACAATAACTTCACTTCGTGTCGTAGAGTTTATTGTAATATCGCAGGATGTGGACAGGCTGTCGATGATGGAGGGACCATATATACAAACAGACATATACAATACGCGTAGCAACCAGTTCTCCCGTCTATAGGTACACTGTGTTGCATAGAGTTTAAGTGGGTACAAGCCATAGAGAGATATGCGTTAGCCATTTTCTATGTATAAAAAAAGCTTGTTCATAAGTGCATACCTACATAATCAAATGTTTTCAATGGTACATAACTGTAATCACATTGTAGAATTTATTATTTATATTCCAGAATAATTATAATCGCTAATAACTTTACTTTGGTACATCGTAGAATTTATTATAATATATATATATTTATATATATATGATAGTAGAATTTTCAGTGAGTGAGTGATAAATTTATTCATCGCTAAATAACTTAACTTATATAGTAGAATTTATTGTATAATATATATATGATAGCAAGATTTGCATGAGTGCAATTGTAAATAAATTTATTCACAGCTTAACAACTTTGTAACTTACAACGTAAAATTAATTAGATTCATAATGTATACATCGTATTATAAACATGAGTGCATTTATAAATAAATTTGTTTGTTTGTTAGATTTGATGATTATTTTTAGGTTTGGTCTTTTTTGCGACAGAGCGATTGACAGCTAGTGTTAGTTCGGTAGATATATAATAAGAGCATATTACATAGAAATCTACAAATAGAGTGAAAATGTGCTTTTGGGCTCATTTACTTATCAATATGGGAAACTGTGATACCACCAAAATACCACCAAAATATATTTTAAACCCAGTTTTTGACGACCTCTGTGGCGACGTGAATGCGCTGTCACATTATACAGTTGGACTTTCTGGGTTCCACCCCACCGAAAAAGACGAGTCGCCAAGCGATTTAGCGTTCCAGCACGATGTCGCGTAGAAACCTATGAATAGCGTGGGCTTACCATACTCCTAACAGGTTAGCCCGCTACCATCCTAGACAGCATCATCACTATCACCAGGTGGGATTGCCGTCAATGCCTAACTTGAAGTGTATAAAATTAAAAAAAAAGTGGTGTTAGACCAATATGGTGTTTTGAACTGTTTATACCTTTCTCCGTTAAGGTTCCGGCAATCACCAATCCAATACCATACAACAGAATCGTTGATTAAAATTGACTTTTAGAAGGTACTTTTCGTGCGTAAATACAATTTTTTTATATTGTGCTGTATTGGTTTAATATAAATGTCATACTTCTAACAGATTAGACTGCTACCATTTTAGACTTCATCATCACTTACCACCAGGTGAGATTACATTAAAGGGCTAACTTGTGTTAAAAAAAACGAAAAGTATGCATGAAATGTAAGTGTAAATGGGTTAAAAAAATAACACGGACAAAGTCAGGTGACTTGGTATAGCGGCGGTATAATTTAGGGACCGCAACGATGTTTACCTTAACAACAAAAAATGGTTGCGTGCGCCAGTTTAACTATCAGGTAAGTGACCGTTAACTATCGGTTCACAATAATTAACCGAGATGTTAGATAGAGTTTCATGTAAATTGACCCACGAAACGCGTTGGGAACGTTTAAAGCTTTTAAACCTACTGACTGAGACTGCTGGAGATCCGTAATGATGGACTGTAAACCTTTAGTTTAGTTAATCTTTTTTTTTTTAATCCCGACATAAAGACATATCTGATATAACTTTTTGTCTGTTTGTGGCATATCTTTAATCCGGATGGTATCGTAGCTTTAATTCGGACGAGCTAACTTTCGTGTCTATTTCTATTTGGAACCTTATCTATATAAAAGCGAAAGGTCACTTACATACTTACATACTGACTTACTGACGTACTGATTAAACACGAGATCTCAAAAACTATTGTACGTATAAAGCTATAATTTAGCAAGTAGGTAGTTGATAGTTAAGAGATGTCAGCTAAGAAAGGATATTTGGAAATTCTACCCCTAAGAGGGTAAAAGGGGGGTTGGAAGTTTTTATGAAATTTCTTTGTTTTTAGAGTTAGAGACACAAAAATTTGCATTAAGATTAATAATAATAAATAAAAAACATGTGCATCAATTTTTTTTTAAATATTACCTGTCAAGGGTGGTAAAATAGGGGATGATAGTTTATGCTTATTTTTTTATTATGAAGTCAACAAGCTTGAAATTTTGAAAATAGGTTTCTTTTAGGGCGTAAGTATAAGGTTAGAATTTTTTTTCATCCAAATCTACCCCGAAGGGGGTAAAATAGTGGTTTGATGTTTGTATGAAAGTCCTATGTTTTTTAATTTAGAGATACGAAAATCGGCAATTTGACATTTGCCTGTAGCTTACTTTCTCAAGCAGGGCATTGGCCGCACGGGTAACCGCAATCTTAAGTAAAATCAGCAATTCTACGCAGACGAAGTCGCGGGCAACAGCTAGTATCATCATATAAGTTCTGGGTTATAATTTATGAAAGTTTGTTAAGGCGTTTGAAGATAACGCATTTCCGAGTACGTTTGATTTGAAATTAAGAGCTGAAATGTATACAGCGAGATATATTTCGCAGACAAAGTTAGTGTTACAACCAGACAGACTTAAGTTGGACGCATGACACACTTTTCTTATTTTTGAAGTAAAAACTTCTTTAGCGGCGTTGAGCACTTTTTCTGTAATGGGTATAAAATCTTAAACTCGCGTCAGGACACGTGACCTGATCGAAAAAGCGTAAGACGGATGGAGAGTAGACAGCTATCCCCTCTCTACCGCGCGGCGAAAATGTATGCCTGGGCCTACTGTTTCGTTTAGGCAGCGCAGGGCGCTTGCGCGAATGTTCGTGTATGTTACAGCGTGCCACGCGCATCCATGGATGCTGACAGCTGATGGCTCGACCGTCAGTGTAGTGATCACATTGTTGTGTATTCGTAAAATTCGTGAATGTAAAGTGCTTAAAATATGGAAATTGATATAGATAAACTTTTTAATGTAAAATAATTGTAATAGTTTTAAAGTGTTAAATTTTTAATGTAATATAAATTGTCATGTTTGTGTACGATAGCGCAATAAATGAATATTGTATTCTACCACATAAATGATAGTACTTTTATACTGATAAAGCAATTGGTGCAAAATTATTCCCTAACCATTCCAAAATATCAAACATGCTCAACGTTAATAATCAAGTTTTCACTTCTGCCGGCACTCCCGGAGTGCAACCCGTCTTTTTTTTTTATTATAATAATCCTTTATTTTATTTACGTGTAACAATAGAAGTATGCTAATATTTATCATAGATGTTAATTAATAAAGATCATATTTATATTTATCTGGGTATGAGTTTGATTTACTTTTGCCAGAATCTACTTTACGTGGATTATTATAAATAAGCGAATTTTTTACCCATACCAATGAAAGAGGCCTACATACCTTTTTGACGACCTCCGTGGGGCAGCGCGTGCGCTGTTGCATTTTAAAGTTGGAGGTCCTGGGTTCGATTCCCGGCTCGAGTCTGGTCTGGTAGGAGGCTTCGGCCGTGGCTAGTTACCACCCTACCGACAAAGACGTGTCGCCAAGCGATTTAGCGTTCCGGCACGATGTCGTGTAGAAACCAATTAGGAGTATGAGTTTACCATACCCCTAACAGGTTACCGTCTTAGACTGCATCATCACTTACCATCAGGTAAGATGCAGTCAAGGGCTAACTTGTGGTGAATAAAAAAAAAGATGATTTTTGTCAATGTCTTACAATGGTCAAAGGCCTACGCCAGAAAGGTGACTTCTACCAAAACCTTATAACCATATTATATAATAATAACCCAAAAATTGGATCGATAGTTGTTATAATAAACTATATCATTTATATGTAAAACTTTTTCTTTAAATTTCTTCTAAATTTCTTTTAATTTTGGTAGTTGAATAAATAGCTTTTTTTTTATTGTCTTACATCGGTAAAAATGTTAACAAATTACCAGTTTGACGTGCGCTGACGCATTATAAAGGTTGATGTCCTGGGTTCGATTCCCGGCTCGAGTCTGGTCTGGTGGAAGGCTTCGGCCGTGACTAGTTACCAACCTACAACAAAGACGTGTCGCCAAACGATTTAGCGTTCCAGCACGATGTCGCGCAGAAACCAATTAGGAGTAGGGGTTTACCATATGAATAACGGGTAAGCCCGCTACCATCTTAGGCTGCATCATCACTATTAGGTGAGATGTCTCTTAATCTTACCGTCAAGGGCTTGTAGTTTATTAAAAACATTAAAAATATCACCCCTACGTTGCTTCGTTAGTCCAATATTATGTTAAGTAATAGTAAGGATTTTTAATTCATTAAAGGTCGTAAAACTCATGCATAATTATTGTCTACCACTTAGTTTAGACTTTATATATGGACTTTATAACATTTTAAAAATATTAGATCATTTTATGCTTTCGAAACATAGGAGTTTATAGGAATATAATCGCAATTAAAAACTTATATATAAAAAGAATAAATCCGCATAAAAAAAATCTATACTCTCAAGATTTTTTGTAGCATCAAACAAAATTTCGTTCCTAGTAAATATTTTTTTAATAAATATAGATAAGATAGATTTCTAAGGTATCTGTTACTCGTTTTTTTTTGTTTTTTATTTAATCAAAATAAAGTTATACGATATATATAAGATACGTTATCGCAATATGTTTTAAAATCATCTAAAATAACGTGCGAATGTCTTTGAAAAGGTTTTATATTTTATTAAGATGTTTTTACCCATACTTGGAAGCAATCAAATTTGTAAATTTACTCGTAAAATGCAGACCAAAATCATGCCGGTCTCGAAATTTATTATCAAAAAACACTTTAGCGAAATTTTAAATGTACTATAAAGATAATAATAAATATAGCTAAACCCTCAAGTTAAGTATAACCCAAGTGGCGGCATTAAAACTATCGCGAATGCCATCAGCTTGTAAATCAGGAGCCTTCATAAAGGCGGTTTGATGGCATAAGATCCTAATCTCTACTAATTTAGGCCCACTGCACTAAAGTCGTAAAACTCGATAGCATACATTGTGGGTTTTATGTGCTTAATGTAACACGCCGTAGGTACCACCACTTAGCTCCCAGTGTGACTTTTTGAGCAATAAAAATAAATCCTCATTGACATAACTCCAGACTTACTGCGTCGTTAAAAACAAAAGTGACTTATCGATTATACCATCGGACAAACCACGTTAAGAAATAATTCGTATGAAATATTGTTCTAATGAGATAAAGCGGTGATAGCCTAGTGGTTATCCGGGCACGCATCCCTAACTTTTCGGAGTACGTAAAATTAAATCACTTGCTTCAACGGTGAAGGAAAACATCGTGAGGAAACCTGCACGCCTGAGAGTTCTCCATAATGTTTTCAAAGGCGTGTGAAGTCTACCAATCTGCATATGGCCAGCGTGGTGGACTATGGCTAAACCCTTCTCATATTGAGAGGAGACCCGTGCTCTGTAGTGAGCCGGTAAAGGGTTGATCATGATGAGATAAAGCTCTTAAATTATTTTAAGTGGTATGCGAGATGGTGGCAAAAAGAAATTTACCCGGCTAAGTTTGTTGTAGGCTTCTTCTTAGACCGTGGCGCGTTTGGAACCCTCATAGCTTTAGTTTTTAAGTTTACGAATGTAGTTATCAACATCAACTCACTAATATGTAATTGACGCATCATTAGTGACTTTTAAAGGATTATTGAAATTATCTGAATAAAGATAAAGGATATTATTTGAATAAAATTTATGATTTGATTTAAATCATTCTCAATGATTTTATTTCAATTTGACATCATTCAGTTTACTTTCATCCACTAATAAATACTATAGTGAAGATTATTTAATATTTTCTCAACACGAATGTACTGTAGTATGATTTTATTTCATCATTATCATCATGATCAACCCATTGCCGACTTACTACAGAGCACGGGGCTCCTCTCAATATGAGAAGGGTTTGGCTATAGTTACTGAGTTTTTTCCGAAAATGCTTACATCTTGATATATCCAGAATCAACCTAAATGCTAATCATATTGAACTAAAATCGGGCAATTAAATGGGAACAATTATATAGTAAATCCCTGTAAAAAAACATTAAAATCACCGAAGTTTCATGTATAGGGTATAAGAGAGCCAAATAAAATTACGCGTCGAATTTACCCCATTCTTATCCGAAGCCAGTAAAAAGTCCATTAAAAATTGTGAGTTAATTGTTGGTAATTTGGGACTAACTGCACGTTAACAGAATATCAAAGACGAAGGGTAACTCCAGATGCTTCCGGGGTGCAATGACTTGCGATTTAGGGACAAGATTCATAGCAATTATTTTATAATTTTATAACTGCCGCATTGTGAGCATGTTCAGTTGGAAGGGCCAGAGCTACGGGGCATTTGATTTTTATGTTTAAAATCAGTAACAGCTGTTAGGAAATTGGTGCTGACCACTGCACTTGCCTGACAGAGCACGTAAAGCCTTCAGCCCCAGTTGCAATCACTAAAAAGCCAAAAATACTATTGGATTTACTATGAGAATTCTTGTTGATGTTTTTGAATGGGTGAAAATTGTTGTGCCAAGTATTAACAAGAAATATTATCCGAGGTTATCACGAATATCGCTTGCTTCAACTGAGAGTTCTCCATAATCTCCTCAAGGGCGTGTGAAATCTGCCAATCCGCACATGGCCAGCGTGGTGCACTATGGCCAAACCCCTCTCATATTGAGCAGTACCCGTGCTCTGTAGTGAGCCGGTAATGGGTTGACCATGATGATCACGAATAGAAATAATGAAAAATGTGATATATGTGAATGATTCTTACATGCCTGTAATAGGTTTATATGAATAAAGCTATTTTTGGTATGGTTTTTGATTTGATAAAATATTTATGTAGAATACCTAATATTAAAGAGAAATAAGTGTTGTTCGGAAAACAAATTAATTTCGTATAAAACAAAGAAGTTGTTTTGACTCTACATTTCGTCAGTCGCGGTACAATAAACTTGTTTGTACGTATAACATAATTATCATCTAACTACAAAAAACTGTTAAGTTAACCGAACCAGCCGAATTAACGCATTCACTCTGAATACATTACATTACGGTGGCTATAAATATTTATATTATCAAAAAGTGTGCATGGGGAACCTTAGGATAGCTGGCCTACTACTTTCAATATATTGAGATACTTATATGCATGCACGTACCTTGAATGAATTAAGTAACTCATACAGATTCGAGGTTGGAATTAGGTGAAGCTGAAATATGATTTCATTGATTTTTTTTTTCAGACTGTCTATTAGCTGTACAAACCCTATTGGTTGCCGCAGCGTAACCGGGCTGTTTAGAAAGAAGCTCTGCCAGAAGATATTTTGAGCCCTAGGGCTCGAAGAAACTAAGGGCACGACTGCCTAAGAGCGCCTCCTTTGAGGCCGAACCTCGGCTTAGGCGACGTTTGGGATAACGGAGGGGTCGGACGGTGAGTGGTTCGTACGTCTCCGAGGCCGGTGATGGAGCCCACGTCCGGATGACGTAAGATAGCGGGGACCTCGCCTTCGCCGGCGAAGACGGTGTGTAGCGTATGATTGTGTGGTAGGTGGTACGAGTGTGTTGTCAGTGTCATCTGATCGTCAGGGTCATGAAGGATATGTTTAGTTCTCCTCTTTCGGAGAGCGCTTAGGTCGGGGGAGTAGATTTCATTGAGTACAATTATGAATATATCTATATTTCTATTTATGTATGTGTACATTTTGTATACACTACAAGTTAGCCCTTGACGGCTATCTCACCTGGTTGTAAGTAATGATGCAGTCTAGGATGGTAGCGGGCTAACCTGTTAGGGGTGTGGTAAGCCCACACTCCTAATTGGTTTCTAAGCGACATCGTGCCGGAACGCTATATCGCTTAGAGACACGTCTTTGTTGGCAGGGTGGTAATTAACCACGGCCGAAATATTTAAGCGTGCAATAGAGACGAACGTACATATTCAAAATTCGTAATTCACTAATGTATGAAGATAATAATATGAATTAGTTTCAAATGCTATTTACATCTCATCATCTCAGAAATATAATCTATAGTGACTAATTTTTACAGAAACAAAGTATGACAACAACAACAACCTTTCAAAATATATATATTTATTTATTTGTATTCTATATCGACGTGTGATAACTTATTAAGAAACTATCAATCGCTTAACATTTTAGCCTAAACCTACTACAGACGATTTCCGATTAATTCTACAAAATGCTTCCAACTAGCTTGCTACAATAAGCTACAGAGGAACGATGGAGTCCGTTTCCCTACTACCTGAAATATTTATTACTGAGCGCATCATCTAAAATGGGATTGCACTCTTCACAACAACAACAAGGTTGGCAATTTTACAAGTTTGAGCATTTTATCAATTTGCCATATCAATAAATATATTCTTTACAACTTTTATTTGAGATTTTTTTTTTATACATTACAAGCTAGCCCTTGACGACTTTCTCACCTGGTGGTAAGTGATGATGCAGTCTAAGATGGTAGCGGGCTAACCTCATAGGGGCATGGTAAACCCACACTCCTAATTGGTTTCTACGCGACATCGTGCCGGAACGCTTAATCGCTTGGCGACTCGTCTTTGTCGGTAGGGTGGTAACTAGCCACGGCCGAGGCCTCCCACTAGACCAGACTCGAGCCAGGAATCGAACTCAGGACCTCCAACTTTATATAACTGCGGCACGGAGGTTGTCAAATCCATAATGATCTCGAATGCATGTATAGTCTACCAGTCGCCACACTACCACACTCTTTATTGGTTTCTACGCGACATCGTATCTACGTATCTTACGTTTGGCAACATTTTCATTGTAATGATCCTCTTATTGTTTGCTAACTCCACATTGACTCCTCGGCAAATAAATTTACCACATGCCCATATTCCCCTATCCACCCTAATTAATGGTGGTTGAAATCATGTTTAGGGAATGGTTGGGAACTCACGAAGGTATAATCGATCCGAAGAGATAATTTTTTCGTGTTGAATTTTAATTGTATTGTGGATAGTTAAACCGTTGAAAGAATTATACCTATTTAAGATTCGTGGTAGATAGTGCAGTAATTTATTCTAATGCCGGCTGGATTTACGGTTGTTGGTCTAATGGGCCATCTAATGCTTTTGTGTTGTGTTAGCTTTTTAACTTACGTCCGGAGATAATTACAAAAGTGGCTAATTTGTCCACCAGCGCACTTCCTTCTTGCGGCTTCAGCGATAACAACTATAAATGTTTAGATTAATATCCTTAGGTCATCATGATCAACCCATTACCGGCTCACTACAGAGCACGGGTCTCCTCTCAATATGAGAAGGGTTTGGCCATAGTCCACCACGCTGGCCATGTGCGGATTGGCAGACGCCTTTGAGAACATTATGGAGTACTCTCAGGCGTGCAGGTTTTCTCAAGATGTTTTCCTTCACCGTTGAAGCAAGTGATATTTTTATTTTATTTTTAATCAACCTTATCCTTAGCACAACCTTGCTTATTTTATTAAACTTACAAACCTTGCTCAGTGGTCGAACCTTGCGTTAGACTAGCGGTTGGTATATTCAACTAACTACTAGACTAGACTAGACAGCACTAGATTTGTAGTGCTGGAATCATGCCAAGAGTTAATTTAGTTTTACTCACCTAATGGTAAGTGATGATGCAGTCTAAGATGGTAGCGGGCTAACCTGTAAGGGTATGGTAAACCCACACTCCTAAGTGGTTTCTACGCGACATCGTGCCGGAACGCTAAATCGCTTGGCACGTTTTTGTTCGTAGGGTGGTAACGCCACGGCCGAAGCCTCCGAGCAGACCAGACTCGAACCCAGAACCTTCAAATTTATAATGGGACAGCGCCTCGGAGGTCGTCATAATCTAAGTTAACGAATGTAGTTATCACCATCAATTCACTACTATGTAAGTTATTGACGCGTCAAAAATGTCTATTAAAGGATTATTTGAATAAAGCTTTTTTTATTAATTGATTGGTATTAAACAAGCCACCCTTAATGATTTAATATTTATGTTTAATAGCCAACGTTATATGATGGAAATATAACTTATTAGCTTACAATGTATCACCCACTTACCCGCTCAGCATGAATTATTAAATGGAGACATTTAAATGGGTTTATTTGCACTTTAGTTATTTATAGTTAAGTACACTAGTAAACTAGTACACTTGTATAGTCTTATATATAAAATTCTCGTGTCACAATGTTTGTTCCCATACACCTCCGAAACAGCTCGACCGATTCTTATGAATTTTTTTATCCACATTCGGTAAGTCTGAGAATCCGCTATTATTTTATTTTTCACATAATAATGTGGCATTGAAAAATACACACAACCTCTTAAATTTCGCTTAAGCTCTTTTGAAAAATCACACCATGAAAGTGGAAACGTAAAGAATGAATGAAATGATCACTCTATTCTAATATTAATAACTTTTCGTAAATATTAGTAGTGAGGATAACTACCTTTATGTATTATATAGTACGCATTATTTATTGATATATATTAATATGTTAGTGGTTAGGGCGTCAGCCTCCTAATCAGAGGTCGGCGGTTCGAATCCGGGCATGCACCTCTGACTTTTCGGAGTTATGTGCTCTAAAAAAAACTATATATTACTTGCTTCAACGGTGAAGGAAAACATCGTGAGGAAACCTGCACGCCTGAGAGTTCTCCATAATGTTCTCAAAGGCGTGTGAAGTCTGCCAATCCGCACATGGCCAGCGTGGTGGACTATGGCCAAACCCTTTTCATATTGAGAGGAGACCCGTGCTCTGTAATGAGCCGGTAATGGGCATGGTAACGCATGAATGTGTCACCATGTGATAAAGCCACAAGTCATTGTTATTGACGTCAAACTATTTATTATTCATTATCTGATAAAAAAAATCATAAATCTAAAGTCTAGCAATTAAATAAATACAAACCAAAAAGAAACGTTTCCACGCCATATCTATAACTTAACCCAAAAATAGGACTGCTTGTTTTTCAAGACAGTCCTATCGTAGATTTTATGAAATGATAGACGGAACCCTGACTCTTATTTTTATGAAGTTACCAGTAAATTTCGCATGGAGCTCTGTTATGCCTCACTCACTGCGATTAGCTTCCTATCTGACAATGGTTAAAAAATGAAAATGAAAATTTTATAATTCTTTTTTTTATAAACTACAAGCAAGTAGTAGTTACTAAGATAGTAGCGGGCTGACTTGTTTGGGGTTATGGTACCCATACTCCTAATTTGTTACTACGCGATAACGTGCCGGGACTCTAAAACGCTTGGAGACATGTCTTAGTCGGGAGGGTGGTAACTAACCACGGCCGAAGCCTCCAGACCAGACTCGTGCCAGGAATCAAACCCAGGACCTCCAGCTTTATAATGCGACAGCGCTTGCTACGCGAACTGTGCCACGGAGGTCGTCATTATGATTAACATACCAGTATCGACTTTCTAATAAACTTTTCCAGTCTTTCTTAAATTAAACAACACGACCAGATGACCAGAACAGATAGCGAGACAGTGAAAACCTGAAAATTGTTCCCGCATTATTATCAGATTTGACATCGGGTCTCGAGTTAAAGACCTGTCCATCAATCTGAACGGTAGGTATAGTAAATCTGGATACTTTATATATGAACATGTTAATGTAATTTATTACATTGTACGTACAGTTGTTTTTATATAAGGTCGAGGCTGCAGTGCACGAAAACATTGAACACTTAACTAAGCATAAGCACAATCGAATGAAATTAAATATGATTTTTTATCCACTACAAGTCAGCCCTTGACGGCAATCTCAGGTGGTGTAAGTAATGATTCAGTCTGGGAAGGTAGCGGGCTAACCTGTTAGAGGTAATGGTAAACCCATACTCCTAATTGGTTTCTATGCGACATCGTGTCAGAACGCTAAATCGGTTCGCGACACGTCTTTGTCGGTAACTAGCCACTGCCGAAGCCTCCCACTAGACTTGAGCGAGAATCGAATTGAATCGAACAATGAATCAGTCTATACATATAAGATAAACAATAGACGTACCCCATCTATCTTTTTTCCTACCTTCCTTGCTATGTCGCAGATCATTTGCAATTACTATGCGTTCTCCAAAAGGTCTTGCTAATGAGTGACTCTATTGACGATAAATGTGACACTAATTGTTTGAGAAATGTCACATCAGGTGCGCGTTCGAACAGCTTCCTGTCAATTGACGGTCTCTATTTATAACGTGACGTTAATTTGATGGATCAACGATTAAAGGATTAAGATATTATAGTAATAACGTGTAATGGAAGTGTCTGAATATCATAATACCTTTTAAACGGAGAATCTATAAATATTATATATGGGGGAAGTACCTACTGTGATACGTCTGAAAGGATTTTAAATATTAAACTCTGTAATTATATGTTAATAACTGTCTCGTATATCAAACTGTGAAACTGTGATAGCCAAGGTTATGACAGTGATCAGATGTCAGGGGTTCGATCTAGATTACAGACCTCTAACTTTTCGAAGTTATGTGCGTTTTTAAGCAATTGGTTAGTTGATTTCTATATATATCTTATCTTTCTAAAAAAACATTTTTAATTACAACATTTTTATTTGGCTCAAAACCTAAAACATTTGTAAATGTAGGATTTTTAGAATTATATTTTTTAAAGTTTGTCACTGACGGTGCATCTTTAAAAAATAAACTTTAAAAAGCGAGTGCTGAAATAAATTGATAAAAAATCAATCTTATTCTGAGCTTAATTACCTAATGTCTAAACAATTTATTTTTACAGCAACTTTCGCTAGCATTCTCTATTGAAAATTGTTCTTACTTCCTTAAGTTATTATAATTAAAGGTGTTAATAAAAATGTAGTTATAATGATAATGAACTATAACGTGAAGAATCGTTATAATTAAAATAACAGCCTTTTAAAATATTTCGTATAATACCAAACTTGTACACTGTTTTTGCATGTACGCCTTTAAGGGTTGTATTACAATTCATTACCCCGATCACAATCGTGCCACACCTTATGTAAATTTAACGAAACGCGATAAAAATAAAGAAATAAATTATCGTAAAAATTTTTCAAAAAAGCACACTTTCACATCAATTCCAAATGTCCACCGGCTCCTGTCGTAACAGAACGTAATTACTGCAATAAATTTAAAAACAATATGGCGCCGGCAAGATGGCAGCCGCGATAGTCAGTGAAGGAGTGTAATAAACTGCTTTTAATGACTCCAAAGCACCTGCGCGAATTAGTTCTCTGGACATTCTTCGCGTTTATTCAAAAAACAACGAGGCAGCTCCCCTGCATGGGGAGGTGCAATGCCCAAAAACCCTCTCGGGCAATGTACTGGATCATCGGGTCATACGGAAAATTCTCAATTCACGTGCACGAATTAATATTTCAAACTATATTCGTTTAGAGCTACTTTTATACCTAAATTCAAATTCAAATAATCTTTATTCAAATAGTCATTTTCAAGGAACTTTTGACGCGTTAATAATTTACATAAGTAGTAGTAATTCGATGGTGATAACTACATTCGTAAACTTAAAACTAAAGGGTTCCAAACACGCCCCGGTCGAAGAAGAAGCCCACAACAAACTTAGCCGGTTTTTTTTACTCGATGATAATGTTAAAGCAAAAATAAAATAATATCCTTGCATATTACATACATATATTTGACGGTTTGTACCCCATCTTGTGCATGCTATGTTCGCATCAAGAAGTCAATATTGTGCATTACGATATTTTTTGTATTGTAATTAAGTATGACTATGCAATTTTTGACAGTTTCACGAACTAATCAATTTAAAAAAAGCCAATATTAACTACACTTCTTAATAATTTTATATTCAAGGCATTCTGCTAAAGACTGACGGTCCACGATCTTAAAGCTTAAAAAAAATAGATGAGGTATAGATTTACACTGACATCCCAGTGTTTTAATTCTTAAAATAACTGCGTAAACACGATAAAACTCCTACAGAATTGATAATTGTTCATTGTTTGCGTCCTTAATTCTGTGTCGATATCATTTTATTTTTATTTTGTATATTTTATTTTATTTTATTTTCTGTGTTATTGAACTTATTTTGTTACAATTGTTTTTAATTTTTTTTTTCTTCCACTTGTTTTAATTTTTATTTTACTTTTCCTATTATTTATACTTATTGTTAATCTTTTTCTTAAATTTTTTGTGACGCCCTTATTATTGTCATTTTCATTTAAGTCGTGGATAGTGTTGTTAATTGTATATTAATTTATAGTGATTATGCGTTAGTTTATTTTGGTACTAGTATTTAATATACAATTGTTTACTGTCCCAAATAAATAAAAATAAAAATAAATAAGCGTGAATCTAGTTCGAGCTACCATCTGAATGGCATAGAGGCAACCGATTCGCGCTGCTCGAAGCCTTAGCTCGACGAAGAAAGTGAATTGGTATTTACATACTTATGCATTTATCTAGAGAATTGTGTAACGACGACCAATAAAGGTTATTTGTTATTGAATACCTTTTACGGCATTGGGTCTTTAAATTTCTTATATTTTATAACTTTAATGCGTTAAGTGTTTTAGTTTCTTTTTTTAAGCTAACTCGATAATTGCAAATTTATAATTATCATCCACGGTGGTGCTAATTAAGTTCTCATATGGACTGTTTGTTTTTGGAACGATAAAGACATGTCCAAACTTGTGACAGTTGCAGCCTGCTATCTTTTTTTTTTTATTTATTCCACGGCACAGGATTCAAGGCCTCTATGGCCTTGTTAGATATGAACGTCTTTTTATATAGATTAATAATTAAATATACAAGCAATCCGAACAATTCAAAAAGCCCAATTCTTTTTATAAAATTTATACTTTCGTTAATTTCTATTAACAATTTTCTTAACGCACTACTTCGATTTGTTTTTTTTTTGGTAATATTAATGGAAACAGATTTAAAAAAATACTATCCGTTTTGCCTCCTAATTTGTGTAAGCAGATTATGTTAAGTGTTTGTAACTTTTCTGTGTATCTGTAACATAGTTTTAACAGATTTTATTATTAGTTTTATCGACTGATAAATGTTAACTTTTGAAAACTCTTAATAGATATATCATTTAGTGTTTTATATTTATCAACGTTAAAAGCACATTTACGTTTGAAAGTTCTAAAGCTATAAACGCACTATTCATTCGATACAGAGCATCTGCATCTCTGATATATTGAAATTAAAATAATTTAACCATAATTCATTTCGTAATCCCATGTTAACAGTTCCCGGTAGCAACAAAATCAGGCAGACGTATAAAAAATTACTGCACGGACGAATGACTAAGCCGTGTCCGATTCATCGTGTTACCAAGTCAAACTTATTATTACGGGTCCGGGCAATAAAAAGAAAACGGAATAATCAAATTAACACCTTGACCGCACAGAAGTCTGCGCTCATTGAAGACGACGTAGAGTGATCTGTGTTCAAATGATTGCGGGGTTCTGAGAACAAAAAATTGGATGTTAGATTGTTTTATAATCGACTCACTCACTGCCTGCTTGAATGTTTAATAAATTTTAAGATTAAACAAAGAAGATTGAAGAAATACTAAATATTTATATGACGTGTAAGCTATGATAGCCTAGTGGCTTGGACGTCAGCCTCCGGCCATCAGAGGTCGGGGGTTCAAACCCGGGCACGAACCTATAACTTTTCGAAGTTATGTTCGTTTTTAAGCAAATAAAATATCACTTGCTTCAACGGTGAAGGAAAACATCGTGAGGAAACCTGCATGCCTGAGAGTTCTCCATAATGTTCTCAAAGGCGTGTGATGTCTGCCAATCTGCACATGGCCAGCTTGGTGGACTATGGCCAAACCCTTCTCATATTGAGAGGAGACCCGTGCTCTGTAGTGAGCGGAGAATGGGTCGATCATGTTGATGATGATGATATGACAATATTTTACAAACAACAATCAGTAACCGCACAAAATTGACAAATAAAGGCTGTTAATCGGTAAACATTTTAAAAAGAAATCTCACAGGTTTTGATAACCACGGTCTTTCACTAATATCTTGCAGATTTAATTAAAATTTATTTCTAGCAATAATCATTTATAATAAACGAATACCATAACTATAATATCTACTGAATAAATTCACTTAGGTCAAATTAAGTAATGAAATAAATATTAAAGCTTATAAATAAATAAATATACATGAATTAGGTAACTCTCTTGAGTTACCTAATTTATGTATATCAGAGCAAATCTTTGCAAAATGAATGGTTATTATTGTAAGGAGTATGCAAAGGAACCCTAAGAGTAAAGGTGGTGTACGAAAATTGAATTAATTAGCCCATCAACAGGTGGTTAAGATAACTCGCTTACGACTTGGAGGCGGTCTTTAGTAATTCCATTTCTGCTCTCGTCCGGAGTGTTTTAACGATTTCGGTTCGCCGTTCGCTTATGTAAGTGGATGTGGCGTTTTATTGTACTACAACAGTGGGATACATTGCTAGTTTAGTAAACTCATCTTTATCGAGAGCCTTGATTAAACATGTTTGATTGATTGATTGATTATCCTTTTATTGCATACCACTAGATAGCGAAAAAATAAAATACCAGAAAATAACACAGAAACAGTAGTATACAATTTGGCGGCCTTATCGCTATATAGCGATCTCTTCCAGGCAACCAAAGATGTAAAAGATATAGAGATACGGAAAGAGGAAGGTGTTGCAATAATATATACATAAATATATATATTGATATAAACGAATATATATACGCACTAATAATAATAATTAATATATATAAATATAATATAAATAAAGTGTCGTTAGCGTTTAGCGTCGAAACCAATTAGTAGTATGGGTTTACCATACCCCTGACAGCTTAGCCCGCTACCTTCTTAGACTGCATCATCACTTACCATCAGGTGAGATTGCCGTCAAGGATTAACTACCTAGCAGTGGATAAAAAATAAAAAAGAGATTCATCTTTATTGATTTCGCCCTTATCTTAATCCTTAATTAAGCATATGTTTATATTAAGTACGTATGAAATAAAGAAATTTGAAATACTAAAAGTTTGTTTGTTTGCAGATATGACACCTTTTATTAAAAGTCAGAGTATTGTTTTTGACCAATAGTAGTTCAGCTAAGCCTATTATTTTGGTATGAAGAGTAAGATGTACACTGAACGAAGGTCAGATGATGGTGGCTAGATGGGCACTGAAGATCCCAAATAATTAAATGAAAATACACTTTATAGTTATACACATTACAAAAGAAGAAATACATGACAGCGAAGAAGCACACACCGAATAGAAAAGATGTAGAAGAAAGATGTACGCCCGTCATTTAAATTTTGTCTCATTTGATTTGTAATCAGAACAGTTCGAACAATCTCAACTAGTTGGAAAAACAGGTGCATAATGCTAGTGTACAAATAAACAATTATATTTTTACTACTTCTATTGTATATTTGTGTGTTGCTGAAATAAAGTGCTTATTTTCTTTCTTTTTATCATTGCATGTTTTAACACAACTTGAATGTTTGTTCTATAAACTTTTTTTTTCTTTCGTTTTATAGCTTTACACAGATTAGCCAATGTCAAGTTTATTTTTTTATTAGTTCTCTCTTTTCATGGCTTTGCACAGACTAGCCAATGTCAAGTTTATAGCAATGTAGAAGATAGGGAGAATAGGGAGAAATGGCGGGAAACTTCGCACTCCGCGGACGCGGATCCCTCAAACCTTTCCCAAACCAACACCTGTTAACCATTCAGAAAACTAGCCACTACATAAACGACACCAAAACTGTCTACGACACAACCAACACCAGTCCCTTCCAAAATCAGCCAACAGACACCAATTCATATACGAAGTCTCCCGCCTTTCTCTATGTTTGTTCTATAAGTTTGTAGTAAAGTATTTTCATTTAATTTTTTGTTTTTACTCTATGCAAATTAGCTGTCAAATAAAAATTATTGTGTTCTTTATCATCTGTGGCATTGAGATGCCTGCTCCGATCCTTGCCATTTCTTATATTGTCATAGTCTGCCTTAAGCTTTCGTTTTTTTGTCTCAATTCGCTTACGCCGTTTTGCCCCTCAGGTTCCAAGTTGTAATTAGTGATAAGTCTGTTTTTGAAAACCGCTAATGGGCGATATCGCGGCTGTCGCGGACGGAAACAATTTGGGAAATTTGTATCTTTTTTCTTCATTCGAGTTTTGGTAAATTAGATTATGTCTTAAATTTACAGAGCGTTGATTAACTAACGAGTGATTATCACAATACAATCATTCAATCATTTGCCGGTATGTTGAATTTTAACTATAGCTGTGATAGCCTAGTGGTAGGGACGTCTGCTTCTTAATCAGAGGTCAGGGGTTGGGCACGCACTTCTAACTTTTCGGAGCTTTGTGCGTTTTTAAGCAATTAAAATATCACTTGCTTCAACGGTGAAGGAAAACATTGTGAGTAAACCTGCATGCCTGAGAGTTCTCCATAATGTTCTCAAAGGCGTGTGAAGTCTGCCAATCCGCACGTGGCCAACGTGGTGGACTATGGCCAAACCCTGGCCATAAACTTGGGCAGAGGTGGGGGAAGGGTGAATAGGCATTTTCTAGGCAAGCGCGCTCCAACCTGGACCTCATCAGTGCCTTCTGATTGTCGTCAAGCGCAAACCTATCTCAAAAAAAACAAAAAAAGCATGGCTGGCCATAAATGGCTCAGAAAACTATGAGTTAAGAAACAACCATAAAAAGAGAGACACTTTCATCATATTAAGATTGATAACTATGATGAACAAGTTCGCTGACGATAACTACCCTCGAATGAAGATTAAACAGCGAACAAACGCAAGATATTTAAAACACCGCAAAAATACGGTCGAATCGTTACCTTATTTCGCTCTTCTCATAACGCTACATTAGTGAGAGTTGACGAAATTTATGATACGCATTTGCGAAATTTATGGCATTGAGAAAATGACGATAGGGGGAGCCGTTGCCCCCGCCGGCTGAGCTTCTTGTCTCCCTTATACCTACTGTGTCATTCCGAAAACTTCTGTGGATTATTTCGGATGCTGTGGAAATATAAAAACATTTTTATGCCTCCGCGGCTTAGGTTGCATAAAACTAAATTAGTAATAACTTATTTTTGTTTTTTCGTTTTTGGAAGATAACGGTCGATCTTCGGACATCATATTCTATCCAAGTGCATCTTTTTCGAAACACAGATTTTGTACAATAGACATATTATCGTTAGCAAGATGATATTAAAATCTGGTCAATATTTTATTTTATTTTATTTTTGGCACATGTGCACACACACATCAATGTGTGTGTGCTTTTGATTGTGATATTTTTGATATATTCTTTAATATGTATGCTGATGAGCTTTTTATTCACTTCAAATTAGCTTGTGACATAATATTAAAATAGATCAATATATATATATTATAAATGCGAATGTTTGTTACTCTATTACGTAAAAACTACTCAATGGATTTTTATGAAACTGTACAATAATATAACTTATACATCAGCATAACATATAGGCTTCAATTTATAATGATATTGTGTGAATTGTCCAAAATATCACGATAAGTGTCAAGTAAGTAGGAAAAAATCTACCATCTGCGTGATAATTTTAATGTCATAATATTAGTTCTACGCCACGCTAATATAAGCTACTCGAAATACTAATCCTACAAAGATGAAGTTGCGGGCACCAGCTAGAATGGCATAAAATTAAGCAAACTTAGCTAGCAGTTCTAAATGCCTGATGAAGACCAGGGTTGTGTCTTATCAGCCTCGTCTCTGAGGGGGAGGGGGGAACAGGTATGTGTTGCTACACTACAGTACAGTTCTTTTACAGTTATATGTAAACGATCAGATTTGATTTTATGTATTACCGTCGGTCATGAAGATCAGCAACACAGAAAAAGGCTTTGTTATGTATACTAGTTACGTACCATCCTACTGGTAACAGTAGGATGGTACGTAACTAGCCACGACCGAAGCCACCAAACTAGACTCAAAATCCAGACTTTTTATATTATGGCATATATCTATGTTTCGTATGTGACAGCGTACGCTGGTTCAATATATTTTTCGTTGGACGTGTTGTATTCAACATATTTTTCAATTAAGCCGATCATAAAGGACTTTGTGTTCGCTCCAAATGTTCAGTTAATGCTGTTTGATCAAATATTATCAAAGAATGCGCTACGAAATTGGATATTGTAGAATCGAGCGAGACGTTTCAATGTAATATAAAGAGGGTCCTAACAGATATCCCTATACTATGTCGAGATTTAGTTAAGCTTGTGCCACATTATAAGCGAAGCTAGTTTATTCCTGCTGTTATATTATCATAGACTTCACACACCGTTTTTTATTATTCGATCGACTCAATGCTATTATGTGAAATAACGTTTGTTTATGATTGGTATGGATACGCGGGGAATGCTCGGTCCAATCGTCCCGTCCTACTGGTTTACTTCATGCTTTTTTTAATTACTCTGAATCGAGTCTGTGTTGAGACGATATGGTGTGCGAAAATCACTAACATCGCTAAATAAGTAGTTTATTCAATGATCTATGCAATACATTGTCACATTTACATACCGTTTTTATATAATTAAAAAAGAAAGAGGTTCCCATTGGATGACGTTTTTTCTTCTTTTTTACATCACAAGTTTACTAACCTTGCCTGGTAGAGATCGCTCTTTAGCGATAAGGCTGCCTTTTGAACCTATTCTTATTTTCTGTGTGTGTTTCTTATTTTTTGTATGGTGTGCAATAAAGTCTTTTTTGATTTCATTTCATTTACCCAGATTCCCTCACTAGTAGCATCAAGTACTAGGAAATGTAGGTTAACATACCAAAACAACTTACTAAAATATTTCTGATGCTGAGTGGGTTGCCTTTAATTGGTCGATATATATGGTCATATTATGTTATGAACAGTATGTATATCGTGCCAAATAAAAAATATTTGATTTCTTTCTTTCTTTCATTAAATATTCTAAATAACATTCAAAAAGGAAAAACTGTTGTACTAAGAAAAATATTTGTACAGAAATGTCCATTTATGAGAATTGCAACCAAAATGGTGGTGATATTTCTTTTTTGAATGGCTAGGCTCTGGTGTCATCTGATGCGTTATTAAATTTTTGGGGTACTAAACCTTGTGCAATCTTTTCAGATTTCTTTAGTATTGCATGCTATGTAGATGCTATATCGCTCTGCATATTATATCTTGGACTGCGGTTCAAGGCTGCGGGGAAAATGTTTTCCCCGTCCTTTGTTCCGAGAGTAAGATACAGTGGCGTTCACACACGAATGCATCCCTTTTTAATCCGGCGTGGATTTTTCTTTGGCAAAGGAATACGTTCTGGAAGGTTAAGGGACAGACGCTTTGTCGCTGCCGACAATGTTTTGGTACCATTAATTTGTAGCGGTGATAGCCCAGTGGTTAGAGCGTCAGCCTCCTAATCAGAGGTCGGCGGTTGGAACCCGGGCACGCACCTCTAACTTTTCGGAGTTATGTGCGTTTTAAAAACATTAAAATATCACTTGCTTCAACGGCGAAGGAAAACATAGTGAGGACACCTGCACGCCTGAGAATTCTCCATAATGTTCTCAAAGTCGTGTGAAGTCTACCAATCCGCACATGGCCAGCGTGGTGGACTATGGCCGAACCCTTCTCATATTGAGAGGAGACCCGTGCTCTGTAGTGAGCCGATAATGGTTTGATCATGATGATGCTCGGTATCGCTATGATGATTTTTGGCACATCAGCTTTCCTAGAAACTGCTCGTAACGGGCAAGGTGGAGGGAAGAAGGTAAGAGGACATAGCCCCATGCGTTGGTACGATCAGATCAGCACTGCACTCGGTACATCATTCTACGCTCAATTCTACGTCAATGAGGATGACGATGCAGAGAGAGAGTAGACGGTGAAAGGTTTTGCATCTCACTGCGATCTTCGTCATAATCAAACCATTACCGGTCCAATTAATCCTTTAAATGACACTTTTGACGCCACTTTTCCTGAATCAGGTCCAGTGCAGAGCACGAGACTACGTACAAACTGAGAGGAGACATCCTCTCAGTTTCCATTATGTGGAACTCTTAGTCTAAGTAAGTTTTCTCTTTTCGTTTTGCTTTATTATCAAACTAGTGGTATTTAATTCAAAATTACTCCAATCAAAAACTGGTTGTCATGATTTCGCGTGATGTCAGGGCAAAAGTTAAAAATGTTACAGAAATATGGAATTATTGAAGATTGTCTCAAAAGTTAATTAATAATTTTTCGCAATAGTTAATGCTTGAATAGAAAATACGATCGTCTTTATTAATTGCAAATACTTTAATACGTATTGTTGTAAAATATATTGTAACCAGAAATGTGATTTTATAATAAAAATAAAAACCAATATTCTTATTGTTTTATTTGACTGTACGGTAGACTTATAACTGTTTAATCTAATGCAGATATTTAGACAGAGCTTCACCTTAAATCGACTCCAAGCATTGAACACGCTACGTCATGTATTTATTCAAATGGTATTTTTCTTATAAAAACTTTATAGTATATTTATACTTATCGTTTATTTATGGACGCGACCAATAAGGACGTTGTGCAAATGTGAACGTTTGGATAAAACTAATCATCACATTAATTTTTTTAGCCCCACCTTTGTACGAAATGTAAACTTTAATATGTATGAATTTCAATTTAAATATGTTTAAACAAAAATTTAATATGCTTCTAGTAAAATCATATTATGATGTTAAACAATATTGAATGGATAAAACTTAATATCTAATGTTTAATTTATTAATTTTGCTGACATCTAATTTATTGCATTTATTTTAATTTGATTCGACTTTCAATAATTTATATATAAAAAAATGAATTTGCACGCTATTATTTTGCTGTCATACATTCTGGCAAATAAATGATTATTCTTATTATTCTACCCTTATGAAATTTATGATCCAAAATTAATCTATATTAGAATGTAAGAGATAAATAGAATAGAACTATTACGGAATATGGGGTACGTGTGGCTGTCCAGCAATGAGATAGAAATAAAAATGCAGATGGTAATTTAATAAAATTAGGTAATTACCTACTCAAAGTCATCATCTGAATTAAACGTAAAAACTTAAAAAATACCTTCAAATTAAAACAACCTAAGGTGGCACATTTTAACTTGTATTCCAATGCCACAGAATAAGAATTTTAATAATGTAATTCTAATAAGTCTAACCGCCTATTAAAGTCAAAAATAACACAAGGTAGGCATCCTAAATGGCTTGATTACACTATGCGAGTAGTTGACATAACCGTTTACAGATACTGTCATCGTTAACTCGTATGTCAGTAGATCAACATGCCTTAAACAGTCCATTTAAACATATAGACATAGACTAAATAGATTAATACTAGATAACTAAATCAGCAATGTTTTGAGAATAAATTATGATTGATCATAATCAACCCAACTACAGAGCACTGGTCTCCTCTCAATATGAGAAGGGTTTGGCCATAGTCCACCACGCTGGCCGTGTGCGGATTGGCAGACTTCACACGCCTCGAGAACATTATGGAGAACTCTCAGGCATGCAGGTTTCCTCACGATGTTTTCCTTCACCGTTGAATCAAGTGATATTTTAATTGTTTTAAAAACGCACATAACACCGAGAAGTTAGAGGTGCGTGCCCGGGTTTGGATTAATCAGAGGCGGACGTCCTAACCACTAGGCTATCACAGCTGTAGGAAAATTGAAGACTTAAAAATAAGGAGAATATAATCTATAACCGAGTTTCTAACTGGAATCCATTGTTTCCACATACACTGAAATGTATGCTGATATTTCACGCTGTTTTAGACTAAACTTGTTTTAACTCAGGTTTTAGAATACCAAATCTTTTTTTTTTCGGACTGTCTTAGTTATACAACCCCTATTGGTTGCCACAGCGTAACCGGGCTGTTTGGCGAGCTTTGGAAAGAAGCTCTTCCAGAAGAAATTTTGAGCCCTAGGGCTCGAAGAAACTAAGGGAAAGACTGCCTAAGGGCGCCTCCTTTGAGGCCGAACCTCGGCTTAGGCGACGTTTGGGATAACGGGGGTGTCGGACGGTGAGTACCAAATCGCATCTATCTATACGTATAGATGGTTAAAATTGTATCCATTTGGAATTTGATTCAGAAAGTAAGGTAATATTTCTGCAAGGCAATAATAAGAAAGTAAATTGAGAAGCTAACTAGCTAAGCGCGAATTTATTTAATTCTGTAAGTTGCTGGAAAAATGTAACTGTCATTGACAACTGTTGACGGCCTCCGTACGCTGTTGCATTTTAAAGTCGGAGGTCCTGGGTTCGATTCCTGGCTCGAGTCTGGTTTGGTGCGAGGCTTCCGCCGTGGCTCGTTACCACCCTACCGACAACGACTTGTCGCCAAGCGATTTAGCGTTCCGGCACGATGTCGCGTAGAAACCAATTAGCAGTGTGGGCTTACCATGCCCGTAACAGGTTAGCCCGCTGCCATCTAAGACTGCATCATCACTTACCATCAGGTGAGATTGCCGTCAAGGGCTAACTTGGAGTGGATAAAAAAAAATTAGCTTGCATTAAGTGGTCAGATTATGTCCGTGATGTGGCCAACTCGCACGCTAGCGCTGTGTAACCAAGCCGAAACGCACCTTACCGTCGGGAAGTTCAAAGTGATGCGGCCGACGGGTTCTTTGATGTCGCCCGCCGCGCCGTCGGCAAATGTCTTTGATGTTTATTGGGTGGTTTCATCGGGTTTTTCTGACCCAATTATTAACAAAACGGCCAGGATTAAATATTATTTATAGATTTACATGGTTCTCAAGGAAATTTAGCCTTCTTTATATATATATATATATATAAATCTTTATATGTATATATAAAGGGGGAACGCTGCCAGTATCTTCGGAACCTTGCCTAAAGGGACTCCTTTTAATAATATATTTTAGTTATGATGTTAAATATTTATTTATTTTTTTAAGATTTTTAGTTTTAGGTTATTCTTAAGTTTTATTTTAAGTTATATATGTATTTCTAACAGCTAACTTTATAATTAATCATTATATAAAGCAAAAATGTCCCCATAAAAGGCTAATTAAGTGAATCAGTCAAAATTTTTGCACTGAAAAGGTTACTTATATTGGACAACATTAATTAGAAAAATATTTCTAAGCCTTGAGAACACCTATAAAATTATGTATTTTATTCACTAGATATTAATTGTATATTCCATTAAAATATCTTAGTGGGTATGTGCTATGTTGCTATATCTTATACGAATTTTTTTACTTTTCTGTAAAACTAAAATATATTTCTGTAGCAAAGATCTTACAAGTTATCATATTTAAACAAAGGACAATGAGAAAACCTTTCTGCTGACCTATTTGTTACAAGTAACGGACATAAAACTAATGTTTAATCTTCTGAAGATGAAAGGTAGATTTTTACCAGAGTAAAAAGAATATATAAACAGTAACTTTCATAAGAACAAAGTTTCCGATTGGAAAGTGATCGTAATTGCATTGAACCCTTTTATCACCTAAATCTCAATTACCAGATAGATCAATAGACCTTAAATGAAAGTTCATACTTGCTAAGATAAAAGTAAGAGTTCCTTTAGGAACAAAGGTATATAGGTACCTACTTTAAGGAACAGTTTAAAACAAAACCATATTTTAATATTTACTTACAAAAGTACTGAAACCTAACTGCAGTGAAAGTAAATCTTTCTATTAAGTGAATCTGGGAACAAATTTACATATTAGTTATGAGAAATGTTTATCTAGGTATCTAAAGCAAAATTTTTACTTCTAGTCATTCTGTATGACAAAGAATTCAGTGAACAATTTACTAGGTAACTTATATTTTGAAAACTTAACAAGGTTCTTCGATCTAATCTGTGTCAAAGGGCCACCAAAATGAGGGTTGGTGGGCTGGTTTTAACTGCCTTGCAAAATAGACGGCGTTTAAGGGAATTCTATTATTAAATGATTGTTATTATGTTTTATTAAACCACCCATTTCATAAGTGGGTGATTTAGTAACAACCCAGACTGTTGGTAGTGGAACTGTCGGAGCTATCAAAGCAACCTTTCTATTAATAAATGACTAGTGTCCAATCCAATAAGAAACTTTAGCAAGCCTTATTGGCATTATTTCTGTTTCTGTGTACCAGGGCAAAATAACTGGGGAGAAGTAAACCTGGCTGTGATTAATATTACGTTATAACATCTTATATTATAAGGATGGTTCGTTTGAAACAAAAATGATATTAAACTAAGCCGAAAGTTGGTTAAGTTACGGATTAATGAAAAATGCTCTAGAATCGTGGATTTGTTTTTGGCCATAAAACAGTTCTCCTGGATGTATTATTTCGTTCAGAAATGTTAAGTGGTAATACGGGTAATTAATTCAATCCCGGTATTATACGAGGAACGTCTCCAAGACGCAAGCTATTTGTATGAATAATTTCGTCAAAATCTGTTCAGCTGTTACAAAGAATATCTATTCAAAATCAGCGCCGTTGGATACAAGTTACTTATGTGCCCTTAATCATAACCGGTGCAGTAGTTGGCTGGATAAAGGTAACAAACAAACAAACAGTTTCATATTTATCGAATTAGAGTATTGTAAATAAACTAGTACAGATACTGAAAAAGAATCCAATAAGAAAGTTATTGTTAGAACACTGAACCCTTCTATTGACCTAATTCCAAGTACCAGGGCAACAGAACTGGGGTGAAAGTTAAGACTGGTCAAGGTGAAGGCGACGGGCATTAACGTCTCCTCTAAGAACAACTCGGCGCCGCCATCTTAAGATTTCACCATCGTCTGTGTAATCTTGATACTTCAATAATTATTGATAAGACACTTAATCGTCGGTAACAATTTGACATGTCGCCAAGCGGTTTAGCGTTCCGACACGAAGTCGCGTAAAACCTATTAGGAGTATGGGTTTACCTTAGCCCAAACAGATTAGCCCGCTACCATCTTAGACTGCATCATCATTTACCATCAGGTGAGATTGCCGGCAAGGGCTTACCTGTAGTGGATTAAAAAAAAAGTCTAAATATTAGCTTGACTAAGCATTGCTGAGTGACTTTGACTGATTTTATGCTCGTCATGCAAAGTACTATTGCGATTTAGCATTTCCTTTAGGAAGCGATTGAGAGTGTTTCTTAAGCCGGCAACCCATCGAGATCTCCTCTAGTCCTAAAGATTTTCATGGGTATAATTTCACGGTAATCACATAAATTAGGTGACTGAAAAGAAACCTAATGAAAGCTTAACGTACATTCTAATTATGTCATCTGTAAAGCAACGCCTGCTTCCATTTTTTTTTAATTTTACTATATTAAATTGAATACATGAAGCGGTGATAGCCGGGTCTCCTCTGATGAGAAGAGTTTGGTCATAATCCACCACGCCATATGCGGATTGGCAGACTTCACACGCCTTTGAGAACATTATGTAGAACTCTCAGGCGTGCAGGTTTCCTCACGATGCTCCTTCACCGTTGAAGCAAGTAATATATTGTTTGCATAAAAACGCACATAACTCCGAAAAGTTATAGGGTCCGTGCCCGGATTCGAACCGCCGACCTCTGATTAGGAGACGGACGTCCTAACCACTAGGCTATCACAGCTTCATAGTTCATAGTGTTACTAATATCAGCTTTGAATGGCAAGAAGTTTTGAACACGTATATGTGGTAAGAGAAAGAGAAAGAAGAGGAGAGAGAGAGTTACTTGAAAGCATCAAGCGACGTCAGTCGCAGTACACGAAGTTAGCTAAGTAATAAGATAATGAAGAACAGCGGGGTTGGGATACGAATTAAAACGAGCGCAAAGTCCGTTGCAGCCGCACGGCCAGCTCAGAATATTACGAGAATGTTTCAAACATACGTTTGATTCGTATTTGTTCTATTGCTTGAGAGGAAAACCAACGTTAAATTAGAAGGATGAATTAAACTAAGGTTGCAGTTGAAAAAAAAACATTAACTAGTCAAAATTTAAGTTTAAATCGCGCATATTGTAATCTGGTCACCAAAAATTTTCAGATTCCACAATCTTTTGAGATATTTAAGAGTGTAGTTTGAGGGCCACGTTGAAACTTCGATATCCGTAGATGGTTTAGAATTTAAACAGTATAATTTCGAGATACAGATTAAAGTTAGGTGCAAGATTATTACAGCGTGGTGGGTAAATGATATAGTTTCAAGCCTATGTGCTAATGCTACGTAATTTTATAGGTTCTGGTCAGATGTACATCGGTTCATGATTGCACGACCATACGAGGATAAACCGTCATCAGAAAGATATTACGAATATTCAGGATAAAAATAACTATGTAGATAAGAAGAAATATGTATTATTTTGTTTTACCTCGTTTCTGCAAAAGACTATAAATATAATAATTATGCATAAACTATCAAAGATTACATTTCTTGTAGTAGTGCAATATAGTTATATAATTATTTGTATTCTTTTTAAACCAGTTCACAGCAGGTCGTGCTGTTGAAACGCACACTTCATTCCTTGTTTATTTAATGAGTGGATCTGAAAGACGACCTCGTTATGACGTCACTACTTCCTTCGCTCAAGTGAGATGGAACACCGCCCGTTGTAATTTCCCGCGGGTTAGAGTGGGAGGCATGTACCAGCTGATTCTCAATGAATGAATTTTCTTAAGGAGCCCGACTCTCGATGCCGAGGTGGTGACATCACAAGTTTTGCATAACACCGCCAAACGGCACGGCAATACGTCCCATTTGTTTTCTGAGTAGAAAAGGGTACTTTTTAATTAGTCGCATAATCCATATAGGATTTTATTTTTTAATTTTGAATTTGGAATGTCAGATTTGGCTTCTTACTTGATCATAAATATTATTTAATAGGAGATTATATAAAGAGGGAGGTCCTCGCTACGATACCTGTCTCTGACCTGGTCCTGGAGGATTCAGACGCGACATTTTTTTTTTACCCACTACAAGTTAGCTCTTGACGGCAATCTGGTATCGGCTGATGGTAAGTGATCATGCAGTCTAAGATGGTAGCGGGCTAACCTGTTTGGGGTATGGTAAACCCATGCTCCTAATTGGTTTCTACGCGACATCGTGCCGGAACGCTAAATCGCTTGGCGACACGTCAGGGTCGTAACTAGCCACGGCCGGAGCACCCCACTAGACAAACAGACAATCCAAATAAACTACCACCCACTACTACCACAAGGTAAGGATATAACGCCGAGTTATTTTTTGTTCCGGCACGATGCCAAGTAGAGTCCCCCTATAAACCTATAAACCCTTTATTCCAAATTCTAATAGGTACTTATAAATCCATCTACGAAACGGAGACTAAAAAGTTATGTTTTTGTTTATTTATTTTACAGCTCTGGATTCAAGTCCTCTATGGCCCAATGCGATATAAACAGACAAATGATACAAGAACAATAATGATAAATGATAAAAAAATGTTTTTTTTTTTTTAGTTTGTATGAGTCTATCAATTTTGAAAATAGAATACGAGAACGAGGAGCTAAATTTAAGCGAAGCCGCAGCATAAGATGGTTCAACTATAAAAGTTGGAATCCAAGCAAATATTCCGAAGCATTTTTTTTTAAGTGTCACAGACACAAAAAATAACTAACACAATAAGATTTCTCTGAATAATTAAATGTACATTAATTACTATACATTATTAGTATATATTATTAATATACTTTATTATTAATATACATTATTAGGTAATTGTTCCTTTACGTCCACTATGAACCAGAGATGCAAAGGAGAAGAAGACCTGGAAAGAGCTGGGGGAGACCTACGCCAGAGAAGCCACTTCAACCAAAAACTTGTAAAAATATAATAACCCACAAAATTGGACTGACACTAGTTAAAAAAAAAAAACTATGACATTTATTATTTTTATTGACTTGGTAGTGGAATTAATGGCTTTTTTATTTTTTATTTATTTTATTAGGTAAGTGTAATAATTTAAAAGGAGTTTAATTTAATAAATTCCAATAATAATGGCGCACGCATTCGCTTTTTAATTTTCTCCTAAATTTATGTTGATTTCGTTACCAAAGTAAACCCATTTCGGGATTTCTTTTTTAACATTCGCGATGCTGGGCGCTACATCTATAGGCAGGTCTTGTGAAAATGACGAAGTTTTTTTTTTAATATCTCACTAAAAGTCGTTTTCCCTAAAAGATAATAATGATTAATATAATCAAATTCGAAGCGGTGATAGCCTAGTGGTTAGGGCGTCCGCCTCCTAATCAGAGGTTGGGGGTTCGAATCCGGGCACGCACCTCTAACTTTTTACAGTTATGTGCGTTTTTAAGCAATTATAATATCACTTGCTTCAACGGTGAAGGAAAACATAGTGAGAAAACCTGCTCGCCTGAGAGTTCTCCATAATGTTCTCAAAGGCGTGTGAAGTCTGCCAATCCGCACATGGCCAGCGTGGTGGACTATGGCCGAACCCTTCTCATATTGATAGGAGACCCGTGCTCTGTAGTGAGCTGGTAATGGCTTGATCATGATGATAATCAAATTGGTTTGTACATATATTGATTGTACCAAGTATCACAATTAATCCTAACAGAAGATGGTACATTTTTTAAATATCGTACTAGAAGTTCGTTTCATACTAAAAGATAGTTATGATGATTAACCTTATCAAATTGTTGCTGTACATATTTTGATTGTAACAAATATCACAATTAATCTAACTACGCCATGGTACAGTTAAGATTCGCATTAATTTTGAACACCTATTGTGCAATGCGGGCTAACCCGTTAATGGTATGTAAACCCTGGTATATATGGTATTCCGCTTAGCGACACGTCTTTGTCGGTAGGGTAGTAACTAGCCACGACCGAAGCCTCCCACCGGACCGGAATCGAAGGACCTCCAACTTTATAATGTGAGGTCGTCAAAACTAGTTAGTATCAATTCAAATCTGCAGTTTTTTTTCTTATACACTACAAGTTAGCCCTTGACGGCTATCTCACCTGGTGGTAAGTGATGATGCAGTCTAGGATGGTAGCAGTCTAACCTGTTAACGGTATGGTAAACCCACACTTCTAATTTGTTTTTACGCGACATCGCGCCAAAAGGCTAAATCGATTGGCGACACTTCTTTGTCGGTAGGGTGGTAACTAGCCACGACCGAAGCCTCCCACCACACCGGAATCGAAGGACCTCCAACTTCATAATGTGAGGTCGTTAAAACTATTCAATACCAGTGATGATGCAGTCTAGGATGGTAGCGGGCTAACCTGTAAGGGGTATGGTAGACCCACACTCCTAATTTGTTTCAACGCGACATCATGCCGGAACGCTAAATCACTTGGCGGCACGTCTTTGTCGGTAGGGTGGTAACTAGCCAAGGCCTCAGCCTCTCACCAGACCAGACTCGAACCGGGAATCGAACCCAGAACTACAAACTTTACAATGTGAGATTGTCAAAACTAGTTAGTACCGGTTTAATCCTGCGGTTAAATCCAATAGTACTATAGATGTAGCGTCAGCGTTTTTCATTAGGCTGCGATCACATTAGGCGGCGGACAGACGGCAGGATTATTGGATCCGACGGACGAAGACTTCGATCCGTTGCCTTTTTTACTTTATTCCCACTTTCCCCCCCGCGCTCCCCCGCCAGCCACCGTCTGGGAAGGCTTTCCCTCTTATTTATTGCTTATACGAAGCCGGAATTGGATATTTGTTAAAGGTTGAACCGTACGCCAATGGGAAATTATTACGTTTTTATATCGAATAAGTCTGAGTCCTAATTTGAAACGGGGGGACCCCTCTCGAGTGTCTCTCAAGTATTTTCTCTTCTGATCTGATAAGTCTGAAGACTGACTTTATAATATATACTGATATATAATGCACTATCTTTGATATATAACGGTTGCGCCACAGTTTATACCACTTTTTTTATGACGGCTATCTCACGTGGTGGTAAGTGATGATGTTTTTAATTATTATAGACCTTTAAAGTTGCTTTACTGTGTTAATGAATGTGAATTTTAAGTTAATTTAATTGTGTTTTAAAATTGTTTTAATTAACAATTAAAATTTTGTAATAATTGTAAGTTTTTAATTGTAATTGTTGTTTTAAATAAGAAGATAATATAATAAGTTAACTGATTTTTAGAAATAAAGCAAAAAAGGTCTCTTTTACTGAAAGAGGACACCCGTTATAGTAAAAAAAAACCTATTAGAGGTATGTTGAACCCATACTCCTAATTGGTTTCTACGCGACATCGTGCCGGAACACTAAATCGCTTGGCGACACGTCTTTGTCGGTAGGGTGGTAACTAGCCTTGGCGGAGGGCCCCCACCAGACCAGACTCGAGCCGGGAATCGAACCCAGGACGTCCAACTTTATAACGGGGGTCGTCAAAACTGCAGCCGTTATTGCAACGCCATGCTTACTCGTATTATTCCTTAAGTGTAACTCTGTCTAAAATAAAATGTAGATTCTTACTAATATTACAAATACGAATGTGTTTGTTTGTTACGCTTTTACACCTAAAATAATGGATATATTTAATAATGCTTACTGCTTATTGGGTATATTTTTTCAACGTGTTCCCACGGGAACGGGATCTATGTGGATATTATCATATACCCACATAGATCCCGTAACTGTTAATCCCGTAATCCCGTAATCGTCCCGGGTTCGATTCCCAGCTGGTTAAATTTATTATTAAGCATTCCAGTGCGATGTCTCATGGACACACCTAACAAAAAGATTATACCTGACTAAAAGATTATATTAAAACTATTTCCGCTGGCCTCCACGTTAGTTGAGCTTGGATTGAATCCGGGTTCTTCCATCTTATAAGGCCACAACGCTCACAGCTGCGCCATCGAGGTCTTTATGTCTGTCCGTAAAAGTGAGTCCGGCTTTAATACCCGAAGGGTGATTAAATTTCAGAGTTCGTGGTCTCGTATGATTTTTTGTTTTGAAAGCTGATCAATATCGATATCACATACAGAGTGTACTCTAACAGTTTATTTATTTATTTATCTATTTTTTCGTTGCATATTGTACACACACCCAGTTTGGGTGTTGGTCAACTTGGTCTGGAATCGACCGTAGTAGAGAGACCGATTTCATTTATTTTTACTTATCATCGTTTAAAAAATCGTTTACTGTGTGACACTTTTTATCGTTATCGTTATCGTAATCGTGTAACACTTTCAAAAAAATTTCAAAAATTTCTTTAATACTGTGTAAAATTCATTTTCTTTTTCTAAGTTTCTAATGCAATCTGGCAGACCATTATATATTTTCAGTTATAGATTAATACGTAAAAAACAGCTTATTTTTGATAAGATAAGAAAGTTAACTATGACATAATATTTTGATAATAATTACTAAGAGAACGTAAATTGTAAATTTGTGTTATTAATAAAAATCGTTAACGCCCGTCAATCCGCATTGACGCAGCGTGGTGGACCAAATAAACCCTCTTTTGTTAGGACGTCCGCCTCCTAATCAGAGGTCAAGGGTTCGATCCCGGGCACAAAAAATAAATGATTGAAGACTTTCGATTCGAGCATTCGATGATTGACAAGTACAGTTTTCAGTAGCTACAGCACGTCAGTGTGCGATCATCTTGAGTCATAGCAAGAAAAAAAACAAAGTCTGTCTCCAAAAACCAGTCTTCCTCGACCCAGCCTTTTACACGGTTCGTTTGTTGGGAAAAAAAGGAAACATATTTTTATTAAAAATGTCTGCTCATCCAGAATCGCGTTAACACTAATTACGTGTGTCGTACTTCAAACCTAGACTCATTTACGAATCCACAGACAGACGTTATAAGGGCTTGTCTCATTAGTGGTAGTGCCGTGAAAGGGTGAAAAAAGCGAAAAAAAAACCTCCTCCACGCGCCTGTCAAGTGAGATTTTCACGGAGGCGACCCTAATTAAAAGATTTTCGGTCGCAGTAATATAATAGATGCTTTTACGTAGCGGCTTTACGGAAATTCATGTGATATATTTTTACGTGAAATGTAATTTTCGGTTGCTAACTATTTTATCGCTAAAAACCGACCATGTTGGAAATTATATTCTTAATTTCCCATAAAACTAATTAGCCTTCGGTCTGGTGGGTCTTCGGCCGTGGCTAGTTACCACCCTACCGACAAAGACGTGTCGCCAAGCGATTTAGCGTTCCAGCACGATGTCGCGTAGAAACCAATTAGGAGCGTCGGTTTACCATACCGCTAACAGGTTAGCCCGCTACCATCTTAGACTGCATCATCACTTGCCATCAGGTGAGATGCAGTCAAGGGCTAACTTGTGGTTAATAAAAAAAAAGATGATTTTTGTCAATGTCTTACAATGGTCAAAGGACTACGCCAGAGAGGTGACTTATAAAAACCTTATAACCATATTATAATAACCCAAAAATTGTATCGATTATTGTTATAATAAACTATATCATTTATATATAAAACTTTTTCTTTAAATTTCTACTAAATTTCTTTTCATTTTGGTAAATCGGTAAAAATGTTAAAATTAAATGCGTAAAATTAAATACCGCTAACAGGTTAGCCCGCTACCATGCTAGACAGCATCATCACTTACCACCAGGTGATCTCACCGGTGGTAATCATCAGCATTCAAGAGCTAATTTGTCGTGCATAAAAAAAGACATAAATTAACCTAGACCATCGGGCCCATGGTTGAATATTATAAAGTATGTTTTTTTATGTCATGAGTAAAACAGGCACAGCACTTTATGACACAATATTTATGACACAGTTAGAATTAACCAGATCCATGCTTTACTGCATATTTCACGTGTTTCTTTACTAAAAGAAATCATATTCTCGTTTAAATCAAAATATATACTAGTTGGAATTTGTATGTGTAGATATTTGTAAGCTTGTAGCCATCCCAAAGTGCTATATAAAAACGAAATTCCGGAGGCCAATTGATTCAGCTTTAAGTGCATGATAGTTTCAGTTAGTAGTTTAGGTGCATTTAGTTTAGTTTAGTTTAATTTATTTTCTGTAATTGTTGTATAGCGTGGTGGACTATGGCCAAAACTCTTCTCATATTGGGAGGAGACCCGTGCTCTATAGTGAGCCAGTAATGGGTTGATCATGAATTGTTGTATTTTTACCTTAGTATATTTTATAATAAGGATAAGCTAATTTAAACTATTTTAAATTTGCATTTTTGTGCTGTCCCTCAGTGCAAGGTCACTGAATCTTGTAATTAAATGTTTTGGATGTTGGCGAACCAAATAAATTTCACAAAAATACCGCTCATTCGCAAAGTAAAGTAGTTATGACCACTTTTATCACAATAAGTACATTTAGTATAGTTTTAAACTATAACATTTAATTCGCGTTATAAAAACAAAGTTCCAATAATATCTAATCTACGCAACATTTTGTTCCAATAAGATTATTCAAAAGTCAAACACGAAACACCAATCTGTATCAAATAACGTTATGTCAAAATATTCTATTTCTTTGGAGTTTAATTTCCCTTTAACCAAAGAGGTGGCGGATGGAATATTTAAGTAATTCATTCATGTGGCAAATGTTTAAAAATTGAGGCGTTTACTACTACCGAAATATCACTGATAATCGCTGTTCATTATTAATTAAAATTTACAGTTAACCTATCCTATAATATTCACGTAAATCAGCATAGTGGGTTTTAATAATCGTTTTTATTAAAACTTCTAAACACGTATAATTATATTGGCGATACAAGCCAATGCAAAATAACGAATAATTTATCATATTAATTTTAATAATGCTTGTCTTCTCTGACAGCTCGGTTGGCATGTTTCACTAATGATCACGTGGTCTGGGATTCGAATCCCGTGTCGGGCAAACTGTTATTTGTTATTTAAAAACCAGCCCAGAGTTGGAAATGTGTATGAGTCAAGCCCTGTTCCACTAAATGCCAGCTAAGATTTCGGATCTAGTCATTATTATAAGTGATGATAATTAGGTTTCCTTTAAGCCTACAAATGACGTCATATTCATAAAGCGATAATTCCACCCGCTCCCGAGCTAATAGGCTTGCAGCTAATTTAAAAACTCACGAAATACATTACACGCAACGGGAGTTTCCCCAAAAACTTATCTGCGGTAAGCCACTGTACAATCCATCATCATTATGCCAAAACTCTCTTGCCGAAATTCAATAAAAAAAAACTTTCTCATACACCCCCATCTAGCGGCAACGATGCGAACCTCGACGGATAGCCCCCACTCGCCGGGGGGTGGCTGCCACCCCACGTCGTATCCCTTTTTTCTTCCCTCCACACCCTTATCCATACCTGAGCTTTCTTTATCCGGAGTCTGAACTTTTACTTTACGTCCGTCTCTTTCCCGCCGCTGTTTATCAATGATTGGATTATGACAGCCGGTAATCTGTCCCGCTCTTACGCAAAGGAAAAAATCTGTTTATAAAAATGAGAGTGTAGACGTGTTTTGGGGTACGGCACCATTGGACGTATTGTGGGGTAATGTTTCATATGCGGAGGGGTGTTTTTTGTACACGCATTCGAATTGAAAAAAAAAACGCACCCCAACAGAAGCCGAACTTTCTTTTAGGTACCTACAGATATATTCGTTTCGTTTCCAATTTCGATAACAAAGCTTATTTTTTTGCGTCCCCGCATTTTCTTTTGTTCGCTTTCCTCGAAATAATTGTGAAGGCGCGGGGCCCATTTTATTTGGGTTTTTTCATAATTTTCTTCAAAGGTGGATCATCCTGTATCTTTGACCGCATTCATAATTTCCTTGTGTGATCTGAGATGCTCACTTGCTTCGTTGGATTTAATAAGGGCCCGTTTTGTCATTAAAAAAAAAAGCTAAATATTTTTAATTCTTCCATATCGCTCGATAATTTTGAGCCATTTGCAGGATTCTGTAATTCATTTTCGAACGTGCCTCCATTGAATTTGTAGGCTAATAAATTAATAATGTTTTATGCTTTACAGAAATAATTTAAAAAAATAATTAAAATATCACTTGCTTCAACGGTGAAGGAAAACATCGTGAGGAAACCTGCACGCCTGAGAGTTCTCCATAATGTTCTCAACGGCGTGTGAAGTCTGCCAATCCGCACATGGCCAGCGTGGTGGACTATGGCCAAACCCTTCTCATATTGAGAGGAGACCCGTGCTCTGTAGTGAGCCGATAATAGGTTGATCATGATGATGATGCTTTACAGACTGTTCACGGCTTCGTACGTATCCTTTACATCCTTCTTACTAAGGTAATGCATGAACGAAAATTAACAAAACCGGCTCACGACGAGGTATTAAGTGAACAAGGTTTTATGTGAAAAAAGTGTTATGTAGTTATTTGACATTTAAGAGTACAGGACTATTTTGTAAACAGTTAATATAATTACCCACTTTTTATCTACTCCGTTTCAACTATCCCGCTATTTTTCCCCTTTTTGTGACGTAAGATAAAAAATTGGTGATTTATTTTGCAATTTATTCGAACCTATATTATTTACAATGTAAACTTCAAGTTGTCAGAATTAAAATACGATACACTTAGTCAGACCAAGAGGCCGCCATTATGATATTGGTGCATGTGCAAAAATATTTGCATGAGATTTTTCCATAATGTTCTCAAAGGCGTGTGAAGTCTGCCAATCCGCACATGGCCAGCGTGGATGGCCAAACCCTTCTCCTATGAGAGGAGACTCGTGCTCTGTAATGAGCCGGCAATGGGTTGATCATGATGATGATGATACAGAGTATTTTACTTATTATCTAAGCGATAAGGCCGCCTTTTGTATCCTGCTTCTTCTTTATTTTGTTTTCTTGTTATTTCTATTTTTGTTGTGGTGTACAAATAAAGAATAAATAAAAAAATAAATAAAGAGGCACTATTTCGATTTATTAGAACATTCATAATCATACAACACTGTACGATGAGTTTCTATATGTTGAAACCAAGAATAAAAATTAGAAATGTTTACAAAAAAAATACGCGGTGACAAACATAGCATATGTCATTGTTAATAGCTAACCTAACTGGATAATATTAGATTAATATTCACAAGCTTCCTTTTCCTGGTCCTGGTAAGGTGGAACCTTTCTGCGGCAAAGACTGTGACCGAAGAACGCAAGTCTTTGCCGCAGAAAGGTTCCACCTTAGTCTGCATCATAACTTACACAGGGGGAGATTGTCGTAAAGGGCTTACTTGTAGTAGATAAAATAAAAAATAAAATAACCCCCTTTGAAACTTTAATTTTATGTATGTTAATCTCAATCCTTAGTTCCAAGGTCACATCCAGTTTCCATGCCAGAAACACCCCGGCCCATTTAATAATGTAAACTGAACCAGCCTCGAACCTGCCCCAAAGCTTCATGCCTAACGCTATGTATGTTAATCTCAAGTTTAGTTCCAAGGTCACATCCAGTTTCGATGCCAGAAACACCCAGTTAATAATGTTAACTGAACCAGCCCAGAACCTGCCCCAAAGCTTCATGCCTAACGCTATGTATGTTAATCTCAAGTTTAGTTCCAAGGTCACATCCAGTTTCGATGCCAGAAACATCCAGTTAATAATGTTAACTGAACCAGCCCCGAACTTGCCCCAAAGCTTCATGCCTAACGCTATGTATGTTAATCTCAAGTTTAGTTCCAAGGTCACATCCAGTTTCGATGCCAGAAACACCCCGGCTCAGTTAATAATGTAAACCGAACCAGCCCCGAACCTGCCCCAAGGCTTCATGCCTAACGTTTCCGTTCCACAATTCAAAGGTCATCCCCTATCAAACTGATTAACCTTCTAATTAACCGTAGCACAAAGCATCGAAAGAAGTTTCATTCCAAATAATACATAGCTAAGTGGAAAATGAATACAATTGGGTACAGCACAATAGGTTCGAACCGAAGCAATTTTATTTACCTTCAATACAAAACTCAATAACCCCAATTGTACCCAACAATAGATCCGGTAATCTGTAAATAATAGATCGATAAAGGCCACTTGACTCTGTCGAAACGCCCCTAACAATTCTATCGATTCACGATAGAGTACGATTAATAGAATAGGCCACAATAGTTCCATTGTGGTGAACAATACCAATCTACTTGCAATATTTTGATGGGCACTTGTCGAATGGAAACGGTATTCGAGATAGTTTGATCTAACAAAAAAAAACTTTACAAATAGTTACTAATTATTCTAGGTGCATAGGACAGTTGGTTTTCTTGTTTATTAGTGAGTACCTAATTCAAGATTTAGACGCAACCAATCTTGGCTCAATAACTGCTTGTATTTTCTAGAGATGGGGTACAGGATATCTTTATATCTAGGTAAACATAGGTTCCCTATTAGATTTACGAGCGGTTTAAGTCGCGGAACTAAATAATTTTCTATTAAGGAAATTATTAATTACTTACGTAAAAGTCAATTAAAAATAAATTTAAAGTTAATAAGACAGTTACGTAATAGTTTGATTCATGCTTTATTAACCATCAGTGTAATTAAAGAACATGTCTTCAAATGCAGGGTGCTATAACGATTATTCCAGAATAATCTCGAATAATCATTGTCAATTCATTACCGACCCAATACAAAGCGTAGCTACCACTGATATTAAGAAGGATTTTGGGTATAGTCCACCACGCTGGTCTAGTGAAAAGTGGTAGACTTTGCAAGCCTTTACACGCCAATAATTAAAACTTTCAGGTGGTGTAGGATTCCTCAAGACATATTCTATCGCTGTCAATGATTATTCATCATCATCATGCCCATTGCTGGCTCGCTACCGAGCATGTGTCTTCTCACAATATGAGAAGGGTTTGGTCATAGTTCACCACGCTGGCCATGTGCGGATTGGCAGACTTTACACGCCTTTGAGAACGTTATAGAAAACTCTCAGGTGTGTAGGTTTCCTCGCGAGGTTTACCTTCAACGTTGAAGCACGTGACATTATAATTGTTTAAAAACGCACATGGCTCCGAAAAGTTAAAGGTGATTAGAAGGCGGAAGCACTAACCACTAGGCTATCACAGCTTATCAAGCATGATAATGATTATTATAACCTATATATTATTGGTTATAATTAATAACCGGACAGAACCAGAGCAGAGTAAGTTCGTTCTTCCGTTTCGTTCTTTCCGTTCGTTTCACAGGAGACCGAAGAGCTGCCAGCTACCCCGGACAAAGAATTAGTCTAGCTATTCAGAGGGGGAACGCTGCCAGTATCTTCGGAACCTTATTAATTATATTATATTTTTTAATATTTTTAGTTTTAGGTTCAATATAAGGTTTATTTAAAGTTTCAGTTGTTATAAATTAATAAATATTATTTAGTTGTTGTAGTTTCTTAAGATATACCTAATAGGCTTAAATTTTTGAGCCCGATGGAAAATTTTATACGATTTTGTACCCTCTTGTATATATTAGGTTCATCATCAAAACAAACGAGTCCACGTTATTAATAGCTATCTCCTTATTTAAAAATCCAGCGTTGTTGAGTTAACATATTAACAGGTCGATTTGCTGAAATAATTAAAAATAAACAGGTGATCAAAAGACATCCACGCCGAAAATCAATTAGATACGTGAGAAGACGTATCGGTCACACGCAACATGCTCCTGCCAAGCGCATTTGCATACTGACACGAACGTTCAATGTAACAGCGAATGCAAAAACATTTTAACGAACCGAGTTTTATTAAGGAATAGTTTACAAAAAAAAAGGAACTTCTTAAATTTCACTTCCTTATAAATATTTATTCTTTTAAATTATATGCAAAATACCATAATTATAGGGCGAGTCGAGAAATGGGTTAACTGTTTTGCATACGCTGTTCCAACTCCGTTACGTTGTATCGTTGTGGGACGCCATTTTGCAATCTCACCTTATTTCCAAGGCGTCTGGGTCGAGAATTCGAATTTCGAACAAACGTTCGGGATGGTGGTTTTTTTTTTAATTTGCAAATTTCACACCTTGAGCAAGGGTTGCGACAGGTTTTTCAAGACGATTGCTTTTTAAAAATAAAGAGTTGTCGCCGTGTGACGTTTTTTTTTCTGTGGGCTAATAATTTTAGCGCAATTTATGCACGTTGCTCGTTAGACAATTATTAACGAGCAGATGTCTGATGGAAATTTAGTTAGCTAGACGTGTGGGAATCGGGGTTGGCTTCGGTCATTGTAATTTTAATTTTTGACGACCTCCGCGGCGCAGCGCGTGCACTATCGAGATGGAGGTCCTACGTTCGATTCCTATCTAGTCTGGTCTGGTGGGAGGCTTAGGCCGCCCTACCGACAAAGACGTGGCACCAAGCGATTAAGCGTTCCGGCACGATGTCGCGTAGAAACCAATTAGGAGTGTGGGTTTACCATCATCATCATGATCAACCCATTGCCGGCTCACTACAGAGCACGGGTCTCCTCTCAATATGAGAAGGGTTTGGGCATAGTCCACCACGCTGGCCATGTGCGGATTGGCAGACTTCACACGCCTTTGAAAACATTTTGGAGAACTCTCAGGCGAGCAGGTTTCCTCATAATGTATTCCTCCACCGTTAAAACAAGTGATATTTTAAATGCTTAGAAACGCACATACTCCGAAAAGATAGAGGTGCGTGCCCGGGATCGAACCCCCGATCTCTGATTAGAAGGTGGATCCTATCCACTAGGTCATCACAGCTTTAATGTATCTATGGCTATAAAAATGATGATGTTAATTGAATCTATCATAGATTTTCTGCATTAATATAACACACTTATACCTAGAACCTAATGAATTTCAATCTAATTAAAATCATTAATCATTATTGGGTAGTAAATAAAGTTTGACTATAATCATTATGACATGGAATTTAAAACACGCAGTTATAAAAACGTGTTTTATTTTAACCTAAATTAATAATTTAAAAAGTAAATTAAATTTGTTGTAATTGAAAAAGTCTCCTACAACTGTAAATGTCAAGGATATTTTAAGTGAGGCAGGTGTTACGGGATATTAAAAACATATTTTTTTTAAATTATTTAAACTGCCAAATTACCCCACGTCATCTGCCTAGTTGATAAAAAATACTTTTGACTTCGCAGTCAAAAATGTATCCGAAATATTCAAATCGCTAAACTAAACATATCCGAACTTGAAATCTTAAAAAAAATATATGTCGCAAAAAATACACAGCTGCGTTCCAATTTCAAAACTACGATTAATGATTTGGTATTATTCATAGCCGGTTTTGGTTGAAAAAAAAAATTAAAGGGCACACTGATAATTATATGCATGTCCTACATTCCGGGCGCATTTAAGACAAAAAAAAAAACAAAACTGTCTATGAATGGCGCGTTTTTTCTGCGTTTGAATTTGGAACCGCTCTCAAGGATATCAGTTACAGAGGTTGCATACATTTGAACATCATTTGAATCAAAACAAGGGGCGTTATTGTTTAGCGTTATTTTTTGAGTGAATGGATGAGTTTTCTGTTGTCCCTTTTATAAAAAATATATAGTTGATACTATCTTATAGGTGCTCGGAAGTTTTGAATAGAGATCTGTCTAAGAGGTAGTTAAGTGCGAAAAAAAACGAAATATAGTGGCTCCATTTCATACTCTAAAACCCTCTTTACAATGAAAGAGGCGGTCTGCACCCATCAGTGGAATTTTTATAGGCTGTTGATGGATCAAATCATTGCCGAACATACAAGAGTTGAAAGTCTATTCTAGTTCCATAAAGTAGATTATACTTAGTATATCATTCAACATAGGGGTATTCAGCATTACTTCGACGACCTCCGTGGCGCAGTGCATGTCGCGTTATAAAGTTGGAGGTCCTGGATTCGATTCCCGGATCGAGTCTGGTCTGGTGGGAATCTTGTGCCAATCGATTTAGAGTTCCGTCACGATGTCACGTAGAAACTAATTAAGAGTGTGGATTTACCATACTCCTAACAGGTTAGCCCGCTGCCATCCTAGACTGCATCATCACTTACCACCAGATGAGATAACCATCAAGAGCTAACTTGTAGTGTATTAAAAAAAACCTTTCACACCAAAGTCAAAGAGAGTCTCTGGTTCGATTCTCGGCTCAGTTCTGACCTGGTGGGAGACTGCGGTCGTTGTTTCCCCCCACTGGCAAAGATGCCATGTAGAAACTGATTACGATGGTACAAAGAATAAGTGGTTCCTCCGGTGTTAAGGCAGTGGTAATCACTTAACATCAGGTGACACGTCTGCTTGTTTGCACTCGATGTATAAAATTAAAAAAAAAAAAAAGCGTATTTTGTAGCCGATGGTCGTGAATACGAAATTTCCTGTAATCAATCTTATAGAAAATGCTATGGGGCGTGCACAGTAAGCAGTAGATTAAAATCTCCCTCGGCGATAGTTTATAAAACAATTCGCGTCGCTTTTTATAGCGGCCATCATAATTATATTCGAGTGAACCATAAAGCATTACTCCGCGTTTTTCCTGTGAAGAGGCTAAAAAGAGGTTTTAAATATTTTTATGGCTTCACTAACTTGAAACGGCGGTTTAACCTGCGTGCCGCAATCTTATAGAATTGCTTCACGTTATCATTTTTCTGAATAGTTATTTATATTATGTTTAATACTGGCAAATATTATTTCAATGACAGACTGACGCAGATATTTTTTTTATATACAAAGCGAGCAAACAAGCTGGCGGGTCACCTGATGGTAAGTGATTACCGCCGCCCATGAACATTTGCAGCACCAGAGGAACCGCCAATGCGTTGCTGGCCCTTGAGCAATTTGTTAATCCGCCCTTTGAAGATCCCCATATTATAGCCATTAGGGAACACAGAAGATTAAAGATAATACCGAATTCACAGACAGAATTCCTTTTTTTCACGAACACTTTTTAAATACACATATATATATTTGACTACCTCCATGGTAATTAAAATCGCATTCTAAAGTTGAAGGTCCTTGGTTCCCGGCTCGAATCTGGTCTGGTGGAAGGCTTCGACCGTAGCTAGTTACCACCCTACCGACAAAGTCGTGTCGCCAAGCGATTTAGCGTTCCGGCACGATGTCGCGTAGAAACCAATTAGGAGTGTGGTTTTACCATACTGCTAACAGTTTAGCCCGCTACCATCCTAGACAGCATCTACCACCAGGTGAGATTGCCGTCAAGGGCCAACTTGTAGAGTATTAAAAAAAGAAATAATAATAAACAATACACACAATAGTTGTGACATAAAAGCTTTTCTCTGAGATATTTTAATTAGATTAAGATTGACTTCATAACCTAAAGGTTTAGAAGACCTCAGCCTTAGGTGAGTTTGAGAAGTTCTATAGACAGAGTTTCTCTCTTTTTATGGCTTTACACAGATTAGCCAATGTCAAGTTTATAGCAATGTAGAATCGAAGTTGGGGAAATATTGCGTAAATCTTCGCATGGCGGACGCGGCTCCATCAAACCTTTCTCAAATTAAAACATGTTAACCATTCAAAAACTAGCCACTACACAAACGAGACCAAAACTATAATGTCCACAACACAACCAACACCAGTCCTTTTCAAAATTAGCCAACAAACATTAATTCAAGAAAAGCGTGGAAAAACCGCGTTTGCCAAATACAAAGTCTCCCGCCTTTACCATAGACAGTGTTATACGGCATAATAAAACCTTGTTGAGGACTTAACCACAGATCCTAGAGCCAAATATCCAATGTATAATCTATCAGTGAATAAAGTTCGAAATATAAATTCATTCTTAATTCGAAATTAAATTAATTTCAACTGATTAATTTTCGAACGAAAAGATCAGTTATCAAAGTGTTATTAAATCGAATACAAATGCGCCTAACCACAGTGTTCCACATTCGAAATACTCTATATCTAACCCTTGCACTGCCGCCCGGTGACTTATTTGCATAAATAATTTTTTTTTCTTGAAACTCGAAACAATAATTTTTTTCTTCATTCAAGAGCGGCCCGCGTTATTTTATGGCAACACAATGAGGAATTATAACAGTTGTGTTGAGATGTTAATAAGTTTTTTACGCGTTCTGTTTCGCGTGAGCTCATACAAAACCTCGGAAGCAGATGTTTCGAAGTAAGTATGAAGTATTGCGTTTCTAGTCCGCGTTTTTCGCTGGAGAACAGTTGAGCTCGATTATTTACAGACAATATTAGAAATATGTAGTTAAACTTAAATTAAACAACGTTTATGCACAACATTCGTTAGCAAGAAATAATTCAAAATGTTTTAACACTGCGAGAAATAAATGACATTAACATTAAATATTTTAATAACTATGAATATTTTACATTTAGTGTAAGGATTTCTTTAACCTGACTATCCATATTAGGGCAGTGCGGTAAGTCAAACCTCTTTATTGCTGTATATATTGCGCAGTTGGATATTAATAATTCTGATGGTGATAAATTTACACCTTGTATTCTATAGGAAATATTATCACAAACATATAAACGCATCTTAATTACTGTCCAACTCTGGATATCGATAAAAATTAATTATTCATTATTTGTAATGTGATATTAATATTAATTAGATATCGATTGAAAAGTATTTAACGTTATCAAAATATTCACCTAAGCTTGCACCCGTACAGAATTAATTTGTAAAATGTAAACTTTGATACGAAGATATTTATATTATAATACTTTGGTAGGCTATTTATCTATTAGTTGAGAAATTCTCGGAATTGCAATTATGTGTAATATGTAACTACTTATGGAGGTATTTGTTAATAATTTTAGATTAAATATTTGGTTAATATTAGTTGTATTTACACTTTTCTTTATTTATATGAATATTTTGAAATCTACACTTATTAATATTACGCAAAGTTGTAAGAGTGTGTTCAATTACAAAGAAAAGAAGCATCATTTGACAGCATTTTTGCATAGATTTTCTCCTTCTTTTCTCAGAAAAAATAATAGTTTCTTTGAGATAGAACTATAAGTGACTTTTACATTTAAAATAATGGCGGGGAAATTGGGTCACGGTATCTAAGAATAGTACACTCGGGTAGGGTACTTTTAATACAATATAGCTTTTCTTTAGTTAATTTATATGATACACTTTTTTTGAATCTCGGGAACTAGGTACAAGTCTAATTTGAATTTGTCTTTTGATGTACACCACAGTATGACCTACGACCTCCGTGGCGCAGTGCGTGCGCTGTCACATTATAAAGTTGGAGGTCCTGGGTTCGATTCCCGGTTCGAGTCTGATCCGGTGGGAGGCTTCGGCCGTGGCTAGTTACCACCCTACCGACAAAGACGTGTCGCCAAGCGATTTAAACAACAAACAGCAAGTATAAGCGATTTAGCGTTCCGGCAGGATGTCGCGTGGCAACCAATTAGGAGTGTGGGTTTACCATAATCCTAGCAGGTTAGCCCGCTACCATCCTAGACAGCTCTCACTTACCACCAAGTGAGATAGCCGTCAAGGGCTAACTTTTAGTGTATAAAAAAAACCTATGTATAATTACAGCTAACGGCGATGAATCCGCGAAAACAGCTTCACAAAATAAAGTCAAACACGCCTATGCAACGCTATGAGAAAGTTGAATAACTTGTTTTTTATACCTTACGCTTATGGAGTTGCCCTATCTGCAAAAAACAGTGAACATTACATCATTGCATTAGCACAAGTTTTTACTAACAAAAGTTCGAGCGGCCTTTTATTTAAGCGAACGAATATTTATAAGGAGATTTGCAATTTGTCCCGGGCGTAATGCTTACAGAAACAGGAATTCATTACCGACTGGTTTTGAAAAAAGTATAATAGAAGCCTCGGTACAAAGTGCCTTGGACGCATTAAGTGACGGGTTGTGATTTGTGAACGTCGTGTCGAACTGTCAGTGTATTTGAAAATGGAACATGTTTTATGTTCGCATACTCTTTGACTGCAGAGAAAAACGACAGCACGAAGGTCGGTAATGTTTAATTCATTCCGACAAACCGTTTAAAAAGTTTGCGTTCAGAAAGTTTGTCGTCGCTCTGTAGCATAGACTAATCCAGTAAACGCTTTTCAATTGAATAAGTGTGTTCCTTTTTTTTAACATGATGCCTAGTGTTCGAAACTTAAATTTATTAAACAAAATATACTACGCGGATTTTATCCACATCGATCAAGCTAACATACCGTCGCCTGACCTGACCAAGTAAACATCTCGAAACCAATGTTTTATTTTTATTTTTTATCCAAAACAAGTCAGCCCTTGACGGCATTCTCACCTGATGGTAAGTGATGACCCAAGATTGTAGCGGGCTAACCTGTTAGGGGTATGGTAAACCCACACTCCTAATTGGTTTCTACGCGACATCGTGCTGGAACGCTAGATCGCTTGGCGACACGTCTTTGTCGGTAGCTTGGTAACTAGCCACGGCCGAAGCCTTCCACCAGACCAGACTTGAGAAAGAAATCGAACCCAGGACCTCCAAATTTATAATGCGACAGCACACGCACTACGCCACGGCGGTCGTCAAAATGCAATGAGGTTAAGGAATCCCTGCGATCTAAAACTGTGGAGATAAATGGGCTAGAAAAAAAAAATACTTTGTCCATCGCGTGCCTACTATTCGCGTTTACTGTATCACTTTTTCTGTATTAAAGTGAAAATAACTGCGTGTTATAATAATTATAGACACAAACCATCAAACTTTCGCATGTACGCATACAACATTGATATTTTAATAGTTTAATTAAATAGATTCAAATTCAAATAATCTCTATTCAAATAGTCCTTTAAACTCACTTTTGACGCGTCAATAATTTACATAGTAGTGATTTGATGGTGATAACTACATTCGTAAACTTAAAACTAAAGCTCTGAGGGTTCCAAACGTGCCCCGGTCTAAGAAGAAGCCCACAACAAACTTAGCCAGGTAAATTTTCTTTTTGTTATCACCATCTTACATGCCACTTAAAATTATGTTCAGAGCTATCTTATTAGAGCAATATTTCATAACCATGCTTGTTTTTTATATACTTAATCCTTTACACTATAGTAGGACTTTAACAAGCTTACGTTTTATATAAACTTTGAACTTATTGAGAGACATCCAAGAAATTTCATTTGGTAATTTGTTATAAAATTGTATACAATTACCTTTAAATGAATTTCTAATTTTTTGTAGTCTAGTAGCGTGCAACACAAGTTAATTTTTACTTCTGATGTTAAGATTGTTGCAATCGCATTTTTTATTGAATTTTGTTATATTTCTATGGACATACGTTAAATTTTCAAATGTGTATTGGCCATGAAATCTCATTATTTTGACTTTCCTTAATGTTAAATCGCCTGGCAACATTTATCGGATAACTAGCAACGGCTGAAGTCTCAGACTCAGGCCGGGAACGAACCTAGGACCTCCAACTTTAAAATGCCACATCGCACGCACTTCGCCACGGAGGTCGTTAAAATGATATTATATAAGCATTATATAACCTACCCTAGATTTTAATATAACTGTTTTCTGAGATTATCGCATTCAAACAAACAAACTTTATATTAGAACAGATCTCTAAAAAAGACGTGCTTGTAATTCTATTTGAACGAAATATTATGTTTAAGTAAGAAACCTGCGCAGTAAGATGTTACTACGTCCAGAATTTCATCAAGCAACAAAATATTTTATCTGTGGTCGTAAAAGCGAATGCACCATAGACGTTTTATCCCACTAGTAGGATTGTATTTCCGTTTTGTGTTATTACTACTATTAGTGCTATTAAAACGTAAACAAAATGATATTCATATTCTGTGCATGGTACAATCAAATGTCGCTATCAATTTTAATTATATTTAACATGCATGTAAATAATTATGTTCAGTTAATTTTGTTCTTTAATTTAATAGGACAGTATTTGTTTTAATAGTTAAAAATAAAATGAAAATGTATTGAATATCTAATTGAAGCTTTGTAACGTAGTAAGTGTTTGTAACTTTTGTAGAAGTAATATAAAAACATAAACGGCTTACCGTAAAATATATTTTTATATAACTGAATTACATGAAAATGATATTTTGTCTCTTGTAATAAGTAAAAACCTTTTGCAAGGAATTAACATATCACCCGTTCCATTAATTGATGTTAGTTATTTTAATATTCCTTGAATTTTGCTTTTACTTTTGGTACTTGATAAAATTCAAAAATTCAAATAATCTTTATTTAAATAGTCCTTCAAAAGGCACTTTTGACGCGTCCATAATTTACATAGTAGTGATTTGATGGTGATAATTACATTCGTAAACTTAAAACTAAAGCTACGAGGGTTCCAAACGCGCCCCGGTCTAAGAAGAAGCCAAAAACAAACTTAGCCGGGTAAATTATTATGACTGAAATGATAAAAAAAGTCTCTTTCCTTCCTTAAAATAGAAAAAAAGAAAAGAGGCCTCGGGGACGGAGTCCGATGCGTTGGTCGGATCAAATCCGCACCGCACTCGACACGAAAGTCCACGATGCTCTAAACGTCGCAACCAACAGAGCAAAACCACACCACCACCACACCACACCACATCGTCCTCAAGAAAGTCGCCAGTGGAAGGGGTCACGACCTTCAGTAATGAGGAATAAGACGCATCGAGAGAGATATATATAAAAAAGTATAGCAAAAGTAAACAAACCTTAACCGTTTGGTAAAAGCAAAAAAGTTTTTCCCTTTTCCTTGTTCCTGAGATACAGATACTGATAAACAAGCGCACGGAGTAACTGACAAATGGATCGACGAACCGCCGAGTCTTATTCATAGGAAACCATTAAAAGTGAGTATATGGATAAACCCATTTTTGAGGGTAGACCCGCAAAAAATAATTTTACAGACCTCTTAAATAGATATTTTCATTACACAACATGGACAATTTACCAATAATAATTGATCGTCAATAAAAGTACTTAGATCAATATATTTTTTTTAAATATTTGTAAACTCTATAGTAAAGTAATAAATAGAAGCAGGCGTTACTTTGCGGAAGTCCATGATAAACAAATCTTTATTTTTCTCGCTTGTAAAGTCAACATATCCTGAGGATGATCCGGTGTCGGGTCGAAACGTGCGTAGAGGTTCTAGTGGAAGATTTTATGTGGTGTTAAATTACACAAATCTCCCGGTTGTCGGCGGAATATAGCAAGTTACACTTGCTGTTTATTGTTTTTCTATAGGAAAGTTTCAAATTAACTAAGGCATTGTTGAAATCTAAGTTACACTTTTGAACCGTCGATCTGTGTTATTATCACATATTATTCTTCTGCGTCTTCCCAAGCCTGTCACTTTGTTGTTAGGTACTTGGTTGGCTCCCACTTACATGTCGACGTTCTAACTTTCCCTCCTTTATGAGAAATCAGGCTTCTTTATAGCAGTAGCTTGCGCTTTCTTACTAATAATTCTACCTCCACACATCATTCAATAGAGCCGAATTTGTTTTTCTTTCTTGTGGGCCATTGAGACCTCTAGAGGTAACAACACCTCACTGGAGCGGGAGTAAAGTTGTGTGCACACGAGGCGTACGTAGGTAAGTACCTAGGGCCCGCATATAAAATTGAACGCATTTTTAGTAAACACGCCCGGCGAGGGAGAGGGAGCGAGGCACAGAGGGTCGTTGTAATGGCTGCCGAATGTCGCGAGAATCCATTTTGCCCTCCCCCCCTTCCCCTCCAGCGGTAAGTCGCGTTACCGGAAAAGACCCAGAAACTGTCAGAGGTGATTTTTATTGCATTTTTCAGTAATAAAAAAAAATCATTTTTTTTTTATCAAATTGATTTTGATTTGGTTTTTAATGTCTACTCTGGCATAATATTATTTACCATGATCAACCCATTCTCGGCCCACTACAGAGCACGGGTCTCGTCCCAATATGACAAGGGTTTTGGCCATAGTCCACTACGCTGGCCATATGTGCGGATTGGCAGACTTCACACGCCTTTGAGAACATTATGGAGAATTCTCAGGCGTGTAGGTTTCCTCACGATGTTTTCCTTCACCGTTGAAGCAAGTGATATTTTAATTGTTTAAAAAAGAAATTGTTAAAGATAAGAAATAAAGAATTATCAGTAGGTACAGGTTTTCTTAACACATGTTTAAAACAAATAAATAAATCTATTATTATTATTGTGCTCGTTGTGGAAAGCTTAACTTTAGTTTTAAGTTGGCGAGTGAAGTTATCACCATCACTTCACGAATAGAAATAATGGAATATATGAACTATTCATAGATGCCTGTAATAGGTTTATATGAATAAAGCTAATTTTGATTTGATTTGATTTGAGAATAACACGATTAGAATCTATCTACCCGCATTTTTGTTTATTTAGGTATAATACCAACTGTTCTACAAAATACACCGAAATCGTCACTTTTTTTTAATTATTTATAAGTGCATCCAGTAGGTAGATAACACTGAAAACTATAAATACATAAGAATACATAAGAAGAGGAATTCTACACTACCGCAGATCCACTTAGAGGTGGCCACAACATGCTTAAAATCTACTTAGAGAAAAAAAAGATACAAAAACATACTATATATAAAACAAACAAAACAGTAATTATGAAGTGATATTACTCTTACCTGGTTTACATAATCTTGCCAATGGATATTAACATACTCACTGACATAAATAATAATTTTTTTATGTTCACAAATTTCAATCGAACTTAATGCTTGGAATAATGTACTTGGAGAAAACTTAACTAAATGCAGATTTTTTGTTTGAATGCAGAAAACTTTATTATTGTGTATTGTTTCAATCCAGTGTTGGGTTTCGGGTAGTAAATATTATCGCTTACTTTTGAGGTTGTCCCCTACAACTTTTGTATGTTTTGTGGGTTAACTATGTTTTACTATAGCTTTGTGCTTAACAGAATTAGCTGCAATATTCAGTTAGTATAGTAATAGTACTAGTTTTATTTCTATGTGAGTTGTTTTTCACTCTCTGGACTTCTTCGTCGGTTTTTATAAATATCCCGTCCCGCAACCCACAGGAAAAAGAATTATTTATATATCCCCCTTTTTCCTGTATGATTTTTGTATGCTATATATCAAAAATCAATCAATGTTTTATTTATATATAGGTATGTGTATTTATTATATTTATTTATATTTTTATGTGTTTATATAGTTTATGATGGATCATTTGTAATTATAAACCCTAAGCCTGCTTATTTATGTATCATATCCTGGTCTAGGTTGCCTGGCAGAGGTACAATAGGCGGCCTTATCGCTAAAGAGCGACTTTTGCGATAAGGCCGTCTATTGTACCTCTTTACTTTTCTGTGTGTTTCGTTACTATCTTGTATATCTTCTTTTGTGTGTACAATAAAGTGTATTTTCATTTTAATTTTATTTATCCAACGTTTTGGGATGATAAAAATGCCTCTTAAACTTTCTATGATATTGTTAGCTCTATGCAAAGCGCGTCTTCAACGCCAGTTCGTTAAGTACAGCCACATAACGGTGAATGATAATAAATTGTTATCACAGGTAGAATGTAATCAGTTTTTGTTAATAATGTGTACGAAAGCCAAATTGAGTCTCTATCTTTTCTATCATTAATGTCCCACAACTGGGTACAGGCCATAGATAAATATGGTTAAAGAACATCATGCCACTCCAATGCGAGTTGGTGGGCTTAAAAATTTCTATCACATATTAATGATAACAACGGAGACTGAGAGTTCAACGTTGTAACGGAAATGGCCAACGTAATGATGAAAAGGTGGTACTCGAAAGTTGTGTACAGTTAGATCGATACTTAACAATTTATAGCTCGGCACGGAAATCGAACCCAAGACTTTCAGCAGTCGAAATACGTACCATAAGAGCCAAAATCGATTTTAGACTAACTATTGGTAAACCATAAACATGTCGCCAAGCGATTTAGCGTTCCGGCACGATGTCGCGTAGAAACCTATTAGAAGTGTGGTTTTACCATACCTCTAGTAGGTTAGCCCGCTACCATCCTAGACTGCATCATCACTTACCAGCAGGTGAGATAGCCGTCAAGGGCTAACTTGAAGTGTGTAAAAAAAACTAATTTTTATCATTTTTATTTATTTATTCTTTATTTGTACACCACAACAAATAAATATAGAAATAATAAGCAAAACAGAAACAAGAAGAAGCAGGATACAAAAGACGGCCTTATCGCTTAGTAGCGATGTGTAGGAAAAAAAAAAGAACTGAAAGAAGGTGGCGTAATATATCAACAAAAACCTGCATTCGAATAACTAAATACTAATACATAAACAAGATTACATAAATAATACAATACAATAATAAATATTAAATAAATATACTGATATATATACCTTATAACATAAATAAAAAGAAATAAAATAAATATATAAAATATTTTTAAGTCGTAAAATTATATAAAAGTCATATAAATATAATTGAAATAAAAGTCGTCATTAATAACAAAAATTTAGGGTTTTTCTAAAATCATTTTATTTTTACTAATTTCTGAATACATTTCTTCTGCGAGGGGACTCGCACTTTACAAAGTTAAAATATCTGTAAACAGACAACATTGCGCTGTTTATCGGGTTTCTTACAAAAAAACATATCAATATATATATAGTATATAAAATATCGATATACGCACTCAAGTGCATTTTTAAACACGCCCGTTTCCAATATAGAAATTCCACGCTAAATAGATATCAAAAAGGTCCCATCGAAATGAAAAAAAAAAAACATAAATAAGTATCTCTCAAGCGAGGGATGTGCGGCTCATATAAAATTTATTTCAAATAACAATAACTTCTCCCCAAACCATCAACCCCGCCATGTTAGAGATTTAATGCAATTTTGGGTTTGCTCTGCGATTTTGATCTTTATATTTTCGTAAGTTAATTGACGTTGTCCATTCCCGTGCCTTCGAGAGCACGTTGAGCTGTCAATTTTCATCATGATCAACCCATTACCGGCTCACTACTGAACACGGGTCTCCTCTCAATATGAGAAGGGTTTTGCCATAGTCCACCACGCTGGCCATGTGCGGATTGCCAGACTTCACACGCCGTTGAGAACATTATGGAGAACTCTTAGGCATGTAGGTTTCCTTGCGATGTTTTCCTTCACCGTTGAAGCAAGTGATATTTTAATTGTTTAAAAACGCAAGTGATATATTTTTTTTTTATAATTTGTTTTGGTGATAACAAAAAGAGAACATACCCTCAGTTTCTCGTGGGCTTCTTCTTATACCACCGTTTGGAAACCCTATAGCTTTAGTATTAAGTTAACGAATGTGGTTATCACCATAAACTCACTTCTAAGTTAACCAAAAGTTCCTTTTACAAGTTAGCCCTTGACGGCTATCTTACGTGATGGTAAGTGATGATGCAGTCTATAATGGTAGCGGGCTAACCTGTTAGGGGTATGGTAAACCCACACTCCTAATTGGTTTCGACGCGTCATCGTGCCGGAACGCCTAATAGCTTGGCGACACGTCTTTGTAGGGTGGTAACTAGCCACGGTCCAAGCCTCCTACCAGACTCAAGTCTAGGACTTGAGCTGGAAATCGAACCCAGAACCTCCAACTTTATAATGCGACAGCGTGCGCACTGCGCCACGGAGGCCGTCCTTATAAAGATTATTTGAATTAAGTTAATAATGGATTTGATTGATCCCAGACCAAGCTAACATTGGCGCAGCATGGCAAGTAAATATGATAAGTAATTCTTTTCTCTTATCAATTTAGTAACTAATATTAAATATCATCATCATCATGATCAACCCATTACCGGCTAACTAAAGAGCACGTGTCTCCTCTCAATATGAGAAGGGTTTGGCCATAGTCCACCACGCTGGCCATGTACGGATTGGCAGATTTCACACGCCTTTGAGAAATATTATGGAGAACTCTCAGGCGTGCAGTTTCCTCACGATGTTTTCCTTCACCGTTGGAGCAAGTGATATTTTAATTGTTTAAAAACGCACATAACTCCGAAAAGTTAGAGGTGCGTGCCCGGATTCGAAACGCAGACTTCCGATTAGGAGGCTGACGCCCTAACCACTAGGCTATCACCGCTCCATCATCGATATTAAATATATATAAAATTAAAAAAAGATTTATGAGTAAAAATCTTTTTTTTTAACCTTTACATCGCAGGCAAATGAGCGGACAGGTTATTTGATGTTAAGTGATTATCATCGCCATAGGATGAACCGCCGGCTGAACACATCCCTCTAATCGGTTTCTACTAGGAATAGCTGCTAGATGGCTCCGCGGTATGTCTTTACACATACTACACCACTAATTACTACCTACACGTGGGGTAGTAGCAGCGGCCGAAGCCTCCCACCAAACTGGACTCGAGCCTGGAACCGAACTCAATACCTCCCACGTTACAAAACGACAGCACACCACAGAGGTATTATAGAACAGAACTCACTACCTGCCACGTTACGTAACGACAGCGGACGCATTGCGCCACGGAGGTCTTAAATAAAAGCTTTTCAAAATGTCTCCACAGACTGCGATAAAATTTTTTAATTCTTTTTATTTGAATTAAAATTATTAATGATAGGTTAAGATTTCGTCATCCTTTTTTTATAGGGAAGGGAGTGTGATGCTTTTTGATTAAAAAAATAATATATATGAGTTGTTTAACGATGAATGAAAGCATCGTGAGGAAACGTGTCTGAGAATACTCAGTAATGTAGTGGTTGCTACACGACATCGTGCCGGAACGCTTAATCGCTTGGCGACACGTCTTTGTCGTTATGGTGGTAACTAGCCACGGCAGAAGCCTCAAAAAAGACCAGACTGGAGCCAGGAATCGAACCCAGGACCTCCAACGTTTAAAATTCAAAAGCGCACACATTGCGCCACGGAGGTCTTAAATAAAAGCTTTTCAAAATGTCTCCACAGACTGCGATAAAAAATGGTGTATTATATTCTCAAGAAAAACGAAACAATCGCAGACCCTGTACATACCTAAGCATTCCTAAGTATCAGGGAGTCGCCCTGGGCCGTGTTTTAATAAGATGTCACTAACAAAACAAGGGATCTTCGAAGAGGGGATGTTATTGTGAGAGAAAAACCCTTATTATTAAACAATAACACGCGAAATTACGATCGCTTTAATTGGGTCTAATTGACCAGGAGAATCCCTAATACTTTTCCACTCGGGGACGGAGGAGCACTAAGGGTATTTTTAATTTGACAGGTCGGTACCATAATGAGTGTATTAATTTTAATAGCTCTACTATTAAGATCCTTTTATCTTTTTTTTTTCTTGGGGTGTTAATGATATCCGCTATGAATACCTGTCATTTGGTTGACAGGAACATTTTTAATTTTAAGAAAAGTATAATATCCGAATAATTGTCTTAATTTAGGTACTTAATTGCTGTGTATTTATTTTGTTTTAACTCTGTATTAAATTTATTAATGATAGGTTAAGATTTCGTCATCCTTTTTTTATAGGGAAGGGACTGTGATGCTTTTTGATTAAAAAAATAATATATATGAGTTGTTTTAACGATGAAGGAAAGCATCGTGAGGAAACCTGTCTGAGCATACTCAGTAATGTTTTCAAAAGTGTGTAAATATACCGAATCTGATTATTTATTTTATTTTAGATTTATTTTAGTCAGCTGTTTATTTTTAAATTTTTTTTTTACACTCTACAAATTAGCCCTTGACGGCTATCTCACCTGGTGGTAGGTGATGATGCAGTCTAGGATGGTAGCGGGCTAACCTGTTAGGGGTATGGTAAACACACTCCTAATTGGTTTCTACGCGACATCGTGCCGGAACGCTAAATCGCTTTGCGACACGTCTTTGTCGGTTGGCGGCCCCCAGCAGGCGCCAGCGTTTCGGTGGCGGGGGAACAGGTGCGAATCAGGCCCCATATCAAATATCTGGGCCTGATCCTGGACCGCAAATGGTCGTTCGTAGAGCACTTTCGCCAACTAGCTCCTCGAGTGATAGGAGCAGCCTCAGCTCTGAGCCGGCTGCTCCCGAATGTTGGGGGCCCTGGAACCCCATGTCGTCGTCTCTTTGCGGGGGTGGTGCGAAGTATGGCGACGTATGGGGCCCCAATATGGTACGACTCGCTCCGTGGGCCGACCAAAGCTCTTCTACGTAGGCCACAGAGGGTAGTAGCTGCACGGATCTGCAGGGCCTACGTCACGGTATCTTTTGCGGTAGCGTGCGTCCTCGCGGGCACCCCTCCATGGGAGATGGAGGCTGGGGTACTTGCGGAGGTCCATAACGCAAGGGTAGAGAGCCGAGTTAGAGGAGAATGCATGGATTTCGAAGTGGTGCAGAGAACGCGACGACTGGCGTCCCGGAGGATGCGGGACCGCTGGAAAGAGAGCCTGGCGGATGCCCATTATGGTATTCGTACGATAGAGGCCATCCGTCCGGTGTTGGAGCAGTGGTGCCAGCGAGCGCATGGGTCGCTCTCCTTTCGACTCGTGCAGGTTCTGACCGGGCACGGTTGCTTTGGTCATTACCTGCACCGGGTCGCGAGGAGAGAACCGACCAGGACGTGCCACGAATGTGGAGCCGAAGATGACACGGCTCAGCACACTCTTGAGGTGTGCGGCCAGTGGGATCCCCAGCGCAGAGCGCTGGTTGCGATAATTGGTGGAGACCTATCGCTGCCCAGCATAGTCAGAGCCATGCTGAGCAGCGAGAGATCCTGGGACGCCATGGCTACTTTCTGCGAGGCCGTTATATCTCAAAAGGAAGCTGCGGAACGGGCGCGTGAGCAAGCCGCTGATGCACACCCACTCCGACGAAGACGGCCCGGAAGAAGACGACGGCAATTTGCCGCTCGTCAGCTTGCCTTAGGAGGTGGCGGGTAGCTATTGGGCTAGCTACCTGACATTAAACAAACCTTCTGTCAGTCTGGGAAGGATCGTGCTGTCCCGATCCTCTCCCCTCCGCGCGGAGCCCCGGCTCAAGGCTGGGGTGCTTGTTAGATACCTGGGAAGAATGCAATGGTGTTCCCCGGGCGTCTTAAAAAACTCAGTGTGACGGACACGCCGTGGTGGTTTTTAGTTTGGGTATACCCCTAGGGGGGGAGTCCCACATAACCTCTAGTCCTGCCCAAGGGACAAAGGTAGCAATAAAGCTTTTCCACCACGACAAAAAAAAAAAAAAAAAAAAAAAAAAAAAAAAGGGTGGTAACTCGCCACGGCCGAAGCCTCCCACCAGACCAGACTCGAGCCGGGAATCGAACCCAGGACCTCCAACATTTTAATACGACAGCGCACGCACTGCGCCACGGAGGTCGTCAAAAATTATATTAAACTTGTTATTAAGTTATATTAATAACGCTGAGTCATGCAATAAGATGATTGACATAATATGTTACGGATAACTCGTATACTGTTTCTATTTCCTGCCGGTCAAAAAAATTTAAAGTATTGGGAGTAAGTAAGTCTTTCAGAGGATTTCAGTACAAGAACGAGGTTATGTAAATGATGTCAAACCCTGAACAGAACGGTAAACTGTGGTCAGAACCGGTTATCTATTAATAATAGAATGTGATAACATTAGTTGATAGTGAAAGAAAATGTAGTGAGAAAGATTTACCAATATGAGCCGAGACGAGCGTTTTTTTTATACACCACAAGTTAGCCCTTGACGGCATCTCACCTGATGGTAAGTGATGATGTGGTCTAAGGTGGTAGCGGGCTAACCTGTTAGAGGTATGGTAAACCCACACTCCTAATTGGTTTATACGCGACATCATGCTGGAACGCTAAATCGCTTAACGACACGTCTTTGTCGGTAGGGTGGTAACTAGCCTCGGCTAAAGCCTCAAAAAATACTATACTTGAGCCAGGAATCGAACCCAGGACCTCCAATGTTTAAAATGCAAAAGCGCACACGCTGCGCCACGGAGGTCGTCACTTCGAACTGTAGCCAAAATCCTGTTGATGCTGAGTGAAAACCCGTGCCCTGTGTTGGGTCGGTAATGGATTGATAATGACAATCTTGAATCATCGTTATAGCCCGTCATCCTCAATTAGAAGCCAGGTTCATTAATATACTGATGACTCTGTTGATTAAGCATGAATCGAACTATTAAGTAACTACCTACTTCAGGCGTATAATACTGGCATATAAAAGCTAGTGAAGCTGTGATAGCCTAGTGGTTACGACGTCCGCCTCCTAAACAGATGTCGGGGGTTCCATCCCAAACACGCCCCTCTAACATATTACAGTTATTTGCGTTTTTAATCAAAACATCACTTGCTTCAACGGTGAAGAAAAACGTCGTGAAGTAGTGCATGCATGAGAGTTCTCAAAGCCGTGTAAAGTCTGCCAATCCGCACATGGCCAGCATGGTGGACTACGGCCAAACCCTTCTCATATTGAGAGGTGACCCGTGCTCTGTAGTGAGCCGGTAATGGGTTGATCATGATTATATTTTAAACGCTTGTAAAGCCTACCAAATTTCACGTGGCCAGCGTGATGGATTAACACTGAAACCTTCTCATACCCTTTATAATTATGTTGGTTAGCACTGTGAGACCTTCTGAGATGAACTCTGGTACAGAAGTTATCGACGAATATAAATACGCGAACTTATATTTGCGAATACAAAATAAGCTTTGCAGGATTTATTTTCGCAGATTCAGAATTGGCAATTATTTTGAACCGTCGATCGAGATGCCACAAAAATCTTCTTATCTCAATTCCCTTTCAGAATGCACCGAAGGCACACACTAGGTGTAGGGGGTGACAGAGGGGGGTTACCATTAATAACGGGATTAGGGGCGGGCAGAAGAATAAATTGCGGGGCAACCGCTCCCGGGAAAGATTTATCGTGTACTTAGCATAAGTTTGACTGCGATGCGATTTTCATTAATTTTTCATCGGTAAATAGGCACATTCTGTTCTCACTATTATTCATCATCATCATGATCAACCCATTGCCGGCTCACTATAGAGCACGGGTCTCCTCTCAACATGCGAAGGGTTTGGCCATAGTCCACCACGCTGGTCATGTGCAGACTTCACACGCCTTTGAAAACATTATGGAGAATTCCCAGGCGTGCAGGTTTCCTCGCGCTCTTTTCCTTCACCGTTGAAGTGACGTTTTAATTGTTTAAAAACGCACATAACTCCGAAAAGTTAGAGGTGCGTGCCAGGGTACGAACCCCCGACCTCTGATTAGGAGGCGGACGCCCTAACCACTGGGCTATCTCAGTTTACTATTATTAATAATATAATATATCGCCTCCTTGCAAAATAAAAGAAAAGTTTACAATTGGAGGTGACTGTTCATCGACAATATTATTCCGGCATTCATTAATTCTTAAAGACTTGCGCGTCACGAGATAATTTTCTGGCATTTTTGCTTCCTATTACTATGTGATTAGACAAAAGCGGTAATAGCCTAGTGGTTAGGGAGTCAGCCTCCTAAACAGAAGTCGGCGGTTCGAATCCGGGCACGCACCTCTAACTTTTCGGAGTTATGTGCGCTTTTTTTTTTTAATTAAAATATCACTTGCTTCAACGGTGAAGGAAAACATCGTGAGAAAACCTGCCAGAGAGTTCTCCATAATGTTCTCAAAGACGTGTGAAGTCTGCCAATCCGCACATGGCCAGCGTGGTGGACTATGGCCAAGCCCTTCTCATATTGAGACGAGACCCATGCTGGGTGCAATGGGTTGATCATCAAAAACTAACTTACCTGTTAGGGTTATGGTAAACCCATACTCTTAATTGGTTTCTACACGACATCGCTAAATCGAGACACGTCTTTGTCGGTAGGGTGGTTACTAGCTACGACCGAAGCCTCCCACGAGACTAGACTCGAGTCGGAAATCGAACCCAGGACCTCCAACTTTATAATGCACTGCACCACGGAGGTCGTCAAACAACCTACTCAGGGGATGTTGAACTATCAATAATTGGAAAGTCCTTTTATAGATTTTCCTGGTCACAGATTACTTATATAAAATCAAGCCTGATGTTCCTTGCTAATCATTACACAAATCACCCTTCCAATAAAAAAAAATACATTTATAATTTTATAAAAAACGTTAACAAAATATCGACTAGACATCTCAATCACGTTTCCCGCAAATTATTGGCATTAATCAAAATGATTCGAGTATGGCTGGAGATTTCTATGGAGATGCTATTACCAACTGTGCCTGAATCTATATACTACTGATGTATGAAAATACTCCACGAAATAGCATTTTTTCCGTACTTTTTCAGAAGTAAACATGTTGTGTTTAAGAATTTAAAGATATAGGTACAGAATACATATGTAGAAATAGGAGGACACTTTTTTATCTGGGTATTTATTTATTTAATAGGATGCCAAGTATATATAGGTACAGACATAAAGAAAAAGAAAAAGAAATATCCTTTTTAGTATTAATTTATTTAATGGGAAACCAACATTGTTTACAATGTCTTACATTCAAAATAATTAAAATAATAAATTAATAATATTATTTTAAGCAATTAAAATATCACTTGCTTCAACGGTGAAGGTAAACATCGTGAAGAAACCAGTTTAAATATGCATAACTTTAAGATCGATCTTTTTTGTCACCGTCTGAAAGTAAGTTGATCCAACAAATACACTGTAGCACAAATAATATTATTATAATTGAGTAATCCGTTTAACACTTATTATTATTTATTTATTATTAATATAAAATAGAAATATTATTCATATTACAATAACGGCACCGAAAAAAACCGAAGAGGTTTGTCCTCGGTGATAATCTGTAACTTAACAGCTTAAAACTAGAGGAACTGAGTAAGCATATTAGGCATGAAAAGAACATTTCTCACTGAGTTAGACACAAATGAATCAACCGTCCAACTCAGCCAAAAAATATCCTTTTAATTTCTGTTTGACATTTTTAATATGTCATTTTTGGAACGCTTATGTTAACACAACAAATATTTCCTTCCTAATATTCCTTCCTTCTTTGTAAGGACGGCCCTTGTGTCTGAACTACTAATTTTAAAATCTATACCTAGTTTTCGGTACACACCGTTTATTGAGAATATAAATGACTAATTTAATAATGAATTTTAATTTGACCTTATGAAACACCAACTACCAAAGATTCACACGGATCAATGGAAGGAGTATCGAGTTTACCAACAGTGATAATAACTCTATACTCCTTCTTCTTCTTCGTCGTTACAGTCTTGATAGAGTGGTTGTGGTCATCACGTGTCTTTGAGGACAGATGTTATACGCCTTACGAGTATCCGCCACTCGCTGGCCGAAAGCCTGGTGCACTAATGAAAAGGACCAGCCACAGCAGACTTTATCCGATTGGTCCATCGCATGGGCGATCTTCCTCACCCTCTGGTGCCCTCCACCTTGCGCTGCACGACAAGGCGCTCTATGAAGCCACTCTCACGCCGGGAGATATGTCCGAAGAATTATTATACTCCTTCTAGGCTGAACCAAACTTTAACTATATCCGTTAGCTGCTATAGCTGGTACGTTCTTTTTGTTTCAGCGTTGGAAAATTTATTTGTAATCTATGCCTAGGTGTTCAGGAAGTTAGCTACCTCATTTTATAAAGATTCTCTACTAAAACACTGAATTAAATTTACATCTCTCTCCAGTAGTTTCTTTATTACTGAAGATCGTGGTCCTGGTGTCCTTGCAACCGTGCGGATTAATGGTTTCCACCGGCTTCTATTGGAGGCTAGTCTCGCAATTGTGTGAAATTTGCACTTAGAGTCCCTCAGCTGGTCTGTCCATTTGGTTGGCGAGCGGCCTCATTTACATTGAAGGTGGTAATAACATCTCGCTACGACTGCTCGGCTGAAGACAAAAGAGTGCGCCTAGCTAATTGATAATTACCAGGCATTAGCTCCCTCGATTTGCGCGGCGAAGATTACCGTCCCCGGAGACGGCGTATCGTTCCGCTGCTAAACGTTGCCAGGTAATGATTGGGCTTCAGCAGGGAGGTTGGTTTCGAAAAGTTTTTATTTCAGCGGTGCGGAATTTATTTTTAATCTGCGCATACTTAATTTTTTAGCCTTTGCAGACTGTGTTTTTTTAATCTATGTGTATGATTGTTGCTCTTTTATTATCTATCTACTGTTTTCTCTTGGGTTCATTAGAGTTTAATAAAATAATATATACCTATATATAACTGCTTACAAGGAAGGTTTTTCTTTTATAGTTTTTTTATATAGGAAGATATTATGTTAATTTTTTTTTTATGTAAAGTGCGACTATAGTTTTGTTGCTTTTTATACCTTGATAGTAAATGTATGCACAGCTCAAGTAGATGGATCGAGCTAAACTTTAGCATATTAGTATTTTTTTTATTCATCTCCTTAAGTTTTGCAATCAAGGGTTAGTAACTGTGTGAAAGTAGATCTGTTTTGAAGTTAGTATTGTACACGAGAATGGCGTTTTGTGTAACTGTGGCAAAACCATGTTGTTTTTTTCCTATTAAGTTCATGTCTGATTTCACATGATTTTTTAAATTAAGTCCATTAATCTATATACTATATAACCGTTAACAAATTAATAAATATAAAAATATATAATATTTAATAATTTTTTAATTGTTAAAAGCAATTTATTTTTAACCCGGCTAAGTTTGTTGTGGGCTTCTTAGACCGGGGCGCGTATCATAGCTTTAGTTTTAAGTTAACGAATGTAGTTATCACCATCAAATCACTGCAATGTAAATTATTGACGCGTCAAAAGTGCCTTTTAAAGGACTATTTGAATAAAGATTATTTGAATTTGAATTGTAATTTATTAACTTTTTAGGATTACTACTATTAGTTTAGATACCCATAGATTAGATTTAGCGGAAAACTGTGATGAGTAGATAATTGAATTTTTTTCTGTACTAAAGGAGATGCAAATTGGTTAATTATATTATGAGATAAAAGTTTAACTATTGACAGTACTTTGAGAATAAAATCAAAAATAGCTTTATTCACTTAAACCTATTACAGGCGTCTATGAATCGTCTATGGGCCTCATAAGAACTCTAAGTCACTCAACGAGCAATGGAGAGAGCTATGCTAGGAGTATCTCTACATGATCAAATCAGAAATGAAGAGATCCGTAGAAGGACCAGAGTTACCGACATAGCTCAGCGAGTTGCGAAGTTGAAGTGGCAATGGGCGGGGCACATAGCTCGGAGAACTGATAGACGTTGGGGTCCAAGGTGCTAGAATGGCGACCTCGCACCGGTAAACGTAGCGTTGGTCGACCTCCAACAAGGTGGGCAGACAGACATCAAACGAGTCGCAGGGAGCCGCTGGTTACAAGCGCCCCAAGACCGTGGCCATTGGAACTCCCTACAAAAGACCTATGTCCAGCAGTGGACATCTATCGGTTGAAATTATTATGATGATGACAATGAATCGTTTATTACATGATTTCGTAAGAATTCAATAATTAAGAAGAATATTCGTAAGAATTTACTATCACACCACAGTTATAGTTGAACAATTTGTAATTTCTGGTTCATGTGTATATACATAAAAATATGTATATAGATAAAAGTATTCCACAATGGGAATTATTTATTTAAAATACCCCGTATATGCTCATCGCGAGAGCGTTCGCTTCCACAAGTATTTTTTTTTTCCACCATGACAACGTCCCTGTTTAATATGGCGGGGGAGACCCCATGGGGTGGGAGGTTTTTTCATCACAAAGACTTTATATTTTTTTATTTAACCGTTGCTAATACTTATGAATGCCTCGTTGGTTTTGTGTTCAATAACGGATCGCGGGGTAATGGGTTCCAATCTTACGTCGTGTTAGAAATATATTAGGTTTTTTCTGTAAAAACAATTTACTCTGTTTAATTTGTGTTATTAATAAAAATCGTTAACGCCCATCGATTTTTTTTTTTATAAATTTACCACAAGTTAGCCCTTGACTGCATCTCACCTGATGGCAAGTGATGATGCGGTCTAAGATGGTAGCGGGCTAACCTGTTAGGGGTATGGTAAACTCATACTCCTAATTGGTTTCTACACAACATCGTGCCGGAACGCTAAATCGCTTGGCGACACGTCTTTGTCGGTAGGGTGGTAACTAGCCACGGCCGAAGCCTCCCACCAGACAAAAAAAGATCCGTACTGAAGCAGCGTGGCGAATCTATCATACCCTTTTTCATATCACAGGAGGCTTTGATAGCCTAGCGGTAAGGACGTCCGCCTACTAGAGATTCTATCCCGAGCACGCACCTCTAACGTTTCGGAGTTATGTGCGCTTTAAAGAAATCAAAATATCAGACTTCAACGGTGAAGGAAAACATCGTGAGGAAACCTGCATGCCTGAGAGTTCTCCATGATGTTCACAAAGGCGTGTGACGTCTGGCAGCGTGGTGGACTATGGCCAAACCCTTCTCATATTGAGAGGAGACCCGTGCTCTGTAGCGAGCCGGCAATGGGTTGATCATGATGATGATTATGACGGTACCGGAAACGATGTTTAAATCAGTTTGTTTGTGTCACATGTGTAAATGAAATGGAGGATTTTTTTTTTTATCCACTACAAGTTAGCCCTTGACGGCAATCTCACCTGATGGTTAGTGATGATGCAGTCTAGGATGGTAGCGAAATGGTATGGCAGGATGGAAGTGATTCAGTTAGAAGCTTCATTAATATTAATTAAGGTATCTACCGTTCATTATTTACTTTAATACATGGGAGAGATAATTAAGTACCAATAATTTGTATACCTAATCGAATAAAAAGTCTTCATTTTAATGTTAGCTCATTCATTCTTTACATACTTCGTGTGACATAAAGCAATATATTTACATATGAATTGGAAGACATATTGCTATCGTATTCAAATAAATAAAAGCTCGCAAATATTTTTCATATACTAACTATCATTATTACATCGTTTATTTTTATATCTATATATTTCTTATTCATGTTTTTTGTAAAAAGCTACATTTACGTCGCATTATAAAGTTGGAGGTCCTGGGTTCGATTCCCGGCTCGAGTCTGGTCTGGTGGGAGGCTTCGTCCGTGGCTAGTTACCACCTTACGGACAAAGATGTTTTGCCAAGTGATTTAGCGTTCCGGCACGATGTCGCGTAGAGTCCAGAGTAAAGGTTTACCATCCGTGGCTTGTTACCACCCTACTGACAAAGACGTGTCGCCAAGCGATTTAGCGTTCCGGCACGATGTCGCGTAGAAACCAGGAGTATGGGTTTGCTATACGCCTAACAGGTTAGCCCGCTACCATTTTAGACTGCATCATCACTTACCACCAAGTGAGATAGTCGTCAAGGGCCAACTTACAAGTAGTTGTATGTAAAAGAAACAACCGTTAGACGGGTAAGTAAATACAATACATCAAAGAAAACTCCTAGGTGAGTGAGCATAAAAAAATAATTTTATTGACTTTCCGCAAACTGGATTTTACCTACGCCTAATATAAAAGGTAAAATCTCTTTCGCGTTGTAAAATGACACCAACTACCATGCCAATAAGGCTGGGCGCTGTCAAAAGAGTTCCCCCCCTAAGACGCATTATTATTGTGAAATCATGCGTTGTTCAGGTCGCAGATGAAGGGAGGGCCCTATTGCGTTTGGAGTGATCCTTTTGCCTTTGATGAATCGCACGAGACCTTCGACCTGTGCCTTTCTTCGTGGGCTTTGACCCACCAATTTGCATTTTACTTGGCATGAGGGTTATGCGTTTATGACTTAACTTGTAATCCATACTTATCTTTACTTTCCTTGACGCTCCTTTATTTTATACTTTTATAATATATATTTTTTTTTATATACTTTATTTTACTAATATTATGAATGAGAGTTTGCTTGTCATACCTTTATTACTGAAATAGATAAGCTGTAAAAATGTACAAGAACAGATAAGTTTTATATGTAGGTATGTTATCATCATAATCAACCCATTCTCGGCTCACTAAAAAGCACAGTCTCCTTTCAATATGAGAAGGGTTTGGCCATAGTCCACCACGCTGGCCATGTACGGATTGGCAGACTCCACACGCCTTTGAGAACATTATGGAGAACTCTCAGACATGCAGGTTGTGACGACCTCCGTGCGCAGCACGCCCGCTGTCGCATTATAAAGTTGGAGGTCTTGGGTTCGATTCCCGGCTCGAGTCTGGTCTGGTGGGAGGCTGCGGCCGTGGCTAGTTACCACCCTACCGACAAAGGCGTGTCGCCAAGCGATTTGGCGTTTCGGCACGATGTCGTGTAGAAAACAATTAGGAGTATGGGTTTACTATACTCCTAACAGGTTAGCCCGCTACCATGTTAGACTGCATAATCACTTACCATCAGGTGAGATTGCCGTCAAGGGCTAACTTGTAGTGGATAAAAAAAAACATGCAGGTTGCCTCACGATGTTTTTCCTTCACCGTTGAAGCGAGTGATATTTTAAGTGCTTAAAGGTATGTTATACGCAAATACAATTTGCTTACTTACTAGAATATGTAAAGTCGTCACGTTTGGGATAATAAACTTGTATTAGTTTGAAACCCTACAACTAATTAAATATTGTGAATGGCGGAAATGGTTTTTATATATACCTACAACTTTACGGAAATAAAACAGTTGTGTCCCTTACTCAGGACCTTAAATATAAAAATCAGTATAAGGATTTTTTTGGCATACCTAACTTAGAAAGTAGATACATTTATATTTTATTAATTTTACTATACAAATGATTTATCATTAGATAATACATTTCTGGCTTATAACTCAACCATTCGAATCATTTAGTAGATGGTATAAGAAACAATAGCGTTTTTTGCTCATCTAGTGAAAATATTACTTTTGGCTTTTAGGACTTTGTTCAAAATATTGTCGCAATATTGTTGCAAATTTGTCGCGTTTGGGATAATAAATTACTCGTTTAAACTTATTACAGGCATCTATAAATCGTTAAAATATATTTTTCATTATTTTAATTTGTGTGTGTAGGTGATTAAACTGGCCAAATTAAAACTAAAGCTAAGAGGGTTCCAATCGCGCCCAGATATTATTAATTAATATTTAATAATTTAATTTAGTTAATATTTTGTAATCACCATCTCATGTAGTCAATTATAAAAAAATAATTAAGCTTTTTTTATCGTTTATTTAATCCTTAATATCGTAATAGGATTTTTCTATAAGCTTACGTTTTAACTATGAATTTATTGATAGGCATCCATCTATATACCAAATTTTCAAAAGGTAATTGGTTATACTTAAATATTAATTTATATAATTACCCCCCTAGTAATTATTTTTATAGTTTTTTGCGGATTATCTCTATTATTGCTTCATTATTCTATAATGGATCCTAATGAGAGCAGCTTGGAAAGTAAAACCTCTTGGTCTGACTCTTCTATGATGGGAAAGTATGGGTCCAGCTATAGGACATTATGATGATGAGACTCTAACTCCAAATAATTACACTAGTACTTATATGAAACGGTAGCAGTAAAATCCAACTTATAAACACTTCCTTTACAAATAATAAGTAAAAATGTTCCTACCTAAATGTAATAAATATTATTTAACGTAGCAACAAAATTTTATATTTCGGGGAAATAATTCAGATACCGAGTTTTTTTTAAGCTTTAATTTAAATGTGATTGGTACCTACATTTATTTAATTAAGCCTAGTCCTTTCAGGACAGGTTTTTAGATTTATTGCTCTAAAAAAATGAATAGTTTGTTTTATTGTAAAGTTGGCCTAAAAGTTTAATAGGCACAGTAAATCATTTCAACTTTCTAGTAAAAGTTAACGTCCCGAAGCATTTGCCTGACTGCTTTACCGACATCGTGTAACTTTAGGTGTTTATTTCTGCTATTAGCTACTAGATGGCACTAGTGACTAATAAAAATCTTATTAGAATATTTATACTTGACAAAATTATCAACGTTATTTATTTACAATTATATATAAAGGAGATTGTAATTCTTGCAATCTAATTGGTTTTCAATATATGACAAAAAATAATGTAATTGATACACATTAGGTTATTTATTTTCGTTAGATGTCGCTAGTAGTCTAAAACGGTTTGAGATTATTCCACATTATTAAAAAAATCCATTACTTTTTATCTAAAGTTCGTTTCGATTATAAAAATATAAAAAATGTGGGTTGTGAGGTTGCTAATTTTTCATTAAGTAGAAATATTTTGCAGTGTTTGCATTTAATAAGAAAAAGTAAAACTTATTTGAAAAGTTTGTTCAAATGTTTTGAATCACTAAACAATAATACAATGTAATAATTTGATCATAATTGATATAGTACGTAGAAGACGTTACAATGAAACAAAATAATAGTTTTGTAGGTTGATCTATCTACGTTCAAACAGTACAGCTATCCGCCTAGTTAGTTGGAATCAAACAAGAATATACACTATAATAAACATATACTTATTATAATAATGAAAATATTGTAAAATTAAAGTCCAAGAAGAAATAACTTCCTGTAGAATAAAGTAACATCTTCAAGTACACTCCATAGATGGCGCTAGTGGTTTTATTATTTGCTAACTTGAATGATCCAAACTTTTATTACAGGAATTGCAAGATTTGTATTGCAACTTTAAATTGCACAAACAAAATTGTAGTAGATTTCTAACAAGACCTTATTTATTTACACAAATAGGTAGGAATTCTAGTAAATGCTGGCATCATTATTGAAGAAATAGTGCCACATTTCACTAAGTTTGCAATATTGAGATTGATGGATGCAATATGGAATCAATCAAAAAGGGTCCATTTGTTAGTATTATTTTGTTTTGGTTTTGTAGTTACTAGGTTATAACGGCGATAATTTTAAAATATTTTATAAGATATAATTTTTATTCTTCTTGTTTACTCAAGTTTAGTAATTCTGAGGTTAAAAAGAATAAATACCCTATTGTATTATTTGATTTAAAATGTAAATTTTAATATTTTTGCTAGCGTTGTATGTTTTTTCAAGTTTCAGAAATTACAAGTTAATTTCCTAATAATATATACTTTTATCATAAAGATAGCTTTCTTACTGGATCAATAAACTCTTCAATTTGTTACCTTTTGACGATCTCCGTGGCGCAGAGCTTGCGCTCCCAGGGTAAATGGCCGACAAAGCTAACTTGTAGTGGATTGAAAAAAGGATTTTCACGACTTCACAGCTGAATTTCGCATTGACATAATTTGAAATTGTATAGTTGTTTATTATTCATTTAATTCATTATGTGAGATGGTGATAACAAAAAAAAAGAAAAACCCCGGCTAAGTTTGTTGTGGGCTTCTTCTTAGACCGGGGCGCGTTTGGAACCCTCATAGCTTTATTTTTAAGTTTACGAATATAGTTATCACCATGAAATAACTACTAAATAAATTATTGACGCGTCAAAAGTGCCTTTTTAAGGACTATTCGAATAAAGATTATTTTGAATTTGAATTTGAATATATTAGAAACTGACATGAAAATGGAAAATAGAATGAAATTTTCTATTTATTATTTATTTATTTCCTTTTAGTTCTGGTCTTTCAGCATTATAAACCTAATTTGCTAGAGTAGCGTTATATAAAAAATCATTTAAACATATAAAAATTGCCTAAATATACATATCCCGGTAACATATAATCCAGGATGCCACTCTTGTGAGTTCACTCAGATAAATAGATATTTTACACCCCATTTGCTATTTTTCAATTGTTAATTAAAAATAACCGGTTACAAAGTTAAATGAAGTTGGTAGGAAATAGCATTAATTATAGTTTAATCTTACCGTTTTGACACCTAATGTCCTAAACCCGCAATATCCTGCGGCCATTTCCGCTTTTGGACCCTTTTAATGCGTATTTTGCAATAAAACGGGGCAAGAAACTTAAAATAGCTGTCCTGATAACGTTGGCGTTAGATAGCCCACGGTTATAAGCCTACTGCAGACGTGCCAACAGGTTAGCTGCCGACTTATTCTCGACTGGTAGATCTAGTGATTGGCATCTTCAGTTATCGATGACGAAATCGTGGTTTCTGTATTAAAAGGTCGGGCTGAAAATAGTTATATCATCATCATCATGATCAACATGATCAACCCATTACTAGCTCACTACAGCTCACGGGTCTCCTCTCAATATGAGAAGGGTCTGGCCATAGTCCACCACGTTGGTCATGTGCGGATTGGCAGACTTCACACGCTTTTCAGAACATTATGGAGAATTCTGTCGTGCAGGTTTCCTCGCGATGTTTTTCTTCACCGTTGAAGCAAGTTATATTTTAATTGCTTAAAAACGAACATAAGTCCGAAATGTTAGAGGTGCTTGCCCGGGTTCGAACCCCTGACCTCTGAATAGAAGGCGGACGTCCTAACCACTAGCTGTCACTGCTCTTTCCATTAGGTTTTTACAGCTTTTTAATGGTTACATATTGGGTTTAATTCTCTCAAGCCAGTACTAGCTTGGAGTTAGGAAATAGGGGTTGTTTTTTAAGGTAAGCCGTCAGTCCCTTTTGTTATAACTGACTAGATACAATATTCGTTAAAGCGATATTTAAGTAGGCTCAAGGTCTTATCCATCCCACCCATTGAAGGGAGGCATATACCCAGTTAAGGAAACACATACTTCCAAAAATAAGTCTTTTCTGCATGATATCCAGCTTAATCGCAATCGCGAACTAAGTGTATATATATATATACACTACAAGTAAGCCCATCATAGGTATAAATAAATTAAATAAGTTCATAGTTTCTGTAACCCGTAAGCTTGTAGAAAAGTCCTACTATACTGTACAGGATTATGTAAATGATAAACAAGCATGGGCATAAAATACTGCGCTAATAAGATAGATCTTAACATAATTTTAAGTGGCATGTGAGATGGTGATTACAAAAAGAAAATTTACCTCCCTATGTTTATTGTGGGCTTCTTCTTAATTTGGGGCGCGTTTGAAACCCTCATAGCTATAGTTTTAAGTTTACAAATGTTGTTATCACCATCAAATTAGAACTATGTAAATTATTGACGCGTCAAAAGTGCCTTTAAAAGGACTATTTTAGAAAAGATTATTTTGAATTTGTATTTTTAATTTAATTTATGCGTTGTGGCGTTGTGGATCAAATTTCGTTTAAATAAAACTTTATTTTAAAAAGGTCGATTATAAAAGACCAAAGAAATCTTATGGTTATAATAGAATTATAACAGTCTCGCCTGAATAATCTTAAGTCTTGCGCACCATTCAACCCACGTGCTAAGTTTGAGTGAGATTTGCAATTTGGCTTGTCTAATGTTGCTTAATGCCATGTATATGACTTAGATAGCCTACGGTCCTAGATCCAAAACCGAAATTGACATATAAACCAATAAACTGCCAGTGAATTTTAAACTTGTTGACCTTTGCTATAGAGTGTAAATTCGAATGCAGGTATAAACAAAGAAATTCGACCCGATGAATGCGTATAGCGTAACTGAATTACTGTACGATGAATAATTGTCTATAAAGATATTGTTTTATCTGACCATCGCTGCTAGACGTACACCGGGCAAAAAAGGTTTAAATCCTCACTAACTGACGCACGCGTCTTTTTTTAACTTTATTGCACTAGGGAATAATAATGTACAGAGGCGTTTTTAATGCTAAGCTTTCTCTACTTTTTTCAGTTTAGATATGTATTTCATTATTTGTTTTACTTGTTTTCCATTGCCACACAGATTTTCCAATAGCGGCAGTATTTAAATATTATTTTATTTCAGCTCTTTTCAATTGTTAGAAACATTTTTATAATTTTTGCGAGATTGTTTTCGATACATATAAAATATATCACACAATTTTATCATTCATCAATCAGCCTATAGACGCCCACTGCTGGACATAGGCCTTTCCGAGAGCGCGCCGCCACACACGGGCCTCCGCCTTCCTCATCCACCCGCCATCCTTTTCAGGTCGTCGGTCCACCGAGCAGGAGGTCGTCCTACGCTTCGCTTACTGGTACGCGGTCTCCACTCCAGAACACGTCTACCCCAACGGCCGTCGGTTCTGCGACGAATATGACCCGCCCACTGCCACTTCAGCTTGCTAATCCGTTGGGCTATGTCGGTTACTTTTGTTCTCCTACGGATGTCCTCGTTACGTATTCTATCCCTCAGAGAAACACCCAGCATAGCCCTCTCCATAGCACGCTGACCGATTTTGAACTTGTGGACAAGGCCTACTGTGAGTGTCCACGTTTCTGCTCCGTATGTCATGACCGGTAAGACGCAGGCGTTGAAGACTTTTGTCTTTAGGCGCACAATTTTATATTTACAATGTTTTAAGATGATACCTTGATTGTTCCTTTCACAAGCGGTTGTTTGGAGGAGATCGCTTTAGGCGATTTATTTTTGTTATTTTTGTTTTTATTCGATTTGAATATCCAAATATTGTAATGTGAACTTAATATTTATCTATCTATCTATCTATGACCTGGCTTTAGAGTTAAAATCTCAGTATGCCCATCGGAACAGGAACTGGGTGAGTGAAATCGCGGGAAACAGTTGGTATTTCAGATATTTACCTCCGTGGCACAGTGCGTGCGCTGTCGCATTATAAAGTTGGAGGTCTTGTGGGAGGCTTCGGCCGTGGCTATTTACCACCCTACCGATAAAGACCTGTCGCCAAGCTATTAAGCGTAGAAACCGATTAGGAGCGCGGGTTTACCATACTCCTAACAGGTTAGGAGTGTATCATCCTAGACAGAAACATCACTTACCACCAAGTGGGATTGCCGTCAAGGGCTAACTTGTAGTGTATAAAAATTGTGGAACCAGCTTCCATCTTCTGTGTTCCCTAATGGCTATAATATGGGGATCTTCAAAGGGCGGATTAACAAATTTCTCAAGGGCCAGCAACGCATTGGCGGTTCCTCTGGTGCTGCAAATGTTCATGGGCGGCGGTAATCACTTACCATCAGGTGACCCGCCTGCTCGTTTGCTCGCTTTGTATATAAAAATATATATATATATATATTCTTTAACTCAAAATAAACACCGACTAAAATATTATAATTATGCGGTGAACTGTGCGATAGCAATCTGAAAATGGTGGATCTCTAATTACATCGCATGTAGGGCCTATTCAGTGCAGGCTATTGTTATGAAATTATTTTAATTATAGGTCCAGGAGTATTGCAGATAAAGATGTGCCGGGTCAATTGGAAAATAAATGCACGCCTGTGTTCGGTGATTATATTTAATTATAATTACCTGCAAAGCTAATAAGCTATGATAGCCTAGTGGTAAGGACGTCCGCCTCCTAATCAGAGGTCGGGGGTTCGAACACGCACCTATAACTTTTCAGAGTTATGTGCGTTTTAAAGCAATTAAAATATCACTTGCTTCAACGGTGAATGAAAACATCGTGAGGAAACCTGGTCGCCTGAGAGTTCTCCACAATGTTCTCAAAGGCGTGTGAATTCTGCCAATCCGCAAATGGCCAGCGTGGTGGGCTATAGCCAAACCCTTCTCATATTGAGAGGAGACCCGTGCTCTGTAGTGAGCCGGCAATGGATTGATCATGATGAATATGATAATTACCTGCAAAGGTATAAGGGTTCAGTTTCCTATATATAAGAAGTAATTTTTTATCACACTTTTATAAAGGTGAAAATTTTTACGTGGGTACGTTTGTTACGCAGCAATTAATGAACAAATCGAGTCGAATCTGGTCTGGTGGGAGGCTTTGGCCGTGGCTAGTTACCACCCTACCGACAAAAGAGTGATTTAGCTTTCCGGCACGCTGTCGCGTAGAAACCAATTAGGAGTACGGGTCTACCACACTTTTAACAGGTTAGTTCGCTACCGTCTTAGACTACATCATCATGATTAACCCATTGCCGACACGGGTCTCCTCTCAATATGAGAAGGGTTTGGCCATAGTCCACCACGATGGCCATATGCGGATTGCCAGACTACACACGCCTTTGAGAACATTACGGCATGAAGGTTTCCTCACGATGTTTTCCTTCACCATTGAAGCAAGTGATAATTTAATTGCTTAAAAACGCACATAGCTCCGAAAATATAGAGGTGCGTGCTCTGGATCGAAACCCCCCTTCTGAATAGGAGACGAATAACGTAACCACTATCACAGCTTCTGTCTTCTACCCGTTGACTTATTATGTATCTATACAGACTAGGTTGTGTTGGAAATAAAGGACATTGCAAAACTACTCAACACTGTACAAATGACTCTATCTACTGCCATCGTTTATGCTATATAGGAAACGGAACTAACGACAGATGTGCGTGATTCTAAAAAAAAAAAAACAATATGCAAATGTCCCTTTCATTAGCATAACACTAGTTTACTTTCAAACGCTGAGCAAAAAGTTAACCCCTTGGTTGCTTTCATTTTTTTATATGTCAACGTCCGTCGACCTGTGTATAATTAGAATAATATGGAATAATATCCCCCTAAGGGCAGAAACGCACCCGAGACTTTTTGGTATCGCATTGGTGTTTGGCGCTTTATGAGGTCGCTTGTACGTTATACTAATTTTGAAGATTACTTTTTATTTCCGCGTTAACACCGCATTAAACCCTTAAGAAGTTTGGCGCTTTATGAGGTTGCTTGTATGTTATACTAATTTTGTAGATCACTTTTTTTCTCTCATTAACACCGGATTAAACCCTTTTTTAAGATGTCTTCAATAATAACACTTAGTTTTAGTATCGCATTGGTGATTTGCGCTTAATGACGTTTATTTTATGTTATACAAATTATTTCGTAGATAACTTTTCCCCGCATTAACACCAGATGAAATCTTTCTTTAAGATGTCTTCAAAAACAACACTTAGTTACTTTTATAATCCTATTGTTTGTATTAACAGCTTACACGGTTATTTTGTAACAATAATTATTGTAATATTGTCTTTTATTGTTGTTTTTTAACAAGATAAATATTTAAAAACAACAAATCAATAATCAGTATTACGCATAATTTTTAGTGTTTAAAACTACTCCTTTTTAGCTACTATTTTGATTAATTCTTAAGTGTATGCATAATTTTGTTATTTCTTTGAATTGAATTTCAAGTTGTGTATACTTTGGGTCAAAACTCGTATTTCGATTATAATATAGTTATTATCGGTTTGTATATCTAATAATTAAATAATCAGACTTATTAAATAATTCCCCACTGTTAGATAATTTAGAATGAGGGAAGTATGTGTCTATCAATAGTCAGGCTTATTAATTTTATATTGCTAGCTAATTTTGGATGAGGAAAGAAGGTTGCTATCGGTTAGCATTTGTCAGTTCGGTTTGGTTGTTATGCCGAATAGAGAAGCAAATCTGATAGCAAGACCTCAGTTGCGAAAACGATGCAAAAATATTTTTACAACCACGAAATTTTTATAGTTTTTAATAACAAACGAAAACGGTCGTCGCTTGAAGAATCGAGTATGGTAGTATGGTAAGGCCCTTAGGTTAGTACAGTTTGTCATTTTTTGTCGTACAGATGCGTTGGATCAGGAAGTGGGGAAAAAAGTGGTCCGAGATCGAAAGTGGAGGGTTAATAGAAACAAAAAAAATAAATTGCCGCGTCTAATAGACGGTTTAATATTAATATTTTATTTTCATTAGGATAACTTCTGCCGTGTATTTCCTTTATGAATTATGATACTTTGCTTTTTTTGCTGTAAACTATAAGGTATTATTCGTTAACATTTTGTAATGCTACGAGAAACAGCGATAGCTTAGTGGTTAGGGCGTCCGCCTTCTAATAATCGGGGGTTCGAACCCGGGCACGCACCTTAAATTTTTCGAAGTTATGTAAATTTTTATGCAATTAAAATATCACTTGCTTCAACGGCGAAGGAAAACATCGTGAGGAAACCTGCATGCCGGAGAGTTCTCCATAATGTTTGTATGGAGTGCAATAGTGTATATTATCATCTCATTTTATTAAAGTTAATTATTTTATTATTGAACTGCGTTACCCACAGTTGTTTCTTAAGGAATGTTGCTGATTTTCGTTTTTACTTTTTAATTATTGTACTTTTGATATTAACCTCAGTCGACAAAAGTCATTTGAAATTCGGTGATGGAAAGAAATATATTTTTATACGTTTTATGATATCAACAATTATGATAGCTGAGAGTTCTCCATAATTTTGTTTGACGACTTACGTGGGTCAGCGCGCGCGCTGTCGCATTATAAAGTTGGAGATCCTGGGCTCGAGTCTGGTCTGGTGGGAGGCTTCGGCCGTGGGTAGTTACCACTGTTCAAGCAGAAACTAAACGCGCCAAGTGGTGGAAGCCCATTGGTCCGTGTGGCCCGGTGCGGGCATAGATTTTGGAATTTAAATGACAAAAAGTCAAAAATTATAACCGTCGCTTGCTTGTAACGCGAACGCGCAGCACTTACTCTGCCATGTAACTTTAAACGAAAATATACGATTGAAACAGTACCCACAGGATTCTTTGATTACGATACGCCAACATTTAAAGCGTAATCAACCACCTTACCGACTAAGACGTGTCGCCAAGCGATTTAGCGTTCCGGCACGATGTTGCGTAGAAACCAATTAGGAGGCTGGATTTACCATACCCCTTAGTTAGGATTAGTTGGTTAGCCCGCTACTATCTTAGACTGCATCATCACTTACTATCGGTGACATTGCCAAGGGCTAACTTTTAGAGGAAAAAAAAGTTCTCAAAAGCGTGTTAAGTCTGCCAATTCCGCACATGGCCAACGTGGTGGACTATGGCTAGACCCTTCTCATATTGAGAGGAGACCCGCGCTCTGTAGTGAGCCTCGAATGGGTTGATCATGATGATGATGATGATAATGGATGCTACGAGTGTAAATGCGAATGTGCTTTGGCTATACTACGGATGGATGTGTCTCCACCACTCCAATTTCTAGATCGTAATGCGGCTTCTGCATTCCTCCATCCTTTTACCTTTACCTCCATCAACTGGCTGCCCTCGCTGCTCCACACGCTGCAGTTCTCATCTCCCTCTAAGCAGGTTGAATGGTTGTAACTGGTTTTGGATCATTAAAAAGTTCCTACAGTTTGTACAGATTGTAACTAATGCAACAAAAGATGTTCTTATTCAATAATAAATAAAAAAAAAACAATTATCTTACAACACTTATATTTTATTAATATATAAACACTAATTCATATATAAACTCAAAAACTTAACTCATATGTATTGTCCTATATATACCATGTATATGTATACATATATTATAAATGCGAAAGTGTGGATGTTTGTTACTCAATCGCGCAAAAACAGCTGAACGGATTTGCATGAAATTTGGTATGCATGTAGCCTTTGGCATAGAAAAGAACATAGGCTACCTTTTATCCCGTTTCCTCAAGTAGTTCTCGGGGGAAAAATTGAAAATTGTTTACGAGCTAAGCCGCTGGCAGACAGTTTTGAAATCTGGTATGCATGTCACCTATGATATACCTATAACGATGTTTTAAATAGTTTCCATGGGAAGATTATAAACTGTTAACGAGCGAAGCTTTAGACCCAATTCTGAAGATAGTATGTGATGATGCAGTCTAAGATGTTAGGGGGCTAACTTGTTAGGGGTATGGAAAACTCATTCTCCTAATTGGTTTCTACACGACATCATGCCGGAACGCTAAATCGCTTGGCGACACGTCTTTGCCGGTAGGGTGGTAACTAGCCACGGCTGCACCCTCCCACCAGACCAGACTCAAGCCGGGAATCGAACCCAGGACCTCCAACTTTATAAAGCGATAGCGCGCGCGCTGCGTCGCGGAGGTCGTCCAAAATTATCAAGCAAGTTGCAAACAGTTATGAGTATCTACATTTTAATATATGAAATTGACTGCTCATTTCGAAATTACTGTTTGTATTTTTTTAATAATTATTTAAAAGTGTATAAATACCACATAATTGCACCTAATTATAAATTATACATATTTAACTTAATTACAAGGAATTAAATTATATGTTAAAGAACACAGTGTAGGTACCTTTCTATTTATATCCATTTAATTTGTGTTAAATATTCAAGCAGTTATGTATGTTTTTTTCACTTTCACACTGACAAAAAATATTATTTCGATATGAAATGAGAACCTTTCTTATAGCACCCATCAAATCGATGTTATTTTTATGTTAAATTCTTTCATATATCTATATCAGGTCGGGGATTCGAACCCGGGCACACACCTCTCACTATTCGGAGTTATGTGCGTTTTTAAGCAATTAAAATATCACTTGCTTCAACTGCGAAGTAAAAAATTCTGAGGAAACCTGCATTACCTTGTACAAACAAATTATTTCATTTTTATGTCGTAATTTTAATGTGTAACTAAACCATATATACGAATCATTCAACATGAACCCATAACACCAGCAAAACATTCTAAGCGCTGCGCCATCGGGGTTAAGTTTTGGGCAAACAATCGACGCCGAAAGGGTTATAAAATTATTATTAAAGATGTCTCCGAATGCGCCGCTCTACACCTTGGGAACAAATTTGAATATGTATTGAAATTCTAATTTATTCAAATCCACACACAATGGCTGCTTGTAATTTAATAATTTTGTTCGGTTAACGCTCTCTACGTGTCATTGTTAACTGATTGAGCCCTTAAGGGTGTTGATTGTTAAATATTTTTTCTTAAGTTTCTTTGTTATTTTCGTTTTCGCATTTTGGTTTTGACTTATAACTACCTGATGTTAGCAATTTGTTTCCTTTACCGTTCACCGTTTACTTTTGTTGGCGAATTCTGTGGCTAACTACTACTATGAACCTTTTTTATCCACTACAAGTAGCCCTTGACGGCAATCCCTGATGGAAAGTGATGATGCAGTCAAAGATGGTAGCGGGCTAACTGGTGAGGGGAATGGTTGGACTCGAGCCGGGAATCGTACCTAGAACTTTATAATGCGACAGCGCGCGTGCTGCGTCACGGAGGTCGTCAAAAAGATAAAGATAAAGATAACCTCCGTGACGCAATGCGTGCAATTTCGCATTATAAGGTTGGATGTCATGGGTTCGAGTCTGGTCTGGTTAGAGGCTTCAACCGTGGCTAGTTACCACCTTACCAACAAAGACGTGTCGCCAAGCGATTTAGCATTACGGCACGATGTCACGTAGAAATGCCATATCCCTGGGTGTATCTACCATCTTAGACTGCTTCATCACTTACTATCAGGTGTGATTGCCGTCAAGGGCTAACTTGTAGTGTATAAAAAAAGTCGATGGTGAATCTCTTGTTGTATACCCAATTATCAAATCAGAAATGAGAGGATCCGTGGATGCATGGGTACTACCAAAAGGTGCATTAAATTAGTCGCGAAGCTGAATGGATTTTGCACTTTGCTTAAAGGACTGATGAACGTTGGCGTTTCATAAAATGCCAATCCACAACTTATGCGTGCTCCCTCGTACTAATCAGGAGCTTTGGCAAACCTCCCACTAAGTAGACAGACGACAGACGACTTCGAACATGTCGCAAGAAAGTCATATGATGCAGTAGATATTCAACGATATTATGGTGATAAGTAAAAAACTAATACATTTTAATAGATTTATTTTACTAAACAGATACACAAAAATAATAAGTTAAATAAATTATTAAGTGAAATCATTGATTGATGAGGTGACATTGTCCACGAAGTACGCGGTGTTGTTCTGAAACAGAAAAATTCAAATTTCAAATTTAAATTCAAATTCAAATTCGTTTATTGCATGAAAGTGGTACATTCATATAATGATCTTAAGAATAAAGCCTAACACATTCTGCCTAAAAAATGAAAACGAAGAAAATTTGCCATACTTCATTACAAACTGTTCTAATGAAGTCAACACCTCTAGGAATGGATCCAGAATAATCATAATAATTTTATTATGATATTTCTGGATCCATAAATGATAAACGTTAATGATTTTATATCTATGAAAACTACTTTGTCCTGACTATCTGACAGACAAACTACAGTCAAAATGGCTAGACGCATTTGAAATGTTGATAGAAATTCTTTTAGAACAGTTGTGTTCTACAGTAGTACTAAGAAAGGATTTTTTTTTCATTCTACCCTTCAAAAAAAGGATTACACTTGTGACGAAAGTTTTTTAGAAAGTACTTCATTTTTCGGATTAAATTTAAGTTTGTTTATGAACTGACGAATAACTATTACAAGTTTCTACAAGTACAAATGTACATTTAACATTCAACCAATAAATACCATTGCTTTCATCGCAATGTGACATACACTAGTTATTTTCTTAGCTTTAAAACATAATCTACCTACAGAAACGCATTACTTATTAAATACTCTGTGGTTAAAATACATTCTTACCATAAACAACAAAGAGCTATCAACAAGTGGCAAATGCAAACAAGCAACGTGGCTGTGTTGTTTGGAATGACAGATTGCGCGCGCACTACTCATAAAGGTTAAATATAATTTTTCCATGTTAAACTGTAACCTTTTTGGAAACCGTTAAAGGACAAGAAAAACATAAGGTTTCTTGAAACACAATAACTTTCGGATTAATTAAAAGGCCAATCAACAATAACTTACCTGGACCATCTCCGTCACATCGTCCACATCTAGCGTTGACATTATCAGGTACTTCGCTAGAGTCTTTGACACTTGCAATAAGTAAAACATTGTGACACTTAGATATTACGTTTTAATGCACCTTGATTTGTGACAAAACACGAACTGTCGTCTTACGTACCAATTCTCCGTGTTTCCGCTAAAGCAAAATGGCGTCAGGCATCTTCCGGAATCCAATCTGCGCAAAGAGTTGCGCAGTTTTCGTATTTCAGATAGATACCATTTTGGATACTATTGACGTCGCGTTGAGTGATATTGTGCTAGAGTATTGCATATGGCTGGGGTGCTTGTTAGATGCCTGGGAAGAATGCAATGGTGTTCCCCGGGCGTCTGGAAAAACTTAGCGTGAGGGACACGCCGTGGTGGTTTTTAGTTTGGGTATACCCCCTAGGAGTCCTAGAGTCCCAAATAACCTCTAGTCCTGCCCAAAGAACTTTTCCACCACAAAAAAAAGAGTATTTCATATGCACGCCAATAGTCTTTGAACCAATACCTTTTTTCTTTTTATTACATTTTCCTCTCTGTTTTTGCCACAGACTTAATTTGTCCTGCATTTTTCACATTTTCTCTATAGAACCTCAGAGCGTTGCGACGGATATTTTCTAGAATATATTAATAAAATCTGTTACATTATTTCTCAATAATGTTGGAATCAGATAATTAAGCTAATGATTCTAATTATTGTCAGCCCCTAATTATCGAGTAGTATATAGGTATCGTTGGGAATGATAACTCTACTACATTATTACTTTCACTGAAAAAATGAAAATGAAAAATCTTTAGTATGTCTCAATTTACAAAAGAATCATAAATCAAATTTTATCGATATTTGTTTTCCATTATATATATTTGCACATATTCCTATGTATATATATATGTTCAAATAATGCAATAATGTGCAATAAAGGTATAGATTATAACAAATCAATTCATCGATTAAATATAAGTTAAAAGAAAATTTTACAAACACATTTGCTATACACAAATTAATAGACCTTTTTCTGTGTTTGACTGAGTTTTAAGTTCCTAGCTAATATTGTATTTATTTAAGTCGGCTATCATCGCTCTTTTTACCTGACACGCTTATCACAAAAACTCAAAAGTACACGTAAAAATCAACCTTGATTTTAGAGCCGTATTATTTTATTAATTGTAAGTTTTTGTCAATTCGTTCGCAATTGTAATGGGAACAATGGACAGTTGAAATTGTGTTTTATAAACATTGCTTTAAAATTTATATTTCATTGAAATTTTTGTCATTGCCATAACGTTTGAGAAAATTGTGAGATATACAATTGAAAATTGAGTTTATTTTTGAATGCGAATATCAATTGTTTATGTGTGTGCGTGTTGTATCTGTACGAAGGGAAACCTTGTTGTATAAGAGTGTGTTCGTATTTGATGGAGAAAGGGTAACGTCATATCGCGATGTTGAATTTTCACCTATGGATGTGACATTCGGCCAAATAAGCGTACACTTTATTGTGTGAGTGCGATGTAAGAGCGTTTTACACGGACCATCTCACGATATAGCCTTGTATCGTGATATCTATTGTCATTGCTACACTAAAAACTTTACAACGATAAACCTGTTATCCGCTTTTGATTAGGATATATATATATATATCATCATCATCATTATCATCATGATCAACCCATTTGAATTATTCAGTACCATTTGAGTTTTGAAATATTCAGCTTGAATTGTGACGTTTGACTGAAATTTGTTTTCAGTTTTTAATGATACATCCTTTATTTTTCTGAAATGAATCATTGAATTCATATCATATTATACCAAGAACGCACCAAGGTAAATAAATAAAACTTCAGTTTCTTTATATGATATTATATTAATTTTACTTCTATTTGATCGTATTACGTTTTTCATTCCACACACTTTTCTTGCTTTTTCTTTCTTCTTGCGTTCTTTAAAAATCCTGCGAGTGCCCCAAATATTTATTTTAAAAATACTATTCATATAAAAACTTTTTGTCGGTAGTCGAAGTTGTAAATATCTCAAGTGCTTATGAACTGTTTCTATATTCCAATTAAATTTTACACATAGATAATATTTCATACGATGTTTTTCTTAAATTTCAATAAACATTAAAATACTTACCTTAATTGACATACTAAAGTTTAGTATAAAAAAGTTTCATAGGGAAAAGAGTTAGTAAAACTTGTGAATAATATTGAATAGATCATTATTTACAAATACTAGTTATTTAAATGTCAATTTATTAAAGCCACTATGTATTGCTGGCACAAAGCATTCTCCCAATGATCTCCGAATAATGATTCAAAACGCTTTCTACTTATCTAATAATTGTACTGATAATATCTTATGAAAAACTACATTCTTTTGCGTTGGTAAAGCCTATGAATAATAAATTTTTGTTTGCAAAATACACAAGTTATTTAAGCCTTATTAAAACAAAGGGAAATATGTATATTCCCATCTGCTCGTTACAAATAAAACTTTCAGTATTTTTATAACGGCAACACCAACTGTAAGCAATGTTATTGGAAATAAAAATTAGATAAACATTTTTTATATAACTAGCAACACTTTTTCCAATTAATCAAAATACATTGTCCTACGTCAATGTCAAAAGCCGTCATTGTCATTTTTTGTTGAAATTAACGGCTTTTCCAAGTATTATTGTGATTTTGTGATAAAAAAAATTTGGTAAGTGCTTTTACTCAATAGTATGGTAAACTATACTTATTTTCCTAACGTATTACGTAAAATTCAGCTAGAAAGCAATACAATTTGGTAGTTTTTTTTGGTTGAAAGTAAGTGGGAAATTATTTCCCATTGTTTGTTCCTGTGAGTTCTAAATCTTATTTTTTTTTATATATATATATATATATATATATATATATATATATATATATATAAAATCTGTTGTCTGCTCAGTTTACAACAATATGTGGGTTTGTGATTAAATTTACTGAATATTCTGTTTTATTTTACAGCATCTGCATCATTAATCGAAATCGAAAACGACCTCTTACCAAAAAAGAAGTCAGCGAATATATCGAAAATCTAGTTGACATATCTGATTTATCGAGCTGTGATTTAGTAGGAAGTCACGAAAGTTTTGGATGCGACTCCTGTTCTTTTTTTTGATGCATTAATTATTAATGCATATATAACTTATAACTGTACCCACGTGGCAACATTGCACTCACATCGAGATTTTAGACTGCGTCTGGCACGGGCTTTGATTAATAACTACACAACAAGAAAACTATCCACTGTCAACACACATTTCAAAAACAAAAAAGGTGGTCAGTTTGGTGTACTGTTTTAAAATGTTCTATATAGTCAAGCAATAATTATATAATAAATAAAAATTTGAATTGGGCGTTACTTTTTTTTTTTATAAATTTTACATTCCTAAAATGAAAAGTAAAGCAGGGTGAGGAACTAGTATATGAAAAGTAGTAAAGTTCTTGAAAAAATCGTAACCTTTAATAAACAATAGGAAATTATTTCCCACTTGATGATAATTTATAATGTCGTTACGAATAATGGGAAATTATTTTCCACTGCAAAACCCCCTTTTCCCCCCATTTTTCCTCATTTTTTTCATAAAATTTGAAATCTACTCGCAATTCTCACCTAAGAACCAGTCTCAGTTTTTATTTACCTTTTAAAAAGTTTTCCATTTGATTAAGGGTTAAAGGACAATTTAAAAGTCACTGTCTAAAAATAATGATTCAGGGCCCTTTCTACTACTGCTAGTAATAATTATGTTTATAATATCTTATGAAAGTTACAAAGACTTGCGTTGGTAAAGCCTGTGAATTAATAGATATTTATTTGCAAAATACACAAGTTTTTGAAATGACAATTTCAAATTCATTTTTTTTAAATAATGATTCAGTGCTCTCTCTACTTATCTAATGATTATGCATATAATATGTTACTAAGAAATTAAACAACTGTTATTTTGAGTTCGTCCGTCTAAATGTATTATATTGTACAAAAGATGGAAAGGTTAACACAATTTATATATCGTACTTTGTCTTTTTTTTCAGACTGTTTAATAGCTGTGCTAACCCTATTGGTTGCCACAGCGTAACCGGGCTGTTTGGCGAGCTTTGGAAAGAAGCCCTGCTAGAAGAAATTTTGAGCCCTATTGCTCGAAGAAACTAAGGGAACGTCTACATAAGGGCGCCTCCTTTGAGGCCGAAGCTCGGCTTAGGCGACGTTTGGGATAACGGGGGGTCGGACGGTGAGTGGTCCGTACGACTCCGAGGCCGTGGATGGAGCCCACGTATGACGTAAGATGGCGGGGACCTCGTCTTCGCCGGCGTAGACGGTGTGTAGCGTATGATTGTGTGGTAGGTGGTACGAGTATGTTGTCAGTAGTCATCTGATCGTCAGAGTCATGAAGGATACGTTTAGATCTCCTGTTTTGGAGAGGAGCGCTCAGGTCGGGGGAGGAGTACTTTGTCGCACCGTGGTAGTAAAAAAACTCTAACGATGAATAAACTGTAGTGTAACCGTGTTATTTTCTAATATAATATTTTTCCATGCCACTGGTTGCTGGAATTCGGTATACGTGGAAATTCCACGCTTCGTACGTCTCTGAAATAATGAGACATCGTTTGTTCGGTCTATTGTTGTTTACCTCTAGACAATAAAATATATTGATATTGTGTAGGCTTTGATATTTTTCTCTTGTGTTCAGATAATATTGTTGAATTGTATGAGATAGTAGCCTACAAGACTTGAATACGGGATACAAAAGGCATTATATAAAATTAAGAAAAAAATATATATATTTACAGGCGGATTTATCCTCTACATCGTTGATTACCAGTTCTAGTTTTAAAACATTTTTTTTACACTACAAGTTAGCCCTTGACGGCTATCTCACCTGATGAAACACCTAAGTGATGATGCAGTCTAAGATGGTAGCGGGCTAACCTGATAGTGGTATGGTAAACTTACACTCCTAATTGGTTTCTACGTGACATCGTGCCGGAACGCTTCATAGCTTGGCGACACGTCTTCTGGCCGAAGCCTCCCACCAGACAAACTTCTGAGTGACACTTCTGAGAGGAGACCCGTGCACTATAGTGAGCCGGCAATGGGTTGATCATGATGATTAATGGAATAATGTAGTCCACATGTAAATACATAATCTTCCCAATTTTACCGCATTTATACTAAGCCACCGGGTTGATTGTCACAGTGCTAGATTGAATGGAAACCTCGATGCTACAGAGGTTGGTCAGTGTCTTACATTATCTACTCCCGGCGACAGTACCGAACGCTGTGGTTTTAAATGCTAGAGGTCCAATATTGGATCCAGAGCAAGAATGTAGGACAATTTGGGAATTTATAATTACGGAATTTTGACTCTAGTCTAGTCTGATGAATGTAAGAGGGAATTTCACTGCCATACATTAGTAATGGCGTCCACTTCATACTCGCATAAAAGCATCGCATATAGAACGAGTCCCCGGAATAATCGAAAGTTATTTTGCAAAACGAGCCTATGCATGCATGCTCAAAAGCACTTTCTACCCAAAAAAACATGTAAGAGAAGAATGCTTCTTTACCTAATTAGGAAAAAAGTGGCATATATGTACCTACCCCTACTTGCATGGGGATATCTTTGGGGCTATTTACACGTGTGTGTACCCCTTGATTTGCCCCAGACATCGTTGCCATAGACAATTTTCGTTTATTTTTAATTTCATCGTCACTAAAAATTAAGTGATATCGTAACACGACGTAATAATTGTAAATAGGATGTATTCAAAAATACGATTTTTTTGATTATTATTATTCAAATGATAATTTAACTACAGCAATAAAGCATTTGGACCATTAAAATATATATCAAAAGAAAAACGCAGACTTAACGCAAATAATAAGGGTCATAATATTATAACGGGATCATTAAGGCTATGATTTACCAACTGCGATGAAATTTAGCAGTTATAAAGCAAAGATTATAACGATATCATCGACCTTAATGCCGTTTCAAAACACGCAATCGAAGGCTCTGTTTTAAAGCAATGGACCCATGCTATTATATAGTTTTGAGGACACTTTTGATAAGCTGTGAAAGCTTAGTAGTTAGAACGTCAGCCTCCTAATCAGAGGTCGGGGGTTCGAAACCGGGCACGCACCTATAACTTTTCGGAGTTATGTGCGTTTTTAAACAATTAAAATATCACTTGCTTCAACGGTGAAGGAAAAACATCGTGAGGAAACCTGCACGCCTGAGAGTTCTCCATAACGTTCTCAATGGCATGTGAAGTCTGCCAATCCGCATATGGCCAGCGCGGTGGACTACGACCAAACCCTTCTCATATTGAGAGGTGACCCGTGCTCTGTAGTGAGCCAAGAATGAGTTGATTATGAAGACACTTAAACCAGTACCTACTACCTTCTCTTAATAATAGATAGATGTCCTTTCGTAATAGTGAAGACATCATAATCTGTTAAATCGAAAAGGTCACATTTTACTACTCGTAACGTTAGATGTAAGCCGGTGCGGCAGCCATATTGACGATAATAGGTTAAGTACGCCCGATGGAACCTAATTACTCCAAGGAGACATAACGCTTCTTTCTTACGTGATGATTTCCAGCAGTTAAATTAGACGGTAAGCTAGCTGGAATGAATTACTTGTCAGAGACATAACATTTTTCTTACGTGACGTTTTCCAGCATTTAAATTAGACTGTATGCCAGCTAGAATGAATTACTCGAAGGAGACAACACTTTTTTCTTACGTGACGTTTTCCAGCAGTTATATTAGACCGTATGCCAGCTAGAATGAATTACTCGAAGGAGACATAACACTTTTTTCTTACGTGACGTTTTCCAGCAGTTAAATTACACCGTAAGCTAGCTGGAATGTAAAATGCCAATGAGGTTGAAAGTGTTCATGACAATAAAAGAATAATTGTCGAGTGGCTTTGTCCAGTATCTACAAATAAGAAAGAGTAAGATATCGGTACTAGAATTACATGAATAAAACAATTTTTGATTTTTGATTATGATTTTAATCAGTCAAAAAGTTATTCACACACACACATTTACAAGCTCACTTAGACATCATGTCGTGTCAAGTTATAATTTGTTAGTAACTTGATAAGACAAAATTAGTAATAAAAATGTTATAATATTATGGGGTACAAATTAAAAGTTACACTTTTTAAAGTTAGTGTTTTAGCAGTAAGTAGTTCTCTTGCCAAATTATATTGCTTTAACTGTTAACATTTTTTACACTTTTTTTTTATTCGTTTAAGTATTGTGTGCTGATTTTAGTTTTTATTATATTTTAAAACTATGACCAAGCTTGAGTTTGGAACACTCTACAAAAGATGTGTCCAGCAATAAACGTCGATCGGGTAAAATGTCGATGGTTATAAGAAGCCACAGCAGGCATAGTTTTAAATAAATGATCATCATCTTCATGATCATTTTTAAAAACGAAGGGTTTGGCCATAGTCCACCACGCTGGCCATGTGCGGATTGGCAGACACGCCTTTATGGTGAACTCTCAGGCATGCAGGTTTCCTCACGATGTTTTCCTTCACCTTTGAAGCAAGTTATATTTTAATTAATTAAAAACGCACATAACTCTCTCTTGAGATGCGTGCACGGATTCGAACTGCCGACATCTGATTAGGAGGCTGACGACCTAACCACTAGGCTATCACTAGGTAACATTTCTTACACTTATCATTTTAATTTGATTAAGTATTGTGTGCTGATTTTAGTTTTTATAATGTTTTAAAACTATGACCTAGCTGGAGTTTGGAACACTCTACAAAAGACATATGTTAAAGTAAAATGTCGATGGTCATAAGAAGCTACAGGAGGTTTTAAATAAATAAAACGGTATAATGACTTCTCTTTTCATAACCTCACCCTATAGTGTAACCCTTACTTAAGCGAGCTATAAATAAAAACAAATGGTCTCCCCACTAAAGTGTTGTTACTTTACGAAAACGTAATTGATGGTGAGACGTCACAAACAAAACTGTACGCATTTATACTAGAACAGAAATTCCTCGCTTCAACGCGATACACTTCCTTTGGAGTAGTGGTGTGCGGAATTTGTATGTCGATAGATACCAGCTCAAAAATAAGATTATATAAGGTTCAAGCAAGGTTAAAGCAAAAATAAATTGTTAAACCATTCCGAGTGTCAACTGGTAACTTAGACAATAAGGTGTCCAAGTAATCTCCATTTCACTCTGCACTGACATGTAACAATCTGTGAAAAATTGTTTATTTTATCTCTACCGATAAAAGGACTTTATGAATCTATATAGTCAGGACCAGGACCAGGTCAGGAGGATATATATTACATTATATATATATATATATATATATATATATATATATATATATTATGTAATTGGTCCTGACTAACTGACGCACAAGCAGCTTACACCACTGGACGGATCGGGCCGATATTTAGCATACAGATAATTATTATGAACGCACCCGCAAAGAAAGGGTGTTGAAAATTCTTCCGCTAAGGCATATAGGGGTTTGAAATTTCTATGAAATTTAATTATGATAAATTTAATTTTATTTTAATATTATCATGTTTTAATTTGATTGGACTTAATTTTTTTGAGCAAATTTATATATACTAACATAGTTTTTAAGCTGTAGTTACGACTAACAAAAATGGGCCCTTGTCGCCTTAATTTGACGACCTCCGTGGAAGGAACGTGAAAGCGCGTGCGCTGTTGCATTTTAAAGTTGGAGGTCCTGGGTTCGATTCCCGACTCGAGTCTGGTCTGGTGGAAGGCTTCGGTCGTGGCTCGTTACCATAGAGACGTGCCGCCAGGCGATTTAGCGTTCCGGCAGGATGTCGGGTAGAAACCAATTAGGAGTATGGGTTTACCATAACAGGTAAGCCCGCTACCACATTAGACCACATTATCACTTACCATCAGGTGAGATGCCGTCAAGGGCTAACTTGTGGTGTATATAAAAAAAATAACTTATTATTATTATTAGAGAATGGAAACCCAGATTTTGAGAGACTCAGGATATTAATAAATCGAATATCGACTATAATTTGTTGCAACATCACTAAATCTTATCTCTACAGGTAAAAAACAATCGAATCAACAGTAAACCTATAATTAGAAAACTATTAACAAGTAATTTGATGCGTAAGCCGCTGTCTCACACCGCACTTATATTTTTTCAATTGCAATTACCATATAAAAGTGTGTCCAATGCATACGGACGTGCATAGAACTGCGTTCCTTATATATTTTTTGCAGTAAATTTATGATCCGTTGCAATTTAATATGCGTACGCTCTATGTAACTTTAAAGTATTATTCATTATTTATATTTATTTATTTACTCCCTCTATACTTAATTGCGTACGAAGTTTTTTTATTGCTGTCAAGTTATATTACAGTTTATGAGACAAAAATTATATAAACTATTACAGTTTTTCTTGTAATTAATTAGTATATTAAATCTTCACTCGTAATTTATTGTTTATGGCTGTTGGGTATTCAAACAGGCCTCCTTTGTATTTTACCTATTTTGTGCATACGTATTGAGACTTCCTTAACTGCGTATTGATAGGTATTTTAGGCTTACCTAATACTGGGTATCAACTTGTCACATGCTGTATTTATCCACTTCAAGTTAGCCCTTGGCGGCAACCTCACCTGATGGTAAGTGATGATGCAGTTTAAGATGGTAGCGGGCTAACCTGTTACGTGTATGGTAAACCCTCAGGACACTCCTAATTGGTTTCTACGCCACATCGTGCCGGAATGCTAAATCGCTTGGCGACATGTCTTTGCCGGTAAGGTGGTAACCTAAGTCTCCTACTAAACCAGACTCGAGCCGGGATCGAGCCCAGGACTTGTAATTTTATTATGCGACAGCGCACGCACTGCGCCACGGAGATTTGCTAACCTTAATACAACAGCTAAGGAGATTAATTAATAGCATGCACAAAGACGGTCACATATTGAAATTTATCTCTCAGTGTCAGTCTGAAAAAGCCAGGAATCGAACCCAGGACCTCCAACTTTATAATGTGAGGACGCGCGCGCTGCGCCACGGAGGTCGTCAAATGTGGAAAATAAAAATATCCCTGTACCGGTAGTAGTGCGGATAAAAAGCACGGGTAACGAATTCATCGACATAGCCACATCACTAACCGGGTATGAATGCAGCACATTTGTTTCAGTCGGTACTCGATTTCACTGGTCCTATCCGAAAATAAGCTTCGCGCTAAATCGACTCGCAAATTACTCTCCATCACTACTGGAGAGTGGGGCCTGCCTTATCGGCCGTGATGTTCCAATTCTTTGCGGATTTACTCTTTGCAGTTATGCGTCCTTAGTAGAATGAGTTACAAGCTGTGATAGCCTAGTGGTTAGGGCGTCAGCCTCTTATTCAGAGGTCGGCGGTTCGATCCCGGGCACCTCTTACTTTTCGGAGTATGTCCGTTTTTAAACAATTAAACTATCACTTGCTTCAACGGTGAAGGAAAATATCGTTAGGAAACCTGCACGCCTGAGAGTTCTCCATAATGTTCTCAAAGGCGTGTGAAGTCTGCCAATCCGCACATGGCCAGCGTGGTGGACTATGACCAAACCCTTCTCATATTGAGAGGAGACCCGTGCTCTGTAGTGTGCCGGTAATTGGTTGATCATGATGATAATGATGTTTTTTTTATTAGGTATATCTTGTCACCAAAATATTGTTTACCAAGTAATTTTGGTCAAGTAATTAATTATTTGGTTAATTATTTGATATTTCTGAGTGCTTTTTGGACCGGTTTCTGAATAGCGCAATTACTTGCAGTTAATATATTTATACCATACAATATAAAATGAAGAATTACTATAGAAATCAACTTTTTTAATGTTGAAAAATTAAAGATATTATAATGATATTGTAAAATGCACTTGCAGTTAATATATTTTATACCATATAATATAAAATGAAGAATTACTATAGAAATCAACTTTTTTAATGTTGAAAAATTAAATATATTATAATGATATTGTAAAATACAACTGCAGACTGCGCATTGAATAAAACGTGGTACATTTCAAAAGTTCTTGGTAGTGGAACGTTGAATGCCGTCTCCAATTTAACGTATTAGGCACTAAAAAGGTATTGAATTCAAAGTCCATACAATTCTAACGTTCCTGCATTAACTTACGTACATCGTAAGAGTTGGTGAGTATGTATTCATCCCTGTTCTTTATATTGCTTTCCTACAGTTAGCTTGCATTTACTCGAATGTATATTTAATTTTTTAAATAAATGTGAAATCACTTGCTTCAACGGTGAAGGAAAACTACATGTCTGAGAGTTCTCCATAATGTTCTCAAAGGCGTGCGAGGTCTGCCAATCCGCACATGGCCAGCGTGGTGGACTTTGTCCAAACCCTTCTGTTATTGACAGGAGACCGGTGCTCTGTAGCGCACCGTTGAAGCGAGTGATATTTTAATTGCTTCAAAACGCACATAACTCCGAAAAGTTAGAGGTGCATACCCGGGTTCGAACCCCCGACCACTGATTAGCATCTCACGAGGTTGTAAGGACACCAGGACCACGATCTTCAGTAATGAATGAACGACTGGAGAGAGAGAAAATCAAATCAAATCAATTTCGTTTAGGTATATATTGCAGGTAAGTAATAAACAAAACAGAACACGACTAAAACATTCTGCCTAAAAGTTGTGTAGGAAAACTAAAATAAAAGATATGAAACTAATTCATAAATTAAAATGAAACAGTAATAAAGATTTGAATTTGAAAGAGATTTGTTTTCATTGTATCCTAATATTATAAATACAAATGTTTGTCTATTTATATGGTTATTTTAATTAAATTGTACCTAATTACATACCTTATACCTTCGTCTTGCCGTTTTCCCGGGTAGTTCCGTCCCCATGGCAACACGGGAATAAAAGAAAGCCTACTGTTACTCGTCGATAATTTAGCTCAAACAAACAAACTCACGTTCGTATTTATGATCTAAGTTTGGAAATTGGGATAGCATAAAGCTCTTTAAATGACTAGGTGCCCATTATTAGGTAAACTTATAAAAGATACACTTAGATCTAGAAATAATAGGTTATTTGAAACTATAATTTCATATGTTCTTTAAATATAATTCAATCACGTTTAACTTTTGCAAGAATGGTTATAAAGGTACCTTAACATTTACTATAGTATAATATTATCTAGAATTTACGTAACGAATGCTTTTTCCTCCTTATTTTATTTCCAATTCCTCAGGAGCCAAACTAAATTTCCCGATAGTGAATGGTTTTCAAGATGGCCGCCGACCCCATGTGTGCGCGCTTGTTATCCAGTCACTCTTTCTCGCATATTTCCCATTCGTTTTGACAGGCGCTACGGCTACATCGCATAGGAGGGTACGGGAACTTTCCACAGATAACATACATGCTTAACTACTAAATACTTTTTAGTTCATACAGTGTTGTTTCTTGCAGATCTTACAAAAACACCACAGACAAAACAACTGTAAGCATTTATAATATCTAAACAAAACTGCTCAGGAGAAAGGCGGGAGACTTCGTACATTGCGGGCGCGGTTTTTTCACGCTTTTCTCAAATTAATGTTTGTTGGCTAATTTTGAAAAGGACTGGTGTTGGTTGTGTCGTGGACAGTTTTGGTGTCGTTTGTGCAGTGGCTAGTTTTCTGAATGGTTAACAGGTATTAATTTGGGAAAGGTTTGAGGGAGCCGCGTCCGCAGAGTGCGAAGTCTCCCGCCATTTTCTCCCTAACTTCTACATTGCTATAAACTTGACATCTGTGCTAAGCCATAAAAAGAGAGAACTAATAAAATAATAAACTTCACATTGGCTAATCTGTGTAAAGCCATAAAACGAAAGAAAAAAAACAAAAAACTGCACTTTTATCACATTGAAAAAACCCTCTTTTAATTAATTATAGAAGTATCTATAAATTATAAAAAATAAGGGTCTAGTAAGTAAACTAAAATATAAAATGTTAGAAAACTAATCAGATTAGTGCTGTGGAGGAAACAGTGTCTAAAGAAAAGTCACTACAGTATTATAATCCAAAAAAGCATGGTTAATTATTAGGCTGTGGATGATGCTTGGAGATGACATTTAAATTTCTACCAAAATACAATACAAGGGTTGCTTGTAAGATGACAATAAGTAATATCGATGTCTCTTTTCCCGGGAGGCTTCTGCCGTGGCAAGTTACCACAATACCGATGAAGACATGTCGCTAAGCCATCTAGCGTTCCGGCACGATGCCACTTAGAAAGTAATTAGGAGTATAGGTTTACCACAAACCTACCAGAGTAGCCCGCTAAAATCATAGAATTCCTTTATTTGCCAGTTCTAGTGGAATATAAATAAAGTAACCCCGGTTAACCCCGGCTAAGTTTGTAGTGGGCTTGTTCTTAGACCGAGGCGCGTTTGGAACCCTCATAGCTTTAGTTTTAAGTTTACGAATATAGTTATCGCCATGAAATAACTACTATGTAAATTATTGACGCGTCAAAAGTGCCTTTTTAAGGACTTTTTGAATAAAGATTATTTGAATTTGAATTTTGAATTTGTAAATTTATTATTTTTACTCATAAATCCTTCTCGATCGGGATTATTCGAAAATCTATGCAGGCTTACCACAGATTATGGTCGATTAACATTCATGATTCATTGAACTATATCAGCAACGCTGGTGTTTCAGGAGATACCGTAATTTCAATTTTATTATGACAGCACTATACTAAACCGTGTATGGAGAGTGTATCGAGAGCCAATATCTTGGCATGTTCACGTACACGCAAGTTGTTTTCACGTCGCTAGTTCTACATCCCCAGCGCCGGGTAGTGCTCCCCCATCGACATCTCAAGGGTTGCTTGTTAGACGACAATATGCAGCCACCGATCGCATGGATGTAGGCAGAATTATTATTTACCGACAAATCTTACTGCGACCGGATTATGCCAGCCTCTTGTGAGGTTTTAACGAATTTCGCCATTGCGGCAAGTCTATCGGCGAACTACTTACCTAGCTAGTTAGAGTTGTTCAAATTCTTACTTTTAATTTGCTTCCTATCGTTGTCGCATAAGCAGCGTGTATTTTTTTTAAGCAATTAAAGTATCACTTGATTCAACGGTGAAGGAAAACGTCGTGAGGAAACCTGCACGCCTGAGAGTTCTCCGTAATAATCATCATGATCAACCCATTACCGGCTCACTACAGAGCACGGGTCTCCTCTGAATATGAGAAGGGTTTGGCCATAGTCCAACACGCTGGCCATGTGCGGATTGGCAGATTTCACACCTTTGAGAACATTACGGAGAACTCTCAGGCGTGCAGGTTTCCTCATGATGTTTTCCTTCACCGTTGAAGCAAGTGATATTTTAATTCCTTAAAAACGCATATAACTCCGAAAAGTTAGGAGGTGCGTGCCCGGATTCGAACCGCCGACATCTGATTAGGAGGTTGTCGCCCTAACCACTAGGCTATCACAGCTTGATTCCAATAAGAAAATTATATTATCGATAAATACTCACTCACTCAAATTATCATTTTTATATAACTTTTTGTACATTTAATAAAGTATCAATAGTGAAGCTGGAATGGTATTGCATTGACACAAATGACGCGGCTTCAAGTAGTAAAATAAGTGGTTAAAGTTAGCTTTATTGCGATAGACAAAGTTCTTTACGTTCCTTTATCCAAAAAATTTATTGATTGTGTCAAACAATATTTATTTGGCAGGATTTTTTCAGTGTTGTTTTTAACAAAACTTGTACTACATTTCAATAATCTGTATTTCTGTGAGATTAATTGAGTAGAGCTGTAATAGTGTAGTGGTTAGGACGTCCGCCTCCTAATCAGAGGTCGGGGGTCCGAACCCGGGCAAGCATTTCTAACTTTTCGGAGTAATGTGCGTTACTAAGCAATTAAAATATCGCTTGCTTCAAACATCGCGAGGAAACCTGCACGCCTGAGAGTTCTCCGTAATATTCTCAAAGGCGTGTGAAGTCTGCAAATCCGCACATGGCCAGCGTGGTGGACTATGGCTACTATGGAAATATCACTGTTAAGGAAAACATCGTGAGGAAACCTGCACGAATCTCCATAATGTTCTCAAAGGCGTATAAAGTCTATTGGTCAAACCCTTCTCATATTGAGGAGACCCGTGCTCTGTAGTGAGTAATGGGTTGATGATACGATATAAATAGAAGACACTACAGACCGCATAAATGATAAAAGTTAGCCGCAATATAAGAACAACCCCCCAAACACTGATGCCTACGTAAATATCAAAGGTAACTAACCTTTACAGATTGCGTAATGAGCGTGCAAAATTTGCTTAAGAATTCGCAATGAACCTCACCCCCGAACTGAATCAGTTAACCCAGTAACCGACTCGCTAATAAAATACCTACGACAATTTAACCTTGACAGAGTCCTAGTTAGTATGCACGAGCTTTCTTTTAAAATCTGATGTATTAATTTGCAAACTTTGCCAACAAACGATTTTAGCCCCACCCCCATTTGTAATAAAGATCAAAGTTATTAAAACACTCCCGGCGACACCGCGTTCCGTATTCGAAAATGGAAAATTGTAAGACAATATTACTCGAAGATATAATAAACAAATATAACACCTCGCACTTTGAACATAGAGATCAAAATTGCTGTAAAAAAAAGTGACTTATAAGTCCTCTAAATTGTTAAGAGGTTATTTAGCACGTGGTCCTCGTGACGACGTTCGCAATTTGAGTATAAATTAGAACACTTATCTCGTCGCGGTCTAATCTTCCGTCCCTGTTTAACATGTTGTGTTTAGGTGCTACTGTTTCTTTCCCACTCTATGTCAAGGAGTAAGTTTAGGGGTGGGTGCAACGTCAGCGTTTTGTTATATCGATATTCCACGATAGAGCTCATGTTCTGGGGTGGTGAAGTCGAAGGCGGCTTATGAATTGTGAAATGATAAATGTATGCCATTCTAAGGAATAGACTTGTATCGTGCACATCGAATATCATAAATATGGTAATCGGATGTATAAAAAGTTTATAGTTTATAGCGTTTTTATTAACGTAAACTGAGGTGTGCATAAATTTCGTAAAAATGTTCAAGTTAAAACATCGACATGGGATATTTTTCCGCTGCGTCGCATCCCGATCTCATATTTAATTTAGCTGCGGAAGCAACAGGTTATTAGCACGGAGCTTTCCCGCCTAACTTTCCGGGCGTTCACTTTTTAAATTCCTCTCTTTCCCTTTCTAATTGGATTGCCTTCTCCCTTGCCCGTGAATGAATGAAACTTGTTGCTTGCGTAATCATTTCGCATTTATTTAAGGTGTTCATTTTGAAAATGTGTGGAGTCCACTGAAACTCTCCTGTGATTACATGTAAAAATTATATTTGACCCGAATTTTCCGGTCGTTTCATCGTTTACCCGTAAAACCTGTTTCACCGTGATAATATGCATGAGCGCTTGCTTTTCGGGCGTAAAAATTAACACGTTCGATGGCTTATAATTTTCCACTCATTAATTCTATTGATCCTAATTCGTCACGGTCGCCCCGTATTTCGCTGTGATCATAAAAGGTGAATTGAAAATAGATTCCAATAAATTATATAAAGACACAAAGGGAAACCATGTTACGTCGTTGCCTCGGCACTGGTAATATATCATTTTATGACAAATTGTTTGGCGTATCCAATCTACATATCAAAATTCACATTCTACCACGCAATACCCTTTTTACTTTATACGTACACATAAAAACGAGGTTCTATAGTCACGTGAAACGAAGCCCACACCATTCCTTACACTCGAACCTACGCGAATCTACATACATAAATATATTCCTACTCACCACCCAATACATTTTATCTATGTTACCGTAGCCTTCCTAGAACTGTGTGCTCGATGAAAGGTCGCAACACTACGTGGGATAGAATTTGAATTTCGACCTTGCGTTGGATTGGTTAGAGTTTGAATTTGGAACTTGGAACGTCGGTCGGTTGTCGCGAGCGTCGGGTCGGGCCGCGATCAAGTCTCACGACGTATTCTCAAGGGGTGAGCGTAGTTCTTGCGCTTAGATATAAAGAAAGGTAGATACTTATGAAATTCGAAGGAAAAACCACCCTTCCCTATACTTATACCGCGCAGTCGAATCGGTTTTCGTGGAGGAAATTGTAGCGTAGTTTGAGCGGGACATTCGCTCGCCGTACGTCGCCTGGAGACGACGATTTTCTCGAATTTCCTTCGGGACGCGTCTACGGTTTCCAAATTTGAATTTTATTTTCTTTTTCATCTGTGCCTTTACTTGAATATGATTGGGACTTTATATTATATTATTGGTTGTAGGATATCTTTTGTTTTTTTTTTGTTGGAGTGATGATAATTATATTTTTTTAAACCGCGACGCGTAAATTCGACCCAGAAACTTTTCTTCGCTGCAATTAAGGTAAGAAGTAGCTGTAAGATTTAAGTCCATTTTGAAAACATCCCTTTATATTACCTGTACTATCGTAATTGTATTTTTGTACGTTTTGATAATTTTTTTTAAATAATACTTTCAAAGAATAATTTTCTTTAACCTACGGTAGACGTACTACACAGACAAAAAAAATATTTTAAATAGCTTACTCTATATAATATCTACTCGACTTTAATTTTTTGAGACATTTTCACGTTACATTTATTAAGTACCTATGACTATTTAAATTTCTGAATATTAAAGCTTCCTTTTTGATTATTAACTTTATTTTAAATCTATGTATTGATAATATCTTTTATCTAAAAATACTCACTTGTTTTATCGAGTTTTAAACATAGATTTTCACTTGACATTTCTTACGTAAATGTATACGAATTGTGTAATATTTATCAAGCACGTAAGACGAATGGCAGGTAATGGTTATTTTGACTTGTTATAACCTATCTAAGTAACCGGTAATCATTAATAGGTAAATACCACTAATACTTTTGAAGAAGTTGAAGATATGAAGTGATGAAATTCTAATAAGCTATTTTTTCTTATTGGATTCCTTTAGTCGTTCTTCTAAAAAATAAATTCACTTCAAAGACGGAAAATTCATAACTTATATTAAATTTATTTTTTAATGTTGGTTATATCATAAAAATACTCTACTGAGTTTGTTTTAGGATTTTTCTCAGACGCAAAATAGTTGTCGTATTTAAAAAGTTGTTGTATGAATTTTGAAAATCATACAAAACCTTGATTACTATTCTTATAATAAACGCCAACAATACAGATAATAATATAATAATTGATAGGAATAAATCATGCCAACGTTATAAAAAAAATGGATTAATTGTTCTAACATTTAAATATATTTGGTCATATAAATTATCTATTCAATAGAAGACGCATAGTTACACACAGTTTTCTCTCTTTCCATTGTCGATAATTTAATATTTGACAGACTAAGACAAAACATTTTAACGATGCGAGCTTTTAACACTACGTTTAAACAAGCATGTACAATACGAGAAGTATTAAAGTCATGACAACTTTACGAGTATATCCAAGATATTATAAATTAGTTTTAGGACCCAATCAAACAAAATATCAATAAAACAAAATAAATGTAATAACGGAAATCTCTATTATAAGATATATTTTGTTAATAATTTGTATTAAAAAAAATCCACACTATTTCACTAATTGAGTGGCCTCTTAGCCGATTTATTTCTTATTTGTTTAAGAAATAACATTTACATAATTTTTACAATCGTCATCATCATGATCAACAAATTACAGGCTCACTACAGAGCACGGGTCTTCTCTCAATATGAGAAGGGTTTGGCCATAGTCCACCACGATTCACACGTCTTTGAGAACATTATGGAGAATTCTCAGGCGTCCAGGTTTCCTCATGATGTTTTCCTTCACCGTTGAAGCAAATGATATTTTTTTTTAAACGCACGTAATTCCGAAAAGTTAGAGTCCGAAAAGTTACGCCCTAACCACTAGGCTATCACCGCTTCTTTTCTTATTTTTACAATAATTAGGTGTAATCATAAACTAGTAACTTGAGTTTTTCCGTACAACAGAGCCTTCGACAATAAGTACTTACATGTACACGCTAATCTATATAATACTTACTTAAAAGCTAACTAACTACTACTTATAAACTAACATCATTTAACTTAATATATTTTAAATGTACTCAGTAATAACTATTTCATATATTTTTTAAATAAATGTAGGTTAATTGACATCCTTTTCTAACATCTATTTTACATACATTCTGTCAAATAAGTGACTGTCAAATTGATGCTATTATTATTATTACTAAGTGAAGCGAATAAAATCGAACTCCGCTTGCAATTGATGGAAGGAACGTCGCGGGATATAAATTATGGGAATATGTATACGTATAGCTGGAATAGTTTCACCACCCCTCCGACCCTCTTACATGCGCACATGGGTATATACGTGGTACGTGGGGTTGAAGACGAATCGATAGGGCAAGTCGTTTACACTAAATCGGGTGCTATTTAAAAAAAATGGGAATTTAAAAAAATATATGATTAAATATACGAAGCTGTGATAGCCTAGTGGTTAGGGCGTCAGCCTCCTTATCAAAGGTCGGTGGTTCTAATCCGGGCACGCACTTCTAACTTTTCGGAGTTATGTGCGTTTTTAAACAATTAAAATATCACTTGCTACAACGGTGAAGGAAAACATCGTGAAGAAACCTGCACGCCTGAGAGATCTCCGTAATGTTCTCAAAGGCGTGTGAAGTCTGTCAATCCGCACATGGATAGCGTGGTGGACTATGGCCAAACCCTTCTCATATTGAGAGGAGACCCGTGCTCTGTAGTGAGCCGGTAATGGGTTGATCATGATGATATGATTTAACGAAAAATTAATCATATATATTTTATTGATCGTGTGGAGTCCCATTTCGAGAGCACTTAAAAACAATTTTGTGAAAACTATTCATAAACATTTTCATAGATTATATTAATTTGCCTATAACCGCCGCGTAACTAGCGAAGTTATAAAAGGTACAAGTTAAAAATTACTAGTGAAAAACTATTAATAAACATCTTTTAGATGTTATAAGTATGGTAATTTATAAGGAGCAGACTTTTTTTCGGACTATCAATTAGCTGTACAAACCCTATTGGTTGCCACAGCGTAACCGGGCTGTTTGGCGAGCTTTGGAAAGAAGCTCTGCCAGAAGAAATTTTGAGCCCTAGGGCTCGAAGAAACTAAGGGAACGACTGCCTAAGGGCGCCTCCTTTGAGGCCGAACCTCGGCTTAGGCGACGTTTGGGATAACGGGGGGGTCGGACGGTGAAAGGAGCAGACTATACGCTCCACCAAGTACAACTATGCACTACTAAGATTATTATATATTTATATGCCTTTAACGCGTGTAATTAACGAAGTTATGAATGGTAATGCTACAAAGCTATTCATGATTATATGAATGAAGGATATGGAAAATTACCAATACCGTATAAATATATAGGAAAATTGACTTTAATTAGAAAAAATGGTCTTAAACACCAGTTTGTATGATAAATCATTTTTTGATAAGATAACTCGGTGGTAACCTTTTGCTGTATTTAGTAGAAAAAGGGTACTAACGTGTTATTTATCTAACGAGTGCTTATATACGTTAATTTAGATATACGATGATACATTTCATAAAAACCTCAATTTCAATCCGGTTACGCTGGCACAAACAATAGGGTTTATAAAGCTAAACCCAGTCCGAAGAAAAAAATAACCAACTTTATGATATGGGTATAATATTGCTAACATACCCCTAAAAAGTTCTTGCCCACTACCATGTGAGACTGCATTATCATCTACCACCAGAAAAGGATTCAGTCACATATTGGAATTACACTGTAACTGTCATTTCTTACTTTTTCTTTTGCTTGCCTTTATCCCACATTATGTGGGGTCGGCACAACACGTCTTCTTCTTCCACTCACTTCTATCAGCCGTCACCTCACTGCCCACACCTTTTACCTGCATATCCTCTTTTACACAATCCATCCATCTCTTCCTATACTCTTTTGTCCTTCCACTTCATATATAACATTCTTTTGGTGACATCGCTTTCTTTCCTAGCATTGTATGAATATAAATACTTTTGTATGCCCAAATTATTCCACGTTCAATATAATGCTCTATAATAGTGAACTTTATTTTTGCGTAGATTTAAGTAGATATACAGAACAAAAATAAATATTTTCTTTTTAGGATCTAGAATTAACGATACACCCTTTCGAAGGGATACAAATGAGAAGGGACTTATCATAATCGGCTTAGATTTGACGGCGACATCCACTACAGAATATTCTTAAAATAATAACCTCTTTGAAAGACACTAACATTTGGGTAGGAATAGTTCAGAAAAATATATTGCGAATCACTATATCATGTTACCTTGCCAAAATTATTTTGCCAAAAGGAGATACCTATCTATCAGCAATTGTTATGATTTGACGTACGTCCTATCGTAATGAGAAATCTGTTTTAGGCACATTTATTGCCTATAATCTGTTAGTGTGCCCTAACTTGGTGATTTTATATTGGAACTGAACATTGAACTATTGCTTAAAACAAACTGGAAAATATGTTTTTTAATCTTAAATATAGTTTTCTAGTAACCTAATATGTACTTATAGAAAATAATTTGTAACTCTCTAAGTTACTCTTCAAATTAGAGAGTAAAATTTAATTTTGATTACTTAGATTGATTATTCATATTAAAACCTTCATTGAATCTTGGATAAAATATTTTGTTTCAAATATAATATTATATCAACCCATTGCCGGTCGCTGCGGTGGTCTAGGTCTTTTAGAATAAAAAGGTTAGGCCGTAATCTTCTACACTGGGTAACTTGGTGCCTACATACCTGAGAGATGCGTTTGAAGACTTCATCACGCAAATCTTAGGCAATCCTCAGGAAGATTCCGAAAGGGTTCTAAAAAGAGTTCCAAATGGAGTTTGAGGCCGTTTCCACTAGGCTTATCACCGCTTCATTTAATTATGTAGGTACATGCCAATAAGTCTGCCTCTTCTGTTTTATCGAAGTTTTTATATAACTACCTAAGTTTTATGTTTATTACGCTGAAATAAATATTCATTAACTAAAATCGTGTTGACTGTCAGCGCTTTTTTATGTGACACGTATAGATAGCGGAATTATAATTTATGTGTAATTTTGTGACGTCGTTACATCGACAACACGGAATTTCCAAACGTAGCTTGTTGATTTTGGTTTGGTGTATTAGTTTGTTGTGTACCTTCTGTAGTAATAATAATAGTCTTATAATGTAGTCGTCGTCGTGATCAACCCATTACCGGCTCACTACAGAGCACGGGTCTCCTCTCAATATGAGAAGGGTTTGGCCATAGTCCACCACGCTGGCCATGTGCGGATTGGCACACTTCACACGCCTTTGAGAACATTATAAAGAACTCTCAGGCGTGCAGGTTTCCTCACTATGTTTTCCTTCACCGTTGAAGCAAGTGATATTATTTTTTTAAACGCACATAACTCCGAAAAGTTAGAGGTGCGTGCCCGGATTCGAACTGCCGACCTCTGATTAGGAGGCTTATAATGTAGTATATTATCATAATATAAAAATATGGACGGATGTATGTTAGTTGTGATTTATGTTGCTTAAGGACTTCTTCTCAGAACAGATGAACCGGTTTAAGAAACCTCCTAACTGTAGTTATATAGTTATCAACCTCAAACGACAATATCCAAAAAAATCATGTATGAGTTCCTCATATGAGTCTGTGATAGGTAATTACATATAATAATTACTATAACTTTATTTCGGAAAAATATCCGTATTCCAATGTTATTTTCTATTTCTAATCTATCTATATCTATCTAATCTAATCTAATCTATCTATCTATCTAATATCGACATTGAAAACTACTTGCCCCTACTTACTAGTACTGTCATGAGCGCCATTCCATTTTCTCCAAAGAGGACTGACCTATGTACAGACGAATGTGCTGCGGAGGGGTTACCGATATCAACCAATCCCCGTTTGCCCGTAATCGCGTAGAACTAATCAACTTAAAGATTATTCAAAACGGAGCTGTAATCTCCAATGTATTTTTAATTGATTTGATTTCATACAATTGGCCTCGTTTTCAGAAAATCACGCAAACTTGGAGTCGTTTTCGAATATCGAAACACTGTAACGTCAGAGTAAACTGGATCTTTTGTTTTTGGATTAGAGTCTTAATTTCCGTACTACTTATTTTAATTTTAATAAAAAGTGTAAGTGTGGACGAATTTGCGTTTTGAAACTAGGTAGATACGTTTGAACTTCCTAGAACATTAGTGTCTTTCGGCATTTAAAAATTACTACGAATGTGAGCTAACATTTCTTATACTTATGATTCTGGTTCAGAAGAATAATTGCATCTTCTTGCTGTTCCAACTGGATAGGAAGAATCAATGATAACTTGACCAGTTTATTTCAGTAATCACGGGCAGCCTTCATCGGCGATTAACTCGACTCTTTATTAGGCGTCCACTTAATACAAACAACAAAATAAAATTTTACGACTCCACTACTCACTCGGATAAATAGCTGCGGGTTCGATTCCCGGTTTGGGCATGCTATAAATTTGTTGCGCGTATCAAAAAAAGGTTAATGATTATTATAATGTGAACTAGCTCCTGTTTTCTAGACTAACATGTGTTTTAGATGGAAAACAAGGATGTCGAAGCGTTTTTCTGTCAGTTGCGATGACTAGCAATAACTTATCATGCGACTTTACCTTGATTAAGGAGACACATATGGATTGTAATTGAATAGAAAATATTTATTTCTGTCGCTAGCTATCATTCATGTTCTTTAAATAACTTAGTTCTCTTTTTATCTCTATTTTTGATGAGGAAAGTGTAGAGTGAATAAAATAAACTGGAAGTTTTTATAACCCACAAAAGTAAAGGCTTTATTCTCAGGTTACCACTACTTGTCAAGAGTATGAATTTCATTTAGTACAGGTTAGGTTAGTCTAATTAAAGTAATAATATCAGGAATTGTTTTTCACTGTAAATTCTCACAACATCTATCTAAATGTATACCGATGCGGTTACCGCATTTAAAAAAATTATAGGATTTTTCGTGATAATAACTTGGCTATCGAAACCGTTCAAGATAAATAGTTGGCACAAAAACTATTGGTATAATAAAATTTTAATAGTTTTTATATATATATATATATTATATTTATACAACACATAAGACTGAATAAACTTGCAGTCAAAAATTGTTCCTAATGTAGACACAGGTACAACTTAGCTACTAAATACTGAACATTATGACAAAATTGCCAAATCACTTTTTCAAATTTAGTTTAGGCGCCTCCAAATCACAAGTCGCGGGTTCGATCCCGGATACGCACATCTAACTTATCGGAATTACGTACGTTTTTAAAAAATTAAAATATCACTTGCTTTAACGGTGAACTAAAACATCGTGAGGAAACCTGCATGCCTGAGAGATCTTCATAATGTTCTCAAAGGCGTGCGAAAACTGCTAATCCGCACATGGCCAGCGTGGTGGACTATGGTCAAACTTCTTATACTGAGAGGAGAACCGTGCTCTATAGTAAACCGGCAATAGGTTGATCATGATTCAAATTCAAATTCAAAATAATCTTTATTCAAATAGTCCCTAAAAAGGCACTTTTGATGTGATGATGATGATATTAGATAAATCTATATATAAAGTCGTGTTAGTTACACTGCTTATATCTCACGAACGGCTGAACCGATTTGGCTGAAAATCGGTGGGGAGATAGCTTAGAACCAGGAGACGGACAAAGGATACTTTAACTATAGTTTCAGCTTGCCACAGAATTTTTCCTCGAATTGGTAGCTTATTTCGTAGGAGTTTTTAAAAACCTCTAATCTACGCGGACGAAGTCGCGGGCATCGTCGCGCGTCAAATAATATACCTCATCTACCCTTAGGCTCAGGATTTAAGATTCCAGCGTTGACTTATATATAAGACAGACAAAGTAAAACTCGTCTTTAAACATATTTATAGATGTACCATAAACAGTGCTATGAAGTCATTAGCTGGTGGAATAAATTAATTAAACCTGTTGTAATTAATGTTTTGGATAAATGTAATCTGCATTTGCGTGAACAAGGTTTTCATACCTTTCCTGGCTTCACTGAAGTTTTACGTAATTAGTTTATTAATGGGATTCCTTATGGTATGAGAAAAACGGGAACCTTCGACCTTTTACATGACCGCCTGTGACAGTATTTTTTTTCTAATGCATAGCAAGAGATAGGTAATCCAATAATGGTTTTCTTTTTATATAATTCGGTACTCAAAATTATAAGATAACCACAAAACTTACAAATGTGTTGTCGTGCAATTCGTTACGTAAAGAAAGGTATAATTGTGTGTATTAGTTAGTATGTATATTAGTATGTATAGTTAGTTTTAGCTACTTTCACAGCATTATGTCATATGGTATTTTATTATGGGGTAATGCTGCTGATATTGACACTATATTCGTTTTGCAGAAGAGGTCTGTTCGTGCGATATATAAATTAGGTCCCAGAGAGTCATTAAGAGATAAATTTAAAGATTATAAAATAATGACAGTGCATAGCCAATATATGTTCATAGAAAATTTAATGTATGTTCATAGAAATATTGATAAATTCAAGAAAAAAATGGACTGTAACGCACTGAACATCAGAAGTAAAAGTAAACTTGTAGTACCGTTTAGTAGGCTGCACAAAATTAGTAACTCATTCAAAGGAAATTGTATTTTATTTTATAATAAATTACCTATTGATATCTTGGAGATGTCTATCAATAAGTTCAAAGTTTTTATAAAAGGAAAGCTTGTAGAAAAATCATATTACGATATTAAGGATTATATAAACGATAAAAAAGCTTGGGTGTGAATTGCTCTTTCTCCATAGGTACTATAGTTTGTTATTCATTATGTGAGATGGTGATAACGAAAAAAAGAAAAACCCCGGCTAAGTTTGTTGTGGGCTTCTTCTTAGACCGGGGCGCGTTTGGAACCCTCATAGCTTTAGTTTTAAGTTTACGAATATAGTTATCACCATGAAATAACTACTATGTAAATTATTGACGCGTCAAAAGTGCCTTTTTAAGGACTATTTGAATAAAGATTATTTTGAATTTGAATTTCAATTTGAATATGTAGATGTGTATAATATGTATAAGTCGAATTTATAACCTACTGTCCCTGATTAAAGTATAAACCCGTATTTCAGGCGGCAGTGATCTTTACTGGTTGACTCAATATTTGAGTGTATGATATGTGTGTGCTAGAATTAGTTAAAATCAAGCTTATTCTAAATTTTAAGGCAAATAGATTAGAATAGGTATTTAAAAAAAAACTCAACTCTTAATTGCATTATTTGACATATAAAATGAAACTGAACTTTAAAAAATATTTCTTATTGAATACACAGTATAAAAGATTTCTTAAAATTTTCTTGTCTTCGAAACTAGCGAACCTATTATAAAGTATGACATTACGAAATATTGAAAAAACATGAAAACTGAAAGTTAACAATCAATGTTTGAAATTTGTAAGCTTTCATCGGTAATCAGATAACTATATAGTAGAAAGACCTCTGGTTTTTTTAAACACTTTCAATCACTTTACACTGTTATCGCTAATACGTTATTTTATATTCTGTCAAACATATTTTGACCACAGAGCATATGCATCGATAATTTTTGACCACAGACCATATACACAGTCTTGGAACATTGATTGTTGAACGTGAAGAACCATCTCCACGCATGGCCAACTCGCATTCGAACATTTTTTTTATTAAATCACGTTTTATAAGGAATGATGGTACAACTGTAGACATTGTATTAAACCACTTTTTTTAAACCCACTTGTCATGTAAATACTTGCAACTACGTAAGGAGTAGCGTTCGATGAAAAAGCTGCATCTAAATGGTTCTGTTAACTTGATCTTATTCGATTGAAGGGCTGTTTATTTCGAATTCGAATTCATTTACTTCAAAATGTCCGCTTTAAAGGTACTCTTGAACATTAATCTCTCACTATACCATGTATCACAATAAGCGGTGATAGCCTAGTGTGGTTAGAGCGTCAGCCTGCTAATCAGAGGTCGGCGGTTCGAATCCGGGCACGCACCTCTAACTTTTCGGAGTTATGTGCGTTATTAAAAATTTAAAATATCACTTGCTTCAACGATGAAGGAAAACATCGTGAGGAAACCTGCACGCCTGAGAGTTCTCCATAATGTTCTCAAAGGCGTGTGAAGTCTGCCAATCCGCACATGGCTAGCCGCTGCTACCATTACCATTGTTTGGCCATATTCTACCACGCTTGGTAGACTATGGCCAAACCCTTCTTATATTGAGAGGAGACCCGTGCTCTGTAGTGAGCCGGTAATGGGTTGATCATGATGATGATGATGATACCATGTATTAAAGTTCTATAATTACACAATAGTTTATCTTGTATTGAAATACGAAATCACAAAAAGAGAGTAATCAATCATATTACCTATTTACCGTTTTATACATTGTTTATAGGTATAGCCTATTTTTAGTGGATCTACCATTGGCTCGAGAAGCCGATTCTACGTTGAAAGCCCACTAGAATTAAAACAGTTGCTAATATTTCCTTACCTTTAGGTAAGGAAATATTAGCAACTATACGTTTACGTATAGAAGTAATGAAAAATGTGATTCATAGATGCCTGTAATCGGTTTACGTGAATAAAGCTATTTTTGATTTGATTTGATTTAAGTAATCTAACAACTATTCACGAAATAAAAATCCGGGAAAGCCATTGTATAGAACACATCCCTCCGAACATTTCGGGGTAATAACTACACCGACCCCACCCACAAGTTGTCAATCGATCAAACATGTGCAAACACCAAAGGGACATCGGATTTCTTATAAAACCATATATCCAAACAAAAGTACAAGCGAAAACACACTCTGTGTCTTATGGTACAAGGCTTGTAATAAGATTGCGGTTAGTTCTACACGCTTAAGCCGTTTGGTAAACGAATATATTTAGTACATAGGAGTCATAGCGATGGAAAATGTATTGACAAATATATTGGGTTACAAGTTTCCATTAGGTTATTGTTTATTCCAATTTATAAAGTGGCTGTTTTACTTTCAAATATCTATAGTTGGATATCACATATACTTTGAATGCTTGACTGAATAATAAATTTGGTGCTATGACAAGTTATGAAGGAAGACCATTGTTTGTTGTTATAGTACCTTTCCTACATGTACATGTAGTTAACTATGATCTACTAGACATAATTAAAATGTGGTTTACAAGGTAGACGCCCAATAATAATAATTATTTTGTGTAAAACCCTTGAATAAGTACATACCGTGTCATTCTTTATGAACCTTAATAAAAAAATAAAAAATAAGCGATGATACTAAGTGATGATTACATTAATCATCACTAAGATCATTCTTATAATTAAGCACACTTAGATGAATAATCTGGCATATAATCTAATCGGAATATATAAAATATTGGTTGCTCTTGAGTGTTAAGTTATCATGAAGGTAGTTTTACTAATATCCCAAATAGATGCGATAGATTCTCAGTTAAAACGTTGGGTTTTTTCGAAAACACCTCTTTTTACCTTACCTTTTTTCGAATTTGAAATTTTGTTATCTTGAATGTTATTTAAAAAAATACAAAATGTAGTGAAAGTCTTGTTTCGGATTTGGTTAAAAGGAAACGACTCTAAACTTGATAATATTTTAGATAAAGACAGAAGACTAAAAATAACTCTTTGAACTTACTGGATTTTTTAACAAAGCGTTGTCTGGAGGAGATCGCTTTTTATGATAAGACCGCCTTTGCGCATTATTTTTGTTTTTTTTTTTTATATAGTATCATCTGTTTTCTTCTTGTTTTTTTTTTTATTGACATTGATTAACCCATTCACGGCTCACTACAGAGCACGGGTCTCCTCTCAATACGAGAAGGGTTTGGCCATAGTCCACCACGCTGGCCATGTGCGGATTGGCAGACTTCACACGCCTCTGAGAACATTATGCACTCTCAGGCGTGTAGGTTTCCTCACGATGTTTTCCTTCACCGTTGAAGCTAGTGATATTTTTTTTTTTAAAACGCACATAACTCCGAAAAGTTGGAGGTGTGTGCCCGGATTCGAACCGCCGACCACCGATTAGGAGGCTGACGCCCTAACCACTAGGCTATCACCACTTCTTCTTCTTCTTGTATTTATTCTAATTTGGAGTAATAAAGTAATAATTTATCTATCTCATTGCATTGCGTACACGCCTACTCAATATAAACCTAAAACACTGTATAACTGACAGCTGTCACTAGATATCTGAAGGCGTGTTATACTGCACCTTTGATCTTAAGCACTCATCACCACACTTGACCCATTAAAACTGAGATAATCGCACATTAAGCACTGGAACACGTCTGAGCACGGTTGTCGAACACATTTGAATGCCACTAAAAACGTCCCGTGAATCTATCTTACAATGTGAATAAATTATGACCATTTTTTTACCCCTCGCCGATAAAGGGTTAAACTATTTCTATAGGAACTTATGGGTCGTGAATTTGCATATAATTTCTAGTTTATTATTTATTTTCGGAGGGGGTCCTTTGCCTTTGTGCCCCATAACGTTTTTCAGGGTTGATGAATTGGCCGCATTAATAAGGATTACGGAGGTTCGTCGTGTAGCTGATTATAATCAGTTGTCTGTCGCGTTGACAGTGTGCATCTATCATTTGTCGTAGTTTTAGTGCCGGATACGAAGTTAACGGCTTTACAAGTTGGTTATTTAACGCATACTCTAGCCGGTCCAATAGTTTTTATTTCTCTTTCTATTTCCCAATCCCAAGGTTGCCTGGCAGAGATCGCTACTAAGCGATAAGGCCGCTTTTTTATCTTGCTACTTCTTCTTTGTGTTTTTCTTAATATTTTTGGAACGAAGTTCCTCACCGCAGGCTTGGAGGAGATAGGGATTTTGCTGCGCGACCGAACTGAAAAAAATGTGTTAGTAAAACCGTAAGAAAAAGTCCGTGGAATAAAACCGTTAAATGAATAAAGACGTGCTTTCTCTTTCTCCCTCTTTAATTATTTATATTTCTATGTAATTTTATGTTGTCAAACAAAAAAAAAGAGACATATTTTGTTATTTTAGTTGATAATTTGAATAACGATTTTTTTTTTATTTTACGTAATTTATTATTTCCTAAAGTACTGAATTTCCTAAATACTTTTCTGTACTTAAATAAAAACTAATCAGCAAAATTTAAGAGAAAAATCAAGAAAACCTACATAAAATTAAGCACGATTTTTTTTTTGCAAATTGTGCCGATTCTACATAAGCCGAAGGAACTTCGTTCCTACCTGGTGTCCCACGACACCACATCTTTTTTATCCTTTATGTTGTGGTGTACAAATAAAGACATATGAATAAATAATAATGATAATAGTTTGTACATCGCTACACAACACGTAAGAAGACTTGGGTTGGACAAATATTGTTAGATGATTTCGTTTTTCTATGAGGTGGCCTCGATCATAGGCCCCGGCGGAGGGTGTGCCTCGGCAGATACCACTGGCTGGGTTGCGGATGAGAGCGTTTGCTTGACCAGCCGTGACAGCCACCAGGCGACGCCCATCTTAGATGGTAGCGAGCTAACCTAATACTTCTAATTGATTACTATGCGACATTGCCGCAACGCTAAATCGCTTGATGTTACTTGGTAATTAGCCACGACCGAAGGCTCCCAATGAAATATATTAAGTAGGTACGTAAAAAGCGGTGATAGCCTAGTGGTTAGGTCGTCAGCCTCCTAATCAGAGATCGGCGGTCGAATCTAATCGAGTTATGTGCGTTTAAAAAAAAATTAAAATATCACTTGCTTCAACGGTGAAGGAAAACATCGTGAGGAAACCTGCATGCCTGAGAGTTCTCCATAATGTTCTCAAAGGCGTGTGAAGTCTACCAATCCGCACATGGCCAGCGTGGTGGGCTATGGCCGAACCTTATAATATTGAGAGGAGACCCATGCTCTGTAGTGAGCCGGTAATGGGTTGATCATGATGTAATGCAAAAAAAGAACATTACCGATTTACTGCCCACATTGTCTAAGACAAACAAAGTGGTAAAACTTTACCCGTCTTTAACCCCGGGGTTATTAAAACCGATATAATCAGATGCGTTATTATCTATGCTTATTGATATTCGAGGCCACAATATGTCCGATGAACCGGAAGTCTCATCTTTTGTAATAAACTCGAACCCTTCCGGTTCGATTTCTTGAATGGGGGCCATTTGGCTGGCTCCATTCATTTGGACCCTCCTATCTCACGGCATATCTTTCCGTTTTGATGCAATAACTCATAGACAGACGATTTGTAGTAACGTATAATTTGATAGCATTCATAAGTTTCTTAATAATATTTCTTGTAACTTAACTCTCATGTGGTTTTAGATGTATGTTTATTAGATACCTTATTTTAATTTACAATGAATTAGCGCTTAATTATTATTAATAATGGAGGAAGAATGTTAATTAGCTCTTAACTTATAATAATAATAGAGGTAGAAGAACTAAAAGAGTAAAAATATAAACAACAGTTGAATAGGTAACTACAATTAGTTGACATAAAAATAAGAAAGAATCCATGTTCTTATATATAAATATTAATTATTTATTTAACTTTTTCCACTTTTATTTCATAATTCAATTTAAAAACAGCTTTCTTCATGTCTAAACCTATTACAGGCATCTATTATTCATTCATTTACTATAAATTTTCTATTGTTTTAATTCGTAACGTTATGGTGATAACTACACTCGCCAACTAAAGCTAAGAGAAGCCCACAAAAAAATTTAAATCAATAATAAATCATATTTAGTTCATTAGCATACTCTGCTCAATGATTCTATAACTTAATACCATAAACTAGAGTTACAATAGCGAACGAATCAACAGACAAAATAATTGCAAAGACAACACTTCAAAAACTGTGCACATTAAAAAAAATATTTACACACCGTAGTATCGACCAAATATTGGCGCAGACAAAAAATCACCCAAAGAACACCACTAGACAACAAAACAAACATTTCACGGGTTATGGCAACAAAAAAACCATTCACAATAGGCCATCCCATTGTCGAATTTGACTAACCTTTGTTTAAAATGCTGATTTATAGGCTATTAAACCCTTTCTATTAATGTATGGATATTATGCGTACTATTCAATGTTGGTAATATTTTATCGATGGCGTATAATAGATAGAAGGATGACAGAGGCGCGCAACACATTGGCTAGTCATTTTTCAGGATGTTTTAAGAAAGATGCAAAAAAAAACTTTATTATATCCCTTTTCATATTAATCTATGTGCGCTTATTTGACTCTAACAATGGGTTTGTTATGAGTGAAATAACCAAACTAATCTATAAAAGCGAAAGGTCACTGACGTACTTACTTACTTGATTAAACACGTGATCTCAAAAACTATTGTACGTATAAAGCTATAATTTAGCAAGTAGGTAGTTGGTACTTAAGAGATGTCTTCTAAGATAGGATATTTGGAAATTCCACATTAAAATAGGGGTTGGAAGTTTGTATGAAAATCCTTTGTTTTTGGAGTTTTGGAGACACAAAAATTCGCACTAAGATTAATTATAAATATATAAAAAATATGTACCTACATAAAAATCACAATCTCACGGGAAATCAGCAATTCTACGCAGACGAAGTCGCGGGTAACAGATAGAAAATATTATAATGGGGTTAGGTATACTAAAACTAAAAAAAATACTTTTATAGGTTATGAGATTAATCTTATTTGTAAAATTAAACATATATATTTATAAAAATTTTGTAGCTATAGAACAGATCGCTATAAAATTGTATGTAGAATACTATGATATTTTAGCTTAATAGAAAAAAATACAAGTCATAGGCTTTTACATTTAAAAATATAAGAAACGTTATTTGCTTATTATAAACATCCAAGCTTGCCGAAGAGAGTTCAAGAAAAAAAGTTCTTGTATAGGTATGCGTCTAAGCAATTAATAGCAATAACCAGAGCTTATTTTACTTTCTACGAGACAGGTCTCAATTTATCGTTTCCGTACGTTGAGTTTAAAGTTTAGTAAACCATAACCGTTACAAGTTTATATTCCATTTTAAAAAAAACGAAAAAGGAAATAGTTAATCTGATATAACTCTAACAATAGCTAATAAGTTACAATAATAAGTGGGAAGTGAGAAAATTTAGTTAGCACAATTGCAACGTAACGTATACGGGAATAAATAATAATTAGTTCAATTTCGCCGAGTCATCAAACCAAATTGGTACACTAAAACAAAAAGTTTAGCTTCTTCCTTTGAACCGTACAAAAAGTGGGGTTTTTATACAGTTTTTTTTTTTAATATATGCAGTAGGCTGGCTTCACTTAAACGATTGTTGCGTATTGTATTTATCTATTACTTAAACTAAATCTGAATTGTAAGAACAATTAAATTGTCTATCTTTCTATAAAGCATATTTGTATAGAATTAACATACCAGTACAGTTTTTGTCGACTTTCACGGATATATTTTGAGTGTGTTGACGAATTTGATAGCCTATATTTTTTGGTTAGTTTTATATATGCAGTAGGCTGGCTTCACTTAAACGATTGTTGCATATTGTGTTTATATATGCGACCACCCCGTCTATTAAGCGAAACTGGTTCACACTTAGAATATTGTTTTGTTTTTTTTTTTGCTAAAAATCAGCTGTTCTGCTCACGTCACGTCACGTTTTGACGACCTCCGTGGCGCAGTGCGTGCGCTGTCGCATTATAAAGTTGGGGGTCATGGGTTCGATTCTCGGCTCGCTGGTCTGGTGGGAGGCACCGGCCGTGGCTAGTTACCACCTTACCGACAAAGACGTGTCGCCAAGCGATTTAGCGTTCCGGCACGATGTCGCGTAAAAACCAATTAGGAACGTGGGGTTACCATACTCCTAACAGGTTAGCCTGCTACCATCCTAGACTGCATCATCTCTTACCACCAGGTGAGATAGCCGTCAAGGGCTAACTTGTAGTGAATAAAAAGGCCTCAAAGGAGGCGCCCTTAGGCAGTCGTTCCCTTAGTTTCTTCGAGCCCTAGGGCTCAAAATTTCTTCTGGCAGAGCTTCTTTTCGAAGCTCGCCAAACAGCCTGGTTACGCTGTGGCAACCAATAGGGTTAGTACAGCTAATAGACAGTCCGAAAAAAGGAGTTTATAAAACTCCTTTTTTTTTCAGGTAGCAATTTGTGTGTAAAGATTTATTTGGAATACAAGTGTACGAATTATTACAATATTGTCTGATTTACATACAACTTAGCTAAGGCATAAAAAAATGAAAATTAGACAACTTTTTAAAAAGGTTAAAAGTGCCAGTCGCACTTTTCGTCGCAGAAATAAATTCCATCCTCACCACCTGGATGCCTGGACCTCTTCCACCACCCGCTATTCCAGGTCATTTCTGCCACGAACCTGCAAATTGTGGAACCAGCTTCCTTCTTCTGTGTTCCCTAATGGTTATAATATGGGGATCTTCAAAGGGCGAATAAACAAATTCCTCAAGGGCCAGCAACGCATTGGCGGTTCCTCTGGTGCTGCAAATGTTCATGGGCGGCGGTAATCACTTACCATCAGGTGACCCGCCTGCTCGTTTGCTCGCTTTGTATATAAAAAAAAAAAAAAAAAAAAAAAGGTTGGCAAAACCCTCTTGTGATGCGGAAGCTGGTTTTTTTATTTTGGCGAAATCTGAATTGTAAGTAGATACCATTAAATTGTCTATCTTTGTATAAAGATTTTTTGGTCGATTTTTGTGTACATTTTGAGTTTGTTGACGAATTTGACAGCCTATAATTTTTGGTTAGTTTTATAAAAATGTGTCGATCTCGGAGAAGATACGTTTGTACGTAACGGGTTCTTACGATAATAAAAATAGCGTCGATTCTGTGTTAGCAAATGTCTAACCAAAATCGATAGATTTGAAAAAATAAAGGTTTTGACGGCAAGGGGGGAGATGGCAATAAAATTCTAGGTAAGTATTCCCATTTGAAACCCCCCCACATACATGTACCCATCACGCTGGCATTGGCGATTGGCAGAATTCACACGCCTTTAAGAACATTATGGAGAACTCTCTGGCATGCAGATTTCCTCACGATGTTTTCCTTCACCGTTGAAGCAAGTGATATTTTAAACGCTTAAAAACGCACATAACTCCGAAAAGTTATAGGTGCGTGCCCGGGTTCGAACCCCGATCTCTGATTAGGAGCTGACGTCCTAACCACTAGGTTATCACAGCTTGTGTGAGAAGTTAATTGGGTAATGCTTCAAGTTATGACCTTTCGGGTTAAGAAAGAACAGTAGGTAAACCGGATACCCTAAAATCATCGCAAAGCGGTGTACCTACTAACAAAAAAGTTGCTACATAGGTAACAGAACCCAAACAACTTTCTCCGAAACCAAAAAAAAAAACCTACCGTCAACTCCCCGAACTGGGTAAATGGCGTGGGAAAAAAGTAATTTTCATTCATAAAACCATTTTCTTAGCGACGTCGGCAAAGGACAGGTATATGCGACTCGTATAGCGGCGTCTCGTTCCCTGGCGCTCATTTTTAATGCACTTTCCCCGAACTTCCTTTTATACCTCTTTTAAGACTTGCCCCGAGGCACGAATGCAAGGGTTCTTAAGTTTTCTTGTTAAACGCTTGGAAAATTTTCACTTTTATCTTGTAGGTAGATAAGAGTTGACGCTCATTTTGCAACTAAAGTTCTAAAGTCGCTTAATACCTATCCTAGTTCGGAGGAAATCTACTCAGATACCCGACTATTGCTTTGGGGAAAATCTCGGGATTTTTACCCACTATAACCCCCTCGGTGGCCATCATCAGCATATATCAGGAGGCGTCGGGATTCTCGGATACCTACCGAACATTTAATTTCATGGTGCTACATAATCTAATAAATATTAAGGATTATTTAAATCATAAAAAAGCTTGGGTGTGAATTGCTCTATCTCCATAGGTAGTATAATTTATTATAGATAATGTGAGATGGTGACAGCAAAAAAAAATATGGTTTCTACGCGACACCGTGCCGGAATGTGTGCTAAATCGCTTGGCGACACGGCTTAGTCGGTAGGGTGGTAACTAGCCACGGCCGAAGCTTCCCACCAGACCAGGACCTTTACAATGCGAAAGCGCGCACGCTGTGTCAAAAAATTGCAATAACAATTTAAAAATACTCCAACACTGGACACAGATTTGATACGAATTCGAAAGTCAGACAAGATCACAGACAAAACACCCGCATAGACAGCTAGATGTTCCATAGACGACGCGACGCGCAATCGATATTCGATATTCAAAATTCGCTCCATTTCTGCCAGAACATTAGTCGCATCAGCACAGCCAATAAAGCCCTATTTAAATAAACCAATCAGTTGTAAATTCGGCATATATCGAACTTTAATCCTTTGAGTGCCACTCCAGGCTGAAGGGATGTTACCGTTTGTTCGCATTGTGTGTCGATAATTTATTGTCACTGCCGGTGTCCTACATTTTCACGGTGCTAAGGGTGGCGACGCAATTCCGCTTCGGTGCAATAAGTTAGTTTGACATAGTGTAATGTTCTGTAATATTCGTGCATCCCCTGATGTAAATTTGCAAGTAAAAAATGTGACATTGATATTACGTTTTTTTTTTAATATTTTTGTACCAAATTTGTGATATTAAACACATATAAGTGTTTAATATACACATAAACATATAAGTGTAAGAAGAATACAAAGGAAAGCTTATCTCTAGAAGAGATCTCTTCCAGCTCCAGATGTCAGATGTAAGTAAGATGATTTTATAAAGTGGAATAGGTTAAACAAGGTATGTTTAAACTACATACAAAAATATACTTATATTAATTGAAAAAAGAATAGAAAAACACATATTTATGTATATGATATGATTTAATACATATAAATAATAAATTAATTCTATCATATTTGTATGGGTTCTTCCAGGAACTCGACCTTGATATCCGTCCACATATATAATAGATTCAAGTTAACGTAGAAGTAATGTCCTATACTGACTTAGTATGAAAGTGAGAAAATAAGAAACTCGTCAATCGATGCAATATCATCATCACCATGATCAACGCATTGCCTCTCCTCTCTCCTCCTCAATATGACAAGTGTTCAGTCATAGTCCACCACGCTGGCCATGTGCGGATTTCCAGACTTCACACGCCTTTGAGAACATTATGTTGAACTCTCAGGTGTGTAGGTTTCCTCAAGATGTTTTTCTTAATCGTTTAAGCAAGTGATATTTTAATTGCTTAATAGGTGGCTAAACACTAGGCTATTAGAGCTTTTTATATTATTTTATTTTAAGATGGTACAAATGAGCATTGCCCCATAATACAAATGAGCCTCATAATAATATTATTATAAGGCAATGCTCCTTTCATGCTCTCAATAGAATGGTTCATTTGCTGCTGCCGATGCTCACAGAAGACGGTAATCACTTAACAACAGGTGACCCGTCTGCTCTCTGCCCGCAGTGTAAGATTAAATTTAAAAAAAAGAGAATACATTTTTCTCTTGGATTTTGCACTCATGCATCACTAAAAAATCATTGGATACAGTGTAAAATTTCACTTATGTTTAAGTGACGAATAATTTTCATCATCGACGCTGATCAGATATAGCTCTGAGGTTAAAGTAATTGAAACACAAACATTTAGTTATAAGATAAACAAATAAAAACACTTAAATAACAAAACCTATAGGTATCTAAGAACCTCCCCAAATTACCTAACACGTATTCACGTACGTATTCAAATAAGTAAAGCTAGGTATATACTTGAGACTACAAACTTAAAAAAATAAAAAGCTGTCAAACTAATACCACCTCCAGCTAAATACCAAACGTCGTAAAAAAAAAATCTAAACTAAAATTGAAGCACCAATATAAAATGCTCCGTATCTCGCGGCCAAGTTTCTCTTAAGCGAGGGTTATAAATAAAATTATACATTCACAACAGTTGGATGCGCAACTTATGTGTGTAAGTTCAGAAACCACTCCAAGAAGCTGGAAAAGTTTCGCCAACAATATATTTTGTCTGCGGGACTTGTACTCTCAAATATACGTGTCTGTGGACAAGAGGCGGCGGGAGCGGGAGCTTTTTAGCTTGACATAATATGGCGATAGATAATGTTTTAAAGATCTGTATTACATATATTTTTGGTAAGAAATAAAATAGGTTTATAATTATTAAAACAATTTATTAATACAATATATAATAGTAACAAATAAAGTTCTGCGATACAGGAACGGTTTCCAATCACTAAATATTATTTTAATCTGCAGAGTCTATAATGTCTCTGGTATGAATACGGGTTCGCAAACAGATTGTAAATTATTTATTTGGATTTTTACTTTTTATTTATACACCTATGTATATATCGTCATTGGTCGTTAAACCAATAAAAAAATACAAACATTTCGTATAGTCACTGTGGATTTAAAAGTATATACAAAAATTAGAAATTCATTAAAAGTATACATTTTATAACAAATTACCAAATGAAATTTCTGGGATTTCTCTCAATAAGTTCAAAGTTTATATAAAACGTAAGATTGTAGAAAAGTCCTACTATAGTGTAAAGGATTAAGTAAATGATAAACAAGCATGGGTATGTAATATTTCTCTAACAAGATAGCTCTTAATATAATTTTAAGTGGCATGTGAGACGATGCTAACAAAAAAAAATTTACCTAGCTAAGTTTGTTGTGGGCTTCTTCTTAGACCGGGGCGCGTTTGGAACCCTCATAGCTTTAGTTTTAAGTTCACGAATGTAGTTATCACCATCGAATCACTACTATGTAAATTATTGACGCGTCAAAAGTGCCTTTTAAAGGACTATTTGAATAAAGATTATATCAACTAAATGAAATATCCAAACCCGCTAAACTCTCCGCCCATGACCGTCAACGGGAACAGAAGCCACAACAAAGGCAAACCGACAGACATAAGTTCGTACTTCGCACTCCACTCCAGAGTATAAACATGTTGCTATATTATGATGTTCTAGAACTTTACCTCTCAGTATATTTTGTGGAGTTTACCGCGCCGGCCTATTTATGAAGTTTTTCGGAACTGCCTGCCCTCTTATCATATTTATTAGAAGTTTTACATTGTGAATCTTTGTGTGGATAAAAGCAATTTTTCTTTATTTTTCGGACTGTCTATTAGCTTTGCTAACCCTATTGGTTGCCACAGAGTAACCGAGCTGTTTGGCGAGCTTCGGAAAGAAGCTCTGCCAGAAGAAATTTTGAGCCCTAGGGCTCAAATAAACTAAGGGAACGTCTGCTTAAGGACGCCTCTTATGAGGTGAATTTCAAAGTTTCAGGACAATTCAAAGTTGGAGGTTCTGGGTTCGATTCCCAGCTCGAGTCTGGTCTGGTGGGAGGCTTCGCAAAGTGATTTAGCGTTCGGGCACGAGGTCGCGTAGAAACCAATTAGGAGTGTGGGTTTACCATACCAATAACAGGTTAGCCCGCTACCATCTTAGACTGCATCATCACTTACCACCAGATGAGAAAGCCGTAGTAGTGTATAAAAAAAAAGTATCTGCAAAATTCGAAATTTATGACTTTACTACACTAGCGATAAAAATGGGACTACACTAGTGATCAATACCCACGTCTCTGTGGGTTATTGTTAAAACTAAAGAGACGGCCATTTATATATTCAAAAATAGAACACCACAGAACCCTTTTGTAAATTAAAGCCATAAAAGTGCTTCAAGATTAACTGTAGACTTCTGACTCCCCGACGCGCCATCATTATCACTCCAACATTCTATATTCAAATAAAAACGGAAACGCCACATTTTCTACACCGCATCGTGGAAATTTATTCGCCGGCGGAGCGTGTGTGCGAGAGGGACGGCCGGATAGTTTGGCGCATAAAATAAAGATCAATCAGAGCGGGATGACAACGCGTTTATTGGTTCCTCCGCGTAGTTTGTGGCTATCGCGTTGGGCCAACTTTGATGCAATTTCTTGGCGCGAACCCGCGCTCCGTGGAAAATCAACATGGTTGTTTGGCGCTTGCCGCATCAACTAATCTATTGCTCTATTTTTATAATGGCGGTATTAAACTCCATTACGTCATAATGATATGCAGACAACATCACTTTAGCTCGACATTTATGGTAAAATTATATAAGCATACATAAGTAGAAGCCATTATAAAATACTTGCTTAGCTATACAGTTCCCTCAGAAGTCGTCGAGCCCAGGTGCTCCACTCTCAGGCTGAGCTTCATGCTCGCCAAAAACCCCCGGTGACGCAGTAGTAACTATTCTGGTTATCTGCAATTGTCAATTCGAAAAATAAAATAAATAATACATCTCATTTTTTTTTTCGGACTGTCTATCAGCTGTACAAACCCTATTGGTTGCCACAGCGTAACCGGGCTGTTTGGCGAGCTTCGGAAAGAAGCTCTGCCAAAAGAAATTTTTTAGCCCTAGGGCTCGAAGAAACTAAGGGAACGTCTGCTAAGGGCGCCTCCTTTGAGGCCAAACCTCGGCTTAGGCGACGTTTGGGATAACGGGGGGGTCGGAGGGTGAGTGATCCGTACGTCTCCGAGGCCGTGGATGGAGCCCACGTCCGGATGACGTAAGATACCCGGGACCTCATTAACGTAATAATTAACATTATTTATTTCACATTATTTATTATTTATATATTCAATTAACATAAGTAACATCTCATTGCTGTATCTACTAAGATTGACCAAAACGTAAAACTCTAGTAAAAGCTTGGTGAAAAAAAATATGTCACTCAGTACAGAATCAAAATTCCTACTGCGGTTAATACACTTTTATCTATAAAATTCTTAGATAAAAGTAATAAAACTTTTTTACACTTTCGATTTCATGAGATTTAATCTCGTGAACGTATATTCTTAATACCTGAGGTACATAATTTCAAATGACTCGGTCATGTTGAAAGATTAATAGATTTAATAGAAACATTCGTTAATACTCGTGCATACGTAAAGAGTCATAAAACCGTGTTAAGAAGATTAAAACCCTGCAACTGATACCATAATCATAATTAATTGGTCAGTTATAAAAGTTTATCCGAATTGCGTTTCCGAAAGACGGATTAATGTAATTCAAACTTAAGAGATATATTCATATCACTAGTAATTAATAAAGTTTATATATAATTTTTCCTATTACTGCGAGGTGATTAACCGCCATACTAATAAATGAAATATGTACCATTAGAGTTTTGAGTTTTTTTTTTAAACTAATATATCTTTATCAAGGAAACAGAGGAGCTTTTCTTACATTTAACATAAATCTTCTCTCTAATTCTCTAAATCTCTTCTCTTTGATACATGTTATTGGGATATATATATAATTTTTTTTTTTTTTTGCAACAATATAGTTAGTTAAAAGTTAAATGATACAACACAGACGTATTGTATCATTTAACTTTTAAAGCGATAAAAGGTACCCACGAGACATGATTATCTAGTGTGGGTACCATCGGAATATGTAAAACTGAAACTGTGTTTTTGGTGAAATAAATATTTTCTTTTCTTCTTTTCTTTCTTTTCTTTACGTGAACGATGAACTGAGCATGAGTTTCGAGAGTGAACTGAGATCGATAGATATGGCTTCTTTGTTTATGTTTAAGATCTGGTTGGAGGCGGCGGCAAGTGCTAGTTTATTTATTTTTTATTAATTTTTTATTCAACTGCCCTTAACTGCAATTTCACCTCATGGTAAGTGTTAATGCAGTCTGTGATGGTAGCGGGCTAAACTGTTATGGTTAACTTATACTCCTAACTGGTTTCTACGCGAACGGAATTCTAAATCGCTTGGCGACACGTCTTTGTCGGTAGAGTGATAACTAGCCACAGCAGAAGCCTCCCACTTGACATTTCTAGACTGATGTTTCGACATTTTCTGTTTGTTGCGTTTTGTTATACTACGTTTTATGTCACGTCAACGGGTTAAAACTATCCATTGTCCGGTGAAGATTACCATCTTAGACAGCATTATCACTTACCATCAGGTGAGATTGCCGTCAAGCGCTAGCTTGTAGTGGATAAAAAAGGGGTTTTTAAAAACTCCTCAACTAAACGGACGAAGTCGCGGGCATCGGTTGTAGCGAACGTTTCCTCCATGTTGCGACATATATGAGTGTTTATTTCTTCGCCAATTACTGTGTACCGAACGGTGTAACAATGAGGTATCCCTCCCACGGCTCGGTACCATCCTGCCTTACCTATTGAACCTACGCTCGTAACAAGGAGTCATTATACCGCTCTCTTTGTGACACACAGAGACACACACTATCTTGGAAGAGAAATAAGGAGCTAGATCAATACTTTCTCGCTTTATACCGCACATGTGTCATACGAAGGCATCGGCGCAGGGAAGCTGTGGAGTTGATGTTATGCGAATTTTACGAATCTAATAAAAACTATTTATTTCAACGTAGTGCGTAAAATTTCCTTGACGTAAATCTGCCTTCTTTTTTAGTGGATGTCAAAACTTTATTCATTCAAACATGCGTACAGATTTTTTTTTACACACTACAAGTTAGCCCTTGACGGCTTTCTCACCTGGTTATTAGTGATGGTGCAGTCTAGAATGGAAACGGGCTGTTAGGGGTATGGTTGTGAGCTCACACTCCTAATTGGTTTCTGCGCGACATCGTGCCGGAACGCTTAATCGCTTGGCGACACGTTTGTCGGTAGTGTGGTGACTAGCCACGATCGCAGCCTCCCACCAGACCCGACTCAAGCCGTGAATCCAACCCAGAACCTCCAACTTTATAATGCGACAGGTCGTTAACTTGAAACTAAAACTACGAGGTTTCAAGGACTGCCAGCGTAAGCATAGGGAATCTAAAAGTTATAAGTTTATATTACTCTGTGTGTTTGTTTATCAGCATAACTTTAGTCTGTCTTACTCTGACGATTAATCAATATGATTATACAAATTTAATTATTCTATGTGAAGTAGTTAAAAACATATATAATCCAAACAATGAAAGCAAACCAGGTAAACAATAATAACAATAAAATCTTCTCCAGAAAACTTTTGACAGAAGAATAATAACACTTTTTTTTTTATTCACCACAAGTTAGCCCTTGACTGCATCTCACCTGATGGTAAGTAATGATGCGGTCTAAGATGGTAGCGGGCTAACCTGTTAGGGGTATGGTAAACTCATACTCCTAATTGGTTTCTACACGACATCGTGCCGGAACGCAAATCGCTTGGCGACACGTCTTTGTCGGTAGGGTGGTAACTAGCCACGGCCGAAGCCTCCCACCAGACCAGACTCGAGCCGGGAATCGAACCCAGGACCTCCAACTATTTAAGGTGAACGGAACGGAAGTGGTGTTATTACGTATAATTTCTCATAATATATCCGCAACTAATAACAGATTCATGCACATTGCTTCTTTTCCCAGCTTTATATAGCATTAATAAAATGGGTGGACAGATTAAACTTTTTACTTTTGTTATAATCTGCGTTAAATGATTGAGATACAAAAAAAATTAAGACGAGTTGTTCTGCTGAACCAGATAAATTTCAACAACCATATTCTTTTTACGATGGGAATATTTTTTTGCTGCTCCATTCGTTTATAGTCTATGATAGATAACGCGTAACTCGCATATGCCGTAGGGAGAGAGGGAGGGTTGTTGTGTCAAATGTCACTCGGAGGGTACTACAGCGTACTCTTTGATACAATTTTTGAGCCGTACAAGATTTGGAAAAAACCTTCGTTATACTTAATCCTAAATTTTAGATGGTAGGTAAAATTTTCGAGACTGCGGAAAAAACTTCGACTTAAATTTTATGTTTCATAATATCAAGCTGGATTGCCCAGATCTTCTGGAACAATCATTGTTACAAGTATCAGCAGATAATCATCATGATCAATCCATTACCGGCTCACTACAGAGCACGGGTCTCCTCTCAATATGAGAAGGGTTCGGCCATAGTCCACCACGCTGGCGATGTGCGGATTGGCAGACTTCAAACGCCTTTGAGAACATTATGGGGAACTCTCAGGTGTGCAGGTTTCCTCACGATGTTTTCCTTCACCGTTGAAGCAAGTGATATTTTAATTTCTTAAAAACGCACATAGGTCCGAAAAGTTAGAGGTGCGTGCCCGGTTGCGAACCCCTGACCTCTTATTAGGAGGCTGACGTCCTTACCACTAGACTATCACAGCTTCAGGTAGACTAGCACACGTAAGGCAACATTGCATTTACAGATTCGACATAAGCGGCGGTAAAGTTAAACGGTCATATTTAGGAGCTGCGAGGGTACTAAGTGACAAACACGCAGGTAAATTAAAATTACAACCCTTATTCTTATTCGCCGCTGGGTAAAAAAGAAACGTTATGTGTTGATAAAATAACATTTTTGTTCGCACGCGCGCGTTGTTTTTTCTTGAAAGGCGCAGAAGTAAACGATCGTAAATCCTGCTCCGAATGTCAACCGCACGCCTAGCCGTATATTATGGCCTAGCAGCGATATTTACTCCTTCCCAACGTATTTCTTTTACCCAACTACGGCAAAACTAAATAAGGGTTAGGTTGGTTAAGATGACAGTTTGTGAGTGGGACTGTTACCCCTTAAAATTTCCTTTATCAGCCTGAATCGGTTAACTGAATAAAAATTAAAATATTTGACATAATGACATTTTGTTCGTGGATAAATTAGGTATATTCTTTACCCAACTACGGCAAAACTAAATAAGGAATAGTTTGGCTAAGATGACAGTTTGTGAGTGGGTCTGTTACCCCTTAAGATTTCTTTTATCAGCCTGAATCGGTTAACTGAATAAAAATTAAGTACTAACCTTTTGGAGCTTAGGAAGAAAAGTTTTTTAAATCATAAGATATTTGACATAATGACATTTTGTTCGTGAATAGATTAGGAATCTTTTTTACCCAACTAAGGCAAAACTAAATAAGGGTTAGGTTAGCTTAGATGACAGTTTGTGAGTGGAATTGTTACCTCTTAAAACTTCCTTTATCTAACAAGCAGCCTGAACCGGTTAACTTAATAAAAATTAAGATCTAACCTTTTGGAGCTTAGGAAGAAAATTTTTTTAAATCATAAGATAAGATATTTGAGATAATGACATTTTGTTCGTGAATAAATTAGGTATATTTTTACCCAACTACGGCAAAACTAAATAAGGGTTAGGTTGGCTTAGATGACAGTCTGTGAGTGGGATTGTTACCTCTTAAAATTTCCTTTATCTGACAACTAGCCTGAATCGGTTAACTTAATAAAAATTAAGATCTAATATTTTGGATCTTAGGAAGATAAGTTTTGATAAAATATGGTTGACATTTTGTTCGTTGATAACGGATCTATTAGAGGCGTTTATTTATTTCTAAGTCAACGTTCATACAACTATCTTAATCTATAGACACATTTAACCATTCCTTTGTAATGTCGTACACTCCGCTTATAGTCTAACTCTGCATAATGTAATCTTTGTTAACAATTAAAAGCTTACATAATTTTGAAAATACCTATGTTATATTTTTGAACAAAATTATATTAGGTACAACGTAATATATAATAAGGAAGGGAAAGAAAAATAATGAACAAAGACTGCGTACTTTAGTACCCATACTGTTTAGACTACGAAAATATTTGAATTCATCAGCGCTTGGCAGCTAAGTTTTCCGGTCCACTGGGCTAAAATTCTTGCATATCAGTTACTATTTCAACACACTTATCTTCAGTCGTATAAAAACAGAAAATACTGTTACATCTATCAAAGTTCAAAATCAAATTTAAATAACTAATCTTTATTCAAATAGTCCTTCAAAAGACACTTTTGACGCGTCAAAAAAGTTACATAGTAGTGATTTGATGGTGATAACTACATTCGTAAACTTAAAACTAAAGCTGTGATATTGATAAAATTGTATCTTAAGGTCAAATCAGGTTTCAGTGTAATACACGCTTGTGTAGGTACTTGTGAGAGGGGGGAAGGGACTCAGGTACTCGTTACTAGTAAACGTAAGCGAAGTCGCGGTCTGAGCTAGTAAATAATAATTCTATAACCACATTATGATGTAAATGCGTCGCAATTAGTTTCGTGCCCGCCAAGCTTGCGCTTGGATCACGCATCTGCCCTCATTTGCCTAACAATGATCTTTATATTCAAACACCTTTGTCTGTTTGTGCGAGAGTTCAAAAGGGTGCTATGGTTTGAGCTTTTTAAGCAAGGCTTGTTAAGGGATTTGATTTCGTTCTCGGTGACGTGGCGCAAATACGTCTAGAGGTTTAATTCACCGAGCTTAACTTACGCGATAGCTAATATTTCTTTATAACTTTTAAAATATATGCAGCCTCTTTAAGCATTTGAGGAGGAGGGTTTAAAATCTACATTTTTCTTATTGCAATGTGTCATGACTTCCAAATATTTTAGATTTTAGTGTCTTTGAATTTACATACATAGAATATCTTAATCATTAAATGAGAATATATAATTGAAGTATGTGATTTGACTTAAATGATTTAGGTTTACTTTTGACTATTTTAATGTAAAGTATACTTTATAAGTTAGTTAGTCGTTGGTCATTGGGGATTAGATCTTGTTTAGTGTTGGTACCGAAAAGTGGTCTCCAAGATTCTAGTTCGACAAAGGTGTGTAAAATGTTATAGATAAACAAGTAGAGATATTGAAGAGTTGTGTTCCTTATCAACAAGGTGTGTACCATCCTGTAAATAAATAAGAATAGATACTGACGAAGTGCGTTTCTTAACAAATGTTATGGATGGATTGTATGAAAGAATATTTGTGGGCAAAAAGTGTGGATGCTAAAGTCAACGCTGCACACAATCAATCATCATCATGAACAACCCATTACCGGCTCACTACAGAGCTCGGGTCTCGTCGCAATATGAGAAGGGTTTGGCCATAGTCCACCACGCTGGCCATGTGCGGATTGGCAGACTTCACACGCCTTTGAGAACATTATGGAGAACTCTCAGGCGTGCAGATTTCCTCACGATGTTTTCCTTCACCGTTAAAGCAAGTGATATTTTAATTTTTAAAAAACGCACATAGCTCCGAAAGGTTAGAGGTGCGTGCCCGGATTCAAACCGCCGACCTCTGATTAGGAAGCTGACGCCCTAACCACTAGGCTATCATCGCTTACACAATCAATAATAAATTATAAATAGCTATGGAGTTAATTTATGTAATGAATAAAATAACTTTTTGGTGGGTACTAACTTATCTAAATTATACGACTGTTACCTAGTTATTAAGTTTGGCTAAAAAAAAAAATTAAACATAATATCTTGCACATTTTGATCGGAGGTCGAACCACAGAACCTCCTATTTAAAATCTGGGAAAAACAACATCCTGGTACTATGATCCTTTACAAGGTATGCGGGTAACATAAGTACTGGTAAGTATGGAACATAAAATCTGAAAGCGATAAGCCGACAAGGCTATTTCCTCTCGCGATAGCGTGACGGCTTTGATGATCATCCCTTCGGCATTATCTAAACTTACCTTCGATTTATACATACGCGTTTATGCTGACACCTTGACACTACGGAGGGTGGCTTACTTTATGCGATTCGAGTTCAAGATACGATATTACCCGTGTTGATAGTGATGACTTAACACCCTATGTTAATAATCACACACACATACACACGATCAACTCATTACCGGCTCACTACAGAGCACGGGTCTCCTCTCAATATGAGAAGGGTTTGGCCATAGTCCACCACGCTGGCCACGTGCGGATTGGCGGACTTCATACGCCTTTGAGAACATTATGGAGAACTCTCAGGCGTGCAGGTTTCCTCACGATGTTTTCCTTCACCGTTGAAGCAAGTGATATATATATATATATATATTTTTAATCGCACATAACTCCGAAAAGTTAGAGGTGTGTGCCCGGATTCGAACCGGATTGTTAATAATCATTCTAATCCACTTTCTACGGATAGCAGATTGAATTTAGTAGTGCTTTTCTTTTTTCTACTCTATCCTGTAGATAAGGACAACGTTAAGGAACGGTTATTAAAGTTCTACTTTTTTTTTTATTCACCACAAGTTAGCCCTTGACTGCATCTCACCTGATGGTAAGTGATGATGCGGTCTAAGATGGAAGCGGGCTAACCTGTTAGGGGTATGGTAAACTCATACTCCTAATCGGTTTCTACACGACATCGTGCCGGAACGCTAAATCGCTTGGCGACACGTCTTTGTCGGTAGGGTGGTAACCAGCCGCGGCGGAAGCCTCCCACCAGACCAGACTCGAGCCGGGAATCGAACCCAGGACCTCCGACTTTAAATTGCAACAGCGCACGCGCTGCGCCATGGAGGTCATCTAATCCAACTATGGGCGTTATAAGAATGCTTATAGTTTTTTAATTTTTATTATAAGATAGTTTTGAGCTTGACGACAATCAGTACTAGAAAGCACTGATGAGATCTAACCTAGAAGGTTCAGCGTGCTTACCTAACAAATGCCCATTCACTCTTGTCTTGAAGGTACTGACGCCACACCTTAGCGATTCGTTTCAGAAACGTTGATCCAAAGTGTTTTGTACGGGTAGGTTGGATTTCAACTACGTAAGGGTGCCTACGCTCACGATTTCTCGAAGTTCTGTGGTAAAAGGGTGAAAGTCCTCTGAGTTCACGAGTCCACCAGTTCAGCCAGAAGAATTTTGTTCACTTCACGCAATTAAACCAGAAATCAAGTTTACAAGAACTCAAAATAAACAATACAATTTAAAGATCCTGACTTGCCGACAATGAATCGAAATCAAGAGTCATATTCTTGCAAACATTAACTATACAATTTTGTACACACTTGAAATCAGTGAGAAAGCATATCATTGCAATGAAAATTCAAACCAAAAACATCCATATTTTAAAGTCAATTAAAGAGAGCTAGAAAAAAAGATAATTTTAACTCCGTAATAATAACTCGTTGTTATTTTCACGATAAAGGAATATAATACAACGAACAAAAGATTATAATGTGAGACAGTAACGCTATCTGCGTACTACGTTAATATCGATATCTTAAGTCCCAATATCAATTTGTATCATAAACCAATAAACGATATTGAGACGTAGGTACATACATGTTTGTATCCTACATGTATGTTAATAAATCCACAAAACCCCATCCCGTCCTAATATTGACTGGAGAATTAAGGGAGAATCCCGCCATGAAAAATCTTAAGCGGCGACATTCCAATAATCCTTTACTTAAGTATGTACTCATCCTATGTCAACCCGAGATTAAATTCTTCAACAATATAACTACTTCGCAGAAAATATTTCACATGCGGACCGCTTTTTTAATATCGTATGTTGTGGCAGCCTTTTTATACGGAATATAAAATATACAATTTCAACATAGCGCCAGTGACATTGTGTGTACCATCCATCTTTTCGGGTTTAGATTGCCGTCTCCCTCCCGCCCGCGCGTCCGTCCCGCTCGGGCGGATTTGTAGTTCCCCCCTCGAGGGGGCAAAGAAAGGAGTCGTTTGGAACAGTCAACTCTTTGCGCATTTTTCATTCGAAATGCGGAGGATATGAAGAAATGTATCGTGTATTCGGGCGTGGTATGATTTTTCATGTTCTATTCCGTGTGTTAGGTAGTTGGTGTCATTTGAATATTGTATATGATTTGAATTCAAATTGATTTGGCATTAGCATAAACTGTATTGATCCACTGATGAACTAAATGAATGAAGCGGTGATAGCCTAGTGGTTTGGGTGTCAGCCTCCTAAGCAGAGTTTCGGAGTTATGTGCGTTTAAAAAAAAATCACTCGCTTCGACGGTGAAGGAAAATATCGTGAGGAAACCTGCACGCCTGAGAGTTCTCCATAATGTTTTTAAAGGCGTGTGAAGTCTGCCAATCCGCACACGACCAGCGTGGTGGACTATGGCCAAACCGTTCTCATATTGAGTGGAGGCCCGTGCTTTTTAGTGAGCCGGTAATGGGTTGATCACGATGATGAACTAAATTAGGTTTTAAGAGTTTATCTTCTCTGAAGGAACAAAAGTTCACTTACATAAGAATATATTACTTATAACGGTGACTTTATACAATAATAATTTAAAACATGTTAAGATAACCTATGACAGTGACAGTTTCTAACTAAGCATTAAATTTTGGAAAAGATTTTTCCTCACTCACTTTTTTTTCATATGTCTTTCGGCAATTCATTTTATGGAATAATTTGTCCTAGCTCTAGTTAACTATAGTTTATGTTTGTCTCCCAAATTTTCTACTCGCGTTTTATCAAATTTCATATAATTTATAACCCATTGATTGTTCCACACCTTGGGTACAGAGGGATTAAGAAGTCATTTTTTCTACGCTGCTCTGTCTCGAGTTTCATACTCCTTTTGACAACCTTCGTGGTATAGCGTGCACGCTGTCGCATTATAACGTTGGAGGTCATGGGTTCGATTCCCGGCTCTAGTCTTGTCTGGTGGGAAGTTTCGGCCGTGGCTAGTTGTCACCCTACCGACAAAAACGTGTTGCAAAGCGGTTTAGCGTTCAGGCACAGGTCGCAATGTAATGTAGACAACGCCAATTTCTTGATCTTGATATAATATCTTAACGTCAATAATTATTTTTTTTATTACATCCGGTATTAAAACCCGAGATCTTAAAATCCGTCGTCGAACCTGTTACCTACGCTCTCATTCATATAGTTAATTTGTTATATATAACAACAAATAATTAAGTAATCACGCATGTTTTGTTCGTTTTATGTCCAACTCTTCAACGCTCGCTTCAACGGAGAACGAAAACATCGTGAGGAAACCTGCATGCCTGAAAGTTCTCCATAATGTTCTCAAAGGCGTGTGAAGTCTTTCAATCCGCACATGGTTGATATCCGTGGTGGATTATGACTAAACCCTTCTATTGAGAGGAGACCCGCGCTCTGTAGTGAGCCGAGAATGGGTTGATCATGATGAACCTAAGGTGCAAAAAGAAAAGCTTATCTATTCGGTGTTAAAAATAATTAAATAGAATATGAATATTTTCGTTAAAAATAACATATTTCGTACTCCGCCACTGCCAATGCATGGTACAAGCAAATTGTCTTTTTCACTAGCGAAGTAACGAAGATTGGTTCACAAGTGGATCTTTGTATAACGCAGAGACATTTAAACAGATTTTTTTTTTTTCAAAATCAGAAGGAGGATGTCCATTCGGCTGTATTTTTTTTAACACCGTGACACCACGGTTGATATTGAATATCGAATACCAAACGAAGGAACGTAAGGCCAATCAGCAGTCCTCGCGCGTAGCATCACCGCGTTCCAACCTGAAACCGAACACTGCCATACTTGATACTTACCGATCACGTTTCCCGCCGTTTCAGACACAAACCGCGTTAGTGCCGGCACCGACGCCAGATGGCGGTGTCACGTACCGACCACGTGACCGGAATAGCCAATCAAGAATCGAAGGGAATTTTTTTAAAACCTCTCCGTGGATTCGACGAGCTCTTTAGCAAATATAACCGGGCTGTGACTTGAATAAACGGCAATTTCGGATGTGCAGCTGAATTACGCTTGTTAAATTATATTTCTAAACGTCAGGTTTATGGAATACAGGTATATAAGCTTCCAATATGTTATCCTTATTGGCCTCATAGGAAGGCTCAGAGTCACTCAGCGATGGAGAGCTATGCTAGGAATATCTCTACGTGATCAAGAAACCAATTAGGAGTGTGAGTTTACCATACCCCTAACAGGTTAGCCCGCTACCATTCCAGACTGTATCATCACTTACCACCAGTTGAGATAGCCGTCAAGGGCTGACTTGTAGTGTATAAAAAAAACTTGCGTTTCAAAACATCAATTATGTTACAATATTGTTTCAGTTACTACTGAAACTAGCATTTTCTTTTCTATGTGTTTCTTAACTGTCTTCTATTTCTTCTTTTGTGTGGTGTACAGTAAAGTGTAATTTGACTGATGGGACGCTTCGGCCGTGGCTAGTTACCACCCTACCGACAGACACGTGTCGCCTAGCGATTTAGCGTTCCGGCACGATGTCGTGTAGAAACCAATAAAGAGTATTTACCAAACTCTAAACAGGTTAGCCCGCTACCATCTTAGACTGCATCATCACTTGCCATCAGGTGAGATACCCGTCAAGAGCTAACTTGTAGTGTATAAAAAAAAACTTGCGTTTTAAAACATCAATTGTTGCAATATTGTTTCAGTTACTACAGAAACTAGCACTTTCTTTTCTGTGTGTTTCTTAACTGTCTTCTATTTCTTCTTTTGTGTGGTGTACAGTAAAGTGTAATTTGACTGGTGGGACGCTTCGGCCGTGCCTAGTTACCACCCTACCGACAAAGACGTGTCGCCAAGTGATAAAGCGTTCCGGCACGATGTCGTGTAGAAACCAGTAAGGAGTATGGGTTTACCATACCCCTAACAGGTTAGCCCGCTACCATCTTAGATTGCATCATCACTTACCATCAAGAGCTAACTTGTAGAGGATTAAAAAAAAAACGTAGACTAAAAATAATCGGCGTAAAATTTAAAATGCAATAGATAGAATAAAGATGTAAATTCATAGACTCCCGCGATATATTCTCCCGGCGCGGGTACACGGCCGCTAGTCATGCAGATTGGCACCCGAACGGCATGGAAATTCGATGTTTTCTCAACCCGCATTACCTATTCTGGTACAGCCTTTGTTTGGTTAAGGCTCTATTTACATTGCGTACGTACCGTGTGAGGCGAAATTTGAATATATATATTTTTTATGAATATCATCTCATATTGGCGGTTTCGTATTGTAATTTCATGAAATGAACGATTCGCCCCCGTTTATAGAATATATAGACTCGTATATATATTTTATGTTTTTAATTATTTTTTTCTACAAATCAAATCATTTACTTGGCATATATTGAGCCGGTAATTTACATTTAATTTGAGTCGCTTACAATCTGCCGGGTAGGCGTGCAAAAATAATAATAATAATTGGGTAATTCACAAAACAAATGTCAAAAAATAAACTTAATAGCAATAATAATATTAATAATATGTCATTTTGTATCGAAAAATTCATTTAAATAGCGGTGATAGCCTAGTGGTTTGGGTGTCAGCCTCCTAATCAGAGGTTGGCGGTTCGAATTCGGGCACGCACCTCTAACGTTTCACAGTTATGTGTGTTTTAAAAAAATTAAAATATCACTTGCTTTAACGGTGAAGGAAAACATCGTGAGGAAACCTGCACGCCTGAGAGTTCTCCATAATGTTCTCAAAGCCGTGTGAAGTCTGCCAATCCGCACATGGCCAGCGTGGTGGACTATGGCCAAACCCTTCTCATATTGAGAGGAGACCCGTGCTCTGTAGTGAGCCGGTAATGGGTTGATCATGATGATTCATTTAAACAATAAATCACATTAATTAATCTAGTTACTAGTAGTAGGTACTAGTACCTGATATACTTTAAAATCAATTTTGTTTTCTTTTTTTCCATTATAAGTGGAGATTTACTTCTTCTTGTTTTTTTTATACCCGTCTTTGTCACAAACGTGGCTAGTTACAACCCTACCCTGTTTTTTTATACATATCTTTGTCGGTAGGGTTGTAACTAGCCACGGTCGAAGCCTCCCACCAAACCAGACTCGAGCCGGGAATCGAACCCAGAACCTCCAACTTTATAACGCGACGCCACACCATGGAGGTCGTCGTGTGCCCAAACAGCAGTGTTTGGAGCGCAACTGGAAAAAAAATGGAATTTTGCACAGGACTCGAACGTTGAGATCTCATGAGTCCCGCTGAAATTCATCGCACCCTGTTATCTTGTCTCACACTTCAGCGCAAACGTATTGCATCCTATCAATTCGCGTAACGTTACACGAAAGTTGGAATAACAAAAACAAAACAGACCGAGTAGGGCATGTAAATTTATGTCATATGAAAAAAACGCTCTCACCGAAATCCATTCTTTATCACGCACTCAGATAAAAATAATGAAATATGAACTACGAGGAGACACCCGACACGGGCGGCGCAGAAATGGCTCGGATGGAGAGAGAGAAAAAAAAAACACACACACACCATCCATCAACAAAGAAAATAACGATTCGTGCCTTAGACAAATGATTGACAGTGAATGAAAAAAAAGAAATGGGGAAAAAAAAGAAATGATTCCTTATTCAAATTTTCACGGCGTTCGATTTTTCCCTTTGTCGCGTCAACGTTCCGTTTTGTTTTCATTTGTAATTTGTCGGTTTGCTTTTACCGGAGACGTTTGGATTCTGATGAAGCGTGAGTACGTGTTTGGACGTTTCTTTTTTTGCTTTTCTTTTTATCTCTTTCATAAAGACGTTTTCTGTATCATCTGTAACATGTAAAAAGTTAAATTGAAAACTTTTTTTCCAAAAATATCACTTAACTTTTAGCAATGTCCTCGAGGCGTCCATTGTTATTGCTACGCTCGCATTTTGCGTGGACGAATCACCTTGCCACCGTTTTGATTAATAACATTTAACCCTTATTTATTTATTTATTCAAAGCGCCACTAACAGAATTATATGTAAAAAAATAAACATTTTAAAAACCTTAAGTACTAGGATATACATATAAAGCATGACTAATAACTTCAGTCGACGCTAATATGTCGCTAATAATATAATATGTAAAATTTTTAGATTACAACACAAAAATAACTTATTACAAAAGAACAGAAAAGTAACCTTGTGTTTATAACCCTTACAAACAACTTGTAAAATATATGTCTTAATTAATAAATATATCATATTGTATATATATAAAATAAAATAAAAGTATACAAAATTATTTGATTCTATGGACTTATTTCTCTTAATAATAACAAAAAATAAGTTACTAAAATATAGATTTTTGTTATCATAATTTTATACTTGGATGCAATATCAAACAGTCGCTTTAAATCTGTCAAAGGCAGAACTTGAAAACTTTAACCAGGGAGATTATGAACCCAGTGGACGTGGATAGCCAGAGGACACGAACCTGTAACCAACGGATCCAATTTGCTATAGATAAATAAAACACTGAAGCTGTGATAGCCTAGTGGTTAGGGCGTCAGCCTCCTAATCAGGGCTCGGCGGTTCGAATCCGGGCACGTACCTCTGATTTTTTGGAGTTATGTGCGTTTTTAAAGACAATTAAAATATCACTTGCTTCAAAGTTGAAGGAAAACATCGCGAGGAAACCTGCACGCCTGAGAGTTCTCCATAATGTTCTCAAAGGTGTGTGAAGTTTCCGTACATGGCCAGCATGGTGGACTATGGTCAAATCCTTCTCATATTGAGAGGAGACCTGTGCTCCGTAGTCAGCCGGTAATAGATTGATCGTGATAAAACACGCATAAATATAATCTGAAAATAAACAAAATCTCACAAGAGTAAAAACAAACAAGCATCTAACCACAGTGAAATACCACACAACATTCAAACTTAAAACAAGGTTTAACCACTGATCCCTTCAATAAAAACAAACCTCTCATCCCCATTAACCTGCATTCCGAAGATCAGCTGTACCAAAACAGGGTCGCAATTTAAACTGTGACCTTGTTAACATGTTAATTCACCCCCCTCATAATTTGCGCTTTACCGTAAAACTGATTACGTCCGCAGTAGACGATTCTGTCCCGCTCCTTCTATGCATATCGCTCTCTGTCTCTCCCATTCACGAACGTTTAATTATACGTTCGGATGGCTTTATGCAGCGAGAGTAAGTTTGATTGAACTTTCGAAGCGAAAGTGAAAAGTTCGCAGGACAGTTTTGGTGCAAATATATTCAGTAGCATCTCGATCGACTTGCTTGTATGCGAAAGTGAAAGTTTTTGTAACCGTTGGCCGATTTTAAAACTAGTTATTGATCTATTTACCAAGTATAGGTTGACTATTTAATGTTTTTACTTTAATTTTTTATTGGAGCATTTAGCTTCAGCACTGTATTACACAAAAATCACAATCAACCCATTCTACCCAATAATAACAAGTTTTGACCCAAAGTATGTATCATCATCATCATGATCAACTCATTACCGGCTCACTACAGAGCACGGGTCTCATCTCAATATGAGAAGGGTTTGGCCATAGTCCACCACGCTGGCCATGTGCGGATTGGCAGACTTCAAACGCCTTTGAGAACATTAAGGAGAACTCTTAAGCGTGCAGGTTTCCTCATGACGTTTTCCTTCACCGCTAAAGCAAGTGATATTTTAAATTGCTTAAAAAAGGCACATAACTCCAAAAAGTTATGGGTGCGTGCCCGGGTTCGAACCCCCGACCTTTGATTAGGAGGCTGACGTCCTAACCACTAGGCTATCGAAGCTATATATATGTATTACACACTAGAACACAATAGAATGCCTAAAACTATAACTGATATAATAAAATAATATTTTTAATGCAAAACGGTATATTTTAAACCGTTTTTAGATGCTTTGCTTATTTTTTGCAAGATTAATAACAATTAAAACAATAACAAAGTTAACTTACTTTTAAACCTCTCAATCTCTTCCTTTCGAATCAAATATAACGCGAAGCAACCAAGAAACAGCGGAGAAATGCATCTATAAAAAAAAGTAGGTGAAAATTACTTTTATTGATTGCATAAAGCCATCACAGCCATTACATTGGGGCACTAACTATAAAAACAATACCAAAGTTAACTTACTCTTAAACCTCTCAATCTCTTCCTTTCGAATCAAATATAACGCGAATCAACCAAGAAACGGCGAAGAAATGCATCTATAAAAAAAAAGTAGGTGAAAATTACTTTCTTTGATTGCATAAAGCCATCACAGCCATTACATTGGGGCACTAACTATAAAAACCATAACAAAGTTAACTTACTTTTAAACCTCTCAATCTCTTCCTTTCGAATCAAATATAACGCGAAACAAGCATAAAACGGCGAAGAAAAAATAGGTGAAAATTACTTACTTTGATTATATATAACCATCACAGTCATTACATTGGGGTACTAACTATAAAAACAAACCAAAGTTAACTTACTTTAAACCTCTCAATCTCTTTCTTTCAAAACAAACATAATGCGAATCAACCAAGAAATTAATCTTAAAAAAAAAAATAGGTGAAAATTACTTTCTTTGATTGCATAAAGCCATCACAGCCATTACGTTGGGGCACTTTCGTCTCCTTTCTTAAATATTCGCCGCGAGCGAATTGAGGAGCTCATTTATTCTCACTTGCGCCCTTGTCTTGGGGAATCGGCTTAATTTTAAACGCTGAAGCGGTGGCGTAGGTCAGGGCTTATTTCAATAGCGTTTAAATCGCAAACGAAAGGCACTGTGACGTCATTTTTGACCCATCTTTGTACAAGTACTGTATTTGTTTTTCCAATGAATTCTCAGCGTTCCGGCACGATGTCGTGTAGAAACCGATTAGGAGTGTGTCACCATACCATTGATTTACCACTAGACGTAGATAGAGCGCGTCATACAAAAACAAGGCGAGAATTTGTCACCAACTATACATTCCTACGTATCGGTATATCGATGTATTACAACCCGTCTAATACACTAGACATCTGGCCGTTATATTATCTATAGCGTCGCGTTGTGCTTTGTTATTCATTCGGATTATACGACTCGAGTGTTAGAATGGGTGACTTTCGTATAGCCTTGTCACACACTGGGGGAAAGGAGTGCACGCGTCGCTATTTGTGCACTACTTTTCCGTCCCATTTTTTGAGCGTTAATGTTCGATCTACGGCTAGTGGTATATCAATGCACCACACCCCTAACAGGTTAGACCGCTATCACCTTCTAAGGTGGTAGCGGTCTAACCGCATCGTCACTTACCATCAGGTGAGATGACGTCAAGGGCTAACTTGTATAACTAGGTTTAATACTCAATTATCATATTATTAAATGGCGTCTAACTTCAGTTCTATTAAGATTTCGATATAACACATAACAGCAGCTTGTTCTCTGTATCAACTCACTTCAAAAGAACAAACAATGAATTATCAATCAATCATAATCTTTATTCAAATCGTCCTTTAAGGCAGGCACTTTTGACGCGTCAATAATTTACATAGTAGCGAGTTAATGGTGATAACTACATTCGTAAACTTGCTTACTTTACTTTTCTCGCTTGTGAAGTCAACATCTCCTGAGGATGATCCGGTGTCAGGTCGGGTTCTAGTGGAAGATTTTGTGTGGTGTTATATTAATAATATAGCAAATTATACTTGCTGTTTATTGTTTATAATGGACTTCCGCAAAGTAACGCCTGCTTCTATTCATTACATTCGTAAACTTAAAACTAAAGCTATGAGGGTTCCAAACGCGGTGTGATCTAAGAAGCCCACAACAAACTTATCCTTAGAATTACACGCAATGGTATCGCTTAGTGAATAAGTAGGTACTTATAAAGAAAACATTCGCTATATATAACATATAAACATGTTTCCAACCGCGTCATCTCTAAAAGTGACCTCATTAAAAAGTTAAGGGTAACGCATGCCAAATTATTCAGTAATATTATACTTTCATGTTTCTATTTTTATAGCAGTTAAAAGCTTGCGATTTGGGTCATCATCATCATCATCATCAGTAATCTCATCGAGTTACGGAAAGCCAATTTACCAATATCCCATTCTTTGTCTGACCCGGATATCGTACCAAGTACCTGTAGTATTTTTTTTTCTACACTCTACAAGTTGGCCCTTGACAGCTATATCACCTGGTGGTAAGTGACGATGCAGTCTAGGATGGTAGCGGGCTAACCTATTAGGGGTATGGTAAACCTACACTCCTAATTGGTTTCTACGCAATATCGTGCCGGAACGCTACAACACGTCGTTGTCGGTAGGGCGGTAATTAGCCACGACCGAAACCTCCCACCAGACCAAAAATCGTAATTTAACCTGCTGACCAGATGAGGCAGCTTTGCAAAGAACTAAGATATTTTATTAATAATATCAGGTTCTGAAGAGGCCATTTATAGATACGTTTACGTCACCATAGTTAAGTTTTACTTCGTTTATCGAGAATGTGAGAAAAATTATTTATATACTGTTTATATTAATTCGTTATTTTTGTATATTTGTATCACGCAAATATATAATGTAATTTTTTAACGTTATTTGATCATGTTAGTGAATTGTTTTTGTTTAAAAAACGTTTGCTAACTGGTGCAAAACGTACCTACAAGGATTGCCTATATTTTCCTTCCTCTAAAAATCCAATATTTTACTTGCAGAGTTTGTAGCGATAAAATTATTTTCAACTACATAGAGGCCTTAAGAGTGGTTTGAATGAGTTTTTAATTTAACGTCTTTAATGCGGACGAAGTTGCGGATCATTGCTAGTTCAGTAATATATATGTCACAAATAAGCAACACACACCACGTTACACGTGCTTCTTGGTAAATCTCTCACAGTGGAACGAGATGGGACAGGGAGGCATCCTACCCCAAAAGGGGAAAGGGTGGCAGGGTGGGCCCTCACCTATAGAATGTCTCTGCGAGGCCCCTTTGAAGAAGGAAGGGTTACCTTGGGAGCGGAATAGAAAATAGTACATAATAAAAATTCAAAATATACCCCATTCTTCGGAGCCTCCAATTTTCCTGAATACCCGAAGGGTTGTTTCGTTTGAATATCTTTTTTTTTTGATGTTCCACCTTTAGTAATCACGTAGCGTTTCGGCACGTGAGACGAATTGCCGTGTGTCATCGTAATGAATCAATCGTTACAGCAATGTATTCAATTACAGTTTCATAAGCATCATTAGCTTAATTAACGCCTCACAGTTCGAGCGCTTCTCTAGAGGACTATTCTACTCTTATAGATAAATTAAACGTAAAATTATTGACATCGCTTATAAAAGTACTAATTGACATTTGTAATTATCAATCTTGGACTTGAATGTTTTAAATTTATTATATTATGTGATTTAGTTTTCTGATTAATTTTCGACCGATCTTTTATTGTTTTTTTTTTATATTTTTATCATTGTAAGTATACTGTATATCGACTCAAACAAACGACTCAAGATGTTTCTTACTTTGAATCTAATTGTGAACGTTGTGAAAACCTGTAAAAAGCTAAACATTCACATTAGCGCACAACGTTAGAAAATGGTTATGAAAAAATGTATTAGCTCTTAGTTTTCCGTAATAAACAAATAAATAGGGGAGGATATAACGCTTCGGCCTACGTGAAGTCAGTAACCAAATTAATGTAGTTATCGAATCTGCATGAATTACCCTTACACGTCGTGTTTAATCTTTATTAAAATCTCGCAGTACGAGTTGATAGTGGTTAGGTCGTCAGCCTCCTAATCAGAGGTCGGCGGTTCGAATCTGGGCACGCACCTCTAACCTTTCGGAGCTATGTGCGTTTTAAAAAATATTAAAATATCGCTTGCTTCAACGGTGAAGGAAAACATCGTGAGGAAACCTGCACGCCTGAGAGTTCTCCATAATATTCTCAAAGGCGTGTGAAGTCTGCCAATCCGCACATGGCAAGCGTGGACCATGGCCAAACCCTTCTCATATTGAGAGGAGACCCGTGCTCTGTAGTGAGCCGGTAATGGGTTGATCATGATGATGATATGTTGCAAACGTACTGTACTACGTGTGACTTTCAACAATCTGCCACCAACCAAACGAAATCACTCAACTGTTAAATCCTCAATGCTAAAAAAAGTCGTCATTTCATTTGGTACTTATCTTTGATCATGATGATGATGAGTTCGAGTTGAATACAAACACAACAATTCTGGTAAAATAATAACTATATATTTCAATAATAAATGAAGTTATCATTTAAAATAATTTCCTCATCATACGGTTTAAATGGTTTATACGAGCTATCAAAAAACCTTATTTTACTATTTTACTTTAATAATACACTTTGCGGCTTAAACAATAAAAAACATCTATTTAGTTTTGAAATATACAAATAAAAATGGTAAGATAGATAGCTTACTAGCGATCGCCTGCATTTTTGGCAATAATTCAAAACAGAATTAAAAATGAAAGGATTATCTAATCTGTGACATTCCATATATACGAGATTCGTAGATTCGTGCCAAATTTCATGATTGTAGAAGAGTATACAATTGACTTTCATTGCAGACAGTCATGACTGAATGACTATGAAAATACGCGTTAAAACTCTGTATCTTTTTATAAACCTACCTCTTTTAACTACTAGAATATTCTATAATATCAAGTTGAGCATTCAGGCTAATTTTAACTGGTTAAATCACATAGTTACTTAGAAAATTGCTGATAAACTTATGAATGCTTTTTTTTGGACTGTCTAGCAGCTGTACAAACCCTATTGGTTGCCACAGCGTAACCGGGCTGTTTGGCGAGCTTCGGAAAGAAGCTCTGCCAGAAGAAAATTTTAGCCCTAGGGCTCGAAGAAACTAAGGGAACGACTGCTTAAGGGCGCCTCCTGTGAGGCCGAACCTCGGCTTAGGCGACGTTTGGGATAACGGGGGGGTCCGACGGTGAGTGGTCTGTACGTCTCCAAGGCCGTGGATGGAGCCCACGTCCGGATGACGTAAGATAGGGGGGACCTCGTCTTCGCCGGCGAAGACGGTGTGTAGCGTATGATTGTGTGGTAGGTGGTATGAGTATGTTGTCGGTAGTCATCTGATCGTCAGGGTCTTGAAGGATATGTTTAGGTCTCCTCTTTCGGAGAGGAGCGCTTAGGTCGGGAGAGTAAAAAGAAGCTGCCACTACGAGTGTCAGATTGAGGCCGTCCTAACCGCTAGGCTATCAAAGCTTGGTAGGTAGCCTTCTCCTATATGCGATACAAAAATACACATGCTCGTATTGAATCCCGGGAATTCACCATTCCCTAACAAACGGAATAAGGAAATTGTGGTTTGATCTAACATCCTGCGTCAGGTACGGACATAGAAAAGAAATTCCATTTCCAAACGAAAAATCCATTCAATACAATATATCACACGGGTTCTAAGCCCGTTAGGAATAGAGGAGGACGGCCTGTATCGAACCTGTGCGCCAGACAGGGACGCAGGCGAATGTCCCTGCGAAATGGAACGTAAGAAGATTGAATAGAAATCACACTGATGTTGTACGAGTTACCTTTACGCACACTACAGAGCGCCAGTTGTTAAGGGGGAAACGTCGGAGATATTCAGCTACGGCGATCCTATTTTGTATTGCGAAAAAATCTATTTTACTTCACGTATACTTACGTTACGTTGACGTAATTCCAAAGATATTAAAACAAACAAAACTAAACAGTAATCATCATCATTATCAACCCATTGCCGGCTCACAGAGCACGGGTCTCCTCTCAATATGAGAAGGGTTTGGTTAGTCCGCCACGCTGGCCATGTGCGGATTGGCAGATTTCACACGCCTTTGAGAACATTATGGAGAACTCTCAGGTGTGCAGGTTTCCTCGCGATGTTTTCCTGCACCGTTGAAGCATCTGATTTTAATTGCTTAAAAACGCACATAACTCTGAAAAGTTAGAGGTGCGTGCCCAAGTTCGAACCCCCGATCTCTGATTAGGTAAGCCACTAGGCTACCTACCTAGCCACTAGGCTATCATAGCTTTCGTTTCATCATGTCATAGCTTTCAGTCTTTTATATATATGGAAAAATTGGACGGATCTTTAGAATTTCTCACCACTTCTGCAGACTCTCTTGGCGTAAAGTACTTCATATACTAAGTAGCCCTTGACGGCAATCTCACCTGATGGTTAGTGATAATGCAGTCTAAGATGGTAGCGGGCTAACCTATTAGGAGTATGGGTTTACCATTGGCTAATTTTGAAAATAATTGGTGTTGGTTGTGTTGTGGACATCATAGTTTTGGTGTCGTTTGTGTAGTGGCTAGTTTTTTGAACGGTTTTGAAGGTATTGATTTGGGAAAGGTTTCAGTGAGCTGCGTCCGCCCAGTGCGAAGATTCCCGCCCATTTTCTCTAACTTCAATTCTCCATTGCTATAAACTTGACATTGGCTAATCATTGTAAAGCCATGAAAAGAGAAAAAAAAAGTAAAAGATAGAGACGTCCCTTAAGACCCGTGAGTGTGTGCGTCTAAGTATACAAATACATGCAAAATTTCAGATCAGCCGTAAAGAAATCACACGCCCACATACAATGCGAAAGGCTTAGATCACGCACACATGTGTATTAGCACCATGTACGTACAGGAAATCTTGTAGCCAGAGAGGTAATGGAACAGTTCAATGTTAGTTATTTTTTATAAGATACGGGCTATCCTAGTTTGGAGGCCAGGTTAGTTTAAGAATCAGTGTCATCATCATCATCATGAACAACCCATTACCGGCTCACTACAGAGCTCGGGTCTCCTCTCAATATAAGTAGGGTTTGGCCATAGTCCACCACGCTGGCCATGTGCGGATTGGCAGACTTCACACGCCTTTGAGAACATTATGGAGAACTCTCAGGCGTGTAGGTTTCCGCACGATGTTTTCCTTCACCGTTGAAGCGATATTTTAATTTTTTTTTTTAAAACGCACAGAACTCCGAAAAGTTATATGTATATAAGTTATTTCAAGTAAACCATAGTTGTCAAGCTATGATATTCTAGTGGTTTGGATGTCAGCATCATAATCACTGGTCGGGGGTTCGAACCCGGGTACACACATCTAACTTTTCGGAGTTATGTGCGTTTTTATGCAATTCAAATATCACTTGCTTCAATATCGTGCGGAAACCTGCACACCTGGGAGTTCTCCATAATGTTCTCAAAGGCGTGTAAAGTCTGCCAATCCGCACATGGCCAGCGTGGTTGACTATGACCAAACCCTTCTCATATTGGGTGGAGACCCGTGCTCTGTAGTGAGCCGGTGATGGGTTGATCGTGATAATAGTTGTCAAGTACATCGTGAAAATTTCCCGCGGGCTCGCGCGTTTGTTTCCTCTCGCCTGTGACGTAGTGCCCTTGGGTGACGCACACATGCGCAATTTTATTTTCTTGAATTCGTTATTTGTGAAATTTTGAATAATGCATTTCGCTGGGGAGCGCGGACGACTTATTTATTTTGATAAATGTTTAATACTATATCGAAGTGTTACTCAACTACACTTTCATGGAGTTCTTGCGAGGCTTCCTTGCTGTGCTAGGTTTTTTTTATATACACTAAAAGTTGAGTTGGGTTGGGTTTAGTATCACCGTAGTTAGGATTGCAGTTAAATAAAAATCAAAATTATCATTAAAAAATAAAATATAATTTGCTTCAACGGTGAAGGAAAACATCGTGAGGAAACCTGCACGCCTGTGGGTTCTCCATAATGTCCTCAAAGGCGTGTGAAGTCTGCCAATCTGCACATGGCCAGCCTGGTGGACTATGGCCAAACCCTTCTCATATTGAGAGGAGACCCGTGCTCTGTAGTGAGCCGGTAATGGGTTGATCATAATAATAATAAAATAAATTACAAGCATCAATGAATCGTTCATATCACATTTTCCAACATTTTGATTCATGAAGTGATTGATGGTGGTCACTAAAGCTAAGAGGGTTCCAATCGCGCCCAGGTCTTAGAAGAAACCCACAACAAGTTTAGTCGGTTTTTTTTTGTTATCACCATCTCACAAAATAGAAGAAACAGTGCGAGTAGGTACTATGTGTATTTTTCTATAAGCTTTAATTTTATAAAAACTTTGAACTTATTGATAGACATCTCCAAGATATCATAGGTATATTAAGTAGCCACGTTCGAAGTTAACTACCATAAGTCATAACTAGAATTATATATTCACAGGTCCGCTGTTCTGGATAACTCGTAAAGTATACCTACAGATAACTTAACCGCGTCTAAACATAACACTATCCACTATTTAGCATTGCCTAACCACATCGCCATAAATCCATGGAGTGCTCATAGCTACTGTTAAGCCATAAAAGACATAATATATTTCGCCACCAGTAATGGCTTTTTATGAAGGCACTGCACGGAAGTCCGCGGTTAAGCGCTAACGGTCGACCATTCTGATTGTGTGAGAGATCCTTTACTGTATCCAAGTGCTTGTGCAAGTTACTCGTCTATAATCTCCGTCTGGAACTTCCTAACGTATCATTCGTCCGTTCGTTCATTAGTTTTTTGGAAAACATGTGATACCTTATGTCATTCATTAAAACATACAATAAAAAAATATATAAGAATAACATTACAAAGACTTACCTACTACCTATTGCATCATTCACGAAACTACACTAACATGAAGATCTGTTATTATACCTAGTATTTAGTCAACATTATTCTTAATTTTATTTTTATCATCATCACCATATTTAAGGTCTCACTACTGAGTATTAACCTGTTAAAGAATATTACCTCCAATGATAGCATTAACGGTAATATACCCTATTGGAGTAAGATTACTACCTCATGCCGTTCAGCAAGTTCTCACTAATAACTCTCTAACACTCTAACTTTAAATCCCTCTCTCCTATGGAGAGGACCTCTCCCTAGGAGAGAGGGATTGTTTTTTTTAATCCACTACAAGTTAGCAACCTTGACGGCAATCTCATCCGATAAGTGATAATTCAGAGAAAGTTGGTAATGAGCTATGACGAACCCATACCATCCTAATTGGTTTCGACACCCAGTGATTTATTATTATTACGACATAATGTCGTAACGCTAAATCACTGGGTGACACGACCGACCAGCCAGAGAAAATTCTGAAACGAAAAATTTCTCAATCGTTATATTCTCAATTGTGGACTTCTCACTTATAATATGTGCCCACCACTGGAACATTTATAGCTTAACTATGATAGTGGTGATGTAAAAGTATATAGTCATTAAATAACATCACTCTAATGAGTTACTCAATTGAAATTAAAAAATAACACCATGTGAATAAAATACACCATTGATAGTCTTTTAATTCAATTTACGATAACCTCACCACTGTTTCAATAGAAGTTTTAAATTCACGTTAAAAACTCAACTGAAATTAAAGAATAAAACTATGTGAATAAAATACATTATCGAATAGTCTTTTACTTAAATTTACGATAACCTCACTGGTTCAATAGAAGTTTTAAGTTCACGTAAAATAAACGTAAGCAGGTATTTCCTTTGTAGTTACATTTACGTTAACCTCACTGGCTCAATAGAAGTTTTAAGTTCACTTAAAATAAACGTAAGCAGGTATTTCCTTTGTAGTTACATTTACGATAACCTCACTGGCTCAATAGAAGTTTTAAGTTCACGTAAAATAAGCTTAAGATATTTCCGTTGAAGAGCTTCAAGCAAGTATACCCTGCACTGGACGAGGCACCGGGTTGTGTTGTGCCGTGTTCAGTACCATTTAGGTGCCTTCATGTGATATGTAAATGAGGCATACTCGGAGATTTGTGGCATCGTGTGTTGCAACAGTTTTACGTGTAATTGTAAGTGAGCATGCTTTGCTGATACCGTATTATAATAACATGCCGGATGGGTGGTACCACCGCGATCGACACCAACTTATCAACAGGTATATATTTTGCACCACCTTCCTCTTTCCGTATTACTATATCTTCTACATATTTGGTTGCCTGGAAGAGATCGCTATGTAGCGATAAGGCCGCCAAATTGTATACTACTGTGTCTGTTATTTTCTGTCTTTTATGTTTTATTTTTCCTTTTTCATGGTGTACAATAAAAATGTGTAAATAAAATATATAAATAAATGCCGTTAACTTCCAAATACGTGAACGGCATAAGGTTATCTTATTCCAATACACTATACCTTCAATGAGAGAAGAGGTTAATTAATACTCAGTAGTCAAGTCTTAACATGGTGAAAACGTTGAGAATATTTAAGTGATAAAAATAGAGTTTAATACGTTACTAAATAGTTACGTTAATAGTAGTGGAATAAAAAAACCAAAAATATTAAACAAGTGTTTCTATCAAACAATTTCCTATTCCTAAAAAATTGTTCCGAGTCGTCAAAACCGTTGTGTAAACTTATCAACTAATCTTTGAATCAAGAATCGTTCGGTTGAATACAATCATCATGATCAACCCATTACCGGCTCACTACAGCACGAGGTCTCCTCTCAATATGAGAAGGGTTTGGCCATAGTCCACCACGCTGGTCATGTGCAGATTTGCAGACTTCACACGACTTTGAGAACATTATGGAGAACTCTCAGGGGTGCAGGTTTCCTCACGATGTTTTCCTTCACCGTTGAAGCAAGTGATATTTTAATTTTTTTAAAACGGACATAACTCCGAAAAGTTAGAGGTGCGTGCCCGGATTCGAACCGCCGACCTCTGATTAGGAGGCTGACGCCTTAACCACTAGGCTATCACCGCTTAAAAACGTATATATCTACGAAAAGTTAGAGGTGCGTGCCCCCGTTCGAACCCGCGATTAGGAAGCGGACGTCCTTACCACTAGGCTATCACAGCTATTAGGTACTTTGCGTATGCCTGTCTCAAATCAATTATTCGAATTCGTATTGTAAATCTGCTTATCAAATGATTCGGTTTTGGGTTTTGTAAGCAGCGATTTGGGTTGTATCTTCGATCGTCTGGACGGGATATCCGCCTCATATCTAACTCCCCTCCCCTCTTGTAGTACGGGGGTACGAATGTATTCCGTATAAACAGGATTTTGATCTCAAGCCAAGTTTTAGCTTTACATTTTTGTTTTGTCTCGACGTTGACAGGTTTATGTTCGATCTGAGATTTTACTTGACGATAGCCTTTCGATCAAGTGCGCCAGGTTCTGGATTCAACTCATGGTTTCGGCAACATTTTGACAGATAGTAGAAAAACAACTAGTTTTTATTTCGTGACAATTAGTTGTTAGGAATACATATATAACTTAAAATAAAACTTATATTAACCTAAAACTAAAAATCTTAAAAAAATAAATAAATATTTAACATCATAACTAAAATATATTATTAAAAGGAGTCCCTTTAGGCAAGGTTCCGTAAATACTGGCAGCGTTCCCCCTTTGAATAGCTAGACTAATTCTTTGTCCGAGGTAGCTCGCAGCTCTTCGGTCCCCCAGTCCAAGGGTCTCGGCACCGAATGGGACAAAATCATATTCGGAGCCTAGACCCCTGTATTAGCATGCTTTAGCTTTTTCAGCCGCTTCATAAGCCGCACCAACTCTGTTGTTGGTTCCATGTAGATGGGAAGGGGCCAGCGTGTCTGTACAGGTTGCATCCCATACTAGCACCCGGCCCATCTTCCATGGAATCAAACTCATACCGTCCGGTCTCTTGTCATCGTCTCTTGCAATACCAGTCGGAAAAATAAAGTTTCTATGCCTAATTAGTAACAGAAAAACAAGGTTTTTAATTTTTGTTTTTTTTTTTTTGGTGCTTATATATATTTATATATATGTATATATTAATAAGCTGTGATAGGCTAGTGGTTAGATTAGGTCGTCTGGCTACTACTGACAACATACTCGTACCACCTACCACACAATCATACGCTACACACCGTTTTGGGCGACGAGGTCCCCGCTATCTTACGTCATCCGGACGAGGGCTCCATCCACGGCCTCGGAGACGTACGGACCGCTCACCGTCCGACCCCCCCGTTATCCCAAATGTCGCCTAAACCGGTAGGTTCGGCCTCAAAGGAGGCGCCCTTAGGCAGTCGTTCCCTTAGTTTCTTCGAGCCCTAGGGCTAAAAATTTCTTCTAACCGGTTACGCTGTGGCAACCAATAGGGTTAGTACAGCTAATAGACAGTCCGAAAAAAAAAAGTTTCCTATAAGGATCACAACGATCAAATCACATATAGTTATTATTAACTATTATTGATAAAAGCATCTATCTGTATTCTGCACTGACAATAATCAATTACGTGCCATTTTTTTTTGCCATGCCCAAGCATAGTCCGGTTAATTCCCTGCTATGTGGCTCTGAAACCAGACATCCCCTCATTCTCGCCAATGCGTCAGTACTGCCATCTCTGAAACTGTCCAATGCTATAATATCAATAATATATATTTTTTTTTTACACACTACAAATTAGCCCTTGACGGCTATCTCACCTGGTGGTAAGTGATGATGCAGTCTAGGATGGAAATGGACTAACCTGTTATGAGTATGGTAAACCCACACTCCTAATTGGTTTCTACGCGACATCGTGCCGGAACGCTTAATCGCTTTGTCGGTAGGGTGGTAACTAGTTACCGACGGCCGATTCCCGGCTCGAGTCTGCTCTGTTGGAAATCGAACCCAGGACCTTCAACCTTATAATGCGACAGCGCGCGCACTGCGCCACGGAGGTCCTCGTCCAAGCCGATAACATTTTTTTGTTTTATTTTATAAAATAAAGCAACTTGTGCGTGCATACATCGAATAAAATGAATTGGGGAAACAAAATAACATTCATGGTAACGTTGTAGTTAAAAGGAAAGGACAATTCCCTATTTTACGGCCCTGCTGTTAAAGCTAAGCGGGAATCAAATGCGCGACAGTAAAATGTATATAAAAGGTATCACTGCAAGCTGTAAACATTCGAACATAACCTTACGGCGACCAATAAGAAAACCTATCTGCACTTAAACTGGTGACACATACAGACGGAGCATTGGAACACACAAATAATAATATAAAAATCACAGTAATCTTTAATTTAGACCAAAGTGTTATTTTACACCAATAAACACAACAAAATCGATTTTTTTTTACAATAATCGTAGCATGCTAGTAACAAATTTAAAATAAAATAAAATCATTTATTAAGAAGATATAAAGATGACAACAGATGATAAACTATTTTATCGTCCGGTATTATTTTATTTTATCTACCAATAAATAACTAGGAGGTTTTATTCATCAATCTACTATAGATGATACTCAAAAAAATCTCAAATTAAGTTGTCACAATAAGTGAGGTAATGTTTTTTTTAATTTAATATTTAATAAAATATGACCAAAAGACGTCGGTATTTCTATAAGCAATCGGTTTCAAGCAATATTGTATATTTTAGCTTTTCATGCTAAAGCTAAATAAATTGCGTTAGTTTAACTTTTTCAGTGGCAAGCCGTTATCATTCAAATACAAACTTTATCCAATCAATTGACCGCTATTTAACTCATATTAAAACAACAAAACAGAGGGAAAATCCTGTAGGTATGCTAAAGAAATCTTTACTTTATTGCACAGTGTGTCGTAATATTCTATAAAAAGTTTTGTCAATTATGTGCCTTTTTTACGACCATCCATTATCAAAATACACATTTATACATGCCTTATTAGAGGTACACTATAATTCAGACTCAGAACTTCTTTGCGCAATTTGAAAACTATCTGTCTATTTGTGATTTCTTAGTCTATGGTTGTACAGTATAGCGCCGTGTGCCAAGTTTGTAAAATTTATTATTTCCTAGTACCGTGTATTTACACGAGGCTCGTAAAAATACTATCACTTGAACGCATTACTAAAATCAATGGTGTTTGTGCGATAAATTTTATTAAATCCCTCTTTTCATGGTGAAAAAACAAGAAAAAAATCGTTGTTTTTGCACACTTTATTATAAGTGCAATAAAAATTTTTTTCAAGCAACTTTCACTCCATTATAGGTTTCAATTAACAAATAACCTTTTTTTTTTACTTTAACAAACAGGTTTTTTGTTTTTGTGTAATTTAAAATTCTTTCCTTCCAATTGTATTTCTAGTTTGTCTTGCTAATCTGTTTTAATCTTTTGATTTTCTTTACTTTAACAAACAGGAATTTTGTTTTTGTGAATTTTAAAATTTTTTCCTGCCAATTTTTTTCTAGTTTCTCATTATCTTGCTAGTCTGTTTTTGATTCGTGTCCCAATTTTTTTTTAATTCGTATTATAGCAGAACTTTACTACGTTTCCTAATTCAAAGCTTGACTTTAAACATGAAAGAAGTAGATGTTATCACTAGCGATTTAGACCACACCTATTTCAGTGAATGCCAGTAAGTAATGTAAGCAGTATTACCATTAAAAGATGCTTGTAACCATTTAGCTAAGCGGTCTTGGCCATTGTAAACTCACAATAAGCTGGTGTAACTATTTGCACCTATGATGACTTGACACAAACTTTCTTACTATTAAGCCGCTTAAAGTCAATCGCCTCCTCGTTACAGACCATAAGCCTGCCTAAAGGGACTCCTTTTAATAATATATTTTAGTTATGATATTAAATATTTATTTATTTTTTAAGATTTTTAGTTTTAGGTTAATCTAAGTTTTATTTTAAGTTATATATGTATTCCTAACAACTAATTGCCTAATTAATCATTAAATAAACGCTAGATATACTCTTAGAGAGTATCTATTTAAATATTCAATATATTACTTAAACAATCGTTTTATCAGCAATAATTTATTATTTATAATAAGATTTTAAACTTAAATGAATCTTTCTCTTTCACTTTACAATTCTTCAGTCAATCGAATTACTCCTGGAAATGAAAAGACAATTAAACTTTTGTTCTTATTTTTTAATTCACTACATGTGAGCCGGTAATCTCACCTGATGGTAAGTGATGATGCAATCTAAAATGGTAGCTGGCTAACTTGTTAAGGGCATGGTAGAACCTTACTCCTAATTGGTTTCTACGCGACATCGTACCGAAACGCTAAATCCCTGACTAAGTAGCTGAATATGCACTAGAGAATTAAGTTTTTTTTTTCGGACTGTCTATTAGCTGTGCTAACCCTATTGGTTGACACAGCGTAACCGGGCTGTTTGGCGAGCTTCGGAAAGAAGCTCTGCCAGAAGAAATTTTGATCCCTAGGGTTGGTTTGAAACTAAGGGAACGTCTGCCTAAGGGCGCCTCCTGTGAGGCCGAACCTCGGCTTAGGCGACGTTTGGGATAACGGGGGGGTCGGACGGTGAGAAAGAATTGACTGAAATGCTACTGTATCAATGTGAATCAACTACCCACACTGACTCCCCAGTTTACTAAACCATTTTGAACGTGTCTACGGTAACTGTTTGAGTCTAGACTAAATTGGTATTTGAGAAAATTTACTCTTAGCCCAATAACTTAAGAGGGTTTCAACAAATAAGTTTCACCCCCAATCTGTTAATGGGATAAACCGTTTGGTACTTACGTATTGTGTTTTTCTTTATGGTAACGCTTAGGAAATAATGTGTAGTTAGCAGTGAAATACTGATGTAGCTATGGATTATCTTTAGAGGGCACTATGGAAAATTAGTCCTTAGTAAAAACAAATATCCCGGAATCTTATCTTATACTAGCTGGTGCCCGCGACTTCGTCCGCGTGGCATAAGTTTTTAAAATTCAGTCAGAATAAGTTGTAAAAATGCCAACGGGAACTCTCCTATGTCACTCTCCAGGTCCTTAACTATAATTTCAAAAATCACGTCGATCCATTGCTCTGTTGAGACGTGATTGAAGGGCAAACCAACATACCAACTCACATTCGCATTTATAATATTACTATGATTTTGTATGGATAGTAAGGAGTACAAAGTATTCCAATGGATTCAAAGAAGTAAAACTTTATAAGATTTTCAACCAACATGAACCCCGGTATTAACCTCTTTGCGGCGGATTTTCACAAATTATTAGCGGATGTCTACGCCTAAGCAGGGCCTAACTTCCAAATTCCTTCTCATACTTTGTGTTTCCACTTTCATTGTGTGATTTTGCAAAAGAGCTCATACCTACATGTCATAGTTACTGAAAAGTAATGCTCTAATTGCCGATTTTCATTTCTCTAATTCCAAAAACTCAGAACTTACATGTACCCTTCCAACCCCTCTTACCCCTTTTGGGGTGGATTTTTGTAATATTGCGTTTATACAGGTTTTTATTATTTAAATCAAATAACCTAAATACCAATTTTCATGTCCCTAGCTTCAAAAACTTAGAATCCTCATATAAACTTCCAACCCTCATTTTACCCTCTTTGGGGTAGATTTTCGTAACATTGATTAAACAGATCTTTATTATTTATAATTAACAACTTAGTTCCCAACTTTCATGTCTCTAACTTCAAAAATATCGGACTTTCATATAAACTTCCTACCCTCATTTTACCCTCTTTGGGGTAGATTTTCGTAACATTGATTAAACAGATCTTTATTATTTATAATTAACAACTTAGTTCCCAACTTTCATGTCTCTAACTTCAAAAATATAGGACTTTCATACAAACTTCCAACCCCCATTTCTACCCCTTAAGGGTGGATTTTTGTAATATTGCGTATACAGATTTTTATTATTTAAAACAAATTACCTAAATGCCAATTTTTATGTCCCTAACTTTGAAAACTTAGAATCCTCATGAAAACTTCCTACCCCCATTTCACCCCTCTTGGAGTAGATTTTCGCATTATTGATCATACAGATCTTTATTATTTATAATAAACAACTTAGTTGCCAACTTTCATGTCTCTAACTTCAAAAATATAAGACTTTCATACAAACTTCCAACCCCCATTTCTACCCCTTAGGGGTGGATTTTTGTAATATTGCGTATACAGGTTTTTATAATTTAAAACAAATAACCTAAATGTCAATTTTCATGTCCCTAACTTCGAAAACATAGAATCCTCATGAAAACGCCCCACCCCCATTTCACCCCCCCGGGGGTATATTTTCGTAACATTGATTATACATATCTTTATCATTTATAATTAACAACTTAGTTCCCAACTTTCATGTCTCTAACTTCAAAAATATAGGACTTTCATACAAACTTCCAACCCCCATTTCTACCCCTTAAGGGTGGATTTTTGTAATATTGCGTATACAGATTTTTATTATTTAAAACAAATTACCTAAATGCCAATTTTTATGTCCCTAACTTTGAAAACTTAGAATCCTCATGAAAACTTCCTACCCCCATTTCACCCCTCTTGGAGTAGATTTTCGCATTATTGATCATACAGATCTTTATTATTTATAATAAACAACTTAGTTGCCAACTTTCATGTCTCTAACTTCAAAAATATAAGACTTTCATACAAACTTCCAACCCCCATTTCTACCCCTTAGGGGTGGATTTTTGTAATATTGCGTATACAGGTTTTTATAATTTAAAACAAATAACCTAAATGTCAATTTTCATGTCCCTAACTTCGAAAACATAGAATCCTCATGAAAACGCCCCACCCCCATTTCACCCCCCCGGGGGTATATTTTCGTAACATTGATTATACATATCTTTATCATTTATAATAAAAAACTTAGTTTCCAATTTTCATGTCTCTAACTTTAAAAATAAAGGACTTTCATACAAACTTCCAACCCCCTTTTCAACCCTTTAGGGGTGGATTTTCTCAAAACCGGTTCTTAGCTGACCTCTACTTCATAAAAGAAATCTACCTTCCAAATTTGAAGTTCGTTCGTTCTATAGTTCCTGAGATATCGTGATCATCAGTCAGTCAGTCAGTCAGTGGTATTTCGCTTTTATATATATAGATAATAGAGTGAGAGTTTGTTATTTAATTTGCCCTTCGGGTTATTACGCAGCAACTGAGCAATAATTAACTTTTTTTTTTTTTATCCACTACAAGATCGCCCTTGACGGCAATCTCACCTTATGGTAAGTGATGATGCAGTCTAAGATGGTAGCGGGCTAAACTGTTAGGGGTATGGTAAATCCACACTCCTAATTGGTTTCTACACGACATCGTGCCGGAACGCCAAATCGCTTGGCGACACATCTTTATCGGTAGGGTGGTAACTAGCCACGGCCGCAGCCTCCCACCAGACATAATTGATTTTATGTACTTATGAGCTGTGATAGCCTAGTGATTGGGACGTCCGCTTACTAATCAGAGGTCTGGGGTTCGCACTTCTAACTTTTCGGAGTTATGTGCGTTTTTAAGCATTTTTATTTATTTATTTATTATTAATATAAAAGGAATATAATTAATTATACCATAAAGGCACCGAAAAAACCAAAGAAGTTTGTCCTCGGTGCTAATCTGTAACTTAACAGCTTAAAACTACAGGAATTAAAATATCACTTGCTTCAACGGTGAAGGAATACATCGTGAGGAAACCTGCATGTCTGAGAGTTTTCCATAATATTCTCAAAGGCATGTGAAGTCTGCCAATCCGCACATGGCCAGCGTGGTGGACTGTGGCCAAACCTTTCTCACATTGAGCGATGGCGCGTGCTCTGTAGTGAGCCGGCAATGAGACTTCTTTCCCCATGCTTCATAGCTTATCTAAACTTACAGCTGGTGACTTGAAGACGCACGCAGAATAATTTTTACAACCGAGAAACCGAGAGTTCCATAGAATTTTTTCAGAAACGAAAAAATAAAACACCGGGCGAAGTCGCGTGCAACACAACGTAAACGATATTTAAATAAATAATTTGAATATTAATACCGCGAATAGGGTGGACAAAACCGCAGACATCTGCAAGTTAATGTTAATTTATGCAGATATAAAGTCTTGTCTATTCACCTAACGCGCGGCGAACACCGCACTCCATAAATATCATAGACAAGGCAACGTGTGAAGCTTCCGTAAGGATATTCATTACTTATCAATAACTAGCCATGCACCTGACTTCGTACAAATGCTGTCACGGAAGGTATTTTTCTGTCATGGTTTAATCCTCATGGATACCTCTACGCCACGGGAAGGCACAGAGCTTATGTCAGACTCCCATGACTAAAACCCCTAAATTAAAATTCAAATAATCTTTATTCAAATAGTCCTTAAAAAGGCACTTTTGACGCGTCAATAATTCACATAGTAGTGATTTGATGGTGATAACTACATTCGTAAACTTAAAACTAAAGCTATGAGGGTTCCAAACGCGCCCTGGTCTAAGAGAAGCCCACAACAAACTTAGCCGGGTTATGTGTTTTGTAATCACCATCTCACATAATCAATAATAATATAAAACTTATAGTACCTATGGAGATAGAGCAATTCACAACCAAGCTTTTTAATCGTTTATATAATCCTTAAAATCGTAATATGTTGCAACGTGTTCCTACTCGAATCCTCATGAAAATCCTCATTGTATGCGTGTTCGCATACAATCACGCTTTCGAATACAATCGTGACTCCACCAGCGGGTGTCCTCCGCAGCAGACCCCACCTCTAACTGCCCAGTTTGGCCAGTTAAGAACATACCAGCCTACCATACTTTGAGTGATGGACGACCCCGTTTCCATCGCCCACAAATCCTCCGAAGGCAAAAGGAGCAAGAGAGGTGGAAGAGGAACACTCCCGCACCCAGCCTTCCATTGCCGGTGGCAAGCTCGGCGAAAGCTTCCCGTCCACCTCGGCCCACCAGTCCCATACCTGGACGGGCCACAAGCCTCCTATGGGGACGACCAAATAGTCGTCACGTCATGATAGGTATCATCATCATGATCAACCCATTGCCGGCTCACTACAGAGCACGGGTGTCCTCTCAATATGAGAAGGGTTTGGCCATAGCCCACCACGCTGGCCATGTGCGGATTGGCAGACTTCACACGCCTTTGAAGATATAACGAAGAACTTTCAGGCGTGCAGGTTTCCTCACGATGTTCTCCTGCACCGTTGAAGCGAGTGATATTTTAATTGTTTAAAGAACGCACATAACTCGGAAAAGTTAGAGGTGCGTGCCCGGATTCGAACCGCCAACCTCTGATCAGGAGGCTGACGCACTAACCACTAGGCTAACACCGCTTCTGATGATGATGATAGGTATAGGTAAAAGAATTCATACAAAGTCTTTTTTTTTTTAATAAATTACTTTATATTAAAAATTATATTTTCTTTTATTTATTTTAACGCACCTTAATATTCTTTTATGTAAACTCAGTTTGACAATGAGAAAAATAAAATATGTATAGGTAACCGTTCAACAATTAAAAAACAATATATGTATATTAAATTAGCTATTTGATATATCATTATATTATAACTTCATTTATTAAGTCCAGACATAAATTAAAACGTGAGTACGACTCCATTGATAGATATAATTGCATATTACGTACACACTTTAATTGTGCTCATAAATATTCAGGCTCCACTTGACATTTCCTAGGTATTGAATAAATTGAGTTAGTATATTTTGACATACTATACATATATTAGTTATGAAACAACATATTTTTTACTTGAATGCCATACATGTTAGGTATACAATATTGATGCTATTTCAGCTGTTGACAACACTTAACTAAACTGACAGACCTAAAAATCATCATCATCATGATCAACCCTTTTCCGGCTTACTACAGAGTACGGGGCTCCTCTTAATATGAGAACGGTTCGGCCATAGTCCACCACGCTGGAAATGTGCGGATTTGCAGACTTCACACGCCTTTGAGAACATTATAGAGAACTCTCAGGCATGCAGGTTTCCTCACGATGTTTTCCTTCACCGTTGAAGCAACTGATATTTTAATTGCTTGAAAACGCATATAATTCCGAAATTTAGAGGTATCGAATCCCGACCTCTGATTAGGAGGCGGACATCCCACTAGACTATCACAGCTTCAGCCTAAAAATGGTGCTACCTAATACTAAGTCCAAAATGCAAGAGACGAGAGCTTGCTATCTATAGAACTGGTAATGGTACTTGAGTTTTTTTAGAGATTTGTGTACAAAAGGATTAACACCAATCTATAATTCACAATGAACATTTTGGTTAGTTTGTTATATTTCCCGAAAAACAAACTAATCTGCTCGGAGAAATTAAACATTGCTTTAATATTTATTTACTTCAACACGTAGATCTTCCAACATGTATTGTTTCACCCCGACATCGAACGCATCCTCTGAAGATTTTTATTTCACAACGCTAATTACCTTACCTAGCCTTCTATTCTTCTCTCTCTTCTCTTTTCTATGAAAAATAATTCTTTATCATTGGGACTTCGACTGAATGAAGGTTTGACTATAAAAATGAATCCTTTGTCAAGTCACTGGGCCTTTCAGTAAATTAGTTGAATAAAAAATAGTGGTGGAGATAGCTTGTATAGAATACAAAAGAAATGTCATCTATTCTCTTAGTTTGACGAACTCCGTGACGCAGTGCGCGCACTGTCGCATTATAAAGTAGGAGGTCCTAGGTTAGATTCCCCGCTCGAGTCTGGTCTAGTAGGAGGCTTCTGCCGTGGTTAGTTACCACCCTACCGACAAAGTCGTGTCGCCAAGCAATTTCGTTCCGGCACGATGCCGTGTAGAAACCAATTAGGAATATGGGTTTACCATACCCCTTACAGGTTATCCCGCTACCATCTTACACCGCATCATCACTTACCATCAGGTGTGATGCCATCAAGGGCTAACTTGTGGTGTATAAATATATATATATATTGATTATAAAAGTGATATAACTGTAAAAGAGATCCAATGATAATGTAAGAAAGATACCTACCTAAAAAAGTGTTCAAGTTTTTGTTCTACATCTTTTTTTTTAACGGTAGAAAAGGCAATGCCTTTGCGTCTGTATGATGTACAAACCACCGCAGTCCGAGTCTATTAAAACCGTTACAACTGGTTGTCCAGATGTCACGTCACTATCAACAAATTTATCGTCAATTGTTAATTTTATACAATAAAAATTGTGTTACGGGTGTCAGGTAAAAAGAGCGTCGACGGGTGTCCTGTACCTTGCCACAGTTTAATATTTTTACCAGCAGTGAACATTTTTTTACCAAAACAACCTAATTGTACCTATTTGTCTGGTGGGAGGCTTCGGCCGTGTATGTAGCGTAGAAACCAATTAGGAGCGTGTGTTTACCATACTCCTAACAGGTTAGCCCGCTACCATCCTAGACTGCATGATCACTTACCACGAGGTGAGATAGCCATCAAGGGCTAACTTCATCATCCTCATCATTTCAACCGATAGACGTCCACTGCTGGGCATAGGTCTTTTGTCAGGGTCTATAGGGTCACACACACAACAGGGACACAATTGCTGTTTGTTTTGTTATTTTCATGTATGTTATGTCCTTTATAAGTATACACTAAAGATGTATAAATAAATAAATATAAATTATTTCATTATGCTCGTTTGTAAATACTAAAATAGAACTAGCTCTCAGTCCATTAGCGCTCTTTTTACGTGAAATGTTCAGTAAAACAATAGCTCTAAATGTCGGTTAGAATACACTTGTTTACGGCGACAGTTCGGACAGGAGGCCCTTAGTACAGACAGACGTAACGTGTGGAGTTACCTATAGTGAGATAGCTTTGTCTAGGGTGACGGGCAGGTGAAACCATCGCAGCTTTTTATTTTTGCCGCTCTAAGTCTAGATCGTTTATACCCTAACAAGTTATACCAATTAAACAAGATGATACCTAAGTGATAAATGTAATGACGTATAAAATAATAATAAACAGTAATGAAGTAAAGCTGTGTATAGTGAGCTGTGATAGCCTAGTGGTTAGGGCGTCAGCCTCTTAATCAGAGGACGGGGGTTCGAATCCAGACACGCACCTCTAACTTTTCGGAGTTATGTGCGTTTTAAAGCAATTAAAATATCACTTGCTTCAACGGCGAAGTAAAACATCGTGAGGATACCTGCACGCCTGAGAGTTCTCCGTAATGTTCTCAAACGCGTGTGAAGTCTGCCAATCCGCACATGGCCAGCGTGGTGGTCTATGGCCAAAACTCTTCTCATATGGGGAGGAGACCCGTGCTCTGTAGTGAGCCGGTAATGGGTTGGTCATGATGATGAATGAAGTTAAAAAAAATTGGAATAAACACGAATTTCACTTTTAAAAAGCAACATAATTACAGTATAGCTGTGATAGCCTAGCGGTTAGGGCGTCCGCCTCCTAATCAGAGGTCGGCGGTTCGCACCTCTATCTTTTCGGAGTGCTGCAAGCAATTAAAATATCACTTGCTTCAACGGTGAAGGAACACATCGTGAGGAAACCTGCACGCCTGATTTAGCGGTCCGACGCGGCGTCGTGTAGGAACCAATTAGGAGTGTGGATTTACCATACCCCTCACAGGTTAGCCCGCTACCGTCTTAGACTGCATCATCACTTACACCTGGCTACACGTCTTTGCCTATAGGGTGGTAACTAACCACGGAAAAAGCCTCCCACCGGCTTTCCGGCTCAAATCTACTGTAGATAATTTCCTTTGTATACTTCTTTTGTAAGAGTTTGATATCACAAATTTGGTACATAAATAATAAAAATAAATAAAAAATAAATAATAAAAAGAAATCGAACCCAGGATCTCTTACATTATAATGTCAAATTCCTTCCATTCATAAACCCGCAGCGCTGACCACTGCGTCATAAATATTTCAAAATAATCGTAACGTCAGTAAAAAAATACACAGCTATCAATTAAAAGGGAAAACTTAATAAGTTTGAAACGGTTAACGCAATTTCTCTGAATAAGCTTGGCCATTAATAAAACTTTCTAGACATTTCTAAGCAGTACTTAAACTAATGGTTCCTAACTAGCTAAATTAAATATGCAGTTAGTCAGCTTAAGTGTAATTACGGGAGATAATACCGAAATACCTGTTGGCAGGTGAGGTTTCTTATATAAATAGTAAAGTTTATGAAATAAATCAAGATATGATTAAAGATTTTACACATGAAAATGTTGCCGAAGTAAGTATAAACTATGTGGCAGTAATCATCGCCCTTCAAGAAATAAATAAAGTATTCTACAAAACAAAAGGATAAACGAAAACAAAATACATAGGCCATATGTCATTCATGATCACCCCATCATCGGCTCACTACAGAGCACGGTTCTCCTCTCTCAATATGAGAAGGGTTTGGCCATAGTACACCACATAGTCCGCTGGCCATATGCGGATTGGCAGACTTCACACGCCTTTGAGAACATTATGGAGAACACTCAGGCGTGCAGGTTTCCTCACGATGTTTTCCTTCACCGTTATATGTCATTAAAACAAATCAATTTAGACAAATACAATACGCCATTTTTGGGCCCTGATGAGATGAGGGATGAGTTTTCCAAAATTCTTTCTTACCCTATGCCTAAGTTAAAGTGTTTTGAGTTATTTATTATAGGGAGGTCCCCGGTTCCATGCCTGTAAATTTATATTTGCTGTATTTTGTCTGGTCACAAAAAAACCCCTCGTGTTTTTTGCAATGCTGCGTTTATTATAACTGTCATAAACATAGCAGGCTTAATATCTTAGTCTGTATCATCACTAACCGTCAGGTGATACTGCAATTTAACACCAGATAGCGTTTAGAGTTTGGGTTAATATCAAATTCCCCTCCAGTTACAAGCTTAGTTATATTGTCTAAATTACTCAATCAACTAAATCGATTGACTAGCGATCAGAGTGCCTAGTTCGAGATAAGTAAAAAAACTCGCATGTTGACGACCTCCGTGGCGCAGTGCATGCGCTGTCGCATTATAAAGTTGGAGGTCCTGGGTTCGATTCCCGGCTCGAGACTGGTCTGGTGGGAGACTTCGGCCGTGGCTAGTTACCACACTACCGACAATGACGTGTCGCATAGCGATTTAGCGTTCCGACACGATGTCGCGTAGAAACCAATTAGGAATGTGGTCCCCTACCAATTGGGTAGTGGTATGGTAACCCCTAACAGGTAAACCCGCTAACATCCTAGACTGCATCATCATTTACCACCAGGTGAGATAGCTGTTAAGGGCTAACTTGTGTTGTATAAAAAAAATGTAACTTGATCAAATAAATAAACGTGACGTGATCTGTCATGTTATTATTTAGTCACTTGGAGGTTATGATTGTAATAGATTACTTAGTTGAAAATTATATTGTTCTACATAAAATGACAGGTAAACGCAAACTTTTATTGCGATTATGTTTTATAAGAAGCTCCCACTATAGTCACAAGCCATGACACTTAAAATCAAGAAAGTGGTTAACCAAATTGATAGAAGAACTAAAAACCCGACTACAAGTCAATATTTTATACAAACATATCGTTGTAACTCGATCAATGGATCTGTGAACAACAAAAACTTCACTTTCACCCAAAACCTGCATGTTTTTTTTTCTCCCCACGAGAAAAAATCAGATCCGTTGCGAGTCGGACTCGTAACGAGGGTTCCGTGCAAACATGTAGTAGGTTCTCATGTAAATAGTAATAACGGATTTTCTCTGTGATGTAAGGGATTTTTTCTTTTACTTTTGACGACCTTCGTGGCGCAGCGTGCGCGCTGTCAGATTAAAAAGTTGGAGGTCCTGGGTTCGATTCCCGGCTCGAGTCTGGTCTGGTGGGAGGCTTCAGCCGTGACTAGTTACCACCCTACCGACAAAGACGTGTCGCCAAGCGATTTAGCGTTCCGGCACGATGTCGCGTAGAAATCGATAGGAGTATGGGCTTACCATACCCCTTCCAGGTTAGCCCGCTACCATCTTAGACTGCATCATCACTTACCATCAGGTGAGATTGCCGTCAAGGGCTAACTTGTAGTGGATAAAAAAAAAAAAGATTTATTAGTTAAAACGTTTCATGGTGATATAAGCGGTGATAGCCTAGTGGTTAGGACGTCAGCCTCCTAATCAGAGGTCGGCGGTTCGAATCCGATCACGCACCTCTAACTTTTCGGAGTTATGTGCGTTTTTAAAAATTTAAAATATCACTTGCTGCAACGGTGAAGGAAAACATCGTGAGGAAACCTGCACGCCTGAGAGTTCTCCATAATGTTCTCTGTAGTGAGCCGGTAATGGGTTGATCATGATGATGATGATGGTGATATGTAAATATATAGGGCAAAGTTAATGTCTGTGTGATTTTTTGCCTGCTGGATCATCGTACTTATTTGCATGTTTACTCACACTGTAATCGTAATATTCCAAACTACCCACATTTAGTGTATGATTATGCATGATTACGAATGATTTGTGTTTTATTTATTGTGTTTGACATTATGTATAAGTATTATCGAGTGTTAAAGTGGAACGCAAATGTACGGATGGATCGTAAGGTTTTTGTAACACTTTGCAGATATTGTTAAATTGTAAATTCTAAATGTATACTCAAAAAATAAGATAAAATAAAACGGGTTTGGTTCCAAATTGTTGTGAATGTCCAAATACATAACATAAATTACTTTTTTATTATTGCGACAAGTAATGAGTATATGAATAAAAACCTGATTCCTCAAAGCATTCTTGAAAAATGAATCTCAAGCTCGACGGATAGACGATAGGATAAATAGATAATAGATGGTTACTGAAGTGATCCTTAAAAAGTTCCTTTTTTTGCTAGACTGATGACGAGGAATGCTACTGTCGCAGTTCTACAGTTCATTACATACTCATCATATAACCTTTTAAATTGACAGACCTTGACAGTTTTCGGTGACTTATATAAGCCCGGAAAATAATGGCTGAAATTGCTTTGTAAACATTCAATATGACGCCGTTTGCCAATGTAAGAATTCGTACAGTGTTTACGAGTCGTGTTTAAATTTTTTAAATTCAGTCATGGTGGCTATTGAGATACGGAATTCTAAAAATAAAAAAAAACAACAAACAGATTGACGCCACCTGAGATTTTAACAAAAGGATGCGAGCATTTTTTTGTGTTCGACAATTGTCAGTTAACCCTTTCATTTGGGGCAGGAAGTCTTCGGGGTCGCTTAAGCACCTGCGTAGAAAGTGAATCCGTCCCATGTAAACAATTGTGCAAGCTCGCGAGATTTTTTCGAGATATTTTTGTCTATTGTCAATGGAATATGAGAACGTTTTGCGCTCGACTTGACTTATGTCTATTAAAGATGAGAGCAATTTGGTTTGCTTTCAATGAAGGATAATGGGATCGTTGTAAGACCAAATAAAAAATTAAAAGCATTTATGAAGGCTAGTTCCGTAGTACAAGTACTTAATGTGTATGAAATAGGAAACAATTATATATGTTTTACTTCTTCAGTTAAGCAAATGCATTTATGAACTGTGTCATGCAAAATTGCCTGCCAAATACTACGTCACAGGTCATAGTATCAGAAATTTATGAGGCATATAATATTACTTTTTGTCGATACATGAATATTGAAAACTCGCATCGAGTCACAATGATGTCTCATCGTTCATGCATCATTATAATATGTATGAAAATTACGTCATCACATTATGCTACAGAAGTAAACCTAATATTATTAATCATTATGAGTCATATCAATAATAAAAACTTAATTTCTAATGTTATCTCAAAGAAGTTTTACTGTATCTATTTAACTATTTATTATAACACACTTCAAATATTATTAAATCCAATTCCAGAGCTGACAATGGGATATTTAACTCAGAAGTTCGTTTAAATTCCCTTCTATGCGCTTTTATCGTGTTATATTCCACAATTAGCATAAGTTTTAATCTCGTAGATTAAAGGAAAATGAGTAAATATTAAACATACCTATCTGACATATGAAAATATTCATAATAGGTACACTTGATTTTCGCTGCACTTATTTAGCACCAGTGCTTCCAGCGGTGCACAAATATTTCACCAATGCCACACCGTTGAAGAATACACGATTATATCACTTTTTCACGCGGTATATTATTAAACCATAAGGCGAGAGAAACGCCAGTAGCTGAAAATTATTGATCGACAAAAAGCGGTAATCAATGTAATGTAATAAGAAATATTCACACGCATATTAAATAGACTACTCGCATACCCCCGTGTTGGTAACAATAATGGGAATCTATTTTTTATTACCGCCATTGTGACATCGTTCATCTGAGCACCTGAGAGTATTTCTATGCGGCATTGTGATTTTGTTACTACATGATTTATATTTGCATACGATTCTTTTTTGTATAAATTCGCCGGCTCCTCGAAGGGTTCGATTGAAACGTTACACATTTTTTTGAGAACGTTTTGCATTATAATTTCGCGCGGTCTTTCGCACCGTCTGAAAGCTATTAAGGGTTATAATTTAAACCTGCAGATGTTCTCGCGTCGCAGGACTCGAGTGTTTTTAATAAAAACGGTTACATCAGTGATAACTCTAGAAAAAATCGGCTATAAATGAGCTTAGAAAAAATCGGCTATAAATGAGTTTAGAAAAAATCGGCTTTAAATGAGTTTAGAAAAAATCGGCTTTAAATGAGTTTAGAAAAAATCGACTACAAATGAGTTTATCGCTTGCGACAAGTTGTCTCATTGGTTTAAAAAAAACTGGGAAAGGAATAATGGAGCAATGAGTCTAGATTAATAAATATCTATAAATAAATAATGGACACAATAATTTGCATAAAAATGGCGGATATTAGGGACGGCTATAGCTTAAAGAAATAATATTTCAACGTGAATAATACAGGTTGAGTTTTTAATGTACTTATGTTTTTTTAATGTCAAATCAAATCAAAAATAGATTTATCCATATAAACCTATTACAGGCATCTATGAATCATTCATATATATCACATTTTTTATTATTTCTATTAGTGATGGTGATAACTACACTCGCCAACTTAAAACTAAAGCTAAAGGGTTAATACGCGCCCAGGTCTAAGAAGAAACACACAACAAACTTAGTCGGTTTTTTTGTTATTACCATCTCACATAATCAATAATGAATTATGGTACCTATGTCAAATATAGAAATCATAATTTTAGCATATGGTCATAATCCCTTATAATTCTTTATTCTTCTCTTAATCAAAGTGATTGCAACTCCTCCATGTTTTTAAGTCAACACTAAAGGTGCACTGTCGCTCTTTTGTATGATTAGTATCAATATATTTTAAATTGTATACTTAATTTATTACTACAATATATTTGTACGTATAATTTTCGTTCTGCATATACCCGTAGTAATAATTGTATTTTTATTTTTGTGTGCAACAAGTCAATTAGGATTCTCTTAGTTAATTTTATTTGTAATAATAAAACACAATTATAAATACGAATGTAACTTTGTATACTAATAACTATCTGCTCAACCGATCATCGTGAAATTTTTAACAAATATTGCTATTTTTTTACTTTTTATTAAGGGAGGAGAAACAGTTGGAGCGAAATGAAAAAAAATCAAATATATTACCTATTCTATATGAAATACATTTCGCAATATCAAAAATATCCTATATTTGGAAACGTGACTAAAAATTTAAATCATGCAGGTATCTCAATATTAATATTAAGTCTATTATGGTTATGAAATAAATAAATTATTATTATTTATTATTATCTAATAGTTATAACCCATAAAGATATAAATAAGGATGAGTTTGATGCTAGAACCATAATATTAAACATAGAATAGAACAAAAATCATCACAAACATTTTACTGGAAAAATAATATTAAACAAATTAACGACATATGAAATGCGATACATAGAAATGCGGAACATCATTTACAGTCCCAGGTAGATTTTAACTCACAATTCAATAGGTACGTACTCTTTGTCATGTAAAAAACTAAATCAGTAACCCAATATGCAAAGCGGGCTATTGCAATGCAAATTTTGTTTTTTTTTTGTCGATCCCAATAATGGACTAACACGATGTCGCTGGGGTAAGATTTTTGAATCCGATCTATACGGTTATTGATTTTTCGAGTGATTTATTGGCTTATACAGTTTTCGGTAAGCTCTCTTTTTATTATTATTTTATTATTATTCTTCTCTCTAATTTGACGACCTCCGTGGCGCAGTGCGTGCGCTGTCGCATTTTAAAGTTGGAGGTCCTGGGTTCGATTCCCGGCTCGAGTTTGGTCTGGTGGGAGGCTTCGGCCGTGGCTAGTTACCACCCTACCGACGAAGACGTGTCGCCAAGCGATTTAGCGTTCCGGCACGATGTCGCGTAGAAACCAACTAGGAGCATGGGCTTACCATACTTCTAACAGGTTAGCCCGCTACCATCCTAGACAGCATCATCACTTACCACCAGGTGAGATAGCCGTCATGGCCTGACTTATAGTGTATAAAAAAAAATAAAAAATTATTAAAGGTTTTAGCAGAGTCTTCTAGCTTGTGCTGGCAGCTTAATCATCATCATTGAGGCGTCCAATTACACTACTGACCCAAACGCCCCTCTCGTAAAGAGACGTCCGACAAACGTCCTTATCGACCCTGACGAGCAACTGGCGTTGGACAACGCTTCCCAGGAAGGTCACACTACACAAAACTCAACACAGCGTCTTCGCCGACGAAGACGAGGTCCCCGTTATCTGACGTCACCCGGACGTGGACTCTATCCACGGTCACGGGGGCGCTCGGACTGACACAGCAGTCCAACAAACCCAATAAGTCCCAACGTCACCCTAAGTCGAGGTCCGAGTCTCACAGGAGACGCCCTTAGGGGAACGTTCCCCAGAAGTCGTCGAGCCCAGGTGCTCCTCTCTCAGGCTGAGCTTCATGCTCGCCAAAAACCCCCGGTGACGCAGTAGTAAATATTATGGTTATCTGCAACTGACAATTCGAAACATACTGTTTGTATTTTTCCTTGTGCATCTTTAGCAGCGCCATCTGTTGGATTTCAATCCACATCTATGTTTTACGACAATGCCTTCTGTTCATTGTTGTACAAACAAATAAAGTAACACAACAACATAGCCGGGCTTAGCCTATAGTAACAATAATTGCATTCAACTCTCATTTGACTTGGCTATTCAAATCATTGTACCTATTGGTTTATGCTGTGGGCATAACACCGAATGGGCGGTGAATAATTAGCTATTATTGAATGCCAGTCATACAAGGAACTCGATACACTTGTTATCGCCCGTGGCTCTACTTGGGTTAATATAACAAGAACTGACGACCTCCGTGGCGCAGTGCGTGCGCTGTTGCATTATAAAGTTGGGAGGTCCCGGGTTCGATTCCCAGCTTGAGTCTGGTCTAGTGGGAGGCTTCGGTCGAGGCTAGTTACCACCCTACCGACAAAGACGTGTCGCCAAGCGATTTAGCGTTCCGGCACGATGTCCCGTAGAATCCAATTAGGAGCGTGGGTTTACCATACTCCTAAATGGTTAGTCCGCTACCATCCTAGACAGCATCATCACTAACCACCAGGTGAGATAGCCGTCAAGGGCTAACTTGTAGTGTATAAAAAAACAACAGAAGAATAGAAGCAGGAGCTAAGATAAGAATAAACATTTAATTATAAAGATTTGCCTGTTTTTCGTTTCACTATGTACAGTGTAGAATAATCAAAAATGATCGTAGTGCACTACTCTTACGCATTCTTTGAAACTAGACTTCACACGTATTATGGAGAACTTTCAAGCATGCCGGTTTCTCCACATTATTTTCCATCACCGTTACAGAAAAAGGTATTTAATTGCTTAAAACGCACACAAGTACGAAATGTTTGTACTGCGTGCGGAGGATTGAACTCGATCTTCCCGGAAGGTCTTACCTAATCTCTGATCTAATTATCATGTTTCAGATAGTAATTTGTGCTATTGGACAGACACACTCCACGTTGTTCAACCGCGCATGCTAACGCATTAACTCACTATATTATATATAACGTATTATCGGGCATCCTAACTCCGTATTGACGCTAAATTACCCGGAATTCGAACCCGAATAGAAATCGTTAACCACTAGACCAGAATTTCAAATTCAAATTCAAATAATCTTTATTCAAATAGTCCTTTAAAAGGCACTTTTGACAAGTCAATAATTTACATAGCAGTGAGTTGATGGTGATAACTACATTCGTAAACTTAAAACTAAAGCTATAAGGGTTCCAAACGCGCCCGGTCTAAGAAGAAGCCCACAACAAACTTAGCCGGGACTTCTCTCGAAACCTACCTACCTAGAACGAACTACCTCGAACTTCGATGATACATACGTACATATTTTATAGGGTACAAGGTTAAATCTGTTTTTCAAATGACTATGCAATTATCGATTTAGTTCACGCTAAACGAAAAGTGCAATATTTATTGAAGACAATCGTTAAATGCCATGAAGTTCATTAAAATTATTGACATTTAACGATTACAGCACAGTTTATGGTTTTGCTGTTTTGTTTTAATAACAAACATACCTATCTAATTAATGGCTGTTATTGTTTATAGCTCTTGCAAAGATTATAGGTTAACTGGCTCACAGATAGACGGATAGACAAACGTTTTTATAGTTGGGAACCTACTATCTACCAGAAAGATAGGAGCGAATTTCTGAAGGAAATAAATCTTACCCACACATTCCCTTAGATATTTAGAGAGGTTTCTGCTAATTTACTATTATAAATATTTTAAAGTACTATAAATGAAGGTGTGATAGAACGGCCTACGGCCTAGTGGTTAGAACGTCCGCCTCCTAATCAGAGGTTGGGGGTTCGAGCCCGGGTACTTACCTCTAACTTCTCGGAGTTATGTGCGTTTATAAGCAATTAAAATATCACTTGCTTCAACGGTAAAGGAAAACATTGTGAGGAAAGCTGCACGCCTGAGAGTTCTCCATAATGTTCTCAAAGGCGTGTGAAGTCTGCCAATGAGCACATGGCCAGCGTCGTGGCCCTTCTCATATTGAGAGGAGACCCGTACTCTGTTGTGAGCCGACAATGGGTTGATCATGATGACTATAAATTATACATGCAAAATTTATAATATTATTATATTATATATTCAGGGTTTACGTCTTTGTGTAACTATGTTAACTACAAAAAAATATTAAGGTTATATATCTTTGGTGGCCTGGACGAGATCGCTATGTAGCGATAAGGCCGCCAAATTGTACATTTTCTGTGTTATTTTCTGTCTTTTTTGTTTTTTTTTTTTTTCTATTTTGAGGTGTGCAATAAAAGTGTGTCATTCATTCAATGAGGTGCGTCTTTTATTTAATACCTAGGTATATAAAATTCCATATACCTCTGTTCTGTCATAGGATTACTTTAATTCTATTACATAATTCTTAAGTAGCAAAATTTAATAATATTTGTGAACAGTACTTTCCGCTGTAAAGATATAATTAAAATTTCCAAAAACAGTCAATTGTATGAGGTTTTTTTTTCATAGAACAAATTACTAACATGCTTAATTGTATGGAATCCAAAAAAAAACTAAAACGTGTCTATTATTAAATTCGTTGGGACTGAATGACAATCGAAATTCAATAAAAAAAAAGGAATCGGGATAAGCACACGTGATAGCCAATTGGCCTGCGCTATCGACGAGGGAGCCGGCACAGGAAGCGGGTGCACGGGGCGGGACGCACAGTTTTGGGGTAAAATTGGTAAACGTAAGTAATAATGGGGGCCGGTCAACCGAGAAATTACTTTTTTTCGACGAATCGCGCGGGGTTTGCTTAGCTATGCCAAAAAAGCGCTTACATATGTTACGAGTATTCGTTTTTTATTTGAAAGCAAGAAGAATGTTTCGCTTGTTTGTATACTCAAAGACGGTTGACATTTACTAGACGTAAGGTTGTAAAGAATACACAAAGACACGTTCTGCTCATAAAGTTAAGAAGAAGACTTGTAAAATATCTTGCAAGTGCGATTCAGCTCAGGGTGTTGCCCGCTACAATATTATAGCACATCATTGATTACTTGAAGAAAAACGGAAAAAAATCAAGCGAAGGTGTAATTTCACATACCTACAACAAATAAAGAGTAGTTATGTCCAAGCTTTATCGGTATTAATGATTGGAGAAAATAAAATTTCAGTTGAAGAAATACTGCAAATAAACATTACAAAATAGTAACAGTAGCGTACCTTGTTTCAAAAATGACAAAATGTGTGTGTTTAGCGATTTAGCGTTCCGGCACGATGTCGCGTAGAAACCATATAGGGGTACGGGTCTACCATACCCTTAACAAGCTAGCTCGCGACTATCTTAGACTGCATCATCAGTACCAGGTGAGATTTCCGTCAAGGGCTAACTTGTAGTGGAAAAAAAAAGTAAACAAATCGTATTTGAATGAACTACCTCGCAATAGTTACTATAATTTTTTTTTTGATAGTAGGTATTGCCTCAAAAAGCGGTGATAGCCTAGTGGTTAGGGCGTCAGCCTCCTAATCAGAGGTCGGCGGTTCGAATCCGAGCACGCACCTCTAACTTTTCGGAGTTATGTACGTATAAAAAAAAAAAAAAACACTGCAACGGTGAAGGAAAACATTGTGAGGAAACCTGCATGCCTGGGAGTTCTACATAATGTTCTCAAAGGCGTGTGAAGTCTGCAAATTCGTACGTGGCCAGCGTGGTGGACTATGGCCAAAACCCTTCTCATATTGAGAGGAGACCCGTGCTCTATAGTGAGCAGTTAATGGGTTGATCATGACGATTGCCTCAAAGTACTGTACTTCCACTAACAATTTGTCTAAAGAAGTAAGAATTAGAATGTAGGAATGACGGCAGGAATCTGTTAATCTTATTATTTAGGTTATATGACGCCACCTTAAAACCTTTCTCTATTCCTTAATAGACGGAAGGTCAAGATAAAATAAATAACCATAAAACTGAGAATCAGGTTCCTTTATGTCGTTTTATAATCAATTGTATTTTACAGTTGTTTAATGAATCAGCTCAAAATCACGAGTACGGTCTCGTGGCTAATTTGCGTATAATAGAGTTGTTAACTAGAGACAGGATGGAAAATATAAAAGATATGTCACTACTAACTAAGAATTATTATCTCAATTCCATGATTAAAGGCTGTATTTTTATGGTCATTAACTCATTATGTTGCTCGAGTATTAATTATTTCAGTCACGTATAACTTACTGCCTACTTACCTACTTACTTTGTTGTACGATTAACGCTAGTTTACATGGTTCCAGTAGCATTCCAGTACAGCACAGCCATTGTAACAATGCTAGAATCATGGTTCTTGAATGTCCTTTCTAAGTCCCTAAAGCTTATTTTATTACCTGGTATTATTATGAGATGAAAATTATCATTCACTTTCTCCAAAAATTATCTTTCACTCTGATGTAATAGACGCAACGTTTTTATTGAGATTTCTTCACGCCCCAGTTTTTGCCAGGTTTCGTATCTTATATTAACCTTATGAGGAGTTTTTTTACGTTCCAGCCTAGCATAGTCATCATCATCATCATGATCAATCCATTCTCGGCTCTCTCAATATGAGAAAGGTTTGGCCATAGTCCACTATGGAGAACTCTTAGGCATGCAGGTTTCCTCACGATGTTTTCCTTCACCATTGAAGCAAGTGATAAAACGCACATAACTCCGAAAAGTTATAGGTGCGTGTTCCCCGGTTTGAACTCCCAACTTCTGATTAGGAGGCGAACATCCTAACCACTAGGCTATCACAGTTCTTAGAGCTAACATAGTATTAATAGTTAAGCTAAAATGACCTACTCTTTATCTGTATTGAAAAAGGGCATTGTGACTGGAATAATATGAACCGGTTATAATATATTTATCAAAGAACTGCATAAGGGTCTTCATCAAGACGCGAGTAAAAGCTAGTACACAATAACACAACCATCAAAACTCTAGCGGTTTTTAACAACAAACCGAAGAAACCGAATGTATGTAAAAAAAAAACAAATTCGACCACACTAAAACATTAACGATTAAATTACACAAACAGCCAACTTAATTATTAATCAAATAGTTAAACTAACCGCTTAGTACCACCGCATATTTAGTTTGCGTGAAATTATCAAAAAAAAAAAACTCACATAATTTACTCCGCGACCCCATAATTTTGTTCAGTGTCGTGCGTGGAAATAAAAAATGCCAGATGACGAGCACCGAGTGACCCCCACCCTATAGAAATCATGATAGGTGCCGCCCATCGATTTTTTTGGGGGGATATATTCAAGTATCAACCCCCGGTAATTTTATGGACGGCTACCCCATTCTAGTAAGCATCTATATCGATCAAATTGAATCGAATAATATTGTCTACATCGCCTTTTTATAGGACTTCTTGTTAGAAACTATTCCAACGAGACTTATTAGAATGAACCCCGGCTAAGTTTGTTGTGGGCTTCTTCTTAGACCGGGGCGCGTTTGGAACCCTCATAGCTTTAGTTTTAAGTTTGCTAATATAGTTATAACCATGAAATAACTACTATGTAAATTATTGACGCGTCAAAAGTGCCTTTTTAAGGACTACTTGATTTACTTATATATCTTGGTAGGCTTGGTAGGTTACAGTTGATTATGAAGCTGACCAATTTCCGACTACCAGTGGATAAAAAGAAAATAAACGCGTCGTCAATCAATCAATCATAATTTTCACTCAAATATTCCTTTAAAAGCCACTTTTTAAACTTTTAAATGACTATTTTTGTAGTCAATGTCGATTAATTTGTTTTAAAATACAGAAATTTCTGTACAACATATCAGCAACAGCGTGTTTCCAAAGAAAAGAGGAAATATCTCGTACTTATAAAATCACAGTTTATAACTACAGTAACATGATTATAGCAAAAGCATTGTGTTTGCTATTTAGACTATTTTTTGATTAAATAAATAAAAAAGACATCCTCGTTTTAATTGAATGAATATTTGTGTATATGACAGTGTATTTATTATTTATCAAACTACTATTGGATGACTCAGTAACAGGTCAAAGGAATTACTTGATTTATTAGATAGATATGAGACTGTTATAAAAGCGATTCCGTAGCTTGTTTTTCCAGTGAAATCCAAAACTCCAATGGGATAGAGCGAAAGAGAGGTATTTTACTTATAACCTTAACGCTTATAAGCTTTTATATTTATAATATTGGAACAAAAAACTACATACGCTAGGTACAGTTTCACCGTCCGACCCCCCGTTATCCCAAACGTCGCCTAAGCCGAGGTTCGGCCTCACAGGAACTTAGGCAGATGTTCTCTTAGTTTCTTCGAGCTCTAGGGTTCAAAATTTCTTCTGGCAGATCTTCTTTCCGAAGCTCGCCAAACAGCCCGGTTACGCTGTGGCAACCAATAGGGCTAGCACAGCTAATAGTCAGTCCGAAAAAAAACTAGGTACAGTGGGGTGGCCCTTCCAGTTTCTATTATGATATCTTATAAGAACTTTGTGTTGCAGATTCTACCTTGGATCAGGATACATGGGGTGCGCCATCTATCGCAAAAAGGGTAAGTTGCCGAATTCATGATTTAGATTCGAACCCCAACATTGATCTTAACGCCATCTCTGTTCATTTGCTGCAAACAAACAAGTTCGAAGTTTTTTCGACAGAGCTTGGAGGATTTGGATTTGATGTTTATGCCAACCAAATGATTACCGATGAAAAGTTGTTGCGCAAAAGACGGACAAAGCCACAAAATCATTATTGTGTTTATGAAACTAGTTATTTTTATTATTGAAATGAAAAGTATTTATTTATTCGTTTAATCTTTATTAGATACGTATAACTGACAGAATAAAATGAAAAAATAAATACAAAACATAAAAGCAAAATGCGACCTTATCACTAAATGCGTTCTCACACAGTTATACATATATATATAACTGTGTGAGAACGCAATATAAATATACAAGTATATATCTCGTATCTATCTAACAATAAAACATTCTTACGTCATCAACCAATTTTTATTAGACTGTTAATTCAATTTAATTAAGAGATTTCTATAGACCTTTTTTTTGTTTACGGGGGGGGGGGGGGGGGAATCTCCTACTGATATACCCGATTATTGCTGGTGAAAAGCTGGGGTTATGTAGGATTTTTATACAATAAAACCCCCTCGGTCGCCACCATCAGCATAAAATATTGTATAGACCTACATTTTTTTTTATCCACTAGAAATGAGCCCTTGACGGCAATCTCACCTTAAAATGCGGCAGTTTGGGAATTCTCTTGCACTTCACCAGAAATTACCGAAATGAAAAGTTCTAGGACGAATATAGTAATCAATTTCCTTTCCAAACTTTAAAAAAACTAATTGAGTTACTTTCAAATTCAAGATATTAATATGCACTAGATTTTTCATGCAACGAGTTACTTTTATATTCAAAATATTAATATGCACTAGAATTTTGATGCGAATAAAGTCGCGTGCACATGCCAGTGGACTATACAGAATAACATTGGCAAGCGGGCACACCATTTATGAAATAGTTATTTAATCGCGTAGGTCATACGAACGACAGATTTATAGATATGTTTGATTTTGCTGATAACTCGATAGCCAAATAAGCGAACCACTGTGTTTCTAGTTATGGACAAATAGCACTCGTTAGCTATAACTACGAAATCTTAATTGAGCAAGTGGGGTCTTTGGAGCTTTTAGATATATTTATTAGCAAGTGAATTTTACAGCTTTTACTTCGATTATTTACGATCCCAATAAGTGGGAATTAATTTTTGTCTGGTGGGAGGTTTCGGCCGTGGCTAGTGGTAACTTGTCGATCTTGCGGCACATTTTTGTCGTTAGGGTTACCACCCTAAAAAAGTCAAACAAAAACGTCGCAAAGCGGTTTAGCATTACAACACGATGTCGCGCAGAAACCCATTAGGTGTATGGGCTTACCACACTCCTATCAGGTTGATCACCTTCAATTACTTACACCAGGTGAGATTGCCGTCAAGAGCTAACTTGTAGTGGATAAAAAAAAAAGATTTCTCCCGGGCCAAAATCATATATCGGTTGATTCGGTCGGCGTGCAACATATGGAACTTTGTAGTGTCCATTAGAAGCACCTAGGCTAGCAGCCAGATGAATGCTCCATTCCCTTTCTGAAATGAAAGAGGAGGCCTATTGAGAGCAAATAATGATAAAGTTTGATAATTTCCCAGTATACATACATTGGTTATTTGTATCGCCATTGCTTGTGATAAATAATATTCTTCCACAGATAATAATATTGTCAAGTCTTCGAAGTGATTCGCATATCACTCGACATACATACAATACAAAGAACTAACAAATAATAATTAAAACTAACAAATTCAAAATTCAAATTCAAATAATCTTTATTCAATAAAAGTCCTTTAAAAGGCACTTTTGACGCGTCAATAAACTACATAGTGATTAGTGAGTAATTTAATGGTGGTAACTACATTCGTGAACTTGAAACTAAAGCTATGAGGGTTCCAAACGCGCCCCGGTCTAAGAAGAAGCCCAGAAAAACATTAGCCAGATAAATTAAATTCTGGGAAAAAAATTATCAACATTCGTGATAAAACTTTTAATACTTACTTACGCAACCTTGCAAACTCAATCACAATATTCATCATCAGTCATATTTATCAACTGCTGGACATGGGCCTATTTGAAGCAGCGCCAATCATAAAATTATCAGGTGATATCTATCTTAAACGAACTGGTTTTATATATCCCATTGCAAATACAATTCAATTTAATGCCACACGTGTAAAATTAAATCAAAGACATAATATGATACCTAACTTTGTAGTTATTCTCAATTTAAGGCCACGAGTGTATTAAATCTTAAACAAAGCGGTGGTAATTGCATATCAATTGACCTTTTTCCTTTGCCGCATTAAACATGGCAATAAAAACCCATGCAATGACGTAATCCAGACAACGTGTAAAACAATGATCCCTGCTCATAATAATTTATTGGTAACAAACACGAATACTCGTAAATTTACATACTTAAAATCTTAATGATATGTTAACAACACTAGACCGATTTCTATGACATTTATTACAATTTAATTAAAACCGACGACAGTGAAACAAAACATCATGACAAACCTGCATGCCTAAGAGTGCTCCATAATGATCACAAAGGCATGTGAAATCTACCAATCCGCACTTGGCGAAGTGGACTATGACCACAACCCTTTTCAGCATGAGAAGAGATCCGTACCCTATAGCGGGCCAGTAATGGGTTGATGATTATAATGATGAGGATGATGATGAAGACTTGTCATGACCTACAAAACACAATACGACAATATTGTACAACTCGGCAACTTTGGAAATAACAATAATAGAAACTCCTTATTGTTTCTAAGATCTTTAATATATTGTGTCGTAAAAAAAAAAAAACATGATCAACCCATTACCAGTTCACTACAGAGCACGGGTCTCCTCTCAATATGAGAAGGGTTCGGCCATAGTCCACCACGCTGGCCATGTAAGGATTGGCAGACTTCAGGAGAACATTATGGTGAACTCTCAGGCGTGCAGGTTTCCTCACGATGTTTCCCTACACCGTTGAAGACAGTAAGTGATATTTTAATTACTTAAAAAACGCACATAACTCCGAAATTTATAGGTGCGTACCACTGACCTCTGATTAGGAGGCTGACGGCTATCACAGCTACTAAGAAAACAAATACATCTAATAATTGTTAAAAATAAGAATTTGCATATAGATGATATTGATATAATTCCTAAACTAGTAATTGCTGAATAAAACTAGCCCGTTTGAGAGCGCCATAATATAAGTGATATTAAATTGATATAGTTGCAGTGTTGTCTAGCGAGTCAAGTTTTTAGAATCGGCTGCAGAATTCCACAGAATCCAGTTCAGTCACGGCAAGTGGGTAATGGAGACAATTATTGCAATCTATTGTCTCACACTATGCTATGATAGATCTAGCTATTATGCGGAAACCTGACATTGGACAGTTATTCCCAAACTAACTTTTTTTATACAAATAATTACAAACTATTACGAAAAACCTCTACAGTAGTACTACTATAGTAGTTTTTTTTGTTTTTTTTATTCACCACATGTTAGCCCTTGACAGCATCTCACCTGATAGTAAGTGTTGATGCTGTCTAAGATGGTAACGGACTAACCTTAGTTAGCCCGTTACCCTATTTAGAACCGTTAGTTAACCTATTAGAAAGTAGAAACATGAACATATAAGGATATTAACCGAAAGTGGCTCTTTAAAATAAAAGAGATTAGTTGCCTAAAGAGAAATAATATACACAAATGATGCATAGCTTGTCTGATTTAAAATAACTAACTGGGAATCTTATAACTTTTAGTCCTAAATTTTAGGTTACAGTTTGCACAGACCTTAGTTTTTGATTGATTGAAATGTTTCTCAGCACAGACTTCCATAAAGTTTTGAATTATTTTATATTCATAACAATTTATTTTATTAAAATTATAACCGATTGGTAATACAATAAACAATTTTGTTTTTTTTTTTGCAAATATTCATTTTTAGAGTAGCTTAAAATTTAATGTCTTAGATTATCCTGATCCGTTTTAATGTTTGGAAAACAGTAGCTTGGCTCATTAGGCGTCAGTTAGAAACATTGTAATATGCAATGTAGTAACGCGACTTGCAAAACAAACTTCGCAATCTATTCAACACGTGTATCGGAATTAAACGTATAAATATGTGATTAGTTTTGTATTCACTCGGTACACATGCACATGAATCATGAATGCGTTAGAGATAAGAGGGTTTCGCAAGGAGCGTTCATTTGGCCTTATTTTAATAACTCTTCATTGATGCACTGATCTCATGATGGTTAAGCAGTCAAATAGGCAATAGTTCTCCAATATATATAGATAACATAATTATTTTTAAAGAATTTATTAAAGAACAGCGCTCGGCTGAACTTGACATTTCATCATTACTTCACGTACATCACAGGTAGGTAAAAATAATAGAATTGAGTAGCAAAGTGATTTCGAAGATGACTTTTAATTGTGTGCGAAGGATTTAATTTATTATCAACTACGGAACAGTGCGGACCCAAGAAGGGTTCAAGCAAACCAAATCTAACACTCTCAAGGTAAGTTTTACACATAAATAGGTGCCACTTAGATCAATCCATTTTTGGATAGGATCCTTCTTAGCTTTAGTTTTAAGTTGGCGAGTGAATTAAAATAATGGAAAATATATTATATTTGTTCTTGTAGGTACTTTTTACACTACCACAAATATAAAATTAGTTGCAGATTAAAATCATATAGATTCCTGAGTTTAATATTCAATAGCTACCTCAAACAAAGCATGTTGACGACCTCCGTGGCGCAGTGTGTGCGCTGTCGCATATAAAGTTGGGGATCCTGGGTTCAATTCCTGGCTCGAGTCTGGTCTGCTGGGAGGCTTCGGCCGTATCTACTTACCACCCTACCGACAAAGACGTGGCAAACTGATTTACGTTCTGGCATGATGTCGTAGAAACCAATTAGGAGTGTGGGTTTACCATAACCCTAAAAGATACCGATACCATCCTAGACTGCATCATCACTTACCACCAGGTGAGATAGCCATCAAGGTCTAACTTGTAGTTTATGAAAAAAATAACTAAACCAAAGCATATCACTCATTGTGTAATTATAATACCTTGATGAATAGATACTGTTTGATATATGAAATTTGTGCTGTTTGCAATAAAAAGAGTATATTATATCCTTTGCCTTATTAAATGCTTAGTTACAATAAATATTGCAATTCATACACCTTATTATAGGATCGATACTGCTTGGTAATTCTGTTTAACTACCGCATTTTCTTTACTGGTCCCTTTTTGATTCGAAGCCACAGTCACGCTCCACAGTGACTAGATATTGCGTCTGATCTGTAGAAAGGTTGTGCATAAAATTTAACTTTAGTTTATTTAACAAAATGTGTTTTTAGTTTTTATTCACTAACGCGTACTCCGATTTCACTCTTTCTTTTTTTTCGGTTAGAAAGGAGATACTTTAAAATTTATCCTGCAAATATTTCAAGGTCGTCGGTTTAGTAATTGCTTGCCATTGCTTCGCGATTGGAAGACAAACAAACACACTTTTACACACACTAACTCAACGCAGACGAAGTCCCGGGCATCAGCTAGTAATATATATAAAAATAGTGCCTTTAGTATAAGATTTGATTATATATATATATATGGTGGAGTATATCGCAATCGTAGATTCGCTTTCAAGCATCTAAACAATACAACGTCAAAGTAAAATGGACCTTGCTTTATACCATTTTTTTACAACCCCCCCAAGGGGGTTGGCCCGTAATTAAAATCTTCGTAAAATCAAACTACCACACTTAATTTTAATTTATACGTATCAAAGAGTGTGCTACTGACAGTTCGGGTGACGACTTCCGTGGCCAATGTCAACATGGCTGTCGCATTGTAAAGTTAGTGGTCTTGGGTTCGTTTCCCGGCTCGAGACTGATCGGGGGGAGGCTTCGACCGTAGCTAGTTAACTTCACACCGAAAAAGCAATTTAGTTATCTGGCATAATATCGCGGTTAGCCCGCTACGATCTAAGACTGCATCATCACTTACCATCAGATAAGATTGCCGTTAAGATATTGCTTCCAGTATTAAAATAGGGCTGGAAGTGGCAGCCCTAGAAGTAAACCCGGCGTACTGTTCAGATTATTATTGGATCGGAAAGGAATGAATCGAACGAAACCTTTATCTTAGCATGAGTTGCGATATCTCAGCCTTCTGCTGCGATCTCATTAAACGCGAACCGGCATAAGATTTGTTGATGCCACATTGCTGACTCGACTCAATGCAGTCTATGTCATTCATCCATATTATATACATATAAATCATATTTAATCCTGTTTCAAGCTCTCTAATCAGTTTTATATTTTTTTTCTGTCAATTTTGGCATGTTTGTATCTATCTCTTCGTTTGTATTACGTAGTAGTTTTTTTTTTCAAGTCTCAGAAGTTCGAAGCCCTTACAATAAACCTGATGGTGGTTCAGTGTAAAATGGTAGTGGGCAAGCCTGTTAGTGGGATGGCAGTTTTAATAAAATCGTACCACTAATAGTTTTTTACAAGAACGCTTGAAATTTTTCAATGAAAATAATCTTTATTCAAATAGTCCTTTAAAATTCCCTTTGACGAGTCAATAATTAACATAGTAGCGATTTGATGGTGACAAGTACATTCGTAAACTTAAAACTAAGGCTATAAGGGTTCCAAACGCGCCCTGGTCTAAGAAGAAGCCCACAACAAACTTAGCCAGGTAAATTTTCTATTTGTTAACACCACCTCACATGCCACTTAAAATTATATCAAGAGCTATCTTATTATAGCAATATTTCATACCCATGGTTGTTTATAATTTACATAATCCTTTACACTATCATCATCATCATCATGAACAACCCATTGCCGGCTTACTACAGAGCACGGGTCTCCTCTCAATATAACAAGGGTTCGGCCATAGTCCACCACGCTGGCCGTGTGCGAATTGGCAGACTACACACGCCTTTGAGAACATTTTGAACTTTACACTATAGTAGGACTTTTCTATATTATGTCGATTAGCATGTTCATTATCACAAGTTCCTAATTTCCTAAACACCGAAAGATTTGAATTGGGTTTTCCTGAAAAAAACAACATCAGATCAGAATCAGAGAAAATGTATATTTAAATAATATAAGCGAGGTAGTAATGTATTTTGCTTCGACCGGTTGATGAAACATTATCAAGTACCAGAGTAGCATACTAACATAGGCACTTGTTATTAGGTATATGATTATTTAATTTAGATCATAATGAACCTCATAGCTCTAAAGTGGCATAAACGACTTTTATAATTCTCCAATACCAGGAAACTCTAAGCTATCAATCTAGGATCATTGGCATTAACATCTGTAATTGCTTTACACCATAGAGATAACAGTTCGCAACATAGCGTAGAGTGGCTAATTCTCCTAATGAGTCTCTCGGAATGCATGCCACTGGACGTATTTGGAAATCGGTATAAATTACCTATGTCTTCCATCTTAGATTGTATAATCGCTTACCACTAGGTAAGTTTGCAGTCAAGGGCAACATGAATTTTAAGATTAAATTTATATATAAAGGATTTGCTATATAAATATTAATGGTTTAATTTATAATTATCAACTCTCCCTATTAGCTCAACGATTCTTTGGTTTTATGATAATTGGGACACGGGAGGTGGCCCCTTAATCTAATAAGTTACATAATTTTAATAAAGCTATGATTATTATATATCATAAGTATATTGTAATGCTGTATATACCTGCAATGATAACTGTACTCGGCTTAGACAAATGTTATGTCGTAATATTTTTTTTTTTTTTTTAATGCTAATACAGTGTATCGATTGGTGAATCATTTGAAATAAATAAATAAAAAATATTATCCTATATTGTAATCGTAAATTGTAATGCTATAATGACAGTTGAAGTTGAATAACCTAAAAGCCTGGAACCCGAGTTTAAGAAATAGCTGACATAACCTCTGTGCCTCCCCGTGGCGCAGAGGTATCCATGAGGATTTACCCACGATAAAAAAAAAAAAAAAAAAAAAGAGTTTAAGAAATAAAAAACGACTACATAACCGAACTGACGATTTGGTGGTACAATTTTATTTAACCCGGCTAAGTTTGTTGTGGGCTTCTTCTTAGACCTGGGTGCAATTTTAACCCACTTAGTGTAGTTATGACCATCACCTCATAAATTAAAATAATGAACAATATATATGCACGCTACATAGATGCCTGTAATAGGTTAACTTGAATAAAGCTATTTGTTTTTTTTTTTATAGAATAGTGAAACAAAGAAATCAATAATCATAAAACATTTGTGGCTCAACACTTCATTTATTTGACTGCAATCAGAGAGTAGTGCCATCTAGTTTTAGAATCATGTACGACAGACAAGAGAGTGAGATCGCCCCCTCTCTTTACGCAAGACTAAGTAGGGTTCGCAGGTTCTTAAAGACGTACCGGCGGTCGAGACACGGTAGTGCTACTTGGTGGAGCGTATAGTCTGCTCGTTGGACGGTTGACTCATTTGTGTCGACCGTCTAACTCAGTTAGGAAATATTCTTTTCATGCCTAATTTGCTTACTCAGTTCCTCTAGTTCTAAGCTGTTAAGTTACAGATTAGCACCGAGGACAAACCTCTTTGGTTTTTTCGGTGCCGTTATTGTATAATTAATTATGTATATTCCTTTTATATTATTAATAAATAAATAATTATAAATTACGATCCTTATAATAGTTATTCTGTTCTACCAGGAATAAAACCGATTAATTATTTATCTGAGTATACTACCCACGTCTACCCAAATTACCGACGAAGATACGCCCGTGTTCATCCTATATTTGCCAACAAGTCCATTTCAGGTATTATGGCGTTTAGTCCCGTCTATTACTGTGTAAGTTCGTAAGTCTGAATATCCTGGCCTTATAATCATATTCCACGGCAAACGTTTGTTCGCGTCTAATCTGTTTTACCATTAGACAGGGTTTTACTGCTTTACATACACTATTTAAATTTAATATCTACCCTCATAGTTTAGGAGCCAGTCGCGGAATCATTAAGGAAGGAATATATTTATGAACACTTGTAATGTTTATAGTATCACTTTTGACGACCTCCATGGCAAACTAAAATAAAACAATGTAAAAAAATTTAAAGTTGGAGGTACTGGGTTCGATTCCCGGCTTGAGTTTGGTCTGGGAGGCTGCGGTCGTGTCTAGTTACCACCCTACCAACACAGACGTGTATGCCAAACGATATATCGTTCCGGCACTTTGTCGCGTAGAAACCAATTAGAAGTGTGGGTTTACCGTACCCCTAACAGGTTAGCCCGCTACCTTAGACTGTATCATCACCAAGTGAGATAGCCGTCAAGGGCTAACTTGTAGTGTATAAAAAAAAACTTGTCTAAATTCAATTTAAAGCTGAATTTTATCGTATCAGATTGATTATTAATATCGGGCCTTAATTGGCAAAGCTCTCAGGCCTCGCAGAGATGTGGGTTCAAGTCCCGTAAGTTCCGTAAGTAAGTAAGGGTAAGTCCCGTAAGTAAACGCTGTTACAGTCAAATTGGTGAGTAAATTGAGGTGAGATAGCCGTCAAGGGGTAACTTTTAGTGGATAAAAAAAACATGTGTTTAAACATATAGTTCATCTTTCAGCCGTGTCCTAGACTATTTTGGCAGTCAGTATCAGACTTAAGCCCCGTTTATCTCATCCATCAAACTGCCAACCTGAGCCCGCCTGCAACGCATGCAAATCTGATATATTTCGTGTAGGCCGAGTGCACATTGTCAACCTCCCTTCGTCATGAAAACTGATATCAACTAACTCTCCTATAGCTGCAAGTATCTAAAACTGGCTTTAGAACTAAATTTTAAATGAGATCTACTTCAATTTAATGAATTTTTAAATTGATTGTACCGGCTCACTACAGAGCACGGGTCTCCTCCCAATATGAGAATGGTTTGGCCATAGTCCACCACGCTGGCCATGTGCGGATTAGCATACTCCACACGCCTTTGAAAACATTACGGAGAACTCTCAGGCGTGCAGGTTTTCTCACGATGTTTTCCTTCACATGTTGAAGCAAGTGATTTTTTGTTTTTGAAACGCACATAACTCTGAAAAGTTAGAGGTGCCCGGATTCGAACCGCCGACTTCTGATTAGGAGGCTGACGCTCTAACCACTAGGCTATCACCACTTTGTATTTATTGACACACATTTCGTATAATGATTTATCGATGTAAAAACTGCCTTAAAGTTCATACGATGCCAGCGATTCTGCAATTGCACGCTTGGCAGGAAATCAGCAGAGTTAAATTTTTGCTGACCAATCGTTCAGCGGAGATGTAACGGGTCGACGAACGAGTTGCTTGCGATAAGGATATCTAATGCTGATAATTATTTATGATAGAGTTGGCTTATTTCTGGAGGCGGGGAACATTTATATTCTAAAGATGATGATGGTTATAATACGAAATTGAATTAAAACACAAATTTGCTGAAAAAAGTTAGCTGTTCATGCACGGTTTAGCAGTAAATATGATCTGTATACAATTTTGCATAGGGTTAGCTTGCAGCTTACTATATAGGATAACCTGCGAAAATAAATGGTCATTTTCCTAAAATCATCCATAAAAAAGCAAAGTATAAACGGACTTAGTCGCGGAAAACTGCTTGTAAATGATAAATAAATTTACATAAATGCATCTACGTCGCAATCATTAAGACGTTATCGGAATTATTAATTAATGATAGGGATTTATTTATGTAAGTAACCGGCGATGCCTTGGCAGTAAATAAAGATAAAGCTATATTATCAATTAACCCTTACCTAGATTCCTCATACCTTTCTGGATACAATGATACCATCGTCGGCATTCCATATGCAGTAATAGTATCTGTTAAGGCCACTGAGTTAAACTAAGCGGCACAAATAGCTTGATTAAAATTGACAGTAAATCTGTTAAGGTATCCAGTAGGCCGAGAACCCGCTAGCTTGATGATTTCCTCCTTCGCGTAGAAGAAAAATGAGCGGCGATAGATCAACTTGATGTGGTTATTAACTTAGCCTGACAGCGTACGGTCCACCACATCTTCCACTTCACAGATATCATCACATGTTATTGTAAGACTTAGCTAGCTCAGTATAAGTTCTATATTTATTTGAATTATGTGATTGAAGGAATGCTGTTGTTTACTGTAAACAGATTAGTATCGTATTCGGTTTCATAGCAATTCTGCGGCTAATTCAGGAATAGCAGAAAGTGATTGTTGAATACCTAACATAGAAATAGCAAAATAGTTGCCTTGTTAGCTATTACCGGGACAAAGTGACGAATGTTTTACAAACTGGCCTAGGGTGGATTGAGATTTATTACTTCGTGGTATTTGGATTTATAATGGTTATTAGTTACAAATTTAATGTTCCGTTCAATCTAATTATATTAGTTTTAGATGGCCATTTCTTGTTTTACACTGCATTAACTTTTTTCATTAAGTATATTGATAATTTTATATTAATTCACCAAAGGTATTTTTCACAAAAAAACAGTATGTTTTCATTGTTTTTATCATCATCATAACTCTTGTATTTCCACTCTTATTTTTTATTTTGTTGTTATATAGATTACTAGATACTATGCTACGAATTTGATCGTACAAATATCTCTTAACTCCATTTTAACTTGACGACCTCCGTCGCGGTCCTGGATTCTCGGGTCCTGGAGTCTGGTCAGATGGTAGGCTTCGGCTGCAGCTAATCATTATACTAAGCGATTTAGCGTTTCGAAATAACTCCGAAAAGTTAGAGGTGCGTGCCCGGATTTGAACCGTCGACTTCTGATTAGGAGGCTGATTAGGAGGCTATCACCGCTTACCACCATTTCTTATCACCATTTCATTAAAACCAGAAAAATATTTAAAGTATGTACTCGTACAACTAATTCACTTATATTTTTATGAACAGGTTAATGGGCTTGAACTCTAAAATAAACCTTAGATTGAACCTAATATAATTAAGTAGATATGTATGTATAGAAAAGCAAACTATTTCAGTAATGTTGAGACTTAATTGTAAACGTATTAAATCTTTTCCTTATAAGTCACAGAATAATAAGGAAATTTCCTTATTTATGCAGCTGAAAACAGTTAGGTATGAAAAAGTGTTTAAAATGTAACTTTATTAGAATATAAATAGGATACATAATATAGCCGTGAATACCTAGACGGCGTTTTCGACGACCTCCATGACGCAGCGTGACCTCTATCACATTATAAAGTTGGAGGTCCTGGGTTCGATTACCGGCTCGAGTCTGGTCTAGTGAGAGGCTTCGGCCGTGGCTAGTTACCAATCTAACGACTAACACGTGTCGCTAAGCGATTAAGCGTTCCGGCACGATGTCTTTAAGAAACCAATTAAGAGTATGATTTTACCATAGCAGGTAAGCCCGTCTAAGACTGCACGTCACTTAATATCTGGTAAGATAATATAGTAGTATATATAAAAATTGAATTGAAGCGGTGATAGCCTAGTGGTTAGGGCGTCAGCCTTACTAATCAGAGGTCGGCGGTTCGAACCCGGGCACGCACTTCTAAATTTTCGGAGTTAGGTGCGTTTTTAAAACAATTAAAATATCACTTGCTTCAACGGTGAAGGAAAACATCGTGAGGAAACCTTTACGCCTAAGAGTTCTCCATAATGTTCTCAAGGCGTGTGAAGTCTGCCAATCCGCACATGGCCAGCGTGGTGGACTATGGCCAAACCCTTCTCATATTGAGAGGAGACCCGTGCTCTATAGTGAGCCGGCAATGGGTTGATCGTGATGATGTGATATATAAAAGTAGAATAAAGTAGTACATAGAAAGTAGTGTATATAAAAAAAGGATGGTAACACAAAGATCTTTTAAAATCACACTCAGGCCCAAGGACACCCTACTTACAAGCGAATGTTACCTAAACAGGGCCGCTTTCCTGCCCATTACGATCCCGATAACGATCGTTGTCGAAAACAAAATGGAAACAATAACTTAAATCTACCTCCGGTTGTTATCGAAAATGATTTTAACGCAACTACTGAAATCCATACCGGCGGTGTTAAGAGCCGTGCACATCGGACAAATAGCGTTACCTGCCAAACATACGGTAAAATATGATAGATTCCTCAAAGACATTTCTTTATGATGACCACGACCACTCTGTCGAGAGTGTAACGACGAAGAAGAAGAAGAATATGATTGATAACATCGTAAAGATAGTGAATATGGTGTACTTCGAAAAGCATTTACGTTGATGGATCTGAAATTTGGTGTGAAAACGTATTTTGACCGCCTAATCCCGAATATCATATAAATCATCATCATCATCATGATCAACCTATAAGCAACTCACTACAGAGCAAGATCTCCTCTCAATATGAGAAGGGTTTGACCATAGTCCACCATGCTGGCCATGTGCGGATTGACAGACTTCACACGCCTTTGAGAACTTTATGGGGAACTCTCAGACGTGCAGGTTTCCTCACGATGTTTTAATTTTTTAAAACGTGTGTTTTAGTCGTGTTACTCGTAACTCCGAAAAGTTACGAGGTGCGTGCCCGGATTCGAACCGCCGACCTCTGATTAGGAGGCTGACGCACTTACCACTAGGCTATCACCGCTTCACTAGGCTATCACCGTTTCATCATATAAATATCACACATAAAAGGAAAAAAAATCAAAATAGATTAGGAATGCGCAAAAAATGTTTTCCTCCGTTTTTCATATTCAAAATGGAATTTGCGCAAATCGGAGCAACGACATTTATGACTGAAATACGTTATTATAAAAAAAAACCGAATCATCGGTATCATGCCAAAAGTTTATCCGAATATGGCATAATCAAAAACAAAATATTCAGTATCTTTTAATCTCTGAATATATAGAAACTAGATTTCACGCCCGTCTCGATGGACACCAAAAAAGCCAACGCAAAACTTTCGTTACCTATTTTGAAAGCATTATGAAAATAGCTACCTTTATTATAACGTAAGAAGCCTCCTAGAAATTAAGCCTGATATTCTATCTGCTAACATATATTTAAGTAGGTATACGCTTTTTATGTCATATTGGTATATACATAAGGACAGCGGGACTTTGAATAAAAGTGGCACTAAATCCATTCTACAATTAATAAATTTATTTGTGTCATTTGTATTTTAAATAGATGGCGTTAGATTTTCCTATTATCGCGCATGCCTTATCCAAACCTGCTACTCGTTATATTTTTACTTAAAAATCTAAGACGAAAATATATTTCCCTTATTTGTAAATAGCCGGGACCAATTGCTTAATGTGCTCTCCAAGGCACGCGAAGAGGGCAATGTCCTTACTCCAGGCATTTTTTTTGTCCGACCCAAATATCGCAACCAGGACCTCGTGATCAACAGCTTAACATTTTCTAGGTCAACAACTTTAAGGGTACCTCATAGTAATGGTGAAAGAAAACATTTCAAACCCAGTGTTCACTATTTATTTCGTAATCTTTCACAATATTATTAGCTACTCAAGAGAGATATTACGATAAAAGATTATTACTGTTACAACTCTCTCATCATCCACACACCTTCAAGTAAATCCAATCTCCTTCCGCCCAAATCTGATCTGATTGATCTAAGAAGCGCGGGTAAAACTTAATCTGTCATTGACGCAAGCGAGCTGACATTGCCTAAAGATAAAAAATGTTGCTATTGTGCCACAGATCACAAATAATTACAGACACTATTTTATAAAAGCTTCTCCTGAAAAAAGGCGGGTAACTTCATCTTTGGCGGGCACGGTTTTATCACGCTTTTCTTGAATTAATGTTTGTTGGCTAATTTTGAAAAGGCTTGGTATTGGTTGTGTCGTGGCTAGTTTTTTGAATGGTTAACAGGTATTAATTTAGAGCTTAAAGGTTTAAGCGAGCCGCGTCCGACGTGCGAATATTTCCGCCATTTTTCCCTAACTTCAATTCTCCATTGCTATAAACTTGACATTGGCTAATCTGTGTAAAGCCATAAACCGAGAAATAAAAAGGGCTTGAGAAAGGCGGGAGACTTCGTATATGGCGTGCGCAGTTTTTTCACGCTTTTCTTGAATTAATGTTTGTTGGCTAATTTTGGAAGGGACTGGTGTTGGTTGTGTCGTAGACAGTTTTGGTGTCGTTTGTGTAGTGGCTAGTTTTCTGAATGGTTAACAGGTATTGATTTGGAAAGGTTTGAGGGATCCGCGTCCGCAGAGTGCGAAGTTTACCGCCATTTCTCCCAAACTTCTACATTGCTATAAACTTGACATTGGCTAATCTGTGCAAAGCCATAAAAAGAGAGAACTAATAAAATAATAAACTTGACATTGGCTAATCTGTGTAAAGCCATAAAACAAAAAAAAAGTCTTCTCTTTGCGTATATACTGTTTTGTGTGTAGTGGCCTTAGGTTGACCAAAATTTATTCTGTCAATTGTTGTTTTAACAAGCTGGTTTAGGAATGCGGTTCGTATAGCACATAAAGTTATTTCTTATGGCCGGCGATAAAATTACTTCATAATATAATAAAACTCTCAATATTTCCCACAAATTATTAGTGATTGTTTCAAAATATAGTAACTGTCGCACATTCTTTGGATTCCTCGAAGTAGATCAGAGTAACAGGCTGAGTTTTTGAGTTAAGCCTGTCTGTATTATTATCATGATCAATCATATAGTAAGTGATGAAGCAGTTTCGGATGGTAGCGAGCTTACTGTTAGGAGTATGGTAAAGCCACACTCCTAATTGGTTTCTACGTGACATCGTGCCAACGCTAAATCATCTATGTCTCCCAGACAACGAATTGAACAATAGTAAAATCTTTGAAGCGGTGATAGCCTTGTGGTTAGGGCGTCAGCCTCCTTATCAGAGATTGGCGGTTCGAATCCGTGGATGCACCTCTAACTTTTCAGAGTTATGTGCGTTTAAAAACATAAAAATATCACTTGCTTCAACGGTGAAGGAAAACATCGTGAGGAAACCTGCACGCCTGAGAGTTCTCCATAATTTTCTCAAAGGCGTGTGAAGTCTGCCAATCCGCACATAGCCAGCGTGGTGGACTTTGCCAAACCCTTCTCATATTGAGAGGAGACCCGCGCTCTGTAGTGAGCCGGTAATGGGTTGACCATGATGATGATGAAAACCTTCCCGAGGTATGTTTCCTATAATTTAGATTGAAAAACAAATATTTTTCACAGCAGAACTCTACAAAATAAACGAGTACCCGCACATAAATCTAAAGAAGGTATCAATCAGTAAAAAGTGACAATGAGCTCCTCGAAATAGCTGTGTTTAATGACAAGCGGCTGATGCAACATGCCTGCTGGTTGCGCACCATGTGCCAAAGAACTCGAAAAATAACGGCACCACACATAAAATGTCCCTCGCTGTAGTTTATAACTGGCTGAACCTGCGCTATAACCCGTATAGTTCTCGTTCCCGCAGGAATATGGGGGGACACTGCATTCTATGTTACTCGCTGGTAATGTATGTTTCAAATTGTGAACTAATCTTCAAAATCGGATCTGAAGTACTGGAGTTATCTTCGGTACACCTAACTCACAAACATTACTTACTTTTTTTAATTATATTATGAGTATATTTATTTCATATTTATTACTGTATTGATTTATGTATTAGCATGAAGTTTATTTAATGCAGGTTTTTGTTTAATTATTACGCCACCTACTTTCTTCTTCACAAAATTAAAATATCACTTGCTTCAACGGTGAAGGAAAACATCGCGAGACAACCTGCATGCCTGATTTAGCGGTCCGACGTGGTGTCGTGTAGGAACCAATTAGGAGTGTGGGTTTACCATACCCCTAACAGGTTAGCCCGCTACCATCTTAGACTGCATCATCACTTACACCTGGCTATACGTCTTTGCCTATAGGATGGTAACTAGCCACGGACAAAGCCTCCCATCACAGTGGATTTGTGCCAGGAAACGAACCCAGGACCTCTTACATTATACGCTGACCACTTCACGCCTGAGAGTTCTCCATAATGTTCTCAAAGGCGTGTGAAGTCTGCCAATCTGCTCATGGCCAGCGTGGTGGACTATGGCCAAACCCTTCTCATATTGAGAGGAGACCCGTGCTCTGTAGTGAGCCGGTAATGGGTTGTTCACGATATATAGCTTCTTAGATTCTCAGCGATAACAGTAACGTGACGGCAAATGTGCACACCTGAAGGTTAAATAAACGGGATGGGAGAGAACCAGAAGTCTTAAACTGGCGGCCATTTGCAAGTACAAACGCGAAGAAAATTTCGCGCTAACTGTCCCCGCCATTGCGATTCACGACGCTGCGCATTGCATTCATGCTATATCTTTATTAACAACGACCTACGCGGGCTGAATTAAAACGAATATGCTTATTGTTCGTTCAACGTTTAATCCGCTTGACATGGGTGATGGGTTGTCAAGATTTGATTGCACTTTGGCATATTGTCAGACGCTAAATACGTGACGATCAAGACGCGTGATTAAGGACAGCGCAGTTTATGATAGTCATCCTAACCCTATTAAAGTTGCATTAGTTGGCAGGGGCCGAGAGGGCCTTCTATCTCATTGCAGAGAGGAATGCTGATCAATAATCGCTGGATGTATAGTCTGTCAAGTAACCGTAACGGACTTTGTTAGCGTTTATTTGCTGAAATTTAAACCAATGCTCAACAGCTAGTTTTGACATGAGCCCACAGAAATTCCTTAATATATTGTTGACTTAAAATATAAAATCCAATTATTTATTATACATCAAACATTTTACATAAAACTTAGATTAACCTACAACAAAAAATCTTAAAAAATAAATAAATATTTGAACATCATAACTAAAATATATTATTAAAAGGAGTCCCTTTAGGCAAGGTTCCGAAGATACTGGCAACGTACCCCCTTTGAATGGCTAGACTTATTCTTTGTCCGAGGTAGCTGGCAGCTCTTCGGTCCCCTGTGATGTCGACTAACCTTTTTGCTATTTCCTTAAAAAGCTTTAAAACCAATGCTTATATTCATATAAATTTAAAATGCATGAACAAATTTACAGACTTACGGGATTTGAACCCACATCTCTGCGAGGCCTCGGAGCTTTGCCAATTAATTATATTAATAATCAATCTAATACGATAAAATTTAGCTTTAAATGGAATTTAGACAAGTTTTTTTTTATACACTACAAGTTAGCCCTTGACGGCTATCTCACCTGGTGGTAAGTGATGTTGCAGTCTAGGATGGTAGCGGGCTAACCTGTGAGGGGTATGGTGAACCCACCCTCCCAATTGGTTTCTACGCGACATCGTGCTGGAACGCTAAATCGCTTTGCAACACGTCTTTGTTGGTAGGGTGGTAACTAGCCACGGTCGAAGCCTTCCACCAGACCAGACTCGAGCCGGGAATCGAACCCAGGGCCTCCAACTTTATAATGACGACCTCCGTTGCGCAGCGCGCGCCCTGTTGGATTATAAACTTGGAGGTGTGTGGGTTTACCATACCCCTAACAGGTTAGCCCGCTACCATCTTAGACTGCATCATCACTTACCATCAGGTGGGATTGCCGTCAAGGGCTAACTTGTAGTGGATTAAAAAAAAAAAAAAATGTGACAGCGCACGCACAAGAGGTGCGTACTTAGGAATCTAACTCAGTGACTCCAAAAGGTAGGCTAAAGCTTTAACCATTGGGCTATCACCGCATACCATCTGATTAAACAAAAATAATTCATAACCCCAGCACGGACATCGCAGCGATTAGACGTGATACCTTTATGGTTAATTAGGTATGCAGCAAGTGGCCATACTCGGCGACTGGCTGCATATCTATGCGACCACCGCTTCCGTATGCAATTCGAATAAATGTGGGCTAAAATGTTATGTAGAACGACACGTTCCACCTATAATAACCCTGTTCAACCTTCACTGCATGTTGTCCAGGCTGAATAGCTTAAACCTTTATATGATACTAGCTTTTGTTCACGACTTCCTCGTTCTCTTTTGATTCATCATCATCATATCAACCCATTACCGGCTCACTACAGAGCACGGGCCTCCTCTCAATATGAGAAGGGTTTGGCCATAGTCCACCACGCTGGCCGTGTGCGGATTGGCAGACTTCACACGCCTTTGAGAACATTATGGAGAACTCGCAGGTTTCCTCACGATGTTTCCTTCACCGTTGAAGCAAGTGATATTTTTTTTTTTAAAACACGGATTCCGACCTCTGATTCGGAGGCTGACGCCCTAACCACTAGGCTATCACCGCTTTTTATTGACTGTCATAAAATCTTCGCACGCATATTTTGCACCTGAAGGAAGTGGGTTTATATAAGTTTTACTAACGAACGCCTTTCCGTTGATAGGTCAGATACCTATAAGTGTAGATTCAGCAAGATTTGTTCAGTGTTTAAGTTGTGTATTGATAGATCAGTCAAACAATCACTTCTTTTTCTCGCAGTACAAAACATCCTAGATTATCATCATCATCATCATGATCAACCCATTGCCGACTCACTAAAGAGCACGGGTCTCCTCTCAATATGAGAAGGGTTTGGCCATAGTCCACCACGCTGGCCATGTGCGGATTGGCAGACTTCACACGCCTTTGAGAACATTATGGTGAACTCGCAGGCGTGCAGGTTTCCTCACGATGTTTTACTTCACCGTTGAAGCAAGTGATATTTTAATTATTTTTTTTAAACGCACATAGCTCTGAAAAGTTAGAGGTGCGTGCCCGGATTTGAACCGCCGACCTTTGATTAGGAGGCTGACGCCCTGACCACTAGGCTATCACCGCTTATGACATTCCTAGATTATTCCTAGATTATACGTCCAGTTAAAAACTGATTATGAGGAAAAGGAGATTTTCCTCCTTTTATGAAACTGTCATAATTGGAGCATGCTCAGAGGAGTTGCCATCACAATTTAAGTGGCTAAATACAGGTTTATTTTTACACTACAAGTTAGCCCATAACGGCTATCTTGCATGGTGATATTGAAGTTTAATATGGTAGCCGGCTAACTAAGGGTGTTAGGGGTATGGTACACCCAAACTCCTAATTTATTGAACCAGAACAGTTTCAAACCGGGAATCGAACCCAGGACCTCCGAAATTATAATACGACAGCGCACACGCTATTAATAATATATTCAATCACAGAGCAAGAATCTTGCAAAAAGGCTTTAATGCCGTGATTTCAGCCCACTATCTACAGATTATCAGCTGCGATGTTTTTGGAATTATGAGATAAGATTCCAAAGACAATTACAGAAATCAGTTTCAATCCATTAATTCGCGTATAACTCACGTATATAGGGACACTGAATTAGCACGCCGACAATTACCGAGTGAGCTCGAGGTCTGATCATAAGCCCGTGGCAAAGCACCATAATTCTCGGTAATCGGACCTTGACAAAGGTACTGGGCTCTAAATTATGTAGGTGGCTAGGTCTTATGACCATAACTAATTGGAAAACGGATTACTTGCATTTGCTTGATATGCCGCTTGTGTGGGCTGCTGGATTGTTCTAGGAAACGAGACGCTGCCAATCAATTTTCAGACATATTTCGCTATCCTTTAGACTTAAATTTGATCGCTTTATCATACACACTTACGGCCGATATTAATAATGTATCTACATTCTGAGATTGAAACCAATCGCAGATTGATCAATATCGAAAGATCTATCTCCAATCTGCGTGCCAATATGGGAACTTGACAATCCCGATCTTATTCTCTCCGTGGATAGCATAGCAATCCATTCCCTCTTGAACGTTCCGTTGTAAGCAAAACGCAGTAGAATCTACTTAAGTTGGCATAATTTTATAATCGTTAATTTACTATTTAAACAAAAAACAAGTAGAATATGCCTGAATTTGTATTGGAAACTATAATATATCTTAATGTAATACTATATTTGTATCAAAATATGAAGACATAACTATTTTTATTCTTGCATTTAAGTTAAGAATTTGCATAAGTTGGAACGCAAACCGAACTTATGACGCTTAGGATTGGCGTTGTCTAACGGCTACGGTCAAGTTGTTTTGCGCGTGTTTACGTTTAACACCACGTTTAATTACTCTGCGTCTTTTTATAAATCTTTGTTTTTTACCAATTTGAGAACAACAGTGTAAAAATGGATTCGGTAACCGTAAGTGATAAAGTAATTTTATATTATTTGTTACAACAATAATTAACTTCTTTCCTCATAAAAGATCCCTGCTGACTATAAAGTTTGATTTCATACGTTACAGTTAGTTAGATATTGGATGGTAATTAAGGGATGAATAAATAATATTACTTGTTGCCTTAACTAATTCATGAGTCGTCGTAATGATGTAGTTTGCGAAAACTCAGGAATTAGTCTGTTTATATATTATATTATAAGAAATGTAGTAAAGCCTCATTAACCTAGTTTCATGGTTTAAGTAATTTCTATAATTTTTTATTCTGTAACCACCTTTTCTATTTTATAGGTAAAAGGTAAACCCTTAACCAAAGAGGAGACTAAAGCTCTTCTACAGCTTATTGAATCCAGCAAAATTATAACCACTAAGACCACAAATGCTGCCAGCAACAAAATGAAACTGGATGAATGGAAGAATATAACTCATATATTCAATGCCACTGCTACCTCTTGTCTCCGAACACCGCAGCAATTAAGATTAAAATGGGAAAATCTAAAAAAGAATGCTCGGAAGCGTAGTACAAGAATTAGAATGAACCATATTCAGGTTTCTGTCCATAGCATAAAGATATGAATTATGTATATCTATTGTTTTCTTATCTTTCTCACAGCTAGATAAACATATTTGAAAAAGGATTAAAAAATATCTACTGTAAAGAAGCCTATGAATACACTAGATACACTGAATAGATGAGATGTGTTTTATGTAAATAATTATGGTAATGGTAAACCAATTTAAAGTTAAGCCAGTACAGAGTTATAATAAATACATATTTTTGTTTATAATAAAACTGCATGCTTTAGTATATAGTGGGCTTATATTTTAGTTATTTCAACTATTATTTTCAGACAGGTGGTGGTCCCGCTGACTATATACCCCCAGATGATATATTGGACAGAGTTACTGGCATGCTAGGAAGTACTGCCAGTGGATTTAACTGTGCCATTTGGGGGTGACAAAGAAGTAATGGGGCTTGATGTTGGTGATGGTAGTATTAGTGGGGATGGTGATGGTACTGTTGATGCTAAGGTATCCATAGAATCAGATATAGATATGATGCCAATATTTATTGACAATAGTGTAGAGACATTAGTCTGTAATGCTACTCACGATAATGCTAATTTGCAGAATAATGACCAAAAGATAACACCAAATAAACCAAAGAGGTTCACATTAAGTACACCTAGGACAGGTAATTATTTTAGTATTATTGGGTAGGTGTTTTAATATGTATGGTTTAATAAATTAATTAGTTTTGGGGTGTTATCTGGAAGCCCAATCTATAGAGTATACTAAAACTGTATTATTTTAAATCTAAGCAAAGTCCAAGTGCACTGGACTGTCGAGGAATACATACATCTAAATTGTAAATTTTAGAACAAAATACAGAGCAACCATAGTTGTTCTGTATGTTGTCTGCCACTCAATTATACAGTACATAACCATAGATGCAATCAATCTGCAAGCAATCCTAATACTTGTTTATTTTTCAGTGGGCAAGAAATTTAGATCCGATGACAGCAGGACTCTAAAAAATAATGCCATTGCTGAATATTTTTCAGTGAAAAAACAGTGCCTAGATGAGAGGCTAAAAAATATTGCTCTTGAAAACGAAAATTTAAAATTATTAAACAATAAATTGTTATTAGAAACAGAAAAATTAAAAGTAGAATTAGAGGCATTAAAGAAGCAATAGCACTTTCGTCTTTTTGTATTATTTTTTTATTATTGTTATGTGTAAGTTACAGAATGTTTAAATAAATAAAACGTGAATTAAAACAACTGTTTTTAATTATTTTTTAACATATTATTACCCATCCTAGTAACAGAAAGTATGAGTTATACTTTCTGTTATTGAAAATAATTACTTATAAGCATGGCTCTTTCTTGAATATCATGGCCTTCATTATTTACATTTTCAGTACTAAATTCTAAAATACTGTCTTCTGGTGGTAGATCCACTTCTGCAGGTACTTCTTCTAAATTATAGTTCCTGCAAATGTTATGAAGCACAGCAGTGGCAATTATTACTGCTTGGGCTTTGGGTAACGATAAACGCAACATTAGAGCCACAACAGGAAATCGCCTCTTCCAAATGCCAAAAGTTCTGAAACATTCAAAATATTTCTATAACAACTTGGAGGGGCTTCGCCACCCAATTTTATGGTCTAACCACAAAGACAAGCCTTTTTTATTATAGGTATTGGTCTGGCAAGTTATATCAAAGTAACTTAAAAGAAGCTATTTTTAAAATTACCTCTCTATGGTATTCCTAGTTTTGATGTGTGCTTCATTGTATTGTTGTTCTGCTTGAGTAACAGGATTTAAAAGTGGTGTTAATAAATAAGGTCTATTTGGATAAGCACTGTCACCAAGCATCCAACGATTACCAAACAGACCTGCGTCACATTGAGCTGTAGACAAGTACTTATTTATTAATTTATTTATTCAATTAAACAAAAAAAGTTTGGTTACTACTTTAAAAGATACTTATAATTAATCAAAACACTATAAGCTTACCTCTAAGAACAGAATTGTTGAAAATTGTAGCATCATGTGTTGAACCTGGCCACCGGGCAACCACATTCATAAATTTTAAATCCGCATCACAGATTGCTTGGACATTCAAGGAAAAGTAACCCTTGCGATTTCGAAATTCTTCACCTATTAAAACACCTGCAAGAAATAATTATTTCACTTTACTATTACATTAAGAACATAATATTAAATAATTTATTGAGCTGTTAAACACTTACATGGCGACTGGATACGTATATGAGTGCAATCAATTGCAGCAAGAACGCGAGGAAACTGTGCAAATCTGTAGAAGTTTTCTGCACTTTGTTGGTGCACAACAATATATTCATCATATAAGTTGGCGATTGCTGATGAGATATCTCTGACAATTCGACCTGCTGTTGATGTGGAGACTCCAACAAAATCGGCTACAGAAATTAACATAGTACCTAATGAATAAAACCTTAATGTTAACAACAGTTGATGGAGTGGTGCCACACCATGATTCCTGTAAAATAAAACATGAATTATTAGATATACTGCTATGTATGAGAACAAAAAGTTTCAAGTCTAAAGACATGCTTAGGTAGGTACCTACCTGGTAGAGGTTACACGGACAAACGGCATTAACTGTGTTAGCAAATTATTCACTGCAGGTTTCGATAACCTAAACCTAAAGGTGAACTCGGCATCATCCAGACTCTGCATGTAGTTGACCCTTTTTAATTTTCGTGCGCGTTGCCTTTCTTCCTCTTCGCTATCTGTATCACATTCCGATAACTGAGCAAGTATCTCCATATCACTATCGTCACTATCAAATAACACTGCCATTTTCCGAAGAGGTATTAAAATGATTTAACGCTTATATTTGTTTCTATGAAAGAAAACAATCACAGAGTCTACTATCTCTTATTTTACTCAACAAACCCACGACTTTCTCAGATTGCAATCTGGATTGTTTACACCGATCGAACTTAATGTCAAATCTGACGGATTGGTTATTGACACGCACAAACTGTCATTTTCGAACAGAGGCCAATCTTTAATTTGCAATCTGCCCTCCCAGAGATCGATTGATTCCAAAGATACCAAACTCAATCCGAGGATCGGTTATTGGCATGCTTAGTCCAAAAAATAGATTGAAAAATCTGTCTTAGATAGAAAGAAATGGATTGAGATTGATTATTAATTTCGGGCGTTAATAGTGTACAAATCAGTAGGATAATTGACTACAAGCTAATCTAGAGGTTGCTAGCAACGATACAAGAACCGTTTTGGCATGACAGTATTTTGTATATAAAACCGGTTATGCTGTGTATTAATTAGGATAATAGCTAAACCTTAGTTTTGTTCTGTAATGAGGTTATTGTTGTCATTAATATACAAAGCGGCCTTTAGAATACTTTGAAATGTAATCCAGAATTAATCACTTAAAGTTGATTGGCGTTATTTGAATAGTTGTCAAGCTGGAAATGGCTGGACACTTGAATAATGTTTCTGAATCGGCCTTTTGTGAATACTCTATCAGATTTAATGACAGTAATGGTTTAGTTAAACGCCTACACAACGCATTTTCCATATTCTCATAATTATTGAATGTTTTTTTTTCCACTGGGAAATGCGTTTACGCATCGCCTCCGTATTTTTATTTCGGACTGACTATTAGCTGTACTAACCCTATTGGTTGCAACAGCTTAACCGGGCTGTTTGGCGAGCTTCGGAAAGAAGCTCTGCCAGAAGAAATTTAGAGTCCTAGGGCTCGAAGAAACTAGGGAAACGTCTGTCTAAGGGCGCCTCCTGTGAGGCTGAACCTCGGCTTAGGCCACGTTTGGGATAGCGGGGGGGTCGGATGGTGAGAGCCCCTCCGTAAGCGACGCAGGCAAGACTGCGTAATAGTTATCGTTGAATGGATTATTTTTAATGAAAATATTCGTGTAGTTAATAATTTAGCTTAGATTGTATTTTGATTACTTTAGGAATTTATTATTTCTGAAACTCATTGATCTGACTAACAGACGGGTCTTCTGATGTTAAGTGATTAAATTAACACCTACGGCACCAGAAGATGCGTTGTCGGCTGAATCCTGCATAATTATTTTCTACTCGGCATCAATCCAAAAACACCTCTAACTTTTCGGAGTTATGTGCGTTTTAAAAAATTTAAAATATCACTTGCTTCAACGGTGAAGGAAAACATCGTGAGGAAACCTGCACGTCTGAGAGTTCTCTATAATGTTCTCAAAGGCGTGTGAAGTCTGCCAATCCGCACATGGGCCAGCGTGGTGGACTATGGCCAAACCCTTCTCATATTGAGAGGAGATCCGTGCTCTGTAGTGAGCCGGTAATGGGTTGTTCATGATGATGATGATGATCAATCCAAAACTATAAATAACTTTAGGTAACTAGTAACAGCAGAAGCCTCCCATCAGATCAGACTTAATCGAACCCAGGACCTACCACTTATATGACAGTGCACGCACTGGCCACGGTGGTCGTTATTCAGTATAAACCCGCATTAAGAAAATTGAATTGTCCACCCCATAATGGCGTCAGCGCCGGATATTACTGACAATGACATCCGACCATAGACCCATGACTACGAAACAATGACACACGATCAGCCAGGTAATGAGGTTGCACTTCTTTGACTGATGGTGAGCAACAAATGTATAATCTTGTTAATTGTGTAATGTATTCAAATTCAAAATAATCTTTATTCAAATAGTCCTTAAAAAGGCACTTTTGACGCGTCAATAATTTACATAGTAGCTATTTCATGGTGATAACAATATTCGTAAACTTAAAACTAAAGCTATGAGGGTTCCAAACGCGCCCCAGTCTAAGAAGAAGCCCAGAACAAACTTAGCCGGGTTTTTCTTTTTCGTTATCACCATCTCACATAATGAATAATAAATTATAGTAATAATAAATTGTAGTAGTAGTATTTGTCTGGTGGGAGGCTAGTTACCACCCTACCGACAAAGACGTCTCGCCAAGCGATTTAGCGTTCCGACACGATGTCGCGTAGAAAACAATTAGAAGCGTGGGTTTACCATACCCCTAACAGGTTAGCCCGCTACCATCCTAGACAGCATCATCATTTACCACCAGGTGACATAGCCGTCAAGGGCTAACTTGTAGTGTATAAAAAAACATCTGACCTGAGATGGGACGGCCTTGCGAGCGGCTCTTTGGCGATAAGGCCGCCTATTGCGCCTCTTTTCATGTTTGCATTTCTTTGCTGTCTTGTATATCACATTTTGTATGATCAATCAATCATTTATTTATTCAAATAGTCCTTTAAAAGGCACTTTTGACGCGTCAATAATTTACAAATTAGTGATTTGATGGTGATAACTAAATTCGTAAACTTAGAACTAAAGCTACGTGGGTTCCGAACTGTGGTCTAAGTAGAAGCCCACAACGAACTTAGCCGGCTAACTGCTATATAACTTTTTGTTATCACCACCTCTCATGCCACATAAAATGATATTAAGAGCAAACTTGTTAGAGCAATATTTCATATCCATACTTTTTTATCATTTACATAATCCTTTACACTATAGTAGGACTTTTCTACAGGCTTACGTTTTATATAAAATTGTAAACCTTTGAATGAATTTCTAATGTTTTGTAGTCTAGTAGCGTGCAACACAAGTTTAGTTTTACTTCTAGTGGTAAGATTGCCATTTTTTATTGAATTTTATTAATTTCTTATAGATATACATTAAATTTTGAAATGTGTATTGGCAATGCAATCTTTATTTTGAATTCCTTATAGAAATGAAGTGTATTTTCATAACATTTGATTTCATCTTACGTGCTTGTATCTCGGGGATTTAAAATTGTTTCTGTAAACAGCAAGTCACCATTTCTGAGGGAATCTAGTCAATAACATCTCATTGATCGAGTGTGTCATAAAGAAAAGTGCCGATCATGTTTTCGAGTCGGAGGATTCACTTCGGCGAATCCGCACATTTTCAATATTAATAAACCGCATGTCAAACTTAACCGCTGATAATTCCGATGCACATATTAACTGCACGACTGTAATACTTCGATCACGACGCCTGATTTGCCCCATTATAACACAACAAACATAACTTTACCAACTCATAACACATAAACGCGAAAACCGCAAAGGAAAATCACCTTAAAGTCGACGCATGAGAGCTGTGATAACTTCGAGGTGGCTGTAACCGAGTGTATCGCTAAGTTTGCGATCGGTACATATACTGTAGGTACGTTATGTGCATTAATGACATTAAAGTATTGTGTTGACGAGAACAGATCTCAGTCACTTCTCAAGGTTACGTGGAACGGGTAAGGGCCCGGCTTTGAAGCGAAACGTGAGAATAGTTTTATTCACTCGAGTCACCGTTCGACCCCCCGTTATCCCAAACGTCGTCTAAGCCGAGGTTCGGCCTCACAGGAGACGTTCCCTTAGTTTCTTCGAGCCCTAGGGCTCAAAATTTCTTATGGCAGAGCTTCTTTACGAAGCTCGCCAAACAGCCCGGTTACGCTATGGCAACCAATAGGGTTAGCACAGCGAATAGACAGTCCGAAAAAAAAACTCAAATGTACTAAGAAATCTGGAACAGATGCGAGTAACAAATCTTTCACAGAAATAAAGTAAATAAACTTTACAATAAAGTACAATTAACTTCATCATCATCATCATCATGATCAACATATTGTCGGCTCACTATAGAGTACGGGTCTCCTCTCAATATGAGAAGGGTTGGGCCATAGTCCACCACGCAGGCCATGTGCGGATTGCCAGACTTCACACGGCTTTGAGAATATTAAGGAGAACTCTCAGGCATGCAGGTTTCCTCACGATGTTTTCTTTCATCGTTGAAGCAAGTGATATTTTAATTGCTTAAAAACGCACATAATTCCGAAAAGTTATAGTTGCGAATCGAACCCCCGACCTCTAAATAGGAGGCTGACGTCTTAACCACTAGGCTGATGCTGATGATGATGATGAATAGTTAAACTCCCTTTTAGAATGCTTTATTAGCGTTAAATGTATTGGTCTGTAGTTTTATTTGAATTTTTAAATAATATTGTTTATTGTCTCTTGACGATCATTTCATGTTAGTTGAAAGTTAGATTGTAGAATTTATTTCATCTACTTGTAAGTAATTGTCCGTCAGAATTATACTATCATAATGTTTCTGTATTAAACAATATCTTAATACAGAAACATTTTGACTCAATGTATCTTAAAATTCAACATTGCTTTGTATGAAGTAATGTTGTATTTTAAGATTCAACAAAAATCCTTTGTTACTTATAGTTTGTACAAATTGTATCTTATAACTTAACATTGCTTTGTGAATACATTTGCTTAATACATACAATTGCTTAGTAGTAATGTTGTATTTTAAGATACAACAAAAATTGTTTGTTACTTATAATTTAATTTCAGTCTGAAACTGAACGTAAATTATAAGCAAGAAAGAAGCTTAGCAAGCAGGGTTCGAAGTTTCCATCTTTAAACTCATGAAGATGAAATAGTTAAAGATAAAACCAAAAGCGAAGGATGTGGAAGGTTCTGGATAGATGTGGGAGCTAACTGTCAATCCAACGCTCCGAGCTTCCCATAGCGATGTAAACAAAAACATAATTGTAGGGCAGCTGGAACCTATTTTGAGCTGCACTGAATTAATTTGACCTCAATGAGCGCTATGTTGGCTTTAATTATATCTGCAGGCGTCGCGACCCGTTGCCTGAGTGGCGAATTACCAATGATGTTAACAAGAGATATATCTCTTCATAATCATAATCAACCCAGACCCGTGCTCTGTAGTGACAGAGCACGGGTCTCGTCTCAATATGAGAAGGGTTTGTCCATAGTCCACCACGCTGGCCATGGCAGACTTCACACGCCTTTGAGAACATTGTGGAGAACTCTCAGGCGTGCAGGTTTCCTCACGACGTTTTTCTTCACCGTTGCAAGTTATATTTTAAGCAAAGAAATATCACTTGCTTCAACGGTATAGGATATAATTTTGTTGAATATCAAAAAAAGTTGTGATGACAAAGCCACTGGGGACAAAAGGTTATTGTATTCCCTTCAACTCCGATTGTCATTTGCTATGGATATTTTCCACGCTTCCACGTCATTCTGTAATCTAATTACAAGTGTGTGATACTGAAATATGGTTGATAAGTATAGGCATGGAGGGGCATGACGTTATTATGTTAGGTGACAATTTCCGCCACTTAGCTACGTTCTAACAATTGCCTGTGATTTGTACTGCACACTTCGTGGTTGCGCTTTTGCGATTGCCTGCAAAAGACAGTTTCCTTTCGAATAAACAGCAAGTATAATTTGCTATATTCCGCCGACAACCGGGAGATTTGTATAATATAACACACAAAATCTTCCACTAGAACCTCTACGCACGTTTCGGCTCGACACCGGATCTTTTCTCGCTTGTGAAGTCAACATCTCCTGAGGATGATCCGGTGTCGAGTCGAAACGTGCGTAGAGGTTCTAGTGGAAGATTGCTGTTTATTGTTTATCATGGACTTCCGCAAAGTAACGCCTGCTTCTATTCATTACTTCTATTCATTAGTTTCCTTTCCATCTTGCGCTAAATAATGCATCAGTCTAGCTGTCTTTTGTCTGTGCTACACAAAAAGTGCCTCTTTTTGTAAAAAAAAGGTGTTAATGCGTAATTTCATTCAGTGACTAGTAGTGTGACATTGTTTCAAACCAAAAAAATAACAAGAATTAATAAGCAAAGTTTTTTTTTAACATTTAAACATTTTTTTACGTTTTACATTTTCATTGTAATAAAACACAAAGAAAAACAATGCAAAATAACAAATATAGTAGGTACTAGTGTGCAAATGCAGCCGTTATGATTTTGCATGAATTTTATGATTTAATATAAAGTAAATGTCTTGTACACCTCTTTTTACTTTTAACATCTATGCGAATTACAATTAACGCTTCATTGGGTGCATGAAAATGGGTTTTACTTATTACATAACCTATTTATATTCCATACCATGCAGTACCCTCGTTATCTTCAGTTCATGACCCAGGTTAGGACTAAAAGTGTTGAGAATCACTCCTACAATAATCTGAATTTGTTATTATCAATTGAAGTCGTGATAGCATGTCTGTCATGGAAGAGCACTTATAGACCCATCACGCTGCTTATATGCGGGTTGGTAGGTTTAAGCTACATCCCAACCTACATGACAGACATAATTGTCGACCTCCAAGGCGCAGCGCGTGCGCTGTTGCATTATAAAGTTGGAGGTCCTGAGTTCACTTCCCAGCTTGAGTCTGGTCTCGTTGGAGGCTTCGGCCGTGGCTAGTTACCACCCTACCGACAAAGACGTGTTGCCAAGCGATCTAGTGTTCCGACACAATGTCGCTTAAAAATCAATTAGGAGTATGGGTTTACCATACGCCTAACAGGTTAGCCCGCTACCATCTTCGACCGCATCAACACTACCATCAGGTAAGATACCGTCAAGGGCTAACTTGTAGTGTATAAAAAAATCATAGTCAGATCTCCAGTAAGAGATAATTTTGTTGTTGTAGTTGTTGGTTAAAGTCTATATGCTTGAAGATCAGCGGCCTCTTGTGTGATAATTACCTCACTATGAAAACGTGCCAACCCACATTGCAAAGGTGTTTTGTTTTGATCCAAACACCTCTTAACTCTCACAACAGGTGTTAGAGCATAGATATACCACCATTTATACCACCAATTGACCCATTAATATGCTACACGTGAAAAAGGGTCCATCTAGATGGTAAACTGTAGGATTCCAACCATTCCGTAACAGAACATTGTGTTTACTCAATTATCCCGCAACATTGTAACTTGTGAGGTTTGCTGGTCGATTTGGTGTCTACTCAATGTAAAACACACTTTACTGTATGGGATTAAGGTCCAAAATGTCATGACTACAGTTAATTACATAGCAATGAAACCCATCTCGATGACTAGCGTTTATGTAAAGAACGTTTTAATTTCCTTGGTATGTGGAGGATTCTTCATACCTTTGTTGTATCACCATTATCCAATTAACGCCTCAAAGATGAGCACACAGGTAGTCAAACTCGTAATTTTGCAGTTCTTAAATCTATTAGATCATCATCATCATCATCATCATATTAAGCGAATTCCATTGCTAGACATAGGTCTTGTGTAAGAAGTTTCAAAGTCAAAGTCTTGGGTCGCTTGTTTCCAGCGGCTCCCTACGACTGATGTCGTTCCACCTAGTTAGGGGTTGAACAATGCTACGTTTACCGGTGCAGGGTCACCATTCCAGCACCTTGGGACCCCAACGTCCATCGGTTCTCCAAGCTATGTGCCCCACCCACTTTGCAACTCGCTGAACTATGTCGGTAACTCTGGTTCTTCTACGGATCTCCTCATTTCTGATTTGATCACGTAGAGATACTCCTAGCGTAGCTCTCTCCATCGCCCGCTGAGTGCCTCTGAGCCTTCTTATGGCCCATAGTAAGCATCCACGTTTCTGAGCCGTAAGTCTTCACTGGCAATCTTTAGTCTTCCTGACCAAAAAAACTGAGCACTAAATAAAAAGTATATGATAAACTTGTTTTTGACGACCTCTGTGGTGCATAGCGCGCTGGCGCATTATAAAGTAAGAGGTCCTGGCTTCGATTCCCGACTCTAGTTTGGTCTGGTGGGAGGTTTCGGCCGTGGCTAGTTACCACCCTACCAACAAAGACATGTCGCCAAGTTGGGCTTTTCAGCACGCTTAGAAACCAATTATGAGTGTGGATTTACCATACCCCTAACAGGTTAGCCTGCAACCATTTTATATTGCACTTGTAATGTATGAATAAAAAACAGGATTCAAGATTATATATGTAAAGGGATAAACAGTTTGCGTCATTATGTTATAGAAGGTTATGGGTTATACAGTCGGTCGCGGATGTGCGCCGGCTCCAAGTGGTCCCTCACTGTACACAGAATGATTCATTGTATGTGCCCACACATGCGATACATGTGGGCCACAAACTAACGAGATACGCATTATGATCTTGTGCCCCTAGCACTAAATTTGCATGCTTTTTTATGTCTATTAGGTACACTACAATTAGCTACTTGATAGAAATCTCTCCGATGGACGTTGGTGCTGGAATGGCGACCCCGCACCGGTAAACGTAGCGTTGGTCGACCCCCAACTAGGTGGACAGACGACATCAAACGAGTCGCAGGGAGCCGCTGGAAGCAAGCGGCCCAAGACCGTGAGCATTGGAACTCCCTACAAAAGACCTATGTCCAGCAGTGGCCGTCAATCGGTTGTTGATGATGATGATGATGATTAATCAATATTGTAAAAAATAAAACATTTGTACTTACCTATATACGCAAGCAAAATCTTAAATTTCGTAAGCATTGATCATAAATGATTTTATTAATTCAATTAGTTTATCTGGGTTACAAAATAGACTAAACTGATAGCTAATGTGGGATAATTAATAATTCAATAAAGTAATCAAAATTATAATTGGTTACTAATTTCAGTTTCTTATTGCTGCGCGAGCAATTTTTATTTCATTTACAATAAATATTATATAATATTCATAACCTGCCAAAAGAAATATTACATTAAAAAAAAAAATACATACAAATGTGGCGCCAGTGTTTCGATTGTTAAAAGTTATATTTTATACGCATTATAAAAGTTGGAGGTCCTGGGTTCGATTCCCGGCTCGAGTCTGGAAAGGAGGGTTTGGCCGTGTCTATAGTTACCACCCTACCACCGATAAAGACGTGTCGCTTTAGCGTTCCGGCACGATGTCGCGTAGAAACCAATTAGGAGTGTGGATTAACTATACCCTGACAGATTAGCCCGCTGCCATCTTAGACTGCATCATCACTTACCATCAAGTGAGATTGCCGGCAAGGGCTAACTTGTAGTGTATATAAAAACATTGTCGAGCGTGCATATCTCGCGCTAAGGGTAAGGTACCTTCTGGGTCGGTAATGAGTCGAGTCAAATTGGTTGATCGTGGTGATATCAACGATATGTCGTTAGTTACGTGCGTAAGGCAAACCTCGCGGATTGATCGTGACATCCGGTCGACGACTAGGTTGGGGGGAAACGTTAAAATGTTAACACGTGACCAATAAAATAGGATGTCTCTCAATAAGTTCAAAGTTTATGTAAAACGTAAGCTTGTAGAAAAGTCCTATTATAGTGCAAAAGATTATGTAAATGATAAACATGCATGAGTGTGAAATATTGCTCTAATAAGATAGCTCTATTGTAAGTTATTGACGCAAAAGTGCCTTTTAAAGGATTATTTGAATAAAGTTTACGATTGATTGATCGCATACCCCCCTGCATACGGTTTTACGTTAACTACATTCTTGGGTAGATATTATTAATGCATTATACTATAGAATAACAAACAACCGAACCGGTGATGACTTTTAATATATACAAAAAAATGATACTCGAACGCGAATTAAGATTTCTAATTAATTTTACGGAAATTGAGTTTGAGAAGCTGTGTTAGCCTAGTGGTTAGAGCGTCAGCCTCCTAATCAGAGGTTGGCGGTTTGAATCCGGACCTCTTACCTTTTCGGAGTTATGTGCGTTTTTAAGTAATTAAAATATCACTTGCTTCAACGGTGAAGGAAAACATCGTGAAGAAACCTGCACGCCTGAGAGTTCTCCATAATGTTCTCAAAGTCGTGTGAAGTCTGCCAATCCGCACATGGCCAGCGTGGTGGACTATGGCCAAACCCTTCTCATATTGAGAGGAGACCCGTGCTCTGTAGTGAGCCGGTAATGGGTTGACATGATGATCCAATTTAACTACACTAAAAAACGCATCGTATTTAACTTTAAAAATAACTAATTGCATTAAAATACAATAGACTTTCTATGTAATTTATCTAATTTACTAAACTCACGAAAACAACAAATCTCGGTTACAAAATGGCCCCCGCCCACAGCTGGAATAACTACACGTTCCCTTTGTCTTTGAGCTTTAACTAGAGATAGGCAGCGAGATTTGTGAAATAACGATAACAGGCCGTACCCACAGATATCAGCTTGTACAAGTTGCGGCAGGCAAAAAGTGCGCTACCATTAGGTATAACCAAATTATACAAAATAAACCCGGGCTAAGTTTGTTGTGGGCTTCTTCTTTTTATACCTAATAACAAGCACCTATGTTAGTATGCTACCCTGGTACTTGATAATGTTTCATCAACCGGTCTTAGCAAAATACATCACTACCTCGCTTATTTTATTTAAATATACATTTTCTCTGATATGTTAAGTGTTTTTTTTAAATAACTGAAATTAGAAACTTGTGATAATGAACATGCTAATCGACAGATAGAAAAGTCCTACTATAGTGTAAAGGATTATGTAAGATATACAAGGGTATGAAATACTGTTCTGAGATAGTTCTTAATATAATTTTAAGTGGCATGTGTGGTGGTGATAACAAAAAGAAAATTTACCTGGCTAAGTTTGTTGTGGGCTTCTTCTTAGACCGGGGCGCGTTTGGAACCCTCATAGCTTTAATTTTAAGTTTACGAATATAGTTATCACCATGAAATAACTACTATGTAAAACATTGACGCGTCAAAAGTGCCTTTTTAAGGACTATTTGAATAAAGATTATATTGAATTTGAATTTGAATTTACACGGCTAGACTCACTTGAATTATCGAAGCAGCATGTTCATCTCACTATTTTCGTGATACTTACTGCGTGCGAGTATTTATTTATTTATTTGCTTTCATATTTAACAAAAATGAAACCCGGTACTCTCAGGCATACAGGTTTCCTCACGATGTTTTCCTTCACCCTTGAAGTAAGTGACACTGGTTGATTGTGATGATGACGATGAATGTTAACAACTTTTTCTGTTAATTATACTGCAGTCTGTTTAAGGAACAAAAAAAACGTGAAAAACGTGAAGTTCTAATGAACAAAAATAAAATTAAGTAAAAAAGAAATTTCTTTATCATATTTTTTATATATTTTTTTTCAAACACACTTTACAATTAAACGTAAAGAAAAGATTGCTTGCGTTTATAGTAAATTAGATTCAAAGAAAAAAATATTATAAAGGTACAAACGCGGACTTAAGGTAGGTGGGTATAATGCCTATTTTGTTCGTAACGACTTCGCTCAAAAGCCAAAGTCCGTGACCGTTCGTTCGGAGCCCATTGGCCGAATACTTTTGAATTAGCAATTAAAATTTTAATTTTCACATGTCCGTGTTAATTTATTTAGTAGGTAGGTAAATGAATAATGTACTGATAGCACGGGTTATATATATACATGGTATAAAAGTATGAGTACCATTTATATAATACTTACTCATGACATATGTTGCCTGCGATATAGATTAGTTTTACATCACAGACAAATGAGTGATTACAACCCATTGATTTACCACTAGCCGTAGATAGAGCGCGTCATACAAAAACAAGGCGAGAATTTGCCACCAACTAACTATACATTCCTACATATCGATATATCGATGTATTATAACCCGTCTAATACATTAGACATCTGGCCGTTATATTATCTATAGCAGTGCGTAGTGCTTTGTAATTCAGTCCGATTATACGGCTCGAGTGTTAGATTCGGTGACTTTCGTCAAGCCTTGTCACACACTGGGGGAAAGGAGTGCACGCGTCGCTATTTGTGCACTACTTCTCCGTCCCATTTTTTGAGCGTTAATGATCAATCTACGGCTAGTGGTAAAATAATGTTACAACCGCCCAATAATATATCCAGCACCTGAGAAAGATTTTACGAATTGTGAAGGTCCTGGGTTCGATTCCTGACACACTACCGACAAAAACTTGTCGCTAAGCTATATTGCGGTTAACCTACCTAGAAAATGCAATAGATTTTTAACTTAAATTTAAATATAATGTAAAAAATCGTTGATAATGTAAAGGTTGCCGCTTCTTTCACGCAGCAACGGCAAAAGAGAATTTAAGCTACATTTTATGCCGGAAGCAATAGCCCGCATACGAAGTAATGGCAATCATCATGATCAACTCACTACAGAGCACGGGTCTCCTCTCAATATGAGAAGGGTTTGGCCATAGCACCACGCTGGCTATGTGCAGATTGGCAGACTTCACACACCTTTGAGAACATTATGGAGAACTCTCAGGCGTGCAGGTTTCCTCACGATGTTTTCCTTCACCGTTGAAGCAAGTGATATTTTAATTGTTTTTTAAAAACGCACATAACTCCGTAAAGTTAGAGGTGCGTGCCCGGATTCAAACCGCCGACCTCTTATTAGGAGGCTGACGCCCAAACAACTAGGCTATCACCGCTTCCAATACCAAGTGATTAATAATAACCGTTGGATAATCTATCTGTATAAGTTGTTAATGTCATGTAAAGTTACTAGCTAAATGACCTCATTTTACTAAGACACGTTTAGAAAAAAAAACAATTTTTCTTCCTTAGTAGCACGTATATGGACTCTACTCGGCTTGGAGCTTACGGACTCCCGCTGATACGGTGATCTCTGCAAGCAAATAAAATGCTAATGCAGAGCTAAATCCCTTTGATTAAATTGTTTATAGACATGAAACCTTCTTCCCTCAACCGTCAAGCCGGTTCATTAATTGACTCGTTTCAATGATTTAATTTATAAGCGACACGCACTCCCTATTAGGGTTTTCAAATAAAATACAAAGAAAAGGTTGGAGTCTGAGCATGGCGCTGTGATCGTGCGGCAAAAACACGAACTAACTCAGAAACAACCCCTTTCACTCAATGCTGCCACCCTCTAGGAGAAAGTAAACCGAAATCAAACCCCTTTCTCAAACAAGTTCCGCTATCCGCCTCTAGATGGCGTTCTCTTCAAAACGTCCCGAAGCATTTGATGTTCACACACGTGTGCGCGTAACAGAGCGAGATGGCAATCGAAAAATAAAAAAGGAGTAAAATAGACAGCAATATGCGTATACAAAGGCGTGGTTGCAAAGCATTTTTTATCGCAAAAATGGCCGGAACTTTACACATTGCGCTGTAAATCATAATGCCGTAACTGTGTTTCGGATGTTTAGTGTTGTATTTTATCGTAAGGAGATAAGGTTGAAATTGAAGTTGTATTTTTTATAAGTTATGTTTAGTCACTGAAGAAGTGCAAAATAATTGGCGTCACCAGCGTCGCGGCGTCTCTAGAGAGAGAAAGTATTACCCATTTAGTACTACGCTAGAGCGGTATCCACGAGCGACCGTTACATGGAGGGGGACGGTGAATTAGCAAACGTAGACGAAAGAAAGAGATGTCGCGAAAAAATGCACGTAAAAAAAATGCCATTTTCACGGAAGGTGCGCGGCGTAGAGTATTGCAGTATCTTGGGCGCGGTTTAAAAAACGTCAAGGGCGCCTGCGCCCTCTGTAAAAAGACGGTACGAAAGTTAAGGGGGAAAGAGACGCTGTTACTTGTTAGTGGCAATATGTGGCGAGGTGCAGTGCTACGGTGCGCCGCGAGCGGTCGCCACTGCCGCGTTATAAACAATACAACTAATTTGAGTATTGCAACTAAAAAGCGAATACCTGAAGTGCGCCCGCGAAACTCTCGCCGGCTTGGTTAGGCGAGTGAGCGGATCCAAAAGAGTTCCAAATTCAAATGTGTGTTGTTGTGTTCCAAATACGAAAATGTGCACTTTCCCATTTCGCAGTGGAAAGATAATAAATAATGGAAAACCCACAGGTAAATATCAGGATTTAACGCTAACACTAAACAAAACTTTATGTTTATATTAACATTAAATTTTTAAAATATCTCTAAAAGTCTTCTCAACTTTTAAGTTTTCCCGCTTAATTTTTTTTAATGATTATACTAAAGATATTTTATTCCCGAACACTTCTTTATATTACTATGATGCAAAATGTCTCAAAATCGGAACCTATACAAATCCATATACGTATTTTGATTTAATGCTTTATAAAAATCTTATAAGATTTGAAAAAAAAAAACTTTGCCTATGCCTACATGTAAGCAAAACAGTTGCAAAGAGTAAAAGTACGAAGATTTACGTATATAGAATGTGGGTGATGTCGAGCGCATAATTTTTATAAATAGAAAGTCAAATTTAACACCCTAGTGTAAGAAATAACACTAGTATAATAAGAAATATCTGTAATAATAAATATTATGGTAGTCACGATTTCGGTGTCGTAAAACGTTGGTAGCGTAGGCCTAAAGTTTTAAAAAAGTGATAGAAATTTCTCATAAATGTACTTTCAATATTAACATGTAGGTAACTCATGTAGACATGATGAATCTGTAGAGATTCATCCAACAACATGAAGAATTTTAAATTAATTAAATCTCAAACAAAAACAAAACAATAAATTCATTTTATTCTTACATTTAATTTAAAAAGTTCGAATTAAAATTTGTATCATAAATTACACTTAATTCTCGTAAAATAAAACATACGTTCGGAATTCAAATTAAATTAATTGTTTGTTCTCTAACCGTGATAACCATATAAACTCATTTGAAATTGTAAATCCAAATTTGAATTTACCGGAGAACTATGTTGTTATGTAAACGCATTTTGATAGTCATTATCAAATACGATAAACTTGATAGTGAATGTCAGGTGAGACTGATAAGATAAACTTTATCAGTTTTTATTTATTTAAATTACAAAATAGTCTCGAAACTAGTGAATAAATAAGCTACAGCCGTTTTTTGTGTAAGGTTTAGTAAATTTATTATTATAGTAAATTGCACATAGACGATGGAATATTGAAACTTGAAGTGTATTGAAATTTACCTATAAATTTGTAAGTAGGTACCTATTAATAGTGTTCTACTAAACCTGCAATACAAACGCAAATTTAACGTGATGTTTTTTTGACGGACGATGATGGACGCTGAAAATCACAAGGTGCATTAATATTTTTACTAGAGATTTGTTTTCGCGGATTTATCTTAAGTAGGTACCTACATAAATTTTGTCTTTAATACACCTACATAAATGTCCTACATAAATTTTGTAATTAGACTTTACTTTTCTCGCTCGTGAAGTCAACATCTCCTGAGGATGATCCGGTGTCGGGTCGAAACGTGCGTAGAGGTTCTAGTGGAAGATTTTTTGTGGTATTATATTATACAAATCTCCCGGTTGTCGGCGGAATATAGCAAATTATACTTGCTGTTTATGGTATATCATGGACTTCCGCAAAGTAACGCCTGCTTCCATTCATTATTCATTATAAATTTTGTTTTTATCTCAATCATATAATAAGGATTATTAGATTAAATTTATAATTTATACTTAGATGCAAGAACTAAAATTTTATAGGTAGGTATTCTGCTGCTTTGAAATAGAATAACGGCCGGATTCCATATGACTCGTACCTATTGGTTAAAAGAAATGTAAATTACGCATTATCTATACCTGTTTTTCTAATTTCGATGACTCTTAATTTCTACCTAAAATTTGTAACTTAGTAAAGACGGGACTATTATTTTTAATTGCCTAGAGGGGACCAATATTGTGTCAGATAAACAAAATGATTAGCCTGATTAAAAAAAGTTACGTTATTTGAGACGGAGAAACTAAAGTTTTATTTAAGTGACTTCTAGATATTTCTTCCATTATAAATGATATGAGATGATGGTTAATGACTTAGGCAGTTATACCGTGAATTAAGTTGTTTTTAGCGTTTGAGTCATCACGTTTGAATCATATTACAAATACATTTTTAACTGAGTAAAATTAAAGTTGGTTATATAATAAATAAATATTGTGAATTATTTGATTGATTATTCAAAAAGTTATTTGGGACATCATCATCATGATCAACCCATTGCCGGCTCACTACAGAGCACCTCTCGGGTCTCCTCTCGGTTTTGGGTTTTGCCATTTTCCACCACGCTGGCCATATATATGCGGATTGGCAGACTTCACACGCCTTTGAGAACATTATGTCTCCATAATGTTCTCAAACTCTCAGGCGTGCAGGTTTGCTCACGATGTTTTCCTTCACCGTTGGAGCAAGTGATATTTTAATCGCTTAAAAACGCACATAACTCCGAAAAGAGGTGCGTGCCCGGGTTCGAACTTCATATATGCATAGGTACATCTTTATTTAAATGTTTATTCAACATAGGTAAAAACTATATTTGAAATATACCTATACTCGTATTTATGAATAGGTTTGGTTCTATAGAGAACAGAGTACCTATGTTTGGGACCCTTAGATATTTTGCTAAATCCTAGCAGTCCACCCGGAACATTTGTAATATGATTTATACGAAAATAACTATGTTAATTATTACGTAAGAAACTCTGATCAATAGAGCTAAAATGATAAGGGAATGATATGATACTTAGGAACTTCCATTTATAGTTAAATATAAATATGGTTACAAAATCAAATTGATAAAAGATCATACAGTTATAAGTTGAATTTTGAATGAACTATCTTTCATAACAGAGCAGTTTTCATATATAAAGTTTTCATGAAATTTTATAAATTTATTGTACAACACACAAACGTAAGAAACACAAGACAGTAAAGAAAAAACACAAAGAATAGAAGGTACAATAGGCGGCCTTTTCGCTAAAGAGCGATCTCTGTCATTCATGTATAATAATATCAATAGACTTTTTTCTGGTCTGATAAAATAATATGAGACAAAAAGTAATCTTCTGGATTTTTCTATATGTAGGTACCTAGTTCTAAAATTGCTTCCAACTTACCATTATATTGATTTCTTTATTAAGAGCGTTTTGCGTGTAGATTTATTTTTATTATTGTAGATATTATTGACGTACACACGTCAAAATACATGTTCCAAGCTAATAATATCTACGCCCAATATTTATTTAATTTTGTTAATCGATAAGAAATGTTTTCGAAACGGAGACCTCTCTTTCATATGGTAAACTTGTGTGTAGGTAGGTATACGTTATAATATTTGTTATGTTTTTTTTTGGAAATAAACGTAACGGGATGTGCGTTAAAATTAAAATCTAAGATCACAAATTTAATTTAAAATCGACTTTTAAAACTTAAAACTATAGCTTTCTTTATCTATATTTTTGATGTTTGTATACTCTCTGGAACTAGGATTTCATAAAAGAATATTTTTATTTGCCCGTTTTATCATTCAGTAATTTTTTAATATAACTTATCATCATAGTCATAAACTGTCATATTATTTTTTATTTGACACTATTTTTTAGGTTCCGACTGAAACGAAATTTTTACTAAACTAAAATGTTTAATTTTAGTACCTAAATAAATATTTTAGTGTAGTCAAAATTTCGTTTCAGTCGGATTACTATATAAAGTAAAATAAAATTGCGAGTAAAATAGATTCAGATTACTGCAAGTTTATCCTGTTTTCGTGTAAAGTAAAATAAATATTTGTAATTTTTTAATAAATTTCCAGTGATGTTGATAGCATAAATTCGACCAGTGAAGTTCTCAGTTAAAGTCGAAACGGCTCGGCTAGGTGGATCAACTTTCTAAAAACCCCGTCAATGTGGGAACGTATAATTAAATTTATGACAGAGAAACTTGGAACCTGTACAAATAAATCAATGGCGAACAAATTATCTCCGCTCGCACCTGTGAACGCGACGCGCTATCCATGCACTATAAATCATTCGTACAATAATAAAAAAATAATAATATAAAAAAAAAAAAAAACTAGAATTAACAACTTGGAAGCAACGATAATCGTTAAGGAACAAGTTAGTTGTGTTAAATCCAAACTGGGTGGAATGAAATATAAAACTGTCCTCTGACGGTACTCTTGTGGCATATATGAATTTTTAATCGTCTAACGTGGGTGGAGCGTGTGGCTAAGCCTCCGTCGTATTTTACTCATCACAATATGTATTTAAAAACACACACCACACAAGAGGTCTTTACACCCGATCCCTCAATAACGCCGAGGCCATTCGCCTGTCATACCACACATCTGTGAATTTAAAATGCGCCCGTTTTTATACTTAATCATTCTTTATATGACTATGTGACCGTTCACGATCTCTCGAACGTATCCTTCGGAGGATGTATATATATATATATATATTATTAATATGCTACATTTTCGCTGCGTGTCATTATTAGACGTATACCAGTTTAATTTCCGTTTGTATTCAACAAACGATCGTTATATTCTGAAACACGATCCGTCTAAAGCTCGTTGGGCTACAAAACGCTCTCTGACTTATCGGTCGGGTAACGCAAGCTTGTACATCGAGAGTTAACCTATGTTACGTTTAGTGGTCCGTGAGCGTGTATCAGTGACACTCTCAGTGAGTCGTAGGGCCCGTGGGCGCGGCACGTCGCTTCTAGAAACGAATTTAAAATTCAAAAGTAGATGACAGGGCCGGGCCTCGTTTATTAAAATTTCAAGACACGGCACTTCTCATCTACGCGTACTTACAAAGTCCGACACTACCGCACTATTGCGGAGCGTTCTACACACATGCGTTACGCGGCTCAACTACCGATGGTGCTGCGTCTCTTGCTCTCGCGTGGTGAAATTCGGGCTCTCGCTTCACCGACGCTCCGATGTCGGTCGCGGTCCGCTCGTCACGTCCCTCGAGTTCGTATACCTAACGCATAGAAGCTAGATTGGCGTGTCGCGTATTCAAAATAGGAGCGTTAGTAATGGATAAGAGCTGTACAGGGGGGTGCATGTGTGCGTGCGTGGCAGCGACCCTCCCCCGCGCCGCCCCCGCCCGGCGACGCCGCCGGAGCGAGTGGCGCGCGTTTACACAATCCGTTGGCATGGCGCGGCCGACGCTCGCGCCGCGGTGCGCCTTCTCGTGACGACAATCGACGCGCGAACACGTATCATCAATTGTTATTTTTTTTCAACTGGAACCTCATGCGACGACGCATTCTTCACCACTTCGACTCCGATAGGAAATTATACGATCTCTTTTTAATACTTCTTCAATCTAATAAGACTTCATTATGGATATTAGGCGATAGTGAAGCCGGAAATGTGAATACGAGGATGCGACGAAATAGTAAAGCCGATAACTTTTGCCGTCCACATAGAAGCTTTGAAGAATATTTTCAAATTAAAAAAATAAATATGCTTTTACGAAATATTCAATAAATAAAAACGTTCAATTGAAATATTTTCTAAAATAACTGTGAAATTTGTAAAATTAGGAAGTGACGATCAGTGCTACAGTGTACAAAATGGCACTTAACAAGTGCAACGCTATAAATGAAGTATTTTGAAAAAATACAACTGAAGACAGAGAAGTAGAAAATTTTTGAGATTCGTCGCTTAATCGTGGTGAGTTAATTTTTTATGACCGTGGAGCTAAATTTATTTTTTTTTTATTTAGAAAAAGAGAAATTAAAACAGATGTTTAAGTATTGTGCGGCTATAAAAATTTAATATTGTGAAAATAAATTAAAGACAAATTGTTAAAAGTTTCGTTCGGTAAAATGTTATCATCCCACTTAGCAACAGTAATTTTGCTGATAAAAAACAGCCACACACTTTTATCTTGTTGCTACGATTATTTGAGCCCAAACCCTTATCTGGCGCAAATACTGAAATGTTACAAATATGTTTATGTAACTAACTGCAGTGAGCGTTTTCAATGTGTTTTTAAATATTTTTAGTGCCACATTTTATTTGGATTTATTTACCTAGCTTATTTAATATTTAGTAGCAATATAATTTTTCTATAATAAATTATCTACCTTTAATTATAGTTAGCAATAAAAATGCAACTATTCGAATGAGTTCATCCAAAAAATAAAAATGGAAAAGTCGATTTCATTTTAGCAAATTGCAACACAAATATTGAGTGTTTTAAATTGGTTCTAAAAAACACAAGAAATATTATTTCTTGAATGTTAAAAAAAATAACAGATTTTGCCTAAACTTTGATAGGTATATTTTAAATTTACATAGAGTATTGAAACCTCTAAAGAAACGAATAGGTACATACTATGTAGGGTTATTCTATATGTCTAGTTATTGTCGGTCGTGCGTTACGTATCTAATAGAACCTAACGGTGTTAAGTAGGTATTCTGTTAACTATAGCTTTGATATTACTATGCTATATTGAGATGTTGCGCCGTTCAAGTCCCAAGATCTTGACCAGATTTAAACTAAACGGGAGATAATAAACGCTTGATAGATGCCTATACCTACTAGGATTGCATGAACAAAAAATATAAGTTTACACTTCTAATAATATATTTAAACAAAGGTCTGTTATTTATTTTCCGTCCAATACCTGTACTGGTTTTGATAATAGGATAGTTTGTTTAAAAAGACACCTTTGTTTCGATTTAACAGCAAAACTGATCTCTATTTATTTTGAAAATAAAACTGTAATTAGTATTTTTTAGTTAAAAAAAAAAATAACACAGGCAGTGTCGAACTATGAAAAAAATCAACAGTATCGTTTAGAATTTCACTTAAATGTAGAATATTTTTTTATAATATAAAAATCGGCACATTTATCTTCCAAATCGGTTAAACGGTGTGGTAAAATTGGAGACGTGTAATATCACTTGCCTAATTAAAATTTAACATTATCTGTAATCACACTCAGTAGGCATTGGCAGTCTGTTTTATTTCCGCCATTAGATATGTTACACTCGTTATCGCATAAATAATGTGTAAGAGATTTTTTTGTCACGTGATAGCGTATCATCAACAACATTGTTTGATATATTTAATAAACTTAATAGTAGAGGATGTACCTAACTTATCGCTATGTTGCTATGTCAAATGCTAATACAACGAACGATAGGTAAGTAAATTACATTATACTTATCTAACTTATATGCACCTAATATATTATCCGGAGTTATGTGCGTTTAAAAAAAATAAAATATCACTTGCTTCAACGGTGAAGGAAAACATTGCGAGGAAACCTGCACGCCTGAGAGTTCTCCGTAATGTTCTCAATTGAGTGCGTGGCGGACTATGGCCAAACCCTTCTCATATTGAGAGGAGACCCGTGCTCTGTAGTGAGCCGGTAATGGGTTGATCGATGATATTATGAAGTTACCTAAATTGAATAGAATCTTTAAAAATATAATGACACTAGTATTTCAAAAAAAACAGTGAAATAAAACTGATTTTCTTTTTTACCTATATTTGTATGGTTTTTATACAACATATTCTACATAGAGTTGTAAGACAAGTAATACAGAATGGAGTATATAAAAATAACATGCATCAACTAGGTACACTAGATTCAAACATTTAATAGCGAAATATTTATGCATATTGAAACGATTAAATAAGGAAGGCAGACCAAAATTAAACCCCATTACAACTAATTGCATTTTTGTAGCTAGTACAAGCCAAACTTGATCCTAATTAGATTCTTTAGCTCACTAGCTTTATATGAGTGGACAAGAAGTTTTTTTTTTATTTTTTTTTATTTAATGTTTAATGAACTTAAAAGTAAAGAGTGAACGTTTATCTTTGATATAAAATATAATGATGTATAATAATGGAAATAAACGTTGCCTTTGGAACCCAGGACTTCGTGTTTCGTATATGACTCGACTCGTTATTAACTTTATATACAGTAACATGGGGTTATTTGCTCAAGTAATTCGCTGCTAAATTTTAACTTAATTAGTAGTAAAATTTAAAATGCTTTACCATGGAATATTATAAAAGCTTTATAAGGTTTTTTTTATAGTTGTCTCTTGGTGGCATAAAAATGGTTGGAAGAGCAAGTTCATTTAGTTAGATCTGGTATAGAAAAAACAGAAAATACCTTCATTTTAATTGCGATTTGACTGAAGTTTTAAATGTAAGGTTACATGTTAGATATGTGGCTTAGTTGCAGTTAAAATAGGGATACTATAATTGATTGAATTGGTTGAATTCCGACCACTATAAATAACTATTATTTAGCATATGCTATATGAGTCCTTGTTTGAACGAAGGGCCTTTAAACTCTGAATGTTTCTTTTTGAACAAAGTTAGCTGAAACTCCTATCTTACACAGCAGAGGGACGTTAAGAAGCGAGTATGATATGTTATGTTGAATTGTCTACTCGCATCAGCACCAAAGCTGGTATCCAGTCAATTCTCTCCTACAAGAAACTAGGCCTGTATAGAACCAGAAAGAGCGCCATGTATTGTGTATTCATGATCAACCCATTCTCGGCTCACAGAGCACGGGTCTCTTCTCAATATGAGCAGGGTTTGGCCATAGTCCACCACGCTGGCCATGTGCGGGTTGGCAGACTTCACACGCCTTTGACAACATTATGAACTCTCACGTGCAGGTTTCCTCGCGATGTTTTCCTTCACCGTCGAAGCAAGTGATATTTTAATCGCTTAAAAACGCACATAACTCCGAAAAGTTATAGGTGCCTGGATTCGAAACCCCGACCTCTGATTAGGAGGCAGACGTCCTTACCACTAGGCTATCACAGCTTGTCATATATTGTGAATAGATGGCGCTATATAGATACAAGTCAAAGTTAACCTTCACGTGATCGAATAAGTAGAAAATCTAGACGCTGTCGACATTAATATACTGAGGATGATAGATGGTTATGGACCATTAGTTGAATAGTTAGTACTATGGCAATTCCAGCATTCATTTGTAATGTCTCAAAGCATTGCAGTGCAATATCTATAGCCCGTTTACGAGCAACTTTAGTAACATTTACGGTCATGCAATCGCCGCCCACACAAATGTGTTTTTATCCACCAATAATTCGGCCAAAAGATAAATAGGGGCTATTATAAGACTGTAAATTCGGAATTATTAATTCGGTTCAGCTTTGGGCCATCTTTTATGTTTATTTGGTTGCCTGCCCTGAGGTTTTATCGTGACTTCGATGTTCGGGTCTTGAATTTTTCGCCTCGGGCGGTTGAACTTATTGCTTGTTTTTCCCGTCCACTGATCAAATATGCAACCTTTATTAGTGGATCCTCCTTTTTTTGGAGGATGTGTATCATTCTTTCTGTTAAATCCGAATTGGTTAGTTACTTTAAATAATCCCACCATCATCATCATCATCATGAACAACCCATGGCGGCTCACTACAGAGCACGGGTCTCCTCTCAAATGAGAAGGGTTTGGCCATAGTCCACCACGCTGGCCATGTGCGGATTGGCAGACTTCACACGCCTTTTGAGAACATTATGGAGAACTCTCAGGCGTGGCGCATCTCTAATGCGTGCCCGGATTCGAACCGCCGACCTCTGATTAAGAGGCTGACGCCCTAACCACTAGGCTATCACTGCTTCAAATAATCCCATATTATTTATATTATAAACGTGGATGTTTGTTACTCAATCACGCAAAAACGGCTGAACGGATTTGGATGAAATTTTGCATGCATGTATGGAAAAGAATATAGGTTAATTTTTATCCCGATTCCTTAAGTATTTTGCGAGGGAAAATTGAAAATTGTTTACGAGCTAAGCCCCGGGCAGACAGCTTTGAAATTTGGTATGCATATCAAATAGTGCTCGTGGGAAGATTAAAAATTGTTATCGAGCGAAGCTTTAGCCAATTATTAAGTCCATGCAGACGAAGTCTCCGGCAGAAGCTAGTGTAATAATAATAAAAAAGAAAAAAGTTGTAGGGTCTAGCACCTTCTCTAGCTCTAATCTATGTAGTCTAGCTTGGTTCGATTTCAAAGTCCTGAACAAGAAATAGTCAGTATTTGTCCAGAGTTACGAAATTTATTCATGATCAACCCATTACCGGCTCACTACAAAGCACGGGTCTCCTCTCAATATGAGAAGGGTTTGGCCATGGTCCACCACGCTGGCCATGTGCGGATTGGCAGACTTCACACGCCTTTGAGAACATTATGGAGAACTCGCAGGCGTGCAGGTTTCCTCACGATGTTTTCCTTCACCGTTGAAGCAAGTGATATTTTGTTTTAAAACACACATAACTCCGAAAGTTAGAGGTGCGTGCCCGGATTCGAACCGTCGACCTCTGATTAGGAGGCTGACGCCCTAACCAATAGGCTATCACTGATTCAAATTATGAAATTTATTATGAATAAATAATGCAATTCTTAATAATATAATCTCGCTCGACTTTCCCAGCGTTGTTTTGTTCTGTGGTCTTATAAGTGGATGGTCCCAGGTTCGATTCCTGGCACGTACAATTTTCTGTGGCATGTATCGGACCTAGCTAGATACTAGCAACAAAGACGTGCCGCAAAACGATTTACGGTTCTGGCACGTATGGATTTACTAGACCCCTAATAGGTAAGCGCGCTACCATCCTAAACTGAATCATCACTTACCACTAGGTGAGATTACTGCATAATCACTTATCACTAGGTGAGATTGCAGTCAAGCGCATTAGAATACAAAAAAGAACGGGTGATGTTGCGGGTAACGCCTAGTAAGTTTTCTATACTTACTACGCTTACTTACGCCGGTCGTTGGTTATAATTAATAATGCTAGCAAGCCTCGGGCGACAGGAGCGATCGTTAGTCTCGAGGAACTGCCCAGGTTCAATTCCAGGGTACTAATTATTATTTATGGCCACCTTTTATCGTACCTCCGCTCGCGGCTACAGGAAGTGTTTCAAAGCATACACTACCCGTGCGATTTCGTACGTAATTCAATTATTATTTATTTTCATTCCCTTAACTGGAATCTCACCTGGTGGTTAGTGAGGATACAGTCTAAGATGGTAGCTGGTTTAATTGTTAGGGTTACGGCAGTTATATCCAGTCTAAAACTGACAAAATGGACATCCTATAAAAAATTGACTGTAACGCACTGAACATTAAAAGCAAAAGTAAACTTGTAGTACCGTTTAATAGGCTGCACAAAATTAGTAACTCGTTCAAAGGAAATTGTATTTTATTTTATAATAAATTATCTATTGATATCTTGGAGATATCTATTAATAAGTTCAAAGTTTTGATAAAACGAAAGCTTATAGAAAATCATATTACGATATTAACGATGAAAAAGCTTGGGTGTGAATTGCTCTATCTCCATAGGTACCATAATTTATTATTGATTATGTGAGATGGTGATACAAAAAAAACACCCGGCTAAGTTTGTTGTGGGTTTCTTCTTAGACCTGGGCGCTATTTAAACCCTCTTAGCTTTAGTTTTAAGTTGGCGAGTGTAGTTATCACCATAACTTCACAAATAAAAAATTTGTGATATAAATGAACAATTCATAGATGCCTGCAATAGGTTTACGTCTGGTGGGAGGCTTCGGCCGTGGCGAGTTACCACCTACCAACAAAGGCGTGTCGGCAAGCGATTTAGCGTTCCGGCACGATGTCGCGTAGAAACCAATTAGGAGTGTGGGTTTACCGTACAGCTAACACGTTAGCCCGCTATCATCTTAGACTGCATCATCACTTACCACCAGGTGAGCTAGCAGTCAAGGGCCAACTTGTAGTGTATAAAAAAAATCTCCTCCTTTTTTTAAGTAAGTTAACTTTGGTATTGTTTTTATAGTTAGTGTCCCAATGTAATGGCTGTGATGGCTTTATGCAATCAATAAAAGTAATTTTCACCTACTTTTTTTTTTTATAGATGCATTTCTCCGCTGTTTCTCGGTTGCTTCGCGTTATATTTGATTCGAAATGAAGATATCAAGGGCTAACTTTTAGTGGATTAATAAAAGGTTTATGTGAATAAAGCTATTTTTGAATTGATTTTATATAACATCTGTAAAACAAAGTAGGCAAGCGGAACATACAGATCTAGTATCAAACAATACTATGTTATATATCTCCATAGCTACAAGATTCGTATTGGCAACGTACTGTGCACTGCAACATTGTCGGTAGGAATGCATTACAGAATGTTCGTTAGGTATTCCGGGCGACAACGAAAATAAATCGAAGGCCCGCCGTTATTATCGCGGGTAAATGACTCTGAACTATATCATACTAGACGTTGCCCGCGACTTTTATCGCGTGGAAATTTCATGTGAAGCTGTCAGATTTGGCGGTATTAAAAATCTACGGGTCAATCTAAAAATCTATCGTAAGAAACTGTAAATTTTTCCGCTATAAAAAGTAACATATGTACTACTTATATAAAAAATGTCATCTGGATTTTTTTAGCCGTTTTGGCGTGGTTGGGTAACCAACATCATCGTTAAAAAAATCAGAAGATTAAAAAGATCAATCCATTGCCTCACCCACAGGCTCACTACAGAGGACGGGTCTCCTCTTAATATGACCATGTGTGGCTTTTTAGCAATTAAAATATCACTTGCTTCAACGGTGAAGGAAAACATCGTGAGGAAACCTAAGAGAGAGTTCTCCATAATGTTCTCAAAGGCGTGTGAAGTCTGCCAATCCGCAAATGGCCAGCGTGGTGGACTATGGCCAAACCCTTCTCATATTGAGAGGAGACCCGTGGTCTGTAGTGAGCCGAGAATGGGTTGATCATTATGACGATGATGACTCGGGGATTCTGCAGAGAGATATAGCATCCTGGATACTATGATTGGATACTTTTTATCCCGGTAAATAATACCGTTCTCTCATGACTTTAAAAGCTGATCTGACGACGGCTTAACTATGTGGACAACTCTAATTAACTCTGAACGGATACTGAGAATTCGTTAACAGAAAACAGATACTGAATACAGAAACGAACTTATTGTTGACCGGACCCGGAAAACGAACCCACGACCCCTTAATCTGCTGTCGTAACCGCTGACAACTAGACGAGGCTTCATTTACTTAGCATTTTTTTATGATTTATTATACTCAACCAAAGTGCAGGATGCTCGAGTAATTAAGTATCATATATTGTTTTTTTCCACTTATTTAACTATGTTAATCCGTTATTTTAGTTTTTATTAGAATAGTCTGAGAGCTGGTGATTATTTCTTTCAAACATTTATAACAGTGTATTAGCATGTTAATATCTCAATCTTTTAACTTATTGAATAATGACAAACATAATTGCAACAAATATTGATGCGTTATAGCTGTTACACAGTTACGATGCAAATATAAAGCAATAAAACAAAAAATACAAGAGAAGTTTAAGTTAAAAATTGTGCGTGTGTTATATTATCTGAGTGGGATGTAGATAGTTTATAACCCACCATTTATCGGAGAAAATAATTCAATTTACAGGTTAATATAACCGTCCATGAAAAATTACCATTGTTGAGTTTTGACTGTGACAGAAATATTACATAAATTTATTTTGTAGAGTAGGGTAGGTATAGTGTGACGTTCAGGAAGTATACAATGGATTCCCCGGGCGTTAAGCAAATCCAGCGAGTGGGGCATGCCGTGGTGGTTTTTAGAACGGGTAACGATAAGGGAGGGAGACCCACATAACCTTCGTCCTGCCGAACAAATGGAGGTAGGCATAAAGCTTGTCCACCACGACCAAAAAAAAGGGGTCGTTATAGTGGTTATAGTGTTTCGCCGGCTCTCGATCTATAATATTTAAATTAGGTTGTTTTAATTTTGAATAACTCAAATGTAGATATAATCTGGTATTGTTGACGCTTGTTATTTTTGTTGAAAATTACTAATATCTTATAAATATATAGTTATGTTACTCTCATTATTGCGTATCATAGGCACGAGTAAAATTTAAAAAAAGGTAACAAAATTTCTGGTAATTATAGCTTTTATACGATTCTAGCTGGTGCCCGCGACTTCGTCTGCGCAGGATTAGTATATCGATTACCTTATATTAGTGTGGCGTAGAAAAGAACTAACATTATGATATTAAAATTATCACGCAGATGGTATATTTTTTCCTACTTACTTTACACTTACCGTCATATTTTGGACAATTCACACAATATATTTATAAATTGTAACCTATGTGTTATTCTGATTTATAAGCTATATTATTTTAAAGTTTCATAGAAATCCATTCAGTAGTTATTACGTAAAATTGTAACAAACATCCATCCATACTTACAAACTTTTGCCTTTATAATATAAGTAGGATGATAAGATTGTAGTCGTCTATGTATAATATGCAATTGTTGTTTTTAAATACGTGAAAAATATGCCAGTAATTTTCTGCACGTCGATAATAGAAATTACTGGACAGTTTTATGTGTTGGCGAGAAAATTCAAGTCCTGAAAATAATAATAGGGTTCCTTAGGTAAATGGTTCCTTTCACAATAGGTTGTCTAGAGGGGATCGCTTTAAGCGATAAGACCGCCTTTGCGCGTTATGTTTCTTATCTTTTTTTTGTTTTTATTTGGCAAGCGCGCTCCAACCTAGACCTCATCGGTGACTTCTGGTACTGATTGTCGTCAAGCGCAAACCTATCTCAAAATAAAAAAAATTTGGAATCCAAGTTTTGTAATGTCCAATAAAGACTTTATATATATCTCTATCTATAGAAGTATATAAGGTGTCAAACCCATTATATCTGTATTATTTTGAGGACCGAAAGTTAATTCATATGTCATAGATAAGACATATGGTCCAAATTAGCTAGACTCAAAATTAGTGAGGGTCGAAATTTACGGTCGCAAATTAGGCGGTTGTAATAGTTTTTTATTCCTTGTGTTAGAAACACTATATATTTTGTTGTTATTATTTTGGCAGAAAAATAATTTCTTTACGTACCTAAATATAAATAAAATAATGAAATCCAACATAATCAATTTTTACGAGGCAATGCAGTAATCCAGGGATAACTTGTATAGTTGCTAGGCATTAAAATAACATCGCAGCTACATTCATTGAAATTATAGCAATTAATTGGTATAATTTACGGCTTAAAAGCTTAAAATTTCGGTATCTTTGTTCTGTAATTATATTGTTTTTCATTTTATTTTGTTTAATAATTATGTGAGCTTATTATCTTGCGTTTTTATATCAATTAGTCCGGTCGGGGTTTTTAACTGTTATTAAAATTAATGTATTTATATATAACAATTTTACATGTATTGCATTCATTGAATATGTAGAGTTGGTCAGAAAAAAATATTACATTATTTACAATATCCACGAACATTACTACTAAGTATGAATTAATAGGTAATTTAAAAATAAACCTCAGTAATTAAACAGTTTTATTTAAGGTCTCTAGAATCAGAACAGCTGACTGTATTAGAACCTCATAGATTTGGTATTGGACATGAGATCTATGGTAAGTTCAGTGCAAACATTTGATCAAACATTCGATCACACCCGCTAAATAAGTGCCTAGTATAAACATGTTTGTTACTATGGCCGATGAATCACGGAGTCACGGCCCGGAATAGACTGGACAACAAACGTAAATACGTATCACTTATGAATATTAATTTGATTTACACCAATTACTATCAGATAAGATAGAGCGGTGATGGCGGTGATAGCCAAGTGGTTATTTCGCCGGCCTCTGTTTCGTGGGGCTGAGTTTGATCCCCCGCTTACTTATTCTCTACTACTCATCATGATCAACATATTACCGGCTCACTACAGAGCACGGGTCTACTCTCAATATGAGAAGGGTTTGGCCATAGTCCACCACAATGGCCATGTGCGGATTGGCAGGCTTCAAACGTCTTTGAGAACATTATGCAGAACTCTCAGGCGTGCAGGTTTCCTCACGACGTTTTTCTTCAACGTTGAAGCAAGTGATATTTTAATTTTTAAAAACGCATATAACTCCGAAATATTAGAGGTGCGTGCCAGGATTCGTACCGCCGACCTCTGATTAGGAGGCTGATGCCCTAACCACTAGGCTATCACCGCTTCTCTACTACTACTTGCAACTATTGTACACACAATTTTATCTTTAATTACTTAAAAAATTACACTAGACAGTAAAAGAATTTTTGGTAAGGCTTCTTTTTTTTTTAATTCCAATCACAGTTAGTCCTTGATTGCAATTTTACCTGGTGGTAAATGATGATGCAGTCTAAGATGGTAGCGGGCTAATTTTTTAGGGTTATGTTTAACTATACTCCTACTAATTGGATTATTTGCGACATCGTGCTGGAACGCTAAATTGCTTGGCGACACGTCTTTGTCGGTAGGGTGGTAACTAGCCACGGCATAAGCCTCCCAGATCAAACTCGAGCCGGGAATCAAATCCAGTACTTCCAACTTTTCAATGCGACAACGAACGCGCTGCTCCACAGAGGTCTTCAAATATGTCAAAACGTATTAATCTTATATTGTTAACTTTGGTACCAAGTAATGTAAGCTTACTTGTATATGTTGCTATCAACAATTTCTATTATTACTATTAAAACTTTTCAAAGGTACATGCGTATTACTAGAAATATTTAAATTAAGCTAACTGCAATATCACCCGGTGTAACATTGAATGAAGTCATTGTGACTTTCATACCTGGGAGTTCTATGTAATGTTATTAAATGCGTTTGAAGTCTGCCAATCCGCACTTAGCCAGCGTGGTGGACTATCAACCCTTGTCATGCTGAGGGGAAACCCGTGCCCTGTAGAGGGCCGGTAATAAGTTGCTAATGATACTATCACGATATTACGTATAGGATTCAAGATTCACAACCATCACTAATACAAAACATGTTTTTATGTTTTAATGTTAGAGAATAGAATATTTTTTTAGGGATTAACGAAAACGCGTTTTTCTGTCGGTAATAAATAACACTTTTATACAAAATTTAAGGATTTAATTATTTGCTGACTGAAGTAATTAGAGGATTTTATTTTTTTTAATTTTGTATTATTATAGATATTGTGGAAATGCAAATCACTTCAATTATCTTTTATCCAAAATTTAATTACTTTATAATTTTTTAAGTTACTTTTTACCTACAATAAGTTTTAGTTAAGATTAAGTGAAAAATCAGAATTAAACCATGAGGCTGTGGTTTATAGTCACTAACCACCTGTTGGGAAGGTAAGTTCCACCGAGAAGAAGCCAGTAACCTTTTTGTGCTTTTCCAACATTTATAACAGTAATTTTAAATTAGCTACATTATAGTAGTTACTATTTAACCGGCTGCTTACAAGCAACCTTGTCATAAAGATTTTTTTACTCCACTAAAAGTTAGCCCTTGGCTATACCGCCTGGTGACAAGTTATGATGCAGAAGGTGGTATCGATATAATCTGTTAGGGCACTTCCATTAACTCGATCGGTTTATCGCGACAAAAATTCATCGTGTCTTTGCTTGTAGGGTGGCAACTAGTCGTTGCCTTCCACCAGACTAGAACTACATCAACTACATAAGACAGTGCACGCCAAGGATTTTATTTTTTTATATTAAAGTTAATTTTCGTTTCATATTGTTTATTTTAAATAGTAATAAATAGAAGCAGGCGTTACTTTGCGGAAGTCCATGATAAACAATAGACAGCAAGTATAATTTGCTATATTCCGCCGACAACCGGGAGATTTGTATAATGTAACACCACACAAAATCTTCTACTAGAACCTCTACGCACGTTTCGACCCGACACCGGATCATCCTCAGGAGATGTTCTCAGAGAGATAGATTTTCGTATGCCTGGATACTCTATAGATAGAAGTTTTATATGAATTACTTACCAGCTAACCAATAAATCTAAAATAACTATTATAGGCATCCACCTATCTCATAAGTATGCTGTCATGATCAACCCATTGCCGGCTCACTACAGAGCACGGGTCTCCTCTCAGTATGAGAAGGGTTTGGCCATAGTCCACCACGCTGGCCATGAGCGGATTGGCAGACTTCACACGCCTTTGAGAACATTATGGAGAACTCTCAGGCGTGCAGGTTTCCTCACGATGTTTTCCTTCACCGTTGAAGCAAGTGATATTTTAAATGTGTAAAAACGCACATAACTCCGAAAAGTTGGAGGTGCGTGCCCGGATTCGAACCGCTGACCTCTGATTAGGAGGCTGACACCCTAACCACTAGGCTACCACCGCTTCAAGTATGCTGTATTGAGTAGTTATTTAGCAACTATTATTACGTAATTATCTTTGAGCGAGCGTCACATTACAATAATATCACCAGTGATGTTTATTATTAATAAAACAAGATTGCTGGTAATTAAGTGAAATTGAACTCACGATAACCCTTAACTCACTTTTGATGTTTGGATACGTACTAACTTCTCATACCTACTTAATAAAGTAGCTTACTTACAAATGATAAATTACGATTCTGCTCGATTTGTTACTTTAAAAAATTATCCTTATAATTATTTTACATCTGTTTCGACGGTTTTTTTTTGCCACGATATATGAACTTCATGTTTAACAATTAAATACCTGCTTTAAATCTTGATTTAATTACTTAAAATTCATGAAGTTCAGCTCGTTGTATTGTATATTGTATTGTATTGTATAATATATACTCGTATATGCAGACGATTTTTAGGTCTTTAAATTACTAATTAGCAATGATTCAAAGTTTGTTTTTTTACGAAATCTTAAATCATGGTTTCATCTATTTAATCTCAGATTAAATAGATGAAACCATGAAACGGTGAGGAATGTGGATATGAGAAATTAGTATACGCATTAAGAAAGAAAATTGAGACAGCATTTTATGTTCTGTCTCATAAAGCGTGCCGGAGATTTAAAAGTTCGCCAAACAAAATACTGGCCTTGTAAGCACTGCAAGACCTTTATTTATCTCAGCATTTCTGTATATTTTGGTTTTTAACAGTTTCAGTATTTCGTATTATTACTTGTTTTCAAATCCGATTTGGAGAAAATTTTAGTAATAGCAAAATGGAGTTGTATGTTGTCCTATGCAAGTGCCAAACAGATTTTATCTTTTATGTAAAAGTAAGAAGTTAACCTTTGTTATTGATAACATGATCATCTAAATCCGTTCCAATTACAATAACGCCAAGTAAAACTTTTTTTTTTAAGTCAGTTACAACCTCTTCCGTAAGTATACCAAAACATGTTTTTAAAACCCTTTACACGTACGGTCTACTTGTCAGTTTTTTTTTAAAGCGTTAATCATCGTAGGACGTCTTAAATCTTTTGTGTGGAACAACTCAATGTTGGCTGTCAAAACATACGCATCGTAAAGTAACGAGCAATTCATTACTGTCTCGGATACAATAAAAAGGGAATAGAAAACTTAACCCACAGAATAAATAACACAAAGGTAACTATTAAGTGTTCCTTACGTATATTGACATCGAAACTTGTAAGAAAAAAAAAATTGTGTTATTGTTACCACGCCCTATTCTTCGCCAGAACTACTCGTAGTTTCTCAAAACGCGGCGTTTTTAATTCAAAGTTTTATTGTCCTTTTTTTTTTTGAAAGAGTACTTTAATTTGAGTTTTTTTTTCTTTCGTTAATTGTTAAATGGTAACTTTTTTAATCGCTTTTGTTATTGTTCTACGAGCATTTGAGGGTTCGAAGGGGTCAATTAATTTTGAAGGAAGTGTTTGAAATTTATTACGTTGCATTAATCATTTGATTGTATCGATTGTGAGAATAAATTATTAGACGAATGTTTCTGTTTCTTTTTTTTTGGATTCCTTTTTTTGCATCTTGCTTTGAGTGTGTACGTAAGTATTTTCTCTTCCGGTTCAGAAATTTTAGTGTATTTTTGAATACTAACTGACATCAGATTGTGCTGTTTTTTTTTCTTTACAAGTTCCTATACTTTATTTTTTACAATATTAGTAATGTTTTTCGTTCACTTTGTTATTTTTCGTTGGGCGTTTGAGGCTGTAAGCCATTTCGTTATTAAAGGGAATTGTTTGTTAGATACTATCATAAGGTTGCATTTTACATTTGATTGGAAATTAAACGGAATTATTCTTAAGACTAACGTTTAATTAAAGCTTTTAACACGACTCGTACTTCGACTTCATAAGTATATCTCGGTAAAAAAAAAATTATAAACCTCAGTGAAGATTCGGTAAAAACGCAATGGCACGATAATATGAATTTAACACTGATTATGATATAGTAATATTTAGAATTTAGGTCACAAATTGCTTATATCTGCTAAAGCTTTCTTTGGAGATATAAATCAAAATTTACCTATTCAAGAAATAAAGGATCTTATTTATTTTTTTATTTTTATAACGTAAAGATTGATTAAATGTTAAATATTAATATTACTAATTAAATGATAAATTAAAAAGTAAAACCCGATTGACAAATGAATAAATAAAAAAGGAAGACCTAACATTTACGCGAGAAAAGCAACATCTGAAGCCGCACAATCGCCCTGTAATACAATCTCATTTTCGCCATGCCGGCGGTTGTACCTGACAATGCAACATTGTCTTGGAAATTAAAATATCATGTTGCTCAACTTACACGCGTTCCCGGTACAAGTCGCAACGCAATACCGACCGTGCGTACGCCTAATCCGACGTGGACATTGACATCTTATAATTCCTCGTAGGCGGTGATAGCCTAGTGGTTAGGTCGTCAGTCTCCTAATCAGAGGTCGAATCACGCACCTCTAACTTTTCGGAGTTATGTGTGTCTAAAAAAAAATATTACTTGCCTCAACGGTGAAGGAAAACATCGTGAGGAAATCTGCACGCCTGAGAGTTCTCCGTAATGTTCTCAAAGGCGTGTGAAGTCTGCCAATCCGCACATGGCCAGCGTGGTGGACTATGGCCAAACCCTTCTCATATTGCGAGGAGTCCCGTGCTCTGTAGTGAGCCGGTAATGGGTTGATCATGAAATTACTCCCATAAGTTTGTTTAAGGCTTCTTTTTTGCCTTATTTGGATAATTAATTTGATTCCTATTAATTACATTGTCGCTAAACACTAAGTATACTCACCTAGCATCCTAGTTAGAGCAGTTCAAACGAATTTTTTCACATGTCAGGTTTATTTTTAATCTTTTTTTTATACATTACAAGTTACGGCTTTCTCACCTGGTGGTAAGTGATGATGCAGTCTAAGTTAGTAGCGGGCTAACCTCTTAGGGGTATGATAAACCCACACATCTAATTGGTTTCTACGCGACATCGTGCCGGAACGCTACATCGCTTGGCGACACGTCTTTTTCGGTAGGGTGGTAACTAGCCACGGCCGACACCAGACCAGACTCGAACCGGGAATCGAACCCAGGACCTCGACTTTATAATGCGACAGCGCACGCATTGCACCACGGAGGTCGTCAAATCTGGAATGTTTCGAGTGTTTACATATCATAAAATGGCAACTGTCCACGTCTTCGTTGACCGTTCTCGCGGTGAGGTCAAAGTCATTATGGTTGTAAAAAAAATACGAAACTCAAACACTACTCTCACGGAACCACTCGCGGGCAACGAGTTAGCTATCCATCAAATTTGTACGCTTCTAATTACAGAATGTGTTTCATACATTTACATATACCTGGATGCGGGTTTGTTCTGTATTCGAGTGAAATTTGGCGGAAACAAAGCAGTTTGTGATAAAAATAATTTACATATATTTATTTTGCGGCATTAACTCAGTTAATCAAGTTGGATCGGCCAATTATTTTGATCTTTCATGTATATAAGAGTCTTACTTACTGTTATAAAGTTTCATTGACCATTTGGTTTTATCTCATAATTTATTATTGGTGATGAATGACGTCACATATGTGACGTCTATTTCGGTAGCCATTGCTACCGACGCTGCTTAAAAATGTCCCCATCCTACCTATAAAAGAAAACTATGTATCTATGTGTGAATAATTTGGTATATTTCAATTCAGTTTAATTTTAACATCTAACTGCAATCCAAATAAAAGATCCATCTTTTATCTAAGGCATAATGAACCCATGTATCGTTTTTGTTAAATAAGTGATTTTTTTCGGTCTCCATTTCATTACTAGAATCAAGATGGCAAGTTCTTCCTCAAGATTATCAGAATTTCTTACCGTTAGATTAGATGATTAATAGCGTAAACTTCTTAAATCTAAAGTTATAGATATGACTTCTAAATACTAAAAATCCTGAAATTGATACAAAGACATCTTAAATTAATATTATATTATGTAATCTATTTGGCTTCTGCTTTTTACATCCATTAACTTTGCAATATAACTTTTGCAGTAATGGTAATATCTAGAGTAGGTACAGAACATTAGAACGTAGCTCTGAGCAAATTAGTGGAACTGTACACAAAAGGTCTGCTATCTGTAATGTTGATAAAACAATCTTATCTACTTACTCCCGAAATCGTACACGAGTTTAACCCTTCAAAAGTTGATGCAAATTTCTTGCATAAATACATAATGTATGGTCCCGTCGACATTTAGATATCTGCAAACGATAAGCGGTTAGACTAAGATTGATAGCGATATGAGATTAGTTGACACCTTTGCGTGATAAAAATTTTAATAAGCAATCTGCTCCGGGTTATTTATTTCTGGCTGAATTTATTATGCCCTTTTTTGAGGAGTTCTGCGTTTTTAGATGGTATGTTTTGCGCCTACGATTCTTTGATTTGTTGCGTTAAATTTGGACAGTTTCCAAGATGAAATCTCTGGGCCAAATACATGCCAAGCTTTTAAGCACTATGCGACTTTGAGAAGAAACTGGTGTGCATAGGTTTCTTCTCCATTGAAGAAGAGTTTTAGTAAAAACCCTTTTGCGGCTTTCAAGGGCCAAAAGGTTTTTTTATCACATCTTAATATGTTAAACCAAGCGGATCCGGGCTTCACGTGCTTTAGATTTTTTTCTGTGACCTTGTAAGCCAAATAAGATAAAATAAGAGCCGAATAAGACCAAGGAGACCGATTCAAAAATCAGGCATACCTCTTTCAGATATCAACGCTTTTGAATATAAAAATGAATATTACTATGTACTTAATGTTTAAATACACATATATAAATTAGTTACATTCAGTTCATAGATTATAAAGACGTGACATTGATGCATTGACAACCCAATTATACGAATATGCGATTTACTGTTGAATGCTCACTATGTTAAACCGTAAATGTTACATGTCGCACATATTTTTGATTAAAAATAATTGATTGTCAACTAATAAAACTAGACATCTTAAAGAACCCACAGAAATATCTCACGCCACCCTGTTTCGCCTATATTATATCTGCATCGCACTATAATAATAACCTTTATGTTTTTGTTACAGATTGTGTGTTCCGGATAATAATCAATTCATACAGAATCGTAAAGGTACGCTAAATTAATTTCTTATGTATAACTAACGTTTAAAGCACAATTATTTTAAATGACGCTTTTATATGACATAAATGCTTTTATATGACATAAATGCTTTTATATGACATATGAAACAAGAGCGTCACCCATAAAAAAGTAATAAAGCTTTCAGCATTGCTAATCCTCACCCTTAGCTGAGGTCACAAGGACGCCCTTATTAATTTATTTCTTGCAAAATACACTTAGATGTACATGCATCCAGCCATTTCCAACCATACCTAATAATTAAAAAAAATATATTTTAATGTCAATAAACATATAATTATGTCATCAATTGAAATAAGAAAATTATAAGTATAGGGGGACTTTCTCCAGATGTTATCGAGCCCAAGTGCTTCTTCTCAGGCTAAGCTTCGCCCCGCGTAACGCAGTAATAACTTTTTTTTTTTTTTTATTCACCACAAGTAGCCCTTGACTGCACCTGATAGCAAGTGATGATGACGGGCTAACCTGTTAGGGGAATGGTAAACTCATACTCCTAATTGGTTTCTACACGACATCGTGCCGGAACGCTAAATCGCTTGGTGGCACGTCTTTGTCGGTAGGGTGGTAACTAGCCACGGCCAAAGCTTCCCACCAGACCAGACTCGAGCCGGGAATCGAACCCAGGACCTCCAACTTTAAAATGCAACAGCGCACGCGCTGCGCCACGGAGGTCGTCAAACTGATAAGGTTATCTACTCCTGTCCATTTGAAAAGTAAAACAGCTTATAAGACTAGCTAGGTTATAAGTACTAGCTAGTACAGTGTGTGTGTTCAGCCCAGTATCGGCTCACTACAGAGCACGGGTCTCCTCTCAATATGAGAAGGGTTTGGCCATAGTCCACCACGCTGGCCATGTGCGGATTGGCGGACTTCACACGCCTTTGAGAACATTATGGAGAACTCTCAGGCGTGCAGGTTTCCTCACGATGTTTTCCTTCACCGTTGAAGCAAGTGATATTTTAATTGCTTAAAAACGCACATAACTCCGAAAAGTTAGAGGTGCGTGCCCGGATTCGAACCGCCGACCTCTAATTAGGAGGCTGACGCCCTAACCACTGGGCTATCACCGCTTCAGTAAGTACAGTAAGTACTTTTTATTTTGGTTACACAACCGGTCACCCATGATATGACACGAACAAGCAATAATCTCACTGATCCGAAAAGAAAGAAGTTCAAACGCAATCTACGATTAAGCCTTGATAATGTGATTGATCGCTGCGATAAACAGTTATAAGTGAAAGTAAATCGAGTTCGATAAGATAATTTGATTACATCTTGACCTTAAATAACCTTTTGTTATTTTAATAACATTCTCCATTTCGTATTTTCGAATCTCAATAAAATTTGTTGATATATATTCAATTGTCAATTGTTTGTTGTTGATAGTTGGACTTTTATACGGCGATTGTGATAGTGCCGTAAATATACTAATGAAATGCAGAATACAACATTAAATATATTAATGAGTAATATTACTATTAATGATTCATGAGCAATATTGCTTTGTATTAAATACAGTAATATAATATTGTATCATCATCATCATGATCAACCCATTACCGGCTCACTACAGAGCACCGGTCTCCTCTCAATATGAGAATGGTTTGGCCATAGTCCATCACGCTGGCCATGTGCGGATTGGCAATCTTAACACGCCTTTGAGAACATTATGGAGAACTCTCAGGCGTGCAGGTTTCCTCACGATGTTTTCCTTCACCGTTAAAGTAAGTGATATATATATATATTTTTTTCATAATATTGTATATACTCTTGTAAATTATAGCATAGTACAACTGTCTGAGATTTCCGAATTATTCGGGAATCTTGATTAATTCTCGATTATAAAGACTTATCAGATGTTTTATACATTTAAAAGCTGTATGCACAAAGTTAACAGAATTAGTCATATAAAGTTATCACTGAATATATCTAAAGAGAGTACAATAACTCATACTCGAATGCAATGTTTTACCCATTATACTAATTTCTTTGTCCAACACAGCCGGTCGAGTGCACCCTAACCCTTCATCGCCATACGGTGTCTTCAATACCGACTTTCACATCCTTCCTGTTTAAAATGTATTCATAACGCGACAAAAAAATCTAATGCGTATCATTTGACGGTTTTTAGACAATAGGCCGGTGTCTATTGTAAGGTTAAAAGGATTTTTTTCAAAGTTTCAAATTGGGTCGGAAGATGCAACCGATACTTTGCTTAGGGTCTGAGAGCATTTAATTTACTTTCTCTTTTTTACTCTATTGTTGGGGAGAGAGGATCGAGAGTCACGAGTAAGGTATTAAAGCATATTTCTGAATTCACTTACAGGTGTTTCTTTGAACTCCAAAACTAATATGGATGATGATTTGCATGGATTAATGTCTTGTCCCTTGATACAAAAATCTGTTGGACGACATATAGAACATAATAAAATAAACCAAATCTTTAGGAAGGTGATAAAAGTAAAACTATGTAAGTATTTTTTTTTTTAATTACTGAACTAAACAGACAAGACTATCGCGCTTATAATGCAAGTTAAAGTTTCGTGAACTATATTGGAAATAAAAATAAAATAAAGAAAGAAAAGAAAATACTGGTATATAAATTTTTTTTCAATAATTACAATGTATATATATTATATATATTGTTTTAAATGTTCATGAAGTTCATTTAAAACAATATATATAACAAGAAACATCACTTGTTTGACGACCGTGGGTTCGATTCCCGGCTCGAGTCTGGTCTGGTGAGAGGCTTTGGCCGTAGCTAGTTACCATCCTACCGACAAAGATGTATCGCCAAGCGATTTAGCGTTCCGGCACGATGTCGCGTAGAAACCAATTAGGAGTATGGGTTCACCACACCCCTAACAGGTTAGCCCGCCACCATCTTAGACTGCATCATCACTTACCATCAGGTGAGATTGCTGTCAAGAGCTAACTTGTATTGGAAAAAAAAATAGTTCAGTAATACACTCAGTATTAAAATATCAACGTAAGCTTAGGTACAGATATGGTACAAAGCGAACTGAAACATATTCATTTAAAATTCCCTTACCTATTAGTTATAACGATCTCGGCGTTGTTCAACAGCGAAACGGCCACGAAGAGTCATTAGCCATATAAGGGATAGATAAGCGGATTTTGAATAAGTACGAAACCGCAGGATTGCTCAACCACGCTCGTTACTCAAGCTACATTCACTTTCAAAGAGACTTCTTACAAACCACCATCACAGTGCACCATTGTTACCCGGTCCCTTATCTCGGAGCACAATAACAAGCTACCGTGCAACAATCAGAGATACTATATACAAAGCATCCCATTGTGAATATTATAAATATTATGCTAATGCGATAAAAGGAAATTTTTGACTCCGGATCTAAACGGCCAGGTGTCGCGTTGAAAGGGTTACGCGAGATTCAAATGTCTTCCGACCCTATTTTGAATGTGATCATTTATTAAGATTTGGGTGTATTGTTTAGTTTCTTATTCCCATAGTTGTGCGCGCACGGTTAATAATTTATGTGGGAACAAAGCCAGTGATATATTTTTTTAATATTGTAATGCATTCACGGGCCGTGGATTAGAATGGAGTCTCAGTCGGTCGTAAATTTGTATTCTCTATGGTGATTCGAAGCCTGTTGGGAAGCAACGAGTTATTGCATACTCCCTGAGATAAACTTTAAACGAAACTATTTACCATTAGTAACGTCATTGCATAGTTTATTATAAAGTTGGAGGTCCTGGGCTCGCGTCTGGTCTGGTTCGAACGTGGTTAGTTACCACCCTACCGACAAAGGAGTGTCGCCAAGCGATCAAGCGTTCCGACATGATGTCGCGTAGAAACCAATTAGGAGTGTGGGTTTACCATAAACCCCTAACAGGTTAGCCCGCTACCATCTTAGACTGCATCATCACTGTGGTACATAAAAAAAGTCAAAATCCTAATGAATGAATTTCATTTATTCCAAGTATTATTCTATCTACGCTTATATTAGTAATTTCGAATAGTCGATTTTCAGCGACTCTATCAAATATTTAGAGGGCTGATTGGGAGGCAGGGTTGATTAAAACAATTTTGAATTAAACTTGAAACTACAAGTAATATTTCTCTAGATATCTCATGATCTAAAACAGCTTGCAAAAATAGTTCACTATTAAAATACTTACTTTCAAAGGTTAAGAATTCAAAAGCAAGTCAGAATTTGTGAATCAGAACTCGGAACTACGCATTTATCGAAATAACGCTAATGTGGGCAACATTACCCACTGCCACTTAATGTCACAATTAAAGGCACCCATTCGACGTAATAAAGTCACTATATAGTGAAACAAGTCATCACTAATTGAGGACATCTGTCATTAAATATATTTCTTTATAAAGAACACTAACAGAAACGTTCAGCCTACCGATTTGGTAATTGGCGTATTTTCCGTACATCGTATTGCCTGGGTCTAATTACGTAATTATTGTTGGGAAAAAAAAATTGAGCTCGCAGCGGCAACGGTAACTACAATTTTCCACCTTTGTAGTTTTTGTGCTTCGGGGCTTGCTACGGAATAAACTGTAAAGAAATAAAAGCTTTTGCAGCAATGGTTAAAATACTTACAAAATATATTCTCAATGGAAATAATCGAAAACTGCCTTGGATGACGTGACGGATCATAGACCAATAAAAGTAAAATTCGATAATTTTTATTCAAATCCAACCATTTTACTTTATTATTATTATTTATATCAGCCCGTACTGTCCCAATGTTGGGCAAAGGCCTCCCTTTCTTCCTTCCATTTGTCAGGGATATTTGGGGCCAAGCCGACATATAGGTATCGAGTTCGTCACGCCAACGACGCCTCGGTCTGCCTCAACGTGTTTTTGTTTTTTGTGGACAATTTTACTTAAATAATTCAAACTTAGACTGATTATCATATTGTTGACTGAATCACTGATAGACTAACTAGAAAGCACAAGACGTAATTAATAAAATTCCAAGAAAAATTAACAGACATAATTTTATAGTTATTTTCATCAAAAACCTTTGGGGCTGAGGACGCCATGCATTTCATTTTGATTTTCACTTAAAAAAGTTTGTAAATAAAACCCCCAATTTATACTCTTATTTATTCTTAATGGAAACCAAAAACATCTATGTAAATAAGTAAGTAAGCTTTTACTTTAAAACAATCTTAAATGCAATGGAATTTGTTATCGTAAGCAAAGTTCGTTAACTTTGAAATCTCACCGTCCGACCCACCCGTTATCCCAAGGCAGACGTTCCCTTAGTTTCTTCGAGCCCTAGGGCTCAAAATTTCTTCTTGCAGAGCTTCTTTCCGAAGCTCGCCAAACAGCCCGGTTACGCTGTCGCAACCAATAGGGTTAGCACAGCTAAACAGTCAGTCAAACAAATAAATAAAAAAAATGTCCGCTGCACCGACACGAGAATAAATGTCTATTTTCAATATTTAACAAACGCCAGATTGATTACAAAAATATAAAACTGACGGTTATGTTTAAAGTTGTAAGTTGTGAACCGTTTTTGAATAAAACATCGCCGTGTGGTGCGGCGCAGTCGGCCCACAAAAAACAACTCGCTACATACAAATGCGTTTTGTTTACAATAAACGTATGTTCGAATGTACTACACATTCGAACTTGACGTGCAATGTGAACATGAACAAAAAATAATAATCACCACACGCGTTACAAACATGCGTGTACCCTGCCAAGAATTCTGACGCTCAAATGTTCTTATTTTAAATGAGAGTATTACCATCCTTCTCTTTTATTTAAAGTTTATTTTTAATTCCATAAACAAAAAGATTAAAATGCCTAACCCTGATTGGAACTAACCTTTGATTGAAAATTCCTGACCCAAACACCTAAAACATTACGTATAATGTTCATCATCATCATGATCAACCCATTATCGGCTCACTACAGAGCACGGGTCTCCTCTCAATATGAGTAGGGTTTGGCCATAGTCCACTACGCTGGCCATATGCGGATTGGCAGCCTTCAAACGCCTTCGTGAACATTACGGAGAACTCTCAGGCGTACAGGTTTCCTCACGATGTTTTCCTTCACAGTAGAAGCAAGTGATATTTTAATGGTTTAAAAACGCACATAACTCTGAAAGGTTAGAGGTGCGTGCCCGGAATCGAACCGCCGACCTCTGATTACGCGGTAAATTTTCATCATCATCTCTAATTTCGTCCGTTTTGGTTTCTCAGATCTATACCATACAATAAAATTGTTCTTTTTTTAAATATCTATTACAAATTTAAATTCCTTTAATAGCAACGACTGTGTTAAGAGATTGATACTTACTGAATTTAATTATTAATTACCTAAAATAAATTCCAAATAAATTTTATCATCATTAATCCTCTCTAATTTTTTCAGTATTTTCTTTGAACATTAAATGAATGTTTTGTATATGAATTCTTTATTTGTTTTTGGGATGTGGTTAGAATAGTAAAATCATTGTTGTAAGTCGTACCACCGCCCCTTTAAATAATCAAAATTAATTCTTAAACACCTGTATTAACAAACTGTGGTTTCCAATGAAAAATTACGTTGTACGTTAAAAATATATAATTTAAGTAAGCAATACCATTATAATATATTAAGTATTCTGAGTCACATCACAGAACCAAAAATAAAATTAAAAGCATCTATAAATTATAGAATTATTTCACTTAATTTTTTCGTCAACTTGTCCGTCCAACTACTTTTCTTTTTAAAGTCTGTTGATTTAATAATTCCAGTCACATCTGATTGGGTAGGTATAGCGTCCAATTAATGTATTCGCTTACGAGTATCCAAACGTTAGTTTCGAAATTCAAATTATCTATCGAACTTTCTATTTTCAAATTGATAGATAGCATTCGAATTGGAAACCGTCCGCGGCAATTAGAGGGCTATAATTTAAATTTTAATACACTTTCACGCACGGTAATAACAAGCAAGACGTACGTACACAGATGGCCGCCGGCCACAGCTGTTTCTTCACTATTCTTATGCAAAACAACCGTCATTGTGTTACTAAACCTGTGTAGTACGTAGCTACCTAGTGTTATTTGTACCCATTGACAGCCGTAGGGTTGTTCCGTGTTTAAATTTCAAAACAATCTGACGCAAGAAGATCGAATCTTATACCTCTTTATACTAGTGACGATTTTTTATAAATCATTTTATTGTATCTAAAGTTCATAAGAACACAATGTCTTGTACAACATGAATAATAGCCAGTCATTGGACTTTACTCTAAGATATATATTTATATTGTAAATCTATAAGGTAACATGTTTCTGAGAAGTGTCAAGGAAATATTGTAATTTTAATGAAGTACCGCTATAATATTCTTTTGGCCCTGACTTTGTACCCGTAACTACGGACGTCATCTTCTAACGTAAAATTTTACATCTCTTCATACAATTATTATTGCTCAGATCAGATAGACGTCAAGATCGTTAGGGTTTTGTTTCACAGGATATGACAGCCGTCTTTTCGAAATAGTATATGTTATAATAAACACAATCATCGTCAATTAATTAATTGTGTCATTAACATAGGAGAGGAGGATTTACAGCATAAACTCTCCATGTTCCAAAGGTAATAGTGAAAATTCGTTTTACATCAATCTTTGAGTTTTTTTTCGGACTGTCTATTAGCTGTGCTAACCCTATTGGTTGCCACAGCGTAACCGGGCTGTTTGGCGAGCTTCAGAAAGAAGCTGTGCCAGACGATCAGAAGAAAATAATCTTATTTGCTAAGTCTTAAAACAGTCTCGTCCTTTTCATAACATGTGCATTGACAAAATCGACATGTCTATTAAAAGTGCGAATTGCTATTATTAGACATGTAGATTCGTTTACTTAAAAACATTTATGTGCAAAAATGGTAGCAATATTTAAATAGATGGTAGTATTAGCCTAACTGAATGGAGTACTTGAATAGATCGAGAACGTATTACAAGATTGGGCACGAACAAATGAGTGAAAAAAATGAACTTCTCCAAAAGATATACCTAAGTGACGTAATAACAAGTCGTTAAACACTTAACAGCACTTGGGTGAACCAGTTTATGATCCCATAAATTGTTTATGGACTTTCGTTATTATTTTTAACATAATCCTAGGAAGTCCTTTTGTGTGTTTCTTTTTTCATTATTTTTCTAATTATATGAAGTTTAGTTCTTTAAATATTTATAACTAGCGTTTGCCGGCGGCTTCGCTTAAATAAAATTGTCGTTCTCTTGTATTTAACTTAAAAGGGACAGACTTTCTTATAAATTTCTACTTCTGCCTTCTAGGAATTCTAGTTATGCGCATTATCCTTTATTTGATTAACTTTGTTTTGAAGGTCATGGTTAAGAATAATTGGTTTATTTTATTTCACATTTTCTTGGCAGCATCTATCTAGGTCCAGATCCAAGTCCCTCTTGGACCCGACTCAACATAATGTATTAGGGAATTTAGGGACCCCCTAATATGGCTACGGTTATATATAAATATATACATAGTGACGAACTCTGTGGCGCAGTGCGTGAACTGTCGCATCATAAAATTGGAGTTCCTGGGTTCGATTCCCGGCTCGAGTCTGGTCTGGTGGGAAACTTGAGGCTAGTTACCACCCTACCGACAAAGACGTGCCAAGCGATTTAGCGTTCCGGCTCGATGTCGCGTTGAAACCAATTAAGAGCGTGGGTTAGCCCGCTACCATCCTAGACAGCATCATCACTTACCACTACGTGAGATAGCCGTCAAGGGCTAACTTGTAGTATAAAAAAAAACATACATCATTACAGCAACTGTAATAAACCTATAAGAAGCTTGCGTGATCACTGCTGTCAAAAAATAGATCTGGCAAAAAAGAGGTAAATAATTTGTGTCAAAAGATACGTATTCAGTCTTGCACTAATGACTTACTTAAGTCCTTATACGTTTTAGCGCATTACAAACGCAAGGAGATGTTACACAAAAGCGTATCTGTTAATTTAAGTGTTAGACACACATGTCTCTACATTAAATGCCACTTAATTCATTTGCTTCCTCAATAAAACTTTATAGGTGATAATTAAAGACAATGTGTGGACCACACGCGGTATTACCCTCCTTCCACATAACGTTTGACATAAACTATGTAATCATGTATTTCTATTCCTTTTGTACGGTATTTGTTAAAATTGACGACCTCCGTGGCGCAGTGCGTGCGCTGTCGCATTATTAAGTTGGAGGTCCTGGGTTCGATTCCCGGTTCAAATCTGGTCTGGTGGGAGGCTTAAGCCGTGGTTAGTTACCACCCTACCGACAAAGACGTGTCGCCAAGCGATTTAGCGTCCCGGCACGATGTCGTGTAGAAACAAATTAGGATTATAGGTTTACCATACCCTTAAAAGGGTATCATCCTAGACTGTATCATCACTTACCACCAGGTGAGATAGCCGTCAAGGGCTAACTTGTAGTGTATAAAAAAAAAAGTTTTGTATGGCTCATAATATACACGAAATGTGAAATAAGTAAATAATCCTTTTCTTAATGAATCGCAAGTATTGTGCTTTTATATCAATACAGAAATAATTCTCCTGCGGGTAGAATGAGAACTTACGAGCCAATTTATTCTAGTCTATCCTCTACACCGTTTATCTAATTCATTTTTGTCTATGGTTCCTCTCTAGTTAAAGTGTAGAAGTGAAAATGGGTATTAATGCTCTGCTTGTGTTATATTAATCAGTTTAACTGCCAACCCAATTCAATAACTGCATTAGGGTTAACAATAACAATTATTACAGAGCATGAGTCTTCCTTTGGAAAAGGGTTTTGGCCGCAGTTTACCAGAGAACGATGCAGAATAATTCTCAGTCATTCAAGTTACCTCACGATGTTTTCCATCACCTAGAATGGTGCCTTTGCCACCATATTAAATGAAAAGTACGTGAAATAAAATATGTCTATTTATTTGTTACCTATGTCGGACTAAACTGCTGTGACAGAAGTAAATCTATTAATATAGACAAGATAAACTTACAACTATTATTCTATAAGCGAATAGGATATATTTTATCATGATAATTTAATAATAACCGAATGCTGAAAAACCACTGTGAGTTCGAAAAAAGTATTGGTACTCTTTGGTATCCTTTAGATTATTAACTATATAATCTTATGTTAGGATTCGGTAAGTTTCAAATAGTTCAATGCGTGACAAACTATACTATTATAACTATACTATATTATATTGCGTGACAGTAATTGTATTTATAAATAATTCTTTGTATCAAATAGGCATTGCGCCGCGGTTTCCATCTAATCCGTGCAATTATATCCAGATAATTGCAGTTCAAGAATGTATCTAATCGCCATGCGGTCCTTATATGACGCGCAGTATTTTATAAGGTATTTCGTTATTAACATATCAAGGAGTTGCAAGAAATTCTCAGATGATCGTTACGCGTACTTCTAAAGAGCCACGAAGCCAAGTCTTACGCCTACATAAAAAAAAGATCCAACACTTCGTTCACAGTTAATCGACGCGTTCATTAAATCCGTTCGAATTTTAATTTCCACTCGTTACGCCGTAGTAGTTCTATATTCGAATCCATCAAATGAATTATGGATTAATTAAATTCTGTATTAAATGAGTTTGGATTTAGAACGTGATAATTTAAAATAGAATTGAATGCGATACACACTATTCAATTCATTATGTACCTACCTGCCTACACCGTTGATTTATAACCTTTTTTATTAAGCTGTAGTGGTGTCCCAAATAATCAATCGATAAATCTTTTCTACTAATTCTGTATAAGACAAATAATTTAAAAACAATCCATGCCATTCTGAGACTAGGTGAAGACATGAAATAGTTTGAATTTTAGATAAACAAAGCTATTAATATTGTATACAAATGAATCATAAAGCAAGTTAAAAACATAAATAACTACACAAACACGTCATTCTAATATTAATATGGATAGCAGATTAGATCCTTAACATATCGATATTATTATTGAAATGCCGAGTTTTTGCGCACCCATATGGATATATGCGCGAGTGATTACTATGTGAATGAAGTCGTAATGCTGTTTGCAATTGTGTGGAAATAAATAAATACGCGGTGGTAGTCACGCCACCCCGTTCGATCCATCACAGCGCGGGCGTGTCGGCGAATGACGTCGACGTGGACTAATCGCTCCCTCGCTGATAAATGCGACGCCATCTTGGATTTCCTCTTTTATTTTTTTCATTCGCTGCGCAAACGCAACCCGCCTGTGCTAATTAAGTTGCCTTGTTTGGTTTGAATGATCGTATGCAGGAGCTATCTAGAGCGGATTTACGATATTCATTTGCATGTTTGAATATTCGCGGTGCATTTCGATAACATCGATTGTTTTCTATAGATTAAAATATGTTTTATCGTGCCATCATCATGATCAACCTATTACCGGCTCACTACAGAGCACGGGTCTCCTCTCAATATGAGAAGGGTTTGGCCATAGTCCACCACACTGGCCATGTGCGGATTGGCAGACTTCACACGCCTTTGAGAACATTATGGACAACTCTCAGGCGTGCAGGTTTCCTCACGATGTTTTCCTTCACCGTTGAAGCAAGTGATATTTTAATTTTTAAAAACGCACATAACTCCGAAAAGTTAAGAGTTGCGTGCCCGGATTCGAACCGCCGATTTCTAATTAGGAGGTTGACGCCTTAACCACTAGGCTATCGCCGCTTCGTTTTATCGTATAGATGCATCCTTATCTCGAACACTTATGGATTGCGGACACGTGTATTGTAAAAATGTCAGCTGAATAGTTTTATCGCTGCTTTCTTTGTTGTATTTTTACATAACTTGTTTATATGACATTCTTGTAGATAAACATTTATTTGAAGCGTTTCCACCTAACCTCACAGCAAACCCATCCATTGGAAAATATTTAAAAGCGGCTAAACTTGTTGAACCACACGTTTGTAATAGGCATAAAAGTATAATATTTTTTTTTTAAATATCGATACTAGTATTGGTGGTTTAACTTTGATAATTCCATGAAACACCTATTTTTTTTTACTATGTATTATCTTAAAACTAATCGAAAGCGTGAAACACCTATTAGGTAGCTATTAGCTATTAGCTGTATCTAATGCAACATAATTTTGCGTTTATTTTAGAGAGAGCATTTTAGCAAACACTTATGTAAATGATAAACATGCATTGGTATGAAATATAGCTCTAATAAGATAGCTCTGAACATAATTAGAAGAGGCATGTGAGATGGTGATAACAAAAAGAAAATATACCTGGCTAAGTTTGTTGTGGGCTTCTTAGATCAGCGCGTTTGGAACCCACATAGCTTTAGTTTTAAGTTTACGAATATAGTTATCACCATCAAATCACTATGTAAATTATTGATGCGTCAAAAGTGCCTTTTAAAGGACAATTTGAATTTGATTTTGAATTTATTGTTTTTTTGTTAGCTACCTATGCAGTAGTTAACTTATCGTCGATAATAAATCTGAATCATATAGATATACGCAGCGTAAAATGTGATTACGATCTTTGTCTAAGTATTTAGCCTTTAGTGACTGGTATGCATATTGAAACAAACCGGTTACATATAGCTACTCTGGGTACGACCCACTCACGCTGTACCACTGCCGTACTGTTGCGTCACGGAACGGCCTCATGACTAAGGACGAAGGATGTGTTCCTAACTAATCCGGCTAACCGTTATAGGAAACCGGTTATTTATATATTAACCGGTTAATTAACTACCTCGTTGGTTACGTGGTTAACATGTACAAATGTAAAATATTTTGGAGTTTTACGTAAAAACAACACGTCTAGCAATTGTTATGACACTACGCGAAAGGACGATACTTTCGCATTTATAATAATAATAAACATGCTGATGCCCGCGACTTCGTCTGCGATGAGTTAGTGTGTGAAAGTGTTTCTTTTTCCAATTACGAAGCAAAGGTTTACTATTACTAAACCTTGTAATAATTACAGGATAAAAATTAAAGTATCTTTCTAACAACAAAACAGAAAGAGTGAAATCGGAGTACGCGTTAATGAATTACAACTAAATACACATTTTGACTTCATCCCCTCTCCCAAGGGAACCGTGCAGAATTCTGGAATAAAAACTATCCTATATGTTGAGCTAGAGTATCAGCTACTCCTATACCAAATTTCATTCAAATCCATCCTGTAGTTTAGGCGTGATGCGCGGCCAAGATACAGACAGACAGACAAACAGACAAAAAAAATTGTTTTGGGCTCAGTATCCATAGTATAAAGCATTCTCCAATTAAAATTTTCAAAATATATTTAATGTACAGAATTCGTCCTGTTACAGTTTCATTATATTATACTCGTAGATAAAATTTCTAACATCTGCAAGTAAACAGTTATTCTTAAAAAGTTGGTTGGTATATATATGATATAGTATACTCATAAAGTTGGTCTAGTTAATGAAAATTGTAGGTACGTATACGTGTAGATGTGATTCAATTAATTGGTAATTCATTATACAAAAATATGAAGGCACAAGGTAGGCAGGCAAGAGCGACAAAGCGATGCCGCCACGTGATACCTGTACGGTCTCGCACGCCTCCCATTTGTATACAGGTTTTATCGCCGTATCGTGAAAAATTTCGCCAAACCCGCTTTCGGAAAGCCGACAAGCACTACTTGCTTTATAATTTGATGCGAAGATTGGGATCTCAGGAATTCGAGGCGGCCGTACTAGTTGGTGCTAGACTTTGTTTGGGGGCAAGAAGCAATGAATTCCATTATTTATGAATTTCAACACAGAAAGATTAAATTACGTGGTACCCATTATTTCTCATTAAATTAGTTCCTAACCAACACGTTCGTATCTATTGGCCTGGCTTAATATTTTGATATGGATATACTAGGACATCAGGAATTTAAGTAGCTATTTTTGGTGCTAATTTGTTTGGGAGCAAGTTGCGATGGATTTTTATTATTTATGAACTTCAACACAGAAAGATTAAATTACGTGGTAGCCCCATTATTCATTAAATTTGTTCCTAACCAACGCGTCGTACCTATGGCTTGGCTTAATAGTTGGAAATTGGTATACTAGGATATCAGTAATTTAAGGCGTTATCAAGTATAACGCCTTAAATTCCTGATATCCTAGTCCTAGTATTTGTTTTATTTTTTATTAATTTTCAACCCAGAAAAATTTGCTTGGTAGCTATCCTTATTAAATTTTTTCCCAATGCCTTTGTGTCTAATTCTATGGATTGCCTAATAGTTTGACATTGTTATACTAGGACATCAGGAATTTAAGGAGTTATTTTTGGTGCTAATTTGTTTGGGGGCAAGTTGCAATGGATTTTTATTATGTATGAATTTCAACACAGAAAGATTAAATTACGTGGTAGCCATTATTCCTTCTTAAATTTGTTCCCAATGATTTAGTATCGAATTGTTTAATATAATAGTTAGTCATTGTTACTAGGATATCAGGAATTTGAGGCTACCGTACTAGTTGGTGCTGGTCTTTGATTTCATTGAAAATTTGCTTATTATTTACACATTGGTACTAGGAGTTTGGGATTTTGTAGCAGTCGCGCTAGTTGGTGCTAGACTTTGTTAGAGCAATGTTTGTAAGCAATGTATATCTAAACAGACAGACGGGTAAATATTATTGTATGTATCCTTTTTTTATGAAATTATTCCCCAATTGCTCCTATTATTAGACACCCCAGATCTACTCGTTTGCTCTCATTTTTTTTTTACGAAAAATCAACTTTTTTGTTAGTTACGATAACTCTTTCCATCACTAATTAGTTCAGTGCTTATCCTCTTTATATTAATTTATTATATTTCTGCAATTAGATGATAAAGAATGTTTCTAATGACTGACTATATAGTCCTTCATTACAATCTGAATCTATTCATAAGCTAAGCCAAGAAGGCACCCGACTTTGCGTACACAGATAATAATACAGTTTGTATATACAACGGAAGTCATTAACGGACGCTTGTCGTAGAAATCTGCGTCTACATTATTAGTACCTAAGTGTCTTGCGGTTCGGAAATTGATTCACAATGCAACACATCTCATACGTTAGGCTGCTTTTCCACTAATAACGTATGACTTAGCGGTGCGGAAGCTTTTTTTTCTTCTCTTTTTATGGCTCTAGACAGATTAGCCAATGTCAAGTTTATAGCAATGTAGAATTAAAGTTGGGAAAAATGACGGGAAACTTCGCACTCGGCGGACGCGGCTCCCTCAGACCATTTCCAAATTAATAGATTAATTCAAGAAAAGCATGAAAAAACCGCGCCCGCCATATACGAAGTCTCCTGACTTTCTTGTAGTAGTTCGTAAGCTTTCAACTGCCCGATCGTTATACTACCATAGTCTTCGAGACTTCTTTTAGACTTCGACGCCCGTGGTTAAGAGATTATAACTTCTTCTAGACTTATTATTCCTACGTCTGACGAGCTGAATATGGTTAAGTAAGTTGTTTTTTTTTAATACACTATAACTCAACCCTTGACAGTAATCTGACATGATGGTGATAATGCAGTCTAAGATGGTAGCGGGCTAATCTGTTAGGGGCATGGTAGAGCCGTGCTCTTCATTGGTGTCTACGCGACATCGTGATGGAATGCTAAATCGATTTGCAGCCGAGACCAGACTTGAGACGAGAATCGAATCCAGGACATCCAACTTTATAATGCACAGCACGTGCGCTGCGCCGCGGAGGTCTTGAAAATATTCGAAAGATAAAGCAGCCTATGCATTTGTAAACTGCTGGCCTGTTGCTACATAAATAAATGACAAATAAACATCATATTACACACACAATTTGCCTATATTTAAAAAGCCTACTAGCCTAATACGCAGATTTTACATGATACCATGAAATTTTCCATCTTGGCTTCTTAAAAGTGCACTCTAGTTTTGTTAAGTGGGCATTTGCAAAATAAAACTGTTTGCAATGATGCCAATTAAATTGTTCATCAATATTATTTTCACTGTTTGTTTAGTTATTGTAATAACCATATAATATGACAGTATAAAAATAATATAATGTCTTAAAATATATATCTGTTCTCGAGGACAGTCTTAACTACCTCTATTATTTTGTTTACTTGAACATCTTTTTGAACCTATAGAGAGGCATACTCGCCCAGTGATTAATCTCTTTAAATAAAGATTTAAAAAATATATATATACAAAGCTTTTTGAGCTCAAGCAAAGAGATTGATTGGATGGATTTGAGCCCTGCACTTTTACGCTTAGCAATAGAAAGCTCACACATTGCGGTGGGAAGCATACTTTAACGTAATAGCGGTTCTTCGATAAAACACGCCACCAGGAAAAACCGCTAGGTATATTGCAACAAACAAATAACTCGCAAATGACTTCTATAGGTATTATAGTTGTTTGTGCATTTGAATTTATGTATATTATGTAGTCGAAAACAACTTTGTGACGACCTTCAAACTAAATCAAAACAAACGTTGATATGAAATTATTTGCAAATGTCTATCGGAAGCATTGCCAAAATTATTGTATAACCTACTCTACACAAATACTTAGGCACTTCTAGCTTCTTTTTTTATTCTCGACGCGGAAGAAGGTGCTACTGACCCCTATGTGTGTCTGTGTGTCTATATTTGATGCTGTAGTACTTAGAAAGCTAGTTTCTTGGCGGTGGTTCTTAGACATGTTTCACCAAAATCGGTGCAGCTATTCACTAGATATTGGGGATGAAAGTAAGTGTGAAAAAATCTATTTATTTTAGTTATACTTAAGTGGGATGTGTAATGAAAGTGCATGAAATGTATATTATAAATATACATGTATTATCAAAATTGGTTCAGTCATTAGAGACATGGGTGAAAGTGGTGATGAATAATCGAGTATTTAAATAATAACTTAGTAAAACTTATGGCCAAAGATACAAAGTTTTATTTACATTGTTATATAATTATAGTATGTCTTATTATAATACACTCAGTTTTTTAATTCTCTAATTACATGCATGTCTACTTTGCTCCTCTTAAAATCATTACACATACTTACGTATAGAAAGGTCAAAAAATTACTGTACGTCGAACAAATACCGGATAAGCAAAATAAAAGAATTAAACGCACCGACATACGTACCAGTTAGGCATCTGTTACTTGTTCTTGTAAAAAAAGAAACCCATTGGCTATCGTCGCAAAATCACATGTTGAGTTTTCAGAACAATTGAACACTTGCAAAAAAATACAGAGTCATTTAAATGCATTTAAATATTTGCAACGTAACGTCTCATATCAAATGCGTTGTTCCGATAGCGCGCAGAAAAAAAAACAAAACAAAATCGATTAAAATCCCTTCCATGCGTACGTGTATCGGATCACAGCCTGTCGGAAATAAAAGTTTGGTCCATAAATTCAGAAATACCCGAGTACCCAACCCAACCTGTCGCGACCGCGGGGACATTTGGTGAGCGTTCAAATTTATTCTTTACCCTTTTTTGTTCCACTTTTTGAGGTAAAAAAAAAATGTAAATAATACGATCCTTTGAAATCGTGGAAGATACGAGTGGGATGAAGTTTGGGGTACACTCGAGTCAAGGTAAATCAACGATATTATTTTCCAAAGTTGATACTATATATACCCTTAATCATTTTAAGTGGCTTGTGATATGATGATAACAAAAATAATAATTAACCGATTTAGTTTGTTCCGGGATTCATCTTAGACCGGGGCGCGTTTGGAAACCTCATAGCTTTAGTTTTAAGTTAACGAATGTAGTTATAACCATCAACATAGTACAAGTATGTAAGTTATTGATGCATCAAAAGTGCCTTTTAAAGGATTATTTGAATAAAGTTTATGATTTTTTGACAATTATTATGTAACGACCAATTAATTTAATTAACACTTATCTCAACTTATGAATGTAACAATTGCTTGGGATTGTTATACAAACAATAAATAGAGCTATTTCGAGAAAGTGGAATGACGTAATTATAGACGCATTAATTCAAATATACCAAATTCACAACTTGTTCAAATGACAGTAGATGTACCTAAGTATAAATGGGCTGATAACTAACAAGCTAAGGCTGAGATCTATATTGCTACAGCTTACTTTGACTTTGCCCGGTCAAAGTTAGTGTTAAAAAAAGATTGATTTCGGATACACAACTTTGTCTACTTTAAACTATATCATCAATATTGTATCAAGATCTTGCATTCAGAAAAAACTAGAATCGAATTAGAGTATCTAAATTATATAGAATCTATAGTTAGTCAAAGTTACTGTCATTCCATAACTATGTTTTTTCTTTTACTTAAACGTCCTAATTAACGCATTCGCATTCGTAAAAGTTAAATGAATAGGGATCTCAGTGTATCACCAGCGCAGCGCTATCTGGTCTGACGGGACCACTCCGCCTGAGGTTAAGTGCAGGTATCTTTTTTTACCGCTCTCAAAAATAGGTTATAACCTATTTCTTTCCCTTTTCAAATTGGGGAGAGGATGAATGTTAATTTGATCGCATGCGGCTAAGAAGGGTTAAATAATCAAAGCCGTACGTTTCTTTAGGATTGTGTTATTCGATATTTATAATTTCGAACTATATTTATAGTCGCATGGTGGATTCGTTCACTGTCTCGACTTTTTCTATATTAATAATTTGGAACTGTATTTTTAGTTACATGTTGTATTCGCTACTATCTCAGTTTTTCCGCATTAGTAATTTATTATCGATATAGCAAGTAAGATAAACACATGAATGACAGGAAAAGAAACTTAAACCTTACATTCACAACCTAAAACTAAAAATCTAAATTTTTTTCTGTTTTAATAATTTGGAACTGTATTTATAGTCACATGTTGTATTCGCTGCTATCTTAACTTTCTTCTATATTAATAATTTGGATCTCTATTTATAGTCACATAGTGGATTCGTTTACTGTCTCGACTTTTTCCATATTAATAATTTCGAACTGTATTTATCACTTGGTGGATCCGTTCTGTATTTCGACTCTTTTCTACATTGGTAATTTCCGACTATATTTATAGTCACACGTTGATTACGCAACGTAAAATTAATTATAGAATCGCTGGACGTAACCGGTACAAGATCTTTGCATTGGAATAACTCCACAAAGACGTTAAAATTGGTAACCACGGTATTTTTTTGTGGTTAGCATCAATGTTTTCCATAGATATGAGTTAAGATAGTAAGAAATAACTATAATTTTGGTTCTAATGTATGTTCTCTTTGCCAGAGCATAGCAATGATGACCAATTTGATTAGTTCTTGTCACTGAACACTTCGCGCAGCTCCGTGGCTGATCTCTTTTAAATTATAGTCCACCACTTGAACGGTGATCGCTGATCGTGCAGCAGGCATCCGTACGCACTAAAGGCTTCATTATACGACTTCGTTGGCGCGCTATTGCCAATATTACGCGACATAAGTAATCCATCCATGCAACTAGGCCATAATGTTCGAAGACATTTAATTGTAATACTAGACTTTAACCTGCTCAAACTTTGGGTAAGTAGTACAGCTAACCTTAAAAAAATGGGCTTCTGGAGCTATTGTTTGTTCACTTCAAATGGTTTTGAACTTATTTCCAAATTTTTGTAATGCGTTCGAAAGTTACAAACTCGTCAGATTTACAATACACAAAATATGTATAATAAAGTAATAATTTAAAAATTTACGAAAATGCTTTAATTATTGTTGTTGTCGAATGTAGCGCATTTGTAATATAAAGCCAGCGTATCTTCTTCTTCTTGGGCCTCTCTATCTCACGCTATGTGGGGTTAGCACAACACGTCTTCTTCCATTCACTTATATCAGCCATCACCTCACTACCCACACCTTTTACACGCATATCCTCTTTTCCCTTAATCCATCCATCTCTTCTTTGGTCTTCTTTCTTTGTCATTCCACGTTCATATATAACATTCTTTTGGTGACATAACTGTCTTCCCTCTGCATTATATGACAAGCTACCCTATTATTTTCTGTTACTGGCGCTACTTTTAAACTTCCCTTTATTTATAGCGTATAAATACACTAAAACATAAAAAATGTTACTGAGCTAAATACAGCTTAGCGTAACTACAGTGCTAGTTGTACTCGAGGCAATTATAAAATGCGGTACGTGTGGCGCACGCCGCTATACTCGTATGTGCGATTAGCTTTGTACGCAAGCTATTTGCTAGCGAACAATTTCATAGAAATCCCTTTCTTATGGCGTAATTATTTGATGTCGTTTTTCTGTGAACTCGCGCCCGATTGAGCGACGTTTCAAAGAAATTCATGTGAATGGCTCTACCTGCTACGACGTGATATGTGGACGGCGTTATGCAGAAGCTTTTTCTACCTCAAGCATGTAACCTTATGACAAATTGTTCTAGCGGTATATAACCATCCTTAATAGTTAAAAGATAAAACTTAAAATTTATTTGGAGGTCCTGAGCTCGAAACCCGGCTCGAGTCTGGTCTGGTGGGAAGCTTACAGACAAAGACGTGTCGCCAAGTGATTTAACTTTCCGACACGACGTCGCGTAGAAACCGATTAAGAGTATGGGTTAACCATACTCCTAACAGGTTAGCCCACTACCATCCTAGTCTGCATGATATATCATCACTTACCACCAGGTGTGTGTGATAGCCGTCAAGGGCTAACTTGTAATGTTAAAAAAATTAAGTAGGTATGAATGTGCACGGATGTAACCACCGCATACGTTTGCGTAATGTATTTGTAACTCTATTGTACAACACCATCCAGTAACACCTGTTCCCTGGAATCGGGAATAGACAGGTTCTAGGCAAAAAAAAAACCTTTCAACTTTTTCGAATTAAAAAAGCAATAGTTAAAAAAAAAAACAACAACCCGTGGGATTCGTTCGTTTATTATATTAAAGCGTAAGATTGCTTATTGATCGCATAATGGGATTTAAAACAACTGCTCACGAATCGGGAGACGTACCTGTGTTTTATTTTTATTGATTAGTTTACACTTAAAAATGATAACAGCATCGATACTTGCAAGATTTTACATTGAGATCAGCTTCTTGAAGATAGTCATAGGATTCTTTTAAACCGAGACAGCTCGATTTAAAAAATCTGTAAGATGTTATCTCTCTCTCCAGTCGTTCCTTCATTACTGAAGATCGTGGTACTGGTGTCCTTTCACCGTCTTCGCCGGCGAAGACGAGGTCCCCGCTATCTTACGTCATCCGGACGTGGGCTCCATCCACGGCCTCGGAGACGTACGGACCACTCACCGTCCGACCCCCCCGTTATCCCAAACGTCGCCTAAGCCGAGGTTCGGCCTCAAAGGAGGCGCCCTTAGGCAGTCGTTCCCTTAGCTTCTTCGAGCCCTAGGGCTCAAAATTTCTTCTGGCAGAGCTTCTTTCCAAAGCTCGCCAAACAGCCCGGTTACGCTGTGGCAACCAATAGGGTTTGTACAGCTAATTGACAGACAGAAAAAAAAAAACTGGTGTCCTTACAACCAATTTGTTTCCACCGGTTATATAGCAGATTAATATATTAAGATATTATGACCTCTACCTACTAATAATAACTGATGAAGTACTTAGTAGTTTCTGACGACCCCAGTGGCGCAGCGCGTGGGCTTTCACTTTATAAAGTTTGAGGTCCTGAGTGGATTCCCGGCACGAGATTATCCGGATCCGGTGTACGTCTAGATATTCGGAGAAAAGCGCGTTTAGCTTTATCTCTGACAGATTTTTCATAGATGCCTGTAGAGGAAGACTCTCGTACCCGGCGTTCCATCGCCATAGGAAAGCGCTGCGAACGCTCCACTCCACCCCGGCCCACCAGTCCCATACCACGTCCCACAGCCTTTCATAATCAAAATATGTTTTTTGTAGCAAGTTGTATTTTATCCCGTAACAGATATGGCCGCTATCAGAGGACTTTTTTTACTCAAATAATGTGTCTCAAGAACACGAATCTCCATTATGGTAGTAATTAGGAACCGGTCGCGAGTTAGCGAATTTTTTTCGCTTCGATGCGAAAATGTGAGCCGCATAGGTATTTTTATCTTTTAATTTTGTTTTCAAGTTGTTTACGACTCCTACCCATAGCTAAATGTTGAGAATTTATGATAACTCGAGCTTATTCGAGAATATACACCTACCTATTTGTTAAAACACTCGGGTGTCTCTAGATCAATATTTATCACCGCGGTTTATAAATATTGATATGCGTGTAATTTATGTTTAAGCCATTTTATTAAATATGTAGGCTGGTATTTATTATTTATAGAAAATAATTAATGAAACAATTGAGGCGAGGCGATATCTAACAACGCACGTATAATTTAATTTTTATTGTTAAAGTGTTTTACTTACAATTGGAGGAAATATCAAAACTTCGCTATAGATTGGTAAAAGGTTTAAATTTTTGTCTTTTAGTAATTATAGCTTAAGAGAGATAGTTTTAGAGCAAGATCGTACCACGTTGCGCATTGCACCAATAAGGCTTGGTAGGCTTTAACGTAGACTGACAGACAGATAAGGTAGGCAACAAAAATTTCCTTACTCAGCTCCAGGCTGTAATCCAATACCTTAAAATTCCGTGGAATCGAACCCAGGACACTGTGACCAATATCTGGGCATGCTTATCACAAGTAGATAAAATCACAATATTACGTTTCTAAAAACGATAGTGTTTTAAAATAATACTCAAAATTCTTTTCTAGAAAATACTCTAAGGAACGAACAAAGCGAGAAGATAACAGATAAAATAGGTATTAACCGACGAAACGCCCCGATAGGACCCGGTAATTATAGTTTTAATTATTCTGAAAGTGAAGTGTCTATTAGTTTATCTTGCGGCCGTCTTTTTACACTATTAACTGCATATTTGATGATAAGACAGCAATTAGGAAAATTCCTAATTTTCTGTCCCCAGCACTATCTCTATATCCACTCTGTTACAAATGCGAGAATATACGAGTACCTATCTATATGTTACATAGCCCATACAGCCGTTGCACTAATTCTGACGAAATTTCTATCGACGATTAAAAGTGTTATATGTATCTATCTTTTAATTCTTAAGTATGTTGATTATTATTGTGATGTAATGAAGTATTCGTTCATTTATTATAATTCGTATATGAAAAAGTTTTTTATACATAAAAGTATTCAGGGACGTTCCCGCGGGATTATAAAATAATAAAGACTGGACGATTTAGCAGCTAAATAGAACTTGACTTTAATTTTTTTAATTCTGTGGAGGGAGTCGATATCCTCGTATCTGATTGTTTAACGAAGTCTTCCGGGTTAGAAAGAGGCAGTGTCCTTCCTCCGAATGGATTTTTATGAAACTTTACAATAATATGACTTACATATAGAGAATAAACCATAGGATACAATTTATAAAGATATTTTTATTTATTTATTTATTGTGAAGTCCACGTTGTATATGTAATGTGACTGCTGACTTATATACCATAGCACCATTATTAACAATATTTTTTACTGACATAGTATACCCCATTTAACTCAACATGCAATTACAACCTTATCTTCACTAAGACGATTGTTTTATTTACATACTATACACTAAAAAAAACTGTCAAGTATGTAGGAAAAAAATCTAAAATCTGTGTGATAATTTTGATGTCATAATGTTAGTTCTTTTATAATGATAATGCTAATATAGGCTACTCGAAATACTAACACCGCCCAGACGAAGTCGCGTTCACCAGTTAGTTAAATGTATATCATATATCAACAATTATTTACAATACCAATAATAACGTATTGTGATGGGCAGATAATGTTTGCATTATTCATCAGGTGGTTTTAATAAAAAATGTTAGAGGACAAGGCCTAACAAAAACCTAGGTCATGCAGGTCGCAGGGGCGTTGCACGCTTGCAAAGAAAAAACACCAGTCATTTGCCATACAAAAACATTGTCAGTGTGACTCATTTTATAATTTTATGATTCGGAAGATTTCATACTCTATACTTTTAACAGCCAAAGGTGCATTGTACAACTTTATTTGCTAAATCCTTGATAATACCTAGTACTAACATGCAAGGATATCACCTTGATATTGTCCACTTATTATAAGGGTTTTTAAATTTTTGCCTGAATTTTTTATAGGTTTTCTTGAATACAGTACAAGTTAGTGACGGTCCTTGATAATACCTTCTACTAACTTGCTGATTAAGCTGTGATAGCCTAGTGGTTAGGACGTCAGCCTCCTAATCAGAGGTCGGGGTTTCGAACCCGGGCACGCACAACTTTTCGAAGTTATGTGCGTTTTTAAGCAATTAAAATCACTTGCTTCAACGGTGAAGGAAAACATCGTGAAGAAACCTGCATGCCTGAGAGTTCTCCATAATGTTCTCAAATTTGTGATAATGCAAAATTCCTTGTTCCATATAGTGTCACTAAAGCGTGTCTGTGAAACATTATTTCAGCAATAAGAACGCCTTTGCATACCTGTATCACAAAGCTTTTTTTCCGTTCATAGCCTCATTGTATTATTAGCGTGTTCGTATAACATAATTGATTTAACGAGTATAAAGTAATGAACGCCTGTAATAATAATGCAAATCATTGCTTCACAACGACATTGTCGCTATGAATCATGATATTATAACGACACGTACCTACTTATTCTTTTATACTCCGGGAGGTTTTTGTTCAGTGGAAATGCAGTCGCAGTGAGTTGAACAAATCAACTGGCGGTCATTTGAACAACAAAGGACGGTTCCAGATGAAATTTCCGTAAAATGACTAAAAGTATCTATAGAAGCAATTAAAATATCACTTGCTTTAATGGTGAAGAAAAACATCGTGAGGAAACCTGCATGCTTGAGAGTTTAATGTTCTCCAAGGCGTGTGAAGTCAACCAATACGCACAGGGCCAGCGTGGTGGACTATGGCCTAACCATTCTCATATTGAGAAGAGACCCGCGATCTTTATTCAAATCAAATAATCTTTATTCAAATAGTCTTTTACAAGGCACTTTTGACGCGTCAATAATTTACATAGTAGTGATTCGATGGTGATAACTACATTCGTAAACTTAAAACTAACGCTATGAGGGTTTTTTCTTTCGGACTGTCTATTAGCTGTACAAACCCTATTGGTTGCCACAGCGTAACCGGGCTGTTTGGCGAGCTTTGGAAAGAAGCTCTGCCAGAAGAAATTTTGAGCCCTAGGGCTCGAAGAAACTAAGGGAACGACTGCCTTAGGGCGCCTCCTTTGAGGCCGAACCTCGGCTTAGGCGACGTTTGGGACAACGGGGGGGTCGGACGGTGCCAAACGCGCCCCGGTCTAAGAAGAAGCCTGCAACAAACTTAGCCGTTTTTTTTTTGTTATGACCATGTAGTGAGCCGGCAATGGATTAATGATGAACTGTAGAAGTTTAACTATTACTAAAGATTTTAAAATTTAATGTCACTTTCATAGTTGTATTGGAGGTATTGAAAATCATATTAGCACCTCAGCCGTGTCATCGACCTCTTTCTCAGATAGACTTGGGTTTCAATACATGCCGAATTAATTAAGCCACAACACAGTACAAAACTAACGTTAACATCTAAGAAAAAAACATCACGTAATTATAATTAAAAGTTTTGGTGCAGTGATAAGACAAATATAGAATAATTCTTTAGTTCTATTTTTAGTGTCAAAAATGTCGCTTGTCATTTCGAACTCCAACAGATGTAGAGATTATCCGATATTTGTCATGAAATGAATGCGACACCGCACGGTCATTAGCTTCGATGACAAGAAAATAAGGTTCGGAACACGCTGAACAATCTGATTATTATTACGTTCAAGTACAAGTTTGCTTTTGACTGCTATGTTACCAGGTGGTAAGTGATGACGTAGTTTAAGACGGTAGCTAAACTTGAGGGTATGTGCTGTTATAAACACGTTCTCCTTATTGGATTCTACGACTCTTTGAACTAGTACCACTTATCCTATCTCCGACATTCGAATATACGTGTTGAAAAAATGCGTAGCGAATTTGTATAATATTGTTTCTAAGATTTTTCTCACTCAGTAATCATTATATCAATCATATAATACCTTATATACATATAACTAATATATATATATATATATATATATATATATATATATATGAGAATTGATGCTGCTGACAACACAATCCGTTACGCAATGATTTGTTACTAACACGAAAACAAACTGACAGCTATAGTCTTTTTTTTGTTAGTGATTACCCATGGACATTTGATGTATTAGAAGGCTCATCGGTTCTGACATCATACCAGAACGCTTATTCGCCTAGCGGTATGTCTTCGCCAGTAGGATTTGAGAAATCCAACGTGGGTTTGCGAGTTCAAACGATTAGTAGCACATGATAGTGTTATCTAACAAGCATGACGGCTTAACTTGCTCTTCGAGGCATTGAGGTGGAACCCGCAAATATTCTTCCTTTTCTTCCATAACTATACCTAACAAATGCTGGCTCAACTTGGAATTGGAAATCCAGGTACTCGTGATCCATCGTTAAAAATGTTACCCACTAGATAAAAGATAAATATTTTGACGGGAGTAAAAAAAAAAACCAAATATTTTAATTAACGCATCGTTAAGTGAATTAAATTTTAACCCGGATTTTTTCTGAATGCATTTTTCTACATACATTACTAAAATTAGAATTAGATTTCTATCTTATTTAAATTAAATTTAAGTGTTGCATCTACATAACATTTGAGAACGTAACAAAAACTTGCAAACAAAGCAACAACTTTGGGGCTAGGATAAACCGGGCGATGTTGACCGAGGCAAGGTCGTTCGTCTGAACCTATCTAATACAAAAACTGTATCTACCTATCAGTTTCTGTTGATTATTTTTTCTTGGAACACAAATGATTCGAACTTTTGTCTATTTTTTTACATTCATTCAGAATGCCTTTTATGAATGCATACCTTCCTAATGAGTGTTTAATTCCAATGATATAAGGTATTAGATCTAATTGCAATAACGTACGTATACAGAATTGGATTTAAGCGACATATTTATTTTTGAGAAAATCTGCTAGGTAATTAACGATATGTAAACATTATAATTAACCTTCCTAATTAATGTTTAATTCGAGTGTTATAATCTACTTACAATATCTTAATAACCTTGTTTAGGTAAGCAGTAATGTATACAGGATTGGATAAAAGCGACAAATTTATTTTTAAATCTGCTAGGTAATTTACGATGGGTAAATATTATAATTATGTACTGTAATAAAATTTATTAACTTCAAATATCTTTAATCCTAAAAGATTAAAGATATACGATAAAGCTACTTCGAGAAGTATAAATATTTCTACAGACCAATTTAGCAACAATTCTGCAGATTATACAACAGAACAAATCTTTCGAATTAAAATTAAGATATTTGTCTGTGATCTAAAACTGGATCTATAATTTTCGTCGGTAGAAAGGGTTGGCTTTATCCTGGAGCTCTCTTGTCTGTAATTTTAGACATTTAAATTAAAAAAAAAATTAGCAAAAAATACCCTGACGTACTGTTTAAGTTATTTCTCGGTAATATATTATTTGTGGCAAAGACTCATTGTGAATTCTTTTGTTTCAGAATTACCGTAGCCGAGGTCGTTGACATGAATTTCAGTAAGTTACGACAGTTATTAAGATTGGTATTATAGGTGAGCAAGTGATATTGTAATTTTATTCTCGCGTGCTTGCATTTTGTGTCAAAAATACATAAAGTCAATGACCTTTTATAGTAAACATATATTTATTTACATCACAGACAAATAAGCAGACAGGTCACTTGATCATCTGCGGCACAGAACTTCGAGAAATTACGTACTAACGTGGTTTAAATCCAACCTACCTGAAACGCTTTGGATCAACATTTTTTTTAATCATCATCATCATCATGAACAACCCATTACCTGACTACAGAGCACGGGTCTCCTCTTAATATGAGAAGGGTTTGGCCATAGTCCACCACGGATTGGCAGACTTCACACGCCTTTGAGAACATTATGGAGCACTCTCAGGCGTACAGGTTTCCTCACGATGTTTTTCCTTCACCGTTGAAGCAAGTGATATTTTAATTGCTTAAAAACGCACATAACTCCGAAAAGTTAGACGTGCGTGCCCGGATTCGAACCGTCGACCTCTGATTAGGAGGCTGACGCCCTAACCACTAGGCTATCACCGCATTTTTTTTATACACCACAATTTTGCCAATTAACAAATTTGGCATCTGATCTGATGGTAAGTGGTGATACGGTCTAATATGGTCGCGAGCTAACCTGTTAGGTGAACCTCGCGGTCTTGCTGGACTCGGCTAGGTCGGCCCCGGCTTGTCTCCCCTGCTGCGGCGTAATCCTCCGCCCGATGCAAATATGTATTTCTGTAGGTTTATTTATTTTTATCTATTTAAGATTATTATATTATCTCTTTTGGTTATTATATGTATTCATTTTGCACACGAGCGTGACAGATAGAATATTGTGGAGATAAATAATTTTATTTCAAGCATCAAACAGCTCATATTTTATTAGTAAATACTTATATTATAGCCTTAAATAATTTATGTATGAAATTTCAAGAATACATAATCATCATCATAATCAACCCATTAGCGGCTCACTACAGAGCACGGGTCTCCTCTCAATATGAGAAGGGTTTGGCCACAGGCCATGTGCAGATTGGCAGACTTCACACGCCTTTGAGAACGTTATGGAGAACTCTCAGGCGTGCAGGTTTCCTCACGATGTTTTCCTTCACCGTTGAAGCAAGTGATATTTTAATTGTTTAAAAACGCACATAACTCCGAAAAGTTAGCGGTGCGTGCCCGGATTCGAACCGCCGACCTCTGATTAGGAGGCTGACGCCCTAACCACTTGGCTATCATCGCTATCGAATACATAATATATAAATTAAAATAAATCTTAGATGAACCTAAAACTAAAAATCCTTAAAAAGCCTTATAGCATTAGGACACCACGGACCAAGGGTCTCGACAACGAATGGGACAAAATCATATTCGGAGCCTAGACCCCTGTATTTGTAATACTTAGCTTAGTTAACTATTATAGGATATGCGACCGCTTCTCTACTCTCTAGTTATCCCACGTGTGAGCCAATCTCCAAGCGACAGCGTGTTACACGTCACCCCGTGTCATTCAATCAGCGTGTACACTAATTATCTATTTTCTAACACGTCGCAACTAGCACCGCTCTGCACAATGCCCTTTGTGCATTGTGCGGGCCACAATGGAGTGAGTCACGGCTACACGCGAAGACAATGAACGCAACCCGTATCTGTCTTTGGCAGCCGAACCGACCGCTTGACCTGCCTGACTAATCTATCGGGATTTGTTGTGAACTGCGACTTTGAGGCTAGTTTAGACTGCGAAAAACTTACGCGCGTTTAAAAAAAAAACTTGAGAGGTGTCAAGGGACACCCGGATGGAACGAAGTTCCTTTCGATTAATTAGTGAAGGAATTGTAATAAAATTTTATTTTATTTAAGTTATAATAATATTTTTTTTATTATTAACAAATATAATGTTATATAAACTTAATCAGTAGGCTCAATTTTGTACTCCATCAGCAATATCCGGAACTTGTGCAGAAACACTGTCAGGATTCATTATTATTATTATTTACAAAAAACCTGTATACACTCAATAAAAATAATCGTCGCGACACCACACTGTTCAATGCGAAATAGAAATGAAAATATCTGGCTGGCTTTCTATAAGAGAGAGAGACAGACAGAGAAACATGCGACGCCGCACAGCTTACAATAACAAAAAGTGTCGTGACAACTTTTCGTAAGATTTTTTTCCGTCTAGCCCCCTTTCACAACGCGCCATAAGGAACTTCGTTCCAAAAAAAAAAAAAAAATATGCACTACCCACAACTTCGCCCTGGTAAGTGATAATGCTGTCTAGGATGGTAGCGGGCTAACTAAAGCTTCTGATTGGTTTGTACGCGACGCTAACTCGCTTGGCGACACGGCTTTGTGTCTTTGAAATACAACAGCTAAGGATCATTTACAGCTTGCACAAAGACAGTCACATATTAAAATTTATCTCTCCTTGTCTGTTTGTAAAAAACATAATTGCAGTGGATATAAAATATGATAAGGTACACATTATAATCACTCAAAAGAATTGTTTGTAAATATTACGCATACACAAATGTACTCTTAAATAAGTATACCTCCACTTATTCACGTTCCACATACGCGTACAGCGTAAATATTTCTAATGTTAGTGATTAAGTTTATTACGATGACTGTCCGATTTTCCGGCCACACACAAATCTATATAACCTTTTTTTGTGCGTCGGTAACCGGTAACCGCTATTGATCGACCGCGTTCAAGTTTTTGTGAAACGGAACGCAATATCGGATGGCACGCGTCCTAGGGACTCACCCTCGAACGTTGGTGCGTTTTGCTCTACAATGGGTGAAAAAATACCGAAAGGGTCCCGAATATAATAGATATGCGAAAACTCGATTGCTGCTCTTAAATATAAAATGCAGTGAGTCCTACCCCTTGCTCGGTCAATGCAATTTGGCCCCTGTGTGTACACGGTACGAATTATTTTTTATCTGCGGCGTATTATTTGAATTTGGAACACCCTTCTAAACGATCCTGCAAACTTGTAGGCGGGAAAAGTGCTCGTTCGTTCTGAAATGTCAAAACAAATTAGCGGTACGCTTAGCAGAACTTTTTATAGTGGATTCCGAATCTTTAGTTTTATCATGGGACTGAGATATTTTTCTACACGAAATATATACTTACTTTCTATAACATAGAGTATATAAGTCACAAAATATTGTAAACGTCGCGTTCTTTTTATAATTTGTCAGTTTCCTAAACTTGTCACTCCAGTAGCAGGTACGTTTTTATTTCATTCCTTGAAGAACTCTTTGGCGCAGTGGTGAGCGTTGCGGTCTTAAAAAGGGACGTCGGGGGTTCGATCCCCGGTAGGGTAATACGAGATTTATTGTTTTAAGAATTTTCCTATAATTAGGTCTTACTAACTGTTATATCCCTTACAGGTTAGCTTCCGTCTTACACTGCCTCATAACTGACCACCAGGTGAAATTGCAGTTATCCTGTGATATAAATAGAAAACTTTACTCTCAGAACTGTCACTGTCACCTTTAGCACAAAAATTATCTGTTAAGCGAGTTTACTGTTACCTCTGAGTCGAAACAAGACAATGTTATTCGTATATGTCCGATTAAAATTTGTCTCGTTTTAACACTAACTATAGCTGACCAAAGACAAAGTACGCTTGACAGATACGCCCTTAGATAGACATTTGATATTGGACAACTTACCTGTTTTAGACAATATTACGTAACATTTCTTGTTCTGAATTAAATTCTTAATTTGGCTAACATAATATAACTTTATAGATCCGTAAGCTATAAAGCAATAAATATAATCTCAGGTTTATTATATGATTCAATTTTAAGACGGAAACGTAGGCTGTAGTTAGGAATATTTCAAACGTTAATTTCGTTTATTGTATCCATAAAAAATATTTTGCTACTTGTAGATCATAACTATAAAATACTGAGTAAAGCTATCTTAATTAGGGGTGTCGTAAACAGATTGCTAAAAAACCGGATATTGATGAAGTTTTTTTTTTTTTAATTTTATGCCGGAAAAACTAATTCACTAGAACAAACGCACTTTAGCTATAGAACGATAAAGCAAGAGCTGCGGTACCCACTTTTTTTTTTTTTTTTTTTAAATTAACCCTTTTTTAACGAGGTGGTATATAGGACCCCTGGTAGATATTTCACCGCCACAGCTTTGCGAGTAGTCGAACTGTGCACTTTAATTCAACCCTTCAGTAGTGCAGCATGTTTGATGTTTCCCAAAAGGATAGTTAAATGCTTTTCAAATGAAACACTGTCTTACATGACAGCCATACTTTGTCTATAATAAACTACGTAAAATATAGAGGTTGAGAGGGTTGGTATTTTCGACTATACTATCATTATTTTTGACAAGCACAGTAAAATATATTTTATGTTAACTAAAAAGGTTTAAGAGTGTACTGTTACATGAGTCACTTAGACTTAGGTAATTTTCATCTAGGAACCGTTCAATCGGCAAAAGTAAATCCCTTTCAATTATTGCTCATAGTATTCTAGTTATTATTCAGTAGAAATATAAGTTACACTGTATAACCTCACGTGTAAGTTTTCCGTTAAAATATACCTAACAAGTGTTGAACCCTTTCGGGGCTGTTATTCATTATCTTAATGAATAGAAGCAGGCGTTACTTTACAGAAATCCATGATAAACAATAAACAGCAAGTATTTTTTTTTCTCGCTTGTGAAGTCAACATCTCCTGAGGATGATCCGGTGTCGGGTCGAAACGTGCGTAGAGGTTCTAGTGGAAGATTTTTTGTGGTGTTATATATTATACAAATCTCCCGGTTGTCGGCAGAATATAGCAAATTATATTTGCTGTTTATTGTTTATTCATTATCTTATTGATGTAAACATGATCACAAAACCATTTTATTCGCAATTTTTTTCTTTTAATCTCAAGAAAGTTCAAATTAGTTATTTATGCTCCATAATATGAAATACTAACGTAGGAAGCTTGCCTTGGCAAATTTAATATCGCTAACTGCGTATAGGTTTCCAAAAGGATAGACAAACAAATTACCGGTAATCTTTTTAACGACGCGACGTTCGAACTGACGGGCACACCCTGCAAAAACAAAGTACTTACGCGTAGGTATATATTGAACCCGTTGGTTGTATGTTTCGGCGATGAAAGGCATCACTTTATATAGAAGCCAAGTTGCCAGTGTCTCATCATCATCATCATGATCAACCCAATACTGGCTCACTACAGAGCATGGGTCTCCTCCCAATATGAGAAGGGTTTTGACCATAGTCCACCACGCTGGCCATGTGCGGATTTGCAGATTTCACACGCCTTTGAGAACATTATGGAGAACTCTCAGGCATGCAGGTTTCCTCACGATGTTTACCTTCACCGTTGAAGCAAGTGATATTTTAATTGTTTTTAAAAACGCACATAACTCCGAAAAGTGCCCGGATTCGAACCGCGGACCTCTGATTAAGAGGCTGACGCCCTAACCACTACGCTATCACAGCTTCCAGCCAGTGTCTAGACCCACATAAATATAGTGAAGGATTGATAAAGATCTTCCATGATAAAGAATAGAACAGTAGACACTTCAACCATCGCTTTAAATTTTACGAAAAATAGGAACTAGTATTAAAATATATTCGGAGTTAACCTCAATCACCCGCATTGAGCAGCGTAATGGATAAACTATAAATCCACAGTAGAACATTAATTAGACCGATAATAATGATAATTAATAGATTAAAACAATAAAAACTAGTATTACATTACCAGCTACATTCGGTGGCTGAATCAACTAAATTCAAATAACGAAATTGCTTATAACTAATTCAAATATCCAATGATGAGTACAGTGGGTGGCGACGTGTCCTGATGGGGTAAAAATTACCCCCGAGGGTAATGCGTGGGGTTCTACCCTATATGGCTCATGTGGCCCATACATCTCTTTAACCCTGCTATAACATAATGGAGGTTAAACTGTAGTTGTTAAGGGTTACTTTGGATTGTGAAGTTTTTCGAGAGGTACCCATACTGCGGAGGTCGGTGTGTGTACGTGTTTATGTATGTAGGAGGGATTGATAATGGTGTATTTCCGATGTCGGGCGAATCCCTCCGTAGGTACGCTCTGCGAACACTCGAATCCAGATATTTGTTGATAAACTGAGTGACCTTTCAAAGTATGACACTCGCTATAACACTTTTGGCCTTTTGGATAGAAGCCACAGCATCTTCTGCGAAGTGTTATTTTTGTTACTTCTTGGTGGAAGCTCAGTCTTCACTTAATTTGGGGACCAAAACAACAAGTGGGTACTTGGTTAGCAATAAAAAACCCTGAACACCAGTCAAGGGTTTTTTGCTGCCACAATATCACCCTAATATATTTATTCCAAACTTTAATTCCGCGGAAAACATAAATTGGTCTTTATATCTATGTTTCACTTTGTAGGTAACTTCATCATGATCAACCCATTACCGGCTCACTACAGAGCGCGGGTCTCCTCTCAATATGAGAAGGGTTTGGCCATAGTCCACCACGCTGGCCATGTGCTATCACCGCTTTTTTTACTTACTTTATGCTTTGTAGGTAACTTAAAACTATCCATAAGAACTAACAAAATATGACTATTCATATGTTTAATTTTTAGACGACTAAAAAATACTAGAGGAGCGAAAATAAAGGCTCCAATATAATTGCTTCAAAACTTACAAGCTTTTAAGATATTTCATATGAACTTATTAAGATATATCGCACATAAACCAGCCACGCTAAGAGCTTTTACATCTTTATACCAGATATAAACTAAGCGTATTAAGTACAGAAAACCCATCACAATGCAGTTATTAAACACCTCCCTAAATAACCAGAAATGAACGTTTGCACTTTGCGTCGACGAACGGCCGATGCGTTTCCAAGCGGCCATAATTCAAAACAAAATGGCGAGCTAAACAGCTCGAGAACTGCAACTTCACACGTAATTACGCAGACATTTAGTGTCCTTTTTATATGAGGGTTCCTTGGGGAAACTATGGACTTTCGCAACGATTATTGTAGCTACCAGATAAAACAGGGACAAGATAAAACGTCTTAGCTACAACGTATTTGGCTATAGGTCACTACCTAGGATATTTTACTTAGATCATAACGTATTATTGCGTCGTCTTGCGACTTTTTTTTGATGGTAAGTGATGATGCAGTCTAAGATGGTAGCGGGCTACCCTGTTACGTATGGTAAACCCATACTCCTAATTGGTTTTACGCGACATCGTGCCGGAAAGGTAAATCGGTAGGGTGGTAACTAGACACGGCCGAAGCCTCCCACCAGATAAAAATATTTAAATACGAAATAAATAAAACAAGAATACCTAAAAAACTGCGTAAAACTGTTCAAAAAAAATTAAAAAACAGCAAACACTTTCTTCGTTTTTACTCATATTGGTGCAATAAAATGAAAAGCTCTATGTTTTCTCCACAGGGTTATTAAAACTTGCACATGCAATAAAAGTTTATGCTTTTATTATCTACTAGCTGATGCCCGCGACTTCGTCTGCGTTGAGTTAGCGTGTGTGAAAGTGTGTTTGTATGTCTTTCCAATCACGAAGCAATGGATTACTAAACCGACGAAATAATTACAGGAAAATCTGTAAAGAATCTCCTTTCTAACAAAAAAATAGAAAAAGTGAAATTGGAGTACGTGTTAATGAATTACAACTATATACACATTTTGTCTTTCATCCCCTCTCCAAAGGGAACCGTGCTGAATTCCGGGATAAAAGCTCTAAATCCTATATGTTGAACCGGAGTATCAGCTACTCCTATAGCAAATTTCATTCAAATCCATCTAGTAGTTTCGGCGTAATGCGCGGCCAAGATACAGACAGACAGAAAAAAAAATAAAAGGAAAAAAGAATTGTTTTGGGCTCAGTATCAATAGTAAAGCATCTTCCAAAATTTTCAAAATATACGTAATGTACAGATTCGTCCTGATACAGTTTTATAATATTATAAATGTACAGAATTCGTCCTGTTACAGTTTTATTATATAATCTATATCGAGCTTTCTCTTAGCAGGTGCATCCAAGCGAAGTCTAGTGCTAATAAAAACTAATAGGCACTTAACAACGGAACCCACATCTGCCCGTATATTCTCTGGCCCAATATCCTTTTTAATTGTCCTCGTAAAATTTGAATATGGGACGAACGGGAAATGTCGCCATGGTGAACGCCTCGCTTCTTGGCGAGGCGACTTTAAGACTCGCGTTTCACTAGCAGGCGTCCCGCCGGGACTTGTGTGGCGAACAATAAAATCCTGTCTGAATTTTACACTTTGATTTATCACACACTCGCACTACTGGTCTGTTTCGTTTTACAAATTTAATGCGTATAAAGAGGAGTAGGCGAATTTAAAACCAAACAAACCTTTGAATAGTTACTTCATTAATTAATTACAAACTAAGCCTCAAGTTGGTAATTATAAAGTATAGGATATATATTTATATACATATATACACAGCCTAAGATGGTAGCGTGCTAACCTTTCAGACGCATGGCAATTATATTAAACTCATACGCATCGGTTTCTTAGCGTAATCGTACCGAAACGCTTAATCGCTCGGCGACACGTCTTTGTCAGTAGCGTGGCACATAGACAATTACAAATTATAAAGTCCCAAATTGACCTTTCCCAAATTTTGCAATCCTTCAATCAACCTCCTAATTATAAAATCACAATACTCACTACGGTAGGGAAGTACGTCAATATTTAGTTATATCCTATCATCATCATCATCATGATCAACCCATTACCGGCTCACTACAGAGCACGGGTCTCTTCTCAGTATGAGAAGGGTTTGGCCATAGTCCACCACGCTGGCCGTGTGCGTATTGGCAGACTTTACACGCCTCTCAGGCGTGCAGGTTTCCTCACGATGTTTTCCTTCACCGTTGAAGCATGTGATATTTAAATTTTTTAAAAACGCACACAACTCCGAAAAGTTAGAGGTGCGTGCCCGGATTCGAACCGCCGACCTCTGATTAGGAGGCCGACGCCCTAACCACTAGGCTATCACAGGTTATATCCTATAGCAGTTGATTTTTCGAAGTACGGATAATTTATAGCATAAGACAGGATGCTAAGTAAGTTGCATCGCAGTGAAAGTGCTTCGTAATACGTCCCGCGTTAAGTGGTTTGCTAGCATTAAGGATGCAAATAAATGGTCCGTGCTGCAACACAATTATATTATATGATTTATAACCACGTTTTAAGTTAAATACCGAAATATATTAGCATATATATGCGAAGGGTTTTGTACGGCGCTATCTTTATAAGAGTACTCTGTAGGTACTTCACGTTTAATTAATTCAGCTGTGCGACGCAGCCCTGTTTCACTTCGTACGTCGATAGGAACAAAGTTGGATAGTTAGCCAGTTTCACTTGAGCTTCGGTTAGGGCTGCCAACCATAATAAAGAATTGACTTACTTTTACTGTATTGTCTTTTAGTGCAGTTTTAATCGTTAATTATATAAGTGTTATCCGTCTCTCTTAGAATAATAGGTCGTGATATCCAAGGCGTGTTATATATAACAATGTATAAACTACCGAAATGTATTTTCATATCAAGAATAAAATATGAGTGTATTTTATTAAGATCCACTTTTATATTACGCGGTAATAAATAAAAATAAATATGTACATCTTATGAGAAATATTTACAAATTTACAACATTTCATTACTCATTTTAAACAAATTATAAAATTAACTTTATTTTATAGAAATAGGTATATAAGATGACTACGAGGATATAAACACTACGACTTAACAGAAGATAGATTAGTTTCTCCAAAAATGTTGGCAGCCCTATTTTGAAACTTTGAGGGTCGGGTGCTCTGAGCTCCAAGCTCGTTGGTCATGAACGCATCGGACGTCAAACGCGTATTTATTGGGCATTCGATTTGTAAACTCCCAAACGCCTCGACCCATCGAACTGAAATTCAGCACATATGCCAACTTCAGTGACGGACAACCGTGAAGTAGGTTTTGGCAAGCTCAACAGCATCAGCGTAGTTTCCATAACTTAAACATGACATGGCTATCTCACATGGTGTTAAGTGATGATGCTATCTGGGATGGCAGTGGGCTAACCCACACTCCTAATTCATTTCTACGCGACATCGTGCCGGAACGCTAAATCGCTTGGCGTCTTCGGTAGGGTGGTAAATAGCCGAAACCTCCCTTATCTCACCTGGTGATGATGCAATCTAAGGTAGCGCGCTAACCTGTTAGGGGTAAGGTACACCAGCACTCCTAATTGGTTTTCTACGGAACTCTTACTTGCACGTCTTTGTTGGTAGGGTGGTAACAATCCACGGATGAAGCCTCAAACCAGATCAGACTCGAGCCGGGAATCGAACCCGGGACCTTCAACTTTTTGATGCGACAGCGAACGCAATGCGCCACATAGGTCGTTTATCTAGTCTGTAGTTATTTATGACTTACGTGTTTAATGTTGCGAACAAATAGTTAGTGCATCTATATAATTATATAAAAGCGATATACCACTCACTGATTGTTTGACTGAATGATTATCACGATATCTCAGAAACTATAAAACAAACGAACTTGAAATTTGGAAGGTAAATTCCTTTTATGAAATAGAGGTCAGCTAAGAAAGCGGCAACCCTACTGGTTTTGGGGGCCGGATAGCGTGATGCGCACGTACTATCGGGGCTCTAAGTTCACTGGTGACGTACGCAGCGGGCGTCAAACGCGTATTTATTGGGCATTCGCAGCGCTGCGTCAGGCGGAGATACAAGCCACGCTGACGTGCACGCGATCGGTAAGGCTGCGTGTGAACCGGCGACCATCTATCCTCACTTATATTATAAACGCGAATGTTTGTTTGTTACTCTTTCACGCAAAAACTCCTGAAACGATTGGAATAAAAATATGATTGGAAATTGATTATACCATAGGGGTTTTCTTTTTTTTTAAATTATTCCCCTAAAAGTTCGCCCTTGACGACAAGCTCACCTGATAGTAAGTGATGATGCAGTCTAAGATAATAGCGGGCTAATCTGTTAGGGATATGTTAAAAAAAAATTTAATATCACTTGCTTCAACGGTGAAGGAAAACATCGTGAGGAAACCTGCACGCCTGAGAGTTCTCAAAGGCGTGTGAAGTGGTGGACTATGGCCAAACCCTTCTCATATCGAGAGGAGACCTGTGCTCTGTAGTGAGCCGGTAATGGGTTGATCATGATGATGATGAGGATGATGTTAAACCCATACTGTTATATACTTATTACGTGTATAGTAATGTCTTGAATATTTTATGTGTAACATCGCACAAATCTTCCAAAGTCGGTACGTTTAGTATGAGCTGATGGCACAAGTAGGTAGCACATTCTTAATGTTGATTCACTCATAGACTTGTACAAATAACTATTTATATCCAGTACATGATAATGATTAGTTTTAAATACATTTGTGAAGCGGTGATAGCCTAGTGGTTAGGGCGTCAGCCTCCTAATCAGAGGTCGGCGGTTCGAATCCGGGCACGCACCTCTAACCTCTCGGAGTTACGATTATATGCGTTTAAAAAAATTAAAATATCACTTGCTTCAACGGTGAAGGAAAACATCGTGAGGAAACCTGCACGCCTAAAAGTTCTCCATAATGTTCTCAAAGGCGTGTGAAGTCTGCCAATCCGCACATGACCAGCGTGGTGGACTATGGCCAAACCCTTCTCATATTGAGAGGAGACCCGTGCTCTGTAGTGAGCCGGTAATAGGTTGATTATGATGATGATGATGACATTTTGAATAAGGAAGAGTTAACACAAAACTATCGAATTAATAACTTACCGATTCCGCTAAGGTTTTGACCGTCTGAACGCACCCTTAGGACCTTTCCACACTATCTGGGATTCCGATCTTCCGTCATAACAACACAGCGCAGTAATTAACGTTTTTTAAAGGAATATCGTTATCAAGTCAAACTTGTGTACGAACGAGAGGCGTTTAAGGGCCTGCCTGGAAGTATTTAAGCAACTTTCGCTAACCGTAAGGGAGCATTCAATTATTACCTAAAGCAATTTTTGAAGATTTCAGACTAGTTTTAAGTTGGCGAGTGTAGTAGTCACCATCACCTGACGAATTAAATTTTTTTTTTATTCACCACAAGTTAGCCCTTGACTGCATCTCACTTGATGGCAAGTAATAAAAAATATATTATATAATATGAATGCTTCATAGATGCCTATGTAATAGGTTTACATGAATAAAGCTATTTTGAATTTGTATTAAAATTAAAAAGCTGTAATACTCGTACACACCCTATTACTTTTTGGAGTTACGTGAGTTTTTAAGCAATTAAAATATCACTTACTTCAACGGGAAAAGAAGACACCATGAGGAAACCTGCACGCTTGAGAGTTCTTCATAATGTTCTCAAAGGCGTGTGAAGTCTGCACATGGCCAGCGTGGTGGACTATGGCCAAACCCTTGTCATATTGAGAGGAGGCCCGTGCTCTGTAGTGAGCCTGCAATGGGTCGATCATGATGATGATGAATTTGTTCTTGAATTTACACTAATATAATAAATTTATTTATTTTTTTATTTTTCGTTGCATATTATGTACACATACCCAGTTTGAGCGTTGCAACTTGGTCTGGAATCGACCGTGAAATCCTCCTGCTCATGGTTCGTTTAAAAAGTCGGGCCCTTATATATTTAAACCTTAATGAGCGGTGCGTTCAATTTATTTACAAAGACGTTCAGTAATGATTGAGTGAATTATTGTGGAGGCAAGTTTTTTAAAGATAAAAAGAAAACGGCAGTATCTTTAATGAATTAAGTTTAACTGTTCATGTTGGTGTTTTTAGCGAATTCGCCTTTTCCGTATAAGATAATAATGAATAATTAAACGTTGTACCTGCGTATGTATCTCGTGGGTGGACTGATCCGGAAGTTCTTCAACTCCCATGTCGGCATCGGTATTGTTAGGCAGATTGTCCCTGCCCGGGAAGTATACAACGGGTCCCCCGGGTGTCCAGTAAAACCTGCGAGAGGGACATGCCGTGGTGTTTTTTAGTTCGGGTATACCCACCTTCGGGGGTGGGAGTCCAACATGACCTCCTTCCCGCCCAAGGGTACGGAGGTAGCCATAAAGCTTTTCCACCACGACAAAAAAAAAAGGCAGATTGTCCCTAACTCCGGACAACGTCTGGAGTTGGGAAATTTGCGTTGTTTCTCCCTTTGATTGGGAGAAATTACGTGTAATAATATGCGGGAGTCTACAGCTTGTAGAATGAAAATAAATCTCAGTGGTAAAGAATATACAACATATGGAAGGTTAGTTAGTTATTAAGTCCATAATACTTTGGCGCTATAAAATTTCGATGCGTGCTTATAGGTTAAACAGTCTCTAGGTAATTTCAATACACTACGAAAGCATCACAAAATATTTATAAGTAACAAAAGCAAATCATTAACATTTCATGAAACATCTCCAAATGTCCATTATCACGGTGTACCTTCAAGAACTCAACAATATACAATACAACTTCACGAGTGACCTATGTATTTTACAGCTGCATTAAATAGAATGAGTATAAAGCATAACTAAAACAAAATTATATTTCATGAAACATTTCAAAATTTTCAATAATTGTATGTACCTTCAAAACTAAACAATATACAATACAAATTCACCAGTGACCTACGTATTTCACAGCTGCATTAAATAAAATGAGTATGAAAGCATAATTAAAACAAAATTATATTTTCAATAATTGTATGTACCTTCAAGTACATTCAAATTATACAATTTGTAATGTACATACAAATTCACCAATAAACCATGTAGTTCACAGCTAATTTAGTTTTTTTTTTCGGACTGTCTATTAGCTGTACTAACCCTATTGGTTGCGACAGCGTAACCGGGCTGTTCACATCTAAATTAAATTGTATGAGAGTGAAAAAGAAAACAATATTTTCATGAAACATCTCGATATCTCCAACAGTTGTGTGTATACAGTACATAAATATTGTATTTTGTCGTCGATATGTCGGCACTGGTAAACATTTATAATTTTTATGTGAGCCTCGTTCCCCGTATGAGCGCACGTTAAGCATACGAAATTTTTGCCTCGATTTCCATGTTCGTTACTTAGTTGTACCGCATAAGCTAAGTGTTGCCACATACGCCGTTTTTATCGGGACGTCCCGGTTTTTCAACAACTAGTTTGAAGTAGATTAACTAGTAGACTCTCGAGTTCTACTAGTTTATTGAAGCGGTGATAGCCTAGTGGTTAGGGCGTCAGCCTCCTAATCAGGGGTCGGTGGTTCGAATCCGGGCACGCACCTCTAACTTTTCATAGTTATGTGCGTTTTCAAAAAATAATCAAAATATCACTTGCTTCTACGGTGAAGGAAAACATCGTGAGGAAACCTGCACGCCTGAGAGTTCTCCATAATATTCTCAAAGGCGTGTGAAGTCTGCCAATCCACACATGGCCAGCGTGCTGGACTATGGCCAAACCCTTCTCATATTGAGAGGAGACCCGTGCTCAGTAGTGAGCCGTAATGGGTTGATCATGATGATTTACTATCTTAGTATATTATCTCGTGATATTTATCACAAGTTATAAAGTTGTCAGTACTGTACAATATTTAGTTCAAATTCGTTTAACAGATATACAAGTTACATTATAGTCGATTTAATATGCTATTCATATAAATACAATCCAAGGTTTACCTGTAGGATTTGAACTGTGGGTTTATATAACTGTGGGTTGTATGCGATGCAGAACTGCACCGCTTCCGTATGTGGAAATCTCCGGCGATCAGAGTAACCCAGAGATGCTCCTTGGCGTCACTTGGTGGCACAAAAACGCTTTTTTTTTTTTTTTTTAATAAATTGTACCTATGAATATTTTCCATTCATTCGATATAATTAATCTATATTATTTCATCCCGCTTTTTTTTCATGTCCCGTTATATCGCGCCCACAGCTGGCGGCAGTACGCAATGCCGTGCGTACCCGCACTTACAGAGCGTTGCGTGGCCATTCAATTGAGCCGTTCATACATATTTAGCTAGCATTAGCCTCGGGAAATTGGATTTATGGCTGCGTAACTTTCACACAGACATTCCTTTTCTTGACTGAACGCAAAACGACGGTGACGTGTTTACTCTTTTCAACCGATCATTTCATTATAAGCGCGCCTGTACTTATTCAGACTGATAGTTTTTAGTTACTGCTATTACTATGGAATTGTAGAAATTCACAGTTTTATATGAAACAAGGAAATGAGAAGGCGATGGGTATGTTTAACGAGATCAGTGACGAAACGCGTTCTCTGTCGCGTAAGTAAGTAAGTAAGTAAAGCGTAAAGTAAGTAAGTAGGAGATCCTGGGTACGATTCACGGGTTGTGTCTGGTACGTTGGAGTCACTGACAAAGACGTGTCTCCAAGCCTTCCAATTAGGCAGGCAAGCAATTAGGAGTATAGACGTACAAAAGGGGTTCCGTAGGTGTATACCTAACAGATCAGCCCGCTACCATCTTAGACTGCATCATCACTTACCACCAGGTGAGGTTGCAACTTGTATTGGTTAAATAAAATAAAAAGTAGTTAGTTGTTGTCTGACTACTTTAAAACCATAGTGGCGTCATCAGAGAGTGAAAAGTTCCATAATCTTCATAAGAGCGTCAGAAGCGTCAGATGAGCGTCATAAGCGTCAGAAAAGCGTCATAAGCGTCAGAAAAGCGTCATAAGCGTCAGAGAGCCGAAATGCGTTATTCTCAGTTCTAATTCAAAGTTCATTTGCAAGACTTATAAGTTCTTATTGTTGGTCGGTGTACAAAAATACCTCTTACTTTGAATATGCAAACAAGTCATATTGTCTTTACAGTACCTTGTTTAATGTATAACAGTCCCTGATACCGACGGTAAGAAATGTCGTAAAAAGAAAAAAAAAACACTAAACAACGTGAACGAAGCCGTCCTCGGGTTATTTATTTTACATCCCTTTCGCATCCTCCACCACTGACAGGGGTGTGAGTAAGCCGGAGATTTGCGAACTAATTTCAACTGCAAATCCCTAAAATGAGCGGGATTTAGAAAGACGCTTCGCCTGTCTGCGCGCACCTTTACGATTATATTCACGGAATACAACACAACTCCTTAATTTAAATAAAGAGGAAAGACTCCTTCAAAGAGCCCGCCTCCACGCGGTCTCACGCCTCCCAGGAACTTAAGTACGATGCGTACCCGGGATCGAACCCTCGACCTGATTACCGACAGACCGTTATTAGGAGGCGGACGTATACTAGGCTATCACAGCTTAGTAAATAAAGTATGAGACAACTTCATTCAATCTGCTATCTCAAGATTTTAGATTAACTGTTTTTCTGTTCACATCTATTTGTGGTGTATAAAACACAATCAACTATTTTATTAAACCATTAAATGACGGGTCGTTTTCATGACTATACGTGTCTGTTTTTATGACGCCACTTACACTAATTATTATCAGATAACGCTAAAGTTCAATATAGGTCGCGCCGCGTAAAAAGAGCGCGGAACTGCGGCCAATGTTGTGTACATTTCTACCTACTCTTCTGGGTATTATCTTCTAAGTTGGTAAAGGAATAAGATTTACGGTGGCTATTGCTGGATTGTTATATTCAGTGAACAACATTAAAATAATTTTTCATATATTGTATGTTTATTCAGTAGCTAAACATGCAATTTATTAGCTAAAAGATCTTGACGTAATACCTTTAATCCTAGAGACAGACAGACAGACAGACTGGGTAATTACACGAGAACCACATCAAAGGTATCTCGTGATAATCAGCTAGTTTGTTATTTAGACAAAACAATTTGAGCAGAGATCAAGAACAAAATTTTGTAAGCAAATATGGCGGCCAACGATTGACGTTAATAAATACTAACACCTCGCTGGCCGTGTGCGGATTGGCAGACTTCACACGCCTTTAAGAACATTATGGAGAACTCTCAGGCGTGCAGGTTTCCTCACGATGTTTTCCTTCACAGTTGAAGCAGGTGATATTTTAAAACGCACATAACTCCGAAAAGTTAGAGGTGCGTGCCCGGTTTCGAACCGCCGACCTCTATTAGGAGGCTGACGCCCTAACCACTAGGCTATCACCGCTTCAATACCTTCCTTCATGAAGAGCTAAAATAAAAACCTTACACCAATCTGGTAAAGCGACACGTGTCTGAAGTTTATGACACGATAACAGTAATCAAATGAATTTTGATAACAGATAGCGTTATCTAGTAGAAAGCAGATATCTGATTTAAAGTATAAAAGAGCACTGATTTGAAGTGTTATAAAATTTATTAGATAAGAGTAAAAACCCAGGGTTTATGACTCTCCTATGTAACTTTTGAGAAACGAAAGGAAGTGGACATTAGTTATTACCAAACATCAAGCTGGTTAACTTGCTGCGTGAAATATTTGGCTCAACCCGAGAGTGTTCATGATTTTAATGGAGCATACAAACCACTTATTTTTTTTTATCGTGGGTATATCCTCATGGATACTTCTGCGCCACGGGGAGGGCCAGAGCTTATGTCAGACTCCTACTGACTAAAACACCCATGTGTTCCTATTCACCGCTGTATGATGGAGCCACGGGAAGGCTTTCGCATACAACCGCGATTCCACCAGCGGGTGTCCGCCGCAGCAGACCCTCCTCTGGCACAGCGTGCCCAGTTTCGCCGGTTAGAGGTGTGCCGGAACAACAGCACACCAGCCAACTCAAAGACCGTACTGTGACTAATGGACGAACATACAAACCACTAGGTAATTTCTATTTGATCCTCGTCATCACCAACTTCTTCTCTCTAATAAAAAAAGCGGGCTATTTTTTTTTAATATTTTTTGATTCAGAATATTTCTCTTCTAATAAAAATAAAAAACTCTTTATTTTGGCAAACGTCAGTATAACGACCTTTATTCAATTGTGTAGCTTTAATTTTGTATAACGAAAACGAGAACTCTATTGTGTTTCTGTACAATTTTTTTGAAAATAACCCATGTAATACCAAATCATTAATAGTTTTTTGTAAACTAACTTTTTAATTTTTGTAGATAACTTTACATTTTGTTCTTCCGAATAGCACTTCTACCGTAACGACCCCTCGTTTTGACCCGAAGTAACATATTAACGGAGATTATCTATATATATAAAAGCGAAATACCACTGACTGACTGACTGACTGATGATCACGATATCTCAGGAACTATAGAACGAACGAACTTGAAATTTGGAAGGTAGATTTCTTTTATAATGTAGAGGTCAGCTAAGAACCGGTTTTGAGAAAATCCACCCCTAAAGGGTTGAAATGGGGGTTGGAAGTTTGTATGAAAGTCCTATATTTTGGAAGTTAGAGACATGAAAGTTAACAACTAAGTTGTTTATTATAAATAAAAAAGATCTGTATGATCAATAATGCGAAAATCTACTCCAAGGGGGGTGAAATGGGGGTAGAAAGTTTTCATGAGCATTCTAAGTTTTTGAAATTAGGGCCATGAAAATTGGCATTTAGGTAATTTGTTTTAAATAAAAAAACGTGTATCCGCAATATTACAAACATCCACCCCTAAGAGGTGGAAATGGGGGTTGGAAGTTTGTATGAAAGTCCTATATTTTTGAAGTTAGAGACATGAAAGTCGGCAAATAAGTTGTTTATTATAAATAATAAAGATCTGTATGATCAATAATGCGAAAATCTACTCCAAGGGGGGTAAAATGGGGGTAGAAAGTTTTCATGAGGATTCTAAGTTTTCGAAATTAGGGACATGAAAATTGGCATTTAGGTAATTTGTTTTAAATAATAAAAACCTGTACACGCAATATTACAAAAATCCACCCCTAAGGGGTAGAAATGGGGGTTGGAAGTTTGTATGAAAGTCCTATATTTTTGAAGTTAGAGACATGAAAGTTGGCAACTAAGTTGTTAATTATAAATAATAAAGATCTGTACGATCAATTTTGCGAAAATCCACCGAAAGGGGGTAAAATGGGGGTTGGAAGATTTCATCGGGATTCTAAATTTTCGAGGTTATGGACATGAAAATTTGCATTAAGGTTATTTGATTTAAATAATAAAAACCTGTATTTACGCAATATTACAAAAATCCATCCCATAAGGGGTGAGAGGGGTGAGGGGTTGGAAGGTTACATGTAAGTTCTGAGTTTTTGGAATTAGAGAAATGAAAATCGGCAATTATAGCATTACTTTTCAGTAACTATGACATGTAGGTATAAGCTCTTTTGCAAAATCACACATTGAAAGTGGAAACATAAAGAATGAGAAGGAATTTGGAAGTTAGGCCCTGCTTAGGCGTAGATATCCGCTAATAATTTGTGAAAATGCGAATGTGAGTTTGTATGTTGGTTTGTCCTTCAATCACGTCGCAACAGAGCAATGGATCGACGTGATTTTTGAAATTATAGTTGAGGACCTGGAGAGTGACATAGGAGAGTTCCCGTTGGAATTTTTACAACTTATTCTGACTGATTTTAAAAACTTATTCCACGCGGGCGAAGTCGCGGGCGCCAGCTAGTAATTAAATATCGGGAAGTAAGATATGCGCCGCCCGTTGTTAAGCTAATTGCAGACGGAGTCGGGGCGCCGACATGTCAGTTGGTACGGGTTCCGCCTCATTAAAATACTACTTTAAATACTTACAATGCCACCCGCTACTTTATACAGAATAGCTGCAAGCCTGGCCCGGGGACGCTTCTCTTTGGCTAACTCCGAAATTAATTATCGTAAAAAGTTTTATATCAAAAGTATGTAAAAACACTTTCATATCAACTTTATTCATAATATCCTTTAAAAGGCACTTTTGACGCGTCATTAATTTACATAGTAATGATTTGATGGTGATAACTACATTCGTAAACTTAAAACTAAAGCTTTGACGGTTCCAAACGCGTCCCGGTCTAAGAAGAAGCCTACAACATTCTTAGCCAGGTAAATTTTCTTTTTGTTATCACCATCTCACATGCCACTTAAAATTATATTAAGAGCTATCTTATTAGAGCAATATTTCATACCCATGCTTGTTTATCATTTACATAATCCTTTACACTATAGTAGGACTTTTCTACAAGCTTACATTTACATAAACTTTGAACTTATTGAGAGACATCCCAGAAATTTCATTTAGGAATTTGTTGTAAAATTGTATACAATTAATTAAACCTTTAAATGAATTTTCATGACTGAAAGTTTCAAGATTACTTACTAATATTTTTATCATAAGCCGTTTCGTTATAGCATTAAACATATTTCGTTTAGAAGAAAAGGTACTGTAGTGTTTACCTGCAACATAAAGACAGAATTCAATTCAATAGAATAGATGAAGAAGACACGTGGAAACAATTATAGCCTACGTGTCTATTCACGAAGTAATAAACCAACTCACATGATTTCTCAATAGTTGTCAAATAGACCATTGTTAGCCATTGATTCATATTTCCATTTCACATTTAGTACCTGCTAGTACACACCGCGTTTATGAGTGTGATAATTTACAACACACGATAAATATTTGAGAGTTTAACTAAATCCTATATTTCTAAGCAGTTTTTGTCGACCAACATATATGATGTTATAACCGTGGGTTCATACTTCATTATGATCAACCCATTCTCGGCTCACTACAGAGCACGGGTCTCCTCTCAATATGAGAAGGGTTTGGCCATAGTCCACCACGCTGGCCATGTGCGGATTGGCAGACTTCACACGCCTTTGTGAACATTATGGAGAACTCTAAGGCGTACAGGTTTCCTCACGATGTTTTCCTTCGCCGTTGAAGCAAGTGATGTAACGCACATAACTCCGAAATGTTATAGGTGCCTCTGTTCGAACCCCCTCTGATTAGGAGGCTGACGTCCTCACCACTAGGCATATCAAAGCTTAACCAGAGGGTTATAAAATATGAAATGTTGGTGGAGTATTTTGGCAGAATACAACGTTTGGTATACTTAACTAATTTCTCCTACTGGAGTGAGGTTGTAATTTTTATTTATTTATTAGTATTCTCGGGGGTTGGATTTTTGATCTAATCACTCTGGACATTCTAAAATTAAGGAGCGAAATTTAGTTATGGCAGATCTGTAATTTTGTTATGATATATTCTTTTTTTTCTTTCATTTGTTTTTAGTTTAGTTTTCTTATTTATTTTGTTTTTATAATCTATTGCACTAATATCATTACTATTATTATCTATTTCATGTTTTGGGGACGTTCCCTTTCCTTGTTATTTTGATATTTATTTAAGTCGTGATTGTGTTGTGAATTATATATTTAATAATCATTATTAATGTTTATCTTGGTCTGTATTAATACGAGTATGTATACAATTGTTTACTGTCCCAAATATATTTGTAACCAGCTGTGGGTGATATAGGTGATGTCTAGGACAAAGCCTCGTCTGTAATATATTTCGGTAAGAATGTGAGTCTAGTACCAAAAATAGTGCTTTCGTGAATTAATCTAAACTGTAAGATGCAATAACCGGATTACATTAAAAACTTGCACTGGATGGATATTATTATTATATTTAAAGTTTAAATGACTAACAAAGGTGTATTGATTATCATATGACTAACCTCGAAGGTGACCTCCCAGCGATCATTGTAAGAGGTTGGTGAATTTGCATAGTCACGTGAATTCACTTCCGAAATCTTTCTCAAGATACTCAACGCGGGGCATTAATATTCGCTACTGTGTTGGCCTTTTCGAATTTCTTATGCAAATCGGCGCTGTGGCTTCCCACGAGGCGTTTAGAAAAATTTGCATGGCCGAAGGGGTTGGGGGCATGGCTGCGCGGCGCGACTCGCTAGCGCCTTGCCTAGGATGAATTATGCAAATGGGGGATACCTACGGAAATTAATTATGGGGGATTTCGGCAGCTGTTTGATTCAAATGGTAATTTTGTTTTTCGAACGTAATGTCAAGGTAATGCGTCGGTAGCGAACGTAACGTGTCAAAACTTTAGTTTGTGTTTGGATACGCGTCGAAACAGATTTCTTGTTAGGTATATTTTCGATTTATAATAGTTTAAAACCGTCGCTTTTAACTTAAAAGTTTTATGCTCACTGAAATTTAGTTTAATGGACCACAAGAAGTTTTTACTACAACAGTAGTACTCGTACTTAATTTTTTAGTAAAATTTTTAATTACTGACTTTATAATTTAATTAGTTATTGTTGGTAAATACATACATAGTTTTTATTTTACATATCTATTGCACTCGGTACAATGTTTTTTTTTTTATGTTATGTAATTATATGTCGATAAAATTATATGTACGTAATTTATAATTTGAAGTATTTATTATTTTGGGTTGTGTGCCAAAATTGTTGATACACAAGACGTGTTACAAGTAGTGTTTTGTTTTCAGTTCAACGTCAGTCATAAATAATAAGAATACAGAAGCAGAAGAAACGAAGTCGTTCCTTCTCAACGAGACAGTGAAGAAAGAAGCTATTTTAAAGATGAAATACAGATCCAGAAGTTTATCTTACCCAAGCGTCATCTTCGAACTGGTGATTTCCACTAGCGAGGTATAGAGTTCCTACGTAATACATGACTGTAGGAACTTCATACCGTGCTCTTGGTTTTGCCAATCTTCAGCTAAATCAGCAACAGAGAAAACCAGAAGCTCGAGAAAGAAGAAAGAAATAAGTTAATAAATAACCCATAACTGTGTTTTAGGAACTCGCTGATAAAATGTGCATGTTTTATAAAAAATCTTGATAGATATCTGTTTTTTTTTTATCTACTACAAGTTAGCCCTTGATGGCAATCTCACCTGATGGTAAGTGATGATGTCTAAGATGGTAGCGGGCTATACTATTAGGGGTATCCTAAAACCCATACTCCTAATCAGTTTCTACGCAACATCGTGCCGGAACGCTAAATCGCTTGGCGACACGTCTGTGTCGGTAGGGTGGTAACTAGCTACGATTTATCACGCGCATGTTTTCTAAAAGTTGTTTCAATGATTTTGTTTGTTTAGGATTTTTATGATAAAAAAGATACCTATATTAATTCTCTGTAATTTGACATGAACGAAAAGGAGCTATTTATCATAAATCATTTACTATTATGTATGTTTGGTGGCGATTTTTTGTTAAAAATCTGCAAATTGAAAAATATATATAAGTTTGGCACCTTTTAATTCATCCTTGCTATAATTGTCTACGGAAAATATTGTGGTAGAGACAGCTTTAACTTTTGAAAGTGTTTTTTATTTTATTTCATATTTTTGTGTCCGACATAATAACAAAAAAATAATAACGATACAGTAATATTTGTTTAGTTTAGTTTATTGTTATAATTAATGGATTTATTTTCTATTATTCAATAACATTGCTTAGGTGTGGGTACTATTATAATTTATTGTGTTCAATAGATTAATAAATATTTCAATGGATGTCATCTAAAACATTGCGCGAGGAAAGAAGAAAGCTTCGATGTAAGTGTGGTATTTCTTGTTGTTAAGGTTGTGCGATTAATGAGATGTAACAATAAAACGGTACAAGCATAATTAGGCAGATGTGACCGACATATAACAAATCCGGATTGCTATTAACTGGCTACGTGCGAGTTCCGCACCAAGATGCTATATGAAACACTACATAGTATTCATCATGATCATCATCATGACCAAACCATTGCCGGCTTACTACAGAGCACGGGTCGTGCTCTGTAGTAAGCCGGCAATGGTCGAAACCTAATCATATTGAGACGAGTCTCAATATGATTAGGGTTTGGCATAGTCCACCACGCTGGCCATGTGCGGATTAACAGACTTCGCACGCCTTTAAGAACATTATGGAGAACTCTTCGAGGTTTCCTTACGATGTTTTCCTTCACCGTTGAGGCAAGTGATGAATTAAAAATTGCTTAAAAACGCACATAACTCCGAAAACTTAATCCGAATCGAATCGAACCCCCAACCTCTGATAAAGAAGCGGACGTCCTAATCACTAAACTATCACATCTTATTATACATAGTATTAATATTATTAAAATCAAGCAAATAACAAACATTTGGTATCCGCCCATGCGAAGTAACACTGTTTGAACCAAGTTATTCTGAACTGCCTACATACATGCCTAAGCACTAATAGTTACTTTAAAAGTGAACTGATACTTCTAGCCCATCTCAGTCAACCTCTGAAACCTAGAGGCTTACATACCACTTAATTCAGAACACTTTATTACTATGCACTTATGATTTGTATTAAGTCCCCACTTATATATGTCAATACCTTTTTAGTTTTTACAATACCTTTTACCCCATTTACGAATCTCCTCCGGAAGCGAAGTGCAGGCAGAACTGCCCAGCTTCCGGCGGGGTATGTGGGACTCGCCGGCGACCAGAATGCCCACTAAAACCCAGAGGTACGCCTTCTCGTCGCCTGGTGGCTGGGTCACGGGAGCGCTGGCGCACTCGTCCGCAAGAGGCAGACCCTCCACCGTGGGCCAGCTCCGTCCAGTCAGGAGCATTGGGTGCGCCTCACGACCCGAGGATTAGGCTCTTATGAGGATGAAGAGTTATTACAATACCTATTCAATGCACACACGTGGGTATTTACTGCCAATGACAAACTATTACTCACCGACGGAAACCACTGATTACGTGCGTTTATTCAATCATTAATTTTATTATTCACATTATTCACGATATATTGTATGCAAGTTGTTTTTAATAATATGTTATTCATATTAAAAACGGTGGGCAGGAGCTGTGTCATTCAGGATACAACTATTCATAAGTAGTGATATCGAAGAAAGAAAGAAAAATATTTTTAATAAGGAATAATGCCAGACAACATTTTCCTCAGCATTAGCTGTTATTTTATTTATTTATTTATTTTTATTATTTATGTACCAAATTTGTGATATCAAACACAAGTATAAAAGTATACAAAGGAAAGCTTATCTCTATAAGAGATCTCTTCCAGCTACCCTTAGATGTGAGTAAGGTGAATTTATAACGTGGGATAGGTCAAACAAGGTATTTTAAACTACATACAAAAATATACTTAGATAATTTGAAAAAAGAAAAAAAAAATATATATATATAATAATAATAAAATAACACATATTTATATATATGATATGATATAATATATATAAATAAATAAACATACTTAAAATATAATATATAAAAAAAAAAAAAAAATAATAATATATATATATATAAAGGAAACTAATAATAATAAATGAATGTTAAATATAATATTATGAAACAGATAGATAGTGCTCTTTTAATCTCACTTTGAAAGTATGAACCGATTGGCTGTCTCTAACAAGTTCAGGTAAAGAATTCCAAAGTTGTACAGCATTAACAGTGAAAGATCTACGATAGAAAATAGAATTAAAAGAAGGGACATCTAGAGGATTCCTTGAGACGCAAGACCGTAAAGGTCGAGAAGGAAGGGGAGAAAGTTTAATACGCTCACGTAAGTATTGAGGAGAAGAATTGTGAAGAATCTTATAGAGCAATGTTAAAATATGCACATTCCGGCGAAAGCGAATCGGCAGCCACTTTAATTGACGACGAAAATTTGAAACATGGTCGAATTTGCGCAATCCGAAAATAAAACGAATGCACAAATTCTGAAGTCTTTCAAGTTTGTCAAGTAGCTCCTCAGTGGCATCTAAGTAGCAGACGTCAGCGTAGTCGAGGATAGGAAGCAGAAGGGATTGAGCTAGCATAATTTTGGTGTGAAACGGAAGGAAATTCTGCAGCCTCTTCAATGAATGTATAGTATAATGCATGCGTTTACTAACCTGGTTTACATGGGCTGACCAAGCAAGATTGCTGTCAATAAAAAGTCCCAAGTTTTTGGATAAACATGAATATGCTATAGGTACACCATTGTATGAAACCTGTAGCAAATCATTGAAATCAATTCGATTTCTTAACGGCCTGCTACCAATGATCATAGCTTGAGACTTGCTTGGATTAACTAAAAGACCGTACGATTCAGCCCAATCTTTAATGGCTGCAAGATCTTTATTAATCCCAAGGATTGCACTTTCCAGATCAGAAAAAGTTGCATGTCTATAAAGCTGCAAATCATCTGCATAAAGATGGTAGTGAGAAGTAAGAATTTTAGTGATTTCGTTAATAAATACTGAGAAAAGAAGAGGGGATAGTATGCCACCTTGAGGAACACCAGCAGAGATGTCAGCCCATTCCGAGTATGCCCCATCAATGTGGATTCGCTGCTGGCGTCCATGGAGATAAGAGTGAAACCAATTAATCACAGAAGAGGAAATGTAGAGAGAGCGAAGGATACCAAGGAGTATATCAAAATCTACAGAGTTGAAAGCATTACTAAAGTCTAACAATATAATCAAAGTAAGCTGTTTGTTATCCATAGCATACCGAATGTCGTCGGTAACTTTAATTAAAGCTGTAACGGTACTATGAAATGGGCGAAAACCTGATTGGTAAGAACTTAAAAGATTATTATTAAAAAGAAATGAGGACAATTGAATAAACACAGCATTTTCTATAATTTTTGAAAGCAAAGGTAAAATTGAAATAGGCCGAAACTGAGACAGGGAATTAGCATTAGGGGATTTTGGTAAAGGAATGACATGAGCCATTTTCCAGTCAGTAGGGAAGATCTCAAATGCGAGGGAGAAGTTAATAATGTGAGTGATAATAGGCACGATGTGATCCACCACAAGAACTAACATATCGCGGCTCAGATCATCGCTACCAGTAGCTTTAGTTGAAATGGAAAGAATGCTCTTCCTAACTTCGATCTCCGTGATGTCATTAAAATTAAAAGAAACGCAGCAATGTGAGTTCATGTTTGATAAATTTTGGAGAGTCAGAGTTTTTTGGGAATCAGTAAGCGTAACAGGGGGAGTGGCAAAATGTGTATTTAATGCATTGAGGTCAAAAGGTATATTAGCTGTATTGTGAAATTTACCGACCCCAAGAGACTTGAGAAATCTCCATTTCTCAGGGATTGAAGATTTTTTAAGAGAAGAGTGGATATAACGACGCTTAGCATCTCTACACATTCTGTTGCAGAGATTACGCAACTTCTTATAGGTCGCAATATTCTCGATCGTAGGTTCTTTCTTGCATTTTGTTTTAGCTTTATTCCGTTTTCTCATCATTTTCTTAATTTTGTCACTGAGCCAAGGCGCTGGTAAGTGTTTAATCGTTACAGGTCTCACAGGAGCATGGATATCATACAAGCCTGTAAGAGTGGTTGTAAAAAGTTTTACTTTGACATCGATGTCCGTAGCTTTGTAAACATCTGACCAGTCAATATTGGATGCATCAATATGTAGTTGTTCCAAATTAATATTTTTGAAGTTACGCTGCAGAATAACCTTACGCTTTCGTTTTGGAGTACGCACTTCATAGCGAAGAAACAATAGATCGTGATAAGAGAAGGGAGCAGTTAGTTGACCGTGTGCTAAAACTTTTTGGGGGTTGGAACTAATTATCAAGTCAAGAAGAGAGGGATCAAAGTTCGGAGGGAAGTGTGTTTCAGATAGAGGGAGTATAGACATGTTGGTAGAAGATACAACTGATCTCAATTTTTGGGATCTGCTATCGTCCTTCATAAGGCACGTATTGAAGTCCCCCATTATTAAAACGTCCTTGAACGAGGGAGTAAAATTTTCTAGGAGCTGTTCAAAAAGATCGAAGTAGTTAATAGTAGATGAAGGACTGTACACCACACCAAGGAGAAGTTTTGAGTGATGAGTACAAATTTCGAGAAAAAGGTATTCAAGACTGCCAGAATAAGCAGAAGGAGATTGACAAACAAGATTAAATGTAAGATTCTTGCGGAGGTAAATACATACACCACCGCCACCTTTGCCTGTTCGATCGTTGCGAATTAGAGTAAAATCAGGTAGGGTATAAAGCTCAGAGGACAGAGATGGCTTCAACCATGGCTGTTACCCTGGTGCTTGAGCTACTTGCAAAAGCTTGAAAAGCCAAACCGCCCGAAAGGTCTGGCAAGGGTTTTTTGGTTTAGTTTTACATAACCTAGTCAAGAATATCATCGATTTAGCGTTCCGGCACGATGTCGCGTAGAAACCAATTAGGAGCGTGGGTATACCATACTCTCAACAGGTTAGCCCGATACCATCCTAGTCAGCATCATCACTTACCACCAGGTGAGATAGCCGTCAAGGGCTAATTGTAGTGTATTAAAAAAAAATCTATCTTTTATGAGATAACATTGACAAAAAAACCACGGCTAAGTTTGTTGTGGTTATCTTTAGTTTTAAGTTGGCGAGTGTAGTTATCACCATCACGAATTGAAATAATGGGAAATGTGATTATATGAAAGATGGCTATTTTTGATTTTGATTTAATTTCCGAAAAACTTCAGGGCAACTTTTGTGAAATTCAATCGACAACAAGGCCCACGGTACAGTTTAACCAGAAGTGGTCAGTTTTCACTTAAAGACGAAGGCTAGAACGTTTTATAGAGGGGGCTTAACCTAGAAATGTTAGATACGTAATAAAAATATTAATAGGAAATTTTATGCAATATTGTAAGGAAAGGCGTTTTAACACCTATAGAGAAGTTTTTACCTATTTTATGTTTATGTCTGTTATTTACATGTATGTACGGAACATTACTAATAAAAAATACAAATAAAAAATCTATAATAAATACAAATAATAATCTATAAACTACTAATAAAAAATCTATATACCTAAATCTTTTACTAGCTGATTTATTTCAAAAAGCGGTAAACTGTATCCAGCTGAAATTCGAAACAATTATACCCAAATAGGTACTTAAAGTGCACGATGCATTTCAAATTAACATGTAAACTGTGTCCGTAAAGACAAGTTAATGTTGTCCAACGACAGGTATCGCTGCCACGGACGACTAACGACCACCGCCCATCAAGTGGACAGCTTAAATCAATGTCACCCGCGTTACAATTCTGGTGTACACCCATAAATTCGATAACGCATGCTGGGAGAGCTTTATAGCTTCTACCTGCTAATACTTGATACCAGAGAACGTTGCCCCCAGACTGTTCTTAGTATTTTAATGACATTTTAGTATAAAAGAAAAATAATAATTAAAAAACGATGATAAATATTAATTAATATTACAATAAAGAAAAAGTTCATCGCTAGGTAAGTTAGTTGTATCATGCCGAAATTTAAAAACACTTCTTGTCTTCATATAGCTAATTCAATTAGATTGTCTTATTATTTTTAATATAAGTTTTGATAATTTTTGTTTGTATATATATATATATATATATATATATATATAGTAAGTTTTTATATGCGTTCTTTTTCTCGAAGCATATATATAAATATTTATCTCTATACCTCTTCCTATATATTTTTATAGTTTTTAGTGTTCTGTAGCCTGTTGGTAGCCCTTAATTAAATAAATAAATAAAATACTTTTCAATTCATCCTTGTTCATTGAGTCTATAAAAGAGCTTACCTTACCTCTGAAATGAGGTACAGATAAAGCGAGATAAAGATATGTGTCCGATATATATTTATTTCTCGTTTTAACACTAAATTTGGCTGAGCATAAACACAGTATAGATCTCGCCCTGAAATAAAATTCCTATAGTAGACTTGAGACATGTCTAAGAAAATGTATGCCATTCATACCGAAACGTCACAAATAGTACATATATATACGTACGTAATTATACGGGAGGTGCTATGATGGTGATTGCTTCATGAATCTATTGAATGATATTTAAATTTTTTCCAAATATTTATTACTGACAACACAATTAACTAAACTAATATAATAAAAAAAAAAACTCTTAACTAGAAAGCTTATGGGGATACATTACTCCTAGCGATCCATCCGTACCCGATACTCTTACAAGAATGGATGAAACGGGGATCGGGGTGTGGGGATGAAAATTGCTCTTTACTATTCCGCCAAACACGTAAAATTCCGGCATTATATTTCTTAAAGAGTGCTAAATATGTCGTCAAGGATGGAATCATGAAATGAAAGAGGGGATGAAAGTTTGTATATGGAACTTATTATTTATCTTCAGACTATGGGTAGAGAGAGTATACTAAAGCCAGATGTAAGCTTCTTTTAAGAGATTGTTATTAATGCTTCGCAATTGGACCTTATTAATGTTGTTTCGTAGCATTCCGTTTCCACAAATACATATATATCTATTATACTTCCCAATTTGATCAAGTTCCGCCGTTTAGAAATACATAAGAATGTATTTCTGATGTTTCTAAATAAAATTATTACGTAATACCTACAACCAAGGTACGGTAAACAAGATGATGCCTTCTAAATAATAATTGATTAAATTGTGTGGAGGATATTTTTTAAATTTATTTTCCACAAAGTCAATTAATCTGAATCACTTTTAAAATTAAAACCACGGAATAATTACTTTTTAATGATCATTGTTCTTTGTGGTATTTAACTTAAACAATCGGGGTTTTACCCGTTCAATGTGCCCTCATTCCGGAATAGTTGTTTGGTTATAAATATTAGAAGAGTAAAAATAATTACCTATGGGTGGGTGAAGACCTCATTAGACCGAGGGTTTAAGTGTTCATGTCAAAGTTTACTTGTTGGTGAAATTAAAACGAACAGCTAAACTTGCTCTCGAAACCTTAGGGGTGGACAACTCCAGTTACCTCATTCCAGGCTGACACTGAGAAATTCTTGTAAGGATTATTAGCCAGACCAGAATGAATAAATTAATGAATGAATGAATACACTTGTACATATATTCATATACTCTGCGAAAAGTTATTAAAAAAGGGTACTTTAGTTATTTCTCGTTAGTGAAAATAATTCGTTGCTCAAAAAAAAATATTCAGACGATTAATATAAAAACAAGAAGAAGAAAAAGATTATTTTGGGTTATAAGATTTACAAATCTTTCCAATAATAATATAAAATGGTAAGATGAAAATCGTTACGGTTAAGTTAAGCAAGATATTTAACAATTTATTATAATACCTATTTTGTATGCTATGACTTCACATTCGTTTCCTCTGGCCATCATTCTGCCACTAAACAGTGAGATGCAATGAACAGTGACGTTTAAATCTACGAACAGATTGCAACGCTCTGTGATAGGACTCCGATAAGCTTAGAGTGATTAGGAATTTTCCCAGCCCTCACTTTCCAGTGTAAACCTAGACCTCATCATTGCTTTCCACGCGTTTGGCACTATATTTGCCAAACGCTAACCTGTTTCTAATAAAAATAAGAACACCACCACCACCACGCTGGCCATGTGCGGATTGGCAGACTTCACACGCCTTTGAAAACATTATGGAGAGAGAGAACTCTCAGGCGTACAGGATTCCTCACCATGGTTTCCTTCACCGTTGAAGCAAGTGATATTTTATTTTTTTTAAAACGCACATAACTCCGAAAAGTTAGAGGTGCGTGCCCGGATTCATACCGTCTGATTAGGAGGCTGGCGCCCTAACCACTAGGCTATCACCGATTCGGTTTATAATACGGGCTTAAAACTGACATAAACACTGAATACGGAAACCCTAATGCAAAAGTAAATTTTACGGCCACGTGTCAAAATGGAGGATTGCGCCAAAGTTTTGCACGTTCCGAATTTGGCCAGCATTTTCCACAATGTAATAATTTATTACGGTTAATTAATTTTGAACTTTATTGCCCGCTTAGTAAGTAACATTTGGATTAACTTTTCACTTTATTTAATTGGTGATATCACCAAACAAAATGTATATAGATACAATGTATGTAATGTAGCCATAATTTTAAAACTTTTGGCACTTTTATGCAGTAATTGCAAGAAGTGTGTTTTTTGTCTTAAGTAGAGCAAAATCTTGCTGTTCGTTAATTTTATTTAATGGCATCAGTTCTTCCGAATATGTCATGTTATCCAATTATTGAATACACGTGTGTATATTTTAAATTACATTATTTTATAAATTATATTAACAGTTAAAATAGGCTTCTTAGTTAGTAGAAGGTTTTTTACAAGTTGAAACTTGTTAACTTGTTTCAAAACTCAAAATCGTCTACAATTTTATACCAGCACAAGTTAGTAAAATAAAAATAAGTGGTACGGGAATTGACGCTCTGTTTCGATAGAATACGATCCATTTCACTTTGTCGTTATAGTTTTTCGATGATCGAAAGCGACTCCTAAATTGCGAGTGTGCAAATCTTATACTGAGCTACAGGTGATGATGTTGCATGCTAGGAATTCTATGATCCTGCTAGCTTTGTGGTAATTCAACGGATTGACGTGATCTTTGCATAAATACCCTTTTTGGCTCGATGATATTGACTTTTTTTTTCAATTTTTATTCAACTACAAGTTAGCCCTTGTCTGAAATCTCACTTTTTGGTTCTTAAGACTTAGAATGTAGTGGACTATCCGGCTGTGGGTATCATAGTCTGAAACCCCTAAATGTACTCATAAATGGTTGCTGTTGAATCGTGAAAATCACTAAATTGCTTGGCGCCTCGATTTTGTCGATATGGTGGCTGAAGACTACACCATACCAGAGAAAATTCAGACATATTAATTTTTTTAATAACCGCGAAAGGTCCACAGACTAAGAACACAGACTACAAAGACGTTAATACAATTGTGTTTTTTATTTTTATATTGACATCGCGGACAAAGAAGCAGACCTTTGATGTTAAGTTATCACCTATGAACATTTGCAGCTTGAAGGGTCAAAGAAGGTTGAACACATTCTCCTACCGAATTCCACTCGACATCAATCAATCAATTAGTTTAACATTGAACGATAAATAGAAATTTTAACCTGCGATCTTAAAAATAGTGGAATCAGGAATTGTCCGAAAGAACTAGAAATACATTCACGAATCAGAAGCCTAATCTCGTATCGTTTGCCAATAAAAATGCAGAGCAATAGGACCATCACTAAATTTTGGATCGTATCGTATCTACTACATATTTATTATATAGCTCTTAAAACATCTAATTTTGACGACCTCCATGGCGCAGCGCGTGCGCTGTTGCATTTTAAAGTTGGAGGTCCTGGGTTCGATTCCCGGCTCGAGTCTGGTCTGGTGGGAGGTTTCGGCCGTGGCTAGTTACCACCCTACCGACAAAGACGTGTCGCCAAGCGATTTAGCGTTCCGGCACGATGTCGCGTGGAAACCAATTAGGAGTGTGGGTTTACCATGCTCCTAACAGGTTAGCCCGCTACCATCCTAGACTGCATCATCACTTACCATCCGGTGAGATTGCCTTCCAGGGCTTACTTGTAGTGGATAAAAAAAAAAATAATACACTTAAAACTGACATCTAATTCTGTGTACCAATTGGAATATATTACAATTATTGTTTTCCTCAGTACGTGATCATCTATAACTTGAAAGCTAAGTAATCTATTGTCAGTATTTTTTTCTTTTCTCGGTTTCTCTATCAGCTTGCCTTAATTTCGCTTTATTTTTCTAAAACATCGATTCTTTGTTTTAATTTTCCTCTTTATTCTATCTTTTATATTACAAATAAAAACATCGTGTCTAAGTACGTGACAAATCATTTTATTCTTCACCTCTTCTCCTATATAATTATTAATTTATTTAATAAAACTTCCCATTCATCTACTCTTGTATATAATACAATCTTATATATAACGTAATTCCGATTTTTTATTTGTCAGTCCAGGTTATTCTTTCCGTTTGGCGCAGATCTATGTGTCTATTGAATTATAATAGGCACTTAATACCTACCCATTTACTACCTATTATGCCGTAGTGTATCAGATTATTAATAAAAAACCAGAATCTGATGGCATAAGAAACATAAAGTTGTACGAAGTTTCCATAAAGATCTACTAACAGTATTACAGATCGCCGCCGAGCGGAAGATATAAATTTTATATCAATTAAATAGTATTAGATAATAATTATTAGTAATGATTAGTATATTATTGAGTAATATTTATAAGTAAAGCTGTGATAGCCTAGTGCTTAGGGAGTCAGCCTCTTAATCAGAGGTCGGCGCTTCGAATCCGGGCACGCACCTCTAACTTTTCAGAGTTATGTGCGTTTTTAAACAATTAAAATATCACTTGCTTCAACGGTGAAGGAAAACATCGTGAGGTAACCTGCATGCCTAAGAGTTCTCCATAATGTTCTCAAAGGCGTGTGAAGTCGGCCATACGCACATGGCCAGCGTGGTGGACTATGGCCAAACCCTTCTCACATTGAGAGGAGACCTGTGCTCTGTAGTGAGCCGGTAATGGGTTGATCATGATGATGATGATGATTTATAAGTAATAGTAACTATATTATTGGGTAATATTTATAAGTGATAGTAAGTATATTATTGAGTAATATTTATAAGTGCCAGTAAGTATATTATTGAGTAATATTTATAAGTGCTAGTAAGTATATTATTGAGTAATATTTATAAGTGCTAGTAAGTATATTATTAAGTAATATTTATTAGTAATAGTTAGTTATTGAATAAATGGCCTGTGAACGGAAATGTCATTTATAACGCGGCGACTCTAGCGTATCGTCATTACGTGCCAAAGTAACTGGCATTAGTTTGTTGCCAAGTCTAAGTGGCTTTACTATGTAATGTTATTATGACTTGTACAAACAAGTCTGTTTCTTGCGGTTTACCGATTGTGTGTTTTAGGGCTGGCGGCCCAGTCGTTGCGGTGGGTGAAATTATTCAAATAATTGAAGTTGTATTAGTTTTAGACAATTGTGATGTTTTGTGATTTGATAGTCTTACAGTTAATTAAAAAAAATCTTCTAATCTATACAAATAAATAAAATTGGAGTGTCTGTTTGTAATTTTGAAATAACCGTTTTTTACTACATCCATATGAATATGTATACGGTACATACACCAAAATAACAATTTTTACAATTTTTGTCTGTCTGTCTGTTTGTTCCGGCTAATCTCTGAAATGGCTGGACCGATTTTTACGGAACTTTCATTGCCAGGTAGCTGATGTAATGAGGAGTAACTAAGGCTACTTTTATTTTAGAAAAAGTCTTTTATTTTAGAAAAATAAAGTAATGTTGCAATAGCCAAGTACTGTCTAGTACCGCGCGCAACTCACGCACATGCCACCGCCCTAGGGAGAGGGGATGAAAGACAAAATGTGTATTTAGTGGTAATTAATAAATTACCATTAAATACACATTTTGTCTCCGCGTACTCCGATTTCACTCATTTTTTTTTTCAAAGGAGATACTTCAATGTTTATCCTGTAATTATTTCAAGTAATTCGGGTTAGTCATCTATTGCTTCGTGATTGAAAGACAAACAAACTCACTAACTCAACGTAGACGAAGTCGCGGGCGTCAGCTAGTTTCTTTATATATATGATATTTTTATCTTTGCAGTACATCTTGTATCTACTACCGAAGTTTATAGAAAATGAAATAAATATTCGTGGTGTATCTTTACTGCATTCTATACTGTGGCTTACAGCGTTTTAGCAGCGCGGATTTAAGCTCCCAATCTATTTTTCCGGTACAGGTTTACCCATTTGGTGGTGGACTGCGATCTCATTCGGTGGTAAGTGAAGGTGTAATCGAAGATGGTAGTGGGTAACTGTTCAAGGTATGGTATATTACCGTCCGACCACCCCGTTATCCCAAACGTCGCCTAAGCCGAGGTTCGGCCTCAAAGGCGGCGCCCTTAGGCAGTCGTTCCCTTAGTTTCTTGGAGCCCTAGGGCTCAAAATTTCTTCTGGCAGAGCTTCTTTCCGAAGCTCGCCAAACAGCCCGGTTACGCTGTGGCAACCAATAGGGTTTGGACAGCTAATAGACAATCCGAAAAAAAAAATATATTATATGGTATGGTATTAAAAACATGCCTCGTCGGTTTCCACCACCAGACCAGATTGAAAAGAGAAAGTTTAGAAATTATATGTTAACAAATTGCTCCTGCAGGGGATCAAATCCAGGACCTCCTGAACTTTAGCGGTGGCCAGGTATTAATGCTGCATGAGAAGCCGACGCTCTAAGTCACTCTCTTTCGAGAAAGTGGTTTTAAAAGGACATTCATAGGTGTGATTGACATATGGGTTCTTATATCTACGCAAACCATTGAATGCAAAGTGCACGCTTCATGTGAATATCTCACCGCGGCGTGCAGCCAGCGTACAATTTTGAGTCGTGAAGTCGACCAATCACAAGGCTCTTGATCAAACGGGTGCGTGTTTTGATTGGTCGCACGCAGGACGCCATCTTAAACGCCGCCGGTTTGACGCGGAGCTTTGCCCATGCATTCAGATGTGTTTTCACATCGTTAAGACATCGAGTCTCGACTGTCCCGAGATACGCCGCCCGTTTTAATTGTGCGCATGTTTTATTCATCAAAAAAAAAGAACACATTCCAATAAATGAATATAATTTGACGTCTCACTCACTAATAGATTTATACGCACTGTGAGGCAGTTTGCATACATTTGTTTCCGAAATAGCTCCACGTAGGCGTTACGTTCCACGATTAGCATACAGATAGCAGTGTGGGTTCAATTCTTGCTTTTTAGAAAGTTGTAATAATATTTATTATGACAGTCGTAATGCCGACTGGTCTATGATTTATCTCAATGGCTCCTTGTACGGGCTTTAACTATACTCGGGTTCTTTGTGAACGAACGATAAAAATGAACTATAACACCGTATGCCCGTTTCTCTTGTCCGTTGTTGAGCCGGCTTAACCTCATTAACTTGGCTCTGTAAAGATACAGCTGCTGCTGTTTACGCAAATTAATGTCACATTAATTCTGTGTGCTAAGACATAAAATGGTAGAAAGATTTCGCTGAAAAGGTAGCGAAATAAACAGACTGCATGAGAGAAAATAAATAGACGGAAGAAAATTACACATTCAATGTTGTAAGTTGCTTAAATAAGTATAAGTTACTAACAGCTAGAATAAAAATACAATTCTGTCTTTCAATACTTTTACATGATGGCGGCCATCAATCCAAGATGCAATTATCTGTCAAATGCAATTTCTGACAAGTGATCCAAGGTTTATGAACATAATAATTATGTTTTACGCATTGTGGGTGTAAAATGTGTAGTTTTATAATAAAAACTTTAATTTTATTGCATTGTCACAGGTAATTTTAAAATTTAAATGAATTAATGACCTTGTGACAGTTGACAAGAAATTTCAAAAATTTATAAATCCAAAATTTTTACCACTAAAATCCAATGCCAAAACAAAAAATCTCGTTGCCTAATTAGATAAATATTATTGCGTATTATACACGATTATGAGAAAGTTAATAGATTTTATTTTGGAATTTAACGGGAGTGAAATCTCAGGTGACTACCTAAATCCGTAATAAGCATGAAATTTTTAGTAATTAGTAAGTAAAACATGAGTAGATAGAGGCTGGAGTAGTTACCTAAGTAGGTATGTTATATTTTTAAATTTTTCGTGAAACCTTCAACTGGCATGACGTTTAAAGTGATAAGGGTGAAGTTAGCTCTTAACATAATTTTAAGTGGCATGTGAGGTGGTGATAACGAAAAGAAAATTTTTCCTGGCTAAGTTTGTTGTGGGCTTCTTCTTAGACCGGGGCTAACTAAATACTAATACAAACACTAAATACAATGTGATTTTGTTGTTCCTTTCGCCGTATAGCGACTTGCTCTTTGATATTATTTTATTGTTGTCATCCGATATTAATAAATAAACTATTCCTAATGTTCATGTCTTCAAAACTCTTAAAGTAGTCGTAGTAGTGAATTTCTATATCTTGTTAAAAAAGTGTAAAGGATTATGTAAATAAATATTGTTCTAATAAGATAGCTTTTTAACAATTTTTTAGCGGCATTTGCAGCAAACAGCAAAAAGCATACGCACGCTTTTTGTTATCATCATCTCAAATGCCGCTTAAGTTGTATTGTATGTATGTCAAATGTACATTAAGTTTGTTGCGGGATTTCTAGACCAGGGCGCGTTTGGAACCCTCATAGCTTTTTTTAATTTTACGAATGTAGTTATCACAATCAAATTGTAAAATATTGATGCGTCAAAAGTGTATTTTAAAGGACGATTTGAATAAAGATTATTTGAATTTGAATTTGAAATTTGGTAGCGCGCTAAACTTTAACAAGTTACCACTAATTGGTTTTCACGCAGCATTGTGCCGGAACATTTAACAGTTTGGCGGCACGCCTTTGTCAGGTAGCTTACTAACTAGGCTTGGCCGAAGCCTCCCGTCGAAACAAAAAAAAACCACAGTTTAGTTTGTTGTTTTGATCATATTATACATACGGTGTACCAAAACCAAAAACTCCAAAACTGGTAGGGTTCAACGTTCTTTACTCATTAGTTTTTGATCGCGTCACCACTGTGCCAGAATGCTATAACCCGTTATCGCTCGCACCGGGAAAGTGGACTCTACTCTCACGGGATACAGTTCACAATCGAATGAAGATAAAAGCTAGAGATTTTTTTCATTTTACGGTCACACAACTGGTTCTCTTCTTTAAGACGGTCGAAATGATAAAATTCCTCAGTTGGGCAGCCGTAGATTAGGAAATTTTTCTAAGCTATAAGTTTGAGATGTTTATAGGCAACGCTCGGGGCCGGTTCTCTCGCTATTAAGTACCGATAATTTTCGGTTGAATGTTGAAAAGGAATGTATGGAGGCAGCCGACGGTTAATCTTCGTGGCAATTTAAAATGTTGGACGGCGATCGAGCGTATTGGACGACCAATAAATATTGTATTATGAATTATGCCTAGCCACGATGGTATAGCTTGAACACCGCTTGGAACAACAATAGGAATTTACTTAATGTTACATTCAATGTATCTTCTTGAATAAATTAAATTAAGATAAGCGGATGTTATATTGTAATTTTTCCTACGCCAGATGAAACAATTGTTTGAAGGGGTCTTTCTCTTAAAGTTCGATGCCCAACTCTAAACTCTTTTCAACTTTTCGTCGGTGTAACTGTTAATATTACTAACTTACACAACTAGGAGCTCTCCATAATGCTTTCAAGGAGTTTGAAGTCTTTGTTTTATACACTACAAGTTAGCCCTTGACGGCTATCTCACCTGGTGGTAAGTGATGATGCAGTCTAGGATGGTAGCGGGCTAATCTGTTAGGAGTATGGTAATCCCACGCTCCTAATTGGTTTCTACGCGACATCGTGCCGGAACGCTAAAATTGCTTGGCGACACGTCTTTGTCGGTAGGGTCGCCACGGCCGAAGCCTCCCACCAGACCAGACTCGAGCCGGGAATCGAACCCAGGACTTCCAACTTTATAATGCGACAATGGTCGTCTAGCAATCAATGAAACATTCAATCATATATGTAATCCTTTAAAAGGCACTTTTGACGCGTCAATATTTTACATAGTAGTGATTTGATGGTGATAACTACATTCGTAAAATTTTAAACTAAAAATTTTTAAACTAAAGCTATGAGGGTTCCAAACGCGCCCCGGTCTAAGAAGAAGCCCACAACAAACTTAGCCTGGTAAATTTTCTTTTTGTTATCACCATCTCACATGCCTCTTAAAAAATCCGCACTTGATCAGCATGGTGGAGTTTAACCTCAGCCCATTTTAAGAGTAGACTAGTGCCCTGCAGACGATCGGTCGATAGTGATGCTGATGATGTTGTGATCACGGAATGATTGATTCTCAAAAATTAAGGCCACTAGTCTCTAAAAAAAACTTGAGAGGTGTCAAGGGACACCCGGATGGAACGAAGTTCCTTTCGATTAATTAGTGAAGGAATTGTAATAAAATTTTATTTTATTTAAAATATTTTTTTTTTTTTTTTTATTAACAAATATAATGTTATATAAACTTAATCAGTAGGCTCAATTTTGTACTCCATCAGCAATATCCGGAACTTGTGCAGAAACACTGTCAGGATTCATTATTATTATTATTTTTTATTATTTATTATTTACAAAAAACCTGTATACACTCAACAAAAATAATCGTCGCGACACCACACTTTTCAATGCGAAATAGAAATGAAAATATCTGGCTTGCTTTCTATAAGAGAGAGAGACAGACAGAGAAACATGCGGCGCCGCACAGCTTACAATAACAAAAAGTGTCGTGACAACTTTTCGTAAGAATTTTTTCCGTCTAGCCCCCTTTCACAACGCGCGATGAGGAACTTCGTTCCAATTAATAAAATTTCGAGAGACGACAAGAGTTTTGGGTTTAAGTGCGTTAAATTCGCACGTATACCATTCGTCTGCAAGCACACTGGACACAAAAAAGATTCAATATCCAAAAATTGTGGCCCATACCCGCTCGTGTATCAATCTAACCGATCATATCCACCGCATTAGTATGTACGGCGCATGTTACGAATTTTTCCGTGAGAGAATGTCCCGGGTTGAGAGATCTCCGATTTGCATTGAATAGATTTAAAAATAAAATATTCCGGGGACGCAAACAATCGAGTTTTGTCCCATTGATACTCCTGCTTAATAAACCAAAGATATGCGTACCATCTTGAGGGAAAAAGTCGCCGATATTTTCGGGTACGTATGTGTTTAATCCGCACAAAAAGCCGAATTACCGACGTCGCTCGGCGAGTTGCGAAGCTAATGTGGTAATGAGCGAGACAAATGCCACAGGATCGCTGGTCGGGTTTCCAAGGTGTTGGAGTGGCCATCAAAAACGCAGCGTACGTAGATCACCCGACTAGCTGTGCAGACAATATAAAAAAATTGCAGGGAGCCGTTGGATAAATCTATTTGTATTATATTTATTTATGAAATTACGTTCATGTAAATACATAATACATAATATCATTACATAGTTAGATTACATGAGGCCCTAGGCGTTGCAAGTTTCATTGTTTAAAATTACAAATGTCGAATTAATATTATTCATTACTAATTGGAATACAAAAGTTTAACTATTGGTATTACTAGAAAATAGTAATCAATTAATATGTCATTCAATGTATCAAAATGGTTCGTCAGATTAATTAAATTAAGTCATGAACTCTGTCACATTTAGATATAAATACATCCTAGATTATTAAATTGTGCTCGCATAATATAATACTCAAATAATACGGTAATAATATTTATGTTATATATTTTTGTCAATTTATTTTATGAGTGTAAGAGGTTTATTTTGCGTAGTAGTTATCTGATAAGGTACATTAAAAAAACGACTGTTTTATTCTAGGCATAATAGTTGTAGTCCACAATTAAGCTCGCCAAGTTGAAATTTCATACCAAATACAAAACCTACTTAGCAAGTATAGGGGATGAATTTTCGATATCATTTTCTTCTTGGACGCCTACTTTACAATAGCTATTTCTATTTCTAGTTCTAGTATGACCCCTTCAGTGCTTTGATATATTAGTCACCACCAATCGTTTTATATAATAGATAATGTATAATAGTTGTGATTTAGGGTGACTAATTCATTCGTTACCTTTAATAAAACCAACGAGGATTTAATACACTTCTTTGTCTAATGGCGTATTAGTTAACCCTAATGAAACTAAGAACCTATTATCCTGAATTTCAAGATCGATTTTTAGTAGAGTCTCGGTGTCGATTTGTTAATTTGGACCTTAAATAGCCCGTTATTCCTTTTGCTATCACCATCTTAAACTAAGCAACTTCTGTCGAGAAAGTTGGTTCAGAAAATTATACTATGATGTTAGACAATATTTAATGGATCAAGCTTGATATTTAATGTGAAAGTATATTAATTTCTTGACGTCTTTGTCTCAATCTTTGTATTTTAACTGATTGGACACTAATACTTTCATGATTTTAATAATTTATATAGAAATAATTGCATACTATTAATTTAGTTATGGTCGACTTGTTTACTAACATTTGAATATTGTAAATAGATTCTGACAAATAAACGATTTATTTATTGTTATTTCTATTGCGTATCTTTGTTTTCATATATCAGCCTTAGTTTTTTTCCTTCAAATTCTTTTTTACTTTAATCGCCTTTTTACTGCTTAGATTCATCATCATGATCAACCCATCTCGGCTCACTACAGAGCACGGGTTTCCTCTCAATATGAGAACGGTTTGGCTATAGTCCACCACGCTTCGCATGTGCGGATTGACAGACTTCACACGCCTTTGAGAACATTATGGAGAACTCTCAGGCATGCAGGTTTCCTCACGATGTTTTCCTTCACCGTTGAAGCGAGTGATATTTTAATTGCTTTAAAACGCACATAACTCCGAAAAGTTATAGGTGCGTGCCCGGGTTCGAACCCCCGACCTCTGAATAGGAGGCTGACGTCCTAACCACTAGGCTATCACAGCTACTTAGCTTGCTTTGGTTAAAGTGCCATTTAGTATTGTGTATTTAGTGTTATTTGCACACAATTCTTACTGACACTTTCAATAACTGTATACACTTTAACCTATGTACGAAACAGTCTATCATATATTCTACAGACTTTTGACTATAGACTATTTTACTACCTACTGTATTTGAATTTTTATTGCCTACTTGTAAAGTCTATTTTAGAGTATAAGCTATGACTTCATTTGCCCAAGTTATGTAATACATGTGAAAAAGGTTCGTGAACTGTCATCGCTTACTAAATGCTTTTTTCACGCTGGGAAATGCTTTTACGTATCCTCTCCGGAGGAGACGCAGGCAAGACTGCGCCGCTTCCGACGGGGTATGTGGGACTCCTCGGCGGCCAGACTGGTGACCAGAATACCCGCTAAAACCTAGCGATGCTCCTGGCAGACCCTCCACGGGGGATTAATCCATGCTTTATATAATGCAATTTAAGGTTAGAATGTTCAAATATTGTAAAACAAGTGCTAGTACACAGTAAATGGGTTTCTACAGGATAACTGTGCTATCTAGATATTGATTTGCATTTTGTTTACGACATCGTAGAATTTTTATGTTATATATTTTTAACATTATTTAAATGTTTAATTTTTCTTTTCTTTTTGATTTTTCTTGCACGCCTTTTAGGCAAAATGTATTAGGCTACATTATAATCTTAAGATCTTTCTAGACATACAAGAATTTGATTTACCTAATTTGATTAGGCATGATAAACGCCAAGCGCAAGCCTATTTGATTTAAAAAAAAAACAATATCTTATCTGTAAAATCTTTATTGTCTGTATTTCAATTAGTTCGCAAATCGCTCAAATTCACACTTTATTAAACAAGCAGTCAGTTCAGTTATATATATATATGCGAAATACCACTGACTGACTGACTGACTGACTGACATAATTATGATCACGATATCTCAGAAATTATAAAACATACGAACTGAAAATTTAGAAGGTAGATTCCATTTATGAAGTAGAGGTCAGCTAAGAAACGGTTTTGAGAAAATCCACCCTTAAGGGGTTGAAATTGGGGTCGGAAGTTTGTATGAAAGTCCTATATTTTTGAAGTTAGAGTCATGAAAATTGGCAACTAAGTTTTTAATTATAAATAATAAAGATCTGTACAATCAATATTACGGAAAGCTACCCTAAAGGGGGTAAAATGGGGGTTGGAAGTTTTCATAAGGATTTTATGTTTTCGAAGTTAGGGACATGAAAATTGGCATTTAGGTAATTTGTTTAAAATAATAAAAACTTGTAGTATATATTTCTGAAGTGTCATTCCAAAGTGTCGTTACCACTTCTGCAAAGCAACGCCTTCTTATCAATGCAAAGAAAATGTTTCATAACGCAGAAGTGGGAGCCGCTCACCTGTAACATAAAAATAGAATATAAAAACCTTATAAACCAATCACTATGTGCTTAGGTATCCAAAAAAATGCAGTTTTTGAATGGTCAATTGCAATTTTTAGTGTAGTAACCACTAATCGGCGATAGCCTAGTGGTTAGGGAGTCAGCCTCCTAATCTGAGGTCGGCGGGTCGAATCCGGGCACGCACCTCGTAATTTTTCGGAGTTATGTGCGTTTTTAAAAAATTAAAATATCACTTGCTTCAACGGTGAAGGAAAACATCGTGAGGAAACCTGCACGCCTTAGAGTTCTCCATAATGTTCTCAAAGGCGTGTGAAGTCTGCCAATCCGCACATGGCCAGCGAGGCCACTTTGGTAAGTGAGAGAAGTGCAGCTGTGGGTGCTTCCACTTTGAACTACTGCTACTTGGTCAAGGTCAGACCAGAACACATACAACCCACGATTGTAGGTCACAGAGAGATCGTTTTCTAATGCCATAAAGAAAAATAATGGGATATGGAAATAAAAGAAACCCGATGACTTGTATCAAACTATGCAATTTTATCTTGTTCCGATTTGGTTTCAGGTTAGCCCGCTACTATCATAGACTTTTCACTTACAGACGAAATCGCATTTTAAGGGCTAATCTGAAATCATCATCTTCATCATGATTAACCCATTCTCGGCTCACTACAGAGCGCAGGTCTCCTCTCAATAGGAGAAGGGTTTGGCCAAAGTCCACCACGCTGGCCATGTGCGGATTGGCAGACTTCACACACCTTTGAGAACATTATGGGGAACTCTCAGGCGTGCAGGTTTCCTCACGATGTTTTCCTTCACCGTTGAAGCAAGTGATATTTTAATTCCTTAAAACGCACATAACTCCGAAAAGTTAGAGGTGCGTGCCCGGATTCGAACCCCCGACCTCTGATTAGGAGGCGGATGTCCACTAGGCTATCACAGTTTCTTGACAACCTGAAATTAAAACATTTAATAAAGAAGCCGACTTTTACGAACTAAGCGTAGTTTCCATTTATCTACCTTAAGGAATTGTGGTCCGTAGATCTGGTCGTAGTCGATGTGATTTTCAAATCCAATTAGTAACTCGCAAATTGTTCATATTAACACTTCAGTATATAACGCGGCGGTTAAAATCACAGAGAGGGCGTTTTAGAATATGCTAGCATACGCGATCCCCTGTAAAACAAATTAAAAATTAATAAATAAAAAACAAATTTTTAATAATTAATGTATCATTATTCGGACTCTGAAACAAATCTCAAAATAATTAATGTTAGTAAAATAGAAGCTAACAGCCAAATTTTTTTCAGTCTAGCTATTAGTAAAGTGGGCAGCATTAAAACTATTTATTTTTACTTGCCTTGCCTACTTGTTAGGTTATGAAGATAGAAACAAAAATTTTCAAAATAAATAAAAATGAAAATTAAACTTTATTTTCTGATTTTTCAGCCCTCAACTAATGTTTAGCTCGGACACCGGAACATGCGCAAGAGTTATTGATTTCACAATAATATGCGATCGCTTACAATAAAAAAATAAAAAATAATTTCAAATTATAAAAAAAAATGCGACATGTATGAAAATTCCTTATTTTCATACATGTCTTGCATGCATATAATTTTTGATCAATAACCTTTTGTCGTGTGTGATAGCCTAGTGGGTAGGACGTCTGCCTCCTAATCAGAGGTCAGGGGTTCAAACCCGGGCACGCACCTCTAACTTTGCATTTTTAAGCAATTAAAATTTCACTTGCTTCAACGGTGAAGGAATACATCGCGAGGAAACCTGCATGCCTGAGAGTTCTCCATAATATTCTCAAAGGCGTGTGAAGTCTACCAATCCGCACACGGCCAGCGTGGTGGACTATGGCCAAACCCTTCTCATATTGAGAGGAGACCCGTGCTCTGTAGTGAGCCGATGATGGGTTGATCATGATGATGATGATGAACCTTTTAAAAGTTACTGTTAGTAAGATCATTTTAAAAAATTAGAATTTTTATGGCTTATAAACCTAAACGTAAATATATGTTTTTACTTATTTACGTTTAAAGTAGTGTAGGTATATAGCTACACATCGTAAATACAGAAATATATAAATACATTAAATTTATGTAATGGTTTTAGGTGATGAAATTTGCGATATATTAATCCAACTCTACTCTAGATACGAATTTCAATATAGCTTAGTCCTATCTACTTAAGTTGGACTCGAAACGTCCGATATAATTACGACAAGTGTCATCTACGATCTATTTCAGACGATAGCCAATATCTCGATAAATGTAATAGCTGTCGTATTCTTGTATCGTAAGACCAATCCCTGTCTTGCCTACACCTGACAGTAACAGATTGTTTATCTACTGTATCATTACTAAGTACGCCTTTATCATACAAGAAACTCCGTATATCATGGTATAGTCAATAGCCGATGTTATACTACTAGGCTAGTCAATCCTTAGGTCTGGTAAAAGGTTTCAAAAAATCGCAATATACTAATTTATAGCGGAGATTGTATAAATAAAAGCATTTATTATTATTTTTGTGTTTGTAGCAACGAAAACCCTTGAAGTTCGATCAGGTGGATAAACTCTTGAGCCGAGGTCTACTGACCCTCACCCATAACTTAAAAAAGTGTTAAAATAAGAGACATAGTTATGCGTCGGATCATATGTCCCGTTTTTACACTAACTTTGGCTGAGTAATCAGAGTACGCTGTATACATCTCAACCTCTTCCTCAAATAGTTAACTAAGCCATCCATTTCTCCATTCATATATGATAATATTTAGAAGTGAATTTCATAGTGTATTCACTGGTAAATACTCTGATACCATTTACTTAATGGATAGTACATGAGAGATTATCTAAACATTACTGGCACACTACGATGAGGCGGCCTTAGTCCACTACACTGGCCAAGTTGGTAGACTGGATACGTCTTTGATAACATTATGGAGAACTCTCAGGCATGCAAGTTTACTCATGATGTTTTCTTTCACCGTCAAAGCAAGTGATATTTTAGTTTATATTAAAAACGCATTATGGGACTCCAAAAAGTTAGAAATGAGCATCAAAGGTTGGCTTGGATTTGGAGTCATAAGGCGATCACCGCTAAAAACCTACCTACTGTTTGTCAAATCGCTATTCAGTAATATGGGCTACTGGACAAATACCAGATTTTTGTTCCAAACTAGGGCGAAGTAACCCAGTGTACATTCTTACTTGACTTTCAAACTATTGGACAAGAAGCAGTAGGGTATTGAGATTGAACAGAGACCGATTCTTTGATTTTCTTCCTGCAGCAGGCCGGGACCATCTCACAACTGGGCTGGTGCACACACCCCGGTATATTGTTTCCGGGCAACCAGTCGCCACAAATTGCCTGTGCTAGACATTTAGGTATCATTAAACAGGGCGGTTGGTGAAGACACCCAATCTTCGACTTGGGTTTGACCTGTGTCGAAACATGTTCTTTTGTGGTCAGCACTGTATATTTTCTCGTACATAAAGGAAGATCGGCACATTTAGGTGTATGGTTACACGTTTTCTCATCGATATTTTGTTGATCGAAAAGACATTCTGGAATCCTGGGACACATTGGAACGTGAACGCAAGATGTTGGAGAGGTGGGGTTATATCTCGGTTTGTGACAAACGCGCACTATCTCGCAAGGAGGGTTGTGATTACAAACGCTTTGAATAATCTTCTCCGTTTTGAATTCCGGTAAATACTCTTGCAAATCAACACTACGTTTAAGCGAATGACATTGGTTAGCTTGATCTATAGTTTTATGTTTCGAACGTTTCATTTTCCGACTGCACATTTGGACGAAACTTGACATTTTAGATTGAGTCACGGGGTAGAAGTGCCGTCCTTTTGGGGTTGACGATTCTGGTGGTGGTAAATTGAGACAGCCGTTTATCAAAACGCACGGTGGATTGTGAATACACAATATCTCCGCCTTATATTTGTCACCAAGTTGTTTCGTAAGAGCACTGTGTGGATCTTGACAAGGTTTAACATCGGTCGGTGTTTTTTTTGATTTCTCATGCTGGTTTGTGCATTTGCAAAAAAGTTGTGAATTTTGTGTCAGCTTATTAGGAATATAATCTTTTGACAATTGGTCGATGTTTCGACAGCATTTCGGTTCGTCATTCTCCGGAATTTGTTCGGAACATTTAGATTGCGGTTTTGGTTTGTTTGTATTGGAATGTACAGCTTTAAAGTGACAAATATCTTTATTGCATGACTTCATTGAATTTACGGCTTTAGTTTTCGTTACTTCAGCCTGATGAATTTGATATTTTATTTTCTGTAAAACAAAATCCCAGAACTCTGATGAACTGGATAATATTTTACTGTCATCCTCGGAATCTGTACAAACGCTTTTTGTTTGACAACATAAGGTACCGAAAGTTTGACACGGCGATTTTATTTGAAACTTAGATGGATATTGTTGCTCTTCATTTTTAATCGTTTCCGCGTTGGGGAATCCTTTCTTTATTCGTTTCTCTAATCGATTCATTATATATCTTACTAGCTTTTTATTTATTTTATTATGAGGCTTGATTTCCTCTTCCTCAAAATCTGACGACAAACTGTAGTCGTAATTGTTATCTGAATAGTTTCTCCCCATAGCATCAATCTGGGATAACTGCACATAATCATTTATTCCTTGGATTGGAAAGCTTAATAAGCTTTTTGCTACAGTATTAACAGGTTGAATTAAATAATCCTTACGTCGTTTATTAAACCTCTCGTTACGTCGACGTTTATTGTATGATGAATAAGTATTTTCAAAATTCATATTTTCTATATTGTTTCTTTGATGATTATCGTTAGTATATAATAAAGTAGTAGTTGAAAGCAAAGAGTTATTTTTTAATTGCAAATTGGAACATTTTTCTCTAGAATAGGAAGTTTCATCTCTGTTATTATAACCCCTTTGTCTTATGTTTTGTATAGCATTATAACGAGACGAACAATCAACGTATTTGTCGCAACTCAGAACTTTTCTTCTTATGCAAATTTTCCGTGATGGTATACTTCTATTGTGTTGTAAGTTAGCACTGTACAGTTGAACATTTTTATGTGGATGAATTAAGTCGTAGAATATATCTTTTTTAGGTTTCTTACGAGTTTTGATCTTTAAAAAACTGGGTCTGCCAACTTTAACCCTTGTTACGGCTGTACTACATGGGTTCTCAAATTCCGAGCTATCCGAATGCCTCTCTACGTAACTTGGACGGCTTTTCTCCAAAAAGTTGTTTATGCAAATATCATACATTTTTGATGCTGTTTAATTTAAACGCCGCTTTACAAAGATTGGCATATCGGACTTTCACATAATTTGTTTGTATTATTACTTAATACATTTCCTATTTAATTTTTTTTCTAAAGTTTTGGTTAAAAATATCATTCACATCTTGAAATTTGAAGTATTTTGAGTATTTAACGTTTGCTGTCACATGCTTTTCCGTTTTTTTTTAATGATGACTGCTAGTATCGTGTTTGTATCTTCTTTTATTAGCACTAAGTGTTATCCTTGACCTAATCATGACCCACTGCAAGAAACAAGCCCCTTTTTTCATAGGAGAGAAAGATTAATACTGAACTCTCGATATGGTATGTAATTTTTAAACTAAACATTTTTGTGTAGTGGAAGGTCGTGCTAGTTACCACCCTACCGACAAAGACTTGTCGCCAAGCGATTTAGCGTTCCGGCACGATGTCGCGTAGAACCAATTTGGAGTATGGGCTTATCATACCACCCCTCACAGGTTAGCCTTAGACTGCATCATCACTTACCATCAGGTGAGATTGCAGTCAAGGACTAACTTGTGATGTATATTAAAAAAAACTAAATGGAAAAACGTTCGTTGTAAATTCTGTTTGTAATAATAATATTATGATCAACCCATTCTCGGCTCCCTATAGAGCACAGGTCTCCTCTCAATATGAGAAGGTTTTGGCCATAGTCCACCACGCTGGCCATTTGCGGATTGGCAGACTTCACACGCATTTGAGAACATTATGGACAACTACCCGACATGCAGGTTTCCTCCCGATGTTTTCCTTCACCGTTGAAGCAAGTGATATTTTAATTGCTTAAAAACGCACATAACTCCGAAAAGTTATAGGGGCGTGCCCGGGTTCAATCCTAACGTCCTAACCACTAGGCTATCACAGCTTCATAATATTATTATTATTTATAATGAAATAATTAAAGCCATACTTCTATAGAAATCTAGATGTATTGTTTCCAATAAGAATAGAACGGCCTGGAACCGTTGCCGAGTTCACGGGGTGGTGTTAAAACAAAGAGTTTGGTAAACGTGTGTATTATTATTACGGAAATTAAACGCTGAATTAATATGCAGAGGTGATACGTCATGCTGGAAACGTTGCGCTTCAAAATGGGGGGATTATAGTTGGCTTATATTTCGTTGATACTTGATGAAGTATAGGTTTTCAAAAATAATAATGAACGTAAAATTAAAACAAAGAAACTTGATTAGCATCGCCCATGAACAGCGTGGCTGTTGCAGCACCTGAGGTTGTACCGATGTCTTGACCGAGCCCATCCTCCTCTCCATCTCCAGCCCATGGGTGTCTACTCGGCATCATACAGGCGGTATCTACTAGGGTGGTAACTAACTAGCAGACCAGACCTTAGCCGAGAATCGAACACAGGGCCTCCTTCTGTGCCACGATTTCTTGTTTGAATTAAGATAAACAAAATTCATGCTAAAAATAGTGCTATCTAATACGTTAGGATTTAAATGGGTTAGTCTGCTACCATCTTAGATTGCATCATCACTTACCATCAGGTGGCATTACAGGCAAGGGAATTCAGTTATTTTTACAATTCTGTAACCTTGCGAAGATAATGTAATTTTATTAATTTGTATTCAAAAACAAGGTTTTTGACGACCTCCGTGGCGCAGTGCGTGCGCTGTCGTATTATAAAATTGGAGATCCTGGGTTAGATTCCCGGCTCGAGTCTGGCCTGGTGGGAGGCTTTGGCTATGGCTAGTTACCACCCTACCGGCAAAGAAGTGTCGCTAAGCGATTTAGCGTTCCGGCACGATGTTGCGTAGGAACCAATTATAACCAGTATGGGTTTACTATACCCCTAACAGGTTAGTCCGCTACCATCTTAGACTGCATCAACACTTACCATCAGGTGAGATTTCCGTCAAGGGCTAACTTGTAGTGGATAAAAAAAAACTGGTTCACCTTTTTATTTCCTCTTTTCTGATTAGATCACGTATTTTGCAAGTTTTCTCCCTGCGAAGTGTTTTTGAGGCTTATTGTGAAGATTATAGTTATATAAGGGTTAGGTATGTTAGGGAAATGAGTATCACTTGGTATGGCCGAGAGCATGCTAAATACAGTGTCTTGAAGTTGAGTGAAGTAATCATTGATTTACCACTAGCCGTAGATAGAGCGCATCATACAAAAACAAGGCGAGAATTTGTCACCAACTAACTATACATCCCTACATATCGGTGTATCGCTGTATTACAACCCGTCTAATACACTAGACATCTGGCCGTTATATTATCTAAGGCGGCGCGTAGTGCTTTGTAATTCATTCGGATTATACGACTCGAGTGATAGAATCGGTGAATCGTCTAGCCTTGTCACACACTGGGGGAAAGGAGTGCACGCGTCGCTATTTGTGCACTACTTTTCTGTCCCATTTTTTGAGCGTTAACCACTAGCAATAGATCGATCTTCTACGGCTAGTGGTAAATCAATGGAAGTAATTCCAAAACCGTTCTTTTAAAACGTCACGTAGTCTCCCAAATCAAAATCCGCCGGTCGCACTACAAAACTAAGCAACGTGTCACACTAAAATAATAGGAACGGAAAAAAATAACCCAAGGTGAATGCCAAAGCACGTTTACGTTTTAGAAATAATGAATCGGCCGAAAGGGTTCATATTAATGTAATAGGGGTGCAACCCTCTGTAATCATAGGTGATCTGACGGTCGGTATGTCCTTTTTTATCCTATAAATTAAACGTGGGACGGCTATTACGGACTACGTAGCTAGTTTTTGTCGGACATGTCGGATGTGCTCCTTTTTGTTTTTGTGCGCCGTCCTTTTGTTGAGTCATAATATGCAGCTAACTTTGGATGCTTTAGTGACGCGCATACAAAGATGTTATTATAATATTATTATTTTTTATCTACATTGAGACGTCCTGATTTTAACATGAAGTGTTGGTATTTTCATTGAATTTTAAATATTTCCTTTTTTTTTTTTGGAAAATATAAATTGCATTGAGAATACAAATACATTTTTGTCTAACATCATTTCAGAATCTGTGTAGCCTAGAGATATGTGAACTAAGCTGTTTTCGGAAGAGTTTTTTTTGTACTCCAGTTTTTTATGTGCCAATACAAATTCAAATTCAAATAATCTTTATTCAAATAGTCAATAATTTACATAGTAGTGATTTGATGGTGGTAACTACATACGTAATCTTAAAACTAAAGCTATGAGGGTTCCAAACGGGTCTAAGAAGAAGCCCACAAACAAACTTAGCCGTTTTTTTGTCATCACCATCTCACATAATCAATAATAAATTAATATAATATATAATAGGTATCTTAATCCGAGTTATTATTGTTGATGTTGAAAAAAAAACCATTTAAATACTTTTTTAAGTGTACCTTCCGTACACGTTAAGATGAAAGTAGGTTGTATTTTTATTTAGTGACATTTAGAAAGAGTTGTACGACATAATTATATGCACCATTGACATGTATATTAGTGAGTGAGGACCAGGCGGCGCGGCGGATGACATGTGAAAATGTCACTACAATCTTATTCGGTAAAGGTAAAGGTTGTATGGAGGAGATCGCTTTAAGCGATAAGACCGCCTTTGCGCATTATGTTTGTTATCTATTTTTATTTTTTTTATTTGTTTTAGAATCTAAGTTTTGTAACGTGCAATAAGGACTTTATCTATCTATCTATCGTATTTATTACATACACGTTGTTGCTCACGACTTCACCGTTTTTCTATTCGTTTTAATCTAAAATCGATTGAACTATGTCAGAATTTCGCCAAAGTATGATTAGCTCCGACGCCGTGAAAATTAACAAAGGACTATTTTTAACACTGCGGGAACGTTTCTCGGTTTTTGTACGGAAAATAAGTATTCTTAATCCAACTCAAGAATGCTTTCATATCATATATGAATCATAAATATCATCACGGTCTATACCGAATACGAATAAATAATAATCCTTTATTTACCAATGTACCTATATGAAATATGGACAAAAATGGGCTACATTTTAGGTAGGTAGGTAACTATCATCATCATGATCAACCCATCGCCGGCTCACTACAGAGCACGGGTCTCCTCTCAATATGAGAAGGGTTAGGCCATAGTTCACCACGCTGGCCATGTGCGGATTGGCAGACTTCACACGCGTTTGAGAGCATTATGGAGAACTCTCAGGCGCGCAGGTTTCCTCACGATGTTTTCCTTCACCGTTGAAGCATGTGATATTATAATTGTTTAAAAACGCACATAACTCTGAAAAGTTAGAGGTGCGTGCCCGGATTCAACCTCTGATTAGGAGGCTGACGCCCTAACCACTAGGCTAACACAGCTCAATATTATTATTAAGTTTTAAAGAAACATTTAATATTAAAATAAACGTCGGGTTAAATAAATATTTAATCAATATTAATATTAATTAATACGCAGGTGGAAGTTTGATGAAATTTCAAAGGTTATTAGTAGAAATCTAACAGGTTAACAGATAATAGGCAGTTTTATTTGCGTGACCTTGAATGACCACTTAATATTCGACAGGTACACCTGATATGGAAACACCTTTCCAATTTAGGACATTCGTATCGTCAGCTTTTCGGCGTTATTTTTTTTTTTATTATTTGGCATCTCCAAATTAAAAAAAAACCAGCCGTCCGTACTCTGTACATATCCCACTCGCTAACGGCAATTATCATGAACGTCGTTACCAATTTGAGTGATTTGTATCTTATCTTAAAATGAAAAGAAGCTTTTATTTAACTTCTAGTTGTAAACGGCCTGTTAATAAGAAAAAAAAATACATTTTAGTTGAAAGTGTTATTTTAATTTTTGTCTATGACATTTTTACAAATGTATTAAAAGTTACAAAAATATTGTTTTTTTTTTCTCGTTTTATGGCTTTACACAGATTAGCCAATGTAAAGTTTATTGAAATATTGTTTACATGTTCAAACAGTAATAAAAAAGTTACTACAGTTATAAATATTATCTGTAACATCATCATGTCAAAGTCTTTAAGTTTTTCGTAGCGATCGACCCGTTCTCTTCCTTTAATGTAAAATCCACCATTGCAATTTAACAATAATTAACAATACAAGTTAACCCTTGACGGCTATCTCACCTGGTGGTAAGTGATGATGCAGTCTAGGATGGTAGCGGGCTAGCCTGTTAGGGGTATGGTAAACCCACACTCCTAATTGGTTTCTACGCGACACCGTGCCGGAACGCTAAATCGCTTTGAGACACGTCTTTATCGGTAGGGTGGTAACTAGCCACGTCCGAAGTCTTCCATCAAACCAGACTTGAGCCGGGAATCGAACCCAGGATCTCCAACTTTGTATTATGACAGCTCACGTATTGCGCCACCGAGGCCGTCGATAGCCCTTAATAGTATCTAAGTATGCCATAATGCAAGAAGCCACAGAAAAAAAACCCACCCATTTGGTAAATTCAATAAATAATTTAGTACGCCATAAAGAACAATTCGAAATTCAAACGGCGGGACGTCAATCGCGGATTTAATTTGATTGGACAAGCTCCCCCGGGATGAGCCGAGGATGCCCGAAATAGGGGAAATCAGGGAAAATAAAACTTTTATTGCATCACACGTGTTTTAGGGCCAGTCCAACTTGCGCTACCTCGCCCCCCCCCGGCTGTGGGGAGGCGCGGAATATTGACGTGGTTTCAGGAGATTCCGCGGGCCAAGTCACGCTGGTTATTGTTGTAGGGGACGTATGGTAACCAATCATGAGTCGATGTCGCATTGATTGGCATGGGGCGATTTGGCAATGCGCTTTGTATGGGGGTGAGTTTATTTTTCGGTGCGGGATGTGGGTGGGTCTCCGAAGTAGGTAACGATTGATTTGATTGTGCGGCTTTTAGGCCGAGTTTAACCACGGCTCAACAATTGTCGTAAAACTGTGGTAGGACTAGACAAATAATTGTATGCCCCCTATAAGTCTAAAAGTATTCGAATCTGTTCGAATTCAACCAGCTTTGCTCGATTTAGTAATATCATCGACTCAATCTGGTGGGAGGCTTCGGCCGTGGCTAGTTACCACCCTACCGACTAAGACGTGTCGCAAACCGGATAAGCGTCCCAGCACGATGTCGCGTAGAAACCAATTAGGAGTGTGGGTTTACCATACTCCTAACAGGTTAACCCGCTACCATCTTAGACTGTATCATCACTTACCAACAGGTGAGACTGCCGTCAAGGGCTAACTTGTAGTGTAAAAAGAAAATCATCATCATGATGATCATGAACCTATTGCTAGCTCAGTACAGAGCACGGGTCTCCTCTGAGAAGGGTTTGCTGGCCATAGTCCACCACTGACCCTGTGCGGATTGACAGACTTCACGAGCTTTGAGAACATTATTGAGAACCGTACTTGTATGAACGGATTGAACTGTTGTTTTTTTTATATAAAAGACACTGGATTTTGAAAAAGTATTTTCAGCCATAACTCGAAGATCAGAAGTAGTTCATAGTCGATAGAAAGGATTGAGCATAATAAGCATTTAATCGATTTTAAACATATTTCTTTAATGATAATTTGACATCTCTATGGCGCAGCGATGCGCTGTCACATTTTAAAATTAGAGGACAAAAAAAATGCACTGTCTTATTTTACGGAGGTTGACTACTAAAGCAGTAAAATTTTGTTGTTGTTCCTATTTAGTTCTGTGTAATAAGCTTAACAATGAGGAAGGTTAGCAATGTCTTGCGACGTGTTGGTTGTCATCGGGAACTTTGGAAGACTGTCAAAAAGAAAAAAATTGCTTATCTGGGGCATGTGCTTAAGCATGACAGATACAGGCTCCTGCAATTCATAATGATGGGCAAAGTAGCGGGAAAGAGGCGCATCGGTCGCAAGAGGAAGACTTGGTTACGAAACATCAGGGAGTGGACTGGGATCGCGAGTGCCGCCCAGCTTTTCAGCCTCACGAGAGACAAGGCAAAATATGCCATTCTGACCGCCAACCTTCACTAGTTGGAGAGGCACCTAAAGAAGAAGAAAGCTTACAGGCAAACAGTGTTACTCTCTCGTTTATAAAAGAAGTATGGATTCTGTAGTATAGCCTAGTGGTAAGCGGTGATAGCCTAGTGGTTAGGGCGTCAGCCTCCTAATCAGAGGTCGGCGGTTCGAATCCGGGCACGCACTTCTAACTTTTCGGAGCTATGTGCGTTTTTTAAACAATTAAAATATCACTTGCTTCAACGGTGAAGGAAAACATCGTGAGGAAACCTGCATACCTGAGAGTTCTCCATAATGTTCTCAAAGGCGTGTGAAGTCTGCCAATCCGCACATGGCCAGCGTGGTGGACTATGGCCAAACCCATCTCATATTGAGAGGAGACCCGTGCTCTGTAGTGAGCCGGTTATGGGTTGATCATGATGATGATGGATTCTGTTGCGATCTTTGTGAATTCGGGTGCCGGCTACCGTTCTCAGGAAACCCTTAGGTCAGAACATTTGCATACAGGGACGTGGGAAAGATCGCTCCACGGTACACCACAATACATTTAATTCTTATTAACCTCTCAAGTTGTTTAATATATTCATTTATTCCAAATGCTAATTTTCTACGCATGTCTACGCATGATGGAATGTTGTGCAAGATTTTTTTCTAATGTCGCATTATATTATCTAGCTAACAATTACACGTGGCGTCGTCCGCACGGATTTCTGATTTTCCTTTTACCGCGTTATTGAGTGATTTAGACCATTTTCTTATGGAACTTATGTTAAAGTTTAATCGAAATCGCTTATTTCTGTATGGTAAAAATGGCCATTTTATCATATTATCACCACGTTCAGTCTACAGTTTAATAGTTTAAGTTTAGAATTAAAAACCCTACTATTCGACCCTAACCGTATTAGACCAGACCCTGTTATTCGTAGTTGAACGTACTAAAGGCTAGACCAATAAAGTCCACTATGCCTGCTTTTGGGATAATCAATTCTTCAAGTTATTTCGAAAACATTTTTATTTACTCGCATAGGAATCGATAGATAGTTATTGATATGTGTTAATGTATATATAATAGTCTATGTATAATAGTGTTTGACGAACTCCGTGGCGCAGCGCGCGCGCTGTTGCATTATAAAGTTGGAGGTCCTGGGTTCGATTCCCGGCTCGAGTCTGGTCTGGTGGGAGGCTGCGGCCGTGGCTAGTTACCACCCTACCGACAAAGGCGTGTCGCCAAGCGATTTAGCGTTCCGGCACGATGTCGTGTAGAAACCAATTAGGAGTATGGCTTTACCATACCCCTAACAGGTTAGCCCGCTACCATCTTAGACTGCATCATCACTTACCATCAGGTAAGTTTGCCGTCAAGAGCAAACTTGTAGTGGGTAAAAAAAAAATGTAAGTGACTATTTTTACCACACGGTGACGTCCGCGTGAAATTGGAGAAAGAAAATAAAACATCTATAACTAATGTTATTCAAGAATAAAAGTAAGATTTGGTTACTTGTACTTGTTGAATTGTGGAACCAGCTTCCATCTTCTGTGTTCCCTAATGGTTATAATATGGGGATCTTTAAAGGGCGGATTAACAAATTGCTCAAGGGCCAGCAACGCATTGGCGGTTCCTCTGGTACTGTAAATGTTCATGGGCGGCGGTAATCACTTACCATCAGGTGACCGCCTGTTCGTTTGCTCGCTATGTTTATAAAAAAAAAACTTATTTCTTTAACTTATTCACTGACTGCTTATATGATGTTGGTTACTCAAAATAATATTTAAATGATATAATAGTTTTTCTATTTCCTTCTTTCTAATTTATATTTCATTTTATAAATACCTAGATAGCTATCATAATATTATATTACTAATATATTATATTTAGTTATTACATAACTAGTTATTATACAACCGTGGGGATTCCTCCAAAGAACAGCCGCTGGCGTTTCACAATTTAATGGTTTTGTCAGAATCATAAATTGAGAGATGTCATAAATACGAGATTTCGAAAGTTATAGAATACCTTTGTGTGGTGGCATTATACCTAATATTACTATGTAATGCCCGCAACTTTGTTCATGTGAAATAAAATAAAAAAAATACCAATTTTTATTTTAAAAATAAAAAAAAATTACCAATTTTTATTTTATTTATTTTAAACAACTTATTTGCACAATATAAGGACAAAAAAAAAGTAGAAAAAAATGCATTACCTTAAAGCAAAAGGCGACCTTATCACTAAAAGCGATCTCTTCCAGGCCATCTTTTGGAAAGATGCCGACAGATATAGATAAATAAGGCAGGAAATCGCAACACTTAATTATGTATGTAACATACTTATAATTACATACTATTAAAAAATAAATTAAATTGACAGAATGCTTCATTGTAATTTTGTACTTTTAATTTTCGTCGTTTCTGAATTACAATTAACTAAATATTATAAGGGTTAACAAACCCTTATAATATTTATTTTATCTATTTACAAAGTAGGTTACGCTGGTTACTAAGGGCGCGGTTTCTGTCAACTGTCAAAGCTGCCAAATAAGTAAATATTACATTTTCCCCTAAAAGAAAACAAAAGATTATTATTATTTTCTTTGACTTTAATTTAACAAAATTTCTTATTTTTTTTCTAAAAGTTATGGCACTGTTACTTGCTTTTTTTTAGATATAATGTAAACTTTTCTTTAAAAAATATATGAATCTCATGTCATAAGAAACAAAAAGCTTGATCAAACGTTTTAACGAACGTGCCAATATGTCACTCAAGGCTGGTACTGCATTCTTTTAAATAGCCGAAAATCTTTTTTTTTAATCACCACAAGTTAGCCCTTGATGGCTAACTCACCTGGTGGTAAGTGATGATGCGGTCTAAGATGGTAGCGGGCTTACCTGATAGGGGTATGGTAAACCCATACTCTTAATTGCTTTCTACACGACATCGTGCCGGAACGTTAAATCGCTTGGCGACACGTCTTTGTCGGTAGGATGGTAACTAGCCATGTCGAGCCGGGAATCGAACCCAGGGCCTCTCCAACTTTTAAATGCAACAGCGCACGCTGTGTCACGGAGGTCGTCAAAAATATCGAACTACTGTCTAATTGATTCATAGTCAAACACGCTAACTAACCGATGACCGATGACTTATATATATGTAACATACACAGGATTATACAAAATCTCTTTATCTATGTTTATTTGCGTGCGCGCACGTTTTTGTCGCTTCAAATACAGAGAGAGATACATTATTATATGTTTAGCATTAGTAATGAGCGGCAAAAAATCCATCTGTGATCATTAGCAAGTCGCAGTTTTTTTTAAGCTTATTATTGTCTAATTATACTGCATAAGTACTATTTAATAACGCCAGCGCGATCTTAAGAACGCCAGCTATGTGAAATTTCATATCTTAAAGAGCATTATAGATGGATATCTGCTAATTGTAAGCGAACACTGGTAGCTTCGACGTTGAATGTATTTTTATAAAAGTAGTGTAGTTATCACCATCGAATCACTACTATGTAAATTATTGACGCGTCAAAAGCGCCTTATAAAGGACTATTTGAATAAAGATTATTTGAATTTGAATTTGATCACGAAATCTCAGCAAGAAATTGTCAGCTAATACTAATACCCAAGTAGGGTTGAAGTCATATGGGTGGCCGATCGCTAAAAATATGCCAAATTAAAAATTTGATTAAATATTAGAGGTTGAGTGAACTCATAAATATCTTTAGGGAAAATAGGCCGTGTAGCAAGGATGACAATTATCTGTGGACCTCGAGACTGACTTCATTGTCAGGCACTTCATGTAACAACAAATTAATTTGCATGGTCGGGCAACTTATTACATCATCATCATGTTCAACACATTACTGGCTCACTACAGAGCGCGGGTCTCCTCTCAATATGAGAAGGGTTTAGCCATAGTCCACCACGCTGGCCATGTGCGGATTGGCAGACTTCATACGCCTTTGAGAATATTATAAACTCTCAGGCGTGCAGGTTTCCTCAAGATGTTTTCCTTCACCGTTGAAGCAAGTGATATTTTAATTGCTTAAAAACTAACTTCATAGATAATTATAATTTATTATGGACTATGTGCCACATAACAAGAAACACAGCTAAGTTTGTTATAGATCTGGGCGCGTTTCGAACCCTCTTAGGTTTAATTTCAAGTATTTATCACTATCACCTCACGATTTAAAATATATATGAACGTTTCATAGATACATGTAATAGGTTTACATGAGAAAGCTATTTTATTTATACAACTTTATTGCATACAAAAGAAAGGAAAAGAAAAATAAAAAATACATAATATAAAAGCAAAAGCTGACCTTATCACTAAAAGCGATCTCTTCCAGGCCACCTTTTTGTAAGAAGCTATTTTAGCTATTTTAGAAATTGAATAAAAAAAAACAAAAATCGCTGGCAAGACCTGGGCCAACCTAGCCGAAGATCGAAACAGATGGGTTGGTTTAGGGCCCTCGGTTTATCACGACTTCAAAAGTTTGATTTATTTCTAGTGCATACCCATTAACTGAATAGCAAAATATGAAAGGCCTTTTTTTATTTTACTTTAAGGAATAGTTGTAACCGAAGGTAGCTTTGACGCATTGACGCAAACGGGCGTGTCATCACGTTATGAACGTTTGTAATTAAAACTTATACATCTGTTTTGAAAAATGGTACGGCGTACCGGTGCATTTTGGAAGTGATATGAAACGTTTTAAATTGGACGGATGTGGTCTTGCGATCATTGTATAATAATAATTATAGATAAACCTTTATTTAGACCTGTTTTTTTATGTTATAAAACAAAATATTAAAATAATTGAGTTCACTTTGCGAAAAGCATTCTATATACATTTTATTGTAGTCTGTATGCGCTGTTTTGGCAAATACCTCCTCTAATTTTTTCCAAAATTTTCTCTTTGTGGCTGATTATCGAAATTATAAAAAAATAATAATCAATCAATAGTCAAAATTTATGCGTTACCCTTACATATTATGTCGTCGACCCATCTACGCGAATTTGGCAAGCACATAAATCAGCGCCATCTATTAGAACACTCGTGAACTACTACGGACCACGAATTCGGTACGCCGACATGACATCCTTGCAAACCCTTAGCCAAGACGGCACGCCTCAGTATTTTTCAGGGCTAAAACTCCAATTACCTACCATCGGTCATGGACTATACTTTCGCCTTTGACCAGATGCTTGACGTCCACTTTTGATATTGATGGGTACGGATGATGATTCACCCGTATTCAATTTTATAATATATACTAAACTAAGCCGACAATATAATTAGTTATCAGACTACACATTACGTACATATGTTTAAATTTGCAGTCTTTAATTAAAAAAAGAGATGACACAATTTATTTCAAAACATTTCTCGATCGTCTTCTATTGGAGTCTGCTTTACTTTAAAATAATATTGTAATGATATAAATTATATTATTTAACTTAGTGATTTATACTTCTTAAAATTAGATATGTCTATCAATAAGTTCAAAGTTTTTATAAAACGAAAGCTTATAGAAAAAAACATATTACGATTTTAAGGATTACATAAACGATAAAAAAAGCTTGGGTGTGAATTACTCTATCTCCATAGGTACTATAATTTATTATTGATTATGTAAGATGGTGATAACAAAAAAAAACCTGGCTAAGTTTGATGTGGGCTTCTTCTAAGACCAGGGCGCGTTTGGAACCCACATAGCTTTAGTTTTAAGTTTACGAATGTAGTTATCAACATCAAATCACTACTATGTAAATTATTGATGCGTTAAAAGCGCCTTTTAAAAGACTATTTGAATAAAGATTATATGAATTTGTTACCCAAACTATAATCGAATCTTCTTGTATACACCATAAAGTTCAGCCTATCAAGATCAATCATATATTATTAAATCATAGTTTCATATATATCGATAGTCGCATAGTGTTTTTTAATCGTCAGCAAAAAGCAGTTTTAAAAAGTCCTATTTGGTATTATTTTATAAAGGATTAATCGAAAAAAAAAAATGATTCGCGACGATAGCAAATTCATTTTATGTTACAGTGTGAGTTAGTGATAACCTCCAAAAACAAATATGACGGTAGACATATTTGTTTTTTTTTTTATTCACCACAAGTTAGCCCTTGACTGCATCTGATGGCAAGTGATGATGCAGTCTAAGATGGTAGCGGGCTAACCTGTTAGGGGTATGGTAAACTCATACTCCTAATCGGCTTCTACACGACATCGTGCCGGAACGCTAAATCGCTTGGCGACACGTCTTTGACGGTAGGGTGGTAACTAGCCACGGCCAAGTAAGTAGTGTAAGTTTTTTAAAAGGTTTACGAATTTAGTCATACCGACTTCACAAAAAACATAAATAAAATGTATTAACGCTTCAAATATAGCGTGGCATTGTCTGGTAAAGGAATCTATGATTTTATTGGTTCATATAGTTATCTGCAAAATGCAAATAGGTTTTTTGCAAGAGCTCCACGGTTTTTTGTTCATCGCAAACACTGTATGAAATAATAACAAAACAATATCACAGCTTCCTACCGGCAGATGGTCTTGAAACAAAAGTGAACGGAGACTTTTTTTGCTTTAAAAAAAATTAATGACAATTATTTTGTATGATTGCAAAAAACTTTACCCTACATAGTTTTTTACTAGTGGACTTAGAGTGCCTAGAAAAAATGAATGGGATCGAATTAACGGTGTAATATGCAAATAAGGCGAGAGAATCCGTGCACGAGAAATGGTTTTGAAATCAGTGGGGTGACAGGGTCTTTATTAAAATTATACATGCGAAAGTTCGTTTGGCCCTTTGATCATGTAGGAACAGAGCAATGCATTCCCCTGATTGTTGGCACAAAGGTAGTTTATGGACCGGTGAGTCAAACTGTGATAGCCTAGTGGTTAGGACGTCCGCCTCCTAATCAGAAGTCGGCGGTTTGAACCCGGGCACGCACCTTTTCAGAGTTATGTGCGTTTTTAAGTAATTTATCACGTGCTTTAACGGTGAAGGAAAACATCGTGAGGAAACCTGCACGTCTGAGAGTTCTCCATAATGTTCTCAAAGCTTTGGCTTTTACCCGCGGATTCGCCCGCATTGAAGCCATTAAACAAGTATAACAATACTAGTTGGTGCACGCGACTTCGCAGGATTATTATTTCGAGTATCTGATATTAGCGTGGCGTAGAAAAGTACTAAGGACATTAAAATTGCCATGCAAATGGTTGATTTTTTCCTACATACTTGACACTTATCGTCATATTTTAGGCAATTCACACAATGTCTTCATAAATTGAAGCCTATGTGTTATTCTGATATATAAGCTATATTACTGTAAGGTTTCATAAAAATCCATTCATTAGTTTTTACGTGAAAGAGTAACAAACATCCATCCATCCATCTATCCATAATTACAAACTTTTTTTTTATCCACTACAAGTTAGCCCTTGACGGCAATCTCACCTGATGGTAAGTGACGATGCAGTCAAGATGGTAGCAGGCTAACCTGTTAGGGGTTTGCAAAACCCATACTCCTAATTGGTTTCTACACGACATCGTGCCGGAACGCTAAATCGCTTGGCGACACGTCTTTGTCGGTAGGGTGGTAACTAGCCACGGCCGCAGCCTCCCACCAGACCAGACTCGAGCCGGGAATCGAACCCAGGACCTCCAACTATATAAAGAGACAGCGCGCGCACTGCACCACGGAGGTTGTCAAAAGTCGAAAAAGTCGAAAATCAATATGATAACTATATTTTAACAAACCCCATTTTTTTTATCTTTCTGTAAAGTTTTCATTTTAAATTAAAGCTTTTGGTTTTCCGAAATTATTAAATTAAGTAAATAATGAAGAAACAAAGCTCTGTATGACCAAACTCAAAAGCATGCCTTGACTTTGGTCCTTCACTAAAAAACCATGCCTGAACTATGGCTTCGACATGGGGTATCAATAGTTTAAAACAACGATAGCATACATTTTAAAGAGAACAATGCTTTATTCATGGTCTACATGTGGCCGAGTCGATTCGAACTTTAGCGGTCGTTATGCAAAAGGCTTTTTTTTTTACACACTACAAGTTAGCCCTTGACGGCTATCTCACCTGGTGGTAAGTGATGATGCAGTCTAAGATGGAAACGGGCTAACCTGATAGGGGTATGGTAAAACCACACCCTAATTGGTTTCTACGCGACATCGTGCCGGAACGCTTAATCGCTTGGCGACACGTCTTTGTCAGTAGGGTGGTAACTAGCCACGGCCGAGGCCTCCCACCAGACCAGAATCGAGCCGGGAATCGAACCCAGGACCTCCAAATTATAATGCGACAGCGCGCGCACTGCGCCACGGAGGTCGTCAAGCTTTCTTATTATTCGGTATATTATGCTTTATTATGACTGATTAAAAATCCCGTTACTCGTAGTTATGGGTGTCAAACTCGCAGGCGGACATTTTGAGCGGCTTTCGGCCAGGCGTCTGAGATTCCGCAAAAACTCACAAGGAAAATGTCTCAAATGCCGTCACTGACTCATGTCGGGTTTCTCGGGTCGTTTAATTAGATTAAACGGTGCCGCGCGTATGTTTCCATTGGCATCATCACTACCTACAGATTGACCCGCTCAGGGCTTGCTTTGAAATGTCTTATTTTTTTTTATCACCACGTCTTTGTGAAAGACGTGTCAAGAGATTTAGCGTTTCGACTCGATGTCGCGTAGAAACAAGTTAGGAGTATGGGTTTAATAGAACAGCGCGCTGCCATCCAAGGAAACCAGCTGATGCTGAGCGGGTTACCTTTGTTTGGTCATCATTTGTGTATGTATGATTTATATAGTATGGCAAATTATGTACTTATGCATGCAAAACTGTATGGCTAAAGAAAAAACTTTTTCTTTCTTTCTTTCTTCTTAGACTGCATCATCAATTGCCGTTAACTCCCCCGACCTAAGCGCTCCTCTTTCGGAGAGGACCTTCATGACTCTGACGATCAGATGACTACTGACAACATACTCGTACCACCTACAACACAATCATACGCTACACACCGTCTTCGCCGACGAAGACGAGGTCCCCGCTATCATACGTCATTCGGACTCCATCCACGGTCTGGGAGACGTACGAACTACTTACCGTCCGACCCCCCCGTTATCCCAAACGTCGCCTAAGCCGAGGTTCGGCCACAAAGGAGTCGCCCTTAGGCAGACGTTCCTTTAGTTTCTTCGAGTACTAGGTAAGCTCAAAGCTCAAAAGAGCTCAAAATAACTTCTGGCAGAGCTTCTTTCCAAAGCTCGCCAAACAGCCCGGTTACGCTGTGGTAACCAATAAGGTTAGTACAGCTAGTAGACAGTCCGAAAAAAAAAACTTGCCGTTAGGTGGGATTGTCGTCAAGGGCTAACTTGTAGTATAAAAAAATCTTAATTGGTTTTCACGCCTCATTGTGCCGGAACGCTAAATCGCTTGGCAACACGACTTTGTCGGTAGGGTGGTAACTAGCCACGGCCGAAGCTTCCCACCCGACCAGACTCAAGCCAGTTACGCGTAGCACCACGGAAGTGGGCCAGCAGTGGGACGTTATAGGTGTTAATTGTAATTTTCTCAATTCGTGATCAACCCATTGCCGGCTCACTACAGAGCACGTGTCTCCTCTCAATATGAGAAGGGTTTGGCCATAGTCCACCACGCTGGCCATGTGCGGATTGGCAGACTTCACACGCCTTTGAGAACATTATGGATAACTCTCAGGCGTGCAGGTTTCCTCACGATGTTTTCCTTCACCGTTGAAGCAAATGATATTTTAATTTTTAAAAACGCGCATAACTCCGAAAAGTTAGAGGCGCACCTCTAACTTCGGATTCGAACCGCTGACCTCTGATTAGGAGGCTGACGCCCTAACCACTAGGCTATCACCGCTTCATTCTCTCAATTACCTTAAAACAATAGCTTCATACATCAAATTGAACGAAATTCCAAGTAGGAACTAGTGCAACATTAGGAATCCACATTCGTGGTAAAATGACTATGGAGCATTACCTCATTGTGTTAATTGTGCACTTGTCGACTCGCACGCCACTAGAATTGTGTTCCGCAGAACTTTGACTCATATTACCGAGGTTATACTTTAGTAATATGCAGTTTATACGCTTCTCCCGAACAATTTCCTGGCAATATCTCCACATCATTTCCAAGCCTTTTACTTTATAACGCTTGCTTCAATGGTGAAGGAAAACATCGTGAGGAAACCTGCACGCCTGAGAGTTCACCATAATGTTCTCAAAGGCGTGTGAAGTTTCCGTACATGGCCAGCGTGGGGGACTATGGCCAAACCCTTATCATACTGAGAGGAGACCCGTACTCTGTAGTGAGCCGGCAATGGGCTGATCATGATGATGATTTGTATAACTTTACTATCGAATTTGAAGTTCTGTAGTCATAGTGTAAGGTGGTAATAAATATATCTGTATCACAAACGGGAAGTTAATTAAGTTTTATCTATTTGTTTATCCACTACAAGTTAGCCCTTGACGGCAATCTCACCTGGTGTAAATGATGATGCAGTCTAAGATGGTAGCGGGCTAACCTGTTAGGAGTATGGTAAACTCATACACGTAATTGTTTCTACGCAACATCGTGTCGGAAAGCTAAACCGTTTTGCGACACGTGTTTGTCGGGTGGTAACTAGCCACGGCCGAAGTCTCCCACCCGACAAGACTCGACCATGACCTCCAATTTTAAAATGTGACAGCGAACGCGCTGCGCCGCGGAGGTCGTCAAAAAATTATGACTTGAACAACGCACGGGATGTTGACGTCTCTTTAACCATGAAAATTTGGCTCAACAACGCAACCCGCATGGCCGGGCCGGCGCGCACTGGCGGGCCATTGTTTCACTTCTTCACAAGCGTCCCCAGAAACAATAGCTTAATTGTTATCGGGCGCCCCGCCAAGTGTTCTCCGCATCCATTCTTTTATGTAAATTCTCGTACCGATTCACCATTTAAAGCGTGATTCATGCGGGCGGCGCGGCCTGCACGTGTGCGGTGGCCTTATTATTTTCCGCGCCACATTGGGGGCAGATTTTTAGGTCGAGCCGTTAATTAATAAAAGTATGAAAACAAAGGAATCATATAATGATGGCAGTCGACAGCATGTGCGATGCAATAACGACAAGTTCACGAGTGCGTTCATAACTTTATATATTCGTATAGTGACTCGAGCATTGTAAAGGTTGGGTTAATAAATATTTTTTTTAATTCTGTCAGTGTATGCATTTAACCCAATGGAAACGTGGTCGATATTAATGATGACAATAAAGATCGCCTTTCCCCGACACACACATAAAATATATATATATATATATATATATATATATATATATATATATATATATATATATATAGACATCGTCCTTATATAGACTAAAACTCGTAACATAACGGCATAATCAATCAAGCAATCAATCAATAATGAAATTTAAAAGGCAGTTTTGATGACTACATTCGTAAACTTAACATTTTACATATTGTTACACCATCTCACATCTATCTTATTAGAACAATATTTTATATCTAAAAAAAAACCAAGTTACTAAGTAGGAATGTTAAACAAAAATTAGAGTTGTATTTATCCGATATTAATTATAAATCTAATATTAAATTTTCAGATAGAGGATTGAGTTTAGTAATGCTACCCTTTTATAATTTTCCATTGGACAAAAATCCTAGCAGAAGTTAGACTAAAACAAGATACAATACAATTGTCAAAAATTTGGTTATCCTATTCAACTGTAGTGGAATACCTTCGTAATGCTATCAAGCGGGAAAAATATCTAAAGTTTTGGAGGACCTAGTTGTAACATATTTACCTCACTAAATACTCAACTCTGGTCTGTTGGGAGGCTCCGCTAGCGGCTAGATACCACCCTACTGGCAAAGACACACCACCAAGCGATTAAGAGTCCAATACACTGAAAATAATACAATTGTCTAACAAGAGAGAATTTCACTTGTTTGAGTATTTCGTCTGATTCCAATAAGACTAATTAACGAGGCAAAATCGATTTAAACATGCCTAGTGAAAATAATGAAATAAACATTTCGAAATACCTTAAGATTAATGAATTTGAGTTTTAAAATAATTTGTTTTTTATCTCTACAAGTACGGCCTTTTCGGCAATCTCACCTGATGGTAAGTGATGATGCAATCTAAGATGGTAGCGGGCTAACCTGTTAGGGGTATGGTAAACCCACACTCCTATTTGGTTTCTACGCGACATCGTGCGGAACGCTAAATCGCTTAGCGACACGTCTTTGTCGGTACGGTGCTAACTAGCCACGGACGAAGCCTCCCACCCGACAATACTCGCGCCAGGAATCGAACCCAGGCCCTCCAATTTTATAATGCGACAGCGCACGCACTGCGCCATGGAGGTCGTCAATAACTAGGCAGATACATTTCAATATTTTATGACGTTACTGTTTCGCTACTCGAAAGCAACCCCACGATTGCCAGTTTTATTTTTCGGACTGACTATTAGCAGCATAACTGGGCTGTTTGGCGAGCTTTGGAAAGAAGCTCTGCCAGAAGAAATGTTGAGCCCTAGATCTCGAAGAAACTAAGGGAACGTCTGCCTAAGGGCGCCTCCTGTGAGGCCGAACCTAGGCTTAGGCGACATTTGGGATAACGGGGGCGTCAGACGGTGAGTGGTCCGTACGTCTCCGAGGCCGTGGATGGAGCCCACGTCCGGAAGACGTAAGATAGCGGGGACCTCGTCTTCGCCGGCGAAGACGGTGTGTATCGTATGATTGTGTGATAGGTGGTACGAGTATGTTGTCAGTAGTTATCTGATCAGGGTCGTGAAGGATATGTTTTGGTCTCCTCTTTCGGAGAGGAGCGCTTAGGTCGAGGGAGTAAAAAGAAGCCGAAGAAGAGAGGGTTGGGCTGTCGGATTGAGATTGCCAGTGCGTAAATCTTATAGTAAGGTTACAGAGCACGCCATTTTTTTTTTTTTCGGACTGTCTATTAGCTGTACAAACCCTATTGGTTGCCACAGCGTAACCGGGCTGTTTGGCGAGCTTTGGAAAGAAGCTCTGCCAGAAGAAATTTATTAAAACGATGGCCAGGTACGTGAATATTGTAAACCTCGTTCCCACACGGTGATAAAACTCGAAATATACTAAATACCTACTCACAGTACGTGTGTAATAAAAAGCCGTTAGATCTATTTCTATTTCGGTGTGACGATATAAAAGTTTTATTGCCGGCGGGACTTTAAACACATCGTATCCAGCTATCGTCACCAGATTGGTTGTAAAGCGGTACCCACTTTAATGGGAGCTGCGATAAAATACTGATTTCATGTTTAATAAACTTAATGCTAAAGGATAAGGTTGCTCGGTTTTCTAATAAGGCGGTTTCTAAGGAGTAAGGGTAAAGCACTGCCTTTAATTATAGCGTTGTCTATTACTTATTTTTAATAGCTGTTTAATGGTTGTAGAACATACTGTAAGATATACGAGGGTGCTATAAAAATTTATGATTATTTTCAGTCAGTTAGTAGTCTATAGTATATAGTACTTTCAGTCAGTTGTAATCTGCCCAATATCCCTATGCCTAAAGACAAAAGTCTTCAACGCCTTCGTCTTACCGGTCATGACGTATGGAGCGGAATCCTTATGCCTAAAGACAAAAGTCTTCAACACCTTCGTCTTACCGGTTATGACGTACGGAGCAGAAACGTGGACACTTACGGTAGGCCTTGTCCACAAGTTCAAAATCGGTCAGCGTGCTACGGAGAGGTATGCTGGGTGTTTCACTGAGGGATAGAATCCGTAACGAGGACATCCGTAGGAGAACCAAAGTAACCGACATAGCCCAACGGATTAGCAAGCTGAAGTGGCAGACGGCAGGACCGTGTTTGGTGGCGCGCTCTCGGCAAGGCCTATGTCCAGCAGTGGGCATCTATGGGCTAATTGATTGAGTAGTTTCTGAATTCTGAACTTGTGTAATTCTTACCAAAAATAGCTGTACTTAACGTTTCAAAATTACCAAAATGTTTTTTTAAATTTGCTTCCTTTAATCACAGTTTGAAACTTTAAAATTTCAATTAATAAATAATAAATTTCAATAAATATAACTAAGCGAGTTTTAAATTTCACTCTTTAATAAGAGATTAATCTCTGGGTTATAGCGATCATTATCGCATGACCTAAGTACATGTTGGTAATTTGAATTTACTCTAATAAAGCCCGAAACCTTTTTTAACCCTTGTGTATCTGTAGTCCAACATATTAATTGATAGACCAAGGAGACACAAAACTCTTATAAGTACATTATGCTTTTTGTCAGTCAATAAATAACAATCTGATTACGCACTAAATAGCAAATAATTGTAGGTTTAATCTAAGAAATCCATTGAAATCTTCCCAATCTTACCACTATTATAAAGCCAAAAGTATATACAAATATCCCTCATATTTGATTATGTTAGAAAGACTGAATTAAATTTAAAACAGAGTTAGTTTATAGACCTAGGGTTGTACAACGAATAACCAAGATTTAGCCTAAAAGAAATAACGTTTGCGACTAGATTTTAGATCAGGAATTCATTTCTCATACATGTATATCTATATTTCTGCGCAAACGAACTGTCTACCTATATACGAGTATATGGTCTTCTTCTTCTTGACAGCAATCTCACCTGATGGTAAGTGATGATGCAGTCTAAGATGGTAGCGGGCTAATCTGGTAAATCCATACTACTATTTGATTTCTACGCGTCATCGTGCCGGAACGCTAAATCGCTTGGCGACTCATCTTTGTCTGTAAGGTGGTAACTAGCAACGGCCGAAGTCTCCCACCAGACCAGACTCAAGCCAAGAATCGAACCCAGGGCCTCCAACTTTATAACGCGATAGCGCACGCACTGCGCCACGGAGGTTTTCAAAAATCTCTTTAGGTATGTGTTGTTGTTCATAAATAAATATTTTCAATTCTATTTTATTCTATTCTATTCTATTCGGTTGGATTGCTTCCACGATAATATTTATTATATCCATCTCATAAACACCCTGTACAGAGTTGGAGTAGTAAAAATCAACATCTAATAAATAATATTAATATAAGCTGAATGTAACAATTTAAATACACTTAAAGTGTACCAATAAATTAAGGTTGTAAAAGTCAAGGGCTCTTAATAAACTGGCACATACTACCCTAATGAAGATGTGTACTTTGACTGGAATTGTGATTATCTGTGATTCTAATAAGAGTGTATGATTCTAATAAAACAAGTGAGTATTAATTGTATTAAACAATTAATTTAATACTTTTAGTTTTCAAATAAGATAATCCGTGTTACTGATAAGAAACCAAATATCTCTTCGCTATATAAAATGGGAGATCTTAATTTAAATTTAAATTCTAATAATCTTTTTCCAAATCGTCAGAGTTATGTGCTTTTTAAAACAATTAAAATATCACTTGCTTCAACGGTGAAGGAAAACATCGTGCGGAAACCTGCATGCCTGAGAGTTCTACATAATATTCTCAAAGGCGTGTTAAGTCTGCCGATCCGCACATGGCCAGCGTGGTGTACTATGGCCAAACCCTTCTCATATTGAGAGGAGACCCGTGCTCTGTAGTGAGCCGGTAATGGATTGATCATGATGATGATGATGATGATTTGATGGTGATAACTACATTCGTAAACTTAAAACTATGGCTACGAGGGTTTGGTCTAAGAAAAAGCCCACAACAAACTTAGCCAGGTAAATTTTCGTTTTGTTATCACCATCTCACACGCCACTTAAAATTATGTTAAGAGAGATATTATAAAAGAATTTCACTACTAGGTAATTAATTAGATTCCTTATGCTAAGCAGCTGGTAATAATTAATACATCACAAAAATAACACATCGGTTAAACTTGCTGTATAAATAACGGTCGAACGATCGAATAGTATTAGGAATTTTTATTAGTTTGTCAAACTCTGTAACAGCCAATATGAGATTTATTTTATATACATATTTAAATTAATTACCTTCACCAAAAAAGCCGCTCTGTTTAACATTTAAATATTTCGTGCAGTAATTTTTTACGATTCAAAATCTGAAGTTGACATAATGTTTTATTAATTCCTAGATTAGTTGGCCCTTGAGTGCCTCTGTCATGTGGTGGTAAGTGATGATGCAGTTTAAGACGGTAGCAGGTTAACCCGTTCCCCTCCATGCCTGTTTCACTCATATACCCACATCCTTACACACAATAAGTTAGTTATTTTTTTTGCTACAATAGAAATTCCCTAGAAATAATTTATATGGCAAAACAACGATTGCCGGGTCAGCTAGTTAAAAACAAAATACAACTTCCTTCGAAAGAGTTACTAATTTTGTGCAGCCTAAACAGTACTACAAGTTTACTTTTGCTTCAGTGCGTTACAGTCCATTTTTTTCTTGAATTTATCAATATTTTTATGGAAATACATTATATTTTCATATTTATATATATATAGATAGATAGATAGATAAAGTCTTTATTGCACATTTAAACTTAGAATCTAAAACAAAAACAAAAAAAAAGATAAACATAACGTGCAAAGGCGGTCTTATTGCTTAAAGCGATCTCTGATCCTGACAACCTATTGTGAAAGGAACCATTTACAAGGAAAGGTAATAAAAATAAGAAAAATAATAAAATAAGAACGAACTTATACACTTAACATACACTGTTATAAATATATATAAATAAATAAATAAATCATCATCATCATGATCAACCCATTACCGGCTCACTACAGAGCACGGGTCTCCTCTCAATATGAGAAGGGTTTGGCCATAGTCCACCACGCTGGCCATGTGCGGATCGGCAGACTTCACACACCTTTGAGAACATAACGGAGAACTCTCAGGCGTGCAGGTTTCCTCACGATGTTTTCCTTCACCGCTGAAGCAAGTGATATTTTAAATTTTTAAAAACGCACATAACTCCGAAAAGTTTAAGGTGCGTGCCCGGATTCGAACCGCCGACCTATATTGGGAGGCTGACGCCCTAACCACTAGGCTATCACAGCTTTTTTAATACTCTCACTCAGAGTCAGATGATCACTCGCCTCGATGGAAGCCAGTCGCCACGCTGGTCTAAGTTGGCAATTCATTCAGATGAGACTCTTCAGTCTACCTTGTGTAATAAATAAATCATCATCATCATGTTCAACCCATTATCGGCTCACTACAGAGCACCGTTCTCCTCTCAATATGAGAAGAGTTCGGCCATAGTCCACCACGCTGGCCATGTGCGGATTGGCAGACTTCACACGCCTTTGAGAACATTGCGGAGAACTCTCAGGCGTGCAGGTTTCCTCGCGATGTTTTCCTTCACCGCTGATGCAAGTGATATTTAAAATTTTTAAAAACGCACATAACTCCGAAAAGTTAGAGGTGCCTGCCCGGATTCGAACCGCCGACCTCTGAGGCTGACGCCCTAACCACTAGGCTATCACCGCTTCCATAAATAAATAAATTAATAGATATAAATATTGGTTATTTGATTTTGTATCCCGGGGCAATAAACGCATACGAAGTCGAGGCAGAAGTTAATAAAACACAGGCATTTTGATTGCGTGTTTATTCAAATAAATCGAGTGTAAGAGGTCAGGAGGCATGCGCGCCGGCCGTCACCATGTGACGCGGAATAGACACTGCGGGTCGTTAAAATAAATTGATGCGCTGTTTTACGAGTCCCTCGCTTATCATAACGTTTATAGTGAATTAAACAGGCGATGCACTGTGCTCCAGCACCGGTAAGACAGGCTGCGTACTCGCGAGATGAATTTAGAGCACAGGGTTCATATCACCCAACATGAGTTTTCTGGTGGACATTTTCTGGTGGGAGGCTTCGGCCGTGGCTAGTTACCACCCTACCGACAAAGACGTGTCGCCAAGCGATTTAGCGTTCCGGCACGATGTCGCGTAGAAACCAATTAGGAGTGTGGGTTTACCATACCCCTAACAGGTTAGCCCGCTACCATCCTAGACTGCATCATCACTTACCATCAGGTGAAATTGCCGTCAAGGGCTAACTTGTAGTGGATAAAAAAAAAAAAAAAGAGTACAACAACCGGGGCGCGTTTGGAACCCTCATAGCTTTAGTTTTAAGTTTACGAATGCAGTTATCACCATGAAATAACTACTATGTAAATTATTGACGAGTCAAAAGCGCCTTTTTTAAGGACTATTTGAATAAAGATTATTATGAATTTGAAATTTGAAAAATTCAATACTAGCTGACCCGGCAAACGTTGTTTTGCCATATCAATTATTTCTAGGGAATTTCTATTGTAGAAAAAAATAACTAACTTATTGTGTGTAAGGATGTGGTATATGAGTGACAGAGGATGATGATGATGATGATGACGAGATGAGTGAATGAGTGAAGAGAGTGGTATGGAGCGCTGTGAGTATAAAAATAACATAAATATTGTTTATGTTCAAAAATGTTTGCTTTACAATAAGCTTAGGGAAATTTTATTTATTTATTTGCTTTCACATCCAACAGACATGAGACCCGGTCAGGGCATTGCAAACAGTACAATTGTTATACATATTCATCATATTCTTTATAATGTTAAACAATTCAAAATAAAAAAAAAAATTAAAAATTAAAAATAATAATAATTTTAGTCGAAAAGAGTGAAAACATTCACAATAAAGACGACATTGTTCAGTTATCGAGCGCGATGACAAATGATTAAATTACTAAAATGACTATTAAAAAATAGGGGTTGGCGATAGAAGGATGAAAATTTAGGGTTATAAGTAATTTTCAATGCCACATAATACAAAAATAAAAATTATCCACAAAATTAAAAAACAAAATATCACTTAGGAATTTGAAAAATAGATAGTAGCCGATTCTCAGACTTACTGAATATGCATAAAAGATTTCATAAGAATCCGTCGAGCCATTTCGGAGGAGTATGGGAACAAACATTGTGACACGAGAATTTTATATATAAGAGATAATATAATTTACGACGACCTCGGTGGGGCAGCGTGCGCGCTGTCGCATTACAAAGTTGGAGGTCCTGGGTTCTATGCGACATCGTACCTGAAAACTGAATCTTTCAATTACACCCAGTGCATAATAAGTAAGCGTGAGAAAGAGGGAGAGAAATTATAACAATCAAGTAATTTTTCATCGATAGTTTGCATCGGTAGGATTTGAAGACCTCAGTGGCGCGTGCGCATTATACATTTTTTTTTAACCGGGCTGTTTGTTTAAGAAGAAATTTTGAGCCCTAGGGCTCAAAGAGCATTATACAGTCGGAGTCCTGTGTTCGATTTCCGGTCGAGTGTTGTCTGCGAGGCTTCGGCCGTGGCTAGTTACCACCTTACCGACAAAGACATGTCGTCAAGCGATTTAGCGTTCCGGCACGGAGCCGTGTAGAAATCAATTAGGAGTATGGGTTTACCATACCCCTAACAGGTTAGCCCGCTACCATCTTAGACTACAACATCACTTACCTTCAGGTGAGATTTAGCTGTTCAGTTTAGACAAGATATCCCTAATTGCCAATTATGTTTATGAAGAGAGAGATGCAAAATGTCTTTTTCCAAGTGTTGGTTCAATTTAACCTTAGTGGCCCACCACAGCTCGGCCGCCAGTGCCTCGCGGTCAGCGTAGAGGAACCCAAGCAGGTTAGATCAGCGATTAATTAAGATTGGTAATGGAAACCCTGATGAAAAAGAAACTGTGATAGCCTAGTGGTTAGGACGTCCGCCTCCTAATCAGAGGTCGAGGGAACGCACCTGTAATTTTTCAGAGTTATGTGCGTTGCGTGAAGGAAAACATCGTGAGGAAACTGGCATGCCTGAGAGTTCTCCCTAACGTTCTCAAAGGCGTGTGAAGTCTGCCAATCCGCACATAGCCAACATGGTGGACTATGGCCAAACCCTTCTCATATTAAGAGGAGACCCGTGCTCTGAGCCGATAATGGCTTGATCATGAAGATGATAATGAATGGAAACCCTGTTAGGGCAATTGGGTAAGTTTAAAATTGAATGAATTTAATTTAAAGCGTTGGTCGACCCCCAACAAGGTGGACAGACGACATCAAACGAGTCGCAGGGAGCCGCTGGATACAAGCGGCCCAGGACCGTGGCCATTGGAACTCCCTACAAAAGACATATGTCCAGCAGTGGACGTCTATAGGTTGAAATGATGATGATGATGAATTTAAAAAAAAAATAGTGATTATTTATAACTTTAAAACGAAATGAAATAACAAAGAATATACTGTGATAAACAATGAAAGTTTCTCGTGTGCACATGGATTAACTACAGAGCGCTTTACAGAAGATGCTTACTTGTATCACATACGTACTTATATTGAAAATAAATTGATTCACCGCATTAGCTACGTGTTGATATTACGCACGAGATTAATGGCACGGATGGGTTAACTGTTACTTACTAACTGGAGCTGGCAATCTGTGAGCGTGACCAATAAATAAGTGATGAATCAGGTCACAGTAGTATTTTGAAAGAACACAAATACTCTTATAGACACAATTACTTTCTTACAAATATAAATGCGAGAGTTTGAAGAACCCATCTAATAAATACAGCTTCTTGGCACCTCATACGAATAAATCAATCAATAAACAACATAGGATCTTAAGACAAATAATATTCGTAAGTTTTCGTCCAAACATCGTGTTTAGCTATGAGAAGTATCAGTTTCACCTTATTTTTTATATGACGCGTGCAAATAAGCCACTAGTCACCAGATCTTCAAACCGCAACAGAGCACGGGTCTCCTCTCAATATGAGAAGGGTTTGGCCATAGTCTACCACGGTGGCTATGTGCGGAATGGCAGACTTGACACGCCTTTGAGAACATTATGACGAACTCTCAGGCATGCATGTTTCCTTACAATGTTATCCTTCACCGTTGAAGCAAGTGATATTTTAATTTCAAAAAAAAAAAAGGCGTGTGAAGTCTGCTAATCCGCACATGGCCAGCGTGGTGGACTATGGCCAAACCCTTCTCATATTGAGAGGAGACCCGTGCTCTGTAGTGAGCCGGTAATGGGTTGATCGTGATGATGATGATGATGATGATGTGGTCCTGTAGACGCCATTGGTCTGTGAAAAACAACAGATAAGATAAGATAAATACTCTTTATTGCACACAAATTTTAAAGAAACAACAACACGGAACACTTAACACAATCATGAGTATGCAAAGGCGGTCTTATTGCTTTAGCAATCAACAGTTTACAAACATAAAAGAAAATGTTACTATACGATTTCGTTGCCTCTGCAAGTATAGCTAGATTTAGTCTACTTTCGTGTTTCTTGCTCGTACTAAGTAGGTACTGGCGAATAATTCTTTACGTATGCTCTACTACCTACTTGCTACTTGTGTTAAAACAACACTTGGCATTCTTGTCACACGGAGCACGTTTCTACTACCTACGAGTACTTACTGTTTGTGTGAATCGGACACTGCTTCCATAAAAATGTTGACATTTACTTCTGTAGGCGTAAAATTTACCTACTTCGGACAAGGACACGAGCGTTTCACACCTTCGAGATGCGCACAAAGAAAACTATAACGTGCCCAAGGATATTTATCTTCGATCCATCATGTACTAGATTTGCCATAAAGAATTTAGCAAACAGAAGTGTAAAATTATAGAAAACCAATGTGTCATCTCAAATGTGCCTCATTGTAGGATGGACCGTTGAATAGTAGATCAATACTGCACAATAATGTTCTCTACTAGATGGCGCCACAGTCGCTATAGATTGGTGAAAAGCCGTACATTAATTTCGGCGTCGGTGATATGTGTCCCGTTATATTATTGTCAATGCGCTCAGTCTACGTTTTTTGATTAGTTGATGTAGTTGATTTTTTTTTTCGGACTGTCTATTAGCTGTGTAACCCTATTGGTTGCCACAGCGTAACCGGGCTGTTTTTTCTTCTTGGCTTCTTTCTGAAGCTATGCCAGAAGAAATTTTGAACTGTGAGGGCTCGAAGAAACTAAGGGAACGTCGCCTAAGCCGAACCTCGGCTTAGGCGACGTTTGGGATAACGGGTGTCTGACGGAATAATAGTTTATGGAAATCTTCTACGATCCGAACCCACCGTTGACATAATATATACCACATGCGCGCCTATTACAACTGAGCCATAGTTCTTTGATGTAGTTGAGTTGAAGTTACTCAATAGCAGGATTATAAATAGTATTTATTTCCTTCCGCATCGCATTGCGGATAAGCCAATATTTGCGGTGGACTACGACCGCGATCCTTCTCATTCTGAGGGGAGATCCTGTAGTGGGCCAGTTATGGTTTGATGTTGATGATGAAGATACCTTAGCAACCTTATTGGAAATCCTAAGTAGGGACCTACTTAGAAAACTTGAGACTCTTTAAATCATCGAACCCACATCTGTTAGCAGAATATCTCCGAAATATATATGTAATATATATAGAAGCTGTGATGTGTGTGACGTCCGCCTCCTAATCAGAGGTCGGGGGTTCAAATCCGGGCATGCACCACTAAGCTATGTGCGTTTTAAAAAATTAAAATATCACTTGCTTCAACGGTGAAGGAAAACATCGTGAGGCAACCTGCACGCCTGAGAGTTCCCCGTAATGTTCTCAAAGGTCTGAAGTCTGCCAATCCGCACATGGCCAGCGTGGTGAACTATGGCCAAACCCTTCTCACATTGAGAGTAGACCCGTGCTCTGTAGTGAGCCGGTAATGGGTTGATCGATGATGATAATATATATAATATCAGTTTAGTAAGAGGCAGCAGACAGTTACGTTTCAATTATTTATTTCTAGATATACCAGATTATATCTACTTCTATTTATGTAAGAATTGTATAGAAATAAATAATGCATAGAACACTTAATCCTTTCAGTAATTATCTTTATCGTGAATTGTGTTAAATTCCTTTGCAATGCCTAAAGCGGGCTGTCATTGAAATGTCAAGTTGACTTTGACATGTGACATTTTAATGACGTCATAATTAACCCGGCATTCCTGTGGCATGGTATTGTCTTAGTTGCACAAATCATTTCATAATAACCGTAGGTATTTCCAACAACTGTTAGATATGTCTTTAAAGTTAAATGTTATATTTAGTGTATTAATGCTAAGATTATGCTTTGTTTCTAATATGATATTCAAAAATCTGGCAGGTTCATATGGCCGTTTTTCAACCACCTTTATAATATAAGGTCGCACTCGTGCTCAAAATGTTTAGGTATCATCTGACTAGGCGGTCTTGAATATCACTTGCCATCAAGTATAATTTAAGCCAAGTGCCTAGTCACATGTTTAGCGGGTTGATTATATAAATATATATGGTGATAACGAAAAAAAAACCCCGCCTAAGTTTCTTGTGGGATTCTTTTTAGACCGGGGCGCGTTTGGAACCCTCATAGCTATAGTTTTAAGTTTACGAATATATATATAATATAGTTATCACCATGAAATAACTACTATGTAAATTATTGACGCGTCAAAAGTGCCTTTTATTTGAATAAAAAAAAATTTTTTTTTTTTTTTTATATGTATTTATAAGACAAAAAATAAAAGAAAGTAATAATAATTAAGGTACCTGTCTGCGCCAGTCAGGTGCAACACGTCACATTAGCATGTCGCATGTCGATGACGCGAACCCACAAGTTCTACACGCAAATCGCTTAACGTATCTTCAGAATTTTTATATTAAATCTGCATTAAAATAGATTTTAAAGTGGATTAAATACTGTTGACACTATGAAGAAACAATCCTCCTATTTCGACAACATTACTCAAGTTTCCGTAGTGTAGCGGTTATCACGTGTGCTTCACACGCACAAGGTCCCCGGTTCGATCCCGGGCGGAAACATCGTTTTTTTACTTGTTTGTTTTTTTATTTAAGTTTTTTCATTTCACAATTTTCTAATATTTTTTATCTGTTGCGATGTCAAAACTTAACTAAACCTTTACAACATAATTGTGATAACAAACACTTTTATCAGGTTTCGTAAGATTATTTATTTCTCATTTAAATCGGACATGGAACTGTCCATAGATTGTTAGTATGTTAGTAACATTTTATCCTTAATTACTATGTTAGTATTGTTATAACATCAGATATACATCAGATTTTTGTTTTCATTTTATCCGCCCAATAGCACCTCCATACAGTGGTGCAGTATGGGGCAGACAGGCCTGGCAGCAATTACCTTCAGATTAAAAGGTCCCCTTTCTACTTTAATATGAAAAAAGTAGTCCGTTGGAGATAGCTTCAATCGATGGCTTTATAATTATTTGTTTTATTAATTTGCTTGTAAATAAATTATTTTCATTTTTCATTTTCATTCTTGCTTTAAGTTACTGATACCTAATAATAAGTATATACAACTTTGACCCTTGAAGCAGAGTGGAGGGTCAAAGCTATACATCCCAGTCTCGCGTAAATAAAAGAAGCGGTGGGATGTAATAACAGTCGTAATGTTTTTGTTGCTAATTATACCAATATTTATTTTAATAATAAGCACCTACATTAACACGGCCATACCTGTTTAAACGTATTTCCTCCGCAATATGTTTAATGTACTCAATTATGGCCGCTCTACCCTTTAGGTATATCTCTTTTTGGCGACTTAATTACCTACTCTTAAGAACGTCAGCATCTGTCGATGGCATGGTCACGACCACGGTTCAACCCGGCAATCAAGTTGCATTTTTTCATCAATATAATATTTAGTGACGTGCGCCATTTTGAAAATATCACGTTTAACAATTCCTGGCAGGATAAATATCGTCTGTCCATTTAGTGTATCCGAAACCGAAATGTAATAAGGTAATCGCTCAAAATGTGCAATGGCCTTCGTTTCAATGATTATATCAAATTACTAGGTGACGCCCGCGACGAGTGGTACGGCCGGTTTGTCATGGAACTAAGATATTTTCATAGGTTCTTTTAAGTAGCGGATGGCGACGAACAAACAAACTTAGATTCACGTTTATAATATTAAATAAGGATTGTATCGTATTATAAAAGTAAAAATTGGCTTAGTTGCCATTATTTTCGACGACTTCCATGGCGCAGTGTGTGGCGCTGTCGACTTATAAAGTTGGAGGTCCTGGGTTCGATTCCCAGCTCGAGTATAATCTGATGGGAGGCCACGGCGGTGGCTAGTTACCATCCTACCGAAATGACGTGTTGCCAAGCGATTTAGCGTTCCGGCAAGGTGTCGCGTAGAAACCAACTAGGAGTATGGGCTAACCATACCCCTAACAGCTTAGTCCGCTATCATCCTAGACGGCATCATCACTTACCACCAGGTGACGTTGGCTACCATCAAGGGCTAACTTGTAATATATATATATATATATATATATATATATATATATATATATTTCCTTTCCTGGTTCCTGGTATATGCATAACTACATCCAAAAGCTTCTATAATGTTCGCAAGAAACCTGCAGATCTCGGATCCAAATCCTACCTTTCACCGACAATAGAAGCGATTACAGCCATTAAATCCACGATAGGCCGCCGGACACGTATCAATGGCACCGGCACGATCACTCATAGGATCAGTCATAGAGGATTTGTATCTACGATGACGCCCTCACGACATCGCGGCGCAAGGGAACAACCCGTCACGACTGCTTCGATACATCACACGCACTTGTAATAAAACAAAACACCTAAAAACCTTGGTATAAACGGACTGACAACTTATTGTTCTCATCATCATCTTCATCATGATCAACCCATTCTCGGCCCACTACAGAGCATGGTCTACCCTAATTATGAGATGGGTTTGGCCATAGTCCACCGCGCTGGCCATGTGCGGATTGGCAGACTTCATACGCCTTTGAGAACGTTATGGAGAACTCTCAGGCGTGCAGGTTTCCTCACGCTTTTCCTCACGGAAGTGGCTTGAATATTGAAAGTTCAGTTTATAACACATTCCTTTTTGAAGTGAAAACTTCTTTAGCGGCGTTGAGCACTTTTTCTGTAATGGGTATAAAATCTTAAACTCGCGTCAGGACACGTGACCTGATCGAAAAAGCGTAAGACGGATGGAGAGTAGACAGCTATCCCCTCTCTACGGCGCGGCGAAAATGTATGCCTGGGCCTACTGTTTCGTTTAGGCAGCGCAGGGCGCTTGCGCGAATGTTCGTGTATGTTACAGCGTGCCACGCGCATCCATGGATAGTTCTGGTAATGATGATGGTGAAAAAGTCGTTGAAATTATGGATGAAAGTTGATTTTGTTGAAATTATGTTATAACACATCCCTTTTTTTTTTAAACTGAACCGTGATTGTCTGCTAAGCATAGCTTGAATTTTTATTCTTTAAGCTAACTTCTAAAAACCAACTAAGACTAGAATTTTCTTGAGTAATTGTTCCATTTATTTTTATATAATCATCATTAACATGTTCAACCCATTACCGGCTCACTACAGAGCACGGGTCCCACCTCAATATGAGAACGGTTTGGCCATAGTCCACCTCGCTGGCCATGTGCGGATTGGCAGACTTCACAAGCCTTTCAGAACATTATGGAAAACTCTCAGGCGTGCAGGTTTCCTCACGCTGTTTTTCTTCACTGTTATTGTTCTCCAATCTTAGTAATCCGTTGTCGATTATACCAGTAACTAAACCGTTGGCACCCAAAATAGTCTATTATCACCTCTAGTTCTTAAAGTTTTTTAGGAACTAGAGTATGTCTATGAGATATGATTGGGGATCAAAGGGAATCTACATTAAACATGAATTTAGCTTATGAATTTATTTTAGGAACATTTGAATTTCCAATTATTATATAAATGTAATGATTGGAAATTTAATTGTTCCAAAACTAAAGTCATAAGCTAAATATTTGACGTAAAGCAGATTCCCTTTGATTTATTTCCCTTTGAATTATTACATCAATGATTGGAAATTTAAAAATTCCAAATCGAGCCCCACTATACCACACGTAGAAGTCCATACAAAACTAAAAAACTTCCAGAAAAATCAATATCAGATAAACCATATAGATAGAGTAGACAACCAAAGCTTATGCAAACAGGTTTGGCAACTTCTGCGCTAGACCAACAAAGTTAAATTATAAGCAAAAAGGTTAGTCGCCATCACAGGGGACCGAAGAGCTGCCAGCTACCTCGGACAAAGAATAAGTCTAGCCATTCAAAGGGGGAACGCTGCCAGTATCTTCGGAACCTTGCCTAAAGGGACTCCTTTTAATAATATATTTTTGTTATATTATGTTTAAATATTTATTTATTTTTTAAGATTTTTAGTTGTGTAGTTCTAAGTTTTATTTTAAGTTTTATGTAAAATGTTTGATGTATAATAATTATAAGTATCTAGAGTTTTTTGAACCGCGAAACATCCAGATGAGAGGAACCACCGATGTGTGAAGTGCTGCCAATTGTTTGACAAGCAAAATACGCTGCCCACGTTCATAAACGTAAAGTTTTACTACAGCGCGTAAATAATTGAACCGTCAATATGTACATTCGATGTTTGATCAATGGTTATCGGTATCGAATGAAAAGTCTAACCCAACACTGATGGGAGATGCTAATGCGTAAATATTTCTAACGTGGCAGCGTCCATAATGTACCTACTGCGTACCTACTCGGTGTGCCGATGTTCTGTACATGGAAGTGGCTTGAGTGTAGATAGTTCAGTTCTAACACATCCTTTTTTTTTTAAACTGAACCGTGATTGTCTGCTTAGGATAGCTCGAATTTTTATGCTTTAAGCTAACTTCTAAAAACCAATTCAGACTAGAACTCACCTGAGTAATTGTTACATATGTGTTCTTTTTATATCATATCATCATCATCATCATCATGATCAACCCATTACCGGCTCACTACAGAGCATGGGTCTCCTCTCAATATGAGAAGGGTTTGGCCATAGTCCACCACGCTGGCCATGTGCGGATTGGCAGACTTCACACGCCTTTGAGAACATTATGGAGAACTCTCAGGCGTACAGGTTTCCTCACGATGTTTTCCTTCACCGTTGAAGCACGTGATATTTTAATGACAAAATAAACAAATTTCATCCTCACCACCTGGATGCCTGGTCCTCTTCCAGCACTCGCTATTCCAGGTCATTTCTGCCACGCACCTGCAAATTGTGGAACCAGTTTCCATCGTCTGTCTTAAGGGCGGATTAACAAATTGCTCAAGGGCCAGCAACGCATTGGCGGTACCTCTGGTGCTGCAAATGTTCGTGGGCGGCGGTAATCACTTACCATCAGGTGACCCGCCTGCTCGTTTGCTCGCTATGTATATAAAAAAAAAATGAAAAAAATAATAAATCATTTTTGGCCTCTATATCTGTGTGATGTAGGGTAGAGTAGAGGCAGCGACCCGCGATAGAGTCATTTCCTGAATTTGATGTCGCAATGCAACGCTGATGTCGAGTACATGCAAACTTTGGAGATTAATATTTACTATATTTATAAATAATATTTGTTCAACGCATACTTTCCTACAGGTTCTATCCCGTTAATTTTATGTCAATAATTTTGTCTCTGACCTGGGTCAGACCTACACATCGCACCCATAAGGTGACGTGAAACTACCTGACTCCATACTCTGCTCGGCTTTGTATGTGGTGCATTCGTTGTTTGGACTTATTTTGATGAATACGTTAATTATACCTACAGTGTGCCCGTGGGAAGTGGTGAGGTGCTCTGTCAGTGCCAAACTCCACTTCCGCCCTGGATCGTCTGGTACTTCCCGGAGTACTACAGGTTCCCCGAGTACACCAGGTCCCGGAGTACTACAGGTCTTCAGAGCGTCCAGTAAAACCAGCGAGATGCACATGCCGTGGTGGTTTTTATTTTCGATATACTTGGGAGCGGGGTGGCTATCCCACGTAACTTCCGTTCTGCCCAAGAGGCGGAGGTAGCTTTTCCATCACCACAATAAAAAGGGTTTGAAGAGAAAGGCTTTCAGCATGTAGTTTCCTCACGATGTTTTCCTTCAGCGTTGAAGCGCGTGATGATTTCATTGCTTACTATCCAACACTATCCTAATTGATAACATCTGGTATATTATGAGCGTAAAAGAGGTGCAGTAAGATCTGAATTACGAGCAAATGTGTTGAAAAACATCGTGAGGAAACCTGCACGCCTGAGAGTTCTCCATAATGTTCTCAAAGGCGTGCGAAGTCTGCCAATCCGTACATGGCCAGCGTGGTGGACTATGGCCAAACCCTTCTCATATTTTTTTATTTATTTATTTATCCTTTATTTGTACACCACAACAAGAAAACAAAATAAAGAAGAAGCAGGATACAAAAGGCGGCCTTATCGCTTAGTAGCGCTCTCTGCCAGGCAACCTTATATTGAGAGGAGACCCGTGCTCTGTAGTGAGCCGTGAATGGGTTGATCATGATGTGTTGAAAAATGGATTTATCTTCCGCTCTGGCTATACTAGAGCATAGCAACAGAGCAAACAAGGATGTGGTGGGGCGACGACTAATTTCGGCTGATTCTATCCTATACACCGCGGGAAACGCCGCGCGCGTTACATAACTATTAATACATTTATTTTTATATTATGTTTTTTTTTCACACACACACACACACACACACATATACACTCATTCAGTGGTTCAATAATTTTAGGAGAGTACTGCCGCCTGAAATACAGGTATATACCTAAATCAGGGGCAGTAGATTTTATTGCTCAAGTACATACATACACGCACTGTTGCACAGTGCGTATTGCCAGTGATGACTTACGAGTCTGAAACATGGTCGCTCACTATGGGCCTCATAAGAAGGCTCAGAGTCACTCAACGGGCGATGGAGAGTGCTATGCTGGGAGTATCTCTACGTGATCAAATCAGAAATGAGGAGATCCGTAGAAGAACCAGAGTTACCGACATAGCTCAGAGAATTGCGAAGTTGAAGTGGCAATGGGCGGGACACATAGCTCGGAGAACCGATGGACGTTGGGGTCCCAAGGAGCTGGAATGGCGACCCCGCACCGGTAAACGTAGCGTTGGTCGACCCCCAACTAGGTGGACAGACGACATCAGACGAGTCGCAGGGAGCCGCTGGAAGCAAGCGGCCCAAGACCGTGAGCATTGGAACTCCCTACAAAAGACTTATGTCCAGCAGTGGACGTCAATCGGTTGATAATGATGATGATGATGACATACATACATACATACATACACACATACATAATACCACGACGCGACGCGATCAGCTGCGAAGCGTTGCGACGCGACGGTAGCTTCCCCGCATTAATTTATTAGTTGTATTGTAATTGTAAGCCAAATTGTTATGTTAATATTAATATTTTTATACACTACAAGTTAGCCCTTGACGGCTATCTCACCTGGTGGTAAGTGATGATGCTGTCTAGGACGGTAGCGGGCTAACCTGTTAGGAGTATGGTAAGCCCACGCTCATGGCAAAAGATCGCGAGGCCGCTCACCAACCAGATGGGCAGACCTGAGGGTCAAATTTCACACAATTACAAGACTAGCCTCTGATAGAAGCTGGTGGAAACAATTAATCCGCACGAGGTTGCAAGGACACCAGGACCACGATCTTCAGTAATGAAGGAACGACTAGAGAGAGAGAAGCCCACGCTCCTAATTGGTTTCTACGCGACATCGTGCCGGAAAGCTAAATCGATTAGTTTCTTTTTTTTTTCGGACTGTCTATTAGCTGTACAAACCCTATTGGTTGCCACAGCGTAACCGGGCTGTTTGGCGAGCTTTGGAAAGAAGCTCTGCTAGAAGAAAGCTTGAGCCCTAGGGCTCGAAGAAACTAAGGGAACGACTGCCTAAGGCCGCCCTCTTTGAGGCCGAACCTCGGCTTAGGCGACGTTTTGGATAACGGGGGGGTCGGACGGTAAGTGGTCCGTACGTCTCCGAGGCCGTGCATGGAGCCCACGTCCGGATGACGTAAGATAGCGGGAACCTAGTCTTCGCCGGCGAAGACGGTACATCGATTAGTGACACGCCTTTGTCGATAGGGTCGTAACTAGCCACGGCCGCAGCCTCCTACCAGATCAGACTCGAGCCGGGAATCGAACCCAGGACCTCCAACATTATAATGCCACAGCGCACGCTCTACGCCATGGAGATCGTCATAGTTGTTCAAAATCAAATATTTAAAATATCTTTTATTCATGTAAGCCTATTAATGAAGAGTTCATATTAAATAATATATTTTCCATTATTTTAATTCGTGAGTGTAACTACACTTTCCATGTTATAACTAAAGCCAGAAGGGTTCTAAACGAGCCCATGTCTAAGTAGAACCCACACAAACTTAGCCGGGTTTTTTTTTTGTTATAATCCTCTCGCTTTCACGCTAAAACTAAATTTTTATTTGACGACCTCCGTGGCGCAGCGCGCGCTCTGTCGCATTATACAGTTGAAGGTCCTGGGTTCGATTCCCGGCTCGAGTCTGGTCTGGTGGGAGGCTGCGGCCCTGGCTAGTTACGACCCTATCGACAAAGGCGTGTCGCCAAGCGATTTAGCGTTCCGGCACGATGTCGTGTAGAAACCAATTAGGAGTATGGGTTTACTATACCCCTAACAGGTTAACCCGCGACCATCTTAGACTGCATCATCACATACCATCAGGTGAGATTGCCGTTAAGGGCTAACTCGTAGTGGATAAAAAAAAAACATACTACCATCAAAAAAATGGACCTAATTTCGAATACTTTTCGAGTTAAGGCTGCACAATGATACGAATTATGTTTTAACGTCCAAAATCTCTTTGTGTTCTAGGATTCATGAACCGTGGCGATTGTGCATCGTCGATTCCACGTTGCGTAAATTCGGTGATTCTAAACATACATCGTGCATTGTTAGAATTTTATGGCCACTTTGATAGTATAAGAGACGTTGCATAGAATCTGATGTCGCTTTGTGCAAGTCAGACAGCGGATTACATTTGGAGTGTGCTGAGGAACTATTTGATCTAGTTCCGACCTAATTTATTTACGATAGGATTGCGTAGCATCGTAAGAATCTGTACCCTAATAAAGTTAATGTTCTATGGATACGTACGAGGAGTTTTGCTTCGTCGTTTCTAATGCTCAGAACAAGAAACTGGAATGCTTTTCTAGCATCCCTTTTCCCACCTCTGAGTATATTCGAATCAAGACTAAAAAATAAATTCTATGCAAGAGCGATCTACTTGACGTTGCATCATTACTTAATTTCAGGTGGGATTGCAGTTAACACTATATATATAAATAAAAAGATACCCTTTAAATTTACCAATTATTTCTAACAATGCGTAATTGAAATAATCTTTAATTATCATCATGAACAACCCATTGATGGCTCATTACAGAGCACGGGTGCCCTCTCAATATGAGAAGGGTTTAGCTTACCAGACCATGTGCGGATAGCAGACTTCGTTCGCCTTTGAGAATATTATGGAGAACACTCAGGCATGCAGGTTTCCTCACTTTATTTTATAAAACGCACAAAACACCGAAAAGTTAGTGGTGCGTACCCGGGATCGAACCCCCGACTTCTGATTAAGAGGCGGACGTTCTTACCACTGACTATCGCTGCTTCTATCTTCTAGACGCTGTGGTCTTTAATCATTTAATTTAAAACTACTTGCCTTCGATCTGCATGTGGTATGATATGTATTGTGTTTCGGACAAATCAAATCTTAGTATTTTTGGGTTCCAGCAATAAAAAAGAATAAAAGGTAACCGTTCTTTTATCAATACAAATAAGACAACGTTTGTGCGCTAGTAAAGTTAATTATTCTTAGATATTTTGTAACATGGTGCATATAACAATGGCAATCAACTAAAAACAACCACATGGTATAAACAACACATATATACATATAATTCTTGTTATAGTATGTTAAATAAAAAATCAAAGTTTCAGTATAAACAGGCCCTTGGCTTAACCAACCAGAAAAATTAAAACGAGGATTTTAAGTTATTCAATTCAAGGGTCTATTACAAGGTCCTATACAAATTTGCGTTGGTCGACCCCCAACTAGGTGGACAGACGACATCAGACGAGTTGCAGGGAGCCGCTGGAAGCAAGCGGCCCAAGACCGTGAGCATTGGAACTCCCCGCAAAAGACCTATGTCCAGCAGTGGATGTCAATCGGTTGTTAATGATGATGATTATACAAATTTAGTGTTTCTCTCCTTTAAGTGATCTCTCCACCGTCTCCTCAACTATCTGTTTATCCCGATACCATCTACGTCGCTTCTAATAGATTTTATTATAATAATTGACTGCTAACAAATGAAGTTACTGACCCCATTTTTTTAACAAAAGCCTCCAAATACAAGCGGTTTTAAATTTTGGTGATGGTACTTTTAGTGTAATTACGCATCCAAATTTAACGATTCTATCCAAACTCCAAATAAAAGAGTTGGAGATTATTTACATCCGTTCGGGTAGATATGCTTCGTTGGTCCAGTGGTTAGCGTATTTATCTACGAAAAAAGAGATCATAGGTTCGAATTTTTGGTTTTGATATTTTGTTTTAATTATTCAATTTAATTTTATTAATAATTAATTTAATTTAACTTTTCAGAGTTATGAGCGTTTTTAAACAATTAAAATATCACTTGCTTCAACGATGAAGGAAAACATCGTGAGGAAACCTGCACGCCTGAGAGTTTTCCATAATGTTCTCAAATGCGTGGGAAGTCTCCGCACACGGCCAGCGTGGTGGATTATGGCCTTAAACCCTTCTCATATTGAGAGGAGACCCGTGTTCTGTAGTGAGCCGGTAATGGGTTGATCATGATGATGATGATTCAATTTAAATATATATTATATTTTATAAGTATTATTTGTATATAAGTATAATCTATTGTATTTAAGCAAACTAGGAGTACTACAATACAACAAAACTTTAAGTTGCTTCATGTCCTAATTTGAAGACGTTATTTAGCCCTCATTATAAACTTTCAACCTTTTCAAATCCTTAATTTTCCATTCATGCCAATCTGAAACTTCAACGTTATAAATTCATGACCACCTGTTCGGTAATTTAATATCAAGCTTTTTGGAATATTTGGCATGAATTGTGATAGTAAATCTTTTTTTAAAATGTTTTTAAAAGTTTTTGTTTGAAATTATTAAATGTTATACGGAAGTAATTTATCTCTCTTTTTTCGCATTGAAACTATGACTGACGTATGATCTTCCTTGTAAAATAATATAAATTTCATTTACTTCTTCCGATTCAGTGACCAAGTGATAAAACCTTGTTTAAATAATGAATAGAAGCAGGCGTTACTTTGCGGAAGTCCATGATAAACAATTAACAGCAAGTATAATTTGCTACATTCCGCCGACAACCGGGAGATTTGTTTCAAAAAGTAAAGACTTTACTTTTCGCGCTTGTGAAGTCAACATCTCCTGAGGATGATCCCGTGTCGGGTCGAAACGTGTGTAGAGGTTCTAGTGGAAGATTTTGTGTGGTGTTATATTATACAAATCTCCCGGTTGTCGGCGGAATATAGCAAATTATACTTGCTGTTTATTGTTTAAAACCTTGTTTTCCTTCCAACAAATCTCCTTTTAATCCCAGAACCAGATTTTTTATAGCAAGTACTTTAGTCCACTTTCAATATTCAAAAACCTGATAATCTTCAAAGATAGAAGACGGTATAGTTCAAAGCACAGTAGATCACTCGAATTAGTGGTTTCAAACGGTATTCTCTTAAAGTCGCTTAGTTCTTATTTAATTTCCACTATCTTATTTTTTCATTACAGTGAGTGGGTAAATTATATTGTTGTTACTTTATAGGATTAAATTATGATGTAAAATAATATGTGAGAAGTTTCTTTGTTAAATTCTAGATGTTTTATAACGCCGCCATTCGATATAACCTTTTGTTACGGCTCATAAAGTTCTTTGAATTAAAATTACCTTCTTATTTTACAACTACCTGCCTAACTGTGAAATGTTAAGTAGTATTTTTCTGGCCGTCTTACAATTTTATTTCGATTCTAATTGAATAAAGAAATAACACAAAAGATTTTTAAATAATAAATTGTTGAATACAATTCGTTACTGTTATTTTTTTTTGAATTCCTACGATTTGACTACTTCAGTTTATTTGAACGATTGTTTTTTAAACGTGTTTTGCGCTTGGTGATTATGACGATAACGAAAAAAAGAAAAACCCCGGCTAAGTTTGTTGTGGGCTTCTTCTTAGACCGGGGCGCGTTTGGAACCCTCGTAGCTTTAGTTTTAAGTTTACGAATATACTCGTAGTTATCACCATGATATAACTACTATGTAAATTATTGACGCGTCAAAAGTGCCTTTTTAAGGACTATTTGAATTAAGATTAGTTTGAATTTGAATTTGATTGCTAGAAAGCAATAAAAAGGTGTAATTTATGCTTCTTGCAGGTGCTCAAGGCATATATGGCAAGAAACACAGAGATCGGAAATTCGTTCCCCACACATAGAAAGGTTGCTCACTATGGGCCTCATAAGAAGGCTCAGAGTCACTCAGCGGGCGATGGAGAGAGCTATGCTAGGAGTATCTCTACGTGATCAAATCAGAAATCAAGAGATCCGTAGAAGAACCAAAGTTACCGACATAGCTCAGCGAGTTGCGAAGTTGAAGAGGCATAGCTCGGAGAACCGATGGACGTCGACGACATCGCTAAACGTAGCGTTGGTCGACCCCCAACTACGTGGACAGACGATATCGGACGAATCGCTGGATACCAGCGGCCCAAGACCGTGGACATTGGAAAGGCCTATGTCCAGCAGGGGACGTCAATCGGTTGATAATGATGATGATGGTGATGATGATCAACATCAGTTCTATGTTTTCAGCTTCATTCCCAACTCTACTCTTCTCGAACTTGTTCAACGGATCGCGTCAATTCTTTAACCATCATTGGTTTCCATTACTAAGAATACCCATCAAGAGCAGGCTTATCGGTGATTAAATAAATCATCATAGCTATCTAGGTTAGGTTTCATTATAATATTGCGGACGGTAACTATCTAATCTCTATCTTTTATTCGATTTATATGCGTCGGTGTGCAATGACGAATTCTAAATGTGTCCAAGAGAGACTCGTTTAAAAACCAATTCGTATGCCCATATTGATTCGATGTGAGTTCCAAAATAACTTTATGGCTCGATGCTTACAATTGTTTCCTGGTATTTGGTAGTTTTATGTCTTTTTGATGGGCCAATAAATTAATGGGCATTCATCGTTATCTAACGTTAGGAGAGATTATAAAAATAATTTAATAATAAAAACATTTTTTTTTGTAGCTGCTTTTTTGATAATTAATGATTATGAATATTGTGAAAATGAAATGAAAATACACTTTATTGGTCGTACAAAGCAAAGAAACACACACAGAAAAGAAAAAAGGTGATTTGGCGCCCTATATCATCATCCTCGAGTCTGGTCTGGTGGGAGGCTGCGGCCGTGGCTAGTTACCACCCTATAGACAAAGGCGTGTCGCCAAGCGATTTAGTGTTCCGGCACGATGTCGTGTAGAAACCAATTAGGAGTATGCCTTTACCATACCCCTAACAGGTTAGCCCGCTACCATTTTAGACTGCATCATCACTTACCATCAGGTGAGATTGCCGTCAAGGGCTAACTTGTAGTGGATAAAAAAAAATCCTAAAATGCCGTCTCTACCAGACAATATAGCTGAGGATATAAATACAAAGATTGCAAGGGTTAGGGTGTACAATAAAAATATAATTATTAAAACAGTTTAAGAATACACTGATCCGACCCTAAGTCCTACGAGAAAGGAATGTTTGAGAACGACGGTTTTATATTGCTAGAGGTAGACTTTTATATGGACTTTTATGTACAGTTTTATATCTAGGTTTTCTAAATCTGTCGTTTATTAATTAAAATTAATAGAAAACTAACTGCAGGACATTGTTTTTTGGAAGGGGTTTTCTTTCTTTGGTCACGTAATATCCATTTAGCTAAGTGCTCTAAGTAGTAATTAGTATCTAGTAATTATTAGTAACAATCTAAGTAGTAATTAGTAGTAACAAAGTAGTAATTGTTCTATCTCCATAGGTACTATAATTTATTATTCATTATGTGAGCAGGTGATAACGAAGAAAAAAACCCGCCTAAGTTTGTTGTAGGCTTCTTCTTAGACTGGGGCGCGTTTGGAAGCCTCATAGCATTAGTTTTAAGTTTACGAATATAGTTATCACCATGAAATAACTACTATGTAAATTATTGACGCGTCAAAAGTGCCTTTTTAAGGACTATTTGAATAAAGATTATTTTGAATTTGAATTTGTTGTGTGAAGCTCTATTAAGGGGCCTAAAAAGACTGTCTTTAGATGCCCATTACTGTCTTGTTCTGCCCTTTGCTTAGACCAAAATATACGCATAACACAATTAAATCCCAAAAACGATATTTATCAATAACCTAATAATAATAGTAACAGGCAATAAAAACGAATATAAATAAACAAATAAAATTACTCATTCATCATGATCAACCTATTGCCGGCTCACTACAGAGCACGGGTCTCCTCTCAATATGAGAGGGGTTTGGCCATAGTCCACCACGCTGGCCATGTGCGGATTGGCAGACTTCACACGCCTTTGAGAACGTTATGGAGAACTCTCAGGCGTGCAGGTTTCCTCACGATGTTTTCCTTCACCGTTGAAGCAAGTGACATTTTTTTTTTTTTTTTAAAACGCACATAACTCTGAAAAGTTAGAGGTGCGTGCCCGGATTCGAACCGCCGACCTCTGATTAGGAGGCTGACGCCCTAACCACTAGGCTATCACCGTTATAACTCATTATAGAGCAAGGTAATGGCTAAGTATTCTAGTATTATAAGTTTTTGTTTGAATACTCATACATTTGTTTTTTACTTTTGTTAGTGAGCTCTACCGTTATAATCTCGATAGAATTTGGCACAGACAGCTTGCTTGCTTTAGACGCATATATAGGTACTAAGTCATCTACAGGATGCCAGTAAAACATTTTTTTTTGTTTTACGTCGAAATCTAAACAGATCTTGACAAAATTTGCATAGATATCGCTTAAACCATGAAGACAGCTTCATAATAATATTAATTAAACTTAACTTTTTTAATAATGATATCTACTAGTTAAACTGTTATCCTCAAAAAAAAAATTAACGCGCGTAGATGTGTCAAACAATAGCTAATGTATATTATAGAGTAGAAGTTGGTAAAGAAATTTTAGGATTGTCGAAACTGTTTCCTTTTTCCTATTTCTGCGGAAAAATAATTCGGTAACTTCGCAAAAAAAAATTAACTCTGCATGCGATTTTGATTAACTTTTCTTTTACTATTTTTGTTGTAACTAACAGAAATGAAGGTTACCCGAAAGGTCGGGCATTGAATTATCGGTGACTCACGCGAATGAGTCAGTGAGTTCAAATCGGTGTTAGAATACCTATTCGTCAATTGTATTCAAAATGGTTATTGATTAGAATGTATTATCTAATGCATATCTTTACATAATGTTGATTTGTGTCAATGAAAATCACCTTTCGAGCAAAATTTCTATTCAATAACTGGAATAATTAATTTATGACTATGTAAACTTGTAAAATTTGCCAATGGAAAGTTGAAATGTATGAATTTCACGAGCAACCATTAAAAATGGTTTTATATTACCCTAATTCAAACGGGCGATCTTAGACTTTAAAGTATCATAATTAAAGTACATCATCATCATCATCATGATCAACCCATTACCGGCTCACTACAGAGCACGGGTCTCCTCTCAATATGAGAAGGGTTTGGCCATAGTCCGCCACGCTAGCCATGTGCAGATTGGCAGACTTCACACGCCTTTGAGACCATTATAAATCTCAGGCGTGCAGGTTTCCTCACGATGTTTTCCTTCACCGTTGAAGCAAGTGATATTTTGATTGTTTAAAAACGCATATAACTACGAAAAGCTAGAGGTGCGTGCCTGGATTCGAACCGCCGACCTCTGATTAGGAGGCTGACGCTCTAACCACTAGGCTATCACCGCTTCCAATTAAAATTAAAGTACATAATATGTTTGTTTTTGGAATTTAATTCGGAGTGTGCCCGAACAGATCTTATCCCATTCGGGCTTCTATATCATGAACGGTACAAAGCAAATTTGGTATAGGAACCCTTACGATAATTGACATAAGTCCTGCCATTATTGAAATGCTTTTTTGTAGTAGTATCTTTTGAATTATTCAGTTTAGTTGTTCATAATCTGTACCTATGTTTTAAGTCATTGCAAAGAAAAAATATGTAAATCTGCGTTTGTTCAATTTTAATCTATCATCGTTTGTTTTATACACCACAAATAAGCCCGTGACGGCATCTCACTTGATGGTAAGTGATGATGCGGTCCAAGATGGTAGCGGGCTAACATGTCAGGGGAATGGTAAACCCGTACTCCTAATTGGTTTCTACGCGACATCGTGCCGGAACGCTAAATCGCTTGGCGACACGTCTTTGTCGGTAGGGTGGTAACTAGCCACGCCCCAAGCCTCCCACCAGACTAGACTCGAGTTGATTCCCGTCAAACCCAGGACCTCCACCTATATAATGCCACGGAGGTCGTCAAAACATAACGTAAGTTTTCATTCCGTATAGTCGTAGCGCGCTCGATGTCGCCTTTACCGAGTACATTGACTTTTTTTGTTATTTTTGGTTTCCCTTCCTTTTATGTAGATGTAGTCACTTAAATTAATAAGTGTGATTGGTCTTCGTTCTATTTAAATCAAAATAAATCAATAAATTATAAATACATAAATAAACAGTCTGCCAATACGCACATGACCAGCGTGGTGGACAATGTCCAAACCCTTCTCATATTGAGAAGACCCGTGCTCTGTAGTGAGCTGACAATGGGTTGATCATGATGATGATCATGAAATAAATAAATTACGTACAATATGTATGTATATATAATTATTCATAGGCAATTGTAATGAAGAAGCGGTGATAGTCTAGTGGTTAGGGCGTCAGCCTCCTAATCAGAGGTCGGCGGTTCGAATCCGGGCACGCACCTCTAACTTTCAGTTATGTGCGCTTTTTAAAAAACTAAAATATCACTTGTTTCAACGGTGAAGGAAAACATCGTGAGGAAACCTGCATGCCTGAGAGTTCTCCGTAATGTTCTCAAAGGCGTGCGAAGTCTGCCAATCCGCACACGGCCAGCGTGGTGGACTATGGCCGAACTCTTCTCATATTGAGAGAAGACCCGTGCTCTGTAGTGAGCCGGTAATGGGTTGATCATGATGATGATGATGAAGTGTAATGAAAACTTAGAATGCAGCCCAAGGGCTAATAGGGTAGTCGACGTGACCTTGAGCATCCATTTTGTTCTTAACTAAATATATTATAAATTCTAATCTCGTTGTTTTAATTGCATCTACGATAATAATTAAGTTACTACGCCTACACCCAGGTTCGACTCCCGGTGAAATAGAATGGTTCAGTCCGCACCGGATGTGCGGTGGGCGGTCCACCGCCATTGTCATTCAAAAGCTCCGTTGGGGACACCACGTTTCAATTAATTAAAGGAAAATTTATAATGTTACTCCTATTTATGTTGTTGTTTATGCTTAGCTAAACTAACTAGCCTTGAAGCTGTGATAGCCTAGTGATTAGGACGTCGACCTCTTAACCAGGGTTCAGGGTTTCGAACCCGGGCACGCAGCTCTAACTTTACAGAGTTATGTGCGTTTTTTAAGCAATTAAAATATCACTTGTTTAAACGGTGAAGGAAAACATCGTGAGGAAACTTTCTCAAAGGCGTGTGAAGTCTGCAATCCGCACATGGCCAGCGTGGTGGACTATGGCCAAACCCTTCTCATACTGAGAGGAGACCCGTGCTCTGTAGTGAGCCGGCAATGGGTTGATCATGATGAAGCTAACTAAGCTCTTATAAAAGTGTTTATTTATAAGTAAACAAGACATTATGGCAAAAGAAACAGATATCGATGAAATTAATACAGTGGACGTTAAACTTTTCAAATTCCATAAAAATATTATTTGATAAATAAACTACAGACATAATATTGCAAATAGAGAAAATTAAAAATAACAGTTTAATAGGTCTTAAACTTAGTAGATAAAACAATGATAACTGTGAGAATATAGCAGTGAAGCGGATTATGAAAGAACATTGGGACAAATCATTGTACCTTCTGTCTCACACAGCATGCCGCTTGGCAAACTTTCAAAGTTCGCCGATAAATGTTCTAGCTTGTGTTACTAAGAACCTGATGTTTATCAGACAATTTGATTGCTACGTTTGTAGTGTATATCTTTTTTTTTTGGTTTTTAGCAATTTCTGCATTTCGTTTTTTGTTTCGTTTACTAATCATATGGGGAAAATTTTGCATAGGAGCCAAAAATTCATTTGTATATTGCTGTTTAATTTGCGACCGCAACGCAGTTTTTATCTATTTGTATTAAATCAAAAAATATATAGGAGTAAACAGCTTATTAAAAGTTTAAATCCCACACGAAGGGTTCTGTAGAAAGGTGTAATAATAGTACGAAGATGAAAACGAAAAACATATTTCGTGTAAGATTATCATCATGATAAACCCATTCTCGGCTCACTACAGAGTACAGGTCTCCTCTTAATATTAAGAGGAGACCTGTGCTCTGTAGTGTGTATATAAGAAGGGTTTGGCCATAGTCCATAACGCTGGCCATATGCGGATTGGCAGACTCCACACGCCTTTGAAATCATTATGGAGAACTCGCAGACATGCAGGTTTCCTCACGATGTTTTCCTTCACCATTGAAGTAAGTGATATTTTAATTTCTTAAAAACGCACATAACTCCGAAAAGTAATGGGTGCGTGCCCAGGTTTGAAGCACCGACCTCTGAGGCATCGACCTCTGAGGAGGCAGACGTCCTAACCACTAGGTTAATACAGCTTCTAAGAGTAATAAGATTAAGAGTAGTAAGATTATATAGAATATCAATTGTCAAATTTTATTGTATATTTATCATGACCCATATGCTCTCTACTTATGGGTCATGACATACAGACCGCTAAAAGACGGACCGACAGCAAAGTTTTAGTAACTAAGTTGGAACCTTTCGGATACAGAACCAAAAAAAGGAAGTGTAAATGTTCGAGTAGCTTCTGCAATTGGCAGTTGATCAAAGAGTATACAAACACTATCTATGGATCTGATGAAGGTATTAGAAAACCAAGCCTAAAAATTCATGAAGAATTAAGTTGTTTTTATTTTTGTACTACTGATTTACTGTAGTTGTTGTCTTTTAAGTAATTTTTAAAATTATTGAGTTCAAAATTCTGCTTATGACGCAGGTTAAACGCATGGTTTGACCATTGGCTAAACCTTTAAAAACCAATAAAAAAAGATGATAATTAAGTATGGCCAATCTTTATGTGGAAGTTTAAAGAACTTTCGTGTTAAAAATACTTAAAACATTTTTAATGTCTGAGATTTGTCGCAACAAGTCATAGGTCCAAATCTCTACATTTTATCATTATTATAAGCTTATAAGGTGTCACGTAGAATATATTAGACAGGTCCATTTAAGTATGACTAATCACCTTTAGTCCCCTTTAATTAACCTTCTGATGTGATTAGACACGACAGATTAATGTAAATAAATAAGACATGACCTCTTACCTCGCTACCTTATTTATTTTTTAATATATTTACATAGCGAGCAGCCCGATCAACTGAGTTAAGTGATCATCGTCGCTTACTAAGTTCGAACATCTTTATTCAAATATTCCTTTAAGAGGCACTTTTGACGCGTCAATAATTTACATAGTAGTGATTTGATGGTGATAACTACATTCGTAAACTTAAAACTAAAGATAATGAATACTAAAGCTGTACTGTGAACTATGATATCTGTCTTCAGTGGCGGCCTTAGGGGGTGGCGAACGGGGCAAACGCCCGGGGCCTCGCTCCTACAGGGGCCTCGCGCAACAAACCAAGTTAAAAATATGAATTTTTTTTGATCCTTAGTTATTAAGGTTATAACATAACCGTAAGTTTAATTAAAGATTTTAGTCCACAAAAATTTATCATCTCTGTATTTGTTAAATTTGTAAATCTTTCAATGTAAAATATTTTAAAACTCAAATTTGATTTATTTGTATAATTTAAGCATTTTTCCTTAAACATGACAAATACCTAAACCAAACAACCAGACCTACTTTCGCATCACATATTTTTCACGAAGAACAAAGGACCTCGCAAAGACCTGCCGCCTGGAGCCTCGCAATGGGTAAGGCCGCCTCTGTCTGTCTTTGTTATATCTGTGGCAATACAAGATTGAAGTTGTGAGTAGGCATAGAGGACATGAATCCAGGGCTGTAAAATAAACGAATAAAAAAAAGACACTGTAAGTCTACTTCTAGACCTATCTGTCAGTATTCCATTCGATCGGGAGTTAAATTCCTTTTGGGTGAGAAAGGCGGGAGACTTCGTATATGGCGGTCGCGGTTTTTTCACGCTTTTCTTGAATTAATGTTTGTTGGCTAATTTTGAAAAGGACTGGTGTTGGTTGTGTCGTGGACAGTTTTCTGAATGGTTAACAGGTATTGATTTCGGAAAAGTTTGAGGGAGCCGCGTCCGCAGAGTGCGAAGTTTCCCGCCATTTCTCCCTAACTTCTACATTGCTATATACTTGACATTGGCTAATCTAAGTAAAGCCATAAAAGAGAGAAAAAAAAAATCGTTTTCGTGACAGCGCTTGCGCACGTTTACGCATTGAGTGATAAAAACAAAATGGCGGACACAAACAACGAGCTCGTGGATTTGAATCCTTTCGAATTTGCGACAAATATATATGTTGGCATTTTAACCAATAAATGTGCAATGAAATAGAATTTAGATAAAAAACCCTGACCATTATATCACACTCGACGGTAGGTACTAGTAAGTGATGATGCAATTTGTAACTGTTAAAATAATAAACCCATTTATTTAACTGCGATCGTTTGTTTTTTCTGCGCGTGTCGGCGGGTCTGTGTGAACTCATTTATCTGAAACAGCTCGGTACAAAAAATATCTAGCTACTTATTTCAATTGAACATCATTTAACGTATGTGTTGACTAATTATAGTGAATAGTAATACTATTACTATTCGAATCCACCTATATTGCCGCCATGTTTGTTATGTAATTTGGCAGTTGATCAAAGAGAATACAAACACTGTCTGTAGATCTGATGAAGGTATAAGATGGGAGTTGGAAACCAAGCCTAAAAATTCATGAAGAATTTTGAACGTAATATTTGTATTCGGTAAGGTAAGCAATCCGCCAACGATGCCTAAATTTCAGCTCTTGACGGCAATTTCAGTTGATGACAAGTCCAATATGGTCTAACCTGTTATGGTTGACCCATATTCCTAATGGATTTCTATGCGACATCATGCCGGAACGCTAAATCACTTGGCGACACTTCTTTCTCGGTTGAGCGGTAACTAGCCACGTCGGAAGCCTTCCACCAGACCAGACTCCAGTCGAGAGGACTTTCAACAGTTTAATGCGACAGCGCAAGAGCTGGACCACGGAGGTCGTCAGAATATTATGGCCTTATGTTTGTTATCAGACACACAGCCCGAATCAAAGATCCTGTTGTCTCCAAGCCTGCATCACTTACCACCAGATGCGATTGCCATCAAGGGCTAACTTGTAGTGGAATAAGAATCGGAAAAGCTAGATTTAAATGTCAAACCCGTGGTCACAGTACCGTTCGAACAAAACGTATTGTCTTCGTTGATCGCATTAACGAAATTGTTGTTTACCAGTTTGTATTAACAGTACTCGCTTATTACCCACAGCCCGGTACGGCCCTTTCCGTACCGGTTTGTTTCGCAACTTAGTTGAAAAGTAAAAAAAACCTATAAAATATTTTGTTGGAAAATAAAAAGGACTAATAGTATCTTTATCGGAGTTACACTGGAAACGTTTGACCAAAGATACCCGTAAGCTGGCTGGGCCACGGTCGAGTGCATCAGTGTTCCCGTGACCCAGCCACCAGGCGACGCGAAGGAGCATCGCTGGGTTTTAGTGGGTATTCTGGTCGCCAGTCTGGCCGCCGGGGAGTCCCACATACCCCGTCGGAAGCGGCGCAGTCTTGCCTGCGTCGCCTCCGGAGGGGATGCGTAAAAGCATTTCCCAGCGGAAAAAAAAAGATACTCGTAAAGACAAGTTGTATCTACAAGATACAAAAAGTATGAAAGATAAAGATTTTTATTACGAACAATATTACAAGAATGTAGCTTTAACACATGAAAACAATGATCCTGTATAACTATAAACTGTGTCGCAGTAGTCATCAGATAATGATAAGGGCCAAAAGATGAAACAATCAATGTCTACAACACTAGTACAATACCAAAAGTAACAATCATCATCATGATAAGCCCGTTGTTGACTCACTACAGAGCACGGGTCGCCTCCCAATATGAAAGGGTTTGGCCATAGTCCACCACGCTGGCCATATGCGAATTGGAAGACTTCACACGCCTTTGGGAATATTATAAACTCTCAGGCTTGCAGGTTTCCTTACGATGTTTTCCTTCACCGTTGAAGCAAGTGATATTTTAATTGTTTAAAAACGCACATGATCAATCCTTTATCGGCTCACTACAGAGCACGGGTCTCCTCTCAATATGAGAAGGGTTTGGCCATAGTCCACCACGCTGGCCATGTGCGGATTGGCAGACTTCACACACCTTTCAGAACATTATGGAGAACTCTCAGGCGTGCAGGTTTCCTGACGATGTTTTCCTTCACCGTTTGCAACATTATTGTAAGGCAAATAAATAATATTACACTGATATCTGAAATTCATTTACGTGATACATTCTTATTGATTCAGTCTTTGTTTATAGAGAAATTGGTGAAGTTATGCCAATAATTATTTTTGTTATAGATAAAAACGCACATAACTCCGAAAAGTTAGAGGTGCGTGCCCGGATTTGAACCGCCGACCTCTGATTAGGAGGCTGACGCCCTAACCACTAGGCTATCACCGCTTCTAATAATATTCATATTATAGTATTGTCTAGTAAATGGACAACTTCACAACTACTTAGCTCCATTTTACTTATACTTCCGCACCCAAATCTTTCTAGTCGATTATAATGGCTTCCTTATCTTTCTGTCTGTCACTATAACCTTATCTAAACAATGAGACAATAAATACAATGGCTACACTTCATACAAGAAAATTGTGACGTACAGACAAAGTCGCAACTTATGGTACGTTTTACCATTTTAGTAAAGGAAAGTTCTTAAACCATTGATCGGATTCAGATGAATCTTTGGTAAGGCGAGAGCGTCAAAAAGTCTAAATATTAAGTTACAGCTAGCAAATAAATTATAGCTTTGAGTTTTAAAACATTGACAACTGTAATGTTATAAAGTCCCGGGTTCGATTTCCGATTTCGATTTAGTCGATCTGATTCGAGTCTATTTCCACGTTGGCTAATTATTACCCTACTGACAAAGACATAGCGCGAAGCGTAATAAAGTTTTTTTAATTTTTTTTCCCATGATACTTATTGGTTTCTAAGCGACATTATGCCTGAATATTATGTCAGATCCGAAAAATTATATAAAATGTTTTTTTCGAAATTTTGCCTGCCAGGTATCGAACTTGTACCCTCCCATTACACGACATATTACACGACAGCGTAGGTAGAATTCCAGGAATAAAGAAAAAATCAAAATAATCGCGTGAAACAGCCAGTCATATATTTTATGCTGTGACTTGGAATCTAATTACCCGACGTTGCGACGCACTTCCCATTTTATTTTTATATCGTGTTACCAGCTTTGTCTGTACACATGTGTGAATGGACTAAAGAGGCTGAAGACAAACAGACTAACTGTTCACTTTATGTCATTCCTTAAGTCTCACACGCGGAGCAAACGGTGAAATCTTCTCATTTCGTTAAGCGTGCTATTTAGCTGTATATATATTTAGTTATGGGGTCCCAAGGTGCTGGAATGGCGACCTCGCACCGGTAAACGTAGCGTTGGTCGACCCCCAACAAGGTGGACAGACGACATCAGACGAGTCACAGGGAGCCACTGGAAGCAAGTGGCCCAAGACCGTGAGCATTGGAACTCCCTACAAAAGACCTATGTCCAGCAGTGGACGGTCGGTTGTTAATGATGACGATGATGATGATGATGATGATATTTAGTTTAAAAAACCTGTGGTTATACAGCTAAAGGTATTTTTATTTGTTTTTATAAACTACAAGTTAGCTCTTGCCAATCTCACCTGAATGTTTAGTTACAAAAACCTTTTAGAATACAACCAAAGGTTTTTATTTCATTTGTTTTTATAAACTACAAGCTCTTGGCAAACTCACCTGAATGGTAAATGATAATGCAATCTAAGATGGTAGCGGGCTAACCTGTTAGGGTTATGGTAAGCCCAAACATTTCTCTATCTGCGTGTGATAATTGCATTAGTATCAGTTCAGCCGTTATAACAAAAAATAGGCAAGATGAACGCTTGTATACCGATAATTTTTATTTTTTTAATAATTAAAATATCACTTGTGACGGTGAAGGAAGACATAGCGAGGAAACCTGCACGCCAGAGAGTTCTCCATAATGTTTTCAAAGACGTGTGTCTGCCAATCCACACATGACCATCGTGGTGGACTATAGCCGAACCCTTCTCATATTGAGAGGAAACCCGTGCTCTGTAGTGAGCCGGTAATGGGTTGATCATGATGAAGATACCGATAATAAGTTAAATAAGCTTCATTATCACTCACTTCAAATGTAAAAAATAAGAAACGGCCGAGTTAACGATCAAATGCCCAAATGCGTGCACTAACAAAAATTACTTTTAACTACCTGCCTGTCTTTGAAGTGAATATACACAGGAAATTTATGTGTCACGTTTCGCACACACATTTAGTCAGCGTACGTAAATCTCAAAACGATGAGATAAGAAATAAGAAAGAAATATAAGAAGAAATTAACACATTATATACCAAGGCGTTCTGTAATGTAATTCAAATTCAAATAATCTTTATTCAAATAGTCCTTTAAAAGGCACTTTTGACGCATCAATAATTTACATAGTAGTGATTTGATGGTGATAACTACATTTGTAAACTTAAAACTAAAGCTATGAGAGTTCCAAACGCACCGCGGTCTAAGAAGAAGCCCACAACAAAGTTAGCCGGAGTTTTTTTTCGTTATCACCATCTCACATAATCAATAATAAATTGTAGTACCTATGGAGATAGAACAAATCAAGCTTTTTTATTGCTTATATAATCCTTAATATCGTAATATGATTTTTATATAAGCTTTCGTTTTTTTAAATTTTTAACTTATTGATAGACATCTCCAAGATATCGATAGGTAATTTATTATAATATATGATAAAAAAGTCTATAAAATATAATTATTAAGTCACTTTTTAATGGTACAAAAGAAAATTTTACCAGTAGGAAGTCTTAAACCGTAAGAGGCCTCAAATTAATTAACTAGAAATTATGCACCCAACACTGTCACGATTCTAGTGCTTAAAGGTAGACGTCCACGAGGCGCGAGGTGACCCAGATAAATTAGATCGAGTGAGTTCCATACAGTCTTGGGTTGTTTCCAGCTGGTACCTGCAACTAGTCTGAAGTTGACTTTTTTTTTACACTACAAGTTAGCCCTTGACGGCATCCTACCTATGGTAAGCGATGATGCAGTCTAGGATGGATACGGGCTAATCTGTTAGGGGTATGGTAAGTCCACACTCCTATTTGGTTTCTACGCGACATCGTGCCGGAACGCTTAATCGCTCGGCGACACGTCTTTGTCGGTAGGGTGGTAACTAGCCACGGCCGAAGCCTCCCACCAGACCAGACTCGAGCCGGGAATCGAACCCAGGACCTCCATCTTTATAATGCGACAGCTACTGTCCAAAATGATCGATTAATAACAACAGTTAGATATTCCAGTCCTGTTCTTGCACAGTATGATATCTTATAATTGCTTCGATAAGCTAATGGTTAGCGTGTTCAACTGCGAAGCACTGGGTCCTGGGTTCAGTCATGGGTCGGTCCAAATATTTGTTCATTTGTCTCCGTGAAGAAACATGTGTAGTATGTGTGATAGGCGGCGCTCGCTCAATTCCAAACTTACTCAAGAAAAACATACTTCCAAACATAATACTTACAAAATCTTACCAGGCACTCAGTATAGGGAAACTCCCTATCTTTGATGACCCCAGTGGTGCATCGCTTGCGTTGTCACAATTTAAAATTGCAGGTGTTGGGTTCCAGTAAAGTGTAGTTTCAAACCGGCAAAGTCGCCAAGCGGTTTAGGGCAAAAGGTGAAAGATTTTCGCGTTTTAAAGGGAAACCAGAGTCTCTTCTGGCAGAGCTTCTTTCCGAAGTTCGCCAAACAGCCCGGTTGTGCTGTGGCAACCAATATGGTTAGTACAGCTAATAGACAGATTTATTTTATTTTATTTATTTATAACCCTAACAGATTAGCCCGTTTCCATCTTAGACAGCATTACCTGCTAAAATGACCTTATCGCTGTGTATTTCATCTAACTAGCTCAAGTATCTATACTGACTTTATTTACCCAGACCAAATCTCTTCTACGTCTCAGAAAGCCTAGTCTACAATTTCAAAGTCGTTCAGCGTGCTATGGACAGTGAGTGAGATGAGACTATACTGGGAGTTTCTCTGTGGGATAGAACCCGTAACGTGGACATCCGAAGGAAAACCAAAGTACCCTACATAGCCCAACGGATTAGCAAGCTGAAGTGGCAGAGGGCGGGTCATATCTGTCGTAGAAGCGACGGCTGTTGGGGCAGACGCGTTCTGGAGTGGAGATCGCAACAGGATCGCTGGTAGCAGGTGGATGAGGAAGATCGGAGAACCATGTGTGGTGGCGCGATCTCGGTATGGTCTATGTCCAACTGTGGGCGTATATAGGCTGACTAAGTTAATCTTTAGGGCCAGGAACACATTGGCGGTTCCTCTGGTGCTGCAAATGTTCATGGGCGGCGGTAATCACTTACCATCAGGTGACCCGCCTGCTCGTTTGCTTGCTTTGTATATAAAAAAAAATCTCTTCTTGGTATAACAAGAGGAGCATTGAACTTTGTCGCAGCTCACGGTTCTTCTTGCTTCGTCGTAGCTCCGGTGGACAGCCACTCTAATGCCTTCCTGAATTCAAGTTTCATCACAAGACCGCCTCAATGAGCAATTTCAGAAGATAAAAAGGAGCAGTCTTTGGCCCTAGTCGTCTGAAACGCCACTTCTAAATCGCTTACTAGGTGCAGCTTTGCAATATTTTAATGATGCCTCATTAATAAGGCTGGCCGCACATGGGCTATCACCGGAAACGCAATCCCTCTGTTAATAAGACATTGCTAAACTGCTCAAGCGGTGATAGCCTAGTGGTCGGGGCGTCAGCCTCCTAATCAGAGGTCGGCGGTTCGAATCCGGGCACGCACCTCAAACTTTTCGGAGTTATGTGCGTTTTTAAAAATTAAAATATCATTGCTTCAACGGTGAAGGAAAACATCGTAAGGAAACCTGCACGCCTGAGAGTTGTCCATAATGTTCTAAAAGACATGTGAAGTCTGCCATCAGCCGCAGCTAAACACCACCTAACTGGCAAAGACATACCGGCAAACGATTTAATGATGATGTCGAGTAAAAACCGATTAAAACCGATGGGTGCAACCGGTAAAACATCAGTGGGTCCTCTGTTGCTGCAGATGTTTATCGAAGGCGATAGTCACTTAACCGGCTATCTTAATATTTAAAAAATGGTAGATCGTGAGTTTCTTTTAACGATAGGAAATGCTTTTACGTCTTCCCTCCGAAAACGGCGCAGGCAAATAGGCAAACAGACAGAACTGGGCCACGTCCGGCGGGGTATGTGGGATTCGCCGGTGGCCAGACTGCGACCAGAATACCCATTAAAAACCAGCGATGATATTTTGCGTCACCTGATTTTTTTCCACTACAAGTTAGCCTTTGACGGCAATCTCACCTGATGGCAAGTGATGATGCAGTCTAAGATGGTAGCGGGCTCAGCTCTAAGCTGTTCTAATTCGTTTCTACGCGACATCGTATCTGAACGCTAAATCGCTTGGCGTCACGTCTTTGTTCGTAGGGTGGTAACTAGCCACGGCCTGAGACTCCCACCAGACAAAAACTCACAGTGAGTGTCACGGGAACTCGTCAGCAGCCAGCAACTAATGAGTGTGTGGCCAGCCTAAGGCGAACGCCTAAAATATGCGGCTAATAACGAATGGGCCATTATATTTATGTTAATTTTATTGTCCTTTTAATCCGAATAACGGACACTGATGAACTGTCTTTCATTAAAGTCGGATTGTGTTTCTGCGTGAAATACGCCTTCGTGTTATTTGATCCCTTTGACGCAGCAATGCATTTAATGTCCCGTATTTAAAGACTTCCAGCTAAGCCAATTCTTGATCATCATCATCATCATCATCATAATTAACCCAGTCAGTCAGTTTTGAAACTATCTGACAGCAATAGAAAAAAAGTAATCCAATATTCATCATGATCAACCCATTATTGCCTCACTACATAGCACGGGTCTCCTCTCAATATGAGAAGGTTTCGGCCATAGTCCGCCACGCTGGCTAAGTGCGGATTGGCAGACTTCACACGCCTTTGAGAACATTATGGAGAACTCTCAGGCGTGCAGGTTTCCTCACGATGTTTCCTTCACCGTTGAAGCATGTGCTATTTTGATTGCTTAAAAAAACGCACATAACTTTGAAAGGTTATAGGTGCGTGCCCGGATTCGAACCCCTGACCTCTGATTATGAGGCGGACGCCCTAACCACTAGGCTATCCACAGCCTAAATTAATATATAAATCATTAATTTCCTTCTAGCGCAGTAACGGTAATGAGACCTATATTAAAACGGTTATACAACATTCATAGATTTAAACTTTATAGAGCGATGTAATAAACAAATGTATTGAGAACTTGTATGTATGAAGAGTTGCGTCATATCCATTGAAGCGACAGTAACGAATGAGGTGTCAGTCAGTTTTGAAACTATCTGACAGCAATAGAAACAAGTAATCCAACTAATATTCATCATGATCAACCCATTATTGGCTCACTACCTAGCACGGGTCTCCTCTCAATATGAGAAGGGTTTGGCCATAGTCCACCACGCTGGCCGTGTGCGGATTGGCAGACTTTACACGCCTTTGAGAACATTATGGAGAACTCTCAGGCATGCAGGTTTCCTCACGATGTTTTCCTTCACCGTTGAAGCAATTGCCTAAAACGCACATAACTCCGAAAAGTTAGAGGTGCGTGCCGGGGATCGCAGCCCCGACCGACGTCCTAACCACTAGGCTATCACAGCTTCAATAACCAAAATTATAAGCGCGAAAGTTTGTAAGTATGGGTGGATGGATGGATGGATGTTTGTTACTCTTTCACGTAAAAACTACTGAATGGATTTTTATGAAACTTTACAGTAATATAGCTTATACAAATTTATAGAGATACTGTGTGAATTGTTCAAACTATGACGATAAGTGTCAAGTAAGTAGGAAAAAATCTACAATCTTTTATATACTCCACAAGTTAGCCCTTGACGGCATCTCACCTGATCTGGTCTAGGATGGTAGCGGGCTAACCTGTTAGGGGTATGGTAAACCTATAATTGGTTTCTATGTGATATCGTGCTGGAACGCTTAATCGCTTGGAGACACGTCTTTGTCGATAGGATGGTAACTGTCACGGCCGAAGTCTCCTACCTGACCAGACTTTAGCCAGAAATCGAGCCCAGGACCTCCAACTTTTAAAATGCAACAGAGATCAACTGGAAGAGATCATATATTTCAATTTTCTCATTGTCTGTCTTTTGCATTTGGCATACTTTTTTTTTCCGCTGGGAAATGCGTTTACGCATCTCCTCCGGAAGCGACGCAGGTAAGACTGCGCTGCTTCCGACGGGGTATCTGGTGCTCCCCGGCTCCAGACTGGCGACCCGAATACCCACTAAAACCCAGCGATGCTCCTTCGCGTCGCCTGGTGGCTGGGTCACGGGAACCATTCGTGCACTCGATCGCAACCCAGCTAGCGGCGTCCGCTGAGGCAGACCCTTCATTAGGCCCCATTATGATGGAGGCCCCCTAAAACATTTGGCATGCTTATAAAAGTAAACATAATGAGAGAGTGGGTTACGCTCTCATTATCTTAATTATTTTACCCCATCAATGATGATGATCAACCTATTACCGGCTCACTACAGAGCACGGGTCTCCTCTCAATATGAGAAGGGTTTGGCCATAGTCCGCCACGCTGGCCATGTGCGAATTGGCAGACTTCAGACGCCTATGAGAACATTATGGAGAACTCTCAGGCATGCAGGTTTCCTCACGATGTTTTCATTCACCGTTGAAGCAAGTGAATTTTTTTTTTTTAACGCACATAGCTCCGAAAAGTTAGAGGTGCGTGCCCGGATTCGAACCGTCGACCTCTAATTAGAAGGCTGACGCCCTAAGCACTAGGCTATCACCGCTTCATTTTACCCCATAGAGTAACCCAATTAAAATGGAGCGATGTCTAACCATACCATGTATTTAACCTTAGGTTACAATCCCACAGTTAGTTCTACAACTGCCTGACATATAAAGGTCTTGTTTCCATATACGGCGTAGTTACAGATACAATCAAAACAAATGAGAATACTTAGTGAAGGCCTGCCTTATCGTGATATGAGTTAATGCCTCATTAACAGGACAGATTTAAAATACCGCTATATTTACTGAGATGCGGAGGTACATAACAGGACAGGTAAGTCAGAAGACGCCAGACTATCTGGATCACGTTATTACCTGAGTCTGGAAGGAAGACTTCACATCTTCAAACCATGTGGTATAAAGATTATGTTATATACGAAATAAACCTTAACATGAGTAACCTATTTTTAACTATTTTTAATAGTCGACTTAAAATGTTTTATTTGTCTAAATGCCATAATATTGATATATATTTTTTTATACATAAAATTATATATTTATATATATATTTTTTTATTGATAACTTGTATTATATTTAATAATTGCGCCGTTACCCTCTGTTTTTATTTAATTCTTTCCCCAAGGGTTGTCTGGAAGAGATTGCTTAAGCAATAAGACCGCCTTTGCACTCCAAGGTTAAGTTAAGGTTAAGTGTTCCTTGTTGTTTCTTTAAAATTTGTGTGCAATAAAGAGTATTTATCTTATCTTATCTTCTCATGAACCGCTGAGCCTATATATACCTATGAGTTATAAATAGTGTAATTAGCACGACTTTTTCTTATATATACGAGTAAATATATAAATTTTCTAAATGCAGTATAAATCAGTATAGTACTTAGATTTTTGCATTGCGTATATATAGTTAAATTAATGATTCTTTAACTTGTTATAAATGAGCTTAGATTTATCCAGAGGCGCATTACCATGCATCATGTGATTTCCTACATGCGCAGTGACGCCCTAACAAGGAACCTGCGCGTGCTTCGGTAAAAACTTGTCGTTGCCCGGGAGCTCGTGGGGAATTCTGTGGAGATGCTTAAGCATTTGTAATATTCTTCGTTTTTATATCACCAATTCATCGATTCAGCGTTCCGGCACGATGTCGATTAGAAACCAATTAGGAGTGTGGGTTTTTTATACATAAGCGGTGATAGCCCAGTGGTTAGGGCGTCAGCCTCCTAATCAGAGGTAGCGGTTCGAATCCGGGCACGCACCTCTAACTTTTCGGAGCTAAGTGCGTTTTAAAAAAAAATATCACTTGCTTCAACGGTGAAGGAAAATATCGTGAGGAAACCTGCACGCCTGAGAGTTTTCCGTAATGTTCTCAAAGGCGTGTGAAGTCTGCCAATCCGCACATGGCCAGCGTGGTGGACTATGACCGAATCCTTCTCATATTGAGAGGAGACCCGTGCTTTGTAGTGAGCCCGTAATGGGTTGATCATGATGATGATGATATTTATTATACCCCTAACAAGTTAGCCCGCTACCATCCTAGACGGCATCAACACTTACCACCAGGTGAGATAGCCGTCAAGGGGTTAACTTGTAGTGTATAAAAACAAAATATAATTTGTTTTGAAAGAAAATAAAGAATCAAAGAAGATAAAAACGGTGTCCGTACTAGAAACGAGAAAAAAACAGCTTCTACAAAGCTCGTTTCTAAAATTTTCCATTAGCTTCGGAACAATATGGTCGCTCCCCAGTAGGTGCGATCAGATTTGTCGATAACATCCTGAAATGATACATTGTCCGACGACTTTTTACGTTTACCGTATCCGTGTCGTATCTGAATAATCTTTATGCGAGGTAATTATTCTCTCTTTGTTTTACGCGCTTTTATCGCTGATGGTTTTTTCAGTTATAATTTGATATGCCGACAAAATTATATAATTATACTCTGACTTTTTATTGCTCACTACAAAGTTGCGTTTGTACGGTTACCTATTGTGGATAATGCATCGAGTGTAACTTTTTACATGCTCATTTCGTCACTGGAGGCACTAGAGGTATGTTCCTTTTTAAGACGCGATTTTTACAATGTCATGCTTTGACATCAATCTTAACTGTTAAAGTCTTTGTACTTTTTATCATCATCATGATCAACCCATTACCGGCTCACTAATTGGTTTCTACACGACATTGTGCTGGAACGCTAAATCGCTTGGCGACACGTCTTGGGTGGTAACTAGCCACGGCCGAAGCCTCTCACCAAACCAGAATCGAGACGGGAATCGAACCTAGGACCTCCACTTTTATAATGCGACAGCGCACGAACTACGCCACGGAGGTCGTCAAACATCGCTCATGTGACTTTTATGCAGGGAAACCAACACACTCGAAGGCTCGAGGATAAATACAAGAGAACTGTACCAAAACTGACTATTAGATAAATATTATGAAAAGTACTAAGCGTAAAGTAATAAGCGGTGATAGCCCAGTGTTTAGGGCGTCAGCCTCCTAATCAGAGGTCGGCGGTTCGAATCCGGGCACGCACCTCTAACTTTTCGAAGTTATGTGCGTTAAAAAAAAAACAATTAAAATATCACTTGCTTCAACGGTGAAGGAAAACATCGTGAGGAAACCTGCACGCCTGAAAGTTCTCCATAATGTTCTCAAAGGCGTGTGAAGTCTACCAATCCGCACATGGCCAGCGTGGTGGACTATGGCCAAACCCTTCTCATATTGAGAGGAGACTCGTGCTCTGTAGTGAGCCGGTAATGGGTTGATCATGATGATGATCATGCAGTTCGTGCGCTGTCGCATTATAAAAGTGGAGGTCCTGGGTTCGATTCCCGGCTCAATTCTGGTCTAGTGAGAGGCTTCGGCCGTAACTAGTTACCACGCAAGACGTGTCGCCAAGCGATTTAGCGTTCCGGTACGATGTCGCGTAGAAACCAATTAGGAGTGTGGGTTTACCTACCCCTAACAGATTTGCCCGCTACCATCATCACTTACCATCAGGTGAGATTGCCGCCAAGGGCTAACTTGTAGTGTATAAAAAAGAAAAAGAGAAAACCAGTGTCATACGAATGCCCATTGGCTGCGAATGTTGCGTAAATTTTTTTTGGAAGTTTACGGAAACCGTCATAAGTACTACTGACAGGGCCAATATCAAAGATGTATTCCCAAATGGACTCATCCGGTGTACAAACTCATTTCGAATTTCAAACGCACATTGTTGCAGCAGCAAATCTTCCCGTTGCAACAATGTCGTTGTCGTCAAAACAACAAAACAAATAAACAACAATTATCTCTAACAACCATCGATTGATTTAACTTCATAAGTGCCAGTATGTTTCCCGAGAAAACTTCCATAAGGGGATATTAATTATATTCAGATTCATCGCGGATACGGCAATTGCAAAAACACGTTATCGACGAGTCCAATCGAAAACCCCTTACCTTAGTTTTTGCGTACCTTACTTTTTCTTTTTGTATTTGCATTCAGTTTCCTTGTTTAACCCACTCTGCATTTATTAGTCGTAACATTGCACTAATTATCTCCTTCCTATTGGTCTATTTATGTTTGGAAGACTACTCTTAGTTGGTACGTGATATAGCTGCAAAGGACTTAGGACGTCAAGGAAGGATTTAGGACGTCAGCCTCCTAATCAGAGGTCGGGGTTCGAATCCGGGCATGCACCTATAACTTTTCGGAATTATGTGCGTTTTTAAGCAATTAAAATATCACTTGCTTCAACAAAACAACGTTCTTCGCGAATCGGTGCATCTTTGCCCTACAATATTCCTTCTAAAGCAGTGTTATACAATTATATTTCCAGTGGCATACAAATTTGCGAAGGGTAGTAAAGATTTAGTTTTTTAGATTTTGCATTTATTTAGAAAAGTATAAAAAAGTCTGCCAAGCAAGCATAAATTTAAGTACCAAGGAATTCAAAGCTCGACCCGGCTATCAAATCTACAGGATTCAGGTATATCAAAGTTTGTAGTCAAACGTGCTCACCACTAGACCAACGAGTCCATGAAATGGGACACTACAATACGCGCAAAGGTGTTAATAAGTCGGCACGGTTGTACATGCGTTTTTAAGTTCAATAAACCTTCATAACAACGATTCGGAATTCTAGGCGCGTGGGCTGAGGCCGAAATAATAGGCCGCGAGCACACGTCCCTTGCTTAGGGATGCCAGCTATTATGCCATGAAGCGGACGTTAGCTTTGGAACGTTTAATACACGGGTACCCGACCGGGGCTAACTACACTGCCAAGCTGATTAAATTATACGCGATCACAAATAAACCAAACCCTTCTCATATTGAGAGGAGACCCGTGCACTCTGTAGTGAGCCGACAATGGGTTGAACGTGATGATGATGACAAACAAACACTTACCTTATTATTTTGTCGTGGTGGAAAAGCTTTATGGCCTGGCTCGTTCCGTGGGCAGGACGAGGTTAAGAGGGACTCCCACCCCCTTAGGGTGGTATACCTGAACAAGAAACTAGTTGCAGCAGCAGCTTTTGTTGGTCTCGAATGAAATAGCTACCTACTTCCTGACGCTCAAAATTTATAATCAGTTCGAGGATTGATATAACTATTCTTCAATTTACTCCGTGTTTTCTTTAACTAAAACTCTTTTAACTATTCTTATGGGTCCGCAGGCTTTGGATTACCTAGAATTAATTTCGGGCGTAATTTTGTCTTGAGTATGTATGGTGTTGTGACTTGGTATGGTGTGGCAGCAATCTTAAAATTTCATTAATATGTAATACTAATGATTAGAGCCAGAAATTAAAGAAACCTGTGTCCAACAGTTGAGTGTTTATATTATAGGTGAGGATGCAGCACTTTTGAAATTCTCAACTTGACTATCCTGGTGTCTCTTATTTCGCAGAAAAAATGTACGTAAAGACATTGTGGGAGTATCAGCATTATAATCAACCCACAATGAGAGCGATTTAAATTCTTCTCATGTTGAGTCTCTTCTCAACATGAGAAGAATTATAGCCATAGTCCACCACGTTGGCCAAATGCAGATTGTAACTCAGGCATGAAGGTTTTCTCGTGATGTTATCCTTCACCGTTAAAGCAGTATGTATTTTAACATTGCTTAAATCACATAAAAAACCACATAACTCAAAGTTTTTTGGTTTTTTTTCCACTACAAGTTAGCTTTTGACGGCAAGCACTTGATGGTAAGTGATGATGCAGTCTAAGATGGTAGCGACCTAACCTGTTAGGGGTATGGAAAACCCATACTCCTAATTGGTTTCTACACGACATCGACGCTAAATCGCTTGGCGACAAGCCTTTGTCGGTAGGGTTGTAACTAGCCAGGGTCGCCCACCAGACAAAACGATGCGAATTGGGGATTAAACTCAGTCCTCTCGAAATGGAGTCCGAAGTTGTAACCACTATTCTAGATGCATGAGAGGTTAAATGATGGCAATTATCCGATATGGGTTATTATATAGATATAACTTGTTTCCTAAAGGGTATTATAATGGTAACCATACCTACCTTCCATACCATAAAAATATCCTTGATATTCTTGACGAATGGTAACTGTATGCGTGCTTGACTACAATAGTCTATAAATATTAAAAAAAAAAGCAACTACGATAATCTATTGAAGTCGATTGATATTCCAACTATGTAACCACTTTGTATGCTTTCGCTGATCCGCACAGAAAACCTTTGGTGCGGTGACGCAAAGCTTTGTACCTAGATGCTATATTTAATGCCTTCTAGACTAGTGCTTTTAGTTACCAAGCACTAATTTTAAACACAATCTTACTAGAACAGTATGCCTAGATACTATCTTCAATGCCTTCTAGACTAGTGCTTTTAGTTAGCAAGCACTAATTTTAAACACAATCTTACTAGAACAGTATACCTTGATACTATATTCAATGCCTTCTAGACTAGTGCTTTTAGTTACCAAGCACTAATTTTAAACACAATCTTACTAGAACAGTATGCCTAGATACTATATTCAATGCCTTCTAGACTAGTGCTTTTAGTTACCAAGCACTAATTTTAAACACAATCTTACTAGAACAGTATGCCTAGATACTATATTCAATGCCTTCTAGACTAGTGCTTTTAGTTAGCAAGCACTAATTTTAAACACAATCTTACTAGAACAGTATGCCTAGATACTATATTCAATGCCTTCTAGACTAGTGCTTTTAGTTACCAAGCACTAATTTTAAACACAATCTTACTAGAACAGTATGCCTAGATACTATATTCAATGCCTTCTAGACTAGTGCTTTTAGTTACCAAGCACTAATTTTAAACACAATCTTACTAGAACAGTATGCCTAGATACTATATTCAATGCCTTCTAGACTAGTGCTTTTAGTTAGCAAGCACTAATTTTAAACACAATCTTACTAGAACAGTATGCCTAGATACTATATTCAATGCCTTCTAGACTAGTGCTTTTAGTTACCGAGCACTAATTTTAAACACAATCTTACTACAACAGTATTATCTTCTCCTTTATCCAACAACAACAAATTTGGTTTTGGTTTTGGTTTTGCAACAAATTTTCATCCACTCTTAATATTTATTAAGCTATTTGGCTTCTGATTTACTAGAACACCTCTTGCGTTAACAGAAGCACCTCTATTAATATTGTTACGAGCTAGGGTACTAGGATTGGATTATTGTATGTATTATAAACAATAAACAGCAAGTTTAATTTGCTTTATTCCGCCGACAACCGGGAGATTTGTATAATATAACGTGGTGTAATATAAGTAAAAAAAGAAAGGACTTTACTTTTCTCGCTTGTGAAGTCTCAACATCTCCTGAGGATGATCCGGTTTCGGGTCGAAACGCGCGTAGAGGTTCTAGTGGAAGATTTTGTGTGGTGTTATATTATACTAATCTCCCGGTTGTCGGCGGAATATAGCAAATTAAACTTGCTGTTTATTGTTTATCATGGACTTCCGCCAAGTAACGCCTGCTTCTATTCATTGTATGTATTATCTCTCTCCAGTCGTTCTTTTATTACTAAAGATCGTGGTCCTGGTGTCCGGGCAACCTCGTGCGGATTATTTGTTTCCACCGGCTTCTATCGGAGGCTAGTCTCGCAATTGTGTGAAATTTGCACTTAGAGTCCCTCAGCTGGTCTGTCCATCTGGTTGGTGAGCGGCCTCTCGGTCTTTTGCTGTCCGTATTGCCTGTGACATAATAAAACTTCAGTTCCAAACAACTCCTCAAAGAGCTTCTCGATAGTAATTAGTTTAGACAAGCAAAGTTGACGAACACAATCACCTCATAAATAACTCGACGTTACTCCGAGCCTTTACTCCGGAGGCATTGATTTAGAACAATGAGCCATAAGCTTATTCAGTATAAGCTTATTATCTTATATTTACAACCCACTTTAAAACATTTCGTTCTATCAGTTACCTGTGACTTCGTATGCGTTTAATTCTAAATGTAATTTAGGGGCCGGTATGGTCTAGTGGCGTATGAGCTTGGATCTCACCCCAAGCGACCCTAGATCGCATACCGGCACCGTTAATAAACAGCTCTTTCTCCTTTTTTCCGTCCGACTCCCCGTTATCCTAAACGTCGCCTAAGCCGAGGTTCGGCCTCACAGGAGGCCCCCTTAGGCAGACGTTCCCTTAGTTTCTTCGAGCCCTAGAGCTCAAAATTTCTTCTGGCAAAGCTTCTTTCCGAAGCTCGCCAAACAGCCCGGTTACGCTGTCGCAACCAATTATTTTAGGTTATTGGGTTAGTACAGCTAATAGTCAGTCCGAAAAAAAAAAAAATTAGATACCGGTTTCTTCTAGTCCTTTTAAATAGATAGATAGATAGATAGATCAAGTCTTTACATTTAAACTTAAAATCTGAAAGAAATAAAAAACAAAAAAGTACATGACAAACAAAACGCGCAAAGGCGGTCTTATCGCTTAAAGCGATTCCCTCCAGACAAACTTTTGCGGAAGGAACAATTTACAAGAAAACGGCGGTGGGTGCAATAGTTAAGAATATTTGTTGTAATAATAATAATTTATTTAATAAATTATGAAATCATTTCACCTGCAAAAAAAAAAATGATTGGAGGTATAAGTTCTTTATAACCAACCCATATCACGCTACCATCTCACACCAGGTGAGATTTTTTTCCCGGGCTAACTTATAGTAAAAAACTGAATTAATATTATATTACTTTTTAGGTTTATTATAATTTTTTCGAATGTTTTAGTTTTTTTTTATGTCATAACAGATTCACTTACTCGCTTATCGAAGTTCAGCAATATGACCCAATCCACAAATGACATATCCGTTTACTTTTCCACTACAACCATACACAACTTGCAATTTGTATGATTGCCAACGAGTAATATTGTTTATAGGGGTAACTAGGGGTAACGTCTATGAAATAGAGTATTTTATGTTTCTCTAGTCGTTTCCTGATGATTTATCCTTCAGGTATGCACGTTCAAAAGTGAACCTGACATTCTAGACGGGCAACTTTAACATGCCCATTACGAAAAGTCTCGAATTTGAATAAGATACTTGTTGTTCAGCTTAACAAGCGTCCGCCGCTTCGTATGTCCTAAGTTCGTGTCCAGATGATGCGGTTAACGCGCGTTGGTAACGAGCGTTTTTCTAATCACGTAATTGATGCAAAACGTCAATGCAAATGCTAAAGAGTCGATTGTTCTATCTGGGCCTCGATTTCCTTTTTGATTAAGTCCAACAATTGTGCTTCGTGCTGTAGTTACCTAATACAAGTTAGACTTTGTTATCACATGTTATTCAAAGTAAATTTATGTCGCCTCTGCAAATCTTGGAATGCAATAAAAACATTACCGTACCACTAATTATACCGTTGAAGAAAATTAAATTTGTCAAATCATATAATAATAAACAGCAACTATAATTTGCTATATTCTGCCGACAACCGGGAGATTTGTATAATATAAAACCACACAAAATCTTCCACTAGAACCTCTACGCACGTTTCGACCCGATACCGGATCATCCTCAGGAGATGTTCTAGTGGAAGATTTTGTGTGGTGTTATATTATACAAACCTCCCGGTTGTCGGCGGAATATAGCAAATTATACTTGCTGTTTATTGTTTATCATGGATTTCCGCAAAGTAACGCCTGCTTCTATTCATTAAATCATATAATAATATTGTTCAAGATTCACCTAAGCATATTTATTACGATAATTGTCAAGATTCATGTATTAATTTAACAGGTACGATTTTAATGACATAATAGAGTCCAGTAACCGTGCGATATTCGCAGAAAGAGGAATTAAGAGTGCCAGTTCGATGCTATCTAAAGTCACTTACTCTGATTATAGATGTAACATGTGAGAGAAATATGAAATTTAGGCGTGATCTTAACTAAGCTATACTGTCGGCGCATAAAACGCTTTATGTAGACACGCTCTTAAGATAAACCAGCCAATAAAATACAAATCACTGAGAAAATGTTTACGACATCTAACCTGCGACACGACTAAATTGAAAATCCATTCAAATCACTGTCACAAAATTACAATTGCCTTCACAACATGTTAACGTCGACCCTATTTGGATAAGTTTAAAAGCTATTCCGATGTTTAAGGAAGATAAAATGTATATGGTACATAATGTGTTAAGAATGGGAGAGGCGTAGCCACCATCAAATGTTGACCTTTCCGTTAGCCATTCGGTCGTTATTTTATAGTTAAATCTAAGGAGATTTAAACGGATAAGAGGTTGACAAAGGTTTTTTTAAACAAAATTGAATGAACTCCGTCAATCAAAAACAATTTCAATGCTTTATTTTACATTTTTTATAAATTAATTATAGAGGAACACTTAAGCCTTAAATGAAAACCGACGGGGATATATTTCTTAATTACTAGTATGATGTTATATAGCAACCATTAAAGACTTATCTCTTAACAGTTTAAACCTGTCAAAGAATAATACACTTCTTTTTTTTTTGAGATAGGTTTGCGCTTGACGACAATCAGTACTAGAAAACACTGATGAAGTCTTGGTTGGAGCGCGCTTGCCTAGAAAATGCCTATTCACTCTTGCCTTGAAGGTACTAAGGTTATACGTGGCTGGAAATACAGATGTTGGAAATTCGTTCGTTCACACCTTAGTGGTTCGATTCAGAATCGTTGATCCAAATCGATTCGTCCTATTAGGTCAGATTTTGTGACTAACGTCCGCATCTGTACAAACCTATGTCATGAGAGCCATTACCATAGATGTTTATTACTGCGTATAGACTGGGTCATTCAATAGATGAATTTATATTTGGTGCCAAAATATTAAAGGAGCACCAGGCGATGTGTTATGAAAACCAGGCAAACTTCGGATTGCCGGCTTAATAATAACTCTATTTAATACAATAAGCGATCTATTCTTGTCCGTACAGGTAGGCATGGTATTTTCTTCTGGCAGAGCTTCTTTTCGAAGCTCGCCAAACAGTCCGGTTACGGTGTGGCAACCAATAGATTTGTACACTTAATACAGTCCGAAAAAAAAAATACGCATGGTTATACAGCAGTTTTAACAAGTTATGGAGGAGGTATAGCTCAATGAAATGCGATGTAGTTAATTCCTGGTCACAATAGAAACAATATACAACAACAAATATTCAATTCCTTCTCCATCTGGAATTCATTTGGATTATTTAACTCATCGGTTTACTGTGACTATATGAGACTTTCTGCCAACCAACAATTAATAAAACCCTTGAAATATGAAATGAAAATACACTTTATTGTACACCACACAAACAGAAGAAATACAAGACAGTAAAGAAAATACACAATAGGCGGCCTTATCGCTAAAGAGCGATCTCTGCCAGGCAACCTAGAGACCAGGATATAATATATAAACAGCAGGCTTAGGGCTTAAAACAATAAGCCCTTAATATACTAGTTATTTTAATTTACATAACATAAGCTTCTTCGTAGGGTAGTTTTATACCCACAATAAAATGTTTCTAAAATAGACATACGTACTTTTTTGTTAATCTGAATCTTGCTTTTATATTCACTTGATGAATATTTCTTAAAATCAATAAATAAGACATTTAATAAAATGAATTACTTGGTTTATTTTATTAGTGTTGTAAATTCTTAATTTTATTTAATAAATTAAGAATTTGTAAATAACACAACTAGAAAATCACGTGTTTTTCTAGTATTCTTTCGTGTAATCATAGGATTACATGAAATCTGAGCGACAATGTTGCACTGGGAATGGATTCACTTTCGCAATCGTAACGTGTGGGTTATGTTAATCGACGAGTTAAATTAAGGTTTAAAACTTTTTTTTTTTTATACACTACAAGTCAGCCCTTGACGGCTATCTCACCTGGTGATAAGTGATGATGCTGTCTAGGATGGTAGCAGGCTAACCTGTTAGAAGTGTGGTGAACCCACGCTCCTAGTTGGTTTCTACGCGACGTCGTGCCGGAACGCTAAATCGCTTGGCGACACGTCTTTGTCGGTAGGGTGGTAACTAGCCACGGCCGAAGCCTCCCACCTGACCAGACTCGAGCCGGGAATCGAACCCAGGACCTCCAACTTTTAAAATGCGACAGCGCACGCACTGCGCCACGGAGGTCGTCAAAAATATATATTAAGTATTTTTATAAATAAAGGTTAACATAGTGAGATCGTGTCAAATAAATGTTATCGCCACGATATACATTATGAAAAATTTATTAATTAAGACGTTATTAATTTGTATGAGTATAAAAGAGTATAAAACTTGACGACTAGAATACTATTATTTTTGACATCATGTCGTGCCGCCATCTTTTAGATTCCGCCAAAACGGTGGCAAGGGATTGGTCCACGAAAAATAGTAATAACAATGGACGCCACATAAAAATGGACGACACGAGGATATTGCCGTAAGTTCAGTGATATTTTAGAAAAAAGGTTTTGGCGTATTTATCTAAGTTTTTACATAAATCGATACCAATCCAACCCAACCATATATCTAAATTATGTTTATGAGCTGTGAACAATGACAGCCTAATTTATATCTGTCAACGTCGTGGTGCAATAAATTCACAACAGGTTTCTTTAAAAAAAAACAACTACAACTACATCTAATTTGAATGCAAATCCTCTAAAAGCTACATAGGTCAATGTAACACAATTTGTAAATATTTATTTCTGTCACTAAATCTATTATTTATGTACAGTGAATGTAGAATATTAATCCGCGAGAACCATGTAATTTGTACGGTGTCAACCGTTTTTGGTTCCAATGCGACTTACCCGTTGACTGCAATCTCACAGTGTGTGAAGTGACGATGTCATGTAACATGGCTGCGGTTGAAGTTTCTAAGAATATGACAGTTGGCAGTTGTATTGAAAACTTACCCCTAATCTGTTTGTAAGGGCCATCGTACTATTGACTTATAACAGTGGTAACTAAACACAACAGTGGAAGCTGTGATAGGTTAGTGGTGAAGATGTGATAGCCTAGTGGTTAGGACGTCAGCGTCCTAATCTTCGGGCGTTTGAACCCGGGCACGCACCTTTAACTTTTCGGAGGTATGTGCGTTTTTAAGCGATTAAAATATTCTTGCTTCAACGGTGAAGGAAAACATCGTGAGGAAACCTGCCAAAGTCTGCCAATTGCCATCACATCACATCACATGGCCCAGCGTGGTGGACTATAGCCAAACCCTTCTCATATCGAACCCAGGACCTCCAACTTTATAATGCGAAAACGCACGCACTGATACAATCCTTACTTATTAATATTATAAAAATTAATGTAAGTTTGTTTGTTACGCTTTCACGCAAAAACTACTAAACCGATCGTCATGCAACCTTGCACACATATTCTTGAAGGTTTTAGAAGTAACATAGGATACTTTCAGTTTTTTTCAATGATTTTAAGATAAAAATGGTTTGTTAAAATATAGTTATATAGTATCTCCGATACTTATTTAATGGCATGAATGCGAGCGAAGCCATGGGTAAAAGCTAGTATACAATAAAATAAGAAACTTGAAAATTTTTAGTTAAAATTGCACATTTTTAAAACTGTTACAGAAGATTGGAGAGTCGAGTCGTCTTTCAAAGTTCTCAGAATGCTGTTACAACTCGCCCACTCTTTTCTTACCAAAGATGCTATGCGCTTTATTCTTATGATGGACACACAACGCGGTTTCTTAAGTCGGAGGTAAGGCTTAGCTTTATAGATATCGGTCAAGCAATCAAGCAATCAGGACCATCCCTCTTTTCTTTAAGTCGGGTGTCAAATCCAACCATGGCCCCGTTTCCGCTGCTCCCGTAAATTCAAAACCCAAAATAATCATTTAGCATTATTTGTATTGGAACGAAGTTCCTTACGGCAGGCTTGGAGGCGATAGGGATTTTGCTGCGCGACCGAACTGAAAAAAAATGTGATAGTAAAACCGTAAGAAAAAGTCCGTGGAATAAAACCGTTAAATGAGACGTGCGCAGGCGCGACAGTCGTATACAACAGCGAGTAGTGTATAATACCTTTCTCTTTCTCCCTCTTTCTTTTCGTTCTCTCATCCCTTCTCTCTCTATTACCACTCCACCCCGCCAATGCATAGTACATACTCATGAATTCATGGACAAGCACGAGGCAAATACTCACATTATAGATACATTTTACTCGTGAGTAGCCACGTTTATTGGAACGAAGTTCCTTATTATACTTAATGTGGAGTCAATAGAAGAATGTTATAAAGAAACGCCATTAAGTTTATTTTTAAAATGAGCTTTAAAAACCCATCTAAAATACTAAAAAGCGAACAGAGCCGCGGGCGGACACTTGTAATTAAGCGCACATGGAGTAAAAGAGTGCTTTGTAATTGCGGAACAGTGTCAAAACTGCTTCGGGCGAATTTTAGTTTCACCTGTTGAAATAAAGTTTAAAGTTAGTGCTAAAGGATGAAAGGGACTCTTTCTTTCAAAGAAATTTAAATAGCTATAATTTTACGGTATTTTTAGTATGAGTCGCAATTACGAATAGGTATAGATTTATGTGTAAGTTAAAGATGTGTTAGTGTTTTTAAGTAGATTTTTACATATTTATCGAATCACTAAAAATAACGTAACAACTTCACTACTAAAATTAATTGAAATAAACTTTATATTTTATGCTTAAGGGTAAAATGGACTCTTTATTTCCAAGAAGATTAAGTAGCTACAATTTAACGGTATTTTTAGTATTAGTCACAAGTATATATGTGTATAAGTATATAGTATAGTTTTATATGTAAACATGTGTTAGGACAGCACGGTTTTCAAGTTTTAACAGTAAATTTTTAAATGTTTATAGACAATGAGTTCGCTATCTTACCACTATTTTTAGAGACGAGATCATAGTTTTAATTTAGATAAGATGAACTTAACAATCTTACTTACAAATCTAACATACATCTAACTATTGGAAATATATTGTTAAGTAATGATTATAATGTCTTAAAACTGTGTCTTATAGCAACTAATTTACGAGTACTTACTGAATAAAAAGCATGGGCCACGTATTCGTAACAATTTACACTTACAAATATGTGGTCATATACCTACAAATACTAAAAAAAAAGCTGTAATAGCCTAGTGGTTAGGACGTCAGCCTCCTAATCAGAGGTTGGGGGTTTCTAGGTAATTAAAATATCACTTGCTTCAACGGTGAAGGAAAACATCGTGAGGAAACCTGCATGCCTGAGAGTTCTCCATAATGTTCTTAAAGGCGTGTGGTCTGCCAATCCGCACATGGCCAGCGTGGTGGACTATGGCCAACCCTTCTCATATTGAGAGGAGACCCGTGCTCTGTAGTGAGCCGAGAATGGGTTGATCATGAGACCTACAAATACTTATATAACAGTATATAATGAATAAAGCGTAAGTTGAAGTGATGAATTTTAATGTGTTCCAAAATAATATTCTTTGTATTAATATCTTTGGAAAACTCTTGGTTTAAAAGTTGATTGTTATTATTATAAATCAAAGTCCTCAGAACTCTTATGCCAGTGTTCCAAACGTAATGAAAAAAAAAAGGTAACTTATCAATCAAAGTGACCGTTGAAACGTGGGTGTAGCCAGGAAGACGGGAATACGTTTGAAAACTTGTTGCCATAATACGAAATGTTATCTTTTTTTGTGTAATATACTTTTAAATGTGTACCGCTTGCTGTTAAATTAAAAGTTTAATAAATTAAAATAAAATATACGATTACATTCTGTTGTTAATTTTGCATTGTAATATAAATTGGACAGTCAACGGAAATTAATTGTTTTCGGAATGCGTTAACGAGGATAGTTTCTTATCTTTAAATCTATACACAATAAATGCCCTAATGGGTGTAGATGGGATGTGAAGATTTCATTGTAGATATCGAAATAATTATTTTAAATTATCTTACGTTTTATCGATGAACGCTGATGTCCAAGGATCTGGAATGACAGCTTTGGAGAATGTCATATTGATAGACTTCCAGGTGGTCAGACGATACTCACGTTTGCGGCTAAACATGAAAGCAAGATTAGGTTTGGTTGTGGACAAAAGCGGTGATAGCCTAGTGGTTAGGGCGTCAGCCTCCTAATCAGAGGTCGGTGGTTCGAACCCGGGCACGCACCTCTAACTTTTCGGAGTTATGTGCGTTTAAAAAAAAAAATATCACTTGCTTCAACGGTGAAGGAAAACATCGTGAGGAAACCTGCACGCCTGAGAGTTCTCCATACTGTTCTCAAAGGCGTGTGAAGTATGCCAATCCGCACATGGCCAGCGTGGTGGACTGTGGCCAAACCCTTCTCATATTGAGAGGAGACCCGTGCTCTGTAGTGAGCCGGTAATGGGTTGTTCATGATGATGATGATGATGATGTGGACAAAATATCAATGACATATTCCCAATTAAGAAAGTTTAAATAAGCTAAAACCTAGTAACAATTCGAAGTATCGATCGATAACATAAATCGTATATCCATCATAAATTTTATTCAAATAATTCTTTGAAATTCAGTTTTTGTGAGTCAATAACTTAAAAGGTAGAGAATTGATTAATGTCGTGTTAATAACTAAATTCGTAAACTTAAAAGTAAAGATACGATCGCGCCATGTGATAAGCAACTGTGATAGCCTAGCGGTTAGGACGTCAGCCTCCTAATCAGAGGTCGAGGGTTCGAACCCGGGCACGCACCTCTAACTTTTAAGTAACGGTGAAGGAAAACATCTTTAGGAAACCTGCATGCCTGAGAGTTCTCCATAATGTTCTCAAAGGCGTGTGAAGTCTGCCAATCCGCACATGGCCAGCGTGGTGGACTATGGCCAAACCCTTCTCATATTGAGAGGAGACCCGTGCTCAATAGTGAGCTGGCAAATGGTTGATCATGATGATGATGATGATGATGATGAACGCGCCCTGGTCTAAGAAGAAGCCCACAACAAACTTAGCCGGGCAACTATTCATTTTGTTAACACCATGTGAAATGCCACTAAAACATATTTTGTAGCTATTTTTTAAGAGAAAATTATTAATATGTTTTTTAACACCTGCGTTAGAATAATCACGATGAGCATGATACAAAGAGAAACTCCCGCGAAAGACTTACTGGTTTTGATAGCAAAAAGGAGTTATTACCTTACCTCTTTAGAACAAGAAGTGATTGTTATTCGAACAGCAAAAACATACCCAAAGAGGATCGTCGTCAGCAGGCGGTCGGTCGTTTAAAAATGCCAAAACAACATGTCGTCAAGTTTAAATAGATATTTTAAGACATGTTACGACCCCACATAGCGCGGGATAAGGGCATGGAGAAGGTATAAATCAAAAACAACTTTTTCTTCATCTATATATACAAAAGCGAAAGGTCACTTACTTACTGATTAAACACGAGATCTCAAAAACTATTGTACGTATAAAGCTATAATTTAGCAAGTAGGTAATTTATAGGTAAGAGATGTCAGCTAAGAAAGGATATTTGGAAATTCAACCCCTAAGGGCATAAAATAGGGGTTTGAAGTTTGTATGAAATTTTTTTGTTTTTAGAGTTAGACACACAAAAATTTGAATTAAGATTAATAATAATAAATAAAAAACATGTACATAATTTTTTTTTTAAATATCACCTGTTAAGGGTAATAAAAATAGGGGATGATAGTTTTTGCTTATTTTTTTATTATGAAGTCTAAAAGCTTGAAGTTTTTAAAATAGGTTTCTTTTAGGGCGTAAGTATAAGGTTACAATTTTTTTTCATCCGAATCTACCCCGATGGGGGAAAAATAGGGGTTTAAGTTTATATGAAAGTCCTATGTTTTTTAATTTAGAAACACTAAAATCGGCAATTTGACATTTGCCTGTAGCTTCCTTTCTGAAGCAGGGCATTGGCCGCACGGGAAACCTCAATCTCACGGGAAATAAGCAATTCTACGCAGAAGAAGTCACGGGCAACAGCTAGTAGTTATATATATTTAACTACCTCCATGGCGCAGTGGGTGCACTGTTGTGTTATAAAGTGAGAGGTCCTGTGTTTGATTTCAGGCTCAAGTCTGGTCTGCGGCTACCGCTAGTTACCACCCTACTGGTGAAGACATACCGCCATGATGCAGAGTAGAAACTGAGAGGATTGGGCCAGCTGGTAACGTATCGGTGGCTGCTCTGGTGCTGCAGACGAACATGGGCGCCGGTAATCACTAGATAATGAAGGAAAACATCGTGAGGAAACCTGCCTCCTGAGAGATCGCCATAGTGTTCTCAAAGGCGTGTGAAGTCTGCCAGTCCGCACATGGCCAACGTGGTGGACTATGGCCAAACCCTTCTCATATTGAGGGGAGACCCGTGCCGTGCCCGTGCTCTGTAGTGAGCCGTGAACGGGTTGATCATGATGAATAATAAAAAATAACTTAACCTACTTCAATTAAAATAATTGGAAAAAAATAACAACACATTAAAAGTTACCGTCTTAATATGTGTAAATGGTAATTTTTTTTTTAAAGCCTTGAAATTTAAATATTTAAACTTATTAGTAGATATCACAATTATGAATATAATAAGTACATATAACAACTCGAACTTAAAATAAACTTTAGATTGAACCTAAAACTAAAAAAAATCTATTCCATTCTGTAAACGCCGCTTATTCCATAGTAAACTTTAGAAACTCTCAATCCACCCTGACGGGCACCAGCGATATACAAGTATCTATATGCAAAATATTAAATAACGTAACAGTTTTATGAACAAATTCACTCATTATTGCAAAAACAATCCTACCAATATTATAAATGTGATTTTGTGGGTTTTTGTTACTCAATCACGCAAAAACGGCTGAACGGATCTGGATGAAAATTGGCATGCATGTAGCATGGATAAGAACATAGGTTAACTTTTATCCCGATTCCTTAAGTTGTTCCTGAAGACAAATTTAATTTTTATTTTCGGGCTGTCTATTAGCTGTGTTAGCACAGCGTAACCGGGTTGTTTGGCGAGCTTCGGAAAGAAGCCAGAAGAAATTTTTAATAGCCCTAGGGCTCGAAGAAACTTAGGGAACGTCTGCCTAAGGGCACCTCCTTTGAGGCAGAACCTCGGCTTAGGCGACGTTTGGGATAACGGGGGGTCGGACGAAATTGCTTGTGAGCTAAGCCACGAGCAGACATCTTTGTATGCATGCCACCTATGCTATAATCTTGACCGATCTCTCAAATAGTTCCCGTGGAAGATTAAAAATTGTTAACGAGCGAAGCTTTAGAACCAATTCTGAAGTCCAAGCAGACGAAGTAGCGGGCAGAAGCTAGTCATTGATATATTACAAATCTATGGACGCTTACATTTCCGAAATAAAAGGTTAAATAAATAATACATATTGTATATATGTTTTTTTTAACCTATAATTAATTTGTTTTAACGGACGTGAGTGTGAAATGTAATACAGCTGTAATATATCTTATTTTCTAATTATAACGGGTGGAATAAAACGATGAGGTGATAATGATTTATCAATGTTTATGTAAATGAGATATAAATCACATCACGGTTTCATGTTATATCTCCTAAAATGGTAGTGCTTTAATAGAGCTATTAATTATTATTTTTTATCATAGGAACGCAATAAAAATTTACTATTACTGTAAAAGATAATTTATCAGCTAATTTCTAGTAACACCTTTCACTCAGCTTAGTCACGCTATATCTGCGTGGTCTAGTGGTTTGCATCACAAACTTTATATAAAGTCGGAGGTCCTGGGTTCGAGCCTGGTCTGGTTGGAGGATTCGGCCATGACAAAGACGTCCTGATTAGCGATTTAGCGTTTCGGCACGATATCGCGTACAAACCAGGAATATGTCCTAACAGGTTAGCCCGATATCATCTTAGACTGTATCAACACTTACCACCAGGTGATATTGCTGTCGAGGGCTAACATGCAGTGCAATAAAAAAAAGTTATTTTGATGTTTTTTGATATTACTAACATATCATTGATTTGTTTTCTTTAATTCTGATAGTATATATGTATATAGTGAAAGGTGATAGCCTAGTGGTTAGGGCGTCAGCCTCCTAATCAGTGGTCGGCGGTTCGAATCCGGGCACGCTCCTGTAACTTCTCGGAGTTATGTGTGTTGTTAAAAATTAAAATATCATTTGCTTCAACGGTGAAGGAAAACATCGTTAGGAAATCTGCACGCCTGTGAGTTCTCCATAATGTTCTCAAAGGCGTGTTAAGTCTGCCAATCCGCACATGGCCAGCGTGGTGGACTATGGCCAAACCCTTCTCATATTGAGAGGAGACCCGTGCTCTGTAGTGAGCCGGTAATGGGTTGATCATGATGATAATGGTGATATGTATATATATATTTATTCATACCCTACTACTCCTTATCAATATGTAATGTTTGTATTGTTATAATATTAAATGTTCTCTTTATGTTTGTTTTCTTTATATATTGTATTTAGATTTGTTGAAAATATTCGAAATAATAATATCAGTAAAGACTCCAAAATTGATATCTTTAACGGTACTGTAAGAAATTTTGTTTAAATGTGATAAAATTAATTAGGTAAAGATTAAGTATTACACCTTACTTTAATTTAATTATTTTTAATTTATATTATTTGTTAATATTAAACTTTTGTCATGCTGTGCAGTCAATTAGAATTACAATTAGATATAGAACATGTAACTAAGCTAAGATTTAATTGTAAGGATTGTAATTTGTTTTGATTGCCAATAAAATAAAATAAAAATAAACTCCACCTTTTTTTCATAAATAGAACTAAGTATTTTTCTTGTTCATATAGCGAGTAAAATATTTTATATTTTATTTTTATAATAATATCTAAGTTTTGTTCATACGTATCACTTAATAGATATATTAAGGCTAAGGGTATGAAAATATATTCGGAAACGCCGCAGTGTCCGCCTTTCCATAAACTTTTCAAGACTTTAAAGTATGTATTAGTTATTTCAACAAAAACTTGTTTCACCGACGAAACGTAATATCATGTCTTCATTAATTTAGTTTCAAACAATTTAGATTTGCGATAAAGGGGTACAATAAATCATTGCTGAATACAATAATTGACAATTATAATAAACAATGCCCCTAAAAGTACCGTTTCACCAGCTCTACAATTAAACATTACAAGTACCTTTGCGAGAATTGTCAATTACTCAATTCGCACAGTTCATGTTACGATGATTTGTAGCTGTGATAGCCTAGTGGTTAGGACGTCAGCCTCCTAATCAGAGGTCGAGGAAGCCGGACACGAACCTATAACTTTTCGGAGTTATGTGCGTTTTTAAGCAATTAAAATATCACTTGCTTCAACGGTGAAGGAAAATATCGTGAGGAAAACTGCACGCCTGAGAGTTCTCCATAATGTTTTCAAAGGCGTGTGAAGTCTGCCAATCCGCACATGGCCAGCGTGGTGGACTATAGCCAAACCTTTCTCATATTGAGAGGAGACCCGTGCTCTGTGGTCATCCGGCTATGGCTTGGTCATGATGATGATATGTCGCAAATGTACTGTGCAAACGTACTGTACTACGCGTGACTTTTCAACAATCTGCCACCAACAAACGAAATCACTATACTGTTAAATCCTCAATGCTAAAAAGTCGTAATTTCATTTGGTACTTAGGCTTATTTATGTGATTGTGTTATTCTAGACTTTCTATTGTGTCATGATATCGAAAAAATGATGCTATTTATATTGAAAAACTTCAAAAAATATTTGCAAATACGCCTTATAGTTTAAAAACCGTATTTTAAACGATTATAACATCAGTAAGAAAGTAGGTAAGTTGAAACAGGTGAAACCGTAGGGTAGAATAAATAAAAATTGTACCAATACCGCTAAAATTGTTACAATAAAAGACAACTAAAAAAGCTATAGTAGAATATAAAAAAGTCTAGATTTTCTATTGTCTCAGTAACAAAAACTTAGTCTAATTTTGTACACAAAAATAAATCTAGACTTGTTTAACGACCTCCGTGACGCAGTGCGTGGCTGTCGCATTATAAAGTTGGAGGAGGGTTCGATTCCTGGCTCGAGTCTGGTCTGGTGGAAGGCTTTGGCCGTGGCAAATTACCACCCTACCGACAAAGACGTGTCGCCAAGCGATCTAGAGTTCCGGCACGATGTTGAGTAGTAACCAATTAGGAGTATGGTTTATCATTCCCCTAACAGGTTAGCTCACTAACATCTTAGACCGCATCATCACTTACCATCAGATGGTCAAGGGCTAACTTGTGTATAAAAAAACCACTTCACTTTAGCTTTAACTTCAGCCGAAGCGTACCTTAAGCGTCACATCTGCCCCTAAATTGAATTAAGAAAACATGATGCCATCCTTTGATTGGCTGCGTTTTTCTGATTCCTTATGCATAATTTATTAATGCATTTATAAATAATGCAAGTCGTTTGCAAAATCGATCCTTTGTTGTGACAGTGTGTATTGGGTTTATTGTTTTAATATGTATTAAACATGTTGAATATTTTACGAGGGACTTTTTTTATATACAGATACGAGTGAGTACTTGAAACAAACGGAAGGGTCCGTTGTTGGTCACTGCTGACGGTTGGCTAGTAGTGGGGTTTTTTTTCTGTGTCAGTTAGACAGCTTTAAAGCTTTTGCTGTAAAGGGGTTCTAGCATTGCGCAACACCGAAATAAAACACCCTGTATATGATTTATTTAAACAACAAGCAAACTTTGACGACCGCCGAGTTGAAGCGCGTGTGATGTCGCATTGTACAGCTGGAAGTTCTGGATTCGATTCCCAGCTTGTTTGTGCTGGTGACAGGCTAGTTACTACCCTGTAGCTAGGCAAAGACCTTTTGATAATAGCTGATAACCCTTTTAGTTATCACCGCTTTGTCAAGTACGACGGTGCTCTACCTTGGTCTAAGGCTAAGGTCGCCTCTTGTGAGGCTCGGACCTCACGATCGGAATTTGGCTTGTAGGACCCCATATCGCGGATGAGACCTACGCTTAGATGACGTCAGAGACTTCTGTATCACGCCGAACCCGCACTCGTACCAAAAAACACCGACAGCACAACTCGTTATGAAAATTCGCGTCGAGTGAAATATAATTTTAATTAACTCTTTAAACATTTCGATAAATTAGATGAGAGTTATTAATGCATTCGTAGAAAATGATAATCGATTGAATACTATATGATGAATACATCATAGCTCTGACTAGTACCAGTTCGAAGCTCGAAGAAATACAAAAGTTTCCAGCACCGAAACTATATTCTCTTATCGGTTTTTATATACTTCGTATATACTTCGGTTATTTTGCAAAAGAACTTCAAAATCTTTTTTTTTATACACCACAAGTTAGCCCTTGACGGCATCTCACGTGATGGTAAGTGATGATGTGGTCTAAGATGATAGCGGGCTAACCTGTTAGGGTATAGTAAACCCATAATCCCAATTGGTTTCTACACGACATCGTGCCGGAACGCTTAATCGCTTGGCGACACGTCTTTGTCGGTAGGGTGGTAACTGGCCACGGCCGAAGCCTCCCACCAGACAAAATTTTACTTCGGCATGACTACAATATATATCATAGTTGATATTTGACCTTTGTTTACTTTAAAAAACAATTAGGATCAGATTCTTAATATATTTAACATTCATTCATTATTAGTTTCTTTTATTATTTTAATTTAAATTTTAAGTATGTTTATTTACATATATAATTATTTACATATATTTATATCATATCATATGTTTTTTTTTCTTTTTCAATTTTATCGCAGTATATTTTAGTATGTAGTTTAAACATATCTAGTTTGACCTATTCCACTTTATAAAATCATCTTACTCACATCTGAGGGTAGCTGGAAGAGATCTCTTATAGAGATAAGCTTTCCTTTGTATAATTCTTATATAAGTGTTTGTTATCACAAATTTGGTGCAAAAATAAAATAAATGAAACTAGAACTCACTTGATTTATTTTCAGTTACTGTTCCATATATTTTATTTTATTTTATTGTGCATTTTTGCACGTATTACGATATACATACCTGGTTTGAATTATTTAGATTTAGTTGTAAGGTTAATTTTAATTATGCATGTTGTGGTGATTTCCAGAAGTAATGAATAGAAGCAGGCGTTACTTTGTGGAAGTCTATGATAAACAATAAACAGCAAGTATAATTTGCTATAGTCGGCGGAATATAGCCAATTATACTTGCTGTTTTTTGATTTCCACAGGGTTACAATCTCATGTTTATTCTTCTTTCTTCTGTTTTTGGTTGTCACTAGATTAATGATCCAATAAGAAAAAAAACAATAACCAACTAGCACGTAAAGTTTTTTATCCACGTTTCAGACACGAACCGCTAAGGAGCGGAACGGTCTCCCTGTATCCCTTCGCACGTATGACGAACGTCCAGTCACTCTTGCCTTGAGGAAGCGTACTTCCTCAAGGAAAGAGTGACTGGACGTTCTCCAGGCAAACGTGGTACGAATTAGACCGTATAATCGTCCACAATTACACAAGATAGTCGTCCAGTTAAAAACCTGACGCTGTTATCGCGTTTATGCATCGGCAATAATCATTGGGGGCATTACGAATACCGCCGCACATATTGACCATCTGTAACATGAGTTCAAATAAAAGGAACACGGTTAAAAATTAGCATCGGTAACCGATGTCGGCATGCAAAGCGTACACGTCGAAAACAAACCAATCTTAACAATCTACGTATTCATAATCGATGCTTGTTATGCATCCGCCTCGTCGGCGATATATAAACGATAGATCATCGACTTTCACGGTCCGAATCGATATTTTTCGGTATTAACTTTTTAACGGACGCTCGAAAAAAACTCAAGGTGCGAGCATACGTGCGTTGGGACGTCGACGCACCTGCGTTTTTAACACTATTGTATGTTTATACACGAATTTATTGTAACAGGTGATGTTACTTCTAACAGATACAAAAAGTAATTGGCCTAGTTGTGTTTCAACAATGAGGCTATTATTCATATTGTTCTTTACTGACTGCCAACGGCTTCAGTTTTGTAAGCTTGCTCTACTATTCTTATCCATCTCTCTCCTATCGTTCCTTCATTACTGAAGATCGTGGTCCTTTTATCCTTGTAACGTCGTGCGGATTAATGGTTTCTATTGTAGGCTTTTCTCGTAATTCCAATCCATAATCCTCAGCAATATTACAAGTGCAAATAGGAGTTTATTTGTCCATGTGTCTGGCCATGTGTTTGGAAGGCTTCACATGCCTTTGAGAACATTATGGGGAACTATCAGGCGTGCAGGTGTCCTCACGATGTTTTCCTTCACCGTTGAAGCAAGTGATATTTGAATTGCTTAAAAACGCACATAACTCCGTAAAGTTATAGGTGCGTGCCCGGGTTCGAGCCCCCAACCTCTGATTAGGAGGCGGACGGCCTAACCACTGGGCTATCACCGCTTCTCGATTCTAATCCATAATCCTCAGCAATATTACAAGTGCAAATATGAGTTTGTTTGCCTGTGTGTCTGGCCATGTGCGGATTGGAAGACTTCACGTGCCTTTGAGAACATTATGTGGAACTCTCAGGCGTGCAGGTTTCCTCACGTGTTTTCCTTCACCGTTAGTGCCAGTGATATTTTAATTACTTAAAAACGCACATAAAAAAGTTATAGGTGCGTGCCCGGGGTCGAGCCCCCGACCTCTGATTAGGAGGCTGACGTCCTAACCACCAGGCTATCATAGTTTTATGAGACGTTAAGTGAAAACTTATTAAGACCATTACTCTTATAAAACCTTCTTTGGTGTGTAATAAAGTGTCTATTTGGTGAAGAACCAGGTGAGATCGATGTTGTACACGAGCCAATAACTATTAATAAAAATGATACTGTAACACTGACATTTAACATAACCCCCCATTAATTATACTTTGTAATAATTGTTGTCCCCAAACAAAATGTCAGCGAAAATTTACGTTATTGATGTTTATCGTTATATTAAATAAGTGCTTAGTATTTACTTTTTTTTATTTAAAAGCAGCAATTATGTTGATGGAGCGGGTTGTAATGGGAGCGCCGTTCAGAATATGTAATATCTTTATAAATTCTTATTTATTTCAAAGTTATTACCTCGTTAACAGTTAAGGTGTTTGAAATTATCAACACTATACGCAGCGCATGCTCATGCGTCATTATGCACATGATTAAGAGCCCCGAATGGGTTTGGAACTAGCCAGACATACTCCTGTGAAAATTGATTGACCAAACGTTAGATTTATATTTAAATAGATTTTTCCTAGCCACACAACTGTTTATGAATACTTTATCTTAAGAAATGAAAAACTTATCGAATAGTAGACATCTATATAGATTTTTAATGTGAATCAGGTACCTATTGATACTCGAATGATTGCGGAATACGTAAAAGTAGAAAACTGTGTTTGGAACGAAGTTCCTTATCGCGCGTTGTGAAAGGGGGCTAGACGGAAAAAATTCTTACAAAAAGTTGTCACGACACGTTTTGTTATTGTAAGCTGTGCGGCGTCGCATGTTTCTCTGTCTGTCTCCCTCTCTCTTATAGAAAGCAAACCAGATATTTTCATTTCTATTTCGCATTGAACAGTGTGGTGTCGCGACGATTATTTTTGTTGAGTGTATACAGGTTTTTTGTAAATAACAAATAATAAAAAATAATAATAATAATGAATCCTGACAGTGTTTCTGCACAAGTTCCGGATATTGCTGATGGAGTACAAAATTGAGCCTACTGATTAAGTTTATATAACATTATATTTGTTAATAATAAAAAAAATATTATTATATAACTTAAATAAAATAAAATTTTATTACAATTCCTTCACTAATTAATCGAAAGGAACTTCGTTCCATCCGGGTGTCCCTTGACACCTCTCAAGTTTTTATTTTTTTCTGATTCGCAAAGGTGAATACCTTTGCAATCGTCCCAGGTTGTTCGCGAGAATTCCATGTTTTCCTTTATCCTACGACATTAACATTACATACAGTAACACTTACGCAACCGTAGGTTCTAACTTGTATGCAAAACCTATTAAGATGTACGTGTTTTAGCTTCCTAAATCATTGTTAACGTAGGCGTATTAAGCCGCTCATGCACACCTAGCTATAAAACTTAGGAAGCGAAGAAATGCAATACCCATTAAAAAAAAATTGACTTTCTCTTCTAATGTAGCATATATATATATATATATATATATATATACAATAATTAGGTGTGAGGTATTTGAACACTGATTGGGAGTTTCATTACCTCCGGCAACGCGGGTAGTAAAAAAATAATAAATGTGACAGACGGTCTTTTTCCTTTTCCGGTGCATTCGGAGATCCCTCGAAAAACACGGTCTTGAGCTCAGTGTCTTTTTAAACTAAGGCGTGGAAAGTTATAAGTGTTCTGCAAAGTCTATGTAATTCTTTCAAGAGTAATAATAAGTTTTCAACAAGTCTATGTAATTCTTTCAATAGTAATAAAAAGTGTTCAGCAAGTTAATATAATTCTTTCATAATAATAATATTTTATCATGATTATTTAGGACTAGCTGTACCCGCTACTTCGTCGTCGTGGAATTGGCACCCTTTGTGATATTAATTCGTTGGTCGGAGAAGTGCTGGCATGCGCTTGGTACTGGACAGAACTTGGACATTGTAACATTACTTTATTTTTCTAAAATAAAAGACTTTTTCTAAAATCAAAATAGCCTAAGTTACTCCTTATTACATCAGCTACCTGCCAATAAAAGTCCCGTAAAAATCGATCCAGCCATTTCAGAGATTAGCCGGAACAAACAGACAGACAGACAGTAAAAAATGTTATTTTGGTGTATGTTCCGTATACATATTCATATGCAAGTAGTAAAAACGGTTATTTCAATATTACAAACAGACACTCTAATTTTATTTATTTGTATAGATTACTAGGTATGTGTTTATGTTTGCTGATTAGTCCAGTTAGCAAACAGCATGTTACTGAAATAGGTCTATCCATAGCCTTCACTAAGTTTACGTTTCCTAATCCTAAGGTTGCCTGGCAGAGATCGCTACAAGCTATAAGGCCGCCTTTTTTATAATACTTCTTCTTATTTCTATTTTTACTTGTTGTGGTGTACAAATAAAGGATAAATAAAATAAAATAAATAAGTTTATCGATACTGTATTTTTCTTATTGGAATCAAACATTAAATACTTAAAAGTGAAATTCTTACTAGACAATCTTTTTGTTTTCAGGATAAGTCAAAATTCAAAATTCTAATTCAAATAATCTTTATTACAGTAGTCCTTTAAAAGGTACTTTTGACGCTTCAATAATTTATACAGTAGTGATTTGATGGTGATAACTACATCCGTCAAGTTAAAACTAAAGCTACCTTAAATCCATTTACATAAGTAAAATCAACTGAATCAGTTGTTCTCTATAAAGTTACCAGAGAGCGCATGTCAGTGATAAAATAATATACTGATAAAGTCATTTCGTTAATTACTTACTTTTAATAGCTTAAAGATAATTAGAGGTTAACTTTTAAAGATACTGCCAGGTAGATCTTTACATCTTATCTACTGGTTTAATTATGGTTCTCATTTAAATGCAATGCTAGGCAGTGCAGTCTTCAATTTGTAATTGAGGTGTTGTTTGGCCATAGATGGGTTTTAATAGACAATTGCTCGTATAATTAACGCATGGATCACGCATCAGTTGTTATGACGGAGATGGATGGTATTACGAGAAGTCATTTTAGTTGGAGGTTCTGGGTTCGATTCCCGGCTTGAGTCTGGTCTGGTGGGGGGCTCCGGCCGTGGCTACCCTACCGACAAAGACGTGTCGCCAAGCGATTTAGCGTTCCGGCACGATGTCGCGTAGAAACCAATTAGGAGTATGGGTTTACCATACCCCTAACAGGTTAGCCCGCTACCATCTTAGACTGCATGATCACTTACCATAAGGTCAGATTGCCGTCAAGGGCTAACGTGTAGGGGGTAAAAAAAAAAGATAAATTCAAACTCGACTTGTTTATTTGGAAGCTAATAGTTTTGTGATAATATTATGATTAAATTTTTTGAGAATTGAAGGTGAAAAACGTTTTCAAAGGCATATTTCGTAACATGACAGAAATATTCTTCTTTAAGGAAAGAAAGAATACATGTCGAAGAAAAATACACATGTGGGCGCGAAGTAAATCAAGAATCCAATAATTACCCATATTTGAACTCTTTAAATCACTAATTAATCATTTCTTTGCTAATGAAGTGTTTGCTAATTTAAGTGTATTTAGAAGGTAGCAATCAATTTTGTACAAGCATGCTTTGCTATAAATACGGGCGGTCGATGCCTTTCGTGGATTTCTCTCTCGAGACGTCGGACCATTCGGACCTCTTAGGTATTGCCGCAATATAAGTGTAATTATGCACTCTCAGGCGTGCAGGTTTCCTCACCAGCTTAGCTTTGATAGCCTAGTGGTTAAGGCGTCAGCCTCCTAATCAGAGGTCGGCGGTTCGAATCCGGGCACGCACCTCCAAATTTTCGGAGTTAAGTGCGTTTTAAAAAAAAAAAAACAATTAAAATATCACTTGCTTCAACGGTGAAGGAAAATTTCAATTATTTGACAATAATTTTAATTTACCCACTTGACTTGTGTTTTTAAAAAGGTCATATTCAGATAAATATCTTGATATATTTTTTTAGTTTAGATATTATATAAATATCTTATCGTTAACTGTGTGCCAGCCTTACTCAAAGTTCTCATTCTGATGCAATGCTAGGCCCTGCACTCTCTAATCTATAATTAAGGTGTTGCTTAACCCATCCACACAATTACGTGTATTGTAACTCGAGCCGCCATTATGAAGTTTTAATAAGGTATATCGTGCAACGGTTTAACGCGCGATGTCTTCCTGAGTTTGATTACTTGCTAGCTTCGACACGTGGCTGTGCTCGTATTGCCTGTCACCGTTATCATCAGTGAGAGTATGGCATCGATTTTAAAAGAAAAGTTAAGTGGTTCCCAAAAGTGTCTAGGCCTTAGAAGTACCATAATCTTAGCCGGTTAGATAAGCTTAGAATTATACATATATATTATACATATTTTATATATTATATACTAAATGTAGGACTTCCCAGTAGACTCAGTATGATTCTAACAGAATACCAGTGTTAAGGGTACATTAGTAACCAGAATATTTAGTTGATTAAAAACTTTTTACTGGCTAGAAACAGTATAGACAAAAATGTTATGATTCAATATTTGCCGATAAGTTACACTTTAGGTATATATTTATTTGTTGTTCCCATAAATAATATTTTCTATTATATTTAGGGTTTTGAAGTAAGTTAGTAAATTCTTTAAAAAAAAATTGTGTAATAAAAGTTCTTCGGACTCCTGTGATGTCGACTAACTTTTTTCTCTGTTATTTAGAGCTGACACTACCTCGAATCAAGAATTAGTCTAGCTATTCAAAGGGGGAACGCTACCAGTATCTTCGGAACCTTGTGTAAAGAAACTCCTTTTAATAATATACTTTACTTATTACATTATATATTTTAAGGTTTTTAGTTTTAGGTTCACATTATCTTAAATGTTTTGGGTTATAATAATGCGTAATAATAAAAGTTCTATAAGTTAAATTCTTCTTATATTAACGATATAATATTTGGTGGTATTTCTTGTCTTCTGATGGTACATCTGAAACAAACAAAAAAACGTTCTTTTACCATCAAGTTCAAATCAATAGGCTACAGGATTATCTAAGAAAGTTTTTGACTTTCAAAAGAAGTCAGTATAGTGGATTAAACAGAATGCTATGAATTTTAGACTGTTTTGTATCAGAGCGTTTTACGAACAGAGAAGTATAACTTTGTTTGAAAAAATAGTGTTTGTTTGACATAGCATACAATTTTGCAAAAGTAGGTATACAGTCTTCGGCCTCTAGCTAAACTTAGAAACTGAAACAATAAACAGCAAGTATAATTTGCTATATTCCGCCGACAACCGGGAGATTTGTATAATATAACACCACACAAAATCTTCCACTACAACCTTCACACACGCTTCGACCCGACACCGGATCATCCTCAGGAGATGTTGACTTCACAAGCGAGAAAAGTAAAGTCTTTACTTCACAAGCGAGAAAAGTAGTGGAAGATTTTGTGTGGTGTTATACAAATCTCCCGGTTGTCGGCGGAATATAGCAAATTATACTTGCTGTTTATTGTTTATCATGGACTTCCGCAAAGTAACGCCTGCTTCTATTCATTATTTGAAATGATGAAATTTATTCGTTCACATATTACAGTATATGAAAAAGCTGAGAACTTTTGTTTAGCGTAAGACCTGTGTCAGAAGGATTCGCTCTGTCCATATTCTTCTTTTTCCTGCCCTTATCTCACGTTATGTGGGGTCGGCACAACACGGCTTCTTCTTCCACTCACTTCTATCACCCATCACTTCACTACCCACACCTTTTACACGCATATCTTTTACACATCTCTTCTCCTTTGCCCTTTGACATACGCATATAACATTGCTTGCTTTTCACCCTACGCATTATATGACCATGCCATGCTAGCATATTAATAATAGATAATATTTTAATATCGCTTTTTTAATATTAAAATATTCAATATTATTTACATTAGATAAATACCTATAGCATATACAATATTTAAATTATTTGGCTTGATTTTTATACCTATATTATTTTTCTGTCACGCATTGTGTGGGTCTGTTTGTCCGTGTTGTATATTCTGTCTTAAGTTTACATTAAAGTTGTTACAATCAATATATATCGAAAATAATGAATGAATTTAACAAACCAGCTAATAAAATGTTAAGCTTAGTCACGAGCTGACCATTTATTAACACGCTCCTCTATAAATACAGCGACCCTAGACCTGAGATTATGAAGTGCCGAGCGACCTTCCGGAGTCTGGCCCGTGTAAAATATTGCAATGCCATAAATAGTTGCTTGGCGACAGGCCACAATCGCATTAATTTTCACATTTCATGCAAGTATGTATGTACTCAGATATCCAATAACAGATATGCCTGGGTCATTCGTCTTGACTATTTATAGTGGCTAATTTTTGTATACTCTTATGAACGCAACGTTATGAAGTTGGGGGTACTAGGTTCGATTCTGTGCGCGAATATGGTCTGCTGGGAGAGTTTGGCCGTGGCTAGTTACTAACCCAAACAAAGACGCGTCGCCAAGAGATTAGGTGTTCCGGTACGATGTTTCACGACCTCCGTGGCGCAGTGCGTGCGCTGTTGCATTATAAAGTTGGAGGTCCTGGGTTCGATTCCCGGCTCGAGTCTGGTCTGGTGGGAGGCTTCAGCCGTGGCTCGTTACCACAAAATCGACAAAGACGTGTCGCAAAGCAATTTAGCGTTCCGGCACGATGTCGCGTAGAAACCAATGAGGAGTGTGGGTTTACCATACCCTTAACAGGTTATTCCGCTACCATCCTAGACTTCATCATCCCTTACCAACAGGAGTATATCATCATCATCATGATCAACCTATTACCGGCTTACTACAGAGCACAGGGTTTGGCCATAGTCCACCACACTGGCCATGTGCGGATTGGTAGACTTCACACGCTTTTGAGAACATTATGGAGAACTCTCAGGCGTGCAGGTTTCCTCACGATGTTTTCCTTCACCGTTGAAGCAAGTGATATTTTTATTTTAAAAACGCACATAACTCCGAAAAGTTAGAGGTGCGTGCCCGGATTCGAACCGCCGACCTCTGATTAGGGGGCTGACGCCCTAACCACTAGGCTATCACCACTAGGGGATATATACGTGACCTAAAAACTGTATGGTAGTAGACAAAAATATATGTAAAAATAGCTAGTTCGATGTATATATAAACCATATCTAACTTAATGTATACGCTAGCTACTCTTTAGAGGAAAGTGGTTAAAAAGGAATATTACTTAGTGTTCATATAAGGATCATAAGCAAAACACCAGACACTTTGAATATTTCATTTAAAGCTATCAATACGTAAGCAAGTTTTATTTTTGGTCTCGATTAATAACATAAGGACATCAATAAATATGGATACCTACCACAAATATGGTACGAACCACCACCGTTACGTTTCTTATACAATGAAGCCATGTAAGTCAAAAGTGACGACAACTTCTACGGTAGAATATTTTACATAATGATTATAACACTTGTCAACTATGTATTTCAATTAAAATTTTAAATTACTATAGATATAAAAGTATATTTGGGCTAGTGATTCGTCATCATCATCATCATCATCACTGCTGGAGATAGGACCATATCGTGACATAACAGTCCAGCGAACAAATTGACGCATCTCAATATCGTCTGCTCTCACTTGCTTCAAAGGTGAACGAAAACATCGTGAGGAAACCTGCATTCCTGAGAGTTCTCCATAATGTTCTCAAAGGCGTGTGAAGGCTGCCAATCCGCACATGGCCAGCGTGGTGGACTATGGCCAAACCCTTCTCATATTGAGAGGAGACCCGTGCTCTGTAGTGAGCCGGTAATGGGTTGATCATGATGATGATGATGAATATCGTCTGCCCAAGAAGATGTCTGCCAACACTGCGCATTTTTGTGGGGTCTCACCACTCCAACATCTTGGGACTCTAGGTGTTCTAGGTGACAATAATATTATTTGGTAGGGCTGATCTGATGATGGAGCCAGATGATGGCTAAGTCATCAGTGGCTATTCAGTAATTCCTGGATTAGATACTTATGTGATTTGTTTTGCCGAGTCCAATAGATTGGGCTTGGTAACGAGATTATTTTTTATGTTATTTTATACACTACAGATTAGCCCTTGACGGCATTCTCACCTGATGGTAAGTGATGATGCAGTCCAAGATGGTAGCGGGCTTACCTGCTAGGGGTATAGTAAACCCACACTCCTAATTGGTTTGTACGCGACATCGTGCCGGAACGCTAAATAACTTGGCGTTACGTCTTTGTTGGTAGGGTGGTAACTAGCCACAGCCGAAGCCTCCCACTAGAACAAAATAAATCTTTCTGATGATGGAGCGAGTTGATACTTTTTAGTTGCGTAATTTTCAGTTATTTTATTAAAAATCATCGTCATGATTAACCCATTCTCGGCTCACTACAGAGCACGGGTCTCCTCTCAATATGAGAAGGGTTTAGCCATAGCCCACCACGCTGGCCATGTGCGGATTGGCAGACTTCATACGGCTTTGAGAACATTATGGAGATCTCTCAGACGTAAAGAACATATTCTTATTAAATTTGTCAGCAATACATAATTGAATAAGTACTCATTAATAGTAATAAATTAATTGAATTTAATGAAAAAGTTAACACGATTGTATAAGAGTAGTACAGAGTTGTTTTATTAACTCTAAAGTGCTTAGCACAGCTGTTAACTTGTTTAATGAACATTTACAAACTGGTTATTAATAGAATACAAAATTCATTTTTATATATTTTTTGTAAGCATAATACAAAGGCATGTGCTATAGGGATACAACGAATCCAGGGATTTGACGAATTTCCTAGGACAAATAAGCCATGTACCGCGATTTGATACCAAAAAAAGGCTAATGAAATGTATAAAAATTGCTTCGAAATAATATAATCATAACTGATTAAATATTTATTTACTGATTATAAATACATTACTACGAAAGCCTCAGAGGGTACTTTTTTATACTTCTATTTTTATTTTTTATTTATTTCGACGCCGATATTCATTATTTTGATTAACTATTAATATGAAATACACATTGTGTTCCTTATTTAAATTATTTTAAAATATAATTATCATCATCATTAATTGAAGCCGTGATAGCCTAGTTGGTTAGGACGTTGGATTCATAACCAGAGGTCGGCGATTTGATCCCGGGAACGCAACACTAACTTTTCAGAGTTACGTGCGTTTTTGAGGCAATTAAAATATCACTTGCTTCAACGGTGAAGGAAAACATCGTGAGGAAACCTGCACACCTGAGAGTTCTCCATCATTATTTCGAAGGCGTGTGAAGTCTGCAAATCCGCACATGGCCAGCATGGTGGACTATGGCCAAACCCTTTTCATATTATAAATAAATAAAAAAATAAAAAAATAGATTCAAAATTCAAATTAAATATAAAATATTGAGAGGAGACCAGCGCTCTGTAGTGAGCCAACAATGGGTTGATCATGATGATATTTTGCACCACCTTCCTCTTTCCGTATCTCTATATCTTCTACATATTTGGTTGTCTGGAAGAGATCGCTATGTAGCGATAAGGCCGCCAAATTGTGTACTACTGTCTGTTATTTTCTGTCTTTTTTTGTTTTATTTTTCCTTTTTCGTTGTGTACAATAAAAGTGTATAAATAAATAAATAAATGATAATGAACCAAAGGGATTGATCAAAATATCTGGTTTCGTATATTCTCTGCGACACATTATACGGAATGGGCACCGTTATCGCAAAATAATATTTAAAACAAACTCACGCTGGGCATCATATTTTTTTATCCACTACTAGTTAGTACTTGACGGCAATCTCACCTGATGGTAAGTGATGATGCAGTCTAATATGGTAGCGGGCTAACCTGTTAGGGGAATGGTAAACCCACACTCTTAATTTGTTTCTACACATCGTGCCGGAACGCTAAATCGCTTGGCAACACGATTTTGTGGCCTCCCACCAGGCCAACCCAGGACCTCCAACTTTATAATGTAACAGTGTGCGCTGCGCCACTGAAGTCGTCAAGAAAATACTTCACCAATTAACGCGATCAACCCTTAAGTCACAGACGTTTATTTTTACCTCATTAATAATGCTAAACGCGACGCGCAGCTTTTTTGCCGCATTTATCATTTTTGCACTGCGCAGCTACAAAGAAATATTAATTAAATTAAAATGAGAATAAACGTTCGGCCATCGGTCTTCAGGACGGCTCCACTTGGTCACAGTTAGTTGGGGCGGGTGTGCGCGGTGTCTTACCCGCCCGCCATGTTTTTGTCGCGCGACCGGGACCCGAGTCGCGAGCGGCGGCTTTTTTTTTGTAATAATCTTTATTTGACCACCTCCGTGGCGCAGCGCGTGCGCATTTTAAAGTCGGAGGTCCTGGGTTCGATTCCCGGCTCGAGTCTGGTCTGGTGGGAGATTTCGGTTCTAGTTACCACCCTACCGACAAAGACGTGTCGCAAAGCGATTAACGTTCCGGCATGTTGTGTAGAAACCAATTAGGAGTATGAGTTTACCATACTCCTAGTAGGTAACAGGTTAGCCCGCTACCATCTTAGACCGCATAATCACTTACCATCAAGTGAGATGCAGTCAAGGGCTAACTTGTGGTGAATAAAAAAAAAATATTTGTAAAACTCAGTACAGCACAATACAGTGACATCCTGACCCCTAACCTGCAACAGCGCACGCGCTGCGCCACGGAGGTTGTCAAAAATATCTCGTGGCAAAATTATGTGTGTGTGTGTGTGTGTGTGTGTGTGTGCGGGTGTGTGAGTGTGTGTGCGGGTGTATTTTTGTCGCGTATTTATGCCCAGGTACAGTGGGCACCCGTGCCATTAAAGCGGCGACCACTTTTTGCGACCGATCGCCAATTACATGTCGACTTACACGAAATTCATTGAATGATTTCGTATTTTTGAGTTGAATGGTTGATTAATTTGTGCTGAGCCGGTCACTGGAAGGAAAGCGAAACGCGCACCTTTTAAGGGTTTCTCTTCAAAGGTAGCCCCTTATAAGCGGGATAGCTTTATTCACTTTCGCGTACCAAGAAAAGGATGGATATTTCAACGATGATGATTTCGACGACCTCCGTGTTACATTTTAAAGTTGGAGGTCCTGGGATCGAATTCCGGCTCGAGTTTGGTCTGGTGCGAGGCTTCGGCCGTGGCTAGTTACCACCCTACCGACAAAGGCGTGTCGCCAAGCGATTGAGCGTTTCGACACGATGTCGTGTAGAAACCAATTACCCCTAACAGGTTAGCCCGCTACCATCTTAGACTGCATCATCACTTACCATCAGGTGAGATTGCCGTCAAGGGCTAGTTTGTACTGGATAAAAAAAAAATGTAACCCTTGAGGAGATCGACGTGAGCAAAAAAGCTCAACCCTACCTCTCAACTTACTTCTTCTTGGTCGCACACTTCATTGCTGAAGGTCGTGTCCACATGAAGGTGCCTTCGTCACGTTGGCAACTAAAGCCGTCCACTCTGTACTGTCCTCGGCTTTTGTAATAGCGATTGTAAGGAAGGCCAGTGAGTGATTTCACCTGATCAGTCCAGTAGCTAGGCGATCGGCGGTCTTCTCCCCTCTACCTTGCCTACAACTATAAGTATTTCCAAGTGAATTGGCAACCTGTCCGGCAAATCAACTCTACTATATCGGGTTAATACATTGTATGCTACAAAATTCGCATTATAATGTAAGAGGTTCTGGGTTCAATTCCCTGCTCGAGTGTGGTCTGGTAGGAGGCTTCGGCCATACCCCTAACAGGTTAGTCCGCTATCATCCTAGACTGCATCATCACTTACCATCAGGTGAGATAGCCGTCAAGGTCTAACTTGAAGTATTTAAAAAAAAAAAACTCAGCATCACCCGCAGGAACACGTCTTTGTCGGTAGGGTGGTAACTAGCTACGGCCGAAGCCTCCCATCAGACCAGACTCGAGCCGGGAATCGAACCCAGGACCTCCAACTTTATAATGCGAAAGTGCGCGCGCTGCGCCACGGAGGTCGTCATAAATATAGTCATAGATACTTTATTGTTTATCCTGTAATTATTTCAAGGTCGTCGGTTTGGTAATCCATTGATTGGAAGACAAACAAACATACTTTCACACACACTAACTCAACGCAGACCAAGTCGCAGGCATCTGCTAGTGATTTATTTATTAAATCAAATATTAAATGCCTTTTTTTTCACGCTGGGAAATGCTTTTACGCATCCCCTCCGGAGGCGACGCAGGCAAGACTGCGCTGCTTCCGACGGGGTATGTGGGACTCCCCGGCGACCCCGGTGACCAGAATACCCACTAAAAATCAGCGATGCTCCTTCGCGTCACCTGGTAGCTGGGTCACGGGAACACTTGTGCACTCGACCGCGGCCCAGCCAGCGGCGTCCGCCGAGGCACACCCTAAATGCCTAACCTAACTTAACCTCACTCTAAATAAGCTTTTTTAGACGAGTTGTTAACAACGCTTTCGTCTAGAAAAGGGAACGGCCCTTTACCCGTCGGACGGATCAAAATTTGTAATCCAGGAAACTGGCAATGTTTTTAAAGAGGAAGTCAAACTTTATTCATTTAAAGAAGTAATTGAGCTGCTAACTGCTTTATTTGGCTGGGTTTGAATTTTCAAACCATTAACTGAGAGTGTGTGGTTTTAAAACGTTTCGTCACATCCTCTTTCACTCTATTCGCGTTGAAGCGATGACTGGACAGATTGTCGGTGATTTAAACTAATAACCGAACATATATTTGAACGAACTGTTTCCAAACCGCTAATACGAACCGATGATTCAGTTTCTTAAATTATTAGCAATTAATTTTGATCGCTACAGAAAATACCTAGCTAAACATAATCTATATATATAAAAGCGAAAGGTCACTTACATACTTACATACTTATTAAATACGAGATCTCAAAAGCTATTGTACGTATAAAGCTATAATTTAGCAAGTAGGTAGTTGATAGTTAAGAGATGTCAGCTAAGAAAGGATATTTGGGAATTCTACCCATAAGGGGGTAAATAGGGGTTGGAAGTTTGTATGAAGTTTCTTTGTTTTTAGAGTTAAAGACACAAAGCATTATGATAAATAATAATAAAAAAAACCCGGTGCATACATTTTTTTTAAATATTACCTGTTAGGGGGGTATAAAAGGGGATCATCAAAGGGGATAGATGAATTATAATCTATATCTAATCTTGTTTATGTTTCTGCGTACTTACAATAATTATTAATATATGTAATGGTTAACATATTTATTAACATATTAGCCATGCTAATTGTGTCTGTAAGCTAAGTAGGTTTACATTCAATGATTCAAATGACATATCAAAGTAGAGCACAAACAACCAACGCACATGTAAAATATTCCCAGTTAACCTCAAGACTTGATCGGCAATTAGAACCGAGACTAACGTGAAAGATGAATTAGCCCAATTAACTCAGCGTGACCCTGTTAGTTGAAGTGAAGTGAACTGTATAGGGCTTAACTGAGATAATTTGTGTGCACTTACAAAGTTGCTTTATAATGTTCAAAAAGTTACTACAAATTAAGATCTGCTGTTTAAACGTTCCGATACGATGCCGTTAAAGGTGATTAGGGTTATGGGTTTAATAAAACTTCCATAACCTTAATACATCGCTTACTAAAATAGCTTACTAAAATAGCTTAAATAGCAGTGTTATTTCAATATTAATTACTGTTATTGGATACTGTCCGTTCTAATTAAATTAAAATAAAATAAATAATATTATTAACACCTTTGTTTTAAGAACGTAAACTTTTTAAAGCCTTTGTTTAAATATCACTTGCTTTAACGGTGAAGGAAAACATCGCGAGGAAACCTGCACGCCTGAGAGTTCTCCATAAAAATCTCAAAGGCGTGTGAAGTCTGCCAATCTGCACATGGCCAGCGTGGTGGACTATGGTCAAACCGTTCTCATATTGGGAGGTGCCCCGTGCTCTGTAGTGAGCCGGTAATGGGTTGATCATGATGATGATGATGTGTAATTGCAGTCAAATGCTACTTAAAAAAACCTGCTTTTTAAAATCGTTACATCCGTAATACCACAATAATGTTATGAATGCGAAAGTGGGTATGTTTGTTTGGCAAATTCAAACACAACATTCGTTTATTTTAAGAAAGCATATTTAATAAGCACTTTCGAAACGTAAAGTATGACTGGCTAGTGACTATCACTGTTGGGAAGGTATGTTCTACCGATTATGTTTGTCAAGAGTCAGTCAGTTCAGTTCGAACAGCTTACATTCTACCGAGTTTTGTTTGTCAAGTGTTCAGTTCGACCAGCGAAATGAAATGAAAATGAAATGAAAATGAATATGAAAATGAAATTGAAATGAAATGAAAATATACTTTATTGCACACCATACAACAAAAGAAAAAAACACACACAGAAAATAAATAGGTGCAATAGGCGGCCTTATCGCTAATGATCTCTATCAGGCAACCTAGCACAAATAAGGAATAAAATATAAAGTAAGACGAGGTTGGGGTGTGCAATCATAAAAGAAAATATAAAGTTAAATATAATATAATAATAATAATAATATAGCTTACATCCTGGACAAAGGATATGAAATCAATGAATAGACTTATTATAAGACACCTTTTTTTTAATCAAGGTAGCTTTTGACGGCAATCTTACCTGTTGCTAAGTGATGATGCAGTCTAAGATGGTAGCGGGCTAACCTGTTAGGGGCGTGGTTTACCCAAACTCCTTATTGGTTTCTACGCGACATCGTGCTGGAACGCTATATCGCTTGGCGACACGTCTTTGTCGGTAGGGTGGTGACTAGCCGTGGCCGAAGCCTCCCACCAGACCAGACTCGCCTCCCACCAGACCAGACTCTAGCCGTTAATCGAACCCAGGACCTCCAACTTTATAATGCGACAGCGCACGCACTGCACCATGGAGGTCGACAAAAATACTTGACAACACAGTACCTATTTGGCGACCAATGGCGGAAAGACACTGCTGCAGAAATATGAAAAAAATAAAATTCGTCGCTGACTTACTACTACTTGAATACTTTATGACTGAGGAATTAAATTATTTCTGCGAATTTTGACGACCTCAATAAGTGTGATCGTATAAAGTGGGAGGTACAGGGTTCGATTCTCAGTTCAAGTATGGTCCGGTTCAGCCGCGGTTGGTTACCAACCAGTTACAGTTACTGGCAAAGACATACCCGATAGCATCCCGATGGTGCCGCGTAAAACCGATTATGAGGATATCCAATAATTGTCTCTTTTAATTACTACATTCGCATTTTAAATCAAACAAATACTTGCTATTCAAAGGGGGAACGCTGCCAGTATCTTCGGAACCTTGCCTAAAGGGACTCCTTTTAATAATACGTTTTAGTTATGATATTATATCGTTTAAAATTTTTAGTTTTAGGTTCAATTAAGGTTCATTTTAAGTATCAGTTTTTATAAATAAATATTTAATACAATCAAAAGTAGCTTCGACCAAAAACATTGAAGAAGACTTCTCTTCTTTCTTCAAACATAAACCTTGAAAAAATTAATAAAATATTCTGTTCTTTCTCGCATATTCCATTAAGTGATCTCATGTAGAAACACGATACAACTACGTGATTACAAGAACATTACATGTTGTATCCGCTAAGGAAAATGGTCTGACGATAATTACTGAGAAATCCACCCACCATAACTATTAATGAAATAAATTTAAAATTACTATAAAAGTCTAGGAAAGCGTTTAATAATGATTTACACTGTTACCGAGGCCTTCCCGTTGTTTAATCACCATAAGGTATAATGTGGTTAGATCATATCCAATAGGGATGTAACCTCGCTGTCGACTACAATGAACAGAATTTTAGTTCTTAGCCATGATTTGTCAAACATAATAACCACTGGTGACAGTGGAAATTTTGTAAAATAAATAAAAGTATTATATATTAATTATAATAGTAATAAAAAATAATTAAAAAAAAAAAGCGTCTGACTTCATCTTTCGTATGTTACGAACTTGTTAAGTTGGAAGCTTTAAACTAAATACCTTTTTTAGTATTTAGTATTTCAACCATTGCTCTGTTGAGGTGTAGGGTATTCCATTAAATCCTATCAAATACGTGCAAAATTAATGGAAAAGACGGTTAATTATGAACAATAAATATCCGTGCTTCTCCCTAATAATTCCGAAAATAAATTCTGCTACTAGTAGGTACATATCCAGGCATTGTCTCTGATAATTTTTATATTGCTATTTGAAATGAATGGTTAAAATAACTTGAATCAAAAACATTTAAGTGAAATTAAACTGACTTTCGATTATTATATTATAAATAAAGCATCTGCTCAACTAACGTAAAATAGCCAGTCAAGAAATTCCTGTAGGTAAATATAGACATACTAATATACTAATCGTACAAAAATAAATCCCCAGTGTTTCCACTTTATTTTACACTCTGTTTATTTAAAAAATATACAGGTTAGCCCGCTACCATCTTAGACTGCATCATCACTTACTACACTTAGGTAAGATTGCCGTCATGGGCTAACTTGTAGTGTATAAAAAAAATGTTTTAAAACTCAAATTCATTAAACTTAAGGTATTTCGAAACGTTTATTTCATTATTTTCACTTTGCACATTTATGGCTTATCGGTGTTTCTTATTGGAATCAGACAAAATACTAAAACAAGTTAAATTCTATCTTGTTAGACAATAGTATTATTTTCAGTGTAGTGGATTAAAATGGATTAAAATTAATCGTTATTCGAATACAACGTTATAGATAAACTATTCCCGACTCCGACTACGGTACCATCATGCACATCCCTAAATCACACATCGCTCAGTTTTACGATTTTAAAATGTTTGACATGTTTATAGGATGGTAGACGGTTCAGCCGTGTATGAAGCTGTTAACCCGTATTTTATGGCTCGAATAAGCTGGAACGTAACTGTTAGCTAAATGTTCACTTTATACAGTAGTTAGGCGATGGAAGAAAATCCCAAGTTCACACACTGGCAGCTAAGCTAGTCCGTGTTACAAGTTATAACTGAATGAAAATATAATATAATACAAATAAAAACTTACTTTTAAAGTAATATGCATAAAAGCTTAACTTATAAAAACTTACTTTTAAAGTGATAGGCACTAAATATGTCATAATGATAAAATAAAATATTACTGAATGAAATGTAACATGCATGTTCAAAGTGAAAACTTAAAAATTACTTAAACATAAAAACTTAAACTTGAAAACTAAAAGCGTAATCCCACAGCAAATTAATTGAAGCGTTATTGGTGTCAGGTATATTTTAAACTTCCAGCTGTGTATCTTCTTTGCGGGTTTATGGCAATTTCTAACTTCCGCCAACTTCTTCATCGGCTTGAACTTCAGAATTGTTTCTAGAGAGACCAAATTTACTTAGATATAATCACAAATCCCTATGATAAATCTAACAGAACATAATAGTTACATAGTATCGAAACTATTATGTTTTATTATATTCACATGACGACCTCTGTGGCGCAGCGCGTGCGCTGTCGCATTATAAAGTTGGAGGTCCTGGGTTCGATTCCCGGCTCGAGTCTTGTCTGGTGGGAGGCTTCGGCCGTGGCTAGTTACCACCCTACCGACAAAGACGTGTCGCCAAGCGATTTTAGCGTTCCGGCACGATGTCGCGTAGAAACCAATTAGGAGCGTGGGTTTACCATACTCCTAACAGGTTAGCCCGCTACCATGCTGGACTGCATCATCACTTACCACCAGGTGAGATAGTCGTCAAGGGCTAACTTGTAGTGTATAAAAAAAAATATCACATCTGTCTCCGCAATTTTATTAAAAGCCGGAATACGTTATATTTATTTAAATAGTTATAAAAAAAAAGCATACATTATAACCGCAATTTTAAAAATTTCGCCAACTTAGATATCAGATCATCATCATGATCAACCCATTTCCGGCTCACTACAGAGCACGGGTCTCCTCTCAATATGAGAAGAGTTTGGCCATAGTTCACCACGCTGGCCATGTGCGGATTGGTAGACTTTACACGCCTTTGAGAACATTACGGAGAAATCCCAGGCGTGCAGGTTTCCTCGCGATGTTTTCTTTCACCGTTGAAGCAAGTGATATTTTAATGTTTTAAAAAACGCACATAACTCCGAAAAGTTAGAGGTGCGTGCCCGGATTCGAACCGTTGACCTTTGATTAGGAGACTGATGTCCTAACCACTAGGCTATCACCGCTTCAATATATCTTAGATATATTATAAACTACAAAACTTTATAAAAATCAACTGTCCAATTAAAAGATGCGAAATGACACCAAACAGTGACTTATACGCAGTTTTTATTTTAATAACTTAAAATAATCTCGCTGCGCACACGCATGTAACAACACGTCATGCTTTAATAAGTGTAGACATAATGACATACAAAGTATAATAACTTTCATTTCAGTCATTGGAAAATAAACGCAAGCCTCAACGTAACAGAGTCCGGATTCCCGTGAATTGATTTGGAGGAAATTATACTGGTACATAAATCATAAAGGCACGATCGACAATCAGAGAGTAAGAGCAAACAATCAGATAAGCAATCTTCAAAAAGAGAACGTTAATTGAAAACTGGTGGTTGGTTCTAACCACCTTGATCATAAACAACGCGTAAAGGTGATTTTACAATGCATACGAAATTGTGATAAACATTTATCGCGTATCAAGACACGATATTTAGGTTAAACTACACTACTTTTCAAGAAACTATTTTATAATCACCTAAACTAAATTCTAAATTTTTAATGTTTCCAGCTCAGAAAGAAATCGATGACAGCAATTAAACTAATGTTTTTCTTTTCAAAAGTAAACTATATAAATAATCGATAAAACAAATTAATTGCGTAAATCAAGAATAAATAAATGTGATTTGTGTTACAAATTTAGTTATTCCTGATTTATTTTACGTAGGTAGCTTAGCTGTCTTAATTCTACAAATTTCTAGTTATTTATGCGAGACTGCATCATTAGTACCAAGTACTTAACTGCACTTTATGATTACATACTGAAACAATCTACTGAAATAAACTTGAAGTAAAGTGTAATAGGTTGTAAAAAAAAATACCGGCTAAAACTTTTAGATGTCAGAAAGTTTAAAGTTATTATAAGACTTTGACGGCCTCCGTGGCGCAGTGCGTGCGCTGTCGCATTATACAGTTGGAGGTCCTGGGTTCGATTCCCGGCTCGAGTCTGGTCTTTGGGAGGCTTCGGCTAGTTACCACCCTACGGACAAAGACGTGTCGCCAAGCGATTTTTACCGGGCTAAGTTTGTTGTGGGTTTCTTTTTAGACCGGGGCGCGTTTGGAACCCTCATAGCTTTAGTTTTAAATTTACGAATATAGTTAATTTAATCACTACTATGTAAATTAGTGACGTGTCAAAAGTGCCTTTTAAAGGACTTTTTGAATAAAGGTTATTTGAATTTGAATTTTGATTTAGCGTTGCGGCACGATGTCGTATAGAAACCAATTAGGAGTGTGGGTTTACCATAACAGGTTAGCCCGTTACCATCCTAGACTGCATCATCACTTACCACCAGGTGAGATAGCCGTCAAGGGCTAACTTGTAATGTTATAAAAAAAAGACGTTAGTTTGGTAAGAAATTTAATCACATTGGATATGATTACATAAACGATGATCACAAAGTAAATCCAGGCCTAGTTGGTTCTAGGATTCTTCTTAGACTAGTTTACAAAGTTAGTTGTCATCTTAAGTAAAGTAAATAAAAATAAATAAAACATATTCACACATACATATACACATACCTACACACATCTGAAAATCCTACCCTGAAAATCATACATACACAGTCATAATTGTTTAATTTAACTTCATTTTTCTTTGATTAATTTTGGTTGTGTAAATTGTTATTTTTATTTGTCAATCGCATATTGTTGTGCCATACATATAGGGAAGACACTGTCTCCTGTAACACAGTTTAAACTATCGCAGGAGACAGGGCTTCACACTTATGAAATTTAAATTATGCTTTTGATAAATAAAGATTATTATTATTATCTTCAAAGCACAAAGTAAGGGAAAATATATCTATTATACGCTAAATAGTTGCTTGTATTGTTTTTACATGAATAAAACATTTTTGATTTTGCATAGATTCAGCTCACAGTATCAAGTGTCTATGCCAGTGAATTTAGTTTCACACACTTGATATCAAAGAACGCAATATTAGAGCCACTGGTTCATCATTAAATCGTAGAACGTAATCCCAATAAATTGAATTGAAATATACATGAACACGTCGTCGGGTATCTTCAATCTGTCGAGATTAACGTCGAGATTACGTAGTCGAACAAACGTAACTAACCGCGAAAAAATAACGGAACAGGGATGGGAAACACTTTGTCTTATTGCTACTTCGAGATGATTCTGAAATCTAAATAAGGTGCCCTTGCATCAAAAAGGACGTAATAGTAATTTGATAGCTTTATTTTCAGTGGCTCTAAAACTTAATAAAGATTACCAGTATAACAAAACTTTGAACAAATCATCATGATCAACCCATTGCCGGCTCACTACAGAGCACGGGTCTCCTCTCAATATGAGAAGGGCTTGCCATGTGCGGATTGGCACACTTCACACGCCTTTGAGAACATTATCAGGCGCGTGCAGGTTTCCTCACGATGTTTTCCTTCACCGTTGGAGTAAGTGATATTTTAATTGCTTAAAAAAAACGCACATAACTCCGAAAAGTTAGAGGTGCGTGCCCGGGTTCGAACCCCCGACCTCTAATTAGGAGGCGGACGTTCTAACCACTAGGCTATCACAACTTGAAAAATGTATTCAATTAAAAATATGCAATGCAAGTACTTGAATTATCTTTAAAATGAAATCTAAGCGAAACAAAAAGGGTGTAAATTAATCATTGTATACGTATGCCCACTGATAATGTATCGATAGTATTACTCAAAATTTATACAATCGCTAATCTAACGTATCAAATATCCATATAGTTCCTTTCACTTGTGACAGCATCATTATTACCATCGCTGTTATTTGCAATCAGTAATCTTAAAACCATCAACTGCTAAGGTCAAATTTATTACACGAAAATCAATCAAAACTTTCAAAGAATAATTAGATAGGTGGAACTGATGAGAAAAATAGTTAATATCAATGTTGATTGATAAAGCAGAATAAATATAATTCAATGTGGACGTCCGCTTTTTGAGGCATTTCTGATAATTGCAATCGAACCGTCTATTATTACAGAAATAGAAAAATAGGGAATTTTTCAACACTTTTACTATCGTATTTTTAACAGCTTGCAATCAATTTAAATGAAATAAAATATTACAAACAATTCATCACAGAAAACCTAATCTCAATAGGTTCATCAAATGTAGGAATTGCATACTGTGTTGTGCTTTTGAGATTTCAACTAAATCAACGTAGAAAAATATGAATCGGAAAATTAAAAATAAAAAAAAAATTAAAATATGAGTGATCATTCGAGATAGTCTCAAAAATTATAGACATACTGCATTTACGTTATCATCTTTTATAACGACGTTGTCTATAATGTTTAAAATTTATTCACTTTATAACTCTAGGAGAGCAAAAATATGGATCTTCTAAGCATACTGTTTAGAAAACTTTGCGAAAAACCCCAATAAAAGGTGTCACGCCCCTGTCAAATGTCATGTACAATGACACAATATGTAAAGGGTTCTAGGTAAATACTTCCGCGATTTATGGGTAGTATACCTAATAATACTAATTCTAAGTGAAATGGCATATCATATTTTTATCATCATCATGATCAATCCATTGCCGGCTCACTACAGAGCACGGGTCTCCTCTCAATATAAGAAGGGTTTGGCCATAGTCCACCACGCTGGTGGATTGGCAGATTTCACACGACTTTGAGAACATTATGTAGAACTCTCAGGCGTGCAGGTTTCCCCACGATGTTTTCCTTCACCGTTGAAGCAAGTGATATTTTAATTTTTAAAAACGCACATAACTCCGAAAAGTTAGAGGTGCGTGCCCGGATTCGAACCGCCGACCTCTGCTAAGAGGCTGACGCCCTAACCACTAGGCTATCACCTTCTCATATTTTTATAGCACTTTTTTATTAGAAGAAAATGTTTGGATACCCTATTGGGGAACATAGGATACACTTACCTGCGCGATTTATGCGTACCCCTACACCTGCATTCCAAGTTCTAAGCACGCTTTCGGGCCCCTTTTTTAAGCCGCCAACTTAAAAAGGAGGGGTGTTATAATAAATTAAATGACTCTTTTGTCTGGTTCTGTCCATTTATCTAAGCTAGTGGACTGATTTAATTGCAATTTTTAATTTCAAAAAGTAGTTATTCATTTATGTTTTTTTAGCGAATTTAAATGAACGTCTGTCATGTTATCTGATCATTAACTCTTTTCTTAGCTAAGACGCCTGTACAAACTCATTTATTGGATATGTCCAAAACGCAAGAATTTTTAATTGCGCATAGTAATTTAACGCTTGCTTGACTTGGTTATCTTCTTCGAATTGCTTGACCGCGTTATCTCTATAGATGGGGTCACATTTTGATCTTTTGAATGTATTGGCTCATAAATATCTAGCTGCCTAGGCTAGGCTATTAAGGGTCAACTTAGACCGTGTAACTTGTTAGGACATGGTAATAGAATACTATGATAGAGATGGTGTGCTAACAATGTTGTACTTTAATAATTATCCTTATCGGTATTCAGCTTTTTGGTCTACTTTTAATGGGCTTAATCATCCAATACCTATTAGTCTTTTTTTATATACTACAACCTACCTTGGACGGCAATCTCATCTATTGGGAAGGGATAATGCAGCGTAAGATGCTAGCGGGCTAATCTGTTAGGGATATGGTAACTCCACACTCCTAATTAACAATTAGTAACTAGCCACGGCCGAAACGTCCCAACATACCAGACTCGAGCCAGGAATCGAATCCAGGACCTCCCAACTTTATAATGCGACAGCGCGCGCGCTGCGCCACTGAAGTTGTCATAAATATACTTTAATAAACAATCTTTAATGTCTATCCTGTAATTATTTCAAGGTGGTCGGTAGGGTAGTAACTAGCCACGGCCGAAGTGTCCTACCAGTCTTTTGCTCGTTCTAAAATCGACCCGACGAATATAACCAAGTGTTTTCTTGGACAGCCGCACTGTGATATTCTTTTGACTCTTATTATTGCCAAAGGCGTGTGAAGTCTGCCAATCCGCACATGGCCAGCGTGGTGGACTATGGCCAAATCCTTCTCATACTGAGAGGAGACCCGTGCTCTGTAGTGAGCCGTTATGAGTGAGTGAGTAATGGGTTGATCATGATCATGATGATGATTGCCAAAAAACAATCAGCATCCAGCCGCCATAGTTTGATTTAATCAAGCGCTTTCATGTAACCGACAGTGCAACCGATTTGTCATTAGGTGATGATAAATCACCGACTCAGACTTAGAGTATAATGTGTCAACGTGGGACGCGTTTCAGTCGATCGATCACAAACGGTCCAGACGAAACGACCATAAATCAATTAGGTCTAAATTAATAGTGAGACGCGCCAATATCTTAAAGAAATAGTACTGGGGTTTGTCTGGGAGACACAACTGTCATTTTAAGTTAGTGCTACTCCGTTGCAATGACCCTGGGAAAGAATAATCACCATTCTAAGCCGATTTTTAGCCACTGCAGAGCACGGACCATAGAGGAAAGCTATAGGTGGAAGAGAATAGATCTTCCTAGGTCCTCTTAATATAGTGGTAACAGCCCAGGGATTATGACTTCGGCTTATTTCACGAGGGGCGAGTTTAACATGTGTTCAAAGTTATATGCGTTAATTTCTTTAAAAGGTTGACCTTGAATATTAAACAATCATAACACTGCAACTACAAATACACTAGGATAAAAAAACTGAGACACTACTTAACTAACTACCATAACTTAAGATATACGTATTGACCTTTTTGAACTGTTTCACTGGTTCAGCTAATATGTTGTGTTTTCCTCTTTCATCATTAAAATTGATAGGAGGAATTCAGAATTACTAATTGCTGATTGACTAATGATCAAGTGTTGTAAGGCTTTGCAGTAGATATCCAAGCACCGTAGTTAGCTGGCAAAGAAACTGAGGAAAAACAACGTGAGGAAACCTGCCTACCATATAAATAAATGGCATTGTGCACTTGACCATCGCGGTGGACTGTAGCCAACACTTTTCTCCTTCTGATACCTGTAGTCTGTAGGTAATTTGATAATGCTGATAATGATGATAAAAAATTACAATAAAACCTGTATCGATGACTTAACTTGCGTTCCGTGACCGTTCTCGTACCTGTCAAGGTTACAACCTTAGTAGGATCCAGTCCCAGTGATCTCATTATTATGCTTTTGTCATTAACGCAATGATTTCACTAGATGACTATATTGACACATCATGATCCATCCAATGCTTTTGTCATTAACGCAATGATTTCACTAGATATGACTATATTGATACATCATGATCCAATGACAATAAATCTCATTATTCCATGATGTTATCCGTCATCTACGTAACCGAAAACGCGCGCAATGATTGCATTGGATATAACTTCAGTGAGTTTCACATTACTATTGAATAGTGTACAGGTACCCGCAATTAGCTGCTCGACAACAACCATGATTACGTCCACGTTGATTTACATTCCCATCGGACTTAGGTAATAAAACTACTTGATGAAATTAAACCCAAAGGCTTTCTTTCGGCTATAAATAAAACTGTTTGTTGCGTGTTTCGTAAGCGCGTTCATTCTGTTGCCCGACCCATTCCGTTGTACAACCATTTAGATACTGTACAATTTATAGCGCAGTGGCATTCCGGGAGATTTACAGAATGATGAAAATAATGTCACTGGATGTGCGCTTGCCCATTGCACTACGAGCGAACGACAAAAACGAAACTGTCTTTTTTATCCAAGCGTAAAAGCCTTAATTTTCTGACTCAACATTTCTGTCGTTCGACCATTTAGATACTGAACAATTTATAGCGCAGTGGCATTCCGGGAGATTTACATATCGTCGACAATATTGTCACGGGCCGAGCGGTTAACCCATTTCATTGTTAGCAAACACTGAAACCACTTTCCTTTATTTGACCCAAGCATTAAAACGGGTAGAGAATAAAATAGTTTATGGCGCTGTGGCAGTATTGGAGATAGCAAATCTCCAATACTCCAATATTGATTGAGTTATTCTACTGTTGTAAGCAAATGACAATAACAAAATCCTAGATTTTGTTATTAACATATTTTAAACAAAATTATTTATGGTAATCAGACATTTACCTACAGTCATGTAAAGTATTGGATATAGACTTGATCCCACAGATGGGATTTGTTTTTTCTGCTGGTCGACCATAACACTGTTGCGTTGAGCAAAACTGTTTCTATGAGAGCAAAGTGTAAACACGTTCGATTTATCGCAGGACCTTTAATTCCGATAAAATACCTTACAGCACATTGGAATTCTGGTTGAATAACATACTGATCTCGAAAGAGCCATAGAATCGGTAATCTTTATATTTCATCATGTAATCCACAAATGTCGACATGCGTTACTATTTAAGCTAATCCTGGATGCTCGAAGGTTCGCCGTGTCGTGCCGTATCAGCGTTAATGCGCCGGCTGTATCGGTTGAATGGAACCGCGCCCTGTAACAATAAAGCTCTCTGACAATAATATCACTTGCTCAGTGCAAGGATAAGCGGCTTGTTTATATAAATGAACTTGAGGACATGTAGCTCGCACTAGCTCGGACTTAGAGAACAGAGACCACTTACGGTCCGGAGTGCTGATATCACCTGTCTCGACCCCAAAAACGTAAGCAAAGGTAAGTGATGCATAAATCGACAGTAATCGTGAAATAAGTAAGGTATATAATTTATTTTCAATGTATAACAAAGCGACACAAAGCGCACCTCTAACTTTTCGGAGTTATGTGCGTTTTAAAAAAAATATATATATATATCACTTGCTTCAACGGTGAAAGAAAACATCGTGAGGAAACCCGCCTGAGTTCTCCATAATGTTCTCAAAGGCGTGTGAAGTCTGCCAATCCGCACATGGCCAGCGTGGTGGACTTTGGCAAAACCCTTCTCATATTGAGAGGAGACCCGTGCTCTGTAGTGAGCCGGTAATGGGTTGATCATGATGATGATATAACAAATACCAGATTTCAGTTTTATCCCCCACACGTGGTGTAGTATGTGAAAAATGATGAATTTGTGGAAGCATCGGACTTAATAATTAACCAGATGAGTTGTAGAAGCACCAAACTTTATATAATATATACAGTTATACAAACGTAATATAATATATATATTACTATAATATAATATATACAGATATTTTCTTTCTTTCTCTTTGCTTTCATAATTGTTGCTTATGTGTAACTAGTAGCAGTGAATTTGCAGCAATGTATGCCCACTGGGCATACACCGATTATCCCGATAGAGTTTTGCACTCTTTCTATAATCCTTTATTCTGAGAGCTACTGCATCGAGTGGTTAAGCGCGGTAATGTCTCTTAAACAGTTAGGTGTAGTACTCGATAGTGATCTGTAGAATTATGTTGAACTTGTCTTTTATTTATGCGCAAAATACAAAGATTTGCATCACAGTGTGTTTATTTTATTTAAGTGACACTTTATGCTACTAACTTCCAAGTATCATAAAGCGTGTTACTATGCAAAAGTCCATGATACCGATCGAGCTTAAGCTTCATTGTAAAATTAATATTGTAGTTTTAACTTTATACAATAAACTATTAAAATCACATTAATAACAGTTTGGAATTAATTCAAGGTTACGGGCGCAGGATCGCCGCCTGACGAGGAGCTCCGGGTGATGGATGAGAGGTATCCTCGACCCGAGCCTAATCCTCGGGTCATTAGGAGGACTCGATCATAGGCCCCCGGTGGAGGGTCTGCCTAGGCTGACGCCGCTGGTTGGGTTGCGGTCGAGTGCGCGGGTGTTCCCGTGATCCAGCCACCAGGCGATGCGTAGCAGCATCACTGGATTTAGTGGTTATTCTGGTCGCCAGTCAGGCCGCTGGCGAGTCCCACATACCCCGTCGGAAGCGACACAGCCTTGCCTGCGTCGCTTACGGAGGGGATGCGTATATGCATTTCCTAGCAGAAAAAAAAAGTAAAGTAGCCTTAAGGTTGGAGCCGCCAAACCAATAAAACAACAATCTTAGAAGATGGAGCAATAAAAAAATATATACAATATATGTTTTTTACAATACATTTTTCATGACATGTAAATGTTTATAATTATGTGTAATATTTCTGGATTAATTTTGGTTATTCGAGCTCCTCGAGGGATTCTTAAACTATGGGCATACTATTTTTCAAATGGCTAAGATAATTGTGAAAAGGAGTTGGATCGTTGGTTGGTTGCTTGGTGGTTGGTTGAATAATGGGATGGATGTCTGATGGTAAACTGTTTTGGCTAATACATATTCTGTGGTTTTTTGTTGTGTGTATGTTGAGGCCTTTCAAAGATTTGAATGTTTTGTTGCACTGTGTACATGTATGGGTTGCGTGTATATGTGTGTATATATATGTATGTATATGTATGTATGTGTATGTGTAATAATATCTATCAAAATGTATTTCTTTATACGCTATTTATAATATTCCGCTCCCTTGTCACAGGTTTTTTCAGTCGAAGGTTGAATGAAAGAGATTGCTTTCAATAAGGCCTTCTTTGCATCTTCGTAATTTTTATTTGTACGTTTTTGTAATAATGTGTTTTCTGTAATGTTATATGCGTAGAATAAAGTTTTTACAATGCGTATTTTGTATGTGAATTAGACCACCTAAGTGTCGGTTTTTTTTTTTCAGTATCCTCAGCACTTGTAGAAAATGTTCGTTTCCAAAATTTTAGTACACACGATTCTTTGTCGTTCGCTACAAATAGTTCAGAACATCGTGTAGGAAGTCGTGAAATATTATGTTTCAATGTTGTCTAAAATTAATAGGCATACAAGCATAGGCACTTTAACGACTCCGATGACACTTTTAATAGTGACACTTATACCCCGAATGTGAAATATATCCAAGAGTTTATCATGTAAATACCAATAAACGCCCACGTCAGAGTTTTATGGGAGTATTGTGGTGTCCAAATAAATAGTATAATCTGATATTACTGCTTGTAGGCGGGGTCGGTGTGACGTCGTCCCATTACTGTCTTTAGGGCATAGGATACGGCCGATATTTAGTTTCTTATCTATGACATGTTATTATGGGACTAAACAGACGTAAAGGATATGAGCACGTTGTAAGGAAATGTAAAATGACTTTATGTAAAAGTTTTAGTTTACGAAGCTGTGATAGCCTAGTGGTTAGGACGTCAGCCTCCAAATAAGTGGTTGGGGTTGGGGTTCCTCTAACTTTTCAGAGTTATGTGCGTTTTTATTATTGACAATCGCAATTGGTGACTATTGTGGGAGACTTGGGATAATTCAAGGTATTAAATATATATTATGTAAATGAAAAATACAAAAATATATATTATGTAAAACAAGTGATGATATCCTAGTGGTTAGGGTGTCAGCCTACTTATCAGAGGTCGGGGGTTCAATCCCGGGCAAACACATAACTTTTCGGAGTTATGTGCGTTTTTAAAGAATTAAAATATCACTTGCTTCATTGGTGAAGGGAAACATCGTGAGGAAACCTGCACGCCCGAGAGTTCTCCATGTTCTCAAAGGTGTGTGAAGTCTGCCAATCCGCACATGGCCAGCGTGGCGGACTATGGCCGACCGTCTTCAAATTGAGAGGAGACCCGTGCTCTGTAGTGAGCCGGCAATGGGTTGATCATTATGATGTTGATCTTTATTTGTGTCATCAATATATTAATTTTCAATTGTATATAGTAAATGGCGTTACAAATTACAGACAGACAATATAAAGTGCGGCAGTCCGTTCATTAGGTAGGTGGGTAGTTGTCAAATTACCTCACGCTAGATATTCACGCAAATCACTTGCCGATCTTGATACCGATAACGATCTGAATCACAGTGTTGTTATCGATCGAGTTCCAGTGATTTCCAGTACAATGGCCGAGCTTGCGAGACCACTGCATTGACTTGTCTATCACTGCCGTCACAACGAGTACAGGCAGACTTATGGTTGTCGCGATATTGGATTGGCCGGTTGGTTTGATCTGCTGCCAGAGATTAACGATCTCAAAACATTTGACGACCTCCGTGGCGCAGCGCGCGCGCTGTTGCATTATAAAGTTGGAGGTCCTGGGTTCGATTCCCAGCTCGAGTCTGGTCTGGTGGGAGGCTGCGGCCGTGGCTAGTTACCACCCTACCGACAAAGGCGTGTCGCCAAGCGATTTAGCGTTCCGGCACGATGTCGTGTAGAAACCAATTCGGAGTATGGCTTTACCATACCCCTAACAGGTTAGCCCGCTACCATCTTAGACTGCATCATCACTTACCATCGTGAGATTGCCGTCAAGGGCTAACTTGTAGTTGATAAAAAAAAAAACGTATCGAATCGAAAGGATACTAAGCTAAGTTATGCTGCAAATTATTTCGTTCTCACCATTCGGAGATAGAAATGAGGGTTGAACACCGGAAAATCCCATCTTTTTTTTAAGCTCGCGTCGCGTTTGATTGTGTCGTGGTAGGTTTTAATAGTACGTTTCCGCCTCGAATTGTCGGCAGCGTGCAACATTTTATGACAGCGGTGACGTTAATGGTACAGCGGTGAAACACGGTAACAGCGCTATCACCGCGATCTCCGATACTGGATGGTTGAGAGGCGCCGTTATTTTTCATTATTGATGGTTTTCGTTGCGATGTATAGATCGCTACTGGTCATTGTTATCGGATACGATAGTTCCTTTAATGCGTGTACTTTACGCAAGTTCATGATTTAAAATTAAAATCATAATCATCATCATATCAACAGATTGATATAGGTATTTTATTAGCAGTTCAAAGTCCATGGTCTTGGTCCGCTTGTTTCCAGCGGCTCGCTACGACTCGTCTGATGTCGTTTGTCCACCTAGTTGGTGGTCGACTTTTACCTGTTCACGGTCACAAATCCAGCACTTGATACCTTAAAGTCTATCCAAGCATATGCCCCGGCCACTTCAGCTTCGCAACTAGTTGAGCTATATGGGTAAATCTGGTTCTTCTACGGATCTCCTCATTTCTGATTTGATCACGTAGATACTTTAGCATAGCACTCTCCATCGCCCGCTGAGTGACTCTGATCCTTCTTATGAGGCCCATAGTAAGCGAACAAGTTTCTGAGCCCTAATTCATTCATTGATTGAGTGATGATTGATGATTGATTTTGTAATAACTTACAATTAACCTCAATTTGATATAATCCGCGAAAAACAGACGAATCTGAGTGGTGAAATTTATGATTGTCTCTATATTTGCCACCACGCTTCCATATGCGCTCTCAACGCACGTTTCGCTCCAATACAGTGATATCCTCGGGAGATATTGACATCACAACGTACTTAGAATACTCTAAGCAATTGTACGTTGTGAACTCAAATCACGACTCTGCAATGCGTCCAATTCCAATGATTGGTAGACTTTTAGGATTATTATCAAATGTGGATCATACAACCCAAGACTGACCACTACATAAGCTCTCAGAGGCATTCACGTTGACTGTGATATAAGTAAAGAAAAAGTTAAGCGGTGATGGCCTAGAAAGCGGTGATAGCCTAGGTAGCCTAGTAGCATCCATCCGACCAGCTATAAAGTAATTTCAGAATTTTCTTAAGATTTCATGGCGTTACTTTAACGAATACGTGTCCGTGTTGGTACTTTACGTTTTAAGTTTACAACATGCCTTCAATTAGGGATTTAACAGCCTTATAAATCCGAAAGCGCATGAGTTTAATCACCTGATAGCGCAGCAGGGATTCCATCCTCACGTACGTCGGCGCAAGTAAGGTGTTTAATTGAAGATTAAATTTCAGCATCTCCGTGAGAAAGCCGACACTCACTTGTGGCGTTGTGAGTGAATTTGTTGCAGACTTTGCGAGAGGCAACTTCGGTGTCTTGTTCCTAAACTGTTTTATGGAACTTTGACAATTTCACTGCAAACAAATGTGTTTATAATTAAGGAAGGGTTTAGTTACTCATAATGACTTTTTTTCTCTGCATTATTGATTTCAGTTTCAGTAATGGTATGATGATGGTATTACTACTGATCGTAAGGTGCTGGGCTCGATTTTTGGAGTCGGAAAACGATTTATAGTTATTGGGTTTTCTGGAGTATATAACCCAGTCTGTTACTTATATAATCATCATCATCATCATCATCATGATCAACCCATTACCAGCTCACTACAGAGCACGGGGGTGCGTGCCCGGATTCGAACCGCCGACCTCTGATTAGGAGGCTGACGCCCTAACCACTAGGCTATCACATCTACTACAAACCCTCTCACGTAACGTCAAAACAATGCAATTATATTGATAGAACAGACACACATCCATTTTATTTATTCTTTCGGATGCATAGAAGGCTGTTATGTTTTTACCGTCGCTTCTTGCGTGCCTTTTACCGTGAACACGAATGAAAAAAAACTGCACTTGTTACGCGTGAAAAACTGAGCCGCGTTTAAAAAAGCAAAGGTTATCGGCATTGTGATACCATTACACCACTCCATAAACGTATAGTCATATAAAAGTTGTATTAAACACTAATAACGAGGCGTGGCCGCCCCATATACGGGTTTGGGATAATTGCGGTACTGTTATAATATAGCTTCGAGCAAAAGAGCAATGATGCGTCATGTGGTAAGGCAGTTACCGACGTAGCAAAGAGTTACCGACATAGCTCAGAGTTACCGACACAGCTCAGAGCTACCGAAATAGCTCAGAGTTACCGACACAGCTCAGAGCTACCGAAATAGTTCAGAAATCCCGACATAGCTCAGAATTACCGACATAGGTCAGAGTTACCGACTTAGCTCAGCGTTACTGACATAGCTCAGAGTTACCGACACAGCTCAGAGCTACCGACATAGCTCAGAGTTACCGATATATCTCAGAGTTACCGACATAGCTCAGAGTTACCGATATATCTCAGAGTTACCAATATAGCTCAGAGTTACCGACATAGCTCAGCGACTTGCGAAGTTGAGTGGCAATGGGCGGGGCATATAGCTCGGAGAAAGATGGTCGTTGGGGTCCCAAGGTCCTGGAATGGCGACCACGCACCCGTAAACGTAGCGTTGGTCGACCCCCAACTAAGTGGACAGACGACATCAGACGAGTCGCAGGGAGCCGCTGGATATAAGCGGCCCAAGACCGTCGACTTTGGAACCCGTAGGGAGTTCCAAAGACCTATGTCCAACAGTTGACTTCATTGTTGTTGTTGATGATGTGGTAAGGTACGAGTGTAGGCCTTTAAAGGCCTAGTTGTGGAAAATGTTATTTCTTCTTAGTCGATACGCTCTTGACAGAGCGGTCGTGATCGTCATTTGGGCGTGTGGCACGCTTCACTATACGCCTACACTCCTCCCTAACAGCAGCAGAAAATATTATATTCGTGATCATCATCATGATCAACCCATTACCAGCTCACTGCAGAGCACGGGTCTCCTCTCAATATGAAAAGGGTTTGGCCATAGACCACCACGCTGGCCATGTGCGGATTGGCAGACTTCACACGCCTTTGAGAACATTATGGAGAACTCTCAGACGTGCAGGTTTCCTCACGATGTTTTCCTTCACCGTTGAAGCAAGTGATATTTGTTTTTTTTTTTTTTTTTTTTAATTATATGTTATATTATCTAAACGAATTTTGCCCGATTCATAAGATCTTAATAGCTCTCTCTCGATATAAGTGGAGTTCCTAGACTTCATCATTGCTTTCCATCAGAAACTAACCACTAAGATATAGTGGTTACATGCTCAACTACGTCATGAGTTCCTGGATTCAATTTACGGGTCATTTCAAAGATTGGTAGATGCTTCATTCATGATCAACCCATTACAGGCTCACTACAGAGCACGGGTCTCCTCTCAATATGAGAAGGGTTTGGCTATAGTCCACCACGCTGGCCATGTGCGGATTGGCAGACTTCACACGCCTTTGAGAACATTATGGAGAACTCTCAGACGTGCAGGTTTCCTCACGATGTTTTCCTTCATCGTTGAAGCAAGTGATATTTTAATTGTATTAAACGCACATAACTCCGAAAGGTTAGAGGTACGTGCCCGGATTCGAACCGTAGACGCTTATTTGGAGTTATTGGGTAACTTTTCAGCACCAGAAAGTATTCAGTTATTCTCTCGTGTGATCATAGCCGCTAAAGTCCGCCCAATAAAAGTTTACGACAAAAAACTATATGTCCTATGTGGGAGGAATCTGGTGCCTATTGACGGGTCATTAATAGGCCAATGATTGTGATGATTCTGAAGATAAAGTGCCACAAACTTGCCCATTCAACAGTAATAGAACAAGGCCTCTTTCACAATATGCCGATAGTCATAAACTTACGGTTTATCGCTATGGAGATTTTCAATCATTTGAAACGGCCCATTCTAACTGTTCTTCTCTTGTTAAGTAACAAACTTTGTTAAAGTAAGCAATCAACTTTTAATTCTTTACTACCACTTAAACTGAATCAATTTTCAACACCACTAAGTACCCAACTAGTTTCAAAACATTTTTCCTGGCATCGATGTTTGTAGACAAATAACGGTCCAAACATTTATTACACGGTGACAACCATTAACTGTGCTTACATTTCATGTTGAATGGGGCCTCATCATGATCAACCCATTACCGGCTCACTACAGAACACGGGTCTCCTCTCAATATGAGAAGGGTTTGGCCATAGTCCACCACGCTGGCCATATGCGGATTGGCAGACTTCCCACGCCTTTGAGAACATTATGGAGAACTCTCAGGCGTGCAGGTTTCCTCACGATGTTTTCCTTCACAGTTGAAGCAAGTGATATTTTAATTGTTTAAAAACGCACATAACTCTGAAAAGTTAGAGGTGCGTGCCCGGATTCGAACCGCCGACCTCTGATTAGGAGGCTGACGCCGTAACCCCTGGACTATCACAGCTTAACAATGGGGCCTAGTCCTCTATAATATGAAAACAATGATGCCTACACACGTTTATACGCCAACAAGTAAACATGTGACGTCAACTCATTACAATTAGTAAGGGTTTATAATTTTCTGAGGGTTACTTTTATACCAAATCTTCGGCGGAGTCCTTCTACCGCCTTTGCAAATGACCTTGTATTATAAATACTCTACCCGCAGTAGCTAACCAATTGCGATAAAACTTTACACACCTAATGGTTAAATAACGATTGTAGGTACAATCTAATCGTATCTTTAATCAAGTAAAACATTTTTCATATCGCAATTAATACAGCAATCAAAACCGTCGACAAGTGCCACTGAGTGATTGAATGTCATTCCTGCGACAAATTAATTCTACTTTGGGTTTACGCACGGCATGGTTAACGAAGTTTACTACCTCTTCACGTAGTTTATAACGGACCCTTGGCTACGTTTGTTATACATCATTATTTAGATTTTAATTTAAAATAATATTTATGGAGGGAAGCGGTGATAGCCCAGTAGTTAAGGCGTCAGCCTCCTAATTAGAGGTCGGCGGTTCGAATCCTGGCACGCACCTCCAACTTTTCGGAGTTATGTGCGTTTTTAAGCAATTAAAATATCACTTGCTTCAACGGTGAAGGGAAACATCGTGAGGAAACCTGCACGCCTGAGAGTTCTCCATAATGTTCTCAAAAGGCGTGTGAAGTCTGCCAATACGCATATGGCCAGCGTGGTGGACTATGGCCAAACCCTTCTCATATTGAGAGGAGACCCGCGCTCTGTAGTGAGCCGGTAATGGGTTGATCATGATGATATCACTTGCTTTAACTGAGAGAAATCTTAAATGATCTGAAAGTTCTGCATATAGTCAACTGCTAAGCCCCTTCTAATGCTGAAAAGAGATCCGTGTTCTCTAGAGGGCCGATGATGAATGATGAGATTTTCCGCACAACCCATAGTTGGTGACCCAAATTTGTGATTTCCATCTCACTCGAAGAACACGTAAAGCAACCGGCACAAACTGGTGATATCTACCGAGTCATTAAAGCCTGATAAGGCTGTTTTTTTTTAATATACAAAGCGAGTAAACGAGCAGGCGGGTCACCTGATGGTAAGTGATTACCGCCGCCCATGAACATTTGCAGCACCAGAGGAACCGCCAATGCGTTGCTGGCCCTTGAGAAATTTAGTAATCCGCCCTTTGAACATCCCCATATTATAGCCATTAGGGAACACAGAAGATGGAAGCTGGTTCCACAATTTGCAGGTTCGTGGCAGAAATTACCTGGAATAGCGGGTGGTGGAAGAGGTCCAGGCATCCAGGTGGTGAGGATGATGTTGATGTTAATTTAAGTAATCTTCTTAATCTTTTGGGCAGATAAATTAAGTAACGAAAACAGCCCAGTAAAGACGTGGTACTGAATGTCGCAGAAACCAGACCATTCGTAGCGTCTGTCCGTATTTTACCGCATATTCCGTCATTGCATAGAACTCATGCACTTAAAAGTCCATTCGTCATGTGGAAAGCAAAGGGTAAATCTATAGGATCCGGCCGGAACAGCGTCCGCGTGAGAACAAAGCTCGAGTGTACTCACATTGTTGACTGTGTCCACAGCTTTAGGAATGTGCCAACGTACGAGACAAAGCGGTATAAAATACAGCCTGGCGCATGCCACTGAAGATCTTCTTCTTCTTGCCCTTATATGGGATCGGCAGTACACATCTTCTTCCACTAACTTCTATCAGCCGTCACTTCACTACCCGCACCTTTTACACGCATATCCTTTTTACACAATCCATCCATCCATCCATCCATCCATCTCCTCTTCGGTCTTCCTCTACTCATGTACCCTTTCACATACATTACATACAAAACATTCTTTGGGTGACATTAATTCCTTCCCTCCTCATCTTTTATGTTACTGCGCTAGTTTTAGACTTCCCCTATATATTCATTTCTTATACTATTCTTGTCACACCAATCTAATATAAAAGTTATATTACGGTACGGTTTCAGAATCTAATAATTTGATCGAAGTGGTGTATAAAAGACCTCGATCTATTACTTACAGTGTGTAGTTAACTTGGTGACAAAAACGGGAAAAAATAATATTTTTTCAGTCTTGTATTTAAAACACTCAATTGCATAACCGCTATAAAGATGACACTTGGTTTCGATAAATTTCAGTTAGTATTTTATGACACAGCGTTATTGTTGTTGTTGTTGTACGTGATGTACGTGATTTGCAGGTTCTCAAAAAATACTCTTCAAATCTTTAACGGTAGTTTATTTTACAAACTATCTGTCTGAGATCCGCGAATGTATATTTAAATATACTAAAAAAAGTAATCTACCTTAGGTTACCTGAGCCACTGCATCATTCATACCTTCTAAAAGTCAGTCCTCTAGCATCTGGAAGTTAATGAGAATTGGCCTGGAGTTTAAAAAAAAAGTAACAATAAATTCCTTCTCATACCACATCCTATTTTTCTAATTCTTTTTCTATCTCAGATGTGCGACTTTGGAATGCCCTCCCGGTTCATATTAGGCGGGCGCAGTCACTTCCTATATTTAAACAGCTTCTTAAGAAACATTTTTGTATTTTAAGTTATTTTATATCTGTTTCTTTTATTTATTTTAGAAATTTTTACTTGTTAATCTCGTTGCCATTATCGCTATGTTTTTATTCATTTTCTTATATGATATTTATTTTACTGAAATTGATGACATGTTTTATTTTTATTTTTGTTATATTATATTATATTATATATTTTTTTACTACTATTGTTTTGTATATATGTATGAAATATTATCTTATTTCTATTTATCATTGTACACCTCCTGTAACCTCGACTTACTTTATATTTTATTCCTGATTTGTGCTAGGTTGCCTGGTAGAGATCGCTCATTAGCGATAAGGCCGCCTATTGCGCCTATTTATTTTCTGTGTATGTTTATTTCTTTTCTTTTTTTTTCTTCTGTATTGGTGTGCAATAAAGTATATTTTCATTTAATTTCATTTATTTTTAATCTTTAACCGCTTCAGTTCGTTATTCGCACCACCATCACAGCTTGTCCGTCACGTCGAAGGCTCGACAAGGTCGTTGTCCTGTTTTCCGGCCCCGTCCGCAAATACCCGCGACAAATATTATGAAACAGGTCATTTCATACCTGTTATGAGTTTACGACTCCCATATTCTTGAGCATCTTTACTTCGCATCTATTCTTAAGATATGCGTTTTGTGTAGTTTAATATAGTACCAGCTGCGCCCCGCGGTTTCATTCGCGTAGTTCGCGAATGGGAATACGGGGACATAATATTATAACCTATTATATTCGCTGATAATGTAGCTTTTATGGGTAAAAGAATTTTCAAAATTGGATTTGAAGTACTGGAAATTACCCTATGTTAAATAGTATCTATAAAAAAAATGAAAATATCACTTGCTTCAACGGTGAAGGATAACATCGTGAGGAAACCTGCACGCCTGAGAGTTCTCCATAATGTTCTCAAAGGCGTGTGAAGTCTGCCAATCTGCACATGGCCAGCGTGGTGGACTATGGCCAAACCCTTCTCATATTGAGAGGAAACCCGTGCTCTGTGGTGAGCCGGTAATGGGTTGATCATGATGATGATCTATATAAGTCCAGTCATTACTGTATGAAAAATATATTCTAATCGCTGCGACCCGCAGTTTCCGCCGCATAGTTCCGGTTCGCTTGGAAATACGGGGATATAGCCTATTATACTCGCTGATAATATAGCTTTCTATTTGTGAAAGATGGGGAAAGAGCTCCTGGCGTATGCACTGCCTTTATGAATGGTTCATGGTTGCCAAAATAATGGACGAATGGTAAAAGTGTCGCCGATCACAACTAAACCTCCAGTTTAAGTTGATCTCCGTGTAGCAGCGCGTGTCGCATTATAAAGTTGGAGGTCTTGGGTTCGATTCCCGGCTCGAGTCTGGTCTGGTGGGAGGCTTCAGCCGTGGCTAGTACTGACAAAGACGTGTCGCCAAGCGATTTAGCGTTCCGGCACGATGTCGCGTTGAAACCAATTAGGAGTGTGGGCTTACCATGCCCCTAACAGATCAGCCCGCTACCATATTAGACTGCATCATCACTTACCATCAGGTGAGTCGATAAAAAAAGCCTCAAAACTAAACCTGCGATTACGTGCCAAGCTTCATTGAGCCTAAACACAAGATATACAGTTTTATAATATCAAATCAAGTCAATCTAGACGCTAGCTCGCGGTAAATCTATTCGAATCGATTTGCCGATCCGCCAGTGGTCGTGCAATCACGATATAGACGTAATGACAGTATTCAAACCCAGTAGCGGGAGATTGACAGTCCCGGACAGTTGCCCGCTGTCACGCCGCCCCATTGTATGGTAATGCAGCGATACGCATGCGACGGCTGTCTAGGAAGCCTAGGGCTTCGAGCCTGCGCACGCGATAGACAACTACTAACAATTTTTTTTTCACGCAGGGAAATGCGTTTACGCATCCCCTCCGGAAGCGACGCAAGCAAGACTGTGCCGCTTCCGACGGGGTATGTGGGACTCACTGGCGGCCAGACTGGCGACCAGAATACCCACTAAAACCCAGCGATGCTCCAAGCGTCGCCTGGTGGCTGGGTCACGGGAATACTCGTGCACTCGACCGCTGCCAAACTACTGACGATATAAGACTTTATTTGCGGTTATATTTTGTCTTTTCAGTCTGTTGTTGCAATAATATTGAATTTTATTTGCTCCTATTATAATTATAATATTGAATTGAATGACAAAAAAAAACTTAAACTAAATCTTTTGAAAGTAAAACTAAAAATCTTAAAAATATTGGTTTAAGTTTTTAATTAAAGAAAGACAGTATTTTGAGCATCTTACATTTAAAATACATTCAAGAGTTAATCCATAGTGAGTTATTATCGCTTTTATAACGAGAAATCTGAATCTATTATTCGTCACCAAAGGGACATACTAGGTTACCTATATGTTTCAAGGCAACTAGACAAAATTTCGTATTTAAGCAAGCTTATTTGCTGCTTTGTTAGACCTTGACCAATTAGACCTTGACAAGAAATCGTACCTAGTGGTATATGATGAAGCAGCCTTTATACCGTAGATAGCATATAGAGATATGGATTTAATAAAACTACCATATAGTTTTACAACTACCATATAGTTATTTCTTCGCGGCTTCTTGCTTCGCGGCTCGTCTTTGACGGTAGGATAGTAACTAACTTCCGCTAACCACCCATCAGAAAATACAGTATTTATAAACAAATACTCGTAATATTACATTTAAGCAATTATATTTTAATTGCAACTACTTTTAAACAATTAAAATATCACTTGCTTCAACGGTGAAGGAAAACATCGTGAGGAAACCTGCACGCCTGAGAGTTCTCTATAATGTTCTCAAAGGCGTGTGAAGTCTGCCAGCGCGGTGGACTATGGCCAAACCCTTCTCATATTGAGTGGAGAGCCGTGCTCTGTAGTGAGCCGGCAATGGGTTGATCATGATGATGATGACTCGTAATATAAATGTTCCAGCCTGAGGAAATCAACGGGTTCTGAATTCACTGAATCCACTTTGTCTAACAATCCCACAGACTTGTTTAGCTATGCGCTTCTATTGCGTGCGTCGTGAGTGTATGCTAACTCTATAATATAACTCCATATGGGCAATAGGAACTTGTCAAGATCAATCGTTTGCACTTTTGGTCGTGCAGTTTGTCGCGCTTTGAGATGCGATTTTTTTTTTCCAGCAAATCGTATCCCACCAAAAATGGAATGAAATGGCATGTTTGGAATTACATTATGGAATCGCTGGAATCAATTCATCGTCAAATGTGCGTGTATGTCTAGTTGGTTTTTGTGACGTACCTGGCTTACACAGATAACGACTACCGGCGTGTTTTTGTCATCAACGATGTATTTCTTGTTGAGACGAGAGAGTGAGATAGAGGGATGGTCGGGCGAGACGGGGGATCCCCGTCAGAAACGAAGTTCAGTTCTGCACTCTGACATAATTAACACACGATGCCAACAAGTAAACCTTGTAGAAAAATCATATTACAATATTAAGGATTTTATAAATCACAAAAAAGCTTGGGTGTGAATTGCTCTAGCTCCATAGGTACTATAATTTATTATTCATTATGTGAGGTGGTGATAACGAAAAAAAAGAAAAACCCCGGCTTAGTTTGTTGTGGGCTTCTTCTTAGACCGGGGCGCGTTTGGAACCCTCATAGCTTTAGTTTTAAGTTTACAAATTTAGTTATCACCATAAAACAACTACTATGTAAATTATTGACGCGTCAAAAGTGCCTTTATAAGGACTATTTGAATAAAGATTATTTTGAATTTCAATTTGAATTTGAGTATGGCGGGCAGTGCTTTAAGATAATATCCAGCCCTTCTAGTCGCTATACACGGCATGATGGGCGGCATAACGCTTTTTCCTTACGTGATGATTCCTACCAGTTAATACCTTTTTTTTTGACTTTGGCAAGTTGCGTAGGCAGAACTGCGCTCCATTCGGCGGGGTATGTGGGAATCGTCGACAGCATGACCGGCGACATGAATAACCACAAAAACCCAGCGATGTTCCTACGCGTCACCTGGTGGCTGGGTCACGGGAACACAGCTGGATGGGTCGGCTCCGCTGACAGACCCTCCGACCGAAGGCCTATCAACGAGGCCTCCTAACTCTGTCATGAATATTCAAATCAAATCAAATCAAAATAACTTTATTCATATAAACCTATTACAGGCATCTACTGTTCATATATATCATATTTGCTATTTCAAGTGATGGCGATAACTACACTCGCACAACTTAAAACTAAAGCTAGGAGGATTCATATCGCGCCCAGGTCTAAGAAGAAGCCCACAACAAACTTAGCTGGATTTTTTTGTTATCACCATCTCACATAATCAATGATAAATTAATGCACCATTAATGTACCTATGGAGTTAGAGCAATTCATACCCAAGCTTTTTATAATCCTTAATATCGTAATAGGATTTTTCGATAAGCTTTCGTTGTATTAAAACTTTGAACTTAATGATAGACATCTCCAAGATATCAATAGGTAATTAATTTAATATAAAATAAAATACAGTTACCTTTGAATGAGTTACTAATTTTGTGCAGCTTTCTTTATCCAAACCACGCTTTGAAATTGTACGCAAAAAGTTTGGTTTCCAGAAAATTACGCTTATATTCGCAGGAGGTAAAATAAGTGTCTATCTATTGATCGATAACAAAAAACGTATGAAAAGACGATCCCGCTATAAGAATTATTAGCAATTATTTTTACATTACAATGGCTTGTAGGTAACTACGTATAGTGTTTACGGTAAAAGTTATTGAGTTTCTTTAATCATACTATCAACTGTAATAACATATCTTAACGGTAAGAAAAATAACACCCGCAGATGTATTAAGCTTTATTATTATAAAATAATAGCTGTTATTTTATAGACGTATACATATCAAGTAAACGAGTGTTCCCGTGACCCAGGCACCAGGCGACGCGAAGGAGCATCGCTGGGTTTTAGTGGGTATTCTGGTCGCCAGTCTGGCCGCCGAGGAGTCCCACATACCCCGTCGATGAGATGATGTGAGGGGATTGGGGGGGGGGGCGAGGGATGCGTAAACGCATTTCACAGCGGAAAAAATAAATAAAAAAAGACGTATTCATATATGTATGTTATATATGTATATGTCTGTTTATATAAAACGTAAGCTTGTAGAAAAGTCCTACTATAATGTAAAGGATTATTTAAATGATAAACAAGCAAGGGTGTGAAATATTGCTCTAATAAGATAGCTCTTTTTATAATTTAAGTGGCATGTGAGATGGTGATAACAAAAATAATGTTTACCTGGCTAAGTTTATTGTGGGCTTCTTCTTAGACCGGGGCGCGTTTGGAAGCCTCATAGCTTTAGTTTTAAGTTTACGAATGTAACAACCCAACAAAGTATTCCAACATTGGCTAACTAGGTACTTACTGTATAATATAATGAATATTAACAAAAATATACAAAAAGGTGAGGCCTTAATCACATTATTTGCACATCCTATAATGCAACATTATGTTATAAGTGCACGTTCATTAAAAGTTGATAATACAAACGTGGCCACGTAAAAAGAACGCTAAAGACGTTAATGCGCATAACGGTGTTTTATCACCAATAAACATCTAAGTTGGGCATGTTATGCAGAAATTCCATTAACTAACTTTAGTTTCGTCAGAATTAACTGTCAGATCCGATCAGTTCAAAATTTTGTGTACATGCTTTATTACTATATTTTACTTTATATGCACGGGTCAATGAGAATTATAACAGTTCCTCTTCCTTATTATTTGTATGTGTCATTGCTGGGCAAAGGCCTACTTTCTTACAGGAGAAAGGTTTTAAGACCTACCACGTTGCCGTAATACGGGTTAATCGGCTTCTATGATCATAATCGCATCTATCCAAGTTAATATCCGGATATTAACTGATTGAGTACGTTACATGCCCTCAGAGGTAAGCGTATTTTTAACGGGAATCGTGAGTCGGTACTGTGAATTTCTTATTAAATCAACTTAATCATCATGATCAACCCATTACCGGCTCACTACAGAGCACGGGTCTCCTCTCAATATGAGAAGGGCTTGGCCATAGTCCACCACGCTGGCCAGTGCGGATTGGCAGACTTCACACGCCTTTGAGACCATTATGGAGAACTCTCAGGCGTGCAGGTTTCCTCGCGATGTTTTCCTTCACCGTTGAAGCAAGTGATATTTTAATTTAAAAAACGCACATAACTCCTAAAAGTTAGAGGTGCGTGCCCGGATTCGAACCGCCGATCTCTGATTAGGAGGCTGACGCCATGACCACTAGGCTATCACCGCTTCTCTGTTTAATAATTGTTTAGTATTATCAACTTAATACCAAACAATTATTAAACAGTGTTTAGATTTAATTGTACCATAGCGCTCTTTTCACGTGACCGCTAGTGTACCCGCTGTAATAATGACAGGATGTCGCCCATGTTAAATAATACCTGCAGATGTGTCACAAGTTGTGAAGGAAAACGGAAGAGCTTATTATTTTTATGAAACGGTAATCTGATAAGTGTTCATAAATAAAGTAGGTATTTGAGGTACTGCGGTGCGCGTACGTGGACTTAATTCCTAGGTCTGTACTCGAGTTCTTGTCTTGGGTAAAACATAGATAGTCACTCTTTCTAAAGAAGAAACTGACACTGAATAAATAATTTATCGCACAGACTTAGCTCTGCTGCTTAAGCGGTAAAAAAGATTCGGATTCGGTACGGATATAGAGACTGCCAGACTTGTATATTTTAGCTAATTTCACAGCATTGTGTCATATGGTATTTTATTAGGGGGTAATGCTATTGATATTGACACTATATTCGTACTGCAGAAGTGGGATGTTCGTGCGATATACAAATTAGGTCCCAGAGAGTCAGTAAGAGATAAATTTAAAGATTATAAAATAATGACAGTGCATAGCCAATATATATATGAAAATTAAATGTATGTTCATAAAAATATTGATAAATTCAAGGAAAAAATGGACTGCAACGCACTGAACATTAGAAGTAACAGTAAACTTGTAGTACCGTTTAGTAGGCTGCACAAAATTAGTAACTCATTCAAAGGAAATTGTATTTTATTTTATAATAAATTACCTATTGATATCTTGGAGATGTCTATCAATAAGTTCAAAGTTTTTATAAAACAAAGCTTATAAAAAAATGCGAAAGTAAACGATAAAAAAGCTTGGGTGTGAATTGCTTTATCTATAATTTATAGGTACTATAATATGTTATTGATAATATGAGATGGTGATAACAAAAAAAAGTTTTTTGTGGGCTTCTTCTTAGACCCGTTTGGAACCCTCATAGCTTTAGTTTTAAGTTTACGAATGTAGTTACCACCATTAAATCACTGCTATGTAAATTATTGACGCGTGCAAAAGTGCCTTTTAAAGGACTATTTGAATAAAGATTATTTAATTTTGATTTTTTTTTAATATATACATAATTTGTAGTAATTTCATTGATTGTTTCGTTTATTTACCATTTGATATGAAGTTTTTTTTTAGACTCGTACTTGCCTTTTTTGTGCCTATTTAGACAGCCGATCTGAGAGACTCCATTCGTACGTCGAAGCTTGGTCACATACACTTTTTTTTTAATTCTGAATCACAGACCATTTTCATTCGTCGAAATACAGATCTGAAAGAGTAAACTCCATTCGCACGTCGGTGCTGACAAACACTTTTTGGAACGAAGTTCCTTACGGCAGGCTTGGAGGAGATAGGGATTTTGCTGCGCAACCGAACTGAGAGAAATGTGATAGTAAAACCGTAAGAAAAAGTCTGTGGAATAAAACCGTTAAATGAGATGTTTCTTTTTTTCACGATTTTTTTTTGCAATTTGAGTCGATTCTACACCAGCCGAAGAAACTTCGTTCCTACCTGGTGTCCCACGACACCACATCTTTTTTTTTAATTCACAGGCAGTTTTAGTCATTAAAAGACATTCTATTGTTTTTGCTTCTGAATGTCAGACAGTTTTCAGCCATTAAGATGGCACCACACTCCACGATTCGCAACGTGCGTCAAGCAATCGCTGTCGGTAACATTTAAAATGCACATTATCATAATGCGCCGATCAATATTCGACGTTTGCGCCGGCCGGTGAGAGCGTCATTTACATGCTGATTGCGTCCCATCCGCCCGATGTGGTACAGTCTTTATTAGGGTGACCAAGGTTCGAAGATCACAAAAATTGCTCCGATTTGTTTATAATCATATCGGACAAAGGCAGATCTCAATAATCGATCAAAGCTGTGATAGCCTAGTGGTTAGGACATCAGCCTCCTAATCAGAGGTCGGGAGTTCGAACCCGGGCACGTATCTATAACTTTCAGAGTTATGTGCGTTTTTAAGCAATATCATTTGCTTTAACTGTGAAGGAACACAGCGTGAGGAAACCTGCACGTCTGTGAATTCTCCATAATGTTCCCAAAGGCGTGTGAAGTCTGCCTATCCGCACATGGCCAGCGTGGTGGACTATGGCCAAACCCTTCTCGTGCTCTGTAGTGAGTCGAGAATGGGTTGATCATGATGATGATGTATCGATCAATGACTTTTTGGAGTAATGAAAATAGTCCATTTGAAAAAAAAAAAAGATTTATTAAACAATTTTTACAGTAAATATTTCCAGGATATTTTTTACAGGAAATGCTTACTAATCGCTCGGAACTTTTTGTTTATTAGACATTTTTTTTTGTGCCAATATTTTTCTTTTTACCCTTTTATTTTTTTCATCTGTAGGTACTATGATGATATTGATTAACCTCTGATACACAATTACAATAGCCGAATTGGGCCCATGTACAGTTGGAGTGTATCTTTTTTATACATTGATAATGAGGTCTAATTTCACCACGTTATGTTTGTTAATTAAACCTCGTTAGACGCTGCAACAGACCTTCACTTTGAGTGTTTCAGTGTGTGTGTAATTTTTTTTCTTGTTTTGCCTTGATACTGCTCGGAGATTATTAGTGTTCTCGTTCTAGTGGTATTTGTAAGCAATAAAGGAGTACACGATTTAAATAGGAATCGAGCCGGAAATACTTAGAAAGCAAATATTACACGAAATATCTAAATTTTGTAATATATTCTTTGGGTTTACTGTCAAGTTGTTAGTGAAATAGTCACAAAATCTCATATTAAACATATATTAATAATATAATATGTATTATACATTAATTTACTTTGAATTCTTTGGAAGACTCTCTAAATCTCATAGTTTTAAAGTAACAATTTCACTTAATAAAATTAAAACAGTTTACATAGAAAAGTAGTAAACAATGCTTTTTAATATTTTTTTTTAAAGTTACAAAGGAGGAGGAGAAAAGGAATTTTCGCAAAAAATGTTCCTTGGTAGGTAGGTTATTAAACATATGCTCCCTCAACCTGTATTGTTTTACTGCCATAATTTGTTCTAGTTTTGGGCAATCTCACTTATGTCTATTTCTCATAATTTGGTTTTCAAAATGTTTGATTATAGCAGACATTTTAATTGGACAGAAAACCTCTTATTAAAATTAAGTATTTTTTCAAGGCAAACGAATAGCCAAGTAATCTAAAAAAAACATCCATAAATTAGAAATTCATTGAAATAATATAACGATGATTTTAGTCGTTTCTATATTAATATATAAGAAATAATTCAATAAAAACGAATCAATAAAGTAAGCAAATAAATCTATATATACAAAAAAGCTGTATTAGTTACACTATTTATAACTCAAGACCGGCTGAACCGATTTGGCTGGAAATCGGTGGGGACCAGGAGATGGGCATATGATACTTTTTATCCCGTTCCCGCGGGATTTATAAAAAACTGAATTTCACGGCATTGAACAACTATATTGTATGTATTACTTATTATTTTATTTTATTTATTTATTTATTATTTATATACAAGGAATATAATTAATTATACAATAAAGGCACCGAAAAAACCAAAAAGGTTTGTCCTCGGTGCTAATCTGTAACTTAACAGCTTAAAACTAGAGGAACTGAGTAAGCATATAAGTCGTTAAATGTTAAAATACTTAATTGTTATTGTTAAATGTTAATATATATATAAGTAAAAGTATTACTATATATATGTATTTTTTAGTTTGTACCATTGCTTTTCTCAATCCAAGGTTGACTGGTGGAGAATGCTTTTCGCATTAAATTCGCCTTATGTACAATTTTTTGTGCAATAAAGTTTATATAAAAAAAATTTATAACTATAGTTTTGGCTTGCCACAGAAATTTTCCTCAAATTTCCAATATTCCATTTGAAAACTTTTAAAATCCCCTAAACTACGCGGACGATGTCGCGGGCATCGGCTAGTAATTAATATTATCATTGAAACCAGACGAGTGTTGTAAATATCAAAAATATGGTTTCTTTAAACTTTACAGTAAGCTATAAAGCGACGCCGAGCGCATTCAAGTCGTAGAGAATATGTATATTTTATATTATTTCACTTGTATTTCTAGTTTTATGACAAACCGAGGATGTTGACCCATCGCCATTGGAGCTTATCAATTACACTCGTAGAGATATCAACTGTGTACCATTACGATGTAGTATTTAAACTAATGAGCCGTTTAAATTTTACTGTAATTGATTCGCATGAAACATAGTCATCGATGGATTGGGTATGTTGTATAGCGCCTGTAATATTATCAGCGATTTTTGACGACCTGAGTGCGCTGTTGCATTTTAAAGTTGGAGGGCCTGGGTTCGATTCCCGACTCGAGTTTGGTCTGGTGTGAGGCTAGTTACCACCCTACCGACAAAGCGATATAGCGTTCCGGCACGATGTCGTGTAGAGTTTCTACAATAAGAAGTATGGGTTTTCCATACAGGTTAGCCCGCATACATCTTAGACCGCATCATCGCTTACCATGGCTATATCTATTTGTATTTTCTGTATATGTTATCTTACGTAGACTGTAGTCTGTTGTTATCCGAGAATACTTATTAAATAAATTATAATGTATCAATTCAATATTTTGTATTCGAAAATTCTCAAGAGATATGTTATGATATAGTGAGACAAATATGGAGAAAATGTCGAGAAAGATTTTATACGCATATAAATACGCACCGTTGCTGGTCTGAGCAGTTATAAATTATAAATTGATATTTTTCTATTCTATTCTAAACCACATCATTTTCGATACATGTGACATTATTCTGGTTTGGTGCTAAGAAAAGTAGCAAAGCAAAATAAGTAGAAAAATGAACGTAAGAATGAATGATGTACGATATCTAGGCCTCATCACAACGTACAACATAATGATCTTGTACCCAATTAAAACTAACATTTCATCGTACGAACGATTGATTCATTGATCGAGTCGTTAATCGATTGATTTGACCATTCGTTCCGTTCCGCCTCAGTTTATCGCATTGTTTCACGAGATTTATACATTCACGACAATTCGTTACGTATGTTCCACTCCTTTGTTCGAGACTAGTTAAAAATTATATTTAACTTTTTTTTTTCGTGTATTTGTAATGAAAATGTTAAATAAAAATTGGATACACAATCAGCGTTAAGAAACAAGTATGTACGAGTATATGTTACGAGATTATTATTGTGAGAAGATATACTATAGATGTCCGTATATCCTAATAAATAAATGTGAATGGATGTTTGTTACGCTTTCACGCAAAAACTACTCAACCGATAGTCATGAGACTTTATACACATATTGTTGGAGGAATTAGATACTTAAAATTACGAAAAAAAAAGATTTCAAAAAATATAGTTATCATATTGATTTATTTCTATTGTAATGGTCTCTGATACTTATTTGGTGGCATCAATGCAAGCGAAGCCGCGGGTAAAAGCTAGTATTATTATATAAAATAAAATCGTGTTAGTTACACAAGTTATAAGTCGAGACGTAAGGGGGGGGGGGGGGGTACATCATCATCATGATCAACCCATTACCGGCTCACTACAAAGCACGGGTCTCCTCTCAATATCAGAAGGGTTTGGCCATTAGTCCACCACGCTGGCCATGTGCGGATTGGCAGACTTCACACGCCTTTGAGAACATTATGGAGAACTCAGGCGTGCAGGTTTCCTCACGATGTTTTCCTTCACCGTTGAAGCAAGTGATATTTTAAAAATAAAATATTCACATGAAATTTCAGGCGGATTATGTATAAAAATTCCTAGCGGAATTCATTTATGACTTCATTTATTGTTCATTTATCCGTAATTAGATTGGGTTAACTCACTAACCTAATCTAATTACAGTTATGCGATATGGGTACAATGGCAAGTCTGTTATACCCCAGGTTAATCCACCTGAATTCGTCACTAGAAATTCAAAAAACACAAAGTTACTTCACAAATTAGAAACAGAAATACATTAACTGGAAACATGTATGATATTACACCAACATCAAAATTCACCTTTTAAACTTTTATTACCGTGTATTAGAGTTGAAATTCGGTCAATTAAGTGATATTATATTAATTGGGAACCTAAACACAGTACAAATTAACGATTGCGTTTCTTATAGTCTTGATTGTATGGGAATAAAGTTCAAATTTACAAAATAGAGCGCTGTTTGAAGAAGGCCGGATAATACGCGTAGGTATGCATTAGAATAATTGCAATGGGACTGGTATGGTGTGGTTATTAAAAAAACATTAGACTGTGTCATATTAATTAGTTCAAAGGAATCGTAGTACGTTTGCGGACAAAGGATCTGGCGGGCTTTTATTAAGGACGTCAGATTGTTTTTTTCGTAAAGCAAACTTAACTTTGGCCACGTTTCGAAGGACACACACAATTTTCGGGCTAGGTCCCACAGAATAACAGATAACTATGATTGAACGTGCGCTCTGGTATACGGAGGAAAAATTATTATTTCCTATTTCTGACATCTAGGCTGGTAAGTGATTATTAGGAATGACTTGACTGGAATACCGAGTAACTCGCAATCTACGTGGGACCAAATCCAGTATCTAGTGATGCTTTCATGATCTTAAATTAAACATACTTGCTCTTGTTATATTTAAATGAAAAATATTCAAGTTACATTTGGACAAACTCCATTGGATTGTTATATTTGGGAGGTTCGATCTCCGGTGGTCTACGGATTTACATATTTGCTCACGATGTTTTGGCCGTAACTAATAAGACGTAGATAAGTCTACTGAATAAGACGGCAGTTAAGCTTTATTATGAAATTGTCAAAATAATAATAAAATAAATAATAATGATCTTGCGTCCTTAATAACTATATAAGTAGAAAGTGATATGAGTGGTGTTTGTTGTTTCTAGTTAGTTTTTACTTATGTTTGTCTATATAAATACATATACTAGCTGTTGCCCGCGACTTCGTCTGCGTAGAATTGCTGATTTCCCGTGAGATTGAGGTTTCCCGTGCTGCCAATGCCCTGCTTCAGAAAGTAAGCTACAGGCAAATGTAAAATTGCCTATTCTCGTGTCTCTAAATTAAAAACATAGGACTTTTATACAAACTTTAAACCCCTATGTTACCCCCTTAGGGGTAGATTTGGATGAAAAAAAAATTATAGCCCTAAAAGAAACCTATTTTCAAAATTTCAAGCTTGTAGACTTCATAATAAAAAAATAAGCAAAAACTATCATCCCCTATTTTACCACCCTTAACAGGTAATATTTAAAAAAAAATTGATGTACATGTTTTTTATTTATTATTATTAATCTTAATGCAAATGTTTGTGTCTCTAACTCTAAAAAGAAAGAAAATTCATACAAACTTCCAACCCCTCTTTTACCCTCTTAGGGGTGGAATTTCCAAATATCTTTTCTTAGCTTACTTACTTGCAAAATTATAGCTTTATACGTACAATAGTTTTTGAGATCTCGTGTTTAATCAGTATGTAAGTATGTCAGTATGTAAGTATGTAAGTGACCTTTCTCTTTTATATATATAGATTACATAGGGAGAATAACTCGCAACTAACCACGTTTTATACTAATAGTTAAAAAGGAAGGTCCCCTTAATTACTTCTGGCAACTTAGCTCCAACATATATGGACAAAGCATGTTTGTTTATTTATATTATATATCGCGAACTATATACGAGTTTAGAATACCAACATTAAATATATTATATTAATTAATTAAATTCAGTTTACCAGATGAGCTTTTAAGGTGAGAGTAATATAAAATGCAAAATAAAAGCCTTAATTCCACTCAAAGGTACTGTTCTTAAATATAATATAACATTCCAAAACTTATGTTACAGCTTTAAATCATTGCCTTCTACATTAGCTAAAAGGTCTTCTTGATAAACTTTGTCTACGAAAATGCAGGCGTTTAAATATAGGGGACGACCTCCGTGGAGTGGCGCGTGATCTATTGCATTATGAAGTAGGAGGTCATGGGTTCCATTCCCGGCTCGTCTGGTCTGGTGGGATGCTAGGGCCGATGCTAGGACCGACAAGGATGTGTCGCCAAGCGATTTAGTGTTCCGGCACGATGTCGCGTAGAAACTAATTAGGAGTTGATCATACATCTAGCAGGTTAGCTCGCTACCTACCCGCTACATCTTAGTCAGCATCATCATTTACCATCAGGTGAGATTGCCGAAAAGAGGATAATTTTAAAACATGTAAAATTTTAAATATAGAGAACTCTTATGGATATCTCTATCTTAATAGTACCAAAGGATTATTGTCGTCGTTAAAATAGCAACGTCAGCTCTTTAATTAAGACACAGAGATGTGACGTAAAGATTTTGGGCGCATTCTTAACCTTAGTTCTAAAGTTACAGATTAATTAACACAGCGTTTGAAAATTTCATGTCCGTGAGTTTAATTATTAAACCTTTGGAATCGATATACTATTGCATGAAAGTAAATATATTTTGATAATCCCCGTGGCGCAGCGCCTGCGGTGTCACATTATAAAGTTGGAGGTCCTAGGTTCGAGTCTGGTCTAGTGACTAGCTACCACCACACCGATGACAACGGATCGCCAAGCGATTTAGCGTTCCGACACGATGTCGCATAGAAAACCAAATAGGAGTATGGGGTTACCATACCCCTGAAAGATTAAGAAATTATTGAAAAAGTTCACCAGCCCGCTTTGGAGAACTGCGGCAGTACTCAACTCTATATAAAAAGTATGTACACAAACATTAGAATCACAGCCTAATGGTTAGGACGTCCGCCTCCTAATCAGAAGTCAGGGGTTCGATCCCGGGCACACCTGTAACTGTTCGGAGTTATGTGCTTTTTTAGCAATTAAAATATCACTTGCTTCAACGGTGAAGGAAAACATCGCGAGGAAACCTGCACGCCTGAGAGTTCTCCATGTTATTCTCAAAGGTTTGAAGTCTGCCATACATGGCCAGCGTGGTGAACTATGGCCAAACACTTCTCATAGTGAAAGGAGACCCGTGCTCTGTATTCAGCCGGCAATGGGTTCACCTTTGGTTGAGTTGGTTCACCGTTGAGGCAAGTGATATTTTAATTGCTTAAAAACGCACAAAACTCTGAAAAATTAGAGGTGCGGGCCCGGGTTCGAACCCCTGACCTCTGCTTAAGAGGTAAACCTCCTAACCACTAGGCTATTATAGCTTTTTCTTCGTACTTTTTTCCAGTAAAGCTATAGATTCCGGATTCATAAAACCCAGATTTCACTCATTGTATTGTAAACCATCATGAGATCGTCATGTATTTTTTAAATATAGCATACCCTCAACATTATAAATAGCCGGCTTTAATTAATGGCAAAAGCTTTATAATTAAAAATGACGTCTGTCCGCCATGTTTGTTGGTGACTCACCGCAAAAGAAATATATTAATATGAGTTAAAATATTACGCGGCTTTGCGTGACAATCAGACAATTTATTATTATAAAATATTGCCGACTTCCTTTGTTTATTTTTATTTTTCATTGCCATAGTTCGGTTTGCGGTACTTAACCTACGTGAATTTAATGGGTATGAAATCATTACCTACCTTACACATGTTTCTTCCTATGTTTTTTTTAAACATTAGAATTTATTTGAATGAAATGATTAATTAGACAATTAGTTGTTAGGAATACATATATAACTTAAAATAAAACTTATATTAACCTAAAACTAAAAATCTTAAAAAATAATTAAATATTTAATATCATAACTAAAATATATCATCTTCCTATGTTTATGTATTGAAGACCAAATTGTTACCTAAATTTATAGTCAAATTTTTGTCTATGTAGGTATCAATACTTGAGAAGCGGTGATAGCCCAGTGGTTAGGGCGTCAGCCTCCTAATCAGAGGTCGGCGGTTCGAATCCGGGCTCGTACCTCTAACTTATGTGCGTTTTTACACAATTAAAATATCACTGGCTTCAACGGTGAAGGAAAACATCGTGAGGAAACCTGCACGCCTGAGAGTTCTCCATAATGTTCTCAAAGGCGTGTGAAGTCTGCCAATCCGCACTTGGCCAGCGTGGTGGACTATGGCCAAACCCTTCTCATATTGAGAGGAGACTTGTGCTCTGTAGTGAGCCGATAACGGGTTGATCATGATGATGAGGTATCAAAAGACAAATTCTTGTTTATTTAGGTAACAATTTGTTCAGAAAATCTCGAGATCAAAATTAAGACAAAGTTAAGACAAACAATTAGTTCAACATTTTCAGCTGGTTCTTTTATAATTAATGGAGCACATAAACGTCTTCCCATAAAAAAAAAATCTATCCGACTAGACATTACTGCAAGATAAATTCACTCTTAAACAATTTGCAACTATGTTGCTGACACTACCGCTGACCATAAACCATTGCAACAACACAAAATGAACCTTAAAATTTATTGCTGTAAGTTTAGAATAGCATAAATCACCGTGAATAATTTATGATGTGGCTGTAAATTTATATTTAAACTAGATACTCCTTCCTGCTATAATTTTAAGACCTAATATTGTAGAGCTAGATTTCCAGCCAAAGAACCATGAGTATATCCATTACACGCTCGTAATGGTGAGTATAAGTACCGTATGCAAAAAAAAATACACCTCTAATTGTAAGCAGAAAAGACTACCACCACTTTATTTTTAAATATAGGATAAAGTATAGTTTTATGAACTTACTTATTATGTGTTTACTTACATAATCAGTTTTCGCATAAAACAGTTAATCCCTATAAATCAATTTATCTAAGTATATTTTTGTATGTAGTTTAAACATACCTCGTTTGACCTATTCCACTTTATAAATTCACCTTACTCACATCTGAGGGTACTTGGAAGAGATCTCTTATAGAGATAAGCTTTCCTTTGTATACTTCTTTTTTAAGAGTTTGATATCACAAATTTGGCACATAAATAATAAAAATAAAATAAATAAATGAAAATAAATCTATTATGAATCAATTTATCAATAACCTCATTAATCCTTTAAAAAACATCTTTGATGCGTCAATAACTTACGTTGTAGTGAGTTGATGGCGATAACTACATTCGTAAAATAGTAAGATAAAATAGATCTCATTTCGAAAAGCAGTCAGTTGAAGTTGGAATTCAAATCCAAGACCTGTGTAAAAATGTGGGATCATGGAATCTATTCTTCAGCTTTCTTGTTAAAATGGTAAACCTCTGGAATGGACTGCCGAGGGACTTTAGGCAGTCTAAATCACTTAGCATCTTCAAAAATTGTTTGAAAGAATATTACTTATATGCATTTAAAAAAAATGTAATCATGTATGTATATGAATTTATGTGTATTATATTGTATGTATTATATTATATTTTCGTAATTGTACACCCTAAGCCTGCTGTTTATATACAAATTAATTTTCACTTTTCCCGGTTACATGAAAAGTTCAAAAATGTACCATTTTCACAAATAACCTTTACGCGCAAAATCTTAAGTAAAACAAATTAAAAACTAAAGTTTCTTTAAATAACAAAAGAACCGTAGTAATAAGATTTTAAAATATAACCATATTTTTTTATGTTCCGCTAAATATGCCGGGGTGTATATTATATCCTGGTCTATACGTTGACTGGGAGAAATCGCTCTTTAGCGATTAGCTATTGTATCTTCTATTATTTGTGTTTTTTCTTTACTGTCTCGTATTTCTTCTGTGTGTGTGGTGTACAATAAAGTGTATTTTCATTTCATTTTATTTATATATAATTCATTTATTTATATATATATGTGCATTTCATTTAACTGAAGATGATGTTGTGCTTCATAATCCTGTAATACCACGATAGCTGGTTAACCTACATGACGGCTAAGAGTAAAGGTAAAGCAAGCGCATCACGTTTTAAAATTCCTGACACTTTTTGAAAAAGCTGTCGACCGTTTAATAGTGTTTCGTAGGTGTTAGTATAAACTTTTTATCGATTCCCGTTTCGGTATCAGAGAGAAGAAATAATGTCATTAACTCCTGCCATTAGCAGTCAGCTCCTTGGGTTGGTTTTCAAAATATACAAGTCATCATCATCATCATCATGATCAACCTATTACCGGCTCACAACAGGGCACGGGTCTCCTCTCAACATGAAAAGAGTATGGCCATATTTCACCACGCTGGCCATGTGCGGATTGGCAGACTTCACACGCCTTTGAGAACATTATGGAGAACTCTCAGGCGTGCAGGTTTCCTCACGATGTTTTACTTCACCGTTGAAGCAAGTGGTATTTTAATTGCTTAAAAACGCACGTCACTACGATAAGTTATAGGTGCGTGCCCGTGTTCGAACTCCCGACCTCTGGATAGCAGGCTGGCATCCTAACCACTAGGCTATCACAGCTTCAAGTACCGTTATTCTTTACTTCTTGTCTACTTCTCCAATGGTATCTGATGGCTGTAGCTGCACACACAATTTGTTATGTAGATCACCTTTATCATCTCTTAAACGTCATACCTAGCACTTTCTAGCTTTTGGTTTCAAAGGCAATTGCTGTAAATTCTGTAGAAAGCGCACAGACCTAAACGCCGATGCGTTTAGGTCTGTGCGCTACTAAATCAGCTTTAAGTAACAAAAAGGCTTAGTTGTTCAAATCCAGTCTTCAGAGAATTGTCCATTACTGTTTGTCGGTCATTGCCAGAACACAAAATTAATAACTAGAGAAGATAGTGATCATTGACAGATTAGAGGGAATGAGACCTTGAGGATGTAATCCAATGTGTTGTTTGATGAAATCCACAATGCTCTTGACACGAATTTTGTATGCCACAAAAAGGCGAGGCAAATATCAGAGTGACACTAATATTTTTATGACACATTTTTTATACAATACAAGTTAGCCCTTGACGACTATCTTAGCTGGTGGTAAGTGATGATGCTGTCTATGATGGTAGCGGGCTAGCCTGTTAGGGGTATGGTAAACCAACACTCCTAATTGGTTTCTACGCGACATCGTGACGGAATTCTAAATCGCTAATCTACCAATGAGTAAACTACTCGGAACAGATTATTTTTTATTATTTTTCATTGAAAACCCTTTAATCTGTATATCACCACTTCGACATTAAATGCACGGTAAAATAATAAAATTAATTGGTTAAAATTGATGATTGATAAGATCGTAAGTGGGTGCTCCTGCGCAGTATCTGAATCTGGTAAACAATAAGAACATTAAAGTAACACCGGGAGATTAAAAAAAGTTGTCATTCAAATGGCACAACAATAAATTGCACTCTCATAATGATATTGGGAAAGGGCCCTGTCATTAATCACTGCACAGCTACGGAGCTGGTGGTATATTTGGTACACGATTAGTTCATTGTTATGATTTATTAACATCGTGTCTTTCATCATCATCATGATCAACCTATTACCGGCTCACTACAGAGCACGGGTCTCCTCTCAATTTGAGAAGGGTTTTGCCATTGTCCACCTCACTGGCCATGTGCGGATTGGCAGAGTTCACACGCCTTTGAGAAATTATGGAGAACTCTCAAGCATGCAGGTTTTCCTTCACTGTTGAAAGTGTCTTTAGTTAGGTTTAGACTGATTATATTCAGACTGATTTAGTTTTATTCGTTTTCATTAATATTATAAGGAATATTTTAATATATTTATTTAATATTTATTATTATATTGTATTATGTATCTGATTTATGTATTTATATGTAGTTATTTGTACGCAGGTGTATGTATATATTGCACCGCATTCTTTCTATTTCTTTTTCTATTTCCTAATGCTTAGGTTGCCTGAGATTGCTACTAAGCGATGAAGCCACCTTTTGTATCCTGCTTCTTCTTGATTTCCGTTTTTTTTTATTTCACTTTGAGTTTTGTTGTAAAAATAAAGATTAAATCAATATATCCAATTTTACAATATATGCAATCCACCACATCACATGGCTCTCTCGTTCTGATACATCCATTTAGATCCATTTAGAGCGATATTTTTTCGATTCTTTTTTTTCCTTTTGAAAGTGAACCATATTAACTTTCTCCGATGAATTGCACAAAAATACTGCTTTTCATACATTAGGTCCAGAATTAAGCTTAAAAAAACTCTTTAGCTTCGATATACACATAACATAATATTTTATAGTCAGTCTTAAAATGTTATTCTAGCGACCTCCAACTAATACCTTTTAAGCACCAACAAAGGAGATACCAGACGCAATAGATTTAATTGTCGATACAAAAATGGCAGCGATATAATATTTCTTACCGCAGTAAATCATAATTAAACTTTCTTGGAGTGTTCTCTCGTGTTGATATGGTTTATGGTACTACTAAAGACATATCCGTACTGTTATAGAATTCTTATAAGTGATATGAAGAACGTGTTTATATTTCGTATATAGACAACATCCATATGTTTTTGATCATGTTTCCTCAAAGGTGTTGTTTAGATTCGCAATACCCTTTGAAGATCTTTATTTGCTGACTATGATGATCGGTATATATAGGTTTATAAAAAGCTTCAGTCGAGCAAAATCTATCTACAAATTGAATAAGATATAGTTCCTAATCTAAAATAAAAAAACAAGTTGTAGGGTCTATACAAGATTGTTGAAAACACTACCTTTTTTCTCCTGCACGCCATTCACAGTTGATTTCAGCGCGTAATACCTTTATTCTCTCTCACGTTTGATAAATATTAATTTCGATTTTCTCAATTTTCTTACGGGTATAAGTTTGAATCTTATTAACTTCCCTATTATACAGCTTATACAATTTCATACAGAAATCATAGAATCAGCGACTGATAAACCAGATGCGATGTTATTATTCCTTTTTTTGCAGCTTTTCTTTCATAATCAACGTTTCTAGTGATTCTGTTTCTTACGTCAACTGTCAGTTTCTTGTCAATTCTTGACAGTTTGACATGTAGACAGCTTTTCATATTCAAGTAAAGACGTTGCGGTAGTTTTTCGCTAAAATAAACGGTTACGGACGGCACGCTGTGATCCAGATTCTTCATAAATTGCAGATTAAAATAAATAGATAATGCAGGATACAGAAAAAGATGAAGTGAAGAAAGGCGGGAGACTTCGTATATGGCGCGCGCGGTTTTTTCACGCTTTTCTTGAATGAATGTTTGTTGGCTAATTCTGAAAAGGACTGGTGTTGGTTGTGTCGTGGACAGTTTTGGTGTCATTTGTGTAGTGGCTGGTTTTCTGAATGGTTAATAGGTATTGATTTGGGAAATGTTTGAGGCAGCCGCGTCCGCGGAGTGCGAAGTTTCCCGCTATTTCTCCCTAACTTCTACATTGCTATAAACTTGACATTGGCTAATCTGTGCAAAGCCATAAAAAGAGAGAACTAATAAAATTATAAACTTGACATTGGCTAATCTGTGTAAAGCCATAAAACGAAAGAAAAAAAAAAAGATGAAGTTGATAGAAACGATAATCATAGTTTTCAAAAGAATTATTTTCAAATGGTTTTAGAAACTTTACGGGGACGTATTGTATTATGAATTCGTTTAGCTAATTTGTAGTTTTGAGCAAACAAAAAAGAAATTTTAGGATTCCATTACAACTTGTATTTCATTTTATAACTTTGTAATTTATAATTTAATGCTGAATTCTAATGATGGAATTTTGAACGTTTTTCAAAATCAAATCACAAAAACAGGCCTTTTTTTACTCCTATCGCACGAGGAGCTGCGAGGCCTAAGTACCCCATACTTAATATCTTTGGATTTTTATCGCTATCTCGACAGAAACTAAATTACTTAGTTGATTGAATTTATTCTCAGGAATGATTTACCCTTTAATATTTTCAAAAACGTCACGTTTAACAGAATAAAATTCATTAAGCTGTATCATCATAAAATATATCTATACATATCAATAAAATTGGAGTGTCTGTCTGTTTGTTCTAGCTAATCTCTGAAATGGATGGACCGATTTTGACGGGACAGCTAGTTGATGCAATAAGGAGTAACTTAGTCTACTTTTATTTCAGAAAAAAATATTTTATTTAGTAAATATAGATAGACGATTTTTTTAGAGATATAAAAAAATCGTTTGGTGAACTATAGTTATCATATTGATTTATTTATATTGTAATGATCTATGCTACTTATTTAATGGCTTCAATGGGAGCGAAGCCGCAGGTAAAAGCTAGTTTAAAATAAAACCTCGACCTCTTTTACAGTTTGTTTCAAGATCATTTGCTTTAGCTGTTACATATATCGTAAGAAAAATGCTCGATTAATAATTATCATTCGATAAGTTAAAGCAAACATTAAGTTGCCACATTAATAACTGGACATATTTTTTACATCTACCTCCATTTTGGCTGGGGAAGTAATATGTGTCTAAGAAAAATCTTTTTCAGTCAATTGTTTTTAATAATTTCAATGTTTACGTAGATTTGTAGTATCTGAATCCAGTGTATTTCTTACACCTTCATGGCTATTAACTGTCTATTTGACGTTTAATAAGGATTAATAACTAAACAATCGCTACACAACGTTTATTAATAAGCGGGATTGATCGTTCGTAACCAAAGGTGTGATAGGAATGTAGCTTCGCTTATACATTTTCCTTCTATTGTACTAATATTTTTTTATCATTTTGATATTGTTTGATAGGTTTCAACCCGCATCTATTTGCTATTTAATTTGTTGAGAAATATTATTCTAAAATAAAATAAAAAAAATTGTTTTCTTTTATACACTACAAGTTAGCCCTTGACGACTATCTCACCTGATCATATAGTAGTTAAAGATGGTAACGGGCAAATCTGTTACTACGCGACACCGTGCAAGACCGCTAAATCGCTCGGCGACACATCTTTGTTGGTAGGGTCGTAACTGGACACGAGCAAAGCCTCCCACCAGACCAAACTCAGACAAGGAATTTACAATGCGACAGGGAGGTCGTCAATATCATCATCATGATCAACCCATTACCGGCTCACTACAGAGCACAGATCTCCTCTCAATATGAGAAGGGTTTGGCCATAGTCCACCACGCTGGCCATGTGCGGATTGGCAGACTTCACACGCCTTTGAGAACATTATGGATAACTCTCAGGCGTGCAGGTTTCCTCACGATGTTTTCCTTCACCGTTGAAGCAAGTGATATTTTAATAATTTAAAAACGCACATAACTTCGAAAAGTTACAGGTGCGTGCCTAGATTCGAACCGCCGATCTCTGATTAAGAGGCTGACGCCCTAGCACAGCTTTAAATATAATCTATATTATCATAGTAAAACAATACAACCTAACAATATAACCTTGCTCACAAGAAATCCTGGCTGCACATAGTAACAGACGTCGCTCGTTTATAAGGTCATCAATTTTATAAGTCATAAAATCCTAATAGAGATCGTAGGTCTCACGAAGGCTAACTTTAGCTAACCATACAGGCTGTAATTTAGCTGTCAGCCCGATGTATCGACAGACGTCAACTCAGCTATTGTATCGAGTAATTATTGTACAGTCGACTGCATGTTTTGATCTTTTTGTTTATTTTTTTTATACACTACAAGTTAGCCCTTGACGGCTATCTCACCTGATGGTAAGTGATGATGCGGTCTAGGATGGTAGCAAGCTAACCTGTTATGGTAAATCCACACTCCTAATTGGTTTCTACGCGACATCGTGTCGGAGCGCTCAATCGCATGGCGACACGTCTTTGTCGGTATTGTGGTAACTAGCCACGGCCGAAGCCTCCCACCAGACCAGACTAGTGCCGGGAATCGAACCAAGGACCTCCAACTTTATAATGGAACAGCGTACGCACTGCGCCACGGAGGTCGTCAATAATCAATATTTACTACTTAGATTAATGATACTTATACTACATTACGAAGACCATTTAGCCTTGCTAGTGGTAGTGCACTTAATAAAGCAAGTGCTAAACTAACAGCGCATATATTTGATCCAAAAATTTATATCATCAGCGTTGGAGCTAAACTTCTATAATTACCATTCAGAAATACAAAATAATCTAAACTATATTTGTGAGATAAAAGGACAAAATCTGAATCAATATGTAGAACTTTTTCTATGATCTAATGGACTTTCATTGTTCCTACTTCATCATAGTACAAGCGTTTAAACATTCAACTTAACAACAGCTATGATGAAGTTGTGATAGTATTATAAATTGGCTTACGAGTATGTCCATATTTGGACATACTCGTAAGTCTCTTTTAGCCATTCCTACTAGGTCAGCTGTCAACCTTCTTGGATGCATTGACCAATACCTGCATATTATTTTACCCAACACTTCTTATTCACTATTTGGTCTTACACTTTTCCTTAGAATAGAAGCCGGTATATTGTTTTGCCTCAAGTATAAGCGAGTACATTAAATAATTCTGTGTTTTTACTAACATTAGGTATAAGTTAATAAATTGTTTTTACTAACCAATTTAGCCTCAGATACTCTAATTAAAGATTCATCATCATAATCATGATCAAGCAATTACCGGCTCACTACAGAGCACAAGTCTCCTCTCAATAAGAGAAGGGTTTGGCCATAGTCCACCATGCTGGCCATGTGCGGATTGGCAGACTTCACACGCCTTTGAGAACATTATGGAGAACTCTCAGGCGTACAGGTACAGGTACAGGTTTCCTCACGATGTTTTCCTGCACCGTTGAAACTAGTGATATTTTAATTGTTGTAAAACGCACATAACTCTGAAAATTTAGAGGTGCGTGCCCGGATTCGAACCGCCAACCTCTGATTAGGAAGCTGACGCCCTAACCACTAGGCTATCACCGCTTCAAATATATAAAGATTATTATTATATTATTGTCTAATCATGATTAACTTTTCTTGTAAATATTTAGACGACTGTACTGGCTTTCAAATGAATTGTCGAGTTTTTCCTATGTGAGTTATTGTGTCTTCGATAAGAACAGATTGATTGGCGTTTTGCCTTTTTCCTAGGGTTTGATTTAATAAGGCGCTTGATAGTTTAGTCCACGTCGTGACTGTCTAAACTGTGAGAAACTTCTATGTCCGATTATAATCTTATAATCGGACATAGAAGTTTCTTCTTCTTTTTCTTCTAGCTTCTATTTTATCTCAGACGGTTTTTGAAGTCAACCCCTCACGTTAACTAGTTTTGCTTTAAAATCTTAAAGCCCTTTAGTTATTTTTTTGTTTCCAGATATCAGTATTGCGTTTGTTGACACACGTGAGCGTTACCTGAAAATTTCATAAGTTAATTAAGGAACCAATTAATTTAAAGTGCGCTCTAAAGCTATCTATTAATTAATTTGATAGCTGAAAATTGAAGGTACATATAGTTTACTTAGATACATATGTCATGATAAACCCATTACCGGCTCACTACAGAGCACGGGTCTCCTCTCAATATGAGAAGGGTTTGGCCATAGTCCACCACGCTGGCCATGTGCGGATTGGCAGAGTTCACCGTTGAAGCAAGTGATATTTTAATGTTTTTTTTTTTTAAACGCACATAACTCCGAAAAGTTAGAGGTTTTAGAGGAGCCCGGATTCGAACCGCCGACCTCTGATTAGGAGGCTTACGCCCTAACCACTAGGCTATCACCGCATCCCAGATAGATATCCCAGATGTATAGATACATATAGTTTATTAAAAAATCCAAATCTCACATTATAAACGCAGTAAGTCTAAGTACAAAGATTCCTCTTCACGTTTTATAATACCCCTTTTGTCAAGCAACCCCATGCGTTTCGTTTGATGTCGTCTGACCGCTTAACAAGAAAGCTCCTTACGCATACCTACTATTCGTGGTCAATACTTCAAAACGTAACAATTTATTTTAACACATTGATTATGAAGATCACTTTTATATAATATAATACAATCATTAAACATTTGACAAAGACGTGTCGCCAAGCGATTAAGCGTTCCGGCACGATGTCGTGTAGAAACCAATTAGGAGTTTACCGTACCCCTAACAGGTTAGCCCGCTACCATCTTAGACTGCATCATCACCATCAGGTGAGATGCAGTCAAGGGCTAACTTGTGGTGAATAAAAAAAAAATCAAATCACTACTATGTGAATTATTGACGCCAAAGGTGCCTCTTAAAGGACTATTTGAATAAAGATTATTTAACTTTGAAATTTGAATTTGATAAACGTAATGTTTGATTTATTTTTATTTGGTATGCAGTGTATACTTTTTAATACGAAATATCTACTAATATTAGAAATCCAATTGTTTCAGTATCACAACGAACTTTAACAACTGTAATATATATTATAACATTAGTCCACATACTCACCAATACACACAATTCCATGTGTAATTACTTAACAAATTGCACTAGTTTGTAATTGCATTTTTGTAAGGCTTGCGTGTTAGTCTTATAATGTTTACTTGAGTACTGAATTATATACTTTGTAAGCTTATTTGTACATGTGCACAATAAACAAGTTATAATTCCTTTATTTGTACAGTGTATTTATTTCTTGGAGGGCGATGATTATTGCAACACAGTTTATGCTTCGGCAGGATCATCGTTTTCATGTGTTTAAGCTTTTATATTATAAGTTCCTAATAAAAAAAATCTTTTATCTATATCTTTAATTAGCAATTATCGTATCTTTTCGAAAATCTACTATGAAAGTAGATGTTAAGGATTATACAAACGATAAAAAAGCTTGGGTGTGAATTGCTCTAACTCCATAGGTTCTATAATTTATTAATGATTATGTGAGATGTTTCAATTGTTTCAGTATCACAACGAACTTTAACAACTGTAATATATATTATAACATTAGTCCACATACTCATCAATACACACAATTCCATGTGTAATTACTTAACAAATTGCACTAGTTTGTAATTGCATTTTTGTAAGGCTTGCGTGTTAGTCTTATAATGTTTACTTGAGTACTGAATTATATACTTTGTAAGCTTATTTGTACATGTGCACAATAAACAAGTTATAATTCCTTTATTTGTACAGTGTATTTATTTCTTGGAGGGCGATGATTATTGCAACACAGTTTATGCTTCGGCAGGATCATCGTTTTCATGTGTTTAAGCTTTTATATTATAAGTTCCTAATAAAAAAAATCTTTTATCTATATCTTTAATTAGCAATTATCGTATCTTTTCGAAAATCTACTATGAAAGTAGATGTTAAGGATTATACAAACGATAAAAAAGCTTGGGTGTGAATTGCTCTAACTCCATAGGTTCTATAATTTATTAATGATTATGTGAGATGGTGATAACAAAAAAAACCCGGCTAAGTTAGTTGTGGGCTTCTTCGTAGACCAGGGCGCGTTTAGAACCCTCATAGCTTTAGTTTTAAGTTTACGAATGTAGTTATCACCATCAAATCGTGTCAACGTGTCAAAAGTGCCTTTTAAAGGACTATTTGAATAAAGATTATTTGAAACGAACGTTACAACCGCGTTTGCGTTAAAATATAAGTTTTCGATTGTACGTTTTGAAGTCAATATCTCCTTAGGATGCGGTGTCGGAGCAAAACAAGCGTTGAGAAAGCATTTGGAAGATCAGAGTGTCAAGTGAATAGAGATAATTTGTATTTGAGATTTGAATTTATACATCCCATATTATGTGCGATTTCTTTCATAACTAACCCACGGGATAATGTTAATATAATGAAGTGGAACAAAACGATCGCGCGTAAATATTTCGTTATGTGCGGGCTCTTCCTAACTGTACGTCACTTTTTATCCCATAATTGCTTATATTATTGAACTCAATTACGGATAATTTCGGCTATTACGTGCTTTCCTTTTTTGGAGATATTTTTTGTGACAGCTACGCGTGCTGATGGCGATACAAAAACTACGCGGTTTCTGTTTTTGTGACACCTCCCGGATTTCGACCTCAACAATTCCTTTAAATTAGAAATTGAAGTAGAAAGAATTTAACCTTTAAAAGTTTTTAAAAAAAGATTGCACCAATGGTTATTAGATAAATGCTTTTATTGTTTAAGTGAATTTTCGAATACAAAATGACATACTAATTATTAATGATTTACATGTAATTACAATATTATTTTTGCGCGCCTACCCGGCAGATTGTAAGAAACTCTAATTAAATTTAACACCAATCAACTACACAATCTATGCAAATAAATGAATTGATTTGATTTGAAACAATTCCATTGTACTTTATCGATCGTGATCGATTTACAAGACGATTTTAAATTCAAAGTCAAAATAATTCTTCGGCATAATCAGCTTGTTAACGTCTCACAGTTAGATTAGGACTCTTCTCTCATAAGTGAGACTTTTTAGAGCGTAGATACTCAATGGTATATCTAAATCTAGTGCCGTTCCATTCATAAAGTCATGTCAAGGAAAAGGATAGTATTTTTTTGTGGCAATAAGGACAATTTCTTTTTCTTTTATATTTTTGTTGTTGTGACGTCACTCTGGTCTCAGTTGAAAATCAGCGACGTGTTTTTCATGTAAGACACGGCATATGCTGAACTTTACACCCTTTCTGGTTGGTGTTACAGACGGACAAAATTTCTGATTAGAATAAGATGTACTGTGTGTTACAATTGTACTGTTAGAAGAAAATTAAAAAGACAAAAAATTTTAACATTAAAATATTTATTGTAATCAATAAAAATGTTTTCGAGCGAAAAGACACAGGCTTGTCAATGACATATGATTGTATATTATTTCCTTTATAAAATTGACTGTTATTTTTTTCCGTATGAGAATAAATAAATTTTCTTTCTTTTTATTTTCTTTCGTTTTATGGCTTTACACAGATTAGCCAATGTCAAGTTTATAGCAATGTAGAAGTTAGGGAGAAATGGCGGGAAACTTCGCACTCCACGGACGCGGCTCCCTCAAACCTTTCCCAAATCAATACCTGTTAACCATTTAGAAAACCAGCCACTACACAAACGACACCAATACTGTCCACGACACAACCAACCCGTCCTTTTCAAAATTAGCCAACAAACATTAATTCAAGAAAAGCGTGAAAAAACCGCGCCCGCCATATACGAAGTCTCCCGCCTTTTTCCAATTTTCTTTCTATCTATAGGAATTCTAACAAGGTTGGTTTGGCAATCGCGATCGGAAACGATCGCCGAACTAAAATTGCACCAATTACACAACTGGGGTAACAATTCATCCAATTGTACCGAAAATAGAAAGATTAATTTGTACGCATCAAAAATAGTGGTTTTAATCAATCTCAATTGAGAGGGCGATTATCAACACCCGTGCGCTTCCTGCAATTGTTTTAATCTACCAGCCAGCACTTCTGATGCGCTGAAAATGACATAAATTACATTTTAAACTTTAACCCGATACGAATAGGAGTTCAATTGTGATGGCTAGATATTGTCGAGTTGATTATAATATTGGGACACGGTCACGCGATTGCTTGTAGTGTTTAAAATAGCACTGGAATTCGCGTTAAATGTAAGCGTTCCAGCGATGATAAACTTCAATTGTGGAAGTCAAAGTCCGTCCACATGTCCGCAAATTTTCTTTCTTTTATACACTACAAGTTAGCCCTTGACGGCTATCTCACCTGGTGGTAAATGATGATGCTGTATACACACTCCTAATTAGTTTCTACGCGAACGAATCGTGCCGGAACGCTAAATCGCTTGGCGACACGTCTTTTTCGGGTGGTAACTAGAGACTCGAACCGGGAATCAAACCCAGAACCTCCAACATTATAATGCGACAGCGCACACACTGCGCGACGGAGGTCGTCAAACCCTTTTAGCCAAGTGAGTTAGCTTATTTTTGACAGACTTTCATACAAATTTCAAACCCCTATTTTTCCCACCCATTACCCATTTAAATCATTTTCTTAGTGGACGCTACTTTATTATAGTAAGCAACCCTATCAGTCCAGTGATGTTGAAGGATCACACAAAAAATGATTGTTGATTGAAAGAGAGAGAGAAAATTTATTCAGATGAGAAAATTATAGTACCGATAGTTTTAAATATGCTTAGTCATAATAATCATATTGGAATTTTATTCTGTATAAGGTATCATGAGGGTGACATGGCATTGCATTGAGAGATACGATAACTTGCTTAGTTACACTATGTCAAGTGGTAAAATAATAAAATATAAAGTTAGCTCTATTGCGAGAAACAAGTGCTTTATGTTTGAATATGCAAACATTTTGCTTAAAAAAAATTGTTTGCAGCAATATTTTTCAGAAGTGAACCTTCTCCTTCTATATATATATATACTAGCTGACCCGGCCACGCGTTGCTGTGGCTAAAGTTTTTGTTATATTACATTATAGTAAACAATCTAAGAGGAACAATAAGAGAACATCAGTCATGGAGTCCACTATGCTTTTTCACACAGATGGTATTTGTAAAAAAATATGGTGATCTCCTTATTTGACTTTCTACTACTATAACCCTTTAGTACAATGAAATTATTTACGAACAAAGACGAAAATGTTGATGTTGGTATACAAATTCACTGGATTGAGATTTGAAGGGGAAGTACGTTGAACACAATTGATTAAAATGTTCTTACACTTGATATTAAGCAGAAATCAATAGGTACAAAATAAAAATTTATCAGATTTATTATTTCCATTTAATTTTATAACAAATATAAGTATATTACAGTAAATAACATGTGACGCTTAAACTCATGAATGAGGTAGGCAAGGCAGATTAATATATATTTTTTTGAATTATAAATACTTTCAATTTCAATTTAATTAAACACCAATCGGTGCACAATGTTTTTGGTTAACCTGTCTTTCCCAACACGTGAACACGCAACATATAGTTGCCCATCAGAAAAACATGGATTTTCCAAATCTAAACCACAAATGGGCATTGTTTGACCTTGAGATTTATTTATAGACATGGCGAAAGCTAAACGAATTGGAAACTGTAGCCTTTTGAAGGGTATGGTAGAATCTGATGGTATCATCGGAATACGTGGCAGCAGGACCACTTTTCCTTTAAACTTCCCAGCCAAAAGTTTTGATCAATGAAGCACAAATAAGTAAAAAACCGGATTAATTTCACTGTATTATCTTCATTATAATATGAATTCAATTTACACTTCAGTCTAAGTAACACGTGGAAATAATTGAGTTATACGGTATTTCGTATAGTACAAAATAAATTTAATTAATTTTATAGCGTCAACAACACGTGGTAATTATGCTGTTAAAATGTAGCTTATATGACACGTTCGTAGATTTACCATAGCAGCGCCATCTATTGATTACTTACTCAACCCAGTCGAAAGGTATCGACATCTGTTAGAATCATTTGGAGTTAACAGATAACTGTGACTGTCAAATAATAACAAACAAATAATTAGCAATAAATTAAAATTGCGACTATAATTTGAGATTTAAACTATCCTATCTCTCAAGTTGGATCGAACTGCACATGGTGTGCGAATTTTATTATAATCGGTTAAGTGGTTTAGGAGTCCATTGAGGATAAACATTGTGACACGAGATTTATATATATTAAGATAGAAGATGATTGTCACATATGAATAAAGTACAAATAAACCATTGGCTAGCAAGAAACAGTAATCATTTCTGCACATCTGCAAATCGTCAGGAAAATCGTTTGTGAGATAACGTTGGTAAATTATTCCGAAGCTAACTTTGACTCTACCAAGATAAAATAAATACGCACTCGATTAACCCTAGAACACTAACCTATATTTTTATTCTTATTACTAACCTTCGTCATTCCGACTTCGCTGTCCGAAAAAAGGTGTATAAGGATTTATTGAATAAAATACTTTTTGTTAAATATACTTATAAATATCAAAATATAACTTTACATAATCAGCCTGTTAGTAAATCAAAGTTATTTTAATAATTAAAGAATTTCATAGTGAAAAGATTGTTCGGAAGCAGTTGGCTCCATTTTCGTCTCACACAATTGCAGAAGACAGAAATGGTTATCGAATTGCAAATGGATGCTTTATGAAAGTTTTTCAGCAAGTCTAGTGCCTGATTCTAAGAATTGCAATCTTCCCTTCCGGGGGTAGAATATCAGGAGCTTGAGCAATACTAAAACAAAAAAAAACTTGAGAGGTGTCAAGGGACACCCGGATGGAACGAAGTTTCTTTCGATTAATTAGTGAAGGTATTACAATTCCTTCACTAATATTTTATTTTATTTAAGTTATAATATTTTTTTTTTTATTATTAACAAATATAATGTTATGTAAACTAATCTAAATACTGTAATCAGTAGGATCAATTTTGTACTCCATCAGCAATATCCGGAACTTGTGCAGAAAAACTGTCAGGATTCATTATTATTATTATTTTTTATTATTTATTATTTACAAAAAACCTGTATGCACTCAACAAAAATAATCGTCGCGACACCACACTGTTCAATGCGAAATAGAAATGAAAATATCTGGCTTGCTTTCTATAAGAGAGAGAGAGACAGACAGAGAAACATGCGACGCCGCACAGCTTACAATAACAAAAAGTGTCGTGACAACTTTACGTAAGAATTTTTTCCGTCTAGCCCCCTTTCACAACGCGCGATAAGGAACTTCGTTCCAAAAGAGCAAGGATTTATTTTCCAAACTATTTGAAATCACCACTGTATACGTAACATTTGCTAAGTCCCTTAGGTTCTCAGGTCGAAAGCTATCGGCTTTTTAACTGGCGTGGGTCAAGTGTCACCTCCATTAGAATCATTAGCCCTATATGCCAGGTCGACATTTATTATACGGGTCCAAATTGGACGTAACTGTACGGCCCCTATCATTAAAAAATCTTGAAGACGATGTGTCTTCTTTAGTCGGAGCCCAATTTTGTCGAGAGCCGTTTTGGTGATGATTATCGAGATGCTTTATGTCCGCTATGGGCGCTCACATTGTTTTTTTTTTATTCCTATACAAATTAAGCCATGTCGGTAGTCTCGTCTGGTGGTAAGTGATGATACAGGACATATCCAAGTAGTTGATATCAGTAATAATAATAATCAATTTTTTATAATTATTTGTGGCATTAAAACGTTTTTTAATTCCAACTTTTATGCATCTGTGGCAGCGCACGCTTTAACGCATGCGCTGTAAAGTTTGGCGCCATTCATATGTGCTATAATGAATGTCGTGGGTTAATGTTTCACTTTTCAATGGCCCAGAAGAAAACATCGTGAGGAAATCCGCACGCCTGAGAGTTTTCAATAATGTTCTCAGAGGCGTGTGAAGTCTGCCAATCTGCACATGGCCAGCGTGGTGGACTATGGCCAAACCCTTCTCATATTGACATGAGACAAGTGCTCTGTAGTGAGCCGGTAATGGGTTGATCATCATGATGATGATGATGAGACAAGGAAATAAGAAAGAAGGAAACGCCCCGGACTGGTGGATTTACTTGACGCCACTCCGTTAGCGTTTTCTCCCTCTGTATTTTTTTAGGTTTGTTTGTAAATAAAACACTAGAACAAAACTTGTGACGATAATGTATACTTAGGTTAAACCTGTTCTGTGTCCCTTGGAATAAACACATTTCATCCTAAGCACTTAGGAAACCTAAAAATACCCTTAACATGAACTCGGCGGCATGTGGTGACTCACTCTAATATCCCCACTTTATCTCGTATTACACAACAAAAGTTCGCACCAACATTGCCCTGTATATTCTCAACACTAAAAGAACAAACTCACATTTGCTACATCTCCATACGATGTAGACTTTAAAGCTCAGTGTTAAAGCCTATTTTCGCTTGATTTTTTTATGTGGCAACGCATTGCAGTTAGTATGGCTGAACATTCATTTAGCCCTCGCAATTTATGGAGGTCGTCAGCGGAGCAGTAGATTCGCTCAAAGAATCTGAGCCGACGGCACAGGCACAGATTTAAAATAAATAGATAGAGCCACTGTGTGGCCACACGTGTTTGGTTGCAATACAAAATTATCCACAAATTTGTAAGCTTTCGCCTATAGTCAGGAATTAAACTAGAAAGACTTCGTGTTGCTAAAATACTTTTAATAACTTTTATAGAAATATCCTATTAACAATATTTTCCGTCAAGTTCCAACCACCATCATGTCATCTGTCAAAAGTGACCGATCATAGACAAAAGTCAGGCAATACTCCTTGTCACCTTTCAAATGTGACAAGAAAACCAAAAAATACGAAATGCCAAACCGCTAAAGAATAGAATAGAATAACTTTATTTGCTTGAATTTGATACGTATTTTGGTTTTACAATTATGTGTGAAACAGCACACCTGCCGGGAGTCAAACTGGAACCCTTCCATATAGCAGACAACAGCACTGCAGTAGGGGTTCGTCAATCACTTTACCTAACATAGCTATTAAAAGCCTAACGAAGGCACCATTCCACTTAAATAATATTTTTTGGAAATCAACCCCTTAGATGGGCAAAAGGTAGGGTTTGCATTTGGTTGAAAGTCTATCAGTGTTGAAAATGGAATGATAACTTGATAACTTGTGAAGCCGGGGACAAAAGCTTATACAAAGAGTCAAATTGTGTCAAACATAAGGGATACTCTTCACTAGTGTTAAATTAGAATCCATAGTCATAGACAATAATAGTGTTTATATCCTCTTTGTCCATATCAAGGATAATGCAGAACGAGATATCGCTTTGAATATTATCTGTTATACGTAACAATTTCAAACACGAAACGAATACACTAATCCAGTGACAACGTGACTCACTGGGTTTTGAGAATTTTGGGAGACCATTTGATACCGAATCCTTATAAGGAGACGGGGTCTATAAAATTACTCAAACCTGTAACGTTTTATTTTCGGAACACATACAGTTGATAGCTTTGACCTTGGGAAGGGAAGGGTACAAGGCGATCGCAGAAGCTCTACTAAGTTCTGAGAGCCCTAGAGGTCAAGGGGACAAGTTATTTAGATGTTTTGCATATCAAAAGGAAATATAGAACCCTTATAAGATCGCAGCGGCGACAGCCTTGTTTGCTAAGACTTCAATCTCCCTCTCTTTTGGATCGAGTTCGATCCCGGGTGTCTAACTTTTAACAGATATCTTCGAATAAAAGCAATCTCTAGCCATTACTATTATATCTTGACATACTAGAAATGAGAAGCTGTGATAGCTTAGCCTCCGTGGCGCAGCGCGCGCTTTCGCATTATAAAGATGAAAGTCCTGAGTTTGATTCCCGGTTTGAGTCTGGTCTGGTGTGAGGCTTCGGCAGTGGCTAGTTACCACCCTACCGACAAAAACGTGTCGCCAAGCGATTTAGCGTTCCGGCACAACGTCGCGTAGAAACTAATTAGGAGTATGGGTTTACCATACCCGTAACAGGTTAGCCCGCTGCCATCTTAGACTACTGCATCATCACTTACCATCAGGTGAGATTGCCGTCAAGGGCTAGGCAAGGGTTGTAGTGGATTAAAAAAATTCAATGATTGAAGTCTAAGACTGCATCATCACTTACCACCATATGAAATTGTCGTGAAAGGTTAACTTGTAGTGGAACAAAGAAATGAGAAAATCGTAATCTAGTTTGCTCTACGGAGTACTGATGTAAATATAGTAAGTATTTTTGTTATAAATGTTATGGAAATTATGTTATACAACTTCTCTAATGGTTTGGGGTTATATGGGTGAAAATGAGGTTCGAAGATTATTTTTAACTTAGAGTAACACTGATTGTATAGGGCCCTAGCCGCTGCACAATCACACGCTACACACCGTCTTCGCCGGCGAAGACGAGGTCCCCGCTATCTTACGTCATCCGGACGTGGGCTCCATTCACGGCCTCGGAGACGTACGAACCACTCACCGTCCGACCCCCCCGTTATACCAAACGTCGCCTAAGCCGAGGTTCGGCCTCACAGGAGGCGCCCTTAGGCAAACCTTCCCTTAGTTTCTTCGAGCCCTAGGCCTCAAAATTTCTTCTGGCAGAGCTTCTTTCCGAAGCTCGCCAAACAGCTCGGTTACGCTGTGGCAACCAATAGGGTTAGTACAGCTAATAGGCAGTCCGAAAAAAAAATATGGCAAGCGATAGTTCATAGATATTCAATCGAGGACAAAGTAGTCGGCAGCTGCTAGAACATTAATAAAAATCCGAATTCGTTTTAATTAATCGAGTTAACGAATCCACCTGTTAATTATTATAGCGATAATTGCACGTCATTAGCGAAACGATACCGGTGACATTTCGGTCGAATTAAAAATTGAATCGATCTTTTTAATTTATATTATAATTTATTTATTGCGTTCCCCCCGCACTAGTTATGAAGATATCGGTATATTAATTTAGATTATTTATTAATTAATTTAATTGTGACTTTTAACTCTAAAAAGAATACATAACTCATAGAATGTTTTTCTGCTAACGATTGTGCAGCTATTTTGGACCGGTTTAGTTTTTTGTTACGTGTTGCTAATAGTGCATTTATACTGATTAATGTTTTTTCTTGCTTACAACGATATTAATTTAAGACAATAGTGTAGTAGAGGAATGCTTCGAGACGATATAATAATAATTATTTTAATTAATTGTTTAGCTAAGTGACGATCTCGTCCGTACTCTTAATTCTACGCGACATCACGTCTTTGTCGGTAGTGTGGTCACTAGGCACGGCCGAAGCCGGGAATAGAAAGAATAACCTTCAACTGTAGAATTTGATAGCACACGCCCTGCACGTTGGTCGTCAAATAAAGAAACTTAAAGAGGAAGACCAAAGAAAAGATGGATGGATTGGGTAAAACAGTATATGCATGTAAAAGGTGTGTGGTATTGAGGTGAAGGCTGAAAGAAGTGAGTGGAAGAGAGGCTTTTCCATACAAACTAATCTAAAAAATTACAACTGTATGCGGATTGAAAAAGCGAACACTATTTTTTCTAAACATCAAAAGTTCGCCCTTGACGGTAATCTCACCTGATGGTAAGTGATGTGGCAGTGGAAGATGTTAGCAAGCTAACCTGTAGGGAATAGGGTAAGCCCATACTCCTTATTGGTTTCTACGCGACTTCGTGCCGGAACGCTGAATAGGTTAATAAAACGACTTCGTCAGTAGGGTTTTAACTAGCCGAAGCCAGACCAGACCATACCCGATCCGGGAAGCGAACCCAGGACCACCAACTTTAATGTGACAGCACACGCGCCGCGCCACGGAGCTCGGCACAAAAAGAGAGAACACAATATTGAATTAAAATAACGCAATCCGTTCCAAAGGCATCTAATTCGTATAACATTATTGTTTTCGAGAAGACATTATAATGAAACGCATAAAATGAACTGGAGTGCACGATCTGGAGTTGAAGAAGCCTCCGCGACCGGTTGTTAAACTGCAATTTGTTGTATGTAATCGATTCTTGATGAATCTTACAGCTGTGGAGTTATTTTTAAGGTGCAGTCAGCGAACGCGACCGTATCTCCGTATCCCTGTATCCCCTGTCTTTTAGCTGTGCTAACCCTATTGAAGCGGTGATAGCCTAGTTAGGGCGTCAGCCTCCTAATCAGAGGTCGGCGGTTCGAATCCGGGCACGCACCTCTAACTTATCGGAGTTATGTGCGTTTTTAAAAATTAAAATAACATTTGCTTCAACGGTGAAGGAAAACATTGTGAGGAAACCTGCGGCCCTGAGAGTTCTCCATAATGTTCTCAAAGGCGTGTGAAGTCTGGCAATCCGCACATGGACAGCGTGGTGGACTATGGCCAAACCCTTCTCATATTGAGAGGAGACTCTGCTCTGTAGTGAGCCGGCAATATGTTGATCATGATGATGATGATGATTTTCTAGTCAAAACTAGAACTTTACTAGTTAATGACAAATGTTTACGTTACAAAACTTAAATAAAATCAATAGTGTATGCATGTCTGCGTGTGTGTTAAAATATATAGAAGAAAATGTATATAATATATAGAAGAAAGCGCGTGTGTGTAAGTGTGATTTAACGATAACGATTTGGCAAAACATTTTTTTTTAACATTTGTCAGTAGTCTTAGAAGAAATAAGTTTCAGACTCCCATTGGCATTGGGAAATTGTATGATACTTAAAACTTCTGTCATAAAAATTCTTTAAAGTCATAAATAGCCATATACCAATGTTCTTGTGGAGATATCTGCTAGGTAGGTAGGTATGTCATTAGGTAGTAAGTTTATGATCTATATTTTAATTTTTTTATATATATATATATATTTTTGTACATCGCGGGCTAACGACGGGTCACCTGATGCTAAGCTAGTGCTATGCTAACCACTTCGGTTACCGTCACCCATGAACACCTTAAGCACGAGAGGAACCAACGATGTTTTACCGGCATGAAACCATCATCCTTCTCATAAGTTTCTGTTCAGCATCATACCGGAACGCTAAATCGCTTGGCGGTATGACTTTACCCTACAATGCTGGTTGTATCTAGCCGCGGCCGAACCGGACCAAACTCCTACGGACCAAACTCGAGGCAGGAATCAAACCAAGGACCTCCCATTTCATTTTACAATACAACTACACAAGCGCTTCGCCATGGAGCTAGCTCGTCATTATTTTATATACTTAAGAACATTCCACACATTCCGATCCTACATTGTTAATCGAGGCAACGAAGTAGGTACTACGAGTACCTAATTCGTTGCCTACTTTAAAGTCGTCAGACAGACATCTTGGTGTCAGATTAAGCACTGACGAAACGTACCCTTAAGGAGTTCGTATGCCTTTTTGTATCTAGGTTTATATTGATTGTTTCTGAGTAACGATTTAGAAGGCCAAAGCGCGCATTTTCCATTTTTAACGTGAAACCCATTTAAAAGTGCTTAAGACTCATCAAGATACAAATTTCGTATGCTAATATAATCAAACGTGTCTGTTAGACCCACTATTATCTTTGTTTGACAATACTTTTGACATGATTCCTCAATGTTATCGCTTCGGAATCAGGTTTGATTGTAATCTTAACTGAAAAAAGCTGTGATAGCCTAGTGGTTAGGACGTCCGCCTTTTAATCAGAGGTCGGGGGTTCGATCCCGGGCACCTCTAACTTTTCAAAGTTATGTTCGTTTTTAAGCAATTAAAATATCACTAGCTTCAACGGTGAAGGAAAACGTCGTGAGGAAACCTGCATGCCTCCATATTGTTCTCAAAAGCGTGTGAAGTCTGCCAATCCGCACATGGCCAGCGTGGTGGACTATGGCCGAACCCTTCTCGTATTGAGAGGAGATCCGTGCTCTGTAGTGAGCCGGCAATGGGTTGATCATAATGATGACGTAATTTTAACATTTTTTATTCAACTCAAACTTGGCTGACTCACCGTTTCCATTTAGCACGATGTCTATTCACCATCTTTGTATTCATGATCAACTCATAAAAAATCTAACAGAGTTATACAGATAGATTGAAGAACGGATATATCATCATCATCATCATGATCAACCCATTCTCGGCTCACTACAGAAGACGGGTCTACTCTCAATATGAGAAGGGTTCGGCCATAGTCCACCACGCTGGCCATGTGCTTTGGCAGACTTCACACGCCTTTGAGAACATTATGGAGAACTCTCAGACGTGCAGGTTTCCTCACGATGTTTTCCTTCACCGTTGAAGCAAGTGATATTTTAATTGCTTTAAAACGCACAAAACACCGAAAAGTTATAGTGCGTGCCCGGGTTCGAACTCCCGACCTCTGATTAGGAGCCTGACGTCCTAACCACTAGGCTATCACAGTTACGGATATATACCACTAATTGATTCACAGAGCACTTTCGGCACAACTTTAACTATTACCGACAAAGACGTGTCACCAAGCGATGTAGCGTTCCGGCACGATGTCGCGAAGAAACCAATTAGCCCGCTACCATTTTTTTTATCCACTATAAGTTAGCCCTTGACAGCAATCTCACCTGATGGTAAGTTATAATGCAGTCTAAGATGGTAACGGGCTAACCTGTTCCTAATTGACCATTTTCCTAATTGGTTTCTACGTGACATCGTGCCGGAACGCTAAATCGCTTGGCGTTACGTCTTTGTCGGTAGGGTGGTAACTAGCGAAGCCTCCTACTAGACCAGACTCGAGGCGGGAATCAAACCCAGGACCTCTAACTTTATAATGCGACAGCGCGCTCGCTGCGCCACGGAGGTCGTCAAAATCCATCGTAGACTGCGTCATCACTTACCATCAGGTGAGATTGCCCTCAAGAGCTACCTTGTAGTGGATAAAAAATAACATAAAAAAGGGATATAATAATAAGTTGGGTACCTAACAGGGGGAACAGGTTTCACGTTATTCTCATATGCCGTTTTATAATATTTCATGTCAATTAGGAATCATCATATTTATCTCATATAAAGAGTTACGAGGCTTTACGTATAAAAATTGCACCTTAAAATACCATGGTTAATGGCTTACAATCACCATTGCTGTTGCCAAGTTTGGGGAACAAAAATTCATATTTCTCATAATATCCAGTTAAGTCGAAGAGCTGCTGAACCATTTGTTCCATATTGCTTGTGTTTGTACCTAACCGTTCTGCGTGCAGCCATTTTTTCTTTAAATATATTACAAAATTGTCTATTTATTTGCAGTTCCTTGTTTTATCTGTTCCGAAAACATTCCCATACTAAATGTAGGGTGATTTCATCAAAAGTAACCCTTTGTTACTTGCTGATAATTTCTTTTTCCATTGTTGAATGAATTTTGAATACCAGATCAGTGGTATCGGATATTACCTTTCCTTTTTGAAGATCCTTACCAGGCTTATTGTGGGCTTCATCTTAGACTAGAGCAGGTCCGTTTATATCAAATCAAATCAAATTAAAAATAGCTTTATTCATATAAACCTATTACATCATGACGTTAATCATGACGTCATAATAGCTATCTATTTTTTTTTTTCTCTTTTTATGCTTTACACAGATTAGCCAATGTCAAGTTTATTGCAATTTAGAATTGAATTGAAACGCACACGGCGGATGGGGCTCACTCAAGCCTTTCCCAAATTAATACATGTTAACCATTCAAAAAACTAGCCACTACACAAACGACACCAAAACTATGATGTCCACAACACAACCATCACCTTTTCAAAATTAGCCAGCAAACATTAATTCAAGGAAAGCGTGAAAAAAGTCTCCCGCCTTTCTCCCTCCTATCTATTATAACGTTTTTGGAAATATAAAAAAAATCACATATAGAACAGAGCGTATAGAATCTGTCATTTTAAATGTCTTAAATACGACATACTCAATATGAGCGAATCCGTGGCTTTATTAAGCACCATAAAACAGACGTTCACCATCTCTCAGATTACATTCAGCTATAGTTCTTGACACTTCTTTACCGAATTTCTCTTTATTGTCAGATAATGGGATGTAATTGTGCCTGGTGATAAAGTTGGTTATGGAGCGATAAGGGTGCAGGTGCGTTCTGGACTTTTTACAAAACGAGCCCGTCGGAAATTGTATACGATTATGATGTCTGAAATTAATGGAACATGCTGGTATTTGAGCAAATAAAAACGAATTTACAAACGTCCACTTATCACTGGAAGCTGTGATAGCCTAGTGGTTAGGACGTCCGCCTCTTAATCAGAGGTCGGGGGTTCGAACCCGGGCACGCACCTATAACTTTTCGGAGATTAAAATATCACTTGCTTCAACGGTGAAGGAAAACATCGTGAGGAAACCTGCATGTCTGAGAGTTCTTCATCATGTTCTCCAAGGCGTGTGCGGTCTGCCAATCCGCACATGGCCAGTGTGGTGGACTCTGGCCAAACCCCTTCTCATATTGAAAGGAGACCCGTGCTCTGTAGTGAGCCGGCAATGTGTTGATCATGATAATGATGATGATGACTTGTCACTGCATTTTTATTTTAACAGATAAAAGCTGTAAAATCTTGTGTGTAATTTTGACATAACTTACAAATGTAACTATTTTCTCGATTAACAAAGTAAGTAAGGTATCGTTTTGATGGTCCATCTGTAAATCTATCCAGCTTTAAGTCCAATAATATCAAGGATTATTTCGGAAAGCATAACTATAAACAATCATTAATTTTTATTCATATACACAATCAGAATCGTAATATGCCGTCCTGTCCAAATTTCCATCATAAGAACTACTTTTTATTTGTATAGATTACCTACAGCTACTGTTTTTTTATTTATTTTAGAAATTTTTAACCTGTTAATTTTGTTACCATTATTACTATTTTTTATTATAGTCATATTTAAGATACTTATTTTCCTGTCTTAATTGATGACATTTTTTTTTACGAGTTTACATATATGTATAAAATATTATATTATTTATATTTTCAGTTGTTTATATATTTAACCTTTTATTTTTCTATCTATAATTGTACACCCTAACCTCGCCTTAATTTATATTTTATCTGTTTCTTTGTGCTAGGTTGCCTGGTACAGTTCGCTCATTAGCGATAAGGCCGTCTATTGCACCTATATCATTTCTGTGTGTGTGTGCTTTTGTTTCTTTTTTTCGTTTTGTATGGTGTGCAATAAAGTATATTTTCATTTCATTTGTGTCGCTTTTAATTAGCAACTCCCAACAGTTTGATCTTTTTGATGCCTTCTTAGCACAGTAGTGGGCAGAAATTCAAGAAACCGACGTGCAATATCAGTTAACTTTCTCGCCATCGAATAAGTAGAAGTCTTGGACTTGGCACTCTGATCTTCCAAAAGCTTTTTTCAACGCACTTTTTGCTCCGACACCGCAACCTAATGAGATATTAACTTCAAAACGTACAATCGAAAAATTATATTTTAACGCAAACGCGGTTGTAACGTTCGTTTCAAATTCAAATTCAAATAATCTTTATTCAAATAGTCCTTTAAAAAGCACTTTTGACGTGTCAATAATTTATAATTTTTTTGATAGTGATAACTACATTCGTAAACTTAAAACTAAAGCTATGAGTTCCAAACGCGCCCCGGTCTAAGAAGAAGCACACAACAAACTTAGCCAGGTAAATTTTCTTTTTGTTATCACCATCTCACATGCACCTTCAAATTATGTTAAGAGCTATCATTAGAGCAATATTTCATACCCATGCTTGTTTACCATTTACATAATCCATTACACTATAGTAGGACTTTTCTAGTTCTAATGTTATGTAACGGATACACATCAGCGAGTGCGCCAATTTGTTTATGCCAAGCCGCCATATTGCCGTACCTTACCGCCATACCAAAAAGCCTTGCCGCCATTATGGTTTGATACGTCAAGCTAGCCAAAGCCCGCCATTTTTATGAAACCAAAAAACTTGAGAGGTGTCTAGGGACACCCGGATGGAATGAAGTTCCTTTCGATTAATTAGTGAAGGAATTGTAATAAAATTTTATTTTATTTAAGTTAAAATAATATTTTTTTTATTATTAACAAATATAATGTTATATAAACTTAATCAGTAGGCTCAATTTTGTACTCCATCAGCAATATCCGGAACTTGTGCAGAAACACTGTCAGGATTCATTATTATTATTATTTTTTATTATTTATTATTTACAAAAAACCTGTATACACTCAACAAAAATAATCGTCGCGACACCACACTGTTCAATGCGAAATAGAAATGAAAATATCTGGCTTGCTTTCTATAAGAGAGAGAGAGAGAGACAGACAGAGAAACATGCGACGCCGCACAGCTTACAATAACAAAAAGCGTGACAACTTTTCGTAAGAATTTTTTCCGTCTAGCCCCCTTTCACAACGCGCGATAAGGAACTTCGTTCCAATAAAAATATTTTGTTTACCAGTTTTGTCTTTTCATTTTTGTATCTTACCACAGTTATGTTCTTCCAAATATGCACTAGGGGTGTTATGTTTAAAACCCGGTCCGCTCCAGTTACCACGCAAGCCGCAAGTGCACGGATCCGACCAAGCGTGTAAGCTTCTTCCTTTACCGAGATGTTACTTACACTCTAATTGTTCACATCCACGCTGTAAGGTTTACGTTTTTTTAAACCTTTTTTTGAACCGCTCGAATTTCGTTCGAGAAATAATTCGGAGCTAATCCCACTTTGTAATACATTGTGGTTTCGTGGTAATATCTTTATACCGTCCTAAATTTTTAAGTGATATTCTAATTTAATTTTTTGATTTATTTTCGCGTTATTAATAACATTTTTTTTTACATTTTAATGATTCTGTTGTTTTTTAGTGATTGAATTGTTAATTTTTGTGATTTTTGACTTCGTGTTGGCTGAAATATAAATTATTATTATTTAAAAAATGAAAAGCCCTCATTGTTCTGTAATGTCTTTCCGTCTGTCTCTCCATATGTCTGTTTGACTGTCCTTTTGTCTTTGTATCCATTTTTTTTATATGCTTTAGTTTCTAGAATAAGAATTTTGTGACTGTGAGCTTATAACTTTTCCTTTTTGCACTTTGCAAACATTCATAGTTTAGAGGCGTACGTAAGTCTTCTTTTACCATGCAATGGTTCTGGAAGAATTGACATTGTCATATTCAGACATTACAGGAGTAAAGTAATCATGGTCAACCCATTGCTGGCTCACTACAGAACACGGATCTTCTCTCAATATGTGAAGGGTTTGGGATAGTGCGGATTAGCAGACTTCACACGCCTTTGAGAACATTATGGAGACCTCTCAGACATACAGGTTTTCCTCACGATGTTTTCCTTCTTGATTTTGATTGCACATAACTCCGAAAAGTTAGAGGTGCGTACTAGGGTTCAAACCCCCGACCACTGATTAGGAGGCAGACGCCATAACCACTGGGCTATCATAGCTTTAGTAAAGTACAAACTTTGTTTGTATTTTACCAGTTTCGACTCCCTACTGACCAGATTTCGAAGCAGTTTCGGCTACGGAAAAGATTGCACCATGGGAAAGAATAAAGAGTAAGAAAAAACCGCAGACAAAGGCCATGCAACGCTGGCCAAAGGAAATAAAAATAAACATTCTTTCCACTGTATCAGGTTTCCCCGGGCTGATCTAACCGATGCATGTAAGCACTACTTTGTGAAGACCACTAAAGAATCACGCTATCGACCGACTTCAGTCATGTTACATTCGGAATGATAAAAAAATTAACATTAAAAAATATCTTTATGTATTCGAAAATATTATCCCACTACTTACAATAAAATCAACATAAGAGAATAGTTGACATGATCTTCCAAACAGAAAGACACAGGAGTAAACTTTCTGGGAGGCAATACTTTAATGATTCTGTTGAACTTCTAAAATAAATAAAGTTATAAATATTTACCCTCTTAATTAAAAAAAATGGTCGGAAGAAAAATTGGTGTAAAAGAGTGGTTACTTATAAAATTATATAGTGACACACACACACACACACACACAAAATACACACACACACAAGCAAAAAAAAATTTACTAACAAGTGACAGTTGCACTGTTTTATTCCAACAAGAAAATTATAGTACCAACAAACCAAATATGTTACTGACAAAACGATTAAAATGTTTTAGAATATAAGTCATTAAATTAAACATGGTGAGGCTGACATGGCATTAAATTGACACAAATGATAGCTTGCTTAATTTTTACATTGTTAAATGGTAAAATCAGCGATAAAGTTAGCTTTATTGCTAGAAACAAAGTGCTTTATATTCCAAACATTTTACTTTATAGTGACTAACAAAATTTTGTTCGCAGCAATAACTTTTTCTTTTTCAATGTATTTAAGAAACCTTCGCTCATCTTTTTTCTAAAGGTTGTTTGTTAATTAATTATTCTTGACGCACGCAAGACTAAGACCGGTCCTTTAGGGGATTGGCTTTGCGGTAGGTCAAGTTATCCGATGTGGGCTAAATCTGTGGGCTGTTTTTTTTTTCATCGCCCAATTAGATTTACTTTTTAGCTGTGCAGCGGACAAAATCCGCTTCATTATGGTCAACCCATTACCAGCTCACTACTGAGCACGGGTCTCCTCTAAATATGAGAAGGGTTTGGCCATAGTCCACCACGCTGGCCATGTGCGGATTGGCAGACTTCACACGCCTTTGAGAACATTATGGGGAACTCTCAGGCGTGCAGGTTTCCTCACGATGTTTTCCTTCACCGTTTAAGCAAGTGATATTTAATTTATTTTTTAAACGCACATAACTCCGAAAAGTTAGAGGTGCGTGCCCGGATTCGAACCGCCAACCTCTGGTTAGGAGGCTGACGCCCTATACACTAGGCTATCACCGCTTCGTCCGAAAATCCGCTTAATGAAACGCAATCAAAAACAATAATCGTTTCATGTAAAATTAATAAAGGCATCTACGAGGCGTTCATGTAACATATTTCCCATTATTTTAATTCGTGAGGTGATACCTACATACAGCGTACGAGGTGTAGAAGTGGTCGATTCTGTAGGCACTTGATGTACCAAACAGATGTAATTATTACAATTGATCTTAAAATAAAGAAAGTTAATAAATTGACAATTTTATCACTTTTCACAATCTAAAAACAATGTTTCAACATCTTTATCTCGGTTGTTCGGTCATTTTTAAAAGCTTTCATTTGTGCCTTATAATCGATTAGTGTTAGAATCGGATAGCATCGATATTTGAGTGAGGTCATCGCGTATAATAGAGGTGGCTTAGATATACGCGTGAAATCGATTCGTTGCGGCGAACGAGGCCCGTACCGTACACCGAATTATATCGGATTAACGGAGTACGGAAAAAAACCAAGATAAATCCCAATGCGTAACAAAATTATATCTATATATATAAAAGCGAAAGGTCACTTACTTACATCATCATCATCATCATGAACAACCCATTACCGGCTCACTACAGAGCACAGGTCTCCTCTCAATATGAGAAGGGTTTGGCCATAGTCCACCACGCTGGCCATGGCGGATTGGCAGACTTCACACGCCTTTGAGAACATTATGGAAAACACTCAAGCGTGCAGATTTCCTCTTTTCCGTCACCGTTGAAGCAAGTGATATTTTAATTGCTTAAAACTTACATACTTACTGATTAAACACGATATCTCAAAAACTGTTGTACGTATAAAGCTATAATTTAGCAAGTAGCTAGTTGATAGTTAAGAGATGTCAGCTAAGAAAGGATATTTGGAAATTCCACCCCTAAGGGGTAAAATATCGGTTGGAAGTTTGTATGAAATTTCTTTGTTTTTAGAGTTAGAGATACAAAAATTTGCATTAAGATTAATAATAATAAATAAAAAACATATACATCATTTTTTTTTTTAATATTACCTGTTGAGGGTGGTAAAATAGGGGATGATAGTTTTTTATTATGAAGTCTTCAAGCTTGAAATTTTGAAAATAGGTTTCTTTTAAGGCGTAAGTATAAGGTTAGATTTTTTTGTCATCCAAATCTACCCCGAAGGGGGTATAATAGGGGTTTGAAGTATTTATGAAAGTCCTCTATGTTTTTTGACTTAGAGACACGAAAATCGGCAATTTGACATTTGCCTGTAGCTTAAACCTCAATCTCACGAGAAATCAGCAATTCTACGCAGACGAAGTCGCGGGCTACAGCTAGTATATAATATATATAAAATAACCTTGCTAACCCCGCAATGTATATTTCAATATATTTAAACATACTTTTGAACATGTAAAAAGTGCGTGCTAATCTGTCTATGATCATACTATCTGTAGTATGATTTTTAACCGCACCACGCACACGTAGATTACTCACCAATATGTTCTCATTACTCCAAAGGCTCCTGGGATATGCACTGCTTTTGCGCATGTATGAAGTGGTAACAATTTCATCTTGCAATCTAGCGTCAGCTATTAACAGACGTAATCAGATCCCGATGCGAAGCGCTTTCCTCCTTTCAATCAAAACCGTTGGTAATTCGACTGCGCCAAGTGTCTCCCACGGATTCGTTAAAAACCATTCGGAGTTAACTCGATTGCTATGACTCGCCAATTACCAGAACGGGTGCTATAAGAACATACGTCGCATTCCGGAACGTAACGAATTCTCACCATCACATAAATTGCTATCGTGAGATCGGAGTTTTTTTTTTTTTATATAAACCTTAAAGCCTGTCTTTTTACGATTTAGTTATTGTGTACACTACAAAAATAATGTTTATCTGCTAGAGTTATTACATATTATGTACATAAAAAAAAAATATCACTTGCTTCAACGGTGAAGGAAAACATCGTGAGGAAACCTGCACGCCTGAGAGTTCTCCATAATGTTCTCAAAGGCGTGTGAAGCCCTTCTCATATTGAGAGGAGACCCGTGCTCTGTAGTGAGCCGGCAATGGGTTGATCATGTTGATGATGATGTATATAAGATAAAAAAAGTGAAGTGTGAATTATATATCTTACTTTATAGATATATTACTTTATAGATAAATTTATTTATTTATTCAAAGCGCCACCAACATAAATATATATAAAAAACATGTAAATAAACATTTTAATAACCTTAAGTGCTAGGCTACCTTAGGATATACATATAAATAAATTTAGAGGCTGGTTATTATTGAATATGCGACATGGTGGTATCAAAGAAAACCCGGCTAGGTATGTGGTGGGTTTCTCATTAGACCTGGGCGCGATTGAAACCCTATTAGCTTTAGTTTTAAGTTGACGAGTGTAACTATCACTATCACTATCATCTCCGAAATTAATATAATGATAAATATATTATAAACGAACGCTTCATAGATGCCTGTAATAAGTAACTTGAATAAAGCAATTTTGATTTGATTATTCAACTGCAGTGTATTTATTACACAAGGTAGACTGAAAAGTCTACCTTAAGGCGGTTGTAAGATGCGGTGATAGCCTAGTGGTTACAGCTTCAGCCTCCTAATCAGAGGTCGGCGGTTCGAATCCGGGCTCGCACCTCTAACTTTTCGGAGTTATGTGCGTTTTAAAAAATTAAAATATCACTTGCTTCAACGGTGAAGGAAAACATCGTGAGGAAAGCTGAACGCCTGAGAGTTCTCCATAATGTTCTCAAAGGCGTGTGAAGTCTGCCAATCTGCACATGGCCAGCGTGGTGGACTATGGCCAAACCCTTCTCATATTGAGAGGAGACCCGTGCTCTGTAGTGAGCCGGTAATGGGTTGATCATGATGATGATGATGATTAGAATAAAAGTATACATAAAAGTGAGTAAGTAAATTTAATATCAATATTTTGCATTTAGTAAATAATACCTATTCATAGCGAGGCTAAAACAAACAAAAACTTTCGCTCGACAATAATGGATAGGGAAACACGACACCGCGCTTGGTTCGACGAATTTTAGCCCAGGGGTATAGATTATTAGGTTACGAAGATAGTCTTCTTGAATTATACCCGCATAATAAACAGTGTAAGGTCAGATTTAGGTCATTATTTAAAAAAAAAAACCTTGAATAGACATTGGAACCCGAAGCAGAACGCTCCTTACAGCCATTTCAAAGACTACGGCTTGACTGTAATATTTAGTCATGAAGCTGTGAAAAATGGAGTGAGCTCTCTGAGAAGATACTTACTATTACTTACTCACTCTTCATTTGAATATCACAATATGTAAACATGGTGAACTGGAAACAGCAAGTGCATTCCGGATCCCCTGGTGAAATGTTTTTTGACGACCTCCATGGCACAGCGCGTGCGCTTTCGCATTATAAAGTTGGAGAGTTGGGTTCTATTCCCATCTCGAGTCTGGTGGGATGCTTCTGTCATGGCTTGTTACCACCCTACCGACAAAAACGTGTCGCCAAGTGATTTAGAGTTCCAGCACGATGTCGCGTAGAAACCAATAAGGGGTGTGGTTACCATACCCCTAACAGGTTAACCCGCTACCATCCTACACTGCATCATCACTTACCACCACGTGAGATAGCCGTCAAGGGCTAACTTGTAGTGTATAAAAAAACATTATGGAGTCCTTCCAGGCGTGCAGGTTTCCTCACGATGTTTTCCTTCACCGTTGAAGCAAGTGATATTTTAATTGCTTAAAATCGCAGATCACTCCAAAAAGTTATAGTTGCGTGCCCTGGTTCGAACTCCCGACCTCTAATAAGGAGGCGGGCGTCCTAACCACTAGGCTATCACAGCTATTAGGCTAATGCCAGTATGAATTGTAAAAGATGATAATTAGACAGGAAAGGCACCAATACAAGGCCATATTTCATCGACCGGGTCTACCACATAACTCCTTGAGGCAGGAACTAGGCAGAGCTAGGCTGTGTTTACCTGGAATACAAAACATTGTATTACGGCAACAGTGACATTAAAAACAACCTTTTTATTACAGTGTATTGAATACACCCGCGAGTTCCGTTTCACCAAGTATACTCAACCCAGGGTCTAAATTTTTATGAGAATCAACTTGGCTGTAAATTTGTTATATCATATGATTAGCTTCAGATAAATTTTTCGACCTATCATTTATATTCATCATCATCATAATCAACCCATTGTTGGCTCACTACAGAGCTCGGGTATTCTTTCAATATGAGAAGGGTTCGGCCATAGTCCACCACGCTGGCGATATGCGGATTGGCAGACAAAAATAAATAAAAAACATGCACATTTTTTTTTAAATATTACCTCTTTAGGGTGTTAAAATAGGGGATGATATTTTTTGCTGAATTTGGTGTTATTAAGTCTACAAGCTTGAAATTTTGAAAATAGATTCCTTCTAGGGCGTAAGTATCAATCAGGTTAGTTAGAATTTTTTTTCATCCAAATCTAACCTGAAGGGCATAAAATAGGGGTTTGAAGTTTTTATTAAAGTCCTATGTTTTTTAATTTAGAGACACGAAAATCGGCCATTTGACATTTGCCTGTAGCTTACTTTCTGAGGCAGGGAATTGGCCGCACGGGAAACCTCGACCTCACGTGAAATCAGCAATTCTACGCAGACGAAGTCGCGGGCAACAGCTAGTATACTTATAAAGCACAGCACTCACCTCTGGGTCAGACAGGTGGTGGAGATAGCCTTCCGAATGAATAAGCAGTCCTAAACCAATTTGCGAAAGATCATTTTCCCGTATTCATCCAACCGTGAACCGTCCGCTCAAGCGTAAATATAGTTGCCAAAGAAGTATTACTAGAATATTAAATTCATATGCCATAATAAAGTAATGATATTTACCTACTAAAGAATTTTCCATCTTTGCGACATTGCGCTATCGATCTAACAACCGTGTTCTCTAGCTATATCGAAATTTAACTAACAAGCCCTCAAACTTACCTTTTTTATACCACACAAGTTAACCTTGACGGCATCTCACCTGATGGTAAGTGTTGATGCGGTCTAAGATGGTAGCGGACTAACCTGTTAGGGTATGATAAACCCATACTCCTAATTGGTTTCTACACGACAACATGCCGGAACGCTAAATCGCTTGGCGACACGTCTTTGTCGGTAGTGTGGTAACTAGCCACGGCCGAAGCCACCAGACAGAAAATCTTCATCTTAAGGTACCTTGCATGTTGGAGGAAAAACGATTGTTTTTAGCCCTGTAATGAAACTGAGAACAGTTTTTTTTAGTAAAAATATAATACAAAGGGCCTCAAAGCGTAAGTGACCTAGACAAAATTGAGAATCTCTAAAACCTCGCATCTTAGCCGTTCAAAATAATCAGCTAACACGGAATTTAAAACAATATAAATACGGAGAAAAAAAAAACATAAAATACGTAGAAGGATTTACGTGCAACATCTATTATTAATAATGCGATTATGCTTTCAAACCCTAACTTCTAAACTCATAATAAAATTTTCCACATAATATATACCATAGCCTATTAGTTATAATCCCTTGTGTCCCGGCGTGGTATTTTTTAAAAATATATCCTAAAACCCGGATCAAATTGCAGACAAATTGCAACCTAACCCAACCATTCATAAAATAAATAAAAAAGAAACTCAATAGCAAAGTATATATATAATTTACTATCGTATTTTAAAATGCGGTAACAGAAATTAATCAAGGTGAATGCCAGTGTGCAAAACCCCTAACAGCAATGGTTTTAGAATTAAATGCAAATCAACCTTTGTAAGAGGCAGTCAGGAAACATAAAGAGAAAGCTTCCATATAACGCTATTTTACAATAATTAATAACCGGTTCGCAATATCATGAACAAATTAAATACATGAAATAACTAAATGCTAAAACTAGTTAGAGTGAGGGACAGCAGTATTAGACAATCATCATCATCATGATCAACCCATTGCCGGCTCACTACAGAGCACGGGTCTCCTCTCAATATGAGAAGGGTTTGGCCATAGCCCACCAGGCTGGTCATGTGCGGATTGACAGACTTCACACGCCTTTGAGAACGTTATGGAGAACTCTTAGGCATGCAGGACCTGCAACTTTATAGCTGACAGTCATATTACAAAGTTGAAATTTCTGGGTTCGATTCCTGGCTCGAGTCTGGTCTGGTGGGAGGTTTCAGCTGTGGCTAGTTACCACTCTAACAACAAAGACGTGTCGCAAAGCAATTTAGCGTTCCGGCACGATGTCGCGTGGAAACCAATTAGGAGTACGGGCTTATTATACCCCGAACAGGTTAGCTTGCTACCATGTTACTGTATCATCACTTACCATCAGGTGAGGTTGCCGTCAAGGGCTGCCTTGTAGTGGATAAAAAAAAATGCGACAGCGCACGCGCTGCGCCACGGTCTCTAATGGTCAACCCATTACCGGCTCACTACAGAGCACGGGTCTCGTCTCAATATGAGAAGGGTTTGGCCATAGTCCACCACGCTGGCTAAGTCACCGGTTCACCGTTCAAGCAAGTGATATTTTAATTACATAAAAACGCACGTAACTCCTTAAAGTTATAGGTGATACTTGAACCCCCGACCTCTGATTAGGAGGCGGACGTCCAAAATATATATAAATACATAAGTAATGATGCAGTCTAAGATGGTAGCGGGCTAATTAGGTGGCGGCTGTTAGGGTGGTAAACCAATACTCCTAATTGGTTTCTACGCGACATCGGGCCGGAACGCCTAATGGCTTGGCGATACATCTTTGTTGGTAACAAGCCACGGCTCCAGCATCCTACCAGACCAGACTCGAGCCAGGAATCGAACCCAGGACCTCCAACTTTACGATGCGATAGCGCGCGAGCTCCGCCACGGAGGTCACAAAATATTGGAACCCATACTAATGTATAGAAACCAACATAATATATGTACCCATATTGGAATTATTTTTATCACGACGTAGCAGCCACAAGTGTTAAAACCTTCCGGCCGTCTCCGCGACCATACGCAATGCGTTTTACTAACGACATCCGGTCGTAATTAAGTCTCCCCCCTCCGATGTGGTGCCGTGAAGATGCGACGGTAGATTCGCTGCTATCATTTGTCAATACGGCTACTGAGTGATAAGGCTGTATCGCTAATATGAGTGCATTTCATATCGCGGCTGTTGTTCAGGCGGATGTATGCCCTGTTTATTGGCGGAACTTATATTTAAACCATAAATAGGTTAAGTTCGTGAGTTTGGATGTTCGGGTTAATCCTTGCTACTACTGGTCCGATTTTGAAAAATCTTGCACGAATGTAAAGCTAAATTATCAGCAAATAACATAGTATATATTCCATTAGCAATTATGTTTTCCCTTATTCCCACGGGAACGGGAACTACGATAAGCCAGTAATATTTTGAAATATTTAAAATCATCGTATGCGATGATATACGCGATGCAATGCGATTTACACTTCGCTCTCAATTTCTATAACGGATTTTTTACGGCAATGGCTAATCTACGTCAGATTTTTTAAATAAGTAACTATTTATATAAGCAAACCTAACTAAATTGGTTTAACCACCGTACAAAAGACACGTTCGAAAAAATCATAGCCGTTCTTATAGACTTTGAGATTCACATTACCGAGCAGCTTTGAACTACCTACACTTTACTAATGATTATTACAGGCACCTTTGAAACATTCATAAAATTATTACCATTATTATGTGATGATATGTTATTTATAATTACTTTCGTTATAAAACAAACGTCACTAGGTTTTCAAACGCATCCAAATCTAAGAATAAGTCCGCAACGAATACGAACCACAGCTATATTGTATAAGTCAAAATTCAAATTCAAAATAATCTTTATTCAAAAAGGCACTTGTCGCGTCAATAATTTACATAGTAGCTATTTCATGGTGATAACTATATTCGTAACCTTAAAACTAAAGCTATGAGGGTTCCAAACGCGCCCCGGTCTAAGAAGAAGCCCACAACAAACTTAGCCGAGGTTTTTCTTTTTTTTCGTTATCACCATCTCACATAAAGAATAAAATTAATAATAAACTATAGTACCTATGGAGATAGAGCAATTCACACCCAAGCTTTTTTATCGTTTATATAATCCTTTATATCGTAATATGATTTTTCTACAAGCTTTCGTTTTATAAAAACTTTGAACTTATTGATAGGCATCTCCAAGATATCAATAGGTAATTTATTATAGAATAAAAAGATAGTAGCTGTCACACGTATAAATCCATGTAAAAAGTATAATTTTATCGCACGCAAAAATCCCGCGTCCAATCGGACCACACACTTATCTGCACGAAAAGGACGTGAGAGGCCATTCATCATTATTATATCGGACAACTTGCGAGCGATGACCTGATTTTTTACCGACTAACACGAATTCATTTGGTTCGAGTTAAAACACATAATCGACCTTCATACGACTTTAACAGAGTTGAAAATCCTTAACCAGTTGAACTGTAATTGTAAAATTTGATATAATTTTGCATCATATGCAACAATGTGGAAGTACAACTTTTATCATGAACGTTCATGTATTTTACTTCATTAGTGCATTTTTGATTTCATATCAAAATGGCATATTTTGTGTTGTCTCTCGCGAGGCTGAGTTTAGTGAAGTATATATAAAGAAAGATAAATTTTGAAGGTAGTTTTATTAAACAACCATCAAATGTGTTGACAATAAATGACATCAATGAGTACACAAAATATCCGCATGAACTGATAAATTCAAAATTCAAATTCAAAATAATCTTTATTCAAATTGTCATTTGAAAGGCGCTTTTGACGCGTCAATAATTTACATAGTAATGATTTGATGGTGATAACTAGATTCGTAAACTTAAAACTAAAGCTATGAGGATTCCAAACGCGCCCCGGTCTAAGAAGAAGATATTAACTGTTATTCACATAAATGTCGGAGTAATTGTGTAAAGTATCTGGAATTTCGAATTTTCGAAAAAAAAAATCTGTTTTTTTTTTATTTAATACCTACCAAATTCTTAAACATAAACTGAGTAAGTTTAGCATTATAGCGTGACTTTTCTTTTCTACACCCAAACCCTTCATATTTTTCGTTATATCCTCTGCTAGGTTTCCTGGCAGAGACACCTCTCTTCTCTTTTTTATGTTTGTTTCTTTACCGTTTTGTCTTTCTTTTTATGGTTTACCTATCATAAAGTGTATTTTCATTTCATTTCAGATCAAATCATAAATCGGTAAATATGTTATGCCCACAAACTATGTATAAACCAAACATTACGTCGATCCTTTGTTCTCGTATTGCATGAAAGAAGAATAAACCAACCGGCACGCTCACATTTATGAGGTATAAAACCCCAGATAGATTCGAAACCAACTCGATCGCAATATAAATAAAAAACAAAATATACAACCCGTCAGCAAAGCGTTACGTTTGATAGATTCCCCAATAAACAGACATTTCAAAGTGCTCCGAATCTATTGGCAAACACTAGTAAATCCTTCGTGAGTTTATCAATCACTTTGTATCGGCGGGGTGCACACTCAATAACCGCGGATTACTGCGTCAACGTCCGTCCAGTGTACACTGGGAATAAGTGGTCTTTAATACCACTCATTGGGTTTAAACTGCCCTTAATGGATTGCACTTTTATGAGCGGAGTATAAACCTTGATTGATGGTTCGACGTGGAATGGTTTTTTTTCACGTACCGCCCGATTGTTTAATTGGCCTTTTAAATGATCGTTTACATTGCATTAAGAGGAGCCGGTGTTTTATTTATGACATTTGTAAACAGGGATTTCATATTTCCCTCCATTCCGCGGTTCTGTATTCCGCACCATACCAAAACAATAAGTATGAAGGATCGCTTGAACCCGACGCGTTTAAAGTCACTATAATAGCTAAGTGTCTCATGTTTTTTAAAGAAACACAATAAATATGAACAGATTTAACAATTAGGTTAAATCTGTTCATATTTATTTTATTTTATGCGAACATTTACAAATTTTTTGCACGTTGTATATGTGCATTAACTCATATTTATACATTAACTCATAATATACATTAGCTTCGCTTCGGTCACATTCCATCGCACGTAAACCCGAGCGGTCAATCAACCCAGTTAAAGCTCATACAAACTAACCACTGATTAACTTGTTATAGCTTTCGTGCTGGATAACACAATCGATCAAAGTTAAACGGTTAACGAAACTAATTACCTTTTTTTACGAACGATACTCGGCTTTTGCCAAGTCTGTCACCATATGCAAGTACTACTGTACTGTATCCTTTCAGTTTTTAAATGATTGCAATGTTTGGGAACTTTAAGCACTTTGTGAGAAGCAATAAAGCTAACTTTACCTCTGGTTTTACGATTTAACATAGTAAACTTAAGCTAGTTATCATTTATGTCAATATTATGTATTTATTTTAAACTACAATGTTTTATTATTATTTATGTATTATTGAATATCATAAATTCTTCCTAATTCCAAAGTATTGCCTGAATCGCTAGTAAGAGATAAAGCCGCCTAGGACAAAAAATCCTACTTCTTTCTTCATATTTCTCTTTTCTTGTATTAATTCTTAACTTGTTTTTGAGTACAAATAAAGTGTACAATAAAAAGCCTAGTGGTTAGGACGTCAGCCTCCTAATCAGAGGTCGGGGGTTCGAACCCGGGCACGCACGCACCTAGAACTTTTCGGAGTTTGTGCGTTTTTAAGCAATTAAAATTCAGTCACTTGCTTCAACGGTGAAAGAAAACATCGTGAGGAAACCTGCCAGAGAGTTCTCCATAATGTTCTCAAAGGCGTATGAAGTCTGCCAATCCGCACATGGCCAGCGTGGTGGACTATGGCCAACCCCTTCTCATATTGAGAGGAGACCCGTGCTCTATAGTGAGCCGGTAATGGGTTGATCATGATGATGAATAATAAAAATAGTGACGTGAGAGCCTCGTCACGAGACTATTACAAAGTGATATTCCAAAATAATCTTTCATTGAAAGTCAAAATGAATGACAGATAAATAAACAGATCAACAGAATCTGGTATATCAACTATATTATTCATAATTATGAGAAAGAGTAAATATTTATTTTTCCCGTATTAATAGCAATTAATTATATTTCATGTACCCGATAAATAAACTATATATTTTGAACAATAAGACTTTAACACTAGTGACATGTATGTTTTATGGAAACTTTTTTCAAAACGAGTGAAATTCTGACTTGTTAAACATATTTTTCCTTTAGTGCAGGAGAGCGGCGAAACGCCCGCATCAAATACGGTCACTCGACCACATCCGCAACAGTTTTGTTAAACAAAATGTCTGTCTGCACATGCATTTCACATTGACTCTCTTACTAACACATATAATACCTGTAATGTTATATGATACTACTTTTGGTGGTTTAATTTGCTGGCCTTAGGGTGCCACATACTATATCTGTGAGTATATATATCTTCATACTGATATAAAGCGACTGCGCTGTTGCATTATAAAGTTGGAGGGCCTGGATTCGATTCCCGGCTCGAGTCTGGTCTGACGCTCTTCAGCCGTGGCTTACCACCTTACCGACTAAGACGTATCTTGAGAGAGCTTGTACCCTAACATGATTAAATTTAGATTGGACAAGATAGTACATTTGTTTTTTTTTTTTCGTTTATAAATAATCATCATCATCATCATCATGAACAACCCATTACCGGCTCACTACAAAGCACGGGTCTCCTCTCAGTATAAGAAGGGTTTGGCCATAGTCCACCACGCTGGCAATGTGTGGATTGGCAGACTTCACGTACCTTTGAGAACATTATGGAGAACTCTCAGGCGTGCAGGTTTCCTCACGATGTTTTCCTTCACCGTTGAAGCAAGTGATAATTTTTTTATCAAGCAAGTTTAAATTTTTAAAATACATAACACCAGAAATTTTTTATACACTACAAGTTAACCCTTGACATCAATCTCAACTAGAGATGATACAGTCAGACATGATAGGATAACCTGTTAGGGTATGTTAAACCCATACTAGTCATTGGTTTCTACGCGACCTCTTGCCGGAACGCTAAGTAGCTTAATGACACGCCTACAACCAGACCAAACTCGAGCTGGATATCGAATCCTGGACCTTTTTGCATGCCGAAGAGTTCTCCATAATGTTCTCAAAGGCGTGTGAAGTCTGCCAATCCGCACATGGCCAGCGTGGTGGACTATGGCTAAACCCTTCTCATATTGAGAGGAGACCCTGTAGTGAGCCGAGAATGGGTCGATCATGATGATGATGATGATTATGGCACTTAGAAATCAATTATAAAATAGCCTAATCTCCTAAATGAAACATTTTCAGCGCGAGGAAAGATTAAATCAACAAAGTTTTGAAATTTATTTGTAGGGTTCATTCTACGATCTTAAGATGATACTCGTGTAGATAGAAGAGATGATAGGCTGATACGTGATAAGGTGCGGCTAATGAAACTCATGACTTTAATAATAATAACGAGACTTATATACTAAGTAAAATGCTGACTCGAGCAGGGTCGCAGCTGACTATATCTATATATATAAAAATCAATCGCTGTTCGTTGGACTCGCTAAAACTCGAGAACGGCTGAACGAATTTCTTGGTCTTGAAATGTTCGTGGAGGTCTAGGGAAGGTTTTAAAAGTGAGAAAAATTCGAATAATTGCCAGGAAACCCCTAAAAACAGCCCTTTCCTTTTTCCCATATAAATGTTTTCTAAATAAAATGTAAGGTCAATTTGAACTTTATTACTATTTAATAAAGTTCATATTAAATTATAATCACTTACTGTTGTCTAAGAAATGTAAGTGTGTTCCTAACTTCAGAGTCAATTTTCAATTTATATTCAGGTAATATTTTATCCCGGTATTTCCACGGAAACGATAACTACGCGTGTGAAACCGCGGGTCTCAGCTAGTTAGCAATAAAAATACCTTGTACAGACTATATATTATTTATTTATTTATGCAACTTAATCCTATCTTAACAGGCTTAAACTAAGAACTCTCAAATCTAAGACTCATAACTTAATATAAATTGTGAAAATTAAAGGTAAAGTTTTCACTTATAGGCCGGTCTTTTATATATATGCAAAAACTAGATGGATCTGTTTGTTCCTATATGTTATATGAATCGCAGCTACATACCTATCTTCGACAAAAACCATCAAAGGCATCGCTAGTACGCAAATAAACTCTCTAAGTTCCAGCGAAAAGATATAAATCTTAAAAAGTTGAATCACAAAAAAGTCGGAATACCTGTACTCTCGCTTTGGTAACAGTCGATGGTACGAAAGGCAATATACCGAATCGACAAGTTTACATATACGTATCAGAAACTAAGACCTTTAATAAATAGACGGGTCATACGGAAAATCTATGGTGACCCGTGCTTATCTATATATATAAAAGAAAGACATGTTACACTATCTATAACTCAAGAACGGCTAAACCGATTCGGCTGAAAATTAGTAGGCAGATAGCTCGGAGCCAGGAGACGGATATGAGATACTTTTATTCCGTTTATCTCCCGCTGGTTTTATGAAAAAGTGAATTTCACGGCAATGAACTATTATTTCTGTTTGTCATAGCAAACTTCCTCGAAATTCTGCTACATATATTATATCTGTATCTTGGGAAAGGGCGCCAAAACAGGAACGAGAACAGTAATGAGCCATGAGATAATCTTCAACTACACCGTCCGACCCCTCCGTTATCCCAAACGTCGCCTAAGCCGAGGTTCGGCCTCAAAAGAGGCGCCCTTAGGCAGTCGTTCCCTTAGTTTCTTCGAGCCCTAGGGCTAAAAATTTCTTCTGGCAGAGCTTCTTTCCGAAGCTCGCCAAACAGCCCGGTTATGCTGTGGCAACCAATAGGGTTTGTACAGCTAATAGACAGTCCGAAAAAATGTCTTCAAATATGTATATATCCTAATCAATAACATAATATTATATTGTAAGAGCTTATATTATGGTTGTATTCTCTTTCGAAAAAAATGATGTTTTAGAATTTAAAATGTCGTGAGTGAAATTCTTATCTAAGTTATACAAGAGTGAACTGTACATTTATCGTCGGAGTATGCCCGACGATAATTTGTGTGGGTCCGACCGTGTGTAATTTAGATAAGGAAATGATGATAGTTCAATACTTTATAGTGAGGTAAAGCCATAGGCCACGCGACTTAAGAAAATGTTTGACAATTATTTCATCCTACTATAGTTTGTAAGTATAGATAGGTGGATGGATGTTTGTAACACTTTCACGTAAAAACTACAAAATAGATTTTTATGAAACTTTACAATAATATAGCTTATAAATCGAAATAACACATAGGCTACAATTTACGAAGATATTGTGTGAGTTGTCCAAAATATGAAGATAAGTGTCGAGTAAGTAGGAAAAAACAACCATCTGCGTGATAATTTTAATGTCATAATGTTAGTTCTTTTCTACGCCATGCTAATATATTCGTAAGCAACTCAAAACACAAATCCTGAACAAACGAGGTCGCGGGCACCAGCTAGTTTTAAATAAAGAACATTGTACTTAGTTTTTTTTCCACTACTAATAAGCCCTTGACGGCAATTTCACCTGATGGTAAGTGATGGTGCAGTGTTAGATGGTATCGGGCTAACCTGTTAGGGCCATGGTAAACACACTCCTAATTTGTTTCCACGCAACTTCGTGCCGGAACACTAAATCGCTTGACGACACGTCTTAGTCGGTAGGGTGGTAACTAGCCACGGCCTAAGCCTCCCACCAGACCAGACAGAGCCGGGAATCGAACCCAGGACCTCCAACATTAAAATGCAACAGCGCACGCTGCGCCACGGAGGTCCTCAATAGCGTATGATGTGGTTCTTTTCTACGCCATGGTAATATAAGCTACTCGAAGACACGTGCTCCAGCTAGTCATACCTAATATCATAGTCACAGATCATCATCATCATTATGATCAACCCATTACTAGCTCACTACAGAGCATGAGTCTCCCAATATGAGAAGGGTTTGGCCATAGTCCACCACGCTGGCCATGTGCGGATTGGCAGACTTCGCACGCCTTTGAGAACATTATGGAGAACTCTCAGGCGTGCAGGCTTCCTCACGATGTTTTCCTTCACCGTTGAAGCAAGTGATATTTTAATTGTTTAAAAACGCACATAACTCCGAAAAGTTAGAGGTGCGTGCCCGGATTCGAACCGCCGACCTCTGATTAGGAGGCTGACGCCCTAACTAGGCTATCACCGCGTCAGATCGCGGCAACGCATCTACTCTTGTCATATCATCTCAGTACAGTGTGCGTATCTAAACAAAGCCCTTAGCCACTTTTTCATAATAAGTAGTGACAGCTTCCATGGAAGATTTCTCATGCAACGATGCATAAAATGTCAGTGCGCTACACTACAAGCCATTAATTACCTATGCCCATATACGGAGCCTAGAGCTTCTCTACTTCAAGAAATGACCACTATGAAAACCGCAAATCACAAATCAATTTTCAACCCTATTCAATCCTACATACGATTCCATATCAGTTGAGCCCGGTTCAAATACGAGAGGTATACACGGATGACCGCCGTGGGAAAAGATGTGTGACACGCGGCCAGTCTTTGCGAATGTGCTGCGTTGAATTATAAGTTCTACTGGTACGGGTTAGGGTTGCTTTTTATGTGTGAAACGTAAGGTTCTTTCGACAATTGGAGGGAAAGTGTTCTTTGATCGCAACTCACAATTTTGAAACCGCAGCCGCGCCCTAAAATGTCTTGGCGTTGCAGCAAATTCTAATTGCGAACTGTTGATATTGATTGTTTTATTGAACATTACTGCCGATCGCACGGCGGAGGGATCAGAAGCAAGAAGAAGGGTCATCTTGATATGCTACTAAGGAAAATTCGATGGGGAAAGTTAGCAAAATATTTCATAACAAACAAACTTTCACATTAATAATGATAGAATGATAATTCATAAACACAAAATAAAATTGAGCCGAATTTATTACAATTACTAGTTTATTAATGTTTATAATATTATGTAAAATTTTACAAAATTAAATTATTATTAAAAAAAATTACAATCTAAAAAGTCATATATTGTATAAAACTAGCTGTTGCCCGCGACTTCGTCTGCGTAGAATTTTTGATTTCCCCCCATGAGATTGAGGTTTCCCGTGCGGGCAATGCCCTGCTTCAGAAAGGAAGCAACAGGCAAATGTCAAATTGGCGATTTTCGTGTCTCTAAATTAAAAAACATAGGACTTTCATACAAACTTCAACCTATTTTATGCCCTTCAGGATAGATTTGGATGAAAAAAAAATTCTAACCTGATTACTGAACTTACGCCCTAAAAGAAACCAATTATCAAAATTTCAAGCTTGTAGACCTTTCGCTTTTATATATATATCCTTATCCCTAAAATAGTCCTAAACGTCATCGTCATTTTCTTTTATACTTTTAATAGTTTGCTGTTTTAAGTATATTCATTTATTTTAAAACATATTCGAAGATTCCATGTAGTTTTAGAAGAACTATATATACATATAATATCTTAGAGAATTCAACGGATATTCCAAACAATTCACCATCAGATAGCCAGGATGAATCGAGGACATTTTTTGTAAATCTCAATGTAAACAAATATATAGTCTTAGATAGGCAACATTGTTTCTGTGAATGCGATGATGACAAACGAATCCGAGAAACTCGGGATCGTTGCAGCGCCACGGGCCGAAATAATAACACGACCCGGGCTTCCGAGAAACAATCGTTGGGACAGCACACTGTACGATTTACATCTGGTTCTATGAAGACCCACTTTGGAGGCTGGGGAAAACTACTCTTAGGCTAAGTGCAGAACGCGCGCTTCTGTTTATAACCATACGAAAAAGCCTTTTAGGTATCCCGTTCTTTAAATCTGTGCCTAATGTAATGTTACAAATAACTTGCAATATATACTTTAACCTAGCATCCATGACGTCACATGAAAGTATAAACACCAGACTTACAGCCAGTAGAATGGGCACAATGAACTGTGTACGACTCGGCACTCCCAGGCAGGGGTTCGGAATCTATCCATTTACTATACGTCACATGTAAATAAAACAACCAAGACTTAACTTGATACACGGGGTAAGACACTGTCCATTTACTATACATCATGATCAATCCATTACCGGCTCACTACAGAGCACGGGTCTCCTCCCAATATGAGAAGGGTTTGGCCATAGTCCACCACGCTGGCAATGTGCGGATTGGCAAACTTCACACGCCTTTGAGAACATTATGGCGAACTCTCAGGCGTGCAGGTCGATTGAGATGTTTTCCTTCACCGTTGAAACAAGTGATATTTTTTTTTTAAACGCACATAACTCCGAAAAGTTAGTGGTGCGTGCCCGAATTCGAACCGCCGACCCCTGATTAGGAGGCTGACGCCCTAACCACTAGGCTATCACTTCATTTACTATACGTTACATATAAATTAAAAACTAAAACTTAACGTGCTCTCCGAAACACGGGGTCGGACTAGGGCACTGTCCATTTACTAACTCCATACCGTGGGTACTCCATACAAAGTAATACCGCACGTCATCTAAACATAGCCTTAGATAATTGGTATCCTCTAACGGGTTTTGAACAACTGCCGCATACTTGAACATATCCGCATAATAGAGGATAGTTAAATACTTTGTTGCAACCGAAACCACTGATTATGTTCACAATTGTCTTAGCACACCGTCTTCCGGGAAACTTCGTGACATTTTCTCATCCAAAATCCCTTCAGTGCCAGTGATGAGTTATTTTTCTGAAACGCTCGTTTTACGACCTCCTTTTTTTTCGGACTGTCTATTAGCTGTACTAACCCTATTGGTTGCCACAGCGTAACCGGACTGTTTGGCGAGCTTCGGAAAGAAGCTCTGCCAGAAGAAATTTTGATTCCTAGGACTCGAAGAAACTGAGGGAACGACTGCCTAAGGGCGCCTCCTTTGAGTTCGGCCTCGGCTTAGGCGACGTTTGGGATAACGGGGGGGTCGGACGGTGAGTGGTCCGTACGTCTTCGAGGCCGTGGATGGAGCCCACGTCCGAATGACGTATGATAGCGGGGATCTCGTCTTCGCCGGCAAAGACGGTGTGTAGCGTATGATTGTGTGGTAGGTGGTACGAGTATGTTGTCAATAGTCATCTGATCGTCAGGGTTATGAAAAATATGTTTAGGTCTCCTCTTTTGGAGAGGAGCGCTTAGGTCGGGGGAGTAAAAAGAAGCCGTAACTACGAGAGGGTTGGAGTGTCGGATTGACCTTACGACCTTCGTGGCGAGCTGTGTGCACTGCCGTATTAAACTGGGAAGTCCTGGGTTCGAATGGTCTCGTGGAGGTTTGTCTGGTGGGAGACTACGGCCGCGGCTAGTGGCCCTAGTAGCAAACACATACCGCCAAGCGATTTAACGAAAATTTAGCAAGAATCTGATATCTTAAGATTTTGGATTAGATTGATAATTTATTTCCGAAGTATATACCAGTAATTGGGGTATGGTAGTTATATTAAACCCGTGTTCCTAATCTACGGTTTCTACACGGTCGTACCGGAATGCTACATTAGGTAGGGTGGAAACTAGCCACGGCCGAAGTCAGAAAATACAAATAGATTAATTCAATTATAAATTATAACCGTTAGCATCTCACAACAGCGAGGATAAAAACCGTAAAACACAATACAGATACAAAAACCGAATAAGTGCTAGTTGGATTCGTACGTGAGTGTTCCGTACCTTCGTAAATAAATAAAAAAAAAATTATAATGGCATAATGATGATGGAATGAAATTCACTGAAACTATTAGACTCCTCAGTGGGAGATATCAGGCCCTAGTTACGTCTAAGGAGGGTCTGCTACGGCGGACACCCGCTGGTGGAGTTGCGGTTGTATGCGAAAGCTTTCCCGTGGCTCCACCATACAGCGGTGAGTAGGAACACGTGGGGGTTTTAGACAGTAGGAGTCTGACATAACCTCTGTGCCTCCCCGTGGCGCAGAGGTATCCATGAGGATTTACCCACGATAAAAAAGATAAAAATAAAAGGCCCTAGTTACGTGAAAATTCGTTTCTCCATGTTTCTTGAATTAGTCAAATCTCACTTTAATTTATTTTGTTATTTTAGGCTATTTATTTTTTTGTATCAATATTACTCTTTAATTAAAATTTTTATCTTAATTTTTGGTTAATTAGTATATTTATTGCACGACTGTTTTGTCTCAATATGCACGGTGTAACTGCCTTTTATTAAACCCCAATAAAAGTAAGAACCTCGGGCACCTCTAACTTTTCGGAGTTACGTGCGTTTTTTAAGCAATTAAAATATCACTTGCTTCAACGGTGAAAGAAAACATCGTGAGAAAACCTGCACGTCTGAGAGATCTCCATAATGTTCTCAAAGGCGTGCGAAGTCTGCCAATCCGCACATGGCCAGCGTGGTGGAATATGACCAAACCCTTCTCATATTGAGAGGAGACCCGTGCTCTGTAGTGAGCCGGCAATGGGTTGATTATGATGTATTTCGAACCTGAAACATAATTTTTGTAACATACAATATGTGTAATTTTGTTGGCGGTTCTTAGTAAATAAATAAAGCCTGATAAAAGACATGCAGGCCTCAGTCATTGAGGCCTTCGGTAACGGAACCCTAAAAATTATGCACGTTTAACCGTTGCTATAATACTAAGCCATATACGGAATTCAACGGGTCACTTTACGTTTTTAGACATAATTTTCCTTTCGACTTTTGAGTTTTTTGCAAACACAACAGGTCAGTGAAGGTACTGCTACTTTTTTTTAGAGAAATTTAGATTAATGTTTAATGTCAATTCACCACCTGTTGAAGCGTTATGTGAAATATGTAAGAAGTTAAGCGATAAAAATGTTGTACGATTCGTTTTACAAATTAATTATCGCGGTCTATCTCCGCTTAGAGCTCTGTGATCATGTGGGAGGTCTCGGATTCGATACCAGACAGGAACAGTACGGGAATATAATTTCAGAATTCCCTCTGGTTTGGTCTTGACCGCGGCTTTGGCTTGGACTAGGTAGGACGTAGGTTGGATTAAATGTGTTTTAATTATTTTTTAATCCCTATCCCTAATAATTTAAAGAAAATAATATTTCTACCGGGGTGTACCATGGACATCTTCTAGTATAATATAAAAAAGTTTTTTTTTTTTTTTTAATAAATTTCTAGTTAGCCCTTGACGGCATCTCACCTGATGGTAAGTGATGATGTTGTCTAAGATGGTAGCGGGCTAACCTGTCAATGGTCTAATTGGTTTCTACACTATTGTGCTGGAACGCTAAATTGCTTGGCCACACGTCTTCGTCGGTCGAGTAATAACTAGCCACGGCCACCCAACAGATAAGACACGAGCCGGGAATCGAACCCAGAACCTTCAACTTCAACGTCGTCAGATGTAATATAGTACCCCTACAATCACCTTTGCCCAGTGGTGGGCATAGAAAGTTATTGGCAAATCTTATAGAAGATTATCTCTAGATCTAATAGTAGATTAGCCAATAAATCTCTAACGCAATAAACTTCTCGACACACGTGTCTGATGGAAAGACTTATTCATTAAATTATAATGATCGATTTAGGTAATAAAAACATCATTACTATTATTAAGAAAACTAAAACGCATATTACGTAATAAATCTAACCGGCGCAATTAATTAGCCGAAACAATGAGTTGCCTAATGTTCCGTGAACCGTTATGATTGTATTAAGACATTAAAAGCAAGTTCAAATGAAAAATGCTGCTTTTATTAAAGTTATTTGTACCGTACCTTTTATTCTTATACACTACAAGTTAGCTCTTGACTTAGCCCTTGAGCTCACCTGGTGGTAAGTGATGATACAGTCTAGGATGGTAGCGGGCTAACCTGTTAGGGGTATGGTAAAACCACACTGCTAATTGGGTTCTACGCGACATAGTACCGCAACGCTAAATCGCTTTGCGACACATCTTTGTCGATAGCGCGGTAACTAGCCACGGCAGAAGCCTCCCACCTGACCAGACTCGAGCTGGGAATCGAATCCAGGACCTCCAATTTTATGTTAGCAGACTGACCCATTTGGTGAGTTGCTGTTACATTAACCATACTTTTGTTTATAAATATCATCATCACGACGATTCTGCGATACCGGATTGGATTACCGGCGAGGAAAATTCGGAAATCTATGATTTATAAATTTTTCCTGGTCTGTTCTGGCTTGATCAAAGTTGCCATTCTACCCACAAAGACTTTGTTTTTGCTATGTAGCGATAAGGCCGCGAAGTTGTTTTTTTGTTTTTTTTTCTTATCTTGTGATGTACAAAAAAGTGTGTTCATTCATTTAAAGATGTACCGCCAAGCGATTAAGCGTTCTTGTACGACGCTGCGTCAAAAAAAAAAATTATGGGTTTAGGTTCGGCAACCATTTAGACGTCGCCAGTAATCAAAATCAAATTTGGCTAGCATGATAAAAATGTATAAATCACTGGAATTCCGAAAATCTCCGCACGTGAAATCGCTACAACAACATCGCGAACAAGAATTTGTCCCATTACTAATAATTAAGAGGTAAAACCATTAATTTACCACTAGCCGTAGATCGATCATTAACGCTCAAAAAATGGGACGGATAAGTAGTGCACAAATAGCGACGCGTGCACTCCTTTCCCCCAGTGTGTGACAAGGCTAGACGAAAGTCACCGATTCTAACACTCGAGCCGTATAATCCAAATGAATCACAAAGCACTACGCGCCGCTGTAGATAATATAACGGCCAGATGTCTAGTGTATTAGACGGTTTGTAATACATCGATATACCGATATGTAGGAATGTATAGTTAGTTGGTGACAAATTCTCGCCTTGTTTTTGTATGACGAGCTATACGGCTAGTGGTAAATCAATGGGTAAAACTAATAATATGGTTAAAAGTATGAAGGCTTCATCCAAACAAAGGTTGGACTACAAAGTAACGAAATAACACGATTGCTTAATAACACTGTGAAACTTTATTTCGTTACCTAACTAGTTATTAACACCGGAAACCTCTTAATTTTACCTCAAACACTGTTTTTATACGCACTATAAACATAGCAATGCATTTTGCTTTTCTTCGTTTGTGTTATTCGCGAACAAGCCGACCCTAATACCTGTGCGCGTAGGAACAAATTCGCGTGTACTATGTACTGATAAGGAAATAACTTTCTGTATTACTTAAGGCTCAACGCACACTGATTGATATGGTGTTAATGGTGTTTTATGTGCACGTATGTGAAAAGAAAATCCTTTAAGAAAAGAGGCCTGTGCATATTGGAACATTAAATGAGCAAGTTCAATAAATTAAACAATTGAACCTTTTGGTGATTCTTAATTATCTTTCTTTAATAGAAGCGAAGGTGTAAAAACTAAATTACGATGTTCTAATGCAGATTGACAGGCTCGAACGGTAATTATCGCATGTTAACGCAAAATTACTGGAATTAACGTGCTAATTTGAGATACGGGGTAGCCACCTGAAGTCTCTATCTTCCGAATATGTTAAGAGACAAAAATCCGGGCCGGATACAGTAAAAAATATTGACCCGGCACGAGATCCAAATTCAACACCTTGCGCTCTGTAGTCAAACAGACAACTAGTCCAACAATGATATCATTTATTCAACTGGATGAACGTGTCTTTTCCTCTCCAATAATACAGCTGCTATTTTTTTCAGGAGCATGAGTTGGCGACGAGAAAGGAATACAAAATATAAATATAATGGAACTGAGTATTTGTTCCAAAGTCATGAAACTGGCAACGTGTAAAAAGAAGCTAAGGAGTATAAGAAGGAAAGAAGAACTGTCTTATTTTCTTAATTTTTTTTTAAATTAAACTGCGCAAAAATGTACTTGTGACGTAATTTATTCATACAAAAATAACAAGCAGATAACAACTATTTAGCGATATACCTACTAAAGTCTTTCAAGTCCTGGAGTTTCACTGCTAAACTACTGCTCTATTGGCCCTTTGACTTTCTAGCAAAAAATCTTTAGCAAACACAGGTACAGGTTAGCTCACTGGTATTGATATATAGATACTGTTTTTTGTTATACAGTACAAGTTAGCCCTTGACGGCTATCTCACCTGGTGGTAAGTGATGATGCAGTCTAAGATGGTAGCAAGCTAACATGTCAGGGGTATGGTAAACCCACACTCCTAATTGGTTTAGCACTGATTAGAACCGTTGAGCTGAAATGTTATTGGAATTGAAAAGATACACATTCTTTTGTTCCGTGGGCAACATTTCTACAGTTGGCGCTCGCCATTACAGTTATTTCACGTTTCAATTATAACATTTCGTCACGCAATTTTACTAAAATAATGATCGCCGTAAATTTATTATGATACGGGAACGAAATTTCTGTTCTGTTCCGTCGGATTTAATCACAGACTTGGAAACGAAATTGCTCCTTTCGGGTACAAAATGTCTTTGTTTCGGGCGACTCGATACTGCGTTAGGCAGGGTTACAAATAAGAGTCAAACTTGAAATTACACGTTACGAATTATTTGAAGTATAAAGCTTTGTTGGAATAAAACGCAACCAATTAAAATACACACCGTAGAAATGCATGTCAGACTCGTGCGAAAGTTCCATGTCTTAGTACATAATATGACGTTATTTATAACATTACGTTTTTCTATTCTTTCTCTTCTCTTTATTTTTCGTTTCTCTTTTATTTTCTGTGTATGTCTTGTATTTCTTCTTTTGTATGGTGTGCAATAAAGTGTATTTTCGTTTCATTTCATTAACCTTAACGACCTCCGTGGCGCAGTGCGTGCGCTGATGCATTTTACAGTCGGTGGTCCTGGCTTCGATTCCCGGCTCGAGTCTGGTCTGGTGGGAGGCTTCGGCCGTGGCTAGTTACCACGTAAGTCGCCAAGCGCGATGTCGCGTACAAACTAATTAGGTGCGAGCAGCAGTTTAGTAAGATAAATAGATATGATATTAGAATGGAAAAGTGTAGGGTTAGGTTAGGTTAGGGTTTTCAATAATGTTCTCAAAAGCGTGTGCCCATGTCCGATAGTCTGCCAATTCTATTATTCATTGGTAGACTATGGCCAAACTCTTCTCATATTGAGAGGAGACCCGTGCTCTGTAGTGAGCCGGGAATGGGTTGATCACGAAGTAGGAGTTTAAGTTTACGATACCCCTAGAAGGTTAGCCCGCTTCCATCGAGACCGCATTACAACCAGGTGATCGAGCCATCAAGGGCTAACTTGTAGTGGCCTATAAAAAAAACATTGCACGTCTCTGCGTGCCTGACTCTGCTAATCGCTAGGGTAAAGACAAAGCAATAAATCCTTTCAAACGACGGCAGACGCATTGAACTACGCGATAAAATGCGGGGTGAAAAGGAAGTGTAAAAAGGAAATAAATAATTAATTTGTAACCGGTTTTAGCTTGGTCCAAACCAGCGGTCGTAGATGGCTGGAATACTACATATTGAAAATTCAGCTTCAATTACCAAGTGTAATCCGCTACCACTGCCGCTTTATAATAAAAATTAGGTAAGCTTGTAGAATTGCCTATTATAGTGTAAAGGATTATGTGAATGATTTATTTATTTATACACCACAGGTTAGCCCTTCAGTGTAACTCACCTGATGGTAAGTGATGATGCGGTGTAAGATGGTAGCGGGCTAACATGTTACGGGTATGGTAAATCCATTCTCCTAATTGGTTTTTACACGACATCGTGCCGGAACGCTTAATCGCTTGACGACACGTCTGTGTCGGTAGGGTGGTAGCTAGCCACGGCCGAAGCCTCCTTTCAGACCAGACTAGAGCCGGGAATCGAACCCAGGACCCTCCAACTTTAAAATGCATCAGCGCACGCACTGCGCCACGGAGGTCGTCAAATAACCAAGCAAGGATAATCAAGCTTAATGTGAAATGTCGCTCGAAAAAGATTGCTCTTAAATAGTTTGAAGTAACAATCATCATGATCAACCCATTACCGGCTCACAACAGAGAACGGGCCTCTTCTCAATATTAAAAAGATTTGGCCATAGTCCACCACGCTGACCGTTATTGGCAGACTTCACACGCCTTTGAGAACATTACGGAGAACTCTCATGCATGCAGGTTGCCCGAATGACGACGTCACGGCAATAGATTATCTTGCAATGTAAGGCAAGTAGGTTTTAGTTTAAGGCAAGCAAACCTTTACTTGCTTACATATGTAGCTATCTTAAAAATTCTATTCGTATAATCTTCAGTTTTAACTAGTTTTTTTTTCCACATAAAATATATCTTTAAAACCACTAGTAACCGGACTGTTACTGCAAAATAAATTAAAGATTAAAAGAAGCACATACATAGTATATTATCATGGTAGGCCCGAAGGCTCTACACGTGGTTTCTTCAACATAATTTATGTGGTATTTTATGAGATACAACGCACTTCTTTCGTGAAATACACCATCAATAATCTCACAACCCACACATGGCGTTTCAACAGCTTTTTTCTAACCCGTTGTACGGAGCCGATTTGACATGATTCAAAACGCCGATAGCAATAACAGTCGTATTACTAACGGTCTTCAAGATAAATAAACTGTATAAGAACTGGTTAAAGTTAAAGATTAACCGAATATAACACGATATAAAACTACAATAATAATTTTGATTGCCTAAACCTAAAACCTACTTGCAATCATCATCATCATCATCAACCCATTGCCGGCTCACTAGAAGAAGAAGGGTTTGGCCATAGTCCACTACGCTAGCCACGCGGATTGGCAGACTTCGCACGACTTTGAGAACATTACGGAGATATCTCAGCGTTTCTCACGATGTATTCCTTCACCGTTGAAGCAAGTGATATTTTAATTGCTTAAAAACGCACATAACTCCGAAAAGTTAGAGGTGCGTGCCTTAATTCGAACCCCGACCTCTTATTAGGCGGCGGACGCCCTAACCACTGAGCTATCACTGCTCCTACTTGCAATTTATGGCTTATAACTTGCGATGTGCATCGTATGCATAGTCTGTCAATCCGCACATGGCCAACGTGGTGGACTATGGCCAAACCCTTCTCATATTGAGAGGAGACCCGTGCTCTGTAGTGAGCCGGCAATTGGTTGATCATGATGATGACGATGATTGCATGCATTTATATCTCGGTCAAGATTCGAGGCTACAAAACCTGCCGTCAAGTGATTAAATGACAAAGTTCATACTATTATCAGATGGAAAAACAAGCCTTTTCGTTTCATAGCTACTGTGATGTTTAGTCCAGCGGGAATAAGAATACCAGGATTACGGGTTTCTTAATAGGATACGTTGGCTTGCTTCATTTTGACGACTGACTTAGCTGACATTAGACACCAGACAAAAGATATACAAAATATATACAACCTACATACGTCACAGCTTTTTTTTTTCGTTTTATGGCTTTACACAGATTAGCCAATGTCAAGTTTATAGCATTGTAGAAGTTAGGGAGGAAAAAAAAGGCGGGAGACTTCGTATATGGCGGGCGCGGTTTTTTCACGCTTTTCTTGAATTAATGAATGTTGGCTAATTTTGAGAAGGACTGGTGTTGGTTGTGTCGTGGACAGTTTTGGTGTGGTTTGTGTGGTGGCTAGTTTTCTGAATGGTTAACAGGTGTTGGTTTGGGAAAGGTTTGAGGGAGCCGCGTCCGCGGAGTGCGAAGTTTCCCGCCATTTTTCCCTAACTTCTGCATTGCTGTGAACTTGACTTTGGCTAATCTGCGCAAAGCCATAAAAAGAGAGAACTAATAAAATCATAAACTTGACATTGGCTACTCTGTGTAAAGCCACAAAGCAAAAAAAAAAAAAGTTAGGGAGAAACGGCGGGAAACTTCGCATTCTGCGGACGCGGCTCCCTCAAACCCTTCCCAAATCAATACCTGTTAACCATTCAGAAAACCAGCCACTACACAAACGACACCAAAACTGTCCACGACACAACACCAGTCCTTTTCAAAATTAGAAAAAAACATTTATTCAAGAAAAGCGTGAAAAAACCGCGCCCGCCATATACGAAGTCGCCCGCCTTTCTCCAATCACAGCTACAATTAATGTATAAACAAAAAACGTGAAAATCGCAATGCGTTTAAAACATACCTCTCTTATTAAAAATGATACTAAAACAAACACGGGAACTAAATTGCACTCTCTAAATTTATCCATGACAAGCAGTCCTTTGACATTTACGAGTATCAAAAGGTTGAAAATTTTAACACACAATCAAAAAGTAAATATTTGACTGCATATCAAATGAATTGTGTAGGTTGCGTAGACACGGCCGTAAAATTTATACATTCGTAATGGCATATCGGCTGTCAGATCGACAAGATCGTGTTTTGTTTTGTTATTTTGATGGGACTTCAACTTTAACGCGTTGTCATACGTAAGTTGTACCATTAATAATAATAGTATTTGATTTGTGCGTTCTTAATCAAGTATTCCTATGATTGCTTTACAGAGATCGCTGGTAAGCGATAAGGCAGCCTTTTTGTATTCGACTTCTTTCTTCGAGTTTTCGTTTTCTTGTAATCTTTCTTAACTTGTGGTGTAAAAATAAATAGTAATAATAATATTTCTAGTAATTGTCTTATAGGTCCAGTGGTGGAAATGTTCTACTAGTGGCTTTTAGAGATTATGAGGTCCTGAGTTCGAATGCCGTGTCAGACTAAAATTCGCGTTGCGCCTCGGAAAGGTAGTAAAGTATGACGATACTTCCACAAGCATGATAAACAGTCAACTTGTTAAGGAATAAAAGGAAGGTCAGTAATTGTAAGGAGATGAAAACAGAGGGGTTGGAGGAGGGGGGGGGGGGGATACCAAAAAGATCGCTATAAATTGAGATCTAAAGCAATTAAACCCTATTAGGTAATATAAGAGTAATAGTAATAAACTAGCATGGTATGGTTATATAATGCGGAGACAAGAAAGTGATGTCACCACCGCTCTGCAAAGAGTGTAACGACAAAGAAGAATAAAGACGGGTTGCACTCCGGGAGTGCCGGCAGAAGTGAAAACTTGATTATCAACGTTGAGCATGTTTGATATTTTGGAATGGTTAGGGAATAATTTTGCACCAATTGCTTTATCAGTATAAAAGTACTATCATTTATGTGGTAGAATACAATATTCATTTATTGCGCTATCGTACACAAACATGACAATTTATATTACATTAAAAATTTAACACTTTTAAACTATTACAATTATTTTACATTAAAAAGTTTATCTCTCCGAAAAATCAACTTTCATCCATAATTTCAACGACTTTTTCACCATCATCATTACCAGAACTATCCATGGATGCGCGTGGCACGCTGTAACATACACGAACATTCGCGCAAGCGCCCTGCGCTGCCTAAACGAAACAGTAGGCCCAGGCATACATTTTCGCCGCGCCGTAGAGAGGGGATAGCTGTCTACTCTCCATCCGTCTTACGCTTTTTCGATCAGGTCACGTGTCCTGACGCGAGTTTAAGATTTTATACCCATTACAGAAAAAGTGCTCAACGCCGCTAAAGAAGTTTTCACTTCAAAAATTCGTAATAGTTTATATAAAGTGTATAAACCAAGTATATAATATAAGAAATAATTAAATAAATCTAAATCTCATCTAATTCACCATCGCGACGATATCGCCGTGCAAGCAGAGTAGCGTAATCACGTCTCAGTGCTCGTTCATTTGTCCAGTTTTCAATAAGCCGTGTCACTTCGCATTCGCGTGCCCACCTCCCCCTTCTCCCCCTCCATCCCCTACAGCAAGGACGTAGTGTCGTCATATTGTAGTAGACACAAAAGGTTGCCAGTACCAATTCACATCTGTGAACAGAAAAAAAGGGATAAATAACTGACTCAAACTGCAACTTCAGGCATGTCCCTGAAAAACGAGAAAATACGTGATGGCGACACGATATTGCAGCTTTTGAAAGCTGGGGAGTGGGGCTACAACTTTTTTGGGTCGTGCAATATTCAGGTACCTATGCTCCTGAAAACATTTGAAAGGGTTTTTCAGATGAAAAGTGTTATGTACATCATCGCTATTGCTATATATGGGTGTCATTTAAATTTTGCGGGAGTAATGAGAGATATAAAAGAACTCTTTAACGTAACTAAAAAAAAAACAAGAAGAGATACTCTTACTTTTTTATACTCTACAAGTTAGCCCTTGACGGCAATTTACCTGATTGTCAGTGATGATGCAGTCTAAGATGGTATCTGTTAGGGGCATGGTAAACTCATAATTGATTTCCACGCGACATCGTACCATAACGCTAAATCGTTTGACACGTCTTTGTTGGTAACTAGCAATGGCCCGAAACCTCGCACTAGTTTTCATCGTTACCTCACGTTATAACACGTAATCTTCAGCGTGAAGACAGTTTTATTATCATTGAAACAAATTAGGCGTAATTATGCTATTAGCTGTGATAGCCTTGTGGTTAGAACGTCCGCCTCCTAATCAGCGGTTGGGGGTTCGATCCTGGGCACGCACCTCTAACTTTTCGGAGTTATGTGCGTTTTTAAGCAATTAAAATATCACTTCCTTCAACGGTGAACGAAAACATCGTGAGGAAACCTGCATGCCTGAGAGTTCTCCATAATATTCTCAAAGGCGTATGAAGTCTGCCGATTCGCACATGACCAGCGTGGTGGTCTATGGCGAAACCCTTCTGATAGTGAGAGCAGACCCGTGCTCTGTAGTGAACCCGCAATGGGTCGGTCATGATGATGATGATGACATAACATAGATGTGATACAGTATAAAGCTATTTTGAATTTGAATTAGAATTTGGGATGTGAGAAATAACAAAGCAGTGTAGATGCAGCCTAAGATTGCATAATTCTGCATTCCCTTTGCCCATCAGAAAGTAGACAAATAAGCGTACAAAAACCGCTCCCAACTTCAGACATGTTCCTAAAAAAGGACAAAACACAAGTAGGCGACATGAAGCCTTTGAGAGTGGAGTGTGGGGCGCTGTTATAATTTTTCCCTCCCGTGCATTATTCGCGTTCCACTCATTCCACCTGGGAACATTTAAAGGGTTTTTTCAGATGCAAACAGTCGCATAGATACGTTGGTATCCCCTTTTGGCTTTCGTAGTGCCCATTTACAGGTTATAAAGGGATTCTGAACGCCGCAACGGGAACGATTTGTTGGGTGTGTCAAAAAGAATCTTTAAATTTAGGTGCTGTATCTATTACTCTTTTTTTTTTTTATCCACTACAAGTTAGCCCTTGACTGCAATCCCACCTGATGGTAAGTGATGATGCAGTCTAAGAGGGTAGCGGGCTAACCTGTTAGGGGTATGGAAAACCCACACTCCTAATTGGATTCTACGCGACATCGTGCCGGAACGCTAAATCGCTTGGCGACACGTCTTTTGTCGGTAGGGTGGTAACTAGCCACGGCCGAAGCCTCCCACCAGACAAATGCTTCTAAGAAGTATAGCACAAATTAGACAAGAACTCACTTAATTTTAATCATTCTTCCATCTCACTTGATAAAAAAGCTTGGGTGTGAATTGCTCAATCTCCATAGGTACTATAGTTTATTATTAATTTTTTTCATTATGTGAGATGGTGATAACGAAAAAAAAAACCCCCCGGCTAAGTTTGTTGTGGGCTTCTTCTTAGACCGGGGCGCGTTTGGAACCCTCATAGCTTTAGTTTTAAGTTTACGACTATAGTTATCACCATGAAATAACTACTGTGTAAATTATTGACGCGTCAAAAGTGCCTTTTTAAGGACTATTTGAATAAAGATTATTTTGAATTTGAATTTATCGTCTCTTTTTTTGTGTAGCAATACGTATACTTTGTATTATTTCAACAAAAGGCGATCCTAATGCATTCTCTACCAGTCATCCTTGACATGTATTAAGTGCTATTATTCTAAATATATTTTATTCAACGCATAAAACTGACTTTTAGTTTTCCCTACAAATTGCCTATATATTGCAAGTGCTTTGTAGGCTGAGTTATCATCACAGCTAATTTATTATTATTAATGGTATGTGTAATGGTGATAATAAAAAGAAAATAGTGTAGGCCGGCTAAGTGTGATATGGGCTGTGTTATGACTCAACCATCCATTCATAGATATTTGCTTTTCTATATAAACTAGATTCAATATATCACAACTGTCGGGCGTAATTGGATTAATTTTCTTCTTACAACTTGTAATAAATAAAAAACATTGAAAAGTGTACAACAAGTAATGTTCACAGTTTCTAATGACGCGTACTGTTTAAAGATACTTATATTCCTAGCCGCGAATATATTAAACATATTAGAAAATCCTAACCTCCGCAGAATTCAATACTGTGGTTATACAAATAAACAGTGGGCGAATGGCCACTTTCTAGCCATCTTCACCAATTAATACTAAACAGTTGTTAGCGTAGATTTCTACTTGTATGATCTGTTAAGCTGCCATCCCACCGGTTGATTTTACAATACTTCGAATGCCTATACAGTGAACACCACTGGTGGAATGGTTTCCTTATAATATTTTTTTTATGAACTTTGTTGCACTATAAAATAATGTAGGTTCAACGAAAGGCGATCCTAATGCATTCTCTATCAGTCATCCTTCGTTCATACAGAAATATTAATGTTAGGCTCAAAAAAAATAAAAGGCATGAAAAATATATAATATCTATAATCATAATCAACCCATTGTCGGCTCACAACAGAGCACGGGTGTCCTCTCAGTATGAAAAGGGTTTTTCCATAGTTTTCCACGCTGGCCAAAATATAAAATTATGAACTCCCCGGCTAGCAAGTTTCCTCGCGATGTTTTCCTTCACCATTGAAGAAGTGATATTTTAACTGTTTAAAAATGAACATAACAGCGAAAGGTTAAAGGTGCATGCACGGGATCGAACTCCCGATCTCTGATTAGGAGGCGCACGTCCTAACCACTAGGCTTGCACTAATACATTTATAACATGAGAGTTATAATTAAAAGAAAATGTAAGGAAGTACTGGATAACAAAAATAAGATTATTAATAGGACTTCCGATAGCAGAATGAATTTAGGAAAAAAAGATAGCATGACTAAATTCATCAGCTTTTTGAAGATTTTGGATCACATTTTTAATATTGGTCGTAAGCAGAAATTCTTTTACCCTAATCTAAAAGTAGAAATGCTCTGCAGCACTGCAATATTCTCATGAAATGAATTCCAGAGTAGTTCCAGGATAGTTTGAAAAATAAAGGTATTAGCAAGATAAGTCGAGGAAGGGCTCAAGAGCTTAGTTTGGAATTGTAAGAAGAGCGAAGTTGCCGCTGTAGCGAAGAGGAGAAAGGTAATAAAACTTAGATTGTAAGGAAGAAAATAAGATTTAACATTCAAAGTAAAATAAGAGAAGGTTGTATTGGATAGACGTTACTTGGCTTAAAGTAAATGGACAATGCACATTAAGATAACTTTCCTACACTACACCAAAAATAGACAAATCTACAGTGTCTATATAAATTTAATTTTTATTATTTTTTAATACATACCATGCTTTTTTTTGTTTTAAATAAAATTAAAAACTTTGTAATAATAAAAAATTACACTACCTAAGTTAAATAAAATCATAACTTTATAAATGATTTAAGTAAGATCAGTATAATCGATAAATAAGACCTTTTTTTTATAGATCGGACCTGATAGTAAGTGATGAAGCAATTTAAGAAGGTCCCTGTTACGGGTTGGCTATTATTTTAAGCCCAGAGCCCTAATTGGTTACTACGCGACATCCTACCGATACGATAAACCACTTAGCGGCACGCCATGGTTGGTCGATTCACAGCTGGTTCCCACCACACTAGAGAAAATTCAGAAGTCAAACCATATGCTGGAGATGGAACCTGAATCCTCCTTATTATAAGACACACGTGCACAACACTGCGCCGGAACGTTCTGGATTTATATAGATAGTGATAATATAACCCTCATAAAAGCCAGTATATTTTTTTTTACCCGAAAATATAATTTGATTCAACAATACATATAAAACTTTTAATAAACCATAGATTAGATGAATTTAAACTAAAAAACTTATAATATCATAACTAAATATATTATTAAAAGGAGTCCCTTTATGCAAGCTTCCGAAGATACTGGCAGCGTTCCCCCATTGAATAGCAAGACTAATTCTTTGTCCGAGGTAGCTGGCAGCTCTTCGGTCTCCTGTGATGTCGGCTGACCTTTTTACTATTTCCTTAAAAAGCCTTATAGCGCTAGGACACCACGGACCAAGGGTCTCGACACCGAATGGGACAAAATCATATTCGGAGCCTAGACCCCTATATTTGCAAGCTTTAGCTTTTTCAGCTTCACAAGCAGCCAGTATTTTTTCTGTGGTGTAGTACTTTATTTATTTTATTTTATTTTATTTATTTATTTAAGAAAAAAACATTGACATAATGTAATAATAGTTAGGTGTAATCACAAACTCGTAGCTTGAGTTTTTCCGTACACCTAAGCCTTCGACAATTATTTAGAGGTACACGCTTATCTAAAAACACTTACTTAAAAGCTAAATAATTGCTACTTATAAACTAGCATCATTATATATTAAGATCAATGTATTTTAAAACTAAATGTACTAGGTAGGTAGGTAATAACTAATTCATATATATATATTTTTTATAATAATTGTAGGTACTTAAGTAAAGTCTCGAATGAGTAAAATTTGCATTGACAAGCTAACTCCATTCTGTAAAACGGGCTAATAAGGGCCGAGCGATGCGTTAACTGTACTTTTATGGGCCTTCCTGTTGCATCTCGGCGTATCCGGTGTGCGATTAGCTTTAAGAGCACTTTGTGCTAGCTAAACGCTATTTCTGTCCCGTAATTGTTTTTACGTTGACAACAATTTGCTTTTACTGCTAAACCTGACTTACACGATTTTGAGTGCGACTTACTTTTGTCTTGCGTGCAGTGTCTTTAGTTGAAATGTTTACGATTTCTAGACTTTTTCATTTGTTGCATTACACTAGACGGGGATATCTAGGAGAAGGAATAAAACGTAACATATAAAACGCAAGCTTGTAGAAAAGTCCTACTATAGTGTAAAGGATTACGTAAATGATAAACAAGCATGGGTGTGAAATATTGCTCTAATAAGATAGCTCTTAATATAATTTTAAGTGGCATGTGAGATGGTGCCAACAAAAATAAAATTTACCTGGCTAAGTTTGTTGTGGGCTTCTTCTTAGATCGGGCGCGTTTGGAACCCTCATAGCTTTAGTATTAAGTTTACGAATCTAGTTATCACCATCAAATCACTACTATGTAAATTATTGACGCGTCAAAAGCGCCTTTTAAAGGACTATTTGAATAAAGATTATTTTGAATTTGAATTTGAAACGGAGAATCATAGCTTGAAATAAAAAAAAAAAAACAATGAAATGTTTGTTTTTGTTTTCTCAAAATTAACAATCTTTGGTGATCACGTAGAAACAAATTAAGAGTGTGGTTTTATCTGCGTGAGTCGGCTGGTACATTGTTTATGCTAGTTAGCATACGTTACGTTTTAGTTTTTTTATACTCCAGTTGACGGATATCTCACCTTCTGGTAAGTGATGATGCTGTCTAAGATGGTAGCGGACTAACTTGTTAGTAGTATGGTAAACCCAATAATTGGTTTCTACGCAACATCGTGCTGAACGCTAAATTGCTTGGCAACTAACTTGGGAACTAGCCACGGCCGAAGCCTCCCACCAGACGATACTTGAGCCGGGAATCGAACCCAGGACCTCCAACACTATACTGCGAAAGTGCGCGCGCTGCGCCACGGAGGTCGTCAAAAAACAGTACAGAAAAAGTTTCACTCAGTACTATGTAACTCTAAAAACACTCCACCGTTATATTCAGGTAATCAGAAGTCATGGTGGAATGAAGTAACAATATAACGCATGCAGAAAAACCTCAAACTCTTTTGGGTCTCTTTTGGGGCGGTCACGTAAAGCTCGCATGGCTTACGTCATCATTTTCCCGAACATCCACAATCTCAGCCGTTGCATCGCGACGTTCAAAAAGATTTAGGAGAGCCACCCTCGAGTCACCCTCGTCTCGACGCCTCAATATAAAATCTCCAAGCACGCTCCAACACTTGTGCGCTGAGTTTTAGAAGAAATTTTTCTCTTTTCAAATTCTCTTACATTGAAAGATGCTATCGTGCTTTCGACGCTTTAGCCTCGACCAGCTATCTAGCTTCTGTTAGTATAATATAGTAACTGAAGCTAGATAGCTAAGTAGTAGTTTCGACGACCTATCGCATTGTAAAATTGGAGGTTTTGAGTTCAATTCCCGGTTTGAGTCTGGTCTGTTGGCCACTTCTTTATCGTGAAAACATTTATGTAACGTGTGAAAACTGCCTGAACTGTCCGATCGATTTAAAATATTACCATGCACAATAATATGTCGAGTGAACAAAATCATGCTCTGTTAAAAAAAAAAAAACCTCCACGTTATAAAAATTCCAGATTGTGCTCTATGTTTTGACGATCCCCGGGGCGCAGTGCGCTGTCGCATAAAGTTGGAGGTCCTGAGTTCGATTCCCGGCTTGAGTCTGGTCTGTTGGGAGGCTTCAGCCGTGGCCAGTTACTTCGTGTCGCCATTTAGCGTTCCGGCACAATGTCGCGTAGAAAACAATTAGGAGTATGGGTCTACCATACACCTAACAGGTTAGCCCGCTACCATCCTAGACTGCATCATCACCACTTGAGATAACCGTCAAGGGCAAAACTTTTAAAAACAAAAAATGAAATGGGAAATTTTGATATAGATTTTCGTATGGAGAACATAATAAACGTGGAGTGGGCCGTTGGATGTCTAGTTCGGGATACCTTTCTCGGATATCCCAAGTCCCGTATTGTTTCGAGAGGGTCATACCGTCGACCGATCCGGACGTGGGTGGTCCGAACGAAGCGCCTACTCATGCGTGAGCAGACCTTGCGGCCTCTACCAACGTTTTACTTTCTTTTCACTTCGTTAGGTGGACTTTTTAGTATGGCGTATGGTACGATTAGTTTGACGACCTCCGTGGCATGGCGCGTGCGCTATCGTGCTATAAATGAGGTCCTGGAGTCTGGTCCAGAGGTGGAAGATCAGCCAGGTTTAGCTGTGGCTAGTTACCACCCTACTGAGAAAAACGATACGCTGAGCAATTTAGCAATTTAGAAGTATAGCTACAATACATAGTCTAAGAGGTGATAGCCTAGTGGTTAGGGCATCAGCCTCCTAATCAGAGGTCGGCGGTTTGAATCCGGGCACGCACCTCTAACTTTTCGGAGTCATGTGCGTTTTTAAACATTAAAATATCACTTGCTTGAACGCTGAAGGAAAACATCGTAAGGAAACCTGCAAGCCTGAGAGTTCTCCATAATGTTCTCAAAGGCGTGTGAAGTCTGCCAATCCACACATGGCCTGCGTGATGGAATATGGCCAAACCCTTCTCATATTGAGAGGAGACCCGTGCTCTGTAGTGCGCCGGCAATGGGTTGATCATGACGATGATGATGACATAGCCTAACGCAGTGATGCTGTTCTTTTTATCCACTACAAGTTAGCCCTTGACGGCAATCTCATCTTATTTACTGTTAGGTACTGGGCTAACCTGTTAAGGGTATGGTAAGCCCACACTCCTAATTAGTTTCTAGGCGACATCGTGCCGGAAGGCTAAATCGCTTGACACGTCTTTGTCAGTAGGGTGATAACTAGCCACGGCCTTGGCCTTCCACGAGAACAGACTTGAGCCGGGAATCGAACCCAGGACCTCCAATTATCGACAGTCTGACTGGTTAGTCCGCTAGTATCTTAGACTGCATCAACAGTTACCGCCAGGTGAGATATCCACCAAGGGTTAAGTGGATAAAAAAAGAGTCTTACCATTTTGAAATTCTTGTTTTAACTTATGCTTTAGCTCTTTAAACAGTAGGTATGTTCGGGAAATCAAATTTAACCAAATTTTTTAGGATAACACAGGTTGCACCTTTGAATAGGATTTTATGTAGATAATAACCAAAACCAACGGGTGAGTTTACTCTCTGATGAAATCTGGATGAAAATTACAATTTTACTACTGCAGTCTGATTTGAGAAAATTGACTTGAAATTTTGACATAGATTTTGAAAACTTGAAAAACAAAGAAACCCAACAACTTTTATATGTATATTTTATTCTAGGTAGTGCTAGGTTGTCTGGTAGAGATCACTGCTTAGCGACACCTCTTTTCTGTTTGTGCGTGTGTTTCTTTGTTTATCTTATATTTTTTAGTATATAGTGTACAATAAAGTGTATTTTAATTTCATATCAAGTTTTGATCCGACCTGGGAATGAAACATTCTAGCGTACCAATGTCTTGACTTTAATTAGAAAGAGAAGCTATGAGAGCGAGAAAATAAATTCGATGCGGAAAAATGTGCGGCCAGTTAGTTAATAAATTACTATTAAAAAAATACACTTCGGTTCTACTTCTTGCTTCCTCCTTTTTGTGGTAACAAATAAAGTGTTATTTCCTTGCAAATGCCTAAAATACATTTTAAACATGCATATGCAAGAAACGCAATATAAAATGCATAGCAACAAACAGCGAACGGACTTCAAAATAGAAGCCTACATTTCAGCGTCCAACATTCAACATTATATTTCTCGTTGCATTAAATTTTCTTTTTAAGTTATTCCGCTTTATTCGCGACCAGAGTATTTTGAGCTGTGGCATAATAGGCACGGGCACTTTTTAAAAGAACTGAGTAGGTAAAGCTGGTTACTCATTATATGCTAGTAACGCTGAGTAAAATCGTTGGAGGGCACCTGCTTGTCTGATACCTATAAAATCAGATTAGGCTTATCAAATTTTATATCGTATGAACTGGCAATAAAACTGTTGAAGCTAAAAGGTGTCATAATAGTTAATAAAGATTGGGAAAGGGAATAAACAGTGAAAAGGACTTTATACAACCCAGAATACTGTGATTGTTCACCATTAAAAAAATTTGTAAAAAAAAACATCAGAACTACCTCGAGTTACTTACCGATAACGACATGTGATTTCCTTATAAACTTTTTGACAACTAAACCGCCGCTATCAAATGAAACTTATGTTATCCTTAATAATAGTGAAATATACATAGTGGAAGGTATCTTAAACACACGAAAACTGTGTTGCAATAATCATCGCCCTCCAAGAAATAAATATATTGTTTCACAAAATAAACGGAGAAACAAAAACAAAATACATGTCATACATAGGCCATATGTCACTAAAAACAAATCAACTTAAGGAATCTGTCAATACTCGTACAAACAATATATGTAGGTATGCAATTTGAATGTGTATGTGGAAGTGTATGTCAAAAAAGCTTTGCGTTATGAAAAACAGTAAAATGCAACAGTAACGGTCGCAGTTACTGCTCGCATGTGAGTGCCAAGCTTAAAATGGGATATGAAAGGTCAGGATGGCTGGTCGGGTCTGCAAAACGGGTGAAACAAAGAAGGTGGACGTATGGCATAGTAACTGAACCCCTCATTTGCGCCTCTTTAAAAATGTAAGCAGGATGACTGTGGACCCGGCGTTTTTAATATTTACCCCCGCCCTTATGACTTTTTGTTCTATGCGAGTTAAAAGCGTTTTGTCTCATTATGAAAATGCACTGTATGAATTCATAGTTTTGTTTCTGCCACGTAATAAACTGTAGCTCAAAAAAAAAATCATAGAGATTTTTTAACTTACTCCTTTTTAAATACTTGTAATGTAAATGCAGAGGTGTATTTGTTTTTTCATCTTTGCACAGTAACAGGGTAAATATTTAAAAGTTTTTTTCGGGCTACTTTATATGCCGGAAAATTAAGGTTATAATAAAAATATTTGTTCGAGTTATTCCTTGTGAAGCAGAAGTAGAATTATATCCCATAGGAGGGCATCTAGCTTTGATTTTAAGTTAATTAATGTTTTGTCATCAACCCTTACAGTGATAGAAAAAACCCGCTAATCAGCTTGAACTCCTGGAGGCTTTCATACATAGCATTGATATCATTCAGGTCGAACAAATAACACCAAAAAAACTTTTCAAGGGCATTTAAAATCTTTATTATATTTCATTTTTCTTATCTCCCTTGCTCTTAGTCTTGTGTCTCTTTCTTTTCCTCATCTCATGGAGTATGTACATGACTGTCTATTAGCTGTACAAACCCTATTGGTTGCCACAGCGTAAGCGGGCTGTTTGGCGAGCTTCGGAAAGAAGCTCTGCCAGAAGAAATTTTTTGCCCTAGGGCTCGAAGAAACTAAGGGAACGACTGCATAAGGGCGCCTCCTTTGAGGTGTGTAGCGTATGATTGTGTGGTAGATGGTACGAGTATGTTATCAGTAGTCATCTGATCGTCAGGGTCATGAAGGATACGTTTAGGTCTCCTCTTTCAGAGAGGAGCGTTTAGGTCGGGGGAGTAAAAAGAAGCCGCAACTACGATCGTGGTGTCGGATTGAAATGTTGCAATAACAACGTACCCTTTACATGTGAGAAAACAAGTTTTTTTTTTACAAAAGACAAAGGTTTCAAGAGACAAAGGTACCGAATGCTCTCTCCATCAAAAGGTTTTTTTTTCTTCACATAAAAACCCCTCACCTTATATCAGTCTCTTTAAAACCCACTTGAAGCTTCGTATGAATATTTTAGTCTTTGTTTTTCGTCTGTGCCAGCTCTCAAGCAAACATAGTCTCCTGAGATTGGTCATTTCCCGATGCGAGGTCACGAGCGGGCCTGACTTCGCACTCATCGCGAAAAACAGGGGGCGCCTCCGACCTCCCCCCACCTCCCGACCCGAGGCCTACTCCCACTTGGAATAATGAAAGTGTAGTGCACGTTATTCTGTTGAACGTATAACCTGGAAGATATTACAGTACAGATATAGAGGAACGTTCTTATTTCTATCTATTACATATACCTCGAACACGTGTGTCTGTCAAAATTTTCTAAATTTAATGACCCTTACTTCGCCCAACTGAGATACTTTAATAAAGATGTTAAGAGATAGTGCATCAAATCCGCTCTATATCATAGAGGACAAAAATTTGTCTGCTCCATTTTTTTTTATTGCACAAAAAAATCAGGTACAATAAGCGAAGTCAATGCTAAGCTTTCTCCACCTGTCATGCAGGTTAGTTGCATGGACTGATGGATTAACTCCAGGATAAACATATGCGAATATTTTGAAATCATATCTTTCAAACCGTACTCAGATAGTGAAGATTGGGGATAAATGTAGTAGTCCAGCATCCATTAATTGCGGTGTACCACAAGGTTCTATATTAGGACCTTTACTGTTTTTAATTTATATTAATAATATACACGAAATCGGTCTAAAAGGGGATATTTCTCTATACGCTGATGATACCGCCCTGATTTACTTTGGTAGGTCTGTTGACTCAATCATGAGAGAAGCTCAAAGTGATTTAAATAATCTTAATGTATGGTGTCAATGTAACCTGCTTACTATAAACACTGCTAAAACAAATTACATAATATTTTCTCCAAAAAATAAGAAAATCTGTAAATTCGAACCACTTACTATAAATAAAGACATATTAGTAAAATCAATCAGTCAGAAATATCTTGGTTTAATTATTGACAATCAACTCACATGGAAAAATCATATAGATAAGCTTCGGAAAAAACTTTCATCTTTAATGGGGAGTTTACGTGGTATTGTACATTGTTTACCAAAAAATGTAAGATACACTATTTATAACTCTCTCGTCAAACCGCATATTGATTACCTAATTGAAGTATGGGGGACAGCAGCAAAGACAAACTTAGACATCATTCAGAGAGCACAAAATAAAATTATGAAAGTTTTATTTCATTACGACTTTCTAACACCTACTAAAAAAATATATTAAGAAACAAAATTACTTAACATTAAACAAACATACATTTACAGCACTTCAATATTAATACGAAAAATACTTAATAAAGACATACATTCAAAAATAACTTTTACGAAAAAAATTCAAGTACAAAAACGGGCCTTTCGTCGAGCAAACCACCTTTTACTAACTCATAAACCCCGTACTAGCTATGGCAATAAAAATATTATATTTGAAGGAGCACTAATTTACAATAAACTTCCATCTGATATTAAAGAAATAAAATCTATGTTTATTTTCAAAAAGAAATTAAAATTTTATCTACAAAATAACATGTTACTGTAAGTCGTATCCAGTATGCATTGATCTTTGTTTTATTAAAACTGGTCGTGTGTTCTACCAATAAGTAATTATAACTTTAAAACTACCCGCATTTGGAACAACAACAATTTGGAACAATTAAATAATTTGTTATTACATTTATTAACAATTATATAGTAAGTATTATGTAAATCTAGTAAATATTAGTGTACACTCATAAATTGTTTACTCAGGTTTAGTTACCTAATTGTTTTTTTTTCTCATATAAGCGAATTTATTGTAATTCTTTTGAGAAATAAAGATCTTAAACCATAAACCATATAAACAACTCTCATACCTACTGCCAAGAAACTCTTATTAACTAAACCCTATACCGATAATTTAATGGCCCTAACCGGGAGTTAAATCAAGATTAAATTAAACCTTAGTAGATATAGTTTAGTTAGTCATCTGAGCGTCATTATTGTATATTTAAACTGTGAATGCGAATATTTTTAATCTTAAAATAAATTTTATCTGTTGGGAGGCTTCGGCCGTGGCTAGTTACCACCATAACGGCGGAGACGTGTCGCCAAGCGATTTAGCGTTCCGGCACGATGTTGTGTAGAAACCAATTAGACTGCATCATCACTACCAGGTGAGATTACCGTCAAGTCTTTGTCGGTAGGGTGGTAACTAGCCACGACCGAAGCCTCCCAAGAGACCAAACTCGAGCCGGGAATCGAATCTAGGACCTTCCATTTAATAATGCGACAGCTCACGCGCTGCGCCACGTGGGTCGTCAAAAAAATTTATTAATTAAATTTAGTTAAGTAAAAATAAACTTACTACTACTATACTTATTTACTACTATTATACTTTTTACTACTTAGTTAAAAATAAACTAATACGAAACAGCGCTAAAAATACACACAGTAAAGTGTTCGAATTTATCTTTAACAAATAACTCGATATCCCAGGCGGAACGTAATGACACAATGACAAATCGTATTGTGGAGTCGTGAATGAAATGCAAATTGCGTGTCGGGCAGATTATGGAATATTCTTTCTTTATCCGAAATACACGCTGGGAAGAAAATCCCGTAATGGTAGCGTGTATTACAAAAGGTTTGGGGCTGTAACCCCTTGACGCCCCCACCTGCCGGGGCTTGAGTGCAAGATCCCGTCAGACGAGCAGAGATGACGCTGCTTTTTTTATAATTTTTTTTCAGTTTTCTATTTTTTTTTATATCGCGGGTAGTTTTGCAGATGGATCACCTAATGGTGAATGATAACCGCCGCCATGAACATTGGTAGCACCAGAGGAGATCAACGCATTGCCAGCCGAATCCATGTACCGAATCTTTGGAATAATTCATTTATTCAATCTATATGGCTATAATTCATTCAACGTCATGTAAAACCATAAAGTAGACGTGGTATTATTTTTCCGGACATAAATAAGAAACATTTATTTATACAACTAACTTTATTGCTATACGATACGCTATATCGCTAAACTAACAGAACAAAAAGCAATTGGTGACATTGTTATAGTTAAACAAAATAACATTAACATTGTAACATGTTGTAGTTATCTGCAGACAAAATTAATATTGATAGATAGATAGATACTCTTTATTGCACACAAAATTTAAAGAAACAACAACACGAAACATTTAACACATTACTATGCAAAGGCGGTCTTATTGCTTAAGCAATGTCTTCCAGACAACCTTTTCGGAAGGAAGTAAATAATAGATGAGGGTAACGGCGCAATATATAAATATAATATATATTTATATACTTGAATGCATAATTAATTATCGTTTTTGATTTAAGATACTTGAACAATACAAAATAAAAGTTAGATGTTATAAAGTTTTGCAGCGATGTAGTAGGTACTGATGTGTTTGTGTGAGATCTGAAAGCATGATCAAGATCAAAACCTTTATCCTGGGGAATTATATGTGCTCTGCCCAAGTATAATCTATTTTTATTCCATATTTAATCAAGACTGTTCAGCCGTTCTAGCGTGACTGAGTAACGACGATACATCTTACCAAAGCTTTGCGTTTATAATTAGGACTAGTGGTATTAAGAGTAAGATGTTTTTGTCATAAAATGATACTTTGGTAATAATGAATAATAATGAATAGAAGCATTCGTTACTTTGCGGAAGTCCATGATAAACAATAAACAGCAAGTATAATTTGCTATATTCCGCCGACAACCGGGAGATTTGTATAATATAACACCACACAAAATCTTCCACTAGAACCTCTACGCACGTTTCGACCCGACACCGGATCATCCTCAGGAGATGTTGACTTCACAAGCGAGAAAAGTAAAGTTACACTTTTTACATGATCTTGAACAAAGTAAACCTGTACTGTAAAATAACTAACGCCTATTATTTCTACTTGATCTGACTTTGACCACTTGCTTCTACTCACTGTAACGTTGTTCTACAAAGTAATGCACTTTTTTTTCTTTTCTTATTACTACTATTATTGGTCTGACCACTAAATTCTACATTTATTGTAAATGCGTTCTATAAATTAAACCAATTATTCTTCCCTTACAAAACAAGAAGTCATTAAAAGGGTAAATAAATAAATTGTTTTAGTATTAAGTTGTCTAGTACAAAAGCTCTCATAACGCATTCGATGTGACGATGCCTTATTCCATCAAAAGAATACAATGGTTATGGATGGATAAGGTGCGAAGTGGGAAAAGAAGATTGCATGTTCCATGTACTACCCCCTATTTTAAGAGGTAAAGTATATAAGAGGTTTAACTACATAGAGATTCGTGGCTATATTCTAGCGTATATTTTGGGGAATATTGTAAGGAGTTGAGGATATACTTTCGTGAGTATACTTACGCCTTAGGAACTTGGCATTCCATTCCCTCCTTTAACATTCTGCCTGAGGAAAGTAAGTTAGTGTAACGAACTACTAATTGTTATTATTTTTGTGGTCAAAAATCATATATATTTTTATCCACTGCAAATTAGCTCTTTACGGCTATCTCACCTGGTAGTAAGTGATGATGCAATCTATGATGGTGGCGGGCTAACCTGTTAGGGGTATGGTATACTCACCCTCCTTATTGGTTTCTACGCGACATCGGGCCGGAACGATAAATCGCTTTGCGACACGTGTTTGTCGGTAGGTAACTAGCCACGGCCGAATCCTCCCACCAGACCAGATTCGAGCCGGGAATCGAACCCAGGACCTCTGACTTCATAATTCGACAGCGCACGCTCTGCGCCACAGAGAACGTGATCATTATATTATGTTGTTATTTTTATGATCAAAAAACATATTTTTTAGTCTGAGAGTGTGCGCACAGCTAAATCGTCATAAGTCGATTAATTTGCGCCCTTGTTTTCAGCTAAATTAGCATATCATTACAATTGCCTACAAGTGCCTTCCTACGTTTGAGCTATAAGTCCTATTATATTATATGTTGCTAATTGTTATAGAGTGGGAAGTAATATGGCAACTGTTTTTATTATAGTCTCATGTTAATTTTCCCCATTTTCGGGTTAATTTTTTGTTGCCTGCGTGGTAGTATAGCATTTTGCGATATTTCTTGCGATCGCACGTGTGTGCACGGCTAAGCAACGTTGTAGGTTCAAATGGTATGGTATTTTGTGAATGGTATGGTACTGCAATTTTTTTTTTATTAAGGTCTAATGCTAATTTTCTTCATTTTTATGGCGTATGAGTGGTTTTGTGGTATTTTGTGATATTTCTGTCGATCGCACGTGTGCGCTCGGCTAAGTCACTTTAGAGCTAGAAGTCGTATCATATTATAAGCTATCTCTTATTGTTATAGAGTGGGAAGTAATATGCAAATTTTTTTTTTTTACAATCAAATTGCCTTATTTTTGTGGTCATTTGTGTGTCGTATGAGTGGTGGTGTAGTATTTTGTGAACTCCTTGCGATCACACTGCCAAGTCACTTTGGAGCTTCAAGTCATTTTACATTTACTATATAGTACCAATTGTTATGGAGTGAGAAGTAATGTAGCAACTGTTTTTATAGTCTCATGCAATAATCCACATTTTTATTGGTTTGTTGAAGAAATTTTGAACCCTAGAAGCAACTAAGTGAACGGCTGCCTAAGGGCGCCTCCTTTGAGGCCGAACCACGGCTTAGACGACGTTTGGGATAACGGGGGGCTCAGACGGTTTTGTCGTGCCGTGCCGTGCGCACACTTGCTATTGAAATAAATATTTTATTTCGATCGCAAGTGTGCGCACGGCTAAGTCGTCATAAATCGTTTCATTTACGCCCTTGTTTGCAGCTCGATTAGCATATTACAATGGCCTACAAGTGGCTTCCTACGTTCCGAGCTCCAAGTCGTATTATGGTGAATGCTGCTAATTGTTAGGCACGGAGAGTGGGAGGTGAGCCATTGCTATAAATCGTTTCGTTTCTTACACATTACAAATACAAATTGCGTGCTATATTTGACGACTTAGTAATGCAATTAATTGTACCGTCACATAACGAAGCTGAAATAATTAAAAACAGAAATAACAAATATTATAGACTTTATTGCGAAAATGGTGCAATTTTAAATTGCGTCAACGTGATTGATTGATTGATTCTCAGAATTTCGACGATCTCCGTGGCGCAGTGCGTGCGCTGTCGAATTATAAAGTTGGAGGTCCTGGGTTCGGTTCCCGGCTCGAGTCATGTCTGGTATGAGGCTTCGGCCGTGGTTAGTTATCACGTTAGTCGCCAAGCCATTTAGCGTTCCGGCACGATGTCGCGTAGAAACTAATAAGGAGTGTGGGTTTACCATACCCCTAACAGGTTAGCCCGCTACGACCCTAGACTGCATCATCACTTACCACTAGGTGCCACTGGTGCGTTCCGTTACCAGTAATAATAATAACAATGTAGCTTATTTCAGTTTCTTGCAGTTTACAAATTAAAATTTTAATTCTAATTTATACTTCAACTTCAAAGAAGCGGTGATAGCCTAGTGGTTAGGGCGTCAGCCTCCTAATCAGAGGTCGGCGGTTCGAATCCGGGCACGCACCTCTAACTTTTCGGAGTTATGTGCGTTTTAAAAAATTAAAATATCACCTGCTTCAACGGTGAAGGAAAACATCGTGAGGAAACCTGCACGCCTGAGAGTTCTACATAATGTTCTCAAAGACGTGTGAAGTCTGCCAATCCGCACATGGCCAGTGTGGTGGACTATAGCCAAACCCTTCTCATATTCAGAGGAGACCCGTGCTCTGTAGTGAGCCGGTAATGGGTTGATCATGATTAGAAACTTCAAATACCTATAATCTTTCCAACGCGAAGTTTTAGTAACACATACCTACAAATCGTGTCAAAAACCTGAAATCGGTGAGATAAATTTGGCTAGTTTATGTTAACTTCGTGCCCACCGCACGGTTAAGAAACGGTCATACGGCAATGCTATATATGGGAGCTAATTAAATAATATAAAAGAGTGAGAGATTCTTCTTCGAGTCGAGTTGAATTAAGCAGTTAGTACATCTCACTTGGTAAATGGTTGGCTCTATAGTAGTATTATGAATCTGTGATAGCCTAGAGGACCTCCAACTTTAATCATGGAGTCCAATCCCAGACCCTCTAACTTTTGCGTTTTTAAGTAATAAAAATATCACTTGCTTTAAAAGTGAAGGAAAACATCGTGAGGAAACCTGCACGCCTGAGAGTTCTCCATAATGTTCTCAAAGGCGTGTGAAGTCAGCCAATCCGCACATGGCCAGCGCGGTGGACTATGGCCAAAGCATTTTCATATTGAGAGGAGACCCGTGCTGTTCACCATACCCCTAACAGATTAGCCCGCTACCATCTTAAACTCATGGCATCATCGCCAGATGTGATAGCCGTCAAGGACTTTACTTTTTACTGTATAAAAAAGAAATATATGGATAATTCAATGCCGTATATTATTATTAACAATCCTTTGTTGGCAGATGAAATAGGTATAATGCGAAGTACTGAGGAAACATAATTTTAAGATCTAGAAATCAAAACGAAAAGAAGCACTCAAATTCGTTAGCACGATAAATCATACCTAGATAGTTAAAGGGTTTAACGAAATAAATTAGAATTACATTCGCTATAGCTTATTACACGTTCAAACGGTTACCTCATAACTTTCGGTGTTCTAGTGTTGTTCACGTTGATTCTCACGGTGTGTGATTTATCGAATAGTGTTGTGTCGTGGGCGTCGACACCGAAGAGTCGTTACCGCAATTGGAATGTCGAATGTCGATGTCGATAAGTGGTGATACTGTTCGATTTCGTGGTTTGTTTAAGCATATTTATTGCGTACGTTTTGTCAATCGGTGGCATTTATTTCTGTAAGTGATTTATTACGTGACAACGTTCCCATTCAAGATGGACGTACCAGTGGGTTTATTTGTATTTGTTAATGACCCTTTCATTTGGACGTGACTTTAACCGCATCGTCTGTAATCTAAGATGGGTTAATTTATCGGGTTTTGAGGTTTTTTTATTTGAATAGCCCCTTTTTTGACTATACGAACGATTACGAATAAGTATACGAAACGAAATTGAATGTAGTTTTCACTTGTTTTTAAATAATTATGTTTTGAACTAAATAACTGAGTTTGTTTTGCTTTTACGGTTCCTGGTTTTATACTAAGGAATCTTCTTCAATATTTGTTTTCGATTACATTTTTACTGACTAAACATAAAAATTAATGATTCGAAGAAAAACTGCAAACTTTCATATTATGCAATTACTAATAATAACACCGGCTTCATCTCCGAATGTCCTTACTAAATTGATACGGTCATTGACCTTTGATATAACCTTGAAAAAAAAAAGATTTAAATCTTACAACCCAATATTTTTTTTTTTTTTTCCCGCTGGGAAATGCTTTTACGCATCCCCTCCGGAGGCGACGCAGGCAAGACTGCGCCGCTTCCAACGGGGTATGTGGGACTCCCCGGCGGCCAGGCTGGCGACCAGAATACCCACTAAAACCCAGCGATGCTCCTTCGCGTCGCCTGGTGGCTGGGTCACGGGAACACTGATGCACTCGACCGCGGCCCAGCCAGCGGCGTCCGCCGAGGCAGACCCTCCAACAACCCAATAATAATTTTAAACATATCTTCACAAAGTCCAACATACCAACCTTTTTTGAATTTGGTAAAGGCAATGAATATTTCTTAAAAATTTTTGTTTTTAAATCGTGATTTTTTAAATAGTTTCAATTCAGTAATTTTCTCCATATGATTAAAGATTTGAATCATTCGATTCTCCGCCATCAAAAACCTAACCTACCTAACCTAACATTTTTCATTTGATTGTATCTACCGGCTTTCATTCGTGAGAGAGGAGGACTATAGCCATTGTAAATGAACTGAGAATTATGATCATATCTTTTTTATTTAAACCCACTCTCCAAATTGGTTTCTACGCGACTCCTCGACATCGTACCGGAACGCTAAATCGCTAGGGGACGCGTTTTTATCAGCATCTAATCATAATAATAAATGCAGATAGATCAAATGCACTCATTTCGCTGTACACAAGTCCACATTGTCAGTTAACTTTGTATTCTAGGTGTATTAAATTAACTTGCTTTATCTTTTATTTAATACACAACTAGTTGCTGCAATCACAATTGGTGGTCAGTAATGAGTGCCGTTTGTCAGTCAGTTTGAACACCCTTTTTTTATACACTATAAGTTAGCCCTTGACGGCTATCTCACCTGATGGTAAGTGATGATGCAGTATAAGATGGTAGCGAGCTAACCTGTCAGGGGTATGGTAAACCCACACTCCTAATTGGTTTCGAGATCGTGCCGGAACGCTAAATCGCTTGGCGACACGTCTTTGTCGGTAGGGTGGTAACTAGCCACGGCCGAAGCCTCCCACCAGACCAGACTCGAGCCGGGAATCGAACCCAGGACCTCCAACTTTATAATGCGACAGCGCACGCACTGCGCCACGGAGGTCGTCGAAAACACACACAAACACCTCCGTGGCGCACCGCGCGCGCTATCTCATTATAAAGTCGGAGGTCCTGGGTTCGATTCCTGGCTCGAGCCTGGTCTGGTGGCTAATTACCACCCTACCGACAAAGACGTGTCGCCAAGAGACTTGGCATTCGGGCTTGATGTCGCGTACAAACCAATTAGGAGTATGGCTCTACCATACCCTTAACAAGTTAGCCCGCTACCATCGTAGACTGCATCATCATTCACACCAGCTGAGATTGCCGTGAAGGTCTTACTTGTTATGGATAAAAAAACGTAGATGATACCGGCCTAACCTATTGGTTTATCGTAGTCGTATTAAAACCCATGCCAATAATTGGTAAAGTGGCAACTAGCCACGACCGAAGCCTCAACAGAATATTATATTATAAAAAAATATCGTAGAACGAGAGCACCACTACCGGTCCACTAAAATTCCGAACTTTATATCTAAGTATAATTAATAGAATCTTTTGGTAGATAGCTTTCCAACTTTAATAGTCGTTTTCGTGATTTACTCGTATAGTAACTACAAGATTACAGTCACATTATGGATTCAATGGCGACCTCCGCACCCGAAACTTTCTAAAGAAAAGCTTGCCCAATATTAGGTAACTTGAGATGTGAAGGCGTGGAGTCGGTAAAGGGAAATGACAAATGGACAGATAAGATAACATTGTCGAACCAACAAAATAAATTCGACGTTGAATTTTCAACAACAAGTTATCGCTCCATTAAATGTATATAAATATAAATATAATTATACATATATTTTACTCTTTTACTCGAAACGGTGATAGCCTAGTGGTTAGGGCGTCAGCCTCTTAAACTGAGGTTGGCGTTTCGAATCCGGGCACGCACCTCTAACTTTTCGGAGTTATGTGCGTTTTTAAGCAATTAGAATATCACTTGCTTCATCGGTGAAGCAAAACATCGTGAGGAACCCTGCATGCCTGAGAGTTCTCCATAATTTTCTCAAAGGCGTGTGAAGTCTGCCAATCTGCACATGACCAGCGTGGTGGACTATGGCCGAACCCTACTCATATTGAGCGGAGACCCGTGCTCTGTAGTGAGCCGGTAATGGGTTGATCAAGCTTGTAACAAGGTTCTTTATGTTGCCACGTTCAAACATATTACCAGATAGTGAACAACTAAATTTTGTTGACAGCTGTAGGTATCTATTTTTTTCTTTTTTCATTGTACATGAACCGTTACATACAAAGCCTGCACGTTTATTAGCTAACGTGAAACCACCCATACGTGTATGCCTACTTTCTCGAAAAGATAAGGAAAAATCGGAAAAATCCGCGAATGGGTAGAAAGGGTGTTCCACATGTCAATTTAAGGGCGGGGCCCCTCGTCTCGCGTCTATCCCTTAAGAATAACGCGAGATAGGCGTATGTTACCGATACTGCGTGTGACTATAGTATGTTCCGTTTGATAAGAAAAATGGGGATTCCGATTGACGTATGTGAAACGGTGTCCAATGACGGGCTCAAGGAAAATACCTATCAAACAACTGGGTAGGCTTCGATTTCTATTGTAAAGATGTGATGGCTGTATATATAGGAGGAAAGTGTCAAACCCGTTTACTCCTTCCATCCTAGTTAACTGACTAAAATCTTTACCAAACAAAACAGTGTTTCGATCTTTCCTTGTGAGGTGTTAGAAATCTTACTAATATTATAAACGCGAACGATTTGTAAGTATGGATGTTTGTTACTCTTTTACTTTAAATTGTAATCTTATTTGGCCTTATTTTATGATTAAGTCTGAAATGTAAATAGTTTTAAACGCTGTTGATTACAAATAAATGAATAAAAAAAAAAACAGAATAACACATAGGCTACAATTTATAAAGATATTGTGTTAATTGTCCAAAATATGACGATAAGTGTCTTTGAGTAAGAAAACATCTACCATCTGCTTGACAATTTTAATGACATAATGTTAGTTATTTTCTACGCCACGCTAATATATTATGCTAATCGAAATACTAATCCTGCGAAGTCGCGGGCACCAGCTAGATTTAAATAAAGATCATTGTTCGAGTTTTTTATCATCATCATGATCAACCCATTACTTCCACCACGCGGGTCATTTGCGGATTGGCAGACTTCACATACCTTTGAGAACATTATGGAGAACTCTCAGGCGTGCAGGTTTCCCCACGATGGTTTTCTTCACCGATGAAGCAAGTGATATTTTAATTGCTTAAAAACGCACATAGCTTCGAAAAGTTATAGGTGCGTGCCCGGATTCGAACCGCCGACCTCTGATTAGGAGGCTGACGCCCTAACGACTAGGCTATCACCGCTTCAAGTTTCCATTTGCGGAGTTTTTTATGAATGTTTCCATTTGCGGATCGTTTGCTATTCACTCCACCCAAACAACGTTATCACTTACCATCTAGTTTATCATTTTGAAATCTTCCGCTCAATGAGATACAGTAGGACACCAGTTTGCACTCAACACCCGTGTTATCAACAGAGGTCGCCATTGTATCACGCGCGCACCAAACCGAGCTATCATCGCCCTAAGATCTTGACATGAATTAAATATTGCCACTTGTTACAAATCACATGGTTTGAACTCGACTGAATGCATGTGAAATAAGTGCGTAGCCACATACGAGTAAGTAGCATTTATGTTACCTTTATTACGCGGTGTTGTTCGTCGTTTTTATGTATTAAATCCCTTTGAACGACGTGTACGATAGAATAATACTCATTCGTGAACTCAGAATATATATTTTTAGTACAGTTCATGCATAGCTTAGTTATTTTCCAGATTCAGTGCTCTACTACAGACCAGCTAGACGTTTAAAACACTAAAATCTTTGTGTATCAAAAACCACTCATGGAAATACTCTATTCAAATTGTATGTCATGGAATTCTTTCCCAGCGTTTGTTTACTGTGACTTTAGTTCCTTAAAAAGCAAAAGTTTATTATTTTATCACAAATTACTAGCTGAAATCGTGGAGATAACCTCAATAAGTTAATTTTTTTTGTAAATAAACGATAAAGCTTAGGTGTAAATTGCTCTTACTTCATACAACTTAAAAATTATTAGCTATTTGGAGGTTATTTTAAAAATTAACGGATCTTTATTGTGGGCTTCTTCTTAGACCTGTACGCGCTTAAAATAGAAGCCTCTTAGCTTTAGTGTTAAGTTAACGAATGTAGATATCAACAACATCGCATGAATTAAAATAATTATGCTATATGAACGCGTCATAGTTGCCTGTATTAGGTCGAAATGAATAAAACAATTTCAATTTGATTTGATTTTGAGAGTTTTGGAGGCCCAACCTGGACCTTATCATTTCAATCAGACAAATCATAGTTAACCGCAATCATTCAAAGAAATATTTTTTTATAGACGTGATTCATAAAAAAATGAGATAGGTGCAAATTTTAAAAGGGATTATGTAACATCTTGTGTTAGCCAGATGAAAAAGGCAATAAAATTTACCTAGTTCTATTGCTTTTTTTATAAAGAGTTTTTCTCTACGTTATTTTAAACAATAAAAAATCATAAATATAAGAACTACCCTCTTATGATAAAAGCGCGAGGCATTGTCCTTTTGTTTAATTAATAAAATGGTTAACCAATGAACAACCTATCACAGCTATGGTTTTAGTATATCATAAGAATAACATAATTTTTTTTTATCCACTACAAGTTAGCCCTTTGACGGCAATCTCACCTGATGGTAAGTGATGATGCAGTCTAAGATGGTAGCGGGCTAACCTGTAAGGGGTATGGGAAACCCATACTCCTATCGGTTTCTACGCGACATCGTGCCGGAACGCTAATCGCTTGGCGACACGTCTTTGTCGGTAGAGTGGTAACTAGTCGCGGCCGAAGCCTCCCACCAGACCAGACTCGAGCCGGGAATCGAACCCAGGACCTCCGACTTTACAATCTGACATCGCGCGCGCTGCGTCACGGAGGTCGTCGACATATGATAGTTTAGTATGATCAAAATGTGGCATGAGCCTAAGAGAATCCTTTTATGGGCTGATCAGCTCACAGCTATCGCGTTCAATCCTAGCACTTGTAAACTTGCATTTATCTTGATATTGTCCCAGTACGTATTCGGTATTAAATTGAATGTCATTTAAACAATTTTACGCTTGTCGTCGTTGATGGAAACAGCAATTATTTGCATGTAATCTTATATCTTTAAACGCATTTGATTGACTGACAGATTTATCAACCCAGAGCGCAAGCAGCTGGACGTATCTCGCTAGAATGGTAGAATTGTTTCAAAATTATCCATAGATAGTCATCGTAGTTTGATTTGATCTAACCTATTTGATTTCAGTCAGCAATTACGCCTATTTTACACTAGGTACGCGAAATTTTTTATACGACCTCCGTGGTGCAGTGCGTGCGGTATCGCATTATAAAGTTGGAGGTCCTGGGTTCGATTCCCGGCTCGAGTCTGGTCTGGTGAGAGGCTTTGTCTGTGGCTAGTTACCACCCTACCGACAAAGACGTGTTGCCAAGCGCGAAACCAAATATCACTGTGGCTTTACCCTACCCCTAACAGGTTAGCCCGCTATCATCCTAGACTGCATCATCACTTACCACCTGGTGTGATAGCCGTCAAGGGCTAACTTGTGATGTATAAAATAAATAAAATAATACGATTGTAAGTGTCTAGTTGCTCAAGCGACTTCCTTGTAATGACTTTATGTGTACAAACTTATGGTGCCTTGTTAAAAAACTCTACGCACCACGAGATAATTATCTCTGCCTTTTTTTTCTAAATCATATAAATAAGACCTAAATATCTATAGTCATATGTTGTGAGTTACCAAACGACTTAGTCACCGGTCAAAGTACGCAATGGTTTCTCATCGATCATCATCATCATCATAATCAACCCATTACCGGCTCACTACAGAGCACGGGTCTCCTTTCAATATGACAAGGGTTTTGGCCATAGTCCACCACGCTGGCCATGTGCGGATTGGCAGACTTCACACGCCTTTGAGAACATTGTGGAGAAGTCTCAGGAGTGCAGGTTTCCTCACGATGTTTTCCTTCACCGTTGAAGCAAGTGATATTTTAGTTTTTAAAACGCACATAACTCTGAAAAGTTAGAGGTGCGTGCCCAGATTCGAACCGCCGCCTCTGATTAGGAGGCTGACGTCCTATCACAGCTTGAGAAAACACAAGACTTACTAAATGTTTTTAGCTTCTGCGTAAAATAACTCTGTAAATATATATAATCAAGCTTCGAATGTTATACTATATTATATAAATTATGTGTACCTAATGTGTGTGTTTCTTGTTGCTTTAGTACTAAAGATTCGAACCGCTGACCTCTGATTAGGAGGTTGACGCCCTAACCACTAGGCTATCACCGCTTAAACAACCGTGCTTAACATAAATTATAAAATTGTCCACATTGTTTTGTTTATTTGTGTTATTTATTTATTTCCTCTTAGTTCTAGCTTTACAGAATTATAAACCTATATAATATAAACTAATTTATTGTTCGGACTGTCTATTAGCTGTACCAACCCTATTGGTTGCCACAGCGTAACTGGGCTGTTTGGCAAGCTTCGGAAAGAAGCTCCACCAGAAGAAATTCTGCCTAGTAGTAGTAGTAGTTAAGACTGTATCTCGGAAAACAGATAATCCTTTTCCTTTTACTATGCCAAATTTTTCACGAACGGAACCGTTTGAAATAATAGGTTATGGGAGGATAAGGAAATAGTTTTGTTTTTATAAAACATGGATTTTCATACTGATATATTAACAAATACGTTGATTATACGTTCGTTTTAAAGGATGGGTTCTAATCACCATGGCAATAGGCAAAACCGGTCATATCCCCCGCCCTTTTGTAATAACGGTAATGGTGTCGCACCGGGTCAAGTTCGTCAAGTTCGTTCGTTAATGAAATAGACCAAGAGAGAAATCAATATGAAGGTACCTATACGAGTAGCACGAATATAAAAAAAATACTATTTCATGAGCTCACGGTATCATGGATTCGTATGTAATGAAAAATGTGGTATATATGAACGATTCATAGACACCTGTTATAGGTTTATATGAATAAAGCAATTTTGATTTGATTTGATCTGGTTGATTGATATATTCCCTAAAATCTCCCAACTTCTTTTATTAGGAAATTCCTAATTAGGACGGCTAGTTTACATTCTTTCTTGTACATTGAAAGAGTGTAGGGTTCAGGATAACGGCCAATACATAGCCTCATAGCTCAAAGATTACGTGGGTGAACTTATATAAATCTGAAAAAAAAAAGGTTTAAATCAAATCAGTTAGATTAACGGCATCCCACTTCTGAGCAAAAAGTTGACGCTTATAATGATTAAATGTCATTTTAATGTAGTAGTGATTATATAGAGTTGAAGATGGTTGCGGGCTAACCTTTTAGGTATATGGTAATTACATTAAACCAATACCACTAAACGGTTTCTATATATCGTACTGGAACACAAAATCGCTGGACGGCAAGTCCTTTTCAATTAGCCACAGTTTTTTGGGTGGTATAGGTGGTACCTAGTTAATGATAGAGTCTAAGATGGTAGCGGGCTAACCTGATAGGGGACATGGTAAACCCTTACTCCTAATAGGCTTCTACGCGACATCGTTCCTGAATTAATTTCGCTTAATCGCTTACGACAAATAAACTTCGTAACGAAATAAATAAGTTTATTATATTATAACTTAAAAATGAAAAGAATTAATTGAACATGGTAAACAAAGTATTTATAATCATGTCCTAAATAAGATGAACGACAAACGCTATGAATAACCGTAAAATGTAATCGATATTTTTTCCTTCAATTCGTTTTCAACTGCCATCAAATTAAAAATTTACTATAGTATATTGGTACGAAGTTATATTTTCTCCACATAGCCATTTGAAGTGTTAATTAAAAACCTACGTTTATTCGCCGAGCCGAAAGCTCTCCATAGTTATTAAAGACCATAAAACCCTAAACTATTATTAAGTTATAATTATAACGTTTCCAAGTGAATGGTAGGCTATAAACAAGAAAGTAATTTCTATTTTTTCATAGCTGAATACAAGTATTGTCGCGACTTTATTTTATAAAATCTATCAAAAAATATTTTTAGGAACAAACAAACCTTACAGTAACCAAGTACTCCATTGATTAAGACTGGTGTTGCCCTCATAAAATTTATTTATATAAATACTTTATTGAACACCACAGAAGTATTTCACAGTAAGAATTACAAACTTTAATTATTTATTAGAGATATTGAGGATACTATTACAGTAGTATAGCGTTGATGGAAGAAAAATCATGAATGAATGAATACACACCACAAGATAGGAAAAAAAAACAAAAGAGACAGGCATCATGAACAACCCATTACCGGCTCACTAGAGAGCTCGGGTCTCCTCTCAATATGAGAAGGGTTTGGCCATAGTCCACCACGCTAGCCATGTGCGGATTGGCAGACTTCACACGCCTTTGAGAACATTATGGAACTCTCAGGCGTGCAGGTTTCCTCACGATGTTTTCCTTCACCGTTGAAGCAAGTGATATTTTTTTTTTAAACGCACATAACTCCGAAATGTTAGAGGTGCGTGCCCGGATTCAAACCGCCGACCTCTGATTAGGAAGCTGACGACCTAACCACTAGGCTATCACCGCTTCAAGAGACAGGCAATAACATTTAATAAATAGTAGTTCACTTAATAATTAATCCTTTGTATTGAATAAAAACAAATATATAGCTTTAATACGCAATCGTTATGGTTTTCTATGTACCTATGGCTCTGTAAGGTACTTAGCTACATACATTAGGTATGAATGGATAAAAATCTTTTTTTATTAAATTATAGATAGGGTACCAATAGCCTATTCACTCTTGCCTTGAAGGCACATAGACTATACTTAGCTGGGACCACTGAATCTAGGAAGGCGTTCCGTGATCAGAAACGTGGAAGTAAAATGTTTCGCTCGAGATCGCAGCATATGAACCACATAAGGATGCCACTTCTCTCTACGTCTTACGGTTCCGTGGTAGAAGGGTGATGGTGGTACAAGATTATCTGTAATTGAAGTAAAGTCACCATAAATATTTTTCATCTTGCGTGGTTAGTCGCAAAGGAATCGCTGATTTCCTATTTTCTTAACTGAGTCATAAATCATCATGATCAACCCATTACCGGCTCACTACAGCACGGGTCTCCCCTCAATATGAGAAGCATTTGGCCATGTGCGGATTGGCAGACTTCACACGACTTTGAGAACATTGTGGAGAACTCTCAGGCGTGCTGGTTTCCTCACGATGTTTTCCTTCACCGTTGAAGCAAGTGATATTTTAATTTTTTTTTAAGTCAATAAATATTTCTCATTAAATATTAGGAATTGAAGTTTTTGATTTCACGCTGTACTATAAACTATGAGATTGCAAACTCACATGTGCCACATGAAGGGTTATATCTTGATGAAGGGATGAAGGGCTATACCATAAAGGGTTATACCTTGATGTACCCAAATGACCGTCCACTCAGAACTTAATTAAAAGTGCTCATTAATTAAGCCATCCAATGAAGTGGATCAACATTTTATGGGTAGGCAAAGCTATAAAAATAGTTATCGCCATATTTACCTCCTGCATTTATGCTTTGAGGACTTAATTTTTTTTTTATTATTATTTATTTATTTTACTGAATGCATTCAAGAAACAGCCTTAGCTAAAAATCAAAATCAAAAATAGCTTTATTAATATAAACATATTACAGGTATCTTCAAATCGCGCCCAGGTCTAGGAAGAAACACACAACGAACGAAGCCGGTTGTTTTTTTTTTGTTATCACCATCTCATATAATCACCATTTAAGTTCAAAGTTTTTATAAAACGAAAGCTTGTAGAAAAATCATATTACGATATTAAGGATTATATAAACGATAAAAAAGCTTGGGTGTGAATTGCTCTATCTCCATAGGTACTATAGTTTGTTATTCATTATGTGAGATGGTGATAACGAAAAAAAGAAAAACCCCGGCTAAGTTTGTTGTGGGCTTCTTCTTAGACCGGGGCGCGTTTGGAACCCTCATAGCTTTAGTTTTAAGTTTACGAATATAATTATCACCATGAAATAACTACTATGTAAATTATTGACGCGTCAAAAGTGCCTTTTTAAGGACTATTTGAATAAAGATTATTTTGAATTTGAATTTGAATTTGAATAAATAAATTATGGTACCTATGGAAACAGAGCAATTCACACCCAAGCTATTTATCGTTTATATAGCGGTGATAGCCTAGTGGTTAGGGCGTCAGCCTCCTAATCTAAGGTCGGCGGTTCGAATCCGGTCACGCACCTCTAAATTTTCGGATTTATGTGCGTTTTAAAGCAATTAAAATATCACTGCTTCAACGGTGAAGGAAAACATCGTGAGGAAACCTGCACGCCTGAGAGTTCTGCATAATGTTCTCAAAGGCGTGTGAAATCTGCCAATCCGCACATGGCCAGCGTGTTGGACTATAGCCAAACCCTTTTCATATTGAGAGGAGACCCGTGCTCTGTAGTGAGCCGGTAATGGGTTGTTCATGATGATGATGATGATGATAATGGTTAATGTCTTAGTCTTCAAATGATGCATAATTGCATCATTTGAAGACTAATGTGACCTAATGGTGACCCATTCAAATGGTAACTACTAGTTTACATAAGCATTATCTGTATCGTAAAAATCTTTAGGTAACTTCATGTCAACCAATCTCACGAACTGTCACTTGGCGCCATTTCCCACAACCTTACATGTCGATTCTTATAAAACTGCAATACAATTAGAACCTTAGCTGCGTTGATTTAAAATAGCTTTTCCAATAGTAGCTGCGTGCGGTTACGACTGTTTGGTATGTTCAAAATCATGTGTGTTACAGGAATGTATGCGAGGGAGTTACGTTAGGGGTTTAGGTGCATGAAGGCGGGTTAAGAAATGTGGCGATTTCAACGCAATTTTTTTCTATTGGTGAAGACGTTTTTATAGGTACTGCTTACGCGTATACGCGTTTTGAATAACATTTTACCAGTCTCATTTCGTTTGGATTTTGTTAGCGAAAAACTTTATATACCCAATTTATTGAATCATCATCATCATGATCAACCCATTATCGGCTCACTACAGAGCACGGGTCTCCTCTCAATATGAGAAGGGTTTGGCCATAATCCACCACGCTGGCCATGTGCCGATTGGCAGCCTTCACACGCCTTTGAGAACATTATGGAGAACTCTCAGGCGTGCAGGTTTCCTCACGACGAAGCAATTATTGAATAAATACACTATATTGTTTCAATATGGATTATTGCCCATTACTGGCACACTTCTGGATCTTCGCCAAAGCATGAGGAAGGTTTAGGTCGTAGTCCACCAACCTGGCTAAATTAGTAGACCCCGAAAGAGAGGCTGTAGTATGAACCTGTTCTATGGCCTCTTCTTGGCACATCACACTAATATCTTAAAGACGAAAGTTTGTTACACCTCCACACCGTTATTACAGAACCACTTTGGCTGAAACTTTGCATGAAGATAAATCATACCCTGGATTAAGATGCAGGCTCCTTTTTATTCCGGAAAATTCCATGACTTTTGTGGGATTTTGTGTACAGCTGAATTTCACTTGAGCTTGATACGTACGGGCAACCTATAGGTAGGTGAGAGCAATGTACGCCTTAACGCCATAACAGAGCATTATGCCATTTATCGTGTACCACATCAAATACCTTTCACGATTTGAAAACCATCGTCATTAAATCAGTGTACGTTACCTACCTACGTATTGAAATAAGAAACAGTAAACAATGTACTTCAAGTCACTCGAGTTTAACTAAAAAATGTTTTTCAAGACAAACCATTCAGCAAGATAATAATAAAGCTCTCGAAGCGATTTAATTTTCTCAATATTCTCATATTTTTCATACGCCCATCCATGGATGATATATCACGGCGAAACATTACGAATCGTCCGCGTTCTAAATTAGGACTTATTACTTAGGCAACAAGAGCAGATTTCGGTTGTAAACGGATGACAATCCCTCTGCGATTCCATACGATTTCACCAAGTAATGATTTGCTTCGTAATGAGGGAGGCGCAAATAATATTCCGAGAGGAAAAGGCATTGATGATATAAACCTCTGGGAAGGAACTCTACTAATATCTGTTTCCATAAGGCTTTATTAATATCTCCTTGACAATCTACATGGGTTTGTTGGAGATTCGTGACTTTTAAATCACAATTAATTTAAATGGCTAAGCTGTGATAGCCTAGTGGTTAGGACTTCCGCCTCCTAATCAGAGGACGAGGGTTCGAATCCGGGCACGCAACGCTAGCTAGCTACTAGCTTTTCAAAGTTATGTGCGTTTTTAAGCAATTAAAATATCACTTGGTTCAACGGTGAAGGAAAACATCGTGAGGAAACCTGCTCGCCTGAGAGTTTATAATATTCTCAAAGGCGTGTGAAGTCTGCCAATCCGCAAATGGCCAGCGTGGTTGACTATGACCAAACCCTCTCATATTGGGAGACGCTCCCCGTGCTCTATAGTGAGCCGGCAATGGGTTGATCATGATGAAATCACAATTGATTATAAATTACTTACAGCCCGGATAAAGCCTCGTCTTACTCGGAGAGAGCGTATTTAGAGCATTGGACCACAAAGTTCCAATGATCGCTTTAACGATTAAAATCACACGTTAGTGATGATAAATATGACCGACGTACTCTACGAGGCTGGGTAGCCCCACTCCATCTTGAAGCAGAAAAAAAACTAACAAACTATTTAATTCAGTACCAATAAAACGGTGCTCCAACAGATATGTTGTATGTATGGATATGTAGGAGATATCCTATGAGAGGCTGAGTCCATAAAAGCGAAACTTAAGTAATGCAAATAGGCTGGAAGTGAGATTTGACCTTCAAACCAAATGACAACACAATGTCTTGAAACTGACTTTGGTTAGTAATATCGTGGTATTTCTTAGCTTTGTGAGCGTTCAATTAGTTCTCTCATTAGCAATTAAAAGCTAAGCTTATGACATGATGATAATTGGTTGACTAATTGCAGTCTAAGATGGCAAGAAAACTGGCAAGCTTATGTTTCACTAAAACTAATTCATTAGGTAATCTTCTCTTCCTACCATTGTAAAAAAAGGTTTGTATGGATAGATGTGTTAGTCAAACGGACACAAAAAATTGAACCGATCTGGATAAAATTTGGCACAAAGATAGTACTTTTTTATATCGGTACCCGTATACGTTTCCCGTTCAGAAAACAGAATGTGTTTGAACATGTAAACGGCTTACGGAACTATCTTTTGTTAACGGGGCGAAATCTCCTAGTGGGACACTTGGCTATCTAGGGGACATTTCGGGTTATGTGGGATTTCGGTCCACTAAAATGCCCCGCTGGCCACCATCAGCATAAAAGTAAGAGGCTTCGGTATAAGATGAGAAGCTCGGAGATCTACCTAATAGGACACGGCTTACGAGTATGATCTCAGAAGAGAATTTTGACGACCTCCGTGGCGCAGTGCGTGCTCTGTCGCATTATAAAGTTGAAGGTCCTGGGTTCGATTCCCGGCTCGAGTCTGTCCTGGTGGGAGGCTTCAGCCGTGGCTAGTTACCACCCTACCGACAAAAAGGTGTCGCCAAGCGATTAAGCGTTCCGGCACGATGTCGCCTGGAAACCAATTAGGGGCGTGGGCTTACCATACTCCTCACAAGTTAGCCCGCTACCATCCTAGACAGCATCATCACTTACCACTAGGTGATATAGTAGTCAAGGGCTAACTTGTAGTGTGTAAAAAAAAGCAAGAAAACATTATATAGAACTCTCAAACAGGCAAGTTTCCTCACGATGTTTGTTTAAATTAAAACTACCATATGCTATAACTCCATAAACTCAACGACGACCAATCCTAACTTCTAGGCTAAAAGGCCACTATAATTCTTATATATCCAATTGCGTTATTACAACGTAGGCATCATTTACGTCTAATGCTCTCGTAAAGCTAGCTCTGATATTATACGAGTGGAGTCGGTAAGTAGTGAGACTGTAATGACCTCCCACACAACTAATTCTTGGAACACGAGGCCCGTGGCCCGAGTTCCCCGTAGCGGTGGCAACTTTCATCTCATTATTGCTTGAAACAGTTGCATTACATAAAAAGCTTCAAGCATTGTCGTAAAGACGGTTACATTTTTCATAAAATACTTGTCGAAATTCCTGCCACACGAGGCCCCCAGGCATGACGTAACGAGAACCAGCGTATAGAGGCTCTCGACTCGAAAGCCACTCGACCAACCCTCTCCCCTCCCGCTCTAAAACACAAAGAAGTAAGGGACGCCGATAGCGCGGCTCGCGTCATATTTTTCCCTTTACCACCCTCGTCATCTGAAGCGTTCTTTTATATAAAAGAGGTTCTCGAGAAAATAATAACAGGACTCGTCAAAGGGCACCAACTTTTGCTGTTTCGCTCTTTGATTTCCGAGTTCGGAAAGAATTCGCGAGACCACAAAGGGATTTCGCGATATTAAGCAAGGATTTAATTTCCAATTTAATACGTTGCTACCTGCCCCGATAATTGTTTGCTTGTAAAAGATTTATGGACGATAAAACGTTTTTTTTTATTTTATTTTTTTGAGAGCGGTTTCGCGGGCTTTTAAAGGCAAATTGGCTCGAGTTAAAACTCTTTACAAATTACTCGGTTACATGCGAACCTCTTTATTTTATGGCCGTTTAATCGCGAGAAATTTGTTGCTTCAGAACAATGCTCCTTTTTACGTTTATCAACAATGTATATAAATTATTAATGTTTATTGTATTGTGAAGTAAGAAAGACTTCGCGAAAGGTTAATAGGTTTATTTTTTTGGTTTATTAAATATTTTCGTTAGCCTTTTCACCTCAACTAATTGCCAATAAATTGTATTGTAAGCCGCTTTCTAATTCTTTCAAAGTATTTCAATTTAACAAGCGAACACCTTAACTCTTTTTTTTTTAATAGCGACAATGATTTTATCGTAAACATTCAAAAAGCGTATATTAAAATGCTCAACTCATTTAAAATAGCTCATTCCGTTAACTAATTAAAATAAATAGCCACTTTTCTGCAGTAACTCAAGAACTTGGCATCAACATTAAGATAGCGAGAATATCTTAAATCTTAAGAGCGGCAGGAATTTTAAGAGGCACCGGTCTAAATAACAGACACGGTATCAAGAAAAATACAAAATGAACCAACACGAGAAGCGCTTTACCGTATCCCACATAGCTCGTACGGACCATCTCCCACCGTCCCTTTAGACGGCCGGTTTTATGACGACAAATGACAAAAATACTCAACGTTTCATTGTTAAAGTTGCGAGAAGCGCAGAATTTTTGTACGCCCTCACTAAACCTGTACGTGTACGTGTGTATAAAAGGGCGAAGTTATTTGCCTTCGCTTCTCTTCCGTCCATTTCGCCTCCCCCACCCCGAGCTTCCGGTTCCCATGTTCCACCCGCCACCCTCGCGACACGTCATTGGAAACCCGACTCAATCATGTGTATGTAAAATTCAAATTCAATCGGCGGTGACCGTACTATTTTTCTTTGGATGCTGTGTCCTCGGGAAAGAATCTCAACTTTGGATGTACAGTTGCACGCCTTAAAACGCATTACGTCTGTTCAAAGTTGTTATGGCGTTTCGGTGCTGGGTCGACGCCCCTCCCCCGCGGCACGGTCTGTACGAAAAACATATTTTTCAGATAACGACAATGAGAAAGGAAAATATTCAGATGGAAATTCTCCGATACGGCGCGTCGGGAGCAGCCGCGTGGAAAATATTAGGGACCAGGCGTGTGCTGCTTAACGACATTTTCCGACATGCTTTACTTTTATTGCCGACTCACGGTATCGGATACCCGTTTGCCGTACATCATTGAATACGCATTAAAAGTATATTACGGTCTCCAATCGCCAGATAGTAACTTGTGAAAGTTTTCAGTTAGATTTAACGAATGAAGCAACAGCAGTTTCGGTTTCCTTGTTCCTGATCTGATTATTGGATATGGCATTACCGGCTCACTACAGAGCACGGGTCTCTTCTCAATATGAGAAGGTCTTGGCCACAGTCTACCACGCTGGCCTTGAGAACTTTATGGAGAACTCTAAGGCGTGCAGGTTTCCTCACGATGTTTTCCTTCACAGTTGTAGCAAGTGATATTTTAATTGTTTAAAAACGCACATAACTCCGAAAGTTAAAGGTGCGTGCCCGGATTCGAACCGCAGACCTCTGATTAGGAGGCTGACGCCCTAACCACTAGGCTATCACCGTTTCATAAATGAATTGGTATGCAATGAATGAACTTGGCTTTATCGTCATCGTCAGTAAACAAAACAAACAATAGAATATGCTAGGTCTTTATCCTGCGTCTTGCTTGATTTTGTCTACCCTTGTTTAATGCGGTTTTGTCTCCAATATCAAAGTACTTTCTAACTATGTGACCCACCCATCGCCTGTTTAGCTACCCAATTCGTTCAGGTATGACGCTAAGTTTGGACCTTCGACCGATCTCCAAGTCCACGCACGTCTAACTTTTCGGAGTTATGTGCGTTTTTAAACAATTAAAATATCACTGGCTTCAACGGTGAAGGAAAACATCGTGAGGAAACCTGCACGCCTGAGAGTTCTCCATAATGTTCTCAAAGGCGTGTGAAGTCTGCCAATCCGCACATGGCCAGCGTGGTGGACTATGGCCAAACCCTTCTCATATTGAGAGGAGACCCGTGCTCTGTAATGGATTGATCATGATGAATGACGATGACGATAAAGCCAAGTTCATTCATTGTATACCAATTCACTTCGATCTAAATATTACGAGGAATTACAGCAGAGCTGAAGTACTCCGAAAATTATTATACGGAGTACCCAGCAGGGTATTAAGTAACACGATATTAGCATCCCTCGGGCGGAAAGAGACAAGCACTTGGATTAAATGCTTAATTAGAGAGGGACAGAAATCGAGGGGGCGATCTTGTCTAAAGGACATTGGCCTCTAGGGCACGCGACCGTTGATTCGAACTCCTTTTTAATTCATTTTTATTAATTATACCGCAAGCACGTCGTCGTGATACTTTACGATGTGCATTAAAAAATATGACACAATTTTATGACCGTGCAATTATATAGATGCAGTTTTAATTTATGTCACTGTTTATAATTTATTATTCGAATGACAAACATAGGTAGGTATTTGCACGAAAATCCCGTTTAGCGCTGAATTTATTATCGTTCGTTATTATAATATTTGCTGAGCCAGATACACATTGCTAGTAATACAAACCGAGCGTAAACTAAAATAATGAAGCAATAAATACAATTAACAGAATCGTGTATTTTTATTTTTAATTCGATGTCAAGCTGTGGCTCGATTCGATCGACAGCTGAAGGGTAAAAGGCATTATAATGGCTAGGAATTTGTATATATTTTTTTATTTACCAATCAATATCGATCTATACGAGATCTATTTATGGTAAGCGTAAGCAACTAGGAAAATTTTTTGAAAATATAACACTGATAAAATCTTGTAGAATTCGCAGTACTTTAAAGGAATATTTACTAGTACTTTAAAGGAAATTGCTGTAATAGCATTACTTTATACCTCACCATATAAGATAGAAGGTAATTATATTTACCAGATAAAACTCAGGTACGAACAAAGCTTACCTCTTTGATAGATTACCTTTACAAAACCTTTCAAAACGTTTTTATTCCGGAATAGTTAAATTGATTGCAATATCTAAACTAAAAGATAAACTAACATAAATAAAAATCAATGTCTGGTTGTTTATCCTGGTTGCATTCTAAAATCATTGATCAGATTGGGATGAAACTTTGGAAATGTATTATATATCCGTATCACTTAATAGCCCCAAAAATTATATATAACTGATTTTTACGAGAGACTGCCCGCATACTTGTCAAAAGTAGTACAAAATAAATTTATAATTGAAGTTAAATATAATATTGGTAGAAATATTTAAATGGTTATACCTCTAGTATATATATTAAATATGTCTATCGCAAATACATAACATAAGGACCTAACCAATGAAGAAATAAATAAGCAAGCAAACAGAATTACTATTACATTCTTATTTAGTATAATTTTCATTAAGATAGATATCTCTCACGACATCTTACACATCAAATGATAATCACTACTGCCATTCCAGCAATTAAACGCGATGATAATTAAAAATCAACTGTTAAACAATTCTAATACGTAAGTTGTCTATCACTCAGCAATGTTGCTCATTATGATTGAATACCTGTCGTTGTTTTAATTATCTTTGCATTTTAAACTAAATTACCTATTAAACGTTTAAATTAACAACAAAGTAATTATTTTCATTAAACAATGTATCATTCATACACAACGCATTGTTATGAAAAGTAGACAGGAGGTAACCTTATATAAATGTTAATAAGAATTGATTAATTGTATTTTATCAATCACACACTAATAATTTTCATAATTAATATATATTATTGAAGAAGAAGAAAAGAAGAAGAAAAAAAGTTTATTTATTCCAGCAAAACATACATATAGGTTTACAACAGAAGTAGTATAACTAAAATTTTCTAATATAGTACACTACCATTATGCACCTGTTTTCCGAACTAGTTAAGAATCTATTTCGGAAAACAGGGCAATAATCACAATAGGGCAATAATAGGGCCGTAATCACATAATAGGAATATCTTTTTTATTTCGGCACAGACATAATACCGTGGTGTTGGACTACTAGATCTGGCTACTAGACCAACATCTGGGTGGAGATCGTATGAAAAAAAATTTTGAAACAAATTATGCCCACGCTGAAATGCAACTGCCGCTTACTCTGCGGACAGAAACCGCAAACTCCCGCACATAGAGCACCCGAACGATTTACCTTACCCAGGATTCGGGAAAATAGTACTTGTAGTCAAAAACGTGTTAACGGGTCAATTTAAATAAATATTGTTTTGAAATCTGAATGCAGTAAGTATGTGGCCTAAATTTAGGGGGCCTCGTTGATGAGCCACCGGTGGAGGATGTGCCTCGGCGGACGCAGCTGGCTGGGTTGCGGGCAAGTGCTCAAGTATTCCCGTGATCCAGACACCAGACGACGTGAGGAACTGCTAGGTTTAAGGGGTATCTGGTCGTCGCTCTGGGTGCCAGCGAGTCCCACATACCCCGCCGGAAGTGGTGCAGGTCTGCCTGTACCACTTTCGGTAGGGATGCGTAGAAGTTCATTAAAAAAAGAAACGTGTTCTAAGACGAGATATCAATGGACATCGAATGAAGAGAAAAATTAAATGAAACGCCATTATCAAACTACTTCGGTCGCGGCACATTTCTTAAACGCCCCAGCCTCTGTCTCATTACGGGCCTTTTTCTCAACTCCGACGCGCATTTTATTCCCATCTTAATAGGCTCGGTTTCTTTAATGTAAACTTGGCAATGGGGGGAAACTCGCCGAAATTGGGTCGGCCTTTGACTTAATTTTTTTATACCAAGGTCGCCTATAATCAATAGAGGGGTGCTCGAAATTTACGCCTACAGTAATTAGATATTTGGGGTATCGATTTTTGGGGTAGGTCGCGGGAAATCAATGCCAGGTATTTGACGATGCTTTCCCCGCTTAGGATAAACGTTTCGTGAGGGGAAATGACACTCTCTGCGATTTTATAAACTGGGAGCGTTGAAGTAATTAAGTGTGGTGTTTTGACTGCATTTGACTTCTCAATTATCACAAAGAGTTAGTTAGTTACTAAAAAGAGTTTATGCGCTACTTAATTTATAAAGCAGCAATAACATTCTCGAATAGTTTGTTGAACTTGTAGCCATGACCTAGGTCGGTAAGTTTAGTGCATTTCAGAAAGAAAAAATCAGTTGACTTGTTAAAAAAAAGTGCTTGAGAATTACACCGGTCGGCAACCAAGCCGGTCACACATATTAAAACCAATTTTTCTATATACTATATGATGTTCAAAATTCAAAATTATTTTTAAATGGGCTTTTAATGGATATTTATAAAAAAAAAAAACAATTTAATTATGCACTAGCCACGTTCAGTCAGAATTTTTGTAGGCTGTAACACAGTTTAAACTATATGTCCCTTAAATCGGGGCAAATATTTACATCTTATCTCGTTGGTTACGCGAAGCGAAGTTTTAATTCTCCCCCAAAGCAAATCCTGGCTACACGCTTAAATGCATCTGTATCAAATGTGCCTGCATAGCATTTTTAAGCAGTTTAATCTCCACTTCATTGGTTCAAGAAAGTACTCTTTTTTAATTCCACTGCAAGTTAGTTCTTGACAACAATCTCACCTGGTGGTGGGTGATGTTACGCTTAGGCACTGATCCTAGCAAAGATTAATTATGAAGCATCGTGTTACAGGAAATGTCATAATTTATTATTGAATGTCATGACTTATTATTGTACTGAGTCATTAATTATACCGGCTAAGTTTTGGGCTTCTTCTCAGACCGGGGCGCGTTTGGAACCCTCATAGCTTTAGTTTTAAGTTTACGATTGTAGTTATCACCATCGAATCACTACTATGTAAATTATTGACGCGTCAAAAGTGCCTTGTAAAGGACTATTTGAATAAAGATTATTTGAATTTGAATTTATATCAACCAATTTTTTTTGGTTTGTAGGAAAATAAATTTTGTACACTACAAGTTAGCCCTAGACGGCAATCTCACGTGATGGTAAGGGTTATGATGCAGTCTAAGATGGTAGCGGGCTAACCTGTCAAGTGCATGGTAAACCCAAACTTGATTGGTTTCTACGCATTCTACGCTAGATCACGCATCAACGTTAACATAATTTTCTGTCATGAAATTTCACGCTAGCGATACTGCAGCCTTCGGCTATTCCTCAAATAATGCTTAACTAAAAACACACAAGACCATTATTGACTCCACTCCATGATAATTTCGTTTATCCCTCAAGCGTGTACGGACAGCAAAAAACCGGTTGTGTGGAAAGGCAAAGGCTCTTACAATATTTGCTTCGGGCGGAATGCGGTAGCTGAGGAGAACGCAAATATATTGTAGGAATAGTCAACACTTACGCTGAGTTGACTTTCGACTTGTACCGTTCGCAAAAATCGCTTACACGACGCGACGCTGGTAAGTACTGGGATTTTTGCATTGCGTTTATGACTGATATTTTGAGTTTGGTGACGAAGAAGTTCGTGGCTATTTAGCTCAATAGCAGCCAACAACAAAAAATATAGCAACGTGACGCACAGAGAATAATTATATATCAGCTTTTGAGAGTTTACCAATGAGTCGACCCTTTGAACTTTTTTTTTTAATTTTTTCCCGCTGGGAAATGCTTTTACGCATCCCTTCCGGAAGCGATGCAGGCAAGACGCTTCCGACGGGGTATGTGGGACTCCTCGGCGGCCAGACTGGCGACCAGAATACCCACTAAAACCCAGCAATGCTCCTACGCATCACCTGGTGGCTGGGTCACAGGAACACTCGTGCACTCGACCACGGCCCAGCCAAACCCTTTGAATGGTATTTTTGAGTCTAGTAGTAAGATGTCATTTAACCATACAACCTCTCGGATTTCAATCTTTCTTTATTTATATTTATAAAATATAGTATTTGATTTTTTTTACATTCCTCTTTGTGGCAAGCTAAACAGAAAAAAAAAATATGTAGTTAAAATGCATGCATACTTTTGTGACTTAAATATTGTCAAGTAATCAAAGTAAGCAAATAAGTCAAGATATCTTGGAGATATAACCTTGACTTTTTAAAACTCAAAATATACCTGCCTTATATTGTAAACCTTCTTGAAATAATTGATACTAAAAATAAGTATGTAATATAGTAGTAGTATAATAAGTATGGAATTCAAGATTTTGGAGTTTGTATCCATCTCCCTGCTGCGCCATTTTGTTCTTTCATATTTGCTATCTCTACCGCCCGTCACCTTAATTTCTCTCTGATCGTTAGGCAAACAGTTAGATGGGCAAATTATCAATATAATACGTGCTTGAATGCGGCGTGTATTGTGATGATTCATGGTCATCACCGATTTTGCACGGTGTTAATGAGACAAAAACGCCTTTATTTCTTAATGAGACTCGGTGGCCATGGCCGGCTGCACCTGCGATTCTACATTGATCTAACATTTTGCCCGAGCTAAATCATTTTCTTTCCAGACAAAAACTCGGGATCCGTAATGATTTGACGACCTCTGTGGCAGTGCGTGCGCTGTCGCATTATAAAGTTGGATGTCCTGGGTTCGGTTCCCGGCTTGAGTCTGGTCTGGTGGGAGGCTTCAGCCGTGGCTAGTTACCACCCTACCGACAAAGATGTGTCGCCAAGCGATTTAGCGTTCCGGTACAATGTCGTGTACAAACTAATTAGGAGTATGGGTTTATCATACCCGTAACAGGTTAGCCCGCTACCATTTTAAACCGCATCATCACTTACCATCAGGTGAGATGCCGTCAAGGGCTAATGTGTGGTATATCTAACTAGTGAAGTTTGGCCGTCAGAATAGCATAACTTTGTCTTGTCTCTCGCAAGACTAAACAGCTGGGCGGCCTTCTCAATACCAGGCCACTACCTGATGTTTCGCAAGCAAGACTTCCTCTTGCAACCGATGCCCCTTTTCCCATCTTCTTTGCCCATCTATGAGTTGCAAGAGCCTGTATCCGTCTTATCTAAACACATGCCCCAGATAAGCAATTTCATTCCTTTCGATAGTCCTCCATAATTCGCGATGACAATCAACACGTGGCAAGACTTTTTCATAGGTAACCTTTTGTGCGCAGCTGATATAAATCTTAATATTAATGTAAATCATCATCATCATCATAATCAACCCATTACCGGCTCACTACAGAGCACGGGTCTCCTCTCAATATGAGAAGGGTTTGGCCATAGCCCACCACGCTGGCCATGTGCGGATTGGCAGACTTCACACGCCTTTGAGAACATTATGGAGAACTCTCAGGCGTGCAGGTTTCCTTACGATGTTTTCCTACACCGTTGAAGCAAGTGATATTTTATTTTTTCATTTTTTTTTTATTAAAACGCACATAACTCCGAAAAGTTAGAGGTGCGTGCCCGGATTCGAACCGCTGACCTCTGATTAGGAGGCTGACGCCCTAACCACTAGGCTATCACCGCTTCCATTAATGTAAATAATGACTTCTTTTTCCTACCTCGAGACAGACCATTAAAAGCCATGTATGAAACTTTCTGCCAAAAAAAAATACATTACAATGTACGTTAAGTCTAGGTCAAAAGATCCAGTTGATGCAACGTTACTTTCAAACTTACCCTTACAATATTAACTCGTATTTTCTAGTTCAGTCCAACTGGCTAGGAGAACCTCTTAAATATTTTAAACAATTCCTAGAAACCCATTTGAGCTATTGATATTCAGAACCTAATGTCAACGTGTAAGGAACACGCCTGGATTTAAATGGCAGCTTTAATGTTGATCATATCACGTATAGACGTTCAGAAATGGATGCTAATCTACATGGCTATGGTGTCACACCATAAACTATGGCATAGGTTACCATCGCGAATTCATAGCAGTTTGTACAGCCGCAAAATATCAATTCACTTGAGAACGTTATCGCACTAAAGCATCGCTACTAATAATGTCTTGCTTTATCACGGGTTTTTTTTTATACACTATACAAGTTAGCCCTTGACAGCTATCTCAACTGGTGGTAAGTGATGATACTGTCTGGGATGGTAGCGGACTAATCTGTTAGGAGTAGGTTATTAGGTTAGTAGGTTTACCAAAACGCTCCTAATTGGTTTCTACGCGACATCGTGTCGGAACGCTAGTAAATAAACACCTCTTTGTCGGTAGGGTGGTAACTAGCCACGGCCGAAGCCTCCTACCAGACCAGACTCAAGCCAGGACCTAGCGCAGGACCTCCAACTTTATAATGCGACAGTGCACGCAGAAAAAGTTGTGGGTTTTAGAGTGTCATTTTTTTGCATATTACTTATAGCTCAGAACAGCTCAGTAGGTGTCTTAAAAAAAATCAAAATCCCAAAATTCAAAGTAATATTTATTCAGGTAAACCTTTGAATCAATCATAATCTTTATTCAAATACTCTTTTAAACAGCACTTTTGACGCGTCAATAATTTAAGTGATTTGATGGTGATAACTAAATTCGTAAACTTAAAACTAAAGCTCATGAACTCAAAAACCCTCATGGTTCCAAACGCGCCCTGGTCTAAAAAGACGCCCACAAAAACCTTACCAGGTATTTTTTTTTGTTATCACCATTTCACATGCCACTTAAAATTATTTAAGATTTTTGCCTTCTCACATTGTAACAAAAAGTTAGTTCTGAAACTATACTTTTTTCCAAAAATGGTTTTGTAAATGCTGAAATAATAGCAGACGAAGAAGCTGGCAACAGCTAGTAAAATTAACAATTCCGTTCTAAAACAACAGATTCTGTTCTTACTATGTGTCGATTGTAGCTAGATGCCAATTCGTAAAGTGCGTCATACATTTTAACAATCAATATGATCGTGAATCAGTTAGAGGATAAATAATAATGATAATTATTATGCTTATGCAAACACCTTATTATATGGAATCAAATATAATTGAAATGGCTTGACAAATTTGGCAAGCTGTCCATATTGCAACTAACCCATGTAAACCTATACAGTATAAATTAATACCAACCATATATCTCATATATTGGTTTATGATCATCGAGACTAGGAACTGTATTGAATTATTTATTACGGAAAACTAACAGCTAATAAATTTTTTCAAAACCCTTTTTTATTGTTAATCTGAATTTTAGCTTTTTACAGTTTTTTTACAACGTTCACAGATAGTTTCAAAGTAAGATACGATAAGTTATTTGCTTGAGTCAATATACAATATAATTATTTTAATAAAACTGCAATATAAAAGATATAGCCTGAAAAATTAATCACAAAGTAATCACACAATATAATAAAAATTTGAAACATTCCAATCCAAGATTGATTACCTAAACTAAATTTTTATATTATATTGAATATCCATAATAACTTAGACGCCGATTTCAGACAGAATTCAAGGAAAAGTAGGAAGTTTCTAGACCTTTGAACATTTGAGACGTACCTACTATTTTGCATATATACCTGTAATCGTTACAATACTTATTTAGGAGTTGCGAGTTGGTATCTCTTCGAGAATTAAGTGGTACCTAAAATCTTATTTGTACGCGTGAATTTCAATTAACAGCCTATTTAAAAGTTACACCTACAACCTTAGACTATGAAACCAGTAAGAAGGTTATTTATGTTCATCATGATCAACCCATTACCGGCTCACTACAGAGCACGGGACTCCTCTCAATATGAGAAGGGTTTGGCCATAGTCCACCACGCTGGCCATGTGCGAATTAGCAGACTTCACACGCCTTTGAGAACATTATGGAGAACTCTCAGGCGTGCAAGTTTCCTCACGATGTTCGCCTTCACCGTTGAAGCAAGTGATATTTTAATTTTTTTTAAACGCACATAACTCCGAAATGTTAGAGGTGCGTGCGCGGATTCGAACCGCCGACCTCTGATTAGGAGGCTGACGCCGTAACCACTAGACTATAACCGCTTATTTATGTTCATAAAGTACTTTTTATATTTACCTGACGTGTAACCCAATGGTAAAGTAGGTATATTTATACACAAACGAGTTAATACCGCTAGAAATCTGTTAGGTTAGGGCATTTAAAAAAGCCGTATTATGTGACCGCAGCGCAAACAGCCACCCACGTACCGTTAATGAGCAGATCTCATTAAAGTAATCAGTATGCAAGACCTGATGACTACCAGTTTTTTTATAACTAGAGGCAGAGAGAGGTAAGTCTGAAGTGCTGGGTAATTCAAGTGTTCCGTATCTAACTGTAAGCTATATAGTAAGCTGTGATAGCCTAGTGGTTAGGACTTAGGTCGAGTCAGAGGTCGAGGGTTCGAACCCCGGTGCGCCTATAACTTTTCAGAGTTAATTAATTAAAATATCACTTGCTTCAACGGTGAAGGAAAACATCGTGAGGAAACCTGCACGCCTGAGAGTTCTCTATAATGTTCAAAGGCGTGTGAAGTCTGCCAATCCGCACACTGCCAGCTTTGCGGACTATGGCCGTACCCATCTCATATTGAGAGGAGACCCGTGCTCTGTAGTGAGCCGAGAATGGGTTGATCATGATGATGATGATGACATGATGTTGATGACACGTATTTAACAGTTAACAGTTAACCGCAGTTAACGAGCCACAGCCGAAGCCCACCAGACCAGACTCGAGTAGGGAATCGGACCTAAAACTTTATAATGTGAGAATGCACGCACAGCGTCACAGAGGTCGTCAAAACACCGCGTGTTGTATGATCACAAATACCGTGTCACGAAATTTATATCTATATACATATATATATATATATAGCTACTTAAGTGCTAACAGATCTAATAAAAATAACGGTGATCATTTTATTCGTTAGGGAATTCTAATGGACTGGGCAAATAACATGCGCAGTTTAACCTCTCTTAACGAAGCGGCATCGACGCTATCACAACTGATTGGTCGACTATTGGAGTGTTCAGCAGTTTTAGATTATTTCCCTTGTTCAAATTAGGTATACAGTAAAAATTACCCACAGTAATTATATATGCAGACGGCAATTTACCTGGTATCTCTTATTCTTTGAGTTAAGAATGTGGAATACTTTTCATTGTTTAGTTTGAGATTACTTCGCTTGTTAAAACTAGACATATACGACGTTGATAATCTATATATATAAAAATCAATTGCTGTTCGTTAGTCTCGCTAAAACTCGAGAACGGCTGAACGAATTTGTCTTATCTTGTTCTTAAAATGTTCGTGGAGGTCTAGGGAGGGTTTAAAAAGTGAGGAAAATTTGAATAATTGCCGGGAAAACTGTAAAAACAGCCCTTTTCTTTTCCCATATAAACGTTTTCTAAATAAAATGTGGAGTCAATTTGAACTTTATTGCTATTCAATTCAATTATAATCACTCGCTTTATTCATAATCAATTATAATCACTCGCTTGTCTAAGAAATGTAGGTGTGTTCCTAATTTTAAAGAGTCAATTTGCAATTTATATTTAGGCAATATTTTATCCCGGAATTTCCACGGAAACGAAAACTACGCGGGTGAAACCGCGGGTCTGAGATAGTTATAAATAATTTAAGAAAATAATTTAATAGCCTAGAGAGAGCACTGAAAAATGCTGGTTATAAAATTTTATTAATGAAACTATCAAGTAAATTATGCATAGGTTAACATAAAGCTCTTTGTTACTAGCAATAAAGGGAACTTTACAAGCTATCACTTATGTCAATGTCAACGACACCACGATACTTTATTCAATTAATAAAATGATATTTCTGCTAAGCAATATGCTTAATCATTTTTACTTTATCGCTTGGAAGATTTATTCATTTATCTGTAATCAACAGCGTTTCAAACAATATAGTTACATTTCAGACTTAATGCTAAAATAAGGCCAGATAAGGTTACAATTTACTTGAATGAAGAGACCAAACCATTGAAGCAACCTTTAATCAATATGACATATGATATTACAACTGTGTGGGTGTGTGCGCGCACGTGTGTGTGTGTGAGAGAGAGAAAGAGTGTGTGCGTGAGTGAGTGTGTGTGTGTGTGTGTGTGTGTGTGTGTGTGTGTGTGTGTGTGGTCTTAAAATACTTAAACAAGGGGAATTCTTACTTGTTAGACAATTCTGTTTTTCAATTTGTTAAAAGTATATCCTTAGCCACAGTACATATAGATACATCAGTGTATATTTGGTGGTCCTACTATAGATTATTTAGCATTCTTAGGAAACTGCCTACAGTTAATAAACATTTAATCGGCAATACGTTTAGTATTAATGGCAGTTATGATCAAACACAGAATATAATCTATGTTTTGCTTCCAATACGCATTTAAAGCATGAAACTACGCGCAACATTTACAAAGTATGTTACGTCTAATATACATGGCTTATATCCTGCAGAATATATAGATAACAGTATCACCAATTAATAATTATTAATTATGCCTGTTGAAATTAGATATAAAGCAAATATACCTAAAGAGAATAAATAATAAATTCGTAAAGAATCTTACTCTCGTAATAAATAACATTTCGAATCGTCAAATTAAAGAATAGTAGAAATACAAAATCCGCGCACTAAATTTCTATATTTGGTATAAACACACTAACAATGAGCTCACGAAAAAGTTAACCAATTAGTAAAATAAAGATGTTTCGACAATAACTAACGAAAATGTACAGAAAAAGATCATATAGGCACTTACAATGAAAACATTTAACAAGCCAACTTGCTAATATCGAAAATTAAACGATAAATATTATTGACGTCGACATACCACACCTGAAACTCACATTAGAAAGCATTTTGCACCTTATTTTATAAAATATAAGGTTCACAAGGGTTCATATTAAAATGCTGTGCCCGGTACCTGTGAGCAAAGTTTGAAAAGCAATATTCTCTTAGGCAAAGTTCACGTGTCTTGAATTTGTTTGGCGTCAAAGAAAGAATTTCTCATAAGCGAGGTTGCCTCATCTCGTTTACGGCTAGCTAAAGATAAATAACGCGACAAAGGAGACGTAATCCCATGTCATAATCAACTGCAGGGAGCCTGCTTTAGAAATTTGTACCTTTTTGCTACATTAAATGAGCAAACTTAAATACGTCATCAAAATATTGATCCAATATATGTTATTTGATAATAGTATCATTATCATCATGGTCAAGCCATGCAGCTCACTACAGAGCACGGGCCTCCTCTCAATATGAGAAGGGTTTGGCCATAGTCCACCACGCTGGCCATGTGCGCATTGGCAGACTTCACACGCCTTTGAGAACATTACGGAGAACTCTCAGGCGTGAAGATTTAAAGCTGATATAAAAGCTGTGATAGCCTAGTGGTTAGGACGTCAACCTCCTAGAGGTCGGGGGTTCGAACCCGGGTACGCACCTCTAACTTTTCGGAGTTATGTGCGTTTTTTTAAGAAATTAAAATATCACTTGCTTCAACGGTGAAGGAAAAATCGAAGATGAAGAAACCTGCATGCCTGAGAGTTGTCCATAATGTTCTCAAAGGCGTATTAAGTCTGCTAATACGCACATGGCCAGCGTGGTGGACTATGGCCACACCCTTCTCATATTGAGAGGAGACTCGCGCTCGGTAGAGAGCCAAGAATGGCTTGATCCTACTTGTTGGTTTTTCCTTCTCAGGCGTGATTGCATACATATGCATATATACTTAATGGACTAAGGATTCTCATTATATGCTTATTATCCCCGATAGATCTTAATTGAAATTTTTTTATAATTAAAATGCTAAAATGGCTTAATGGCTGGCTATTTAGATAAGTAGACAACTGTTTGTGCTCAAAATATCCACTAATTTTGCATAAAAGCGAATAGTAAATAGAATTTACTAGTTTCTCCTTTTACAATGTGATATTTTATAAAGAAAGCAGCGAAGCGAAGCCTGTCGAAGGGTACTTTTTATATAACTAGTAGATATTACGTAAAACAAAGGGTAAATGCATTTATCTCTCTTCAGTTTATATTAATTCCGATAGAGAACAATACACGCAGTCTACGGCAAAAATTTCTATTAGCTAGCACCCACTATCAAGTGCACTGAACCGAGAATAAAATGGAAAGAATCCCGATATCTCTGAGAAAGAATTCGCAATAAAGTAGACCACGCCCCCCACACGTTACTATTGGCGAGTACGTTCGGAAAAATGGGCAAAATGGGGGAAAAGGGGGAAAGAGTTAGGGGTGTGTGGATAAGAAATGTGTGTGAAAGATTCGCCTATTGGCGATATGCCTTTAAGAATACGAGTATGGATCGCTGAATACAATGTATTTTTCTTTCCATTTTAGATTTTCTCGAGTTCTCGACTAGCACGTAGAGTTAAAAATAGGTTTGCACACATAAGTATAACGCTGTGAGAATAAGTTAACATTTAATAGGCGACCTGGGTACAGAGATAATTCAAATACCTAAATACTAATGTATATTAGGATATTATAAGATATGTTGTGGCTCTCTCATAAATATATCAGCATTATTACTCGTATCATCAGGCAAGTCTCACTTCTGTGGCCCTAAGGTCACTTTACCTGAAATGTACCTTACAATTATTAAGTTTGCAGGTAAATTAAAGTTTCATAAAAGTTAATCTGTTATTTTGTAAGGAGCTGTCTTCATAATGAGACATTTCCTTACAAAACTTTCAAAGCGAGCCTGGTGCCCAGTTGTTATAGTTCTTGCAATTCACGACGGCGAGTGAGATTTACTTGTGGTAAAGACGTATCTGTATATGTGTAACAGTGTGCGTGAGATCGAAAGCGGGTATGGTTAGCATAAAAAAGTATTATATCATATTATACATTTTAGTGATACAAATATCGACACACTATACAAGGGATAATCTGTACTATAGTACAGGTTATCAACATCGCTTTTCCAATGCGTGAATTTTACCACTTTACCTACGAGTAAAAATAACATGAGTTTAACTCACACACTGAGGCTTCGGATTGGGCAGCACCAAATTCCTAACTCCAGACCAGTCTGCGGTCGTGTGCGCGGGTGTACCCGTGACCCAGCCACCAGGCGACGCGTAGGAACATCGCTGGGTTTTAGTGGGTATTCTGGTCGTCAGTATAGCCGCCGGCGAGTCCCACATACCCCGTCGGAAGCGACGCAGTCTTGTCTGCGCCGCTTCCGGAGGGGATAGGGGGAAAAAACTCCAGACCAGTAGTCATTTTAGTCTACTATTATGATTAAAACCACTATTTCCTACGTTATACGTAAGCCATTTAAGAAAACACACACAAAAAAAATAAAAAAACTACTCCACCGCCCCAAACATGAATCGTTCTATCGCAATATTGCAAAAGTTCTCAAGAACTTTTTATTAATAGCAGCCAACGTCTTTTGTTCCTCGCCAACACTCTTTATTTACACGGAATTCGTGGAAGCTGAAAGTTGAACGAGTTTATTGTGCCACTGTAAATAGTCATCGAAAAAAACTCAAATAATACTACTTAATAGCATATACTCTTCAATATACTGTCATAAGCTGTGATAGTTAAGGCCTAGTTAGTGTGTCCGCCTCGTAATCAGAGGTCGGGGGTTCGAATTTTTCTTTTCGTAGTTATGTGCGTTTATAAGCAATTAAAATATCACTTGCTTCAACGGTGATGGAAAACATCTTGCGGACAACCTGCATACTTGAGAGTTCACCATAATGTTCTCAAAGGCGTGTGAAATCTGCCAATCTGCACATGGCCAGCGTGGTGGACTATGGCCAAACCCTTCTCATATTGGGATGAGACCCTCGCTCTGTAGTGAGCCGGCAATGGGTTGATTATGATGATGATGATGACTATTCGATACATACTAATTAATAGTATGCAAAATTTCGTTTCAGACCAATCGGATAGTGGTAACTGGTTTCTAATTCAGTTGCAAGATTTAACCAATCTAACGAAGCAAATTAAACGAGCGCTTGTGAAAATTTAGCACAACTCTCAACTCTAGTCGGCATCAACTCTAAAGATCAAAGCTAGTAGTTAAAGAAACGTAAGTTATTTATTGGTATAGTTTGTCAAATCATATTCATTAGTATCCATTATAAGCCGTGACATGTAAAAAGCGCTGAGTATTTTACGATTATTAAGACTTATTTATTTTTATTTTTTTATTTATCTCCTCTTATTCTAGCTTAACAGGATAAAAACCTAATTTGCTATAGTAGCCTAATATAAAAGTATATATATATAAAAATTGCCTAAATTTAAATATTCCGGTAACATATCATCTATGGTGTCACTTTTGTGAGTTCACTCAGATTATAACTGAATAGGTTCAGCCTCTCTGCGATGAGAGATTCGAAGACGATTCATTGTTATCAAAATGATCGCAAATTTTCGATCGATATAAAGCTGTGTGGAATATTTCATATTCTTTAAAAAATACCACTCGAAAATGCGCTCTCCCAAAACCTCTTTCTCCCTCAAGGTTAAATAACACTTACTTATTACTAATAAGGTAAACATTACATAAAATAACAGAAAAAAGATTATTATATCTTTTGTGACTTAATCACAAAAGATATAATAATCTTTTTTTTGATAAATCGGTCAATTAAGAAAGTCATTAAAACTAAAGAAAATCTCCACTTGAGGATACGATCGTCACTGTGCGTAATCGATACTCAACTAGATTGTTTTTACATATGGTACTTGAATTCACTCATTGCTGATGGTAATCAATGATGAGGTCTAGGCTTGAACGCGTTTGCCTAGAATATACCCGTTCACTTTGGCCTTGATAGTACTGGACCATGGCAGGAAACATAAAAGCCTAGACGGCAATCGTGATCAGAAACGCGGATAAAAAAGGTTAAGTTGGAATTTTTTGAATGTCAACCACATAGCTAAGATATATATATATATTTTTTATTCACCACAAGTTAGCCCTTGACTGCATCTACTGATGGTAAGTAATGATGCAGTCTAAGATGGCAGCGGGCTAACCTGTTAGGGGTATGGTAAACTCATACTCTATACCTATATCTTGGGCATCTCGCTGTTCTGTGATGAAATGATGATGTCGAGTTCTGCTACAGTACTAATTGCGTGTCTTTGAATTACAACAAATCAAGCATCTATCGGCGCTCTTTTTACGTGACGCAGTCAATACAACATTTTCACTACATTAAATTAATTCAATGTAATATTTATTGCCCAGTAGCCCGGGTTCATTTGTAAGGTAGCGTGCCTCTGAAGAATAAGATATCCAATTTTACAAGCTTTCCAATTGACAGCGACAGGTCACGAGTTAAAAGCATTCGCAATAATATTATATAACCTTAATGAACTATGCAAGGACTTGATGTACTCTTGTAGATTGCATTTTATCTGTGTAATAAACAGGTGGATTACTGCAATCGTACACGCGTAGATTGTCCTGAACCATGGCCAAAGACAGAGTAATTCCAGACTCCTTTCGATTTGGAGCTGACACTACTGTTTACCTTTGGACCTTGTTCGGCTGTGGATATGCATGGGTTACGTATCGGGGCCCAAATATATTTTTATTATGAAGATAATATCTTCAAAAATTACACGCGCGTGCATAAAATTATTGCCTCAAGCAAAAGTTAGCGTAATCTTCCCTGCAGTACATGTTAGGACTGATTTTGCGTTCCACTCCGTTCGGGTACGGCAGAATACGTACTGCATTTACTGGACTAGTAATGACCGCACTGTCCGACCCCCCCGTCATCCCAAGCGTCGCAAATCCCACAGGAGGCGCCCTTAGCCAGACGTTCCCTTAGTTTCTTCGAGCCCTAGGGCTCAAAATTTCTTCTGACATAGCTTCTTTTTGAAGCTGCCCGGTTACGCTGTCGCAACCAATAGGGTTAGCAAAGCTAATAAAAGAAAAAAAAATAATGACCAACTACTGGGCAGATGCTACCCTTATTGGAAAGGGAGGGAAAAGACCTACCAACTTCCACACTTAAACGCATTGACAAATTGGTTAGTGAATAACAGTTCAAAATTCTCTTTGCAATCACTATAACCAGTCTGTTTGAACTAAACATAACGGTAAATTGCAAACGTCTGCGATCCAAAGCCTCCTCTACTTTTGAACCACTTTAACTAATCTAAACAAACATAAACAAAGTAAATCCAGCTGCCGCAAAAAACCCGCATTTGTATTCATTCTCGCTTATTTTCTCCTGCGCCTTTCCATTTTCATCTCTTTTACTCGACTAGTCTCGCGAATCTTTCGGCCTTCTATTTAATGTTCAATTTATATACGCAGCTCGATTATGTACATACATTTCATTTACTTTGCATCTTCTATTTCTTTCTGGCCTCTACATCCTCCCTTTCCGAGGATTTTCGTGCGCCAAATCCTACTTATGGCGTCTCTTGACTCGGATGAAATGGTATTTTTTCGTACGCTTCGCTGCAACGATCTTGATTGTTTCAACTGTTTTAAGCTATTATTTTCTTTTATTTTCTTTGTTATCATGATCATTTTGTGTTGCGATTGTGACAGAAATGATTACACTAACGCATTGATAAAAAAATCTACTACTCTATCTAAGTTTTTATTTTAAGTAAGTAGGTAGTTTTTTTAATATAGCGCAATGTGCTTCGAATCTAGACTATTAATCACCATTTAAAATACAATGTCATGCGAGAATCTACACGAGATTGGAAAGTTAGACCTGGCTATGCATTAGTAATTAGTTGTCACACTACTTTTATGTACTTTAGTTAACATAATACGTTTACGGATGTATGCTTCAGTTAGTTGTAATTTTTAATTAAAAAGAAGATGAGATTTATACTGACCTATGATTACCAACAATTTATGACCTTACGCAAGAAAAAATGCCACTGCATTCCGTTTTGATTGTATATTATTTATTACTTATTGAATTTTTGACGGTTTTACGACGTTTCGTATATTTTATTCATTTGTTAGAGGTGTATTTGACTAGTAGCATATAAAGATATATTTTACTTCATGGTATGCTGATCCGCACACGTTTTATGATAAATATTTTATTCTTCACCACTTTCATTCACAGACGCATCATCCACCCGCTTCATTCTAATGTAGCGGGTGGATCTAATGTTAGAACTCTATATTTAACAAACTAAAATAATAGCTCTCTAGCTTTATTACGAGTAGTACAGACATTGATTTATCACTTTATTACTTATTTATGTGGAATTGTTCATCATCATCATGATCAACCCATTGTTGGCTCACTACAGAGCACGGGTGTCCTCTCAATATGAGAAGGGTTTGGCCATAGTCCACTACGCTGGCCATGTGCGGATTGGCAGACTTCACACGCCTTTGAGAACATTATGGAGAACTCTCAGGCGTGCAGGTTTCCTCACGATGTTTTCCTTCACCGTTGATGCTAGTGATATTTTATTTTTTTTAAAACGCACATAACATTGAAAAGTTAGAGGTGCGGGCCCCGATTCGAACCGCCGACCACTGATTAGGAGGCTGACGCCCTAACCACTAGGCCATCACCGCTTCTATGGAATTGTTACTTACATTACAATAATTATTATAGCGTACATGAACGTAATGATACTGCATCAAATCGACGTAAACGGAACGTAGGTACATTCACGTGCAGCAACATTGTAAATAAAAAACAAAATGTGTTTTGTAATATGAATCCGAGAGCAGGCCGTTACACGTGTTGGCCCGAAGCCAGATATTTTACCGTATTTTTCCCGTGCTCCATGCATCGTGAATTAATAAATAAGATTTTACGATTTTGGTACAGACACTTGAATGCGTTTTCCCAGAGAATAATAAGTATTGATTGATAACGACATGTGGTCGCCGGTGAAGTCAAGAATTAAGCTGTTAACAATTATATATTGTCAATCACGTTTTCGTGTACACAAAACGACGATATAAAACACGCTGTCTTGTGGTTTTACCAGAGATGGCTGCACTGACGAAATTTCACGATACTGGCTCTTGCGATAATAACACAATCATACAATGGGACGTAAGGATGCGTCGTTGCCAATTAAAGTTTATTCGACATTCGACAATTGACATGCGTCTAGAAAGTTCGACCGATGCAAAGAATTGTTCTCTTCTCTCATAGAGAGTAACATTATAGCCACTACATCAAGTAATGTAAGTTTCAAGAAGCCGCAATGCAAAATAAATAAAATAATGACTAAAGCACACTTCGGAGAACCTTATAGTTGTGGGTAAATATAAAAGAGATTATCAAAGCACACATAAAATAAACTGAAGAACGCTTCTCAAAAGACCTTATAGTAATGGGGAAATCTTCTTCTTCTTCTTGTTCAACCCATTACCGGCTCACTACAGAGCGCGGGTCTCCTCTCAATATGAGAAGGGTCCGGCCATAGTCCACCACGCTGGCCATGTGCGGATTGGCAGACTTCACACGCCTTTGAGAACATTATGGAGAACTCTCAGGCCGTTTCACCGTTGAAGCAAGTGATATTTTAATTTGTAAAAACGCACATAACTCCGAAAAGTTGGAGGTGCGTGCCCGGATTCGAACCGCCGACCTCTGATTTGGAGGCTGACGCTCTAACCACTAGGCTATCACCGCTTCACTAGGCTATCACCGCTTAATGGGGAAATATAAAAAATATAATGTAAAAACAGAGTAACGTAAGTATTAAGAAGTATCAAAGCACACACAAAATAAACTGAAGAACACTCTTCGGAAGACCTTACAGTAATGGGGAAATATAAAAAATGTAACGTAAAAACAGAGTAAAGTAAGTATCAAGACATATCAAATCACACACAAAAGAAATTCTAGAACGCACTTCGGAAGATATTTCTTTATATTCCACGACACAACCACTCTGGGGAAATAAGCGAGAGCTAGCGGACTCGCTTGGCACAACACCGCGGCTATGCTCGATATACATTTAGAAAAAGCTTGTATTTTAAACGCTTATCGGAAAATTACCTACAATTACAACATTTATAAGTGTACAAAAAAACTCTAAATCAACTTAAACAAAAAAGTATAAAATATGGTGCTTTCATATAATAAATGAATCCTTTTCCATAGAAATTATTGCGGAGAGATACTTCCGTTAAACCTGTTAATTTGTATAAATAAACGCAGAATTTTAAAAACTAAAATAAATGGCGTCAACTAATAACTATCACGACTCATCGAATAGCTTAACATGTTGAGTAATTGACAATTTTTTCTTACTCATTTATCGTATATATTTTATTTTTATAGTCACCTTCTTTTTATTATTTATTTATTAAAAATAAAATCGTACTAACTAGTAACCACACAATTTGGTCATCTAGTGTTATAATAAAGTAACATATTTATTTTAGTAATTTTTGGGAAACTTATTTCAGCGTGAATAAATTGATTTCAAAGTGCTTAAAAATGCAAAAGTGTTTTATAATGATGGAAGTGAATAGTGAATATATCTAGATATTAATTTTAAATTGAGACACATTCTATTTATAGTTATTTAAAAGACTACCCCTCAGATACAGGCCCTGCCACTTTTATACTAAAGAAAAGTTTTTTTTTAAATATATGAATTATGAATATATTTTCGTTCGTTATATTTTTATTGTTTACGTTTTCAATTTGACCTTTAATTTTATTTATTTCGTTTAATTTAGGGTATAATTTTAAAAAAAAAAAACCAATTCTATTTGATTTAAATTAAACTAAAAGTAAGTGTAATTACTGATTGGCGATACCCATTACTTTAAGAATGATTGCATGCTATCAAATGAGTTGAATGTTTTGGAGACACACAGTTGTAAGACCAAAATATATACCACATTCTTGCAATAAAGATGTTCTGTTCTATTCTCAAGGTAAAGTCACGTACTATGTACATAGCTTATTTGGCACTTACTTCGCAGAACTATAGAATGACAAAATACTTTGAAACGCCTACTGAATAGTAATAGAAACGCTAATAAATCCGTTAGCATACATTTTTCGGAATGCGTAGGCGTAGATTTATTTAAGCTTAGAAAAAAACACCATACTTTAGTCAAGTGGACTATGAAGACTCGCAGTACTATTCTGTTAACTCGCCGACACTTTCATCGCTGGCTCAGCGCTAAAGTCCAACATGGACACTGTTCATATCATAATAAAAATAATTGTGTTAAGTAACTTCCTTAAAACCCGTATTTTGATAAGTTTACTATCAAATTGACACCAATGTGCCAATAAAGCTAGAAATACATACGACTAGAAGCTGTGATAGCCTAGTGGTTCGGGCGTCAGCCTCCTAATCAGAGGTGGGCGGTTGAATCCGGGCACACACCTGTAACTTTTCGGAGTTATGTGCGTTTTCAAACAATTAAAATATCACGTGGTGAAGGGAAACATCGTGAGGAAACCTGCACGCCTGAGAGTTCTCCATAATGTTCTCAAAGGCGTGTGAAGTCTGCCACACATGGCCAGCGTAGTGGACTATGGCCAAACCCTTCTCATATTGAGAAGAGACCCGTGCTCTGTAGTGAGCCGGTAATGGGTTGATCATGATGTAACAATAAAAGCAGTGATAACCTAACTGTCAAGACTCGGACATTTATTTCGGTGGAACCGAAAATAATTAAAATTTTGTTGGGTTTTTGTTTAAATGGGATATATTTGTTTTTGTTACCGTGAAGAAAAACAACGTGGGTAAATCTGCATGCCTTAGAGTTCTCCTTATTTTTTCAACTGCGTGTGAAGTGGACTAATCCGCACTTGGCTAGCATCTGGATTACGTCAATAAAGAACCTTTTAATTTTGAGAGACTCTCTTCTTGGCATTTTGATTGGTTTGGCATTCTCTCACTATGACCTATATAGTGAGAGAATGCCAATAAATTCCTCGTTCTCATTGTATTGCGGCGGCAAGCAGGTGAGATACTGTCAAGGGCTAACTTTTAATGCGATAAAAAAAAGTATCAAACATTTCTGTCCACTGTCCTACAGAAAATCAAGTCTTACAGAATAACGCGGTTGGTCTAATAGTGTGAAAGTCTTTATTTCGGACTCGGTCCATAGAGTGTTAGGAATACGAACGAATTTGACGACCTCCGTGGCGCAGCGTGCGCGCTGTCAGATTATAAAGTTGGAGGTCCTGGGTTCGATTCCCGGCTCGAGTCTGGTCTGGTGGGAGGCTTCAGCCGTGACTAGTTACCACCCTACCGACAAAGATGTGTCGCCAAGCGATTTAGCGTTCCGGCACGATGTCGCGTAGAAATCGATAGGAGTATGGGTTTACCATACCCCTTCCAGGTTACCCCGCTACCATCTTAGACTGCATCATCACTTACCATCAGGTGAGATTGCCGTCAAGGGCTAACTTGTAGTGGATAAAAAAAAAAAATACATCTTAACCTATGTTAGTACTTACAACTAAAATTAAGATTCTATTCAACTTAAAAATAACACCTGCTAAATCTATTTATTTTAAAAATAATGCTACTGCAATTTGCTCAGTTAGCTGGTTAGTGATCCATATAGATAGACTACTCAACTCGGTATGGTAATATCTCATTTTTATGCCCGGCTAAGGAGTTATGGCGCAGAGCTCTCGTCTGTGGGACCACGGCTTTCGTGGCGTTCACATTATGCGTGTACACTTTCACGTTTTCCCCAAGCAAATCATTCTATATGGATATGTTATCTGTACATGTGAAAGGAAAAAGTGACCGACTGGCTGACTGCAGGCCGATTCAGTAACTCTTCCAACCAGTATTTAATTGTTCATCTTCATACTTTAAACGTATTATTTGCTAAGCACCACTTGGCTCATCATTATCATGATGGTCAACCAATTGCTACTATAGATTTAATCAAATCAATAAAAAAATTGCTTTATTCATATTATCCTCTTACAGGCATCTATGAATAATAAACTTATATCACATTTCTCATTATTTCTCTTCGTGAAGTGATGGTGATAGCTACACTCGCCAACTTAAAACTAAGGCTAAGAGGGAACATATTGCGCCCAGGTCTAAAAAGAAGCCCACCACAAATATAGCCGGTTTTTTTTTCGTTATAACCATCTCACATAATCAAAAATAAATTATAGTACCTATGGAGATAGAGCAATTATCACCCAAGCTTTTCTATCGTTTATATAATCCTTAATATCATAATAAGATTTTTCTATAGGCTTTGGTTTTATAAAAAATTTTGAAACAGCAAGGGTCTCCTCTCAATATGAGAAGAGTTAATAATGTAAATGACCATCTGTAATGGTAAATTGCATCTATAAATGGTTGTAGATGCAATTAATATATGAGAAAAATGAAAAAATGGCACACACACACACACACACACACACACTCACACACTTTTGTAATATTGTTAATATCTTGTTAAATTGTTTAATCTCTTCAAACTTTCAAACCTACTGTTGTAATTAATAGTTTAAGAATGGCATTTAAGTTAATTGTTCAGGATTGTATTCCTATTTGTCCTTACTAGCGTTAAGTCTAAAATTATATTGTATGCAACGCTGTTGATTACATATCATAAAATAAAATAAAATGACTCAAGGAGACTAGATACTAGTCCCGAACTTTGTTTTGACGTAAACGTACGAATAAATCATAAAGATATCGCGAATATACAAACCAAACAGAACTGTACCACGATAAAGATAATATAAGACGAACATTAATTGAGTGGAGGTGGCAATGGCGGACGTTGATTTGCCATAGTATTACGACACGCAAATGATTTAGCATTAAGGCGTCGTTATAATAAAACTTGCATAGCATTAGCAACTCAATAAACAATAATGAGACTGTTAATATTTATACACTACAGGTAAGCCCTTGACGGCTATCTCACCTAGTGGTAAGTGAAGATACTTTCTGGGATGGTAGCGGGCTAACTTGTTAGTAGTATTGTACACCCACGCTCCTAATCGATTTCTACGCGACATCGTGCCAGATCGCTAAATCGCTTGGCGACACGTTTTTGTCGCTAGGGTGGTCGGCCACGGCCGAAGCGTCCCACCAGACCAGACTCGAGCCGGGAATCAAACCCAAGACCTCCAACTTTATAATAAGACAGCGCACTCACTGGGCCACAAATGTCGTCGTCAAAAATGTTGTATTCACACTCAAAATGTTTACGAGTAAATGGTCAAATCTTTATCACCTTTATACTTGCGAGAACGCTTTCAGATGTCCTTTAACGAATCTAACAATATGTAGGTTCTTTTAGACTCTGCTTGAAGCTTCCCATAATCATCATGACTAAGTTTGTCTAAAGGTTGTCTGGAGGAGATCGCTTTTAGCGATAAGACCGCCTTTGCGCATTATGTTTGTTTTCTTATTTTTGTTTTATTTATTTTGAATCCAAGTTTGTAATGTGCAATAAAGAGTTTATCTATCTATCTAAGTCATATTTCATCTCTAGTGGTTCAACGTCATACTATACTTACTAATTGTGTATTTACCCATAACAACAGTCATATTAAATCTAGCATTTAGATTCACGAAATCTCACGTTTAATTAACGTTTGTTAGTTAAGCGGACCGAATAACTTCATTTCACCTGTTGCGGGAATGAATCTGTAAAGTTATTTTGGGCAAATCCTTTGGCCGACTGCGGTTAGAGAAAGGTTCTAATATACATCAAAATAGCTTTGCCTCAAATTCTATTTCGTCAAAACTATGTATTTTAACTGACTTTATTGGTTGCGAAATTTACATACTTTTTAAGATGTTCACTCTATTTGGAAATTTCTAGCTTTATTGTCATGTCGGCTGAAAAGTTTGCTGGTTTTAGATGCCTCTTTAGCTGCATCAAACATTCAGGCGACTTCCTCTTTGGTACCATCACCAGTACCGACCTGGGCAAGAGACGCAATTTTGAAAGCCTAGCAAGGAACTATATTTTTATGCGTTTTGGTGTTGAGACTATAGAGACATGGGGGGGGGGGGAGCACGGGTTTCCTCTCAATATGAGAAGGGTTTGGCCATAATCCACCACGCTGGCCATGTGCGGATTGGCAGACTTCACACGCCTTTGAAAACATTATGAAGAACCCTGAGGCTTGCAGATTTCCTCACGATGTTTTCCTTCACCGTTGAAGCAAGTGATATTTTAAAAACGCACATTACTTCGAAAAGTTAGAGGTGCGTGCCCGGATTCACACCGCCGACCTCTGACGCCCTAACCACTAGGATATCACCGCTTTGCATTGATAATATTTTATTTAGGTATTGAAGGTGTGTCAAAGCGCAGACGTCAATTCCTCCGAGCCAAGGTAAAGGAAAACTTTTATATTTTCTATTGCATCGATCACATTATCGCCGAGGGCTGCAAATATTAGTATTTCGCGACGTTAGTGGCTGAGCGAAGGGTATTTCAAACAATTTCTTCCAATACGGCGGCAGATTTTATTTTCTCTCGCTTCGTCTGAATTCTATTTGCGCAGACGTCCTGTTGGTTCGCCAGCGATTATTGGTTTAGTGGGAAATTACAGAGAACTTCTATTTTATGTAGTTTACGTTTATTCGTCCGCAACGACTACGGTGATAAGAAATTAAATATTGCTTCGGATTCCAAGATTTCTTGGCCAATTCGCGGGCAGATAATTTTTTACTTATATATTACGGAGGTGGTCAGGTAAAATGACTAATCCATTAATAGAAGTACTTACAAATAGATCAACACGAAACCATAGGGATTTAAGAATATTCAGAGAGTATAAGTCAAGCCCTGGGCTAGTAAATAAAATTGAAAAATCGTAGACAGACGTCGCTGTCACATCATAAAGTTAGAGGTCCCGGGTTCGATTCCCGGCTCGAGTCTGGTCCGGTAGGAGGCTTCGACCGTGCCTAGTTACCACCCTACCGACAATGACGTGTCGCCAAGCGATTTAGTTTTCCGGCACGATGTCGTGTAGAAACCAATTAGGAGTTATGGGTTTACCGTACCTCTAACAGGTTAGCCTGCTACCATCTTAGACTGCATCATCACTCACCTTCAGATGAGATTGTCGTCAAGGGTTAATTCAAAGTGGATAAAAAAAAAATATGTATTGTTATTTATGTGTTGTGCTTCAACGGTGACAACATCGTGAGGAAACCTGCACGCCTGAGAGTTCTCCATAATGTTCGCAAAGACGTGTGAAGTCTGCCAATCCGCACATGGCCAGCGTGGTGGACTATGGCCAAAACCTTCTCATATTGAGAGGAGACCCGTGCTCTGTAGTGAGCCGGTAATGGGTTGTTCATGATGATGATTTATGTGTTATAATCATATGCAAATATATATCTAACGTTAAATATGAAAATGTAAGCGAACGATATCGCAATGAACTGCTAGTGATTCGTAACAATAAATCAGGAAAATTGACAAAAGATTCAGAGGTAGGAAATTACGATAAGTATTTTTCCTATCACGATGGAAAAGTTTAAAATGAACCCAAAGAGATGGAATATTAATATGAGCGAAACGCAAAAATTGTTCGCCGGATGTATTGATTTTGGTACGAACTCTCGCAGCAAAAAATATGCTTACATCACACAGTCTTTGTCTCCTATTATGGAGAATATGAAATGCTTATTTGTATGGAGATAACGACTTTATCTGTGAGTTATATTGTTAGCATTACTTTTATAAATGAATACAGACATTCATATGGGTGTCTATATCCATATATAAACAATAAACAGCAAGTATAATTTGCTATATTCCGCCGACAACCGGGAGATTAGTATAGTATAACACCACACAAAATCTTCCACTAGAACTAACTAGATTAGTATAGTATAACACCACACAAAATCTTCTACGCACGTTTCGACCCGACACCGGATCATCCCCAGGAGATGCCGACTTCACAGGCGCGAAAAGCAAAGTTTTTGCTTTTCGCGCTTGTGGAGTATTTTGTGTGGTGTTATACTATACTAATCTCCCGGTTGTCGGCGGAATATAGCAAATTATACTTGCTGTTTATTGTTTATCATGGACTTCCGCAAAGTAACGCCTGCTTCTATTCATTATATCCATATATTTCTATACATCTTGGTTATATTAGTTTGGTTTAATTCATTTTCTGTTATTGTTTTATTTTTAGATACCTTAGTATAACTAGGATAAGTTAATTTACATTACCTTTAATTGCAAGCGGTGTTTGTCTGTAAGTGGCTAAGCATTTTTGTGCTGTACCTCAGTGCTAAACTGAATCTTGTAAAAATGTTTTGGCTGTTGGCGAACCAAATAAAAAAATAATATAGATATATATATATATATATATATGTCGGCGCGAAGAAGTTATTAACTTTATTCAGCGGCGCCAAGAACCTCAAGAATTCAATAACTACCCACATTTTAACTATTGATGATTTTGCTAACACAATTTAGACAGTAACAATCAATTTTGTACAAGCATGCTTTGTGCTACAAATACGGGCGGTCGATGCCTTTCGAGGCATTCTCGATCGAGACGTCAGACTGTTCGGACCTCTTAGTTATTGTCGCAATAATAGTGTAAACCCGCAAGTTGGGGTTTTAATTACTATGAGCGAAAGTAAACAAAATCGTGACGTCAGCAATGCTGACGTCACGATTCTGTTTACTGTATTTTTGTTCACAAAAAACAACTCGGACGTCCTTGAATCGTCATATATATAAGACGATCTTATTAAAAAAAAATTTAATCTCAAATAGTTTATGTATATGTCTTCTTCTTTCTCTTACCCTTATCCCACATTATGTGGGGTCGGCACAACACGTCTTTCTTCCATTCACTTCTCTCAGCCGTCACCTCACTACCCACACCTTTTAACCGCATATCCACTTTTACACAATCCATCCATCTCTTGTTTGGTCTTCATCTACTCTTTTGCCCTTGCACATTCATATATAACATTATTTTGGTGGCATCATAATATATATAATATAACCACCTATGGAAAAATCGCTCTAACTAATTTAATCTTAATTAGAATTCCCTTACTGATTTAGCTAAAAATCAGTTATTTTTCTTAAATCTTACATAACTTACAATTTAAAGCTTCTTAGGGTATGAACTTCATGGTATCCTTTTATCGAGGCCGGTTTCATTATAGTTCTTCAATTGATTTCAGGTGTGCGTCGATAGATCCGTCATTTTATCCTCTTATGTATACAGATTATTATAAGAAGTAAGTATTTACTGTACTACACTACACTACTGTTATAATTTTTTTTTTATATATTCTACAAGTTGGCCCTTGACAGCTATATCACCTGGTGGTAAGTGATGATGCAGTCTAGGATGGTAGCGGGCTAACCTGTTAGGGGTAAGGTAAGCCCACACTCCTAATTGGTTTCTACGCGACATCGTGCCGGAACGCTAAATCCCTTAGCGACACGCTACTGTATTGTACTGTGTCGCTCACTATATTGTAATGATCAAGGCTTGTAGTCAAATATATGAAAATAAAAGATCCGTAATGAAAAATCGCACTCCATACTCCATTAGCCAATATCTATCCACAGCGCAACGAAAAGGACGGAAAAATAAGTGCGAGGGAGATAGCAAAACATAATCCACTTATACATCACGGTCGGGTTGTTCTCATACATTTTTACTGGAGAATTTTCGGGAATACCCTTAATGCATATTTAGCCCAGGGTCTAAAGCTATTTGCTATGGTAGGTATCGGGTATTGAAATGAAATTTTCCGCCGTGTGGATTTTAGGGATAACGAAGGTCCTACACTTTTGGGTAGGCAAGAATTTGACCCTTCCCGAGTTTGCGGATTATTGTTTCGAGTACCTTTTTTTTTATTGACTCTGACCCGGATTTTATGCGGATTTGCATCTCTCTATGGCCTCTGTAGGGGTTGCTATGATTCCATCGTAGCGTTTATGAAATTATGCTTTTATTATTACCACCCATCAAATGCACGACCTCCGTGACGCAGTGCGTGCGCTGTCGCATTATAAAGTTGGAGGTCCTTGGTTCGATTCCCGGCTCGAGTCTGGTCTGGTGGGAGGCTTCGGCCGTGGCTAGTTACCACCCTGCCGACAAAGACGTGTCGCCAAACGATTTTAGCGTTCCGGCACGCTGTCGCGTAGAAACCAATTAGGAGCGTGGGATTACCATACTCCTAACCGCTACCATCCTAGACTGCATCATCACTTAAATATAATAAGAAAAAAAAAACAAGACTGTCTACACCGGTCATGTAACTGGTGACGGAGTCAATAAATACGGGTCTTTGGAACTCCAAAGACCTTAAATGGACGTCAATCGATTCACGACATGATGATGATGATGATGATATTTTTCATATGTGGACTACATATGAAAATAATATATTAAATAGTGATTCGTCGTGGCTTTACTTGCAATTTTTGACAGATTGTATTCGATCCCATACAAGCTTTTGTGGGTTATTCTACACAACATATACCAGACCCTACGCGTCACATTACCCGCCCGTGCTATGATTTTGTTCAACTCTCGTTTTCGTGATATATTGGACTGTCCAATGTAAAATAATGTATACAATCTCATCCTATATAATTACAATTTAAAAGATTTGAAAACGCGTTAAAACAAAAACATACAGTAACTATATTACAATATAAATATATATTGACCTGAACTTGACTTTAGTTTATATCATCTGATTGCAGGACTTCCTGCCTTGCAAAATCCGCTATTACAAGTACGAGCTAACTCGTAGCCTAAAAACTCCTTACTAATTTTCCGATTCATTTCCTTTCGCAGGCACTTAGAGAAAGTCTGTAAAAATAACGCCAAAATGAGTACGCATGCGTGAGTAATGCATTTTTTCGGGACAAGAAGCATATAGCTATATGTTAGTCCAGTGTATAATCTGTCTGAATTCCTAATTTCAGTCAAAAGGGTTCGGTAGCAAAGTTTCGCGTTTATAATATTAGTAAGGACCATATCATGAAAGAAAATTTGATGAACACCACGTATTTTCTCGTGGTCGCAATTCTGTATTCGAATTGATGAAGTATTTAGATGTATGGTTAACTTTAAGGTTGCATGCTGTGGTCATTTCTAGAAAGTCACTATCTCGTGTTTGTTCTTCTTAAATATTTTTTGTTGTTTTTGTATAGATTGTGACTAGTTTAATGATCCAATAAAAAAAAATTAAAAAAAATAATAATAATAATAAAGTACTTTGTCGAACATAGTCCCGGGAAAATGCTATTGTTATAAACTACAAGTACGTCTAAAATCAAAACTTACAAAAAATAAGGACAAATTTGTACGCAGTGTTGTACGTGTGTCTGTGTTTAAATAGACTTCCGTAAAGGTATCTAAGTAAATCTAATATTAGAACACGTAGGATTTCCCCACCACTTAAAAAAAATTAGAAGATATAACCAATTCCCTCGTGCAAGCTGTCAAGTTTCAAATCTGACAACTATTTCATGGTTCATTTAAAATGACAGATATCTACTAACATACTTACAGCAATGCATATATATATGTCGACTTTTCATTTACTATAATATTTAAATCATCGAGCACACTAGTGACGTCAATTTTTAAAATTTATTGACGCCTTACATTGCTTTTTTTCGACTACAAGTTAGCTCTTGACGGCAATCTCACCTGGTAGTGATGGACTCTAAGATGGTAGCGGGCTAACTGGTTAAGGGTATGGTAGATCCGTACTCCTAATTGGTTTCTACGCGATATTGTGCCGGAACGCTTAAAAGCTTACCGACACGTTAGTTACAAATCAAATTTAAAGAAATTGCCTAATTAAGTCTACATTAAAATGCTTAAAAACATACCTGAAACGCGTCAAGTAGATTGAGGTTTGATATAAAACCAGGCACCGTTTCCCCAGGACATATCTCCATCACTTCACATCGAGTATTTCGAGAGGAAGGTGAAAGAAAACATTCACCACCTCGCAACTGTCGCAACATGACGTCACAGTTCTTTATCAAACACAATCTCCGCCTTTGATTTCTCGAAAACACTCCAACGGCCCGCGAGGAGCGAGCAAGGCGTTTCTAAAGAGAAACACTTCTCATTTTAATTACTGAGATCTTTAGTTACTCAGTATCTTTAATTAAAGCTCAGAGCTTAAGCCGGCAGTGTGCCCGCAACAGCACCCCAGTCAGCACTGGTGGGCTAAATGAGAAAGATTTCTCCTATTTCTTCCCATTCGAGAGAGAATATAAAACTCTTTTTCGCCTTTTTTTACTTCCAACTTCGTCTTAATATGCCACCCGCTCGGACCTTGGTGTGAAGAGCTAGAAAGCTACTAGAACTGGGCGCAAGAAATGGCGATGGATGGCGATTAAAAAAAAACATTAATTTACACGTATAATTTTTTCATCATTTTATTTTTAAAATAACAATAACTATATTGTAATAATATTTTTACATAGTGAACTTATGGAAAAATATGAGATAATTGTTTTTTAAGTCGACTTTAATATACTAAAATAACCAATTTTGTCAACTACAATTCATCATTATCAACCCATTGGATTGGATTGGCAGACTTCACACGCCTTTTGAGAACATTATGGAGAACTCTCAGGCGTGCAGGTTTCCTCACGATGCTTTCCTTCACCGTTGAAGAATGAGATATTTTAATCGTTTTTAAAAACACACATAACTCCGAAAAGTGAGAGGTGCATTCGAACCGCCGACCTCTGATTAGGAGGCTGACGCCCTAACCACTAGGCTATCACCGCTTCAACCAATTTTAGATTACGTAAGACGAACTATTACGTACCTCCGTAGCACAGAGGGTGAGCTGTTGTATAAAGTGGGACGTCCAACAAACGACCAACCTGTCAACAGTTACTGCCAAAGTCAACAAGTGATTTAGCGTACGTATCTCTCTAATAAGTTCACATCCTAAGCACTATTACACACAAAAAAACTTTTTGTAGTTTCGCATCGTTAAAAGAGTTACGAGATTTAAGTTAAAAGTCGATGTCAATAATTGGAGACTAGTTAATAAAATAAAATAATTAATAACTATGTAGGTATGTAGGTATGGTAAACCCGTACTCCTAATCGGAATCCACGATGTCCTGTAATTCTACAGGACATCGTGGGCTAAATCGAATCGAACCCAAGACCTCCAACTTTATAATGCCACAGCGCAAGCACAGAGGTCGTCAAAAAACTAGTTCTCGAGCTTGTGTTTACGTTTTTTTTTTTATCGCAACCCAATACCAGTGTTTGACAAATCGTACAAGCTGGAATTTAAGTCTGCTATTACAATCTTTCTTATCAATGGTCGATCAATGACATTACAGTACTAACGAAAAACAAATAAAACGAAATACGTTTATTAAAACACTACACCAAAGAGGTCGGTGGGTGGTAACAAGCCACGGCCGAAGCCTCCCATCAGACCAGACTCGAGCCTGGAATCAAACCCAGGACCAACTTTATAATGCGACGGTGCACGCACTGCGCTACGGAGTAAAACTATATATATATATATATATATAGTTTGACAAATAAAATACGTATGCTAGTGTTTTAGGGGTGTAAAAGAACGCTCGAAATATCGCGCACTCGATGGTATGCAGTTCTTCTAGTTGCGTAGGTCTCTAGCGCAGGGTGGTTTCGTTAATCGCGACCGCCCCCGGTCTTCGTTAGTCTAGAATTAATTCGTTGATAAGACGCCGCGCCTCCCGGCACCGCCGTCTCGGGAGCGCAGGGTTGCCAGCAGGGAAAATCTCGGGAAATTTATACCCTACTATCATATTTTTTGACGACCTCCGTAGCGCAGTGCGTGTACGGCCGCATTATTAAGTTGGAGGTCCTGGGTACGATTCCCAGCTCGAGTCTGGTCTAGTGGGAGGCTTCAGCCGTGGCTAGTTACCACCCTACCGACAAAGATGTGCCACCAAGCGATTTAGCGCACCGACACGATGTCGCGTAGAAACCAATTAGGAGCGTGGGTTTACCATACTCCTAACTGTTTACCTAACCTAACCTAACAGGTTAGCCCACTACCATCCTAGACAGCATCATCACTTACCACCAAATGAGATAGCTATCAAGGGCTAACTTGTAATAAAAAAAAATTATCATCATCATCATGATCACCCCAATTCCGGCTCACTACAGAGCACGGGTCTCCTCTCAATACGAGAAGGGTTTGGCCATAGTCTACCACGCTGGCCATGTGCGTATTGGCAGACTTCAGACGCCTTTAAGAACATTATGAAGAACTTTCAGGCATGCAGGTTTCCTCACGATGTTTCCTTTTAACGTTGAAGCAAGTGATATTTTAATTGCTTAAAAACGTAACTCCGAAAAGTTTCAGTTCCGATCCCTGATTAGGAGGCTGACGCCCTAACCACTAGGCTATCACAGCTTCAAAATGGTATAGTCAAACACAAATAATAAGAATCAATTAAAATTTCTGCACTCTGCATATTTACGCAGTAAAATTATTTGAGGCAATAGTGTTTTGTAGGTTTTATTTGTATTACAATGCCTTGCTACAAAAATATAACCGTTAAAATATAACTTTCTCTATGATTGTCGAAACTAGCTGGAAGCAGTTGACCAACTTTTAGTAATTCTCCAAAAGCAACGTCTCTTGTAGGGTAAATGTTGTGAACCCTGGCACTGTAATCTTAGATGAGCATGAAATGAATTTTGTGACGTTAATTTTGACACCTCTTTATACAAGAACTGTTAAATTAAAATTGTGTAACGATTAATTAGAATGTATTTTATTTATTTATTTATATTTAAACAACTTTATTGCAAAATTAATTAATTGAACAAAAGAAAAGTGGAAAGAAAAAATACATAACATAAAAGAAAAATGCGACCTTATCTAGCGATCTCTTAAAGATATACAAAGGCGAGAATCACGTCTCGGGCGCCTCCCTCAACTTCTCCCACCAACGAATGTATATCCGATTTCACTCATTCTTTTTTTTTTAGAACGGAGATACTTTAGTGTTTATCCTGTAATAATTATTTCAAGTAATTCGGGTTAGTAATCTATTGCTTCGTGATTGAAAGACAAACAAACACACTTACTCAAAGCAGACGAAGTCGCGGGCGTCAGCTAGTTTAGCATAGTCAGTAGTAATGGACAAAGTAACGGCTTTATTTACCTATATCACAAATCAAATAATATAAAAACACACTTTAGTCAAAATCAAATAAACCATAAAATCAATGCAGTTGAAAAATAGAATATTTTTCCAACAACTTACATTATGAAGAAAACATGTTAGTTTTTCAACTGAACAATTGGTACATCCCTGAAATCCAAGAACAAATTAAAAAGACGACCACAGGATAGCCCCCGGGATGGGGGGAAATTATCTCCCCACTGACCCTCTTTAATGAACATTGCACTCTGTCGCCGTCTCTTTTTCACCTATCCATTAACGACTCGAGGGGTGCCGTCGTCCTTTTCTGCTTTGAATATTTGCTGTGATACCTCATTTTTGTTAAAATTGCACTTCCAATACAAATGTGATATAACTTTCCAAGACGATTCAGCTACAAACTTTTTCTTTGCCGTTACACTGTTTAGAGTTCTCGTGGGCATCATAAGGTGATGCTGCTCCCTCTACTGGCAGAAGGCTTGATACTTGACATCGGTTCTCCGCATTCGTGGCCTTTTTTTTCTATCCACTACAAGTTAGCCCTTGATGGCAATCTCACCTGGTGGTAAGTGATGATGCAGTCTAACATAGTAGCGGGCTTACCTGTTATGGGTATGGTAAACCCATACTACTATTTGGTTTCTACGCGACATTGTGCCGGAAAGCTAAAACGTTTTGTCGTTGTCGATAGGGTGGTAACTAGCCACAACAGAGGCCTCCCACAAGAGCAAACTCGGGCTGGGAATCGAACCCAGGACCTCTTTATATTCAGACAGCGCGCGCGCTGCGCCACGGAGGTCGTCAGGTCACCTTCCGAAAGTTCTTGTGCCTCATCTTGCCTGCTCCACAAGTTGAACTATAGGAGACGTGTCAAAGAAATCTAACTATCTGAGATAACATGAATTGCGAAAGATGTTTATTGACCCAGAGTTCCTGCAGTATAAAGACATTAGTACAAAAGCCAGTCCAAAAGACCTCAAACATTCGTATGTTTGAGGTCTTTTGGACTTTAGAAAAAAATTACAATCAATCAGTCAATCATAAACTACATTCAAATAATCCTTTAAAAAGTGATTGATTGAATTGATGCGTTTAATAACTTACACAGTAGTGAGTTGATGATGATAACTACACTCGTCAACTTTAAACTAACTGATAAAATGAAAAAAAATGAAAAGTATTTATTTGCAAAAAAAAAACTTTACAAACTGTTGTATTTATTTAGATCTTGCACATTTTTCTCGCTAGTGGCATGTCAACTGTTGAAACGTATCTGAGCTTGATCATTATACCCCGAAAGCACTTTACTTCTTTACTGCTCCATCTATTTATTCGCCATGAAATCCGGCGGGGTCACCAGTTCACGCGGGTCGCGAGGAATATGTCATGGCATGTCTTATCCGGCCCTAGAGGGCGCTGCGTGATTGATGGAACCTACTAACGGAATATGTACTGTGAACTGCAAAACTATTTTTTATATATTATATTATGTGATGTAATATATATAATAAATATCAGTAGATAGGTCACCTGATTTTAAGTGATTACAATTACCCATGTAATTAGCACCAGAGGAAACGCCGATGCATTGCCGGTTTAACCAAACCTCCTAGTTGGCTTACTCGGCATCATAGAACGTTAAATCGCTTGGTGGCATCTCTTTACCAGGTGAGCTGTGGAGCACGCCGCTCCGATCCAATTTTCCACTTTTTAATGCTCCACGGAGATCGACCTAAATACGTAAATTCGGCTGAAACCATCCTCCTAGTTGGGTTCGACTCGGCATACAGGACTCGCTTAGCGGTAAATTTTTGCCAATAGTAGAAGGTAGGGTTTATGGTTAGTTTTTGATTAGTACAAATACCAAATAACTATATAACACTCTTCCAACCACATCTTTGCCACAGATAATATGGTATATATTACTTTAAAAAAAAATCTAAACAAAAAACCGTGTTTGTACTGTTAAGAACGCCTTAAATTATTGCATAAATGCAGATGTCAGTAAGGTATTTAAAAAACAATATTTGTATTGATTATTTATTTTTTGTATTACTTTCATACAAAGATTCTTTTGATGAATTTCGATGTACTATAATACATCGTCAACTCAGAGAGAGGTCAAGAGAGTTACGAAGAGTTTTTCTACCAAAAGTATGGTTTTTTCAAAACATATATATTTAAAGCTTTTGGGCATTGCAATACACTTCGAAGCAGCCCCGCTCTCCCAAAGATACATTCGGTTCCGTCTGGCATAGTTCAAATATTATCGTCAAGCATTGGCCACCATTGATGTTTACAACATACATAGTTAAAAGAGCCTGTTTAAATATTCAACCAAGTTCTGTAAACTTCATTCCCGACCGCACTAAGTTTTTTTTCATTATATAGTTATTTCATATGTCAAAATGTATAATTTACTATCAATTTTGAAGACAACTGTACCAACTCAGTACAGTAGATATATCAATGAACCCTGAGTTCAATCCGTGACTCGACCAGTATTGTGCAACCGACATAGTAAGTCATTTTCTTCCCAAACCCAATTCGTTCCTAACATAGATTTAATAGATAAGTACACACTTCCGTTTGTAAACAATGCTTAATATCGTCAAGTACACATGGGTTCGATTCCTGGCTCGAGTCTGGTCTGGTGGGCAGCTTCGGCCGTGACTAGTTACCACCCTACCAACAAAGACGTGTCGCCAAGCAATTTTGCGTTCCGGCTCGATGTCGCGTAGAAACCGATAGGAGTATGGATTTACCATACCCCTTACAGGTTAGCCCGCTACCATCTTAGACTGCATCATCCCTTACCATCAGGTGAGATTGCCGTCAAGGGCTAACTTGTAGTGGATAAAAAAAAAAACATAACCAAGAATTGATTGAACCAGGATTGAAAAGAAATTCTGTTTCTCTTTATTTCCTAAACCTGAGATTGCCTGTATGTATTAGTATGTAGTTATCAGAATGCAGGTTTTTGCTTATATATTACGCCACCTACTTTCTTCTACTTTCTCTTTTCCTAAGCCTAAGGTTGCCTGGCAGAGATGGCTACTAAGCGATAAGGCCGCCTTTTATATCCTGTTTTTCTTATTATTTATATGTGGTATATAAATAAAGAATAAATAGATTGCCTGGCAGGGATCGTTACTATGCGATAAGGCCTTTTGTATTCTGCTTCTTCTTGTTTCTGTTTTTCTTATTATTTTCTTTAATTTTGTGGTGTACAAATATTTATTAATAATAACTTAGATATTGAAAAGGTGTATGAACTCTCTAATTTGGACTTGGTCAGCGCGGTAGAACTACTGCGTAAACCCTTCTCATGACGAAAACGTGGGCCAGTAGAGGATTGATATAAACGATGCTGATAATAAATCCTAGCTTATATTACAAGTGCTAATGTAAGTTTTCTTGTTTTAAGAAGATGATGCTCTTCCGTACAACCGTATGGATAACCGCCTCCTAATTCTGAAGCATCAGTTCAAGTAATGAAGACATTGGTTTACCACTAGCCGTAGCAAGAGCGCGTCATACAAAAACAAGGCGAGAATTTGTCACCAACTAACTATACATTCCTACATATCGGTATATCGCTGTATAACAACCCGTCTAATACACTAGACATCTTGCCGTTATATATTATCTATAGCGACTCGCAGTGGTTTGTAATTCATTCGGATTATACGGCTCGAGTGTTAGAATCGGTGACTTTCGTCTAGCCTTGTCACACACTGGGTGAAAGGAGTGCACTCGTCGCTATTTGTGCACTACTTTTCCGTCCCATTTTTTGAGCGTTAATGAGCGATCTACGGCTAGTGGTAAATCAATGAATGATGATTATAACGTTGTTCAAAATAGAAGTCTAAATAACTAGGAAAACCACGAAAAACACGGTTAGAATCGAACTGTACAGAACGTTCAACAAAATAAACAGACATAGGTACTCACAAAGGCACATAAAAACCGATCCCACTACATACATTTTAATCTAGAAAGCAACTTACGAGACGCGTTCACAATTAATGCCACAACAATATTTTATTGCAGACTTTGTAGCATTTTTATTTTAATTAATAAAATAACAAATTGCCCGACCATAATATATTATATCGCCCAAAGAGACTAGCGTGCTCGCGTGATCTGTGCTGTCTACGTAATTATATAAAATTAATAACACAGCATTTTTATAAATGTCGTACGATGTGATACTGAACGCATATCAATCGGCACGCATCGCACGTATCGCAAATGTTGTTTCCACTGGTTATTGTTGACATCAATAAAGTTTTCTGGACGGGAAACCCGAGGGGTGGACTACTACACACTACCCACTCAACATACAACGCGAAAGATACCCTATTTGAAACAAATACATAACATAAATATACAACAAAACAAGATCATGTCATAAGTATAATAAAACCTATAACATGATCTTGCCAGCCACGTGTGTTTCGGAATTGACTATCGAGCATCATACATAAGCGATGAATTCACAGTAACCAACTATGATTTAGGCTTATGGGTTAGTATTCCCTTACCCCTAACAAACAGGTTAGCCCGCCACGATTTAAGACCATCTTATCATCATAAGTTAGATGCATTCTACCATCCAGCAACATCACCTACCACCAGGTTAGATGCATTCTACGGCTTACTTGTAGTGGAATTAAAATTACCAAAATAAACAATCGCCACATCCTTCTTACGTTTACAAATTTCCGCAAAGCTTTCGTTGCATACGTACCACGTCTGCTGTTTCATATGCGATCAGCCTAAGATAAATAGATATAACCCTTATTAATGGAATCGCCTTCGCCGAGATGGCTAACTTTAAATCGAAACCTGTATCTCTATTACAGTTTCATTAATAATTAACATCAGGGGCATAATTGAAACGTTCTATTACATAGTACATGAGCATATTATCAAGACATTGTTGTGGAAATATCTGCGAGATCCTTGGACTTAGCAACAAGAGTATTAGGTTTTCTATTCCAAGCTCATCCGAGAACAAACGTAGAAGGAAGTTAAGCTGGCCATACTTAAGGAAGAATTTGGTAAAATACAAAATTAAAGAGATAAATTTGCGGAAATTGCCTACCATACCAAAAACCAAAAATATGTATGGTAAAAGACATTATAAATATATGCTAGTTTTCTTTAGCTACTATTTTTTAGAATTCTTTATTCTAAGAATATTAGAATATAAAATTATTAATTTAATTACTATCCTATTCCATGAAGAAAATTAAAGAATCATTTTGTACAGTGCTGATATTTTTTATTTTTGTTTCCAGTTCCTTCAATGATATAATATTGTACGAACATGTCAACTGCATATCGATCATGTCTGTGGCGCTCTGTCTTCGGGTTATAAATTGGAAAGTCCTGGGATCGATTACCGGTCTGGTCTGCTGGGAGACCAGAAGACTGATCGACTTATATCTTTATGTCTGTGTGGAAGGTTATACATAGGTTTTTCTTTATTTTATCACATTAATTTAGCGACTACCAAAACTAGGAACAAAACGTAAAATATATTACTAACTAAAACAGTTAAATGCTCTTACACTAAGTCCCAATGCATTCACTGCGTATTTTATATTATTATTTTTCTCATAATTTACTATCGGTGAAAATTGAATGATTGCGTTACCATTAAAAATGTGCGTACGAGAAATTAATACAGCAGTTTGTAACGTAATTACATCGTAATCTTTGTCAGATGGGCACTTGAACGCCTCTAGGCATGATCACTTTTTGCTATTGATTATATGTTATAGTCCGTTGAACTTTCACATATAGATTTTATCCGTTATCCAATTTCATAGGCAAGTGATGTGTGACTCCTTACTGTAGTTCATTTGCGTTGAGAAAATCTTTGTCGGATATGCGATTCCGTCAAAATAAAATGAAGAATTGTTCCTTAAAGTATTTACAATTTAATTATTTTATTATAGTTTTACTTAGTATAAACAATACAGTAATTATTATACAATCATCATCATCATCATGAACAACCCATAACCGGCTCACTACAGAGCACGGGTCTCCTCTCAATATGAGATGGGCTTGGCCATAGTCCACCACGCTGGCCATGTGCGGATTGGCAGTCTTCACACGCCTTTGGGAACATTACGGTGAACTCTCAGGTGTGCAGGTTTCCTCACGATGTTTTCCTTCACCGTTGAAGCAAGTGATATTTTAATTTTTTTTTTTTAAACGCACATAACTCCGAAAAGTAAGAGGTGCGTGTCCGGGTTCGAACCCCCGACCTCGGATTAGGAGGCTGACGCCCTAGACCACTAGGCTATCACCGCTTATATTATTATACAATAGATACATATATATATATATATATATATATATATAGAAATAAATATATATAAAATAAATATATATAAATTATTAAAGTGCATTTCGTTATTGGAGGAATACGATCTCTATTAACCATTCTTTCATTGTTAAGACTTAACTTAAGCACCTAAGTATCGGTATCGTTCATGGTAATTATGTGAATTTCATTAAAATTTGTCTCTAAATTCTGTGAACTACCATATATGTATAGATAGAAGTTTTTGTCATCAGTAAAATCAAAGTTTAAATAAAGTAAATCAAATCAGATCATCTCTCGTCTGTAGTTTTTAGAAATCATATGAATTGAATTTTTCGGAACCACACGTAATATATTATGTAAATACAATATGTACCCACATTCCAGCAAATAAAGTTATTCTATTCCTATAATTTACGGTTTTTGCAATAAATTATCGAAATATTAATTTTATGTTCGTGGGAAAATTCCTTTCATTAAAAGGTGTAGTCAGATTTTCGTTTTTTAAATTATTATTTTATAAAACAAAGCATAACATTGAATCAATTTAAAAAAAAAATTGTTTAAAACAAATATCTATAATCGTTTAAAACGCTCGAGGTGCTGCAAAGCCTAAAATCTAGATAATACGAGGCAGTAAGGTTTGCATTAAAAATTTAACAGTGATCAATTTATTATGGGGGAGTGAAGCGATGCTGCAATGTGCGCGCGAAGACCTCCACGAAGGGCGATGGACCAGCACAGGGGCGGACTTTTATTTCATTAAAACTAAGAAGAAATAATGAAATATACCGTATATTTTAAAACAATACTACAGCAGTCATAGAATTCCCTTTTTTTAATTAATTGCTTCAAAAATGTTACTCATAAAATACTGCACTACAAATGAGTTTTATTACGAAAAACTCGAAAATTACTTTTAAAAAAATACAAAATTAGTAGTTATTTGGTTTTTAAAACCATGTATTAAATTAAGTCATGACTATAGTAAAATTATTTGATGTACTTTTACCAATAAAAACAACAGATTAGAAAAACCTGCGGATAATATTGGAACTATACTTTATTTGAAATATACTTTACAAAGGCATCATACTAATTTCTCATTGTATCGGAATCAATAACTCACTCCATATCCGATAATACCTATAATAAAACTCAAATTTTTGTATTTTTATGAAGCACATGTGCATAAATATAAATATGATAACTATGTATTCTTTGTAAGGCTATATCTTAACTGTTAAATCATTGATTAACACTGGCCGTAGATCGATCATTAACGCTCAAAAAATGGGACGGAAAAGTAGTGCACAAATAGTGACGCGTGCACTCCTTTCCCCCAGTGTGTGACGAGGCCAGACGAAAGTCACCGATTCTAACACTAGAGCCGTATAATCCGAATGAATTACAAAGCACTACGCGCCGCTATTATATATAACGCCCAGATGTCTAGTGTATTAGACGGGTTGTAATACATCGATATACTGATATGTAGGAATGTATAGTTAGTTGGTAACAAATTCTCGCCTTGTATTTGTATGAGACGCTCTATCTACGGCTAGTGATAAATCAATGTGTAAAATGTTATCACGATACTACAGACATTATTAAGCAGTTTTTGATCATGATGACTTCCGACTGTGGTCTTGGGGTTAAGTTCTGAGTTAAGGAAAAGTTAAAAGGAGACCGAGTTATGTGCCCGACATAATACTTTCATTCAAAAGTTCATAAAAATATTGATATTTTCAAGAAAAAAATGGACTGTAACGCACTGAACATTAGAAGTAAAAGTAAACTTGTACGTTTCAAACCCTCATAGCTTTAGTTTTAAGTTTACGAATGTAGTTATCACCGTCAAATCACTACTATGTAAATTATTAACGCGTCAAAAGTGCCTTTTAAAAGACTATTTGAAAGAGATTGTTTTAATTTGGATTTACTAAATTTGAGTAGGCTGGATCGGGAATTGCAGGCAAAATCGAATTTCATTCTTGCTATATTTATTTTTTTAATCAGTTATAAAGGTATATAATTTGTTTGAACTAAAATAAAACATGATTTTGAAACAACAGTGTTGCAACGGCCCTGTGCCAGTGATTCTTATCGCGGCGCAAAATCAAAAAAGAGCGTCCGCGAAAATAATTTGCAAAGGCATTATAATAATTTATAGCTTCATCGGAATCGATTACCCGCGCCACATCCGTAAATATTAAAATTTCATATTAAAATCACCACATCACGAGCTCACGTACCGCCGGCTGATTCTTAAGAGTTAATTTACGACAAAATAATTGAGAGACACCAGTAAATTACCCCACTTATGCCAACATCGGTTGTTAAATTACGGAATAAAAGGAACAAAATTTGTTATTGGGATTTGTGATCTCACGAAATTACAGGAGTAGCCCTTATTATGGCTACGTGCAATCAGACGTTGTGTTTTTTATACACTACAAGTTAGCCCTTGACGGCTATCTAAACTGGTGGTAAGTGATTATATGTCTAGGATGGTAGCGGGCTAACCTGTTAGGAGTATGGTAAACCCACGCTCCTAATTGGTTGACATCGTGCCGGAACGAATCGCATAGCGACGGTCTCTGTCGGTAGGGTGGTACTAGCCTGGGTCGAAGCCTCCCACCAGACCAGACTCGAGCTGGGAATCGATCCCAGGACCTCCAACTTTTTTTTTATGCGACAGCGCACGCACTGCGCCACAGAGGTTGACAAACTTTTTTTTACTGATTTGTTTTAAATAATTGTGTTGTTTGAACTAGTTGCATTAATAAACTTTCCTATTCTGTGCAAAGGAGGGAAGACATAGAAAAAGCTGGGGAAGGCCAGAGAGGCGATTACAACCGTACCGTAAGAGAATTCTTTATGTATGCTTATAGGTTTATATTTTGATTAAGATATACATTATTATTTAAGGGCGTGCTTATATAATAATATAATAAATAATAAGTGGATAGATAATAAAATTAACCGGTGATAGCCTAGTGGTTAGGGCGTCAGCCTCCTAATCAGAGGTCGGCCGTTCGAATCTGGGCACGCATCTCTAACTTTTCGGAGTTATGTGCGTTTAAAAAAAAATTAAAATATCACTTGCTTCAACGGTGAAGGAAAACATCGTGAGGAAACCTGCACGCCTGAGAGTTCTCCATAATGTTCTCAAAGGCGTTTCAAATCTGCCAATCCGCACATGGCCAGCGTGGTGGACTATGGCCAAACTCTTCTCATATTGAGAGGAGACCCGTGCTCTGTAGTGAGCCGGTAATGGGTTGATCATGATGATGATGATAATGATGGATAGATAATTCCGTAATTGCGTAATCTTGAACTATAGTAACTATGACATAATTGGAAGTATAATAAATGCTTTGTTTTTAATATTCTGAATAAGTTTGCCGTCGATTGAATCTTACCTTGTGGCAAAAGATTTGTGTGTTATATAAAAGCTATTCACAACAAATTTGCCGTCGCCTGAAATCTTACCTGGTGGCAATAGATGTATGTGTTATATGAAAGCTGTTCTCTTAGTGGGTTTCCTATATCGGTTTCTGCGTTGTAAGGTACCGAAACGATTCGCTTCGCGGCGTTCTTTTGTCGGTTCCTAGGGTGATTGGTAACCAGACGAAACCGAATCCTCCAAACAGACGAAAAATAACGAAGTTGTAGTTGCAAACAGTTCAAAGTTTCTTAAGTTATTATTTACAGCATATTATGCTAACATAGACCTTATCTCTTATTATGGAAGATATGGTTCTAGCATAGAATCCTCACGCACGTTGGTGCAAGATTAAATCCACTATATAATCACAAAACCACTCTATAATCACCGTTGAAGCAAGTGATATTTTAAACAATTAAAATATCACTTGCTTCGACGGTGAAGGAAAACATCGTGAGGAAACCTGCACGCCTGAGAGTTCTCCATAATGTTCTCAAAGGCGTGTGAAGTCTGCCAATCCGCACATGGCCAGCGTGGTGGACTATGGCCAAACCCTTCTCATATCCGTGCTCTGTAGTGAGCCGGTAATGGGTTGATCATGATGGTAATCACAAAACCGAATTTGTTATTTGCAGTGTGATAATTCAATATTTTACATATTTTTGCCTAACCGAGTTATCTAATCCGTAAAAAATATCTAATAATGTACCTAGTATTGAAAATAACTCACAAAAGACTCTAAAGAACTAATTTCGCATTATGAAGTTGGATGTCCTGGGTTCGAGTCTGGTCTGGTGCGAGGCTTAGGCCGTGGCTACTTATCATCCTACCGACAAAGACGTGTGAGCAATTCAGCGTTTCAGCAGGATATCGCTTAGATACAAATTAGAAGTGTCTGTTTATCACAACCCCAACAAGTTGACCACTACCCTCTTAGCATCATCACTTACCTTGGTTTAAGATTAGATTCAAGGGCTAACTTTTAGTGTATAAAATCATTTGTGTCATGATTTCCAAATGTTTTTTTATTGTCTTTTAATCTACATATATATAATAACTTAATCATTTATTTATTAATGAAAATATATAATTGAAGTACGAGATTTGAATTAAATGATTTTGGTTTACTTTTGACTATTTTAATTAAAAGTATTTTAATTGACTGTATTCTTAAAATACCGGAATAGAATGAAGCAAAACCCTTTATAAATTAGTTAATCGTTAATCGTTTTTAGTTAATTCTTGTTTAGTTTTGGGACAAAAATATTGTCTCCAAGGTTCTGGTTGTTCAAAGGTGTCTAAAATCCTATAGCTAAACAAGAATACCGAACTCTAATAACTGATTTATGTAATGAACGTCTCAAATACCTTGAATCATGACATTTCCTGTAACACGATGCCTCATAATTAATCTTTGCTAGGATCAGTGCACAAGTGCATCGTTATAGAAATCGTTAAATTACATGTGTCCCGAATATATCTCGAAGACAATGTTGCGTAGCTTCACACATGCGACAGGCCTGAAAATCCGACTAAAGAATTTAAATTTTCTATGGATCCTCCACGTCAGGGGGGGGGGGGGGGTTCTGTCCGTTACTGTCCGCCCCCCCCCCCCCCCGGTATCCCAAACGTCGCCTAAGCCGAGGTTCGGCACGGGAGGCGTCCTTAGGCAGACATTCCCTTAGTTTCTTCGAGCCCTAGGGCTCAAAATTCCTTCTTCGAGCTTCTTTCCGGAGCTCGTCAAACAGCCCGGTTACGCTGTCGTAACCAATAGGGTTAGCAGAGCTAATAAAAGAAAGTAGCTAGTCTAACTATAGTAAACTTTTTTTTTACCGTAAAAATTAGCCCTTGATGACAATCTCACCTGATCGTAAGTTATTATGCAGTCTAAGATGGTAGCTGGCTAACCTGTTAAGGGTATGGCAAACCCGTACTCCTAATTAGTTTCTAAGCGACATCATGTCGGAACGCTAAATCGCTATAATAATATGAATAAGATTGTAGATTTAAGTATAACGTGTTAAAATTTGCCTATATTAAAAAAAAAGCACTTCTTGTCGTCATATGGGTAATTCAATTAGATTCTTATTCTTTTTAATATAAGTTTTTATAGTTTTATTTGTTTTCATAACATATAGTATGTTATTGTATGCGTTCTTTTTCTCCAAGTAGTTCCTAAGCATGTTGTGGCAACCTCTAAGTGGGTCTGCAGAATTGTTATTTATTATATATCTCTATACCTCTTCTTATGTATTTTTATAGGTTTTAGTGTAGCCTATTGGTTGCCCTTAATTAATTAAATAAATAAAATCGCTTGGAGACACGTCTTTGTCGGTAGGATGGCAACTAGCCATGGCCAAAGCCTTCCACCAGACCAGACTCTACCTAGACCTATTAAATAAAAACTAAACTACTAAGAAAACTTTCATGAAACGCAAGTTTAGCTTTGCTTGTTAAAACTATAACATTGTTGGACAAAAGAACTTGCTAAGTAGTCCAATAGCAACCCAATATTGTGTTGTTTTAAGATGAAGAAATTAATATTTGATATATAGGATTACTACGGGGCGAAGGCGTGTCTTCGTCGGTAATTTGGGTAGACGTGGGTAGTTTCGGGCAAAGAGACCAGATACCCTTGGTAGAACAGAATTGCAATTATAAGTATGGTAATTTATAAGGAGCAGACTATGAGCTCCACCAAGTACGACTATGCACTACCGCGACTAGACCAGCGATCCGAACCGACCGAATGTAATGAATGCAATGCGCCGTCCTGCGCCGGTGAGTCTTTCCTGCATACGCCACTTAGTTTTGCGTAAAGAGAGGGGGCGATGCCACTCTCTTGTCTATCGTTCATGATCCTAAAACTAGATGGCGCTGCTCTCCGACTGTCGTCATATTTATTTAAGCCTTAAGACAATATTGTCGTTATACTGCACTTGTCTATGGATGCTTCGTTAAAATCAAACAAAGTAAGCTAATGAAGTAATTATAATAATTAACGCAGCCATCAACTTTAATTGCCCATTCTGAAACATCGGTTTATTTCGAAATACGAGTGAAAGAGGACACGCCCTTTTGTTCCTGTTAAAGATAACTTTCAAGATGGCGTAGTGAAGTGTATATGATCTTCATCATCATCATGATCAACCCATTGCCGGCTCACAACTGAGCACAGGTCTCCTCTCAATATGAGAATGGCTTGGCCATAGTCCACCACGATGGATTGGCAGACTTCACACGCCTTTAAGAACATTATGGAGAACTCTCAGGCATGCAGGTTTCCTCACGATGTTTTCTTTCACCGTTGAAGCAAGAGATATTTTAATTGCTTAAAAACGCACATAACTCCGAAGAGTAAGAGGGGCGTTCCCGGGTTCATACCCCCGACCTCTGATTAAGTGGCTGACGTCCTAACCACTAGGCTATCACAGCTTCGTAATATGATCTTCACTATCGTCAAAATGGTTGAGTCAGTCGCTAACATCAATGAATGCATGGTATGATGAAGAAAATTTGTTTTAATTAAAATCCGTTTATACGTAACTCGATACTGTATTTTAAGTAAAATAGGCAAATGTATAAGTAATAGTAAAAATATTTGTTCAATCTATAGGAACTAAAATTAATGAGTTGCTCTATTGTAAAAATAGGAACCAGTAAAATGAAAGAATGCTTTGGAGGTACTGGGTTCGATTTCCGGTCTGGTCTGGTGGGAGGCTTCGGCCGAGGCTAGTTACCACCCTACCGACAAAGACGTGTCGGTAGGGTGGTATCGGGACGTATGTGAACGTGTTTAATCAAGGTTAAATAAATTTATAATTACTGTATTAATTTATTTCACTTGGCATTTCGTTTACAGTTTCCATCATCATTAAATGTTATATAATGGTTACAAAATAAATAACATCCACATAATATAGATAACCACATGGGTAGAACCAGGGTAAGACCCAAACAACGAGCGGTTGAGGCTTCAGATTGAGGAACCTTCTCACCATACGCGCCGTATCAAGTAATACAACCTTCTGTACCCGTCCCTTAGTCCAACTGTAGAGCGAAAGGTTTTGTAATTTTTTTTTTTTATTAAATTAAATTAAATTCTCGAAACTTTTCGTAATTTCGAAACGACTATCAGTACAATAGGTAATGAATCGACATACCACATTGCATTAATCTCAAAAGCGAGATCCAAGCATCATTATTAATATTCGTATCATCACCATCATCATGATCAACCCATTACCAGCTCACTACAGAGCATGGGTCTCCTCCCAATATGAGAAGGGTATGGCCATAGTCCACCACGCTGGCCATGTGCGGATTAGCAGACTTTACACGCCATTGAGAACATTATGGAGAACTCTCTGGCGTGCAGGTTTCCACACGATGTTTATCTTCACCGTTGAAGCAAGTGATATTTTAATTGCTTAAAATATTTATATATAAACACAACACAATACAATATTCGTATATAAACACTTTAATAAAATATAAAATTCATCGTAATTGGATGTCAAGTTAAGGCGTGAGAGCGTAACAAAAAACCACACATGCTTTTGTAATTCTCAGTGTATAACTTCATTTATTTTCTAGGAATGGAAAGTCTCTAGACAAATGACGTTTGCAAAAGACACACCATAATACAGTTATTATTTACTCATACAAATTCATTACGTTTATGAGTGTGTTGAAGTTATCAGCTATTATTATATTTATTTCTTCTTTACTATAAGTTAGTCAGAGATATTTTATAACGCAATATAACTATGTTTTTTTCCCATTCGGTGTCGAGACCCTTGGTTCGTGGGGTCCTAGCGCTCTAAGGCTTTTTAAGGAAATAAGAAAAAGGTTAGTCGACATCACAGGGGATCGAAGAGCTACCAGCTAGTATCTTCGGAACTTTGCCTAAAGGGACTCCTTTTAATAATATATGTTAGTTATGTTAAATATTTATTTATTTTTAAGATTTTTAGTTTAAGGTTAATCTAAGTTTTATTTTAAGTTATATATGTATTTCTAACAACTAATTGTCTAATTAATCATTAAATAAATTAATTATGTGTCTTTTAGATTGGTCATAAAAATGTTTTATTTTATGCTACACGTGAACTGTAGGTGTCGAAAATGTCGACGTTCACGTCCGCGCACGCACTGCGCCACGGAGGTCGTCAATTTTTAGCAGCAATTATGACAAGGAATCAGGCCATCATAGATTCCGCTCGCATCGCGCGAAGGGATAAATCATGATTTGATTTGAAACAGACATTCGATTTCCGAACGCCACAAAACAACCAACAGCGTCTCCGAGGTCCACGTTCAAGTCGCTCGTGACCCCTCCATTGGCGATGAAGTCATAAATTATATCAGTGCACGTCCCCATTATCATGCGTCAAACTCAAAAGAGAAAGCACCCGTTTGTCTGTGGCCCTATTGGAAAGAAGAACTGAAATCTGGAATGCTTATACTCAATGCTCTTTTATTTCAATCCTGAACGAAGATTAATATCGACTAATCGCTGCTTTATCTATATTTGAATCAAAAACCATAAAAATATCGCTCCAGAAGAATAAAATTACTTTAGTAGGCCGTAGGTAAAAATCTTTATTACACTTTCACTCATAATAAAAAATACAAAAAAAAATTGCATAAAACAGGGTGTAAGGGCGGCCTTATCGCTGATCTCTTCCGGGTTACCTGTATAAAAAGGAAATACGTATAATATTATATATTCATACTCTTCCCTACATTAACCCACAAAATACAATAAACAATATATATAGAATAGCTTGGTTTCGGAAATATAAAAAAAATCCTGATGATATGGTAACAAACATCAATTATTTTCAACGAGCGAAATCTCTTGACAGCCAGTCTTTTTTGGTAGGTACGTAACAGACAAACTTAGGACTAATAGAGTTGCCCAAAATAACCCTATCAGGGATAGAACTGTGGACCTCCAATACATAAAAAATTACAGAATGTGTTATTTTAAGGTATTTCAACTTTAGCTTTGCTCATTAATCCACGATCCGAACACAAAAAAATTAAATAAATATTATTCTGAACTATCTACAATTTTTGGTAACAGATTATTTTTTATAAAACTTGGCTTTTTTGAGAGCTCCTCAATACAAGACCATCGTTTCTATAAACTTATGTACATATGTTCTTCCGATTATTCTGACGGATCCGTCAATAACACGTACATAGAAGAAAACCATTGGCACATTGGAAATCGTTCCTTGTGGTATACCGGCGCACCTACTAATCGGTTACGGCGCGCCTCGGGCGTTCGCAAAAAAGATTTATGGCATCGATCTGTCATGCGCGATGCATATTATGTTATATTAACTTAGTGCGCGCATTTGTTTAGTTTAAAAAACACTCCGGGTGATGAAGTGGCGTGCAGATATTGATATGATAACTTTTTATTTATTTTTGACGAACTCCTAAACCCATTAGCATACATACAGAAGTCTCTTACGGTACAGTTGTGGTAGAAGTCGCCTATGACGTAGGCCTTCCCCAGCTCTTTCCATGTCTTTCTCCCTCCTTTGCACAGAATAGGAAAGTTTTAATGCAATTAGTATAAACAACACAATTTTTGGACACAAATCAGTAAAAAAAAGTTAAACGACCTCTACGCATTATAAACTTGGAGGTCCTGGGTTCGATTCCCGGCTCTAGTCTGGTCTGGTGGGAGTCTTAGTCGAGGCTAGTTACCGACAGAGGCGTGATGCCAAGCGATTTAGCGTTCCGACACGATGGCGCGTGGAAACCGATTAGGAGTATGGGTTTACCATACACCTAATAAGTTAGCCCGCTACCATCGTACACTGCATCATCACTTACCATCAGGTGAGATTGCCGTCAAGGGCTGGCTTGTGGTGGATGAAAAAAAACTGTTTACACGTTACTTGTGTGCGTATCGTCATAGAGAAAATCCTTTAGGGACTGTTAAAATATTGACGGTTATATTTTTATGTCACTTTTTTGACGTATAAATCGCGCACCGGTGCGTGGTACGTGGACCAATGGGCTTTCATCAGTTTGTGGTGCATCAATGGACAACCAACTAATTCGTTGTCAAATAACAACGTTATCTGACAGGCTTTAGCAAGAGCTAGAGCATGCAATTGACACTAAATTGGTGCATAATTGCATTTAGTGGGTAAAGATGTTCACTTTTCAACATTGATAATGAGATAGCTACTTTAATAGCATAGCGTTTAATTCAAAGTCGCTCGCAGCCACGCGTGTATAATGTTATATTAACCACTACGATAGCGCGAACCAAATTAAACCTAAACACCATACCGAAAGGCAAATAATACACTAAACTAGCTGGATTACGATTATACTGACTTCGGGCTAACTCGCATGAAATGTTGCTTACACTAATTAATGAAATCATCTGGCTATTGATAGACAGATATTTATATATAGATATACAGTTGTATTGTATTAGCCTAGTGGTTAGGGCGTCAGCCTCCTAATCAGAGGTCGGCGGTTCGAATCCGGGCACGCACCTCTAACTTTTCGGAGTTATGTGCGTTTTTAAGTAATTAAAATATCACTTGCTTCAACGGTGAAGGAAAACATCGTGAGGAAACCTGCACGCCTGCGAATTCTCCATAATTTTCTCAAAGATGTGTGAAGTCCGCACATGGCCAGCCGAGGAGACCCGTGCTCTGTAGTGAGCAGGTAATGGTTGATCATGATGATACGGTTGTATTTATAACACTTGAAACTTAAAATAAACCTTAAATTGAACCTAAAACTAAACACTTAAGAATATAACATAATTACTAAAATATATTATTAAAAGGAAGCCCTCCCTTAAGGCAAGGTTCCGAAGATACTGGCAGCGTTCCCCCTTTGAATTGCAAGACTAATTTGTTGTCCGAGGTAGCTGGCAGCTCTTCGGTCTCCTGTGATGTCGACTAACCTTTTTGTTATTTCCCTAAAAAGCCCTATAGCGCTAGGACCCCATGGACCAAGGGTCACGGTTTTGCTTTTCCTTGAACAAAAGAACGTTCAAATTGTATAAACCCACCCACATTGAAGTGAATACATAGGTTATTCCTACTCACACCTAGCATCTCTACTTGCATCGAAGCATTCCACGTGACCTCAAAACAATATGTCTTCTTTCTTTCTTTCCTACACTACGTGCCGTACTGCGACATGCGATGTCCCTTGAAAACAATGCGTTGATGTTTCTCGAAGATATAAAAATCTCCAATGCCTTTTAATATCTTCCAAGAGCAATTACATTAGAATCTCTAACCGTGTCCGTAAAAACACAAACGTTCGTAGGAGTACGTGTACGTGCAAGTAGTACTTGGATCAGGGTTGAGAGACTTGACCGAGATGAAGCGGCCAAGTATTATTTTTATTATTACTTTTTTCAATCGATAAGTTCAAAGTTTTTATAAAACGAAAGCTTATAAAAGAATACTATTCAAATTCAAATTCAAATAATCTCAATTCAAATAGTCTTTTAAAAGGCACTTTTGACGCGTCAATAATTTACATAGTAGTGATTTGATGGTGATAACTACATTCGTAAACTTAAAACTAAAACTATGAGGGTTCCAAACGCGCCCCGGTCTAAGAAGAAGAAATTACGAAATCAAGGATTATATAAACGAAATAAAGCTTGGGTGTGTCAAACTCCATAGCTAGTTAAAATTTATTATTGATTTTCTGAGTTGGTGATAACAAAAAAAAACCGGCTAATTTGTTGTGGGCTTCTTTTTAGACCTGGGCGCGATTAGTACTCCCTTAGCTTTAGTTTTAAGTTGGTGAGTGTAGTAATCACCAGCATTTCATGAATAGAGATAATGTAAAATGTGATTTATATAAACGATTCAATGATGCTTTTAATAGGTTTACATGAAAGCTATTTAGATTTAGATTTGATTTGGATTTAAAGTGTCAGATTTGTATAAAAGTGACTTATGCCCTATTTCAATTATAATCAATTTAATCAAAAATCTGCAGACGTAAAATATGATTTTAGAAACTTAGTTGAGCTAAACGCTATGCACAATCCGACTACAGGTATGGGTTTTATATAACTGCGATACCACGGTTTTTAGTTTATGTTAGCTTGCTGCATAATAAGACTTCGTCATCACTTACCACCAGGTGAAATTGCGGTCCAATACTGAATTAAAGGGGAATTCAAAAATACTTAATTGTAAATTTTTGGACATCCCTTACAATAATTTCCGAATTGTTCGTAGGTACTTTTTAATCGACGTTAAAGACGCGATACAGACACCAACACCTTCAAGAACGCCCTTAATATAAAGTCTCGTGCCAAAGTGAGAGAGGTATAGTATCACTTTTTATCAGCTTCGTGTCATGTTGCGACCAATTTCGTATCTCATGCAAAAAGTTCCAAATGCCCTTTTGCGAGCGATAAAACAAAAGCATATAATACCTGGTACGCCGTTTTATGTTAATTGTTACCTTGAAGATGGCGAATGAAGCTACTTATCAATGTTAATGGACAGTTATTAAAACTTACACGTTTGCGCTCCGACAAAAAGCACTTGAAAGGGTACTTAAACGTTTGCTGGCTTTTTGTTACGCTTAATTTTGTTTATTACTAGTGAGCGGCTTATAACTACGCTCGCTTGGATTGTTAAATGACACGTCGGTTGATGGAAAAAAATCTGAGTGGTTGTGAAATTTTTAATCAAGTTTTTGCAATACCTTCGTATTGCAAAAACTTGATTAAAAGCTATTTTCGTCCATGTATACAGATAGTGTCTTGTTTGCTTCTAATTGTTGTCATCATCATCATGATCAACCCATTACCGGCTCACTACAGAGCACGGGTCTCCTCTCAATGTGAGAAGGGTTCGGCCATAGTCCACCACGCTGGCCATGTGCGGATTGGCAGACTTCACACGCCTTTGAGATCATTATGGAGAATTCTCAGGCGTGCAGATTTCCTCATGATGTTTTCCTTCACCGTTGAAGCAAGTGATATTTTAATTACTTAAAATTTTAGAATTTGGTGTATTATCAGTATGTATCTACCACCGATCGCGAACGTCGCCCAAGCCGAGGTTCGGCCTCAAAGGAGGCGCCCTTAGGCAGTCGTTTCTTAGTTTCTTCGAGCCCTAGGGCTCAAAATTTCTTCTGGCAGAGCTTCTTTCCGAAGCTCGCAAAACAGCCCGCTTACGCTGTGGCAACCAATAGGGTTTGTACAGCTAATAGGCAGTGCGAAAAAAAAAATCCTCGAATTGGTAGCTTATTCTATAGGAGTTTTTAAACACCCTACTGTACGCGGACGACGTCGCGAGCATCGACTAGTGTATTATAAATTATGAATTCAAAATTTGTAGTAAATGAATTAAATAGCGCAGGTAAGAATACGAAGTCACGCAATACAAATCGCGTTTAATGAGAACGCCGGAGAGTCGCCATAGATTAAGCTCGAGCAATGAAGCTTATATCTCTCATAATAATGACACAGTAACATTTAATTGTAGTACATTAATCGTATGGCTCCAATTCCATAGCCGTGTACGCAATTAGCCCGTCTAACGCCTCTGACTGTAACACTGGCTACCAAGTTTTATCGAGCAATTAGAGGCTATAAAATCAGTAGCCCACTCCTTTGTACAAACGATGGCTGAATGCTTGAAATACCTGAATACCACATCTAGAAATGTCTAGAATTTTAACTGCCTCCCTATGTTTATGCCGTAAAAAGACACAAAGGTAACACCGCTGTGTTTTTTCTCGTGCGCCTATAAATTCTTGTTTTCTTCGGTTTATTGGACTTACGCAACACAGGCTTAATTTAGCATGAACCGTTGCAAAGCCAGATCAATTAACACAGCCTTAAGAATAAAATAAAAATATTATTTTCCTATCATAATCATCAAAGAGGTCTTTTGTCATTATTTTTATTTCATTTCATTTTATTCGTTTTTTATAGTGACGTGAACTAAGAAGTTTGTATGTCCGTCGGTCTGTTAAGGCGTCGCTTTTATTTAGGCAGGATACTTCGGCCATGGCTAGTTACCACCCTACCAATAAACACGTGTTGCCAAGCGATTTGGTGCTGGTAGTTTTGCCTATGGAATGATCTCGTTTATTACGGGTCATGAGGTCCTGGATTCAATTCTAGGGAAGATTTTTGTTGCTTTGTTTTGATTTTACTAAATTACAGAGTCGACTCCAATACATACGTGCTAACGCACCCCCAGTCGCATCTCTCGGTTACGCTGTCGCAACCAATAGGGTTAGCACAGATACTCAATCCAAAAAAAAAATTAAGAACTAAATGCCTATTTTCGTTTGCACCAGGTTGGCAAAACCGTGTACCTACTAAGTAATGCCTTTATAATCTGTTATACTTGTCAAGAATAGAAACCACAATTGGCCCGGCACAGTAGGCAGAGGCCATTTCGCGGTGTTTTAAATAGGCTTATTAAGTAAAGTGTACCTAATAATACACTTACAATGGACGCTATTTAGACGTAGATGGAATCGCGTGAACAATCATTACCGGTAATGATATTACGGTTAGTTAAACTACAATTTCACTGAGCTATCTTACTCTAAGGCGTTCCGCAAACAAGCATTCTGTTAAATTTGTAACAGCAAAGAAATAGGACCTAGCCACGCAATATTACCGTGACCTAGCGTTGATTGGAAAAATCCGTCTTCGTCAGCTATCTCCGACACTGGTACAGAATTTGTCTTACCGTTTAAAAATAACAGAGCATGATATTTAAATGCTAAATTTGCTAAGAAGAAGAATTTTTGTGACTGATTATAACTATATACGTTTTTTTTTTTATCCACTACAAGTTAGCCCTTGACGGCAATCTCACCTGATGGTAAGAGATGATGCAGTCTAAGATGGTAGCGGGCTAACCTGTAAGGGGTATGGTTAACCCATACTCCTATCGGTTTCTACGCGACATCGTGCCGGAACGCTAAATTGCTTGGCGACACGTCTTTGTCGGTAGGGTGGTAACTAGTCACGGCCGAAGCCTCCCACCAGACCAGACTCGAGCCAGGAATCGAACCCAGGACCTCCAACTTTATAATCTGACAGCGCGCGCGCTACGCCACGGAGGTCGTCAAACGTACAGCTAAACCCAATAGACAGTTTTTTTTTATACATTAGCCCTTAACGGCACTTCACTGTCTGACTTGTATACCAACAAACCGTATATTTCGTGTCGCCAAGAGATTTAGTGTTCCGTTACGATGTCTTGTAGAAACTAATTAGGAGTATGGTAACGTAACAGGTTAGCCCGCTTCCATCTTAGACCGCATTATCCCTTACCATCAGGTGAGATGGCGTAAAGGGCTAACTTGTGGTGTATAAAAAAAATATATAGTCATATTGACGCGTCAAAAGTGCCTTTTAAAGGGCAATTTCAATAAAGATTATTTGAATTTGAATTTTGAATTTATCTCACAATATTTTATCATAATAGGCTTACATCATTCCACTTATAAGAATCAGCTAAATATTTCCATGATAGATGTCAAGGAAATTGTCATACATTAGTCATGCTTGCCGGCGTTTATGAGTAATGCAGTTTGAGTAATAGTATGAAACGGAGACAAACTTAGATGCAAATAGTTTTTATACGTCATAAGCTGTAGAGTAAAAAAATACCACATACCTTCTAAAAACTTAGATAAATACGCCATTTAAATTGAAACCTTACCAAAAATATCACTCCACTTATAGCAATGTCCTCGTGGCGTCCATTGTTATTACTATTTTTCGTGGACCAATCACTGGCCACCGTTTTGGCGGGAACCAATAGCGTAGCGGCACGATTACAGTAACAGTAGTATTCTAATCAAGTTTTATACTCTCTTGTACGTATACAGATTAATAACATTTTAACCCTTTCAAACAACTTGTAACACAAACACCCTGCCAAAGTTTCTTCACAATTTAATCAGTGATTTTGGAACGAACTAAAATTGAGTCGAATCGAATTCAAATTACCAGTCCGAAGTAAGGAAATTGTTGACGCATAATTCAAATCTTATGTACATTAATTTCAAAACTAAACGAAACTAAGAAGTTTAAGAATTTATTAAATATATTCTATATTCTTTCTATTTTATAAACGAAAGAGATGGCCCTTAGACTTATAATTTTAGTTATGTCAGGGAATCTAAAACATTATAATTGTCAAAATTATGGGCAAGAACAATTGTGAGTGCAACTTCAAAATATATGAATTGATAGATAGATAGATAGATATGAAAGTTAGTGGTAATGCGTTCGATTACGGCTCGAGTCTGCTCTGGTGGTAGGCTTCGGCCGTGGCTAGTTACCACCATACGAGTATAAGTATAGTAAGTCATAGAAACAATATTTTAATACCATGGAAAAATTTGTTCCCAACACAGGCCAACTAGAAGATTGTCGAGCTGAAGAATAAAGATAAAGGTTATTAGGTACAAATAATACAAGAAGCTTAAACACATGAAAAAGATGACCCTGCCGAAGCATAAACTGTGTTGCAGTAATCGTCGCTCTCCAAGAAATAATACAGTGTTCCACAAAACAAAATTATAAACAAAAACAAAATACATAGGCCATATGCCATTAAAACAAATCAATTTAGAGAAATTATGGCAGTAAATAATGATAACATGAAAATTTATGAATGTATGTAATTGAATGCGGTGAATGTTTGTGTATATATAAGTCAAAGTGTATGTAATATATTAATATGTGTGTGTGGGTATGAAGGTATATGTGTGTTAGTTTGTATATGCAAATATTATGTATGGCCCTTTTTTTTATAAGACTTTAAATGTTCTTCTGTTTCATCATATGTATGAGTTATTCAAGACATTTCTTTTTTAATTTAAATGAAGTTAAAGAAGAATGGTAGGTCTGTAAAAGCACTTATTCAAAAAATGTTTGACTTTTTAGCTTATACATCTTGCATCCATAATGACTTGTGCTGGTGTTAAACGTACGGAGATGATGTATGCGAAAGCCACGACTAATTCCACTAAGGGAATGAATTATATACCCGGCTCATTATTTTTTTGCGCTGTGAATGTTTACTGGCACATAAGTGACTTTAAAATTTATTAGTTAAATTCATATAGGAAAACATTTACTGTGTAATTTATTTATGTCACTTATAAGTGATTTTGATGGTACTCGATGTGTTATGCGATGTGTTTGCATCGTTTTATGGATTGCTGCGAAATATACAATTATACACTTATATATATATATAAATACTTATCTTTCATTTAATGATTGGTGACTAGTTACCGCCCTACCACAAAAACGTGTCGCCAAGTGATTTAGCGTTCCGGCAAGATGTCAAAACCAAACCAATTAGGAGTATGGGTTTACCATACCCTTAACAGCTTAGCCTATTGCCATCTTAGACGGCATCATCATTCACCATTAGGTGAGATTGCTGTCAAGGGCTAATTCGTAGTGTATAAAAAAATATTCGTAAATAAGTACCAGAAAGACAGAATTTAACAAGAGTTAAAAAAGTATCAAGGTTGTCTAATGGCTAATGTTTGGCATCTTTTTTTCTTCCATGCCTTATCATATAACTAAACCAATTAGAAGTATGGGTTTATCGTACCCATAACAGGTTAGCCCATTACCATCTAAGACGGCATCATCACTTCCCATCAGATGAGATTGCTGTCAAGGACTAATTTGTAGTGTATAAAAAACAATCGTAAATAAGTACCAGGAAGACAGCATTTGACAAGAGTTAAACAGTATCAAGGTTGTCTAATGGCCACCGCTTGGCAACTTTCTTTCTTTCATACTTTAGTCATTTAAAGCAAACTGGTTACTTTTCAACCGTCCCATTGTCCTTAATTGATAGTTCTACCTACTAAGTTATGTGAAATCCATCATTTTTCAAGTTAAAGCCATAAAAATAACATTCGGTGAAATAAATAAATTCTTGCGAAAGCAATAACGCAGACGCGGTGGGTTTGAGTATAATATCCCATATATAACTTATAATAGGGTTTTTTTTTTGTGAAAGTCACAGGGAACTAGTCAGGGGAACGCGCTGGTACCCAATATATTGATATGTTCAATGCATTAGCGAATCCCACACTCATGTAAACGCCCACACACACTTCGACACCTCGACCTAATACTCGTACCCATTACGATTAGAGCTTTATTATAAATTGTACACGCAATAATAGCTCATAACTCAATGGAGATAAATGTGAAATATCTGTGATGGCATTTCGTGATTATAAGCGAGTGGATCGCCAAACGCTTGAAAACAATGGAGCCGAATCTATTGAACATAAATCTTTAAACTGAAGTGCGAATTAGACAGCAATACTTAAGGACTTGTCAATTAAGCTTAGTTTGGAGATTCGTGTGACTCATATATGCTTTCAGATGCCTATCTTTATATTTAACTTAACTACACACGATCCAGTTAGGTTAGTCCAAGTTGAAGGGGTGAACCGCCATGTCCAGCTGGTATGGGCAGCGTTTGGGGAACTTCGTGACATCTTTTCGCCTATTATCCTTCAGTGCCTGAGGACTAGAGTCGTCGAACAGTGCGTGTTCCCAATGATGAGTTACGGCTTTGGAACGTGGTCGCTTACTTTGAGCCTTATAAGAAGGAAGAAGGCCTCATGAAGAGAGCTATTCTCGGAGTTTAAAGTTTTGACGTCTACCGTGGCGCAGCGCGTGCGCTGTCGCATTATAAAGGTGGAGGTCCTGGATTCGAATCCAGTCTGGTCTGGTGGGAGGCATCGGCTGGGGCTATTTACTACCCTATGGACAAAGATATATTCCGGTATAATGTCAAGCTGACAACGCAAGTTACCTTTGGTACTGCAGATATTCATTTGTAACGGTAATCACTTATCATCAGGTGACCCGTCAGCTCACAACGTAAGCAAAAAAAAAATAACCGACTAGGTTATCGCACCCATGACCGTTGATCTTAGTTCAACATACCTAACACTAGACTGAAGAGGGATTTAATAAACGCATACCTCACATTAATACAGTAAATGAATCCGTTAGTAAAACTCCATGTAGGTAGGTCGCACAGTCGTGGGCTGGAAGCTGGAGAATTACCGCCGACCTTCATCTACCTACGTACTAATACCGCGTACTACCTCGGCATACAGTACACTCCAGCTGATTGCATATGCGGGCATGTCAAAAGCATGCAACGGTAACTTAAGTATCTGCAATCTCTTGTACACGAAGAACCGGTGTCTACTTGTTGCGGCAATGTTGTCGCACACAAATCTTTAGACTAGACACTATTGGCAGTAGTTAGGAGTATCTCCTTACGAATTACGCGAGGCAGTAATATTTTAAAGGCTGGCTATATGGCGACCAGTTACCACACTTTTTTTAACGCATCCTCTGCAGAAGCGAGACAGGCAACCTGGGCCGTTTCCGGTGTGGTATGTGGGACTCCCCGGCGACCAGAATACCCACTAAAACCCAGCGATACTCCTTTGCGTCGCCTAACTAATGGCTGGGTCACGGGAACGCTCGCGCAAGATAAGATGCGTGCAAACCGATTAGGGAGGATGCCGGCAAAAAGCTTCGTGCTGGACTATGGCCAAACCCTTCATATATTGAGGGGAGACCCGTGTGGTGAGCCGTAAATCGTTTGATTATGATGAGCTAACCTCAATGTGTTTTATACAAGGATTGTACATCCAAACAGGGGACGGTGCAAATGTTACTTTTCGTCGCTGTCAATTGTTTTGCAAATTTTGTGTGAGAGAACTAAAAAGTTGGCTGTGGGCTCTCGGACTACGAGTGGATATCTTTCAATGCAGATTTTGTGTGTTATTGCAGAAAATACACACGACCACCCGCGTACAGATGTTTTGTTTCGCTAGATAAATAAAGCTTGTACGAAGTTACCAATGATATTACCATGATATTACGATAAGTACTTACTATCTGGACAGTATCTACATCTTTACACACAATTGAAGTATTTGTATGTGATTTTGATACAGCTGGCTTTATTTAAGCTTGTTATACATTGATTTACCACTAGCCGTAGATCGATCATTAACGCTCAAAAAATGGGACGGAAAAGTAGTGCACAAATAGCGACGCGTGCACTCCTTTGCCACAGTTTGTGACAAGGCTAGACGAATGTCACTGATTCTACAATTAAAAATTTCAAAGCACTACGCGCCACTATAGATAATATAACGGCCAGATGTCTAGTGTATTAGACGGGTTGTAATACATCGATATACCGATATGTAGGAATGTATAGTTAGTTGGTGACAAATTCTCGCCTTGTTTTTGTATAACGCGTTCTATCTACGGCTAGTGGTAAATCAATGTTGTTATATGATAAGTACATTAGCATAGTACATAAGCCAATTATTGTATATATATTTTGTATATACATTTAAATAGCCCATTAATCCCACTTCTCAGCACAGCTCTCCTGGCTTATAGAATTTAAAGAATAGAGCTGCAATGCTATTTTGTAGGCCATAACGATAACTGATACATCTTAGTCAAACTGAACTTAATGTATTGCCACGTCTTAGTGAAACTGAACTTAGTGAAATGCTACATCTAAGGGGAACTGAATTAGTAAATCGCCACATCTTAGTGAATCTGAACTAGGTGCACTGCCACATTTTCACCGGTCCTGGTTACATAACCAGGACTGCTTGTTTTTTACGTGCTCTCTGAGACACGGGGTTGTAATAAAAATAATAGAAATAATGAAATACCCTTTTTCATATCAGATACCGAATTTTAATAGTAGGTTGCTTATAAAAACTGCGACCAAACAGCTTAATGTGGTCTCCTAAGCACAGACGTAAAAAATACCAACTTTCTAAACTGAGAAGACCACCAACCTAACAATTTTTTGGCCTGATCTGGGAATTTAACCCAGGACCTTTTAATCGGCGATCATACATGTTTACCACTACGTTAACGAAATAGTTATAAGTAACTTCGTAATACATTACTCAAAGTCAATAATATTGCAACTATTATGGTATGAGTAAAACGTTTAGGCCAAATAGGGCGCAGATAAATAAGAATTAAGTAAGTCCATGTCTTTTTACGTACAATTGATTTATCGATCCCATTTTTTGTATCTGAAAATAGATAAGATACGCACTCAGATGTTTTTAGATAAAAAGATTGTTAAACCATAGATGGGCACTTTTTTTTACCATAAAGTACCACTTAACGTGTTGTTTCTCTATGGCAATAACTATCTATGTCTTTATTTAGCAACATTATTTTATAATTAAAAAAAGCATTAGCATGTTAAGCTTGAACATGCCTTTACTCAAAAATTATAATCATGCGAGTATATGTTTCATTGTAATATGGTCTTTATATAATTCTCGAATATGTATCGCTTCGCAATGTTTTTTTTTTTAAACAATTAAAATATCACTTGCTTCAACGGTGAAGGAAAACATCGTGAGGAAACCTGCATGCCTGAGAGTTCTCCGTAATGTTCCCAAAGGCGTGTGAAGTCTGCCAATCCGCACATGGCCAGCGTGGTGGACTATGGCCAAACCCTTCTCATATTGAGAGGAGACCCGTGCTCTGTAGTGAGCCGGTAATGGGTTGATCATGATGATGATGAATGTTTACTACTAGATGGCGCTAACAGTGACTATAGATTGGTAAAAGGTATACAGTTTTTGCGGCATCGGTGGTATATGACCGTTGCTTATTTGATACAGTTATCCAAACGAATCTAACCCACTAAATTGTACAATACAAGTTAGACCGAAATTGATTAAGTATGGTATAACTTTGACTACTTCTCGCAAGCTCAAAAGGCTTATTCCTTTTAAGTCTTCTTACTTGAGCTACTTTTTCAAAATGCATCTATCCATATTGTCAAGGAGCTGTTTGGATTGCCAATTCCGATAATAACTTGTACCGCGTCGGTCTCTTACTCTTTTAGACTTTTTGAGACACGGGGTACTATTTATTGAGAAGTTCCAGGATTTGAACTTGGGATTTCGTGAATCATACCCTTATATGCCAACGACTAGATATATTTTTAATAATCTGTTGGTATTTATTTATTATTATATTATCTATTACTTTTATATATATACATTTACTTTTTTTTTTGTTTTGTTCGTGCGCCTACCATTAGTTTTCATAATGTACCAAGGTTGACTGGTGGAGAATGCTTTTAGCATTAAGTTCGCCTTTTTGTACAGTTTTTTTTTGTGCAATAAAGTTTATAAAAAAAAAAAAAAAAACTAGACTAGACCGAGGAGAATATAATTACTGTACACCCCTATAGACATATTCCTGTAATTCCTATAAACCAATAAACAGTGTACGTAATCATGAATTGCTAACGCAATAACCGTTCTCGCCCTTTAAATTGCTTAACCTTTGACTTCAATCTGAACCGAGTAAAAGACGCAATTTAGAGAAACACCCAAAAACCAGGGCTGCGAAGATTCTTTAAATAAGTTACACCGAAAAATACAGCAATGCATAAAAATCTTTTTTTTTTTTTAATGCACTGCAAGTTAGCCCTTGACGGCTATCTCACCTGGTGGTAAGTGATGATGCAGTCTAGGATGGTAGCGGGCTAACCTGTTAGGGGTATGGTTAACCCACACTCCTAATTGCTTTCTACCCGACATCGTGCGGGAACGCTAAATCGCTTGGCGACACGTCTTTGTCTGTAGGGTGGTAACTAGCCATGGCCGAAAAGTCCCACCAGACCAGACTCGAGCCGGGAATCGAACCCAGGACCTCCAACTTTATAATGCGACAGCGCACGCACTGCGCCACGGAAGTCGTCAATCTGTGAGGTGCATTAAAATCGGTTAAGAGATTCACTCCAATGGTGGACAATATACAAAACATATAAAATTATACCTTAATACAAATCCAGATGCATTACTACATACTGATACAATATATATATATAAATATATATATATTACCTACACGGGGACACTGCTTCTCTTGTGGTTGGATTTTTAGTTCTTGGGTTAGTTTATAGTTCTTGGGTGGTTAGTAGAAGATTTAGTTATTTTTATAGTTAAAAGTATTTCATTATGGTTTCAGGGGCAAACACGACTTTCACCAGGCAAACTCCCTGAATACCAACGGCGCTGGTCTCAAAGCGAGATCTTATAAAAACAATAAAAAACTAATAAATTACTAATAAAAAAATATATCCCACAACAAGTCCACATGGGCATGGCAAATAACCCAGGGTAAGGGTAACTTGACCTGTCCAACGCTTCGGTGAATTTTGACACGTCCAATTCATCATCGTCACCAGACCACACCCACAGGTTCGTGTGCGGAACGGTAGATTACACATGCAGTAGACACCATGGAGAATTCTCAGGCATGCAGGTTTCCTCAAGGTGTATTCCTTCACCTTTAAGTTAGCTATTATTTATTTATTTGAAAGTAATCAACAGCGTTACATTTCATTGGTATATGTCGAGTCAAGGGCGTCCGAGTTGTTTTTTTGTAAGGGTGACGTCACGATTTTGTTTACTTTCGCTCATAGTAATTAAAACCACAACTTGCGGGTTTACACTTTTATTGCGACATTAACTAAGAGGTCCGAACAGTCCGACGTCTCGAGCGAAAGAAAGCCACGAAAGGCATCGACCGCCCGTATTTATAGCACAAAGCATGCTTGTACAAAATTGATTGTTACTGTCTAAATTGTGTTAGCAAAATCATCAATAGTTAAAATGTGGGTAGTTATTGAATTCTTGAGGTTCTTGGCGCCGCTGAATAAAGTTAATAACATATACAATTAAGAAAGTTATAAAATAAGGACAAAGAGATTACACAACATATACAAAATATGTTCATAGTTAAATAGGTAAATTAATTGCTTGAAACTTGTAAATCTTATTTGTTCGACACAAAACACGTAACCGAGGATCGTTTTTTTTTTAATCCACTAAAAGTTAGCCCTTGAAGGCAGCCTACTTGGGGGTATGCCTGATCGGTTCTGTTGGTATGGTAAGCCCGTACTCCTAATTGGTTTTTAAGCGACATCGTGCCGGAACGCTAAATCGCTTTGCGGCTCGTCTTTGTCGGTATCTAGCCACGGTCGAAGCCTCCCACCAGACCAGACTCGAGCCAGGAATCGAACCCGGTACCTCCAATTTTATAATGTGACAGCGCGTGCGCTGCGCCACGGAGGGCCGCACTCGGTCCATTCGAAAAAGGAATATGTGTTACTGAAAGGTGTCACCGCTTATTAAAACCACCAAAATCATACTCGCTCATCCGTTAACCCACTTGTATCAACATTGTTGAACGTTATTGACCGTCTTACCTTTTACACCAGCTAAATAAGTACCTGCTCGAATATCGAAGCAGGTATCTCTGATTTCACAATCGATTAACAAATTCGAATAAAGCTTACAGCCCTATTAAAAACCTAGGCGTGTCTTAATTAGAAATTTAACCTGCTAATAAATTACAGACGCGCCACCCAAGGAGTGGCAACACTCAAGTTATTTCCCAAGAGAAATACGTGACGTGTTGCCAGAGCGATATTAATTTTTGGTTATTTTCGGTTCTCATGCCCCATGTTTATTATGTCGCTTCCTTTCCGAACGAACCGTTGTCCATTAGTGTCTTATTAACTTGCTTTATAATATTTTTAAATCCGTCCATTTCTCTTAATAGTTTCGGGTAATAAATTGAGAGAGCGTTCTTTGTTTAAAAGTAAAATCGGATTTAAGATTTCCAGTAAGGGCTGAGTTCACGTAGGGTTAGCACATGTTTTGAATTTTATTTAATATTCGTATGTATGTTTGTGCATTAAGTTTTTGTTGGACTAATTAAGAAACGGTTTTTAATCGTATAAATTGCTGGAGATATATTTTATGACTATGGCCACTAATTGATGCCGCTTCTATCGTGCTGATTCACTACTAACTAACCGTTTTTACTATATATATATATAAATACAGTCAAACTGTAATAGGACGAATTTTGTACATTAAATATATTTTGAAAATTTTAATTGGAGGATGCTTTACTATCGATACTGAGACCAAAAGATTTTTTTTTTGCCTGTCTGTCTGTATCTTGGCTGCGCATCACGCCGAAACTACTGGATGGTTTTGAATGAAATTTGGTATAGGAGTAGCTGATACTGATAATTTTTATCCCAGAATTCAGTACGGTTCCCTTGGGACAGCGGATGAAAGTCAAAATGTGTATTTAGTTGTAATTCATTAACGCGTACTCCGATTTCATTCATTCTTTTTTTTTTGTTAGAAAGGAGATACTTTCATGTTAACCCTGTAATTATTTCAAGGTCTTCGATTTAGTAATCCATTGCCTCGTGATTGGAAGACAAACAAACACACTTTCACACACACTAACTCAACGCAACGAAGTCGCGGGCATCAGCTAGTACTATATATAAACCTAACAGTTTATCCAACACACGTGTATAAAACAAGAAAGCTCACGGTCAAACCAATAAAATACTTATCAATCCAAATCTTCCAATTAATAAATTATGTGTCTGAACTAATGAATTCAATTACTGATTAAATGTATTTCTGAAAGCTACCTAACCAACCAAGTGTGATTAGGACTCGCCTTAAGGTTCCGTACCTTTGTTGAAAGAAACCGTGTTGAACAACAAAGGTTATGCTATATTCATTTTAAAAAAACCTAACCCCATAAATAAGCTTGTAATAATTCATCGTCATCATCATCATTTCAACAGATAGACGTCCACTGCTGGCCATAGGTCTTTTGTAGGGAGTTCCAATGGCCACGGTCTTGGGCGGCTTGTATCCAGCGGCTCCCTGCGACTCGTTTGATGTCGTCTGTCCACTTTGTTGGGGGTCGACCAACGCTATGTTTACCGGTGCGAGGTCGCCATTCCAGCACCTTGGGACCCCAACGTCCATCGGTTCTCTGAGCTATGTGCCCCGCCCATTGCCACTTCAACTTCGCAACTCGCTGAGCTATGTCGGTAACTCTGGTCCTTCTACGGATCTCTTCATTTCTGATCTCTTCATTTGATCACGTAGAGATACTCCTAGCATAGCTCTCTCCATTGCTCGCTGAGTGACTCTGAGCCATCTTATGAGGCCCATAGTGAGCGACCACGTTTCGCATCCGTACGTCATCACTGGCAACACGCACTGTTCGAAACTTTAGTCTTCAGGCACTGAGGGATTTTGGACGAAAAGATGTCGCGAAGATGTAATAATTCATATATTCCTATAAAACTTTCTATATTATAAAACTTTCTAATATTTATAAAACTTTCTATACTTTTATTTAGTTTTCTATCGATTTCCTACCGACCCGGTATCGAATCTAGGATACCAGGACCAGCGTATTTATCACAAGACCTACGAGTCAGTATTAATGACTTTAAAAATGAATAAATAAAGGCGTTTACTCATAAATCACTGATTCATAAAAAGACATGCGTACAATGCGAATCTGAACGTGTAGGTATATCTGTTATTTCATAAATTTTTATAGCCATGTCACGACCGCATAGCTAACAAATAATTTAATATACAATAAACACAATTAATTAGTGTTTATTTATCTCAACTGTATATAGATTAAAAATTATTAATATAATAATAATTTATTACGAAATTTATTGAGTGCAATTATAACATTGCAATCCATAATAATATAAATGTAAACGTTTTATAGCACACTTAATGGTTGTTGAGAACATTAATTATTACTTTATCGGCGTTATACTTGCAGACTTTAAGCAAAGGTATCTCCAGTATGTTTGACTGTGGTTTCAAAGGTCCCAAATTCGATTTCCGGGCCTGAACAATTTTTTTTAGTGATTAGAGTTTTTCTTTCAAAAGTTCCCAGTACCAACCTTGTGTTAGGAAACTGGCATCGTTGATCCCCTTGCTTCGTATATGTATACAAGAGCGCGTTTTTTATTATTTTTTATTTTATATTACATACGTGTTATCGCCGCGATCCTTTTATAATCATATAACCTATATATATATACAGCTTCTTGGAATCGCGAAAATTAAATTCGTATATATTTTTTTCCGCTACAAGTTGATAAGAAGAAAAAATATTTGGATAAAAAAAATATCATCATAACAAATCAGAAATAGATAGAACGCAAAAATATAAGCACCTTTTTTAATACACGACAAGTTAGCCTTTGACGGGATCTCAACTGATGGTAAGTGATGATGCGGTCTAAGATGGTAGCGGGTTAACCTGTTAGCGGTATGGTAAACCCATACTCCTAATTGGTTTCTGCACAACGACTTTGTCGGTAGGGTGGTAACTAGCCACGGCCGAAGTCTCCCACCAGATTAGCCGGGAATAGAACCCAGGACCTCCAACTTTGAAATGCAAAAGTGCACGCGCCACGGAGGTCGTCAACCTATAAGTGTTGATGAAGCGTCGAAATCATCATCATGATCAACCCATTCTCGGCTCATTACAGAGCACGGGTCTCCTCTTAATATGAGAAGGGTTTGGCCATAGTCCACCACGCTGGCCATGTGCGGATTGGCAGACTTTACACGCCTTTGAGAACATTATGGAGAACTCAGGCGTGTAGGTTTCCCCACGATGTTTTCCTTCACCGTTGAAGTACGTGATATTTAAATTGCTTAAAAACGCTCATAACTCCGAAAAGTTATAGGTCCGGTATCGAACACCCGACCTCTGATTAGAAGGCTGACGTCCTAACCACTAGGCTATCACTGCGTCGAAATATAACAATCTAATAAAAAAAAATATTCTAATGAGAAACATTGTTTATTTAAATGAATGCCGTCACGGAACACGAATGACGTATCTAGCGCCGTCACATCTGCTCTAAATAATGTCCTATATGCTCCACATCTGGCCGGCGTCCGTGGCTCACTTTTATTCTTATTTTAAATATCGACTTTTTATAAAAAACTCCATTCACTCGATGCAATTCAGTTGACTGTTGAAAAGGCAATTAACTAGACGTTAAGAACAAACTCTGAAGACAAAGTTCATTTGAAAACGGTTTTATTTTATCGGCCAGATTGTCGACACATTCAAACTGTCTCCAATTAACAAATTTATTGGCCAGTTTGCGCGTTTAGATATCTGCCTGGGGGTTAATCGGTGGCGAAGTCGGTATTGTAAAGAGTTAAGACTAAAGTTTAGCCTTAACTTTGACGACATCTGTGTCGCATTATAAAGTTGGAAGTCCTGGGTTCGATTCCCGGTTCGAGACTGAGCTGGTGGGCGGCTCGCTAGTTACCACCCTACCGACAAAGACGTGAAAATCCACACATGGCTAGCGTAGTGGACTATGGCCAAATCCTTCTCATATTGAGAGGAGACCCGTGCTCTGTAGTGAGCCGGTAATGGGTTCATCATGATAATGATGATATTATATTATACATACGAGCCTGTAGGCAATCTTTAATCATGTAATAGGTTAACATGAATAAAGCTTTTTGAATCGATTTTTTTAATAAGACTTTTTTTTTTTTCAATTATTACAGTATCTATAGAACGGGCAATTGCAGGTAAACATGAATAAAGCTATTTGAATGTTTTTTTTTTTTTTAATAAAACTTTTTTTTTTTTAAATATTACTATTAGTATCTGTAGAACTGGCAATTGTTTCCCATTGCTTACTGAGGAACTCTAAACATAACCCGCAAGCAGCCAGCCATCACAGATCACGAAGCAGTGTCAATTCCACGCCCTTCCAAGAACCATAACCATTCACGTGCACGACTACTATTCTACTGTTTTCTAGAAACACTTTGACGCTTGCACGCTTAAATACGTTTGGTGTTCAACATTCTCAGGGTTATCACGAGATTAATCAGATTTTATAGAATGTTTATGCAGCGGCTTTCGTTAAAGGAGGAATTTATGCTCGCCGCGGTACGGGGTTTACAAAGATAGGGTTTTTTTTGTTTACCGATACGCGAGTTTTATAACAACAGCTTACAGGCGGTGTATCTATCGCCTGGGCTGCGAGGAGCTACTTTTTTTTTCGGACTGTCTATTAGCTGTACAAACCCTATTGGTTGCCGCAGCGTAACCGGGCTCTTTGGCGAGCTTTGGAAAGAAGCTCTGCCAGAAGAAATTTTGAGCCCTAGGGCTCGAAGAAACTAAGGGAACGACTGCCTAAGGGCGCCTCCTTTGAGGCCAAACCTCGGCTAAGGCGACGTTTGGGATAACGGGGGGGTCGGACGGGCGAGGAACTACTGTTTTCGTGATGACGAACACACCTATTCACCAAATGATTTACGTCAAATGGTTGAATTACCCGGCTTACTTGGCTAAGTTTGTTGTGGGCTTCTTCTTAGACCGGGCGCGTTTGGAACCCTCATAGCTTTAGTTTCAAGTTTACGAATATAGTTATCACCATGAAATAATTACTATGTAAATTATTGACGCGTCAAAGTACCTTTTAAAGGACTATTAGAATAAAGATTATTTTGAATTTTGAATACAGCATAATTTCGTTCGAGCCTTGTGTGTACTATCAAAAATTTCCAGTACCAACGTGGTGTTAGGAAACTGGCATCTTTGATCCCCATGTTTCGTAGATGTGTTTATATTAAAAACGTGTTATCGGCGCTATTAAAAAAAAAAACAAAAAAAAACGTATTTTTCGTTTTTCCTAATGCTATATTGCTTTACGCTCCAATTATCTTTACAAAGTTGTAGCACACATCTGTACCTATATCCCTAGTAGCCCAGTAGCTAGTTACCACGCGACCAACAAAGTCGTGTCGCCAAGCGATTTAGCGTACCAGCACGATGTCGCGTAGAAAACAATTAGGAGTGTGGGTTTACCATACCCCAAACAGGTTAGCCCGCTACCATCTTAGACTGCATCATCATCAGGTGAAATAGCCGCCAAGGGCTAACTTGTAATGTATAAAAAAGGTATTAGCTTACATCAAAATGTTATAAGAGAAATATATAAAATGTCGTATTGAGATTATTTCTCGAGAAAACCCTTCGTGACTATTAGAATAGAAACTATTATAGAGTAAAAAAAAGATAATGACCAAATCATCATCATCATCATTTCAACCGATAGACGTCCACTGCTGGACTTAGGGCTTTTGTAGGGAGTTCCTAGAGCTTGGCCACGGTCTTGGGCCGCTTGTATCCAGCGGCTCCCTGCGACTCGTTTGATGTCGTCTGTCCACCTTGTTGGTCGACCCCCAACAAATGACCAAATATATATACAAATTGAAACAAAGTATACTAAATAAATTTTGTTCGTTGTAAAAGTCGAAACGTTTGCTTTGGTTTTTACAAAAATCTGTTGGTATTGCTTATTTTTACGGACTTAAGTATCCCACGTCACGTAGTATAATATTAGTTTATTAATTTCCGTTAGTGTATTTGACATCACACAGTAAAAAGGAATAAATATATTCCATTAAATCTATATAATAAAAAAAGATACTAGCGTTAAAGACTTGGTAATTTTCCTTTTCTCGCGAAACTTTTTTTATATAACTACAGTACTAACTATGGTTAACAGGTTGCCTGGCAGAGATCGCTACTAAGCGATAAGGCCGCCTTTTGTGTCCTGCTTCTTCTTTATTTTGTTTTTCTTATTATTTCTATTTTTAACTTCTTGTGGTGTACATATAAATAAATAAATATACACATACACACACTGTTGTAATATCATAACATATTATTATGTTGTAAATTTTCAAAGGTTGCACATATTGTTTGCTATTTTCTTTTATACAAATTGTAATCTTATTTGGCCTTATTTTATGATTAGGTCTGAAATGTAAATAGTTTTAAACACTGTTGATTACAAATAAATGAATAAAATAAAAATAAAATAAAATAAAAATATGGTCTTAGAGAGTCGCCGCCGAATTGTATTATTAAAATGTTAGTCTAACACATTGAATAAATATGTTTACGAAACTAGATAAATTTCCAGACCAAAACTTCCTAATTCCATCGATGCCCGTCTCACAAACCCTGGTTCATTTAAAAAAACTCACGCCTAGAGTCATTCGCTAATGAATGAAGTTCAAGGGCCACTGTTAGTAACATTGCGTAATGTGTGGCAAGCGTTAACATTTGGCGAGTAATGGCGTGGCACTCGAACCGAGTAGCGTGCTTGAAGACCGCGGCATCTTTGATCAGAGATAGCGGTTCCTATGAAGTCCGCAGTGCTCCGAAATGTGCGGCTCCATTATTGCCCGGTTTCTACCGAGATGACGTCGGCAAGAACCTCTTTTTTTTCGGACTGTCTATTAGCTGTGCTAACCCTATTGCCACAGCGTAACCGGGCTGTTTAGAAATTTTGAGCCCCAGGGCTCGAAGAAACTAAGGGAACATCTAAGGGCGCCTCCTTTACCTCGAACCTCGGCTTAGGCGACGTTTGGGATAACGGGGGGGTCCGACGGTGAAGGCAAGAACCTCATCAGTTGCTATATTTAAAAGACTGGTATTTCTCTATTTTTTTATATACTACAAGTTTGACGGATTTGAACGGATAAGTCCGTCCACCTAGTAGGGGAGCGACCACGTGGACGTATGCCCTCGACTCGACCTTGTACTACGAGATGGTCGATGGTACCGGTCTTCCTTGTTATATGCCCAAAGAACTTAAGGATTCGCAGTTGTACAAGCGACGAAAGCCTTTGTTTTATTTTCAGCTCTTTGGACCTCTAACACCGGACGATTAACATCCGGGCATCCTAACCACTAGGCTATCACAGCTTTCTTAGTTAACGACTTTACTCGTTCAAACGCAATGGGAACGTTTAACCGCGACGTAAAGCAGTCTATTTACCCAGCGGTAATGTTAATGGGTGTACACTGTACATTGTAGGTACAGTGCTGTATGAAGTGCCAAAAAATCATTTCAAACATAACGGTAGGTCAGTGACCCTTCGTTCCCTACTCCTTTTAAACGACTTCAAAACACGTGGAGGATTCGTAGCTTGTAACGAGAAGAAAAATCGTTGTACTAAAGATTTATTTTTTATTTATTTAATAAGAAGCCAACGGCTTACAAAGAAGTAATTATTTTATGATAAATTATGTATATACAAATTCAAATAATCTTTATTCAAATAGTCCCTTAACAGGCACTTTAAACGCGTTAATAATTTACTTAGTAGTGATTTAATGGTGATAACTACATTCGTAAACTTAAAACTAAAGCAAACATAATCAATAATAAATTATAGTACCTATGGAGATGAATTGTATGTTTCTATGTATTAATGTTTTCCTCTTCTTAATTAGTAACTGCCAAGCGATTTAGCGTTCCGGCACGATGTCTTATTAATTCACCATACTCCCATCAGGTTAGCCCGCTACCATCTTAAACCACATCATCGCTTACAACCAGGTGAGACATGCCGTGGTGTCAAGAACTAACTTATAGAGGACTAGCTGTTGCCCGCGACTTCATCTGCGTAGAATTGCTGATTTCCCGTGATTGCTCTGCTTCAGAAAATAAGCTACAGGCAAATGTCAAATTGCCGATTTTCGTGTTTCTAAATTAAAAAACATAGGACTTTCATACAAACTTCAAACCCCTATTTTACCCCCTTCGGGGTATATTTGGATGAAAACAAATTCTAACCTTATACTTACGCCCTAAAAGAAACCTATTTTCAAAATTTCAAGCTTGTAGACTTCATAATAAAAAAATAAGCAAAAAGTATCATCCCCTTTTTTACCAACCTTAACAGGTAATATTAAAAAAAATTGATTTACATGTTTTTTATTTATTATTATGAATCTTAATGCAAATTTTTGTGTCTCTAACTCTAAAAACAAAGAAAATTCATACAAACTTCAAACCCCCCTTTTACCCTCTTAAGGGTGGAATTTTCAAATATCCTTTCTTAGCTGACATCTCTTAACTATCAACTACCTACTTGCTAAATTATAGCTTTATATGTACAATAGTTTTTTAGGTCTCGTGTTTAATCAGTATGTAAGTAAGTCAGTATGTAAGTATGTAAGTGACATTTCGCTTTTATATATATAGATAAAAAAACAACACCCAAATAAAATTCCTTTTTAGAGTATTCGATTAAATTGGATACGAAATCCACAAAATATAACTGAAAACAAGTAACGTTACGAGGAACATACCCTCAACGATAAAACAACGAGCGGCGAGTGCATTTCGATTCTCCATATTTCTTCATCGCTCACCGTTTATATCCTTAGCCTCAATTTGTCCGCAATAAAGTTGGTAAAGACGTAATTTGTCTACGTCCAAAGCGATGCGTATCGATGCGTCAGAATGGAGCGATCGCGATCGTAATCTCGATTCTGTATCGATTATCCGATTATACGTTTGATTCAACTCGTTCGCTGGCTGAATGGCAAACGGGTCGTGTCCTATGCAAAACCCGACGCATTGTTTATTCACATATGGAATATCAATATTATGATGTCAGATAGAATAATAAGGAAATGGCCGGCTCTCGTATAATTTTGAATCGAATAGATGACAAAGTGTTTGCAACTGTACCATTAATTTTGAAAGAGGGTATGATTGATTTAACAAATCTTACGACAAAATAAGCTTTCAAAAACATTTGTATAGTAAAGTATAATTAAACAATATAAAACCAAAGTACCAAGATATCTTTTTTTATACAATACATGTTAGCCTTTGACGGCTGTCTCACCTGGTGGTGAGTGATGATGCTGTCTAGGATGTTAGCGGGCTAATCTGTTAGGAGTTTGGTAAACCCACACTCCCAATTGTTTTCTACGCGACATCATGCCGGAACACTAATTCGCTTGGCGACACGTCTTTGTCGGTAGGGTGGTAACTAGCCACGGCCGAAGCCTATAACCAGACCAGACTCGAGCCGGGAATCGAACCCAGGACCTCCAACTTTATAATGCAACAGTTCGTGCACTACGCCACGGAGGTTATATATCTGTCATCAAGAGGAGGTATCTGACAAAAATGAAAATCAAGATTTGTCATAAAATGTGTTAAAATCAATTCATCGTTACAGAAATACGACAAAGAATTATATATATCAACCTTACGGTCTAGATAAGTTACGGTTACGGTGTAGATACGTTATTTAAATAGCACGTTACAAATTGGAATAACAAAATTGAAAAAAAAATAACTTCAACATTCACGACATTTAAAATTAATTAACTCATAAGTTAAGAAACTTATCACGTCATAAAAAATAAAAAAAACAATATTTTTACTATTTCACAAAAAAAAAAGTTCGTTTATTTTTGACTTCAACGACTCATAAGTTAATGAAAATACCCCAGCTGCGTTTTTATCACCCGATATGTCATCATTAAGACGGGGTAAACAATAAACAACCAAAATGAAGTGTCAAATAAAATATACATATCTATTTGTGTAAAAGATCAAAAGGCAGAGACAAACTGCCAGGAATATTAGGATGGAGACGTGGAAATTTAACACTCGTGTAGCGGCCTATGGCCTTGTTAAATTATCCTGAGCGAAGTCTCAACACTGTTGCAGATCAAAGGATTTGCTTCCTTGAATAAGTTACTAGTGACTACTTCCAAGTATGACTGGTGGAGTGACAGCATACAAATTAGATTCATTTAATTATACAAGGTGTCTCAAAAGTAAGTTCACATTTGCTTATCTTATTACGCGAAAGCAACTATTCTGAGGGGCGCGAGGGGTATGTCAGTCGGTAGTCTGGCTCTTGGGAATTTAGTCGCTATGGAGCGTTTCTCTGGTGCGGAACGTGCGTTGTGCGTACGTGAGTTTTACAAAAACGGTAATTCGGCGACTGTAGCGCGTAGAAAATTCTGCAGTATTCGACATATTCGTCACTTAAATGATGCGCCTAGCACTCGTCTCATTGCAAAATGGGTTGAGAAGTTTGAAGAGACTGGGTCAACTCTGGAGAAACCAAAATCTGGGCGACCAAGAACATCAAGAACAGCCGAAAACGTGGACAGTGTTACTCAGTCTATTCGAGATGATCCAAACCTCTCGATTCGGAAGCGTGCTGTTGCTTTAAATGTGCACAGATCTTCATTATGCCGCATTTTACACAAAGATTTAAAGCTGCACCCGTACAAAATTCAGTTAGTGCAAGAACTGAAGCCTCAAGATGCTGGTCAGAGGCTTGCCTTTGTAAATCAGATGATTGAGCGCTTTCCAACGTTCACCAACATCTTGTTTTTCGATGAAGCCCATTTTCATCTGAATGGGCATGTAAACAAGCAAAATTGTCGTTACTGGAGTGCAACCAACCCAAAACAAAAACATCAGAAACCGCTACATTCACCCAAAGTCACCGTATGGGCAGCGATGTCGGCGCGAGGAATTATCGGCCCTTACTTTTTTGAAGATGGAAGGGGACGCACACTCACAGTGAATTCAGAGCGTTATGTGGAGATGTTAGACGAGTTTTTCGTACCCCAACTGCAAAACTTTCCTGGTTACAACCAAAGAACATGGTTCCAGCAGGATGGAGCAACTTCACACACGTCCAACAGATCTCTGCCTCGAGTTCGAGAAATTTTTCCGAACAAATTAATCTCCAGGCGAGGTGACATAAATTGGCCTCCACGGAGTCCCGATTTAACGCCTATGGATTTTTTCCTGTGGGGTTATGTCAAATCAAAAGTTTACGCTAATAAACCGACTTCCCTGGCACAATTAAAAGAAAATATCCGTCATGAAATGGCAGCCATCACGGAGACTACCTGCCGAGCTGTCATAGGCAATTTTAGTGCCCGACTAAATGAATGCCGAGAGCGCAACGGTTTACATTTGGACGATGTTATTTTTAAAAAAGAAATTCCCAAACAGTGTACTTCAATATAAAATAAACATTTTTTCAATAAAGCTAAGACTTTTCTTTTAAAAAGATTTAAATGTGAACTTTCTTTTGAGACACCTTGTATATACATAAAGATAAGTTGACGGACTGACAGAGTGTCTGATCTATCATAGCTGAAACTACTAAATGTATCGAGCATAATGTCGAGATAATGGCCATCACAACAGTCCACTTCCTGCAAAATAATTCATCGCCTAAGAAGTAGGTGTGTGAAGTTTGTAATAATATCGTCGAAAATCGAACTTAACGTGGGCGTAGCCGCAGGCTATAACTAGTTCATAATAAATGCAAATATCATCAGAATTACTATGTATAAAATTAAAGAAAATGCCGTAAGTAAAAAAGATAAAATGATAAAAGAGTGTGTGTAGTAAAAATTATACAACTAGCGAACAAACTAACAAATAAAGATATATAAAATAAAGTATACGAATGTACTGGACACGTTATTGCAACATTATTTAATTTCACAGTCATAGGCTAGCATGATATGATCAAATAATGCGGAGGGAAGAAAGCAATAATACCAAAAGAATATCATATATGTATGTGAAAGGGCAAAAGAGTGGAGGAAGACCAAAGAAGAGATGGACGGATTGTAAAAGAGGATATGCGGGTAAAAGGTGTGGGCAGTGAAGTGACGACTGACTGAAGTGAGTGGAAGAAGAAGACCCCACATAGCGTGGGATCGCGGCAGGAAAAAGAAATCATATGAGAGCGTATAAAAAGGAATGTAGTAAGCAGATAAGAAACAAATTGAAAGTGAAGAGCAAAATTGGCATATAAATACAGATTTGTTGAGAAGTGCATTAAATATAAAAACTATCTTACACCTACCATACAGACGAAGATGAGACTAATGAGGTTATAATGTTTATAACCTCATTAGCCACATCTTAGTCAAGAGTTTAGTCTTCAAACATGGGCCAGAACAAAAAAGCTTGACGTCATTTCACAATCATGTAAAAATCATACAAGAGTACATCATCTTATCAAACTTTGAAAAGGCCCATTTCATCATGATTAACCCATTACCGGCTCACTACAGAGCACGGATCTCGTCTCAATATGAGAAGGGTTTGCATATAGTCCACCAAGCTGGCCATCGGATTGGTAGACTTCACACGCCATTGAGAACATTATTGAGAACTCTCAGGCGTGCAGGTGTCCTCACGACGTTTCTTCACCGTTAAAGCAAGTGATATTTTAATTGCTTTAAAACGCACATAACTCCGAAAAATTAGGGGTGCATGCCAGGGAAAACACCCCCGACCTCTGATTAGGAGGCGGACGTCCTAATCACTGGGCTATCACGGCCTTAATATCAAAATTTTTCCGCGTTTTTCTAACCTTCTAAATTTATTTATTTTTGTATTACAAAGATAAAGTTCAAAATGAACTGACTGGATCGAAAGCCGTAAAAGATCAACAGATCAAATAATACCATAAAAGGATTCGAAGGGTCTTAGGTTCAATTTTGACCTCGTAGGCGACTGTCGTGATCACTGCTTGAGATTTATGCTTAGCTGATGGGAACTGCAAAATATAAATAATGTATGAATCGTATAATACCTACACATGACAATAATAATACAATTCGTGAAACAGATTTATAGTTGTGAGACAAAATTTGTATTAAAAAATTCATTCTCGTTGATCATACTTCAAAGTTATTTATTTCACTAGAATTATTTTCAAAAACATTATTGGTACAGTACAGGTACTGGTACAGGAAATATTTTTATAAATCCAGCTTGTTCTAGCGGCTTAGGTTACTTTTGAAATTCCTTTGAAAATAGTACCATCGCTTAAAAAATAATTAATCTACAGGTTAACATCTTAGCGATGTCTCGAAATAAGTTTATACAAAACGTAATTTCATAGAAAATCTCTATTATAATTAAAATTATATTCTCTATTATAAATAACGTTAATGATAAAAAAGCTGAGGTATAAAATATTACTGTAATTAAGTAGTTTGTAATAAAAATCAAAAGTTTATACACTCCAAGAGAAATTAGATTCCATTTTATTGTGACATTATTTGTAAATTTGGGTTTGGATGATAAGGGTTTTTTTCTTGATTTGATACATACTTTATTAGCTTCAAATAATCGCTTTTCCCTTAAGCTATAGGTCAGCGATTAAGTGCATTCTCTAATAACAGGTACAGTACCTATATGTGTAATTATTTGGTTATTGAATTTTAAATTTTGTTCAATGCATGGTAGGAAAAAAAGAATTGAGTACAAATCTTTATAAAGGTATCTTTGCGGACTTTCTCAATTCTATGCATATTACTAGCCGTAGTAATTTTTATGATATTTAAATCGTATAATAAATACGTTCTATAAATTCCCTTTTGCCCTATAAGCGTGAATCTCGTGTCATTAGTGGTTGCTATGTTTTATTATGGTGTTGCTTTCAAACAAGATCTTTCGAGTGTAAGTCCAACACTCGATTTCAAGTCGAAGGTACACTCAAAATTCCTAATTCACGAGAAAATCCACCATTCACAAGTATATATAAAAATAATTCATAAATAAAATGTAAAACAAATATACAAACATCGTCAAATATCTACGACCTCTTTCTCAATCCCTAACGCAGTCTGCAGCTATGTGGCCTTAAAGTAGAAGGTCCGGAGTTCGATCTCCAGCGGGAGTATTTTAGGAAGGAATTTATAATTACCGAATATTCTCTGGTATGATGGCTTCAAACGTGTTGAAAATATCCATTGGAATAATGATGTTATTAGACACTTAAAATATTCATTATTCTAAATTTTTATATTTATAAGTTGATGATTGGGATGTTAATTATATTAATAAATAGATTCCTGCGAGTTAAGTCAGGTTAAATGGAAGTTTCATATAAATATCAAACTCCTTTTAGCAACCTTAGGCATTGAATTTTCATTTATCCTTTGTATGAATGATTACACTTTTATTGCACACCACATAAAGACAGAAAATAACACAGAAACAGTAACACCACAAGATAGGAAAAAAGACAGAAAATAACACAGAAACAGTAACACCACAAGATAGGAAAAAAGACAGAAAATAACACAGAAATAGTAACACCACAAGATAGGAATAAAGACAGAAAATAACACAGAAACAGTAACACCACAACATAGGAAAAAATATAGAAAATAACACAGAAACAGTAGTATACAACCCTTTCCATTTTTACTGTAATTATATGTGTATCAGTCAGGACAAATCTTTTTATCGTTTTAGAGCTTAAAACGAAAAATAAATGGGTTTTAAAGTAAAGAAGAAACCTGAATAATTATATACGCTTGAATATATTTAATTAAGAGTGCCATTCTTACTGACGTAGTGTTTAAACATCGTATTTTATCCTCTTAATAGAGTCGGCATGTGAAGCTTTAACTTAAGCAAAAATACACCTACTTACTTCTCCAACACTAGATGTACTAAAGTAGATATGAAATGTTAATATTAAACTAGCCAGGAATTGCCGCAAAGATCTCTGCAATGATATGCAACGTCAGCTATTTCTCTGGTCATTTCTTGAACATTTCTTTTTGCGTATCCTTTTGCATGCAATTTTAAAACGTAGTCTCTATTATTTAAAGCGTAAGGGAGGTTAGATTTAAATTGCAGTTTGAGGGTTCAAAGTTATGTTTGTGTTCATGTATCGGAATGATGCGAGAAAAGCGTAGTCATCTGATAAGTGGACGGGATCACGCGGCCAAGATATTTCCCGTTAAACTGTCTTCGGAGATTTTGTTTACACGACGTCTACAGGTATTGCCGACTTGATAAGAAAATATACTTGTATTTACATTATTTACTACTTACTCCAGGTGGGATTATTTACAGTGAATGAACAACCTCCGTCTATTAGCAATTCAATTCGTTGCTCCGGTGCTGCGTGAAATGGGAATAAAACAAACTCACTCAAGGAACTTTATTCTTAGTATTTCATATGAATTATAGGCAAACAACCATGAGAAAGAGGCCAGAACACAGTAAACACAACAGAACCAAGAACTGAAACGTGAAAGAACAGAACATAAAAATGACATATTCAATCTAAGAACATTACACTTAATAGCAAATAATTAAGAAAATAACTAAGAACAGCTCCATGCTGTTCTTAGTTTCGGAACTAGAACTAGGAACAGAACTCCGAACGAAACTAAAAACAGAACTAATTATAGAACTTAGAGGAGTACAATGACGGGAACTGAGAATATTACTAAAAATTAAAACAAAACATTGCTAAGAACAGAATAGACAATCGAGAACAGAATTAAGAACAGAACTGTGAAAATAATAAAGAAAAGAACACAAAAATTAAATATACCTATTTAATCTAAATACATTATAAAAAATAATAATAGTAAGATCCTAGTTTGCTATTAGCTGCTTTTTATTCTAATGTATAAACTTTTCAAACATTATTTTTAATGTTCAACACTTTTTCTATTGACTTTTAAACTTTTTTTTTATACACTACAAGTTAGCCCTTGACGGCAATCTCCCTTGGTGATGACGCAGTCTAAGTTGGTAGCTAACCTATTAGGAGTATAGTAAACCACACCCCTAATTCGTTTTTACAGGACATCGTGCCGAAACGCTATACCGCTTGGCAGCATGACTTTTCGGTAGGGTTTTAACTAGTTGGGGGGGGATCAAGCTGTCCTGATCCTCTCTCTTTTAGCGCGGGAGCCCTGTTGCTAAGGCTGAGGCGGCTGGTGGATGTCTGGGAAGGATACAATGGGTACCCCAGGTGTTCAGCAAATCCAGCGAGGTGGACATGCTGTGGTGGTTTTTAGTTCGGGTATACCTCAACGATAAGGGGGGGGGGGGGGAGGGGAGTCCCACATAACCTCCGTCTTGCCCAATGGACGGAGGTAGCCGTAAAGCTTTTCCATCACGGAAAACCAACCAAAAAAGGGTTTTAACTAACAACGGCCGAAGCACCAGGCCAACGCCAAATCGCTTGGCAACATGTCTTTGTCGTTAGGATTTGAACTAGCAATTTCGGAAGCACCACTCAAGCCGGGAATGGAACTCAGAACCTTTTTGTAATGCGACAGACTTATCTGTTCTGTCCTTTCCGGTCATAGGCTTCAGATCTTGCGGTCATTAAGCAACGAACAAATTGACCGAAGGAGCGGTGCGAGCGCTACTAGATAACAGATATTGTCACTTGGCACACTCCCAACTCCTAAATGAGTCAAGCCATATGTATTGCCGTATTACTGAACAATGCCGTGACGCATAGCTGTTCCTTGTTTACCAACCGCTACTTTATGATTCAACAAGTGTCAGCCTTACACATTTGTAAATAAACACCTTAAGTTTGTGTAAACACGTGGATATCGTAATCCTTGGAATAGTTAACGTGATGGGAATTGATTAGGTCGGGTGGATTACCTACTGAGGCGAGGATGTATTTGGATCTTTGCCTTAACGTGCCTTAACGTGCGTGAATTAATAATAATAAAGAAATACATACCTATACAAAACTAGCGGTGAAAGCGTAGTGGTTAGGGCGTCAGCCTCCTAAACAGAGGTCGGCGGTTCGAATCCGGGCACGCATTTCTAACTTTTCGGTGCTGTGCGTTTAAAAAATAAATAAAAAATAAATTAAAATATCGCTTGCTTCAACGGTGAAGGAGAACATCGTGAGGAAACCTGCACGTCTGAGAGTTCTCCATAATGTTCTCAAAGGCGTGTGAAGTCTGCCAATCCGTACATGGCCAGCGTGGTGGACTATGGCCAAACCCTTCTCATATTGAGAGGAGACCCGTGCTCTGTAGTGAGCCGGTAATGGGTTGATCATGATGATGATGATGACATATACAAATCCGTATAGTGGAGAATTTTAAACTGATAGCACTCAAGCATAATGTGAAAGGCGATAGCTTTTTGAAAATACCGCTGAGTTTAATTCCTGAAAATATCCACATTATCATTAAAAATGCTTATTGACATCACAACTGCATAAAAACGGGGAAAAGACGTTATTATATAAACTTAGGTGGATTACCTATTGATCTGAGGAGAGGATGTACTTGGATCTTTGCTTAAACCGCCTGTTTACACGTGTCTTGTTAACCTTTAACGGTTTTGGTATGGGAACTAAGTTAATCTGAACAAACAGTTACCGCCCGACCTCCCCCTATCCCAAACATCGCCTAAGCCAAGGTTCGGTTTCACAGCAGGCGCCTTAGGCAGACGTTCCCTTACTTTCTTCGAGCCCTAGGGCTCTAAATTTCTTCTGGCAGAACTTCTTTCCGAAGCTCGCCAAACAGCCCGGTTACGCTGTGGCAACCAATAGGGTAAGCACAACTAAAAGACAGTCCAAAAAAATCTAAACAATCATTTGTTGCTTATTAACCAACACTGTAATAATAAAATAAAAGTATTAGATATATATAAATGAAATAGATATACAACTAACAATAACCATTAAACTCATCATCACTCATTTAAAATGCTCATTGACATTACAGCTGGACAAAAACGTTGAACAAACGGTATTATATAGCCAGAAACATTCGAACAAATTCAAATTCAAATAATCTTTATTGAAATAGTCCTTGAAAAGGCACTTTTGACGCGTCAATAATTTACATAGTAGTGATTTAATGGTGATAACTACATCCGTAAACTTAAACTAAAGCTATGAGGGTTCCAAACGCGGCCTGGTCTGAGAAGAATCCCACAACAAACTTACCCGGGTTTTTTCGTTATCACCATCTCACAGAATCAATAATAAATTATAGTACCTATGGAGATAGAGCAATTCACACCCAATGTTTTTATCGTTTATATAATCCTTAATATCGTTACATGATTTTTCTATAAGCTTTCGTTTTATAAAAACTTTTAACTTATTGATAGACATCTCCAAGATATTCAACCATGTACATGTTCAAACATGTTTGATACTCAAACATAAAAGGAAACCTCTTCTAAATCAAACTTTAGTCTACAAATACACGTTTGTTGCTTTCAGATAAACTACAAATGGTTCCAGTTTAATAATATGAGTCATATTAAATTCAAGTGTAATATTTTCGTGGGTGGCACAACACCTTTTGTCGTTAAATCCAACGCCATGCGATGCAGTATCGTAATTTTGAGCTTTGATGTTTTAGCATCGATAAATGCTATCTTGTTTTGTTAGTACCTTGTTATTTAGGAAATATAATATTATGTAGGTAGATGGCGAGATACATGAATCATGATTAGAAACTTCACGTACTCCGAGCTCTGATTAAAGCTTAGCTGGCTATTTTTTTTTTATTCGGACTGTGTGTGTGTGTTAGCTGTACTTACCCTATTGGTTGCCACTGCGTAACCGGGCTGTTTCGCGAGCTTCTTTCCGAAGCTCTGCCAGAAGAAATTTTGAGCCATAGGGCTCCAAGAAACTAAGGGAACGTCTGCCTAAGGGCGCCTCCTTTGAGGCCGAACTTAGAACCTAGGCTTAGGCGACGTTTGTGATAACGGGGGGGTCGGACGGTGAGTGGTCCTTACGTCTCCAAGGCCGTGGATGGAGCCCACGTCCGGATGACGTAAGAGAGCGGGCTCGTCTTCGCCGGCGAAGACGGTATGTAGCGTATGATTGTGTGGTAGGTGGTACGAGTATGTTGTCAGTAGTCATCTGATCGTCAGGGTCATGAAGGATATGTTTAGGTCTCCTCTTTCGGAAAGGAGTGCTTAGGTCGGGGGAGTAAAAAGAAGCCGCAACTACAAGAGGGTTGGGGTGTCGGATTGACTTAGCTGGCTAGTTGACGAGTGTAGTTATCACCATCACTTCACGAACAGAAATAATAAAAAATGGGATATATATGAAAGATTCATAGATGCCTGTAATAGTTTAATGTGAATAAAGCTAATTTGATTTGGTTAGATAAACGTATGGAAACAATAACCAGCCCATAAATGCCCCACTTAATGGAAGTGTTGGACTCAGTACTTTCATTAAGTGAGTGGGTGGAAGACTATAGAATAGATCGAATTCCATTTAACCGAAAAAGCGAGCAGTTGGACTTGTTCAAAATCCCAAATTACTTTCATTCGTGTCACCGACAGAGAGAGGTCAGCTTCTATTGTATATTATGTCGACTTTATAACGGAGAGTAGTGTGAAGAGTATTTAGCAATAATGAAAAAAGCGAAAGAGACCTCCTTTTTGACGACCTCCTGTGTGGCATGTGCGTGCGCATTATAAAGTTGGAGATCCTGGGTTCGATTCTTTGCTCGAGTCTGGTATATTGGGAGGCTTCGGCCGTGGCTAGTTACCATCCTACCGGCAAAAACGTGTTCCGGCACGGCACGGCAATCCAATTAGGAGTGTGCGTTTACCATACCCCTAACAGGTTAGCCCGCTACCATCCTAGACTGCATCATAACTCATCACCAGGTGAGATAGCCGTCAAGGGCCTAACTTGTAGGCTATATGTTGTATAAAAAAAAAATATACATTACTGGTATACATGTACAAGGTAGTATTTACGTTGTGTCAAAATATTGTCCGCCTGCCTATCTATTCTGTCTGATTCTGATCGTAAAATAGATTTTAACGCAATTTAATACAATTATAGCTGATACTCTGGGGTAGGTGGGGGGAGATACTTTAGGCATTTTTTATTCTAAACCGATTTTGAAAAATTGTTTTACCGAAATATTGCAGTTCACGTGGTTTCACTCATACTGGAGTAACGTGGCTTATTTTAATAGGATTTCTTTCCAATCTTAAATCTAAGCGGTTGAAGTCGCGAGCTTTATCTAAAATAACTTAGTTAATGCATTATCTTGAAGAAATTTTTATACTTCGAATTTTAAAATGCTGATACCACAAGTGTTTGATAAAGGCGTGAAATTAAAAGATAAACTCAGAACAATAACAATTTCAGCATATTCAAAATAATGTCGTATTTTTTAATAAAAATACGTAATAAAAATAGAAATGACATTTTATAAAGAGCACGAGATATTGCCCTTCCCCCCGAATGGCGATTCTTGGGCTGATGCGACACTAAAATTGCAAGTGGGCAAAAAAGCACTTAAGCGGCACGATTGGGACCCATTTATTTATATTTTATTTACCTCCGAGCATTATGCAGGCCTGCCCTGAATGTACGCCCCTTAAAAGGCAGCGAAATGTTGCAAGTAAATCGCTATATTGTTAAAGTAAATTGGTATACTACAGCACGAAGTTTCGTGTGCTATACCCTTGTTAGGTGTTGACCGTGATTACGAACCGCAATCAGTTCAGATTTCAACCTTAAATGCATCGCGGTAAACAACTAAACATTCGAAAGTAACGGAAAATTGCCGAGCTTACAGAAGAGGGCGGCGCAAAAAGTAAATGTCAAAAGAGATGACAGTCGTTACAGCGACATCTAGCGGTCCATAGTTGAGCAAAGCGGCGTGACTTCGAAATAACATCGTTATCCCTTTTATATAAATCATACTCCAAAAGGTTAACAAGGGTTCTAAATATAGGAACCGTTTACTATAAGTTATTGGCTATTGAGAATTATACTTTGTATTTACTTAATCATATTTTAAATCACGATTTCGCAAAAGTTTTTTTGAATTGTTTATAGCATTGTCTAACTGAATGATTTTATGTACCCTGGATATAGTTGTCATGTCATTTCTTTAGAAAGTATATTGTGTAATTATTATATGGTTCTTCCGAAAAGTTATTTATATTATTGTAAATTGAATTGAATTGAAACAATGTCGACTTCTGCGAAGCATTTAAAAAGAAGAGCAGTTAAGTAGGAAGCAATAAAAATAATATAACAACAAAACTTCTTACGTAGAAATGTGACCTGATGTCAATGCAATCAAGAATTCGATCTCATAAACATTAAGCTAATCGATTTAAAAGAGCTTAAAAAATGAAATTTAAATAAAAATATTATTGCTTTGAGGTCAATAAAACCATAAACATTTATGTATTGCATTATACTAAGCCTGTTTACGACTTTTTACAGACCAAAAGTAGTATAGAAAAGTGGAAACAACATTTTATTACAATTTATTTACATTATTATTACAATTTATTTTCGTCTCGTTGGATTTTGTGATTCGCTCTATCCGTTCTGGCATGATTCTCTCACGTACCAAAATGCCGCTATCGTCCCACAATTTTGTTTCTAGATGTTTTTGTTTTGTTTATCATCCCGCAAGCACTGAAACATGTGCATTGTGGTTAGAATGTAATCCTTGATATTTTATGAGAGTTACTACGGATGAAATGGTTTCCAAAATATCAAGTCGTACCAACTGTGTCCAAATAAAGCAGGAGCACCAAACGTAGAAACTGTTGGTGCTCTAAGGAAAATAGATTTTACCATTATTTATTTATATATTACGGAAAACCAACAGCTAATACATTTTTCATGACCATTTTTTACCGTTGTGAGCTAATGTGAATGTTTAGTTTTTTACAGGTTTTCACAACGTTCACAAATACCGCAAATTAAAAAAAACCGCAATATAATTAACTACAAAGGCAAGAATCAAAAACTAGTCACCAGATATAAAAAAGTTAAAACAAAAGTTCAAGTTAAGATTTCATTTACAAATGTTAATTAGTACAATTATGTACCATTATAATATTAGATGTCAATAATAAAAATCAGTTGACAGCTGTCATTCATTCGTCATTTCAACGTTCCAAGGACCAAATTATCCCTAAAATGCTGATAAATCAATTTTCTCTGCGATCTCATATTGTATACAGTTCTTGCTTATCTTCATTTCATTTATCAGCTGAGCAATTGCTATCTATTAAACTAGATGTGGTGTCGTAGGACACCAGATAGGAACGAAGTTCCTTCGGCTAATGTAGAATCGACACAATTTGCAAAAAAAAATCGTGCTCAATTTTATGTAGGTTTTCTTGATTTTTCTCTTAAATTTTGATGATTCGTGTTTATTTAAGTACAGGAAAGTATTTAGGAAATAATAAATTACGTAATATAAAAAATAATCGTAATTCAAATTATCAACTAAAATAACAAAATATGTCTCTTTATTTTTGTTTGACAACATAAAATTACATAGAAATAGAAATAAATACGAAAGAGAAAGGTATTATACACTACTCGCTTGTGTATACGAATGTCGCGCCTGCGCACGTCTCATTTAACGGTTTTATTCCACAGACTATTTTTTACGGTGTTACTATCACTTTTTTTTTTCAGTTCGGTCGCGCAGCAAAATCCCTATCTCCTCAAAGCCTGCCGTAAGGAACTTCGTTCCAAAAACGTTTGTTTAACAATTTTACATTTAATTATTTTCTACTACTTTACATATACATACTTAACTACATAGTACTAATATTTTACGAATGTAGTGTAGTTAGGTAGGGTGGCATGGTGCTAATTTAATTTTTGCTATTTATTGCACCAAAAATTAAATGTTTCCATATTTATCGGCATTACCAGTAAAGATTTAGGGTTTCGGTATAATGCTGAATAGAAACGGATTAGAAGGAAGGGTTTTCGGCATAATATATTTAGGAACAGAGCTTGGGTGGCTCCTCTGGTGATGCAGATGTTCATGGTGAAGGTAGATAATCAGGTGCTTACCCATGTGCCCGTATGACTGTGATGTAAATTAAACAAAAAAGTAACAGACTTGGCCCCCTGGTCTTTTGATATTTGCGGACGTGCAATTGTGTCTTGCGTTGTTGGTACCTAATTCGTTCGATGAACAATAATTTAAAAGCGAATCGAATGCAAAATAATGGACCAGACCGCATGTAACGGAATGCCCAAGAAACCAATCATGCATTCTAGAATCACGAACGCCTGAACTAACCGATAATTTCGCACTATTTCTGCTTGATTTCAAATCGTCATTGATTTGGGCTCGCTTCCGATTCATTGATTCACATATTAGTTACACAGTTATCGATTTGTAACTTGGAGCGTTTACTGTTTCTGACCAATGCGATAATCCTGAATCTCTATTTTAAAATGCAGTTACGATGATGGTGTATATTATAAGGATCATTGTCGACGACCTCCGTGGCGCAGTGTGTGCGCACACACTGCGCCACAGAGGTCTCTCACATTATAAAATTGGAGGGTTGGGTTCGATTCCCAGCTTGAGTCTGGTCTGGTGGGAGACTTCGGCTGTGGCTATTTACCACCCCCACCCTACCAACAAAGACGTGTCGCCAAGCGATTTAGCGTTCCTAATAGGTTAATCCGCTACCATCTTAGACTGCATCGTCACTTACCATCAGGTGAGATGCCCTCTAGGGCTAACTTGTGGTGTATTCAAAAAAGTAGCCGAAGCCACCATTCAGGTCGCTTTTATTTAGAAAAAGAAGAAACTAAAATTAAGAATATGTTCCTTTGTGAGACAACTTTACACCATAACAGGGTTATGGAACCTTCTTAAATAAATATTTTGGCTTCTTAAACTATTTCAGACCATTTGGGACCCATAAGAATTCAAACTATTCCAAAATTATAAAAATAAGTTTACAAATTTTATCCCGCCATAACAATATAATTGCTGCGAAAACATTTTTTTAAATTATTTATCTATGGGAAAATAAGCATCGTAAGCAAGAATATAACAAATTGCCTCGCGGTCATTTCCCATAGACGCTCGCAAATGTTATTCAAGCTGTTATTTTATTATTAATGAACAATAAATTCACTGTCCACCCATTCACAGTGAAAGATGCGACGTGGAGTCAAACAATTACAAGAGAAATTTCCCTAAGCCCTCATAACCACTTATCTTGGTATAAATTACTCCCATCTGCGTTTAGATTTGTGTAAACACTATTCATTAATATACCATTACACCTGACCCCTTGGTCAATGATAGGGACCCAGGAACATTTACCAATGCTTTGTATTGCCTAGGTGTCAAAGGTCAGAGGTTCGCACAGTTTTATCAGAGCTTTCTATTCAGATGCGGAGATATCATTTGTTTCAAGTTGGCAGCTCTGAATAGGGGTTAACAGATCATTAAATGTCAGCACTCAACAGTGGTATATTGTACAATCTGGAATCTGGTTCTCTATCATTTTCTAGTCGTATTGTACTAACAATTTTTTGATTTCAATATAGGTATTGAAAAAATTGCTTCCAAAAATCACAAAATTTTGGAAGCAATTGATGGGATGGGATTATTTGAAAAATTACTATTGTGATTTCGATTGTGATTGTGATTTCGATTTGAAAATTTACCTGGCTAAGTTTGTTGTGGGCTTCTTCTTAGACCGGGGCGCGTTTGGAACCCTCATAGCTTTAGTTTTAAGTTTACGAATATAGTTATCACCATCAAATCACTACTATGTAAATTATTGACGCGTCAAAAGCGCCTTTTAAAGGACTATTTGAATAAAGATTATTTGAATTCGAATTTGATTGCGATTGCGACTGTGATTGTGATTGCGATTGCTATTGCGATTATGAACCCCATTGTGATTTCGATTGTGATTGCGATTATGAACCCGATTATGATTGCGATTTCGATTTTGATTGCGATTCCGATTCTGATTCCAATTCCGATTGCGATTGCGATTGTGATTTCGATTGTGATTGTGATTTCGATTGTAATTGTGATTGTGATTATGTTAAAAGTCTTGAAAATTGTATTGTAAGTTTTAAGCCTACATGTGCTTAAGGTAGGTATAAAACGGAGAATTTAACTCCTTTTTATACGGTTATCACAAAGCTTGCTTTCAAGTATCATGCGATTAAATTTCTGACGTATTAAAAGCCCGGTTTATCGATATGCTCCGCTGTCAGAATGACTGGCAAATGAAGACGCATTACCAGGAGACAAACTGCCCTTCAACGATTACATATTATAATGTCCACATTATTATTCCAGTTTATATCAACTAGCGGTGCTCCCCGAGTTATTTTGAGATTAATTACTCAGAGTTTCGTCATTATCAACATATTACCCGCTACAGGGCACAGGTCTCCTGTCAGCATCAGACGGGTTTTGGCTGTAGTCCACAACGCTGGTCAGTAAGTATATCGAGAACTGAATTGTATACTAAGACCATAACCGTGAAAGCTATTGATATTCCATTTAACATTACTTACTTAAAAACCCAAATAACAAATTATAAGTTCGTACTGGAACTCCAAGCCCCCAAAAGGAGGTCGAATCAGGCACTGCTTCAAATTTTCTTTGTCTAAGAGTCTGTCGCCCAACTATTGACAATAATTTAGAGATAAAATAAGACACAAAATTCCATAATACCAGTTAATTCAATCAATCAACAACAACTTCTGTGTTCCCTCAAAACTATTTCTTGGGTGAATCTAGGTTTATTCAAGGATCTGATAAATAAATTGCTCAAAAGCCTGTATTATTGGCTCCTCTGATGCTGTTCACAGTCAGCAGTAAACACTTGACATCAGAAGACCAACTTTTTGCTGCCATAAATATATATTAAAAACAAACAAATTTCAAGGTTAATCGTTTCATCATGATCAACCCATTACCGACTCACTACAGAGCACGGGTCTCCTCTCAATATGAGAAGGGTTTGGCCATAGTCCACCACGCTGGCCATGTGCGGATTGGCAGACGTCACACGCCTTTGAGAATATTATGGAGAACTCTCAGGCGTGCAGATTTCCTCACGATGTTTTCCTTCACCGTTGAAGCAAGTGATATTTGAAAAACACACATAACTCCGAAAAGTTAGAGGTGCGTGCCAGGATTCGAACCGCCGACCTCTGATTCTGACGCCCTAACCACGAGGCTATCACCGCTTCATTCTTAATCGTTTACGAACAGTTAATTGACCTCCTAATTTGATAACGGAGGGTGTTAGAGCACTGACAGCTCACATGTGGATCGTATAGTATATATATTATTAATTGTTGAAACCTAGAGGCCTTTTATTTGATACCAAACAATTGACGGTTTGACTGTGATAGCCTAATGGATAGGACGTCAGCCTTCTAATCAGAGCTCGGTGGTTCGAACCCGGGCAACACCTATAACTTTTTTTAGTGCTATGTGCGTTTTTATGCAATTAAAATATCACTTGCTTGAAGGAAAACATCGCGAGGAAACCTGCACGCCTGATAGTTCTCCATAATGTTCTCAAAGGCGTGTGAAGTCTGCCAATCCACACATGGTCAGTCCACCACTGGACAATGCCAATCCATCCCTTTATTTATTGAGAGGAGACCCGTGGTCTGTAGTGAGCCGAGAATGGGTTGATCATTATGAATTGACGGTTTGCGTTAGTTTAGTTTAGTTAGTTTTTTGGATTTTAAAAACCTTAGAGGAAACCAATCACTAACGCAGAAATATACGTTCATAAATACAAGTCAGAACTCATAACAAATATACTTATTTTTTTAAGAAGAAACTATAACTGCGTAAATGAATAATTAAGGCCCCCAAGGAAACATGCCGCATCTGGTAAAACGTTAATTTCTCACACGACTTTAACCATTTATTATCGCGCAGTTTCCAGCGATGTCTCCTGGAAGACTAGAGTCCGAGCTGACTTTGAAACGTACTACCAATGATTACCGCTGATAACGCTGCGGGCGCGGAAGAAACTATTAAAATACCAGCATAGTGGAAATAAGAACTTAAAATGAGATACTAATATTACTTGACTAGTTGTTGCCCGCAACTACGTCTGCATAGAATTGCTGATTTCCCGTGAGATTTAGGTTGCTTGCTTCAGAAAGTAACAACAACAGGCAAATGTCAAACTGCCGATTTCCGTGTCTCTTAAAATTAAAAAATCTAAATTATAAAACACAGAACTTTCATACAAACTTCAAACCCCTATTTTACCCTTCGGAGTAGATTTGGATGAAAAAAAATCTAACCTTATACTTACGCCCTAAAAGAAACCTATTTTCAAAATTTTAAGCTTGTAGACTTCATAATAAAAAATAAGCAAATACTAGCATCCCCTATTTTACCACGCTTAACAAGTAATATTTAAAAAAAAATTGATGTACATGTTTTTAATTTATTATTATTAATCTTAATGCAATTTTTTGTGTCTCTAACTCTAAAAACAAAGAAATTTCATACAAACTTCCAACCCCTTTTTTACCCCCTTAGGGATGGAATTTCCAAATATCCTTTCTTAGCTGACATCTCTTAACTATCAACTACCTACTTGCAAAATTATAGCTTTATACGTATAATAGTTTTTAAGATCTCGTGTTTAATCAGTAAGTATGTAAGTAAGTGACCTTTCGCTTTTATATATATAGATTTCATTCAAGTTAAGAAAATAAAGAGTCATCAATTTACATGATCTTCCTAAGATTAAACATAGTAACATAACAAACATAGTTGGTTGGTAAACTTGGTTTAACTGGTGAAGGAAAACATATTGAGAAGTCCCACAAAATGTCCATAACGTTCTCAAAGGCGTGCAAAGTCTGAGAAACCGCACTTAGCCAGCATTGCGAAACCCAAAATGAAATTTGATAAATAATTTGTTTGAAATTTTGTAATCGAACAGGACCATGGATCGCGTTGGTCCAATCCAGCTTGATACAACTTGCGATACTGCCGCTAGCTCCAAAACGCTTTGACTTTACACGTTGAAGCAGTTTTTTCGGACTGTCTATTAGCTGTGCTAACCCTATTGGTTGCCACAGCGTAACCGGGCTGTTTGGCGAGCTTTGGAAAGAAGCTCTGCCACAAGAAATTTTGAGCCATAGGGCTCGAAGAAACTAAGGGAACGTCTGCCTAAGGGCGCCTCCTGTAAGGCCGAACCTCGGCTTAGGCGACGTTTGGGATAACGGGGAGGGGCGGGCGGTGTGCAGAAGCAGTTTTTTTTTCGGACTGTCTATTAGCTGTGCTAACCCTATTAGTAGCCACAGCGTAACCGGGCAACCGGGCTGTTTGGCGAGCTTCGGATAGAAGCTCTGCCAGAAGAAATTTTGAGCCCTAGGGCTCAAAGAAACTAAGGGAACGTCTGCCTAAGGACAAACCTCGGCTTAGGCGACGATTGGGATAACGGGGGGTCGGACTGTGAGTGGTCCGTACGTCTCCGAGGCCGTGGATGGAGCCCACGTCCGGATGACGTAAGATAGCGGGGACCTCATCTTCGCCGGCGAAGACGGTGTGTAGCGTGTGATTGTGTGGTAGGTGGTACGAGTATGTTATCAGTAGTCATCTGATCGTCAGGGTCATGACGGATATGTTTAGTTCTCCACTTTCGGAGAGGAGCGCAAGGAGCCGCAACTGCGAGTGGGTTGGGGTATCGGATTGAATAGCAGAAGCAGTGGTACATTGATAAACTATGGAAAATATTATGACCCTGATGGTTAAGACAATCCCAACACGTACCGCAATCCATAAATAACTCACCAAAAAAAAGGTAAACAGAAACACTAATACAATATCCGATAAAACGCTGCCATAAAATTACGTTTTTTGCCCACATAAATTTTTGTTAATGTATTTTTAAATAATTTTCGATTTCAACTCGCACGTGCTCGCCAATGATAACGCGAAATGGAAGGTGCGCCTTTTGTTTTGACAGGAACGCACGTTCGCCTTGATATGTACTTTGTAAAGATCATCACACATTGCACATATCATTATTTCTATACGATATTGGCACAACTAAAAAAATTCGTTGATTTTCTTTTTTTTTCCCCCCTTGGGGAGGAAAAAATCCCTACGGACTTTTGCCGCGCAGCAGGGTGTGTCCGACTTGCACGGACTAAAACAACCTCCCCAGTTCTTCAGAGTCAACACGGAACCGCTTTGCATTACTTCATGCTTAATAGTGTCAAACTAAAAAAAAAGTTACCGTTCTAAATCTATTTAGGTAATCTCTTTCATTTGTATTTAATTTTACTTTAAATATCATTTTTAAATTTTATTTTGCATTTAAAAATTTATAATTTAATATATGGGTCCCTGACCTGAAATAAAAAGATTTTATTTTATTTTATTTATTTTAAAAGCAAATGATTTAATTTAAAGTCTACCATGGAACAACTTTTTTTTTACACTACGAGTTAGTCCTTGACGGCTATCTCACCTGGTGGTAAGTGATGATTCTGTCTAGGATAGTAGCGGGCTTACCTTTTAGAAGTATGGTAAGCCCACGCTCCTAGTTGGTGCGTGCACTAGACTATCAGAGCTTGTATAATTGATAAAAATATTGTTCATATTTTGTAAAAGATCAGTTTTATCAGCGAGATTAATTAATCGACTTAAGTAATTGCATCACAACTTACAAAAGGCATAAACTAACTCCTGCCTGCTGTAAGTTGTAACACAAGCCATCCCAGTTATATAATCATATCACAGCTTTTAGATTTGTATCATCATCATCATCATGATCAACCGGTTGCCGGCTCACTACAAAGCACGGGTCTCCTCTCAATATGAGACGGGTTTGGTTAGCCCACCACGCTGGCCATGTGCGGATTGGCAGATGGCAGACTTCACACGCCTTTAAGACCATTATGGAGAACTCTCAGGCGTGCAGGTTCCCTCACGATGTTTTCCTTCACCGTTGAAACAAGTGATATTATTTTTTTTTTTTGTATATTAATTTTGTATATCATTTGTATACTGAGCCTCAAGTGGTCAAAAGTGCGCGAAGACCCTTTGACAATTACCACCGACTACCTAGAACGTCATTATCGTTGGCCATAAATCTTTCGCGAGTCAAATAGTTTTCATTTCACACCAAATAAGTTATGAGGAATAGTCTAGATACTCCGGCAGCTGCAATTACACATAGTTAGGGGGATTATTGACGGCGATGTACGTACCTGTTACTCTAGCACGAGTTTGTGGATTTCGAAAACGATATTCGACTTCGAGCTCCATCATATTCTATGTCGCATTACATCTAATTTTTTTATACACTACAAGGCACACCTAAAAATCTTGATTTTCATTAATAGTGTCTAAACTAAAAAAACACTGTTGTAATAGGCTACCATTGAACAACTTTTTTTATACACTACAAGTTAGCCCTTGACGGCTATCTCACCTAGTGGTAAGTGATAATGCAGTCTAAGATGGTAGCGGGCTAACCTGATAGGGGCATGGTATCCCACACTCCTAATTGGTGTCTACGCGACATAGTGCCGGAACGCTAAATAGCTTGGTGACACGGGTAACTAGCCACGGCCGAGGCCTCCCACCAGACCAGACTCGAGCCGGGAAGCCGGCCCAGGACCTCCAATTTTATAATGCGATTGACGGCAATCTCACCTGGTGTAAGTGATGATGCAGTCTAAGATGGTAACGGGCTAACCTTTTAGGAGTATGGTAAACCCATACACGTAATGAGTTTCTATGCGACATCGCGCCGGAACGCTAAACCGCTTTGCGACACGTCTTTGTCGGCAGGGTGGTAACTAGCCACGGCCGACGCCTCGACCAGACCAGACTCGAGCGGGTAATCGAACCCAGGACCACCAATTTTGAAATGACAGCGCACGCGCTGCGCCACGGAGTTCGTCTAACCTTATTTATTTATAATTATGTTTTATAGAATGATTCTACATCGTTGGTTGGATTAGCAGGTTTGACTACGGATTACGAAGTCTTGAGTCTGATTCCTAGATCAGGTAAAATTTTAAGCATGTCTAAATACCATAATGGAGTTAATAGATTAGCGTTATCCCATCCTTTCGTCTACAGATTACGTTATTCATTAGTATCTCTTACATGTGATAATAATCGTTATAAATCGCTAGCATTGGAAACTATGGCAGGTCTAAACTCTGCATCCCTGGATATTAATAAGCTGAGGATGGCGATGGATACAATCGTCGTTTACGTAAACCGTCAAAGCTATCGAGAAGTGAAAACTCGCACTACGGCTACCGCACTGCACTAAAAACGGAAATAGCACTAAATTTATAGCATCGAATATAGAAACACGTAGGCGCTTATTCCTAAAAGTCAAATTCTATAACCACTTTTTCATCGATAACGGTTGCTCTTAACTACTATCTTATATAAAATGGGATACAGTTCCACACACCTCGGAATTAATAAATTCAGATTGTTGGGAAATAAATCCGTCCAAAAATAATAAGATACTCATATTATTACAGTTATATATATAAATCATTACTTCAATGGATGTCTGGTTTGGTGGGAGGCTGCGGCCGTGGCTAGTTACCACCCTACCGACAAAGGCGTGTCGCCAAGCGATTTAGCGTTCCGGCACGATGTCGTGTAGAAACCAATTAGGAGTATGGCTTTACCATACCCCTAACAGGTTAGCCCGCTACCATCTTAGACTGCATCATCACTTACCATCAGGTGAGATTGCCGACACAGGCTAACTTGTAGTGAATTAAAAAAAATCCCCAGGTGCATTCATCATTTAGGCTTTTACGTCTATTCTAGACGGTTTAAACATTGTCTCGTCTAACTGCCTAGTCCAACTGTGCAAAGTCTTATGTGCATGTTTTGAAGGATGATCACCAGATCAATAGTAGATCACTCTACAAATTTTATGTCGTCTAATGCACCTGGCGGATGATAGGAACGGCTGGAGGAATGGCGTGGGTGAGGGGTGTAGAGTGCACGATGATGCTTGGTTTGAAGTGTTAGCGCAAAAGAGAGCGAGAAGGCGTTCCTCGCGGACTGCATCTGTGGTCATTGGGTTTTGCTTTAGTAAGTGCGGACGTAACTGTCGTTCACGGATTGGTCTTCACAGCCACCGGAGAAAATGTCTCCGAGACAATGTTTAAACCGTCTAGAATAGACGTAAAGGCCTAAATGATGAATGCACCTGGAGATTTTTTTTAATTCACTACAAGTTAGCCTGTGTCGGCAATCTCACCTAGTGGTAAGTGATAATGTGGTCTAAGATGGTAGTGGGCTAACCTGTCAGGGGTATGGTGAACCCATACTCCTAATTGGTTTCAACGCGACATCGTGCCACGTCGATACGTCTTTGTCGATGGTGGTAACTAGCCACGGCCATAGCCCACCAGACCAGCTCGAGCCGGGAATCGAACCCAGGACCTCCAACTTTATGATGTGACAGCGCGCGCCACGGAGGTCGTCAAAAATCGGGTCAGATCTACCAACGCGGTTCCTTCCGTTGCCGGATCGTTACGGCAGCACCTTGGCAGTTCGGCTTCATAATTCGTTGACTCATGTCGATAACTCTGGTTCTCTAAGCTACGGATCTCATTATTTCTTATCACATATATTGTAAGCGCTTTAAAACATCAATCAATATTCAACCCCGGCTAAGTTTGTTGTGGGCTTCTTCTTATTCCAGGGCGCGTTTAGAACCCTCATAGCTTTAGTTTTAAGTTTATGAATGTAGTTATCACCATTAAATCACTACAATGTAAATTATTGACGCGTCAAGAGTGCCTTTTAAAGGACTTTTTCAATAAAGATTATTTTTAATTTGAATTTTGAATTTATTCAGGACTCCTTCATCATGATCAACCACTTACCGACTCACTACAGAGCACGGGTCTCCTCTCAATATGAGAAGGGTTTGGCCATAGTCCACCACGCTGGCCATGTGCGGATTGGCAGACTTCACTCGCCTTCGAGGACACATTATGGAGAACTCTCAGGAGTGCAGGTTTCTTCACGATGTTTTTCTTCCGTAGAAGCAAGTGATATTTTAATTGTTTAAAAACGTACATAACTCCGAAAGTTAGAGGTGCGTGCCCGGATTCGAACCGCCGACCTCTGATTAGGAGGCTGACGCCCTCACCACTAGGCTATCACAGCTTCACCACGACTCCTTTCACCACGCAATATTCAAGAATTTTTGTCAGCACATAGGAATTTTGGACGAAAATATGACAAGAAATTTCTGGAATTGTTCTGTTCAGTTAATTATAATTAAGTTCAATTATTTTTCGTTTCAGTTATATTTGGTCGTATACAATGAAGTAAGCAATTAAAGAAAGTTATTTATTTAGTTTCGGGTAATGAACCTACCCATTTGGAATGTGGATTCTATCGGAGCCGACATGAAAGTGGAAAGAGGCTCTCTTAATTGATATCCCGAATTGGGAAATCAAACCGTTGGCCGCCATACATTTAATTGGTGTTTGTTATTTAGGCTATGCTGATAACAAAGCGCTAAACAAAAAGGTAGACGGAATCATTTAAAAAAGGGAGTTTATTATCTCCGGCTCCTGGCTTCTAAATTCTTCTTTTGAAATTCTTCATTCTTCTTTTGACGATCTGCGTGGCGCAGTACGTGCTCTAGTCTGGTCTGGTGGGAGGCTTCGGCCGCGGCTAGTTACCACCCTACGGACAAAGACGTGTGTTTAGCGTTCCGGCACGATGTCGCGTAGAAACCAATTAGGAGTGTGTTTACCATACCCCTAACAGGTTAGCACGACACCATCCCGGACTGCATCATCACTTACCACCTGGTCAGATAGCCGGCAAGGGCTAACTTATAGTATATAAAAAAATCATCATAGCCAAATCAAATCATAAATTGCTACGTTTACTACTGACAGGAACTGAGTCAAAAGTTTTCATGCCTAGTTCCTTAGCATTTCAGTTGTCATCATCAAATATTAAGTTTTATTATAAGTACAGATCATAATTGCGCGGACAAGGTGCTAATATAGGTAAATGAATTGAGTCTGAATTTCACTTACATACTTAACTACACTTGACTTAACTAACTCATTCCTAGCTTACATGATTATAGGGTTTATTGGTTATAATAATTTGAACGATAACTTAAACAATTTTAGCTTAAACTGGTGTAAACTTTGGGTACAATATTACAGTTTCAAAAAACACTTCCATTAAACTGTCGAGTGGCTCTCATAAACGAGTGTAAAGCTGCGTATAAATTAAGCGCGGCAGCCGCGCGAGCCAATGTTCGACCAGAGTTGACGTTCATTTGCCGCGCGAGCCAATATGTAGATATAATTTAAGTTGTACGTGACAGCCGCGCGCGGCAGGCGATCCATCACGAACAGACCGCGGCGGATAGTCAGACCAGTTCTCTTGAAACCTGCGAGGATGGACGCGCGTGGTCGGGCGACTACCGCTTTCATTGTGATTGACTATCTTATTTGTAAAAAAAATAAAAGAAAAAGACGTTGATAGATGAAAAAATTATATCTAATAGAAGTGTAGTCATTTTCTTTTTCAAGTCAGGAATAGGTATATCCATTTTCTTACTGATTTCTACCCACGCATCATATCTCAGCGATTGTGGTATTGGGAGGATTTGCTGTTCCACAAAAATTCTTTAGCGCTATACATTTGTATTAGTAAACGCCACTTTTCGTTGTCCATTTTAACGTATTCGCCGCGCGAGCCAAATAACCAAAAGTACAAAGTACGTCCCCACTGCGCGCGAGCGAACGACTGAAGCTCCTTTGATGCGGTCTCAAAAACCGACAGCGAGCGGATCGCCCCGCGGCACGTTCGAGCGCGGCAATGTTCGCGTCGCCGCGCGCGCCTATCCCGTCTACATAGAGCGCGGCCGCCCCGCGCGCCAATGTTCGATGGTTTGCCGCGCTTAATCTATACGCAGCTTAAGACCATTTACACTGTTCTAATGGGAGATGGCGGGCTACAATGTTTAGTATACCGTGATATTGATAACAACCTTAACTGACGACTTAACTCAGTCTCCAAGGTGCAGGGATGGATAACCCATATCGTAACTCTAATCTGGCATAGAGAATTTCTTGACAGAAAAATTTGACTCTATAAAATTTTATATAAGCTCACTGATCGAATCAATCTACTAAACGTTCTGTTAAGAATATAACTTATCAATACCGGTTGTCATTATGGACTATATAACTAGATAATACTTTAATTGTTTTTCCGATCTATCTGTCCTTCCCTTAGTCTGTATCTGATGATAATTGGAGTGACCCCGGCATCTTTTTAGGCTAATTGATCACTTCCCAGCCAACACGTCGCTATAATTGAGATTAACTTTTTGAATTGGTCGCTATGTGGGTATTCGCATAAAAAACTCAGTTTTTGAAGGTACTTATATATTCTATATTGGAAAAGCATACGTGACATATTGTGAATATAAAATTAATATAAAAATAAAATAAACAAAGCGGTGATAGCCTAGTGGTCAGGGCGTCAGCCTTCTAATCAGAGGTCGGCGGTTCGAATCCGGGCACCTCTAACTTTTCGGAGTTATGTGCGTTTTAAAAATAAAAATAAAATTAAAATATCACTTGCTTCAACGGTGAAGGAAAACATCGTGAGGAAACCTGCACGCCTGAGAGTTCTCCATAATGTTCTCAAAGGCGTGTGAAGTCTGCCAATCCGCACATGGCCAGCGTGGTGGACTATGGCCAAACCTTTCTCATATTGGGAGGAGACCCATGCTCTGTAGTGAGCCGGTAATGGCTTGATCATGATGAAAATAAACAAACATGCTGGAGTTCGAGGATTTGTAATAAAAATACCTGAATGCCAAGTGAAAGAAATTCTACTTATTCGATCGCGTTAAAGTTAACAGCAATTTGTACAGAAATCGAAAGAACGCCATCTATTAAACATTAGTAGAAAATCTTGCAAAACGGTGAGACTTAAATCATCCTCTGTGACGACCTCCGTGGCGAAATATGTGTCGCAATATAAAGTTGGAAGTCTTGGGTTCGATTCCTGGCTTCCAACCTACCAACAAAGATTACCAAGCGATTTACCATTCCTTGTCTAAATACAAGTCCCAGATTCTAAACTAAATATAATTAGAGACGAAATCTTTCTTAATGGTAATATATATGATGATGATTTTTTATTTCTACCTTATATAAATTAAAGAAGGCTAAAAGAGCCTCTTTATACTTTTTTAATGGACATTAAAACTTTAATTATGTATAAATATCCTTAGTGCGGTTTTTTATACCGATAAATCTATGTATATACACGATAATTATATTAACTTCAAGCCATGCTCATTTAATTAAGCTATTTAATTGATATACTATCTAGGGCTAGCTGTATCTGAGTCTGGGATCGGAAAGCTTATAATTCTGCATTTAAGAGCTAAAATACATCAGTCAATTGGATTTTCTTTAAATGTGACGATATCGTTACGATATACGATGCAAATGCTTTAATTACTTTTTAATTTCCTTCATTGGCACAGCGTTTAGGCCGCGATTGCCGGAGAGTTCAAATCCCACCCGTTTTGATATTAATTGTATGCATTTTATTATAACAATTTTTTAGTTGTTTTCCAACAAGTGTTATCTACACTTGTTGGAAAACACTTCCGTTCCACTGACGTCCAGCAAAACCAGCGAGAGAGACATAACGTGGTGCCCATTTTAGTTTGGGTATACCCCTACAAGGGGGGAGTCTCACATAATGGGACAGAGATAGCCACAAAGATTTCCACTACGAATAAAAAAAGGGTAAAAACAGTTCAATAAAATATTACCGAAACAATACTTTAAGGTTAGCCAAGATGTTCTCAGTACCAATCTAGTTTATAGGATTCTCCGTATCTTCCCCGTAAGATTGAAGAAATTATAAATCGGACTGCGAAATTAAATTTAAGTATTATTGTAAATAAAGTATATTTTACCCTGATGACATAGTCAGTGTTTTAATTTGGCCTATCGTACGCGAAGGATTAACCTTACAAGCTTCAACCGTAAAGGACTCGCTGTAGCAGCGAGTACGGCTGTAGTTAACGCGATCAAATATCAAATATATATATGATAAAATATATATATGATAATGAGAAAACCTCGCAATAGGCACGGAGTACGTGAGTCTACACGTCGGATCGTTATCAATCTTGTCGTTCAACCGTCATCCCACGTTATCCCAAACCTCGCCTAAGCCGAGGTTCGGCCTCAAAGGAGGCGCCCTAAGACAGACGTTCCCTTAGGTTCTTCGAGCTATAGGCTGAAAATTTCTTCTGGCAGAGCTTCTTTCCGAAGCTCTCTAAACAGCCCGGTTACGCTGTGGCAACCAATAGGGTTAGCACAGCTAATAGACAGTCCGAAAAAAAAAAAGAAATGAAATTCACTTTTCAATTGTTTGTGTCAAGTTATATTTATATTTTGATAATTGTTAAATTGATTAAACATTTGCGGACATTCGTCGATGGTTTATGGTGAAGTTGATGCGTTGGATTATAGGAATATAAATGTTTTAGATACGATAAACTAAATATTTAACAGACAGTTCGAAAAAAACAAAAAAATCTTGTCGTTCAGTATAAATGGGCCTGATATGCAAATGCGAACCTGTAATTATGTAGTAGCCTCGTATTAAATTGTAAGCGCAGGTTGCCAACATATTGATAAGGCTCATGCATAAAGATGGAGACACGCCGTAGGAGACTTTCTTTGTCGTGTGCACTGCACCTTACGTAAAGGTGAGCACATTGCGTTGCGTTGAATGCTTTGTTTAAAAAGTATTTTTCACAATAATTACATCCTATCTTTATTCAACTACCTCCACGTTATATACATTTTTTGTGAGATACATTTTATTTTTAGTACTAACGTGGTGAAGGTAAGATGACAAGAAACCGCTAATTGTCAGCCATTAATGAATAAATGGATGATAGAATAATTGCCTTTAATGATTAACGATTAATAATATAATAGATTCAAAAAAAAAACAAGAATTTTCATGAATGATTTTATACACTCGCTAAACTTAATAGTTATAATTTTTTTTATACACTACAAGTTAGCCCTTGTAGGTTATCTCACCTAAGATCTAAGATGGTAACGGGCTAACTTATTAGGGGGTATGGTAAACCCATACTCCTAACTCTTTGTCGGTAGGGTGGTAACTACGGCTGTAGCCTCGAATCGTACCCAGGACCTCAAACTTCATAATGTGACAGCGCACGCACTGCGCCATGGAGGTCGTGTCTTCGGTAGGAGAAAAAAGAGAAAAATAAAGGGGATTTAACGATTATTATCACATGTTTAGTTATAATAATTTGAACCGCCGAATCGTGATAGCGAGGCACGGGACCTTCCACGCTCAATTTTATAATTCCTGACTTGTATTGACAATTCCTTTAACTAAAAATCAAATACCTATTAAAAAATCAACCCGACCCGGATTTATATCCCAGACTTCATGACCTAATCAACCACAACCACAACACACACAAGGTTGTGTTTACCACAAGACCAACCAGATAGTCTTGTAATTATGGAGGAATATAAATCTGTGCTATATTCAATTCATTTAAAGCTATCTGCGTCTATTCCTATTCAATAAAAACCTGTACAAGTGTATTATATAACTAAACTGTTAGAAACAGCACTGAACGGATCCTCGATTACTCACACTAGGCAGGTGCGCCTGCGCAAGTCACATCGAGCTTTACTTGCATAACAGAATGACCTATATCCAATATGGATCAATGGAAAAAGACTCCTATAGATATTTAGTTAAGGTTGGATCCGCAGTGCGCGATGATTTAGTGTTGTTTTTTATTCCAACGTTCAGTTTTATCGAGGCATACGCACCGCAATTGCCTCTGCTGCCGCTAGATGCGTAAGGAATATAAAACCGGACGCTTCATAATTCGGTGTACCATAATTTTTTAAATGGTAGCAGGACCGAAGACTCACACTCATGATGATTACAGAAAACACAATTCAAACAAAATTGTAGGCGTGCAAAGGCAGCCTTATTGCTGCGAACAATCTTTCACAGCATCCTTTATTAAAATGACTGGTGACAAGAGAGCAGCATAGTTCCATGAGCAGTTGGATAAATAATCAAGGGATATCTTGAATGGGAGAGGTAAAGCGCCGTGTTTAGTATGATAATGATATGATATGATAATTTTTTGCTTATAGACTATTTATAAGTCTAAAAGTGAAGTGACGACATTGTATCCCCGAAATTACATTGTTTCCCTTAATATGATCCAAAATAAAATTATTAATAGCATTTCGTGCACAATATAGAAATGTTTTGAAAACGTTTTACGATTTTAGATGTTACTGTTATTATTTATATTATAAACTAGTCGATACCCGTGACAACGTCCGCGTAGATTGCTGTGGCGAGCTGAAACTATAGTTTTTGAAGTGAAATACATTTTTTCATATATCCCGTGGAAAAATGTAACGGGCTAAAAAGTATTCTATGTCCATCTCCTTGTTCTAAGCTACCTCCCCATCGATTTTCAGACAAATCGGTTCAGCGGTTCTTGAGTTATAAATAGTGTAACTGACACAAATTCTTTTAATTATTTATTTAAGAAATAACATATACCTACATATTTTTTATAATATTATAAGGTAGTAGATATAAGATAGTAATCATAAACTCGTAACTTGAGTTTTTCCGTATAACAGAGCCTTCAACAATAAGTCTTACACGTAGACGCTAATCTATGTAATATTTACTTAAAAGCTGAATAATTACTACTTATAAACTAACATCATTGAACTTAATATATTTTAAAACTAAATATCATGATCAACCCATTACCAGCTCACTAGAGAGCACGGGTCTTCTCTCAGTACGAGAAGGGTTTGGCCATAGTCCACCACGCTGGCCATGTGCGGATTGGCATACTTCACACGCCTTTGAGAACTTTATGGAGAACTCTCAGGCGTGCAGGTTTCCTCACGATGTTTTCCTTCGCCGTTGAAGCAAGTGATATTTTAATTTTTAAAAACGCACATAACTCCGAAAAGTTAGAGGTGCCTGCGTTGATTCGAACCGCCGACCTCTGATTAGGAGGCTGACGCCCTAACCACTGGGCTATCACCGCTTCAAGCGGTGCGGAAGCGGTGAAACTAAATATAACTAAGTAATAACGATTTCATATATATATTTTTTTGTGTATACAGATGTATAATTGAGCTTGTAGGTGTCGACAAAGACCAAATTGTATAATTCCAATGAAATGCAGACGTGTGGTGTACCAATACATGATTAACCACTAAGGAGTTAGGAAAGCACATCCTGCCGTATCACGTGAATATATTATTGAGATTTTTATCGAGTTATCAAACCTCAGAGTGCCTGGATGATGTTAGATGCAGTGTAATGCGATTATTAGTTAACGGACCTCAACCGTCTATGCCTTTCTATAATTATGAATGATACATGCACTTAAGGACATTGGAAAGCATACGAGTGAACACGGTGAACCTGGAATCGGATTGCGTCTAGGTCATTACGACGCGCCCTGTCTATTATACACTACAAGTTAGCCCTTGACAGCTGTCTCACCTGGTGGTAAGTGATGATGCTGTCTAGGATGGTGGCGGGCTAACGTGTTAGGAGTATGGTGAACCCCCGCCCCTAATTGGTTTCTACGCGGCATCGTGCTGAAACGCTTAATCGTTTGGCGACACGTCTTTGTCGGTCGTGGCCGTGGCTGGTTACCACAACCAGCCACGACCGAAGCCTCCCACCAGACCAGACTCGAGCCGAGAATGGAACCCAGGACCTCCAAGTTTATAATGCGACAGCGCACGCACTGCGCCACGAACTACAAGAACACAGGTTGTGATAACCTAGTGGTTAGGATAACCGCCCACTAATCAAAGGTCGATCTCAGACACCTTTAACTTTTCGGAGTTATGTGCGTTTTTAAGCAACGGAAATATCACTTGCTTAAACGGTGAAGGAAAATATCGTAGAGAAACATTCACGCCTGAGAGTTATTCATAATGTTCTCGAAGGCGTGTAAAGTCTGCCAATCCGCACATCGCCAGCGTGGTGGACTATGGCCGAACCCTTCTCATATTGAGAGGAGCCCCATGCTCTATAGTGAGCCAGCAATGGGTTGATCATAATGATGACACGCACGATACACACAGAGAATTGTCGAAGCAAATAGTATGATTCTTCTTTAATAGCAGCCACCGACAATATGGCTGCTCGCGGAAAACAAAATAAAAATATTATCTAGATAAAAACAGCTACCGGAACCAAAAAATAATATTATCTACATAAATAAATTGCAACGAAAACGAAAAATTATATTATTGACAAAATTTTCAAAAAGAAATTAGTCTAGTGACTAATTTCTTGAATTATTATGATAATGACAAAATTTTCAAAAAGAAATTAGTCTAGTGACTAATTTCTTGAATTATTATGATAATTATAGGAAATAAAGTTTTAATTTCACTTTTATTTTAGAAGACCATACACCAGTATGGTTTCTTCGACTTCTTTTAAGACCCAGGTCTTCTGAAAGAAAACGCCTGATTCTATCCCTTTAGAATGAAAGCGTTTCATGCAAGCGTTACTTTGCTGAAGTCCGTGGTATACAATAAACATTAAGATTAATTTGCTGTAATCCGCATTAAACAGGCAAATCTGAAGGGTCCAATTTACAATCTTCAGATCTAGATTTTCCTGTTTTACTCGACCGTTTCATTGCTTCTATCCAATTATTCTTCTCACTTCTATTAAGGTTATTTAACGCCTGTGTCTGGTTAAAATATTGAAATAACAACTTGCCGACTAGATCGTAAATATGCATACGACTCTCGAGCGTACACACATTTAATTGAACATCAATAAAATATATTAAATACATCGTTAAACTTTATTGATTCCTGGTAATTATTTTCGCAACGTACCTATGGTGTACCGAATCAATAGTTCGCATAATAGATTTACGATCAATAACAATCAGGGGGATCAAATATCAAGCCGATTAATTCTGTGATTTAGCAATCGTAGAAAGGAGTACAAGACGATTAAGGCCGTAATGCAGAAACCTTATGTTTTCATGGCAGAAACCGCACCTCCAGGTTAGAGGTGGCGGTACTTGATAACCATAAATGAATTATGGCTGCGAGCTTCCAGGTGGCACGGTTTTGCTAATGGGAAGGCTAAATGGAAAAGATTTATAGTCTTATACCACAATACTAGGTTAAAGGTGCCCACAATCCTAATGTCAAAACTATCCGAGAAAGTCCGAGAAGTCGTTGCAACAAGATTTAAAAATATGTTTTGTTACGCATGTACCCTTTAAGATTTAGCATTAAACAGAAATAGTTATAAAGCTGTGATAGCCTAGTGAAGCTGTGATAGCCTAGTGAAGCTGTGATAGCCTAGTCGAAGCTGTGATAGCCTAGTGGTTAGGGCGTCAGTCTCCGAATCAGAAGTCGGCGGTTCGAATCCGGGCACGCACCTCTAACTTTTCGGAGTTTTGTGCGTTTTTAAACAATTAAAATATCACTTGCTTCAATGGTGAAGGAAAACATCGTGAGGAAACCTGCACGCCTGAGAGTTCTCCATAATTTTCTCAAAGGCGTGTGAAGTCTGCCAATCCGCACATGGCCAGCGTGGTGGACTATGGCCAAACCCTTCTCATATTGAGAGGAGACCCGTGCTCTGTAGTGAGCCGGCAATGGGTTGATCATGATGAGTTATAAAGCAGAAAATTTAATCAACGACTTTCATTTTGTCAGTAGGAAAATTATCATATACTGTTTACATTATGCAAACTTAGCCTCTAGACTAAATATAGTATTTTCTTAATGACATTAGTTGCCATTTGCACACAGATTATAGAAACTCGATTAATTCTTAACTTTGAAGAAGTACAGGTTTAACAGTTCTGAAAATAGGAAGTGACCATTTTTTTTAACTATAGTTAAAAATCAGAATTTATAGCTTTTGTTATTGCATTCTTTAGAAAAAAGTTCAACGTACTCGCTGTGGAGTTATCAAACGGACGCCTTATCTAACCGTGAGATAGCTCAGGGATTTTATTAGATTAGATTCAAGTCTAGACTCGGATACGGTGAACCTCAAAATAGTCATGACGACCGATCGATTCTTTATGCATTACTTGACTCCATTTTAATTTAATATTCAATTCCTCAATAAAGCACGTGTAAAATATTAACGCCTCCATTATTAGTCAACGGTACAAGAGCATGCATCATGATTTGAATACAAACGCCATCGTCTTTATGTATCCTTCTGATTTATAATGATTGATTTATTAATAAGCTTTGAAAACATCTTAGCTCCAACTTGCATCACGCCTCAGCCAATTTACTCATCATCGTTAAAATCACTAACCGATTGACGTCAACCGGACACAGGTCTTTTGTAAGGAGTTCCAAAGTGCTTGGGCGCCTTGTGTCTATCTTTGGTCTATCCATCTAGTAGGAGTCGACCAACGCTATGTTTACGTGCGGTGTCCCCGTTCCAGCACCTTGGGACCCAAACGGTTCCACGAGTAATATGCCTCGCCCATCGCCACTTCAGCTAAGCAACTCGCTGTGTAGTTAACGCTGGTTATAATTTCATCACGTAGAGATTCTTCGAGCTCTCTGCATCCCACACTGAATGACTATGCTTTCTTATTAGGCCCATAGTAAGGCGACCACGTTTCAAAGCCGTAAGTCATTAATAGGAACATGCATGTTCGAAGACTTTGGTCTTCGGCCACGGATTCGGGATTTCGGACGAAAAGATGTCACGAAGTTCCCAAACGCTGCCCATCCGAGTTCATAGAATCATCACAAGGTATTACTCTACAGGTACAAAAAATATAGTCTGGTTGTTCTTTAAAAGTGCAACGTAACGTAATACGTGTGTAAGTTTACTTAATGGCAACGTTATTAGGAAGCAAAAAAAAAATCGTTTTATTACAAATTTTGTTAGAAAAGGGTAACGGTTTCTTCTCAGTGGTCAATTAACTACAAATTGGAATACTAGACGTTTCAAAATTGCATATAAGCCTACCTATAATTTATTTACTTTATTTGCTAACAATTACCTTGCTAGTATCTTGGAAAGAAAGAAGAGGAACTTCCCTCTATGACACAAACATATTTACTAGCATGAGTTGCGTATGTATTGAATTGTGTATGTGCGTGCGTGCGTGCGTATGTGTGCGTGTGTGTGTATGTGTGTGTGTGATTAGCAATTAATGAAATAAAATTACGTTTGAATTAAAAAAAAACATTAACTGCTTACTACAAGAAGTTCTTAGATTTGAATATGTGCGAATTATGCTGCCCAATTAATTGCTATGTTATTATTTTTAAATAATTTATGGTGTGGGTAGTGTTTTCGGGATGATTTAAGAATTATAATAGTATGCATATGATGAACGAAATATTTTTACAAGAAACGGTGAAATAAAAAAAAACTTTCCAATTTCGCTTCTATGGTGAGTCTAAAAATCTACTGACTTAAGATCAAAGCAACCGTATATACCATTAATCGATTAGAAAATACTTCACCGAAAATATTATTTAACTTTTGAATTCTTGTTTTGTATAGCTACCATTTGATCTGACTATTCACCCTTTTTATATTTACGCGTTTATACTTGCAATAAGTCAGTATAAACAATATAATACATTGTCACTTAAGTCTATGAATAACTAGATTTCTTTTTACACGTGTTCGTTATACTAAGGAATAACAAGTAGCTACTAACAAATAAATTAATAGCGATACATAAGTTATATTTGTACCAGTGTTTACATGAGACTAGAATGTTGACATACCGTTATATTAAAGCATATTAATGACTTATCATCATGATCAACCCATTACCGGCTCACTACAGAGCACGGGTCTCCTCTCAATATGAGAAGGGTTTGGCCATAGTCCACCACGCTGGCCATGTGCGGATTGGTAGACTTCACAAGCCTTTGAGAACATTATGGAGAACTGTCAGGCGTGCAGGTTTCCTCACGATGTTTTCCTTCACCGTTGAAGCACGTGATATTTTAATTTTTAAAAACGCATATAACTCCGAAAAGTTAGAGGTGCGTGCCCGGATTCGAACCGCCGACCTCTGATTAGGAGGCTGACGCCCGAACCACTAGGCTATCACAGCTTCTAATGACTTATATTACTACTTAATTTACTACGCTTCATTTGCTTTAGAGTACCGCCACGCATATCGCGTATGTTGATCTTATCTTGTATCATGCATCTGGATTGTTTACATTAACACTTGGATACCTTTAGAAATAGAATAGAAAAACTGCATGAGAAAAACTAAACAAAAATAAGTCTTACGAATTCTGACGCCTAAACTAGGAAATAAAATCCCACTAAAAACATTTTGTAAAAAAACTAGCCAAGTCTCGATGGAGCTGCTTGTTTATCTCTAAAAAGTAATGAAATCCAGACAAAGTCGTGCCAAGTCTAAGGTTCCTTAATGCGATTTCTTATTATAGTTAATATTGTACTGGATTACGAAAATTTCTGGGTTCTGGTCTTATCCAGAGGTTCTCAAATAAGGGCCTGAATATGCGGCGAAATGGTTCCAGTAAAGGATGGTAAGGCAGTGTTTGCTTCGCGCTCGACTCGGCGGGGGCACTGCCACGCCCCCCAAATTAATAATGTAATAATTACACTCGCCAACTTAAAACTAAAGCTAAGAGGGTAGCAATCGCGCCCAGGTAAAAAAAGACAGAAAACAACCAAACATTGTATTACTAAAAAATCGCTTCACAACATTTGGGCCCATGTTTCTTGTAGCTATCATCATCCTCATCATGATCAACCCATTCCATTACCGGCTCACTACAGAGCACGGGTCTCCTCTCAATATGAGAAGGGTTTGGCCATAGTCCACCACGCTGGCCATGTGCGGATTAGCAGACTTCACACGCCTTTGAGAACATTATGGAGAACTCTCAGACGTGCAGGTTTCCTCACGATGTTTTCCTTCAACGTTAGTTTTTAAAAAAACGTAACTTGTAGCTATATCTACAGTTTAAGCCCAGTGGTAACTGAATCTCAGGTATTTCCAATGTAAACGTGTAAACGGAATGCCCAACGCTACTGTCATTTTCTGTTCACTTTTCAAGCTTTTTATTACACTGTTAAACCCACTAAGCTATGTGTCGAAATTGAAAAGGTGGCTCGATAAAAACAGATCGAAATTGCGCACGTTAATTGATTGCACTTAGCATTATGTTTACAGCGTAACTTGACTAAGTAAAAGAGCATTAACGCTCCCCCACATTTAGATAAGAGCAAAATATTTACGATTGCGATTACTTGGAACAGCATTAATTTCGATACGCAATATCTTGTGCGTAAACTTAATCAGGACAAATTTACAATTTGTATAACCTCTTTATAAGTGGCTAAGTCCGTTGCAAAATTATATCTCAGATAAGTGACTGTTATAATTAATTATGACGTATCTCGTGCAGCGTGAGATAAATTTCGAAGCTGAATGTTTCACTCGATTTTTAGGATTTCGTAACGATTTAGTGATAAAGGTTAAACCACATTGGTAGGGACTAGACTGCAGGGCAAAAGTGAATTTTTTTAATTATTTTTTTTTCCGCTGGGAAATGCGTTTACGCATCCCATCCGGAAGCGACGCAATCAAGACTGCTCTGCGTCGCTTCCGACGGGGTATGTGGGACTCGCCGGCGGCCGGACTGGCGACCAGAAATACCCACTAAAACCCAGCGATGCTCTTACGCGTCGCCTGGTGGCTGGGTCACGGGAACACCCGTGCACTCGACCGCAACCGAGAATCGAGATTCGACTTGTATCTTGAAACAGGGAGCGAATACAGAAACTCCTGTTTCTGTATTCGCCATGACATACCTAATAATCTTCAATTACAAACATGGTTTTTGTCATAGGAGTTTTTAAAATGCCCTAATCTACGCGAAAGAACTCGCGGGCATCGGCTAGTTATATATTTAAAATCTGTAAACTTATTGAGGGACGTCAGTAAAATGCCAGTTGGTAGCTTAATTTTGCTTAATATTTTCTGATTTTAAGTAACATTTTTCATAAATTCTTGATTTTTAAGTGGACACGTAAAATGTTAATTACAAATAGGTACTATTTGTAATAAATGGTATCTTTGCTCATAAAAGAATTGTATTCATGTAATTCGATTATAATGTGCTAACTTCACTGCATCTTTATGACCTACCTGCAATTATGGTAGTACTTAATTACAGACAGAGCATCAGTTGAATTAGGTCTTATATCATAAGAATCATTAATTTAACTGCATTTTAAAATGTGCTCTACAACAATAAATACATCAGAACTGTCATTTAGTTGTAAGATTTAGGTTACACGTCCACGAAGTTAGGTACATTGAAACTATCCGCTTGATCTTTCCAACAACAAAAGCATATTAGGTAATGCTATATCTTCAAGTAAGGATTAATAAACTTCTTCCTATTTTTGTAATTATGAATAGTGATTACCTGTTCATGTTACCTGCAAAGCTAGATAGAAGATAGACTAGTGGTTAAGACGTCCGCGTCCTAATCAGAAGTCGGGGATTCCAACCCAGGCAAACCCCTCTAACTATACGAAGTTATGTGCGTTTTCAAGCAATTAAAATATCACTTGCTTCAACGGTGAAGGAAAACATCGTGAGGAAATCTGCATGCCTGAGAGTTCATAATGTTAAGGCGTGTGAAGTCTGCCAATTTGCACATGGCCAGCGTGGTGGACTATGGCCGAACCCTTCTCATATTGAGAGGAGTGAGTGTGTAGTGAGCCGGTAATGGGTTGATCATGATGATGATTATTATTACTTGTTAAGAATCAAAAGTCTTTTAAGTGCCTATGGCAACTAAAACTTAGTTTATACTTTTAAAAAGAGATTTTCTGTCACCATAAAAAACTTGCTTTTTAATAAAACAATTACAGATGAAGATACTGATTTTGTATGTAAAAATGTAAATGTAATGTAATGTACTTAATTTTCTTATGATCAAAATATTAGTAACATATATTTTTTATATATGAAAAGCGCACAATCGGCGAATATAGACTATTTTATATGTTTTTTTTTTATTTATGTTACATATAAGACCATGAAAATAGGTTAAATTAAACATAGGGAAACCAGAAATTCGATGCTCAATGTAGAAATTCTTTAAGTATAAGCTATCTTATGGAAAAATAGTTCTGCACAGACGATCATCCTATCGTTTTAGCTTAGCCTGTGGGCAATCTACCTAAGTGTATGTACCTTAGCAACCGAATGTAATGATACTAAGGCAATTTTACGATTAAATATTACTTTGTAGCTTCGTACACGAGGGCAAATTGTATTTTAATGACAAAACGTTATTTTTAAAGTGGAAAATAATGGGCTTAAGGTGCCATTTTTAATATTTATCACTCAACTTTGATAAATATTCATTTTTACATATTATTACATAAACACCTGATGTTTAACGATGTCAATTTTTAATTTCAAGCCGACAATATTTCTCATTGCGGCAACTGAATGTCTCTATACTAAATGACTGTATTTTGTGGACTTACAGAAAATTGTTTAAGCAAACCCACGCGAAAAACGCTTAAAAAAAGTTTTATTGAAGCTGTTGTGATTAATACTTGCTGAAAACGAATTAAATAATCAAGTTTTAATCTATTACATATATGCTTATAATCTATGATAGCCTTTTTTTTGTTTACGGGGGGAAAATCTCCGAGTGAGATACTCGACTATTGCTTTGGGGAAAAGCTCGGGTTATATGGGATTTTTACCCACTAAAACCCCCTCGGTGGCCATCATCAGCATAAAACAGTGGGAGGCTCCGGGATCTCCTAAGAACGCACCGGTACCTCCCTTGTGCTCCTATTTGCCTCCCAGCGGATGTAGGTCCGCAAAAACTAACTCGGCTTACTGAGTAGCATGTCTGTCGTCACGAGGTCGCATAAGAGTTACCGAGTGGCCAGAATTCCCCACCCTGGCCGCTCACGACCCCAAGGTCCCAGAATCTATGATAGCCTAGTGGTTAGGACTACCGCCTCCTAGTCAGAGGTCGGCGGTTCGAACCCGGGCACGCACCTCTAACTGTTCGGAGTTATGTGCGTTTTTAAGCAATTAAAATATCACTTGCTTCAACGGTAGGTAGGGAAAACATCGCAAGGAAACCTGCATGCCTGAGAGTTCTCCATAATGTTCTCAAAGGCGTGTGCAGTCTGTCAATTCCCACATGGCCAGCGTGGTGTGACTGTGGCCAAACCCTTCTTATATTGAGGGGAGACCCGTGCTCTGTAGTGAGTCGGCAATGGGTTTATCATGATTATGAATCATATAAAGTTACCTATGTTATAGGTAAAGTTAACCGTTGTCTATAAGTACTTACATATACGGTATCTAAACTCCGTTTTGCGTAGGGTAATCTCTGCCCTTTAATTGGTCACTTGACGAAGGTTTGACTTTGACGCTGTAGCTCCTAATCATTCACTGGTTGATTGCGGTACGGGAAAGCCATTTTAAAAAATTAAAAATATACGGATGCCTTCCTGGTTATTCCGGGTGTGGGCTTCAACGAAAAAAGAAAAAGATAAGCGAAACAATATTTTTTTTATACTTTACTAGTTAGCCCTTGACGGCTATCTCACCTGATGGTAAGTGATGATGCGGTCTACGACTTAACGGACTACTTAAGAGTATGATAAACCCATTCTCTTAATTGGTTTCTACGCGACATCTAGTCTAAACTACTAAATCGCTTGATACGTCTTTGTCGGTAACTAGCCACGGCTGAAACCTCCCACCAGACCAGACTCGAGCCGAGAATCGAACCCAGGACCTCCAACTTTGTAACGCGACAGCGCGCACGCTGCGCCACGGAGGTCGTCAAACTTACATTAACTTACACTTAAAACTTACATTAATACACCAGACTAGAGTCGGGAATCGAACCCAGGACCTCCAACTTGCGACGCACGCACTGCGCCACGAAGGTCGTCAAGGACGTTAGGACGTCTCTTGATGAAAAGGGCATTAAGTTGGGGAATAAGTGAAACAGTGGGAGACCTGACGCTACTTCTGTATATACGGCTCTTATCTCTTGCGGACCTCGCATTAGTGTGCTCAATCCGACACCCCAACCCTCTCGTAGTTGCGGCTTCTTTTTACTCCCCCGACCTAAGCGCTCCTCGCCGAAAGAGGAGACCTAAACATATCCTTCATGACCCTGACGATCAGATGACTACTGACAACACACTCGTACCACCTACCACACAATCATACGCTACACACCGTCTTCGCCGGCGAGGACGAGGTCCCCGCTATCTTACGTCATACGGACGTGGGCTCCATCCACGGCCTCGGAGACGTACGTACCACTCACCATCTGACCACCCCGTTATCCCAAACGTCGCCTAAGCCGAGGTTCGGCATCAAAGGAGGCGCCCTTAGGCAGTCGTTCCCTTAGTTTCTTCGAGTCCTAGGAATAAAAATTTCTTCTGGCAGAGCTTCTTTCCGAAGCTCGCCAAACAGCCAGGTTACGCTGTGGCATCCAATAGGGTTTGTACAGCTAATAGACAGTCCGAAAAAAAAAAAATTGTGTGCAATCTACTTAGACCTGCTAAGGTGATAGGTGTAAGGTAACTAAGGGCATATTTATCTTGTTTCCTTCTCGAGTTTAGCTCACTATGTAGATAGCTGTTATAACCATCTATGCACCAAAGCCTTTCACCGCAACAATGGGCACCGTGAGATATTATTTGTTCCCGTAATGAATTATTATTATTAATCTAATTGATTACGGCCAAAGCGGTTCCCTTTATGAAACTGCAAGCTATCAACAATAAGCTGCTAGTTTAGGAGTCCACCGAATTATTGCAACTAATAACTATACCGGTCAATCCACAGAATATATTCTCTCTATTACTATCAGTTTTATATAATCATCATCATCATCATCATCACTATAGAACATGGGTCTCCTCTCAATATGAGAAGGGTTTAGCCATAGTCCACCATGCTGGCCATGTGCGGATTGACAGACTTCACACGCCTTTGAGAACATTACGGAGAACTCTCAGGTGTGCAGGTTTCTTCACGATGTATTCCTTCACCGTTGTAGCAAGTGATATTTTAATTATTTAAAAACTCCGAAAAGTTGAGGTGCGGGACCGGATTCGAACCGCCGACCTCTGATTAGGAGGCTGACGCCCTAACCACTAGGCTATCACCGCTTCCTTTCTTTATATAATATATACTATCAATCTCCAACATTATTAATATCTTAGACAGCATAGTAACTGAGCAACGATTCAATATATTTTTTGAAGCCATAACTTCGTTATGAAAATCGGATGCGTGTATTTTTTCTGAATTAAAAAAAAAGAACTAGGTACTAGTTTTACTTTTTGTTTGTTTTTGCTGTGTGTAATATGTAACAAAGAAATAAACAGACAAACTGACACACATTTATAATATTAGTATGAAAGTTAGTTAGGTAAAAAACCGATCATAACCCAGTGGGTAAGAACGGTGTCTGAATTCAAATACTTGCTTTAACAGTGACAAAATAAATACTGCATGGCAACACTTCCCCATAATGTTCAGGCGTGTGAAGTGTACAATCAGCACCACACTTGGCCAACGTGGTGAACTCCAGTTAAAAACCACCTCATGTTAAAAATTCAACCAGCGGGCTATAGTAGGCCGGTGTAAGATTGATAATTGTGATGTCCAAATTAATAAATTATGTCTTTTTTATATTCTTCCCTTTTGATACGCGATTCAATCTGCTATATGAAGTTTTTTCATCAAATAGATTAATAACATTATTTTTTTATATACCACAAGTTAGCCCTTGAGGGCATCTCACCTGATGGTCTTACCCTGGGCACGATTTGAACCTCCTTAGCTTTAGTTTTAAGTTGGTGAGTTAGTTATCACCATCACTAATAGAAATAATGAAAAATGTGATATATATGAACGATTCATAGATACCTGTAATAGGTTTATATGAATAAAGCTATTTTTGATTTCATTTGATTTCATTTTGTACGTGATGATGCGATCTAAGTAGCGGGCTAACCTGTTAGGGGTATGGTAAGCCCAAACTAATTGGTTTCTACACGACATCGTGCCGGAACGGTAAATCGCTTGGTAACCCGTCTTTGTCGATAGGGTAGTAACTAGCCATGGCCTCCCACCAGACCAGACTCGAGCCGAGAATCGAACCCAAGATCTGTTTTTAATGCAACAGCGCACCACGGAGGTCATCAAAACAACACGGACTTTTGTAGACCGTCTCTCAGACCATCGAGTGCAAGTTATGGTTGTCCGTTTATACAAGTTGACACGACTTGCAACATCGATTTAATATAATATTTCAGCCCTAGGTGTCTGGCAACACTATCGTTTGTCATGACTTCGTGATCGATTGGTCTACTCATAAACTCCCGGAGCTTTGTTCATTTGTTATGGAGCACGCACGATTTAAATTGCTTGTAATTTATCGAATATCAATTGAAAAGTTTTAACCAATAATTGCATGGGGCGTTGAGGACCTCGGTAGCGCAGCGATGCAGTTTTAACTCCCTCAATTAAATCTTCTTCTTCTTCTTCTTATTGGTTCACTCTTGGCAGAGTGGTCGTGGTTATGATTTGGCCTTCACAGTAGCTCTTACGATCTCCCTCCAGCGATTTCTGTTGGTGGCATCACGGGAGCACTCGGAGATCAATAAATCTCTAGCGGAACGGATTGAGTCCGTCCACCTAGTAGGGGAGCGACCACGTGGACGTGTGCCCTCGACTCGACCTTGTACTACGAAATGTTCGATGGTACCAGTCTTCCTTGTTATATGCCCAAAGAACTTAAGGATTCGCTTTCGATGAAAGCCTTTGTTTTACTTTCAGCTCTTTTATAGCTTATTAGATACTAACTAGCAAACCAGTAAGCTGTTATAGCCTAGAGGTTAGGGTGTCAGCCTCCTAATCAGAGGTTGAGGGTTCATCATTCTAAACGTGGAGGCCTATAGCTGGGCATGGGGTCTCTTGTAGGGTTATTCAGTACTTATAATGTTTCTCATATATTAGACAATTTAACTATGATATTGTAATACAACCTAGTAGCTGTGATAGCCTAGTGGTTAGAGCGTCAGCCTCAAATCAGAGGTCGGCGGTTCGAATTCAAAAAACGCAGCTGTAACTTTTCGAAGTTATGTGCGTTTTTAAAAAATTAAAATATCACTTGCTTCAACGGTGAAGGAAAACATCGGGAGGAAACCTGCACGCCTGAGAGTTCTCCATAGTGTTCTTAAAGGCGTGTGAAGTCTGCCAATCCGCACATGGCCAGCGTGGTGAACTATGGCCAAACCCTTCTCATATTGAGAGGAGACCCGTGCTCTGTGGTGCGCCGGTAATGGGTTGATCATGATGATTAGATACTAACTTGCAAACCAGTAAGCTGTTATAGCCTAGTGGTTAGGATGTCAGCCTCCTAATCAGAGGTCGAGGGTTCGAACCTGCGCACGCACCTTTAACTTTTCGAAGGTATGTGCGTTTTTAAGCAATTAAAATATCACTTGCTTCAACGGTGAAGGAATACATCGCGAGGAAACCTGCATGCCTGAAAGTTCTCCATAGTGTTCTCAAAGGCGTGTGAAGTCTCCCAAACCGCACATGGCCAGCGTGGTGGACTATGGCCAAACCCTTCTCATGTAGAGGGGAGACCTCTGTAATGAACCGAGAATGGGTTGTTCATGATGATTAGATACAAGATATACATTCTCATACAAAATCTCACTGTTCGTTTTATGATGGTCATCCATGGAGTGTTTTAAAATATTGAATAATAATAATGACTTATTGACGCCCGCGATTTCTCGCGTTGATTGGGGCATTAAAGATTACCCATGTCTCATTTGTGTTTCCACTTCCGGTACCGAAAGATGAATTTTCAACACATAAATGTGATTTCTAAAAATTTTGGCAAACATAGCATTATAGGATACAGTTTTTAACAAATCGCCCGTTTACCATTTAATTTCCGGGAACGAAAAGTGTGTTAAACCAGGGTACAATCTATCTCAATTCAAATTCAACCATAATGGTTCAGTAGTTCGAGCAGGAAGGTGTAATGAGCTTACACTAAAACACACTGGCATACAAAATTTCGCATTAATATTATTAGTGTGATTACCGTATATTATATATTCTGTGATATAAATATTTATGGCCTTACATAAAGTTAGATATTCCATCAAGTGATTGGCAAGGCCCTTTCTCTCGGGAATGCTTGGATGTATCGAGTTGATATTTAAACCATATACAAAGACCAAAGCTTCCTAAAACTGTGAAAAAACATACTTTAAAGTTGACGTAAAAGAAAAACAATAAAGGATATCAATATATAGTTTGGGTGGGTACCTTCCGTTCACTTAATTTGTACTTAATGCCGTCTTATAGGTACTTACTACTTTTGTAGTTAAATCATACAAAATATAGTCCTCATCTAAACTGCGAGTCTCGATTCCTGAACTGTTTATATAATTCTAGCTGAGATGGGTCATACTATTATTATTTCTAGCCATATTGATCAGACAAAATCCCGATTAAGAATGGTTCTGGGGGGTGGAAGGGTGATAATTTGTAGTTACGAGTATATTAATTTTTGATACTAAATCAAAAACAAATATTGATAAAAAAATACAAAAATATATTTTCCTGGTGGAATCTTATCTATCACACATGTCAATGTACACAAAAAACGTAAGGTTTTTGTCAGGTGGGAGGCTTCGGCCGTGGCTAGTTACCACCCTACCGACAAAGGCGTGTCGCCTAGCGATTTAGCGTTCCGGCACGATGTCGCGTAGACCTACCATCATAGACAGCATCATCACTTACCACCAGGTGAAATAGCCGTCAAGGGCTAACTTGTAGTGTTTAAAAAAAGGTTTTTTTTTTTTAATTTTGTATATATTTCCCATAATAGTTGAGATTTTTATATAATTTTCATTCCATCCCTCTTGTGGATAAATTCGTCTCGAACCTTTAAATTATTAAGGACCTCAACAAGTCCAGTCATAACAAGCAATTTGTGAACGTTCACAAGGATTATTGCAATATACTGTTCACGTGCTAACAGGTGAAGCCAATACTTAATGGTGGCTATAACTCATATTGTTCCCAGCGGATTTAATACACCCAATAAATACAGGAACCAATTAACTGTACGCTAACAAGTACTTTCCTATGCTGTCGTAATAGCTAATGGCTATAATATGGTAGTTTAACAAGAAGATTGGTAGATACAATTTCCTCCGACCTTACACGTTAACATAGAAAACACTTACACACATACATGTAAAAACTTTTTTGTTTTTATCCACCACAAGATAGCCCTTGACGGCGATCTCACCTGATGTTAAGTGATGATGCAGTCTAAGATGGTAGCGGGCTAACCTGTTAGGGGAACGGTAAACCCAAACTAATTGGTTTCTACACGATATTGTGCCGGAATGCTTAATCGCTTTGCGACACGTTTTTGATGGCAGAGTGGTTTACTAGCCATGGCCGAAATCTCTCACCAGAACAGACTCAAGCCGGGAATTGAACCCAGGACCTCCAACTTTGTAATGCGACAGCGCGCACGCTGCGCCAAGGAGCTATAAGTTCAAAGTTTATATAAAACGTAAGCTTGTAGAAAAGTCCTACTATAGTGTAAAGGATTACGTAAATGATAAACAAGCATGGGTGTGAAATATTGCTCTAATAAGATAGCTCTTAATATAATTTTAAGTGGCATGTGAGATGGTGATAACAAAAAGAAAATTTACCTGGCTAAGTTTGTTGTGGGCTTCTTCTTAGACCGGGGCGCGTTTGGAACCCTCATAGCTTTAGTTTTAAGTTTACGAATGTAGTTATCACCATCAAATCACTACTTTGTAAATTATTGACGCGTCAAAAGCGCCTTTTAAAGGACTATTTGAATAAAGATTATTTGAATTTGAATTTGGAGGTCGTCAAACTTACATTAACTTACACTTAAAACTTACATTAATACGCCAGTTACAATGAAACCTTTATTTATTTATTTATTAGGAAACCAACGTGTATACAACTATCTTAATATAAGGACACATTGTACAGTTCTCTTGTAATGTTGTACACTCCACTTATAGGCTAACTCAGCATGCGTAATAAGAGACAAGACATTATTTGTTAAAAAAAAACTTGTCTAAAAATGGTAAAAAAATAGTTACAATACCTTTCTTCCAAAAATATCAATCAACTTATAACAATGACCTCGTGGTGTCCATTGTTATTGCTATTTTTGCGTGGACCCATCACGTGACACCGTTTTGGCGGGATCCAAAACATGGCGGCCTGACATGTAGACAACCTCCTTGTCTTTTTTTATCTTTTTATGGCGTTACATAGATTAGCCAATGTCAAGTTTATAGCAATGAAGTTAGGGAAGAAAAAGGCGGGAGACTTCGTATATGGCGGGCGCGGTTTTTTCACACTTTTCTTGAATTAATGTTTGTTGGCTAATTTTGAAAAGGACTGGTGTTGGTTGTGTCGTGGACAGTTTTGGTGTCGTTTGTGTAGTGGCTACTTTTCTGAATGGTTAACAGGTATTAATTTGGGAAAGGTTTGAGGGAGCCGCGTCCGCAGAGTGCGATGTTTCCCGCCATTTCTCCCTAACTTCTAGATAGCTATAAACTTGACATTGGCTTATCTGTGCAAAGCCATAAAAAGAGAGAGAGAAGTTAGGGAAAAAGGGCGGGAAACTTCGTACGGCGGATGCGGCTCCTTTCCCAAATTAATACATGTTAACCATTAAAAAAGATAGATAGCCGTCAAGGGCTAACTTGTAGTGTATAAAAAAAAAGTAATTGCATCACAACTTACAAAAGTCATAAACTAACTCGATGCCTGCTGTATGTTGTAACACAAGCCATCCCAGTTATACGCGTACATGGGCACAACATAATTACCCTAATTGGTAATAGTCCGATTGATCAGCGGATCATTATTACACCTCCGCAGGCCAAATTAAACCTCTAATGCCTCTCATTGTTTTCCCGTATCACAATCACGTAATTTACGGTCTTATGAATGTTAATCATATATTAGTCAGCTTTATCTTCCTGTAAAACCTGTGTACACGTTTTTTATGATAGATATACAGGGACCATTTTGACAAGAATCACGTCTTGGTTAGCATGTGTTAACTTTTACGTAGCCATGTGAACATGTGTTATTTTATAGTGCATATCCCGTTTTCACATTGAGGTTTACTTGTAAGCTGTTTCTGTTTTCCTGGTCCAGTGACAGCAGTCTAGAGACGTTTACGGGTACTAATTTGTATTAAATATCATCATTTATTTATTTATTCTATAGTTCTCCATAATATTCCCAAAGGCGTGTGAAGTCTGCCAATTCGCACATGGCCAGCGTGGTGGACTATGGCCAAATCCTTCTCAGATTGACAGGAGACCCGTGCTCTGTAGTGAGCCGGTAATGGGTTGATCATGATTATGATCATCATTCTAAACGTGGACGCTTATAGTTGGACTTGGGGTCTCTTGTAGCATTCTTCATTCCTACGAATGGTAATCGAACGGACCATTTATATTCCCTGGTTAAAAGTCAAGTCGAAATCAATTTGTTGTTATTCATAACAAAGAGCGCCATTGTTTTTTAAAATCCCACGTAAACAGTTCTCAAACGCTTTCCCAAAATGAAAATATTAATATATCCATCTACAAAATGTAAGCTATCACTGTTTTACATACATATATAATTTGAAACGTTATGCAGTATGAACTAATCTTTAAACTCGGTTTCACCTTCTCAATGTAATGGAGTCGCTTCTATCGGCTTTCTTTTTCTGATTCGTGAGCTATTTTTCTATTGCGTGGGAAGTGCGAGTAACATGATATCTCAACATACCATTAACCGATTTGAAAACACCGTAAATATATATATATATATATATATATTTATATATATATAAATATATATATATTTACGGTGTTTTCAAATATATTATACGGTGTTATATATATATATATATATATATATATATATATATATGTGCTTACAAACTGGAGCTAACAACTTCAATTTCTTCAGTCAAATGTTTTTTGATCTCAGAAATATTTAATTGTAGGATTTGAGTGATAAGTTCTTAATAGTTGTTTTACTGCGTATGACGTTTTAACGCACTTTCGACTTGATTAGGCTGTCACTCTGTTGAGAACAGAAACAGAACTGTTGGTCTACGCTAATAAAAATACTAACCTTTAGCTTTTAGTTGACGTAAACTTCTTAAATGTTTTAGTTGACATCTTGCGAGCGACCAATCACAGCCGCGTCTATTTGATTTAGAGTTGTCAGACCTCAGGACTCAAACTCGAACGCCGCTCATGACGCAGAAAAGACAACCCCCATTCCCCCTTAAGCTCAATAATATCACCTGTATCAAAAAGTCTTCATAGCTAGTGCAAACTCCCCATACAATTGTCCGAATTCGTGTCACAAAAATAACTTGCCCAGTATGGTCTTCCTTTAACCAAATAAAACACTTTCGTATTTATAGCATCAGTAGACATTTCATAAAAATACACGGTTGTACTCTTAAAAAGTACTTAATCGACTTTTAGTTTTTGAACTTTGTTATCTACCCACCTATATCAATATACATAAAACTTTATTTTAGAGGTAATTTTGAAAAAATACTCTTGCTTATTATTCGTTATAACTCGTTCAGTGCGAAAGGCTTGTCTAGGTTTAAAGATTTATATTATTTTTATTTATTTTATTTTGTCTAGGTTTTATTTCCATAAAAGACCAAGGCTGTTTCCAGTAAGTGACAAGTCACTTACTGGAAACAGCAACTTTAATAATATAAGTATAGGTAGGTATATCTAAGTGTCAGACGTAATGTGTAATTACGAGTTGTTGACTCATTTCATGTATTTGAATTTAAGGTGAGTAGTTCTGTATAATATGTTCCGATGTTGCGTAGAAACCAATTAGGAGTGTGGGTTTACCATACCCCTAACAAGTTAACCCGCTACCATCATAGACTGCATCATCACTAACCATCAGGTGAGATTGCCGTCCAGGGCTAACTTTTAGTGTATATATAAAAAAAAAATAAGTTTACATGTTTTAAAGTAGACGGCAATTTATTGTAAAGCTGTGAACCCTCATACGTAAATATTTGTTTACATTTTAAAACTAGGTAATTCATGTAAAACCTGGTGCATCAAGAGTTATATCCAAATCAATTTGCTTTTAGTGAAAAGAATGTAAATTACACCTTTCTATTGGATCTGTTGACTAGAAATATACTAGGCAAACTTTTTCCAAAGTAATATACACGTGAATGTTTGTTGAGATTTCCGCCTACATGCCTAAGATAACAAAGTCGTACAATAAATTGCTCTAAACGTACAGTACATTCTGATTACATTATACATATCCATGACGTGTGAAGCGGTTTGGTCATTAGGCAAACAAACTATGGGTATACCTACATATAAAAAAATGTTATAACGTTTTAAAGTTTCACAGATATATAAACCCTTGTGCGTTAACAATAAGATATAAAATCGCATCACACATTACTTCATTTACGAAACGGTGTATGTACAAAAAATACGCTACATGGCTAACTTTGACAACTATTTGTTCAGAGAGCACTTATTTTTGTTAGCTATAGAAAACTCTTTGCTTAAACAAGCTTGTCTAAGGAATATGAATAAGTCAAATATACGGCACTTGCTTACGCCTTATATAAACTTGCACTTAAATTTATTAACTAGGTTTTGCCCACAACTTCTTCCATGATTATATCATCATCATCATGATCAACCCATTACTGGCTCACTACAGAACACGGGTCTCCTCCTAATATGAAAAAGGTTTTGGCCATAGTCCACCACGTTGGCCATGGGCAGTCTTCACACGCCTTTAAGAACATTATGGAGAACTCTCAGGCGTGCAAGTTTCCTCACGATGTTTTCCTTCACCGTTGAAGCAAGTGATATTTTAATTGCTTAAAAACGCACATAACTCCGAAAGTTAGGGGTGCGTGCCCGGATTCGAACCACCCACCTCTGATTAAGAGGCTGACGCCCTAACCACTATCACAGCTTATACATGTTATATTCGGGATAGAAAATATACCTGTCTGTAAAAATATCTCTGCAAGATAAGTTGCTGCGTAGTGCAGTTTTTTTAAATACACTAAAAGTTAACTGATGATGCAGTGCGGCAAACCCATAACCAATTCTCTTTATACAATCCATCCATTTCTTCCTCTACTTCTTCGCTCTCCGCACTATATGACCATACCATGGTATGGTCATACAGTGCGGAGGGCCAATTAATAGAGGGCCTAGCCTATTAATAGAGGCAATATATATTATAATAGAAATACATTCAAATAGCCTTGCCTCTCTACCTAACGGTTCATTATAGACATCCGACAACACCGAAGTCTTAAGATACTTTATGGATAAAGCACACTTTGATTTTGTTCAGCTGGAGGGAGTATTAAAACGAGAAGAAGAAAATATTAATGTCAGATACATTACTTTGTCGCGATTGAATGTGTCTTAAGAGAGGTAAGCTAAGCCCGCTTTATAGATTTCCTTAAAAATAGGTTGAATTATGCACTTTTCGGGTACGGAACTCCAAAAAACAAGCTTTCTGGTGGTGACCCTACCGACAAAGACGTGTCGCCAAGCAATTTAGCGTTCCGACACGACGTCGTGTAGAAACCAATTAGGAGTATGAGTTTACCATACCCCTAACAGGTTAGCCCGCTACCATCTTAGACCGCATCATCACTTACCATCAGGTGAGATGCAGTCAAGGGCTAACTTGTGGTGAATAAAAAAAAAACAATGCCAAGCAATATACACCCAACGTTTGATAAGATGATGATTGTGCACTCAACCTACAAAGAAAGTTTAAGCCACAACGCTTAATCATAATAAATCCAATTCCTTAATCCGGCTTTCGTGGGCGATGCTGTTATTGAAAGATGGTATCACATCAGTTGTGAACGTATTCCGTTGGCGTGAATACATTGTGGAGCTCGAAGTTGGCGTGACAAAACGCTTTTGGTCAATAGGTTATCTTACCCATCCGCTTATCGATGATTACTCACTGTGTTCATCTAGAAACATTTCGAATGTTGAGATTGTACGAAAACAAAAGGAGAAAGTAGTAAGTGTCAGATAAAACCGACCAGGTGCTAGTGGCTTTTTATTTCATTTATTTATTTATGGGTCAACAAACAATCGTGCACGTAAATTAACTTAGTAATATGTACTACATAAAAATAGAACTGGTGCAAGATCCACACCATCATCCACAGATAAGCAAAAGTGTATATCGTGAGGGTAATACAAGAATTTTAATTTTTTTGGAACGAAGTTCCTTATCGCGCGTTGTGAAAGGGGAACTAGACGGAAAAAATTCTTACGAAAAGTTGTCACGACACTTTTTGTTATTGTAAGCTGTGCGGCGTCACATGTTTCTCTGTCTGTCTCTCTCTCTCTTATAGAAAGCAAGCCAGATATTTTCATTTCTATTTCGCATTGAACAGTGTGGTGTCGCGAGGATTATTTTTGTTGAGTGTATACAGGTTTTTTGTAAATAATAAATAATAAAAAATAATAATAATAATGAATCCTGACAGTGTTTCTGCACAAGTTCCGGATATTGCAGATGGAGTACAAAATTGAGCCTACTGATTAAATTTATATAACATTATATTTGTTAATAATAAAAAAAATATTATTATAACTTAAATAAAATAAAATTTTATTACAATTCATTCACTAATTAATCGAAAGGAACTTCCATCCGGGTGTCCCTTGACACCTCTCAAGTTTTTTTATTTAAGTTTGGTAATGACCAACCTCTTGAAACCACCTTCACAAGATGCAAATATGTCTATATATAGTTTTCCTTTAACAACCCATTCTTTCGTACATTTCTTCTGTACGAAATAGTTTCAAATATTCACATCCGCAAATTTGACTTGATATTTAGATCGTCACAAATATGAAAATTTCACTTTACGCTCGAAAACCGGTTAATCTTAATCTGCCCTATATTTTAGATCACGTCACTTAGCTTAATTACGCGCTTAGAAAGACGTCGTAACTGGAGCTCAATAATTATCCCACCGCAAAAAGGAAGCGAGCAGAATCTATCAAGAGAGCGGTGTGCCGGGAATTTCCGCTCGGCTTCAAAAGAATGCCATAAACTAGAAGTCATTTTGTGATGGGACGCTCATTAGTGGGAAAAGTTGTGACTTAATGATACAGACAGCGCTGGGAGCTGAGTTTAACATTGTCACGTAATGTGTCCTAAGTGCGGACTGCCCTGCTCAGGTTTTTACTCGTACAGCAAACTTTTTGTTAAACCTTTAGATATAAGTATAGAAGACGAACTGCGTGGCGCAGAAGTATTAAAAAGTGGGAAGTCTTGCGTTCGATTCACGGCTCTAGTCTGGTCTGTTGGTTGACATCGGCCGCTAGTTACCAACCTAGTTGCAAGCGACTTGACGTTTCGGATTCCGAAACCAATAAAAACAATCAAAACGCATCGGTGGCTCTTCTGGTGCTGGCAAATAATCATGGAATTTCGGAAACACTTAAAATGGAAACCCGCCTGTTGTTTTGCCGACGATATTGATATATATAAAATAACGAGATTTATATAAATAATGCTCTATTCCAATATCAAGTTTAACTTCAAGTACATATTTAATATGACGAGTAGGGTACATTATGCTGTTTTTGGTTGCATTAATAATCGTTGTTGATTGTACTATTTGTATGAATAATACTAGAAAAATAAATTTTACCGTCTGTCTGTCATTAGATAGTTGAAATTTGAACACAAAAAAGGCAAATGTAATTAAAATGCTAAAGGGGGGCAGCCCTATCGCATGTTAAGGTGCCGCGTGGCTGTAGGTATTTATTTCAAAAATAAGGCCGAGTTACAATAATGTATACATAATATTACCATGTCTCTACGGTGTCCTACCTGCGTGCGTCCTTCAGGTTGACGTCCTGCGTGCAAGCAATAAGTTCCACCAATCACAAGCTGCACTTCTTTGATCAAGAGTCTAGCGATTGGTCGACAGCAGGACTTGAACGTCGCTGCGGACAGTCTGGCGTCTGTCAGACCAGTCGCCGACAATGTATGAACTTCACCTTCTAAGAGATCAATCAGTGGGTTACGTCAGATGCAATCAAGCTTATAAATGTTACTGTACCTTGTTATTGAATGATAGATATGCTTTCACAAAACATGTATTTTGAATTAAGTAGGTACCCAGTGTATTTTTTAATAGAATTAAATTATAATTAAGTGTATATATAAAGTGTAACCAATCATTAATATAATATACTTAGGTGCTATACCTAGGTGCTTAAAATATTTATTTAGTGCTATTTATCGCAACTTGTTTTTATCTACATTCCGCACAAACAGTTTTTTAAAACGTAAAATATTGTCTGTTTCCATAATGCAAGCTCGGTCACATACTTATATATATCACATGAAAAGTTTATATTTATTAAATTTTAAATTTTAAACCGGTGAAATGGTGATAGCCTAGCGGTTAGGGCGTCAACCTGCTAATCAGAGGTCGGTGGTTCGAATCCCGGCACGCACCTCTAACTTTTCGGAGTTATGTGCGTTTTTAAGCAATTAAAATATCACTTGCTTCAACGGTGAAGGAAAATATCGTGAGGAAACCAGCACGTCTGAGAGTTTATTATATTCTCGAAGGCGTGTGGTCTGCCAATTCGCGTGTGGCCAGCGTGGTGGACTATGGCCAAACCCTTTCATATTGGAAGGAGACCCGTGCTCTGTAGTCACCCGACAATGGGTTGATCAAGATGATGATCCTATAAGTCGTTGCCCACTCAGAATTCCTGTACTTGTGCAGGATGAAAATACTCAATCGCCAGTCCATCCTTTACGTCTTAATCTCTTTCAAAACCGAGTGCAATTAATATTTGTTCCAGTATGTTAATTCTGAACGCTAATCTGCAGGCGCTGGCATCGCTCCTCTATCAAAGGCACAGCTCACCTGAATTATCGCTAAGATATAAACAGTGTTAACAAATCTTCGCCAATCGCAAGGCAGGTACACTGCCATAAAAACAAACGGATGGTTACACTAGGGTTGTCTACTTCATCGTCCAGAAAAATCATCGGTCAGCTCTTTAACACGACATGCTAAGAAAGTGAGGAAAACTGTCTTTCACTTTACTAAACTCGTATTTGCTTACATAGTGCCGTTTCGTACACGAAACGTGAAGATTTGGAATGTCCCTCCGGCTTCCGTTCATCCCATCACCTATTATAACACTAACTGTTGCTTGCGACTTCTTTATCGTGAAAACATTTATGTAATGTGTGAAAGCCAGAAGCTGTGATAGCCTAGTGGTTAGGGCGTCAGCCTCTTAATCAGAGGTCAGCGGTTCGAATCCGGGCAAGCACCTCTAAATTTTCGGAGTTATGTGCGTTTTTAAAAAATTAAAATAACACATGCTTCAACGGTGAAGGAAAACATCGTGAGGAAACCTTCACGCCTGAGAGTTCTCCATAATGTTCTCAAAGGCGTGTGAAGTCTGCCAATCCGCACATGGCCAGCGTGGTGGACTATGGTCGAACAGTTCTCATACTGAGAGCAGACCCGTACTCTGTAGTGAGCCGGTAATGGGTTGATCATGATGATGATGAATGTGTGAAATCTGCCTGAACTGTCCGATCGATTTAAAATATTACCATGCACAATATTATGTCGAGTGAACAAAATCATGCTCTGTGAAAAAAATCTCCACGTGTTAAAAATTCCAGATTGTGCTCTATGTTTTGACGATCCCCGGGGCGCAGTGCACTTTCGCATAAAATTGGAGGTCCTGGGTTCGATTCCCGGCACGAGTCTGGTCTGCTGGCTGCGGCCGTGGCTAGTTACTACCCTACAGACAAAGACGTGTGGCCAGCGATTTAGCGTTCCGGCACGAAGTCGCATAGAAACCAAATAGGAGTGTGGGTTCTACAAACCCCATAACAGGTAAGGCCGCTACCATCTTAGGATGCATCACCACTAGGTGAGACAGCCGTCAAGTCTTTGTCGGTAGGGTTGTAACTAGCCACGGCCAATGCCTCCCACCAGACCAAATTCGAGCCGGGAATCGAACCCAGGACCTTCAACTTTATAATGCGATAGCACTGCGCCATGGAGGTCGTCTAATATACTATGCGTCTACTATATATTGTAAAAAATATATAGTAAAAAGTCACTAAACGTCTTGTTTTTTTAATTTCTTTCCATTAGTAGGTATTATCGATCGACCACTAGGACACAACTGCAATAGGGAAATTTGGATTACTAATATATATTTTTTTTTTCATTACAGTTTACCATTCACCTTTTTTTTTTAAGTGTGATACCTTTTTTACTAACCTTAAAAGCGTGCTGGCTGGGTTGCGGACGAGTGCACAAGTGTTCCCGTGACCCAGCCACCAGGCGACGCGAAGGAGCATCGCTGGGTTTTAGTGGGTATTCTGGTCGCCAGTCTGACCGCCGGGGAGTCCCACATACCCCGTAAAGCGGCGCAGTCTTGCCTGTGTCTCTTCCGGAGGGGATGCGTAAACGCATGCGTAAACGTAATTAAGAAATCTAAAACCCGAGTATAGTTTCACGAAGTCTATCAACGTATCCAAATATGTAATATAAAAAATTATGGGCAAGACTCCATAAACACATCCCTGGTACCCGTTCAGAATTACCAGTAGTTTATAGTGAATGGTGTCGGGAAGCTGTCCTCAGCATTTAATTACACTACTTAATATATAACTGACACTTCTGATAAAATCTCAGCCTAGCCTTTCTATCTTGAAAGCTCAGTGCCCTTTAACTGTACCTGCATCATATAATAGAAGAGAAAGGGCGTAACGGTGCTTATGCCTTTTTGATGACTCGGCTGTTTTAAAAAAACTCGCCGATTTTTTTTTTTTTTTTTTTTTTATCTACGGTAAATCCTCATGGATACCTCTGCGCCACGGGGAGGCACAGAGGTTATGTCAGACTCCTACTGACTAAAACCCCCACGTGTTCCTACTCTGTATGGTGGAGCCACGGGAAAGCTTTCGCATACAACCACAACTCCACCAGCGGGTGTCCGCCGCCGCAGACTTCTCCTTCCCCAGTTTCTGGAACAACAGCATACCAGCCAACTCGAGGACCTTACTGTAAATGATGGACGACCCCAATTCCATCGCCCACAAGTCCTACGAAGGCGCAGGAGCCAGGAGGCAAGCGCGGCGAATGCTCGCCATCCACCCTGGCTCACCAGTCCCATACCTGGACGGGCCACAAACATCCAATGGACCAATCATTTACCGATATGTAACTGTTATTTGTTTCTTTAGTCCATAACCTTTCTATTTTATATAACTGTAGTGAATGTATAATTTTTTTTAATTTTAAATAATTGAATTACATTATTAAAAATTAAAAACATGGTTTGTTTAAACAATTTTATCCTATTGGTCCAATTCTATTGCAATGATCTTTGATACGTATTCAATGCGGGTAAAAGCTTGCCATAATCTATATGACGATCCGATTGTGATTGGGCCACGGACCCGTGTAATTGGTGGAGACGTTACACCAGATATCGTATGTCTATTACCCACTATTTCATTGATTAAGGAAGCTGTTGAGAGTTTTTGCTGCCGATTAACTGTTTCTCAATAGTCCCTATAAGGCAATTATGATGGACTAATGAAGTTAAATGTGGGACCATTTAGCATTCTTTGGAGCGATTTAAGTAGGACGAGATTCTTCGAGGGCTTGAATAATTCTGTAATACCTATCATCGTAGCGACTGTACTTGGGAACTAGACAAATGTGTCCACATTCACCGATCACGCGGTCCTGGGTTCGTTTCCTGAGAGTAGCCGAAAATAATGACGAATTTGATAGAAAAACAATGATTATTCTTGTATAATCTTTTTTTTTTTTTTTTTTTTAAGACAAGTCTTTATTGTTGTTCAATGCTTTGTTTTTGCTTTGCAAGTGTTTACTCAACTTTGGGCCCCTCGATAAATTATTACCTAGTGTGGGTCCCAATGGATGTACTAAACTTTGTAAAGTTGTTTTTTGAGAAATAAATATTTTTCATTTTCAAATTTCTAAACGATAATAAATTGACAGATCTAAAAATACAAACAGCATTACACAAATAATAGCATAACTTTTAAACCTGACAAGTAGTTAGTTTAGCTTACAGATTTTTATGAAACAGATTTGGCACCAAAATTCAGCCCCGTGCTTAGGAGAGCACGTTTAGCGATCGTATTACTAACATGACTGTGGTATCCTTATAGCCCGCTTACACGTATTAATGCCTAGTATTCCTCCATTATATTCATTAAAAGGCTGAGGATAAATACATACGAATTTTGTTTGTGTTGTTTTGAAATTTAAAAATTACAGAAAACTTTAAGGATTGATTGCTTGGCCTGCTCTCTGAAGCACGGGGATGACCAATTTTCAAATACAGGCTGCTAATTATAGTTTATGTTAAAACAACATAATAAGTCAAAAACCAACGACAATATGACTAGGGTATATAGTAATTCAAAATAACTTATCATTTAGTCCTAAAAAACTTGTAATTGCAAATTAGTTAGACAAATACTCATAAAACTAATAAATGTTAATGAATAAAGAATAAATTACGAATAGTTAGGAAATATGAACCTAGTTAAAAGTTCGGTATAGGTAATCTTTAAACATGACTTTTTTTATACACTACAAGTTAGCCCTTGACGGCTATCTCACCTGATGGTAAGTGATGATGCAGTCTAGGATGGTAACGGGCTAACCTGTTAGAATGGTAAACCCAAGCTCCTAATTGGTTTCTACGCGACATCGTGCCAGAACGCTAAAATCGCTTGGCGACACGTCTTTGTCGGTAGGGTGGTAACTAGCCACAGCCGAAGCCTCCCACCAGACCAGACTCGAGCCGGGATCGAACCCAGGACCTCCAACTTTATAATGCGACGCACTGCGCCACGGTGGTCGTCAAAAACTTAGCGCAATAATACTAAACGAACTTTTCCAAGTGTTTCGTGATAGCAACAAAATGTCTAGTAATATATAGATTCGCTTGTTATTTGTATTGTTTATAAATTATGACTCAATTACTGTGACAAATAAGACAAAAGCGTGATTGTTCTAATGTTAATAGTCGACATTTTAAACGCGTGACTGGACTATAAATAATATGGGGACGTTTGTTTTCGCCGCCACGAAATGATATGATAGGAAACGAATGACGGTATACATCACTTGTCAACTGAAATTATATGTTTATATTTATTTAATTACATAATAATTTAATGGATATTATCATTCTAATTTCCATTATAAATTCCATTGATATCGATAACTTAATCGACATATTGTAACGATGATCATGAATGCTTGGATGTATAAAACCAATGGCATCCATTTGTTTATTCAACTATAAATGAATCGTGAATTGCGTATGTGTGTTTGTGTGTGTGTGTGTATGTCGCACATTCGAATTTAACAACACTTTTAAAAAACAGTTCAATGTTGCCGATGATTACCGATTACGGGGCAGTATAGAAAAAATGCGGTGATAGCCTAGTGGTTAGGGCGTCAGCCTTTTACCGGACGGAGTACCGAGAAAGGTACTGTCAATGGCCTTGATACACCTTGGTGTCCACCTCAGGCGGTTATTCAATGATTGCCTGCAGGCGGGGCGTTTCCCCGGGGTATGGAAGGAGGGGCGGTTGGTGCTGTTGCGGAAGGATGGCCGATCTGCTGACTCTCCCTCCGCATACAGACCAATCGTCTTAATTGATGAGGTGAGTAAGATGTTGGAGAGAATTCTTGCCTCTCGAATAAACCAGCATCTTGCCATGCAGGGCCCCGACCTTTCGGAGCACCAGTATGGCTTCAGAGTGGGAAAATCAACGATTGACGCCGTAGGTGCTCTGAAAAGCTTCTGTGAGTACGCGGAGAAGAGAGGTGAGGGAGTAGTGGCAGTATCGTTAGATATTGCCAATGCTTTTGGCACCCTTCCATTTAGCGTAATAGAGGAAGCGCTTCGGTATCACGCTGTGCCCCACTATCTACGCCGTATGATAGGGAACTACCTAAAGGAAAGGGTAGTGCTCTATCAGGGTAGGGATGGGGAGAGGAAAGAGAGGCTGATGGCCTGTGGGGTTCCACAGGGGTCGGTCCTGGGGCCCCTATTGTGGAACGTTGGGTTTGACTGGGCTATTCGTTCGGTACTGCTGCCCCGGATGGCAATAATTTGCTATGCAGATGACACTCTGGTTGTTGTCCGTGGAAGCTGCTATAGAGAGACGGTGAGGAGGGCCACGGTGGCCACCGAATTAATAGTCACACGAATCGGGATGTTGGGACTAACAGTGGCGCTCCCGAAGACTGAAGTCATTCTATTCAGGGGAATGGGGTGGCGGCCCCCGGCACGTGCCAGCATCACCGTGTCAGGAGAGGCGATCCAAATCAAGCCCCACATAAAATATCTGGGACTAGTCTTGGACCGGAAGTGGAATTTTGAGGAGCACTTCCGCCGGCTCACTCCAAGATTGGTGGGAACTGCTGCCGCACTTGGCCGGCTTCTCCCGAATGTTGGCGGCCCAGGGGCTCCATGCCGTCGCCTGTTCGCAGGGGTTGTGAGAAGCATGGCGACGTATGGGGCCCCCATTTGGTTCGACGCTCTCCGCGCGCCAACCAGGGCCCTTCTACAAAGGCCACAGAGGGTGGTGGCAAATCGCATCTGCCGGGCATACGCGACAGTTGCCTTCGCGGTGGCCTGCGTGTTGGCAGGCACTCCCCCCTGGGAGCTAGAGGCGGGGGTGCTTGCTAGCACGTACCGCGTTGCAGCAGAGAGCCGTGCGAGGGGCGAAAGACTAGCGCCTGAAGTGGTCGGCCGAATGCAGCGGATGGCTGCACGAAGGATGCGTGACCGATGGAAGGCGGGCCTGACGGATGCCGTCTATGGCAAACGAACCATAGAGGCTATCCGCCCGGTCTTGGATCAGTGGTGCCGGCGTGAGCATGGGGTTCTCTCTTTCCGCCTGGTGCAGGTTTTGACTGGACATGGTTGCTTTGGCCATTATCTGCACCGGGTCGCGAGGAGGGAGCCAAACCCCTCATGCCATGAGTGTGGTGCTGCGGATGACACGGCCCAGCACACCCTAGAAGGGTGCAGGAACTGGGATCCTCAGCGCCGCACTTTGATGGTTACGATCGGCGGAGACCTCTCGCTGTCTGGCGTAGTTTCTGCAATGCTGAGCAGTGAGAGATCTTGGGATGCCGTAGCCAACTTCTGTGAAGAAGTAATATCACGGAAGGAGGCAGCGGAGCGTGTGCGCGAAGAGGCTGTCGACGCGCATCCACTTCGGCGTAGACGGGTGGGAAGAAGACGGCGGCTTTTCGCTGCTCGTCATATTCCCTTGGGAGGCGGCGGGTAGCTATTGGGCTATCTACCCGTCATTGCACGAGTCTCCTTACTGTCTGGGGGGGGATCAAGCTGTCCTGATCCTCTCTCTTTTAGCGCGGGAGCCCTGTTGCTAAGGCTGGGGCGGCTGGTGGATGTCTGGGAAGAATACAATGGGTACCCCAGGTGTTCAGCAAATCCAGCGAGTGGGACATGCTGTGGTGGTTTTTAGTTCGGGTATACCTCAACGATAAGGGGGGGGAGTCCCACATAACCTCCGTCTTGCCCAACGGACGGAGGTAGCCATAAAGCTTTTCCACCACGGGAAAAAAAAAAAAAAAAAAAAAAAAAGGGCGTCAGCCTTTTAATCAGAGGTCGGTGGTTCGAATCCGAGCACGCACCTCTAACTTTTCGGAGTTATGTGCGTTTTAAAAAAATTATAATATCACTTGCTTCAACGGTGAAGGAAAACATCGTGAGGTAACCTGCACGCCTGAGAGTTCTCCATAATGTCCTCAAAGGCGTGTGAAGTCTGCCAATCCGCACATGGCCAGCATAGTCCACCAGGACTATGGCCAAACCCTTCTCATATTGAGGGGAGACCCGTGCTCTGTAGTGAGCCAGTAATGGGTTGTTCACGATGATGATGATAGAAATTTTGAAAAACCAATATTTTTCTTCCGTATTCTTTATAACATGAGCCATTTGCATTTGTCTTATTTTCGTAATAATATAGTTACTAAGTTGATATCCGTTTCCACGTTTCCATACTCAATATTGCTCGATCAGACGTAACACCACCATTACCTATTAATGTGATATGATAATCGCGAGACACTAGGAGTTATCCTAAGTTAAGTTATTAAAAAAAAACTATTTTCTCTCTGCATCCGTTATACGTCATAGAATATCTTGCCTAAAAAAGAGACACTAGGATAACTTAAAAAAAATGTTTCTGTATCCGTTGTACGTCATAGAATATCTACATAGACCTATTATATCCTACATATAACAACCTAATGGCTATACCACTCACATGTTATTTATGAATATTGAGAGCTCAATATTTCTTCGCCACTATACGATATTATTATTCAAACGCTCATAAACGACGAGTCGCGCCCATGGATCTTAGCTCAAACAAATTACAGATTATATCCGTTAATATCTATGCTGGGAGGGTATAATTTGTATCAATTACGCATCGCGATCGCTTGCCATCGCCCCCGGCTCGCATGCATTGCGCAGCTGACAAATAACAAGTAACAACTATAGCTTTAAGTATTACGAAAATGCGCCTACTACTCTACCATACACGTTGCTTAGAGGAGACGAAGGAAAAGTGGTTCTCTAATAAATCATGTAAAACAGGCAACTATGAATCTTTCATATCATCAACATTAATTTCCATTATTTTTATTCGTGAAGTGATGGTGCTAACTTATACGCCACCTTAAAACTAAAGCTTAGAGGGTTTCTGTGATTTTTGGTACTGAGATAATTTAGATACCGAAAAGTACACACAGCTTCTTTTCTCTAAAATGAACGGTTACATATGAAAGACCAATTCCATTATAAGCTAATCTATATACAAGGTGTCTCAAAAGAAAGTTCACATTTAAATCTTTTTTTAAAAGAAAAGTCTTAGCTTTATTGAAAAACTGTTTATTTTATATTGAAGTACACTGTTTGGGAATTTATTTTTTAAAAATAACATCGTCCAAATGTAAACAGTTGCGCTCTCGGCATTCATTTAGTCGGGCACTAAAATTGCCTATGACAGCTCGGCAGGTAGTCTCCGTGATGGCTGCCATTTCATGACGGATATTTTCTTTTAATTGTGCCAGGGAAGTCGGTTTATTAGCGTAAACTTTTGATTTGACATAACCCCACAGGAAAAAATCCATAGGCGTTAAATCGGGACTCCGTGGAGGCCAATTTATGTCACCTCGCCTGGAGATTAATTTGTTCGGAAAAATTTCTCGAACTCGAGGCAGAGATCTGTTGGACGTGTGTGAAGTTGCTCCATCCTGCTGGAACCATGTTCTTTGGTTGTAACCAGGAAAGTTTTGCAGTTGGGGTACGAAAAACTCATCTAACATCTCCACATAACGCTCTGAATTCACTGTGAGTGTGCGTCCCCTTCCATCTTCAAAAAAGTAAGGGCCGATAATTCCTCGCGCCGACATCGCTGCCCATACGGTGACTTTGGGTGAATGTAGCGGTTTCTGATGTTTTTGTTTTGGGTTGGTTGCACTCCAGTAACGACAATTTTGCTTGTTTACATGCCCATTCAGATGAAAATGGGCTTCATCGGAAAACAAGCTTGAGGCTTCAGTTCTTGCACTAACTGAATTTTGTACGGGTGCAGCTTTAAATCTTTGTGTAAAATGCGGCATAATGAAGATCTGTGCACATTTAAAGCAACAGCACGCTTCCGAATCGAGAGGTTTGGATCATCTCGAATAGACTGAGTAACACTGTCCACGTTTTCGGCTGTTCTTGATGTTCTTGGTCGCCCAGATTTTGGTTTCTCCAGAGTTGACCCAGTCTCTTCAAACTTCTCAAATCATTTTGCAATGAGACGAGTGCTAGGCGCATCATTTAAGTGACGAATATGTCGAATACTGCAGAATTTTCTACGCGCTACAGTCGCCGAATTACCGTTTTTGTAAAACTCACGTACGCACAACGCACGGTCCGCACCAGAGAAACGCTCCATAGCGACTAAATTCCCAAGAGCCAGACTACCGACTGACATACCCCCCGCGCCCCTCAGAATAGTTGCTTTCGCGTAATAAGATAAGCAAATGTGAACTTACTTTTGAGACACCTTGTATATAAAAGTGAAAAGTCACTGACGTACTTACTTACTTACTGATTAAGAGATCTCAAAAACTATTGTACGTATAAAGCTATAATTTAGCAAGTAGGTAGTTGATAGTTAAGAGACAGCGAAGAAAGGATATTTGGAAATTCAACCCCTAAAGGGGGTAAAATAGGGGTTGGAAGTTTGTATGAAAATCTTTTGTTTTTGGAGTTAGAGACACAAACATTCGCATTAAGATTAATAATAATAAATAAAAAACATGTACATCCATTTTTTCTTTTGAATAACACCTTTTGAGGGTGGTTGAATAGGATATGATAGTTTTTGCTGATTTTTTAAATTATTAAGCTACAAGCTTGAAATTTTGAAAATATGTTTCTTTTAGGGCGCAGTCATCAGGTTTGAAATAATTTTATGCAAATCTACCTTTAAGGGGGTAAAATATGGGGTTCGAAGTTTGTATGAAAGTCCTACTTTTTTAATTTTTAAATGTAAAATAAATAAAAGAAGTAATTTAATGAACTGATCATAAAGAAATTTGACATTTGAGGCCGCACGGGAAACGTCAGTCTCACCGGAAACCAGCAACTCTACGCACACGAAGTCGCGGGCAACCGCTAGTTCTTAATATAATTATTTATATATATATATATATATATATATATATATATATATATATATATATATATATATGTATATATCGTGTAATTTAGAAAATTTATAAAACTCGAGTTTTGGAAATGACAATGTTTTTAAAGATTAAAAAGCCTCGCTTAAAAACCCCAAGATCGTGCTATGAGAGCGAAGCAACGTCGACCCACCCTGACTTCATCTGTAATTCGTACCTCATCCTTCATATCTTTATGGCTCGTATTATATTTAAAAAAAATTGAGAACCCGAACAAAAGATTTCAATGCCGCAATATATTAGTGTAGTTATTTCGATATCTAGTTACTTATAATTATACACTCAAGGTTTAGCGTAATCAATATGATTAAATATATAATTACACCCATTTCCTTACACGGCTTTGATAAAATCAATCGGGGTTTGTATATAGTAGGGGGGGCTAAAAGTCCTGTTCTATCAGGACATGTCTATGACACGGAATATACATTTTAAGTAATAGAATATGTGCATATCGCACGTGCTAGCTTAAACCATAGAGATGTTAAAGCTTTTATCATAATATATCATGATGTTGTGCGATTAGAATTTTCTTAATCCCTTTTTTTGGTAAAAGAACCAACAAACCCTTCATTTTGTTAAACCACTCTTTACTATTTCTTCTTTGTGCCTTATGTATAAGATGATCGGTGCAATTATTCGGCTGGACTAGCGTTAAATTAAGTTACTGTAATGACTGGGATAAATAAAGAGTCACAAAAGAAGATAACAAATACACCACTTAACCTTACTTCATGTGTATTTATATAGATCAGACTCTTCGTTAGGTTAGGACGTTTACCTCTAACTTTTCGGAGTTATGTACGTGTTTAAGCATTTAAAATATCACATGCGTGAAGGAAAAACATCGTGAGGAAACCTGCATGCCTGAGAGTTCTCCATAATGTTCTCAAAAGCGTGTGAAGTCTGCCAATCCGTACATAGCCAGCGTGGTTAACTATGGCCAAACACTTCTCATATTGACAGGAGACCCGTGGCTCTGTAGTGAGCCGGCAATTGGTTGATCACGATGACTGCACAATATTGAAAGTTATCTTCATTAAAGGCAAAATATGAAGATAAAAAAGCAGGAATTACTTTAAAAACAATTTACTATGTCAAAATATTGTACTAAAGTCCTTTATTTTTATTTATTTATTAGGAAGTCCTGCTTTGTGAAATTTAAAGAGGGTATCCCCTCATAATAAATGCGATATGCGCTATGGAAACAACTGAGCAGAATGCATTCCTTACTGCATAGAAAATAGAGGTTATATTATTGTAAATGATTTCCCAATATCTGGCCGTGTTGGCGAAGGCATTAAGGCATCAATAATAATAAATCATAATAACAGGTTACCATAGTATTTCGCTCTCAAAATTAATGATCTCTCATTATTTCACGCCGGAAAGATAAAGGTGAATAACAAGTGAATAATTTCGTATGGGGAGAGATTCGTATAAGATCACAATAAGGCTGTTTTGTTAATCTTTTTCGACATAATAATAATAATGCTTACCTAGCGGCTTAAAGCGTTTTTTTTTTCTTAATAAAAACTCTAGACTAATCTTATTTGATGCTTATTATTTGAGGTGAATCTGTATTTAGGGTTGCTACCAATTTCTTTTTTTTTATACACGACATGTTTGCCCTTGACGGAATATCACCTGATGGTAAGTGATGACGCGGTCTAAGATGGTAGCGGGCTAAACTGTTAGGGGTATGGTAAAACTATACTCCTAATTGGTTTCTACAGGACATCGTGTGCTAAGCCGCTTGGCGACACGTCTTTGTCGGTAGGGTGGTAACTAGCCACGGCCGAAGCCTCCCACCAGACTAGACTCGAGCCGGGAATCGGGGCCTCCAACTTTATAATGCAAAAGCCTACGCGCTGCACCACGGAATTTGTCAAAAATTTCCCATTAACTATCCGCACCCTATTACTAAGACCTTTCTGTAAGTGCATATGTCGGTCCGAATGTCACATGCAGGCACACAGGCTGTGTCTCGTGAACGGTAAAAGTTAGAAATCTGTAATATTTACAGAAAATTTATTACAGTAATATTAACTTTGTAATAATGCCATTATAATCAATGTTTTATAATACCGTGGTACGAAACCCTGTTTGTGCAAGTCCATCTCGCACTTAGTCGGTATTTTAAGGATATATACTCTTTACCAATATTATAAACGGCAAAGTTTGAACGTTATTTTGTGTTAGGATGTGTGGATGTTTGTTACTCCTTCACGCAAAAACTTTTGAATCAATTTATCTGATATTTTCAGGGGAAATAACTCATAGGTCTAATTTTTAATCCCTGAAAAATATATAGTTTTCGCGGACTTTACGAAAAACGAAGTCAGGCAAGGCAGCTAGTGAATCATTAGTCAACTTTTCGAAGATCTCATTATAGAAGTTACTTTTGTACCAATTGTAAAAAGGCATCGAATAATAATCAAGCCTCTAACTTTTCGGAGTTATGTACGTGTTTAAGCATTTAAAATATCACATGCTTGAACGGTTGAAAAACATCGTGAGGAAACCTGCACTGAGTTCTCAAAGGCCTGTGAAGTCTACCAATCCGCACATGGCCAGCGTGGTGGACTATGGCCAAACCCTTCTCATATTGAGAGGAAACCCGCGCTCAGCAGTGAGCCGGCAATGGGTTGATCATGATGATAACATACTGAGGTAATATGCAAATATTCAAATAAAATATTTCTAAAATTTCACTTCATGGTTAATTATTTATTGTTTCACCGGTAACGTCACATTCAAACAAGCCTTAACCACGCATTATATGTCGAAAATAATTATCTTTTATCCCTTCATCATCATCATAAGCCTATAATAATCCCACGGCTGAGTACGACAATCAGCGCTTCAAAGCGGGTTGTTGGGTTTTAATATATTACAACATTCGGGATAAAAACCGAACCGACGCGGGAAAAATCTAATACCAAGCTTGACTCCACCCGAGAGATGACCCTAAGACCTAGTAAATCGTACTCAAAATACTGACCACTAAATCAACTTTAAAGGATTATCCCAACGACTGGATTATTTATAAAATGCAAAATTAAAAATTTATACTCAGTGTGCCAAGAACGCCTATTAGGTATTCAAGCAAGCTTGTATATACCAGAATGTGTATGAACAATAAACAGCAAGTATAATTTGCTATATTCCGCCGACAACCTGGAGATTAGTATAATATAACACAACACAAAATACTCCACTAGAACCACTACGCACGTTTCGACCCGACACCGGATCATCGTCAGGAGATGTTGACTTCACAAGCTTTGCTTTCGCGCTTTACTTGCTGTTTATTGTTTATCATGGATTTCCGCAAAGTAACGCCTGCTTCTATTCATTATTTAGAATGTGTATGGTTTAAATCTAGATTTCTAGATACACCTAGTCCTGATTGCGACAATCTCAATCCATCAGACTAATTGAATGCTATCACCTCGCACGTATCTGCAATTCCTGGCTGACCTTTCACTGGGTATTTATGGAGCGGGTCCCAACACACTTTGATATGAGGCGGTAAATTGTGTGCTAATGATATTGGCTACACGGTGAGAGGAGCGTTTCTGTCGCCAACGCATCGAAATAAACTGGCTTGAAGTTAAATTCATTTCAAACCATCTACCTATGCTCCGAATGTAAGATTCCGTGCTCGTTTTAAAACTAAAACGTTTTTTTTTTTTTAATCTATGGTTTTTTAGAGACTTTCGTTTGAAACGGACATGCCAGCCCCATCGTCTCCTAAATAAAAAACGTATTTGGATCTATATCCTAAGCCTAATCCACGTGATTTGAAAACACAATCAGATTTTTTAAGCTTATTACAAAACAAACTTTATAGAACATATTTAGTCATTTTCACGATTTAATTCAGTAATACTACCCACTTGCCAAATGAATTTTGACTGCCATATCCTTTCTATAAGACTGGATCATTACTTACATCAGTACTCCTACCTAAGCGCTCCTCTCCGAAAGAGGAGACCTAAACATATCCTTCATGACCCTGACAATCAGATGACTACTGACAACATACTCGTACCACCTACCACACAATCACCACACAAGACGAGGTCCCCGCTATCTTACATCATCCGGACGTGAGCTCCATCCACGGCGGAGACGTACGGACCACTCACCGTCCGACCCCCAAACGTTATCCCAAACTTCGCCTAAGCCGACGTTCGGCCTCATAGGAGGCGCCCTTAGGCAGACGTTCCCTTAGTTTCTTCGAGCCCTAGGGCTCAAAATTTCTTCTGGCAGAGCTTCTGTCCGAAGCTCGCCAAACAGCCCGGTTACGCTGTGACAACCAATAGGGTTAGCACAGCTAATAGACAGTCCGAAAAAAAACTGAGACTTAAACAGCGTCGAAGATGTGTGAAGTCTGCCAATGGCTAGCGTGATAGTCTATGGCCTAACCCTTCTCATATTGAGAGGAGCCCGTGCTCTGTAGTGAGCCGGCAATAGCTTGTTCATGATAATGATGAAACATAAAGCTTTTAACTGGAATTATCAATGTAATTTTTTGCAAAACCATTGTTAACCTGGGTTAAGCGATTTAATGCTAGTTAGAAAAACTTTAAATTTACATAATACCCGCACCACATGACTCGTTCGATTCGTATTGGTTAACCGTTCCCACAGTTCAAAAGGCCCTCACTTGTAAGTTGTAAGCAAATCTTGTAAACCTCTTGATTTGAATGCTGGGAATGTTAAATACGTGTACCGTTGCAATGTAGTCCTATCAGCATACCAAAGAAACAATTTTAGTTGCTTCAATTTAACCTGGTTACGTCAGTGAGCGAATAAATAGTCAACGTATTACCAAATGCATTTCAATGAAAATCCCAGTAGTTGCGTTATGTTTCAGTTATTATTATCGCTCTCTTACGTCATCCGGACGTGGGCTCCATCCACGGCCTCGGAGACGTACGGACCACTCACCGTCCGACACCCCCGTTATCCCAAAGGTAGCCTAAGCCGAGGTTCAGCCTCACAGGAAGCGCCCTTAGGCAGACGTTCCCTTAGTTTCTTCGAGCCCTAGGGCTCAAATTTTTTTCTGGCAGAGCTTCTTTCCGAAGCTTGCCAAACAGCCCGGTTACGCTGTCACAACCAATAGGGTTAGCACAGCTAATAGTCAGTCCGAAGAAAAAAGTTATTTTTGTGAAGTGGATAAATAAAAATACATTTAATAAATCTAAAATCTTTTTTAATGACATTCATTCATAAATTACTGATTGCAATTGACTTACTATTTAATGTGCAAAATATTTTATTGTTAATAAGATTTAGGGTGTGTCTAGGCTTAGAAATAAATATTGCGCTTCTCGGACGGAGTTAGGGGGCCTCGATCATAGGCCCCCGTGGAGGGTCTGCATCGGCGGACGCCGCTGGTTGGGATGCGGTCGAGTGCACGAGCATTCCTGTGACCCAGGCACCAGGCAACACAAAGGAGCATCGCTTGGTTTTAGTGGGTATTCTAGTCCCCAGTCTGGCGAGTCCGACATACCCCGTCGGAAGCGGCGCAGTCTTTCCTGCATCGCTTTCGGAGGGGATGCATAAACGCATTTCCCCGCGAATAAAAAAATTACTGTGATCATTTCAAGAAGGTTACTATCTCATGTTTATTCTTCTTTTTTCTGTCCCAGTCTAGGGCATACTATGCTTAGGATATGCATACATTCATACATACATACATTATAATTTTTTTATAAAGGTTTACAAACGATAAAAAAAGTTTGGGTATAAATCGCTCTATCTCCATAGGTACCATAATTTATTATTGATTATGTGAGATGGTGATAACAAAAAAAATCCAGCCTAAGTTTGTCGTGGGTTTCTTCTTAGACCTGGGCGCGATTTGAACCCTCTTAGCCTTAGTTTTAAGTTCGCGAGTGTAGTTATCACCATCACTAATAAAAATAAAGAAAAATGTGATATATATGAACGATTCATAGATGCCTGTAACAGGTTTATATGAATAAAGCTATTTTTGTTTTGATCTGATTTGAATAATCATCTTAATATATATAAATCTCGTGTCACAATGTTTGTCCTCAATGGACTCCTAAACCACTTAACCGATTATAATAAAATTTGCACACCATGTGCAGTTCGATCCAACTTGAGAGATAGGATAAGAAAAAAAAAAAAAGTTTAAATCTCAAATTATAGTCGCAATTTTAATTTATTGCTAATTATTTGTCTGTTATTATTTGACAGTCACAATTATCTGTTAACTCCAAATGATTCTAACAGATGTCGATACCTTTCGACTGGGTTGAGTAAGTAATCAATAGATGGCGCTGCTATGGTAAATCTACGAACGTGTCATATAAGCTACATTTTAACAGCATAATTACCACGTGTTATTGACGCTATAAAATTAATTAAATTTATTTTGTAGTGAACGAAATACCGTATAATTCAATTATTTCCACTTTTTAAATTTTTGGTGTTAGCATAGCCGGCCACGTGTTACTTAGACTGAAGTGTAAATTGTATTCATATTATAATGAAGATAATACAGTGAAATTAATCCTGTTTTTTACTTATTTGTGCTTCATTGATCAAAACTTTATAATTTAATTTGAATATATGTATGTAAGTATTATCACATAATTATAAAATTTAATTAAAATGTCAATGCAAAAATGATACACAATTTCCTACACTCTTTCAATAGTTGTACAAATATATTTTTTTTATTGTTTTTATTTAACCTCTATTAAAAAATATTAAGCACTTATTATTTCAATGTGCTATGATAACAAGTTTTTCAGATTTTTTTTCTTATATTTAAACGATTAAATTAGTATTTCAATTCTTATTGAAATTATTACCGGTTATACCTCGCTCTACTTTCGCGGATGAGATTAATGCATGTTTGAAACAATCATTCTTATGGCGAAGTGTTGAAACACTTCGATTGACCATAAATATGCGAGTACAATTGCAAAATGATCCATCAGCACAAATATTTTCCGAACAACTACTAGATATTGGGAACGGTAAAATAGAACTGCAACCAAATACGCAATGCATTAAACTACCAGACAATTTTTGCACTGTTCTTCAGGATAAAAATGAATTGATTCAGAGTATTTCCCCGGATATACAGAATAATTATTTGAATCATGAATGGCTTAGTCAACGGGCGATTTTAGCAGCCAAAAACGTTGATGTTGACGAAATTAACTTCCAGATACAACAGTTGTTACCAGGCGATCTGATGTCTTTTAAATCAATCGATACTGTTGTTGATGAAAATGAAAGTGTAAATTTTCCGATTGAGTTTTTAAATTCATTAGATATCCCTGGAATGCCACCACATAATCTTCGATTAAAGATTGGTTCCCCTATTATTCTCCTCCGTAATTTGAATCCACCTCAATTATGTAACGGTACGCGTTTGGTCATCAAGAAGATCACCGAAAACATTCTTGAAGCAACCATTTTGGCTGGGAAGTTTAAAGGAAAAGTGGTCCTGCTGCCACGTATTCCGATGATACCATCAGATTCTACCATACCCTTCAAAAGGCTACAGTTTCCAATTCGTTTAGCTTTCGCCATGTCTATAAATAAATCTCAAGGTCAAACAATGTCCATTTGTGCTTTAGATTTGGAAAATCCATGTTTTTCTCATGGGCAACTATATGTTGCGTGTTCACGTGTTGGGAAAACGTCGAATCTATTTGTGTTAGCTAAAGACAGGTTAACCAAAAACATTGTGCACCGATTGGTGTTAAATTAAATTGAAATTGAAAGTATTTATAATTCAAAAAAAATAGATATTAATGTTTAAAAGTTTAAGACTGTCTGCCTTGCCTACCTCATTCATGAGTTTAAGCGTCACATGTTATTTACTGTATTATACTGTAATATACTTATATTTGTTATAAAATTAAATGGAAATAATAAATCTGATAAATTTTTATTTTGTACCTATTGATTTCTGCTTAATATCAAGTGTAAGAACATTTTAATTAGTTGTGTTCAACGTACTTCCCCTTCAAATCTCAATCCAGTGAATTTGTATACCAACATCAACATTTTCGTTGTTCGTAAATAATTTCATTGTACTAAAGGGTAAGGGTAAGTAGTAGAAAGTCAAATAAGGAGATCACCATATTTTTTTACAAATACCATCAGTGTGAAAAAGCATAGTGGACTCCGTGACTGATGTTCTGTTATTGTTCCTCTTAGATTGTTTACTATAATGTAATATAACAAAAACTTTAGCCACAGCAACGCGTGGCCGGGTCAGCTAGTATTAATATAAAAGAGAGAGCTTTTTGACTTCGAAATAACGAAGTCAAATGCTGACAATTTTGTTTGATAATCAATATCAATTTTATAGATTATTTAGATTATAACATTGATAAATATCCGATACATAGTAACTCGTGTAACCCTATCTCGTCTAGCCTATACCTAGACTTAATAAGCTTAAAATCTATGATTGCTTATATCGCATTGCGTCCATTACGAGTAAATACTGTTATTTATTGATTCTATTGACCTTTTGTTTTGCAATAATTGCATTGCTAAGCCATAATTTTATTATATATTTAATAGTTATAGAGTCCGTCCGTGATTACATAATTTACCTTTGTTTAAGCTTGCAAACATACACCTAGAACTATGTATTGTACTCATGTTAAACTATCCATTACCAGGATAAAAAAAATCCCTAAACCCAAAAGCCCAGATCCTAAAGATTCAAACTCGAGTTTAAAATAGATTTATTAAAACAAAAACACCTATTTCTTCTAAAATATAATATAATTACCTACTTGCCTTATAGAAGTCAAGTTGGTAACAGTTTAGTACAATATTACAGTGAGGCGATTAGGTGATTTATTTTAGTTCTTCCTCATCAGTGGAGGGTCTGCCTCGGCGGACGCCGCTGGTTGGGTTGCGGTCGAGTGCGCGGGTGTACCCATGACCCAGCCACAAGGCGACACGTAGGAACATCGCTGGGTTTTAGTGGGTATTCTGGTCGTCAGTCTGGCCGCCGGCGAGTCCCACATACCCCGTCGGAAGCGACGCAGTCTTGTCTGCGCCGCTTCCGGAGAGGTTGCGTAAACGCATTTCCCAGCGGGAAAAAATAAAAAAGTTCTTCCTCATCTGGAGGAGAATTTACAACTAGTTATATCTATACGTAACTAGTCATAGTTAAAACTTCCCGAGTTCCGCTGAGGTCAGGTACAGAACTCTCAGTGAGCGAATCTATATCGTGTCTTTAGTTCTAACTCTTTAAAAAGTATTTAAAAAAATCATTTTTTGGTTTTTATAAATCGTCGCTAAACAAGCTGAAGCGGTGATAGCCTAGTGGTTAGGGTGTCAGCCTCCTAATCAGAGGTCGGCGGTTCGAATCCGGGCACGCATCTCTAATTTTTCGGAGTTATGTGCGTTTTAAAAAGATTAAAATATCACTTGCTTCAACAGTGTAGGAAAACATCGCGAGGAAACCTGCACGCCTGAGAGTTCTCCATAATGTTCTCAAAGACGTGTGAAATCTGCCAATCCGCATATGGCCAGCGTGGTGGACTATTGCCAAACCCTTCTCATATTGAGAGGAGATCCGTGCTCTGTAGTGAGCCGGTAATGGGTTGTTCATGATGATGATGATGAAACAAGCTGATGGTCTGTCATACTCAATGAATTATGAAAACGAAGCTAGTTCATAACTCAGTTAAATACAAAATTTCAACATAGTATAATAATATATAACCAATAACTCCTCTAGGCTCTAAAATAACGTATCCATCTAATGTATCTACTAAATCAATAATAATGGACACGTCGCGTTCAATACTTAAATCTTATTTACGGCGTGCCTCTTTCAAAACATAATTGTAGTTGTGTTCCGCAGTGATTGCATAGGAAATAGAGAAATAAATTAACCATCCATTAGGAAAACTTACAAACAATAAAGCATTGGAAATTATCCAAGAGGTAGGTTGTAGGTAGGTTATTATGTTCTCTCAAGTGACCATCACGCGGAATTTACATAGTTTGATTTACACCGCACGACTGGGCTGAACTGGAACGGGCGATTTGGATAATAACTAACTGACTTACTTTTTGGTATAGCATGTTTGGCTAAAGACCAGTTTGTCGTTTGTATTTGGTTAACTCCTGGGACTTCCGTATATACTTGAAGTTGTTCGGCCATTCAGCATCTGAATAAAGATCTTTTATATTTTTTTTCAATAATATTAAGTCTACTTCTTCTTAGCTTGACGTCTCAACGCGGATGCTGGCAATCATTAGAGCAATTTTAACGAGAAGGCCGCTGCACTAAATAATTTAAAGCGTTCATATATAATACATGAACTTAAATATATTATATACTAGCTGACGCCCGCGACTTCGTCTGCGTTGAGTTAGTGTGTGTTTGTCTTTCAATCACGAAGCAATAGATTAAACATTAAAGTATCTCTTTTCTAAAAAAAAAAGAATGAGTGCAATCGGATATTGATTCGTTGGTGGTGGTGGTGATGGCACAGGCGGTGGCATGCGCGTGAGCTGCGCGCGGTGTTGGACAGTACTTAGACATTGCAACATTACTTTATTTTTCTAAAATAAAAGTAGCCTAAGTTACTCCTTATTACATCAGCTACCTGCCAATAAAAGTCCCATAAAAATCGGTCCAGCCATTTCAGAGATTAGCCGGAACAAACAGACCGACAGACGTAAAAAATGTTATTTTGGTGTACGTACCGTATACATATTGATATGCATGTAGTAAAAAACGGTTATTTCAATATTACAAACAGACACTCCAATTTTATTTATTTGTATAGATGAAGGCTTTATAGATGCCTGGAATAGGATACATGAATAAAGCTATTTCGATTTGATTTGAATAATAATTTGGTGCTCCTCGAAAAACATTGGCTTAAAAAATTCTGCCTCCTTTTTTCTGCTCTTTCTTGTGTGATAAGATGAAGGAGTTCATGAAATAAATTTACACATACATTCAAATCCATACACGGTTAAATTAAGCGCGCTGTGTTCCGCACAAGCTTCTCAGGAGGATTCTATGGCCCGTCAGGCTGCCGTTGGCGATGGGATTCACTATACCCGATTGGTGATTAAAAACCTGGCGGAAGCGGTCTATGTATAAAAAAGGTCTTTGGGCAGCAGTGGGACTTTGCTAGGATGACGGTTGATGCCAAGTCGTGCGGTGAAAATCGGCTTATTTGTCACGAAATATTAATATAGAAACGTGAATTTACACATCCCGATACCGCATAAAGCGTTTCCCAAACATAGACGGTGGCGATCGCGGTCGCGACTTCGATTGGGATGTGACAGAAGACAACACACGCAGCTTTCAACACGCTATCTTAACTAACGAGCACCCTTTAGTTTCGGAAGATCCTCACCAAAGTGCTTTGAAAAATAACGTTTTAAATATTGTTGTTTTTATGCCTTCTATAAAACATCAATTTGCTTTATTACCCATCATAATCTTGGTTTTTTAACATTAACCATGGATGACTAACTTAATTTTGATTTGAACTTCTAATTAGATTTAGTTGCAACTAAGATACAGTTCAAGGACACAGCTCAATCTCCCACTATGATTTACAGTTCACTTTATTCACGTGTTGTTAACACTAACACTAAATTTTACTACCGAGCCGATCACCTGTCCACTGATCGTCACTGCACTTCATTAGCTCAAAGGGCTTTTTATTATACGCATTTGAGATTTTCGTTTAAGCTTTAAGGCTTTTTGATTAACATGTTTAAGATGTATTTGCAGGTAAACTTCGCCTTATTATTTTATTCCCTCATGCGCGAACTGTTTAAAGTTCCCAGATTCTGTGGAAAATATGGTAATACGACGACTCTCATTTTGCCTTATTGACTATTTTTTTAAACTAAAGGAATCGAAGTTTCATCTTCTATTTCTAAATCTTGATCTTAATGAGTGCTGCAATCATTTTAATAACAATGTACTTGAAGAGCCCTTAGAAATTCTAGCAGAAAAAGGTCTTCTATCTTCGGCGGTTCGAAAGCGGCGGTCGGAAAGGCGGTTCTTGTTTTGTACTTACAATAACAGCTATCATCATGATCAACCCATTACCGTCTCACTACAGAGCACGAGTCTCCTCTCAATATGAGAAGGGTTTGGCCATAATCCACCACGCTGGCCATGTGCGGATTGGCAGACTTCACACGCCTTTGAGAACATTATGGAGAACTCAGGCGTGCAGGTTTCCTCACAATGTTTTCCTTCACCGTTGAAGCAAGTGATATTTTATTGTTTAAAAACGCACATAACTCTGAAAAGTTAGAGGTGCGTGCCCGGATTCGAACCGCCACTGTCTATGTGGCTATCACCACTTCATAATACTATACACTACATAAACTTTAATTTTTAATACTAAATTTTGTGAATATTATCGCTTTTTCCAAGTCTCCCAATTTGAAAGTGAAATCCTAATTTTATGGGAATTTTTGACGACAGTGCATTTAGCATATTACCGATCGACGGATTGCTGGAGTAGGCAAACCGCTACCGGCTTTGCTTGGGGTACGCTTTAGAGGATTACCAAACACAACCGTGGGCTGTTAGGTAGATATTCAATTTATAATATCAAAGATATAATAAGGTCGAAACGCTCGAGGCGACGTCAAAGGTTAATCGGGGTACGGCTGTACCCGTCACAGACACTGAAGTATTGTGTCGAACACACGTATATTCCAAGCATTGCGAAAACCACAAAGCTTTCATTACACCTATCAAATATGTAAGTAAATATAAGTATTCCAAGTTTATATTTGACGACCTCCGTGGCGCAGTGCGTATGCTGTCGCATTATAAAGTTGGAGGTCCTGGGTTCCTACCCTACCGACAAAAATGTGTCGCCAAGCGATTTAGCGTTCCAGCACGATGTCGCGTAGAAACCGATTAGGAGTGTGGGTTTACCATACCTCTAACAGGTTAGCCCGCTACCATCCTAGACTGTATCATCACTGTCCACCAGGTGAGATAGCCGTCAAAGGCTAACTTGTAGTTTATAATAAAATAAAATAAAAAATGTAAAACAGACAACACATCGTATAAATTTTTCAAATGCCTCATTAGTCTAATGGTTAGCAAGATTATCTGTCACGAGGTCTTGAGTTTGATTCCAGCAATCGTACTCAGATCCAAGGATTACTGTGAGAAATGGAAGTTTTTCTCAGATTATTAATATTATAGTTCTGTTACTTGAAATATTAATATCCGTCGGCATGGCTTTCAAAGACATTATATTTAGGTTGGAAATACGTCTACAAGCAATTTTATCTGTGGTTTCTAATTAACAATTCTTTCCGAGTTTTATTTGACAGGTATTTATTTGCGATTTTTTTGACGCAAAATTTCCTTTTTACACTGTATAGCTTACGGAAGGAGAGTAATGCTTAGCTATTAGACTACCTCCAAGTTCCTCTTCACGCTGACACGTTAGTGAACTTGAAAGTTTCCTCGAGGGTGCAGTCACGGTCAATCGCCAGTTGGAAACAGCTGACTCACAATGAACTCGTCCGTCAAGCGGCCGTCTGTTTATCACAAATAACTTTTTACAGCCGTCGGTAAGGCACTATGAGACGTCCATTTTGTGTCGGAAAAACTGCATATTTTAATGTAAACGACCATCTTGCTTTAAAATACTGTCTCGTTAGGAAGTGGACGCGTCAGGGGGTCTAATGGGGCCGTATATATACTAAGCATCGATACTCAACATATTATCGACCAGCCGATGCCCGCGACGTTCGTTTTTTTTAATACACCGCAAGTTAGCCTTTGACGGCATCTCACCTGATGGTAAGTGATGATGCAGTCTAAGATGGTAGCGGACTAACCTGTTAGTAACGCTAAATCGCTTGGCGTCTTTGTCAGTAGAGTGGTAACTAGCCACGGCCGAAGCCTCCCGCCAGACCAGACTCGAGCCGGGAATCGAACCCAGGACCTCCAACTTTAAAATGCAACAGCGCACGCAAACAAACGTCCGCGTAGATTAAGACTTTTGAAAACTCCTGTGGAATAACCAACGTTTGTATGGCAAATAATCTCATCTCATTTCTGTTGGCGTTGTTCTTTCAGCCACTTTTTAAGCAATTCGAATATCACTTGCTTCAACGGTGAAGGAAAGCATCGAAGAGAAGTTCTACACAATGTTCTCAAAAGCGTGTGAAGTCTGCCAATTCGCACATGGCCAGCGTGGTGGACTATGGCCAAACTATTTTCATATTGAGAGGAGACCTGTGCTCTGTAGTGCCGACAATGGGTTGATCATGCTGATGATTTAAAGGAATATCCTTTTATTTACTAAAAAAATATAAAGTTGAAGAACTATGTATAAAACTTTATTAATTTAGTAAATAAATTAACTCGGATTACCAAATATAAAAATAACCACTTTGCCCCGTTTTTAATAACTAGATTAAAATCTATTTTTATAGTATGCTACCGTTGAAAAATTCACACGTGTGTAATTAGAGGCAGTTATTTTGCTATATCACCTATTTGCGCAGATGTATAAAAGAAAAAAATTGCTACGATCATAAATGAGTCTATTAGTGCGGCAAATTTGATTTATTGGCCACCATTCCTTCATAACTGGAGACCCGTTTTATACTTTTTAATTTATCTCACTCGTAGCATAAACATTCCCTGAGCCCTTTTTATAGATTCCCATTAAGTTCGCCTGCGTCGGTTTTTACAATATCCGGTGAGCGTTTACCTTTATATTAACAAAATATTTAGCGGTCACAATATTAATTACCATAATCAGACTAATAGGTTTTATGGCTTATCTTATTTTATTCGTAACTTTGTCGGCCTTTGAACCGAAAGTGAACAGATTTCAGCAAAATTTGACAAGAAGATTTCACTCTGAATTTGCTTATACGCTACTTTTCATTTCATGGGATTTAATAAAAATCCAAGCAACGTCGCCGGCAACAAAAAAACATTACGAAAGTGTGTTTCATGGTTTTAAGCGATCTCGCAGCAACAGATCAGAAGAATCAGGAGACGGACGGACCACTCACCGTCCGACCCCCCCGTTATCCCAAACGTCGCCTAAGTCGAGGTTCGGCCCCACAGGAGGCGCCCTTAGGCAGACGCTCCCTTAGTTTCCTCGAGCCCTAGGGCTCAAAATTTCTTCTGGCAGAGCTTCTTTCCGAAGCTCGCCAAACAGCCCGGGTACGCTGTGGCAACCAATAGACAGTCCGGAAAAAAAAAACCTAACGCGCAACGCAGTTAACTACGTCAAATAAACAATCTTAACTGTAAAACGTCTGGTTTTATAGCAACTTCTTTGAACATTCTTCATTGGGGGCATAATTAAGAAAAAATAACTAAATAAGGATATTAAACCTGTTGGGTCGCACTAAGCGAAGACGTTCCACCGATTAGCCGGCGCAAAAACATGACTTTATCTACTTTGTGCCTACTTACGGCATCGATTCTCGATTTGTACTGTCAACTGAACTAGGGCTACCTCCACCTCAGAACATGTTTACGGCTGGGAACTATAAAGCTAGCTGAGCCTTACCTCTGACTTGAGAAACATTTAAAACAAGACTACTTTATGCGTATAGTCTGTCTTGTTTTGACATGAACTTTGGTTGAGTCAATTCAAAGTACCTATGTTCTATAGATAGTTAAGTTGAGTTAAGTTTGAAAAGGCGGGAGACTTCGTATATGGCGGGCGCGATTTTTTCACGCTTTTCTTGAATTCATGTTTGTTGGCTAATTTTGAAAAGGACTGGTGTTGGTTGTGTCGTGGACAATTTTAGTGTCGTTTGTGCAGTGGCTAGTTTTCTGAATGGTTAACAGGTATTAATTTAGGAAAGGTTTGAGGGATCCGCGTCCGCAGAGTGCGAAGTTTCCCGCCATTTCTCCCTAACCTAACATTGCTATAAACTTGACATTGGCTAATCTGTGCAAAGCCATAAAAAGAGAGAGAGAAGTTAAATTTCGAATGGACGGTTGCAGGTAACCATATTATTACTGCGTCACCGGGGTTTTTTGGCGAGCATGATGCTTAGCCTGAGAGAAGAGCACGTGGGCTCGACGACATCTGGGGAACGTCCGCTTAAGGGCGTCTCCTGTGAGACTCGGACCTCGACTTACGGTGACTTTCGGACTATAGATAGTGCTTTAGTCCGATTAAAAGTGAATTTAGCTTTACCTGTGTCTCAAGAAACAGTTAAATCAAGGCAACTTTGTGTCCGACATAAGTCTGTCTCATTTTAACGCGATCTTTGGTTAAGAAGAGACAAAGTACGCTCTATGGATAGTGCTTTAATAGGATTCTATAAGGCAGGCTTAGCCTTAAAAAAACAGTAAAAACAAGATGTTGTTTGTCCCACATAAGCCTGTCACCTTTTAACACGAGTTTTTTCTGATTATCTATTTCACAATTTGTTTTGATAAACATGCTCAAACGAGCAGGCAAATAACTGGATTTTACTTATTAACATCTGCAGCACCAGAAGAGCCGATAATGCGTTCCCGGTTAGTCTACTCACTCTACATGTCATCATACTGGAATGCAAATTTGTTTGGCGGTACGTCTTTGCCAGTCACTAGCTCGGCCGAATCCTTCCACAAGACCAGACCGAATCGAACACAGAAACTTCCACTTTATAATAATACTACGAAGACCTCCGTGGCGCATTATAAAGTTGGAGGTCCTGGGTTCGATTCCCGGCTCGAGTCTGGTCTGGTGGGAGGCTTCAGCCGTGGCTAATTTAGCGATTTAGCGTTCCGGCACGATGTGATATCGTCTAAGAAGACTGCCTCATCACTTACCATAAGGTGAGATTGCCGTCAAAGACTAACTAGTAGTGGATAAAAAAAACTGCAACGCATGCGCTGCGCTACGGTGGTCGTCAGTTTTTTTTTTTTTCAAGTAGCTTTTGAGGTATTTTTGAAATGTTCAGTCTGCCTTTTTTGTTTTGTAATCTCTGTTGTTTTGTAACCTCGGTAGTAAAATTGACGCGTATGCATGCCATCACAGCAAATGGCATAACGCTCACTTGTACCGTCATGTCCCCAGTAAATTCCACATCTGCCGGTCCAGTGACAGTCCAGTTTTTTTACTTATAGAAAGTATAGATTTTGCTTAAAATGTGACGAGCTTAACTGAAAAAAGCCTATTCACCATTAATTTAAAGATAAGCAAGAAGCATTTTCTGAGTTCAGTGTTTCAACACTGAACTCAGAAAATCTCAAACGAGCCATTTGTATAAGAAATCGCTTGTGCATGAATTTTGAGATATTAATCATGAGTGACTTAATTCCTAGAAGAGGCTAATGTTAATTTCTCACGCAGTTGTATAGTACATACTGCAATATTATAGATGTCTTCTATTCTTTACTTCAGTTCGTACTTTTATAATTATGTACATGGCAGCTCCATTATCATCTCATAAGCATAATAACAAAAACATTATCTTAATTTAAACTTAAAATTAACTTATGTCAACAATTTACATAACATGCCCATTCGATAAGTCTTAACATTGACGACGGCAGCGAAAGCCTTCATGGTTTTTGATAACCCAGAAACACACTGGTCAGTTGATTTTTTTTTTCCGACTGTCTATTAGCTGTACTAACCCTATTGGTTGCCACAGCGTAACCGGGCTGTTTGGCGAGCTTCGGAAAGAAGCTCTGCCAGAAAAAAATTCGAGCCCTAGGACTCGAAGAAACTAAGGGAACGACTGCCTAAGGATGCCTCCTTTGAGGCCGAACCTCGGCTTAGGCGACGTTTGGGATAACGGGGGGTCGGACGATGAGTGGTACGTACGTCTCCGAGGCCGTGGATGTAGCCCACGTCCGGATTACGTAAGATAGCGGGGACCTCGTCTTCGCCGGCGAAGACGGTGTGTAGGGTATGATTGTGTGGTAGGTGGTACGAGTATGTTGTCAGTAGTCATCTGATCGTCAGGGTCATGAACTGGTTGAGCCGACAAGTAGAAAAAGCGCTCTTCTCTATTATAAATTGGCTAATTGCCTAATGCAGGTAATATTAGCCAATTAATCTAAGGCTTCGAAAAGTTTATTGAATGTGAGTGTGCAATGTGTGGGATGGGGTGAATAATAAATTATGCTTTCACAAAAAGTGTACAGCCCTAACTGCACCCATGCATGTCCGAAGGCGGAAAAGCTGGCGCCACACAGAGCGGTTCTACATCTACGACTGTAATTACAGTTATTATTTTACTGGTTTTGTTAACACACTAATAATACGCTCTCTCACAAAAAACACAACAATCTAGAATCGTCTTCTACCTTACTGCAACTACAGAATAAGTATAGTCAAGGAGAAGATACAAGTTGCATGTATTACGGAAATTTGCACGATCTGGGCCATACCGGTCGAATTTACCTAATACATTACATACATACACAATTTGGATGATTATATGCGACTTCTATAAGCTGTGTTAGCCTAGTGGTTAGGACGTCCGCCTCCAAATCAGAGGTCGGGGTTCGATCCCTGGGACGCACCTCTAACTTTTCGGAGTTATGTGCGTCTTTCAAATATCACTTGCTTCAACGGTGAAGGAAAACATCATGAGGAAACCTGCCCGCCTGTTCGCCTGAGAGTTCTCCATAATGTTCTCAAAGGTGAGTGAAATCTGCCAATCCGCACATGGCCAGCGTGGTGGGCTATGGCCAAACCCTTCTCATACTGAGAGGAGACCCGTGCTCTTTAGTGAGCCGAGAATGGGTTGATCATGATGATGTGTCTTCTGGACTTTGGAGCCCCTACAAAAGACGTATGTCCAGCAGTGGGCGCCAATCGATTGATGTGATGATTATGATGCGACTTCAAGTTCATTTAGCTACTGATCCTTATTTCAATTTCAATGATATTTTCAAATTCAAATTCAAATTCAAAATAATCTTTATTCAAATAGTCCTTAAAAAGGCACTTTTGATGCTTCAATAATTTACATAGTAGTTATTTCATGGTGATAACTATATTCGTAAACTTAAAACTAAAGCTATGAGGGTTCCAAACGCGCCCCGGTCTAAAAAGAAGCCTACAACAAACTTAGCCGGGTTTTTTTTTTCGTTATCACCATCTCACAGAATGAGTAATAAGTTATAGTACCTATGGAGATAGAGCAATTCATACCCAAGCTCTTTTATCGTTTATATAATCCTTAATATCGTAATATGATTTTTCTACAAGCTTTCGATGATTTTTTTGATTATTCATTTCGAGCATAGCTCTTTTAATGACGCGAGAATTTGCTATTGCTTTTGTGAATGATAGACTGTCAATATTATAATGGTAAAGTTTATACCAGTAACACTATATTTACAAATAAATGTGTTTACCTATTCTGTTACACTCTTATTCTATCACTCTTTTCTTCAATTCGTGATGTGAATATTTACAGTTCTCAATATGGAGAAAAGTCATTTAGGTACTCCACAAAAAGCACCAAATGGAAATCTTCGACTGAATCTCACTCACTCTTTGGAACTTGGCCGTTAATTTGCCATACGTATTGTATACTATTTAAAACATAACTAGATTAAAATCTTTGGAATTAACATTGTTTACATAGCTTGTTTGTTACATTTCATTGTTTTGTATACCTGACTAAAAAGAAGTTTGACAGATGACGTCACTGCGAGTTATTACTAGCACTTCTCGTGAATATAAAAAATAGCTATTGGAGATAAGAGCGAAAAAATTATCAAAAGTATTTTTAAACAGTCTTTCTACTTTTTTAGTACCTGAGTACACAACACAAGCGAAAGCTTACAAAACGTAGAAACCTACAGAAACCTATACAAAACGTAAACATATACCCATTAAACTTTAAATAGCCTGGAACTCACTTGAGTAATTGTCCCATATATATATTATTATTACATTACAGGTATCAATTGAATTATTAAGATTTAGATGTAAGGTTAATTTTAATTATGGATGCTGTGATCATTTCAAGAAGGTCACTATCTCATGTTTATTCTTCTTTTTTCTATTTAATCAAAATATAAAGATATTTTGATTGTGATTTTTAATTATCCAATAAAAAAGAGAGATAAAAAAAGTATAAAAGACCGAGGCTATGGTATAGTTATTGGTGGAACCACCCAATCAATATAGTTTTCCGAATAATGGAAAGCTAAAAGGTGGTGTTTACTCTCGCCAAACAATTTACTAGTGTCCTAAACTCCTAAACAGTTGGTACATGTTTAAATTAATCGAAACATTCTCACATTTCACGGCTTGTAAATATTTATACTGTTTCGCGTTAAACTAAACATTAAATAATGCAGATTACAAACAAGACTATAATGAACACGCAGATAAAGGCTCTAACCAGACATAACCAGGTCAGGGCGTTTCATGAAAACAGACACTGGAACGTAGAGCCTGTCAGGGTAGACCCTGACTTATTTGTGGTCACACTAGCCTAAAAAGATATTGTTTTGTTCACAAATAAAATAAGCGGTGAAGTGAAGGGTAGCCCTGATGTACTGACGACAGGACATAGTCAGGGACACTGATACGAGCAAATATGATCGCATAGCATAGCTGTGATAGCCTAGTTGTTAAGACATCCGCCTCCTAATCAGAGGTCTGGGGTTCGAACCCGGGCACGCAGCTCTAACTTCACGGAGTTATGTGCGTTTTTAAGCAATTAAAATATCACTTGCTTTAACGGTGAAGAAAAACATCGTGAGGAAACCTACACGCCTGAGAGTTCTTAATAATGTTCTCAAAGGCGTGTGAAGTATGCCAATCCGCACATGGCCAACGTGGTGGACTATGGCCAAACCCTTCTTATATTAAGAGAAGACCTGTGCTCTATAGTGAGCCGGCAATTGGTTGATCTTGATGAATCATGATCCCAGCACAAGTAAGCTATATTTATGTATGGCATGATTAAATAATCATTATTAGTAAGACTTCGTTCTCAATTTATTTACAGGTACTGAAATAAAATGCAAAACATTTCGTCTCCGTCCCTGACTGAAACACAGACGTGGCCCTGACCGCGATATATCTACATAGACAATAATTTAGATTTAAACGCACTTAGAAGTAGAACGCTGTCGTCTGCCGGTTAAGGAGTACACGAGATGTATAAAATTAATAAATATTCAATAGCTTAGAAAATTATCTCCGTGTAGATGCGGCTTAAAATATGTGAACATTCAGCCTCCAAGTAGATTTAACGGCTATTACAATAAATCTTATGCGGTTCTTGTATTAAATCAGGTCTGCTGATTAGGCTTCTGACGACCGCTGTGGCGCAGTGCGTGCGCTGTAGCATTATAAATCTGGAGGTCCTGGGTTCGATTCTCGGCTCGAGTCTGGTCTGGTGGGAGATTGAAATGATGATGATGATGATGATTTATCCATCGCTAGTGGATCGAGATGTGGTGCTGGCGACGCATGTTGAGGATTCCTTGGACAGCCAAGCGCAAAAACGCGTCCATCCTAACTCAGCTAGGGATAAAAACACGACTTTCCTCCATATGTTACCAACGACTGCTCTCCTATTTCGGACACATCGTGCGACGTGGGAATGATTGTCTAGAAAAGCTTATTGTGACAGGCAATACAGACGGCAAAAGATCGCGAGGTCGCTCACCAACCAGATGGGCAGACCAGCTGAGGGACTCTAAGTGCAAATTTCACACAATTGCGAGACTAGCCTCCGATAGAAGCCGGTGGAAACAATTAATCCGCACGAGGTTGCAAGGACACCAGGACCACGATCTTCAGTAATGAAGGAACGACTAGAGAGAGAGACTGGATAGAGGAGTTTGGAAAAGCTTTTTCCGTCGGCTTCTATAAATATCTTTTTTCTATAAATATCTTTTTTCAGACTGCAAAACATTTATTCATTTCCATTTTAGTTTTACGACCATTGAGATACAATGGTTATATAGCAAACTTGGGCCCCAGATAGGCTGCAGGGTCGATAAATCGATATCCCAGCAGATAATGGGCAACACAAAAACGGTCCCGTTATCCTCCACAGATTGATTCCACATCCGAGCGTCGATCCGGGCGCTAAACTGATTTTCTAATAAGCCATAAATAATTAATTAATCGTGTGAGTTCTCGACAGTATAATGAGATTGCGTGAAGACTCCACAAAAAGCGTGGTTGGCCTACGAGTTTAGAATCACTAAGTTGCTATTAAGTTTTTCGTACCAGTGCGGTAGGTGGCCGCAGTTTCTAGTTACCATACTTTAACATCCGATCTTTTTACGGAGCCAGTTCGCGGGAAGACGTGGCGGATCTTTGATAACGGCTGTTTCTTCTTGCCCGGATTCGAACTAATATAATGAGTGCGTGTACAAATAAAATGTGTTTTGCAAAGCCGTTAGCGTAGGATGCGCCTTCTCTGGCACTAATGTGGGTACAACTTTACAAGTACTTAATACTTATAATATTGACGTATATATATTATAAAGTTGGCGGTCCTGGGTACGATTTCCGGCTCGAGTCTGGTCTGGTGGCTAGTTATTAAAGACGTGTCGCCAAGCGATTTAGTGGTCCGGCATGATGTCGTGTAGAAATCAATTAGGAGTATAGGTTTAGCATACCCCTAACAGGATAGCCCACTACCATCTTAGACCGCATCATCACTTACCATCCTGGGGTCCACCTAGGGTCGATTCCCGGCTCGAGTCTGGTCTAGTGGGAGGCTTCGGCCGTGGCTAGTTATCAAAGACGTCTCACCAAGCGATTTAGTGTTCCGGCACGACGTCGTGTAGAGACTAATTAAGAGTATAGGTTTAACATAGGCCCACTACCATCTTACAATTTTATCATCATCACTTACCATCAGGTGAGATGCCTTCAAGGACTAACTTGTGGGTATAAAAAAAAATATCCGGAACTACAGACAAAAAGTTCATCCTTCCTGTGATAATCACGCTACATGTAATTGCAATGTTATTCACCGGGGCGAAAGACATTGAAAGACAAGACACTCTACGAGTTAAATTTAATAAAGGTTTCAGAATGCCGTTAAGCTTTTCGCGCTATTGTAATTATCCTCATCATGATCAACCCATTGCTGGCTCACTACAGAGCAAGTCTCCTCTCAGTATGGCAAGGGTTTGGCCATAGTCCACCACGCTGGCCATGTGCGGAGTGGCAGACTTCACACACCTTTGAGAACATGATGTAGAACTTTCAGGCATGCAGGTTTCCTCATGATGTTTTCCTTCGCCGTTGAAGCAAGTAATATTTTAATTGCCTAAAAACGCACATAACTCTTAAAAATTATATACTTAATAGAGGTGCGTGCTCAGGTTCGAACCCCCGACCTCTGATTAAGAGGTCCTAACCACTAGGCTAACACAGCTTCCCTATTGTAATGCATCTAGAATATTCGCAACAGCGTTTGACGTCCTCCGTGGCGCAGTGCGTGCGCTGTAGCATTATAAACTTTATTTGCGATAGCGATAGATAGAAGGCTTGGGCTCGAGTCTGGTCTGGTTGAGGAGGCTTCGACTATTGCTAGTTACCGACAAAGACCTGTCGCCAAGCTATTTACCATTCCGGCACATTGTCGCGTACAAACCAATTTGTAGTTTGATCACCAAACCCTCTAACAGGTTAGCCCGCTACCATCTTAGACTGCATCAACTCCAGGTGAGATTGCCGTCAAGGGCTAACTTGTAGTGTATAAAATAAAAAGCTCACACTGACGATTGTTTCACTAATGAATAAAAGGGCGCAGCATCTTTGATAAAAAGAGCGTGGGCAAGGTGCAACAGATTTTTAAATTGCATTTATGCTGGGATCTGATGTTAAATTGAGCCTATTTATTAATAAAGAAATTATATTATTATCGTAAACCTATCCTAGGTATTTAATTAACTAGTTCGTAAAAAAATACAAAAATGATTTAAGAGTATATTGTATATTTTCACCAAGGTAGTTGCCACTTCGAGGGTAGGTATAAGAATGAAGTACCTCGTTGAATCTCTAGTGAAGAAAGATTAAAGTTTTACTCCCACTTCATTCCTAAACCCACTTACAAAATCACAGACAAATTAGCAATCTCAGGCATTTTATAGGTAATGAGTATACAAACACCTATATTAGTAAGCATTAATAGATTTATCTGTTGGATTATTAATCAGAATACCTTCTAATAAATAATTATTATTTCTATTATATTACCATTGAAGACAAGAATCTAATTATTCAAACAGTTGGTATGCCTAAGTAAAGCAAAGTTTATTATAGATCTCCGGAAAGAGGACCAATCAGTTAAACTTTCTGTGATACAAAACGTTACGAGAGCGAAATTCACCCAGTCGGGTTATTAAAATGACACTAATTACAGACAGGTAACTTCACTTATTTTTGTGATTTTTAGACATAAACAATGTTTTTCAATTCGCGATACGTTGAATCAGAATCCAAGCAGTATCCCAGTCACAAAACGGTACTATCCTGAACGTTACAAGACACAGCGTATTGTAACGTTCGGGTCAGTATGGCTTAATTACAGGCACGAATCTAATTGCTCGATAAGTTTTGGCTGAATAAATAGGTAGGAATAAATAGGTAGGCTAAAATTCTAGTATTCTATATTCCATTATTTCCAGCCACCGTTTTGAATTTAAGGTGGGATCACTTTTTTTCCTCGGCTCGATTATTATTTACTTTCCAATAAAAAATATAAGTAAGCTATTCTTAAAACTTTATAGTTAAGAACTTGATGCTTAGCATTTTTAGTAGGGTACTAGCTGTTGCCCGCGACTTCGTCTGCGTAGAATTGCTGATTTCCCTTGAGATTGAGGTTACCCGTGCGGCCAATGCCCTGCTTCAGAAAGTAAGCTACAAGCAAATGTCAAATTGCCGAATTTCGTGTTTCTAAATTAAAAAACATGGGACTTTCATACAAACTCCACTCAAACCCCTATATTACCACCTTCGGGGTAGATTTAGATGAAAACAAATTCTAACCTTATACTTACGCCCTAAATAAACCTATTTTCAAAATTTCAAGCTTGTAGACTTCATAATAAAAAAAATAAAGTATGAAGTATGTAAGTAAGTGACCTTACGGTTTATATATATAGATTATTATGAAGTAAAGCTTATTTTTATATTCCACGTTGCTTTTAATTAACACCCTTGCACCTCAGTTGATAGTAATTATTGCTGTCTAACCACCAAGCATAGGGTCTACCAACGCATATCTCTTGCGGAGATTTTTGAAAACTCAATTATCATAATACATAACAATTACAGCATTTATAAACTTACTGAAAGTAGCTTGTTATTTGCAGAAATTATGTACCTACTTGTTTCATTCCACAGTTAGCTTAATACGTCCTGTTGATCTTACCATAGACGAGGTGAGATTGCGGTCGAGCACATTAAAAGAAAAAACAGCTACCAATAAATTTATTTGTCACAATCAATTAGACGGTACGTCTGACCACGAGAAATAAGAGGTTGTAAAATCAAACATTACGTACGTAAATCTAGTTTTATAAGGCGTGGAAAGCTAATCACCCATTTATCGAAAACTAATTACCCATTTATCTATTGAAAACTCATTACGAATCATTCGGGATGTGTTCTCGCTAATTAATATTGCGCGTAATCGCCTTTCCGGGACTTGGGTTCTTGTACGTTTCTCTATACAGTTCCATTACTATATTTAGCTAGTGGTTTAAACGGCATGTGATGCGCCTCAATACTGGTTTCCAAAGCACAAACAGTATAGTTATATTTTATCTGTTATTTTTTTCTTTTCTTTTTTTATGGCTATACACAGATTAGACAATGTCAAGTTTATAGCAATGGAGAATTGAGGGGCTCATAAACTTGACATTGGCTAATCTGTGTAAAGCCATAAAACGAGAAAAAAAAAAGAATTGAGGTTAGGGAAAAATGGCGGGAAACTTCGCACGGCGGACGCGGTTCCCTCAAACCTTTCCCAAATTAATACATGTTAACCATTCAAAAGACTAGCCACTACACAAACGACACCAAAACTATAATGTCCACGACACAACCAACACCGATCCTTTTCAAAATTAGCCAACAAACATAAATCAATTAAAGCGTGAAACAATCGCGCCCGCCAAATACGAAGCCTTTCTCCCTATTTTTATTTAAAAGAACTTATGCTCAACGTGTTGGTCTAGTGTTTTAGTGGTCTATGGAACACAAAGTTCTTAGACCATTTTCGGATCGGGTCAATAATGACAGAGTAGGTAAAATAATTTCTGTAAGACGAAGTCTTACTTAACCTTAATCTCACTTCACTCTATTATTCCTATTAACTTCACTATTTACCATATCTTAGATATATATAAAATTCTCGTGTCACAATGTTTGATCCCATACTCCTCCGAAAGGCCTCGACCTTATGAAATTTTTTATGCAAATTCAGTAAGTCTGAGAATCGGCTACTGTCTATTTTTTAAACCCCTAAGTGATAACGGATGTCCACCCCAAAAATTTTATTTTTATTTTCGTATTATGTGGCATTGAAAAATACATACAACCCTAAATTTTTACCCTTCTATCGCCAACCCCTATTTTTTAACAGTCATTTTAGTAATTTAATCGTTTGTCATCCCGCTCGATAACTGAACAATTATCGTCTTTATTGCGAATGTTTTTCACTCTAATTCGACTAAAACTTCTTCTAACTTGAGCTTATTGTAAAGTAAAATTTAAGAACATAAATAATATTTGTGTAATTTTTATATTCCCTCATCGTTCACATCCTTACACACAATAAGTTAGTTATTTTTTTCTACAATAGAAATTCCCTACAAATAATTTATATGGCAAAACAACGTTTGCCGGGTCAGCTAGTATAACTATATATCTACTAGAACTATCATAATTGACTTACATACTTTTGCATAGCAGATACATCATAAAAGAAGCGTATAATGTTTTTTTTTCTTTTTATGAGTGATAAAGAGCTTTATTATTATTAAGTACACCATTTTTATTATCTTTGTTTTGGTTATTAATATAAATGGTAATAGATTTATTTTGCGTTGAATTTGTGGTTAGGAATTGACTTCTGTTTTGGATGGACGTAGTTCGATCCCCGGCTACCACAAGTATCCGAGTTTCTTAATTGAAGCATTTAGATTTAAAATGTCACTTTTTTTAACGATGAAGGAATACATCATGAGGATACCTGCTTACCTGACTTCTCCATATTGTTACCTGAGGCGTGTGAAGTATACAAATTCGCACTTGGCCAGCGTGGTGGATTTTGGCCAAGCCCCTTCCCCTCCTCCTCCCCCTTCCGAGAGGAGACCGAGGCCTGTGTTGGACCGGTATTGGGTTAATATTTATGATTTTATTTGTCGATTTAAAGTAGTAAATTAATACAATTTTTTTTTGAGTAAGCTATACTTAATTAACATATAAATTAATTAAAATAATCCTGCGAATGCATAGAACAATTTGTATCTCATTTCTTTGATATAATTTTTGATTTAGTAAAGCGATTTGTACGTTATCTCATTTATTTAGAACCGCTCAGTTATTTTTCAGGATCGATATTTTTTAAACTCGTTACATAGCCTGTTTTACATAGTTTTAACTTACTGTAAAAAAAATAACTCGCCAAACCCAAAATCTCGTCAGTCAGTAAATCGAAGAATCTTATCTATTTATTATAAATTCGAAATCTTGGAAGATTATTACTACCATACTAAGTTGTGACTTAACCAATTTTAATAATATGGAATAGAAATAGTTAAACTATTAAATGTATCCCGAATAGTTTGGAAGTTCCAACAGGATTTACTATTTTAAGATTCTTGAATAACTAGAATATTTTACGTTTCTCTAGACCAGAGTCTAAAATCTAGATTTATCTGCGGTTAAAAATTAAATTTTATATAAATAAAACAGTGCAGTAATTGGACATAATAATTATGCTTGAAATATGTATGTATTTATAAGCGATGCATCCAAAGAATTATGATTCCTCGGTGGCCCAATCTATGTTTAGGCTGAAATGGCCGTTTTGTAAATCGCATGTCACTTGATAGTTCCATTTGTCGGAATCCTTTGCGATTTTCGTTTTTTTCTGCAACAAGGTAGAAATACAATTAAATCAAATCACTGCAATACCATCAAAAATAAAAAAAAAAACATTTACTCCTCGTGGTATTTTAAACTAAACATTTTGTATCAATTGTGTTATGTGTAATGTCTTATTTTAACGGTGACAGAAAACATCGTGAGGAAACCTCAATATCAGTGCAACCGTATAAGCATGTGGTATTTAATTGCTTAAAGCGCACAAACTTTGAGTTAGGAATGCGTGATAGATATTACGGTCCAACCAAAAACGACGTCAAAAGCCTTTTTTCCATTAAAAGTTAGCCCTTGACGGCATTATTACCTGGTGGTAGATAATGCAGTAAGATGGTAGTGAGCGAGTTAAGTAATGACTCCTAATCGGTGTGGTGGTTCATATCCGGCTCGAAGGACCAAAAGTATGTGATGTGGGGGGGGGGGGGAGTCTTTTGTGGAACAATTGATACAGACTTCATATTGTTCTTTATTTCCTTTGATAATGATATATTAAATGATATGATGCTATTGATAATGAGTAAGCGTCGAGGGGCGGTCCGAAGTGTCGGCGGCCTGACGAGGCCTGACCCCGGGATCCCGTTACCTACCATAGCACAGTTAAAACTATATTCTGTAACAACGAAAAACTATTGTATATAATAATTATAATAATGATTCTTACAAGTATTTTAACAGCCTGTCTTGTATGCATGTCCCATGAGACCCTCTCCCCCACCTTCGGCATCTCCACAGGTCCAGTACTGAGTGGTTTACCACCCACCATCCACACCGCCCAGATCACGAATCCATTTACTGGATGCGTTGCTTCAGATTCCGAATCACTGAAAACATATCTATCGTTGACAAGCTGGTAAAATTTAAACTTTAATGGTGTAAAATGTACCTTATTCTTTTTGTTTAAGTCATTCTGCATGTCAGTTTTTTCTAATACAAGTTTAGTGGCACTCTAGGGAAGTCTATTTTTAATTTGGTTCCGAAAAGTCGTGCTAGGTGTAGTAACACTTTTTGTGTAGGGCTATTGACTTTTGTTAAATTTAAATTTTTGTGATTAAAATTTTACTTCCGAAGGAAAAATACGATAAAAGGAAACAATATTCTTACACAATCGGATGCACGCCGTCGCAGGCGTACGTAACTTTCAGGTCCTTCATTTCTATGTCGAGCAGCTTCCGAGGCACGCCGCGGCATTTGCACGGATACTCCCATAGAGGCTGGGCTTCTATTTCCGCATCGCTAATCAATCGAGAACTCTGAAATGGACCGAAAATGTGTCAGACTGGCAAACGAGCGTTTCCGCTCTACGAAAGAAGATGTTAAGGTATAAACTGTAAATTTAAAAAAAAAATACAACTGATGACAAGCCTCCTTTCAAAAACAGCACTCTACTGTCAAGCATATTTTAGCTCGAGTGCTGTTTATTAAACGAGGCTTGTTGTATTAAAATAGGATTATACGATAAATAAAATTACTGCTATTAACAGTTGCATACAAGATTATTTCCATGGCCAGATAATTAATTTTAATTGAAAATTTCCCACAAAATTCAGTACAACAAAACATACAAATGGAAAATTATTTAAAAATGGCCATAATTAATTTTTCTTTAAATATAACTGCAACTCAGTTTTTACTAATGCAGTTAACAAGGTTATGAAAAGTTGCAAATTTCCTGCCCTACATGATTTAATATGTTTTGTCCAATTAATAATAATTATTGATTGATACCAAAGTCCCATCAAAAAGTCATGGGCACGGATCTCCCTAAACAATTATGTATCTAAATTGTTTGGGGTGTTTCCAAAGTAACATATAAATTTTTACCTCAACTAAGCTGTCAAACATTGTCATATCAATGCCTTCACAAGTCCCCAACGGAATCCTTATTTTGTGTAGATCCTTAAATTCCACAGGCATGACCCAAAACTCACAACTCTCCGGCAGAACAGTGACTGTATCTTTTAATTTACTATTATATTTGTACAAGAGATACGCTACTTTTAGGTTCTCCCAAGGCAATATCGCGGTACTGAAGTTAGGATCGCAAATAACATTCGTCACTTTTTCCAATACGTCATCTGTAATTTCAGGTATTACAATCACATTGTGTAAAGCATTTTCTTTGATGTAATCGTTCAAAATGTCGACGTTCAGTTTCATACTTTCGAGTATGTAAACTGTTTTTGCTCCAATTTTCGACGCGGCCAATCCACAGAAGCTGCTGCCGTTCAGGTCTAGAACTGTTGCATCTTCCACCAAGTCCTCTTTTATCTGTGCGAGTAGCTTTTTACTCCTTTTTCCGTCGTTTAAGTAAGACACGTGAGTTCTCGACAGAGCCATGTGCACGCCGCACTCACAAATGGGTCTTGTATAATGTTTATACTTGGTTGCCTCGTCTTCCAAGTAGAACCATAGAGAATATTCATCTTGACAGGACACTAGTGAGACTTCGGAGTCTTTTTGTACTGTGATTTCTTTAGGCAGGTAGTAGACGCCTTGCATCCAATGATCTCGCCAGGGAATGTTGTCTTGGGGTCTTTCTGATGACAAGTCAGCGTCAGGATGGGTCCACCAGGGGGCACAACTTAGACATATTTTTCCTAAAAATTACAATTGAATTATTAATTATATTAACTTAGACATATTTCAAGAAGCTGTGATAGCCTAGTGGTTAGGATGTCCGCCTCCTAATTAGAGGTTGGGCCATGGCCAACTCTTCTCATATTGAGAGGGAGACTTGTGCTCTGTAGTGAGCCAGCAATGGGTTGATCAGGATAATGAATTATTAACACGAATGGTTCTCCTCAAACTGAAGCCTTTGGCGAATATTTTTTTTTTAAATATATATATTTATTAACATGCAAACGAGCATAAAAAGTGTTGGTATTTAGAGTACTAGATAATCAAAGAAAAAAAGCCACATTAACGCATTTAAGTGGAAAATAATTGAACATTAAAAAGTTGATTTACAAGCATCTTTATTGGGTATAAAGTAGAAATAATTACATATAAACTTGATACGTCACTTTATTTTCTTATTGGCAATCTTACGTAGATAAAATTTAAATTAAGGGGATAATAAAATTAAAATATATACTGAAGTATGCGTATGTCTAATGGCATTACATAATGACTCCTGCGTTAGATACTAAGAAACAGCTAAAACGAGACAGCGTTATGTTTACGACATAAGTCTGCCTCTTTTTAACTGTATCTTCAAACAGAGGTAAGGCTAATCTCGGTTTATAGATCTTAGCTGAAGTGCATCTTGGAATGCTATATAAAAAACAGCGGCCGTCCACAGAACATCCTACCCAATTTTCTTAACCACGTTTCTTCTTTTCTTGGTTTATTAACAGTTACTAAAGATTTTTTTAAAATAATATTTTAAGATATATTTTTTTATATAAACTACAAGTTAGCCCTTGACGGCAATCCCACCAGTGGTGATGCACTCTAAGATGGCAGCGGGCTAAACTGTTAGGGGATGGTAAGCACACACTCCTAATTGGTTTCTACGCGATATCGTGCCGGAACGCTAAATCGCTTGGCGACACGTCTTGTCGGATGGTAACTAGCCACGGACGAATCCTCTCACCAGATCAGACTCGAGCCGGGAATCGAACCTAGGACCTCCAACTTTTAAAATGCGACAGCGCACGCACTGCACTACGGAGGTTGTCAAGATCGTCGTTAAGATAAAGGATAATAGGATAGCTCTTAATATAATTTTAAGTGGCATGTGAGATGGTGATAACAAAAAGAAAATTTACCTGGCTAAGTATGTTGTGGGCTTCTTCTTAGACCGGGGCGCGTTTGGAACCCTCATAGCTTTAGTTTTAAGTTTACGAATGTAGTTATCACCATCAAATCACTACTATGTAAATTATTGACGCGTCAAAAGCGCCTTTTAAAGGACTATTTAAATAAAGATTATTTGAATTTGAAATTTGGATTACACCGACCTTCCATGTCCATATTCAGTTCCCACCACATAAACACCATCTGCGCCCGACCGGTGTTGGAAACTGTGAACTGCTGTTTGACAGTCCTCCGCCTGTCCACAGGCGAGCGGCCGGACCAGTCGTAGTAGAACACGGGGATCTGATCCGAGAGCTCATTGAATGTGTTCCGGGGTAGTTGCGAAAGCTGTAGGTCGTGGACTGCGCTTGAGCCGGCGCAATCTTTGATCTGGAAATAGTAATATACAGATACAGTTTTTGTGCAAAGAAGAAATAAACAAATTTTGCAGGCAGGATTACTTACAAATACGTATGTCGGCGCAAAGAAGTTATTAACTTTGGCGCCAAAAACCTCAAGAATTCAATAATTACCCACATTTTAACTATTGATGATTTTGCTAACACAATTTAACCAGTAACAAACAATTTTGTACAAGTATGCTTTGTGCTATAAATACGGGCGGTCGATGACTTACGTGGCTTTTTTTCGCTCAAGACGTCGGACTGTTCGGACCTCTTAGTTATTGTCGCAATAAAAGTGTAAACCCGCAAGTTGTGGTTTTAATTACTATGAGCGAAAGTAAACAAAATCGTGACGTCACCCTTACAAAAAAACTACTCGGAAGCCCTTGACTCGACATGTATAGGATGGAAAAAATATATATTTAGCCTAATAAAAAAAACACGCGCACACACCCTCATACACTAAAGGAGCGCTTTCCCAGTCACTCCGTGATATCAGCATGGGTTATGCCTGAAAATCAGCGCTGCAGTCGATTTTGACGCAGCATCAAGCTGAGGCAGCACCCTGTTCAGCCAATGTGTCTAGACACATAAGTTTTTAGATGAGATGTACTTTTTCTTTTTAAAGGCTGAATAAACGCAATATTGATTTTGATTTTGAAATAATTAACCAATTATATACATATACATAGGTATTTGGTTAAGAAAGGAAATATACCTTATTATACACCCAGAAACCTACAATACAACTTACACAAAAACAATACAATGTAGTTGTATTGAAAATTGGCTACTTGACAATACTACCAATGGAATATGTGTCTTAAAAGTATCTTTCAGGTATATATGGTGTTAATGTGTGTATGAATTACACATATTAACACCCTGTCATCTGCATACATACAAACAATTACTCTTTTATATTTTAAAGGTAAAAACTTCACAGTTTCAACGGTGAAGGTAAACATTGTGAGGAAACCTGCATGCCTGAGAGTTCTCCATGATGTTCTAAAAGGCGTGTGAAGTCTGCCAAATCCGCACATGGCCAGCGTGGTGGTCTATGGCCAAACCCTTCTCATATTGAGAGGAGACCCACGCTCTGTAGTGAGCCAGCAATGGGTTGATTATGATGATGATGATTTGAAAAGTGGGCAGGCAGCAAGACTATTTAATAAATCATATTTTGTTGATATTTTAGTTTAATACCTTTTGAGGTGTTCTCAGGATGATTTCTAAGTCTTCATCAGCAAGATCATTGAATTTGTTCCACTTCTGCAGTGTGGGACACTCAACAACTTGTGCGTAGATCACTGCTGAATCTGGGACCACTATGCAGTCCTTCTCCAACAGATGTATGTGGGCATGATGAAATGTTGATAGAGCCCCTATAAACAGGATGGATATACATGGATAATAACCACCAATAAAGCTTCTAGAAATACACATTTGTAAAGTTTCTGTTATTATTGGAGTATTTTATCTCATCATCATAAGCCTTATTAACTGATTCATAGTGTTGATCACATCAGTGCATTAAGGAAGATCTGTATTTTGTGTTGTATAAAGATTGAAGAAATTATAAATTGCACTGCGCAGATTTGCCATTTTTCCTAGGATTACAGAAAATTAAGCTTAATGTTCATTGTATGCTATAGCATACATTCATTGTCTTCTTCTTCTTCAAGTGCCTCTCCATTACTGGAGGTCAGCAGTCAGTTTTTTGTAACGTTCCTTGTCCATGGCTAAACGGAACAGTTGTTCGACCGACTTGATGCCAGTCCACTCCCGTATGTTTCTGAGCCACGACTTCTTTCGCTTTCCAACACCTCTTTTTCCAGCAATCTTCCCCATCAAAATAGTTTGCAGCAGGCGGTACCTATCGTTACGCAATATATGACCTAGGTACGAGATCTTACGCTGTTTGATGGTTCTGACCAACTCGGTGTTCTTCTGCATTCGGGCAAGGGCTTCAGCGTTAGACACTTTAGCCGTCCAACTTATGCGGAGCATCCTACGATAAGTCCACATCTCGAAGGCTTCAATCTTTTTTCGTAAGGCTTCCACTAAAGTCCATGCCTCGCAACCATATAAAACAACGGGCCAAATGTAGCATTTTAGGAGTCTGGTTCGGAGTTTTAGAGAAAGTTGACGGCTGCAAAGAACTTTTCTCATCTTCATAAAAGATGCGCGAGCAATTTCTATGCGAACTCGGATGTCAGTTTCGCTTTTCCACGAGTCTGTTAACCATGAGCCAAGATATTTGTATTTGTCAACTCTCTCCAAGATATTAAATCCGATATGTATATGTGACGTCAACTGTGGCTTCCCCGAAATGACCATATATTTTGTTTTTGACACATTCATGCTTAACCCTACGTTCTCGCTGCACTCGTTTACTCTATTCACAATTACTTGTAGATCTTGCTGTGTGGACGCTATTAGGACAGTATCGTCAGCATACCGTAAATTATTAATAACTTGTCCATTAACGATGACTCCTAAAGCAATACCATCTAGAGCATCTTTTATTACATGTTCAGAGTACAAATTAAATAATAGCGGTGACAGAATGCATCCTTGTCGCACCCCTTTTTCGATCTTAATAGCGTCTGTTTCTTCACCATCTACCCTGATTGTTGCTGTTTGCTCCCAATACAAGTTCCTTATTATGCGAATGTCCTTAGTGTCTATGCCTGTATTGATAAGCAACTTTATAAGAACCTCGTGTTGAACACGGTCAAAAGCCTTCTCATAATCAATAAAGCATAAATACACGTCTTGCTGCATATCTCTGCATTTCTGGACCAATACATTAAGTGCAAACTGTGCCTCCCTTGTTCCCATACCTGCTCGAAATCCAAATTGATTGTCGCTAAGTTGGTCTTTACATTTTGACCTTATACGCTTGTGTATGATCTTCAAAAAGGTTTTTAGCATGTGACTCATGAGGCTTATAGTACGGAACTCTTGGCATTTTCTAGCATTCTTCTTTTTAGGTAGGGTTATGAAAGTTGACTTTAACCAATCTTTAGGGATTTTCCCAGTACTATAGATGTAATTATAGTATTGCAACAATACATAGATATTTTCCGGTTCTAAAAGTTTCAGAATTTCCACATTTACATTATCTGGACCAGTCGCTTTTCCCGATTTGGCACTCTTTAATGCCCACAACAACTCAGATTTTATGATGTCAGGTCCATCAGTTTCACTCGCCAAATTCGGTATATTGCGGGTGTAGTCGCTGTAAAGGTCTTTTATGTACTGTTCCCAATGGTGTTTCTTAGTGGCAACGTCCAAAATAATGTTCCCCTGATTATCTTCCAAGAGTGACTGATGGCGTTTAATGTGTATACCTGCCATATCTTTGACTTCTTTATGGAGATTAAATAAATCATGCTTTTTCATAAGAGCTTCTATGTGATCACAACGTTGCTCGTACCAATTGTTCCGAGCCAAACGCGATTCACGACGGATTGTCTTATTTAGAGCTTGATATTTAGCGATATCTGTCGATTTATACATTCGTCGCTCTTCCATTAGATCTATAATTTTGTCAGTCATCCAGATTTCTTTTTTGATAATCTTCGAAGCTTGCAGTATATTTTTATTTATGTCTGAAATCTTTTCCTTAAGACTATCCCATAGTTCTTCCGGATCGCCCAGTTGTTGTCTTTTCTCGACTGCCCAGTCATTAATCTTTGTATGTACTTGTCCTTTGATGGTCGAGTTTTTTAACTTGTTTATGTCTACCTTGATGTTACGAATTTTAGGCCTGCAGTATTTCAGATTGCATTTTAAGTCGATAATCACAGGATTATGATCAGATCCTATATCTGCACCTGGATAGGTCTTAGCTGTGGAGAGGCAGTTCCGAAACCTATTATTTATCAATACATAGTCTATTTGGTTACGTACTATGTTCTTAGCCGTGTGAGCTGGTGATGTCCAGGTATAAAGCCTTCTTAGTGGCATTTGAAATAATGTGTTGGCAACGACTAAACTCTTTTCTTGACAGAACTGCACCAACAAGTCTCCTCGATCATTTCTATCACCAAGACCAAATTTTCCTACGACTCCTGATACTTCACCTCTGCCAATTTTTGCATTAAAATCACCGAGTATTATATTGATTTCCTCATTTTTTAATAGGCAAAGTAGGTGTTGTAATTCTTCATAGAAATTTTCAATTTCAGCCATCGGCTTTTCCGCGGTTGGTGCATAAACTTGCATTATATTTAAAGGTCTTGGTTTCGTTTTAAGCTGTATCATCATTGCTCGGTTAGACAGTGGTATAAAGTTGGTGACAGCAGAGTCCATGTGTTTGTCGATCATGATAGCAACACCATACGTTTCCGTGAGTGTATCGGCTCCTGAGTAATATAGTACCTTATTTCCATTCACTATATGCCTTCCTGAACCACTCCACTTAACTTCGCTTAAACCCAAAATCGAAACACCCAAGCGTTCCATTTCCATTGCTACATTTATTACTTTTTCGGGTCTTCTCAGTCCTTTTACATTCCATGTGCCAATTTTCATTTTCTTTTTAAGTCCTCTCCCGGGGATTCTTAGCACCCCTGTCCCATTTAAGGGACACCGGGAACTCGGGGCCATACTTTGTGTTCCTTCTTCCATATATAAACTGACTAAACTAGGGAAATTAATGTCAGTGGTATCCCGTTGCCTTCCGACATTCATTGTAGACTTCCATAAAATAACTCCTGCTTCTATTCTACCTATTCCGCCTATCTATGATGAGCAAAGGTAGAAAAGAGCCCAAAAGAAGATGTTGTTACATAGCCAGCTGTTACATTTCTGGAGAGGCAGTAATAAAACATTTTGAACAATAAGACCCCAGACATGCTCAAAGAGAAATCTCTTATCTTGGCGAAACCAGAATGGAAGATACAGAAAGCACAATGAACAAAGAGTTAGATATAAAATAAAAAGGGTAAGGCAAGATAAACGGTTAACAACTTTTGGCACTATTATATGCAAAAAAGACAACCGAAATTAACTGCATTTTATTTGATGCAATAATTTTAATTGCATTTTTCATGTTTAATTAATAACACCCATATAAAGTCACTATACTGGTGGAGGCCTACGCCAGAGAGGTGACTTCTGCCAAAAACTTGTAACCATATTATAATAACCCAGAAAATTGGACAAGTATCAACTTGTTAAAAAAAACTGACATAATTATTATTTTTATTGACTTGGTAGTTGAATAAATGGCTTTTTTATTTTCTATTTAATTTTATTTAATAAACATTACAAATTCTCTATCTTGGCTTTCTAACCATACCTTATATCTGTCAGTATACTAAAATTGTAATGTTTCAATGAAACTTAATTAGAAAACACATAAAAGACTTACCTTCACCAATCAGTTCAGTGTCAAAAACTTCAGTAACTAATATATTTGCCTTCTCATTCATATCCTCACCCTTTCCTACTCTCAGATCAGTAGATCTCTTTGGTATGACAGTTATTTTATCAGCAACACCGTTCATTTGAAGAATCTTCAAACAGCATTCTGCCATAGGTTTAAAACCTTCACAGGCTGTGACAGTATCTGCTCCACATCTTACTGCCATAATTGATAGCAAACCAGTGCCAGTGCCTTAAAAAAAATTACTATGTTTTGAGATATGACAAATTAACTTCCAATTTTGCAAAACCACATCTCTTATTATAAAACATCTGATAGAAGAACTTCTTAGAATTCCAATGATAGTAAAGATAAAGAACCTAAAACTGATTTTTATTAAATTTTTGACTGCCTGTCTGTTTGTGCATCACACAAAAATTACTGAACCAATTTAAATAGAATTAAATACACTTATAGCTGATGACTTGGGTCAGGCTTTAGGTTATTTTTAACCATTTACATTTAAAATATTTGGGTTTCTTTGGTATTTATATGGAATAACCATACTGTAACTTTAACTTCTTTTTTGGAAATGATTTATTACATTACCTAAATAAACTTCATAAAGTAAATCTACTAAGAATATGATTCTTAATTTAATGATTCATCATTCATTCATGATCATTAATTTTATTTTATAGTATTGTTACTGATAGGAACTGTGAATTATGTTTACCCAATACTCCTCCAAACCTCTTTAAATGTTAGTTATTCCCAGCGGTTTTTTGTAATATATTTGGCTCAGGTCAGACTAATTATAAATTATATATTTATAACCATTTTACCATTGATTTTTTTATGAACCCTACAATAGTTATGAAACTAATCAGTTTTTTAACTTAATTTAAATATTGAGACATGTGATATATCTTAGGATACAAAGCTTAGTTTACGGGTTATAGAAATAAATAATTCAAAACAAGTTAATACCTATATCCAAAACGTTAGCCTTTTTTCCAGCGTCATGCATCTTTTCTATAGCCAGTTGTAGGGCCCTATGATACTTTTTATTTCTTTCTGTATCGTGTAACATGTCAGCAAAGGCGGACCGAGCTATTTCCTGATGATAGTCGTAATCTTCGTGCTGCACATCCCATTCTGTGCTACCGGTAATCGGATTCCTCTTCTGCGTGAAAACATGCATTTTGGATGTTGCTGCAGTACTTCTTAATCTAAAAATGAGTGTCACTGTTATTATAAAATGTTAGATTTTAGAAATAAAAGTAGACCGGTTGATTTTTTATTAAAAGTTGTATTATATTGATTTTATAAAATGTACCTTTTGACTACTACAATACTACGAAATCTTTGATACACCGCAATGCGCATGTATACTTGAATTATTAAAGTTTAGTCACATTACTTTCTACGCGATTTTAACTTTTAAACAAGATATTTACGAAATACCAGCCATCACATAAAATTGACAGTAACCTGTGACATTAATTTCTTTCAAATTTTATTGATCACATCACAGAAAACAAGCTGAACCTTAGATCACAACCTACTTGGGCTCTGGTCTTAAGCTTAACTTTATTATAGCAAACGGCAGTTATCCTATTATAACGACAAAACTTTTGTTAAAGTCGGATCTGTCGATTTTCCTCTACCTACGGCTACTCCGGCATCATAAAAATATCTTCATATTTTGGATTTGGACCATTATATTTTATTGGTATATTTTAAACTAGCAATAACTCTACAATATACCTATTACCATTGGCTATTGTCAATTGTTGACAGCTTTACTTGACAGTCGAATCCTCTTTCATTGCGACGTTTTCGATTTTAGTAGTTTTACTATCATGGCGGCCGCCGTAGGCAGGATTTGTGGGGCACGACTTTTGAAAAATTATGGGATAGTTGCACCCCAGGTATTACTTAGAAGTATAAAAGTTAATTTCAGTATTATTTTGTCTTAGCAGCTGTTACCGAAGTGTCCGCTCGATAGAGAATCTGACGTTTGTATTAGTTGCAGTTTAGAAGAAAAAGTGGTGTAATTTGTTAAATTTGGACTTTTTTTCTTAATAAAACGTGTTATATTTAATAAAGTGTGAGTTAAAGATCATGAATAGCAAGATTCTCGCTATAGTGTTCCAATAAATTTGTAGGGCGAAGTATAACCTTCTCAACATTATGTAATAAGTTTACAGAAAATTAATGTGAACCCATCCCTTTCAGGTCTGTCAGCTGTCCACTAGTGCTAAGGGATGGACGAGGAATAGAAAATTGGTTAGTAAAAAGCAGATTATGGATTTTGTTTGTACATCATATAACAATATCTACTAGTACATATTTCTTTTATATTTTCATTATAATAAATATACAATGCCTCATTAAATAAGGAAATAAAAACTTAAAATGTACACTATGTACACTTTTTATATTTATCTATTAATGGAGATACATAATAAAATATAAAATTTTAATTTTGATTATTTTTTGAAGATCATTTTTTTTTTCATATATATAAAATAATTAAAACTACATTTTTATTATCTGTTTTGTTTAATTTATCTACAAATTTTTAAAAAAGCCAATATTACTGACTTATTTTAATCTGGCCTGAAAAATTACTACTGTCTATTCATTTTCTCAATTTAACCACATTTAAATGAAAATTTTAAAAATTTATGTATGTATATATGCAAATGTTCACTTATGGAGTTGTGTTCACATAGTCATAGGAGATCCCCTAAGTTACCCACTCCTATGTCACATCCAAATTTTGTTTTGTATCATTTTAAGTTGTTATGACAAAATTTCTTCCAGTGGTTATCCACATTAGGTGTAGTTGGAGGAGGTGTAGGGGCATTGCTGTTTGCCCTGGAACAGTCTGTGCAGGCCTCAGGCACTGAAGCACATCCCTACCATCAACCCTGGAGCCACGATGGATGGTTCAAGTCACTCGATCATGCCAGGTAAGAATTAAATGCAGTGTTAGTTCTATGAGCCTTAGGGCTCAAAATTTCTTCTGCCAGAGCTTCTTTCCTATGCTCGCCAAACAGCCTGGTTACGCTATTGCACCAATAGGGTTAGTACAGCTAATAGTCAGTTCGAAAAAAAAAAGTGTTAGTTCTTCCAAAATATTAATAATATATAAATTTTCAGTTTGATATTTTGCGATTATTATCACGAACTGTTATAAAATAGTCAAGCTGAATACAACTTAACTGGTATGTGATGTATGTGAGTATCAACCAATCACACTAACTTTAATATCACCAGTGGGATATTTATAGGCTGATGATGTTGATTAAGAGTAAACAGTTTCTACTGAGAAAAAGAAGGTTCTCAAAACTACTTTTATTTCTACCTGAACCCATAAGGTGGATATGTAGGTTGTTTGGCAACTACCCAAACCATTTGAAATAGCAAGACTTGTTCTAGAAATCTATCTAAAGTTTTTCATACATGTTGATATGAAAATCAATATTGTTCAATAAACAATGTTAAATTCAATAATCATTAAAATCATAAAAAATCATTGTTCAACAAATGCGTTTGGAACCCTCATAGCTTTAGTTTTAAGTTTACGAATATAGTTATCACCATGAAATAACACTATGTAAATTATTGACGTGTCAAAAGTGCCTTTTTAAGGACTATCTGAATAAAGATTTTTTTTTAATTTGAATTTATCTGCATTCAGAGATTTTGAACCTGCTAATAACAGTTCAACTTAATGAACAAAATAACCTCTCAGACCTGACAATGTCCATTATACTTTATTTTTTTATGCATTATTTTTATACATTATTTAAATAAATAGTTCAGCTGTAATTGCAATTATAACAAATTTCTTTCTTATCAGCCTTTAATTATTATCTTCATTTATTCACACTTATAACTGTAAACCTACAACTATTAGTTTCGTTACAAAAAAAATAACTTATCTACTCCAATTCATCATCATCATCATCATCACTTGAACCGATAGACGTCCACTGCTGGACATAGGTCTTTTGTAGGGAGTTCCAATGGCCACGGTCTTGGGCCGCTTGTATCCAGCGGCTCCCTGCGACTCGTTTGATGTCGTCTGTCCACCTTGTTGGGGGTCGACTAACGCTACGTTTACCGGTGCGAGGTCGCCATTCCAGCACCTTGGGACCCCAACGTCCATCGGTTCTCCGAGCTATGTGCCCCGCCCATTGCCACTTCAACTTCGCAATTCGTTGAGCTATGTCGGTAACTCTGGTTCTTCTACGGATCTCCTCATTTCTGATTTGATCACTCCAATTATTAAAGTTAATCTACAACTCTTCTTTTCAGTTGTTTCAGTGTATACTCACCATAGCCATTCCATCAAAAGCAGTCATTACTCTGCAATAAATTTGATATTATCAGTCATGTTGACAGAAGTTGGACTAGTAATAGTAGACTAATAAGTTGAAGTTTTTAAACTCGACTATTTTTGTGAATCAGTGTTTATCTGTCTTTAGTTTGTCCCATCATATAAATATCATCTCTCGAACTGCAATGCAAATGGGAACAGGAATGAGACAAGTGCTGATTGTACCACGAAAATTTTTAAACACCCCTTTCCTCAGCATATGAATTCACTGGCATCAACTAGTAAATACACAAGAGATTTTTTTTTTTTTATCCTCTACATGTTAGCCCTTGACGGCAATCTCACCTGATGGTAAATGATGATGCAGTCTAAGATGGTAGCGGGCTAACCTGTTAGGGGTATAGTTAACCCTAATTGGTTTCTACACGACATCGTGCCGGAACGCTAAATCGCTTGGCGACACGCCTTTGTCGGTAGGGTGGTAACTAGCCACGGCCGCAGCCTCCCACCAGACCAGACTCGAGCCGGGAATCGAGCCCAGGACCTCCAACTTTAAAATGCGAAAGCGCGCGCGCTGCGCCACGGAGGTCGTCAAAATAAGTAATATATAATGTTTATATATACTAATGAGTTTTTATTGTAAATCTCCTTGCTAGCGTCCGAAGAGGCTACGAAGTGTACAAGCAAGTGTGCAAGGCGTGTCACTCGCTGCAATACATTGCCTTCCGTAACTTGGTCAACGTGACCCACACTGAGGATCAGGCCAAAGCTGAGGCAGCTGAGGTAAGCCAAGCTTAACAAAAAGAAGCAAATATTTCAAATTTCCGGTATGCCTTATTATAGGTTCTTTTGAAAAGTTGTCTCCACCGGTTCAGGATAAAGACTGCAGTTGTCTGAAATTTAATTTTTACTTAATGTATTAATGTAATTTTTTTTTTAAACTATGAACATCTTCCAGGTAATGGTGAAGGACGGTCCAGATGAGGAGGGCAACTACTTTGAGAGGCCTGGCAAGCTCTCTGACTACTTCCCATCTCCATATCCTAACGAGAATGCTGCTCGAGCTGCCAACAATGGTAACTTATCTATTTGTATTTATTTAGTTAACTACTATCTTAGGGTGGTTTCGACAATATATATACCACCAGTTTTAAGCCACTACCTGGTTTAGATAGATATCTAGGATTGCAGTTAGATCGGCGCCTGACTTGAAAGACACACAAAAACAAAAAGACACAAGGTAAACATTAGATACAAGAAGCTATATTGGTTGCTGGGAAAAAATTCAAAACTGTCAATAGACAATAAGCTTCTTATCTACAAAAGCATACTAAAGCCATGTTGGATGTACGGTATACAGCTCTGGGGCAGTGCTGGTGACTCAAATGTAAGCGTTCTCCAACGATTTCAAATTATAATTTAAAAAAAATAGCAAATGTCCCATGGTTCATAAGTAACAAAGAGATCCATGAAAATTTGCTTATACCTACCATAAAGGGAGAGATTCGAAACTCCACAGTGGCCTACAAAAAGAGATTATACGCCCGAAGGGACACACGATTGAAACGACGAATTATTTTAGACATAGACAAGATGTCAAACTGAAAGTAAAGGGTAGATAGCTCCATCGGGGGCTACGCTCGTAACTCTATTAGCTCCATTAGACTGATCGCAGATGCAACAGAGAGGAAAAAAAAAACTACCTGGTTCCTGTATAGCATTATTGCAGTAGGGTAATTTGCAACTTTTATTACAATAAAATGCTTTTATTAAAATAGAATAAAAAAACAAATCTATTTTGGTGGTCATTCAATAAATTATCTTAATAATGATCTCATTATTATAATGCTCGATTAACATTCGTCAATGACAGTCGCGAGTAGTAAGAACTAATACAACGTTTATAGCACAGCGAGTCCAGTGACAGATTTAAGCGGAATCTACACAAAAAGTCCCAGTGGCAGTATAAAATTATTATTGCATATAACTGGAGATGAAACCTGCAACAACATAAAAAATACTAATAATACAAGGTGTCTCAAAAGTAATTTCACATTTGCTTATCTTATTACGCGAAAGCAACTATTCTGAGGGGCGCGGGGGGTATGTCAGTCGGTAGTCTGGCTCTTGGGAATTTAGTCGCTATGGAGCGTTTCTCTGGTGCGGACCGTGCGTTGTGCGTACGTGAGTTTTACAAAAACGGTAATTCGGCGACTGTAGCGCGTAGAAAATTCTGCAGTATTCGACATATTCGTCACTTAAATGATGCGCCTAGCACTCGTCTCATTGCAAAATGGGTTGAGAAGTTTGAAGAGACTGGGTCAACTCTGGAGAAACCAAAATCTGGGCGACCAAGAACATCAAGAACAGCCGAAAACGTGGACAGTGTTACTCAGTCTATTCGAGATGATCCAAACCTCTCGATTCGGAAGCGTGCTGTTGCTTTAAATGTGCACAGATCTTCATTATTCCGCATTTTACACAAAGATTTAAAGCTGCACCCGTACAAAATTCAGTTAGTGCAAGATGCTGGTCAGAGGCTTGCCTTTGTAAATCAGATGATTGAGCGCTTTCCAACGTTCACCAACATCTTGTTTTCCGATGAAGCCCATTTTCATCTGAATGGGCATGTAAACAAGCATAATTGTCGTTACTGGAGTGCAACCAACCCAAAACAAAAACATCAGAAACCGCTACATTCACCCAAAGTCACCGTATGGGCAGCGATGTCGGCGCGAGGAATTATCGGCCCTTACTTTTTTGAAGATGGAAGGGGACGCACACTCACAGTGAATTCAGAGCGTTATGTGAAGATGTTAGACGAGTTTTTCGTACCCCAACTGCAAAACTTTCCTGATTACAACCAAAGAACATGGTTCCAGCAGGATGGAGCAACTTCACACACGTCCAACAGATCTCTGCCTCGAGTTCGAGAAATTTTTCCGAACAAATTAATCTCCAGGCGAGGTGACATAAATTGGCCTCCACGGAGTCCCGATTTAACGCCTATGGATTTTTTCCTGTGGGGTTATGTCAAATCAAAAGTTTACGCTAATAAACCGACTTCCCTGGCACAATTAAAAGAAAATATCCGTCATGAAATGGCAGCCATCACGGAGACTACCTGCCGAGCTGTCATAGGCAATTTTAGTGCCCGACTAAATGAATGCCGAGAGCGCAACGGTTTACATTTGGACGATGTTATTTTTAAAAAATAAATTCCCAAACAGTGTACTTCAATATAAAATAAACATTTTTTCAATAAAGCTAAGACTTTTCTTTTAAAAAAAGATTTAAATGTGAACTTTCTTTTGAGACACCTTGTACTTGGATTTAGTTCAAAGGCAACTTGACAGTAAAGTTAAATTGCCACTACTGTCCAGTCTCCATACTTATCTACTAATAACTTAACACTTGAACAGTGTAAACTGGTCATGTTAATATATTATATGTGCGAATATTTTTAAGTACTAGATTGATTACCAAAATTTGAGCAATAAAATCTAGCAATTTTTTTTGGCTTGTTTACATAACCGTATGTGAATATGTAGGCTAATTTGATTGTCCTTTCTTGTGAATCTTTTTATTGCTAATGAATATTATTAGTATTAATAATGTGGAGCATTTTTATAAAACTCAATTTAATACCATGTGTTGTATGTCAACATCCGAATATATGCCACCTTCACGTGTCCACATCAGTTTCCCCCTCCCTCTTGTAAGTCTTTTAGAACACAAGAGAGTTTTGACTTTTATTTTCTTTGTAAAGGTGCCTACCCACCGGACCTGTCTCTCATCGTGTCTGGTCGCAAGGGCGGTGAGGACTACATCTTCGCACTACTGACGGGCTACGTTGAAGCGCCAGCTGGCGTGGTACTGCGCGAGGGACAGAATTATAACCCCTACTTCCCTGGCGGTGCCATCTCTATGGCTCAAGTCCTGTTCGATGAGGTATGTGTTGCTTTACATGGTAATGACTACAACATATTTTTGTAACACATAAGAGTTGTTATGCTTTTATATACAGTGATTCTAAGTTTTACATCACAGATAATATAAACACATCTGATTATAGGTTTTAAAAGTTGTACAACATAAGTCAGTCAAGCCACGGATTTTTTTGTGGCTACTAAAATTGACATCTGAATTTATAACTCTTAAACAATTGGAAAATCTTAAGTCTAATGAACTAATTTGTATTTTTACAAAATCAACTAAATAAAACAGATTTTACATTTCACGTTTTTCACTTGCTTGATAACCCAACATAAATAAAACAGATTTTCAGTACAACAACCAAAAATATGTCTATGTTATTCCCTTATTTAGGTTATTGTATATTTAAGTAACATTCAATTGCCAGTGACGTTAGTTATTCTCTATTAGTTAATAATGTATACCTGGATTTCTTTTTTTTATATCCAATTAAAAAAGTATCATATATTAAACACCTGTTAAATTATTCTTAATTCTGGATTGAAAATAGATAATTTTTTGGATATCCTGAGAAGTCATGTTACATAAACTACTTTTGATTCTTACTACTTAAAAGCAACATATTTTCAGATATGCACTCTTCGTTTTAGGTTCAGAAAAAAATCCATGCACATTTCACCGCACAAATTATCAAGGTCCAAATTATAGTGTTCACCAATTGATAATGTAACTACATAAAAATAGTCTTAACAACTTGTTTTTACTTTGCTTTTCCATTAAAAATATCAATATGTAAGTCACCCCAAAATTACATACTTATATACTGCAAAGAGTGAAAGGGAAAGTGAAGAAATATCTTAGTTCAGCAATCTGTATTATTCATCAGATATTGTTTTACAAATTGTACCAACGGTAATTGTGATGATGCAAAACAAGTATGAAATTTGTCTATTGTTTTGTATCAGGCTGCAGAATACAGCGACGGAACTCCAGCAACAGCGTCACAACTGGCCAAAGACGTGGCCACCTTCCTCAGATGGTGCTCCGAGCCCGAGCTGGATGACCGCAGGCTAATGACCATCAAAGCTATCGGCATGTTCTCCATGCTGGCAGCCGTCGTCTACTACTACAAGCGACACAAGTGGTCCTCACTCAAGTCCAGAAAGCTAGCCTACAAACCTGTATCTAAGAAATAAATCAGTATAGTAGTGTTATAACGTACAATTTAGACAATTTTTTTCCGATAGGTGACCATCATCATGTTGATTTGTTATAATTAAAATAATTTATTTCTTACACGCGCCATGTTTTCTTTCCTGGGATCTTTGTGAAGTGTTCACGCTTTGACCGTTACCAATCAAACCTGGCTAGTGAACAGCTTAATAGCCTAGCTATTGGCTAGATGGTATTTTTAATGTTAATAATTTATGTAATGTTAACTAACGTGTAAGTCGTGGTAATGAATGCGGCTCTGCTAATAATGAAATTATATCAATTATTTGTAAACTGTGCCTGTTATGTGGAGTTCGTTGAAATGATGAATAATGGTGTACAGTTCAATAAACGAAGTTTTGAAAATCGTGGAGATGGTGTTTAATTTTATTGATACCTACTCTGTTCCATTAACGTGTGCGTACTTTGGTCTGGTAAGATTGGCAAAGCGCTGCAGATGTTTTACGATGCTCTGTGTCTGGAGATAGGATGTGAATTCGGGGGATTTAGTAGAATTTGTATAAATTCATCTTAATACAGAATTATAATTGTCTTAATAGAAAACTGTAGATATGAAATAAATGGAATAAAACAAAATAAACTTTATTAAAAAAAATGTTAAATACATTAATTCCGGTGGTTTCTACACTAGATAACCTGTAATGTGGAGCCCATAATAGATGACATAAAGAGTGATTGAAAATTCGTAAGATCCAAATATAAATATATTTTGTGGTGTATATTTTTATATAAATATACACCACAAGTTAGCCCTTAACGGCAATCTCACCTGATGGTAAGTGATGATGCAGTCTAAGACAATAGCAGGCTAACCTGTTAGGGGTATGGTAAACCCACGCTTTTAATTGGTTTCTACGCGACATCATGCCGCTAAATCGTCTAATATCACGGAGGAGTCCACTGAAATATAGTAGGTATATAGGCCTGATTCGTTATAACGTGTAAAGAAAGACTAAAATTTCTAAGTATAAAAGATTTTGAGAATAGACTTATAGATTTCTACACGTCTATTCGCCCCGAACAAAAGCGTTTGTCGCTTATTTCTCCGCCAAGATTCTACAATAATGAATTATATACCAAATTTAAGTAGTTTATTCTAGATGTATAAAATAATTTTGAAGCGATAATTAAGTAAGCTCTTTTCAAGTACTTGAAATATCGCTTCTACAAGCCTTTTATTAAGTTAGATCAATGTTTACTAATTCCTACTAAATGTGTAGCCATATGGTGCTAGGATACACCATGTTCGCGCGTGGAAAAGAGAACGTAGTGATTAAGATTATTTTATTATCATTGGGTAATAGGATGAAATTGCGTAACATCATGATGAGTGAAAAGTTATGGTTGGAAATGGACACGACACTCAGACAAAAGCAGAACAACTTATTACGGAATATTTTCCGTACGACTAAAAATTTATCATCATATCTAAGATCGATCGATTTCTGATTATCCTTTATCAGACTAAGAATAGAATGGTGCCAATTCTATTATACACAAATATTTATCATCATAGAAGAAGTAATTAGCCATTCTTATAGACCCTAATATTTAATGGTACAGGAAACAGGAGGCAAATGTTGTGTGCTCACAAAAATCGTATCTATTTCTTTAACTTGGTGTGTATCCTCTTTGACTATTTACTTATTATGTGTCTTATGTCTAGTGTTTCCATTTATAAAATGTACTCTGTGGTCTAGTGCAAATTGACTAAAATGGTTGGTCTGTCATTTCTATCAAAACAAATCCTACTTGGACTAGTTGTATTCTGTGAACAAAACTATCCTCATTCCCCAATATCTTCATCACAAGAACTATTATAGGCCCAGCCAGGAGTCAACAAATAGGATTATCAAACCAGTATACTATTGTACTCCTTGTAACAAACGAAAAACGGACACTTCATCTACACTTCACAAATAATGATAATTCTGTATCTAACTTAAAGTGCACAGTGTAGTTGTTTTATCTAAAATGAATGCTATAATCGGTTTGTGCCATTTTTGTGAGGCACACGGTCCCCGGCCGCTATTCTGCACGTTCACAACCGACGATGATATTAACACGACAGAGTCCTCCAAACGCGCTGTCCAGTGCAGCGGTTGTACCTCAGTCGGACCAGACACAGTTTTTGTATCTCGAGATGACAATGGTATTATATTTTGTAGCAGAGAGTCTGTTCCCAATAATGATGTTACTGCGTTCTTGAGGCAGGCAGCTCTGCGTAGTATTACTTGTGAGGTAGATAATATTGTATTGTAAGTATGTGTTTTATACAAGTCTTTTAAGCACTGCTCGAGAGTAACAAACAGGTTTTATAGATTCTTTTTTAAGTCTCACATGTGTGTGTGTATAATGTGCGCATCTTTAAATAGTAAAAGACTAAGAGCCTGTAGATATTTGTTTTTGTCAAAATAACAATTTGTCTTTCTAGACTGTTATTAATAAATCATATGATAACTTCTATATATTTTTTAAAACAGCTCTTTGAGTAAGGAACTTTAAAAAAAAAATTAATTTCAGATGAATTGGACCAAAGAAGGTGGTGTGGTTTACTTCAGCGATACACAGGGCCATGTCCTCAGTCTCATGTTTCAGTTGAAGGATACAAGAGCAAGGGGGCTTAAGAGACTTTTCTCTATTGTGGTACTTATGAAGGATAAAATGCTGTTACTCAATATTACACCTGTGCTGTCTGAACATATGCAGGTTTGTTGGAGGGTTTTATTCTATAATCTAAACCAATGTACAATATGCTAATATCCACATTATGAAAGTTAATAATATAATATTATTTATATTGACCTTTAAATTAAAAAGTAATGAATTCCAATACCATTTACCATACCCACAACAAGTGTACACCTACTACCATGTTAGACTGCATCATCACTTACCACCAGTAGTAATAAAAAATGTGGTTTTTCACAGATCCATTGAATTGCAATCCCATTGTAGGGCTTGAATAAATCAAATATTTGCTTAAGTATATTATTTTCATTAGACAAGTACAATTGACAAACATATAATGTCATAATCTGTAAATCTGCTAATAAACAATAAACAGCAAGTATAATTTGCTATATTCATTAAAGTAAAGTACTTTACTTTTCTCGCTTGTGAAGTCAACATCTGAGGATGATCCGGTGTCGGGTCAAAACGTGCATAAAGGTTTTAGTGGAAGATTTTGTGTGGTGTTATATTATACAAATCTCCCGGTTGTCGGCGGAATATAGCAAATGATACTTCATGTTTATTGTTTATCATGGACTTCTGCGAAGTAACACCTATTCATTATTTGAAATCTGATAATCTTAATCTGAAAGTTAGTAACATAAGCCCACCAACTTCAACTTCTTTATGAAAGGTAAAATAGTGCCCAATAGTAGGACAATAATTGGGATTATCATTATCTTAAAAATGTGAGTAGACAACTTTGAAACATCTGTAAATGGATTTTATTGGCAATTTAAGTGTTGTTTACCATTGCAGAGAATAGCGAAAGAACTTCAAGAGCAAGCTATAGCTGTATATGAGAATGAGCAAAGTATTTGCTCACAGAGGGCTTTGAGATTAAAAACAGGAAAGAATGATTTTGGACAGTCAAGATCTTTAGTACAATTAACAGGTATGTAATGTATATATGAAATTTGAATAGAATAGAATAGAAATATGTTTATTTATTAGATAAAACAAAACAGAGTAACTTATCTATTGCCTTATTGTTAACACATTAAATTAATATAAAATATGCTAATAAATAAATACTAAAGAGTGTGTAACATGAGGTAGAGTTTTATGATGAAATCCTCACATGTAAATGCATTTTTTATTCTTTGTAGTAGTAATAATAATTATTATATAATTAGGTAGGTAGGTATATACAAATATCTAAAGCTTTTTTTCTATTTTTAGGGTTTGTGCCTTGTTAACTACTTTCAGACAGAAACATAGTTTTCCATAGTTTTACATGTTTATCAGAATTTTATTCTAGGTAACGAAGACATTTTCAAACAGTTGCATTCACACTTTACATGGATGCTACGAACTGGTGCAGTGACATATTCAGAAACTATGTATACTAGTCAGGATTTGGTAAAAAAATTAACTCCTAAAAGTCTTACAATTTTTGAGAAAAACGCATGTTCAGTACCAAAAGATGACAGTATGTCATTAAGAGAGCTGGAAAATTTGTTGAGCAAACCCGTGTTTAGGATATTATTATATTGCACATTGGCTGGAATAGATGTAAGTTGTTAGATTGTTATTATGTAATGCAATATTTATAATAGTACACTTTTAAGTAGTAAATATAGTTTTTTTTGGCTTAAAACTAAAAGAATTGTGGAGAGAGAGTTATAGATAATATAATTTAGAAATCAATTTATTTTTTAAAAGAATAACAGTCTTCTTGAACAGGTCCTAGGAGAACAAAAAAAAACTTTATGTACATACAAATTCCTACCCAAACCTGTAATCAGATTTATTTTTTACTGGAATTGTGCAGTGCCAGTCTGTGAGTAGTTTGCAATGGCCATCTGTAGTCTTCACCACTTGGCCAAATGGTGCTTACTAAGAGCAAATGTACTAGTCACTAAAACTACCAAAATCGAATATTTCTAGCATTTGAAGAGTTCTCTTGATTTTTGAAGGCCAATCCAGTATCACTGTTCAAATAAAAAAACATGTTCTGAACTAAAAACAATTTTTTAACTATATATTATATAAATATGACACAATCCTTTAAAACATAAGTAATTAAATTTAAAAAGGATAAAAAAGTGAGTGTTATATTTAATTTATTTTTTATTTTTCAGATAGTGATAAAAGCGCAACACACAGATCCAAACAAAATTATCAAAAGTCTATCTAATTTAATACCAAGTGGAGTGAATCACAAAATAAGTCACATCAAAGCTGAAAGTTCTGTGCAAGTGTTGCCATCCCAAGACGTCTGCATTGTAGAGGAAACGGAAAATAGTAATTTTAACTGCAAATGGTCTCAGAGTATACCTGTGAAATGTAAGTTGTAATCAAAAAATCAAATCAAAATAAAAAATAGCTTAGTCACATAATCCTGTTACAGGCATCTATGAATCCTTCATTTCATTTTTTCTGTTCGTGAAGTAGGTGATAACTACACTCGACAATTTAAAACTAAAGCTAAGAGGGTTTAAATCGCGCCCAGGGCTAAGAAGAAACCCACAACAAACTTAACCGAGGGTTTTTTTGTTAATACCATCTCACATAATCAATAACAAATTCTAGTACAAGACTAGTTCTTTATTCTGTTATAAAATAGCGCTTGACGGCAATCTCAATCTGACCTGGTGTTAAGTGTTGATGCATGTAAGATGGTAACAGGCTAACTTGTTATAGTATCATATAATACTCCATATTGATCGCGACATCGTATAGGAACGCTAAATCTCTTGGCGACATGTTTTTGTAAGTAAAGTAACTAGCCACTGCCAAAACCTCCTACCACACCAGACTCGAGCCGGGATACGAACCCAGGACCTCCACTGAGGTCGTAAATTTTTTAAGATAGATTATTAATCTAGATAGTATGATTTTCATACTTATATCTCTTTTTCAAGGTCCTACATTGATGAAGAAAATTGAGAATGCCATGGAGAATACAAAATTTAACAATGCAGTTCTCCAACAACATATAAAGTCATTACAACTTGAGTGGTTAGGGTAAGGAGTTTTTACTTATAGTAAAAATAATAACTAATATTACATTATCGACGTTCTCAACCAAAGAGCTTTTACGATTTTAGATTATCTACTTCTCGATATAGACTATAATGAATAAAATTAATATGTATAATTGCATTTGCTATTATCATCACATCTTGCACGATATTTAACTAATTAGTCGTTTTAAATCTCGTACTGTCGTATTTTGATACTCGGGAAGCCCTTTATCAAAAAAAAAAAAAAAAGGCATTCTATTTGAAATGGCCCCCATAGCAAGCAACAAGGGATATTTTACTCGCATAAATGGCTATTAAGTACATTGTTAGATACTATATGTACAGATTATAAATTTTATCTTATTTCATTTAAACAGTAACTCTTCCATAACTCTGTCATTTTTACTTTAACATGAATAGAAAATCTTGCTAAATATTGATAATGTCAAAACTCCGATATGTTCCATAATATAGGGTATTTTTTTTTATATTTTTATAATGGTTTGGTATGATTTCATTTTGTTAATTTTCAGTATTGCGAGAACTTTAAAAGCTGCATTACTATCAGGAAAACCTGATGCTGTCAAGAATTTGGAACAAGTGTTAGGTGTGACAAAGCAAGATGAGCTACTGGTGAATTATTGGTCCACCTTTTGTGATTGAAGTACGAACAACTGTGATATTGATTTATTTTTATAAAAAATTATGATTTATTTTGTATTAAAATGTTTGTGGAATTGTTATTTTACTGTTTGATTCGAATCATTTCGATCACTTTTTTTCTGTAATCCAGCTTTTTGTCTTACAGGATGTTACAATATTAATAACTCCTGTGTAATAGAATAGGTTAGGGCGTCAGCCTCCTAAACAGAGGTCGGCGGTTCGAATCCGGGCACGCACCTCTAACTTCTCGGAGTTATGTGCGTTAAAAAAAAAAAATATCACTTGCTTCAATGGTGAAGGAAAACATCGTGAGGACACCTGCACATCTGAGAATTCTCCATAATGTTCTCAATGGCGTGTGAAGTCTGCCAATCCGCACATGGCCAGCGTGGTGGACTATGGCCAAACCCTTCTCATATTGAGAGGAGACCTGGGCTCTGTGAGCCGGTAATGGGTTGATCATGATGATGATGAATAGAATAGAGAATACATTTGACAAGCAAAGTAATGTAACCGGCTAGGTTGAGCAAGAATTTAACGACGGACGTAAATATCACAATCGTTTCTAGTAAATGTCACTTTTAGGGTGAGGCCAAACGCGACCGAAACTCACAAAATTATGCTCGTTTGGCCCCACCGTAAACGTCCCTTATTTACGTAACTTTCGATTCACTGTGAGCTTTTTTTAGAATAGGTACTGCGTTACCTTCCAAATTCATTATTTTATTAAGTAATTTGTGCAATTTTTCGTGTGGTGGACCACAATTTCTCAGCTCTTTTAAAGCTAAAATCTACTAAACGAATTTGACTGAAATTTGGAAAATTAAGTTTCGTTGTACTTAGTGTTTTTTCATGCATTTCATTTCACTGATATAACTTAGTTACTTACGGTTTAGTGACATATGTGCTTGGATCTCATCTGGGTGACCCGGGATTGAATAGCAGTACCATTAATATGAGCTCTATCACCATTTGCGGACGAGTGCGCGAGCGTTCCCGTGACGCACCCACCACGATGCAAAGGAGCATTGCTGGGTTTTATTGGGTATTCTGGTTGCCATTTCCCAGCGTTAAAAGATAGTGGATATGTAAAAATAAACAACAGCAAATTGAAGCTTTCCCTTCATATCTTAGTAGTTTACACACTTATCTTTTTCACTACTAGTCTTCTCTAGATTGCTCTCTCACCTAGAGGTAAGTCATGATGCTGTCTAAGATGAGATTATTATTAGTAGAGGTCTAACCTGTTTCTACAGGAGATAGAACCAGAAAGAAAATAAAATCGCTACAGGAACGTCTTTGTTGGAGGGTTGTGACTAGCCACGGCCCTATATGCTTCTCACAAAGCCTGACCTGAGAAAATTAATTAATTCCAAAAATCAAATGATTTCTAAATCTGTAAGGTTTCCGAAATATCTCTGCTAAGTCCTCTTTTAATATAATCAGTATTTAAATTAAATTGCATTATTAATCTTGTCACTATATCAAGCTTAAGTTTGGATGACTATGTTAAAGTTAGGCGCGCGCCGAGGTATAAAATTGGTCTCCTCGAAATGTACGAATTGAAGCCTATCACTGCCTCTGCTGCCCAGTATTGGGACAATCGGCTGAGGGTGACATTAATGCTTTAAAATCATATCATGCCACTCAATTAGAATAAATTAAAAACCATAATAGATTGTATTCCTTATATTTAAAAGATTACACATTAGAGCGACGGCTCGGTCGTGAGCGCTCGTGTCCCTTTGATCGCACATAAGGTTTAGTGTGCGAGCGAGGAGCTCCTGGTGCAGGGCCAAAGTGACGGACAGCTTCACGGGCATTCCTGCGTCCTTGGACTAAGACAGTCTTGCGGCCAGTGGGGGCACGGAGTGCAAGCTGGTCAAATGTTAAGATCTCCCCTGGAATTTAAAACAGTTTTTTACACAACTTGAAAAAAACAACACTACAACATGTAATATAATAATAAACCCAGTGTTTGGTGCATTTTCCACAAAACTGACTAAATACTGTACTAATTTTAATACACCTCTTACCTTAGAACAAGCTCAAAAATGGGTTACAAATAGTATATACAATACGTGTTGATTACAACAAAAGCTTCAACAGGGTTTTTTATTCAGTATCATTAAATCCAGCGTGTTTCCATTTAATTAAACTTTATGTTTATTTGTTAGCAAAAGGTTTGTGTAGAAATATTTTACTTAGTACTAAAATTTAACTCAAAGTGACTATTACAACCACAGTGAAACTAACCAGCTTTTTAAGCTAATTCATTATTAATTTTATTATTTAAATAATTGCATTAATTTTGAAATTCTTTCAATTCAGATCAGAACTACATTACAGAAACAATAACCTGCCTGAAACTGTCTGAAGTAACCTGCACTGAGCTGTAGCTGGCCTACAGATAAGCCACAGCAGTGCACTATATGGTCACTCATTTAATTAGAAAAGTACTTAACTCATTTTGTGGGTTTCCTACAGCAATTTGTAATATTTATTTTACACTACTAAAAAGTGCCATCCAATTTGTCTCATTGGGTAACAAAGACATATTTTAAAAGTAATAATAAAAAACATGGTATATATTTTTAGAACATTGTATGCAGGATGGCAAGAATCTAAAATGCAACTATGAAGACATTAAGTTTGTTTTAACTTTGATGGGAACTTCAAAAAACTTACATCATTACTGGCCTATAACACAAAAATGTATTTTTTTCAACATAAACTTATTATATCTATGGTGTTATTCATACAATACAAGCACATGTAAACAATACATGCACTATGTAACCTAAAAGTTATTTGTAAACTTATATCTTACCTCCAGCAGCCAAGATACGTGCGCGCGCCTTTTCAGTGACATGCAGGGCAGCCACTGTGAGCTTGGGCACTTTGTATAACCTCACATCGTTGGTGACTGTGCCCACAACTACCGCGATCAGATTTTCGCGAGTGGGTTTGCTCATGTGACGCGACAGCCGAGACAGAGAGAGTGGCGCCCGGTTGATACGGCTCATGAATAGCCGTCTAAGGATGATCTGGTTGAACTTGGCATTTGTACGTCTAGCCAGGTATCTGTACAACTGTCAACAAATATCACGATGATGAGTACAAACGAAACATAATAACATAACTACAGAAGCCCTTTTAAGTAGACTGTAGGGCAATGATTAGGAATACATATATGTACTTACTTTTACGAGTAATCTCAAGTATACATCCTTGGATTTAACTTCGGTGCGCCGAACTTTCCTGTCGTGTTTATGGTTGATGTCGACACCCTGAAATAAATGTAACAACACATTTTAACAACACTGGTCTGATTGAAAATCACTTGAAACTCACACAACACAGTTATTTCACTAGGATATTTCTCGATTTATTTAATTTAACTCCGTGCGAAACTCACCATATTGACAACCGGAAGAAAAAGACGGACTATAGATAAAAAGGGAGAAAGATTTTTTGACAGCGACAATTACATTAGATGTTGCCTGCTAACTTTTGACCATAGAGCAATGACAAAAATTAACATATTTATTTTTGGTTATTGTTTATCTAAAACTATTTTAACTGGCTTAATATAAAAACATATTCGAACTGCATTTTCAAAAAAATAGAACAATTGAACTTATCACATTGCGTAGATTTCTGTCATCGCGACAGAATAACAAGTTTCGACCGCCGATTTTTCAAAAGGGATGGAATTTAATACGAAACATCGAAAATTATCAAAAAGCAAAAATTCCGTTCGTATTCCTGCACCCACTAAGCCCCGCCTATCTAAAAGGAGAATTGTAACTCGAAAACGAAAATGTGTGTGCCTCCCTGAAAATTATTCAGTAGTAGAATTCCCAGCTATATGGAATGAACTAAGGCAGAATGGTCAACTATGTGACGGGACAATCCTATGTAAGGATAACATTTCTATTGAAGTACATCGGGCTATACTTTCGGCAGTCAGTCCCTATTTTAAAGCTATATTCGTAAATTCTTTAAAAAAAGGGGAGCCCGAGGAAAGGGAAATAATTGTTGATGTTCCTTCTTATTACATGGGCTTGATTCTTGACTATGCATATTCAGGAACATGTACAGTAACTGCCGATAATGTAGAACATTTACTTCCTTATGCTGACCAGTTCGATGTAGTTGGAGTCATACAACTATGCTGCCAATTTCTTCTACAAGAATTGCGTCCGCACAACTGTCTTGGAATATTTAAATTTGCTAGATGCTACTTTTGTAGTGAATTAGAAAAAAAGGGCAAACTGTATATAAGACAAAATTTTGCCAGAATCTTAAAAGAATGTAGCGAATTTAAATCTCTGTCTTATGAAGAATTAGAGGATGTGTTGCGAGATGACGAATTAAACGTTAAAAATGAAGAAGTCGTATTCCAAGCAGTAAAAACGTGGGCAGAACATGATTTGGAGAATAGAAGAAAATTTATTCCATCTTTGTTATCCTGTGTGCGATACGGCCACATAAGTTTTAAATATTTTAAGTCCAAAATTTTACAGTGGCAACCTGTGATCGATGACGCGGTAAATTTAACCAACATCTTATAAAATTAACACATTGCACAAATTTTGTGTGAGATGTTTTAATTCATACAGCATTTTATTATAGAAATGTCAAGAAGCATTATATCCAGCTGTAGTTTTTCTTACGGTTCTGGACTCCAGACCAGAGACAGAAGCAGATCTTAACGATCCATTAGCGAGACCTCGAATACCTTACGAAATACTTTTCGCAGTAGGAGGTTGGAGTGCTGGGAGCCCCACAAGTTTTGTTGAAACATATGACACGCGGTAATTACAGATCTCAGCCTAAGAATTTCCATCTATATATCATAAATACAACAGGTCATACGACAGGTCGTTTTCGAATCGATATGACTTTCAAGGGGCGTTGAATTTATATGACGACAATCAGGGAGTAGTGCCATCTAGTTTTAGAATCATGTACGACTGACAAGAGAGTGGGATCGCCCCCTCTTTTCACGCAATACTAAGTGGAGTATGCAGGTTCTAAAAGAATCACCGGCACGGGACGGCACATTGCATTCATTGCATTGATCGGTGGTCAAGACGCGGTAGTGCATAGTCGTACTTGGTGGAGCGTCGGCTCTTTATAAATTACGACACTTATAATTGTAATTCTGTTCTACCAAGAATAAAACCGATTCATTATCTATCTGAGTATCTGGTCTCTGTGCCCGAAACTACTCACGTCCTCTACCCAAATTACCGATGAAGACCCGCCCCGCCCCCGTGTTCATCCTATACATATTTTAACTATTTGTGCCTTACTAAATAATTACGTTAACTTACAAAAATATTAAAATATTGGCCTAAATTAAAACAAGATAACAATAAATGATAAATTTATAATGCACTGTTACAAGGTTTTCTAAATTGTTTATTGCTTTAAATGAACAACTGACAAAACGTCAGGTACATTCTTTTACGAACGGACTTTAATTTGGATATTGATAGAACACAAATCCACCCCGATCCAAAACGTATTATAATTGTTTTTTTTTTGTAAGGCAGTACATTCACAGGATTATCTCGAAAGGCTTAGAGCTGAGAATACATTTATAAAAGATAAATTTGAAAATAAACGTTGTCTTATCTAATAGAGCACTTTATTTTTTACCTTATAGCGCCGACCGCTGGTTTCTCTCTATTCACATGGACCTATCACCTCGCGCGTACCACGGTCTGTGTACCTTGAACAATTTGATATACATGATCGGGGGGTTTGATGGCAGCGACCACTTCAATACTGTTCGGTGTTACGACCCCGTCGCTAATACCTGGCACGAAAGAGCTTGCATGTATCAAGCGAGGTGCTACGTTAGCGTAGTTGTTCACGGTAAATATCATATTATATTAGATTTATACTAAAATAGCTTTAAGAACGATCTTATATATAATAAACTGTTGGAGAGCAAATGTACACAATTCAATAATCCTAAAGAAAAAAATCTCAAAGTAGTGTTGATTTTTCACACAGTAATCGAGGGTAATATTATTTATAGACTTGTATATTTATATATTAAAATAGCATAGCTAAATCGATTATTAGTGTGTTGTCATTTTTATGACATGTGACCTGCGGCACTTCAATACGGAGCGCATTAAAATTGCAATCGAGCAAAACAGAGGCTCTAAAGTGTTCGCGAGAGATCTGTCTATCGGACAGTGTCAGTTGATGCGACTGAAGACGGACACTGGTAGTCTCATTTCTTCTAAACCTGAGATCTTGGGTGAGGTTGAAAAGTTCTATGGTCAGTTGTACACCACAACACAGAAGCCTGTTGAGAATTTGGCCAAGGATCCGAGAGCTAAATTGACCCGACACTACACCGAAGATATCCCGGACGTCAGCCTATATGAGATTAGGTGGGCTCTCAAACAACTTAAGAATGGCAAAGCGCCAGGTGATGATGGAATCACAGCAGAACTCCTGAAAGCGGGTGGAAAACCAATACTTAAAGTCCTTCAGCGATTGTTCAATTCCGTCATTCAGCAAGGCATAACGCCAGAGGCGTGGCGCAGGAGTGTGGTGGTTTTGTTCTTCAAAAAAGGTGACAATACCTTGCTACAGAACTACAGAACTACAGACCCATCTCGCTGCTGAGCCATGTCTACAAGTTGTTCTCGAGAGTTATCACGAATCGTCTCGCTAATAGGTTCGACGACTTCCAGCCTCCCGAACAAGCCGGTTTCCGGAAGGGCTTTAGTACCATAGACCACATCCATACACTGCGGCAGATTGTACAGAAGACTGAAGAGTACAACCGGCCACTTTGTTTAGCATTTGTGGACTATGAGAAAGCCTTCGATTCGGTGGAAACTTGGGCTGTTTTGAGGTCACTTCAGAGATGCCGAATCGACTACCGGTACATCCAAGTGTTGAAGTACCTGTATGAAAACGCCACCATGTCAGTCCGTATACAGGACCAGACGACGAAGCCGATACAACTGCAGCGAGGAGTGCGACAGGGAGATGTGATCTCCCCGAAGCTGTTTACCGCAGTGTTGGAAGATGTCTTCAAGCTTCTGGATTGGAACGGACTGGGCATCAACATCAATGGCGAGTACATCAATCACCTTCGGTTTGCCGATGATATAGTCGTAATGGCAGAGACTCTGGAAGACCTCGACGCAATGCTCAATGACCTTAGCAGAGTTTCTCAACAGGTAGGCCTGCGCATGAACATGAGCAAGACGAAGATCATGTCGAACGCTAATGTTCTGCCTCACCCAGTAATCGTTGAGAACTCTGCACTGGAAATTGTAGACGAGTATGTATACCTAGGACACACGATCCAGTTAGGTAAGTCCAATTTCCAGAAGGAGGTCAGCCGCCGAATTCAGCTCGGGTGTGCAGCGTTTGGGAAACTTCGCGACATCTTTTCGTCCAAAATCCCTCAGTGCCTGAAGACTAAAGTTTTCGAACAGTGCGTGTTGCCAGTGATGACTTACGGATCCGAAACGTGGTCGCTCACTATGGGCCTCATAAGAAGGCTCAGAGTCACTCAGCGAGCAATGGAGAGAGCTATGCTAGGAGTATCTCTACGTGATCAAATCAGAAATGAAGAGATCCGTAGGAGGACCAGAGTTACCGACATAGCTCAGCGAGTTGCGAAGTTGAAGTGGCAATGGGCGGGGCACATAGCTCGGAGAACCGATGGACGTTGGGGTCCCAAGGTGTTGGAATGGCGACCCCGCACCGGTAAACGTAGCGTTGGTCGACCCCCAACAAGGTGGACAGACGACATCAAACGAGTCGCAGGGAGCCGCTGGATACAAGCGGCCCAGGACCGTGGCCATTGGAACTCCCTTCAAAAGACCTATGTCCAGCAGTGGACGTCTATAGGTTGAAATGATGATGATGATGATGTCATTTTTATAAGAAATTTGACATAAGTTAAAATAGTTACCTATTAAATTGGCAATAGTTATACGTTCTCCAAATCGGTAAATTAAAAACTTAAATCAAATCTATAATCCTAATTAACATTAATCTTCAAAGTAGTGTTGACTTTTAACACAGTAATTGAGGGTAACATTATTTATAGACTTGTCAATTTATCGATTTAGTATAGTTGTGTTTTTATTTTTATAACAAATAAATTAAAATACTTACTTATTATTATTAAATTGGCAAAAGTTATACGTACCTACTCAACATCGGTAAATTAAAAACTTACAACAAAACTACTTACTTAATTTTTATACAACTACATTACACCTTACACATTTAGGCACCGTCCCAAACCAAACGTCGCCTAAGCCGAGGTTCGGCCTCAAAGGAGAAATTTCTTCTGGCCTCTGCCAGAAGAAATTTTGGGCCCTTAGTTTCTTCGAGCCCTAGGGCCCAAAATTTCTTCTGGCAGAGCTTCTTTCCGAAGCTCGCCAAACAGCCCGGCTACGCTGTGGCAATAGGGTTAGTACAGCTAATAGACAGTCCGAAAAAAAAAATTACACATTTAGTAAATTTTCATTTAACGAAATTATTATAAATTAAGTTTATAAATACATATTAAATTCACGATACAAACAATGTAGTTAATCCAACTATGTAATTCCATTTTGGTAACCATGTCGAAATTATTTCGAAATACATTTTGAACTTATCCGATCAACAAAACCTAAGAATTATTATCCAATTTAGACGGCCTCATCTACGCTCTCGGTGGTTATAACGGACGAACACGCATGGCATCCGTGGAGCGCTATTACCCCGATAAGAACCAATGGGAGATGACTACTCCCATGAATAAACAGCGGTCTGATGCCAGTGCTGCTTCACTGGGGGGAAAGGTTAGTATGTTTTTAACCCCTTCATGAAAAGTTTGAAGTCCTGGGTTCGAATCGTTGCTCAAGTCTGGTTTGGTGGGAGGCTTCGGCCGTGGCTAATTACCACCCTAAGAACAAAGACGTGTCGCCAAGCAATTTAGCATTCCGGCACGATGTCGCGTAGAAACCAATTAGGAGCGTGGGCTTACCATACTGCTAACAGATTAGCCCGCTACCATCCTAGACAGCATCATCACTTTACCATCAGGTGAGATAGCCGTCAAGGGCTAACTATTAGTGTAAAAAAAAACTTGCGAATATTTATCGCTAGTTTTGCTTGCTTGCTTGTCTTTTGCATTGCTACATCATTATCAACCCATTACCGAACCACTTTACTAAACCTTACTCCTCGTAGCATGAGAAGGGTTTAGGTCGCAATTCACCACGCTGGCCAGTTGCCAATTGGTAGATAGTCGTCACACGCCTTTTAATAATATTATGGAGAACTCTTAGGCATGCAGATTTCCGTACAATAATTTCCTTCTCAGTTCAAGCAAGTGACAGTTACTTCAAGTAATCTTTAAAAGGTTCGTGCATAGAATTGAAAAAAAACTCAGAGATGTTCTATCAATGAATGGTTAAAAAGTATATATCTTTAGCTTTTGTAAAAATCGTAGAGTACTTCGTCAACTGCTTGGCTATCGCGACTTTTCAATCGCTTGCAGGGAACTCATAAAACGATGTTGTTTGAATAGATATACATAGCCGGTGGTTTCAACGGTCAAGAAGTGCTGAATTCAGCGGAAGTATTTGATCCGGACACGAAGCAGTGGAGTTTTATTCGCTCCATGATCAGCCCTCGGTCTGGAGTCAGCCTGATTGCATATCGGGACTGTCTTTACGCGCTGGGAGGATTCAACGGTTATAGCCGACTTAATACTGGTTATTATTTCTCCAGTGTTTTATTAGCTTTTAGAATTGCTTAAATTAGATAAACGTAATCCAAAACTTAGGTAGGTTTATAATATAGCAACGAACGCATTTGGCAAGAATTCGGCTTAGTGTCATAAAACTGCCGAACTTTTGGGCATGAGGGTTAAAAATTGAATAAAAACCATGAATAATTTACAATATCATTTAATTAACCATCAAACCACAATTAATGCTGGATTCGTGCCCTTGTTATAATATCTTGATTAATGCATTTGTCAATCAATCAAACTGACACTCCAGTTAATATCTAATTTGGAACTTATAACGAAAGTGTATTAAATCCTGGGCCCAATAATGGAATCTCGTTTGGAACTTGTGACGTAAGTAGGTTGTATATCTTTTGTCTGGTGTCTAATGTCAGCTATGTCAGTCGTGTGGTAGTTTTAAAACAAAGCAAGCCAACGTCTCTTATTAATAAATCCCTAAGTCTGGTATACCCATTCCCGCTGGACTAAACATCACAGAACTGTTTTTCAAATAATAAATAGAAGCAGGCGTTACTTTGCGGAAGTCCATGACAAACAATAAACAGAAAGTATAATTTGCTATATTCCACCAACAACCGGGAGATTAGTATAGTATAACACCACACAAAATCCTCCACTAGAACCTCTACGCACGTTTCGACCCGACACCGGATCATCCTCAGGAGATGTTGACTTCACAAGTCTTCTTTGCCTTTCGCGTTTGTGAAGTCGGCGGAATATAGCAAATTATACTTTCTGTTTATTGTTTGTTTTAGAACTGTTTTTCTCAAAATATAAGATTTTCGTTGTTCTTACCTACATATCTAAATAATATTAATTGCTTCTTTTTATGGCACTTTTTTAGTTTGTTTAGTTTTCCTTTCTACGAGTTACTGGGTTATCTGTCTTATTTATAATAGAAGTATGTATTTAAATAATCACTGGAACCCTCTTACGTAATAAGTTGATATCATTTCTGTTGCCAAGTGCAAGTTATTGTCACAGTCAAAGTTAAATTTAGCGTTGCTTATCAAGGTTTGAGACCAAGTTGGCGTTCATTGATTGGTTATTTAGGCATACTATTTTTCTATTTTGTACTTAAGACCCTTATGATATACACTGAAGTATCTAGACATTATAAGATTATTGTTCCTACGTTATTATACCATCTATATATAAAAGGATATGAAGTATTTAACTATAGGAAGTGACGATGCTCTATTTTTACAAGGGGAACGGTTTTGTCCACACCGCGGCAGCGAATGGCAGGAAGTGACCGAGATGTTCAGTGCGAGAAGTAATTTTGCCACGGTATTACTGGACGACATGATCTTCGTTATAGGAGGGTTCAATGGTTAGTTTATTTGACAAAAATAAAATCGCCACGTCTGAGTGAGGTGAATCAATAGGCAACATGCAATGCACTTTTGAACCTTTCCCCCCATTTTGACAACACTTGATCAAACTCGGAATAGTTCAGGAAAATGTGTCTACTCCGATTCTGTGTGAAATAACAGCACTTATTTATTGAAAGAAGCTGTGATAGCTGTTAGGACGTCCGCCTTCTAATCAGAGGTCGGGGGTTCGAACAATGGCACGCACCTATAACTTTTCCGAGTTGCATTTTTAAGCAATTAAAATATCACTTGCTTCAACGGTGAAGTTAAACATCGTGAGGAAACCTGCACGCCTGAGAGTTCTTCATGATGTTCTAAAAGTCGTGTGAAATCTGCCAATCAGGAGATGGCCAGCGTGGTGGACTATGGCCAAAACCTTTTCATATTGAGAGGAGACATGTCTACAGCGAGCCGAGGATGGGTGATGATGATGATGATTTATTGAAATGGCTCTTTTTGGCAGCTTTAAATAAGGAATTGCAATTACAGGTTCAACCACTATTCCTCATGTGGAGTGTTATGATGGTGACACACTTGAATGGTATGACGCAGCGCCTATGAATCTAACACGCTCGGCGTTAAGCGCCTGTGTTCTCGTCGGTCTTCCGAATGCCAGGTCTTTCTCATATTTGGCCAAAGCCGTGCCAGCCGCCGGGGCAGACCAAGTGCACCACTCCTAATATATTCATCCAAAAATAAATCCTAAACTTTCGAATGATTCATCCAAATAAATTCGGCCATTTAGAAATTCCTATGAATTCAAATAATTATTGGCATATGTGGTGTTTTGAACATTTTAAAAATTAATTAAAAATAAGCTATTAGGCATACAAACATTTAAGTACAGTTTTCTGGAAACCAATATGAATCGTTTAAAACTAAAGTCCTTGAGAGTCCTTAGGTATTAGGTCCCATTGCTAAATAATTACTTATGTTTTATAATTATGGCCACCATTCACGATAAATATTGTAAATAGCTTTTTTTAATTCCGCTTTTTATATTTAAAATCATGATTGTATTCAAAATATTTTGATTGAATATTTGTAATATTTTATGTAATTAGCGAAATCAAGCCAAAAATAATATAGTATCGTTTCATTTTAGAAACGATTTTATAAATACTAGTCATTTTTAAATTATCAAGTTTTTTTTTTATTTAACAGTATTGTTTGTGATAAATTTTATTTTGGTATTTACAGTGTATATACATAATAATATATAGATTGTGTCCGTTAAAATCAGAGGATGCATTTTGGATACATACTTAGGTATAAAATAATGTACAGCGATACGAAAAACTAACAGTTTTGTATCGTCAAAATCTGTGATATTTTCACTAGTCATTGAAGGAAATCCAAAAAAATGTAAAACAGGGTACCAAACAAAGTACCTGTTCATTATTTTACTTTAAAAAATTTATAGTATCACACAGAAATGTTGAGAAATCTACAAATAAAGCAAATCAAACGTGTGGCTCGTTTTATTTCACCCCTATCGCATATGGCGTCGCATTCAAGGCGCATGGGTGACAAACGCATTCATACCATAAAACATATGAGTGTCGTACTACGGGGCCTATTTATAGCGATGTACAGTGTCCTATGAACCGTCCACATGAGACTGAATCGACGTAGGCTAGCGAGAGTGGCGTGAAATCGTGCGTGTATTTACTACAGAAGGGGAATTTGGGGAGGAACTGGGAGTGCACCCCCCTTCCGCCCCTTTCAGCCCGAGCTCCGTCGCGATCGAAGCGCACATTGAACGTAGTGGTTGCCGCATTCGGCCGCAGTCCTCTCAAAATAGCAAAATATCGTGATGGAGTTAAAAGGGAAGGTCGCTTTAATAACCGGCGCCGCTGCCGGAATTGGACTCGCCTACAGTGAGGAGTTGCTTAAGCAAGGAGCAAAGGTGAGTTGCAAATGTCTTCCTACGACATAAATGATACATGACTAATCTTAAGTTCAAGGTAAAAGGTTAAAGTTGGTTGGAAAGTAGCCAAATGGAGTGCGTGCCTAGTAAATAATTTACGTTGTACCACAATGTGATTAGAGGATAAAAAAGATAACAAGTACGTTCTCTTGCGGCAGGCTATTATTTGTATTGATTTTTGCACCGCCTCGGTCGCTGAATCTTTTCATTTATGTTTACCTATTTTTATGAAGCAACGTAATTTATCGCCCAGTTTGTCTGCGCATCGACCCCCACAACTAGATTCTTACAATGCAAACTGGCGTACAAAAATCTTGTTATCTAAAAACGTTTTACTGCACCATTTCTACGCAATATGTGTCCGGCAACCAATAATCTTATTCCAGTTTCATTAACGTTATTCTTTTTAATTAAAAATTATAATAAATTGTAGCTATGTTTTAATTTAATTATATTTAATATAGCGTCAACTTTTTTATCCGGAGTACTTTATAGCGTCAATATTTTTTTTCCGGAGTAGGTAGGTACTCTAGTTACGTTGTCATTAACGAAGAAAACCATTTTTATACGCAGTTTACCGATTCCTTATTAAAAAGAAAATTATTAAATTATAGTTAAAACGAAAAGGATCTTAGCCTTAGTAAATTAACTTTAGAATTATTAGTATGTTTCATGTTTAAATGTAGGTACACAAATCAGTTTTAGGTTTTCTTTTTATTCTTACCGAGTAGATATAGAAGATGATTAGAATATTAATGCCGATATTAATCTAATTATCGATGTTCTAAATAAACAAGAGTATTAAAACTTAAAGACGAGGTTTTTTTCTAAATTGTGTTATACTATGTATTTCTACTTATTACATTAGTTTACCTATAAAGACAAATCACACGTGTGGTGGCCACACGCATCGCTTTTGCTAGGCTACATTTAAATTATAACAGGTTTGCATTGTAATAGATATTCGTCAAAAAACATAGGTATCATGAAGGTCCTTAAGAAAAAAGATTTTGTATATATTGAGATTTTATATGGGCCGCTACCTTATACTGTCAGTGATTACTTTCAGTGCAAATGTTGTCTGAAAAAGATTGCTTAAGCTATAAGACCTCATTTACAAACCAATTTTTGTTCTTTTTGAACCTCTATCCCTAAGTCCCTGAAATCCCTAAGTCTGGTATACCCATTCCCGCTGGACTAAACATCACAGAACTGTTTTTCAAATAATAAATAGAAGCAGGCGTTACTTTGCGGAAGTCCATGACAAACAATAAACAGAAAGTATAATTTGCTATATTCCACCAACAACCGGGAGATTAGTATAGTATAACACCACACAAAATCCTCCACTAGAACCTCTACGCACGTTTCGACCCGACACCGGATCATCCTCAGGAGATGTTGACTTCACAAGTCTTCTTTGCCTTTCGCGTTTGTGAAGTCGGCGGAATATAGCAAATTATACTTTCTGTTTATTGTTTGTTTTAGAACTGTTTTTCTCAAAATATAAGATTTTCGTTGTTCTTACCTACATATCTAAATAATATTAATTGCTTCTTTTTATGGCACTTTTTTAGTTTGTTTAGTTTTCCTTTCTACGAGTTACTGGGTTATCTGTCTTATTTATAATAGAAGTATGTATTTAAATAATCACTGGAACCCTCTTACGTAATAAGTTGATATCATTTCTGTTGCCAAGTGCAAGTTATTGTCACAGTCAAAGTTAAATTTAGCGTTGCTTATCAAGGTTTGAGACCAAGTTGGCGTTCATTGATTGGTTATTTAGGCATACTATTTTTCTATTTTGTACTTAAGACCCTTATGATATACACTGAAGTATCTAGACATTATAAGATTATTGTTCCTACGTTATTATACCATCTATATATAAAAGGATATGAAGTATTTAACTATAGGAAGTGACGATGCTCTATTTTTACAAGGGGAACGGTTTTGTCCACACCGCGGCAGCGAATGGCAGGAAGTGACCGAGATGTTCAGTGCGAGAAGTAATTTTGCCACGGTATTACTGGACGACATGATCTTCGTTATAGGAGGGTTCAATGGTTAGTTTATTTGACAAAAATAAAATCGCCACGTCTGAGTGAGGTGAATCAATAGGCAACATGCAATGCACTTTTGAACCTTTCCCCCCATTTTGACAACACTTGATCAAACTCGGAATAGTTCAGGAAAATGTGTCTACTCCGATTCTGTGTGAAATAACAGCACTTATTTATTGAAAGAAGCTGTGATAGCTGTTAGGACGTCCGCCTTCTAATCAGAGGTCGGGGGTTCGAACAATGGCACGCACCTATAACTTTTCCGAGTTGCATTTTTAAGCAATTAAAATATCACTTGCTTCAACGGTGAAGTTAAACATCGTGAGGAAACCTGCACGCCTGAGAGTTCTTCATGATGTTCTAAAAGTCGTGTGAAATCTGCCAATCAGGAGATGGCCAGCGTGGTGGACTATGGCCAAAACCTTTTCATATTGAGAGGAGACATGTCTACAGCGAGCCGAGGATGGGTGATGATGATGATGATTTATTGAAATGGCTCTTTTTGGCAGCTTTAAATAAGGAATTGCAATTACAGGTTCAACCACTATTCCTCATGTGGAGTGTTATGATGGTGACACACTTGAATGGTATGACGCAGCGCCTATGAATCTAACACGCTCGGCGTTAAGCGCCTGTGTTCTCGTCGGTCTTCCGAATGCCAGGTCTTTCTCATATTTGGCCAAAGCCGTGCCAGCCGCCGGGGCAGACCAAGTGCACCACTCCTAATATATTCATCCAAAAATAAATCCTAAACTTTCGAATGATTCATCCAAATAAATTCGGCCATTTAGAAATTCCTATGAATTCAAATAATTATTGGCATATGTGGTGTTTTGAACATTTTAAAAATTAATTAAAAATAAGCTATTAGGCATACAAACATTTAAGTACAGTTTTCTGGAAACCAATATGAATCGTTTAAAACTAAAGTCCTTGAGAGTCCTTAGGTATTAGGTCCCATTGCTAAATAATTACTTATGTTTTATAATTATGGCCACCATTCACGATAAATATTGTAAATAGCTTTTTTTAATTCCGCTTTTTATATTTAAAATCATGATTGTATTCAAAATATTTTGATTGAATATTTGTAATATTTTATGTAATTAGCGAAATCAAGCCAAAAATAATATAGTATCGTTTCATTTTAGAAACGATTTTATAAATACTAGTCATTTTTAAATTATCAAGTTTTTTTTTTATTTAACAGTATTGTTTGTGATAAATTTTATTTTGGTATTTACAGTGTATATACATAATAATATATAGATTGTGTCCGTTAAAATCAGAGGATGCATTTTGGATACATACTTAGGTATAAAATAATGTACAGCGATACGAAAAACTAACAGTTTTGTATCGTCAAAATCTGTGATATTTTCACTAGTCATTGAAGGAAATCCAAAAAAATGTAAAACAGGGTACCAAACAAAGTACCTGTTCATTATTTTACTTTAAAAAATTTATAGTATCACACAGAAATGTTGAGAAATCTACAAATAAAGCAAATCAAACGTGTGGCTCGTTTTATTTCACCCCTATCGCATATGGCGTCGCATTCAAGGCGCATGGGTGACAAACGCATTCATACCATAAAACATATGAGTGTCGTACTACGGGGCCTATTTATAGCGATGTACAGTGTCCTATGAACCGTCCACATGAGACTGAATCGACGTAGGCTAGCGAGAGTGGCGTGAAATCGTGCGTGTATTTACTACAGAAGGGGAATTTGGGGAGGAACTGGGAGTGCACCCCCCTTCCGCCCCTTTCAGCCCGAGCTCCGTCGCGATCGAAGCGCACATTGAACGTAGTGGTTGCCGCATTCGGCCGCAGTCCTCTCAAAATAGCAAAATATCGTGATGGAGTTAAAAGGGAAGGTCGCTTTAATAACCGGCGCCGCTGCCGGAATTGGACTCGCCTACAGTGAGGAGTTGCTTAAGCAAGGAGCAAAGGTGAGTTGCAAATGTCTTCCTACGACATAAATGATACATGACTAATCTTAAGTTCAAGGTAAAAGGTTAAAGTTGGTTGGAAAGTAGCCAAATGGAGTGCGTGCCTAGTAAATAATTTACGTTGTACCACAATGTGATTAGAGGATAAAAAAGATAACAAGTACGTTCTCTTGCGGCAGGCTATTATTTGTATTGATTTTTGCACCGCCTCGGTCGCTGAATCTTTTCATTTATGTTTACCTATTTTTATGAAGCAACGTAATTTATCGCCCAGTTTGTCTGCGCATCGACCCCCACAACTAGATTCTTACAATGCAAACTGGCGTACAAAAATCTTGTTATCTAAAAACGTTTTACTGCACCATTTCTACGCAATATGTGTCCGGCAACCAATAATCTTATTCCAGTTTCATTAACGTTATTCTTTTTAATTAAAAATTATAATAAATTGTAGCTATGTTTTAATTTAATTATATTTAATATAGCGTCAACTTTTTTATCCGGAGTACTTTATAGCGTCAATATTTTTTTTCCGGAGTAGGTAGGTACTCTAGTTACGTTGTCATTAACGAAGAAAACCATTTTTATACGCAGTTTACCGATTCCTTATTAAAAAGAAAATTATTAAATTATAGTTAAAACGAAAAGGATCTTAGCCTTAGTAAATTAACTTTAGAATTATTAGTATGTTTCATGTTTAAATGTAGGTACACAAATCAGTTTTAGGTTTTCTTTTTATTCTTACCGAGTAGATATAGAAGATGATTAGAATATTAATGCCGATATTAATCTAATTATCGATGTTCTAAATAAACAAGAGTATTAAAACTTAAAGACGAGGTTTTTTTCTAAATTGTGTTATACTATGTATTTCTACTTATTACATTAGTTTACCTATAAAGACAAATCACACGTGTGGTGGCCACACGCATCGCTTTTGCTAGGCTACATTTAAATTATAACAGGTTTGCATTGTAATAGATATTCGTCAAAAAACATAGGTATCATGAAGGTCCTTAAGAAAAAAGATTTTGTATATATTGAGATTTTATATGGGCCGCTACCTTATACTGTCAGTGATTACTTTCAGTGCAAATGTTGTCTGAAAAAGATTGCTTAAGCTATAAGACCTCATTTACAAACCAATTTTTGTTCTTTTTGAACCTCTTTCAGTCGGATTAGTTAGGTACTTGTTGACTAAGGAACCCAAAAAAAGGTATTGTGAAGCCACGCGCTTCATGACTGCTCATTCCTTTGTATTATTTATCAATAACAAATAGGTAAACGAAACAACGAAATTAGCGCCTACAATAGAGCCTAGTACGACTTTGCTCAGCCAAAATTAGTGTTAAACCGAGTCAGATTTTCGAACGTATAACTTAGTCTCGTTTTAACTGTTGCTTCAGGTAGAGTATGCGGAGGTAAGGCCACGTAAGAAAAAAGCAAATTATATAGATAGGCCGAAGCCGAGGTATAACTAACGTGCGAAGAGAAAATATCTGGTTGTACCTACTGAGCGTTTATTTGGTCTGATGCTCGTTCAATTGAGATACGCCTATTCAAAATTTCAGTAACCATCTTACTGAAATCTATTCATGAAAGAATTCACATCGCTGTCTTTACTATGATCTCAACTACTTAATTTTACAACATTTGTAGTACCTACCTACGTGATTACCTTAATATAAAGTTGTAAGACACGGACAAAGGTTCGCATTAGATTCCTATTTAGGCTTACCATTTGTGTACGTAATTTTATGGATGGACCATCTATAAATTTACCTACACATTGGATTCGTACATAGATAATCAAATAAAGTGCTCAAATGTTGGACACATTTGTGCATATAATTTGGCCAAGGTGAAAAGGGCCAAGAAGAGAAAAGCTGAGGTCTAAAGCGAGCTTATTAATCTTAACTCTCACTTAGATACAATTAAAACGGGACAGGCTTATGTCGGACACATAACGCTATCATGTTTTAACTGTTTCTTAAGTGAGAGGTCGCTCGCTTCATCAATCTCGGCCCACGTCTCCAGTCAAATGATAAAGGCCATATCAATAGTGATGTGTCACATCTAAAGAGCGTACTTTGACTAGGTCAAAGTTAGTGTTGAAACTAAACAGATTTATGTCGGGCACATAATTCTGTCTCGTTTCAACTGTATTTTTAGGTCAGAGGTAAGGCTAAGGGTTTTATAGATCTCAGCGTAATAGCTTATAGCTATATATAAATAAGGTATCATGTTACAGGTATCGTTGTGCGATATTGATTCTGAAATCGGAGAGCAGGTAGCCGACGAGCTCGGCGCGAAGTACGGCCGGAAAAATGTTTTATTCTGCCAGTGTGACGTCACGGACTACCCTCAATATGAAGGTAAGGTGCTATACTGGTAATGATTTATTATCGTCATCCTCAGCCTGAAAAACTCTCATGTGTAAACCCAATGCAAAATATAGGTTAAAACAGTGGCAGTACTACCATAGAAGCCGAAAAGCCCGGCTTGTCTTACAATGTATATGAATAACATTATATTTTGTATATTCTTTAATCATAAATTATATCAAACCTTTTACGTTATTGAATTTCAGTGTCAGTGTACAAATTAATAATAATTCTTCCTAGTAACCCTACAAGAAATGAGTATACAAATATCAATACTAAGTTACATTATGGTCGCATACTACAGCAAAAATAAAATCACAAAAAAAGCTCTATGGGAACGCAGTTGCCGAAATGTATCTGATTATACCCAAAACCAACGGAACAACCGTGTAAAAATCGGAACGCAGCGCTATCGCTCTGTCTCCTTAGCGCTTATGGGCTTAATCCTGGTTTCTGATCGACTACTCCCACTCACGAAAAAGAATTTATTTTAAAAACTGATTTATACAAATTATTTAATATGGGCATAAAAAGCCTGCTTCAAAACAAAAAAAAATCAAACAAAAAAAATTCAAAATAAAATTTAATAGATCGGTAGTTTATCGGCCATACTTTTGGGATTTTTTGGTGCTCCCTATTAAATTATATATATTTTTTGATGAATGATACATCTGTATTTTTTGCAATAATTCTTTATTTTTTACTAAATACTTTTACAAAAATTCAAATTTTCAGAGGCGTTTGAAATGACAATAAAAGTGTTCAACCGATTAGACATTGTCATTAACAACGCAGGAGTTATGAATGACAGATTCTGGGAATTAGAAGTCGATGTTAATTTGGTAAGTGACCACGGCTTGCATAGAATATCTTTCCTCTAGTTCTTACTCAAGCAATGAAAAGAGAGAAACTTCTCTCAAACTCAAATGCGAAATCGCTGTCATTTTTCTTGAACCTTGTGAAAATTTGTAGATTTATACAAAATATCGGTAATTTCCATCAAAAATCGGTAAACTCTTGCTTAGAATTGGTTGATTGATAGCAAGTAGTTTGTTCAATTTAACTTGACGCACGGAAGGATTGGCAGTACTTAAAGATTCCAAGTTGAGTATTTCTTTATTTCCATGTTGAGGTTCTTGACGATCTCCGTGGTCACCTCACTCCTTCACACCTTTCATGCTCCGATAGCATGAGATCGCGTATGACTTATAACAGATTTTTAATCTTTAATTCAGAATGGAGTAATCCGTGGTACACTGTTGGCCTATCGATTTATGGGCAAGGACCGCGGCGGCCAGGGTGGGACTATAGTGAATACCGCATCAACTGCCTTCGCCAGGCCACAGGTGTCCACGCCGATTTACACCGCCACTAACTACGCTGTCGTGGGGCTAACAAGGTCTTATGGGGTAAGAATCGTATTCTCTCAGATATTCTACAGAACTTTACCAGATCAGTACAAAAGACATAAAATAATAAAAATCTAAATCAATGCAAGACACTAAGAACGATAAAAAAGATTTTTTTTAATCCTTAACGGTTTTATGGAAATCAAAGATTTTACTTTACTGAGTCTACTATCAAAGAGTATATAAGCACTACGCTAAAGCGTGAAACGCCTAACTGAAATTACTACTTGCAATTACTGCTGGAGAGTATTTTGATCAACAGCCATTCCAAATATTTTTGCAGCTTCGTCGATTTAATTCGCTAATAAAACATTATTTCAGGACCAATACCACGTAAACCTAACCGGGGTAAGAAGCATAGCGCTTTGCCCTGGCCTTACGGACACTGGACTCGTTAAGGAGATCCGCAAGCAACTCATGTCTTCAGACTACGAAGCTGCCTGGCAGAGGGACAACGCCACCTGTAAGGCCCAAAGGTAAGACGGGCAATAGCTCAAAGTCCTCCTATTCTTGTCTCTCCGACTCCAACAAATTAAAATGTCTCAAACATTTTCATCTGTAGTCATTAAGTTAAAGGATTTAATAATTAGTTCGTATCTCATAGTTTTTCAATTAATTGAGGTCAACAGCCGGACAAGTCTGCTGCTGTTTTTGCTCAGCAGCTCCTGTAGATTATAATCTGCCAAGAAATTTATTGGAAATCCTTTCGTTGCAGCGCTGAACACGTAGCCAGAACTCTAATCGACGTTCTGATGAAAGCTCAAAGCGGCTCTGTCTGGATCGTGGAGAACGGACAACCACCGAGGGAATGGCGCGGTTAATTTATCTAAGTGCAGGCTTGAGGTTCATTTATACATTAAAGTCACGTTGCGTCGAAGTCAGAATGACGCCAGACGTCATCGCCAAACGTCAGTTTGCTATTTATTCATAATTTAACAAACAAAAAAGTATCAAAACTTGGCGTGCATTTTTGGCGAATGAACCTTTAGTATGCTTTGGGTATTTTTAATGCAAAGTTTTTGTATGGCATGTTAGTTATGAATTGTTAGTTAAATTTGTAATTTGTTATTTTTTTTTTGCTTTCATGTATTGTAAGGTAAGCAGTTTGTTTCTGGCAACCCTAAATCTATGTTATATATATTTTTTAGTAAAGAATCAACATAATTTAATATATTGATTAAATAGGCATTAAGGAAAACTAACAAACACTTACATCTCTACATATTTCTTATTTTTACAGTTGCTTAGGTAAATAAATAAATATCTGAATGAGCCACAGTATATAATATTTAATAAATGTAACAATTTTTGTAAATTATGGGCGTCGATTTCTCTAATAAAATAAGAAACAGCAAATTATAATGTATTCATCGTTAGGCAGCTCAATGACTAGCTTCCTATAGGGACATTACTAATATTTTGTATTACTATCACTTATAATTAAATATACTTTTAGATAATAATATTAGGCTTACGGTACCAGGTGCAGATTAATATTTGAACGTTAAAAATGATTACATAATTTGTAACAGTGCACCATTTTTAACCTATGTTATAAATTTTCATACCTAGATCAAACGTAATCAAATAGCTCATGGTTGAGAATGATTATTTTTTTAAATCAATCTGGTAACACTGATAAGATCAAGCGAGCGATAAGATTATTGCCATGAGCCAATGAGACGACTCGACAGTACTTGTGCATGCATAAACTAGCGTCTAGTACATTTGCCCAACGTAGTGATTATATACTCTTTGATTTGCCCTGTGAACTCACACATAGATTTTACCTACAATACTTATACAGTAAAAAGCTGTTCTTCTGTCCACCGTGCTCCGTGGAATTGAGGCGCCCTTAGGCAGACGTTCCTTTGTCTCGAAGGCTCAAAATTTCTTCTGGCAGAGCTTCTTTCCGAAGCTCGCCAGTCAGCCCGGTTACGTTGTCGCAACCAATAGGGTTAGCACAGCTGATAGACAGTCCGAAAAAAACTTTCTTTTTCATACAGTGATAATGGTACCTATTCCTGTAGTGGATTTTAATGTTTTTATAAGATATATCCGAGATGTTGATTTTAGTGTTTTTATAATCAACTCATATTTGAACGGTTCATAGATGTCCGTACCTTGGTTTACACTAATAAACCATTTTTTGAATCAATAAAATGTCCATCTTCAAAACTTTAAGAGTTTTAAAAATCAGCTCTATTGCGCTGTATGTAACTCCTTAAAACAGTAATAACTAGCATGAATTATATGATGCTATCCGGCCGGCTAATTTGAATTCACACGAATTATACCCACAAAATAAAGATAGTAAAATAAGTTATAAGATGTGGTTGTGTAAATATTTTCTTCTCGTAGCGATAGTCCTTTAAGAGCGGTATTTATATTTTATAAAATGTTTTATACAGTAATGTATTAAGTTAAAACTTAGGATCGTAAGCGTATTTTTTATTGCCGTCTGAAATATGTGTACAGACTTGTCTTATATGTAATAGTAGTTGTGCCCGCAGCTAAAGCCATATCCTGCGTGGAATTCATGTTTAATAAACTAGTTTAGATCAAATATATAAAAGCGAAATACCGCTTACTTGCTCAAGCACTCACTCACTATTGTAATCTCTGGAATTATGCTTGATTTATAATGTATTGAATTTTATAAAATTATTATGGACTACTTTATATAAAATAGCTTACGTGTGAACTATTGGATGTACTGCCATGTCAGTAAATTTATGTTTTAGTATAAAAGTTTATGCTTTTAATGTAAGTTACGAATGTTAGACATTATGTATGAATATGTTGAAATATGGCTTACTCTGCTTGGAATTAGTGATTATGAAAATTCATAGTTTGTAATTTTTAGGTCTCTATGGATTTATAGGGCGTATCACTTTGCCATAGAGATCGACACTTTTTATACCTTCTCCTATATACCTTTAAGACTACCTGAATGATAAGAGTAACGTAATAATTGTAGGGTTCAACTTTTATATCAAAACTTATACATTGGACATATTGGCTAGTTTGGTTGTACGCAAACTTTAATAAAATCAAATTGAACTATGATTTATTATCCTTTACAAAATAGCAAGTAAACTTGACTCCCATGTTCGATTAAGGCTCACGTGGTCAGTGGTATGCTAATCATACATGCATAAAAGCAGTGAATGGGTTAGTAGCCTTCGGAAATTGAAAACATATACGTGAGAAATGACGACTTGGTGTTTAAAAAATAGCACAGTCTAAGTTTAAGGGTTTAAAATATTTTTTTATACATTATGTCGAATGTCGCATACCTTGGTCAAAAACCAATGCACGCCATTGCTCGTGATCCTGACTTCTTAGTTCTGGGTCAGGCCAAAGATGTGTTTTCTGTCAATGTCGTTACAACGCCTCGGTAGGCACGTTGCTTTTTCTAGCATTGGTCATCCAACACTAATCTAACACGGGTACATGAGCCCGGGGTAAAGCGAAAGCCAAGCAGAGGTTTTAAATTTGCATCCTAGGCGTGATTTCTTACTAAAAATGGCCACAAAGGACGCAAGGTTTTTCAATGGCGAACTCCCAAAAAGGAGATGCGCCACTTAGAGCTGCGATTTTATTTCAGGATTTGTGTATGAATTTTGTAAACAATGATAATTAGGTAATAATTATCCATTGCTGTGTATCAGCGGAGATTTTGTATGTTTTATAAACATTTTGTACCTTTGTTGACTCCTGTGTATCGCCACGTACGTTTTGTACCAGCTTTGTTTTTAATTTGCAATAAAAATACGATAAAAGTAAAATAAAAAGATATTTTAATCAAAAAGCCGTCTGGAAGATTTGTAGTAAACGTATATTTTTGTTTTTTAATACAATTGCCAGGTACTGTTTTTTTGAGTGATTTTACAAATATATCGTATTTGTCAAAAAATTATTTTACATATCCATACAATATTACTTTTCAAATGGGACGTTTAGTGGATTCGAATTTAAAATTTACTTTACATTACGTTTGATGTGAGAAAATCAAGTCCCTTTTTTAACAAATACACTAAAATTTGTGTGATCAACCATTCACATTTGCTGCAGGTCACTGTGGGGCAGTAATTGCGCAACTCATTTACAGTAACCTGGCTTAAGGTTATCTTCAACTTGTTATCAATTATACATTAAACGGACCGTTCATAATCCAATTAACTTGGATCTCGAGTTTTACAGGCGATCACGATCGCGATTCGGTTGCGCAATTATAACCCCTGGCAGCAATCCTCGTAGCAGCCACAACCCTAAACAATAATAACAAATCTTCATACTACAATGCGAAATACAATCCGAGACTGCCAGAGGATCTGTGCCAGCAGTCCTACTATCACATTTCATTACTCTACAACTAACATTAAAAAATGACAGTCAATAAAATCACAATAAGTCGTAGATTTATTTTTTTAAATTTCGAGCTGAAACACGTCGAGCAAGTTGCACAATAAATAACACGCAGGCGAACTACAGACCATATATGCCTCCTAGCACACGCACGGTTTCCGTTTACAAGCACAACTAGAACCCTTTTTCACATAAACAAGACAGTATATCGATGATACAGCCGGTGCGTTTAGGGCCAAGTATCAATCTTCAAGTAAAAATTACTTTAATTCTACTTTAGCGTAAATCTACGATTTTACAATTTATATGGACATACAAACGTCACGATTTGAAAATCCATACAAAATGTCATCTTTATTACATGATTAACGTAATTCCAGCGTTAACTTTAGTCTACTTGAAAATTTCACACGTCAAAGGCACACGAGACCCGTCGGCCCCCGGCGTTACCTCGCGGCATTTTATACGGAAACCGTGCGTGTATAAATTGCTTATGGACTATTTAGATAACGCCAATTGTTGAAACAAAGCGTAACAACTAGTTTTAGTTCGATGGGTTGTTTCAATAATTGGCCTTAGATAATAGATGCAACCGGCTGACCACACATTTGCAATTGTCGTTTGAGGCACAACATCTAACGTTTAATAAACTTATGCGATAGTATTATGTGCGGCCAGACTTAATTACTCGGGCAAGTTGGAAAGCATTTACGAATGTTAAGACTAATGCACAAACTAGTAATAATAGTTTCATTGGCGCACTATTTTCTCGTCTCACAAACTTTTGGCAGATACGTCTGAAGGTCCGAGAATAAAGTGAGAGATTATCAATAGATAGATTCAATCGCGTTGAAGTTATAAAATTGGTATGGAATCGATAGAGCGCGATCGGTCACATATAGATGGCGCTTTTTCTATTCTATACAAATTGAACTTTCACGCGATCGAATAAATTAGAAATCTCGCACTCTTAAAAACCCCATTTTTTTTTTCTAGAACCGATACCCGCCCGTCATATATGAATCAACCAGCTCAATAGTATTTCTATAAGCTCATTTTTCACTATAATCTAGTAGGACTGCTGTTACATCTTCCACTGTGTCATTGCTAACCCAAAGCCCAATACATAACCATTGTATTATAGGTCCAACAAGTTTGTGAGCAAAGAGCTAAACACTAACTACGCAAAATTGTCTAAATTCGATCTTACAAAAAGGCATTAACCGAATCTGAGTTCCCAGATTGATACAGGAGAAATCAGCTGATATATTCCGATCGGTTGAAATAGTTTGTGTGAAAGATGCTCTCTATGCCTTTCCAATCTTGGCTACAAATTGGGACATATAAATTAAGTCACAAAAATGCAGGATTCCAATGCCGTAAATAATCATGGGCCAGTTCTTAGTAGAAATAAAGCGCAATGACACATTGGAAACAACAACAAAAAAAAAAATTAAAATCTAATTCTTGTTAATTTTTCAATAGGCACATATGCGCATAATAGGTGAGAAGGGAATAATATGAGTCACTCGGATGTAACATATTTATATAAATAAAGATTTTTTTTTAATTATACAATTGCAGGGCTCCCTAATCTTTTTTTTTCTTTAGTAAAAGGCAACAAAAATTATATGATAAACTTTGGACAACCTTTATCACATAAATTTGCTTACAATCCTAATTTAATAATTCTGGTCAACTATCTTCATATAGCTTTAAACATTAGGACATATGCAGATAATAAAGATGTTTTAGGGGGCCTTAAATTCCATACAATATGGTTCCCCATTTGAACCAGGTTCATTATTAAATTCTCTTAAAATGTGTTATTACTTTTATCCCCTAAGGGATTTTTGCTGTTTTATCCACTAAGGGATCCATTATCGAATATTCCATTACTTTTATCCAATACACAAAACAGTTTAAGTCAACTCTTAACACTGGCTAAATGAAATACTGTTACAACAAGAGTACAACAAATTTAGACACTTAAAAGGTTTGTTACAACAGCATACATTAAAAGTTAAGCCGGACCGGAATTATGAAGATAGTAACGCAAAATTATTAAATTGGATGTATTGGCCGACCAAAATATCTGCAAACAAATAAGAACCTTGCAAACTCCACAGACATTTAAGTTAAGGCATGGTAACACACACGCGGGTCGGCAAAAATCGGCAATTAGGACTCGATTAATGTATATTCGAGAAAAAAATCGCTCAACTCGAACGTGCAAGACTCGCTTACAATACTAGAAACCAGAGCAGAGCCCAAATAATTCGGGTTTCACAGATCGGCAAAAGCGGATTTACTTTTCTCACTTCGTTAAAATGAAAAACTAAAAATACCGACCCGAATTTGCGTTGAAAATAAAAACCCTACGGGTCGAATGTGACATCATAAACGGGTTGTCAACAGCCCAATAACTAACCCCACCTACTGTACACTTAACATCTTCTGGACGAAGAAACACATCCTCTCTGAATTTGCGGGGAATTCCCATTAATCTATCACCTTCCATATATTGGATACAAACACTATCACACCAAAACAATGTCCATCGCGTTAATCCTCGCCAAGGCAATTCCTCCCACATTACAGATTTTAAACATTTAATTTACAAATTTAACTTTTTTTTATCACCAGCATACACTTTTCCGTTACTTATCATTTGTGATTAGTCTTTGCGATAATAAATTAAGATTCACTCTTCTTCATGTCACTTACGTTCTACTTGGCTGAAAAGGAAAAAACATTTGTCAGAATAAGTACTTAATATAAAATAACCTAGAATTTGTTTCTAGGGCTTACAGTATCTTATATCCTTCCCCGGGATACATTAGCTAGCCCGACTTTATAATTTTTTTTTTTCAGTGTGGCTGTTACATACAAAAAAAAAAGTTGATCCCTGTTCTCCAGAAACCCTATTACTGAACAGGTTAAAAAAATAACCTAAAGCCTGACCAAGAGTATCAGCTATAAATGTGCTACATTTTTAATTTTTAATTTTTTCATTTAAGTTCTTTAAGTACTCTGCGTAATGCGCGAACAGACAGACAGACAGACAAACAGACATAATTAAAGCAAAGACCCTATCAAAAAATCCCAAATATATAAAATGTACAGGGGAAAGAATACCGTTACGTTATTATTAGAACTGTAGATAAGCATTTATAAAAAAGTCACAATATAAAATATCAGGAAAGGATGAGATAGTTACCAGCAGCAGAGACCGGCTGTGGCTGGGTTGTTTGTTGTTGAGGCCCTGATGAGGCGGGGTTGTTGTTGCGGCGCATATTGTTGTTGTTGCCCATGTTGTTGGGCCGCCCGCGCCCGCCACGCATCGGTCGCCAGCTGGGGAAGTAAGACATACTACCCTCCTGAGTTGTGATGACTGTTCTGTCACATTAACATTTTATACATTACAGGCTTCATGTTTTCACCCGTGTTAATATACAAGGGTTGAAATGCGAAGACGGTAAGGTTTGCTCTGAAGATTAACAAAGTGAAGTAGCTGTGAAAGGAAAATATACGGGTTGATTGTGTTCTCTAAGTTAAAATCATAAATCATATTGTTCTGTTCTGCATGTAGCTACATCAAATACATGTCTTATATACTCTTACTTAACTGGTATTCTTAATAGGATGAAGCTATGCTTAAAAGGTGTTTGCATCTCTATATCTAAAAAAAAAAAGCATTGCTGAACCTCCATCCATTAGTGGATTTGACACACCTCCACTGCTAAAGCTATGCAGGACATCTTTGGTGGTAAAGCAACTTAAGATTTGCACACTCGAAATCTCTTAATCTTTCATGAATATCACTATAACCCTAATTTTACAAGCTGTAGGGTCGTAAATTAAGTACTAAAATTGTTTTTTTTTTTTTTTATACAAATTCCTCCAGCTCAGAGCTCCTCTTTTATATAAGTATGAACGATTTTAAGTTTTAAAAACAAGATTAATAAAATCCATTCTACTCTGGCGTTACATTTTTGAATAAGTTCTCGAAAAGGACGCCGTCTACTGGTGAGACTGCGGTGTTATATATAATTTTTTAGCTGTGCTAACCCTATTATTATAACCCGGGCTATTTGGAGAGCTTCGGAAAGAAGCTCTGCCAGAAGAAATTTTGAGCCCTAGGGTTCGAAGAAACTAAGGCAACGTCTGCCTAAAGGCGTCTCCTGCCGAACCTCGGCTTAGGCGACGTTTGGAATAACGTGGATGGATCCCACTTCCGGATGACGTAAGATAGCATGGACCTCGTCTTCGCTGGCGAAGACGGTGTGTAGCGTATGATTGTGCGGTTATGTTGTCAGTAGTCATCTGATCGTCCGGGCCATGAAGGATATGTTTAGGTCTCCTCTTTCGGAGTTCAGCGCTTAGGTCGGGGGAGTAAAAAGATTACGACTACGAGAGGGTTGGGGTGTCAGATTGATTTCTCGAAATAGCTTTTCGGCGGTGTTATATGTGGTGTACTTACGGGTGGTGCGGCGCCATGTGCGGGTGGTGCGGGTTGTGGTGCGCGGGCATGTGGCGCCACGTGGCGCGCGGACGCCATGCGCCTCGCCGAGCCGACGCCACTCCGAACGTCTCCGAGTTCAGCTTGCGCTCCGTCCGCCAGTCCGTTCGCTGGCTGCGACCCTTTGACCTGAGCGCCAAAAAAATTTGTACCCACAACTCACGCAAAGGTCATGAACAAATACTTTTCCATAAATGTGTAAAGAAAAATCATATTTCAGAATTTATTTCATGAAGTAAAAGCAATTATTACAATTAAGTTTAGACAACATAACAGCATTAAGTACTCATGGGAAACCCATTTCAAAGTCTGTTTCTGGTTGTTTCTTCAGTCATCAACCCATTCTCGACTCACTTCAAAGCAGTTCTCCTCTCAATATGAGAAGGGTTTGGCCATAGTCCACCACGCTGGCCATGTGCAGATTGGCAGACTTCACACGCCTTTGATAACTCTCAGACATGCAGGTTTCCTCACGATGTTTTCCTTCACCGTTGAAACAAGTGATATTTTAATTGCTTAAAAACGCACATAACTCCCGAAAAGTTATAGGTGCGTGCCCGATTTCGAACCCCCGACCTCTGATTAGGAGGCGGACGTCCTAACCACTGGGCTATCACAGCTTCAAATTTTGGTTGTTGTTTTTTGATGAAATAACTAAATAACAATAATGGTTGTTTCTTCAATTATTACGAATTGTGGGTATATTGCTCACCTCTCCACAGCTTCGCAAGAGATGTTGTCAAAGAAGCTCTTCTTCTTGTCATATCCACTGAAGCCGTCGTCCTCTAGTTCAGCTTCGCCAGCGCCTGTCTCATTGCCAGAGTCGTCCTTCTTGTCCACTTCACCTTGGAAAGTTTCATTTGTATTTGTACCCTATGTGAAAAATAAATCAATTACATGATGTGTAAACTTCATTGAACATTTATGTATATTAGTGATGTAACGAATGTTGGATTTGTCACATTCGCGAATATTTATCTTCAACATTTAATATTTTAAAATTTCAAAAAAACCGCGCGTAAAATGTTTGGCAGGTTTGACGTTTCGTGTCGGCCATGTTTAAATTGAACATAGCAAAGCCGATATTGGTTAATTGAATGAATTTAGTCACAGAAAGTTCATTCTAAAAGTTTTGTTTTATTTTGAGGTTAGTTTTATGTTATTTATCAAATATAACTGATATTTTAATACTGAAAAACATTCGCTAAATATTAGCATAATTTTTGCGAATGCGAATATTGAAAAATATGCACATGAAAATATGTTACATCACTAATGTGTATACAGGAAATATAAAACAATGTTACCTCCAGCACTTCTGCCTTAACAACTTCCCCGTCAGCAATTTTGGCCTTGGCAAGTTGGATGCGAAGTTCCTCAAACTCAGTGTTGGCTTGCTCAAAGTCATAGTCATTGTCAAACTTCAGAGTATTCTTGTTCCTGGGTATATAGCCACGACCGCGACCGCGTGATCGGCCCCTCCAGCCTCCACGGTTGTAGTTTTGCACTGAGTACAAATGTTTCATGTTAATATCTTACAACAAGCGGTGATAGCCTAGTGCCTCCTAATCAGAGGTCGGCGGTTCGAATCCGGGCACGCACCTCTATAACTTCGGGAGTTATGTGCGTTTTTAAGCAATTAAAATATCACTTGCTTCAACGGGGGAGGAAAAACATCGTGAGGAAACCTGAAAACATGTCTGAGAATTCTCAAAGGTGTGTGAAGTCTGCCAATCCGCACATGGCCAGCGTGGTGAACTATGACCAAAACCGTCTCATATTGAGAGGAGAACTGTGCTCTGTAGTGAGCCGGCAATGGGTTGATCATGATGATGATGATGATCTTAAAACAAATTTAACAGTAAAATTACTACTTATTTAACTTCCAAGTTACTCATTTTAAATTTCAAGTTAATATTAATTTAGCAATTTAATGTGTGCAAGAAAATCAACACCAAATCCTATACTAATTCTTTGCAAAGCCTTTTACTAAATAAAACTCACTTTCTACACGCTCACCGGGCTGGTGATTATGGAGCGGGTGCTGATTCTGGTGAGGATGCTGATTTTGGTGAGGATGCTGAATCTGATGCGGGTGCTGGTTCTGGTGAGGATGTTGGTTTTGCTGGGGGTGTTGATTCTGGTTAGGGTGCTGGTTCTGATGAGGTTGAGGCGTTGGCATAGATCCGCTGGTCGCACGTTGGCGGTTGCGCGAAGTAGGCCTTGCTCGAGATTGCGTTCCGGGGGCCTTGTTACCGTTGCCGGTGCTTGTACGACGACTGTCGCGTTGGCCGGAACCGCTTGCACCAGATCCAGCCTGTGGATAGAGTTAAATATTGATTATAGATTGCACAATTTTATTATATATAATAAAAATAAATTAGTGGGTTTCCATTACTATTCCACAGACTAAATAAACCAAAACCCATTAACTTTTGGCGAACATAATCAATAAAAAAAAAATTCACAGTACCTGAGTGCCTTGGTCATTTGTAGGGCTCTTCCTGTGACCCACAGCAGCTGGGGTGCCAGAACGAGATGTGCTTTGCTGGGAGCCTCCTCCAATCAAGTCAAGCATTGAACCTATAGTAATAAAATATCTTATTACATGTTTCAATGATACATCAAACATCCATACTATAGCTTTTAATCTAAAAAGTATTCTTAACTCTTAAACAAACGACAATTACTTGCTGAGAATGTACAATAGTTTTAGAAGTAACAACAGTAGGTAGGTACCTCAATCTCTGCTATGAGGCCTGTATGAGGAACTACTAACAACAAACAAGCTATGGAACATAATTATATGTAACCCAATCTCATTATTAGTGAATTGAAACACAAATAGGAAATTATTTTTTTGGCTTATGAAATATCTAGAAGTATATGTATTTATTATAGGAATAGTCAAGACTAACTACATTTTAAAAGCTAATTTATTGAAACAATTGGCAATTAAAGACCATGCTCATGATTCACTATTTGATTTATAATTATAAAACTTAAGATAATTTTGCTATTACCAAAATAAGAACCAGTATACTCACCAGTACTTTAACCCAATTCTTTATATTGAATTGGTGTGGGATTTATACTGGTTCTTGAAATAGCAATATAATTATAATATAATATGTCTGTGATTAAATAATAAAAAAAAAATGATACTAGTGGTAACAATTATGTCTAAATGTCCAAATGTCTAAACCTACTATTCACTAGTATGAATATACCTATATTTAAAAAAAACATATATATTACATTTTTTTAAATATAAAATGGTGAAAAGATGGTAAAATGCTCTGATGGTGAAACATGGTGGTGTGATGGTTACAATGCTTCAAATATTACTATTGAATAGCAGCATAGTACAGAGCAAGATTTCTTACACTTTATAATAATTAAAAAGCTTCTATAATCACAATATTTTTTATTTCTGGACTCCCCTCTCTATTTGGCTGATAGTCTATTGTCTAATTTCTTAGCAATAGTACCAGCCTTTACCAACAATTGTATGTTTTTGCCTTTACCAACAATTGTATTTGCCTTTAACAACAATTGTATATGTAATGCAACATAATTATGTCACAAGTTAGTTGCTGGGTTGACAAGATTCACAAGCAACAGACCAAGGTATCATAATAATGCAGATTGCGATTTATTTAGTAATATATTAGAATGTTTTGTTTTTATAATACCATATGTAACACTATTGTACTGTATTGTAATTTTGGGCTAACTTTGCAACCAATTAGTGGACTATTAGCAGATATTTTGCTATGTAATATAACTTCGCTAGTAAGATAACTTCCCCAGCTGAAAGATGAGGGCTAAAATGTATTCAGTAGTATATGGTATGCAGGTATACTAGCTGTATTGTAATATAAAAACTACTGGCAGACAATTTAACTGTAATATAAGGGCAAGAAGATCATCTAAGAACACCCAGCCATTATAGTAGGTGAACTACTGAGTGATTCCAGTGGTTACAAACTTTCAATTAAAATTGAATTATTTAAATAAAAATATTGTTTAGAAAAATAAACAACCAATGCAATTGTAAAGCTATTTCTTGGTGTAAGTAAAATTGTTAACTAATATTCAATGTGTTGGTATTTTGCACATTTCTTATTAAATTTAGCAAAGTAAGGCCTGCCTGTAATTTGCTGAAGCAGCCTCTGATAATACCATATTAAAGAAGATCATGGTGCATATGAAACTAAGTCTGAATAGGAAGCAAGGCTTCCTATAATGATGAAAGGTAAAATGGAAGCTAAATTAAATATAATACAAATAATTGTAAATAATGTGAGCTTGTGAGTGAGCTTATAAAATATTATCAATGAATAATGAAATGAAATATATTATAGCATCATACACACATAAAAGCCCAAAGCAAATTTTGTTTTGAATTCTAGTGCAAAAGAAATGAAAATCGCAAGCGTAGCATGTGCAGAAGCTTTTTATATATGTTCAAACAAAAACCTTGGTCTTTCACTTGGTTGGCATGGTGTACAACTCCAGATCCGATAGGAGCTGTCACAGCCTGGTGCTGTGGGGTCAGGTCCACTGATGTTTGTGGGGATAACTCACTCGTCTTGCTGAGTTGCGGGTGCACACTTCCTGGGAAACCAGCCATCGGGTGATATTGAGGATACTGCGTTTGCCCCACCACTGGATGGTTATATTGCCCTGCAAATTGGCCCTGTCCCCCACTACCAAGGGATGGTGGTACGGACATCTGCACAATTGCAGGGTCATTTGGCAGAGAAGGCACATTCTTGAGAATTTGAATATCCTTGATGTCAGCACCTCGGAATAAGATGTAATCATACACCTGGCTCTGAGGGGCCACTGGATATTGAGTCTCACGGTCCTCAGTGCCAAATGATCTCACTGTAAAGAGAAAATTCTCATTAGAACATACTCACAATTAGGTTCCATAAAAATACAAAGAGAAACAGATGTGGGCAAAATTATGACACTTGAATTGCAGAACTCCTGAAATATAAAAAGGATCCTTATATAAGTCCTCATTTAAGTCTGAATTTGAACATGTCATACAATTTACAGGAAATTTGAATGATTAAAACCATGAATAAAATTGACCCTAACTTAAAGTATGCTGAGCGTATTCTCAATGCTTGAATAATAAGTATTTATTATTCAACATGTCTTTCATTTAGAAAAGGATTTAGTAAAATTAATTATATGGTTATTTTGTAAATCTTCTTTTATCTATTATTTAGTAATAGATATTTTTATTATTTATCAAGATAAAGATTTTTACCATTATAATAAGGTTTTCCAACAGATGGTGGCCATAATCAACAACAAAAATAAACAAATGAGACTATTACGAAATTGTGTTCATACTTTCTATAGCACGTAAAAAACGAATACAGTCTAAAACACGACACTACCGACGTCGACCCCGTTGTTTACAAGTATAACTTGCAATCAACGTCATCAAAGTGAAACCGCGGTCACAAAGGTTCACAATTTATAACAACTTTGAGGGTAGATTTATGACGATGAGGTAATTTTTAGCCATTACATTGCAAATATCATCCCCAAAATACCTATGTATGACGAAAATAATGTGAAAGAATTAATTTCAAGCCATGAAATAAAACTACCTGGATGCTAGGTTGAATCGGAAATTAAACTAATCAAGGAATTGATAAACAGTCACGCGAAAATTATAGGTATATCTCAATTAAATAATACAGGCACAGTGTGATAAAGGAGATTCAATACAAGAAAATAATACCCAAAGGTAAAGCAGCATCCATTTGTCAACTTACCGCTAGCTAAAGCGATGGTACATTCCTGAGGATCGACGGTGAAGAGTCGGCCTTCGTAACGGATGTCAGCTTTCGATATTAGGCTTATCTTGGAGCCCAATTCAGGCATTCCAGTACTCATAGTGTCACTTTGTAAATTAACTGCCGATGACGAAGATTTTTAACGATATTTTCGCCCGCAAACCAACAGCCACCGAATAAAATGACTGAAATGAAGTTGGCAACAAGCGGTGCGTTTACAAACAGCTGAGAATGCAGATTAAAAAATCGGAAATATATAGTTTATTGAGTTCAATTTTTTACGTTGGTACTATGCAAAGAGGTTTCAAACACTAAGTAAGTTTTGATTTTGGAAGACCTGTCTTGTTCATAACATTTAAAATCGAGCTTAAACTGGCATCTTAAGTTCTTCCTCATCTTACTGATGCCAGAGGTTGCTCATTCTTCAGACCTCAAGTGTAAACTTTCTATCATAAACGCCATTATATAACCTCGGAAAGCAATTATTATAGAAAGCATTAATTAAATGTTTTCTTTTGCGAACGCTGATGTATTTTTTGCGAATCGAACTTTATCCTCAATATATTGACCCAATCTGTTCTATGTAGTTCTACACAAATTCATAAAATATAATGCCTGGTCTTAGATTTCTATCCTTTCTAGAGGATATATTGTGAAAAGGACAGACTAATTTTAGAGCTGAAACTTTAGTTTAAATTAGTGTACAACAGATATTTGAAACTACGGTAACTTAATGATGCCGATATTATTGTACAATTTAAGTGCAAGTAGAACTGTCCTTGAGTAAAATGATTTTCGTGAGCATATCCCTATTATGATTATACTATGGGTATTTATTACTTTAAAACATGTACTTTGGCTTTTTTTTTGTGACGGATATCTAATTTAGAGATACATATAATGTTATTTTACCAGAATTGTTATTTTTATTCTTGTAAACTGTTTGTCTCTATACAAAATAATTTGAAAAGTAAGAGCGTATTTATATTTTTATCATGTAGTTTACAACTAACTTGGTGTTTTCTAAAACCGATAGGTATAGATTAATCTTAATTATATTGAATATATTGAATCTTACATTATAAATTTTTAAGAGATTAAAATTGTCAAATGTCAATTATTTCATTTGTAGTCTATGGTAGCTGTCCGCTTACCGTTGACGGTTGATTTTGTAATTTTGTATTGTACTACCAAAACATTGGATTAGATAATTTTAAAAATTAGTTATAGGTTTATATATACTTTCCGTATACTAGATACGTTAAATCTTTTTAATTATCAGTGCTATTATATGTGCTATGATGGTGGAGAATCTGATAACATCAACGCCGAGTAGTTTGTCAAGGCTTAGTATTGGCGGGAGCAGTGCTATTCGAAGGCGTAGTTTGATACCCCGAGTAGCTAATATCAGAAATGAGGTGTGTGCGATTGTTAAATAATATTGGATTATTTAATTCGGAATCTAATGCTTAAATTAGATACAAACTAACAGCCTTTTATATATCCATAACAATACTACTAACATTGAAACTCGTACGGATGCTTTCTACCTTACTGTGACTCTGTATAATGCGATGTTATAGTATCTAGCAAGGCCTATTTCAATGTTGTATGATGATAATTTTTAGAGGGCAATTGCAATCAGCAAACTGGTGATAGGACCATTTCTCTCCCATGTTCAGGTGTCGCCTTAAACCTTCGTTTGTTAAACGATGAAATATCTTTTATGGAGAAGTTTTTAAGTCATGTTTACTTATACTATTCTGATCATGTTGTTCCCATCCATCCAATGTGTATACAGAGAACTAAACTATCTAATGGAACCTAGTTTCATGAATAAATATATACACTTATAACTTTTAGGAGTGCAACGATGATGATGCAGAACGGTCATCGCTATTGGCCTGTGAACGTGCAGTTGCGAGTTCCACACCGCTCAGTAACTCACCACGCAGGGGGAGAGACTCTATGTCAACTTCCCCGCAGAAAGAGCACTACCAAGGCTGCTTGAAGCTTTATGCTGAAAATGTAAGTTTTAAATAATTTCCATACTAATGGGTGGAATGGCTTTGCATTTAATGTATATGCCCACTTTCACTAAAGTATCTCTAAAGTACACATAAATATAGTAGTATTCTGCATTGCTTTCAGACTAAAAGACCAATTTTTTTTTCTCTTTACTTATCTCACCAGATGGTAAGTGATGATGCAGTCTAGGATGGTAGCGGGCTAACTTGTTAGGAGTATGGCAAACGGTTTCTACGTGACATTGTGCCGGCTATGCTAAATTGTTTTGCGAAACGTCATTGTTGGTGGGGTGGTAACTAGCCACAGCACCACAGCATCCCACAAGACAAAATGACTTTATTGACATTGGTTATATAATATGAAACCCTGATATATTACTGAAATTAGCTTGGATAGCCGGATAAACTTTGTAAGCATTCTCCTAATCTTTGTCAATTTAAATTGAAGCTGAGATAACATTTTTAACCTTTCCAGAAAATCACCAAAGACAATGCATGGAATCTCCAGCTCATAGATTTTATGACATCTATGTTGCGGAGGCATGACGCACGTATGGAGAACTTCCAGACAGCATCAACAGTGTTGGATGCGACTGCACGCATATATTCCTTCAGAGTTGATGCTGTGCACTGGGATGTCCTGAAAATGGCTGGTGGACTAAGCAAAGCAGCACAGGTAATTATTTTCATTAATGACTTTCAATGTTTACTGTTTGACGACCTCCGCAGAGCAGGGCGGGCGCTGTCGCTTTATAAAGTTGAAGGTCCTGGGTTCGATTCCCGGCTCGAGTCTGGTCTGGTTGGAGGCCTCGGTCGTGGCTAGTTACCAAGCAATTTTGCGTTCCGCCACAATGTCGCGTAGAAACCAACTAGGAGTATGGGTTTACCTGCTACCATCTTAGACTGCATCATCACTTACCATCAGGTGAGATTGCCGTCAAGGGCTAACTTGTAGAGGGAAAAAATTTTAGAACTTTTATACAACACAGTTCTATTTTTTTCCTATTAAAGAGAAAGAGAATTTGTCATGTACTCTTATTCTATAATTTGTATTTTTTGAAATCATAAAAGACTATATATATATATATATATATATAAGAAAAAATTCATGAATAAAAATATGTCTTTTAGACAAAAAGAGGTAAAAAAGATGATGAGAATGAACAAGACGACACGCCTGTGGAAGGTACGGAGGCTGCAGCTCCCAAGAAAAAGAAGAAAAGAACTAAAGGAGCAATAGCCTCAAATCCAGAAGTGTTCAATGGAGATTTCGATGCTAATGACTGCGTAGGTAAGTTTAAGGGAACCTTTTTCTTTGTTGAGATGGGAAAGTTTGCCATTAATCTCTTTCTTTACTATCTTTTACAGCTTAATTTAACCAAGTCTAAAATATAAGAAAGACTAGCCACAAGCCTAATTTTATTTATAGAGTATTGAGAATTTGAGGTTTTATCACGAAATTTAGTTCTCGATACTGTTGAAATATGCTTATTTTTTTTTAAAGCGGTGATAGCCTAGTGTTTAGGACGTCAGCCTCCTAATCCGAGGTCGGCGGTTCGAATCCGGGTACGCACCTCTAACTTTTCGGAGTTATGTGCGTTTTTAAACAATTAAAATATCACTTGCTTCAACGGTGAAGGAAAAGATCGTGAGGAAACCTGCACGCCTGAGAGTTCTCCATAATGTTCTCAAAGGCGTGTGAAGTCTGCCAATCCGCACATGGCCAGCGTGATGGACTATGGCCAAACCCTTCTCATATTGAGAGGAGACCCGTGCTCTGTACTGAGCCGGTAATGGGTTGATCATGATGATGATGACTGTTGAAATTTCTTATAGCTAAATGTCTATGAAGCTTAAAATCTCTGTAGACTCGTAACTTTTCAGTTCTATTAAAGTATTAGTTTTCAGAACTTGTTACCCTATAATGACTAGTCATCTCTCGTTAGAAATGTCATTAAAATATGGACTATAATGGAATGGATCAAAACTGCAATGCTTCCAACCGCCTTTATGGCTGACACAGGTCCTAAATTTCTTTGCAATATAATTGGCAAAGTCTTAGATCTGAGAGATGCAGGTTCACATCTCTTGATCATTATTATTTCAATTAAAACCGAAATTAAAGAGTGATTCAAATATTTTTACAGATCCGTTCTTCGAAAGGGTAGCAGCAACAGCAGGTGATATAACATCTTCTAACAGAGCCTTCAACGCGACTTTGCCAATACACGACAAAACACTAGCATTGATTTTAAGGTAATTTTTATATGCTTGATGAATAAATTCAAATTCATATAATCTTTATTCAAATAGTCCTTTGCAAGGCACTTTTGACGCGTCAATAATTTACATAGTAGTGATAACTACATTCGTAAACTTAAAACTAAAGCTATGAGAGTTCCAAACGCGCCTCGTTCTAAGAAGAAGCCCACAATAAACTTAGCCAGGTTTTTTTTGTTATCACCATCTCACATAATCAATAATAAATTATAGTACCTATGGAGATAATTCACACCCAAGCTTTTTTATCGTTTATATCATCCTTAATATTGTAATATGATTTTTCTGTAAGCTTTCCTTTTATAAAAACTTTGAACACATTGATATACATCTCCAAGATATCAATAGGTAATTTATTATAAAATAAAATACAATTTCCTTTGAATAATCGCACAGTGAACTTATTTACCGATTTCTTAATTACCGGACATATTCTGATTATGCAAATTTTGATTAACTCCATCCTGGCTACGTACTACTTTAAGTAATATAACTGCATATATTTTTGTGATATAAAGCAATAATTCCTTTTGTGGATGAGATTTTATAATTAATTCATATATTTCGATCTCGATCAGTAATAAATTAGATATTATATAATTAATATCTACTGATCGAGGTCTGTAATACATTTTTCTATTTCTTATTGCAGGACAGATGATCAATTCCTAGAGCCTATCAAAGAAAATATCCCAGAGGATTTATCGTTGAACGAACATATAACCATAGTCAGCAAGTTGCTACCAGCGTTCGATATCGGTGATCAGATTTGTGAGCCATTCACTGGTTTTTCTATAAACAACTGGGACCCTGAGACTGAAGATACGTGAGTTTGCATTTGACATATCGCACATTGAAAATAATAGTGTCACTATCCAAAATTCTACATTAAAAAAAAAAACGTATTTTACACTTAATGTCCTTCATAAACAGACTATTACATTAATAACAATTCATTCCGATTTTCACATAGAATTAGCCTTCAAAATCTTATAAATCTTGAAATGCTTCTACTGAAAAACATGGAATTTTGGATAGTGACACTATTATTTTCAATGTACAATATACTGAATAGATACTGACTGTTCACATACTTTCTTAGTCTTACTTTTTCATGCTCTCTTATTTTTTTTTTTATTCCACAACAATTTAATAGCCCTTGACGATAATCCCATTTGGTGATAAGTTATATATTTTGTAGTGTAAGATGGTAACGGTACATACACCCAAAATTGCGAAATCGAATCGAAATCGCGCTTTAGATCTCGCAATTTTATAGTTGAGTTCGACGTCTCGTTCTCGAGATATATACCCCTATACGATTTCTACATGACATCGTACCGAATAGTAGTAAATCACTTGACGGCTCGTTTTTCTTGGTAGTTTAACTATCGCAGCCCTGAAGATAGTCTAGTATAAAAGTATACTTATTTTTTTTTTCTCAAATTCAAAATAATCTTTATTCAAATAGTCCTTAAAAAGGCACTTTTGACGCGTCAATAATTTACATATTAGTTATTTCATGGTGATAACTATATTCGTAAACTTAAAACTAAAGCTATGAATGAGGGTTCCAAACGCGCCCCGGTCTAAGAAGAAGCCCACAACAAACTTACTAATTGTATTTGTAAAGTAAATAACAAATGTGGATTTAAGTTGTCCGAATAAATAATGTAATAAGATTATGTATTGTGATGGTACGCACCAAATTTACCGTTTTTTTTTTTCGCAAAAAGTGGGAGGTGGGAGTGCTTTTGATTCCTGGCTCGATTCTGGTCAGGTGGATTTCGCGGCCCAACTGGCATTGACCGCCAAGCAATTTAGCGTTCCCATATGATGCCGAGTAGAAAACGGTTAAGAGGATCCCATGAACATTTGCAGCGTTGATTTAACATGAGGTTACCCGTCTGCTCTTTTAATAGTAATATTTAAAAAAAAAAACTGTTTGGTCCTTCCAGCGAACGCGTAACAAACTGGGTAGAAGAGAATAACAGACTGAACCTGTCGCAGCAGGCGCTCGCCTTCGACGCTAACGCCGACGTGGAACCCATCCCACAGGATGAGGCGCACAATGATTTATATGGTAAGATTTAACTGTCATGTCGGCGTGAGACTAAATTCAGCCTAAAGCTTCGCTCGTTAACTTTTTAATCTTCCCACGAGAACTTTTGAGAGATCGGTATAGAAAATACATGTTCGTTTCCATAGCATAGGTGAGGTGCATACCAAATTTCAAAGCTGCCTGCCCGCGGCTTAGCTCGTAAACAATTTTCAATCTTCCATCTGGAATTACTTGATGAAACGGTATAAAAAGTAGCTTATTTTCTTTTATATGACAAAACTTTTGTATGCCAAATTTCATCCAAATCCGTTCAGCCGTTTTTGCGTGATTGAGTAACAAACATCAACACTCTCACATTTATTATATATATATATAGGATTACATGTACTCTATAATAAAATTAAAAAAGAAAAAACTCCAACCTTACTTAAGTAACCTTATAGCTAAGTAACCTTAGTCGATCAAATGAGTAATAATATATATATATTTTTTTTTTGACGTTGCATGCAAAACTCATGTCCAGTACAGCTAGTAGGAAATAAAAGTGATAGAATATATATGATGTGACTTCCGTGCTCTCCAGTCGCACTTTTCATCGCAGAAGCAAAGATTATCCTCACCACCTGGATGCCTGGTCCTCTTCCACCGCCAGCTATTCCAGGTCATTTCTGCCACGCACCTGCAAGTTGTGGAACCAGCTTCCATCTTCTGTGTTCCCTAATGGTATAATATGGGGTCTTCTAAGGGCGGATTAACAAATTGCTCAAGGGCCAGCAACGCATTGGCGGTTCCTCTGGTGCTGCAAATGTTCATGGGCGGCGGTAATCACTTACCATCAGGTGACCCGCCTGCTCGTTTGCTCGCTATGTATATAAAAAAAAAGACATCCCAGAAATTTTATTTGGTAATTTGTTATAAAATTGTATCAAATTACCTTTGAATGAATTTTTTACAGACGACGAACCGTTGGGCGGCATCGAGAGCGAGGAGGAGGCCGACGTGGCCTTGGCGGCGTGCGTGGCTCGGCTGCCGGCGACTCAGCTCGCGCGGCTGACCGACATGCGGCCGAGTGCGCCGGGCCACTCCCGGCTGGAGTACAGCTACTGCGCCGCCATAGTCACCGCCTGGGCCGGACCTTCGCACTGGCGGCTGAAGAACAACCGAGGTACTTTAAACCCACGCAACACATAATACCACCGTATATGACGACCTCCTTGGTGCAGTGCGTGCGCTGTCGCATTATATAAGTTGGAGGTCCTGGGTTCGATTCCCGCCTCGCCTCTGCTCGGGTGGGAGGCTTCGGCCGTGGCTAGTTACCACCCCACCAACAAAGACGTGTCGCCAAGCGATTTAGCGTTCCGGCATGATATCGCGTAGAAACCAATTAAGAGTGTGGATTTACAATACCCCTGAAAGGTGAGCCCGCTACCGTCTTAAACTGCATCATCACTTACCATCAAGTGAGGTTGCCGTCAAGGGCTAACTTGTGGTGTGCAAAAAAAAAACTTTAGATGTGTCTTTAGTAAGTTTTCTTATTCTACCGGTCTTGTGCTTGAGAGTACACAAATTTCTTGACTATGCTAAATTATATTTATCTCTTGTACTCATAAAAATAAACACTTAAACATTCCGGGTTGAATAACTGTTTTCGAACATCTGACATATTTTATAATTCGGAGGTACTCTGAAAAAAATTGTTGCCAATTGCTATTATGATTATTATTTACATTATACTTTAGCTCTCAAGCCCGTGTGCAAATTGAATACATATAAAAGCCAAAGGACATATAATATACTTAAATGATTATTATTAGTGTACTAGCTGTTGCCCGCGACTTCGTCTGCGTAGAATTGCTGATTTCCCGTGATTGCTCTGCTTCAGAAAATAAGCTACAGGCAAATGTCAAATTACCGATTTTCGTGTTTGTTCGATTATGAAAAAACATAGGACTTTCATACAAACTTCAAAGCCCTATTTTACCCCCTTCGGGGTAGATTTGGATGAAAAAAAATTCTAACCTTATACTTAAGCCCTAAAAGAAACCTATTTTCAAAATTTCACGCTTGTAGACTTCATAATAAAAAAATAAGCAAAAACTATCATCCCCTATTTTACCACCCTTAACAGGTAATATTTAAAAAAAAATTGATGCACATGTTTTTTATTTATTATTATTAATCTTAATGCAAATTTTTGTGTCTAACTCTAAAAACAAAAAAATTTCATACAAACTTCCAACCCCTATCTTACCCCCTTAGGGGTGGAATTTCCGAATATCCTTTCTTAGCTGACATCTCTTAACTACCAACTACCTACTTGCTAAATTATAGCTTTATACGTGCAACAGTTTTTGAGATCTCGTGTTTAATCAGTATGTATGTAAGTCAGTATGCAAGTATGTAAGTGACCTTTCGCTTTTATATATATAGATTCATTCAACTTCCAGCTTCTAAGATGCCGGAACGGACACAATCGACAGCTACAGGTCGTCTAACGGTAGAAGGCAAGAAGCCGGCCAGAACGAAAAGGCAGTTGGACTTTATGGGCGCAGGCCTTGCCTTCGACGCACGCTCTAACAACGTACCGGATTACGAGCCCGCCCAGCCCGCCAAAATCATGATTAGCAGGAAGACCCTCGCTACTGGACACACTTGGAACGAGGCCAACTACAAAACCCCCATAGACAGGTGATATTTGAAGTCTCAGCGAGAGCCCGGTTACGCTGTTGCAACCAATAGGGTTAGCACAGCTAATAGTCAGTCCGAAAGAGTCCCGGCTAAGTTTGTTGTGGGCTTCTTCTTAGACCGGGGCGCGTTTGGAACCCTCATAGCTTTAGTTTTAAGTTTACGAATATAGTTATCACCATGAAATAACTACTGTGTAAATTATTGACGCGTCAAAAGTGCCTTTTTAAGGACTATTTGAATAAAGATTATTTTGAATTGAATAGAATTGAAAAAAAAAGTTTAGGCTGTTCTTTAATTATTACAGGTATTAAACTCATTCATTAGGTTCTGAGACTATGCTTATATCACAATTTACAAGCTTGTTGGATCAGAGTACTTTTCATGTTGTATTGCAGTATTAATGATAAAAATAAAACATTCTCCAACTAATCTTTCCATGGGTAAATATTTTTTGAGAAGTTGTCAAAATTACGCGGTGACAACCATGATCCTCAGCTGTCTTACTAAGCTATAAACCAAAGTAAATTGGCATGACTAAAAATTGTAATGTCCTTTTCACAGTGTGGAAAAGAATAAAGATGATGAGATATGTATAGAAAAGTGTTGTAATATATTACATCCTTTTTTTTTTCTTTCGTTTTATGGCTTTACACAGATTAGCCAATGTCAAGTTTATTTTTTATTAGTTCTCTCTTTTTATGGCTTTGCACAGATTAGCCAATGTCAAGTTTATAGCAATGTAGAAGTTAGGGAGAAATGGCGGCAAACTTCGCACTCCGCGGACGCGGCTCCCTCAAATCTTTCCCAAATCAATACCTGTTAACCATTCAGAAAACTAATCACTACACAAACGACACCAAAACTGTCCACGACACAACCAACACCAGTCCTTTCCAAAATTAGCCAACAAACATTAATTCAAGAAAAGCGTGAAAAACCCGCGCCCGCTATATACGAAGTCTCCCGCCTCTCTCCATTATTTATTAGATTCTATTAGATCCTTAAACCTACAGTATAACATTTTGATCTGATGTATTTCTTACCTGTAACTAGTTGTAAGCTGATTTTGCTTAATATATTTGCATGCGGCATAAGCTGTAATAGCCTAGTGGTTACCGCCTCCTAATATTGACTAGGAGGCGGAATTTCTAACATCAAGCCCCGACCACTGGGTCGGGAGATCGATCCAGGATCGACCTCTTAAATTTTCGGAGTTATGAGCGTTTTTAAGCAAATAAAATATCACTTACTTTAACATTTTTGCTTTATTTAATTTATGTTCTAGCTCCTTAGATTAAGATTATACTTTGTTCATTTAAACAAACTTATTGAATGTTACATCGTTACAGGGGCCTCGACGAGTCGCACTTCAGGAAGCTGTTCCTCCGCCGCAACGTGGTGATGAGCCGCGAGCGCGACGACCAGCCCAGCAAGAACACCGAACCGCTCACTGTGGAGGAGACCAAGGAGTACGACTACAACAACGAGAACGACGCTTCGTATTGCCCTGCCCACGTGTCGGTCTGTATATCACTAGATCTAGTCGCATTAAATGATAAAGACAAACATTTGTTCTAGAACTTTTTCTTGGAATCAATAATTTTGGACCTTTTTTTTCAATCGCAAAGAATCGTTGGGTGAAAACAGCAGTGTGTTCATGCGATCGCAATGCTTCCCAAGGAAGTTTGATAACTGGTCACCATTTGGCTAGCAACAAAGCAGGTTAACCAATTTAAAGGTTAGGCTAATGGAAAGATTCTAAATTTTTTTGTTTGTTGCGGCACATATTTAACGATTTCAAAACTTGGCGGCACACAAAGAAAAATATAAAAATTATTTAATTACTACAACACACTGCATAAATAGTTTATGACAAAAATTTTAAATGAACGAAATAAACTAATATATACTACAATAATAACCAAATGATTATTAAGGGATTAATTATTAATTTTTATATATTTGCAAAATTTGGCGGCACACTTTTGAAATTAGGCGGCACACTAAAGTGCCGCGGCCCAGTGGTTGAGAATCACTGGGCTAACCAATGCTCTTACTTTTAGGACGCTGATGAATGGTGTAACGAGGAAGGGTTGGCGGCAGGCGACTTACATGACCAAGCAAAATCGGCTGAGCTGGAAGATATCGGAGATATGTTGGAACCTCCCACGAAGGTACATTTTCATATACCCGCGTTCACCAAGTCACGAAGTAGTGTTTATTTAGCATAACTTGTACCGCATAGTTTTATAATCCTCCCGTACAAGAATTTTAATTGTCATTACCTAAACTATACTTCCAATTAACATGCAGAAAAAAACAGTTAATGGTCTTTGCCTTTTTATAAGGGTAATATGGTATGTTAACCGGTAATTCTTTGACGGAAGGTCAATCAAATTGAAGGAAGGGCAATTCATCTTATTCTATTTTTCAATACTTGGACTATAGCTTTTTTATATATTTTTTACAGGTTGCTAAAATCTTTATACCTTACGCGATGCGTGCGAAAAAGGTGGACATGAAACTATTGAAACATTGTTCTTGGAGAATGCTGACAGAGAAAACTGCAGAAGGGCAGAAGGAAGATGTTGCACCAACCACATTTTTCTCTCTATACTCTCGATTGCCGGAAAAACTATCGACAAATATGAAGGAATCTCTCAGTGTACCACTTGCTTTATTATCTGTGCTCCACCTGGCCAATGAAAAAGGACTTATTCTAGAAAAAAGAGACGACCTCAAGGATTTCGATATTGTAGGTCTAATAAAAGAGAAGTAAACCTAATAATTTTTTTTAATTCATTTTTAATTTTACTTATATTTATGTTTTGTATGCATGTAAAACTCAACTTCAGTTGCCATATAACTATATTCTGTTATAAAAGTGCTGGACATACTCTCTCATCTTGTAAATATTTGCCAGTTCGTATTTTATATTTCATAGATAATGAAATTAATGTCCGTAATTTATAACTCACTTATTGTCATCATCCTTCAGGAAAATTTTCTTGATGTAGGTATGGATACTGTACAGATATTTTTAGGCATTTAATTTTGTTACACCTTATTATATGTAACGAGAAATGAATAAATATTATTAAGAGAAAGGCTGTTTGATTTTAAATTAAAATACATTACCTGTACATGTACACAAAGCTTTATTTTTATTTAATCAAATAAACATTTTAGCAGATCACTTGCACGTGATATTTCTTTTTAAATACTTAAATATTATTTAACAAAAAACACAAAAGGTAAAAATGCCATTTTCACTGAGTAAAAGTTAGACAAATTTCTTAATTCTAATAATAAGAACATAATATTGAAAAAAGTTAGTACAAATATATGTACTTAAAAGAAATAAGAAAATGAGTATTTGATAACTATAGTCAAATTGGTGTAATTACTTATACATTTTTATAATGATATATCCACCTTTTTAAACTATGAAACTGAATTTTTGTAACATATTTATCATAAAATAAAATATAAGTTTAACAAATGAAATAATTATTACTTTGGTTACTGACTTTAAATATGAAAAATACCTACTACTTACAAGTTACAATGTAGAACAAAGATTACGAAGGTAATCAAATTACCGGTGTTGCTACTGGTAGATAGTATCACAGGCAATAAACAGGGTTTCGTAAACTTAGAAACATTGTTTTGACTAATATTGAGAAAAAAACAAAATTTGAAGTCTGAATGCTTATTAACTGGAAATTATTTAATAGATAGTAATGTTTTTTTTTCTGTTATAAATTATATTTAAAATATAATAGACTTCGGCCACGATTCTTTATGACCATGTAATCTTTACTTGTTAATAAGAGATATCTAAGGTATAGGTAAAGTATATACGTCATGATTTGGAGGTTCCCATATTATACTTCGGTTTGTAAGGTGCCCTGTATTTATTACACACTAATTATTGCAGGAGTATATTTTCAACTAGTGCCGATAGTTTTTTTCGAATCTTTAATGTCAATATAATTTAATGGTACAATTAGAACTGAAAAGTGATTGTATTACTTTTCTATATCTAATATATTATTATTATTTGTAAGTACCAAGTAACAGTAATAATTATTAAATACACTCAATATAAAATCAACTTAATTGCTCTCTTCGACAAATATATTTTTTATCGCATATCGCAGTATACATTCTTAACACAACCGAGTAACAATGTGTAAAAAATTTAAACAAATCAAAACATAAAAAATAAATTATAAGGCTGCATGTTGTCTTCTAATATCGCCTGAATTACAAATTTGTGCTCAATTTGCATTGGCTCTGCAAATGAGCTTTTAATGAGTTGTTCAAGCAACTTGCTATATATTTGGCTTTTATAAAGACTCAATATGCAATCGATTTTCAAGTTAGTTATTACAAAATCTTTACAACCATTCAATTACTATACCAAAAGGTTGGATGAACCTGCTTAACACTAAATACAATTATTATTACACCTTAAATCCAGTCAGGGTCAATATACCGAACAACTTTTTATTAGTACCCTATGCGTCATTTATCTTTAGTTAAAGTTATAAAATAGTTTAACGATAGCTAACACAAGAAAATTTATCACAAGTAAAAAAATAAACGTTATTAACGTTAGCGCAGACTGGCAGATTTTTTTACTTCTATTATATAGATTAAAATTGAATTGTAATCAAAATAGTTTACAATGCCAATCTACCCGTCCATCATGATATCCGATGCTAACTCATCGCAATTAAAATGTCCATAGGTAAAAGTGTTAATGGTCTTTATTTACATTTATTCTAAAACTATTGGCTTACTTTCGTCAAGTGCTTCTGCAGTTTTGAGTGGCGTGACTTTAGATTTCTCCCCATCGCTTTCACTGACGTAGTCTGTATCTGTATTCAATGATTCGCTTAGGAGTTCATTTCCACTTTTAGATGAGTCATTCAAACTGTTACTACCTTCAGTAGAAACTTCTTGTTCAGGAGTAGAGGATGTTTTATCGTTAAGTGTTATATCTTCATGTGCCTTAGCGTTCGTAGCAACGGTTTTAATTTCAGGTAATTCTTTCTCTGGTGTAGATGTTTTACTCTCCTCGAGGGGTGTTAAGGGTGTTTTGATCTCAGAAACATCTTTTTCGGGTAAGGATATTTTACTATCTTCATGTGTCTTTTCTGTTTCTCCTGGCGCACCATCATTTATTAAGGTCCGTTTTTCTTCAAATGATTTTTCTGTAACTGATGAATTCAAGTCATTTTCTTCCTCAATGATGCTTTCTGCATCATGGAAGTCATCAACATTTTCTTCATTTGGCTGTTTTTCGGTAACTTTCTTATTCTTTTCTACTGTGAGATCCTTGACTTGTTCTTTCTGTTCAACTACGATTTTCTCGACTGATTCATTTTGGTCAACAATACTATCTTGAACTAAATCTTTCTTTTCAAAGTCACGGACTTTTATTTGGTCTTTCCTTTCATCTATGCTGTCTTCAATTTGTTCATTTTGATTATCTAAATAGTCAATTTCTGTACTCGGTACCGGAGAATCTGATTTTAATATACAACTTATATCTGTTCCATTTAGTAACAACCTAACAAGTGTAGGTTCTTTCAAGCTATCCAAAAATTCTATTTGGAATGTGACAAGTTCCGCTTCTAAATCTTCTAATCTGGCTTTCGCTGATTCATTTGAAGCGTCACCCACGAATCCTGATAGACGACAACACTTTGCTAGTGGTTCTATTACCGCTATATCTTCTGACAACTGTCTAAATTCATTGCACTTAGCTTTATTACCAAAGTCTATAAATTGAACGTGATATCCAACATCGCAAAATTCTAATATTTTACATCTATACCATTTTTCATCTTCGCTCCAAAAAGCGGCACAAATTGAACCCACCTTAAGATCCTCAATCACCTCCAATTCATCAGCGTTATTTAATCTTTCCGTAACCTTATCGAGATGCGCTAAAGAATCGTCAAGACGCACGTAAAACTCTTCTAAAGAATTGACGAGGCATATTTTTCCATTACTGTGTAGATCTTGACCGACAGGAGTAGGCCTCTCGGAGGCCGGGTGTTCCTCGCAAAGTGCGGCCAACTCGTCTGAAACGGATTTCCCTTCAAGGAAGAGGTCGACTATTGATATATCTCCAGCCGCTATAAACTGGACGTTAAATATCGTAGCTCCTTCAGCAGCCAATTCATTGAATTTAACTTCGGATTTTCGAGACCAAACCTTCACTTGGGGAGGTTTTTGCAGGGCACATTTTCTTGAAAGGGCTGGTTTAGATTGAAGTTCTTCTGGAAGGCTACGCAACTCGTTTACAATCGAAGCATTACCATAATCCATGAAAAGGACTTCTGTGCCTTCGGACCCGTCGACGATCACTTGTGCGCGATACCAAGCACCGTCTTCGGGATACTTGGCAGCACATAAGACGCCCTCTTCCTTCGCTTTAAGTTCAGGGAAGTTTTCGGCGTCAATCATAGCAGTCTCCATCGATTGCAACTCAGGAGCTGCACTTTCGAGTTGAATCCAAAATTCAGAGGGAGAGTTGACGTGACTTGCGAAACAGGATGGATAGTTTCCACACTCACTTTCTTCAGACCTTGTCGCGTGTCCTTCAGAAACCAACTTGTCCGTTAAGTTCTGCCCATTTACAAAAATGTCGACATAAGTCGTCACATCTTTGAGGACAACTAGCGCGTCCACAGGTGCTGACAAATCGCCTACGAGTTCCGTGAAATAGTCGGAGGCCGGCTCCGACCATTGCCCCGTACCCGTCGGTATTGCATTCACGCTGCTCTTGACCGCATACCTCTCGATTTCCTTCAAATGGTCTGGAATGGCTTTTATTAATCCGGGCTGATTGTCCAAAACGTCTGTATTGCCGTAATCTACAAAACGTATTGTTATAATGTCGGAATCGGAATCGAGTATCTCTGCGCGGTACCATTGGTCATCCACTGAATATTTAGCGACGCACAAAGTACCCATCTCGCGCGTTTCAATATCCGCGTAGCTCTCTGCTTTCGTTTGCAGTTCAGCCTGAATTTCATCGATTTTGTCCACTTTATCAAGCATTTGGAGCCAGAACTGACCGGGACTATCGATGTGGCTTATGTATACTTGAGAGCAGCCTGCCGGCAGTGAAATAGGTTCCTCGACTGGAATTTGTTGCTCCTCGGGTTTATGTTCTTCGAGAACTTCTTCGGAAATGACTTGCGGTGCTGCTAATTTCTCGTTCACTAGTTTGACGGATAGATCAACACCATCTAAATGGAGGTTGGTCAGCCATCCATCAGAACCGAAAGCGAGGGTCACTTGAACTTCCTTCTCTATCGTCCATTCAGACAGTTTCGCGACTGCATCTTCTTGTAAAGCCATAAGACCCAAACTGGCTACCAGAGCCAAACAGCATGGTTCGAAGAACTGGGGATCGAGTTTTTTGATCGCACCTTTGGATATTGTTTCTGAGTTACCATAATCTGCGAACTGTACTTTAACTTCTTCGTCAGTGGAGCTGATGATTGTTGCTCTGTACCAGTTTCCGTCTGCAGACTTAGCTGCACATAGCGTCTCGCCTTCGTACCCGCTGACAGGCTCTGGTGTTCCTATAAAAGTAAAAACAATTAATTACCAATTATTTTTATGAAACTCTCTCTCTTTATGATTCTAAAGTTCAAGGATAAAACGTAAAGTGCGCAAACGAGACTGCCTTTTTAAGTCATAAGCATTTTCGTAGGCTTCCAAATAAAAAAAAAAACAATGGCAGCATAAACTCAGCGTGGCAATTCTACAGCTATATATATGGAATAAATTTAAACTCTAGCACCAAACAAGTGATAAATGCATTACGATAATTGAGTATCGTTTTACATGTAGGATTTAAGAGGAGGATAATAGGATTTAATCCTTGTTTAAAAAGGCCGGATATTGCATTATGGTTTAGTTTCGAATTATAATAGGCCCTAGTCATACGTTTTCGCCTTATTGTAACAAAATAGTACGTAGATAATACTATGACACTTTAACATTGAATATGATATCAAGAATTGCTAGAGTAAGCCCGCAAATATGTAAAAGTATGTTTTCTGCAGGCACGGTATTACTTTACAAGTGTAGGGATAAATCCAGAGCGACTGAGGGATTTTAGACTAACTCCCGAACGTGGCATGGGTGTTGCTTCTTAAATCCTCAGCGTAGCAAAGGGTTTAGCGGCGCCTAAGATGAAGGCAGCCTTGAATAATCTACTTTAAACATTCCCACCACCTCCGAGATCATTTTTGGAGATAATTTTCAATAATCAAATCACTACTATGTAAATTATTGACGCCTCAAAAGTTGTCCGTTTAAATTGTTTTGATTATTTGAATTTGAATTTTATCCTACAACCTTGCTATGTTTAATGAAATACTTTACCTTTAAAAAATAGACTTTATAATTGCAGTGGTGTGAAATGTTTCTTTTTTTTTTATGAAATGTGTCAAGCATGCTGTGTTTATTATGTTAAATTTACATAGCTCACCTTCTTCATAGAAATGGTACAACTGCTCCAGAAGTTTAGCTATCCTGTCACCATCTGCTGCCTTCTGTAGATAAAACTCGTTGAGGTTTTCTATGTGCGACACATAAGCGTTACCGAAGTTATAGTTGAAAACTGCTCGCGTGCAAAACTGAACGACCTCATCATAGGCTCCCTCATCCGGCTCGAATATTGCAATCTTTTGACCGGTCAACGAGTCGTAGAGTGTGGACACCAATCTTAAATATAAATACAGATATTTAAATAATATACTCCATTCATTTACGACCTCCGTGGCGCAGTGCGTGTGCTGTCGCATTATAAAAGCTGGAGGTCTTGGGCGTGGCTAGTTACCAACCTACCGACAAAGACGTATCACCAAGCGATTTAGCGCTCCGGCACGATGTCGCGTAGAAACCAATTAGGAATGTGGGTTTACACACACTTTTAACATCTTAGACTGCATCATCACTTAGTATCAGGTGAGATTGCCGTCAAGGACTAACTTGTAGTGTATAAATAAATATCATCATCATCGTGATCAACCCATTTTCGGCTGCTTTTAAAGGAGCATCATACTATTTGCTTCGACAATACTCAGCGTCAGTGTGTATAGTGCCTATCATCATCATGATCAACCCATTGCCTGCTCACTACAGAGCACGGGTCTCCTTTCAATATGAGAAGGGTTTGGCCATAGTCCACCACGCTGGCCATTTGCGGATTGGCAGACTACTTTGACTACGCCTTTGAGAACATTGTGGAGAATTCTCAGGCATGCAGGTTGCCTCACGATGTTTTCCTTCACCGTTGAAGCAAGTGATATTTTAATTGTTTAAAAACTATATATATATATATTTTTATACACTACAAGTTAGCCCTTTACGGCTATCTCACATGGTGGTAAGAGATGATGCTGTCTAGGATGGTAGGGGGCTAACCTGTTAGGAATATGGTAAGCCCACGCTCCTAATTGGCTTCTACGCGACATCGTGCCAGAACGCTAAATCGATTGGCGACATGTCTTTGTCGGTAGGGTGGTAACTAGCCACGGCCGAAGCCTCCCACCAGACATAATATACAGATGTACATAAATATTAATGATTAATGATTTCTGATACAAAATCAGCATTCACCTATCCTGACACTGAATCTAAAATAATAACTTTTATAATATTGGTAACTTACATTATTTCATCCACATCGTTTACGTATATAATGAACTTGTTTCCGGTCAATTTGCTTTTCATTTCATCAAGGGATATCAACGTTTTCGAATCTCCGGTGTAATTGTTCAGGCGGCATTGCAACGACTGGTAGTAGTATACGCTCAACTCGGTAGGAAGTATCATAAGCTGAAATATGTTGTCTTATTATATATATAAATAGGTAAACTGGTAAACATTGGTTTTATTGTTTATTTGAACACCATGTATATTTTAATACTTTGAAGATAGATAAATTATTTATACCTATTTTTCTTAATTTTTAGTTTAATGAGTTTAATAAGTATTGCCGATTGTTAAAGTAATAATTAAGGACACCTAATTAAAAATATTTTGCACGTCTGTAAAGGCAAAATACTTGCAAATGAGTTTTTTCAAAGCACTCAAGTATTTACAGATTATTCAAATTCAAATCAAAGAAACAATACTTAATCAACGGAATACTCAAGGATACAAACTATAATCCAAATATAATACTATTATTACTTACAGAATACTCAAAATATAAAACGAATTAATTAATGAGTTAATTTACCGTGACAAAATTTAGAATTATTAAAAAAAAACAGATGTCATCAATTATTACAAAAAAAAAAGAATTCTTAATCTCTGGCAATACCAGTGAAATTTTTTTTTTGTTAATTTGTTAATTATTCTTGAGGAAAGAAAGAGGAAAAACTGCACCCTTAAGAGCCGAGAAAAACTGTAAAAAGTTTGCATGAAAAACTTATAGGGCTATGTTTATGGCTTCGAAGGGCTGGTGTTTTTATAAATACTCACATTTTCTATGGAAGTTGTAACAACGTTTCCAAAATCTGGCAACACCGCTTGTACATTGGCCGGATCGGACACGTCGTTCAGTATGGCGCGATATATTTTGCCCTCGTGTTTCACAGTGCAATGAACTCCGTCAGTGAGACTTTCAGCACTTAGCGGGGTTAACTAAAAACATTTTAAAAAACGATTTACTACTATAAAAGATGCGAACTCTTTGTTAGTTTGTCTTTCAACACAAAAGCAACAGACTGGCGCGATATTTTCATTGAGACTGTTAAGTGGAATTGGTCTATCTATACGGATTTACGATACGGATTTCATAAAATCCTCTTCACACTGAAATGGTATAATTTAATTGGTTAAAGTTATAATATAGATGAAGAACCCATAACAATTTTTTTTTGTGTCGTTGTACTTCCTATCTGTGTCTTTCACACAAAATCAACTTAATGTATTTTGTACAATTAGGTGGTAAGTAGAATAGTAATTAGAGGATTCAGTCAATTTTTTATCTCGAAAAGTGATAGGATTTCCTTGAACTAGCAGTTAAAATCTTTTATCGTTGCTTCTCCATGACTTCTTTAAATCTTAACCTTTACACAGTTTCTTTCTTTAAGAAAGGTGGTTAAATTAGTTTAGTTTTGGCCATATTTCGTGAAGATCTGGTGAAAATTGGAGATATAGCTAAGAACTCTTAAGCAGACTTAAGAAAACTTCGAGTTAATAAATGCACACGTGCCACGAAAACGCACACTTGACAAAATATGTAGGTTATTGGATCACCTTATGCATACAAGTTAACTAAGAATCAGATTTCGTCTATTCGTGTTTAATTTTAACTGTGAACAATTTAAAAGTAATATTTTCTACCCAACTTAAATGCAAATAACATATCTTAAGAGTTATTTTCTGTCTGTCATTAAATAGTTATCGGAAGGTAAGATCTTAAAAGTCATTTCTAAAATTATGGTTTTAAAGTTTCTTAGAATAATAAAAAAAAACTGTAATCGAAATATAGTAACGAATATATATTATGTATAAAAAAGACGTTTATAGTGTAAAAAAATATGTATTGGCAACTATATTGTAAAGTCAGAAAACTACACCATTATGGACTTCGGGGGGTAACTCTAGATTTAATGACCTCGTATTTACGTGACAGAGTTCAACAAGTAGACGTAAACGGGAAACGGTCTAACGGGTCATTTGTGAAAATAGGGGTTCCTCAGGGATCAATATTAGGACCTTTTCTGTTCCTCATTTACATAAATGACCTTCCTTACCTTACTAAGGACAATAGCGGGATAGTATTGTTTGCTGATGATACATCACTCGTTTTTAAAATTAAAAGACGCGAAACAAATGTTGACGATGTAAACAACTCTCTCGCGAAAGTAGTACATTGGTTTGAGGCTAATAACTTAGCACTTAATGGGAAGAAAACAAAGTGTATTAAATTCACGTTGCCCAATGTTAAACAGGTGAAAACCAGTGTACTACTTAATAATGAGGAATTGGATCTGGTAAATACGGCTACATTCCTAGGCATAACGTTAGACGCTAAACTTCAATGGGGCCCACATATAAATAATTTATCGCACAGACTTAGCTCTGCTGCTTACGCGGTAAAAAAGATTCGTCATTTGACGGATATAGAGACTGCCAGACTTGTATATTTTAGCTACTTTCACAGCATTATGTCATATGGTATTTTATTATGGGGTAATGCTGCTGATATTGACACTATATTCGTTTTGCAGAAGAGGGCTGTTCGTGCGATATATAAATTAGGTCCCAGAGAGTCATTAAGAGATAAATTCAAAGATTATAAAATAATGACAGTGCATAGCCAATATATATATGAAAATTTAATGTATGTTCATAAAAATATTGATAAATTCAAGAAAAAAATGGACTGTAACGCACTGAACATCAGAAGTAAAAGTAAACTTGTAGTACCGTTTAGTAGGCTGCACAAAATTAGTAACTCATTCAAAGGAAATTGTATTTTATTCTATAATAAATTACCTATTGATATCTTGGAGATGTCTATCAATAAGTTCAAAGTTTTTATAAAACGAAAGCTTGTAGAAAAATCATATTACGATATTAAGGATTATATAAACGATAAAAAAGCTTGGGTGTGAATTGCTCTATCTACATAGGTAGTTTTTTTATTCATTATGTGAGATGGTGATAACGAAAAAAAGAAAAACCCCGGCTAAGTTTGTTGTGGGCTTCTTCTTAGACCGGGGCGCGTTTGGAACCCTCATAGCTTTAGTTTTAAGTTTACGAATATAGTTATCACCATGAAATAACTACTATGTAAATTATTGACGCGTCAAAAGTGCCTTTTTAAGGACTATTTGAATAAAGATTATTTTGAATTTGAATTTGAATTGTTTTTTTTTACTAGGGACTGATCCCTAGTAAAAAAATATCAGTAAAATCAAATATGTACGTACGTACCTTCGTAACATCGAAATTAGCAATAGCGCTTTCAACTAAATCAGCCTTTTCCAAGTCCAATTGTACAAAGAATTTCTCGTACGATTCAACATATGTCACGCGGCAAAGTATCTGCTGGCCGACAATAATCGTAAGATCGATCGCTTCATCTGTAAATGAATGTAAATCTAAAAATATTAGCTTCTAAGTAACAAATTAGCAAAACTTGTTGGTAATAGTAACTCATATATATTTACATATTATAAATAGTGCGCAAATCTAACACCATCCACTAATAAGGATTATGGAGATAAAAATTATGACATCCTAGAATTCTCCTTGAATACCAGTTGTGAAACTCGTGGTACGAGTATATTGTCAGTAGTCATCTGATCGTCAGGGTCATGAAGGATATGTTTAGTTCTCCTCTTTCGGAGAGAAGCGCTTAGGTCGGGGGAGTAAAAAGAAGCCGCAACTATGAGAGGGTTAGGGTGTCGGCTTGAATAAAAACGATAACTTAGCTGCCTTCCCTACTAAAAACCCTGAGCACGCAAGTTAAAGCTTACCTTTGAGTGTGACCGGAGATTGACTCTCGGCCATGACAGCCAGCTGTTTTTCTACCAGCATGTCGGCTGTGCTCACGCCATTATTCCAAAGCGAAACCTTGTATTGTTCATCTGCATAGTCTTGGAATATGCATTGGTAACGGGGCGCGTTAAAACAGAGGTCTATTTCAGGATCCGCCTTCCATTTTCCTTCCTTAGGTCCTACGCCAATCAATGAACAATGAACGGCCATTTTCGGAAGATCCATTAGTTCTTTTTCTATTTGCCATATATCACGTGCGTCCACCAATTGTTTATTACCATAGTCGACGTAACGAACAATGAATTTTGAGAAGGGCTGCACTGATACAACGGTAGCTCGATATAATACTCCATCCGCTGGGTACCGCGCCAGAACCGATCCTCCAACTGGCACGTCCCCAGTAAAAGGCTTTACACCCTTGTATAGTTCTGGAATTTTGTGCATCATTTCTATAAATTTCGACTGTAGCGACAGTATCTGTGTATGAAAGTTTTCTGGGGACACGATCCAGGTTATGGACACTTCCTGTTGGGATCCTATTTCTATTGAGGGTTCTGCGAAAGGAGTTTCAAAGGGTACTGGATTGGACAGTTCCCTGTGTTGGACTTGGGTGAATTGGCTTCGGCTCTTGTATGGTGGTGGCCGACCAAAATTGTCGCCGCCGCTTTGATGTCGGTGACTTCTTTCGGATCTTTTGTCGGTGTCGGAATTTTGCGATCTGTCAAGTCTCTCTACGCGGTCTCTGGGCGTAAAGTTACTTCTACCTCCACGCTCGCTTCTGTCATTTCTATCTCCTCTTTCACCTCTATTGTCTCGAAAATCACGTCTTTGATTCCAACCTTCCTTTTTATCACCCCAATTGTCACGTCTTTCACCCCGATTGTCCTGTCTAAAGGGCCTGTCTTGTCTGTCTCGGTCTTGCCTAAAGTTTCTTCCTCTGTCATTGTTTTGATGGTCCTCATCTTGATGGCCGAACTTGTTATCCCTGAAAAAAGAAGTCCCTAAATAAAACCAAAGTAGCAATTATGAAATATTCATAGCTAAATGTACATACGTGTTAACAAAAAATAATATGGGTAAAACGTACTACCGTCTATTTGTTATTTAAATACTTGTGTTTAAGGACGTTTGTGATTGCAATATTTAAAAAAATCGAATCATTCTTTAATTATAACCAAAAGAATAAAAAGAATGGCAACATTTAAAAACAATGTATGTATTTCATTTTTTTTAAGTATGTAGTATATTCAAAATATGTAATGAATATAATGGGTACTTTAAATAACATAAAAAAAATCAAAAAACCATATTTTTAGTGTGTTCATTCTCAACAAAACAAGGTAACATGCTTGTGACATAATCTGGGTGTAAATTATTTGTAAATGTAAAGTAAACAACATTACTAAAATAGTTCTTTTCATGATAATTTTCCTTTACAACTAATTGAAAATGAAGAAGTGTAAAATTTAGGATAACAGTAGTATAAAAAAACTCTTTAGTTTTTGTCCTTAGATAATTGCTTCTAGTTAGTATTTTGAGTAGGAACAAAAGTTTTTGTGCACAGCAACAAACCACACATCGCCGATACATTTTAAATTACCAAAATAATCCAATAAACATCTATTCACTCAATTTTTACCCACAGGTGATGTCACTCGCTTTGAAGGACCCTTTACGTGCTTTTTATTGAAAATTATATTTTTTATGTTGCATGCATAAATATATGCACTATTATAGATTTTAAAGACATACTGGAAAGAAATACGTGCATTAATTAAAAAAAAATTAAGAGCCGGTTGTTCAATAGTCATATAATCTCATCATGGGAATTCATTTGTCTTAATATGGTAGGCGAAATCTGCAACTTTTTTATTTTTACTATGAACCTATTGAAAAATCAACTCTCAAACAATTTTGACGATAAAGCGGATTTTGTGATATCGAAAATCATCTTACACCTTACGTTTTATGTTATGAAATTAAAGCTATAGCAGAAGAAATAAAAACATTACTGCGGCTGATATACTGTGAATTTTAGACCAAGCATCAACGAACACGAATTATTTATTATTACGTGAACAGAAATGATAATGCAGAATCGTGCTGAAACGAAAGGATTTCGAAACGTCTGTGTTATTGAAAGGAGGCAAAAAAAAAACAGACTGAACACGAAGCGTGCCTAATTCTAGAGGAAATTAAATTGAAATATTCTATGATATAATCCTATTGTTATAATAATTATATACACAACATCGAATAGATTACGACAGTAATAATCAATGCAGAGCCGTTACATAGGACGGGCATACATTCGGATGAAATTTGGATTAATGGCTGTAAGTTTTCAAGTCAAAAGTATGAAAAAAACGACAAAATTACGCGATTTACTCACTCGGTACTGTGTTAGACAAAAAAGTCAACCCGATGCAAAAACTATACACGTTCTGCTTTCACAACGCTCGTGAATCTAGATTGCAAGAACCACCAGGATTTATTCGAGCTAGACTCAAGCCTTCGTTACGTGAAGTCTTGTTTGATTGGGTACAGGTAGGAGTCCGTTAACTTTACTTGAGCATGTATTGGAACAATCCGATGCTGTTTTTCTACGAATATTCAATGCATATTCGATTTCTATGGCAATGGTCATTCAAGCCAACCCAACCCGCAATATGTACGGTCACGCGATCTAAGTTGGCCACACTGTAATATGTATGTAATGCTGAACAAATATTATTTTAGAAATCCAATGCTGACAGTACATGGTGTCTTCGAAAGAATTCTTCGGGCCGGTCAAATAAGATTGTGCGATAAGTATCATCTATCTATCTAAGACTATTGCGTTCTATAGCGTAGTCGCCGGCAGAGCTGTTTCCAAGGAATTTATCCAGGACCGTGCCTAATAGCCTAATGAAGACTCTGGAACTATAGCTTTGTTGTTAAACTGATACAAAATCTTAATAAATTAATAAAAAATCTGGAGAACTCCAACTCTCTATGGTCATTGACCACTTAATAGCAAGCGAAGCTATTTTTTGTTATTCATCAGAAATGCGAAATTCGCCTAGGAAAACCTATAAGCCACAATCTTTCAAGAGGTGTAAAATAAATACAATACGTGTACGTTCATGAACACACATGCGTCCAACTTTCAGCGTACAAACCTCAGTGAATTGTAACACCAATTTGTTTGTGCAATTATTTATAACTGAAGCTACGAGTAAAGGCACAGTATGCTATGCTACATTTAAGCGAATTCAAACGCGTCCAATTGCATATGACAACATATTTTGGGTTCTGTATAGGTAATCGTTCCTCGCTTCGACTCTGCATCAATGTAAATTGAACCTTGTTATATTTAAATGGTATTTAGGTTATATAATGTAATTATAGTAACAATGCAACGCTTTGTGTGCAGTTGACTGGTTACTACTAGTAAATATTGAACAGAAACAAAACGCAACTCGCTACAGTGCTGGGTGACGGAGTGTGTCGGCAGCAAATAGGGCGAAGAATCGAGAACAATTCTAATGCTAACGCTTTTATAAACATTAAAATCGAGCGTTTTATGCCATTGTTTGTAACGCATTATTGTTTCTGATGTTTTTTGTAAATGCTCTTCTTAGGTGTAGATTCAGCACAGTAGCTTCAACGTGAAAAAAATACGTATTGAACATGAACTTAGTGAGCTGATATCAGCAAATGTTGAGAAACGTTATTGTAATTATTTTCATCAGTATATTGTTTTAAAAAAACGTTCTTACGTTTAACCTAAAAGTAAATTCTTCCTGTATTGTCATTACGGATGCAAATGTAGGTAATTACTTTCATCAAGGTATCAATAATAGAAACGTAATAATGATGGCCAACGGTGAAGGAAATATCGTGAGGAAACCTGCACGCCTGAGAATTCTCAAAGGCGAGTGAAGTCTGCAAATCCGAACATGGCCAGCGTGGTGGACTATGGCCGAAACCTTCTCATACTGAGAGAAGACCCGTGGTCTGTAGTGAGCAGGCGATGGGTTGAACATGATGAATAATGATAGTAATGCAGTTAGTCCCTAATTAAGCACACTTGTACCTCATTATATTAACGAACACACAATGATGTGATAAAGCAAATTTTTAATTTATGAGTTCTCACGACAAGGGACAAATAATGACTGCGATATGGACCAGTGGATAATATAATGCGTTCTTGACAACATTTCAAACAAAACTTGACTATGAAAGGGTGGTTTATTTTATTCGGAGCTAAGGTAGGAATGTAACCGGAAAACATTAGGAATGTGAGATAAATTAGCGTGTTAAGTGCAAAACATTTACAAGTGCTGTGCTAAGTTTGAAATCATAGAAGCGTTATCGTTAATGCGACAGACTATTCTGTACCGTTTCAACCGTTCCTGTATGGATGCACCCTTATGCTGGGGCCCGGAATGTGAATGCATTTGGGCATCTAAGGAGGCCGCCTCTGCAGCCTGTTTAAGCCGTTTGCCGACCCCGCTCCCCTCTTTCTTCCACGCCCCCTTTTTGTCATGATGGTCCGCTCTAGGTTTTCTTCTGTTGATACATTCGTTTTTTACTTGCTATCGTAAAAAAAGTTGACCTCATAATTTAATGAATCATCAAACTAATGATATAAATATACCTATTTTGCAAAACTAATACTTACTTTTTTAGACTTACATTTATAACTTAAGTAACACTTGGAATTACAATACAGGTACAGAGGCATTTTTTTTTTTATTTTAGACAATTTAAAACAAGTTTTTGTTTGCTTTCGTTTTGGTTTGCTTTAACAATAAGTTCGTGTAATGAAGTTTTGAGATGGCTATTAATAGTTATTTAGTCCCGAAGTTGTAACTTTAACCTTCTAATAATAGATAAAATACTAAATTTAAAACAAGTTGTTGTTTGCGTTCAATTTAGAAAAATAACTTTTTGGGATAGCTTTAAAAAGGTATTTAGTCCTGAAGCCTAGTGGTTAGGGCGTCAAGCCTAGTGGTTAGGGTGTCAGCCTCCTAATCAGAGGTCGGCGGTTCGAATCCGGTGACGCACCTCAAACTTTTCGGAGTTATGTGCGTTTAAAAAAAAAATATCACTTGCTTCAACGGTGAAGGAAGACATCGTGAGGAAACCTGCACACCTGAGAGTTCTCCGTAATGTTCTCAAAGGCGTGTGAAGTCTGCCAATCCGCACATGGCCAGCGTGGTGGATTATGGCCAAACCCTTCTCATATTGAGAAGAGACCCGTGCTCTGTAGTGAGCCGGTAATGGGTTGATCATGATGATGATTAGTCCTGAAGTTGTAAGTTTAGTAAAATTTCAGTCATAACATCTTGGACTCATGAATAATACGCCTGCAACGTAAAATCATTTTCATACACATTGGTAAAGTGAAAACTGGAGCATATTATGCGCATCGCTGTTTCATTAAACCGCAATTATTTAAACGCGTGCGCTTCACACAGTAATTGTAATTTCATTTTTCCTCCACTAAAGATTTCTGCAACGTTCTATCAGTCACATTCGTAACCAGTATTATTTTTAATCTGGAAATTTCCTAATGAAAGTTATTGCAAAATTGCGTGATTCGAAACAAACACGAGTTAGCTTGCCTTGAAATTTGTCTCAATAATTGAAGGAATACGTGATTTGACATAACTTTATGGCATTATTGAGATTTCGATTCATTGATTGATTTGTTTGTATCTTCAAAACAATTTTTGGGAAATTATTTTGTCTATGATCGTAATAAAAACAGAACTCACAAACTTCAGGAATTTTATCTATTTATTTATTCGTAAAGCTTTATTTTTATTTAGTTTCAAAATTACTTTAAAAAATTTGTCATTCAACTGGTAAGTTTTCGTTTAGAATACCGAGCGGCGGACGATTTTTCTGTAAAGGTAAAGTCTTAATACATTACAAAAAATAAAACTACCCACAATTTTACAGTTCAGGACCAACTCAGCTTAGTAATCCATTTAGCTGATGCTAAAGCATAATGTCACTTTAAACAAGATAGGGCAATTCATATAGGTAATGGAAATGTTATATACCTTTCTCTCGTGTTGTCTCTTACAGGCCGAGAGGATGCCGGCTGCGGCATGGTTGGTTGAGCTGGGGCCTCCTCCCACTCACCTTCGGCCGCGGGAGGCGACACAGGCGTGTGGTTCTCACGAGGTCTAGGCGGGCCTCGTCTGGATTAACAGGATCAATTTTAAATCGATACTCATAATACTCGAGTTATATTATTTAAATAATTGACTTATCACTTTTAATATACACATTAAAATCAAATGTATGGTTTCTTTTTTATCGAAAATAAAACACAAATTAAAAAAAAAACGTTCACTCACTGTCCGTTCCGTGGCTTACATTGCTTAAAAGTTCATTCTAATGAATGCCAAAGTGTATCTGTTTTATTTGTTTGTTTATTATCTACCTATATTCGGTTCAACCGCTACATCGATCTTGATGTCATTAGGCACATAGATAGCTTGCATCCGGGAAAGGAGGTCCTTATAAAGGTTTATAGCTCGAAAAATATTCACGCATCGTTCCCGCGATATTTACAAACTTACTTATACACTTTTTTTATATTCACTATAAGTTAGCCGGCAATCTCACATGATGGTAAGTGATAATGCAGTCTAAGATGGTAGCGGGTTAACCTGTTAGGAGTACTCCAACTTTATAATGCGACAGCGCACGCACTGCGCTATGGAGGTCCTCAAAAAGTTTCTTAAGTCAGAGGTAAGGCCTTATTAGCCATACAGCTGACTTAAGAAACAGTTACGAATAGTCGCTTTATAAATCTCAACTTAAGTCTCCAGTCTATGTCAGAGATAGTATCAGCAGTGATGTGTCACTTACCTTTCGCCTCGCTCTCCACGTTCAGGTTTACTGCCATACTTCTCGCTGTGGCGACCAGGAGCTGATCTCTCGAAATTCTCTTTCTGATCTCTACGAACAAAAATAAACGACACAATATAATTACTTACCATTATAACTCCTTATCCTGAATCTTGTGATATGAATGGATATATTATTCTAAATAATTCATCGAACCCTCGGAAAACACCAAAACGCGAAAATTTAGGTAATTATAATAGGTAGGTAATTATTCTAATTTTTTTGCCTTTATACTATCTATCCACTATATCTATTTCAACATAAAGACAGGTATTTTGGTATGATTATTTTTGACAGGCCTACCCGACTTCATTCCTCTTTGGGTATTTATGTTTAAAAAAAAAAAAAGTTCAGTTGTTAATCAATACATATAAATAGAAGTAGACATAATGGTAGTAATGCTTGTGATTTCGAAAATCTGCGCGTAGCTATTTGAACTAAATCGTAAATCAAATAAATACACGTTTGTATGTCCGGGTTTATGTTTGAAACGGCTAAACCTATTTTGATGGAAATTCCACAAGTATGAATATAGAAGTCTTCAAGGAGTATATTAGATTACTTTTTCATCGATTTTAACTCAACTTATTAGTTAGATAGGGAGAGGAGTAAAGTTTTCAGTACGTGTTCACAGTTTAATAATACCACAAATAGATACATAGCTAGTAAGCGAATTCACTAATAAAGTAAAATCACAAAGTACTGTTTTATTTAATTCACTCGCACGCAAAGATACCGCTGCGTTAGAAAACCAACACACGTATAATTAATAAAACATTAAAAAAAAATCACGATAACGAAACTATAGACACACTTATCCACTAAGATCCATAGATCCAATCCAAGATATATATTTTTTTACAAAATTTGTATTATAGTATTTATTTACCTATACCAATATCTATGCATGTTGAACGCTCAAAGTCTTGGTCAAACTGAAAATATATCTTTGCAACGAGTTCAAGAACCGAGAGCGAAGGCCACTTAGACCATGACTCAGGGTACTATTATCATTTTTTTGTGAGCACCACCGAGAAAAAGTTAAACGAAACGCACTCGGCGTCATGTTTCGCCTTTTAATCGAGATTCATCATTTTAACTGAATATTCATGACGCATTATACTTCGCAGACTGCTTTTAATAGCTGTTTAGGTGAAAACACCGCTATAAACTCGGAATGCAAGATCTAGTCAAGTGAGAGTCGCGATTGTAATGCCATGGTTCTTTTCAGTACCAAAAGTGAATCTCTACTGAGGGTACCAACGAAAAGAGACAACTTTTGACATCGTCTTTTATTCACAAATCTCTTATTACACAAACTAAATTAAGGTCTTACAGTAGTGCTCTTCTAAGTTCTTTTCATTCTCTATTCCAAAGAAAGGGATATGTCATAGGATTAATAGGCTAGCATGGTATGGTCATATAATACGGAGGGAAGAAAGTTATGTCACCAAAATAATGTTATTTATGTATGTGAAAAGGCAAGGAAGTAGAGGAAGAAAGACCAAAGAAGAGAAGGATGAACTGTATAAGAGGATATGCGTGTAAAAGGTGTGGGCAGTGAAAAGACGGCTGATAGAAGGAGTGGAAGAATACGTGTTGTGCCGACGCCACATAATGTGAAATACGGACAAGATAAAGATAGAAGTACCTTCAACATAATTGGCACCATTGGATACAATCATTGTAAATTTTTGGAAAAATGACACTAACTGTCCTTTAAATCATACGCAAATTATATTGGTGAGATGTTTTTAAAGAAAATCTGGTGTCATGCTATGCCCACGAAAACAGGTGGAAAAAATTGTAAACTACTTTATAATAGAGGATAATATCATTATAACAGAATGAGAAAGGGTTTCCCTAACAGGCAAAACGTATGCAGAAACCCGTTTTTTTATGACTTTCGCTATATTATGTTATATATCAATGCCGCGCACGCTTTTATTCACTCTTACCTACAAGTGATCCTCCCTTGTTTAGGTACCCATCTTAATTTTACATGATATCCTAGATACTGGACATATCCATTCAAATGACATGCTGTAAAGGAAAAGTTTATCTACATAACTGTCTTGATATTATTTTTGTATAACTATGCCTCGCTATAATAATGACTAAAAAAAAATTTACGTAAAATGCGTTGTGTTTTAATTATTCTTGATATTATTAATTTAAAATTGCACTGTGATTATTATCATGTATTTTAATAAGAAGAAGGTATATTTGATTCAAGAATATACACAAAAAAGTTACCTAAATCAACTAGGGCATAAACAAAAATAATAAACGAGGGAACGGAGGCGGAAATCTTAAGCAACGTTAATTTCGCAAACAATATTGCTGTCGAAACTTTGGATAGAGAACCCTATATAATGAATAAAAGAAAGAAAGCGGAATTTTTTTATTCGTTTTAATTTATTTTTAAACGTAAATATTGGAGCACACGATGCAGTCTAAGATGGAAGCACGATCACGGCAGTATGGCAGTTTTAAAACCCCAGTTATGGCAGTTTTTTAGTTTTTGGCGCCAAATGATGCCGCCTCTGGTCCTACAATCCCATTGCTCGGTATTTTACTCAAAGCCTTTGCTTGGCGATAAACCTTGCAATAATGTGCAAAAATATATGTATGCATGTGATATAATACATTAACGATGAAAAAGGTTGTATATTAATGGCTCTAACTTCATAGGTAATTAATTATTGATAGTCTGCGAGTGATATATAAAAAAAATTATATATTAGGCTAATTAGTTGTGGGTTCCTCCTTCTTATAATAGGGTATGTTTGGATCCTACGTAGCTTTAGTAACTCTTTTAGTTAACGAATTTATAGGTCAACGTGAAGAATTTCTTTTTTTTTTCATTTCATTATGACTTAAGAATTTTTGATTTGATAGGATTATATTGATGATTTGTCAATAGAGTACATTACTATCTAATCTCAATCGAAACCTTCCAGGCCAAATTGCTCTTGCATCCTAACTCCTAAGAATGAAAATTTACAATTTCTACCATTGCATGTTCACTTGTTTCTAGTAATACATTCATGAAATATATATGTTGTGGTATATAACTATATCCCTAGGGATATATCTATCTTACTGTGACATATACAAAAGAATCGAAATATTGTGCAAAAGGAAAAACAGTGTCCTTATCTCTCTCTCAGGAATAACACAGGCATTTGTTTAATTTAGTTATCCATTTTCATTGGCAACAGTTTGGAATACTCTCACGTCTGTTTTAAGTAAACAATCAATAAAATTACTACTTTGGGCGCTTTCTGTTTGTTACCTGCCGCGGAAACTGCCGCCTCTCTGTCCTAATTCTTCCCCATCTCTAGGCCTCCTCTCTTCTTTGAAGCTCTTCTCTCGACGGAAGCTTTTCTTTCGACCGTCATCTAGAATGCTGCCTTCTGGCGAACTGATGGTTTCTGAACCTTCCTTACGAATGGGTGTTATGACTTTCGCCTAATAAAATAAGAAGACGTTTAACGTAATAATAGGTAGTATATGTTAACTTAGTTATTTCTTATATATATACTTCACATATAGATATATATTAAAAAAACTATTATTTCATAATTATTATACATGTTTTCTTATAGTATATCTTTAAATAAAAAATATTTGTTGTTTAAGCTGCTAAGCACAAACTTGATAATTATCTGGGATTTTTTTTAAATTTTGGTTTCTTATAATATAATGGTTTCTTAATTCATGCAGATAAAATCAAATAGTTAATACCATGTTTGATTACAAAATTTCTTCTTGTTTACTCACTACAAAAACGCTGAAATAAATATAAATTTGACCCTGTTTTTAAAATTCTATTATTTAAGAATTACATTAAATCAATAATTTTGTCAGCATATTAGACTATATAGTGACCCATAGGTCATAGGGCACCGGTTTTCTCTTAGAGTGAATGGCTAAAACCATGCATACTGCTAAAATGTAGGCTGACAGTCTTTTTTTTACATCCTATACCGTTATGAATGTAAAACTTCAAAAGGCTGGAGGTTTATTACTTAATCACATAAGGACCGCTGAAATGCCCTGGAGGAAATTTGGGACAGAGATAAATTATATGCATAGGTGTCTTTTTATCCCAGATAAATGTATTGATCTTCTAACCTGTGAGACTATGAGATACCAGATAAGACTATGATTTACCCAGCAGTTTTCACACATGAAATTTTTGATGTGAAGAAGTCATGGTTACCAGTTATTATTCTTGGCATAATGTTAGTTATATTATTATACGGTGTTTGTGGGGTCTATTGCTATTTAATAACCATGGCTATGGCTAATTTTAATACAGGGGTTGTCCTTCCCATACTGCCCACATAAATGTTTAACTTCAAGCTGGTACTGATAATTTTATGACCTAAAAATATCCAACATACCTCTACACTCCTTGGTTGTGAGAGTTGATTCATCTTCCTGGCCACATCCAGAGGTGGAACGTCAGTATCATCAACCAATGTGACAATCATAGTATCATTTGATAGCACACCAACAACATGCGCCATAAGAGTCTTTTCTAATGCTATCATTTCTAACTGGTTGGATGTTTTTGTCTCAACTGGTCTGTTTTCAAAACCCTGTTAGAGAAAAACTTGAGCAGGTTTAACATTGTAATTCAGGATCATACAATAAGTGAACTGAATTAGAAAAAATATAACTTAAAACTATAGAATATCTCACCTTTAATGCACATTTCATTGCTTGTGCTGGCAGTCGTATTAAATCTGGGGTTATAGTCCTCAAATCTTCAACATTTACCTCCTGTTCATTCCCGTAGTCAACATAAGCAACAACTACTTTTTTGCCTTTTGTGTCTCTTACTATTGCTCTGTACCAGTTGGCATCATCAGGGAACCTGGCACAGCAAGCGGAACCAACTGGCAACTCCCCAGGTGATGAACTGTTCTCGCAATGAGCTTTAACAGCATCCATCACAGCATTTAACTCTTCTATATTATCCGACAGTTGCACGTAAAATTTTATGCAGCTGTCAACATACGATACTAATACTGATTGCCTGCTACCTAAAGGCAGCATGCCCATATATTTAAATTGAAGGTTGTCCTTCACATTAGCCATTAATAAATCTAATACATTTTTGTTATCCAAGAATAATTCACCATATTGAATCAGTGGAGGCCCCTCCGGAGATACAACTCGTAAAGTCAATACTTTTCCATTGACCAATTGCTTAAAAGCCTTGTTGAGATGTGGGTTCTTCTCTAACTTCTTAACACCAGATAAACAGAAACGCATAGCAAATATGTTAGGCTTAACAAACTCCTCTGGAATATCAAATATATCATAGTATGACACCATCTCAGTATCTCCAAAATCCACAAAGAATAATTTGCAGTTGGATCCAGATAGATTCATGACTATGGCTCTGCAAATTATTCGGTCACCAGACATTCTGCCAAGGCACACTGTTCCAATCATGGGTGGTTCAGCAAGACTACTGTGCGGTCTTCTGTTTATGTCATCCATCATATCCTGTAATTTCTTCCCATCTGCTACAAGTTGCACTGCAAACAGTTCAGGGCCCTCTTCCGCAAATGATACAAAAACTTTGTGCTGTGAATTAACTTCAAGGAGTCTACTCTTGTAAGTTATAGATTTTTTTGGAGAGACTGGCTTGTTTACCGTTGCTGGAGTAGTTGGAGGAGTAGCAGGCTGTGGCACTGCACTAGTCAGAGCATGTTGTGGTTGACGCACTGGAGCTCTGAGGTTCACAACATTTCTCGATGTCTTATTCACTAATAATCTTTGACTTACTCCATGTATTGGAGCGCCATTGTATGGTAGTGCAACATTATGATTCAAACGCATAGCTGATGCGGGATTAGGGAAATTCTGATTAATAAGAAAAGGTACATGTTCTGTGAAAGCTGGTGGATCAGCTAACAAGGTTGGGGACCAGTTGCCTTGATTTTCAGTCATTTGCAGCAGCAAAACTTCTTGTTTAGGGACAGGCAACGCAATTCCAAATCGATTGGAGACCAGATGAGTAGAAAGGTCATTTCCTTTAAATTGTATGGATATTATGGGTAAAGATCGTGTATGAGCTTCGATGGCCGCTGGATATTCTGCGTAGCACAGAAGACTTTGTAATTTTAGCAGCAAGGGCTCCTCCCATCGTCCTGATGGGTGCATAACACGAGCCAAGTAATAGTCCGTGGCTTGTCCACGCAGTTGCAAGAACATGGGATCATAGTTATCTAAGAAACGTATAGTACTTATTGAAATAATATCTTTGTTGCCAAAATCGATGAAATGCACACCAACTAAGCCGGTAGCGAGATTCGTAACGTTTATAATTTTTGCTCTGTAGTACGTCCCATCTTTGTATTTGGCGGCACAAATTATGCCTTCGTGAATAGCTGCCGGGGGTACAGCTCCGATCCCCTTTTCCAAGTTTTCCCGGGCTGTTTTGAACAAACTCTCCACCATTAGAGAGGATTGCTGATCTAGCTGCCCACTTATCTTTATAAAGTGCCCCTCACCATCCACATGGGTCACGTAAAGCCGAAAAGAACGTTGGGAATCTGGAGGTAGAGCCATTGTACAAATTTTGTATCACTTTTTTAGATTAATTAGTAAAGAACATAACACTTATAAGAAAGCGAAGTACATAAATGACGTCGAACCACTACACTTTGAACCAGCAAAATATTCACTTTCTTTTCCGTTTAGTACGTTTAGCAAATAGCAATGGCGCATCGTTTGCATCACAGACCCTATACACAAACCAGAAAAATAAATGAAAAAATTACCTAGGTACCTATGTTTCAAGATTATTAACTTAAGCTATCGTGGGATATTACTCTAGGGTAGAAACACAATCTCAGAAGAGCCAGCACCCGGAGCTATAAAAAAATAATCGAATTGAGACTTTTTTTGCTCGGTTAAAAACTACTAAATAGAAAGAAACAATGTTTTCAAATTTTCAATAAGTAGGTATGTGAGCCCTGTGATCAGTGATGTGAGCCATAGACACAGAATAAATACAAATACAAATAGTTTTAAACCACCTTGTGGCTGGACATATAACTGTAATATACCACTTAAATCTTGCTATTTTGTTGACTTTTCCACAATTGTAACGACAATAAAAATAAATACAATAAATGCTGAAACTTATAAAAACTCAGACTGCTGAAATTACAAAAAAAACATAGAAGCAGAACTAGAGTTTACTTGTTTTGCAACGAGTTTGCTCTTTCAATTTCACCAAGCGAAAATGCGGTACCTGTTATGGGACACAATATACGATAAATTCTCAATTTTCTTACATTAACTTTACTTTTACTATTTTTCGATTTTCATTTCCCAACCTTAATAAATCTGTTTGTCAGTATAACAAACACTCATTCTTTATGATTATTTTTACAAACAGTCCCTTTTAACAACTAAGAACCTGTTTGCTATCTGCATTTCTGTGTATACATTTTAGCATTTCCAGCATACTGGATTTTTATTTTCTAGTTACATAACATAGGAAAATTATGCATTTCTGTTACATATGCGACCACTCTGTGGCTTCAATCTGGACTGTCAAGTGTGACAGTTATCGTCATAGATAATGCACTTTAAATAAAAGTTGACCTTGACACCATGGAACTAACTTGACACTGACAAATGAGTTTTTGACAAAGTAATATTTCATCTTGACGGTAGACTTCAGAATCAGATTTAGTTTTTCAAGCCATAAGAAGCAAAAACAAAATATATTGTTTACGTTTTGCTTTAGTTTACTGAGACTAGGTAGTTAGGTACAATAATTATTACTCAATAAATGAACAAATGCAGATATCCATTAGTGATTTTCTTAACTGAAGTAAAGGAAGTAATGTTAGTAATTCTTCTTTTTACTTTATCAATTACGTCAATATAAAGAAATTTAAGAGTAATTAAAGGTGAAATCCTTGTATAACTTTCGAAAATGATTGAAACTTGTTCGAAACGATGCATGTTGCTAGGCACTATATTAATGGGAGTGTAAGTATTTCAAATTAGATGTTACACGAAATTTTTGGGTTAGGTAAACAGCACTTTTTTAAATCCTCAGGTTGACTATAGTGGTTTTAATACTAGAATCGCATCTCGCTGATACTTTGTCAGGTAGCCAGAGAAGGAATAAAACATTCCCCACGGAGAATAACTCAACTTGTTGGATTCATCAACCCTATTCTGTAATAAGTGAATGCCATCCTTGCTCAGGTATTTTATTATGCTTTAAAATATTATTTTGAGTAAGATGAGTTGCTTTATTAAAGGTTTGTTGGTCTGGATAGGCTTTCAACTATCACATGATGGAAAAAATGCAGAAACTACAGCAATCCTAATAGGCTAGACTAATAAAATATGCCTTAAAACTGTATCAGTGCCAATCATGACTTATAGTCTAGCCATCATAGATTATTGGGCATACTGTATATTATAAAGTTATTTGAATATTAAATAGTAATACCACCATTAATTTATTCTGCACTAGTATTCAACAATAATGTATATATTTTAATGTATGGGTATTTTTTGTACATTCAATAATAAATGTTTTAGATTTTGAAATTCGGAGCAAGAGTATTGGAGTATGCATTCATACAAGCTTCAAAGAAATATTGAAATGTAAAAACGGTGAGACAGTAACAAGAAGGTAATAATTTTTTATAATTAATTTATGCTATTTGTTCCCAATTACATATAATTTGTGTTGATAACTAATAGAATTGGAATTTATAGTAACATCTATACAATAACAAAGCTTATGTTATATAAACTAATTAATAATATATTTCATTGAACTTGTTGCAGCTGTGATCGAGTAGCATATTTAGAGGAAAGGGCTTACTGGAAGTTCACAATTTGGTCATTTATTATAGGCCTAGTTTCTTCTTTTGCAGTAATGCTTAGAACAAGAGTTCTAAATTTTAGGGCAAAGAAGAAAGCCCAAAAACTTCTGAGTAATGGAGCTATCTAACAAATTATCATATAAGGATATAAATATGTTATGATTAAATTATTAATTATTTATACTTGAAATATTTTTTTGTATATAGTACATGTTTCAATTGTTTCATATAGGACATGTAATATGACTTAATTGAAATATCTGAGCTGGCTCTTAACATAATAGAGCTGAATGATAACAATTTAAAACTTGAGCTCAAGATTCCCGGCTTGAGTCTGGTCTGGTGGGAGGCTTCGGCCGTGGCTAGTTACCACCATATTGACAGTGTCGCAAAGCGATTAAGCGTTCCAACACAATGTTGCATAGAGACCAATTAAGAGTGTTGGTTTATTATACTTGTTAACATACTAGGTTAGCACCACGTGAGATTGCAGTCAAGGGCTAACTTGTAGAGTATAAAAAAAAAGAAGTATAACAAGGTATAATAAATAATCCATGCAGTCATTTAATTAGTAAAAAGTATCTTTAAAAGTTCACTTATAACTTTAACATTCACACTGTTGCCCAGTAACCTATAACATTGTTTCATTGTCACATTTTCTGGAAATTTATAATCTTGAGGAAAGCTCATTAATCTAAGAACTTCAGTAGGTGTAAAGAACCTCAACTTTAGTTCTTTAAATGAATCTACAAACTTTTCACTGCCTACATCAAATGCGCTGGCAACTTTGTAGCATTTTTCAACATGCTCCTCATTTGAGTTAGTATAAACTGAACCAGTTCCTTCAATATAATGAGTATAAGCTTTAGTAAAGCAACAAGACCTTCTGGAATGCTTATAGCATATGTCCATTACATTTGCTCTCTTCAACAACTTGTCATTTAAAAAATATATGTCTTGTACATCCTTTTGCAATATATGTTCTAAAGTATTCGGAAGCCCATAATTATGAGGTAAACTCGTGATCTGAAATGTTTTCAAGTGTAGATTAATTTATCCATTTATTATGTAAAATATTTTTGTTTTATTACAAAGAATTGAGATTGAACTGATATTGATTTTACAAAGGAGAGGTCAACATTATTAGATTAAAGAAGTTTATTATAAATCATATTTATCTATAAGTTTGTGTTGCAGAAGTATATCTCACTATAATAATTTATTAGGCAAATGATAGGCTGATGACAATTTTGATCATATGAATCTAAAGATAAACTTACAATATTTTCCTTTCTTTTAAAATGCCATTCTGAAACAGTTCTTCTGGCAATACAATAATATCTTAACCTAGAATTCGGAACACCAACTTTGGATGGACAAAGTAAAAATTCCTGATAACAAAATCCACAGGTCTTTAATGCATCTATAAATAAATTTCTAACAGTTGAACATTCAAAACCTTTTACATTTTCCATTAATATATATTCAATATTATTCAATTCGCTGAGCAACTGTATAAGATAAATAAATGAATTAGTCCTAGGGTCGCTTTCATCTAAATATTTACCATTCCTGGTAAACGGCTGACATGGCGGGGACATAAGGATTGTGTTTACATTCAGTTTTTCTATATCCTTTGAAGTCAATGCCTGAATATTTCGGTTTGAAATGGGTATCTTAGGAAAGTTGTATGTATAAACTTCATTCGCTACTGTGTTAATATCAACAGCTAATACTATTTCTCCATCTAACTGAGATTCTGGAAAACAAGACCTTTATATATTTTCATTAAAATTCTATTGAAGCTATGATCTATTAATCAATATGTTAGTGATAGTAATATATTTCATAAGCATTTCAGTAAAATATATAAACATTATTTTACATCTTTTCAAGAACATTACAATACTTGGACCAATAGGTTACCTTTCCATGCACAGTGCATGCCACCTATACCACTGTAAAGTTCTAAGATTCTGTGCATAATTACTGTAATTATTAACAAAATTACAACTTTTTTTACAATTCAGTGCGAGCATCTAGATATTTAGCAACAATTTTATTTTTCTATACAAATTTGTGATTAGCAATTAGCATAATAGTCGTGGTGGAAGTCAAAGAGAATATAATCAGTAATCACTACTTTGTGGAAGTGTTGCCAAATCTTGTATGTTATCTATGGTGGTCAACTATAGCAGAAATATTTATTACTTAAATTCTTATGCATTCGGTAAGCCTAAAAAAAGGAAAATTAATACTTTGTTGAATTGATGACGTAGAAATTATATTAACAAGTGGTCTCTGGTCCATGGACATTATTTTGTTACTGTCTATGATGGAAATGTTTATTTTGATAAGAAGCTCCATAACGCTTGTACTCGGAGACATACAATCCATGCAATATAACTTGGCTAATTCAACAGCAGTCGAATCCTTATTCCACAGCAGTCAACTCTTGAAGTACCTAATTGTACAGTCAACCTGTCATTCAGAGTATGAACGTTTCATACTGTGAATGACGAATATGTGTTTGTATATGTCATCATGATAAATATCTGATTTTTTTATATTACTAATAAACTCCATCTCTTCGCCAGCATTTACAGTCATCCACCGTGTTCCAGCAGAATCACTAGTTAGAACTCGGTCTTCATAATTTTTTTTTGACAAAACTTCTATTGGAATCCTATTCTTCTTAATATTTGTCACAATGACGTACGATAGCCATTAAAATTTATATCTATTGAATACTACGTGTAATAAATACAAGATAGGCACCACTTTTCTGATAGTCATTATTTCATGGATTTTTTAAATTAAAATCATCGAACTCCACTATTTAACAATTTTGACGATTTTGCTATCTGAGAGAGACAAATCAGGTGTATGAATTCTTCTAGTTACATAAAATTTGACGCAAAATTATTAAATTTACAAACGATTTATTACAAATTAAATTTGAATAAGTGGTTAAATTATTATTCTATTTTTTATCAGAAGTATTTAATATGGATATTTTTATTAGCGATGCAACATATATTCGCAGCGCAGCGTTCGGGTGGGACTGTTTGCCAAGACGGTGCGCCGAGCTGCACGGCCGCAGTGATGGTATTCATGCCTCTCAGCTGCATATGGTAATCGCTCGTATTTGCTTTTAAAAGTATATACCTAACATTTATAATTCTTGCAATACTACAAATACTAAAAGGGGCTACTGGCTGATTCAGTAAATTTTCTAATTATTATTTGAATGTGGTATGCATACCAAAAATGCGTGCATACCTACCTAAACATGAACTGTAGAGTATAATGGCAACTTTTCAAATGCAGTGCCACAGACATACAAGCAAAATCAGACCCAATTTGCCTATATCTTTAAAAATTCGCCAAACAAAGTACTTACACTGTTTTTTTTGGTTTTTAGCGATTTCAGCTAAAGAAACTGTTGCAAAAGTTTGCATAACAGTTTCTTTTGCTGAGAAGTTCGACACCGGGGGTCCTTGACGTTGTGTAAAGATATCGTTCTTATTAGTTTTTAGGCTGCATTATAAGTTAATGAGTTCTTTATTATTAGTATAGTCTCACAAAATCCAAATAAAATAGGTTTATCACTTTAATATTCAATCACTGTTTCAAGTAGAAGGATTCAAGTATGTTGTTGTTGCTTTCCACAGGAAAGCTTTCTATATCATCTGGGATTCAAGCGAATGATATTTGGTTTTCGACATTGGCATTTTATATTTGCATAAATGAAAGCCATAAACAAGAATTGAATTGAAATTGACATTGACATTATGAGTTTTGACATATTTGTCATATCAATTTTCAGTTATGGCGGAACCAAAGTTCGGGAAGGACGTGTCCCTTAGCAAAACTGATGATAATCCCGATTCAAAGGATCATGTTTACCTCGAAGAAACGTTTTATATTCTCACCAAGAAGAAATCAGTTTTTCGTGTTCGACTAACATCAAAAGGGCTGTCTTTAATTAAAGAAACAGACGGTTATTCGAAAGAGCAAGCGATTCTTTTACGAGACATTATCGGCAGCAAATGTATGAGAAGTAAAAGACGCCGTGCTGGTGCCGGTTCCTGTGTGTGCAGTTCCTTGGCTGGCCACCACCTCAAGGTAGTGGATGAAAACAGTGGCGACCTTGACGAGAGCGATATCAGCGCTTATCTTTACATTTACGCGTACGTTCTAAAGCGCAGCCGCCGCACTCGTAAACGGGAGAGAACAACAATAACATTGCGATTCAGATCGTATGACAGGTATGAAGACAACAATAGGGAGGCGCAAAAGTGGCGGACTACTATTAAATGTTTGCTAGCGGATTTACCTATCTCTTATACATTGCCACACAGCGATAAGAAGTTATTAGTACTGCTCAACCCCAAGTCGGGCCCTGGAAAGGCGAGGGAGCTGTTTCAGACTAAAGTTGCGCCAATTTTACAAGAGGCCGAGGCTTCGTATGATCTACAGATAACTAAGTATGCTAAATATGCCCGCGAGTTTGTTCGTACGAGAAATGTATACGCCTGGCGCGGAATTGTAGCGGTCGGAGGTGATGGAGTGTTGTTCGAGATATTGAATGGAATGTTCGAGCGACTGGACTGGCAACAGGCCCTTGAAGAAGTGCCACTAGCAATCTTGCCTTGTGGTTCAGGGAATGGCTTAGCAAGGACCATCTGTCATCATTACAAGTTAGTATCATAATTTTGTAATTTATCAAGGTTTTTAATATTGAATCAAACTTTTCTCAGGAATAGGCTATCCCATCAGTAGGCTCTTCTATCTCATTGGCTTTATTATAGTACTCTTAATTATTTATTCCTTAGTTAATGATTGAATTACTGTGGATGAATTGGAGATAGCTTACCCCTTATTAATCATAACAAAGTAAGTATGTATTAATAATATGGTAGATGTTCAGATCACATTAAAGGGTTATGCACATTATGAACTGACCTACTTTGGATAAACCTTCCACTGAGTTGAGAGCTCTTTAACTGTGACATTACATGTACAAGAAAATAATACAAAATAGCCTTTATTCCAGGAAGAAATAAGATGTTCATAGACATGACTTGTACCATAATCATATACTTAGATAGTTATGATTCTAAGTTATCTATGTAGGTACCCTCTAAAACTCTTATAACTATGAGATGCTAATATGTTATGGCTCAAAATAAACTTGGGTGTTCATTTGGCTGTTGAAAAGTATACCTACTTGAACACTGAATTCTGAAGATTCAATCTAATTATCATGTTTTTTATGTTCAATATCCAACTTAAACAATACCATAATTATTATACTAGAGATACTATTGTAAACTGTATTGATAGTTCTATTGTCAAGGGTATGTACAGTGCTTTGCAAATAAATAGTAATATGTGTTACTTTTGTACTTTGTAAATAAACCCTTGTAGAATTTTACCAATGATACTAAAAAGTTATTGATTATCTGGTATCGTTTTTTTTACTATATTTGCATTAAGGCATTTTTTGACTGGAATAAATAGAATATACACAATGTTTGCAAATTGTAACCCACCATTGAAGTTCTAGAATGTGGTGATAGTTCTTTTGTTTACAAATTCCTGAACTAAACTTCATAAACACACAGACAAGTCATAGAAGTCAAAAGTAGGTTATCCTTTTTATCTGTATCCCCTATAATAGGATAGCTCTTTTTATAGTCATGCCAATTTAGTTTATGAAAAATAGTTATACATAAGTGAAACAAATATATGTATACATTCATATAGATAGATATAAGCTCAGTGCTCAATATCAGCTACAACTATTTTAGTACCTTACCAATAGAACTTCATCTCAAATTAAGCATTTAAAATCCTAGAAGTGTTTTTTTATGTAATCAATAATAATCATTAAATTTACTAGACTATTAAAGGAAAATTTTATCTGAAATTACCTAGACTGTTGAACTAATCAACACAAAATTTAGTTCTATTAAATTATCTATGTAATTGCCATTGGCCTGATAAAATAATTAATCAGACTATAACAGGATTGTTTCTCATTTCTAAATAGTAATTTTATAAGTGGATATAAAAAAAAATCTCAGACATTAAATAAAAAGATATTGTTTATTTTTTATTCATTACTATTGGGGCTTAGCTATAATATAAAATACTTTTCTTGCTTAGCAAGTTTATTTCGTTGAAACTTTTCAGCTTTAAAACTATAAAGTTTTTACAGAAAATAAGCTTTTAAATTGGGATAATATTAAGTGGGTTTCCTACCAAAGGTTTTTCATTCGGCGCTCAGTGTGCAAATTTGAGTCGCAATCGGCCAGTTTATTTTCTTTTAGTTTGCGTGGAAATTGGAATAAAATTTAATGGTAAAAATCATTAGCATCGTTAAGGCCATATTGACGACTTTTCGCTCGATTGTTCATATACGATCTACGTGGCGCAGCGCGCGCGCTGTTGATTTATAAAGTTGGAGGTCCTGGGTTCGATTCCCGGCTCGAGTCTGGTCTGGTTGGAGGCTTCGGCCGTGGCTAGTTACCACCCTACCGACAAAGACGTGTCGCCAAGCGATTTAGCGTTCCGGCACGATGTCGCGTAGAAACCAATTAGGAGTGTGGGCTTACCATGCCCCTAACAGGTTAGCCCGCTACCATCTTAAGACTGCATAATCACTTACCATCAGGTGAGATTGACGTCAAGGGCTATCTTGTGGAGTATTAAAAAAAAAAAATTCGCCTTGACAGCTACATAAAAACTTTCCTACATCACACTTTGCGATATTGAATAGCACTGAAAGGTTATAAATTATTATTCGTCTGTATGTTGTATCGTAAAAAGAGGGTACGATGGCACTGTGTCACTTGTCATTGCGGTGACGGTAAATGGGTCGATTTTTCAATAAAGGCGCGCCAATTATTTCACATAACAAAACCCTTGCAATTGCAATGTTCTTTTTCGTCTTATTTCCGAAAAACCTATGTTCCGTTTTTTATTTTAGTTATATTTATACCTATTTAATATTGAATAATAAGTAGTAGGTACTTACTAAATTCCTCCTCAAATATTTTCGGTTATGAATGTTATTAAACGACGGATCGCAAGATCCTAGTATTGGTTCGAGGGTCGGGTTTAAAAAAATTAAAACAGTAAGTTTGCTCTCCGATTTTCAAATGTAAACCCCATGCATGAAGGAGCATATTCATTCCCATTTTCTCGTCCAGTCTGTATGTGATTAATCTGGTAATTTAGTATCTAATATGCGATTTATTTATTTATTTAGTATGTTTTTGTGGGTTAACGTACCTATCTGAGAAAAAACGATTTGTATGTTTTACTTTAATGAAATAATGTCCGTATAAATTAATTTAATTACCTATAAAAACCAGCAAACCAAGTTCCTCATGTCTGCCTGTATTATTAGGTTATAATAGGACCGATTGTTTTAGCTTCTGGCAGAGCTTCAAATTCAAATTCAAATTCAAATTCAAATAATCTTTATTCAAATAGTCCTTTAAAAGGCGCTTTTGACACGTCAATAATTTACAAAGTAGTGATTTGATGGTGATAACTACATTCGTAAACTTAAAACTAAAGCTATGAGGGTTCCAAACGCGTCCCGGTCTAAGAAGAAGCCCACAACAAACTTAGCCAGGTAAATTTTCTTTTTGTTATCACCATCTCACATGCCACTTAAAATTATATTAAGAGCTATCTTATTAGAGCAATATTTCACACCCATGCTTGTTTATCATTTACGTAATCCTTTACACTATAGTAGGACTTTTCTACAAGCTTCTTTCCAAAGCTCGCCAAACAGCTCGGTTACGCTGTGGCAACCACTAGGATTAGAGCACAGCTAATAGAGTCCGAAAAAAAAAATTGTTTTAGCTATAGTCGGAAACGTTAATTTTTTTTATTTCACTACACTTTAGTCCTTGAAAATCTCATCTGGTGGTAAGCGATGATGCAGTCTCAGATGGTAGCGAGCTAACCTGTTAAAAGTGTGACACTTATATTAACCCCATACTCCTAACCGGTTTCTACTCGAAATCTTACCGGAACGCTCAATCGCTTGGCAGCACGCCTTGACCGGTACAATGGTAACCACGAGTACTAGGTGATAAATCTATATATATAAAAGTTGCTGTTCGTTAGTCTCGCTAAAACTCGAGAACGTCTGAACGAATTTATCTTATCTTGGTCTTGAAATGTTCGTGGAGGTCTAGGGAAGGTTTCAAAGGTGAGAATTTTTTTAATAATTTCCGGTAAAACTCTAAAAACAGCCCTTTTCTTTTTCCTATATAAACGTTTTCTAAATAAAATGTAGAGTCAATTTGAACTTTATGGCTTTCAATAAAGTTCATATTAAATTATAATCACTCACTGTTGTCTAAGTGATGTAGGTGTGTTCCTAAATTCAAAGAGACAATTTTCAATTTTTACCGCTGCACAAATTTCAAATTCAATCATGTCTAGATCAGTTAATTTCAAGTGTTTTATTTAATCCGATCCGATGTCCGGATCCGGGTCCACTGTGGAAAACTCTTTCAACTCAAACAAACTATGTTCGACGGTCCATTTATTGAAGACAGTTATAGATATTTAGGCAACATTTTATCCCGGTATTTCCACGCGGGTGAAACCGGCGGGTCACAGCTAGTTTATGATAAAATTTCCATTTCCCGTGCTGGGGATTGAACTCAAGACCACTTATAATAAGTAGGGAGGTCTTCAAAAAAATGCGTAATGTGTCAATGTGTGGAACAAATTATTATTTTTGTCGTTAAAATAGATAGGCTTTTATGAAAACATAATTCAATCCACAAAACCAAAAGTGAACATGTACGGTATACACTTTATTTTAGTTTAAACAGATAAAAAACAAACTTTTAAAAATATGAAACAGATAAAAAAATATATTATACTAAATACTGTTGCTCTGGGAAGCGCCTTAATAAAATGGCTCGGCCAGCTACCTCGTTAAATGAAGGCTACTTCACTGAAACTTCATGCTAATTAATTGATCTAGTTATCAATGCAATTTGGGTCGCGATATTTTCCCGAGTAAGTACTTTAAATTGTGTTTACAATAGGTACCTAGTAAACATTTGTTTCTTGGATGTTTGCTGTCATAACACCAACCACATCATGCCTGCTCACTCATAAAAGTTTTCAGCATAGACCCAAAAACAAAATTCAACCCGTATTGGCTTATTATTATCATCAAAAAAATATCACTAAATAACCGGGAACTATGGCGAGGCACTTGGCTTTTCACCACCATTATTCTAATTCCGATCTGGTTCTGAGAATTATGAATCCGAACACCTAACAACTCTTATAAACCTGATTCCTTGATCAGGACATCATCAAAAATCTCCAAACCAACGAAGCTGTTACAAAGCAAAGCAATGATTTAATTTTGTGGGTACCATAATTGTGTATTTATTCATTCACTGAGCCACGGAGGTCGTTAAAATCAAAATAAGTAATAAGTGCTGGTCAAGTCTTAACTACATATATACAGCTATTTTTTACTTAATATCATGATTATTATCAGCCCGTACTGTCCCAATGTTGGGCAAAGGCCTCCCTTTCTTCCTTCCATTTGTCTCTATCTAGGGATATTTGGGGCCAAGCCGAATCGAGTTCGTCACGTTGTTTTTTACTTTACTTTTCAGCTTTAACTTAATTAGTACTGAACTAAATTTTTGGCTACCTACCTACATTTTACGCGCTTAATATATAATCGTGTTAATCAAACTACCCTATGATTCACTCACTTGTTTTGAGTCTTATAGGATATATATAAAGAGCGTGCAGGTAGTAGATACACGGCCTTCCCCCGTCCCATCCATTTTTATTATTCGGACTGTGTTTAACTGTACAAACCGTATTGGTTGCGACAGCATAACCAAGCAGGTTGTTGAGTTTCGGAAAGAAGCTCTGAAAGGATTTAGAGCCCTAGGGCTCGAACAAACTAAGAGAATAGGGTCACCAAGATATTTTATACTAGGCGATGCCCTTCATTATCGTACTTTAAAGTTTTAAAAAAATCCTATGTAAAATAAGCAATCTTTGTGATAGAAGATTAGTCCATGTATCATTTCTACAAATCTTTTTTACAAATAATTTCGATGAAGTATGCTATGGCAAACTAGATATAGGCGGTACATCAACTTTTTTACTACTTATTTCTTCACAAATCTCGCGGAGACCATGATTTTTACCGGGATAAACAGTAGCCTATGTGTTAATCTTCTCAATTTAGTTTCTCACATACATGTATGTTAAGAAGCTGTGATAGTGGTTAGGACGTCCGCCTCCTAACCGTCGGGTCGGGGTTAGAGTCCGGGCACGCACCTCGTAGGTTTTCGCAGTTATGTGCGTTTTTAAGAAATTAAAATATCACTTGTTTCAACGGTGCGATGAAGGAAAATATCGTAAGGACATGTCTCAAAATATCGTAAGGTAGTAGTACTCCATAATGTACTCAGAGGCGTGTTAATCCTGCCAATCCGCACATGGCCTGCGTGGTGGACTATGGCCAAACCGTTCTTATATTGAGAGGAGACCCGTGCTCTGTAGTGAGCCGGCAATGGATTGATCATGCTTTATGCAACAGTTATTTTAAAAGTTTGCATTTATAATACTAGTATGATAAAACGTAATTTCATACTTCTTTAAGCGATGAAAACAAGCCTTGCATAGTTTTATCTCCGTTACAATAATAAACGATGACTGGTGACCGTTAACTAAAGGTTTGCCTACAAACCTCCATATAGTTATCTTTTTCTCTTCCACGTGGTTTCTGCACTTAAAAAGTTCTCGTTCGTTGCCATCTCACTATGACGCAGATAAGTAATTAATGTTATGCATGAAGTGCAGGACGCAGTACATTGTTTGTTTTGTAATACGAGACACGTCAAAATGATTTATGGACATGTGTTTATCTAATACGTATGTGTAGTATATATAGTAACTATGTCAAATTATGTACTTATGCATGATAGTCTTTCTTTCTTTCTTAATAGATTAGCACAACTCAAAACATTTTGCACAGCTAATTTAATAATTGAATCGCTTAGTCGTTATCATCTGATAAGAAGACATCTTTATTAGCGTATTAATGTTGCACTTGTTTGTAAATGCCTGCTCTTTACAGAAGACATCAGCATATTACGAGTATACCAATCACAAAGTTAATTAGGTTTGGTGGGCTTTTACGAGTCACAGGACGCCGCCAATATGTATCAACTCCGGGCTATATCTGAGAATTTTTAACTTGCCTACTAAAAATATTTACCCAACAATCCTTGGCCTATTCCGTGAATCGAAAACGAATAATTCGTAGTTCAACATGATTATTTTGCGGACGCTGTAACACATAAGTGTACACAAATGTTTTTGGAGGGTAGTTTCGTTTTTCGATAAAGTTACAGCATTATTGAATTCTTGTTCACAAGTCAGACGTGAACTTTCCTGTAATAGTCATTGGCTGACTGATTAAATACGTAATCTCAAAATCTACTGCACTATAAAGCTAAAATTTAGCAAGAAGATTGTTTATAAGTAGTAGATGCAAGCCGAGAAAGGATATTTGAAAATTCTATCCCTCAGGGGGAAATACGGTTTGGAAGTTGTATGCAAGTCCTATGTTTTAGAAATTTAAGGCACAAAAATTCAGGTTTATGATTATAAATAAAAAATACATGTATCTACATTTTTAAATTTTAGATATTGGTAAAATAGGGTGATGACTTTTTGCACATGTTTTATAATTTAGTCTCAAAGCTTGAAATATAGAAAATAGATTTACTTTAGGGCCTAGGCTTCAGGTTATCCAAATGTTTTTTTAACGAGGTAAAATAGGAATTTTTATGTGTCTTTCTGTCTCTTTGTGGAAAACTTACGTATAAAGTGATGATAGGATCTTAGGAAAATAGAAATTTTTGTGTCTTTCTGTCTCTTTGTGGAAAACTTTTTTTTTTTTTTATTCAACACAAGTTAGCCCTTGACTGCATCTCACCTGATGGCAAGTGATGATGCAGTCTAAGATGGTAGCGGGCTAACCTGTTAGGTGTATGGTAAATTCATACTCCTAATTGGTTTCTACACGACATCGTGCCGGAACGCTAAATCGCTTGGCGACACGTCTTTGCCGGTAGGGTGGTAACTAGCCACGGCCGAAGCCTCCCACCAGACAAACAACTTACGTATAAAGTGATGATATGATCTTAGGAAATTTTATTTTCCATTAGCCTGTATCTTTGTTTATGGATAATGTAATGCATAAACCGTGAACACTTCTCAATTTCACATGAAATCAGCAATTCTACGCAAACGACGTCGGGTACAACAGCTAGTAAACTGGGTGAATGGCACAATATGTTAGATGACTTTGCAGTTTTAATATTTTTTCGTTCATTTTCCTCGTTGTTGTTATCTATCTTCCGGTTCATTCATCTTAATAGCTTATAAATAATAAGTTTTTGTATTAAAAAAAGGTATGTTTGATTCTGTTCATCCGTTTATCAACTATAAATATACTAGCTTCTGCCCGCGACTTCGCCTGCGTGGACTACAGAATTGGGTCTAAAGATTCGCTCGTCAACAATTTTTAATCTCCCAACAGGAACTATTTGAGACATCGGTATAGTAAATACAATATGTCCTTTTCCATAGCATGGGTGACATGCATACCAAATTTCAAAGCTGTCTGCCCGCGGCTTAGCTCGTAAACAATTATCAATTTTCCCCCGGGAACTAGTTAAGGAATTGGGATAAAAGGTAGCCTATGTTCTTTTCCATGTCAAAGGCAACGTACATGCCAATTTTCATACAAATCCGTTTAGCCGTTTTTGCGTGATTGAGTAACAACCACACTTTCACATTTATTATATATATAGGATATATCGAGAAACTTGACTTGACAATATATATTATTATATATTTGGTTGTTCTTTGAGTGAACTCACAAGGACATATATGTAGACTGTTATACCTAATTATGTGTAGATGTAAGATACTCTTTAGATAACTCTTTAAATAAGTACAACTTCACTATCGAATTGGAAGTTCTGTAATAATAGTGTAAGTTAAATAAATAAATATATTACCGGAGAATCTATATACATAAAAGCGAAAGGTACTTACTTCCTTGCTGATTAAACACGAGATCTCAAAAACTATTGTACGTATAAAGCTATAATTTAGCAAGTAGGTAGTTGATAGTTAAGAGATGTCAGCTAAGAAAGGATATTTGGAAATTCCACCCCTAAGAGGGTAAAAGGGGGGTTGGAAGTTTGTATGAAATTTCTTTGTTTTTAGAGTTAGAGACACAAAAATTTGCATTAAGATTAATAATAATAAATAAAAAACATGAACATATATTTTTTTTAAATTTTACCTGTTAAGGGTGGTAAAAAAGGGGATGACAGTTTTTGCTTATTTTTTTATTATAAAGTCTACAAGCTTGAAATTTTGAAAATAGGTTTCTTTTAGGGCGTAAGTATAAGGTTAAAATTTTTTTTCATCCAAATCTACCCCGAAGGGGGTAAAATAGGGGTTTGAAGTTTGTATGAAAGTCCTATGTTTTTTAATTTAGAGATACGAAAATCGGCAATTTGACATTTGCCTGTAGCTTACTTTCTCAAGCAATCTCAAGTAAAATCAGCAATTCTACGCAGACGAAGTCGCGGGCAACAGCTAGTACTTAATAATTTCAAATACTTGTACGAATAAACTTTATTAAAAGTTTTGTTAGGTATCTCCTAACATTATATAGCATCGGTATTTTATAGCATCGTTTCTGCATACATGAAATGCCGATTAGTCTATTCTTAATTCTAAACGAATCACATTCAGCAGCATCTCTAATCTATGCGGAGTGAGACACATGTGAAATTGAGGACGGGATTTTTGAGCTGCGCTTTGTCTTACTATGTAAATAAAAAAAAACTAGAACAAAGCTTATAGGTTGCGGTTAGAAAGAACTTTAGTTGGCCAAGGTGAGGCCATCTAATTCTTAGAAAAATGTACTTACATCCGAAAGAATTTATGAAGTAATATTTTCTTCCCACACTATTTAACACTAGTGTGAGCCGCTGCTAACCCTGTTTAATAATCGTGGTGGCCTATAATAAATATGGCTTCCTAAGATTAACGCGTCAAAGAACATCTTACTCCTATAAAAAATAGTACAGATAAAATATAGTGTATATAGAATGTTTAACGTGTAAAATATGAGGGTGGTTCCCTTATTACATACTAGCTTTGACCTGCGGCATCGCTCGCATAGAAGCCATTAAATAAGATTACAATAGAAATGAATCAATACGTAAACTATATTTTCAACAAACCTTTTTTTCTTTGTTTTTTTTTTCAAATAAAAATTATCCTATGTTATTTCTAATACCTTGAAGAATATGTGCACAAAGTTTCATGACGATCGGTCGAGTAGTATTTGGGTGAAAGCGTAACAAACATCCCTACATTCACATCTATACAAATAAATAAAATTGGAGTGTCTGTTTGTAATATTGAAATAATCGTTTTTTACTACATGCATATGAATATGTATACGGTACAAACACTAAAATAACACTTTTTACAATTTTTGTCTGTCTGTTTGTCTGTTTGTTCCAGCTAATCTCTGAAATGGCTGGACCGATTTTTACGGGACTTTAATGGCAGGTAGCTGATGTAATAAGGAGTAACTTAGGCTACTTTTATTTTAGAAAAACTCTTTTATTTTAGAAAAATAAAGTAATGTTGCAATGTCCAAGTACTGTCCAGTATCGCGTCGTGATTGAAAGACAAACAAACACACTAACTCAACGCAGACGAAGTCGCGGGCGTCAGCTAGTTTCCAATATTAGTAAGGATAAGTAAGTATCAATCTCAGATAGTATATTGGTACTATATATACATGTCTAGAAGCGGTGGCGTTATTAAAACAAGGTAAATGGCCGGCATTCATTGGTAGCACGCCGTAATGTGTCACGGTTAAGCGTTCTCGTACGTCAGTAAAGTTTGGCCGGGGAATAAAACCGGCCGACTGCAAGGATTTTTACACTGAAAGTTCCGAGCCTTGGAAGGTGGTAAATACGGAACTAGCAAGTGCTATTATTCTACAGTTCCGTATTTTTAGATCCAATTAAAACATTACATTATAAGACGCAGAAATTAAACTATATCCATTTATCAAAGCAAAAAATTATGGTAAATAGGGTTGATACAAGCGTGTGAAGTTTGTCAATCCGCACATGGCCAGCGGAGACCCGCTATCTGTAGTGAGCCGGCAATGGGTTGATCATGATGATGATGACTGTTAATCAAGCTGTGATAGCCTAGTGGTCAGGACGTCCTTCTCCTAATCAGAGTTAAGTACGTTTTTAAGCAAATAAAATATCACTTGTTTTAACCACACAGTACTTGATAATGTTCTCAAAGGCCACACGGCCTGCGTAGTGGACTATCGCCTAGCCCTTCTCATACTGAGAAATGCAGCCTTGCCGGCTCACTACAGAGCACGGGTCTCCTATCCCGTATGGGAAGATAATGATGATAATGAGGATACCGATTTTTTATAGATCAGTAGAATAAAATCCTAGTTATGCGGCTGAAAAAGAGTTTTTTTTAGTTATTGTTTAACTATGTATATAAAATATTATAGTTTTCCTCAGAGGTGTGAAATCATAAAAATCATAAGTTTAAAGTACGTCACACGGGCTAATGAGGTTGGTGAAGCCTTGAGAAACGTTACGATGATTACGTTGATGCACTTGGTTGATTCATTTTCGCATTTGGCGACGATGTTATGTTTAAGTCGACCGAAATTAACAGCTTTACTCTAATAACTGTTTACGTCTGGACTGTGACTGTTATCGCAACTTAACTGCAGTTCAAGCTCAGTTACGAGAAAACATGTTTTAAACAAAAAATACACAAATACACCCTCATAGCTTTAGTTTTGAGTTTGCGATTATAGTTATCACCATGAAATAACTACTATGTAAATTATTGACGCGTCAAAGGTGCCTTTTTAAGGACTATTTGAATAAAGATTATTTTGAATTTGAATTTACACCACTCCACTCCATGTTAAATAATGTGAGTGTGAAGACTGGTAAAAGATTATTGTTTGATATTTTATCACGCCTTAAGCGGATGTAAATCGAAACACCTGTAAAAAAAACATCACGCGGCGTTCCTAGGCGGTCACCCATCCAAGTACTGACCGCGCCCGATGTTGCTTAACTTCGGTGATCGAACGAGAATCCAAGATCGGACGGTGTATTCAACACGGTATGGACGTTGACGAGAAACGACTTACTGACCACAAACAAGAAATATTTAAAAATTGCTAAATTTTGGCCATAATAATATTTCAATACTTTATATCTGGCTAAATTTATGAAAATCTTTGTCAAATTACACGTAGTTTAGTTAATTTAGTGTTGTAGGTGAAACACCACCAATGCAGCTCGGACAGTATTCGGGAAACTCTGTGATATATTTTCGTCACAATCTTTCTGTGCCTGAAAGCATACGAACAGTGCGTGTTGCCAGTGATGACTCACGGTTATAAATCGTGGTCGCTCTGGGCCTAATAAGTAGGCTCAGAATCACTTAACTTACGAGGCAAAATCAGGAATGAGGAGATCCGAAGAAAAACTACACTTACAGACTTAGCTCAAAGAGTTGTGAAGCTGATGTGACAACCGGCTAGACAATGCTCTAAGAATACCTATTTACGTCAGGGTCTCATGGTTTTCAGAATAGATCCTTTGGCGTGGTAAGTCATGGTCGACCCTCAACTAGATGGCTGGTGGACAGACGACATCAAATGAGTCGCAGGGAGTTGTTGGATACAAGCGGCCTAAGACCTTAGACTTTGGAACTCTCGACAAGAGACCTACGTCATACCAATCGTTGATACGCTGATGATGATGAATCACAAAGCTTTGCGATTTTCACATTGTTTATATCATTATAGAAGGACCGAAACCCTGAAGAGGTTTATAATAATCGTTTTCTTATTTAACTCTACCTATTATATTATATTTAAAGGAATATTTGAATAAAAATTAGGATTGATTGACTCCACCGGGTCCATGATCGTCAGTAATGAAGAAACGACTAGAGAGAGAGAGAGAGAGAGAGAGAGAGAGAGATTGATTGACTGATTGATGGGATGTATGCCCAGCAGTGGAATTTTCAATGAGGCATGTAGTGATGAATTCTTGTTCTCTAATCTTTGCGCCTGTGTAATACGTGTGTCCTCAGTCAGGCTTTCGCTTGACTACAATCATGCCTGATGGACATATATGATGAGGTCTAGGGTGGAGCTCGCTTGCCTATTAAAAGCCTATTCACTCTTCTATTGAAGGCACCAAGATTATATTTGGCTGGGTACTTGGAAGCTGGGAGGGCGTTCCACACTTAGCGGTTCGTATCGGGAGCGTGGAAGAAAAACGTTTCGTTCTAGTTCGCGGAATACCAACCACATAAGAATACCACATTTCTCTGTGTGTATTTACACAACTGACACTTAAGTAACTGAAATATACAGAGGCCGGTTTTCATGATGTGTAGTTGATTGTATCATAGTTTTATAAAGTGCGTAATTGAATTTTAAATTGCTTAAATTACGTTATGTTTTGTATTGTAGACTACACGTTATGTGGACTTTGACTTGACTTCGAGTTCAAACCGTGTTATAAGTATATTGCTATACATATATACTTACTCGTATTTTTTTTTTTTTTTTTCAATGACAAATTACCACTTGAATGTGTTCTCAAGTATCAATTGACTCAGACCGGTGACCATGCTAATTGGCTATGTAGATTTGTACTCAAGTCTGTTCGAGTTTTTAATAAAAACTCAAGCAGACTCGACTCGAACAAACAAAAAACTTGTGTTTTAATAATATAATTGTATGAGCTACCCGAATTGAATAGATGGGAAACTAGAATTAAGCATACGAATTTGCATTAAGATATTGTTATATGGCCATTCTGGTCATCTATGGACCTTGAGATGCATACATTTCGGAATCACATACCGACAATTCCGTATTATTTATATTCTATTAGCTAAATATAAATAAGATGGAATAAACTACAATAAGGCTGTTTCAAACATTTCAGTTTTGTGGAATAATTATTAATATATTTTTTTTTTTAAATATTAGTTCGCAAAAGTGACAAAAAATTACATATCATCTTACTTCATAAAACGAAATATCTTATTTACACAATTTTCCCTTCTTTATGCGAACCTAGCAATATATGAGGTAAAAACAGTTAAAAATAATAATACATATTAAATTAAATATAATAATTTAAAATTAGCCTAGACAACCATAAAACAAAAAAAAATTATAATACCTTCTCATATTGAGAGGAGACCCGTGCTCTGTAGTGAGTCGAGAATGGGTTGATCATGATGACTAGGGATGTTATATATTGTTTCAAACTGCATAATAACATACAAGCAATATCGGCGGAGTAAAATGCAGTTGTATTCCAATAAAACCGCGTTGTGTCACAATTTCATAACGGAACGAGTACACTTCTGTGTCTTACGCCTTCTTTACCGCAACAGTCAGATTTGGTTTGATCGTCAACACTTTCACTTTTGCATCATTTGCGTTCAGCAAAATAGTGTTTTTTAACTCCATGCTACAAGATTATATATTGGAGAAACAATTTCCTTTACATTACAGTAGGGTAAAAAAAGAATAATATATCTTATATTATTCTCGTACCTAGGTCGTATATTGCGTAACGATAGACTAATGGGGAAGATTGCTGGAAAAAGGGGTGTAGGAAGGCGAAAGGAGTCGTGGCTCAGAAACATACGGGAGTGGTCAAGTCGGTCGAAGATCTATTCCGTTTAGCCATGGACAAGGAACTGATGACCTTGAAGGAGAAGAAGTAAACATCGTTTGCAACGATTTTCTACTTTCAAGTTCCTCGAGGTAAAAACTTTAAAGAAAGAAAGAAAATCTATTTATTCTCATATGGTGTTACACACAGTACAACTTATACTAATCTTATGTCTGTCTGTAACAACAATTAGAAAGGCTGGATTTGCTAGATTATACTCCGTGCAGAGGCTACTCACTATCCCCCTTAAAAAATCCCTTTAAAATCTGTTGTAAACCAAAAAATTTTGAAGGCAATGCCAGTTGGATCTCCATGCTTAATTTTAATATTGTTGCCGATAATAAAGAGAGAATGATTTAAACTGTTTCAACTATGTATTTAAGAGTACTTTGTTTTCCTCCTGCAATAACTTGATTAGATTCCATTGTACGTACATTATTTTGGTAACATTTAATGTGTTTTAATCGAACCTATCAGTGTCGTATAATCGTTAGTTAACATCTGGCCATGCATAGAATTTATATCGCATTATTTGGTGACTGTTATTTTTAATGAAACGGAACAATAGTCCGCAAGCAACTTGCATTGGTCAATCCGTTGATCGATTGTTGACGTCATATTAAGTGATATATAGATTAGAAAAATTCAAAAGGAAATACTTTGGAGAAACGAGATTTTACCTTATTTGTTATTGCGGCATAAGTGAGTTATAATCATATTATCTACCTATAATCAGCTTAGTACGAATCATTGAGCAAATCAGGCCCGTCCCAAAATCCGCCCCGTTCGAAATCCCTAATCGCATTTTATTTATAGAGTTTCCTTCGCAAAAATTATATTCGACTTGAACATATATTAAAAATTTCTATGGAAAAAACAAAGTTTGTTACGGTAGATTATTTTTTCCATTCTCATTCCTGTTTCCGCTTCCTCTCCCAACTCATCCGATTTTCCCGGAATAAAAAGTAACTCATTTTTTAATCCATTATAAACCTTTCGCCATTCAAAATTTCAATCAAATTTTCGGTTCCGTGATAAAGGAGTAACAAACGTATGCACATACACTTTCATACTAACATTCGCATTTATAACATAAATGTGTTTAAGTAGGCTTTTACTTACATATTTTTTTTTGGTCCTGTAGTTCAGAATTTAATAAGTTGCACATTTATATTAAAAGCATACATTGATGTTTCTCATAATCTGTACCGCAAGGCTTTGACTAGGTTGGATCACGTTAAATGTAATGGGTCTAAAGATTTCATTGACCAAGTTCATTTATCAATGTGTTTGTGTATGAAGCAGAATTTTGAGACGGAAAACCGCAATATTTATGTTTGGTGAGAGGCTTCGGCTGTGGCTAGTTACCACCCTACCGACAAAATACGTGTCGCCAAGCGATTTAGTGTTCCGGCACGATGTCGCGTAGAAACCAATTAGGTGTGTGGGTATACCACACCCCTAACAGGTTAGCCCGCTACCATCCTAGACTGCCTCATCACTTACCACCAGGTGAGATAGCTGTCAAGGGCTCACTTGTAGTATATAATATATATATATTAACGAATAATCTCTTTATTGCGGCTATGCTGGTTTTATTTACAGGAACAATCGGGATTCGGGACTGACGGATTAAACTTTAATCGATAAAGCCTTAAAGTGTTTTAATTAACCAAAGGTTCATTGTGTTTAATGATTGACTACCTTGAGTTGTCTTATACTCGTAAGTTCTACAAATAGCATTTTGTCTGGTGGGATGCTTCGGCCGTGGCTAGTTACATGCGACTATAATGTTTCACATCAAAGGGGCGACTGATTCCCACATGGTTTACAAGATATTTTTTCACCTAAAACCCCCATCGATAATTAGTTCAGTAATGGATCATTAAACTTCAATGACGAACTCCGTGGCGCAGTGCGTGCGCTGTCGCATTATAAAGTTGGAGGTCCTGGGTTCGATTCCCGGCTCGAGTCTAGTCTGGTGGGAGGCTTCGGCCGTGGCTATTGACAAAAATGTGTCGCCAAGCGATTTCGCGTTCCGGCACGATGTCGCGTAGAAACCAATTAGGTGTATGGGTATACCACACCCCTAACAGGTTAGCCCGCTACCATCTTAGACTGCATCATCACTTACCATCAGGTGATATTGCCGTCAAGGGCTAATTTGTAGTTGATAAAAAATATATATTTAAAACTCAGTGTATTTTTTGTTCTAGTGAGCCATACATACCCCAAAACTTGACGGGTCTGTCTATGGCACTGGCGAGAGGGAAAACGGCGCATATGGATGTTGTAAGAGTCGAAACTAAATCAAAAGTAAGTACCTCTTACTACTTGTTTTCTTCCTGATTTTACCACCACATCATGATCATCGTGATCAACCCATTACTGGCTCACTACAGAGCACGGGTCTCCTCTCAATATGAGAAGGGTTTGGCCATAGTCCACAACGCTGGCCATGTGCGGATTGGCATACTTCACACGCCTTTGAGATCATTATGGAGAAATCTCAGGCGTGCAGGTTTCCTCACGAGGTTTTCCTTCACCGTTGAAACATGTGATATTTTTTTTTTTAAAACGCACCTAACTCCGAAAAGTAAGAGGTGCCGTGCCCGGATTCGAACCGCCGACCTCTGATTAGGAGGCTGACGCCCTAACCACTAGGTTTCATCCCCGCTTCTACAACCTACCACCACACGTTACAGTAATTCAATTTTCAAAAAAATCCTGATTATAATGTAAGCTGATTCGATTTTAGAGTTTGAAGATCGTCAGAGGTTTGTCAAGCGATGGAAAAAGATGGAGGAGGGGTTATATAATTGGGACTGGTAAAATTGGAAAATATAAAATTGTTAACCGGTGTGGTCGAATATTATTTAAAGACCCTATTATCCTTTAACTGGGCCTTCAATAAGCAATAGTAAACAAATGGATAATTAAAATTTTGAAAATTATCACAATGGCTGGTTTTACGATCGCCAAATATTAAGTAACGAATAAATGAACCGGTTTGGAAATGAATGTTGTATAAAAAAATTCATCTTTATTCAGTTATTTTATTATAATTATCACTTAACTAAAGTATCAAATGACAATGAGTGTAATATTTTTAATGGAAGCACACGTTTCATTACCACAGAAATAATAAATATAAATCCGTATTTAGTCAGCCACAAAGGTCGAATAAGATAATGCGGTCATAAACCTTCCTTGTGCTCGAATAAAGATTTATTCTCGTAACACTTTTAACTGAATTTAGCAAGAATACGAACTTCACGGTACTTTTAAAAATTAACTTAAAACTACCTACCTGTTAAGAAAAACAATTTGTTGTAACTTCGCATAAGCAGTGTCACAAAAGAATGTATCTTTAAACCCTTTCTCGTATTTATAAAGAGGAGGTCTGTGCCCACGGGGGATATCAGGGCTAATATGATGGTGACCTTGAGACATGAAGATGACCCATAATATGTACAGTACAGTAGGCTGTTAAAAAAAATCTTGACGACCACCGTGGCGCAGTGCGTTCGTTGTCGCATTATAAAGTTGGAGGTCCTGGGTTCGTTTCTCGGCTCGAGTCTGATCTAGTGGGAGGCTTCGGCCGTGGCTAATTACCACCCTACCAATAAAGACGTGTTGCTAAGCGATTTAGCGTTCCGGCACGATGTCGCGTAAAAACCAATTAAGAGTGTGGGTTTACCAACAGGCCCCCAACACGTCAGCCCACTACCATCCTAGACAGCATCATCACTTACCCACCAGGTGAGATAGCCGTCAAGGGCTAACTAGTAGTGTATTAAAAAAGAAATAACAATCTAACCGATTTTGTTTATTTAAGTTTTTTCATTTTAGTGGAGACATCTTCTATCAATAAAATGTAAAACAAAAAAGTGTCCTACATCTCTTTGTACTTGCAGCTAAACAATATATTAAAGGTTTATTGAGGTTTAAATGGAATATTTCGCGCCGTTTTTTTTTCCCAATGTAAGAGAATCCACCTTGTATTTATTATAACTTGCAAACAAACGAAAATACGTTCCCAAATTGTGGGTATTTTTCAGTTATGCTGTGGTGACAACTACACGACAGGTTTTGTAGTGTATACTATAGATTGAAGGGTTACAGGATTGGAAATTGTAGCTTCATGATTAAAAAAGTTGTTGAAATAAAATGAAATATTGCAACTTCCAATAACCCGGAGTTATCACTTACTGGCCATAGTGTAGATCACACTTCTAACCCACACAACAGCAACAAGGTTAATCTATGTCTGTAAAAACTTAGAAAAATACGCCAGTTGATGATTGAAACCTTTTTCCCAAAAATATCACTCAACTTATAACAATGTTCCCGTGGTGTCCATTGTTATTGCTATTTTTCGTGGACCAATCACTGGCCTCCGTTTTGGTGGGATGCAAAACATGGCACGACATGATGATAACCTTCTTCAGTTCTCTCTTTTTATGGCTTTGCACAGATTAGCCAATATCAAGTTTATAGCAATGTAGAAGTTAGGGAGAAATGGCGGGAAACTTCGCACTCCGCGGACGCGGCTCCCTCAAACCTTTCCCAAACCAACACCTGCTAACCATTCAGAAAACCAGCCACTACACAAACGACACCAAAACTGTCCACGACACAACCAACACCAGTCTCTTTCAAAATTAGCCAACAAACATCAATTCAAGAAAAGCGCGAAAAAACCGCGCCCGCCATATACGAAGTCTCCCGCCTTTCTCCTAACCTCCTTAATACATTCATAATAGTATTGTAGTCAAGTTTCATACTCTTTTGTATACAGATTAATAACATTTTAACCCTTACAAGCAACTTGTAAAATATGTCTTAATAAATACATCATAATGTATAAATATAAAGCTTCTTCGAATAGCGGCGATAACATGTCTAAATCTCTTTTCTATGAGAGAGAGTTGTGTGTGTAACCGTTGGTGATAGGCTGAAGATGTTGATACGAAAGTTTTTTAAAAACTCAATATAAAAATTAATTGGAAATTGGTATGAAATATAATAATTTTAAGTTGTGAGATGGTGATATCAAAAAGAAAAGTCACGTTACGAACGATGGTTAACAAATAATTTGAGTCACCCTCAAGAAATGGAGTACTCATTTTTATTTTGTTCATATTTTAGTAGAGTTGAGTTTAGCGGGATTAAACGTTTAAACACTACGACAAAATTAAAGTCGTATAGATAAAAATAGTTTTTTATTTAACCTTCTTTTTGAACTGTTATCACGGATTAAACTGCCGACTAAATCCTTAAGTATAGCTTCGAAGCCCACTTACATGTAAATACCCGTATCAAGAAAACAATACCTACCCGATAAGAAATTTACGTAACAATAATTACTAGTTACAACAGCGGCCTTGGAGTCAGATTAAATACAAATGTACATAAATTTATTTATTGAAAAAAAAATTGCGTGTTGCAATTGGCCACGGCAGCAGGTTCTGGTTTATATGTATTTTATGGGGTATTTGTAAAAAAAAAATACTTTGCCGTAATAATTTACAAAAGGATTGGAAATTACACCATATGCCTATTTTGTTGCACAAATGTATATTTACTTAACTAAATTGGTAAGACTAAAAATTAGGACGAGTACTTCGTCCATCATCATCATGATCAACCCATTACAGGCTCACTACAAAGCACGGGTCTCCTCTCAATATGAGAAGGGTTTGGTCATAGTCCACCACGCTGGCCATGTGCGGATTGGCAGACTTCACACGCTTTTGAGAACATTATGGAGAAATCTCAGGCGTGCAGGTTTCCTCACGATGTTTTCCTTTACCGTTGAAGGAAGTTATATTTTAATTGTTTAAAAACGCACATAACTCCGAAAAGTTAGAGGTGCGTGCCCGGATTCGAACCGCCGACCTCTGATGAGGTCCGCTGACCCTAACCACTAGGCTATCACCGCTTTTTACTTCGTAATTGTAATTTTTTTTAACAATTTTGTGTGTAACAGAATTAGCAAAATTAAATAAAAGCGCCAAGGCCTGCTTTCGTGAGACTTAATCAATCAATCAAAAACTTTATTCAAATACATAATTCATTTGTTTTTTTAACTCGTATTAAATTAAAACTAAAGCTAGGTGGGTTTCAAACGCGCCCTGGTATAAGAAGAAATCCACATCAAAATTAGCCGGGCAACTATTGCTTTTGATGTCACCACCTCACATTGAACAGGGAAATTCTCTGCCCGGGACCGGGGACCCGGGACTTACAAGACTACAGCACATAAAAATGCTCCAGGGGACCCTCCCTCCCTGGAGCATTTTTGTGTGCTCAGTGTGTCAGAACTGTTTGTAACTATAAATTTATCCCCGCACAATTTGCTCCCTTCCACCTTCAGTTATATATAATGTTACACTATTCAATTGACTGCGTCCGTCAAAACAGACAAGGAGTGCGATAGTGAGGAAACGACAATTTATATGCCTACCTACTTCATCCTATTACAGCCATATCTACGCGATTAACTAACCGATCTAAATAGGGTGTTCATTATGCCAGTTAAGTCCGCGATACAAAACAGTTGTGTTAAGCTTGCCTCGTCCCGTGAGGCATGTGTCACTTGACACTACATTAATTATTTATTTACTGGCTTCTATCCAAGACTGCGCAGATTTTTCGATAAGTAAAAATTTCTTTGGTCCTTTTCTACTGACTGCAATACATATTGGCAAATCTGCATGGTGCAATAATAATTTCTTGATTTTTTTTTTCCCACTACAAGTAAGCCCTTGACGGCAATCTCACCTGATGGTAAGTGATGATGCAGTCTTCGATGGTAGCGGGCTAACCTGTTAGGGGCATGGTAAACCCACACTCCTCATTGGCTTCTACGCGGCATCGTGCCGGAACGCTAAATCGCTTGGTGGCACGTCTTTGTCGGTAGGGTGGTAACTAGCTACGGCCGAAGCCTCCCACCAGACCAGACTCGAGCTGGGAGTCAAACCCAGTACCTCCAACTTTAAAATACTCCAACAGCGCACGCGCTGCACCACGGAGGTCGTCAAAAATCTTTATACACCACACCGTACTGTTTTCCAGAATGCTCCGCAGATGTTGACTTCATAATGTTCAATTGCTTCGGTGACGGAGCATAAACGAGCGTTGAGAGAGCATTCTGGAAAACAGTGTCAAGATTGATGAAATTATAAATTGTACCGTGCAGATTTGAGCAGAAAATTGGCAATTTTAACTAGATTGCTGCAAATTCATCTTAAGGTTGTTATCGCCGCGATTCTAAGAGTCTATATGTATACACATTATGATGTTATTTATTAATTAAGACATATTTTACAAGTTGTTTGTAAGGTTAAAAATTATATTAATCTGTAACGTAATACGTTCTTCTTCGTAATGAAGCTGTGATAGCCTAGTGGTTAGGGCGTCAGCCTCCTATACAGAGGTCGGTACGGCTCCTATACGGTTTTTCGGAGTTATGTGCGTTTTTAATCAATTAAAATATCACTTGCTTCAACGGTGAAGGAAAACATCGTGAGGAAACCTGCACGCCTGAGAGTTCTCCATAATGTTCTCAAAGGCGTGTGAAGTCTGCGAATCCGCACATGGCCAGCGTGGTGGACTATGGCCGAACCCTTCTCATACTGAGAGGAGACCCGTGCTCTGTAGTGAGCTGGTAATGGGTTGATCATGTAATACGTTCAAAAGAGTATAAAACTTGACTAGAATACTAATATTAATGTATTAAGCAGTAACGATAGGCGCCACGAGAACATTGCGATAAATTTAGTGATATTTTTGGAAGAAAGGTTTCAATTTATCTGGGGTATTTATCTAAGTTTTTACATAAGTTTACAAGGTTCATACAATTGTTATTTTATTACTACAACAACCTACAGTTTTAAGAATAAATACTAGGAAAGTATAGTCTCGATTATGTGTTGGGCGGTTGTCAAGAATTTGACAAATAGGGCCGTCCCCAATATGTAGATGGAGGTTAATGTTATTAAAGCCTTTTTAGAGTTCCGTATTCAACAAGGAGTTTTTATAGTTTCGTGCGGTTAGCTCAGAGAATATTTGCATTAGAAAGCTGTAATTTGGTAGTAGAAAAATTTAATATCTCGCCAAAGTAGTAAATATATAACATCCTACACGTAAAGTGGGGATTTCATTTTTTATTCGACTACCCTATATTTTGTTTGTAGTTTGTTTACCCTATAGTTATGTTATAGATATATTACGTATATTCTAACAATATTGTGGGTTAACGCAATTTTTTTGATTTAGGGATCGGTTTATGAAATATAAAGTTTAAAATTCCTAAGTTTTTTAAGAGTCAAGAGATTTTGATTTATTGCGCGACTAAGACTTTCCCCAATAACTGTGGCTTGAAAGTACCTAATACTATATCGATCGACTTGTAAATCGATTATCGAATGTTTACTAACTCGGTACTGTTGATACTTAAAATGAGCTAGATAAAAAGTCTAGACATTTTATAACTTAAAATAGCTGTGATCTGCGGCTTAATAATTTGAGCACGTACATCAGCATCATTATCATGATCAACCCATTCTCGGCTCACTACAGAGCACGGGTCTCCTCTCAATATCAGAAGGGTTTGGCCATAGTCCACCACGCTGGCCATGTGCCGATTGACTTCACACGCTTTTGAGAACATTATGGAGAACTCTCAGGCGTGCAGGTTTCCTCACGATGTTTTCCTTCACCGTTGAAGCAAGTGATATATATATATTTTTTTAAACGCACATAACTCCGAAAAGTTAGAGGTGCGTGCCCGGATTCGAATCGCCGACCTCTGATTAGGAGGCTGACGCCCTAACCACTAGGCTATCACCGCTTTTTAGCACGTACAATTGAATGCAAAATTTTTATACTTGTAACTTACCCCTTGCGCTGGTTGACCGTGCCGTCTTGACCTGTTTTTAATATACAATAATTTAATATAGACTGATTTGTTATATTATATGAATACCTACAAAATTGTTATAATGAACCATTAACGACAAATATGTTTCTAATCAAGGTAAAACAATTTTCAGCGCATATTACTCAATTAACAAAATCAAATTATCTTGTTACAGATAATGTTTTCCTTTTTATCGGTCGGCTGGGGCTTGCTATCCGACATTGATATAGAAAGTGAAAGATTAAGAGCGATAGGCGGCCAAAGGTTCACACTTTGGGCACTAGCGCGGCTGGTTGGATTGAGGAAGTACAAAGGTGTGGTGAGCTACGCCAAAATAAAGGATATCAGCAACTTGCCCAAGCCGAAACACCCGCTGACGATAGGCCACAGCGTGAGTCAAGACGACGCGCTAGACTCGCCCGATGTGGAGGCATTCTTCGATTGCGACGAGAACTCCGAAGTATTCACCAATGCGGTCAACGGTAAGAGACACCAGCGAGTGGATTCCTGGTACTCCGTGAACTCTAGGAGAAGTGCGTTCTACAGCACCCGCGGTTCAGATTATCACAGCGTCACGAGCAGCGGCTCCGAAATGCGGTCGCCAGTGCACGCATGCATGCATGGCCCCGCTTCCCGTTTGCCTTCGCTCGTCTCTCAGTTACCATCGCATTGGACCCACGAGGAAGGGGAGTTTGTTATGGTCCACGTTTCCTACCAGTCGTATATTGGCGAGGACTTGCTATTTGCGCCCAGCTCGCTCCTCTCCGACGGTGTCATGTGGATGCTCATTATCAAGGCGGGAATATCGAGAGCTCAAGTATTATCATTTCTCATCGGTATGAGTCAGGGCAATCATTCCGATGGTAATAATGAATATATTAAAATGGTTCCAGTCAGCGCGTTTAGAATAGTACCCGAAGGTGCAAGCGGCTATCTCACGGTGGATGGGGAGATGGTGGAATATGGGCCAATTCAAGCGGAAATATTTCCCAATATAGTAAATATCTTGGTACCAGACACAAAATAACATTAAAACATCTTAGTTAGCCGTAAGGAACTAGTTGTAATAGTTCATGAAACGAATTTGCCGAGCCGTTTGTGCAATAAAATACTATGAAATATATCAGTAACATATGTTAATCTTAATATATCTGAAAAGGTTGTGCCAGAAGACACACTTAATTAAGTATACTTATTTAATATTCAATAAGCGTGTCCTTAGAATAAGGTATATATAAGGTTTCTTTTTTCAAAGAAATATATTGAAAAGAAAATACGCGCATTATTTGCTGGGCTTTATACTATTTTAATTTAATTGATTTAGTAAAAACAAAATTTTATTTGTGGCAACTTATTGTTAACAGCTAAAAATGTGATAATATTTTTAAGTGGATTGATCATTTCGATAAAAAAGACAAGTAATTATAACTAGTCAATGCTTACAAAATCAACAAACAGTGCCAAATATTCCGCACTCTAAATTATCAAGGAATTGTTTATTAATGTGTGTTTACAACTCAAAGTATTTATTATTCATAATGTGTTGCTCAAATTTAGGGCAATTAAATACAAATTGAGCACATCACCTTGTATTATATTATCTGTATTGCATTAAACTGTTCATTATAATTAAGGCAATTGTTCTGAACCGTTCATAGTGGTTCACTAAGTGGTTTCTATAATTAAGCGTTAATAGGTAAGATTGGTGATAGAAACATGCGCGAATAGAAGTTGGGCGATCAGTCTGCTATTTATTAATTGCATACGGAAGAGTGCGTGTGTATTGCCTATTATTATATATATAATAATATACACATTATATGATATCCGAATATATGGTACAATGAGTTAATCCAGGATATATGTGTACCAAATTTCAATACAATCCGTCGTTATTTAGGCTTGATTTAGTAACAAACATGAGCACAGCCAAATAAAAATCTTCACAAATGCTACTTATTTGCATGTATTTGTAAAAATCATCCATGTATTTGTAAAAATCATCAGCGCCACACCACCGATGGTCAGTGTTCTTTTTATGTGACACTTACACTAAACTGTTTTTCACTAAGGATTTTTAACAATCGCAAATTTTTGAAAACCGTTTCTTATAAGTAATTTGAGCCAATTTTTCTTTAAAAACTAACGACAAAATTTTAATACCTAAGAAAAAATTAGCTTAACTTTACGCTATTCTATAATGATCTCTCCGGTATTTAAGTAACAATCGTTCGAACTTTAACTAATAGTAAATCGAAATTCTTCATCAGTATTTGCTTGAGTGTGCTGAACTTAATCGTTTGTCTAGTGGTAAGCATGTTCGGTCTACTACGGTCTATCAAGAGGTCCTGGGTTCGAATCCCGAGTCGCATTAATAATGGCGCTATGGGCTTCAACCCCTATGGGTGAAATTTTCTGTCTAGTAATTAGCAGCCCTTAGTAAAAAAGTGTCCACGCTTTGCTTTCGAAAGTTCACACTAATCATGTTCATGATAATAATAATTTAAGCCCAATAGATTGGAGCAACTCAGATTCCCCATGCGAGAAAAGCCCTGCGATCAGTAGTGAGACATGAATAGGGTCCGGATAACGCTTGCAGAAGATAGCTTGGCTTAGTTATTGAAGCTGAAGAAATTGTGCTAGTAAAATTAGTCTTAAGTTGAAACAAAGTATCCAATCTATTTGCATGAAATAAAGCTGAATTAACTTTAATAAATCCCTAAGTAGGGACCCATCATCTTTACAGTCGCTACTTCTTAGTAATATAATTTTTCCATTTTTCTGAGGGACAAAGGGGCATCAATTTAGTTTAGTTTAGGCTATATATGTACCTAAAACCTAATATATATATATATATAGGCTGTTAGCACTAAAATATAATGTTTTAAGTGTGTGCAGTACTTCGGTTCTGGTAACTGGTGTAATAAATAAATATATTTGTTTAATTTATAAAGTGTATATTTTATAATCTTCTGTGATAATATCAGTTTCTGCCATAATAATTATTACATTTCAATTCACCACCCCATTGTTTGGTGCCTAATGTTGATAAATGTTTTTTTTTGTATCTGAAATCTTTTTTTATAAATTTTCAAGTGTTAAATTTACTGTACAGTGTTTTGTTACCACTGTTTAAATAAGTTTTATATAGCTGCCTAAATTTTTTTTGATAATTCGAAACTGCACAATATTTAATATAAATAATTAAGTAGGTATATCAAGATAATGATGTTCAATATATTTAATTTAATGGTTAGTAGGCATAATTTATTTATATTGCTTTAGTAACTGAAGCAGTTGTGAATGTTATATTACTTGTTTTTTCCTAACCTGTGATGTATTGAAAAAAAAATCTAATATGTAACACATTCCTTAAAAGCTTAAACCAGTGTCAATATATTATAATGTCCTCTAACATTTTAATCAGGTAGTCTATATTATGTGATGTTTTAAAATAGATTATATACTTTGGCAAACATATAATTCTTCTAGAAAATGGCATCTATTTACTTTCAGTAATGTGAGAAGCTTATTTTGTTGTTATTATATCTTCAGAGTATGTATGATAATTAGTTCTCATAGTCAATTTCAATATGTATTTTGATTTATTTTTGATCCAAATCTTACTAAATACACTCTCATATATACATGAATGAGACAAACAAAGTGGTTTACAATAATTAGGTACATGTTCTCTGGAGAAGATTTTTTTTTAGGTTTGGATTAGCTTACATTTCTTTAATCAGCTTAAATCCAAGTAATAAAAGGAATAACTGCTTAACATACATTCCAGACTACAGTCTAATAATTTTCCATTTAGTACAGCAGTCTTAAAAGAAATGGTTAGGAAAATTTTATTATGTAATAAATAAATTATATGTTATTGTTTTATCATTCCATTTTTTAGAGTTTAAGTTTTAAAATTTGAATGATAAAAAAATTGTTACACACAATAAATGATTGGTAAAAAAACTTTATTATTTAATTTTACATCAGTTTTAGATCTTTTTTCAACCTTATGATAGATCTTGGTAATTTATAACATATTATAGAACCAGTTTGACAGAAAAATTACATAATACAAATTTATATCATATATTCCAATTTATTTTTAAAGAAAACCAGATTATTAATACAAAAGAATAGTTAATTTATTACACGAGTGTGAATAATCAATATTTTGCTGAAAAATCATTTAAAAGACAATTTAATTTTAACTTATTATAATAATAAGCAGATAATTTGTCTGATTTGATATTAGAACTCATCAATTGAATCTTAACCTACAAAATAACTATATTATAAAGTAATAATGACACAGATTTTGTTTAACAATTGAATTACTTAATAACTATAATGAGCTCTTCTCTTTAGGCAGTTATCATTATATTAACAGTCTTCAATTCCCATTATGACATCTATCTTTATCACAGCTTTAAAGAATCAAGACTGTCAAGGAGGTTTTGAACTTCGGATTCAACTTGTTCCCTTGTACTAACATTCTCTAACCTCTCTCGCACAGATATTAAGTCTCCCGCATCTGCCTTTTGTATCTTCATATATTTTAACATCATCTCAACAACTAAGCAAATTTCACCAATCAGCTGTCTAGTTTCTTCAAAGTGGCTTGCACCGCTTGGGCGCAGCTGAATAAGCTTCAATTTACTTTGTGCAAGCTGAATAGGGTTACGTCCATTCTTATCATGTGAACTCACATCTGTACCTGCATCTAGCAGCTCTATAACAACAGGGATGTGGTTGGTACATGCAGCAAGGTGTAATGGAGTGTTCCCAAGAGTATCCTTGATATTAGGATTGGCGCCATGTCTTATTAACAGTTTAACAACATCTACATAACCACGACATGCAGCCAGGTGCAAAGGACTTCTCTTATGTTCATCAGAACAATTTGGATCTGCACCTGAAAGCAGAAGCTTTTCGACGAGCTCAGTGTTATTGGTAGAAGCTGCGAATCTGAGCTTTTTATTTCTGGACGAACAAATTGTACCGCCATATCGGTACTTCAATCTGCAGTGTCTAGCTTTTGTTGAGCATTTTATCTTACCGATATGTTCGTGTGGTTCACCTAGGAAGTCTATAGGCATCGGTTGGCCTGCTAGGTTGATTGGTATTGCTGGAGGATTGAATTCTAAAACGCAGTAAGAATGATCGAAAACAGGATTGTCGCTACTTTCATTGCCTGTATCCACACCTGAATCTGCCATTGTATTGTTTTTAATTATATCTAGTATAGGGCACACATACCAAGTTTTACGCTATGGCGGAAAACACAATTGTTCATCGAAAACTAGAAACAACAAGACAAGAACAATACTAAACTTTCTACTATGAATTTGTCATGTGTCAAAGAAGTGTCAAATTATGTAAATTACAAAATGTCAAATATCAAAGTAGAGTCAGTGATAGATAGATAAAATATTTCTATGGCACCAGCGAGCTAATAATATTGGACCGTAGATCAGGTACAATAAAATATTGTCGCTGGTAACCTATTGCCTAACCTAACTTATCAAATAGATAAATAAAAAAAATTAACCTATCAAACTTATAGAAATCATATTGATTTTTGATTAACAAGAGATTCTATGCATAAACCTCGATATTACGAAAGCATTTTATTCATTTTTGATGTTGCTTCTCGAGTAATGTTATCTATGATTGTCAATTGTCAGTTTTTAATAACGAATGTGACAGCGACAGCGTATTCACCAATCGGTTTCAGAATTTAGAAAAATAATTTCAGTTCTGACTTCAGTTATATTTTTAACAACAGTGCTGCGTAGTGCGTAGATATCACAAAGGATGCAGCAGCTAACAGTGTTTATGGTAAGACAAAATGATTTGCCCTTTGTTCATGTTCAAAAACATTATTTTACACGGACCCCATAACCTATAAAGTTTTGCCGAAAGGATATTGAGAGTTCGCGCACCTACATCGATGAGCTGTACTCCTCGGACCCTGATAAATTGATGGAGGCACTGGTGACACTGAAGAATTCCGTGATCGGTAGCAATCGGCAAAAGAGTTCCGTGATACAGCAAGGAATAGTTCCAAGATTGTTACAACTAATGACGGATGATGATCTGGATGCGAGCATAAGACTTGAAGCTACAATTACGATTGGTGAGTTTACTGGTCAAATCGGTATTATTTACTTTTGCCTTACACGCAATATACTGTTTAGTAAACAATAATATAGTGGCCTTTGCTATCAATGTCGTGCTATTCATAGCTATAAGATATTGGCCAAGAATATTATGCTTAACAAATGTTTACATGAATTAAAAGTAAAGTTGGTATTCTTGGACAATACCCTTTAATAACCTTTCTGTGTGTGGCATATTAATTTTAATTGGAACATTATATACATATGTATATGAGTGATAATTATGCAATGTTGATGTTATAGAGAAAAATAATTATTAAGATTTAATAAACTGTGTATGTATAATATATTCTGCTTTTTAAATATGCTTAATTTGCACTCTTTCTCATTGGAAAAGTATCCAAAATATATGAATTTTTCAAGCGATAGTGCATGCCCACATCCCAATAACAAAGGTTCTTATACCTTTGCATATAAAGCATACCTTTGCATATATACTTTTTAAACTTGTACAGTTTAGTAGGCTGCACAAAATTAGTAACTCATTGAAAGGAAATTGTTTTTTATTTTATAATAAATTACCTATAGAATTGCTCTATCTCAATAAGTACTATAATTTATTATTATTTTTGAGATGGTGATAACAAAAAAAAAGCTTTAGTTTTAAGTTGTCGATGTGAAGTTATCACCATTACTTCACAGATAGAAATAATGAAATGGACGATTCATAGATGCCTGTAAAAGGTTTATGTGAATAAAGCTATTTTTTGAATTTTTTTTTGATTTTGTACTCAAAGGTATAAGGGCCTAGTTTTGATGTGCATAACAAGAATGCTATGAGGGTTGTAGTTCAATCAATACTCAGCAAGATAAAATTGGAAAATATCATTTTATTTTTAGTATCTGGTGCGCAAATGAAGGCTTCATTTGCGCATAGTTACCACACTACCAACATGAATATGTCAGCAAGCAAATTAGCATTGGAGTACAATGTATCATAAATACCTAGTTGAGTTTAATATTACTGCCATACCCCAACTTTTGTCTGGTGGGAGGCTGCAGCTGTGGCTAGTTACCACCCTACCGACAAAAGGCGTGTCGCCAAGAGATTTAGCGTTGTTTTGTAGAAACCAATTAGGAGTGTAGGTTTTCCATACCCCTAACAGTTTAGCCCGCTATCATCTTAGACTGTGTCATTACTTACCATCAGTTGAGATTGATGTCAAGGGCTAACTTGTAGTGGATTTAAAAAAAACAGGTTAGCCAGACCAGGTGAGATTGCAGTCAAGGGCTAACTTTATTAAAAATGTTATAAAATAATAAAAATGGGGTGCCCCTTGAAACATTGGTGTTGTTATTATTTTGAGTCACCAGATTACCTCTATTTTTCGACATTTGGATAACTTCTTGCAAGGGAAAAATTCACCTCCATTGGGGAAGTACAAAGCGCCTTCAAATATATCATTATTATAGATTCCAGCCTGATTGGTTTTTTATAGTACAGGGATCAAAGAACTACCTATGAGATGGCAAAAATGCATAAATAGCAATAGTACATTCAATTCAATTCAAATAATCTTTATTCAAATAGTCCTTTAAAAGGCACTTTTGACGCGTCAATAATTTACATAGTGATTTGATGGTGATAACTACATTCGTAAACTTAAAACTAAAGCTATGAGGGTTCCAAATGCGCCCCGGTCTAAGAAGAAGCCCACAACCAACTTAGCCAGGTAAATTTTCTTTTTGTTATCACCATTTCACATGCCACTTAAAATTATATTAAGAGCTATCTTATTAGAGCAATATTTACATAATCCTTTACATTCTTTAAATAAGTATATTATATTTAAAAAAATGAATTTTATGTTCCTCTCTTATAAAATGTCAATTTCATATGTAAGGACCCAATAGTAATATAAATTGAATATTACAACATATTAAAAATTAAGTTTTATAACTTGTTTAATCAAATAATGTGTGTGGTGATACTTACCTCAAGACCAGCAAACATCTTGCAAGTACTATACTTAGGTAAATTAATGCCTCATTAACTGTTTTTGAAAAATGTAATAAACTTATGTCTTATATTCAGGATCCTTAGCAAAGGGCACTCCAGAAAATGTAGCTTCCCTAGTGGGACATGGTACAACAATAGTACTAGTGGAGTTGCTTAAAGTTGTGCCAACTGGACTACGTTTAGCTGAAGCATGTTTATGTGCTCTAAGAAGCATTTTCCAACATCCACCTGCACCAATAGCTGCATTACCGGCTGATATGAGATTCCTGAGCAGGCTGACACGTAAGTAGAGAATAGCATAGTTTTTATATATATATGTATATATCTTAGGAATTAATTCCTGTGCAGCAAAATTTTACTCATTTTTATATTCCAATAAAAAGTTGGAAATCAGGAAGTAAAATCAGGATTACCTCTAACAATTTTTTAAATTTGGCAGTGGCCATTGATGCAGAATTAGTACCAAAGATTTACACTTGCTAGCATTTCTAGAATCATTGTTTATGTAATAACAAACCATTTTTTCATTTGCGATATATGTCTAAGTGTTGCGATTTCCCGTCTTTTATTTCTGTCGGCTTCGCAGTTCGCCTTTTGGTTTTATTTTATGTATTTCTTGTTGTTCTTTTTCCTTTCTTTTGTATGCTGTAAAATTGTATAAATAAATAAATAATTTTAAAAATAGGTAAAAAGGTGTAACAAAAAGGAGGTCTGTTATTTTCAGAAATAGCCAGAGAAGGTTCATCCACATCACGTGCTTGTGTTGTTCGCATCCTATCAATATGGTGTGGAGGTCCCATAGAACAAGAAGCGTTATGTGTTGCCGGAGCATTCACAGCAATCGCTGCATTGTTAGCTACCAGAGGGTTTTCATCACCGCCACTAGCAAGAGCGCTACCTGCTCTGGATTTACTTGCAGCTATGTGTTTTGAAAATGCCAATGTATCTCAAGTTGCAATTAACACAAGGTATGTATCAGACCTTTAATTAAGATGAATTTCTTTGATGAAGCGGTGATAGCCTAGTGGTTAGGGCGTCAGCCTCCTAATCAGAGGTCGGCGGTTCAAATCCGGGCACCTCTAACTTTTCGGAGTTAAGTGCATTTTTTAAAACAATTAAAATATTAATGAATGTTTCAACGGTGAAAGAAAACATCGTGAGGAAACCTCCACGCCTGAGACTTCTCCATAATGTTCTCAAAGGCGTGTGAAGTCTGCCAATCCGCGCATGGCCAGCGTGGTGGGCTATGGCCAAACCCTTCTCATATTGAGAGGAGACCTGTGGTTCATCAATATATTTGATGGACATCTTTTTAAATTCCTTGGTGGTCCGAAAATGCTTATTATGAACCATTTCTATTATATTCATATGTATGTATGTGTTTGTAGTGGGGTTTAAATATTACTTAACAATAACTGTTTTATTTTTAGGCATGGTGATAAGTCGATACCAGAATTGCTAACAGTGCTCGTATCGCGAGATAAACCTTTGGCGGTTGCGATGGGCGCTGCCAGATGTCTCACCTTTATTCACAGAGCTGGCGCTTTGGCCGCCGATGACAACAGGTATGACAAATTATACTGTATATTTATAAATACTTTCAACATGGTTAATTCATGCATGAAAAGAACCTGAGTCTCTGACCACTAGGGGTAATGAATATTGCTGTCGCAGAAAGTAACCAAACCTGCATTAGAAAAAGCAGTGCTTAAGTCGGATAAAATTTCTGGATATAAGCAATACAACACAGGAGAAATAAGTAATTGATAAAGTTATATATTTTTTTGTGTTAAGCCAAGGTGAGCTGGTATGTACAATACCAGTTTTTTTTATAACACTACAGGTTAGCCCTTGACAGATATCTCACCTGGTGGTAATTGATGATGCTGTCTATGATGGTACCGGGCTAACCTGTTAGGAGTATGGTAAACTCACGCTCCGAATTGGTTTGAACGCTAAATGGCTTGGCGACACGCCTTTGTCACTAGCCACGGCCGAAGCCAGACCAGACTCTAGACCAGACTCGAGCCGGGAATCGAACCCAGGACCTCCAACTTTATAATGCGACAGCGCAGGCACTGCGCCACGGAGGTCATCATTGGAGTTTAATGAACCATTACTGAACTAATTATCGATGGGGGTTTTAGGTGAAAAAATACCTCGTAAACCATGTGGGAATCAGTCGCCCTTTTCATATACACCTTCGTTGTTCTAGAGTTGTTTTCGGTGCACTGCCTTGTTTGGCCAGACTTTGTACTAAGGAGATGCCCGAAGACTTAAGAGCCACAGCTGCAGAAACACTAGCTTACCTAGCAGAAGTAAGTAACTAATAATATCATACATTCAGACCACAGATTCCCTGTAGCATGAAGCTTAAGCCAGTCAGAAAAGCCGGATCACCTGAAAACAGAGTTGTCTTCTGGATAATGATTTTTGAATTAATCTTTTGTTTGTTTGGCTTAACTCACCTTTTCAAGTGGCAATGTCGCGTTTAAAAAACTTTACTGCGATTTTTTTGTTTTTATATTTTTATCGTTTCCTTTCTTTTTAAACTTTTCGCTGTAGGAGCAAGCGGTTGTCTTACAAGTTTAAATAGAATAAGCGCATGAAGAAGAAGTACGTATTTCAAACTACGTTCGGAGCAGACTGTACTTCCTTGAAATTAAACCTCATCTTGTTCCTCTCCAATGTTATGTTTGCTCGTAATGAGAAAAAAGACTAAACAACAAGAACCTATCATAGATAAAAGCATGTCATATATTTTTTTTCTAGGTCGATACTGCCCTCCAAAGGCTTGCAGCGATATCCAATCACCTGATGAGTTCGCTGTCAGAAATAGTAAATTGCTCGTCTCCCGCGGCGAAGCAGGGCGCTTTCAAGTGTTTTGCTTCACTTGGAGCTAACGACGAAGATATCAGGAAGAAGATCATTGAAACCCACGGCCTCATGGTACACGTTGTCAATGGAATGAATAACTCTGAACCATCGGTAAGTCTCGAAACCTTACCAAACCTGTTGGTCTCTTTATTTGTAACCTAGATCCTGATTTTTTAATAACGCGTCAAGTTTAGTCGTTTAATTAAAATTTTTTTCGTGTGGTAGGCTTCGGCCGTGGCTAGTTACCACCCTACCGACAAAGACGGGCCAAGCGATTTAACCTTCCAGCACAATGTCATGCAGAAACCAATTAGGAGTATGGGTTTACCAGACCCCTAGCAGGTTAGCCCGATACCATTTTAGACCGTATCAACACTTACCTACGTGAGATGCCGTCAAGGGCTAACTTGTAGTGTATAAAAAAAAAAGTTCTGTATATGGTTAGCTTAGCATAAATATTTTCACCTTTCCTGCTTATCATGTGAACAATTAACTGGCAGCACGGTTCGTTAAATGGTGATCGCTGGATCTAATACCAGCTAGTTCTAAGCAATCACTTACGCATTTAATGTGTTCGGAGAGCAGAGTGCGAATCTACTTATTCCATAGCGTGAAAGTAAACTCCAGTTTGTATGGAGTCGAAAGAGCGCCATCTATTGTATGATAGATTGCTTTCATTTCATTCGAGGTCGGGGATTCGAACCCGGGCACGCACCTATAATGGAGTTATGTGCGTTTTTAAGCAATTAAAATATCACTTCCTTCAACGGTGAAGGAAATAATCGTGATGACACCTGCACGCCTGAGAGTTCTCCATAAAGTTCTCAAAGGCGTGTGATGTCTGCCAATCCGCACATGGCAAGCATGGTGGACTATGGCCAAACCCTTCTCACATTGAGAGGAGACCCGTGCTCTGTAGTGAGCCGGCAATGGGTTGATCATGATGATGATGAATTATACTATATGCATGTTTTTAGGTGAGGTTAGCGGCCGTAAGATGCCTTCATTCACTGTCAAGGTCAGTTCAGCAGTTACGGACGACATTTCAGGTATTTATAGCTAATAATAAGCCATATTCTCCGTAATACCAATTTTATGTTATAGATTAATTAAAGACTCAAATTACTCAAAGTACTTCAAAAATGAACTATGTAGCTTTTATCATATTACGATATTAAGGATTATATAAACGATAAAAAAGCTTGGGTATGAATTGCTCTATCTCCATAGATACTATAATTAATTATTGATTATGTGAGATGGTGATAACGGAAAATAACCCGGCTAAGTTTGTTGTGGGCTTCTTCTTAGCCCGGGGCTCGTTTGGAACCCTCATAGCTTTAGTTTTAAGTTTATGAAATGTAGTTATCACCATCAAATCACTACTATGTAAATTATTGATGCGTCAAAAGTGCCTTGTAAAAGACTATTTGAATAAAGATTATTTGAATTTGAATTTGAATTTAAGCATGAGCGCTCTAACATAGGCTGCATCATTACTTGATAACACAATTTGTTGCAGCCAATATATGAATTAATTATGCACCTGTAATATATATATATATATTCTTTTAAGTCTGTTGTATCCTAAGAATTAGTTGAAATAGGAGAGAAAAGAGTAATTCTGAGTATAATGTTTTACAGGACCATGCAGTGTGGAGACCGCTTATGCAGCTGTTAAACGACTCCCCGGGAACGGAACTGCTGACAGTCGGCTCGTCGACGCTATGCAATCTGCTGCTGGAGTTCTCGCCTGCCAAAGAACCCATGTTAGACCAAGGTTTGATTTGTATTGTTAGGAGCCTGGTGCGGTTCCCTTATTACAAAGGCTGGACAACTTGACTTGCAACAACTGTATCAACCTTAAAGGTGTGTGATGGAGGAATAAATTCAACCCCTCATGCTCTGTTTAAACATTCTAAACACTTATTGGCAGTATCCAGTATAAAATATTCACTTTGTGGAGTTATTTGGGAAAATAATTTTGGAAGCGTTTAAAGTGTGTGTGTAAAGATATGGCAGAGTAAATGAGACTACACCTTGTGTTAAAGATCATATTTGTTTGCACTTCTACAATCAGTTACTCTTGGTAGAAATTTACAAAAAAAAATAGTGTACAGTATTTGCGACATTAGGACGAGCATCATGTATACATTCATAGGATGTTCATTTTACTTCCATGATTTCACAATGTATATACCTATTGGTTTTCGGTGTTAAGGAAACGAATACTTGCAAAATTGTACATATTTCGGCAATATACTTTTTCATCAGTCAATTACTAAAGGCGAACCAAAAAAAATATCTAAATATAATATATTAGGCAAATCCGTGTTATGTGACGGAAATCCAAACTCAGGGTCATCTGTATTTTGTGAATTCCAGACCATTAACGTGAATTTAAGTTTGAAATACTAAAGTATTATAGATTTTTATATTAAATTCCTGTCTAGTTGCGATCTATGAGGTAATATAAAAAAATTGTACTTTTAATTTTTTTTTTATATTGACAGGTGCTGTAGAAATGCTATGTAATTTAACAAAAAGGCCTGAGGCTGCATTAAGATTAAATGGAATTTGGGCGCTCATGAATATTGCTTTTCAGGTAAATTATAACATAGTACCGTACTATGTTACCCAACTCTCACACTAACTAAATAAATCACTTTTTACAGTTTTAAAAGTATATATTAGGTTTTTCTGTCATTAATACAATATCAATGTAAAAATCAATTTAACATTTGTTTTTCCGCTGAGTGAAACAAGATCAAACCTACAAAGGATTTTAAGGTTTGAACAACTGAAGGCCCGTAAATACATTGTAAGAATCTGGAGTTACAACATATTTTAAGCCGAGGTTACTATACTAAATAATTGAAAAACAACAACAAGAAAAGTATATTTATTTTCATCTTAATAGATTCAATGTTATTTATTTAATTTATGGGAAATAAACAGCCTTTAAAACTTATAGATAAAACAATAGATTTCTTGCATAAAGCAGTCAGGTTTCCACAATTTACAAAAATAACAATTAATGATAATGGTAATCATGTTTAATTTTGAAATAAAAATTTACTAAATCGAGTCTAAAACTATTTAACAAGAAGTAATTAGTAGCACCAATATTATAAATGTGAAAAATGTTTGCCTAATGATATTTGTTTGCAAGCTTCGAGTTAAAAAATATAATATTTCGGTGTTATAGTAAAAAGAGAAATTTCAGGCCGAACAAAAGGTGAAGCAGCGTATTCTATGCTGTCTGGGCACCGAACAGATGTTTCGCCTCCTTGGAGACAGCGATACGCGCGTTATCATGAAGACCCTCGGCTTGCTGAGGAACTTGCTCTCAACGAGGAATCACATCGACGCCATAATGGCTGAATATTCTTCACAAGTCATGCAGGTTTTTAGTAATCTAGTAATATTTTGCGATTATTTATTTATACACTTTATTTGTGCAGTACAACAAGTCGATGGACAATACCAGGAAATTCGACACAGAAGATAGAAGCCAAAGAATGTAGGATATGAAAGGCAGCCTTATCGCTTAGTAGCGATATCTGCCAAGCGTAAAAGGAAAGAAAATATGATAAACTCAGACTGTACGTGTCCATCCGGGTCGAAGGACCAAAAAATTTAACCTTGAATGTTACATACATACATATTAGGTTAGGATAGGTTACTTGCTGTTTTAAGTCCATAGAACATAAAGCTTACTTCAATCTTTCTCACCTCACCTTTTTGTCTGGTGGGAGGCTCCGGCCGTGGCTAGTTACCACCCTACTGACAAAGACGGGTCGCAAAGCGATTAAGCGTTCCGGCAGGATGTCGCGTAGAAACCAATTAAGGGTATGGGTTTACCCTACCCCTAACAGTTAGCCTGCTATCATCTTAGACTGGTGAAGAGCTAACTTGTAGTGGATAAAAAAAAAAAACTCACCACGCTGATTCTCCAAAATGTTCATTGTAAATATCAGGCTTTGATAAGATATAGATTTCTATTTATATGCATATTATAAAACAGCCTGTGTTTGCCCCCAGGCAGTGATAGTTGTGTTAGAAGGTTCGTACCCCGCCGAGGTGAAGGAACAGGCGCTGTGCATTCTGGGCAACATCGGTGATGGCGAGAAAGCGAAGGATCTCATTATGGCGAACGAGGACGTGTTGAGGAAGCTAGTTGATTATTTGGTGAGTGTTTTAAGCTAATAATTTCACGGTGTCTAGCTTGATCAACGTTTGGTGCATAAATCAATATAGTATAACTTTATATGTACAAAATAAATAAAAGGAAATCTTACATCAAGGTAATCAAAAATATCGTTTCATGCCCAATTAGTGTCTCACAGACGTAGACCTCATAGGAGTTCGATTCAGGCGGGCGCAGACGTACGGACCACTCACCGTCCGACCCCCCGTTATCCCAAACGTCGCCTAAGCCGAGGTTCGGCCTCAAATAAGGCGCCCTTAGGCAGTCGCTCCCTTAGTTTCTTCGAGCCGTAGGGCTCAAAATTTCTGCTGGCAGAACTTCTTTCCGAAGCTCGCCAAACAGCCCGGTTACGCTGTGGCAACCAATAGGGTTAGTACAGCTAATATACAGTCCGAAAAAAAAGGTGGCGGGATCAAATTATTATCACGATTTAGTAATAAATGGCCAATTATTATTGGCTCAATCTGGTCAATAATCACCAATGACCAATAAAGCATAGATATATCAAACTGGGCTATTAAAGTGATATGTTGGTACGCAGGCGCATCCAGAGAGCAAGTTGCAAGAGGCGGCGTTGTTTGTGGCGGGAAACCTAGTGTGGCGAGGCGAGGCAGGCGCGGCCGCGAGGCAGGCTCGCCTCGCGGACCTCGGCGTACTCCGCGCCCTCAAGCTGCTGCGAGCGAGGCATGACGCGCACCATCTGCACGAGAAGTGAGCTTACATACTTCAGTAAAAAAAAAAATAGGCACAACTACACGAAATGCTTAATGAAAAGAGAGCTTAAATCAAATTAAACTCTGTTCATCATCATCATCATGATCAACTCATTGCTGGCTCACTACAGAACGCGGGTCTTCTTTCAATATGAGAAGGGTTTGGCCATAGTTCATCACGCTAGCCATGTGCGGATTGGCGGACGCCTTTGGGAACATATATAGATAACTCTCAGGCATGCAGGTTTCGTTACGATGTTTTCTTTCACCATTTTAATTGCTTAAAAACGAACAAAGTTAGAGGTGCTGCGTGCCCGAGATCGAACCCTCGACCTTCAATTAGAAGGTGGACGTCCTAACTACTAGGCTATCATAGCTTGTTATTGCTGCCGTTATTGACGGACCCTACCCGTCTGTCACGAAACAACATTTAATTGAATGATTAAAAAAAGCGTGTAAATATGATCATATTAATAAATAGTTTTTTATTACAACAAAAAATCATTTAGTATAATATATAATCACGCGGACCCCTTATTACGTGAGAATCCTGTACTATATATAAACCGGTTGTGAGGATTGTACGTGAGCTATAAGGAGCGTTTATTTATATATTTATTCTTTTTAATCTGACTTTATTAGGATTTCGATACATGAAAATTCTTATAGTGGCCTACAGAATGTTGATATACTTCTTGAATCTCTTTATATATCAAATCAAATCAATAATAGCTTTATTCATAACGCACCTATTACAGGCATCTATAAATCGTTCATATATATCAAATTTTTCATTATTTCTATTCTTGAAGCGATGGTGATAACTACACTCACCAACTTAAAACTAAAGCTAAGGTTCAAATCGCGCCCAGGTCTAGGAAGAAGCTGCAACAAAATTAGCCGGCGTTTTTGGTATCACCATCTCACATAATCAATAATAAATTATAATACCTATTGCATACCTAGAGCAATTCATACCCAAGCTTTTTTATCGTTTATATAATCCTTAATATCGTATTATAATATGATTTTTCTATAAGCTTTCGTTTTATAAAAACTCTTACCTGTATTTTTAATATTTACTTTACTATATCAAGCAATTTTAATTTCAGAGTGAAAACGGCCCTCGCTCAATTCAGCGACTTGACATAACGCGACCTTTGTTTACCAACACAAAAAGACAAGAAAATAAATGAAAACTGACTGCTTTTCATACAACGCTTGTAATTTAGTCGGGGACTGTGAGTAATCGAGTCAAAACAGTTATATTATCTTATGAATAGTTCTACATAATGATGCTAAGTATTCAAATGTAAATAGCTAAGATTGCTGTTATCTCAAGTGAGGAATGTTATTAAAGTTATTTATTTTAGTTTTTATCATGTTCGTTGTGATACTCAATCGCCGATCATTTGTTCACTCTTGCTTCGGGCTTTCAGCTCACAATATCGACTCGACACTGACTCGAATCAAATTAATGCATTGAAATTTAAACTTTTTATCTTCTTATTCGTTCACTCTTGGCAGAGTGGTCGTGGTTATGATTTGGCCTTCACAGCAGCTCTTACGATCTCCTTCCAGAGATTTATGTTGTCGGCGTCACGGGAACTCGATAAATCTGTAGCGGAACGGATTGAGTCCGTCCACCTAGTACGGGAGCGTCCACGAGGACGTGTGCCCTCGACTGGACCTTGTACTACGAGATGTTCGATGGTACCAGTCTTCCTTGATACATGCCCAAAGAACTTTTTATCATGTGACATAAAGTAAATTATTCAGAGTCATTGTTCCCATAGAAAACGATGCATGAACCAACGCGTGGTTCACGCTTTAAACAGTGTTATAAAGCGAACATTTCGATGGTTTGATTTGAGTCGAGTCAGTGTTGCGTCGATATGGTGTGCGAAGGTCTTGGTTCTTGTTCTTTTTTGTTGTTTTCCTAAGTTCTCGTAATAACGAACCGATAATTATATATAAATTGACTACATCGTCAAAAATAAGTGATTGAATTCGCTAACGGATTGTTATGTATACAACTTTCAAGTCAAGTTGTACTTTTTGTGTTGCAAAGAAACAATGTATAAATACTTTTAGTTTAGAAAAGTTTGGGCAAGTTTATACGTGCCCACGGCTTCTCCCGCCTTTACTATTCTTATGTTCTTTGTCCCTAATTATGTTATAAATGCGAAAGAGTATACTTCTAAAATCACAGATTTACGCTTAAGCTTCTTCATAAGAACTACGCATTTGCTCTTATAAACTATACCTATGCAATGACTACGTCAGCAGAGCTAAATGGCTGAAGGATTAGCCAAATAAATTTCGCATTTATAATCTTAGGAAGGATTTATTGTTTGTGATACTCAGAACACACCAAGTAGCAAAGGGCTTATAGATTTTGGACCACCCAAGTAAACTTTTGAATAGTGTATGAAATTTACCTAGGTAGGTACTATTTTTGATGGTCGATCCTCGTCGTATAATTTGGAAAAAAAGAGATACATTGATCACTATTTAAAGTGACCTTGAATGTCTTGAAAGTAGAAAAATGTAGTTTGACTACGGTATAGCTTAATTTTTTTAGGACATTTTTCGACTTAATTGACAATACATTGTAATGAGAATGGAACTGTAAGTAGGCAATGTTGAGTACAGGAATGTGAAGTGATACAAAAGTGATGGTAGCTTTTGATAGAAGGTGTACGAAATGTAATAGATTTAAATATCTGGAATGGTAAAGTAATACAAAGAATTGCGTTGGATGGAAATATGAAGAATGGAAATGGACGAGGTTTGATACAATTTTTGCCCCCGCTGATCGAGGACGAAACAACCTGGAGCTATAACGGATAATACGTAACGTTACGTTGGAATACGTTATTATATATTATGCAGTGCGTAGTCACGCCATGACATTATAAATGTACTATCAGAAGCCTTAGTATAAGATTTGCAAACTCGCAATAGCGTAGACGCTTTCGTTTATCGGAACACAGTAACGTCAAAATAAAATCGACCTTATTTTATCAGTGTAGAGTGTAGAGTCGCGATTTCCGTACCAATTTTTATTTTTCAATTTTGTGCTGGCTGTGAACGAAATGAAGTTTGGTCGAATTTGAGTTTTAAAACTAGGGCGATACGTTTCAATTCACTATGACATTTGTATGTTTCGATCGAGCTACAAATCTTATACTTATACGTACTGTTTAAGAGTGACAAAAATTTGCATGTTTATTGCGACGTTGTGGAACGGTTTTAGTATAATAGTAAGGCGCTATTATATCCAACTTGTTTTATAATGTAAAAAAAATATTGTAACTTTTACAGTTAAGTATTGAAAATAATACTTTTATTTTTAAAATAAAATGTTTGAATAAATAAAAACAAAAAAAAAAAAAACTATTTTTACGGTGTATATATTTTTTTCTTGTTTTTAATTATTAAACCATACTTTATACTGTACGACCTCCTTGACGCAGTGTTGAGCGCGGATCTTTAAAGTGAGAGCTCCCTGGTTTTATCCCCGACAGCGATAACCTTCGAATGTACAATTTTAGAATTTTCGCTGGTCCGGCCATCGTGGCTAGTTACTACCGACAAGACGTGCCAAGATATTTAGGAGTATGATCCCGATACCATCTTAGACTATATTATTAAAAATCAAATAAGACCATTGATTATTAGGTTGCAGGCCAGGGCTAACTAAAGTGAACAGAAAAACGAAAATAAAAAGGATCCAGAAGTTGTTTACATAAACAGACAGATAAGAAAAAATGGTATTAGTTGATCCTTTGTTTCATTCAGTAAAGCAAATGTTAAATTTAACATAAAAAGAAAAACAAAAAATCTTGGTTTTCATTTATTTCAATGTTTTGAATGAATAATTTTGTTTTGTCACTACGAGTAGCTTACTCGTTAGGGAAAATACTTTTGTATTGTTAACCTTTTGTCTTTTTAAGTAAAAATAGTTTAGATATTCAAAGTTATTGTAAAGAATATTGTTTGAATAAATGAAAAAGACATACGAGGGTGTTAGAATCTGTAAGTTTTCACCTTTCTTCTACTTTGGTTATATAGGCATAATATAAAATATAAATATATTTTTTTATAATGATTTTCATAAAATAAATATGACTTTTCGCGTACCTTATACGTACCAGTTATTACTGCCGACGATTCGAGCATGTTATTTATTGGTTAATTTCTTACAAACGTTAATTTACCATTTAACCTAGGGACTAAAGAAAAGTTATGGCGAAATTTCGTGGTTATAGATTTCCATGGTCTATGCCAGTCATTCAGTTTTAAGAGTTTAGATCATCATAGCAGTTTTAAGGATAAGTCGCCCACTCACGTCCATCCATATGTATGTATGGTTATGAAATAATTTGCTAATGATATTAAAAATGTTACTTGTTTTTCACGAGTCTTACCATAAATTATTTACAGTTTACTTTGTCTATTGTAAATAACATTTTCGACAACTATGACTTACGTATCATAAACGTCAAATACGTATATAAATCTCAAATTCCAGTTTACAAGCTTTTCTGTATGTACGCTCGTTTTATATGGATGATCGGATTTGTACGACCCCATACAAATATGGTACGATTACATCACGCCACTGTCGCGTTAGGTCGTGAATTCCACTGACACAAGTAATTACTGACTCTTACCTTACGGGCGAACGTACACAATATTATTACAATAACAGAGTCTTAAGATTTCTGGAAGAAAAGTTCGATGCAGCATATGTATGGAGGAAACATACGTATGCTTCGTAGCGTTTACATCCAACGCGACAGTGTGTGTTTGAACAATAAAAAACGATAGTACAGGAGTTAAAACGAAAGATCAATTTTGCATTGATTGACTCATACGTAGTTCTTGTGAGTCACAAGAACTACGTATTTCAGTTTTAGAGTTGTGAAAACTCGTGCTAGGGGTGCTGGAGTTGGTAAACGAATGTATTCGTGTTTATATAACAATGTATTGTTGATGTCATAAACATTAATACTTTCGTACAGTTTGTATCGTTCATAAAAAAATATATTCATTTCAACTGTTCATTAATTGTTATTTAACAATATAAATCCATTTATATTTGTCAGAAATACGTAATAATACAGTATATTCAGACATAAATTATTATAAAATGAAATACTCATTATTGGTGTTCGTTCTGATTGAAACATATGCTTCCTGTAGTTCATTGATATTGGTAACTTTGTTATCTGTTGTGTATTGACACGTTAGGTAATTATGAGCACCACTCCTCAATTTTCCTTATCACTAATGGGACACAGTGGCGGGATCGCGGAATTCATTTCCCTGTCAAATTCAGTCAAAATTGAATAATAATTGAATAATGGGTTATAAAATCCAATATAATATAAAAATCTTAAATGCACTCGTTTATGCATGTGCGAACAGTTCTCCTCTGAATTGGGACTAGTGTGGAAAATTCAGAAGTGGGATCAGATTTTTCAATTAGGAATATTTCAACTAGTTTTTGCCTGACTTGAAAACTATTTATGTGTACATTAGCTAATGTAAAATTTTAATGTTTTTTTTGCTTTAATTTTAAATACATTACCTAATAACATAACCGATCATATAAGATACTTGTGCGATGGTAGGAGTACAATGCAATCGAATGCAGTCTGAATGGATGGGTGGTGACAGCATTGCCACATTTGCCGTCACCCTATCACTGATATTGACTCATTGATATTAAAGTACCATTAGAATCATCCCACCATTAATGGCTAATGTTAATATTATAAGATCGATTAAAAGCATTGGAACTATTGTACTTGTGCAAGGCAATCGAGGCAAATATTATTTCCGTAGTCCATTAGCTTAGCGATGCAATTTTAATTTATTCAACGTTGATAAATGACAAAATGTTGTGATATCATTTAAATGTTTTAATTTCTATGCAGTATGTGTTGTCGGCTATTTACCAAACTAAATATGTAATCAATTACTGAAGGGTATTTTGAAAATTTAGAGATTAAATATTCTCTTGACAGGTCATGCAAGAACGTCAAGGGTGAGACGTAAGAAATTGCCTCTCAGTTTTTGGACTTTTATCTTTTACCTTAATTAAGTTTATTTACCTCTTCCAATACACACTGGGTCAAAATGTCTTTTATTGCAATGGTATATGCGAAAAAAATAGCAAAATGTTTTACGCATATATCACTATGAGAAAGTATCAAATCGGAATGACATTTATTGTCAAAATGCTGTGACCCATATGAGACAAAATATCCCGCAAAAGTTTGTCGCTGTGTCTTCCTGTAATATAAATATAAAAAATATTCATATTCCTTTTTTAACTATTGTAAATAATATTTAAAATTAAATTTGTATTAAAATTTGTGTATGGACGATAAATTAATTGAAAATGAACTTATAATACCTGAAATGTAATATAAAAAAAAATTACGCTGGGATATGGATGTCCGCTATCCGCTTCCTTGTTGAGAACGTGATTCGGAATCTTCAGAAAACTGTTTCTAGGATAATCACACGGTGTGTATGGATTACAATCAGTTACGAGATTGTACAGACATCATTAAATCTGGTTGTTAACTCGTACGTACACTTCCTTACCCTCCCTAAATTATTAAAGGGTGATTGATGTTAAAGCTATCTTACCTGATAATGCAGGGACCTTTTTTGCTGTGATTTTAAAATCGTAGCCACAGGCTGTATTGTGATAAATTTGTGAAATAAAAACTCCATAACTAAATCCACATTAGTTACGATTTTAATACCATATAGAAGTCAGGTCCGGTTGCTTTGAACGGTGGCCAACTGATTGTCGTCATACAAAAAGAAACTTGACAGCCGTTGTTGCGCACTCACGTTTTAAAAGATACAAAATATTAGGCTGTGTTATAGAGTTTTCATATTGTCATTATATTGAAGACCACGCCTTTTATTATATTGTTCCTGAATTGAACTGAATTGAAGTGTTAGTTTTTATAAAAAAAGAAATTGAATGGTGTTTAAAAATAAATTTTAAAAATCAATTGAGCTTTAACGGACATATATACCTTCTAGTCGGCGCAACATAAATGTAAGTGTCTTGGAAATAAAAGTATCGCATCTTTCTATACATTACATATTAAACGAACTGAATTCCGCTTGTCTTAAAGTTAATTTTGTCCAAATCAGACCTCGCACTCCTAGAGCGGAACATTTGCAAAAGTGCAAAGTACGACTTTGGAACTAGGTCAGGAGGTACATTTTATCCTGACGTCAGACATTCGATCGATCTTATTTCACTAAGAAGATGTTATAACCACATGATGTTGGATGTTACACCACGTCTATAACATGGAACTTGTTCTAAATATAAAAAAAAACTTGGTGTCCTACATAGGTGCAAATTTTATTTATAAGACCCTCTGGGTGCGTTTCAAGAACAAAGGCGTAAGCGTTTAGATTAGTCCTACTTGATTGGATGATATTGATATAAAATTATAATGTCACAGATTATTAAATCAACGGTTATTGTATCAAGAGCACAATCTAAGATTCTGGCGAATGGGAGAATGCTAGTAAATAAGGAGATGTTTCGTGTTGGACATTTCTTAGAGACGCACTCTAGCACCCGATGTTTACCTTAGAGTAGATGAGTTTTTCGCGAATAACCAATAGGATGTCGTTGTTTATGGATAGATGGTAAGATTAAATACAGGTGGATACTAAAATCATGCTATTGGTTGGTGCTTAGGAACATTTTGTTCTTTATCTACTAGTTCCTGTTTCAAACAGTTTAAACCACTGTGTAGGTACGTATCCTTTCTTGACAATATTAGTTCGCGAGACTATAAGCAATTGATTTAGTTATCTGAATACGGTTTAGAAAGAGCGAAGCGATGTTTAATTTTGGCGCAAACGCATCGTATAGATGGCATATTAACAGCGTGGGGCGAAACTCCATTGACGCAATATTATTTCTAGTCCACTTAAACTCATATCTTCTCCACTTGACGTCATTTTTCTCATTTTCTCTTCGCCTGTCTACTCTAAGGTAAATAATGGGCCTTAAACATCTGAATACGTTTTTTATGAGTGCTTATATTATGATGTCTTGAATTGTGAAGTTGTATGTATATAAGATTTGTTACAATCATGTAATCTTTATATATTTGAATGTGTATTTATCCTCGCGCCTAATTCTTCATTCTAACTGTCAAATGATTTTATTTATACCAGTTAAGTTTTCTGTTAAATAATGAGCAGATAAAATGAATTTACTGTTGTTTTATTTACACCCATAGATTACAATTGGTCATTTGAAATTGCGTTCCCATTTTTAGGTAACAGCGAGAAGGGCTGCTTCCTCATGAGGTTTGGTGTAGTTATAACGGACATCCGGACGTGGGCTACATCCACGGCCTCGGAGACGTACGGACCACTCACCGTTCGATCCCCCCGTTATCCCAAACGTCGCCTAAGCCGAGGTTCGGCCTCAAAGGAGGCGCCCTTAGGCAGTCGTTCCCTTAGTTTTCTTCTCAAAACAGCCCGGTTACGCTGTGGCAACCAATAGGGTTTGTACAGCTAATAGACAGTCCGAAAAAAAAAAAGTAGTTATAAAATTATTTTTAGGAAGAGCGGGGATGGATAAAATATTTTCACAACTAGACGATCACTACTACGTACTTAATATGTATTAATTGAATGCTCTATATGTAAATCGCTGGTTGAAGTCCGCGACTCTGTCCGTTTCCCTGGGTATAAAAAATATCTTGTATGTGTTCATTTCCAGTATGTGCCTAAGCTGTTTAATTGTGAAAAATTTCATGATAATCGCTTTAGTAGTTATCCAATAAAGCCAAACCAATAATATTAGTAAGTGTTCATCATTAGTCCTAAAACGTTAACTGATTGCAACAGGATAGAGACCTGTGGCCATAGTAACAGGAGAGGGTTTTAGAGCATAACCCCACTTTCCTTTTTTTATATCCACTACAAGTTAGCCCTTGACGGCAATCTCACCTGATGGTAAGTGTTGATGCAGCTTAAGATTGTGGCGTGCTAGTATAGCGGGGTATGGTACCCCTAACAGGTTAGGCATACTGGTAAACCCATACTCCTAATTGGTTCCTACGTGACATCGTCCCGGAACGCTAAATCGCTTGGCGACACGTCATTGTCGGTAGGGTGGTAACTAGCCACGGCCGAAGTCTCCCACCAGACCAGACTCGAGCTGGGAATAGAACTCAGGACATCCAACTTTATAATGCGACATTGCAAACGCTGCGTCACGTAGGTGCTCCCCTAATGCGGGGGGAAACCCATTACCTGACCATTTTATTTTCTTGCCCCCGAAAATAGAACTTGCCATCCGTACTTAAACATGCTTCAACCAGCGAAGATTAAACCAAGTGCTAAAATATCATTGTAAGCAGATCTTTATAAATTCTATGTAAATGAATTCATCAATAAGCATTCCAAAAGCTATAAATAAAGGTAGCTCTACGGGTCTGGCCTTTCATTGATTAGATTAACGTCTTAACCTTCACCGATTTCTGAAAAACGCGATCGCAGCGATATTGGAGAAAATTAATTTATTCATAAAACACTACGCTCGATAAGAGGGTTCCATAAAAGACATTACTTAATGGTATTCAGAATGGAGACATGAAAGGTTTTTTTTGAGGAATATCTGATCGAAAGCGATGCTGAGAACGTTGTATAGGGTTGTATTCATACATGGTCCGTCCGACCTACCCATCCTCCGTCCGACCCCCGTTATCCCAACCTCGCCTAAGCCGAGGTTAGCCCTTACAGGAGGCGCCCTTAGGCAGACGTTCCCTTTGTTTCTACGAACCCTAGGGCTAAAAATATCTTCTGGCAGAGCTTCTTTCCGAAGCTCGCCAAACAGCCCGCTTACGCTGTGGCAACCAATAGGGTTAACACAGCTAATAGACAGTCCGAAAAAAAAAAAAATCATACTTGACAAGTCACACTTGCGTTATTGGAATCTACTAAAGTTATAACATAAGCTTATACTAAAGTCCTATTACAATTGATTACGGAAATGATAATAAAGCTTAGGTATGAATAGTTGCTGCAACTAGGTTGCCCTTTGTAAGATGACAGTGATAATAATAATAATAATCCGCTTAGTGTTTTGTGGGTTTACACCAAGACGCGTTTGGAATCCTCTTAGCTTTAGTTTTAAGTTAATGGTTAACATGTTTTTTCTACATTGTTTAAAACGTATGCACTACGCAAGAAAACCTTTTAAATTTTGAATAAAGATATGTTAAAAGTTAGGTATGTTTTTTCGTTCCTATTAAAGAATATTTGTTTCAAAATTAGTTGATATCGAATATCCCAAAGAATGAGAATTAAATCCAGGCTTTAGTTATTTATGTTAATGCAAAAGGTAGAGTATATTTTCATAATACTTAACGCATATAAAAAAGGTCTATTGACATCATGCCCCACACATGAGGGTCTCGAATGCTATATTACGAAGTATTTTCCGCGTCTTCAAAGTGCCCCTGAGGGCTGTAAACATTCCGACAAGCCCATGGGTCGCCGTAACTGGATCAGAATATTAAATAACGTTACGCGTGGGTCCCTTTTTCGTATTGACTCTACTGTGAAATAGGGACAGCCTGTATATTAGAATTTACCTACCCATTTCTAAATGTAGGTCAGTACGTACACAATGTTAAATAGGTACTTTAGCTACATAGTGATATTAGCTATATTAACTTATGTAGGTGAATTCTTTAAAAAATAATTAATTTCTCTGTGAAATTACACAGTAACTTTAGAATAGATCCGATAGTTATTAAGATTAATACCAAAATCCGTTTATGTAATGTAGTAGGTATTCAGTATCGAAGTGCAATGTAAAATACGTATATAAACGTACATAATAATTGCACTAACTATTAAACTGCTGCTAAACACACCAAATAAAGACGTTTTTTATCTATTATTATTTAAGATATATTTTTATTTTATTTTTAAAAATTTCACCTTTTATTTTTTATAGTTTAAGGTTCAAAGTTCATAAGACAAATGGTCGGATTATTCGATATACGGAACCCTAAAAACGAAACCATACTCTTAGTTTTTTCCTAATTAGTATAACTACCATACCTATTAAATAAAAAACAAATAAACTTCAAATTAATTTTAATTATTTCAATCTAGTCGCTTTCTAAAGAAAAGTCAACAATTACCTTTAATGGAACTTTGTCTACATAAATATATTTCTTTTTGTATCTACTGCACTGTGAAACGATTTTTTATAAAAAATATCTTCGAGAAAGCTACGCTTTAGTTCTTAAATTTATTCTATTTGTTTTAAATCTTGATAACTTAAAGGTATATACTTTGTTTTTAACCTAGATTACTTGTATGATGAAATTTCCTAGGAGAATTACCGACGAAACACTTTTCGCGCGTTGTTCATACATACTATGTAGTTGTAATGAAAATAAAGGAGTTATGTATGTGATGCAAGCTAAGAGGATAAAAGCAAGCTTTCAGGCACCATGAAACGTGCCGCCGCATGACTTTTATTGCATGTCGCATTTGCATGAGCATGCATTTAAAATTCACCGAAATTTATGCGTTAACGCGTAGATTTTGATAACTTTGTGGCTTCCACTACACATGTGTGAGATGGTTGCATGATTTGAGGTGCGGTCTTATTTTGCGGCTTTGGAAATGTTCCCATCTCTATGCAACTATATGAAAACAATGGTGGTGGACCGCTTATTTAATAAAAAGTATACGTCTTCTCACGAAGGGGTTTTCCTAAAAAAACTTCGTAAAAGTAATTACTTTTACGTTTTACGTAAGTTTTATTTTTTGATTAAAAATCCTTTATTTAAATTTGGTTGGTAAAATAAAAACAGATCGGTCAAGCTTATGAGCTATCATAATTATCAAGCTAGATTAATGTTTCTCAATCCCGACACGTGATATTTTAATTGTTTAAAAAGAAAAAAGAAACTTTCTTCAACGGTGAAGGAAAACATCGTGAGGAAACCTGCACGCCTGAGAGTTCTCCATAATGTTCTCAAAGGCTTGTGATGTCCGCCAATCCGCACATGGGCAGCGTGGTGGCCAAACCCTTCTAATATTGAGAGGAGACCCGTGCTCTGTAGTGAGCCGGTAATGGGTTGATCATGATGATGATGATGAATCTCGACAACTAACTATACGTTGCTTTAGGTCTGATGGTGGAATCCATTTTATATATTTTTTGAGAAACTATTTCTTTTACTATGTTTTTTTTTATAAATTTCTTAAAAGTTTTATAACGAGAGAGAATAAATGAACGAGATACTATTTTACCAGCCAATTTTTGAAGTGTTATTTCAAATAGAGAGCAGTTTGCGCTAACATTTTAGGGTCGTATACCTTCCCACCCATTTAATAATTCGATATAGACGTGACCGTAGTTGAAACCCAGCCAAAACGTCTGCGAAACAGAAAAGCTTTGAAATTATGCCGCCGTAATATATAACAAGTGAAGCAGCAATATCTGTAACACGTGCGAATTTAATGCGTACTGTGAGCTTATTTGAAAGACAATTGAACTCGCGTTAATAAAACTTACTACGCGAACGTGAAATACCTACACAGGTAGGGAGTTTCTCAGTGGCTTCATGACAATATAAAAACAAAAATACATTACCAATTTGCAAGCAGGTATTTTGAGATTTGTAAAAATAAAAAGGTGTGCAGGAAGTTAACATTTTATTTAATCCGTTACAATTAAAATAGTTTTTCATTACTGAAAAAATGTCTGTCTAAGTGGGCACCACTAACTTTGAACTTGGGTGCGATAGCGGCTTCATGGCTTACGATATCAGGCGATGAGTTCTTTTTTTTATACACTGCAGGTTAGCACTTGACGGGCTATCTCACCTGGTGTTAAGTGATGATGCTGTCTAGGATGTTGGCGGGCTAGGAGCCGACCAACTAGGAGTATGGTAAACACGCTCCTTATTGGTTTCTACGCGACATCGTGCTGGAATGCTTAATCGCTTGGCGACACGTCTTTGTCGGTAGGGTAAATTGCTTCAATCGTTTATATAAACTGTAAATCATGTTCAACCCATTACCGGCTCACTACAAAGCACGGGTCTCCTCTCAATATGAGAAGGGTTCAGCCATAGTCCACCACGCTAGCCATTGTGCGGATTGGCAGACTTCACACGCTTTTGAGAACATTATGGAGAACTCTCAGGCGTGCAGGTTTCTTCACGATGTTTTCCTTCACCGTTGAAGCAAGTGATATAATAATTGTTTAAAAGCGCACATAACTCCGAAAGTTAAAGGTGCGTGCCCGGATTCGAACCACCGACCTCTTATTAAGAGGCTGACGCCCTTACCACTAGGCTATCACAGCTTCAAATGAAATAGTAACAAATATTTACCTGCATAAGATAGGCTTGCAATTTTCATGATTGCAACGAGCCGGGCTCGAGGAGGACATAAAATTTTTAATTAAATTTATTCACAGCAACTTACTTTGACGGCTTATTAAATTTAGTTCCGGCCCAATTTGCTCAGATGGACTCTGAGACTGACTCTGACATGAGAACCTAATTGCCACTTCGAAATCATTTGGACGTCATAACAGATTCTTCTTTATGTATTTTACACTGATACGCAACTAAATTGTTCTAATTATTTCAAGGTACCTAAATAATTAATATGACGGCAATCAGAGAGCAGCAGTATTCATCCTACAAATATATTAGTAACATATTTAAATTACGTGATTTGCACACATCAATCATCATGATCAACCCATTCTCGGCTCACTACACAGAGCACAGGTCTCCTCTCAATATGAGAAGGGTTTGGCCATAGTCCACCACGCTGACCGTGTGCGGATTGGCAGACATTTTTAGAACATTATGGAGAACTCTCAGGCGTGCAGTCTTCCTCACGATGTTTTCCCTTACCGTTGAAGCAAGTGATATTTTAATTGCTTTAAAAAGCACATAACTCCGAAAATTTAGAGGTGCGTGCCCGGGTTCGAACCCCCGACCTCTGATTAGGAGGCTTAGGTTCTAACCACTAGGCTATCACCGCTTCATGCTGCTGCTTCAGCTGTAATTTCCACAAAATATACAATATTTATGGAATATTTAAATTACTTAGTCGCGTGGTCCGTGTGGTAAGCATGTTTGACAGCGGTCCACGCGAGGTCCTAAGTTCGTTGCCTGAGTAACCCGAACACACAAACAATACAATTGATAAATTGGGAGGTCCCGGGTTCGATTCCCGGCTTCTTTATGGTCTAGCGGGAGGCTTCGGCTGCAACTAGTTGTTTGTTTTTAAATGTTGTTCTATGGCAATACTACGTGGTAAAAACAATAAGACTCTTTATAATTATTGAATATCTATTAAATAATTTTAAGTCAGATCAATTTACATTGAAATGAATATCGTAAAACAGTTGTTATTTTAGTGAAGATTCATTTATATATTGTTAGCCCTCGACGCCAAAATTCGGGTGTAATACCAGTGTAATAATATTCACCACTTAGTCTGTGTAATAGCGCTCAAATTATGAAGAGATGATATGAACATGCGTATTATTCCTGAGATTCTATATATTATATTTTCTGCTAATAAAAATAGATAAAATTACTTAACTAATTTTAATTTAATAATAATTAAAAATAAATATCCTGCTGTTTTAAATACAAGTAAATGACCAAGGTTCTTCAAAGTTATGTTATTACGTTTAAACTTATTTCGTGTCGATTAAAAGTTTTCTTTAGTTAACTTGTATTAGCTAACTAAGGAAACTAAATAAAAGCGTAATTTGAAACGCTCTTTAGTCTTTGAGATGCTTAAATTAAATACTTAAGTAGGATGAAATTAATACCTACTTCGGATAGCTTTCAAAACTTCCTGTAGAAGTTTAAAACTTTCATAATTTAAGAAGGTTATAACAACAACAAGATTTATAACGTAAAACTTGGAAATTTGTTGAAATACTGACAACGTAAACAATATTTTCAGAAGTCGGAAAAATTTCATTCGAGTCTAGTTATCTAAACTGCAAGTGGAAAATATTACAGTCCCGGCACGCCGGTGGGAAAGCCATTCAAAAAAAGAACGGTCGCAACTGCTAATGACGAATAACTTCTTTTTTTAACAGACAATATACGCCTTTGAATAAAAAGGTTGGTAAACATTTTGCTCTTATTATTTTATCCACTACAAGTTAGCCCTTGACGGCAATCTCACCTGATGGTAAGTGATGATGCAGTCTAAGATGGTAGCGGGCTAACGGGCTGTGAGGGGTATGGTAAACCCATACTCCTATCGGTTTCTACGCGACATCGTGCCGGAACGCTAAATCGCTTGGCGACACGTCTTTATCGGTAGGGTGGTAACTAGTCACGGCCGAAGCCTCCCACCAGACCAGACTCGAGCCGGGAATCGAACCTAGGACCTCCAACTTTATAATCTGACAGCGCGCGCGCTGCGCCACGGAGGTCGTCCAAAATGTTTAATGCTTTAATGTAAACAACTCTTACAACTTCGACTTTCCTAAAATGTTTACTTAAGTTTTATAATAAACTAGCTGGCGCCCGTGACTTCGTCGACGTGGAATAAGTTTTTAAAATTGAGTCAGAATAAGTTGTAAAAATTGCTACGGGATCTCTTATATGTCACTCTCTAGGTCCTCAACGATACTTTCAAAAATCACGTCGATCTATTGCTCTGTTGCGACGTGATTGAAGGTGTTCTACTAATAAGGTATACCTCGAGTGAATTATATGTCATTATTATTGATTCTTCTTCTTCTTCTTCTCCTCCTTCTCCTTCTCCTCCTCCTCCTCCCCCCCTCCTCCTCCTCCCCCCCCTCCTCCTCCTCCTTAAACGATTTTAAAATACGAAACAAAAAAAAAACAGATGATTTTATATTAAGTCATTGCAGTGTACAATATTTGTAATTAGGACATTTTTTTTTAATAAATTTAAGCTTTGCAATATTATTTTTCAAATGAATAGGATGTACAACCAAAAAAACTTTCCCGGCCTAAGATAATACAAACACTACTTCTCGCGGCAATTTAATTGCATAGTTCCCGTCAATTTTCGGCTTGAACTTTGTTAACTTCTTGAATACATTGAAATATATAATACTGCCAAATACCTGTTCAAGTGATTCTAAAGTCTGAATCCAACATAAATATATTAAGGCACAGGCAAAAAAAAAGATACTGCATAGAAACGAACGAATATATTCTATGCAGTGATAAACTACAAAATTTCAGTTTATTTTTTACTTTTATCTTTATTCATTTTGCTCATAATCTATATGATAAGTAGTATGTTCTACTCGGAAAAACTACTGCTAGGTAAAACTCGCTGTGTCTCGTGTGTCAGTCTGGTGACCTTTTGTTAAAGTTAATTTTAATTCTGAAAAAAAAAAACTTTTTTATTCTATATGATATACGATATTATATACGATATAATAGGGAAGAATTGTTTATTTGTAACATCTTGAACAATAACATAATGAACAGTTATCGAGGGCCCTCGCTTTTGTTTGACGAGGGGAGTTAATTGGGTGCAGATACATACTTCTCTGACTTTTGAGTGACGGTAACTTTAGAATGTACCGATGTAATTTGTATTTTGTAAGCCTTTCCTCTCAATTATCGAAACAAAATCTAATTGGGTGAACATTAAAGAGGTCACTCATTTACGAGTTCGTTGTCGTTGGATGTGTCGAATTGAAGATGAATTTAATTCATGTTGATAATGAATAATACAATATTATTTTGCTTGAAATACTTTGTTTATACCTTTTCTTTGAATCCATTTTTTGAAATCAAATAAATATAGCTTTATTCATCTTAACCTATTACAGGCATCTATGAAGCGTTCATATACAATATAGTATATTTTTCAGCATTTTATTTCTTGTAAGTGGTAAAAATGAATATGCTGAAATATTAAACAATTCGAGATTAAACAAAATTCACCAGAGAACATTGTATCGTAGTTCCAATTAAGTTGTATTTATATTTTGCTTAGTGAATTTTAGATACTATTTATTGATAAAAAATCGACCACTGATAAACAATTAATGCAATATCAGACTTTGCCTCCAGAGTAAGTGGAAAATAACTTGATGATAAAATATTGGAAATGTTATACAAAAAATATGGGTAGGTGGGAAACCCCGCGGAACCCAGCTGAAAAAAAAGGTAGTGCTTTTATGCATTTATGAAGTGTAGGTACCAGTTGTTTGTGATTTTTTTCCGTAGTATTTATGTAGGTATATTTATTATGCAAAATTAGGCCGTACGGAATTATAAACCTTAAGTGTTACAATTAATTGAATTCTAATGTTTTAATGAGGATTGATACAAGAATTACTTTTTAAATGAATAATGCATTATTTCATATCTAACATGTTGATTCAGTTCACCGCGAGCGTTGCCTCTTCGAATAATTTCCTGTTCTCAAGTCTTTGAGGTCTGTGTAGAGGACGGGTGTTTCTATAATGAGATTCTATGAAGATGATGATAGCATTGTCTAATATGACAACTCAATTCTATGATTAATTGACAATGATAAACTCTTGATGGCTGAACGAACTTTGATGAAATTTTTAATGAAAATATGCAATAATAAAATATAGATTTGACGACCTCCGTGGCGCTGTGCGTACGCTGTCGCATTATAAAGTTGGAGGTCCTGGGATCGGTTCCCAAGCGCTTGTGGTGTCGCCAAGCGATTAAGCGTTCCGGCACGATGTCGCGTAGAAACCAATTAGGAGTGTTAGTTTACCATACTCCTTACAGGTTAGCCCGCTACCGTCATAGACTGCATCATCACTTACCATCAGGTGAGATTTCAACTACAAGATATTATTATTTAAAAAAAATTGTTTAATAAAAAATAGTGTTGCCAGTAATGGCTTACAGTGCTAGTTCGAGGTAGTAAGTGGGGTATAACTGTAGGTATTCATGCCAATTAAAAGTTTTGTTCTTCAAAATTATTCTCAGAATTCTTAAGAGAAATAATTGGACGTAGGTAGTTATGCAAAAAGGATCCCACCTACATAGTGTTTAGTAATATTCAGCTTGATTTATGACGTTTGTGAAGTATCTTTTATATTTCTGGAATCTTCGCTGACAACAGTGTCGCTATGTAGGACCACTTTTTTCCTGTAGTCAGGAACTATATGAAAACTTCGTATTCTTAAAACACGTTTAATAACTTTTTCATTAATTTATATTCCCGCCATTTATTTAAAACCAAACCCGCGATGACGTCATCTGTCAAACAAAGCCTGTCAACATTGCTTCTTACCTATCACTTTATTCAGAAAAATATAATATCTGTGGTGTATCTTAATACTGGGACAGAAGGAAAGGGTTTCAAATGAGCTTGCATGTTTTGTTAAAGTAAACTCACTTATAAATATGATATCAACTCGCCAACATTTACAGGAGCTGAAATAAAACCTTATTTTGTGCCAGTCTGCACTAAAATTGCAATCAGATACGTCGATAATCTTCAATAAGATGGAAATATAAACTGATTTGTGTCATTTGAATAGAGCGTACACTCCAGCATTTTCACCCCTCTACGTTGGGATCATAAATTGATATTGTATATGTAATATAAGAAAACGGTTTTATTTTTGTAGTGATGCTGTGAATTATCATAGCGTTAAGGTACTCCAAGATAGGTCCTTTAATTCTTTTGACTCTTAAAATTTACGTAATATTGTACATACTATTTTTATATATAGTTGCCGCTTAAGCCGAGGTTCGGCCTCACAGGAGGCGCCCTTAGACAGACGTTCCTTTAGTTTCTTCGAGGCTTAGGGCTCAAAACTTCTTCTGGCAGAGCTTCTTTCCGAAGCTCGCCAAACAGTCCACTTACGCTGTGGCAACCAATAGGGTGTGGCAGCTAATAGACAGTTCGAAAAAAAAAAATTAACCAATTAACGCATAAGTAATGCATACATTTTACATCTAGTCTTTCGTAAACACACAAAGGTTCCTGACCTATGCGAACAGTGCCTCCATAAATTAGTGTCTGAATTATTAAATTTTCATTTTACTCGTAGCAAAGCTTATTATTTACGGCATAAGTAGTGGTGTACGATAACGTTGCGATGAAATTAATTTCCGTTCTGCAACTCTTAGTTATAACCCGCTTTGTGCTTCCTACTTCGTTACGTACATATAAGGACGTACCTAAGTTAAAAGTTTATTTAATTATACTTACCAATGTTAGAGATTATATTATAGTTCACTTAATTTAATATTTATATTACGCATACAAACTCTCAATCAAGACACACCAGTGCTGACTTTAAAGAAGAGACAAGTTTGTTGTTCGCTTCTTCTTAGGCCAGAGCGCGTTTGGAATCGTCTTAGCTTTAATTTTAAGTTTACGCAAGAATGTAATCACCATCAACTCACTACTATGTAAATTATTGACGTGTCAAGTGCCTTTTAAGGATTATTTGAATAAAGATTATGATTGTTGATATATAAAAACATCTTAAAATAAAAATATATCAAAAATAAATAATCTATAGATTATACATGTATGGTTTAAATGTATACATGCCACATGCATAAAAATATTATTTGAGATGCGTTTCGTTAATTCGCAAAAATACGCAACTGACGTTGAAAACGCAATGGCGCATGGGAGCCAATAAATTTTTCCCAATTTCTCCATCACTTCAATCAGTTGTGTAGAGTCCACTTCACATTCTGTCAGCAATTTTGCTCTCGCTGCGTGACACGGGCACGTAATATGAAACTCGTCACTCCGCTACACGGGTTCGTACCACGCATGTTAAGTCAGATTGAAGCAGCTATTAAAGTAGTAACCTAATTAAAAGGTTAAAATAAATGTTTGCTTATATGGTAAGTTTAAAAGTTGTGTTAGAATGCGAAATTATCACTCTCTCTCTATATATTGGCTTCTTTGTAATCATGGGTTGGCGGGTGGTTCCATATTTTTTTTATTTTTATTTATACACTACAAGTTAGCCCTTGACGGCAATCTTACCTGGTGGTGATGCTGTCAAGGATGGTAGCGGGCTAACGTGTTAGGAGTATGGTAAGCCCACGCGCCTAATTGGTTAATATGCGACATCGTGCCGGAACGCTAAATCGCTTTGCGACAGTGCGTGCGACATGCGACAGCGCACGTACTGTCGCATGTCGCACTGACGATACGATGTCGGGAAAAAACAATTAGGAGTGGGTTTGGGTTTACCATACTTTACATAATATATTAGCCTACATAATAACTTACCACCAAGTGAGATTGCCGTCAAGGGCTAGCCTGTAGTGGAATAAAAATAAGAGATTTTGTCTAGAAATCAAATTATTCCTATTTTCTATTTCGATCGACGAAAATATAATCATATATTTCAAATTTTCGCTGCTATAAATCAATTTTCTTTTTTATCTGACAAGGATTTACTAAAAAGCCTCCGTCAGCGGCCGATCATAATGTGTTTTGTCACATTAATAACTTTCCAGGCGACTTGTTTCAACGACAATGAATGCTAAACGATCGTCCGTTCTTATTATCTCAATTTTTGAGAGAAAAAAAAAACGTCTATTTGCCTTTTAACTAAGTTTATGAACGTTGTTTAGACTTGGTTTATTTACTTTTGGAATCTTTTTTGCGTCCATTAAATTGGGTAGATACTGTTATTCACATCAAGGTGATAAAGATATCACATAGGTAAGGTGTTCTGTAGTTCCGGCGTAAAGAAGAAGAAGGAGACAAACATACACATGCACACAAACTTTCACATTTCATTTCATAGTAATATTTATTTATGAAAAATATATTTAAACAGTTTTTATACAAATTCTGGTACAATCTGAAACTCATAACTTGAGTTTTTATTTACATTTTGTGTAATGAGATTGATATTGAAACCTGGGTTAAACACAAGCGAATCCGATGCCATGCATATAGTGTCTGTTATAAACCGGATTGCTAAAGAGTGCCATAATCCATTAGTAGGTACTATGTTTTATTGGCTTACTCTTCGAGTTCAGAGAATGTATCGACAAGCCCTTAATTAAATCAAAGTCAAAATCGAAAATGGCTTTATTCATGTTAACCTATTACAGGCATCTATGAAGCTGTGATAGCCTAGTGGTTAGGACGTCGGCTTCCTAATCAGAGGTCGGAGGTTCGAACCCGGGCACCTATAACTTTTCGAAGTTATGTGCGTTTTTAAGCAATTAAAATATCCATTGCTTCAACGGTGAAGGAAAACATCGTTAGGAATCCTGCATGCCTGAGAGTTCTCCATAATGTTCTCAAAGGCGTGTGAAGTCTGCCAATCCGCACATGGTCAGCTTGGTGGACTATGGGAAAAACTTCTCATATTGAGTGGAGACCCGTGCTCTGTAGTGAGCTGCGAATGGGTTAATCATGTTGTATATATATCTTTCATATAAAATATTTAACATTATTTAATTTGTGTGGTGATGGTGATCACTACATTTCTTAATATAAAGCTAAAGCTAGGTGGGTTCCAAACGCGTCCAGGTCCAAAAATAAACATAGCAGGGATTTTTTCGATATCCCCATCTCCATAGTCTATACTAAATTATAATTAGCTATACAGTTAGAAATTCACACCCAACCTTTTTATTATTTCTATATCATCATCATCATGTCAACCGATTGACGTCCACCTCTGGTGGGGAGGTAGGGAGTTGAAAAGTCACGGTCTTAGGCCGCTCGTTTCCAGTTTTATCGTTTATGCGATCTTTAATATCATAATAGGACTCTCTGTTTTTAGTAATCAGAAATGGTGTTAAATCTTTACAACTTTGAACCAATGTGTACAATATATAGTGACTAAATGGTTTATTTCTTTCCTACATCTTTTGTCGCTGTGTTAAAATTCCAATATCGAGTTCGTGCTTCACAAGATAGCAAGGTGCTTATGGTTTGACACTTGGGCCATAATGCAGACCGTGTTTGAGGTGGCAAGTAGTTGGATTATTTGAGGATTGATTGCATTTACTAGTACTAACTTTGATATTTCAATTCGATATTCGTTATTCAAATTTCAAATTCAAATAATCTTTATTCAAATAGTCCTTTTTCCTTAAAAGGCGCTTTTGACGCGTCAATAATTTACATAGTAGTGATTTGATGGTGATAACTACATTCGTAAACTTAAAACTAAAGCTATGAGGGTTCCAAACACGCTCCGGTCTAAGAAGAAGCCTACAACTAACTTAGCCAGGTAAATTTTCTTTTTGTTATCACCATCTCACATGCCACTTAAAATTTAGTTATTTATCAAATATAAGAGATTTTTTTTACGTGTAAATTTAATTGAAGAAATGCTTTCGCGGAAGATTTCAATAGAAATCACTTGACCTCAGCTGCGCAGAACGAGTACTTTCGTATTACAGATCGGGAGGTTGGATTCCCGGCTCTGGTCTGGTGGGAGGCTTTGGCCGTGGCTAGTTACCACCTTACTGGCAAAGACGTGTCGCTAAGCAATTAAGCTTTCTGGCGCGATGTCGCGTAGAAACCAATTAGTGGTGTGGCTTTACCATATTCCTAACAGGTTAGCTCGCTACCATCTTAGACAGCATCATCACTTACCACCAGGTTAGATAGCCGTCAAGGACTAACTTGTAGTGTATAAAAAAAAAATGTCGAGTAGTGATCACTAGGCAACGCATCGGTAGCTTCGATGTTCATAGGCGACGGTAATCACTTTAAATGAGGGGACCTGTATGCTTTATTACCCGCGATGTAATATAAAACGATTTAAAAATAAACCACTCAGGTCCCCTCTCTCATAGGATGGAGGGTTTTTTCAGTACAGATCCACCATGCTATTCAGAAGCGGCGGTAGGTCTTATTTAATATACAATTACATCTAGCCAATATGAGACTTATGGCATGCAATATTACAGAATAAATTATTTATAGATTAAAATATATAATCATCATAATCAACCCATTTCTCGGCTCTTTACAGAGTTACGGGTCTCAATATGAGAAGGGTTTGGCCATAGTCCGCCACGCTGGCCATGCGCGGATTGGCAGACCTCACACGTCTTTAAGAACATTATGGAGAATTCTCAGGCGTGCAGGTTTCCTCACGATGTTTTCCTTCACCGTTGAAGCAAGTGATATTTTAATTGCTCAAAAACGCACATAACTCCGAAAAGTTATAGGTGCGTGCCCGGGTTCCAACCCTTGACCTCTGATTAGGAGGCTGATGTCCAAACCACTCGGCTATCACAGCTTCAGCAAAAAGCTTGTAAGAATAAATCCCTGCTGAAATCCTAGATATCGTGGCATTTCACCGGTATTGGACCGGTGAAGCGTCGATATTTACACTGCGACGTCGGAACCTATTACCTGGCTAGGTACTAGAAATTCAGGTTTTCAAGTAGGTAGCCCCTATTCGGCTGCAGTTTATTTCGTAGCTACTCGTAGCTTTTCCGTATTTTCTTTTATTCGTCGTAGGTATTCAAAGTTGACCTCGGTCCAACCGTTAGTTACTTATAGTGTTATGGGTCAAAAAATACTCGATACAAATATATTCCATACTTTAGACACCTTTTCTAGCGTTTGAGAGTACGTAAGTTGTATTATTTAAACCATTATTAAGTTAAAAAAATTATTATGAAACGCAAAATATTATTTATCAGTGCAATTCTAAAGTAAAGTTTGCAACCGTCATAGTTTAATTTTTAAGTTGTCGAATGTTATCAACATTAGGAATCGAAATAATGGAAAAAATATGTGTAAGGTCACCTTTCTTCCTCCATGAGCCTATGCTTTGGCTGTAAGTGACAATAGAAAATATTATATGATAATCTTAATATATCAAATAGTCTTGACTCACTAACATACTCATTAATGACCAGCCTGTATACCGCCCAGAATATATACCCTTGGGCCTAGATACCTAAAATTTAGCTTAGAGGTTCCTTTTACGATGTAGACAGGACGTGACGCATTTTTAAATACTAAGTGGGTAAAATAGGGTAAGAAAGTTCTATCCATCATTTTTAAATCCAAAAGAAATATGTAGCCTTTTGGTTAGAAACTAAGACAGGCAGAGAGACATGACATGTTTAAGGGTTCTCTTTTCCTTCCATCCCTTAAAGTTGGCTATGACTTACTCTGCGTGTACCCAACACGCAGAGTAAGTCATAGCCAACTTTTAAAGCTATTTTATGGAGAATGACAACGTTTTTATGGGAAAATCTTCCGTACCAGAAATTATACTGGGACGAAATCGCAGGCAACCGTTACAAAAATTACAGAGGCTGTGGGTCTGCAACTGGTCCAAATACTCGTAAAATATTCAACGCGGTCTCTGCTGTTTTATTCATACGCCGCTTGCTTCGCTTTGTTACCTTGTAACACGTATGAGTATAAATTTCGGAGGTCTGTCGGATACATCGAAAATGGTAATAATGAACACGCGTAACGATCTTTCGGAGCAATAATGCTTGCATGAAATACTATTGACGTAGAATTGGTTATATGTGGAATGAATATAAATAAAATCAACTTACCTACACTTGTAAAGACGTCTTTGTCCGAGAACATATCACGCGGATATGTTCTCGGTATTTATTTAATTATTTGAAAGCAGCTGTTTTTCAGATTTCACTCGCGTAACTAACTTAATTTTGTTTCATAACAAAGCCTCGCGGTGCACAGTTAATGTAAGCTCTCTTTCTACCGTATTTTAATGTTTATCTTGCTTTTTTAAACTATACGTCGAAGAAAAATGTTAAAAAGCGCAAAGTTTATAACATCGCCAATTAATAATAACTTGTAAGATTTTATACCTAAAATGACAATTGAAATCACTTTTTAACATTTGGATTATTTTCCACGTTAAGCATTAAGTCTTGCGGTTTATTCTTAAGAGATAGGTATATTCTTCGGTGGACATATTTTAGATCATATTTTGTGATAAATATTAAACAATTATAACATCATAATTATAATAATTCAATAACTTTTTTGTACGATTTTATACCTAAAATGACAATCGAAATCTCTTTTAACATTTGGATTATTTTCCACATTAAGCCTTAAGTCTTGCGGTTTATTCTTAAGGTACGAGTATATGCTTCGTTGGACATATTTTTAGATCATATTTTGTGATAACAAAGAAACAAATAAACAATGTGATTCACTTGTAATAGATAACATAAATACGTAAATAAAGATTTCGTTTGTTTTCACCGTAAATTAAGACTACTGATTCATAGTCAGGCAGTTTTTTTTTTACACCACAAAAAGTAAAAATAGAAATAATAAGAAAAACAGAAAAAAGAAGAAGCAGGATACAAAAGGCGAAGAAAATAAAGTAGATAGCTTATTTTGCCTATCATGTATATATTATGTACTAAGTTTATTATTCTAGGGCCTTTCCGAAGTTACATAAATAAAATACTTTTTTCGTTAAATAGCAGACTTAGCAGCATCCCAGCATTTGCTGGAAAAAAGACACTAAAACCATTAAGTTTTTCAAAGCAATACACTCGGCCAAGAAAATGCTTGCTCTCAAGAAAATTACACTTCTCCCTATATTGCCATAAATACTTAGTCTTCTAGTTAAATTATTATAAATATAGATTCATCGCAGTTCAAAAATATGATATTTTTATTTTCCGTGGTGCAGTGCGGTATTATAAAGTCGGAGGCCCTGGTTTCGATTCCCGGCTCGAGTCTGGTCTGGTGGGAGGCTTCGGCCGTGGTTAATTACCACCCTACGTGTCGCCAAGCGAGTTAGCGTTCCAGCACGATATCGCGTAGAAACCAATTAGGAGTATGGGTTTACCATACCCCTAACTGGTTAGCCCGCTACCAACGTAGACTGCATCATCACTTACCATTAGGTGAGATGCAAAAAAAAAGTTCGATTCCCGGCTCGCTTCTGGTCTGGTGGGAGGCATCGGCCTTAGCCATTTACCACCCTAATGGCTAAGGCATATGCCATATCGTTGGGGAAGTATACAACGGTCCCCCGGGCGTCCAGCAAAACCAGCGAGAGGGATCTGCCGTGGTGGGTTTTAGTTCGGGTTCAAGGGGGTGGGAGTCCAACATAACCTCGGGCCCAAGGGAACTACCACGCTAAGCGATTTAACGTTTCGACATGATGCTTACGTACTAGAATTGCTCAAGGGGACCCTATCACTAAGTGTGAGATCTTTTAACTTACCTCTGATTTCAGATACAGTTAAAACGAGACAAAGTTGCGTGTCCAAAATCCAAATTTAAAAATTAAAATAGGATAAAAATACCTCTTTTACGTTTATTGGGATCATTTGGCTCGATTTTATAAATATCAATACTGTGTAGTTTTTCATAGAGCACTTGGGTACGGAAACCTGGGTGCGAGTTCAACTTTCCCTTAATCAGCTTTTTAAATTAATTTTTGTCTATGACGTAATAATTAATTATTTAATTAAAGGCAGTATAACTTTTGAAGTATTGTACGTATTACAAAATGAGATCTACGATATTTTTTACGCTAAAGTGACGAAAAGACGCTGGCGAAAATAATAAATAATCGATCTATTTCTATGTAAATGCAACGAGTATTTGAATTCCTAAGACATTTGAGCAGACTTAGAAGTTAAGTTACTAGGAAACCCACTTAGTACTTTGTACTTGGCGCTTAGGTTTTATTAAGTCAATTAAACTTCCCAGTATCCTGCCTACGCCTTGGAGGATTGGCGCTAATCAACTCTAATCTGTAGAAATCTGCGATTCAACTAGGTTAGTTTACACATCGCAATTGCAGTCAGTGAACTTGTTTTTAGACAGACAAGATGAAATGAAAGTCACTGAAAACAAACGTCGCTTAGTAAATTTAGGTTTCAAACTGATGGTGATTTAGTTTCTGTAATACGTCATAATCAGCCCAATCATCGTTCCACCGCTGAAACTTTATTTTTTAGAAAATAACAGAAGAATACAGACCATCTACTACTTGAATATCTTGCATTTTTAGGTTCCAACACTTAGGTTGAGATCTACAGAGCTTCCTTTGACTAGGTTCAGCTAAAGTTTGTGTTAAAATGAGACAGTTTAATGTCTCGCTTTAACTGTGCCTTAAGTCAAAGGCAAGGCTAAGCGCTCTTTATAGTTAAGCTCTCATCTTCGACTGCATCATCGCCAGGTGAGATTGCCGTCAAGGGCTAACTTGTAGTATATACAAAAAAAAAGTACAGTAAATATGTATCAGAAGAACGCTTAATTAAATGGTGTCCGTCTTCCACGATCGTGAACAAGCATTGGAGAGGCGTACTATCATTTGAACGCCTGTAATCAGAAGTGGGATATGTAAACTTATCATCAACCCATTACCAGCTCACTACAGAGCACGGGTCTCCTTTCAATATGAGACGAGTTTGGCCATAGTCCACCACGCTGGCCATGTGCGGATTGGCAGACTTCACACGTCTTTGAGAACATTATGGAGAACTCTCAGGCGTGCAGGTTTCCTCACGATGTTTTCCTACACCGTTGAAGCAAGTGATAATTTAATTGTTTTTTAAAAACGCACATAACTCCGAAAAGTTACAAGCCGTGCCCGGATGCGAACCGCCGACCTCTTATTAGGAGGCTGACGCCCTAACCACTAGGCTATCACCGCTTCGTGTAAACTAATAATGCATAATAATAGTGTTTAAAACAAAGCTCAAATTTTAACATCGGCTCTTATGAGTAACATGAATAATAAACTCTACAGTGCGCTAAGTGGGAAGAACCATGTTTAAATAGAAAATATTTTTGCATCCCGTGAATAAAGAGATAAGTGGCTAATTTATCCCGAGGGGAAGAGCGAAACCGTGACCCAGTTTGAGGCTTACCACCCGACGATTTCTGTTCGTGATTTGCCGCTTTTGATGATTCGTCGTCAACTGCCTACATTAGCCTATTCAGTTTCACCTATTTACGCAGTTCACTGTTATTAGCTATTATGTAACTGCTTTGATCTAATGGTGACTGTATTCGACTAAGGACCAAAATATTCCGGGTTCCATTCCCGAGGCAGGTGAATAATTGTAAATTATTGAGAATTTTAGTTGAATATAAGCAGCGAGCGAATGTTAAGGCGATAGCGTTGCCTATGTATTCCAAGATTGTATAGTATTCAATTGTCAGTACCAGCCCAGATTTAGATTTTTTTTTTTATCCACTACAAGTTAGCCCTTGACGGCAATCTCACCTTATGGTAAGTGATGATACAGTCTAAGATGGTAGCGGGCTAACCTATTAGGGGTATGATAAATCCTCACTCCTAATTGGTTTCTACGACAACGTGCCGGAACGCTAAATCGCTTGGCGACACGTCTTTATCGGTAGGGTGGTAACTAGCCACGGCCGCAGCCTCCCACCAGACCAGACTCGAGCCGGGAATCGAACCCAGGACCTCCAACTTTATAAAGTGACAGCGCGCGCGCTGCGCCACGGAGGTCGTCAAAGATTTATCAATTAAAAAATGCATTCAAAAATTATCGGGTCTATTACGTATAAATTTGGTATTTCCACCAAGTGTAGGTGAAAACACTTATATATAATATAAAGTAAGGATTTTTTTATATCTATCTCCTTATTGGAGAACACGATAATAATGCATCAAAGCAGCGTGGTGAGTTAATGATTTAATCCCCCCCCGGAGAAAAAAGGTCTGTGGTAGTGAGATATCAATAGGTTAAGTATGATGGAGGATGCTCGATGTTTTAAATAAATAAATCCTCTCGATCAGAATTCCAATCGTAAGCGGAAGCTCCCCTAAAGGAGTTTGGATTTTGCTTTTCACGTGCGGATTTTAGGATCTTCGTTGCATGCGGAATGCCGCTGGCAGCCGCATTTTATATCTCCTCACTACGTCGATGCACTTTCAAGTTTCGGCCGAAGCCTGCAGATGAAGTCTCATTTTGCATCATTATTTTCAAGTGGTTGACGTTTTGTAGACTCTTCAAATTTTGTTCTTCGCGGGCTTGCAGAGAATCTTTCGATTCGCTCAAGAAATGCGCTTCGTTATTGGAAAACTGTGCTGTATAATACTTAATATGTATATATTTATTATATAATTTATTATGCATCAAACATTTTACATAAAACTTAGATTAACCTATAACTAACAATCTTAAAAAATAAATATATATATGACATCATAACTAAAATATATTATTAAAAGGAGTCCCTTTAGGCAAGGTTCCGAAGGTACTGGCAGCGTTCCCCCTTTGAATTGCTATACTAATTCTTTGTCCGAAGTAGCTGGCAGCTCTTCGGTCCCCTGTGATGTCGACTAACCTTTTTGCTATTTGTATATAAATATACATATATGTAAATGTATATATTTATTTATAGGAAATATATCTATTATTGCCCATAATAATACATTACAATAATACATCCAGTATCCATTGATTTCTACGAGACTGTGAAAATGTGTCTCAATAATATTTGTTTTTAATAACTTGTGCTATTAAATAGATGGAAAAGTCTACCAATCATTATGTTTTTGCAAAATTAACCAATTGGTCATTAAGTTTTCGTAAGATTTTGTTTCTTCTCATACAACACTAAATTAATTCACAATCCTCAGTCTTAATACCCAACTGGGCACAGGCCTGATCCCTGAAAGTAGGGAGGTTTCCACAGTGTGGACCCACCACGCTGTATTCACCGACAGCTTAACTAGTTTTCCGACACACGGCTGTGGATACCCCTAATTTTGTTCCACACTACAGGTTCGTACATTAATTTTCGTGACTTTATATATTTTTGTATATATCAATGTATATCAATATTTATTTATGCGTCATTTATAAAATTAAGAATAGTTAATACAAATAAAATTGTCGATGCCACTAGAACGGGATAAAGTTCCCAAGGTTCTGGCAGCATTTACCCTTTGAATGACAAAACTACTTAATTGATCAAGGTAACTACCAGATCTAGAATGAACCCTTTACGAATGTTCCACCCTACCGACAAAGGCGTGTCGCCAAGCGATTTAGCGTTCCGACATGATGTCGCGTAGAAACCAATTAGGAGTGTGGGCTTACCATACCCCTGACGGATTAGCCTGCTACTATCCTAGCCTGCATCATCACTTACCACCAGATATATCCGGCAAATGCTAACATGTAGTGTATTAAAAAAAAAAGTGCGTGTACTAGTGTACACACGTAAGAAGTGAAACTTCTTTATGGCCTTATTTTCATCCCATTTCATTTTCATTTTTGTAATTAATGGCTTATGGTAACTGAAATATGAAATATATAGTTTACATTCCATGAAATTTAGTGACCGAGTAAAAACTCCATCAATTGTAGTGCCAGATCTTGTTGTTGACGTTTGAGGACTGTTTTTCATGGATAAATTCAATTTATCTTTCAGAAATTCAACTAGCTTCAAAGATTTTTCCGATGCAAAATTGACATTAAAATCTCCACTTAAAATCATCGGTATTTTTTTCGTCTGAACCAACCGTGGTAGGGGCAAGAAAAAGATGGCGCGTAACGGAAAAATGTGACGCGTAACCGAAAAATGTGACGGTAAATTTTTTTCCAACGCCGATAAAGAAGTTTCACTTCAAAAAGTTCTTTAAAAAGAGCCCTAAATTATCAACTCCAAAATACATCATCATCATCATGATCAACCCATTACCAGCTCACTACACACAGCACGGGTCTCCTCTCAATATGAGAAGGGTTTGGCCATAGTCCACCACGCTGGCCACGTGCGGATTCGCAGACTTCACACGCCTTTGAGAACATTTATGGAGAACTCAGGCGTGCAGGTTTCCTCAAGATGTTTTCCTTCACCGTTGAAGCAAGTGACATTGTAATTGTTCTTAACTCGCACAATGCACATAACTCCGAAAAGTTAGAGGTACGTGCCCGGATTCGAAACGCCGACCTCTGATTAGGAGGCTGACGCCCTAACCACTAGGCTATCACAACTTGTAACACTCCAAAATACATTAATATTATAATTAGTATTACAGTGGTGCTCGTATATTTACAGTAAAATAACTATGAAAAATCTTTACCACAGATCAACATTTTAAAATGCCTCTTGCGATCGCAATAAACGAGCTCCCAAAAAAAGTGGAAAAATGCCGTAAATCGTTTTATTGCGCATTACGATACGCGTGCACCCCCCGGAATCAATGGCGCGGAAGAATTTGCATATGAAAACTGCCGCCAAATATTTAATAATAACACCGTTAAAGTCGGACGGGTGCGGTATGAAATCCGGATGATAAACGGGAGGCAAGCTCGAGAGAAGGGTTCAATTTATGCTTGGAGTGGTTTACCAAAAATTAAACGTAAATAGGTGAACATCTATTTTACAATTCCGGTTCTTTCTGAGCGAAGATTTTTTTCTTTATTTCACTGCAAGTGAGCCCTTGATACCAATCTCACCTGATGGTAAGAACAGATTCCATTGACCATTTGATCATCAGCTAGTAACGCTTTTTTTTGTTTTGCTTTCGTTATTTCAGTCTTAAATGTTATTGTACCGTTTTTTTTTCTCGCGGGGAAATGAATTTATGCATCCCGCCCGCTGCGAGCTCCAGGCGGGTATGTGGGACTCGCCGGCCACCAAATTGGCGGTCAGAATACACACTAAAACCCAGCGGAGCCTTCTGCGTCCCAGACGGGGAGCCAAAGGATCGCGGTAGCATGCACTTTGAAACCCCGACGAAATCTTATTGTACCGTAACCCAACCCTTTCAAAACATACAAATCTACTTTCAAGGAAATTTGCTATGGTAAACTATAGACAGTAGTTAAAGCTCACAAACGGTAATATCAGTTTTTTTTACAAATATCGTAGAATGCACGGACAAAAACTAGCTTATACATTAATAAAGCTGTGATAGCTTAGTGGTTGGCGCGTCCGCCTCCTAATTAGAGGCCGGGGGTTCGAATCCGGACGCACCTCTAACTTTTCGGAGTTATGCGCGTTTTTAAGCAAAAAAAATATCACATGCTTCAACGGTGAAGGAAAACATTGTAAGGAAATCTACATGATTGGGAGTTCTCCATAATGTTCTCAAAGGCGTGTGAAGTCTGCCAAATCGCAAATGGCCAGCGTCGTAGACTATGGCCATAGAGCCAAACCCTTCTCATATTGAGTAGAGACCCGTGCTCTGTAGTGAGTCGGTAATGGGTTGATCATGATGATTAATGCAGGGTGTAATGTCTATATTCAATCAAAATTTCAGTTAAATTGGTTCTTACGAACGAACTATACGAACTTACCTTTATAATATTACTAGTTTTTACCCGCGGCTTCGCTCGCATTGAAGCCATTAAACGAGTATCAGAGATCACTACAATAGAAATGTGATAACTATACTGATATTTTTAAATATCCTATGTTACGTCTAATTCCTCCAAAAATGTGCAAAGTTTTATGACGATGGGTTGAGTAGTTTTCGCGTGAAAGCCTTACAGACAAACTAACATTCACATTTATAATAATAATCGGGATTGTAGCTTTGGGATAAAAAGACTTTCTTCTGCATTCAGTAGTATAAGATTTTATCGATTAAAAATAAACAAACAACTAAATCCTTCCACTTTATAGTAGTTGTAGCTAGAAAATCTGGAATGAAAATACAGTGACATTTCTTTATTGAAAACGGAAGAATAAATAACGTCAACAAGAAAGGAAGGTGCGAGAAAAGTGACTCGACAATAACCGTCTGGATTGAACCTTAAACGGATTTGTCTGATTTGCATCCCACACTTTGGTACTGGCGTCGCCCCTTACGAATATACGTAGACGATTTATTGATATTTTACGCTTAGCTTTGTACCTACTTGCTTTTTTTATTCCACGACAAGTTAGTTGTTGACGGCAATCTCACCTGATGGTAAGTGATGATGCAGTCTAAGATGGTAGCGGGTTAACTTGTTAAGGGACCCATACACCTAATTGGTTTCTACACGACATCGTGCCAGAACGCTAAATCGCTTGGCGACACGTCTTTGTCGGTACGATGGTAACTAGCCACGGTCGAAGCCTCCCACCAGACCAGACTCGAGCCGGGAATCGAACCCAGGACCTCCAACTTTGAACAAAAGACCTATGCCCAGCAGTGGACGTCAATCGGTTGTTAATGATGATGATGATGACACGAAATTCCCTGACCTACCACGTCGCATCACCCGTCCGCACTTACACTTCGTTAAAAAACCCCTAGGTTGATGTTAAAAAACTGACGTCCTAACCACTAATCTACCACAGCTTCACTAGGCTATCAATTCATCTGTCCCATAATCATTTAGCCATTCAAAGGGGGAACGCTGCCAGTATCTTTGGAACCTTGCCTAAAGGGACTCCTTTTAATAACATATTTTAGTTATGATGTTAAATTTTTATTTATTTTTTAAGATTTTTAGTTTTAGGTTAATCTAAGTTTTATTTTAAGTTATATATTTCTAACAACTAATTGTCTAATTAATCATTAAATAAATAAGTTTATTCCCATAACTAGTTGCAATGACTTGACATGATATTAAAGCGTGTTTTTGGTTTAAATAAATATCACATACATGACGTCGTGTTCCTTAAACTAATAGAAACATTAATTTGCTTGTATACTTTACCTACCGGTAAACGTTTCTGAGACGAGCGCAGACTTCTTAAGTAGGCTCTTAAGTTGTGTATGAGACGTTTACGAGGTACACGACGGTACTTCATGTGTGGAAATTTTCATTAAACGTGTTTCCTTTGAAAACGTTTTTTTTTTCCTTAAGCTGGTTTCATTACATTGCTTTATTTAAAAAGTTAATACCTATTTTGTTTTTAATAATGACATTAAGACACGGACTCCAATATATTTTCTTAAAAAATTATGTGCCAGTTAGATACAAATAGAACATTTTAATGCCCATTGTAATATATAAAATTTTAATGAAAATCGTACTAATTTTAAAAATGTGAATATATGTTTTTTTGTAACCCTTTCACGCAAAAACTTTACTGATCATAATGCAACTTTATAAATATATTTGAAAAGTAACAATGAATATTGCCCTTTTACTTTTGTATATGATCTGTGGTTCAAAATAATCGGCGGCAGGTTTGACAGATGACATGATGGCGGTTGAGGTTTAAGGACTTGACGGAAAATATTGTTATTGTGATAAATTACAGAAAGAGTTATAAAAGTATTTTAACAATGAAAGGTCTTTCTACTTTGGTTCCTGACTACAAGCGAAAGCTTACATATTCTTTAAGGAATTATAAGCCACATAGGATACTATATATTTACTAAAAAAAATTTTTTTTTGCTAAAGATACAAAATCGGTATGTTAATATTTTAACAAACTGGAACCATTTTTATTGTGATACTTATTTAATGGTTCCAATGCGTATATTCAGTATAACTATAATTAAACGTATTTAGATTGCTAGACAACATAAAATTAGATATTATTTTTATAATTTAAAAAAGAAAACAAGTGAACAAGGGAACCGATCGATTAGGCCCATGTTGAAGAATGCATTAAAGGTTTTCAAATAATAAATAATTAAAATTTCATTTCCACCTAAAGTTCCACACAGAGCTTCCACATAAAAATATCGACCAAATAAATACGCGATGTTTACATTTGAAAACAAAACAGCCGACTGTCATTATGATAGTACGTGATCGTATTATAAAATTTCAAATTAGATTTCGTGCCCACTGTTGTTACGAGTAGAAATAACGCTGAATTCAGTGCTAATACAAAATTTCCAGCTTTGCTTTTTTACACGAAATCTTATTTAATTAAATTCGTGCGACTATAAGCCTCAGAAATAAACGTGGCATAACATCGCAATAGTTACACGGTGTTTTGTCACGCTCTGATATTTGAAAGGTGATGTCATTTAAAGAGTGACATAAAACGGAGAGATGATTAGTAGTGTCATTTTCATAATTTAATCTATGTGGAAGTAGAGATTATGTCACGAGTAGAAATAATACTCAATTCAGTGCTAATACAAAATTTCATTGTAATTTAATTAAATTCGTGCGACTAAAAGTCTTAGAAATAAAAAATGAGTTAAACTAAAACGTTTGGATTGGAACTGACTGCTAATCTTTTGACGTGGCGCAGTGCGTGAGCTGTCGCATTATAGAGTTGTCAAATTCAAATTCAAATTCAAAATAATCTTTATTCAAATAGTCCTTAAAAAGGCACTTTTGACGCGTCAATAATTTACACAGTAGTTATTTCATGGTGATAACTATATTCGTAAACTTAAAACTAAAGCTATGAGGGTTCCAAACGCGCCCCGGTCTAAGAAGAAGCCCACAACAAACTTAGCCGGGGTTTTTCTTTTTTTTCGTTATCACCATCTCACATAATGAATAAAATTAATAATAAACTATAGTACCTATGGAGATAGAGCAATTCACACCCAAGCTTTTTTATCGTTTATATAATCCTTAATATCGTAATATGATTTTTCTACAAGCTTTCGTTTTATAAAAACTTTGAACTTATTGATAGACATCTCCAAGATATCAATAGGTAATTTATTATAGAATAAAATACAATTTCCTTTGAATGAGTTACTAATTTTGTGCAGCCTACTAAACGGTACTACAAGCTTACTTTTACTTCTAATGTTCAGTGCGTTACAGTCCATTTTTTTCTTGAATTTATCAATATTTTTATGAACATACATTAAATTTTCATATATATTGGCTATGCACTGTCATTATTTTATAATCTTTAAATTTATCTCTTAATGACTCTCTGGGACCTAATTTATATATCGCACGAACAGCCCTCTTCTGCAAAACGAATATAGTGTCTATATCAGCAGCATTACCCCATAATAAAATACCATATGACATAATGCTGTGAAAGTAGCTAAAATATACAAGTCTGGCAGTCTCTATATCCGTCAAATGACGGATCTTTTTTACCGCGTAAGCAGCAGAGCTAAGTCTGTGCGATAAATTATTTATATGTGGACCCCATTGAAGTTTAGCGTCTAACGTTATGCCTAAGAATGTAGCCGTATTTACCAGATCCAATTCCTCATTATTAAGTAGTACACTGGTTTTCACCTGTTTAACATTGGGCAACGTGAATTTAATACACTTTGTTTTCTTCCCATTAAGTGCTAAGTTATTAGCCTCAAACCAATGTACTACTTTCGCGAGAGAGTTGTTTACCTCGTCAACATTTGTTTCACGTCGTTTAATTTTAAAAACGAGTGATGTATCATCAGCAAACAATACTATCCCGCTATTGTCCTTAGTAAGGTAAGGAAGGTCATTTATGTAAATGAGGAACAGAAAAGGTCCTAATATAGATCCCTGAGGAACCCCTATTTTCACAAATGACCCGTTAGACCGTTTCCCGTTTACGTCTACTTGTTGAACTCTGTCACGTAAATACGAGGTCATTAAATCTAGAGTTACCCCCCGAAGTCCATAATGGTGTAGTTTTCTGACTAATGTTTCATGCTCAACACAATCGAAAGCCTTGGACAAATCACAAAAAACACCAAGTGCGTCACGTGACTCCTCCCAGGCTTTAAATATATTGTGTATTAACTCAACACCAGCGTCGGTTGTTGAGCGACCCCGTGTAAAACCAAATTGTTTGGCGTGGAATAAATTGTTTCTATTAAAATGATTAATCAATTGCGTTAAAATAAGTTTTTCAAAGATTTTACTGAAAGTAGGTAGTACTGATACCGGTCTAAAGTTAGTGGGGTCAGTAGTACTACCAGATTTGAATAACGGAATTAACTTGCTATGTTTCATTAAGTCAGGGAATACACCACAGTCAATGCAATTGTTAAAAATAAAAGCTAGGTCGGGTGCAACAATATCAATCAATGACCTTATAACATTAACGGAAATGCCCCACAAGTCATTTGTTTTCTTAATATTTATTAATCGGAAGGCCTTAATAACGTCTGAGCTACTAACATGTCTGAATTTAAGAGCGTTATTACATTCTGGCACATTATGCTTCAACAAACAGAGAGCAGTATCAGGTGAAGAGTTTAATGATCTTGTAGTGGAGACAGGAACGTCGGTAAAGAAGGTTTCAAAAGCAGTTGCAACCTCAAAATCCGACGTGATAGATTTGTTACCTATATCAAGTTTAAAGTTATTAGTTTTTGGTTTTATTCTTCCTGTTTCCTCATTAATTATTTTCCAGGTTGCTTTAATTACATTATTGCTATTTTTTATTTTATTCTGTATATATTGCGATTTCGCCAAAATGCAATCGCGTTTAAAATTCTTGGAAAATAATTTTACATAATTTTTAAACTCATCACTCGTATTATATTTTCGTTCCGCATACATTTCATATAAAGTTTGCCTATTTTTATGTAGTTCACTTGTAGCCCACTCACTAAAAACCAATGTATCAGCAACCATGACAGACTTTTTAGTAAATATAGAATTAAATATCATATTAAACTTACCAAAAAAAGTATTATACATTTCATTAGGACCAATTGTAGATGATAAGAATGGAAGGTCTCTAACTAAGCTTGTTCTTATTCTCTCTATTCGTCCTGACGTTACTGGCACATAAGTTATTTTATGTTTAGACAATTTTTTTTCCCCATTTTTGAAACAAATGAATTGACCACAGTGATCAGAATCTAATTTATTAATTATATTTTTACTGATGGGGTTTATATTTGTATATATATTGTCTAAGCATGTGGCACTACTGGCAGTTATTCTAGTAGGCTCCATAAACATATTCAACAAATTGTATGATCTAAATAGATTTATTAACTTGTAACTTGAAGAGTTACTTTCATTTTGTATGTAAATTAATATATAATATAAACAAGGAGCTATTTACTCAATACAAATGCAAGATGACAGTTGCGTGTGGAGCTAGCAAATGTTACGTTACTCAAGGATAACGTACAATTGCAAACACACGTATCGCTCTTTTTTTTTTTAATTAATTTAATTTAGCGTGCTAAATAGCCGTCTCAATATTGATACAACTAATAGCACATTCAGATACTAACTATAATAACAAACGAAACAATACCTAATTTAAATTCAAATTGTACTAACCTAACTGTCACTCGTGTTACAAATTAACGCAGCAACTTATATTATGGCACTTTGCACTAAACTAAAGGTGTATTACACTTATAAATGTTTAAACAAAGCGATTAAATTGGATTTGGGCAATAAATACACACAAATTAATAATTAAAACATAAAATTAATTTAAGAGACAATTTGAACAGCTGTTTCAAGGAGGGTTGCCACACCAAAAAAGGTCCTGGGTTCGATTCAGTCTCAGCTCGTTTGGTCTGGTGGGAGGCTTCGGCCGTGGCTAGTAACTACCCTACCGACAAAGACGTGTCGCCAAGCGATTTAGCGTTCCGGCGCGATGTCGCGTAGAAACCAATTAGGAGCGTTGGCATACCATACTCCGAACAGGTTAGCCCGCTATCATCAGTAAATATGCATATGAAGAACGCTTGCGTAAACGTTGACCGTCTTCTACGATCGTGAACCAGCATTGAAGAGATGAACTATCATTTGAACGCCTGTCCTCAGAAGTGGGATATGAAAACTAATAATGCAGGTAGATGAGCTAGTTTAGTGAGAAAGGTATTAATTTTAAGTTAATTTGAAATACCCTCGCCCAGTGGGTTTAAGAAGACCGAGTTGTTTAAATATTTATTACTTAGTTCAGCGGTCGGGTATTTAAGGTCAGTAAGGGCAGGCTAGTGGAAGTTGTTGAGCGGATGCAAATAATATTTTATGAGCTATCGGGAAAGTGCTTGAGAGTTTTCTCGTGGAACGCTTGGTAATAAATATTTACGTACACTGTTGGGAGCACCGGCAGTCCTAGCTATAACTAGGTGGGAGTGGTAAAGCCTTCTTTCCGTTTCCTAGTTTATAGAAGTCTTTTTTTTTTGCACAACCCTATTTTAAAAAAATTTACATAAGGCGAACTTAATGCTATATCTTTATATTTCGTTTAACTAAGTAGAATCTGAATTTTTACAGCACTGAGAAACTATTAATTTTAGTATCCAGTTTAAAATATAAGTTAAAACCTTATCTCGTAATCAAACAAAAGACGGCTAGACAGTTAGATACAGACAATTGAAGAATTGAGTTGAAGTCTTGGGTTCGATTCTCGGCTCGAGTCTGGTCTGGTGGGAGGCTAGCGATTTAGTGTTCCGGCACGATGTCGCGTAAACTTCACCATACCATCCTCCTAACTAGTTAGCCCGCTACCATCTTAGACTTAGGCGAGATTGCGGAAATATCGTCGCCTAGCACATGACAAAACAAAAACGGTTGAAATCTTCTTAAAACTTATACTATATAATATGTATTATATCTGTATATATTCTTATATATATAAAATCAAATCAATAACCAGGTTAGCTCGCTACCATTCTAGACAGTATTATCACTTACCACCAGCCGTCAAAGGCTAAATTGTAGTGCATAAAAAAAAATGTCGAGTAGTGATCACTGGACAACGCATCAGGCCGCTACTATCTTAGACTGCACCATTATTAGGTGAGATTGCTAATATATTTTATATATATTGATAGGGCTAACTTGTAGTGTATAAAAAACAAAAAACATATTCCTTGATACAGATTTTACGAGTATAATGATTAAGAAAAAACGGATAGACGTTTAAGTTAAATTTATAAAGTGAAACAAAGGTTTCATTAAAACTTTTAAATGTTAAAGTGCTTCTTAAGAGCGTTTATGTCTCATAATTTGAAGGCATTTAAGGGTATGTGCCTTACACACGGCTTGTAACGTGTAATGTACAAGATTTTAATTTTAAACACCAGGGCAACAGAAGTAGGAAAAGTGTTTCGCTGCAAGTACTTAACTAGTAATATTTATTACATGAAGAATTTTCATTATAGAAAGTTATTGTTTTATTTATATAAATTATTTGTTTTATAGAAAGAAAGAAAGAATAGATATTTATTCTCATATAGTGTTATTCTAATGCAGAAATGTTATGTTTGTAAAACCAACCAGAAATGGTGGACAGCTCAGCATTTTCCGTGCATTATCTCGTTTTATTTTAATTATTTAGTTTAAGAAACACGTCGCTGATTTTCAGCCGAGACCAGAGTAACGTCACAGTGTCGTCAAAGTAAAAGGAAAAGAAAAAAATAAATAAAGATGAACCGAAAAAACCGGCAAAACCATGGCTATAAAATAATATAAATGTATAATAATTAAAATACTAATAATATAATTCTAAATTGCTTAATTTAGTTAATCTTATTTTTTTGCAATAGATACGTGAACGTGAACGTGACGTGAACAGCTACGGATGGTAAGCGAGTTTAAATTTATATTTTAGAAACATTCTTCTGCTAATGCTATGTATCTGGCTAAAATTACTAAATCAATATAATTTGTACCCGTTACAATTTATTAAAAATGTCTAACCGAATTCAGCTTATGCTTACTTAAGAAGTTATCTTATTACATTCATATTTTTAAAAAAAGACAGTTTAATTTGTTATAATGCTTACTTAGTAAAATTTCGTATGCTAAAGGTAAGAGCGCTTGCTAATTCATCATTTTGATGTTGTTTAAGCCGAGTACAGTTATCACTGCAGTTACATACAGCATTCTAATTCCTCCGGTTCTAAAGTTGCATAAATGTTAAAAAAATTAAGAAATATTACAGACTTAATAATAAATACTGGGATTATAATAATTTATAGAACTATCAACATCATCATGATCGACCCATTGCCGGCTCACTACAGAGCACGGGTCTCCTCTTTATGAGAAGGGTTTAGCCATAGTCCACCACGCTGGCCATGTGCGGATTGGCAGACTTCACACGCCTTTAAGAAAATTATAGAGTACTCCCAGGCATGCAGGTTTCCTCAAGATGTTTTCCATCACCGTTGAAGCAAGTGATATTTTAATTGCTTAAAAACGCACATAACTTCGAAAACTCAGAGGTGCGTGCCCATCGAACCCCTGACTCTGATTAGGCGGCGCACGTCCTAACCACTAGACTAACTAACAGCTCTCTTGCTAATTCAACTTGACAAGAACTTATTTGTCAAACGCTAAATTAGATTTCGCCAGGTTAAATGCGCTTGCCAATTAATCCATCACAAGTAGCTACCTACAGACTCCGTCGGCGCGGCGTCAATCGTCTGCGGTGAAGTGACGAAGGTTTGACAAACTAATATTATCCCGGCCGCGGTTCAAACCTCGGCGGATTACATTTAGGAAATTCACCCCTTTTCTGCGAAAGTTACGCCTTTAGGTCAGACGTAATAAAGTGAGAGGTCACTTATTAGGTAGAGAATGGGCGGTTTCGACCACAGAATTTTAACGAAACTAGGCTACTAGTACAGGCGGTATCGATTATTATTCTAAAATATTGTGTTTGCTACGGTTTCACATTATAAAAGAGAAAGTATTATTATAATGTAATTAGACGTTATAAGCTGTGATAGTGGTTATAAGCTCTGATAGTTATAAGCTGTGATAGTGGTTAGGACGTCAGCCTCCTAATCAGAGGTTGGGGATTCGAACCCGGGCACGCACCTAAACTTTTCTGAGTTATGTGCGTTTATAAGCTATTAAAATATCACTTGCTTTAAACGTGAAGGAAAACATCGTGGAAACCTGTATGCCTGAGAGTTCTCCATAATATTCTTAAAGGCGTGTGAAATCTGCCAATCCGCACATGGCCAGCGTGATTGACTATGGCCAAACCCTTCTCATATTGAGAGGCGACACGTTCTCTGTAGTTAGTCGAGAATGGGTTAATCATGATGGTTATAATGATGAATAAGACGTTTACCAATGTCTTCTTTGATACTTATTTTTCGGAGTTGGATTAAATTTCTGGGTCAAGAATATTTGGATGTTGAGTTTTTTTTTAATTCTCAGTAACAGCCTGGAGTTTAGAAATTGCCAATTAGCGGTCTCCATTGTCATCCTGGGAGAACATATTAAGCCGTCGCGGGTCTGTGCCGGTTATTATCTCTAATATGTACCTAGTATTAGTCGTTAAAACAAGCGGTGTAATACGCTCAGGTTAGGTTATATGTTACTCCAAACCCTTTCTCCAGTGTGATGGTGCTTAGAAGTGGGACACTATAAACTGATGATGATAATAATTAATACTCTAACACCAGTGTTTTTAATAGCCTTTTTGGCATCCCATCTTTATGGCATAATCCCAACCTATATGAAGCATCAACAGACATTTTCTTATCATGATCAACCCATTACCGGCTCACTACAGAGCACGAGTCTCCTCTCAATATGAGAAGGGTTTGGCCATAGTCCACCACGCTGGCCATGTGCAGATTGGCAGACTTCACACGCCTTTGAGAACATTATGGAAAACTCTCAGGCGTGCAGGTTTCCTCACGATGTGTTCCTTCACCGTTGAAGCAAGTGATATTTTAATTGTTTAAAAACGCACATAACTCCGAAAATTTAGAGGTGCGTGCCTGGATTTGAACCGCCGACCTCTGATTAGGAGGCTGACGCCCTAACCACTGGGCTATCACCGCTTAATAATTAATCTCAATCAAGCTTAATAATTTTCTCATAGGCGTAGTTATATTGCTGCCGAATTAAAACATATCAGAAGTCATAGTAGAAGGTACCCAGGATTACCTAGTGTGGGTACCATCGGAAAACTGTGTCACTGTGTTTTGGTGAAATAAATATTTTATAATTTAATTTAATTTTTAATCAGGTCATATCACATTAATTATTAAATAAATTACACTATAGCATACATAATTTATATTATAAATCTAATTTCTACTGATATTTCATATACTAATTTTAAAAAAAACGCTCGCACTCATTTTCAAATTACTGGAATAAAAGTATGTTTTGTACTTTTATAACGTCAAGTCATCGGTTAAATCCTCAATATTGAAAATGAGTTTCCAATAATATCGATAAGCCGACATTTTGTCCCGGATCGAGATAAACCCACTTTGACCCAGATCATTTTCGAAATCGTTTTAATTGATATTGCTTAATACATACCTGGGTATATTTGTTTTATTCGATTTGTTTATTGTTTCTGCGATATCATCAGAGGTCGGCGGTTCTAATCCGGGTTCGCACCTCCAACTTTTCAGAGTTATGTGCGTTTTAAAAAAATTCAAATATCACTTGGTTCAACGGTGAAGGAAAACATCGTGATGAAACCTGCACGCCTGAAAGTTCTCCATAATGTTCTCAAAGCCGTGTGAAGTCTGCCAATCCGCACATGGCCAGCGTGGTGATCTATGGTCAAATCCTTCTCATATTGAGAGAAGACCCGTGCTATGTAGTGAGCCGGCAATGGGTTGATCATGAAACTATTAAAATGCAGCAAGAGCAGTAGGTACAGCAAACACAGTATAAAGACTAGACACGTCTTTACACAAGGGAATGCTTAAACAGTCATGTAGATTAAGCCGAATTTATGAACAAGAATATACAATTGATAAAAGTCGGAAAGTATATTTAATATAAAGAATAAAAACAACATGCTGAATATGCTGTCTTCACCAAATCAAAAAAAAAATACCTACCCAAGGAGTCAACTCTATGTCAATCTAGCTGTTTAAAATCGCTTTCAAAATTCAAAGGGAGAATTTTTTACTTTTGAAATGTTGTCAATCGACGTCAAAAACACGCCGAAAGCTCCACTTTATTTCGGGGAAATAACTCGAATGGTTTAAGAGTAGATTTTAGGAATTGATTGAAAGGATGGGAAAATTGGTAGAATTGATTGGTTCCGGTGATCTGCAGATTGCAGTTCGACGCGCCACTCTAAATTGACGCAAATCGATGGAACCAGACAAAAAAGCACTTACAGAAGAATTTTGCATGCGATTTCTATTTAGGCGAAATTTTAGTTTGCAGATACTTCATCTATGTCTAGAGTCAAATTAAATACTTGATTATAGATTGCATCGTCATTTACCATCAGGTGAGATAGCCGCCAAGAGCTAACTTGTAGTGTATAAAAAAGTAATGGAATTCTCTTCAAATTACCTATATAATATATATATTTTTCTCTTGTCTGGTCAGGTGGGAGGCTTTGGCCGTGGCTAGTTACCACCCTATCGACAAAGACGTGTCGCCAAGCGATTTAGCGTTCCGGCACGATGTCGCGTAGAGACCAATTAGGAGTATGGATTTACCTAACAGGTTAGCCCGCTACGATCTTAGACTGCATCATCACTTACCATCAGGTGAGATTGCCGTCAAGGGTTAACTTGTAGTGTATAATTCTTTCAAAACTGGGATCACTATTATCATCGGTAGGCAGGACTGGTGTAATACAGAGTGGTAGTTGCTTCAAATTTTCTTTGTACGCTTTATTGATTGAGTTGGCACGTCAGTCAATATTCCGAGCCATTGATTCGAAAATAATCATTTTACGATACTTTTTCGGCCTCCATTCTTATTCATGTCACGGACGAATATAAAGCTTGCTTAACGTAAAACACGTTTTGCCCCGAAAAGCCGTTTCCATACATATTGCTTAACAAAATATGCTGAAAAGGAATCGAGTTATCGAGTCTCTCTTGTATGTAATTTAAAGTATATATTAATATCAGCTTACCTTACCTTATATATTTTCCTTTGAAAATTATTCTTCTTATCAATAACTGTTTTGCACCTGTATAAAATATAAATATGAAGAAACACTGAACCAGACTCTGCCAGGCGCCTTTGAACAGGCGGAAAAATAGTTGTAAATTGCATCCTAATAAAATAAAAGCATTCACATACGAATAACAAAAAAAAATATCACTTGCTTCAACGGTGAAGGAAAACATCGTTAAGAAACCTGCACGCCTGAGAGTTCTCCTTAATGTTCTCAAAGGCGTGTGAAGTCTGCCAATCCGCACATGGCCAGCATGGTGGACTATGGCCAAATCCTTCTCATATTGAGAGGAGACCCGCGCTCTGTACTGAGCCGGCAAAGGGTTGATCATGATGATACATTTATAGCCTGTTTTTTTTATATCACCAAGTAACAAATGCTAAAACAATCTGTTGCCAACTAATTCCATTAATAATATAATATAATATCACAGCACATTACTTGACGAAATCAATTTGAACTATTTAAAACACTGACGTTCATTCCCTAGTCTGCAATCCCACCTGGTGGTCAGCGATGGCAGCGGGGTTACCTGTTAGGGATAAAGCAGCGATCCATACGCGGTATCTACGCGTCATCGTAACGATAGGCTGAATCCCATGGAGGTTGGTAGAAAGGTATATAATAGCTACGTCCGTAGCTCTAGCCTCTTAACGAACCAGAGCCGAGAAATTTAAGAAAAAATCCCAAATTGCCACTGCCAGGGATCTTTGTACAGAGTTTCCATTCCCGATTCATGCTTATTTCCAGGAAAACATCGTGATCCAACCGTGAAAAATATCCCATGTCCGTCTCCAGGCTGCAGTGCTTAAATTTGTGGATTTGTGGATGGTCCCGCGTTCTATTCCCGGCTCGAGTCTGATCTGATGAGTAGCTTTGCAGGCAGCTACGCACCACCCCACTGGCCAAAACATACCGCCTAAAAAACTCGTAAAAAGTCATCACGCTCAAGGACAGAAAAATTTAGTACTGTATTTCATAGTTGTAGTATTGTTGTTGTTTGTTTTTCGATTTATTCATTCTTCATTGTAGGATTTCAGCTCGCGAATGAAGTGGTCTTTTTTGTGGCCAATAAAACGCTTTTACGTTGGAACGTAAGCTTGTATAGTGGAAAATTGTTGAATATAACATCGAACAATGGAATTAAGTATTTAGGTTGTCCAGTTTTCATAATCTGTCCGTACATTGCATTGAAAATATATTTTATTTCGTTGAAATAATTTTGTTTATGCATTGATAATATCTAAAAGGTTAAACAAGCAAAAAAAATAGAGAGAGACAGCTCACATCATCCTTTTCTTCCCTAATTAAAAGCGACCTTATTTTAATAGATATTGTTTTTAAAAAGTAAAAAGATTAATTTATTATATACATTTTACGGAAGGCGGGACATCCTGGCACAAGTAAAATAATTACTTAAAAGGATGTCCCAACAACGGATAAATGTGACGTAAAACGTATTTTTTGAATAAAATTTTTTCATTTTCATTTTCAATAATATAAGAGTTGAGTATTCCTAAAAATGCAAAAAAGGCAAGTCGAGCTGCGATAAAATATTGTGACATTTATGGACCTAATGCAGTGACACTGGCCGTAAGTAAGGCCGAAATATAAAGCGAGCTTAGCCTTGCCTCGCAAGCCTTTTGTCGGACACGTAACGTGTCTCGTTTGAACACTAAGCTTGCTGTACAGATTTCGGCTTAAGAGCGGCATCTAGTTTCGAGCATTTTCAATCCGGGAATTTTGATCTTAAAGTTGCACTTTACGTGTTTCTTGTAAAAGATAAAATGGACGCCATTTTTGAAAAAGTTTACCAAGATCGACATATCAGCAGTTACTACAGATGAAGAACTGAGAATTCACCACGAAACAGCACTAACAGCTGCTGGGAATAAAACAAAGCTCGATATTTGCGTTTCGCAAAAAGAACATAATTTTTTCTTCGAAGTGGAAATCAACTTAAAAGAAAGGGTTGGAAGTTTCATATAAAATGCGAAACATTTCCCGCAACCTATTATATAATAGAAGAATGGACTAGACCTATGATATTGTTCACATATTTGGTTATTTGGAAGATCCTCATTAAAAAGTGCTTATATATATGAAATTTACAGCGTTTTGCGATCATCATCATCATCATCATGATCAACCCATTACCGGCTCACTACAGAGCACGGGTCTCCTCTCAATATGAGAAGGGTTCGGCCGTAGTCCACCACACTGGCCATGTGCGGATTGGCAGACTTCACACGCCTTTGAGAACATTATGGAGAACTCTCAGGCGTGCAGGTTTCATCACGATGTTTTCCTTCACCGTTGAAGCAAGTGATATTTTAATTGTTTTAAAAACGCACATAACTCCGAAAAGTTAGAGGTGCGTGCCCGGATTCGAACCGCCGACCTCTGATTAGGAGGCTGACGCCCTGACCACTAGGCTATCACCGCTTCGATTTGCGATATAAATGCGAAACCAACTCGCACATAGCCGTTTTTTTAACCAAATAGCATAAAAACGTCGATTTATATATGGTTCAGTGAGTTCTCTTTCCTCAAGTTTCAAAACGTTGTGTAAAATTAACTTTCTTCACGTAAAAGCATGGGATGAAAACACAAAGACATTCTTTAGAACAAAAGAAAAAGGTAAGACGTAGTCGCAAATAGCATTAGCATATCAAAGCTCTGACAAGCTTCGCGACAGGAGTTCATTTGCGTTAACTTGAGAACACTCCGCTAATTCCGCGACCAACTGTGCCGATTCGATAAAAAGTGGAACACACCAGAGCGGCAAAATAAATACACACTCTGTAATCATTTCAACTCAGTTCTGTTATCAACCGAGTCCAAATGAATACAGACCAATTACGGTTTGTCATATACAGCGCTCTCATCGACAGACGACCACCGTGGCGCAGCGTGCGCGCTGTCGCATTATAAAGTTGCAGGTGCTGGTTTCGATTCCCCGCTCGAGTCTGGTTTGGTGGGAGGCTTTACTGTGGCTAGTTAGCACCCTACCGACAAAGACGTGTCGCCAAGTGATTAAGCGTTCCGGCACGATGTCGCGTAGAAACCAATTAGGAGTGTGGGTCAAGGGCTAACTTGTAGAGGATAAAAAAAAACGTACGGCGAGGGGTTAGAAACCTCGTTTCCACCATTTTAGTATCTACAGAAACCTAAAAAAGGAACATCAGGTCCTATTTTTTTTTAAATATCTCGTAAATAATTCCGTAATATTGTAAGGCAACTTCATAATTAATGTCCGAAACAGTAATTTCCTAATGAATATTTAATAAAAGTCTTGTAAACCCTTTGTCATCCTTTCCAGGCGGTTAACCGGGACCGAACAAGGGTACTGTTTGATATAGGTACCCATATATTTTTTAACCCTTCTTCATTTTTAAAATCAGTCTACAGGAGTGTCAAGTTCATTAACGCTTTATATACCTGCTATAAAAAAATGTACCTGCACGTATAGTTCTATATATTATTCTATAGAAAGCGGTGTCAGCCTCCTAATCAGAGGTCGGCGGTTCGAATCCGGGCACGCACCTCTAACTTTTTGGAGTTATGTGCGTTAAAAAAAAAATTTAAATATCACTTGCTTCAACGGTGAAGGAAAACATCGTGAGGAAACCTGCACGCCTGAGAGTTCTCCTTAATTTTCTCAAAGTCGTGTGAAGTCTGCCAATCCGCACATGGCCAGTGTGGTGGACTATGGCCAAATCCTTCTCATATTGAGAGGATCTGTGCTCTGTAGCCGGTAATGGGTTGATCATGATGATGTTGATAGTTCTATAAATTATTATAATCCCAGTATTTATTATTAAGTCTGTAATATTTCTTAAATTGTTTATCATTTATGAAACTTTTGAACCGGAATTGAAATTGACTCGGCTTAAACAACCATTATATTGTAATATTTTTAATGCTAATACAGTGTATCGATGGTGTACCATATGAATTAAATAAATAAATAAATATTCGCAATACACGCATTTTGTTGTCAATCACAAAATTATTGTTCAAATAAACCCAACAACATAGCTATTTACAATTCATATCATTTCAAAGTTGTCATCATCATTATCATGATCAACCCATTGTCTGCTCACTGCAGAGCGGTCTCCTCTCAATATGAGAAATCAGTTGGTGGCCATAGTCAACCACACTGGCCATATGCAGATTGGCAGACTGCACACAAGTAATAATTGAATTACTTTTTCAAAATATAAACATAACTCAAAAAAGTTAGAGGTCTGTGCCCGTGATCGAACCCCCGATCTCTAATACGTACGGCGAGCGAACGACCGCGTATTTGGTTCCACGATTCATGAACGAACTACCTCCAGCGTTCCAAAAATTACACATTAAAAATGTCAAACCGAAATTAAAAGAATATTTTTTGGCTGAGTTGGACGGTTGACTCATTAGTGTCGATCGTCTAACTCAGTTAGGAAATGTTCTTTTCATGGCCAATATGCTTACTCAGTTCCTCTAGTTTTAAGTTGTTAAGTTACTGATTAGCACCGAGGACAAACCTCTTTGGTTTTTTCGGTGCCTTTATTGTATAACTAATTATATTCCTTGTATATTAATAATAAATTAATAAATAAATAAAATAATTAGGAAGCGGATATTTAAACCATTAGGCTATCACAGCGTTACTAGAGTTGGAGTTAAAGTTGTATGGGTACAAAAGAAACCATATTCATTAAGCATGGATTAGTAGCGACATTTTATTTGACTGGTTGTAGGATATAGATATATATTTAGTTGGGTTTAGTAAACAACTCATTGTACATGCGTGACCTCTCGACCCTCACCCTCGGGAGCTCTCGCAACGTTCCCGTACGTGATACGTGCACTTTTATTCTTATTTAAAGACAGCGATGCCGGAATCTTCAGGGAGTAGAAACATACTATTTTTACTTAACTGATGTAGGTGCTACATATAATGATTATCTTACTAACATAATCAAAAAAACACTTTTACACTAACTATTGGTGAAATTGCTAAGATTGTCTTACATCATGATCAACCCATTACCGGCTCAATACAGAGCATGGGTCTCCTCTCAATATGAGAAAGTTTTGGCCATAGTCCACCACGCTGGCCATGTGCAGATTGGCAGACTTCACACGCCTTTTAGAACATTATGGAGAACTCTCAAGCGTGCAGGTTTCCTCACGATATTTTCCTTAACCGTTGAAGCAAGTGATATTTAAATTTTTTTAAAACGCACATAACTCCGAAAAGTTAAAGGTACGTGCCCGGATTCGTACCGCCGACCTCTGATTAGGAGGCTGACGCCCTAACCACTAGGCTATCACCGCTTCTTGGTTGTCTTACTTTACTAATTAATTAGGTAGGTACTTAGCTGTTAGGACATGGAGCGGACGCTGTCGCTCCAAACGTTATTTCAATTATATGTAAAATTTTTAGTTGCGTTTAGGAATTAACAAAGACTTTAAGAACCTATTAAGCTTAAAATATAGCTTAAAAATGGATAAGCTACTTCAATGTACCGGCTTTAACCTCAGTAACCCAAGTACGAGTTAAAAGATCGCACAAACTTTTCTGAGAATCCAAATTGACGGATACATTAATAGCTGTCCTTCCGTAGAAAAATTAACCAATGATTTTGAGTAATACAAATAAGTTGAATAAAATTGCTTCCATCTTGTTGGTTTGCAACTAAATTATAATTATTATGTTATTTCATAACAAATTACCGGCTGAAAAAAGAAGAAACAGGCTGGTTACTTGATTTACATGAATAAAACATATATGAATTTTACTTAATCTGCCCACATCTTTGCCTACGTGTACAATCTTTGTGCTTTACTTATCTCGCCTTACGAGGTACATTCTTACTAATATTATAAAAGTGAAAGTTTTGTATGTTTGGATGTTTGTTACTATTTCACACAAATACAAATGAACCAATTAGACTGAATTTTGGAGCAGAAATAAATTATACCCTGGATTTTAAAATTAAAGTTATTTTAAAGGTTCTTGAAGCTGTGATAGCCTAGTGGTTCGGGCGTCAGTCCTAATCAGAGGTCGGCGGTTCGAATCCGGGCACGCACCTCTAACTTTTCGGAGTTATGTGTGTTTTTAAAAATTAAAATATCACTTGCTTCAACGGTGAAGGAAAACATCGTGAGGAAACCTGCACGCCTGAGAGTTCTCCATAATGTTCTCAAAGGCGTGTGAAGTCTGCCAATCCGCACATGGCCAGCGTGGTGGACTATGGCCAAACCCTTCTCATATTGAGAGGAGACCCGTGCTCTGTAGTGAGCCGGTAATGGGTTGATCACGTTAAAGGTTCTTCTCTGTACCATGGCTCATTAGTTTCTTTGGCTGTAAATATATTAACGAATACGATACTATGTTTCGTTATCGAAAACTGTCAAAACTCGTACCTGGGGTACTTGTACAAATTTGCAGGAAACTTAGCATTATTTTTTATTATTTTATCACGCTTAACAAAAAATTAGAAAAAAAAACTAAAAAAAAGAGATTTTGAAAAAGTATAGAAAAAGTGTAAAGTATAGTTAATTCTATAATTATATACTGTTACTTTTTCTCTCCTTTTCTCTTCTTTTTTCTTTCTAGTAGTGACTACTATAATAATGCACTATTTAACACTTTTTATTTATTTTTTTGAAAACTTTACTTGTACGTATGGGGAAGCACACAAAATCGAATTTGTTCAGGAAAACTGGGTAACGCGTACTAGGGATAAAGAAACTGCATGAAAGGATCAGCGCAGTCTCCACGGGCACGCTGCCAACAAGATTGATTATCCCTGGCTCTTTATACCGACCTTACCTCATTACTAAATAATCAACTTAAAAGCAAATTGCTTTCCATCTAAGAGTATCCCAAAAGATTAATGGAAATAAAAATCTACGAAAATATTCGAAATTGAACCAGCTTTCTCCAGCTTACCCAGATAAAATTTGAAACAGCTTGATGCAATGTCGCAAAGTTATTTTTATCTATCTAAGTCTATCTTTCGATCGTTGTGAGGTGAAATTAAAAACTAACGACGAAGGTTCCTTGAAGGTTGTAATTTAATACTGAAATCTATTACGACTGGGCTATGTAGTATGTATGCCTATATACACACACACACACACATATATATATATATATATATATATATATATATATATATATATATATATATATATATATATATATATATGTATTGTATAAGATTTGTATTACAAAAATCCCACTTCTGAACATCACTTGCTTCGATTAATTATAGTGTCCCTTTAACTCGCCAGACCCCTAATTATAAATTATGGATTATTGATAATTCTATAACATCCTCGCAATGTTTATATTATTGGGATGTGAAAAGTAAGAGAATTCAACGCAATATTGTCTTCGATTTGGGTGCTACTAATTAATAAGTTAATAACTTATATATAATGATATTATATAATATTATAATAAGTTGCTACTAAACACCTCACTTCACTCAGGTTTCCAGATGTAACACCCTCGCTCGTTGGGTATTTATCATTTGAACGGCGCCTGTAATATAAGACATTGCATTTAAACACCCCCTTCCGTATCAATAGTAGTAATTTATGTTATTGTTTAGATTGTAGATCTGATGTACTAGGATAGCATATATTATTTAAATCACACCGACAAATATAAATGAGTGTTCCACCTTTTTCAAAAGAAAATTCACAATAAAAGAGCGTGATTGAGTTACGAACATACAAACTTTTGCATTTGTATAATACAAGCAACATAAATGTGAGCTTCCACACGTGACTTTTTCGTAATATTTCATGTTTTCTCAGGAGGCCGCAGTGGTAGGGATTTTTGGCAGTTGCATTAGGAAATTGCTTGCCTTATGTTTCTTCATTTGTTTTGTTACCGGAGTAATATGTCTGCGGAAATAATAACCGACATTTTCCATAAAGCTTATTACAGCTTACAGCAATAATATGACGCTCATATCCTTTTTTTATACACTACAAGTTAGCCCTTGACGGCTATCTCCCCTGGTGGCAAGTGATGATACAGTCTAGGGTGGTAGCGGGCTAACCTGTTATGGTAAACACACACTCCTATTTGGTTTCTACGCGACATCGTGCCGGAACGCTAAATCGCTTGGCGACAGGTCTTTGTCGATAGGGTGGTATCTACCCACGGCCGAAGCTCCCCATCAGACTAGACTCGAGACGGGAATCAAACCCAGGACCTCTAACTTTATAATGCGACAGCGCACGCTCTGCGCCACGAAGGTCGTCATCATAATGAGCTTAAATGTGGATTATTCCACCAGCAAAGACAAAAAGAGTTATAGTCAGTCAGTCGGCCAATCGTAAGTCACAATGCCAAAATCAAATCCTCAAGTTTTAATACAATATGCGAGGACATGTAATAACCCAATGGGATAATAAAAGAAGAATATTGAGCAAGCTTAGTAACATTCACCTGATTTTTTTTATTTTTTTTTTGATTTAATATTTTATTTGTTTATAACAACTAAAACTTAAAATAAACTTTAGATTGAACGTCAAACTAAAAATCTTAAGAAATAACATCATAACTAAGCTTAAATTGTTATGTTTGTTTGGAATTAGTTTTGTATGCGTGTTTCGATAACTAAACTCACGCGTAATTACTGCTTACTTGGCAATTTGAACAACTCTTTCAAAGATCATTTCGCTGATATTCCAATAGCGCTCTAACATTCCAGCCTCATTAAAATTGACCGCCGCTCGACGAGGTGAAGTGCAACTCAACAAGCGAGTCAAATAGTCAGTGAGTTAGCGCTCATTCAGAGAGTTTGACCCGAGCCTATTCATCTGTAATGAAGCAGGTAACTCGATGAATAACATCGTCCTCAACAAGCAAGTTCAACATAGCCGTGACGTCGAACTTTGCAAATGTTCTGCATAATTTTCAATGTAGTTCAAACCTCCCAAGAAATTTGTATTCATAATGGTTTTATACATACTGCAGTGGAAGTCAAAGAACGGTATTGTTACGTTAGATTGGTAGCTTATATAACTTGTTCAACACTGTTTTGTTGAAAACTAGGCACTGTAACATTCAAATTTCCAATTTAAATAATTCTTTATTCAAATGAGCAATGAGGAGTCAATAATTTACATAGTAGTGATTTGATGGTGATAACTATATTCGTAAACTTAAAACTAAAGCTATGAGGGTTCCAAACGCGCCCCGGTCTAAGAAGAAGCCCACAACACACTTAGCCGGTTTTTCTTCTAACTATCTCACATATTCAATAATAAATTGTATTACCTATATATAGAGCAATTCACACCCAAGCTTTTTTTATCGTTTATATAATCCTTAATATCGTTATATGATTTTTCTATAAGCTTTCGTTTTATAAAAACTTTGAACTTATTGATAGACATCTCCAAGATATCAATAGGTAATTTATTATAAAATAAAATAAAACATTTTAAACATAAATACTTGTTTAGGGAAATAAAAAATACAAAATGCTTCGGTCGAAATCGCAGGTATTAGAATACTTTAAATTTGCTGTTCGTAGCATAAAGCAGTTGAAGCAGTTGAAACTGTGAGACAGTTACAACCGCTTCAAGTATGAATCATACAGCAGCTATTTTTTTAATATTAATGTTTTTTTTTTACATACAACATACAATACATTTTTATAAAATTAACTATTTTTCAAACTTGAATCATTCGAACTAAATAGTACACTTGGTATAAGAGCGGCAATTAAGATAAGTGAAACATTAAACTAAATGACCATCCCACAGACATAGTTTGTCTTATATAATTCTATCTTCTTGTATTTTTCGCCTTAAGACTTACAAAGTACCTACTTGTTATAATATAGTGTACTAAATTGCATTTAAATGACTGACTGAGGGATATACAAAAATGATAAATGAGTGAAAATCTATTATGGTTTCTTTTACGATATTATAGCTCTCCCCAAAAAAATCTCAACATATATAAAATTTACAAGAATCATCATACTACAGTCTTATTATAAGTACAGATAGAGATTATTAACAGGATATTACGTACACTGAAAATACCTGTCTTGTGCAATTTATCTAAAACACTGGGAGCCACAGTATTTTACCGCAATCCGTGCACTGAGGCGTCGATATTTACACTCCGATTTTACGAGCCAGTTTCGGAATTTCATGTTTTCGAGTAATTGAACTCGAGGTGGTTTGTAAATTCTGAACTATACTTAAACTGAATCTTAGCACATTATGAGGCGAATTGCACACGTGACAGGACTAGCGTCTCTAACGGCTTAAATTAATAATAAATTAGTTATTTTATTCCTACTCTTTCCTGTCGATAATTCACAATAAAATCTAATAAAATTAAAATAGCTTTATTCATGGGAACCTCTTACAGGCATCTATGAATCATTCATATATCACGTTTTTCATTATTTCTATTTGTGAAGTGATGGCGATAACTACACCCGCCAACTTAAAACTAAAGTTAAGAGGGTCCAATCGCTCTCAGGTCTAAGAAGCCGCCCTCTTCAAAATTAGCCGGTTTTTTTTTGATATCTCAAAATTTACTTGATGAATTTGTGTAATTGACTTACATTAAACAACTAGCAGATGCCCGCAACTTCGTCTGCGTTGAGTTAGTAGTGTTGAAAGTGTGTTTGTTTTTCTTCCGATCACGAAACAATGGATTACTGACGACCTAAAGTATCATCTTTCCTTTTCAAAAAAAAAAAAAAAAGAAGAGTGAAATCGGAGTACGCGTTAATGAATTACAACTAAATACACATTTTGGCTTTCATACCCTCTCCCAAGGGAACCGTGCTGTATTCCGGGATAAAAACTCCTATATGTTGAACCGGAGTATCAGCTACTCCTATACCGAATTTAATTCAAATTGTTCCAGTAGATTAGCGTGATGCGCGGCCAATATACTAGTACAGACAGACAAAAAGAAAAAGAAAATGTTTTGGGCTCAGTATCGATAGTAAACCATAACCCAATTAAAATTTTAAAAATATATTTAATGTACAGAATTCGTCCTGTTACAGTTTTATTATATTATAGATAAATATCTTTATATTAAAAATCCGAATTGCTTTAATAAATCATTGTTCCCGACAAGTTTGAAAGCGTAATAGTAAACTTGGAACGTAGACATGATTCGTAGTGAAGGATGCGGTAAAGTTCATAACTTTGCCAGTAAATGCGTATCCCGCTATATAAGTTCCGCAAGGAGTCGTGAATCTTTATAAGACGAGATTATTTATGGAAGATCCGCCGAGATATTGCTAGTCTTGGCCGCGTTTGGACAATATATCCTTTATTTTATTATATAAAAATCTCTGTGTCTGAGGGCGTTCTTATCACTATAGAGATTTGAGAAAGTAAACCGAGTTCAAGTAGAAAAAGTGTCACGTAAAACGAGCGCTGATAACAGTGTTTCGAGAATACATATGTACGTTAGGTACTCTCCGGCACTTTACTTTTAGTATTTTAATTACTTTTTTTATAAGTCAGTCGTCAGTTCAGAAGATTTTTTACCATTTTGCTTAATGTCTATCGATTTCGAACATCCTGTATACGCAACTAGTACATCTAGATATAGAATTTCGAATATAATAGTTAAATCAGCCATAGCTTATATTATGCCTGTACACGGTATTAGACTGCGATCACATTAAATTGATACTTACTCGTATTAGTAAAAACAACTACAGAGAAACGTATGCACGCTATCCCTATTCAGTGAGGCTTGATTACTAAATGATTATTATCAACGACGAGTTATTACAAACTTATATCCATCACATGAAATCGAAATTAGATAAATGAAAAGTCGGTAGGTTACTAATGACTCAGGTTTAAAGATATTTATTTCCGTAAAAGACTTACATGGAAACAGCAATTAACAGTAATATAATTACAGGTATTTATATCTAAGTGTCGCAATGTGTAATTACGAGTTGTTGACTCATTGAATGTATTTGAATTTAAGGTGGGTAGTTCTGTATAATATATTCCAATAGCTTAGTTTTAAATACATGAATAAATGTCGCGTGGAAACCAATTAGGAGTGTGGGTTTACCATACCCCTAACAGGTTAGCCCGCTACCATCTTAGACTGCATCATCACTAATCATCAGGTAAGATTGCCGTCAAGGGCTAATTTGTAGTGTATATAAAAAAAAATAATGAGTTTACATGTTTTAAAGTAGACGGCAATTTATTGTAAAGCACGTTCATACGTAAACATTTTTTCCCCAGTATTTGTTCCAGTCCTAGGTGGAACCAATACTGGGAAAAAAAAACGAGACTTATAGACTAATATCAGGTAGAGAAAGGTAAGGTTTATTTATTTATTTATTAAGCCAAAGCGCCACCAACAGATTTATATGTAAAAAAAATAATCATTTTAAAAACTTTAAGTGCTAGGATATACATATAAATCAATTTAGAGGGAACTACAGCATGCCTAATATAATAACTTAAGTCGACGCTAATATGTCGCTAATAATATAAAATGGAAATTAACTAACAGCAAATAACAAAAAACACAAAAAGGAACTTATTACAAAGGAACAGAAAAGTAAATAAAAGGTTGATATCAGATAAGCTAAGATTGAAATTCAAATAAGTATCAAGATGTATCAGTTCTCCACCCGAATAGCTCGGTCAACCCGAACACGCAGGTAAATGGAATGTCCATCTAATTAATTACTGAATCGACACAACGCAATGGCGGATTACAGTCGCTTTCAATTAACGAAGTGATTAGGTCGTACCTTAGCCTTCTCACAGACCGTTACAGATGTATACCTGATTATTAGACTTAGGTAAGTAAAGGCTAAAACAACGCGTTCAGCTAGTGGCTGGCAAATTTACCAACAAACATTAGTCGCGCTGTTTAGAACATGTCGTGTCATGTGACGTAAATTGGACGCAAATTATTACGCCACTGCAGTGGGTTTGTTCAGTTATTACAACTTAGTTAATATATTTAGCTGAAATGGCAATGGGCGGGTCATGTTTGTCGCAGAACCGAAGGCCGTTGGGGCAGACGTGTTCTAAAGTGGAGACCGCGTATCGGTAAGCGCAGCGTAGGACGACCACCGCTCGCTGGACCGACGACCTGAAAAGGATCGCGGGTGAATGAGGAAGGCGGGGGCGCGCTCTCGGAAAGGTCTATGTCACGCAGTGGGCGTCTCTAGGCTGATTGATTGATAATATATTGATATGTTGAATCAAGACCGTCGGAGTTGTTTTTAGTAAGAGTGACGGCCAGCATTGCTGACGTCATGCTTTTGTTTACTTTCGCTCATAGTAATTTAAACCACAACTTGAGGATTACAATTCTATTGCGACAATAACTAAGAGGTCCGAACGGTCCGACGTCTCTAGCGAGAAAGCCACGAAAGGCATCAACCGCCCGTATTTATAGCAAAGCATGCTTGTACAAAATTGATCTTAATATATTCATAATAGTATTCTAGTCAAGTTTTATACTCTTTTGTGCGTATACAGATTAACAACATTTTAACCCGTACAAACAACTAGTAAAATATATATCTTAATTAATAAATACATCATAATGTATAGATAGCTATATATATAGCTTCTTTTAATCGCGGCGATAATACAGTGAAAAATTCGGCCTCACAGGTGGCGCCAAGTCGTTCCCTAAATTTCTTAGAGCCCTAGGGCTTAAAATTTCTTGTGGCAGAGCTTCTCTCGAAGCTCGCCAAACAGTCCGGTTACGCTGTCGCAACCAATAGGGTTAGCATTAATAGTCAGTACGAAAAAAAAGAAAAAAAAACAGTGCGTAATTACATAATTATAAAATCCGGCAAACGTCCAATTAAATCAGTTAAGGCTTATTTTACAACTGAAAAAATATTAAAAAAATTACAGTAATTCCTTAATTGCGTAGAGGTTTCAAAACACTACGCGTGCATTAAAATCAGTTTCGTGAGGGTAAATGTTTATTTAATTACGTAACTTATACAAACTTTTGCATGTGCGCGCAGATGTTTCCGAAAACTAGATGACCTAAAACTAGACGACCTATTTCTCAGACAGATAGGGTCACGGACCAGTGCGCCGGAAAACGTACAAGTGCTCTGCACACGAGATCTGACGCTCACGAATTCTGTGTAGCGATAATTAAAAAAGATTTAAAGAAGCCGGCCTTAAAAATGTCAAAGCGACTAAGTAAATGTTTGAAGCAAAAAGAGCGAGTTATAAAGTTTGACTACTTTGTTTAACATGTAATTGTTTCAACATGATTATTTATTTGTATATGTATGTATGTATTTGAAGCTGTGATAGTCTAGTGGTTAGGACGTCCGCCTCCTAATCAGAGGTCGGGGGTTCGCACCCGGGCACGCATCTATAACTTTTCGGAGCTATGTGCGTTTTTAAGCAATTAAAATATTTGTTTCAACGGTTAAGGAAAACATCGTGAGGAAACCTGCATGCCTGAGAGTCCTCCATAAAGTTCTCAAAGGCGTGTGTAGTCTGCCAATCCACACATGGTCAGCGTGGTGGACTATGGCCAAACCCTTCTCATATTGAGAGGAGACCCGTGCTCTGTAGTGAGCCGCTAATGGGTTGATGATGATGTATTGTTTGTTTCCTATATGTATGGCTATTATCTCTAGTTATTTTTGTCTGGTGGGAGGCTTCGGCCGTGGCTATTTACCACCCTACCGACATAGATGTGTCGCCAAGCGATTAAGCGTTCCGGCACGATGTCGCGTAAAAACTAATTAGGAGTATGGGTTTGCCACATTCCTAACGCCCGATACCATCTCAGGCTGCGTCATCACTTACCATGAGGTGAGATTGCCGTCAAGGGCTTAGTTTAAGTTCGCTAACCTGCATTGGATCAGTTTGCTTATTAATTCTCTTATTCCCTCTCTCTAACACAATATGATATATAATGAGTGAAAAAGAAAACATCTTTAAATGTTACTGCCGAATAAAATTTTAATATAGTTAACGGTATTACAGAGCCTAAATCGCAACGTTCCGTGCTAAATAAAGCAAGAAATTACTGTCTGCGAAATCTCGACAATAACCATCAACAAGATTGAACTGTAAACGGATTTGTCTGACGCGCGTAAGTACCTCTTTGAAGCAGTTCGTCTCTAAAATTTTATATCGTGAGCTTCTACATCATACCTATTTGCTATTTGAACTAACGCCTTAATTTAGTCACTTAGACATGTGCATGACAAGAACCTTGCTCAAATCTAAAGTGTGAAAAATGCCGATTGCAATCCAAAGCAATGGTTGAACGAACGCTGAAAAAAAATTTATTGTAAATAAAAATTGTGTTATCTAACAAGTGAATATTGCTCTTGTTAGAAAATTAACAAATACTATATATATATATATATATATACATAATTGACGAGTATGTTTGATTACAATAAGAAAATTATTGTATCCATAAACTTGTTACTAGCGATTATATCCAAGGATCAATAAGTTTATATAAAACGTAAGCTTGTAGAAAAGTCCTACTATAGTGTAAATGATAAAAAAGCATGGGTATGAAATATTGCTCTAATAAGATGGCTCTTAATATAATTTTAAGTGGCATGTGAGATGGTGTAACAAAAAGAAAATTTACCTGGCTAAGTTTGTTGTGGGCTTCTTCCGTGGCGTGTTTGGAACGCTCATACCTTTAGTTTTAAGTTTACGAATGTAGTTATCACCATTAAATCACTACTATGTAATTTATTGACGCGTCAAAAGTGCCTTTTAAAATACTATTTGAATAAAGATTATTTGAATTTGATCTTGGATTAAAAGTTGCTATGTAAAAATAATAATTTTGTGATATGACTTTGTAAATTTAGTAAAATATCGTGGTTAGGCTGACATAGCTTTAGATTGAAACATGATACAAATGATAGCTTACTTAGCTTAACTATATTTAGGAGTAGGTAAAATAAGTGATGATTTTGGCTTTATTGCTAGTAACCAAGTGCTTTATGTTCCTCTATGCAAACATTTCACTTGCTAAGGACTATCAAAATTTTGTTGGCGGCCATTTTACTATTCTTAGTATACAAAACGAAACTTATTTTACTCTTTTTCCATTAACATTATTTGTAGTGGAGTATTGAGTAGTATTAAACGATCCTTTGACTAGATCGGTCGTTCTTTCATTTATACGCCCGTTCCCGATAACAACACACCTCAATTGACTACTAGCTGTTGCCCGCGACTTCGTCTGCGTAGAATTGCTGATTTTACTTGAGATTGAGGTTACCCGTGCAGCCAATGCCCTGCTTGAGAAAGTAAGCTACAGGCAAATGTCAAATTGCCGATTTTCGAGATTGATCTTCGAGATAGATTTGGATGAAAAAAAATTCTAACCTTATACTAACGCCCTAAAAGAAACCTATTTTCAAAATTTCGAGCTTGTAGACTTCATAATAAAAGATAAGCAAAAACTATCATCCCCTATTTTACCACCCTTGACAGGTAATATTAAAAATAAATTTGATGTACATGTTTTTTATTTATTATTATTAATCTTAATGCAAATTTTTGTGTCTCTAACTCTAAAAACAAAGAAATTTCATACAAACTTCCAACCCCCCTTTTACCCCCTTAGGGGTGGAATTTCCAAATATCCTTTCTTAGCTGACATCTCTTAACTATCAACTACCTACTTGCTAAATTATAGCTTAATACGTACAATAGTTTTTGAGATCTCGTGTTTAATCAGTATGTCAGTAAGTCAGTATGTAAGTGACCTTTCGCTTTTATATATATAGATTGATAACCGCTTTATTGTATTTGCATTTTTTATTATCTGTGGTGGTGGTTAATGAATAAATGAATTCATTCATTGATTCATTCATTTATTCATTAATTATTGAAAAAAAAACAAACATACACACAAAATTTGTGCAACAAATGTTACTTACTTTATCTGGAGGTAAAGCTAGACGTTCAGGAAGCAGAGCAATAAATACATTTAAGCAAGACTAATTCCTATGCGACTCTCGATACCGTTTTCGTTAAGTCCTAAAAACCGTCGTTAAAGTGATATGGGTTGCAAGAACAATTAATAGATAACCTACCCCTAGACTGTGGAATAGTATTAAGGCAATATTATTTGTCACAGTGAAATGATTATGGCATCCTACGACCTCCGTGCCGCACGTTCTACAGTAATGGGTGCTAACTCCCCAGTCACAAGAATTAGTCAACTTTTTAATAAACTTCATGAACCAGATCTACATTGTAACAATCTGACTGAATTTCGAAGGTCTGTCCTAGTTGGTTAAAGTAAATTATAGATAAGCTTTTTTATTTATTTTTGTTTATTTTTTTAATTCGTTTATTTTTTTTAATCAGTGTTTACTCACTTTTTTCCTTTTTGTTGTTGTTATTTCACATATTCACAAGTTTTAGTGTTTTTATTAATTACTTTTCCGCCTTTAATGTAATACACCTTTGCACGCGGTGTTTACCTATAATTAGTTTAGCATTTAGATTTAATACCTTATTATGCATAAATTATTTTAGTCCAATTAAATTTAAATTGTCTTACGCTGTTGGTAAACCTAAATAATAATAAAAAAAAAAAATTATAAAGTTGGAGGTCCGGGGTTTGATTACTGGCTCGAGTCAGGTTTGGTGGGAGTCTTCGGCCGTGGCTAGTTACCACCCTGCCGACAAAGACGTGTCGCCAAGCGATTTAGCGTTCCGGCACGATGTCGCGTGGAAACCGATTAGGAGTATGGGCTACCGCTACCATCTTAGACTGCATCATTACTTACCACCAGGTGAGATTGCCGTCAAGGGCTAAGTTGTAGTGGATAAAAAAATATATATAAACGCGAAAGTTTGTATGGATCGATGGATGTTTGTTACTATTTCACGTAAAAACAACGTAACGGATTTTAATGAAACTTTACAAAAATATTGCTTATATATCAGAATAACACATAGGCTACGATTTATAAACATATTGTGTGAATTGTCCAAAATATGATGATAAGTTTTAAGTGAGTAGGAAATAATCTACCATCTGCGTGATAATTTAAATTTCATAATGATAGTTCTTTTCTACGCCACGCTAATATAAGACTCTAAGTACTAATCTCGAATAATAATAAGTACTCGAAATACTAATCCTGCGCAGACGCAGTCGCGGGCACCAGCTAGTGCTAGGCATTTTCAAATATTTCAGGTTTCTACGCTACACTTAACACACAAAAACTGTAACTACACGCAACGACCTTTATAAAATTAAACTAGACAACTCTTTTGTCCTATCAAACGCCTCGAGTTTTTTGCCCCTAACTCATGGAAGTGTGAGCCGAAAGGAAATTAAAAGTTCTTGTTCTCTAAAATAAGTCCAACGCTCGAGTGAAACTAAAATCAGTATTTCTAGCTTAATAATTCTTGTAAGACTTTACTTTTCGAAAACTTATTTCAATATTATAATCAAATGCATCGACATTTTTGAAATAAGATTGTACTATAATCAGTGTAGCAATTTTACTATCATGACTACGAAATGAAAAATGAGTTAGCTGTGGTTTGTGATGTGTAGTGTTGGTTAGGACATCTGACTCCTAATCAATCGCTTTATAAAGTGTGAGGTCCTGGGTTCGATTCCCGGCTCGAGTCTGGTCTGGTGGGAGGCTGCGGCCGTGGCTAGTTACCAGCCTACCGACAAAGGCGTGTCGCCAAGCGATTTAGCGTTCCGGCACGATGTCGTGTAGAAACCAATTATAGGAGTATAGGTTTTCCATACCCCTAACAGGTTAGCCCGCTACCATCTTAGACTGCATCATCACTTCCCATCAGATGAGATTGCCGTCAAAGGCTAACTTGTAGTGGATAAAAAAAAATAGAATCGCGTGAACTGCTAAAAGTCACGTCTTGCGGCCCACAGACAAGTTTGACAAACTAGTATCCTACGTACGGATACTATGCTTGTGGCATTTTACCACACATTTTACTTTACATCTCTGGCGAACAAACCAAAAAATATATAGTTTAAATATTTATAAAGTTTTGATGTAACATACGCACGGCAATAGATTAAAATAAATATAAAAAAATTAAGTGGGCAGACGTCATCAACGGAGTCTTGAGCTGGGCAATGGTGCGTGAAGGTGACATAATTAAAAACATAATTAATTTTATAATTAAATAGTCAAAATATCAAAATTCCAGATAACATAAAACTAATCGTGCTTCTCGATAAACGTTTTGCGAATCGTTGAGAAAATTCATTATACAATAATAATTTGTTTAAAGTTCAGCTTTCATACTTCCAAAGTGATTAAAAGTTTCAAAATGATGTTATTTGAATCATTTATAATATATATATCTTATAACTTTATATGTATATAAATCAAATTTTTCACAAGATACAATATTCAACCACATTCACGACTTCTCAAATGTTATGTTGTATATGAATCATCATCATCATCATGATCAACCCATTACCGGCTCACTACAGAGCACGGGTCTCCTCTCAATATGAGAAGGGTTTGGCCATAGTCCACCACGCTGGCCATGTGCGGATTGGCAGACTGCACACGCCTTCGAGAACAATATGGAGAACTTTCAGGCGTGCAGGTTTCCTCACGATGTTTTCCTTCACAGTTGAAGCAAGTGATATTTTTTTTTTTAAACGCACATATCTCCGAAAAGTTAGAGGTGCGTGCCCGGATTCGAACCGCCGACTTCTGATTAGGAGGCTGACGCCCTAACCACTAGGCTATCACCGCTTAATATGTTTCAAGTTAATAGAATATATTTCACAGACTGAATATTTAATAAAGAGGTATATAATAACATAAAGGATGAGATGAATTTATTTGTGAATATGTGTGAACAGATGTGATTGTAGTACGTTTTGAATTACCAAGCACGCCGAACTCAGGTAAACAATGCTACGTGAGCCTCAAAGGGAAGCACGGTTCTAAATGTGATTATGTTCCTTTGACAGCATCAGCACCTATCTACCGGTTTTTAGGCACAACCAACGAAATTGCAATCCGCTTTACGCTTCGAACACCAAAATGGTCTTTCTGCACTTAGCTTGAAAGTGTTTTTCCGCGTAAACACTTTTCACGGTTATAAAAGATGTATGTGGGGTATAATGTTTGGTGTTAGCGAGGCTCTAATGGAGTGACTCTTCAAACAGTTGTCTGAAACCTATAAAGTAACGTCAGTATGTTTTAAGCTTTATGTGTGTCGCGCCACAATCTCATACAATCTGTGTTGAATATATCCAATGCGTTAGGTATTTTTTTGTATTTTTTATTATTACTGGCGTGATATTTGATTTTGCTGTTAAAACTTTAAAGCAGGGTAATACAATATCAGGAGAACCAAAGTAACCGACATAGCTCGACATTAGCAAGCTGAAGTGGCAGTGGGCGGGTCATATCTGTCGCAAAACCGACGGCCGTTGGGGCAGACTTGTTCTGGAGTGAAGACCGCGTACCGGTAAGCGCAGCGTGGGACGACCTCCTGCTCGCTGGACCGACGACCTGAAAAGGATCGCTGGTGGCGGCTGGATGAGGACGGTGGCGCGCTCTCGGAAAGGCCTATGTCCAGCAGTGGGCGTCTATAGGCTGATTGATTTGATTTGATTTGAATACAATATACTCGCATATATACAAACTAATATTACTTATATGTACTTTTGACAACCTCAGCGGCGCAGCGCGTGCGCTGTCGCGTTTTAAAATAGAAGGTTCTGGGTTTGATTCCCGGCTCGAGTCTCGTATTATGGGAGGCTGCTGTTGTGGCTAGTTCGAACCTTATCAACAAAGATGTTCCCAAGCGATTTCGCGTTCTGATACGATGTTGCATAGAAACCAATGATGAGTATGGGTTTCCCATATCTCTAACTGGCTACTCGCTAGCCCGCTACCATCTAAGACTGCATTATCACTAACCACTAGATGACAGAGTAAAAAAATCTGAACAGGGATTTACGATAGAAAATACGATTGCACACACCAGGTGTGATCGTAGTAAAATGGAAAACATTTATCAAAAGAAAAGGACAGATATAAATCAAAAAATAAAATACGTGTTGTGTTACACAAGAGGGAATGAGTGAAAAAATAAAACGACAGACCTTACACGGATTTCGTGAGCCATGATTTATATCCCTATTTGTGACAAGTATTGACATCTCGACGAGATTTATCGCGCCGCAACAAACCTGGGCCCGGATAACAAGCGACAAAGTTGAACTCAGATTGTCGTCTATTCTCCTAGGAAATGTAAATGACGTCAGCAGCACGCGGCATTGGTGTTTCATCGGATGCGCCACAATCATCCGCAACTTGTAGACGTACTCTGTTGCCTTAATTATCCCAATAAGATATACCTTGTTACCCAGCGTATTAGTTATCTTGGTGGGTGATTATTAGGATAATGGGACACCTGGAAGTTATATTCTAAGTTATTAAAAGTACTTATCTAAGTTTTATCCTCGATGGCACAAACAAATACTTGATAGCAATTAAGATAAGCTAAGGCGTTAAATTTCTAGTTTGTAGCAAAATTTTAAATGTTACAAAAGTACTTAATATTAATTATTAACTTATAAATTTAAATTCAAATTCAAAATAATCTTTATTCAAATAGTCCTTAAAAAGGCACTTTTGACGCGTTAATAATTTACATAGTAGTTATTTCATAGTGATAACTATATTCGTAAACTTAAAACTAAAGCTATGAGGGTTCCAAACGCGCCCCGGTCTAAGAAGAAGCCCACAACAAACTTAGCCGGGTTTTTTCTTTCGTTATCACCATCTCACATAATGAATAATAAGTTATAGTACCTATGGAGATAGAGCAATTCAAATAAAATAATTGTTAATATTTGTTAAATGAATTCGAGAAATATTATCGTAGTTCATGCAAACGATTAACTTTTTCTATTGAAACGTCTACACAAGGTTGAATGTTAAATGCTTTTCCATTTAGTAACTGCCCGGCTTTGAATTTTTAAATCGCAAACTTTGCAAGAAGACCTTGATGTGAGTTTCTTAACGTTTCAGTAATAAGAAAAAGATATTTTTTTCTTTTATCTTAGCGTAGTTTTGAAATAATATTAACCTATCTTTATTTGAAGGTACCTAATGTTTAATGTCACCATTTCAAAGTTCATCGCCATCAGATGAGACCGTATAGCTAAGAGCTAACTTGTGTAAACTGAATTTAAATTGAACAGGCCACAAATTTTCAGGTTCACTTACAAAACTTGAAAGAAATATATATATTTTTAGGTTAGCTATGGAATGCTTTGCCAGATGAAATTCAGCGTTCTCAATCAATCATTTTAAAACCCGTGTTAAGAAGCATTATCTGTATTTATATTTCATCATTATCATGATCAATACATTACCGGCTCACTACAGAGCACAGGTCTCCTCTGAATATGAGAAGGGTTTGGCCATAATCCACCTCTGGCCATTTGGCCATGTGCGTATTGGCAGACTTCACACGCCTTTGAGAACATTATGGAGAACTCTCAGGCGTGCAGATTTCCTCACGATGGTTTCTTTCACCGTTGAAGCAAGTTATATTTTAATTGTTTAAAAAACGCACATAACTCCGGCGGATTCGAACCGCCGACCTCTGACGCCCTAACCACTGGGCTATCACCGCTATCGCTTCTTTTATATTTATTCCTTCTTTATGTTTATGTTAGTATGTATATATTATAGATTTTTTTAAATATTTTTTAATAGAATGTAATTATTAGTATGTATATATGTATAAGTGTTGCGATTTCTCGCCTTTTATCTTCTGGAAGGAATCGCTTTTAGTGATATGGTTGCCTTATGCTTTTATTTTATTTTTTCTTTTGTTCAATATGCAATAAAGTTGTATATATAAATATAAATATTCACACTTACAATACTGACAAAAAATTTACACTAAAACGATTTGCTATAGTAACAAATATATAATATTTACGAGATATTCCTTTGATGAAATACTTTGGATGCCTCGCGGTGGGGAGAAAGAGATTTCTTATCCAAAATAATTTTCAATTTTGCGTGAAATACCGCAGTCGTTGTTGAGCCGGAAAACATGAAAGCTGGCGACTTTTATTACACTTTTTTGCCAAAAATGACACGATTCTGAATAGAAACTCAATGATTTTACAGTTTTAGTTATCAGCATCTTTGAATATCTAATTGTTCTTTTACATAGCTAGAATGAATGTAATAGATGAAGATTAATGGACCTAATTAATCTTTAACTATTTTTCACGTCACCATTTTTCTACATTGTTTGTATTTTGGAACAATATGAATAATGAAACTTTACAGCTAGAATGATACATCAGTATATATAATATAATGAAATATTATATGATATAACTCTGCGGAAATAACTAAAATTTCTGCTTTAAAACCCAAGCATTTCTGTATATGTCATAATTTAAATTTATGGTTTTTTATCAATAATATAAAACAATAAACAGCAAGTATAATTTGCTATATTCCGCCGACAATCGGGAGATTAGTATAGTATAACACATCACAAAATTGTCCACTAGAACCTCTACGCACGTTTCGACCTGACACCGGATCATCCCCAGGAGATGTTGACTTCACAAGCGAGAAAAGTAAAGACTACTTATCACGGACTTCCGCAAAGTAACGCCTGCTTCTATCCATTAATAATATAAAAAACGAAGACATTATTTCGAAGGCTTATTATAAATTTATAAAATTTTTGGCGAAGAATTGTACAAAGGCTCCTTCTCGTCTATTATTATTTAATTACAGTTTCAGTTTTATGTAAAATAATTCTGTTGTTATAAAATTTTCGGATCTTTTTAGGTCGGCCTTGAAATAAAAGCAATTAGCTTTGAAAGAAAATTATTTCATTCTGAGTCAGGGTGTTGTAGGGAGGCGAGAGTAATCAATCTCGGCTGGCAGCCTGCCCGTGAAACTTGATCCATTCATCGGGTTTATGTAGCCAACGACCGACAGTAGATTGAGCCTGCATGTATGCCGAACTTTAACGAGATTCACAATTCAATTTTATTTATTTGCTGATACTGGTATGTATATACGTGATAGCCGTGGTAGGACGTTCGCCTCCTAATCAGAGGTCGGGGGTTCGATATCTGTAACGTTTCTGAGTTATGCCCTCTGATACTTATATTGAAGCTGTGAACGCCTAGTGGTTAGGACAACCGCCTCCTTATCAGTTGTCCGGGGTTCGTACCTGTAACTTTTCGGAGTTATTTGCGTTTTTAAACTATTTAAATATAATTTGCTTCAACGGTGAAGGAAAACATCGTGAGGAAACCTGTACTCCTGAGAGTTCTCCATAATGTTCTCAAAGGCGTGTAATGTCTGTCAAACCGCACATGGCCAATGCGGTGGACTATGGCCAAACCATTGTGGGCTCTGTAGTGAGCCGGAAATGGGTTGGTCATAATGATTAATAACAATTTATTAAAAAAAAAAATGTCTATATTTAAAGAAATGAATGAATGCAATGCCTGTCCCAATAAATTTTGTTTTCGTAACGAAAATATGTAACTTACTCGTAAGTATAATGACCGAGCAAGAGTCATTACTTACGCAAGTTTATTCACTTCGTGGCTGTAACGTACATTGCAGCACATTTTACTGGCATAAAAAGCGCGATAGGCATAAATAAGACTGAATTTATCGCGCATAATATGTTTTATTACATGCTATTTGATTGAGGCGAGTCGGTTTCGTGTTCGGTCCCTTCGTTTAAGGATTAGAAAAAACTGCCCAAGTGCGAGTTAAACTCGCGATATCGAGCTATCACGGGTGCACTAGTTATTAAAATAAAAACTTGAGAGGTGTCAAGGGACACCCGGATGGAACGAAGTTCCTTTCGATTAATTAGTGAAGGAATTGTAATAAAATTTTATTTTATTTAAGTTATAATAATATATTTTTTTATTATTAACAAATATAATGTTATATAAACTTAATCAGTAGGCTCAATTTTGTACTCCATCAGCAATATCCGGAACTTGTGCAGAAACACTGTCAGGATACATTTATTATTTACAAAAAACCTGTATATACTCAAAAAAAATTTCAATGCGAAATAGAAATGAAAATATCTGGCTTGCTTTCTATAAGAGAGAGATAGACAGACAGAGAAACATGCGACGCCGCACAGCTTACAATAACAAAAAGTGTCGTGACAACTTTTCGTAAGAATTTTTTCAGCCTTTCACAACGCGCGATAAGGAACTTCGTTCCAAAAAACTATATACTCGTAAGCACCAGACAGGATAAATAATACTTGTTGTAGTGTTGCTCAAAAGAGGTTCCATGAGTGTAACGTTTGTTTTCCCGCAATGATTTCTCATCTTCTGTGTTCCCTAATGGTTATATATGAGGATCTTCAAAGGGCGGATTAACAAATTGCTCAAGGGCCAGCAACGCATTGGCGGTGCCTCTGGTGCTGCAAATGTTCATGGGCGGCGGTAATCACTTACCATCAGGTGACCCGTCTGCTCGTTTGCTCGCTATGTATATAAAAAAAAAAACTGTTTACATTAATCAACATTTATCATACATTTAATACATACATTAAAATGTATAAAATGTAAGTTTGATGACATCCGTGGCGAATTGCGTGGGCTGTCGCATTATTAAGTTGGAGGTCCTAGGTTCGATTCCCGGCCCGGGTCTGGTCTCGTTGGTGGCGTTTCTAGTTACCACCCTACCGGCAAAGATGTGTCGCCTAGCTGTTTTGCGTTCCGGCACGATGTCGCCTAGAAACCAATTAGGAGTGTGGGCTTACCATACCCCTAACAGATTGTTCCGCTACCATCTTAGATGCATCATCACCAGGTGAGATAGCGGTCAAGGGCTACATTGTAGAGTATAAAAAAATTGCTATGCTATTAGCTAAACACAAGAAGGCCTAAATTTTCATATGGAAATTTAAATTAATTAGTACTGTTTCGACTGTGGAGGAAACCTCACGGTACAACGTGACACGTGCTAACTAACCAAGCTTTGAATTATAATCCTTTGAACATAACTACATTTAAGTTGTTTAACGCAAAATAGGATTACACTAGCTACGAATTAAATTCTTGCTCTAACCTTAGCAGGTCTACGACCTATGCTTTAGCGACGGCAAAGTTCACCGGCACAGCACACACCCTGACGGTCGCGGGATCAGGATCTTTGGAAGAAAGGCTTCAATTTAATTGTCGTATTTATCTAAGTATTATATAATGAATACAAGCAGGCGTTACTTTGCGGAAGTCCATGATAAACAATAAACAGCAAGTATAATTTGTTATATTCCGACAACCGGGAGATGTGTATAATATAACACCACACAAAATCTTCCACTAGAACACGCGTAGAGGTTCTGTTTATTGTTAAAGTATTACATCTTTAAAACAAGATTTGACATTGAAAAGAAAAAGAATTGTAACTGAGCGTTCCAATAATAATTCCTATCTTATAAATAACCACTAAACTAAATAGGAAGATACCTAAATCCCCGTAACTGATTAGTGGGTACAAGTAGTGGGGCTCAAAATGTCTTTGATAAAAATAAGTTATCTTAAAACTCGTACAATGAGTCATTATGAATGTCGAAGATAGCGCTAATGAGGTTAAAGGTTGTACATAATCTTGGGACAGGGGAATTGGCCAGTTCCCCATTCTTCCAGCAAATCCAGCGAGTGGTACATGCTGTGGTGGTTTTTATTTCGGGTATACCCCAACGATAAGGGGGGGGGGGGAGTCCAGCCCAACTTCCGGAGGTAGCCATAAAGCAAAAAAAAGGGGGATTGCCAAGCCTAGGAAAGTCAAGCCAGTAGTTGATGGTACCACTAACAAAGATCCATCACATTTATTACCATAAACATCGTTACAAATTAAACTTACTACAAATGAAATAAGCTTCATCCATTTTGATCAAATATCGTTTAGACGACGTACGTACTTATTAAGGGTCAGTGGCAGAGACGCATGGCTATCCATCAGTCAACTGAATTGGCAGCAGCCGGCCCCCATATGTTGCAAGAATTGCATAATATTATTAGAACACCTCAATGGAAGCTGTGACAGCCTAGTGGTTAGGACGTCCGCCTTCTAAAAAGGTCGGGGGTTTGATTCCGTGATTACGCACCTCAAACTTTTTGGAGTTATGTGCGTTTTTAAGCGATTAAAATATCACTTGCTTCAACGATCGAAGGAAAACATCGTGAGGAAACCTGCATACCTGAGAGTTCTCCATAATGCTCTCCATAATCTCCGTGCATGGCCAGCGTGGTGGACTATGGCCAAACCCTTCTCATATTGAGAGGAGGCCCGTGCTCTGTAGTGAGCCGGCAATGCGTTGATCATGATGATGATTAGAATACCATGCTAAATTACCTCAGGTGTCAAGATAAGGGATCAATAGATATCTTTTCTGTTTTTCCGGAACGTTATAATTCCATTATCTAGGTACCTTAAGGTAGACAAATATCAACCGAGAACGTTGACCTTTGTTTGAGTCTATAATTTAACTATTCTAGAAAGTGGGCAAATGTCTGAAGTGGTAATTTGTATAGACATTCATGTTGGACGACCTCCGTGGCGCAGCACGCGCGATGTTGCATTATAAAGTTGGAGGTCCTGGGTTCAATTCCCGGCTCGAGTCTGGTGAGAGGCTTCGGCCGTGGCTAGTTACCACCCTACCGACAAAGTCGTGTCGCGAAGCGATGTAGCGCTCCGGCACGATGTTATGTAGAAACCAATTAGGAGTATGAGTTTACCATACCCCTAACAGCTTAGCCCGCTATAATCTTAAACCGCATCTTCACTTACCGTCAGGTGAGATGCCGTCAAGGGCTAACTTATGGTGTATTAAAAAAAATGGCGCTATAAGTTTTATGGACAAAACAGCAACATTCATCTGCAAGAAGCTATAAAACGATTAAATGATGAATAAGGGAATAAATTTATCATATGTAGAGTAAGTAGATAATGCTTAAATGTCTCCAGGATACAAAATATTTATGACGTTTCGTAAAAAGGTTACGACCTTCATCAATTTTTATTTTGTATGTGGGCGCCATGTTTTACTTCTAAGAAGTCATGTGGAAGTAAGGGCCTGTTCACATTCAACGAATCAAATGAAACCAAAAAGTATTTATTCATATTAGCCTATCACATGCATGCACTTAAGGAGCATTCGTATACCACAAAAATATTAGCATGACGATAACTAGAATTCGTTAATATAAAAATTGAAGCTACAAGGATTCCAAAACGCAGCCTGACCTGACCAAACCAATGAGGCAGTCACGATCGCGGTTGCTCAATAGAAAACTGATAAACTTAATCAAAGCTAACTTTTCTCAACTTCTAATTCCAGAAAGATGAATTAATGACATATAATTATTACACATATAATTATTACATAAACTTTTTTTTGTAACATGTGTGGGATACTGTGAAAGACTATTATTTTTCTGTTACCTCATTTGTTAATACAGCACGACACGAGTACGCGAGTACAACTATGTGTGTGTGTGTGTGTGTGTGAGAGAGAGAGAGAGAAAGGGAGGTCTACGATCAACTTTAGAAACGAAATTACTTGCGCAACTATGTTGGCTGAAAATTAATTACCGAAATTTTGAGTACTTTAACGACATTCACTATTATAAAAATACGTATTACTGACTGGGGAAATTCACGAAAAGCGAGTTTTCAAATTTGTAGCAGTTTCCGAATATATGCGTTAATGCCTTTGTATTAAGAATCACAATACAATGACAAAATTTCATGGTATGTTCAGTTCATTATTGGAGTGTTATTGCACGTGACGATTATTGAGTGGATCCCTCTCGTACCCTTCACTTGAATCGCTGTTTCGAGTAACATACAAACAAAAAGAAATACATAACACGAAGGGGATAAGCTTAATCTTATTTGTCTGTTCTCTCAGTACCGTTAAGTAGGCTGCATAAAATAAGTTACTCATCATGATTAACCCATTATCGGCTCACTACAGTGCACGGGTCTCCTCTCAATATAGAAGAGTTTGGCCATAGTCCACCACGCTGGCCAATTGCGGATTGGCAGACTTCATACGCCTTCGAGAATATTACGGAGAACTCTCAGGCATGCAGGTTTCCTCACGATGTTTTCCTTCACCGTTGAAGCAAGTTATATTTTAATTGCTTAACAACGCACTAACTACCAAAATTTAGAGGTGCGTGCCCGGGTTCCAACCTCCGAGCTCTGATTAGGAGGCAGACGTTCTAACCACTAGGCTATCACAGCTGCAAAAAAATACGTCAATAGGTAGGTAAATAGGTTTAATCATTATCAAGGTTAAAGGTTGTATGAAATTTATCAAAAAATTAAAATAAACTTGAATGAATTTCAGTACTATTTAAAGAGATTTTTGCGATTCTCTAGGCTACTGTAACAATCGATTTCAACCTTTTTGAACCACCAACACAGTTTTCGACTATCATGGTATTGAATAGAATTCAGAAACGATAACCGTACATCTACGTTTTACGTTCCACGTACACGAAACTTTTTATATCTACAGGACGACAATTTCCATGTAAATGTGGCCTTATTACGCGGTATTCGAGAAAGAAATCTCCAAAAGTGCGGTGAATAAAACGAAACAAGATGACACTATTTATAGAATCCAACGCTTATTCCGTAATACTGTGCGTCTTTTTCTACAATGTATTTTGTTTTCGAGCAGGTCCTTTGTCATTTTATTATCAATCTTCCACGCCTTTCTCTTTGTTTCGAAACAAAAATAAATGCGTGAAATCGTATCTCAGTAAATTTATTATTGTGTTTTCTTGAAGAATGAGTTTTACTGTGCCAAAGTCACGTCTTGAGATATACTTTTGACGACCTCTGTAGCGCAGGGCATGCGCTGTCGCACTATAAAGTTGTAGGTCTTGGGTTCGATTCCCACCTCTGGACTGGTGGGAGGCAAAATATATCCAACAAATAGGAATGGTGAAAGTGATTTCCGCTTCGTTTCAGAAGTTTCCGAATTCCCGTAATGGTAAACTGTGCGTTGGTAAACCACCATCTAGACGGACAGTCGATTTTAAACGACGATCCTAGGGGAGGGTCTTCAGCTGAAGTTTGGACTAAACCCGTGTTATAAGAATGTGGACATTGAAATCACCTTAGTTAGCGGACTTCTGTTGCCTAATAGTGCATAAGCATTTTATGCACTTAACTTTCTTAGCAATATTGCAAATTTAATTTAACGTAGCACCGTCTACACAATATATTGAAGCTACGCGCGTAGCGCTACGATGTAGAAGCTAAACAATTTTAAGTTAATAAGCTCCTATTAGAAGCCATATAATTATAATACATACTTCTTGCATTTTCCCCTCCCTCCATAGGCACAGTGCGTGTGCTGTCGCATTATAAAGTTGGAGGTCCTGGGTTCGATTTCCGGCTCAGTCAGGGAGGCTGTGGCTAATTACCCCTACTGACAAAGACATGTCAAGCCAAGCGATTTAGCGTTCCGACATAATGTCGCGTGGAAACCAATTACTAGTATGGGTTTATCATACCCCTAGCCCGATCATGACGTATCGTTTATATATATATATATATATATATACATATATATGTGTGTGTGTGTGTGTGTAGCGCGAAACAGAGGCAAGTTAGTGCAACGCGTAAAACACAATAAAGTAAAAACATTGCTCGCTCGAGCCGCAAGGATTTGTCTGGCGCCGACGTGATGTACTGAAAGCCCTTTCAACATGATGACACTATAGGCACTGCAAAAGTCACATTTTTAATATGAAAATATATATAGTTACGATGCTTTGCAACGTTTTTTCACTATTCTTGCTCCCGTATTTTATAGTTCCAATATTCAAACTCCTAGGGTAAACAGAGGCTGGTTCCTTTTTCATACAAATAGAAATAGAGCTTGCTTCAACACACGTGTATTTTCATTATTTGAATTCGCTGAGGGTGATAACAACACTCGTCAATTTAAAACTAAGGCTAGCTAAAAGCTCAAAACGCGCCCAGGTTTGGAGTTACATCAAACAGCCGGGTTTTTTTTTGTTATCACCATCTCACATAGTCAATAATGAAGTTAGAACAAATAACACCCAAGCTTTTTAATCGTTTATATAATCCATAATATCACAATACGACTTATCTGTAAGCTTACGTTTTATAAAAATTTTGAACTTATTAATCCCTCAAAATCCAAGATTTCTATAGGTAATTTGTTGTAAAGTAACATACAATTTCTTTTGAATGAGTTACTAATTTTATGCAGCCTACTTAACGGCATTACAAGTTTACTTTTACTTCTATTCAGTGCGTTGGTTTTTTTTCTTAAATAGTGCTTTTATAAATTTTTTCTGACATACATTAAATTTTCATATACTATGTATTCCTATAATACTTGTGGCCCGATCACTTTTGATGTTAAGCTGAAACGTTAACGAGGTAACAGATATTTTATAATAATTGGTCCGCATGTGGCTACGCGTGGTTCTAAAAAATACAAAAAAAAGATGTGGTGTCGTGGGAAACCAGGTAGGAACGAAGTTCCTTCGGCTAATGTAGAATCAACACAATTTGCAAAAAAAAAAATCGTGCTCAAATTTATGTAGGTTTTCTTGATTTTTCTCTTAAATTTTGCTGATTAATTTTTATTTAAGTACAGGAAAGTATTAAGCAAATTCAGTATTTTAGGAAATAATAACTTACGTAAAATAAAAAAAATCGTAATTCAAATTATCAACTAAAATAACAAAATATGTCTCTTTATTTTTGTTTGACAACATTTACATAGAAATAGAAATAATTAAAGAGGGAGGCTACTCGTTTGTGTATACGACTTTCGCGCCTGCGCACGTCTAATTTAACGGTTTTATTCCACGGACTTTTTCTTACGGTTTTACTATCACATTTTTTTCAGTTTGCTCGCGCAGCAAAATCCCTGTTTCATCTAAGCCGCAAGGAACTTCGTTCCAATAAACCCTTCGTGCCAAATTTCGCCAAAATCTAAAAAAAATATTTCGATAAAAACGTTTTGACTACGAGTTTAATAATATTTATCAATAGTTTTTTAACCGTTAGACGTGCGATACAAGTGTGACTATTAAAACGGCTCTTAAACTATCTTAATATAAAGGATTCACTTTGGATAGGAGCTATGGATGCTGGGATAGCCAGAAGGTAAGAAGGTTAAACCAACTAATCAACAAACACATGTATGATGATGATTTTATTTTCCAAGTAATTTTCTTATTTATAACTTGAGATGATATAAATGAAAATAACAAAATAAACAGCAATTGGTAACCATATGAGTGGAGCCAATGAGTTAACATGTTCCAATAGCTAAATATACTACCCTACTAATTCTTAATTTAATATTATTAAGAATCATCATCAATCATCATGATAAATCCATTCTCGGCTCAGTACAGAGCGCGGGTCTCCTCTCAATATGAGAAGGGTTTGGCCATAGTCCACCACGCTGGCCATGTGCGGATTGGCAGACTTCAAACGCCTTTGGGAACATTACGGAGAACTCTCAGGCGTTACCTCACGATGTTTTCCTTCACCGTTGAATCAAGTGATATGTTAATTGCATAACTCCGAAAAGTTATAGATGCGTGCCCGGGTTCGACTCCCCAACCTCGGATTAGGAGGCTGACCTCCTAACCACTAGGCTATCACAGCTTCTATTCTATTAAGAATAATAACCAAATATCGTGGAACTTTGATTAATATCACAGACAAGTATGTTTAACTGAGAGGCAAAGTTTAAAAGCTTTCAAAAAATGTAATATAATTCGTTAAAATATCGCTTTAATGCTGTAATTCATTATACATCGCAAAGCCTGTCCGGCTTATGAATAGACGTCGGTCCGCGTTAGTAAATTGGACTGAAATATTCAGAAGGGACAAATGAGTTTCAGTCAAAAGAGTTTAATTTTAATCCCCACCGCCGACTCGGTCATAATCCCATTTAGAAAATGTATGATTCGGTTGTATTTAAGCGTATTACGAAGGTTTGTAACTAAGTTTGGCAGCGAAGCTTCTAGATTTCCGGACGAAAGTCGTTTTGGAAAGGAATGAAACGAGCGAGCGGATCAAGCATTCCTTGTAATTGTTTCAGAGTTTAAACAGACGAACACTTTTATGTCACTGTCTTTATACATGCAATATATAAATACTAAATAACTCTTTCATTTTATAAACGCATGACGATTGAATGAAAAACTAAATAGTTAGGACTGTGTAGAGTTAGGATATGCTACCATACCCCTAATTGGTTTCTACAAATTAATTTATTATTTATTAATTATTTTTATTTTAACGTATAAACATGCTTTCAGTACAAATTCATTTTTATCAGTTCACTTTTATCAGTCGTATAAATATCACGAAAAATAATCTGAACGGATTTTATCAGCCATTATTCAACTTCAGAGACCATTCACAGGTTCGCAAATATTTGTTGCTGGTTCCAAAGCGTATTGGAATATTATAAATTCGTCTACAGTATTATGAAAGGTAAAGGCTAAATGGACCACTTTTCACCAAATAATCATTTCAATTAACCCCTTTTTAATTGTAAAGTCAGACTGTCTGTGGAATTTGTGTGAGGCTATAAATTAAAGCCCGAGTAATACGTTATCTCATTGTGGTTGTTTTATGAAATTGTTAACCAATTAACGTTTTCCATTACAAAGGTCTGACACAAAGAGAGGTAGTATTATATAATTTACCACTTTATATGTTTATTTGTACACTTATATAGATATTTGCACGGTAGCACTTATAGAAAATATGCACGGTGATGTTTATTATTGCTAGTCATCATCATCATTTCAATCGATAGACGTCCACTGCTGGACATAGGTCTTTTGTAGGGAGTTCTAATGGCCACGGTCTTGGGCCGCTTGTATCCAGCGGCTCCCTGCGACTCGTTTGATGTCGTCTGTCCACCTTGTTGGGGGTCGACCAATGCTACGTTTACCGGTGCGAGGTCGCCATTCCAGCACCTTGGGACCCCAACGTCCATCGGTTCTCCGAGCTATGTGCCCCGCCCATTGCCACTTCAACTTCGCAACTCGCTGAGCTATGTCGGTAATTCTGGTCCTTCTACGGATATCTTCATTTCTGATTTGATTATTGCTAGTATACTTATTAATATCACCACGCGATCTTCCAAATGCTCTCCCAAAGCATGTTCCGTTTCAACATATACACACACACATAGGAAAGGTTAACGTGGCAAAGTCAATTTGCTTAATTAATTAACTAACAAAAGGCGGCCTTATCGCTCAATAGCGATTTCTGCCAGGCAACCTTCCTAAGGTTTTTTAGGAAATGAAAAAGAAAGTATGTGGCGTAATATACAAACAAAAACCTGCATACCAATAAATACATACTAATACATAAACCGGGTTACATAAATAATACAATACAGTAATAAATATTTGATTTGAATTAATAATATTTTATTCATCATGATCAACCCATTGCCGACTCACTACAGAGCATGGTTTTCCTCTCAATATGAGAAGGGTTTGGCCATAGTGCACCACACTGGCCATGTGCGAATTGGCAGACTTCACACGCCTTTGAAACGCCTTTCATTATGCCTGAGAGAGGCATGCAGGTTTGCTCACGATGTTTACCTTCACCGTTGAAGCAAGTGATATTTTAATTGCTTAAAAACGCACATAACTCTGAAATGTTAGAGGTGCGTGCCCGGCTTCGAACCCCCGACCGATTAAGAGGTGGACGTCCTAACCACTAGGCTATCACAGCTTTTTACCATTATATTGATATTTATTGATTTGAGTTGCTAATGATAAACACACATTTAATCAAAGTCATATCATGTGTTGTCTCTGTTCAGTCGCTAGATAGAAAATAATATACGTATAGATATTTGCTTGATCGCTTCTATTTGCTTGAACATTCACTGGACCCAACAATGCCAGAGGCAAAACGAAAGTTTCACCTCGTCTGAACAAATAGCGTTCGTTTTTCATAAAATAAAAACCCTTGTTGACTGCCGAAAATTCGCGTACCAAAAATTTGTAGACATTTTAGCGCAAAATTTCAAATTTCTGCATAACTTGTGTCGCTCAGTTAATATAATTAGTTACCTACTGGAAATTATTTATTAATTTAATACGTAAAAACAACCACTAATACATTTTTTCATAACCATTTTTTAACGTTGTGAGCTATGTGAATTTTCAGCTTTTAACAGGTTTTCACAACGTTTAAAAGTAGTTTCAAAGTAAGAAACGTCTTAAGTCATTTGCTTGAGTCGATATACAATATATCATCATCATCATGATCAACCCATTACCGGCTCACTACAGAGCACGGGTCTCCTCTCAATATGGAAGGGTTTGGCCATAGTCCACCACGCTGGCCTTATGCGGATTGGCAGACTTCACACGCCTTTGAGAATATTATGAACTCTCAGGCTTGCAGATCTCCTCACGATGTATTTCCTTCACCGTTGAAGCAAGTGATATTTTAATTGCTTAAAACGCACATAAATTTGAAAAGTTAGAGGTGCGTGCCCGGATTCAAATCCCCGACCTCTGATTAGGAGGCGGACGGCCTAACCACTAGGCTATCACAGCTTTCAGGCGATCACAGCTTTCCAAATAAAATAAAACTATAAAAGATATCTACAATAAATATATGTAGAGATAGATAACTGAGTGTTACGCTAGGACGTTTATGTTTAGCCAATAGCCAATTCAGCCCGTGGTTCACCGACACCGACACCGAGGAGTAGCAGAGAATCGCGCAGTGCTGGAGTCTAAGGTTTTGGGGTGAGCTCGGCTGGTCGAAGTAACCCAACGCGTTGCGTAACAAGGCCTTGCGTACAACGGACGATTCCGGCCAATCAAGTACGGAGATATCCGGGTATTCAGCTCATATTTTTGCACACCTACCTATAGCCTAGACATATGGTAATACCCGGGTATACAGCTCATATTTTTTGCACACATACCTTTTTTTTTTTGTTTACGGGGGGGAAATCTCCTAGTGAGATACCTAACTATTGCTTTGGGGAAAAGCTCGGGTTATGTGGGATTTTTACCCACTAAAACCCCCTCGGTGGCCACCATCAGCATAAAACAGTAGGAGACTCCGGGATCTCCTAGGAACGCACCGGTGCCTCCCTACACACACATACCTATAGCCTAGACATATGGTGATACCCGGGTAGCTGGATTGAGGCTGGATTGAGCTGTATCAATATTTTTGCACACCCACCTATCGTCAAGGCATATAGAAACCCAGGTATTAACCCTGTGTTTCGATACATTCTAATTAAACAAACAAGTAACAAATTTTGAAAATTGATGTTTTGATTTGTCATACGAATGTAGTTATCACCATCAAATCACTGCTGTGTAAATTATTGACGCGTCAAAGGTGCCTTTTAAGGGACAGTTTGAATAAAGATTATTTGAATTTGAATTAGATGACACTTATTGCTTGTTTGTATAGAGGCACAAATATTGATTATAACTTATAATATGTATTTTGTTAAATCAAAAATATCTTTATTCTTTATTAGAATCTTCTTTATCTAAAGGTTATTAATTATCTTGAACGTAGTGTTAGACTTAATAAAAAGGCCATCTTTACAACCTGTTTTGAATTGCAGAGATAAAACTTAAGAATGCCAGCGGTTGTAGATGGGCTGTGATAGCTTTATCTTTGCATTTCAAAGGACAATCAAAAATAAGGGCTAATAAAAGAAAAAACACCAACAGGACATAAAGCAAATGACAAACACTTGAATGCAAAGTTAGCAGCTGTCAAAGGGCAAAGAATTGATATCCGTCTTAATTCTCCCCCTCTTCGCAGTCGGCAAGGGTCGTGGGGTAAAGGGATTTTGTGCATTATTTACGCCGAACAAAAGGAGGAAATGAACTAAGGCGGACATGGAAATATTACGGCCACTTCGGTACTTCTTAATTTTTTATTGTCGTACAGACAAACGAGAAGAAATCCATAAACTCGATGGCATAACGAGACATGCGGTTATTATCTCGCTTTTTTTATACACTTTTAGTTACTACGATCGCTGTACAAACAGATACTCATACATTATTAGTAAGGATACTCGTAAAAGAGAAGTATTAATAAGAATGTTTTCTACTGCCTAAGAAAAATTAAAATTATACACATTATGAAAATACTCAAAGTATTAGTTAGTTTTTTTTTAAATACAATACAAGTTAGCCCTTAACGGATTTCTCACCTGATGGTAAATGATGATGCAGTCTAAGATGGTAGCGGGCTAACCTATTAGGGGTATGAAAAACCCACACTGCTAATTGGTTTCTACGCGACATCGTGCTGGAACGCTAAATAGCTTTGCGACACGTCTTTGTCGGTAAGATGGTGACTAGCCACGGCCGAAGCCTCCGAACAGACTCGAGCCGGGAATTGAACCTAGGACCTCCAACTTTATGTGCGACAGCAGGCCAAATGTCTATATCAATCGCTATAGTAATAAATCCCCTGATAGAATCGATATCTTCCCCTTACCAGAAAGCTATCTATGTCTGTCTTCAGAGCACAATATATCGCCAGGTATTGCTAATTTTTTTTTTAATTACCACAGGAAGACCTCCTGGAATACTTTATGTCATCATCATTCTATAATTCTACCAGTAATCACTTAACAAATCGCACTAGTTTGTAATTGAAGTGACTGAACTGAACATATAATAAAATTAAAAAAAAAAAACAAACGAGTTGACACCCGTTACGCAGGCAAAGCCAGAGGTTATGGGTAAGTTTGCCCGCGTACTAACATTCTCACGCTCCTCTGCAATTACGTGGAAACACGACCACGTAAATGCTGACCTACGAGTAGGTGTAATTCGAAGAAACTGTGAAGCAAGCGATGGGCAGACGGCTAAATTAAAATAAGACACCTCAGTATAAGAAACTAGGTTGAACTTTTTTCTTAGTAATTTCAATGTAATTATATTAATGGGTGATAATTAAATAAGATAAGAACATGAATTACAGAAAAAAAACTTAAAATAAACCTTACATTAAGATGAACTTAAAACCAAAAATCCTAAAAAATATAATATCATAAATAAAATATATTATTAAAAGGAGTCCCTTTAGGCAAGGTTCGGAATATACTGGCAGCGTTCCCCCTTTGAATAGCAAGACAAATTCGTTGTCCAAGGTAGCTGGCAGCTCTTCGGTCTCCTGTGACGTCGACTAACATTTTTGTTATTTCCTTAAAAAGCCTTATAACGCTGGGACCCCACGGACCAAGGGTCTCGACACTGAATGGGACAAAATTATACTCGGAGCCGAGACCCCTGTACTTGCATGCTTTAGCTTTTTCAGCAGCAACACAAGCCGAACCAGCTCTATTGTAGATGGTAAGGAACCAGCGTGTCTGAACATTACATCTCTTGGGCAATCGCGGCCTAAGTGCTTTGCAAACAATGCCACGGACGCCGACAATATATACGAACAAAAAAAAACAAAATTAGTGAATTGCTAAAAAGCAAGAGTATGCCGTTTTAAAATATGAGCATCCAAGTTCAAGGGTTTATTTTTCTGAGCTGTAATTTTTGATGGTTGATCGTCCATACAATTTTTTTTCAAAGGTTGAATGATTCGACGGTTAATTTTGAACTTGAATGTTACGAGGCAGATGTTCTGGAAACGACGAGGTAGATCCTGATTATCTAGTCAGACAATTATTTCTAAGTATCAAGTTTTTCTACCAGTAATATTTTTTTTTTAATTCAAAGCGTTTAGGTTGATAACCACAAAAACAATAAAGTTGTATAAGTAACTATTGTTTTTTGGTATTCTCTAGGACAATACCATTTAAAAAGTAATCCTACAAGCTATTCAATTGGTTGTTTGGAAAGGGTTTCCCTCAGAAAGAAAATAATTTTCTCGTTTGCCTTTGACCTTTCAACGCAATAGTAAAATAGACGACTTCCGCAGGAAAACCCGACCGAATGACCTCTTTGAGGGCACTAATGAGGTGCGAGTTACGCCATTGGCGATATTATAAAATTAGGATTCTGTAGAAGGTAGGTTCAAATAAAGGTTGGAATATTTGATATAAATTAAGAAATTAATCTTTTTTTTAATTCATGATCAACTCATTATCGGCTCACTGCAGAGCACGGGTCTCCTCTCAATATGAGACGGGTTTGGCCATAGTCCACCACGCTGGCCATGTGCGGATTGGAAGATTTCACACGCCTTTGAGAACATTATGGAGACCTCTCAGACATGCAGGTTTCATCACGATGTTTTCCTTCACCGTTGAAGCAAGTGATATTATAATTGCTTAAAAACGCACATAACTCCAAAAAGTTAGAGGTTCGTTCCCGGGTTCGAACCCCCGACCTCTGATTAGGAGGCGGAATCAAAAATATCTTTTAAGTACATTTTTTTTATAAATATACTTAAAAGATATTTTTGATACGAAGTGATAAAACAGCGCCACCTCTCTTTAGTCGTACTCAAACTGTGTTAGGGATGACTGACTAGTTAGTCAGTAGTTAATAGAAGTAAAGTCAGTTGACCTTCCTTGTAAATTAATGTCAAATTGCGCATATATATGTTTCATTAATATCTTCAGTGATCAAGTCAGTATGTTGTTTTTATTATCTTTCCACATCTAAATTCCAATGCAAAGGTTTTGATTAACAAAATATTATGAAGCAGTTTTTTATGATAAATGTTTGTTTTTAAAAAAAATATCATTGTAGTAAGGTGATGGTGATAACTACACACGTTAATTTTAAACTCTCTCTTTGTTCATTTAAACCTTGAGCAATGTTTACTCAAACGTTTGTCGCGAATTGATGATATTACGTACTGTCTACAGATCGCAAACGCACTGATGCTTTCGAGATGTGGTGCTGGTGAAAGATGTTAAAGATACCCTGAACTGCATTCAGGACCAACGCATCTATCCTGAAAGGGCTAAAAATAACAACAAGGCTGTCGTGTCGTAGCCCCATGCTATATGCAACTCGGTACATCATTCCACGCCACACTACATAATGCCGGAAACAGAACCATCTGGTGAATAATCGTACGGAAGAAGGTGACCTATGCCAAGGATCGCGTAATGACCCTCAGTAATGAGGATGACGATGCAGAGAGAGACGTACCATCTGCCACTTAGAATTTACTTACAAAGAAAAAAAATATCAAAGGATGTTATAAAAACAAATTGTATTAAGTAGTTTATCGAAAGATTTTCACATCAAAGATCAATGAAACGTCTAGATAGATGATAGGATTTCAGAGCCGGCGCGTCTGTAACAGGGGTCCTTTCGAAAACGATCGAATCCGAGCGTGGAAATCAGTTGGAGATTTATTTTACCTCGCTCTCTTTGCTGTGTTTATTTTCAACACACTTTCATTTCATTAGTGACTTGTCATTAAAAATGTGTCGAATTCTCAGAGTAACTTCATCATGATCAACCCATTACCGGCTCACTACAGAGCACGGGTCTCCTCTCAATATGAGAAGGGTTTGGCCATAGTCCACCACGCTGGCCATGTACGGATTGGCAGACCTCACACGCCTTTGAGAACATTATGGAGAACTCTCAGGCGTGCAGGTTTCCTCACGATCTTTTCCTTCATCGTTGAAGCAAGTGATATTTTAATTTTTTTAAAACGCACGTAACGCCGAAAAGTTAGAAGGTTAGACCCGGATTCCAACCGCCGACCTTTGATTAGGAGGCTGACGCCCTAACCACGAGGCTATCACCGCTTATAAACTTATATTGCACGTTTTTCTAATTACATACACGTCTAACTGATAAATAAATAAAATAATATATACTCTTTATATATAATAATGACTGACTAATAAATAAAATACTGTACCATATTGTAACGCAAACTTTAAGATGTAAGTGTAGGAATTAGATTTTTATAAATACACAAATATTATATTACGAAGGTAGAATTAAAAAATTATCGCCTAGATACAAGGGTACAATAATGATGGGACTATACAATAGGCCTGTCATATGCATAATAATATATAAAAGCCCTGAAATAATAAATATATAAAAAGGTCTATGTAAGGACTGCCTACAGTAGTGAAATCAAAATTATATCGCAATATTGTTTAGGGTGCCTAATAATTATTATTGCGACCTGAGCATCGTGTCCAGGCTCAATTGGACTTGGCTACCGGACTGCGTAGAATGTTACGACGAGAAAGGAAACTGTACTTTATTTTATAATAAATTACCTATTGATATCTTGAAGATGCCTATCAATAAGTTAAAAATTTTAATAACACTAAAGCTTATAGAAAAATCCTATTACGATGTTAAGTATTTCATAAACGATAAAAAGCTTGGGTGTGAATTGTTCTAACTCCAGAGGTACTTTTATTTATTATTGATTATTTGAGGTGATAACAAAAATAAAACACAGCTAAGTTTGTCGTGGGCTTCTAGTTCGACCTGGGCGTGATTTGAACCCTCTTAGCTTTAGTTTTAAGTTTGCGAGTGTAGTTATCACCAATCACTTCACGAATAGAAATAATGAAAAATGTGATATATATGAACGATTCATTATGGCGCATAGCTCGGATTACCGATGGACGCTGGGGTCCGTAACGTAGCGTTGGTCGATCCCCAACTAGGTGGATACATATCAGACGAGTCGCAGGGAGCCGCTGGATATAAGCGGCCTAAGACCGTGGACATCGGAACTCCCTTTAAAAGACCTATGCCCAGCAGTGGACGTCAATCGGTTGAAAATGCTGATGATGATGATTATAAATGTTTTCCTGTTTGTTGTTTGTTCTATACAGGCAATATTGATGAGTTTTATTTGTTTCTGTCAGCGCGGAAACTAAAATACAAGTAATATGTCCTTTGGGACGATGACCATGGTTATTAATACGCGTCAAAGATATAAGGCTGGTTCACATACGGTGTCGACTTAAAATGGGTAGGCATTTCATATGCGCCGTAAAAACTATCTCACCAGTTATAGACAGATCGGTATATTCATCATCATCATGATAAACCTATTACCGGCCCACTAAGGAGCACGGGTCTCCTCTTAATATGGGAAGGGTTTGGCCATAGTCCACCACACTGGCCACATTATGGAGAACACTCAGGAATGCAGGTTTCCTCACGATGTTTTCCTTCACCGTTGAAGCAAGTGATAGTTTAATTACTTAAACATCTACCTAACTGAAAAGTTGTTAGTTTCGAAAATTCTTACTTCATCACCAAGTACAAGTTACAATTGACTCAGACTTTTTTTACGCTTACGTTTATACATTCACTCCAGAAGCGATACAGGCATAACTGCGCCGCTTCCGGCTGGGTATGTGGGACTCGACGGCGGCCATATTGGCGACCAAAATAACCACTAAACCCAGCGATGCTCCTTCGCGTCGCCTGGTAGCTTGGTCACGGTAACACTCGCGCTCTCGTCCGCAACCTAGCCACCGCAATTAATTCAACCGACTCAAAATAGTCTTCTTAATATAATATTTCTTATGTTGGTCCATACGAGCACTCCGCCTTACATATCGATAGTAATTTGTCACATACGACTCAGTCGGCTGAACGTATTTGTATTGCGAAACTAAGTTATTAACTAGACTTACATTGATACCCAGTTTCTCTTGATATTGGCTTGTACTGTAGGGCTATAGCAGTTTATCTCTAAAGTAAGGGCAAGTAAAATTAATAATCGGTACTGATAAATTTTTTCGGAGTTATCTGCGTTTTTTAAGTGATTAAAATATCACTTGCTTCAACGGTGAACCAGCACGCCTGAGAGTTCTCCATAATGTTCTCAAAGGCGTGTGAAGTCTGCCAATCCGTAAACGACCAGCGTGGTGGACTATGGCCAAACCCTTCTTATATTGAGAGGAGACCCGTGCTCTGTAGTGAGCCAGTAATGGGTTGATCATGATGATAATTTTTTAATTCACTATGAGATAGCCCTCGAATACAATCTCGTCTGGTGTTATGGTTCAAGGTGGTTTAACCGGATATGGCGATTAAATTTAATTAATATAATCGCCACCCCTCTTATCCCCTTATCGCCTATCGGTAAATCGGTCAGAAGCATCCTACCGAATCTGATCAAAAAAATATTGTATAAATAAAATCCAATGATCCTACAATTAATTACCTAATTACACTCTAATTATAAGAGAAACACACCAGGTCGTCAATCTTGCACTAGTAGTAAGTAAGTAAGTAATAGTAAGCAAGTAAGCACCATAACCCGCGTATAGTACGACGACTTCGTAGAAGTTTCTTTTTTTTATCCACTACAAGTTAGCCCTTGACGGCAATCCCACCTGATGGTAAGTGATGATGCAGTCTAAGATGTTAGCGGGCTGACCTGTTAGGGGTATGGTAAAACCACACTCCTAACTGTTTTCTACGCGACATCGTGCCAGAACGCTAAATCGCTTGGCGACACGTCTTTGTCGGTAGGGTGGTAACTAGCCGCAGCCGAAGCCTCCCACCAGACCAGACTAAAGCCAGGAATCGAACCCAGGACCTCCAAGTTTATAATCTGACAGCGCGCGCGCTGCGCCACGGAGGTCGTCAAAATAGTAACATAGCCTTGCAAACTCATCTATATTGCTATAAATAAAATGATATGACACCAACAAATAACGATCCCATATCAGTAGCGACGTGACGTGAGAACAACACAATCAATTAAGTGACGAAAAATGTTTCTCCTTTTTTATTTATAAAAAATTTTACGCAAATTTATTTTTAAAACTGCACTTGGCCGTTTTTTATTCTATTTCTTTCTCAATGAAAAAGGAAGCGATCTGGGTCAACTCTATTTTCTTGGAATTAAACTGTCCTACTTTCGGATAAATGGTGAAATATAAGCTGTGATAGCCTAGTGGTTAGGACGTCAGCCTCCTAATCAGAGGTCGGCGGTTCGAATCCGGGCACGCACCTCTAACTTTTCGGAGTTATGTGCGTTTTTAAACAATTAAAATATCACTTGCTTCAACGGTGAAGGAAAACATCGTGAGGAAACCTGCACGCCTGAGAGTTCTCCGTAATGTTCTCAAAGGCGTGTGAAGTCTGCCAATCCGCACATGACCAGCGTGGTGGACTATGGCCGAACCCTTCTCATATTGAGAGGAGACCCGTGCTCTGTAGTGAGCCGATAATGGGTTGATCATGATGATGATGATGGTGAAATATATATTGCGTTTGTAAAATATATAAATTTGAAACTGATTTCCGTAACGTGGCATACGTGTACGAAAAAAAAATTGTATGACGTAATCCATTAAAAATTCATATCAGTGAAGCGGGAGTAGCTTTTGAATTCACGTTAGTTCGCGTTAGTAAATTGGTCTGAAATATTCAGCAGGGACGAGAGTTACAGGCGAAAGAGTTTAAATTCAACCTCCATTACTGTCTGCACCGATCCTATAATTATTACGAGCATGATTAAAAGTTAAGGATAGTAATTAAAAGATCAAAGTTTTATATAAAGTCCTACTATAGTGTAAAAGATTAAAGTAGATTATAGATTATAGTAAATGATAAACAAGCTTTGATATGAAATATTGCTCTAATAAATAATTTTAAGTGGCATGTGTGACGGTGATAACTAAAAGAAAATGTTAAGGTAAGCTAAGTTTGTTGTGGGATTCTTAGACCAGGCCCGTTTGCAACCATCATAGCTTTTGTTTTATCTTTACGAATATAGGCGCCTTCTTGCTGGAAACCTTGCCTTTGGGATATTCTGATTCTATTACTGGATTAGATTGCAGGAATTATCATTTGAACTAAATAATCGAGCTCTTAGGTCACCAAATCTGACTGAGACATGTAATCAGTTTTTCTGATCATTCATCTGTAAATTTATAGTGTTTTCATTTATATTAGTTAATTTTAATATTTATCATACATGAGTAGTTTTTGGTGCATTATTGTGTTGTGTACGTAGTTTATAATCAGCTTTTAGTTTTCTACCTTTTAGTACCTTTTATCCCAAGAGTGCTTGGCAGAGGTCGCTATAATCGCAATAAGGGCGACTTTAATATTTTACTCATATCTGTGTGCTTCAGTTCTTCAATTATTTATTATTATTATTGCCTATAGTGCTGTGCAAAATAAAGAGAAATAAAAAGGTATTTCGTTTTCTAAGTAGGTATTGAATAAACGCAGTCTTTACAAAGGATCGACATGATACGCGAAAATAAATATAAACAAGAAATTCTCGAAAAATAAAGGGTCAAAGAATGCATTAAATTTCTCAGGACACGAATAGCTTCAGTATACTAAAAATTTTGGGTCACTTTAATAATAAATTTCTCATTAGTGGCGTATTATGAAAATGTTGAACAATTCGCTCTTTTGGTAGGAGTAGCTCCGGATTTTCTTTGGCGGTTTTCATTTCAGTAACGTCTCACAAAGGCAAGTTAAAAGAATTGTTTACCGTCTACATTGTTCAGTTTTCTACTATTTTGTACCCATTCTTGTGGAGCTATGAAAGAGTTTTTTGACTAGTCTGGCCTCTTGTAAGCGATATGGTAAGCCTTTATCGCGTTAACAGATTCTAAAATGGGTAATGTTAAATAAGCACGTGACATTTTTTTTTACTACAAGTTAGCCATTGATGGCAATCTTATTTGGTAAGTGAAGATGCAGTCTAAGATAGTAGGGGTAATCTGTTAGGAGAGTGACGGTTGTATTGAAATATTTATTTAAAAATTTTTAACCTAACATTTATCCGCTGTTGGGACATCCTTTTAAAATATTTTATCTGTGCCAGGATGTACCGAAGAATATTAATTCTGCATCTAATTACTTTACGACACATCATCGTACCGGAACGCTTAATCGCTTGATGATACGTCTTTGTCGGTAACTAGCCACTAATAATTCATAATTTATGTTATTTCACTCATAAACTCACACTCTATACACTCAAACGCATACATATTTTACGATATCCGTGGCGCAGCGCGCGTGCTGGCACATTATAAAGTTGGAGGTCCTGGGTTCGATTCCTGGTTCGAGTCTGGTCTGGTGGGAGGCTTCAGCGTACCGACAAAGACGTGTCGCAAAGCGATTTAGCGTTCCACGATGTCGTGTAGAAACCAATTAGGAATATGGGTTGACCATAGCCCTTACAGGTTAGCCTGCTGCCATCTTAGATTGCATCATCACTTACAATCAGGTGAGGTAGCCCTCAAGGGCTAACGTGTAGTGGATAAAAAAAAACACTCATATGCATAAATAGATACATAAGTGTACGTGCGTGCGTGCGTGCGTGTGTGTGTTTTGGTGTGTGTGTGTGTGTGTGTGGGTGTGTGGGTGGGTTTGTGTGTGTGTGTGAGTGAGTGTGCGTGTGTGTGAGTGAGTGTGCGTGTGCGTGTGTGTGTGTGTGTGTGTGGGAAATACAAAAACATGTGTAATTTTGTCGAGGACGCCGGTATAGCTAGTATTCTGATAATTACCAATACAGTACCGCTATAACCACATTCCGTGAAACTGCGGGTCGGAATATCGACATATTCAAATAAATTTCGTGGTAAGTACTCGTTATACGGGTGTTTATATGACCACGAAAATTTACGTTTAAAACTTATTGCCTCGCTTATTAACTAGTTATTTATTTACCATAACTTGAAAGACTAAGGCTATTATTCTATTATGCTAGCCTATAATAGCCTATAATATAATATAGCATAGACAACATTCGATTTATCCTTGTTGTTAAGATAAGTTTACGTAAGCACCGAAAACTTCTATTGCCTTGTATGTATAATAATTAAGAAGGTAATTAAATATACCGATATTTATATTTACCGTAAAGAAAAATTCCTTTCGTCAACATCTGTATGCTATAAGCATATTTTTAGAAAAAAAATCATCATCATCATCGTGATCGACCCATTGCCGACTCACTACAGAGCACGGGTCTCCTCTCAATATGAGAAGGGTTTGGCCATAGTCCACCACGCTGGCCTTGTACGGTTTGGCAGACTTCACACGCCTTTGAGAACATTATGGAGAACTCTCAGACGTGCAGGTTTCCTCGCGATGTTTTCCTCCACCGTAAAGCAAGAGATATTTTAATTACTTAAAAACGCACTTAACTCCGAAAGTTAAAGGAGCGTGCTTGGGATCGAATCTCCGACCGTGATTAGGAGGCGGACGTCCTAACACACGGCTATCACAGCTTCAAAATTTCAAAATAATTGTATACAATTACCTCTAAATGAATTTCTAATTTTATATACGCAATAAAAATTGGTTTCTACTCCTAATGTTAAGATTGTTGATGATGATAATAAACTTTAAAGATTAGGCGGATTTCATATATAAATACTAAGTATGGGATAAAATAAAACACGTGTTAATACATTAAGTAAAGTAAACTTTTCACATCAGCTTAGCAGGCTTAAGTATTAGCTTGTCCCACCCCACAGCCACTAATGTGTCTTATAAGTTTATACCCATATCAAAGTCCAGCTTATCGTTAAACAGATCGATGAGGGGAAACAAACATTTTCCAAGTCCTTTTTTTCCAACTTTTCAAATATATTTATTTAATGATTAATTAGACAATTAGTTGTTAGAAATACATATAAAACATCATCATCATCATCATGATCAACCCAGTACCGGCTCACTACAGAGCACGGGTCTCCTCTCAATATGAGAAGGGTTTGGCCATAGTCCACCACGCTGGCCATGTGCGGATTCGCAGACTTCACACGCCTTTGAGAACATTATGGAGAACTCTCAGGTGTGCAGGTTTCCTCACGATGTTTTCCTTCACCGTTGAAGCGAGTGATATTATAATTGTTTAAAAAACGCACATAACTCCGAAAAGTTAGAGGTGATTAGGAGGCTGACGCTAGGCTATCACCGCTTAAACTTAGATTAACCTAAAACTAAAAATCTTACAAAATAAATAAATACTTAACATATTAACTAAAATATATTATTAAAAGGAGTCCCTTTAGGCAAGGTCCCGAAGATACTGGCAGCGTTCCCCCTTTGGATGGCTAGACTAATTCGTTGTCCGAGGTAGCTGGCAGCTCTTCGGTCTCCTGTGATGTCGACTAACCTTTCTGCTATTTCCTTAAAAAGCCTTAAAAGTCCTTTAGTCCTTTATATAAGCCTTGGATTTAGATTTAGTTCTTATACCTAAGCTTTTCATAAAATTTATATCATTGTAATGGAAGTCACCTAGTAAGCTATGATAGCCCAGTGGTTAGGACGTCCGCCTTCTAATCAGAGGTCGGGGGTTCGAACGCGGGCATGCACCTCTAACTTCTGTGTTAGAGGTGCGTGCCCGCGTCGGATTTATGTGCGTTTTTAAGTAATAAAAATATCACTTGCTTTACGATGAAGAAAAACATCCATAATCTTGTATTTCATAATGTTCTCAAAGGCGTGTGAAGTCTGCCAATCCGCACATGGCCAGCGTGGTGGACTATGGCCGAACCCTTCTCATATTGAGAGGAGACCCGTGCTCTGTAGTGACTTGGCAATGGGTTGATCATGATGATGATGAATTGAAGTCATCATTTCAGTCAAGGAGGTTAATATACTTATGTAGTTGCTTGCTAGGAAGAGTTGCTTGATTCTGATATGAAGGAACCTTGGCTAGAAATGGTTATATGCTGATAAAGAAAACATGATTTTCTTTTCAATTGGATCATAGTAAAGTGATCAATTCAGACGAAAATTTAGATAGACAGACATAGCCCAAAGTGTTAATAGTCGTAATGAGTAAGGTTAATAGTTAGGACATTAATAGACCTTAAGGTACACCCCAAAGGTATACGTGGATAGACGACGTTAAACGAGATGCAAGGAAACTGCTCTCAAGCTGCAAGGCTGTAGATCTATATTCTGCCTACAGAAGACCAATCATCATCATCATCATCATCATCAACCAATTGACGTCCACTGCTGGACATAGGTCTTTTGTAGAGTGTTCCAATGCTCACGGTCTTGGGCCGCTTGCTTCCAGCGGCTCCCTGCGACTCGTCTGATGTCGTCTGTCCACCTAGTTGGACCTGGACCTATATGGACCTATTAGGACTTTAATACAGAAGACCAATAGTAGCTGACTATTCTTTTTTTCTACAAGTTAGTCCTTGAGAATAACACCTGATAGTAAATGATAATGCAATCTAAGATGGTAGCGTGTTAACTTTTTAGGTGTATGGTGAACCCACACTCCTAATCAGTTTCTACACGACATCGTGCTTGGATGCTTTATCGCTTGGTAAAGTAGCCACGGACGAAGCCTCCCACCAGGCCAGACTGCACCAGGGAATTGAACCCAATACCTCCAACTTTAAAAAGCGATACTACACGCGCTACGCCACCGATATCGTCAAACCTAAACGATGACAATTTCCCGTACAAATTATCACCCTGTTAATGCACCCTTAATTCCGAATTTCAAGTCTATAGGTAGAATCTTATTTAATGTATTCAATGCGAGCAAAGCTGAGGGTAAAAGCTAGTATTTGAATAATTTCCTGTCTGCGATCGTCGGGTGTGGACCGAGTTCGGAGCATTTCCAATAAAACCCGGCGAAACTGCATTCGTGAAATCTAGTTCAGAATAAGCAATTTTAAATTCAATTATCTTACTGACATCAATCAAAAGTTCAAGACAATATCGTGGCGTATGTTATCGTACAAGTTTATACGAGTAATCTGTTTTGTTAAAACGGTATAACGGAATATAACGGTGACGACCTCCGTAGCACAGGGCGTGCACTGTAGCATTATAAAGTTGGAGGTCCTGGGTTCGATTCCCGGCTTGAGTAGACCAGACTGGTGGGAGGCTTCGGCTGTGGCTAGTTCAACCCTTCCGACAAAGACGTGTCGCCAAGCGATTTAGCGTTCCGGCACGATGTTGCGTAGAAACCAATTAGGAGCGTGGGCTTACCATACTCCTAACAGGTTAGCCCGCTACCATCTTAGACAGCATCATCATTTATCACTAGGTGAGATAGCCGTCAAGGGCTAACTTGTATATATATGTCGGCGCGAAGGAGCTATTAGCTTTATTCAGCGGCGCCAAGAACCTCAAGAATTCAATAATTACCCACATTTTTACTATTGATGATTTTGCTAACACGATTTAGACAGTAACAATCAATTTTGTACAACTATGCTTTGTGCTATAAATACGGGCGGTCGATGCCTTTCGTGGCTTTTTTTCGCTCGAGACGTCGGACTGTTCGGACCTCTTACTTATTGTCGCAATAAAAGTGTAAACCCGCAAGTTGTGGTTTTAATTACTATGAGCGAAAGTAAACAAAATCGTGACGTCACCCTTACAAAAAAACAACTCGGACGCCCTTGAAATTGACATGTATAGGATGGAAAAAATATATATTTAGCCTAAAAAAATACACGCACACACACCCTCATATACTAAAGGAGCGCTTTCCCAGTCACTCCATGCAAGCATGCTTTGCTATAAATACGGGCGATCGATGCATTTCAAGGCATTCTCGCTCGAGACGTCGGACTGTTCGGACCTCTTAGTTATTGTCGCTCAAACTAAAACTGTCGCTCGCTAATAACAACTCGGACGCCCTTGACTCGACATATATATGTAACTATAAAACTACATTTTTGCATTAACTGTTATCAAAGCCAATTAAAATTAAACATTTGTTAATTGAAATTCAGTCCAGCCTATTAATGTCCCAAAGTTGTGCACCGGTCTCAACTTTCATAAGCAAGAGAGTGTTAAAGAATTGTCCCAACACGTTGCCCTAATGCAGGGCGATGGGCTTAAAAGGGTGAGATAACACCCAGCCCAGTACATGGCACGGCTCCTCCTCCTACCATGAGACGGGTATTGACAGTCTTCTACCACGCAGGCCAACTGTGGATTGATAGACTCTACTGCCTCTGAGAATACTCCATGAGGTTTTCCTTTACCCTAAAAGCAAATGACATTTAACTATGAGTTTTACTTGAAAACGAAAGCCTATTTTAAAATATGCAAATGGCGCTGTTCCATATGATATCTCTGACCTAGTAAACAAATAAAAACTCCAAGTGTTCAGGCAAATAATTACCCAAAAGAAATCATCGATCTTCAGATTTTTCTCTCTTGCAAGAGACCTACCGAATTTCAAGATTAGTCCAACCATCGACCGGGAGGAGTTTAAAACTTATTCTTGCTTTAGTGGAATTTCTATGCATAGAAAAACTCCTAAAACTTTATTTTTGTAAAGGATTTATTTCGGTATATTCAGTTATTAAGTATTCATAGCAGTAAAAACCATTATAAAAAGATATCATTAAAATGCAATTGAATGAATATTTATCCTGGTTAAATTTCATGCTTCCTACAAGGATGGAATTAATTTCATTATCTTCGTTGCTACAGAAACTTAGCGTCTAGGAAACTGCGGCAAACTTTGGCCGCAAAAGTTAACTGAATTACCTACTTTTATAACGTTCAACTACTGTTTCATTATGTTCGGAAAACTTTAACCGTGTTTAATTTTAATTGCATTGCGTTGCTTTAATCACCTGCTCATTGTTAATTAATAGCCCACTAAGCTCAAAATATTAAGTAAATAATTATATTAATTACGGTAGTTCATCATGAACAACCCATTACCGGCTCACTACAGAGCACGGGTCTCCTCTCAATATGAGAAAGGTTCGGCCATAGTCCACCACGCTGGCCATGTGCGGATTGGCAGACTTCACACGCCTTTGAGAACATTATGGAGAACTCTGAGGTGTGCAGGTTTTCTCACGATGTTTTCCTTTACCGTTGAAGCAAGTGATAATTTTTTTTTTTAAAAGCACATAACTGCGAAAAGTTAGAGGTGCGTGCCAGGATTCGACGCGCTGACCACAAGGCTATCACCGCTTCATGGTAGTTAATTCTTTACTATTATATAAATATTTTCAGCTTAATATTTGTAAGCGCTTAATTTTACTTAAACTTTAGTCCTTCGTATATATATTTCACTTTCTTCACTTTTATCTTTATGTTTTAAAATACACGCATATTTCACATAGCACTTACGTGACTACGAAGTTACATTAATCATGATCATTTATATTAAAATACATATATAGTACAAAACAAAAGTAAAGTTATTTATATTTTACTCGTATCTATATATGTTTAGGCCGCCTTAATGTCCATAATTGACGACTGAATAGAACAATAGTTTTAAATAAAACCATAAAAAGTAATTTGCTTGTTATTAAATAAACTCAATTGATTACTATATTATAATTTGTCTGGTAGGAGGCTTCGGCCGTGTCTACCGACAAAGACGTGTCGCCAAGCGATTTAGCGTAACGGCACGATGTCGCGTAGAAACAAATTAGGAGTATGGGTTTACCATAACCCTAACAGGTTAGCCCGCTACCATCTTATTAGATTGCATCATCACTTACCATCAGTTGAGATTGCCGTCAAGGGCGAACTTGTTGTGAATTAAAAAAATAGGTATAAGTAAGAATCTGTTCAATACCGACAAAATAAAAATCTGTAAATACTTCGACTCAGTCAGTTACAACCACTTTACGGTGTTCGTACTACTAGGCACTTGGGTAGAAACTTGGGTCGTTGTCTGATGTGACGTGGAGGAGTCCACTGAGACCTAGCTCGGGCTGCTGTGGAACTGTGATATCACGTAGACGTCTACATGTTAAATTATTCAATATTTTTACTATGTGATGAATTTTAAAATTGAATAACTGAAAATTGGACTCGCACTCAAAGGTTGCTCCAAGCTTTGAATCTTTCTGTGCTATTAGTAATAAACTGCTCGTCAGTTTATGGTTTACGTATTCATTAAACATCAATAAAATTTAGGTTAGATTGTCCAGTAAATAAAAAAAAATTTAGCCATCAAAATTCTTCTTTTACTTTTCCTAATCCTAAGGTTGCCTGGCAGAGATCGCTACTAAGCGATAAGACCGCCTTTTGTATCCTACCTACCGGAACTTCTGAAAATACTTTATCGAAGACATCGTAGGTCGATGAGAAATGTTCTAAAAATTTAAATAATGTGTAGAAACATTTAACATTTTCGCGAACTTAATTTTACACCCTAGTCATGGAGAAGTTTAATAACTCGAATTATACGCGAGCGTCGTTGAAATTTTACGAGGTTAAGGAATTCGAAGATAATAAAGATGTAGTATGTAGTACATGGATCTCCTTGACAGAGCGTTGTGACTTCCAACGTGGAATTTCGGAATATTTCGTTTGAAATTTGCTTAATAACAATCAGCCCGTAATCCATACTTCTAAACTAATATTATAATGAAAATATAATATATAGGATGCTTTACTATCGATACTGAGCCCAACATTATTATTTTTTATTTCATTTTCATTTACATCACGCCGAAACTACTGGATGGATTTGAATGAAATTTGATATAGGAGTAGCTGACACTCCGGTTCACCATATAGGATAGTTTTTATCCCGGAATTCAGCACGGTTCCCTAGGGAGAGGAGATTAAAGTCAAAATGTGTATTTAGTTGTAATTCATTAATACTTTAATGTTCATCCTGTAATTATTTCAAGGTCGTCGGTTTAGTAATCCATTGCTTCGTGATTGGAAGATAAACAATCACACTTTCATACACACGACGTCGACGAAGTTGCGGGCGTCAGCTAGTACTAATATAGGCTTTATTGCGTAAGCAAAAGATGTATTTTTCTAGCAATTATTTTTGTTTTATTTTCCGTTTGGTTCGCAGATTCAATCCAAACTTATAATTGTTAAATCCAACTAGTTTTCTAGTGTTTCACGGAGTTGAAAATTTAAAATTGAATACGCCTTACACTTCATTCTCTGGCGGTTTATATCGTCTTATAAGATGCGGAATTTTCTTCTCAGAAACTACATACTCGCTTACTTTGACTAAATGAATATATAGACGATCGGATATAAATATTAAATAGACGGCTAGGAAACTTGTCATATAATGTGTGATAGCCTAGTGGTTAGGACGTCAGCCTCCTAAGCAGAGGTCGGGGGTTCAACCCGGGCACGCACCTATAACTTTTCGGAGTTATGTGCGTTTTTAAGCGATTAAAATATCACTTGTTTCAACGGTGAAGGAAAACATCGTGAGGATACCTGCACGTCTAAGAGTTCTCCTGTTCTCAAAGGCGTGTGAAATCTGCCAATCCGCACATGGCCAGCGTCGAGGACTAGGGTCAAACCTTTCTCATATTGAGAGGAGACCCGTGCTCTGTAGTGAACCGCTAATGGCCGTAATGGGTTGATCATGATGATGTTGATGATAATAATACAGTTGTCCTTCAGTTTCACCCAAACTGAACAATGAAATTTGGCATAAGCGTCGTTAGGTTATTCGGATCGTTATAACTATTCCAGCTATCACGCAGCGAAGTCGCGGTAACAGCTGGTCAACCCATAATAAACGATTACTACGTAATAACGTACCGTCAATTTGAAACGATCAACGTTCGAATCGCATCTAGTTTAAACACTGGTCCTTAACTAGATGTGACCGAAGAATCCCTACAGAACAAGCCTTAATAAATAACCAAAATAAATAAAATTTTTTCTCTTTTTAAGTTTATTAATTACTAGCTGACGCCCGCGACTTCGTCTGCGTTGAGTTAGTGGTCTTCTTGGTCTGCTTTTAGCTAGCTTCCATCAACGAGTACCAAATACGATGCCACTTCAAAACGATTTAGGGGTTGTTTTAGGAAGCAACCTGTCATCTTATGCATCATCATTTACAACCAGGTGAATTTGCCGTCAATCTTTCTCAATTCTTGGCGCACCTACGTGGCGCAGCGAGTGCGCTGTATAGTTGGAGGTCCTGGGTTCGATTTCTGGGTCGAGTCTGGTCTGGTGGCCTTGGCCGTGGCTAGTTATCACCCTACCGACAAAGACGTGTCGCGGAGGGATTTAGCGTTCCGGCACGATGTCGTGTAGAAACCAATTAGGAGTATGGGTTTGCCATACCCCAAACAGTTTAGCCCGCTACCATCTTAGACCGAATCGTCACCTACCATCAAGTATTTTGCCGTCAAGGGCTAATTTGTGGTAAAAAATAAAATAAAAAAAGTTATTAAATTGAATACGTATATGCTTGTTTTGAAGTTTATAGTTCCGATTTTTTTTTATCTGAGAGTAGATAAACAACATTTCTTTACATAAATTCAGATAATTATATTATTAGATATTATTATACTGGAACGCTGCTGTGAATCCACCTCGTACTGTATTATGAAAGTTGGAATATCGCCAATAACCAGAGAGCTTTGCTACAATTTTCACGGTTTTCCGATACCAACTTCGTGGTTCTCATCTCACAATATTACCTTAAAGAGATCGAAAGCTTTTCACATCAAGTAACTTCTACGAAAAATGGGATATTAGGGTTTCGTTCAGCGGGGTTCACTTATTCATACTATAAATTTGCTCATACCACATGTTTTTTTTTTAATTTAAAAGCTAAAAAGCTTTAAATTTTATTCTCTGCCTGTTAATTAATTGATCAAAGATTTAAAGGATTGTATTGTAAACATGAAAGCCTAGTGGTTAGGACGTCAGCCTCCTAATCAGAGGTTGGGGCTTCGAACCCGGGCACGCACCTATAACTTTTCGGAGTTATGTGTGTGGTGGACTATGGCCAAACTCTTCTCATATTGAGAGGAGACCCGTGCTTTGTAGTGAGCCTAGAATAGGTTGATCATGATGATGATGATGATTGTAAACATATATTATTGGTGGTTACCTCAGCGTCATGCCCAGGATCAATTTCCCGGCTAAGTTTCACGTGACGTCTCCTTAGAACTGGGCGTGTTTGGAACCCTCGTAGCTTTAAGTTAACGAATGTAGTTATCACTATACGAATTAAATATTGAAAAATATATTATTAACGCTTCCTAGTGGAAAAATTTAATCTTAAACCCACAACGTTGACCCCGCAGGGCGTAACATCGATATATAGCACGAAAAGCTTAGCTCGTAAAACAATTACAATACGAAATCAAATTAGAAAAGATTGGATTACGAAGTTCAGATAGTCCGTTAAAGTTGGAATGTGGCCAACGAGACCGAATTTCGTACTTTGTAGATTCCCAACAGTTTATGTAATCTACATCTCACCCACTATCTTCTATTCGATATCGATATCGATCGTATTTGGAGTTTAGATATTTTGTTAGAAAACGATCACATTATCAACATTTTATTATTTTATATTATTAATTTAATCTTAATAAATACATGAAATATATCTATGCAATATCTTTTCCACCGACATGTGTAACTTTCATGGAATAATTTGTTTGTACTTTATCATTAATATTATGATTTTTATGTATTATATTTATATATAATATATATTAATTTGGTTATATGTTAGTATGTATAAGAATTCTTTTATATGTGTGTACATATTATTACACCACCTTGCTCTTTCCGTATCCGTGTTTTTTATTACTTTCGTTACCTGGAAGGCATCGCTATGTAGCGGTAACGCCGCCAAATTATGACCTGTTTTCCTGTTTTTTTTCTGTTTTTCTTTCATATCTCTTGGTGTACAATAAAAGTGCATTCATTAATTCATTCATTCATCTTTGTCTATTAAATTATAAAGCTCGTCTAAGTTAGATAAAACTCAGTATAATTTTCAGAACGGCTTCATGGAACTTGACTTCGTGGGGTATTTTACAGGTAGGTTTCAAAATCTAGGACGCTTGTATTAAACCGATTTTGACGTAACTTTTCAATTTTCACTTAAACTGGGCTTTGTAAGAAGCGTTTTATTATAGTATTAACATATTTTATCGTGGTTTTTAGAGAAGATGCAGTGGAAAACCAAAATAAGTTTTTCATTACGGAATAAGAAAACATATCTGTCTTAGTAAGTACTAACTAATTATAATTAACGAATCAGAATCCGTTAACTCACTCATTTACTTTCCAATATACTGTTACGAATAGTAAGCTGGTCTAGGATTTGAAAAAAATAAAGGAAAATTTAATAAATACCGGTTAGTATGGTAGGTAGATGAAGTCAGTATCATTTTCAGAAAGATTCAAATCAATAATATTACTTTGGTGTTTGTGACGATAGCAATGACAAACAGTTAAATAAATATCTATCTTACGTCTTTAGTTTACGGAAGTAATTTTACATATAGTGATAACACTAGGGCAGAGGATGTAAAACAAAACACAAGAGTTCATTAAGAAATAAAAATTTTATTATTATCAGTTCAAATATCGTATTTACATTCTTTCAAATGATTAGAAGCACATTGTTTACAATAATATAAAATCATAATAAACTTATTGGGCGAGATGTCATTGATACTACTGAAATCATGTTAATAAAAATTGTAAATACCCTACATAATTATAATTAAAATAAATCTCATATAAAATTCCCATTAATGCGCAGTAAACTAGAGTGTTTCTTTCGGTATCTTTAAACTTTATTACTAACAAACAAACAATATTCAATTTAATTCACTGGCTCATAGAATTATCGCCATGTTTTTTTTTTTAACTTAAATTTATATTTTTATTAAACTAAATTAAAATAATAATCGATACTGTGAACATATAAAGTTTAAAATATACCGAGAGATTCATAAAATATTTCGATAAAACGATATTATTTACTCCGTACTTTCGATGATTGAAATAAAAATTAACATTTTGAACTCAATATTTAAATAACAAAACAACTTAGCTCCGTTGTCTTCGTTTTAAACTTGAACTGGGGAATTCTAATCAAACATAAAAAAGAATCTGTAAACAACAAAGCTAAGCATGTTGCAGAGTAATACAACATCATCGTTTTATCAAAATAATAAAGTATATAGAAATAAACAAAAGCAATGGCAACTCGTAGAGGACTGGAGAGACTAACAACAAAATAAACTTATAAGACTATATGTACAAAGTTCGCCTATCGATCCACATCTTAACGTCAGTACGTCGTTATTCAAATGCAAAATACACTTAACGCGACAAGATATCGCGCATTCCCCATTACACTTGTTTCTTATCGATATATAGACTTAATTCGGTCTTATGAATAAAATATTCGCTTTCATTATATTAGTTATAACCCTGGGATTCATTAAATAAATTTTCAAGTTAACTTTCTGTACATTGAAGCAACTGCAGGTAAATAATATACTAGGCTTGTATATACATAATCTAGCGGAAAAAGTGTTTCGTTTTTGTTTTTTACCGATTACTCATTGGGTTTTTCACTACCTTATCGTGTTCAGGCTCAATGAGTGAATTTTCATTTTTCAAGGATTCATTTCAACGGCTGAAGTAATACTTAGTATATTATTGATCGAGGAATTGGACGGCGAAATATCTTATTTCGACAACTTTACTTTACACTTGACCGATTAACGGAACGCCAGTGCCCCGTTGGTTAACTGGAAAACTTACTGCTAGGCGCTTTGAGCTTGTAAAACTAAATGCAAAATTTTTAACGCTCTTTTCAATAAACTCTAAAGAGTTTATAATTAAAAATTCTTTACATTTTTATTTATAAGACCGATTTTATACAGCGTGTAAACGATGAGTGTCTCAAATTATTAATGTAATTTTGTTTATCAGGCGACGTAGATTACCTACAAATATACCAGTCTCAAGTTTTTGAATATCTCTTATATTGAACAAATCATCACCTGTGGACACTTATCGTTTACACCATATTCAATGCGTATGGCATAATAAACTTAACATAAAAATCGCACTATTAAATCAAAACTATTTAAACTTGATTTTGAACCATTTAGTGACAACTCCATTTTCCAATCCCCGATTCGTTGGTCCTACAACATCTGTTTATCTATACAGGATTTTATTTTTCGAATAGATAATTAAAAATGGTTTCGATATAAGGGTGCGACATTATGTAAAAAAAAAAATCCGAGTTCCCATAACAAACTTTTTCCATAGTCTTTAATGACATTATTTTTACAAACACGCAAAAACAGTTCATGTAATAAATTTAACGTGACTATAATTATACATTAGACACCTTAACTAAATACAACGTTATAATATAATGTAGGAACCGGTAATGTATGTAAAAAAAAGGACTTAATGTTGCCAATAGGAAACAAGTGTAAAAAATAATGAAGGCTTAATTGATGCTGTGTCAACCAGATACCGTAGCATAAAATGGAAGCGTTATAACCAAGAGGAGAGGTAAGGCAGTTTTCGTAAATCTGTACCCCTTATCGGTTTTTTCGCGCCATTTTACTGGTACTTAAGTTACATGACTTTCCGGTTGGGTAGTCTCACAGTCAAGCCATCATCATCCAAGTCATCCAAACCAGACCTTATCAGGTAGGATATCAATGGAACTTGTCGTCACTTTAAATGAAATGATAGTTTGTTTCAACAATTCGCACTTCTAATAACAATTGAAAATACACACTCCATGAGCATCAAATTAAACCTCCATTTAACACATTTCACTCAATTAAATGCTCCATTCTTAACAATATACAATCTATATTACATTACATATCGCAAGTTTTCAGGCAAACAAATCGACGTTAGACGTGAAGTCACCATTTTATGTGGACGATCGATACGTAACGATTTGTCATATCCATTCATCCATACACATTTGACGGATAAAACGTTTGAAAAATACATGTAAATGTGATCAAATCAACGTAACGTTACGTTTGTTGGCCCGATAACTTGCGCAACATTCAGTTCCAGGCTACATAACTAACGCCAGTGCCTCACTCAACGGGTGATCTCGATAATTAATTACACACTTAGTAGAAAAACTCAACAAATCATTTACAGGTGAACGTATTGCGTTTTGTCTATTCAATTTACTTACTAGTTTGGTGTTCGGAACCGATTAGGATTAACTAAGCTGAGAGAACGGGAAACTGCATTCGACTTAGTAATAATGTACAGATCTAATTTTGTTCACGTAACACCCACTTATTACGTAGTCAACGATTAAACGCGCTAACTTTGTAGAGATTAGAGACAATTTGGAAAATATGGGCTCCTTTGTCTGTGTTGGAAGTCAAATTTCGTACAAATTATGTTAGAAGAAGCATTCAGGGCCGGAGCCGTGTAGAAGTAACTTCTATACCATCCGATCCAGCAATCTATGCTTCAGCGAAGAACCCAACTTTTGAGTTCATAAAACTAAAATGCCATACAAACCCCTGTCTCATATTAGGAGATTAGGGTTACGTAAATAACGAGTGAAAACTCCGTTTGTAACTTATAATGAGAACATAGTCAACAATCAACAACTGTACCTTTCACAGAGATCCTAATTATTGCATTAAATTAGATTAGTATATTTAACGAAGTTTTATTTCGTTGTCTTAATTTTTATTAAATTTCCCTTAATAACTCCATCGTTTTTCGCAAATTCCTCTTAAATATACATAATCAGGGTGTTCCTTGTGTATTAAATTATTTTTTTCAATAATTTTTGTGTTTTTTTTTTTTCAACCATAAAATACATAATAAGAAACTGAATTAAACATTTTTATTTCTCTCACATGATTATACCTAATTTTTATTTAAATAATTAAAATAACACTTGCTACTACAACGGTGAAGGAAAACATCGTGAGGAAACCTGCACGCCTGAGAGTTCTCCATAATGTTCTCAAAGGCGTGTGAAGTCTGCCAATCCGCATATGGCCAGCGTGGTGGACTATGGCCAAACCCTTCTCATATTGAGAGGAGACCCGTGCTCTGTAGTGAGCCGGTAATGGGTTGATCATGATGATATACCTAATCTAAAAGCAGTCTTGAAAGTGCTCGATCGCGTCGAATGCCGTTCCCCGCTCAATATAAACGTTTCTAAAGCTCTGTATTCACTACTCTATACACTAATTATACACTTGGCTAGTTTTCGCGCACACTGACAACTCAACCCGATCCAAAATAAAGTGATCGCACATTGTCGCAAGTGTGTACAACAAGGTCATAGCGACACTTGCGGCAGTGAGCGATACCTTTTTTCTGCCTACCTAGATGTTTACTGTCATAAAAAATATTTATACCCTTACGTTGCGATTGGGTGAAAATGGCAGTGAATAGCATCATAGAATCTACGACGGATAAGGCTTAGCTCACTTTATGTGAACTATTTATATTTTTCAAGTAGGTAGGTAATACATTTAAATTTCACTTCAGTTAAAGTACTCTTGCAATAGGTCTTAATGTAATGTCTAGACGTACAAAAACCGAAACCGAAACTATACCAAATTAAAGCTAATTCTCATGTCAAGTGGTGAAATAAGCATTTGAATTTTTTTATCATTAGATCTTTCTCAATACCTGTCTTACTATATTTTGCCCTGACTAACTTGTAAGTATATTTTAATTTCAACAAGAAATTAACTGGAAGATATGTCAATAATAGAAGTAAAAAATAAAATGCATTTAGAATTGCCTCAATGGGCTAACGAGATATATCAAAGTCAGGGCATTTCGGACCAATGCTGATATTATAAACAGTGAAATAAGCATAACTGTTTTAGTAGTAAACACTAAAACAACTGTTCAGAATTTCCCACTGTAGCTAACGTGGTTCTAATAGCATCACAAAACTGGGTAACACTCATCGAGTGATGTTATGTCAGGCAATATACTGAAACTATAGAAAAATTAATTCCAATAATAATAGAGTGAGTATACAAGACATTCGACTCACATTGGGGCGGTGTGAAGAGACTTTTTTTTTATACACTACAAGTTAGCCCGTGACGGCTATCTCATCTGGTGGTAAGTGAAGATGCAGTCTAGGATGGTAGCGGGCTAACCTGTTAGGGGTATGGTAAACCCACACTCCTAATTGGTTTCTACGCGACATCGTGCCTGAACACTAAATCGCTTGGCAACACGTCTTTGTCGTTAGGGTGGTACCTAGCCACGGCCGAAGCCTCCCACCAGACCAGATTCGAGCCGGGAATCGAACTTCCAACAATCGGACTTCCAACTTTATAATGCGACAGCGCGCGCACTGCGCCACGGAGTTCGACAAACTCAACTCGTCAGACTGAACTCTTCATCTCAAATAGGTCTGTACCTATCAGTTGGACAGTAAAGGTATGATGATAAAAATATGTAAGCTAGCATTATCGCCCTGACGGAAATTGTGGACGATCATCTAATAAAGGACAAGATATGAATAGGCTATAAAGCAGAATATTAAAATTTCTTTCTCTAAAAAATATGTTCTAGTAAAATGAAAGTTTACTAAATTAATTTAACTTTGCTAAACTTTCACGACGTCGTTTTGTTTCACGTGCATTGTATAATATCAGCCACTTGTATGACAATGAAGTCTTTATCCCATTCGCTAAGCGGGACAACATTGTAAACCCATCAAAACGCTTTCAAATCACGGCTTTATTGCTTGCCTTCATTTTATATTCTCAGTGAATAAAATGAGAATACTCGTATCTCGTCTAGTCGTCGCAGACGGGCATTGTCTTTGAGAAATGTCCTTCAGAAACTTATAATAAATCTTTCAAGAACTTTTATTCAGACTACGACGGTTTTCTTATATTCTCTTCGAAAAATATAACTTCGAGTTTAAAGCACGCCACGGGACGAACCCCGAAAGCAAAATTTTCTTTGACGATTTCCTATTTCGAAATGGATAAAAAGGAATGACATGATGCAACCCGTTCCGCATGTGCGTTCAACATTAGAACTTTGATTCAATTATACAAGTATACAAACGATACTTCAGCGTTCATATATGTATATAGGATGACTACGGGGCGGGGGCGTGTCTTCGTCGGTAATTTGGGTAGATGTGGGTAGTTAGCAAAGAGACCAGACTCTTGGAAGAACAGAATTATAATTATATAATAAGTATGGTAATTTATAAGGAACAGACTATACGCTCCACCAAGTACGACTATGCACTACCGCGACTCGACCACCGATCCGAACCGACCGAATGCATTGAATGCAATGCGCTGTCCCGCGCCGGTGAGTCTTATAAGAACCTGCATACGCCACTTAGTGTTGCGTTAAGAGAGGAGGCGATGTCACTCTCTTGCCTGTCGTACATGATTCTAAAACTAGATGGCGCTGCTCTCTGATTGCCGTCATATATAAAAAAACATGATAATAGTGATAATGCATAAAAATTGCCTCAATGGTCCATGTCATCGCTATTAGGTAGCAAATAACTAGATATACTCCTAGTGTTTAACAAAATTTGACGAATTAATTAATCCAGCGAAACTCAAAAAATTACAATTACAACATTGATTTTATTTTTCATAAATCATTAACGTCAAAAGCCTAAGTAGGTATGAACTCGCCCGAAAAACTATGCTTAAGAGCAAAAGATATATTTAACGTGTTTCGTTTGTAATATTGTCGCAATGCTAATGCAGTTCTTTTTGTTTTAGCGTCATAATGAAATACTAGAACACAGAACTCTAGACACAAAAAGGTTGTACAAATATTTACTTTGTCTTTGTTTTCGATGACTACTGCATTGCGAATTGCGATTTAACTTTCTGGTCCATACTGAAACCAATTTGGAAAAAACAAATTTGATGTGTGAATTAAAAGAAACTCTCTGCTTTCATGTTAAGTTGTGGCTCACTTATTATTGCTTACTAATTGAAATGATTCAACGTAATTAGAATCCAATTGTGGAGATAATATTAAAACCGACGAAGTGTCATAAATATAAATACTTGTTACGATTTTTGCCTTTTGAATATCAGCAATCACATTAAAACACATCAGGTTCTATTTAAAACACGATATTAGAGTCAGGGCTTTCCGTACCAACTCCCGACGACGTGCTTTAGAATTTGCTTAAACATCCAACCTCTGACAGAGCCCTGAAGGGATCGAGTGGTAATTATAACCAATACATACCCTTATTATAGACGAGAGTGACAGTATTGCCCGGTCATTAACTGCGCAATTAGGCCATAAAATAACTACAAATTGGTGTTTGTATGCTCGCGTAAACATCAATTCATTGCGATAATTACCTTAAACTATTCATGTTCTCAAGTTGCCAATGTGCCGGCGTCTACGTACATCGCAATCCTAACCCTAACGACGTGAGGGACCACTAAACAGGGCCGGATTACTGTTTCAATTCTCTAGACTACTGTAAGGTTGAGGTATTATGCGCAATGTCCATCGAAAACGAAGCTAAGCTATACAAAATATAAATGAACACATATAAAAGTGCATACTATACTATAGACCTTTTAGAATAACGTTTCGATTATTAACTGTAGACTGAGATACAAAATTAACTAGCAAAGCTATGGGGTAACGAGCGCCTTTCATTATAAGAATGAGTCAGTTAAACTCACAATGCTCAAAGATTTATCCAGATATACCAGAACCAAGGCATTATGGACTAACGTTAAGGACGTATTTTAAGTTATCTGTGTTCTAGCATATGTCTATTTATTTATTGTTTTATAAAACATATTCTATTATCATTGCTCCAGAACACTTATGGTTGTTAGTTTATTAGAGCTGTATTATTATTTACAAGTTCTAATGTGTTATATAATAGCCTTTTATGTACTCGAATGGCGTTTAAATTAATTATTATTGTTGTTATAACTCTTCGTAAAGAGGGGTCGGATTAGTGTAATATTTTTTTTATGTCTTTGATATTTCTGGTCAAGATCGGTCTCAGTCTTATCTATATATATATATATATAAGGGAGGAAAAGTGATGTATATTTGTGATGCGATGTAAGATATTATTAGCATAGTGTTGTTTTCAGTAGACAGTGCGCTTTATACCTCTAAAAGTTACCGTTCAAATGCGAGTAGTTATTCCCGCTAACCTTTCCACTTAACCATTCACTCGCTCAGAAACCTATCGTTCCCTGCCCTGTCGCTAAAAAATTTCGCTAAACTGGTAAATTCACTAAATCAGCTAGACACCTAGCTTCCCATCTAATTTCTGGTACAGATTATATTTTATTATTAAGTATATTTTCTATAATCGAACCTATCACGTTATACTTTACAAAAGGACGGTCCCACACTTAATAAACCTGAGATCTTGTCGCATTTTAAAATAAAAATTGGATGATATCTCCGTTATTTTATGTTCCTGGAAAGCGGTATCTTATAGCCTGTAAAACGCTTGCAAGAGGTAAAGATAGAGACATGGTCTTATTTACATTCTATTGTTTAAAAAATTACCGCTTCACTGCGATTTCACCAGCACCCTTAGAGAGATATTCGAAGATAAAACTATAAGTATATAAACCTTATAGTTTCTCCTTTCTCTTTGAATACTTTTAGGTTGTATTTTACTAAAGTTTAGCTAGGCTTTCCTGCTACTGGAACGTACTGCTTTCCAACGAAGTGCAGGTAAAATCTTAGACAGCAAAGTGTTTCCATCTTTACCATAGTAACCCACCATAAAGTTCCTTTATTAGCACCGTGATAATGTGCACATCAATGCCAATCGCACATTACAGGAAAGCTGGTGCGCTTCAAAAAAAATCGGGTGCAGCTAAAGAAATCGGACGACATTATTAGCACGATTTTCTGGATAAATGCCTGCAGCTCGTCCCATAATGTGCGATCACCTTAAGATAGTCTCTAGTGTCTGAGTTAGACAAGTATTCGGTATGTCCAATAAGAATGTCCTATTTCAGTATTAATACAATAAAGCAATGAAGTTTAAATTTAACATGTCAGTTTAATGATAGAAACACATGCATAATCCCAGCTCACGCCACGCATCTTGATTGTTGTAATTTCACGACAACAATTGGTCACATTGATCCAAATCAACGTGTTGATGCTGTTTACTACCCACGCGAATTTTGGCCCGCATGCGACGCCACGAAACTGCCAAAGAAATAGTGTGACGTGGCGTCGGAATATATGCAATGTTGTCGAAAATGGGATTTTAAAAATAGTTCTAAAACAATACTTGGTTATGAAGTTATTGATCACGCATTCGTTGTTTTTAAAAAGGCAATCGTGACAATATACTACGACAAAATGCGAAATATTGCCGCAACGTGCTTATACCGTTTAACGACCTCTGTAAAATAAGCTTTTATGGTTTATGCTGTAAATAGGACACTCAGATTGGTAACCTTCACATGAAAGATAAAGCTCGGTGCCGAATAAAAAGGGTATTACATAAGACCGCATCAGAGCTCACAGTATCCCTTAGTAAATATAAATAAACATCTTCAAAATTTTTACCAAAATTATGAGCATATATCCAGCGTAAAAATCTTCATTTAAAATAACTCATACTCTCAGTTATAGATATACATGGCACACTGCTCTGTTTAAAATAATATATATATATTTATACAAATTAACGGTACACAACGATACCTAATCAGCATACCTTGTCACCATAGAATAATTGAATTATATGGATGGATAATATTAGAAGCTTAACAAGCGCTAACGTATTAGAGTCGAAGCGATCGACAGATTGAGAGAGTGGAAGGTCCACACTGCTTCATACGGCACTGCCCCTGCGGGGCTCACAGCTGGTCAACATATATGGGCTTTCAAAGTTAACGAGAGTTAGAGACACTTGTTCACTTAAATCGTCACATATTCGCACTAATCGTGAGTAATATGACGCATAAAATACTTTGACTTAAATCAACGATCGTGGCGTCAATAAACATTAATGCGTTAGTCCTTGGCTCACAACTGACATCAAAATAAAGCGTTTATGTTGTATGAGTCTTACTCACGATTTCGAAAGTGCACAGAAAAACATGAGTTGTCTGGCTTCAGATTTCAGGTGTATATGCATATATATATGATAAAGTCACCAATGCGTTGAACAAGTGCTGAATGCTGGAAGACATTGTGATACTCTCATGCTGTTATGTGCGTTCAACATAAGGGGGTAGGCCTGCTTTTTGCGGCGTGAAAGGTAATTCATATATGTCCTTTAATTTTTGTCATATGGAGTCCACAGTTGAATGACAAGCTGTAAGCCACGCAATAAGCAGTTACACGTTATGAATCCGGCAAACGAAGCCACGACAAACCAATCGAGTGTTTATCATGTACTGATGTTAAAGAAAACACAAACAACCACGCCACGATTATTGATTCAAATCAAGCGTGGCGTCGCATCGGTTCTAGTGGCTTCTTACAAATGTTATGGCCCTGTACAGTGTCGGCCCTCGCTCGGCGATGCTCGTGTGTTTAGCTAAGGGGGGATTATCACGAGACGTTGGTCCGTCGAAACTGAACCGTTCCGACCGTAGTTACAACTATAGGAATTAAAAGGTACTACCTAACGAACGCACCGCAGTGGGAGGAACAAATTAACAGATACGCGTGCGCTCGCCTAGTCTTCTGGGTGCAAGCATACGCCCTCCACCGTGAAGATCGACACCTCTGAAACAAAAGAGAAATTGGGTTAAAACTTTTATAACAAAGTTTACAGTATTAATACCTCGCTTCTGTGAGAGAGGAGCTATGCCCAGCAGAGTTAATTTGATGGTCTGGAGGATTTTTTTACTTCTTCACTGTATCTTCGATTACGTGCCAAAAGTTCGTAGTAGAAGGGAGAAGAAGTGAAGAGCATCGTATACTCACCATCAGGCAGGTGCGAGAGGCGGGATGGAAGAGAGGCGAAGTACTCATGCATGAGCGCGCGTGGCGCGGACAAACGCCGCGACGGGTCCGGCTGCAGCAGCGACGCGGCCAGGCGCTGTGCGTCCCGACCCGCGTCCCGCAGCCTGGGAAAGGCTGCCGCTAAGGGCCGCGCGGGACACGCGCCCCACCGCGCCACGTGCGCCCGCAGTCCCGGTAACCGGGACACGCCAATCCAGCTCTCCTCGGTCGGCGTCCCCACCACCTGTAGAATAATCATACTTATGGTGAAACACGTGTTAAAGCCCAGGAGCACACTATACAATTTGATAATCCGCGAGCAGTTTCGACAAATTTGTTGAGTGAAGTAACATATTGTAGGGTTCTGCGATTGCGATAATAACACGGTTGCTGAGATTTGAAAGGATCTGGGTGGCACCTACACAGTCTCAAGTCTCTAACCATTTCACCACAGTCCATTAACAATATTACATCTCTTCCTCTCTTCGTAAAAATATATATTTTTTAAACAATTATCTCTCACACTCCCTCCGAAAAAACCGCATGTCTCGCATCTTCTTCGACATCTTCAGGAAAAATGAAAAATAGTTAAGTCTTTGCGATTTACCGTTTCTGGCTGGCAGAAGATTTGGCTAATAGTTACGAATTATATGAAATTATATTAAAGGTAATGTTCATTATACATCACGGACTTTCATAAAGAGACAATTGTTTTTATACAATATTCAGTATAACACTAACGTTGCTATGCTAATATGTGTCACACACAACGTTACTAGTAAGACGACGAGTATTGAATCAAATCAAATCTTAGGCCTAGAAACGCATTACTAATACCAGATGCAATATAACTACATAATTAAAATCGAAGCGACGCGAACGATCCAGAGCCTGTAAATGTTTCAAGCTTCTAGTTCACAGTTACACGCAATAAAAGTACACAGCGTTTTGAAGCGCGTTTCCATGTTATTCTACTCTGTATAGATACAGACCGTCGACTGTCGCAGAATAACGGCCACAATTTGACGATCGCGATGCTCTTTGGATTATAAAATATATTTGGATGCTGTGATAGCATAGGGGCACGCACCGCTAGCTTTTTGGAGTTATTTGCGATTTTATGCAATTAAAATATCCCTTGCTTCAACGGTGAAAGAAAACATCGTGAGTAAGGCATGCCTGAGGGTTCTCCTTAGTGGCCGGTGGTGGATTATGGCCCAACCATTCTCATATTGAGAGGAGACCCGTGCTCTGTAGGGAACCGAGGAGCGGTTGATCATGATGATGATGATCTTTGATTGTTCGACACTATTTCAGTATTGGGTCATAATTAGCAATGAGAGTCAAATAAAGTCCCATAAATTAAGCCAATAACAACGAACGTGATTACGTAAAATAGCGAAACTTAATTACAAATTCCGCAATTAATTTGTATCGTTAATACATATGAATGTACAAATAACTATTCTGGTTTCGATTTCAATTCGTTTTACGTTCAATTCGTTTCAAAGTTTTTATACATAGTGATATGTATAAAAAACTTTGCTGTGAAAATATTGACGTTCTAAATGGAAAAAATATTTTTCCATTCAGTGAAAGTATTACCAACCCACAATTCAGACGCGTCACAAAAGAATTCAATTAATAATAGGTAGTCTAATGTCTACTATTTCTCTGAAAACCACTTGATGTTAAATAAGCTTCAAAGTGAATGCTATGTAATTTAATTTGGGTAAAAATGTTTTCAGCGTCGGCACTTAACCTTTGTGTCGAGTCACAAAAGGTCACGGAGCTTTCTGAGTTGTCTATATGTTTTGTTATGTTTTAAAACCATAGCGAGGATTTTGATAGAACATTTCAGATAATCACATGGGCTATAATTTAAAAAATTATCTACGACCTCCGTGGCGCAGAGCGTGCGCTGTCGCATTACAAAGTTGGAAGTCCTGGGTTCGATTCCCGGCTAGAATCTGGTCTGGTAGGAGGCTTTGGCCTTGGTTAGTTACCAACCTACCGACAAAGACGCGTCGCCAAGCGACTTAGTGTTGCGGCACGATGTCGCGTAGAAACCAATTAGGAGTGTGGGTTTACCTTACCCCTAACAAGTTAGCTCGCTACCATCTTAGACTGCATCATCACTTACCATCAGGTGAGATTGCCGTCAAGAGCTAACTTGTAGTGGATAAAAAAAAACAAAATAGAGATCAAGTAAATTAACAGTAAGTGTAGAAAGGCGTGAAAAAAAGACAGGCGTTTGAATACGCTCCATAAACCGTAAAAGTGTGACGAAGATAATGTGTAATGTTCTCTTTCTCTTCTTAACAGTTTCCGTCTTAATTTCCGTGACAGCATATATCAAAATTTTATTCGGAAGCCATTATAGCCAAAATAATAAATCATATATACATTTAAATTGCCTAATTAACAATGCATAGTTTTATAGCACGCTATTATTTGTTATCAAAGTAAATACTTTTCCGATATCAAATAAAACAAAAAGGTTATATGACAAATGAGAAACAAATAAGGCAGTATATGACACGAACAAGCAGAAAACTCAAATGGATTTATGTTTTACTTCAGAAAACAATGAACAGCTCGAATATTATTAAGTGAAACTTGAACACACGTTAACGAGTTCTTCTTCAATATCTATGAAGAACTTGCAGACCGTATTAAGCAGAATTTCCTAAGTCGAATAATTTGGTAAGTAAAAACAGTTACAGAAAAATAACTACCACTATTCATTCCTTGAAGAATACTGCTAAAGATACCCCAGAAGTATTATTGGGGGGATCCCACTCATTAATAAATGAGGTATTTCTTTGCCTTGCGCATATTCAATAGTTTTTTCCCATACCTAATAATGTATGGTAATGCTAAAGATATAAACAACTATTGATCTATAGCTATACTTAAGGCTTTGTCAAAAGGTGTTCAGCGCTTGGTAAACAAAAAGCTGGTAAGATATCTTGAACATTTTAATTTAATTTTCATGTTTCATGATCAATAAGGTAATTTAGATTATTAAATGAAAATGATTTAGAAGAGAAATTTAATTAAGTAACTTACTTTAAATATTTTGTCTAGTTGGTCGTTGGTGTCCCTGACGCCAGGAAAGGTGGGCACTCCGCATAGCATCTCCACGAATATGCACCCCACTCCCCACATGTCCAGTGATGTGGAGTACTCTGTGCTCCCCAGGAGAACATCTGTGTGAGGAAGAATCAAATTAGTAATCTTGATAAATATTCGCGTACAGGCATTGATCGCCTAACTGCATTTTTTAAACTCCACGTGGTCCGTTGACTGCAATCTCTTACAATTAAGTGTAATGCACGGTTTACAAAAATGGGTATGAGAGTGAAAAAAATATTGGTATTATTTCGTCACGAGTTCTTGTCTGAATAAAATAATACATAAATGTGTATTATTGTATATAAATCATAAAGCTGTAAATGTATTGAAGCGGTGATAGCCTAGTGGTTAGGGCGTCAGCCTCTAATCAGAGGCCGGCGGTTCGAATCTGGGCACGCACCTCTAACTTTTCGGAGTAACGTGCGTTTTTGAGCAATTAAAATATCACTTGCTTCAACGGTGAAGGAAAACATCGTGAGAAAACCTGCTCGTCTGAGAGTTCTCCATAATGTTCTCAAAGGCGTGTGAAGTCTGCCAATCCGCACATGGCCAGCGTGGTGGACTAGGGCCAAACCCTTCTCATATTGAGAGGAGACCCGTGCTCTGTAGTGAGCCGGTAATGGATTGATCATGGTGATGAATATAACAAAGTAACATCTTAAAATCGTATTAGACCTAACCAGTTGGATAATGTCAAGTTATGATTGTTTTGCTATAATACTCGACGCCGCGTCTGTATGGTGACGCGTGGTATCTCAGTCTTAACCACTATGATATCATGTTTCTTAATCGATAAATTAGTAGTATTATATCGTTATATATTAATTTTCAAGCTAACATTAATTGTTTATATATTAACTAATCGTTATATATTGTTGCACCACCTGCCTCTTTCTGTATCTTTATATCTTTTTACATCTTTGGTTGCCTGGAAGAGATCGCTATGAAGCGATAAGGCCGCCAAATTGTATACTATTTTTTCTGTTATTTTCTGTCTTTTTTTGTTTTTCTTTCCTTTTTTTGTGGTGTGCAATAAAAGTGTGTTCATTGATTCATCGTTAGTTTAGTACTTTTTCTATAATTGGTGGTTTGATACCTACGCCGGGTAATATATTATTCGTCTTCGTTTTGTTTTCTAATGCAACCTCTCAGTATTGCTCCGTAGATTGGAAACTGCGGTTTGCACCACGTACCTTACGTAGCCACGTACGTGCCGTTGGTTAGACTAAGGTTACATGTTACTAAACTATATGTCATAATAGTTGTCGAAGTCCGCTAACCTGAGTTTACGAGAGGTCCTACGAGAGAAGAGGGCTATCTCCAGGCATCGAACATTAATAGCTTCAGGGTGATGTCATCAGGATCATAATTGTTTATTAAGCTAACGGTTAAATAGTTACAACCCTATACTACTAGATATATACTAGATTATTTTAATTAAGTTTTTTTCAAACATTTCTTAGATTTTAGTACAATAATACTGGTGCATTCAATGCTGTCGTCATGTGCGTGAAATATTAATGTTCTTTTTCCTTCCAACATTGGCTTAACACATTGCTGTGTGTCTAGTAATACAGTCATGAAATACAGAGAAAAATGTTTTTACTTTCGCACTTTTATTGTAAGAGATTTTTGATATATGTGTCGATATATTTTTTAAGATAAAAGTTTCTTTTACGTTCCTTAATAAATATCCCAGGACACATCTAAAAGGTCAACATGCCCGATAGTAAAACTTATATAAGTTATATTATTTAAAAAGAGAAAAGTAAATCCTAAAGTATAAATTAAAATAGTCTGACGTCAAAAGTCTTTCAAGTTTTATAAACATGGAAAGGTACTATATAATTTGATGTACTCAAAGTTTATTTAATGGTGTGCTAGAAAACTTTGTCTTACCCATATTTAATTTTATCGGCTTTGACTGTACACTTCAAAACATTCCGGCAACAAATTAAAAGTTTTCTATAAAAAGGGCACTTATCTAACTTAACAAATTAGGTTGCTAAGGGACCTTTCTTTTGAAGAATTCGTATTTAATAGTTTTGCTTTATTTACGTTACGTAATGATTGAAAGATAAAAAAATATATATCGAATATTAAACAATAAACAGCAAGTATAATTTGCTATATTCCGCCGACAACCGGGAGATTTGTATAATATCACAATACACACAATATCTACCAAACCACACAATATCTACCACTAGAACCTCTACGCACGTTTCGACCCGACACCGGATCATCCTCAGGAGATGTTGACTTCACAAGCGCTTTTCGCGTGAGGTTCTAGTTGAAGATTTTGTGTGGTGTTATATTATACAAATCTCCCGGTTGTCGGCGGAATATAGCAAATTATACTTGCTGTTTATTGTTTATCATGGACTTCTGCAAAGTAACGCCTGCTTCTATTCATTAAATCGAATATTGTAATATGTATATACCGTGACATGGTATATTGTGCAAATTGCGTGAAACATCTGAACAGCAGTTGTTCCGAGTTCGAGCTCTCTCTGAAAATCGATAGTCGCTCTGTGAGATAGTAAAGTTCGGGAGGAAAACACTGTTTTAATTATGTTCTCTGATCTTAGTTACCTACGTACGTAGTTAAAAACGAAAAGACCAATGTTTATAATATTACGTCAATAAACGCAATACGTTACAACAATACACTGTCATATCACGTACCTACATGTACAATCTTTCGTCTCGTTGTAATTTAGTGGAATGATTCATAATAAGAAAAACACTTGATCAAGAGATATTTGCGGGATATCAGATAATACAAAAAAATTGAGAAAATTTTACACATTACCAATTTCTTAAAAAATATCAATTTTTATTATTAGAAACAAACAGTAGCCAGCGACTAGGTCTAGATTTTTTCAAGTAAGATTTTAATAATATCAGTATAAATGTATGAATTAATGAATACACTTTTATTGTACACCACAGATAATCATCATCATGATCAACCCATTACCGGCTCACTACAGAGCACGAGTCTCCTCTCAATATGAGAAGGGTTTGGCCATAGTCCATCACGCTGGCCATGTGCGGATTGGCAGACTTCACACACCTTTGAGAACATTATGGCGAACTCTCATGCGTGCAGGTTTCCTCACGATGTTTTCCTTCACCGTTGAAGCAAGTGATATTTTAATTGTTTTAAAAACGCACATAACTCCGAAAAGTTAGAGGTGCGTGCCCGGATTCGAACCGCCGACCTCTGATTAGGAGGCTGACGCCCTAAGCACTAGGCTATCACCGCTGCCACAGATAATACATAATGCAAATACAATAGAGCGTTTAGATTACAATTTGGCGGCCTAATTGTTAAATAGCGATTTCTTCCAGGCAATCAAGCTCGCAAAAAGTAAGTATGGTACGTTACGAGAAAATAACGCGATTTCCAAAAAACATTTACAATTATTATTATCCTACAGTGATAGCTCTAAATACCATAATAATTATAAAAAAAAATGTCTGATTTGCATATTCAAAGCGCATTGGCACGATACCGCAATGAAGTCGATCAACTTCTTTGGCATTACGCCTAGCACGGGATTACATGGGGATACCTAAGTTTTAATGGGCATATAACAGTATAAGAACCTTTTATTATTACAGTTGATGTTACATTATCTTATTCCATGGCGTATATACTAATTAATGCATTATTTTTACACGTATTTTCATATCATTATAGATAAGATGCGCGCCACGAGATAATTATCTCTACAATTGTCTAGTCTTCTCGTACGCAAGTTGCTCAACATTAATATGTACCAAAACAACTAGGTACTTTATTTACTTGCACTCTCTTTTACTATATATTTTGGTTGTCAATTGGTGATTTTAATTATAAAAGATAGATAGATAGATAGATATACTCTTTATTGCACACTACAAACATGAATTCAAAATAACTAAAACAAAAAATTAAATAAAAAACAAACCTTTTGTGAAAGGAAAGAGTTAAAAGGAGATGGGGATAGTGCAATAGCTAATAGAATATAATAGAAATTACACATACAGAAATAAATTACTAAATAATACTATATAAATAAATAAATAAAAAGCTTAAGATGTTAAGAGTTAAATGCATATTATATTCTGTACATTTTAAGTGGACTTTATACAGATGTTTACTTAAAGGTAAGTATAAACTCCACGGTGTTTCTTATGTGGGTATGTATAAAATATAACGTTTCTATATAAAATATTGAACATAAATGAATTTCTTAAACCAAACAAACAATTGCTAGAAAAATGCTTGCAAGGGCATGGATGGAGGGTTCTCGTTGCGAGCAATTAAGTCCAACTTTATCGTAGCCTGCCGTAGGAATCTGGTGTTGATACTAACCTGGCGGCCTGTACCATAACGTGACGACCTCGTGCGAGTATGTGTGGCTAGGGACAGACTTCGCCCGTGCTAGCCCGAAGTCTGCTAGTTTCAGTTCACCGTGCGAGCTTATTAATAAATTCTGTGGTTTCACGTCCCTGCGTAAAGAAAATCTTACATTAACTACCACCCAATCTAATTTTAAGTCATTATGGCAATTAATTACAACCACGTAACATGTAACTACCATGTTTACAACTACATGTTTGATGACCTCCGTGGCGCAGTGCGTGCGCTGTCGCATTAAAATGTTGGAGGTCCTGGGTTCGATTCCCGGCTCGAGTCTGGTCTGGTGGTAGGCTTCGGCCGTGGCTAGTTACAACCCTACCGACAAAGACGTGTCGCAAAGCGATTTAGCGTTCCGGCACGATGTCGTGTAGAAACCAATTAGGAGTGTGTTTACCATACCCCTAACAGGTTAGCCCGCTACCATCCTAGACTACATCATCACCTACCACCAGGTGAGATAGCCGTCAAAGGCTAATTTGTAGTGTATAAAAAAAAAACTAGATAAATATAAATATAAACATGTGCGTTTTAAAACACCAAAGACAAAGTTACGCGGCTCGATAAGAAATTACGAGTATAAATCGATGAGTATATCTTATATTACCAACACACTCTATTTAAAAGGATGATAGGAAATCATTTCAGCAACTGTTATATACAAAAATTGTTCATTTAAAACACCAAAGACAAAGTGTAAGAAAAATAGATGATTATAAATTCTTTTATTACAACCACACTTAAACTTATTACATATTATGGGATATAATTTCAGAAACTGTTATAAGAAAACACGCATTTTAACACACCAAAGCTTTGTCTTTGTTATTCACTTATCGGTAAGAAATTATAAATCGATGAATATAAATCTTATATTTATTTTCCAATAAATTTAAATGGTGTTTTTTCATTTAAATTCATTGTTGGAATTCATTCCAGAAATTTTTATTAATAAAAATTAGATTATAACCACGATTACAAAGGATCATGACTTGGAGAGATATTATAAATTCATATACATATATCAACACCTCACAAAATTAAATAAACATTTATGAACCAATGTCTACTTGAGATAGAAAATGTTCCAGCACATTCTCGACGATGAAATAGTACATGAGGCGAAACGAGTGATATACTGTGGATGACTCCCGTCGCCACCCTCGCTTCCGGTACGCTCAACGTGGTGTCGAGTTTATTGCCTCAGTCAAAGAAACCAAACGCAATGCGCAGGGTAACTGAATAAAGGGAGAAAACTCGTGAGCTACGAAACATGAAACGATATTTTTTAAAAACAAAGCTACAGGCGGCCGTTTTTTGTTAAACTAGCTCGAGAAGGGCTTTTAAAAACTCCTATGGAATACACGTTTCTAATAGAATATTAGGTCTCATTCCTTTTTTGCTCCAGTTTGCGTTTCCGGTCCCTTTTCCAACATATAAATCTAATTTGGAAGTTTGCTATAACAAACTAAAGCTACAGTTATATCTTTAGTATGTGTAATTGAGGCTTATTACAAATTCCATAAGAAGCATGGATTTTGCCGGCATAACCTAGTATTTGTGTTAATCTATGTCCATTCAAAATTTCATTAAAATTGTTTCCCTAGTTGTAATGTGAAGGAGTAGCAAACATATTCACTTCGACACATTTACATACAACCTTTCGCATTTACAATATTAGTGTGCCAGCTAAGTTTTGCTATTTAGTTTTATATTTAAGCATGAAAAAAAAATGCAACGTATTGTAAAAATCGAAACGATTTGAGACTTCTAGTATTAGGAACATTATATATCATGCGAAGTTGTATTTTATTTTATATTGCAAGCTTTGTCCCGTGGCTTCTATATCGTTAAATTACTCGATTATGTGGTTCTAACTTCAAAACTGCTAAAATTTTATACAAATATTTACCCGGTGAAGAATTTACTTTAAATAATCCATTCTTCGAACACTTAAACCGCTGTGATATACGAGTATATCCATTGGATTTTATACGTTAAATCCTTTGATTCTGTACATTTGCGTATTCCACCATGTTGGATTTGTCATGACGTCATAATATATACTAGCTACTTTTGTTCACAGCGAAGCGAACTAGCTTAGTGTTGATTCATTGATAAATACTTCAAAAATGAATCAACACTAACACCATTACAACTAATTAAATATCTATTTATATAAATTCTCATCAACCCAAGTTAAACTGTCCTTTGAATTAAATATTCGAGTAAAATAGTGAAATACTTTAATCCCCACAATGCGCACAATGCGGGAACGACCAGACATCAAAATGCCAGCGAAAAGTGACTGCTTTAAGTCCAAGGCCGCGTAATTGTTAACCTTGGCCTTTGCTTACGCTGATCCCCCCAAGTTTGGCATTCGTAAACCACATGCCGCACCTAACTCACGAATTAAACGGTTTTAAACTGTTGTAGAGGTCAGAAATTTATTACTGCATTCAGAAAGGCATTCTCTTATTTACGTGACCATAAACAGACACACGACAATTTAAAAAAAAAAAAATCTTTTCTATCTGAGATTTTAGCTCATTTTAGGTTCAGTTAATGTTGAAAGACACTGCTGAAAGATGTTTTTTTTTCCCTTTGTGTCTTTCAGTATTGCCAAAACATAAATAATATATAATTATCCGCCATATAGAATTTGCCATGACGTCATAAATAGTATGTGACACACGAAACGCTAATAGAAAGCTGACGAGATATAAGAGCGACCAATCAAGTGAACTTAGACTGAAACTATTATTAAACCTCTCTCTCTTTGCATCCTTATCCTCATTAGTGAAGGTCGCGATCCTTAGCATGTATCACCTTCTTCCGTAAGATGTTTCTCCAGATGGTTCTGTTTCCGGCATTATGTAGTTATTAAACCACTGAACTAATAAAGTTTCTAAATCTTAATAGTCCTAGTAAATCGGCAAATTGGCACATTTTCTTACGAACCTTTGTAGTGATAGAGGGTTGTGAGGTGATGGTAATATAATTTATATTCGTTGACTCAAAAAAAAAAAATTGCTCTCGAGGATATTATATACGCACCTGTGTAAAACTCTTCTCCGATGACAGTAGGCGAGGCCTCGGAGAAGTTGAAACATGTACAGTCTTACGTTGTGTCGGTTCAGCCCACCGGGGTGCCTCTCCATGTACTGCGATAGATCCGTGTCCTATTGAGCAAAGCCAAATGTTATTAATGTCTGTAAATCTTCCACGTTCCTGATTTGAACCGCTTAGTTGTGGAACGCCCTCCCAGCTTCCGTGTTCCCAGCCAAATATAATCTGGATGCATTCAAGAGTCTTTGAGTCTTTCCCTAGACAAGCACGCTCCACTCTAGACTTCAAATTCAAGTTCAAATAATCTTTATTCAAATAGTCCTTAAAAATACACTTTTGACGCGTCAATAATTTACATAGTAGTGATTTGATAGTGATAACTACGAGTACATTCGTAAACTTAAAACTAAAGCTATAAGGGTTCCAAACGCGCCCCGGTCTCAGGAGAAGCCTACAACAAACTTAGCCTGGTAAATTTTCTTTTTGTTATCACCATCTCACATGCCACTTAAAATTATGTTAAGAGCTAGATAGCTCTCATATACATACATTCATGCCTGATGCTTGAGGCATGATTGTAGCCAAGCGCAAGTCTGTCTTTAATATAAAAAAAACAAGCGATTTATATCACATGCGATCGAATCGAAAATTATTTACCAATTAAGTGAGAAACGAATATTAGCTTACCGTTCGTTGTCGTATTGATGCCTTGATCTATATATAATACGTAGGTTTAACCCTTCGGTACTAGAAGTTTGAGATTAGACTTCCTCTACTTTTGAAATTCAATTTAACTTCATCCAGATTCCTCCAAATGCTTCTAGCGGTTTGTATTTCGGTTTATAATCGTAAGGATTACAGCGCTTTTGCATTGCAAAATGCGTATGCTGACAGAGCATAACGCCTATGCGACCTCTTCCTTCGTTTAAATGATAACAATACTTTCGAATAAATAAAAATAACTATGTTCCGCATTTATCGTTACATAAAATAATTAATAAATAATCATGAAATAGAAACATATCTAACTAATATTAGGCATTTAGCATAAAATACATATATTAAATTCAAATTAATCTTTATTCAAATAGTCCTTAAAAAGGCACTTTTGACGCGTCAATAAATTACATAGTAGTTATTTCATGGTGATAACTATATTCGTAAACTTAAAACTAAAGCTTTGAGGGTTCCAAACGCGCCCCGGTCTAAGAAGAAGCCCACAACAAACTTAGCCAGGGTATTATAGTTTAATATTCCCTCTCTGAAAAGATAAAACAAGAAACCGTATATGGGATACGGGAAACGAAGTTAATCGATTCGATTGATGGGAAACGATTTGTTTATCGATGCTCTGAGATTTGACGCGAGCATTTTTTTAAATGTAATCTAAATTAAGTGACTACTGGATTATTTTGCAAAAAAAAATCGACTCACCACAAATTCGAAAACAAATGTCAAAGTCTCCCTCGTGTGGACAATGTCGTGCAGTGTGACTATGTTCGCGTGCTTCAGCTCTTTGAGCAGCGACGCTTCTCTTATCGCCGTGAAGGGGGCACCTTCCTCCTCCTGAAGTCTGATCTCTTTTAATGCCACCACTTGCTGCGTTAAACTGTTAAAGAATTAACCACATGTAAATATAAGCACTCTAGCAACCGATCTCTTAAATGTCGATCAAATATCAAAAAATATAAATCAACAGTCAACTAAAAGCTATCTTCTACTTTGACCGAGTTACAGATACTAATGTAGTACATAGTAGAATCAACCAATTCTCGGCTCACTACAGAGCACGGAGTTTTGTTTAAAAACGCACATAACTCCGGAAAATTATAGGTGCGTGCCCGGGTTCGAACCCCCGGCCTCTGATTAGGAGGCTGACGTCCTAACGACTAGGCTATCACAGCTTCACTAGGCCAGTGGGAAGCGGTGATAGCCAAACCCTTCTCATGTTGAGAGGAAACCCGTGCTCTGTAGTGAGCCGGTAATGGGTTGATCATGATGATGACATAGTAGGATATATTGTTTAGTTTGTTTGTTTATTTGTTCAGCCCGAAGCCATATAGGCTATTATTTCTTTGAGTACTAAAAATTAGATTTCAACCCGAAATAAAGGTAATATGCAATTTATTTACTTATTTTTACATTAATGTTTGTTCTTCGTATAACCCGATCTGATTCTTACATTTCATTATTGTATGAAATATATTTCGTTTCATAATAACTTATAGACCGTACACTCTCGTAAATTAACTTCATGCGACAGAGTGCTACGTCATGGTAAACACCCACTTGCGAGTTGTGTTCTAAGTTTGCCAACACCAACTTCCTGATGGGAAGTTAATTATTCAACCTCAAGTATTCGCGAACTAATTCGTTTACTCAGTTGTGTGTGGCAAACTTTTGGGGGAATTACTTAGGGTGTTCAAATTTCTTTCATGATTCATACTAATATTATAATTGCAAAAGTGTGTCTCTCTCTGTTTGTTTGTACCTTATCGAAATTTGGTGTCGATAAACTTACGCTCTACAATGGTCACTTGCTACTTTTATTGATGAAAGGCACCTAGGTATTGCTTTGGGAAATTTAAAAAAGAATTTTTAGCACCTAATGCCCGTGACTTTTATCGCGTAGTTTTACGATTTTTATTAATATCGGTAAAATAAGCAACGATTGTAGTTGTAGATCATCCCATGGAAACTGGAGCAGGAATTATCCTATAGCGTGGACGTATGCTATGGATGTAGAATCGACGTGAAACTATTTTATTCACAAATACAGCGTATACCATGTATTTTCCCGACATAAAAAATATGAAAATACAGAAAAATTGGTTCTGTGCTTCCAGCGTGAAGGAGTAACAGACATACACACATACATATTTACACACAAACTTTCGCCTTTATAATATTAGTATGATATATTTTTACTCTGTGTGTGCTGAACAACATCTTGACAAAATTTTGCTTGAATAGAAAACATTTACGATGCAAATCCTGGAGGTATTAGACATAGTCTTTTAACCCGCACAAACGAACCCTCGTTATTAAAAAAAAAAAAAATGCTGAAACATTTACGCAGACAAAGTCGCCTGCAAAAGCTAGTAATATATAATTTACTGGCGACATTTCTCAACATTAGTCTATTTGAATAGGATTAAGAGATGCATTTATTTTCACGCTTTCCAAGTTAAATTCGTACCATAGTTTTTATTTCTTTTAGTTTTGTTTAACCTACACTCGTATACTCTAAAAGCTCCTAACAGCTGGCGGCCGCAGCAATTTGCGGCTCTCAATTAACCTTTGAGCGCGCACCAGTAGACGCTGAGCGCTCACTATCGAAAAGATAAACTGTCTGAGCTAAATACTTTGTGCTCAAATGCTTACTTTGAAACATGAAACAAGATTGTACAATATATATTAGGCAATATTGAAGTGAAATAAAGATTCTAATAATAATAATTTCAATTTCACGTGTGTCTATAGAACGTTTTGAAGAAAAAAAAAAAAGGAACAAAATTATAATCGACAATATACGATAAAGACACTCGCACTCGACAGGCCGCTATGGAGCAGACCGCACACCGCAACGCAAAATGCGTTTCTTCGCTCACTATTGCGTGCAATGCTCTAGCGTAGTGATTCTCAACCACTATGCCGCGGCATTTTTGTGTGCCGCCTAATTTCAAAAGTGTGCCGCCAAATTTTGAAAATATATAATAATTAATAATTAATCCCTTAATAATCGTTTAGTTATTATTGTAGTATATATTAGTGTATTTCGTATATTTAAAATGTTTGTCAAATATATTTATGCAGTGTGTTGTAGTAAGTAAATAATTTTTATCTTTTTCTTTGTGTGCCGTCAAATTTTGAAATCGTTAAATATGTGCCGTTACAAAAAAAAAGTTTGAGAATCACTGCTCTAGCGCATTAACGGATTCTAAGTTAGATTTGAAAAGTACGGTTCAAGATTTTTTTGGTTTTACGGGAATAGGCAATGCACAATCATGCCACCCTTTGCCTTATTGTAAGACTTACTTACTTGCAATCGTGAGACGCTGTCGAATATTGAAACACTATAACTTCAAAATATAATGCACCTTAAAGTATTAGCTTAGAGTCGCCATTTCCGTACAACCTTCATTATTTTACAAACTTGTGCGGTGGAAGTGTGGACAAATGTGAGTTTTAAATCTACGTGGATTTCAATCTTCTACGATGCTGGTGTGTTTCGATAATCGAAAACGACGATTGTGAAAGCCTACAAACAAAAAAAACCTGTGGAATAACAACGTTTGTAGTGGAAAATTATACTGTTCCCGTTTCCAATCACTTTCCCTAAACATATATCTAATTTCGAGAAAGTAAGCCATGGCAAACTATAACCATATTTGTACAATCGACGATATACCTACTTACAGTACCGATCTATCCTTCGTAGTATGCGATAATTAAGCAAATCATCAAATTATACAATTTGGCTTGGGCTATGGCCATATACGCGCGTACCTCGTAAACATGTACAGGTATCACAAAACACACGGAATTTTCATTTTTCACATTTTTCACGGACATTGAGTTTTTTTTAAATCCTATTAAGCTTCAATGAATTGCAGGCTATCAGAGAATAAAAACTAGAATACAATGATGTCACAAACATTGCAACGAATGTATCACAATACGCAACCGAACATTTCACGGGGTTCGATACAAAGCGGGTGATGCATAAAACAGATGACAAAGGCTAAAAGCGACCTGTTCTGCATATCTACCAAAGTCAAAGGATTAACGGAATGTATAATGTGTCAAGGTGTTTTTGACTAAATAAAATCCTCACTGAATTCGAAATTGCGAATATAAATATTATCCTAATTACTGATTGGAAAGGAAGATCTTGTTTAAACGTCAAATTGTTAATTAAAAGCCGAAGACAAATACCACATTTGATTATAACATTAAAGTGAATAAAAACTACGAACCATCAGTGAAAACTGAAATGAAATTCGACACGGAATATCAAAGTTACAAAATATTTTAATTTAATTTTAACGATAAGACACTAGGAAAACTTCTTTTAGTCAAGTCTTTAAACCCACATAAATATATTATACGCGAGAAAAAGCTATTTCTCTTTCAGAGTTTTTAGCTTTAAAACTTTTTACGTAAACAATTACGTAATTTCGTTTCTTAATTATTTCATTTATATTTAATAATAATTATTTAACTGTGAAGTATATTACATATGTGTGATTATTATGTGTGTGTGTGTGTAACTATAATGTGTATATATGTATGTGAGTGTAACTATTATGAACAAAAAGATACAAATCTTGTTGTACATAATAGTTGCTTTTGTCAGGAGAATTGCATATAGCAGGCAATTTGCGCTTTTAATTTGAAGCGACAAAACTAATATAATATAATCATCATGTAGTCATGATTTATATATGCATATGTATATTCATAATCTGTGAAGAGAAATTTCAGATTTGTTTAGCTTACGTTATCCACATAAGACATTGTGCAAACTTTCCAAAGTCACAATATATAGACGACAATTTAGCAATTCGTACGTGCTCGTTAACTTTGCCACATTTCGCGAGAATTTCGAGCTTTGTTAACACAAACACAGTTTGACCTAACTAAAATACTAACTCGTTGGCGTAAGTTAATACATTAAAATAGAGTTTCTCAGATAACTAGAAACGTCGACCTCGTCAATTCAAAGAATGCTTTACGATTGGGTGGTTACGGAGATCCGCAACATTATACACTCCTTTATTATATTACCTAAATGTATTTAAACAATAAGTTACAAGAAAACATGAAACGTATATTATAAGATTTAAAAAAAAATTGTTTAAAATTTCGGGTAATATGTACTACCTAATCAAAATACCATACGTCGGTCAACTTTTCGTATAAATTATATATCATATAAATCTACGAAATGAAACAGTTTATATGACACTAGAAATTACTAGTAACCAGTAATGATACCCTTGAGTTTATTATATTTCTATTAAATTAATTTGCTTGTCATATTATGAGCAATTATGAAGAATGTTACGAATGTTTATACATCAAGACATTTATAATCTAAATTGTCTAATATATTACAATAGTTGATGGACAAACCTATCCCTTCCTAAATGGATTAATTAAAAATATTGAGAACTTTGTCAACAGAATTAGTTTCTCGGATCAAAATCAGTCTTTGCAATCTCTGATTTGAATCTCTCTCTCAAAAAAAAATTCTGTCTATGCAAGAATTCTGTCCGTTGCCTCAACGTTGCGTAAAGGAGGGGCAAATGACACAATTTTACACTTATAAACATTATAGTGTATATTACAACTAATACTTACTTGCTATACCCTTTGTAAACCGTAGCGTAGGAGCCCTCGCCGAGCTGCTCCAGTTTTATGTACGCCTCTGACTTCCCGAATGGAGAGTCGCCCTGGAGACAAAGAGAATGACCATCAATCAGTGTTCGCGGCAGGCGACAGGGATTTAGCGGGAACAATTTACGACAGCACCAACACTTTAAGTGTTATGGAATACAAGTGGAGTGGGTTAATATATGTCTTGCTCGCTTCGACTCGCGCCTTTTAAATTAGCTTCGGGCGGGTTTCCTTTCATCTACGTCGGCAATATCCCGAAAACTCTCGCAAAGTAGTAAGTACCTATCTTGTTTTCTCGCACGCGTGGAATGCCCTTGTGCTATCTGTACTTCGTGATCTTTAGAAGCTTAAGAACATTATGGACCAGGAATATCTTCTAGTCAAGCACATCCTATTTCTAAACACATCTATATCATTCAATGGATGAGAATAATCTCAAAAAAAAAAGAAACACGCACCTTATCATAAGATAAGGTGCGTGTTTCTTTTTTTTTTTTTTTTGAATAATAACAAAACATACATCATAATCGGACTAATTCTGTTAAGATATGCATAAGTATAGATTAAGTTATGTGTTAAAAAAATACATATATACTTAGATTAATCTTACACTTTTATACACATTTTGGATGTTTGGATTACCGATGGATTAACGGACCTGGATGAGATTTGATACAAAGATATATCATCATCATCATCATCATCATCATCATCATGATTAACCCATTGCCGACTCACTACAGAGCACGGGTCTCCTCTCAATATAAGAAGGGTTTGGCCATAGTCCACCACGCTGGCCATACGCGGATTGGCAGACTTCACACGCCATTGAAAACATTATGGAGAACTCTCAGACGTTCAGGTTTGAAGCAAGTGATATTTTAATTTTTTTAGTGGTAAGGGCATCAGCCTCCTAATCAGAGGTCGGCGGTTCGAATCCGGGCACGCACCTCTAATTTTTCGGAGTTATGTGCGTTTTAAAAAAAAAATTAAAATATCAAAGATATATTGTAGTCTGGAATTGATCTACTATACTACTACTTTTATTCCGGTTAAAAATGTACGGTACCCGTAAGCTAGACTTGTTTGATTAAACCTACAGTCTCACACATATAAACAAAAATTTGCATGCGAACGTTGTCGCAGTCATGTATCAATACAAACAAAGACTCAAAACCATAATATCAATAGAACATTTCCAAGATAATTGAAAAGAAACAAATGCAAATGATTGTTATACCCAAATATAAAACCGAACAAAGACTTAAAAAAATACAAAGAATTGGCTCTAAAATCTGACGCGTTTTCATACGATTGACACGAGAGATAAAATAACAAAAACCAACGTGGCATGTGATTGGCAGAATTGGGGGTTTTTGTCTTTGATAGAAACGTACGCCGACAGTGTACAAATTTTATTCAAAACTTTTGAGTAAGTACTAGGTATAAGTAAAAATGATACAACTATACAAAGTTATAGAAGTAACTGCGTTCCACTCTCGAATTTCTAAGGAAATCCCCTGATGTAATGTATAAGGTTAATATTTTTATATTTCGCACCTTACTTCGTTTTTTCAGTCAGTAAGCTTCGGACTTTATTGTCTCTAGCGTGAACATAGAACTTAAATACTACCAACCCTTCACCTTTAACCCTCTTAGGATATTAAAGTCGTAAAATCGTTACTCAGCTGATACCAATACAACGTAGATGGCTACCTTTTAAATTTCAAGTTTGTAAGCCATAGTTATTAGTCAGTGAGTAAGCGAGTGTTATTTGAAGCTGTGAATACCCTAGTAGTTAGGACGGCCGCTTCCTAATCAGAAGTCGGGGGTTCAATTCCGAGCACACCTCTAACTTTTCGGAGTTATATGCGTATTTAAGCAATTATAATATCAATTGCTTGGTGAAGGAAAGTATCAAGAAACCTGCATGCTTGAGAGTTTTCCATAATACTATCAAAGGCGTGTGAAGTCTGCCAATTCGCACATGGCCAGCGTGCCGGACTATGGCCAAACCCTTCTCGCATGAGAGGAGACCCGTGCTCTGTAGTGAGCTGACACTGGGTTGATCACGACGATGATGAAGCGAATGTTATCTGGCTTTTAAATAACTTTGCAACTAACAAACATTTTATTTTTATTTTGTAACATTGGCATCTATACAAATTCAATACCAGCTTTAAACGCTTCAAGGAATCACTATCCAACCAAACACGTAGCTTATAAAGTGTAAAATCTTTATAATTACAAATATAGAAAGGTAGCAGAGAATGGATCGTAAAACCATTTTCTACGAGAATTTTCAATATTTCCTTTGTCTCTTTATACCTTCAACAATATAAATCAAAAAATTCACGAATCCGCTTCTTACTTACTTAATTTTTACTACTGTGAAAACAAAGAGGCCAATATAAAAGCAGTACCTACGTACGTAACTAGCAACCGGAGCGCAACATCGCAGCACTTCTATAAGTTTACCGTCGCGTAAAGAGTCGTATCTCGCAGTGGTTCTTTATGCCGATTAGCGAATGTTTCGGAGTGCTTTCAGCTCCGGGACGTCGGGCTTTTGTTACCGTAAATAGATTTTGAAGATGCCATGTTTATTGAATTCCTAAAGCTTTTTGGTAATTCGATAATGGTTTCGGAAATTCATAGCTGTTTCAAATACTTAATCAGCTAATAGACGTCCACTAATGGACATGGACTTAAAAAGCTGTTATAGCCTAGTGGTTTGGACCGCCGCCTCCTAATCAGAGGTCGGGGGTTCGATCGCGGGCACGCACCTCTAATAACAATCTGATTCTAAATATCACTTCAACGGTAACGGATAACATCGTGAGGAAACCTGTATGCCGTAGAGTTCTCCCTAATGTTCTCAAAGCCCTGTGAAGTCTGCCAATCCGCACATGGCCAGCGTGGTGGACTATGGCCAAACCCTTCTCATATTGAGAGCAGACTTGTGGTCTGTAGTGAGCCGGCAATGGGTTGATCATGATGAATGGACATAGGACGTTCCGAGAGCCTTCCTCACACACCCGCTACCAGCGATCTTTTTCTGATCGTCGGTCCAGTGGGCAGGAGGTCATCCCACGCTGAGCTTACCCGTACGCGGTCTGCAATCCAGAACACGTCTGCCCCAACGATAGATATGGCCCGCCAACTGCCTCTTCAGCTGATTCAAAATAATGGCAACCAAATGGTAACTTAATAAATTTTACATTGAACTAATCATCAACAAAAGTCAGCTTCGTTAATTATTTGCAATATTAATAATTTTGTACTATTTTATAAGTTTCAATTAATTTTCTATTTTTATTTAATTCTAACACAATCTGTACCTAGGTAAAATCAGATGCTAAGATATACGAGTATACCTTCTTGGAGAAGTTACAAGATAAATCTTTTTTTTTTATACACTAGCACTAGCCCTTGACCGCTATCTCATCTGGTAGTAAGTGAGGATGCAGTCTAGGATGGTAGAGGGCTAACCTGTTAGGGGTATGGCAAACCCACACTCCTAATTGGTTTCTACGCGACATCGTGCCGGAACGCTAAATCGCTTAGCGGCACGTCTTTCTCGTTAGGGTGGTAACTAGCCAAGGCCGAAGCCTCCCACCAGACCAGACTCAAGCCAGGAATCGAACCCAGGAACCCTCTAACATTATAATACGACAGCGCACGCACTGCGCCACGGAGGTCGTTAAAAAAATAATTGGATTTTCCCTTACATGTATGTATATGAAAATAGATATGTTTCTAGTTAAACCTAACTGATTAAGTAGATAAGTAACGTAAGTAAGCTTCCGAGCGAAACGCCGCAACATTTTTATTATCGCGTAAAGTGTGGTATCTCACAGCGGTCCTTTATACCGATTATCAAATGTCACGGAGTGCTCTTAGCTACGAGCTTTGGGCTTTTGTAACCGTAAATAGACTTTCAAGATATAAATATTGGTTGGGGTTACGTTCTAAGTTAATAACAATATAAAGACTTTTGAACTTCATTGGTTTATACATTTGTTACAGACTCAACCGAGGGTGCGATCTTGATAAAATTTGCCTTCTGGAGATCAAGTTATATATACATTATGTAAGAAAATGGCCGATGCCATATAATATACCTAGCTAAGCAAAATTTTGTATAAAGATTGGTTGAATCCTGAACTTAGGATATTTTTATCCCGGGATAAACTAACCATTTTCCGCATTCAAAATAAACCGAAGAAATCGCGAACAACTGACACTGTTTTATATGTATAAAATATAGTTATGTTCATTATGTATGTAGTATTAGGTTGAATCCATAAATATTCATTACGCCATGTTATTCCATTTGTTCATCTCGTAATCAAAGTGTACTTAGCAGCAACTACCTTCTACGAAACGCGGTAGGAGATTGTTGTTGCTAAGCATTTTATGGTTTTATCAGTCGAAGGTCCCAGGTTGCGTCTTGCGATTTTGAAATTTGTAATTTCTGAATATTCTCGGGTCTGGTCTGGTGGGTCGCTTTCGCCGTGGCTACCACCAACCAACCAACGACGAACAATTACTGAACACTTTACAGTATTCATCATGATCAACCTATTACCGGCTCACTACAGAGCACGGGTCTCCTCTCAATATGAGAAGGGTTTGGCCAAAGTCCACCACGCTGACCATGTGCAGATTGACACACTTCACACGCCTTTGAGAACGTTATGGAGAACTCTCAGGCGTGCAGGTTTCTTCACGATGTTTTCCTTCACCGTTGAGGCAAGTGATATTTTAATTGTTTAAAAACGCAAATAACTCCGAAAAGTCAGAGGTGCGTGCCCGGATTCGAACCGCCGACCTCTGATTAGGAGGCTGACGCCCTAACCACTAGGCTATCACAGCTTACAGTATTATCGGGTAGGAATTCCAGTGTTGGCATTATATTATTAGGGTAGTAGTGATCGAGAAGTACTCTCAGGCGTCGAGTACGAGACTTATAAAGCGCGCTTAACCTTACCTCTGACTCAAGATTTAGTTAAAGTGGCGAGACAAATTTATTTGGCCTACACAAATCTTTCTCGTTTTAACACCTACTTTGACTGAGCAAAATCAGAGTACCCACGTTCTTTAAGCGTAAGCCACTACGGGTTTGATATTTTTGTAATAGTTTTAGTAACAAAAAGGAAATTTAGTTGTTGTGGGCTTCTTCTTAGACCGGGGCGCGGATTTGCGGTAATCTTCAATAATAAACTAATAATGTACGCGAATTAAGTCGCGCGCATGATCTAGTTTATAATAATAATATTTAACCAATTTCAATTTAAAGGTATCGCTTGTATCGCTGCCAATTTTCAAAATATGTAGTTCCTTTTAGCGGTCACACATACATATTATTTTGGTTTGAATATCTTTTTCGTCAAGACGTCTTATTTTTACGCCATAATAGTTTATTGTTCATTATAAGCTCATTACTTATTTATAAATTTTATAATTTTAAATGACTATATCCATCTACATTCGTAAACTTTAATCTAGAGGGGTATCAAACGCACCCCGCTATGTGTTGGTAAGTTTCAATGGTAGACAATTGGGTTGAAATAACCACTGCTTACAAAATCAAATAACCGTCGGCCTAGAAATTAAACGGTCCGTGTATAATAATATTAACTTAGTACCCGAGCGCTCCTGATAGCTAGTAGGCACGATAGAGACTACATATTTATTAAGAAAACGCGAGAGTGCTCTCTGTGCAAACATCGCGAGAGTCAGAGTCCGTGCTCAGTAGCTAACCGTATCACATAAGTCAAATATTTAGACAGGCGCCGACGGGCGAAGAAAGCGAAACGGCGTAGGCTGGGAACGTCCCGATGGTTTTAGATAACGTTAAAATGCACGCACAAACAGTGATCTTCTCAGCTAGGTATTCCTTTTAATCGACTTCCAAAAACACTTACAATAATAGTGTTTAAAATTTGCACCAAAACAAAATATGAGTAACTGGTAACTGGTGGTTGGTAAAAGCTGTGATAGCCACTAGGTTAGGACCACCTTCTAATCAGAGGTCGGGGGTTCGATGCCGGGCACGCACTTCGTAACTTTTCGGAGTTATATGCGTTTTTAAGCAATTAAAATATTACTTGCTTCAACGGTGAAGGAAAACATCGTGAGGAAACCTGCATGCCTGTTCTCGAAGGAGTGTGTAGTCTGCCAATCCGCACGTGGCCAGCGTGGTTTACTATGACCAAACCCTTCTCATAATTTAAAGGAGACCCGTGCTCTGTAGTGAGTCGGGAATGGGTTGATCATATAAAACTAATTGACGAAATGAAGCATGGTCTGACTTGAGACAGTTAACACGAGACAACGTTATGTGTCCTACTTAGGTCTGTCTCGTTTTAGCACTTGGTTTGACTGGAAAAAGTCAAAGATACTCTTTCTGAAAATTTAATTAAATCATGAACATTAAAAAACGTACAAATTCTTAAAATAAAAGCCTGAGAAATTTAAAAACTATATTAATTGCGACGCCCGCAAAAACATAACTTGATGTTACCGACATGAAATTTTAAAATTCAGAGACCAGTGCAAACAAATACGATGAAAATCAAAATTCCCCGGAAATCATCAAAGCAAAAGAAAAGATAACTTTATTTATACAAACTCGTTAAAAATTATTTGTTGGAAAAAACTCATTATATAAAAATTTTACGAGTTTTTCAACGTAAAATTATATTTCCGCCTCTCGATAAATATTGCATGAAGTGCCTTCACAGAATTCTATTAAATGTTCAAATAATATTGTATGTTTTATTTCGTTTAACATTAAAACAATACGTATGTGAATGGGCAAAAGAGTAGACCAAAGAAGAGATGGATAGATTTTGTAAAAGAGGATAAGTACGAAAAGTGTGGGTAGTGAAGTGATGGCTGATAGAAAGAGAGTTGAAGAAGATGACATGATGTGCCGACCCCTCAAAGCATGGGCTAAGGGCAAGAAAGAAGTTTATAATAAATAATTGTTATCAGTAATTTAAAATTGAAATGGAGTTATGACGAAATAAATAATTAAAAAAAGTTACCTACTGGGGTTACAAATTTAAAAAGTTACATTTATTTTAGTTTCAAATAGTTAATTTTCAAAATTATCGTTAAATAGTCTACAGCCCACAGTATCCTACTGCTGAGTATAGAACTCACATATGACCGTAATATGAATAATGATAGATAACAAGGTACAAACAAAAACTTTCCTTAATCCTGACTGGGCCTGAGATTTTTTGTCGTATAACCTAATTAATACCTTACAATCGGTAATCGAATCCAGAGCCTCGGGGTCGGTATTCAAACATGCTATCTTTCTTGGCTTCAAAAAGTAGTTTGCAATAGTCAAAAATGAGTAGCGGTTAAAATGAAATCAATGTGGTAGATAGTGAAATGTCCCGTCCGAATAACTGAATTCTTCCCACGAGAACAAAATATGGCGGAGAATTTTTCACTCGAAAAAAACTTGTAAAATGCATGACATAGCACAGGTATTCCCGATATTAGCACACAATGCTTAATGGTTACATTCGTATTGTTTCACTTTTCGACCTCCAGTCAGGGTTGCCAACTAGAATTAAAATATTGTTGAATGCTATCTATCACAAGTGTAAATTTTTGCTCTAGTAGTCTTGCAATCGTAACATTATTTCAAATTATCAAAATAAATATAACGTCAAACTAAAGTAGGTCTAAGCATTCTTGTGATTTTATTTGACGTCCAGTTAGGAGCATTGGCCGTAGTTCCGTGGATAAATGATGTGTTATTTATTTTGTTACATACAGTTTTTTTCTGATGGTTGTTTTAGCCCTATTTATAAGAAGTCTAAAGCAACCGAAATTTAAATTAGGTATTCTGTGCTATTTCAAAAATTTTGTTATTACAGATACAAACTGCAAATTAAAAAAATAGGCAATTTAATTGTAAAATTTATGATGAAACACTGTATGAAAGAAACTGTATTTATAAAATAGTTTCGAAAATGTTTCAAAAGAACAATGCCAGTATGTGTGTATGTACCAGTAGAGAAAAAAAAGAAAAACCCCGGCTAAGTTTGTTGTGGGCTTCCTCTTAGACTAAGGTGCGTTTGGAACCCTCATAGCTTTAGTTTTAAGTTTACGATATAGTTATCACCATGAAATAACTACTATGTCAATTATTGACGCGTCAAAAGTGCCTTTTTAAGGACTATTTTAATAAGATTATTTTGAATTTGAATTTATGTAATTAATAATCGCATAGATTTGTTAAAAGCTTTTTGGCTTTATTAAGCTTAAGAACCAGAATAACTAATGTAGTTTAATTTGCCACGCGATATAAGAAATAAACTATCGTATTTTTTACAATGCGACGTGGATGGCAACCCTAGTTATATCCTACAATCAGAGATTTCATTGTCTACATAACGTATAAGCGATTTTAATAAGACATTTCGCACCTTATAAGGCTTTTGCACGCTATAGCAACGTCACGGGGGTTTCTTCAAATGCAAATTTCTTTGAGAACACTTTACTGACAGTCAATTCAGCATTTTCGATATTAAACCGAAAGGCTAAAGAAGATAAACGTGGTATTGTTACGTTTATCGCGACTTTGTACTTGCGTTTTGGGATTTATAACATTTTTAACGTATGCCTTAAAATAATAACAACAATTAATTCATTTACACCGAGAATATGCATCTATTAATAAATACAATACAACACACACCAAAATACAAAAGATTCCGATATGTTTTTTTTCTTTTGAAACAAACCTTTTGGTATCTTCAAGCAAGTCGGGTAAGTAACGTAGGCCAATCAGAAATCAGAAAATTCTTTCAGAGCTACGGAATCTTACAGAAGCATGTGCAAACAATAGGTCTTTTCAGGTAAATTGGTGTAAATTACATATTTAAGATCTCAAAAGGCTAAAAAATCGTCTGCTATCCATCAAAGTCGGTGTTGCTTTCTTTTTGTATTCAGGCTCAGTGCAAGCTATCAAGTGAACAGTGCCCGCCATTATTCTTCGTGAATGCTTGGGCCCTTTAAGAATGTCCGACGGCACCGACCTGCCTTCCTAAGTAATGCGCGGACATTTCAACGCAGATTTATAATATTAATGGACGCTAACATTTGCCATGAAAAAAAAGAGGAAATTGCCACCACTGTCATCAGTTGCATTGACAATGGGCTTGCTCGATAATCGAAAGACTTTATTTTCTGGTTTACGTACTAGTGATATTAAATGGAGAGAGATGTCAAGACACCCAAATAGCTCAGTTAATGTTGTACCAAATTACTTGGAGATGGTTCATCGAAATAAGAGGTCATATCTTTTTTTTTTAAACTTTATTGCACTTAAAAAAATTACATAAGACGAACTTGATGCTTAAAGCATTCTCCACCAGTCAACTTTGGATCATGGACAAATAATCATGGTAGGCGCACATAAAAAAATATTAAATATAAGTAATACATACAATAATATAATAATAAATAAATACCAACAAATAAACCTCAATGTTTCAAGTTTAATGGATATTTAAGATTCAGGTTCACGTGAATTAAAGTATGAATAAAAGTAACTAAAAGTTAAACTTTCTAAACACGTGTTTAGAATTGTATTCGAGTACAGATGTTTTGTTGTTCATATTTGTATATAATTTTATGTGTGAGTAAAGTAGCTATTAAAATTATTTAAATGACAATCTATGCAATGTACATTTCATATCTCAATGCTTTAGGATTTTATATCAGTAAAATTGTTCAGTTGCACAGAAATATAATTTAAAGTCGTAATAAAACTACTTGTGTATTACAAGAAGCCCTTGTAACATGTTATTATAAATAATAATTGATATTAATTGATTAACTCACCCCAAAGGCACTAAACCGTTTCGTTCGTCTGCTGGAGTGGTCGTGCGGGCCTAGAAACGCCTCGGACTTGGGCCTGGGCGGCCGCTTGGGCCTCATGATGACCCTCGCGTCTTCCCTCGCGCCCTCGTCTAGTAGTTTTGAGTCTGAGGATACCGACAGCTGTCTCCGTACGCGGTACTCGCCGTTACCACCGCCCCCGCTCCATTCTGCAACAATACACAAACATTTACGTAAATATTCAATCAAGATAAATTTATGGAATTAAACTGAGCTATGTATAGAGTTTATATACTAGGTCATTTGATAAAGGGGTATTATTGACCCACTACAGGGCTCGAGTCTCAGGCCGTAGTCCACACAACATCATAATATAAAGATATACGAGTAATAATATACCATTGGATATATTATGAGGGACTGGACGCATATTTGCTCAGGTTGAACGCCTTGCTTTGTTTCGGGTTGGTTCGCTTTGCTCAGTTTATTGCGGCGCGCCGTGAGCACTTTTATTTAATGAAATTTTCAAGTCACGGCCATCCGCTACCCTATTTCTTAATAACTCCGAGAGCAATCCCCTAAGACGCAGAACACTTGGAAATATTAGTTTTTTTTTTTCAGAAAAATCGTATCGCTTATCTATATATATAAAAGCGAAATACCACTGACTGACTGACTGACTGATGATCACGATATCTCAGGAACTATAAAACATACGAACTTGAAATTTGAAAGGTAGATTCCTTTTATGAAGTAGAGGTCAGCTAAGAAACGGTTTTGAGAAAATCCACCCCTAAGGGGTTGAAATGGGGGTTGGAAATTTGTATGAAAGTCCTATATTTTTGAAGTTAGAGACATGAAAATTGGCGACTAAGTTTTTAATTAAAAATAATAAGGATCAGTATAATCAATGTTACCAAAATCTACCCCAAGGGGGGTGAAATGGGGGTTGGAAGTTTTCATGAGGATTCTATGTTTTCGAAGTTAGGGACATGAAAATGGGCATTTAGGTAATTTGTTTCAAATAATAAAAACCTGTATACGCAATATTACAAAAATCCACCCCTAAGGGGTAGAAATGGGGGTTGGAAGTTTGTATGAAAGTCCTACATTTTTGAAATTAGAGACATGAAATTTGGCAACTAAGTTGTTAATTATAAATAATAAAGATCTGTATGATCAACAATGCGAAAATCTACTCCGAGGGGGGTGAAATGGGGGTAGGAAGTTTTCATGAGGATTCTAAGTTTTCGAAGTTAGGGACATGAAAATTGGCATTTAGGTAATTTGTTTTAAATAATAAAAACCTGTATACACAATATTACAAAAATCCACCCCTAAGGGGTAGAAATGGGGGTTGGAAGTTTGTATGATAGTTCTATATTTTTGAAGTTAGTTACAATAAATTGGCAAATAAGTTTTTAATTATAAATGATAATGATATGTATAATCAATGTTATGAAAATCTACACCAAGGGGGGTGAGATGGGGGTTGGAAGTTTTCATGAGAATTCTCTGTTTTCGAAGTACGGGACATGAAAATTGGCATTTAGGTAATTTGTTTAAAAAAATAAAAACCTGTATAGGCAATATAACAAAAATCCACCCCTAAGGGGTAGAACAGGGGTTGGAAGTTTGTGTAAAAGTCCTATATTTTTGAAGTTAGAGACATGAAAGTTGGTAACTAAGTTGTTAATTATAAATAATAAAGATCTCTTTCAATCAATGTTACGAAAATCTACCCCAAAGAGGGCAAAATGAGGGTTGGAAGTTTTTATGAGGATTCTTAAGTTTTCGAAGTTAGGGACATGAAAATTGACATTTAGGTTATTTATTTTAAATAATAAAAACATTTAAAAAATCCACCCCAAAAGGAGTGAGAGAGGTGAGATGTAGGAAAAGGAAGGGTAGTAGGAAAGTTTTGCGTTTTTGGAATTAGAGAAATTAAAATTGGCAATTAGAGCATTACTTTTCAGTAATAATACATGTAGGTATAAGCTCTTTTGCAAAATCACACCTTGAAAGTAGAAACATAAATAATGAAAAGGAATTTGGAAGTTAGACCGTAGAGCCGTAGACATCGCTAAGAAAATAATTTGTAAACGTCCGAATAGTAATATTATAAATGCGAAAGTGTGTTTGTATATTGGTATGTCCTTCAATCACGTCGCAACAGAGCAATGGATCGACGTAATTTTTGAAAGTATAGTTGAGGATCTGGAGAGTGACATAGGAGAGTTCCTGTAGGAATTTTTACAACTTATTCTGACTGAATTTTTAAAACTTATTCCACGCGGACGAAGTCGCGGGCGCCAGCTAGTATTTCTATATAAAGTTAATGTAAATGTGCCAGAAGTCAAGCGTAATGATTTTCACACAACGTTAACCAAATGGACTTAATGCGTGATTTGGAGCAGTGAAATTTATTCATTATTTTTTTTATGAATGAATATGACTTAACTAATGCGTCGACCTGAAGATTAAACTTTTCTGCTTCAGGATCTTAAGGTCCCGAGCTCGCTACCTTTTTGGGTTAATATAATTTAGTATTGCGACTATATTTATGTACTTTAAGAGTTGGTCAATGGTTGTTATATTACTGAGGCTGGGTTGTATAGAGCGTACTTTTGTTCAGCCAAAGTTAGTATTAGAGCGAGACTTATCTCGGACACATAATGTAAATATGGACGTTGTCTCGTTCTTAGGCCAGAGGCAAGGCTTAGCTCGCATTATAGATTTAGGAATGAGAATCCTCTGTACTTCCGTCCATTGACCCATCTGTCAGCTGGTTTTTGTTTTATTTTACAAATTTTACATTTATGAGATCAAAAATTAAAGGAATCACACAAGAATCGGGATTTTACGTTTCATTGATAGTTATTGCTTGATCTTAGTATTGCTAATGGCGGTACAGTCATCATCATCATGATCAACTCATTGCCGGCTCACTACAGAGCACGGGTTTCCTCTCAATATGAGAAGGGTTTGGCCATAGTCCACCACGCTGGCCATGCGAAGATTGGCCTTTATGTGATTGTGTGATTCACACACCTTTTAGAACACATTATGGAGAACGCTTGGGCATGCAGGTTTCCTCACGATGTTTTCGTTTACCGTTGAAGCATGCGATATTTTGTTCGCTTAAAAACGCACATAACCCCGTTAGAGGTGGTTGCCAGGGATTGAACAACTGACCTCGGATTAGCAGGCGAAAGTCTTAAGCACTAGGCAATGACAGCTTCAAAAGACAGTAATCAACTAGAATCACGATGAAAATCGATGCAAAACAAATGACCGGAAACGAACACTTAGCGTATAGTCGACAACATAATCGATTGACGACAACGAAGCAAGACGTTTATGAGAGAAGCTATTTTTCCCGCCGTCAATATTTCCGCACTGGAGGGCCCTCTGGTGGCGTCACAAAGGCGCTACGGGCTCGCTGTAAACACGATGCGAATAAATCATCGAGCGAAATCGGTTATATCATACAAATCGATTATGGGGGCGATCGATCACGGCGGATGAAAGCGGGATAAAGGAGGCGCGAAATTCTTTGATTTATGGTATCTACTTACCTACCTTGAGATACATTTTTTTTTGTCGTTTGTTTATCTCAAAGTGTTGGACGAGTTGAGGGATCGGAAACAAATTTCGATGCGGCAAGTATAAATCACTTGTAAACGCTCCAATAGGCATGTAGGTTAATAGAATACTTTATAATCAAATAAAGGAATTCACACTAATATTATAAATGCGGATAGTTTGTATGTATGTGTGTATGAGTGTATCTGTGAATGTGTGTTGCTCTTTTACGCTGTAACTTTTGAACCATTTTGGATGATATTTATGTAGATAGACGGATTAGCAAGTAACCTACTTTTTATCCCGAGAAAAACCATTGTTACCGCGCGGTTATAATGTAAAACTGAACTTCAGCTACAGCAAATTTGCCATAGGAAATGAATCAGAAACGTTAACGGGAACAGGAATGATGCATGAAATAATCTTCAATTATCATCATCATCATATCAACCGATATGCCATGACACTTCAGCTTCGTAACTCGCTGAGCTATGTCGGTAAATCAGGTATTTCTACGGATCTCTTCTTTTCTGATTTGATCACGTAGAGATACTCAGAGCATAGCTCTCTCCATCGCACGCTGAGTGACTATGCCTTCTTATGAGGCCCATAGTAAGCGACCACGTTTCTGAACCGTAAGTCATCACTGTAGAAAGACGCTGTGGAATCTTCAGGCGCTGTGGAATCTACACTTGTAAGGATTGGTATTCTACAGGAATTTTCAAAAAATCTACCCGGGTTAAATAAATTATAGGATCTATGTCTAACATACAGATAGTGTTGAACCTTATTGACTCAAATACCTATTTTATTCCCATCCATTCATCTGCAATCGACATCAGTTATTGATTGAGTATAAATGGAGTATTTTTAATCTGCGCTCTTTTCTTCGTTGCTAAGTAGGAGTTGAGTAGCGTAGATTCAAATTAAAGGGTTGAAATATTTTTAATAAGTTTCGCCTTTGTTTATGGCAACGGCCGTGGGAGGAATAGACTTGAAAAATTAATGTACTTAGGGATCAGTTCGCATACCGACGCGGGTAGATTCTTTAATCGAGAGTTTACTATAAAGATATGAATTTCATCAAATAGTAAAGTGGGATACGATTTTAGTTTACTTCACAAACAATACAAAAAAAAATCGTTCCAAATACATTTGTATTTATATATGTGTCCCGCGAATTACGTTCAAGCACCAAAATCTTTATAATCTTACCTAAATTCTGTTCGTATATGAATACAGGTGTAAGCACGCACGCTGGGAAGTGCGTTTACGCATCCCCTCAGGAAGCGACGCAGGCAGAACTGCGCCGCTTCCGGCGGGGTATGTGGGACTCCCCGGCGACCAGAATACCCACTAAAACCCAGCGATGCTCCTTCGCGTCGCCCAGCCAGCGGCGCTCGGTGAGGCGGACTCTCCACCGAGGGCCTAACAAACGAGGCCCTCAACTCCATCCGAGGCGTGCCAGGAACATTGAGCGCACCTCACGACCCGGGGATTAGGCTCAACGGGTGATGATGCCTTTCACCCATCAACCGGAGCTCCTCGTCAGGGGGCAGGACTGCCATCATGTTGTTCATTATTTGACGCTAACCGTAATGCATATTATTAATATTTATTGAGTAACGATATTTTTTTATAATTGTATATTTATTATTTTTTACTTAAATTTACATGGGCTACGGCAGATATAAAAATTTCATATTGAAATAAAAAAATATATATTCACCTCAATTACCCTTACACAGTTTCGTGAAAGTAACATTTTTGCAAGATTTCCATTATTTCTCATCATGTGAATGAAGTCAATTCGTAATATTATCCAACCATCTAAGAAAGCTTACATTGAATTTTCAGTTAACAAAACATTCAACAAATACGAAGACTGAAATGAATATTCTACGATGTAAATGGGTCACAAGCGTATTTATTTTGCACCTGATAACTCGGAGTACACGAAGCTATAATTAATTATCATATTCATGTAAGCGTGCTAGCGACATTTAGATTCTTTTTTAGGAACATTTTTGGCCATATATTCCAATAAACGGCTTTCCATGCAGATTAACTGCAAGCATTTGTTAACAACACATGTGTCCTACACTTTAAAAATAATCGTTCGTATTGGAGCGGAGTTAGGGGGTTTCATTCAAAAATAAAGAAATTAGAGGACCCCACTCAGTTGGTTAGTTAAAAAGAATTTTTATTTAAAGTATATCTCAAAAATAAAGATGTATGGAATTTTTATAACCTGCAAATTAAAATTGTGTACGATTTACTCTATTTTATAATCGTTTTTTTTTGTCCAAATACAGATAATGTACCTAATTGGTAATTGGTTGTAAGCTGTGACCAAAAAGAAATGAAATGTTTTTCGTTTGTTATTTAAGGAGATAGAAAAAAATTTATGTCAGCAAAACATAAACGGACAATACAATAAGAAAAGACAGTTAAATAGTGCTAGGTTGCGAAGGCGGCTTCAACACTAAGAGTACGCCTTTCCGCTACGGAATCCTCGATTGCAGGTTTAAGGGGGCCACGAAGATAGGCCCTCGGTGGAGGATCCGCCTCGGTGGACGCCGCTGGCTGGGTTGCGGACGAGTGCGCGAGCGTTCCCCACCCAGCTACCAGGCAACGCGAAGTAGCATCGCTGGGTTTTAGTGGGTATTCTGGCCACCGCTCTAGCCGCCGGCAAGTCCTACAACCGTTGTCTGCGTCGCTTCCGAAAGGCGATGCGTAAACGCATTTCCCAGCGTTAAAAAAAAGCAGCATGAGCATTTTATTGCCACCGAAACCTGTATTCATATACAAACAGAATTTAGGTAAGATAAAGATTTTGGTGCTTGAACGTAATTCGCGGGATACATCATACAAATGTATTTGGTACGTTTTTTTTTGTATTGTTTGTGAAGTTAACAGAAATCCCATCCCACTTTACTATTTGATGAAATTTATATTTTTTTTTAGCAATATCTCGATCAATAGGTAGGTATGCGAACTGATGTCAAGCGTTAAAAAAAGGGTTTTTGTTAAAAATGTTTACGGGTGCTTAAGCACAGCATAAAGTCCTTTTTAAATTTGTTCAGGATGACAGAAATCTGATGAAGATTTCCAGAGGTAAAGTACGGAAGTTATAATTATTTATGTAAAAAAAACCTTACAAATCAATCACTAGCAATTAAAAGTATACAGTTTACACCGTTATCGCTATACAATACACAGAATCTTATTTAAAGCCGTATAGTATTGTTCTTATATAAAATGACTAAGCCGGCGGTTACCATTACAAAATAAAGCTTTCATCTACATGAACCACATATTTTTGTTTGTTGAAGAGCTACTAAAGTGCCCCTCTTGAGGTTGCACACCTCAACTTAAATAACTTTTTACCCTTAGACCGTTTGATCTGAAGTACCTACCCACAGTTCTTTTATGTCAGTACAATTCAGTGGAAGCAGCCATTCCGGAGCAGTGGCAAATTGTTACGGTGCGAATGAAACTTCAGATGATTCAAATAATAATATTTTAACTTTGCATTCAATATGAATGAAATAATTAATGAATGAATTCACTTCAATGGTACCTAAATCAACCAAATGTAGAAAATATTGATAATACAATAACGATCTCTTAAAAAAACACCGGCGGCGTTAAAAACACAGTATAACAATATAAATATAAAATCATACATACAATACATAATTCTTTTTATTCATTTGTTGTCAGGAAATATAAGCATACTCCCATGTAAACATCATAAGTTTCTTAGTTATCTTAATACACCGTGAATAAACAGATATGGAATTTATAATATAAATATTTCGTTACTCAAATTAAATTCCAATTCCCACCCGCCCATAACTCACTAACTTAATGTTGGAATTTAAAAATATTATTTAAAAAAACCGTTCAACTAGCAACAGAGATCCCATCTATCATATTAGCGCGTGACGTATTGTCGGAATTAAAAATTATGTTGTTACTATTAAAGCAGGGAATTCCCCGCCTCCCCTATCGGACGTTAGCCGCGCCCCGGCTGTACCCCGTGACCTAGTTACTATTATGAAACTCCTGAAAATTGCGTGACGCTATCGGACAAAGTGTGCGGTCGGTCATGCGTTGGGACCTAGTGTATTGGCAGGCAGGGTACGTTTGTCTCATTAGTAAAGCGTGTACAACGGGTTGATATTAACAATACTTTATTTTTAACATTTTATGACTGACTAGAGGTTCCCTGAGATTCCTGGCCGCTACTCTGTACAGAAGAAACCCTGAGACACCGCTGTTTCCTTTTTTTACTTTTACACAAGAAACACAGATCCACCGTCATTTTCTTTCTTTCTTTTTAAACAAGAAACCCTGAACTACCGCCGTTTTTTTCTGTACTTTTACACAAGAAACACATTTTCTTTCCATACTTTTGTGGGGTGTAAAATAAAAGTTTTCTCAATAAATATGTAAATAATTACAAACTCAGGAGGTACAGAGCGGGAATGTTAGTAAAATAAAATACGCTGTAATAAAAAAGCTGTAGGGAATTTGACACGTTTCAATGAGCTGGAGTTCTTATTCAAATACATCAATCATGAAAAATTTATGAATAATTTGAGTAAAATGTGCGTGTGACACTTTTTGTGTCTGTGTGTGTGTCGCAGTGACTGTCATTTTTGGCGTCGTGTCATAATTCATTCGGGACATAAAAATGTTTATTGCAGCCGCGTCAATTTCGTACCGAATCGTTCCCGGGGCGTCCTTAATTAAAATGGACACTCGGACAGATGCCATTTGTCATATCACGTTTCCGAGAGGCTCGAAGGCGGAATACGATCACAATGATTAATTTAAACGAAATCCGGGCTCAACCCTGATTCCGATAGGATATTTATTTTAAGCGACCCTTTAATAATCCCCTAGATTATTACGTGAATTGAAATTTTCATTTTGTTATCGTGCTGCATTATTTAACAGTATAAAAGCGTCTGGTATACTATAAACTATGTCAAAGGAAGCGAGAGTAGCCCAGTAAAAAGATTGGCACCTCTGGGAGGACCCAGTTCTATTCCCGGCAGGCACCTTTATATTTTCGAAGTTCACTCAACAACAACAAATTCTCAAAGGCATCTACTTCTAAAGGGGCCAAAACCATTCTCAAAACGTTCAGAAATATTATAGGAGATAAGATAAACTAAATTACTAATTGCGCAATGCTAACAAGGACTAAGTACATTTATCTAAACTATTTATAATACTAAATAACGTACGCCCCCTAGAATTCCAACAACCAAAATGCATTCCTCAACAAACCGCACGGCGTCGATTTTGGCAACAAATAAGGGATTGTCTTTTTATTGTTCAATGAAAAAATTAATAATTTTAATATAAACGAATTAAAGTGATAATAGACACAGATGTGAGGCTTTTATTCAAATATCTAGATCATGACCTATATAAAAAAGTAATGAGTAATCACCCACCATAGATGCTAGTTTCTACTATAAGCTTTCTCCGAATGTTGCAGTAGTGTAACTTGCAAGCTTTTAGGTTACGGTTCACAAATTCCCAGGTCGACGTGATTTTGTATCATGTAATACTCAATGAAGCCGTGATAGCCTAGTGGTTAGGACATAGGCCTCCTAATCAGAGGTCGGCGGTTCGAACCCCGGAACGCACCTCTAACTTTTCGAAGTTATGTGCGTTTTTAATAAATTAAAATATCACTGACTTCAACGGTGAAGGAAAACATCGTGAGGAAACCTGCATGTCTGAGAGTTCTCCATAATATTCTCAAAGGCGTGTGAAGTCTGCCAATCCGCACATGGCCAGCGTGGTGGACTATGGCCAAACCCTTCTCATATTGAGAGGAGACCCGCGCTTTGTAGTGAGCCGGCAATGGGTTGATCATGATGATACTTAATAAGAAGAAATTGGCGAGGTCGTATCTTGAGACGTATGGTTAACGATACGGTAATTATTTTCCGTTTAATATGTGTAAAGCAATATATTTACTCATATTAATATATTGTGCGTTATTATGTGGTAGAGTGTAAATTTCGAAGTAGAAACATAATCGTAACGGGAGAAAACGCTTTGTTAAACCGCCAAAGGGGAGGTAAGTTTGAGATCGGTATCGGGTTGGTATAATCACTTCTCGTGTTAATTAAAAGGTACTAACTATCATGTTAATTTGTTATTGATGTCACACCTCTTGGTTTATATAATATGGTTTAATGGTTACAATAATAATTAATTAAGTATGTAACCAACTTAATTTTTTTTATACACCACAAGTTAGCCCTTGACGGCATCTCACCTGATTATAAGTGATGATGCGGTCTAAGAGGGTAGCGGGCTAGCCTGGTATGGTAAGCCCATACCAATAATTGGTTTCTACAAAACCAGACCAGAGTCGAGCCGGGAATCAAACCCAGGACTTCCAACTTTAAAATGCAAAAGGGGAATCGCTGCGCCACGGAGGTCGTCATTCTTAGTTAAAAAGTAATTTTAGTAAATTTAAAATTAGAGCAATTCATATCCAACCTTTTTTTATGTTAATGTAATCCTTTATATTATAATAGGATTTTGCTATTTAAAGACTTATTTCAATCGGTAATTTATTGTAAAACAATATGCATTTAACATTTCCCTTAAACGATTGGTCTATTTTATTTAACCGAGTAAACAAAACTTATTACTGAATTGTTTCAATAATTACTATACGTTGGAGGAGGACCGTGTGTGGTGGCGCGCTCTCGGAAAGACCTATGTCCAGCAGTGGACGTCTATAGGCTGATTAAGTATTATACGATGATATCGCAAGAAACATCTTCAAAAAAGCTGATCGCTGAACACAGCCGCTGCATAGGGAGCCATGGTACCTCATAAATATGCGCTTGGTATCAGTTATTTTAAACTATGATATAACCTAATATATTTATTGAAATGGCAAGGACAATTTTGTTCTAAATTAAATACTTGCGATGAGCAACGTATTTATTTGAATAACAATTAATATCTTGTTGATGAAAACGCCTTATCAACTCAAAGCATTGTTTTATAAAAAATTTGATTACTATAAAAAAGGCGAGTCAACCTTAAATTAAAGTACCATTTAGTCAAACACGATTTTTGCGAACACGAATTTAACCGTTTACCACCTTACGCAACGCATTCAACCGAATGTATATTTAATGTAATTTTATTGTATTTCCATTTTGTATTATCTATGGTGAACGATAAAAGTATATTCATTCATTCATTCAATCTCTCAAAAGGATTACTTGTTCTGTTTTTTTATTGACACTCTTTCTCATTTGGTGTAAGCTTAAAGTTATATAGCCTATAGCCTTTCTTCGATAAATTGACTATATAATACATAAAAAAATATAAATCGAACATGTTTTTACCGAAATTATCGCGTTCAACCAAACAGACTCGGTATCTTTAGATTATCAGCTTCTTTGCTCGGCAGTGAATGTATCGGTCAGTTCAGGTAAAAAAGTCAAAATGACTCAACTCAGTCATTCTAAAAATTTGCCCGAAGAGACGAAGAGACAGAAATCTTAAAAACTACAGTTAAAATAACTAACGGATCAGAGGCAGTTATTTCAAGATAACAAACAGCCACTTCCATTCTATTTTATTTGTATATATTATCGTGAGAGTATTTTTTTTAAATATGGGATATATTCTAGTCATTCCATATGGACTTCATAAAACAAAATTAAAAACATTTATTTTTATTAAGCCCTACTCACATTGTCATAATAAATACTGTTAAAAACAAGACTTAAACAATGAAACAGCATAGGGCTGCCACATATTAGGCTGCGTCCAAAACACAAATACGCTGCTAACATTGAAATGTTACTTGTTTATTCAGTCATAGTGTTTAGAGAGAATTCCCTTTGTGGCCTCGGGATTCTTGTTTACGATGGTCCAGCGAAATTTAGTGAAACAATAGGAGAACAAAATGTTTTGTAAATAATTTAATGGCGAACAAAATAGGAATGAGCACAAAGAATGTGTGCGTACAAAGAAAGAGGAATAATATTTCTTGTTTATTCTGTGTTGTGAAAGAACACATTTTTAGGTTGTAAGATTCTTGTTTACGATGGTTCATTGGAATTTGCTACAATAATGGGAGAACGAAATATTTTTAAAATTAATTACAAACAATATAAAGAATACTTGAGTTAACTTACCCGGAAAACCCTTTGCAATTTACACAAGTTATATCACACAAGCTTCCTCTTTTACAGAAAATATAGATACACAAGTCAACAAAGCAGACGAAAGTTTAGAATGTAACATTTAATAAAATTTTAGCGAGGGCGGGCGCTGGGACGCGGTTGGTCGGAGTATATTGTATCGAATAGCGAATGGAAAAAAGGATTAATCAGAAATTGTACGCGGACGGTGTCTCGGAAAACCGCTAGTATTATTATATTTATAAGCAACTTATTCCCCCAGGCCGGCCTCTCACACGATCTGATGCGATTTCTATGTGAAAAAAATCTATATACGCATGGAAAATACCCTTTAACAATCTCCCTATCTACTGAAAAAACTATGCCAGTAAAGCTAAGAGCTATTAGCGCGCACTAAGAATGCGGTCGATCCGATTAAAAAACCCAACGAAGTGGATTTAAAATTCAACGGCAGTGCAACGGATGTTCCATAAATATTTATATAGACGGTTTATTTACACGTGTCAACCCTGGGGCGTTGGATTAAACCTGTCAGATTGTGTACCGACTTTATGTTTGGATTTCCGACGCCTTTTATCTAACAAGAAGAAGCTGGAGGAATTCAGAGTACTTCCTATTGTTTACATAATAGTGAGTTAAATTGAAACACTAATTGATAGCATATATATAGCATATATTTCATAGCTTTCCTAGCATTTAATAATATTGGATAAGTGACTCCTTATTCGTCTACTAACAAGCAATAAGATCGACTAGGAATTATGACGACCTCCGTGGGGCAGCGCGTGCGCTGTTGCATTTAAAAGTCGGAGGTCCTGGGTTCGATTCCCGGCTCGAGTCTGGTCTGGTGGGAGGCTTCCGCCGTGGCTGGTTACCCTACCGACAAAGACGTGTCGCCAAGCGATTTAGCGTTCTGGCACGATGTCGTGTAGAAACCGATTAGGAGTATGAGTTTACCATACCCCTAACAAGTTATCCCGCTACCATCTTAGACCGGATCATCACTTACCATCAGGTGAGATGCAGTCAAGGGCTAACTTGTGGTGAATAAAAAAAAAATGAAGGTCTTGGTTGCGATTTTCGGGTGGGGCTAGAAAATTAGTTTTTCTGTCGCTTAAACGTAACTAAGCGTAGTTCAATGGATCTTGTCTGTATTAAGCGTTATATAATAACCAGGAGCGGCGTAGTTTTAGCTCTTAAGCTAAAAGAATCTGTGCACAGCTGTAAAATGTTAACTGGCTGTTGCTGATAACGTTTTCTATTCGTGTAATAAAGGAAAGGGACGCCTCTAACCAAAATATACACTGGGGTTCATTGTGTCACAATTGCAATTGTGTCATAATGGCCGATCAATGAAATTGAAATCATAGAACTCACAAAAAAAAATTAAACACATACTGGTTATGCGCTACGATAGAAGCTTGCTTTGTTGTGTGAACCTATTTTTTTACTGTACAATTGTTTAACTAAAGTTTTTTATTTAATTATTTTTTCGTTGGTAAATAATGACAATTATCGACTATTAAGACACAATTGTGATAGCAGTCTTGGCCCTCTGGTGAAAACAAAATTATCAAAGCATATCTTAAAGGAAATAACAGCTTTAATTTATTACAATTCATCCAAACAAAACAACAAAATCATTAGATACGTCAAGTCTTGCTTTGGACCTCCGTATAAGTAGAAAGAAATTAGTATTCAAGATGACGATTGGCTAAAATCATAAGATACGTCAAGTCTTGCTTTGGACCTCCGTATAAGTAGAAAGATATTGGTATTTAAAGTAAGATGGCGATTGGCTAAAATCATTAGATACGTCAAGTCTTGCTTTGGACCTCCGTATAAGTAGAAAGATATTAGTATTTAGAGTATGATGACGATTGGCTGAAAACATTAGATACGTCAAGTCTTGCTTTGGACCTCCGTATAAGTAGAAAGATATTAGTATTTAGAGTATGATGACGATTGGCTGAAAACATTAGATACGTCAAGTCTTGCTTTATACCTCCGTATACGTAGAAAGAAATTAGTATTTAGAGTACGATGACGATTGGCTAAAATCATTAGATACGTCAAGTCTTACTTTGGACCTCCGTATAAGTAGAAAGATATTAGTATTAAAGTATGATGACGATTGGCTAAAATCATTAGATACGTCAAGTCTTGCTTTATACCTCCGTATACGTAGAAAGAAATTAGTATTTAGAGTACGATGACGATTGGCTAAAATCATTAGATACGTCAAGTCTTACTTTGGACCTCCGTATAAGTAGAAAGATATTAGTATTAAAGTATGATGACGATTGGCTAAAATCATTAGATACGTCAAGTCTTGCTTTGGACCTCCGTATAAGTAGAAAGATATTTGTATTTAGAGTATGATGACGATTGGCTGAAAACATTAGATACGTCAAGTCTTGCTTTGGACCTCCGTATAAGTAGAAAGATATTAGTATTTAGAGTATGATGACGATTGGCTGAAAACATTAGATACGTCAAGTCTTGCTTTATACCTCCGTATACGTAGAAAGAAATTAGTATTTAGAGTACGATGACGATTGGCTAAAATCATTAGATACGTCAAGTCTTACTTTGGACCTCCGTATAAGTGGAAAGATATTAGTATTTAGAGTATGATGACGATTGGCTAAAATCATTAGATACGTCAAGTCTTGCTGTATACCTCCGTATACGTAGAAAGAAATTAGTATTTAGAGTACGATGATGATTGGCTAAAATCATTAGATACGTCAAGTCTTGCTTTGGATCTCCGTATAAGTAGAAAGATTTTAGTATTTAGAGTATGGTGACGATTGGCTAGAGTTTTAGAGTAGGTTTAGAGTATAACACAGGCAAGAAAATTCAATCATCTGTTCTTGCATTTAATCCATTGTTGACTCATTCTCTACGGGCTTGCATTACAATTGAAGTGAGTAGACAACGAGAAGCGTTCACAATGGACGTAAAGCTGCGAGACTGATTAAACAATTAAGCGCAGTTAAATGCACGCGTTAAGCTGTCTTGAGATGTTAAAGTTATTACGTGTATTATAATAGAACTTCACGGCTTTGCGGGTAAGACTACCCCTCCACTTCGTCTGCATTGAGTTAGTGTGTTTGTTTGTCTTTCAATCACGAAGCAATAGATTAGAACCTAACCAGAATTACGTGAAATAATTACAGGATAAACATTAAAGTATCACCTTTCTAAAAAAAAAAAAAAATGAGTGAAATCGGGTATTGATTCGTTGGTGGGAGAAGTTGTGGGAGGCGCCTGAGACGTGATGGCAGGCAGGCACTACTGGACAGTACCAGGACATTGCAACATTACTTTATTTTTCTAAAATAAAAGACTTTTTCTAAAATAAAAGTAGCCTAAGTTACTCCTTATTACATCAGCTACCTGCCAATAAAAGTCCCGTAAAAATCGGTCCAGCCATTTCAGAGATTAGCCGGAACAAACAGACAGACAGACAAAAATTGTAAAAATTGTTATTTTGGTTCATACACCAACTACATGCATATGAATATGCATGTAGTAAAAAACGGTTATTTAAATATTACAAACAGACACTCCAATTTTATTTATTTGTATACATAACATAAACCGCTTGTATTATCTATTTGCACATAAATGCAATCCATCTCCATCGCCAGTCTACTTAATAGCTTCTTATAACGACGCTAATGTATGCGCTGAGCGCTAATCTCATCACTCATCCAGAGGATTGAAATTTGTGTTTCCAAGGTTAAAACTGGAAGGCAAGACTTGGCAGTTGCCAAGAGAAAATCTGGTCACCAAAGACGTAAAAAGTTGGAAGACATGAGATGTTGGTCTGAACTTAGGCACCGAAAACTTAAAATACCAGCGAATAGTAAAAAAGTATTTCGCAAACTGTACCGTAGTAAAACTTCAATTCGAGGAGGGCACATTATGATGATGATGATGTTAATAAATGATTGTGATGATGATATAATTCGTGCTCTAGAGTACGTGCTTGACGTACTCTTTCGAGGCACGCGATTGGTTAGCGTAAATTTCCCATCTCCGAGCTGGTTCTACAATTCTTACAATTCATGCCCCGACCCGGGATTAGAACCGTGGATCACGTGATTGAACATGCTTATCACTAGACCAACGAGGCAAAATGTAAGTGAACATTATTTAATAATGGAATCAAATTCGGTAAACAACACGTAGAAATAATGGGAACGAAAGAGTACAAAACAAACAAATCTGGGGCAGAATACTTGATGGGGTCAAGGCCGAGATATGCGGTGTCTGAGCTTGTTATATCGATGAGCCAAACTGACTACGAAATTTATGATCCGAGAGACTAGAGTTGAGTTTGCCACAGAAATATGCATCAATGAAATTTGGTTTTAACACGTACTTCGTAATAGGATGGGAATAAGTCGAGAGAGAATACGTTAGATAAGAATTTTAACACGTTCTGGAATGCGCATCTACTCCAGCATTTATTGTTTTCGTTATACCCACCAATACGACAATTTAGTAAGTAAGTAGCAGTGGTAAGAAATAAGTTATTGGCTGTGAACAATCTGGCATTACGGTACCATATTTAAGCTAATAATGGAATTAAAGCAAATATGTAAAAATCCAGTTAGTCAGTCTTTTCTGAATAGATAGTCTTTTCTTTTTGACAACCTCCGTAGCAGAGCGCGTGCGCTGTCGCATTGTAAAGTTGGAGATCCTGGTTTCGATTCCCGGCTCGAGTCTGGTTTGGCGGGTGGCTTAGGCCGTGGCTAGTTACCACCCTACCGACAAAGGCGTGCCAAGCGATCCGGCACGATGTCGCGTATAAACTGATTAAGAATATGGGTTAACTATACCTATACCTAACAGATTACCAGGTGAGATTGCCGTCAAGGGCTAACTTATAGCGTATACAAAAGACGATATTAAGATTAGGAGATTGCGGCTATAGCTCAGCGGACAAGTGTTCTCACAAGCTTCGTAATCAGTCAAATTATAATTCCTATCGCTGTTCATCTACGTCAATCGCCTAACTGAATGAAATTTATCGACACTATATGGGCTACTTGTTCGCATACAAAACCCTGAAGACCCGATCCGACGGGTCTTGCAATTTTGGATATCGTAACAAAGGGCATGCAGTGACTCTTTGTGTTCTGCGATTCAATTCTAACGCCAGGTACTGTTGTCTCTTGCAAACAGTAGATGATCGATATCAAAGTCAAACAATTCCTGTGTGAACTTCAGTTTTGAAGTACAACATATCCTTACAATATCTATGTATTCTGCATGTATCGTGTCCTTTAAATAAGCGCTTTTGAGATTCTGATTAAATTGATATAATACTGCGGGATCACTACAACAGTCTACCGTTTGTAGTAACGCGTAATATACAAACCTCGTTAATTTACTTTATCAATTAAGCCTTTGTTGATCGCTCATCTGCAACCTGATCCCTCGCTCACAAGTATTCAAGCAACCCTTTTATCTGGCGGCAAGATTAACAAGTAACAAACGTATAAAATTCAACTTTTGGGACCGTTAGAGTGGTCGAACGGTTTAAATTTATATTAAGAGCTTGAAGTAAGTTATAAGTTTGCATAAAAAAACATGGTCGCTCACTATGGACCTCATAAGAAGGCTCAGAGTCACTCAACGGGCGATGAAGAGAGCTATTCTGGGAGTATCTCTACGTGATCAAATCCGAAATGAGGAGATCCGTAGAAGAACCAGAGTTACCGACATAGCTCAGAGAATTGCGAAGTTGAAGTGGCAATGGGCGGGGCACATAGCTCGGAGAACCGATGGACGTTGGGGCCCCAAGGTGCTGGAATGGCGACCCCGCACCGGTAAACGTAGCGTTGGTCGACCCCCAACTAGGTGGACAGACGACATCAGAAGAGTCGCAAGGAGCCGCTGGAAGCAAGCGGCCCAAGACCGTGAGCATTGGAACTCCCTACAAAAGACCTATGTCCAGCAGTGGACGTCAATCGGTTGATAATGATGATGATGATCATAAAAAAACCATGTTGATCAAAACTATCATCCCACTACCGATCACTACCTATAGGTTGTGGTCTCTTCTGAGTTTAAGTCAAACTGGCCAAGTGAGATTTGCTAGACTTCACAATCTTTTAGAATGTCTCTATGGGATCTCTCCGGTGTACAGGTTTCCCCACAATATTTCCTTTCACATAAAGCAAATAATGTTAGTTATGTTAAGAACTCTGCACAGCCATAGTTTCAACAGCTAGGCAATCACCATTTGTCACATTGATAATAATGCAGCCCAATTCGCGAGAAGTCACGCACGTTTATGAGTGAGGCTGAATCACATCTTAGTAATTTACGCGACAGCGCTATACGCCACGCGTCTGGCAATTGCTGCCGCGTGGCGTTTTTTTCAAGTATCGGAACACAACAACGCAAAACTTAAAAGATCTTCTATTATATAAATAAATAAAAAAAAAAAAGACGTTTGTTAGTAAAAGCGAATCATTTGATAAGGGATGAAGCGATGTGAATATATTTGTTTTTTAATGCTAGCTATCAGAGAAATGTATTAAGGCTAACGAAGTTTGGAATAAGTGTCCGAGAACTTGGGAACACAAAGTCCGGCTAGTAAGAAAGTCAAAGAGGCCGAGAAATCAGTATTACTAATTTTTATAAAGTTACGGGTATATTAGTTTGATGCACAGAATTCCCAGAGAACGCTCGACCGTTTTTACTCGTTTCAACGCCGGTCGCTGTTCTTTTTTATTTTTATTTTCTCGCCGCAGACGTAGTACGTCGTAAACTCTTACAAGCACCGCTTGATGGCGCTGGTCTTAGTATTACTTCTTTGTGGGATCCTGGACACCTTTCTCGACTCCAACATATGTTGTATTTTAGTACTAGATTAACTGCTCGTTTGTTTAGCTTTTTTTTTAAATCCCACGTGAAACAGAACTGTCCTGGGTTAAAATTTATTAAAGTCCGAAAGTCGCCGTCCTCCCCATAAACGTAAAGTTTCTGGAGGACGGTTAGCTTTATAATTAAAATGTGATTAAAATATTTTGAACAGTACATAAAAAAGCCGAAGTTAGAATTAGCTTATTAATATACCTGACAGTCAACAGCAACAGCATAAAACCTATTAATATTGATAGTATGGACATATGGATAACGCAAGGAAAACGGCAGCGCACAGCTCACAGTCACAAAAAAAAATACCCGTAACGTGGATGAATCTAAAATGTACGTTGAAAGGATATAAAAAAGTGACAACTGCAATAAAAAGTGCCATAACTCCAGACTATTCACCGCGGAAGCCGCGGCGGTGGCCCAAAACCATCTAATTAGCGAAACGTTAACGACGCCATGATGTTGCTATTAAACTGCGCAAAAAGTACCACGATGGCTCTGTTTAATTAGAACACGATTAAATTTAATTTCTAAATTAACGATCGCTCACATATCATTTATAAATTGCAACCAATAAAACTAAAAAACAATAGCTTTTTATAAGCATAATCCTCGTTAATGACCCAGAATTAGTTAGATCCATTAGCTATGAAGGCATTAACGAGGTTGGGACCTGACTGACGGCATAATGTGTATCCGACACTTGGGGTGCTATAATGTTATTTTTTTAAAAAGTCTAGCGACCGATACGACCCGGGCATCTAACATGAAAAAATAACTAAAATCGAAAACAGGGCCTTGGCGAGTCTTGACCGTTACCGTTTTTAGATATTTACTTGCTCTTTCCTGAGACTTCGTCCCTGCTTATTTTAGTTCAAGTGCGTAGTGGTTACGCCGATCATAGTACAAACAAGCAAGAGTATGTCATATTATAGTTTTGTGTAGCAACAGCCAAGCAAATAAAAATTTTGAATATCGAATAACATCCTACTCATTGAAGTCCGCTTGGAAAAACTTGAGTAAATTATTTTGCCTACGCAGCAGGATATAAAAGCTGATAAACGCAACAAAATCCGCCATAATTGAAAAGTACTTACCGCGGATACCGGGTAGCGGTCCAAAGCCCTCTAATTAGCGAAGCTGGAACCACTGCATAACGATGCCATTAAGGCATAACGAACTGCTTGATGTTCTTTTTAAAAAGAAAGTATTAAATGCAACATCGCGAAGTGTATTTATGAAGTGTGCCAATGAATTGACATATGGAAATAATTTAAAATATTATAATTAATAATATATTTAAATAAAAGTTTTTAAAAGAAGATTGCACCAATGGTTGTTAGATAAATGCTTTTATTGTTTAAGTGAATTTTTGAATACAAAATGACATACTTATTGTTAATATTATTATCGCTATTTAGTCTATTTCTTAACATTTTTTAAATGATTAACATGTAATTACCATATTATTTTTGCACGCCTATCCAGCAGATTGTAAGAAACTCTAATTAAATGTAACACCAAACAACTACACAATCTATGCAAGTAAATGATTTGATTTGATTTATCATTCCATAGAAATATTAATCATTTCAATTTTCATTTCAAGAAAACACTATGTACAATAACCCCTTAAACAACGTAGCATCAGTGAACAAAGTGTTCACTCATTTTATTCCAGAATTGGGAAACATTGTCTTTAAAGCAATCGTTAAAGTTGAAAATTCTACGGAACTTACGTAGAATAACTGCACTTTAAAATGCGAAAGATATTTCCCCAAGTAAATAGTCAGAGCAGGTGATGCCGGCGAAGTGCTTAATGACGCTACCGGTAGGAATGCCTGAGGGATTCCGTGCAACCTTTGAGAGATACTCAATAGCAGTGAATTGCACCAGGAGTCGTTTCACGCTGCGGAATATTAAACACTGAAGTTTGTTCGGTTTTCATTATGCATCTGGCCAGATTTACCGTCATAGCGTCACCGGAGATGTAGTTAGGTCTGATGCTTTGATATTGGGAGAAATTCGTCGGTACCTGTAGGTGTTTGGTAGGGACAGAGTAAATCTAGATAAAACGCATTGGGTGGGTGGTTTTGTAGCCATTCATGCTTAAAGCAGTTGATTGACGGATGTTTAAATGTTTTAATTTTAAGTAAGTGTAGCTGTAATCTCAATTGTCAATTTATGTTTTATCTATACATATAAATAAAATTCTAGTGCCTGTTTGTAATATTGAAGTAACCGTTTTTTACTACATGTATATTTATGAATATACAGTACATACACCAAAATTACATTTTTCACAATTTTTGTCTGTCTGTCTGTCTGTTTGTTCCAGCTTATCTCTTAAATGGCTAGACCGATTTTGATGGGACTTTTATGGACAGGTAGCTGATGTTATAAGGAGTAACTTAGGCTACTTTTATTTTAGAAAAAATTATTTGTTTTAGAAAAATAAAGTGATGCTGCAATGTCCAAGTACTGTCCGGTACAGCGCCACCACTTCTCCAACCAACGAATTCATGTCACAGGCTGCCTATTAACTTTTTTGTTATATTTCACGCGGACGAAGTCGTGGGTACTGCTTGTTGAGAATAAATTTCTTTAAACCTACCTCGTGTGACTCAGACCTCGGTTTAAGGAAATATTAATGCGATTTGACTAGTATCACTATCCAGATCTCGTGACGTAACATATTGTTCCACATACTGGATTTGCTATAAAGATGGGCGTGTGATGTTGCGTGCCAAAATTTGCATCAAGTATACATAAAATGGCGAAACTCTATCGACAATATAATTTGTACGTTTGTGAAAGGTGTAGCGAGCGTAAACGTTGCTTGCTTAACCTTCAAGATGCTACCATTTAGTGTAGTGATGATGATTGACGTCTTTATGAGCTCGAGGATGATAACCGAAAGCATGGTGATTAGATATGAAATATAAAGATGCATTCAAATTTCTGCTTAACTCAAACAGAAATTTGAATGCATAATCCACTCGCTGGAAAAGCCTGTCAATCGAACAAAAGCCATGTTCAGCAATGTAACATCTGTTTTGAACACACGCAGTAAATATTAGGATTAGGTAAATATTATTATCATGATCATTTTAAAACTAGGCCACTTTCCGGTATTCGCCACAGAAGTGATCCAGTCGCTATTGCTGAAAATAGATACAATCAGTTTGTCAAACAAAATATGAACTATCCTATGCCATCCTTTTCTTTTTTTTTAAATCTTAACGATTTTACATTATGCATCCTTACATGATTTTTTCTGTAGTAGTCCTGACGACTGCCCACATTTTTTTTTATCCACTACAAGTTAGCCCTTGACGGCAATCTCACCTGATGGTAAGTGATGATGCAGTCAAAGATGGTAGCGGGCTAACCTGTTAGGGGTATGGTAAACCCATTCTACTAATTGGTTTCTACGCGACATGGTGCCGGAACGCTAAATCGCTTAGCGACACGTCTTTGTCGGTAGGGTGGTAACTAGCCACGGACGAAGCCTCCCACCAGACCAGACTCAAGCCGGGAATCGAACCCAGGACCTCCAACTTTATGGAGCCACGAAAGTCGTCAAAATGAATGAAAACGATGTGTAACATTTTAATATATAATAAATACATTACTGTAAATGTACACATCACCAGCGGCTAAACTGTTAAAAGTAAACCCACGCTCCTAACTATTTTTTTTTAATATATAAATAGCGAGCAAACGAGCAGGCGGGTCACCGGATGGTAAGTGATTACCGCCGCCCATGAACATTTGCAGCACCAGAGGAACCGCCAATGCGTTGCTGGCTTTTGAGTCATTTGTTTATCCGCCCTTTGAAGATCCCCATATTATAAACATTAGGGAACACAGAAGATGGAAGCTGGTTCCACAATTTGCAGGCACGTGGCAGAAATGACCTGGAATAGCGGGTGGTGGAAGAGGACCAGGCCACCAGAACTACCCACGTTATCACTTTGTCCCTACTGAAAATCGTTCAGCGCGCCTTAAATGTTCTCACTTCAAAAAGTGTTTGATATGAAATTTGTCTTAAAGACCCTTAAAGGTTTGATGGTGTCATTCACGTGTTGCGGCATATATCCACTGGAGATGTTTGCGGTTTCAGCGACGATCAAACTTCAATGTTTGTGCTGAATTTATATAATTGTGCAAGTTTAGGGTGTTGCGGTGGGAAGTTAGCTGTAACATGCCCGTACAAGTCGAGCAGAAACCGCCGGGGATATAAACACAGAGATAACAACTTTGTGGAAAACCAGGCTGGCAAAGTTAAATCACACAATAAAAAAACAAAATCCGTAAGTATTTAATGTAGCATTGCGAGTTTTTCTCCTAACATATAACTTGTTAAATTATATTTTTTCGATAAATTAAAAAATCTAATCAGCGTTTTACCTGTAAATAAATAGTAGTGTGATAATTCCATGAAATTTGTTATGGCAAGCAAAAAAAAGCGCAAAACAAAAGAAATTAAACTACGTAATAATTGGATAAATAGTTAAAAAAACGCTTTTTTTTTTGGGTAAATCACAGTTTTTATTCTTTTTATATATTTCTTAATATATTGCTTGCATTGGAGCCTTTTTTTTTTTTTTTTTTATCGTGGGTAAATCCTCATGGATACCTCTGCGCCACGGGGAGGCACAGAGGTTATGTCAGACTCCTACTGACTAAAACCCCCACGTGTTCCTACTCACCGCTGTATGGTGGAGTCACGGGAAAGCCTTCGCATACAACCGCAACTCCACCAGCGGGTGTCCGCCGCAGCAGACCCTCCTTGGGCACAACGTGCCCAGTTTCGCCGGTTAGAGGTGTGCCGGAACAACAGCACACCAGCCAACTTGAGAACCGTTGAGTGATGGACGGCCCCGTTTCCATCGCCCACAAGTCCTCCGAAAGCACAGGAACAAGAGAGGTGGAAGAGCTCTCTCGCACCCGGCCTTCCATCGCCGACGGCAAGCGCAGCGAACGCTCGCCGTCCACCCAGGCCCACCAGTCCCATTCCTGGACGGGCCCGGCCCGCCAGTCCCATACCTGGACGGGCCGCAAACTACCAATGGGGACGACCAGACCAGTCGTCACCCCCACCTCCAGCAGCAAACTGCCGCCCACCCCCGCCTGCCAGTCCCATACCTGGACAGGCCTTCCACCACACGGGGTGATACACCCCCTGGGTCATCCACTGCGCCCTCAGCTTGGTCAGAGGGACGCGCGGAGACCCCCTCCGCGTCGGGTCATTGGCCATCGGCTAACAATCTCGCACAAAAGAAATTGTTAACCGATGTTACCAGGGTGCACCGGCCCGAATGCTGCTCTTCCCCCCGGACGAATCAAGAGGGACCCACAGCACCCAGGCACACGTGGAGGTTACCCGACCTGGCACCCCTGCATTGGAGCCTGCGATTGAAATAATAATATTATACTTATCAGATAACGTTACAATATAAATGAAATCAATATGATAACTATCCATTTTTTTTTAAACAATTTTTTTATCTTTCGTGAAAAATATATATTTTTTTTAAATAAAAAATATCCTATGTTACTTCTTATATATTCAAGAATATTTGTACAAAGTTTCATGACGATCGCTTGAGTATTTTTTGCGTGAAAGCGTAACAAACACCCCTGCATTCTCATTTATAATATAAGTAGGTAAGGATTATAAAATAAAAGTTCATGAAAAAAACGCTAAAGCCTGAAAACAGCATAAAGCGTAACGACGTAAGAAAAAAAAAACATAATAATTAAAACGGGTACTGAAAACGCAAGCTGAAGAAGCTATCCAACAAAATTGTGTTACAAAATTCAATAAGACTTGTTACAAAGTTTATAACTCGACATGTGTGCGGCTAAAATGGGAAAATAAAAGAAAAAAGGTTGAGGGAAGATGCCTGTTGTGGGTGTAATTTTCGCCCGCTCCGACAAAGGCTTCCTTCGTTTTGTTTTTAAGTCTCAATCCTGGACATTGTTTATAAAGCCGTATATTGCGCTGACGTAGGTTAGTAGATTCCTTTTGTTTGTGTTCAACTGAGGAAATGTACATTTCTATTTGCCGTAATACATACTTTTTATACATTTCGATTTGAAAATAGATTATACCCATCGCGAAGTAAAATAATAGGGTAGCAGATTTATAAATAACTATATGTTAACTTCGAGACGTAAAGTAATTTTATTTAGCATAATATGAGCCTCTTACCTTTCAAATAGACGTCATCATCATCATCATGATCAACCCATTCTCGGCTCACTACAGAGCACGGGTTTCTTCTCAATATGAGAAGGGTTTGGCCATAGTCCACCACACTAGCCATATGCGGATTGGCAGACTTCACACGCCTGTGAGAATTTATGGGGAACTCTCAGGAGTGCAGGTTTCCTCACGATGTTTTCCTTCACCGTTGAAGCAAGTGATATTTTGATTGCTTAAAACGCACAAAACTCCCACCGGGACCACATCACACAACACTGCAGAATGGACTTCGTCAGGTTAACTTCGGCCGTTAAAGTATGCAGACAATAGGTCACCACACCCAGTCAGCAACTGTCACAAAAGTTACTGAATACTGGGGCTGATTAAAGTACCCCGGCTAAGTTTGCTGTGGGCTTTTTCTTAGACCGGGGCGCGTTTGGAACCCTCATAGCTTTAGTTTTAAGTTTACGAATATAGTTATCACCATGAAATAACTACTATGTAAATTATTGACGCGTCAAAAGTGTCTTTTTAAGGACTATTTGAATAAAAATTATTTAAATTTTTAAAGATTCCTAAGAGGCTGGTTACATACCGTAGTGAGAGTCCTTATCGTTGGGGATGTTGCCGTTCGGCTCCAGTCGGTCGAGGCACTCCTCCGAGTAGCCGTTGTAGGGGAGCTTGCCGCGCGCGCCACCTCCCCCGTTCTGTCTACCCCGGCACTCCCCGTCCGCTTCTGACTCGTCTTTTGTTGCTGTAACAATAAAATACTTACTTTAACAACGTTTCCTTTGACCCCCGGAGGCATTTCTAAAATGGTACTTAATTGCTTTTAAGAGATACGTTAAAACGTGTATGTGCTTTTGCTCGATCTTTATTGTGTACTAGCTGTGACCCGCAGTTTCACCCACGTAGTTTACGTTTCCGTTGAAATACCGGGATAAAATATTGCCTAAATATCGCCTATAATATAGCCGTATTCAATAAATGGACTATCGAACATCGAGTTTGTTTGAGTTGAAAGAGTTTTCACATCGGACCCGGATCCGGACATCGGATCGGATTAAATAAAACAATTGAAATTAACTGATTTAGACATGATTGAATTTGAAATTTGTGCAGCGTTAATAAATTGAAAATTGACACTTTGAAGTTAGGAACACACCTATATTTCTTAGACAGTGAGTGATTATAGTTTAATATGAACTTTATTGAATAGAAATAAAGTTTAAATTGACACTACATTTTATTTAGAAAACGTTTATATGGGGAAATAGAAAAGGGCTGTTTTTAGGGTTTTCCCGGCAATTATTCGGATTTTTCTCACTTTTTAAACCTTCCCTAGACCTCCATGAACATTTCAAGACCAAGATAAGATAAATTCGTTCAGCCGTTCTCGAGTTTAAGCAAGACTAACGAACAGCAATTGATTTTTATATATATAGATACACGACGTTGTGTTTCATATTGCACCTAGGTACCTCTTCGTGTGCACTTAGTCGGTATTTTTCCTATTCTATTATCGCAAGATCCTTCGAAATTATTTTAAGCTATATAGTACCGTCATATTTACCATTTATCTATCTATGCGTATGTAATTAAAAATCCAAACCTTTGCAGTTATAACTTTGCACAGAGGTAGGTACATTTTTAATGTAGAGTAAGTAGTAGAGAATCTCTGGTAATAGTGAATAAAAATAATTAATATTGTAGCTTTAAAGGTGTCTTGCTCTACAATAAATACTATTAAAGACTTAATTTATAATCAAAATATGTTTACAATAATTAATGAGTCACCGCTCCTTATTTTTTGTCGGTTATATACCTTTTCATACTAAAATTATATATTCCATAAAATTTCACTGAGTTCCTAGGTCACGACGTGGCTGACCCGTATTGAAACACCTATTATTAATTCCTTCCGTTTTCGTTTATCCATATAAGATATAGGACGAAAAATGTGATAGCAACGTAACAGATCCGTCCATTACTCTCAGGGTATATAAGTGGCAATAAAATACAGACAATCCGGCGACAATAAAGGTCCCATTATAATTCATTCTTGTAATGTGAAAGGGGAAGGTTTTAGGGTTTTCCTTGAAATTTTCATACAATTGAGATAGAGTTCCCTCTGATATTAAACACTGACGAGAAATGAGGGGTGTTATCAGTTATCTGCCCGTCAGTTCTGGTTCACGTAGCAGTTAAACGTATGGAGATTTTTGAATACCATTTTTTACAATACGAAATATTTCATACTAAAAAAAAACTACACAGTAGTTTTTTTTTTATCCACTACAAATTAGCCCTTGACGGCAATCTCACCTGGTAATGCGGTCTAAGATGGTAACGGGCTAACCTGTTAGGAGTATGGTAAACCTATACACCAAATGAGTTTCTACACGATATCGTGCCGGAACGCTAAATCGCTTTGCGACACGTCTTTGTCGGTAGGGAGGTAACTAGCCACAGCCGTAGCCTCCCACCAGACCAGACTCGAGCCGGGAATCGAACTCAGGACCTCCAATTTTAAATGTGACAGCGCACGCGCTGCGCCACGAAGGTCGTCAAATATACGTATCGTCGATGTTTTATATATACTGCTATAGGTCAAGAGGAGATCTTTACGTCGTGATTACGTACTACTATTATAACTTGAACTTATGCTAATTTGGTGAAATACATCCACTAAGTAGGCCTACCATCTAATATCCATTAAGCACTTATTGCGAGCACCGCGCACTCAGTGCGATGCGACACTCCACTGGAGATGTAATTGCATTTGCGTGAGAGTACTGAGTAGCTGTGGCGATAGCACTAGACACTGTAACTTGTGATAATCTATATAACAAGTGTTATTAAATGCATCCGGTTTCGACATCGAACAATTTTATTTTATTCTATTACAAGTTGTTAGTAATGTGACTAGACTATGCACTCTTGTTATTTTTCTTTTTATAAACAAAATATTGTTTTTGGGACTTTTTCCGAAACGGATATGCCGGTATCATATCCCAAGCAATACATTCTTAGACTGATATATTTTTTTATCGACTACAAGTTAACACTTGACGGCAACCTCACCTGGTGGTAAGTGATGATGCAGTCTAAGATAGTAGCAGGCTAACCTGTTCATCATCATCATCATGATGAACCCATTTCCGGCACTACAGAGCACGGGTCTCCTCTCAATATCAGAAGGGTTTGGCCATAGTCCACCACGCTGTCCATGGCGATTTCCCGATAATCCCGGATTCGAACCGCCGACCACTGTCACCGCTTCTAACCGTTAACCTGTTAGGGGTATGGTAAACCCATACTCCTAATTGGTTTCTACGCGTCATCGTGCCGAAACGCTAAATCGCTTTGCAACACGTCTTTGTCGGTAGGGTGGTAGGTAACTAGCCACGGCCGAAGCCTCCCACAGACCAGACTCGAGCCAGGAATCGAGAAACCCAGGACCTCCAACTTTATAATGTGACAGCGCGTGCGCTGCGCCACATAGGTCTTCATATTAATCTATATATATAAAAGCGAAAGGTCACTTACATACTTACATACTGATTAAACACGAGATCTCAAAAACTATTGTTCGTATAAAGCAATAATTTAGCAAGTAGGTAGTTGATAGTTAAGAGATGTCAGCTAAGAAAGGATATTTGGAAATTCCGCCCCTAAGAGGGTAAAAGGGGGGGTGGAAGTTTGTATGAATTTTCTTTGTTTTTAGAGTTATAACAAAAATTAAATTAAAACTATTTGGAATGTTACTTGGTAGTTGCATTCTGTGTTAAAGTTTGGCGAAAACAATGACGGGCAACTGATTGCAAGTCATTAGTGACCATTGTCTGGTTTCAGTGTATTGAATCAACGCAGATTCGAGCGCAAAGGGACAATGCAATTCTGAAATTCCAATTTAAATAGGTACGACATTCTGAAATTTAAATAGGTACGACGAAGCATCAAGTTTGTCAACAATCAATTTTATAACTGTGACCAATGAAAACGGTGATAGCCTAGTGGTTAGAGCGTCAGCCTCCTAATCGGTGATGGCGGTTCGAATTCGGGCACGCACCTCTAACTTTTATGTGCGTTTTTAAAAAATTAAAATATCACTAGCTTCAACGGTGAAGGAAAACATCGTGAGGAAACCTGCACGCCTGAGAGTTCTTCATAATGTTCTTAAAGGCGTGTGAAGTCTGCCAATCCACACATGACCAGCGTGGTGGACTATGGCCAAACCCTTCTCATATTGAGAGGAGACCCGTGCTCTGTAGTGAGGCGGTAATGAGTTGATCATGATGATTATAATGACCAATAAGAGAATCAAACTATGGTCGAACGAACAGCTAGAACAATTTGCTTTTTTGACATTTAGTAAGCGAGGCGTAGATGTATAAGGTAAAATCTCAATATCTAATTGAGTAAACATAATAAGCCTACCTACTACCTACCTAACTAAATATTTATAACAGAGTATCTCATTCAGTAAGCAAAGCTTATCTAAATCTGGACGGTAATCACGCAATTGAATTTGGTAAATATTATATTAACTGTGCAAATTTAAGCTAGTTAATAATGTTTGATAATTCCAATGGAACGGTAAGCCTACTTGTTAAGGATTCGACCTGATTTGACATACAATCTTCTTAGATGCGTGTGTTGTCACGCGACTAACAATGCGGCCAAAACTCATCTATTTTCTCTCGTCTCTTATCATCTCTCCAGCGAGAGCCTTGTCCCTCTCATGAACACCAGTTCATGGTGACAAGGTTCAGGGACAAGGCTAGGGTTAATAATGAAAGCGAAGAATTTCAATAGCAGCTAGACAAATGATAAAACATCGGTCGTATAAAGTGCAGTGCAGACTAAATCATTAAAGATAGACTAAAAATGTGGTTTTAAAGTAAGGTATTTTGGCATACCCCCAGCATTGAATTGAATGAAGGCGTTAAAGCTCTAAACTCTGCGCGAACCAAACTCAAGTATTCTTGATTGCGCTCATGATAAGTCTTCCTAGTGGAAGATATCTATTATTCAGATAATCGGTTATAGCCGTCGCCATAAGGCATTATGTAAGCATCATGGCATACTAGTAGACGTGCTTTAACTGGTTATGTACTAAAAAAAACTAACCCTTTCTCACATATATTACTTTTTTTAGTTCAGTAAGAATTGATCTCCATAGTTACTGGACAAAACAATCAGGAAGTCATTCATTACGTCCGATCACTTCAAATTATTTTAGGAATCTACCAAGTAATTACATCCTGTTAACAGCTATTTAGTTGCGATTAAAAAATGTAACCTCATCCGTTCCCGAAGCATTGCCGAGAAAAAAAAGTAACGCGTTCACTCAATATTACTTTCACATAATAATTTCATTCATCCGCTTCGTAATGGTGCATGGAAAGTATTTTTATCAAAATCTATTAGTCTTGAAAAGAGTTTATTCATTTCTTTTTGTACCAAAAAATTAAGATAAAAATGACAGCACTTGAATAAGGACTACTTATCTCTACAGAGATTTTTTCCAAATGCCCCCGAGAATGTGAGAGAATGTACAATGGATGTATATGCTATAATAAAAACAAAAACTTCCAGAACGAACCATTTTTGGATCGTGGAATAAAGCTTAGGTATAAATAACAGTTGAAAATATCCAATTGCATAAACCGCGCACAGCTCAAGAACAACTTAACATAATTCGAGCTAAATAAAACAAATGAGAAGTACGGCGTTAAACTCCAGTAAATTCTTCCCGTCTACGAGATACAAAACACAATCCGGGACAAATTGCGCAGCTTATCTTTTGTCTCCGACACTCTCAGCTCGCACGCTGCCACCGGGTAACCGATTTTCTGAAGCACAACGGAAATTATGAAGACAACCGTCGTCTCGAGCTCCCGTTTGTAATTGAAACCCGGGCTTGCGAGACTACCTTTTCTGCTCACCTGGTAATAGATCTCGGAGCGAAGCGCGTTAATTAGACGACACAGTCGCACGAGTAATCCAACGTTCCCGGCGGAGCAACAGAAATCAGATAACGTAATTAAAATATCACAGTGTTCACAAGAGAGATAACTCGAGCAAACAAGTCTCGTGTAAATATGATCAAACAACAATGGCTATTGGATATTTTCCGGGTGGGATTAAGGGATTAGAGTTGAGCCGTGTCGTAGCAAGTGCAGTGCGGATGCGATAAGTGCGCCTTAGTGTGGGAGAACAAAGCCATGCATGTATACGAGCCAATAAGGCCGGTTCCGTTCCGTCGAGATGCAATTAGATTTTACATTGTTTCCGACGCATTCACACCGCTCTCGATACCGGAACAGATTTTATCCCTGATGCAGATTAATCTCAGTTTCCTTGTGTCATATCTGACAGATGTTATGGCATTCGTTGCGAGAGAATTGTGATTGCGTGAGGGGACACGCAGGAATGTAATCCGTTACAGCCAATCATGCTAATAGAAATGGGTAGCAATACATTGACATAACTAGTTGGAACGAATCCTGTGTTTATAATATAGTGCACGTACTGATGATAAACGATGATATAAACGAATATAATATAAAATCTTTTGTCACTTAGTAGCAAAGCACTAAAAAACTGTACAACGGAGTTTGGCTTCGATCATTGATAGAATTTTGCTTAAAATACAGTTTGTAATTCTACGTGGTTCGTAGCTAGTTTTGGAAAAGACGTAAAAGAAAAATAAATTATTTAATCGCAGAGTGTTTATTGACAATTCGAGATTACGGTTTACAAGAATCTACATGTGTTTAAGAAAGTTAAACCTATTGTCACATTATTTCTATTTACTTATTTTAACATTCAAGCACATTCCCTATTGGATAACTCTAAATGAGCAAAGCTTCATGATATATTTTTATAATTGCTTAGATGAAATTTTGTTATGAGATCAGATTAGTTCTCAGGTCTTGGAATAATACAGAGAATACCTCTCATATCGAAACCTTACCAATATAAAAAACTGTTAAAGTAACTTTTCGAATATCCCACATGGGCATCATAAACATAAACAATGTGTATGCTCTTGCTTTTGTAAAAGCCTCTCAAACAGTTGATAATACTTAAGCAACGGTTCTTGTTTTAATTCCTTGTAAACTCAACCTTTTTCCATTAAATATAATTATTCCAGTAAAATGTCCCAGCGTTCTCAGAGTGCTGTTAAAATAATGATTCACAATATACCTAGGTACTTGGAAACTATTCGATGTGATGTCAAAACACATAACTCAAATGCTTTATTGTCATATGCTTCTTGGTAATAACAATTTACTTGCACTAAAGATATTTTATAGAGTGGTTATTTATAAGCGATGTCAATTTCAAGTCATTACATATCTCGGACCTCAGTAGAAGCAAGCTTACGTATTACGAAGAAACGACAGTTGATTTATTTCCATTATTAAACCTTGATGATTCATTTGTATGTAATGCAAGAATTTGTTATTTTCAGCTTGAAGAAAATACAAAAATAGGACTCAAAAAGATTAATACATGAACAGTTACACTTTTGTAATCTCCCAACGTATTCGTCTCCGACGCCAAGTATCTAAACGCCTTTAAATAAACGCCCAATTTCTAAGTCTAAATAAGCCTCTTTTATGTGTTCAACTAATCTATTGCTTAGATGTTTTGCGTGCCTTTATTCTTCATATTGTTATTTCGCCTTTTGATAGTTTCAACTTTAACTCAAATAAATTTTACATTATATATCATCATCATCATCATGATCAACCCATTACCGGCTCACTACAGAGCGCGGGTCTCCTCTCAATATGAGAAGGGTATGGCCATAGTCCACCACGCTGGCCATGTGCGGATTGGCAGACTTCAAACGCCTTTGAGAACATTACGGAGAACTCTAAGGCGTGCAGGTTTCCTCACGATGTTTACCTTCACCGTTGAAACAACTGATATTTTAATTGCTTAAAAACGCACATAAATCCGAAAAGTTAGAGGTGCGTGCCCGGGTTCGAACCCCCGACCTCTGATTAGGAGGCGGACGTCCTAACCACTAGGCTATCACAGCTTCTATGTTCATACTTATTCTACATTATATATAGTCAGTAGTAATTGTAGGAACATATTAAGCAACGTAGCATCGTCATGCATTGAGGTATCTTATTGCGGAAATGAAGCGCATGACCGACGACCTTGCGACGCAGCGGTTTCATTTCTCGATATCGAAATACAATAACGTGTGATACCGACTACCAGGGTAATAAAATATTTATGTGAATAACGTGAAATATATACCTATTCACTGCATATTCTGTTCACATCGAAAAACTTTTTTGATACAAGAGATAATCAATAAGAGAAATAAAATGTGAGATTTTGTTAAAGAAATAAGAGAGAGAAAAAGCGGGAAAGGAGAAGTTAAATGTTTCAAAATTCGATTACATCTATGAAACTGGTAGGAAATTTAAGAGAATGTTGGCGGTTGCGTTGAATACATCATCATCATCATCATGATCAACCCATTGCCGGTTCACTACAGAGCACGGGTCTCGTCTCAATATGAGAAGGGTTTGGCCATAGTCCACCACGAGAACTCTCAGGCGTGCAGGTTCCTCACGATGATTTTCTTCAGCGTTGAAGCAAATGATATTTTAATTTTTAAAAACGCATATAACTCCGAAAAGTTAGAGGTGACCGCCGACCTCTGATTAGGAGGCTGACGCCCTAACCACTAGGCTATCACCGCCTCAACTGAATACAGCAAGCAAATCAAATGGATTGTTCAATAAATACATACAATTACAGTTAGACATAGATAATTGAATATATATATATCGAGGTATTCAGATAAAAAGTTGGTCGAAAGGAGTGAAAGGAAGTATTGTGTGTATTTTCAGACAAATTAGGTGCAACAAAAACCTCTTGACTAACACCAATACGCAAAAACTATCCTATATAAAGTTAACTGTGAACACAATACCCACAAAAAGCTATAGTGCAACGGTCACGGATGAACAAATTAGGTTTATTTGTTACTGTGACTGAAAATAGAGTACAATATTATTTAAAGAAAAAAGTAACTTGATAGTTCAGAGGTGGAACGACAAACGTCTTCGATTAAAAGTTCAAATTACTACAAAATGACAGCGTTGTCAAAAAAAATATAATTTCTTAAATTGAAGTATATTCAACCAATTAAGAGATGGATGGAGTGTGTAAAAGAAGATAGGCGTGTAAGACGTGTGGGTAGTGAAGTGAGTGGAAGAACATGTTGTGCCGAAATAACATAGCGTGGGATAAGGCCATGAAGAAGAAGATGTACTTTTTAATGATATACTATAGATTATATGCACGTAACCCAGAAAAGCTAAGTGATTGCTGGGTTTATTTTATTTTTTATTGGATCATTAAACTAGTTACAATCTATATAAAAACAACAAAAAAACATTTCAGAAGAACAAACACGAGATAGTGACTTTGTAGAAATGACCACAGCATGCAACCTTAAAATTAACCTTTCATCTAAATAATTCAATTTATACCTATAATGCAGTAATAGACAGTCTTACTTGCTTTTTTAAAGGAGGCCACAGAACTGCAGGAGATGTCGCAGATATTCCTGTGTATCATATTCAGCATTGAGCATATTTTATAGGGTTAACTCCGTATGCCCGAAAAGAGGAGGCTTTAGTTTGTATAGGCTTCATCAAGTGAAAATTAGCAGTTCATTCATTCGCCCATTCCGCCGATTCGGTATATGAGATTTACGCTGCAATAAAATCCGTGACTCATCAAACGTGTAGTAAAACGACGCAAACGTCTACTCGACGGGATTTTTATGTAAATCACAATCGAGCATTATGTCTTTTGAATACATAAATTGAAAACTGATATCCAACGCATACGCACTAAATTCTACACGTGTATCGTCCTGTGTTAACTAACTAAATAAACCTAAATTAAATCCGCGTTTGTTTTGTTTATCGAACTTTTTGTTTTCATGGGTTACATATTTCCATGTCTGGGTTGTAAGCTATATTTATGACAAATTTCGTCCAAATCGATCTACAGTCAAGAGTACAGTAACCGTTAAAGCTGTTAAATTTCCAGACTAGGATTCTAGTATTTGTGACAATTCTCATAAAGTAAAATCTGAGTGTTGACGTGGAAATCACCAAAAACAGCTATATACATTTTTTATAACGACAGCAAAATCTACCTATATAATCTATCTATGTTATTATAGCAGACGACATCCTAGTAGTTTCTGACCGGCTTTCCTTTTCATAGGGAAGGGATTTAGAGCTAACAGCTCCAACAGGGCCAGCGTTCAGATTTGGACCATTTAAAGCTATGCACACCGGCCGATTTAAATAACACCATTTCATCACTATAATAATTTCATGGAGGCTATGTGAGCATTTGTGATTAGAAGTGGTATATATCGCCGCAAAAAAAAAACGATCCAACAAGCGTTTGCTACTCCGCGGTAATGCATCGGCTAGATTGCTCTTCAACGTCATAAGAAACGTTTCACCTTCCTCTTAACCTCCTCGCTGCATTTGGAGCGGTACGTTTTGCACTTTCTTATCCTAGATCTTGATGCCTTGGACCATTTCTATTTTGATGAGTAGCTTATCTTAAATAGCAATCATCCTGACAATATTTCGTTTGATTTTATCTAAGCCTCCGAGGACGCAGCGTGTGAGATGTCGTATTAAGTCGAAGTTCTCATATCAGGTCAGGTCTGGTCTGTTGGAAAGCTTTGGCTGTGGCAAATTACAAGCAGACGAATAACCATACATGTAAAGCAATCTAATAGATGATGTTGTTTCGAATTCAAATCATCTAATATCACGACAACATTTACAAATGGGCTTTGTCGATTAAATTGGGATAGTACGATTGGAGTTTATACATATGCTCCTGGGCCCGCGGATGAGACCCACGTCCAAAATGGCACACCTCATCCTCGCCAGCGAATACGCTGTTTTGGATTTCGTGCCGGTGACCTACTTAAGTAGCGTTATCGGTTGTCAGTTCATCTTCCAAGTCGAAAAGGATGTGCTTATGGAGGCTTCATGAGAGTGACGTTGCGGTCGGCAAAGTAGTTAGACACCCCAACCAGTATCTGTTGGGGCGTCGGACGGGTCTGTCAAAGCAAGCATTGGGAAAGCTTTTGAAATACTATGTACTGTTGGACTCCGACGGCACTGTGTAAATATAATTTGCTTACAAACTACGGACAATCCGTGGTCATGAATGAATTCTAGTGAACTTCTACATGTGAAAGGTAAGTAGGTCTCTCACAACTGATGAAACGGCGCAGGGGTCTAGAAACATGAAACAGGACAATATTAAACAGCCTTCTTCTTCTTCTTTAGTGCCTCTCCAATTAGTGAAGATTGGCCGACAGAATGGCATAAACAGCCTTGAAACTCCGCATTTTTAAACAAAATTTAAGGCGAATGAAACCACTAGCTGAGTCATCAACATAGCACAAATGATGCGACATAACTATCAGAAATGAGGCGCGGTTGGATACTAAACACGCAAGTAAAATGCTTCATGAACCACGTACGACACCGACGGCCAATCTACAATTTCAACTTCCACTGCCAACTTTAATAATAACTTGATAAAATGTAGTGGCGTTGATTAGTGTTAATGTAACACTAAAAACTAAACAGCCCGGCCTTACAACTGTCAGTTGGGTGCCGGCTTAAGTTGGAATTCGAAGTTGGCATGTATGTTGATGCTGTTATGTACGCTAAGTAATTATGCTTGGTTTAGGAAAACAAAGCGATGCCGGATTATGTTTCCGTCCAACCACTTCAAGTCCAATTTACTTCCACTATAAAATAATAGGAAATGACAAAGCTTTTACAGAGGAAAACATAATTTGATTTAACTGCCTTTGTATATTCGAAGCCATCAGTACAGAAATGGCTGCAATTTTGTCTGTACAAAATGTAATGTAACCTTTGTGTATAACTTTTAATAAAACATTTTTATATTTAAAAGTTCATCATCATCATCATGATCAACCCATTACCGGCTCACTACAGAGCACGGGTCTCCACTCAATATGAGAAGGGTTTGGCCATAGTCCACCACGCTGCTTATATGCGGATTGGCAGACTTCACACATCTTTGACAACATTATGGAGAACTCCCAGGCGTGCAGGTTTCCTCACGATGTTTTCCTTCACCGTTGAAGCTAGTGATATTTTAATTTTTTTAAAACGCACATAACTACGAAAAGTTAAAGGTGCGTGCCCGGATTAGAACCGCCGACCTCTGATTAGGAGGCTGACGCCCTAACCACTAAGCTTTCACCGCTTCTACTAGGCTATCACCGCTTCTAAAGTTCATTCATTTGTAAATATGAAAATGATAAAGGTTGTTGTACAAGATGCCGCTTTGTATAATTTGACAAACTTATAAACGTCTTATATTATATTCTTCTCTAAACTTCTAATTTAAGACACAACATAATGCTGAACAAGAGAGGCGCCTCAATTGGTACCAATTCATAAAATCATGACGAGATGACAATGCCCATTCACTGGGACAAATTATAAGCTGGATGTGACATTAACATTACTATCTGCGGTTTGGGCGCGGTGTGACGCTAAGTGATTACGCCTTGTTTGGCAAAACAAAGCTATTCCAAACCAATTTGCGCTCAGTGCGAACGGGAAAACGTGAGTGATGTCTGAAAACACAGTTATATTTAACAGTCGAAAGCAATTAACAATTAGTTCAGACAGCTCATCTCAGCCTAAGTCGCAAGCAGCAAGTTGACTTAAATATTAAATCAAATTTATTACTATTAATATTCAGTATTGTGTCTAACGACTGTAAGTTTTACTTTTAGCAACTAATTCGTTTATATATAAAGCCTTTTTTTTATTGTGGCGTGGTATTTATTATCTGCAGTGTCCCGCTTCATAAATAAGACATTGTTTGAGAACACAAACTACTGTCAGATTAACTAGTAATACTCCTGGAAAATGTGGTCAACGTACTTGACATAATAGTTCAACTTCCTAAGTACTAGAAGATTAACCTTGTGTGTGCGCTCCTTGTTAATTTAGAATACCATGGGATTCTCAATTTCATACTCTGGTGTGATTTAACGAAAGTAAATTTAAATCTGTGTTCAACTCGTTAAGTTGACGACAGATTTTAATCAACTAGTCGTAGATTTAAGCGCTCGAAGTATAAAAAACTGCATCAACTCTTTTGGGCAGCAGCAGTTCAGCAGTTTTAGGAGAAAGAAATAGCTTTGCAAAACTCATTAGCAACTTATGAAAAAGCGAAAAGGCGCGGAAACGTAAGTTAATGAATGCCGAAGGGAGAAAAGAAGGGATATTTCACAAACAGTAGTACTACTAATTATGTCTATACATAAAAGTTTTCCTCTTGTATGAACATAAAAGCAAAACGCAGTTGAGTTTTGGATTTTTTTTTAAGTGGTTGTTAAAATAGCATCACCAAATGCGTTTCTTATTGACTGCTTGTACACTAACTTTATGCAAAAATCACTTCAATACATTTCTGTGTTTCTGCTTTAGTTAAGCATAGACCGTGAAATAAACTGTCGCATTAACAATATTATTAAGGACTATGGATATAGCGATAATTTTATGTGCAACATCCGACTCCATTATTAGACTATCCCCATGATACACGTTCTTGCATTGCCTCTATTAATTTCCTAATATAGTTTGCCACTAAGCATTAAACTACCGGTGATAGCGAAGAAATCGTAGCTAGATTGTTACAGTGCAAGCGTGTATTTAGTTTTCCCATAAACTCATTGGAGCAGCATGATTAAAATAATTTCCATATCGCTCACACCAAAGAGTTAGTTGGCCTCTGCCCAGTGGTGGGGTACTAATAGGATGTTAATTAAACTACAAAGTAAACAAGCGTTTTCCATCTGCTTTACAAAATTCAAACGATCTACAGTACTTATTTGATTTTCAATTCGTGCTTGTAAACTACGCTTTATGGTTTCCCAATTGGTTTAATGGCAATGCGTAAAGCTCTTAGCAACAAATAAAACTTAAACTATACTAATTTTAGAATAAATCATAAATATATTTATTCTTATTATTTTATATAAAGAATATATTCTGTTACAGGTGTATTTTAGTAAAAGCAACAGAAATATTTTTGTCAAAATCCTTTTTAGTGCAGCGTTATACGCTATTAGGGTACAAATTTTATTATTGGGGGATATTTGGGAATTAAACCAACATTTAAGAGTTTTCAAGTTAATAGTAGATGGAACAATATAATTTTAAGTCAGAAAGTTTGGAATTGTATACTGATCTCTCTCTGCTTCATTAATAATTGATTTAACAACTTGAGCGCGAAACACCCTTTCTGATTACATACAAATAATTTATTCGCGAACTCAATAATCCTTGAAAACAGTTTTAAGGCAGTAGGGTCGCCTTACGGACTTCTGGTGATCAAGAGATTGTTTAAACTTTCGTCAATTATGAAACTGACACTAAAGAAGGGTGTGTATCAACTAAACGCGAAGGTCTGTTCTAATCATTTAATGTTGAATTAATTAAAATCGCAATCTTTAATGTCCCTGCTTGGAATACGCCTTCTCACACACAGAAGAGGAATAAGTTCTAGCGGATATAAGATGACAAAACTATACGAAAACTTAAAACACTAAGGTATCTATTTAATGCACACTAATATTATAAAAGCGAAAAAGTTGCTGTTTCTGAAATGTTGTTTATTTGTTCGTACTATTCTTGTTATTTTAGTTGTTTGTTTCCACGGAATTATAAAATAACCGTTAAGATAGCAGGGATTCACAGCTTGAACGATCAGGATGCCGGTGCGTTATTCATAAAGCAAAACAAACTTTGATGAAGCCACTGGCAATATCTAGTATATTATCATTAGTTGGCTTTTATCATTACAGAGGTGATCTCATCAATAATTTTTCCGTAACCTGCCTACTTGTTAACTCAAATCCATAGTATCAATATTCTTTTTAATATTATACACGCACATACTCCTAAAAGACAGTGACCATTTCTCTTGAAGCAGTCATGTGATAATTATTAAGTAATAAAATGTTATATCTAATAAAATAGCACGATAGTACTTTATCAGATTAATCTATTAGAAAATTTATTCCGTGAATATTGAAAGCCGGCATTTGCCTATGTTAAATGCGATCCGTTAAGACTTCGCGTTAAGATGGACTGCAATATTGGTTTGAACTCAATGTCAAAAGCCAAATAACTACGAAAGTTTCCTTTCCGACTTAAACAAACATAATTAAAAGTTATCTAACGCCAATATCAAAGTGACTGGAAAGTCCCTGGATAACGTAGATGTAAAGTGAAGCTATAAATTAATATATTATAATACAATTCTCATGATTTAAATTATTATCTTACTCCAATAGTACCCACGTGAATGACCAAAAAAAATAAAACGGTTATCGGTATCAAGTCACTGTAGATGATGCCTCGGATGATAGAGTAAAACAAGAAATCCATTGAATTACATGGTATTTTGAAATCACACTGGAGATTCTTTTAATTATACACTAACCTACTAAACACAAAACCACTTTTTTTTTATTTCAACTATCTCTATCTCCAGTCGTTCCTTCATTTATGAAGATCGTAGCCCTGGTGTTCTTGCAACCTCGTGCGGATTAATTGTTTCCAGCGGCTTTTATCAGAGGCTAGTCTCGCAATTGTGTGAAATTTACACTTACGAGTCCCTCAGCTGATCTGGTTGGTGAGCGGCCTCGCGACCTTTTGCCAATAAAGTATATTTATTAGTCAATCTAGCTTATTCTTAAAATCGAAGCGTAAAATATAAATTTATATGTACTAGGTCAGCAGAACTATGGTATAGGTATAGGTATGAGGCCTAAAGAAAACTGAAACAAAAATGCCAAATAACGTCGTAAATCACATTTCTGTTGGCACAACACTTGCAACAAAGTCGAACTAACAAAGCAATTCATCAACATGAGTTTTCAGCTATGCTTTGTGGAAGCAAATAGTAGTTAAGACGTCTAGCAAAATAGTAACTACATTCGTAGATTCAAATCTCAGGAACAAACTTCAAGCGGAGGCATTACTAGCGATATTAAGTTCAAAGCAAAGGGGGGGACTGGAAGTTCTCCCACGCCGATGTCAAAGTTGAAAAGGGTTGGATAGTTTGCGGTCATTGCTTTCATCAACTTCCAGTCGGCAAAATTCTTGATCCTTAACATTTGTGATAAGCTATGGCAACGATCCATACATACCCTTTTCAAAGCGTCATTCATGATATATATATATATTAATTTTAACTTCGGCTAGTAAACTGCGTACAAAGCATTTTAACACGCAACCTGAGGGTATAAATCCAAATATTCGATTAGCTACTCTGTTAATGCGGCATTCCTTTTTAATGAGTAGTGATAAAAGAGGTTTCGTAGAACACTTCCGAGGCTATATGTGGCAAGCTTTTAGGAAACTATCGATCATCATACAGAGAAGAACAACACCATGAAATTATGTAAAAACATTGCCGTATTTTAGGCTGAATAAAGGTATACTCAGTTAACAGGGTGACAGGGGGATTGTCAGTTGGCAAAAGTCCATCACTAACTGGCCCAAATGGTTGTTCTAAAAAAAATTATCTCTCATCTTAAATAGTTTAAATATAAAAAAGGACACTTATCTTAAACGTCAAATCTGCTCACGCGTTGCTAAGTCTGACACAAGTTTATTTATCAGTGCATTTAGCCCATAGAAACATTAATCACCTTAAAAATATGCACCATACAGAAGACATTTTTCTTTTGCACCTAATTTAATTTTTGGCCTAGTCGCTGATTCCACGCGATGTGTTCAGCCTATGAGCTGCTATTTTTGCTAACTCTCTAGCTCGTTAAAAAGAAAACAGCCTGATAACATATCGAGATGATCTTAATAAGAGTAGGTAATAATCATAAATTCGACGTCAGGTCTGCCAACGACGACGCGACGTTCAGAAAATATGGTGAAATTAACGTAAATCGCAAACAATATCAATTTGTGATAACCCATTTATGCCGCATAACGATTACGGCACAAAAGATCGGCAATTTTTGGGTCATTTTCCCCACCCTTGTAATGATATAGGTCACGCTAACTCGAAAGTATGTTGAAACTTTTCCCTTCACCCCATTGCAAGATTAATTGGTAATTTGTTACCCCGCATGTTTCCGCTCTCGTTTGGGGATGAAATAAAAACAAGTTTATGGGTACATCATATTACGTTTATACGTACAAAACATACAGGTTATCGCTTAATCATATGAAAGTGGGTTGCTTAAGGGTAAGATGTAACATGTAGGAAATGTCAGAGTCTGTATCTCATAAACCGTAATATGTAGAGTTAAAATATTCTCAGAATGTATAATACATTGTAAAAAAAACACGCAAGTGATATTTTAAACAATTAAAATATCACTTGCTTCAACGGTGAAGGAAAACATCGTGAGGAAACCTGCACGCCTGAGAGTTTTCCATAATGTTCTCTGTCATAAGGCGTGTGAAGTCTGCTAATCCGCACATGGCCAGCGTGGTGGACTATGGCCTAATCCTTCTCATATTGAGAGGAGACCCGTGCTTTGTAGTGAGCCGGTAATGGGTTGATCATGATGATGATACATTATAAATTATAAATATTATTGTATTTTTCTCTACCTTAAACTCTCAGAGTCTCGGATCCCTTTAACCAAGTATATAAAGCAAAATCTACGTGTAAGAGATTTACATCGCGGGCAAACGAACTGACGGGTCACCTGACGTCAAATGATTAGTGTCTTCCATGAAATCAGTAATACCATTGTGTTGTCGGCTAATAGGTTTCTATGCGGCTTCATAGTAGAACGCTTAATCGTTTGGCGGTATTACTTTGCCAATGGGTTGTAATTAGACACGGCCTAAGCCTCAGACAAGACAAAGACAAAACGAGACTCGAGTGCGGAATCGAAGTAGGGACCTCCCAATTTATAGATACTAATACAGCTAACTCCCTGCGCCACGCCAAGTTATCATCTAAAGTGAAGCAAGCTACAACCACTACAATTGAGAAGGCTAATATTATACAAATAAATCCTGCATTGCGGTATCGAAGTTCTGATACACAAGTGATATATACGACCCAAGATGAAAGTTTGTACCAAACGGTCTCCGGGCTTAACACTGGCTCGGAGGGCGATCTCCCTATATTCGAATAATAGTCTCATTTTCAAAGTTGAGGTAAGCTACCACCAACTCCCTCATTTTCTTGAAAATATACCCTCATAAGTATCTTAGCTTTACCAAACATACAACTACTTACTATTGTAAACTCTCAAATATAGAATCAAACTATATTATATTTATGATCATAGATCTTATTATATTGATATACGTTCCTTTATTTATTCCACATATTATATAGAATCAAACTATATTACATTTATATAGATCTTATATTTCATAAATAGTGCACACTCCCGCGCGTCAGCCGTATCTGCCATAATAGCAGACCTTCTCTTATTTATAACCTATCATACCTTCTTCCAACTCAATACAGTCCCCTCCTATTCTAATCAATTAACCAATAGCTTTAAAGTATCTTACAGGAAGTAGTATTATCAATCATAATACAAATAATGTCATGATACAATAATATATCGACACTTAAAGAGTCAAACTCAGAACTTATACCAAATACATGGATAGTGCTAATGTGAAGTGTAACACTATAAGAGCAAAATAAACGCCAACCTTATCAGTATTTCAAGCGTAAGGAGGTGCTAGTTAAACCATTAAATGCGACCATGACAAACAATTGTTTGCACGCAAAATGATCCCACAGAACCGCTTTAATAACGAAGGGGTTACCCCAAGATCCAAATAGTCTGGGTAAGCGGCTATTCAAAGCCTCCTCAAGTCGTTTAATATGTACCTTTCGGCTCTGATATCAGTCGCGTTTCCTGGGATATGGGTCAGCCATTTTATATACCTTACACACGTATTCGAGATTTTCGGAACATATGATTCTAATGACCGCTATAAAATCTTATGCGTATGAAGTATGCCATACCAGTCTGCATTTTATCGACTTCAACATTGAATATCATTGATCAGTATTGATAATTCGGCATCGATATACGGGCTCAGGCTATTTTACTTCGGGTGCCGAATTTTCTCTGACATTTCATGACGTTATACCTTTGCATAGTCGAACTGCCACATAAAGCAATACTGCTGTGAATTTGGAATTAGAAAACCTGATTACTCTGGTGAAACAACTATCTTTTAATACTTTCAATCACGGGTTAATCGCAGTCCAGAATGATAGACAATACATGTAATTTTTTTAATATCCAACGGGAACGACTTCAGAGGGGTTTTTCGGGTTAAAAATTTTCTTTTTCCGAATTCAGGACTTTCGTCGTCAGTTGGTGTTAATATATCGGTAAAAACAAACCACACACATTTTCGCATTTATAATACCGGCATGGATACCAGGTTCAAACCTACACAGTAACAGAGGTTTTACAAGGAGCGATCATTTGCATCGCACGCCCCAATAACAATGAGTCAGTACTCAACAGTAGGTTCATTGTACATATGTGCTGTTTTCACGGCCAAATGTTATTATCATAATATTACTCATAAGTGACACACATAGTTATGACACCTGGATATATAAAATATAGCTTATTTAGCAATGTAGATAAATTATTATTATTAAAAAAATCAAAATCTAACAAAAATAATTTTAAATTTAAAAGGTTTCTTTAAATTAATTTCTGGCTCAACATCAGATACAAATCACCACTTGCCAGCCTATCTACTGATCGAGATCAGTCTTAAAAGCTCGAGATCATTGGGATACGCAAAGGACATACCTACCCACACACACAGTAAAAAATATTCAGATCACAGTTCAATTCATTATATCCTTTTCTTATTCTTCCCTATACTACCTAAGATCTACTAACTTAAATATTCGATCTGAAGATTAAAAATGAGATCGGTTTAGTAACTCCAACTAAGACTAAAAACTAAAAGAAACTTGTTTGAACAACATTAAGCTGGTTAAGTAAATGACAGTATAGAGTCAAATACGTAATACAAAATACATATCTGACCATCGAACCCTAATCATATTTTCAGATAACAGTATTTCAAAGAATAAGATCTTAAAATACAACGTAGTAGTATTTGTGCTAATTGGAAACGTTTTATTAAATGCCAATCATCGGCTTTCTAGAACCGAAGCTCATTATTTTATAACTGCAAATATATAAAGCATCAGATATGAAACAGGCGAGGTTGTATTGATTCCTCCAAAGGTCAAGTTAGGTCGGCAGGTACGGTGCTCCACTGTAACCTTTGTATCTTCAACGTATTACATTCATGCTCCACTGATTTGGAAACCAAGATACTTGCAGTGGTAGAGTAAAATCAAATAGGTAACCCTTTTATCGCATCTCCATACATACTAGTACTATAGTCTAGTGATAATTTGTAATTGAGCATGGAATCTCTCCACTGTTCTGCTGCTAGTGTTTTCGTCAGCTTAGCAGATATAATGATGAAATACCGTTTTTTACCAACCTATTCATAACAAATAAAGTCATCATATAAAAAACAACATCCAATAAAAGCATATTTCCTAGAGAGGTTCAAGAGGCAGGTTATTAGTCAAGCGTCAAACAACAAATTGTTATTGAGACCAAGCTCGTACACCATATATTTAAAAAACTAAGAAACAAGGATAATAAGAAAAAGTGAAAGGACAGAAGCGTTTGCAAAATTTCACCATTATTTAGACCACCATTGATATATCTTACTTTTATTAACATCACGAGGTTCAAAAAGCTAGTCAGAAGAAGCAAAAACATAGTTTAGTCATCACATTCACTAAAAACATGGTCGACAAATTGCTGGCTGCAACATTTTACTTATTATCTAATAAGTTAGCATCTAAAGTCTTATTCATGGTGTCTACTTCAACCTAAATTGAGGAAAATACACTCAAAACCATTCCCAGGGCATTTAAGAAGTCAGGGCCAGTCATTAACCCGTTACGATCCAGGTCAAACAGCCGCGTGGGGCAGACTTTAAACAAACCAACTGACGATACGTCTGCTGCAGAAGTGTGACTCATTACGAATTCTGTTAACGCACAATATGTACGTCATCACCATGTTTGACTAAGCCTTAAGTAGTTTAAAGAACTTTGGCCTTATTGTGTAACTTTTGACAGAATTCGTAATCGTAAGTAATTGTTTCTTGCTCCGGAATGTAATTCATTAACTCCGCTACCGAATGCTTGAGTTGAGCGCTGTTATTTGTCTTTGTAAGAAAACGTATAATAAATATTTTTACGCTACTTTCTCGCGTGTCGTACCATACCTAATTCATAAAAATATATTCAATTTTATATTCTGCTCTCGAATTGTTAACTGTATTCAAATTACAACCTCGAAGTCATCCAACATTAAAAAATTTATTTCGAGAAAAAATAATTTTATTTGCAATTTTTTCTGGGTCAAACTTGTTATCTCACCAATTTAATTTTGAACTACATGACACTTGATGGTTTGCCAAAAGAAAAAGAGGCGCATGAGTGGCATAAATACAACCAAGTTCGATGAACCATTATTGTTATCATACGTTCGCGTTTAGAACTAATATTAATAGAATAGTATACTAATAACTTAATGCAAAAGGCCAATAAATTACAAGAAGACAATATAATTCAAGTGCGAAGTGTTAGTTATGAAGGCAGTAAACGATGATAAGAGTCGTTATGGCCTGTAGCGATCATGCGCATGCTATATGAGTGTTATTATGATTGTAAATTATTGTTCTTATGTTTTTCGAGACAAAGAAATCTCAATAATGGATTAACTGGTTTAGTCACGCAAGCAAATTGATCAGCATGAAAGGTGCTTCAACAAAATGAAATTGTATATGACTAATATCACTTTTAAGTTATTATCTGCTAGGACCTACTGCCAAAAACATACCACCAAGAGTAAAAAAGCGAAGAGGAAGGGAGTGTAAAAAGGATTTGTGAACATGACTCAATCACACATAAACACCAGAACCAATATCAGTTAAAACACAGAGCTATTCCATTACAACTAGACCTAAGCTATAAAACATAAAAGTGAATACAAGACATAGAGAGCTATGACACTAAACAAATCTGTTAATATACTAAAATTAATCAAGAGTCAAAATTTCAGTACACTAAAATAGTTCACTAAAAATACGTAAGGCACAATCGCGGCTAAAAACGAAAAGAAACTTATTTGAACAATATAGAGTCAAAATTTCAGTACACTAAAATAGTTAACTAAAAGAAATAGCTAAAAGATAAAATATGAATACCAGTATCAACTAAGAAACAAAATATGATGAAGAATTTAAAATTATAACCAGCAGCCAACTTTAGAGAAACAATTGGTTATTTAACAAAAACCAAATGCTTTTCAAGATCTATCCCTACATTTAATGTAAATTATTAAAAATATTGCAGCATACAAAAGTATGCTGCAATATTTTTTTTCATTTTAATATTGTTCAATTGTAAAATGAAAACATTTTAATAGCTGAAACGCAGATCTACAACGTCAACCCATCACAAATTAGTTGAGTAATTTCATTCAATAAACAAAATAGTGCAAGTGCATTGAACTCAACGTAACGACATAACAAAGCTTGCGTAACAAGTGGTGAGCAACAAACAATAGAAGGCAATGGAAGGCAAACATAATCTTGAACAGAATCTATTAAAATAGCATTAGTGGATATGTGTACCAAGTAAAGAACAGTAGTTGAATACGTAGAAACTCGTTGCTAGTGTTGTAAACGAAAATAAACAAGGGAGTTAAACTGTTAAGAATTTGTTTAATGGCAAAAAAGCAGTTCGCTTTGTAAGTACAGAGCAAACAATGCTCGTGTTGACAAAAGGCCGTCCAGGTTTCATGGCTACAGTAGAGGGAAACAATACAGCGTTCCTGTGCGGTCGAGTGACTCAATGCGCTCGCATAGGGTGTTTATCAAAAGCAAACTTACGACGGCGACGGAATGATTTATACCTAGTTTCTTGAAGACATTTTTTTTTTGTTTGAACCATTTGTTTACTACCAAACTGCCACTATGAAATCTTGAATGGAACGTGTTCCGTATGGCGGAGAAAATAAAGTTCAAATTGCTGAATTTATATAGATTATCGCAAATCTGAATCTAAAACGATGATTAAACGTTCCTCATCATCATCATGAACAACCCATTACCGGCTCACTACAGAGTACGGGTCTCCTCTCAATATGAGAAGGGTTTGGCCATAGTCCACCACGCTGGCCATGTGCGGATTGGCAGACTTCACACGCCTTTGAGAACATTATGGAGAACTCTCAGGCATGCAGGTTTCCTCACGATGTGTTCCTTCACCGTTAAAGCAAGTGATATTTAAATTTTTGAAGAACGCACATAACTCCGAAAAGTTAGAGGTGTGTGCCCGGATTCGAACCGCCGACCTCTGAATAGGCAGTCTGTCTGGCGCCCTAACCACTAGGCTATCACCGCTTTTTTAAACGTTAATCGCGGAAAATGTGACTTGACACCTTAATGCGCCCTTTTAAAACAGCCAACTTGAATTGCAAACTCACAAGCTGTAAAAATGGCAATACCACGTATCTTTTAAGACCATATAATATTGTCATTGTCACCTGACTGAATTTTTATTTGTTAAAATGAGTCAGATTTATGTGGGACACATAACTACATCTCCATTTATCGGTCTTCAAGTCAGAGATAAGGCTAAGCGCTTCATAGATCTCGGCCTAATAACCATGGGAATTTGGCTACCTAACTGTTCAAGCTGATTGTTTTGTAACGATCATTTCGCAAACATTGTAACGACTATAAAAACCTTGACACGATAGTCGAATCGGTGTCTTCCGGCACGCGTCACAGGGGTTCAACATCTCCATTATGTGGCCGTTGATTGATAGCCGACTTCCGCGCCTTGGTAATCATTATGTACTCCACTCGATTGCACCATCACCGAAAAAAAAAAACTTGCACCATTTCTTCAATGCGTCCATGAACCGTGCGTATAATGTTTCATGCACAAGGCGTCTTTTTTTTTTGTATATCAATTTTAAATAAAGCTAGTTGTCATTTAGTTTATTGTTGGAAAGTTTAGATCCGTGGAAAAATACTTAGAGACACTTGGATTGTTATCCTGACGGAGTTTATCAACAATTATTTGTTATATTTCGTGACTTCTCTCTTGCCTTCTTTTCTCTGAAGTCAAGAAAAGAAAAATTTCGAGATTCGAGTTCCGTACCTTGAAGGCAAGTTATGTATCGATCTATTCGACTGCCTCTGTGATGGAACACATTACAGTCGACACCTATTCATATATGACAAAATGTTATTTCTTTAGGCAATAATGCCATCGAAGGAAGTAACTTGGCATTACTAATAAATGATGAATAAGAGGCGAATAGTTGAACACCGTTTTTTCTATTTCAGTCTTCAATAATTTAACAATCGGCAGAAGACCAAACATTGGTTAACTACACAATCGTTACACAACGTTTAATCATAAGGGAGATTGAGTTTTTAGTCGGTGTCAACGCCCAACGCAGCGGTATGTTTTAATCTGTTATCCGTGTATTAAAAGGGCAGAAATAACTAAGTTGTAGTTGTAATGTATTCATAATTTGTACAACTGTGTACCCAAATTACACTTTGCGAGCTATTCAATAGCAACCTTAAAGGTGTAGAATAGATGATGAAAGATTGAGGGTAGGAAAACATATTTACAAAAAAATATTGCTAAAGTACTTGCCATGTTAGGTTTTCAAAAGAGTATGTGCAACGGGTTGTTCAGTTTGTATGGGAACATGTGCTATAATAAAATATTATTAACATAACTATGTAGTTTTTTTTTACACCGTGATGATCCTTTCATACTTACTGTGTCGATTTCACGCTCATATTCTGAATACAAAAGTGTGTATGCCTAAATTATTGCGAATTTCTAACGTATGATCTACCTGTAGTTTTTTGTTTGCGGAGAGGACCGTACGTTACCGTGAGAATATTTCTTACGTCTCACGGGAAATCGGGTGTTCCACGCGGAAGAAGGCACCAACCGCTGGTCATTAATAAAATTCAACGCTATCTGTCAGCGCTACCGAGCGCCGATAGTAATGCCACAGAGGTTTCCTTGTAAGGCTCGCGCAGTTAGTCACAATGATAATTAGCTGATTCACTCGAGGCTACACCTACGTCTTGAGATATTTATCAATTAAGCTTTGTGACTTCCGAGCAGCGTGTACATAATAACGGAGCGCTTTGTAAATTACGTTTATCGACAATATTCTTGGAAGAATGGCCATATTAAATGGTAAACTTCATTCGATCCATGTGTTCAAAATCTGCCTTATTAAAAAACGTACCTAATGACCTTTAATATTTTGGGTTAGTGCACGATTTATCATTATTGTGAGGTACTGATAATAAATACATTTGTATCTTAAAACTTAAACCAGGAAGGTTACATTGCGAAATGATATAAAAACAATACCAAAGTTTCACCCAAAAATAAATACCTTAGAACAGTTTAAACAAAGTCTTTTCTATTATTACTATCCTATATAGCATAATAAGGTTTTTCTAAAGGTAATTCATAGTTTAGTTGTATATGAGGATCAGTCGCTAGCCCAATTCATTGTATATGTATAGCTTATATTGCAAACAGCCTTAAAATATGGTTCTGAAGAATTATCCACTGTAACTTGTAAGTAGAACAACCATTACTAAAGTATGTATTCAATTTTCGTTCGTACCTCCTATTCACATGTGTGCCCATTTCGACTGCCGCTATTGACGTCATTCATGACCTTGAACATCAGACATGACCTGAAGACAAAGTTTGATTGATCGATAATACAAATGGTATTCGCAACGGATCCAATCTATTGCCTCCACACCTACCGATTAATCTAACTACCGACCGCAATCGAAATCCAAACCAAATTTTACGGTTGTCTTCACATATTTCCACTTTATTTTACTATCTTAATTCTCGATCACAGTCCAAATGCGGCGTTGCGGTTAAGAAATCTGATACGTGCAATATGCATCGTAGATAACTTATCAGAGATATAAAACTAGTTTATTAATGAAATAGTCATTATTTTGAAAGAACTTCTATGTTTATTAATTGAAACAAAGCCCAGTGGTTTTTAAATGAAATTAATTTAACTATTAATTCAAAATTACCAATTCCACGTCCTGTAGTCAACGTCTCCTAAGGATGCTCCGGTTTCGCAGCGAAACGTACGACGGGAGATAATTCTAAAAGATCTGTATGGTGTGATGTATTAAGATTTCGGTTCGATTAAGCAATTAAAATATCACTTGCTTCAATGGTGAAGAAATTACCGTGAGGTGTTTCCTCCTCTGCCTGCCTGACAGTTTTCCATAATGTTTTCAAAGGCGTGTGAAGTCTGCCAATCTGCAAATGGCCAGCCTAATGGACTATGGCCAAACTCTTCTCATATTGAGAGGAGACTAGTGCTCTGTAGTGAGCCGGCAATGGGTTGATCATGATGACGTGGATTACAGCGATTTAAGCTCAATTTTCAATGTATATCCATAAACTTCCACAAATCAACTCCTGCTCCTGTTCAACTATAGTTGAAATATCGCTTGCCGTGAACGGCGTAGGGAAACCTCGTATATTTTACGTAATAACATTATCCAAGATACGTGTAGGTAATATAACACCAATATTGGTTGCAAAGACATCTACACTACGGTTTACTATTACCGGTATTTAATAATGCGACTATACTATGGGAACTTACAATGCATTCCATATAATATGCATGCATGTCAGCTTTGTATCATCTTCCTCTATTAGCCTAACAATAATTATATTGTTATGCTTTCAATTTGGTCCAACGTTTATATAATCAGAGATATATGAATAAATTATGTATTGTTACATTATGCTTAGATGGCCGTGAGGGGAATACATCGTGTTGTTATTTCAATAACAATTATTGTGAATCATGAATTATGATTGGACGCATTATACAATATAAACAAACCTACGCGTTTCAACTGAAGATCAATTATAACAGAATAACTACTATAACTTTTGCAACACCAAAAGTTATCCCTTTAAAGCAATACCAAGTGACGCAGCAATGAAGTTAAGAATTGAATATGTTTACAAAGTTTTCTAACGATTTTGCGTCAGCATTAGTGAGCGGCTTGAAATTTAACTACTGATTTAAATAGCCAGCGAGGGAGTATCGTCCTATTTCTATATGAGAGCTTCCCATATGACGGAATAATTTTCATCAATCGCTGACAACCCTGCACATAACGACGATACCTTATCTGTTATTCCAATTAGATAGAAAACTCTTTCACTATTAGATAAATTAGGATTATCGTTTATCATAGTCTCACAAAAGACTGAAGCGGTGATAGCCTAGTGGTTAGGGCGTCAGCCTCCTAATCAAAGGTCGGCTGTTCGAATCCGGGCACGCACCTCTAACTTTTCGGAGTTAAGTGCGTTTTTAAAAAAATAATAAATATCACTTGCTTCAACGGTGAAGGAAAACATCGTGATCAAACCTGCACGCCTGAGAGTTCTCCATAATGTTCTCAAAGGCGTGTGAAGTCTGCTAATCTGCACATGGCCCGCGTGGTGGACTACGGCCAAACCCTTCTCAAATTGAGAGGAGACCCGTGCTCTGTAGTGAGCCAGTAATGGGTTGTTCACGATGATGATGATAGTCTCACAATGTGCAGGGTATGCCCGGATCTACACACTGAAATGTCGGTACCAAGGAAACGCCCGTCGCATTAATGTCATCTTTAAAAAAAAAAAAAAAAACGCAAGACACCAATACAGATACGCTGATATCACGGTTTATTTATACACAGTCTACTAATCTAAATAAATAACATTATCTTTATGAAAGTGCAGATACTGATTAATACTGACCCACTAGCCGATGTCGCGCTTAAGAAACAACGTTGCAAGCACTTGACCTGTGTTAACATTTAAGTAGGTTGCCGGTAGGACATAAAGCATAACAAAATTTCACTTGAAAATGTATCGACCTTAAGGCGAGCGTCGCTCACACGAACTGCGTAATACGGTAACAAATGCAACCTCTGTAAACAAACGTTGTAATGATGATGATGTTTCGTAGTAAACAACTATTGTATTCGACATCATAATAGCCATTCCGAATGGGGATATTTGAAACATGGCACGCTAACTGCTTTGATGTAATTCTCATTTGCGTAATACTAACTATGTATATATTCATGAAGAATCAATGCATTTGTTGTGTACTGTAAGAGATGCTTGATGGTACCGAAACATGAAAACCCGGCTAAGTTTGTTGTGGGTTTCTTCTTAGACCGGGGCGCGATTCAAATCCTCTTAGCTTTAGTTTTAAGTTGTCGATTGTAGTTATCACCATCACTTTACGAAAATAAATAATGACATGAACGATTCATAGATGCCTGTAATAGGTTTATGTGAATAAAGCTATTTTTGATTTGATTTGATCGTTAACTATAGGTACATCGTCGGCAAACGAAGATCACCTGATGTTAAGTGATTAAAATCGCCAGCACCATAGGAGCCACCGAGATGTTGAGGTCATCCTCTTAATCGCTTGCTATGGAACGCTAAATCAACATGTCTTTGGGAGTAGGGTGGTAACTAGACACACCTAACGCCCAAGACGCGGGTTTATCTAGTTTTACTGTTAATGTATTTAGTTTTCTATATAATGTTGAATATGATACATTCTAAATAAATCATATTACAGAACTTTTGTTCTGTTCGCGTGATCACGTAATCGTTTCATCATCAGATTCTCTTTTACGTAGGAAGACATGGTACTAGCAAATTGGAACCCACATCCTTCTACCTACGTAGGCAATCTTGCTTCATCTATAGAATTTGCATAATAACTGAAGATTGTTTATATATTTTATGTTTAGATGTTTTTTTAAAAGAGTACCTACAGGTGATCTTAATTTTAATTCTTTACATTTATCTAGAATACGATATACCAGGGAAATTATCTGTTAGATCTATTTAAAGGACATAACTACTTTAACTTTTGACCACCTCAATGGCGCAGTGCTGACCTCTTTGGTCTTATTAGTGGATTTATAATTTCTGAATATTCTCTGATTTGGTCTGGTGGAACGCTTCGGCCGTGGCTAGTTACTACGTATCCAAATAAAAATACCACTAAGCGAAGTAGCGTTTCAACACGATGTCGCGTAGACCAAACAGGTGTATGGGTTCATCATACTCCTAACAGGTTAACCCACTTACATCTTAGACTGCATCACTACTCACCACTATAGATGAGATTGCAGCCAAGAGCTAACTTGGGGAATAAAATCATCATCATGATCAACCCATTCACGGCTCACTACAGAGCACGGGTCTCCCCTCAATATGAGAAGGGTTTGGCCATAGTCCACCATGCTGGCCATGTGCGGATTGGCAGACTTAACACGCCTTTGAGAACATTATAGACAACTCTCAGGCGTGCAGGTTTCCTCACGATGTTTTCCTTCACCGTTGAAGCAAGTAATATTTTAATTGCTTAAAAATTGGAAGAAAATAAAATTACCATATTATATAAAACCACTCCGTATGTGAAAATAATAAGTAAATGGAGATGGTTTATTCTTTATAATCCTAATTAATAAGCAAGTAAATAATCCAACACGTTCCATTATAGCAAGCATTACCCATTCACTCAACCTCTGCTAAAATAATAAAAACCTCACACGTTATGAACTTAGGCTTGGTGACATTAAATCTTGCCTCAAGTTTGCGTGAATTGGAAACATTAAAATATGCATTGTGTTAAACAACACGTAGGGTAGAGTTAAGTACTCCTACTTACTAGTAATCTTAACGATTTATAAACAAATCGTTGAAAGAGGTCATTGTATTTGTAAAAGAAACAAACAGTTTGGGAACGGCGAACCATACAATGTTGCGACTTGAGTGGCATATATAATATTTACATTCCATTTAATAATACGAATAATAGTAAACTCGAAGTTACACTCGTAGACAAACTGTCAAAACGGGTCATTGTTAACGTAAAAACCCGATGCAAAATATTTATTATTTAGTCAGCAGGGGACTAAGGCTTTGTACTTAAATGATTTCCCAACTGTAGTGTTCTCCATCATGAGCTTGCCGAATTCATTATCTCATACCAATTCAGGCGACTTTTTTTTTATTTAATCTAGTTGTTAGTTTTTCGCAAAAACCACACATTTTTGCGGGATAAAAAATAGCCTTTTTGTTAATCCAGGGTATAATATCTCCAATACAAATTTCAGTAGAATTGGTTGAGTATTTTTTGCGTCAAAGAGTAACAAACATACAAACTTTCGCGTTTATAATATCATTAAGGAATTCTTCCAGAAATCTTTCAATTTACTGTCAACTTACTTCTATAACGAATAATGATGTTGCTACACACGGAATTAATTATTATCAATGAATCAAATACAAAATCTTCAAATTAAAGAGTTCAGTTAATTGAGCCATACTCATCAATCAAGTAACATTAATAAAAATCACAAATGTGTATTACATTCAATCTTGAAGATGTTAGGTCAGATTGATTAGAACTTCAGGCATATTATGTCCACAAACATGTCATAAAATCCAAGGCAAATCAATCTTCATCAGCAGAAGCTATAAGTACCTTAGTCTATTTTAAGTATGTCTGTTAAGAAACAATCTAGAGGCCGTCGCTCGCTCTATTGGATAAGGATCTCTTATCAAACTCGTCAGCGTACTATGATAAATGATTCATGTCACACTCAGGCGCATCTCGTACCAAAGCGCGTAACGTTTTAAGCGTTTGATAACTAGATGTAAACTATTTCATTAAACGCTTACTAAACAAAGGCATAAGATGGTTTCAATCTCTATTGCTAAATGAAAAGAGAAAACAGGTTTAGCATTCTAAACCTTTCTAAACAAATTTACATCCGTTTAACGCTGCATTTAGTTTAAATTGCCGGCAATATCACCTTACGTCCTATCGCATCATTTCAAAATAAAAACTAACTTCTCGATATAAAACTGCAACGTCGGTAAAATTAGATCTCGCCATTTACGTACATCTTCGGAAAACATGGGCATAAGTTGTCGATAATAGTAAATCAGTGAGAACAAATTTATGTAGAAACTAAACGCAATTTAGTAAACTCTGAAAAACATGCACATACAAACAGTGCTCTCAGTTCTCCGATCGTATACTTAGAGATGCCAAATTGTTTTCTACCATCCATTATTCTGGTTCCAAACTACAGCGCGTTCGTTAACTGCCAAACAAAAATCTATTATTCGTGGCAAACAATTTACAAAGCGGCCGACAAAAGAAATGGTGTTTCGTTATGTACCGCAATGTTGATGGGGTGGTAATAACTTAACAATTAATAACCCTTTGGGATTCCCCAAAGAACTACAGAGTTGGTAATACAACTTATCATTCTTATACCAAACGAATGCAAAGAGGCTCGTAAATTTTGGATTATTAAAACTCCGGACTTTGTTATTACGAATAATATCACATTGCAACTAACGTAACAGTTTTCTATTCGGTCACGGGCTCCGGGCATCATCGATCTGGCGGTAGTCAGGATTTGTAATTACGTATGGCAGAGACTGCGACATCATTACTCATATTGTGAGCAGAATATTCCGCTTTTGTGAACTGGAAGGAGTTTTCAAGTAGTTATTTAGAATAAAACGAACGTATGATAAAATTAAAATATTTTCACTACAGAGACTATATTATGTCATGTAATATATAATAGTGCTAAGAAAATATACCTTATTAGCTGAACCCGGTCACGCTTCGACGTAGCTCTTATTGATATATAGAAACAGACTTAAATAAAATTGAAATGCGACAATGTGTAAATATTCATACATCGACTTCTTCCTATATTTTACGAACACAAAAAAAATAAAGATAAATATTTACACATAGCTTATTATGATTATTATTGAGACAACTTTAACGTGACATGCTCCAACTTCCGTCCATGCAATATATTGGTCCAATTTTTCTTTGTTAAAAATTGTATGGACCTTTTTTGTAAATCTGCATAGTAATAATTCTTGAGAATATTTTTGGTTCATAAGAGTTTTATTTGTTAACAGTAGATAGGTTGTGAAACCAAATGGTATTGATCCATTATTTCCGGAATACAGATTTTTTTTGACACCACCATCTGCCTTAAAACGATTCTCAAGTTAAAGTTGTTAGAATTAAAGTGATCGCAGACAAGCGCATGACCGCGCAAGAGGCGCTCGCAACACAAAGCATTATTCAGTTGTGACATGAGAATGTAGTCAAACGATAGCAGCGCGAATCGATGGCGTCTAACGCGCCATGGCCTATCGCGTTATGGCCTATCGCGTTTGTTTGACGCGGTCATGAAAGCTCTCGTCATAATCTGCGATCTACTTCAAAGACCACCAGTGAATGACAGATAAGAACCAATCGATGTGGGATACGCAATACACAACCGCGACTACGCAAACATTACCTACATCAGATGCTCGTGATAAGATAACGGATGCCTACTTTTAGAAAGGAAACCATCGATAACTATAAAATATACAGAGACCTAAAGCGTAAATGTATTTTGGCGGTTTAAGTATCTTTCTCAGGTATTATGTGCATTATTGGATAGTCCCATGAATATCTTGGAAGTTTTTTTTTTGTAGCCCACTACAAGTTGCCCTTGATTACAATCCTACATATTAGCGGGCATGGCAGTTATATTAACCCCATCGGTTTCTAAACGACATCGTACCAGAAAGCTTGGGGCACAATTACGAGTACGTCGGTAGGGTGGTAACTACGCACGGGCATAACCGCTCACCAATCGGCTAGACTCGAGAAAAATCTGAAATAATATACATATTCCTAAAAGGACCGCGCAGGGACCTCCCACTTATAAGACTCGCCACCGCGACAAGGAGGTAGTCGAACTATCTTCTAAATAAAAAATATAGATTCTATCACCAATTATCTTATAGTTGTTGAAGTTTAAGATTACCCGATTTCCGAATTATCCAATTACATTTATCGTATTATGATATCATTATATGCATTCCTTTAAATAATTTTTATATGTATACCTTAGTCAAAATATAAACCTATAAGCATACAGAAGTCTCTAACGGTATGGTGTGGTAGAAGTCACCTCTCTGGCTTAGGCCTCTTTCGAACTTCAAATTTTCTTTTACATAACTTAAAAAACGAGGTACGGTTTAGTTTTTCTTGATGAATCTATTAATGGGACGTCAACAATGGCCTATGGTGTTATTATGTACACTACAGGCAATTAATATCTTTTATGACGCTATACGTCATAAAGAGATAACATCCATCCAACAACCTTTATCGTTTAACCTACATTTTAACGTTTGATCACAGCTACCAAGTTACAAACAAACTTCGGCGCCCGGCGTTGCTACACCCGTTAGCATGACGTTATGATTAATATGAGACGCTATCTTTTCATACTACAGTGCATAGCGGTCTTGTAAATGTACAGTTACTCAGAGTTTACAAAATAAACCTCTATTGTGTGAGCGTGAAGGCTCACTTTGCAATATAATTGCTTAGATTAGTCTATGGGTGATCCCATTGAGTGTAGTTTAAATACACTTTGTGGAGGGTAATGGTAATTAATCAAGGTAATCTTCCTTTTTTATAACACATCATAAGATGTTATTACGTAGTAAATTCCATCCCATATTAAAAGTTGGGAAGTTTAATTGGTGTTTGGTTCTTCTTTGACGCAGGAATATGGCAACGGTTTGACGTGATATTTTGCTCAAGCAAGCAAGATTATTATAGTACAGACCTAAATTTTCCTGGTAATATTATAAATGCAAAATTGTATATATTGATTTACCCCTTTCCATAAATACATACACAGAGATGGAATAAAAAAATGTTTTGATTTTAAATAACTTCACGGTGGTGACCAACCAATAAGGTGGCTTCGTGTGTTTTTTTTTTCTTAAATTTTTATATAACTATCACCTCAGAACAATATAAATAATATCTTTGAACAAAACGAAATCATCATCATTATCATGATCAACCCATTACCGGCTCACTAGAGAGCACACGTCTCCTCTTAATATGAGAAAGGGTTCGGCCATAGTCCACCGCGCTGGCCATGTGCAGATTGGTAGACTTCACACGCCTTTGAGAACATTATGGAGAACTCTCAGGCGTACAGGTCCCAAAACTAAATATCAAGTGGAAACTGGCATAATATAACATAAGACATTTGTAATACTAGTTCATTAATGGATTCGAGTGTTCGTAAATAGGATTCAAAGTGCCATACCATCTACATGAATTTATAAGTACTACATTGAACAAATAAAGAATTGAAGTAAGTATTTTATAGTGAAGTAAGTACTATTAGAAAGTTCGCAGAAAAATCGTATGAGGGAAAAGTATGAAAGTAATTTATAGTGTGCCGTTATGGCTCGCCCAAAGTTTAAAATATACAGGGTGATGCTATAGGTAAGTAGGTCCTACAACTTTCAGGGACGTTAGAAACTATGCCTTAAATTTCATGAGTGTACCTAATTGGAATCGGTTCAGGAAACGAACTAGTTACTTTTTCTTAAAAACTCATGATTATATTATACAACAATTATTTACCTTGATACCTCATAACCTTAGTTTTAACTTTTAAGTTTATTTTATTATCACAATGAACTCACTACTATATTATATAATATACAGTTATTGACGCTTCAAAAGTTTTTAAAGATACACACATCAACCCATGGCAGTCCACATTTGACATTTAATGTCATCTATCGACGTTGCAATCCAGTCCGGATTCGATTTCGGGGTCGAGCCTAGAATTATATATTTCCGTTAAAAATCTTCAGTATCACTATCAGCCCGGTATTGGAAAATAGTTGGTGTCCAATTTGGAGAGTAAATTAAGCCATCGGTCCCGATTATTGTCACTAACATGTAAATCGTTAAAGCTCGCACACACCCAATTGACATGTCCATCTAGCTGAGATTAACTTTTTTTTTTATATACATAGCGAGCAAACGAGCAGGCGGGTCACCTGATGGTAAGTGATTACCACCGCCCATGAACATTTGCAGCACCAGAGGAACCGCCAATGCATTGCTGGCCCTTGAGCAATTTGTTAATCCGCCCTTTGAAGATCCCCATATTATAACCATTAGGGAACAAGAGCCAAGATGGAAGCTGGTTCTACAATTTGCAAGTGCGTGCCAGAAATGACCTGGAATAGCGGGTGGTGGAAGAGGACCAGGCATCCAGGTGGTGAGGATGAAATTTGCTTCTGCGACTTTTATAGTACGGATCCGCCACTCTAGTTCAAATAGAAAATGTTGCAAATTACGGACGTCTCTAAAATGAACAGAGCGTGCAAAATGTATGTACGATTTTAAAACATACTGTATAAATAACATTATACGATGCGTTTCTTTTTAAAACACAGTTATTACGGTTGGCCCGCTATCGCGCACAAAGTTTTTCAATTGCACACCATTCGCTGCAAGTTCAAAACTAGGAAACTCCGGTCGTCCCAGCAAAAAGTTGTAGCTACCTAGCCATTCTAGCAATGCCATTGTTACAAAGTTATTAATTAAGTTACAATGTAGCCTGAGAAATATTTCATACTGTAAAATTAATTGAAATGATTTTCCGCGACGTTGCAATCGTAGTGGGTGGGTGAAATGAAGAAACGATTTTCTTCAATTTCATACACTAGTTAACTTACTTAATCAGTTTACATTACTCGGACAAAATGATTTGGAAACGCTTCTTTCCGAAGCTCGCCAAACAGCCCGGTTACGCTGTGGCAACTAATAGGGTTAGTACAGCTAATAGACAGTCCGAAAAAAAAATGTGTTTCCAGCCACGTATAACCTCGGTACCTTCAAGGTAAGAGTGAATAGGCATTTTCTAGGCTAGCGCGCTCAGCCCTAGACCTCACCAGTGCTTTCTAGTACTCACTGTCGTCAAGCGCAAACCTATCTTGATATAAAAAAAAAACATTGGCCTTTCCGATAGCACTTCCGCCATCCTCACATATTAATTAAAACGTGTTATGTTAATTTCATGTTGATATAAAACAACAAAATTAAATATCATTGAAAGCAAATTTTTCAATCGTTAATCGTAATCGATAACCGGCCTAAGGAATAACTTTAAATAATAAACGTGGTTTCTGTGTTCAACATGATTAACCGATCACAAGAACATTAGGAAATTAACCGGGTACCGGGTAAGTACACGAAATACGCCACTAACGCTATATTAACCGTAACGTGGATATTATTACCAACACGATATCACATTATCTTATCATCGTGTGCAAACAATTCAATTTATATAACAGAAAATGGGTCGTTGTAAATAAAGATAAGGACTTGATTAAATCTCGGGCGAGGTAAACGGCCGTTCGAGTAAAATGGCTACATCTATCGAGGCCCAGATAATGGGTGTTGCTAAATAAATCTTATGGTAAGCAAAGACGTGCGTAGAGTTTTTGACCAGGATACAACAATGCAGAGAAAAATCTTCTCTTAAGTTCAGGATAGACAGTGCTTATGATATTTTCTGAAGTGTTTTCCCAGTTACTCCGTGATATCAGCATGAGTTATGCCTGAAAATCAGCGCTGCAGTCAATTTTGACGGAGCATCAAGCTGAGGCAGCGCCCTATTAGCCAATTTCTACAGAAAGAAACTTTCTATTTTTAGATGATTTAGTATTAGTAATTTCACACATGTCACCCGCAAACATAGTCTAACCTTCCTAATTGTTAAAGACTGATTTTCTGATTTGATTTTTGAGATTCAGCTTCACGATCATCCTGCGTAATTAATAAAAGGTCGATCAGATAGATGTGTTCAGCCGGCAACGAGTCGATGGCTAAATTGACTCCGGCGCTGCAGATTTTCACAGGTGACGGTAATCGCTTAACATCAGGTTAATCGACTGCCTTTTTGAATATATATGAAGAAGAAACGAACCAAATAGCTTCTTGGTAGCAATGTTGAGTTCTATTTCCTGCTAGTCGTTCGATGGCTTATGGCAACTCTTTTACTGTAAAAGTGGTAAACCTTTGTAATAGACTGCCGAGGGACACATTTAATTTTTTGTATTGTGCAATAAAGAGTATATCTATCTATCAAATATCATATTTATGAACAGTTCCCAAAACTGTTACCAACTAGTCCGAACTCCCCTATCAATGTCGAATGTAATCTGTTGTCATTTAATCAAACGCTGCACATAAAGGGAGATGGGGTCGTTGAAATAATGGTAAGGACGTGCTTAAATCTTGCGCGAGGTAAACGGCTCGCCGAGTGAAATGACTTCATTCATTGTGAGAGCAACCGAGGATTATGAGGCTGTCTCATAAACAGAACGGACGGGCGGGCGGTTAGACAAATGGGCTAATTTAACACTAAATTTTATAAGGACAGCTAGCTTCTGCGGTATTATTTATAAGTTCTGTTGTTATAATGGCAGGCGTGTGGAAAGCAACGATGAGATCATCATCATGATCAACCCATTGCCGGCTCACTACAGAGCACGGGTCTCCCCTCAATATGAGAAGGGTTAGGCCATCGCCCAAGGCCATGGCCATGTGAGGATTGGCAGACTTCACACGCCTTTGGGAAAATTATGGAGAACATGCAAGTCTCCTTACGATGTTTTCCTTCACCGTTGAAGCAAGTGATATTTTAAAACCTTTTAAACCTATTTACCTACCTATTGACGTGTTTTGCAATGTAATTGGTTGTTTCGGAAGTAGTTCTTTGGCTAAATAGTAATATTTATTTATTGTATAAGTTATAATTAATTAAATTATAAATGTAAATACAGACGACATTGAGGCCAAACCTCTGTGGTTTTTTTCAATGTCTTCGGCGATTTCTGTAAATTTAATTATTTTGAACTGTAAATAAATAAAAAAAAACTGCTGAAAATCGTTTTTTACGTGCGTACGTAACTCCGAAAAATTAGAGGTGCGTGCCCGTGTCTTTTCGCAACGATGAGATAGATGATGCTTTTTTACTCTAGCATTTTAAATACTTGTTACGCGTGGCAGAAAACACAGATGCCGCATCATATACGGTTCCATACAGCGATTCGTATTCAAAACGCGGAAGGAAAACGTTACGTACCTGGCACGAGTTGACTGGCTGGCAACCACGTGGGCTTATTAATTAGAGTACGTATTACAGCGGGACGAACAAATGTGTTTATATTTTTCAAGTGCGCGCTTTACTCCTGATGGTAAGTGACGGTGCAGTATAAGATGGTAGCGGGCTAACTCGTTGGTTTCTACCCGACGTGGTGCTGGAACGTTAAATCGATTGGCAACACGTCTTTGTCGGTAGGGTGGTAACTGGCCACGGGACCAGACTCGAGCCGGGAATCAAACTCAGGACCTCCAACTATATAATGCAACGGCGCAGGCGATGCGACACGGAGGTCGTCAAGAATTGATTGTGTAAACTTTGTATACTAACACATACCAAAATTCCACATTAATTGTAAATGGCACTGTATACCGGCAACTGCCATATGGTTTTGGTTTATGGTTATGATTTTCATTGCAGATTCTGTTGGGATTCCAACGATAGCTCAAACGTCCAAAACTGTTCATGTAGGCAGAAAATAGATACATGATAGATAGATAGATTAAGTTATGGTGGAATAAAGAAAGTCATACACACATAGATACATCCATGAACAGTGGATAATTTTAAACCCTATTTTTGTAAGCCCTGTTATAAAGAAATAATTTCACAATATTTTTTTTTATACGTAGTAACGAAAACTTAAGTAAGCTATAGTAAATTGCCACTAAACTTTTAACTACAAGAAATAAATTATTTTTACGTATTAATACTTTATCTTAATTATTTAAAAAATAAGAAGAATCAGAATGTAACAAAATAATGAAACATAGAAAATAGATTTAGTGTATTTACAAAGAAAAAAAAGTATTTATTTCGGCTGTTACACCACAAGATTTCTCTATAGTGTTAATTTTAAAAATTAACATTTTTAAGTTTCACCAAACAAACAAGACCAAAAAGTTCTTCAATAAGTTTAATGGTACGTCTTATACATGTTTCATCACAAAAGTACCTAGTACCTATCTATCTACCTAGTCCATTGGTTTTTTTCTTAACATTCATATTTAATAACGTGATCGTAAAAAAGAAATATATAGGTAAAAAAAACTGTACAAACTATACAACCTATACGAAACACTGTTATTACGTCGAGTGGTATGTATTAAAGAACGATGGGCAAACCTCCAATACCTCTTCACGTGATTGGTACTCTAAAAGTTGTGCCGCGTTTGTAAAAAATACACATTTTTACCTTTAAATGGTACGCTGCAGCAATGAGTGGTATACGTGGACGGCTAAATATAATATACTCGAGCCGCACGTGTTTTGTAACAAGAGTCTACTATAGAAGCCCTTTACCAAGGCGTAGGGTATGACGAACAGGTAAGCGGTAAAGTAATAAAAATCCTAAGAATCACTAAGCATAAAATTTCCTATTAATATTATTAAAGTGTACTATTTAGTTTTCTTATCAACAAGCGTAAGATCAACGGATCAAGTGATAATTTTTACTTCTATCTCTATTCACAAAACAAAAATGTCACGTTTCAATACATATATATATATATATATATATATATTATGTTTCTTTCAAACGTATACCTTATATGGAATGGAGATATGACATCAGCTAATCTTTTTAATAATAAAAGAATTTCTTATATTTGAATTAATTAAGCAATGTAATTCAAAATCTTCGGATAGCAGAGTGAATTTGGTCATGCCATCCTTTTCCTACTCTTCATCGTCGATAAGGATGTAGCTGCTAAATTAAATCGGCTATCTAAATTAAATTGTTTACTAACCTAAGGCGTCAAGTCTATCATCCTGAATATGTTATACAGGCGAGAAATTATACATCGTTTGTACTTTTTCCGAAAGAACACAAAAACATTAGCGAATAATTACTTATTATTCGCTGATGTGAATAACTTAAAAATTTAGCTTATCAATCTTGGACCGCGAATGTTTAAAACTTTTTATTTTTTACTGTGATTTTATATTTATTATATATATTTATATAATTACTCAAGCAATTGCTATTTATATCCTTAGTTCTAATGTGAGCAAGTATTAATACGCTGATCATATTTCAATGCAGAAAGTCGCTTTCAAAAATTTATACTTATATGATTTAATTGCATTGCAGTATTGGAAAAAATATATTGCGGAGAAACTATAGATTATGCGACGGTCTCTTTTTCCATTTTTGATGCCTTAGTGACTAAAATCTAACACTGAATAGATTGGCACTGACCTGAGGAGAAAAAAGTGAAATGTTTTGTAATTATGTCAATTAGCATTTCTCCGAGAATTTCCCACACAGGTTTATGTGGGACGACAGCGGCTCACTATGAGATGAGACAGATGGACACAAATGCGACGTGTTAATTGAATTCATTTGCACGCTAGCATGGTGGCATCTGTGGGCGCCGTCAAATCTATAAATATGCCATCTTATATGTTAGAGGATGCGTAGCGGAGTGGGTCTGGACTCGAACCCTCCAATAGGATCGCTTCAGTTTCAAAGCCTGGTATGCATTGTTAGCATTATGTGGTAACCAATTACATTTGAGCTTCTTTGAATCTAGGAATTGACTCGCTGCCAATAAATGTTGATGTGACCTAAAACGGCACAATCTATTACGGATCACCTGAATTAACATGTGCTTAGAAAGTTATCTCTCCTCCCAATATTATTAAACGGACATAAATGTGATATCCTATCTACTAATTTTAACCTTCGTTTCACATATGTACATAGTTACTTGCGTATTAATCAAAATTATTTGGTCTAGTGAGAGGCTTCGGCTAGTTACCACCCTAAAGACAAAGACGTGTCGCCAAGCGATTTAGCGTTCCGGCACGATGTCGCGTAGAAACCATACCTCTAACAGGTCGCTACCATCTTAGACTGCATCATCACTTACCATCAGTTGAGATGCCGTCAAGGGTTAACATGTGGTGTATAAAAAAAAACATTTGTGTTGCGTAAGCCACCAATAGGGTCGCTTCATTTTCATAGTTCCGCCTGCTATTGGTGGAATTGTTATGCAACGAAGTTCCGAATGCGCCCATAATGGCGTGGAAGCTGGGAATGATATCGCTGCCAACAATCGTATCCGAGAAATGTTATACCTTAATGAGATGGACGGATACAAGTGCGGCATGTTAATTAAATGAGTTTCCACGCTGTCTGATGGCGTGCTGATTATTATTTTGAGTGCAACGACAAAAATTATTATGCGGTTGAAATTATAAAACGGGAACGGGGTTTATATTAAAGCCACAATGACGATAAAAATTAAAAAGCAACCGCCAAATTAATACTTATTTAAAAACTCAATTGTTAACGATTCAACTAACCAAGCTCATGTACTCGTATAGCCAGTCGGTTATCTTACCAGATTTATGACAACTTTGTGTGTTATGCGAACAGTAACACAGGGAAACTGAATTTTATTATAAACTAGCTGACCCGGCAAACATTGATCTGTCGATATTGTGCATACAAAAAATGTTAAATTGCGATAAAAATTAGGAGTTGTGTGGTAGAAACAAAACAACAGAAACAACAAAATACTTTTTTCCCAAAGAATAAAGAATGAAAATTTTGAGGTGGACCAACATTAGGGTGGACCATCAAAAACAAACAAAATAAAAATCGTGACAAACGGAGAAGTTGGAAAATTTGACTTTTTTTTTTCGGACTGACTATTAGCTGTGCTAACCCTATTGGTTACGACAGCGTGGCCGGGCGGTTTGGCGAGCTTCAGAAAGAAGCTCTGCCAGAAGAAATTTTGAGCCCTAGTCTAAGAATGTCTGCCTAAGCGCCTCCTGTGAGGCCGAACCTCGGCTTAGGCGACGTTTGGACTAACGGGGGGATCGGACGGTGTAATTTAACACATATATTTTAGAGGAAATAAAACATAAGTACCTATCAATTACTAAGAAAAATCTAACGACAACTTATTTATTAAATCCACCAACCGGTTCAGGCGGTGGGCCTTGTTAAAGAATATATAGTTATAATATATAGATATACTATGTTGTGATGTTCCAGACCAACTCCAAAGTCAAGCGTCCAACGTGACGGTTATTTTAAAAGAAAGAAATTGCGGCTGCTTTAATTAAAAGACTTTTACACCAAATCTCTGTGATTGGACGCAGTATTTTGATCCTCGCATAAGACAAATGCCAATAGTAATCTGCCAACGATGAGGACACAATGTCTAACTAAAGACAAAATACGTCACAAATTATGCGCCGACATTACAGATCGGATGTGCGTAGGCAGTCTAACCCGTAGCGCCTCCAATACCGAACGAAATAAATGAGTATCTATTTTCGTACACTGTCTAAAATAGCCACTTTATTTATGCATCATTCATTTTCATTTCGTTATATCGTTCAAACATTTATTTTTAGCGTCGGACGTTGTCCACACCCATCTAATTAATCTAATGTCTAATTACTAATTAGTTTCTTTCATAACGTAGCACGAATGTAGCTTAGTTACTCATTTAATTTGTGTAATTATTTTATTTTTTGTTAATGCTTTCATTTTAATAATTGAATGCACTTTTAGAATGTATACATTTTCGAGTCGTACATAGATAGGGAGGTCACGGTGACGTTTTGCAGCGATTCATTTGTATCGCTGTGAGAGGGTGAAGGTAGTTATACCTTCGCCCACTCAGAAAGAAAAGAAAAGATTTTTTTTTTAATTCGCCACAAGTTAGCCCTTGACTGTATCTCACCTGATGGTAAGTGATGATGCAATCTAAGATGGTAGCGGGCTAACCTGTTAGGGGTATGATAAACTCATACTCATATATTGGTTTCTACACGACATCGTGCCGGAACGCTATATCGCTTGGCGACACATCTTTGTCGGTAGGGTGGTAACTAGCCACGGCCGAAGCCTCCCACCAGACCAGACTCGAGCCGGGATCGAACCCAGGACCTCCAACTTTAAAATGCAACAGCGCACGCGCTGCGCCACGGAGGTCGTCCAAAAGTTTATTTATTCCAGCAAAACATACACATAGGTTTACAACAAAAGTAGTATAACTTAAATTGTCTTATATAGTACATTACCATTATGCACCTGTTTTCCGAACTAGTTGAGACTGTATCTCGGATATACTTGCTATGATGTTATAGCTACTTTGGGATCAGGGATAAATCTGTACCCAATGGCCGACACCCCTCGCCTTGCTCTTATAATCGAGCATTAATACCATTGCTACGAAACGCACAGTCGCCTATCTATGTAGAAGCAATGCCAGATCAATAGGTATTATGCAATTAAATCGTTTCGGTACGTTACTTTGCGTAGCGAACTGAATCACTCAATTATAATTACCGTCCCAAGTTCCCAAATAACTCAACAAAAAAGATATACAATCTGGTACACGATATGTTGGTCTAATATACCATAATAATATGATAGCGACTAGCGGGACTTAATGAATTTTCAGTCAATTCTTACTCAAAATTATGGTCAGATAATACTCTATAAAAAAAAAAGAATATATAATATTGCTATAAGATGACAGAATTAGCCGGTATTGTTACTATGTATTTGACGTATGAGTAACACACGAAAAAATCATCTTAAAGTAAAAACAGCAAAACACACAATTTCACATAGTTTTATTATGACACAAAAAACAAAACAGCAGTAAAAGTACTTACATAATCTACCGAAGCTAAGGGACAGGCGCTTTCTGAGCTTTTGCATTTTACTCATAGCACCTCCCCTTTTTTCTCTCATTGTCACGCCTGCGAACAAAGGGAAAGGTCGATAAAAATATCTTTCATCCATACAAAATATCTGCGGACGCATAAAAACTAAAATCTATTTTGTAACATCAAGCGTTCATAAAAATTGTTCGCGGAAAAATAATATTTTTATATTCCGGAATAATCTTTTGTTACACAAAAAATATTGCCATACATGACAAAAATAAATCTAAAAGTGTAATATTGGAAAGCAGCAGAAATAGCACAAGCATTTAATAAAAATAACATAAAAACTAGACGATATTTTGTCATATTATTATTAAGTTTATATTTTTTTACTATTCAAGCGCTACACTTAAATTTATTCATTTATCTATATCCAATTTGGATGAATGGAAAGACAAGATATAGGGCTATATTAATAGATATAAGGACAATTATAAGGACATCTATCTCATGCAAGTCAAACAGTGGAATGTAACACTTACTATCGTTAACGAATTATAAAATTATCTTAACTAACTTACGTAGGTTTGCGATGAAGATAATGTAGAAATTGTATAATCGCAAAATATAAGCAATAATGAAAAAAAAAAGCAGGACCAAAAAAGATATCGCAACGCCTGGTGGCTTATAATTATAAAACAAATCAAGATCTTGATTATCAAGACGATATCGATATCCGAGGGCCTAAACACGACAAAATAAAAATAGTTGTTGGGAACTTTCCAACATCGTTATAATTCTTAATTCTTTTTTTTTTATCCACTACAAGTTAGCCCTTGACGGCAACCTCACCTGATGGTAAATGATGATGCAGTCTAGGATGGTAGCGGGCTAACCTGTTAGGGGCATGGGAAACCCACACTCCTAATTGGTTTCTAAACGAACGCTGGAACGCTAAATCGCTTGGCGACACGTCTTTGTCGGTAGGGTGGTAACTAGCCACGGCCGAAGCCTCCCACCAGACCAGACTCGAGCCGGGAATCGAACCCAGGACCTCCAACTTTAAAATGCAACAGCGCACGCGCTGCGCCACGGAGGTCGTCAAAAAGTTTTCTAAAGTAGTCACATTTTCAAGCCGTTTAAAAGCGGAAGCAGAAGAATCTATATTCTTCTGCTTCCGCTTTTAAACAATAAACAATAAAGAGTTTATAACTTAAGCCCCTATACCACCTAATGAAATAATAAAGTGGCAGTCCTCAAATGACTGTACACGTACGTGCAATCTCAACATAAACATAAAGGATTGCTTTTTAACTTTGTTCCCAATAAAGAAGTATATTTAAATCTGGGCATCTATTAGAATGCCACGATAACAGACAAGCAATAAATCTTATAACACCTCATTTTATGTCTGCGATAACAAATTAAAACTTGTGATAGACACTTCGCAACTCTCCGAGATTTTATGTTAGTTCTAAAAAAAAACTTCGTTCTCATCATTACACACGTTAATGGCTAAATAGGTGTAATTAGAGATTTATTAAGATTAAGACGCTTAAGCATTGTTGCCGTTACACATCACTAATTGTGCGTTATATTAACAATCTTTTGTCATGCCAACTTCTGTTTGCCTATACCGGAACCGAGGCAGTATCAATGCGTAAATAATAATTTACGTTTTAGTTTACAAGGCTAGAAGAAATGGTAAATTTTCCAATAATTTCAATTCAAAAACAACATAGAACTTTTCTTTAAAATAACGCGTAAACAATCATAACATCAGCCGTGTTTATATTCAAAGTCAAATGCCTGAATGAGATTAGGGTTTAGTATGGAAAAAAGAAAATAGATAAAATATTGGAAATCCTCAAGCTTTTTGCATGTCTTCCTTACTTGTATTGTCAATGTCGCGTACTTACTACACGCATAGTATTTATCAGTGTTTATAGTGGTCAGATATTTATAACAGTTAAATTAAATAATCAAAGTTTATTAAATTATAAATAGGTAATGTAACAAGACGTCTGTTTGGTTTAACACAAGTTTTAATAAAGTATAAAGGTAAAACTCAATTTAATGCATAAACCTGTACCTATTTCATATGCAATGAAAACATAAACTTACAAGAAAGGATCTGTCTGTTATGATATATATTACGTTAGACGAAAATTATAAATACTAAATTCCAAAGAGGTAGTTTAACTTTGAGTTAAATTTTTAAAAGTGAATGGTTTTCTATTTAATTTATAACTAAAAGTTCCACTCTATAAAGTTTAGTTTATCATTCCATATTCCATATCCAATTTTAAATGAAATTTGATTTTAGCGAGGTAACTTCTGGCTAACGCGGTCCATTGCATTAATCATAAAATAATATAATTAGTGCAGTTCAAAATCACCAATTTTACCAATAATAACATATGACATTAATGCCGCTTCACATATTTTCACCAAAAGTAATGTTGATATTGTGTATATCAATTATACACTATCATCATGATCAACCCATTACCGGCTCACTACAGAGCACGGGTCTCCTCTCAATATGAGAAGGGTTTGGCTATAGTCCACCACGCTGGCCATGTGCGGATTGGCAGACGTCACACGCCTTTGAGAACATTATGGAGAACCCTCAGGCGTGCAGGTTTCCTCACGATGTTTACCGTTGAAGCCAGTGACATTTTAATATTTTTAAAACGCACATAACTCCGAAAAGTTAGAGTTAGAGGTGCGTGCCCGGATTCGAACCGCAGAACTCTGATTAGGAGGCTGACGCGCTAACCACTAGGCTATCAACGCTATCATACAATATACCGACTCACTAATTCCACACTGTTGACCACCGGCCTCTTCTCTCATAAAGGGAGAGAGTTTTAGAGCATCGACCGCTCCATCGCAATTTAGCGAGGTTTGACGATGAATGTTAGTGATAATCCGGGATCTACAGCCTAACTTGCTCTCTGAGGCACGGGGATGAACGATGCCGATTTACTAATTCAGGGCTGTTGCAAAATATTATTAGAAGAAAAATCCTATAAAAAGTTTATTTTTTTCCCGACCAGTAAACCCAACCCCAATTTAGAAGATCGTTTCTTTTCAAGGTATTAGCAAGTGGCGTTCACTAACAAAGTACAACCCCTGAAGAGATGAAACGGGGGTTCGAAAATTAAGTCCATCGTTGAAAGAGAGTATAATCTGCAATTACATTAAAAGATGTTTTTTTAATAACTTTATAGGCGTGCTTTTAAAAACAATCTTTTGAAGAGTTGAATAGGGGATGAAGGGGTAAGTATGGATATTTTATGTTATATTAGGCACGTCTGCATTTACTATTTGCAAGTATTGCAAGGGAAAAAGGGATACTATTTCCCTTTTAACGTTGTTAATACGCAAGTTGTTGCATCTGAGAAGGAAAAATAGACAAACAGAATTGAGCATTTATAATATGAGTAGGTAAGTATCTCATTATAACTATAATGTGTATTATACCAACATACCTACCATAACACCAAATGCCATCAAAGTTCTTTCAGCTACTTTAGAATGAGAATATTACTCGTTGGGAACCCAGTAGGTAATAAATGCCAAGAGTTTTACAGAGGCGACATCATGACGCCTCATCGGGGATCGAGCGTTGCTCCCGAATTTTATGTGTCATTTAAACTAGGAATGTAATCAACGAAGTTCAACAGGAAAAAATTACTTACTGGGTGTTCTGTGCCCCTAGTATCAAGTTGAAAATGATACAATATAACGTAATTCTGCCATATACGAATGGAGTTCTCAAGTTTTGACGTTCAAACCTTCTTATGATATGATTCAAACGCTGACTTTTCTGTGACTTTATAATAGATGAAAACTGACACTAGATCTACTTATGACATATCTTTAGAGAGTAAATTTTTCTTTAAACAGCCAATATTGATGTCTGAACGAAGTATAGAAGGTGCGAGAAACAAAAAAATCTTTTTGCCACTTCCGTGCCGAGTCCCGTGCGCTGTCGCATTATAAATTTAGAGGTGTCCTGGCTTCGATTCCCGGCTCAATTCTTGTCTGGTGGAAGTCTTTAGCCGTGGTTTTTTACCACCCTACCGACAAGCCAAGCGATTAAACGTCAGGCACGATGTCACGTAGAAACCATCGAGTCAGCCTGCTACCATCTTAGACTGCATCATCATTTAGCATCAGGTGAGATTGCCGTTAAGGGCTTAGCTATTAGTGTATAAAAGAAAAAAAAACAAGAACTGAATACGAGATCTATAGGCAAATACACAAATGACTAGGCCAACAAGGAATGTTTGCTATAACAGATATTAATGGAATACGATATAAAACCGCATCGTCAAACCCGATGCGCCTCAGCAGGTTTTCTCCCAACAGATTCTTGGCGCCATTATTACTCGTTGTCATGCATTCGGTATTTCGGGCCTGGTTTTTCAAGCGAATAAACCGCAAGTGATTCTCAATTTAAAACCACCTCGTGAATTCTTGAACTGTGTGGAGTTAGCTATTAGGTTTTGGCGCCTAGCCGATTGAGTTTTACGCTTGTCGAGGCCAATTTATATGAGCATACTGCAGTGAAATCTTATGCACTGGCCTAGAAAACGCACAGCTTGCGTATTTGAAGTTATAAGAGAATTCCATACTAATGTTATTAATCTCTCGACTGTCTGTTACCTTATCACGACTAAACCAGTGAACGGAGATTTTAGCGACTCATTTTGTGTGCCTTAAGTCCCATTTGGGGCAACAAAACTCTTGTGTTCGCATTTCGCAACCCCATTGCTCCCTATCGGTGAAAATTCGCTTGATCTCATTTCAGTCCAATTATTTGCGCTTCCGCTATGAATTTTATCATAGTTTGACTTTTGAATTTCGTGTTTGTTAGACCAGTGGCGTACACTGGGTTATGACCAGAGTATGCAGCATCTTCTCAGGTATTTAGGGTAGAGAGTACTGTTGAGAGACTGTTAAGCAGTAATATCCTAGTGGTTAGAGCGTCAGCCTCCTAATCAGAGGTCGGCGGTTTGAAACCGGGCACGCACATCTAACTTTTCGGAGCTACGTGCGTTTTAAAAAAAATAATACATCACTTGCTTCAACGGTGAAGGAAAACATCGTGAGGAAACGTGCACGCCTGAGAGTTCACCATAATGTTCTCAAAGGCGTGTGAAGTCTGCCAATTCGCACATGGCCAACGTGGTGGACTATAGCCAAACCCTTCTCATATTGAGAGGAGACCCGTGCTCTGTAGTGAGCCGGTAATGGGTTGATCGTGATGTTGATGATATACTGTTGAGCATGTATTATGTCCGCGCTAATGTTCCAAAAACCTCTTTCAGCAGAACCAAGCCGGCACTATATCACGAATATGTTACCACTAGGCTTTTATGAATCTATAAAGTTCTGTGTTAGATGAATTCGGAATCTAGTAATTCTAAACGCTATTGGACACTGTCAAATCAATATCGACCTTATAAGCTTAGTCTAAATAACAACAAGCGTTAGTTATAGCCGCAACAAACATGTGCCAAACTTGAATGACAGACTACGTCCACCAATAAATTATATGCTTAAATTCTCACGCAATTGCGTAAGCCAAATGCATTGCCGGTGCCGGTCGCTTCCGCCCTATCGTATTTTGCACGTAGCTTTCGTGCGTCAGTCAACAAGCCCAGGGCTTTCACAAACACGGCCACCCTCGACAAACAGTCACCATGTCAGCGCTATCTAATCTGGAAAGCGACAGGAACAATATACGTCACGTTTAAATATTTATAAATATTACAAAATATGTACTAAAAAAGATCTATGTTCATTAATTTCAGTGCTAAATAAAATATGCTCACAAAAATTGGAACCCACATGTCTTCGTCAATCGCGTCCTGATTTTCTTTGCCGATCAAGTAATTCTAAATTCTATTACTTCAAAGGTCAACATCCCACCGACGCCGAAATTAATGTACGCTTTTCACGAGTGTTAAAGCGATTGTACTGTACTCATTTATTTATTGATTACAGGTAGACCCACTTTAAGAACTTTTTGAGAAATTTTGAAACTTCAAAGTATCCCACTTTAAGAACTTTTCAAACATCAAAGTATATCTGTGTGTGTTGGTGACTCTACCGTCACCTTTTCGAAACACCGAGAAGAAACATGTCCAATATTAAAAACGCGAAAGTTTGTATGTACTCGTATGTATTGATGTGTCTTACTCTTTCAAGCAAAAAAATACGGAACCAATTTGATTGAAATTTGGATTGTAGATAGATTATTTTCTGGATTAACACATAGGCTACTTTTTATTAAGGAAAAATTTATGAGCAAATTAACGCGGACAACGACAATAACAAATAATTTTATAATTTTAATATCTTTTTGGCGATGAATTATAACGGTTTCTTAGTTAACATCACGTACTTAATCACAAACGATTACGCTATTCCGTGATTTTTCACCGAAATCATGTAACGACAAGTAATATTAAATATTTGACAGGTGCTCAAGGTGGATCAAGATGGATTAATGAACTTAATATGAGATTAGCTAGAAATTGTTCGACTTGAAAATATGTATACGAAAAACATGGTTGGTAATTTCTATTCTTTATATTCGAAATCTATTCAAAGGATAGCAACGATGAGTAATTTATACATGACAAACTGTAAGTGGCATTGTAACATTCATCGACGATAATAAACTCATCGGTATTGGGAAATCACTTATTATACCTTATCAAGATATCACTCATGCTTAACAAGAAATCGTTGACAAAGGTCAATGAAAATTACCGAAGTACTTCCGTATTTGTGACTATATAATATTATGCCGTACACTGAGACGAAGGAATGCTAATGCCACATAATTTATTTCCTCGAAGGTTTTTACTCGACCTGTGTCATGCAAGGAATATGAAAATTATTTTCATTTGATATTGCCCGCGCCTAAGTCCGAATACCAAGAAATCCATTGTTATTTCTGGCCTAAAAATATCCAATGTATGTTAGCTAGCGAGCAAACTAGCAAGCTGGTCATCTGATGTTAAGTGATCACCGTCACCCAAGACCCAACAGAGGCGTTGCCCAGCTTTTAATAAATGGGTTTATCCGCCCCTTGTATAATCCTAAGTCGTAGTTCTAGGGAACACAGAAGGTGGAAGATTGTTCCATAATTTGCAAGATACTAAAAATTCTTGATGTTTAATCACTAAGAGATGGGTCAGTTTTGTAGGTCAGTAATAATTACATATCATCACAATGTTAATTATGTAATGAAGTTATAATATCATATTTTATCAAAATACCTTAATAATTAAGCTCATCGTATCTCGCCATAATCTTGAAATTGAAATAGTCACACATTGCGTTCACTTATCTAATCAAAACAAGATAATTTAAAAAAATCATAAGAGATAATTAATACATGTATTTACATTATTCAAAAAATAGCATCACGGAAGAATGGTGCCTCTTTTATAGCCTTATGAAAAATAAACCGTTTCTCAAGGAATCGGTGACTTTGTCTGTTAATATTTAACAAACATTTACTTACTTCAGGAAGTCTATCTATTAAGGTGAAATTTGGGGAATGCACCCCATTTATGGGAAACTTACGATATAAAGTCATGTTTGGAAATAAATAATAGTACATACCAAAAATCTATATTTCTCAAGTCGACATCTAAAAATTGGTTTCATTTTTTTATATATAATATACACTTGAAAACTGTATCGTTGTACATTGCAGATTATCTTCCGGGTATATCTTTGCATGCGTAATAAATGCGGCCGTAAACTTATCCCAGTGCTCGCATCCCGAGGGATACGGTTTAACTGCCAATTTAAGACCGTTATCCATTAATAATGATGTAAAACATGAAACGGGCCTATTAACGTTGGTTATGCGGAGTTTGTATTTCGTAAACCGCAAGCTAAGCTCTTACAGAACCGCAACTAAGATATGATCTCCAAACAGCTGATTATGTGCCAGATATCGAGATATATATATCTGATTATGAGTATACATATATTTAAAACAAATAGTAGATTATTGATGGCATTTCTCAAGTAGGGTTAAAACACTACTCTCTTATGACGCTTGAATCCATCGATTATCATGATCAACCCATTACCGGCTCACTACAGAGCACGGGTCTCCTCTCAATATGACAAGGGTTTGGCCATAGTCCACCACGCTGGCCATGTGCGGATGGACAGACTTCACATGCCTTTGAGAACAGTATGGAGAACTCTCAGGCGTGCAGGTTTCCTCACATGTTTTCCTTCACCGTTGAAGCAAGTGATATTTTAATTGCTTAAAAACGCACATAACTCCGAAAAGGTGCGTGCCCGGATTCTAACTTAAATTTAACTTCATTCTCAATTAAATGGCGATCTTTCGAGCGTAGTTTTGAACACTGGAGGAGTAGTAAAGGTATTCGGTATGACTTCGGTATATTACTAGTTACTACGCTATCTGCAGACGTAAGGTACGATATCGCGTAGAAACCGATTAAGATTGTGGGTTTACCGCTTACGATCTTAGCCTGCACCAGCAGTTACCACCAGGTAAGATTACTTAAAAGGCCAGCTTGTAATTAATTAAAAAAAATATATGTTTGTCATTTAGCATTTTGCAGCGTTCTTATACTGGTACATTATTTTCAATATAGTTCTATTGATTGTATGAGATAGATTAGAGCATTTAGAATGTACTAAATATAAAGATGTGTATAATAATAAAGAGTTAATTTTGCTTTTTCCTTCGTATAAAAATCACTAAACTTAACTGAATTAGATGGTGTAAAAGTGGTGATATATTTTACACTATGACATTTGAAGAATATCATTTTTTGTATAAGACATGTCAAATCAAATCAAATCATTTATTTTGCATAGATTGAATCGGTATTAATATTGGTGTTACATTGAATTAGAGATGCTTATAATCTGCCGGGTAGGCATGCAAAAATAATATTTTAATAATTTATGTTTATGGCCAATCAATATTTCAAATGTCAAATTGAATTATTTATAAATGTCGACCTTATTCTAATTAACTTATTCTAACGATTATAAATGCATGTAGTCACTATATATTGCTGTCTCTTAAATATTCTTTGAAAAAAATATTTAAGAGACAGCAATATCAAATTAGAGTTTGTGTACAAAAGACATAGCTATTCATCTTAGAGATGTGAGGTATGTATAGATTGTCCAGGAAGCATTCTTATTAATGAAATATAACAATGATAACCTCCACTACATAATTCTATGAAGGCGGTTAACTGACAAAAGTAACATATTAAAAAGCATGACATAGTCAAAAATGTTGATGGCCAACCTTAACAAAAGCTTTTAACAATTTATAAACATATTGTTTGGCTTTCAACTATTTATTTTTGGTTTTTAACTTGACTATAGTTAAGCGCTAAACTTAACTTTATTGGAACTATTGTTTAAAGTTATATTGCAATAAAATATTTCGCATTAATACTTTTTGGTGATTCATAATTTTTACATTACTTTATGCGAAATAATTAAATTTAATAATTATAACTGTACTAAAATATTTGATTGAGATTGAAATGATGATGATGAGATATAATGATTAAGTATAAAAAGTACGAATTATAAGTAAAGTATAAGCATTTAGTATTGATAATTTCGATGCTGGACAGAAAGTAAAATATACAACTGAACAGATTCATACATTAAAATCTTGTACATCATCATTGATCTCAGGAATGTAAAACATACAATTTGTCTGCCTTAAAAAAGTTCAAACAGTTCAACGAGATAAATTATTCGGTTTCAATGTCGATTAAAATTCAGTAAGCATCGTTTTCGCAGTAACACGTCGCTATGCATATATATATGTTGATATATGGACAACAATTTGTTAACAAAAACCCATTACTGTTATAAGGGAGTTCGATAAGGATATACCAAACGAAAGAGCCCGGAAAACCTTGTCCTAAACTTTTAATGGATTTAACCGCGTTGTTTCATTAGTTTTCAACCTTTTGCAATAGGTATATGATTGTTCCAAACTGTCGTTTTTTGACCGTCGATTGACGACCTCCGTGGCGCAGTGCGTGCCCTGTCGCATTTTAAAAAGTTGGAGGTCCTGGGTTCGATTCCCGGCTCGAGTCTGGTCTGGTGGGAGACTTCGGCCGTGGCTAGTTACCACCCTACCGACAAAGACATGTCGCCAAGCGATTTAGCGTTCCGGCACGATGTCGCGTAGAAACCGATTAGGAGTATGGGTTTACCATACTTCTAACAGGTCAGCCCGCTACCATCCTAGACAGCATCATCACTTACCACCAGGTGAGATAGCCGTCAAGGGCTGACTTGTAGTGAATAAAAAAAAATCATAAGCATCTCTTCCTTTCCCTATTTTTAGTAGTCTGTAGTTATTAAGGTCGATCGCTGTGGTGTTATAAGTGGGAGGGTACCGGGTTCGATCTCCGGAAAGAGTAATATAAAAAAATTATCATTTCTGAATTTTCTCTTCTTCGGCCATTGCTATTTACCACCAGTTAGACATACACATGTTGCGGAGCGATTTAGCGTTCCGGCATGATGTAGCGTAGAAAATAGTTAGGAGCGTGGGTTTACAATACTCTTAACAGGTTAGCCCGTTACTATCGTAGACGGTATCATCACTTACCACCAGGTGAGATAGCCGTCAAGGGCTAACTTATTATTATGTCTAGTTGTTTTTGTCTGGGCTAGTTACCACCCTACTGACAGACGTGTCGCCATATGATTAAGCATTCCTGCACGATGTCGCTTAGATACCGATTAGGAGTATGGGTTTATCATATTCCTAACAGGCTAGCTGTCTATCATCTCAGACTGCATCATCACTTACCAGCAGGTGTGTTTGCTGTCAAGCATTATATACTTCATGACTTTTGTAGATCACAAATCAAATAAAACCGGTAGTGAGACAGTTCATCATCATCATCATGATTAACCCTTTCTCGGCTCACTACAGAGCACGGGTCTCCTATCAGTATGAGAAAGGCTTGGCCATAGTCCACCACGCTGGCCATGTGCGGATTGGCAGACTTCACATACATTTAAGAACATTATGGAGAACTCTCAAGCGTGCAGGTTTCCTCACGATGTTTTCCTTCACCGTTGAAGCAAAGTGATATTTTAACTGCTTAAAAACGCATATTTCTCCGAAAGCTATTGTTGCGTGCCCGGGTTCGAACTTCAGTCCTCTGATAACCATTGACTGTGGAAACTGTCTCACTGTGAAACTGTGATAACCACTAGGCTATCACAGTTTCACAGTGAGACAGTTGGACGACACTAACCAACACACCTAAATGGTATCTAACAAAGATAAGCTAGTCATCGTTAGCTACCTACTTGCAACCAAGTGCACCGGTGACAATAAATTGGAGAGCCGAGCCAGATACACAGTTCCGCATACCGGGAATGTCCATTGAACCCGATCTCCGCGTCTCGCCCACGCCGTCCCGTCGCAAAACATTGCCACTCGACATTAATCCCGGTATTTAATTGCTTTACGTGCCAAAATTGAACCTCTGTACCCTTATTACCAGATTTAAAAAAATGCTGTATATTATAATACATAGCTATTTTTGATTACGATATCGAGTTTCTTACATTCGCGAAAAATTTAACTCCTGTATTGATTTATACGAAGCGGTGATAGCCTAGTGGTTAGGGTGACAGCCTCCTAATCAGAGGTCGGCGGTTCGAATCCAGGCACGCACCTCTGACTTTTCGGAGTTATGTGCGTTTTTAATAAAATTAAAATATCGCTTGCTTCAACGGTGAAGGTAAACATCGTGAGGAAACTTGCACGCCTGAGAGTTCTCCATAATGTTCTCAAAGATGTGAAGTCTGCCAATCCGCACATGGTAGACTATGGCCAAACCCTTCTCTGCGTGCTCTCGTGCTCTGTAGTGAGTCGGTAATGGGTTGATCATGATGATGATGATTGAATATCGCAAGATATCATAAGATTCTGAAGTTTCGCCATTGCATTGGTATTAGTTGGTACTTCAGCTTTTTTACAATTTTATAGTTACATACTCGAAAACCATAAAAGCACGTCATACAGAATTTACGACTTAATAAGTACATGGTATTTAGGTCCATTTTTGTCTGACGCTATATTTACTGCCGACGCTCACGAAAACCATTTCGGAAACTTGCAAACTCTTACTAGTGCGACAATATTAATAATCATCGAATGGTATTCCCGAATGTAGGTCGACTTTCGTTGGTTCTTTAATTAATAACTTCTTAATTGGTTTGCCACTAGCTGTTGTGTGTTGTTTGTCTTCCTTTCACTGGGAGCATCAGTTTGGGAGTGTTTATTCGGTCTAGTGCCTCCATTAAAAAGTTCATCTACAAATTGATAATAATATTATCTTAAAGATATGTTTCATCATCATCATCATCATCATGATCAGTGGATCATCATGATGATGATGATTACCAGCCCACTTCAGAGCAAGGGTGTCATATCAATATGAGAAGGGTTTGGCCTTAGTCAACCACGCGCGGCCATGCGCAGATTTGATTGCTCGAACGCGAATTGCAAAGTGTTTAGCGTTCCAGCACGACGTCGCGTAAAATCCAATTAGGAGTATGGGTTTACCATAACACTAACATCTTAAACTGCATCATCACTTACCATCAGGTGATGTTGCCGTCATGGGCTAACTTGTAGTGGACAAAAAAAAAGTATTACTGTTAGTGGTGTGCAAAAGGAGGGTTTTTAACTAGGTTAAGCGGACATAATATGAAACAATATGGACAAAATCTTCTATATGTATGATAGTTTTAAAACATGTCTAAAGTAATCTGTCTACTCGTAGATACGTTTTTCAACAACACTCAGCCGACGACGTTTCTCACAAATATTACCATTTCTCTGGAGGCTCCTGTGGTATGCACTGCTGTAGTGTATGTGTGAAGTGCACGAAATTGAGTAACTTTGCAGTTTAAATATACTTAATATACCTACCACTAAAGTGAAACACTGAAAGATTTAGACAATTTTTCGCAATAATTATACATTTGACATTCATGTGTTTGGAAAGTAGATGTATCCATACTCCGCAATCGTGGTTATAGATTTAAGTTATGTTTATGTGTATGTAGTCCAGGCATCCGACCCCCCCGTTATCCCAAACGTCGCCTAAGCCGAGGTTCGGCCCAAAGGAGGCGCCCTTAGGCAGTCGTTCCCTTAGTTTCTTCGAGCCCTAGGGCTCAAAATTTCTTTTGGCAGAGCTTCTTTCCAAAGCTCGCCAAACAGCCCGGTTACGCTGTGGAAACCAATATAGTTTGTACAGCTAATAGACAGTCCGAAAAAAAAAGGCATATTATTAAATTGCAGCATGCACTCACAATACACAATACAAATCTGTATATTAATATCATTTTATTTTTGTAAGTAAGAGTTAATTCTGCATAGAAACAAAAAAACACTAGAAAAAGATAAATATAGACGCAACAAAAGAATTTTACGGAAATGCCAAACATCGCTCGCTACAGTAGATAAAATCTTATTATGTAACATGTATTAAATATCATTGTTAACCTTGTATAACATAACACCACGACAAACATTTGCGTTATCTCTTTCAAATTATTTAATGTCTTTTAAATAAAATAAAAAATCACAGATAAAAAATAATCCATCTGATAAAATATTAAATCTCACTGAGAGAAACATTTACACAGCCATCTCGATTAGGTCTCGATGGAATAAGTTTTATTATGTCTGCTATGCTATGTAGTTCTGATCAGCATTTATAACATGTGCGCCGCGAGATGATTGTCGTACCATTATCTCTTCGATATGTATAATAGATGGCGGAATAATGAATAGACGTAATGATTACGCGCTGATGTTTCACTTTTTTTTCGGATTGACTTTTAGCTGTGCTAACTTGAACCTTGAAATTTTGAGCCCTAGGGCTCAAAGAAACTAAGGGAACGTCTGCCTAAGGGCGCCTCCGGTGAGGCCGAACCTCGCCTTAGGCGACGTTTGGGATAACGGAGAGGGTAAGACGGTGAGGGGTCCGTACGTCTCCGAATTACGTAAGATAGCGGGGACCTCGTCTTCGCCGGCGAAGACGGTGTGTAGCGTATGTTTGTATGGTAGGTGGTAGGAATATGTTGTCAGTAGTCATCTGATCGTCAGGGTCATGAAGAATATGTTTAGGTCTGCTCTTTTGGAGAGGAGCGCTTAGGTCGGAGGAGCATATTTCACTATATTGAGGACTGACAATGGATGTATTTTGTTCAGATTATAGTGTTCTGTGACTTTAAGCAGTGTTATACAGAGATAGAAGTCTAACATATACTTTAGCTCGCTTTAACTGTCTTTAAGTCTGATCAAATTTAAAGTACACTCAATAGAACTGTCTTAATCCTAGTCGGACTTATTTGCAAGGGATTGTTTTGGCCTTTTTTAATACCCCGGGATTTCAACGCGAAAGATATCGCTAGTTAGTTTCGGTACGAAATAAAATTATCAGTAGTCTTCCTGCAATAAACTTACTAGCAATCGTTAAAGTGAGAATACATAGTGTATTTATATATCATGAAGACACTATGTAATATAGACAGACGTACATCGTGGGCGCTCGAGCGTTTATCTCCCACATACCTACAATCTTTGCAAAGGTCTAATATTACCTACTCTCTACCCACAAAACATACTAGGATTTAAAAAAAAAACTAAATCGACGGAGTGTTATGATGTTATGTTTATCTGTGGCTATAGGTTTATATCATCATCTCCTATTTGAAACAGGCCTCCTCTCTCGTAAAAGAAGAAGATTAAGACCTTACGCTCGCTCCTCCTGCGTTTACCAGGTAGCGACGAACATTATCACAATAGTGATAAAAACTGAGACAGAAGCCTTAACGTGCTCTCCAAATTAAAGAGGTGCTTTCTGAGCGTAGGTGGGTATTGGGAATTTAAAAAAAAAACCAAAACAATACTATTTTTCTGATTGGATCAACAAACCTAGAATGCTTTCTAATAGATTGATGTCTGTCTACCCATCGTCTTGTCTTATCATATAGAAATCAACGAGAAAGTTGATAGACATAATTATCCCGTAACGCGCATGCTAACGCTGCCCGAAATCGAAACCAGCTGGACTAACTAGCAAGACACTCAATAATTGTCTGTATTTCTATTTTTCCGCCTATCCCAAAGATATAGCTATACGCATTATGAGATATAATCTCGTGGCGCGCATCTTAGCCCTATAGGTTATTATCGAGGCAGTTTTATAAAAGAACCAATAGTAACCAACATTTATTATAGTAATTTTTTGGACGAAATTTTGCGATAGTTATTTTCTTATCGTGTTTTGGACTACATCAGCCTACTCATATTATGATTACTATTTAGTTCAGTATGTAACATTCGCCATAATTAATGTGTAGGTACGATTACTTTGAGTTTTTCTGTCGTTTAATTTTATATGTTACTTTACTGTGGGATCTCATAAAGCGTCAAAGTGTTCTCTTATGGCCTTCATAACTATTGTTATGGCTGATTATGACAATTATGAGAACCGCAAGGCTAAGTAATTAGTTGGTATTCAACTCTATTTCTATACAGAGTAATTCGATCTTAACAATGCCCATTACTTTCTGCATTCCCATGTTACAATTAGTAAGTAAATAAACTTGATAATGGTCAACAGCAATAGGGAAGTATTATACTTTTATTGCTGTCAAATTAAAGGAAAAGTAATTACAAGAAAAGTGACAGGAAATTCTCCCAGGTTGGTTAAAGACGTGTCATGTTCATTGATCTGACCATCATTTCATACAGTTGTCAACAGTTGTTATTATATTAGACACTTAAGTCATAAAATAAAAAGCCATTTATTACCAAGTCAATAAATATAATAATTATGTCATAGTCATAGTCGAATTTTCTGGATCATTTTAATATCGTCAGAAGTTTTTGGTAGAAGTCGCCTCTCTGGCGTAGGCCTCCCCCAACTATCACCAAGTCTTCCTCTCCTTTGCATCCCTGGTCCATAGTGAGCCACTTCCTTCACGTCAGTGGCTCACAAGACTTAAGTATTAAAAATAAATGACGCGCTTGCGTATTTACAAATAAACACATAAAATTTAACAATGTCATTATAGTGATCCGACAGCAATTTTATTCAAACAAGACACAAAAATCGTGAATGGATAAAAAAAACAATGAAGTTCGTTGAAAAGTTCCGTACAAACAACTTGGTCGAGTGATTTATGTTGCAAGAGTTTGGTACGTTTACCTATAGCGAATGGAACGGTAGCCCGGCTCGGACAGATGAATCGGAAACTTTTTCTAAAAGTTCAACAAAAACCATTACCGAACGAACCCATTTAAAGGCAGTCGAACTTTTAAGTAAACACCTCGTTGGTAAACTTGAATTGACATAACAAAATCCACTGAGGTGTTTCTACTCGTAATTACTACCAGTATTACGGCAAAACAAACCCAAAATTACGCGACACAACTCATTAGCGACATGTCGCTTAACAATAAGAGGCCAAGTATTCAAAAGGATTAGAGGTTTCGAGGAGGAAGTGTTAAATGTTTATAGTTGAAGTACGAACATAAAATGTAAACACTTAAGGTATAATATAGGAATAGTAATTTTTAACTATACACTTAAGGTTTAGTAAAATAATACTTAGTTTTTACGTGGAAGGGCAAAAGAGTAGAGAAAGATCAAGGAAGAGATAGATGGATTGTGTTGATGGATGGAAGAGGATATGCGGGTAAAAAGTGAGGTGACGGCTGATAGAAGAGAGTGGAAGAAAAAGACGTGTCGTGCCACGATGAATAAGGGCAGGAAAAAGACGACTTAGTTTTTACCACTGAAATAACAGTGGTTTGTGCGTGTAACAACACCGCTCTATTTCTCCCTGGCCTGCAATTGTGATAAGACATTTGGAGCATAAATTCCAAAGTTATCAACTTATTAACTTTTGTTTAACAATCGCATTTATCTAATGTGGTATTTTACTCACAGTGTAATAAATAGATAACATTCTCATATGTAATTGTGTAATAATATAGGGATTTCCTAATGCAAAAGCTCTTTTTTAATTTATATTCCGTTTCGTTTCTTATTTAAAATCTGAGGATCTATACGTTGATTCTGCGTTTCATCAATTTTTAATTAACAATAAGGTTACACCAATAAACTATCAACAGCGATTCGTCGCAGGGGTCGATATTTCAAACTGATCTATCTCTGTAAATTATGGCACACGTGAAAATGGATGTTTTTTTTTTAATCTTTATTTAAGGAGCTTGATCCTGGTTAGGATTGACACTGTATATAATTACTGAAAAGAGTAAAAACCAAAACCATTAGAACTAAATACAATGCTAACGTATTGCCACTTCTCGGAGGGATTTTTTGTACAGCCGCAACAGAGCCCTGACCTCCTCTGAAAGATGGCTGGCCAGAGCACTATTACAGCCCCCAACTTCCCTAAGCATAGGGAGCCGGGCGAAGGCCTCCCATCGCTCAGCCTCGTTAAAGTTTCAGAAATAAATCACTAGATTTATTTAGCAATTTGTATCTGTATGTAAGTATGTGTAATTTCTTTTATATTCTAACTATTGCACTATCCCCCTTCTCCTTTTAACTCCTTCCTTTCACAAAAGGTTGTCTGGTAATCGCTTTTAGCGATAAGACCGCCTTTGCGCATTATGTTTGTTTTTTTATTTTATTTTTGTGGTATTTTGAACTCAAGTTTATAGTGTGCAAAAAAGTGTTTAGCTATCTATCTATCTATCTAGATACTAACGACACTCATCACATTATTAACATCTCATGTCACGCTATTAATCCAGTCTCCATCGTACTTGGTTATAAGAATCTTATATTATTATTAAAGGAGAACTAGCCGAGTAACAAAGGTAACAAAACCGATCGACACCGCGGCGGGCTGGCGTGTTTTGAACGCGCGAAAGTCGTTCGTCGACCTTGCGAGACGCCATTCCTTCCACCCACCGCACTGCGCCCGCGGTGCTCGGCTAAACAAACTAGTGCACTCGATGCGTGTAACGCGATCACAGACTATAAATTGAAAAGTAAAATAACACTTTTGGCCCTTATCCTTTAAATTCTCTACTCTACTATCTTATTTATGCTGATCCTGATTGCTAAATTAATGAACATGGATGGAAAATTATTTATTACTTTTTTTATTGTCTCAGTCAGAACTTTATTTGTATACATTCCTTTCTACTATGCCTTGCAATGTTAATTTGATAGGATTTTAATTTTCTGTCTTGTCTGTCACATGTCTCCTTAACGTTTTTGTCTATTATAAGAATTTGATCTATCTAATGTCATATCTGACATTTCTCCAACGTCATCGTCCCTTAAGAAATATATATCTTATACTGTTGCAACATAATACGGACAAAAATCTCCAAATTCTATAAGTAATAAATGAAACAAGCAACCTTAACGAATTCACATTCTATTTCTTATCAGACGAATCAAAACACGCGGAATCATTGTTTGTATAACGAAATTTGATTATTTTTATCTGTGACATATTGAGTAAAATTAAGCATTTCACAGTTATTTCAGTTAAATTCGTTTGCAATAAATTTAATGATTGATTTAAAGGCAAGCCATAAATGTCAAAAGCAAACGGGAAAAGTCATAAAGTCACCCATTTCGCCAATCTAGATTTCTTGAAATTTAAATAATCCTGGATATTGGATAGTCAACTGATGCTATAAAATAATAAATATGAAGTGTTTGTGAACAAGCTTATTGCTACATAATGAAAAGTTAGTTTTGCCAAAAAATATATATAAACATATACCTATATATTTGACAAAATTATAAATTTTACCTCGCCTTCAATAAAACATATTTATAAAGAGGCGTCTTTATCAATGTTTTATGGAATGAATAGAAGAAATGAAATCATTATTATATCTTCGAATCAAATAAGGATAGACGATTTCTAAGCAAGTGGCCTTCTTTCATAGTCATAATTACTTTTAATATGAAGTAATGACGAGGCGCCGTAGCACAATCTAATTTCAAATATTTATTTGAATATAAGCCAAGAGTGTGGTTTCTTCCATTTTTACAAATATCAGAACATTTTCTGGGACGAAATTTTTATTAAATTGATATTGTTAGCTTGAATCACTATGATGAAGTTTTTAAATTAAATTTGAATATTAATATTTCAAAATTAATTGAACAAACTATGATGATGTTTATGAATTAAATTTGAATATTATTTTTGGATTTAAAAATTAATTAATGAATCACGTTTATAGAAAAAACTACTTCAAAAATCAACCTATCGATCGCCGTGAAACATAATTTTTTTTTTTTTCATAAGTACTTTGTCCCTTTTGCTTTAGTTTTCTTTTTTAGTTTCTGAACCATATTTCTAAATAAATACATTAGCATTACTCAACTAACATTATTGATTAACACATACAAAATTGGAGCAAGTACACACGAGTCATCCGTAACGATGTGTATTGTTAAAACAACCGCTAACAAGTGCGTGGGTAATGATTGAGCTGATTAGAGCGTTCACCACTTTTACTATTAGTGGGTATACATCATGGTATGTGTTAACTAAACACAGAAACTTCATCAACACTATAAATCCTTAAGCATTGGATACATTTATGTTTTGTGTGTATTATTTTCATGGTACTTTTTTTTAATACACTACAAGTTAGCCCTTGATGGCTATCTCACATGGTATGTGATGATGCTGTCTAGGATGGTAGCGGACTAACCTGTTAAGAGTTAATGGTAAGCCTACACTCCTAATTGGCTTCTACGCTAAATCGCTTGGCGACATGTCTTTGTCGGTAAGGTGGTAACTAACCACGGCCGAAGCCTTCCACTAGACCAGACACGAGCCGGGAATCGAAACCAGGTCCTCCAACTTTATAATGCGACAGCACGCACGCACTGCGCTACGGAGGTCGTCATTTACCTTCTTATTCACTACGGATACGATAATTCTATAAAAATGAATATAGTTATAGGCTGATTAAAGTATATCTGTTAAATGTTATCATCATCATCATGATCAACCCATTACCGGCTCACTACAGAGCACGGGTCTCCTCTCAATATGAGAAGGGTTTGGCCATAGTCCACCACGCTGGCCATGTGCGGATTGGCAGACTTAACACGCCTTTGAGAACATTAGAGGAGAGGAGAATTCTCAGGCGTGCAGGTTTCCTTGCGATGTTTTCCTTCACCGTTGAAGCAAGTGATATTTTAATCTTTAAAAAATATATATTATATTTCTCATTATTATAAACTACCTTTCTGCCACTATATGTAATTCAGACCAGGCTAAATCGGTTTATATTCATTCTGATTATAGGGTTTTTACCCTTTGTGTGATTTGTCGCCTTGATTGCATCTATAGAAATCTATGTCCAAGCTTTATCTTATTCATCTTCTAAATTAGTGTTTTCCTCTTCAATAAATCACAGTTCCAATAATCTCAATTGTGTCGGTGCATACATTGCGTCAGCACTTAAAACCAATTCAGAAAGATTCACATGATCGGTATTTTACGATGATTTAGTTAGTTGTGTATTATGAATCAACGTCCCTGCGTTGCAACTTCATTTGTATTTTATATAAAAAGTTATTGGAGTTACTATCTATAAAGATAGTATAGGTAGTATAGACAAATATTTATTTTTTACTCATCTATACAAATAAATAAAATTGGAGTGTCTGTTTGTAATGTTGAAATAACCGTTTTTACTACATGCATATGAATATGTATACGGTACATACACCAAAATAACATTTTTTTTTTCAATTTTTGTCTGTCTGTCTGTCTGTTTGTTCCGGCTAATCTCTGAAATGGCTGGACCAAATTTTACGGGACTTTTATTGGCAGGTAGCTGATGTAATAAGGAGTAACTTAGGCTTCTTTTATTTTAGAAAAATAAAGTAATGTTGCAATGTCCAAGTACTGTCAAGTACTGCGCGCAGCTCACGCGCATGCCACCGCTTGTGCCATCACGTCTCGGGCGCCTCCCACAACTTCTCCCACGAACGAATCAATATCCGATTTCACTCATTCTTTTTTTTTTTTTTTTTAAAAAAGGAGATACTTTAATGTTTATCCTGTAATTATTTCAAGTAATTCGGGTTAGTAATCTATTGCTTCGTGATTGAAAGACAAACAGACACACTAACTCAACGCAGTCGCGGGCGTCAGCTAGTCAAGTAATAAATACTTTAGTCACTTTAAATATCAAAGATTGCACTTAAATTTATCTGAATTATACGGAAACGATAGGTAGGTTATATAGGATATCCTTAAGAATATGACTGAATAACAAAATCAACTAGATACGCTTGAAACTTCCGCACATGACGCCATGCAAACACGCCTTGAATACGACCATTAAATTTAGTTGCTTCGGTTATATTCGATTCTTCTCTTGACGATGTTATTAGCTCAAAACAACAAACAGCAAGTATAATTTGCTATATTCCGTCGACAACCGGGAGATTCGTATAATATAACACCACACAAAATCTTCCACTAGAACCTCTAAGCACGTTTCGACCCGACACCGGATCATCCTCAGGAGATGTTGACTTCACAAGCGCGAAAAGTAAAGTCAACATCTCCTGAGGATGATCCGGTGCCGGGTCGAAACGTGCGTAGAGGTGCGGTTGTCGGCGGAATATAGCAAATTATACTTGCTGTTTGTTGTTTATCATGGACTTCCGCAAAGTAACGCCTGCTTCTATTCATTATATGTTATTAGCTCAATCTTTTGTTCATTCTTTGCTTTTACAGTTCATAGATGTGGACATTTTTTTCTTATTTCCATCTCAAATATTGATTTGTTTTGATGATCAATTTGTTAATTAATTAATGTCGTTGTTTTAAAACACAATTCATAAACTTGACTAGAAGGAAAACGACTCGCCAACAATTAATTGTTTATTGGTTCACATTGTCTTTCTCGGAATTTTACAGTCATATGACATAATTATCAAATCAAGGCCCGTTTAGTCATGTTCAAAGAAAGCGTATTTACAATAGAGTTAATTATCTCATTTTGTTTATTTGTTGTATTCATTAAATTAAACGGTTGATGATTATAAACCCGTAATTAAATTGAAAGTCTTAACTTGTTATATTACTTGCAGTATTTCTTGTAAACAAATAATTTTCATGCAAATCTATAGCTGTGAAGTGGACGTCATGCCACTTCAAAATGGCTAAAATTAATGCATTCAATATTCACCACAGCATGGAATGTTTCCTCTGCTCTTAACAATAAATAGCTGCGGTAGACTAATTGACATTCCCATATTGGAGGCACAGGCCGTTGGGTACAAGGCTAAGACAATAGACGGGCCACAAAACCTACAACAATAAACGACGAAAACCTATTCGAGCAGAACTGGAATGGGATCCTTGCGTCTCTCTAAAACCCGCTCGGAATATTAAATGAAAAATTTTTTGTACATAGCGCGGCAGGTGTTTATAATGCGGTCTGTTCCCAATATTGTTAATAAAGATTCTCCTTTGTAATATTTTCGTCTACCTGGTGCTGTTGTGGAGTGAATTATCTTTACCGTACGCAATATGTTTATGTGTACTGATATATATTTATTTATATATAAAAGTATATATTTATAAATTATATTTATTCATTTTTTATTTTATGTTTTGAATTGCGCCATTACCCTCATATTTTAATTAATTCTTTCCCCAAGGGTTGTCTGGAAGAGATTGCTGAAGCAATAAGACCGCCTCTACATACTTATGTGTTAAATGTTTTTGTATTGTTGTTTCTTTAAAGTTTGTGTGCAATAAAGAATATTTATGTTATCCTATCTTATATTCATTTCCTTCTACTTTCACGCAAATTAATAAATGAAAACATTTAAGATTCTTAATCCAATCAATTTAAATTTTAACTTGAGTGTCAAGAACTTCACTGTTTCGACAATGTTTAATGTGTTGCTTCAGAACATTTAATCCGATAAGTGATGTTCATTTATATGAGCACAAAGCAGTACAAGAGGAGTGCACACGGCACCTGACCTCGAACCTGTGACCCTACGTACAATATTGTTCCTTGTGAAGCGCTTATATATAAACTACAATTGAAACGCAGATTACCTTAAGTGTCTTTTGTATGTAATGTTTTATTTTGCATCTACTTTTTATAATATGACTAGTCAATGCCCGCGACTTCGTCCGCGTAGATTAGCGGTTTCTAAAAACTTATATGAAATAAGTTACCAATTCCAGGAAAATTTATGTGGCAAGCTGCAACTATAGTTATAGTTCACTGACGTGAAATTGAGTTTCCCATAAATCCCGCGGGAAATGTAACGGGATAAAAAGTATCCTATGTCCGTCTCTTGGTTCTAAGCTACCTCCCCACCGATTTTCAACCAAATCGGTTCAGCCGTTCTTGAGTTATAAATAGTGTAACTAACACGACTTTCTTTTATATATATAGATGATGACATTAAGATAATTTGATGCTATTTCACTAACGCCATTCAATATTTTAGTACCTCGTCCACGAAAATATTGCCAGGGTAAATTTAACAAAACAGTTGTGTAAAACTATAAACAAGCCACGGCCGAAGACTCACTGGATCAACCGGTAGAAAATTCAGAAATAATCAATTCCTAAATTCCTAAACAAACCTGAGACTTTCCACTCACAATAACACAGCGCTAAGCAGTGAAATTGAAAACTAATCAAAAAATTTGAAAATTACAAGATGTACGGTTGCATTTCTCATGATATCGATGAAATCAATTAAACTTAAGAAAATAACATTTATGAGAATATCATTAACCTAAATAGATGATCATACAAAAACTTGTGTTAAACGTAAAGATGTTCTTTGCAATTAGTACCATTAAACGATAATTTAATCTCAAATATTTGTTCATTTACACGGATCACGGGATCTTAGCTTTGTATTTATACACATTTATATATAAACTCGTGACTTACGTACACGTATATGTCGACAGACTTCGAACGCTGAAGTTTTCCAAACACTATTACCGTGATTCTACAATAATATCGGTGAGTCTGTCGAGCCATGACCCAACATCGCGTTCAGTCAAGCGTTCATTTTCTCGCTAGACTTCCATTACGAGCGCTCATATAAGCTCTTGATTTTTATTAAACTTTCCTAGTAGGTAAAGTACTAAACCTTGCATTTACGAGTAGATTCATATATAATCAATTATAAAATTATCTTTTGGTAATAAAATTCGTTATACCAAATCAACCAGTCTGAGAAGATAATGAAAACACAAGAGCGAAATATAATCCGAATCAACTATGTGTCTGATACTGTCATATCAGAACCGATCAGCGATGAGCATTTTAGACGATATATTATGATGGAACAGCCGATATAACTGTAGATCGCGCAATAAGTGCGTTTTAGGACATACAATCCATCCATCCATTTAAATCAGTTATAGTCAGTTTTTTAAATATTCGAAATCTTGCTGGATTCGCAACAGTAAACCACCATTTGGTTGGTCACGGAGAAAGCAAAACAAATGTTTACTTTCCGCTTTAATTGTTGATCCATTTGGTCTTCCAAGAATTGAAAGAGTTTTATTATAATAAAGTATTATATGCTGACAGCTGAACAGATAAATTTATACGATGCGATAAAATCTGCGCCTAAAATCCATACATTGAAACCTGTCAGGTGGTTGCGGGGCCAGGCCAAGAAAGTTACCTTAAAATGTTGGGCTAATGGCATTATCTGATTCAGAGTGAATTCTTCTTGAAATAATGCATTTACTACTTATTAAATTTGCCATTTTTGTATAAACGCCAAATTAAGTCATATAATTTTTTCAATAACCTCTACACGTTCACTTTATTAACGGTATTATTGGTGGTTACTAAAGGTGCAATAAATAAAACGTGTTGTTAAAACTCGACCGCGGCGTTTACAAGCCTAAGTAGCAATTATTTTTCCGCAAATTATATAGCTCTATAAAAAGAGAAACTTGGATCGTTTAAATCCAGTTCAGTACAAACAATCACACAATAAGATACAGATCATGTTTTAGGACAAATCTTTGTAAATGCAAAACTGCTTTATTTAATGACATATAATATTTCTAAATGTATGTCAAATAAACCTAATACCCTACCAGAGAAAATAGTAAATGGTAGTCAGGCTAAATTTTGAGAAGGTTTACTCGTTTAAAGCTTTCCATTAAGCGATTAATTTTTTAAATGTGTAAAGCAAGTACAAATGGAGGATTTATTGTAATATATTTATGAAATGTGAAAGTTTGAAATTTGTATTGAAAATTTGTTGGATAAAATAATATTTGCTTTTTGTGTCAACTTTTAAAATTTTACCTATTTGCCGCAAATATGACAATACTGTGGCTAATTCGGTATGCTATTGTTCAACCATACCGCTAATACCTTGGCTGTTTGTTACGGATCCGTTTCGATTATTACCTTGAATTCATCATTGTTTTCGTTGGAGTGTGGTATTCCTCCTGTATCGTTCTTCAAGTAGAACTTTCCACTGAGAATTAAACCAAAACTGCACTGTGCAATAGCAAGCCGTATCATCTCCAAACTCAGCAATGGCATTAGTACCAGCATTTTCTGCTGCATGAGTCTCAGATTATGCGAAAGGTTTACGGCCTGCAATATCAACTGCAACACTGTGAAGATTCACTTGAACTCAAAGTGGTCAGCACGTTAACCTGAAATTTAATGTTTCAAACCACTAGTACTATATAGAGAGTAATTATTGATAGATCGCCGACGCATAACAATTTGAATATACCATTCAGAACGATATCAGGATTATTCATAACTTACTTAATTCCACATCATAGAGATTTAGAGAGCATAAATTTAAGACTTTATAGTCTCAATATTTTAAACAAATCATAAAGACCATCAAATTTTCGAGCGGACTTTAAACTATTCAGATCAGAAACCACATGGCACGCAATAAATTGAAGAGATTTCTATCAATAGACGCGCGATAAAATGCCTGTTACATAAAGCGTTCGGGAATTCACAATCACTGATTTAGGATTCATATACCACATCGATGTTCACGATACGTAAACTATTACAATTACCACTTCATAATTAATTGTCAAAGGCAATTTGACGAAATTATATATGAGTATGTACGTACAATCGGTTTATGCAGTTACAAATATTTATTAAAGATACGCTCTGGTTCTGTACAAGTCAAAAACTTTTATTGTTGTACCACCAACACTGATTCGGAATGCAGATTCAACAGATAAATAAGAAGCCGGTAAGAAACACAGCAGCTGCTCTTTTCAATACAGTTCAATGACTTACAATAATTTTATTATTACTTATTCTCATTCAATCTTGTGTGTAGATGAAAGCCGTTTTCTTCTATGAACACCAACTACATACTACATTAATATTATGTAGCACATACTTTATTACTAGTTTCTATTCGATAGTCATTGACCCGGGTAGGCACCTGCATCTTGCGAGTCAACATCTGACGCTAGGCGGATGCGTCATCAAGGTCGGTTTTGAACCGATTGCATGTTTCCGACATGCGAGTCGAGTAAATACCACCTGGCGCCTCCTTCCTATCTGAGTTGTGCATTGTGAGAAACCAAATATTAAGGATAATGAAATAGGATACTATGCGATGGCTACTTTATTTGATGTTGGAAAAATCAGACGCACTGCCATTTGTTTTGTATAACTAAGGTCACAATAATTACTTTTTTTATTGCACTTCGAGACTATATACAGGAACATGTTTATATCAGTTCCTTATTACGTATGGCCTTCGTGATTTACTTGTAAAACGTTAGGCTGGAGCATACAAAGTAATGCTGGTAGACACTGGTATTGAGTATTTTTACTACTTTACTCAATCGTCGAAATATTTTTAATACAATGATTGATTTTCTTAATACGGCTATTAATAAAATAACAGTTCATAATATTTAAGGTTCTTGTAACTCTTTAGGAATATAAATTTGAATACACAAAAAGCCAGTTAAATTAAAAACACGAGACCTACGAGTTTAATTTCAGACCTGTCATTACTCGAACAGGAAGTTAAAAAAGAGAAAAAAACTAACTTAATATCGCGTATGAATATGATCCAACTTGAAGTTAAACTGCAAGAAAAAAAGATGAAAAACAACAAACATATGTTGTAACGTTATTTTGAATTATGTTAATAGTTATAGATTTCTGATCTAGAAAAATAATGAAGAGTGTGTATTTGTACAGGTACTACCTAAAAAACATGTACCTGCCACAGCTTGCCTTGACGCGGTATATCAAGTTCATGTAACTAATAAGATAAAGGGGTTAGAAACACCTTAAGTGCAGCTAATGCTTGAAGTATATTTGAAGGGTATGAAATCTATACTTCGTTCAAAGAGATATTGCAGGGTTTTACTTTACAAGAATGAGTTCAAATGAACACTTCCCACTAATAAACTACAAGATTCTAAGAATTATCAATAATAAACTCGTGTAGTAGCTGTAACTGCTGACTGAGATGATATTTTAGCAAGCCAAATATATTGTCTTGGAATTTGGGAATCAATGGATTTTAATCAAAATGTTTTAACAAATTAATAATAATAAAATAAACACACAATATGAATATACAAAGATATATCTAATGTTACCTTCTGATATCGTGGGCAGCACGTTGACGAAGCTAACGATCCCCACGCCTGTTAGCTGACTCATTCACAAAATCAATTCAACACTTCTAAGAAACGTCTACGGACTGTATCCGCTTGGAAGATTACAAAAGCCTCAAATACGGTAACACACTTGTATATCACATAGCCAACATACAGATAAATCCGCCACTTTTTGGCACTCGAGATTTCTATAATCACACATGCGTATCGCAAGAATTGTAGATTGTATGCGAAAACCGTTACGATTAAAAACTGTGCGGTCACTGAACACTTTTTCTCGTGAGCAGGAGAAATGTGAACTATCACATGAGCGCGACCTAGATTTGTTATATCGAAATGCGCGCGCGCCGTCCTCTCGCAATGAAGCGCAGGGGCCTACTGCCAACTTGCGCTGGACAAATGAGAAACGAGTCGGCGAACGCCCGTTCACTAGTTTACCTACTCTTATCTCAACGACCGAGCACTCGCCTGGACTCTACACTGCACTCACTAGACTGGTTCCCTACAAACTGCATTCTACATGTATACATAAACATTTCCAAACGGAGATAGAGAAAAACCAAAGGAATTAAACAAAACGAAAACCAAGGGATTATTTTTGAAATGCCATTCAGCTATTGCAAATATTTAAAAAATTTCATTTTTTTTATTCCACGATAAGTTAAACTTTGACTGCAATCTCCCTTGGTGGTAAGTGATAAGTCTAAGATGGTTGCGGGTTAACATATTTAACGCCATCTTGATAATCACATCTTAACTTGGTGTAATGACTGTGATTTGGTATATTATAGCATTGCATTGAATTCTTAAAAAATATTTAATTACAACCACGGTAAGCGACATTTTATTATCTAGGTTTACTGATTTTTTCAATTTGTATCTATGATTAATGAAAAAATTGGGAACGTAATAAAAATATTGTATTTATTATAACTATGATAGCTAGAATAATTGCAATAATAAACTATCATGTAATAAGATGCAGAACAATAATATGTGGTCATATATAACATGTGGTTCTTTAAAGTACATCATTAATTTGAACACTCGCTTTATGTTTCTCTCTTAAGGTATCAACAGTATCTTTATGCTATCAACTAATAATTAATCGAACTCCATCGAAATGAACCAACGTAGCCAATGATAAATGTGTTATTGCAGTGGATACGATTAGGAAAGATGAGTTTAAATGATAAAGCCAGCAAAAAGGGATGTAGTGATTTCAAGGAAAATTAAATGACCACTTGTCGTAACAAAATCCAAACATAAAATAAACAGTATAAAAGCGTCTAATTAACTTCAGATCTTGCATTAAAGATCTAGTATATATAAGTAAAATATGTAATTAAAATTGAAATATATTGAAATATTGCTTAAGTAAAATATTACAGTATTTTGGAATAACAAAATTAATCAAAACTCCATATGCACCTTGCATCTGTGTTAAGAAACGATGTGATTGGGTACTATATTTTCAACGTAACTGCTAATTGTATCACGTATTATTGTATGTCAATCCTAAAAATAAAAAAACAAACAGTAGTGATAGCGCAAGTAACATATAAGTACCTACATCGAATCATACTACAGCTACAGACCAAATCAACTCATTATCATATATTGAGGTCAAAGGTACTTTGTACATACAGTCAACTCGTGGCTTCTAATTTTAGAGCACAAGGAAACATGATATTATTGTATAACAAATAACTATATTTAGCCATTTTTTTCCATTCGCTGCGACCAGTCGCTAATTAATATCTTATTTGTTACACGTGACTAAATAATTTAACATTGCCATACGGCACCGTGGCTTTCTAATTTACTGGGCTAAAAATATACAATTTAGCAAGTTCTAACGAGAACACGTTTAGGAATAAAACTATATTTATATATCACCCATTACCGGCTCACTACAGAGCACGGGTCTCCTCTCAATAAGAGAAAGGTTTGGCCATAGTCCACCACGCTGGCCATGTGCGGTTTGGCAGACTTCACACGCCTTTGAGAACATTATGAACTCTCAGGCGTGCAGGTTTCCTCACGATGTTTTCCTTCACCGTTGAAGCAAGTGATATTTAAATTGAATAAAACAAGCTATATATTATTTAACTATGCACACTATCTGTGAAAGATATTTCAGGTTATTAGTTCATTACGTATGAAACTGTTGTCTTGTATGGATCTTTTTGACTGCTTTTTATTTATTGCATTGTTTGAGTTTACACACGTTTTTACCATTTCGAGGGCAGTTCGATGATGCTTCTTCTATAATAGTTTAATGAAAGGGTGTTATTTAATGGAACTTTTTTCTGCCACGACAGAACAGACCGACGGGTGAAAAGTTTTTCCTTGCAAACGTTTCTTATCTCAGATAGTCGTCTGGAGATGTGGGTGAGAAAGCCAACAGCTGCTGTAACTGTGCAGTATAAGGCCAGGTCCATAGCCGCAGAAAAAATGTCGAACACCAGACTCAATGGTTTGACAATTGACGAGTTCATCAGCACCATCATGATCAACCCATTCACGGCTCACTACAGAGCGCGGGTCGCCCCTCATTATGAGAAGGGTTTAGGCATAGTCCACCAAGCTGGCCATGTGCGGATTGGCAGACTTCACACGCCTTTGAGAACATTATAGAGAATTATCAGGCGTGCAGGTTTCCTTCACTGTTGAAGCAAGTGATATTTTAATTGCTTAAAATTGACGAATTACTTCATCATTATTTGTAAATCTCGCCATTAAGAAGTAGCAGCTTCTGTGACACCCGACGTTGTAATGCTACAGTGAGTAATAAATACCAGCACTAAAGCAAAATGCCCCCGGAAGCTTTTTCTGGCTATAATGTTGCGTTTGGTCACCCGGATCTAGTGCACTGATTAAAACAGGATCTTAATTTCATCGTAAGTTTAGGACACGATCGCCTTAAATCGACCTCATTTCTTCGTCTATTGAGCGGTCGAATACACTCTGGTTTATGGGCCCACCCATTTAACTATGTTCTATATTACGCCGAATCGCCTCAAATGAGGTTTCAAATTCATGAGGAGGCTAGCCTCCTCATCACTGTTGGCATAGGCCAAACAGTGAGATTTAAATAAGCTATGCATGGTCATTGTATGTATCAGTTAGGCTTGCTCATAGCGACAATCATGTATGGTCATGGACCATACATGATTGTCGTCATGGAGAAAAATAAAATGTGAAATAAGTTTGTGCCTTTTCACTATTGCCTTGCAGGTAGTTACTAAGTTATACTTGGCAGGAAACAGATGCCGGGGGGGCGTTCCATACCTAATACATACCTTAGCGGTTCGTATTGGAAACGAGGACAAAAACGTTTCATGTTACTCTCAAGTCAGTAAGTGACAAATATTTCTACTAAAGGCAGAGATATAGCACGAATTGAATTCACGAAGGTACAATCATAAGCGTTCTTATATGAACTGTTTGCACAAGACCAAATATAAAGAAATGCACACTAAAATGTATGGTAACATTATCGCAAGAGTATTATGTAATGTTTTCCTTCACCGTTGAAGCAAGTGATATTTTAATTGTTTAAAAACGCACATAACTCCGAAAAGTTACTCCGAACCGCCGGCCTCTGATTATGAGGCTGACGCCTCAACCACTAGGCTATCACAGCTTCTACCTCGTGAGGAAAACATCGTGAGGAAACCTGCACGCCTGAGAGTTTTCAAAGGCGTGTGAAGTCTGCCAATCCGCACATGGCCAGCGTGGTGGACTATGGCCAAACCCTCCTCATATTGACAGGAGACCCGTGCTCTGTATCACTACAGAGCACGGGTCTCCTGTCAATGGTAATGGCCGGTAATGGGTTGCTCATGATGATGATGATGATGATGATGATTATGTAGGTAATAACGACCTGAGAATGTTCTATGCGAATATTAGGTACAGTCTGAAACTCAGTTGATAAGTCTATATGTTAAACAAGTCTTGTAAAAAGAGAGTAATATCTGTTTTACGGCGCGGCTATACGTTAAATACTATAAAGCATTTTGTGCGTGGAGAAAATGATCTCCTAACTATGATTATATAAATTGTTAGGAGGGTATTTTCGAAACATCGTCTCTGGGTACAATTTCTAGTAAAAAGAATCCATTTAAACTTTAATCATCTATTTTATCTCTTGAGCTCAAATCCCTTTCTCCAATGAGAAAGGAAGCCTGTGGGCAGCTGTGGGACATTATCAGACCGAGAACGATTAATATTTATGTGACTTCTACTTGTCTTTTGAGATTAACAAGTAACCTGATCAATCACACAATAGTATCCGAGCTACGAGTACATGTAAGTGTAACTGTTCAACAACATACTACCAATTGTTTTATTTCGGCTCACTGATTTGGTCACCACGGGAGAAGGTGTCTGACAGGCAGTGTTATTAGACCGAGAACGATTAATATTTATGTGACTTCTACTTGTCTTATGAGATTAACAGGTAACCTGATCAATCACACAATAGTATCCGAGCTACGAGTACATGTAAGTGTAGCTGTTCAACAACATACTACCAATTGTTTTATTTCGGCTTACTGATTTGATCACCACGGGAGAAGGTGTCTGACAGGCAGTGTTATCAGACCGAGAATGATTAATATTTATGTGACTTCTACTTGCCTTATGAGATTAACAAGTAACCTGATCAATCACACAATAGTATCCGAGCTAAGAGTATATGTAACTGTCCAACAACATACTACCGATTGTTGTATTTCAGCTCACTGATTTGGTCACCACGGGAGAAGGTGTCTGACAGGCAGTGTTATCAGACCGAGAATGATTAATATTTATGTGACTTCTACTTGTCTTATGAGATTAACAGGTAACCTGATCAATCACACAATAGTATCCGAGCTACGAATACATGTAAGTGTAGCTGTTCAACAACATACTACCAATGGTTTTATTTCGGCTCACTGATTTGTTCACTACGAGAGAAGGTGTCTGACAGGCAGTGTTATCAGACCGAGAATGATTAATATTTATGTGTCTTCTACTTGTCTTATGAGATTAACAAGTAACCTGATCAATCACACAATAGTATCCGAGCTACGAGTACATGTAAGTGTAACTGTTAAAAAACATACTACTGATTGTTGTATTTCGGCTCTCTGATTTGGTCACTACGAGAGAAGGTATCTGACAGGCAGTGGCCCTATATAAGATTGCTGTTTTGGTTTTTATTAGTTTACTTATATTCCGAGGTTATAACTACGAGCGAACATGAGTAAGAGGAAAGGTTATGTAAGAGTCCAAGAGAAACAGAACATTCGCTTGCCGTTTACAGATATTGTTAGCGTATAAATCCATCAACTGGGAGTCCGCTTCTGGATAGTCTAGTACCACTTTATTCAAGTCTTCGAAGAACATCGGATATTGTTATTATTTAGGTATCATAGCGTTTATGTATGTCTCAGATAGGGTGATATTAAATCTCAAACATTTATAACCGTAATTTTGTGTACTTTGCGCAGCAATGACCGTAACATCTAAGACCGAACCCATCTGTTTATAAAACTTCAAAGGTTTAAAATAAAAAACGTGACATGACCGCTTACAATGAACCAATTATTTGCTTTGTATAACAAGATATCGACGAACAATAAAATATTTGTTAACCTCCTTGACAGAAGTGTGCCAGATAATATATCGCATGAAAACATCACGACCGCGTATTATCGATTGAATACCTTATACATTTCATGTTATCATTAAAATTTCATGAGGCGATTTCTAGGAGCACGACCGGCTACCGTTTGAATAACGTCTTTGTGTCAGTAAAGTTTCACCATAGATAGCGAAATATATATTATAATGAACGCGCATGTGCGCAGCAATAGCCATATTTATGGTGGTACTAGGTTCTCGGAAGAGATCAATATAGGAATTTAGCTTCACATTTACACAGGTGATTAAAGGGTTTCAGACATTACTTAGTTTACTGCTTACTTTTATCTGAGATTTGTAATTTGGTAATTGACATGCCTAATTATCTGAAAAACATGGGTTAAGTGTTTCCGCAGAAAACAAAGAGAAAAGAGTAATAGAAAGAGAAAAGAGTGTATTACTTTTAATGAATAGAAGCAGGCGTTACTTTGCGGAAGTCCATGGTAAACAATAAACAGCAAGTATAATTCTCAAATTTTTCGCAAAGTAAAAATCAGTTCAGGATATGAAACCTGAAATTCAAAGTTTATTTACAAAATAGGAATAGGAATTTGAATAGTTCGTTAACATAATATGTGGAGTCACTAACTAATTGTCGCGGTTAGTCTTTTACCTATAACCACTAATGCTGCATGAAGCGTCTATACTTTTAAAATCCCCCTCCCACTGAGAAAAGAAGTCTGTGCCCAGCTGTGTGACGTAAAAAGTCTGATGATGATCACCATCTCAAAGTGACACTAAAAAAAGACAAAACAACCTAATTAAAGAAAAAAATTAGCCTCGACAACCAGACTAGGAGTCCACTCTAAAAAATTATATGAGTTGAAGTATTTTCATAATCACAGAAAGGCACTTGTACTAATGGTGTATGGAGCCCATTTTTACTAAAAGTTACGTCAGCTTCTGTGACTTCCTCTGAATTCCTTTGTTTGAATTCCGGTATGATATCCTTTTCAACTGTTTAAGAAATCTAAGAGCAACAACTAACAAGTCTCGCTAGAGCACCAAAGTAAGCTAACGCCCCGAGTCTATTTGCACAAACTGAATTAAGCCCCTTTTTAAACGTCCTTGCTCCCTTAGTTACCTTCCTCACTAGTTACTTTTTATTATAACTTTGCTTTTTCCACCCACTGATGTGCAAATGTTTTTTTTTTTCATTAGTAATATCATGTGACCATATCATGTTAGAGTATCCATAGATTATGATTTATACATAGACTATAGTGTATCCATTAGATTAAACATTGTTTAGAAGAAATATCAGATTTGGGGACTTAAATTACCTTATACCGATCCTTAATCGGACAATAAAGTGTAGGGTATCTAATATCCAAATAATCCAAATAGGATATCCAATTCTATACGGGTCATCTTGATCTATATATAACGTAGTATTTACATCAATTTAATTATATTTATTATTAGCTATTTCTAAAATTATTATTTCCTATATATAATATCAAGTGTAATGCGTTTGCATAACTATAAAACACCTTTTTCAGCGGTGGACATCCATAGGTTAAAAAAGAATTCAGTAGAAACTAACTCCTTCATTGAAACCTGAACACGCATTATGTCACCAGGTCATCCGCTCATTGTTAACTTTTACTTTATATCACTGGTCCATAAACTAATTTCTATATCATAATACCAGTCATAATAGGGTTTTTAAATCTACAAATCTATACTACATTCGTAAATGTATACTACACTATCATCTAAACAAAGTCAATTAAGCGAAACTTACTTTTTTTATGGGTCCCGAAGGTATCATCTTCTGGGCCGTTGTATGTTCGTTCTTCATCGTACTCGTAAACGTTAAAACTGTCGAAGGAATACAGTTTGACGGCTTTGTAATCTGTTTTTGAACTTGAAAAGCAGTGGTCCTCTTTAGAACTTTCGTTCACAGAATCAATGCGATCGATGTACGCGCTTGGAAGTCAATCGTCTCCAAAAGTACACAATAACATCCCCGAAATAAACAATTTCACAGGCGTCACTGAGCGTTTATTGTCTACAGAAGTTCGTCAGCACGATCGAAGACAATTCAATAATCCGTATACAGGAAGCCGGTATTACGCACGTAGCATTGTTTATCCGAACAATGAGAGGCACAGAATGAGATACGTTTCCATACGGAATTCGGTGTTCGAATTTTAATTTACGTTTCCGCGGAAATCTTTCGGGAGCCTCGCAGTTGGGCGAGAGCGCTCGTCAGGATGACCGCGTGTCGTCTGGCAAGGCTGCAGTCTCCCGACTCGCCGCGCCGGCGCCCGGAATTGTGTCAGACGGCACCCAGAGCACCCCGGCCTTTCACGAATACACCTCGCTTCACGTTTGACGCATCAATACATTCGTTACCGTATGCAACCCTGTCGCGTAATTGCCGCTTTTCATTCTTAACAATATATGTTACATATGGTATAAGCTTACCAGTATGTTATCAAATAACAATATAAATAATAATTCTTCAAGTGGCATGGTATGTAACTTTTAGATTAAATAATTTGTCAGATCTAGATTTTATAAATAAAGATATCGTAATCGTTTTATTGTTATAGTCCCTTCTCTATCGCTAATCTTTTCTAAAACGTTTAGTCAATTGAATGAAACTAAATAAACACACGAAAATAAATATTGGTAACCTTTCTTATGTGCACACATGTCTACACAAAATTAAATTAGTATACCTAAAAAATTCTTTATACACTACATGCCATAGAAAAAGTTTGCACAATTTTTAGAAATGTCAGTTTAATTTGAAGACTATACTGTACCACACTATCGTTGTACCTCCCAAATATATAATAAAAGAGCATCATTTTCAAACTGGAAAACAGTCAGAGAAATTAAATAAAGCGCGATTTAAACGTGTAGCTGCTTAATCTTAACCAATGAACGAATTTAAAAATTACACTGCGCATTTTGCTATAATTCGTCAAAAACAAACAAATCTGCACGGTAAATTAATAATTGCTTTAATCTTTATTAACGTCGGCACGCAGAACTGCCAAAATGCGGATCTCAACGGACGTGTCATTCCGACACAACAGTACCCTCAGGAGATGTTGACTTCACAATATGGAACCACTTAAATTTAATTACATAATAACTGTCGCTTCTAATTTCGTAAATTGAGAATAATGTTCATTGTAAATCATTGGCAAATTAAACGCATGTTTCTATAGAATTAAATTCACTGAAATAGATAATCAATAGGTCATCATGATCAACCCGTTCTCAGAGCACGGGTCTCCTCTCAATATGAGAGGGGTTTGGCCATAGTCCACCACGCTGGCCAAACCACCACCATGTGCGGATTGGTAGACTTCACACGCCTTTAAGAACATCTTGGAGAACTCTCAGGCATGCAGGTTTCCTCACGATGTTATACTTCACCGTTGCAGCAAGTGATATTTTAATAGCTTAAAACCGCACATAACTCTGAAAAGTTATAGGTGCGTGCCCGGGTTCGAAACCCCGACCTATGATTAGGAGACTGACGTTCTAACCACTAGGATATCACAGATTCTCTGATATTATAGGTAAACGCTTACAATCAGATATTTCAGAATCGTTATGCAAATAAAATATTTCACCGCAATTTCACGGATTGAACTAACTCAATTAATTTGCTATACGCTAGGTGCATAATTAAATCGAACAATTGCAATTCGCGAGGCAATTTATTCAGTGCAGGCGACGTGAATGCACTACAAATGTTTAAGAGCTTTGTTTGTTTGTTCGGGGAAGTTTTTGATATGAATTGAATCGACTGCCGCGAGTTAGTAGTTCCCACTTGTAACAAGGATCCTCTGCTTTGTAATTAAATGAAAGGCAAACATTAATTAATTAAAGCTTTATCATGAGCCAAGTTTGTTTAGGCTTATTTAAAGCCGTGTTTTATATAATACTACTTGTGTGTTTACTCCTAATATCAGGTTTCAATATAATATCATAAAAAAGTATTTTTTACTTCCACTCGTTTACCGATGATAAGTTGCAATGGGTTGCCCCAAAAAAGTGTTAGCTATTGAATTTTTGGTCTAGTAGTTCTCCATATTACTCCGAAGTTAGGAAATTGCATTTGTTTAGCCTTATGCGTCATGGTTAAGACGTCAGCCTCCTAATCAGAGGTCGTAAGAGAAGAGAAGAGGACTAGTAAGGGTTCGAACCCGGCACGTACAAGTTACGTGCGTTTTTAAATAATTAAAATGTGAAGGAAAACATCGTAAGAAAACCTGCACGCCTGAGAGTTCTTCATAATGTTCTTAAAGGCGTGTGTCGTCTGCCAATCAGAACATGGCCAGCGTGGTGGACTATGGCCAAACCCTTCTCATATTTAGAGGAAACCTGTGCTCTGTAGTGAGCCGAGAATGTGTTGATCATAAGTAATGCTAAAGTTTAGTTATGGAGAGTAAAAAGCAATCTAAGGACTGAAATCTTTTCATCTATTATCGGGCTAGAAGATCGACCTTTGCCATTTGCTTAACACATTAAAGGCCGTCAACCTAGGAAATGTTTCAAACTAGGACAAAACTGTGTAGCGAAGCGTGTTTTCTATTAGGCATATAGCTATAAATATTTAATACAAGTATACTTGTGTGTGTCAGAAATTTTATTTTCTTTACGTGCTCCTCTAAATGTCAGTGTAAAGGTGGTAAGGCATAGCTGTTATAGGCGATTTACACAAGTTGCATTATTCATAATGAAAACTAGCGTTTTCATTATGAATAATCAGACCAGTCAATTATGCCGCTTAAGTAACGCTGACGTGAGACGTCGTGATCGTTAGGCCGTCAATCAAGATTATTATCACTTCAAATTGATAACATTTAATTAATTATCGTAACCTAATTGTTAAAACCAGGTGCAGCGGCAGTACCGTGTATGATAATACAGAAGAAACAGCATGAAAATCGCAGCTTCCGCTCGCAGCTTATCCGGAAAATGTTTACATCCAAACAATTGGAGACAAAGCCTCTTATGAATTTTAAGTCACACATATAGAACCTAAACAAAACTACGATAAAAATGAAAATAAATCATTACTCCCTTGAATGCTTACGTCATCAACAATTTATTACGTCATTTTTAATTTTTTATGTCACACGAAGGTAGTTTACATGCACGGTGTCTAGAACGTAAATACTAACATCAGTTATATCCCAAGAATCTATCCTCACCGGAAGCGACTTAAGTAAATTCAAATTCAAATAATCTTTATTCAAATAGTCCTTTAAAAGGCACTTTTGACACGTCGGTAATTTACATAGTAGTGATTTGATGGTGATAACTACATTCGTAAACTTAAAACTAAAGCTATGAGGGTTCCAAACGCGGCCTGGTATAAGAAGAAGCCCACAACAAACTTAGCCGGTTTTTTTTGTTATCACCATCTCACATAATTAATAATAAATTATCGTACCTATGGAGATAGAGCAATTCAGACCCAAGCTTTTTTATCGTTTATCCTTAATATCGTAATATGATTTTTCTATAAGCTTATCTATGACGATCCTACCAATTTCTTCAAAACGAAACCATACTAGGGTAAGTTACAACTAATTACACGCAATCCGTAAAAAGTCGTGTAAATTGTAATGCCTTCAGTTCATGAACGAAACAATATTACTGGGCCGATGGAAACATCCAGAACTCTTCGATTCGTAATAACGATACCTGCAGTAAATTATTTGCAAACAATTTACCAACCATGGATATGTATTAGGTTTGCTTTGTAGCTTTGAACCCTCTCCCTCAACCTGTCTACAAAAACACCCTATAACTGTCACGTTTGAATTACGAGACGTCTAGAGTCCTTTTCCTTGACATGACATTTTTTTATGTTTGGTCCACGTCTATTGTTTCTCGCACAAAAACCGTTACGCTTAGGATTTATTAGTTTACATTTCGCTTTTGTCCAGGAATTTAGAAATTATTTAGGCTGATGGCGATGTACTTACAAATATCAGTTCAGCTTTTGTTGTACCGAAGCTGTGATAGCCTAGCGATCAGGGCGTCTGCCTCCTAATCAGAGGTCGAGGGTTCGGGCACGCACGTCTAACTTTTCGGAGTAATGTGCGTTTTTAAGCGATTAAAATATCACTGGCTTCAACGGTGAAGGAAAACATCGTGAGGAAACCTGCAGGCCTGAGAGTTCTCCGTAATGTTCTCGAAGGCGTGTGAAGTCTGCCAATCCGCATATGGCCAGCGTGATGGACTATGGCCAAATTATTTCTTTATTTCTTTATCATTTTAAGTTTAAATTCTGATTATTTAAAATAAATAATTTTGATTTTTTTTATTCCTCCAGAAGTTAATCCTTGGTCATGCAGTACTAGATGATTTCGGGTGACACTGCGTTAGGGCTGTCATAATGCATCATACTAATATCAGCTCATAGTAGATTCCTAGATATATAAGAAACTCACACAGAGAACTAAGTCCCGTTTAGTTCATCATTATCATCATCATTTCAACCGATAGACGTCCACTGCTGGACATGGTCTTTTGTAAGGAATTCCAATGGCCACGGTCTTGGGGCGCTTGTATCCAGCGACTCCCTGCGACTCGTTTAATGTCTTCTGTCCACCTTGTTGTACCCGTTTAGTTATTAAATATTAATTTATTGTTTTCAACATAAATGTATTTCAGTTTTCCGAGAATATAGAGAGAGAGTAAATGAAAAAAAAAATCTGAACGGTGCACGTTCCGACACACATTCTCTGCTGTGTCATCAAAAACTATCAAGAGGCTTCCTACTCATATTATACCTGTAAGATAACCTAGGCGCTCGTAAAACAATGTAATCTAAAACTAGACACTAATTGGAAATGTCCTCGTATACATTCACAGCTGGAAAAACAATACAGGTTACGGTAATTTAGATAGATACGTGGGTTGGGTTACAAAACTGCGGAGCGTTTCTTCATGCAAGAGTAATACAAAAACCCGAAAACTGACAAGTGCGTAGCCAGCGAGGCGTAGCGAGCCATCGCCCGCACCGACATACGAACCTCAAAACTGTACCGAGCCACAATAAAAATCCTTTTAAAAAAACAACTGCCATGAATATGGTGCCTAACTATACACAGAAATAAAATTATGATTGTCTATGATTCTTAAATTCCGGAAATCAGTAGGTACTAACCGGATTAGAAAAAAATATTTTTCATTTGATAGCTCAATTCTTTGGAAAGTCTATAAAGTTAAACCCTTACACCCTGTTTCTGAAGCTGTGATAGCCCAGTGGTTAGGGCGTCCGCCTCCTAATCAGAGGTCGGTGGTTCGAACTTGGGCACGCACTTCTAACTTTTCGGAGTTATGTGCGTTTATAAACAATTAAATACCACTTTCTTCAACGGTGAAGGAAACATCGTGAGGAAACCTGCATGCCCGAGAGTTCTCCATAATGCGAAGCGAAGTCTGCCAATCCGCACATAGCCAGCGTGGTGGACTACGGCCAAACCCTTCTCATTTTGAGAGGAGACCCGTGCTCTGTAGTGAGCCGGTAATGGGTTGAACATGATGATGATGATGAACATGACCCTGTTTCCATGTGTGTGTAATATTTTAGTTTTATTATTACTATATGACTTTTTGATATATGACATTCTAAGTGGGGACTAAGGGGGTTTACAAAATTTTATATTAAAGGCCGTTATTTTTCAAGCTAAAGGTATTTAGTACATTTATTACGTTATATTATATTCTTCTTCTTCTTGGTCGCACACTTCATTGCTGAAGGTCGTTTCCACATGAAAGTGCCTTTGTCACGTTGGTAACTAATATCTTCAACTCTGTACGGTCCTCGGCTTTTCATAGATAGTGGTTGTAATCGGAAGGCCAGTGAGTGATTTCACCTGATCAGTTGAGCGGCTAGGCGATCGGCCACGCGGTCTTTTACCCTCTACCTTGCCCACAACTATAAGTTTTCCATGTTACTTGGCAGCTGTCGGGCAATATGATCAAAATAACGGAGAATCTTTTATTATATACATTTATTTATTTGGCAATCATTAGTTACTAAATATTATCACTAAGCTTACTTACATGTTCTATATCTTACTGTAACTCTGACTGCACAGCATGACACGAGTTTTTTAGAAACAAATTACAGAAAGATAAAGAAGGTGTAATATGTATAACAGTTATATATTTTACTCTATCAATATTATTAATTTATTAATTTTACTATTTTTATTTTATTACTTTTAAATATAATTTGTCAGAACGACCCCGTTTAAAGTATCGAGATATGTCAGAGCCTCTATTGGTGATGTCAATATATAGGCGACACATTCTTATAATGGGATTATAGTAGGGTGTACTGTTTTATCAAATTTTCTAGGATATTTTTTTCGGCTTGCGGCATATATATCGGGTATTGATATTTTAGAAAGAGTTTGTATTGGAACTTATCAAAGCTAACGACGAAGCTTTGTATCCTGCTTCTGTATCCTGCTTTTTCTTGTTTCTTCTTATTATTTCTATTTTAGTTTTTGTGGTGAACAAATAAATAATAAATAAAAAAATAATCTTAAGAATAAACCGCAAGACTAAATGCTTAATGTGGAATATAATCCAAATGTTAAAATAGAATAAAAAAAATTAAATACACAAAACAAATAAAGAATGGAATAGAATAAAATAAATAAAATGAGTTCCCCTTAGTAACTGTATAATAATTGTGTTGGTCTAGTAGTATTTGGTTATACAGTTATGATCACTAACATTTAATAAGACCGCGCAACCGCATTTCAGCAACCTCTTTATGAGAAGAGAGGCCAGCTGCGAGCATCCTGGGCATTCATATTTCTAAAAGTTCCTGCACGATGTCGCTTAGAAACCAATTAGGAGTATGGTATTTTCCATGGCATTGTTTCATTCGCCTACATATAATACTCGACAAGTTAGCCCTTGATAGCATCTCACCACATGGTAAGTGATGATGCGGTCTAAGATGGTACCGCTACCATCTTAAACCGCGGGCTATCCTATTAGGGGTATGGTAATCCCAAACTCCTAATTGGTTTCTACATGACATCGCACCGGAACGCTAAATTGCTTGACACGTCTTTGTCAGTAGGATGGTAACTAGCCACGACTGAAGCCTCCCACCAGACCAGGCTCGAGCCGGTAATCGAACCCAGGACCTCCAACTTAAAAAAGCGACAGCGCACGCTCTGCGCCACGGAGGTCGTCAAAACAGTCTCTATAACTGTCAATTTAACACAGTATTTATTTCTATAATGATTTTATAGTTGCTCAAAAAAAGCAGTACGTACTGACCTTTTAAAAATGGGCGAGGTTAAAGGATTCAATCCATAAAAACACCAAGTCTATGTTGTCTAATAAAAATATCGTAATGGTCTAGTCTTCCGCCACAGGACTATTTCTACTTACGTCAACACTTACATATATTTACCAGAAAAGATTGTTCTTAAATTCCAATAAAGAAATAAATTGCATTACATCACAGTATTGCATTGATGAGTGAATGAGATGAGAGAATTAAAAAGTTTTTACTATGTCGAAGCCTATATGTGGGATCCTTTTCGTTAAAACAACGTCCAAACACGGAGAAAAAGTACAGAAAAATCGAATGAAGAGCGAAGCACAACGAAGCTGATTTGCATATTTAATGGCATAGTTAAGAAAAAAATATATAGGGAAGAAACCATGGGGATCCGAGATCACCATAAAACATTATGCCGCCCTTGACATACTGCCCCGAAGCCTATTTTATGTTTTTACTAACTTAAAGGGAAAGGAGTCCATAATATTTATAGGTAGCAAGACGGTATTACGTAAAATATCACTAGTTCGAGCTTAAAGCGTAAAATGGCTATTAATCTGAAGGTTTTAAGTGTTCGCGCCAGCAATATTTTATTTTATCGGCAAATTTAACGGCGAAGCAAAGCTTAGTAGCGTATCAAGATAGTGAGCAATTTCTGATTCAACAACTTCAGTTAGACTAAAGATCCATTCCTCCATTTGTTGTTAAATAGACTATATCTTACTAGTGAAAACATATCGAGCAGATTATTTAAATACAAATTCAAGAGTTGTTTGTGAGAAGGTTGCCGAGAAGGACTTGGGCACACCAACAATGTGACCAAGTGTATAATTCTGATCAGGGTTGTGGTGTGAATGGGTAGTTTGAAAATCCCACTTTGGCCTTTACCGGAGCCACCCTTTATTCTGTACCTCAAAGAAATCTTCAAGCTATCGAACGCTATTGCCGTGTACCATGTAAAATGTTACCATTAAATTCCTAAGAACCATATTTGCGCAGCCATTTTCGACTTACTTCTGCCATAACTTAAAGGTCGTAGAGTACCAAAGAGCTATAAAGTTCGCACACGCATTGAATCTCTTTTGGCCTGTGTCTGGACATTAATAATAATTCTGGCGTTAATGATTCCAGAGTTGTCTTAGATTTATTTTGCATTAGAGCGATCTTAATCACCTAAATACGCAATACGCAAGAAGAAGAGAGATAATCTAGTAATAATGAAGATAAAACAAGGCTAAAGGATTTTTTTTATACACTACAAGTTAGCCCTGGACGGCTATCTCAACTGGTGGTAAGTGATGATGCAGTCTAGGATGGTAGCGAGCTAACCTATTAGAGGTATGGTAAACCTACACTCTTAATTGGTTTTTACGCGACATCGTGCCGGAACGCTAAATCTTTGTCGGTAGGGTGGTAACTAGCCACGGCCGAAGCCTTCCACCAGACCAGGCTCGAGCCGGGAATCGAACCCAGGACCTCCAACTTTATAATACGACACTACGCTACTGAGGTCGTCAAATCTTAGTCGAATTAAATGAGCATCCAATGTTTTTGACCATTTTCAAGTGCCGCAATTCTGTATTATATTTAACGTATCATTTGTATTACATAAAACGATATACACCCGCCCATGACAAATAGACAGAAAGTAGTCTCTTCCTGGAAGATACTTATTCACGTTGGACTACATAGCTATTCATTCCGAAGACACGACAGTATCTAAATTTAACACAGCTACAGAGCTAGTTTGAAATATGTTAACTTACACTACACAATTCCAATTTTAGAGCAACTCTCGCTACTATTCGAATCTGGATAGATATTGTCCGAAATAGAATTTATTCACGATTGGTAATAACCTTGACCTGTTAACTGGTAAATATACACATTAACAGTACGCGAGACTTTTGCGTTGTGAGTGTTAAGGCGAGATTTTCTAATTGTTCGATCGCGTGAAAGTTTACTTCAACTTGTATAAAATCAAAAACGCGCCATCTATCGCATTTTTTATATTATTATTATTTTAATTTAAACCTCGCTCGAGGCACTATACTGTTCCCCTATGATGGACTCAACAGCTTTTGGGGTCTATTTATCCCAAAAACAATATAAATTTAGTTTATTTGCATACCTACATATGTTCCATTTGACTGTTAATATGTGTTCATAAGAAACACAGTTTTTTATTGCCATAATGACATTATCATATATTGATAATCTTGACTGTATAACAGTTCATTCACATTAATTATCACTGCACCAATCGGGTAATTCAAAGATACTAGTTCAGTGGGTCGAGAGCGAAACATAATTATGATGATTGGTATTATTGACTGAATTTATATTCTGGTCATTTTATGTATCTCTTGCATCGAAGCCAACTCATCTCCAGACATACTCCAAACATCCAACAAGTTCACTGATATGTGTTGGTAGACCTTACACCATCACCAACACCATAATCATCATTATTGCACATCTAATTCAGCCACTTAGTAGATACATTCATATTGCCTAGTATATAAGTATCTACTAAGTGAAAGGGTAAGTAGTTCTCGTTCTACATAAGCACTTGGCCATTGACTTAGTCACAAAAATATTTGAACAATGATGGAGCAACGAGCTGTGTACATTTATACCTAAATGGGTTGAAAATTCACATAACAAGAAGTTGTAAACAGATTTGTGAGTCTTCACGCAAATTTGGGACAATATAACCATATTTTATTGTTGCTGCAACATGTGTTTTTATCTATGAAAGTATACCTATAGTGAAGCAGAAAGGTTTTAAGCACTTTATATTTATTTCTAATTAATAATTGTTTAATATTAGTGTTTGATAACAAAGTAACAAGCAAAATTTCGTAATTTACACCAAAGAAGCCTGACATAACTTTTGATAGTCTAAGAAATTAACATCTTTTAATTTATCTATTGGTAGTTTTATGCTTATTTATGATTAAATATGATATGATTTACATTTAAAAGGTTTTTGTATCAAAATATTGTGTAAAGTATATATACCACTTGTATTTATTTAATTTCCACAGATTTTAATATTCTGTTTATCCACCGTAAATTTAAAAACATATCTTGAAATAATTTGAGGTTTCATAGGGTAAATTTATATTTTGTTTCATCAGGATCTTATGAACTTATCATCCTATATACAGATGTTCCACAAAATAGCTTTAATGGGTATTAAAGTCTAGAAAACTGGCTAGAACTTTAACTGCAAAGTTGCACCACTAAGCAATGTTAACTTATAGAGTCAATATTGTAGAACAACAACAGGTTAGCACATTTTCATACAGACTGCACTGTTATTTATTATACAACCAAATTAATTTATATTGAATGTGTAAAAAAAAATTTTATCCACTTAATGTTTGTCAATCAAGTTATTTAACTAAATTAATAATATATTATCGAATATAACGCATCAGCTTTGTAAATGAACTTAAGATATTGCTTTTAGTAGCTTTAAAATCCTGCAATGTACATAAATTGTAGAGATTGCATTAGAATTAAAGTTATCATCAGTTGTTTCTAACATTATTACTACTACTAGGCAGATCTCTTTATAATATTGATGTTAACTCATTTATTTCGTAACAAAAAGTGGCGAGTTTAATTAAACTGTTATTATAAAACAAACTTCTGCTTAAAAAAAGTTTTTAATAGCTACCCGGAAACTTTATAACTAGGAGCGGAGACTGTTTGATAAACAAGGCAACCGAAGTATTGAATTTACACTTAGTTTAGAAGTTTTAGACTATTAACGCTACACTACTTAATAAACAAACTCTTATAACACAAGAGTTAATTTGTTATATATAGAGTAACTTCATACATAACCAAAAAAATGTATTAATTTGGAATTGACATCTACAAACAAACTTACCATCTTTGACATTCTTCGAAGACTGTGAAGATGACACTCCGGGGATAGTTTTATCACTAGCACAGTACATGGTAGCAGTCTCCATTAAAAATGTGTTTAATTAAAACTATTACGCTAAGTACTATGTAACATATTATTATCTCACAATCGATATGATAACACGATACTACATTCGCACATAATGCGAAACGCGTCGGCCATTCCACACCGATTGTAAATATGGCATCATAGACAAAAGATAGAAGATAGAAGCAAAAAAGAAGAAAATACCTATCTATACTTCTTTTTAGTTTAATGGTCTGCGCGTTAAACCAAAATGTATTGAATACTTATTGTCAAAATACAGTCCTTTCGAGTTCGTTGATAAATTACATATTTTATCAAAACGTATCACTATGTCATAATACTTTATTATAATAATATTTATCATAGAGGTTGAATAAGAAAGTTAAAAGCTGGGTGAATAAGATCTTATTTCAATAACGCTCATTGTGTTTGTATTCATCGTGTACCAATTTATTACTTTGTTTAAAAACATAGCAGAAATATTCAAGAGAATTTAATGTCAATAGACAATACAAGCTAGTGTTATTCGTAGTTTCATACTCTTTCTCAGTAAATATTATTACATCTTTGTCATTTTGCATTCCGAATTTGACTTCAGGGTTTCCATCTTGGGAATATTCCCCCGAATTCTTGCGGTAAATAAGAGGATTGGTATTTTTAAGCCTTTTTTTTTATAAGCTATTTAGAATATAAGCTTATTAAGAATCTTATAGCGAGTGAAATAGTGATGCCTGGTATAGTTTTTCGTTATTAAGAAGAGGGCTTCTTCATGGCTTAAAATTTCTATCGTACTGCATAAATAAATTATTAGTGTTATATCACAGATATGCTTACACTTGGAATGAAATTTACATTTATATTATGCAGCCTTAAAATAATAATAATAACAACATTTATATAACAAATTTCACGACTAATTTTATGGTGTACTTATTGTAAGAACTGACAACACTGATTTTGACAAATGACAGCTTCTAGACAAGTGACATATATTTACTTCAATACGTCACGTAATTTTCTGGTTTTTAATATTTTTCAGCATTTTTGTTGTTGTAATTGACTATGATAAACGTTAATTTTTCATATTATTTTTGAAAAATTGCGCAGCAAATATGATGCAACATCAATATTGGGTAACAAAAAAGACTGTTTTGAAAAAATTCGGCACCAAAGAAGATGAATGTATCGTCGCTTCCGACGCCGAACTAGATGCGAAACTGGAATTATTTCGATCAATATCAGACAGTTGTCTGCAATTACAACGAGTTTTAGATCAGTACCAGGAGCGACTATGTCTTTTGGCTCAAGAAGAGAATTCATTGGGGAAATTTTTACGAGATGCAGGCAAGTCGACTGATGCGGCAGGAAAACATATGGTCTCGGCCGGTAAAGCTGTTTCCTATTCAGGCCAGCAACGTTTAGCAATAAGACCGCCATTATTAAGGCTTTACCATGAGGTGGAAACGTTTAGATGCCGTGCTGTTAAGGATATGCGGGCGACTGTATCGGCGATGGAAAAGGCACGTATTGAGTATCGTGCTGCGCTCAGTTGGATGAAATCGACGAGTGCTCAACTTGATCCTGATACTGGACGTGGTCTTGACAGCTTCCGGAAAGCTCAGCGTCAGGTCAGGGAAAGTAAAAAGGTTTTTGATAAACTTACCCTGGATGTGTTACAAAAGGTATAGATCTGTTATTGTTGCTCCTTAATTATAAAATTGAATGAAAACAATAATTTTATTATGCTTTTAGCACTGTAAAGATCTCTAAAAAAATTCAATATAATTCAGGGGTGTTTTGTTGATGTTTTAATTTGTAAAATGATTATTGATCAAGTTTTATGTTTCTGGCTAGTAAAATTTGCTAACTCAATACTTATAGCAGTTCAAAAGTTACGATTATTGTATAATATTGTTTACAGATTGATTTGTTAGCTGCAGCTAGATGCAACATGTTTTCCCATGTGCTGTCAAATTACCAGAATTCATTCTTGAACTTTTCAACAATAGTGGCACAAACCCTAGAAGCTACTGTAGATACAATGAATGAAACGCCACAGTATGAATTTTGCATTTTGAAAAGCTTGGGTGAGGTGGATGCTGTTCAGGCAGAAGATTCTGTGGCTGACAAAGATCAAATGTTATTCTTTCAGGTATGTTTAAACACTATTATTAAGTGTCATTCCAATCGGAAAAGATAAAAATTATAAATTAGACTCTTAACTAGGCAGTTAAAAATTAGACTACTATAGTAGTCACTATTGATTCTAAAGATTGAGACTGGAAGGGAAAAGGTTACGAAAATAACCTATTTAAATTATATGGAGGGACAAAAAGTAGAGGAAGACCAAAGGAAAATATGGATGGATTAGGTGAAAGAGGATATGGGTTTAAAATAGTTGGGGGTAAAGTCCATAAAAACAATAAGTTTGGGAATTGGGTTTTACTGCAAATTCTTTGCTTGAACTGCAAATCAGGTGTCAACAAAACTGGTGACACAACCTGAAATGTAACCAAATTTATAATCTAGATTACCATAACAAAGCTAGTAAATAGTTGATCAAACATCATTGTTCAAAATTGACCAAACACTGAAAAGTGAACCAACTTGACCATATTGGTTTTACTGATAAAGTAAACTTCAAACTAGTATTATAATAGTTTCCTCTGTAATCGCAAGTAGATACAAACATTTTTACAATATTCTCTTGTTTTAAATTACTCATAAAAAACAAATGTTTTCCAGAAACTGTTGTTATTACAACTACTTAATTCACCTATATAAAAATAGCATACACAATATGATACCCAGTCTCTGTGCCTTGTAACAAAGTTTTAATATTAGCAACTCTAGTTCAATTGTACACTAATCTGTAAACTAAACTAAATGTTATTCCTAAAGAAGTGTACTTTTAATAATATTTCCCATGGAATAGAATAGTACTACTTTGAGACCTGTCAATTTAGTTTAAAGATTGGTGTACTTTTGGTATAGTAGCATTGCCTTATATAATAATCTAATTATCAGGATAATTAGATTATTCTTATTATCTTACCAAACATATCCATTTCTATGTATGAAATGAAATATTAACAATATGGAAAAAAAATCCTCTTTCAGGATGATTACAAAGATGAAACGGTTGACAAAACGGAAGCTTATAATGACACTGAAAAGCAGCCATCCAATACTAATCAACAGGAAAATCCAGGCACATCATCCAACCATATAAGTACTAAACTTGAAATACCACCAGCTGTAAACAATGAAATCAGTTCAGATTTAGTGGGACTGAATCTTGATTGTGGCAATTCTCTAGCTCACTTGGGAAGCTTTATGCCTTCTCAGTTATTGGAGGTAATTATTTTCAAACAAGTTTGTCCTACTTATTTGTAATTACATTTTATTTAGTGGCCTTGCATATTGGATGATATATACCTGTGCCATTTAATAGCTTGTATCAATGCAAATTGTCATCATCATGATCAACCCATTACCGGCTCACTACAGAGCACGGGTCTCCTCTCATTATGAGAAGGGTTCGGTCATAGTCCACCACGCTGGCCGTGTGCGGATTGGCAGACTTCACACACCTTTGAAAACTTTATGGAGAACTCTTAGGCGTGCAGGTTTCCTCATGATGTTTTCCTTCACCGTTGAAGCATGTGATATTTAAATTTCTTTTAAAAACGCACATAACTCCGAAAAGTTAGAGGTGCGTGCCCAGATTCGCCGACGCCCTAACCACTAGGCTATCACAGCTTCATACATACAAATTATCACATAAGTCAAATTAATTTTAAGTCATTTGTCCAAGTAATATGAAATCATTGTTGTAAATAAACATAACAATAAGAAACATATACATTTTCTTAAATGTAACTTATGTTATTGATTCAGACCAATTGAATACTTATTGTAGTTATTTTGAATAAAACAAAAATGGTGAAACAGTAGGCAAGCTGAAATATTTGAAACACTATTGTTACTTAAAATCATCAGCCTATTTACGTTGCACTGCTGGGCAATTACCAAAAGCACAATATATTAGCTTTTGATATTGACTAATTTCTGACATTGACTGAGACCAGTCATAGTTGAGTTCAAGTATGGAAATACTACTCCTTTTTACTTTGATGTTTCAAGGTAAAAAGGAACTTATTTGAACCTAAATATCCTTGATTTTTAGGTTAACCGTTTTAGCTCAAACCAGGCAGCAAAAAAACATTTTACTTGGATATTACTATGATTGTGAGAGTGCTAATCTTATACTAAGAGTATTGGCTATGGTGATTCAATGTTGGTTGATGGGCCTTAATGATTAGAGAATTTGGTGCACACACAGCCGTGTTTGCGTAGGTCATTAATTTTGTAATATCACATAATATAACAAATCAAGAATGAACCATTACAAAACGATTATTGAGGATATATGTATATTATAATAATATGCTTTCATTTTTCAGGATTTTAATACCAATTTGCTAGAGGAATCCTTGGAGCCTACTAATGTTAACAACATGAAAATTCCAGAGCAAAATCCGTCACAGCAACCAATGTCGAAACCTGCATCAAAGAAGCAAGATAAAGCTGCATGGTTTAAACTATTTGCTGAGTTGGATCCACTCGCAAATCCAGACAATTTGCCTGGATCCAACACTAACCAAAGCCACGCTGCTTAATGATTAATTTTGAAAGTAAGTTAAGTCGAGCCAGATCTGGTGTACAGCAGGCTAAAGCATGTACTGTTTCGATACATCTGCTGCGTTTCTGCTCTCATAATGTTTTAGATCTTATTATTTTCAATGTGTAGCAAAATCTCAATTTAAAATGTGACGATTGAGGAACTTATTTTCAGTGCTATTTTCAATAACTTGTGTCATATATATTATATAGTACCTTATCAACTACAAGCCATACTGCAAGCAAGTTGTTAATGAATTATCCTGGCTACTTGATTAAGTCTGTGCAGGGTGGTGACACACTGCATTACTTATGGATGAAAGGCAAATCTGGAAGTTTTCATTTACTATCACTGATACATTCTATCACACATCTATTTTAGAACGCATTTTCTGCTAGATTTTGTATAAAAAGTAATATCTAGTATATTGTTGATCAAAGTTAAAATAACATTCAAAGGGTTGGTGGGGTTTCAATAAGTTCAAAAAGACAAAATTGAGTGTAACAGTTTGTCATCACTACTAAATGTTTTTTTTTACTGATCCATCTTAATTGTATCTTTTAGTTTCCCAATATATTTATATGTTTTAGTTAATATTCTTATCTCCTAGTCATAACAATAATTTTGTAGAAACAAAATTCAAATATTAGTACCAAAGATTATTTCTAATTCAAATAATATGTTATGCTTGTGAAGTGTTTAATACAATTTGTTTACATTCCGTTTTAAAATTATGTACTGTATTTTATATTTAATCAAAATATAACATAAATATAAATTATATGTCTGAAAGTTGGTTTTATTACACTATATACATTTCTAAACTAAAATAATAAGTCGACAAATAGTGCTAATATAATATAATCTATTTCCGCTGTCAATATAGAGAAAAGAAAGGTGCTATTCGGCCCATTACATTTTATTGTAACAATTCTGTTGTAATCTGGAGATTACAACATTCTGTTGTAATCTCCAGATTACAACAGAATTGTCTACTAGGCCGTTCCAAACATTGTATTATTTAAACAAGTTCATGTAACATTTTGTTAATGATCCTGTTATTATTATAGCAAAATGTTCATGGTCATGTCAACAAAAAATGTAACATTTGCGCATATTATGGCTGTCATCAATAGGGATACAATTGCCATCATAGGTAATCAAAAATTATCGCTTCTTATCACATACATTTCATCTTTAATCTTAATCTTTATTATCACATTTAAAATTATTTGATAAATTTAACAGAATTTAAAATGGTTTCTAATAGATTAAATTAAAATGAACTGGAACCCAGAGCTGTTAAAAAAATAAAAATGACATATGTCACTATCAAAGTCAATTTCATCGGGGATATTGGAATGCGAGTGGAATGTAAACCGAATTGAAAACTCCGATCATCTCCGATAGAAGAATTAATCATACTTAGCTATGAGTTTTAATTAGAGCCCAGTTTTGATTAATTATTAAAGTGTCTAGAGTAACTAGTGAAAATGTTTAACTCCCGTATGTTTTGCTATAATATGATTTTTCATTGCGACATGTACTGTTGAACAATAATTTTTACATTTTTTATTTCTTATTTCATCAGTTTTGCGTGGCTTCCTGAGCATTGCAGATCCTCCAAATAAGGTTCTAGAGGTTCGTTCAGACAATTATATCTCGAGGCCGATACATTACAGGGAGGATTCAATGTTGCTTTATGGACCAAAAATTCCTGCGGATGGCAAAAATTCAAAGGATAAATTTTATGAAATTGTACTACACAAACCATTTACAGAAAGTTTGCATCATATGTACAGGTACGTATCTGCCTAATATATTATCATAAACTAATATTGGAGTCTGCTAGTTTTGCCCAAACCATAACTACAGCCTAAAGCTTATGTAACTGTCGCACTCAGCCCTCTAGCTAAAGACCACCTCTCTTAATGCTCTCTATGCTCACATGTAGTGCTTATATCTTTAAATATTATCTTCTCACTTTTGTAATAAAAAATATAAAAATGGTCTCTGGTCTTGGTTGTTAATAAAATTTCTTAACATGCTGCGCTTTAAATTCTATAAAGAGATAGAAAAACTGACCAAAACGAAAATAACCTCTTGTTGATTATATTTTGTTAATAATTACGTTTTGATTAATTATTTCATTCATTCAGCTTGTTTCGATCGGAAAACTGTGAGGCATGTGAAGAACGATTCATCGTGTATAAAGAGAGAATACCACTTTATGTGAAAATAACAAAAGAAGTAAGTATTACTTCATTACTTCTTTTTGCTGTAGTAGTAACTATACATAGCTAATTAAACTTGTTCCATTTAGACAATCTCCATCTGTCGTCATCAACGATAATAAAATATCAATAAATGCTAATTTAGTTGGCATGTAACACATTTATTATTTTGCCTCAGGTTTGTCTTGAAGGCTGTGTTTAGTTACTACCCCATTAGATAAGTTCTACTGATGCCAAGAGATGTTAGTGTTCTTATATTATGCTGCAATCAAACAGGTCTGGGTCAGCAGATGAGATCACAGTCATGCATTGACTTCTAAAACACAAAAATCACAAGCTGTAGATCATCATCATCATGTTCAACCCATTACCGGCTCACTTCAGAGCATGGGTCTCCTCTCAATATGAGAAGGGTTTGGCCATAGTCCACCACGCTGGCCATGTGCGGATTGATAGACTTCACACGCCTTTGAGAACATTATGGAGAACTCTCAGGCATACAGATTTCCTCACAATGTTTTCCTTCACTGTTGAAGCAAGTGATATTTAATTTTTTAAAAACGCACATACCGCCGCCGTCCTCTGATTAGGAGGCTGACGCCCTAACCACTAGGCTATCACCGCTTCAATATGAATAGGTAAACTATATGAAAACTAATATTTTCTTTTAGTGTACAGTAGCAAGTCTTCAAAAATTATGTGATACATTGACAGAGCACCAGTCATGGTCTGTAGCACATTTGGTTGCACACTTTGGCCAGTGTGAACTGTTTAACGAGTCTGAAGTACAGAAACAAATTAATGAAATAGATCCTGCTACAGGTACTACGCCGCTGATGGTACGTATTATTTGACATTTAAGAAATAAAAAGTATATAAAGAATGTAAATCAAGCTTGTATTGATGCAACTTTTAGTTATCTCAACGGTTGCTTCAATAGTCTTCTGTTCCTTATCAATGAGATGAGAGAAAAAGCCTGTATAAATAAATCATAATAATATTATTCCTTACAGACAGACACAATTTTATTACTAGCTGATGCCAGCGACTGCATTGAGTTAGTGTGTGTGAAACTGTGTTTGTTTGTCTTCCAATCACGAAGGAATGGATTACTAAACTGACAACCTTGAAATAATTACAGGATAAACATTAAAGTGTCTTCTTTCTAACAAAAAAATGATGAGTGAAATTAGAAATTATTATGCGTTAATAAATTACTACTAAATACATATTTAGACTTTCATCCCCTTTCCCGTGCTGAATTCCGGGATAAAACTATCATATATGTTGAACCGGAGTACCTTTTTCTATACAAAATTTCATTCAAATCCATCCAGTAGTTTCGGCGTGATGCGCGGCCAAGAGACAGACAGACAAAAAAATAAAAATAAATTGTTTTGGGCTCAGTATCAATAGTAAAGCATCCTCCAATTAAAATTTTCAAAAAATATTTAATGTACAGATATCGTCCTGTTACAGTTTTATATATTATAGATTTTCACAACATTGTGAAGTTTTGGTGGCACTAAGTTTAAACAACTTAACCTTTCCTTTTTGGCCAATAATGAACCACAATTGTTAACAATGAAACGTTAATAATGAAATTCCTGTCTGTAGGTGGCAGTGAAATCTCGTAACGTAAGAATGGTTCAAAGCTTGGTATCGCTAAACTGCTCCTTAGAGACTGTTGACAATGAAGGTAACACAGTCTTTCACTATGCCGCAGCAAGTAACAAGGAAATTATAAATGTGAGTCATTTTTGTAGCCTTGAACCTTGTATCTACTCTAACCTTGTTATTTATATTCATGTAGTTTGTTTGTAATCATCTGGGCATGTTTTGTGTGCAAGATAAGAATATAAGTTGTGTAAACTGACCAAAGTCTAATCATATAACAGTTTGTTTAGATAAATAAAGTTTAGTTTTGACGAAATTGGCTTAGATTTTGAGATAACTACATACTTATGTATGGAATTTGGGAACTTTTTAATCAATTTGATATGTTTTTTTGACAATTTTGCTTTATTATGCAATCTAATTCAGTTGAAGATCTGTTTATTGTCTATAAGTTTATAAAAGATGACTTGCTTTGGAGAGAGAGAACCAACCTCAACTAACCATTGACGATCTCCGTGGTGCAGTGCGTGCGCTGTCGCATTATAAAGTTGGAGGATCTGGGTTCGATTCCCGGCTCGAGTCTGCTCTGGTGTGAGGCTTCGGCCGTGGCTAGTTACCAGCCTACCGACAAAGACGTGTCATGCCATTTAGCGTTCCGGCACGATGTCGCGTAGAAACCAATTAGGAGCGTGGATTTACCATACTCCTAACAGGTTAGCTCGCTACCATCCTAGACAGCTTCAACACTTACCACCAGGTTAGATTGCCGTCAAGGGCTAACTTGTAGTGTATAAGAAAAAAAAAACTTCTGAATAAAAGGTTCCTATTCTTCAAGACTCCAAATGCTCCGCCTATTGAAATTTTGGCCTAGCAAGTTGCAGTTGTTGTGAACCTATATATTTTCTGATTACATAAGCTCTTTTTGTTACCTGCTGAGTACCTGAGCTTTCTAAACATGCTACCAATGAGTTCTTTAATGATATAGTTTCCATATTATATATTTTCTGATCACATAGACTCTTTTTATTACCTGCTGAGTACCTGAGCTTTCCAAACGAAAAGCTAACAATGACTTCTTTAATGCTATAGGTCCTAGCAGGTAAAACTGCAGCCTCCTTAAACATTTACAACAAGCAAGGATACACCCCATTGCACATGGCGTGTCTGGCCGACGCACCTGATTGTGTCCGAGCATTGATACTGGCGGGGGCAGATGTCAACTTGACTGCTGCTGAAAAGAGAATCATGATGAGTACTACATATACAATACCTGGTAAGCATATATAGTAACTGCTAAAGGTTTTCGAAAAATATTTTGTTGATAGTAAACAGATCAACACAGATTAAATTTTTTTTTCGGACTCTCTATTAGCTGTGCTAACCCTATTGGTTGCCACAGCGTAATCTGGATGTTTGGCGAGCTTCGGAAAGAAGCTCTGCCAGAAGAAAAATAGGGCTCGGAGAAACTAAGGGAACGTCTGCCTAAGGTCGCCTCCAATGAGGTCGAACCTCGGCTTTGGCGACTTTTGGGATAACTCGGGGGTCGGACGGTGAGTAGTCCGTACGTCTCCGAGGCCGTGGATGGAGCCCACGTCCGGATGACGTAAGATAGCGGGGATTTCGTCTTCGCCGGCGAAAACGGTGTGTAGCGTATGATTATGTGGTAGGTGGTACGGGTATGTTGTCAGTAGTCATCTGCTCGTCAGGGTCATGAAGGATATGTTTAGGTCTCCTCTTTCGGAGAGGAGCGCTTAGGTCGGGGGAGATCAACACAGACCGTGCTCACACATGCTCAGATTTCAAAATTCCACGGTTTTATGCCTTGTGTGTCGAGTTCCTGTTACTTGTTTGATATCTTGTTTAATCTAGAGCCATTCCAAACTGTGGTCCCAGTGTCCAGCGTTTATCGGGTCTCCGCCATTGCCGCCTAAGCTTAGCATTTCTTTCACCAATATCTGTAATCTATCGGGCCTTATGCTCACGCAGCTCTTCGATGCCCGCTCGTTCTGGGGAGATAATTTTAGGAAATAATAGTGTCGCACTGACTTTAATACTAATCTATATATATAAAAGCGAAATACCACTGACTGACTGACTGACTGATGATCACGATATCTCAGGAACTATAGAACGAACGAACTTGAAATTTGGAAGGTAGATTTCTTTTATGAAGTAAAGGTCAGCTAAGAACCGGTTTTGAGAAAATCCACCCCTAAAGGGTTGAAATGGGGGTTGGAAGTTTGTATGAAAGTCCTTTATTTTTGAAGTTAGAGACATGAAAATGGGTAACTAAGTTTTTTATTATAAATGATAAAGATCTGTATAATCAATGTTACGAAAATCTACCCCAGGGGGGGTGAAATGGGGGTGGGGCGTTTTCATGAGGATTCTATGTTTTCGAAGTTAGGGACATGAAGTTTGGCATTTAGGTAATTTGTTTTAAATTATAAAAACCTGTATACGCAATATTACAAAAATCCACCCCTAAGGGGTAGAAATGGGAGTTGGAAGTTTGTACGAAAGTCCTATATTTTTGAAGTTAAAGACATGAAAGTTGGCAACTAAGTTGTTTATTATAAATAATAAAGATCTGTATGATCAATAATGCGAAAATCTACTCCAAGGGGGGTGAAATGGGGGTAGGAAGTTTTCATGAGGATTCTAAGTTTTCAAAGTTAGGGACATGAAAATTGGCATTTAGGTAATTTGTTTTAAATAATAAAAACCTGTTTACGCAATATTACAAAAATCCACCCTTAAGGGGTAGAAATGGGGGTTGGAAGTTTATATGAAAGTCCTATATTTTTGAAGTTAAAGACGTGAAAGTTGGCAACTAAGTTGTTAATTATAAATAATAAAGATCTGTATGATCAATGTTGCGAAAAACCACCCCAAAGGGGGTAAAATGGGGGTTGGAAGTTTTCATCAGGATTCTATGTTTGGGACATGCAAATTGCCATTTAGTTTATTTGTTTGAAATAATAAAAACCTGTAAATGATATATTACAAAAATCCACCCCTAAGGGGTTGAAATGGGGGTTGGAAGTTTGTATGAAAGTCCTATATTTTTGTAGTTAGAGACATGAAAGTTGGCAAATAAGTTGTTAATTATAAATAATAAAGATCTGTATGATCAATGTTGCGAAAAACCACCCCAAAGGGGGTAAAATGGGGGTTGGAAGTTTTCATCAGAATTCTAAGTTTGGGACATGCAAATTGCCATTTAGTTTATTTGTTTTAAATAATAAAAACCTGTATATGATATATTACAAAAATCCACCCCTAAGGGTTTGAAATGGGGTTTGGAAGTTTGTATGAAATTCCTATATTTTTAAAGTTAGACATGAAAGTTGGCAACTAAGTTGTTAATTATAAATAATAAAGATCTGTACGATCAATTTTGCGAAAATCCACCCGAAAGGGGGTAAAATGGGGGTTGGAAGTCTTCATCAGGATTCTAAGTTTTCGAGGTTATGGACATGAAAATTGGCATTTCGGTTATTTGATTGAAATAATAAAAGCCTGTATATACGCCATATTACAAAAATCCATCCCAAAAAGGGTGAGAGGGGTGAGGGGTTGGAAGGTTACATGTAAGTTCTGAGTTTTTGGAATTAGAGAAATGAAAATCGGCAATTAGAGCATTACTTTTCAGTAACTATGACATGTAGGTATAAGCTCTTTTGCAAAATCACACATTGAAAGTGGAAACATAACGAATGAGAAGGAATTTGGAAGTTAGGCCCTGCTTAGGCGTAGACATCCGCTAATAGTTTGTGAAAATCCGCCGTAAAGAGGTTAATACGGGGGTTCATGTTGGTTGAAAATCTTATAAAGTTTTACTTCTTTGAATCCAATGGAATACTTTGTACTCCTTACTATCCAGACAAAATCATAGTAATATTATAAATGCGAATGTGAGTTTGTATGTTGGTTTGTCCTTCAATCACGTCGCAACAGAGCAATGGATCGACGTGATTTTTGAAATTATAGGTGAAGACCTGAAGAGTGACATAGGAGAGTTCCCGTTGGCATTTTTACAACTTATTCTGACAGAATTTTAAAAACTTATGCCACGCGGGCGAAGTCGCGGGCGCCAGCTAGTATTAGATATTTTATTAATTCTGAGTACTGACATTACACATACGGTGGTGATTCCCGAAAGGCGCACGGGATTCCCAAACGTAAATATTCATGAAGTAACATTTTGGCACCCACTTCATGGCGATCATACATACTAGGAATATCTATTTTAGAATATCGTCTTTAAACAATAGTTTATAATGCATAATTTTGCGATTAGACGCATTTACGGCGCTACTGCGTAAGACATCTAGTGTTTGGAAGTCCGTCCATTTATTTGAATTATAAAACAGTGACAGTACTAAATTAGCTTAGTTAAGACTGTAGTCGTTCTAAGGTGCACGAAAAAAATGGAGGCGTCGTGTTTTTTATCTGATCTCTTTCCAGAATTGTCAGGTATGTTTCAAAATTTTCAATATCGAATTTTGTAAAGCCAGTAAAAACTACCACAAACACCCCTACGGCTTCTTTAGAAACGCATGACGGAAAAACAGTTTGGAACGCTGCAATTCAATTATTTATTCATGTAATCGATGCTCATATAAGCTGTTTAAAGCGTACCCAAAAAGTTGGAAGGTCCACTTCAGTGATAGTAACTTTGACTTGCATAGTACTACTAAAATATACTCTTAAAATAAGTAGGCCAATCTGAAATTGCAAAATGGTTAATTCCGGTACATACAATCCCCACGGTCGATGTCACTGTCACTGAGAAACTGCACACTGCGTTTTGCAAAGCCATACAAGCTATACCAGCGCGTTTCGTCAGAGTGCATTACGCGTTTAGATCTCGTACGTATTATTACAGTACGGAATTTATCTTGTATTAATTTTAACAATCAGACTTACCATCTACATTTCAGACTTACCAATACTCAATAATGTTATGGCCTTGATTGCTTTTTTGTAGGCATTGTGGGTGATGTCCTGCAAGACAACCAAACAAAGCTTTTCCAACAAGATATGAAACGTGGTGGTACTCCATTACATTGGGCTATTTCCCGTGAAGTGATACAGGCACTAGTGGATAAGCAGTGTGATGTAAACGCTATAAACTTCGACGAGAGAACCGCCCTGCACATAATGGTTTTAAGGGGCAGGCTGGAATGCGCCATCGCTTTACTATCAAGTGGGGCAGAACATTCTTTAGGAGATAACGAAGGAAACACTCCTCTACATTTGGCAGTTAAACAGACTAATACAGCAATAGTACAAGCTTTGGTAGTATTTGGTGCTGATTTGGAAAAGAAGAATAACGCTGGGTTCACCGCGAGGCATACCGTACCTGCGAATATGTCCAATAGCAGTTACGATAAAATATTGTATATTCTACACTCAGTTGGTGCACAAAGGTCAGTTTTCCTCTGATTTAATAAAAGTATCTTTAAAAAAACAATGAAGAAATTATTTTATTTTATTATTTGCTAACTTGCGTGTGTGACTTTTGGTCTTAAGCTACAATAAATATCTCAAGTGGCAAAGTGTGGCCAGCCAACTCAATAATACTTTAATTTGTTACAGGTGTACCTCCGACGTACCAGGTTGTGGGTCCAGTTGCTCGGCCAGGGGTGAGTACAATGGAGTACCACCACCGGAGGTCGCCAGGGCTGCCACGAGGGAGCAAATCAATGATATGTTGACTGCAGCCACTATGGCCAAGGCATCATGTTTAGAACCTAGTGAGAAACAAGGACGGTAAGTTTATAGAGTTGTATATATTTCCGCGTGCATTGGCTACAACGCCAGTTGATCAGTTCCATTAGTTCCATCAGTTTTGACGTGGCGTATTGTACTTCTTTGACGCCTTGCAGGTTTTCTTTTTGTTTTTGCACATCATTATGTAAAGAACAAACCTGCCATCAATGTATCAGTGGCTGTGGCTCATCAATGAGTCTGTGTCATAGAAGTAATAAAAGAAATATATATAAGCCATAGCTATATATAAGTTAATCAAAAGTTATCTTCATAATCGAGCTTTTTTTTATCGTTAATATAAAACTATGATAGGATTTCTAGTCGGCTAAGTTTGTTGTGGGCTTCTTCTTAGACCGGGGCGCGTTTGGAGCCCTCATAGTTTTAGTTTTAAGTTTACGAATATAGTTATCACCATGAAATAACTACTATGTAAATTATTGACGCGTCAAATTGCCTTTTAGAGGACTATTTGTATAAAGATTATTTTGAATTTGAAAACTTACGCGTACGCTACAAATTTCACTTTACCACTTTGACATACGATATCAAAATCCGTAAAGTTATTACAATACGAAAAATTATCTTTCAGGTTGCTTTGTTTAGACGGTGGAGGTATACGAGGCCTAGTGTTAATTCAACTGCTATTGAACTTAGAGATAGTGGTAGGCAAACCTATCATACACTGCTTCGATTGGGTCGCGGGAACCAGCACAGGCGGGATTCTGGCATTGGCTTTAGCATGTGGGAAGAGTTTGAGGGAATGCCAGAGGTTGTACTTTAGAATGAAAGAGATTGCATTTGTAGGAATGAGACCTTACCCGTCGGAATTCTTGGAGACTATCCTCAAGGAATGTTTAGGTGAGTATTTTAAATGTTGGCAAGGTACAGTTATAATTTTGCTTATAATAAAAATAAAATTAACAGTGTTTTTACTTGACGGCAGTCGGAGAGCAGTGCCATCTAGTTTTAGAATCATGTACGACAGACTGTGTGGCATCGCCCCCTCTCTTTACGCAACACTAAGTGACGTATGCAGGTTCTTATAAGACTCACCGGCGCAGGACGGCGCATTGCATTCATTGCATTCGTATCGGTGGTCGAGTCGCGGTAGTGCATAGTCGTACTTGGTGGAGCGTATAGTCTGCTCCTTATAAATTACCATACTTATAATTGTAATTTAGTTCTACCAAGAGTATCGTGTCTCTTTGCCCGAAACTACCCACGTCTACCCAAATTACCGACAAAGACACGCCCCCACCCCGCCCCGTAGTCATCCTATATACTTATAATACAGTATTTACCATTCCCCAAAAAACACAAACAGTGTACGGTTTGCAACATAAACCGAATGCGTGCCGAGCAAGCCTATATATTTAGGTAAGACCCACGGATTTTAACAACATACGGACGATGTGACGCTCTAGTTCGTAGATTATTATTGTATGGCACTTTACCCATCGGAAGTTGTACGCGAATTCGATATCGGGGAAACGTTGGTTATTATTGAAAATTTTGAAGCTGTGATACCCTAGTGGTTAGGTCATCCGCCTTTTAAACAGAGGTCGGAGGTTCGATCCCGGGCACGCACCTCTAACTTTTCGGAATTATATGCGTTTTTAAGGAATTAAAATGTCACTTGCTTCAACGGTGAAGGAAAACATCGCGAGGAAACCTGCATGCCTGAGAGTTTTCATAATGTTCTCAAAGGCATGTGTAGTCTGCCAATCCGCACATGGCCAGCGTGGTGGACTATGGCCAATTCCTTCTCATATTGATAGGAGACCCGTGGTCTGTAGTGAGCCGGCAATGGGTTGATCATGAAATGTTACATTCAGATCCCACTTCCATTAATGCAAAATCTTTATACTGAGATCACCTTACTGCATTTAGATCGTTTCGTTCGTTCGATCGTTTTTAATTTTACATATTACAAAAGGCCATGTTGTCTACAGGTACTGAAACAGTGATGGCAGATATCGACCATCCGAAGCTAATGATCCTGGCGCTGTTAGCCGATAGGAAGCCAGTTGATTTACACATATTCAGGAATTACCAATCCGCGCAGGAGATTCTCAACGAATACAATGGGACACGTAGTAAGTATGAGGAACATTATATTTAGATTTTTAAGCGAGTTGATATGTTAATCCAGTGAAATCATAGTGATATTGCCAATACACAATGTATTGGCAATATCACTATGATTTTTCGGACAGGTACAGGTACTACGATACAGGTAATCACCTAGTGTAGGGTCCCACTGGTAAATTTTTTATAAAAAAATATAAAAATATTGTATCAAATTAAATTCAAATTCAAAAAATCTTTATTCAAATAGTCTTTTAAAAGGCACTTTTGACGCGTCAATAATTTACATAGTACTGATTTAATGGTGATAACTACATTCGTAAACTTAAAACTAAAGCTACGAGGGTTCCAAACGCGCCCCGGTATAAGAAGAAGCCCAAAACTTAGCTGGGTTATGCTTTATTCGTAAAGAAAACACCATTTTTTTTTACAGGAATTGTATACTTCGTAAACATATTATTGCCATAACATTGTATTCATTCCTTCCGAAAAATTGTTTCAAGTATTTCACGTTATTAGCGACCCAAAAAATATTGTATTATCTTAGTTAAATAAAATACATTTAAATTTATTAACGAACATTCAAACGATCCAATCGAAAAAAAACATAACCATCTGAATCTGTTATAATTTTTTTATTCCATAAATTTTTGATGCTCTTTCTTTGTGGTACACGCACTAGTGAATAAGGTTTCCAGCTCAAATTCACTTAGGTTTTCTTTTGTAATTTCAAGGTCCTCACGCGGAGGCTGGGGACCAAGCTTCAGTGGTTTCCTTGCCATCGCCGCCTCCGCCAGCGGAACAGTTAGTGTGGCAAGCGGCCAGGGCAACAGGAGCCGCACCATCCTACTTCAGGGCTTCAGGCAGGTAAATGGTCAATTTTTCCGCACCATTTGCACATTTCTTGGAATAAAATCCTCAGTGACTTTATACAGGTCGTGGGAATTTCGTGTAAAGGAAAAAACACTGAAAATTTCCGCCATTTTGTCGTAAATTTCACACAATTTCTCCCAGTTTTTCAAAATTTTCCAGCGTTTTCTCAGTCTCGCAGCCGGAAGTAACCCGCCCGCACCGAATCCAAAAAGGGAACACTTTCTTCTGAAAACAAAAATGCCATCGTAATTGATTAGCTAACGTCCCAAAAAAGTCTTAGTAACCAGTAATGGGGAGTTTCCCGATAGATTCGTCTTGGCAGCGATTTCGTTTTAGAACTTAAGGAGGATGTGTGATCATGGCGAAGTTCTCCGTAATGGTCAACGACACCGTGACTTCATCGCCTGGAGTGTGCAAAATCAAGTCGCTTTATCGTACTATGCTAAAAATACCTTCCCTCTTACTCTGTATCCAAGCCTATGGTGTTCGGTCTCCCTAAAACCTTAGAGTTTGATATTCTGCCCTGCCATCTGACCTATTCCCTCTTGTTGTCATATTATGGGTTTTGTGTGAAGATGCCCAGTTGGCAACTTGTTAGAAACGTGAACTGATCGAGCAACAGCTTGTCCAGTTTCTTGGCTCTAGATCTACATCTTTTATTGCAGGTATCTCGATGGAGGTCTCATGGGGAACAATCCAACGTTGGACGCCCTCACCGAACTCGCGGAGCTACAGTTGGCTTTAGAGGCGACGGGACAGCATGATAAGGCGAAGAAAACACGCCTCAAAGTCGTAGTTTCGTGCGGTACAGGTGCGTACTTGTTTAACTTGAAACACCTTCCACAATGCATATTTACTCTGATGACTTTTATTAAACAATACTAATTTAAATATAAATTAAATTATTTTGTATATAAGATCCTCATTGTAATAATCTGTACTTTTTTTAGTTTATAGGACATTTTGGCGTACAGTTTAAAGCAATTAGTTGGGTCTATACCTGACTCACTTAAACCGCCCACTTTAAACTGTTTATTTTTTGTTCGTTATAACCGAGGCCAGCTTCTGTATAATATATAATAATTGTATGTAGGTTATTTATTTATTTATTTTTATGTAAGTTTGTTATATATCTTTTAGTTTTATATGTATTTATTTTGCACACGGGCGTGAGAGTTGGAATATATAAATAATATTAATTATTTATATATTCCAAATAATTTCTTTATTATGGCAACTAGGCCCAATTTACATTACAATATGATACAATACCTCGAATATAAAATATTAAACATTAAATTAACCACCCGACAGTTCCCGATCTACATGTAATTTTAAAAACTGTTTGAAGATTAGAGAGTCGTATCGGTCTATTACAGGTCTTATGCTCTTCGAGGCAACGTTCTAACTCTGGGACAATATTGTCAATTCCTTAACAGAAAAGATGGACCGGCTCACTACAGAGCACGGGTCTCCTCTCAATATGAGAAGGGTTTGGCCATAGTCCACCACGCTGGCTATGTGCGGATTGGCAGACTTCACACGCCTTTGAGAACGTTATAGAGAACTCTCAGGCGTGCAGGTTTCCTCGCGATGTTTTCCTTCACCATTAAAGCAAGTGATATTTTAATTACTTAAAAACGTACATAACTCCGAAAAGTTAGAGGTGCGTGCCCGGATTTGAATCACTAGGCTATCAGATATAATCATAACATTACCGTTGTTTATTTCCACAGGCCTAATTCCAGTGAAGAAATTAAAAGATATCGATGTATTTAAGCCAGATAGTTTATGGGACACAGCTCGTCTTGCTTTAGGACTAACTGCGATCGGAAGTCTTCTAGTAGATCAGGTAGATATCTTCTCTTATTTATAACACGTAATACCCGGGTATTTTAGCGGTACTATTTCTAATTGGATCAAATAAGAACTGAAAACTTAGATTAAGGACACGCCCGATGCCCTTATTTCAGCAACTATTGGAACACACTGAAAAATTTACTGAGTAGTATGGTCTTCGGATCACGAAATTCTGTGTTCTTTTTCCCTCATAGCCCAAAAACTTACATTTCGAATTTTTACCTAGAATTCTCACTCAGGAGCACTGAGATTTGGAGTTGGATTTGGAGTTCAGTGAAACAATTCTCTTGTCGCTCCAGTTTATACCCTTGCGAATTTGAATAGAGATCCATGGGATTCTCCATCGGTGTTTGTTTTTTAATTTTATGTTAGCAGAGATAGTTTATGAACCTGAGCGCTTGTTTTTGTATACTACAAGTTAGCCCTTGACCTGGTGGTAAGTGATGATGCAGTCTAGGATGGTAGCGGACTAACCTGTTAGGGGTATGGTAAACACACTCCTAATTGGTTTCTACGCGACATCGTGCCGGAACGCTAAATCGCTTGGCGGCGCGTCTTTGTCGGTCGACCGGGAAGTATACAATGGGTCCCCCGGGTGTCCAGTAAAAACAGCGAGAGGGACATGCCGTGGTGGTTTTTAGTTCGGGTAGACCACCCATGGGTGGGAGTCCCACATAACCTCCGTCCTGCCCAAGGGACGGAAGTAGCTATAAAGCTTTTCCACCACGATAAAAAAAAAAGGGTGGTAACTAGGCGTGGCCGAAGCTCACCAGACCAGACTCGAGCCAAGATTCGAACCCAGGACCTCCAACATTATAACGCGACAGCTCATGCACTGCTCCACGGAGGTCGTCAAAAAGCTAGGCATACGAAATATTTTTCCCACAAACATGCAAAATATATGTCTATGGGATGGCTGAAAATGCTGTTTGATGCTAAATGGTGATAGCGGTGATTTTGCTTTGGATTTTGTTGTTGATGATGATAATGATGATGATGATGATGACTATAGGCAACGCAATCGGACGGTCGAGTAGTAGATCGGGCGCGTGCTTGGTGCAGCGCTCTGGGAGTGCCCTATTACCGGTTCGCGCCGCAAATGTCCCGGGACGTGGCGATGGATGAACGGTCTGACGAGCGACTTGTCATCATGCTGTGGGAGGCGCATTCGTACATGCGCGCGAATCGCGATCGCCTTGCGGAGTTGGCAGCTATATTGTGCGACAATGGTGGTATGTATCAACATTTGCGAGCGTACTCATTCGCACAAGCGATCTTTTAGTTTTAAATACCTCCACAGATGCTCCATTTATTGGCTAAGCAATAAGACAGTATTAAATGACTATATATATCCGTTAAATTAAAATCGTAGCAGTACTATCATAATAATTTGCGACAATTCAAATGAAATGGTATCCAATTTAATGGTTAATTTAAATTAAATTTCTTTAATCATGATCAACCCATTGCCGGCTCACTACAGAGCACGGGTCTCCTCTGAATATGAGAAGGGTTTGGCCACAGTCCACCACGCTGGCCATGTGCGGATTGCCAGACTTCACACGCCTTTGAGATTATGAAGAATTCTTAGGCGTGCAGGTTTCCTCACGATGTTTTCCTTTACCGTTAAAGCAAGTGATATTTTAATTACTTAAAAACGTACATAACTCCGAAAATTTATAGGTGTGTGCCACTAGGCTATCACAGCTTCAGACAGACTTAAATAACTTTAAATATATCCGTTAAATTAAAATCGTAGCAGTACTATCATAATAATTTGCGACAATTCCAATTAAATGGTATCCAATTTAATGGTTAATTTAAATTAACTTCCGTTAGTTAAATCAGAAAACTTTATCCAAGGAATCCATTAAAAGGCACTGTAGATTCTTTAATAATTTATTACGTTTATATGTCGGTATTAGAATAAAGACCCTAGTTATAAATTTTTTTAATATTTTAATATATAAGTTATACCTCTGGTTGTTTCAGATGACATTAGGAAATGAGCTCCGAGCACAATTAATTGTAAAATGATTCTTTTTAAGTTACAAGCTCTTAGCTATTCCATTACGCTTATATTTTATTATATAAAGTAAATGTGCAGTGGCGTGCAGTTATATTACCAAAGGTATGCTGACAGATACCATATTGAATATTTTTTCTGTAATATGGATCTTGAGGGTAGCCAGTGCTTTTAAGCATGTATGAAGTGTACGTTGATGTCGTAAAATACGTTACCGATTACAAAGCAATGAATTGAGTTGAGATTTCTCAGAAATGATTCCATTTATCCGAAGCAGGCTCTCGATGCAGGGTATGCATTGCTTATATGCATGTATGTGTGCACGCCACTGGATGTGGGTACCCGTTTATCTAGCATTTATGTACTCTTTTATAGCACGCTCATGAATGTAGAGTCGTTATATTGAAACATTGTAACGTCAGAGGAAAAAGATCTTACTGTCCTTGTCTTAAAGTTAAAGTTGGTCCACAGCTGATCTACACCATTATCGTGACAGCTGGACTTTGGTCTTTAGTAGGGAGTTCGTAGTTCCCAAAGTCTTATTCCTTTTGCGTTCAGTGGTTCCCGATAATCGCTTTGTCTGTAAATTTGCAGTATGATATATTATTGTTTCTTTTAATATGTTTATTGACTATACATAAAAAAGGTGCAAACAAAAAAATTAAACAGAACAATAACTTCAACATTTGGCATGCATAGGCGTGCTTATATATTTATAGTAATTTTTAAACTTTTGTCACTTTTGTTATATTAAAAAATTTTGCTAATAATTGTTTGTACTACCGGAGTTAGTACACTGGCGCGTCGCACACTTCCGTGCCCCGGAGAGCACGTTAATATGTTCCGGTTGTGATAATAACCATGCGAGCAGTGTGATAGGTCTTTGCTCTAAAACCCTGTCTCCTATCACGATGGTAACTTTGTTTTTTTTTTTATAGTCAAACTTACTATAGAAAGCTATATACTTATGATAGACTAGGAATGTGAGCGTGCAAATCTAATATTGAGGTTTCTGTATATAGATTTAATTTAGTATTTATGTCTTATGTACTGTTAAAACGCAGAAGATTTGGTTTTATTTGATGTTTTTCTTAAATGAAAAAAATCTTTAATGTTGTTTATTTTAAAATCATTAGTTACAGTATAGTAACTAGCAATTAACTTCCGAATTTAGCGCGTTTAGATATATATAAAAACAAGGTTTTCAGATTTATAATAGTAAATAGAAAATTTGGAAACAATAAATTAATCTAAGTATGTACTAGTCTCGATATTGAAAGTGCAAGGCGGGCCGACAACAAATGTGCAAAAGTCTTTCGTCTAACCTTAGTAGCCCTAATTCCGGTAGCAGTGGCTTGCAATATTATTGCTAGTATTAATTTTGACAACCGTATGTTCTGAAAACTGAAGCATATACGCTTCATAAACGAAATATTCTCTTGTCGCTCCAGTTTATACCCTAGCGAATTTGAATAGAGATCCATGGGTTTCTCCCTCGGTTTTTGGTTTTTAATGTGATGGGCAAAGGCCACTACACATTGGGTGCCACAAAAAACAAAAAGACGTCGAGGCAGACCGAGGCGTCGTTGGCGTGACGAACTCGATGCCTATATGTCGGATTGGCCCCAAATATCCCTTGATAGAGACAAATGGAAGGAAGAAAGGGAGGTCTTTGCCCAACATTGGGACAGTACGGGCTGATAATAATAATAATAATGTGATGTTAGTTTTTCTGAAAACTGAAGCATCTACGATTCTTATATATAATTGAAATGAAACTTAAATATAATTTATACGCTAATGACGATAGGTCATCATTCCAAAATAGAAAGCGTTTTAGTATTCATATTGATTTATCTACTCAAATTACAAAATAGTCCTTCCGAATATACGTGTTGTCTCTTCGGCGAGTCACACGCGAATGGCTTTCGGCAAGTGTGTAAATCGGTAATATCTTGCCGGAAGCGCAATATTGTTTCAAACAATATACCGTCACAATAATATATTTTTTTGTATTTGTAAAGTAAATGAAATTAAATAAGGGGCAAAATTTAATGTTATAAATAGTAGAGTTGCTTTAATTATATGATAAGTATTTTTAATTTCATTATTTTTTACTTTCGTACATAATAATTATTGTTGTGTTTTTAGTGTTAATCTATTTAAATGTAAACAAAAAATGATGTACTTTACTGTACTTACTTGTTTTACGTAACAAAAATATTGTTGGTTTATTTAAAAAAATATATGGTTTTGTTTATGAAATTATTATTTTTATTCGTGAAATGAAAATAGGCTATGGAAAGAACAGACTGTGATGATGATGATGATAGTAAAATCTATAGACAGAGTTTGAGTTTTTTTCGTTTTTCAACAATGTAGGATTACTACAGCAGTAAAATGTTCCGGCAGGCGCTAAGAAATGAAATAAATATAGAACTTTCGATCTGCTACCCTGATTGAGTGAGTAACTTTTCAATCAGTAATTTGACAGCGACAGTATTATAGCCAGGTTTTATATCGAGTTAAATATTACCAATGTTGGCAACTATCGTAAAAATCACCGTATGTCATGTTTTTCTATGTAATATTCATTACGATAGAAAAATATATGTTTTTCTATCGTAATTAATATTACAGGCACCCATACATACTACATATTGGAGATTCAGTGTGAGGCATGGCCTTTTCATTTTTTTTAATACACTACAAGTTAGCCCTTGACGGCAATCTCAGCTATGATTGTAAGTGATGATGCAGTCTAAGATGGTAGCGGGCTAACCTGTTAGGGGTATGGTAAACCCATACTCCTAATTGGTTTCTATGCGACATCGTGCCGGAACGCTTAATAGCTTGGCGACACGTCTGTGTCGGTAGGGTGGTAACCAGCCACGGCCGAAGGCTCCCACCAGACCAAACTTGAGCCGGGAATCGAACCCAGGACTTCCAACTTTATGCGCACTTAGTACGCACTGCGATTCGGAGGTCGTCAAAATCAAATTACAATTATGATTACAGTGAATTTTATTCCACGATTTATAATCAATTACTGTTTTCAAGTGCGTTTCGCAATCAACACTCAGACTAGTTCTTTGGTATAAAGGAGTTTTTTTATTATTATATAATTTTTTTTTAGTTTTTTTAGGATTAGAACTAGTTTCTTACAGGCTGTTAATTCTCCTATGCATTTTTAAAATAAACATTTGATATACGTTAACAATGCAAAAATGTACTTGCTAGAGTTATATACTTCACTCATTATATGAAAGTGTTACATGGCTATATAATATAATCGTCCATTATGTTTTCTCGACCAAGAAGAATTGTAATATTCCTACGAATTTGTGGTCATTCGCTAGATCAATGTAATCGACATAAACGCATTAAGCTGTCACGTCTGATCGATTGTGATAATGAATTATTATTTATATGTTGAATAAATATTTGCGAAGGGAAAAGGTGTTTTATTACAATAATACAAAAGGTAAATTTTCCAAAGCACTTTATTTAAAAAGAATTTTTCACTAACGTAGGCTTATACAAAGACTCAATAATATCACATTTCTCATGTGGATATTATTAATCCACGAACTAAGCTAATTCTAACATTAATGCTAGTCTATTATTAACTAACTATCACTAAGTACCACCGATAAGTGTTCAAGCAAAACAAATGAAATGTGCCTCTCATGATTAACAGTGTAAGTGGTATAACAGAATGATTATAAAACATATTGTTACTGGTGCATTTATATGAACTTTATCGTAAGCACTCCAACCGCTTTTGTATTATTTCTTCATAATATTTTTTTTTTATACACTACAAGTTAGCCCTTGATGGCTATCTCACCTGGTGGTAAGTGATGATGCAGTCTAGGATGGTAGCAGGCTAACCTGTTAGGAGTATGGTAATCCCACGCTCCTAATTGGTTTCTACGCGACATCGTGCCGGAACGCTAAAATCGCTTGGCGACACGTCTTTGTCGGTAGGGTGGTAAATAGCCATGGCCGAAGCCTCCCACCAGACCAGACTCGAGCCGGGAATCGAACCCAGGACCTCCAACTTTATAATGCGACAGCGCAATTTATAAACTAACTCAGCTTTCAATGATCACTTAAATTAATGGATAGTTAGTACAGTAATATTTAGATTTATGGCAGTTTTGCTGTTTATATGGCAACATTGTTTACGAAAAAAAAAACTTCACAATGAAATAAGGAGAGTTTATATTCGTGCCAAAAGTTTCCGAATCCAAACTCGGTATAGTTCATTCTTAGCCTATTTCTTTTACTTGTCTTATAATGTCGAAAACCAACGCTGCCTCTGTTTTTTTTTTCAATTTGAAACAAACTTTTCGCTTAAAAGTCAAAATTGTTGACATTATAAGACAATTACGAAAAAATTGATGACACAAGACAAAAATACAAGACACAAGAAATTGTTGACAAATACAATATACAAAAGCAAACCTTTAATTTTCGCCAACAAATGTTGCCATAGAAATAATTAATTCTCGATCAAAACTTACTAATGAAGTTTTGTATTGAAAGTTCATACAAACGCAACTGCCGAATTTTCAACAGGATAAGTACAGTCATTAAGTTGTGTGAGATTCTACAATAGTAAATTAAGTATGAATAATTAACTGAACTGAGCAGAACGGTAAGTAATATTATTAAATTAAATAATAATTAATTCGCATGTCAAATACGTACATAATGATATAAGTCTTTAAATAGTAAATGTTACAAGGTGGGTTTTATTTGAACACCAATAATTTAAGCGAAGCGGTTGTGCTTTCGAGGTACTTTTTTTTCAATATAGGAACGTAAACTCTTACACTAAAAGAACCTATGTTGCCATTCATAAAATTGGATAACCCATTATATTTTAAAAATAACGTTCGTAACGCTCAAATTGAAAAACATCACTGATTAAATAATCATATTATTATATATATATATATATATATATATATATAAATAAAAAGGAATTTTAGCATAAATGGCTAATGAATACGTTGGTACAAGGAGTACACGTCATACAATGTGGGCGCATAGATTACAGTTACAGATTGATAGGTAACCACGTCTTAGTTAAAATATATTGGGAGAGTAACTCAAAATTATCTCCTGTTTCCTATGACTCCTGCGAAGGCAAGCTTACATAGCTTGCCTAGATGATTCCTATTCATTTATGACGGGAAGATCATACGGGACAAAGCCGGCAGGATATTACAGATTATTGCGTATTAAAAACTGGGAAGCGAAACCGTTTGAAGCGTACATTTGATAAAGGAGCAGAAACTTACTATGTTTGATGGTAAAAGGTGTGTTAGGAAGTACATCTAATAATTCTGTAGTACAGATTCGGATAAATTTAATGATTTTTTTTTTCGGACTGAATATTAGCTGTACTAACCCTATTAGTTGCGACAGCGTACCCGGGCTGTTTGGCGAGCTTCGGAAAGAAGCTCTGCCGGAAGAAATTTTGAGCCCTAGGGTTCGAAGAAACTAAGGGAACGTCTGCATAAGGGCGCGTCCTGTTAGGCCGAACCGCGGCTTAGGCGACGTTTGGGATAACGGGGGGGTCGGACGGTAGATGGAGTGAGATGCACCAGCTAAGTACGGGGACTTGTCTTCGACGGCGAAGACGATATGTAAATGTTGTATTTATGCTAGCAGTCCTAATTATACATGGTATAAAGCTTAATTCCCGTTCAGTACAGGGCACTGGTTAAATTTGAAAATGAGAAGGAAGAATGTAGTCTAACACGCTGGCCAAGTGAGGGTTGGTAGATTTCACAATCCTTTGAGACCATTTTTTATTTAGTTTACTACAAGTTAACCCTTGACTGTAATCTCACCTGGTATAAGTGATGATACAGTCTGACATGGTAGCAGGCTAATCTGTAAGGGCATGGTCAATCCATACTATTTGGTTTCTACGTGACATCGTGCTGGAACGCGAAATCGCTTGGCGACACGTTTTTGTCCGTAGGATGGTAACTAGCCACGGCCGAGGCCTCCGATCAGACCAGACTCGAGTCGGGAAACTTCCATCTTTATTATTTATTTAATTAATTAATGTGACAGTGCACATGCTACGCCTCGTAGGTCGTCAAAATCACCAAAATCATCGTTATTTTGGAGAACTTACATACATATACGCTATGCAAGTTTCCTTACGACGTTTTTCTTCACTGTTAGAGCAAGTATATAGTTACATAGCTTTAAGCTCGAATAACTCTGAAAAGTTAGATATGTGTGCAGTCGAACTAGGTCCCGCGAATTTAAGCCGATGTCTTATCCGTTGGGGTATCACGAAAGAAGCGTAAGGGATAATACACGCAAATTATCCCTATGCTATCGGATAAAACGTGTCTATTACACACAATTTTAAGTTTTACTAAATATTAGATTGCTGTATCATAGGTGCTTTAGATGAAAACAAATATTTCACTACAAATGTACGCTAAAACCACTTAACTTTAGATCTTGAATATTTATTTAATTAAAAATTACAAGTACATTGTATCTATGTACTATCAATTGTCAGAAATAGTCATTAATAATAAATAATCAAAGTAAGTAATAAATTAAAGATGCAATACAGGAAAAGTTAATAATTATAGAAAGTATTGTCTCTTCTAAACTTATTCCTTGATTATGGAAATGTACCAACTAGGAACAGCCGTATAAATCTACGCGTCAATTTTAACAAGCCTTTCCGTGAAACTAGATTGTTTAATCAGTAATCAGGGATTGTTCTCATTATTTCCGTTATATGTTAATTTGTTGGTAATTCTGTTTCAATAAGATTAATTGTTGAATAGTAAACGTTCATCATAACAATGTTAAGTAGGCAGATGAATATGGAACAGCGGTAGCCACTGCTTTTTTGCTCAATAAGATTCTTAATTAACAAAATAGGAAAAAAGGAAAAGGTTTATACAATGATAAGATTATTAACCGTGATTGCTCAGTTGTTTGCATTCTTATCGGTTAAATAAGTGTCATCAATCATTTTACAGTTAGTAACTAGAAGAAAATGGCATCCCTTTGAAGTTATAGACTTATTAAAGTAAGAATCATGGCCGGCCTCTATAAGGATTTATGCAAGTAGGTAGCAAGAAATAAAGGTTTTTTTTATTCCACTATAAGTTGGGCCTTGACAGAAATCTCACCCGGTGGTAAGGGATGATGCAGTCTACGTTGCTTGCGGGCAATATTTTTATGTGTATGGTAAACCTAAGCTCCTAATTGGTCCTACGCGTAATCGTACTGGAACGCTAAAACGCTGGGCGGGCACGTCTTTGTCAGTAGGGTGGTAACTAGCCACGGCACAACCTCCAATAAATTAGTCCAGAGAATATTCAGAAATGATAAATTTCCAAATTCTCCTTTCCGGGGATTGGATCTGAGACCTCCCACTTATCCCACAGCACTTAATAGTGTGCCAGGGAGGTTTCATCAAAAGGTAGAATACCTTTTTACTTTATGTTAGAAATACATGCTGTGATAGCCTAGTCTAGCCTAGTGGTTAGGATGTCAGCTTCAACGGTGAAGGAAAACATCGTGAGGAAACCTGCATGCCTGAGAGTTCTCCGTAATGTTCGTAAGGCGTGTGAAGGCTGCCATTCCGCACACGGCCAGCGTGGTGAACTATGGCCAAACCCTTCTCATATTGAGAGGAGACGCGTGCTCTGTAGTGAGCCAAGAATGGGTTGATCATGATGATTATGACTTGCTTGGAATAATAACATAATTTAAAAACAACGGAATATTTAATTAAATAGAAAAAGAAATAATTTTATTGCATTTTGCAATTGTCAAGGTTAGCAAGTCGATGTGACCTTGGCCAGTTGTTTTAATTGTTATTGTACGTAATATGTAATCCGCCGTGACTTTTTATATGTTTGAACAAATGGGATCAATTGGTTTCGTCTAGGTTTACCCAAGTTTGTTGATGTATGTTCAAGTGTTGTCTACCTGTGTTTGTAGAGAGAGAGAGAGACCTATCACTAGGCAAAAGATTTTACCTGAGACATTCTTATACAAGTCTGTAGTCTCAAAGGAAAAGACACTTGAAGCAAATTTTTGAATTCAAAGACATAGGAAGATATCTGTCATCTTAATATAGATTACCTGAGACATTCTTATTCAAGTCTGTAGTCTCAAAGGAAAAGACACTTGAAGCAATTTTTGAATTCAAAGACATAGGAAGATATCTGTCATCTTAATATAGATTACCTGAGACATTCTTATTCAAGTCTGTAGTCTCAAAGGAAAAGACACTTGAAGCAATTTTTGAATTCAAAGACATAGGATATTATATTTAAAGATATCTGTCATCTTAATCGAGTTTACCTGAGACATTCTTATACAAGTCTGTAGTCTCAAAGGAAAAGACACGTGAAGCAATTTTGAAATTCAAAGACATAGGAAGATATCTGTCATCTTAATCGAGTTTACCTGAGACATTATTATACAACAAGTCTGTAGTCTCAAAGGGAAAGGACACGTGAAGTAATTTTTGAATTCAAAGACATAGGAAGATATCTGTCACCTTAATCAGGAAATTTAAGTTGGTAATGTAATCTTCAAACTAACTGATTTAATATGATCTGTTCATGATATGTCGTTCGTAAGTAATTAAATTATATAAATGTAGCTACCATATATGCAAGTGCAAACGAAGACCTGGCCCAAGAAGAACATCCTGGCTTAAGAACCTTCGCCAGTGGTTTAATATGAGCTCAAGATCATTGTTTAGGGCGGTAGTGAACAAGATCCAATTAGCCTTAATGATTGTCAACCTCCGGTAGGAGATGGCACTAAAAGAAGAAGAAGCTACCATATATGTTGGTATAAAAACAGATTGGATTTTAAGTTAAACATCAGTAACTTCATTTATGCTATCTGTACTTTGCTTACGCGCCGGATACTAAGATGTAAACATAACAATTGATAAAAGAAATAAAATATACGAGTTCAAGATGCATTTTTTCTGGTTCGTTGCAACCGCTGATAATATTGTGTTTATACTTTCATATTAATTGTTTTAATATCGCTTTGCTTTGGGTCGATTTAACTGATGCACTGTTTTTTTTATACACAACACTTAACAGCTATCTCATCTGGTGGTAAGTGATGATGCAGTCTAGGATGGTAGCGGGCTAAACTGTTAGGGGTATGGTAAAACCGTAATCCTAACTGGTTTCTACGCGACATCGAGCCGGAACGCTAAATCGCTTTGCGACACTTCTTTGTCGGTAGGGTGGTAACTAGCCAAGGCCGAAGCCTCTGGAATCGAGCTGGGAATCGAACGTGACAACTTCGCGCTGAGCAAAAAGGAATAAGGTCAAGATATATAAAACGCGTTTAGCCTTACGTCTGGCTTAAGAAACTTGAAATAAGACAAAGCTATGTGTTGGAAATAAGTATGTCTCATCTTTCGACAAACTTAGGCCGAGTTGAGACAAAGTACGCACTTTTGATCTCTAAAGCACCATCAATCTACGATCCGCTGCAATATGCGCAACTAATCGCGTTTCATTCATTAGCGGGCACTCTTACAAATTCGTGGCACATAATTTATCTAAACCCATTTTGAAAAAGCATCGAATGAGGTACCTGGTATCTAACAGTTATCTACCAAGTTTTTACACAGGTATAAAAATAAGTTTGTCCCATTCGACAAAGAGGATAGTGATGGTTTTTACACAGGTATAAAAATAGGATTCCACAAAGAGGATAGTGATGAAGATATGTCAATTTTGTTTAACTGAGGAGATTTTTGTTCAACGAATTTTAATAGATTATTTGTATACAACAAGAAGCAAGCGGCCCAAGACCGTGAGCATTGGAACTCCCTACAAAAGACCTATGTCCAGCAGTGGACGTCAATTGGTTGTTAATGATGATTATGATGATGATTTGTATACAATGGGGACACGTGAGACTGGGTAAATTTAGAATATCGCAATCACTATCTCAAACAAAACACCTCGAATAAGTGAAAACATTAAAAAAACTAAATTTCACAGCGCCTCAATGATAACAAACATAAATAATAAAAAGTAAATAATTTGATTATTCTTACTGTGTATTTTATACAAGGTTATCTAAAAACACGTGGAAGCACTCGCCAATGTATTTACGTTATTAAAACCAAGAATCTCTTTTCTGTAACTTTACTTATGGATTGAAAAAGTTAGAGGATTACATTTTTTATTATCTGTCCTGCGTATGTAATCAATCATTCGGTAACATCAATTCTGTGCCTTCAAATAAGGTAAAGTAGCCCTTTTTACGTTTTATATATGTACCAAGTGCACGACATTCATAAAATAAATGTAAAATAAAATTTAACGAAATCGGTTTGAATTTGAAAATTGTTGGTTTTTTATTTAGCAATAATTTAGAAATGCTTCTAGTTTTAAATAATCCTGTATAAATAGTAAGTAAATGCTTTTTGATATTATCTAAGTACGTACCTACAAAAGTAGTGAGTTAAAACTTGTTACAACCATTTTAGTTAAGAAAACAATATTCACTGATTAAAATATTTGGCACAAAATTTAATACAGAAAACAAATAAATAAATATTCGATCAATAAAATATTAGATTTTTTTGAAAAAATTAAGTTTCGATCCAAGAATTTTAAATTATTTCCCATAGCTCAGAGACAAAATGTTTGTCGCCGCGTGTCTGTAAAGCGATAGTGATAGAATTTTCAATTTTAAGTAAGAAAAGGAAAGATAAGTATTATGCAATATTTAAACACAGCCATTACAAAAAAAAACTTTTTCGGTTAGGTTTTATAAGGGAAATTAAGTTGTGTGCTTACATTATTGATCGAAGATCGCAATATTTATACATATTTTATAATTTGAAATTTTTAAAATAAGTTTAAAATAAAAATCGCCATTGATCAATAAATACCTAATTTAAATCAAACGGGGGGAAAAGGCACGCGGTGATAGAATAACCTTTAGAATATCTTTTTAAATGAACGAGATTTTTAAATAAATGGTGTCAATTCTGTTGTTATCCCTAAACTAAAGTTAAATGATATGATGTTATTTAGCGCAAATAATAGAGGGTCTGGGGAACGAGCAACTGTATCCAGTGCACGATAGCAGAGGATGAAGAGTCCACTTAGTTGAGGCTCGACCAACGCTAAGTTTACTGTTGGCGGGTCGCCATTTCAGCGCCTTGGGACCCCAACGTCCATCGGTTCTCTGAACTACGTACCCCTTTCAGTTATCAAGTATTAATTTTACTATTATAACATAACCCCTTATACATGCCAGGTCCACATCCAGGAGACTCGAGTGTAAATCAATTAATCTCACTACTGCATTAAGGCTTACTTTATACACTTGCAGTTAGTTTTGTGGACTAATAATTATAATAACAATAACAAAAAACATATTATGTGGATTGAAGATGTCCGAATAAATAAAAGAAATAAACAAAATTAGCGCTGTCCTTTTCAATCTTTACCTTTCGGTAAGAAATAGCACTACTTTTAGACACGTTAAAATTTCTTCGGAAAGAAGCTCTGCCAGAAGAAATTTTGAGCCCTAGGGCTCGAAGAAACTAAGGGAACGTCTGCCTACGGGCGCCTTCTTTGAGGCCGAACCTCGGCTTAGGCGACGTTTGGGATAACGGGAGGGTCGGACGGTGACACGTTAATTTAGTTAAGAGTTTTGTGTACAATATAATTGAAACCATTGTATGAAATCATTAGGTGTAAATTATAACGCGTACGTACTGACGCAATATTTATTTTTAATTTAATTTTTCTAATAATCCTTTACTTTGTATTTAATAAATTAATACATTTAATTTAAGTAATTGCTTTAAGTTACAGGCCTTCATAAAGTTTGATTAAGGTAATATTTAGTAGATATTGTAATAATAATATATGTTATAGAATACGCCACAATGCATGATACCATGGTGAGGTACTCTGTATAAAGAAAATTAAAAATCACTGTAAATCCACAAATCTATGTACACCCACAAACCTTAAATATATTCGTAAGTACCTAAATATTCTCTTGGATTTTTAGCTGCCTTATAAAAACCTATAGGACTTTTAGATAAATACAGAAGTTAAGAGTCGGAAGCCTATATATTTTTTTAAATTTATATCTGCGAATAAAATCGAGAAACGCTCACTTTGACCGCATTTATCTTAATCGCATGTACCTATTAGCAACGCATATATAGATATAAAGTTTAAGTAGGTATAAACATGTATACTTTTTTATCAATCTTAAAAGTTTCGCAGTCATCCAAAAATGTTTCCGTCTCTTAACCACCACCAGTCTATCAATACAGCTGCTTTTTAGCAGGCATAAAAAAATATCTCATATAGCAAACCCCATATTTTCAATTTGCATAATATTGTAACGTTATTGCAAAGATAACGGTACAAATCGGTATGCCTATTTCGAATATCACAATTGTAAAACTTTGGACTCAACATCATATACCGAAGTACGTTATGATACGGCGCGACGCTAGTAAATGTCATCTTGACTCTCCATGTTGGCGATGAGGTTTCTCTTCTCTTCTTTGCCGGGTTTCGAGTCGCCCAGAGTTGGTCTGATTGCGTTCCTGGGCTCAAAGCATGGCTGTAACAAAAAGAGACACATATTTTTAAACGGATAACAAATGGCTAGATACACTTTGAAGGCCTTCGTGGCGTAGTGTACTGTCGCATCATAAACAGGAGGTCCTGGATTCAATTCCCGGCTCGAGTCTGGTCTGGTGGGTGGCTAGTTAGCTGCGAAGCGATTTAGCGCTCTGGCATGCTACGTAGACGTAGAAACCAATTTGGAGTATGGGTTACCATACCGCTAACAGGTTAGCCTGCTACCATCTTGGACTGCATCATTGATTACCAGCTACGTCAGATGAGGTTGCCGTCAAGGACAACCTCGCCCTTGACGGCAACCTCAAGTGGATAAAAATTATACACAATATGTATACAAAACATATACACTAGGATTATACCGTATAGAGCGGCACCCTAGTAAAGTGTTGATGTCAGCATCTAGAGTAATCTCTGTTGTAGGTGAACCGGCAATCAGAAACCTAGTCCTTGGACAGCGATTCGAGTGAGAATCATAACGTTTGATTAAGGCAAATTCGTCAATAGTATCGGTTTTATAGGTCCATATTGCTGATCAACAACTAATTTTGAATGTGAATTCAGAACCGGTAACTCAAAAATCCGCCGCCATTTTTTTGATCGTTTTCATGTGGCTCTTTAATTTACAGATTTTGTAAAAAAAACGCATATATATATATTTTAACCAATTAAAATATCCCTTGCTTTCTACGGTGAAAGAAAACATCATGAGGAAACCTGCATGCCTGAGAGTTCTCCATAATGTTCTCAAACTTGGCCAGCGTAGCTATGGCCATACCCTTTTCATGTTGAGAGGTGAACCGTGTTCTGTAGTAGCCGGCAATGGGCTGATGATGATGACGATGATGATAATAGACAGTATTACGTGATTGTTTTCAAATATGCGTATGTCATATACTTAGAAAAGTACATTGCAGGTAGATTTCTCGGTTATTTTATAAATCACGAAATACAAGAATCATGCGCATGGCAAGTTGAACCCAATTGCTAATTAGGTACAATAATTATTTTATCTTACCTGAACATTAAATTTGCTTGGTGCTTCAATCTACCTCATATTTATTTTATTATTTAGAGGTCAACAAACCTGTTTCAATGTTTTAAAGTATTATGAATAAAACTCTCTAATAAAGTTCAATATAAACTCCCGCTACTTACTGCTATGCTTCAGTTAAATTTACCTTCCGTGGTAGATATCTTTGCCCTTGACTTTAATAGCAGTAATTTAACTGTGTTATTTAAAATGGGAGATATTAAACCGAGATTTGGGTAGTTATACAACATTAAAATATCTTTTGCTAGTTATTTAGGTCACTTCAAAAATGACTGACTTTCGTAAAAAATTAATACTTTTATTTCTACCCCCCTTAATGCATTGCCAATAAAACCGTTTTAATCAGTTCTGGATATAATTAGTCGGATATTTTTATTAAAATACGTAAAAACGTGCACGTGCGTGCCATGTATATATAATACTTAGGTCATTCTAGATAACACCAATGCTCCAAATTTACCGTGAAGGCTACCAAAACCTCCAAAAACTGGATAAGTGCGAGTAAGTCTGGCACTTCGAGTTCCGTGACTAATTCGATAACAATGAATGAATAACAAATAAAACAAGAATGTTTTGGAAACTAATCATTATTATTTTTGACGACCTCCGTGGCGCAGTGCGTGCGCTACGTATTATAAAGTTAGACGTCCTGGGTTCGATTCCCGGCTCGAGTCTGGTCTAGTAAACCAATTTAGGAGTGTGGGTTTACCATACCCCCTAACAGGTTAGCCCGCTACCATCCTAGACTGCATCATCACTTACCACCAGGTGAGATAGCCGTCAAGGGCTAACCTGTAGTGTATAAAAAAAATGTAAACCTAACATTTCTTATTCGTGTACATCAAAAAGTCATCAACATTTTATATTGGTTTTGATTCTCGTAGTAAGTAGTAAAATGGTTTATGGCTACTAACTTAGTGAAGAAAACTAAATGTATTAAATTCGCGTTGCCGAATGTTAAACATGTGAAATCAGTGTACTACTTAATAATGAAGAATTGGATCTGGTAAATACGGCTACATTCCTGGGCATAACGTTCGACGCCAAACTTCAATGGGGCTCACATATAAATAATTTATCACACAGACTTTTAGCTCTGCAGCTTACGCGGTAAAAAATATTCATTATTTGACGGATATAGAGACTGCTAGACTAGTGTATTTTAGCTACTTTCACAGCATTTGTCACATGGTATTTTATTATGGGGTAATGCTGCTGATATTGACACTGAATTCGTTTTGCAGAAGAGGGCTGTTCGTGCGATATACAAATTAGGTCATTAAGAGATAATATTAAAGATTATAAAATAATGACAGTGCATAATCAATATATATATATATATATGATAACTAAATTTATGTTCATAAAAAAATGGACTGTAACGCACTGAACATTAGAAGTTAAAGTAAACTTGTGCGGTTTAGTAGGAAAAAATTAGTAACTCATTCAAATGAAATAGTATTTTATTTTATAACAAATTACCTATTGAGATATCTATCAATAAGTTCAAAGTTTTCTAAAACGAAAGCTTATAGAAAATTCGTATTACGATATTAAAGATTATATAAACGATAAAAAATTTAACTTCGTACCTAAGTATAATTTATTATTGACTTTGTATATTGTTTTATAGATATATTAGGTTTACATGAATAAAGCTTTTTTGAAATTCTTTAATTTAAAACTAAGGCTACGAGGGTTCTTAAAGCGCCTAGATCTGTGAATCCCACAATAAACTTAATCTCGTCTCTTCATTTTATTAGCTATGTGTAGTTCAACTTATTCATAATCAAGCTTTTTTATATTTTATAAAATCCCTTACATTACAAAAAGATTCTTGTATAAACTTGCATATTTATAACCTTTGATGATTTGATTTGGTAAATTATTATAATACAATAATTCTTATATATTTCATATTTAGTTAATTTTCTACTTGATATTCAAAATGATAATCTATCATACCTTAGTTCTAGTTTTTTTAAATAGTGAACCGACTGGATATAAATAAATCACCAGGTAGGTAAATACTTCGTTTATATACATTACTAGGATCATAAGTATTGTAAGCAAAACCCAAAAATAAATAAATATGTTACATGTAATAATGGGTCTCTCTTTAATTTTCAACTTCCGTTTCCGAAGGGTGCTATAGAGACCTTATTACTAAATCTCCGCTTTTTACATGTTATATACAGAACATAGACTAAATTTTATTTCGGAAACCCTACTGATAGTATGATGCGAAAGTGAGCTCGTCCTTCCCGCATCATCTTTTACATTTCCTACTCTTAAGATAGTTAGGAAGAATGGATACGTAAGCATGCCGAGAAACAGTTAGTATATAAATACGCAGTTTATTATAAAAACACGTCGTGTTTTGTTTGGAAAGTCCGATGGTGACCTCTCATAATCAGTGTCATTAAGATCACGATGTGCTATCCAATCGGTGAACAGCCACTATGCATTTGTGTTCCAAGTGAGATGATTAAGATTAAAGTTTTCCCTATAGATAAGGCTATAATAAATCCCTATTCTATAGGCACCTATTTATTTCCATACCTAAATTATAAACGGCTTTTCTCACGGGTCACAGCACGAAGCGCACTAGTGTGCTGACCGTACTGCGCGCGAGCAAGCTTATGAATAAGAGCTCCGGGTGGGTTCGAAACTAGTCGGGCATACTGCAATGATATTTTACGTGATTCCAGCCATGTATAATTTAGATATGAATTTCATTCATGACAGTTTAAATTCTATTAGTTCCATTATATTCTAACTCTCACGCCCGTGTGCAAAATAAATACATATAACAACCAAAAGAGATATAATAAATCGCTTGGCGACTAAGAGATAGGGTAGCCAGTAACTAGCCACGGCCGAAGCCTCCTGACCACCAGACCAGACAACCCACCACTTTTTCGTGTCAGGATTCCAAAGATTGATTTGTACTAAGTTAAGATTTTTCTTGTTATATTTTTAACTTGCCCGCAACGCTCCTGCAGGTGATCAAACTGGGACCTCTCATTTATAAACGCTAAATCGCTTGGCGACACGTCTTTGTCGGTAGGGTGGTAACTAGCCACTGCCGAAGCCTCCCACCAGATCAGATTCAGCGCACGCGCTGCGCCACGGAGTTCGTCGAAAATATATAACATTATCCATATTTCTTACGCAAAAGCGACGTCAATGTTGAATAGACAAGTTAAGTATAATCATTCAAATAAAATAAAAAGTCAGCCCGATGACGAATAATTGACATTGAAATAGCAGACAATCATTGCGCTTGACCTCATGACCTAATTCTCTTAAATATTTATCTATTGTATAATAAAGGTGACATTTTTTTTTGTTTTTATCTATAATAAAATAAAACTTTAACAGGACGAATTCTGTACATTGAATATATTTAGAAATTTAATTGGAGGATGCTTGACTATCGATACTGAGCACAAAACAATTTATTCTTTTATTTTTATGTCTGTCTGTCTGTCTGTATCTTGGCCGCGCATCACGCCGAAACTACTGGATGGATTTGGATGAAATTTGGTATAGGAGTAGCTGATACTCCGGTTCAACATATAGGGTGTGTTTTTATCCCTGAACTCAGCACGGTTCGCTTGGGATAGGGGATGAAAGTCAAAATGTGTATCTAGTTTTAATTCGTTAACGCGTACTCATTCTGATTTTACACATTCTTTTTTTTATTAGAAAGGAGATACTTTAATGGTTATCCTGTAATTTTTTTTCCACACTGACAGAAAACAGCAGAAACAGTAGTATATAGTATACTACTGTTTCTGCTATTTGGCGGCCTTATCGCTACATAACGCCCTTCCAGGCAACCAAACCCAATTATGTTAAGGTTTTGTAATCCATTGCTCCGTGATTGGAAGACAAACAGATACACTTTCACACACTAACTCAACACAAACGAAGTCGCGGGCATCAGCTACTTCATTACAAAGTTAGCAATCTATACTGTGCCTATAGTATTTTTTTTCCCTACAGACCGCGCTGTCGATTCATAATTGAATAAATTAATAGGAAAATAGATTTGCAGAACTCCTGCTTAAGCGATTTAGTTCATTGGCGACTAAGGTAAGTTGTTCAGGTAGGATCAAAGTTAAATATAAATGCATTCAAACTTTCTTAATGTAATAAAAATATTATATGGTTTTAACTGAAAATCAGAGGTCGGGGGTTCGAACGCGGGCACGCACCTATTACATTTTCGGAGTTATGTGCGTTTTTAATCAATTAAAATGTCACTTGCTTTAACGGTGAAGGACAACATCGCGAGGAAACCTGCACGCCTGAGAGTTCTCCATAATGGTCTCAAAGGCGTGTGAAGTCTGCCAACCCGCACATGGCCAGCGTAGTGGACTATGGCCAAACCCTTCTCCTATTGAGAGGAGACCCGTGTTCTGCAGTAAACTGTTAATCGGTTGATCATGATGATGATGATGATTGTTTTAACTACATAGGTACAATGTAACGTGGCGTGTTTATAATACATATGTATACTATTACTTCCGGTGCCATCATAATCGTAAATTAACCATTAGACGTACAGTGCTGGACAAAGGTTTTTGCGGTCATTTCCAAATTCTACGGTATTTTATGACTGGTTTAATCGTCTGTCTTTCTGATTTATGAACTATGCGTTCAACAAATCGTGGTTGTCAATCTATCACCATAAGGCGATGCTGACCCATGGCAATTTATCATCAAAACTTTTTTTTTATCCACTACAATTTAGCCCTTGACGGCAACCTCAAACAGGCTAATCTGTTAGGGGTATGGTAAGCCCATACTGCTCATTGGTATCTACGCGACATCGAGCCGGAACGCTAAATCACTTTGCGACGTGTCGTTAGGGGTGGTAACTAGTAACGGCCAAAGCCTCCCACCAGACCAGACTCGAGCCAGAAATCGAACCCAGAACTTCAAACTTTTTATAATGCTACTGTTATTCTGTACCGCTAACAAGTTACTAATCACATTTCTAATTTCACCACGTATAGATAGATCTCTCTGAATATAGCTTTCAGCATAGCGCGCCTAGTGCAAGATCTATAAAACGTACTCAGCCTGAACTGACTTAAAAAACGAGGTAATTTTCCTTACCTGATATCTACAGAGCTTACTTTGACTTGGCTCAGCCAAATTATGAGTTTTTTTTAATACACTACAAGTAAGCCCTTGACGGCTATCTGTGGTAAGTGATGATGCTGTCTAGGATGGTATCGGGCTAACCTGTCAGAAGTATGGTTAACCCACGCTCCTAATTGGTTTCTACGCGACATCGTGCCGGAACGCTAAATCGCTTGGCGACACGTTTTTGTCGGTAGGGTGGTAACTAGCCAGACAGACTTGAGCCGGGTATCGAACCCAGGACCTCCAATTTAATAATGCGACAGCGCACGTGCTGCGCCACGGAGGTCGTCATAAAATGAGACAAACTTATTACACAGCGTTGTTTCGTTTTAAATGTTTCTTAAGTCACAATTAAGGCTAGTTCACTTTATAAATCTCGGCCTTATTGCCTCCGAAGTATCTAAGCTTGTTTAATAATAACTATTAGCAATACTCATTGTTTAAAGACTTGGTTATCAGGGATATTGGATAAAATATGTCACTCAGAGTCACCAACTAAACTAGAGTTTGATTTAGCAAATTATCTCTTGCTAAATCAAATTCGAGTAACTTGGAATGGCTGGTTTATTAAAGTCCACAACGGGGGAGTCTGTCGTATCGACTATCTATAATGTCTACGTAACATATAGTTACCAATACTCTTGGTCCGTGGGGTCCTAGCGCTATATGGCATTTTAAGGAAATAGCAAAAAGGTTAGTCAACATCACAGTAGACGAAGAGCTGCCAGCTACCTTGGACAACGAATTAGTCTTGCTATTCAAAGGGGGAACGCTACCAGTATCTTCGGAACTTTGCCTAAAGGGACTCCTTTTAATAATATTATATTTTTTAGAATTTTAGTTTTAGGTTTATTTTAAGTTTTTTTTTCTGTCATTCAATTCAATATTATAATGATGATAGGAGCAAATAACATAATAATATATCAGTTACCAATTACCAAGTACCTACTACATGTATGCTGGCTGTAAAAATGTGAACGAACTCAAGCCTAAAAAACAGGGTTAATTAATTAATTTAATTATTAGTTAATTGGGTCAAGTTTACTAAAAATCAAGATTGATTTGCGCTCATGCAAATTTTGTACTAAGGCTACAGAAATCATAAGAGCAACTTACAGTTTCACAAATGTTCATATTGCAGCAGTTTTCAATCGTGATTTCGCACTGGTCCGGTCGCGCGGTGAGGGGCGTCACGTTCTTATTGACTATTATACGCCTCTTTATCCTGGGAACAAACATTTCATATTAATTTCAAATAATTAAACGTAAACTAAACCTAAATTGTACCTAAACGCTTACTTTACTCTCTTACGCTTTAAAATATAACTGAGAAGTTTCATGACAGAATTACGATCTACCCAATAAGTACAACTTAACAATAATTGGCATGACCCCGGAATCAAATTAGAGAGCTTAAATCCTTAGTCGGCAGATTGGTAAGAAAAAAAATCTGCACTAAGTAGGTTTATTGTCAAGGTGGATGAAAGTTTCACAGAAATTTCCTATTTGTAGACGTGTGTTCGTGTTGTGCGAAGTTCCTTGAAAACTATAGACAATCTTGTTTTCCTTTCATCTCATTTTTTATAAGTCAGAGTTACTTGAGCAGCAAATGGGCTGTAGTTTATGGTTTAAGCCAATTAACTTTTAGTTCGTGAAATGAACAAAAAACAACACCAATTATCACTAAGAACATTATTAACTTAACAAATAATATTTAGATATGCAGACAATTTTCTTTTTCATACTGGCCAACCGAAAATAATGAGCGGCGAAAATAATCATCATCATGATCAACCCATTCTCGGCTCACTACAGAGCACGGGTCTCCTCTCAATATGAGAAAGGTTTGACCATAGTCCACCACGCTGGCCATGTACGGATTGGCAGATCAATATGATAAGGGTTTGACCATAGTCCACCACGCTGGCCATGTACGGATTGGCATACTTCACACGTATTTAAGAACATTATGGAGAACTCTCAGGCATGCAGGTTTCCTCGCGATGTTTTCTTTCACCGTTGAAGCAAGTGATATTTTAATTCCTTAAAAACGCACATCACTCCCGAAATTTATAGGTCCGAACCTCCGACCTCTGGTTGGGAGGCTGACGTCCTAACCACTAGGCTATCACAGTTTTAGGCGAAAATAATAAACGTACCTATTAAATACACCTTATTCTGATGCTTGAGTAAAAACCTTGAATTGTTTGATTATAAACATTAAAATAATAACTCGAGCAAAATTTCATTATTCACTTTGCACTTGTGTATGCACAACTGCAATTGCGTAATCATTATGGTAAAGATACGTCAAACTACCTACTTACTTTATTCAGTTTTTTTTAATTTTAAACCATTACTACCCGGTTGCTATTAATCTCCTGTCTTGAGAGAACTGAGAATGGAGTCCTAAGCCCAGTCGTGGGACGTGAACGTTAGTGATTTCAATTGAAAAAAGAATTAAATTGATTAAGAAATCGGGATATAAGATAGCCTATGTTCTTTTCCATGTCAAAAGCTATATGCATGCCAAATTTCATCCAAATAAGTTCAGTAGTTTTTTCGTGATTGAGTAAAAAACATCCACACTTTCACATTTGTATTGGTAATTGTATATAGGATTGCATAATCGTAAACAACTCACCTAGGTCTTTTCTTCAAATGAAGGATCTTCGTAATGAGTAAAGCGCAAACAAGACATAGCAGTCCGGTCAGCGTCCCTAGCACCATCAGTATGGGGTCTCGTACCGTATCCCATCCCGTACTGCAGACGTCAGAGTCTATCGCATCTTTGCTCTTGTTTTCCGAACTGACTGCTGAGCAACTGTGAACATGCACCCACATTAACAAAGCAAAAACCTAATGGAATGTCTAGTAATAAAAGTACGAAACAAGGACAGTCTCCGTTATGTAAATTTTACGTTATTGATTACGAACAAATACAAGAAAGTAGGTAGATCAAATTCAAATTCAAATAATCTTTATTCAAATAGTCCTTTAAAAGGCGCTTTTGACGTGTCAATAATTTACATAGTAGTGATTTGATGGTGATAACTACATTCGTAAACTTAAAACTAAAGCTATGAGGGTTCCAAACGCGCCCCGGTCTAAGAAGAAGCCCACAACAAACTTAGCCAGGTAAATTTTCTTTTTGTTATCACCATCTCACATGCCACTTAAAATTATATTAAGAGCTATCTTATTTTTCATTCTATTATATTTAACACCCATGCTTGTTTATAATTTACGTAATCCTTTACACTATAGTAGGACTTTTCTACAGGCTTACGTTTTATATAAACTTTGAACTTATTGAGAGCCATCCCAAAAATTTCATTTGGCAAAATTAAAAAAAAAACTTTTATGATTGCGAGTGTTTAGTCTATGTTAGTAAGTTAACCTTTTAAAGCTTCATCATCACAAGTTAGCCCTTGACAGCTATCTCACCTGGTGGTAAGTGATGATACAGTCTAGGATAGTAGCGGGTTAACCTGTTAAGGGTATGGTAAACCCACACTCCTAATTGGTTTCTACGCGACATCGTGCCGGAACGCTAATTCGCTTGGCGACACGTCTTTGTTGGTAGGCTGGTAACTAGCCACGGCCGAAGCCTCCCACCAGACCAAACTCGAGCCGGGAATCGAACCCAGGACCTCCAACTTTGTAATGCGACAGCGCACGCACTGCGCCACGGGGGTCGTTAAAAACAAAGCATTTGCAAGTGGACTGAATAGTAATTTTCTAGTAGTTCTAGTAAGTTGCGGCCAACTTGGATCTACTAGTGAAAATTTACCTCACATCATATATACATTACGATTTAAGGTGACACTTACTTGCAAAGATCTACAGAAGGTGGTATAGTTGTAGGAGGTACAATTTTACTATCCATGCATCTATCACCCTCGAAGTCGAGAGCACATTTGCAAACAGGCTTTCCTTCTTCGCTCACTGAACACTCACCGTCGTTCAAACAGTGATTATAGCAAACACTGATCTCACATCTGGGCCCTGAGAATCCAAGTCTGCATCTAAAAATCAACAGTAAGATATGAAAATGAGGTCAAGGCGGGTAGAAGTGAGTGGATTGAGTGTTAGTAGAAGACATGTGATGACCCACATAGAGTGAGATAATGGCCAGATAAAGAAGAATAATAAAAGCATTTAAATCGGATCTGTTCGTTAGTATTACACCAAAAAAGCGTTGAAAACGTTTCTTTTTAAAGCAATTTTTAGGTGCCTTTTCCTTTCTAACTGAGAGATCCAGTACAAATAGCGGTCTTTGTTTTAGTTTGTGACGGCATCTACCGCGAGAAAGTTTTTATCAATAAGTTCTTAAGTAAGTACCATTCATTAAAAATATATCACGTTGCTTCAACGGTGAAGGAAGGAAAACATCGTGAGGAAACCTGCGCGCCTGAGAGTTCTCCATAATGTTCTCAAAGGCGTGTGAAGTCTGCCAATCCGCAAATGGCCAGCGTGGTGGACTATGGCCAAAACCCTCATATTGAGAGGAGACCCGTGCTCTGTAGTGAGTCGGTAATGGGTTGATCATGATGATGATGATGATGATTCATTAAATCTTTTCTTTCATTATCTTGTAGATCATTTCCTAAACAGTTCAGTAAATGTTTCTTTAACTAGAATGCACTTACTTGCAGGTTGGTTGACCTTCGCTGGAAGCACTACAATCGCCGTTCAAACAGAAGTTCTGGCAAACCGAGATCTCACATCGGTCACCAATGTAACCAGCGGAACACTTGCACTCTAATTGTCCTGTTTTAACTCCGTGAAGACAGAACAATCCCACATCTTGAGGAATGCGTATAGAATCGTTAATGGCAGTGTTGTTTTGCGATAAATTCGCTAAAGTTTTGCATTCATCCACACTCTCAGTTTGGTCGGCAATCTTATAATTTGCAACAATACCAAAAGGAACTTCATTGTTGAACTTGACAAACTCCTCGGGCTCGGACCTTGATAGGTTTTTCGATAGTTTCCACACAGATCTGAATCCCCAATCCACCCAATAAATGTTGTCGTTTGTGACAGCCAAGGAATTTGGCTGATGATATGTTCCTACCAAAATTTTTTGTCTATCCTTTCCATCTAAATCAGATGACTCAATGGAATAATGTATGCCTTCCTTATCATCGGCCCAGTATAGCCGTCTAGTCCTTTGATCGATAGCGATGCTAACTGGCATGTGGATATCAGTATCAACAACGATGGTTCTTTCACTTCCATCGAACCGCGCCCTCTCAATCGTTGGCTTTGAAATGTTTGTGTTCGTCCAGTAAATAAAACTGCAAAGGTATCGTACGTTAAAAAAAAATTATAGTGAAATTTAAGAAAAGGCGACTTTACTAAGAACCTATTGTTTTATCGTATTATTTGACGTTATATAAATACTAAAGAATTTTATAAAACCAATCTAAAACGTATTTGTGGTAAGTCACCTTCAAAATACGGGATATATTGATAACATTATTTCATTCTACTGCTATTATTTTAATGCTGTTTTAACAGAAAAATAGAAATCTTCAGAAGAAGACATTCATTTTCACGGTATTTAGAAATGTTTGCAAATCATATATTTGATTTATACAATCTGTATCTTAGATTAATTACTTTATCGAGTGTATTTTGTAAATTGTATTCAAAGAATACTCACCCTCTACAACTGTCAACAGCTATATCCCTCGGGATCTCATCATCCATCTTTATCAAAAGGTAGCCGTAGATGTTCTTCGACCTCGGCCACAACGATATCCAGTATATACTTCTTTCGTTAGTGTCCGTCCAAAACATCTTCCCTGTCACCGGATCGATGGTTAGCCCTTGAATGTTTTCGGAAGACCGTTTGCCGACTAGAGGCTGGTATTTCTTCGTGACTAGATTGTAGCTGAATATGGAGGCGTTATCGTTTTGTTTGTCAACAAACAACAGCATATTGTGCGCTGCATCATGTGCCAATGCAGTGAGCTCTCTAAATCGAACGCTCTCATCGTTCGTTTTAGTTTTGTTTGTATAGAATTCTAATTGGTCCCCTGTTGTGATAGCGATATCTGTAACAATAGAAACATCATCATCATCATCGTCATAACACCATATACTAAATAACTGCTGTCACTAAATAAATATAAACGATAAAAAGCTTGGGTGTGAATTGCTCTATCTCCATAGGTACTATTATTTATTATTCATTATGTGAGATGGTGATAACGAAAAAGAAAACCCAGCTAAGTTTGTTGTAGGCTTCTTCTTAGTCCGGGGCGCGTTTGGAACCCTCATAGCTTTAGTTTTAAGTTTACGAATATAGTTATCACCATGAAATAACTACTATGTAAATTATTGACGCGTTAAAAGTGCCTTTTAAAGGACTATTTGAATAAAGATTATTTTGAATTTGAATTTAAACTCTCACGAATTTCACAATTTTTTGAAGTTCAGTTTTATAACCTTACTGTTTAAGTTTTGGATGGGCATCATTAAGATAATCCTTAAAATTTATTTTTTTTGCGATCAGCAAATACTGTGAAAAATAATCTGTTCAGTTATCAATCAGTACAGATCGCTGTTCCTATGTGCCAAAATAATATTAACCACATAACAAACTCGTGAATTATAGTTGTTTTGGCAGCCTCCCTGGCACTGTGAATAGCGCTGTTGTCTTATTTTGGGAGATCCAAGTTTCGATACTCGACTGGGTCAATTTGGAATTTTATAATTTCCTGCTGACAAAGATATGCCGCTATGTGATTACACTTTCTACGATGAGATGAGTTTAATATAACTACTATAATTTTTTATTAAGTTATCCAGAGAGCATCTTGGATCACACATCATCATCATCATCATGATCAACCCATTACCGGTTCACGGGTCTCCTCTCAATATGAGAAGGATTTGGCTATAGTCCACCATGCTGGCCATGTGCGAATTGGCAGACTTCACACGCCTTTGAGAACATTATGGAGAGCTCTCAGCCGTGAAGGTTTCCTCACGATGTTTTCCTTCACCGTTGAAGCAAGTGATATTTTAATATTTTTTAAATATCATCACATACCGCTAATCAATCAATCAATCATATTATTCAAATAATCCTTTAAAAGGCACTTCGGATGTGTCTATTACTGAGCAGTGAGTTGATGGTGATAACAACTTAAAAGTAAAGCTGCGAGGGTTCGAAACGAGCCCATGTCTGCTGATAACTTGTAGTGCAGTAAAAATCTCGAGTGATAATGACCGAGACAGACTGCCTAATGTTATTTGAGAGACAGAGGAAGACTAAAGAACAATCTCAGTTACCCTAGTCATATTTATACACTTATAGCTTCGCGTAGGCCATACTACCCTGATTAATCAGTAGTTTGCATATAAATTTTTTTTTTATAGACACGTTATGTATTAATATCAGATTAATTATGTAACATTATTAAGAAGCCGGTATTTCAATCGTCGTCATCTACAAGTCATCTTCATTTTGGCACTAGAGCATAACGCTGGTCTCGTGACCATCTCAAAGGAATCTTCTACAATTAGTCATGCTTGTGAATTCTTTTACCCTAGTTTGCGAGTTGTGCACGAGATTGCACAACTCGCAAACTTTAGTGCTAAATGGTTTTCAAATATGGAAAAAGTATAAAAATAAAATCGAATAATGTTTCTTTTTTTAGAGACTTGTTCTCCGTCAATAATATAATATAGGGTTACAGAAATCATACACTTATCCTTAATATTATAAATGTGAATGTATGTTTGTTACGTATTAGAAGTAACATACGAAAGTTAAAAGTCATTTCTGTTGTAATGATGTCTAATGATAATAAAATAATGATACTTATTTGATGGCTTCAATGCGAGCGAAGCCTCGGGTAAAAGCTAGTATGTTATATTATATAAACACATACGTTACGTTACTTTGTTAGTAATATTAAAATGATTATTGATATTTTTTACAAGATAATAATGGAGTAGTGCATAAGTATAAAAATCGCTATTATAAAAAGGAAAAAAAAAATGTTCTTAATAAAAAATATTAAAAGTAAACTTCTGAAAGTGTATCAATCATCATCATCATGAACAACCCATTACCGGCTCACTGCAGAGCACGGGTCTCCTCTCAATATGAGAAAGGTTTGACCATAGTCCACCACGCTGGCCGTGTGCGGATTGGCAGACTTCACACGCCTTTGAGAACATTATGCACTCTAAGACATGCAGGTGTCCTCACGATGTTTTTATTATTATTTAGAAATTATTTAGGAAATTATATTTTAATTGCTTAAAAACGTACATTACTTCGAAAAGTTAGAGGTGCGTGCCCGGGTTCCGATAAGAAGGCGGACGTCCTAACCACTAGGCTATCACAGCTAAACACTGTACGTACTACTACAATTGAGGTTAAACGGGTCTTTCTGAGATAGCCATACGAATTGCGATGAATATTATAAATTCTAGATACAATCAGTACCCCATTGACATTCATCATTGAATAAACTCCTTATATAGCAACAGAGATGTGTCGAATCATAAAGGTCACATTCTAACAAAGGTCAAATATTTTAATAAGCCCGCCATCACAACCCAACCGACAGTGGTTACGTTTTTCATTTAAAACAGAAAATTACCTTTTATTTTCACTGTTGTAATGAATTCTCGATTTAGAGTTCTCCGTACGCAGTTGTATTTTTATTTGCGAGAATGCCATTGACTTATGCGAGTTGTCGATCAAGTTAAATATTAAAAGCAGCGAGATGTTATCACTTCGAGATTCTAAAGGTCTCGTGCAGTGTTTCAATTTGAGTCTGTCTGGTGTCTGGTCGGTCTGGTGGGAGGCTTCGGCCGTGGCTAGTTACCACTCTACCGACAAAGACGTGTCGCCAAGCGATTTAGCGTTCCGGCACGATGTCGCGTAGAAACCAACTAGGAGCGTGGGTTAACCATACTTTTAACAGGTTAGCCCGCTACCATCCTAGACAGCATCATCACTTACCACCAGGTGAGATAGCAGTCGTGGGCTGACTTGTAGTGTATAAAAAAAGGAGTTTACGTTAGTATAACGCTTACGGTATATATAGTATCGGACATTTTTATTTAACAACTTTCAAATTTGATAACATTTTAGGTTTCTATGCCATTGCCGTTTCGATAGGCGTAGCGTGCGTGGAGAGCGTATTTTGTAGGATATTATAATTTAGTGTTTCTTTAAAGAAATCTATATATATATAAGCGAAAGGTCACTGACGTACTTACTTATTGATTAAACAGGAGATCTCAAAAACGATTACGTATAAAGCTATAATTTAGCAAGTAGGTAGTTGATAGTTAAGAGATGTCAGCTAAGAAACGATATTTGAAACTTCCCACCCTAAGGGAGTAAAATAGGGGTTGGAAGTTTGTATGAAAGTCCTATGTTTTTTTAATTTAGAGACGAAAATCGGCATTTTGACATTTGCCTGTAGCTTTCTTTCTGAAGCAGGGCATTGGCCACACGGGAAACCTCAATCTCACGGAAAATCAGCAATTCTACGCAGACGAAGTCGCGGGCAACAGCTAGTATATTATAAATTATACCATATATATATATATAGAAATTATAAATTATACCATAGATAGGTCCGCCTGAAGCAGTTTAATATTGAGTAATTAGTCGTTCGCTATATATCATGGACTTAGTAAGTACCGTAAACTAGCCATGGTGTGCTCTTATCCATTTATAGTATGTTCGACTACGCAGAACAAGAAATCTTTATGCCTTAGTGCCTTGGAGAGCATTCAAATTTTGGTGAAGTTCTGATACAGAATTTCGTGGAACGCAGCAATTCCATCACTTGTTTTCGATTTTTATGATCATATTAATGACAGACAGATGTATACACACATCATCATCATTACACATCTAGAGGTAATAACATTTCATTGAATGCACTTGCCTTTGTTTAGTGTTAATAATAATTTCTCATTTAATTTTATATAACCAGTTCTTGAATGCGATACAAGTATGCATTTTTTTAATTTTATTAATACACAAAAGGAGGATTATCTACTTCAACTGACTATACAGTGTCTGTGGTCCGAATCGGAGCAAATTATAAACCAATCTTCTTTACTATATTTCAACTTTAGTTAACCTAAACTTTTAGGTCATTGGTAGATTCTATCATTTGTATATTTGGTGGGTACATAGTAAACAACTGGTAGATATTTGTTTTTGACGATTGTCACTAGCCCACATTTAGTTACTTTCTTTTATTATTGCAAAAATAACGAAGTATGTATTAGGTATACCTAACGAACAAAGTCATGAAAAATGGTCGACGTGGGTCATAGATTTGTCACGCTGTAACATACACAAGTCACTGTCAACTCAGTGTGTGTGTGTGAGCGAGAGAGCGGGAGAATGTGCATGATTATTTTTGCTAGGTTTAGTGCTTGATGAAAGAATAATATAAAAGTAATTCATATATTTGATATTTGTATGAATAGTTATTCATACAAATATAAAATATTTGCACTGAAGGTACTCAAATTCAAATTCAAATTCAAAATAATCTTTATTCAAATAGTCCTTAAAAAGACACTTTTGATGCGTCAATAATTTACACAGTAGTTATTTCATGGTGATAACTAAATTTGTAAACTTAAAACTAAAGCTATGAGGGTTCCAAACGCGCCCCGGTCTAAGAAGAAGCCCACAACAAACTTAGCCGGGGTTTTTCTTTTTTTTTCGTTATCATGGTGATAACACATAATGAATAAAATTAATAATAAACTATAGTACCTATGGAGATAGAGCAATTCACACCCAAGCTTTTTTATCGTTTATATAATCCTTAATATCGTAATATGATTTTTCTACAAGCTTTCGTTTTATAAAAACTTTGAACTTATTGATAGACATCTCCAAGATATCAATAGGTAATTTATTATAGAATAAAACACAATTTCCTTTGAAAATACAATTTCCTTTGAAACACTACATAATAATGAGATTATTAATATACCGAAATTCGAAAATCACGTTTCCTCCGTGTTGAATTTAATATGCAACATTTATATATTTTATATGAATTTTATACTGCGAAAATTTATATTCTTTACCTATCACGGTTCATTAGACAACGCTTCGAAAAGACGGACAACTGAACCTTAGCATTTGATTTTAGCACATTTCGCGCGCGTTTTTTTTTTCCCGCTGGGAAATGCTTTTACGCATCCCCTCCGGAGGCGACGCAGGAAAGACTGCGCCGCTTCCGACGGGGTATGTGGGACTCCCCGGCGGCCAGTCTGGCGACCAGAATACCCACTAAAACCCAGCGATGCTCCTTCGCGTCGCCTGGTGGCTGGGTCACGGGAACACTGATGCACTCGACCGCGGCCCAGCCAGTGCCTTATACCTACCATTTACCTAAATATTTACGTCGATATTTACAGAATTATCGCTACGTAGTATTATTTAAAATTCTTACTAATTAGCGTTTTTTTTGGGTTTTTCTTTTGCATTCTCGAAAAAACCTTCATTAACTTGCGCACGCGTCATGATAATGTTATAGAGGCGGGTGGGGTGACGTCGCTCGACACGCAAATCGTAAACACCGCAACGGCGGTCGTAGAATTACGCAGTTCTTTGGATAAGGTCCAACTGTCATATGCTGAAGATTCTCGACCGATCGAAATAAGCTGTTTGCATTTTAAAGGTTAGTTAATTGCGTAGCCTAAAACAATAGTCGGACGTTAGGGATCGCCTTAAATATTCAATGACACATCATTATTGAGGTACCTACTTATTTCAGCTTGCCACAATGACATTAGTTTTATATGTCTAGTCATCATCATCATCATGATTAACCCATTACTGGCTCACTACAGAGCTCGGGTCTCCTCTCAATATGAGAAGGGTTTGGCCATAGTCCACCACGCTGGCCATGTGCGGATTGGCACACTTCACACGCCTTTAAGAACATTATGGAGAACTATCAGGCGTGCAGGTTTCCTCACGATGTTTTCCGTCACCGTTGAAGCAAGTGATATTTTAATATGACTTATTTTTCTACCATTTAAATATTTAAAACCATGTGAACCACTTTATAAAAAAGCAAGGCAAAATAAAGGGCAAACGAAGACCCGGCCGAAGACGAACATCCTGGCTTAAAAACCTTCGCCAGTGGTTTAATATGAGCTCAAGATCATTGTTTAGGGCGGTAGTGAACAAGATCCAATTAGCCTTAATGATTACCATTATTGATAGGAGATGGCACTAAAAGAAGAAAGAAACCACTTTATAACTATAATTATTGTCAATTTTTGTAGGTAAGCGGTCATTTTACAAATTCTATGCTATCTTGTATAATGTTTATATTTAATTAGGTAATATTGTGTACACGTATTCGGCTACTTGGACTCTTATCTATTGTTTTCATATTTATGCATTTTATAGTTGCACTTAAATAAAGTACCTTCATAAAAAAGTCACTGATCAGCATAATTAACGATGCGTTTTATGTAAACCTTTTTTTTTATACGCCACAAGTTAGCCGTTTACGGCATCTCACCTGATGGTAAGTGATGATGCGGTCTAAGATAGTATCGGGCTAACCTGTTAGGGGTAAGATAAACACATACTCCGAATTGGGACATCGTGCCGGAACGCTAAATCGCTTAGCGACACGTTTTTGTCGGTAGGGTGGTAACTAGCCACGACTGAAGCCTCCCACCAGACCAGACTCGAGCCGGGAATCGAACCTAGGACCTCCAACTTTATAATGGGACTTTTTTTTTTCGGACTGTCTATTAGCTGTACAAACCCTATTGGTGGCCACAGCGTAACCGGGCTGTTTGGCGAGCTTCGGAAAGAAGCTCTGCCAAAAGAAATATTTAGCCCTAGGGCTCGATTAACTAAGGGAACTACCGGATGACGTAATATAGCGGGGACCTCGTCCTCGCCGGCGAAGACGGCGTGTAGGGTATGATTGTGTGAAATACACTTTTATTATACACCAGAAAATAATAGGTTAAAGTGAGCAGATCCACGGGCAGCAGCTAGTTTTTATTTATTATCTACTTTGATTGTATGAAAAGTGTTAAACATATCTTGCTCAATACCAAATAAAATTAACAATAGTTACTAAATGTAAGTAACTAGGTCAAACACAAACAATAGACGAGTAAGTAAGCAAGCTTTACTAGTGTAATACCGCTTACCTTCCCGATATATACCTGCCCATTAACGACCCAGTGCTGACCTCTATCATTATTTATTACTAGCAACCCGCCCCGGCTTCGTACGGGTTGTTGGGGATATAATATGCCTGCAATTTTTCGCTGAACCTGTGGGTAAGATTTAAATGACACCGATATTCAACCTACTTGGAATTTTAATGTATTTTATTACCATTACTGCAAATATTCCTAAAACTAATGAAATATTTGAACAAACTACAATATGTATTTTTTTAACAACAATACAATATTTACAAGAAACAGATTCTGCCGGATTGCTTGTTAAAATTAACTTAAATTTTTTTAGATAGTATAACTACTATCTTACGTATTTACTAGAGGATCTTAAATAATTGCAAAATGATATCGTCCGCGAAATTTGAGGACGACAAATTACTCTTAACAATTATAAAAATTGTCAAAATTCGGTGAAATCTGAGAAAATTGCGATGCTTTGTTAGTAGTTAGTCTATGAAAAAATACTTTTATTTCTGCTTTGACGTGACGTCATGAATCATGCGTGCAACCATGCTAGCGTCGATAGACGTAAGATAAGGCGAGAAAATGGGCAGAGTTAACTATGCGAAAAATGAGGGAGTAGACTGGTATAGCGAGTGCTGCCCCGCTGTTCAACCTCGCGAAAGACAAGACGAAATATGCCATTCTGACGTTTAACCTTTACTAGTTGCAGAGGCACCTAAAAAAGAAGAATTATCTCGTTGTGCGCTTGTTAACCTTTTTTTTGTGGTGGTGGAAAAGCTTTATGGCTACCTCCTTACCCTTGGGCAGGAAGGAGGTTATGTTGGACTCCCACTCCCGAAGGGGGGTATACCCGAACTAAAAACGATCACAGCATGTCCCTCTCGCCGGTTTTACTGGACATCCGAGGGACCCGTTGCATACTTCCTGGACGCCCTACCAGCAGCCCCAGCCTAGCGCCGGGCCTCTCGCGCTAAAAGGGGAAGGATCAGGATCTGTTTTCACAAGACATACCGCAACGATAATTCACTCGCTTTGACGGTAGGGTGGATTCCCACCAGAAATATTCAGCGATTATCATTTCCCAAAAAACCTGGCAAGATAGAATCCGAAGCCTCTCACATCCCTCCCTCCAGCCTCAGCACTCATCACTGTGCCAGTTAGGAGTTGTTACATTGGAGCACCGATTCTCTTTCACGGTATTTGCTGAAGCTAAATACCGTGTAAGTACATAAATGCTAATGAAAAATGTAATCTGCGTGAAATAAGATTCAAAAACAATAAAACCACGAGTTTTTTTTTTTTAAGTTTAACGCTTTAACGGGGAAAAACTGAAGAATCGTTTATAATAAAACTGATTATTTTATTACTGTGATATATGTTCTTGACCTTTTATAATTACTGTATCGATACTATTAAAATGATTAATTATTTCATCTTTTTTGTTGTAGTCTTTCCAATCTTTACAAAATATAGGGGAATGAACTGACATCCAAGATACGGCTCTCACAGTTTGAAAGTCAGGGCCAGAATACAATAATAAAAAACGACAGTAAATAAATTGCTTATATAGATAAAAAAAATATTATTGTTATAATTACTTTCATTTGCTCTGTCTGTACTTTGAAAATAATTAATTTTATCAACTTACGTTGCGTTACGCGAACATATTCTCATTTTTTATCCACTACAAGTTAGCCTTTGACGGCAATCTCACCTGATAGTAAGTGATGATGCAGTCTAAGATGGTAGCGGGCAAACCTGTTAGCGGTATGGTAAACCCAGACTCCTAATTGGTTTCTACGCGACATCGTGCCGGAATGTTAAACCGCTTGGCGACACGTTTGTCCGTAGGGTGGTAACTAGACTACACTATCTTTGCAATGTTTGGTTTTGCGTAAAACGCGTAAAGAGTGTATTTTGGGAGTTGCATGTTGTTGTTGTGTTGCGTATAATAAATACACAATTAAGCTTAATAGTTCCTTGCGTATACGGACTTCCTCAAAGTATCGCATGGTTCCATCCGGCATACACCGGCTCTAGTCTAGTTTAGTTTAGCCTAGTTTGTCTAGTCTGCGTTATAAAGTTAAAGTCTGTGTGTTTGGTTGAACGCGATAATCTAAGAACCATTTTGATGATTTGAAAAACATACATTATCACCAAAAGGCATTTTGCAAAAAGGTTGCATGCGCTGCGCCAACTTTAAAAGTTACGCAAATATCATGTATTAAGAAATTATTCTTTTAAATACTGAAAATAAGTTTGAAACACTATAACCTTTTTATGGTAAAAAAAACTATTCTCAAGGGTGTTGTTAAAAATCCTTATCCAAAAAAATTAGTTATTCATGACAAGTAATTAATTTTGAACAATTAATTGCCTTTGACATCATGTTATTTCAATGTACATACATAGTTTTATAATAACAAATAACACTCCATAAATTTGTGTTACGTAGCGCGGGTGAAAACACAAACATAGAGAAAACACTCTTGTGGGTCATGAGGCAGTGTCCGATGAACTTGAAACTGAGCTAGCCTGAACATCGCCGGGTGATCAAATGAACTGTACGCTGTAAGGTAATATTTTATTTCAAACAAATCAATCAAATCCGCACACGATAAATGAATAATTTATTAATAAATTTTATATTTAACCGATGCATAACATAGTTAATAAGATATAGAGTAATTAAGTTGTTTTTAAGATATAACGTACAGTAGTTATGATTCAAGTAGTTCATCATGATCAACCTATTCTCGGCTCACTACAGAGCACGGGTTTACTCTTAATATGTGTACGGTACGGTCTCCATACTGTTCTCCAAGGCGTGTGAAGTCTGCCAATCCGCACATGGCCAGCGTGATAGACTACGGCCAAACCCTTCTTATATTGAGAGGAGACCCGTGCTCTGTAGTGAGCCGGTAATGGGTTGTTCATGATGATGATGATGATAGTAATTAAGTTGTTTTTAAGATATAACGTACAGTGGTTGTGATTCAAGTAGTTCATCATGATCAACCCATTCTCGGCTCACTACAGAGCACGGGTTTACTCTTAATATGTGTACGGTACGGTCTCCATAATGTTCTCAAAGGCGTGTGAAGTCTGCCAATCCGCACATGGCCAGCATGGTGGCCTATGACCAAACCCTTCTCAATTAGAGAGGAGATCCGTGCTCTGTAGTGAGCCGGCAATGGGTTGACCATGATGATGAAGATGGACATTACTGTAGCCAATTCGCGAAGATTTACGAAGAGCCGTTTATGCATCGTAAGAGTCATCACATAACATTTAATATCACAGATACGGATACAAAGATCGGAAAGTCAATAAAACATATTCAAATAACGCGGAAGTTTTGTATTACGCAAGAGTCTTATTTGTTATACACTAGTTATTGTTTTTTGCATACAATTTCTAAATAGGTATATATCTATTTCCAACATTCAAATCAAATTATTTAAGAAAAATCTCATCAAGACGTATAAAACTATAAATATAACTGGATATATTTTCGTTAGGGGTGGATTTCCGGAATTAAATGTCTTCCGAATCCTTTTTTTGTAATTTCAAAGCTCGAAATATCGGACTAAAAGACGAAGAGACAAGAAATTAAAAACATGTTTTCTCTTTTTTATCCACTCCAAGTTAGCACTTGACGGCAATCTCACCTGATGGTAAGTGAGGATGCAGTCTAAGATTATAGCTGTTAGGATTATGGTAAACCCACACTCCTAATTGGTTTCTACGCGACATCGTGTAGGAACGCTAAATCGCTTGACACGTCTTTGTAAGGTGGTAACTAGGCAAGGCCAAAGCCTCCCACCAGACCAGACTCGAGCCGGGAATCGAATCCAGGACCTCCAGCGTTACAATGCGTCTACGCGCGCGCTGAGTCACGGAGGTCGTCAAAAAACGACAAAAAAAGTTACAGGAATGCTGCCGTATAATTTTTATTGCATAGTAATTTCGATGTCAAAAGCGGATATATCAGTTTTATTAACTTGGATATCTATTATACAAATAAACTCAACAAAAATATAGATAGATAAAATATAGATGACAGGTCGAGATACAGATATGAAATTCTTAGAAAAACTTGGGGCTGCCACTTTTTTTTTTTATTTGTTTTCTTTTTGATGCGGAACTCGTTCTTATTAATTTATGGTATCGGTACAGGATTAATTAATATCGGGCAATTCCGAGATATTCCACTGCTGCATACCGCATATTAAAATAGGATGTCGGAAACTAGCAAAACAGTTCACCATTGATAGATAATACCTACTATGAGTATGACGTAGGTACTTTATCAGTATCTAATTAATAATTGTATTGGCAACGATAGTTCCGGATCTGCGATTCCATTAATTGGATGTAGAAAAAAATTGTTTTTAAGCAACTAAGGGGGAAAACTCTTTAAACGAAACTATAAACGTTTTTCATATTCATATCATATCATTTTAAAAACAGTTTTTTAATGTTCTACGATAATTTAACGATTATAAATTTGTAATAACTGCATCTTATGATTCCTAATTTGATGCTATATTATGTTAGTTTTATGACCACAAATACTGTAAAATTATAAAATACTAATCGATGCCAGCGACTTCGTCCGCGAAGATTAAGGGTTAAACCTTTGGGAAGAATACAATGGGTACCCCAGGTGTTCAGCAAATCCAGCGAGTGGGACATGCTGTGGTGGTTTTTAGTTCGGGTATACCTCAGCGATAGGGGGGGGGGGGGAGTCCCATATAACCTCCGTCTTGCCCAACGGACGGAGGTAGCCATAAAGCTTTTCCACCACGGAAAAAAAATAAAAAAAAATAAAAGGGGTTAAACCTTGTATGGCTATAAGCTACCAATTCGCGAAAAATTATGTGGCAAGCAGAAACTATAGTTATAGTTCATAGACGTGAACTTCAGTTTTTCATAAATCCCGCGGAAAATGTAACGGGATAAAAAGTATGCTATGTCCATCTCCTGGTTCCAAGCTACCTGCCCACCGATTTTCAGCCAAATCGGTTCAGCCGTTCTTGACTTGACTAAATAGTGTAACTAACACGACATTCTTTTATATATATAGATTTTTTTCAGTGTGTTTTTGTGAAGAGGATCTCAGTTTGCAGGGCAGTTAGTTTTATCTAGAAAAGTAAGTGAAGTCATTGCGTTGCTATAATGTATTGTTAACTTTTATTTGTTTATCTACGCAGATATTATTTATAAACATTTATAATAAACACTTAGTAGAATGATTTACCTGTCGAATGTTGTTTGAAACTCTCGCGATTATTCAATAGTAAGTAACCTTGGATTTTCGTGTAATTATTATTTCGAAAATTTTAACTGACGAATTATTGTAATAAGTTAAAAAATCATCATGATCAACCCATTGCCGGTTCACTACAGAGCACGGGGTCCTCTCAATATGAGAAGGCCATAGCCACGCAGGCAATGTGCGGATTGGCAGACTTCACAAGCATTTGTGATCATTGACATGGAGAACTCTCAGCATGCAGGTTTCCTCACCATGATTTTCTTCACCATTGAAGCAAGTGATATTATAATTGCTTAAAAACGCACATAACTTCGAAAAGTTAGAGGTGTAAAAGGTCGCAGGCTTTGGCTAGTTACCGCCCTACCGACAAAGATGTGTCGCCAAGCGATTTAGCGTTCCGGCACGATGTCGCGTAGAAACCAATTAGGAGCGTGGGTTTACCATACTCTTAACAGGTAAGCCCGCTACCATCCTAGACTGCATCACTTACCACCAGGTGAGATAGCCGTCAAGGGCTAACTAGTAGTGTATTTAAAAAAAATGTTAATTGGTAGACAATGTGGCTGGTTACAGTTGGATTTAGTTGGTTAATATTCGAAGTATGCACTTAGAAGCTTTAACAAGTTGTAGTAACAATCCGGAAACAATCCTCGTTATCTCAACTTAGTTACGCTTACCTGTTGAAGGTATTACCACGGTAATATTTTGTATACAGTATTCCAACTTCATACAAACGGACGAAACGCGGGCTATGCCTACGCGCCTCGAAACGAAAATGGCGATGGCGAAACATACCCGTGCCTCGGAGAGCACGTTTAGCCGTCTGACTGGGTAATGACCATCTACATGCGATATGGATAAAGTCTGTATACCCGGGCTGAGCAGAAACCGGGTTGCTCTAAAAGGCAAGCCTTGTATGTTGTCTTTGCGTCATACAATCAATACGTCTATTTTTCGGCTCATTAACAACGCGTCAGCGTAACCCTATTCCCATCATTGCCTTAACAACAGTGTAGTCGAAGAGTCCTCGCATGAAACTATAACCCTGATACGCCACTAATTAATTCGTACCTTAGTTTATGTACAGTTTTTTTTCTCTTAAATATACATTCTTATTTAAATGATTTTAGTCATAAACCTCTCCTCTACTATAGTTACTCTATTTTGTTAAATGAATGCTTAAATTTTGTATAAAAAAAAAGTTTGTGTAGATGTTTTTGTTTAAACTTAGTTTATAGATAATCATTGTTTGTACAAAATGTTGTAAATTGTGATTAGCTGTTCCGAATGTTTTTATTTTGGATAACTTGTCCTCCCGCAGCCTGAATTGTGTTGATAAAGCAAAATGAACCTGAGATATAAAAAACCTTCCTTATCTACAAGAAGGAATGAGAAAAGGACAGCAGTACTAAATTAAATTTATATTTAATTATTAATCAAGTTTTTTGTAATTAATCTATATGGATCACACACGCCGCGGTTTCTTATATCGTCTACATCTTTTTCATACTTCTTAAAATGATTGTAAACATACATACATTTTTAACCTAGACTAAATAACAGCAATGCAAATATTAAAACCCAGTTATCTGGTTAAAAGCGACGATAAAAATAAAATAATGTTTAGTTAAAAGAAAAATGTTTGAATTGTTTCGCTTATCGGCTCTTACACTATAACCCATGACTCTTGGCGTACGTGACTGTACCACCAAGCAAATATGTACACTACGGATATCGTATTTCAAAGGCTTCTCAGTCTTGCACTGTCTGATATTGCGGGTATAAGTTATATATTAGCTTCAGCCTGCGACTTCGTCTGCGTGGACTTCATATTTGGGTCTAAAGCTTCGCTCGTAAACAATTTTTTTAACTTCCCACGGGAACTATCTCTCTATAGAAAATACATGTCCTTTTCCATAGCATAGGTGACATGCATACGATAGACATAGACACTCAGACGTGCAGGGTTCCTCACGATGTTTTCCTTCACCTTTGAAGCATAGTGATATATTAAATACTTAAAAACGCACATAACTCCCAAAAGTTATAGTTGCGTGCCCGGCATCGAACGCCCAACCTCTGATAAGGAGGCAGACGTCCTAACCACTAGGCTATCACAGCTTATCTAAATTATCTATTAATACACTCAATTAAATCATTCTATCTTCTCGGGTTCTATAAATCGGGTAAATTGTGTGTTAGTGAACGTGGGCGTATATAAATTTGCTTCCCCCGTATGAGTGGGTGATGCTCCGGACCAAGCTTTAACCTTTTTACCTAATACCAAAGCATAGAAGTAGGCATTACTTCAAGAAAATTTATATTTCTATGTAATTTTCTCATAAGCTAGCTCTAAATATAACTTTAAGTGGCATGCGAGATGATGATGATAACAAAATGAAAATTTACCTGGCTAAGTTTGTTGTGAGCTTCTTCTTAGACCAGGGCGCTTTTGTAACCTTCATTGCTTTAGTCTTGGGGTTACGAATGTAGTTATCACTATCAAATCACTGCTATGTAAATTATTGACGTGTCAAAAGTGCCTTTTAAAGGGCTATTTGAATAAAAATTATGATTGATTGATTCATGATCAACCCATTACCGGCTCACTACAGAGCACGGATCTCTCAACATGAGAAGGGTTTGGTAATAGTCCACCACGCTGGCCATGTGCGGATTGGCAGACTTCACACGCCTTTGAGAACATTATGGAGAACTCTCAGGCGTGCAGGTTTCCTCACGATGTTTTCCTTCAGCGAAGCTAGTTCTATTTTAATTTTTTTTAAACGCACATAACTTCGAAAAGTTAGAGGTGCCCGGATTCGAACCGCCGACCTCTGATTAGGAGGCTGACGCCCTAACCACTATACTATCACCGCTTCACAACTTTTTTCGATTGATTGACATGTATTTTTTCGTTCCGCATTGTCCCGTACGTAAGTCTCGGGTTGTCACAATTGCATTGTCAGGAAATGCTGAATTTGAACAACGCACAATTACAAAGTGACACATTAGCAGTAATATTATATTGTTACAAAACATATTATGGATTACACCACATAATATTTTATGCGGAACTTGATAGCTGGTAGGAAAATATTTTAGACCCCGTTCTTTCTACCACAAAGCCAATAAAAGACGTTATATAACTTTAAAAACTTGTCCAAGATCATTTTAGTCTCCAACCTTTCTTTTCTCTTTTATTATAATAATAATCATCTTTATTCAAGTAGTCCCTTAAAAGGCACTTTTGACGCGTCAATAATTTACATATTAGTGATTTGATGGTGATAACTACATTCGTAAACTTAAAACTAAAGCTATGAGGGTTCCAAACGCGCGCTAGTCTATGAAGAAGCCCACAACAAACTTAGCCAGGTAAATTTTCTTCTTGTTAGCTCACATGCCACTTAAAATTATTTAAGAGCTTTCTCATTAGAGCAATATTTCATACTCATGCTCGTTTATCATTTACATAATCTTTTACACTATAGTAGGACTTTTCTACACGCTTAAGTTTTATATAAACTTTGAACTTATTGAGAGACATCCCAGAAATTTAAATTGGTAATTTGTTATAAATTTTTATACAATGAATGAATGAAATTTTTCTTATCTGAGTTTGTTTTTCTTTTGAGTATTTTCTTTCTTTATTTATAATATACCTCTCACCTACCTACCACTTTTCTATAGGTGTATCTTCTATTATGGCTATATCTACGTTATTCGGTGTTCTGAAAAGTCCCTATCCTATACCTGCCGATAAACCGCGAAACCAAGTATTGTCTATTTTTGTTTCTGTACTATATTGCTGTGTACAGTAATAGTATATCCATTAAATCATTATTCAATACTTAAGAGATAAAATAGGTCCCTAGGACTCGACCATGATAATGACTTAACTGAACCGGTAAGCAGTTTTTTAAATGGATTTTTACCTAACTTTACCTTTCAATTTGTAGTAGTCAAACTTCGAAATTTATTTAAAAATTAATAAAAAATTAACAGTGTGTTTGAACTTATATTCTTATGGATATTCTTTTGACAGTTTTTCGTTTTTTTTTCTCTTTTATATTTTATTAGAACCACCAACATACATATTATTTTTGTACATAATTTAGGCCTTAGGTGCTAGGTCAACATATAATTCCACTTATAGGAGGCTACATGTAGATTTAGACGGATAAGTCGTGCGAAGGAACTTAACTAAACCTATACAAATCTAACAACTTAATAAGGAACATAGAGGCAAAGAATAACTAATAATAATTAAAAAATTAATATATATATTTCTTTATTATTTAATTAACTAATATTAAAATAATTAATAATATAATTTAAACGAAAACTAATTTCGTTTTAACATACTAATTTAATGTTGTGCAATAAAACGTTTTCATACCAACGTATTGAACACCATCTCGTCGTGGACTCCTGAAGCTCGTCTTAGCCTCGGGCGTAATAACTTAACTCATTTTTAATATAGCTTGGAGATTGATTCAGAATATATTTATGTTTTATTAGCAGACATATTGGTTTTTCGGTAATACTGTACCTACCCACGGACGAAAAATAGGTCGTTTTATGAATAACAAAAACAAAAGGTGACATGACCGCCAAGTCGTTGAACTTGGACAGTTAAATTTAGGCAGAATCTTTACGCAAAATCTTTGTATTATATATCTCCCATAGTAGTAACAAAGTTAAAAAAAAATATATCACTTGCTTCAACAGTGAAGGAAAACATCGTGAGGAAACCTGCACGCCTGAGAGTTCTCCATAATGCTCTCAAAGGCGTGTGAAGTCTGCCAATCCGCACATGGCCAGCGTGGTGGACTATGGCCAAACCCTTCTCATATTGAGAGGAGACCCGTGCTCTGTAGTGAGCCGGTAATGGGTTGATCATGATGATGATGATGATAGTAGTAACATATTTCTAACAAATATAGGAAGTACAAATAGGCGGCTCGGTTACTATGGTGTATAGACATAAAATATATATAATATTATAATACCACTGCCATCAACACGGTACAATTATCATTACAGCTCTAGAATGATTAATGAAACTAGCGATAAAATGTATGTTGGTAAACATTTATTCTAAAAGGTTAATCGTAATATATACCTAATATACATAAAAGTTAAAAAATTTAAGAGGTTCGAATTAAGAAAAAAATATGAAAAAACCCCACAAAAGATAGTTGTGGGTTTGGTTTAGAACCCTTAAAGTCAACGATTGTGGTAATCACCTCACCAATAAAAAATATTTTTTTGAAAGTTGGAGGTCCAGGATACGATTACCAGCTCGAGTCTGATCTGGGGAGAAGCTTCAGCCGTGGCTAGTTACCACCCTACCGACAAAGACGTGTCGCAAAGCGATTTAGCGTTCCGGCACAATGTCGCGTAGAAACCAATTAGGAGTGAGGGTTTCCGACACCAACAGGTTAGCCCGCTATCATCCTAGACAGCATCGTCACTTACCACCAGGTGAGATAGCCGTCAAGGGCTAACTTGTAGTGTATAAAAAAATATATAAGAGTATATTGGTAATTAAAGCAGATTTGGCGTCTACACACCTTCCTTCTTGTTTATGTATACTTTATCCTACGTCGTTAACTAATTGTGTTAACTTGTAGTGTATACATAAAGCGGTGATAGCCTAGTGGTTAGTTCGTCAGACTCCTAAACAGAGGTCGGCGGTTCGAATCCGGGCACGCACCTCTAACTTTTCGGAGTTATGTGCGTTTTTAACCAATTAAAATATCACTTGCTTAAACGGTGAAGGAAAATATCGTGAGGCAACCTGCAAACTATGGCCAAACCCTTCTCATATTGCGAGGAGACCCGTGCTCTGTAGTGAGCCGGCAATGGGTTGATCATGATGATGATGATGATGATGTATATATAAAAAAGCCTATACTAGTTTTACACGAATAAAACTAATGTTCACCAAACCTATTATGTAAACGGTGAAAATTTTACAATATAATAATTACAACTAATTAAATAACGTCGGTTGGCGAACTGTGGATTTCAGTTACTTAATATAAATACTTAAACGTTTGCGACTTGCAAATTTAATTTGTTTTCATACTACATACAATGCGTATAAAACTAATAGATACGATTATGTAAGTAGACCTTGGCAACAAATATTAATATTTATTTATATGATACCATTTTCATGTTTTTGTTTCACATTATTATTACAAGTGGTCCTGTTTGAAGGTTGTTATGCAAAAGATACCAACTAACAAGTCACACACACATCATTCCAGCAAAAAAGTTCAGTCATTAAGTTACAAAAAATTGTTTTTATTTTTCTTACTGGAATTTTCAACTCACAAACAGACAAAAAAGAACGTACTCAGCCAACTTGAGGTCCAATTCGAGTTATATGGATTGGAAGTTTTTGCAGAATTTCACCAATTCCAATAACTTCAATGGATAAACCCACAACGAATTGTTTTAAACTTTGAATACTACACATTCAAGTCTTTTTCCGTCCGACCCCCCCGTTATCCCAAATGTCGCCTAAGCCGAGGTTCGGCCTCAAAGGAGGCGCCCTTAGGCAGTCGTTCCCTTAGTTTCTTCGAGCCCTAGGGCTCAAAATTTCTTCTGGCAGAGCTTCTTTCTAAAGCTCGCCAAACAGCCCGGTTACGCTGTGACAACCAATAGGGTTTGTACAGCTAATAGACAGTCCGAAAAAAAAATTCAAGTCTTCACGGAACTAAATAGTTTTTTTTTAATACCTTTTATTCTAGTAAAACCTACCTGTGAAAATTAATAAAAAATCAAAGATTAAAGAGAGAGCATTTTTAATTTTAAAAGATAATACTATACTTTATTTTACAATTACTGTGATGGGTTTCCTCAAACCACTAATAAATAGGAGGAACTCTGTCAATTTGGTTTAGTTTTTTCTAGTTTCCGGTTTTTCTAAATAAAAACTTACTTATTAGGTAAATCGAAACAAATACCTAATACTTGATTACTGAGCCAGTCACATGTGAGTAGGTAAAATGACTGACCAGTCAGATTCAAAGAGGAAAACACTTGTCCAATTAAAATTGGTAGGTAAACTATGAATTATCTACATCATAGGTACTTTATACTACATAAGAAGTGACGTAAATACTTATTTTTTCAATTCGTTTATATAAATAAAATCTATCCCACAGGAACCGAACTTTTTCCGGGTTAAGTAGCATCTGCTATTTCAGACTACGGTTAATACAAAAAACCTCCATAAACTTTCGCATTTATAATCGTAACAAGATTATTTTTAAGTACGATGAACCATTATACCATTTTCGTCGAAATAAACCTTGAATTTATTTTAAGAATTTATTAAAAAATTATTTATCAATCATTATTTTTAGATCAATAATAATTATTGTGATCTGTTTCATCAATATTTATTTATACTAATAAGTTGATTAAAACGTAAACTGTTATATTTGTTCCTATATATATATATATATATATATATTTTCCTTTGCGATATTGTTAGCCGATGGCTAATGACCCGACGCGGTAGGGGTCTCCGCGCGTCCCTCTGACCAAGCTGAGGGCGCAATGGATGACCCAGGGGGTGCATCACTCCGTGTGGTGGAAGGCCTGTACAGGTATGGGACTGGCAGGCGGGCGTGTGCGGCAGTCAGCTGCTGGAGGTGGGGGAGACGACTGTGACTGGTCGTCCCCATTGGAAGTTTGTGGCCCGTCCAGGTATGGGACTTGTGGTCCGGGCTCGTCCAGGAATGGGACTGGTGGGCCGTGGACGTGGGGTTTTAGTCAGTAGGAGTCTGACATAACCTCTGTGCCTCCCCGTGGAGCAGAGGTTATGACGATTTACCCACCATAAAAAAAGGCTCCCTAACCAGTCATGTTTTAGTATTAAAGACATAGGTAGGTATATTGTATTATGTTGTCGCTAAAACTAATATTTTTACTCCTTTATTAATTATATTTAAAGCTAAAGAGTTTTTATTTATTATAAGTTTGTATGTTTAAATGCGCTAACTTCAGCTATTAGAGTTAGCTTGTAAATAGAAATTTGCAACAGAGTCGTAATGAGGGTCATTTTGAGCTGCTATATCAAAGTAGGATAGTATTATAGAGTACATAAATAGTTATATAAAATTTCATTCTACAAGATTTCATCTACGACGAGCAAAATAAATTGATTAAAAGTTATAAAAAAATAACACGTACGTAATTAAGTATTACAAAATGTAGAAATGGCGCCAAAATCCAACTCCTTACCGCGCATGCCCTAATGCCGGCGCTGCCACAGATTAGTAAACATTGCTTTGCTTGCTATAGAAATGGCGCACTTCGCTAATGATTACATACTCTTTGACCCCGCCTAGACGTTCCGTAACAATTATGTATGTACTACGTTATTCTATTACAAAAATAAATAATTGATGTAATCTCCTGGATGATATTACCTTTTTAACTTCGTCCTGAATCGTAATGGCAAAAATGTATTTATAAATATTATATTAAAAGTTTGTTATAATTACTATCTTTTACATTTACGGTATTGTGTTTAAGCAATTTAGTCTTTCTTCTTTCTTGACATCTTTTCGTCATAAGTCCCTTAGTGCTTGAAGATTTAACTCTTCGATCTGTGTGAGATGCTAGTGATGACTTATGGCTCATAAACCTACTACTAGATGTCCAGCTAATGACGTCACGCTTTGTGTGTGTTCGAGTGGTGAAACCGAACTGTAAAACGTGGAGTGTGGAAGTCCTTACAAAATAACGATAAAACGATTTATAACTTAAAGATATAGCATGTTGATTAAAAATGCTAAATAGGATTAAATTTTAAATAATATCACGACCCTTGCTTAAAGCGGATGGAATCTCCACTATGGAGCATTTTAAAGTCGGAGGTCCTGGGTTCGATTCCCGGCTCGAGCCTGGTCTGGTGGGAGGCTTCGGCCGTGGCTGGTTACCACTCTACCGACAAAGACGTGTCGCTAAGCGATTTAGCGTTCCGGCACGATGTCGTGTAGAAACCAATTAGGAGTATGTGTCATATTCCTAACAGGTTAGCCCGCTACCATGTTAGACCGCATCATTACTTACCATCAGGTGAGATGCAGTCAAGGGCTAACTTGTGGTGAATAAAAAAAAAAAGCCGCGGGAAATGTTAGGATTCAAAAATTTACTGTTACTTTTACTCTTTCACATTTAATTTCCTCTTCGCTAATTTAGCGTTAACATATACAGAATTGAGATAATATCAATTTCCAATTAGTTTATGATATGTTCCAAAAATGTCACCAAAACGTTTCAGAATTTCTTATAAATGCTAGAAATAAATTAATTTGGATTTTAATTTTATTTTCGACACACTCGCAAACAAAACATGACCATGTCCCAGTTTGTGCTAGTACTCGTTACAATAAAGAGGTTAGAATTAGGCAACAGGTTTTAATGTTATAGGCTCCATTTAGTGCAATTGCTGCTGAAACTTCGAGATTTCAGCAGAATATAATATTCCTATTTGAAATAAGAAAACGTAGATTATTTGTAAAACAAGCCTTGCCCAAACAAATTGCAAAGGAAAGATATAAGGAAATTAAATAGAGTTATTCTCAATCAATTATATATATTGTTGAGGGCTTCTTGGATCAGAGGCTCTTAGGTTGATTGAGTTAATGAATGTGCAGTTATCACTATCGTGGTAACCATGCCATTAATATTTAATAAACAATTATAAATATTAATATTAACAGGTGATATCATTTAATTTGATTTGAATCCGCCATCACGCGAGCTAGACAATTTAATGAAACCTAAGTGAAGCACATAAATATTTATGTTCTAATCTGAAATAATGTTTTGTTACTCAGACACGCTAGGACGGCTGAAAGAATCTGGATAAAATCTAGCATAGATTATAGTCTGAAATCGCAAAATAATATAGGCATCTACTAGAAACTTCTTCTAGCCCTTATCTCACGATTTGTCTTTGCATATTTTGTTGAACTTGCAGATTAGTTTTTTTATTAGATTTCGCATATTTTTGCGAAAAGCTCGTCTGCATAAAAAACCCATGCAGATTGCATGGTATCAAAAACATTAAAAACTCTTACTTTAATATTCTCTTCGGAGATAAATATAAAAACCACATGCATAAAATCATATCAACTTTCTACACCTTGGACATTTAAACTCTGAACCACAGATAAAGTTTCCGACATTTAAATGATATAGATAAAATTACTCTAGCTGATGATTTCGTAGACTCCTGATTTAACGGGTATATTAGTTATTTTTCAGGGTTAAAACTAAGTCCAAATCTCTCTTGAGTTGGTAATCTCCCTCTGAGTCGATTTTAAATGCCGCCAAAAGAGTAATACGTTTAAAATTTATAAATACCCACCAATCCACTATTTGTATTTTTATGTTTGTTAATCGATTTCAATTTGTGATGTTTAGTCCCGCGGGGATTTCTTAATAAGAGACGTTGGCTTCATTGTAAAACTATATTAACCACCGGACTGACATAACTGACATTACAAAACAAGAGATATATAAAATATATAAAACCTACATACGTCACACAATTAATTAAACGTTGCAATAACACGGGCAGCGTAGGACGACTTCCTGTCCGCTGAACCGACGACCTGAAATGGATCGTTGGTAGCGGGTGGATGAGGAAGACGGAGGACCTTTTTTGGTGGTGCACTCTCGGAAAGGCCTATGTCCAGCAGTGGACGTCTATAGGCTCACTACTATAATAACACGTATTCTCTCATTGCTTGAAAGGATAAGCAGACTCTTAAGAGTCCCATTTTCAACAAATCTAATGAGACAATCCTTAGGAAATAGATGGAAAACTTTTTTGTACTTATTTTTGTGCTTTAAACCAAATAAATCTATTAATTGAAGTCAGGTGATTTATTTAAATCTGTTAAATGCCACCCCAACTTTCTCTTCTACGTGATGGTCGGTTTTTAGGGGCTGCTTTTGTTCAAAACAAAGATACGTCCAAGTCCAGGTAGTTTTGTTGAACCGGTAAATAAATTGATGGATACGTTTGTCAATACAACTCATTTTACATATCAGTAAATCTTGAGATTTTGATTTGATATATTTGCATTGGATAGCCCATTCATTTAAGGCTGCTATAATTTTTCAATGTTTTATTTATTTGTATACCACAATTAGTTAATGACGTAGGATAAAGTATACATACAACAGAAACAAGAAGGAAGGTGGGTAGACGCCAAATCTGCTTTAATTACCAATATACTCGTATATTTTTTTTTTATACACTACAAGTTAGCGCTTGACGGCTATCTCACCTGGTGGTAAGTGATGAAGCTGTCTAGGATGGTAGCGGGCTAACCTGTTAAGAGTATGGTAGACCCAAGCTCCTAATTGGTTTCTACGCGACATCGTGCCAGAACGCTAAATCGCTTGGCGACACGCCTTTGTCGGTAGGGTGGTAACTAGCCACGGCCGAAGCCAGACCAGACCCGAGCCGGGAATAGAACCCCGGACCTCCAATTTTATAATGCGACAGCGTACGCACTGCGCCATTGAGGTCGTCAATCTAAGTTTAATAGGTGTTACAGTTGACAAAGTAGAAACTGCAAGCGGTTAGTGAAAATATTTTAGTAATATTTACAAAATCAACTCACTTATTGTGAAGAAGCACCTGCAACCTTGAGTTATTTAAAGATAAATTTAATTTACTGAAAGATAACATTTAAGATTACGCCAATTTCGTGTTAAGCATTATAATAAATACTTCGTAGCTACCTACATTTTGTTTTTTAATCTATTTGTTAACTAAAGAGTTAACTGCAATTTGACGTTATGGTAAATGACGTTAATTTGTTAATTCAAGTATCAAAAGGAATTTAAAATACATATTTTGTTACAGGTTCATATTTTGTATCATTGAGAAGAGTGGAAATTAGAGATGTTCTGGAGATAATTTTCGCAACTATACTTTACTTACTTTTTTACTTTAATAGTTATTGTTACAAAGAGCTGATGAAGAAGCGCGATGGTTGAACATTTATAAGCTTAGAATGACGATAAAATTTCAGAGTAATCTTCAACACAAATACTAGGCAATTAAAGTATTGGGGTTAGGAATTGGTGATCACCCCTCTGCGTCACCTTTTTTTTTTTTCGTCGTGATGGAAAAGCTTTATTGCTACCTCCGTCCCTTGGGCAGGACTACAGGTTATGTGGGACTCCCCCCCCCAGGGGGTATACCCAAACTAAAAACCACCACGGCGTGTCCCTCACGCTGAGATTTTCCAGACGCCCGGGGATTTGCGTCCCCCTGGGACAACACCCACTATGACGGTTTTACTAGTTAACTCCTCTCACAAACCACTTTAGTGAACTTAGTTCCAAGAATAGATTAGTGCCGCGTAATGTTCTCTCGATGATAACAGGCATGACAGGTGCCAGTGTCATACCCACTGTCTTCCTGGGGTAAATGCACAGAAGATAAGAGAGGATAAGAAGCTAGTGAGGGTAGGTAGGCCAGATCGGCTTATACGGTTTGTACCAGCACCGAGCATTCTGTCTAGCGAACTTGGCCTGAATCATGAATGACTGCGCCAGTAAGTTTTTAGAACAATAATACTTGTCTGAGATGACATTTTTACATAGTGTGGGTAAATGTCTCTGAGAACCGACTTAAGCAAAGTGAGATAGTGCGAAATGTACCGCAGGTGTATGAAAGGTCAATGAACCCATACCCCGGTTGCTTCCTTTCCGGCAACGTTCCGAAACGGTCAAACCCTTGGTACTTAAGTTATTCCATTGTATAAAAATTAAACATTTATAATTTTTCTTCTATAGTTGCCGGTTAATTTAGAAGGCTAAAATAGCAAATGTGGCTGTAAAAATAACTTTTTGATCTAGGTCTAATTACTTTTAGTTGTAGGTACTTACTCATTCACGTTTTTAGGTTATTTATGTTAACTGCCAATTTAGTTAATTCAACCTACTCTGTCACGTACGATAAAAATATTTGAAGTGTACATTTTTTAATACCTTATTATTACGTTGAATAATTTTGTTTTTTATTTGAAAAGTTCATCTTATTAAGAAGAAAAGTTTATTTCATTAGTTATATAATTGCATCTACCCAAATAAACTTCGGATAAAATGTTAAGAGTAGTACATTATTGTGTTATATAATAATTGTTTGTTAAGTAAGTAAACAGCAAACGTAAATAAAGTTTTACGTAGAGAAATGCCGCAGCCAAAGCTTTCCATTTTTCCATACTTCAGGAGTATTAGACGATCCTTTTGAGTGGCTCATTAATTTGTTTACGCGTGATAAAATTTCTCCGACTCCTCAACTTGGGCGGATAGCAGCGGGCCGCTCGAACTGGCCTACGTGACTAGAGGCCCCCTCGTAATGGTGTCGTGGCGCCAAACGAAATTCCGCCTTATCGACAATTTCTGCATACACACATCATCGGCGAAAACCGATGCATCGTGCACTTTAGTATCTTTCCACAATCGTAAATTCCTGCACCACGTTGCGTAACTATTAAAAAACACACGTGTTTAGAAGTCACGCATCAGCTGATTTTCGCAATACTCACCCCAACAGCAAACTAGGTCGATGGAGACTATGAGGGCCGCTAACAAACACTGGGCTTTACACATTTTGTCTCATGAATATTGAAAATTACGTTATAAAAAGCACATTAGACGGACGTTCGTGCGGATTTCAGTCAATGTCAGTGGGAGGGCGCGAGTTTACTAGCGACCGCGCCAACCGCGAGTTGCCCCGTAACTAAAATACTGTGTACTCAGGCAACCGTTTTGCCGCGGAGTTGAATACGAAATAATTTCATTGAAGGCGCATGCCCGCGAGCCGCCGACAGCAACATGAGCGGAATGATATCTTATCACTGCTCACTGCAAATTAGTCGGATTCGGAAATTGCAAAGTTGCCTTGAGTCGTAATTACCTATCGTGTACGATCGAGAGATAATATTGTTACATAACGCGATACGTGCGTAACAATTTATTGGCACTACTAGAAACAGATGAGACTGGTCGATGGGTTATTTGGTACTTTGCATTTTATATGTATCGTTTGTTTACCCAGCTGTTCTCTGCATAAATGAAATTATAAAATTAATATAGGTATTTATTACTGTCAATACCTTAACAATAGTATTTAGTAATAATTCATCATGATCAACCCATTACCGGCTCACTACAGAGCACGAGTCTCCTCTCAATATGAGAAGGGTTTGGCCATAGTCAACCATGCAGGCCATGTGCGGATTGGCAGACTTCACACGCCTTTGAGAACATTATGGAGAACTCTCAGGCGTGCAGGTTTCCTCACGATGTTTACCTTCCCCGTTGAAGCAAGTGATTTTTTTTTAAAACGCACATAACTCCGAAGAATTAGAGGTGCGTGCCTGGATTCGAACCGCCGACCTCTGATTAGGAGGCTGACGCCCTAACCACTAGGCTATCACCGCTTCGTGATAGCCTAGTGGTTAGGTTTAGTAATAATTAAAGTAATATAAATATGATAGGTATGTAGTGATAGTTACCCGTTTTAAACAATCCTATTCTCAATTTTATTTTTGCCTTTATCTGCGATATATTTTGATCAGGATAACATATTTGTCTTGCTTAAATTTTTGGTAAATATTGGTCTAAAAAATTATGTTATCTAGATATAATAAATCAAGACTAAATCTGCTGTAATAACAATAAACAAAGGTATGAGCCCTGGGGTCTTTATAGAAGCATCACGTCTAGATTAAAATATGATTACATTGATTAGGCTGGTACTAACCTACATATTAGTCAATCAGTAGTAACTTATTGGCTTTATTTCTACCAGCCATTACAAAAAAATTATAAACAAGTTGTATGATTTAAATCTGTACATAGCCTAAGAGAATTCCTCAAACATTGACCATGTTTGGAACCATTACAATCAAACTCAAGAATTAAAAAAACACTGGTCGTGCTATGATAGACACACAGACATACAAATGTGTTATAAATCTCTTATTTTTGCGTGGAAATAAATAAAACTCGCGCGCGTTGAGGTCTAATTTATGTAATTTAGTACATTTCCTGTATATTACATAAGCAATAGATTCAAACTTTTCTTCCAATGTTATAGGAAAAGGATTTTTTTTAATCAAAGACTTCTAAGTTGCGATCCACTTTCTCAGTGTGCCATACCTTGGCTTATTTTTTAAAAATTAAAATATGATTTAACCACAATAAAAATGACATCCCAAATATTGATCAATAAATAAATAAATAAATAAATAAATCAATCAATCAATCAATCAATCAATCAATCAATCAATCATAATCTTTAGTTAAATAATCCTTTAAAAGTCACTTGACAAGTTATTGACAACTACATTTGTAAACTTAAAACTAAAGCTATGAGGATTCCAACTGCGCCCTGGTCTAAGAAGACGCCCACAACAAACTTAGAGAGGTAACTTTTTTTTGTTCACATGGCACCATCACCATCTCACATGGCACTTAAAATTGTTGATATTTTCTAAATCATACAAAACGATGTTTTCTTTTGATATTTTCTGTAAGTTAAACTTCGGATGTAAGGGGATGAAAATTATTTTTACCTGAAAGTTTGTTTGAGTAATGTTTCGATCATCTGCCTTTGCAATTAATGTTATCATTTCAAATTCTCAAATAGAATCAAACAATGAAACTGTATATTCTAGTGTATGTTTAACTTTTCATATTTAATACTAGCTGACCCGGCAAACGTTGTTTTGCCATATAAATTATTTCTAGGGAGTTTGTATTGTAGAAAAAAAATAACTAACTTATTGTGTGTAAGGATGTGGTATTGAGTGAAAGAGGCATGGAGCTTTGTGAACAATGGGGGAATATAAAAATAACATAATTCATTTTTATGTTCAAAAATTTTAGCTTTACAATAAGCTCAGGGAAATTTTAGTCGAATTAGAGTGAAAAACATTCACAATAAAGACGATAATTGTTCGGTTTTGGATTTGGTTCGGGATGACAAATGATTAAATTATTAAAATGACTATTAAAAAATAAAAAGAAAGGGCAGCCAAAACATTAGCATGCGGGAATAACTTATAAATATAGATCAAGTTGTAAGTTCGTAAAGTATACGTTTTATAGTACGTAAGATTTTTAATAAATAGCATAAGATTATATTGCAAACCACAGAAAGCTGTTGTATGTTAATAATAATGAAAAGACGCCTATTAGTAGGTAGCATCAAAAATGCGCACTTCATGCGATGTTTACGGAACGACTTTTAGGTAAAGGATAGGAAGATATTGGAGAGGTGGACAGTGGTAGGTTGGGACACTTGAAAACTATTGAAAAATTACACTTCCCAAATAACCCCTAAATATCAACTCATCGTAGGGCGCTGTTCTCCTCTCAGCATGATGCGGGTTTCAGCCGTAATCCACCCAGTGTGGACTGATGTTATTTTTACAATAGAATTAAACACTGGCAATACTTAAGCTGTGATAGCCTAGTGGTTAGGACGTCCGCCTCCTAATTAGAGGTCGGCGGTTCGAACCCGGGCACGCAACTTTTCGGAGTAATGTGCGTTTTAAGCAATTAAAATATCACTTGCTTCAACGGTGAAGGGGAAAATATCGTGAGGATGCCTGAGACTTCTCCATAATGTTCTCAAAGGCGTGTGAAGCTTGCCAATCCGCACATGGCCAGCGTGGTGGACTATGGCCAAACCCTTCTCATATTGAGAGGAGACCCGTGCCACCCGTGCTCTGTAGTGAGCCGGCAATGGGTTGATTATGATGATGATGAATACTTACTCGTACAATATAAGATTAAAGTTGTAATTCAAAAGCCAACGAAACGATTAACCGATGTAGGCCAACAGTCGGAAGTTATTAACTAAATTGAAGTAAAAAATTAAGTGATTATTAATGATGTTATATTTGTGAAACAAATAATAAAATAGTAAATCTTTTAACTTGAATCTTTTAACAAACAAAAATTCCCCCGACTAAAGAGCTCCTCTCCGAAAGAGAAGACCTAAACACATCCTTCACGACCCTGACTATCAGATGACTACTGACAATATACTCGTACCACCTACCATACAATCATACGCTTCCACACATCTTCTAGGGCTCGAATTTCTTCTGGCAGGTCTTCTTAGGGTAAGCACAGCTTATAGTCAGTCCGAAAAAAAAAAACAAAAGTTCATAAATATTGATCTAATTTTAATTTCAGCTTAAATATTTACTATTGACTAAAATAATATGTAATGTCTGCCTTAGGCGCAATTAACGCATATTATTTACATTATACAACTATAATATATTTACATACGTTTATATAACGTATACGTGTACGAGTATACGTTTAAATATAAATTTGTAATTAGTTCAAAAACGTTCTACAGAATAAATTAATTCGTTCGGTTTAAAGAACAAAGATTATTTTACATTAATTTTGTCTGGTAGTTTGACTTCATAATTGCTGATCATGTAAGAGTTCAGGCCTAAAGTCGGGGCCTCTTTTAATGTGACATACAACGGTAACTATCTGAAGAGTTTCTTATAATTTTATTCATACCCCACCGTCTCCCTTAACTATGAGAGATAACGAAGACGATGGGATGGTGTTTTTAATAATGAAATACTTATTATAATTGTCAGTTATGATTTAATTTTTTTTTTTTAATTTATCTTCTAGAACCTATACCAACTTTTTTGAGACAGCTCATTATTATGTCGAACCGAGAAAGGCGGGAGACTTCGTATATGGCGGGCGTGGTTTTTTCACGCTTTTCTTGAATTAATGTTTGTTGGCTAATTTTGAAAAGGACTGGTGTTGGTTGTGTCGTGGTCAGTTTTGGTGTCGTTTGTGTAGTGGCTAGTTTTCTGAATGGTTAACAGGTATTGATTTGGGAAAGGTTCGAGGGAGCCGCGTCCGCGGAGTCCGAAGTTTCCCGCCATTTCTACATTGCTATAAACTTGACATTGGCTAATCTGTGCAAAGCTATAAAAAGAGTAATTAATTACGTCGAAACCGGTTAAGTTATTATAGTAAAATACTTAATTTCCATTGATCGTTTCTAAGTTAAAACAATAGAAATCTTTATTACAAATATAAAAACGTTTATTAATAGGAATAGCCAGTGAGTTGTTATTGGTTGATGTTTATCACATAAAATCAGTCTGATAAATAATACTGATAATATTTTACATTGCGTATTAAATAGTATTTATTACATAAGTATTTAATTACGGCTTAAAACCGGATATCCGTCCACACTTCCTGAAAGCGTACTTCCTTACTAATCTGAGGCTTGTGGCAAAGGTTAAATAAGTAAAACGATTAACAAATCAACTGAAAAAAAAAATTTAGGTTAGAAGACATTTTTTTGGGATCTACAAATGCTATTTCACTCTACTCAATTGTGGCTTATTTTAATAGTTCATCATCGTCATGTTCAACCCATTACCGGCTCACTACAGAGCACGGGTCTTCTCTCAATATGAGAAGGGTTTGGCCATAGTCCACCACGCTGGCCATGTGCGGATTGGCAGACTTCACACGCCTTTGAACATTATGGAGAACTCTCAGGCGTGCAGGTTTCCTCATGATGTTTTCCTTCACCGTTGAAGTAAGTGATATTTTAATTATTTTAAAAACGCACATAACTCCGAAAAGTTAGAGGTGCGTGCCCGGATTCGAACCACCGACCTCTGATTAGGAGACTGACGCACTAACCATTAGGCTATCACTGCTTCAGTATATAATATTTTAATAGTTATTTTATGTCAATACAAGTGAGCCCTTGTATCTGGTGGTAAGTGATGATGCAGTCTAAGATGGTAATAGGCTAACCTGTGAGGGATATGTCAAACCCACACCTCGCATTTCGATCGTGCCGGAACGCTACCTCGCTTGGCGCACGTCTTTGTCGGTAGGGTGGTAACTAGCACGGCCGAAGCTTCCCACCGGATTAGAGCGGAGAAAATTCCATATATGATAATATCTAAGTTGCTGCTGAAGATCGAACCTCTCATTCCCTCACACAAGTCCACAGCACTCAACATCGCGCTTGGGAGTTCTTTCATCTATTACTTTCTGTTCCAAGCGATTTCACCAGGTTCGTAACGTAATGTTATTTAGTATAAAATGAGCCGCGTACCTAACGAATACGTGCACTGAACTTGTGAACATATTTCTATGATTTACTTCTTGAATTGCAACTTTAAGCAATTATGAATGATTCACGAAGCAATAAATTAGCTTTGCTGACTTAGTTATGCTGCCTATGAGGTGAAAAAGATACGCAATAGGACAAACATAGAAACTAGCTAGGTTAGTCTATTTTAGTTAACTTCATAACTTTATGTCGTCGTATTAGCTAGGTTAGTCTATTTTAGTTAACTTCATAACTTTATGTCGTCGTATTAGCTAGGTTAGTCTATTTTAGTTAACTTCATAACTTTATGTCGTCGTATTATGTTGCTGATATTAACATTTGTGCTGTAGAAGAGAGCTTTTCGTACTATTTTTATAATGGACCAAAAGAAAGAGATGGAGAAATGAAATGAATGAAGAGGTCAAAAGAGCGACTGTCTAACTAATATCTCCATATTTCAAAATTTTAAAGTATAAAAAAATGTGACTGCAATAATTTAAACCATAGAAGCAAAAATAAACAATGTATTTTATTTCTTAGTTTAATGTATTAAGTACCTACTCGTAAATTAGTAATTCGTTAAAAAGGAAGAGCATATATTTTATATTAAACTATCGACGATGACATTTTGGAGTTGTCTCTAAATTAGTTCTAAGTTTATATTGAACGTAAGTCAATAGAAAAGTTCTACCATACCTTTAGCAGGTTAGCCCGCTATTTCATGACCCTGACGATCAGATGACTACTGACAACACACTCGTACCACCTACCACACAATCATACGCTACACACAGTCTTCGCCGGCGAAGACGAGGTCCCCGCTATCTTACGTCATCCGGACGTGGGCTCCATCCACGGCCTCGGAGACGTACGGACCACTCACCGTCCGACCCCCCCGTTATCCCAAACGTCGCCTAAGCCGAGGTTCGGCCTCAAAGGAGGTGCCCTTAGGCAGTCGTTCCCTTAGTTTCTTTGAGCCCTAGAGCTCAAAATTTCTTCTGGCAGAGCTTCTTTCCAAAGCTCGCCAAACAGCCCGGTTACGCTGTGGCAACCAATAGGGTTTGTACAGCTAATCGACAGTCCGAAAAAAAAAAAAATTTGCCCGCTATCATCTTCACTTATCACCAGGTGATATAACCGTCAAGGGCTAACCTGTAGTCTATAAAAAAAGGCACTTTTGATTATTATTAAGGTAGATACTACTCACCACTCTGTTTAGGTCCTTCTATTAGTAAATAAAAATTTGTATATATAAACAATATGTCAGTAGCTAGAAGATACTGATGTATTGTTTATATAAACTAATCTATATGTAACTAGACCTCGGCGGCGGCGTTTCGGATGTAATGCTATGTTAGAAGGTCATTCACACGTTAGTAAGATAAATAAAGTTACTGCAATTTACATACAGCCCTACGTCACGAAGAGTGCAAACTGTTACACCCTGTACATGTTAGTAGATATGCTGACTAAGGACCTACTCATACTTGACCAGAAGGGGGAATGCAGAGCCTCCTGGCAGTCGGTTCCCAGACCTCAGAGGGGTTAAACGTCTCATTTCTATATCCAGTGTATATCCTTTGTTTCTATTTTTATTTAATTAATATATTCTATTTTTGCGTAATAAAGTTTCTTTTTTAAAGACTCGTCAAATCCCATATAACAGAACGTAAATTTTTGTAAAATCTAGGGACATCTAGCGACTAATGCTGTAACTACGAGTACAGTTCTAAACATGACATCTTTTACTTGGTGTTATCTCGGTAACACGATAGATGGCGTTAGCAGTCTTTAAACAAAAATAATTTCTTAGCGGCAGATGGGGTATTAAAAGAGTTTAAATAGCAGTGAGATGTAAATGTTATAATAGTAGGTAAATATAGAGGGTGAAATTTTGCGAAGGGCGTAAAAGCTGTGATAGTTATAAATTGAAATGATTCGACATGTGTCCTTATTAATGGCAGACTTACCCTGAGGGGAAACTAGCCGGGCGCCCTTTGTCAACAGCTTCCAAAGTACTATTTTTTATTTGAGTTACATCTGTTCATTTCCCAAAAGAAAAGAAGCTAGTTTTTTAGCTGAGGGTCACCAGTTAGAGGAGTCGCCAATGTTTTGTCGGCTGAACCCTAGGATTTGTATCGCATATTATTGTCGATAATTAGGACCGATGACGCAGTCTTATTGTTATGTCAGAATCACGCAATTTTTAGGTACAAATTAGTATTGAGGATTAAATGGCGAAATAACTCAAGGACGAATCAATAATTATAAATTAAAATATATATATATACGTACTGTAAATAATTTTGTTCCTGTACATTGCATTAATATTTTAATGTTTTTTTTTATTTACTTTTAAGGTTTTTTTTTAGTTTTTTTTTTTTTACACTACAAGTTAGCCTTTGACGGCTATCTCAACTGGTGGTAAGTGATGATGCTGTCTAGGATGGTAGCGGGCTAACCTGTTAGGAGTATGGTAAACCCACGCTCCTAATTGGTTTCTACGCGACATCGTGCCGGAACGCTAAATCGCTTGGCGAAACGTCTTCGTCGGTAGGGTGATAACTAGCTACGGCCGAAGACAACCAGACCAGACTCATGTCGGGAATCGAACCAAGAACCTACAACTGTATAATGTAAGTGATCAAAGGTAAAAAGTAAGTTTGTATAAGACACCTACATAAGAATTATATTTTACACTTACTCGATGTGATTATCGTACGTGGGAACCACAGCTGATTTATTTCAACCGTACGGAATTAAGCCCGGGGGTGAAACGATAAATGGATTAAACAAACCATTATTGCATTAGTGGCACTTGTTCCCCGATCCCCCAGGGCTCCCTGAACGAAGTGGGCTTGGGGTGGGTCACTTGGGTAAAATATCAGCAAATAAAAAAGATTTCGTTAAAGAAGAAATACCCTTAATAACATTAAGTCTGATCTACCTACAACTTAAAAGACCAAAGAAGGTCTCCATATTAAAACGCAGTGATTCTCATAATCCAATTTTTTTTTACAATAGATCGCAGTCTTATTATTATGTTGGAATATTTTTACTGCCGCCAAAGTCATAATTTTTTTGTAATCACGTTTTATGGTTATAAAGTCGTCTTTTTCTTGCTCTCATCCCGCATTAGGTATGTGGTGTCGGCACAACACGTCTTCTTCTTCCACTCTCTTCTATCAGCCGTCATTTCACTACCCACACCTTTTTCCCGCATATCCTCTTTTACTCTCTTCTTTTGTCTTCCTCTACTCCTTTTTTTATATAGTAACTACATCAATGTTCCATAGATAAACTAGTCACTGATGCTTAGCAGGTATCGGCTCTACAAAAAAACACACGTTAACCAAGTCATCGGATATAAATGGGTTTTGAAATGTAAGGCAATAAAAATCTAAAAATGTAAATAAATGACAAAAACAAATTTAAGCAATGCTTTATTTTGGAAAGATTCAAGTTAATAGATAACTATTTGAATAAAATTACTAAATAAGCAGTAAAATGCAAAAGTCAAAAAGGTTTTATTCATATTAATTTTACTCGTTCACTTAAAACTAAAGCTATGAGATTTCCAAAAGCGCCCAGGTCTAACGAAAATCTTAGTTGGGTCGGTGGGTTAATAGTTTTGACCCAGGCGTTAAAGTGTTTTGGTTCTCAAAACCAAACGAAACGATGGACTAAGTTCAATTAATACGACGCAGTGATTTTGTACGTCAATATGATCAACCCTTTGCAGCTCACTACCGAGCACGGATCTCCCCTCAGTATGACAAGGGTTTGGAAATAATGCACCACATTGGCCATGTGCGCATTGGCATACTTCAGACGCCTTTGAGAGCATTATAGAGAACTCTCAGGCATGCAGGTTTCCTCACGATGTTTTCCTTCACCGTTGAAGCAAGTGATATTTAAATTGCTTAAAAACGCACATAGCTCCGAAAGGTTTGAGGTGTCCGGGTTCGAACCCCTGACCTCTGATTAGGAGGCGGACGTCCTAACCACTAGGCTACCACAGCTTCATCATGACTTTGTACAATTTTCGTCAAAACTAATTCGAAAGAAAAATACAATAACGATAATGTATGTGTACAAAAAAAGTACCGAGTTACCAGGGCGTCATGAATATGTAATGAGTAAATCCCATCCATATACCACCAGAATGCGTAAAGTTAGAATCAACGACTCAACTTTGAAGACTTTAGCGAATGGAAAAATCCTCGGTTAAATCTGTACTTTTTAGGCAGCTATCCACTTATTTACATTTTTATATAGGTTAAAATAAATTCATATTATTTTCCATGATTAAGCAGACTTAAAACACGATGACTTTGTGTCCACGTATAATAGTTTCTCCTCAAGTTGGATATCCTGGGTTCGATTCCCGGCTCAAATCTGGTCTAGCGGGAGACTTAGGCTGTGGCTAGTTACCACCCCACCGAAAAAGACGTGTCGCCAAGCGATTTAGCGTTCCAGCACGATGTCGCGTAGAAACCAATTAGGAGTGTGGGTTTACCATACCCTTATAGGTTAAGCCCGCTACAATCATAGACTGCAACATCACTTACCATAGATGAGATAGCCGTCAAGGGCTAACTTGTAGTGTATAAAATAAACACTCACATTTAGGAATATAGGATTATGGGTATGAATATTTTCCCTATCACTAAACAAAGATGTGATCGGTTAGTTACTGGATGTTAGGCGTAAAACTAGCATCAATAATAAAAACAATTATCACGGAAATGCGCAAGGCCGGCCACCGAAATAACGCGTGTAAACTGAATATTTAAGTGTTGCACGACCCGCTCCGCTCGCCTCGGCGGCCACCGAAATAATGTTACACGTAACCTTATCTACGGACTATTAGAATAACCTCTCACCTGAATACAGTAACATAATTATGAACTCTGATTAAATATTTTTACATAATCCTTTCTTTTTATTTTACTTCATGAAAAGAGTTTGCTCATAGTCCACCACGCTGGCCATGTGCGGATTGGCAGACCTCACACGCCATTAAGAACATTATGGAGAACTCTCAGGCGTGCAGGTTTCCTCACGATGTTGTCCTTCTCTGTTGAAGCAAGTGATATTTTAATTGCTTAAAAACTTACATAACTCCGAAAAGTTATAGCTGCGTGCCCGGGTTTGAACCCGCGATCTCTGATTCGGAGGCGGACGTCTTAACCACTAGGCTATCACAGCTTCAACTTATTTTACTTATCTGTTTTAAAAAGAACAGTTTTGGGCATTATAAATCTCTGGTTACTTTTTTTCGTGTTTTGGCGGCGACTTCGGAAACTTTTCCGAATTATATTGGAAAGCACAAAATTGCTGGCATTAAGCAATAAAGACCGTTCTAAGTATTTTATTTTCAGGGAAAGTAAAGCGTGCAACTATTACACTAAATCTAATAGACAAATATGAGTACCTACTTTTTAATCTTCAATAAATTTTCGTTTCTAAAAGACGATGTTCCGTAACTAAAAACACATACTAAATAAGAATATTTAATGGTTTGTTAGTGCGATCTATTTTTAAGTGGCGCAGCGCGTGCGCTGTAGCATCTTAAAAGTTGGAGGTCCTGGGTTCGATACCCGGCTCGAGTCTGGTCTGGTGGGAGGCTTCGGCCGTGGCTAGTTACTACCCTACCGACAAATACGTGTCGCCGAGCGATTTAGAGTTCTGGCATGATGTAGTGTAGAAACCAATTAGGAGTATGGGTTTATCATACCCCTAACAGGTTAGCCCGCTACCATCTTAGACCGCATCATCACTTACCATCAGGGGAGGTGCAATCAAGGGCTAACTTGTAGTGGATAAAAAAAAAAAAGTTAAATTTCCGACGACCGAGATTGAATCTATTAAACTATTTACTGAAGGTCCAGTGTATAAAAATCAAGTCACTGATATTCGAGTTAAAATTACGAAGGTCCCCTAACCCATGGAGTACCTTCCCACAGGGTGTAACTAAATCTGGCTTAGAGTCGGGATTAAAATATGAATACTTAATGACGTCAGCAATCTCACTTTGCTCGAGATACTTGTAGGGTTGACAGATACCTACGTAAACCCGAAAGTGTGTTTGTATGTTTGACCTAAATGTCAATCAATTATCTCCGTTGATTTGCATAATTGGTGTACAAATGGATTTCGATGGTATTATCTTGGATCTTGAATTATGCATATAACAGGATATGTTTAAAATACTAATGTGGGTTTGTTAGTTTGTCCAGCTTTCACAAAGAAACTGATGAGTAGTTTATTATGTGTAACTTTGAAGCAACGTCGAGATTTCTGTCCCCAATGAGTTATCTATTGGCTCTAAGTAGTGTCCTAAGGACCTCCTTACCTCCTTCCCTATTCTATAATCGGACACAGCGCCGCAAAATAGAATCTCATAACTCGTTAATCGCTAAACATCAGGTTACCTATCCGTTTATGTAGTCGCAATCGTTTTATCAAAAAATCAACGTTATTGTTAACCTGATAACATTTCCTACGCACTTTTACTGACTATTTCATGTCGCTATTTCATATATTTTGTTACAAATACAGGCAATATTACTCTTAACTTGTGACCCAACGAAGTTGATACTTGTTTGTAAAAGCAAGATGCAGTTACACCTGATGATATTTGATGATGCAACTTCTGGCAGAGCACATTATTCGATCTTCATTTGAAGATATATACTCATAGATAGAGCACGTTGAGGCGGGAACAGATATCGCATTCTATATCAGAGGAATGTATGCGCTGATTATAAAATTCTCCTACGTTTGCTTAGTAATCCATCTATACTAATATATAAATTAGAAAAAAAAATGTTTTTGAACTTTCATGCCTAAACCGCTAGTTTCGACAGCCTTAATATAAAAACATTCAAACGATTCGGCGCGCTGTCGCGTTATAAAGTTGGAGGTCCTGAGTCCTATTTCCCTCGAATCTGGTCTGGCTTCGGCCATGGCTAGTTACCATCCTACCGACAAAGACGAGTCGCCAAGCGATTTAGCGTTCCAGCACGATGTCGCGTAGAAACCAATTAGGAGTACGGGTTTACCATACCCCTAACAGGCTACCATCCTAGACTGCATCATCACTTACTATCAGGTGAGATTGCCGTCAACGGCTAACTTGTAGTGGATAAAAACAAAAACAATCCACGTTTAGTCGCAGCATTAGCAAGTGTTATAAATATTTGCGAGAATAGATTAGTTCATTGATAATGTTTCGTAAGACAAATCTAGATAGGTGGCAGCCCTACGCTTCGCAACTGTTGGTGTTATGATTTTTTAAAATATAAGTACGAATGTACAAAGTGCAGAGAATGTTAAAACATTATAATATATATATTATAAGCGATGTGTGTTTTTGCGAAGATATATTAAAAACTCTAACCTTTTTCACGATAGTTTTTGCGTATGGGCGAAATCTGTGGTCAGATAATCAGCGTTTTGGTCTTATAAATGGTCTTTGATTAGGAGGCTGACGACCTAACAACTATGCTATCACAGCTTCAGATTATATAATATAATAAGATAATAACCAGGACTGGTGGCTTCATGTGCTCTCCAAGGCATTGGGGTTGGGGTTACTGATACTGAGAAATTTTACCCGGGACCTCGTGAACCAGAGTCGAACATCTAACCACTACACCAACGAGGCATTTAATGCACTACAGTTATATACGGAATGTACAAGAGATTATGTCGTTTTAAGTATAAAGTAAAAAGGCAAACTTTTTTAGACGACCTCCGTGGCGCAGTGCATGCGCTGTCGCATTATAAACTTGGAGGTCATGGGTTCGATTCCCGGCTCCAGTCTGGTCTGGTGTGAGGCTTCGGCCGTGGCCAGTTACCACCCTACCGACAAAGACAAGATTTCGCGTAGAAACCAATTAGGAGTGTGGGTTTACCATATCCCTAACAGGTCAGCCCGCTACCATCTTAACCTGCATTATCACTTACCATCTGTTGAGATAGCCATCCACGGCTAACTTGTAGGGTATAAAATACTTTTCATTACTATTACACTGTAACTTCCGGATACTAGATTTATAGAGTACATACATATATTGCCTACATACTTTACTAACTCATACCCCACAATTCCCGTGTCCAAGTTTTGATGCTGTGCCAAAGTGCAGGAAAGTTTTGGCAACTGAACTATGGAGTTGTTTAACAAGCGTACTTGTATCTAAGTTCATCATCATCATATTATCTAAAATGAGCATTGAGATAATCCTAATTTCGAAGTCAATTTTATAATGCGTCTGCGCACGCACTGCGCCACGGAGGTCGTCAAAAATATACACGCATATACCTAAAGGTAATATACACCCGATGATAAGCGATGATAGGATAATGTAGGGTGTATTTCCATTCTAAATTTCAGAAAAATTATTTTGGTAGTTAAAGAGTATTAAACATACAGACAGACACTCACGTACAAGCTTTCGCATTTATATTAGTAGTGCGAGCTCGAGCTTTCACCCGCATAATTTTCCTTTCCGCAGTAATGCGGAGATAAAATATAGCCTATATCACTCGATCATAATGCACCTTTGTATTGTTGAAAGAATTTTCGGCCGTGGCTAGTTACCACCCTACCGACAAAGACGTCCGGCGCGATGTCGCGTAGAAACCAATTTAGGCTAATCTGTTAGGAGTATGGTAAACCCACGCCGGGTTTACCATACTCCTAACAGATTAGCCCGCTACCATCCTAGACAGCTTCATCACTTACCACCAGGTGAGATAGCCGTCAAGGGCTAATTTGTAATGTATAAAAAAAGAGATTGTATTTCCGGGTCATACTGGCAAAGCAAAATTAAGTCCAAAAATAACCAGCTATGGTGTAAAATATATATACAATATCTTTTTATATTATCTGTAATCTTTACAATTTTTTATTTATTTATTTATTTAGGAGACATACCTCTTACATATATGTTAATATATGTTAATTACCAATTTGCCATATTAGTGTAAGAGTATAATTCTTTCTGCAAACAGACATTTAACTGGTTTGCCTGGATCTCTCAGATGTTTTCCTCTTGCGAAACCTTCGATGTTTGATTAAGATTGTTGGAAAGTATTTACTTTGGACCGTGTTAATGTAACATGTTCATACTGAGAATGACGGAGACTCCAAATGTAATTTTTATGGGAGTGTCTAATTGATAAGGAAACAAAAGTCATTATTGTAGGAAAACTCATATTGGAAAATTATTAATATTCGCAACTGATTTGGGTTTGTGTTATTTTTTATGAAAGAGATTTGTAGTGATGGAATTTTTTATAATGCATTTCGTGAGACGAGATAATATTGCTTTGTTTACGTGTTTCATCTTTATGCTTTAACCGGCCTAAGCGCTCCTCTCCGAAACCTCTTTCGGACCTAAACATATCCTTCATGACCCTGACGATCAGATGACTACTGACAACATACTCGTACCACCTACCACATAATCATACGCTACACACCGTCTTCGCCGGCGAAGACGAGGTCCCCGCTATCTTACGTCATCCGGACGTGGGCTCCATCCACGGCCTCGGAGACGTACGGACCACTCACCGTCCGACCCTCCCGTTATCCCAAACGTCGCCTAAGCCGAGGTTCGGCCTCAAAGGAGGCGCCCTTAGGTAGTCGTTCCCTTAGTTTATTCGAGCCCTAGGGCTCAAAATTTCTTCTGGCAGAGCTTCTTTCCAAAGCTCGCCAAACAGCCCGGTTACGCTGTGGCAACCAATAGGGTTTGTAAAGCTAATAGACAGTCCGGAAAAAAAAATTATACTTTAAAGTCCTTTTAACAAGTTACCCCTTGATGGCAATTAGCCGACGGTACCACCTGGTGTGATGATGCAGTCTAAGATAGCGGGTTAACCTTTTAGGGGTATGGTAAACCCATACTCCTAATTGTTTTCTATGCGATTTCCTCCTGTGCCTCTGACCAGACCAGACCCGAGTCGGGAATCAAATCCAGGACCACTAACTTTATAATGCGATTGCGCAGTATATGAGATAGATTTAAGCTTATTAATTAATTTTGTATATCTATTACTGGAGTTATAAATATTGCTCCAATTAGTTTGCTCTTGAAGAGTTTTTAGCGTCACTGAGATGGTGATTGCAAAAATAATACTCAGCTAACTTTGTTGTGCAGTGCTAGAGATATTAATAACGTCTACTTACTTTATTCCATACCTTATTAAAATGTAACACGAAAATGATAGATATAAACATTTCATACAGAGCGCGTTTGGAAATCTCGTAGCTACAATTTCGCCTCACTTTATTCAAATTTAAATTTTCGCATCAAAAGAGTGCACTTTAAGTCTATTTGGAGAAATAAACTTTTGACTATGACTTTGATTTAACTACTATATACGTACGAAAGGTATATTTGCATTATTTTAATCATATATTTATACATTAAATGTCCTTATTATAATATAAGTACTTATTAGAAATGAATCTGCTAAATAAAACTAAAATAAAATCGTAATAAATGGCTTACTAAGCATCGGAAGAAGAATAATTCCAAACAACAATTAATTTTGATACGGCCAAAAATAAACTCCTATAACGATAGAGTTCTAATTGCGAAAACATGGCGTGATAGGAATGTCCTTCATAGATAGTGTTAGCGAAAATGTTTAGAACTTTATCGCATTAACGTTTACGTGCATATTAGTGAACTTCAAAATGTTTGCATTTGTCCGATATATTAGGATGTGTAATATAAGAGTGAATAAAATATATTGATAGAACCTTAATAAAGTTTGAATACGCTGTGTGTGTATGTGTGTGTGTGTGTGTGTGTGTGTGTGTGTTTACGTGTGTGTGTGTGTGTGTTCGTGTGTATGTTTGTGTGTGGGTGTGTGTATGTGTGTGGGTGTGTGTGGGTGTGTGTGTGAGATGGTGATAACAAAAAAAAACCGGCTAATGTGTGCATAGTAATCTATGTATACTTCAAATTTCAAAATTTAAATGTTTTTGAGTCATATTTACCTATATTAATTTGTACTTTTTATGAAATTGTATAATGCTACGTCTCCAAGGAATTGCAGTCCTTTTCTTTTATACACTACAGCCCTTGACGGCTATCTCACCTGGTGGTAAGTGATGAAATAGTCTAAGATGGTAGCGGGCTAACCTATTACGGGTATGGTAAACCCACACTCCTAATTGGTTTCTACTCGACATCGTGCCGGAACACTAAATCACTTGGCACCTATTTGTCGGTAAGTTGGTAACTAGCCACGAAGCCGGATCAGACTCGAGCCGGGAATTTAACCCAGGACCTCCCAACTTTATAATGCCATAACGCAGGCATTTCGCCACGGAGGTCGTCAAAAAGTCCTTGCAACCATACAAGGCATTTGATGTCCTCCACGCGTTCCAAAAAAAATGACCCTCACAGACAGACTTCGAGCTACCTTAAAGAAAATTATGAAAATGGCAAAGAATGCGCGACAGAACTCTATGGACGGTTGGTTTAAAGACGGTGTGTCATGAGAACCTGCCCTAAACGTTAACACCACGTTGCTCTCTCCGCTCCGTTACTCGTTACTCGTCAGTCAGTGCAGTGCAGTGGACCCGAGCGGATGTGTCGTACGTTTCTCTGTAAACCTTTCGTATTTACAAACTTTGGCCTCTTGTTTTGATAGTGTAAATTTTTTTCATACACACTCACTACTTGTTACCTATGCGATAATCGTGACTGTTATATAAAATATTTCTTTGGTTGTTTTTTGTTGTTTTTGTTTTTTTTTTTGTGTTCCGTGTGTTGGAGTTATTTCGACGGTGTGATGTAACGCGGATTCCCAGGTTCGAGTCCCGTGGGATGGGAAGAGTGGAGTGAAAATGCACACTTCAATGATGATGGTGAGTTATTTTCGGCTGCCATTCGCCAGCGCTATGCCAATTTCTGTGCTAGTGCATTTTCATTCGTGCTATGAATAATTGTATATCACTTTTGTAGTTCGATACTTATTTAATTCCCACATACATATTACAAACCTTTTAACAGATGTTTAATTGTCTCAGGATGATCGTAGCGAGTTATTATACCAACTATAATAATTATAATAACAATTGATTAATTAATTAATAGCTGTAGATTATATATGTATTTATTAGTATTATTTTCTATGTTTTCCATGCTATTGTTTCAAAATCATTTGTGCACAATAAAGATTATCTATGTAACTATATATTGATTATAGATAATTATAAATCGATTTCAGCTACTGTTATTTTTATGGAGAATTCAAATTCCACTTGTCTCCAGCGGATATAAAGAATATCCAAGCAGAATATCTATAAGTATTTTTTTTTTACAAAATTGATTCCAAGAGCGTAAACTACTTTAAAAAAAAAATGAAGTGTTTGATAATAATTTATGTTTTTTGTAATGATTGAATGAAAATTTAAGTGATAAGGGACATATAAGAGTTAAGTTCTATTGTACTTTATTATTAAATGGATGGGTAGAAACCTATTTACTTACTATTAAGAACGTACTGAAACATGCGGTGTACAGTTTTCACGGTAGAGTAACGAACTTTACGACATTATTATCGTAAGTAAGGACTTACCTGCCTACAATCATTAATGTTCTTCTGTTTTATGCTGACTAATTAGAATATGCATTTGTAATAGTAAGACGATTAAATTCTATGGAGTTTTTTTTTCACTTTTCCTTCTACTTTTTTTAGAATACTTAATACAAAACTCTTTTCATATCTAATGATCCGAAAATTTTCGTTCTCTATCTACTTGTAAATTGCGTGTGAAAAGTTATACAAAAAAAGACCATTCGGAGCAGCTAATCAAAATTCATAACTTCTTTGGAATAGACAATAAATATTTTTTGTTTCTTATTATTTAACATATTACGAGAGATTGTTTTAGCCTTTTGTTAAATTGCCTGCTAGTTAGAATTGTAATCAGAATAAATCTTTACATCATCGAAAATCACGGTATTCACATATATATTATTACATATATATATACATTCCGGAGTTCACATTAAGATATTAAAAATTTGAATCGTTGAATTTTTTGAAGAAATTCATTCGATAATGGGTCGAAATTTACCGTATTTACAAATAAAATAATTTAAGTGGTTCTGAAATTTCTCTATTATTATATTATTAATAAATATTATTCTTTTAAATTTAATTGTTGTACAATATTTAAGGCTCGTCAGACTAAATTTATCAATGTTGTCGATGGTCGGCTTAAACATAAAAACATGGAATGTTCGTAATAGTTAACGTAAGCAAGGAAGTCGCTAGGCCATGTGTTAAGGGTTTGCTTTCATTGAAGGCCTATTGGTACTCCGATACAGAATTAAACATTATCGTGAAACATCTTTTCACTTTTTTTTTGCTACATTCCTTATTTTGATTATTTCGAGGCTTTATCCGCCGAATTCTGCTCTGATTTTGCAGCGCTTGGGTAACTTTGACACATCTTTTCTTTCAAAATCCTCTAGTCAACATCGTGAGGAAACCTGCATTTCTGAGATTTCTCCATAAAATGGCCCGCGTGGTGGACTAGGGCGACATCCTTCTCTTATTGAGAGGAGACCCGTGTTCTGTAGTGTCCCGACGATTGATCACGATTGCCTGAATTTCCAATAATCTTTTTAAACTGTTTGACAGGTTGAAAAATAGTGCCAGATTATTTTCCTCAAAGAACATAACGAAAATGATGTCACTACTTTTAGACCTGTCTATTATAGTTCAGTGATACGTATACAAAGGAATCGGCAAAAATGATCTTAGCAATTCTGCATGGTAATTTTTCAGGTTGCCTTATAGCAAATAATGTTTCGTGATTATTTTAAAGACTAAGTAATAGTTGCGTAATTGTTTATATCTTACTCTTTATATGCTACCTACTCTTCCGATCTTGATGATATTTTTCTACTAAATAATCAGCATTTCACATAACATACTTGCGTTACTTAACAAGACATTAATAATAAGTTGGAGGTCCTGGGTTCGATTCCCGGCTCGAGTCTAGTCTGGTGGAAGGTTCCGGCTGTGGCTAGTTACCACCATACATACAAACCGAGTCGCGAAGCGATTTAGCGTTCCGGCACGATGTCGCGTAGAAACCAATTAGGAGTATGGATTTATCATAAACCTAACAGGTTAGCCTGCTACCAACTTAGACTGCATCATCACTTAACATCAGGTAAGATGCCGTCAAGGGTTAACTTGTGGCGTAAAAAAAATAATAACAAGAACAAGGACCCTCATCTTGACGAAATTTTCATAGAGATAATGTTACAATAATAAGAGAGATAATCTATAAATTCAAATTCAAAATAATCTTTATTCAAAGTCCTTTAAAAGGCGCTTTTGACGCGTCAATAAATTACATAGTAGTGATTTGATGGTGATAACTAGATTCGTAAACTTAAAACTAAAGCTGTGAGGGTTCCAAACGCGCCCCGATCTAAGAAGAAGCCCACAACAAACTTAGCCAGGTAAATTTTATTTTTGTTATCACCATCTCACATGCCACTTAAAATTATATTAAGAGCTATCTTATTAGAGCAATATTTCACACGCATGCTTATTTATCATTTATGTAATCCTTTACATTATAGTAGGACTTTTCTACAAGCTATATGTCATCCTAGAGACGTAACATAGATCGTCTATTTGGCTGGCGATACCAAATTTCTCCTTCGGGGATGAAGAAAACCGAAACAAACGCGGACATTGTAATCGGTGACAGTCTTTTACAAGGGAAAATCAGTAACAAAAAGACATCACAATGTAAAACTCCATTAAGGAGGGGTTTTAAAACTTCCGCCCCTACGAATGCAAAGTAGTAAAAGGGGCATCATAAATTCAGCTGTAGGCTAAAACGGCTCTCAGAAAATGAGTTCGTACAAATAACTCGTTATCTCGAACAAAAGAATAACTAGCATTTGGATGGACCTTGAAACAGTCGCCGACAACAAAATACAAATAATTCATTCGCGATTCGTTAGCGTGTTTCTAATGAGAGTAAGTGATTTGTATGCGTGTATTTGTGTGTGTGCGTGTTTATCTATATGTGTGTTGTGTGTGTAGATGTGTTTTGTGTGTTTTATTGCATTAAGAACTATTAAGACCATAGAAGCTGTGATAGCCTAGTGGTTAAGACGTCAGCCTCCTAATCAGAAGTCGGGGGTTCGAACCCGGGCACGCACCCATAACTTTTCGGAGTTATGTGCGTTTTTAAGCAATTAAAATATCACTTGCTGCAACGGTGAAGGAAAACACCGTGAGGAAACCTGCACGCCTGAGAGTTCTCCAAAATGTTCTCAAAGGCGTGTGAAGTCGGCCAATCCGCACATGGCCAGCGTGGTGGACTATGGCCAAACCCTTCCCATATTGAGAGGAGACCCGTGCTCTGTAGTGAGCCGAGAATGGGTTGATCATGATGATGATGATGAAGACCAAAGAATAGATGGATGGATTCTGTGAAAGAGGATAAGCGTGTAAAAGGTGCGGTAATCAAGTGACGGCTCTTCAAGAGCGTGGAAGAAGAAGTAGTGTTGTGATGACCCCAGTCGGACGATCGTACTAGGTGTTGTGGACTCTCTCGGCAATGAGACCCAGCTCTGCCTTCCTGATTCAGCTACTTCTCGCCTCAATCTGCTACATCATTATAAGCGGTCTCAGCATATTAAAATCTCATTGCTGGGTACAGGCCTACTTTACGTAGAACATAGGTATTCAGTGCTTTGACATACCACGTTACTGCGAAGTTAGTGAGAATGAATGGAACGATTGAATAAACGGGTCCATAAGCAATGAGGTGGTAAAAGACTATTTTCTATACAAGGGTATCTTGGTAGAAATTAGATACCATTAAAAAACGGCCTTGGAAACGAGCTCCATGACCTCGAAATCCGTTATCACATGAGCTAAATGACGTGACCAATTAGACAGATATTCTAGCTAGTTAGCTAGTCTTAAAATAATAGAAATAGCTTGCTGTCAGTTAGTAGGTACAAAGATTTTAGCAAAATAGAAAAACGGGACTTCAGTCCATTCGTGGGTCAAAGGCCGTAGACTCATTATATGTTATTCTTATGTATAAACAATAATTATTTTTTGATACAGATTTCTCACCATCCGCTTAGAAGTTAAATTTAAAATTAAGTCAATTTAAATTAATAATTCATTTGGAAATCGTCAAATAATACTTAAATGTGAAATTTTGTCCGTTGTGGTAGGTTAGGTACAGGAAATTTGAAAAAGGTATCCTCTACTATTTTAGCCTTTGAGTTAATTACTCAAGTAGAAAAAGTGCTGGGTTAATACAAATGAGTGACATGAATTATTTATTAAGATATTTACTTTCTTTGCCCTTAGAGATTTTTTTTCTTCGCTAACTTGAATCTTATCTCTGAAAACTGTTTAAAAGTAAATCACTGCCAACTTTCTACCAAAGTCAAGTCGTCGAAATATCCGGGTAAGAGACCCAGTACCTCAAATATTCATGCCCAATCCTTTCTCCGTAATCTTTACACTTTTTCAACTTTTGAAGCTAGTTCAAAAAGAAGAGGTTTTAAAACGTCGTGAATCTGGTTATTAGTGCATTTATTCAATATTAGCTCAACCACGTAATTCCCATTCCCGTAGGATAAAATAAAACCTATACTACTCGCCGTTGAAGATTTTTTTTAACCCAGTGGTTTAGGCTTGTAGTATAAGTTAGGATGTCCGTAAATCTAATAAATACCTTTTTAGAACTAAGGAACATAGTTGGAGTCTACAAATTATCATGTTTAACCCATTACCGGCTCACTACAGAGCACGGGTCTCCTCTCAATATGAGAAGGGTTTGGCCATAGTCCACCACGCTGGCCATGTGCAGATTGGCAGACTTCACACGCCTTTGAGAACATTATGGAGAACTCTCAGGCGTGCAGGTTTCCTCACGATGTTTTCCTTCACCGTTGAAGTAAGTGATGTTTTAATTTTTTAAAAACGCACATAGCTCCGAAAAGTTAGAGGTGCGTGCCCGGATTCGAACCGCCGACCTCTGATTAGGAGGCTGACGCCCTAATCACAAGGCTATCACCGCTTCTACTCGTCTACAAATCACACGCAATCAAATAATTTGGTAAGATTATTCGTTGATAGCATGTAAAAATTCTAAATACTATACCAGCAGTGGATATATAAGAAAGACTTCTACCTTATATTCAATAAAGTTTCTGAGAGATTCTTACATATTGCGTCTCACCCACACACAAAATATGCGTGGAGTATAAAACTGGCGCTTGTCAAATTATGAATTCCGTGTGAAGACGAACTGTTGGAAAAGCAACTCGTTGGAAAAGTTAGTGAATCAAGCGACAGCTGTGGTCGTGCTTAGGAAAGGTCTATGTGGAGTAGAAGTAAACCAAAAATCAAATCAAAATAGCTTTATGCATGTAAATCTATTACAGGTATCTATGAATCGTTCATATCACATTTTCCATTATAATTCGTGGTGATAACTACACTCGCCATCTTAAAACTAAAACGAAGAAAGAAGAAGCCCACAAGAAACTAAGCCTAGTTTTTTTTGTTATAACCATCTTACATAAACAATAATAAATTACAATTTGCTATGGAGCAATTCACACCCAAGCTTTTTTATCGTTTATATAATCCTAAATTTTGTAATAGGACTTTTATTTACCATTATTGCCCACCTCCAAACCAACAAATAGTACAAATAATACTCATAAAAATATAGCAATGACAAAAAATGAAAATTTTAATTAATTAAATAATGAAAGAAAAGTCTAAAAACCACGCAGTTGTGAGTGTGTGTGTGTGTGTGTGTGTATGGGTGTTGCGTTAGCGGACCGCATCATTTTTAGGTAAAACAGTGTTACACATTGCTGTAACACAACGTTATAAGCCACTACTACAGAACGTTCACATTTGTTGACAGTTAGGAGATATATTATATTTAAAATTAAATTAACTTTATTGCATAGGGTGCAGCTAGCCCGGTAAAATCGTCGTTTAGCAAGCATAGTCTGCGAAAGATTTTTTTAAATAACACCGAATGCCTATTGTAATCTCGTAATAATAATTAGTGCCAAGAAAAACTAATGTGAGAAAACGAGTAGGTAATTTTATGAAGAAATCCAAGACACGTAGGTACGTCTGGCTATGAGAAAAAGTCAGTGGAGCGGTGTGGCTGTTCCGCCTCAGTTATCGCTTAGTTTCATATACATAATGCTATTTTAGCTATGTTACACTACTTAGCAATGCTTACGACTTCCTTCGCTTGAAACATCGCATGACATGATAACGTTTACAATTACTAACGCAAGAATGATATGACGGCTTTTGTGTATTGCGATGTTGAACGGACAACTGTTTAGTAAATGTCTCGTGGCTTAATTTGTTGTTGGCTAGATTTGTATGTAATATGTAATTATCTAACGCCTATATATTTAATTGCTGATTCTTAGAATTAACAATGTACCTATTTTATTCCCGAATTTCGTCAACGAAGACCTCCATGTCACAGCACATCTGCTGTCATATTGCAAAGAGACAGGTCTTGGATTTGATTCCCGGCTCGAGCCTTGACTGGTTGGGGTCTTCGGTCAAAGCTTGTTACCAACCTACTGGCAAAGATTGGCAATCGATTTAGTATTCTGGTATGATGCTGTTTAGAATGGGTTTAATACACCCCTAACAGGTTAGCCCGCTGCCATCTTAGATTACATCGTCACTTGCCATCACGTGAGATTGCCGTCAAGGGCTAACTTGTAGTGCATAAAAAAACTTTGAAAGCAATGAGCTAAACAAAGTGTACCTCCGTACCAGACAAGAATCGAACACAGAATACCTACTTCATAATCCGACAGCGCACGTCCTGGGCCACTGGGGCCGTCAATAGTAGACATTGGCAGCTCATTGTTGTGTGGCTTTACAAAATGGCACAAGAAAAGGTTTAGGCAAAATAATTTATTTATTTATTTATTCTTTATTTGTACATCACATATAGATAGAAATAATAAGAAAAACAAGAAGAAACAGGATACAAAAGACGGCCTTATCGCTTAGTAGCGATCTCTGCCAGGCAACCTATATAAGCAAAAACCTGCATACTAATAACTACTAATAACTACATACTACATACTAATACATACATCAGATTACATAAATAATACAATTTAATACCTTATAATATTAATAAAAAGATATAATCTAGCTCATCATAATATAAGATCGTTGACTTTCAAAACAAACCAACTAATATTAATACGTGAATGTGTAATTGAAAGTGCTAATGCGATTATCATGTTATTTAGAGTTAATTACATTAAAGTAAGCTAAAATACAATGCACTCATAGTTTCAAATTACTTATGGGATATTACGACAAAGTAGTAAGCGGTGATAGCCTAGTGGTTAGGGCGTCAGCCTCGTAATCACAGGTCGGCGGTTCGAATCCGGGCACGCATCTTTAACTTTTCGGAGTTTTGTGCGTTTTTAAGCAATTAAAGTATCACTTGCTTCTACGGTGAAGGAAAACATCGTGAGGAAACCTGCACGCCTGAGAGTTCTCCGTAATGTTCTCGAATGCGTGTCAAGTCTGCCAATCCGCAAATGGCCAGCATGGTGGACTATGGTCAAACCCTTCTCATATTGAGAGGAGACCCGTGCTCAGTAGTGAGCCGATAATAGGTTGATCATGATGATGATAATGACCCGTTAGGCCGCGATAATATGAAAAAATAAATTAGAATCCTTGTTTTATGAATGTCAAGGTAAGACAATCTTACTGTACTTTTAAAGGGATACTGTATAATTTGTAGTGGACTGCCTATAACAATGCCCTAGGTATTGCAAACAAATCTAGATTCTTATTAGAGGATACACTTCTCGATATTCAATTTCCGTATCTTTATGTATATAAAGCTTTTGTAACAGCAGCATTGGGCGGATATTGCAAAAGTTAATATTGTTTACCAGCTTTGGTACCGGAGATTACCGGGTATGCAAAAATAAGTATATAGGTTTATACATATTTCTCGAAGGTTGTTTATACATATATTTATAAAGTCCTCAATGAAAACTTCTTTGTAGAACGTTTCCTTTGTGTCAAATTACAGTCCAAGCGACCCCGATCACAACTCTAGTCTGTTGTTTTATTTATGTAATTTTGTGTCAATTTTTAATAACTATGTTTAGTTTACTGGGTCGCGCTAAAATAAAATTATGAAACCTTTTTGAAATAGGTAGCTTTTAATTTCTATCTTACAGTTTGTTTTAGAAGTAAGGTTGTAAGGGTAAGAAGTGATTTTTTTTATTATATGAGATTTTTATTCATTTTACACCACCTTACAAATTCCAGAATCCCAATTCGATAGTGAAGTTATACTAACCTGTCGAGTTTAAATAATCTTACATCTACATATACTTAGGTATTTTTTTTTTTTCGAAAGAGAATATTTATTATACATAAAACATTTTACATAAAACTTAAAATAAAACCTACAACTAAAAATCTTAAGAAATAAATAAATATTTAAACATCATAACTAAAATATATTATTAAAAGGAGTCCCTTTAGGTGTTACAAATAGTCCACATTGCGCTCCTTGTGAGTTCACTGAAAGGGCAACAAAAATATCACTCTTTTCGGCTATGAGATTAAGGGTATAAGTTATGTATATAAGGAATAAGTTGGTGATCGAAGCGGTGGACAGCGTCCATCTCCACGTACCAGATAACTTCAAACGTTTTCATTAAAAAAAAATAGTTTTTACCATACAAACTCCTAAATAAAAGATGATGTCCTTTTCGCAAACTGCACGTTTTAGCTTATTTATCTTGCAGTTGTTTTTTATCGTTATGCTACAGTTTACGACTAAAACATCGAGAGCACACAATACAAAACTTTAACAATATGTTTTTAGAATACAAAATCGAATGAACGGCCTAACATGTGGAAATTACGTATCCGATAGTATCATTAAGTCTTTGAAGTAGAGTTTTGGATAAGAGACGATAAGCAGTAGGCGATATCAAGGACAAACCGTCTTATCGATAACCCGAGTCAATATTTGAACAGGTAGGTACTTCATAATTTAATGCGTTTGTTTGTTTTTTTTTTAAGTTGAGTATAGGCAAATATTTAAAAGGGATAGGTACACAATAAATAGATTGAATATATGTGAAGTTAAAGATATATAACCTGATAACATAGATTGCCCTAAGTCTCTCATAATTTCTTTCGCCTATAAGCTTTCGATGCCTACTACTTACACATGATCAACCCATTGCCGGGTCACTATAGAGCACGGGTCTCCTCTCAATATGAGAAAGGTTAAGCCATAGTCCACCATGCTTGCCATGTGCGGATTTGCGGACTTCACACACCTTTGAGAACATTATGAAGAACTGTTATGCACGCAGGTTTCACCACGATGTTTTTCTTCACCACTGAAGCAAGTAATATTTCGAAGTCGGGGGTTCGGGTTCGAACCCCCGACCTCTGATTAGGAGGCTCACGGCCTAACCACTAGGCTATCACAGCTTCCACTACTTTACCGAAGACCAGAAAATTGAAGTTTCACGACCTCTGTGGCGCAGTGCGTGCGCTGTTGCGTTATAAAGTTGAGGTCCTGGTTTCGATTCCCAGCTCGAATCGGGATGGGAAGCTTCGCCTAGTTATCACCATACTGACAAAGACGTGTCGCCAAGCGTTTTAGCGTGCCGGCACGATATCACGTGAAAACCAACTAGGAGTATGGCTGTAACAGATCCATAACAGGTTAGCCCGCTACCATCTTAAACCGCATCATCACTTACCATCAGGTGAAATGCCAAGGGCTAACTTGTAGTGTATAAAAATCCAGGACGGAACTTGTAACCTGTAGTTAACATGCTAACAAGCAAGTAGACTAATGAGGCAGTTATGTTTATTTTAATATGAGGTATCTTAATTACTCTTCCTGTAGAAACGTGAATCCTGAATGAAACAACATGTAAACGTGTCGACGCAGTTTTAATGAATTTAACCTAGACAATACCAGTTTACCCATGTCATGGGCAAAGGTTAGTCTAGCCATAAAATGAGTATTACATATCTATATGTTGTTCTACAGATATCCGATTCATGTTTGAGTATAATATCAAATAGTGGTCTATAAAATATTAAATTACTTTTTTATTTTAGATCCCGCGAGAGCCGTATATTTTCCCGGGATTAAATGTATTCGTACACGGTATGTAAGCCATTTTTAGAAATTTAATTGAAACCAACTCAGCTGTTCGGGCTTGAAAATTAAACAGAAGAATATTGGAAAGTATTACAATATTAATTCGAATTTCTATTTATGTTCAGATTACTATGAATTTAGTAATAAATCAAATTTGACGATCTCCGTGGCGCAGCGCGCGCGCGGTGTCTTTATAAAGTTGGAGGTCCTGGGTTCGATTCTCGGCTCGAGTCTGGTCTGGTGGGAGGCTTCGGCCGTGGCTAGTTACCACCCCTACCGACCAAGCGATTTAGCGTTCCACACACCTAACAGGTTTGCCCGCTGCCATCTTAGATTGCATCATCACTTACCATCGGGTGAGATGCAGTCAAGGGCTAACTTGTGGGGTATAAAAAAAATAAATAAATTGAAGTATCTGTAATTTTAAAATAATTCCCTCACACTGATATAAGTATATTTTGAACGTGTACACAAAATTTATTTTTATTAACTAGGTGTGTTATAAGATCGTTTGTTTGTTCGCAACGTCTAAAAACTACTTTTTGTCTCGATTAAAATTGTAACCGATTTCGATAGAAATTTATCAGATTGCTTCATACTTTATGAAATGAGAAGACAGATTCTGTTCTAATATATAGTCAAAATTTACAAAGTCCTCTAGTATTTTTTAATGTAGATTGCTCTAGATCGATGAAACACTTAAATTTATTCCATAGAATGTCAGACCGGAAATATGCACCAAATATTAATATGTTTACGTAAACAAATCAGAAAAGAGAAACATGAAAGATAACGGCTTAGATACCTCGGGACTTCAAAGTCGTTGCATAGATGTTGACGTCCTAAGATGCTGGAATAGCTACCTAAATTAATAAAACAAGACTCTTAGACCATATATTTGAGTATATTATGACATCAAAAGAGTCTCAGGGCTCCAACAGATTCATTAATAACAGAAGCTACTAATAAACTAATAAATATATAGTGGTTGTACGAGGCTACTTTTTGACCTTGTCAAATCGAAGGCTTCCTAAATCTGTCAGATCACCCTTATCTCAAGCCAATATTATAGATATTATTCAGTTTACTAAATGCTTGTTGTAGACAATACTCGGTCCCGTATCAGCTGAACTATTTTGAATACGTATAAGCTTAAACCGAAAAATACGCAAGCTTAAAATAGATGGTCAGAAGTAACAGATATTACCGCTTCACCGATTAACGTCAGTGATCAGGCTTACAGTTGCAATTTGTGGTAGCCTGTCTTGCTGCCAGAGTTCCACTAAGATATCACCTGGAATCTGATTAGAGGTATTTACTGCCATACACTTAATAAGTTAGCTCGCTAGACTGTATCGTCACGTATAACTAGGCGAGATCGCAGTCAATGGCTAACTTGTAGTGTTATGAACGAAACAAACGTCTCTCTGATTCTTTATAGGGTGTTTTTTAATGCACTTTCTTATATGATTTACGAGTACGAGGTCTTGCCTGATAATAAGTCCTTGTTAATGCATTTCCCAGGCCAAGAAGTAGCTATGCTGCTCTACTTATTATTTTTGACGGATTAGGAAGGTAATGAAAAATGCAAACTTAGTACGGTGTTAGAATTAGCTGACCACTGAATACGTAGCCAATATCCGGCAGTCTGTTAGATCCATACTATTTCGTAAGAATTTCAGAACAACATTAATAAAACTAAAATAACAAACTGTTATAAGAGGTTAGATAAACGATAACTAAGTAATTTATTTACTTGTTCATTTATTTATTTATTTAATGGGAAGCCAACATTGTTTACAATGTCTTAAATTCAAAATAATTAAAATACTAACTTAGTAATATCATTGTATACCCCACTTAAAGGCTGAAAGGCATTTTATTATGTGAGATGGTGATAACGAAAAAAAGAAAACTCCGGCTAAGTTTGTTGTGGGCTTCTTCTGAGACCGGGGCGCGTTTGGAACCCTCATAGCTTTGTTTTTAAGTGTACGAATATAGTTATCACCCTCAAATCATTACTATGTAAATTATTAACGTGTCAAAAGTGCCTTTTAAAGGACTATTTGAATAAAGATTATTTGAATTTGGCTAATTCAGCATGTGTCACTAAAATTACAAATATAAATAAAGAAGAAAATAATATATAAAACCAATTAAAGTTAAATCTAAAGCGAGAGTAAAGAACTAAGTAAGTACTAACTTCTCGAAATCTTCGCACTGTTTTTCTTTTTTTTTATACTCCACAAGTTAGCCCTTGACGGCATCTCACCTGATGGTAAGTGATGGTGTAGTCTAAGATGGTAGCGGGCTAACCTGTTAGGGGTATGGTAAACCCATATTCCTAATTGGTTTCTACACGACATCGTGCCGAAACGCTAAATCGCTTGGTGATACGTCTTTGTCGGTAGGGTGGTAACTAACCACGTACGAGGCCTCCCACTAGGCCAGACTCGAACCGGGAATCGAACACAGGACCTCCAACTTTATAATGCGAAAGTGCGCGCGCTGCGCCACGGAGGTCGACAAAAACTGTACTCTTACATAGTAACCATAATAAACTTATCACAAGAAGCACAGCTAAAGTAGTTGATGTGCATGAATCGAGCTCCACTATGATTGAGAAGTTCATTTATATCCAATGAGTAGGTACCGACTTACGTAGCGTAGGGCGTATTGTTTACTCGCTTTTTCCAGCGACGTGCTAATTTTAGACAAGACCGCACACATGTCCGGACGCCTGGTTATTGATTCAGTTTCTGAGCTAACACAGCGTTCGGTAATAAACAGCCAAAATAAAAGATTCTTTCTTTCGAGAAATGCAGATCGATTTTATTTATCTTCTATATTATTATCCATTCAATTTAAATTATATTCAATATAAATTATTTTTAATATAGCTATTTAAAAATTGGTTCTGAGAAATATATAATTTAGACGCAACCCCAAACGTTTCTTTTTTAATTGTTGTCTAGCCTGACCCAGAGTAACAGGAATTATAAGGTTACTTAATTGCATTTGAATCTGTTCAGAAGCTTTCGTATGATGACGGCGAGTGAGGGTTACTGACAGGGTCACTGACAGGGTTAAATAGTAATTGGGTTCTATAATGAAGCTATGATAGATTAACCAGATTTTTTATTTTTTTTTTATACACTACAAGTTAGCCCTTGGCGGCTATCTCACCTGGTGGTAAGTGATGATGCTGTCTAGGATGGTAGCGGGCTAACCTGTTAGCACTGCTCCACGGAGGTCGTCAAAATCTAAATATATTTAATGTACAGGAACCCTCCTGTTACAGTTTTATTAAAGTAATAATGATTTAGATAATTTAGTTGATATATTTTTCTCGTGGGTTAATCTTCATGGATACCTTTGCGACGCGGGGAGACACAGAGGTTATGTCAAACTCCTACTGACTAAAATCACCGGTGTTCCTACTCATCAGTCCCATACCTGTACAGCTGTCCACCACACGGGGTGAATCACCACCTGGGTCACCCATCCACTGCGTCCTCAGCTGGGTCGGAGGGACGCGGGGAGACCCCCATCGCGTCACTTCATTAACCATCAGCTAACAATATCCCACAAGAGAAATGGTTAACCGATGATCAGAGTACACCCGCTCGAACGCTGTTCTTCCCCGCGGACGAATCAAAAGGCACCCAAATCACTCAGGCACACATGGAGGTTACTCAACCCACCCCTCCTTAGTTAACCTGCACCCTTAGTTAACATTCCTCCAGGGGGTCCACATTAATACCGGGCTTAGTGTGGACGTCCGGTCAAAATGGGCCACACAGTACCAGGACTCCCGACCTCAAACCATCCTCTGAACCCGACCTCCGAGTAGCCGGATTTCAGGAGACGCCACGCTCCCAGTCAGGTTACTCAACCCCAAGGTGATAGTTATTCTTTATCTATTAATCTCAGTCTAATTAACTACTGTCTTATCCTATATGAAATGTTTTGTAACTGTATGATGTTTTAGCGAAACTTTATTGCAATGGTATATGAGGAATTCGGGTATACTCTTGACTCTACTCTGAGCTTAGGAGATTTATTGCGGATTTAAAGGTTTTAAATTAACACAGGAGTCTTGGCACACGTCCAGGTTATGTGTACGATCTTTCATCAGCAATTTATATAAACAGCTTGATGTCGATTTGCTTGTATTCCTTTCTTTTAAGGAACGACAGATAAGATCTTTGGCATTTGTCGGATCAACAAATTAGATCTTTCTTGTTTTTGTTTCGTGATTTTTTACAATGAAAATACAATTTATTTTATAACACACAAAATAAGAAATATAAGACAGTAAAGAAATACACCGAACAAAAAAAGGGGTACAATAGGTGACCTTATCGCTAATGAGCGTTTTCTGCCAGGCAATCAGGTGGGGTGTACAATTAGAAATAAATCATATAAAAACTTTAAAATATACATAAATATAATATAATACATACCTTATATTAGATACACTTAAAAAATAATACCCGGATAAGATTTCATGAAAGCTTCTGCATAGACCAGCCCGGGGCTACCGAGCAAACTTTCGGAAGCTGTTAACTATTGGTGCCCTGGTCACCGTCCGACTCCCCCGTTATCCCAAACGTCACCTAAGCCGAGATTCGGCCTCACAGGAGGCGCCCTTAGGCAGACGTTCCCTAAGTTTTCTCGAGCCTTAGGGCTCAAAATTTCTAACTTGCCTGCTTGTCAAGTTATGCATTTTATATATAATATCTAGATACCATTACCGTGCACTTACATTGGAGTATTAATTCTTCAGTTAAGGACACTTTATAAAAGCTTTGAAGCACTGGCTACTTAAAAGATTTTTTTAATACATTGAAAAAAAAATACTGTCGGCTTGATTCCGTGAATATGCTTTTGCTGGCCACTTAGGCCAGTTTGATAAGTACACTAAAATTAGTGAAGTATCATAAATAATTATTACAGAGCAATGTTCACAGAAACTGAAACCACATTATTTACTCATAACACTTTTGATATTAAGAATGCTCCAAGATGTGAAAGTGTAAATAAATTAATTCGTTACATTTTTCTTGATGGATTGCGAATCTTAATGGCTAGGGTTGCCAACATCTCTTGTTGTTCGAGAAGTTATCATATCCCTTGATGCTCAAAAAACAGTGACACTACGTATAAAAATAAAGTTTTCTTTTTCTGTAAACTATTGCATTGCATTGCACTACAGATTATTTATCTTAAAATCGAACAAAATAAAGAATGTATTACTAACTTTGCATATTACGTAGGCTCAGTAGTAGGTACGTAATTCAAGAAGTTTTTTATAGAAGCAGAATACTCAACTATGTTACTAAATCATATTGTATCTGTCTTGTTCAGTTTTGACTATTAAATCATTCAATTCTTTACGCTCCAATGAATCATTTAATTTGACGAGGCCGCTTTAGATTTCACAAAGTTTATCCGCACGATCATAAACACGTAAAAATATGCGCAATAAATTATACTAAATTGTAGTATTAAACTATAAATTGATCAATACTACTTATTTGAAAGAGTGGGTGATCCTCATGATTTAAAACTACGCAAAGTCGAGACTGACTTCATGTAATTCTGATGGCTATAAGACAAACATGTTATGATATTGTCTTTAAATGCCTGTAACAGCAATTGTATTTTTACTGTTATAATGAAAGAAAAGACAAATAACCAGTTTTGAAGAGGTGCAAAATTTGTCGTTGCAAAATGATTTTTACAAATTTAGGTTCACTTTAATGTCATACAACAATCAGGGATAAGTTATTCGTATAGCATTTGCGCATTATCTTGGGATCATCTTAAATATAAATAGTTGTTTGCGAAGCATGATCTTTGAAAGATTTCTTTTGTTTACCACAAGTTAGCCCTTGACTGCATCTCACCTGATGGAAGTGATGATGCGGTAAACTCATACTCCTAATTGGTTTCTACACGACATCGTGCTGGAACGCTAAATCGATTGGCGACACGTCCTTGTCGGTAGGGTGGTAACTAGCCACGACCGAAACCTCCCACCAGACCAGACTCGAACCGGGAATCGAACCCAGGATCTCCAACTTTGAAATGCATTGTTTCATACTAGATTGCTTCTACAGTCTGTACGTGGCAAGTCATCGTCATTTAAGTATCAAAGGGGAGAACATGGCCTGATTAGCCAAGCTGGCTGTTTAAAAGCTTATTTAGATAAATAAAATCTTATTTATAGATAAGCGCTTTGAAGCTTTCGCTAAGGTAATATACGTCATAAGTTAGTAACTAACCACCTGTTCAGCGTGGTTTTAGATATTTCACTGCAAGCTACACAGGTCTTTAAAGATACTAAGGTTTTATTCAGTATACCAACATGTGCCTTTATATTCAATTAACGCTTTTTAGCTGATAAATGTCTTTTCAATCTCTCATAAAAAAAAACTGCTTATCGCCCAGATACGTATATAAAAGCACATTGTTTACTCCCTATAAGTATACAAAAAAAAAGACAAATGTAAAAATTTGCCAATATTTTAGGAAGAAATCTTTAGAACGTTCATTTAGTTTGCTTAACGAAAGTTTGTGTTGAAACGAGAAAGATTTCCGTCGGGCACATAACTTTGTCTTGTTTTGTATGTAATTTAAGGTAAGGTAAGGTAAAGCACGCTCATTGTAAGTCTACAAGCGGGAGGCAGCCCTAGCGATTCATTATCACCTAGTTATTTACGCCCCGGTGAGCGCGTCGAATCATTTCACTTTGACAGAACCGCGTTCGATTTCACCGCGTACCGGCGCACGCGAAACGTAGGCGATAAAAAAGTAAACATTTCTATAATTGTTATATCTTGATGAGATGAGATCTAGATGTTCTCTGATATATTTAATTTTAATTCTATATAAATGAATTAAATTGAAGTGTATGTCTGTGTTTCTTTAAGCCCGCACGGTTGCGGCGAGGAAGATATGAGCTCTGCAATTCATAATATCAGAGTGAAGGCTTATGTCCAGTTATGGAATATTAATAGGATGAAGATATTTTCAAGAATTGTATTATTTTATCATTATTTCTTAGCAAGCTATGATAGCCTAGTGTCCGTTCGCCTCCTAATCAAAAGTCAGGGTTCGATCCCGGGCAAGCACCTCTGATTTTTCGGAGTCATGTGCATTTTTAGACAATGAAACTACCTAACTATCTAACTATAAATGAGGTAACCTGCATGCCTGAGAATTTTCCATACTGTTTTCGTCTGAAGTCTGCAAATACGCACACGGCAAGCGTGGTGAACTATGGCCAAACCTATATGAGCAAAACATGATGATTCAAGCTCGTATCTCTAATTTAAAAATTTGAATTATTTTGTGACTTTTTATTTACTTTTATTGCAGAAATCTATCGCCTTACTACTAAGCGGTGGGTCTATAAATATTATACGTAGTTAGTAGCATTAAAGTCCTATGGAATCCTATGGAAATGAAAAGATCAACGCAGATTATAGATTTATAGATGAGTTGACTTAGTCCTACGACAAATTACTTAATAGTTAGGTATTGATGACTTGTTAAGTCCTTATAAAGCAACCTTTCGGCAGGCGCTGAGGGTCATTACAAACATAACGAGACCTTACAGACTTAGCAGAGATTCGTTCCCGTATCTCACACTCCCACGAAATGCGCCATGAAATAAGTAGTTATATTTCACATGCATCATCATCATCATCATGATCAACCCATTACCGGCTCACTACAGAGCACGGGTCTCCTCTCAATATGATAAGGGTACGGCCATAGTCCACCACTCTGGCCATGTGCGGATTGGCAGACTTCACACGCCTTTGAGAACGTTATGAAGAACTCTCAGGCGTGCAGGTTTCCTCACGATGTTTTCCTTCACCGTTGAAGCAAGCATATTTCAATATTTTTTTTTTACATGCATTATAATATAATAAAACTGTAACAGGACGAATTCTGTACATTAAATATATTTTGAAAATTTTAGTTGGAAGATGGTTTACTATCGATACTGACCCCAAAACATTTTTTTTTTAGTTTTTTGTGCCTGTATCTTGGCCGCGCATCACGCCGAAACTATTTAATAGATTTGAAGGAAATTTGGTATTGTATATAGTAGCTGATACTCCGGTTCAACATATAAGATAAGTCTATATCACGGAATTCAGCACGGTTCCCTTGGGAAAGGGATGAAAGTCAAAATGTGTATTTAGTTGTAATTCATTAACGCGTACTCCGATTTCATTCATTCCTTTTTTGTTAGAGAGGAGATCCTTTACAGATTATCCTGTAATTATTTCAAGGTCATCGGTTTAGTAATCCATTGCTTCGTGATTGGAATACAAACAGACACACTTTCGCGCGGGCATCAGCTAGTAATAAATATAAACGGAAATAGATAGAAATTCATTTAAAGGTAATTGTATACAAATTTATAACAAATTGCCAAATTAAATTTCTGGGATGTCTCTCAATAAGTTCAAAGTTTATATAAAACGTAAGCTTGTAGAAAAGTCCTACTATAGTGTAAAGGATTATGTAAATGATAAAAAGCATGGGTGTGAAATATTGCTCTAATAAGATAGCTCTTTATATAATTTTAAGTGGCATGTGAGATGGTGATAACAAAAAGAAAATTTACCTAGCTAAGTTTGTTGTGTGCTTCTTCTTAGACCGGGGCGTTTGGAACCCTCATAGCTTTAGTTTTAAGTTTAGGAATGTAGTTATCACCATCAAATCACTAGTATGTAAATTATTGACGTCAAAAGTGCCTTTTAAAGGACTATTTGAATAAAGATTATTTGAATTTATTGAAATGAAATTCTATGTATGGCATAAAAATTACTGAGCGAGTACAGGTGTATAGGTACTTTTCGAGTACAGACGGTAAGTATGTCAGTGGATAAGCTGCAGGCTATATAAAGTAGGAATGAGTTGTACTTACAAAGGTAAGGCATTGCTCTGTTGCGTAACCTAGTTGCCTTATAAGATATACCAACTTAATCCTAAAACTCGTACGCTGAATGACGGTGCCGCATATTGTAATAAAAAAAATTATTTTGTGATAGTGAATACGTATAATTTAAATTTATTTATTTATTAATGGATAATAGGACTTAAAAAATCTAGATGACCTTGGGAGGTTTCGGGTTAGATCACCGGCAGGGAGGTTTTAAAAATAATTTCTGAATTTTATCTGGTCTTGTCTATTGATAGGTAGGTCGTTGCTACGAACCTTGATCTGGTCTGGACTTTGGCCTAGCAAGATCTGGTCTAGCAAGCGTACATAAAAGATAATTCTTGGTTTTGCCGTTAGTATAAACCAAGAATTAGCGTTTATCTACGCTTGCTGTCGCATAGAAAACAATCAGGAGTAAAATGTCACAGTTTTATTCGCCATCACCGCATCATCACTCACCACCATGTGTGATTGTATTTAAAAATATATACATACATATATTTCGTTGGTCTAGTAAGTATTTCGAACTAGTATTGATTCGGGTCAGCCTCCTAATCAGAGGTCGGCGGTGCGAATCCGGGCACGCACCTGTAAATTTTCGGAGTTATGTGCGTTTAAAAAAAAAATATCACTTGCTTCAACGATGAAGGAAAACATCGTGAGGAAACCTGCATGCCTGAGAGTTCTCCACAATGTTCTCAAAGGCGTGTGAAGTCTGTCAATCCGCACATGGCCAGCGTGGTGGACTATGGCCAACCCTTCTCATATTGAGGGGAGACCCGTGCTCTGTAGTGAGCCGGTAATAGGTTGATCATGATGATGATGAGTCTTCAACTCGCCGATACCCCAATGCCTAAAGACAAAAGTCTTCAACGCTTGCGTCTTACCGGTCATGACATACGGAGCAGAAACGTGGACACTCACGGTAGGCCTTGTCCAAAAGTTCAAAATCGCTCAGCGTGCTATGGAAAGGGCTATGTTGGGTGTTTCTCTGAGGGATAGAATCCGTAACGAGGAAATACGTAGGAGAACAAAAGTAACCGACATAGGACAACGGATTAGCAAGCTGAAGTGGCAGTGGGCGGGTCATATCTGTCGCAGAACCGACGGCCGTTGGGGCAGACGTGTTCTGGAGTGGAGACCGCGTACCGGTAAGCGCAGCGTAGGACGACCACCTGCTCGCTGGACCGACGACCTGAAAAGGATCGCTGGTGGCGGGTGGATGAGGAAGGCGGAGGACCGTGTGTGGTGGCGCGCTCTCGGAAAGGCCTATGTCCAGCAGTGGGCGTCTATAGGCTGATTGATTGATTGATTGATTGATGATGATGATGGTAGATTCGGGTCGTTAAATATTAGGTATCGGGATTTTGTGACAATTTATAATTAGTTAAATTAGATGGATTTAGAATATTGTCGTTATTCAGTCCTAGTATCTCAGAGAGTATATTAAGACGTTGGTTCCAGTTATTGACTACAATAAGTAGAAACGTCATACGTGACGTCACGACGTTAAACGTCTCCAATCTGCAATGGAACAACGACTACGAATAAATCTCGCATTATCTACATTTATGAGCTCAGCTGTGGGATTTTAATATCCTGAGACTATTATTCATCTGAATAGTTTTTTTCATTCATGTGAATAAAATGAAAGAGACAGTTGTAAATGGACAGACAAAGATGAATGACAAAACCAAAGGAGTGCCATATTGGACCACGAACTGAGTAAAAAAGATTTACCGAGATTTTGAAAATTTTCAAATCAGTCATATTTTTGGACGTGACATTTCAAACTACGTTTCAAGCAGCAGAACAATACAGCGGAACAAAAACCAATCTATATATATAAAAGCGAAATACCACTGACTGACTGACTGACTGACTGACTGATGATCACGATATCTCAGGAACTATAAAACATACGAACTTGAAATTTGGAAGGTAGATTTCTTTTATGAAGTAGAGGTCAGCTAAGAAACGGTTTTGAGAAAATCCACCCCTAAGGGGTTGAAATGGGGGTTGGAAATTTGTATGAAAGTCCTATATTTTTGAAGTTAGAGACATGAAAATTGGCACCTAAATTTTTAATTACAAATGATAAAGATCAGTATAATCAATGTTACCAAAGTCTACCCCGAGGGGGGTGAAATGGGGGTTGGAAGTTTTCATGAGGATTCTATGTTTTCCAAGTTAGGGACATGAAAATGGGCGTTTAGGTAATTTGTTTTAAATAATAAAAACCTGTACACGCAATATTACAAAAATCCACCCCTAAGGCGTAGAAATGGGGGTTGGAAGTTTGTATGAAAGTCCTATATTTTTGAAGTTAGAGACATGAAAGTTGGCAACTAAGTTGTTAATTATAAATAATAAAGATCTGTATGATCAACAATGCGAAAATCTACTCTGAGGGGGGTGAAATGGGGGTAGGAAGTTTTCATGAGGATTCTAAGTTTTCGAAGTTAGGGACATAAAAATTGGCATTTAGGTAATTTGTTTTAAATAATAAAAACCTGTATACGCAATATTACAAAAATCCACCCCTAAGGGGTAGAAATGGGGGTTGGAAGTTTGTATGAAAGTCCTATATTTTTGAAGTTAGAGACATGAAAGTTGGCAACTAAGTTGTTAATTATAAATAATAAAGATCTGTATGATCAACAATGCGAAAATCTACTCTAAGGGGGGTGAAATGGGGGTAGGAAGTTTTCATGAGGATTCTAAGTTTTCGAAGTTAGGGACATAAAAATTGGCATTTAGGTAATTTGTTTTAAATAATAAAAACCTGTATACGCAATATTACAAAAATCCACCCCTAAGGGGTAGAAATGGGGGTTGGAAGTTTGTATGAAAGTCCTATATTTTTGAAGTTAGTGACATGAAAATTGGCAATTAAGTTTTTAATTATAAATGATAATGATCTGTATAATCAATATTATGAAAATCTACACCAAGGGGGGTAAGATGGGGGTTGGAGGTTTTCATGAGAATTCTATGTTTTCGAAGTACGGAACATGAAAATTGGCATTTAGGTAATTTGTTTTAAAAAATAAAAACCTGTATACGCAATATTACAAAAATCCACCCTTAAGGGGTAGAACAGGGGTTGGAAGTTTGTGTGAAAGTCCTATATTTTTGAAGTTAGGGACATTAAAGTTGGTAACTAAGTTGTTAATTATAAATAATAAAGATCTCTTTCAATCAATGTTACGAAAATCTACCCCAAAGAGGATAAAATGAGGGTTGGAAATTTTTATGAGGATTCTTAAGTTGTCGAAGTTAGGGAAATGAAAATTGACATTTAGGTTATTTGTTTTAAATATTAAAATCCTATACACGCAATATTAAAAAAATCCACCCCTAAGGGGTTAAAATGGGGGTTGGAATTTTACATGAAAGTCCTATATTTTTGAAGTTAAATTTATGAAATTTGGCAACTAAATTGTTAATTATAAATAATAAAGATCTGTATCAATCAATGTTACGAAAATCTACCCCAAAGAGGGTAAAATGAGGGTTGGAAGTTTTCATGGAGATTCTAAGATTTCGAAGTGAGGGACATGAAAATTCACATTTAGGTTATTTGTTTTAAATAATAAAAACCTATAAAAACCCCACCCCAAAAGGAGTGAGAGGGGTGAGGGGTTGGTAGGTAAGTTTTGCGTTTTTGGAGAAATTAAAATCGGCAATTAGAGCATTACTTTTCAGTAATAATACATGTAGGTATAAGCTCTTTTGCAAAATCACACCTTGAAAGTAGAAACATAAATAATGAAAAGGAATTTGGAAGTTAGACCGTAGAGCCGTAGACATCGCTAAGAAAGTAATTTGTAAAAGTCCGAATAGTAATATTATAAATGCGAAAGTGTGTTTGTAAATTGGTATGTCCTTCAATCACGTCGCAACAGAGCAATGGATCGATGTGATTTTTTAAAGTATAGTTGAGGATCTAGAGAGTGACATAGGAGAGTTCCCGTAGGAATTTTTACAACTTATTCTGACTGAATTTTAAAAACTTATTCCACGCGGACGAAGTCGCGGGCGCCAGCTAGTGGTATATATTTATGAGTCTGGTATCAACGTACGCTGTTATCATGACATAGAGGCAACTATTTTGAAAGTGGCAACTCTATCTATGAATGTGTCATTTTTAGTGATAGTTTATATAGTGATCTCTTAAACACTGTGCTAGCAAATTTGTTTGGATTGAATGAAATGATGATGAAGCAGTGATAGCCTAGTGGTTAGGGCGTCAGCGTCCTAAACAGAGGTCGGCGTTTCGAATCCGGGCACGCACCTCTACATTTTCAGAGTTATGTGCGTTTTTAAGTAATTAAAATATCACTTGTTTCAACGGTGAAGGAAAACATCGTGAGGAAACCTGCACGCCTGAGATTCTCCATAATGTTCTCAAAGGCGTGAAAAGTCTGCCAATCCGCACATGGCCAGCGTGGTGGACTATGGCCAAACCCTTCTCATATTGAGAGGAGACCCGTGCTCTGTAGTGAGCCGGTAATGGGTTGATCATGATTATGATGAATGAAATGAAAGTTGGTTTGCCACAGTTGTCGGTACTGAAAATTGTCTTGAATCGTTTAACACGTACGCGATACTGTCATTACTCGGAAGTTTGGGTTTTATTATTTCCATTGAATTCAGTTTTGCACGAATTCTTTTGACTTGATTTTAAAAGGTTTCTTACTTGTTAGTTTTTATCACCATTTTTTATATATTTTTGATTTAAATACGCTGCAGGAACTCGTACAGGCCGACAGTTCAGTTTTTCACGATCGTCCGATTGTTCCCACCGGAGCGGAAAATAATGTCAGTTTCAAGGTTTTTGGCAAGTGAACGTGGTCATCGCGTTTATGTAAATAAACGTGGAGTTTATTTTTAATTACAGCAGAAGGTTATCTTACAGTCAACGTTTTAACGATGGTTTTAACAATGGAATGAGATGGCGACCATTTGCTTGTTTGAAATCTGTACTACAATTTAGTGTCTAGTTGTATTTTTTTTTTATCCACTACAAGTTAGCTCTAGACGGCAATCTCACCTGATGATAAGTGATGATGCGGTTTAAGATGGTAGCGGGCTAACCTCTTCGGAGTATGGTAAACCCATACTCCTAATTGGTTTCTACACGACATCGTGCTGGAACGCTTAATCGCTTGGCGACACGTCTTTGTCGCTAAGGTGGTAAATAGCGTCCCACCAGACAAATGTATTAAAACTACTTTTAAGCACTTAGCTGTTATTACTTAAAATCCGTTAATACTTATTTTAAAAAACATGAATCGGTAAAAGTTATATAGTTTAGTTTCACATGAACTAGTATTATACGATCTCATGTTTTCTTAATATATTTTTTCGATATACCTACATTTTAAACACTTTTTGATGACCTCCGTGACGCAGTGCGTGCGCTGTCGCATTTTAAAAGTTGAAGGTCCTGGGTTCGACTCCCGGCTAGAGTCTAGTCTGGTGGGAGGCTTCGGCCGTGGCTAGTTACCACCCTACCGACAAAGACGTGTCGCCAAGCGATTTAGCGTTCCGGCACGATGTCGCGTAGAAACCAACTAGGAGCGTGGGTTTTTACCATACTTCTAACAGATTAGCCCGCTACACTCCTAGACAGCATCATCACTTACCACCAGGTGAGATAGCCGTCAAGGGCTGACTTGTAGTGTATAAAAAAAAAACTTTTTATCTCAAAACTTTGAATGCACCTTGTAGTATGAACTGATTAAAGATGGTTTAAACTTAATCGCGTAAATCACTTTCTAGAAGTTTACCTGATTTTTTACCTAGATGTTTTGTCGTTAAAACATTATTGTTAACAAAAAGGTTTGAATTAACGCACCTTCATGCGTCGCTTAGTCATTAGGCAGAGTGTACACTGTAAGCGCTTTATAATTAACCGATAAGGATGCGGGCACAGTGTAAACACGGTCCCTTGCTCGGAGTTTACGATGACTTGGTAGAAAATTCCTACAATTAAGGCAAGCAAAAGTAAGATTGAAGAAAAAGTCGTTTTAAGTTAATCGCACACTGTCGCAATAGGCGTTGTTAGGGTGCAGGAGTCGCATCCGGTGTAAACAGAGCAAAATCTAGTTGTATGGAATGGTTAATTGACTATGTGTTTATAGAGAAAGCCTTACATCTGGCTCTTTACGCTTTTGCGGCTCCTTTCTTCCCGGAGTATCCCGGAGTATTTTTAAGCGATACTATAGCATTGCTTCGTTTGTTTTGGTTATTTTTTTACAGGATCTGTTTAATATCTCGGGACACAAAGTTTCTTTTGTAGTTTATCCTTTCCCCAGGAACGAATTTTATCGAAAACTGGTCATTAATTGAGGCACGACAAACACTACGCTACGCTAAAATTTTTGATATCAGTTCATGGCAATTAATCGAAAATATTACCATATTAATATTTTCGATATTAATATTAATATGATAATATTTTCGATTAATTGCCACAATATAGTATAACAATACGTCACCTACAATATTCTTTACGCTTTGTGCGTTTGGGTGCGATTTATTTATTCGTATAAAATGAAGAAAAACTGTGAAGCGTGGTGGACTATGGCCAAACCCTTATATTGAGAGGAGACCCGTGCTCTGTAGTGAACTGAGAATGAGTTGATCATGAATCATGAATCATCAATGATGAATAATTTCACACAGGTCCCCAATTTCTTGACTCGGCTCGGATTAGTGTTTGGACTATGTTACCATTTTTCCAACTTAAGTTATAAACTATTAAGATGGTATTGGAATAGTCATGCCAGCTATGCCACTCGGGACAGGAAACCACCGCATTGCCACAACAACTTGCAGTAATGAATCTTACTGGCCGTGTTACGAACAGTAATTACCGTAATCACCGCACACAATACTAAATTAAGCGCAATCTTTGGAATAAAACGTCATAAAAACTTTGCAAATCATATGTCAATGACATTCACGCACTGTTCATATTTATCAACCCATTACCTGTCAATTTATGCATATTTAGCAACCCATTAACGCCCAACCCACCCAGTCTGCTCTCTGTATGAGAATATTTTTTTTTTGGTCTACCAGGCTGGCCAAATGCGTATTGTTAAACTTCAGATGCCTATCAGGATATTATAGATCCCAAAAGGTTCAAAATAATGGCTACCCACAATTTTCACTTTTGCGTAAACTGTTTAGTTTGTAAATAATCCCATAAGATCATCATATAAATTTATTACCTATTGATATCTTGGAGATGTCTATCAATAAGTTCAAAGTTTTTATAAAAACGAATAAAAAAGCTTGGTTGTGAATTGCTCTATCTCCATAGGTACTATCATTTGATATTGATTATGTGAGAGGGTCATAACAAAAAAAAAACAAAAACCCGGCTAAGTTTGTTGTGGGCTTCTTCTTAGACCAGGGCGCGTTTGGAACCCTCATAGCTTTAGTTTTATGTTTACTAATGTAGTTATCACCATTAAATCACTACTATGTAAATTATTGACGCGTCAAAAGTGCCTTTTAAAGGACTATTTGAATAAAGATTATTTGAATTTGTAAAATTTAAAATTTAACGCTTGTATTCGGCTGGTTACACGCTTTTTTGTTCCAGCAGCGATCAAGCTCGTTGCTAATACAACTTGCAATGGACGCGTTTTCGTCAGTTATTATCGTAATTACCGCACACCACACCAAAATCGACAAATGCTGAAAAAAGTGTTCACTCATCATCAGCATGATCAACCCATTCTCGGCTCACTACAGAACACGGGTCTCCTCAAAATATGAGAAGGGTTTGGCCATAGTCCACCATGCTGGCCATGTGCGGTTTGGCAGACTTCACACGCCTTTGAGAACATTATGGAGAACTTTCAGGCGTGCAGGTTTCCTCACGATGTTTTTCTTCACCGTTGAAGCAAGTGATATTTTAATATTTAAAAACGCACATATCTCCGAAAAGTTAGAGGTGCGTGCCCGGATTCGAACCGCCGACCTCTGATTAGGAGGCTGACGCGCTAACCACTAGACTATCACCGCTTCTTCACTCATTCAACTGAAATGTAGAGGCCACTTTCAACTTAAAAACGTTCGTATCCATTAAGGTCGTTCTTATCTTGAGCCATTAGCGTAAGTTATTGCCGCAATATCTTGCACGAATGGCTAAATATTTGCCACTTGTGGCTATAATTTTTCTCTTCTTTTGTTTTGGTCATCGATATCATTCTATTTCTTCTGCTACAAAGGACATCTAACAAATTCAGCTTGTATTGGACTGGCCTCTTCCGGCGACCTCAGCTGTGGTCAGTGGTAAGAGCAATTTGAAGACCTCCGTGGCGCGGCGCGTGCGCTGTCACATTATTAAGGTGGAGGTCCTGGGTTCGATTCCCGGCTCGAGTCTGCTCGAGGCTACGGCCGTGACTAGTTACCACCCTATCGACAAAGACGTGTAGCCAAGCGATTTAGCGTTCCGGCACGATGTCGTGTAGAAACCAATTAGTGAGTGTGTTTACCAACCTCTAACAGGTTAGCCCGATACCATCTTAGACCGCATCATCACTTACCATCAGGTGAGACTGCCGCGAGGGCTGACTTGTGGTGTATAAAAAAAAAAGAATATTTTAATATAGATTTATCTTGTTTGGTCTGGTGGGAGGTTTCGGCCGTGGCTAGTAACCACCCTACCGACAAAGACATGCCGCTTTAATTAAGCGAAACCGTTTGAAAGTTTGGGTTTATAGCTAGCAGACCCTTAATAGGCATAGACTACATTTGTCCTTACCACCGGTCGAGATTGCAACCAAGGGCTAACTTGTAGTAAAAAAAACTCTAACCTGAATAGCACTCACGGAAAGTCAGCGCATTGCCGCAAAAACTTGCACTAACGGTTCGCACTAACCGCGTTTTCGACAGTTATTACCGTAATTACCTCACACAACACTAAAATAGATTACTGCAGTAAATTGAGTAAATTGATTTAGCTAATATGACATCATAATGAACGTTGCAAATTATATGCTTTTAACAAACTGGCCTCATAAGAAAGCTCAGAGTAACTCAACGGGCGATGGAGAGAGCTATGCTAGGAGTATCTCTACGTGATCAAATCAGAAATGAGGAGATCCGTAGAAGAACCAGAGTTACCGACATAGCTCAGCGAATTGCGAAGTTGAAGTGGCAATGGGCGGGGCACATAGCTTGGAGAACCGATGGACGTTGGGGTCCCAAGGTGCTGGATTGGCGACCCCGCACCGGTAAACGTAGCGTTGGTCGACCCCCACCTAGGTGGACAGACGACATCAGAAGAGTCGCAGGGAGCCGCTGGAAGCAAGCGGCCCAAGACAGTGAGCATTGGAACTCCCTACAAAAGACCTATGTCCAGCAGTAGACATCAATCGGTTGTTAATGATGATGACGATGATGATGACATGCAATAAACTTTAAACAAACTCTTTTTACAATTTCGTAATAAATTGCAGTTATAAGGTACTACGTAATCAATTAAGCTTGTATTGGACTCGACCAATACCGGCTGAGAGGCACTAGGCAGTCGAAACATAAAACGACCAAAGGATCGCCACAACTTGCACTAATAGTTCGCACAGAATGATTTTTCGAATACTGACCCCTATCATCTAGATGATCCTATGTGCTTATCATCATCATCATCATGATTAACCTATTGCCAGCTCACTACAGAGCACGGGTCTCCTCTCAATACGAGAAGAAAAAACCGCTGTTATGAGCTCCTAATGGTATAACCAATAAAGGTAGTATTAGAATTTTCGAATGCCTTTAAAATTTAAAACGGGGTAGAAAACTCTGCATTGGCGCTATTACGCGTTTGCGATATAAAATAATGCTCACCACATACAGTACTTAAATAGACTACTGCAGTAAATCGTCCAAATGAAAGACCATATATGACGTCACCAATATTGAAATAATCATAAATGGGTATAAAATTAACATTCTTATTAATAGTTTTTTTCCTATATCTTCAGTTTCCATAGTAAATTTCCACAGCCGCGTGATCCATATGATAATGCAGGCAATTATTTCATAATATATCTCTATCTAAGTAAGTAAGTAGCCAATTAAACTAGTGCTTGAGTGGTTTACACTCACTGGCATTTGAGACAGGGAGCGACCACATCGCCGTAAAAACTTCGAGTAACGATTTATTGCAAAACAACCTGATTTGCTACTTTGCCCACATTTTTCTATAGTTATATATATATTTTATATGTTTACTTTACTTTTATTGCTAATCAACAATTTCGCCTTAATCACGAATTACAGCAACGCTACAATAAAGTAGATACTGAAATAAAAAACTGAAATACCATTTTTTAATACCCACATCGAGGGCAGACTAAAATACGGGTCACCTGATGTTTAGTCACTGATGCTGAACTCATCCTTCTAATCGGTTTCTAGGTAGCATCATAAAGAAAAGAAAAGAAAAAGTTTATTTATTCCAGCAAAACATACATTTAGTTTACAACAGAAGTCTTATAACTTAAATTGTCTAATATATTACACTACCATTATTCACCTGTTTTAAGAACTAGTTAAGACTGTATCTCGGAAAACAGGGCCACCATCACCATCATACTGGAATGCTAAACAGCTTGGCGGTATGTCTTTGCCAGTAGGGTGGTAACAAGAAGTAGTGGCCGAAGTATCCCACCACACAATACTATCAGCCGGGAAACGGAAACAGTCTATCCAGGAATCGAACCCAGGAACTCCTAGAATATAATTTGACGAGACGGAGATGCACCACGGAGATCGTCAAAAATAACAATGTTGCCAAAATAAAACCTGTCCTAGCTGTTAGACAATATATTTTCTGATTTCCGTTTTTCGTGCTAAGTTCATCGATATTGTCCAACTCCTTAGTCAATTTCCATACCTCTCATCAATGTTAAGATGGACAAAGTTCAATGGACAATTTAACTACTTTATTGCAAAGAACCATTAGTGCTAGTTGTCATGACCCTAACAACTTGCACTAATGGTCATTCGCAAAACAAACTATATTAACCATAATAAGTTGCACTCTTTTTGATTTATATACTTAAATTTAGCGTTATATGTAACAAATTAAGCTTGTATTCATCATCATCATCATGATCAACGCATTGCCGGCTCACTAAATAGCACGGGTCTCCTCTCAATACGAGAAGGGTTTGGCCGTAGTCCACCACGCGGGCCATGTGCGAATTGGCAGACTTCACGCACCTTCAAGAACATTGTGGAGAACTCTCAGGCATACAGGTTTCCTCACGATGTTTTCCTTTACCGTTGAAACAAGTGATATTTTAATTCCTCAAAAACGCACAACTCCGAAAAGTTAGAGGTGCGTGCCCGGGTTCGAGCCCCCGACTATTGATTAGCAGGCGGACGTCCTAACCGCTAGGCTATCACAGCTTCATCAAGCTTGTATATAATGATCATAAACATCGAAGTGAGTCTCGGGACAGGAAGCACCGCATTGGCGCTACACTTGCACTAATAGCTCGCAATAACCGCGCTTGCGACAATATTTGCCTTAATCACCGCACGCAACCAATGTAGGGCACTGCAAACTGTAGACAATCTATATTTACTCCGCGATGGTAGGGTTATGAGTTTCGTATTTATGGCCATAAAAGATTAGTGGTCAGGTTTGAGCTTTCAAACTTTTTGTAAAGTGCCTATCGCAGTGAGGCTCCTTTCAAACTTTATCTTACAAAGTACCTATCACACTAAGACTCCCATAGGACATAAACGGATATGCAACCAGTGGGTTACATATCCTTTTATGCAACCCATTGGTACATACATCATTATCAACCCATTATCGGCCATAACAGTGCGCAGGTCTCTCCTCATCCTGCGCAGGTTTGTCACATCACCACAGTGCAAGTGCGGATTTGTAGACTTCACAAACCCATGAGAATATTATGGAGAAACTTTCAGGTATGCAGGTTCCTACACGATGTATCCTTCACAGTTGAAGCAAGTGATAATTAATTAATTTAAATAAAATTAAAAGCGCAGATAACTCCGAAAAGTGAACAGGTGCGTTCGAGATCGAACCCTCGACCTCTGATTAGGAGGCGGACGTTCTAACCACTAGGCTATCACAGCTAATAAGTAAATCATAACAGTGAAACAAATATAAACACCCGAATAATAGGTATAGATAGGTCTTACATACTAAACAAATGTAGCTTCTCGCATATCGTATCCTGTATCGTAATTGTAATAAAACACACAAACGCATGCTGAGGAAACCGTGAATCGTGAGAGTTTTCCATAATGTTCTCAAAGGTGTGTGACGTCTGCCAATTCGCACACGACCAGCGTGGTGGACTAAGGCCAACCCTTTCTTATATTGAGAGGATACCTGAGCTCTGTAGTGAACCGGCAATGGGTTGATCATGATGATTATTATATACTTATTTCAAGATACGTTCGTTAAAGTTAAAGTGGTTCGTGCGCATTCAACTGACGTCTTACAGTTTTTCACCAATCGTCATCACTTGAAGAAGGAAGTCCGTGCCACTCTCCGTTGTGTAATAATGAGCTTTGAATGGCATGTATGCAATGACATAACGACCGAACTACTGTACAATGTTCATTGTGTTGCAATATAGTCAATCATATTGCGTATGTTCTGATTACCAAACCACTAATCCTATTTCATCCGGTCTAAGCTCTGTTGATGGAAAGAAAAAGTTTTAAGTCCAACTAAAAAAAAAAAATCATTCATTGAACTTGCAAAGATTATAGTAATGTTAGAAGATTTACATTGTAATTCAATAGTGTTTTGAAACGATCTCCAAAGGAGTGAAAAAGAAAAACACTTTTTTTTTATTCACTATAAGTTAGCCCTTGACTGCATCTCACCTGGTAAGTGATGATGCGATCTAAGATGGTAGCGGGCTAACCTGTTAGGGGTATGTTAAACTCATACTCCTAATCGGCTTCTACACGACATCATGCCGGAACGCTAAATCGCTTGGCGACACGTCTTTGTCTTTGTCGGTAACCAGCCACGGCGGAAGCCTCCCACCAGACCAGACTCGAGCCGGAAATCGAACCCAGGATCTCCGAATTTAAAATGCAACAGCGCACGCGCTGCGCCACGGAGGTCGTTACAACTTCGATTAAGATTCGAATATATTCATAACTAGCTGGCGCCCGCGACTTCGCCCGCGTGGATAAGTTTTTAAAATTCAGTCAGAATAAGTTGTAAAAATTCCAACGGGAATTCTCCTATGTCACTCCAGGTCCTCAACTATAATTTCAATAATCACGTCGATCCATTGCTCTATTGCGACGTGATTGAAGGACAAACCAACATACAAACTTACATTCGCATTTGTAATCATCATCATCATGATCAACCCATTACCGGTTCACTACAGAGCACGGGTCTCCTCTCAATATGAGAAGGTTTTGGCCATAGTCCACCACGCTCGCCATGTGCGGATTGGCAGACTTCACACGCCTTTGAGAACATTATGGAGAACTCTCAGGTGTGCAGGTTTCCTAACGATGTTTTCCTTCACCGTTGAAGCAAGTGATATTTTAATTGCTTAATGTCATAGTTACTCAAAAGTAATGCTCTAATTGCCGATTTTCATTTCTCTAATTCCAAAAACTCAGAACTTACATGTAATCTTCCAAACCCTCACCCCTCTCACCCCTTTTGGGATGGATTTTTGTAATATTGCGTATATACAGGTTTTTATTATTAAAATCAATTAACCTAAATGCCAATTTTCATGTCGATAACCTCGAAAACTTAGAATCCTGATGAAAACTTCCAACCCCCATTTTACCCTCTTTGGGGTAGTTTTTCGCAACATTGATATACAGATCTTTATTATTTATAATTAGCAACTAAGTTCCCAACTTTTATGTCTCTAACTTCAAAAATATAGGACTTTCATAAAAACTTCCAACCCCCATTTCGACCCCTTAGGGGTGGATTTTTGTAATATTGCGTATACAGATTTTTATTATTTAAAACAAATTACCATAATGCCAATTTTCATGTCCCTAACTTCGAAAACTTAGAATCCTCATGAAAACTTCCTACCCCCATTTCACCCCCCTCGGAGTAGATTTTCGCATTATTAATCATACAAATCTTTATTATTTATAGTTAACAACTTAGTTGCCAATTTTCATGTCTCTAACTTCAAAAATATAGGACTTTCGTACAAACTTCCAACCCCCATTTCTATCCCTTAGGGGTAGATTTTCTCAAAACCGTTTCTTAGCTGACCTCTTCTTCATAAAAGGAATCTACCTTCCAAATTTTAAGTTCGTATGTTTTATAGTTCCTGAGATATCGTGATCATCAGTCAGTCAGTCAGTGGTATTTCGCTTTTATATATATAGATAATTCGACGTTTTTTTATCTATGGTAATCTTTATTAAAAATTAATCCAATCCAATTTCTTAACAACACAGTATATAGTTAAGCTTTCCTTATTAACAGGGAAGATTAACAACGAGAAATCACTAAAGAATTTAATATTTGATCTGAGCATTTCGGATTACATTGCTTATTAATTTTGGACGAAAGCCAACTTCGTTATTTGAAAGAAATCGAGATCTCATGGAGATTATCGACGGAGCGGAAGTAGGTACGCAATATTACGAACTTCTATTTAAGTAAAATTTAGTAAAAATTTTCGATTGAATTTTCAATAATAAATTTGCATGTTTTTTGGACATATTAAAAATAAATTTGCATGTTTTTTGGAGCGAAGTTCCTTACGGCAGGCTTGGAGGAGATCTGGCTGGGCCGCGGTCGAGTGCATAAGTGTTCCCGTGACCCAGCCACCAGGCGACGCGAAGGAGCATCGCTGGGTTTTAGTGGGTATTCTGGTCGCCAGCCTGGCCGCCGGGGAGTCCCACATACCCCGTCGGAAGCGACGCAGTCTTGCCTGCGTCGCCTCCGGAGGGGATGCGTAAAAGCATTTCCCAGCGTGAAGAAAAAAAAGTTTGGAGGAGATAGGGATTTTACTGCGCGACCAAACTGAAAAAAATGTGATAGTAAAACCGTAAGAAAAACTCCGTGGAATAAAACCGTTAAATGAGACGTGCGCAGGCGCGACAGTCGTATACACAACCGAGTAGTGTATAATACTTTTCTCTTTCTCCCTCTTTCTTTTTGTTCTCTCATCCCTGCTCTCTCTATTACCACTCTGAATACTACTGAATTCATGGACAAGCACATGGCGAATACTCACATATATTTTTTTGCAAATTGTGTCGATTCTACATTAGCCGAAGGAACTTCGTTCCTACCTGGTGTCCCACGACACCACATCTTTCATTATTTATCAAATAGAATGAACTTTATAAAATACCTAACTGATAACCTACGTTTAAATCACCTTAAAAGAGAGGAGCTTTAATAGATAAGTACCTGCGTTTGTTTGCCTTGTCTTGTTTATAACCGAATCCGATCAAAATTAAACTGATACTCTCTTGTGAACTTAAATAGCAAAATTTATTTTTGCAAACGGATTCTATTATTTGTCTTGTTAACTCGGTAACGAACTCGGTATTTTGTAGATATTTGTATTCGTAGCAAACAGTCTTCAATGAGCGTATTTTCCTCAATGAAGTTTCCCATCATCAGATGCTTAGGTAATGAAAGCTTTGCGCGTTTCTGTTTACGTTGCTGGGATCTGAAACGCCGTTTTAGATAGCGAACTGTAAGGCTTACGCCACACCTGAGCAATTAGAGAGAGCGACAAGACAAACGGTACTATAAGTTTTAAAAACGTTCATAAAATTCCGCATGGATGATTAGCAAGGAAAAGCAAACCGTGTGAGGTAGTTAGTTGCTGTGTAATTCGTATAACTTAACAAGTTCATAAAAGTTAGATTTTATCTATAATTTTACATCATCATGATCAACCCATTACCGGCTCACTACAGAGCACGGGTCTCCTCTCAATATGAGAAGGGTTTGGCCATAGTCCACCACGCTGGCCATGTGCGGATTGACAGACTTCACACGCCTTTGAGAATGTTATGGAGAACTCTCGGGCGTGCAGATTTCCTCACGATGTTTTCCTTCACCGATGAAGCAAGTGATATTTTTTTTTTAAACGCACATTACTCCGAAAACTTAGAGGTGCGTGCTTGGATTCGAACCGCCGACCTCTGATTAGGAGGCTGACGATCTAACCACTAGGCTATCACCGCTTCCGTTTTAAACACGGAACGCTAAAACGCTTAGCGACACGTCTTTGTCGGTAGGGTGGTAACTAGCCACGGCCGAAGCCTCCCAAACCAGACCAAACTCGAGCCGGGAATCGAACCCAGGACCTCCAACTTTATAACGTGAAAGCGCGCGCGCTGCGCCACGGAGGTCGTCATTACTGAGGGTCGCCATCCTTAGCATGGATCACCTTCGTCCATATGTTTCTCCAGATGGTTCTGTTCCCGGCATTATGTAGTTCACTTTACCAGCTAAAACCCACAAAATAACCAAAAGTGTACGTTAAGATTTTTGCGTCTTAATTTCCGTGCGTGTGGCCGAGGCTTAACATAAACGCGTTAAATTAGCACGCAAACTCTTAACCGAAATAGAATCTCTGCTCCGACGGGAAAATAGTTATTATGAAAGCTATATTATCGTGTAATAGGCAGAACTGCGTCGCTTTCACTGAATAAAACGCCTGGTTGGTACGATTGTTGCGGAAAATACTTGTTATATTACGAGAGAAATGAGAATAATTATTGTTGTTATAGAAGATTACTGCGCGTAATATAATCGCTTTATTAGCTATGTGTTGTATCGAGATCAGAAAACTTATTGCAGGATTAGACTGCGTTCGTTCACTTTTAGTATATAAAGGCTTCTTCTTCTTCTTAAGGTGCTCTGCAACTAGTGAAGATTAGACATTATATTAACTTACCTTATTTTTGGCGAACTCCGTGGCGCAGCGCGCGCGCTGTTCGCATTATAAAGTTGGAGGTCCTGGGTTCGATTCCCGGCTCGAGTGTGGTCTGGTGGGAGGCTTCGGCCGTGGCTAGTTACCACCCTACCGACAAAGAGGTGTCGCCAAGCGATTTAGCGTTCCGGCACGATGTCGCGTAGAAACCAATTAGGAGTATAAATTTACCATACTCCTAACAGGTTAGCTCGCTACCATCTTAGACTGTATCGTCACTTACCATCAGGTGGGATTGCCGTCAAGGGCTAACTTGTAGTGAATATTCGCACCACTAACTTCCCGGAGTAATTTAAAATATCACTTGCTTTAACGGTGAGGGAAAACATCGTGAGGAAACCTGCACGCCGGAGAGTTCTTCATAATGTTCTCAAAGGCGTGTAAAGTCTGCCAATCCGCACATGGCCAGCGTGATGGACTATGGCCAAACCCTTCTCATATTGAGAGGAGATCCGTGCTCTGTAGTGAGCCGGTAATGGGTTGATCATGATGATGACGATGTTATTATAGTTGACGAATTTTCGAAAAACTACGCCTTTAATTAGAATATTGTTGTTAAACCAACTTTTTATAGACAGTGCATGCATTACGGCTTTAGTAACTAAGTTATAGTTTTCCATCTAAATTGAAATGGCTTTTACATTTGTTAACTTTTCATCATATTACATGAGTAATATTGAAAGTTTGTTGGAGTTCTATACGAGTGGGAAACGGACGGGTCTGTTCGCTGGCTCCGGGGAGAACATTAGGCTGATGGGTCCGATAAGAGTTATCAAACGCTGCAGATAAACTACGACGGAACGTGGACAGTATTAAGTACTATTAGATTTAAATATTTTTTGTCATTTATCCGGCTTAGTATTTCAAAGTCCATCATCATGATCAACCCATTACCGGCTCACTACAGAGCACGGGTCTCCCCTGAATATATGAGAAGGATTTGGCCACAGTCCACCACGCTGGCCATGTGCGGATTCACATGACTTTGAGAACATTATGGAGAACTCACAGGCTTGCAGGTTTCCTCACGATGTTTTCCTTCACCATTGAAGCAAGTGATATTTTAATTTTTTTTAAACGCACATAACTCCGCAAAGTTAGAAGTGCGTGCCCGGATTCAAACCGCCGACCTCTGATTAGTAAGCTGACGCCCTAACCACTAGGCTATCACCGCTTCATTTCAAAGTCCAATATTATTAAATTTAAATATATTTTTTATTAGCCTTTAGTAAGTGATGTACATAGTACATAGTAAACATATTAGGTACATAGTACCTAATTTTACTTACCTGAGAATAACTGAAAGGCAAAACAAACAACAAACAAAACTTACTAACAGGCTTTACCCACATCGCTCTTCCATTGCTCGATTATTGAATTTATAAAAGTGTTCATATGTAATTTACTCTTTAGTATATATGTGTGTCTTTTTAAATATGTGTGGTAAAATACATCCATACAAATAAATAAAATTGGAGTGTCTGTTTGTAATATTGAAATAACCGTTTTTTACTACATGCATATGAATATGTATACGGTACATAAACCAAAATACTTGTTTTTACAATTTTTGTCTGTCTGTCTGTCTGTTTGTTCCGGCTAATCTCTGAAATGACTGGACCGATTTTTACGGGACTTTTATTGGTAGCTGATGTAATAAGGAGTAACTTAGGCTACTTTTATTTTCCCACCAACGAATCAATATCCGATTTAACTCATTCTTTTTTTTTTTTTTAGAAAGGAGATACTTTAATGCTTATCCTGTTATTATTTCAATATATTTCAAGTAATTCGGGTTAGTAATCTATTGCTTCGTGATTGAATGACAAACAAACACACTAACTCAACGCAGACGAAGTCGCGGGCGTGAGCTAGTTATAAATATATGCTACCAAACATTCTTTAGGATCTTCCGACTTCCTTACAATTTCCTGAAGTGAGAAAGCATATGTTCATATAAAAATTTAAAAAGTATTTCTTATCGCATATTTAATTATTCATAGTTTTAAGTTCTTTATTTATAGTGCATAAGTTAGTACCTATATTATTAAGGAGAACTTGCCGTCCTCCCCATAGACGTAGTTTCTGGAGGTTGGTTAGATTTACAGTTAAAATGTCTTTGTGTATTTTGAACAATAAATAAATAACAAAAAAGATATAGATAGAACTTACGAATCGTAGGGGGTGGTTGTTTAACTTTATAACATACTAAATAACGAGAAAGAGCGCACATTGAAAATAATAGTATCACTATACAAAATTTTTTTTTTAAAAAGAAACGTATTTTAAAATACTTTTTTTGTCCTTCATAAACAGACTATTATATTAATAACAATTCATTCCGATTTTCACATAGAATCAGCCTTCTAAATCTTATAAATCTTTAAATGCTTCTACTGGAAACATGGAATTTTGGATAGTGACACTATTATTTTCAATGTGCGAGAGTACCTACTCAGTCTTTTATTTGGTCGTGTAGAATGTATTTAGAGCTTGTCGCTATTCAAAGTGGGAGTTGGTTGTTAGTTGTTTAGAGTAAGTAGACCGGATTATGCAAGACGTTATAAGTCGGTTCCGTTTTTAATTCCCATTGGTACTGGGTTGTAAAAGAAACGCGATGTAAGTGACAGATATTTGTTAAAAGTAGCTATAGTAATTTAATTGTAATAAAACTAAAATAACAACAAATTGACGACTGACATGATACTCGACATTTCACGACTAGGCTAATGCATTATAAAGGTGAATTGGATAACTGATTGGTACTTTTCTCATATGACAATAGCTGACGACCTCCTAATAATAATTTATTTATACCAACATCCTTTATATGTCAGCCAACATGTCATGATCAACCCATTCTCGGCTTACTACAGAGCAGGGATCTCCTCTCTATATGAGAAGGGTTTGGCCATAGTCCACCACGCTGGCCATGTGCGGATTGGCAGACTTCACACGCCTTTGAGAACATTATAGAGAACTCTCAGGCGTGCAGGTTTCCTCACGATGTTTTCCTTCACCATTGAAGCAAGTGATAATGTAATTGCTTAATAACACACATAACTCCGAAAAGTTAGAGGTGTGTGCCCAGGATCGAACCCCTGACCTCTAATTAGCTATCACAGCTTCTTTAGATATATTTATGATAAAAGATATTATAAATATACGCTGCCAAAAATTGTTCAGGATCTTCCGACCTCCTTACAATATCCTTTTTTGAAAGATTGGCAGACTTCACACGCCTTTGAGAACATTACGGAAAACTCTCAGGCATGCAGGTTTTCTCACGATGTTTTCCTTCACCGTTGAAGCAAGTGATATTTTAATTATACCTTTATATGTATACTTAGATAATATATTATTATATACTGATTGTTAAAGATCCGACATGTATGTTTAATGACCCGTGAATCAAACAATTAGCGGGGATGCCATAGTAATGGAACGTAATGCGATCGTGTCAACCGGTATCTTTCGGGGACTTTCGACGAACCGGTCTTGTTCCAATACCGATTTCCGACAGACGAGTTTGACACCATGATGTAGGTGAAGTGAAAGTGATTTAGAACCATATTAGATTTCTTTTTCATATGTGCTTTATCTGCGATCTAATATAATAACTGCCCAATTAAGACCGCTCTCTCTAGATGAACATAAAACTAGCCACTAATCAACTTTTTCTTTTACTGGTAATTATTTGACAGTAAACAGAGAAAAAACAAAATTATCCACTATAATTTAACCCTTGACGGCAATCTCACCTGGTGTAAGGGATGATGCAGCAAGATATCGGGTTAACTTATTAAGGGTATGGAAGAATCACACTCCTTATTGGATTCTACGCGACATTGTGCCGGAACGATAAATCGCTTGGCGACACGTCTTTGTCGGAAGGGTGGTGGCCTCCCACCAGACAAAAGTTCGAAGTTGCGTAAAATGATCTGGTTTTTTAATATTATATATTTATATGTATTATATACATGTATAAATATGGTGTATTCATGATATTTATATTCCTTTTATGGTAAACTTAGTTAATCATTAATTTAAAACAATGACAAATCATTATTTTTTTAAATTGTAAAATTAATACAGAAAGTTTCAACTTTTAACTAAGCAAGCATTCTGTTGAACAACCCTGTAACCATTTCATACCATTAATGAATAGTGAATACACATTTATAGTATACTTACAACTAATAATAAAAAAAATGTAAATATATGTTTATGTTCTTGTGATTTTCTATTTATTAACTCTTATTTTTCTTTGTGTTTCAAACGGGAATTATGAGTCAACGTTAGTGTCTGTCAATGTCTCGTCTGATATGATTCTGTAAGCAAACAAGTGGAGAGTTTTATTTGAACTACTAAACAAGAAAAATAATTACACAACCCATTAAGAAATTTCCTTTTTTGTTTTAAAAAATAAGAGTTTATATGATAAAAGATTACAAGATATAGTGTGGACTGGTTATAATGATGTTCCAAGGAATGTTGTTGAAAAATTTTCAGTTTATTCAATGATAGACACAGCATATAATATTGGTTTTTGAATTTCCCGGGATAAAAAGTAACTCATACATATATAACTGCTCCGGTTCTTTGTCTATACTTATGCAATAAAAAATGCATCAAACCTTTTCACCATTGCCAGGTGAAAGATTCAGAAGCAAAGTCAATAAAACACTACGTACAATAATAACTATATGATATTTTATCATTAATTTTGTGGCTCTGTTTATAACGTCAAACGCTCATTTCGTATAGACAGAAAAAGTAGGCCAGCGAGCTAGCCGCACCTCAGATTTGTCTTTAGATACTGTACTACGTAAATAATTGCCCTTGTTTCATATATTACGCCCTTTTACGGAAAATAGCTACCGTATTATGTCTAAACAGACTAAGTATCTAGGTTGGCCTTTAGCACAAGAAAGCTAGCAAGCCATGGTATACCATGAATATTATAATATACTAGCTGTAACACACTCAAGTTTCGACGACCTCCGTGGCGCAGAGCGCGATCTGTAGCATTATAAACTTGGAGGTCCTGGGTTCGATTCCAGGTTCGAGTCTGGTCTGGGGGACGGCTGCGGCCCTGGCTAGGTACCACCCTATCGACAAAGACGTCAAGCGATTTAGCATTCCGACACGATGCCGCGTAGAAACCAATTTGAAGTATGGTTCTAGCCTTCCCTTCAAAAGTTAGTCCGCTATTATCTTAGATGGCATCATCACTTACCATCAGGTGAGACTGCCGTCGAGGGCAAGTGGATATAAAAAAAAAATTGAATAAAAGCCTATAAAAATTTGTTCTACTATATGAAGAGCTATTTTAGGTGCATCACGCTATGATCATAGGAATGAAACTAGACTTAGTAAAAATAATAAAAAGTGTCATTAGTTATTTTAAAATTATTCTGGTTATTGAAAGTGGCATGTGTGATGGTGATAACAAGAAGAAAATTTACTTGGCTAGTTTGTTGTGGGCTTCTTGGACCGAGGCGCGTTTGGCACCCTCATAGCCTTAGTTTTAAGTGTACGAATGTATTTATCACCATCAAACACTACTATGTAAATTACTGACGCGACAAAAGTGCCTTTGAATTAAGATTGTGATTGATTGATTGAAATCAAATGATGCCAAGGGCGATTTCCTTATTTGTTTCTGCTGTTCGGCATTCAGCTTTATAATAATAATACAAAAGCTTGTAGAATTATTCTATAATAGTACAAAGTTATTTGTATTAGAAAGCTTGGGTACTATTTATTGCTATAACCAGATTGCTCTTGAATAGACTCAAGTGACAATGTGAGATGGTGATAACAAAAAGAGCACCGACTAAGCTGAGTTGGCTGTGGAATTCTTTATCAAATACCATTAGGGCTAATTCTTATAAGATCAGTATGGCTAATATGCGCTATGATAATACTTAACTAAAATAGGTAACATATTGCAAGCTGAGTATAGTGTACCAACGGAAATCTTGTTTATTGTATAATTATTTGATAAACGGTATCTCATTGTCTTTTGTTTCGTTAGTACAAAAATGTTATTGGTCGACCGTTAAGATGCATTTTCTTCTTCTCTTCTTCTTCTCTTCTTCTTCTTTGGCCTCGCTATATCCCGTTACGCGGGGTCGGCTTTTTTTATCATTCGGCGCCACCTCGATCTTACTTTAGAATCCTCATCATTGAGGCCGAGGCATTTCATGTCCTTTTAGACATTCGTCAACCATGTAGTTGGGGGTCTTCCCCTTCCCCTTTTCCTTGCAGCCATGGAAAGGCACTTTTTCACAACGTAATCGTCAGGTCTACGCATTACATGTCCGTACCATCTGAGCCTGGATTCTGTTATTTTTTGCGTTATGGGTGCAACCTTAAAACTTCCTCTTATATATTTATTGCATACTTTATCTTTTGAAGTCACTCCTGCCGGCCATCTAAGCATTCGCATTCGTTAAGATGCATTTTAATTGCTATTAAAATGTATGTATGTATGTATGTATGTATTAAAATGTAAAATGTATCTCAACGGTAACATTGTGGGCCCCTTGTCCTCTCAACTATGCTCTCGACACACGTTTCGCTCCAATACCGAAGCCAGCTAACGAGATGTCGACTTTGCGATGTCAGCTTTGCAAATATAAGCCTTTTTGAAGATCGAATTTGAAAATCAAACGATATATATATAAAAGCGAAAGGTCACTTACATACTTACTGTTTAACACGAGATCTCAAAAACTAGCAAGTAGGTAGTATAAAATACTTAAGAGATGTCAGCTAAGAAAGGATATTTGGAAATTCCACCCCTAAGGGGGTAAAATAGGTGTTGGAAGTCTGTATGAAATTTCTTTGTTCTTAGTGTTAGAGACACAAAAATTTGCATTAAGATTAATAATAATAAATAAAAAACATGTACATCAAATTTTTTTTAAATATTACCTGTTAAGTGTGGTTAAAAAAGGGGATGATAGTTTTTGCTTATTTTTTTATTATGAAGTCTACAAGCTTAAAATTTTGAAAATAGGTTTCTTTTAGGGCGTAAGTATAAGGTTTGAATTTTTTTTTCATCAAAATCCACGCCAAAGGGGGTAAAATAGGGGCTTGAAGTTTGTATGCAAGTCTTATGTTTTTTAATTTAGAAACACGAAATTCGCCAATTTGACATTTGCATTTAGCTTACTTTCTGAAGCAGGGCATTGGCCGCACAGGTAACCTCAAACTTAACTCTTAAGGGAAATCAGCAATTCTACGCAGACGAAGTAGCGGGCAACAGCTAGTTTAATATTGAATCTATATTAAAAACCGACGAAATTCTGTTTTAGAATGTGCCCATGTTATCATGAAACTATCCCATCGCGAGTAACGTATTATATTTATTTAATTCCTTGCTTGTGATTACCCCTTGCCGACTCACTACAGAGCGCGGGTCACCTTTCAATATGAGAATGGTTTATCAATAGTCACTTGCTTCGACGGTGAAGAAAAACATACTGAGGAAACCTAAAGGCTTGAGAGTTCTCCGTAATGTTCTCAAAGACGTTGTAGAAGCTCGACGTGCTCTGTGTTGAGCCGGCAATGGGTAGATCATAAAGTAACGTATATCTAAATAATATAATTTATAATTAATATAAATTACATATATCCAGTATTGTTTGGCATATTTTGGTAACCGATTTTTTTATACACCACAATTTAGCCCTTGACGGCAGCTCACCTGATGGTAAGTGATGATGCTGTCTAGGATGGTAGCGAGCTAACCTGTTAGGAATATGGTAAACCCACGCTTCTTATTGGTTTCTACGCGACATCGTGGCAGAACGCTTTATCGCTTGGCACGTCTTTGTCGGTAGGGTGGTAACTAGCCATGGCCGAAGCCTCCCACCAGACTAGACTCGAGCCGGGAATCGAACCCAGGACCTCCAACTTTAAAATGCAACAGCGCACGCATTGCGGCATGAAGGCCGTCAAAATGACAGACGTGCAAAGACGCATCATGAGCATAAATTTTTACAATTTTGGCAATTTGATGTCAATGCTACAGTGTCTAATCCCTCAGGATGAATTGATGGGTGATCCAAAGCAACTACCACTTTCTGAATAGTCGATAATTCTTTTTCAGTTGATTTCCCTGGACACGCTTAAAAAAGTCCCCCAGGAACGATATCGACGTTTCAATATAGGTCAGTGTCAGGGAAGAGAGGAATGGCAAGTTTTGGTTTCTAAGAATCACTACTAGTGTTCAATTATCACACTTATCTTAGGTTGACAGTAGTTTTATCTTTTGTCTGATGGGAGCAACGAACTCGAAAATTGAAACACGTCGTTCCGAGTTCATTGGGTCGGAGACGTCGGCCGTGGCTAGCTACTATACTAGAGACAAAGATGTGCTGCCAAGCGATTGAGCGACAAAACTTTTCTTTATGACACTTTTTCGACGATCTCCGTGGCGCAGTGCGTGCGCATTATAAAGTTGGAGGTCCTGGGTTCGATTCCCGGCTCGAGTCTGGTCTGGTGGGAAGCTTCGGCCGTGGCTAGTTGACGTGTCCCTTGGCGTGTCGCCAAGCAATTTAGCGTTCCCACGATGTCGCGTAGAAACCAATAAGAAGCGTTTGTTTACTATACCCCTAACAGGTAAGCTCGCTACCATCCTAGACAGCATCATCACTTACCACCAGGTGAGATAACCGTGAAAGGCTAACTTGTAGTGTATAAAAAAAATCTATTGGTAATTTTCTTACTAATGTAGATACATACCACTTTATTAGTTGAATTATCACTTTAAGAAAATGATGTCATACAATGGATGAATTTTGGAAAGCTTAAATAAACTTTAAGCAGAATTATTTCTGCTCTTAGATACATCTGGTAGTGAGATAGCCACCTATTCCTTTTATATATACTAAAACAGAGTAAAAAAATCTATGAGTGTTAAAGCATATCAAAGTTGTTTACCTACGAGTACATATATATAGCATCCAAATTCAATTTGAGAAATGCATTGCCTCTGGCGACGCCATTAGCGGCATATAACACTCGGAACGTCCTTATGGCTAACGAGAGTGGAAATTCTGAAGGAAAATACTTTCATGCCCTCTAGCTTTAACGGGTTTTCAATGGACATCTGCTGTCACGAGAAAGTAGGGTCGATATGGCGACAACTGGCACCCGAATTTAAATGTGTTTTGAACATCATTAATTGAGTACATCATCAAGTGTCTGGTGGGAGGATTCGGCCATGGCTAGTTACCACCCTACCGACAAACACGTGTCGTCAAGCGATGTAGCGTTCCGGTGCGATGTCGCGTAGAAACCAATTAGGAGTATGGGTTTACCATACTTCTAATAGGTTAGCCCGCTACCATCTTAGACTGCATCGTCACTTACCATCAGGTGAGATTGCCGTCAAGGGCTAACTTGTAGTGTATAAAAAAAACATTAATCAATTGGTAATTTTGTTACCATTGAAGATACCATTTTTTAGTTCATTTATCACATTAAGTAAATTATGTCATAATTCATGAATTTTGTAAAATTTAAATAAACTATAAGCAAAATCATTTCTGCTCTTACATACATCTGGTAGTGAGGTAGCCACCTTTTCCTTTTATATACACTAAAACAGAGTAAAAAATCCTATGAGTGTTAAAGCATATCAAAGTTGTTTACCTACGAGTACATATATATAGCATCCAAATTCAATTTGAGAAATGCATTGCCTCAGGCGACGCCATTAGCGGCATATTACACTCGGAACGTCCTTATGGCTAACGAGAGTGGAAATTCTGAAGGAAAATACTTTCTGCCCTCTAGCTTTAACGGGTTTTCAATGGACATCTACTATCACGAGAACGTAGGGTCGATATGGCGACAACTGGCACCCGAATTTAAATGTGTTTTGATCATCATTAAGTGTGTGGTGGGAGGCTTCGGCCATGGCTAGTAACCAACCACCCTACCGACAAACACGTGTCATCAAGCGATGTAGTGTTCCGTCGCGTAGAAACCAATTAGGAGTATGGGTTTACCATACTTATAATAGGTAAGCCCGCTACCATCTTAGACTGTGTCATCACTTCATTAGGTGAGATTGCCGTCAAGGGCTAACTTGTAGTGTATAAAAAAAAGAGTAATAACGGTGGACGTCGGCGATGGGAGGCCGGGTGCGAGAGAGTGTTTCTCTTCCACCTCTCTTGCTCCTGTGCCTTCGGAGGACTTGTGGGCGATGGAAGCGGGGTCGTCCATCAGTCACAGTACGGTCCTCAAGTTGGCTGGTGTGCTGTTGTTCCGGTACACCTCTAGCGGGCGTAACTGGGCACATTGTGCCCGAGGAGGGTCTGCTGCGGCGTACACCCGCTGGTGGAGTTGCATACAGCAGTGAGTAGGAACACGTGGGGGTTTAGTCAGTAGGAGACTGACAAAACCTCTGTGCCTCCCCGCAGACGTGCCCATGAGGATATACCCACGATAAAAAAAACATTAATTGAATAATAACGGTACATTTTCTATAATAATTTCCTATTATGAAAAAAAATAACCGTGGTAAGGATAATATGTACTAAAAAAAATAAACTAAACCATCGAATTAGCTATAAACCGACTTAAGCGATTAAAATAATCCCTTTTTTAACTATTTCTATACTAATACGAAATAAATATTAGAAGTTGGAATGGACTTCATGTTTTACTCCTTTTTAAATGATATGGATTCAACAAAAGCATATTGCATTATCAAACATAAATAGATGTCTTATCAATCACTGACCTCCATTTTATACGTACTACTGCGATGCAAATGATAAATTAAGTATTATAATGTAGGTTGCTCCAAATGATTGATATTTGTTGACAGATTCCTTATCATATTAAATTTATAGATGCTAAAGAGCTTATGCGTGAAGATGTTACACCAGAATGAGGACTATAAGAGCTGTTCACTGTCTGCGACTTAAGATTACTAATCTTATATTATATTCTATTCGATTATAATCTACTTCTTTTTTAATGTCACTCTCCTATCCAAGACGTTCAGCTAAATCAGTGATTGGAAAAGACTATGTATCTAATATAGCCTTAATAATTGTAGTAAGATTATGTATAAGACTTTTATTTAATTATGAAACAACTACGAGATAAACGTTTTGTGAGAATTCTATGGCTTAAACAAGTTTACCCTTTTTGCTTCTTAGATCAAACATCAGTTTGTCATCTACCCTTCAGAATAAAGAAATAACAAACAAAAAAAAGAAGCGGTGATAGCCCAGTGGTTAGAGCGTCAGCCTCCTAATCAGAGGTCGGCGGTTCGAATCCCGGCACGCACCGCTAACTTTTCGGAGTTATGTGTGTTTTTAAAACAATTCAAAATATCACTTGCTTCAACGGTGAAGGAAAACATCGTGAGGAAACCTGCACGCCTGAGAGTTCTCCATAATGTTCTCAAAGGCGTGTGAAGTCTGCCAATCCGCACATGGCCAGCGTGGTGGACTATGGCCAAACCCTTCTCATATTGAGAGGAGACCCGTGCTCTGCAGTGAGCCGGTAATGGGTTGATCGTGATGATGATGATGAAACAAAAATAACAAAAATGTATGCCTAAGTCTCCACATAAAAGCTCAAGGCTTAATGCAATAAAAAAAGAACGAATACGAGCAATTGTCGTACGGCCCTTTCTTCCAACGTTGCTTCAATTTGTTGAATTTTCACCCCCACATTCTGTTAGTACAGGTTCCGGGATTAGTCGATAGGTAGAGAGTTTTTCTCTTTATAGTTAATTAAATAAGACGTTTTCATTATAGCTTCAAAGGAAGAGAGCGTAACCTTCTGGAACTTCTGGAACTTCTGGAAATAAATCTTGTAAAGATCTTGTTTCTTGCGATTCGCTTGATGACGTATTTTTACGTTTACGTTACTGCTGTAGCCCGTAGAAGCATATTGCAAATATACAATGAACTGTTAACTTTATTTCCTACACTGAGTGAGGGTTTCACCTGTTTTAATTTCAATTAGAAAATTATAGAACCAATAAACCTAACATTTTATTAGCGATAAAGTCAAAACAATAAAAATATACTTAGTGGAAGAAGAAGTACGAAAGCTGCCAGCTACCTCGGACAAAGAATTAGTCTTGCTATTCAAACGGGGAACTCTGCTAGTGTCTTCAGAACCTTGCCTAAAGGGACTCCTTTTAATAATATATTTTAGTTATTATATTATATTTTCAAGGTTTTAGATTCATTGTTCGTAGTGGAATATCACTCGGTAACTTTAATAAAATATCATGGTGAGTCTGACATAGCAATACATTGACACAAATGATTACTTGCTTAACTTTTTATGTTAACTGGTAAAATCAGCGATAAAGTTAGCTTTATTGCCAGAAACAAAGTGCTTTATGTTCCCCAATGCAAACGCTTTATTTGATAGCGAGTAACAATTTTGTTAGCAGCAATATATTTTTTCTTTCCGTGTATCATCATCATCATTAACACCGATTGACGTCCACTGCTGGTCTTTTGTAGGGAGTTCCAATGCTCACGGTCTTGGGCCGCTTGTATCCAGCGACTGGTTTGATGTCGTCTGCCCACCTTGTTGGGAGTCGACCAATGCTACGTTTACCGGTGCGGGGTCGCCTTTCCAGCACCTTGGTACCCCAACGTCCATGGGTTCTCCGAGCTATGTGCTTCACCCATTTCCACTTCAAGTTCGCAATTCGCTGAGCTATGTCGGTAACTCTGGTTCTTCTACGGATCTCCTCATTGCTTTCCGTGTATAAACAGCGAGAAAAGTCCAATTTAATTTATTTAAGTCTTGAGGAAGCTCTGGTGTCGAAACGAAATGTGCGTAGAGAGTGTATTATAGAAGATCTACGAAGCAGATAAAGATTGAAGACATCATAAGTATCTAATAAAGTGTAAACTTGCCGTGTATAAAATAACTTTTAATTAAAATGTTCCTTTACACAAATGAGGCTTAAAGTCCCTGTTGACAGCGTCTCTGTTCTAATAAAACTAATGCACGGTTATCAGGGCCCAATCGATATGGCCTTGTATTGAACAATCAATCACAATTTATTGTATAGCTTAGGGGCCCTATTTAAACAGTCTGCCGGCAGCGTGCCCCTCAGAACGTCACTATTAATTTTTTTCTAATAGGTTAATAGTTATTTCTATTACCACTATGCTTCAAACATAAGTTTTTGTACCAATAGAAATCAGTCGTCCAACGATCAATCCTCTTGTTTTTAAGATTCGTTGAGTATCGAAACAATTAAACGTCGAAGTAAAATGGACCTAATGTTTTTCAATTTAGAGTTGCATTTTACGTTGTATTTATTGCAATACAATTCAATAAATTAAACGTAAATTCGAAGTGTGAACAAATTAGAGCTTTAAAACTAGGCGGATACGTTTCAATTTACTTAGTGTTAGTGTTTTTCGATATTCGAAAACGACTCTTCGTTTGCCAGCGTACAGATCTTAAACTAAGAAACTGCGACGTATGTCTGTCTTCGCTGTTAAATTATATGTTATGTAATGATATGTCTAATATATGTATGATGAGGATGAATGATTATGACTAGTTAAATGGAATCAGTACATAACATAAATAACCCGTCGTTCATGCAATAATCGTCAATGTCCCAGCGCTGGGTATAGATATGAGTGATATCTCGCATATGGGCGAGCGTTTTAAAGCAAAAACCCATCACGATGCTCTCAATTGGCTTGGCGGGTTGATGATAATGACATCGATGCTGATGAATAGACTCCTCATTTCCTCAAGGATGCTACTTAGATTTTTTAACAGAAAAATTCAATAATCAACGACTCATGGGTTACGCAATAAATTGCCCAATTTATACATGTACCTACTGCCGGCCATCAATACTCCTCCCGCAATTTTTACATCGACAACAAAAAATATATGGCTCCAGGAAATGCAATTACGAAATAACTAGCGGCTATTCGCTGCAATTTTACACCACTTCGCATGTTGAAATTGCAAATATTGCGACAGTGTTGCAATATACTCATAAACGATAAAGTCGTATCGAATATGTCCGATAATTATATTTTTATTGATTACCAAATGGTCCCTTTTCAGAATAGTCCTCATGAAAAAAATAATGGCAACAAAATTTTGTCAATCAAGTTTGCATAAAGTAACAGAAGGTACTTTGTTGCAATAAAGCTGTCATTTGAGTCAATTTCAGCCTTACCATGTTGTGTTAAGGTATAAACTGTGTTATATTATATACTAGCTGACGCCCGCGACTTAGTCTGCGTTGAGTTAGTGTGTTTGTTTGTCTTTCAATCGCGAAGCAATAGATTACTTACCCGTATTACTTGAAATAATTGCTAAACTAAAACAATTGGTGGGAGAAGTGGGAGGCGCCCGGGACGTGATGACACAGGCGGTGGCATGCGCGTGAGCTGCGCGCGGTACTGGACAGTACTTGGACATTGCAACGTTACTTTATTTTTCTAAAATAAAAGTAGCCTAAGTTACTCCTTATTAAATCAGCTACCTGCCAATAAAAGTCCCGTAAAAATCGGTCCAGCCATTTCAGAGATTAGCCGGAACAAACAGAGAGACAAACAAAAATTGTAAAAAATTTTATTTTGGTGTATGTACCGTACACATATTCATATGCATGTAGTAAAAAACGGTCATTTCAATATTACAAACAGACACTTTATTTATTTGTATATATATATATATATATGATGGATTATCCAATACTTTAAGAATAGTCTCTAAGTCTCTAAAGTCGTAAGGTGAACTTACGTATCCTTATGGATCTAAGAGTAGGCGGATAAAATTGGCCACTCACCTTATTCACTTAGTTAAAAAAGAGAGAATGAGATTTTCTAAACGGAGAGAAAATCAACTTTGTGTAACGCTGATTTCTTTATACTAAGTATTACAAAATATTATGCACCGCATTAACAAATGGCTGCGGGTATTCATTAATATGTATAAAACACGCACGTAAATGTTATGAAATATGAAATGTAGTCACAGATAGGACAAAAGGTATAACTTATGAAAAAAAAACATTTAGCTACTGTTCTCCGTACTATCAACTACTATAAAGCTCTATTTACTATAGACCAGCGGCGCCCCGCGGTTTCACCCGCGTAATTGGTCAGTCTAGGATGGTAGCGGGCTAACCTGTTAGGAGTATGGTAAACCCACGCTCCTAATTGGTTTCTACGCGACGTCGTGCCGGAACGCTAAATCGCTTGACGACACGTCTTAGTCGGTAGGGTAACTAGCCACGGGGGAAGCCTCCCACCAGACCAGACTCGAGCCGGGAATCGAACCCAGGATCTCTAACTTTATGAAGCGACAGCGCACGCACTGCGACACGGAGGTCCTCATTTATACACCCGTTCTACCTTTATATTGAAACTCTTTAACTCGTAGAAAAATTATAATATAATATATGATATTGTGTGCACTCGTTCATTTCAACCTGGCTGGTCGAAATATTATACGAGTTATATATTATTTTACGCGAAAGGAAAGTTTTTTACTTACGCCACCTCGTAATAATTATCGCGGGCTCGCATTTTATGGGCCTTTTGTCCGTATAATTACTCAGATGGAGAGATTTCAGAAAGACAGATTTTATTACCGTTTAAGTAAATATTTAAGACCCTATTACGTTTTTTTTTACGATTGTGTTTAATTAATTAGATTGTGATGGTATTTCAACAGTTCAGTGCGTATTACTCATCGTGAGCGTAGATAGATATTCGATTTGATTAATCGGTTTAATTACGTTTTTTAATCTAGTAAGACAAACATACAGATGTACGAAAACACTTTACATATGTATTCTTATTACCTTTGAACTGTTTAACTTACTTTTTAATACAACGAACGAAATTTCTTGTAATATGTACCTGCCTATGTATAACATACTAATGCTATCGGCACTTTTTTAAAATATTCGCTTGAGTCTTTGTGCCATATAAACATTTAAGCTACCATCATTAAACATTAAACCCCAGAATAGCCTAGTTGTAAATCTATTAATGGCTTTAATATGAACGATGATTCTTCATATATATAACAAATAACATAAATGTGAACGAGTGGATGTTTGGATTTTTGTAACTCAATCACGTAAAAACGGCTCAACGTATTTGGATGAAATTTGGCATGCAAGTAGCTTTTGACATGGAAAAGAACATAGGCTACCTTTTATCCCGATTCCCTAAGAAGTTCCCGAAGGAAAAATGAAAATGAATTACGAGCTAAGCCACGGGCAGATAGCTTTGAAATTTGGTATGCATATCACCTGTGCTATGGAAAAGGACATGTCCATTCTTTACCGATCTCTCACATATTTCCCGTGGGAAGAATAAAAATTGTTAAAGAGCGAAGCTTTAGACCTAATTCAGAAGTCTACGCAGTCGAAGTTGCGAGCAGAAGCTAGTCATATAGTCTACAAAGGACTGGCTCTCTCGTCTACACTTAAAAAATATATAATCAAACAGGGTTATACTAAAAAAAAGTGTCCCTACAAAATGTGATGGAGCAAACGACAAATGGTTTCCTTACAACGATGTCAGTTCAAATATCGGGCCCCAAAGAAAGGTCTGATGTGTACAGTCTCCCATTTCCATTGTAACGGACGAATTTACACTGTATAATAGCTGGTCTGTAATCTGAAGCCGTATCGACCTACGGTTCATTGGCTTGCTGTATTAATAGAACTGTTACTTTGCCTCTTTGTCCGTAAGAGTGAATTAGTACACAATATTTTATAAGTTGTCAATAGGCTATGTATTAGGACGTTCGCCTCGTAATCAGAGGTCGGGAGTCGGATCCCGAGCACGCACCTCGTACCTTTCGGAGTTATGTGCGTTTTTAAGCAATTCAAATATCACTTGCTTCGACGTGCATGCCTGAGAGTTCTCCGTAATGTTCTCAAGGGCGTGTGAAGTCTGCCAATCTGCACATGGTCAACGTGGTGGTCTATGGCCAAACCCTTCTTATATGAAGAGGAGTCACGTGCTCTGTAGTGCGCCGAGAATAGGTTGATTATTTAGAGCTCAATTTGATTTGACGATCTTAGAACATGCGGCGAAGTAACCTCTTGATGTAACCTAACAACTTGTTCATCCCGCTACAAGTTAGCCATTGACGACAATACCACTCGGTGGTAAGTAGAAATGCAGTGTAAGATGGTAGCGGTCTAATATTTTAAGGGTATGGTAAACCCATACGCCTACGATACGAGATGTAGAAAAAACTGCAGAAATGTGCGCGTACACCTTATTCCGTAGATTGAAAAGGATGGCCCTAAAAATAACCGTTTTATAGAAAACGTCCTAAAAAAGAATTACACTCGTTAGCCGCTATCTCTCAACAAGCTCCCAATGGCGACCTTCCGAAGGAAAATTTAATGTCCCCATCACCATTTCAACGTGGGAAATTACTATTTGCGCCATTATAGGGGTCCAGTAATCCTTATGCTGTGCATCAAATCGGACCCCTTTGTTTTTATTGTAATAGTTTTAGTCTACTACCCTCATATTACAACATTTAAGTTTTAAAAACGTTAAATTGAATCCGTTTTTTAACGCTTGGAAATGCGTTAACGCGTCTACTCCAGAAGCGGCGCAGGCAGAGCGTTTCGGCGGGGTATGTGGAACAAGCTGGCGTCCAGAATACCCACTTAACCCAGTAATACTCCTCGTGTCGCTAGGAGTATGGGTTTAACATACCTATATATAGGTTAGCCCGCTACCATCTTTAACAGCATCATCACTTACCATTAGGTGAGATTGCCGTCAAGGGCTAACTTGTAGTGGATAAAAAAAACAATAAGATAACCCGAAAGTGAAGGTTTAGTAAAAAATATACAAATGGGCAAAACCTGTTGCCACCGTGAAAGTGGCATAACTTGTTTGATTATAAGCAGACGACGCGACGACGTTTATCGGCTACAGACAAACCTACAGACAGGACCAACTTCCAGGTCAAACTTCTGATTCAAGCGGCATTTAATTTTGCAGTACGTATTAAATGTAAATTTACAAAACTTGTTGGTTTTCGCTAGTGTTGTGCATAAGCCTACTTCCTATTTTGGTATAGATACATTCTAAGCTAGAAAAGCGCATTTTTATTCTTAATCTGTGTTTTCTTTAATTACTTATTTTGTAGTTATGTGAAAAATGTTGAAAATACCAAAAACACCATTTGTACAATTTAACATTTTTTCCGATGGTATCCAGACTAGGTAATCCTCTCTTATTAATTTTATAATATTTTTTAAACTTATTATTTTTGTTTAGTTAAGCTATCTTGAAGCTACTTAGCTGCAGAAAACTAAAGAATTGCGAAGTTGACATTTATGACGGATGTTTCTTCAAAGAAAAACAAGTTATATAGCTTTATAGACACTCCTATTATTGAATACCTTTTTCCCAACTTTTTTTGAGCCTATAATATTAAACTATATTCATTAGTCATTACCATCTTACTCTGTTGGTAAATGGGAACGCAAGTTGGAGTGTTAGTTGGTGCCGTGTGTAGAGTCATACTCAGTTATTGAAGGTGTGAAGGAATGACTCACACATTTTCCATTAGCTATATGTATATAGAAAATCGATCTTGTTATGGTTGCCACTTTTTCATGGGATATCATAAAACGTGATATTTATTTCCATTAGGCAAGAAAATTGTTATTGGTCACGGTTGTCACTTTTTATAGACTGTAAAAGTAAAAGTGTAGGGTAAGGTTTTAATCTATTTTATTGGAAAACAGTGCTGATAGCAAACTTTTTATGTTTACTTCACTCTCTTTTAATTAAACACTGTGGCAGGTGATATACTCTTACGTACACTTATTATTCTATAATACATACTTTTCTGGGTAGTAATAACTTATTTTTACTATAAAACTAAAAGGGGTAGTAATTTTTTTATCAACTTATTTATGATTGTGATGTTAAAAAATTTTGCAAGTTTTTCAAGTCATATTTTTTTTTTCGGACTGACTATTAGCTGTGCTAACCTTATTGGTTGCGACAGCGTGAGCGGGCTGTTTGGCGAGCTTCGGAAAGAAGGTCTACCAGAAGAAATTTTGAGTCCTAGTGCTCGAAGAAACTAAGGGAACGTCTGTCTAAGGGCGCCTCCTGTGAAGCCGAACCTCGGCTTAGGCGACGTTTGGGATAACGGTCTCCGAGGCCGTGGATGGAGCCCACGTCCAGATGACGTAATATAGCGGGGACCTCGTCTTCGCCGGCGCAGACGGTGTGTAGCGTATGATTGTGTGATAGGTGGTACGAGTATGTTGTCAGTAGTTATCTGATCGTCAGGGTCGTGAGGGATATGTTTAGGTCTCCTCTTTCGGAGAAGAGCGCTTAGGTCGGGGAGTGCCAAGTTATAAAGAGACGTTGTCTTTGCAACTGAATGTTGTATAGCATGTTTTGTCACAAACTGATATTTAAAAGGTGGTGTCAGTTGAAATGTGACAAAACGCTGCATAACTATTTTAGAGGTTATGGCACGTTTAGTTGTAGAGACCACGAAGTTTTGTTTGGGTATACGTCGAATTTATGAAATTTGTTAAGTAACTCACAACACGTCAGATTATTTACGATTATTTTTAGAATTCCGTAGCCAAATCACGAAAACGAAGCTTATAGGAACTATATAAATAAATAATGTATTTGAACTATTGCATTAAAATTTTTAAATAATTTTAATTGCTTTGCTCATTCCTGTTGGAACTACGGAATAAATTTAGCTTGAATTTTTAATAGAGATAGATTATACTCTGGATTAAACAATAGTCTACTTTTTATTCCGGAAATTCCACAGTTCCCGAGAGATTGGTGTAATAATGAATCAAAAGAAAAAGAAAGTTACAGCTGCAATTTATCAACGTGAAATTCATTCGCAGCTATAGATTGATATTTTTTTTTCTATCGTGGGTAAATCCTCATGGATCGTGCGCCCTCCCCGTGGCGCACGATCCATGAGGATTTACCCACAGAGGTTATTTCAGACTCCTACTGACTAAATCGTGTTCGTACTCACCGCTATATAGTGGAGCCACGGGAAAGCTTTCGCATACAACCGCAACTCCACCAGCCAGTGTCCGCCGCAGCAGACCCTCCTTGGGCACGACATGCCGAGTTTCGCCGGTTAGAGGTGTGCCGGAACAACAGCACACCAGCCAACTTGAAGACCGTACTGTGAGTGATGGACGGAGCTATAAATTGTCATAGCAAACATCCTCGATTTCGCGAGCTCTCTTAAAGGGGGCGGGGATAGAAATGAGACATTGCAATTTTGTATTATTCCTTTTTAAATACCAATGACATTTGTTATTTAAATTCACTGTGTATAAATCTATACAGAACCCTACACTGAGCGTTATCCGAAACGTACTTGGCCGTTTTTTCCCTTAAATTTGTATGAGTGTCCTTTTATACCTCCGGGAGAGAGTGCGTCTAGATCTATAAAGATTTGAATAAGACTTTTACGATGATGCATCTTTATACTTAAGGTTAATTTACTTTTTTATGCTAGGCACTGAAAATATGTTTCGGGTAAATATGTATGTTAACATATATACATATATACGCTAAATCATTTGGCAACACGCCTTTGTCAGCAACTATAAGTGAAAAATGAAAATGAATAATGAAAAATAATAATTTGACCAAAACAGTTATACAGTTTTACAGTATTCCGATGTTACCCACTCTAGGTGATCCTGTCTCATGGGTACCTAAAACTATGGGTAAGTGGTAGCTAGCCACGGCCGAAGCATCCCACCAGACCAGACTCCACCCAGGAATCAAACCCAGGACCTTTTTTTTTTTATCCACTACAAGTTAGCCCTTGACGGCAATCTCACCTGATGGTAAGTGATGATGCAGTCTAAGATGGTAGCGGGCTAACCTGTTAGGGGTATGGTAAAGTCATTCTCCTAATTGGTTTCTACACGACATCGTGCCGGAACGCTAAATCGCTTGGCGACACGCCTTTGTCGGTAGGGTGGTAACTAGCCACGGCCGCAGCCTCCCACCAGACAAGACTCGAGCCGGGAATCGAACCCAGGACCTCCAACATTATAATGCGACAGCGCGCGCTGCGCCATGGAGTTCGTCTAAGATATGCAGTTGTTATATTATAAAATGGTTTCGAATACCAGTTATAATTATGGGCACTCGTAAGTACCGATCGATTGATGCCTGCGAAAGCGGTTTGTCAACTCTTGAAGTTCTGTAGACGTTTTCACCGTCTTCTCAAAAGGACATTGGTATGTTACGACATAACTTGCAATCCCTCTTTCAAAACGGAAAGTGCTGGTATGCTGTTTAAGAACGACATTGGTTGAAGCGGGATTGAAGTTGCCTTGCCTTTTGTAGAGGGTTCCGGTGTTTGTACATTTTTACCATTGCTTTACTACCATAGATCGATCATTAACGTTCAAAAAATGGGACGGAAAAGTAGTGCACAAATAGCGACGCGTGCACTCCTTTCCCCCAGTGTGTGACAAGGCTAGACGAAAGTCACCGATTCTAACACTCGAGCCGTATAATCTAAATGAATTACAAGCTATAGATAATATAACGGCCAGATTTCTAGTGTATTAGACGGGTTGTAATACATCGATATACCGATATGTTAGCCCGCTACCATCTAAGATTATCGTCAAGGGCCAACTTATAGTGTATATACATATATAAATAAAATATAGTTCTTTAGTCTTTTGTATTCCCACTTTCACGTTGTTTTCTTTCTAGGTACTTACATGATAGAGAATTTTGCGGCAGCCTCTTAAGACAGCCGTTTTGTCTCCCTAGGGCGTAATTTTTGTTGCATTAAACGAAACACTTTCCCCCGTTCCAGCCGAAATAAAATATTAACCGCCTAGCGCTGTACCATCCTAATACGGTATGCGAATAGGATAGTAATAAGAAATAAGCGCTCAAGATTACAACGTATGATTTGCATCCCTGTAACATCATCTCTCCCTCAGCCTCCCCTGGCTACAAATATATTTATTGAGCAAATGGAAGTGTTTCTTTAGTAGTAATTTTAACTGACTTATAGAAATATGGCGTCGCGTCGGGTTTTCAAGAAAAACGGTTCACTTTGTTCCCAGGCGCTTAGGCAATTTAGTATTGTATTTAAAGTTATATTCAATTAGAAAACATGGCTGGGTAGCTTATGTCTGTAACCTGGTTGTCTAGGATAAGCTATCCTGATCTTTACTGAGGCCATTTTAGAATATAACAATGACTCATAATTTATGTAAAACATTTGGTAAATATTTTGGGTCGACGAATTCTACACTTCTAGTTATTACTAGAAGACCAGATATCGAGAAAGTTTGTACTGAACAAATTAAATCCCAGTACCTAACTGGTACCTGAAAATAATTTGGTACTGTTACCGTGTTACGACATCAAATTACCTCTAACTTGTTTAGTTGCACCATTTCTTCCATTATAAAAGGAAAAGGTGTACCCAAAGTATGAATTCAATAATTTGCCCAATTGAGACTGCGTGACGAGGTGCGAGTTCTTACCTTCACATCTTACGTCATCCGGACGTGGGATCCATCCACGGCCTCGGAGACGTAAGGACCACTCACCGTCCGACCCCCCCGTTATCCCAAACGTCGCCTAAGCCGAGGTTCGGCCTCAAAGGAGGCGCCCTAAGGCAGACTTCCCTTAGTTTCTTCGAGCCCTAGGGCTCAAAATTTCTTCTGGCAGAGCTTCTTTCCTAAGCTCACCAAACAGCCCGGTTACGCTGTGGCAACCAATAGGGTTAGCACAGCTAATAAACAGTCCGAAAATTAAAAAAAAACGCGATAAGACTGCCTTTGGTAGTAATTGTGTGAAATAAAGAGGCATCTATCGATCTATTTATCTATATATTTGAGATAACAGTAAGACATTTCCAATTTGCATCGGCCTAACCTCGTAATATAGAATATAGATATAGAATATAGATATTAATGAGAAATAATTACGATAATGAATAGCGAACTCCATCCAATGAATAATACATTGAATATTAATTTCCTAACGCGTTATATTTGCTTTAATTCCAGGAGAGGATGAACTTTTATTTTACATGAAAAAATCCTCGTCGGAATTTTCAATATGTTTCAATTTACCGGCTTAAAACGTGGAATAACGATGTTCTAGCGTGCTATAGCCCGAGGGCTTAGTTTAGATTCACTATAAAAAAATGTTGATGCAAACAACAATTATGCTTGCAAAAATTTTAACTGGCGGTTCATTTTGTTTGGCGTTCTTACTTTTAGTTTACTTAGCCAATCTTTTTAGGATCCTTTAGCCATGGCCCTCGCCTTAAGCACACAAAACGTTCTGTATACGCAATAATACAGAGCATTTAATTGTTTCACCATCCGACCGTCTATTACGAGTGGATTGGTTAATCGACTAAAATTATAAGCGTTTTTTAAGTCATTTTTTTTGTTTTTTTTTTATTCTCTACAAGTAAGCCCTTGATGGCAATCTCACCTGATGGTAAGTGATGATGCAGTCTAAGATGGTAGCGGGCTAACCTGCTAGGGGTATGGTAAACCCATACTACACGACATCTTGCCGGAACGCTAAATCGCTTGGCGACCGACACGTCATTGTCGGTAAGGTGGTACTAGCCACGGCCGCAGCCTACCACAAGACCAGACTCGAGCCGGGAATCGAACCCAAGACCTCTAACTTTATAATGCGACAACGCGCACGCTGCGCCACGGAGATCTTCAAATAAGATATAAAGTGGGCAATTGACTACCTCAAAAAGAGTTATGGCTATTTAGCAAACCGCACGTTTACTTATACAGCCTTTGTCAGCCTTATAAAACACATCACACGCGATTACCTTCTTACAACATTACCCGAACCGTTTTCTCTCCCTAGGGCGTTATATTTGTTAACAATAAATGAACACTTTCCTTTTTCGCCCGGAATAAAATATTAACCGGTTAGCTTATACGATACGATCCTTATAAGATATGCGAATATATAAACAGTAAGGATCCAACAGGCTAGGCCTACATTTACACCTGATTTATATTCTTCACTAGTGTGTTAGATCTCCCCAGCCTCCTCTAGTATTGGGCTACTAAACCATGCATTGGCTACTAGCTTCATCCTGTAACTTTGTCCGCTTGTATTTCTTTTATGGCTTAGAAAAATAGACTATTTAATACTTGATTTGTAAATAAGCAATGCGAATAATTAAAACGTTTCTTAGTAAATGTTTTTTTTTATCCACTACAAGTAAGCCCTTATGTTCAAGTATGTTTGTATTTGAACGCGTTATTTATTTATATGCTGAGTTTTAAGTATTTATGGTATCGGCTTACGTATTTATAAGCTTTCGATATCAACGAATCGTATCAAGGCATTACAGCATTACAATCGCCGCAGGATTCTTTCGAGAACATTCGACGACTCGAATTACCGTGATATGTCACGGTCGTCTTCTATTGTCTTCGCTGAAGACAGTTTTAAATTAAGAATATTTCTGCTGATAATTATTACGTTATAGAGATATAAATTTTATTCGTAGTTTCTGGAAAAGACGAAGAACGATTTTTTTTTTAATTTTTTTTTTGGGACTTTTTTCCGAAACGAACAAACAAACTTATCTCTCTCTCCAGTCGTTCCTTCATTACTGAAGATAGTGTTCCTGGTGTCCTTGCAACCAATTGTTTCCACCGGCTTCTATCAAAGGCTAGTCTTCGAAATTTGCATTTAGAGTCCCTCAACTGGTCTGTCCATCTGGTTGGTGAGCGGCCTCGCGATCTTTTGCCATCTGTATTGCCAAACAAACTTATAACTAAAACAAATATATACAAAAAAAAAATAACAAAATAAAAGTATGACTCCTAAAAACGTAACAGACACAACCTACTTCTGCAGAAATATTTCAACAACAGATTTAAAACCTACAACAGAAAGACAGTAGCCAGGAGGCTCGAAAGAAGAACGATTATGCTGAGTACCTACGTAAAACATTTTTGAAAATCTTAATAAATAGTTAGTCGGTTCGATGTTTTCGTAAAATACGGAATTAAGATAAAAGAAACTAACCGTGAACTCCAATATAACTAGATATAAATTTCCTTCCAAAGTACAGAAAATCAAGCTAGTTTACGAGTATATTAAGACGCGAATTTTAGTAATGACAAGCTGTTATTTTGTGTGTTATTGAACTTATTTTATTACAATCGTTTTTAATTTTTTTCTTTTTCTCTTTCACATGTTTTAATTTTAATTTTTACTTTTCCTATTATTTATTTATTGTTAATCTTTTTCTTAAATATTTTGTCACGCCCTTGTTATTGTACTTTTTCATTAAGTCGTGGATAGTGTTGGTTTGGTATAGTGGTATTGTATATTTATTTATAGTTATTATGTGTTAGTTTATCTTGTACTAGTATTTAACATATAATTGTTTACTGTCCCAAATAAATAAAAATAAAAATAATATCTCTGTTATGGACATAAAATGTAATATTAACAGATAATAGAATAGATTTATTTGCTGACCCAACCCATGTTAAAAACAATAATCATTAACAGAAGCTATGCCTTATAATCTAACCTACGATACTAGATGGTAGTTTTACCTAAAACAGTATTAAGGTAAAGATAATCGTAGAACACATTATCACTGATAACAGTAGCTGTGATAGCCTAGTGGTTAGGACGTCCGCCTCCTAATACGAGGTCGGGGGTTCGAACCTGGGCACGCATCTCTAAGTTTTCGGAGTTATGTGCTTTTTTAAGCAATTAAAATATCACTTGCTTCAACGGTGAAGGAAAACATCGTGAGGAAACCTGCACGTCTTAGAGTCCTCCATAATGTTCGCAAAGGCGTGTGAAGTCTGCCAATCCGCACACTACTGGTGGACTATGGCCAAAGCTTTCTCATATTGAGAGGAGACCCGTGCTCTGTAGTGAGTCGATAATGGGTTGATCATAAATCGTAGAACTAAGAGTTAATCGTAGAACATAATTCCAACGGTCGATATACACTCGACATCAAAACACGCACCGAAGCCTGATATTATGCGGTAGGTCGCAGAGATCAGATTACGATGCCTCTATACGTGTGAACTGGTAACCTATAACAATAATAAAAAGTCAAGGTAAGAGCGGCCTAATCTCTATTAATACCTATTGAACCTTATTGACCCGGAAATGTCTACATGTGAGGATAGATTTTTTGGTGTGGCAACACTCGGGTTAACAGCTGTTCAAAGTTGTCCATATATTAATTTAAGTTTAAAATATTAACTTTGTGTTTTTTAAATTGTCTATATCCAATTTAATCGCTAATTTTAAGTATAAATATATGTGTATAAGATAAATCTCTGAGTAATTTTAGTTCGGCAAAACACAATATTATAACGAGTATAAAATGACAGTTACGTGGTTTAAATTAAATTTTTAAAAGTGTTTTGAGGATTTTCTATAGTGCTGGTAGTTGTTTTTGCATTGAAACAGTTATCTAGCTTACAGGAATCCATACGTGTGTTTGCAATTGCCCGTTATTATCTAGTAACGCAGCATTTGCTATCGCAACGCACAAGTAGCTCAGGTTTTAAAATTATTTTATCGCACACCGCAAAATTCTGTACGAGATCATAAAATAAAACTCGAAAGTTAAACGCCAAAAAGCTGTCTTGTTAAGCTACAAAATGATTTCTAGCAAGTGCCCTATATGCAAGAGACTTATGACTCGAATAGTTCTTATCTAAGCAGGAGAAGGTAGTGGTCTACTAGCGAGAGAGTAAATCAATCTATTGCGCTGGGTAGGCAACTTTGAAATAAGGCAGTACTGGAGTTATCAACTCAGAAGTCTAACTTGGCCTATATCTACGTTGAACCGTTATTCAAATTTTCTAAATACAACTTTAAAGCTTAGTTGTAGAAGGGGATAAAGGGGATTTAGTTGTAAGAATTAAATAATTATTAAAATTATCACACAATTTGCTGGTTTAAAATAGTAAATGAGTAGAAAATCTGTAACTGTTATTAAAAAAAAATTATAAACAGACCTTGTCTATCTTGGTAATAAGCATAAAAAGTTGGATAAAGAACATAAACTTTTTCTTGTACAAAAACGAATAGTACTAGATACTTAATGTAACGTTTACCAGAATAGTTTCTATTTATGTAACTTTAAAATTAAACACCGCTAACCTTTCGATATATGCAAATATTTCTTTAGTAATCATCATCATCGTGATCAATTCATTACCGGCTCGCTACAGAGCGCGGGTCTCCTCTTAATATGAGAAGGGTTTGGCCATAGTCCACCACGCTGGCCATGTGCGGATTGGCAGACTTCACACGCCTTTGAGAACATTATGGAGAACTCTCAGGCGTGCAGGTTTCCTCACGATTTTTTCCTTCACCGTTGAAGCAAATGATATTTATTTATTTTTTTTAGAAATAATCTAATCTCTTTAGTAATAATCTATATACAATAATTGAACTGTCCTTTGACCCTATCGAAACGTCAGCCAATTATTATGCATAATTTTTTTGTTATCATGGCGTAATGTTTTTGAACATTGAGCTAAATTTGCTGTAATCCGCGTAAAGCAAGCAAATCTGTAAGCACATTTTAATTTATAATTTCTTCAACTTTCAAATTGAAAATTGTTTACGAACTAAGCCGCGGGCAGACTTGAAATTTGGTATGCCTGTCACCTATGCTACGGAAAGGACATGTGTTTTCTATACCGATCTCTCAAATAGTTCCCGTGGCAAGATTAAAAATTAACGAGCGAAGCTTTAGACCCAATTCCGAAGTCGCGGGCAGAAGCTAGTAAGTTATAAATCATAGGAATCTTGCAGTACCTTTCTCATTATTAACTCCTGTGAATCGCGAGGAGTGTATATTAAAATGAATTCCAATCATGCGCTATTCAATTCAAATTCCACTCATTGTGTTCAGACTGTGCCATGGGGTCACGGTTGATCCTTTTACATATAAATGGTTTCTCTGGAAACCTATTAGCACGAGTTTCACCGTTATTACTTTTCATATAAGATTTAGTTTAGATAACACTAAGTTTGTGGTAATATTTGTAAAGTTAGACCTCACAGGATGTGAATGGTATTTTTGCAAACTATTCTAAGATAAAGTCTTTATACCTAATAATTCTAACATTTTAACGCTTGATTATACGTGAACTCTGAAACAAGAAATTACCATTTAGCGATGAAAGTACGTATTGGCAATAAATTGAAAGTGAAGAGATGTTCTACGTCAAGAAGATTTTCCGCAATCGATTCACCCCCTCACATAATCTCACCCCGTTCTGGAACGCGTGATTTGAATAATATTCACAACGAGTTATGGGTGGCCGTTACTCAAAACGCAATTTTAATATTTTGACTCTGCTTAGATAGCATTCCGGAACAATTTCCGAATAAGTTTTACATTTACGTATATTATATAGGATTACTTATATTATATAATATGTATATATATAAAATGATGTTTTTGTCTTAACTAACTGACTCCATTGACGAGTCCCGCGCTCATACTACGTGTACATATACCGTGTGTATTTCTAGAACCCTGGCCAACGAATTCTTTAATTCACACATTTTAGTCAAATAATTCGTTGACCAGATTCAGTTTTTTGTTTGGTCTTGTGTTTTCTCCTTATTGTTATTATTGTGTTCCCTTACTGGTTTGGGTTGTTACTAGTCACGGCCCTAGCCTCCCACCAGACCAGACTTGAACCAGAAATTGAACCCAGGACCTCCAACTTTAAAGTGCGACGTGCGAGTGTACGCAACGTGCCACGGAGGTCGTCGAAATGATGTTAATTGTTCAACTTTGTATACATAATAAACAAATAGTACAGCATATCAAGAGCCCAGTAACACAATATCAAGAGAGCGTCTTCTAGAAATGCTACATATTTAACGCTCGACCATTATTTCGATTACTCAGATACGTATGAGAAAAGCTGAAATAAATCAGCATTCCAAGTCCATTGCTGTGTCACGTCGCAAACAGCTAAATCCTTAAGGAATAAATTCCGCAGTACACGCCAACCAAGACGAAGAAAATATGCTACAGAACATTTCACAGTTAACAAGGAGTCAAATTTCATGAATACGGGACGACGCGGGTGTACCGTTTGCGGAGACTATAACGGAAGATGCAAGTTGAATTAACTATTTCATTAGAATTTCTTGTTGAAGTATTTCTTGTTACGTAGCAAGCGGCGAACTCAACAAAAAGTAGCATTTCTCGTTAACCGTACTTTGCATGTACATTAAAATCTTCTGGAAATGCTTTTTTTTATCCACTACAAGTTAGCCCTTAACGGCAATCTCATCTGATGGTGATGATGCAGTCAAAGATGGTAGCGGGTTAACCTGTTAGGGGTATGGTTAACAAACCTACACTCCTAATTGGTTTCTACGTGACATCAAGGAACGCTAAATCGCTTGGCAACAGGTCTCTTTCGGTAGGGTGGTAACTGGCCGCGGCCGAAGCCTCCCACCAGACCAGACTCGAGCAAGGAATCGAACCCAGGACCTCCAACTTTATAATGCAACAGCGCACGCACTGCGCCACTCAAAAACATTTTGTTTATTACTGTTTAATTACTCCTTCGATACCTGCATCTCAATTCTATTATAATCTATATCTAATCTATCTATGTCTATATGTCGAAAAATATCCTATATAATTAAGTAGTTATAAAGAGGAATTTTAATTCTATCATTCACCAAGACATGGTAGGAGAGCGTTGTGATTCTAAAAAACCAAAAAGCACAAGACAGACTCACCCATTGAAGGTTCCGTTCAAAGTTGTAAGTGCAGATTATAAATAGTTCAAGAAATCAAGCCTTGAAGTTTAAATAAAGACTATATTTTTACGATTTAATATTTACTGTCAGTATTTTCCCTGTACTTGTAGTATAAGACGATATGACTTTCCTAATTTTATACTTTTTGCTCAACGGAATTTATAGGTTACCTATAAATTTTGTTTCCATTGAGAGCGTCGAAATATACGTTTTTTGTCGCACAAATCTTTAATTTATTTATTACAGCAATGAACTGCAGACCTGAATATATGGACGAACAGACAGAAAGGCGAACAACAAATTTATTCTATATAGGTTCTGTTTTTCCCCTAACAGAACCTCGCTGCTGAGTCAACATAAGTTGAGAGAATTTTTCTGCGTAGAAATTTTGAGTTGGTTATTCCACCCTTATCCCTCGGTTATAATCACATTTCCTTAAACCTAACACCATACATTCAATGCTCGTTGAGGATATAAGCTCTAAATTCTTCTCTTAAAGACAAGTAGCTTAATAATATAAATATAATCGTTAACATCATCATCTGAACATTTAGGCTAAAGGTGAAGATGTTAAGGATTGACTATTATTATGACTATAAGCCGTGATAGCCTAGTGGTTAGAGTGTCTACCTCCTAATAAGAGGTCGGGGGTTCGAACTCGGGCACGCACCACTAAATTCTAAAAGTGATGTGCGTTTTTAAGCAATTAAAATATCACTTGCTTCAATGGTGAAGGAAAAACATCGCGAGGAAACCTGCAAGCCTGAGAGTTTATTATGTTCTCAAAGGCGTGTGACGTCTGCCAATCCGCACATGGCCAGCGTGGTGGACTATACCCAAACCCTTCTCATATTGAGAGGAGAACTGCTCTGTAGTGAGCCGAGAATGGGTTGATCATGATGATTATGATTATTGTTTAGTTTGTTGCACTTCTTTGAACTGTATACTTTTAACACCTAGTATGGTTCTGTATCTAGCTAAATGAAGTTTATTTCTGTTTCTTACGACAAACGTATAAGCTTTAGTTCTTAAAGTTACTTGTGTGGTTCAAGATTCTATCTGGAAACCAGGAAAATATTATATATTAATGCAGACATTCCCTGAACCAATTACCGCGGCAAATTGCTTTTTACGACACACGTAATCGGGAAGCGTTTACGCCACTTACGACATGTAAGGGCCCTTTAAGCCAGACGCACACTAAACAGTTCACCAAGCTGTCAGACAAACAACTGACTATAATTTATGGTTAATGATTTTTAATTAAATAAATTATCATACTATATATAATAATATATATAAGATAATTGTACTATAGGTATAGATAGCGTGGTGGACTATGGCCAAAAAATTTTCATATTAGGAGAAGACCCGTGCTCTGTAGTGAGCCGGCAATGGATTGATCATGATGATCACTTAAAATTGCTTAGTTGAAAAACATTTTTTTGTTTTATACACCACAAGTTAGCCCTTGACGGCTATCTCACCTGTTGGTAAGTGATGATGCAGTCTAGGAAGGTAATGGACTAACCGACATCGTGCCGGAACGCTTAATCGCTTGACACTTCTTTGTCGGTAGGGTGGTAACTAGCCGTGGCCGAAGCCTCCCACCAGACGGAAAACATGGTAATTAATAAACTTAAAACTATACCATTGCGTGAGCGTAACTACTTTATTAATATTTTATTGTTCTGTCGTTTGAAAAACCCTTCAAATTAAAAAGAAATGACGTCGGACCGTTCGGACCTCTTAGTTATTGTAGCAATAAAAGTGTAATACGCAAGTTGTGGTTTTAATTACTATGAGCGAAAGTAAACAAAAGCGTGACGTCAGCAATGCTGACGTCACTCTTACTAAAGACAACAAATATTAATTCGACATATCTAGTGTATATAAGATTTTTGCTACTAAGGTTCATTTTACCCTGATGTTATAATGTTTTGATACTCAACTACCAACGACCCTTGCGAGGTGTGCAGTGCAATCTCGTACTAATCTGGTATTGTTCTATTGTCTACCTTGATAACAACAATAATATTGTTGCAATAGCTGCTACCTTTGGACTATGCATCGACGGGTGGATGCATTCAAAACCTTGATAAATAATGTATAATACATAAACATATACATAACAAATTCATATTGTGAAACCAAATCTTTAAGAATTTAATCAAAATTTGTTTTGTCCTTGTCACAGTGTTTCGTTGTTCGGAAACAACTTAGTTTGCAAACATTGAGTCTAGTCCATATCCTTCTTCGTCACTTATCATTTAGTTTTGATCATTTTAAATAATCACTGAATTTTTAATACCCTACAATTAATTAACTTTCAAGAAATAAAAAATATTACATTATAAATAGGTTCACAAACTCTTTTAATAAATAAAATAGAGGTATACAGTGTGTGTGTAATTAAGAAAATCTTCCTTAACTTATTAAGACTACAATAAATACGAGGCAGCGATTTCAATATTATGTGTAATTTTTTCGTGTAGACGAAATCATTATTTACATGAAAATAAATAAAGTCTTTCTTCTTGCATAAACAATGCTTAAGCATTAAATTTTCTTCTTAATAATCAATAAATGGCAGCGCTGTAAAGTGAGATATACATATATATATAAAAAAAAAAGATTATCGATATGATAAATACCTTCGTATCGTATGCATTAAGAAGTGCGTTGACCTAGTGTGCGCTTAGCATTACATAACCTGTTTGTACTCCCAGCCGTGTAGAAAGGGACAGGGGTCACTTTCCCATATGAATCAATGGTTTTTGCTCGACTACCCTTTAAGGGATACCCTTCGATTGTGTATTCTTTCGGAGCGCGTGTACAAATATCCTTTATTTGATTTCGGTAGTACCTACTTACCTCCTTTCAAGGCGAACATTGAGACTTCTTTTTCATCCTGTGTATTTTTTATTTTTAAATAAATTCAATAAACTAAGGCTGTGTCCCCAGTAGGCAAACTGTTAGCGACTGAGTGAGCCGCAAATTTGTGGCAAACTGAAATTCGAGTGAGCTGCTTACTCAGATCAATTTTCGTGCGTTGCAAGCTGTTACGAGAGTCTGCCACTAACTGAGACAGTCGGCGCACGTAACGCTGCAAACTGCGTAAAGTGAGTTTTTTTTTCGGACTGACTATTAGCTGTGCTAACCCTATTGGTTGCGACAGCGTAACCGGGCTGTTTCTCTGTTCAAAATTTCTTCTGGCAGAGCTTCCTTCTTTTCTTTCCCCTAAACGAAACTAAGGGAACGTTTGCCTAAGGGCGCCTCCTGTGAGGCCCAACCTCAGCTTAGGCGATGTTTGGGATAACAAGGGTCGGACGGTGAGTGATCCGTACGTCTCTGAGGCCGTGGATGGAGCCCACATCCGGATGACGTAAGAGGAAAGTGCGTGCAAAACTAGCTAACTGTGGGCACTCCATTTCAAATGTATGGAAGGGCGTACTAAACCTATACGCCGCAAACTCAGTCTGTCGCTAACAGTTTGCTTATTGGGGACACAGCTTTAGAGAATGCTACCTCATAAACATAAAAATAGCTACTTATAGAAAATACGCTTGGCGACACAATCTTTGTCGGCAGGGTGGTTACGTTTTTATAAGTATCACTACTTGCTTATAAAACACATTATTATTTCTTTGCTATTTTTTTTAATTCGTTCTGCTTTGTATGGTGTACAATAAATGTTTTTCATTCATTCATTAATACCAATAACAAATGAAGTACAAATTAAAGAATACACTGAACGCATATTATTTATTTAAACATTTTTATTGCTGATACAGGACAAAGAGAACGAAAATGATGAAAAATGTATTTAATACAAAACAATAAAAATAAGGTCGCCTATCTTATCAATAAAATGGCTAGGCTACCTATGCGAAAGAAGACCCCAAGGCTTCTGGAATTAGCCCTGTCTTTTTTATGTCTAGTCTTAAATAAGTGGTTCAAAATAAATAATTATAATTAGCTATGAAGTTAGAATTTACTTTGTTACAATAGTTTTATATTGTTAATTCCTCTCCTTTATACCACTTCTTTATATTAAACAGGAATTTTATATTAACAAATATTTTCTTTCTATTTCAGGTACGTTCTCCGACGTTGCGTCCAAGAATGCGGTAGCTATGGTAACACACAATTATAAACCGTAGATTATACGATATGGGATTGTCTGAAAAATCTCTTATTTCTTTGAATATCATGTTATCGCCACGATTCTAAAATAAAAAAATGTTTTTTCTTAGTTTTTCCCTTTATGGTGAGGTTTACAAATAAATAATAAAATTAATAATTGTTCCTAACAAAAATCTTTTATCGTCGACTTTTATTTACGAATTTGTGTTAGTATACAGGTTGTAGATCTCTTCTTTTCATCAGGTGTGATCGTGTTATTCTGTGCAACGCTATCGTTCCTAAAAAAAAACAACACTTATTTCTAACAACTGTTTTTCGTCCTTTCGTCCTTGTCATTGAGAACCTGATATGGATCTTCTCAGTAATGTAACTAGTACAGCTAATAAATCGTGATCTACTTTGAGACTGTAATCGTGTTACGAGTATCTTCACACTTGCCATTCGTTACGCCACCTCAAGGTTATTAAACAAAATGTTACGTAGTCTAGAATGTTTAAAGATGGAGGCTATCTGTTTATTCACTTATTTTTATTCGATGGTTACTGCTATTTTTTTTTTTAATCTAAGCGCGGTAACTTAGAAGGCACGAAGTAATATTACGTTATTGTATTACTTACGGCACCTTCCGACCCCCCCGTTATCCCAAACGTCGCCTAAGCCGGGGTTCGGCCTCAAAGGAGGCGGGCTTAGGCAGTCGTTCTTTTAGTTTCTTCGAGCCCTAGGGCTCAAAATTTCTTCTGGGAGAGCTTCTTTCCAAAGCTCGCCAAACAGCCCGGTTACGCTGTGGCAACCAATAGTGTTTGCAAAGCTAATTGACAGTCCGAGAAAAAAAAAAATACTTACGGCAGCCTATACTAATCTGTAGGATTGATATTCTATTGATACTGTACAGAAGTTTTTTGCTTAACATTCTAATATTTACACATAATTCTCACCTTTTGACAGCTTTCCTGGCACTGTGTTGTGTGCTCATAAGTGAGAGATCTCAGATTTGATCAAAAGGGTCAATTTGGGGATTCATAATTTCCTAATTTTCTCTAGTCTTTTCAGGTGGGGGGCTATGGTCGTGTCTATTTCCACCCTATCTTGCAAGACGTGCCACTAAATGATTAAGCGTTCCGATAAAATAACAAACTATACCTATTTTAATAATCAGTATAATATATGTTGTAACTATTATAAAAAAAACAATGCATCTGTTTTAAAAAAAACGTGAAATGGTTGGTACAGTAGTTGCCCTTCACAATATCTATATGCCAATTCACAAGAGGGTTTTTTTAAATACTTTACTCCGTACTTATTGATAAAATTAAGTTCACGGTTAAACGGTCCATACTGTAATAAAATAGCTCCATAAATCTGTTTTAGATTTATAACTAATTATAATTATATAAATATTAAATAGTTAATTAATTAATATAGACTACTTGTTTCATTTTGGGATAAATTACAGCGAAAACAGTTAGGATGCCTTATTGAACACCGATCTCAGAGTACCTACTAGCTTTCGAATTACATAGCAAATCCCTCTGGAACCTTTTAGCAACTGTAAATTAATAAAATCTATTACCATATCGCATTAAAACAATCGTTTTACTATGTAAAATAAGTCTTTCCATATTAATTTCATATCCTCTTTTACACAATCCATCCATCTCTTCAATTTCATGACATTTAAATAAGGTTAAAATAATGCGTCTTGCGATTAAATGACCACTTCGACCTCTCTTATGTGGTCCATATACGGAATGACCCAGTAATACGTTCGTAATAAATCTCGATCTGCACTAAGTCGACCTTACGTTATACAAGAAAATTATCACTGAGTATTTATCACCGCTTTGGTTTTATGTAACGCGATCTATATGTGAACACGTGATGGTATATCCCCATAGTTAACAGAAATATAATATTCTTTAGAAATGTAATTCCTACAATAGATGGGTTTTCTAATAAAGTTTGATGTCATAAAAGATTTTTTTTTTTCGTATAATTAGATAATGAAAGATGCGATACTGTTAAACCGCTATAACTTGTTTAATTTATCTATCATCATGATCAACCCTTTGCTGGCTCACTACAGAACACGGGTCTCCTTGTGAAGGGTTGGGGCATATTCCATTACTCTGGGCATGTGCAGATTGGTAGACTGCACACGCCTTTACGAACATTATGGAGAACTCTAAGGCATGCAGGTTTCCTCACGATGTTTTCCTTCACCGTTGAAGCAAGTTATTTTACAATTGCTTTAAAACGCACATAATTCTGAAAAGTTAGAGGATCGAATTCGCGACCTCTGATCAGAAGGCGGACGTCCTGACCACTAGGCTATCACAGCTATAATTCTCTACTAATGTTATAAAGGAAAAGATTGGTTTGTGTTTTTTAAATATTGACAATAAATAAATTCTGAAATTACAAAATCAATTTTATGCTTTCACTATTAGAAAGCTATGCTATCCAGCAGAAAATATTTAATTTGCGTAATTATAAGATTATTAGCAGAAATAAATGTAGCTATTTCTAAAAATTTAACATACAAATACTTACTTACTTACTTCTTCTTCTCTAGGTGCCTCCTGGCCGTCAGAATGGAATATTGTGCCTTGTCTCTCGATACCAGTCCACTCCTTGATGTTTTGCAACCTAGACTTCCTTTGACCGATGCGCCTTTTCCTCGCTACTTTGGCCATCGTAATGTGTTGCAGGAGCCTATATCTCTTATGCCTATTTCTCTTATGCCTATTTCTCTTATGCCTAAACACATCCCCCAAATAAGCATCTTTATTCTTTTTGATAGTCTTCCAAAGTTCGCGATCACAACCAACACGTCGCAAGACTCCCTCACTGGAAAGCTTTTGGGTCCAGCTGATATGTAGCATCCGTCGATAAGCCCTCATCTCGAATGCCTCTAGACGTTTCCTTAGATCCTCTTCACTGTCCAGGATTCGCGTCCGTTATGAAGTATAGGCCATATCAAATACACGAAGATAAAGCTATTCAAAGGTACTTCATTACTCGTTTTTAGGACACTAATAAAAACTTCGAACAATCACGTATGAGCAAAACAAAAACTGGACTTCATTGTCTGTCTAAATTAGATAAGAATAAAATTCTATGTATAGCATAATTTTAATGTTGGTGTACAATTATACGAGTACGTATTGGACGGGGTGAACGACCTCTGCATATTTGCTTAGTCAAACTTAAAGAACAATGGAGAATTAGGTAATCGGAAGATCGGTATACTAAGTACATAATTATATTTTTTGATATTTAGATAAATGTCTGTTAAATTGTAAAATGTTGATGAACATCGTGAGGAAACCTGCACGGCTGAGACTTCTCCATAATGTTCTCAAAGTCGTGTGAAGTCTGCCAATCCGCACATGGCCAGCGTGGTAGACTATGGCCAAATCCTTCTCATATTGAGAGGAGACCCGTACTCTGTAGTGAACCGGTAATGGGTTGATCATGATGATGATGTCAAAGATATAAACAGTGTTTAAACACACAAATCCTAATCTTGAAAACAGTATGTACTCTAGCCTCAAATTATCGAACCCAAGCGGTTTTGGTTCCACTATGTTATTGTGAACACGTTTCAAGACCAAGGTCGAAGATGAACGATGCTATTGTTTTAATATTATTCATACCTTAAATATTATTCGACGACCCACGTATCGCAGTGCGTACGCTGTTGTATTATAAAGTCGGCGGTTCTGGGTTCGATTCCCAGCTCGGTCTGGTCTGGTGGGAGGCTTCGGCCGTGGCTAGTTACCACCCTACCGACAAAGACGTGTCGCTAAGCGATATAGCGTTACGGCACGAGGTCGCGTAGAAACCAATTAGTAGTGTGGGCTTACTAACAGGTTAGCCCGCTACCATCTTAGACTGCATCATCACTTACCACCAGGTGAGATGGCAGTCAAGGGCCAGCTTGTAGTGTAAAAAAAAAAAGAAACACATGTCATATATACGAGTATATAGTTACCTGCGTCTACATGCAAGACAATGACAGGTTAATTTATTTACGAAAATAGCTCTTCATTATTTTAAGACGTTTGCTAGAGGAAATTATTGTGAGACACATTTCGATAATATTATTCAATAATGTCATGAATGTCAATTAAAGTTTAAAATGTATTTTATAGCGCTATTTACACGATTCATTCCTATATTTAACTTATAATTAGGTAATCCTTTGTTAGGAACATTGTTTATCTATTGTTTCAACGATAACACATTGTTAACTTGTCAGTAAGATACGAGTTTATCTGTGACGCAATACAAAACTATTGTATTTCTAGTTTATCGCACTAATAATTTGGTAATATCACTTGTGTGTTAGTAAAACATTGGTACATTGACTGCTGTCTGGGTTTATTACAGTGGGTAGGTATTTACGTTCATAGTTTGTCATTACCGTTTGATGTAACAATTTAATTCCGAGTTTCCGTAACTGATGTTATAAACAAAATACCCTCCGCCGAATCATCATGATCAACCATTACCGGCTTACTACAGAGCACGGATCTCCTCTCAATGTGAGAAGGGTTTGGCCATAGTCCACCACGCTGGCCATGTGCGGATCGGCAGTCTTCACACGCCTTTGAGAACATTATGGAGAACTCTCAGGCGTGCAGGTTTCCTCACGATGTTTTCCTTCACCGTTGAAGCAAGTGATATTTTAATTGTTTAAAAAGGTTTATTACAGTAGGTAGGTATTTACGTTCATAGTTTTACCTTGAAGTTTCTCCGCCGAATTTGTATGTGTAAAAACTGAAAGCAGATCTTAAAGGAGAAATAAAAGACACTATTTATAAAAAAAGTGTCTAAGCAGCTATCGATAGGTTAGTTTTTTAGCTATCTCGATTTCCACGTAATCTAATGGGAAATTAAAAATTCAAAGACTTTTTTCATAAGAAAGTTTTGACTTCAGTAGTTTGTGAAAACAAACATCATAAACGCGAAAGTTTGTAAGTATGGATTGATGGTTGTTACTCTTTCACGTAACTACTCAATGAATTTTCGTGAAAATTTACAATAATATAGCTTATACACCAGAAAGAAAAAAAGACGTAGATACCTACCTTCTGCGTGATAATTTTAATTTTATGTGAGGTAGTTCTATTAAACGCCACTGTAATATAAGCTACTCGAAATGCTAATCTTGCGAAGACGAAGTCCCGGGCACCAGCTAGTTTATAATAATTTGTTGAATTTAAAATTTTGATTATTGTTGTCATGCGAGTCATGTGAACCTTCTACAATACAAGATATCGACCGATATACCAAAAAATCGACCGACTACGACCAATGTACCCCATAAACGTTGATGTGTTCGAGTGATTTGTGTAGTTCAAGCATTTTATATTTTTGTCATGATTAAAATATGATATCATCGTATAATATAACTGTATAAATTTACCTTACTTAAATAAAAAATAACTGATAAAGTTAGCTTTTGTGCTAGAAACATAGTGCTTTATTTCTCGCACTGCAAACCTATTACCTTTTGATTTCGGATAGATAATGTTTTGTTGGCAGCAATATTTTTTTCGATGTTTCTTGCTACCTATAATATGAGTTCCTTACTGTCAGCCGTGAATAGCCAAATCTGTACTAAGGCTGCATCATCTATTATTACGTATGAGACTTACGATACGATTTTATTAAACAAAATTTAATATGTATGGAAATAACTAATGCCCCTATAAGGACAATAGTTGACTTTCTTAAACATATTCCATCGAAGGCGATCGGTTCTTAAGAATTTTCACGTCCGCAGTATATACCGGATATGTACCTAACCTATGTTACCATGGTTGACTAGAAAAACACGGTTTCGCTTTTTAAATGCATAGCGGTTTGCCGGATGACTTATTACTATACCTAAGTGCTCGCCTAAGTGGCGAGGGGGTCTGGGATACGTTATATGGTTGGATTATTTTAGAAAGAAAACCTTTAATAAAATTAAAACTATTCTTTATATTATTTAAAATAATTATTTTACTCTGAGATCGCAAATTTTAAATTTGAATTCGCTTTTAATTCAAATGACACATCATTCATCATCATTTCAACCGATTCAGTGAAATGATGATAAATGATGAGTTCATCGGAGTTACCAGCGAATTCATAATTAAAATTTTATAAGTTAATAATAAATTCAGTTTGATACAACTATTTTTTTTTTAATTTCTTTTAAAATAATTACTATTAATTACAAATATAGATAGATCTCTAACCACCTGTGGAAGTTCGTTTAAAATAGGATATACTAAGATTCCGGACTAATCTTAATAAACCTTTATTTTAACAAACAGATAGGTACGTATACATACAATAGTTCTATAAATTGTTCAGACTTCTTTAGGATAGGCTTTATCCAAATCACTTACGGCCTGTGCCGAGACTTCGGCCGCGGCTAGTTACTATCCTACCGACATCGACGTGTTGCCAAGCGATTTAGCAGCCGGCACGATGTCACGTAGAAACCAATTAGGAGCGTGGGCTTACCATAATCCTAACAGGTTAGCCCGCAACAATTCTAGACACCATCATCACTTACCACCAGTTGAGATACGCGTCAAGAGCTAACTTGTAGTGTATATAAAACGTTTGTAATCGAAGATTGTTCAAAATGTCATTACTGTTCCCGTTCTCGTTTCTGCTCCTTTTCTAAATATATAAATCACATTTGAAGGAAGTTTGCTCATCGACGCGAAATTCAGTTTTTGTCAAAACTTATCCAGGATTAAAAGTAGCTTATGTATTAACCCTGGATATAAAATATCTACATTCAAAATCACCACCTAATAGTTCCAGCAGTTACGTCGTGAACGAGTAACAAACATAGACACACACACTTTCAGTAACAAACATAGACACACACACTTTCGGTAACAAACATAGACACACACACTTTCGGTAACAAACATAGACACACACACACTTTCGGTAACAAACATAGACACACACACTTTCGGTAACAAACATAGACACACACACACTTTCGGTAACAAACATAGACACACACACTTTCGGTAACAAACATAGACACACACACACTTTCGGTAACAAACATAGACACACACACACTTTCGGTAACAAACATAGACACACACACTTTCAGTAACAAACATAGACACACACACTTTCGGTAACAAACATAGACACACACACTTTCGGTAACAAACATAGACACACACACACTTTCGGTAACAAACATAGACACACACACTTTCGGTAAAACATTCGCCTTCACAACATAATATTAGTGTCTAGCGCATCTAACTCCTAAACTATCCATCCAATATCAGAAACTTTACCTGGATAAAGTTAGCAGGTAAGTTATTAACTCGTCGTTTATAACTTACCTGCTAACGTTATCTAGTATTAGGGCACTCGTGATTTTTTTTTTATCCACTACAAGTTAGACCTTGACGGCAATCTCACCTGATGGTAAGTAATGATGCAGTCTAAGATGGTAGCGGGCTAACCTGGAAGGGGTATGGTAAACCCATACTCCTATCGATTTCTACGCGACATCGTGCCAGAACGCTAAATCGCTTGGCGACACATCTTTGTCGGTAGGGTGGTAACTAGTCACGGCTGAAGCCTCCCACCAGACCAGACTCGAGCCGGGAATCGAACCCAGGACCTCCAACTTTATAATCTGACAGCGCGCACGCTGCGCCACGGAGGTCGTCAAAACACATGATACAGGCATTCCTAATACAAGTGTCAATGCAATACCATTGACCATTGGCTTGATAATGCATTGTTCACCATTTGGTAAGCTAACCTATATATTGACAAAGTTTCAAATAATTCTATGTGCATACGAAAGCTTGGGTGTGAATTATTCTAACTCCAAACCTAATTATAATTTATTATGTCAGACTGTGATAACACAAAAAAACCCGGCTAAGTTTGTTATGGGATTCTTCTTAGATCTGTTCGCGATTGGATTGGAAGGTAAGTTATAAACTCATAGTTGTTAAATAACACCTTTATTTCATTAATATCATCATCATCGTCATGATCAACCCATTACCGGCTCTCTACAGAGCACGGGTCTCCTCTCAATATGAAAACGGTTTGGCCATAGTCCACCACGCTGGCCATGTGCGGATTGGCAGACTTCACACGCCTTTGAGAACATTATGGAGAATTCTCAATCGCGCAGGTTTCCTCACGATGTTTTCCGAAACATATAACTCCGAAAAGTCAGAGGTGCGTGCCCGGCTTCGAACCGCCGACCTCTGATTAGGAGGCTGACGCCCCAACCCCTAGGCTATCAATCCTTGATTTTAAAATTAATCCTTTCATTAATATGTTCAGTCAAAATCGTCCTTAACGCCTTTAAGATTCATTGAATCAAGGTATTTGCACAAAATGTCATAGATGTTCAGTAATCTTATCGCGTCTCTATTACACCATTCCTAAATGCCAACTGTAAAGGGCGAGCATTTGTCCTTAAAAAACGCCAGTACAAAAGGACAGTGAAAATAAACACTGAATTGAAAAGTTGACACCATAACCCTATTGTTGAGACGTGACTCAATTTCTGAGCAGAATAAAACTTGTCAAATGAATTGTCGAGTCAATTTATCGACGTTTTTCTATTGATAACTGTAACAATTGAGCGGGACACTTTTGCCAGTGACAATGAATGTAGGCGATTGCTATTTGCATGTTGGATCTGAATGTTTATTTTTAACAAGAAACCCGTGTCTTCTTGAGTTGTTTCGCTTTTTTCAAATACCACGGTAACAGATTGACGACTTCCGTGGCGCAGTGTGTGCGCTGTCGCATTATAAAGTTGGAGGTCCTGGGTTCGATTCCCGGCTCGAGTCTGGTCTGGTGGGAGGCTTCGGCCGTGGCTAGTTACCACCCTACCGACAAAGACGTGTCGCCAAGCGATTTAGCGTTCCGGCACGATGTCGCGTAGAAACCATTTAGGAGCGTGGTTTTAACATACTCCTAACAGGTTAGCCCGCTACCATTCTAGACTGTATCATCACTTACCACCAGATGAGATAGCCACCCAGTGCCAAATTTTGTCAAAATCGGTTTATCAGCAAAGCATTGGTAACAAATGTAATTTTTTTATAATCCGTATATGTTTTAGAATGAACGAATATGTTCCGAACATGTTTTCCAGGGTATTATTTAAATGCCAAATCTACTATGTTTGTTACGCTTTCACACTAAAACTACTAAACCGATCGTCACGAAACTTTGTACAAATATTCTTGGAGGTATTAGAAGTAACATAAAATTATACATTAATAATAAAAAATAGACAAAAATTACGAAAGATACCAAAATAAGGTTTGTTAAAAATATAGTTATCATTTTTATTTCCATTGTATTCTCAGATATTTATTTGATGCTTTTAACGATGCGAGCGAAGTCGCGGGTAAAAGCTAGTAAACGTATAAATAAACAAACGTATAAATAAATAAAATATGTGAATATACTTTCTCTACATCTCTTATAATATAATGTAATCAACGTATTGTGTATTGTCATGTTCTCAAAATAAACAACAAAAATAAAACTCTCTTTATATTTAACGGCAGTCAGAGAACAGTGCCATCAAGTTTTAGAATCATATACAAGAGGTAAGAGAGTTGTATCGCCCCCTCTCTTTATGCAACACTAAGTGGGTTATGCAGGTTCTTAAAAGACGCATCGCTGCAGTCGGTTCGGATCAGTGGTCGAGTCGCGGTAGTGCATAGTCGTACTTGGTGGAGCGTATAGTCTGCTCCTTATAAATTACCATAGTTATAATTGTAATTCTGTTCTACCAAGAGAATGTGGTCTCTTTGCCCGAAACTATATATTATTGTTTTATTTTTGTCATCATATATATTATACTTGGGAAGAAAAGTAATTATATAATTGCTCAGTCAAAAATAGTAAGACGAGCTAGTAAAAATGGGATAAAGATCTCTCGTTCGCCTATAGCAAACCTAAATTGCATTCGCATCAGCAGGTTCTGTAGTACTAATGCTAGATGAGAGTATATTAAAGTTTGCATTCAAAAGTTTTACCTAAATTTTACGTGATGTTCGCTTGTTATACTTTTATTTGGTAAAATCCCAACTTCCGAAACCCTGCACAACTCCGCTTAACTGCTGTGAAAGCTTTCCTAGTTGTGCTCCCAACCAGAATATATCGTAGTTTGAAATTTATAATCATTATACCTAATGCAGTTGTTTTTGTGAAGCGCTCCGAAATGACCGGTAAATTCTGTGTTCTCATTAGTTCTTTTAACCTGCTTCTCGTGTCGAGAGCTGGATCTTTTTGCTAATTCTATTTTCGTACTTCAATGTGTTTTCTATTTCACGCTTGATTGACAATATTTTATAAACGAATGCCAAAATTAAATGTTTTTTAAAATAGCTGGTGCCCGCGACTTCATCTGCGCAGGATTAGTACTTCGAGTAGCTTATATTAGCGTGGGGTAGAAAAAAACCAACATTAAAATTATCACTCAGATGTTGGGTAAATTTTTTTCTACTTACATGACACTTATCGTCATATTTTGGAAAATTCACACAATATCTTTATAAATTGTAGCCTTTGTGTTATTCTAAATTATAAGCTATATTATTGTAAAGTTTCATAAAAAACCATTCAGTAGTTTTTACGTGAAAGGGTAACAAACATCCATCCACCCATCCATACTTATAATGCAGTCTAAGATATTAGCGGGCTAAACTGTTAGGGGTATGGTAAACCTATACTCAAATTTCGTTCTACGCGACATCGGGCTAGAACGCTAAATCGCTTAGCGTTCCAGCACGATATCTTTGTCACGTCTTTGTTGGTAGGGTGGTAACTAGCCACGGCCGAAGCCTCCCAACAGACCACCCTCGAACCGGGAATCGAAGCCAGGACCTCCAACTTTATAATGCGACAGCGCACTCACTGCGCCACGGAGGTCGTCAAAACGGTATGCCGAAATTTAGTTTTTTTTTCGGACTGTCTATTAGCTGTACAAACCCTATTGGTTGCCACAGCGTAACCGGGCTGTTTGGCGAGCTTCGGAAAGGAGCTTTGCCAGAAGAAATTTTGAGCCCTAAGGCTCGAAGAAACTAAGGGAACGACTGCCTAAGGGCCTTCTTTGAGGCCGAACCTCGGCTTAGGCGACGTTTGGGATAACGGGGGGGGTCGGACGGTGAGTGGTCCGTACGTGTCCGAGGCCGTTGAAATTTAGATTACTAGGCTGTCATAGCTATGAAAGAGTAAGTGTATTAATATGCATCAATAACGTAGATACTACATACAAAAGTGCCGTGTGACACCGGCAGAATAGAATAGTGTCACCCCTAATACCCAGTGGGTGTCGTAAGAGGCGACTAAGGGACATATGGTGAGAAGCTGACTCACAAAAATTAAGACAGCCCCCGCGAGGACGTGAGTGGATCCCGTGTGGCGTAAACACCACTCACCGACAAATGGCGGGATAACCATTTCGCATTTGGCCAAACTGTACAAAAACACAGGCCGTTGTCGGGCAGCAGCGACACCGGTGCGACCAGTTGGCCCTGCGGTGACCAACCCGCCTGCCCAGCGTGGTCACTATGGGCATATCTTTTGATGAACAGCGCCAATACACAATGGCCCCCAGTTCCCGGTCGCCCTGCTATTCCCGACCTTGGTAGCAGTCGTGGTCACGGCGGGGCAGGGGGTGCAAAGAATCTCCGGGCGACGGCGAGCTACCACCACAACCGACTATTCTTGGCTACGTATAACACAAGGACACTGAGATCGGACGAAAGCCTAGCCGAGATTCTAGTGGAGTTAGGAAAGATTAAGTGGCATATTTTGGGGTTGTCAGAAGTCCGTAGAGAGGGGGAGGATACTGTAACCTTAGAATCGGGCCACGTACTCTACTATCGAGAAGGCGATAGATCGTCACAAGGCGGAGTGGGATTTCTGATCAACAAAGTCCTCGCTAACAACATCGTGGAGATCAGCAGTGTGTCGACGAGGGTCGCGTATGTTGTTCTTAAGTTGAATAAGAGATACTCTCTTAAAATAATACAGGTCTATGCACCAACGTCGACATACTCTGATGAAGAGGTAGAAACTGTATACGAAGACGTATCCATAGCTATGGGCAATACCAACAAGTCCGTCTTCACAGTTGTTATGGGGGACTTCAACGCAAAGGTGGGTGTACAAGAACGCGACGAGTCGAAGATTGGACCACATGGATTTGGTGAGAGGAACCATAGGGGGCAAATGCTAGTCAACTTTCTAGAAAAGCAAGGGTTGTTCTTAATGAACTCTTTCTTTAAGAAAAACACCCATAGGAAGTGGACTTGGCAGAGCCCCGATAACATGACCAGGAACGAGATAGACTTCATCATGACGGATCGTAAGGATATATTCAGAGATGTCTCTGTGATCAACAGGTTTAATACCGGGAGTGATCACCGACTTGTAAGGGGCTCTCTGCATATAGACCTTCAGTTATATAGGCGTCGCATGATGGGGTCTAATCTTCGCCCACAACTACGCCCATCCATGACAACATTACAGAAGTTCCAACTAGAATTAAAGAACCAATTCGATTCGCTGGAAACCACCGACGAAGTTGATCAGAAATATGGTGATTTGGTGAACGTCATTCGTGAAGTGGGAGGTAAATTTTGCAGGAAAGACACGAGAAGTGCCACCTCCAAGATCTCTAGCGAGACACTGGATTTAATGAGGCAAAGACGGGAGAATTCTCCAGCTGTAGTAGATCGGCATACTTTAAACAAGCTCATTAAAAAGCGGATACGTTCTGACTTACGGTCTTCGAGTACGCGGAAAATCGAAGAAGCGATTGAGCGCAACAAGGGGACCAAAGTATTCGCTAAAAGTCTTGGGAGAAGCCATCTAACAAAGCTGAGGACTTCAGACGGCAGAACCGTTACCTCAATTCCAAGTGTGTTAGCTGAGATCGAAAATTTCTATGGGCAATTATACTCTGCGCATGCTCCTAAACCGGTCTCTCACCAAATTACGAATGACAAGCGAGCGAGACTTGCTCGCCACTACACCGATGACCTCCCGGATATCGACGTTGGCGAGATTCGTATAGCCCTAGAGCAGCTTCGGAATAATAAAGCACCGGGTGATGATGGTATTACAGCGGAGCTTCTGAAAGCAGGAGGAACACCTATCCTAAACGAACTGAAGCGTCTCTTTAATGCTGTCATCACGACCGGTACAACGCCAAAAGAATGGAGCAGAAGTGTAACCATACTCTTCTTCAAGAAAGGAGACAAGAACTTGTTAAAAAATTATAGGCCCATCTCACTTCTGAGCCATATTTACAAGTTGTTCTCTAGGGTTATCACTAATCGTCTCACCCGGAGACTTGACGAGTTCCAACCTCCGGAACAAGCCGGGTTTCGGAAAGGCTACAGCACCGTAGACCACATCCACACTCTAAGACAGATTATGCAGAAGACCCAGGAGTATAATCTGCCTCTGTGCCTCGCATTTGTGGACTACGAGAAAGCCTTCGACTCCATCGAAACCTGGGCGGTTTTGGACTCACTGCAGAGATGCCAAGTCGATTGGCGATATATCGAAGTGCTAAGATGTCTATACGACGCCGCCACAATGACCGTTCAGGTGCAAAACCATGCAACACATCCGATATCAATTCGAAGGGGAGTAAGACAAGGGGACGTAATTTCCCCGAAACTGTTTACTTCCGCTCTCGAAGATGTGTTCAAGGTTTTGGACTGGAAAGATTGTGGCATAAACATAAACGGCGAATACATCTCGCACTTACGATTTGCAGACGACATAGTTATAATGGCAGAAACGCTGCAGGAACTTGAACAAATGCTGTGCGACCTTAGCACTTCTTCCAGACGGGTGGGTCTCAAGATGAACGTGGACAAAACGAAGATAATGTGCAATGAATACGTCATCACAAGGCCCATTGTTGTCGAAAATGTCAGCATCGAAGTTGTCCAAGAATATAACTACCTAGGACAGATTATACAGTTGGGTAGGAACAACTTCAACAAGGAAGCTAACAGAAGAATTCAGCTGGGATGGGCAGCATTTGGAAAACTGCGTCAAGTCTTCAACTCGCCGATACCCCAATGCCTAAAGACAAAAGTCTTCAACGCCTGTGTCTTACCGGTCATGACATACGGAGCAGAAACGTGGACACTCACGGTAGGCCTTGTCCAAAAGTTCAAAATCGCTCAGCGTGCTATGGAAAGGGCTATGCTGGGCGTTTCTCTGAGGGATAGAATCCGTAACGAGGACATCCGTAGGAGAACAAAAGTAACTGACATAGCCCAACGGATTAGCAAGCTGAAGTGGCAGTGGGCGGGTCATATCTGTCGCAGAACCGACGGCCGTTGGGGCAGACGTGTTCTGGTGTGGAGACCGCGTACCGGTAAGCGCAGCGTAGGACGACCACCTGCTCGCTGGACCGACGACCTGAAAAGGATCGCTGGTGGCGGGTGGATGAGGAAGGCGGAGGACCGTGTGTGGTGGCGCGCTCTCGAAAAGGCCTATGTCCAGCAGTGGATGTCTGTAGGCTGATTGATTACATACAAAAGTTATAACACACTCAGTATTATTAAGACATACACAATGCTGTCATTCGATTCGTCACCGATTAGTTGGAATGCAGATCGATGCAAGTTTGTCAAAACAAGTCGCTTCCTAAAAACAGTGGGTACATGCGACATGACATTGTTAAAGTACGTGAACTTTTAAACAAGGCTCGTTCACGTTGACCGAGCGTTGTAAGAGACTTCTTGGTTTTTAAACTTTTGTATACAAAATTATAACAATATGGGGCGATGTTGAGGTCGAGTAACTAATTCGTTTAGACCTATTTAGTATAAAAATATACTATACACATATCTCATGTTTTATTATATCATCATCATCGTCATCATGATCAACCCGTTAACGGCTCACTACAGAGCGCGGGTCTCCTCTCAATATGAGAAGGGTTTGGCCATAGTCTACCACGCTGGTCATGTGAGGATTGGCAGACTTCAAACACCTTTGAGAACATTAAGGAGAACTCTCAGGCATGCAGGTTTCTTCACGATGTTTTCCTTCATCGTTGAAGCAAGTGATATTTTAATTGCTTAAAAAAACGCAAACTCCGAAAAGTTAGAGGTGCGTGCCCGGGTTCGAACCCCCGACCTCTGATTAGGAGGCGGACGTCCTAACCACTAGGCTATCACAGCTTGTAGTATAAAAATATAATATACACATATCTCATGTTTTATTATATTATTCAATCAATTAATCAATCATAAACTTTATTCAAATAAACCTATTAAAAGGCAGTTTTGATGCATCAATTATGTAGTTGATGGTGAATTGCTTCAAATTTCGTTAAGTAAGCCAATGTAGTTTAAGGCACCTTATTAAAACATCCGCGAATCTTGTAACTTTATTTTTGCTTCATGAAGTTCATTTGTATACAAGTGTCAATTAATCATTCAGTCAATCAATCATAAACTATTCAAATAATCCTTTAAGACACTTTTTATTCGTCAATCACATGATGTAAGTGATGATACAGTCTAGGATGGCAGCCGGCTAATCTGTTATGGTAAAACCACACTTCCAATTGGTTTCTACGCGAAATCCTGCTGGAACGCTAAATCGCTTGGCACGTCTGGTAGGATGGTAACTAGCCACGGCTCAAGCCTCCCACCAGACCAGACTCGAGCCGGGAATCGAACCCAGGACCTCCATCTTTATAATACGAGCGCACGCACTGCGCCTCATCATCATCATCATCATGATCAACCCATTACCGGCTCACTACAGAGCACGGGTCTCCTCTCAATATGAGAAGGGTTTGGCCATACTCCACCACGCTGGCCATGTGCGGATTGGCAGACTTCACACTGGCACTGCGCCACGGAGGTCTTTAAATTTAAAATCACCTTACAATTATTAGAACAAGTAGGTACAAAACTATCTATTGTTCGTACAAACCTAATCTTGACCTTTTGCCCGTACGTGATTTGCACGCTGATGTTGTGGGCCAAGTTATCTCGTGTTGTTTGCTGGAGTGTCTCCAAGTTTTTACGTCTTAAAGGATCTTGTCATTCGCAAGGGCCTGTTTCTGTTGACCTTTTGTTTTCTTAGTCGCCTTGTTTCTCGGTTGACTTCATAACAATTCAGCTTCTAGTTAAAAATATTGCTGAGAACTGAGAGTTTGGGAGTTTTTTTTTTATTTGTGCCTTTGTCGGCAATCTCACCTGATGGTAGTGCGGCATCATTACTGCATTCATTGATGTGAATCTAAGATGGTAGCGGACTAACCTGTTAACCTGGTAACCATACACCAAATTATTTTCTACGCGACATCGTGCCGGAATGTTAAAGCGCTTGGCGACACATCTTTTTCGTTAGGGTGGTAACTAGCTACGGCTGAAGCCTCCCAGACTCGAGCCATGAATCGAACCCAGGACCTCAAACTTTATAATTCGACAGAGCACAGGCTGCGCCACAAAGGTAATCAAAAAGATCTGATTAAACAGAACTACCACTATTCAAACACTTAGTTGATCCTGCGCTCAGTGAATAACATAAACCCATCCATCCCATGGGAACCGTACGTTATTCCGGGATAAAAAAGCCTTTGTGCTATAGCCGACTATAAATCCATCGCGATGCCAAATTTCATCCAGAACCTTTGATCCGGTTTTGCGTGATTGAGTAACAAACATCCATCCATCCAAACTGTTGCTTTAATAGTGGTAGTAAGACTAGTTGTTACCAGCAACTTCGGTGGCATCGTCATAATGTAAGAAATGATGACGTGCTCACCCGGCCGAATTTGTCTGGTGGGAGGCTGCGGCCGTGGCTAGTTACCACCCTACCGACAAAGACGTGTCGCCAAGCGATTACGCGAATAGCACGATGTCGCGTAACAACCCATTAGGAGTGTGAGCTTGCCATACCCGCCTAACAGGTTGCTTGGTAAAATCGCTTGGCGACACGAGTTTGTCCGTAAGGTAGTTTGTTGGTAACTAGCCACGGCCGAAGCCTCCCACCAGACAAACAATTTATTTGGTTAATTTGTTTGGTTCGCCAACAGCCAAAATATTTCACATTACACGATTCAGTACCTAGCACTGAGGTACAGCACAAAAATGCTTAGCCAATTACAGGCAAAATATAGTGTAAATTAGCTCACTACTTAAAAAAAGGAAAAATACAAAAATAACAGAAAAGAAATTAAACTAAACTAAACGCTTTTAAACTACTAACTGAAACTTTCATGCACTTAAAACTAAATCAATTTTCATCCGTAATAACAATTACATTACGGTTATTATACAGTTTTTTTTTTGGACTGACTATTAGCTGTGCTAACCCTATTGATTGCGACTGCGTAACCGGGCTGTTTGGCGAGCTTCGGAAAGAAGCTCTGCCAGAAGAAATTTTGAGCCCTAGGGCTTGAAGAAACTAAGGGAACGTCTGCCTAAGGGCGCCACCTCGGCCTCACAGGTGGCCTCGGCGATGTTTGGGATAACAGGGGTGTCGGACAGTGAGTGGTCCGTACGTCTCCGAGGCCGTGGATGGAGCCCACGTCCGGATGACGTAATATAGCGGAGATCTCGTCTTCGCCGGCGAATACGGTGTGTAGCGTATGATTGTCTGGTAGGTGGTACGAGTATGTTGTCAGTAGTTATCTGATCGTCAGGGTCATGAAGGATATGTTTAGGTCTCCTCTTTCGGAGAGGAGCGGGGGAGTAAAAAGAAGCCGCAACTACGAAAGGGTTGGGGTCTCGGATTGAGTTATTATACAGTTTACATATCCTCGGTATAAGCGAGTTTAAACAGTGTAATGACCGGGGCGCGTTTGGAACCCTCATAGCTTTAGTTTTAAATTTACCAATGTAGTTATCACCATCAAATCACTACTACGTAAATTATTGACGCGTCAAAAGCGCCTTATAAAGGACTATTTGAATAAAAAAAAAATATCGACATTCACATCAATAATGGAGTGTATATTGGAACTTGCTAAATATCAGTGTGTGCGCCATACATCTACAAACAAAAGCAGAAACCGCTTTTAATAAAAGGTCATAGAAAAAGCAATATCTCGATGATGTCGACGTGTAATAAATATCGGGCACGCAGAGCTATGCGATGAAATTGTCCCGTTTTTATTTGCTTTGGTTTATTTATCCGCACATGTGGCTAGACAATTAGATAATGAGTTGGGAGGTATAAAAGGAAATGGTGACCCACTTACGCCTCGGGAAAGCACGTTGATACGAAGTTTAGGGGGAACGTCTTGTGACAGATAAGTACCTTTTTTTATACACTACAAGTTACTTACTTCTGTTTACTTAGCCCTTTACTTTTTCTTTTGGACTGTCTTATAGCTGTGCTAACCCTATTGGTTGCCACAGCGTAACCGGGCTGTTTGGCGAGCTTCGGAAAGAAGCTCTGCCAGACGAAATTTTGAGTCCTAGGGCTCGAAGAAACTAAGGAAACGTCTGCCTAAGGGCGCCTCTTTTGAGGCTAAAGCCCGGCTTAGGCGACGTTTGGGATTACGGGGGGGTCGGACGGTGAGTGGTCCGCACGTCTCCGAGGCCGTGAATGGAGCCCACGTCCGGATGACGTAAGATAGCGGGGACCTCGTCTTCGCCGGCGGTATGATTGTGTGGTAGGTGGTACGAGTATGTTGTCAGTAGTCATCTGATCGTCAGGGTCATGAAGGATATGTTTAGGTCTCCTCTTACGGAGAGGAGCGCTAAGGTCGGGGGAGTAAAAAGAAGCCGCAAATACGAGAGGGTTGGGGTGTCGGATTGAGTTATTATACAGTTGACACATCCTCGGTATAAGCGAGTTTGAACTGTGTAATGACAAATACAGTGTAATGACCGGGGCGCGTTTGGAACCCTCATAGCTTTAGTTTTAAGTTTACGAATGTAGTTATCACCATCAAATCACTACTACGTAAATTATTGACGCGTCAAAAGCGCCTTATAAAGGACTATTTGAATAAAAAAAAACGACATTCACATCAATAATGGAGTGTATATTGGAACTTGCTAAATATCAGTGTGTGCGCCATACATCTACAAACAAAAGCAGAAACCGCTTTTAATAAAAGGTCATAGAAAAAGCAATATCTCGATGACGTCGACGTGTAATAAATATCGGGCACGCAGAGCTATGCGATGAAATTGTCCCGTTTTTATTTGCTTTGGTTTATTTATCCGCACATGTGGCTAGACAATTAGATAATGAGTTGGGAGGTATAAAAGGAAATGGTGACCCACTTTCGCCACGGGAAAGGACGTTCATGTGAAGTTTAGGGGGAACGTCTTGTGACAGATAAGTACCCTTTTTTTATACACTACAAGTTACTTACTTCTGTTTACTTAGCCCTTTACTTTTTCTTTTGGACTGTCTTATAGCTGTGCTAACCCTATTGGTTGCCACAGCGTTACCGGGCTGTTTCTCGAGCTTCGGAAAGAAGCTCTCCCAGTGGAAATTTTGAGTCCTGGGGCTCGAAGAAACTAAGGAAACGTCTGCCTAAGGGCGCCCCTTTTGAGGCCGTAGCCCGGCTTAGGCGACGTTTGGGATTACGGGGGGGTCGGACGGTGAGTGGTCCGCACGTCTCCGAGGCCGTGAATGGAGCCCACGTCCGGATGACGTAAGATAGCGGGGACCTCGTCTATGCCAGCGAAGACGGTTTGTAGCGTATGATTGTGTGGTAGGTGGTACAAGTATGTTGTCAGTAGTCATCTGATCGTCAGGGTCATGAAGGATATGTTTAGGTCTCCTCTTCCGGAGACGAGCGCTAAGGTCGGGGGAGTAAAAAGAAGCCGCAACTACGAGAGGGTTGGGGTGTCGGGTTGAGAGTGCTCTTTACTGTTATACCCCTTAGTAATAATAGTTATTGTTTATTATTACATATGCAGTTGTCATAGACTAGTGGTTAGGACGTCCGCCTCCTAATCAGAGGTTCGGGGTTTGATTCCGGGCACCTATAACTTTTCGGAGTTGTGTGCGTTTTTGGCAATTAAAATATCACTTGCTTCAACGGTGATGTCAAACTTCGTGAGGAAGCCTACATATATGAGAGTTCTCCGTAATGTTCTCAAAGGCCAATGATGTGTGATGTGTGTGATGTCTGCCAATGGCCAGCGTGGTGGATAACCCATAAGCGTGGCTAATTAACCCCTACTTATATCAAAATGTCCTCCACTCCATATGTCACGAACATTCGTTGCAAGTCAAATACAATTTTTGTATTTACGTTTAGTAAATTAAATAAGAATTTATTATTTTCAAGTGATACTAAACATATTAACTTGAACCTAATTTTTTTTCCTTGTGTTCTTATTTTATTTTGGTAAATTTGTTTTTGGCTATTTTCTGTATATTTTACTGCATGTAGTGTTTGCTTTAAAATGATTTTACATACCTAATTACATAATTTAAGTTCATTTGTAAAAATCGCCAGCGAAACTTATTTACATAAGTATCACTTTTAATACACGAGTGTATAAATAACATTTTAAGCTTAATTTTTATTGAAATTTTTATTAATCCATGATCCTATCCTTACCTGCATTTTTTGTAAAAGTAATCTTAAAGTTACGTCGTACTTTCTCCGTACCTAATTATAAATTCAACACGCACCTCGGTAGCTGGTAATAAAGCAATTCTCATATGATAATATAATAAACATAATGCAATACCCATAATGAATAAGCTAATAGCAAAACACGTGGCTTGTATTTAAATCGAGTGAAAAGACACCGCTTGGATTCTGAAATACCTAATCTTTAATATGTGAATATTTATAAAGCATGATGAAACCCTATTGTTAAGAAACACACTTCTTCATTATCTATTCTTATTTATTAACGGGTTTGTACACACCTTGTTGATAAGGAACACAACTCTTCAATATCTATTCTTGTTTATCTATAGCATTTTACACACCTTTGTACAACCAGAACCTTGGAGACCACTTTTCGGTACCAAATCTAAACAATAACTAACCAACAATGACCAACGACTAACTAACTTATAAAGGGCCGATTCGAACGTCATGTTTTTCCTTTTGCCTTATTCAAATCCGGTATCTTAAGCAAAAAGGTCAATTGAGATACTTTTTATTAAAATAGTCAAAAGTAAATCTAAATCATTTAAGTCAAATCACATACTTCAATTATATATTCTCATTTAATGATTAAGATATTATATGTATGTAAATTCAAAGACACTACAATCTAAAACATTTGGAAATCATGACACTATTGTTATGCATTTCTAAACTATAACTAACTTATGTCACAGTAAACTAACTAAGGGTTAGTGAGTTAACTGTGCGAGGCTGTTTCAATTTGATTATCTGGACCTCTTTAATTTTCAGGGATAACAGTATCCTATATTGATAACATCTCGAAAGTAATCTATTTGCCTGACTATTGAAATTTAGCGATGTAGACGTAAATTGGTTGCAGACAAACCGAGCTACTTCCGAATTAAGAAGATTGTAGGTTTAATAATTAAGAAGATTGTAGGCTTAATAAAGTGGCACCCGGGAAGTAGACAACGGGTCCCCCGGGTGTCCAGGAAAACCTGCGAGAGGGACATGCCGTGGTGATTTTTAGTTCGGGTATACCCCCCCTCGGGGGTGGGAGTCCAACATAACGGAGGTAGCTATAAAGCTTTTCCACCATGACAAAAAAAAAAGGCTTAATAAAGTGGATATTCAATCTATAATTCATTTCCTTTTGCTATACTATATCTTATTTTGTATATCCCATATTAATATACTATATATATATATTATAAAAAAGAAAGATGTGTTTGTTACTCAATCACGCAAAAACGACTGAACGCATTTGTATTAAATTTGGCATGCATGTAGCCTTTGACATGGAAAAGAACATAGGCTACCTTTAATCACGATTCCTTAAGTAGTTCCCGAGGGGAAATTAACAATTTTTTACGAGGTAAGCCGCAGGCATTTAGCTTTAAAATTTGGTATGCATGTCACCTATGCTATGGGCAAGGACAAGTCTTTTTTCTATGCCGATCTCTCAAATAGTTCCCGCGGAAAGATTAAAAATTGTTAACGAGGAAAGCTTTAGATCCAATTCTAAATTCCAATCCAATTCGTCCACGCAGACGAAGTTGAAGTCAGAAGCTAGTAATCAATAAAATCAATTACCGCTGTATATAACATGAATTAAACTTTTACATTTTAATAAAATAAAAAAAATCTTTGCCGCGAGGTTGTGCTCTTGAGAGGCCAAACATTTTTAAATCTCAGTCAAGGTGAAACGCATACTATAAACAAAGGTAGACAAATTATATATATAAAAAATATAACCTTTACATTTCAAAATAATAAAACTAATGCATTCCTGTTTTAAATATAGTTTTTAACTGAATTGAAATCTATTCAATGAAGAAAGACAAGGTTAAGAGAGCATTTTATTCTTATGACTTAGTTCCCAACGTTAATAAACCCATCAAAATCTTCAGATGAAATATTTAATTAAGTATTATTTTTATTTGAGTAGAATCTGAAGATTTATATTTTTCGGGCTTAAATTCATAATCCACAATAAATAAAAACTTTTTAATCATCAAGGCATTAAAATCAACTTTTTTATTTATCGTCCAAAAGACTCCTCTACTCTTTACTTAAGATGAGTGTAAACAAATAACACAGCCAAATAACCATTAAGAATTAAAGATGAAATGAAAAGGAAAGTTAACAACACAAATACTATAGCGAATAAAGAGGAAAACTTCTATTTATAATAACATTGCTTTCTGAAGTATTAGAATGACTCTGATGCAATCAAGAACTGTTATTTAAGGGCCTTGAACAAAATAAAGCTAAATTGCAAAGTGTACATGTCATATTTGGCATATTGATATAGCTATTGGAACGTAAAGGTATTAATCATCATCATCAACGCATTGCCGGCTCACTACAGAGCACGGTTCTCCTCTCGATATGAGAAATGTTTGGACATAGTCCACCTCGCTGCCCATGTGTGCATTAGCAGACTTCTCACGCATTTGAGAACATTATGGAGTACTCTCAGGCATGTAACTTTCCTCACGATGTTTTCATTCACAATTGGAGCAAGTAATATTTTAATTGCATAAAAACGCACATAGCTTCGAAAAGTTGGAGGTACATGCCCGGGATCGAACCCCTGACCTCTGATTAGGAGGCGGACGCCCTAACTAATAGGCTATCGCAGCTTCAAAAAATAAAGTGAAGATATTATTTTCTGTTAATAAATATACCCTAAGGGGGAAAGTCAATCGCAAAATCGATCCCAACATGAACAAAAGCGCGGGCAAAATGTATTTGAAACATAAACTTTCCTACATCATAAATTCTGAAATAGTAGTCAACTGTTTTTCTGTTAGCTACATGGCAGGCAGAATAGTTCTTTACTAGGTTCAATGAATTGTTTATGAGTTTGTGACGTTAATCTTTACATATCGGGGTATGGTGTGACGTATTGCGAAGGTGCGGCTGGAATATTTATTTGGGAGACGTGACTTATTTTTATGTTGGTCTCTTAACGTGGAACGTAAAACTCTCGCGAGGAGTTTAGTAAAAATTGATATATTATAAAATGCACTTATAATAAAGCGTTGGTACAGTACAGTTGGCATTTGTTTGATCACAACAGAATATTGAGTGATTAACAGCAGTTGACAACTGTTTACGTGTCAAGGTCATCCGTAGTTCTTTGCTGTACACCCTCAACGTATACCACGGGCCTTCTCTTTTATTAGTAAAACAGTTTTTAGAGCACAGGCCTTACCTACGAGTATCTCCTGGAATGCCTTGGACTTTCTCACTATTTTATACACCACAGTATATAAAAATAAAAGTATTGGAGATGCAATTACAGTCTTTGCTAGCATAACTTCTGAAGGATTTAAAACATATTTCCCGTATTACATTCGCGGTTGTCTGCTAGTAAGAGGTATAACATATAGGATCAGTACGTCTATAGAATCGTCGGCTACTATATAGGTATCTCTTCGTAATTGGATGATTGCCCCTGAAGGGCATCCTCAACTGGATGTTTCCGATATAAGGTACGTTTGTTGTATATTAGCTGCTCTGCTTTTTTCTAGTCCACTTCAAGCTAGCCCATGGTGGCTCACCTGGTGGTATTGATCAGTAGTGTAAGGTGGCAGCTGGCTCATTTTTGACCCCTACTCCTATTTATTGCTTTTTAGTCATAATATACTTGACGGCAATCATCCTACATACTCTTTTTTTTTGAAGCGGTGATAGCTCAGTGGTTAGGGCGTCAGCCTCCTAATCAGAGGTCGGCGATCGATCCGGGCACGCACCTCTAACTTTTTGGAGTTATGTGCGTTTTTAAAAACAATTAAAATATTGCCTGCTTCAACGGTGAAGGAAAACATCGTGAGGAAACCTGCACGCCTGAGAGTTCTCCACAATGTTCTCAAAGGCGTGTGAAGTCTGCCAATCCGCACACGGCCAGCGTGGTGGACTATGGCCAAACCCTTCTCATATCGAGAGAAGACCCGTGCTCTGTAGTGGGCCGGTAATGGGTTGATCATGATACTCTTTTTGTCATATAGTCGTCGTCATCAATGCAATATTCCTATACACAAATAAATCGGTATTTACTAAACTAAATGTGTTTGGTAAATACCCTTCGAAACGTCGTAATAATGTATTGACGTAATCTCTCTCCATAGATAGCAAATGAATTAGATTATTTATAGCCATAATATCGACAATATTGCAGTTTATAGATAAAATGACCTGAATACAAATTTTGGGCTTCTGCCCAATTTAGAGCTATTGCGTGTGGCTTGTTTATTTAATCTGATCTAATACTGTTTAAAACTAAAAGACTATTATTTTTCGTTATCCACTACAATTTAGCCCCATCGGCAATCTCACCTGATGGTAAGTGATCATCTCTATATCGTCTAAGATGGTAGCGGGCTAACCTGTTAGGCGTATGGTAAACCCATACTCCTAATTGGTTTTTACACGACATTGTGCCTAAATTTCTTGGTTTTGTCACGTTTTTGTCGGTAGAGTGGTAACTAACCACGGCCGAAGCCTCCCACCAGACCTGACTCGAGCCGGGAATCGAACCCAGGACAAAAAGACCCAGTAATCAAGAAGTACGCTTTATTCTAAATTCTAAAGTGGTCTAATTAAATAAAAAAAAAACTGTTTTTTATTCTGGCATTCTTACGGCCGTCTTCAGCCTGTCTCGAGGAAATAGGTCGAGAAAAAGGTAGCGACAAACCGTTTCGCTTGTTAACATAAAAGTCAAGCAAATAAAGCTATAGAGAAATGGATAGCTAGAATCTAACTAAATATAAATAAATAAAAAGGGCGTAGTTTTCTTACAAAGGAAATAAATAAAATAACAAATCAAACTGATTTACATGCAATCAAAGTATTTCTTAAATAATTATAAATTCCCGGTCATTATCCCCTCTATGTATGACACTTTTTATTCAAACCAAAAACCCATGCATTTGCTTCATTTTAAATGCTTATATTATATATTTGTAAATTTGTAGAAAATAAAGTAGTATAAGTTCAGTTATAGTTTACAACTGCATAGATAGAACAGCACAAGTGTTGACACAGTTGAAATAAGTGAATAGAATTAACATACCCAAATTTTTTGGATTCAGGTAAACAGTAGTATTACACTATTCAATTATATCAATAGGCATATAATTTTATAAAGTCTTACTATATAGAGGATAGGATATCTCTATCGTGAGATTAAAGTTATCTCCATCTCGAATTTCAATATAGCAAAGCCATGTTATGATAACAAATCCAATATGCTTAAGTCCTTCTCGAACGTTACCTCACCGGATGCCATTCCGTGACAAAGTATTTTATGACACACATGTGTGTCAAAGTATATCATGTCCGTGTGACAAAGATCATCAATCATCATCATCATGATCAATCCATTGCCGGCTCACTACAGTACACGGGTCTCCTCTCAATATGAGACGGGTTTGGCCATAGTCCACCACGCTGGTCATGTGCGGATTGGCAGACTTCACACGCCTTTGAGAACATTATGGAGAACTCTCAGGCAGGCAGGTTTCCTCACGATGTTTTCCTTCACCGTTGCAGCAAGTGATAAAATGCACATAACTAGCAAAGTTATGGTGCGTGCCGGGTTCGAACCCCCGACCTCTGATTAGGAGGCTGACGACCTAACCACTAGGCTATCACAGTCACAGAGGATACCCGTGCTCTGTAGTGAGCCGAGAATGGGTTGATCATGATAATGATGATGAAAAGAGCTGTAACAGGTCTATTGGAACAAAGATTTTTATTAGAAGCGGAGGAAACCTACCAAAGGTCTCGTTAAATTATTTAACGCGAAAACCTCATTTTCATTGGTAATCTAATATTATAAAGCCGTAGAGTTTATTGAAACTAAATTCCTTAACGCGACATGTGGTATATATTAATTTTAGGTATCGTCACGTAAGAGAGACCCGTTATGAACACCGTTAACGTTATCTCCAATGGGTAATTTTTCGTCGATCTGAGAACGAATGGTTTTGTCGCCTTTGACAAGACAGGACGCCTTAAGGCTGACCATCTACTCCCAACTGGCAAAAGTTCGCATCATAAAGTTGGAGGTCCTGGGATCGATTCCCGGCTCGAGTCTAGTCGAGTTCGGCCGTGGCTAGTTACCGTTACCCTACCGACAAAGGCGTGTCGCCAAGCGATTTATCGTTCCGGCACGATGTCGTGTAGAAACCAATTAGGAGTATGGGTTTACCATACCCCTATCATGTTAGGTTAGGCTACCATCTTAGACTACATCATCACTTACCATCAGGTGAGATTGCAGTCAAGGGCTAACTTGTAGTGGATAAACAACCCCCGATTTCCCTGTCGAAACACATACTGTTGATCAGCTAAGCACCATCCTTTGAAAAAACAACGTTTATTAAGTTAAGCGGGCTTTAACTCTTACGGAGATTTAAAAAAGGAGATTATCATAATGCAATCCGAACAGCGGGTTTGTTATTTTACTTTGTGAGTATAATGGTTTCGTCGACTTGTTTTTATAACGTGGCACGCCTTTTCACTTTCCCTTGCACATGAATGCATGCATCGTTTAATGAAGTTAAATCATGCGATGCATTGTGCTTTTCATTTTTATCACTGGGATTATATTATAGAGTATCTACTCGGCTATTGAGAAAGTTCTGTCTTTGCTTCATTTCTGTTCTTGTTAACCTCGCCGTTGGTATGTTCAACTACAGATTTGTCTGGTGGGAGGCTTCGGCCGTGGCTAGTTACCACACCGACAAAGACAGGTCGCCAACCGATTTAGCGTGACACGTTGAAACCAATTGGGAGTATGGGTCTACCTTAACAAGTTAGCCCGGTACCATCTTAGACTGCATTATCACTTACACCAGGTGAGATTGTCGTGAAAGAATAATTTGTAGTGGATAAAAAAAGAACACTTGGGTGGGTCACAGATACTGGGTTCGATTCCTTGGTCGGGTCGAAAATGCGCATCGAGTTTTTCGGTAAATTAAATGTGAATGGTGTTTCTGCGCGTGCTTCGGATTTCCAGGTTATTTGTAATGTGTGGAGTGGTGGGCCGATGTTCTATAATCCTCTCTAATATCTATCATGGTTATTTATATGGTTCAATACAATACAATACCAAGAACCGGGTAGGTAGAAGAGCAATACTAATCGTTCAGTTGTAACAAAAAATGTAACAAAAAAATACTTTTGTTTGCATAACAAAAACAGACTTTAACATACATGTACAAGGTTCATAATTCAATAATACGTTAGGATAATTTGTGTATTGAGGAACGTTTCAATGTAAAAAAAATACCCATCGTATCGAATGTTTTTGTATGGACGGTGATTTGCCACTTTTTTTTGCTACCCTGTTTGAGGTTCACGTGGGTGTTACGTATTCCAAATTGTATAAGCAGTCGTTATAAATATAAATTAAAAGCTTGCATGTTTCTTTTTGGTGTATATATAGTATAATATCTAGTTGAAGCGGTGATAGCCTAGTGATTAGGGCGTCAGTCACCTAATCAGAGGTCAGCGGTTCGAATCCGGGCACGCACCTCTAACTTTTCGGAGTTATGTGCGTTTTTTAAACAATTAAAATATCACTTGTTTCAACGGTGAAGGAAAACATCGTGAGGAAACCTGCACGCCTGAGAGTTCTCCATAATATTCTCAAAGGCGTGTGAAGTCTGCCAATCCGCACATGGCCAGTGTGGTAGACTGTGACCAAACCCTTCTCATATTGCCAAACCCGTGCTCTGTAGTGAGCCGGTAATGGGTTGATCATGATGATGATAGTATATGGATAGATGTTGCCATGGTTTCCCTTTAATCTCACTTTTTATTGATACTCCACTTCTTGTTTTAGTGGCGTACGATTACGTAGTTAAGTTACGTGCAAAAAGGATTTCTTAATCCTGAATGATAGCACTAGATATTCCAGCGAACCAGAAGCAAACCTCTTCAGTTTTAATATTAATTAAGATATCTAAGGATTTTACAAGCTTTTAACTTAAGATTTAGAATTGTTTCAATATAAACGATTCCGGGCACGCACCTTTAACATTATGTACGTTTCTAAGCAATTAATGTCACTTGCTTCAACCATGAAGAAAAATATCGTGAGGAAACATGCATGCCTAAGATTTGTTCACAATGCTCTCAAAGGCGTGTGAAGTCTGCCAATCCGCACATGGATTGGCAGACTTCACACGCACATGGAATGGCATTGGCATTGGCATGGCACATATTGAAAGAAGACCTGTGCTCTACAGTGAGCCGGTAATGGGTGGATCATCATGATGATTTGTCGAGATTTGGCAGACATTAAAATTGTTTTCTTAGTAATGCTCTTTATGTTTCTGCATGCAATTAGTTGCACATCCTTTGTAATTAGTAATTGTACGAAAATGTTTGATGAGCGTAAATATTCCGTAGACATCGCGAGTCTCTGACGCACAGACATTAATCATTTTCAGTCGAAATAATGTTTTTAACGTTTTATTTATGAATGAGTGCATATTCGAGGAATTATGATCTAGCAGGTACGTCTTGTTTCGTCGACGTTGGTTTTTTTTTTATCCACTACAAGTTTAGCCCTTGACGGCAATGTCATCTGATGGTAAGTAATGATGCAGTCTAAGGTGGTAGCGGGCTAACCTGTTAGGGGTAAGGTAAAGCCATACTCCTAATTGGTTTCTACACGACATCGTGCCGGAACGCTAAATCGCTTGGCGACACGCCTTTGTCGGTAGGGTGGTAACTAGCCACGGCCGCAGCCTCCCACCAGACCAGACTCGAGCCAGGAATCGAACTCAAGACCTCCAACTATAAAATGCGACAGCTGGCGCGCTGTGCCACGTAGTTCGTCAAAAGTCGTCCGACCGTCGCACGGTAATGGGTTCTTTGTGGTTATTATGATGATTATGTCTTAGGTATATCTTTAGGAATAAGTGGATAAGAGTTCAACAGTATCATTGAAAATGGTTTGAGTATGCCAAATAGTATACATCAGCTGGATACAAATAAATAAGAAGATTTATCATGATAATTTTAACTCTGAGACAGGATGCACGGTCGACAATACAGCTAGCGTGGTTGACTAGCAATTATTGAGGCATCACATGTCACCAAGTCATCGTGTTTGATTACGATTAGCTATGTAAATGGACCCCACTTGAACTAACGAGATAGAATGCCACACATGCCAATGATCTGCTACTCGTATTAATTGTTATAAATTGTTATTATACCTGTTAAGGTTACTGAGCCCTAGGGCTCAAAATTTCTTATGGCAGAGCTTCTTTCCGAAGCTCGCCAAACAGCCCGGTTACGCTTACGCAACCAATAGGGTTAATACATTGACTATTAAGTCAGTCCGAAAAAAAAATGTTAAGGTTAACAGTATTCTAACTTAGTGTTACGTAGCGTACAGTTAGTTCGTGATAATTTCATTGCCGGTTCACTACAGAGCACGGGTCGCCTCTCAATATCAGAAGGGTTTGGCCATGGTCCACCACGCTGGCCATGTGCGGATTGGCAGACTTTACACGCCTTTGACAACATTATGGAAAACTCTCAGGCATGCAGGTATCCTCGCGATGTTTTTCCTTCAACTTTGAAGCAAGTGATATTTTAATTGCTTAAACATTAAATTGTACAGTTAGTTATTAGAGCTAAACCAAATAGGAATGCTGAATTTTGTATTAATATTTCGAGGTTTGACTTAAAAACTTAAAACAAACCTTAGATTAAGATGGACCTAAAACTAAAAACCTTAAAAAATATAATAATATCATAACTAGTTATTTGATCCAAGCAATTGAATAACACTTGTTTTATCGGTGAAGGAAACCATAGCGTGGAAATGCATGCCTGAGAGTAACTATTGTGTTCTCAAAGGCATGTAAAGTCTAATAATTTTCACTTGGCCAGCGTGGTGGACTATAGCTACAATCTCTTTCATTCTTAGAGGAGACCCGTTGTAACTAGACATGTAGTGGGCTGATAATGGGTCTATAATGATGAATGTACGCTAACATTGAACTCTCGTTGAACTTGCCAGACCTGGCAAATGATGGCAGATCGATTAAGTGTAATAGCGCGCAATGAGCGACGTTCAACGATCTGTAATAAAAATCTATATTTTTTTTGTTGTTCTTAAATCTGTTGTAACATAATGTTTACTTGGCGCATTGTGAATGTTGCGTACACTGTGTGTGTAATAGGTTTTTTTTTTTTTTTCCACTACAAGTTAGCCCTTGACGGCAATCCCACCTGATGGTAAGTGATGATGCAGTCTAAGATTGTAGCGGGCTAACCTGTTAGGGGTATGGTAAACCCACACTCCTAATTGGTTTCTACGCGACATCGTGCCGGAACGCTAAATCGCTTGGCGACACGTCTTTGTTGGTAGGGTGGTAACTAGCCACGGCCGAAGCCTCCCACCAGACCAGACTCGAGCCGGGAATCGAACCCAGGACCTCCAAGTTTATAATCCAACAGCGCGCGCGCTGCGCCACGGAGGTCGTCGAATATAAATAAATAGTGCGTAATTAAGTTGCGAGTGTATGATATGTATATTGTTAGTGTTCCTTTAAATAAATTAATGAATAAATGAAATAAAATCTATATCGATCGTGTCGGCACTATAAGTCACAATAGCAAAACCTGTTGAAAAATTAACCTTTGAAATATTTCTTCATACCATGAAGCGAGATTGTAGTTTAAAGCTGACTTTTCAAAACCATGACTAACTTTTGAGACGTAAATGACTGCGTAATGACTGGTCGAGTGGCGCCTAGCAATAAAAGACTAAAGATAAGCTTAAATAACGCCTCTATTGTAAAATAAATAGGAGAAACCATGTCTTCAACAGGAACGTTGTTTATCTTTGAAATGCTTATCAGGGATTCGACATGCTCTAAACAACTCTACGTATTGTTATCTCGGGAAACGTTACTAAATTCCTAAAGATTAGTCACAGCTGACGAAACATTCGCTTGCTTCTTGGTGTTTATAATCTCCTGGTGGATTTGATAAAGAACGTTTGCTGAGAAATGGTCTCAGTAAGAATACTGCAGAACTTTATCTATAGTTTGTGTGTTGAAGACCTCCGTGGCGCAGCGTGTGCGCTGTCGCATTATAATGTTGGAGGTCCTGGGTTCGATTCCCGGCTCGAGTCTGGTTTGATGGGAGGTTCGTATTGTTTACCACCCTACCGACTAAGACGTGTCGCCATGATGTCGCGTAGAAACTAATTAGGAGTATGGGTTTACCATACCCCTAACAGGTTAGCCAGCTACCATCTTCGACTGCATCATCATTTACAATCAAGTGAGATTGCCGTCAAGGGCTAACTTGTAGTGGGAAAAATAAAGTGCCTCTAAACTTGGCGAATCTGGTCATCGGCGTTCGTGTTGGGTTATATTCGAAGCTGTTTAACAGGAACTAACGTTCCTCAGCAGTCACAACAATATCGACAGTGACTAGAAAAATGTGTATGTTATTATTTAATAATATAATATGTAACATTGAAGGCATTTATTTGAACTTTCAAAGTTAGAAAGAATAACAAGGTATGGTGAAATTTTAACTTAAATATATAAGTATCGGATTCAGTTACGATTTTGGTCCAAATTGAAGGCCAGAAAACTTTTACTTTTAATACAACAAGTACACATATTATGTCACGTTCGGACATGGTGTGATATTTATTGAGAAGCCGTGATAGCCTAGTGGTTAGGGCGTCCGCCTCCCAATCAGAGGTCGGGAGTTCGAATCCGGGCACGCACCCTCTATCTTTTCAAAGTTATGTGCGTTTTTAAGCAATTAAAATATCACTTGCTTCGACGGTGAAGGAAAACATCGTGAGGAAACCTGCAAGCCTGAGAGTTTATAATATTCTCAAAGGCGTGTGAAGTCTGCCAAGTCGCATATGGTCCAGCGTGGTGGACTATGGCCAAACCCTTTCATATTGCGAGGAGACCCGTGCTCTGTAGTGAGCCGGCAATGGGTTGATCATGTTGATGATGATATTTGTTATCTCCTAAGTCCTTCTCTCCTTCTGTATTTAAAAAGAACGCTTATTAAGAAATGCTCACAGCTGTTGCACCATTACTTAGCAAATATCCCATTTGTAGTGTCCTCTGTAATATTTAATCAAGGGCAGCTGACGTAAGGTTCTTGCTTCTGCTTATCGCATAAACTTCTAGATAGATTATTTCTAATTAATTCACATTTCATGCGCATCTTCTTCCCGAATAATTTTATTTATCTACTTCAAAGTCAATACAAATTTATGAAGATTCCCCAGAAGCTCACAAACCAGAGATGACCAGGGTGATAGGTTTATTAGCCTTTAATATTTTCTCTTCAATGATAAGAGATCTACCCAGCATTAGAACATTAAGAGGCAGATGGTTATGATGACGATTATGATTAAAGACGATAGATCTGGAACATTATGAGTTTAATATGATTATTTCATCCAATTTTGTTAGAAAAATATTCTTAAAAGTGTTTTGACCAAAATAGTCGAGATAATGCCTAAAGGTTACTTTTCTATACAGATTTACTTAGTAATTGGTGCATTCAATTCAGTTTGCGAGAAATCTTTATTATTGTCCGTTCGTCTGACAATGTGGCTGAAATAATCAAGGTTTCTTTGAAATCATACATTAGTATCTTTTAAACGAAACTAGTCCAAAGTAGCCAAACTAGTGACTTTACCATATTGATTTTTCAAAAATTCAATAGTGCATGTGAATGTCGATAATTCTCAGTCGGTGACACGTTTGCTATCTTCTCGGTGTTTATGAACGCCTGGTAGATTGATAAAATTGTTTCGTTGTTTCGTGATTTCTTTTTTGTATATGATGGTACTCGTTATTTTATTTTTGTAAAGTGTGGTCAATAATATTAAATAATAATATAATCATTACTGCACGTGGCCTTATTACAACGCAACAGTGGCGGCTTAATTAAATGTACTTAACCAAATCACGATACATCAAATAACAATCGATCAATTAACAACGGATACGTGATTAAACATAAATTAATAATAGTAGATATTAAGTTAGTAACAGGATTCTTGTTAGAATTAACCTAAACAACATACGCGTTGATACTAACTCATATTAAAATATTGTGTAATCTTTCGTCAGTTAGTATTACAACTTATTTCTATATTAGCACTTAGCCTACCGAAAATCCTTCAGGATGTCCCGACCTCCTTACAAAGATGGAAAGCATAGATTTAAAAGAAAGTGTAAAAGCCATTTCTTGTCCAACAATTCGCAAACGGAAGTGAATTGTGAATAAAAATAGTTATCGCAGTTCTTTTTCTGTATTTTTGATTACGATTCGTATTCTGCATAGTTTTAAATTGTTTATTTATAGTGTATTATTTAGTTTAGTATATTATTAAGGCGAACTCGCCGTCCTCCCCATAAACACAATGTTACTGGAGGATGGATAAATTTATAATTAAAATGCGTTTCAAAAACAATAAATTATAAAAATAAACTTACTATAAATATTTCCCAAAACTCATTCTAAACTTGTTATATTATCGCTAAATCCAATAGAAATGTCTTACTTACCTGCAGGTTAACTAACAATCATGTTCAGAATGCTGTTAGTACTGCTCCTTCATCTACACCTTTCGATTTTGATAATTAGGACTATGGGTTTACCATCGTAGACTGCATCATCGCTTGCTAAAAATTGAGCTTTTAAAAAAGCCATATAGGCTTGCTTTTATAGTTCGTCAAACAAAGTTCTATCACTGTTACCACACTAAATACTTTTTCCCTTTTTAGCAGTTTTAGCATTCCGATCTTTTCTGTTTTTTTTTTGTTACATTTAGTATGTTTTAGCATAACAGTAATGTAGTTGTATATAGCTGATTCATGTGCGGTCATAATCTAGGTCTGTTACTGATTACCCTGCATTGGTAGACGCCTCTATTGCATTTTCATATTCACACCTGAGTAGTCATAAGCGATCGCGTTTGACGATTGACTGCTTCAATAATTAATATTGATCGATTTTGCTCACACAATGGAAGCTGTATCCAACGCTTTCATTATCTATACCAATGAACGGAACTTTCATATTTTTTTCAATCCAAGTTATATTTGGATAAAGTTACAATGATTGATTTTTGAAAAGTTGGACCTAAAGTGATCGCACACTTTCCCGCACCGCAAGCAATGAATATGCTGTAATGCTTTGAACGACTGTACATTTTTTTTTGTAATCTGGTCTTCCTACATACTTTATTTTATTAACTTTGTGCTACCTTTTAATATAGTCATAAGATTCATACCTCGGTATTGTCTTGCTACTTTTGACTTCATCGCCTCTTAGTTAACATATTCGATACGGAACCGAAGATATAGGTTCTACCCCTAAATAATAACACAACGTTATTTTAATATTTTTAATACCTCAGAGACCGTTGATCCATCGATCACCGTTTTTATATGTATCATATTGTGAAAGTAGCCTATATTGAAAACGACTGATCTGTAAGAAAGAGGAGACCGATGTCAAGCAGTAGGTAATTACTAAGAGTATACAAAGAACATCTTGTTATTATCCACATTATCATCATCATTAGAATAATCAAGGAATAATTATCGTAATGTGGAAAAATGACTACACAAATCCATACAAAAATATAAATAAATAATCCATACAAAGGTTACGGCATATACGGTGCTCATAAATGTATAATTATCTTCAAACACAGGTTAAGTGGTGGTCAGTGAGAAAATCTTGACTCGTTTAAGGATAATTTAAAAGGTATTCAAGCGAAGGTTAAAAGGGCATTACATACCATAAAACTGAACTTACGAATTAAACGTGCTTGTGAAGTCTTAATTTAATTTGGTCTGGGTGATAAGATAAAAAGAAGGTGATTTTTTCTACATTAAAGTGGCGAATTATCATAAGCAAAAGAAATATATTTTGAAGCTCTCTTTAAAGAATAAAATAATTAAACTTCTTAAATTGAAGTAAGAAGTGCAACCCAAAAATATTTTAAAATACCCTGACAGCGTCGAGAGGGATGAGATATTTTTAAGTTTAACGATTGTCTTAAAAAAATCGAGCCCTAGCAAAAACAGTCCAGTCCCACAGAATTTACTGCGACCCAAGTTTTTATTCGAATGAAGTAATTTTTAATGTCCATTTCGTCCGTATTTTAGTCACTCGACGGCCGGCGGCTGTTAATAAATTAAATTTCCCTTAAGATTTACCAGTACTCGTTAAATATAATTAAGAAAGAAAAATTTCACAGATGGCCAGCAGTATTTTTTTTTTGAAGGAAGGGAAGAAGAGTGTTCTTACAACCTATTCTGTATGAGTGTGACGTCACTATTATTGAGCCGATTTTTTTCGATGTGGTTAAAATATATAATTCTATTAATATTTCATCATCTGCGGTTGGCTTGTTTCACTGGTAATTATACAATCGTATCAGTGTATTCTTGTGAAAACCAGTTGTTGTCGTACTGCTGTCTCAGTGCTGGTGTTCCACAGGGTGGTGTGCTATCGCCTTTTCTTTTTACCGTTTTCAAATTTATATTTATTTATTTAAATACTATCACTGATCTTCTTTACTTGCCGCATCATGTAAATGCTGACAATTTTTATTTATACGTGTCGTCTCTAGTTCTTGATATTCCTGAAGCTGTTAAACGGTTTAATGATAATCTCAATGCAGTCTCTGGTTGGAGCAAGTTTCGTGTTTCAGAAATCTTCTCCGTGCCAAATTTAATATATCCATAATTATTGCTTAGATTTAAAAGTTGGTATTTCTTATACACAAGCTTTCATGTTTTCATCACAGTAACTTAAATGAAATCAAAATTAACGATACAATGGAATTATGATTGAAATAGCCGATTGGCTTCCATTATATACCTATATTGATAGTGGAAAAGGTAACGATATCTTGAAAAGATTCCCTTTAACTAGATATCGCGTTAGGGATGAACTATGAAATCGATAAAAAAAATAAAATTTAATTGATAAAGCTTAAAACCTACAAGTAAAGTAAACAGTGGAATATCGATATTTAAGAAATTAATATTTAAGAGATAAACAATAGTAATAGTTAAACGAATCAGCGTAATGCCATAGTCACGTTTGTTAACTGACTAACAGTTATTTATGGTCACCAAAAAATAATTCATATAGATAGAACTTTTACTATGTATTATTTACGAGCCAATCTTTATTGAAGGTGACAGGCATAAATACATAATACGGATTGTTCATCAATATATTATCTTTGATAATACACCCAAATGCCTAAATCAATGAAATAACGTAAAATCGTAGATATATTTCACTTCGGGCTTTATAAATTCAAAAGGACAGGTTCCCTTCCATCAAAGTGCCTAAGCCGTTCGTCCAATCAAAACGAATCACCTATCCTGCCTTGAAAACAACCTCTATCGTTGGGCGATCGGGGAAAATTTGCAATACAACGAGAATTTATTGTTCGGAGCACTTTCCGAAGAATGAATGTGACGTATTATTCAACAAAAAGCGACCTAGCAGCAAGGGATTATAGAATTTTCAATACTAAGAACAACAATTTATAAACAGTAGAATTAAAGAGTAATTAATTATTTTAGTTATGATGTTATTTATTTTTTAAGATTTTTAGTTTTAGGTTAATCTAAGTTTAAGTTTAAGTTTTATGTAAAATGTTTGATGTATAATAAAAGTTTATTCTATAAAGAGGAAAAAAAATATATAAAGTTAAACTTAACTTCACATTTAAGAAAGATAATTAAAGAGTATATCGAGATCGATAAACGTTAATAACGTCTTACTATTTATATATACAATAACAGGTAGTAGAAATAAACTCACTCGCATTTACTTACGCACAGATTATGGGGTCTGTGATTATGTAGGATTTCCATCTTCATTTGTAACACAATTTGTAACACTCGTTTTAAAAATTTGTTGGAATCGGTTACAAAAAAAACAACGCTTTCATAAAAATCACATTTTTTTACGGTGAAACGTGGTTAAATCAAATATTACGAGCAAACGATTACAAAGTTCCAGTGGAAAAAAGAATTTCCGCAAGACAGCTTCCCGAAAAAAATGATAACGGTAGTCATTTTTTACCTTGTAAATGTAATATCCCATCTGTGGAATCCTTTCGCGAGCACGTTCTCTTTTCGTACTGTTGAACTCTTGCTATATAATCCTATATTCAAAAATGTCGATGGTTTATGGTTTTCTAATATTAAAGAAACTTTTATAATTTGAAAAGTATGCCAGGTAGGTGTAATATATATGTTAGCCTAGTAGTTAGGACGTCCGTCTTCTAATCAGAAGTCGGGGGTTCAATCCCGGGCACACACCTCTAACTTTTCAGTGATGTGCGTTTTTTCGCAATTAAAATATAACTTGCTTCAACGGTGAAGGAAAACATCGTGGGGAAACCTGCATGGGTTTGGCCATAGTCCACCACGCTGGCCATTTGCGGATTGGCAGACTGCACACGCCTTTGAAAACATTATGAAGAACTCTCAGGCATGCAGGTTTCCTCACGATGTTTTACTTCACCGTTGAAGCTAGTGATATTTTAGTTGCTTAAAAACGCACATAACTCCGAGAAATTAGTGGTGCGTGCCCGGGTTCGAACCCCCGACTTGTGATTGGGAGGCGGGCGCCCTAAACACTATAACTATAACTGGCTGAAAATCAAATCTTAGATGACAGTAGTACGTCTTTTACAATAATGTGTAAATTCATGAAATGGTCGAAAGACCTGTTTTTAAATTTGAACTCTAACTGTAGTATTGTGTAACTCGATGCGTTTACGAAGGTTCACGTAAAGGAGAATCTCGTGCTAAGGGTTACAGTTAACATTTATTTATGTAAAAGTAAACTTACATGTTGGTTATAAGTTGTTATATGAAGAATGTTTTCTACGAATAAATAGGCATGAATATTTGGAACAGAAACATTTGAATGTTTATAAATTTGTTCGTGCGTAACTAACTTAAACATCAATACAGTTAATACTTGTTCATCTATTATTAGTTTAGTTTTAGTAAATACTAGTTTTATATAGCCTAGAGAAACCGTGGTAGCCTAGTGTTTAGGGCGTCCGCCTTCTAATCAGAGCTCGGGGGTTCGAGCCCGGGCACGCACAGCTAACTTCTCGGAATTATGTGCGTTTTTAAGCAATTAAAATATCACTTGATTCAACGGTGAAGAAAACCTCGCGAGTAAACCTGCATGCCGGAAAGTTCTCCAAAATGTTCTCAAAGGCGTGGGAAGTTTTCCTATCCGCACATGGCCAGCGTGGTGGACTATTGCCAAACCCTTCCCATATTAAGAGGAGATCTCTCTGAAGTGCTGTAGTGAGCCGGTAATGGGATTATGACGATTTTTTATTTTTATTTATTTAAGAAAAAACATTGACCTAAATTATAATAGTTAGGTGTAATCACAAACTCGTAGCTTGAGTTTTTCCGTACACCTGAGCCATCTACTAATTACTTACACGTACACGCTTATCTACAAACATAACACTTACTTAAAAGTTAAATAAATGCTACTTATAAACTAACATCATTATATATTAAGATGGGGTGCCAGGTCGGGTAACCTCCACGTGTGCCCGGGTGCTGCGGGTCCCTCTTGATTCGTCCGGGGGGAAGAGCAGCATTCGGGCCGGTGCACCCTGGTAACATCGGTTAATAATTTCTTTTGTGCGAGATTGTTAGCCGATGGCCAATGACCCGACGCGGAGGGGGTCTCCGCGCGTCCCTCTGACCAAGCTGAGGGCGCAGTGGATGACCCAGGGGGTGTATCACCCCATGTGGTGGAAGGCCTGTCCAGGTATGGGACTGGCAGGCGGGCGTGGGCAGCAGGCTGCTGCTGGAGGTGGGGGTGACGACTGTGACTGGTCGTCCCCATTGGAAGTTTGCGGCCCGTCCAGGTATGGGACTGGCGGGCCGGGCCCGTCCAGGAATGGGACTGGTGGGCCGGGGTGGACGGTGAGCGTTCGCTGCGCTTGCCGTCGGCGATGGAAGGCTGGGTGCGAGAGAGTGTTCTTCTTCCACCTCTCTTGCTCCTGTGCCTTCGGAGGACTTGTGGACGATGGAAACGGGGCCGTCCATCGCTCACAGTACGGTCCTCAAGTTGGCTGGTGTGCTGTTGTTCTGGCACACCTCTAACAGGCGAAACTGGGCACGTTGTGCCCAAGGAGGGTCTGCTGCGGCGGACACCCGCTGGTGGAGTTGCGGTTGTATGCGAAAGCCTTCCCGTGGCTCCACCATACAGCGGTGAGTAGGAACACGTGGGGGTTTTAGTCAGTAGGAGTCTGACATAACCTCTGTGCCTCCCCGTGGCGCAGAGGTATCCATGAGGATTTACCCACGATAAAAAAAAAAAAAAAAATTATATATTAAGATGAATGTATTTTAAAAATAAATGTACTAGGTAATAACTAATTCATAAATATATTTTTCTTAAATAAATGTAGGTAGGCTAGTTAAAAATTATGTTGTAGTTCGGTGCACTCACACTCATTTTTATTTACCTAAGTTCAATTATTTAGGTGTAGTAGTGTATCCATAAATTAGGTTGCTGATGTGTAATTGATTTTAATGATGAAGAAATACTAGTTTTGTTTTCTATTTATATGTGTAATTTGCAAATAAAGTCTATAAAGATACATAAATCGTAAACTTTTATTTTAAATTGTTATAGTAATGTTAAAGGATAATCGAAAAGAAATTGGAAATGAAAACACCTTTTGGACCCGTACTTATTTCTATGCCGGTTTATTATTGCGGGACGTGTAGCAATGGTATTGGAACCTCTACCTCAGTCTAGTGCAAAATTAACATACTCTGGAGCCATTATCGCCAGTAAATGTGGGCGATACGTGGTCTGACCCGCCTTCGACTCGACCTTGTTTCACTTGCATTTCTATTAGGCCTTTGTCGCTTATACGGTCTGGAGTATTTATAGCCTAACACACGCGGTACGGCTCACCTATTGCATGAAGTGGTAACATAATATACTAGACGTACGACAACTTTATAGATTTTAAGTATACCCAAGGTTTTTTTTTTAATTCAAATTCAAAATAATCTTTATTCAAAAAGTCCTTTAAAATTATACACTACAAGTTAGCCCTTGACGGCAATCTCACCTGATGGTACGTGATGATGCAGTCTAAGTTGGTAGCGGCCTAAACTGTTAGGGGTATGGTAAACTCACACTCCTTGTTAGTTTCTACGCGACATCGTGCCGGAACGCTACATCGCTTGGCGACACGTCTTTTTCGGTAGGGTCGTAGCCACGACCGAAGCCTCCCACCAGACAGAATAGGTATCTAAAATTGGGGTTATTATAAGAGTTGTTCTAATATCGTCGCTGTTATTTTTTAGAATTATAAAAACAATATCGCTGTTACAAGGTAAGCCCTTAAAATTGTCCAGTTTGACAACATCCGTGGTTTTGATTTCGAATCCCGGCACGAGTCTCCTCTAGTGAGAGGCTTCGGCCCTGGCTATTTCCCACCCTACCGACAAAGTCGTGTCGCCAAATATTTAAAAAATTTAAACATCTGGAAGTAACACTAACATTTATAGGTGGATGACATTCAACTGATGGCTATGATGCCAGAATAAGTTTTCAGATACATTATCGTCCTATCAGTAAGGTAATATTAATTTATGACAAAAACAAGGATAAACAAGCATGGGCGTGAAATATTGCTCTAATAAGATAGCTCTTAATATAATTTTAAGTGGCATGTGAGATGGTGATATCAAAAAGAAAATTTACCTGGCTAAGTTTTTTGTGGGCATCTTCCTAGACCGGGGCGCGTTTGGAACCCTCATAGCTTTAGTTTTAAGTTTTCGAATGTAGTTATCACCATTAAATCACTACTATGTAAATTATTGACGCGTCAAAAGCGCTTTTTAAAGGACTCTTTCAAATAAAGATTATTTGAAAATTATACATTACTACCAAAAATGCTATGCTTTTCGCTTAAAAAATTAAGTTTATATTACCTTAATAAAATAAAACTACATTAAACTTAAAACTTCGTCGCAGCATTTCTTCTTTAAATGGCAAAGGTGCCTGCCAGCTTGAGTATCTCCGGGAGACTCGATCCCTTTTTTGGATATTTCTTTATAAAAGCCTGGAGCGGAATGCCCGACAGCCCTATAGTCTCCACCTAAGAAAAGCACAAAAATATAGCAGTTTTGCTGAAGGTTCTCATATTCAATCAATTCTTTCAATCATAAAATTTTAATAGAATACTTGAAATTTTTTACAACAACTCTCTAATTGTATAATCTGTTTATGCAAGTGTTTCGAAAAACAAAACAATTTAGCATCCGCCTAGATTAACGGAATTAATGAAAATCGAAAGAAGTGATACCAATTTCATTAACCGGCGTAATTGGATAAAGTTAATAATGAGTTTCAATTAGGAAAACGAAACACAGACGAGAAAACAAAGGTAGGCATTTCAATTAAAAAGGCGAAATTGAAGTCACGTTAATTCAATTAGATTCAATATAACTTGAAAGGTTGTCTGAAAATAATGAAAAAACATCGTACACCGCTACTAGTGCCACAGAATTAAAATCCTAATTACATCATTCCTAGTACATTTTTCAACATCATCATAATGATCAACCCATTACCGGCTCACTACAGAGCACGGATCTCCTCTCAATATGAGAAGGGTTTGGCCATAGTCCACCACGCTGGCCACGTGCGGATTGGCAGACTTCACACGCCTTTGAGAACACTACGGAAAACTCTCAGGCGTGCAGATTTCCTCACGATGTTTTCCTTCACCGTTGAAGCAAGTGATATTTAATTTTTTTTTTAAATGCATATAACTCCGAAAAGTTAGAGGTGCGTGCCCGGATTCGAACCGCCGACCTCTGATTAGGAGGCTGACGTCCTAACCACTAGGCTATCACCGCTGTAGTACATTTTTAGAAAGAAATAATTAAAATTCAATAACATTAAATTTTAAAATTAACATTATTCTCATAAAATTTTATTAAAATAATACGGTAATTAAGTTAAAAATATAAAGGTAGGCATTTCATTTTATAATGTGACATTGGGCGCTCCCTGAATCAATTAGGGTCATATTGCTCGATAGGTTATTTGAAATATTAATGAAAATAAGTCGTAGAGTGACGAACACTTTAACTATAAGATATGAGCGGGGGAAAATATTTTTAGGATGAAATGACCATAATAATAATAGTATAATTTGTTTATCAGAAGCTGTGACACCCTAGTGTTTAGGACGTCCGCTTCCTAATCAGAGGTCGGGGGTTTGCACGGGCACGCACCGCTAACTTTTCAGAGTCATGTGCGTTTTTAAGCAATTAAAATATCACTCGTTTCAACGGTGAAGGAAAACATCGTGAAGAAACCTGCATGCCCAAGAGTTTTCCATAATGTTCTCAAAGGCGTGTGAAGTCTGCCAATCCGCACATGGCTAACGTGGTGGACTATGGCCAAACCCATAATTAATGGGTTGATCATGATGATGATAATGATGAATTTCTTAATTTAACAATCACATATATTATTAATATATATTGACATAATAAAAAACAAATAATTAAATATAAATTAAGTTAAATTCCTGTCGATTTCCAACTTACGTGCAATTTTTAAAACTGTCTGCCGACTGGAGTTATATCGGTCCATAAAAATAAAATGAAAATATAATAACTTTTTTAAATTTTCCCCGTCACACGAAATTTAAAGGGACAATGTTTATAATAATGCAGTCATACTGACATACGGTCAGTGCTTCAGAATAATCATTGTATGTCGGAAACAATCGTATCGTCTAAACAAAAGCGATGTCAACTGTACCACAAACAAATAAATGTCAATGAATTATTACGAACGAACTTCGAATAATTGGAAAATGCAAATTTTGCCTACGGATCATATTTATTATGAAATATTGTAATGAATTGGACAAACTAGGCTAAAAATAGATTTGAGATATGTATGACGAGTTAAGGGCGTCCGAGTTGTTTTTTTTTGGTAATAGTGACGTCAGCATTGCTGACGTCACGCTTTTGTTTACTTTTGCTCATAGTAATTAAAACCACAACTTACGGGATTGCACTTTTATTACGACCATAATTAAGAGGTCCGAACGGTCCGACGTCTCGAGCGAGAGTGCCTCGAAAGGCAACAACCGCCCGTATTTATAGCAAAGCATGCTTGTACAAAATTGATTGCTACCTTCTAAATACACTGATGAGCAAAGAAATGATTAATTACTGATTTAAAGAGTTCAAATGTGGGTAATTATTGGATTCTTGATTTTCTTGGCGCCGCTGAATGAAATTAATAACTCCTTCGCGCCGAGATGTATAACGTTTAAGATACCCCTTTTTTTTGTCGTGATGTGAGACTCCCACCTCCGTAGGTGGGTATACTTGCAATAAAAACCACCATGGCATGTCCCTCTCGCTGGTTTTGATGGACGCCCGGGGGACCCGTTGAATACTTCCCGGAAATCTAGGCCCACCTTACTGGCACTAGGCTAGTTTTTTTTTTAACACGACGACGACCTTCGTGGCACAGTGCGTGCTCTGTCGCATTATAAAGCTGGAGGTCCTGGGTTCAATTCCCGGCTCGAGTCTGGCCTGGTGGGAGGCTTCCCGACCTTTTTTTTTTTTTTGTCGTGGTGGAAAAGCTTTATAGCTACTTCCGTCCCTTGGGCAGGACGGAGGTTAAGTGGGACTCCCACCCATGGGTGGTCTACCCGAACTAAAAACCACCACGGCATGTCCCTCTCGCTTGTTTTACCGGACGCCCCGGGGGACCCATTGTATACTTCCCGGTCGCCCACCAGTCACCCCAGCCTACCGCCGGGCCTCTCCCGCACTACAAGGGGAAGAATCAGGACAGCTTGAGCCCCAATACAATAAGGAGACTTGTGCAATGGCGTACAACTAGCCCAATAGCTACCCGCGACCTGACCATCTTAGTTAAGATTAACGTCTAAAGCGAAACGAAGCCCAATCAACGGCGTAAAATTCAAAATTAGAGCAGCAAATGTGCCACGGGAATATATTCGCATAAATCCAAATAAAAGTGTTTTACTCCCAATAAAAGGGATTCACTATAAAAATTCTTACGGCGCGACCCATTACGTCTACTTAAGCCTTAATAACACTTCTGTCTCGTAAATTCAAAGCAGAACGGGCCCCAGATTCGCGTAATTAGTTCACTTTGTGCCTACATAGCGGCGGATTAGGGTAAAAAAGGTGAAGGAATGCGATTAAACCCCAAGTACTCCCGAGCATAGGTTCGGGGCATAAATCGGGCGTAACTTGTGCCGCGTCAGGCTTTTGAATACAGATTAAACAGAATTATTTAGTAGCCACTGTGAGGGATTATGGTAATGTGGTAAGGCGTGCATCAACATCGTAACTTTGTCAGGTGAGTTGTAACATGGCTCTTAAATAATTTAAGTTATAATTTAGTTGTAGGTAGTTGTCGGCCGTGGTTAGTTACCACCCTACCGACAAAGACGTGTCGCCAAGCGATTTAGCGTTCCCACACGATGTCGTGTAGAAACCAATTAGGAGTATGAGTTTACCATACCCCTAACAGCTTTGCCCGCTACCATCTTAGACTGCATCATCACTTGCCATCAGGTGAGATGCAATCAAGGGCTAACTTGTAGTGAATAATAAAAAAAAAGGTATCTATAATGAGACTACAAAATAATGACCTATATAATATATATGAAAATTTTAAGTATATCCATAAGAATATAAATTCAAGAAAAAGATTGACTGTAACGCACTGAACATTAGATGTAACAGTAAATTTAGTTATGCAGCCACAAAATTAGCAACTCATTCAAAGGAAATTCAAAGAAAATTCACTGTCGCTTTCTTTGGTGGGAGGCTTCGGCCGTGGCTAGTTACTTACCATCTAATTACCATCCTGCCGACAACGAATTGTCATCAAGATTTTACGTTCCGATACGATGACGCGAAGAAACAAATCAGGTAGTGACGACCTCCATGGCGCAGTGCGTTATAAAGTTGGAGGTCCTGGGTTCGATTCCCAGCTTGAGTCTGGACTGTTGGGAGGCTTCGCCCGTGGCTAATTACCACCCTACCGACGTATGTTTACCATACCGTTAACAGGTTAGTCCGCTACCATCACAGATTGCATCATCACTTAACACTAAGTAAGATTGACGTGAAGGACTAACTAGTGGTATAAAATAAAATAAATCTTTGAGCTAAGCTAAGCTAAGCTAAGTGGTGCAATATAAAAAATCCATTGCAGTCGATTTGTTTGAAAACATTGTGAAGGCACCCCGCGGTGCCCGAACGGTCAAAATGGCCAATTACCGGGTAATTGCGTCCCAACAGTGCAGTTAATGTACGGGAATGTCATTTTGACTGGCTCTTTTGGGTAATACGACTTTTGGGTTCAAAATTAAACCCGGATCTTTAATGTCGATGCCAGTAATAAATATTAACGTTAGGATTAACAAAGGAAATAATCAGATTACTATCATCGCTTCATCATCATCATCATGAACAAACCATTACCGGCTCACTACAGAGCACGGGTCTCCTCTCAACATGAGAAGGGTTTGGCCATAGTCCACCACGCTGGCCATGTGCGGATTGGCAGACTTCACACGCCTTTGAGAACATTATAGAGAACTCTCAGGCATGCAGATTTCCTCACGATGTTTGCCTTCACCGTTGAAGCAAGTGATATTTAATTTTTTTTAAAACGCACATAACTCCGAAAAGTTAGAGGTGCGTGCCCGGGTTCGAACCCCCGACCTCTGATTAGGAGTCTGACGTCCTAACCACTTGGCTATCACAGCTTAATATTTAGTAATATAACTAGAGTAAAAACATCAAGAGATTTTGGTACAAAAGATAAACAGCGGGAGCGGCAAAAAATTCAATATTCGTAGTCCATCTGTGCAAATACAAAGGAGCGTAGATTACATAAGGAAGCGGTTTTGCTTACAAAGAGTTTGAGTTTATTATATCCCGTCCCAGCAAAACATAGCGGCACTGCGGGGACAATATTGTAGAGAGGCCATAAATAAGGTTCTTCGCCGGAAATTGGCCGCGCAAACCGTTTGGCTTAATTCTTCGCCTGGCTTAGGGAAATTGTGGCTTCCATGTCATAATACATCCATGTAAAGTTATATGAAAATAAGTGTCATATTGCGCTATGATGCACGTTTTTTTATACACTACAAGTTAGCCCTTGACGGCTATCTCACCTGGTGGTAAGTGATGATGCTATCTAGGATGGTAGCGGGCTTACCTGTTAGGAGTATGGTAATCCCACGCTTCTAATTGGTTTCTACGCGACATCGTGCCGGAACGCTAAATCGCTTAGCGACACGTCTTCGTTGGTAGGATGTAACTAGCCACGGCCGAAGCCTCCCCCAGACCAAACTCGAGCCGGGAATCGAACCCAGGACCTCCAACTTTATAATGCGACAGCGCATGCACTGTCGTCAAATAAAGTTATATGAAAATAAGTGTTATATTGAGCTATGATGCAAGTTTTTTAATAAAGGGCGACTAAGGTATAAGGTATAAAGTTGGAATAATCCAACTTGCAATGTTATATAACTCATCATATTTTGACTTCTATGAAAAAGGTCCATGGTACTTTTATATTTTTTGTTACGTCTTTAGCATTGTAAAAGCATTTTCATAGTGCCTACAATGATAGCCTAGTGGTTAGGAGGTCCACCTCCTAATCAGAGGTCGGGATATCGCGGCACGCAACTCTAAATTTTCGGAGTTATGTGCGTTTTATAGCAATGTCACTTCAATGGTGAAGGAAAATATTAAAACCTGCATGCCTGGGAGTTCTCCATAATGTTCTCAAAGGTGTGTGAAGTCTGACAATCTGCACATCGCCAGCGTGGTGGACTATGGCCGAACCCTTCTCATATTGAGAGGAGACCGGTGCTCTGTATTGAGCCGGCAATGGTTTGATAATGATGATGACAGTGCCTACTTGTAATACGCTTCAGGGTATGTAAAACAAGTAAATATATATAAGCGTAAAGCCGAATCTGGAATTTGATATAAATAATGGCTTGTTCAAACTCTTGTTTTCCCCATATTTTTATACGCTGCGGAGACGTGGACTTTGCGACTAGTCGAGAAGAAGAAGATTGATGCTCTGGAGATGTGTTGTTGGAGGCGAATGCTGGGAGTATCATGGACCGAATTTCGCACCAACATCTCTATACTGTCGATCTGACCTTTGGCCCCGACCCAAATAGTAGCATAGACATATAGAATCGATATATTTCTAACAATGCGTCAGGCCTGCCAACTCATTTTTGTAAAGCCGGCTCAGCTAATAAGTCGTACGTAAGTACGCAACAATCGCTGAGTGTTTGTTATGCAAAGTTGTTATTTGACGTTAAGTGCTTGTTTTTAATGCGAGCAAGCTGAGGGTGTCTCTTCAAAAAACTTATATTACGTCACCGTTTCAGGATTAGCTGTTACAAAATTATATTCTATTAACATGTGTGATAAGATCGAAATTTCGTTAAAGATTATAATATGCAATTTTACAAGCAATAATAAAATAATTTCAGAAATGAAAAAGTAATGTTTGTATATCCCACGGCAACGTATTTATTTTTAACACTAGAAGTCAGGCCTTGACGGCAATCTCACTGATGGCAAACCCATACTCCTAATTCTACGCGACATCGTGTCGGGACGCTAAATCGCTTGGCGACACGTTTTTGTCGCTGAGGTGATAACTAGCCATGGCTGAAGCCACCAGGCCAGACTCAAACCGGGAATCGAACCAAGGACCTCCAACTTTATATATAATAGCGCGCGCGTTAACCCACATTTCTGATATAAAAAAGTATAATTTGCTCGTCTTCAACATCCTAACGTAACATCTGAAGGAATCGCGCCGATTGCGTGTCTCGACAAAACAAGCGTAACGCCAATGAATCCGTATTAATATAAAAACTACCCACCTTCCATCATAAGGTAAACGTTGGCGGTATATATAAACAATCAGTCAATCATAATCTTTATTCATATATTAATAGTCCTTTAAAAGGCACTTTTGACGCGTCAATAATTTACATAGTAGTGATTTAATGGTGATAAATACATTCGTAAACTTAAAACTAAAGCTATGAGGGTTCCAAACGCGCCCCGATCTAAGAAGAAGCTCACATCAAACTTAGCCAGGTAAATTTTCTTTTTGCTATCACCATCTCACATGCCACTTAAAATTATATTAAGCTATCTTATTAGAACAATATTTTATACCCATTTCGTTATCATTTACATAATGCATTACACTTTAGTAGGACTTTTCTACAAGCTTACGTTTTATATTAACTTTGAAATTACTGAGAGATTAATATAATTTTAATTGTTTCTTGAATGGATTACACATTCAATAATTAAATTACAATTATTTTTTTTAAATATTCACACATAAATTTACTTACAGAGGAATACATATATAACTTAAAATAAAACTTAGATTAACCTAAAACTAAAAATCTTATATAATAAATAAATATTTAACATAATATATTATTAAAAGGAGTCCCTTTAGGCAAGGTTCCGAAGATACTGGCAGCGTTCCCCCTTTGAATGGCTAGAATAATTCTTTGTCCGAGGTAGCTGGCAGCTCTTCGGTCCCCTGTGATATGTCGACTAGCCATTTTGCTATTTCCTTAAAAACAAATAAAATAACAATTAAAGCTATGTACCTTAGTATAATATCTTTGTGCCATAAAAAAATAAAAAGCGTACAATATACTGTCGCATTTTAAAAAAGTGTTAAGAAATTAACCGTGGCTGCAAATCTCCTTAGCCAGGTGCCACCGTCCGTCTGTGCGGGCGGCCAGTCACGACGGTATTACCGCTAATAGCTTTATGGCGATATCTCCTTCCTGTCTATCGCCTAGCTACTAGGCCAAAGACAATAACTACTAACTAGGTTATACAAGGGCTTCGTCTGCGATGCGATTACGATGCGTAAGTTCTTTTCGTTGCCCTAGTATATCACCTGATGGGTATAGTTCTTGCAATTCACGAAGGCGAGCAGGATTTACTTGTGGTAAAGACGTATCTGTATATGTGTAACAGTGTGCGTGAGATCGAAAGCGGGTATGGTTAGCATAAAAAAGTAAAAAAAAACAAAAACTATAATTTATTATACAATATTTTTTGTTGCAAATAAGAAAAATAATAAAATCACAAAATTTCTAGGTTAATTTAGTTCGATTATCAATCATCTTCGTTTAAACTATCACTGTTACTTTCAAACTCATCAGTACCACTGTCACTTGATTCACCACATTCACATTAGCGATAATTGCTTGTCCCTACAAATAATAAAACATAGTCTCTTTGGCCTTATTTTATGTTTTTTCTTAATTGTATACCAATGAATTATAACGCTGTTGATTACTTACAAATAAATAAATAAATAGTACGATTAAATATCCAAAACAGAAAATTGTTGCATTTCAAAAAACCTTTTCGATTCAACATAATAAAAAATGCCTGCTATGAACAACTTTGCGTTTTGACATGCTGACAGTACTTCGTGGCAATAAGCGTCGTCGTGGAAACAATACGATATAGACACGCACACTGCAGCAATGTGCATATACACGTTCAACCACTAGTAAAGCTCACTCGCCTTCGTGAATTGCAAGAAGTATAACTAAGATTCAATCTTAGATAACAGCTGCTTATTGGCCTCTTTAAATACATAACGGGCGAAATTTTACGCGAAAACTCGATCTGTGAAGTATAGGAAAGTGCATTAAGAGACACCCTCTAGAGAGTGTGGGTGACGCTTTGCATATTTTTTTATCACACTACAAGTTGACTAAATTTTCGCCTGGTAGTAAGTGACGCTGTGGTCTATGACATGGCTTATGGCTATGGACCAGTTACATTATGGCTATGGATCGGTTTCTACGTGAAATCATTCGGGTATGCTCAGAGGATATTGCATGTTTTGCTGATATGTTGCAAAGATTAATAGTGGACAAATGGTACTAGACTTTTGTGTCCAAGCACAAAAAAATAAATTACATAGACACGAAATACAGGAAAGCCGCCTGAATTCACCGTCGGCCAGAGCACGTCTTCTGGGAATGTCGGATGCCTGGGCGGTCAGCGAGGCACAACAATTGAACCTCGTTCAGGATGGTTTCAAGCCACGACCGAATCCTCCCAACAAGAGTATTACAACATAAGATTGTCAATTTATAATTAAAATACAATAAAGCTTCTATCAGCTATTCACAAAACACAAAAAAAATTTCAACCCAGCTAATAAGGCCATAGTCCGTTTATCTCAATACGGAACACATAGTGCAACAGTATGAGAAAAACACAGCCTAGCGTAGCCTAGCCCATAAATGTAATATATTGCCAGTATTCCAATATAGTGCGGGTATAGTGCATTACTGATATATTGAAACAATGCAAGGTTGCTGTTATTGCGTAGCTATAAATAATGGAGTCGTTACCTTCCCTCCTAGATGACACATTCAATCATAATTGGATCTAAAGCAATGTAGGCTTCTGTTGCGGACGCTGTCATTGCAATCTGAACACTGCCTTACCGCTGTTTTGAATACAAATCGCAAACTTTGCATTTCAAACTCATGGTTTATTTCTCGCGTTATCCGCAATCGGAGTTTTGTACCCATCAAGAAGCTTAAGCTGTGATAGCCTAGTGGTGAGGACGTCTCCTAATCTGATGTCGGGGGTTCGAACCTGGAAGTGCGTTTATGAGCGTTTTTAAGCTATTAAAATATCACTTGCTTCAACGGTGAAGGAAAACATCGTGAGGAAACCTGCATGACTGCGAGTTCCCCATAATGTTCTCAAAGGCGTGTGAAGTCTGACAATCCGCACATGGCAGCGTGGTGGACTATGGCCAAACCCTTCTCATATTGAGAGGAGACCCGCGCCTTGCAGGGAGCCGGCAATGGGTTGACCATGATGTGTATTGTGAATTAAATACGTGCCTATGATAGTAACTCCTTCACTGCGGATATACTGAAACCATTTGGCTTATATTATGAATGGATATATATGATATAGATATTATGCCTCCGATGAAAACAGGTTTTTTACCACAAAACCATGGTTTCCGCGGGATATGGGAAAAGCGGTTTATACGAAAATGAGCTACAACTATGGGTATAGCTTGCCAAAGGAAACTTCCTCGAAATTAGATTTGTAACTTAGGAAAGGAAGAGGAAACTCGAACGCGAACAGGAATGAGACGTGGGATAATCTTCAAGTACAAACGTTTTGCGTTTACGCATTACCTCCGGAAGTGACGCAGGCAGAACTGCTCCACTTCCGTCGCGGTTTGCGCACTTTTTATGCGCCACGGAGTACTTCTAAAGTTGAAACGAACCCAAGACCTATCATTTGATAATACGACTGCGCCACGGGTAATACGCAAAATAGTTTGAATATAATGTATATTTTGCGGTGGTAACACAAAAAGGTCGTAAATCATTAATTAAAAGTTCTTAAATTAAGACTCCTTTAATACGAAAAGCTCATAACCGTAGGTAGAATAGGAAGGTGCAGGCGGAAGTGAGGTCCCGACATAAACCCATTAGCGGTAATGGCGTGACGGTGAACCGCCGCGTCAACTGGTCGAGATGCCTTTATTGTTTTATCCTCGCCGAGCCTGCCAAAGGATATATTTACTGCTTCATCTGAGATTAAAATCCAGTTCTACGAGAAATTTCACGCTGAGTCAGGCATTTCTATAAAATTTCCGAACAATGAAACCTTCCTATCGGATTCGGTGATTAATTTTTTAAATCTGTTTTATGTCCCTTCTTCGTTATATTATAAAGATAGTAAACAGCAAAGTTAAATTAAATCGAATCAAAAATTGCTTATTCAGATAAACCTGTCTGTAATTTGAGATTTTTGATTTATGAATCGCCCATAATTATATCACATTTTCATTCTTTCTATTCGTGAAGTGATGGTGATAACACTCGCCAACTTAAAACTAAAGCTAGGAGGGTTCAAATCGCGCCCAAGTCTAAGAAGAAACCCCCAACAAACTTATCCGGGTTTTTTTTAATAACCATCTCACATAATCAATAATAAATTATAGTACCTATGGAGATAGAGCAATTCACACCCAAGCTTTTTTATCGTTTGTATAATCCTTAATATCGTAATATGATTTTTCTATAAGTTATGGATTGGCACACGATCGTTTTAAAAACACAGAGCAATGTGAAAGACTTAACTACGAGTATATGGAGTGAAGTGGTGATAGCCTAGTGGCTAGGGCGTCAGCCTCCTAATCAGAGATCGGCGGTTCGAATCCGGGCACGCACCTCTAACTTTTCAGAGTTATGTGCGTTTAAAAAAAAAATATCACTTGCTTCAACGGTGAAGGAAAACATCGTGAGGAAACCTGCACGCATGAGAGTTCTCCACAATATTCTCAAAGGCGTGTGAAGTCTGCCAATCTGCACATGGCCAGCGTGATGGACTAAGGCCAAACCCTTCTCATATTGAGAGGAGACCCGTGCTCTGTAGTGAGCCGGTAATGGGTTGATCATGACGATGATATGGCGTTCATACGATCGAGTAAATAAAAAAAACACGTTTTTTGCCCCTGTAATTTTCAACTCGATATTTATACTTTTATTTTGTGTACAGAGGCAATTGAACCAACTATATAGATTCTATAGGCACTCTTCGGGTACGAAACCCTAAACAATCTGGCAAAGACATAAATATAGATTTAGTGTTCCAGATGCCGAGTGGAAACAGATTAGGAGGATGGTTTTGCAGCAGATATTCTTAGGCGATGATCACTTAACATCAGATGACACGCAGGTATGGTCCTTTGGTCGCGATGTTGAATAAAAAAAATAACTTTTATTATTAACTCTATGCTCACTTTTGTTTCATGAATAATGGACGCATTTCAAATATACATATTTAGTTGAAACATTTAATGATAAAAATACAAATTGATAGTAGGTCAAGCTTCGATAGCATCGTGGTTAATCGTTGAGAGGTCGGCGCACATTTGCCTGTCAGTCGTAAATTGGGTTATGACCAAGGTTAGTTAACCTAAATACAACATACTACAATTCACATAATAAATTATGAATATACTTACTGACAGTATATAGAGTATAAGGAAAGATGGATTCGACATGGTTAAGGCGCTGTGTATAGAGAAATTGAGCAGGATGAGAATCGTGCTCATAACATTATAAAAAAAAAAAAATTTGGTTACACTTGATCGTATATCTGACCTGATGGCCGATTTCAAAACACGATTTAAGAAAGTAAAAAAAATTGCAATCTCACCTCTGAAAGTACTTAAATTTTAATGTTTCTCAGTTATGCCTAAATTCATTAGGGGATCATTAAGTACAATTATTTGTGATATATTAATAAAGTAATTGGTCTATTTACATTTTGCACAAAACGAATATTATAATGTTAATAATTTGTATAACGATTTGGCACTTCATTGCATTCCTGTATCTAGCCCAGTAAATAGCTGAAATACATGTTAGACCATTACTCCATAGTCATTTAAAAGTTTTTGGATACATGCGAGCTATATAAAAATATAAAATGCTTGTCTGAGAATTTAACTATGATGTCCTGAAAGGCGTGTGAAGTCTACCAATCCGCACATGGCCAGCATAGTGGATTAAGGCCTCAACACACAGGTTGATAAAGTGAGAGTTTGACTTGCATATTGAAGGTACCAAAGTGTAAAATGAAGCACTATGTAGAACCACTAATAGGATCGAACAAATAAAGGATTGATTTAAATTCCAGATGGTACCTTTTTTTTTTGTTTACGGTGGGGAAATCTCCTAGTGAGATACCCGACTATTGCTTTGGGGAAAAGCTCGGGTTATGTGGGATTTTTACCCACTAAAACTCGCTCGGTGGCCACCATCAGCATAAAAAAAAATATGGTACCTATTCTATGTTTCTTTATCAGTATCTATAAAACACAAAGTTTCCACGGAACATAAAATAGCATTTTTTAAAAGCCACTTCCACTGTTAAGATCTAACAAACAGATTAATTTTACTTTCGGGTGTCACTCTATGTGTCATCATTAGTATCTAAAAAACACAGTTTTAACGGAACATAAAATAGCATTTTTGATACCCTATTAATTATTTCAGATCTTAATCTCACACAATCACATGCACTATCTCCATCTCCTTTTAACTCTTTCCTTTCACAATTGGTTGTCTGGAGGAGATCGCTTTTAGCGATAAGACCACCTTTGCGCATTATGTTTGTTTTTTTTGTTTTATTTATTTTGAATTCATGTTTGTAGTGTGCAATAAAGAGTACATCTATCTATCTATCAATCACAGTATAAAAAGTATCACTATTAGGATCTAATAAACAGATTGGTTTTAAATTCGGATGATACCTACTCATATTATCAGTATCTAGAGAACATAAAGTTTCCACAGAACATAAAGTAATATATTTTAAAACCCTATTATTTACGAGTACTTCAGATCTTAATTTTACACACAATCTGCTCCAATCTAAGAGAACCGATTACGGCTTGAACCAGCAGTTGGGATGTGAGGGTGAGAAATAAGGCGTGAAATTGGAGATGTCTTCCTTGGTGGGAAATGTTAATAATAATGGAAAAGAACCGATTATAATTTTTACAAACGATGAAATTGAGATTGCTTACGAGTTTGACCTTAGATTTCACTAGATTATACGTTTTATTTGACATTAAGCAAGTTTAACTTTAATTTTAATTGCATAAAATAATAAAGAATTTCATTTAAACTAGTAACTATTTATCGCAGTATACTAAACGGCACTACAAGTTTTTATTTCTTATTTCTTATGTTCAGAAGGTTTGTTACAGACCATATGTTTTTATGTTTAAGGATCTACAAAAGGGCCAGCATATTTAGTACATATATATTCGTGAATAATATGTAGTAACCTCCCTCGAAAAGTCTCTCGTTCTAGTAACTAACCAGCCGGGAATGGAACCCAGGACCTCCAACTTTATAATGTGACAGCGCACGCACTGCGTCACGGAGGTCGTCGGAAATATTTGGATTATATAGTAAAATTTATATATTCTCTTGTTTTGTTTACTAAAACAGTACTTTTTTTTATTTCAGGTACGCACTGGTTTCTTGGAGTCCCCCAAACAAAACTGATGATAACCTGAAGCTGGGTGCCCACGAAGAATTAACGCCATGCTCGCGTTTGTATGTACATACCAGTAACTTTAGACGTCCGTTTCGAGCATACAATAATTTAATTAAAATGCATACAAACATTTTCGGAACTGGCGGTATTTGTCACAGTGTATCTTCGGCAATTGCGGCCTGAGTACTTTGCCAACCACCTTTGTCAACACCAACTTTGTCCACACACCACCGACACCGACAAATAAATCGATGCATTCCAATCTTTTAAATTTGATACTTCCTCCAAGTGTGTATCTTCTGCAATTTCGGCCTGAATACTTTGCCAACCACCTTTGTCAACACCAACTTTGTCCACACACCACTGACACCGACAAATAAATCGATGCATTCCTATTTTTTTAATTTGATACTTCCTCCAAGTGTGTATCTTCGGCAATTGCGGCCTGAGTACTTTGCCAACCACCTTTACCAACTCCAACTTTGTCCACACACCACTGACACCGACAAATAAATCGATGCATTCCTATTTTTTTATTTGATATTTCCTCTAAGTGTTAGTAAAACTAGGGAAGATTATTTCACACTAGTGCTAGTGTATATTGATGTGCACGAACTGTTAATTAAACGTCTGCGCTTTGACCCGTCTCACGCGGGTCAGGTTCCCGTGCTCCGTTCACACTTTATAAATATTGCTTTGTAATTTGTGACATTGTCTCCGGATTACAGTGGCGGATTTTCACCCTCGAGGCTTAATTTTTTTTCCTTGATATGGAACCCAAATATTTACAGGTTGATACATTATCATCATCAGCCATTTAACCCCTTCATTGAAATCAACATAGAGCTTAAAGCCACCACGTTGCTCTAATGCGGGTTGATATTCCGCATAGATTAAGAACAAAATAGTTTCCGTGCCGCAATAACGTAAAACCTTTCCACATAATTAAAGCCCAAGTGCTGTAATAAATACTTTTTAAGTATATATAAAAAAGTCTTAAATCACGATATCAAAATAATTAGCGTGTTCTTATCGATGGAATTATTACATTAATATCTTGTTACCGCGTGTTACCGAAGTGTAATAGAATGTCACGTTACGTGCGCGCCATGATTTTGTGTATTACCCCCTTTAATATAATGTCACTCGACGCTAGCACGCAACTAGTGGACGGAGAAATTTCTTGTGGAGAAAAGAAGTGGCTACCACTTACCAATCTAGCTAAAGAGGTAGCACGCAAAAACTGGTAATATAACAAAACATGTTATTTAAGTTATTAATGTTATTTAAATTATTTAAATGATCTCTAGCCCTACTTATTTGAAATTTTGACATGAGATTCAGTCTAAAATTAACTAATTTTAATTAACTAATTAAGCAAGAAGAAGGAAGAATTTAGATTTCCGAAATTCGCGGCTGATTTTCCAATCGCCAAATAATCTCTCAGGAATATATTTGACGTAAGAAATGAATTGATAAATTATACCTTAATAAATACCTAGACATACCTAGTTACAATAATTCGCTATATTGTCAAAATATTACATTCAAAATTACCACAATAATTGAATAATTTTCTTGTATAAATTATGAATAATAATTCTGATTATCAGTTTATACATAGATTATAGAGCCTAATTTATATACATTTTACATTGTTTTGTACAATATGTTGTGCACAAGGAAATCGTATACAGGTTTATTTCTTATGTCTCTTATTTTGTGTATAAGGCACATCAACAGCTTTTTTACAATACAAATTTGGCTATTAAAACTTAGGTCTTTATTACCAATATTATTTCTTGGACACCTCTTTTACTACATTTCGCACGGTATCGCTATAAATAGGGTAACCGTAAAAAGATAAATCTTAGCTTTAATATCTGCTATATCAATCTTAAGGCTTTAATAAAAGTAAAATTTTTGGTGTTTGATTGATAAAATTGATTCAGATAAATTTAATTGCTTAGTGCACGTCTGTAATGGCAAAACTTGTTTGATTCCTTACGTCTTACTACATCAACTATCATGTACTTATGTTGCAAGGAAATAATTTTTTTTTTTTATCCACTACAAGTTAACCCTTGATGGCAATCTCACCTGATTTTTACGCGACATTTTGCTGGAACGCTCAATCGCTTGGCGACACGTCTATGTCTATAGGGTGGTAACTAGCCACGGCCGCAGCCTCCCACCCGACAATTTTTTTTTTGTTTTATTTATTCAAAGAGCCACCCACAGAATTTTATGTGAAAAAAAACTAAACATTTTAATAACCGTAAGTGTTAGGGGTATACATATAAATCAATTAAGAGGTAACTACAGCATGCATAGTATCTCAAGTCGACGCCAATAGGTCGCTAAGTCGACGCCAATTATACTTGATTAAAATATATCAGTTTTGATTTTAATTGGGTTTGTCCGAAAGTATCCGTCCACATGGCGACCGCAGTTAAGAGTAGTACAGGCCATTGTACTAAACTATTGAAGCGATTTATTATCGCCCCAGTTAAAACGCGATTGCTTCTTTCGCTTTATTGTTAGCTTTTCAGCCGATGAAAGAGAAATTAAACCGTGTATTCTTATAATACTATGGACGGCGGGCTTCTTTGTTTAATGCGGCTATTATATTATGTCCTTAGTGCTTTGGTTTGAGGGCATTTTTTTGGCTATAGATTAATTTGTATGCATAGCTATGTGTAGTGAAGGCGCGTCTGTAAAAATATTATTTTACTGTTGGGCCTATTGTATACCATCTGGAAAACGCCGCGGCGATTTCATTATCGAAAAATGTAAGGTACTTTCGTAATGTACACGTTGTCTGCATCGAGAAAAATTAACAATGGTTTTATAATATATGATACACTTATTATGAGTCTGTACTTCTTTACCATTCTAAAATTTTTTACAGACATCATCTGATAGCCTAGTGGTTAGGGCGTCAGCCTCCTAATCAGATGTCGGGAGTTCGAACCCGGGCACGCACGCACCTCTAACTTTCGGAGTTATAAACAATTAAAATATCACTTGCTTCAACGGTGAAGGAAAACATCGTGAGGAAACCTACATGCCTGAGAGTTCTCCATACTGTTCTCTAAGGCGTGTGAAGTCTGCAAATCCGCACATGGCCAGCGTGGTGGACTATGGCCAAACCCTTCTCATATTTAGAGGAGACCCGTGCTCTGTAGTGAGCCGATAATGGGTTGATCATGATGATGATGAAGCTATGTGATACACTTATAATGAGTCTGTACTTCTTTATTCTAAAATTTCTTACAGACATCATCTCAACAAACTCTTTAAAAAAGTTACATCGACCATTATAAAGTTGGAAGTCCTGAGTTCGATTCCCGATTCGAGTCTTCTCTGGTGGGAGGCTTATAAATAAAGTAATAGCATACCTTGATGTTCTTAAATAAAAAGAATATAATTGAAAAACAAGACTATCAACGATCTTAAAATGATACTGGTTTACGTGAACGTGTCTTCTCGTGCTTATTTCCTTATGTTTATTGCTTCTACGGAACCACTAAAACTTTCAATCAGATGTCAACCGTATGAAAATGAATCTAGAAAAAAGAGATTTACGGCGCACACCGGCGAAAGCGAGAAACATATTGAGCAGGTTTACGACTCTTTAATGTTCAACACTGTAAATTATTTTCGTATGTTATAAGGGAAGAGGTTTCTATGTCACTTGGTCATAGATATTTCCTGATCATATGAAACATACTGAATATTTATCTTGTGACGTGATGACTTCTACACGTGAATACACTATAGCTAGAAAAAAATACCCATTATACTAATCTTATATATATAAAATTCTCGTGTCACAATATTTGTTCCCATAATCCGCCGAAACGGGGTTATTAAAAAAAGTACCTACCCGTTATAAAAAAAAAACTATGATGAGGTGAAGATTCAAGCCTGGTTTAAAAAAAATTAATGCGTTTACTTAAGAATACAAACGCGCGTGAAAAGTTATACTTCTTTGGCATCATTTAATCAGAAACGTGTGGATAAATATTATAAATATGAAAACAGTGATCGGAGGCGACGAGCGTTTTTTTTTTTCGGACTGTCTATTAGCTGTACAAACCCTATTGGTTGCCACAGCGTAACCGGGCTGTTTGGAAAGAAGCTCTGCCAGAAGAAATTGGCGACGAGCGTGCGCTCTAATTCTATTTGGTTTGGTTGGTAGCTCTTTTTGACACTTAATGATCAGGTTACCAGCTTCAACCTGTGACCTCAGTGTAACAGAGATGCGCGCATCTTATAATTTCACTCTCCGCATCGCATCATATTTTTTCACCTAAAGAAACATAACTTCAAAAATGCGCTGTACTTCGGAGAGCATGTTAAGTTATCAGTACTGGCTATAATTATAATTATATTATATTAAGTTTTTATTTTAGTTTATTTAATAGGTTTACTAGTGAATTATACATTTACTTACACATAGTTACATAATAATTTACATGCTTATTGTATGTAAAATCGTCTTGAAGTAAACACAACATGCAGTTAATATTGTACATAATTTTAAACATTATAAAGAAGTATATACTTAACAAAATGCAGGTTAAAAATAAACATCTGGTAACAGTAATGTAAACTTAATTAGTATATATAATACGTTGAAGGGTAATATCCCCCTTTCTTATTGAAGAAGAGGCCCGGCAAAGGAACATTTTTTTTTAAGTTACATTAAATACAGTATATAAAACATAAACCTAGATAACTGCAATTGTAAAAACTAATTAATAGGCTGAAATCGATGTTTATGTTAAACCCATATACTTATTTTACATAAGCAAACTTCCTATCACTTTCCCCAGCTGTCTCGGAAAAAGGTAAATCAACTTAGATAGGTACAACAAACGTACACAACGAGTTTTTATGAGTTCTCTTACTCAGAGCTACGAAGACTCGTAATTGAATTCGGCCAATAAAACGAGATCGGAACGATACGTGAGCATCGTCAACGAAATCTCTAGAAGTTCTAGAAGTTACTGTCGTTTCGCGATGAGAAAATGTTATGTCATCACATGCACTGTACTTACGTAAGTGGAGTAAAGATTGTATTTTTGAAACGAGTAAGCTTAGTAAGTTTCAACATCATCATCATGATCAACCCATTACCGGCTCACTACAGAGTACGGGTCTCCTCTCAATATGAAAAGGGTTTGGCCATAGTCCATCACGCAGGCCATGTGTGGATTGGCAGACTTCACACGGATTTAAGAACATTATGGAGTAGTCTCAGGCATGCAGGTTTCCTCACGATGTTTTCCTTCACCGTTGAAGCAAGTGATATTATATATTTTTAAAAACGCACATAACTCCGAAAAGTTAGAGGTGCGTGTCCGGATTCGAACCGCCGACTTCTGATTAGGAGGCTGACGCCTTAACCCCTAGGCTTTCACCGTTTCAAAGTGAGTTGGTGAGTTTAAATCACCTTTATTATCTCAAGTTAAAGAAATCCAATGAAATATATTTTCTGTTTCATGGTGATATAATTTTTTTTTTTGAGATTGATCGGCCGTTGAAAATCGATGATTAACTATGTTCTTGACGTTGCTTAACTAAAATCACTACTTGTCATCGTATCGATTGTCAAGCAATTGCACATCAAAATACAGCGATCGACTGAGTAAATTATCTCTTATTCCCTCATTACGTAATATTAAACGTACGATTGTAGGTAAGCTGCTATTATGTTTGTATGAAGTGCACGCCACCACATACCCTGGTCTAAAACCTTTCTACACTCACCTGTTTCTTGGGTCTCATAATAGTTTTCATGACGTCCCTGGCAGAAGCGTGTAGGTCCCGGTTGGGGCAAATTCTGAATTTATAATATTTGGAATTTGGAATTTTGCCAAGCAACCAAGCGTTCCGGTATGATGCCGCGTAGAAGGCATTTAGGCGTATGGGCTTAATATAACTGCTTTATCACTCCAGCTATCTTAAGACTGTGTCGTCACTTCCAGGTGAGATTGCAGTCAAGGGCTTACTTGGAGTAACAAGAATAGTTCGTCATTCTCAGCAAATTATCATCTCACAGCTGGCCACTGGCGTAAATTTCTCTCACAGGGAAGAGGGTTTTAGAGCATAGCTCCGCAACCCGCCCCATTTAGTGGGTTTTAATAGTTTTAATATATACTACAAGTTAGCCCTTGACGGCAATCCCACCTGATGGTAAGTGATGATGCAGTCTAAGATAGTAGCGGGCTAACCTGTTAGCAGTATGGCAAACCCACACTCCTAATTATTTTCTACGCAATATCGTGCCGGAACGCTATCTCGCTTGGCGACACGTCTTCCACCAGACCAGACTCGAGTCAGGAATCGAATCCAGGACCTCCAACTTTATAATGCGATAGCGTACGCACTGCGCCACGGAGGTCGTCAATTTTATCAGTCAGTGATAATAACCGAATCTAATAACTTAACACTCGGAATTTTATATAAAAATGTATGTACCTGACAGTTAGTCAGCTCACACGGTAATCGAACCCAGGGTTTACAAGTCGACCACTAAACCAACGCAGCAGTTATAACATCAATTTTACTCACTTTAGGGCGTGTGTAAGACAGGAAAGTGTAATCTGGACTCTTCGAAATCTTTTTCTGATCACCTGCCATCAAAAGTAAATAATTAAAAAAAAAAACGTTGCAAAGAAAACCTTAATATTATTTATGCCGGATTTGTAGATACCAACCATTGATGAAGTGTGTCAGAGGAAGTTATTTACGTCACGTCTTCAAACTTCTGTGCCCACGACGTACAAATCTTAACTCACACTTTTTAGGGTTCCGTACCTAAGGCTCTGCGTATATCACAGATCTCTAGCTAGTGGAACGAGTTGCAGGCCTGAAATTTCTTTATTAATTGATATATATCGTAATTAAATTCAATGTTTCTTTGTGTATGAAAAAGGAGCTAAAAGAGACGATATTTTTACTCTGCCATGTGAGATTGTAATGTCCAGATTTTCATTGACTATGTTGTATGGTGATAATAAAAAAAACCGGCTAAGTACGTCGTGGATTTCTTCTTACACCTGGGTGCATTTGAAATCCTCTTAGCTTCGGTTTAAAGTTATCACCTCACGAATTAATATAATGAAAAATGTATCATATGAACGCCTCACCGAATTTCCCACAGGTTTAAATTAATAAAACACTTAGAATTTTGAATTATCAAATGAGTTGAGAATTCTACAAACATTTTTATTATTATGTCTTATCTGGAAAAAATTATGCAGGTAAAAACTGACAAATTTAAAACCAGTTATAATCTTAACCAGTTCATAATATCTGTATCCATACTAATACGCATATGAACGTAACTCTATCGAATTTTCGCACGATGAAACGAATGAACAAATTTCGATAAAATATAGCAAGCAGATAGACTAAACTCTGGAGAACGAAATACGTTACATTTAAACCCAGGAACAAATACGGTTTCCCAAGAATTTAAGACAAAACACAACGGAAAATAATCACCTAGTGGTATATTTATATATATCTTTTTACACCTAAACGAATTATTATTAGAAACCCAGATCATAACAAAAAAACATTTCCAAGTGGGTGTATAGGCTGTGATGGCCTAGTGGTCAGGGCGTCCGCCTCCCAATCAGAAGTCGGGGCTCGAATCCGGGCACGCACCTCAACTTTTTTAAGTAATGTGCGTTTTAAGCAATTAAAATATCATTTGCTTCAACGGTGAAGGAAAACATCGCTAGAAAACCTGCACGCCTGAGAGTTCTCGATAATGTTCTCAAAGGCGTGTGAAATCTGCCAATCCACACATGGCCAGCGTGGTGGACTACGGCCAAACCCTTCTCATATTGAGAGGAGGCCCGTGCTGTGTAATGAGCCGGCAATGGGTTGATCATGATAATGATGATGCACAGGCTGTCGATTGACATCACAAAATAATTACCAATAAAAATCCTTCTCGTACGGAACCCTGGCACGAGTGTGACTCGCACCTGACCTATTTTGCTTTACACGTCTACCTTTTAGTGGAGATCGTGATTTAGGGTGAAACAATGTTCGGTGGTACCTACTACGTGATCTGACCATTTATTGAAACATGTAGCATTGGGCCTAAGTTTACTAAACCTAATATTGTCAACATCATATACTGGAGAGCGTGATAAAAATTACTGAATAACGTGTTGTAGGTGTCACGTAAAAAGAGAGCTCACGGCAAGGGTTCATATGTCATCATCACTCATCCTATTACCAGGTCTCTACAAGGCGCGGGTCTCTTTTCAGCTTGAATTGCAACGTGCAGATTTGCCTGTTTTACACGGATTACAGAAAATTAAGCTTTCTGTTCATGGTATGTAATGGATTTTCGCATTCCATCTCGGTTTGTATCACTAGCATGCGATACTTGTATATTCAAATCGAATCAAATCAAAAATAGCTTTATTCATATAAACATAGGTTTATATGTGTTAAAGGTCTAATATCTACACAATATGTCACTAGTGCTGACACCTGTTGTCCAATGTCGGTAGACATGTATATTCAATGATTTAAAATAAAAGTAGTCTATGACACTCGTCCACGAACCTACGTTGTTTTATTTTAGGTTATGGGCCGTACGCTCATAAAAAATCGCGGTATTGAGTCGTTTTAACAAGGATTTTGCAGTAAAGCAAGTGTTAAAAGACAGTATTCAGTGCGATTTAACTGTAAACTAATTGATCGTATTAATTATCGCAGTTTATAAGTGTAGAAACTATTCTTCAAAATGGCTACCAACTACCTTATCAATGTGCCGAAACTAAAGGGACGCGATAATTATTCGGAGTGGTGTTTCGCTGCAGAAAATTTCTTAGTTCTCGAAGGCATGAAGCATTGTATCAAGCCAGAAACGGGAAAAGAAATAGCAAGGGCGGATGACGAAAAAACAAAAGCCAAATTGATTATGACCATCGACCCGTCGTTGTATGTCCACGTCAAAACCGTTAAATCTTCGAAAGAATTGTGGAATAAACTACAGCAATTATTTGATGATAGTGGCTTTTCACGGAGAATAAGTCTGTTGAGAAATTTAATTTCAATCCGGCGAGATAATTGCAGTTCGATGACGTCATATGTGACGCAGATTATCGATACAGCGCAGAAATTAAGTGGAACGGGATTTGAAATAAACGATCAATGGACAGGGTCATTGTTGTTGGCTGGATTACCTGATCGTTTTGCTCCAATGATCATGGCAATCGAACATTCGGGCATTTCTATTACGGCAGACAATATCAAGACAAAATTATTAGACATGGAGTCAGTAGATTACAACGAGAGTGAAATGAACGGTGCTTTCGTCAGTCATTCAAATCATGCAAAGCAAAATAAGAATAATTGGTCTATGGCCAAGAAAAATTGTGATGTAGGAATTACTACTATTCCGTCGAAGTCAAACACCAAGGCGGTGAAATGCTACCGGTGTAAACAAGTCGGCCATTACAAAAATCAGTGCATGAGTAATGAAAACAATTCAGCAAATAAGAAAAATAAAGAAAAAATGCAATCAAACGCATTTAGTGCAGTATTTTTAAGTGCGAATTTCACCAAAAATGATTGGTATATCGACTCCGGGGCAAGTGTACACCTAACAGCAAACGAAAGTTGGGTTATGAATGCCAGGTATGAACAAAATAAAGGAATTGTTGTAGCTAATAATGAGAAGATGACAGTATTATGTTCTGGCAATGTTAAAATAACAACTTCAACTGATGATTGCGAGTATGACATTGTGATAAAAGATGTATGCTGTATACCATCTCTGACTACTAACTTACTATCAGTCAGTCAACTAATTAAAAATGGAAACAGTGTATCTTTCACAGATAAAGGCTGTTGTGTTTACAATAAAAAGCAACAGTTAGTCGCTACAGCAGTACTGGTCAATGGGGTATACAAAGTAAACTTGGTATCCCAGGAGTATTTGGCTGCATCAGCTGTGTCAGGAGTAACATGGCATCGCAGATTAGGACATGTCAACAAGGAATACTTAAATAAAATGAAAAATGCTGTCATAGGAATGTCATTTCATGAAAAAGTAGAAATAAGCAAGGCTTCTTGTACAACATGTTGTGAAGGTAAACAGTGTCGCTTACCATTTAAAGGCAGTGGTCAGAGAAGCAGTAATTTGCTAGATTTAGTGCACACAGACTTATGTGGCCCTATGGAGACTACATCGCTAGGAGGCGCAAGATACTTCCTGTTATTTGTTGATGATTATAGTAGAACAACATTTGTTTATTTTCTGAAGCACAAAAATGAGGCTCTGAAATATTTCAAAATATTCAAAGCGCAGGTGGAAAATCAAACAAAAAGAACAATAAAAATTCTAAGAAGTGATAATGGTTTAGAGTATTGCAATAATGAATTTGAAGATTACCTAAACAGTGCTGGTATAATCCACCAGAAAAGCAATCCATACACCCCAGAACAGAATGGTTTATGTGAAAGATTTAATCGCACAATCGTAGAAAAAGCAAGATGTCTTCTGTTTGATGCAAACCTGGGAAAGGAATTTTGGGGTGAGGCCACCAATACGGCAGTGTACCTGCAGAACCGAACTGTGGCTGCTGCGTTGGATAATAGAACACCATATGAACTGTGGACTGGCACAAAACCAGATATCAGTCATATTAGGATATTTGGTAGTACTGTTATGGTACATATTGCTAAACAAAAGCGTAAGAAATGGGATAAGAAATCTGTAAAATGTATTCTTACAGGATATCCAGATAACATAAAGGGATACAGAGTGTATAATCCAGAAGCAAGGACTGTGTTTACAAGTCGAGATGTGGTTATTATAGAACCAGAAATAAATTCCGAATGTATAATTCAAGTTCAAGACCAGAATATTGCTTCAGTGGGGGATATAGTTAAACCAGAACCACAAGACCAGAAGGCAAAAAGTTTTGAATCAACATCTAGTCTTGAAGATAACTCTAACAGTGAATATTATTCCTATGATGATGACAATGATAAAACATACATTCCAAGTGATTATGAAGACTCTGTGTGTACACCTCAGTGTGAAAATGAAGATTTCATGGACAGACCCAGGCGAACACGAAAACCACCAGAGAGATATGGTATGTCAAATCTCTGTACAAGTGCTGAAACCTATGATGATAGGGCAGATTTAACACTGCATGATGCCTTAAACGGACCAGAAAAGAAACAGTGGATGTTGGCCATGCAAGAAGAACTACAGTGTTTCAAAGAAAATGATGCGTGGGAATTATGTGATAGTCCACAAGATGCTAGGGTTGTACAGTGTAAGTGGGTGCTTCGTAAAAAGTATGATAGTGATAACAAAGTTCGTTTCCGTGCACGTTTAGTTGCTAAAGGTTTTTCACAGATTGAGGGTATAGACTATACAGAAACATTTTCTCCTGTTGTGAGGCATACTACATTGAGGTTACTATTTGCATTGTCAGTTAAGTTAGGATTTGACATTTCTCACCTTGATGTAACTACAGCATTTCTGAATGGTGCTCTTGATGTAACTATTTTTATGCAGTTGCCAGAAGGGTTTTCTGAACAAACCCATGAGGGTCAAGTACTTAAATTAAAAAAGGCAATCTATGGGCTTAAACAGTCTTCGAGAGCATGGTACAGGAAAGTGGATGAATGTTTGTTAAATATTGGTTATAGGAGATCTAAGATAGAACCATGTATGTACACAAAAATTAGAAATAATTTGAGGACTATTGTTACAATTTTTGTGGATGATTTTTTTATTTTTTCAAATGATTGTAAGGAAACAGAATATTTGAAAAATGTATTAGCTAGCCATTTCAAACTTAAAGATTTAGGAAAAATCAGAAAGTGTCTTGGTGTCAATGTGAGTGTTAATAAATCTGAGAAAACTATCACATTGAACCAGTCTGATTATATTGATCAGGTGTTACAGAAATTTAACATGAGTCAATGTAAACCCATTAAGACTCCTATGGAAACTAAGTTGCATGTATCTAAGGGGGAAAACTATGTTGGTAAATTCCCATATCAGCAAGTTATTGGTTGTCTAATGTACTTAGCAGTTCTAACCAGACCTGACATTAGTTATACAGTGGGATATTTGAGTCAATTTAACAATTGCTATTCTAGAGAACATTGTGCATGTGTTAAGCGTCTATTGAGATATTTAAAATTTACTAAAAATTATGGCTTAAAGTACACTGCTGATGGAAATTCAATATTAGAAGGATATGTAGATGCTGATTGGGGTGCAAATGTTATAGATAGGAAGTCATATACAGGATATTGTTTCACTTTATCTGGTTGTGTAATTTCTTGGGAAACTAAAAAACAAACTACTGTAGCCTTGTCTAGTAGTGAGGCTGAATATATGGCTATTACAGAAGCATGTAAAGAAGCTGTTTATTTGAGAAACTTACTATATGAAATTACACAAAATTTGTATACCATTGATTTGTTCAATGATAATCAGAGTGCACAAAAGCTAACTATAAATCCAATGTTTCATAAGCGTACAAAACACATAGACATAAAGTTTCACTTTTGTAGAGAATGTGTAGTAAACAAAATTGTAAATGTGAAGTATTTGCCTACAGCTGAGATGCCAGCTGATGTATTCACGAAGGCTTTATGTGTTGTGAAACATTATAAGTTTTTGGATGTATTAGGTATTCAGAGATTGTAATATTTTTTGTATATCCATATTGTTAGATATAGTGGGGGTGTTAAAGGTCTAATATCTACACAATATGTCACTAGTGCTGACACCTGTTGTCCAATGTCGGTAGACATGTATATTCAACGATTTAAAATAAAAGTAGTCTATGACACTCGTCCACGAACCTACGTTGTTTTATTTTAATATGAATAAAGCTATTTTTGATTTGATTGACTATAATAGTATAGTCATCTATGAATCGTCCATTTATATCACATTTTTAAATTTTTTTAATTCATGAAGTGCCAACTTAAAACTAAAGCTAAGAGGGTTCAAACCGCGCCCAGGTCTAAGAAGAAACCCACGACAAACTTAGCCAGTTTTTTTTTGTTATCACCATCTCACATAATCAATAATAAATTATAGTACCTATGGAGATAGAGCAAATCACACCCAAGCTTTTTTTTCGTTTATATAATAGTCGTAAATATTTTAATATGATTTTCCTATAAGCTTTTGTTTCATAAATTTTATTAATGTTAGAATATCGTAGGTATGTAAGAATTTTATTTTAAAAAGAAATATAAAAACGAATGAAGATTATAAATTTTACTTAAGTTGTTGCCACTTTGATGGTAGTAACAGGTATGAAGTGACTCGTTGATTCTCTAGTAAAGAAAGGTCAAAGTTCTACTCCCACTTCATTCCTATACCTTTTTTTTTATACACTACAAGTTAGCCCTTGACGGCATTTCACCTAATGGTAAGTGATGATGCGGTCTAAGATGATAGTGGGCTAACCTAATAAGGGTATGGGTAAAACCACACTCCTAATTGGTTTCTTCGCGACATCGTGCCGGAACGCTAAATCGCTTGGCGACACGTCTTTCTCGGTAGGGTGGCAACTAGCCACGGCCGAAGCCTCCCAGCAGACAAACCTACAGAAACATAGACAAATTAGCAATATCATACACTTAATAGGTAATGAGTATACAAACATTTTCTACATTGGTAGATATACATTAATATTAACACAAATATATTAGAGTTATCTATTGAATAGTAATTAGGATATCTAACATTAACAACACACATCCGTAAGCCAGTCACCACGAAGAAGGTTGGTCAGCGTTCTATTTTCGCGACACCTGCAATACGTACGTGACCGCGCAGGTAGATTTATAAACCAATAATAAAAACTTTGAGTTAACTTTTACATCATTTCCTTTGATCTTGTTTTCTCCTGATCGATATTGATTATATTACTGCTAGAAATATATAATATAACTTACAAGATGTTTTATAAGGTTGATTCGTATCTACTAGTAACTTTCTACTAGTCTTTTCTTTATTTTCGCAAGCGCGGTTATTGCGAGCCTCACTTCGATGTTTGTGATCATTATAATACAAGCTTGATGAAGCTGTGGTAGCCTAGCGGTTAGGACGACCGCCTCCTAATCAGAGGTCGGCGGTTCGAATACGGGCACGCAACTCAAATTTTTCAGATCTATGCGCGTTTTTAAAAATTAAAATATCACTTGCTTAAACGGTGAAGGAAAATATCGTGAGAAAACCTGCACGCCTCAGAGTTCTCCATAATGTTCTCTAAGACGTGTGAAGTCTGCTAATCCGCACATGACCAGCGTGATGGAATATGGCCAAACCTTTCTCATATTAAGAGGAGACCCGTGCTCTGTTGTGAGCCGGTAATGGGTCTCCTCTCAATATGAGAAGGGCTTGGCCATAGTCTACCACGCTGGCCACGTGCGGATTGGCAGCATTCACACGCCTTTGCAGGTTTCCTTACGATGTATTCCTTCACCGCTGAAGCTAGCGATATTTTAATTGCTTATAAACGCACATAACTCCGAAAAGTTAGAGGAGCGTGCCCGGGATCGCACCTCCGACCGCAGATTAGGAGGCGAATGCCCTAACTATTATGCTATCACAGCTATATACATATATATAGATATATACATTTGTTTAATCCTCTACTATCAGTTATATCAATGTAATGTTTTCATTGACTTTTTAACATGTGGGTAGTTATACATTAGTTTTTCCATCCACATAAAAAAACTGGTGTAGCTATAAAAAAGTGTTTTATCTATTTCAAAATAGCACCGATGCGTGAAGCCGGGTTTATTTTCGATTAAAACAATTGGACGATCAAACTTATTAGCTCGGAGCAATGACCACGCACTCACAATTGGTTCAACACATCGATATTTCAGATAGTTATCGATAATAAATAAGAAATCGATTGACGAGAAGGTATCTATTTCACAGTGTACATGATCAACTAATTGTAATATAGAACTGAATTTAATATTCCCTTGTTACTTATTTGTACACGACTGATTGACAAATAAAGTGTAATATTTTGAAAGTAGATGTGTAAATGTATTTATGAGATTTTCTGTTTTTTCTAAATGCCTGAATAAATTTCTATGTGCGCGATATGATGAGAATGTTTTTACATTATCTTAATTTTTATTTATTTATTTCGGACAGTAGATAATTGTATATTACACATTATAAGTACAGACCAGGATAAACATTAATAAGTATTATTATAATAAATATACAATTCACAACACTGTCCACGACTTAAACCTGATCCTGAGTTTTGTCCTGAATGACATTGAAGAATGGATGTTTTCTGCTTGTTAATTTTATAGAATTAAATAGGTTTTTACTGAACAAACCCTATTTAATTCTATAAAATACTTAACACCTGGTTTATAAACGCGTGGTTTCAGTGTTCTTAGCTACAAATTTCATATTTTGCGTCACAAATGAGATAACAAAACTCCTGCATATTTAAAATCACATTGTTTTCTCTTTTCTAGTTTATTTCCTTTACTTAATTTGTCCTCACAGGATTTAGACATCATCATTTTTATAAACCTATGCGTGTTTGTGCTTATTTTATGAGTGGGTGTTTTTGATCAAAAATTTTAATTTCAACACTGTAAAAGTTTTCAAAACCAATTGACAATTTATACAGTGTTAACATTTTGTAATATATAAGAGATGTCGTTAAAAATATAGTAGGTTTAACAATTATGGGATTGTTTCATCGATTTCCAACTAGCTTGTATACCATCTTTGATTCTGGCCGACTTGCCGGGCAGAGAGCATTGACTCCGCTCCCTCAAATTGCTTCGATACAATACGTCAGATATCGATGTGATTAGAAAAGTCAATTATGAATTGTTTATAATGTACCTTCAACATATAAATGAATGTTTCTTTTTGAAATTGGAGTTATTAATTGCTTATAGAATCGACTTTAGTCGTTGAAATGAAACACAAGTGCATTTACGAAATATAGATCTGGCCGCGGTTTTGTCCGCTTTTATTGTATCCTCACTTTTTTTTTTCTTTCGTTTTATGGCTTTACACAGATTAGCCAATGTCAAGTTTATTATTTTATTAGTTCTCTCTTTTTATGACTTTGCACAGATTAGCCAATGTCAAGTTTATAGCAATGTAGAAGTTAGGGAGAAATGGCGGGAAACTTCGCACTCTGCGGACGCGGCTCCCTCAAACCTTTCACAAATCAATACCTGTTAACCATTCAGAAAACCAGCCACTACACAAACGACACCAAAACTGTCCAAGACACAACCAACACCAGTCCTTTTCAAAATTAGCCAACAAACATTAATTCAAGAAAAGCGTGAAAAAACCGCGCCCGCCATATACGAATTCTCTCGCCTTTCTCGTCTCCTCACTTACTAAAGTAATCTATGTAATAATATAGTGGAATGTAGCCTATATCTCCTTTTTGCCTATAAACTGTCACTGCAGTTAATATAGGCAAGGTTGCTACTTGAAAGAAGAAAAAGCCAAATTTACATTTTAGCATTCATAAATTTGAGTAAATATAAAAATATATTAAAATCTATTCAGCCGTTTTATTATGAAAGTTTAATTACATAAGTTATTGCATTTTTTATATGTATGAAAATATTACAAAAAGATAATGGCAGCGGTGGGATTCGAACCCACGCCTCCGAAGAGACTGGTGCCTTAAACCAGCGCCTTAGACCGCTCGGCCACGCTACCCGTGACGTTTGTGACTGAAATTCAGCACATGCTCACACTTGTCTTCTATTATTATCTCTACATACACAAGTTTGATGTTTATGTGTTAGTTACATTTAATTTCATTTTATTAATAGATACATTTACTATACATCAAACATTTTACATAAAACTTAAACTTAGATTAATCTAAAACTAAAAATCTTAAAAAATAAATAACATCATAACTAAAATATGTGTTATATAATATGTAATAACAAATATTGGTGTAATTTTATCTCTCACTACGTAGCGTCAAATCTTTAATTATTGCATTATGGTCATACACATAGATAGCAAATACATTTTTATCTGTAATTTTTACGCTTAGTAATAATAATTTGTCGACATTATGGGAGACATATGGCGGGCGCGGTTTTTTCACGCTTTTCTTGTTGTTAATGTTTTTTAGCTAATTTTGAAAAGGATTGGTGTCGTTTGTGTAGTGACTAGGTTTTTGAATGATTAATTAAATATAAATAATTTGGTAAAGGTTTGTGGGAGCCGCGTCCGCCGAGTGCGGAGTTTCCCGCCATTTTTCCCTAACCTCAATTCTACATTGCTATAAACTTGACATTGGCTAATCTGTGTAAAAAAAGAAAAAAAAAATTGTCACAAAGAAAGCCTCATTCATGACATTTTATTAAATAGGTCTAAATAAAATAAAATAAAGAGAAAAAAATATTGTACACGTCAACATTTCACTTACGGATTTCGGACGTTGTCCCATAAAACTCTGGGGAAATAGTTAAGATTTTCACTGCCTATAGCGCCCGATTAAATCGATATTTATAAACGCTAGGTAATCAGGAGAAAGGTCAATGCCTTCGACTCAGAATAACTATAGTATCGCCCGAACGTGATCGATAAATCAGTTTGCGCTTTGAATTATTATTATGTTCAACTATCGGAGATCAAATGTGTGACTTCATACTACTGTAAGCTAAGACTTACGTGCCTCACGAAAGTCATAAAAAATTCTACTAGACCTCGAGGTCGAGATGGTCGACCATGACCTCCGTGGCGCAGTGCGTGCGCCGTCGCATTATAAAGTTGGAGGTCCTGGGTTCGATTCTCGGCTCGAGTCTAATCCAGTGGCAGGCTTCGGCCGTGGCCAACACCCTACCGATAAAACCGTGGCGCTAAGCGATTTAGCGTTCGGGCACGATGTCGCGTAGAAGCCAATTAGGATTATTATATTATAAATATATTTTTAGCACTCTTCATTTATGCATAATTAATTCACATACACGTGTAAAATAAAGTGATTCAACAAAAATAAATATTATAGAATTTCACACCTCGCCGAGCTTGCGGTTAGGTTGCCTTTAAAAGATCACTCTAAGCGATAAGGCCGCCTTTGCATTTAACACTTTTTTTGGTATTTTTTTTATTATTTTCAATAAACTTATTCTATATATCTATCTATTTCGCCCGGAATTATTTGAACGCTACAATCAAACTATTCGGCGGGCATTTACACTAAAATAATTACAGTTATGGAATGGCGTTCGTTAAAGCTGAGTGGGTCAAGTGGCCGGGAGTGCGAGCTTACTGGGTCGTGTGGCCAACTAACAAGTAGACTGAAATAGCACGGGAACAGTTGGAACACTGTCTAGCTAGCGTACAGTTGGGCAAAGCACCGTCGAACACGGAACAAAAATTCTTCCCCTCATTCGTTTGTAAAGTTCTTTCGTAAAGTTTGTATTATTCATATGTATTGTATTGTTTATTAGATTTAATACAATAAAACAAACAAAACAAAAAAAGTTGGAGGTGAGGTTCAATTGAGGTGAGTCTTCTGGTGGGGGCTTCGGCCGTGGCTAGTTACGACCCTACCGACAAAGACGAGTCGCAAGCGATTTAGCGATCCGGCAGGACGTCGTGTAGAAACCAATTAGGAGCGTGGTTTAACATACTCCTAACAAGTAGCCCCGCTAACATCCTAGACAGCATCATCACTTGCCACCAGCTGAGATAGCCGTCAAGGGCTAACTTGTAGTGTATAAAAAACTCGTAGTGTCGTTACACTCTCTTCAAAGTGATCGTAGTCAACATAAATTTTTTATTCACCTCACGGCATTAATTACCTCTTCCAACTCGTTTAGTACATTCTTGGTATCGTACCGAAACGCTGAGCCACTAATGGCTTCGCATATGCTAGTTGGAGTCACTTACCGATGCCAAGACTACATAAAGATTGTATACGGTGGGTATGGTAATCGTAAATATAAAATTGTATTGCAAAACCGTTTCCATTTAAACAACGCCAATTCAGGTCCCCTGTCCTCGCAGGTACCCCAAAAATAGTTATCATATATTATGACAAGATTTCTCTTATCATATAATAAGTTTCATTTGTAATTGTCATGTATGTTCTGTCCTATATATAGCAAAAAAGTTGTATAAATAAATAAATAAATGACAAGAAAAATATTACAAGATAATCGAAACTGACCCGTTCAAAAAACCAAAACCAGAACAGCCCACGTATAAAACCACAGTGAAGCCACCTTTGCACACATACGTCGCCACGGTGGCGACCGTTCCTGATCCCATTTCTGAACTGTAAGATTGCTTAACTGTGAACGAATCCTACGATTTATTCAAACTCCCGACATAATGATGGATTAACATTCAACTATTTATGTAAAGCGGGTTTAACCGCGGCTGAATACAGTATGAGTTAAGACTGTCCGAGAGAGGTTTACTTTGATCGCTTTAAATCAAACATTCGTGGTTCTGTAATACCTAGCCAATTAACAATGCAATGCTGCAACAGAAACACGGATTGACGTCACGGTTTTTCTATAGAGACCGATGAGTATATATCCTAAACTACAAGGAAACGGAGGAATTTTTTCACTATTTGATACATCTTATTGAGATTTATATATAAGCAGTGATAGCCTAGTGGTTAGCGAGTCACCCTCATGCACCTCTAACTTTTCGGAGTTATGTGCGACTTAAAAAATAAAAATATCACTTGCTTCAACGGTGAAGTAAAACATTGTAAGGAAACCTGCACGTCTGAGAGTTCTTCATAATGTTCTCAAAGGCGTGTGAAGTCTGCCAATCCGCACATGGCCAGCGTGGTGGACTATGGGCTAACCGTTCTCGTATTGAGAGGAGACCCTTGCTCTGTAGTGTAGGCAATGGGTTGATCCTGATGATTGAGATATATATATCTTTTTTTTTTGCAACAAAAATATAGTTAAGCAACCAAGCGTCAGTATTGTGTCAGGATTACCTAGTGTGGGTACCATCGCAAAACTGTAAAACTGTATAACTGTTCTTGGTGAAATAATTATTTTTACAATTTTTTTTTGATCGACTCGACGACTGGAGAGAGATCTCCAGTCGTTTCTTCATAACTGAAGTACGTGGTCCTGGTGTCCTTGCAACCTCGTTCGGATTAATTGTTTCCACCGGCTTGTATCGGAGGCTAGTTTCGCAATTGTTTGAAATTTGCACTTAAGAGTCCCTCAGCTGGTCTGCCCATCATCTTGGTGAGCGACCTCTCGATCTTTTGTCGTCTGTATTGCCTGTCACAATAAGATTTGCAAGACTATCACTCTCCCGCCGCATGATGTGTCCGAAATAGGAGAGCAACCGTTGGTAACATGTGGAGGAAAGTCGCGTTTTTATTCCTAGGTGTGTTTAGATGGACGTATTTGTACGCTTCATCATCATCATCATCATCAGCCAACATTAATCCATTGCTGGACATAGGCCTCTTTGAAGTAGTGCCGACTCATCCTGTCTCCGGCCTTTCGCATCCAGTCGATGTGCGTCACTTAACTGAGGTCATCGCTCCACCTGGCCGGAGGACGGCCCACACACCGTTTGCCGAGACGTGGTCTCTACTCGAGGACCTTTTGACTCCAACTTCCGTCGGTTCTCCGACAAACGTGACCAGCCCACTGCCACTTCAGCGTGCAAGCCCTTCAATTTGTACGCTTGGCGAGCACTCGTATATATAGAGAGGACATCATCTACTTAGGCTGATATCTATAAAGCAAGTTTAGCTTTAGCCTAGACTTAAGACAGTTAAAACAAGACAACGTTATGTATCCAACATCTTTCTGTCTCGTTTTAGCATTACTTTGGCTGAGGAATGACAATTGTACGCTCTATTGGTATTAGACAAAATTGAGGCAAAAAGTTATTCGAGATCTCTTTGGTAAAGTTCTACAGCGCAATCATTTCGTTACTTGCCTTTTTATACTGGAATAACTGTACGGATATGATAAATATATATTAATATTAACAACCTAAGATCTTACCTTAGGCTTTAAAATAATCAACGACTTACGTGCACTACCGTATTATAAAGAGGTCCTGAGTTCGGTTCCCATAGTTTTTATTCCAAAAAAATAAACTAATATGAAAAAAGTCCTACATATGAAATAAAAGAATCCACTTTAGTTTTTTTTAGTTATATATTGGCATTATTTCTAACTGTACAATTAAGGATATTCTCATCTTTCTTTCTTTATATCTTCTCTTAGCTGCGAAGATTTAAGCGAAGAAAGATAGTATGTGGTGGACTGCTCATTCTCTGAGAAAACCCATTCCCTGTAGTGGGCCTTAAGGGGTTTGATAATAATAGTGATGATGAACGTGTAATGATAACCAATTAGTTGTAAATATTATTATTTGCGTCCATTAACCTCTGACTGCGTCGCACTGTATCCAATTCCCAAAATAAACTCACATTACACCGTCTGGAGACATAAATTAAATTCTATTCATGGAATATTCTAAAACTAGAACTGTACTGCGTTAGTTAGTGCTTGGAGTTTATTCAATTTGTAATCTAAAAAAAAACACAAAATTCTCGCTTACATGAATATTTGATCGATACTTACTGTATTAAGTTGGTTATCCAACTAATCTTAGCTTACCTAACTTACCTTATCTAAAAACAACGATAGTAAATATTTAGTTGGTTATCCAACTAGTCTTACCTTACCTAAAAACAACGAAATTTAATATTTTATTGGTCATCCAACTCATCTTACCTTACCTAACTTGCCTACCCAAAAACAATGATAGCAAATATTTAGTTGGTCATCTGACTAATCTTTCCTTACCTGACTTACCTTACCTAAAAACAATGATAGTAAATATATAGTTGGTTATCCAACTAATCTTGCCTTACCTAAAAACGACGATGGTAAATATTTAGTTGGTTAACCAACTAATCTTAGCCTATCTAACTTACTTTACCTAAAGACAACGATAGTAAATATTTAGTTGGTTATCCAACTAATCTTACCTCACCTAACTTAACTTACCCAAAAACAACGATAGTAAATATAAAGTTGGTTATCCAACTAATCTTACCTTACCTAAAAACAACGATGGTAAATATTCAGTTGGTTATCCAACAAATCGTACCTCACCTAACTTACCTTACCTTAAAACAACGATAGTAAATATTTAAGTTTGTTAACCAACTAATCTTACCTTAGCTAACTTTCCTTACCTAAAAACACATTTCATTCAAATTCATTCACTTACGAAGAGGAAGGTAAAGAATTGCACTTCAGATCATTCCCATAGGAACCTTATATTTTCCGTAATAAAAGCCCATATCACTTACCGGCCCATTTACTAACTTTATGCAAAAACAAAAGCCATACCACGTCTCTGTTGCTTTGCGTAAGAAAATAAACATTCTTACGTTCGCATTTTTAAAATCAGTAGAGATAGTGGATTTGCCTGCTGTCTGGTGAAGGTAGCTGCTTGCAGGAAGGGTTCGGCTGTGGCTAGTTACCTCCCTGCTAGCCAAGACTTGCCGCTAAGTATTATAAGCATACCGGCACGCTAACGCTAAATCGCTTGGCGACACGTCTCTGTAGGGTGATAACATTTTTTTTTTATACACTAAAATTAGCCATTGACGGCAATCTCACCTGGTGGTAAGTGATGATGCTGTCTAGGATGCTAGCGGGCTAACCTGTTAATTGGTTTCTCCGCGACATCGTGCCGGAACGCTAAATCGTTTGGTGACACCTCTCTGTAGGGTGGTAACTAGCCACGGCCCAAGCCTCACACCAGATCAGACTCGAGTCGGACATCAAACCCAGGACTCCCAATTTTATAATGCGATACAACACGCGCTGTGCCACAGAGGTCGTTTAATAATGTTCTAGCATAGTGAACTTATTATGTTTACTGTACATAGTTACTCGTATGTACTGGTTGGAAGCTTTTTTATTTATCCACTACAAGCTAGCCCTTGACGGCAATCTCACCTGATGGTAAGTGATGATGCAGTCTAAGATGGTAGCGGGCTAACCTTTTAGGGGTATGGTAAAGCCATACTCCTAATTAGTTTTCAACACGACATCGTGCCGGAACGCTAAATCGCTTGGCGACACGCCTTTGTCGGTAGGGTGGTAACTAGCCACGGCCGAAGCCTCCCACCAGACCAGACTCAAGCCGGGAATCGAACCCAGGACCTCCAACTTATAATGCAACTCCGTGGCGCACGCGCAGGTCGTCAAATCTATGAGGAGAAGCTATGATCATGCCAAGTAGTTCGTCTCGTTGTCTGGCCGCATTGCACAGCGGACGACCTTGCGAATTACTACAGACGATTTAAATTTACATTTAAAAATGTCACCCGGCTTCCTTGATGTCTTTTCTCATCTTGAATTCGTTAATTTGTCATAGAAATTACACGTGTGTCTACCTCGAATGTCGACGACAGTTCTTGTACATTTTAAGCTTCTATTCTCATTCTGTTTATCATCAAAATCCGCGTTATTTATCTGAGAAAAAGACAAAATGGGTAGAAAGGATTTCTATATTGCCCAAATTTATTTAAGGGTTATTAAATAAAATCGCTTATAACTATAAATCTAAAACTGCAAACAGTTATTTTTTCTGAATGATCTCACGAAACACATGTTTAATAAAATTTACGATGATTTGCGTGGCGCAGTGCGTGCGCTGTCACGTTATAAAGATGGAGGTCCTGGGTTCGACTCTCGGCTCTAGTCTGGTCTGGTGGGAAGCTTCGGATGTGGGTTACCACCCTACCAACAAAGACAAGCCGCCAAGCGATTTTGCGTTACGGCACGATGTCGTGTAGAAACCAATTAGGAGTGTGGGCTTACCATACCGTTAACAGGTTAATCCCGCTTCCATCCTAGATTGCTACATCACTTACCGACACGTGAAATAGCCGGCAAAAACTAAGTTGTAGTGTATAAAAAAAATATATAATGGGACGTTATATCCATGATGATATGATTTGAAAATATCATCATCATCATCATCATCATCATCTTTAAGTAACACTATGGACGACTATTGCTGAAAATACTCTGTACCGAAGAGAATTGTGCGTAACGTTTTTAAGTGCGAGGTCGCTGCTTTAAAACCTCAGGACTCCAACGTCCATCAATGAAATGAAATTAAAATACACTTTATTGTACATCACATAAAAGAAGAAATACAAGATAGTAAAAAACACAAAGAAAAGAAGGTGCAATAGCCGTCCTTATCGCTAAAGAGCGAACTCTGCCAGGCAACCTAGAGACCAGGATATCATATATATACAAGCAGGCTAAGGGTGTACAATTACAAATAATACATGATTAACAATATAAACACTTATAAATATCAATCATCATTAATTAATGCATTTTTATGATTGAACTTTACTGTAGTTCTTCTACGAATCCTTTAATTTATGATTATTTCCAATTTGACATGCACCTAGAAATACCTACCACCTACTAAGGTGCAGGTCAAATTTGAATTAATCATAATAACGAAATATTCCCACTTAAGACAGTTCATCTTAAGAGGGAATATTTCGGAGCCATAACTCATGCTCCCAAAAGCCATAAAATCAAAATATTATCTTGAATATGCCAGCACAAATTAACACAAAAATTCCCCAAACGGACCTTTCGAATATCTCCTCACCTTAATGTTTCGGTCGGGGCGCAAACAAAAATCCTAGGTGTGCCCGCAATGCCAGAAATTAGGGGCCCCGGGTCACTCCGGAATATTCTCACGTCTCTAATATCGTATTTTATGTTATTAGGACATTCCGGGGCAATCTAGACACATATTACTGTATTATGTTGGGAAAAAGTGGAAACGTTATGAGAATTCAAATAGGAGTACATTTGTGTAACGTTTTTTGAATGGGAACGCTAATAACATTAGAATTTTTTTACCGAATTGAGCGTAATTTTATAGAACGTAAAGTTTCATACCTGTCTCCATTGTCTCAGTACCTGCGTATAAAACTAGCCCTGATTTATTCTTTAGACCCCATTTTACAGAGAGCACTGTAAGCCGTCAATTTCGGTTGTTGTAACTATTCATGATCATCATGATCAACCCATTACCGGCTCACTGCAGAAGTCTCCTCTCCTCTCAATATGAGAAGGGTTTGACCATAGTCCACCACGCTGGCCATGTGCGGATTGGCAGACTTCACACGCCTTTGAGAACATTGTGAATTACTTTTAGGCGTGCAGGTTTCCTCACGATGTTTTCCTTCGCCGTTGAAGTGATATTTTATTTTGTGGTTAGTATTTGAAAGCATTTAATTGTAAGACAAAAACCGGATTCGTTTTTTAACAAGTCGGTGACCGCGCTCTGTAATAGAAGTGTACCTACCAACCTCGTACCCATAGTATCCTTGTAGTAAAAACATTGTTATTTGTAACTAGATTGTAGCATTTGTTGCTACACAATTTTATTTTTCGCACACGCAAAATTGTTCTTGCTACAAAATTACTTAGTAATAGGAAAAGTATATACAAACAATAAGGGCTGTTTTTTTTTATATTTATTTAATATGTATTATATTAAATAAATATTTAAAAACAAAATGCATTACGACAGTTATAGAACAATAGAAAATGTAAACAAGCACCAAACAATAAATGATAATTAATACCCACAGAGCAGCATTTTTTTTACTCTAATTTTAAAACTAGAAACACTGAATTCCAAAGTGAAATAGCTTGAATCTATCTTACTGATACAACAAAAGAGTTAGTGATAATAATTTATATTATTCAATTTTTTATAAATAAAGATTTAACATCTAATTTACTATACTATAATTAAACTAGTAACCTTCAAATGTCAGCTGTTATATTTGAATTTGAGACGCAATTTATAAACATTGTACCTAATAACTAACAGGATAGAAACACTATAAAGATTTAAATCAAGGAGGATGTAAACACTACGCTAAAAGAAGAATAGAAACACAATTATTGTAGATGGACATAAACGTCCTTATCATTTAGTAGAGATCGCTGACTACCTTAACTATTTGATTTTATTGTAATCAAGTTAAATTTACGATAACTTTAACTAACTGTCATAAACTGGCAACATCTTTTACTTTTACGTTTTGTTGTAATCTATGGTCACTTTTCCTTCCGTTTTCCGTCTCACCGGCCGTAAATATAACACGTGTTCCTTGAAGAATTAATTAAATCACTAAATCTATATATATAAAAGCGAAATACCACTGACTGACTGACTGACTGACTGATGATCACGATATCTCAGGAACTATAAAACATACGATCTTTAAATTTGGAAGGTAGATTCCTTTTATGAAGTAGAGGTCAGCTAAGAAACGGTTTTGAGAAAATCTACCCCTAAGGGGTAGAAATGGGGGATGGAAGTTTGTATGAAAGTCCTATATTTTTGAAGATAGAGACATGAAAATTGGCAACTATGTTTTTTATTATAAATGATAAAGATCTGTATAATCAATGTTACGAAAATCTACCCCAAGGGGGGTGAAATGGGGGTGGAGCGTTTTCATGAGGATTGTATGTTTTCTAAGTTAGGGACATGAAAATGGGCATTTAGGTAATTTGTTTTAAATAATAAAAACTTTTATACACAATATTACAAAAATCCACCCCTAAGGGGTAGAAATGGGGGTTGGAAGTTTGTATGAAAGTCCTATATTTTTTGAAGTTAGAGACATGAAAGTTGGCAACTAAATTGTTAATTATAAATAATAAAGACCTGTATGATTAATAATGCGAAAATCTACTCCGAGGGGGGTGAAATGGGGGTAGGAAGTTTTCGTGAGGATTCTAAGTTTTCGAAGTTAGGCACATGAAATTTGGCATTTAGGTAATTTGTTTTAAACAATAAAAACCTGTATACACAATATTACAAAAATCTACCCCCAAAGGGTAGAAATGGGGGTTGGAAGTTTATATGGAGATCCTATAATTTTGAAGTTAGAGACATGAAAGTTGGCAACTAAGTTTTTAATGATAAATGATAAAGATCTGTATATCAATGTTGCGAAAAACCACCCCAAAGAGGGTAAAATAGGGGTTGGAAATTTTCACCAGGATTCTAAGTTTGGGACATTGGTTTGTTCAACGTCAATCACGTCGCAACAGAGCAATGGATCGACGTGATTTTTGAAAGTATAGTTGAGGACCTGGACCTGGTTCAATTTCCACGCGGACGAAGTCGCGGGCGCCAGCTAGTAACTTATCAAATCGAGAGTTTAATTTATAACACTAACGAATATTTTAATAATATAGCAAATGAAACTTCGATTTACTGTTTGCGTTTTGAATTAATAATAATGAAGGAATCATAACAGGGCGTTGTGATATTCTTAGAAGAAGGCAGTGTTAGACTGTGTTATATTAAATATTTAAGAGCATTGTCACCTGACCTCGTACCTGAAGAAAACACTTTCTTAGTTGGAACGTTCACAATAAAACACAATGTAAAGTCTGTTTGGAAGTATTCTATGTATCTCCGACGGAAATCGCTTTAAAACATTGTTATGGGCGAAAAATCAACTAACATACCAACGTTCATATTTAATATTAATTAAATATAAATATTATTAATTTAAATATTATTTGCGAATCACTACTACTAAATATCTAAGACAAAGCTGAACATTTGTAGATCACCCATTAAGTCTATTTCCTTTTTTTTAAATCTTAAATCTAATTTTAAATATTTATAATATTATTATTTTATATCCGTTACATATATAGTTACCCGGCTAATATTGTTGTGGGCTTCTTTTTAGATTAGAGCGCGTATTCATAGCTTTAGTTTTAAGTTTACGAATGTAGTTATCACCATCAACTCACTACTAAGTTATTGACATATCAAAAGTGACTTCTAAAGGATTATTTGAATGAAGTTTATGATTGATTGATTGATATACAAAAATGTATTAGGTGACGAGGCTGAGTTTTACCTAGCTTTTAGACATGTACGTAAAATTATTTATTTATTTATTTATTTGCATCTTACCCGGTCAGGGCATTGCAAACAGTAGATACAATTTTAATACAATTTTTAAACACATAATATTCTAATATAAAACCATTCCATTAAAAAAAAATAATAACAACAATAATAATTCAATTAGTCATTGTTAATCAAAATAAAATTAATACAGGCTATTACTATGATTACAAATCCAATTAAAATTAAAATTATTGTAATTAACTTAAATTGTAATTATAACTATTACTTCAAAAATGATGAATGAAAAAGTCTAAAATGGCTGAAAAATACGTTTGTGAACCTTAATAACTCTCGTGCCAACAAAGTTAAAATATTACGAGTACAGTTAGGTATATTTAGCAAAGGCGTCATTATTGCGATCTCAGTACTATAAATGGCCAAAGCTTTGTTGGAGAATCGACCGTGTTTTCATATTCTTGTTTCCGCTTCCGCTTATTTGAATAGAAAGAGAATGTTGATATATATAAAGCTTTTTACAATTCACGCGACAGAAAATACGGGATCAGTTGAATGAAATCTGATTTTTGACTTGCTTGCAATTCTGTATTGCTACACTGTATAAAACATGCTATCACGTATCGTAAACGTTTGATATAGTACTAACACCAAATAACCTAGCTAGGAATCGCCACTTCTTACATACGGTATGGAAAAGTTGCAAATCCATCCGAATATTATCATATAAAAAACACGTACACATATTTGTAATTTGTTTACCATGTGCATAACTTATACTAGCTCGTTCACGAATAATTCACTCCAACACCCCAACCCTCTCGTAGTTGCGGCTTCTTTTTTACTCCCCCGACCTAAGCGCTTCTCTCCGAAAGAGGAGACCTAAAAATATCATTCACGACCCGGACGATGAGATAACTACTGACAACATACTCGTACCACCTATCACACAATCATACGCTACACACCGTCTTACGTCATCCGTGGGCTTCATCCACGGCCTCGGAGACTTACGGACCACTCACCGTCCGAAACCGGGGGGGCGTTATCCCAAACGTCGCCTAAGCCGAGGTACAAGAGGCGCCCTGATTCGCCTGACTCGGAACAGCCCGATTACGCCGTCGCAACCAATAGGGTTAGCACAGCTAATAGTCAGTCCAAAAAAAAACCACGAATAATTATGCCATTGACTCTTGATTAGATGAGATGAGAGAGATTGATTAAGAGGCGTTACAGACAGATATAACTCGTAGTACTAACTCCAGATAAACTAGCTATACGAGTACTAAACAGTCAGTCAGTTATTTTTTGCGCTTGGAAACATACCTACTTAACTCAAAGCAGGACGTTGTACATCACTTGACCCACATTTGTCCGGTTTCCCCCTTTTACACGCCCTTTTTCTAACATAAAGGTATAAGTTAAATAAGGCCTAGGTCAATTACCGTAATTTAGTTAAGGCTTATTATGGATTACCTTGAAATTTATTAACATGCTAGCTCCATATTTCATATCGAGTATAGCGATAACTGGTGTATAGAGGTAGGTTTATTTATTAATCACAAATGTGTATTTCATTGCTACAAAGAAGTGTATTTTTAAATTTTTTCTACATCTTTTAAAGGTGTTTTTATTTACTATACACTACAAGTTAGCCCTTGACGGCTATCTCACCTGGTGGTAGGCGGCGATGCAGTCTAGGATGGTAGCGGGCTAACCTGTTAGGGATATGGTAAACCCACACTCCTAATTTGGTTCTATACGACATTGTGCCGGAACTCTAAATAGCTTGGCGAGATGGCTTTGTCGGTAGGGTGGTAACTAGCCACGAACGAAGCCTTCCACAAGACCAGACTGGAGCCGGGAATCGAACCCAGGACCTCTAATTTTATAATGCGACAGCGCACGCACTGCGCCACGAAGGTCTCAGCAGTGCCCTATCTATTATTCTAATCATGCAGGTTTTATTTTCATACAGAACGGGTAATACGTCATACAATTATGTATTGGTACACATCATCATCACGATCAACCCATTACCGGCTCCCTAAAGAGTATTACAGGTCTCCTCTCATAGTAGCCGTAGTCCACCACGCTGGCCATGTGTGGATTGGCAGACTTCACAAGCCTTTGAAAAAACTCTCAGCCATGCAGGTTTCCCACGATGTTATGCCTTTGAGAAAATTATGGAAAACTCTGAGGCATGCAGGTTACCTCAGGATGTTTTCCTTCACCGTTGAAACAAGTGATATTTTAATTGCTTTAAAACGCACGTAACTCCGGAAAATTATATCGATATATCGGTGCGTGCCCGAGTTCGAACCCCCAAACCTCTGATTAGGAGGCGGACGTCCTAACCGCTAGGCTATCACAACTTCGCAATAGGTACACAAGTTATCATCAAATACCCAATGACAAAAAACAGTGTTATATGTAATTAATTGCTATTGTGCGTCAATATTATCGTGTATTATATCATAGCGTAGAGGCAGGTAATAATTATATCAGAAAAACCGCTATTGTTTCGCGTCTCACGCTCTGATCTTGCTTTAGATAACCTTTTATCTCGTGGTAACTGGTATAAATATATCATATGAAAGCGTTTTAATACTTTCTCGAGAGATTCGTTTTCGCTACGGATACACAGACATACAGACGGATAGTCCATAATGACCTCACTGTTGTGCGAATGTAGGTTATAGACAAAATCGCATTGTGTTAAACTGTCCATTCATTAAAAACTTTAAAGGGGCCGATCATTGATTTACCACTAGCCGTAGATCGATCATTAATACTCAAAAAATGGGACGGATAAGTAGTGCACAAATAGCGACGCGTGCACTCCTTTCCCCCAGTGTGTTACAAGGCTAGACGAAAGTCACCGATTCTAACACTCGAGCCGTATAAACCGAATGAATTACAAAGCCCTACGCGCCGCTATAGATAAATATAACGGCCAGATGTCTAGTGTATTAGGCGGGTTGTAATAAGTAAATCGAAATACCGATATGTAGGAATGTATAGTTATCATATTGTATACATTAATATAATCTAATAACTTGTGAATAAAAATATAAGGGGAAGTCTAAAAGAAGATGACAGACAGTGGCAGAAAAGATGAGGAGAAAAGATGAAGAGAAGCTAGCAAGGTATGGTCATATAATGCGGAGGGAAGAAAGTGATGTCACCAAAATAATGCTATAGCATATATATATGAACGTGGAAGGGCAAAGGAGTAGAGCAAATACAAAGAAGAGATGGATGGATTGTGTAAAAGAGAATATGCGATGATAAAGGTGTGGGTAGTGAGGTTAAAGTGAGGTAGAAGTGAGTGGAAGAAACACGCGTTTTGCCAGCAACAAAAAAAAACTTGTGTATAAAAATAAAAGAATCTTGTACATTATTTATTGTAATGCCTTACAACCATTCGAACTATATGTTTGACAATTAAGTGCATATATTTTAAACTCACATTAAACTGTTTGACAAATGTGTGCCTATATTTTAAACTATTTTTATTCTTAATCACCACACCACCACAATAAAATCTTACCGAGAAGACACATGTGTTCCACGCCCTCCTTAATAAGATAATAATAACAATTAATTGTGTTAAACGCATACCCACGTGGGGGGAATGAAGTCAGCGGCAACGGAAATGACGCGCTTTCCCGTGCGATCGCACACAGCTAGGCAAATAAAATAGTACGCTTCCTTTCCAATACGTGCTTCTTTGTTTCACTTACATATTTAGAAAACCAATCAAGACATCTTCTTTTTAGACCTGGGCGCGATTGTAACCCTCTTAGCTTTAGTTTTAAGTTGGCGAGTGTGGTTATCACGAATTCACTATTAGGAATAAATGGAAAATATATCAGCATCATGATCAACCCATTACCGGCTCACTACCGAGCACGGGTATCTGAATATGACAAGGGTTTGGCCATAGTCCACCACGCTGGCCATGTGCGATTTGGAAGACTTCACACGCCTTTGAGAACATTATGGAGAACTCTCAGGCGTGCAGGTTTCCTCACGATGTTTTCTCTAGGCTATCACCGCTTCATACATACCGTGATATATATATGAACGTTTAATATATGCCTGTTATAGGTTTAAATAAATAAAGCTATTTTGATACCAAACCCAATACATTAAATGAATAATTTTGATCAGCCCCAAGATTTGAAACCTTCTTTGGCGGCTCGGAAAAATCCATCACGCAAAATATTCCTCACGTCATTTCAGCATATATAGTTGTTGCTTTAACGAATTTGGTCTCCCGCCATTAGTATGAGTTGAGCCTCCTCTCCTCGTCAGTCTCGATTACTGTCGAATACTTTAAGTCAGATTTAAATGGACTTGACGCAGACTGAATACTCGTCCCGCGTTGCGATTAACACGGTATAGTAGTGTTAGTATATAGTTTTACTAGCTTTTACCCGCGGCTTCGCTCGCATTGAACCAATCAAACAAGTAGGTATCAGAGATCATTACAATAGAAATGAATCAATATGACAGCTAGATTTTAACAAACCAATTTTTTTTTATGTTTCGTAATTTTTTTGTAATAAAAGTATCCTATGTTACTTCTAATGCCTCCAAGAATATGTGAACAAAATTTCATGATTATCGGTTGAGTAGTTTTTAGAATGGTAGCGGGCATGGTAGGTGTATGGTAGACCCATACTCCTAATTGGTTTCTACGCGACATCGTGTCGGAATGCTAAATCGCTTGGCGACACGTCTTTGTCGGCCGAAGACCAAAAACACGAAGACAGAAGAAAATACACGAAGCATAGAAACATATATCCACTTTGCTCTTGCATCATAGTGTTTTGGTACGATACGATCGACGATGACCGCTGTATTAATATATTCTGGTACTAAGGTAGGTAGGTTTCAAATTCACCTAATGGCAGGCGATTTCCATGCAAAATGAGTAATGCGCCGTAAATAATAACGAACGCGAAAATAGTGTGGACAGCGCATATGGTGACCTGCGACGTACAACGACGCTGGCCGCATAAATTCGTGTTAACTATTTGACGCGCGAATCAGCACGGAAATATAAATTTAGTGAAACGTGGAGATATGACTTATCTAGCGCAACCCCAGTCTAACCTGGCCGATTATAGCCCGACATATCTTACCAAAACAAGCTATGATAGCCTAGTAAAACAGCTGTGATAGCCTAGTGGTTAGGATGTCAGCCTCCTAATCAGAGGTCGGGGGTTCGAACCCGGGCACGCACCTATCACTTTTCGGAGTTATGTGCGTTTTTAAGCTAGTAAAACATCTTGCTTTAACGGTGAAGGAATACATCGTGAGGAAACCTGCATATCAGGTATGCTGGTTTCCTCACGATGTACTTCTTCATCATGTCCTCCATAATATTCTCAGAGGCGTGTGAAGTCTGCCAATCCGCACATGACCAGCGTGGTGGACTATGGCCAAACCCTTCTCATATTGAGAGGAGACCCGTGCTTTGTAGTGAGCCGAGAATGGGTTGATCATGATGATGATGATGATAGTAACAGCTGCGCCCCGTAGTTTCATCCGCGCAGTTCTCACTTCTGTTAGAATAGGTACGGGTAAAAATATAACCTATGTTATTCGCTGATAATGTACCTTGCTATAGAGGTATGAAATTCGAATCAACAGTAGCGGAGATTACCCGGAAAATCCTAACTCGACAACTTGACGACCTCCGTGGCGCAGTGCATGCGCTGTCGCATTTTAAAAGTTGGAGGTCCTGGGTTCGATTCCTGGCTCGATTCTGGTCTGGTGGGAGGTTTTGGCCGTGGCTAGTTACCACCATACTGACAAAGACGTGTCGCCAAGCGATTTAGCGTTCCGGCACGATGTCGCGTAGAAACCAACTAGGAGCGTGGGTTTACCATGCTTCTAACAGGTTAGCCCGCTACCATCCTAGACAGCATCATCACTTACCACCAGGTGAGATAGCCGTCAAGGGCTGACTTGTAGTATAAAAAAAAAACATTTACCTCTTATTATATAATCTTATATTTATAATTCTCGTGTCACAATGTTCGTTCCCATACTGCTCCGAAACGGCTCGACGGATTCTTATGAAATTTTTTATGCATATTCAGTAAGTCTGAGAATCGGCTAGTATCTGTTTTTCAAACCCCTGAGTGATAAAGAGTGTCCACCCCAAAATTTTATTTTTTAGATAGTTTTTTTTATTTATGTTTTGTAATATGTAATTAGGGTAAATTTACACACAAAACCACTAAACCCTAAATTTTCACCCTTCTATTGCCAACCCCTATTGTTTAATAGTCATTTTAGTAATTTAATCATTTGTCATCCCGCTCGATAACTGAACAGTTATCATCTTTATTAAGAATGTTTTTCACTCTAGTAGTATATAAAAGAGTTAAAATATGTAGATTTTGAACTTTTCATATCAGTTTTCACAGTAATACATAGATTACATAATTCTATATTATGAAGATACAAACTATTTGCGGTGAAGCTGTGATAGCCTAGTGGTTAGGGCGTCAGCCTCCTAATCAGAGGTCGGCGGTTCCAATCCGGGCACGCACCTCTAACCTTTCGGAGTTATGTGCGTTTTTAAACAATTAATATATCACTTGCTTCAACGGTGAAGGAAAACATCGTGAGGAAAGCTGCACGCCTGAGAGTTCTCCATAATGTTCTCAAAGGCGTGTGAAGTCTGCCAATCCGCACATGGCCAGCGTGGTGGACTATGGCCAAACCCTTCTCATATTGAGAGGAGACCCGTGCTCTGTAGTGAGCCGGTAATGGGTTGTTCATGATGATGATGATGATCATCATCATCATCATCATCATCATCATCATCAACAACTCATCATCATCACACGTCCTTGAGTACATTATGGAGAACTCTCAGGCGTGCAGGTTGCCTCACGATGTTTTCCTTCAGCGTTGAAGCAAGTGATATTTTAATTTTTAAAAACGCACATAACTCCGAAAAGTTAGATTCCCGCCCGGATTCGAACCGCCGACCTCTAATTAGGAGGCTGACGCCCTAACCATAGTACGTACATATGGAGTCCTAAAGACACACACGTTTAATTTTCATACATACTATACACATCAAACTCGACCAACGGTAGTCGGTACGCAAAAACGTCTGGCACAAACGTCGCCATTATGACAAACGTTCACTGACTAGGAAATGACGGTATAATGATGAATATGTAACGACGCCGGTGCAATATGGAGTGTGTGCATAAAAAGCTGATGAGACATTCACTTGCTTACACCACATCATGCAACTTAACTGACATGGAATAATGAGTTCCAGTTAAACTTAAGATCCGAACCCACCGGTTCTGAAAATGGATGGGCCATTTTCAGAACCGGCCGGTTTTTTTTAATACACAACAAGTCAGACCTTGAGATGAGAGTGGTGAGATGATGCGGTCTAAGATGGTAGCGGGCTAACCTTGTTTTTTTTTAAATATCAGAAATTCATCAAGGTTGCGTTTCAAGCAATAATAGCCTGGCTAGAAAGGCTACCACTACCTTTTTTTAATACACAACAAATCAGACCTGGAGATGAGAGTGGTAAGATGATGCGGTCTAAGATGGTAGCGGGTTAACCTTGTTTTTTTTTTTAAATATCATATCAGAAATTCATCAAGGTTGCGTTTCAGGCAATAATAGCCTGGCTAAAAAGGCTACCACTATCTTTTTTTTATACACTACAAGTTGGCCCTTGACGGCATCTTACCTGATGGTAAGTGATGATCCAGTCTAGGATGGTAGCGGGCTAACCTGATAGGGGTATGGTCAACCCACACTCCTAATTGGGTTCTACGCGACATGGTGCCGGATCGCTATTTGCTTGGCCGCCACACGTCTCTGTCGGTTGGGTGGTAACTAGCCACAGCCGAAGCCAGACCAGACTCGAGCTGGGAATCGAACCCAGGAACTCTAACTTTATAATGCGACAGCGCACGCTAGCAACACACGCAAGCTATTTTGATTTGATTTAATTTTAGTTAATAAAAGTATTTTTCATAAAATCGACCACAGCTTCAAGCTGTGATAGCCTAGTGGTTAACACGTCCTAATCAGAGGTCGGGTGTTCGATCCCGGTTACGCACGTCTAACTTTTCGAGGAAATGCGCGTTTTTAAGCAATGTAAATATCACTTGCTTCAATAGTTACTCCGCTACCGTCTTAAACTGCATCATCACTTACCATCAGGTGAGATGCCGTCAAGGGCTGATTTGTGGTGTTATAAAGAAATATATTTGCTCAAACTAATAAGTCATGTAATTAGTCGTAAATTTGCACACTTGCACCGTATAAAGGCTTTAACAAACAATTCTTAACTCGGTTCATAAATCCTACAGAAAAAAATCAAGAAAAAAACGTTTGTAACTTGATTACACATTCACATAAAGAAACTTAACTTCGTAATTAAAATAAACTTCCCAATTACGAAAAATGTTAACCGTCTAACAAATCGCACCCAAATAAAATAGCAATAAATAAGGGGATTTAAAACCGGATGAGCGCAGTTGTCACGCTAAAACCGGGCCTGTCAAATCATAAACGGCCGACATCTCGTTTGGGAATTGACACCAAAGAAAACGGAAGTTGTTCCCGTATCGTTTAAAAATAAGATATATGGACGCCATCATTGTTATCTCTACTTCATTCCGGGAGCTCTCCATCGAGTGTGAAGTCATCAATCCGCACTTGGACCACTGTTTAAATCATTCTGAGAGGTGACCCTGTAGTCAAAATTCAAAATAGCTTTATTCATGTAAACCTATTACAGGCATCTATGAAGTGTTAAATATGAAATATAATATATTTTCCAATACATATTTTAATTCGTGAAGTGATGATGGTGATAAATATATTTGGCAACTTAAAACTAAAGCTAGGCGGGTTCCAAACGCGCCCAAGTCTAAGAATAAGTCCACAAACTATGCTTTTTAATTGTTATAACCATCTCACATAATCAATAATGAATTATAATTAGCTATGAAATTAGAGCAAATCACGCCCATGGTTTTTTATCGTTTATTCTATAAGCTTCAGAATTCAGAATTTTGCTATAAGCTTACGTTCTATTTTTTTTGTATCAAGTAGTAGTAATTTTTCACAGTGGGCCGTTAATTGGCTGATAATCTGGTATCTTGTTGATCTAATCAATAGAATATTCAACTACGCAACACCTGGATTCAAATCCACAGTTGCGCAAAGAGATTTAGGTTTTTTCTTAACAGTGAGAAAAATAATAGGCGTCTATCATTGCAAAAAACGTTATTATATAATTACCAACATTATATATATCGAACAATTGTTATAAGGTACCCAGCACTTTTTATTTAAATGATTATATTTTTAAATAAATATGTTTTGCCACTGAATATTTAGATGAGCTGAACTATTATTGACAGGGCTGTTCCAATCAGAGTACTTTGAAAGGACTTAGGCTGGTGGGAGGCTTCGGCCGTGGCTACTTACTACCCTGCCGACAAGCAGTTTAGCGTTCCGGCACTATGTCGAATATTCAATTAGGAGTAGGTATAGTTGTAAAACCTTCATACCCAAAACCCCGCGGGATTGGCCCGCTACCATCTTAGCCTACATCACTTACCACCAGGTGATATTTCAGTCAAGAGCTAACTGGAAAATTTAGTTACGTAAATACTTACGAGCTAGTCAAAATAGATTCTGGCATACCTAAGTAGTTCCGTGACAATATAGTTGCGATTTGCAGCATACCATTTCTACGTTTTGAGAACTTGCATTTTAATAATCTCTTATACGATATTTTTTTAATAAAATTATTTACTACGTAAAAATGAATACTTGGACACTTATTCAAGAATCCTCTAGAAAAGAAAGATCGTGTGAAAAACGCGAAACACGGTTTGTGTTTCAACGAACTCGTAACGGAACATTAAGTACCTACTTAGAAAAAAAAGGGTCGTCCCAGTCAGCATACTCCAAGCTGTTTCTCGAGCGTCACATACCTCCCTGCCGACATGCTGAGCGAAGCTGTAAAATGTTACATTCGTTTTGTACCCTTCTGGCTGAGAACTTCTGACATATTGCTCCAAGATTCCGCTTACTTCATATTAATTTTTCTTTTAATTTTAAACCTCATCCTTTTTGTAAATTCTGTACTTAATTGTCTATGAATATCTGTGAGATTATGCCAAACATAATACCCGTATTCTCTTGACAAAAGTAAAATTCAATTATGCAATAAAAATATTCAAAAAATGCTATTGTGGTTGAAGAATTAGGTTTCGCAAAAACATAGGTAAGGTAATTTTTTAATTTATTTTTTGTCATGGTGGAAAAGCTTTATGGCTACTTTCGTCCATTGGACAGGACGGAGGTTATCTGGGACTTCCCCCCCCCCCCTCTTATCGCTGAGGTATACCCGAACTAAAACCACCACAGCATGTCCCACTCGCTGGATTTGCTGAACACCTGGGGAACCCATCGTATACTTCACGGACAAAGTAACCTACACTTACTTTTACACTTACGTTTGGACCACTAGATAACGAAGCGTGTAAGCGAAAATAAATGTATGGAATTATAACAAACATGCCACTGGAAGCAGCGGCGGGTGGCTACTGCCAGTGGCATGCTTGGTATATTTCCATACATTTATTTTAGTTGCTAGATGCTCCGCCGTTCGCGAACGTCTCGTGGCTAATATGTCAGAATGTCGGGTTGGGCACAGACTCCTCTGTTATGCAAGAATGGTTATTCAATATATAACGCTATTATAATCACTTGGAATGGATAATGGCCCGGAAGGCACCTTTAAACGACGACTTCCGTGGCGCAGTGCGTGCGCTGTCGCATTATAAAGTTGGTTATCCTAGGTTCGATTCCCGGCTCGAGTCTGACCTGATGGGAGGCTTCAACCGTGGCTAGTTACAACCCTACCGACAAAGACGTGTCGCCAAGCGATTTAGCGTTCCGGCATGATGTCGCGTAGAAACCAATTAGGAGTATGGGTTTACCATACCCCTAACAGGTTGGCCCGCTACCATCTTAGACTGCATCATCACTTACCATCAAATGAGATTGCCGTCAAGAGCTAACTTGTAGTGGATAAAAAAAATGCATTCAGAGGGGAGTCCATTTCCAAGCTCCAGACTGGTACTGCGATTTTAACAGCACCCAAATATATTTTAATACGTCGCCTGACTGTACGTAGTCTGCCAATCCGCACATGTGGTGGACTTGGGCCTCTCGATATGAGAAGGGGTTGGGGCAAACCCTTCTCATATCGAGAGGAGACCCGTGTTCTGTAGTGAGCCGGTTATGGGTTGATCATGATGATGATGACGTCGCCTGACCGAGAATTGATCCAGGATAAGTCTAAATTCTAGGCCGACTGCGCCAGTTAAAATTGCAGGCTCCGAACTGTTTTGTTAGCCAAATAAGTATTATGGTATTATCTAACAGTTATATAAAATTGAAGCTGTGATAGCCTAGTGGTTAGGGCGTCAGCCTCCTAATCAGAGGTCGGCGTTTCGAATCCGGGCACGCACCTCTAACTTTTCAGAGTTATGTGCGTTTTTAAGCAATTAAAATATCACTTGCTTCAACGGTGAAGAAAAACATCGTGAGGAAACCTGCACGCTTGAGAGTTCTACATAATGTTCTCAAAACCGTGTGAAGTCTGTCAATCCGCACATGGCCAGCGTGGTGGACTATGGCCAAACCCTTCTCATATTGAGAGGAGACCCGTGCTCTGTAGTGAGCCGGCAATGGGTTGATCAGCGATGCGAACGACCTGAGAATGGGATGCACTTGACTCGTACACGGATATATTTTAAATTTGGCCAATCTGCATCTCGTTAGCAGATGATATGTTGGTGCATTTCTTATCGGAGCAATAGAAATACACTTTCAGTGAATACTTAAGCACGCTCTGTGGCTGCAAAAAAATAACATAAATAAAAATCCGAACACACCTCTTTCTTCCCTCTTGATAGTCTCCCGAACGTTGTCGTCATCTCGTCAAAATCTAAATAAATCTTTGGCCACAGAAGAAAGAGGAAATGAAAAATTCCCTAACAAGCAAACTTTCGTACGAAACGACCAAAGACAAAGTGCTTTGAAGACTCGCGTCTATATTTATAACATAAATTCAAGAAAACGAATAAAACATTTCAGATGAGAGCTGGTGGGAAATATTGAGGCGGTGCTTGAGAAACCTTCTTGGCAGTAAGAGATACAAGATAGGAAAGTGTGTACAATAAAATAGAACATGGATGCCTGCCAATGTCTTATCGTACCAAGCAAGAAAGAAACTGCTTGGTTGAAAAATACCTGATGGTGGTGATAATTGTATGCTGAATAGAAACATTTTATTTGCGTATCATAGAAAAACATTTTTTTTTATCCACTACAAGTTAGTTCTTGACGGCAATCTCACCTGGGGGTAAGTGATGATGCAGTCTGGGATGGTAGCGGGCTAACCAGTTACGGGTATGGTAAGCTCACACCACTAATTGGTTTCTACGCGACATCGTGCCGGAACGCTAAATCGCTTGGCTAGCGCCACACCACCACATCAGTGCCTTCTGGTACTGATTGTCGTCAAGCGCAAACCTATCTCAAAATTAACCAATTTCTTGCAAATCCCGCCCTCCCAACCCTTAAACATTCGGAGTTAAGGGTTTAACTCCATTTTACAAAAGTCATCATCATCATCATCATCATGATCAACCCATTCTCGGCTCACTACAGAGCGCGGGTCTCCTCTCAATATGAGAAGGGTTTGGCCATAGTCCACCACGCTGGCCATGTGCGGATTGGCAGACTTCACACGCCTTTGAGAACATTATGGAGAACTCTCAGACGTGCAGGTTTCCTCACGATGTTTCCTTCACCGTTGAAGCAAGTGATATTTTAATTGTTCAAAAACGCACATAAATCCAAAAAGTTAGAGGTTCGACAACCGCCGACCTCTGATTAGGAGGCTGACGTCCCAACCACTAGGCTATCACAGCTTCAAAAGTACACAAAAAAAAAGTGTACAAAAGTACACAACTATAAATTCCCAACAGCTCTTCAACAGGACCCTCAAACATCAATCAAGACGTCTTTAAGCTATTTATTTAATTGGAAAAGGAATTTTATTAAGCGACAGGCTTTAGTTCTCTCACTAAATCACGGGTTTATTTTAGTTAACCGACGTTCGCTCAACTAAAAAAACACGTCAGATGTTAGTCTATCGGATAAATTCCGACGTTCCAATACAGAATTGCATTTGCTGCAAATAAAAAAAAAATAAGTAAAGTTATATTTATAACTACGCTTTGTACTATATTTGTTATATGTTATTTACTTATTTCCATTGTTATAAATAATTCTCTTTGTCTGATCAATGTGATTTTTATGCATAAGGATATAAATAATCATCACGATGAACTATGCTGCTTATCGAGAAAATCAAATTAAGCCACAAGAAAGTGTTATCAAAAGATAATACATTATGTAAGTAATTAGAAAACTTCAAATAAGTAGTTATTATAATAATGTATGTCATTGAATTAAAAAAAACAATAGTCAGTATACATTTTTCTTTCATTATAAATAGCCCGAAAATTTTGTTAGTAAACTATGTCGCAAGTATAGACCCGGCCTATACTGTGTGCCTGAAATAATCACAAGTTCGCGTTGGGCGCGCAAGAGAGCGCACGCGCCGCGCGTTCCTATTTTGAAATGATCAAAATATTTTTAAATCGATTACCTTAGTTCGTTCTTTCGTTCAGAAATTAATATTAGAATTTTTGCTTCATAAAAAGTTTTAATAATTCGACATCTGTCATTATTTGTCATTATTTGTGATAAAATAGAAAAAAACAAACATAGACTAATAAACATAAGATAATAACGTGATATTATTGTATAATAATATGTTTATAGCAAACTCTTATTACAATAAAGATTAGTGTGCATTATAACCTATTTACTGTTTTAAAATAATTAGACTTTTTTTTGAGTCTGATAAAAATAGAACAATAAAATCTTCCCAAATATAATAATTGTCAATATTACACGGTTATGATAAAATATGTTTAGTTTTAGTGCCAAAATCTTTCTAGTGGGTGTGAATGTATTTGTGACCGTGCTTTAAATAAGTGTTGATTAAACCATGGTGGCGATGGTTGAAGTTGCTAATAATAACTATTTCGCGTCATTTTTACCTGTGAGTATTATTTTTGATAGATTTTTGTGTAATGTGTGGGTCTATGTGTAATATGTGGAACGACGAAAGGATAAACTACCAGAATGTGGCTGGGGCTTGATGATTTTATATTTTCTTCATTTCTTTTTGTTTTTTTTTAGGTTTTTTTGTTTTATGATTTAGACCTTAAAATTGAAAATCAAGTTTAAATACATCGCAACTTAATTAAAGTAATTTGTAAAAAAAGTAATTTTTGGTCTGGTGGGGAGGCTTTGGCCGTGGCTAGTTACCACCCTACCGACAAAGACGTGTCGCCAAGCGATTTAGCGTTCCGGCACGATGTCGCGTAGAAACTGATAGGAGTATGGGTTTACCATTCCCCTAACAGGTTAGCCCGCTAGCATCTTAGACTGCATCATCACTTACCATCAGGTGAGATTGCCGTCAAGGGCTAACTTGTAGTGGAAAGAAAAAAAAACAAATATTATAGGTTTAAAGATCTTTATTCTCAGAAGAAACAATTTCACTTAATGAGAAATTAATAAAATAAAACAGTTTAAAATAAAGAAATAGTAGGCCAAAAGTGGCGTGTTTATAAATTTACACAATGCTTTTTGAGTTTCATTTTGAACGATGCAAATGACTTTTCGCAAAAAATATCTTATTCTATTATTTTATCTATTATTTTGTCTTTATGTACAATTTCCGTATGAGCTTCAAATGACTTGGGGTATACCTAGCCAAATTAAGGCAATTAACAGCAGACTCGAGCTCAAAATAAACGCCTTTAGAATTTTAAGTTTTGGTCGATTTGGTTTAGCCTGGACCGTAGTCGATGCTGAGGACTGATTAGTGTACTGACAGTATATGTTTTTAAGCAAGGTACATTCCGTTCAACTTTTCATGACCCTGAGTGATTGGTAGTCTTGTACTGACTTCTTCGCCTAGTCATTATTTTGATCGATTACTATAACAGATTTTTTTTGTGTTAAATAGCGAAAGTAATAATGGTTAAGGGACGAACTATTCTTCCAATTCGCTAATTTTAAGAAAAAAAAATCTTCCAAACCATCTTATTAAATATCATCTTATTTAAAAGAAACTATATAAAATTATCATCCATTAGGTACACCTTATGGATTTGTGTATTAAACACTAGTCCTATATATTAAAAAATAGTTATTTAATTTAACAATTAAAAAAATAATATTTAGTTCTTGATTTTTGGAAACGGAACACTCAACACGGAATGTTTGAGAAATGCCAATCCTTCCGCGCATCAAGTTAAGTTAAACGGACTTCAAGTACGAGTACATATCATATTAAATGCGACATCAAAAATCATTAAACTATACTCAATTAAAATTTAACATTTTGTCAAAAACCACCTGGGCCGTTATTTCATCTAAAAAAAAAACAGCTGAGCAAATATAAAACTAAATTAACAGGAGGAAAAGCGAAGCTATATTTTTGAATAGACGATTGTACGAAAGAGATGGCATAGCTTAGACTGACACTGATTAGTGTACAACTGAATTAGTGTTAGCTATACATCTATACAAATAAATAAAATTGGAGTGTCTGTTTGTAATATTGAAATAACCGTTTTTTACTACATGCATATGAATATGTATACGGTACATACACCAAAAAACATTTTTTACAATTTATGTCTGTCTATCTGTCTGTCTGTTTGTTCCGGCTAATCTCTGAAATGGCTGGACCGATTTTTACGGGACTTTTATTGGCGGGTAGCTTATGTAATAAGGAGTAACTTAGGCTACTTTTATTTTAAAAAATAAAGTATTGTTGCAATGTTCAAGTACTGTCCAGTACCGCGCGCAGCTCACGCGCATGCCACCGCCTGTGCCATCACGTCTCGAGCGCCTCCCACTTCTCCCACCAATTGTTTTAGTTTAGTAATTATTTTAAGTAATACGGGTTAGTAATCTATTGCTTCTTGATTAAAAGACAAAAAAACACACTAACTCAACGCAGACGAAGTCGCGGGCGTCAGCTAGTTAGAAATATAAGTTGGTTCTAAACCAATTCAGTGGCGGTTTTATTATTTGGTAAGTTTTAACCTGTCACGTGTACGACAACTTGAATTGGATCTAAATAGGCCACCGTTATTATAACACTCTTCAATTAATCGTTGATTGAATGACGTTGGACTGTTCCTACTGCGCGTTTAGATTTGTCCTTAATTAATTTGGAACGATTTGCCTATTAGTCTGAGCAATTATTCATATAGTAACGAACTCAATACAAGAACAGTTCGGAAATAAATTGCACATCAATATTTAAAAAAAAAATTAAGTTACAGTTTTAAAAGTAATTCTGTTATTTTAGACTATATATAGCCGTGTTAGCAAAAAATATTATGATAATTACAAATATATAATAATACTCGTAGATTTGATGATACTGCCTACTTCTAGTTTCATCATATTGCGTTAAAAAAAAGATTTTATATTATTTTTTTAAATAAAATTTACATTTTCTACCGAAACTCCGTTTGTTAGTAATCCACTTCCGCATTTATCTATAAAAAATATATAAAATATGATCTGTGTCGGCTTTAACTGTTTACTTAAAGAACGCAAAAAATAATTACAATTTATTATCATGAAACGCAGCTTTGAACTTGCGACCTCGTTATCTTATAATAAACTACACGTAGAACTACTTCCTTGATTTGACACATAACGCTTCGATAAAAAGCCAAAACTATGTATTTCATAATTTTGAAACTTTGCCAACTTTCCGTCGTGGGTCATTAATCTCATGGACAAAGAGATGAGGTGAATTCATCAGTAAAATAATGAAAAGTATTCAAAGAAACTGTGATAGCCCAGGGGTTAGGTGCGTTTAAAAAAAAATTAAAAAAAATTCAACGGTGAAGGAAAACGTCGTGAGGAAACCTGCACGCCTGAGAGTTCTCCATAATGTTCTCGAAGGCGTGTCAAGTCTGCCAATCCGCACATGGCCAGCGTGGTGGACTATGGCCAAACCCTTCTCATATTGAGAGGAGACCCGTGCTCTGTAGTGAGCTGGTAATGGGTTGATCATGCTGATGATGATTAAAAAAAAAGACTGAAAAGGAGTGTTTTTTTTAGGCTTTTAGTGATTTAGGCTTCTAAAGACATAACGTCTTTTTACATAAATAAGATGTATCTCAAAATTACATAAACGATATATATAACCTGAAATTCTTTTGTTTAATAATTTCTTCTTCTTCTTCTTTAGGTGCCTCTCCAACTAGTGAAGGTTGGCAGTCAGAATGGCATATTTTGCCTTTTAATAATTTAAGAACTGTGATATTCAATTTCTCTTTTCTTTATTTTCAGACTGTTAATTCACCGCCTGTTCCCCATCGAGACATCACGGCGGCAAACACAACATCTTACCGGCCTTATAACGAAGAATTCACTTCCGTCCAGCGCCACTTAGACAGACCACATCAACAGGAAATAGAAGTTGATCGCTCCAAAAAGGACAAAAAATGGTCCATTGGAAAACTTTTTAGAAGAAAAAAGAAGGAAGACGAGAGTGGAACATCGTCACAAAGTGAAGATGGCGGCATTAACCGATCGCCATCCAAAAGGAAGAGCAAGAAAAAGAAACGAGCTCCAGCTATCAACAACTTCGATCACATAGTAATAAGAGACACAAGAAGAGCTCAAAGTTTAGCCAACCCAAATATCCAGGATCTAAACGACGATGGTGTTTTGTCCGATCCTTCAGCAGGTTTTCTCAATTATAAAGCGAATAGCCAGGAAATATATGCCCCAAATGAATCAATTCAGATCAAAGACGATAAACCTGGTTTGGGAAAAGGAGTCTTAGAAACTCCATCGCGAAAAAAAAGAAAAAGCAGACTAAAAGCGCGCGTTGAGGCTCTAAGAAATAGTATGAAAGGAGAATCCAGCAGTGAAGACGAGTCTCTAAAATCATCATCCAATTCCTCTTCTATGATTCGATTTCGAAGTGATGATTCACTGATGAGGTCTCGAGATAGTTCTTTAAATAAAAGATCAAGAAATGCTCGTAATGAAAGGTATATTAAGAGGTTGTCTCGTGATGAAGAACACCAATTGAACAAAGAAGCTGAATTACTACAACAAGGGTATTCTAAAGCAGAAGTTGAAATGTTAACAAGAACTCCAACCAGTCAAAGTAGTGGTTACGGGACATGCAAACGTGAAACATCAAATAATATTGCATCAGACCAATTAATTGTTAATGAAACTAATAGACGCCCAAGGAAATCCGAGTCGATATCATCTTTCCCATCAACTCAAAGCTACCCTTCATCCATTAAATTCAATGCAAAAGTTAACAACGAACGTATCAACTATGCTATCCAATATTCAAGTAACAACGTAAATCGAGGATCATTACATATCAATAACAATAGAGAAGGAAGTGTTTCAAGTCAGTATGAAAATCCAGAAAGTATAATATGTGTGAAATTTCCTTTGGGGAATGTAACAAAAAAAGAGGAAAAAGCTCCTCCAGTACCTCCACCACGTGATATGCACCGAAAAGTTGTAACACCAGTATCAATGCACTATGAAAACGGTGCCGTAGTAGCAGATAGAGTAGTTAATCAGAGCGTTCAATATGGTGTACCTAATAATGATTTTGAAAAAATAATGAGAAGGAGTCAGGAAAGGTATGTCAATTATGGCATGAATGGATTGCGTAGACCAATATCAACTTCTGAAGATCATATAGCCATGCAAGACAATGAATATGTTCAGAATTACAAGATTAAAAATGAGCAACCTCGTAGGCCAGCATCTGTGTCGGCTGAACCAAAACATTACGGACATTTCGTGAATACACCGCTGAGAAAATCTGTAGATCAAAAGTATCTTATAAAACCAGAACCAGTACAATTAAGACAAGACTATCTGTACTATGCTGATGAAAGCCCCAGGTCCCGCAGGCCTATTAGTATTAAAACTAGTCAAAATGGTTACCAGAACCAATATCTAAGTGACTCACAAATTTCTTCAGACCTCAATAGCAAAGCTTATCAAAGACCACGAAATGCGTCTGAATTTTGGAAAAAAATTGATGATGCAGAGAAACAAAAACGGCAACAAAAAATTTTTGCTCATACACGAAGTAAAAGTGAATTTAACGGAGCTGTACATACAAATAGATATTTTCCAGACACTAAAAATTCTATATGGAATAAAAGTAAAGATAGCAAGGAAGGTGCAGATATCGCAAATAAAATCAACCCCGTTGATACAATCGATGGTGCTAAAGTTTGGAAAGCAACTACAGAATATAAGCGATCTACTACAGTAGAACCAAAATCTACCGCATCACCAACTAAAACTCATGCAAGGCATAAGTCTGATACTCATGTTTCCAGTTCAAACATAGCATCTGATGAAGAAAAATGCTCAGAGAGACGAAAATCTACAAACCTGGATGATGCATTAAATGAATTAGAAGCAATATATAATAGTTTAGGCCTCGGAGATGAAGATCTATTAGATAGAGCTGAACGCCGAGAACTGATGACCCCAAAATTCAATGATCAATTTAATGATTGGAATGGAAATGACGATATTCAATTACGTAGTCAACCTTCTACGCCATTGCGAAGACTAACAAGAAGATCAACTTTACCTGACAAATTGCAAGATGATATGGCATTCCGAAGAATGAACTCTTTTGGTAGCAAAGATAAAACAAATTCAAAAGAAGCACAAGCACAAATTAGCTATATGCTAGCTTCACCCGTTTATGTTCCTTACGCATCAGATGATGATAGGCAATCAGAGCGTAATGAACCTGATGTAATATATGATGATGTAGTTTATAGAAATATAAAACAAACTAACAGCAGACTAAAGACTGTAGATCCGCAACCACCATTTGGTATTCCAGTGGGGCCTATATCTCCAGCCCCACAAAGTGACTATTTACATGCCACGCCTGAAAATAAAGGAAGGTCTCGATTTATACCAAAAAGAACTCCTGATATTGTAGGGGATGATTTAGCATACAGAAGTCTAAGAAAAGACAACAGACATTCATCACTTTTCAATGGTGAACACAATGGTTATGTCAATAATAACAGTTACACTGATTATCCATTTACGAAAGATTCTGCTGCGAATATTAAAAAGAAGCGAGCAGTGAGATCTTTATCAGCTAACATATTTTCCATGATACAGAAAGAAATAGATGACGCGTTAAACATGAGTAAAGTATCTAGTTTACAAAAAACTCATAGCAATAGCGATGTCATGCGGAGGTTACGAGATACTTTTGAGAAAAATGATAATCAAAAGGACTACTATCCTCGAAATAAGGTAAAGCAAAGGCATAACACAGTTAACTTGTTTGTCAACAGCACTCATACACCTTCACATTATTTTGCAAAAGATGATTCATTTATTCATAAAGACGATGTTTGTGTTGCTAAGCCACCATCATATGATAAGTCCAAAAGTTCATCCCCATCAAACCGATCACCACAAGCTTTTAAACGATCATCAAAAGACGAATTTCAACAGGTTCTTAGCATGCTTGCACAAGAAGCTATGGACACTAGTAATAAGCTAGGCGTAGCTTTAGCAGAATTAGACAAGAATCGAAATAAAAATGAAATTTCAGACATACAGAGTAGGATATCAGATAGTCGAATGAATTTCATGAACGAACTAACAAATAAAAGTTGTGAAGCTGCTGTACCTGATTTTGAAGAAGGTGGAGGCAAAACTGTTGCTCAAAATAATAACATTTCAAAGAAAACTGTAGATAATACTGTTAAAGATTTAAAAGGGAAGAAAACTGAAGATAGTTTGTTACAAATATCTGATCAATTGCATAAAGCGGAAGATCAGTTAAAATATAGTTTTGACAAAGAGCAACATCTGGAAGCAAAAACCTATAAAGTTGATAATAATATAAATGACTTTAAAGAGTTACCAAAGTTTAAAGAAACTACGATTGTTAAAGGTCAACCCAATATCACACCTGATGTCATACCATGTAGCATAAATAAAGACACGGAAGAGGTGGCATTAAAAGATAAAAATATGCCTGAAGTACCTCCACCACGTTATAATCCTCTCAATCCTTTTTTAAATACAGATGATGCTTTGAAAGAACTCAACGAGATAAGAGCTTTTAAAGAATTGAAAGATGGAATATCGGATTTAATCGCAGGTATTACAGAGGTAAATGAAAAACTATTTGTATCCAAATCGCCGAAAAACGAACAACGTTCTCTTGGTAGCTCTGAACCAACTTTGAAACAAGTTAGTGAAAAATTAAATGATTTGACACAAGATAAAACAGCTACTGATATAACCCAGAGTAGATCTGCAAGCCTCTCTATTTACGAAGACGATATAGAGAATAAAAAGGATACAGCAGATTCAACTGAGTACAACTCATCAGAAGAGCTCGCCACAATTTTCAAACTAGATTACAAGCCTGCACAATCCAACGACGTTAGCCAAAATAATAACGAAAACAAAGAACGCAACGACTTAAATTCCCCGAAACTTGTAAAAACAATGACTCAGCATTTGAGAAGGCTTTCAGTTGATGAAAGTACTAGTCAAAACAATTCACTGCCATCTACCGTAGTCCCTTGGAGAGCTAAGAGGCAAAATAGTAATACCCAAAATGAACAAAAAGGTACGTGGTCGCTAATCATGCATGGTGTTCGGATTTCACTTTGACCATTTGCATCCCGCTTTTTTGTGTTCGTCTTGTTATCTTTTTGGTCTATAAAAATAACTTGTCAATACATTTGCAAATAAATTGGCTATTATTAATGTTATTGCCGTAAAACCTTCAAAGTAGCCAAATTCAATATTGCTACAGAGTCGGTCAATAAAGGTAACGTATTTGCGATTAATAACTTTCCTTTGAGATTCTGATGCTCGATCATAAGATATTTGGATGGCGTTTACTTTCGAATGTATTGTTAAAACAAGGCATATCTTACACGTGTGAATAGTGTATAAAGGCAGTACTTCAAACATTACTGTAAAGTCTCCGAATGCAAATCTTAAAATGAATCTTATACGCACTATCTACCTTCAAAGTGAACGGAATTAGTGGGTACGTTTTGATCTTTTCCGGTACCTTGTTCAATCGGTACCCTAAATATTATATCTCCCTGTAGCAGCGCGTGCGTTATTATACAAAATAGGAGGTCCTGGGTTCGATTCCCCCACTCTAATCTGGTCTGGTGGGGAGATTCGACCGCGGCTTGTTACCACCCTTCTAGCAAAGACATACCGAAAAGCAATTTAGCGTTCCGGTATGATGCAGATTAGAAATCGTTTAAGAGGATGGGTACAGCCGACAATGCGTCTGTGTCTACTCTGGTGCTGCAGATATTCTTAGGCGACGGTAATCACAACACCAGATAAGTGGTGAACCGTCTCCTTGTTTGCCCGTGACGTTAATAAAAAAAACCCTAACTTCACAAACCAGACGATATGATCTCGTTTTCTCACAGCATCTCGTGGTCTTCAAGGTGTCATTGGCGCTCATGCCCCGGCTAATAACCGCAATCCAAGGTTCACTCCTGCGAAGCGCATTCAGTTCGTAAGTCTCTTTCGGATTCTTAATCCCCAAGGATCCCTGCCGGTTAAAACACCAGACCGACACGGCTATCAGTATAGATATGCTATGCATTCGACAGAAGACAGCAAAATTATTAAAAGAACTGCAGAGAGTTTCAGATCACGAAGGGCAAGATCGCAGAATTTGGAAATCTCTACCAACTGTTTCAGTCATGGACGTCCATCGATTGATATGATGATGGCTATTACTCACCTTCCAACCCCCCCGTTAAACGTCGCCTAAGCCGAGGTACGGCCTCACAGGAGGCGTCCTTAGGCAAACGTTCCCTTAGTTTCTTCGAGGCTCAAATTTTTTTCTGGCATAGCTTCTTTCCGAAGCTGCCAAACAGCCCGGTTACGCTGTGGCAACCAATAGGGTTACCACTACTTACAAAAAAAACGATGATGGCTATACTTTCGGATGCGTGGTAAAACTTAAGAATCATGTTTATTAATACCCCCTTTAAATAGCTAGCACCTCGACCTTGAATACAACTTATATTACACTTTTCACACGTATAGGATGAATTGAACGTAGTTATGCAAAAAGGACCACCAAGTCATATTGAGCAAGTTTAAGAATATTTAGCTTTGATTGCTTTAATATAGTTTTTGTTGATTTTAACGAAACAACCTTTATTATTTTCTAAATTATCGACTTGTACGATAGGTTTATTAGACATAACTCAATTTTGATGTTCTTGTGGAATGGTTCCTTATTGCATAACCGGTCCAATTTGGACGTAGTTATGCAATAAGGATTCATTTGGAATGCAAAACTTTATATTTATAGTTTGAGTTGTTTTTATTGTTTTGGCAGGCGATAGTACGAAGTCAAAGCGCAATTGGCACGACTCTGGCACGTTGATGTTAGCTTGCTCGTACACCTTAATGTTCTCGCAGCACCTGGCAGACTTGGATTGGTTGACGCTGCTCGGCTTGCTGTTGGCAATGATCACGATTATCGCCATGCTTGTAATTTGATGTGTAACACTTGTGCTGATTCAGACGTACACAATTCTAAACTAAACTAAATCGACAGTTCTAAAACAACTATGTAGTATAAAGGGACTATTAAATCAAAACATGTCAAAATAGTTTTTTTTTAAACAACACAAGTTAGCCCTTGACAGCATCTCACCTGATGGTAAGTGATAATGCGGTCTAAGATAGTAGCAAGCTAACCCGTTAGGTGTATGATAAACACATACTCCTAATTAGTTTCTACACGACATCGTGCCGGAACGCTTAATCGCTTGGCGACACGCCTTTGTCGGTAGGGTGGTAACTAACCACGGCCGAAGCCTCCCACCAAACAAAGACAAGGTTTATTCATCTAAACCTTTTACAGGTATCTATGAATCGTTCATATATTCCATTAGTTCTAAAGTGATGGTGATAACTATACTCGCCAACTTAAAACTAAAGTTAACCCTTAAACAAACGCGAGCCGGTATGCATTTTTTTTTTAAGGTTGCATTGTATTTTAGGTAATTGAGGGTCACTGATTTCATATTTTTAAACAAAATTTAAAAAAGAATAGGGGATGGGGTAGTTTTTCTGGTGGTAAATAATTTACCATTATCCGTTCATGACTACAAAATTTTTGATGTTGGTGGTAAAATTGTTACCATTGTCCGTTATGGTTTAATTTTCGTTTCTTGACTAGTGACTTCCTCTTGGTTCTACTTATAATATTTATTTTATATTTTGGAAATGAAACATTTTATTTTTTTTAATATTTTTTTATTAGTATAGCATATTACCTATCTTATAGTATTGCTTATATTAATGGTATTCTTACAATCTATAAATCTAAATTAAAAACAAATGACTTGTACAAAAAATAAATTAAAAAGAAGTAATCAATGTTATTTTTAATAAAAACCCAACCTATGGAAAGTAAAATTGCCAATTTTTCTATCTTTGCCAGCAAGTATCACGGTAATGGCCGTTTATTATTATTGATGATAATATGAGATACATCTCATGTCTGCTCGAGCTGGGTTTCTTTTTTATGGAACTTGGGCATTCTCTTTATTCTACACCGGAGTCGGCGATATGGAACAACCTGAAGCAAGATCGAGCACATAATGCTACTTTGCACATAGTGCAACATATTTTTGTACGCTTTTGTTCTCTTCTAGTACTACAAAACCTACATCTCTTATAGGTATCAATTTCTTCCGGCATGTGTACACCGACATTTAAAAGACGGATTTCGTCGGGTACCCCAAAGTTGCCACCTTTTTTATTTTTAAACACTGTTGGCTTATTTTTTTTTTCCTGTGAAATTGTCTATTAGTTCGCGCGCCAATTTTAATCTGTAATTACGGTGAGAATGAACATTTACTGTATGTGTTGTATTATACGCTATGTATGAATTTATAATTGCAGAATCAAACATGAAAATAAAAAGCCTCATCCAATACTTCCTCGATTTTCTGTCAATTGGGTACGACGAACGGAAATGGTCAAAATGGTCTACACCACCCATCGTGAGGGTATAAGAGGCAATTGCTTTGGGGCAAAGTATATCTTGCCTGGATCCATCTTTTTGTGTTCTTTTCACATACATCACCTCACGTGGATGATGAGCCGTAGTTAGCACTGATACGTCTCGGGTGTCATGCCACTTAATTGCAGTAATAGGACCTGCTGACACTGACGCAAATTGGTGCTTCTCTAATTTCAGCGCTTTCGGTTGTGATTTTTTTAAAATGCTTGGTAAATCCTTTCTGTCAGATCGGACAGTTCCGACTGCGTATATTCCTTTCTCATATAAGGCATCCATAAGGTTGCAACTGGTGAAAAAATTGTCGAAAGCCACTAATGTCGATTCCGGCAGGTCATTGCACAATGACATTACAACATTATAACCTAAGCCTTCATTCTCGACGCTGTCACCTTTGCCACTATAAATTTGGAACTGGTACAAGTAACCAGTTGCAGCATCACATCTTGCCCATACTTTAAAACCTCTTTTAATTGGTTTTTTAGGCATATATTGTTTTAATGAACTCCTTCCTTTAAATTTCACCATACACTCATCAATGGATTGTCGGCTCGAATTTTCCATTTCATTTTGGAAAATGTCATTCAACTCCGTGATTAAAGGCCTTAGTTTGTACAACTTGTCATATTCTGCAGAATTTCTCCCTGGCTCCAATTCATAAATGTAAATTTTCGGTAATTTTTTTAAATCTAGTCAGTGGAAATACCCTCGAAATTTCCGGATTATTATAGAATGTGTCACTGGACCAATACAATTCCATATCCGGTAATGGATTGAGCCCCATCAATATGAGCACGCCTAAATAAGCCTTCATTTCAGCACTTGACACTGGAGACCAATTTTTACTATTTTTTTGGCGTGCGTATGTATTTGTTTGTTGGACAATTATTTCAATTATGTAATCAGTAAAAAACTTTTCAAATACTTGAATCGGTTGAGTTTTATGGGTGTATTGTGTACTAGTGGTTGCCTTTTTGTCAAAAGGTGGAACTGTGTGAGGCTCATCTAAAATTTGCCAGTCGCGAGGCGTCAACCGATCTCTGCGAGGTGGGCGTTGAATATTACTGATAATAGGCTCTTGTTCTAGATTATTGAGAATACTTAAATTATTTTCTTGATACAAGGGAGACATAGTATCACTTTGGTTTTCCGGGAGAACAGCTTCGAATTCAGTTACAGAAAATAAAGACTGTTGGTCACTAAGCGCGGGAACATCTTGAAATGTACGTAAAAGTGAAGATATTGAGCTACGAGGACTTGATATAGAAGCAAACGTACTTGTATCCTCAACTGGCACAGCAAATTCGGGGACGTTTAGCTCACTTCTGTATGGGCTATTATTGACATGTGAACTAGACTCTAAAACTTCTAGTAGATTCTCGTTGGTTTGTTCTGTAGCATCGTGTTCAAGCGTAACTTTTTCATTTTCTTCAGTTGACCCGAATAATTCTTCTAATCTTCTTTCTAACATCTCTTCTTCTGGCACAGGTACAAAGATGTCCGCAGGGCTACTGATTACCTGTCCCCAACATGGGTCATCTTCTTCGTCGCAATCAGAGAGATCCGATAAGTCTTCTAAATTATCAACTACTTTTTGAAGTCTTTCTTCATTTAAACTTATTTTCTTTGACATATTGAATATCTGAAATAAACAAAGTATTAATTGACACGTTACGTAAGAACTTTATAATAATATGAACTTCTCAAAATATTTATTTAGCTTTTTACAGTCCCAAAAAAATATACAAAAAGACAACCGATTTTTATATAGATAATCTGATATTTTTCAAAGTGGGATCGGACAAGGGTAAGATATTTACCACATATTTGAAACATCTAAATTATATGAAAAAGTCAATTGCAAATGCTGTTAACACGTGAGATTAGTCAAAATATGTTATAGTTTTGGAATTTGCATCGAAAAAGTACTTACCAGATTTTTTCTTGAACAAACTTTTAAAATTTCTGAAAACACCCGCCAAAAACTCGACTTTTTTCACAATAAAACCGTTGAGTCAACTTTGATATTACCTTACAGTGACAAATGACGTTGACAGGTTGTCAAATGAAATAAAATAGATAAACAAATTATTATAGATTATAAATATGTTATATTTATACCTTTAGTGTTACCGTATTCAAAGTTAGAGTGCATTATTTAAAAAAACATGATGTGGTAATATATATACCTTTATTTGAATAAGGGTTAAGAGGGTTCAGATCGCGCCCAGGTCTAAGATCAAGCTCACAACAAATAAAGCCGGTTTTTTTTGTTATCACCATCTTACATAATCAGTAATAAATACATACTCATTACGATTAAAGCTATATATTTGGTTTGTTAGTTGAATAATAAAAACGAGTGGAAGAGCAAAAGATAAATTTATGACTCTAAATGTAGCTTCCATCTTACAACAGAAACTAAATAAAGCAAGGATAATTATTTTAGTATTACTAGTCAGTTTAATTTAGAAATTGTGTACCATTGAATCATTGAAATTAAATTTACCTGTTATAGTGTTATAACCTTAAATAGGATTTTATTTGACGTTTCATCAAGTTAGTATGCATCGAAATTTGCTACGCTAGTTATATTAAGGCACACAGCTATAGAATATTGGGTTTTTCTAATAGTTTTTTTTAGAATTATGAAATTTGCAAATATATTGTAAGAAATGTGTTAATTTGTACACTAAAATTTATAATTTAATAAGTACATAGAAGTCTATAAAACTGATATTTAAGCTGTAATTCAACATTTAAAAAAAAAAATGAAACCTGTGCCAAATACGAATAAATAAAATTAAGTTCGATATATGATTGGTTATACTTAACTTGCATGACAAATAATAAATCAATGTTTGCATGAATCTCAGGCTATATTTGGATGTACACTAATCATCATTAAAGTGTAGTAAATGACAGTTCTGTAATTAACGAACAGGGAAAATTGTGAAGCTAACCTGTCAATTTAGTTTACCGTTGTGTGTACTAGTGTGGGTATTACCACTATAATGTTGATATTATAATGTTGTCCACACTAGTTTACAGCTCAAATTATACATAATGAAAAGAATAGCACTACTTTAACACCTTTCAATTTAGTCTAGAGATTTGTGTACAATAAAATTGGCACCAATATGTTATTTTGTGTTTTAAGATTTTATTAACTCGTAAGATATGTGTGCTTTTTTTAGTTTTTATTACAATGGAATGCTTTTTTTTATAAAATATTACCTAATAATAATGAATTTAGATTTTTTATTATTTTGTGTAAGCATTAGATTTAAATCAGTTTTCCCTTATTTTTACTTATTTGTATTAACCAATAAATTGTATAACATTAATTTAAGAAACCAAAAGTTACTTTAAAATATTTGCACTTAGGTATAGGATTGTTAGAGAAAATTAGAAACTTAGTTTAGAAACCCTAAAAGCCCTTAGAAACGTGTTATCACCAGTATAGGGTATTTGGATTCCTGAATGTTATTTTATTAAACCTTACTTTAATTATTTGAAAATATAGTATAATAAGAGCCGAATATTATTTATGTATTTATAGTTAGGTAGATACATTGGTGATTATTTGGTTGTACATGAATTTCTTAAAAAAATTAAATTGACAGATACTTAAAAAGTCGTGTTATCCTAACCTGTCAGTTTAGTTAAGTATAATGCCCTGCTAAACTTATAGCTGCATTCGGACCTAAAACGAGAAAACTGTAATAAATGTTTACTGTAAATAATTAACTTATTATTTACGAGAGGGTTTGGCAAATAGTCCACCACTCTCCACTTGAACTCTCAGGTATGCAGGTTTCCTCACGATGTTTTCCTTCACCATTGAAGCAAGTGACATTTTAATTACTTAACGCACAATACAAAACGCACATAAATCCGAAAGTTATATGTGCGTGCCCGGATTCGAACCCCCGACCTCTGATTAGGAGGCTGACGTCCTTACGACTAGGCTATCACAGCTTCGTTGTATAAGATAAGTATATATTAACAGTCGACAAAAAAATCAGTAGGGTAGTATAAAGATTTTTGTACAGCCATATTAGCACCATTACATTACACGCTAAACCGCTTCTCACGTGAAACCACGCTTACGCAAAATTAGATTTTACGGTATAATCAGAAATGAAGTGCCTAAAAGCAAAACACTTGCACACTCATTAATAAACATAGTCTAGAGTGATATTAACTTCACTTCGAGTTGAGACGGTACCTACTTACTAAAATTATTATTAATGTACCTACACTGAATAAAGAGTTAGCAGTCTAATCCAGACCTACTTTCAAAGTTATTACTTGACTCTACATAGTTTAGTCATGGATTATGTAGACATTTGTGCTGAATTATGAATTCTTATCCTAAGTTTACCTATAGGCTGTGTTGTTTGTCAAGCAAATAAGATGATAAACATGATGAAAAATAATATGTTTCCAATGTGGCCTGCTGATTAGTAGCAATAGGTTTACTTTATGAAACAGAGAGTGTATAATAAATAAATATTATAATAAAAATATTATAGGTACCTAGGTACGTTTCTGTAACTTCACTGTTATAAATATACACAATATATTCTTTAATTATTTATACAGATTTTAATACAACCTCATATTAGGTTCTCGAGAGTTACCTACACGTTTATTGTACTCTACGGGCTGTCAGAAGAAATTTTGAGCCCTAGGGCTCGAAGAAAGTAAGGGATAATCTGCCTAAGGGCGCCTCCTGTGAGGCAGAACCTCGGCTTAGGCGACGTTTGGGATAATGGGGTGGTCATACGGTGGTAACGGGGGGGTCGGACGGTGATAAAAGGGGGTCGGACAGTGACCACCAGTATGAACTCCAGTCGTCAGTTATAATATTTTTTACATATGAAATATTTATGTTCTAAACTTCTGAGGAAGTCAAAGGGGTTTCAGAATGTTTATCAATAGTATTATCATTACAAAATAATTACGTACCAACAATATTTAAAGGTACTTCATTTAAGTAATGATTGAGTTCTTCATCGGACTATGCAATTATGGAGTATGAGAAAGGCGGTCAGCTGATGATGAAAGGGAACTACGGATAGCATTATTGAATATACTTTATGTGCCTGTATACATCCTACATCCTATATGTAGTTATTTTAATTATAATTGTCTTTTTTAGGTGAAAACTGATTGCCCCATTGAAAGCTCAGCCTGCCACTTATAAGATTTACTCCGATATTATATTTAAGCTTTTGTAATTACATAATTAATTTATAAGTAATACATATTATACATTGTAAATAGGTAAATTAACATTTTATAAGACTTCAATTCTATTGCTATGTAAGTATTACATACGTTCACTAAAATGCACATTAACAATTTACTTATGATATGTAGTTAAATTAGTATTAATTAAATTATTTTCTGAGCTTGTGATTAATGTAAATTTCGTATATATATTATTATACTCACTTTGGTAATACATAGCGCTGATTAGATTGTAAAAAAAAACTTTTTTTCCATTTAACAATATACCGTAATTAAATGACCAACTTACTGACCGACAGGCAGCGCTTATTACAAAAAAAAATATGGTTTTTTTACGTTCTTCTTTCTAGAAAAACACACAACAAGAACAGAACAGTCAGAACTCAGAAAGAATTAAAAAAATAAAACTATATGGCCCTGAAACGATACTAAAGTTTCTATATAGGTCCTACTATTTTGCTTCTTAAAAGCATGAGATTTTTTATTTAGACCAATGTACGTAAAATAGATCGTTTACCAAAACCATGGTGCTTATTAGTTCCATGGCCAGTAGCGTTCTGAAACCTATCCTCCAAATTGACAACTGTCAAAGTAGTGTAAAAGTACCTTACACGTAACACCTTATTACAGCTTGGTCAGGGTAGATACTACCCTTAAAACATTGCACCTAATGTAGGATCAGTTTTGGTATAAATAAAAGATTGGTAGATATAGGTAAATACTTACCGTTAGCAATTGGTATTCGTATCGTTTTATAGATTTATTTACTAAGTTTTGATATCTACATACCACCTACCAATCAAAATTATTGTATCAATTACATAATGGTCCTAAATTTTTTTGTAATTATATTATGACATCGCGGCATACATTTTACTTAAGTAGGTACTATTTTATTCTATTGTTGTATGTTTACTAAGTATCTGTATATAAAATAAAATATATGAAAAAACCTACTTACTTTTATGTAGAGGCTTCCAGTTACGTATATAAAGAGCGTTATTTATATGAAAGAAAATTATGATCAAAATAAAATGTTTTCAGTTATTTGTTGTTTTAATTTGAATTCCCTTTTAATCCTAAATCTTGTGCAATGCAAACACCGAAACATTTTGTCCCACCGAAACATTTTTTTAAGAAATTTTCGAATCTTATGATGCAATTTACATTTTTACGCCACAATAGTACCTGTAATGATAGAGGTTAATCTCCAAATCTCAAAGGCCCAGGGCGCCAATTTTCTAACTTCGCCTTGGTATTGAAAAGATCCAAAAAATTCAATAGGTTAGGTCAACCTACCTAAAAATTTTATTCGCCGGACCGGAAATGCTAACCATGTCAATATCATTTAAAAATAAGACACCAACGTAATAATTATATCAGTCAAAAATAATGCTCTAGACTAGAACTGAAAATAATGACACAACTGAGAGGTTTGTTACTTTTTTTATGACCTTGAAGCGAATAATTTGTAGCTAACTGTCAGATAGATGACTGTTTATGACAAATTAGAAACAATGACTCCCACCGATTAGATTAACTTTCGCCTGTACTTTTATCTATTGTGCAAAATCTTCGCTATCGGACCTTAAGGCGTAATATCTACAAGCAATGTTCTTTTACAGGATATTTTTCATTACATTTTATGATTTCACCTTTTAATATTTTGTTTGTTCCCATACACCAACTGTTTAAAATAAGTTTAATTGTCAATGATACAATAAATTTCTTATAATTTAAAAAATGGGCTTTACACTTTACTAAAGTATAAAAATCACAATACCTAGGTAGGTAGGTACATCATAGATACATACACTATTAACTGTTATAGATGAGCAACGCTGAATTTAATTTAAAAGAAGAGATCCCACCCCCTAAAGATGGCGTTAGTAATGAAACTATTATGCAGTTCCCCACCCGATGACCAATAGATGGCGCTTTTCAGACATATTAGCCTTTGATAATTAATTCAACGGATAAAATTATAATTAAATAATCAGATTTATGATTCAGATCGATTTTCCTAGCTATTTAATTTGGAAAATCACTATGAATTATAAATCGGATTATTTAAACAATTTTCGAATTTTGAGAGAAGAAATAAAACGAAGTAGGTATTATTTCATTTTATTTTTATTTTGACGTAAGTAATATTTACGAGAATGTTCTTTTACAGGATCATTTCTATTAAATTTGATTATTTTTCATTTTAATATTTTGTTGACCCCCATACACCAAATGTTAAGAATAAGTTTAATTGTCAATAATAACAAATTTGTAATTTAAAAAAATGGGCTTTGCACTTTGCTAAAGTATTAAATACACAATACATATCAATATGAAAGCGAATGGCATGAAATAAGATTTGGGACTCCGGTGATTCCTGTAGACAATTGTCACCTAGCAATTGAACGAAAAATATCATTTATCATTAAAGAAAATTCATCACTTGGATATGTAAGTGATCTTTTTGTATTTAAAGAATCAAACAACTCAATCAATTAAGAGTATCAAATCTGCAGGATTGCAACATTTTTTGGGAAAATTTTAATATAAAATTACTGTGAATAGAATCACTGATATTAATTTTACTACTTCTCTATCATGATCAACACATAGCCAGCTACAGAGGTCGTCTCCTCTCAGTATGAGAAGGGTTTGGCCGTAATCCACCATGCTAGCCAATTGTGACCGATCTGCGAAACTCTTTGAAACAGGCCGCTTCTTAGGACCCACCTTCGTCCATCCCAGAGTTGGGACTGCCCATTTACCTGGCGCTGTCCAGGCTGTTCGCCTCCACCGCTTCCTTTTCTCTTCTTCTTCTTCCTTTTCTTCTTTCTGGTCCTTCCCCCAGAAGGTAGGGAAGAAGAGGAAGGAAAAGGAGCTCCTGCCGCCGCCCGCGCCTGAGGCATCGCAGAGGATTCCTGCCCGTGGAGCCTGCTGGGTCCAGCTTGAGCCACTCCACCTCCAGCTGGCCTTGAGGCACCGGAACCAGGCCCCGCAGCCGCGTCCGCATATGTGCGGCCACCTCTTTTTTTATCAGACGCCAGGGGCGGCCGGAGTCTTCTCTCCGGGAGGAGTCTGTCTTCAAGTGAAGCCAGTCGGGTTCTTAAAGCCGCGTCCCAGGGGGCGCCTCCTTAGACATCCGGGAAACGGGGTCGGAGCTCTGCCTCCGCATCCTCTCCATGTCTTGCCTCAATTGGGCCAGCTCTTTCTGTAGGCTGGCCATCTCGGCTTGCAGGAGGATATTATCCTCCTGCAGCCTTCTTGTTTTTTCCGGCACTGTGCCTAACCCAAGGACCTCGATGGCTCCCTTGATGGAAGCCACGGCGTCCTTGAGGTCACTCACATAGGGCACCTATGAGATGAGAGGACTTGGTCGCCACCTCATTAATCAAATCCAAGCCCTCCTGTACCTGAGCCTGCAGCTGGGCATCGGTCTCCTTGTCAACCCGGTGACCAGTCGGGGCAACCACCTCCTTCCGTGTCTCCCGTCGGAAACGAGAAACGGCTGTCTCTCTGAGGAGTTCCTCTTCTTCTTGCCGGTGGAGGGCCTCTCTAGCCTTCCGCAGGCCAACATAACGCCCGCGGATTGGCGGACGTCCTCGACCTCTCCTAGGCACTGGGGTGACTGATCTGTCCTCGTCTGTTGACATTTCGTTGTCCTCCTTAAGGCGAGGTCGCTTGACGTCCGACGCGTTGCGGATCGAGAACACAGCTGAAGACCCGAACCCAACCTTCGTCTGAGCTCGGCCGTCATGAGGCTGTCTGATTCAGTCTCAGTCTACGTTCCGCTCCTCTTCTTCTTCTTTCCCCCCTCCACTTCACCTTCTTCTGCTTCACTAGCCCCCCAAAACTTCCCTCCCAAATTTCCCTCTCCCCCTCACGCTGGTTGCCCCCCCGTATACACGGGGCCGATGCGCCGCCTCTGGCGCACTACGGATTCCCCCTTTCGGGGACCCGCCCGTGTAGATGATTCGACCGGCGTACTTTCCATAATTTTATTATCCCCATTCCCCCCCATTGTGACGCCCTTGGGACTGGTTTCCATTCATCGTATCGGCATGCGCCGGACCTTAGGATTGGGGTATTTTTTTATAGAGGTTGTCTTCCTCTCCCCCACTCCATGTGAGGAGCCTCCGGCCCACTCAGTGCGGGTTACGGGTTGCCCGACGGTGGCCGAAGCCAATGCCCACCAGCCATGAAGACAGGAGGGCCCGCTGTGCAGGGCGTTTCCACCCACAACTGTAATTTTTTAAAGGGGTTTTTTTCCTCACGGCCCGAAAGCCACCAACACCCGACAAGGCACTGGTTCCCTCACTCATGTCACCACCCAGACGCTCGCACAGTCCACTCTGATACGCAGAGAAGTACCAGGAGCACCCGGATGGCAACCCCCGTGGCAGCACACAAAAGCGCCCCGCCCATGCTAATTTTGGTTCGCGCTAGTTAACCGGTACCTCCCATATCTGGGAGGTGTTCCCCAATCTACCACCCAGAGACGCGCCCGATAGGGGATTAGCAACCCCGCATGGGTGTTTTTGAAATTGAAATTTCAGTGCATACAGGACAATTTTTGCCACATATTTTTTGTTTCTAAACTAATTAAATCTTCATCTTTCACTTGGCTGGAGGCAGGCTGAGCAAGACTCTTGCAATAAAATATTTATATTTTGTTCATTTTTATCCATCACATTAGTAGTCCATGTTTCACCATTTAAGAAATTGTCCATTGACTGAAATATTTCAGTTATCATCCTCACATTTGGCGTTTGCAGAATGCCCCCATTCTAACAAAACTATTAATTAGTAAAGTTTTATATGCATTAATGAATTGGTCGCAAGTAGGGTTTGTGTTTCTTAAACAATTGCTACGAATTTTGCAAGAAAAATTTTTCAAGTGGATCTTGATTTAAATTTCTTGGGAGCATGCTTGTTATATTATAATTTTTTTGCAAATAAGACCACATCTCTTTATAAACATGAATGTTATGAATATTTTTTTAAAATGGGGGGTACCGTTCCTTAGGCAGCACCTAAACTATTTGCTTCCTTCTTTATAAGTGAAAATAAAAGAATCAAACAGTGGACAATTAACAGTATCAGATCTGCAGTATTGCAACATTCTTTGGGAAGAATTTCATATCCTGTGAACAGAAAGACTGATATGAATTTTACTACTTCTCTATCATGATCAACCTATCGCCGGCTCACTACACAGCATGGGTCTCCGTTCAGTATGAGAAGGGTTTGGCCATAGTCAACCACGCTGGCCAATTGTGGATTGGCAGACTTTACAAGCCTCTGAGAACATCATGTTGAACTCTTAGGCATGCAGGTTTGATCACAATGTTTTCCTACACCATTAAAGCAGGTTTTATTCAATTACTTAAAATGCACATAACCATGAACTCCAAAAATTTGAAGCGGAACAAGGCGGACATCCTAACAACTAGGCTAACAAGTTTATAGTACCAATGAAATTTCCAATCATTTCTGTAACACTGTAAGTTACACAATGTTTAATTTATGCCTATTTTGTGGATTAACAACATAATAAATAATGCAACATATAAATAACATAATAAACATAATAAGTAATGGGTAGATGTGTACTATGATAAATACAATGATTTTATATGTGGTATGTTACATACATACCATTTTACAACTTTCATAAACTTTACAACGGTTCAATACTATAGTGCTGTCAGAAGTAGATAAAAATCTATTTATAAAGAACAAGCTATGTATGTGTCAAACAGACAGAGTAAGACTTAATGCTAATATTACTAATTTTATGTTATTACTTACTTGTGAAAAATTTCATCGCAGCAGACAATCTTTGGCTAAATACCTGTGCAGCATATTTTACCCTCATTTTTGGGATCTTTTCTTTTACAAGGTGGAACTCAGTTAATTTATTGACGAGTCGCAGTTCATCTTCTTCGACATCTTTCTCCATAAACATTAATAAGTGCTCCCATTTAGCTACTTTAATCACACCATTTTCAATAAATCTTAAATTCTTAGTTAAAAGATTATTTCTCATTCCAGGAGATGAGGTGGGTCAAAAAGTGGAAAAATTTTAACACCATCGACTTCAAAGCTGTCACTTTTAAATTCTTCACCCCTTTTGAGGATGGTGTCCTCACATAAACTTTTGGGTGCTCATATTTGTAGAAGACTGGTCACACACCATACAAATAATTTTTAACCCAGTTGAAGATATGGCTCTTATCAATTCCTTTATTAGAAACTAAATCCTCAAAAAGTGAGACAAATGGGCTGTTTAAATTTACCCTTTAAACTTTTTTATCATTATAACTAAGGCTGGTCAGCTATCTTCTTAGTTTTCTTATAGCCAAAGTCTTCAAATCCCACTATTTCTTTAAAGGAATGATTATAATAGATTCCAGGCACCAAAGCAACTTCATCACAAATAAAACTGCAAACCCTTTTCTCCATTGGTATTTTTTCTACAGCTTTTTTTAAATTATTAATAACATGGGTATTAATATCTGGCTATGAAACCACACACACAAACACAAACTTAATAATTTCTGTAGTGTTCTTTTAGAACATAAATTTTCGAAGTTATAGCCCTTGGGACTAAAATTGAATAAAATTGTTAAACAGAGTAAGTAATTGTTTGTTGAAGCAAATAATTTTTTTTCGAATACCTGAAAACAAAATCAAATTATTAAGTTTTGGAGCAATCAACACTAATATTATACATGCTAAAGTGTGTTTGTTTGTTGACATAGTATGTGTTTTAATTATCATCGTCCACCTTTACGGGCCAACACTTCTCAGACTGAGCAAGACATAGGCCATAACCTACCACACTGACCCAGTGAGTTTTGACGACCACTAAGCGCGCGCTGTCGCATTATAAAGTTGGAGGTCCTGGGTTCGATTCCCGGCTCGTTAGTAGTAAAAGTTTTACCGAATAGATAACCGCAACGCATTACACCCACAAACAAAATGCACCGTTGAAGATTGATTTGAAACTTGACTGACAATTGACGTTTGATAGTATAAGCTCGACTCTGCCATCTAGTGTTATATTTTTACACAATTGCGAAAAGTTGAGAGCCACCATTGACACAAGAGGTCGTTAATTTATTAGAATATTTGCAAGACGTGATTTGGATGACTCTTTCACCCCTTTTCACGTAGCTACCTATGTGGTAACCTAACAAATATTATATTTAAAGTTTTTCGTGGCTTCAAGATATTCTTAATATTTGCACAGCGTTATCTAACGGAAACAATTGTTACTAATCTATTATAATATACTGCCATCTATCGGAAACTTTTGGTTTCTTCCGGATATACAATTATTTAGATAGCGCTATCTTAAAGAAACAAATGTTCCTTTTCTATTAGGTTGTCTTCTATCGGAATCTTCCTGAATGAAATGGCCAATATTTTTTATCGGTCCGCAACAAGAACTTACTACTTAATATTACTTTCATACTAGATGGCACTGTGTGATGTTTTTAAATAGTTAATGTTTCAAAGAACTAAATTATTCGTGTATCGTATTATGTGAGAATAATATTTAGTTTTAAGTAAGAATAAAAGTCCATAAATTTAATTACTGAATACATGAACCTAATCAATCTTTCTTTTTGGAAAAACAGCTTTTTAACTGGCAGCCCTGATCATTGTTTAATATCTACCTCGAAATACCTACTGATAGTTGACACTGACGTCGACGTTAAGTTGACACTTGTCATGTCTGATGACACATGTCTATTGTCTTCAACAATTTGCAAGAAAAACGGCCGATGGTTGCGTCGCGTTGTGAATTTTATTTGCATACAGTTTTATTGTTTTTGAATTGACGATAGATTTAGCATTAGTTGTTGATTTTCTAACTAAAAGCTGTTGCGTATTTTTAGTGTTCAGTGTTTTACAGACTTTATTATGTGATTACACGTGTTTTTTTATCGTATAGAATTCATAACATCGGTCAACTCTGTTCCTGTAACCTGCCTGCCCTGCGGTTTTTAAAAGGTAACGGTTTTGTTATTGTTGTTCACTAAAATTATCACTTAATTTACACGAATTATAAAATGATGACACACAAAGTTTAGTTAAGAACTTATTTGTTATTCAAATGTGAGAGTCCTAGTATGGTTAGGCAAATAAAATGGTTGTTTACGGTTGTTATCAAACATTTTACTTAGTAAGTTGATTCATATGACCATGTGAATATTTTAACTGCCTTTTCAACTTTTATGCATATAATTATTAATTTGTGCACTTCTCTTAACTCATATTAAAACATGAGTATTCAATATAACATTATTATTAAAACTATATTTCGTCGTCAGCTTTTCTAACGTTGAGTTACTCAATTCAAAGTTCAAAACTGACAGAATTTTATACAAATTTAAATCCCAATTTTTTACTCTTAGGACATGAATTTATATATTTTTTCTTAGTAGACACCTACCTTGTAATAGCTTTCTGCATGCCTAATTTTAACCAGAACCATCCAATGGTTTGAGCTGTGCATTAGTCAGTCACTATTTCTATAGATCACTATAAAGCAAGCAGTCTGTATATTTATACAGACTGCTTGCTTTATAGTAATGTCTCAGATAAGTTGTTGTCTAAATTAAAAGAGACATTGTATGCTATATAAATATTTGTATCAGCATCCTTGAAATAACTGCACTGCTAATGTTCAGTCTTGCTGATATGTTATAGCATTGATTGGGACTACAAAGGTAAGCTAAAGTTGTGTGAGAGATTTTCATTAAGTTCTTAATTAATTAAATATTTCATCATGATCAACCCATTACCGGCTCACTACAGAGCACGGGACTCCTCTCAATATGAGAAGGATTTGGCCATAGTCCAGCACGCTGGCCATGTGCGGATTGGCAGCCTTCACACATCTTTGAGAACATTATGGAGAACTCTCAGGCGTGCAGGTTTCCTCATGATGTTTTCCATCATTGTTGAAGCAAGTGATATATATATTTTTTTTAACACAAAACTCAGAAAAGTTAGAGGTGCATGCCTGGATTTGAACCACCAACCGCCTCCTAATCAGATTAGGAGGCTGACACCCTAACCACTAGGCTATCACTGCTTCATCATCGTGTACCTTTGTTTGTTTGTTTATTTGCTGCACCGCAGCTATTTTGCTGAAAATAAAATACAGGCAAAGAGAAAGCTTGTTTCATAGATGTGAACATCTGGCAAAAACATTAAATTTAGCCAATTATAATAAATTTAGTAGAAGTGTGTGAAGGTCTAGTGCAATTTACTATATTCAAGATATTTCAATGCATAATTATCAAAGATTGTATATTTAAAACAATATTTAAATATTTATATAGTATCACATTTAAAAATAGACATAACAAAAGAACCAGGGTGCATAAGTACAACTTAGCTCTAAAGAGATTTCATCCAGAAGCCCTATAAATAATGAAGTAAAAATAGAGTATAGGCAGATGATGCAGTGAGCAACCATCAATAATGCAAGGTTACTAAGGAGGTTGGTTTGTCTGGTGGAAGGCTATGGTCATGAGTAGTTACTACACCACCTGCAAAATCATGCAGCCAAGTGAACAACTTTTCCAGTGCGCAAGCTGATTTAGTATGGGCATATTAATATAGCTGCCTTACCTCTTACAGGTAAGCTCGCTACCATCTTAGGCTACAGCAACACTTAGTATACTTATTTTGTAGTCTCCTTTTCCCTGTACTAACTTTATACTGTAACATGTAATATCAAATAAGTTTGTAGCGACAAACAAGAGAAAGTTTTCCCTACATATAAGAAGTGTTCAGAAAAATATAAAAGAGTAATTAATATATTAGTACTAGTAGTTGTGATAGCCATATTAGATTAGATAATGGTAATTCAGACTAGATTTCTATTTCAATATTTCACCTTGCTATGTCTTGCTACTCAGATTATCTATTGGCAGCTATGTTGTGTCATAAAATTGGTGTAACAAGGATGATGAAAACTAGAAAAGTAAACTGTATAACTTAGTTTATACTTTTTTGTTGTTAATAAAGTAAAATAATTACAAATTTGGTTGAATGGATTTTATTTCCTTTCTTGTAATAAAAGTTCTATATTAGATTCTCATTTAGACAGAAGCCCAAATTAAAAATAACTGGAAACAACATTTTACTAGTTAAGATCTTTTTTTTATGTCATTAAAATCAGCCTGAAACACATACAATATGCATAAGAACTTATCGACCTAACCTGCTACAATGTTCAAAATAAGTATATATTAAAAATACAAATCAAAGCTCACCTTCACTGCCTCTGCTTCCCTCCCTACCAAAATTTCTTCTCAAACAGAAATAACAGCTGGTAAAGCTGTCCCTTCCACTTCTAGAGTGTATAAACCAACAACATCGCTCTTTATTTCTATATACCTTACCAGTATGGTCTTTCTGTATATTTTTTTTCCCATAGCACAGATAAAAGTGAAGTAACATAGTAGTTGTATGTCAAAAATATTTTTCAATTGCTTGATCATTAAGTCTATCTAAATAAGGTAGTTTATGACATTTATTTATACTTACACTTTCAACCAGTATTTTGTCTTCCAATACAAAAGACTTTGCTTTGCCTTCAGCACATCAGACGATGAACATAAACCATCTATCTCATTTATATATTCCTCACAATATACTTATAATTTGTAACAATGTGAGCTTAAAATATATGTTTGAATAAAGAATTAATTTATATTGTTACTGTAGTAACAATATAAATTCAAGTATCATTTATAGCTTTTATAGTATAATAGGAATTTTATAGTAAAATCGGCTATTTCGGGGATCTGAGTCATACCTATAATTTGTTGTGGTGTTAACAGATCATATAAGCCAATTACTTCATTTAGGGGGAAGAGATAAATCAGTACCATCATCTTATTGGGCCAAGGAGTCCTATGCTATTTTTAGCTTCTATTCTTAGCATCTTCTGGTACCAAAGTAGTTGACAACTTCCAGGCTAACTTATCTTTGATAAAGATAATAATATATATTGTGATAATAGATTTTAATCATTATGATAAATAATATTAATAATAATATGATGATTTGTTATTTTTGTAACTTGAAATATAAAATTGTTCCATTTCATCGCATGATATTTCATTAATCCAAATTATTTTGTATATATTTAAAGTGAAATTGAAATACCAACAATTCAATTAATAATAATGTATTAATGGACCCAATAGATCTAAGAATTGACTATTGGGTCCAGGTCTAGGCAAGTTATAAGATTTTAGTAATTTCATGAGTTCCTAGGCTGTATAGTGTTCCTATTCCAAAACAACTTTGAAATTTAGTAAACCAGAAAAATAAATGTTTTTTTTTACTTCTTTATTTTATCTTTTTAGACTTTATCTACAGACATTCTATATCTGTACTTAATATCATAAATACTGTAAACATTTTTTACCTACTAGTTTATCTGCGGCTGATGTACCTGCTTTGATTTTATTGGAAAGGACTTATGTGTTACCACTTTTTCACATACTGTTTATAAGTGATTAATAAGTACACTAGGTATTGAAATGGTGTGTGCAATATTAATTGTTGCGACTAACAGACCGAGAACAAACCACAACTATATTTCTGTGCCAAGCAATAATTGCTGTTTCCGTTAATGTCTTAGTTTCTAAACTCATCAATGCAGTGCAAATTTTATTTGTGTTTACTATACTACTCAAGTATGTACCTACCTATCTCCACATTGATATGATAAAAAGTTACGGTTATATACTAGCTCTATCCTGAGGTTTCACTAGTTTTAGTTGACAGTCGTAATGTAATTGTTTGCGTTATTTTGCATAATATAAGCCGCTTTCCTTACACCAAGAGTAGAGCTTCCAGCGGAACAAAAACCCTTCTTAAGCTAAAATGAATTATTAAAATAAAAGAATAGCTTAAAGATTAATTGTTTGAAAATAAACAAAAGTCTTGTCTCCTAATATTTGTAACTAATTAAATGGATAATGGCTAAACAAGATTAAAGTTTTAAAAATACATTTTTCTATTTTCACAAGGGAAAAACTTAAATTTTAATAAAACTTAAATACAAAAAATGCTTTGTTGCTATAAATAACTAATAAAATAAACCGACTAATTTTGCATTACACTTGCAGAAGAAATGTTTCGTACCATGGTGCATGGTGCGGAGTACAAAAACATCAAGAAACATATTTCTTATTTTCACCCCCTTATTGTTTAAAAGGAATTTTTATTAATATTTTTTGATAAAGCGGTGATAGCCTAGTGGTTAGGGCGTCAGCCTCCTAATCAGAGCTCGGCGGTTCGAATCCGTGCACTCACCTCTAACATTTCGGAGTTCTGTGCGTTTTTAAAAAATTAAAATATCACTTGCTTCAACGGTGAAGGAAAACATCGTGAGGAAACCTGCACGCCTGAGAGTTCTCCATAATGTTCTCAAAGGCGTGTGAAGTCTGCCAATCCGCAGATGGCCAGCGTGGTGGACTATGGCCAAACCCTTCTCATGAGGAACTCACGATTAAACTAAAAGATGAAGCTTGGTGATACGGTCCAGTTGGAACCCTTCAGGTGCAAAGGATTTACTTGACTACTGGGGAATCTGGGTCTCTTCCTTGAAGTTTGGTTCAAGTTCTTAAATGTGTGTGAAATCCTGACATATAAATTCCAAAATGTGTTCGTCGATTTGTTTTTTTGTTTAGCTAGCATAAAGCGTTTAAATTAACTTAACCGAAATGATTAGAAGATAAAAACTGCCGTCTATTGTTCTGTCTGCCTTTGTAGGTTATCCTATTTTTAATAGTCCTTTATATAATGAAAGGTTAAAAGTTATCAGACAGGCTGTCTTATAAGTAGCTTATCATTTTAGCTATCATTTAACTTAATATATTTATAAAGTTCTTTTGAGCGACGTCTGGTCTGTATTTCATGCTCATTATTTTTAACTGACTTTATACAAACTTTTAATCTATGTTCGACTGTATGTGACATGTAAGTATTTTTGTACTGAGACGTCTTTCGACCATTATTAAAATTTATTTTTTTACTGTGCTCTCGATTTGGTCTTACTGTCACCAAACTAGCATCAAATGATGAGGGAATTTTGTGGCAATCTAGGAAAATCCATTTTTTTTTACATTTACGATTGTTATAATTTTTTGACGGCTATCTCACCTCGAATCTGGTCTGGCTTCGGCCGTGGCTAGTTACCACCCTACCGACAGAGACGTGTCGCCAAGCGATTTAGCGTTCCGGCACCAGGTCTTGTAGAACCCAATTAGGAGTGTGGGTTAACCACACTGCATACTGTCTAAGATGGTAGCGGGCTAACCTGTTAGGGGTGTGGTAAACCCACACTCCCAATTGGTTTCAACGCGAGAACGTGATGCAACGCTAAATCACTAGGCGACACGTCTTTCTCGGCTATCTCATCTGATGGTAAGTGATGATGCAGTCTAAAATGGTAGTCATGACTTAACTGTTATTTAAATACGGGAGGTTAGTATTTTACTGTTACATACATAAAAACACTATATGTATATGCTTAATGATTAACGTTTATGGTACTTATAATTTCTTGAGATCAAGACATCGATATATAAAATTAGATTTATCTGATAGTATTCCGAAAGATTGTATCTGTTTGCTTTGTCATATCTCTTTACGTTTCAATGATATTTCAAAGAAATAATCTGATCTTATACAACACATTTGTAACAAGTTTTCTAATATATGCAATCTTTTCTATTCTAATACTTTAATTAGTATTCTTTGAATCCGTATATTCTTTGTCATTTTTCTTCCTTGTTTCTATATCTGCAAGATATTTTACGCTTTAGATTAGATGCCCGTTGGATAATGGCTTAGGTATTGTACTGACACTAAGGTATATTAATGTATGTTTATATAATTAAATAGGCACGGTGAAAGTAATATAATCGCTTTAGTAAATAAAAGGTTTATAAGTTTGTATACTCTAAGCCGAACTCAAGTCGGACGAACTTCACTCTAGACAATCTATGATTTACAACTGCATTTTGGTTTGTATCACAGAATACCTATACTAGTGACTTTAATTTCGGGATACCATAGACAAATCAGACTGTTAATAACTTTTTTATATATTTTTTTATTTTGAGAAAGTTTTGCGCTTGACGACAATCAGTACCAGAAGGCACTGATGAGGTCTAAGTTGGAGCGCGCTTGCCTAGTAAATGTCTATTCACTATTCCCATGAAGGAACTAGTGTTCTCCGAGGCATTTGCACGGGGTTTCTATTGTAGTAAATCAACATCGTTCTTATATAATCACTATCATATATATTTATCTCATGCGTATGCTTGTGAAGCAAAATTTCGTGTATTTGCTCTTAGCTCTTGAGGCGTTCCGCGGTCGGACCCAACACTCGAGTTCTCTAGGCGGATGGTATATGCGATCAGACAAAAGGGAGTCGAGAGCCACCGCTCTCGACTCCCTTTTGCCGTCATGTCACCACATGACGGCAAAAAGTCAGAATCAACAGAACCTAATTGTAATCACAGTAGAAAACAAAACGTACACGCGCCTGTTACTGGTTATAAAGTGTATAACGTATTGTTTCTGTAATTGCGGTGCGAAAGTAGGGTACAAGGCCGCAATTTGTATTGCCATCGTGGAGACGGAAACCGGAGGCATGGAAACGAGTGCTCATAAGTAGATGTCGCAGCTTGATTGTACGTGCAAATTCTTTGTGGACCGCCTAGAAGTTTCCATTGGCACAGTTCCAAAAAAGTTTATATCCTTTTCGTCCTGCTTTATTTATATTGGAACGAAGCGTGCCTGATCTGATCGTGAAGAAACCAAAAAAAAAGTTTCTAGTAGGCCTCCATAATAAAATATATCTGTATTTCTTTGTAAAGACGTGCCGCTAAGCGATTTGACGTTCCGGTACGATGGCGCGTTGAAACCAATCAATCATAAACTTGGCTCAAATAAACCTGTAAAAGGCACTGTTGATTTAATTACTTACATAGTAGGGATTTGATGGGGATAACTACATTGGTAAACTTAAAAAGGCTATGTATGGGGCTTCCAAACTCGCCCTGGTCTAAGAAGAGGTCCTCAACAAACTTACCCGGGGAACCTATAAGATTGCATCAGCATTAGCCACCATGAGATAGCAGTCAAGGGCTAACTTGATAGTTTCTAGATGTGTGTTTCTCGCATAAGAAAATTTCACTCACATATTATAGTGGGTAAGTTAAAAATATTTGTTTAAATATTTTTATCTTACCCACTGTCCCTGTCACTGTTGAGAGAGGTCTTCTCTCTTGGTGAAGAATGAAACTGAGTGAATTCTTATTTTACACGTACACTGTTTGACACCTGACAGCCCAAATAGCATATTGTTGTTCAGAGAACGGATGATTTTTTAGCAATGGTAAAAAAAGTTAAATAGGTCACTCCTATTAAAAAAAAAAAAATTAGTATCATGATTTATGCTGAAAATTTCTTAGACTAATAGCGGTGTTCAAGTATAAAAGCATTCTGATGCCCGCGGTTAGGCAATATACTCATTTTCAAACTCCTTCTGGTTTTCCTAGAGATAACATGAAACTGAAGCACCGCGTTCGTACGTCATCCGGACGTGGGCTCCATCCACGGCCTCGGAGACGTACGGACCACTCACCGTCCGACCCCCCCTGTTATCCCAAACGTCGCCTAAGCCGAGGTTCGGCCTCACAGGAGGCGCCCTTAGGCCGACGTTCCCTTTGTTTCTTCGAGCTCTAGGGCTCAAAATTTCTTCTCAAAAACGGCCCGATTACGCTGTGGCGACCAATAGCACAGCTAATATACAGTACGAAAAAAAAATTAAGGGTGCTTATTTTTTTTTAACGCGGTGGCGTTCACACACACTAATACAAACACACTATCGCAATGAGGATCTTGGAATAAATTTCTCTAAAGTCACGTCCTGTCTTTTATGTTAAGTTTTATTTCTTAGTTGGCAAGGTTGAAAACAATTTATTAATCAAAGCCTGTTTTTAGTGTTTTTATATTAAAACCGCTAATGGATATTACTATAATTTCGACGGAAAGCAAAATTAAAACCAGTTAAAAGGTTGTTCTTTCATTGAATTCTCTAGCCATTTGAAATTATGATTTTGAACTTTAAATGAACCCTGACTTTCTCGCATTCTTAGTTTGCGGTATTTATTTACATAATGCTGTAGAATAAACATAGGTAGGTAATATTTCTTTTCTTTTAACATTTTTTGCCTACATTTCTAACTGTCTTTATACTTTTTTTGGGAATTTCATTCAGATTTACCCAGGAATCTGCTGGCTTTCCGTTGTTGGTCATCGTAAGATGTATTAGGCAGCATACGTAGTTTTAACTTCATATTAAGTTAGATAAGTACGTTTTAATGCGTGATTAACATCGGGAGATTAAGTTACCTATTTATTTCGCATTCTAGATGGCTTTACTAACTGCACAGCTCGTAATTTGTTTCTTTAAATTTGGTTGCATTTACATACATCAATATTTACTTAGACAGATATTTAGGCTCTTTATTTTATCATTTCTGAATTCGTCTAGCCTGGTTGGAGGCCTCAACCGACAAAGAAATGCCCCCCAAGCGATTTACATTTTGCTTTTTTTTTTCAATTAGGAGTATGTTTTTAGCACACCCCTAACAGATTACCAATCTTAGCATCAAATTAAATCGCAAATAACTTTACTCATGTAAACCTATTACAGGTGAAATAAAAATGATTTTTGCAAGCGTGGTTTTATACAAAGGACATCTGTGTCCTTACTAGTTAACTCTTATTTCCACCATTTCGTCATAACACATGGATTGAAATAGATGACTGCACAAGCCCAAAGAATCATACTGACAGCCATAGAAGGTTTTTGGGATGTTATTTGACTTTACGTAGTATAAAACGAGACCGATTTATATCAGACAACTCTCTCTCTCTCTCTTTGTCTCTCTTCAGCTGTTTGTTAAGTATGAGCAAAGTCCTAGTACATCTTATAGATCTCAATTCACTGTCCAGGTAGTTTCGTTATCTCGCATTTCCCTGTAAACACAAATGGGGGCCAGTAATACGCTCTCAATGTAATCAAAACGAGTTGTCACTCAAACTTATCTTGCTCTAGTTTACGCCAATCTTAGTTGATCAATAGACAGCATGATAATCTCAATGCTTAGCGATTGGTTGTCACTGTGTACACACTGAAATACCCAATTCGAGCTTCAGTTCCATATAATTCAGCCAATAGCAAAAGTCGCGATAATCACTATGTGGTAATCATATAGGTCCAATTGTCTATAACATATAAAGTTCAAATATCTGTTATATGCGTCAAATAGACTTTGTACTTTGTTTTGTTTGTAATTTTGAAATTTGTAGTGCTTTAGTTTTTTTTAAATCAACACACAGATCATAGCGAAATAAATATAGATTGGGCTCATCGATTCAAACTAAGTAATACCAGCTGCATTTTCATATTATTTATAAAATTTGAGCGGTTTTAAACTGGCGTTTTATACGCGCGTATAGCACGCCATTAGCGAAACGCGTTGTACTCGTAGGTACTCGGTTAGAGCGTTGACGAGCTTATCAGCCATGAGCATCCATGTTATTACTGACGCTCGACTACTGGTTCGAGCGTACACGTAGGTACGTATTAGCCCGTGTACGTGAATCAGGTTTTATTAAGCGTGAAATGTAGCGTATATGCGAATGTAGAATCGACCGCTTACGCCACGAAAAAAACGCTAGGCTGTAGTCGCTCTTTAGTGTAACACCTGGGTACCTTTTGGATTAATCCTATCATCATCATGATTGACTCATTGCCGGCTCTCTACAGAGCACGGGTCCTTTCAATATGATTTAGCCATAGTTAACACATACGCCTTTGAGAACATTGCGGAGAAATCTCAGGCCTGCAGGTTTCCTCACGATGTTATCTTTCACCGTTGAAGCAAGTGATATTTTAATGGCTTATAAACGCACATAACTCCGAACACTTAGAAGTGCGAGGTGCGTAAGAGGTGCGCGTTAAGAGGACATCGTCCTAACCATTAGGCTATCACAGCTTAACCTTATAACAGTCGACAAAACTGTTTTCTTAAAAGCACAAAAATATAACATAATAACGGAAAAAATCTAACATAACTCGTCAATAGGACAGTAGGTTAATTAACCATTTGTCTGCAATTTTTTATCTTGTTCTTTTTATAGATGTCTCTATTAACAATTCAAATCCAAGGTGAGATTATAACCGGAATCCATGATATTTCGCCATAGCGAAACAATTTAATTATGATAATAATAATCGATTGGCATTTTATGTTTTATGGGAAAAAATAATCCAATGACCAAACACACTATACTTTCACCATGTTTAACGTATATGTGACCTTAGCGAAGTTCCTCCATAACTTCTTATTTCCGGCCTTTGAAACAATCAATATGGTATAGTGATGCAATTATTATTGGAAACATAAAGGAAATGAGGTTAGCCTTAATTATATTCAGTCTGCACGTTGCACTGAATTTAAATTACGTTACGTAATTAATAGTTCTTTAACTAATAATATTGATGCTTATTTATAGTGACTGCATTATATATTGTCATTCTGTATTTTCAGTTTTTACCGTTGAAGATATACGAGTATAAAGATTTGTTCAAGGATGATCATTTTCGTAACAACCTTTTGTTTTGCAAGGCAAAATAAATGCTCTGAACTTGTTTAAGTTGCAAGCTATCTCTATGGATTCTATTGTCAAGATCGGTTTTTTCATGTACTGTTTTATATTGAACCGTTGAACCGTTGTCTTTTTTCGCGTTTGTGACTTTGCGATTTTCATAAGACGATTTTGGAATCGTCCGAAAGTCTTAATTTTTACTAAACCGCTTTTATGTAACCAAGCGACAGATATATACCGTTTATTGCGAATGGTTCTTGGCTGTGTTTTTTTATTTACCGCGAGAACATTAGTTTACGGTTCATATGATGGGTAAGGCTTGTCTACTACCATCAGGCTTAAATAATATTAACAAGTTGCGTAACTGACTGAGCTTATAGGCTATAATATCATGAGCTAAATATATAAACAAGGTAATTTTGGCTTCATGTAATCCTTTTAGTATGCTGTCTTACATGAACATCAAAACTAATATAACAAATACAATTTATACGCCTTAAAGTAAATATTTCTGAATACGTTATACCTGTTACTCCTTGTGTAATTCTCTACTAGCCTATGAAAGTTCCATCATAATTGGTTTAGCCATTCCAAAGCTCCAAAAAGACAGACTTGTTTAACATGTTATTTTTTTTATATAGTTTAGTAAATATCAGATATACCATGACTTGGTTGACTTAGGATAAAGACGATTGTCCAACACCCAGGAGTTAGGTCCTGGAAGACGCACCCTGTGTTCCTGGTGCGTCTTTGGCGTTCAATTGGGGGGCATCTGATATTGCCCCCGAGTTGGCAACGGACTCTGCCGGCCTGGTTGCGGACGTGTGCGCGAGCGTTAACCGTGACCCGCCCCCAGGCGGCGGGACAGGAATGCACCGTGGGGATTTAGTCGGTAAGAGTCCGACATAACCACTGCGTCTCCTCGGACGCGGTGGTATCCATGAGGATTACCCACGTTAAAAAAAAAAAGGATAATGACGATGTCAATGATTTGTGATTTGAACATTCCATTACTGTATAAATTATGAAATTTGTGCAAGAATACCATATATTTAGCTAAAATAACAACAATTGTGATAATATCTAAATCTATTAATCACCAGAATTAACCACCAGAATAGCGCAATTTCATTTTATCATCCGGTAAGATTGCTTACGATAGGCGATATGTTATCGAATAAAAGTTGTCGATACGTTTTCCATTAAGAGCTACGGAACCCTGAAGAGGAGTTAACATTTATAATCGCAAATGCATCTTTTTCTTCCGAGTCACTGGTGTCCAGAGCAGAACCGGCTATTGCGTGACGTGTTCCATGAGCGACTAATGTGGCGCTTCGTGCCAGTAACGCTCTTCACGCCGCGCGTACAGGTGCGTTCAGTGGACTGTTGAAGCTCTTGTGTGATCATACAAACCTGGTACTTTTTCGCGACAACCCATACATGGACTGTTTTGTGCTTTGTGTATGCTAATTTTGGTTTCGGCACGAATCGAATATTCTCGAAACCATAATTTTATTATAACTGAAAAAGGTAACTAAGTTTTGTCTTTTATATTATTTTATATTTATAATATATCGATAGTTATTAATATGCTGTTGCAATAATACCGGTTGTATACTTGTAACTTGCAATAACTTATCGCGTTAACACCTATATGTTAAATCTGGAGAAAGTCGCAAAACCAACTTAAGCAATCGAGTTTTGAACAAGAAACTTTATTGTTCTCTTTTTGCATACTCTGATAATTTTTATTTTAAACCTTTGGTGGAATGGCGGAACCTATTTTGCTAATAAATTCTTGGAGAGAAAAATTTGTTATCGTAGCTATGATAAATGTTGCCGTTATATTAATCTAGACATGACCTTAACGGTCATGAATATTAAATATGGCTTAAACGGACATGTCTCGGCACTTTAAATAGCCCGTGTCGATGAACTTGATTGTTGTTTAATGCAGCCATTATAGATATTCGTTTTTATTGACAATCATAATTAACGGATCACCGCGAAAATAAATAGCAGCAAAACATGAGGATAAATTAAATCCCTTGGATGTAACCAGAATTAATGTACATATGTGCAAGGAGATATAGACAAAACTAAACTGAGTACATTTCCGCTAATCAAATAAACTGTTATTCTTTGATGTAAGTGTGGTATTTATTAATTGAATAAAGTCCTTATTGTGACTCAGAGTAGTTGAAGACTATGTAAGTTGGAACACGACAATCTCGGGAATTATTTGAATGATTTTTCCGTTAGTTGACCCGTTTATTGAGAAAGTTTGAATTTTAACTGTTGTATTATAACTGGAGCAAATAAAGGACAAGGATTAGTTCACGGTTATTCAAGTCGCTATATAATAATGATCGCTACCAGTTTTAATTGGGCTAAGAAACCAACGACAGGAACAATCTTTCCTCAGGTAGCCTTTTTGTTTTTGTTGTGCTTTAAAAGATTTATTGCTACCTCCGTGCCTTGGGCAGGATGAGGTTATGTGGGACTCCCACCCTCGTAGGGAGGTATCATCATCATCATGATCAACCCATTATCGACTCACTACAGAGCCCGGGTCTCCTCTCAATATGAGAAGGGTTTGGCCATAATCCACCGCGCTGGCCATGTGCGGCCATTGGCAGACTTCACACGCCTTTGAGAACATTATGGAGGAGGCTCAGGCGTGCTGGTTTCCTCACGATGTTTTCCTTCACCGTTGAAGCAAGTGAGATTTTAATTTTTTTATCGATCTCTGATTAGGAGGCTGACACCCTATTCTAGTGGTTAGCACCGCTTCAGGGAGGTATACCCGAACTAAAAACCCACTACGGCATGAACCCGTTGTATACTCCCCGGAACGCCTCTGGTGGCCTACCAATCTGAAACATATCTAGGAAGCAGCGTTGTTGATATAAAAACAAAAGTTTTTGGGAACTAAATGATGAACTGAACATCAATAAATGTACTATAGTAAAATAGACTATGTTACTTAGCTCATTTAATTTTGCCTTTGTGTGTGTAGTATGTACGAAACCTTGCCTTAATTATTAAATTACACGTTATTGCATACTAGTAAAAATATAGGGCTCGCGGTCAACCGTTCTATTATATCACTGATTCAACTGCGGTTACTACATTATAACTGCTTATCCTCTAGAGTTTTTTTTTCACTTGCCTTAAGTTTCGAATATTATAATTATTAGTGTGAAGTTGATTTAAAAAATACAAAGAAGAGAAAATCCTATCTTAATTTATTTAAAAAAAGGAGTACAGTGATATTGTACGCTATTGCAAACGCTTTTAAAACAACGAATTTATGCAAAAAGGACCACATATTGATAATGTTCAGTAAATATACAAAAGTGAAGGTCACGCATAATTATCAGACCAAATATGTATCTCATTCAATTAAATAAAGTTATTCTTTTCTATTCTATACCGCGTGTTGCATTGCATTGCATGAAGCAATTGAATGACGACACTTGCCTTATCAATATCCCACTTTTGGTCAAATGCTTCCTCTCATACTTAGTTTAATGTATAGCTAACTACTTTTCTGAAAGGCTTGTTAATGAAGACACACAGTAATGACCAGGGCGATGGCTGAAAGTGCTCTCCGAAACGAGGAGTGATAAAGACCAATTTAGTCGCCCATCCATTTAACGTCCGGGATATAAGTTTCGTGGACTGAATCAAAAGTGGGAAAAAATAACTAATGACTTTAAGGTAGCCTTTGCACCCAGTTTCTATACTATACAAAGAGCTACCACACAGACACCACCCACGACGGTATTAACAATTATATTAATGCTTAGAAACACGCCTTCAGCGTTTGTATAAAATCGAAATCGGCGAATTGGATCTTACGTAATTCGCAAAGCCAACGACCCAACCCTTCCTAGCTGTGCAACTCACTGTCTGGATTTCTAAAGTAAAACTAAAGGAAGGGGATCTTTTGCAATCCCAATCGTTGAACATAGTTGCATGGATGTAAAAAAAAATTTCTTTCGTGTTCTTGCGATCTTGCACTGCTAATAACAATTTTTATTTTTATTTATTTATTTATCATAATCATAATTACATTTTATAAGTGTGAAGCCCTGTCTCCTGTGATAGTTTAAACTGTTTTACAGGAGACAGTGTCTTCCCTAAATCTATTGGTACAATAATATGCGATTGACAAAAATAACAAAATTTACACAGCCAAAACTAAACAAAGAAAAATAAGGTTAAATTAAACAATTATGAATGTGTAAGTATAATTTTCAGGGTACGTGTATATGTATGTGTGAATATGTTTTCTATTTTTTATAATTAAAAAATGTATCAAGCAAGAGTTATTAATTAATGACACCTATGCAAAATCTCTTTTTATTTTTCTCTCACTATTATCATAATAATTACCACTACAGGGTACATTAAGCGTCAATCTGAAAAGGATTGCCACCATACTGCCCAAGTGCAGTATAATAGATAAACGCCTTAAAGAACTCTCCGGCATGCTGAGTCCTGAGATCCTCACGATGTTTTACTTCACTGTTAAAGCATGTGATATTTTATTACAAAAGGCTAGGATTAAATTAAAAGCACACAACTCCGAAAAGTTAGAGTTGCATTTTTGGGTTTTGAATTCGGGAGAATGAGAAAGAAAGGACGAATAGGCTATTAATATCATCGCATTTGACTGTAAAAAGTGGAACTTACTTAAATATAATGCTTTATTGCTTTAAATTAATATTTCCAATTTTTCATTATATTATGATTAGTTTGGTAATTTTTTTTTAGTTTTCGACCTATCTTTTATATTGCAGCTTTATTATATGACACAGGCAAATGATGTCTTAAACATACATTTTTTGACACTTCACGTTTTGAAAACCTGTGAAAAGCTAAACATTCAAACATTTAAAAGATTATTAAATAAATGAATAAATGTCTTTCTCTACAACTCCAATGTTTTGTAACTTTACATATCTAAAGTATGTTTCGTAAATGACAAACTGTCTCTCTTTCTTCATGTTTCTAGGTTATGATTAGATTTGTAAAAGATAACGGTTAAACTTAGACAAAGAACACTGATGATCTTTCTATAGAACCGGTGTGTGTTGTGTCATTGAAATAAGAGGTCTGGGGATCGATATCCGTCTCTGGTCGATTTGAATATAGAGATTTCTGGCTCGCTGGCTTAAAGATTTCTTGACTGGCTCGAGTCCAGTTCGTTAGGAAGCTTTTGCCGCGTTTGGTTACCACCCTACCGCGAATTGATTTTACGATGAAATTTAAAACTGATTCGGGATATGGCTTCCATAAATTATGATACCCAATCCAGGCCAGTTCACTTCCGACTTAGACTATCGTTTTCAGACCGATGTTCTAAGTTATAAGTACATATTGCTGTGAAGAGTTAAATTGTCATTGCGATCATCGTTATTACCGATAGACGTCCACTGTTAGTAGGTAGTTAAAAATCCGCTAGTAGGGCTTGGACCGCTTGTTTTCAGGTCCTACTGCAATTAAATAAGTTTGATTTGGTCTAGTTGAGATCGACCAACGTGTTACCGATTTCGAACAGTGTCCAGGTCATTGCCATGTCAGCTAGAGCTATGCCAGTAGCTCTGATTATTTTACGAATCTAATCATTTCATCGGACACATTTATTCGCTGACTGACCTTGAGCATTGTTGTGAGGCCTGTTTCAAATGATTGCGATTAACAATAATAAATGTTATGAACAAGCTTGTAATAGTCGTATCATCTCTCCAGTCAAAATGACTACATACTAATCTAATGATTTGAACTCATGTTATAGAATTGCCACCAAGTTACTAACGCATGCCAAATATCATCTAAATCGGATGATTGTGTTTCACAAATGGACTACTTTAAAACTATACGAGGAAAATGACACTGGTTAAATAAGAGCTCGAACAATATATTCTTTATTTCAATAAGGTACTACTACTCATAATGAAGGAAAGCGATAAAAAATCAGTTCCGAGAAGATCAATCAAAAGGTGATGCATACCTTTAAAGTATGAAATTCTTCTTGCGAAGAGAATATTGCCACAGTCGATAAAATCCGGTCTGACGTTACTTTTATTTACGTGATATACGACGCAGTGCGCTTATTACGCCAGTAAAGGCGTGTTCAGATGCTACAAATATAGATTCCGAGGATGACACCACAAATATGACGAAAGATGACACCTTTTGCGAGGACTTACTTTTATGTTTAAATTGGTGTTTCAAAATACAGCTTGTGTATAAATATTATCAGGGCTGATGCGAAGCGTTCAGTTTAACAATATATGTTGTTATAAAGCCATCACACATAAAAACCCATATAACAAAAACTATACGTAATATTTACACTAAAAATCTGTCGAACCGAAAAAGTATCGTTTATCATCATCTAAGTTTATCTTGTTGGGAGGCTGTCAGAAGTGCCTTCCTTCAAACTTCGAACTCCCTAAACCTTTACGCTTCCTTTCCTCTCCATCACTCTACCGGCCTCAAGGTCATCCTTTGGGCCCTTCCAGTCTGGCTCCCATTCAACTTATTGGCGTCTCTCGTATCGTCCATGCGCTGTACATGTTCTGCGAAGCCCTTCAATAATTTAGTTTAATATCTAAACCACGAGTTTAATAATTTAGACTATGGAGATACTCGTATTTATCTGAATCATAAACGTAAATTTTTCAATAAAGGTAATTTTCAATAACTCAAATATTACGAAAAACTATCTTCAATAATTTGGAATAATAAATCTACTGTTATATTTGGCGCTATGGGTCTAGTTTAATACGTTTTGTGTGCGGTGAAACAAAACTTCAGAGAATTCCTTTGAAGCACCGACACAAAAGGAAAACAGCGTCCTGTGAGCACACCGTCAGACTTATATATTGGCGTCCAAGATTCAAGATTGCAACAAAGGACAATGCAGCATAAAAATCATATCTTGCGATTTACTGCGCTTCATAAAACGAGAGAGATGCATTTTTAATAAGAAGGATTTTCATTGTCATTCTCTCTGTAAAGCGATAGCATTATTGGCTGTCGTGTTTGAGGATACGTTTCGGTGAGGTCCAACGGGGTTAACTTTATCGTTTGTTTAATTAATCAATAATAATAATTGAAACTATTTAAGTAAATTAACATCCAGTATCCAATAATTTGTCCGATACTCCGAACAATTATAAATAATATATGCATAAAATAGAATATCGTATAAATTTTCGAGCAGAGTTGGAGTTTCAAAAATACGCAATTCTATGGATTGTATATAAAGTAGGTATTTATCAAGTTTTTATGAAATCATACCTATATAAAGAATTATCGGCATTTAGTGGGCGCACTTGGAACTTTAAAGTGTTCCACTTAACCGTTTTCCTCAAAGTGGAGAATTAATTTAGCGATGAAAAGAAACCTCTTTCCAGTTATGAAGCAACCTGCTTATTCATATATAGTCATTATAATTATGTTTTGTTGAAATAACAAAATGATTATACGCGAAAATTGAAGTATTTTCGCGTATAATCATTTTGTTTTAAGGTGAAATGCATGAAGATGTTTTATGAATATAAAGTAATGCGTCCTAATATAATAACATATATATTAGGACGCATTAGTTTATACAATAGTCATATCTTTAAACCTACGCAAAAAGTGGGTGTTATGAAATTCGCGCTATTTTATTTGAGGTTGAGTGTCCGGAACTTGTATACTGATACTACCATAGTTTGAGGAAGTGTGCCTTGTTTACATAATCACCAGTTATATTATAAATGCGAAAGGGTGTTTACTTGGCTGTATTCAAAGGTATAGTAAATCGTCGAGATACATGAATTTAGTGTTGAGTCTGAAATTGACATAGGTTTTTCATTTCGGCTAAATAAAGAAATCAGAAATACGTTGCAGTTAGTCACCTCATTATATTAAACAAACTAGAATTTGTAGGTGCTTAGGATAACGATCAATTTTATAGTGGTTCCAAGCAAACACAATTTAGACGACATATAATTTATTTGAATGAAAAGTTTTAGAATAAAGAACTTCCTCTGTTTTTATTTATTTATACAACTTTATTGCTATATATAGGACAGAACACATATGTCAATAACAAAACAAGCTTGGTCTGATCTCTTCCAGGCAACCATTTCTTTGGAGCTGATGAATTAAAAGAGCTACGGAAGTTGCAAAAGAGTTTTTTTGTTCAGAATTAAGAAATAACAACGTTATAACTCACTTGACAATACCAATTAATGATGTATGTCTTTGTAATTGCCTTTTTACGTATCATTTATCAGTCTTTTAAGAGTTTGACGTGCATTTCCAATCAACCTAATAGCTTCGAACAAGAGGCTGAATCATCGCTGTATCAGCATTTGTGGATTGTGTTCATTTATCCGTGCACGACATTTTGTCTGGTGACGTAAATGACATTGAGATCTTCTGAGAATGGTAATTCATGAATATTATAAATACACCTTCTAACGTCTCGGCTATTATTTCAAGTGACTTTAGTAATATTGATCTAGGAAGTAATTATTGGCTAATTAATGATCGATTGAAGAAACATACCAATACTAACATATATTCTCAACATATGCTTGTTTTGATCAAATCTTCTTGCACGTAAGCCATAACTATGTTAAATATGCCTGAAAATCAGCGCTGCAGTCAATTTTGACAAAGCATCAAGCTGAGGCAGCGCCCTATTCAGCCAATTTCTAGACACATAAGTTTTTAGATGACATGTATTTTAACAGGCTGACTAAACGCAATTTGATTTTATTTTGATTTAGAAATAAATTACTAAGAATGACATTACTAGCCATGACAGTTAAAACTGTTTTAGAGAATACATATTTTATTGCGTTTACCAGGTTCAGGCATTTCATATTTCTGAGAATATTAATAAATCTTAAGACAATAATTCATTAACATTGGATAAATCTGCTTTAAGTATCCTTCGTGAGCGAGTTTCGTTCACCGTTACTAAAGAATAATTTACCGAACGGATTAACATGATTGCTATGCCAATTATCTTTCAACAAGTGGCCTATTGCCCTAGTGAATCTAAATCATCATAATTAAGACCTTATTCTTGTCGTCTTGATGCTCTATAAATAGTTATTATTGTTATTACTTTCTATGCTATTTTGTTCGCGTAAAAATTCTGAAATGCAACAAGTATGCGTGAAAGGTCTATCCCATCGTTAAGTGTTAATTTTATACCTGTGGCATATCAGATCCGTTCAGCAGTTTTGGCGTGATTGAGTTACAAATATTTATTCGAATCTTTTCCAGTTATGATAGTACTATTATTTCGTGCGTACTGTTTCGTGTATATTGCTCTAACATTACATTTGAACTTAAAAATGGCCTTAATTATACCGGCTCTATTTGAGTAGTTCTCATAAGTATATCTTCATTTTTGATGGAGGTGATGCTATTTGTGCTGTTGTGGCTTTCTTCTAGCGTTTTTTTTAATGGCGGGCAAACGAGTAGACGGTTCCGTAATTACCGTTGCTCATGAACATTTGCATCATCAGAGGAGCTACCGATGCGCTGCCTGTTAAACCCTATGACTGACACTGTCTTATATCTCATAGACGATCTTCGTCTTTCGTTGTCATTATCAGGGCTCTTTATTGATCTCTTGTTGAAGGCCTTGCATCATTTTGTTTAGATTCATATATCGTTGTTTATATGTAAGTAAAGATTTTTTTTTATATCCATGTGGGATACAATTCGATTCTGTTTGAATTTCCCATATTGAGGCATTGAATTTTTGAATAAGTTATAGGTAAAGTAAAGTTGACTTTACTTTTCTCGCTTGTGAAGTCAACATCTCCTGAGGATGATCCGGTGTCGGGTCGAAACGTGCGTAGAGGTTCTAGTGGAAGATTTTGTGTGGTGTTATATTATAAAAATCTCCCGGTTGTCGGCGGAATATAGTAAATTATACTTGCTGTTTATTGCTCATCATGGAATTCCGCAAAGTAACGCCTGCTTCTATTCATTACAAACAATTTTATTTTGAATACAGTGTGTTTGAAGAAAATTATCACAATACACTTTGCTAAAGACATTTAACCATATGGCTATGGGAAAGTCTGGACGGAAAGCTGGCTGACGACATATATGTAGTGCTAATATTTACTCACAGCAATATCAGATTCATAATTACATATTATGTTACGGATGTAGTTTCAACCACCAAGATTATTTGGAGATTAAGGTTAATGTCTCATGTTGTCGAACAAGGTAGGAATATGGAAAATTAATTAAGTATATTTACTTCGTCTTAGGGTAAATATAACTTGATGATAAAATAATAATACTTTTTGTTATTGCTAATGTTAGACCAATTTTGAGAGGATTTTCACTGCCGTATATGATGTTAAAGCGGTGTAATGTTGAAGCGATGATAGCCTAGTGGTTAGGGCGTCTGCTTCCTAATCAGAGGTCGGCGGTTCGAATCCGGGCACGCACCTCTTAACTTTTCGGAGTTATGTGCATTTTTAAAAAATTAAAATATCATTTGCTTTAACGGTGAAGGAAAACATCGTGAGGAAACCTGCACGCCTGAGAGTTCTTCATAATGTTCTCAAAGGCGTGTGAAGTCTGCCAATCCGCACATGGCCAGCGTGGTGGACTATGGCCAAACCCTTCTCATATTGAGAGGAGACCCGTGCTCTGTAGTGAGCCGGTAATGGGTTGATCATGATAAGATGATGTTATAAGGCGGATGCTTAAACTACGTTTATTTTAGAAAAGGGGGTTCTGCGCTATAAAATTAATACCCATGAAATTGTTCATTAAATTCGCTTAAATATAAAATTAAGTAATATATGTGTATTAATAATAGGTTTCGAAACTGCGGGTCACAGTTAGTAGAACCGAAATATATAAACGATTAACCGCAAATTAGATTAGTACATCTAATTGATTAAATCCTTGAAAAACCGGCGAAAACACGAAGGTACTACTATACTAAACTCGGGAACAAGAAGATATATTTTAAGGCTAGGTTAACCTTTCGACGTAGACAAATGATTTTCTACCCTCCCATTTGAGATGTAATGAAACCGCATGGAACTTTCTGTTTGTTAAACACCTTCTTCAGTTCGATTCACATGGGCACCTTGTATATTACGCAAATGTGAACAATGAAGCCTTTCTTTTGCATCTAAGAAATTTCAGTTTTGCACAATTTCCTATAATATGTAAATACTTAATGACGTGCAAGGTGGAGGGAAGAAGGCCAAGAGGATGTAGCCCGATGCGTTGGTCCGATCAGATCAGCACTGCACTCGGTACATCATTCCACGCCGCACTACATAATGCCGGAAACAGAACCATCTGGAGAAAAATCGTACGGAAGAAGGTGATCCATGCTAAGGATTGCGACCCTCAGTAAAAGGATGACGATACAGAGAGAATGACGTATCATTTACACAATAATAACACAATAGACAGCTGTAACATAATCAATATTTGTTCAGAGAATTAGGCTGTCTTCGATTACAGCTGATCTGTGACGTCCACACAAGGATTCCCTGTGTCGTGGAAATCACGTCCTTCCAAATTATGTACAATGACAATTGCAAATCCTATTGTAAATATAAAGTTGGAGCTCCTGGGTTCGATTCTTTGCCCGGATAATTACCATTGTACTATCAAAGACATTTGACGACCTCCGTGGCGCGCGCGCTGTCACATTATAAAGTTGGAGGTCCTAAATCGATTCCTGGCACGGAGGCTTCGGCCGTGGCTAGTTACTACCCTACCGACAAAGACGTGTCGCACAGCGATTTGGCGTTTGATGTCGCGTAGAAACAAATTAGGAGTATGGGTTTACCGTACCCCTAACAGGTTAGCCTGCTACCATCTTAGACTGCATCATCACTTACCATCAGGTGAGGTGGCCAACAACGGCTAACCTGTAGTGTATAAAAAAAAAGGGTGGAAGCGATGTCGAGTAGAATTCGATTGGGAGGATGGGTACCTATGGGTAGGATGTTCATATACAGCGGTGATCACTTATTATTAGAAGATGTTAGTGATCATAGTTTAGTAGACGTCTGCACGTTTGCTTGCGATGCTGCTAGTATGTGATTAAATATAAAGCATTTCTATATATTACATAGTATATGATCATATACCATAATATATTATGCTATTGACAGGCATAACTTATTAGCAAATTGAAATACATTATCAGCAATGGTTGATTACTGATTTATTAACTCGGTTGATAGATAATATTGCCTCAGTGGTTTCTATCAAACGTTTTCATATTATGTATTAACGTAATTATCGAGATTACGGTTTATATACGATCTTGATGACCTACTTAGTAAGGTAGACCTACGGTATACTCATGGATGGAATCATAAGAAATAATTGTTATGTATGACTGCGTCATAATAATCATTATCATGATCAACCCATTGCCAGCTCACTACAGAGCTCTGGCCTCCTCTCAACATGAGAAGTGTTTTGGCTATAGTCCTTATGCGGATTGGCAGACTTGATACACCTTTGAGAACATTATGGAGAACTCTCAGGCATGCAGGTTTCCTCACGATGTTTTCCTTCACCGTTGAAGCAAGTGATATTTAATTGCTTAAAAAAGCACGTAACTCCCGAAAAGTTTGAGGTGCGTACCCGCGATTGAACGCGCGACCTCTGATTAGGAGGCGGACGTCCTAACCTTCTTAAGGCTTACCATCACAGCTTAGCAACGTAGTATTATAAAAAAGCAACCTTATCTACAATTGAAATAAACTAATACACAAAAGCCTTTGTGTGAATTACAGAAGTTACGCTATATAATAGTTTAGTACTTCAGCGCACGTAAACCCACACTCCTAATTGGTTTCAACGCGAGAACGTGATGCAACGCTAAATCACTTGGCGCCACGTCTTTCTCGGCTATCTCATCTGATGGTAAGTGATGATGCAGTCTAAGATGGTAGTCATGGCTAAACTGTTATTTGAATACGGGAGGGTAGTATTTTACTGTTACATACATAAAAACACTATATGTATATGCTTAATGATTAACGTTTATTGTACTTATAATTTCTTGAGATCAAGAGCTCGATATATAAAATTAGATTTATCTGATAGTATTCCGAAAGATTGTATCTGTTTGCTTTGTCATATCTCTTTAAGTTTTAATATTTCAAAGAAATAATCTGATCTTATACAATACATTTGTAACAAGTTTTCTAATGAATATGCAATCTTTTCTATTCTAATACTTTAATTAGTATTCTTTGAATCCGTATATTATTTGTCATGTTTCTTCCTTGGTTTTATATCTGCAAGATATTTTACGCTTTAGATTAGATTCCCGTTGGATAATGGCTTAGGTATTGTACTGACACTAAGGTATAAGGTATATTTAAAAGTGCCTTTTTAAGTCGATATATAAAATTAGAGTTATCTGATTCTATTCCGAAAGATTATATCTGTTTGCTATGTTATATCTCTTTAAGTTTCAATGATATTTCAAAGAAATAATCTGATCTTATACAACAACAAGTAACAAGTTTTCTAATAAATATGCAATCTTTTCTATTCTTATACTTTAATTAGTATTCTTTGAATCCGTATATTATTTGTCATGTTTCTTCCTTGTTTTTATATATGCAAGATATTTTACGCTTTAGATTAGATGCCCGTTGGATAATGGCTTAGGTATTGTACTGACACTAAGGTATATTAATGTATGTATATATAATTAAATAGGCACGGTGAAAGTATCTAATATAATCATTTTAGTAAATAAAAGGTTTATAAGTTTGTATACTCTAAGCCTTCACTCTAGACAATCTATGATTGACAACTGCATTTTGGTTTGTATCACAGAATACCTATACTAGTGACTTTAATTTCGGGATACCATAGACAAACGAGACTGTTTATTACTTTTTTATATATTTTTTCTATTTTGATATAGGTTTGCGCTTGACGACAATCAGTACCAGAAGGCACTGATGAGGTCTAGGTTTGAGCGCGCTTGCCTAGAAAATTTCTATTCACTCTTCCCTTGAAGGAACTAGTGTTCTCCAAGTTGTATTATATCTCCAAGTTATATCTCCAATTTGCACGTGGTTGTTATTGTAGTAAATCAATATCGTTCTGTTATAATCCATCACTATCATATATATTTATCTCATGCGTATGCTCGTGAAGCAAAATTTCGTGTATTTGCTCTTAGCTCTTGAGGCGTTCCGCGGTCGGACCCAACTGTCAAGTTCTCCAGGCGGATGGTATATTCGCTCGGACAAAAGGGAGTCTAGCGCGGTGGCAAAATAAAAATGATTTTTGCAAGCATGGTTTTTTACAAAGGACACAGTTATGGCGAAACTTCCACCATTTCGCCATAACACATGGAGTCAAATAGATAACTGCACAAGCCCAAAGAATCATACTGACAGCCATAGAAGGTTTTTGACTTTACATAGTATAAAACATGACCAATTTATATCAGACAACTTTCAACTCTCTGAGTCCTAGTACATCTTATAGATCTCAGTTTCACTGTCCAGGTAGTTTCTTTATCTCGCATTTGCCTGTAAACACAAATCGGGCCAGTAGTACGCTCTCAATGTAATCAAAACGAGTTGTCACTCAAACTTATCTTGCTCTAGTTTGCGCCAATCTTAGGGGTATGAACGTTGATAGCCCGATTAGTAGACAGCAAGAACATGGTAATCTCAATGCTTACCTGCCACTGTTACACTGTTCCATTATTAACTGAAATACCCAATTCGAGCGGCAGTTCCATATTATTCAGCCAATAGCAACCGTCGCGATAATCACTGTGTGGTAATCACACAGGCTACGGGTTCATTTAGCCTATAAAATATTAAGTTCAATTTTCTATTATATGCGACAAATAGACTAAAATTTGTGGTGTTTAGTATTTTTTAAATCAACACACAGATCATAGTGAAATAAATTTAGATTGGGCTCATCGATTCAAACAAAGTAATACCAGCTGCATTTTCATATTATTTATTCAATTTGAGCGGTTTTAAACTGGCGTTTTATACGCGCGTATAGCACGCCATTAGCGAAACGCTTTGTACTCGTAAGTTCTCGGTGAGAGCGTTGGCTTATCAGCCATGAACATCCATGTTAATACTGACGCTCGACTACTAGTTCGAGCGTACACGTACGTATTAGCCCGTGTACGTGAATCAGGTTTTATTAAGCGTGAAATGTAGCGTATATGCGAATGTAGAATCGACCGTTTACGCCACGAAAAAAACGCTAGGCTGTAGTCGCTCTTTAGTGTAACATCTGGGTACCTTTTGGATTAATCCTATCATATCATGATCGACTCATTATCGGCTCACTACAGAGCACGGGTCTCCTTTCAATATGAGAAGGGTTTAGCCATAGTTAACACATACGCCTTTGAGAACATTGCGGAGAACTCTCAGTCATGCAGGTTTCCTCACGATGTTTTCCTTCATCGTTGAAGCAAGTGATATTTTAAGGGCTTAAAAACGCACATAACTCCGAACATTTAGAAGTGCGAGGTGCGTCAGAGGTACGCGTTAAGAGGCCATCGTCCTAACCATTAGGCTATCACAGCTTAACCCTGTAACAGTCGACAAAACTGTTTTCTTAAAAGCACAAAAATATAACATAATAACGGAAGAATCTAACATAACTCGTCAATAGGACAGTAGGTTAATTAACCATTTGTCTGTAATTTTTTATCTTGTTCTTTTTATAGATGTCTATATTAACAATTCAAATCCAAGGTGAGATTATAACCGGAATCCATGATATTTCGCCATAGCGAAACAATTTAATTATGATAATAATAATCGATTGGCATTTTATGTTTTATGGGAAAAAATAAACCGATGACCAAACACACTATACTTTCACCATGTTTAACGTATATGTGACCTTAGCGAAGTTCCTCCATAACTTCTCACTTCCGGCCTTTGAAACAATCAATATGGTATAGTGATGCAATTATTATTGGAAACATAAAGGAAATGAGGTTAGCCTTAATTATATTCAGTCTGCACGTTGCACTGAATTTAAATTACGTTACGTAATTAATAGTTCTTTTACTAATAATATAATGCTTATTTATAGTGACTGCATTATATTCTCATTCTGTATTTTCAGTTTTTACCGTTAAAGATATACGAGTATAAAAATTTGTTCAAGGATGATCATTTTCGTAACAACCTTTTGTTTTGCAAGGCAAAATAAATGCTCTGAACTTTTTTAAGTTGCAAGCTATCTCTATGCATACTATTGTCAAGATCAGTTTTTCCATGTACTGTTTTATATTGGAACGTGGAACCGTCGACTTTTTACGCGTTTGTTGTGACTGCGATTTTCATAAGACGATTTTGGAATCGTCCGAAAGTCTTAATTTTTACTAAACCGCTTTTATTTAACCAAGCGACAGATTTATACCGTTTATTACGAATGGTTCTTGGCTGTGTTTTTTGATTTACCGCGAGAGCATTAGTTTACGGTTCATATGATGGGTAAGTCTTGCCTACTACCATCAGGCTTAAATAATATTAACAAGTTGCGTAACTGACTGAGCAAGAGGCTATAATATCATGAGCTAAATATATATATACAAGGTAATTTTGGCTTCATGTAATCCTTTTAGTATGCTGTCTAACATGAACATCAAAACTAATATTACAAATACAAATTATACTACCTTAAGGTAAATAATTCTGAATACGTTATACCTGTTACTCCTTGTGGAATTCTCTACTAGCCTGTGAAAGTTCCATCATAATTGGTTTAGCCATTCCAAAGATCCAAAAAGACAGACTTGTTTAACGTGTTATTTTTTTTATATAGTTTAGTAAATATCAGATGTACCACGACTTGGTTGACTTAGGATAAAGACGATTGTCCAACACCCAGGAGTTAGGTCCTGGAAGACGCACCCTGTGTTCCTGGTGCGTCTTTGGCGTTCAATTGGGGGGCATCTGATATTGCCCCCGAGTTGGCACCGGACTCTGCCGGCCTGGTTGCGGACGTGTGCGCGAGCGTTACCCGTGACCCGGCCCCCAGGCGGCGGGACAGGAATGCACCGTGGGGATTTAGTCGGTAAGAGTCCGACATAACCACTGCGTCTCCTCGGACGCGGTGGTATCCATGAGGATTACCCACGTTAAAAAAAAAAGGATAATGACGATGTCAATGATTTGTGATTTGAACATTCCATTACTGTATAAATTATGAAATTTGTGCAAGAATACCATATATTTAGCTAAAATAACAACAATTGTGATAATATCTAAATCTGTTAATCACCAGAATTAACCACCAGGATAGCGCAATTTCATTTTATCATCCGGTAAGATTGCTTACGATAGGCGATATGTTATCGAATAAAAGTTGTCGATACGTTTTCCATTAAGAGCTACGGAACCCTGAAGAGGAGTTAACATTTATAATCGCAAATGCATCTTTTTCTTCCGAGTCACTGGTGTCCAGAGCAGAACCGGCTATTGCGTGACGTGTTCCATGAGCGACTAATGTGGCGCTTCGTGCCAGTAACGCTCTTCACGCCGCGCGTACAGGTGCGTTCAGTGGACTGTTGAGGCTCTTGTGTGATCATACAAACCTGGTACTTTTTCGCGACAACCCATACATGGACTGTTTTGTGCTTTGTGTATGCTAATTTTGGTTTCGGCACGAATCGAATATTCTCGAAACCATAATTTTATTATAACTGAAAAAGGTAACCAAGTTTTGTCTTTTATATAATTTTATATTTATAATATATCGATAGTTATTAATATGCTGTTGCAATAATACCGGTTGTATACTTGTAACTTGCAATAACTTATCGCGTTAACACCTATATGTTAAATCTGGAGAAAGTCGCAAAACCAACTTGAGCAATCGAGTTTTGAACAAGAAACTTTATTGTTCTCTTTTTGCATACTCTGATAATTTTTATTTTAAACCATGGATGGATGGCGGGACCTATTTTGCTAATAAATTCTTGGAGAGAAAAATTTGTTATCGTAGCTATGATAAATGTTGCCGTTATATTAATCTAGACATGACCTTAACGGTCATGAATATTAAATATGGCTTAAACGGACATGTCTCGGCACTTTAAATAGCCCGTGTCGATGAACTTGATTGTTGTTTAATGCAGCCATTATAGATATTCGTTTTTATTGACAATCATAATTAACGAATAACCGCGAAAATAAATAGCAGCAACACATGAGGATAAATTAAATCCCTTCGATGTAACCAGAAGTAAATGTACATATGTGCAAGGAGATATAGACAAAACTAAACTGTACTGAGAAACCTATTATTCTTTAATGTAAGTGTGGTATTTATTAATTGAATAATGTCCTTATTGTAACTCACAGTAGTTGAAGACTATGTAAGTTGGAACACGACAATCTCAGGAATTATTTGAATGATTTTTCCGTTAGTTGGCCCGTTTATTGAGAAAGTTCAAATTTTAACTGTTGTATTATAACCGGAGCAAATAAAGGACAAGGATTAGTTCACGGTTATTCAAGTCGCTATATAATAATGATCGCTACCAGTTTTTATTGGGCTAAGAAACCAACGACGGAAACAATCTTTCCTCAGGTGGCCTTTTTGTTTTTGTCGTGGTGGAAAAGCTGTATGGCTACCTCCGTCGCTTGGGCAGGATGAGGTTATCTGGGAATCCAACCTCCGTAGGGAGGTATCATCATCATCAACCCATTATCGACTCACTACAGAGTCCGGGTCTCAATATGAGAAGGGTTTGGCCATAATCCACCGCGCTGGCCATGTGCGGCCATTGGCAGACTTCACACGCCTTTGAGAACATTATGGAGGAGGCTCAGGCGTGCTGGTTTCCTCACGATGTTTTCCTTCACCGTTCAAGCATCAGTTCAGTATTTGAATTTTTTTAAAACGCACATATGCCGGGATTCCAACCGCCGATCTCTGATTAGGAGGCTGACACCCTAACCTAGTGGTTAGCACCGCTTCCGGGAGGTATACCCGAACTAAAAACCCACTACGGCATGCACCTCTCGCTGGTTTTCCTGGACGCCCGGGGATCCCGTTGTTACTCCCCGGAACGCCTCTGATGGCCTACCAATCTGAACATACACCTACATATCTAGGAAGCAGCGTTGTTGATATAAAAACAAAAGTTTTTGGGAAATAAATGATGAACTGAACATGAATAAATATACTATAGTAAAACAGACTATGTTACTTAACTTAGCTCATTTAATTTTGTCTTTGTATGTGTAGTATGTACGAAACCTTGCCTTAATTATTAAATTACACGTTATTGCATACTAGTAAAAATATAGGGCTCGCGGTCAACCGTTCTATTATATCACTGAATCAACTGCGGTTACTACATTATAACTGCTTATCCTCTAGAGATATTTTTCACTTGCCTTAAGTTTCGAATATTATAATTATTAGTGTGAAGTTTATTTAAAAATATAAAGAAGAGAAAATCTAAAATCTGAATTTATTAAAAAAAAAAAAGGAGTACAGTAATAGTGTACGCTATTGCAATCGCTTTTAAAACAACGAATTTATGCAATTTAAGGACCACACTTTAATAATGTTCAGTAAATTTAGAAAAGTAAAGTTTGAGTTTTGAATTTTGAATTGAATGTGTGGGGTCACACACAATTGTCAGACCAAATATGTATCTCATTCCATGAAATAAATGCAAACCGCGTGTTGCATTGCATTGCATGAAGCAATTCAATGACGACACTAGCCTTATCAATATCCTACTTTTGGTCAAATGCTTCCTCTCATACTTAGATTAATGTATAGCTAACTACTTTTCTGAAATGCTTGTTAATGAAGACACACAGTAATGACCAGGGCGATGGCTGAACGCGCTCTCCGAAACGAGGAGTGATAAAGACCAATTTAGTCGCCCATCCATTTAACGTCCGGGATATAAGTTTCGTGGACTGAATCAAAAGTGGGAAAAAATACCTAATGACTTTAAGGTAGCCTTTGCACCTAGTTGCTATACTATACAAAGAGCCACCACACAGACACCACCCACGACGGTACTAACAATTATATTAATGCCTAGAAACACACCTTCAGCGTTTGTATAAAATCGAAATCGGCGAATTGGATCTTACGTAATTCGCAAAGCCAACGACCCAACCCTTCCTAGCTGTGCAACTCACTGTCTGGATTTCTAAAGTAAAACTAAAAAAGGGGAACTTTTGCAATCCCAATCGTTGAACATAGTTGCATGGATGTAAAAAAATCTCTTTCGTGTTCTTTCAATCTTGCACTGCTAATAACAATTAAAAAATGTATCAAGCAAGAATTATTAATTAAAGACACCTATGCAAAATGTCACATTTTTCTGTCATTATTATAATAATTACCACTACAGGGTACATTAAGCGTCAATCTGAAAAGGATTGCCACCATACTGTCCAAGTGCAGTATGATAGACAAACGCCTTGAAGAACTCTCCGGCATGCTGAGTTCCTCACGATGTTTTACTTCACTGTTAAAGCATGTGATATTTGATTACAAAAGGCTAAGATTAAATTAAAAGCACACAACGAAAAGTTGCATTTTTGGGTTTTGAATTGGGGAGAATAAGAAAGAACGAATGGGCTATTACTGTCATCGCATTTGACTGTAAAAAGTAGAACTTACTTAAATATAATGCTTTATTGCTTTAAATTAATATTTCAAATTTTTCATTTATATTATGATTAGTTGGTAATTCAGTTTTCGACCTATCTTTTATATTGCAGGTTTTAAGCAAAGATCTTAAGACATCTGTTTTTTACACTATTTGTGAACGTTGTGAAAAGGTAAACATTCACATTGGCTCACAACGTTAAAAGGTTATTAAATAAATGAATAAATGTCTTTCTCTACAACTCCAATGTTTTGTAACTTTACATATCTAAAGTATGTTTCGTAAATGACAAACTGTCTCTCTTTCATCATGTTTCAGGTTATGATTAGATTTGTAAAAGAATAACGGTTAAACTTAGACAAAGAACACTGATGATCTTTCTATAGAATCGGTGTGTGTTGTGTCATTGAAATAAGAGGTCTGGGGATCGATATCAGTCTCTGGTCGATTTGAATATAGAGATTTCTGGCTCGCTGGCTTAAAGATTTCTTGACTGGCTCGAGTCCAGTTCGTTGGGATGCTTTTGCCGCGTTTGGTTACCACCCTACCGCGAATTGATTTTACGATGAAATTTAAAACTGATTCGGGATATGGCTTCCATAAATTATGATACCCAATCCAAGCCAGTTCACTTCCGACTTAGTTACCTAAGTTTAAGTAATAATTACATATCGCTGTGAAGAGTTAAATTGTCATTGCGATCATCAATATAACGGATAGACGTCCACTGTTGGTAGATAGTTAAAAATCCGCTAATAGGTCTTGGATCGCTTGTTTTCAGCTGCTACCTGCAACTAACTTAGTTGGATTTCGCCTAGTTGGGATCGACCAACGTGTTACCGATTTCGGACAGTTCCCAGGTCATTGCCATGTCAGCTAGAGCTATGCCAGTAGCTCTGATTCTTTTACGAATTTAACCATTTCTTCGAACATCTTTATTCGCTGACTGACCTTGAGTATTATTGTGAAACCTGTTTCAAATTATTGCGATTAACAATAATAAATGTTATAAACAAGCTTGTAATAGTCGTATCATCTCTCCAGTCAAAATGACTACATACTAATGACAGATACTAATCTAATGATTTGAACTCATGTTATAGAATTGCCACCAAGTTACTAACGCATGCCAAATTTCACCTAAATCGGATGATTGTGTTTCATAAATGGACTACTTTAAAACTATACGAGGAAAATGACACTGGTTAAATAAGAACTCGAATATATTCTTTATTTCAATAAGGTCACTTCTCATAATGAAGGAAAGCGATAAAAAATCAGTTCCGAGAAGATCAATCAAAAGGCGATGCATACCTTTAAAGTATGAAATTCTTCTTGCCAAGAGAATATTGCCACAGTCGATAAAATCCGGTCCGACGTTACTTTTATTTACGTGATATACGACGCAGTGCGCTTATTACGCCAGTAAAGGCGTGTTCTAGATGCTACAAATATAGATTCCGAGGATGACACCACAAATATGACGAAAGATGACACCTTTTGCGAGGACTTACTTTTATGTTTAAATTGGTGTTTCAAAATGCAGCTTGTGTGTAAATAATATCAGGGCTGATGCGAAGCGTTCAGTTTAACAATATATCTTGTTATAAAGCCATCCCACATAAAAACCCATATTACAAAAACTATACGTAAGGCTGTCAGAAGGCTGTCAGAAGTACCTTCCTTCAAACTTCGAACTCCCTAAACCTTTACGCTTCCTTTCCTCTCCATCACTCTATCGGCCTCAAGGTCATCCTTTGGGCCTTCCATTCTGGCTCCCATCAACTTATTGGAGTCTCTCGTATCGTCCATGCGCTGTACATGTTCTACCAAGCCCTTCAATAATTTAGTTTAATATCTAAACCACGAGTTTAATAATTTAGACTATGGAGATATTTATCTGAATTATAAACGTAAATCTTTCAATAAAGGTAATTTTTAATAACTCAAATATTACGAAAAACTATCTTCAATAATTTGGAATACTAAATCTACTGTTATATTTGGCGCTATGGGTCTAGTTTAATACGTTTTGTGTGCGGTGAAACAAAACTTCAGAGAATTCCTTTGAAGCACCGACACAAAAGGAAAACAGCGTCCTGTGAACACACCGTCAGACTTATATATTGGCGTCCAAGATTCAAGATTGCAACAAAGGACAATGCAGCATAAAAATCATATCTTGCGATTTACTGCGCTTCATGAAACGAGAGAGATGCATTTTTAATAAGAAGGATTTTCATTGTCATTCTCTCTGTAAAGCTATAGCATTATTGACTGTCGTGTATGAGGAAATGATAATACGTTTCGGTGAGGTCCAAAGGGGTTAACTTTATCGTTTGTTTAATTAATCAATAATAATAATTGCAACTATTTAAGTAAATTAACTAAATAAAAATCCAGTATCCAATAATTTGTCCGATACTCCGAACAATTATTAATAATATATGCATAAAATAGAATATCGTATAAATTTTCGAGCAGAGTTGGAGTTTCAAAAATACGTTTAAGCAATTCTATGGATTGAAGATAAAGTAGGTATTTATCAAGTTTTTTATGAAATAATACGTATATAGAGAATTATCGGCATTTAGTGGGAGCACTTGAAACTTTAAAGTATTCCACTTAACCGTTTTCCTCAAAGTGGAGAATTAATTTAACGATGAAAAGAAACCTCTTTCCAGTTATGAAGCAACCTGCTTATTCATATACAGTCATTATAATTATGTTTTTGTTGAAATAACAAAATTATTATACGCGAAAATTGAAGTATTTTCTGTTCGGTTTTTACGTAGTTATTCGGAATTATTTTTAGTTAAATTATTGACCTCAGATCATGGCTTTGACTACTTCAAAAATGCTAAATAGTTATTATTAATATATATTATCATGTTTTGTTTAAAATAGCCGTGTTTAACCGTGGCTTCCGGTTTACTAATCATAGAGATCTTTATATGTCGAATCATCTAACCTACTAGTTAGCCTTACAATGCTTAGAGGTGAGCGTCAGATTTTGTAATGACTTATATGTTATAAAATTATAGGCTTCATAGTTTAACTGGCTTTTCTTTTATCCTTACCGTTATCTACGTATCCCTATCCTCTTTACCACTACTCGACAAAGCCCTGTTATAGAAAGTCTTTTGTAGGCCTAACGACGTTACAATGACTCTTTGCGTCTGGTTTGATGTCGTCCGTCAACCTAGTGATCTGTCTGTCTAGCAAGTAGCAAGTAACGCTGCATTTTTGCAGTTTCTGTAATATTCACCTCAAGAACACACAGCTCTTTTGTTTGATATTTTGTCCATCTCCATTAGTTTTCTATAACAACTTAATACTGGTAGTTTGATACGTCGTTCCCGATACATCTCCTACATTTTCATTTCGTCAACCTATCGTTGTGAACGCTAACTCGGTTCCTTAATTATTGTTAGAACTTTTATATCATATGGTCTAATTTTTCTTATCTACTCTGTTTAAACCATCTAAAGACTCAACAGTTTCAATATATTTAGTGAAATGCATGAAGATGTTTTATGAATATAAACTAATGCGTCCTAATATAATAACATATATATTAGGACGCATTAGTTTATACAATAGATATCTTTAAACCTACGCGAAAAGTGGGTGTTATGAAATTCGCGCTATTTTATTTGAGGTATTGAGTGTCCGGAACTTGTATACTGATACTACCATAGTTTGAGGAAGTGTGCCTTGTTTACATAATCACCAGTTATATTATAAATGCGAAAGGGTGTTTACTTGACTGTATTCAAAGAGTATTGTACTGTATTGTAGAGTAAATCGTCGAGATACATGAATTTACTGTTGAGTCTGAAATTTACATAGGTTTTTCATTCCGGTTAAATAAAGAATTCAGAGATACGTTGCAGTTAGTCATCTAATTCTACTAAGCAAGCTAGAATTTGTAGATGCTTAGGCTAACGATCAGTTTTATAGTGGTACCAAGAAAACACAATTTATTTGAATGAAAAGTTTTAGAATAAAGAACTTCCTTATGTTTTTATTTATTTTTATTTATACAACTTATTTGCTATATATAGGACAGAACACACATGAAAATCACAAAACAAATTTGGTCTGATCTCTTCCAGGCAACCATTTCTTTGGAGCTGATGAATTAAAAGAGACACGGAAGATGCAAATGAGTTTTTTGTTTAGAATTAAGAAATAACAACGTTATAACTCACTCGACAAACCAATTCATGATGTATGTCTTTGTAATTACCTTTTTACGTATCATTTATCAGTCTTTAAAGAGTTTGACGTGCATTTCCAATCAACCTAATAGCTTAGAACAAGAGGCTGAATCATCGCTGTATCAGCATTTGTGGATTGTGTCCATTTATCCGTGCACCACATTTTGTCTGGTGACGTAAATGACATTGAAATCTTCTGAGAATGGTAATTCATGAATATTATAAATACACCTTCTAACGTCTCGGCTATTATTTCAAGTGACTTTAGTCTTTAGTTATATTGATCTAGGAAGTAATTATTGGCTAATTAATGATCGATTGAAGAAACATACCAATACTAACATATATTCTCAACATATGCTTGTTTTGATCAAATCTTCTTGCACGTAAGCCATAACTATGTTAAATATGCCTGAAAATCAGCGCTGCAGTCAATTTTGACAAAGCATCAAGCTGAGGCAGCGCCCTATTCAGCCAATTTCTAGACACATAAGTTTTTAGATGACATGTATTTTAACAGGCTGACTAAACGCAATTTGATTTTATTTTGATTTAGAAATAAATTACTAAGAATGACATTACTAGCCATGACAGTTAAAACTGTTTTAGAGAATACATATTTTATTGCGTTTACCAGGTTCAGGCATTTCATATTTCTGAGAATATTAATAAATCTTAAGACAATAATTCATTAACATTGGATAAATCTGCTTTAAGTATTCTTTAAGTATCCTTCGTGAGCGAGTTTCGTCCGCCGTTACTAAAGAATAATTTACCGAACGGATTAACATGATTATAGCAATCATGATTTAAACATGATTGCTATGCCAATTATCTTTCAACAAGTGGCCTATTGCCCTAGTGAATCTAAATCATCATAATTAAGACCTTATTCTTGTCGTCTTGACGCTCTATAAATAGTATTATTGTTATTACTTTATATGCTAATTTGTTCGCGTAAAAATTCTGAAATGCAACAAGTATACGTGAAAGGTATATCCCATCGTTAAGTGTTAATTTTATACCTGTGGCATATCAGGTCCGTTCAGCAGTTTTGGCCTGATTGAGTTACAAATATTTATTAATCAAAACTTTCCCATTTATGATGTTAGTAAGTTACTGTTTCGTGTCTATTGCTCTAACATAACATTTGTACTTAAAAATGGCCTTAATTATACCAGCATCTATTTGAGTAGTTCCCATAAGTATATCTTCATTTTTGATGGAGGTGATGCTATTTGTGCCGTTGTGACTATTTCTAAATAAGCTCTTACTTCTAGCGATTTTTTTTTTAAATGGCGGGAAAACGAGTAGACGGTTCCGTAATTACCGTTGCTCATGAACATTTGCATCATCAGAGGAGCTACCGATGCGCTGCCTGTTAAACCCTATGACTGACACTGTCTTATATCTCATAGACGATCTTCGTCTTTCGTTGTCATTATCAGGGCTCTTTATTGATCTCTTGTTGAAGGCCTTGCATCATTTTGTTTAGATTCATATATCGTTGTTTATATGTAAGTAAAGATTTTTTTTTATATCCATGTGGGATACAATTCGATTCTGTTTGAATTTCCCATATTGAGGCATTGAATTTTTGAATAAGTTATAGGTAAAGTAAAGTTGACTTTACTTTTCTCGCTTGTGAAGTCAACATCTCCTGAGGATGATCCGGTGTCGGGTCGAAACGTGCGTAGAGGTTCTAGTGGAAGATTTTGTGTGGTGTTATATTATAAAAATCTCCCGGTTGTCGGCGGAATATAGTAAATTATACTTGCTGTTTATTGCTCATCATGGAATTCCGCAAAGTAACGCCTGCTTCTATTCATTACAAACAATTTTATTTTGAATACAGTGTGTTTGAAGAAAATTATCACAATACACTTTGCTAAAGACATTTAACCATATGGCTATGGGAAAGTCTGGACGGAAAGCTGGCTGACGACATATATGTAGTGCTAATATTTACTCACAGCAATATCAGATTCATAATTACATATTATGTTACGGATGTAGTTTCAACCACCAAGATTATTTGGAGATTAAGGTTAATGTCTCATGTTGTCGAACAAGGTAGGAATATGGAAAATTAATTAAGTATATTTACTTCGTCTTAGGGTAAATATAACTTGATGATAAAATAATAATACTTTTTGTTATTGCTAATGTTAGACCAATTTTGAGAGGATTTTCACTGCCGTATATGATGTTAAAGCGGTGTAATGTTGAAGCGATGATAGCCTAGTGGTTAGGGCGTCTGCTTCCTAATCAGAGGTCGGCGGTTCGAATCCGGGCACGCACCTCTTAACTTTTCGGAGTTATGTGCATTTTTAAAAAATTAAAATATCATTTGCTTTAACGGTGAAGGAAAACATCGTGAGGAAACCTGCACGCCTGAGAGTTCTTCATAATGTTCTCAAAGGCGTGTGAAGTCTGCCAATCCGCACATGGCCAGCGTGGTGGACTATGGCCAAACCCTTCTCATATTGAGAGGAGACCCGTGCTCTGTAGTGAGCCGGTAATGGGTTGATCATGATAAGATGATGTTATAAGGCGGATGCTTAAACTACGTTTATTTTAGAAAAGGGGGTTCTGCGCTATAAAATTAATACCCATGAAATTGTTCATTAAATTCGCTTAAATATAAAATTAAGTAATATATGTGTATTAATAATAGGTTTCGAAACTGCGGGTCACAGTTAGTAGAACCGAAATATATAAACGATTAACCGCAAATTAGATTAGTACATCTAATTGATTAAATCCTTGAAAAACCGGCGAAAACACGAAGGTACTACTATACTAAACTCGGGAACAAGAAGATATATTTTAAGGCTAGGTTAACCTTTCGACGTAGACAAATGATTTTCTACCCTCCCATTTGAGATGTAATGAAACCGCATGGAACTTTCTGTTTGTTAAACACCTTCTTCAGTTCGATTCACATGGGCACCTTGTATATTACGCAAATGTGAACAATGAAGCCTTTCTTTTGCATCTAAGAAATTTCAGTTTTGCACAATTTCCTATAATATGTAAATACTTAATGACGTGCAAGGTGGAGGGAAGAAGGCCAAGAGGATGTAGCCCGATGCGTTGGTCCGATCAGATCAGCACTGCACTCGGTACATCATTCCACGCCGCACTACATAATGCCGGAAACAGAACCATCTGGAGAAAAATCGTACGGAAGAAGGTGATCCATGCTAAGGATTGCGACCCTCAGTAAAAGGATGACGATACAGAGAGAATGACGTATCATTTACACAATAATAACACAATAGACAGCTGTAACATAATCAATATTTGTTCAGAGAATTAGGCTGTCTTCGATTACAGCTGATCTGTGACGTCCACACAAGGATTCCCTGTGTCGTGGAAATCACGTCCTTCCAAATTATGTACAATGACAATTGCAAATCCTATTGTAAATATAAAGTTGGAGCTCCTGGGTTCGATTCTTTGCCCGGATAATTACCATTGTACTATCAAAGACATTTGACGACCTCCGTGGCGCGCGCGCTGTCACATTATAAAGTTGGAGGTCCTAAATCGATTCCTGGCACGGAGGCTTCGGCCGTGGCTAGTTACTACCCTACCGACAAAGACGTGTCGCACAGCGATTTGGCGTTTGATGTCGCGTAGAAACAAATTAGGAGTATGGGTTTACCGTACCCCTAACAGGTTAGCCTGCTACCATCTTAGACTGCATCATCACTTACCATCAGGTGAGGTGGCCAACAACGGCTAACCTGTAGTGTATAAAAAAAAAGGGTGGAAGCGATGTCGAGTAGAATTCGATTGGGAGGATGGGTACCTATGGGTAGGATGTTCATATACAGCGGTGATCACTTATTATTAGAAGATGTTAGTGATCATAGTTTAGTAGACGTCTGCACGTTTGCTTGCGATGCTGCTAGTATGTGATTAAATATAAAGCATTTCTATATATTACATAGTATATGATCATATACCATAATATATTATGCTATTGACAGGCATAACTTATTAGCAAATTGAAATACATTATCAGCAATGGTTGATTACTGATTTATTAACTCGGTTGATAGATAATATTGCCTCAGTGGTTTCTATCAAACGTTTTCATATTATGTATTAACGTAATTATCGAGATTACGGTTTATATACGATCTTGATGACCTACTTAGTAAGGTAGACCTACGGTATACTCATGGATGGAATCATAAGAAATAATTGTTATGTATGACTGCGTCATAATAATCATTATCATGATCAACCCATTGCCAGCTCACTACAGAGCTCTGGCCTCCTCTCAACATGAGAAGTGTTTTGGCTATAGTCCTTATGCGGATTGGCAGACTTGATACACCTTTGAGAACATTATGGAGAACTCTCAGGCATGCAGGTTTCCTCACGATGTTTTCCTTCACCGTTGAAGCAAGTGATATTTAATTGCTTAAAAAAGCACGTAACTCCCGAAAAGTTTGAGGTGCGTACCCGCGATTGAACGCGCGACCTCTGATTAGGAGGCGGACGTCCTAACCTTCTTAAGGCTTACCATCACAGCTTAGCAACGTAGTATTATAAAAAAGCAACCTTATCTACAATTGAAATAAACTAATACACAAAAGCCTTTGTGTGAATTACAGAAGTTACGCTATATAATAGTTTAGTACTTCAGCGCACGTAAAAGTTAAGTCTAGGTTTATCCGAAATCTAAATGGTTTAGTTTCACTTATATTGTAAATTGTTTGCGAATATTACATGGCCCGAGTCGAGCACCGCCATCCGTTTGGGTGTGATTCGAATTTATTTCTGTATCGCCCCCGGAGAGGGATGTGGTGTGAATAATGATTTATGTACTGAGCTCGGAGAAATAACGAAGCGTCGTTATATAACGAAGGGTCTTATTGTTTTCTCCGCGCGTGTATCGCCATGTGGTATCATGAAAACAATATTAACATCACTCTTATGTTAAAAAGAGAACAGCTGAGATGGAATAAATGAGAAAAGTTAAATAATATGGGATTTCTTAAATATTTTTAGTGTCCTATAGTAAAATAAACTTTGCAGAGTTATGTGTGTTTTAAAAAAAAAAAATATCACTTGCTTCAACTGTGAAGGAAAACATCGTGAGGAAACCTGCACGCCTGAGAGTTCTCCATAATGTTCTCAAAGGCGTGTGAAGTCTGCCAATCCGCACATGGCCAGCGTGGTGGACTATGGCCAAACCCTTCTCATATTGAGAGAAGACCCGTGCTCTGTAGTGAGCCGATAATGGGTTGATCATGATGATAATGATAGTAAAATAACACTTGTTCCGTTTTTAGTGGCAGATAGGAATAATTGGCCTGCGGACTATAGTATCCAGTTCGTAACATTAGCTGTTCTATATGAAACCAAAAAAAAAAAAAAGAGAATAAGTGAGCTTACCCACTACCTAGCCTACGTTACCTACTGTGCATTGTTTATGAATTAAAAATATCTTGCACCAAAAAAAAAACACCAAAGCATTTACAGATGTTCGTGATATATATCGATCCACCAACCAAATGAAACCATCGAGATGGCTCTGAATGAATACAAGTTTTGATAAAACGTAAGCTTGTAGAAAAAATATATAATGAAAATATATAATGGTCTGCCAGACTGCATACGAAACTTAGAAAAAGAAAATGAATTTTACACAGTATTAAAGAATTTTTTGTTGGAGAAGTGTTATTACACTGTAAACGATTTTTTAAACGATGCAAGTAAAAATAAATGAAATCGGTCTCCCTACTACGGTTGATTCCAGTCCAAGTTGCAACACCCAAACTGGGTATGTGTACACAATATGCAACGAAATAAATAAATAATTAAATAAAATCCTATTATTATAATAGTAATAATAATATTTTTTTTTTAACTAAAGTTTAATATACATTTTATTAGTGTGAAACCAGGTGTCGTGCGATATCTATGGCACAATAACTAGCGATTGACAAATAACAACTTACACAACCCAAATGAATGCAGACAAGGGAAATAAAATAAAATAAAACAACTTCATATTAAGTTTATGTATGAGTGTGTGTATATGAGTTTTTTGAGTAACTGTGTGTATATGTGTGTGTTTTCTATTTTCTGTTTAAGTAACAGAATTTTAATTAGATATTAGAAAAATTAAAATATTTTCTCATTTATTCCGTTACTAAGCCAAAATTAAAACTTATCTAGTTTCAATTTCTCTACCGGTCATCTTCTATCTTAAGGTACCTTTATTTAATATGTTACATGAGTAGGAAGCTAAAAATTCCAATAGTGTCCTTTTGCAATACTACTAGGTACTTACTAGGTACTTTAGATCTTTTTATACTGTACTCATTTTTCTTCATAAGACCATAACCCTCGCCGAGTAAGTTGGTTATGCATGATGCAAAAGTGAAATTCAAGTTTAAAGCAAAATCAAGATAAACGAGCAGATTCAAGAAATTACAACGTACCTATTTTACTTATCACATTTTTTTTAAGTTAGCGTGTGTGTTAAAGGTGTTCAATTATGTAATACTTAAAATTTAAATTGATAAGAGTAACGTGTCATTGGTCATCAAAATATTCCATTCCGTATAATAAATGGATCACTAATTGTTAGGGTATATGAATTGTAAACCAGAGTTTTTGCCCGTACAAGCTTTCTTCTGCGGTGGAATGTAAATTAGGTGCATCAGTAAGCAGACTAAGGAAGAGTTACTTTTTTGGTTTATTTTTAAAATAAATTGCAGGCAAAAGAGCCTTGTCGCCTGATGTTAAGTCATCACCGACATACCAAACATACGCGAAATAGAACCCAAGGAAGTTTTCTCTACCTTTTACCTAACCTCACTTTACTTTTCGCGCTTGTAAAGTCAACATCTCCTGAGGATGATCGGTGTCGGGTCGAAACGTGCGTAGAGGTTCTAGTGGAAGATTTTGTGTGGTGTTATATTATACAAATCTCCCGGTTGTCGGCGGAATATAGCAAATTATACTTGCTGTTTATTGTTTACGATAGATTTAACTTAAAAACAATATGGCTTTACAAATAGCATCAATTCAATAGCTTCTGATAGCCAGCTGGCCATGTTTTCGAGACCAGAAGCATCAGTAGGTAATTTGTAATTTTTGGTATTGAATTTCGCCTTATAAAAGGTCAGTTGATATTCAAGTTTTAAAATTGCCTGTACTGGCTTATAATATGCAGCTGCCGATTGTTTCTTGCGTATTTCTCGAAGTTTATTTTCAATGTATGCATTAAAGACCATATTAAAAACTGCAGTAGCTAGGGTACTTCTAATATCGTCAGTTTCTGTTTCACGAACATTGATGAAAGAGCTTAATGTCATCTCTATACAGTGTTTTAAAGCGAACTTCCTGAATTACTCCTGCTAAGCTGTAGGTCCCGGGATCGATTGCTGGCTGCTAAAATCTAAAAATTTATAATTTCTCAATTTTCTCTGATTTATTCTGGAGAAAGGCTTCCGTGACATGTCTTCATCGGTAGGGTGGTAGACTGAGCAATTTAGCGTTCGGGCACGATTTCGCGTACAACCCTATTTGGACAATGGTCTAAGCATAAGCCAAAACTGTATCATCTCTTACCACCAGGTCAGATTGCTGTCAAGGTCTAACTTGCAGTAGCATATATAAAAAACTATCAATCAGCCCCTTTAGTTAGATATGTAGGTTAGAGATTATATAGACTGAAATCTTATCTAGACATTACAGATAGGCATTCTAGAAATTGGCTATGTAATCAATCAAAAATGATGATTCAAATCAGTATCCCAGGAGAGGCATATGCTATTGGCGTCGCAACAATCTAAAAGCCGCATCATTAATATCATCGTCAAAATATTACGTCCCACTGCTCGATATAGGCCTCATCTCACAGTAGACACAGAAACGGAGCATTGATCATTTCAATCCGACACCCCAACCCTCTCGTAGTTGCGGCTTCTTTTTACTCCCCCGACCTAAGCGCTCCACTCCGAAAGAGGAGCTAAACATATTTTTCATGACCCTGACGATCAGATCACTACTGACAACACACTCGTACCACCTACCACACAATCATACGCTAAACACCGTCTTCGCCGGCGAAGACGAGGTCCCGCTATCTTACGTCATCCGGACGTGGGCTTCATCCACGGCCTCGGAGACGTACGAACCACTCACCGTCCGACCCCCCCGTTATCCCAAACGTCGCCTAAGCCGAGGTTCGGCCTCAAAGGAGGCGCCCTTAGGCAGTCGTTCCCTTAGTTTCTTCGAGGGCTCAATATTTCTTCTTGCAGAGCTTCTTTCCAAAGCTCGCCAAACAGCCCGGTTACGCTGTGGCAACCAATAGGATTTGTACAGCTAATAGACAGTCCGAAAAAAAAAAAAAATTGATCATCACGCAACGCTCGTGATGGTTTTAACGATCATTATCATAACGAGACAGACGGCTTAGCGAGCATTTTGTGACTAAGTAGATGAGTATATAAATGACAGTGTGCGCAGTGCTGCCATATTTTATATACTACATGAACAGCTAACAATACATGGAAAATTATTAAAACGCATAAAACTAGAATTATCAGAAGTGGCTTAAAGTAACGAAGCAAAACTAAGTTATCGACGTACGGCGGCATAATCATTGCGTCGCATTTACGTGTGAATCAGACTGTGAGAGAAGCACGCGAAGACAAACACGATAAAAACTTGCGAGGTAATCGGCCCGGTTGATTGTACGCATTTAGGGTTCTTTATATGTGAAACTAGTTATATTCAAACCATGATGAAAGAATTAAGAAAGGAATTAATATTGAATACAGTTGTACAATTGACAGCTATGACGCTGAAAAGCGCCTGTCAATCTGCCAGGCAACCAAACTGTCCGCTGTTTGGGTTGCGGTCGAGTGCGCGGGCGTTCCCGCGATCCGAAGGTCCAGGCGACGCGAAGGAACATCGCTAGGTTTTAGTGAGCCTGGTTAGTGTTTCTGGTCGCCAGTCTACTCGCCAGGGAGTCCCACATACTCCGGAAGCGGCGTCTTGCCTGCGTCGCTTCTGGAGCGGATGCGTAGACGCATTTCCCAGCGTAAAAAACGCAACCTAACTGTAAAAGATAATAATCAGTGGCAAGCGGTTTACATGTGTACGTACATTAAAACAATATTCTAAATACTCGTACGTTAGTTCTTCATTGACTAACCTTTTAACGTCAAACGTTTTAACCTTCGTTAAAACGTTTGGCTTCCTGACTCAGTTTTCAGATAAAATACGTTGGCTACTATCGCTACTCCCTATCAGCCATGAGCTAATGCTTTACATTAAGAATACTTGTACGAGTAAAATAGACACTTCGCGACAAGCTGTCCCACATCAGAATGATTGTCTAGTCGCTGCTAACGTTCATATAACAAAAATAATTTTATAAAATAAAATTTAATTTCTTCAACTAAAGATTTTTATACGAAATTATCTTTGATGATTTAAAAAACGCTTTTGGCGTGTATTTACTTATATGTAAGTATAAAAAGATGTTAAACCCTTTTTGTATGGAAATTTATTTTGTTATGCATCTTGACCATCTCACAATATCAGTCATGGACTAATACAGAGCAAGTATCTAAAAATTGTGTTTAAACGTTTCGGTCGTTGTTAAAATGCGAAAATCATTGGAGCTAGCTTGTTTTACAGTTTTACGCAGTCACCTTGTTTCACATTTCACATGCTCTATAAACCTATTCACATCTGTAGTAACTATGTTCTTCGAAAACATGTGTCTGATTAATCTCTTGATTGATTTACGACTGTTATGTTTTTATCTCGTGATATCGGTGTGTAAATGGTACCTTAGTATAACAGATAGAGCTTAGAGGCCATTGGATAAGGCGCGGGTCCATTTGTTCTTACACGAAACTTATGCTATTATATATAATATTAATAATGCAACACTGTAATCATTATTAATGATATATCACACTATTATATTAAAGGCGAAAGTTTGCATGTGTGTGTGTTTGTTAGTTATTCCTTCGTGCGTGAAGTGCTGGACCAGTTCAGCTGGAATTAGGCATGAAGATAGATTGATTTTAGATTAACACATTGGCTTCTTTTTGATGCCGAAAAATACATGGTTCCCAACGGATTTGAGAAAACTGAATTCCAAGTCGATGCTACAAATAAGTTAGTCGTACACAACTTCCTCGAAATTAGATTTATATGTTAAGAAAAGGACCAGAAATGAAACAAGCGTTGTTTATTCCACATATCTATAAACTCAAAATTAAAGATAGCTAGGCTAGTCTGTAAATCGATAAATACTTGAAGATAGTGTATACATAAAATAACGACTCACCTACAAACTTCGATTTCCAATTTAAATTTCGGTAAATATTATTATACGGAATTAACATGAATCGATTTACGTAATATCTATCGCCTAAAAAGGTCACAGGACAAACCGTTTTCGATAACACTTACAACAACAAAGTTTTAATACAGAACATCTATTCCAGCTTAGCTCTATGTATTGTTAAGTGTGATTAGTTTATTGATCTGTGTTATTAGGTTATCTTCACATTGCGTACAATACATAGAATAGGTATATTTATAACCCACTATTTTTATATTTAAATGATTCAAAGCAGGACTTGTGTTTTTTTTTTTTCGGACTGTCTATTAGCTGTACAAACCCTATTGGTTGCCACAGCGTAACCGGGCTGTTTGGCTAGCTTTGGAAAGAAGCTCTGCCAGAAGAAATTTTGAGCCCTATGGCTCGAAGAAACTAAGGGAACGACTGCCTAAGGGCGCCTCCTTTGAGGCCGAACCTCGGCTTAGGCGACGTTTGGAATAACGAGGGGGGTCGGACGGTGAGTGGTCCGTACGTCTCCGAGGCCGTGGATGGAGTTCACGTCCGGATGACGTAAGATAGCGGGGACCTCGTCTTCGCCGGCGAAGACGGTGTTGGGACTTGTGTGATTTGTCGTCGGAGTATGCCCGACTAGTTTCAAACCCATCCCGGGGCTCCTATTCATAAGCTGAGCAGTACGGAACACGAGTGTGTTCCTTATATAATTATGATAAGAATTTAAATCCCGTCATCAAGTTTAATTTTAAAAATATCTATAAATTCTTTACAAATTATATGTAAACATCTTTAAGTTATAACACCATCTTAATAATCTTAATCAAATATGTACACGAAATGAAGTCATACCTTCACATTTTTGGCGAACAAAATGATGTTTTTTTAACCTAAGTATTCTTAACACTGACTGGATTGCCATTTGACATTTACAATTTAAAAATAGTGGTGAACTTGTAATTCATATTAGGTTAGGCATATCTACCTACTTCTAATAAAAATGACGTAGATGCTCTAAAATAACGCTTGTTACACCTAGTGAAAAGATTTATTTTATTTTCTATGATACCTATAACTTTTTACGTTTTATTTTCTTTCATACGTTTGGTTTTCTTAGCTTTTGAATTTCTCTCGCATCTAAAATAAAGCTACTCGCAAAAATCATGAATAAAAATTTAATCAACAAGGAATAAACGCATTTATATTAACAGGCATTAATTTATACAGTTTCAAACTAACAACACACTTTACAAGCAAAAAAAAAAAAAAATATCCTTAAATACGCAGTTGTGCAAAATAATTCTCAAATATTGGTTAAAATAATTAGCTGTTTTGAACCAAAATACATTTTTTTTCATATGTAATATGACAATTAACTTAAATATAATAAAAAAAAAAACGCTGATGGAAATCACTTAGCTTTCTAACTGAAAACGTAAGCAAAGAATATAATATGATGTAAATGCATTTCTTGTATATTTTTTAATAAATTATCGTTTCCTTAACAGACAGATCCTGTAATCCTATCGTTTCTCATGATACCTTTCAGCAGTTTTAAAGATAGGATATGTGATAACAATGTTAATGATTATTTTATTTAAAGACGAAATTGTCACTCTTTAAAGACATAAAAAATATTTCGAAGGCAGATAAAAGAAGTCACTTTAAGTTATAGTTATAGGTAGCCATTCAAATACAAGATTACATTAAATTTAAAATTATTTCTATCCTTGAATGCTTTGAACATAATAGTGTGTTCTGGTATCTCGATGTTATTTTCAACTTTGCAAATATTTTGCTTCTGACAGATATTTCCATGGAATCACGTGAGCGTACTCTAGATGACGTAATAATGATAATGTATGAGACTTAAGAATTATTACACCATAGAAAATTTCTTTGGCAAAGTAGGCGTTAGTTCTAGCTTGTAACTTTTTTTTTGATATTGTTACCAGATGATTTAGCAGGCCATATAAATGCCGTAGAAGACATAAGCCAATTAGGAGTTTGGGCCTGTACGAGCAACATTATAACTACGTTAACTTTGACAAAGCAACGCTTTTATTTTAAAAACAAAAAAAGTTGATTACAGAAAACGCTCATATTTGGAAGTGGTTTTCGAAATTGCACATAATACCATTCCTGTTGTCTTTGAGCCATCAGAAATATATCTCAACAGTAAGACACATGTCAGATAATGTTTTATAGGGATTTTCACATTCCATGGTCTTATGTCTCGTTTAAGTCTAGCGCCGTGCCCTGCTTGGATACCGATTATATGTTACCAGCGTCGTGCGTATTTTGCTAATTATATCTATTTTTTAACATATAATTCTAAATAGAATTCCGCTATCCACATGCTGTATAGATAAAATGTTAAAAGCATTTTTAGTAAAACGTGAGATTGAGTATGTTTAAATAGGTTACATTTATCAATCAAACCAGTAATCACTTATATTACCGATGGATAATGGATTAATCAGAAAATCAGTATTCAGATTGAACGAGAATTAAACGAGACTGACTCCCAATTCCTCTATGATTAATATTTTTTTTTTTACACTACAAGTTAGCCCTTGACTGCTATCTCACCTGGTGGTAAGTGATGATGCTGTCTAGGATGGTAGTGGGCTGACCTGTTAGGACTATGGTAAACCCACGCCCTTAATTGGTTTCTACGCGACATCATGCCGGAACGCAAAATCGCTTGGCGACACATCTTTGTCGGTAGGGTGGTAACTAGCCACGGCCGTAGCCTCCCACCAGACCAGACTCGAGCCGGGAATCGAACCCGGGACCTCCAACTTTAAAATGGGAAGGCGCGCGCGCTGCGCCATGGAGGTCGTCAAAAAAATTAGTTACACAAAAGGGTCCATTTGTGCTGAATAGCAACTAAAGCAAGAATGAAGGTATAAAGGGAGGTATACGTTGTGGCGAGTATGATCAAATACTTGCTCTATGATGGGAATTGGATAGCGCGGTAATTGAATGCGGATTAGCTCCAACATCACGGAAAATCCTATCATTCTTATCGGCTATGTGAGCTTGAACGCGATGAAGTCAATTCAATCACCGATTTGTCTTAATACTACTGTTCGCTAAATTTGTACTATATATCATTTGAGAAAAAAAAATATACAATAGTACTTATTTCCTATCAATGGAGGAAATTCTCTTGTGGTGATTTTGTCGACGTGGTTAATGTTCTGCCCTCAAAACATTAAAATTCAGCATTCAAAATTAACATTAATTTTTTTATTATCTGTGATAATCTAAATAATCTGTGCTTTATAATTTATATACATTTTTAATTTTGTATATATTTACTTCGAAATACGCTCTCTTCGCACGCACGTTTCGCTCCGATACCAAAGCATCCTGCTTTATGGATTTACGCATAGTGGTCAATGCTGCTTCTATCCATTATTTATAATATTCTTTCAAATATATAAGGATTTGAATGATTCTTTTCAGATGGTCTTATTTAAAATTTCTAGGGATCTGACGATTCTGTCCAACACCCAGGAGTTAGGTCCTCGAGCTGGAAGACGCACCCTGTGGTCCTGGTGCGTCTTATGGCGTTCAATTGGGGGGCATCTGATATTGCCCCCGAGTTGGCACCGTCCTAAGGACGGACTCCGCCGGCCTGGTTGCGGTTGTGTGCGCGAGCGAAACCCGTGACCCGGCCACCAGGCGGCGGGAAAGGATATACACCGTGGGGGTTTAGTCAGTAAGAGTCTGACATAATCGCCGCGTCTCCTCGGACGCGGGGTATCCATGAGGATTACCCGCGTTAAAAAAAAAAAAAAGGGATCTGACGATAGAAATCCTCAAAGTTGAAGAGCAAATCAACCGCACTCAGTTAAATAGTATTTATTGATTACCCAAGAAGGACTTTGGAGTAACATCTGAATGGATGATTTCAAAAAGTACCCTTAGAAGTAATAGTATTTACCAGTTAACTTTCAACCATTACGAATTCTTTACACAAAGTCAGTTCCGGTTTCACGACGTTATCTATGCTCAATCTTATCATCCCATTTTCATTAGCTCTCAAAGTTGTTGTATCATTAGTTATATTGGCATATACAGATAATTCTCCTTCAGAAAACATCCCTTCACGCCTTCATTTTGACGACCTCCGTGGCGCAGCGTGTGCGCTATTGCACTTTAAAGTCGGAGGTCCTGGGTTCGATTCCCGGCTTAAGTCAGGTCTGGTGGGAGGCTTCGGCCGTGGCTAGTTACCACCCTACCGACAAAGACGTGTCGCCAAGCAAGTTAGCGTTCCGGCATGATGTCGTGTAGAAATCAACTAGGAGTATGAGTTTACCATACCCCTAACAGGTTACCCCCTACCATCTTAGACCGCATCATCACCATCAGGTGAGATGCAGTCAAGGGCTAACTTGTGGTAAATTTATTTATTTTTTCGTTGCATATTGTGTACACATACCCAGTTTGGGTGTTGCAACTTGGTCTGGAATCAACCGTAGTAGGGAGACCGATTTCATTTATTTTTACTTGCATCGTTTAAAAAATCGTTTACAGTGTAATAACACTTCTCCAACAAAAAACTCTTTAATACTGTGTAAAATTCATTTTCTTTTTCTAAGTTTCGTATGCAGTCTGGCAGACCATTATATATTTTCACAGACATTACGTAGGGACTACAGGTGTGGAGTTTTAGCTTTGATGGTGGGAGGGTTAGTTTGTTTGTATATTTTTCGGGAAATCGACGAGGTTTCTCTTCTTCTTTTTTTTTTTACAAAAGTGTAGATTTTTTTTGACAAATTTGCACATTTCAAAGATATATATATATAAAAAAAAAAAATGCGCTCAAAAATTTTGGGCCATTTGACTCGACTTGAAAAACCAACGGGTTCTACCGGAGACATGGCAAAGTTGATGCCAAGACTGAAGGCACTCTTTCCAAACAACGCTATAAAGTGGTGCACGTGCTCTATCTCGACTTTCCGCACGTCTTGAGATAAACGGAGTCAATGTCAGTTCTAGTTTACATGTGACTGCTGACTCATTGATAAAGCTCGTACACATTCGTTACTGAGGGCAGAACATTTCATAAAAATCTAACTGCGAATCCGATGTGTGTTCTAATTGTAACAAACTTCTAAATTGCTCGAATTTCTCATATATACTAGTGCTATTTAAAAAGTGACACAAAAATTGTGGTGATTTTGGCTCACTCCTTATTATACTCGTATGACGATTTTTGCATCAGTTTTAATTAGTCCGGCACAGGCATTCTCTTGCATAAGATAGTAGGTGTTTGAACATAGGCTCACCAAGCTGCTTCGATGCGAGTAGGCGGCTTTAGGGATAATAACCGGGACGGGAACGACTTAACGTGCTCTCTAAAGTACGGGAGCATACAGATCTCATACCATGAAGAAGCCCACAACAAACTGGTCGAATGATGGGTCATTAACACCACCGTTGCTTTAATGAAAACTATTTAATCAATTTTATTAGATGCAACTAGGTTGCACGCTCTTACCCGTGCATAACGCTTGACGTGAAAATGATGTCTGTAATGCAATTAGCTGCTGAGGTTAGCCCACATCTCAGCGGGAGGGAAGCATAGCGATTTGTGACGTCAGAATGCATGTGTCATTCCTTCTGGGCTCGGAAACAGCAAAGAATACAGTCTCTAATTTGGAGTTGATAAATATATACGGGGCTTAGACAATTTTCTTTAACTCTGTGCGGGACAACGAGTTTTCTAAGTAGCCAAAAAAATTGACAATCTACAATCGACATCTCGTAATCAATTCTCGCCCACGCTAACTATTACACCTTTGGTGATCACTGATCAAAGTAGTCCAATGATATGAATATGTAAGAAAATGGTGATGGTCTGTACCTAAAATCATTTCACATAACACGCTTTATAAGGAGGATCGTAACAATGGAACAAAGGGTAATGCGCCTTGAAACGCTATTCGCGGTCCCCGTTAAATTAAACAGCATTGTTTCTGCGATTTTGCGTGCGACAGCTCATATTGCATGTGCGATGTGATGTCACATTATTTTAACACGTGTTAACTCCCTTTGTTCGACTCGGAAAAGTTAGTTTACTTTACTAGGAATTCGTTTTGATCCATTTCCATATTCTCTGATTCGCTATTTTACTATCCATTTCTATATTATAAAATTTACTTCAGTCTGAATAAGTAGTTATTACATCTATTTCTAGACATCTATTTCGGCCGAAATAAAAAGAATGTGATACAATATTTGAGAATTTTACAGTCACATATCGGTGGTATATTTATTTACTATGAACCACCAACAGAATAACACATACATATGTTACAGTAAATATGCCTCAGGTTCGAAGTACATGTGTAACCCCAATGACAGGCAGTTACAACGTGTATATGTGCGTATTTCCCCGAAAGCTGACCTCGGCGTCCAGTTACCCACCCGGTCTGAAGAATAGTAAATACTGTAAAGATAAACTGTTAACAAAAAATAATAATTGACATTGGTAGGTTTTAAAAACTGAGTATGGGATAAATTGGTCCATTGCACCAATAGCATAAGAAAGCTTCTTTTGTAAATATGTATCAATAAACCACGTTTTTTATACTACTGATAAATAAGATTAAATATCACGGTAATTCTCTTCAAGAAAAGAGCTTTTCATTTAAATACTGATAATCTATAATAATGAGTATGGGTTGATATATATGTATGTATATTTAGAGTTATATATTTTCACAAAAATTTCATTCGAAACATAAATACATTTTCATTCAAATCGATGTTTTCTTTCTTCCAGATACCGCTCTGCCTTCAACGCCTACCTCTAAGCCTTAGCCTGTATTTATCACTGCCAATTAATCCGCCCAAAAGGCGCTAAATGTCGCCATGCTAGAAAAGATACATAGATGTAAGAGCGTTCAAAACGATAGTCAAAACGAGGACTGCTGGTGCACGTGACAAAGTCTGAAGTTCGAGGACGACATGAGCCAGTCAGCGGACGAGGCCCGCGCGGCCAGGATCCAAAAATATAAGGAAGAGCGGAGAAAGCAGCTCACCGCACGAACAGCCACTTTGTTCTCCGCTAATGTTACTGAAAGGTAAAATTTGGATTTAACAATTTCAGTTTATTGTAGATGGTTGAAATTGCAAGCATCAAGAGGTGTAAGAGCAGCAACATACGTTGTCATAATCAAACTTTGCGAAGGTTGAGTCGGCATTTGAATAAATAGAGTTTTAGAAGCCACCAGCTTCCAAAACAACATGGCCCCAAAGAATTTTTTACTCCAGCTTTTATAATATATTCCTGATTTTCATTCGACACATAAAAATGTTCTCTTATAAAATCAAACCAACAAGTTAATGAAATTCCTCTTTTTTCGTAAATTCTCAGAAATGATAACTATTTTGCCATATACTATATACATACTAAAGTAATTTTTTTGTCCATTCCAGGCGTCCAAAAAAAGCTACTCGGTCTCCTTTAGAAGATACTGTTACAAACCTGAAGTCATCCTCAGAACTAAACTTGAATACAGCTTCAACTTCAGTGCCTATAAGAACAACGCGAACGTCGCGCCTGAGAGCTGCCGCGGCCAACAGTTCAGAATCTTGCCAGTTGACGAAAAAATCTAACAGGAGCTCATCTGTGCAAAATCTGGTAGAAGATGAAAAAAATAAAATACAAAAAAACGCAAAAATTATTGATAGAGATAAAATACGATCCAATTCCAATAGAAAGCAAAGCCACGAAAAAGAAAATTTGAAAAGTCCATCGACCACATGCTTTCCCGATAAAGATAATGGTGCTATTAGATCGAAACTTAAACATTCCATTAATAAAATTAATTTAGAAAAAGACAAAATTCATTTTTTAGTCATTAGTCCTAAAGGAAAAAACATTGACGAGAAGAATAGTTCAAAATTAGAAGAGAAGAATACGAGAGTATCTGTGACTGATGAAACTAATATAAGTAGTTTAACTGATGACGATAAGAGTATTGACGTTGATGACATATTGAATGATATTCTTGGTGATAAAAGTAATTCCGATAGTTTGGTGAGAGATAAATTTGATGTTTTATATAACGACTTAATTGATGAAAATAAGAAAGTTGAAATTAAGGTCAACGACGTTCCTGTAAACGAAGATTTGACTCAGGAGAAAGTGATCATAAGTAGTCACAATAATCCATACATTCCTGTTAAAGAATTGATAGCTGTTAACAAAACTGATATTGTGAAAGTGGAAAGGTGTATTGTGCCAAAAAATGTAAAGACTGAAGTGGGGTTATTGGGTGCTGTGTGTGTTCGTAAAGTAGAAAGATTCAGTGAATTGCTAAGTAATCTATGTTCTCCTTGTGAAGCAGATATCTTATTTGAGGACATTCTTGTCGAAAATGGGATCGATGGTGTAAACAACCCGGTGAGTTATCATCCAGATGCTTCACCGTAAAAAGTAGCTAAAATATTCAATACTACGTATAATTATGAATATAGTTTTAGTCAGTGATCATTGTCTGCTTGCTATCTAACATGGAAGATGTAGATGTGTGTCTTGCCGTGTATTTACCGTCGTTATTATAGGAGTTAAAGTAAAAAAATATACTGTCTTGGAGAAGATTTTTATATTATGTGCGGAATCGTTATTATATTATACAAATACATTTTTTCATTATTTAATTCAACTCGTTATATATTATAGAAGCTGTGATGGCCTAGTGGTTTGGGCGTCATCCTCTAAATATCACTTGCTTCAACGATGAAGGAAAACATCGTGAGGAAACCTGCACGCTTGAGAGTTTATAATATTCTTAAAGGCGTGTGAAGTCTGCCAATCCGCACATGGCCAGTGTGGTGGACTATGGCCAAACCCTTTTCATATTGAGAGGAGACCCGTGCTCTGTAGTTAACCAGCAAAGGGTTGATCATGATGATGATGATGATATAGGTCAATGACGCCACAGATATACTACAATTAATTGTTTTCCTAAATTTATGTCATGGTAAGATGCGAACGTATCTTGCAAGGATGCAGCCGTTAGGGGCTGCGGTATTGTCCAACTCTTGCTTTTCTTGCAAAAAGTTAGTTACTAAAAATAGTAAAACATTTTTATGACGCTTTATGATGCTCGAAAAGCTAGCACAGGCTTATTTATCAAGCAATACAGCATTGCTGATGGTATTAAACAACGTGTATACACCCAATAAGTTGGTATTTAATTGGTTAACAATTAGCAAGTAAGCAATGTACTTATAGTTAAGTTAATAAGTTTTCTGCTTTGAAGTGTAATTTGTATCTAATGTTGTAAGTGAATTAGTAAATTGGGAATTAATACGTAAGTCGATTATTTGCCTTAACAAGATTCTGCGCGTTAGTGAAATTTAAACTCAAGGTGCCGCTTCCTTCGTCAAGGAAGGTTTCCCTGAGGAACTATTATAAAGCTGTATAAATATTAGAATTATAATTAAGTTTATAATTTATAGATTAAACCGCAGAACTAACATGAGACGACAGCCTCTTGGTTAGAGCTAAAATGTTCTTACTGTAGATCATAATTTACTGGGTTTAATTTTGGATTGTGCCAAATTTTTTACTAAGACCAGATGTTCTGCCAAGAAGTGCAACTCACAATGAAGTTGGTGTTGTCCTCCGTGCCTCTTAGAGCCCGTTTAGCCGTCACCTTGATCACGGTTCTAAGTAGTACAAAATTATTGCAATGGCCATTGCTTTAGCTGCGGTTATGCATATTCAAGTTAGGTAAGGGAATAAGCCCCTAGCGTTAAAAATCTTAAGGCAATAAGTCAAGACCGTGTTTGGTAGGATTTAATGAGGACTTTTTTTGTGTACTTTAAGATTAAGTTTAATTTCTATATTTTATAATTGCTTATAATTTTAAAATCATCATTAGATGGTCATTTGAATGCAATACGACTTGATCTGTGACGAATCTTAACAAAAAAATCAGCCTACATATACCTACTGTTCGAGAAACTTGTATTTGTTGGATTGATCTTAAATTGTTACGCAACGTTATACAACTTTTATTTAAAAGTTACTAAGTTAGTAACGATATATTTACAATCCCAACGTGCCCTCGGTAAAGCATATCTGGATTTAACTAGAAGCATATATATATATAGTACTTTTATAATAACCTTACAGGTAGTACACCATCTCTCTCATTATGTCGTCGGTCTTTCGTGCTGAATGGCGTCCCAAACTACACTTGGTTGTTCGCGGTCTCCATTCTAGGACTTTTCTTTTTTCCTTATTGCCTGTGTAGTTTCGACAACCCCACTGTCAAAGCATGTTAAGGCTTGATTTCCGGATTGCGATATCTTGACAAGAAATTCGCTGCACAGCCCGGGGAATGTTGGTGCAGCTTGGAGAGTCCAAACTAAATCTCCCTTTGCGCCAAGAGAGGTGGCTTGTGATATTTCTTCAATCATTATTCTCCTCAGGAGAGTTTGATCTCAAACATATAATTGCTTGGCTGAAGATTCTGATGGTGTTCCTTTATAACTGGATAGACAACATGTTGTGTTTAAACCGATTCTTAACAAATTGCTACTATCCGTTGAGCAGATCAAACTTCTATATAAGCCCCCAACCAAACACTTATCAAGAGATGGTAATCCTTAAAATAAAAAAATCACGCAGTGCAATTAATTAAGTTATAGAAAATTTTCATGTAGACAATTAGCTTGTATAGGCAAGTCTTCTGTAATAATAAAATTTATACTTTTTGTATTTTTGTATTGGCTCTATAACAAATATTGAAAATTTCAGCTTTATATTGTTGTTAAATGTGGTTAAACTTGAGTCTACGTTAGTTATTACTGCTTACCGTATATGGTCTTCACATGCAGCCTTCACCTCTGCATATTATTGCTAGTTAACGATATAATCTACAGCTATATGTTTGCCTGTTTATTTTATAGGGAAATACATTTGCTTATTACATTCAAGGTTTTTTTTTTATTCACTACAAGTTAGCCCTTGACGGCAATCTCACCTGGTAGTGCAGTCTAAGATGCCAGTGGGCTAACTGGTTAAGGGTGTGGTAGATCCGTACTCCTAATTGGTTTCTACACGATATCATGCCGGAATGCTTAATTGCTTGGCGAGACGTCGGTAGGGTGGTAACTAGCCACGGCTGAAGCCTCCCACCAGACCAGACTCGAGCCGGTAATCGAACCAGGGACCTCCGACTTTATAATGCGACAGCGCGCGCGCTGCGCCACAGAGGTCGTCAAAATTTTAAAGATGCCTGTTGAGTTGACAATTAGTGACTAGTCGCGGGACGCCTTCCATGATTTGAAGCATCAAAAGTGTTTTGAATACAAAATACATATTAAAATATATAATCGAGGGACAACCAAAAGATCAATTTACATGAAGTGATTATTTCTGCAAAAAAAAGAATGATTTGTGTACGTTGCCTAGGTACAAGCTACTAGAGAGGACATCTGATTATTTATGTAGAGAAATAATCTCTCCAGTATGATTTATTTTTCCGGATCATGTATTTATAATATAAAATACAAAAAGTGAAGAATATATTAACGAACACTATAGAGGAATCGTGTTTTTGGATTTTTTACTCGATTAAAATCACAATAATACTTAGTGTTCCATATCACATATTGGTACGGATTGCCAGGATAAATTAATTATATTATTATAACAATCTTTAAGCGGTTAAGCCAGATATAGTTGCAAACGATACAACAATTGTGAACAGATACACTTTCACATTTATAATATTGTTGCGGATTGCTTTTGTTAGGCCATTGGGGTCGCATCCAGTGATCAAACTCTTTTCATGCAATTGGGTCAAGTGGCCAAGCGAATATGGCTGTGTCATGAAATTGTATGTAAATTACAATAGCTCAATTTAATAGCCTCAAATGGTTGCGGCGAGGTTCTCTTAATATAGTTATCTTGCTGTATGCGTACTTTGTAAACCAATTATGTACAATGTTTATCAAGTATAATACAATTTGTATTCGACGTCAATCGTAAACATGATAACGCAATAGTCCAGTACATAACTAAAGGCTGCATAAATGGCATTCGTCGAGCACATTTTAAACATAAAAAATTAGTAAGTTATTGGATATTTTGTGACCAACCTTATGTCGCACAGACTCCTAGCAAAAGGTACGTGGTTTCAGTCTTAAAAGTTTGTTACAAATATACCCAAGCATTTCCCTGACAAGTGTTTATTATTTGAAGTAAAAAAATGGGTGGTCAAATTTGATGTTGTCTCTTTAAGGTGTGTTGAAATGAATGACTTTGAGTATCAATTAATCGAGGAGGTGGGACATATCCTTTTATCTCCAGCCTGCGAATGTCACACAGCTGGATTCTGGTTTCCTAGTGACACGAAAGAAGGTTTATAAAAGCTTAACAGCCATCGACCAGGCTTCGGCTTAAAAAAATATTTTTTATTGATTAATGGGATGCGAAACGCCTAAGCATTCTCTCCAAGTTACGGTGCAATAATCCCAATTTCTCAATACTGAGCCAGTACTAAGTGTCCCAGACAGAAAATCAAAACAATCGCCTTGAAATTTTTGCTCCAACCCGGGTATCTAATGCAGGACTACAGAAAGGAGGATCACAAATCCGTATTATCCTTTCTGTAGTCGTAAAGGCCAACTATAACACCAGTGAGACATTAGTAATCACGAGTGCAAAATTATAATATCCATCCTATATCAATTCAATTGGCCCTGGCGCGTTTGGAACCATTGTACCTTTACTTTTCAGTCAAGAAATGTAGTCACCTTATAAATTAAATAACATAAATATAATGGGTTTTTATGAATAAAATATTATAGTCTATTTTTTTCTATAGATTATTCAGTGACGAGTAAATAACTATATAATATGTAAACAACTAATTGATGTATGCGGTGAGAAAAAAGGATGAAATTAAATTAAGTTTTATTTTTGTTCACAACCCATACTATCTATGTGGGTCGACAAAACATGCCTCAGACCTGATCCATGTTACGTATTTCCAACAACACCGCCTGTTTCAAGTCAACCCTCTTTGGAAAGAACATATTGTTTAAAAAAAAATACTTAGAACCGTAATGAGTTTAATGATTTATACGTTTTAATAAATCACCATCATCATGATCAACCCATTACCGGCTCACTACAGAGCACGGGTCTCCTCTCAATATGAGAAGGCTAGCCATGTGCAAATTGGCAAACTTCACACGCCTTTGAGAACATTATGGAGAACTCTCAGACGTGCAGGTTTCCTCACGATGTTTTCCTTCACCGTTGAAGCAAGTGATATTTTAATTTTTAAAAACGCACATAACTCCGAAAAGTTAGAGGTGCGTGCCGGCAGTAGGAGGTTGACGCCCTAACCACTAGGCTATCACCGCTTCAATAAATATTAGGATGTAATTAATAACATCATAAAAACTTGAGTGTTTCCATGTACCTTTTATTCGCATTACTATCAACTTCGCAGCCAATTTCAACATATAGCAGAATTCCGTAAGACCAGAACAATTTCATAATACAACTTGCAAGTTTTTTTTTGAAGGTACATAAATATTTAACAGAGTTTTTGTTGCCTTTTATCTTTATCGATCGGAGATCTGGACGTGTGCTCGCTCGGTCAAGCGGTCTTAACCAATTTTGGTAGCACCCACTGTATTAATTGTATTGTATTGTATGTATGTATGGAAACGCGTTGACATGCGGGCGACCTCGTTCGTCTGCACTCGCAGCGTTCGAGTCTTCGTATTTGGATACGATCATCGAATTCGACCTCGTATTAAATTTTGTAATAAACATTGTTTTGCATGAAATGCATCAGCCTTTTTTTACCTCACACGTTGTTGTCAGAATGGCTCAATAACTCATAAGTTGAAAGTATCGTAGCGTCTTTTCATCAGCCATTCAGTAATTATTTTAATTACAGGTTAGCCTTTTAACTAGCAATCGCTCGTGGTTGCAACTGATGATGCAGTCTAAGATTGTAGTGAGCTAACGTGTAAGATGTATGGTTTTCTGTACCCCTAACTGATTTTCACTCGGCATCGTACTTGTTAACTATATCGCTTGGCACGCGTCTTCTCACACCAGACCAGAGTAAAGAAATAACGAAATTATAAATTCCCATATTACCCTGCTGAGGATCAAACCCGAGACCTCTCACTTATAGACATAACGCTCACTACTACGCCAGAAAGATAATCACAAACACGTCTTTGGTGACACTTTGTTGATTTACTTATCTTCCAAGTTCCAAACCTTTGAAGTAGATTTTGATAATGTTAAGCTTGCATCGTCAGACTACACAATTTAGTGCAAATTTAATTATGATCTAACTAAAAACGGAACACATCAGTAGATAACTGTGCATTAGTAGAGGTCAGTGCTAGCTAGTATATTAGAAAATTGCTCGCAGGATAGACATAGAATATAGTTTAGGAAAAATATTAGACATTTCAGGTGTTATGATGTTCATATTGAAATCGACATCGAGTGGGTGATAGGATTTGGTTAACCTGTTGGAAGGAGAGAGATCGATAAATAAATAAAGTTATTTAATTCCAGCCTCGATAATTTTATTAGTGTGCCACTTCAGTATAAATATATAATTCACTTCGTCCGCTTCTTTATCGTTCGAAAAATCCCGCGGGGACATTTAGTTCACCCCGTAAAAAAGGGGTCGTTTGCCCGTCACTAGGATCAGAACTTTCTTTATAAAAAAAAAAAAATGCTATAATCGTTTAAAACCCGTACATAACAAAGATAGTTTTGTTTTACTCCCAAGGGAATGTAGAGCCCGGTTGCTTTTGCGTGACAAACTATTTTATATGCAGAATTTAAGCTTCATATTTTGGACTTGATTTCAACAATAATGTTTAAAGAGGAGACGTCTGCTATCGCCAGACCGGTGATCAACTTCGTAAACAATTTTAAGATATAGCAGAATTCCGTAAGACCAGAACAATTTCACAATACCACTTGCAAGATCTTTTTTGAGGGTACATAAATATTAAACAGAGTTTTTGTTGCCTTTTATCTTTATCGATCGATCGATTGATCGATGTCACATATATGGACCATTTCATCATTTTCCTCAAGTTTTAGATACAAGTCTTACTGGTGTTCTGGCCCAAAACCTAGTCACCAGTGGCTTTTATGAACCTAACGATCCCCTACAGGTAGGTTTAAACCACCTCACCTTACACTTCCCATCTTACTAGTGAGTACACTCAGCTAAGAAGTTAAAGCTCGTTTCCGTATCTCGCTCGTTCCACATTCTGGATAGGGTGGATCATCAGCTCTATTATTTTTTTTTATCTTTTTCAGACTATTTATTAGCTTTGCTAACCCTATTGGTTGTCACAGCGTAACCGGGCTGTAATATTCATTGTTGTATATAAAAAGATACACTATTGCATTTACAATACAAAAATGATTAGTAGAGACATCGTAACACTTAAAAGTGTTAAATAATAGTTACTCTATAATTAGTTAACCCCACGACCATTTAGAAACTAAAGCCGAATTAATAATTACCGCACAATTTTAACATTCCATAATCTAATTAAAACATTTTGTGTGTATTTGTGTGCATAGATAATAAAACTGGCTGTGTGCGAGACTAGATGCGAAAGGCTCTGTATACCAACATGGAAACAAAAACATCATATTAGCAACTGGCATTATTAAAATCGAGCTAGAAACATCATAACAACACAACATAAGTTTATTTGTATTGGAAGGGTCTATTTTTTATACGCGACAATAAAAATACGTTTTTCGTGAAAGTTAAATACGTTTTTATACACTATCAGTTAGCCCTTGACGGCTATCTAACCTGGTGATAAGTGATGATGAAGTCTATGATGGTAGCGAGTAAACCAGTTGGTATGGTATGATAACTGTATGGTAAACCCACACTTCTAATTGGTTTCTACGCCACATCGTGCCGGAACGCTAAATCGCTTGGCGACACGTCTTTGTCGGTTTATGACACACAACTCGTTGGCAGACTGACAGGATAGGACGGCAAGCTGAGTTTTAATAATAGTAGAAACGTAAGGAACCCTAAAAAGTAATGTTTTTCTCCGTCTTGCATGTCACGTCGTGCTTGGCTCGTCAACGAAATAATTATTGCTCATGTACCGCGAGTATTATGCCGCTCAGGCTTAAAATTACGCGGTTACACTGGTGCAATTACTGACGGGCATTTATTTCAGCGCTATTCATTGACCTTTTTTACATCCATTTCAAGTTAGCCCTTGACGGCAATCTCACCTGATGTTAAGTGATGATGCAGTCTAAGATGGTAGCTGGCCTGTTATGATTATTTATTTATCCAAAGCGCTACCAACAGATTTATATGTAAAAAAATAAACATTTAAAAACCTTAAGTGCTAGATGTATACATATAAATCAATTTAGAGGTAACTACAGCATGCCTAATATAATAACTTAAGTCGACGCTAATATGTCGCTAATAATATAACATGGAAATTAACAAATAGCAAAAAGACGGGTTGCACTCCGGGAGTGCCGGCAGAAGTGAAAACTTGATTATTAACGTTGAGCATGTTTGATATTTTGGAATGGTTAGGGAATAATTTTGCACCAATTGCTTTATCAGTATAAAAGTACTATCATTTATGTGGTAGAATACAATATTCATTTATTGCGCTATCGTACACAAACATGACAATTTATATTACATTAAAATTCCATATTTTAAGCACTTTACATTCACGAATTTTACGAATACACAACAATGTGATCACTACACAGACGGTCGAGCCATCAGCTGTCACCATCCATGGATGCGCGTGGCACGCTGTAACATACACGAACATTCGCGCAAGCGCCCTGCGCTGCCTAAACGAAACAGTAGGCCCAGGCATACATTTTCGCCGCGCCGTAGAGAGGGGATAGCCGTCTACTCTCCATCCGTCTTACGCTTTTTCGATCAGGTCACGTGTCCTGACGCGAGTTTAAGATTTTATACCCATTACAGAAAAAGTGCTGAACGCCGCTAAAGAAGTTTTCACTTCAATAACAAAAAACACAAAAAGGAACTTATTACAAAAGAACAGAAAAGTAAACCTTGTGTTTTATAATAACGAAGTAAGGATATATACAGGTATGTACGCACTATGCAAAATGTAACTAGACTAGGGTTTTTATTATTTTATTTTTGAAATTGTAAATGATAAACCCATACTCCCAATTATTGGTCTCTTGCGACATCGTGCGGGAACGCTAAATCGCTTGGCGACACGTCTTTGTCGGTAGGGTGGTAACTAGCCACGGCCGAAGCCGCACAGAATCCAGCCGGGAATCGAACCCAGGACCTCCAACTCAATATAACTCCTACGTATTAAATTACGTGCTGTATATTTCTAATTCTTTCTACCCATTTTCTTTTGTTAAATCGTAGAAATAAGTCGAGATAATAGTTGGAAAACCCATCACCCCTCACCCAGAGAAATGAAATCCCGTACACTGTTAGTAACTCATTCAGTACTTATAATAAGCTATTTAATTTTTTTTTTTTTTTCTAATAATTGTTTATTTCTCCATGTTTAGCTAAGTCTAAGCTGCACAATATGATGATTCCGACCCTTTTTCTTGTGTTAATTCATAGAAACGATCGAGATAATAGTTGAAAAAACCTTCTTTACACCGTTAGGCATAACTCAATAAGTACCTACCTATAATAATTTTATATTTAGTTGAAATTTCTTTTTTTCCTATATCTACTCATTCTGTATGATTTACGATAATTCCACTAATTAAAACAGGAAATTCGAAGCAAAGCTTTACCTATCTAGCCATAAACAATGGGCTGATGAATCAGTCAGCTGGTCATTATTTCTTACATCTTTTTACGTACATATATAGGTACTTAGTTATACAAATCTTATACCTACTTCACTTGTGTGTCCAGTGCGTTCAGGTCAAATCAGTAATGCGTCTGACAGCTGGTAGCTGGATAAGATCGGTCATGTCCATACGGATTATGTAATTGCCGACGTGTTTATGAATAAGACTTACCGATAACCGCTCACTTCACTAAAATGTATGGCGTTATTACTCGAATACAATCATCATCATCATTTCAACCGATAGACGTCCACTGCTGGACATAGGTCTTTTGTAGGGAGTTCCAATGGCCACGGTCTTGGGCCGCTTGTATCGAGCGGTTACCTGTGACTCATTTAATGTCGTCTATCCACCTTGTTTGGGGGTCGACCAACGCTACGTTTACCGATGCGGGGTCTCCATTCCAGCACCTTGACACCCTATCGTCTATCAATATTTTAATGTCAAAGAATCTATGAAATCTGTAGTTTTTAACAATACTCATTATAATTAATAATTAATCATATTATGATCTATTAAAAGTTTGCTATTAATATTTGTGTATACGTAAATAGATAAATACGTATTCAACTATGTATTATATATTTCATTTGATACAAATCTCAAACAATCCTAAACCAATATTCGGTATCTTTAACTTTCACTAGCTATTTTGAACTCACGATAATGTCACATTTTATATTATATTGACTTTTTCGGGAACCAAATGAGTTATAGAGGTTATTTAATATGAAAAAGTTCGGTTCATTCTACTCATGAATATTTTATGATAAACTCCTTTGTTTTATTACTGTGGAAGTTTGTTGGTGACCCACATACGAGCAAATAGTTATTAGATGTGTATTTATATTCTATTATACTATAATAACTAGGACATAGTCACGTTCAGATGATTCTTTGCGTAAATAGTGACTTACAATCTCGAGTAGATTACGTAATACAACTAAGTATATTATATCATTTGATTTTAATTTTTAGGTAACACATTAAATTATTCGTAGGAACTAATTACTTTTCTACTATCACCATTCTAATACAATGTCTCGATCTGTTTAACATAATAAACACATGTAGATTTTCGCAAAGCTGAATTTCGAATGATGTCGCTCATCTTCTATATAGATAGATATTCATCATCATCATTGTCATCATCATAATCGACCCATTGCCGGCTTACTACATAGCACGGGTCTTCTTTCAATATGAGAAGGGTTTGGCCATAGTCCACCACGCGGGCCATGTGCGGATTGGCAGACTTCAGACGCCTATGAGAACATTATTGAGAACTCTCAGGTTTCCCCACGATGTTTTCCTACACCGTTGAAGCGAGTGATATTTTAATTGTTTAAACTCCGAAAAGTGAGAGGTGCCCGGGATTGAACTACCGACCTCTGATTAGACGGCGGCCGTCCTATCCACTAGGTCATACAGCTTAAAGAGATAGATATTGCTGTTTAAAAAATATAAACAAAAATTTATTTAAGACGATATCATGATCTTAAAATCATACTTATAGATATATATTTTCCATTTACCGGGAAAAAGGCGATGAAAATATGTTATCCGAAGAATTTAGAAACTGTTATGTTACTTCGACTTTCGTTTATGTTAATTTGCAACATTAAAAAACCCATGCGCATGCAGCAGATGATGAATGATTTAAAAATTGGTTCGCGTACATCAAGTTTTAATTTGATAGACACACACCTTTACGATCGAAACTTAAGTGAAAGACGTTGCGCCTGCGCACCGACAGTTGCGAATACGACGCGCCCGCGACGCGCATGTTCAGTTTTGTGCTACAATTTAACTGCTGTTATTTTGGTTATTCATCATTATTGTTATATATTTATCACTTTTGCGCTTTTTTCTGTTAATTCCACTTAATCGACATCCTAAAACTTAATCATTGGTGTTTGTTCGCGTTTGTGTGGCTGACTTAACGCATTTGTTTCGTCATGTGTGGCTTGTTTTTGTATGATGATTTAATCATTATAATTGTTAGTTTTCAGTGTCGTAGTGTTTGGATATTTCGCATTTGTTAGAAGTCACTCATCTTTGTTGGATGACCAAATGCGTTGATTGTTAGGTTTGAATTCGTTTTGTTGCGCAAGTGTTTGTTTTACCAATACTATAAACATCATCTAAGTAAGAACATGCCCTGTGTTATTGATATTATTTCATTTTAAATAATCAGTTAAGCCGATGTATCAGATTTATTTTTCGTGTCCAAAAAGAAAAATGTGTGGCCTGGGCACGTGAAGAAAAATATACCTTTATAAAAAATAACCATACCTTTCTGACAAATATACAGTTCGTGTTTGGCACGTTACGTCAAATGTAGAAATTCAAATAATGTAGTGATCTATACTGCACCACTTATTTTAATTAGTGAAAACAATGTCTGTTACATGAACAATACCGCTTCCGTCGTTAGTCCGTACATTTTGGTATTCAACTACATGTATTGTTTATTGTGAATTGTTATTTTATAGTTAGGGACTTTTCATAAAGGCAACTTATTAATGCCACTGTTACATGAAAAAGGAATGTTAAAACATATATATCTCTAAAGAGAAGACCTTACTTTGCTTTGTCACATTCCAAAGTCAAATGTTTCCTGTTTAAGCACTTACCATGTCTCTTTTAGAAATGGAAAAATATTTATATTCGTCCTTAACACCTCTTTATGATGAACTCCTGTTTGTTATTTAAGGCTTCTTGGCTTGGTTTTTGTGTGTCAGTCAGTTAAATGTAAAGTTTCATGAAGAAGATGCATTCGCTACTTTTAAATTGTAATATTAATAGTGAACTTTACACATTAATTCATGGGATTCATCATGTATGGGACACCAGTTAATGTGTCTGATTTAGTATCTATTAATCGTTTTCTGGGTCGTTCGTCGGTCGGAAGCGTAATAGGGGTTAACCTCGTTCGTACAATCGAGCTTTATATGGCCAGCGTGTAGCAAATATAGCCATGGCATCGTAAATATACAATAAGTGAGACAATCATACATACATATACATTTTTTTTTAATCATTGATTATTTTCCTAAATATACGTTCAAAAAATAGAAAATCCAAACCTCTTGACCTAAATTTAGGTAGTTCACAGCCGATTTATATAACATAAGGATTTGTTGTGATAGAGTTCTTTGAATCTCTTCGTCCCACACCGTAGAAGCCTATTGTATGCGATGTTAACTGTATAGTATTTGGTGTATATCTTAGTTTTTACGATGTTTACGTCATTCTCTTATTTATTAAGTTTACAAATAAAGATCCATAAACTTACTTACTTTTCATTTATATTTGCGAATATAATTATTTGAATGCAGTTATGAGCCCTTATATTGAAACTAGGTTCTCCTTCTTCATATAAACTGCAACTATTTCATACCTTACTATGACAAGATAGAATCAAGTGGGAGGCTGCCTGAACAAGATTCTAGTTCGACATTCTAGCTAGCAAGGACGCCAAAAGCTGTCTTTAGACCTAGGTTTTGGTTTCGCAATAACAACTCTTACAGCGTACTTGCTTTTTATAATTTGATCTTTGTCTCGAATTACATTTCAGACTGTTGTAAGCTATTTCGTAACTGTCTTGTTATTAAATTACATTATGTCCTTCGCAAAATAAGCTTTGTTTCTTTACTTTAGTCTTCTCATCTCTGTAGAGAGTTATTTAATTATGCTGCTTTTGATTAATTGCGCTACATTAATGGGACAGTAGATTATACCCCTCGAAGCATAACTGGTGGTTAGCATACTTCGATTATTGTAATTGATGGTAATGGCTGAATTTATAGTAACGCTCGCATGAACTGCGTGTTTTAACCAATAGTGGAAGAGTGTCAGCTAATCGGAACGTATTTTTGTTGGTGTTTCTTTTCTTCGTTTTCTCGTACCTCTACTAACTATTGATGGCCATTGTTGCTATGAAGTCTTGTTTTTGTCAAACAGAACTGTTCTGCTGTTGTCTGTTATTCCATTCCTGGGGCACACTCTGTTGTTTATAAGTCTCTATTAAAAGAAAACTTAAAAGAAAAAACTTCATTAGCATGTCTGACAAAATTCTATTTTCTGTCGCGCAACAGAATTGTAAAATTTATGTTATCGATGAAACACATCGAAAATTTATTGTTAATTTTTGAATGTGTTTTAATATAACCAAATTTATTGAACAGTTCTTAATTTAATCTTTCTATTTTTTGGATTAATAATTTAACCAGTTTGACAAATATAAAACTCTTGATTTTTATGCAAATCATAAAGTTCATGAGTCCGTAATATTGTATGAGCAAGATGCGAATATACTTTAAGGAGACTAAAGTTAAAACGGTGAGTAATTAGCATTATTTTAAGATAAAAAAAAATTTAAATACTCGTACCTAGGTACATATGATAGAAATGTTTGTGTAAGATATAAACTTTAGTAAGAGTAAGTGGACCTAGGTGATCATCTCCGACTTTTTAGAAGGACGACATCTTAAGGTGTTTCAAATAGGATATCAATGATCCGCTCTCAACGGGGGACAGTAGGATAAATCATTTATTCTTCAACTTTATACGCTACTAATGATTACAAGATACATATAGCCAATGGTTAAGACTTTGGGGAAACCGAGACTACCTGTCGGGGGGACAGAATTCGATCCTTGAAATTAAATATTACTTGTCTTAATTTTAGAAAAACTTGCTTGACCGAAAGATCTATCATAATGTGCTCAAAGTCTAGTAACTGGCACTTGACCAGCTAGGTTGTTTCTCATTCTGAGATGTGACTCTAGCCGTTTATTGAGCAGGTAATGAGTTGATAATGATATATTACTGAATGATGGAGATGGCGTTGGCCCCTAAGATTTTTTTCCTGATAGTATAACTAACAGATGATAATTATTTTTACGTAAGAGATCCTAACCTTATCTCAAAAACTTAGGGTTGAATATCTAAACTGTTCACGACTAAATACGATAACCTCACTAATATGAGAGAGAAAGCAGTATTCAGTGGGGCATTTAGGTCGATGATGATACGAACGTCTTCTGTAACGAAGTGCTTTTCTTTTATATAGTAAAGGTATGAGAAGATAATATTATTTTGTTCTTTACAGCGTGCCAAAGCACCAGAATGCACGCCGCCATGTCGTCGCGCGCAGGTCGCTCCCCGTGTCACGAGTACGCCGAAGCATGCGCCCGCGCAACCGCCGGTAGACGCAGACGGTGAGTCGCCATATTCATTCTAACCCACTTGTTTGTACTGCGCAATGTGAATTGGGCTCACATTTCATTGATTGTAGCCTACTTGGCCCGTAAACGTTATGACATTCAAATTGAAATGTACACCTAGTCACACTAACTGCATAAAAACGCTGCAGTTTTGACGCTGTTTATGACGTTTTACGTTTATGTCGACGTTATGACGTTTGCCATTACTTCACTGAAAAAACGAACCAAGTTGTATGCTCGCATATAGCGCATATATTTATATACATACAGCTTCGATGAAGCAATGCCAAATTTCCAACTGCACCTAAGCTGCTTCTAAACTTCAATATTTCAACTGTCTTACAGTTCAAATGTATACAGTATGTAAATTCACTTTTGGATAGAAGTGGGTTTTACTTTGCCTTATTCGCAATCAATCTCGAAAAGTTTTAATAGGTAGTTAGAACCAAAGAAGAAGAGCGAAATAAATTAAGGGAAGTCTCGTCATTTAAAAAACAAGCCGTCACTCCGTCGCGTCTTGTCGCAGGATGATGAAGTCGATGAAACTTATGCCGCAAATATTAACAACGATTACTTGATATATACACGTCGCGCGTAATCGTTGTAATACCGCGTTTGACACTCGCTCGCCTAGCACCACTGGTACGTATCTACGTACGTAGGTTGCACACCTTGCATAATGTAAAATCAATACAAATCTAATCAGAAAAATGTCATGTTGCTCCATATTCCAATGTACTTTTACGTCAAATAGCTAATTCAAATTTCGTTCACATATCAATCAATCGATCAATCAATCATGAACTTGATTCACATAATTCTTTACATACGTTAACTGAAAAATCCGCGGCGTCGCATTTGACTTTTATTAAAGTATGAGCTAGTGTCAATGAATCAATCAATCATAAACTTAATTCAAATAATCCCTCATAGTGATAACTACATTCGTAAACTTGAAACTAAAGATATGAGAGGGTTCCAAACGTGCCCTGACTTAGGAGAAGCCCACAAAAAACTTGGCCGATAGCTATTTACTTATAACTTTTCATTATCACCATCTCACAAGTCACTTTCAATTTATTTAGGAGCTATTTTATTGAGGTAACTTTTCATATCCAAGCTTGTGTTTATCATTGACATGATCCTTTACACTATTATTACATAAATTAAAAAATACGTAATGAATCAGTATAAAATTATATAAGTATATGGCTTGTTTTAAAATTATTATTACATTGTTAGTTAACTATAAAATTGGTATTTTTGGCTTTTACAAGTTTTATATTACGCATGTCGAGTTAGCCTGTAACTTAGTATACATTGATAGTCCTCTAAATGAATATACGTAACTTGTCTTAAAATATTTATGTATATATATTTCTTTGAAAGCTACCGTTGGCTTCCTATTAAATTAATTAATAAATTATAAGACTTCTACAAGCTTACGTTTTATTTTATTTATTTTTATTATTTTTGTACCAAATTTGTTATATCAATAACTTACAAAACAAGTATACAAAGGAAAGCTTATCCCTATAAGAGATCTCTTCCAGCTACCCTTAGATGTGAGTAAGATGAATTTATAAAGTGGAATAATAGTCAAACAAGGTATGTTTAAAGTACATGCAAATAACACATATTTTTATATATGATATAATATATATAAATAATCAATAAATAAACATACTTAAAATATATATATATATATATATATATATAATACTATACAAATATACTATTACTACATAAATATATAATATATATATTTATATAGTCTTTGAACGGAAAAATACATATAACCTATCTGCATTAGTAAATGTGTCCTCGAGTGCAGCGGTGTGTACCATCGCTCACGTCCGAGGCTTTTATTATTTAAATACACATTTAAGATATGGCGGTGCGATTGTAAACGCAATCGCGATCGGTTAACAAAATCAAATTTTAAAACTTAATCATGTTCCAACCTACAATAGTTATTTTAAACGGTAGAGCGTTTGAAATCTCGACATAGTGTTACGTAATATTATATATATATATATAATATTATAATATATATTTATATATTATATATAATATCATAATATCTATAATATTATAATATCTATCTATTTATTTCATAATACCTATTTACTGGAAAACTATTGAGGGATAAAACAATGGAGAAATTAAATCAAGCAAGGACATCAACTATCTAATTGATGATAGCTAATTAAATTGTACTATGTTTTGTTCTTTAGTATCTTAAACAATTTTCGATGAGCTCATGATCCTGATTCATATATGACTTAAAGCCGTATATACGATATTAAAAATGTAATAACGTCAGCCAAAAAATAATGTCTTTTTTTTTGTACATATGTTTTGGTTTTTAATCTTATTCTATCACAACCAGATTATATTTTCCAAATTATCGTACCAGAACTGCTCCATGTATCTCTATATTTATTCTCCATCAGAAATGTCTTACTTATTATTATGCTCCTTCATCATCATCATGATCAACCCATCTCGGCTCACTACAGAGCACGGGTATCCCCTCAATATGAGCAGGTTTTGGCCATAGTTCACCACGCTGGCCCTGTGCGGATTGGCAGACTTCACACGCCTTTGAGAACATTATGGAGAACTGTCAGGCGTGCAGGTTTCCTCACGATGTTTTCCTTCGCCGTTGAAGCAAGTAATTGCAAGCAAGCAAGCATATTTTAATCGTTTAAAAATGCACATAACTCCGAAAAGTTAGAGGTGCGTGCCCGGATTTGAACCGCCGACCTCTGATTAGGAGGCTGACGCCTTAACCACTAGGCTATCACCGCTTCATTATTATGCTCCTTACCTATCTTTATTTAAATAATCATATAATTTGTCTATAATGAATGAATGTTTGGGTTTTTGGTCACGTTGATTTATCATAAGCATTATTGCCATATTTGTTCTAAACATAGGGAAGTGAATAAATATATCTTACTAATATTTCGCTAAAGCGGTGTCCTACATTTGAAAGCTATGCGCGTTTCCGATAGCGATTCGCGAAAGACAATCGCTCTTGAAAGCAAGCTAAGCAAGAAGTCGTGTACTAGAAGCGCATTTCGCCAGTTGGTGCTATAAATTATTAAAAGTTATAAACAGTCAGCCTTTGCAGTTCCCGCTGGAATATAGAACAAGGATGCTTTAGAAACCCTATACAGTAATTCCTGTTCACAAATACATATAAGTAAAATAATCTACTAACCACAACTTTCTCCTTCGATCAATACTTTATAAGTCAGAAGTTTTGACGACCACCGTGGGGCAGTGCGTGCGCTGTCGCACTATAAAGTTGGAGGTCCTACGAGTCTGGTCTGGTGGGAGGCTTCCGCCGTGGCTAGTTACCACCACACCGACAAAAGACGTGTCGCCAAGCGATTTAGCGTTCCGGCACGATGTCGCGTAGAAACCAATTAGGAGTATGGGTTTACCATACCCCTAACAGGTATAGAAATAATTAATCTTAAAGACGACACTTTTACCTATATAGTCACATTAATTACTGGCATATTCGTATATAAACTGATAAGAATATCAAAATAACACATGTCTTATTTTAAAGATTTTGAAGTCAACGAAAAAAAACTATTGGTTCCGCTGATTCTTACCATCTTATGACTGAACCTACGGCAAGGGTAACGACCAAGGGGTCCAATTCGCGTCCGCGGTCGCCTGTAAAATTACATCCTGTTCGCAACCAATCACAATTACCTTTCTCTAATCGGTACGTCTGGTGATTGGTTGTGAATTTCACACTACCGCGGAAGTGGCCAGAACGCGATGTTTCGACCTTAAGCTGAAGGAAGTTAAGATGAAGATGTATCCTTTATAGCATTTCTGAAATTCTTAACTCTGGGTTATACCAAACCAGACTATCTTTTTGCAAAAGTTTGTATTTACTTCACAAGGGTAATCATCTTCCTGCTCGGTTATTTCTGCTATTTATTACGCCAGCATCTAATGAATCCTGATTACTTCTTGGGTTCGCTTTAATTAAATCCGACTTTACAGGCTGCAATCAAATCTCCTAACGGCTTAACGTAAATACCAACCTTATACCGTGGTTATTTTCCGCAGTTATGAACCGCGAGCTGAATTAATACAAAAACAAGATTTACGGTTACATCACCTTGTATATAAGCCCTTCTGATCTTCCATCCTTAATAATCCCTTTATTCCTTTGTCGGATTACGGCACCGTTTGACGCCATAGCGTTCCTTTTATAATATTTTTTTAAGTCCTCGCGTTGGCTGTATTGTATATCTTATAACTTATAGTTTGTCTGTTTTTCTGTCATCTGTGTCACTCTAATGACATCGGAACGGATGGCACTATAGATATAGTTACTTCCTATATTATATAAACATCGTTAATAGGTACGGTTTATTTCGTTGTTGTAGTGATTCCAATCATGCAACAAAACATAAATACAACAATTCTAAACGGTTCTCCGAATTATTTATGTAAAGACGAAATGGTTAAAAGCGTAAATGTCAACCATTGAATAGCTTGTTTCACCATGTACTAAAGATTTGTTGTAATCTGTTTCTTGATCCCCTATTTTGGTTGCAGTCCAAACCCCCTCGAACAAAACCCGCTTTAGGATAAAAATGCTCGTTTGCCAAAACCCAAAACCGGTATTCGGAGCGTCCATGTAATTGGGGACGCGCTTGTTATCAACTGAAACGTTTTCAAAATGGTGCCAATTAATGAATTACTTTGTCTCGTAACATTGAGTCGTATTTTGATAGTAAATCGTCCTGAAAACAAATGACTTTCTAATGAATGAATGTATGAAGGAAGGTTATACTGATATGGGCAAGTAATGTTTGATTGCATTTACACAACAAATACTAAATTTACATACATACACGTACAAAATTAATGTAATATTTATTAAGCAATGACAACAAATCTATATATATAAAAGAGAAAGGTCACTTACTTACATACTTACTGATTAAACACGAGATCTCAAAAACTATTATACGTATAAAGCTATAATTTAACAAGTATTTAGTTGATAGTTAAGAGATGTCAGCTAAGAAAGGATATTTGGAAATTCCAGCCCTAAGGGGGTAAAATAGGGGTTGGAAGTTTGTATGAAAGTCCTACGTTTTTTTTATTTAGAGACACGAAAATCAGCAATTTGACATTTGCCTATAGCTTACTTTCTGAAGCAGGGCATTGGTCGCACGGGAAACCTCAATCTCACGGGGAAAAAGCAATTCTACGCAGACGAAGTCGCGGGCAACAGCTAGTATATAATATAATAACCATGAGGATTAAAAAAATAAATAAAAAAAACCTTAAATGCGACCTCACGTGTCACGTGCAAGTTATGATTAAGTCAAATGGTAGCGGGTTGATCTAATGGGGGTATGGCATCAATCAATACCCCTAATTTATTTCTACGCGGTACCGGATCGCTTAATCGCTTGCATAACTATCGTTAAAGTGGTTACTAGAAAATTAAGCTTCTACCAAATCAGTCCAGAAATAACATCGAAATCCCTAAATTGCCCCTGTTGAGGATGATACTCGTAGCTGGTATGCGATATATCTTTTGCTTTTGTTGTTATCGTTAAAGTCTCAGCTTCATTTCGCTTGCAGTATCATAAAATTTAATGAAAGTTAAAGATGAAGGTCGAAGTGTATTAGATTTCCCAGCTAGCGGGGTACTATTATCCTCGGTTACAAGGACAGTTATATCATTACGACCTTCGTCTGAGATTCAAACAATGAAATAACAAAAGTTAAATACTAATAAAGTTTTGAATTAAAAGCAACATCACAGAATTCCGATCTTAATGTTTTATACGGTCATATATTTTACTACGAGTAGCTTTTGTCCATGGTTACGATCAAGTCTTTAGTTCTCTAAAATGACATGGTTACACACAAATTACAAACCTCTATTATGAGGGATGAAGCTGTGATAGCCTAGTGGTTAGGGCGTCAGCTTCCTAATCAGAGGTCGGCGGTTCGAATCCGGGCACGCACCTGTAACTTTTCGAAGTTATGTGCATTTAAAAAAAATTATAATATCACTTGCTTCAACGGTGAAGGAAAACATCGTGAGGACGCCTGCACGCCTGAGAGTTCTCCATAATGTCCTCAAAGACGTGTGAAGGCTGCCAATCCGCACATGGCCAGCGTGGTGGACTATGGCCAAACCCTTCTCTTATTAAGAGGAGACCCGTGCTCTGTAGTGAGCCGGTAATGGGTTGTTCATGAATGACGATGATGAACAGCTTGCATTATGACGAGTGACGATGTAGCCGTAAAGAAACACATTAGTAACGTTGCACCTAGCTAGTTACGTATATCCCCGCAATATGTGTCGAAATACAAAATCACCTACTGATGTTATAGATGGTTTACGTAATTCCACTAGCATTCCAGTCCAGTAATCTTATCCAGTGATTAATTGCATTTTGGTTACACTACAGTGAACTGAATCTAGCAATCATGTCCAGTGCTGCAGTACTTAAGGGATAACGCGTTATTGTAATCATGCGCCAAAACTATTTGAACCGTTATAATCTACAACGACTTGTGTACATTTCTGATTGCCTGGTACCATTTATCTATGGTCCGCGTCAATCCAGTTCGTAGTTACAAATAGCCTTTTCTAAACCCTGGAAAACGAGATGACAGAGCTCGGACGAAGAATCTAGGTGGACTTGACATCAAAATAATAATACCTTGTTAGAGCAAGACAAGTATATGAAAAGTTCTGAAGAGTGATAAAGGCAAAAACCCATTCTTTTGTCCCTTTCATAGTTTAGCTTTTTTTGGTGTGCTCAACTGTCTTAGATGCGCAACAAATTTGACGCGTGCCATTGTGATACTAATTTATAGCGAATATTACGTTTTTTTAATTAGGTTTATGTGTGTAATATTATGTTGAAGGTGTATAGAACGCCATAATTATGGAGCATTGCTGTGTGTTATATTTCGCTGTTCATACGAATGCTAGGGATAGACAGAATGAGAATGGAGTTTATAATTTGACTCTGACCGTATAATTACGCGCATCATTGCGGCACAGACATTATACTTCGTAACAGTATGAGTCATACAAAACCACAGTGTAATTAATATACTGTGCATTAATGAATTTATTGGGATGCATCAACAACACCATGGGCATACAATATTTGGGAGGTATATGGCAGCTTACCTTCTTTCTAGGAGTCTGCTCTGTAGCATCAAATTATGCGAAAACATGGAAGTAACTCGTCCCACACATGTCTCGTGAGGATTACAGTTTACTACCTTAAAATATTTCATAACGTAGTTGATATAAGAAGCTTGATGCTATTTATTATAAGGCACTGAATCCTTTTCCCAAGAATTGCGATTACCTCGAGGAAACATGATTGTATTGCGGGGGAATAAGAATATCAATGATAAAATTACATATTGATATCGAGAATTCCTGGAAAAACATGTATTCCTAGTACCTCTTACTGAGATTGCGACGTACCTAATAGCTGTCTCACTCAATGCCGCGCTGGTTTCCGTTCATAATATCGAATACTTATTTCTTCCTCATGGACAAAGCTTTGCTGTATAAATTAATACGCTGGATCAATTAACTTCTCAATTCAGACAATAATACGTAAGTATAATATGCGATATAGCTTTCCGGCACAATGCCGCGTCGCAACCAATTATATATTTATATGTACATGTTTCCCAGACCTCTAACAGTCCGTTGCCATCTTAGACTGCATCACTTACCATCAGGTGAGATTGCCGTCAAGGGCTAACTTGTAGTAAAATAAAAAACCGTTCATCAAATCTAGGATTTCTCAAAGGAAAATTTATACGATGAAGCCGGTTTTTTTTTGTTCAAAAATCAATAAATATGTGAATGATTTATAGTATCACTGTTTTCATAATACTTTTTGTTTCGAAACTGGTAGAATCGTGGCGGACGTGACTGCATCGGAATGAGATGTTTTTTGTTATTTCTCTCATCGTGTTTTATTAATATCTAACGTGGCTGCGAATATTTAGATTTCCCTTGGGCTTGTGATTGTGGCTTCAACGCTGGTGGAGAATGTTTAAACCTGAATCGAGATTACCTTAACGATACAGTTGTTGTACTTTACTATTAAAAGTGATACGATACTAAACAAAGAACTTTCTAAACAAAATATTAAGCTGTTTCTTTTAAGGTTTTCTCGTTTTTAAGTGTTGTAAGAAAATTCAAAAGTAAAATGTGTATGGTTGAGACGTAGATTTCATGAAATGTTTAAACTCACTTAAAAGAAATTCTTGCCTATTACGGTGCTTTTGACAAACTCTAAGGGCTACACCCTTATCAAAATCTATCTGGTGTTGGCACATGAACCATTAAAACAGATATGGCCGAGTACGAGTAATTATTAAAGAGCTGTGTATGCCGACTAGTAAACGGTACGTATAAAACGGCAGTACTCATCATGATCAACCCATTACCGGCTCACTACAGAGCACGGGTCTCCTGTCAATATGAGAGGGGTTTGGCCATAGTCTTCACACGCCTTTGAGAACATTATGGAGAACTCTCAGGCGTGCAGGTTTCCTCACGATGTTTTCCTTCACCGTTCAAGCAAGTGATATTTAAATATTTTTTTAAAACGCGCATAACTATGAAATGTTAGAGGTGCGTACTCGGATCCGAACCGGCGACCTCTGATAAGGAGGCTGACGCTCTAACCACTAGGCTATCAAACGGCAGTACTCAATCCATCTCTATTATTTAATAAATCAATGAAAATGACCATTTCTTTTCCGCAAGCGTAACCGAAATCGTCAGTCGTTCAAAACAATTTTCCGTCAAATAAAAAAGATTACGATTCTACCTCAGTTTAGATTGTTCACGCGTTGTTAAACATAAGTGGGATAACGTTTGCACTATGTTCTTCCAAAATTGGTATGTGCCTCGGCAAATATCAAATTGTTCAGTTTTAACCGTACTTATTTCACCGATGCTATTCAGTTAACTGCTTATCGTTATATAACTATGAGTAAAAATATATATGTATATTATACATATAGCTCGAAAGTTGTTATGCTATAACAAAGTACCAGAACTATTTATGCACTTAATGTGACGTTAATAGCAAGATTTTAGTTGAAATATTTTATAAAATACAATTTAGTCATTGAAACTGTGATAGCCTAGTGGTTAGGGCGTTCGCCTCGTAATCAGAGGTCGGGGGTTCGATCCCGGGCACGCACCCCAAGCTTTTCGGAGTTATGTGCGTTTTTAAGCAATTAAAATGTCACCTGCTTCAACGGTGAAGGAAAACGTGTACGCCTGAGAGTTCTCCATAATGTTCTCAAAGGCGTGTGAAGTCTGCATATCCGCACATGGCCAGCGTGGTGGACTATGGCCAAACCCTTCTCATATTGAGAGAAGACCCGTGCTCTGTAGTGAGCCGACAATGGGTTGATCACTTAGTCATTAATCAACGATGTCTTGATGTAAGACACATTTTGTTAAAAATCTAGGATTAATCTTCATTACAGTGGCATAGCCATTGCATTAAAAGTTTGGCATATTGGATGAAATGTTTGCTCTTAAATAATGACTTGAGATAATAATAATTGATCAGTATGAAACTCGGTTCTTAACTTCCAAAGTTCATTAATTCTTTTTACGCCAATGGCATTTTGCTCTCGAGAATTTTTCAGCGATGGCACCAATAACGTATCGTTTGTCGTTATATTTTATTTGATAGCTCTGTTTTGAAAATGGCTCGATATGATGATAGGATAAATCATCAGCGATTAAACAGAGATTCGATGTTCCACTTTATGAGTTAAGAAATTTGACCTTTCGATTAAATATCTTTATTCGAGTGAATATAATTGTTTCCACTAATTATTTCTGCTTATTTCAACTTACGTTTGTTTACAAGAATTATCCAAGGTTACAGATCTGACAGTTTAGCACTGTAAATCACAATAGCAATCTGTCAAACAAAATAGCAGCAAAAAAATCTTTCACACACTCATCATGTTCATGGAAGCGTGATAAATGATATAATACCTCCGCCCATGTTCGTGCTCTTTATAAACCGAGCCTTGGCGAATATCAAAGAGTTCAACCGCACCGGCTCAACCCGGGCTAATGGTCCCCTGCTTATAATACCTTTGTAAGCGTAATTGCATTAAAATTTACTTTAATGCCTACAGTAGTAGCTACTACTTACCGTCTACACCTTTACGTTGAAGTTTCCGTGGCGAGTTCGCATTCATAAAGGTCTCCCAGCCTCTTGCATTAAAACGCCTGTGTTAATTTTCCACGCAATTAAACCGATTCACTTCGCTGTTTTTGTTTTTGTTTGACGCTAATATGTGGGTCTAGGATTGAATAAGACAATTTGTGATAGATGTGTTTAGTAAATAAGAAGATAGATATTTTATATGTTTTTAAGGTTATTTTTATCGGAGTATTTCTTCTAGGTTATGTATTCAACTGTACGTATAGTACATATGGATTTATTCTAAGATAACAAGGATGCAAGCACCAATACTTATTACTTTTTAGGAGAACTAGGTAGTTTATAGGTACTATAATTTATTATTGATTATGTGAGATGGTGATAACAAAAAAACGGCTTAGTTTGTTGTGGGCTGCTTCTTAGACCAGGGCGCCTTTGGAACCCTCATAGCTTTAGTTTTAAGTTTACGAATGTAGTTATCGCCATCAAATCTTTACATAATGTAAATTATTGACGCGTCAAAAGTGCCTTTTAAAGAACTATTTGAATAAAGATTATTTGAATTTTAATTTTAATTTATAGAACCGTCGCTCTCATTTTTGTACAGATTTGGATGATGATGAGATGACGTTTGTTTCCTCATGTCGCAGTTATGCGTGTAATAATCTCTGACTGTTTCACACGCAACGCGAATAGAAGTATATGATAATAAATTCTGTTATATTGTAAAACGTTGATTTTGGAAACGAGCAGCTGCTGAATGTCCTACCGGCTGATCGAAAAGAACCTACGTTCCATTAAACCAGCGGAATTGTCGTTTTAAAAAAAAATTGAAGACATATATGTACCTATTTGTATCATCATCATGATCAACCCATTATCGGCTCACTACTGAGCACGGATCTCCTCTCAATATGAGAAGGGTTTGGCCATAGTCTACCACGCTGGCCATGTTAAGATTGGCAGACTTCACACGCCTTTGAGAACATTATGGATAACTCTCAGCCGTGCAGGTTTCCTCACGAGGTTTTGCTTCACCGTTGAAGCAAGTGATATTTTAATTTTTTTTAAAACGCACATAACTCGCACAAAAGTTAGTGATGCGTGTCCGGATTCGATCCGCCGGCCTCTGAAGGACGGAGGCTGACGCCCTAACCTCTAGGCTATCAACGCTTATTATGTATTTGTATTATTTATACAGATTGATTGTCGATGTCCTGATAAAACTTCAAATAGTATTCAGTTCGTGGCAAGGTCATTCGAACATTTGGACCTCTTTTTTTACGTTAATACACCCAATGGCACGTGTATCTGTGAACACGCTTTCTCACGGTACAGGTTATGGTGCGTGTCGAATCTTATTAGACGCCAATCGAAATAGACGTTTACGTTTGACATTTCAGAGACTATTATCCTTTGACGGAAAATCGAGTAGGCATTCATGATATTCGCCAATTAAAATTAAATCGTGCTTTGGTAAATAAAAAAATTAACATAATATTAGAAAAATCCATCGCTCGACGCAAGTGGGCGGCTTTTATGCTCTCTGAAATAATAAAAAAATCGATGGAAATCCTTTGACCTTTGGTATTGCACAGTTATTATTATAACCGTGTACTAAAAAATAACACAAAATTGGTTTGTATAATATTTTTATCCATTTCTTCAGAAATAAAAATTTTGCATTTAGTATACTACTTTAATGTTTAAGAACATTTTATATAACAGCTGTTACATTTGTTTTTTTCCCTCATATTGCTTATCAACTCGATGTTTAAAAAAAAAGAATCGAAATACTCCCACATTCGATACCTGAATTGGTTCGAAGGAACTAATAATTTGTTATAAAAAGCGCACTCTATCGCTGCTAAATCCAATACGACCCCATAAAGTATTAAAGTAGCCCGTAGGTACTGAAGATTTGCCTTAAAAATGGAAAACGCTTTGTACGATGTTTCTAGGTCACGGATAAATCCGGACATTGCGCTTTACCCGACGACGGTTCATCGACACCTATCTCGTCTTGCCTCTTGAACGTTTAAATACTGGAATTATTGCCCCGTACTGCTTTTCCCGCTTTAATGGTTTTTTTTTCGATTTGCCCCTTGGGAGGCGGTTTTATTTTCGTTATCAATCATGTAGGTGTATCCCGACAGATGTTTGGAAGCGTGCGCGGTTGCACGCCAGTCGACGACTCGGGATCGTTGCGCGCGCTTATCTGATTGCGAGATTCCTATCTACAGTGAACTGGCAAAATAAAACCACAGCGTTCTAAAACAACAGCATTGTGAAAAACACTTTATTTAAATTAATTTTTCTAAAGCATTTTAAGACATTCGAAAAGTCTATTTGTTTTAGATTTACCGATAAATAAACATAAGATTAACGGAGAACTTTAATCTTGAAATGTGACAGTAAAAATTAAAATAAAAGTGCCTAATTAATATCGATTAGAAATCCGAGTTTCTTCTAACCAATTAATTTGGTTAGTTAAAAATCATTAATTTACGACTTAAGTTTTAAAATCATCGAACATTTTACATACTAATAATATTGATTATAAAAGTGGAGATACAAATCAAAACATGAATATCAAAAGTGTTAATTCAGTTATATATGTATAAAAAAAAAATTATAATCAGGTATTTAATTACAATTGTGATTACTTAACTTCAACAATAGTCTAGGAATGTTAAGGTATAGGTATAAGTACATGCAATTGATATAGATAGTCATGTTCGCTAAATTAATTTCGTCACATTTCACTTTTCCGTGAGGCGGGTAATTGGACGTGTTTTAATTTTCATACACTTGGATCGCAACTCACGCGCATGTGCCAAACGGCGGCGCATTTCTTTAGTGTCATCTAGTGACATCGACCCGTCTACCCACAATATCACGTTCAGGAAACAAAAGAGCACATTAATTTCCCACAGTTTAATGTTAGTTTGCATGTGATTCTATGTTGTGATGGGTTTGTGAATTGTTTTCGTGTAAATACAAATATGGAAACGTTGTTTGTGCAAGAGGCGCCGATTGTGCTCTCGTGGATCGTGTTTTTGGTGCTGATATGCCGGTGCTACTATCACATTGGTGAGTTATGTTTTAGTTACATACGTGCCAAGTACTTTCTGCACATACAACATACAGTACAATTTATTGCAAACTTTTAAAGTATAATTTAACAGCTGTCAAACAACAATTTACAGTTCCACAAAAAACACGCAAAAATTAACGTAAATTTTTATTTACATTGATTTTAAAGTAAATTTAACCTGGACACGTTTAAAATTTACTACGCAAAAAGTGTCAAATTCATATGGTCTGTAGAAGTGAGAAATCGTTTAATAAATATATATATATATTTTGTGCAATATGAATACAAAAATTAGTTTGTTTGCAATCAGCAGGGCATGCTTTCATCTTAGTTAAGTCATTCTTAAAAAGAAAAAAAGGTTTGCGTGCTCACAGTAAACAAATTCAAGGCACCTAGACTAGGCTTTCTTAGTGTATTTGCCAAACCATTTAAATGTCGTTATAAGACCATTTCATATTAGCCTGGGTTGGCCACTTGGTTCATTCTCACTCCTGATTTGATCACGTAGTGATCGATACTCAGAGCATAGCTCTCTGCGAAATGTTAGAAGTTGAATCAATGCATTAAACGCCAAATATAAGTATTTCTCTATTCCGCTCCAAGAAGCTAAAAAGAAGAGGATTATTTGAATTTTTATTAGATGCCTTTCGATTGATATTGATCACGGGTTTAGTTATTACGGAGATGAGTGCGTGTAGGTAGTTACTTATTAAAAATACGTCTCACTTTCTCAAATCAAATCGATTTGCAACGCCCATACTACGAAAGCTTATTTCGTAACACCAGGATATTATGGTTTCTATACTCAAACGGTCTGCATACACACACACAATATAAATGTTGTAACAGCATGCATCATCGTTATATCAAAAGATGGACGCCCATTGTTAGATATAGATGTAGGTTTAAAATTTTCTTATTTATAGCTTTGTCGTTGGTAAGATCTTGACCAAGTGCGGCACATTTTCTAAATAGAGAGTCTCCCTTTATCCTGTGACAAAAAACATGTAATAAATGGCTTGTGAACAAATTACTGGCGATGTGTTTTTTATAACATTACAATTGTATAACAAATATTAAAATTCATAGATATTTAAAATTTTAATTTGAAGCAGGGCCAAGCAGAAGTTGTCAACTTGGCTTAACACATTATCATATGAAGATATAGAACAGTTGCTGAAACATACCACTTAAATTCGTTCACACACTCATATTAATCATTATATTTAAAATAAGCATATATTATTGGTTATCATACTAAATGATATGTTAGTATGTGTAGTATGTGAAGTATGTGAAGTATGTGAGTCTTGTGAAAGAGATGTATAGAAAAGCGACCACGTACGTCCGGTCAGAAGCTGGCGTTACTGGCATGTTCAGTGTGGAAGTGGGCTTGCACCAGGGATCGGCTTTGAGCCCTTACTTGTTCCTCCTGGTAATGGATGCTCTTACATCAAACATACAGGAGGAAGCACCCTGGTGCATGTTATTCGCTGACGACATTGTTCTTGTCGGAGAGGATGCGTCTGAGGTCCAGAGCAGATTGGCAAAATGGCAACATAAATTAGAGAGCGTGGGCCTAAAGATAAGCCAAACGAAAACTGAACATATGTTTTGTGATTTTGGCGGCCCCTCTCGTTTCTCCAAAATTGCCTTAAATAGTGTATCCCTACCAGTCTGCTCGGATTTCCGGTACCTCGGCTCGCTCTTCCAAAACGACGGTAATATTGACCGAGATGTGTACAATAGAATGAATGCGGGATGGATGAAATGGCGACAGGTCTCAGGAGTGATATGCGACCCACAAATGCCCCTTAAACTTAAGGGGAAAATTTATAAAACAGTCGTAAGACCTGTCGTGTTGTATGGATCAGAATGTTGGGCGGCAAAAAGAACGGATGAAAGAAGAGTTCATGCGACAGAAATGCGAATGTTGAGATGGATGTGTGGTGTGACAAGAATGGATAAGATAAGAAATGAATATATAAGGGGAAGTCTAAAAGTAGCGCCAGTGACAGAAAAGATGAGGAGTAACAGGCTGGCATGGTATGGTCATATAATGCGGAGGAAAGAAAGTGATGTCACCAAAAGAATGTTATATATGAACGTGGAAGGGCAAAAGAGTAAAGGAAGACCAAAGAAGAGATGGATGGATTGTGTAAAAGAGGATATGCGGGTAAAAGGTGTGGGTAGTGAGGTGACGGCTGATAGAAGTGAGTGGAAGAAGAAGACGTGTTGTGCCGACCCCACATAATGTGGGATAAGGGCAAGAAGAAGAAGATACTAAATGATATGTTGTGGTATTTGTTTATATATTGCAATATTTAATCTTTTCCCCTTTTACTAATTGAATAACTAAACCAAGGTTTAGTTTATTTTACTCGGACCTTACGATAAATGTTATCACCTTAGAAGTGGGTATTTATGTATTAAAAATTTCCCAAACTGTAGCTTGTAAAGATACAGTGTATAAGGTGTGTAAATATTATAAATATGTATTTAAAAAATATGTAATTCTTGTATTTCTTCTTTTATATGGTGTAGCATAAAGTTTATTTTCATTTTCATTTATTATAATTTTCATCTTCTGCCATGCTTTTTGACTATATTGCGGTATTAACTAAATTGCTATAACATCCTTACTGATTAACTGCGGTACGATGATGATCGGTACGTGCAACGTGTAAGATGTTGTGCGGAGATTCTCTTTCGAGCCTTCTCTGTCTACCGACAACAGAACGTTTTAAATCTGTTGTTGAGGTATTCCTGCAGAAGTAGTTTGTGTCCATTACATTCTTCTAGTCATACTTCTATTTTGTTATTTTTTTTTTATAAGTTTGTTATATTTAATTAGAAGGTAATGGGATAGGCACGTCCGTTTCAAACAAGAGTCCCAAACATAAGATAGATTAAAAAAAAAAAAAAACCTTACACTGAGAAGCGATGCATATATAATGCGACATGTCTGTCTGAACTGTAATACGGGCCTACATGTAGGTAATTGTTGTTATTTCAGCAAAATTATATAATAGCTGCACGAACCCATTAAGGATTAGCATCATAGTTAATTGTACTACTTACAGGTACAAGGCGTGTTAAATTAACTTACAGTGGATATAATAACTCTGTCGTATTTAATTGAATATTGGAAATGCACCTAAAAAAGAATTGATTACTTCCTACTTGTCGGATTTGACCTATACGGTCATCGTAACGTCGAGTTTGTTTGAGTTGTCATTTCAAAAGCTATGATTTGATTGTCCTCAACACGCATTTCGTGACGTGTCGCTGGGAAGTCGTCGCAAATGATTTCCTAACTTTAAAGTAATGTATACATAGTTTTACATCAAATATATTTAGATAGATATAACCACCTTATCTACCATTTGACGTTTTAAACTTAGTTCTGACTGTTGATTGAAATCTAACTACCATTATCATCCCATAATGGTTACACTACTGGCTTAAGAGCAGACCTGGGCGGACCTGGGTTCGATTCCTGGCTCGAGTCTGTTCTGGAGGGGAGCTTCGCACATAGCTAGCTAGCGTGGTGGACTATGGAAATACCCTTCTCATATTGAAAATGTTCCCGTGATCTGTATTGACCTGGCAATGAGTTGATTGTGATGATGATTAATATTATAAATGCGGAATCTGCTCCAGTGTGTTTGTTCGTAAGTTAGGGTAAATAAGACTTAGTGTCTCAACTAATCTAATCTGGACGAAATTTGGCAACAAGATCTCTTGAATACCGACAGCAGACACCGCATACGTTTTATGACAAAAGAAAAAAAAATAACCGATACAGGTAAAAACTCATTGGCGTCCCCCTTTGACGTTGTCAACTCGCATTCCATTTTGTGCAACATTCACGCAATCGAAATCTAGCATCGTTAAAACTCCAACTAACGCTTACCTAAACGCCTGGCTCATGTCCCGCTGTGTCAACTAATAACACTTAATACCCTCACAATAAAGTCGATATTGCATCCACGTTCTCACGTTACGTGAGTGCGTTCGAAGCAACCATGCGTATCTTATTGACTAATCGACATCTCTGGACAAGTCTGTCATTAAAACTGCGCTATTTATCGATAGTCTCAACTGTTCTTGTCATGTTTGCAAATATTGGTTGAATTGGATAATAATACTACCCTCTAAGTTTTACGTTTCGGCAATATTTCTCTAAGTTTATGGGAGGCATTAAACAGTTAACAACGTCGGCTCGTTTTCCCGCGATGAATATATATTTAAAAAGAAACAGCTTATCCGTACAGTTGTTTAAGGCCATAAATCATTAAGCCACTCGTCACCATTTGCGTTTATTCAGATTGTATTTATTAATTAACCAAAATAACTACTCATTAGCTCATAATACAACCGCAGTGAATCGAATACAGGTATAAACCTACTGCGCAGGGCTATTTAGCGATCTTTTAACGGTACTTCTCCTATATCGAATATAATTTTAAGTGGCATGTAAGATGGTGATAACAAAAAGAAAATTTACCTGGTTAAGTTTGTTGTGGGCTGCTTCTTAGACCGGGGCGCGTTTGGAACCCTCATAGCTTTAGTTTTAAGTTTACGAATGTAGTTATCACCATTAAATCACTACTATGTAAATTATTGACGCGTCAAAAGTGCCTTTTAAAGGACTATTTGAATAAAGATTATATTTGAATTGAATTGAATATCTTATCATCTTTGAGATGTGAGGAAATTCGCAAACGGCTAGAATTTCTTTGACTTAGCCGGAGCTGTCTTCTGACAAAGACTGGCCGCTTAGCGATTTGGCAATCCGAAACAACCGTAACGTAGTTTTGTTTGTGTTTAGCTTTAGTTGTTAGTAACCCCTAACAGACCATAAGCCGGAATAGGTTAGCTTTCTGCCGTTATAATTACCACCCTACCGACAAAGACGTGCCGCCAAGCGATTTAGCGTTCCGGCACGATGTCACGTGGAATCCAATTGGGAGTATGGGTTTACCATACCCCAATAGGATCTTCCTCTTTAGCGCTACTCTTACTTCACCTGGTAATAATAATATTTAGTTATACGCACTTAATGAATTTCGCCACTGTAGTATTTGGGTTCTATACAGTTGAGTATATTTTCTATAAACGGGTAGGCCTTTTCACTGTATATAAGGTAAACACGCAATAACGTTTTTGGCTCGATTAATTTATTCGCAATTTAAGTTGCCGATGTTTTAAAGCTCCTATTATACCTTTCAATACGCTTTCTAAAGCTTTTTACGAGTCCTTTTAAATCCTTAAAAGCCGGTCGTCATTATTTTTCTTACAGAATCAGCATTTTCGTTTCATTTATAAATTAAATATTTCAGCTAAAACCAATTAGTAACATGTTTGCTATAATTTTTCCTCTAGAAGTTAGCTTTTGATGCAGCAATCTCATCTGATGGTAAGTGATGGTGCATTCTAAGATGGTAGCGGGCTAACCTGTTAGTGGTATGTTAAACCACCCATACTCCTAATTGTTTTCTACGCACCTCCGTGCTGGAGCGCTAAATATCCTGACACGTCTTTGTAGACAGGGTACCAACCAGACTTATTAACTGAAGCTAATTCACTCACTAGATCAGAATCGAACCCAGGACCTCCGACTTTATAATGCGTCAGCTCAGCTCACTGCGCCACGGATGTCGTCATCTTATTTTAACCGGGTTTTTATTTAATAAAAACCCGGTTAAAATAAGATATGTTAATACTACACAGCGGAGCATTTTAAAATTTGAACAAGGATCTCATAGGAATTTGAAATCTCCACCGTATTTCTGAATTGGGTCACCGCGAAGTGCCTAACGGCTTAAAAACTTTTTCCCCTTCCGTACTTTGGGGAACGAGAAGTCGCATACAAGATGCTCTTGAAGTGTAGTTACGGGCGTGCTCTTAGAACGTATTTGATGTGAACTTTTACTACTTCAGTCTCCCATTAAATAAGTGGTATAAAATTTTATTATGGGTATCCATATAAATGTTGTACACTATATTCTTTTTACTGCTAGTAAATTATAAAAGGAAATAATCATTATTCTACTTTACCTTTTTAAACGTGAATTGATGTTTATGAATACATTTATCAACTTATATATCATTCATAAACTCTAATCAAAAAACCCTTTAAAAGGAACTTATGATGTGTCAATACTTACATACTAGTAATGGCGATAATTACATTCATGCGTTTCTGATATAAAAAAGTATAATTTGCTCGTCTTCAACATCCTAACGTAACATCTGAAGGAATTGCGCCGACTGCGTGTCTCGACAAGACAAGCGTAATGCCAATGAATCCGTATTAATATAAAAACTACCCACCTTCCATCATAACGTAAACGTTCGCGGTATATATAAACAATCAATCAATCAATCAATCATAATCTTTATTAATATATTAATAGTCCTTTAAAAGGCACTTTTGACGCGTCAATAATTTACATAGTAGTGATTTGATGGTGATAACTATATTCGTAAACTTAAAACTAAAGCTATGAGGATTCCAAACGTTTTCTGGATTAAGAAGAAGCCCACTACAAACTTAGCCTTTTGTAATCAATGTTGGATAAAAGATAGCGTTGCTTTGCGGGAATCCATGATTTACAATTGGACGATCTAATCGCCATTCCGTGGATGCACCATGCGGCTGGCGGGTCCATAGTGTTGCAAATGAAGAAGTGCCAAACAGTGCCCAAGAGTTGCGATTAGGGAGGGTTTTCTTTCAATGAGCCCCATTACGATGCGAATCTACACCTACCTTCATTGCTCAAGTTTCACTCTCTCTTCCGTTTCTGCTTTACTAGGCGCAAATAAAAATATCGACCTTCATACATAGCACGATAAGGATCATCAAACAGGCGCTTTTTGCGCATGTTTCGCTCCGACTACAAATCGTCCTTAGTAGATGTTGATTACGTAACGTACTGTTGTTTAGATATAAATTATATGACCGATATTAAAACATTTGCGATTTTTTATATTCAACATTTGGATATGTGGCTACTGATTATAATACGATTGACTCTAATACGTCGATGGCAGTGGGACTTCATATATCCATAAATGCAGTGCTTACCCCAGGAACCTCCGGAGTAATTGCAGGTTTCCTCACGATGTTTTCCTTCGCTGTTGAAGCAAATCATATTTAAATTGCTTAGAAACGCACATCACTCAGAAAAGTTAGAGGTGAGTGCCCGGGTTCGAACCCCCGACCTCTCATTACGAGGCGGACGTCCTAACCACTAGCCTATCACAGCTTCAAAATATAGAAAGAATATTATTTCTATCTAATATCAAATGTCTACATACCCTTAGTACTATCCACAGGTCGCAAGTATAATATTGGGTATATCGTTATAGTTCAGATCACACAGACATTAATAACCATTAACTAATCGTGGGATGGAAGTTGGTGCTTAATTTTTATCCACTAATTAGTGTTATTTAGTTAGTTGGCTCTTGACTGCTATATCACCTAAGTAAGTGATGACAGAGTCCAATATGGCAGCGGGCTTATTTAATATTTGCTTATTGGTGTAACGAATACCGCGCTATTCAATGCTGTTTATTTTCCCCCCCAATGTTTGTGCTACGCGATGGTTTGTTGTACTACGAATATTCCATTGTTTATAGACTATAAACCGGGTTGTGTCTGTCCGTGCAGAAGCACTAAAATATTGTGGCCAGATATTTTCCATCAAAAAATAGGACATTCATTATTGTTAAAAATGCGATTTACGTGTACAATTTCACTCACTAATCTGAACCCTGCAATATATATATTTTTTCAAGACACCGAGTTTTGTTATGGTTCATTTTATGTATCTAACTGCCAACTAATGGATTTCATCAAGTCTTTCTTATAGCGTTGGATTTTGAAGTCTTGTCTCATATCTAGGGAAGCGGTGATAGCCTAGTGGTTAGGGCGTCAGCCTCTTAATCAGAGGTCGGCGGTTCGAATCCGGGCACGCACCTCTAACTTTTCGGAGTTATGTGCGTTTTTAAACAATTAAAATATCACTTGCTACAACGGTGAAGGAAAACATCGTGAGGAAACCTGCACCTGCCTTAGAGTTCTCCATAATGTTCTCAAAGGCGTGTGAAGTCTGCCAATCCGCACATGGCCAGCGTGGTGGACTATGGCCAAACCCTTCTTATATTGAGAGGAGACCCGTGCTCTGTAGTGAGCCGGTAATAGGTTGATCATGATGATGAATATCTAAATCCTTTAATAATATTTCAACAGAATGAAACATTTCGAAAATTATAACCACTATATGAATGTGGAAAAGAAAGTTCAAGTGAAACTTTTCATACCGATGAAAGCTGACAAGATATTACTTTGCGGTTTGCAACCATTTCATTATGGTATGGTTATTTACTGCTAAACGGAACATACTGGTGATATTTGAGGTTCGGTTGATGAATGTAATGATCTATATATAGATATTTTTAATATCTATATATAGATCATTACATTCATGTTATACTTTAGTAAGGCTTGCTTTTGTGCAGAGAGTATTCGTTCACTTGAGCAGGCATTAGACAGGTATTAGATATAAAATAAAATAAAAACCTACTAGACCAGTTCACAGATTAAGAAATCCTTTATAAAGTGCTAGCTACAAGCATGAAAATCCCCATCGAGATATTTCCCGCAGAAAAAATGTTTTTCTTTATTAACCGGGTACCTTATTACCTACACTTATTTGTACTGTCGGGCACACCAAAATAAAGGCGGTTTAAAACTACATAAAATTTACACCTGTTGATGATGCAGTCTATGATGGTAGCGGGCTGATCTGTTAGGAGTATGGTAAACCCAGATACCTAATTGGTTTCTACACGACATCGTGCCTGAACGCTAAATGGCTACGGCCGGATCCCACCAGACTAGACTCGAGTCGAACCCAGGACCTCCAATTTTATAACGCAAAAGCGCACGCACTGCGCCACGTTGGTCATAGAATTAGTCTCAAAACAATTTGTCTCTGTTATGTTAAGAAACACACTTCTTCAGTATCTATTCTTATTTGTTTACAGAATGGTACACACCTTGTTGATAAGGAACACAACTCTTCAATATCTATACTTCTTTATATATAACATTTTACACACCTTTGTAGAACCAGAACCTTGGAGACCACTTTTCGGTACCAACACTTAACAATAACTAAACAACAGTGACCAATGGCTAACTAACTTATAAAGGGCCGATTCGAATGTCATGTTTTCCGTTTTGTCTATTATTTAAGTCAAATATTCCGTTATTTAAGTCAAATCACATACTTCAATTATATATTGTCATTTAATGATTAAGATATTATATGTATGTAAATTCAAAGACACTTAAATCTAAAACATTTGGAAATCATGACAGTTAGTGATTGTGATTATTCTTAAAACAAGACCATCCCGTCACAAACGAAAATGATGGTCGGGTTAAACATTAAAATGGATAATGAAAGCACGTGTTGCTCTAAATATTCGTTTATGTCGCGTAAATCGATACTCGTGTTTTGTCGTGGCCTATCTTTTATAGGATTGATGTTTTTTTTTATCGTCTTGTAATTCAGGTCGCCGCTGTGGTAAAAAGCCCGTTAAACGAATGTCCTGGAACAACCTGTTCTTACTTACAAGAATAAATGTACATGCGTTAGTTAATAATGTTTAAAATATAACCCCTTTAATTCAAGGTTAAACTTTCTAAGCACGTGTAGATTCACGTGATGATTTAACACAATACGATATCCCACTATGAAGTCGCACCATTTTTACAACAGTCGCCTTTGACTAAATAACTAAATGTCAGTTTTTGTCAAAGCATCAGTTACCACATCTAAAAAGAAGGACATTGTGATACTGGAATGGGCATATCATTGTTTATTTATATTATGCTTAATTTTGTGAAGACGTCAAATGATACATTTCATTGATTCTATTAAAAACATCCATTGACCTATTTTCTAATCATTTACCTAAGCCTGATAATGTATTTAGTGTGGGGTGTACAACGCCATTTCTCAACTAATATTGAACATATCTTGACAGAAAAATTAAATACCCTAACCGGAAAGAATCTAATCAAAAAAGTGCGAGATTTACTACCTTTTCGATTTTACTCTTTCGATTCTTGAATGTATTGAATGTATTGAAGTTAACTTTCACGCTATCGAATAAGTATTAAACTCACAAAAGGCACTCAGACCAACGAGACACTTATATTTTGTTCCCTTATATTCTCGTCAAAAAACACGTTTTAATACAATATCTTTGAGATGCCCCCCACTTGACTACACAAGCAGGCTTTAGCAGAAATATGTTGTGTGTCATTCACAATCCGTCGAGCAAAGTCCTTTAGCATTCAGAACTAGGTGACCCGGTTTTGCCCCGGTGCAGGCGGCTGTCCGATGCGCTTTGCGTATTGCTTTGTTACTTTAATCCCGAGGATTGCATTACGCTCCTTACTGTTAGGTATTTGCGGGGGGAATGGCGCTGAGTGTATTGTTATTGTGACAATTAAACTTACGTGTGCTGGTTATTAGGGTTGTGTCTTTTCTAGTCGGAGGTTTCGATTGTTAATTCAAATTCAAATAATCTTTATTCAAATAGTCCTTTAAAAGGCGCTTTTGACGCGTCAATAATTTACAAAGTAGTGATTTGATGGTGATAACTACATTCGTAAACTTAAAACTAAAGTTGTTGAAATGAGGGTTCCAAACGCTTATTATAAAATAAAAATAAAAAATGTGTGTTAATTCAGCCTAAATGAAAGATAAAATGCCCCGTAGGTTTCCAGAAACCAAAATACAATAATAATAAAAATTTCATACAATTTTTTGTTCGTTTTTATTTCATCCACTACAAGATAGTACAAGTAGGTATCTTACCTAGACGTTTACTTTGACAGTAAAAATGTATTGGAAATGTACATAATTTTTTTTTACTCATCGCTAAACATAGGCGCTTAAAGTAGCATGATTCCACGTAATTATTTACGCTCTTTTTCTGATATAAATCCATATTTTAGGGATGTCCAGATAAATGTCACAAATAAATCTTATTTTAAAACACTTTTTGAAGCGTTTTAAAATAAATAGGTAATAATTACAACAAATTTTACAACTATACATTTTAATCTACTAGTAAAGTCTTGCTTACTAAAGTTTTATGTAAACTTTCGAAACTACCCACTTGTTAACAATGTGAGGCGCTTCATTGTGCTAAATAGAACACACATTGAGGGTAGGTCAACAATAAATCTCAATACAAAACTCCACACAGATGCGCTGTCCGGTTAGGTTTAAAATGTATTGCGGAGCAACTACCGTCACCAAGTATCGAATGCTTTTAGCTTAAAACATCAAGTATAAGTGCAGTCAGATGCGTTTTGCGGAATATGTTCTACTAGCCACCATATTACCATTGCAATGCCAAGTAAGAAAAAACATTTGTACATGGGTTTATTGAGCCTGGAACTAACTTGGTTTTTCCAAAAAAAACATGCCAATGCTTCATCACAATCTGGACTATGGTTTCAAGGGTTTATGAACTGTAATAGGTAAAGAGTTGAAATTGTCACAATTTCTTTGGCTGCTATAGCAACATATAAGAAAAATTTAATAAAATCCCTTTACAGGAAGAGGTTTTGCGTTTATTTTTGCTCGATCTTAATTATAAAAAAAATCTCTACATAGAAGATTTCTTTACAAAGGTAAAGAAGAATCAGTATTATTTTAAATGTATGTGGGAGTGTAGAATGCACATCCTACCTACATTGGCATCGAATTTTGAACTTCATCTTTTTATGTTGGTCTACGAATCTATACATAAGGTTATGTTCTCAAAAGTTTTTAAAGTCTACCAATTAGCACTTGGCTAGCGTGGTGGACTACGGCCGCTAACCTTCTGATCCTGGGAAGAGACCTATAGTATGTAATTGGAACTAATGACGATGAAAACTGTGATAGCCTTAACAAGATAGTCGTTAGGACGTCCGCCTCCTAATCAGAGGTCGGGGGCTCGATCCCGAGCACGCCTCTAACTTTCGGAGTTACGAGTATGTGCGTTTTTAAGCAATTAAAATATCACTTGTTTCAACGGCGACGGAAAACATCGTGAGGAAACCTGCATGCCTGAGAGTTCTTAATAATGTTCTCAAAGGCGTGTGAAGTTTGCCAATCCGCACATGGCCAGCGCAGCTTGGTGGACTATGGCCAAACCCTTCTCATTATGAGAGGAGACACGTGCTCTTTAGTGAGCCGGCAATGGGTTGATCATGATGGAAAAATAAATGAAATTTCAAAGCTGTATAAACTCACTATAAAGTAGTATTATAAGCAATATAGCTCAGTCAGGATGCTAGTACGAGTATGCCGGAAAAAAATAACGTAGGCAAAACAGTTGTATGTGCGTCGGTAACTGCTCAATTATTTTCTTCCACTTCACGCTTTTATGCAAACACGAACCGTCGCGTTTCTAAGTACCTACATACACGTATTAGGCGTCTCCGGACCGTAATAAAAACCTCGTGTACTTGACTGTACACTTCACTGCGTTTTACACGGGCAGTTTTTTTATTACATCGCGTAACTCTATGAAAAAAATTTGGTCCTTAATTAATCTTTTTTTTTAAATGTTTTTTATACACCACAAGTTAGCCCTTGACGGCATCTCACGGTAACGGGCTTACCTGTTAGGGCTATGGTAAGCCCATACTCATGATTGTTTTCTAGACGACATCGTGCCGGAACGCTAAATCGCTTTACGACACGTCTTTGTCGGTAGGGTGGTAACTAGCCACGGCCGAAGCCTCCCACCAGACAACAATCTTTTTCACTTTATCTGTGGCCTTTTCTCCTTATTCAGTTAAACGACGTGAAGTAGATACTCCATTTAAGTATTACTATGATTATTATTCCTTAATACCATAAGTGCTTACACTTTTAATAATTCGTGCGGATTTGAAATTGTTTTTATTTTATTACCTACTAAATATGAAAAACTAAATTTCTACGTAATCCTTAACTCTCACTTTAATTGTAATTTAAATTTGTGTTTATTTTCTTCTTTATTATTGTTGGATTTGTAAATTTTGTATTTCATGCTGAGCTTTCTTTAAGTACCTTATACAAAGATGTTATTAAGTTATCAAACATATTTTGAATGCAACACATTGTGGTACCTAAAATATAAGAGAATTAATCTTCGGTTTTTGTTATTTATTCATTATAAATTGTTGATTTCTCGAATACATTGCACACTCACCTAAAACTTTTCTTCACGTACGTTTTAAATTTTAAATTTTGTTTTAGCTTCTAAACTGGACGTCCAAATTTAAAAGGCTAACTTTTTCTAAATTCTCTTGCAAATACAATAGTGTAGGAATTATTAAAATCGCCTCCGCAATTTCAGACTATATCAATAGCAAAAAAAAACAATTAAAATAACATTTTGTCCGTGCCTAAAATAAAGTATTTCGTCAATTTCATTGCTCTCGTATACTAACGGAAAAAAGGCTATCAATTTCGTAATTGAAAGCTTATTTTTCGCCGATACATTTTGACGGCTGACAGCACATCTAGTTTGGTAGTCTAGTTATTTTATGGTTCGCAGCACTTATCATTCTAGTATATAAGCGGTGATAGCCTAATGGTTAGGGCGTCAGCCTCCAAATCAGAGGTCGGCGGTTCGAATTCGGAAAGAAACGCACCTCTAACTTTTCGGAGTTATGTGCGTTTTTAAAAATTAAAATAAGTATCACTTGCTTCAAAGGTGAAGGAAAACATCGTGAGGAAACCTGCACGCCTGAGAGTTCTTCATAATGTTCTCAAAGGCGTGTGAAGTCTGCCAATCCGCACATGGCCAGCGTGGTAGACTATGGCCAAACCCTTCTCATATTGAGAGGAAACCCGTGCTCTGTAGTGAGCCGGTAATGGGTTGTTCATGATGATGATGATCATTCTAGTTCCCCAAACAATTAGTTAACTCCCGTACAACATTGACAAGAACTTCTCTACAACTAAGCGGGTCGTTATACCCATTAGCATTAACTATGCACGACTGTTTGTCGATTTCTAAATGGCGCGCGATGTATTTCTGCGTGTTCCTAACTTCGGATACGACAAACTAACCTACATTTCGAGTGGTTTTATTGAGGGCAATATCAGATAAGCGCGTTTATGACAGCACATATTATGACAACATCGAATTTGTTGTGTATTAACGAGCTTATATTTAAACAAAGAAGCGGTGATAGCCTAGTGGTTAGGGCGTCAGCCTCCTAATCAGAGGTCGGCGGTTGGAATCCGGGCACGCACTTCTAACTTTTCGGAGTTATGTGCGTTTAAAATAAAAAATATTACTTGCTTTAACGGTGAAGGAAAAAATCGTGAGGAAACCTGCACGCCTGGGAGTTTTCCATAATGTTTTCAAAGGCGTGTGAAGTCTGCCAATCCGCATATGGCCAGCGTGGTGGACTATGGTCAAACCCTTCTCATATTGAGAGGAGACCCGTGCTCTGTAGTGAGCTGGCAATGGGTTGATGATGATGATGATATAACAACCGGTTTTTTTTCACCTAGTGGTGGTAAGTGACGATGCAGTCTAAGATGGAAGCGGGCTAACTTGTTAGGGGTATGTATTTGACATAGTAAACGTATACACCTAATTGGTTTCCAAGCGACATGGTGTCGGGTGCTAACAAAACAAAAATTTACCTGGCTAAGTTTGTTGTGGGCTTCTTCTTAGATCGGGGCGCGCTTGAAACCCTCATAGTTTTAAGTCGGGGCCCGTTTAAAACTCTCATAGCTTTAGTTTAAAGTTCACTAATGTAGTTTTCATCATCTCCTCACTACTAAGTAAATTATTGATGCGTCAAAAGTGCCTTTTAAAGGACTATTCTACTAAAGATTATTTGAAAATTTGTATTTGATAATGTACCCAATGAATTCCAATGTGAATATGTATGCAGCTATCCAAAAAATTAATATGCCTGGTACATAAAATACAGCGCGAGTTAAAAAAAAAAAAAAACTATGTTGGTACAGTAAATGGTTGAATAGACGGTTCGCCGTAATGCCTCATGCCAAATTTAATAAAAATAGGTTACATCACGTAAACCTCGAAACTGGAGCAGACGCACAAAGAAAACAATGTTTCCTCCAGCACTATAACGTTATAAGCTGGGATTAGGGTCGCATCCCGAAAATGTCTCCACAGTGAAATCCATGAAAAATTGTCTTGACACGAACGACCTCAGTAGATGAAAATCTGTACAGACGGACATTGTAGACGTGAAATGTCAAGCTGCATGAATAAGGAACGAGCTGATTTACTACACTAGCTGTGTTACGTGGTTTCGCGCGTCAGCTATAGGTCGAATATCATAATAGGAATATCATAATTTTTGACGACATCAGTGGCGCAGCGCGTTCGCTGTTGCATTTTAAAGACGGAGGTCCTGGGTTCGATTCCCGGCTCGAGTCTGGTCTAATGGGAGACTTCGGCCGTGGCTGGTTACCACCCTATCGACAAAGACGTGTCGCCAAGCGATTTAGCGTTCCGGCACGATGTCGTGTAGAAACCAATTAGAAGTATGAGTTTACCATACCCCTAACATGTTAGCCCGCTACCATCTTAAACCGCATCATCACTTACCATCAGGTGAGATGCAGTCAAGGGCTAACTTGTGGTGAATAAAAAAAAAAGGTTTAGCCCTTAAAAACTCCAAATGATGTAACATATTTTTAAACAATCCGTAGCTTTTAATGTAAATTTTTGTGGTAAATAAATCAAAATAGCTTTATTCACATAAACCTATTACAAGCATTTATGAATCGTTCATAAATATACATTTCTCATTATATCTATTACTGTAGTGAAACTGTCATCACATTCTTATCATCATCATCATGAACAACCCATTACCGGCTCACTACAGAGCACGAGTCTCCTCTCAATATGAGAGGGATAGGCCATAGTCCACCACGCTGGCCATGAGCGGATTGGCAGACTTCACACGCCTCTGAGAACATTATGGAGAACTCTTAGGCGTGCAGGTTTCCTCACGATGTTTTCCTTCACTGTTGAAGCAAGTGATATTTTTTTTTTACACATTCTTATATAAAAACTTATTAGAGGCATTTATGAATCGTTCAGAAATATAGATTTTTCATTATATCTATTCGTGTAGTGAAACTGTCATCACATCTACGTTAAAGAAACAAAACGTAACCAATCCCACAGTAAAGTTAGGGTCTCTGGTAATTTCGGTAATGTAAGCAGCATCAAATATACAAACAATACAGGTTTATTGTTGATATTCCTACTAGATGTACCCGGCGTGTAATTCAATTAAACGTAAACAAATAACATTTATGTATTCAATGAACGTTGACTTTAATTTGCTGTTGTAATTCGTGTAAAACTAGCAAATCTACAATAATCTTATGAAGCACACCATTTAGATCTTAAAGAATCATAATCATCATCATCATGATCAACCCATTACCGGCTCACTACAGAGCACGGGTCTCCTCTCAATATGAGAAGGGTTTGGCCATAGTCCACCACGCTGGCCACGTGCGGATTGGCAGACTTCACACGCCTTTGAGAACATTATGGAGAACTATCAGGCGTGCAGGTTTCCTCACGATGTTTTCCTTCACCGTTGAAGCAAGTGATATTTAGAATAAATATCTATATTTATTCTAAATATCACTTAAAGAATAAATACTTATATTTTATTTATAATGCTAAAACGAGAAAATCTATTTGCATATCAATCAAATTATATACATAAGTTTTCAGATTCAGTTGCTTGATTTGCAATAGATGATAAAAACTTCGGACTATTTCGGACCAAAGTATCGTATAGAAAAGTCTCTCTTTGATTTCTTACAAAGCTTTTGGTCGAAGTCCCTACGTACATAGATACTTAACTTAAAACATCTATAGTGAGTTGGCTACTAGCTATAAAATTTTGCCAGTCTAGCGCTTCGCAGACTATTTGCTTAAAATGCACTTACGGTGATGCCACTAAGCATAAAACTATAATGTGAGTGCAGAAGTCTCCAGTCTGTACTTAGTCTGAATCGATTTTCTCAATGGAAGCTTTCGTCTTTAGAAAATGGGATTTTTATATACGCAATTAATTTTAAAAAGTTACAGAGTTAGTACAGAGTAGGTTTGACGACCTCCGTGGCGCAGCGCGTGCGATGTCACATTATAAAGATGGAGGTCCTGGGTTCGATTCCCGGCTCGACTCTGGTCTGGTGGGAGGTTTTACCCTAGCTAGTTACGATTCTACTGACAAAGACATTTCGCCCAGCGTTTTAGCGTTCCGGCATGATGTCGCGTAGAAACCAATTAGGAGTGTGGGTTTACCGTACCCGTAACAGGTTAGCCCACTACTATCTTAGACTGCCACGTGAGATAGCCGTCAAGGACTAAATTGTAGTGGATATAAAAAAATTACATGTACAGCCAAATTGTAACTTCTATCTAACCTATTGTATTTGCATTTTGTATTATTATCTGTAATGTACAATAAAAGTGTATTCATTCATTCATTAATCCATACGTGTCGACATCATAGTATAGATTAAAAAATTATAGAAATGGTAACAAAAGTTAATTAATATAAAATTTGTTCTGTACAATCAGAAGTAAAAGTTTTCAAAAGATACCTAACTTGAATAGGCACCAAGCTTGTATAATATAGTGTACCAAGAGAAATTTTATTCATGTTAATATTGTTTTGCTCTAAAATGTCATCCAACGACCAAGAGAGTATAGAGAGAGTGTATGAAATACAAAATTTGTTATAGCTGACTTGGGTAAACGCGCTTTATTGATTTTATAATTTTTTCTCGTATTTTATTACTTTTTGAGCTTAAAACAAACCGCGTGACCTTTCTTAATTAAAAATATTCTAATACAAACAGCTCACGCCTGTTCGATGCTGATGAAAAATTTACTTCATTTTCCTTATAATATGAATAACTTTTCTTTCATTATTTTTTAGGGTAACGAAGTTTATGTGTTGATTAGTATATTAATTGAATAAGGTTAAAATTTGTGGTTGACCCTTTTCGTGAATTGTATGAAAGAGAAATGTACTTCTATTTAAAAGTCGATTAAAAACGTAATGATTTCACGCATGAATTGTTTTCCGGGTTCAATCGGTACCTCGAGGGCAGAACGGAGCTTTAATGTCAGTTTGACGTCTTTCTGTCCATTCATATGTCACAATGGATGGAATGAGTTACAGAATTGTAATGGATATATTTATTACTAGCTGACGCCCGCGACTTCGTCTGCGTTGAGTAAGTGTGTTTGTTGTCTTTTAATCACGAAGCAATTCTTACCCGAATTAATGGAAATAATTACAGGATAAACATTAAAGTATCTCCTTTCAAAAAAAAAAATGGATGAGTGCCCCGCCCTGTAAAAATCTAGCCATTTCAGAGATTAGCCGGTACAAACAGACAGACAGGCAGACAGACAAAAATTGTGAAAAAAAGTATTTTGGTGTATGTACCGTATACATATTCATATGCATGTAGTAAAAAACGGTTTTTTATATATTACAAACAGACACTCCAATTTAATATAAATAAATTTAACGTTTCCTTACTTGTGGCTCATTATACGAAGCTAACACTTGTCTATCGACTCGCAAGTATTTTTGCTTCGAGTTTAGAGGATTCGTTATCACGAATAAAAAAATGAGTATAACTATTTTGATGCAACGTTAAAGTGTCTTACCGATTTTTAAGTAAAAAAGCTAAATTCTCAGCGAGTAACTTGAGCGGCGTTTTACTTTAGTGATAATTAGTTTTCATGTCTAAAATAATTGTATGTGTAAAGCAAGCTAAAGGAATTAGCGTTACTGAGATCCGAAATGCCTTTTTGCGTGCATTGAATCACGCGTAATATTAGATGCTATGAAGGTACTACAATAATAGAGGTCTTAGTGGATCTGTAATTCAGTTCACGGGACCACATACCTCTAAAATTAAGGCACTCTCGCATTTTATATCAATATAATTTAAAATATTATTAGGTCTTCATTAAAAAATAGGGCTTTTTATGCTTACAAAAAAAGTTTTTTCAAACAAAGACAATCTCATCTAAATAATCTATGTCCCTTCTACAGCATATTCTTTGTAGGAGAACTTAGCTTAGGAGATTTAAATCTGGGACAACTGTTGACGCGTTTTGCGATTGGCTCCGTATGCAATTGACGTCACCGAAGCGCGGGTAGAAATTTAACGTTAATGAGTAAGGTAACCGCGCGGTTATAGGTTTTGTTATTATGTCATTCGTAGTGTAACGGCTCCTAGTTTATGTTCCGCGGGGAATAACTAGTTTAGGATACCTATAAAACGGGTCCGAAATAACATGAACGCCTGTAAATATAAACATTTTTAACGAATCCTCTGTGGCTTCTCGCTTAATTTATTAACCATCACTACATATTTATCGTCCTTTATCAAAAGTAAAAATGAAATTGGTCAATACGCAATTTAAAAAATCATACGATACGCAACCTTAAAAATCACAGTGACATTTCATTATTTTATATTCAACTTTCATAACAACCGTAATATGTACTCAATTAATTTTGCAGAAAATTTCACATTTGTAGTTTAATATTAAATGTCCGTGATACGGAAATTATTTTCTCGCTGTGTCGATAAAGGAAACCTTTGGAAATTTAAAACATTGAAATGTGATACGAGTTAAATTTTTAAATTAAGTTTTATGCATGGAATTAATAAGGAGAATAATTGAAATCGGTACACCGGGTAGTTGCAGAAATTATCGATACAAACCCACATTCACAACTTACCTCTTTATAGAATTAGATATAGTTTAAACTTGGTTTCTGTTTCGAAAATACATATATACGTAAAAACGATTCATAGTCTATGACATTGAAAACAACAAAACTGTGCTGAATAAAAAAAGAAAAAGTTCTGTGACATTAAAAATGAAGCACGGTCAAACACCTTTGTAGAATGATTCACGTTTGCCAAGAAAGGGGACGGCTGTGCCATGGTGTTATTTTCCTGCGACCGTGGCCTGTGACGTCACTCCCCATGGCCTTGGCGGTCGGTCGACGACCTCATGTTACCGTTAGCCATGCAAATGGATACTAGCCCACTGATATGACATACGATTCACGCGAATTTCAATTATAGTTGATCGTATTCCGATATCACATTAAGTATAAGTACGATGTGAATATGTAAAATGAATTTATACGAAAAATGCAACGTAGTTTAAAAATATAAAAACAATGCACGTATGTACCTACGTTACATCTACATTCCAAGTTTGAGGACATTATAATGCGGAAGCATCATAATCATATAATATCTAGTATTTCATGGTTTATATTCCACAATAAAAGGGATTAACTTATTAAAAACATGTCTTAGCAGATGGCACGGTCATCTAAGATTGGAACGTTCAAACATACAAATAAACGCACTCATTAGCGTACAAAATTGTGTATTGCGATTTGGTAGATTTTGGTAGTTATATTATAAAAGTTAATAATGCGGAGGAAAGAAAGTGATGTCACCAAAAGAATGTTATATATGAACGTGGAAGGGCAAAAGAGTAAAGGAAGACCAAAGAAGAGATGGATGGATTGTGTAAAAGAGGATATGCGGGTAAAAGGTGTGGGTAGTGAGGTGACGGTTGATAGAAGTGAGTGGAAGAAGAAGACGTGTTGTGCCGACCCCACATAATGTGGGATAAAGGCAAGAAGAAGAAGATTATAAAAGTTAATCAAATCGTGAGTATAATGCTTAAGAAACAGCTGGCTAGCTTTTCTAGTTACTATAATACAGTACAAGCATATATTACTAGAGTATGCAATAACATTCGGAAACAAGTTCGAGATCGATAGCAGACTACGCCGGCTCTAGGTACACGTGTTATGAATCAAACGCGAGATGACTTGAGGAAATGAGAAAATTTTCCACATTTTTATTTGTCGTATAAATCTAAGAAATAGGTATGTAGCTAGCTGTCCAAACTGTCTAGAGCAGTTTCTCGTACAGTTTTAATTATTTGGTTATAGTTAAACTGTTTTACGATCGCTAGTTCACCCGTGTTTCTGTTTACCCGTGGGTTAATAAATAGTATAATAACCAATCACATTAATATTTTGACGACCTCCGTGGCGCAGTGGGCGTGCAGTCGCATTATAAAGTTGGAGGTCCTGGGTTCGATTCCCGGCTCGAGTCTGGTATGGTGGGAGGTTTCGGCCGTGGAAAGTTACCACCCTACCGACAAAGAAGTGTTGCCAAGCGATTTAGCGTTCCGGCACAATGTCGCGTAGAAACCAATTAGGAGTATGGGTTTACACACTATACACCTAACAGGTTAGCCCGCTACCATCTTAGACTGCATCATCACTTACACAGGTGAGGTTGCCGTCAAGGGCTAACTTGTAGTGAATAAAAATAATGTATATAATTAATCTGCAAGTTTGTATTGTCTATGTGTGTGTTTGTTACTCCTTCACGCTGGAACGGCTGAACCCATTTAGCTGATATTTTGAATGAAAGTAGATTATAGGCTGTATTAACACATGAGCTAGTTTTTAGCTTCAAGAAATCAATGGTTCCCTTGGGATTTCTAAAAAAGAGGGATACTAGACTAGGGATGTATTATAGTTAAATTTTGTGATTGAACGTGGCATATTCCACAGAGCTTTTAATCGAAACGGAGGAAAAATGCGGCGTGGCTGGTTTATAAAAAAAATAATTATAACGTTGTTATTTACTAAATTAGCATTAAGTAAAGTTATATCAGAGTTTTTTTTTTTTTGCTACAGGTAGATTTTAGCTAGTTAGTTTTATATTATCATCATCATGAGGAACCCATTGCCGGCTCATTACAGAGCACGGGTCTCCTCTCAATATAAGAAGGGTTTGGCCATAGTCCACCACGCTTGCCATGTGCGGATTGGCAGAGAAGTATGCCAAACGTGGTGGATTATGTGAAGACATACCTTTGAGACCATGGAGAATTCAGGTTACTTCAGGATGTTTTAATTCACCGTTGAATCCAGTGATATTTGAATTGCTTAAAAACGCACATAGCTGCGAAAAGTTAGTTTGGGATCGATCCTCGACCTCTGATTACGAGGCGGACATCCTTACTACAGGGTCTTAAAATACAAATTGTATATTTCGTAATAATTTAGTTTTTAGAAGTCTATTTTGAATAGTTATTCATTAAGGATTGATTTATACACTCATAAATAATTTATAGTTGTAACGATTGTAGACCTAGCTTGTTATTAATGATGTAAAAGTGAATCCGTGTAAGTTTAACTTACGAAATCCATTGAAAAAACAAATATATCTGTATACTAGATGTTGCCCGCGACTTCGTCTGCGTAAAATTGTTGATTTCCCGTGAGATTGAGGTTTCTCGTGCGGCCAATGCCCTGCTGACTTTCATTCAAACTTCCAAACCCTATTTCACCTCCTTAGGGGTGGAATTTCCTTTCTTAGCTGACATTTCTTAACTATCAACTACCTACTTGCTAAATTATTGCTTTATACGTACAATAGTTTTTGAGATCTCGTGTTTAATCGGTAAGTAAGTACGTCAGGGACCTTTCGCTTTTATATATATAGATAAACCTACCTATCCAGTAATCTGGTTGTGTAAATACAAATCTCCGTAATGAAATTGAAAGTTCTAATCTGCAATGAATATTGCAGAAGAAAAAGCTGAACTAGTACCTCTCAATTTAGATTGGAAGTTCGCTCAGCTGTTATCCATCAAATAGATTCTTTCGAATCCCATAATGCATCGTTAGCGTCTTTTATGCTTCAGTTAAATGACGGAGATCGACCATCGGGTGACCCACTTTGTGATCGTTATAAAAACATACATATACGAATGGCGGTAGATTTATTACCAACAGACGTAGACAAGACCATTCGAAATAATATGTTTTATGTGTACGGTAAAAGTAGCAAAAAAACTAAAATTGTTTATCACTGCAATTATAATGAAAATGAAAGAAATAAACACAATATATAAAGGTGTGTTTATTGAGAGACTGGCGATGAAGTGATTATAAACATAAAAACACATAACGTTTAAACTTTTTTTGAATCATGAATTTAGAATTTATAAAATAAATAACTAGACTCGTAAATTAGGCTAGCAGTAACGCATATTTTAGGTTTAATAATCAATTGACTGCTTCTTCTTCTTGCGTCTTATCATCCGTTATGTGGGGTGGGCACAAAATGTCTTCTTCAAGACACTCCTATCAGCCGTCACTTCACTGCCCACACCTTTTACACGAATATCATCTTTTCACAATCCATCCCTCTTATTTTATTCCTTAGTCTTTGATTCATGGATATATCGTGTATGCTTATCTCTTTCTGTGACCCAGGCAGTGATGAAGACTACTATAATTACTCAATTTTTTGACGACCTCCGTGGCCCAGTGCGTGCGCTTTCGCATTATAAACTTGGAGGTCCTGGTTTCGATTCCCTACTCGAGTCTAGTCTGGTGGGAGGCTTCGGCCGTAGTTACTACCCTACCGACAAAGACGTGTCGCCGAGCGATTTAGTGTTCCGGCACGATGTCGCGTAGAAACCAATTAGGAGCGTGGGTTTACCGTACCCCTAACAGGTAAACCTGCTACCATTCTAGACTACATCATCATTTACCACCAGGTGAGATAGCCGTCAAGGGCTAACTTGTAGTGTATAAAACAAAAAAAAAAAACACATGGCGAAATGGTTCAAATGCTTATGTAAAAACACACTTTCTGAAAGTAATAATTTCACTCTTATATTGCCAACCTTCGGTACATCTCAACCTGTATTTAAAGAGCCGATCTTAGAAATAATTGAGCACAAATATATGGAGTTACTAGTACTTCTAAAATTTCCCTATTACATTTAGTACTATTTATTTTATATATTTAGATCCATAATCGTTACATGCCACAGTGGGATTTATAAAATGATCGTTGAATACATTGGCGATTTAAGTTCGGCATATCCTGCCTGCTGCTCACTGTGAGCGAGGCCTAAATCCTAAAATAGGTCGACTTCCTGCAAATTTAATGAATTTGTGGCCCCCATTTCCCCGCCGCTTGACGTTATTTGGTACAACTTTTACAGCAACTTGGTAATTGAATATCTCACCGGCTACGGTATCAGGTGGCTGCATTTTAGAGTTTTGTATCGGGGGCTCAATATATCTCCTTCGCTTTATAGCAAACTTGGGAACTTGGACATCATTTAGTGGGGTTTTTAAATTACAAATGCTGTTTGTTGATTGGCGCTGTTACGCCATTATTATAATTCTTCGTCCTTGTGAAATTAAAATGAAGGTTAAGGTTTCCTCTTAGGAAATTAGATGATGTAGAAATATAATAAAAACTAAATTTTGGCTTGGTTACTGACCCCGAAGAAGTGCATGAAAAAAATACTAGCCAAATTAACATATTTTTTTTTATCCACTACAAGTTAGCCCTTGACGGAAATCTCACTTGATGGTAAGTGATGATGAAGCCTAAGATAGTAGCAGGCTAACCTGTTACAGGGTATGGTAACACTCCTAAATGGTTTCTACGCGACATCGTGCCGGAACGTTTAATCGCTTGGCAACTAGCCACAGCCAAAGCCAGACCAGACTCGAGCCGGGAATCGAACCCTGGCCCTTCAAATTTATAATCAGACAGCGCGCACGCTTCGCCACGGAGGTCGTCATATACATTTATTTAAAAGGAAGGCTAGCACTGTTACGTTGCGTTAATTGTAACGTAAGTTGTACGTCTAAAGAGAGATGGCGCTGTTCAGTTACTTACAATGTATTTCAAATAAAACAATAACATTTTTAAATATATGTGTAATTATTGTAAAATATGCCAACACTAAATTACTGATATTTACTGATTGCTCAGACTTGCGCCATACGTTCCATTATTTGCGTTTGAACTGTGAAAATCTCTAATCGGGTTTTCACGGCATCGTGCCAGACCGCGGAATCGTTTGGTGTTTGGGACGTCTTTTCCGGTAGAATGCTAACTATAGCCGCCGCCGATTCAGATCAGCACGGTTCTGTATCATTTTTATCAATTTGCTAACTAGCTGTTTAAACACGAAACGCACAATAAGAATACAAATGAACATTTGGGACAGTTCTATGGAGTTAGTAACTCCACATTCAAGCTCACACAATTTCTAATCGAATCAGATCTAAATTTTTGTACTCATAAGATCATTAGATTAATCATATTATGATGTTAAACAATATTTTATGGATAAAACTTAATATCTAATTTATAATTAATTATTTTTGCTGACATCTAATTTATTGTTTTTATTTTAATTTGATTGGACCTTTTTTTTCATAATGTTTATAATGTATATAATAATTTCGTCATCATCATCGTCATCATCATCATCATCATCATCATCATCATCAGCCAACATTAATCCACTGCTGGACATAGGACTCTTTGAAGTAGCGCCGACTCATCCTGTCTCCGGCTTTTCGTATCCAGTCGATGCCTGCCACTTTTCGGAGGTCATCGCTCCACCTGGCCGGAGGACGGCCCACACACCGTTTGCCGAGACGTGGTCTCCACTCGAGGACCTTCCGACTCCAACGTCCGTCGGTTCTCCGACAAACGTGACCAGCCCACTGCCACTTCAGCGTGCAAGCCCTTCGAGCTATATCGGTTACCTTAGTTTTTTGCCGAATCACCTCGTTTCGGACTGTATCTCTCAAAGAGATTCCAAACATTGCTCTTTCCATAGCACGCTGAGCGGCTTGAAGTTTGTGTACTAGCCTCGCTGTCAGTGTCCATGTTTCTTCACCATAAATCATGACGGGTAGAACGCATTGATCAAACACTTTTGACTTTAGGCATTGTGGTAATAATTTGCACATTAATAATTTAGTAGAATGTAATGACCTCTTTAAACAATTGACATCGCTTAATAACATCTAACTATTGTACATACGTTCTAGCAAATAAATGATTATTAAAATTATTAATCACGTCGTTGGTTTTTAGCTGAGAATCGAAGAGATGTCTGTTACGGATAAGTTCTTGACAGAAATGATAAGTAGGTATCGGTTAAAAAAGTTTGATCCGACCCGGTTTTAAACCTAGGACCTATGATAATAGGCGTCCACTCGAGAAACGAAGCAGTAAAATATTCGTTCATTATTATATTGTATTTTCCGAAGTGGTTTTGTTGTATTGAAACCGGGACGTTATTTCTTTAAAGTACCACTTTATACTACGTCGCAGAGAAGGAAAATATACAATAGGCATATTATATAATACGATCCCGTGAAACGATGAAGACAGGGCCCGTATGATGTGGAAGGTATAAGACCACCCCTGAATCTTTTGTAAATGGTTTAGATACGAGTATGCAGAAGGTTCCTATTACCTTAATTTCAAATGCCTATTAAGTTGTTGGGTCTCTGTGTAATATTTAAGTTTATTTGTTTAATACTTAGTAAATGATATAAAAGAAATTATTCTCAGACTAAGTCCCTTTTTTTTATACACTACAAGTTAGCCCTTAACGGCTATCTCACCTGGTGGTAAGTGATGATGCTGTCTAGGATGGTAGCGGGCTAACCTGTTAGGAGTATGGTAAACCCACGCTCCTAATTAGTTTCTATGCGACATCGTGCCGGAACGCTATTTCGCTTGGCGACACGTCTTTGTCGGTAGGGTGGTAACTAGTCACGGCCGAAGCCTCTCACCAGACCAGACTCGAGCCGGGAATGGAACCCAGGACCTCCATCTTTATAATGCGACAGCGCACGCACTGCGCCACGGCTGTCGTCCCTGCTGCTAAATAAAACTTAACTACAATTTTTCACTATTCTTTTAAACTACGATAAAACTAAGCTATCTGAAAGACAATTCTAAGTTAAAGATAGCGCCGTTAGCAATGACGGTCGCAAAACTAACTACTTTAACTTTTATTCCAGCGGGACTCATCCTATATAAAACTCGGAAAAATAGCAAAATGAGAGCTGAGACTTGTTCCTTGCTATAGAACATTGAAATCACTAATGCGGAAATCTAGTCTAGAATATGTCTCTCCAGCTACTGCATTTTGAAGGGTTGGAACACATTTTAAATTACTTTACCTCGACACTAAACATGTATGCAATGCAACAATACTGCAAAACCAACTCCTTATTCATTCACCACATTTTTTTTTATACATTAAAAGTTCACCCTTTACGGCAATCTCACGTGATAGTGAGTCATGATACAGGCTAAGATGGCAGCTGGCTAACCTTTCAGGGGTATGGAAAACTTCTTAATTAGTTTCCACACGCCATCGTGTCGAAACGCTAAATTGCTTGGCGATACGCCTTTGTCAGTAGGATGGTAAATAGCCACGGCCGAAGCTCCCAATAAACCAGTCCAGACTCGAGCCAGGAATCGAACTCGGGATAATGTGACAAGACACGCGCTGCGCCACGTAGGTCGGCAAAATTTCTACTTTAAACTGTAAATTGTTGTTTTGGTCAATGGGTCCTTCTGAGTTTCATTATTGGCAATGGCCAAATCGACTGAATCGATGGCAAGAGCTTATACAAACTTTAAAAATATCTTTACTAAAATTCAAAGGCAGGCATAACTATAACATTATTTATGCAGGCAGAACATAGTTAGATCACAATTAATAATAAAACTACGTATACCTACTAGTAAGTTGCATTAAAGTATTTTATTGAATACTTGACGATTTCGAGAGCAATCAGCGATTCACAGGTGCATGCTATTCCGGATAGCTACTAAAAATGCGGGTACTTTTTAAAAACTCTTTTCTTTTTTTTTAATTAATATTGAACCATGGTAAGCCTATTCTCGTAGTTCCACTAAACGAATATAGATTACTTTTTCTTACCTTTCCACTACTTTTGTGTATCATCATCATCATGATCAACCCATTACCGACTCACTACAGAGAACGGGTCTCCTCTCAATATGAGAAGGGTTTGGCCATAGTCCACCACGCTGGGAATATGCGGATTGGCAGACTTCACACGCCTTCGAGAACATTATGGAGAACTCTCAGGCGTGCAGGTTTCCGCACGATGTTTTCCTTCACCGTTGAAGCAAGTGATATTTTAATTTTTTTAAAACGAACATAACTCCGAAAAGTTAGATGTGCGTGCCCGGATTCGAACCGCCGACCTCTGATTAGGAGGCTGACGCCCTAACCACTAGGCTATCACCGCTTCGCTTTTTTTCGCTTTTGTGTATATACTGTCTTAATAATGTTAATGAACTATAAAAAAAAAAACTCGTATATACTAATATTATAAAGAGGTATACATTGTGAGTTGGATTGGTCGGAGTTATGTCCGGTGCTACCGATCCGTAAAAACTTGTTATATAATTCTAGTACGAAAATTTCTTTTCGTTCATGCAACAGCAATAAAAATATATAACAGTTATATTATATTATCTTCTGCTATTTATTCTAGCATGTGAAGCTATTTAAATATATTATTCCAGTTAATATGAATACAAATTCACGAAATCACTCCCGTTAATACATTTGCTCGTGTGATACCTTCTCCTGCTTGGTAAATCTATTGCAAGGGTCTCCGCCATTTCACCGATTGCACGTCCTTGGAGTATTTCACCCTCAGCCATCTATTCTCTGTTTACGGCTATTGCTCAGCTCACAGTTTCACTGAACCGACTATGAGATTAGAACGAGCGAATATTTCCACTATTTGAATCGAAAATAGAAAAGAACGACGTCGAGAAGATTGATGACCCCCGTAGCACAGAACTACAGAATTATAAATTGGTAGGCTCGATTATGTTTATTTCTGTATACACAACAAGTTAGCCCTTGACGGCATCTCACCTGATGGTAAGTGATGATGCGGTCTAAGATGGTAGCGGGATAACTTGTTAGGGGTATGGTAAACCCATACTATTAATTGGTTTCTACACAACATCGTGCCGGAACGCTAAATCGCTTGGCGACACGTCTTTGTCGGTAACAAGCCAATGGCCAAAGCCCCCCGCTGGACCAGACTCGAGTCCGGAATCGAACCCAGGACTTCCAACTTTTAAAATGCAACAGCACACGCGCTGCGCCACGGAGGTAGTCAAAAAGAGGCTCGAAGCTGGTCAAGTAGGAGGCTAGTATTATATAGTAAAGACATACCGTCAAGCCATTAAGTGTTACGGTATGACGCCGACTGAAGACGGCAACGCTTCGCTGCCTTCTGTGCCGCAGATGTTCATGGGCGGCGGTGATCATTTAACATCAAGTGAACCTACGGCGCGATGAAAAAAAAAAACAAAGAAACTATTGACATTTGATTACTTGATACACTTTCATTAGTTTAGTGTCAGCTTCGATCTACAGCATTTTTTTCAACCAAATGTTTTTAACACTGATGGTTTAAAATTAAATAATCGATTTTGCTATCGACTACCTTGAATAATATTGACAATTATATTAATTGGTTATAAAGTCGATCTTTCCAGATACAACAACTAACTAAATTTAAATTATAAATGCGTTTCCATTAAGGCATATAGGTCTTGTATGTTTATTCGCGTATTCTGTTTCTCAATCTCGTAAGATTTCATCACAACTGCAACGAGGAATTCGTTATTCCAAATACGAGTATTTCGCAGTTGCTGTCCCTTTTTCGGGTTCATTTCGACAGCAAACTTGTGGTGCAAATTTTCGGAACACAGTTTTGTATTGTTGTGGTGTCGGCCCATTCATTGTATTTTTGATTCTATTTTCTTGAACATCAAATTCGGCACAATATATGTGTCTGCTATTCAATTCGTGTTATTACTTACAGTTAACAATATATGTGGCGCGTCATCCTTGAACTTACTTTGACAGGTTGTGTAAGCATTATAATCGAAAATGTATCGAACTAGGCTAGAATCGCTTCTATAAATAATTATTATGGTTATATGCTTATTTTTGTTCTGCTAGTACCATTTAACCAATTAGGAAAACCAATTAGGAGCGTGGGTATGTCATACTGCTAACAGTTTAGCCCGCAACAATCCTAGACAGCATTATCACTTACCACCAGGTGAGATAGCCGTCAAGTGCTAACTTGTAGTGTATAAAAAGAAACTTCTACTCGTAAGTTAGCCATTTTTGTTTAATTCGTTTTCGGGGTATAAAAAACCTAGAAGATCTCTTAAAGTTTATACTGCACATAACGTTTGCGAAGTTTAACAATTCCCTCTCATTTATGAGTGGAACCATTCACATTTATATAAAGAATAAAAGTTGTAATATCCTCTCCAGACAGTCTCGCCACCTTCTTTCATTTTCTTAGATTTTTAGTTTCATTTCTCTAAACAGAAAAGTGCAGTCGTCTTCTACATTTCCAATTACAACTTTAAGTGGGTACATGAAAACTTTTCATAGCGCGAATGAGACTGGTACTGGTCGATGCACTATCCTCCTCTAGATTCGTGTGTATACTGCTAGAGTATGTACGGTTTACATCAATTTGTCAATGTCTTCTTCGAAACCTATATACCTCATACCTTATAAAGTTACAGACTAGAGATTGCCTGGCTCAATAGCAATCTCTAGTCTGGTCTAGTAGTGACCTACTCGAAGCAGGATTATACTGGAGATTTAAAAATTGAAGGAAATATTCCTTAAGTTCCACCAAAAAACTAGGTGATTACGGATTCTCCATAAATCCAACCCTGTAGGAGTGACACTGTATGTAATTTTATATGGACTTCTTTTTACCTTTAACTTAAAATCAAGAAATGTTATTGTGCGAATCTTATAATATCTTAAAAAATTCCACATATCTACTAAACAGCGGGCTAGTATCACCTAGTAATCCAATTAATTCTACTTTGGTTTAAGTTACGGAGTCTGTAGAGGTACTATGTAATTTAATTGAAATCTTTAATTGGTATAACATGTAAATGTTACTCTACTCCTTTGTGTTTATTGCATTAAAAATGTTTCAGACACCTTGACTTTTTGACGGTCTGTAAAAGTTAGCTTTTATTCTGTCGTACGCCAGTTTCTTAACGCAAATTTTTACATTACACTACCATCGTTAATTAATATTTTTATCAGTTGCATTTTCTATAAAAGGTATGAATATGTTTTTTGTTTTTGCCATATCAATAGTTTAAGTGCATCAAACTGTAGTAATTATTCTTGATGAGAAACAATTACACTTAAAATATTTGTTTAATGTTTAATGTAAAAATTTCTATAATGAAAGCTAATTTTTTTTGTCCTTCATCTCATTTCTAATAATGGTGTCGATAGAATCAGCATCTCATCATATTAAGATAAACCTATAAATGGAATAGTAGTGTAGGTTCTGTAACCTCCGCGATTTCGATTTCTTGAATATTAATTTCTCGAGTGCTTTTCCGAGACGGCCATTTTTTAACAAGAGCAATTGTCTAAGTACCACACGACGATTATTGTCTAACTTCTGAGTCAGCTCACGAAATTAAAATTAGGTCGTTATAACTGCCCAACTAGTGATTAATGATGAATTATATTGCTTTGAAATTAGTCTGTCTACTTGAATGATCATCTCGTCTTATCAATTGAACTTCAAGGCAAAGTTTGTTTTGTTACTTTTACTATAACTATTTTTCATGTGATTATATTAAAGTTTTTTTTTGGTTTCTGTTTACAAATATGTGGCCAATTGGTAGTCAACAATCAGATGTTTTATAGCGGCGGTTGGACACTCTTCGCAATTTTTTTATGGAAGTAACCGGTGCCTAGGGTTAGAAAGTTACGGGCAAGATAGTTAATCTCTATGTGACATGATGTTAGGATGGCAACTCGTCTAGTGGGAGGCTTTGGCCGTGGCTAGTTACCACCCTACCGACAAAGACGACAAAGCGAACTAGCGTTCCGTCACGATGTCGCGTAGAAACAATTTAGAAGCGTGGGTTTTACCTTACTCCTAAAAGTTTAGCCCGCTACCATCCTAGACAGCATCATCACTTACTACCAGGGGAGATTGCGTCAAGGGCTAATTTGTAGTGTATATAAAAAAAAAAAACTACACCGCCTAAAGACTACATAAAAGATTTTGGTATTCGTTACAAGTAGTTTTTTTTAAATCATGCAAACAGCTTATTCACGCCAGATGAGAATGAGATCTTTAGGATCCTTGTTTTTTTTTTTATATAAATTCTCCATTTATTTTAGAAATTAACGTCAAAATTATCTACCCACAGTAACATTCATATCACCTGCTTCTTTCACTAACAGCATTATTATAATTAAAAAAATATAATTAAAGGATACTTACACGTATATTTATATTCCAGAGATAATTAATTTATTGTACTCAATTAGTAGGAAAATATATGATGTTGAAACTTGAAACATTAAAAAATATTATTAAAAGATGATTACAGTAAATAGTGTCCAAACTTTTCAAATCAACTGAAGTGAATAACTGGAACCTATATCTTTTGATAACGAAAATGTTGCAGATTTGTGTACGAATTTTATCATTTGAAAGATTGCCACGTCAATTTATATCTCTACAACGATCTGCAGTTGCCAAACTTTAATTGGATTTCAAAGAATAATTTGAAATATAAAATTTACATTTTCATACCGTATTGAATTTATCAGGTTGGTTCAAGTTTTTTTACCGGTAAAATATTTAGTAATGTTGTTACAAGACTGAATTGATAAGGTTGTAGCTAATTTATTTACCACTATAATTAAGGAATTAAAACTTCATTGTATAATATATATTTATATTTTCAATGAGATATTTTTAATGAATGTTTTAATAAGAAAACGAAATTAAGTTTGTATAACACTAATAAAATAAAACTACATTAACATGAACCCAAAACATCGTCGATGCCACCGGAACGAAGCATAGTGTACCCAAGATACTAGCAGTATTTACACCTTTGAAAAGCCAAATTAAATCTTCAGGCTAATTAAAGATCCCCCTTGTTTAAAGTTATTATACTAATAAGTTATTTTTGTGAAGTAAATATCAGTATAAAATCAGCGTTTGCGATTTTTTATTACAGCATATTATCTTCAATTGTGTTGGAACTTGGAAGATTTGAAACGTAGCTATGCGCGCCATCGTGTTATGGTTTGATAAGATCTAACAAAGTCGATATAGGTTAAGTAATACCAGATAATATAGATGCAGGGATACACAACCAGTTAACTAAGACCTGTGTTCTCGTACCTGGTGGTTTTGATCTCAAACAGAGCCGCGCGATCTCACTCAGTCCACAACCGTTTGCCGCCGGAGGCGCACGCCCTTCGTCCTCCGATACTTTACGGAAATTTAATTAAATCGGGAATGCATATTTTTATAGCTTCCAAACTGCATCACGCGAGTTCTAAAGTGGTCTCACACGCACAGTGAAAGGAAGTTTATCTTGTTAGAACGTTTTGTTCGTCCACGTCGGGATGTATGTGTTTACAGTAATATAAGGTAAGCTTGTTTATACTTCGATCAGCTGTATTACTGGTATAACATCCGAGGGTGCCAAGAGTACTCTGATTGAGTGCTTTTGTTGGGAGTTCATCAACACCTATGCTTTAGATTACTTTTTTAAACAAGTGCTCTATACATGTAAACACAATCTAAGCAATGTATATAACGTTGATGAGATGCGTCCCACGAAGATGCACTGTCTTAAAATAAGATGTACTTACAATCATTTCGGTTTGCACTGGCATTAAAATAGATTCTTTTTGTTGTAAAGTCGCTCGTAATGATTTATAACGGAAAGTTTTTATGTAACGTTTCTTTTTTTCACACTATAACTGAATTCGTTTATCTTGCATCACAAAAGAGCGACTGGGGTCTCCTTTATGCACAGGTGGTCGTACTATTTGTCTGTAATTGTTTACCGCTTTGTTGTAAAATGTGAGTCATCTTCCTGCGCTTATTTGCATCATAGAAATTATGTTAATTCTCCACATGGAAGATTCTATGGTGTATGACAGTGGAAAAGGTAATTTCTAGATAAAAGTTTTGCTTTGCACTACCTATAAAGAACATGAGCGCAAATACAAGAAACTGGTGTTGGCAGCGGTTTAACCAGCACGATTTTCCTACTAAACTAAACCACACCCTTATACCGTAAACTTCTTTCATTATTTTTTATGCTGTTTTTGATTTTCATATGAATTAATAAAAATGGCTATCAAAAATAAGTATAATTACTAGGCTAACCATCGTTGCTGGTAGACATCCGAGACGTATACAAAGGGTCCCTCACACGTCTAGCAAACCCAGCGAGAGGGCTATGCCGTAGTGGTTTTTAATTCGGGTTTACCTCCTACAGGGGTGGAAGTCCGACATAACCTCGTCCTGCTAAAGGGACGGAGGTAGCCATAAAGCTTTTCCACCACGACAAAAAAAAGGCTTATCACCGTTTAGCCTGTGTGTTCAGTGTGAGTGTAATTCAGTAGGTTTCCCTAAAAGTCAGTTAAACACTAGAATTATATTGTACATCATCATGATCAACCCATTCCCGGCTCACTACAGAGCACAGGTCTCCTCTCAATATGAGAACGGTTTGTCGATAACCCACCACGCAGGCCATGTGCGGATTGGCAGACTTCACACGTCTTTGAGAACATTATGGAGAACTCTCATTCATGCAGGTTTCCTTACGATGTTTTCCTTCACCGTTGAAGCAAACGATATTTTAATAGTTTAAATACGCACATAACTCTGAAAAGTTAGAGGTTCGCACACCTGACCTCTGATTAAGAGGTGGACAACCACTAGGCTATCACAGCTTCTTACATAAAGCAACATAATTAGGTTTGCGGTATGAATCGCGTGTCGTATGATGCGTGTCAGTAGAGCCTTCAAACTTATGTGCGTTGCTGGCTGCACCCATCTCTTAACTAAACTGGGAACTTGGTAGATTATAGTTAATCGACCAACTCTGAGTTATAACCATTTTTACGACCAGAATCATCTGCAGTATCTGCGTAGATGGATCTCTCTTTCTCTTTCAGGTTTTTTATTATTATTATTATTTTTTATTATTATAGATAGATTTACACTTGAGTCTCCTGGATGTGGACCTGACATGTTTAAGGGGAGGGCACAAAATAACCATACAACATTAAACTAAGATTACAAAACAAAAAAAACAACAAAACAAAGGGTTAATAAAATTACTTACTAATAAGTTAGTCAGTAATTTTATTCACCCAAGTGTACATAATTTCCTTTTAATGCTATGTATATTATCAGGTTTGTTCATTTCATACACTTCTGTGTTTGCGGCATTGTTTTTTAAAGTAATTAAATTGGTTTTCTAAGGGTTCGAATGTTACTGATGCGTGATCCAAACAATTTTTTTTTTATTGAAGTTTTATCTTGTGTGTACATAGTTTTTTATGTCAATCAGATAATGTCCAACAAACTTATCTGCAGCTGCCACTATCGTTGATAAAAGAAATATATATAGATACCGACTAATAATAACATATTTTGTTCACTATGTTTTCATTTTTTTTTGGGCAAAAACCAACGTTTTAACAATATATGTGTGTTTATTTAATCATTCACACTTACATCGATTAATTACTAAAACAACAAAAGTAGTTATATGTTGTACATGTGTAGTCCATGTAATACCATGTAATACGATTAAACTAAATTTGGTGTAAATGTTGAATTTTTAACACAGTTATTTGTGTCGTTGTATTTTGTCAACCTCCGTGGCATAGCGCGTGCGCTATTGCGTTTTAAAGTTGGAGGTCCTGGGTTCGATTACCGGTTTGAGTCTGGGTGGGAGGCTTCGGCCGTGGCTAGTTACCACCCTACCGACAAAGACGTGTCGCCAACCGGTTTAGCGTTCCGGCACGATGTCGCGTAGAAACTAATTAGGAGTATGGGTTTACCATACCATAACAGGTTAGCCGGCTACCATTTTAGACCGCATCATCACTTACCATCAGGTGAGATGCCGTCAAGGGTTAATTTGTGGTGTGTAAAAAAACAAATTGTAATGTCAACATCAAATGATGCTCCGTAAAAGAGCGAAACGTGCTTTTAGCGGTATTGTGGTGGATTTGAACAGTGTTGCATAAAATAAAAATGCATAAAAAGTACACAAAGAGAATAAATAAAAGTTATAAACTAAGTATAATTTAAAGAACCACAGTCTAGTTGTCGAGAATGATAGCCCGTCATACTCGTACTTCAAAGATGGTCCGGTACTATTATTATCAAAGATTGACACTAAACATAGCGAACAATCTGCCGCCGACCGTTAAGGCTAAAAAATCCGACACCAAAAAACTCCAATTATTCTATTTGCAATTACCCCAGGCAATCTATTTGTTATCATCATCTCACAATATCACTTAGAACAATAATTCATGCCCATGCTTTTTATCATTCAACGCATCGTTTATAGCTATTTTATCAGGACATTTTCTATATGTTTACTTCAAGTATAAACTATTAACTTAATGGGTGTCATCTCCAAGATGTCTTCCCATATTTTATTGTACAAATGTATGTAATTTCTTTCAAACAATTGTTTCACTAACGAATTATAGTAGGATTGTATTAAAAGTTTCCCAATGCAAAATGCCGCTACTGTGGGAGGCCCCGTTATATTCTGCATTTTCCCTGGACCAAAGCGTTGTGTTTCCTCTTTTAATATGTGTTATGCCAACGCAAAAACTAAATCTCATCTGAGAGCCGAGAGTATAAAAAATTCTGACCTAGTTACAAATGGGCCGTATCTATGTATAAGGTGTATTTGTGACAAGAAAAGATTCTTAATGTGTCATCCGTATAAAAAAGCAGTTTGACGACCTCCGTAGCGCAGTGCGTGCGCATTTTAAAGTTGGAGGTCCTGGGTTCGATTCCCGGTTCAAGTCTGGTCTGGTAAGAGGCTTCAGCCGTGCCTAGTTACCACCCTACCGACAAAGACGTATCGCCAAGCAATTTAGCGTACCGGCACGATGTCGCGTAGAAACTAATTAGGAGTGTGGGTTTACCATACCCCTAACAGGTTAGCCCGCTACCATCCCATCGACTTGTATCATCACTTACCACTAGGTAAGATATTGTAGTGTTTTAAAAAAAAGTTTCACGATTTTTTTATATATCATATGTATATGATCACTTAACAACTCGTTGGGAAGTTACTGGATCGTGCAGCGAACTGCGAGGCCTGATTAGCGATATGTTTTGAGTAAGTAATTAGTGTTTTCAGTTTTATTTAACTGTACGCTTATTTAAACGCAAGCATTAATAGTTGTGGGCAGAAAATGGCTTGACAGAATCCGTAATATATAGAAAAACGGCAATAATCATTTCGTCCTCTGGCGTTTACAGCCAGTTTTCACCTTATTAATGTAGGTAGGTACTTGACGGAAAAAATGCGGAGGTTTTTCATGACGGAAAAACTTTCTGTAGCTTGTCAAACGCAGTAGGTATAAATATAAATATTTATGTTTATTGCGTAATTTTAAAATGAACAGTATTAAAGATATTAAATATTTTCCATCCTCTTAACTGAAAAGCCAAAACTGACAAAGTTTTAATAACATTTCTGTAGTCGCGTTCGTGCTCTCAAACGATGCATAATTTGACAGTTGTAGGTCTCAATGCAAATATTGTATGGAACTGAAAGCAAATAGTTATAGCAAAGTTCCCATAATTGTTTCCCCGTGCTTTTGCCAGACCATCTTATTTGCACTTAATATTGAATTCTCTAACGTTACGGCACGTGTTAAATTTGAATAGGTATTGCATAGTGTAAACAGGAAATGGGTCAATAACGATATGTTAAATCAGCGAATAGAGAGCGATTTTAATTGGTCGTACCCGAATATAATGAAGGATTATAAATTGAAATAAGCTTCAAACGTGAGCGCAATGAGATATTGTAACTAAAGCAAGGTTTCGAATATTTCGGCTATCGGCGTGTTATCACCCTTCTTTTATTATTATTTATTTTTATTAAACACTACAAGTTAGCCCTTGACGGCAATCTCACCTGATAATAAGTGATGATGCAATTTATAATTTAAGATGGTAGCGGGCTAACCTGTTAGGGGTATGGTAAACCCACACTTTTAATTGGTTTCTAGGCGACATCGTGCCGGAACGCTAAATCGCTTGGCGACACGTCATTGTCGGTAGGGCGGTAACTAGCCACGGCCAAAACCTCCAACCAGACAAGACTCGAGCCGCGAATCGAACCCAGGACCTTCATTTTTATAATGCGACAGCACACGCACTGTGCCACGGAGTTCGTTTTGGTAGTGGAGGAGAAGTCTTCAGTAATCTTTTGGAAGTTTAATCATACTAATATTATAAACGTAAGTGTAAGTTTGTTTGTTACGCTTTCACGCGATAGCTACTTAACCGATCATCATGAAACTTTGTACACATATTCTTTCTTGGTATAAGAAGTAACATAGGATACTTTTTATTTAAAAAATATATATATTTTTTACGAGTTAAAATATAGTTATCATATTATTGATTCATTTATATTGTAATGATGTGTGATGCTTATCTACCGCGGGTAAAAGCTAGTAACTAATTAAATGCAAAAAAAATTGTAGGCAATAATATATTTTACCGAAAAATTCTGCCTTACATAAAATAAAGTTTTGAATTTCTCTTGCCTGTCTGTGAACGTGGACTAGTTAGTGCTCACGAGTCTATAAGAAGTGTCTGTTTGTGATTCGATTTGAATGAACCGTGTCTCATTCTAATCTACCCACGTAATAAGTTTATATTCGTTGGACATAATTATGTGAAAATAAACATTGAAACGTTCATATTATTTGTTTCATATTTATACCAATTAGGGATCGCTTCCAGTTTATCTTTGAACCGAAAGTAAAAACACATAAAATAGTTTCTAAAGGAAAAATATATTTCCATAAATAAAATGTATTCTACAAAAACAACCTCTTATTTTAACTGTGTTCACTGCCATTTCTTTCAGTTATTTCTATGACGCTCGTATTTTTAGTTTTAGCACAAGCAATTTCAGCACATGCTGCCCTGGTATTTTAACTAAAACCTTGTTTTTCCGAACAGTGGAAATCCCAGAGGAATTGGATCAGTAGTTTTTTCGTGATGCTAGAATAAATATGCAGCACGAAAAGTAAAGTTTATATTGGACCGGGGAAAATTCTGAAATAATAAATTCCTAAATTATTTCTGTCGCTTATCGAATTTTGAAAAGGGACCTTTCATTTATAAGGCCTTAGCTATTAACAAATGATTTTGTTCAACGAATAAATCATAATTCCATAACACATGAGTTGATAGTCGGTAGGTACCTTCCCCCATCATTATTTGGCATTCCGGGCCGAGGTTTCGTAACTTCTCTTTAATGTTTCGTATTACCATATCATTCGTAAGTTATATCGAGAGCACCTATGTATATATATGGGCATATTATGATTAGAACAAGCAACATTCAGCGACTTCGTTTTAAAAAAAACCCGTAGGAACCGATTTTATTCCTGAGCTATTATTATGTTATTCTCCAGAATGCAAGCTATCTGTAAGAGAAATTTCTTTAATACCCTTTAGTTATATTAACCCGTGTATTGAATCAAGGCTATTTTTTTCAATCTGCCATTAACTGTCACTAGGTTCTTTTCAAATTCAAAATTCGTGTAAACCTACTACAGTCTACTATGTATCGTTCATAAATAACAACATTTGTTAACCTTAAACTATAGCTAGGAGTGTTCCAAACTCGCCCAGGTCTAAAAATAAGCCCACAACAAACTTTGCGGGTCTGTTTTTGTTATCACCATCTCACAAAGTCAATATTAAATTATAAAATTATAATTAGCTATGCAGTTAGAACAATTCACACCCAAGCTTTGTTGTCGTTTATATAATCCTTAATATCGTAATATATTTTTTCTATAAGCTTACGTTTTATAAAAACTATGAAGATATTGAGAAACATCTCTAAGATTTTCGTAAGTAATTTGTTATACAATAAAATAGAATTAAGGATAAAGTATCTCTAGTAAGATCTTCAGGCTGTAAACTGTTTATTTCATCGAAACCGATGTAGCGGTCGAGCGAAATAAAACTTTAAAACAAACTACTACATTTAGTTTTAGGTATAATGTAATCATGGATTCTTCTTTAAAGGTACTTAAAAGGCTACACCTATATCAAGTATAAGATCTGCTTCAATCTACATATAACCTGGATTGAGCAACATTGACCTGAATCTCTAATGGGTAGGCCATATGATTTATTCACGCACTGAGCTCATTGGTGGTTTGGAGTACACACTCGGCAGACTTAAAAATAGTACCTATTTATTGAGTAGCTAGTTACTAGCGTCTAAGTAACCAAATGTTAAATGCTTTAACTGTAATAAATATTAAATATTCATTTTAACTGATCGGTAATGTCGATTAAGATAGGCACGACGTTATAATTCATCATCATCCTGATCAACCCATTACCGCCTCACTACAGAGCACGGGTCTCCTCTCAATATGAGAAGGGTTTGGCCATAGTCCACCACGCTGGCCATGTGCGGATTGGCAGACTTCACACGCCTTTGAGAACATTATGGAGAACTCTCAGGCGTGCAGGTTTCCTCACGATGTTTTCCTTCACCGTTGAAGCAAGTGATATTTTTCGGTTTAAAGATATTTATTTTCTCAAAAAAAGAACATACTGTTCACTTAAAAAGAGATTACATGTTTACAATTCTTAAAAACTACACAGAACGTATGCACTCATTATTTTATGACAAACTTATCAATATGTTCAACTATATAATTCTTTAGTTTATTTTTAAAGATGTTAATGTTATTACATTCTTTTACTTCATTTGGTAATGTATTGTATAAATGAGCACCCTCGCACAATATGTTTTTATTACCATAGGTTTTTGTTCTTGGACGCCAAATATTTATTTTATATTTATTTCTAAGATTGTGTATATTGGCCCTATGTGTAAATGTTATGTTTGAATGTAGTGTCTTAGTCATGATCTTTTTAACAAGAAGACATGTATTATATATATATATAGTTGTGAAACATTGAAGATTCCAGTTTTTTTGTAAAGTTCTTTTTGTGGTGTGTAGTAATTGAAGTGAAACAGTGCCTTGACAAGTTTGTTCTGTATACGTTGTAATTTATTAAGGTGTGTTTGTGTTACAAAATATATCTTCTTCTATCTCATTAAAATCACAGATCTTAAACTTCAAAGAACGTACCTTTTATTTATTTACTGTAATATATAACTTGTTATTAGCAAAATTCTAGACTAGTTATTATATTCCCAATCATTCCTCTGAGTTTTAATATATCTTTGATATTTAATATTTACCTGTCTTTTGTTTTGAATTACTTTCTTACCATCGTCTGTTAGTAAATACAACTTTGGTATAATGACTATGACTATGATAATTTTATATTTTTCATTGTGGTAATTACAATATGTTTCAAAGATTAAATATGTTATTAGATTATTTGATTTCAATGGCTTTAACCCAACTTCGTGTCCCTGTGCATTTATTCTCTTATTCACTTATTATTATTTTACAAACTTGTATCACGCAGCCATACCCTTCGTGAATAGCGGCTAAACGTTACAAAAGTTCAGCAGTTCGCCGCGCCACTTAACTTTTACAGTACAGCCGGAATAGGAAATCCTTTAGTTTGAAGACCATCGCCACCTTGTTTTAAATAGAATCGCTGACAGTAAGGTTAATCTAACCCTATGGCCACAGGTGCAAAACCTAGTTGACCACCGTCCGACGTTTCGCATTATGAAGTTGGAGGTTCTAAGTTCAATTCCCGGCTCGAGTCTGGTCTGGTGGGATGCTTCGGCCGTGGCTAGTTACTACCCTACAAAGACGTATCGCCAGGCTATTAAGCGTTCCGGCACAAAACGTTAGAAAACAATTAGGAGTGTGGGTTTACCATACTCCTAACAGGCTAGCCCGCTACCACCTTAGACTGCATTATCACTTACCATCACGTGAGATAGCCGTCAAAGGCTAAATTGTAGTGTATAAAAAAAAAAACTAGATTATAGCATTTCTAGAAAACATTCCTCTCTCGGACTCGGACGTCCGACGTGATATCCAAACATACATAAATATGTCAGAAATTCCCGGATTAAGCTGTGTGTGGTGAAATATCGCGCTGCATCGGAAATTCTATATATTTTTGTAACCAGAAATATATCAGTCGACGCGACGTCGTGTGATACGTTTATTTTGAAATGCAACGCTGAGTTTGGGTCTTTAATAGATGTTGGCTCTATTATTAGTGGGTCACAACTACACGTAGCAAATGAAAGCATACTCCAAGCATTATAAGATTATCATTTTAGCAATAGTTTTTGCTAAATATCGTGAATAAGTTTTGTATCGAAATATGTATAATTAATGTCAAAGTAAAATGGACTCAATTTAGTTTGATTTACAGTCGCAAATCTGTTTTGCTTATTTTGTTTAACAAACTTCCTTCAAGAGAAAGAGAATGAGCAGAAATTTTAACTTTAAAACGAGATAGTTAAGGTTTTGACGTTGCAAAATTCTGACACTCGAAAGCGATGAAGATTAAATATCTAAGGAATATCTTCGTGATGAGATAAATAATGTAAACAAAAACTTAGCATGGGTACAAAAAGCAATATAGATAGGTTTGCAGGAACGTCTAAGACGTGGTTTAGGGTGCTTACTTATTTGTTTAGTGTGTGTAAATTATTAACAGAGGAACGTTATGATTTATCGCACACTCTGAGACGTTCTCTAGGATTTCATCCATTTATGCAGGTTAGTAAGCAATTTAAATGATTACCTTGTGTGAAAGCTGTTATCAGCAAGCACGTTACGGCAAAGGGAGCGTAGAGCAACCCCAACTAAGTGGAGCGATGAAAAATGGTTTTCTATAGATTGTATTTGAATTGCGGAGGAGCGAAAGTACTGCTAAAAAAACGATAGATGCGTGATAGATTATGATGACGAGATAAGTTTTAACATCGTCTTCATCTCTGCTTTATGTTCCCACTGCTGGGCACAGCACTCTCGAGTATTGTAAAGAAAAGCCGTTTCGATATGGTTTGATGAGTTTTTTTTTGTTTTTATATCACATGTTAGTTGTTACCGAAATCATTAGGTAAGAATATGCTCCCCCGACACACGGAAAGGAAACATTGCAATTTTATTCTTGACATAAAAACTCGGTATATAGCGATTTAGTTTAGTTAGTAATCAAGCGCAGTAACGGAGATCGAACTTGCAATAAGATGTCTCTACATTTTACCTATTCCTTTCTCGGAAGTAACTCTTATTTCATTTATCGAATACTTTAATATTCGATAAATGAATTAAGAGTTTTTTCCTTACAATATAAGAGTTAAAATTATATTTAACTTGGCGCCAATGTTCATGACATACTGTGTGGGCGGATATGATATAAATGGGTTCATTAGCGATATACTTAAGTCTTGTTTCAGAATCAGGGGCCGCGTAGATACCTCCTGTCTTCTTGACTTGTTTACACTGGATATTTTTCACTATAAAAGTGTCGTGATAAGCCGGATGTGTGTAGTTGATATTTTTCGGCGGAATGCTGAATTAATTTAAAACATGATACCGATGGGTAAGGCAAAGCAGTGATAGCCTAGTGGTTAGGCCGTCTGCCTCTTAATAAGAGGTCGGCGGTTCGAATCCGGGCACGCACCTCTAACTTTCGGAGTTATGTGGGTTTTATAACAATTAAAATATTACTTGCTTCAACGGTGAAGGAAAACGTCGTGAGGAAACCTGTACGCCTGAGAGTTCTCCATAATGTTCTCAAAGGCGTGTGAAGTCTGCCAATCCGCACATGGCCAGCGTGGTGGACTATGGCCAAACCCTTCTCATACTAAGAGGAGACCCGTGCTCTGTAGTGAGCCGGTAATGGGTTGATCATGATGATGATGATGATGAAGGCATTCCTGATCCATTAGTAAAGATTTATATAAGCAATCGTCGGCATAAAAAGATTGACACGTACATTAATGAAAGTATTCGCCAGATGCCAAGTGTGTTTGTTTTTCATCGCGCATCACTCAAACCGGCCGGGCATTGCTGCGATGAATTATATTCTAATAAATGCCAAGACACGTTATCATCCTCGCATATAAACGGACGTCGTGTGGTATATTTAACAACTCTTTGATCTTCCGGATGTGACACTTCACTGTTCTTAGCAATAGATTTGTACCGAAGCGCATGTTATATCTTGCAACTGCAAAAGATTATTATTGCGAAAGTTATAGCAGTGATGTACATGAAATTTTTCTTCCTTTTGGGCGTGAGGTTCTGGTCTGGGAGGCTTCGGCCGTGGCTAGTTACCACCTTACCGATAAAGACGGGTCGCCCAGCGATTTAGTGTTCCGGCATGAAGTCGTGTAGAAACCAATTATGAGTATGTTTTTACCATATCCCATAACAAGTTAGCCAGCTACCATCTTAGACCGAATCATCACTTACTTAGGTGAGATGCCGTCAAGGGCTAACTTGTGGTGTATATAAAAAAAGTACCTTGAGAATGCACCTCTTTCTGCGGACTCCTTTTTCAGGGAAACACTCCTTCTTTAGTGATACTCTTAAAGCCCTTCAAAAGGCTTAAGACCTACCGTCAAATGTAAGGAGTGCATGAACTTTATACCTTCTATAATATTATTTAATTGTTTCCTTACCTATCTAAAGTCGCATAGCCTTTAATATTTCAAAGGAATGGTCACTGTCTCCGACATGTCCATCATCTAATGGATGGTTAGAGAAATTGATATTGATTATTTAAACAAAATATCAAAATTCCCAACTCAGTGTTGTTTGTTTGGCCTGGATTTTATTTTCATTTTATTTTATTCATTTATTTGTTGTTATAATATTGAAGCAAATTGAGCCTCCAAATCAGAGGTTCGAACCCGGGCACCTATCACTTTTCGGAGATGCAAACTGCATGCCTAAGAGTTCTCCTTAGTGTTCTTAAAGGCGTTTGAAGTCTACCAAACCGCTCATGACCAGCGTGGTGTACTATGGCCAAACCCTTCTCATATTGAGAGGAGACCCGTGCTCTGTAGTGAGCCGAGAATGGTTCGATCATGATGATGATGATGATAATGATTGTACCTATATTGTTTCATGAATATAAAATTTTCATTCCTATTATATACCTCCATATAACCAGTTCGTACGAGCTATTCAAACTGCTACATATACTTGGCCGATAACTTCACCGTTTATTCTTTAGATCAAACAAGAATATTATTTGCCGTTTAATATTGACTTATCTACTTGCCAGTTGTGTTAATTCTGACGGTATAAGAAGTCTGCTCATGTTTGCTTTTTCAATTCGCTTTCATAAACTGGTGACGTCATGTTTTCATATAGTCGTTACCTTAATCGTAATAAATTACAGATTGTTACGCGATTCGTAATTTTGTTTTGGGTCTGACACGGAACTTTCTTTTCCAATATGTTGTTTTGTGTATTGAATTTCACTTCACCATGTTGTACTCGAAAAAGGAGCTAGAGAGCAGTTTAAAAAAAATCAATAAAACATAATACACGTAAAACACGTAAAAATACAGTGATAAAATATTTTGAAAAATTTGTAGTGAAGTTTAAGGACCTGGTTTTTCAATAAAACATTGTAATCTTTTTGTCGTATTTGCTGTTTTATTTTATTCGAGCAACAACTCATAACTATACTTATTACTGAGGGTAGTTTAAAAACTACACACAGACATTACGGGCATTTACAACAATATCTTCACCTACAACATCAAAAGAGCAGTTTCAAAAATTTTGCACCAAAATTAAGTAAAACATCGCAAAAATACAATTACAAAATATTTTGAAAAGTTTGTAGTGAATTTTAAGGGCTTGTTTTTCAACAAAACATTACAATCTTTTTGCCGTAATACTTCTTTTATTTTATTCGAGCAAGAACTCAAAACTATACCTATTACTGAAGGTAGTTTAAAAACTACACACAGACATTGCGGGCGTTTACAATATTCGCAGTGCATAGCATTCGCTGCTATGAAGTAACCCTAACGGCGTAAAGCGGTTTGCAGTTCTAGGAACTTGAGTACTCCACGCTGGAAGTTATTTACATAGTGCAATTAAGGTAATGCGAGTTCTAGGAAAGTAGCATTTATGTGAACACTTGAAACAACTGGCTACTCGGCTTTTCACCCCTTTCAAAAAGGCCCTTCTTACAACCTGTAACCCTTATTCTTAGACGCTGTTTTTTGGTTGGTCTTCATGTTTTTAGTTTCAGAGAATAAAATATTCAATATTAAATCATCAAAATTCAAATTCAAATAATCTTTATTCAAATAGTCCTTTAAAAGGCACTGACGCATATTGTTCAATTATCAAATTCTGTATTACTTGTTACATATTATTATTATGTTCGATAATTGTTCACATTTTACTTGAGTAAAGTTTAATACGATCTTAAACCGTTATAGCGTATAGGAAGCGGTGATAGCCTAGTGGTAAGGGCGTCAGCCTCCTAATCAGAGGTCGGCGGTTCGAATCCGGGCACGCACCTCTAACAGTTTTTAAGCAATTAAAATATCACTTGCTTCAACGGTGAAGGAAAACATCGTGAGGAAACCTGCACGCCTGAGAGTTCTCCATAATGTTCTCAAAGGCGTGTGAAGTCTGCCAATCCGCACATGGCCAGCGTGGGAGACTATGGCCAAACCCTTCTCATATTGAGAGGAGACCCGTGCTCTGTAGTGAGCCGGTAATGGGTTGATCATGATAGCGTATAGCGTTGAGATTATTACAGACTGTGTATTTTGTATTTTTGTTACCTTATATATCCTCATATCGATACCACGAGCAAATGAGCAGATGGGTAATGATGTTTAGTGATTTCCATCACCCACAAACATTTGCAGCATTAGAAGAGCATTTTACCGGAACACCAAAATTATTGGAGGTATGTCTTTGCCATAAGGATGACAACTAGCTGCGGACGAAGCCTCCCACCAGAACATTACAAGCCGGGAATCGAAGCCAAGACCTCCCACTTGTAGTACCACAGTGCACGCACTGCGCCCCAAAGGTCCTTCAAGTGGTGCTGCTGTTATAAGAACATTATATTAAAATTTTGCTCCGTCAGAAACGGTTTTTTCTTCGTAAATATAAATTATGTAAATATTGGTACGGTACCCTTCAGTGCGAGTCCAATTCGTAATTATCTGGTTTTCTTTATTCGAACCGTGACTTTAATTTCTTAAGAAAATTTCAGCTAGCGTCCTTGACGATTATTGATGTTACCTAAAACCGATGTAAAGAGAAAATTTCTAAAGGTCCTTTGAGATATCTAAACGGTTCAGTATTTTGTTAGCTAAAACGGTGTTTGCCAAGATCGATAGGATCACAAACTCAGCTTGTAGGTTATTGTAAGAAGATGGCCACACATAGGACTTACTTTACTTATATACATTTGTACTTTCGCAACAAACTAAAGGGATATATATATATATATATATATATATATATATATATGTATAAAAAGATTGGTACCATAGTCATCACACTGGCCAATCGCTGATTGGTAGACTTCACACGCTTTTGACAATATTATGGGAAACTCACATGCATGCAGGTTTCCTCACAATGTTTCCTTCGCCGTTAAATAAAGTGATATATAATTTTAAAACTGCTTAAATGAAATGAATCTTGGAAGACTACATTTTTTTTTATACACAAGTTAGCACTTGAAGGCATCTCACCTAATGATAAGTGATGATGCGGTCTAAGACGGTAGCGAGCTAACCTGTTAGAGGTATAGAAAACCCATACTCCTACTTGGTTTCTTCACGACTTCGTGCTGGAACGCTAAATCGTTTGGCGTCGTATTGGTCGGTAGGGTGATAATAAGCCACGGCGAAAGCCTCCACAAGACCAAACTCGAGCCAGGAATCGAACCCAGGACCTCCAACTTTTATACATAGTAGTATAGACAGTCATATTATACCTTAATAATTCCTTCACGTCTGCTGAAGGTACCTATAATCTACCTATTCCGATCACACTGGTAATGATTTATTGCGTATTCCAATGCGGTACGACATCGTAAGATGTATTGTGCCAATTTGTATAGGCAGTAATTAGGTACCTACCGTACCGTTGCCAGGGTTCGTGTTATCACGGCAGTGTGAAATATACGGATACCTTTCTTTATCGTCATTATGGAGTGTACTTCACGTGCCTTTAGTTCTCCATGCCGTGCTCCATTGGAAACGTAGTTATATGATGTTATGTGATGTGATGATGCCAGTGTTCACTCTTCTGGTTCTCGTGTGAAAGGAATGTTATTAATAGCTAGTAGCTCTATACTGATTTCCCTTAGAACTATGATAACGCCCGTTTCTAGTAGTAATATGTTTCTTTTATTGCTATTTTTTTTCTCTTCATAACTGCGCCTCTATAACTTCCCGGTGGGAGTCCCACATACCCCGTCGGAAGCTGCGCAGTTAAACTTCTAAAACCCAGCGATGCTCCATCGCGTCGCCTGGTGGCTGGATCAAGGGAACGCTCATGCGCAACCCATCCACCGGCATCCGCGGAGGCAGACCCTCCACCTAGTAGGCCTATAATCGAGGCCCACTGTCCCCGTCCGAGGCGTTAGAACTATGATAACGACATTTTCTTGCATGTTTATTTTATTGCTTAGTGTTACCGTAATGAATGAAATTTTTCACCCACTCAAGGGGTTAATTCACCGTATAACCTGATAATGGATACTATATGAGAATTTGAATTCAATTCAAAACAATCTTACGATGTGCTAGGACAAAAATAACAGTATTTTCTTTACAAGTTAGGTAAGGTACAAGCTTTTTTTTTAAAGACTTCCGTGGATTTGCGCATTTAATTGTCGCCTCGTTGTAGCATTATAAAGTTAGAAGTCCTTTAGGCCATGACAGAGAAAAATTCACAAATAAAAAAAAAAATACAATTAAACCCGGGTCTTCCGACTTACAAGAAGACCACGGCGTTCAACACTGCGCCAAGGAGGTTGTCGAAAACTATTAACCTTCGTTTCATGCCCTTAGGCGTGTGCCCGAAAATCCTTTCTCCTGCTCAAGAAATATATTCTCTAGAAATTTCAAATCGCAATTTCAAGCCTTAACCACACTCAATCTCCAGATTTGAAATATTTCGTCGGAATACCAAATCTTTTACAGAAAACAAGAAAAGAAAGCCTTTATTACTAGTAATTTATACACAGGAAAGCTGTATTTTATTTAGGTTAAAAAAACTGATTTCAGTCTGAAATATGTCCAACAAGTCAGAAGAAAATCCGCTTTAAGTAAATGGTACGATGAAGATACATTAAAACTACAAAACACTTATCTTTTGTAAATCCAAATTAAGTTCACGGAAGCATATGCCTACAACGCTGAGTAAACCACAATAACGAATTTATTATAAATATTATTAATTAATAGGTAATTTCACTATCATTCTGTACATCGTCATTGCATAGGGTAATTCTTACAAAAGAAAAGAATTTTAAAAGATTGTTATGAATTATTATCATGACACTATTTTGTAATGTTTAAATTCATCGCCTTTACAGAAATGGATATAAAAAAACAAGAGCGGATTAGGGGGGGGGTATATATTTTTTTTAATGTTCCCCAAAGGAGTGCAAAGGTCCTATATCCGCACCTAACCTTACTAAGGCTAGAAGGTTGCCATTATATATTATATAGTTACCGACGTGTACGGCTCAACCGCTGCACCTGCACAACGATTTTGAAGGAGTTTGGCACAATGATAGCTTGCAACGTGGAGATAGACATAAGGTATTTTTATATATCGATATAAAGCGAAAAAACAACAACGTCAACATTTACTATTGAATTATTATATAGGTATACTAAACACGTTATTCTAAACTCGGTAAGGGAAACCTTGATTAGATATTAATAAAGTTGTCCCAACTTCATAAATTAGGTTTCAATTATGGAATCCAGTTTAATCAGCCACCCACATGACCTAATTACTGTGCCGAGCGCGTAATTTGGTAATGCGGAATTCGTCAATTTTACTACGGAGCAATCTATCAAAATCTGTTGTTAAAGTTTTAGTTACTTTGAGGCCTATTTTAAATGCCTTCTTTGTTCCCGACTCAAATAGTTTGAACGCTTTGATAAGCCGACAGAAGTGCCCGCGGACGAAATACGAAAGGCGGAGTCTGCTTCTACAAAGACTCGTTCTGCTGTACACCCGCAGTGTATATTGGCGCTGAACAGACAGCGACCTCTTTTTAATGAACACAAGAAGTAATTAGTAGACTAATACTTAGAATTTGTTTTTGTTTTGTTTTAGTTTTATACAGTACAAGTTAGCCCTTGACGGCTATCGCACCTGCTGGTAAGTGATGATTCTGTCTAGGATGGTAGCGGGCTAACCTGTTAGGAGTGAGTATGGTAAACCCACGCTCAGTATTTACTCCTATTTAGATTTTCCTTGTTGTGTCCAATGTAAAAAAACGAGTTTTTAATAGTTTACTATTAAATAATGTTGTATTTATTTATTTTCATAGATTCTTATATTGCCTGTGGGTGTGCTGCAAAACTTTAAAGAAGACGTATAAGGTATACTCTATGTGTTCCTTGGCTACGGTAATTTCTTGATAGTGCGAAGACCCGCGTTGTGGGTTGGCGGAGTTAGACCATTATTGGTATAATGTAACAATACAAATACCGTCACCTCAACGTGCTCTTCGCGGCAAGGGGGATGAGAACGCTTACTTCTCTCGTAATTTTCACCATCGCCCTGAAAATATGCATCGACGTCTGAACAAGGCTTACATGAATAAAACACTAATTTGATTTTATTTTGCATACCTGGGATTCATACACAGGTCCAAGGACGAGTAAAACATGTTCTACCCTAGTTGATCCTTGCAGACGTTTTGTTTGGACGAACATACTTAGACTATATTTTGTCTATGGTAGTAATAGTGAATGCATGTCTGGGAACATTCAAACATTAACATTTTGATATAATATATATCCAAAATCATAAAAAAATATCATGAAATTTAATGCCACCAACCTTTCTACTAGACCATTGGACATAGGATAGATTTATACAGAGGAGGGTAGGCTATCAAAAATATTTTATAAATAAATTCCGTTTGTCCGTAATCATTACGGGGTAAATGAGGCACTTTGCCTTTATTACCTTCCATTCCTTGCGCACGTCTCAGTTATATTATGTCTCGTTGCTTAGATACCTACCTATATATAAACCAGGCTAGTTTTACAACGAGAAACAATGAAGCTTGTGCCGGCGTCTTTGTCTGTTGTTGGGAGTTCAGTTTTTTTTTCTTTCTCTTTTTATGGCGTTACACAGATTTGCCAATACCAATTTTATAGCAATGAAGAATTGAAATTATGCTCTCGGTGGATGCGGCTCCCTCAAACCTTTCCCAAATTAATACCTGTTAATCATTCAAAAAACTAGACACTACACAAACGACACCAAAACTATAATGTCCACAACACAACCAACACCCATCCTTTTCAAAATTAGACAAACATTAATTCAAGAAAAGCGTGAAAAAACTGCGCCCGCCTAATACGAAGTCTCCCGCCGTTCCACCAGAAAATATTTTAAAGTATTATGCTAAATAAAGGTAGGCTTTTTTATCTATGTATCTCTCTTTTTCTTATGGGTTAAACTGGGTATTATCTTGAAGCTAATTTCAGTTCTAGGGCAACAAAGGGTGCCGCTTCTTAAGTTAAAACAATTTTAAAATCTACAAATATCAAACTCTTTGTCCGTCGATAGCCTATTATAGCCATAAAACTTCAATTGTTATTGACTTGAGAAAAGATTCATAGGCACGTTGCGAAATTTTGTAAGTCCGTATGTCCGAAATGCCCTAACAAAACACAATGTTTAATTGTTTAGGCGATGTGTTAAAAATATAATAAAATGGCAAACGAGTAAGCAAGCAGATATATTCTAACCCTTTTTTGTTATGAATCTTCTAATAGCCACTCTCACAAAAAAATATTGTGTCGGCACTTACTGAGTAATTCATCATCATTGCTAGCCTATTTACGTTCACATTAAAGAAAACAGGTCTCCTGTCTCATAAATGAGAGGTTTACTAGCACAGATCCAGAATACTGCTCCTATGCGAGTCTGACTATGGTGATAGTTTTTCTAAATCTTTCTAATTACATATATAAATTCTTCAAGTTCTTCTATTGCAACGATGCGGTTTTTCTTATCACTACCAGCATAAACATCTAGTAGTAAAAGAAAATAGTTTTCTGTTTTTAGTTATACGTAGTTTTAAGTATCGCAAACGCTTACAGCTTCTAATCCTATAACCATAATATTTTTAATAACGTTTTAAATTTTTACTTCAACTTTAAATTTAACAGTTATTATCAAAGTCTTCTCAACTTTTTAGCGACGGGTGAAATACCCCTCGCTATAAAACATCTCGTATTACTCATCATATTCGAGAATCGTTGGTAGGTCGTTGTCCCTGTTCGTTCTTCGCACTTGCGAACCCGCGTCATTGAATCCATTAACTTACTTAGAATACTGGGATTGCTGACCCTAGCGCATTCAACTTTTCGTCTTCTAAAATTTTTAAAGGTCTTACTCTGTAACTATTTGCTTTCGCTACACTGATTTAATATTGCAATTAAAGGTTAAACCAATTCAATTCAATTCCGTTCAATTCAATTCAAATAGTCTTTATTCAAATAGTCCTTTAAAAAGCACTTTTGACTCGTCAATAAATTACATAGTAATGATTTGGTGTGGTGGTGATTCGTACATTTAAAACTAAAGTTAACTATATATGAGCTTTACTTTTAAGTGTACGATATGGCCAAAAACTTTATCTTTCATCTTTATCTTTGGCCCCTGGCCAAAAACTTTATCTTTTCAGGTTAATAAAATTGAAGTATTGTGCTTTCGATATAACCCACTGACACATTATTAATTCATGCTAATGACATCATAAACCCAGCACACGTTTCAAATAGTGCGTATGTTTGCGCTGCCTAATCTGAAAAAAAGGGATATTCGAATTAATTTTTGCGAGGTTTACATGCAGAAGAATAATTGAGAGTAATACAGGTTACTTTTATACAAAAAAAGAAGGCCGTTGAAAGATTTATGAAAAGTTTAAATTTTCTTGAAATCTGCTCTGTCGTTAACCCAAATATTAATAGTTTTGTATAAATTAACGTCATTTTTAAACAAATTGCAATTAGGGTTTACATTGGTTAAGTTAAAATCACATCGTCGAAATAATTTGTAATTATAGTTATAAATATCGTTAATATTATCGTTAGTAAATTTGACCATAATAGGAAGCGTCTCGTCTGTTTTTATCGTCGACCATTCGCTGATTAGAGATGTGATAGCGGGCAGAACATAAAGCATCTGGCGTCTTTTCGCTCGTGAGATGTTTGTTTTATTATATCTTTTATTTCTTTCACTTTATGGACGCTGCGTAAAATTTTCAGGGCCTTAACTCGTAGCTGCTTAAGTGAGTTATCTTACTCAACGATAAAACATTCAAAACTCAAATCAAAGACGCACGCTTGAGTGTCTTCTAATAGTTATTGTGTTCTTTCTTTATTTGTTATTGGCGTCCATTTCACTCAGCTTATTATCAATCTGATCTTTACTAGATACTATTTTGTCTTATACATTAGCTGCATTTACTTTCTTTATTGCCTCTTCTCTCATTTCTTCATTGGAGTCTATGTATTTATCATGAGTTTACTAATGTGTTACCTTATGGGCATTATCATTATGAAGATTATGTTATTCGCTAACGTTGCGTTATGTTCTTGTCTTACATTCTTGTCTCTTTCTGTCGTTCACGTTGCCCATTTAACAGAAGTTATTTATATTGTAGGTACCTAATATATATTTAAGCATTCTTCTGTGTCTTTCAGAGAATAAAATATCTCCATAACTTAATCATCTTAACCTTAATATTTTATGATGTTATCACCGCAAAAGATAATCATTTCACTTCAACCGGAATTCTTTGTGGTTAGAGAATACCTATTGTTCAGACAAAGGTTAGAGATGTTGAATTACCAGTTTACGGTAAAGGTCCGTTTTAGACTTAATTGGTTGTATTTTCTTTGGGTTTTCTCCTGTTAGACTAAACAAGTGTAATGGAGCGCATATACCATTTACGTATACCATATTGTAATAGTAAATATACAATTTAAACATAGTTTACTTTCCAAACACATGCAAATTTAGTCGACACAGAATCTTGAATTGTAAACGCTTATACTGGCAATGCGACCACAAATCGGGCCATTTTCTAAACAGAGCAACTGACAGACTTATTAAAATCACAGTTTATATGCAATTGCAAAGTGGGAAACATAAAATCCTACTATTCAATAATGCCACCTCACGTAATTTGCTATCGTCGATTTCTTTAACACGTGCTTAAGAAAAATCTATCTAATATATATAGTTCTTGCGAAGCGGTGATAGCCTAGTGGTTAGGGCGTCAGCCTCCTAATCAGAGGTCGGTGGTTCGAATCCGGGCACGCACCTCTAACTTTTCAGAGTTATGTGCGTTTAAAAAAAAAATTAAAATATCACTTGCTTCAACGGTGAAGGAAAACATCGTGAGGAAACCTGCATGCCTAAGAGTTCTCCATAATGTTCTCAAAGGCGTGTGAAGTCTGCCAATCCGCACATGGCCAGCGTGGTGGACTATGGCCAAACCCTTCTCATATTGAGAGGAGACCCGTGCTCTGTAGTGAGCCGGTAATGGGTTGATCATGATGATGATGATGATATATAGTTCTTTACTCCAATTACTCTGTAGACGCGTATCGTACATTTGACGTTTTTAGTATAGCCGACTGGAGTCTGTAGGTTATTATTGTAAGAGTAATATTTTGCCCACATGAGAATTGTGTCTCTCTTCAATTGTATTTCTTTCATAAGGTTCAAATATTATGTGACTTAGATCTGAGACGCTTTATTTTATTCTTTTACAATTTCCATTATTCCCGCTAGGTATATAGATAATAGAATGAAATAAACCGTATCGCTAGCGAATCTAAAAGCAGTATTAGAATACAAATAGGAACCCACCTACTATGGTATGAAGACCTATAGGACTTCAATCTTGTGTGTGTTTTGTGTTTTGATACTCAAAAACTTTTTTGGGGTTCAATTTTGGGTGAAATGATGTGCATGTAATGTGAGTGGGTAATGAGGGAATGGCTAATAAAATTACCAAATGACTTGGGTTAGGTGTAAAAAAAGCATAAGAATTTCAGATCACAGTAGGTGAATGCTTTGTATTCCTTTGCTATACATTTAAGCCTCTTCCAATGGATTTGTTAGGGCTCTAAAAATTGTAGTAACTAGATATCTATTAGTTAGAGATCCCAACCGTTGTTTTAGAAATTGAATGTTGCTTGCAAAATATATTTTACGATCCGACGGACGTGTCAAGGTCGTTATCAGTGAATAGCGAAACTCTTCGAGGTTGTAAAGATAATTATTAAAAAAAAAAAACAAATGCCACAAATACGTTTTTCAAAATGATATTTGGACATAAGTTATTTTTTTTTATAGGTTGGTTGACTTCAATCACACTTTTGTAAGTGATGATACTGTCTATGGTGGAGACGCTAGCCTAAAGATGCCCACTTACCATGCCTGGTTCATTCACTGATTGTGTTCTTGGTACCAGGAAATATGATGTTAAATTGATAAAGCTACGGGAAGTGAAGTAGCCAAGCCGCTTGCATAAAAGTCAGACAAGCTAGACCCCCTTGCAGACCAAGTAAAACGGCAATTGCTTTACTGAGCCTGGCAATGGCTTATCCTAAGGTAGGAGTGGCACCCATTAAGTGAATCACCGTGTACAATCCGGTCTGGTACACTGAAAAAAATAATACAACATTTTGTTATACACTATCAAGCAAAAGGGTTGCATAAGGGATAAAAAGGACTTTGTTTCTAGCAATAAAGCTATATTTATCACTGATTTTACAACTTAGCATAGTGAGTTATCGTTTTTATCGTGCCATGTCAGCCTCACCATGATACTTAATTCTATATATATATATTTTTTTGAGATAAGTTTGCGCTTGACGACAATCAGTACCAGAAAGCACTGATGAGGTCTAGGTTGGAGCGCGCGAATATTCACTCTTGCCTTGAAGTTACTAAGGTTATACGTGGCTGTAAAAACACAGATGCTGTAAGAGAGTTTCACACCTTAGCGGTTCGATTTAAAAACGAATATTATTTACAAAGTAATATTCCAAAAAAAAAATGACTATCGCTTTGTTGCTTTATTGTAACACATGTTTTATCGGTAGGTATCATTTCTTTCCAGTGTCAATCAACGTAATCCGACTTTAGAAGATTTAATTTGATATCGCCATCCTTATCGACAGGGAAGAGTCGGAAAAGGCTAGCACTTCTAGATTTAATCTGCTGTGTGAAGTTTTTGGAATAGGTTGATTATTTATTCCAGCAGGAAACCAACCAACAAGGCAGATAAATAGATAGTTTAATTTCTTTCAACTTTCGGGACTGAAGCCGTGTTAGTTTGATAGATAGAGAGTGTTAATTTGCAGAAAATTAATTTACCCGTTTTAAGGAGTTTATTTACCTAGCCTGCATAATTTATTCAATATTTCAAAGCATATTTTCTTACCGAAGAAATGCACGTAAGCGTAACAATAAACAAATAATCTCGGTATAGAGATTATCATAGTTGCTGAACCTGTACTATACCTGATGTAATGAGGCACCTATTCAGATTGAATCTAATGAAACTGCCGTCATTGGACTACGGTTCGACGACTCTACAATGTAGTCTGCAACTATTTTTATTAGAGCTATGAACCCCACTGGCTTACATCGATTGCGAATTGAATTTCTCCCCGCGTAATACCAATCTCGGTGCCTCCTTTGTTGACAGAGTACAACGTTAATTGGTAATTTAGCTCAGGAGCCTGCTTCGCTTGGCAATGCGATTTTGATGGAAATTAAATATATATCAGCTTACGTGTCTCGTTCTACTGCTAGAGTCTGAGACGTAACTTTTATAATGCATGTCGGTCTGCAATTTTTCCATTCGACCACGGGAGGGTTAAGTGCTTAACAAACGCCGCTGGGCCGATTCATTGGCTTCCTCTTAGCGACTCATTCATACTAAACTACCAAGGTGGGCAATGGGCTTGAATTATATATACATGGTACTGGTTTGATTAAATAGGATTGTGAAGAAAATTCGTTTTTATAATATGGTTAAAAATCATGGGCAAAGAATGGTATATACATTATATATACAATATTTTCCATACGCAGAAAATGTTGTAAATATATTGATTGCTGTGATTGCATTAACTATATCTGTTATAATTAATACTAAGCTGTGATAGCCTAGTGGCTAGGACGTCAGCCTCCTAATCAGAGGTCGAGGGTTCGAACCCGGGCACGTACCTCTAACTTTTCGAAGTTATGTGCGTTTTTGAGCAATTAAAATATCACTTGCTTCAACGGTGAAGGAAAACATTGTGAGGAAACCTGCGTGCCTAAGTTTTCCATAATGTTCTCAAAGGCGTGTGAAGTCTACCAATCCGCACATGGCCAGCGTAGTGGACTATGGCCAAACCCTTCTCATATTGAGAGGAGACCCGTGCTCTGTAGTGAGTCGGTAATTATGATGATGATGATGATACGATTGATTTCTTACACCCGCAATTGTGTTTTACAAACTTATTAGTTGAGTTTAGTATAATAGTGGCCATCGAATTACCCTGTTGCTCATATGTTCCTTATCAGCCTTTAGAAGAAGGCTGTATAGTAGTTGGTAAACCCAACTACTATACAGCCCAGTTTTGAACTTTTATCCTATTAGAATCTAGAATTCCTCGTGGCATCTCCCGCGGGAACAAGTCACGTGTACCTACTGCTATCCTCAATTCTTTAAAGTTATAAAGTTGTTGCGTAAAAGGAGAAGCCAACAAGCTTACTTACATACTTACTCTATATCTTGTAAAGATTGTTCTTTGGCTTTCAGTCCCGTTAATTATAAACAGATATTTTTCGCTATTTAATAATTGATATACGTTAATTATAAGCACGCCAACTTGCATATGGCCAACATAAGATTCGAAGCTATATATCTGCCCTTGTTTAAACAAGAGGTATTATATGTACCCAGCTCTCTCTCCAGTCGTTTCTTCATTACTGAAGATCGTGGTCCTGGTGTCCTTGCAACCTCGTGCGGATTAATTGTTTCTACCGGCTTCTATCAGAGGCTAGTCTTGCAATTGTGTGAAATTTGCACTTAGAGTCCCTCAGCTGGTCTGTCCATTTGGTTGGTGAGCGGCCTCGCGATCTTTTGCCGTCTGTATTGCCTGTCACAATAAGCTTGTACCCAGCAATGGGTCTTAATCATAAATTGGGCTAACGTCTTAAGTTTGAAAGACGTTGTAACTGTGCTTTGGTTATTATGTCCAACACACACACACACACACAATATTTCATCTTGCTTATAACAAAGTTCGATTCTGCCTAACAATGTTACGTCAAAGATACCGTGCAAAAGTATAGCGCGTTTCTTCCATCAGGTCATCAATTTTCGTCTCTCGAGTTTATTATTTCTATGCTTTGCCTTTGTTGCCAGCGTAACTGAAACTGGGGCAAACAAGTTAGGTGTTATGTTTTGTATTTTACGTGGTGAGATATAATTTTTATAATAAGCCTGTGGCTACGATATTCTAGTACTGCTTGTGTACCACCTACACGGGCCGCGATTTTATGTACGAGTGTAAAAAATGTTTTTTTTTATTTTTAAATATTTATTATCGTGGGCAAAGGGACAGACGGGTCACCACCAGATATTAAGTGATTGAGACTAGACTCGCGCCGCGAATCGAACCTAAGACCTCCCAGTTTATAATTCGATACGCGCCGTTGCGCTACGCAAGGCGTTTAGATGCTTAGCCAAACCCTTAAATTTAAAGCGATGCAAATATTTCTTCTGATATAACTTTTATCACTACAAGTTAGCCCTTGACGGCTATCTCACCTGGTGGTAAGTGATGATGCAGTCTAGGATGGTAGCGGGCGAACCTGTTAGGGGTATATTACCCATACTCCTCATTGGTTTCTACACGACTCGCTAAATTGCTTGGCGACACGTCTTTGTTGGTAGGGTGGTAACTAGCCACAGCCGAAGCCTCCCACCAGACCAGACTCGAGACGGGATCTAATCCAGCACCTCCAATTTCATAATGCGACAGCTCACGCACTGCGCCACGGAGGTCGTCAAATAAACAACTTGGGGAAACAAAATCGTTAAAGTAAACCCACATGTAGTCATGTTTTCAAAGTAAAAATCAAGAAAAACCAAAACAATTTGTTGATATTTAGCCATTTCACTTCATCATGCTTTCCTACATATTGTTACCATCAGTATAAATTAATACAACCCCTAAACAATTTATTATCGTTATAAAAATCTATAATAAAAAGTAAACAACGTAGTTAATGAATAAGCTACCTTGACCTGAAATCGCCGAAAGTTAATAATTTAACCGAAATTGTATACCTGGTAAATGGGTACATTTCTTTAGGCAGTCATTACCTAAAGGAATAGGTTTATATCAGTATTTCTTAGAATTTATTTATAAAGAATTGAGGTTTCTGATTTAATCCATGCCTCCAGTCTTTATTTCATGCCTCCAGATAATTAATAATTATTATTACTGTAAATAATTAAAAATGTGCAACTTTTCGTCTGCGCAGAATACTTGTTTTGCCATTTGTCGCAGTTTTAAACACTATCGTATAATGCATAGCGATTTCACTTTCTACGAGTACCTTACTGAAAAAATCAATCGAAGTGTATGTCTCATTACTACTGTATTTAAAGTAATTTGTAGTTAACTTCTAAACATATCTGGGAAAGCCCTCAGTATAACCTGTTAAACCGTTCTGACCGGACACAGTAAAATTTATGTAATATCAGTACGAGTTCATATTATACTAAAGTTAATAAGAGGTCAAATCATAACGATAGCTCACTCTGTTTAGTTAGTTAGAAGATAAACTAAAGTTCTTCTTGCCCTTCACAACAGATCTTCACATATTGTATTTAAATTTGAAGACATGATGTTTTAGTATTGGCATATAATTTACACCTGGCCTGGTCAAGACTAATGCATACTGTTAGATTATAAGCTTTAAATTTCTATTCATTACTTTCTTATGCTAGAAGTTTGTCGAATTAAAAAAGAAATTTAATTAGTTTATTTCTAATATAGCTTATATTTTAATTTATCGATATATTTCACATACGAGTATGACGAGCCGCCATATAAAAATTAGAAAAATTTCAAAACCATCTAATCATTAAAGCTTATCTAGTGTGTGTATGTGGGGTGTGGGTGTGTGTGCTTATATTATTGTTATTTTCCCATGATATTTATTATCTAAATAATAATTTTAAAAGTTTTTTTTTTAACGTTACTTATATTTATAAATGATCATAGTCAAGTGTTAAAAACCTTTACAAAATATATCGGCATTTAGCGACCTAGGTCGACAATTATGTTTAGTAGGATTGGAACACATCGTACATCATGCTTTCTGTACGGAATACAAAAGGTATTATGATATTAAAGTAAACCGGTTTAGTGCGAACTGGGCTGGCATTAAACGGGTTCTTTACGAAGGTGCATATGTAACAATACATTTAATTTTTTTTGGCGACCTCAAAGTGTGCGTTGTCGCATTATAAAGTCGGAGGTCCTGGGTTCGATTCGCGGCTAGAGTCTGGTCTGGTGGGCGGCTTCGGGCCGTGGCTAGTTACCACCCGACCGACAAAGATGATATAGTGTTCCGGTACGATGTAGCATTGAAACCAATTAGGAGCGTGGGCTTACCATACTAACAGGTTAGCGCCCGCTACCATCCTAGACAGCCTCGTCACTTACCACTAGGGTAGAAAACCGTCAAGGGCTAACTTGTAGCGTATACAAAAAAACTATGAAATATCTCTCTAATAAGATAGCTCTTAAGATAATTTTATGTGGCATGTGAGATGGCGATAACAAAAAGAAAATTTTCCTGGCTAAGTTTGTTGTGGGCTTCTTCTTAGACCGGGGCGCATTTGGAATCCTCATAGCTTTAGTTTTAATCACAATCAAATCACTAGTATGTTAATTATTGTCGCGTCATTAAGTGCCTTTTAAAGGACTATTTGAATAAAGATTATTTGAATTAATTTAAACATGATTTTGGCATTGTTAAGCTAATACAGCAATAGGTAACTCATAAATAACAAATTTCTTTCTTATCAATTTTAATAATTTTTTATAACTTGTTATAAGTGCAGCAATAGAAATACACTTTCGGTCAAATCTTGAGCTCTCTACCTACAGTTTTGTCAGGAAACTTAGTAATAGCCTAATAAGGTTCCGTTGGCACTCTTTGTGTACGCAACCCTAAAAAATGTACCTAGTTTAGTGCTTGCCTAGTCACTGACCACGGATATTCAAGAATTTATACACGCTAGACAAACACATTGAAGAAATATATGACCCGAAAAAAGCCAATTATCTAACCTCCTTATCCATTAAGCTCCTTAACGACGACATACCTTTTACGTATTTTATATCATCATCTTTATCATTTATTTATAGTTTTAATAAACAGCTCACATTAAAATAACGAATGTTTTTTTAGGCTCATAACGAATGGTTTTTTTAGGCCTAGCTCAATCAACTGCAAAATGGTCGAAAATATGTTTAACGAAATATTTTTTTAATGTTTTTATAAATAACTTCCCGAATTGACCCAAGCTCCTCGGATATCAAATCAAATTCAGACACGTGCCAGTTAGACCTCAAAACACATTCACTCAGACCGTTAATATTATCCGGGAAAATAAAAATGACGCCGAGTTTATTTATTTGTACTCACTTAATTTTTTTCAGATATTGAATTTTTGCTTTTTAGTTGCAAAGTTTTATAAATATCCATATATACTACCTGGTGCCCGCGACATCGTCTGCGCAGGATTAGTATTTCGAGTAGCTTATAATAGTGCTGTTGAAAACAACTAAGATCCTTACTTTTTTTTAAATATAAGAACCTTCCTGCCCTGAAGCGTTTGCTAACTTGTGTAGGGGATGAAATTTTCATTTATACTACTAAATGCCCCCTATTGAACATTCTAGCGGCAATTGAGTAACATAGCAACAAGTTGCCAGCCTGCCGTCTCCATTCAGAACCTACGAGTACAAGTTAACGGTGACAGCCGTTTATCATCGCGAATTCCGTATGAATTTTGTCACCTTTTGTTGTTTGTTCCCTTTGTACCCCACCCGTTAGCAGCTGAAAGTTACCGACCAGAAGGGCCCGTGCATGCACACGACAATGCGACACACAGCTGCGTCAGGACGGTCCGGTCTGCCCTTTAGGTCTGGATCTCTTTGAGACCGGCACAACAATTAATGACACCGCCGGCTAATGGCTTTCTGCGAATACAAAACCGCGTCACGGCAATGAGTAATCTAGGACAATTTGGTGTGACCCCGTGACGTTTAATGTAAACAAATGGACAGCTTTTGTGTAGGGTTTTTTGTTTATTCTACTTATATTATAAACGCGAAAGTTCGTAAGTATGGTTTCGATGGATGGATGTTTGTTACTATGTTACGTAAAAATTACTGAATCGATCTTTATGAAACTCAACAATAATATAGCTCATAAATTAAAATAACACATAGGCTACAATTTTTATAGATATTGTGTTATTGTCCAAAATATGACTATGATATGAGTCTCAAGTAAGTGGGAAAAAATTTAATGTCATAATATAAGGTACTCGAAAAACTAATCCTGCGCCGATGAAGTCTACATGTAAATAGCTGATTGAAAGTGATTTGATTTGATTTATGGAAATTTAAGGTTTTTCATATAATGCTATACCCTAATAGACATACTTTCCAAATTTTAGTTTCATAGGTCAGCAATTCAGTTTGAGATAGTTAAAGTTTGTAGTTAGTTGTTGAACCAGTTTGCAGATATTGTAATTGGAAGATCATTTGTTTTGTCTAGTTGATGTAACTGACTAACTGACTAATCGTACTTAGCCAAAACTTGCTAGTATTCCATTAAAGCATTAGTAACGGAATGCAATAACAGCTAACTTATTAATAGAAACTTGACTGCCATGATCCACCTCACTGGGCTTATCACTTCGCCAACTAACATTTGCAAGTGTAATTCCTACTTAAGCTGAACGCACATGAATCAGCGGGCGATACGTGCGGCCTCATCATGATCAACCCATTACCGGCTCACTACAGAGCACGGGTCTCCTTTCAATATGAGAAGGGTTTGGCCATAGTCCACCACGCTGGCCACACGCCTTTGAGAACATTATGGAGAACTCTCAGGCGTGCATGTTTCCTCACGATGTTTTCCTTCACCGTTGAAGCAAGTGATATTTTAATTTTTTTTTAAACGCACATAACTCCGAAAAATAGAGGTGCGTGCCATTCACTAGGCACTTGGCACTTCAGCACTTTGGGTAATATTTTTTTTGGTACTGGAGTTTACTTGGTTGGTACCAAGTAATTTGGGACAATAAACTGAGCTGGTGCTCAGAGTAAAATAGTTGGAGCGGTCCATTTTCCCATGCCGGGGCTTCACTTGGTTATCACTTCATACTTAAAGCTTGCTAACCCGCATTTAAACCACGTCGTGTGTCAGCAGTTTTGCGGGTCCTGTGCTATAAAAAAGGAGTACTTATCGACTGATGAGGATGATGAGTATTACTTAGATACATAAGCAGTGGCTCGCGACTTCCTTCACGTGGATATTTTAATGTATGAGAACTGACGGCCTGGTCAAATAATCTGTGACATGGGAATCGTCCGTGTCTAATTTTATCCAGATCCGTTCAGTCGTTGTGGCATGATTTCGTAACATCCATCAATCCAAACATAAAATAATTGAAAGATTATAGAGGATACTGGATGCCCTCACAATATGCTAAGTCGGAAGCTTATATAAAACTCTTTATTCTTATCTCCACTTATAAAGGACGTACCTTTAATAAGAAAATAAGATACGTTTATAGGCTAAAGATGATGAGGTAATAATGAAGTCGGTAATTTTCACAATCCGCATTTGACTGGATGTCCTTAAAATATGCGGAGTTTGAAACTTATATAAAACTCTTTATCCTTAACTCCACTTATAAAAAAGGATAGAATAAGATACCTTTATAGGCTAAAGATGATGAGGTAATAATGAAGTCAATAATGAAATTATCCTTTATTGTCCTCATTACAATAGTTATTGTGTATCATGCTAATTTATTTGACCGTTAACAATAAGGTGTGCTATCATCTTTACCGCTGAATATAATACAAAGATTATTAGGATCAAGTTTCACGCTAATGGAGCGTCTTAAGATAAAGGTAGAGAGAGTGTTTTATTTCGCTACATAGCCGAGCTTGGAAAATGTATTTTATCATTTTCAACTGACAGTTGAGCGTGGTACACCTTGACAAGTTCAACAAATAAATAAGTAGAAATGGAAAAGGTGTTTTACATTATAATTAATTCTTCTAATCTAAAATTTTAGGAAATGATACACAGTTTTTTTTGAGTGTATTATTGATACGTATATTCAAGTCAATGTACAGATTTGCATGCTGAAAGAATTCGGCTTGTATATGCATTTTTTTTTATACACTACAAGTTAGCCCTTGACGGCTATCTCACCTGATGGTAAGTGATGATGCAGTCTAAGATGGTAGTGGGCTTAACCTATTACGAGTATGGTAAACCCACGCTCTTAATTTGTTTCTACGCGATATCGTGCCGGAACGCTAAATCGCTTGGCGACACGTCTTTGTCGGTAGGGTGGTAACTTACCACGGCCGAAGCCTCGCGCCAGACCAGACTCGGGAATTGAACCCAGGACCGCCAACTTTATAATGCGACAGCGCATGCACTGCGCCACGGTGGTCGTCAGAAACCCTTAGGATGCAAATATCTGGCGGGTGCGGTAGATAATAGAATGACAGTTTTTACGGGATACATTTAGAAGTTGAACGCGGATGAAGCTACTGGACTTCGTGATCTGTTCAGATCAAATTCAAACTCAAATAATCTTTGTTCAAATAGTACTTTAAAAGGCACTTTTGACGCGTCAATAATTTACATAGTAGTGATAATTATTATACATTCGTAAACTTAAAACTAAAGCTATGAGGGTTCCAAACGCGCCCTGGTCTAAGAAGACTAGCCCACAACAAAGCCGGTTTTTTTTTGTTGTTAGCACCATCTCACGTGAGAAATAATGATACTTATGGATGGATGGTGGATCATACAGACCACATAACCCACAAGCCAGTAGGTAAATTGTACCCATTTTAAAAGCACTCTAGTAAAATTTAGGTCCACCTGGACACGTACGGTAAATCCGTTGCGGTGTGATTTCCATTATCCCTGTTGCGATCTTGCTAGTTGCGGTCGCCGACCGCTCCCACCGCAGCCTTCGGAGTGCGACGCCAATTCATATCATATTAACGACCTACCTGACTCAGCGGAGTGCGATGCGGCTTATAAAATTGCTGGTACCGGGTTTGATTACCAGCCAATATGACGCAGCTGTGATAGCCTAGTGGTTAAGACGTCAGCCTCCTAATCAGAGGTCGGGGAACATATAACTTTTCGGAGTTTGCGTTTTTAAGCAATTAAAATATCACTTGCTTGTGAAGGAAAACATCGCGAGGAAACCTGTACGCCTGAGAGTTCTCCATAATGTTCTTTTTACATTGAGAGGAGACCCGTGCTCTGTAGTGAGCCGAGAATGAATTGATCATGATGATGATGATGACCATTTAAAAAGATGAATATCGTGTCTTAGTTTTCAATGGAGATTCATTGTCCTGCGAGTGAACTCTGCTTCTGAGGTTATAAAATTTTATGACAACTTTCTGTACCTATTGATGATAAGTTTTTTGGTCTTATGGAGACATGAGAAGTAACGGATACGGCTACCCTAAGATATGTTTAAAAAAGAAGTCAGATACTATTTACATTAATGAAACCACCACTTACGGGACTTCGTTAGTATAATTATATCTTATAATTCGTTTTCCTAAATAGCCTGGCTTTATGCCAAAGCACAAAATACTTATTATATTAATTACAAATTATGATAATTATACCTGGTTTACTTTAGGTAAGGTTAGGTATATATTACACTTGAATTTTTGTTGTTGAATTTATTTTTGTTTAAATTTTTATGGCCGAGAGCAGTTCGGTACCTGTAATTTTTTGTAAAAATATAATGTGTGTATTAAATCGATGAGTAAATCGCATTAGAATATGCTAGTAAATTTTCAATACAAATATATGATATGGTAAAAATCATACCTTTATTGTTTATTGTGTAATATAGCACCCATTACGTTGAAGTCGTACAACAATAGAATCGGTCGCCATATCATGCGAAATGGCGCGATCAGCGCTTGCGCAGCAGTCATTGAACCCCAGTAAAACAATGCAAATGTAGGCTTACAATTTCCTCTTCCGGCTATATCCTCTGTCTACATATGCATCAATAACATAATAAAATAATATTTTTACTCTTATATTCGAAATACTAATCTTTATTTTATTTTGTTGCAGGAACTGCAGTGAAATCCAAAAGTCGTCGGTCCGTAGAATCACCTCAGTCTAAGAACGAAATAGCACTTCAGTCTGCAAAAGTATCCCCTAAAAATAGCACTGCACAGTTTGGCTTTAAATCCATATCCATAAAATCTTCATCTAGCAAAACTCCCGAAAAGCGTCGAAGTTTCGACAGTAGCAACGGTAAGCCGAGTTGCATTCCTTTGTCCAAAAGAACTTCACAAAACTCAATATCTCCAGTTAAAAACGAATCAACAAGAGAACAAGGAACATTCAGAGTAGAAAATTCGAAATCGAAACTGGAACCTAGGACGAATAGATGTATTCGAAGAAGCCCTGACAAAGCCAAAAGTAGTAGGCTAGAAAACTCGCGAAACGAAAGGATACATCGAGCTCAAAAGAATAGTGAAAGTCTTAACGAAAAATATCATGATTCAAAGAAAAGACTGACTAGTTTAGATAATTCTCCAAAAGACAGCAATGATACAAAAAACTTAACTAGTAAATTTTTATCAAATGATAGTTCTAACGAAAAATTTAACGTGGATTCGAACGTTAGTGAGTTGAATAATTCTAAATCTGCTAATATAATGTCTACACTTCACGAAACTGTGAGACCACATGCAAGTTCCCGACTTTCACAAGAAATGGACAGCTTAGCTGCGTTGACTAAACAAACTTTAGATAGAGTTAATAAATTATCGAATAACTTAACTAGTAGTAGTAAGGCACATGTGACTTTGGCTGATACTCCACGTTATGATACTCTATTTGTGTCAAGCAGTGAAAAACAAAATAGTAATCATGCTTATAATTATGGTCTTAGTAGCGAAAGACCAGCGACAACAAGGGGAGTAACAGAAAGATTAAACGATATTGACACGGCAGGTCAGAGACTTCTCGACTTTGAGAAACAAAGTGCAATTTTTTCTGATCTCAATAGTGATTCGTCTAGTCAAAATCGCCGTCTAGATACATCGTCGACGTCTCACCATACGCCTGTGTCAATATTAAAAAGAAAGTCAATTAACGAAGAAAGTAATAACACAAGTATCCCTAACCATACGATTTCCACTCCACCAGTCACATTTTCACCAAGTGTGATTGAACCACGCAATGGTCGTACTGGTCGTCAAGGTATTTTAAAGAAACGCCGTAGTTTAGATGAATCACAAGTTGCAAGGCGAAGGTCTTGCAGTCCGGAAGTCTCATTTGCTGAGGACGGTTCCCCGAGTAAACCAATACTTAAAAATAGGAGGTCATCCTTAGAAGATGTTATTAGAAATCAGTCTCCAGATGGACAAATACAAGGCATATTAAAAAGGAAAATGAGCAGAGAAGAAGAACTCCTAAACGACGACATTTCACACGGTTCTCCCGAGCCACATGGCATTTTAAAACGAAAATCAAATTCAAGTTCCAGTAGTAGTACTACTTCCTCTCATGTATCGATTGCGCAAGCTGTGCTGCTGGCAGCTGCTGGTGGTGCCGAAATCGTCGAAGAAGAAACGGTCAGGCCTATACTTAAGAAAAAAAGTTTTTCCGAAGAACGGCCATCGCCAGATATATTATTGCCAGATACGCCGAGACCTATACTAAAAAAGAAATTGACTGAGCACGATGATTACGATTTCGATCTTCCGAAAAGACCGATCCTAAAGTCATCAAAGAAGCTGTCTGGGGATGAGGGGCACACTTCTAGTTTCGATATGAGCGAAGACGATCGAAGTTCCCGAAGACCATCGTTACTTAGATCGCGGACTTCGGACCATTCTGGCTCAGAATGCGAGGCGGCAGTCAAACCGATTTTAAAACAGAGGGGCTCAAGTCTCACCAGGGAGCGTAGCCAATCACCACGCCCACGGCTCTCGTTCTGTGCAGACAACGATATGAACATTAGTGCGACAAATTTTAGTAGTGATGCGAACGACTTGTTGGCGGCTGGACCGCGACGTCTCATAAATCTCGCCGCCGACCCGGAAGAAAGTTTCCCGAGTGCAGTAATACGACGGCGAAATTCGCGACCTAAAGCAAATCCCCGGTCAATGAGTTTACTGTGTGACGTGAATGACGAACTTATTTCGATTTTAAACAATCGCCGATCGAAAGTGGACGAGAATTGTGAAAACGGCCATAGTGACGGGGACAAAGCAAATAATGAAAACAATCATAAATCTTTTCCATCGATAGCCTCCCGCATAAAGAGCATGGAAGAAGCCTTAACTAGAGACAACTTTTTGAAAGATCAGCCTTCAACATCAAAAGTAAAAAGTCGTGATAAAGAGCGACATAAAACCCAGCCAGTTACAATAGACGAAATGAGATCAGTCACTTCCAGGTAAGATATTTTGAATTTAAATTTCTACTACTACTTATCCTAGTAACGTTAGACATTCTAATCCTAGGTCGTGACTCATGCTATGCATGTTTGTATTTTTTTTACATATGCATTGATTATTACGTGTGTGCGGGATTTTATTAAGATAGGGAAAACCTGTACGTAAATTTACTTGTCTGTTAATACCCCCTTTTCATTATATCTTTTAATAATATTTTCATTGTGTTAAGGTGATTACGCCTTGCGTCGATTGTAGTCGAAGTAGAAGTAAAATCTTGGCACCTCGCCATTATTTTGATGAGCAAATGCGAAGCGTGGGCATCTATCAAATGTTTTAGTAATTTTGTTTCTTATGTTTTGATTATCATTAAATAAGAACTCTTATCTGTTATTCCAAAATGCATGTTTTTTTTTCGTTACTTTGTGATTATTTTTAAAGGATTGTAAGGAAAATATATATATATTTTTAAGAACTATGTATAGTTCTTTGGAATTAATTTTCATGCTTCAAATGAATAGATGATTTTTTTGGGTAACTTTCTGTCTTTTTTATATTTTTCCCCCAAAAACACCACATAAAAACATAAAACCAGTACTACTATAGTTATCGACATCAAGACAAATAAACATTAACCAAAAACAGTCCAAAGTTTAAGGTGCTCGAGATTATCAAAGTTTTCCTGGTAGTCTATGATTAAATTAATTAATAGACTTAAATATTGTATCTGAAATAGTGTTTTATGGCATTTTAAGTCTAGATAAACATGCAACGTCGTCGTCTTTTTGTTATTAATATCTTCTTCGATCAATAGTTTCTATGATAAATCTTGACTAGTATGAATGAAAACAATACTTGAGAGCCAATTTGTCCTTTTAAATTTAGTTTTCTTTATTCACTAATGACACCAATAGCTCAACTTAAGATGATTTTGGTTTGATATAATACTTATTTTTTTTAGTACTAGTAATTGGTTTATATTACAAGCATTATTTTATTTAAGGGATCTCCTCTGTTAATTTTTTTTGAATAGTGGTTGTCATTATTGCAATTCACTATTCGAACTCCTTTCCAATCCGTCAGGTCTTTCTAACGTATGCTCTCCGTATGCGGTTCCAAATATTTGTTTTTGCCCAGTGGATAAGTGCTGTTAATCAGCTGATAAGGTATCTAATTGTCGTTTCGTAATATTGGTAAACAATATGCGCTAATTTTGTGCGGAGAATCGGTCTGACATCACCTCCGACGTTCAGTTTACTGTTTGAATCATTTCCAGTATAGCTACTGCAGGAATCCAAATTGGTCAGTGAATTTGGTGAAAAATAAGATTTTATCATGTTTCGATTTATGAAAGAGTGGCCGAGGTTTGAGTTGTAAGTAAATCTTATATTCTATAACGCAAACTTACGTTCTTAATTTAACTAAAATCTGTTTATTCTTATATAAACATTATATAAATCGCTGCTAGAATGAATATAAAAAAAATAAAGATATAAACTTCATCAACCCTAAATGTTGCTTTAATAAATGACTGAAACGCGAAAGTTTGTTCGAACTTATCCCAACTATATATTTTCTAATACCAGCATAGAACACTTTTGCCATTTGATAGAATTAGTCCGGCTTTAACAACAATCGGTTTATACTTTTCTTTAAGAGTTAATTTTTTTATCCAAAACTGGAATGAAACGATAGGGAGACGTAAATTTTTAAATATGACACACTTAAAAAACCAATTAGTTATAGTTTATTATCTTAGTTTGCAAATGTATAATTTGTACGCGTGGATAGCTCTTTAAAAATCCTATCGATTTCTGACTTTCCGAGATTAAAAGCATCCGTCGTTCGTCTCCAGGAAGCGATCTATCTACATACTAATTTTTATTGAAATATGCTTATTGGTTCAGGCCTGAATAAATACGTGAAGATCGTAGTTACTTTCGAATTTATATATTATTAATTTATCATGGATCAAAAAAATTACTTAGCGAGCACTAATAACTCAATTCGAAAATTTCAATACAGACTGCATACGACTTGTAAATATTATCCAGTTAGTAGTAATATAGGAATATAGAAAATCTAACAACTTTATTTACTCCTTTTGCGTAATGACATTCAATTGCGCGAAACGATCTCGCGTTAGTTTATATGGTATCCCAAACATTCATTGTGTCTTCGGTCGTATTTTTATTATCCTGCCACATTGTTTTAATGGTCTACATATTCCCGAGCGAATTTATTATTGTCCTACTGCGGTGTAGTTAATGGAGACAATGTATTTTAGACTTCGTATGTATGTTATCGTCTCAGTCGATGAGTCGATGACAATCAATTTCTCTTTTAAAATGGTGCTATAGCCTTAAATAATGATTAACTAAAAACAGTAAAAATCACTGTATGTTTCGATTTTACATACACGTTTTTTTTTTTCAATACATACACGTTACACACAAATTGTATTTTCTATTAACTTGGTATTTGTGACGATTAAAAATAATTTAACCAAAAGAGAGATAAATTTGAAGATTTGAAAAATGTGGACTAAAAACAAATTTGGAATTTACATATGTATGTAGAGGATTTTTCAACGGAGAGCATTACTTAAGAAATGAGAGTTATAGCGTTCCGGTACGATATCGCGTAGTAACCCTCTTACAGCAGATAGCCCGCTACCAATTTAGACTGCATCCTCACTTACCACAATACGTGCTTGCCATCAAGGGTTAACTAATAATAATAAAAAAGAAATTGAGCTCAAGCAACAGTCAAAATGAGTCAATGTGTTTTCAAAACTTGATAACGACTCCATATTTAAGAATATGCAAACCTTATACGTATAGTTATCAATGGTAAATAGCTTGGATCAATAATAAACTTGACGTTCGGTCAGTGGTCAAAGAGTCGCTGTCGAAAATAGTTTTAACCAACTAACACAACTTTTTCTGCTAGTTTTTTGTATATGACTGGATATCTTCTACCTTGTAGGTACAATATTATTGATTAAAGTCTAACGGTAACGCAATGAAGTCTATTTTTATATGAATGTTCTTACTCGTATCTGCGGTTGCAATAATATCACTGGTAACATCGGCAGAAGCGTTTACTGGTATAGACTACAGAGTTAGTTCGACGGTGTACCGGCGACCAGGCGTTACTGGGTCAACACTATTTCTGACTCTGTTGTGTTGTTTGTGTCTGAACATCTGATGCGGTCAATTGTATAAATGTCCTTAATTGCAGCGCTTTAACGCTATGCTTTCGATCTAAAACTCTCAGTGTGCTTTACTTTTACAAAGCTTTGTTTTTATTAGTCTATTGTAGAAAAAATGTGGGCATCGAATTTTGTTACTGCATTTTGATCCAGCTATCTCAAAATGAGGTGTAGTTTTGCGTAGGCGTTGGTTTCGATGACAATACATGGTAATTTTTTTTTAGGCCTATCAAATGAAAAGGTGTGTGGCTGGTGGCTGTTCTGAAACTTTTTTTTTTAATGAAAAGTGATCACTGGATTACATTTGACAAACCAAATCGTTCATATTGAATCAAGTAATTCCTATATTAAATATACCTACTACAAGCTCCTATCAAGCGGTTTGTTGCGGACGAGTGAGCGAGCGTTCCCATGATCCAGCCACCGATTACCAGGTGACAGGAGCATCGCTGGGTTTTAGTGGGAATTCTGGCCGCCAGCAAGTCCCAAATACCCATAGGATAGGCATTTCCCAGCGTTTAAAATAAAAAATAAAGGCTCCTAAAAAGCGGTGTCTAAGAAGATGCATACCACGAAAGCCGGATCACTTCACTATACCATACTATACTTCCTTACAAAGCTTTGTTATTGTTTGTAGGAATTGAAGGAATTATCTCCCTATTATAAAATTCATGACGTGATGTGACGACGAAGTAATCTAAGATGCGTGCTAATGGGTGGTTTGGCTTTCACGTTACTAATACGCACAGCAATAATTTTGAAACGCCCCATCACCTCTGATATCAGTGTCGAAAGGCAACTTCTAAGTAGCATCATCACTTAGATACCATTAGTGGTGATAGCAACCAAACGCCTTTCTATTAATTAAAAAGATCACAACAGAATAGACCTGCTCTCCTACTCAGAAACTATTCTGGCAGTTTTTTGCCGGTAAAGAACTGGTCTTTAAGGAAAAGTTTCTGTATTCTTACTAATATTATATAGATGTATGGATGTTTGTTACTCTTTCACTCAAAAAGTACTGAACCAATTTGACTGAAATTTAGATTGGTGGTAGATTATTTCCTGGATTAAGATATAGGCTCCTTTTTATAACGGCAAAATGTATGATTCTTGCGGGAGAATAGCAAAAAAAATCGCGTGCAACAGCTTGTCCTAAACTAAAGAACTTTTCCTGTAAAACTAAGCGTATGTATCCAGTTGACAGCTTTTAGTAAATTACTAAGATTTATACATTTTTAATTTAAATTGTATCATGAGAGGAAACTAATTTTAATTGACATTGGATGACATTCCAATGATACGGCAACACAGCCCAGAAATTATATTATAGCTTACGCGTTTTAATATTGCTGCTTAATTTTGTTGACACAATAACTTCTTATGTCGTGATGATTCGTTATGGTACATACTCGTACCATACAACTTAAATTTAAATTTTGCTGACGGTTTTTTAGAGAATTATAATCTTTATTTCAGGAACAAGAGTGTATCAATTGTCATTAAAAATAATACTGCTTTAAGCGATGTTAGTTCCAGATAGTGTAATCCTAAAGTTTTGATTTTGTTTATGTCAAAGTTAGATTGATGTTTCGTGCTTCATGAAACATGTATTGAATTTCAAAAGGCTAGGTGTTCAGTTGGTAAAGTTCCGCACTTTAATCGAAGTTTTGCGCTGTTCACAAAAAAAACAGACATTTTGCTTTGAATCATACATGCGTTTCGTGTTACAATCTGAATTTACAATCTAAATTCGAACAAAGAAATTGGACGCAGGTACTGTTTATTTAAGGTCAGGTTTTATTTTCTGCATAAAGGCCAGATGAGAAGAAAAATACAGTGTCGAGTTTAACGAATTTGCTTGGGTAATGTCTGAAGTAAAATTCTCCATCAACAACAGAATATTTACGTATCTCTGCAACGGTATGCTCGCTCTTGATCTGCTTATTGCAAATGGTAACTTTAAATAATATTATCAGGTCAGCGTTCTTTCTTTTTCTCGGAATTAGACATGGATCTTTGTTTGATCTATTGATTAATTAATAGACAAAATGGACCGTAGAATTAAGACAGACAATGTTAAGCGACTAATCATAATATAGGTAATATAGAGTGAACATTTATAATTAGAAAATATTACCAATGGTGTCAAACTCCCTTAAATCCATGAACAAGGCTGCCAGTCCAGATCACTCACGCTATAATTCATCGAAATATATGAAGGTGAACTAAAACCGCGACCGTCTCTGTCTTACTAGCGGCTGTGCTCTATATTAAAGCATTTCTTTTCTCATTTCACAGTTTGGAGCCGAGCCAAGCGAATTTCCAAGCGATCGGCATCGCGGGCTGTAGTTTTCCGAGCCGTCCCGCCGAGTCCGGTGCTGTTCTTTCAGACCAGGGCCCCTACGTCGTTGAACCCGAGCGGGATCCCTTCGCTGACGTAGACTCTCCTACGTACGATTCCAACCTATACGCTGAGAAGCTGCCCTTAGTCAACGGTGCCTTAAAATATGCTAAGGCTAAGGACGATAGCTTCGGCGAGGCAACTTTTCTAGAATTCGAGAAAATCAGCAATGGGAAACAGTCTACCTTGGACGAGATCGAACAAGAAGTAAACAAAGTGCGCGTCGCTCTGGACGAAGATAGCCGTGCACTAGATGAGGACGAAAGCAACCAAGCAGAAGCTGACAATTGGAGCTTGAACGTGTCCTGTGACAGCGGAGTTTACAACAGAGCCTCGTCCCGGGACTCCGGGCCGCATTCCGGTTAGTACAAACGAAACTCCATTATTCACCGGTACAACAATTGGGCAGTTTGGAGCATTAAATTTATTTTTAACGAGTTGTGCGCCTGATGAGTGTACGTCGAAAACAACTTTTGACTTATTTAGTGCGCGGGCAATCAAAGCTAACTGTAACAGCGTCATAAAGGAAACACATGGAAAGTGTCTAAACACCCGATTTGCATTACGCGGTGTTTGTTTATGTCATTTGACAAAATAACGCTTTCGGTCCAATATTAATAAGACAGTTTTGAAATAAAGCTGAGACCTTGTCGTTGTCTTTCTGTCCTTTTATTTAGGTCAATGTGACATGCATAATGTTTATTGTCGACGCCCCACAAATATAAACTTTGCTTTGAATTAACTATCACTTTACTTTTAATCAATTTTTGAATTTCACCTTTGTTATGGATAGAATATGTAACGTGGATTTTCAAGACCTTTTTTTTGCCGAATCATTTTGTTATGTTCAAATGAAAACTTTACACCCTTAATTCGCCTTTAAGATTCTTTCTTAATATTATTAACTTAAAGTTTTTTGCAACCGGTTGAGTATGTGCTTTGTATATTATATAGGTGTCCATATCCAAAGTTACAAACACTTTTACGATATTAGTATAAAGTATAGAATGAGACGGTTTATCTTTATTTTAGCTTCAGCCGCAGTGTAACAGCGCGGTTAAATTTCGTACACGCGATATTGTATTTAGTGTATGTCTATTTTTGTTCGTGCTCGAGACTAATAACGAATTTATTGATTTCCAGGCGAGGAGTTGGGTTTGATCGAGAGTCAGGAAATACAAGACAACCACGCATCGAATAGCAGCAACGACTGGTCATCGACGTCTATTGATCAGAACATAATTTTTAGCATGGATCGCGTGAGGAAGTCGACAGAGAATGAAGCTCTCCGGAGTCCGGACGAGAAGGAAAGCGACGAGGAGAGCAATGACCATTCCGGATTCGCTTTGGGCTTGGTGAAAAGCAACAGTGTTGTTGCACGGGCCAGCATGTGGCAGCAGTTGCAACAACAGGCCAAAGGTATTATTCCGTTTTATATGTTATTGGAAATCGCCTTTTCACTGGTCTAGATGAGTGATTAGAATTTTTAATTTCCAAATCGAGCTAAGCTTTGTGTTGGGGTTTTTGTTAAGAAATATTGACGAACTCCTTAGAGCAGCGCGTGCGCTGTCGCATTATTAATTTCGGAGGTCTTAGGATCCATTCCCGGCTCGAGTCCGGTATGGTAGGCTTCGTCTGTGACTAGTTACCACCCTTCTGACAAAGGCGTGTCGCGAAAGGGTTTAGCTTTCTGGTACGATGACTTGTTGAAACCAATCAGGAGTACAGGTTTACCATATCCTTAACAGGTTAAGCAGCAATCTTAGTGAACGAAAACTTACCACCAGTTGAGATAGCCGTCAAGAGCTAACTTGAAGTAGATAAAAAATCTATATAATGATAGATATTTAAAACTTTAACTAAAAATGTTGAGAGTCTCGTCTTAGCTGAGGTATCATTGTATAAAATATTAAAGGTACAGGTAACTGACTGACTGATTTATCTACCAAAGCTAAGCTTAAACCCTGGACGGATTGGGCGGCTTGACATTCAGATAGCTATAATAGCGTATGCATCCGTCGAGGCAGGGTTTTTAATAAACATCGCCTACATCAGGAACAATATGGTAATTTTGAGGTTAGAAATACGAAATCCACGAACTAAGCGTGAGTAAGTCCGACGCAAAAACGTGTGTATAATGACCAGTAAAGCCCTCGCACCCGAATCGTAGGGTCTACAATCTTTTCCTTTCTCTATTATTCCTCTCTCCTATAAGAAAAAAGCATGTCATCAGCAATGGGAAATTAAAAATCTAGGAATAATGAATGCCATGTTTTTAGAACATATGAACATATCTCAGGTCATGGCCATATGAGTTATTTTTCAACACGTTTAGACATTAAAAAAAGGTTTGGCATAGAATAACAAAATACATTAGAGGATGTTTTGCTACACAATGACTTTACATATTGTCCGGCATAATTGACAGCGCCCCCCCCACACAATAATAAAACATTATTTCAAACCACAAACATGTTGCATATTAATATAAGTTATTTATTATACATCAAACATTTTACATTAAACTTAAAATAAAACTTACATTAACCTACAACTAAAAATCTTAAAAAATAAATAAATATTTAAACATCATAACTAAAATATATTATTAAAAGGAGTCCCTTTAGGCAAGGTTCCGAAGATACTGGCAGCGTTCCCCCTTTGAATGGCTAGACTTATTCTTTGTCCGAGGTAGCTGGCAGCTCTTCGGTCCCCTGTGATGTCGACTAACCTTTTTGCTATTTCCTTAAAAAGCTTTAGAGCGCTAGGACCCCACGGACCAAGGGTCTCGACCCCGAATGGGACAAAATCATATTCGGAGCCTAGACCCCTTGTATGTATTTGCATGCTTTAGCTTTTTCAGCCGCTTCACAAGCCGCACCAACTCTGTTGTTTGTTTCATGTAGATAATATAAGTTGTGTGGCTTTAGCATAATTGTCAACTTATCATCGGCCTACTACAGACACGCTGGCTGGGTTGCGGGCGAGTGCGCGAGCGTTCCTGTGACCCAGCCACCAGCGACATGAAGGATCATTGCTGGGTTTTAGTGGGTGTTCCGGTTGCCACTCTGGCCGCCGGCGAGTCTCACATATTGAGAACATTATGGATCTAACTCTCAGGCGCAGTTTCCTCACAATGTTTTCCTTTGCCATTGAAGCAGCTTATATTTAATTTATTGCATCAAAAGGCCTATAACTTTGAATTGGATTAAAATCTAATAAGGTACATAAGAGAACATCTCTTTGCATACACGTGTTTCTGCTAGTTAATTAGTCCGCTATATCATAAAAAAGCATAAACTATCTTTATATAAAATAATCGCGTTGCTACGTTGCTGAAACAAAGAAAATATTAACTGACACGCTGTTGATATGAAATATTTTAAGTATTAAAAGCATCTTAATAAAAAAAAAACTGTAACACTGGTGGTATTATAAGTCACAATCTTGCTCAATCTCGATTCCAGGCCAACCAAGACCGCTAATTCGTCACAGTCGCTCAAAGGTAAAGGAGGGTCCTCCGGTGACAGAGCGGTTCAAGACACAAACAGCACCTGCCGCTTCTCCAGAACCAATCAGTCCGAAGGAATCATTCCCTCTCGATCAGTCCAAAAGCACCGCAAATGTCTTGGACAGAGACGAAGATGGTAAGCTACAATGACTTATTTCGCACTTCACTTTCTATATCTTTCATGATTACGTATAGTTTGCGACTGAATACTTTGGCTGAAAATATGAGGTAAATATTGTGATAAACGCAAGGTAACTTTTAACGGGATCAATTGAAAGCATAACGTTATACTGGTGGTAATATTGAACTCAACTTATCTAAACCAACCAATTAAATTGGTCTAGATATGGTATTCCATGATGAACGTATTAAAATTGTAAGCACAATTTTAAACTTATAAATTTAGTTTAGATGGTTCAGTCTCAAACTCTACGTCTAGTGATTCAAAACCTTAGTGGTACAAATTACAGTCACTCTGTCTCAATTGATCCATTGTCATTGTGTCGTATTTGTACGTCCGAAATATTTTAATATTTAAGAGGCATGTAAATCGCATTTTGTACCGACGATACCGCTTTCTGTTCTTTTGATTGTCGGCTTTTTGTTTCTTTTTTGCATGTCCTCGACTATGTATGTCCCGGGCTCTGTTAAACACTGCACAATGTATGTATATACGCACTCACTCACCGGTGGCAGCTAAGTTAGACGAAGACGATCCGGCCAAGATGTCTCTAGCCGAGAAGATGAAGATGTTCAACTCGAAGTTGACGCACAAACCTCCCGTTGCCGGATTGCCGAGATCCAAAGAAGAGAGAGTGCCCAGGGCATCGAGGCTCAGGACAATGCCGGTCCTCGCGAGTCAAGTTCAGGAAGCTTTGGACCAAAACGAAAGAATGTCCAAATCCCTCACCCACGAAGACGTACCACGTAATACAGATTTTCAACTAAAAATGGAACTGTTTCGATCGGCGAGCGCAAAGAATACCTCTTTAGCGTACCTAATGAAGCAGAACTCGAAATTTAGAAGTTTAGGTCTGAATTTGTTCCATTATTTCTGTTTGATTTTGTCGATTTTCGCTTGTCGTTCCGCTTCCCTGGGTTTAGCACTAATTCGTAATTAATTATTGTACATAGATTCGCGAGGTAAGTCAATTATTGGTTGGTTTCTTTCTACGCATGTTTCATTGCACGGGATATACTAACACTGATGAAACTCTTTCTGTGACGGTTTACAGGTTTTTAGTCTCTATTAGTACTAAATCTTCTCTAATATTCTTCCCTCTATTTTTCTCTTCAACTGACTGTTGAAAGTCAGAATCTTGAGCACGATTTGGTCTACAGATGGTTGGTTTTTTGCATGCACTGTGATTTAGCACCGAACTTGACATTCCTTTTTATGCAATGATTGTGAACCTATACTAATATTATTAACGCCGAAGTTTTGTTTGACGATTTGTTGGTTTGTTAAGCAACGGATTGACGTGATTTATGGGTCGGAATGCGTCATTTGCTAATTGTCATCTCGGGAAAAAATTCTTATCTGATGCTGCTATTATGCGCAAAATACTGTTATAACATCTTCCCGCTTAAACGCTTTCGCATGTATAACGTAATCACGTGCGAAGATGTGGGCCTTCCAAAGCGTAAGGTTAAGGGTAGCAATGCATACGGCCGCTTAACGTTCGAATTTATGATTAGTAAATTATACAGAGATTTTTAAGATTTCAAGTTGAATAAACCATCGATGCTAGTATTAAATACCGATACGTCATTCTTTTTTGTACTAGAAGACTAAAACTAAAAATTTTTATAGAACCAATTGCCATTTTTACGGTCAATAGTGCAGCAGAAAGGGATTACAGATTTGTCTAATGGTCTAAATTTTAAATAAAATTTAAAGTAAAATATTTAATTCAGTCAAATGTAATTTAATGCAATGTGTAATGTTGTATTGAGAGTAATAATAAGAGTGATCTCGGTTTGAAAAAATAAACGGTGAAGGAAAACATCATGAGGAAACCTGCATGTCTGAGAGTTCTCCATAATGTTCTCAAAGGCGTGAGAAGTCTGCCAATCTGCACATGGCCAGCGTGGTGGACTATGGCCAAACCCTTCTCATATTGAGAGGTGACCCGTGCTCTGTCATGAGCCGGTAATGGGTTGATCATGATGATCTCGGTAACGCCGAAACAGGTGTTACGTTTGGCAGCAAGTCAACCTTACAATAATAGAAGTTATTTATAGAATTCAAGAAATTACCCTTTTACGCATATGGTGATAGCTATTGAGAAATATTTTTTGCGTATATGTCATCTGTTAATGTTTTAAACTACATGGAAGGAAGGATGACTGTTTTAAATCCTAGCAGTATTTCAAATCGTTGGACAAGGAAAAATCGGTTATAAAGAAAAACAGAACAATTGCACAAATAAATGTAAATGATTAAGATTTTCGTAATCCGCAACCGTCTGATCTAGGTATACGTATTAAATCTATAGAGTAAACGTGAAGAGGTAACTATCCGCGTATCCCTTTTTTAAGCTCACTTACTTGCGGGTGGAGATGGCTGTTATATTTGGAATAAAGTTGAATATTGGATGAATTTGGACCATTAGTATTAATTACCCAATCAAACTTACGACTTTCGAGTTTCCTATGCAATCTTCTTAAATTTTTTTGCGACACTACTGGTTCAATAATACATCGACATAATATATATACATGCATACCGTCAAACCAATCGTCTCATAAGCATTGGTTCGCTCTCACCTGAGGCAGCCTTAGGCTCAAGAATTAGGGCTCAAACTCTCCCGGCTAAACTTTATTCCGAAGCTCGCTTGCCTAACCGGTTACTTTGATACAACCCAATACGGTTATAAAATAAACACAGTCCGAAAAAGAAGCTTGGAATTAATAAAGGACTATTTCTGATCATTTTGTCCATTCTTGTTCGTTGTCTAACATTATTAATATTATTCACAGATATCGATGACGAGTTGCCATCGGAGCGCGCGCAGAGAATGATTACGCCTGAAGTGAGAGGAATTTTGAAGTCTGGATCGACTGTGGTGCCTTCGAAACCGCCCACTTTGGCTAAGGGCGAAAGCTCAGAGGTATTTTAATAGAAACTGTCACTTAAAACAAATTGATTTTATTTTCACCACTAGTCCTTGACTGCAATCTCAGTAGGTGATGATGCAGCTTAAGATGGTAGCGGCATAACCTTTTCGGAGAATTCAGTTTCTCGGAACATTGTACCCGAACTCTACCTTGCTTGGCGATTCGTCTTTTTGTCAAGGCCAGGCCTCCTAACTACCCAAATTGCCCTGCCGGGAATTGTGACCAGTTGCTCTCACTTATAAGACAAAAAGGCTCCAGTTGGCCATTTATTCGAAGTCCTTACATAATAAGGGGTGAATAGCCGAATTATTTAGCTTCAGATGGTAGCGGCATAAATTGTTCGGAGTATTCAGTTGCTATGCGACATTATACCCGAACGCTAACTTGCTTGGTGATTGGTCTTTGTTGTCAAGTCAAGGCTAGGCCTCCCAAATCTCCCTAAACAACCAAATTGCCCTGCCGGGCTTTGAGCCCGGTTGCTCCTTCTTATAAGACAAAAAGGCTCCAGTTGGCCATTTATTCGAAGTCCTTATATAATGAGGTGTGAATAGCAGAACCACAATTATTTTGCGGTTGGACTTAAAAAGTTTCAATTCCGTTCGTAATCCCAAATAATTGAAAAAGTGTAAATAATCTATTTAATTAGAAACTAATGTTTGTTTGGTTGGTAATCCTCAATGCGATCTGTAAGATCAGATTTGATAAACCACTGTTAGTATGTTGTGGAGAACGCAGGCGAGGGTTATTTGCCTAAAATTCTATATAAAAGTGATTTTCTAGCTATATGCATTCATAAAACTTCGTGACCTCAACATGGTCAACTATAGTCAAGCTTTTATATTGCTGAAAGTTTTCTTCATTTACGCACACATTACCTCAGTGATCTTCTTAAGCATACTTAAGCGATTCACTTTGACATAAAAATACAAGGGAATCCTATCGTTTAAATGTATGATATATGTACAGGGTCTAAAAGACGAAGGCATCGATAGTTCATCAGACGAATCCGCATCTGCATCCAGCGTGTCATCGTCCGAAAAGAGTTGCTCCTCATCAGATAGTTCGGACGAAGTGCCAGAAAAACCTAGAAGGTTCCAGAGAAAGAACAACAAACTCAAAGCGTCGAGAACTGAGTCAGACATTGTTAAACTAAACCACGATCCATTCCCACGAAAGATCCAGCTACCAGGAGCGAATGAGCTAAAGGAGCGACTGAATCAAGCTAAAAATCCGGACGTAAAGATACCCTTATTGGGCAAACTTGGCAGAAAACCATCTGAGGAGGTGAAAAGCGACGACGATAAAGCTAGATATAGGAGATTCGTCAAAAAACTCGACGAACCGTTACAATTGGGTAAACTACGGCGGCCAGTCGATAAAGCCGCTTCTATGGATGAAAAACCACCGATACTGAAGATCTCTGCGCTGAATCAAGCGGCGAAGAATAAGTTCTTCGGGTTGGAAACTGAGAAGAAGGAGAAAAGTATTGACGAACTCTCCGCTGCTGTTAGGAAATACATTCCACCCGTAAGTGCAGAGTGGTTTTAACTTAACTTGCTTTAGGTATAAATTGAATTATTTAGATGTAAGGTTAATATTAAGGATGTGCATGCTGTGGTCATTTCTAGTGTCACTATCTGGTGTTTGTTCTTCTGAAATGTTTTTTGTTGTTTTTATATAGATAGTGACTAGTTTAATGATCCAATAAAAAAAAAACTAAAATTTATTAATTTGTTGGTAAACTTTATGAGGTTTAGGTAAACTAGGAAAGTTCGGACAAATTCTTGCACCCAGGGTTCCTTGCCGTAGAAGGATAACGTACTATTATTTATTCGGTAAAAAAAACACAAAATCGAGTTTTTTTTAATGATTTTTGTTTGTTTTTTTTGTCACAATTTACCAACTGTTTAAATAATATGGATCATTATGGACAGAAATTTCAAATTTCTCACCGTAATAGTATATTTTTACATTTTGAGGGAACTTTTTAAAATTGATACTTACTCTGCATTTAATGACTTCAAAAGTGACAGTGTGACAAGATGGTTGGTGAGACATGCTGGGTTAAATAAATAAAATTCATGTTTCATCGGTTCCTCTCTATCAAACAAATTAAAAAGTGTTGCCGATTTTTTTCTTGCTTGTATGTCTGTTAACTGAAAACGTTCTGTTGAACTAGCTAGTAACTAGCTTACTAAATAATGTACTTATTTTTCCCTAGGTGACCAAATCGATATCCCATCATGCAATGGAAATCGGCGGTTCAGGGAGCGACGGCGAGAGCAGTGGCGGCCGCGAGGTTCGGCATATCAACATGCGACGGCACAGGTAGGAATAGCCTTATATCTATAATGATACCAATTCTGTTGAACTCAGATCTCTTGACTTGACTCAAAACACAAGATTAGTTTAGAGTTTTGCGCACAACAAAGTTGTCCCAAATGTATTTTCCCTTTGTGTATTAAAGCGCAGGCGTCCAATTCGGGTTTTTTCATTGTAAAATAATATATGCATATGTTTCATAGAACTGGTATCCCATCTTGAACATTTTGGGAATAGGATTTTTTTGTTATTTGCAGTTCTAGTTTAGTTATTACTGTCAAAATGTTCTAATTATAAAAAAAAAAAATCGTTTGTTTATGCGTCCCTAATAGTACGCCGATGGCAATCGCGGTCACAGATGGGACAGGAGGTAATTCAGACTTACAAAGCCAGGGCACATTGCGGGTGGTCGACCTCAACAACTAGCTCCTTTTTCCTAACCACCTGTGTTTTAACCTATTAAGTGTCCAGGAACAACTACGACGTATTCCTACGCGTTTTTTGTCCAGAAAAACATTTGTCATTGTATTTGTTATATGAAGTGTCAATAATGATTATTTACAAGTCAACTTTAAAAAACCTGCAGTTGATCAACAAGATACGTATATTGTTGGAACTACGAAATATTCAACATATCTGTTAGGGGCACTTAATCCAAACATTATATGTACAACATTTCATTATTGTATGTATACGTGTAAACGTTGATCCGCGCTTTTCTCAGTAACTATCAATCCGATTTCTATTCTCTAAGTAACTCTGAGAGATGTGCAAGTTTCATCAAAATGGTTTAAGCAGTTATAATATGGAGTAATTATATGTAAAAATATGTAGGTGTGACAGCCCAGCTTAGTGACATAACTTCGGCTGTGATGTCAAAACCGTGCTAGACGGCTTCCAAGGTTATCAATTAGACACGTATCTATGTCATAAAAAACTAAAATTTAGCGCCACAATTGGAACTTATGAGTCCTTTGCTATTGACAAAGAAGTCGATTAATTTTCTATTGAAAGTTTTCTTGCGACTCATCTATTCACACTATTTTCATTTTAACACAAACCTTGCCTTTGCTATAATCCGTAAGCGTAAAACGGGTAAAACACAAAGCTAGACATCTTGCCTTTGCTGTAATTCGTGAGCGTAAAACGGGCAAATCTGCACGATGGAATTGCTTTAATTTTTAACGCACGTTTCGCTCCTACACCGATATTCTTCGGGAGACATGTTGACATTTATACGTACACCGTGACGACGTCTGTTCACGATTGTTACTGATGCAACTATAACAACCAATGCCAAAAATGCAGAAGATTAAGATCTTGCTCCATAATCGCCTCGATGTGAGAATTGTGAAAAAATTAATTGGATTACGTCACATATAAATAATAGCACAACAGAATCGCGATGTTTTACACAATTTGCTTAAATTAAACAACTCTCCAAGGTCAATGCAATTAAATTTCACAATTGTATGTTTGGAAAATTATGTTACGTCAATTGCGAATAGTTATTTATCTTTGTTCCACTTTTGCGATGATGAAAACGTGTTTCATAAAATTAATAACCCAATAATTAATATGAATGTAATAAATAATTAACTAATGCATTTAAATTAAAATAATATGTTAACACGAGAATTTATTTATTGCTTTTCGACACATGCCTACTTTGGAATTAATTCTTGTTTTGCAAACATCTTAACTAATACGAATTATTTTACTTAAAAATTGTTGAAATTTGAAATAGACTGCTTCCATTAACTTAAGGTATTTTTAGGAGGTATTTGGAGAAGCCAAATTGGGTGTAATCACTTTTACCGCTGTGAATTAAAACCGACTGAGTGGTGTGTTTTTTTTTAATTCTGGGAAATGCGTTTACGTATTCCTTCCGGAAGCGCCGCTTGAAGCGGGGTATGTGCGTCTCGCCGGTAGCCAGACTGGCGACCAGAATTCTTACTATAACCCAGCGATGCGATTGCGTTGCCTGATGCCTGGATCACGGTAACGCTCGCGCACGTGTCTGCAACCTAACCACCTAAAACCGCCCGATTGGGAGAGCCTCACGACCTTAGGATTAGGCTCCACAGGTGATGATGCCTCTCATTCATCACCCAGCACACGAAATGCGCACTAAAATGCAGTATGAACTGATGATAATTTATAAAATTGATATTCATTTACAACTTTTTTCATTAATTGTTATAGAGTTATAAATAATATAGTATTCCGTTATAATTCTGTACCTGTTACGGTTTTGAGATGTAGTCCGCTGACAAATAGGCAGACAAACGGACAGCAAAATTTTATAGTAACAATTGGCACCCTTTTGATACGGAACCGTAAAAAACCGTGGCTAGGTGAAAATCTCAAAGATTTTAAATTAAACACATATCTTTTGCATCTTCTAGTAGGTAGGTAATCATGTGCAGTGGTGCGTTAAAACTATAGCTTGAACATTTTCTCTGAAATCAGCTGCGGTGTTAAAAATTAAATCGCAAAATTTTTAATGAAGCCAATAATGAAGGTGGAATATTATAGCAGGTAAGTGAGTACTTTGTTCTATCGAATAGTAAAATACATTAAAGAGAAAGCTAATGTTAACGCGGCGTAGAATTTACAATCTCCATGGTGTTGGGAAAATAACTTCGGTATTATTTCATTGTTTTTTTTAATCCACTATAAGTTAGCCCTTGACTGCAATATCACCTGGTGTAAGCGATGATGCAGTCTAAGATGGTAGCGGGCTAACTTGTTAAGGGTGTGGTAGACCCATACTCACTTCTCACGTTGTGACACTTCTTTATCGGTAGTAGATAGCCACGGCTGAATCCTCCCACCAGACCAGACTCGAACCGGGAATCGAACCCAGGACCTCCAAATTTATAATGCAACAACGACCGCGCCACGGAGGTCGTCATCGTTACCCACAGACTCACTGCTCAACTACTTCTTTTATGACAGAAAGATTCACCAAGCTCTTAAGGAGGTCGACTAGTCACATCACATGTTTGTGATAATTACCATGATAAAGACGTGCCGCCAAGCGATTTAGTGTTCTGGTACGATGTCGCGTAGAAATAAATCACCAACATGTAGTGGAAAAAATAAAAAAAACACAATGCTTCTTCTAATACGTTAAAGTGTACAACGCTAACTTCCCAATGCCAGAATGATGCTGGGAATTTCTAACAATTTTAATTAAGTCCGACTTGGGAATTGAAAGCCAAATTCGCGATACTTAGCTAAACAAACTAGCAGAATGTAGAAGTTTAAAACAACAAATTCATTCAAATTCAAATAATCTTTATTCAAATAGTCCTTTAAAAGGCACTTTTGACGCGTCGATAATTTACATAGTAGTGATTTGATGGATAACTTAAACTGATAGATAACTTAAACTTCGTTAACTTAAAACTAAAGCTATGAGGGTTCCAAACGCGCCTCGGTCTAAGAAGAAGCCCAACACAAACTTAGCCGGTGTTTTTTTGTTATCACCATCTCACATAATACATAATAACTTATAGTACCTATGGAGATAGAGAAATTTACACCCAAAACTTTTTTATCGTTTATAAAATCCTTAATATTGTAATATGATTTTTCTATAAGCTTTCGTTTTATAAAAACTTTGAACTTATTGATAGACATCTCCAAGATATCAAAAGGTAATTTATTATAAAATAAAATACAATTTCCTTTGAATGAGGTACTAATTTTGTGCAGCCTATTAAACTACACAGTACGTTATTTTTATACAAATACAATACAAACAATGAACAGCAACTATAATTTGCTATATTCCACCGACAACCGGGAGATTTGTATAATATAAAACCACACAAAATCTTCGACTGGAACCTCTACGCACGTTTCGACCCGACACCGGATCATCGAAACAAGGTTTTAGTGGAAGATCTTGTGTGGTGTTATATTATACAAATCTTCCGGTTGTCGGCGGAATATAGCAAATTATACTTGCTGTTTATTGTTTATCATGGACTTCCGCAAAGTAACGCCTGCTTCTATTCATTACATATGCAATATACCAACATAGATATTTAAAACCACTACAAACATACTTGCATGCGTGCAACTTAATAATAGATTTTTTTATTTTATTAAAACAACCTCTCGTCAAGGTGGTACTAATTACTGCTCTTGTGTAACTTACTAGTAACTTGAGGAAGGCTGACTATTGCCTCAACATAATATTTATGCTAGAGCAAATTGTACATATTTCAAGTTGTTATCGAAAGTGAGATTATGTATGTATATCAAACGTTAGCTTAGAAAACCTCTATTACAGTGCAAATGATTATTATAAGCAAGCTGGTGCCCGTGACTTCGTCTGCGCAGGATTAGGATTTCGAGTAGCTTATATTATCTCCAAATGATGTAGCGTGAAAGACATGTTTTATCAACTTTGAATACCAGAAGCGATAAAAGTATCTATTTTCATGTAGCAATCAATTTATTACTTCCAAATGTGCATTTGTAACAAATTTTTTCCTACTTACTTGACGCTTGTCGTGTTTTGAACAATTCACACAATATCTTTATAAATTATAGCCTATATGTTTTTCAGATGTATAAGCTATATTATTGTAAAGTTTCATTCAGTAGTTTTTTAGTGAAAGAGTAACAAACATACATCCATACTTACAAACTTTCGAGTTTATAATATTAGTAGCTTAAAAGTTTGGAATGCTCTAATGGGATCGGTTTGAAATAATTTTAAGTCTGAAACATTTTATGTGATAACAAAAGGAATGTAATCGGCTACGTTTCTCGTTGGCTACTTCTTAGACCAGGGCGCGTTTGGAACCCTCGTGGCTTTAGGTTTTAGTTTACGAATGTTTTTACACATTGCCGGCTCACTACAGAGCGCGGGTCTCCTCTCAATATAAGTAGGTTTTTGCCATAGTCTCTGTGCGGATTGGTAGACTGCACACGCCTTTTAAAACATTATGGAGAACTCTCAGGCATGCAGGTTTCCTCACGATGTTTTCCTTCACCGTTAAAGCAAGCGATACTTTAATCGCTTAAAAACGCACATAGCTCCGAGAAATTAGAGGTGTCCGGGATCAAACCCCCTGATTACCGCCTGATTAGGAACCACTAGGCTATCACAACTTGTGTTATTGACGTATTAAATGTGCCTTTTAAAGAATAATTGGAATAAAGATTATGATTGTTTGATTGATTGATAGACGAGAATCGAAGAAGCTCCTTCGATGCCATACAAATTCAAGTTAACTTTCACGCGAATACGTAGAAAATCTTGCACTTGGCACTCTGGTTAGGTTAGGAGCCCTTGTAAGTTTTCACCGATTAGCCTGTACTTGGAAAGTGCTCAGATATCCACTGTCACTACAGACGACGGGTAGTGAAACTTGTTGCAAATCGATTTTGCATAGATTTGTATGCGTGCTGTTTGTATATTAAGTTTACTTTCGTATGACAGGGCAGCTAAAGAGGAAGCACACACTATTATACACAGGTACACCTAGTTTGGCTTCAGAAGCTAACTATTTACTTTATATTAATCTAGCTGACGCCCGCGACTTCGTCCGCGTTGAGTTGGTGTGTTTGTTTTTCACAGTACTTGGACATTGCAACATTACTTTATTTTTCTAAAATAAAAGTAGCCTAAGTTACTCCTTATTACATCAGCTACCTGCCAATAAAAGTCCCGTAAAAATCGGTCCAGCCATTTCAGAGTTAGGGGTGGGGTGGGAGTTATGGTAAACTCATTCTCCTAATTGGTTTCTAAACGACATCGTGCCGGAACGCTAAATCGCTTGGCGACACGTCTTTGTCGGTAGGGTGGTAACTAGCCACGGCCGAATCCTCTCACCAGACCAGACTCGAGCCGGGAATCGAACCCAGGACCTCCAACTTTAAAATGCAACAGCGCACGCGCTGCGCCACGGAGGTCGTTAAAATCCCTCATTTCTGAGTTGATCACAGCTATTCACCGCTCGCTGAGTGATTCTTAGAGAGTGAGCTTTTATTATTGATCATAATATATTAGTTATCATAGCCATAGGTAAACTCTGGCAAGACGCTTTTTCTAAGACTTTAGCCTTTTTAATAATCAGCTTATTTGTCTCGTCCAAATTAATTACCGCTTGATAACGACGAATTCGAACTTAATTATGATAAAACTGTTCGCTATACTTTGGAATATATTTCCAGTGATTAAAAAAAAAACTGTATGGACATAAATCCTCTGTAATCAATCACTCCAATATGTAAGGCGTCATAAAACACGGTCCCATTTCAAATGCTTTCTCTTAGAAGCCTGTTACCTTAGTACGAGATTTCACATCTAGCTAACTTCGATAGTTTCGATTGTCGAAACAATATGACGTCATAGTAAAGTTACCTCATGGTACTTGTTTTAGATTGGTTATGATACAGACAGCGTAAGCTTATAAGTATACGGCTTACGTTGTAGTGTCTCTGTATTGGAAAACTATAAGATGGGTGTGTAGTATGATGGGGTGATGAAGTAAGGAGTCTTAAAAGACATTCTTTATGGTCCATCTTCGATGCTTTCTCTCAGGAGCTTGCACTTTTAGGAGATCTCCTTTTTTTTTAATACCGATGCAGAGTAAATAAAATAGACATTTCTTTTAAAGTTGTAAATCGATATAAAGTTACAGATAGTCGAATCTACCACCTAAATTCTGTTGGATAATAAATTTAAGGCTTCTTAATCTGGTTGTAGCTGATGCAGTTAGCTTAGACATAAAAATGAAGATATAACGCGCTTAGTGTTAAAGCATCAGATGTTAAGTGATTACCATCCATCACCACTAGAATACCTGCAGCACCAGAGGAGCTAACGAAGTGTCGCTGGCTGAAGTCATCCTCCTAATCAGTTTCTACTTGGCACCAAACCCTAAATCATCTATAACTAGCGGCGATGAAAGCTTTCCACCACACCTGACTCGCGCCGAGAATCGAACCCAAGACCTAAAGATTTACTGCACAAAAACTATTGACTTTTACGAAGTCGTCAATATCGTTCTAAGGCTACTGTTGTATCTATGAGAGAGTCGATATTATAAAGTGACTTATGCGTCATCCTATCTTAAAACTTGTTTGATGACATCGTCTTGTATGAGGAGACGCTATGTCTGATCTTTAAACGCTTTCAAAGCTAGATCGAGGTTAATATTGCAATAAACTTTTGTTTACCGTATTTGGAGACGTAGCTGGAATGTCGTACTTTATAACAGGTATTAGTGGTGATAGTAACGAAGTCTATGATTAGTTTTTTGAACCTTAAAACTACATTTACTTACCGCTCTCGTAACTTTTTTTAAATCTTCTATGTGGGAACGATATGTCTGATCTTTATACTATGGAAAATGTTTCACCTGTTTTATAGGGCTTAAATATATATATATTTCTTTAACGCTGGGAAATGCGTTTACGCATCCCCTTCGGAAGGGGCGCAGGCAGATCTGGGCTGCTTCCATCGGAGTATGAGGAACTCGCTGGTGACCAGAATACCCTCTAAAAACAACGCTTCTCTGCGTCGCCTGATGGTTGGGTCACTCGTCCGCAATCCAGTCAGCGGCGTCCACTGATCTGCGCCTATGATCGAGGCCACCTAAGTTTGTTCGAGGCGTGCCAGGCATAAGACTATTTATTATAGCTAATATAAGTAGAAGCAATGCAGTTAAATCTGTTATTATACCTTCTAACTTCGAAGGCTTGGTTACTTGTGATACTATACACATTATTAATTTATTGTACTAAATAAAGTTATTGAATAATTAATAGATATATTACGAAAACATTTTGGCTAAAGCGCCCTAATTACGAGGCAAAAAAGTTTCAGATTTTTCAGGAAGCATTGTAATCAACAACGATTGCAATGAAACCTATACTTATTTACATAAAAAAAAGAAAATACTATACAATAGGAACTGTACTTACTAGCGTCATAATCGACTTATTGCTGGCCCATTATAGAGCGTGGGTCTATTCTCGTGCGGATTGGTGGACTTCAGTCTTTGAGCATATCATCGAGAACGCTCAGGGTTGTAGGCTTATTGGTTCTCACGATGTTTTCCTTCAAAAAGCAAAGCAAGTGATATCTAATTTGTATTTTCTAAAATTTAATTTAATACGTCCGTATCACCGAAACGTTAGAGGTCGGATTTCCTTCGCGCGGTCCATCCGAAGTCTTAAACACAAGGCCTATCATTACTATTAGCATATCTAATTATAAAATTGCTCAGTGCATCTGACGGACACTAACAAATACTCAACATTAATATATGCATGCAACGTAACACTTCATAGTAATCTATATGTCAGATTCGTGTGAAGCGAAAACCTAAATAGAGACAAAATAACTTTTTATCCCAAAACTATGTGATAGTCTGATAGCAGAGGGATTAGGGCTGAGAGTTATAGAGCGTACTTTGGCTCAGCTGGAATTAATGTTAAAACGAGACAGATTTATGTTGGGCACATATCGTTGTCTCGTTTAAACGGTTTCTAAATTCACAGGTAAGCCAACGTTCGCTTTATAGATCTCGGCATAAGAGTTCAAATGTGAAAAATAATAAGTTTTTAAGTTTGTATTAGGCACGAAATAAAACAAAATCTGCTTGCTAACTGCAACTCAACAACTGGTTAATCTTTTATATTTTACATATTTTAATTTCATTTCGTTTTTCCGTTGCGAATATACATCCAGCCATTTCTGGCGTACAACAATAGAACTAAAATAATTAACTCAATGTCAATATATACATATCTAGTATTATTTCATTATTTTTATAAATCTAATTACATAAATTAAAAAAAAAAAAACAGAGAAAATTAAGAGCAGGTATACATAATTTATCTATCATCAAAGTATTCGGTTATGGAATAGTAGAGTAGCATTTTTATTTTATTTTCTTCCAAATAAATAATTATTATTTTCATTATACTTTAACTCTCTCTCTTTAATTATTAATGTGAGGCAAGGTCATAATAGACCGACCATAATAGACCGGTAGTCTTTATATTTATTTATTTCTCATTTAAATCGGACATGGAAGCGTTCATAGATTGTTAGTAACATTTTATCCTTAATTACTATGTTATATATGTGTTTATAGGTTACTGATAATTTCTTGACAGAATCCCGATACATTAAATTATTTGGCCCTAATTTGTACCTAAAATCCGGAAACTTGACCTCGTGATCGTAGGCGATTATTTAATTACTAACAACGATGCATTTAACACCTACTGTGCCTCTACAGACAGTGACCGGGGGAGTTAATTGCAAGTATTAATATCTTGCACTGCGAAACAATCCGTTTACTCGTATATTATCATTACCAATACGCCACATAATAGATCGCGGCACCTACTTTCGTATTCGGCTCACACGCGAACAATATATCGCTAATTACACATTGCACAATACGACACAACAGCGACCGACGCGTTCAGCACGTCGGGATGCCCCACAAACCTAGCTTTCGTACCGAGCATAATTATTGCGCTCGCGCCGATACGGTACGCATAAATAAACGCGGCAGTTTTTCGATTACTTGATAGATACTTCAACGCTTGATTTTATTACATGTTTACGATTCCTATGTAATTTTAGTGTTATCGGTTTTCCTCGGTTCGGTTACCTTTTAATAAGCTAATCAATTTATTTACCTTTGCGCCTTTAGCACACAAATCTCGCACTTGTTAACAATATGAAAATAATTGATTGGTTTGAATAAATCTTTTTCATATTAAAATAAAAAATTTACGCGTATAATCGCCCTCACTTTTTTACATACGGATGATTCATCTTACTTCCTACTAATATTAGTACTTCAAACTGTATTGTGTACGAAAGTTTGAAGTATGGATGGATGGATGGATTTTTGTTACTCTTTCACGTAAAAACTATTGAATGGATTTTAATGAAACTTCACAATAATATAGCTTATACATCGGAATAACACATAGGCTACAATTTATGAAGATATTGTGTGAATTGTCCAAAATATGACGAAAGTGTCCAGTAAGTAGGAAAAAACCATTTGCGTGATAATTTTAATATCATTATGTTATTTCTTTACCACGCCACACTAATATGAGCTACTCGAAATACTAACCCTCGGCAGACGAAGTCGCGGGCACCAGCTAGTATTACATACTTTGATGTAATTTTGTTTCATTCGATGCTTATAGTATTTTACTGTTAACTATTGGCATGAATTTAATATGCCAACCGAACTGCTTTAGTCGGTTTCTTGGCGGCACGATTGTGCCAATGGGGTTCGCACAAATCTGCTTTCAAAACGTAGGAGTGGCTTTCGTTGAGCGTATACTCGTATTTGCGCCCGCGCAGTAACGATACGTAATCATAAATGGAAGCAACTGTTTTTTCATAAGCGGCTGTGACTCATACCTACTCGTATACACCTTGATGTCGTTTTGTTTCATACACCCGATAAAATCCATACCTATTAAAAAAGGCAACAGTTTTTCACATGCAAATGATTTGAAAGATGGATACTTTAATGTTTTTTTTTGTTGTTAGATGCTTATGATTTTTTTTTAGTTTGCCCCTAACGGCAATTTTATCTGATTGTAAGTGATAATGCAATTTAAGCAGGTAACCTGTTAGGGGTATGGTAAAACCATACTTCTTATTGGTTTCTACGTGGCATCGTACCAGAACGCCACATCGCTTGGCACGTCTTTGTCGCTTGGTAACTAGCCACTGTAGAAGCGACCCGTTAGACCATACCAGAGAAAATTCTGAGCTTATAAATTCCCAAAGTGCCGGGATCGAACCTGAGAGCTTCCACTTACAAGACAGCACTCACTACTGCGCCAGGTCGTCGAAACTAATAATATTTTTTTTACTAGCCACTAACTATCCACGGCCAGACTCGAGCCGGAACTTGAACCCAGGACCACCAATCTTTTAATGCGACGCTGCGCCAGGGAGGTGGTCAAAAGACTTTTATGCTTTTAGCGTTTTACTAACTGCAGCCAAAGCCTTCGAGTATTGCACAGCACGGTATTAAGTTCGTTTGAGTTGCTCGCGAATCTAGCAATTGTATAAACGCTTCTAATTGCGCTTGCGCTGATGCGATACGCATCTTTGTAGGTAACACAATTTTTCGTGGTAACATAATAATTTGTTAACTTATAAATAATGCTATCTACCCATTATTATAAGGTGCTATATTAAGCTTAAAGGGGCCGCATCCCTCTACTGTTCTATTACATTGTAATGTATCTCTATTATATTATATCTAAAGTGGAAATTGTATTTTTCTGGTAAAAAAAAAAGTCTGGTAAAAAGTCCCTTGATTATTTGAAAACTATCTTTATCTGATATATGTCTGTTTATAGGTTAATAACCAACAACTAAATAAACCAACAAACAATATTTTGAAAGGTTCAGATCAAGCCGACAAGAAAGAAGTCTGAATTTGCAAAAAGAATCTTGTACCGAAATGTTCCTATTGCGTAAAAAAATGCTTTGTTATCACTTATCATTGAATTAGGTATCTTTAAAGTTCATTTAGCGATTAATGATAAATAATGAATTATATTCTGTGTAATTAGAAAGAGATAAATAATATTGTATATCTTAGTTTCTAATTTTCAATTTTATTTCTAATGCTTACATAAAAAGGTTTCCTAATAACATGTCAGATTTTTAACGCGTCTCTTGATGTTGAACAACGCATATATTGAGACAAATAAAATTCAGAATAACATACAAAGTTAGAAACATACAAAAAACAAAGAAAATCAGGTTTCGATGAGTGCGTTTTGTGCTTCTAGGAAATAGCCTTACATTTGATTTTAACCTTCGCATGGAGTAAAACGTGTATGTATCCTTTTTTTTATTAAACACTACAGTTTAGCCCTTGACGGCTATCTCACCTGGTGGTAAGCCATGATTCTGTTTAGGATGGTAGCGGGCTAACCTGTCAGGAGTATGGTAAAACCGCGCTCCTAACAAGTTTCTACGCGACATCGTGCCGGAACGCTAAATCGCTTTGCGACACGTCTTTGTGTTGTTGTCCAGACCAGACTCGAGCCGGGAATCGAACCCAGGATTTCCAACTTTATAATGCAACAACGCACGCACTGCGCCACGGAGCTCGTCAACTCCAGTATCAAATTAGCAATTCAATAATATATTTAGCTAAAAATGTACCTAGTTTTAGCCAAGCTTTACTGCTCGTAATGCTAATAAAATAAACTCACGAACCATAAAGTATTAAAGTATGCAATAAATAAACATTGTACTCAAGTAAACGTTCCGAGTCTACAACGAAGGACACAAGACAAATTCAATTGAAAGCCTAATATGGTGAAACGTTAAACATATCGTGCGAGCTGTTCACAAGTAGAAAACCAATATAGAACCGGTAGCCGAGTAGTTTAACAGCCCTTTACCAAGACTGTTGAGTAAATACAAACTCTTAAACTCTCTCTTACTTAACATAAGAGTAATACGAAAGCAGCGAACTAAAGGTTATCATAAGCAGGGACCAAAAACGAATTGAAAAGCAACCAAACGTGGTTGGCAGATATGGAAGCTCAAAGATAGACATTTACCAACACACTGATGGTGTTGCTAAGGAAAGCCCACCTGAAGTGTGTTTATTAATACGACGTATATTAAAAGATGCAGTTCATCTTGTGTACCTAGAAGGTAAAGGTATGTTAAAGACGTCGTAGGGAGCCGTTAGAGACAAACCCAGGAGTGCGGTTTTAATGCCTAATCTCTGTCTCCAGTCATTTATTCATTACTGAAGATCGTGGTTCTGGTGTCCTTGCAACTTCGTGCGGATTATTTGTTTCCACCGGCTTCTATTGGAGGCTAGTCTCGCCATTGTGTGAAATTTGCACGTAGTAGAGTCCCTCAGCTGGTCTGCCCATCTGGTGGGTGAGCGGCCTCTCGATGTTTTGCCGTCTGTATTCTATAAGGGAGAATATGTTCCCCATTGAATTCTGTCGGTCAAGATATTTACTATAAATATTTTTTTTATGATTTTCGTTATTACTCGGTATTCGGTATAAGACGGTATAATTGATGAGATTTCCCATCTCGCGAAGGTCTTATAGGTCGCGAAGGTCTATACCATCTTCACTACGTTGCATAGATAGCTAACAAGAGATCGCTTTAACCAGTTTATTTTTAAGTGTAAATTTTGTAATTTTTTTCTTTGACTGTTCGTCTAATTTTCCATTATCAAAATGAATAAAAATTCATTAACTATTAACTACCTTTTATCTATTTTAGTCTTTATTATCTACTTGTAAAACCATGTTAACATAATATCATACCTCAGGTGACTTCAAACGCATCCACAGACACGCATATTATAATTTACACTTTATAAACACTTCATTGTTTTTAAACGAAAAACAAGGTTTTTTGTTTTCAAAACTACGTGTTAAGTTCTTGCTTACACAAACAAACTCTAGCAAACATAAGTAACAGTATAGTTTAACAAAACCCACAGTTATAGAATAATAAATTATAATTGAAGTATTGTTATAAATAAGTTATCATCATCATCATGAGCAACCAATTGCCGGCTCACTACAGAGCTCGGGTCTCCTCTCAATATGAGAAGGATTTGGCAATAGTCCACCACGCTGGCCATGTGCGGATTGGCAGACTGCACACGCCTTTGAGTACATTATGGAGAACTCTCAGGCATGCAGGTTTCCTCGCGATGTTTTCCTTCATCGTTGAAGCAAAATATATTTTGATTTCTTAAAAACGCACATAACTCCGAAAGTTAGAGGTGCGTGCCCGGGTTCGAAACCCGGACCTCTGATTAGAAGGCGGACGTCCTAACCACTAGGCTATCACAGCTTCGATAAATAAGTTATAATAAAATATAGTAACATATAAGTCTTTATAAGAAAAAACAAATCAACTCATTCGAGCATGATAGATGCTGATCATTTATTATTTTAATTATAATGAAACAAAACTGGTTTCATGTTTTGTTTTGGTGAAATTTGATACTAACATGTGTTGGCTGCATTATTTTATAATTTTCGAGTAAATAACCACATCTCTTTATATAACATATGTTTCTTCTCGTATATTTTATGATAACACCATACAAAGTTCCTGGCTTTTAAATCGGTATTTAAACACCTTTGCGTTCAGAAAATAACCATTTTCTAACGACAAAGAGGCGTTCTATTCTAGTTATCGACTAACAAGGTGAAATTTACGGAACTACAAGTAATAATAGATGTCTATCCAGCAACTTTAGAGACGTATTGCTCTCAACTTATATAAGTTTCCGATAATCGCTTCCGACGTTCTTATATGGATGTATAGGAAAACCTTATCACATTGTCGACATGTCTATTTAATGTAATTAATTGTAGTGGACGGCTGTTGGTATTCATGAATAGAAAATTTTACATTTTGTTCTTGCTCTTATATGGATTGCTTCATTGCGATCTTTTGTCGTTTATATCCGCCATGATATACTATTTTTTATAACATCTTGCAGTCATAAAGATAGTATCGTCTTATATCATCATGATCAACCCATTACCGGCTCACTGCAGAGCACGGGTCTCCTTTCAATGTGAGAAGGGTTTGGCCATAGTCCACCACGCTGGCCATGTGCGGATTGGCAGACTTCACACGCCTTTGAGAACATTATGGAGAACTCTCAGTCTCTCTATCTCGTCTCATATATCTTACCTAATTCGGTCTTCGCTATTGCGGAACATCAATATATACGCGGACTGTTCATTACCAACACATTATGCTATCCATTTTTTTTTTTTTTAACGTGGGTAAATCCTCATGGATACCTCTGCGCCACGGGGAGGCACAGAGGTTATGTCAGACTCCTACTGACTAAAACCCCCACGTGTTCCGACTCACCGCTGTATGGTGGAGCCACGGGAAGGCTTTCGCATACAACCGCAACTCCACCAGCGGGTGTCCGCCGCAGCAGACCCTCCTTGGGCACAACGTGCCCAGTTTCGCCTGTTAGAGGTGTGCCAGAACAACAGCACACCAGCCAACTTGAGGACCCTACTGTGAGTGATGGACGGCCCCGTTTCCATCGTCCACAAGTCCTCCGAAGGCACAGGAGCAAGAGAGGTGGAAGAAGAACACTCTCTCGCACCCGGCCTTCCATCGCCGACGGCAAGCGCAGCGAACGCTCGCCGTCCACCCCGGCCCACCAGTCCCATTCCTGGACGGGCCCGACCCGCCAGTCCCATACCTGGACGGGCCGCAAACTTCCAATGGGGACGACCAGTCACAGTCGTCACCCCCACCTCCAGCAGCAGCCTGCCGCCCACCCCCGCCTGCCAGTCCCATACCTGGACAGGCCTTCCACCACACGGGGTGATACACCCCCTGGGTCATCCACTGCGCCCTCAGCTTGGTCAGAGGGACGCGCGGAGACCCCCTCCGAGTCGGGTCATTGGCCATCGGCTAACAATCTCGCACAAAAGAAATTGTTAACCGATGTTACCAGGGTGCACCGGCCCGAATGCTGCTCTTCCCCCCGGACGAATCAAGAGGGACCCACAGCACCCGGGCACACGTGGAGGTTACCCGACCTGGCACCCCACATTATGCTATCCATGCTTAACTATAGTTGAGTATATATATGCATAGGTTAACCTATTTCTGTAGTTTCATAAAGATTGGTACAGGTTGTTAAAAACTTTTTCGCTTCACTCGTAAGAAATCTATTATATTAATTCTATAAACCTTGCCTAGTTTCTAGTGCTTAGAATCAGCTTGATGGTTTATGTATTGTCTTATTTATGTAGTATAAAACTTAGATATTTTAGTCTGATTATGGGAATAATTACAGAGAAAAATTTTTCTTAATTTTTGTTGAAATATAACCCATTTTTTTTATTCTGGTGAAAAACCTTTAAAGCTACCTCTGTCCTGCCCGAAGGACTTAGGAGGTATAGGGGGTTAAACCCGAATTAAAAACCACTACGGCATTTCTCTCGCTGGTTTTGCTAGACGCCCTGGAGACCCCTTGTATACTACCCGGATTGCTGAAATATAACCTAACCCAATAACACCTTCATATTTGCGCTATTGCTGTACCGATGCGAGCAGGAAAAATATTATAGCGTAACAATTATTTGATATAGCGTATAATCAAACACATGTGCAAACAGGTTCGATTTATCACGAGTCGTTATAAAATAAGAAAACGTCAGTGGAGACACTGGCATTAATCTCAATATCGCGTGTCCAGACGCCCGGTAATGACCATAGACCCTCGTCTTCCTGTCTTGTTAACTGCATTTTCCTCTTTGACCTCAACTTTTAAGTTCTTTTTTACCTTACGTCACTCAAGACGGGTTAATTTTAGACTGCGACTGCTTTAGACGGGTGTAATAAATTGAAGCATTTTCAATCTTATAGAGATACTCTTTCGATCGGAATGGTCTCTTTTTGTAACTATCGATATAAAAATAAACAAATATTAACAAAAAAACTTGTACCTACCATTTTGTAAAACCAAAATGAACCGTGTCTCCAGATATGAAAAAGAGCTAATCCTGATGATTCTGTTCCGAATAATGGGACCAACAATATAAATATTGCATTGTCATCGGTATTTGATAGATGCGCAAAGTTTCAAATTAAACCGACGCTCTAAAGGGGCTGAAAATCACGTTCTAAAGATTCCGTTAGATACATACTCGTAAATTCATACATGCCAAACTAAGATAAATAAAAAGTAACTACTAAAAAAGGTAAAAAAGAAGTCTCGTTGAATAAATAAACGTACAACTAATAAGAGAAAACCCTGTGTCTGATAAAACTGGTAAGTTTGAATAAAAGGTTTTGTTTTCAAATAATAACTGATTAAGTCGTGATTTTTGATAATAATGATTGTATATATAGTTTTTACTACTAGGCACTGTTTACAAATGACGATTTCGAAGGAGCTTCTTTTATTTTATAGGGTTTCGGTTCATCTCTTTGAAGTTTGTTTAATCAAGTACCTTTATAGCAACCTAGTTTGCTATATAAGCAACCTCTAACAGATTATTAGTACCCTGCTGTGGACTATGGCCAAGCCCTTCTCATATTGAGAGGAGACCCGTGCTCTGTAGTGAGCCGGTAACGGTTTGATCATGATGATGATGATGATGTGGACCAATAACTGGCTAATGATAATAGCTTCTCACCAACTTACTTATTACTTAGTCAGTTTAATAAGCGACGATTAAGACAGTAAAAATAACCATATGTTAAAATGTAAAATAGTGTTCTTGGTTTTGATAATTTATTCATTTTAAAAACGTGCCCAATTTAAGCATTATCATTCTGTTTTGACTCATATTACTTATGGATTTTATCTGAAGAAGGAACATTAAATTTGCCGATGTCGACTGTTCTCACTTAAGTGAAATTGTATTTCGTTTGCGTCTAGACAATTCACTTTCTGGGATTTTAGTGTGGACCATTTTTCGTCAGGAAAACTTTTACTGGAAATTCAAGGAGAATTAATTCAACTTCCTAGACAATGTTATCGATTTCGCACTGAGGTCATAAACACTGTCAACACACAGCTATCCAGACTCTAGTGTCTAGACAGAGTCTAGACTTGTGTTGAGGTGAAAGACTGCGCTGCCCCGTGGAGTCATTTGTGGTAGCTTTAGGTAGTCTATTCGAGTTTAGTAAAACTTTCTATCATGAATACTTGTCGGTTTGAAAACTGAAATAGAAATTAAAGATATTTGAGCTAATACATAACTTTTGACATATTGCTTAAGGTAGTTAGTTCCGTAACATAATATGCTATTAATGTCTACATTAATGCGCTCGATTGCAAATATTTTATGAAACTTTTTGAATTGATGATGTTTTTTTTATGTTAAAACTTAAAGTAGGTAAGGTCTATTACAAGTGCCACTATACCTATGTTTCGGAATCGAGTCTAGTTTTTATACCTATATGATATTTTACTCGAGCAGTAAAATGCAAAATATACGCTATTAAAAATATAGAGGCCGATCTCATTCTAAGTATCTGTCGAGTTCAGCTCGTAAGGATTTGGCTAAGATCAATCTTTATTTAACCACGATAGAAAACAAAAATGAAAATTATTTTTGGAAACAGATCCACAAACACTATGTGTATACAAAAATATTACAGTAAAAGGGCATATCTAACTTAAATTGTAATAGAACTTAGAACTTAGAGGTATGAAGTATGAACCTCTATGTGACTTAAAATACTGAGTTGAAACTACCCGTGACTGCAGTTCGCGTAGCGGTAAGTGATGATGCAGTTTAATATTGTAGCGGACAAACCTGTCAGAGGAGTTAAATATTGGATTCTACGCGACATTGTCCGGAAACGTTGTATTTCTTGGTGGCATATGTTTGTCGGTAGGGTGATAACTAGCCACGGCCAAAGCCGCCTGTTGCCCCAGACCAGAGAAAATTCTGAACTTATAAATTCCCAAAGTGCCGGGATCGAACCTGAGAACTTCCACTTACAAGACATCACTCATAACTGCGTCAGGTCCTCAAAACTAATATTAATAATAATTTATTTTTTGGAACAAAATACATTAAAATAAAAAATTAAGATTAACTACGCTTAAAAATATCGATACAATCACTGAAGTCCTAATATTTTTAAATGCACCACGGTACCGTCAAGTGATTTTAACGCTGTCTTTTTTCTATTGCACAATCACTTGACGGTATCTTCGAATTCGTTCCCGTTACAACGTCACTCAACCGCGGAAGAGTACTTTTACGTCAGAACAAAGCGGATGAACTTACCAATTTAGTTCTTATGTTTCACGCTATAAATATCGACATCATCATAGTGATCAACCTAAGCAGGCTCACTACAGAGCACGGGTCTCTTCTCAACATGAGAAGGGTTTGGCCATAGTCCACCACGCTGGCCATGTGCGAATTGGCAAACTTTACGCGTTTTTGAGAACATTATGGAGAATTATTGTTCATGCAGGTTTTTTCACGATGTTTTGCCTTCACCGTTGAAGCAAGTGATATTTTGATTTGCATAAAAATGCACATAACTCGAAAAAGTTAGAGGTGCGAATCCCCAACGTTTGATTTGACGACCTTCGTGGTGCAGCGCGTGCGCTGTTACATTTTAAAGTTGGAGGTCCTGGGTTCGATTCCCGGCTTGAGTCTGGTCTGATGTGAGGCTTCGGCCGTGGCTAGTTACCCTCTTACAGACAAAGACGTGTCGCCAAGCGATTTAGCGTTCCGGCATGATTTCGTGTAGAAACCAATTAGGAGTATGAGTTACCATACCCCTAACAGGTTAGTGCACTAAATCTTAAATTGCATCATCACTTACCATCGGGGCAAACTCGTTGTGTATAAAAAAAATATGAGTGTCAAATTAAGGTCCGAGAAAGCAATAACAGTGACCTAATATCACATTTTCCATAAGTTTACATGAATAAAAATATTTTGATTTCATTTACATTCGGTGATAATTTACATAACATACACACTAGCCCGCTACCATCTTAGACCACATCATCACTTACCATCAGGTGAGATGCAGTCAAGGGCTAATTTTTGGTGAAAAAAAAAAAAATTTGGGTGCGGACGTCATAACCACTAGGCTTTCACAGCTATAAATATCGCTGGGTGTGATTTAAAACTTTCGGTTTCCACAGACGCGTGTAACGCGTTAGTTCTAGATCACGGTGCGCTGGGTCCGTTCTACTTCATACGCAATCTGTTATGAATTGCTATTTGTATGTGGGTTAATGTTTCTTAGATTGGTACGTGACGCATTGCGCTGCACGCTTCAGTTGCCATGAAGCGTACTAGCCATTTCAATGCTATCCTCCTCGATAAGCAATGTACGAGATGTGCAGTCCTATACATAAGAAAGTACAATCAATCAATCATAATCTTTATTCAAATAGTCGTTTTAAAGGCACTTTTGACGCGTCAATAGGTTACATAGTAGTGATTTGATGGTGATAACTACATTCGTAAACTAACATCAAATCAAAATCAAAATATCTTTATTCGTTTAAATCTAATATAGGCATCTATGAATCGTTCATATATAAAACAAATTCCTTCTTATTGAAAATGTGAAATTCATCATCATCATCATCATTTCAACCTATAGACGTCCACTGCTGGACATAGGTCTTTTGTAGGGAGTTCCAATGGCCACGGTCCTGGGCCGCTTGTATCCAGCGGCTCCCTGCGACTCGTTTGATGTCGTCTGTCCACCTTGTTGGGGGTCGACCAACGCTACGTTTACCGGTGCGGGGTCGCCATTCAACACCTTGGGACCCCAACGTCCATCGGTTCTCCGAACTATGTGCCCCGCCCATTGCCACTTCAACTTCGCAACTCGCTGAGCTATGTCGGTAACTCTGGTCCTTCTACGGATCTCTTCATTTCTGATTTGATCACGTAGATATAATAATGTGATATTTGGTCACGTTTATTACTTTCCCGGACCTCAATTTGACACACTCATACATTTTTTCGATGTCACCTGATTGTAAGTGCTGATGCAATTTAAGATTTAGTGGACTAACCTGTTAGGGTTATTGTAACATACGCCTAATTGGTTTCAACACGACATCGTGCCGGAATGCTAAATCGCACACATCTTTGTCAGCAGGGTGGTAACTAACCACAGCCGAAGCCTCTAACTAGACCACACTCGAGCCAGGAATTGAGCCCATGAATTACAACTTTATAATGCGACAAAATATTATTTTGTCGTCCAAAATATTGGACCTTGTGTAATTTTAAGTAATCCTAATCGTAACTAAAATTATTATATGCTAATGTGAGTTTGTTTGTGAATGAGACGCTTTCATCTCTTTAACTACTGACTAATAAAATACAATAAAAAAAATCACATATGATATAGTTTTCATCCTAAATTCGTAATGAAATGAAAATGGTTTTGTTCGAAAATAAATAAATAAATCGTAAAGTTTCGTCAAATTATAACGATAGACTTTTATTATCACCTTGTCCACTTCAATAAACTATTTGATGTTATCTTCATAGTCTCTAATTCACTCAAACTTCTATAAAACCAGTTTTAAATTTCTCCCGTTCCCGAAACAACATGGAATACCCACATCGTAAAAATCCCACATTTTTCTATCGTAATGCCATTCACTCTGAGCTTATCGCTTTACGTATTTGTTACTAAATAGTGGACTTTTATCTCTTATTGTAAGTTTTTAGTGGTATACAATACTGGAGACTGAGATATCTACGACCTCCCTTAGGATCCGGGTTCAAGCCCCACTGTAGTCTGATTTTGACGACCTCCAAGGCACAGCGCGTGCGCTGTTGCATTTTAAAGTTGGAGGTCCTGGGTTCGATTCCCGGCTCGAGTCTGGTCTTGTGGGAGGCTTCGGCCGTGGCTAGTTACCACCCTACCGAAAAGACGTGTCGCCAAGCGATTTAGCGTTCCAGCACGATGTCGTGTAGAAACCAATTAGAAGTATGGGTTTACCATACCGATAACAGGTGAGCCCGCTACCATCAGGTGAGATAGCCGTCAAGGGCTAGCTTGTGGTTTATAAAAAAAAAAAGATGTACTTCCCCGGTTCCATTTCCGGCAGAAACAGTGCTGGAATTTAGAATTTCTTAATTTGATTTTTGTTCTTGTGGCTAGTTTCGGAAATGGCTAGTTATCGCCACACAAAACAGTTAAGCGATTTGGTGTTCCGGAATATCTAATAGAAACCGATCGTGGATATGAAAATTATCCAACAATAACTGCTGCATAATTTACCACCAGTGAGATTGCAGTCAAGGGCCAACACGTAGCGGAATTTAAGAGATAACTACAATAGAAATATGACGGAATATCGGAATCCCGTAGCCTGGATTTCTCAATCTACGAATTCCGTCATACTCTCGCACACTTTAATTTAAAATACCAAAGTGTCTCGGCCATAGAAACTTCGATCTTACCGCACGTGTTCCGCAAAGAGCAGCCTAGCGTTCGTCAAAGGTCAGATACTGAATGAAGTCGCTGGCAGATGCTTGCGCTTTACAATGGAACGGGCCAACTATTTTACACCAGTTGCGTAAATCAGGAAGTATGTTACCAATACCGGTGGCAGTGAGATGTTATTGTATAGGATAGACGGTAACAGCTGACATCGGGCACATTTAATGCGCCTAATAGTTACAAAGAGGTTTGAATGATTTATTTTTTCAATTAAACAATGGTGCAGATTCACTTGTAAACAAATCTCCAAATAAAAATTAATTGTCAGGCATTATCTGTGTGACACCTAATTACGCTTCAAAGATGCCTGTATACATAGTGTGGAGGTATACATTCGTGATCAACCCATTACCGGCTCACTATAGAGCACGGGTCTCCTCTCAATATGAGAAGGGTTTGGCCATAGTCCATCACGCTGGCCATGTGCGGATTGGCAGACTTCACACGCCTTTGAGAACATTATGGAGAACTCTCAGGCGTGCAGGTTTAAGCAAGTGATATTTTAATTGTTTAAAAACGCACATAACTGCGAAAAGTTAAAGGTGCGTGCCCGGATTCGAACCGCTGACCTCTGATCAAGAGGTCGGCCTAACCACTAGGCAAGAGGTATACATGAATAAAGCTAATTTGAATTTTGAATTTTAATGTCAAAAAATACACTATTCTTACAAGTTATGTCAATTTAGTTCAGTATGGAATGTTATGTACAACAGAATTGGCAACAAACTCTCCTAAGTACTTGTTATAAGGCGATATTTTAAGTCGTACCACTAGTTAGATATTTCATTAAATCCGTTCTTAAATTCTAAAATTCTTGATCTCGTTCTCAAAACCGCATAATTATATCTTTCATCATGGGCAATTTATATGTAGGATAGATGGTCTTTAGGATTTAGGTACACAAATTCTCAATTAGGTACCAATTCTTTCCCCCAACGACGGAAACAATTTTAAGTAATCAATTTAAATTAAATACGAATATCGGTTTTTCGCTACATTAATCCCTTCCATTGGCCCTTGTCTTTTCTTGGCACAGTATTGGCAGTCAAATTAACAGTTTTTGTAGGACAGTACATACGGTATAAAGCGGTATCTCTATAGCATACAATATCTTACTGCTCTTAGTTAGGTACCGAGTAAATTTTTAACGGTTGCATTAAACGTTACAAGAATGCTCTTGCATCTGTTACGCTTCTATTAATTGTATTGAGATTCCATTGCATCCTGTTCGTACGGTTGCTCCATTGTGAGATCTGTTACAATACAGATAGCCTCTTCCCGTAGGTCATCATTGTTTGTTGAATGCTTGTCTATGGCCTGCAGCGATGATATAAAACCGCTTTTGTTTCAATGAATAATGCTCTTATATCATCATAGATCTTGTGAACGCCGCGTGCTCTGTTCAACTCAACGTACACGATTGTTTAGCCAAGTGTTTTATGTTTTATTACGCGTATAGTTACACGGTTGGATGCATTGTTAATTGATACGTACAATGTCGTCATAATTTTTTTATAATTACGCAGTTTTCCTATACATTATAATTATATTTTTAAATTAATTATAATGGCTTTAATTGAATAATGTAATAATAAAAACTTTAATTAAAGTTCTACTATATTACCCCGTTTTTATATACAGTACAATAATATTGAAATTAATTATAATGACTTTCATTTACTAATAATAAAAACCATGCTAAAACCAGTATTTTAAATTTTACTGAATTTTGTTACAATTCATATATTGAACCAGAAGCTATGATGAAATTTTGTGTTTTAGTTTCTTGAGATTTTCCTGGTTGAAGATATCAGTATTGCATATAATATGAATAAAGTTTTCGTTGAGATATTTAAGAAGACATTTAAAACTATTCAAGATGGCTGAATTTATGTACGTTGTGTTTGATATTTTTTGTGTGTTTGTATATTGCGTTTCTTGTGGTGTAAAGTTTTAGGTGATGCTATTACTGATTCGGTAGTCCAAAAATACAGTACATTAGATATTGATGACAAGGTCTTGAGTTCGATTTCCGGGTCGGAAATAATATAGATAAATTTTGGGTTTATATCGAATTGGTAGTAATTTTTAATTCATTACAAGTATCAAGTATATAATATAGAGTAAAGGTCTACCGTGAAGGCAATCTCATCTGGTAGTCACTAGTTATTAATGATGATTAGACTCTTCTTAAAAAACTACTACTACGGGTTTTATACTCCTAGTAGGCAAGCTCGCTTCTTTTATTCCACAGCTGGGAACGACATGGTACCAAAAAGCTTAACCGTTTAGCGGCATGTCTTTGCCGTAAGTCGTAACTAGATACCTACGTATCTAGTTACGGCTGAGGCAGGCAAACAAAGGCAAGGGATAAGATTAAGATATTAACTTTTTCTGTTAAAACGTTCTCAGTACGAGTCTGGTATTTGGAAAGTGGCTTTATGACAACCCGCGTTTCACGTTGACCCTTCAATTCTGGTTATTTTCACTAACGTATGATCGTTTTATTATTTAAACTTCATCATCTTACATTTAAACAAGTTTGACAGGAGCAACCCTGATACGAGTTTGAGGGTGTATGGTACATCTATAAAAGCCTATAACATATTTATTTATTTATTTAATTATTTATTATTACAAATACACTTACAATATACATAAAAAAATACATTTAAGCATACAAAAGTGCCACATTCACCTGTATGCGTATCAGTTATAAGTGTATACAACATTGACTGCAAAAGGTAAATGTAAACGGCCACAAAAGAACAAATTAGGAAAAATTAAACACAATTAAAAATTAAAAGAAATTAAATAAATTAAATAACAGTCTACACATTTTGAGTATATTAAAATTAAAATTATTAAGCGATGGGAGACTCACCGATCATGCCATAGATGATCGATGATATTACCAGAAATGGGATAGTAGTAGACTAAGAATGAAGATTACATAAACGATATAAAAGGTAGGGTTTGAATCGCTCTAAAACCATTATTGACTATGTGAGACAATATGATATTGACGACGTGGTAACAAAATAAAACTACTAAGTTCGTTATGGGCTTCTTCTTGGACCGTTTAGAACCCTTGGAGGGTTTTAGTTTTGGGTTAAAAAATTTAGTTATTATAATCAACTCACGAATTAAAATAATGTAAAATATATAATATGAAAGCTTCATAGATGTCTTGATTATGGGAAACGAATTGACGACAGTGAATATAGGGTTCCGTTAAATACTTAAAATCGTTAATTTTAGAATTGTTATAATAGATAAGATAAGGATTGTGTGAGTATCACGTTCAATACGTAATTTTGTTATACTCCTTTTTTATATCTTAAAAGTTTCATGTCGCGTAGAAATAGATTATGGACTTAAAACTGACATAACAATCAACTAAAATTGTTTTTGAAAGAAAATTGGAAATAATACATTCAATAAACTTAGTTTAAGAAAATAAACATTATTAGAATTAGTGTAAGTAACAAAATGAGAGATTTTACAGTAATTTTTTTAAGGTGACACTGAAAATGGTAATAAAACCATTGATATCGTTTTCCTAATCGATAATAAATTTAATAATTCTCCTTGTTTGTTATAGTTTAAATGTTATAGTAAAAAAAAAACCGTAGGATTAAATTAACTTACTCCCCAGACACACAAGGTTTCACCCCACGTTGACATCCCCTTTAGTATTTACGAAGAATCCTGGCTTCGTTCTATAAACAAACCTCTAATGCCATGTTGCTAGGTTGCTCATACTGTCAGAGATCTTTATTACGAAATTTATTATTTTTATTGTTTAAAACATTTCAAAAAAAGCAAGCAATCATTAAGGTCGACCACTTATCACTGGATTGAAGTGAAGTGCGCTTCAGTATAGATTTCTACGGAAACCGAACGCAGACCGCATTACCTATTACAATCCATTGTCGAGTGTAAACTAAGCCAAGAATACGAGTTGTTTGTTTACATGTCCGCCATAGTAAATCCGCGTGTAGGTAACGGACCGCTGAGACGCCGCGGGGCGTTTCCAAAGCCCCAACCCGCCAAGTGACGATACCACGGTGAGGCAAAACGCAAAACCAGCCTGGCAGTCGCGCGCGGCATACGCGTCCGCTAGCACTACGTGCCGGCCGCTCGCACGCCCCAGCTGATCGCCTCTACACGCAAAATATAAACAAATATTGCACACCGCACGTGCAGAAATAACCGATTTCACGTATTCCGAGGCGGTAACAGCTGGGATGAGACGGAGAATTCGTCGTACGACGGCAGATCGATAAAGCGGGAACCCGCGCTCTAGCGAGGGCTTAGCAATATTTTGGTGCAATATGTTGAACATTTGCAATAAATAGAGCTTAATTAGTACTTATTTCTAACTATCGGCGGACACGGACTGACCGCAATACTTTGTTTTACTAGTGCAGTGTGTGAGAATGGATTTCCTCGATTGATTATATGAGTAAAGTTTCTTGTTTCAAATTGTTTAACCAGAGTGAGTATTTACAAATATTATCATTTATACGCCACGATTTGTTTGCACGTTTCTATCATTGTTAATCGTGTGATGTTATATTATGATTTCATTATCTATACCACGTAATTTGGTAGATATTAAACACTGATATACATTAGTAATCATTACTTGATTTTATGCGATCATATATATATCTCACATATCAGATATACTTACTGATATTTGTACTAACTATGCTGCAATCCTCTGCAAAATCAATCGTTACCCATTCAAGCATTGTTTGTGTGTGTGTGTGAAAATGTGGAAGCGTCTCTACCCCGGCTGACTGTGAACTTGAAGGGTGCGTTACCCTCTAAATTTAGCATCGCAGCCGAACATCCATTCAAAGCATCTTTAATAATTATTGTACCAAAATTCCCGGTAGTGAGTGTCGCGTTCATTATCACTTTTAAATAGCTTATAAATATACGTGCTATTCGGAGTTATGTGCGTTTAAAAAAAAAATTAAAATATCACTTGCTTCAACGGTGAAGGAAAACATCGTGAGGAAACCTGCACATCTGAGAGTTCTCCGTAATGTTCTCAAAGGCGTGTGAAGTCTGCCAATCCGCACATGGCCAGCGTGGCGGACTATGGCCAAACCCTTCTCATATTGAGAGGAGACCCGTGCTCTGTAGTGAGCCGGTAATGGGTTGAACATCATCATCATCATACGTGCTGTTTGATCATTTACGCCTTGTAACAATGGCTTCGGAAACTTTCTTTCCTAATATTGTGTCGCACGCATACCGTAGCTCCCTAATTTGCTATGTCTGTTACATCAGATTTCGATATAGTAATAGTAATTAGTGTGGTTTGAAATGAACAAGGTAATTGATAAATTGGCGAGAGCGGTTGTAGAATCATCTCGTTATCTTATCTTACAAAGACACGCGACGATGGACGGTTACATTGCAGTTAGCACTTTCACTATCGCCACTATATTAGGGACTAAAACAAACATATTATACGCATGCAGATAATTTACATTATTAATAAATAGTAACCACTAGGCTATCACCGTTTCGGTGATAACCTAGTGGTTAGGGCGTCAGCCTCCTAATCAGAGGTCGGCGGTTCGAATTCGGGCACGCACCTCTAACTTTTCGGAGTTATGTGCGTTTAAAAAAATTTAAATATCACTTGTTTCAACGGTGAAGGAAAACATCGTGAAGAAACCTGCACGCCTGAGGGTTCTCCATATTGTTCTCAAAGGCGTGTGAAGTCTGCCAATCCGCACATGGCCAGCGTGGTGGACTATGGCCAAACCCTTCTCATATTGAGAGGAGACTCGTCGTCTGTAGTGAGCCGGTAATGGGTTGATCATTATGATGATAAATAGTAGTTCAAAAATTCTCTACTTTGCCACAACTTGTGAACCAAATCTTTATTATTTTGTGATACTACCGTACCTATACCGTCATCATTACTATTTTGTGTACGCAAACACATTAATCATATCGGTCGTGAAATGTCAAGAGCGTAATGAATTCGATATATATTCCATGCGTGAATTGCGGATCTGTGGAAGGCGGTCAGATCTCTACGATTTGTACGAGTCATGTGTTTCACCTTCTTTCGTATTCCAGGAAGTGTTAGGGTTTAATTATTTGTTTTAATAGCAAGAGTGTTTCCTAGAAACCTTCTTTGTTAAACAAGTGACTGTTTCCGAGTTATAGATAAGAAACGTTTTCGGGGTGCTGAACTACTTAGGTATTTTTAGTCTGATTTCTTTGAAATAAAGCTAAACTATACTGTAAACGTAAAATAGTCAGTTGCTAGGCTTATGGCGGTTCACAATCCCTTTCCACGGTCTGCACTCGAGCGTGACTCGGGTTTTTTCATCGCCGTTAAATGACCCTTTTTCAGAATGTCAACCTTATAATTTTTGCAAAAGAGATCAAATCCCCTTGTTGTTGTTGTTTCGAATACTAGAGTCAGGTTACTATTTACATGATGATGATCGTCGGCATTTTCAATTATTGTTGAACCTACGTGTATAATCATGTTCGTCTAGCTTATTGCAATTTGATATCTATAAAATATTGTAGTTTTATAATAACATATTTTTGTATCATCTTTCTACAACCAAAAAAATTAAAATAAATGCATAGTATTATCATACTTTTAATTTTTTTTTGTATCCACTACAAGTTAGCCCTTGACGGCAATCTCACCTGATGGTAAGTGATGATGCAGTCTAAGGTGGTAGCGGGCTAACCTGTTAGGGTTATGGAAAATCCATACTCCTAATTGACAAATTCAAGTTTCTACACGACATCGTGCCGAAACGCTAAATCGCTTGGCGACACGTCTTAGTCAGTAGGGTGGTAGCTAGCCACGGCCGCAGCCTCCCACCAGACCAGACTCGAGCCGGGAATCGAACCCAGGACCTCCAACTTTATAAAGCGACCGCGCGCGAGCTGCGCCACGGAGGTCGTCAATAATATATAATTTCAAGTAAATCACCTAATTTGCGGGTTTTTTATTCAAGTGGTTCACTTGTGAGCCTCTCGCCCCGAGGCTGGATAGTCACGCCCGCTCGTAATTTGTTCCGAGAGCGTTTTTTACATTTCACCTTAACATTGTTGTTTTTGCAAGATTCTTGCAACGGTACAACGCTTCAATCTGATGTCATTCACATAAGAAATAGCCCTTGAACGCAAAAATGTCAAGGTGATGTGGTTTTTATCTATGTATCTTTAGTTTAGTAATACTAAGGTATTCTAATTAAAAGTCAATCCATAATTATATTTTAAATGCGTATGTGTGCCTGATTATTTCTTTATTGCTTATGTTAATTTTCTACACTGTGGCGAAATTCGGCACAAAGATATCCTAGAGGTTTTTTTTTATGCGATACAAGTTAGCCCTTGACGGCTCTCTCACTTGGTGGTAAGTGATGATGCTATCTAGGATGGTAGCGGGCTAACCTGTTAGGAGTATGGTAAACCCAAGCTCCTAATTGGTTTCAACGTGGCGACATCGTGCCTTCCGGCACGCTAAATCGCTGGGCGACACGTCTTTGTCGGTAGGGTGGTATCTAGCCAATGCCGAAGCCTCCCACCAGACCAGACTCGACTCGGGAATCTCCTACCTTATAATGCGACGTAGAGGTGGACGAAGGATCCATTACAGAAAACCGATTATTCGGATGCCTGACCGATACTTTTAATCCCTGGGAAATATACAACGGGAAATCCGATAGAACGGTTATTTGGATAGATATTTCAGTCGCAAACTACTGATTGCGTTGGCATGTCAAAATTTTCTATTTTCGTTTTGTGTAATGGTAACTTCCAGTGCCCTTTGTCATTTTAGTGCATTATTTTAAGTTCTGAGTTTCTAATAATATAACGTCACTACCTTTTGTTCCGTATTTAGTGTGTATTAACTTTACTATAAACATTAATCTCAAGGCAGTCTTTTGAATGCAAACGCACATTTGCGTATTTAACATTTTCATTTTCTGCGTTTATGAGTGTGTCTAAGACTGCATTGCTCTTGGAATCTATTGTCATTTATTTGATTTAGTTGGTAACTTATGGCATCAACTTCGTTCACTTAGAACAGTTTAATTTTCTCTGGAACTTACTCATTTTTCAGACTACATGTTCTACATGTATAAAACACAGAGATAGTCATCCTAATATTTTCGGTACTTTGGGGTTACTCGTAAGATGCAACTCTATTTTGGTTCAACGTCCGTTATCCCAAACGTCGCCTAAGCCGAGCTTCGGCCTCACAGGAGCCGCCCTTAGGCAGACGTTCCCTTAGTTTCTTCACGCCCTAGGTCTCAAAATTTCTGCTGGCAGAGGTTTTTTCCGAAGCTCGGCAAACAGCCCGGTTACGCTGTCGCAACCAATAGGTTTAGCACAGCTAATAGTCAGTCTGAAAAAAAAAACTATTTGGGATACTCTATGCGACGTACTCCCCTATTTTGTATCCGGTCATGGTATTTATAGATCGTCACTTACATTGTACAGAAAAGGTACAACCGACACCTTTCGTGTCTAAAACTGTACTACTAAAAGGAAATCTTTAAATACGTCTGTCATGTCGCACCGTGGCATTTGAAACAGATATTCTAGGCGCGGTAACGTTAACGACTGATGTGTTAGGAGCTACAGTCGCACCCAAATTACGTTTCCACTCACAGCCGTAATTAACTGTGCCTTCCGGAGCCATGTTTGTTGGTCACATATCAACAGTTCCCTGTCAAAGTGTTCTATTTTCACTTTCTATTGTCTTGAGACTAAATTCTTCAAACAGTCTGTTTGATTTACTTGCTTTAACGGATAACATCAAGAGGAGATCTGCATTAGAGTTCTTCATAATATGCTCGAAAGTATGTGAATTTTACCTATCCTGCACTTACCTAATGAGAAGGTCCACCCGGGGGCCGGTAATTGATTAATGATGATGAAGCCGTGATAGCCTATTGGTTAGGGCGTCAGTCTCTTAATTAGAGGTCGGCGGTTCGAATCCCGGCACGCACCTCTAACTTTTCGGAGTTATGTGCGTTTTTAAACAATTAAAATATCACTTGCTTCAACGGTGAAGGAAAACATCGTGAGGAAACCTATACGCCTGAGAGTTCTCCATAATCTCAAAGGCGTGTGAAGTCTGCCACTCCGCACATGGCCAGCGTGGTGGACTATGGCCAAAACCCTTCTCATATTGGGAGGAGACCCGTGCTCTGTAGTGAGCCAGTAATTGGTTGATCATGATGATGATGATGGTGATGAAAATCGATCTTTTAAAGAAATATAAACGGTGCGTTTATTTTTATGCTTCGTTGTTTTATTTTCAGATCCAGCTCTTTCTATGATTTGTAAACTTCTATTGTTCTCAATGGTATTACAAAATGTTCTGATATAAAACAATATACGATATTCAAAGAAGGACGGTGTCGATATAGGTGACGTGATTAAGCTTATATTGGCAATTAGGAGCAAGTGCTATTGCAATGCTTTACAATTGAATTGCCGACTCATTTAGCATTTATTACTGTTGTGATTTGCGAACTCGAGTCAGCAAATAAAATAAAAAATATCAAATTAGTTTTATTCATGTAAATCTGAAGCGTTCTTATAATATACTTCCATTATTTTAATTCTTGCGGTAAAAAAGATAAGAGGGTTCCAATCACGCACAGGTCTAAGAAAAAGTCCATAGTCAACTAAGCCAGATTTTTTTTCGTTACTACAATCTCACGTCATCATGATCATGATCAACCCATTACCGACTCACTACAGAGCACGGGTCTCTTCCCAATATGAGAAGGGTTTTGGCCATAGCCCGCCACGCTGACCATGTGCGGATTGGCAGACTTCACACGCCTTTGAGAACATTATGGAGAACTCTCAGGCGTGCAGGTTTCCTCACGATGTTTCCTTCACCGTTAAAGCAAGTGATATTTTAATTGTTTAAAAACGCACATAACTCTGAAAAGTTAGAGGTGCGTGTCCGGATTCGAACCGCCGACCTGTAATTAAGAGGCTGACGCCCTAACCACTAGGCTATCACAGCTTCCCTAACCACTAGGCAATCACAGCTTCAAAATAGTAAGCGCATGTTATAGAAAATAGCTACTGAAGCTCGTAATGTAACGCGATCGCCCGAGGGTTTAGCGGTTGAACTTGAATCGGCCACGCCCATTGCGCGCGCACAACGTTACGTCTCCTATAGAGCGCAGCGTCAATGCAGCAACGCATTGCGAAGTCTGACACGTCTGTTGGAAAAACACACGTGAATAAATAAAGATATGCGACATTAATAGCATATGCGTATTCTCTCGTCTATCTGTATATTAAAGATTTAGTATCTTTAACTTGCGTTTGCAAGTAGCTTCGCTAACGTTAATTTCGTAGTACTTTTAACACGCACAACAGTGTTTTAAACAAACTTCAATTTTAGTGGATTATTATTAAATATTAGTACTCACTAATCATCATCATCATCATTTCAACCGATAGACGTCCAATGAAGAGCTCCGTAGAAGGGCCAGAGTTACCGACATAGCTCAGCGAGTTGCGAAGTTGAAGTGGCAATGGGCGGGGCACATAGCTCGGAGAACCGATGGACGTTGGGGTCCCGAGGTGCTGGAATGGCGACCTCGCACCGGTAAACGTAGCGTTGGTCGACCCCCAACAAGGTGGACAGACGACATCAAACGAGTCGCAGGGAGCCGCTGGATACAAGCGGCTCAAGACCGTGGCCATTGGAACTCCTTACAAAAGACCTATGTCCAGCAATGGACGTACTCACTAATATTTAATAATAATGTTTTCGAAAATTCGAAACCTAGGTGATAATACGAGTAGCTTATATCTATATCTGTATGCCAAATTCCAGCCTGATCTGTTCAGTGTTTTGAGTCTGTTAGTCCGTCAGAAATTGTTCTAGGTATATACGGATATACAAGTATAGCTGAAGAGTTCTATTTGTTATAAAAATAAAAAAACAGTTAATAGCTCGATATTTTAACTATGATATGCTAGTGACCGAGCTACAAGAAAAACAACAAAAAAAACTGAAAAATAACGCGAACGGTCGTTTCGACGCGGTAGGTCGTAGAATAACGGATAAAGGTTATTTTGGTAAAACTTTAGTGAACCGAACCTGTACTCGGACGAAGGCGCGGTGACCCGCTATCGTCGTATAAAGGTATAAGTGGTCAGAAATTATCACAGTCTAGTTTATGAAGGTCGAAATAGACCGTTTACTTCATTCAAATCTAGAACGTCGATGTAGCGTTTCTTGGCATTGAAGTAATTTATGGCCGGAAATCTACGAGTATGTCCGTTTTAGTGTTACTAAAGAAAAGACGGATGGAGAAGATCGGAGATGCAAAGATATAAACTAATACTAATCAGTTTATGAGGAGTTCGAGAGTCTGGTTCAAATTAAAATTCAAATAATCTTTATTCAAATAGTCCTTTAAAAGGCACTTTTGACCCGTCTATAATTAACATACTAGTGACTTGATGGTGATAACTACATTCGTAAACTTAAAACTAAAGCTATGAGGGTTTCAAACGCGCCCCGGTCTAAGAAGAAGCCCACAACAAACTTAGCCAGGTAAATTTTCTTTTTGTTATCACCATCTCACATGCCACTCAAACTTATAAAAAGAGCTATCTTATTAGAGCAATATTTCACACCCATGCTTGTTTATCATTTACATAATCCTTTACACTAGTAGGACTTTTCTACAGGCTTACGTTTATTTCAATATATTCGTTATTTCAATAGTAATCTATCTATAGGCCATAATCCTTCTCGTTACGGAAGGAGACCTTTGCCTGGTAGTTTGCCTGCCGTAATATTTGCTTCGATAATAATGATGATGATGTATGCTAAAATAGATCTATGATGCAGGGTTTATTGTAAAACAATCAGTTGGTATGGTATGTCGATAAAGCGATTTGAAGTCTGCACAAACCCACGGCTCATAGTTGTTATTACGCGCATGTATATTGCTACGTGATATGATCATATAATTATGACCATCCTCCCATGATCTCATTCTAATGACAATGTCATATCGTTGAGTAAAACTTGGCGCGTTTACAAGCGTTAAAAGGTTCAAATCCGGGCACGCACCTCTAACTTTTCGGAGTTATGTGCGTTTTAAAAAAAATTTAAATATCACTTGCTTCAGCGGTGAACGAAAACATAGTGAGGAAACCTGCACGCCTGAGAGTTCTTCATAATGTTCTCAAGGCGTGTGAAGTCTGCCAATCCACACATGGCCAGCGTGGTGGACTATGACCAAACCCTTATCATATTGATAGGAGACCCGTGCTCTCGAGTGAGCCGGCAATGGGTTGATCATGATTGGTTTGTAGGTGGGCAATAATGGTTGCGCCACAGTTTACCCTGTCTAAAATAAAAATAAATAAACCAAAATAAGATAAAAAAAAAACTTATTTGGAAGGGTACGCATGTCCCTACCTGTAGGACATTCTTGTGGTGTTGTTATAACTTAAGCATAGAGATTAGTATTGACAGAGCAAATATAATTAATTAATCTTGCGGTCGGTTCAGCTATTAGGTTTCTGCACAAGTGCACGGTTCGCGGTTAAATAATACCAACTCTCAACCATTATGCATTTATAATTAACTTGATAGATTACCACTTGTATAATATTAAAATATTTGACGTGTTCCCATACGATGGTATCACGTAACGTATAATATCAGTAACAAATTCACGAAGACTGCACAATGTGTTATGCATGTTTAGATGCAATTTATATTATAATGTTACACGTTAGTGAACGAAGTAAGACGGCGGGAGTAACCACTGTTTAATTGGCTTTTTAAATATGTCGGTATGGCTGGGCAGGTTTTTAGTGCACACTGATTATTATTTGATCGATGATAGTGCCCAATATTTAAGTTCCTTTAAAATAACGTAAGCTGTGATAGCCTAGAGATCAGGACATCCGCCTATTAGTTTTACTTACTTTCGGAGTTATGTGCGTTTTTAAGCAATTAAATTTTCACTTGCTTCGACGGTGAAGCAAAACATCGTGAGGAAACATGCATGCCTGAGAGTTCTCCATAATTGAAGTCTGCCAATCCGCACATAGCCAGCGTGGCAGACTATGGCCAAACCATTCTTATATTGAGAGGAGATCGTGTAGTGAGCCGGCAATGGGTTGATCATGATGATGATGTTGATAAAAATAACAAATCTAAAATCGAATAATAAAGACCAACTAGCAAAAATTTTGTAAAGGAAATTTAGTTTTTACATATTTTCATGTCAACCGTAGGTGCAGGTGGAGTCGACTTAAAAACGCGACCAGAAACATGAATTGTTTAAAATTTTTTGTTGAACTAGATTTGGAAGACTAGTTTTTTAAAGTAACTACCTATGAATTTGCTTACTAGTTAGCAATAATGTATACAAACAACTTGTACAATTCAATTACCAGGTTTATTATAAATACCGCGTTTATCGTTACCTGTCAGTACTTTTAATATTTGTTGTAGCCATAACCAGATGTAAAATTATTCGAAGTAATAGTAATAAAAAAAAATTTAGTCCAAACTACTTCATTCATAAACATTATCTTGAATTAAACTCGTGCTCTATTAATTTATTTATTTATTACAAGTCAGCGTTTTCCAAATGTTAGTCAGGTTCTAGTTTAGGTTTGAATTTATTTATTTGATTTTAATTGTAATTTCTGTAAATTTTAATTGTGTTATCTTTTGTAATCAGGAGATCATATGATACTTTGATGAGTTAAATTAATGACCTGAAATAAATTATTATTCTTAGGTCCGCTAGAAATAGATGGCAAACCGTTAATTCATCACGCAAGTTTCAAGTTGTAGAACAAAACGGTTGGGTTGATACAAGTTCTATAGATCTGAGCGCATGGGGGACTAATCGAAGTTGAAAGAGTGAGCGGGCGCGCGCAGCTGGTTGTCATGACAACGATGTTGGGAAATTCCCATAACAAGGACAAAATGGTTCTTGTAAATGGTGCACTTAACTTGCGTCAGTATTCCTTGCGAATTAACGCAACTCAGGCAAATTTATGAGATCGTTTAGACTAATCTAGTATGTTAAAAGTATGATTTAACATACTAGATTAGCTTGTAGAGTTTCTTGACGTGGACAAGGAGTACTGTTTAAATTTATCTGAAGCGTCATTTCGGTGGTGCCAACGGGATTACTCCTGTCTGTCTGTCTCATGAACCGTAATAGGTAGATGGTTAAAATTTTAATACAATGTGTTTATACATTGCCACTACAACAACTAATAATTAAAGTAAAATAAAATTGAAAATTAATGAGTGTTACAAAGAAAGATTTATTCTTCATTTTAAAAACATTATGTAGTATTTACGAAACTGTCCGGGTGCAAGTCAAACTAGCACTTGCTTGGTTATTTTTATAAATCGATTTTACATACTTTCCTCTGAAACTGTCTCGTCTGTCAACTGACAGTACCTCGATATATCAACTTTTTTTTTTTAAATAATTAAAATATTCTAATCACTGTGTTCTGCATTTTGCACTTACACGCCAGAATATATACAGGGTCACATATATACAATACAAAGCATGGTGTAGCAATAACGGCTGCAGTAGTGTAAACTGTGGAGCAAGGAATACGATTGTGTTGCGCATAAAAAAAAACACATGGTATCAAAAGTTTGAGAAACGTTGCTCTGTAGTGTAATTCTATTTGCTTTTCATAGTGCCATTATGCAATATGAGCTCATTATCGTGTGACATAAATTCTAAATCGTCCATTTGATACGTAATGTTTCTACAGGCACAGTACTGAGCGGCGTAACGACTTAATGACATGCAATTTTCTGTGTATTTAATTTTCATTTTTATCAAAGGAAACTTATAAATACATTTATAGCTTTCACTTCTACTCGACTACGTAGTTTATATTATTTAAGATTTCCCTTTAAAAATATCATCATTATTAGCATCATGATCAATCCATTAGGCTCACTGCAGAGCGTGAGTCTCCTCTCAATATGAGAAGGGTTCGGCCATAGTCCACCACGCTGGCCACGTGCGATTGGCAGACTTCTCTCGACCTTGAGAACATTATGGAGATCTCTCAGGCGTGCAGGTTTCCTCACGATGTTTTCCTTTACCGTTGAAGTAAGTGATATCTTAATTTTTAAAAACGCACATAACTCCGAAAAGTTAGAGGTGCGTGCCCGGATTCGAACTGCCGACCTCTGATTAAGAGGCTGACGCCCTAACCACTAGGCTATTATCGTTTCCTTCCGTGTGTTACGTAATGTTTACTAATCTAAATAGTTTACATAGATATCACAGAGCCTTTCTCACCGTCTGCCAATCCGCACATGGCCAGCGTGGTGGACTATGGCCAAACCCTTCTATATTGAGAGGAGACCCGTGCTCTGTAGTGAGCCGATAATGGGTTGATCATGACGTAACACACACACAGTTGCTTACTGCATGTGTATAACCATATTACACTTTTTTGTCGACGCAAAAAGTCGCGAGCGCTGTTTACTGTTCAACCGTGCGTATCAACCGTGGGAAAAACGTTTATAATTTACGTTTACTGTTACTTCACTTTTTTTTTTTCTTCTTCGTGACTTTAGTAAATTACAGTATGCCAATGCTGCAATACAGTATCTTTCGTTTAATTTACCATTGTGATAAAAAAAATACTTTGAATATCGGAAATGACGTCTTCTTCTGAGACCAAAATATGGACAGAATGGACGGATCGTTGACTTAACTTTTTGGGTTCCTGAAACTTTTGAATTAAAGCTGGTAGTGATGATACAGTCTAAGATGGTAGCAGGGTTACTTGTTAAGGGTATGGTAGTCGGAATCGTCATCGGAACGCTCAATCGCTTAGTGACACGTCTTTCTCGGTAGGGTGGTAAGCAGCCACGGCCGAAGCCTCCAGACCAGACTCGACCCGGGAATCGAACCCAGGACCTCCAATTTTATAATGCGACAGCGCACGCACTGCGCCACGGAGGTCGTCAAAAATATATGTATATATAGTCTGTATTCGCCTTTTAAAACGTTCTACATAAAACATAGTGGAAGTATGTGGTCTTACTCAGGTACACCATAAGTAGTCATAGCTCGTATGTCTTTGCCATATTGGGTCAGCTGTAACTAGAACAGTAGCGAAACCCACTTTAGCGCCATAATTAAAAAGTACTTTGGAAGCTATTTCTGGGGAAACTTAATGAGGGGCTATGACGTAATGATTCACTTATCATTTTTTATGCACGGGTGCTATACAATTTGCATAATGATCTGACTATTGTTGTATGATTTGAGTTTAATTATCAACAGTTAACCTAACTTTAACAGGAATAATCTAATATTTGCCTTACCGATCAGTGTGATAAATTATACCCATAACGGAGTTATGATAACGACTTCGTTTGGGCTATGACTTAATGATTCAGTTGTCATTTTTGATGCAAGGGTGCTATACAATTTGTATAATGATCTTCCTATTGTTGTGTAATTTGAGTTTTAGAATTATCAACAGTTAACCTACCTTTAACAGGAATAATCTAATATTTGCCTTACCGATCGGTGTGGCACTGTTATACCTATAACGGAGTAATGACATCGACTTCGTTTACGTTGATTTTAATTTTTCGGAATAAAAAATCCGCATTAATTGTAATCTATTGATTCTTAGCTGCGCGAAAGATGAAAAAATTAACGAAAAGACTCCCGCTGTAATAACATTAAGTATGATTCCGAATTCGCTGGGGACAAAAGTCTTTAAGACGTATGGGTCATCATCAACCCATTACCGTGTCACTACAGAGAGGTCTCCTCTCAAGTATGAGAAGGGTTTGGCCGTAGTCCACGACGTGCTAGCCATGTGCGGATTGGCAGACTTCACACGCCTTCGAAAACATTATGGAGAACTCTCAGACGTGCAGGTTTCCTCACGATGTTTTCCTTCACCGTTGAAGCAAATGATATTTTAATTGCTTAAAACGCATATAACTCGGAAAAGTTAGAGGTGCCCAGGTTCGAAGCTCCGACCTGTGATTAGGAGGCGGACGTCCTAACCACTCGGCTTTTGATAGGCGTGTGAAGTCTGCCAATCCGCATATGGCGAGCGTGTTGGACTATGGCCAAAAATATTGAGAGGAGACCCGTGCTCTGAAGAGTGCCGGTTATCAAACGTAGCTGGTTCAATAGGTTGATTATGATGATGTTGAACACAGTAGAAAGTTTCCTACAAATATAAAAATATGTAGTCCAAAATCGTAAGAGTCAATGTACGTACGTGTCAGTTTTTAACTACTTTATAATGTATATCAGGTTTTAAGTAGATTAGTCATTATCTGATCACTGAGTCATGTTTATTTTATATCGTAACCAATATTGCCTGTAATTTTTTTTAATGACCTGCTACTGTGTAGATTTGTTAAGACGTCCACCTCATCCATGAGTGAGCGCCTTTTCAATCACGACAGTACGTTCCATTTTGAATGCATCTTCGTCATAACTAGCGCTGAAAAATCACTTCGCGATAAATCTGGCTTTATCATTTATTTAAAGTCGGGCTAGTTACACTATTTATAACTCAAGAACGGCTAAACCAATTTTGCTGAAAATCGGTGGCGAGGTAGCTTAGAACCAGGAGATGGGCGTAGCATACTTTTTATCCCGTTACATTTCCCGCAGGATTTATGAAAAACTTAATTTCACGGCAATGAACTATAACTATAGTTTCTGCTTGCTACAGAGATTTTCCTCGAATTGGTAGTTTATTCCATAGTTTTTAAAAATCCCTAATCTACGCAGACGAATTCGCGGGCATCGACTAGTAAACATATACATAACGTGTTTGTAAAAGGTTAGTCGATATCACAGGGGACCGAAGAGCTGCCAGCTACCTCGGACAAATAATTAGTCTAGCCATTCAAAGGGGGAACGCTGCCAGTATCTTCGGAACCTTGCCTAAAGGGACTCCTTTTAATAATATCTATATTTTAGTAATGATGTTTAACATTTATTTATTTTTTAAGATTTTTAGTTTTATGTTAATCTAAGTTTTATTTTAAGTTATATATGTATTCCTAACAACTAATTGTCACGTGTTTGTTTAACAACCAATGTTTCGTATACTCACACGTAATGGTAACAGTACAACCCATAACACAAAGTTATTAGTGCTACTTTTATGGTGTGGTCACTGCTCAGTTAAAGTTAAAGTGTTTTTTCACGTTTGTACTTGATTGTGCAATATACAGTACAGTTGACCTTAATGAAACTAAAACCAGTCAAGCAAGATTGTTAAGTCATTGCGAATAGAAAGCCATTCAAATTTTTTTCTCCATTGTTTTGATCAATTATTACAAAATAATATCTTTAAGATCGTATTTTTTTTTTTTTTTATTTAACTTGGCTGAATTTAGTTTTACTGATATCATAGTGCTGCTCAGTTATAAAATGTTTTATGACATAATGGAACATGTACTACAACATCGGTTGTTAACTAAGATCTTTTATTTTTATTTTTTATTTCTTCTTTATTTGTACACCACAACAAATAAAAATAGAAATAATAAGAAAAACAGAAACAAGAAGAAGCAGGATACAAAAGGTGGCCTCTGAGTTTCTACCTTGTTAGAATATGCTTGGATTTGCATGTATAGAATGTTAAAATATATCATCTACATAGAAAACTTCTATTTTAAGTATACAGATCATTCTAAAGATTAACATGATTGTTCGTTGAATAGATGGTTATAATGAACTTGGAAATAAAATCGTACCTCTTTACGATAATTGTGGAAGTCAGCTAAATATGCCCACCTGCAACGCAATTTGATAGCGTAATAACATGTTGCACCTACAGGTACTAAGTGTGCCATAGACTAAAGGGAAAAATAGAAATAAATCGTCCGAATAAAAATTAGAAGCATTATCTTAACACCTGTTAAGCTCACTCACAACAAGAACTAATTATGTCTACCCATTTTCTAGTATTATTTAATAGAATTATAGTAGTAGATACAATTATTCCCTATCGATCGCAAATGTAAACTTTTACTACAAGTATCCGGATATTTTCATCGTTGATCATTGTTGATCCGCTGATATAATGTCACAGTAAATAGTATTTTACCTAATCCATGTCTTTAGCAATTAAACAATATGCAAGAGCTATTTGTAATAAATATATGTACAGTCATACTTGTCTGGTGGGAGGCTATGGTTATGGCTAGTTACTATCCTACAGACAAAGCGATTACAGTATTCTGATACGATGTCGCTTTGACACAGGTGAGGTATGGGTTTAATATAAATGCCATATCCTTAACAGAGTAGCCAGCGAACATCTTAGATTGCATCATCACTAAGTACATAACTTTTTTATAAGGTTTATTACTTACTTATATATTGTAAGGTTTATGTGGGGTTAAACAAAGGAGAAAAATAGTGTAACATCTACAAGTATAACCACTAGAATAGAAGGTAAACACCAATGTATAATATAGAGTCGCTTTGTAATTTATTACATATTCAAGTTCATTTTCTCCCAAGGTTTCGCTTAGAAAACTGGCTTTTTAAATTTATGGGGTACTTTATCCCCCTAGTTCTGTTATTATAGGGTCTACTCGCAAAACTATCGATTCGTATGTGGAGTATAATAGGGGGTTTTTTGTAGTCTGATAGAAATTAATGTTCACGTGAAAATGCACTTGCTCTGTTCGTCTATCTATTTCGTTTAGTCTCTGGTGTATGTGTGTAAAATTCCTGTATGCGGTATCGCATATCATGTGCTTAGAGGCTGCAATTACTAGATAAGTACTGGGCACTTAAAAGGAAAATAATCTAGCCGCCTATATAAACTTTATGACAACTTCCTCACTTTCAAGTTTCTGGTACCAAATGCGTGCTTCTTACTATTTGTTTCGTCGTTATCTGCTTGCCTTTTCGACTGCCCTGATTTCCCTATACTAGTTTTTCAATGCAACGTTTTGTCAAGGACAAAATCAGTAGCTTCAATTCAAAGGAAATTGTTTTAAAATTATTTTATAATAAATAAATAATTTTATTTTATAATATATTACCTATTGGTATCTTGTAGATGTCTATGAATAAAGTTTTTATAAAGCGAAAGCTTATAGAAAAATCCTATTACGAAATTAAGGATTATATAAACGATAATAAAGTTCGGGTGTGAATTGCTCTAACTCCATAGCTAATTATAATTAAATATGAGATTCTGATATCAAAAAAAAATCCGGCTTAGTTTGTTGTGGGCTTCTTCTTCGCGTTAGTGCGATTGGAACCCTCTTAGCTTTAGTTTTAAGTTGGCGAGTTGAGTTATCATCGCTTCACGAATAAAAATAAAGGAAAATGTGATCGATACATTTGATCCAAGATCGGTTTACCTGTAAAGCCGTACAAAGGAAGAAAGTGTATTTTGTGAATTAGCAGGGAAAAGCCCCCGGGCTTTTTTGATCAGAAAGTCCACAGTTCTATGTGTCCAGAATATAAGCTATATAGCTTTGCGAAATGTATTCTAGAACAGGTTACACGGGTAACAAATAAACAATTAGCCTCAATTTCGCATTTATAAAAACATTATTCGTTGAACTATTTGATTACGCACTTTGGGGTTGCAATGCTATTTTTCTTAAGTAACCGCTTGATTGTGATCTCTTCGGTGGTAAATTGGTGGTAAATTACTATGCAATTTAACATCCTAATGGGCTGGCCTCTTAGAGGTATGGCGGTCATATTAAACTCATAAAACTAATTGGCGTATACGTGACATTTTACCGGATCGCTAACTAACTACAGGGAAAACTCGGAAGTTTCAATTACCTAAATTACCCTGATAACGAACTAAGAACTCCTACATATAAGACCAGGTCGTCAAAACTTTCGCTCTATACTAAACCAGTCAACATAAGATGTAGAGCACACATATTCTGAACCTAAACGCATTCGGTATTGGCACGTTCGCTCGACGACATCCTGTTTAGATGGGAAAGGGCAGTACCAATTACTTGCCACTTGCGCAAATAGTTAAACATAACCCACGCGATTACATCACTAGAAGGTGCCACCTTTAGCCTGTATATTCCTGTGGAGTAAGCAAAGTTTGCTTGTTCGTTATTAATTCTGATTATTTTTGTATAAAACCTAATAACCTATAAACCAATATCTATTTACCTATTGCTGGTGTAGGTTGCTGGGCTATGTTGCCGGGCTAGATTGCTGGGCTAGATTGCTGGGCAAGGTTGCTGGGCTAGGTTACTGTATGGCCATTCTGTAGAAACACTATATTTATTTGTTGTTACCAAATCTCGCAAGTTAAACTAAATTGACATGACCAAAAAATCATTAACCAAGACATACAGTGTAAAAGGTTTACTTTTGTGGCTGCTAATAGTTTAGAGATGCTTAAAGTTATTTATAATATTTTTTTTATATCCAGTACAAATTAGCCCTTGACTAAGCCTAAGTGCCTAGTACAAGATTTTCCATTTATTCGATCTCGTGAAAGTTAACTTCAATTTGTGTAGAAATGAACAAGCGCCATCTATGTTATTCAAATCGAAGTTTCACACGATCGAATAAGTAAAAAATCTGGCACTATGAACTCGAGATAAAATTTAGTAGGTATGGAAATAGCGCGCATGAAGGAGACAAGACAGTAATTTTAATCCGGAATTATAAATATTTACAGAGGGATTTTTAAAAAACCTGATTGAAAAAATCGCGATGAAAGTCGCGTGTGACAGTTAGTAGTACACAATCAAAGAAAGTAACGCACCGATAACGATTAGATTCGATAGCTTAAAACGGATTGTGAGTCATCATGCTTGTGGGTCAACTTTCGTTATCGCGCTCGGCTTGTTAAACAATGGCTTGAATCATCTGAAGCGTCTTACTACACCGCTGCATCTAACCCGCGTAGTTGACCAATCACATAACGCACTCGTCCGATCAAGAGTCTTATGATTGGTCGAAACTTAACACTGTCACGGACGCTGGTTGGTCACAGCGGTTTGGCCATACCTTCGATTTCTTATCTAACACTTGCTAAGAATAACAAACACTAACACTCTGTATGCATTTTCTACGACCGCTATTAAACGTTCAAAACCTAGCTAGAGCACTTATAATTTATACGGTTACACAATATCAAGCCGTTAATTTAGTACCTACCTATCTATTATGTACTAACTGTAATTGGACGTAGTTATTGAAAAATCATCCAACCCATATTAAGAAAATTTAGAACTAAAGATCTTGGATGGTGACGTTTGACTGAAATTTCTTTAGTATCCCTGCCATACTATATTAGGGATTTTTTTTCGGTGACCGAAAATATCGACTTGCACGGTCACTTTATCAGACTTAACTCAATCTTGATGTATGTGGATTGAATCCTTGTTGTATAACTATTTCCAATTCACGTAACAAACATAAAATAAAATTCCATTTAATTATTTCCAAAAAAAAAACGGAAAAAAGCAGATTTTTCAAAGAAGAAATGGTAGGTTGATTGCGATTTTTTGTTATGGCGAACCGTTAGCTTGTTATTTATGAATCGTCAAAACGAGCGATCCGTAATTTAGCGGAATTGGTGGTGTAAAATGAGCGGAAAATGAGCGTCCCACTTGGTAAGTACGGATTCGTACGCCCGACTGCGCTTTATTTTGCATAAGTCACGATGTGGCTAATTAATGTTAATTTAAACTACCAAGTTTAAATAATTCGTTGATTTAAATGCGTTATTTCATAACCGTAACAAGTACTTGAGAAGCGTGAAACGTGACACGTTGAAGCCGCAAGTTTAACTTATTGCTATTTGTATGCATATGTACTCACCTCAAGATTACAAATTTGCATGAAAAGCGCAAAATATCTTGTGAAGTGTTGTTACTCAACTTGGGACTGAAATCTTAAAAACAAAAAAAAACTGTCCTATAGGAGTCCATTCTGACTATCGGAAATAAGTCTCATTTTACGAACACATTCTAAAGCAGTATAATTATTCTCTGATACGAGTCATAATTTTTTGTTCATTTTTATACCAAGCACCGCTTTTGTTCACGAATTAAGTAACTTGATAGCTCTCAGACAAAATCTGAACTTTGTACACTTCATAATGACATATTTAAAAAGCTGCATCAAAAACATATCATTTATTTTTGGTACGAAATAAGAGATTTAATCCTAGATTCCTTTTATTTTTAGACTAGGTTTATATGTATTTTTCATTTTTTTTTAAATATGTAAATGTGTACAAATTCATATTTTATTAATCACAAGTTATTACTGGATGCACTTATGTTAACGTTCGAGTAAATATTTTTTAAAGAGAGAGAGTTGCACCTGAATGTAGGTCACATGATGGTAGAAAACTTTTTCATATAAAATGCTAAAAGTAGATAGATGGGTTGCTAGCTAGAGCTATGCAATATGTAATTACGTGAACGAGCCTGGAGTGCATTCCCGGTGGGAAGCCATTAAAATTATATTCGAGTGAAAATCATTAGAACGAATATACGGTATTGAAGTTGGCTCTTTTTCTTTATATTCCACATGTACACTATGCAATTTCAAAAAAGAAAGCACGAACTGTTTGTTGGAAAGGATACCAACGAAAAAACAAAAAACATTGTCGGTGACATGACATTTCCATGTTTTGCGTACTGATTTCTAAAGTTGTAGCTTTAATGAAAACGCCAATAAAATTATCCATTAATGCAATTTACTTAATAAGGGTAATTTTTAATTCGAGTGCTTTTTTTTGAGAACGATGTTTGTTAAACAGAGTATGAGAGTTAAAATGACTATAATATGTAGATGCATATTAGATTTTATCGACGACTAAGTAATGAAAATCTGGTTTATGGTTTATAAATATTTTGTTTGGCGCCATTATTGAAAATAATGAGGAATATTCCCTTCGCAAAATGTCTAAATTGGAAATGTGATAAATAATTTTCAATTTTGCTTTCTCAGTAACATGTCGACGTGGATATTTCCACCAATATCAACCAAAACAAAATTGCCGTGCATATTTATTTTTTTATTTTATTTTTATTATTCATGTACCAAATTTGTGATATCAAACTCTTTCAAAAGAAGTATACAAAGGAAAGCTTATCTCTATAAGAGAATTTAAGTAGCATGTAAAAAAACATTTAGTTAACAATGACATTATATCTATAAGTGATATTATTTTATTTTTTAACTAATATCGCAGATGAGAATTAGTCGATAGTTATAGCGATATATAAGTATATATGGTGTATACCATATATACTTATATGTATAGGTGGTACCATTATACTTATAGGTGTGTCGACCTGCACGTTTAGATACTACATTACTTTTTTTTTATACACTACAAGTTAGCCCTTGACGGCTATCTCAACTGGTAGTAAGTGATGATGCAGTCTAGGATGGTAGTGGGCTAACCTGTTAGAAGTATATTAAACCCACACTCCTAAATGGTTTCTACGCGACATCGTGGCTACACGTCTTTGTCGGTAGGGTGGTAACTAGCAACGGCCGAAGCCTTCGACCAGACCAGACTCGAGCTGGGAATCGAAACCAGGACCTCCAACTTAAAATGCATACGCCCAGCGCCACGGAGGTCGTAAAACTTGATTTGCGAAATCTTGAATATGGACTTTACCTGAACGCGGTTCCACCGATATCTAGTTATGATTCTATGTCGGTCTATAAACACTAACACCTGATAATCGTTAACTAGACGTTGCAAAACTTTTCCTCATCCAAACAACTGTAGTTTGAATAGCATGGTGGATCAAGAGATATCTCGATTGAGAGACCTACGGTTAGCTGTGGGATATTAAAAAGGTTACTAATGATGATGGGTTGCAATATATAATTATATTTTATGAAACACTATCCTAACTAGCTTGGAGGTTAATTGAGGCATAGCACATCAATAACGTACCAATTGGACGGAATTTGACTCGCACATTAGTTTATCGCTACCTACGGAATTTACCTCGTTAGCTATATTAAGTAACGTGATAATTTTAACTATTAGGCAATCTAAATGCATTTTTAACTGACAAGTGAGTTTCATTATTGGATATTATTAACTCCTTAAAAATGATAATGCATAATTTCTCGAAAGTAATTTTCTAATATACGTATAAAAAAAACTCAGATTGGTATGCTCTTATGAGCTTGGTATGAATTCTAGTGTAATTGTTTTTTTTGTTTTCCTATTGATTAATAACGTATCAAATGCTGAACAGATCTAGTAAAAAAAATGGAACGGAGATAACTTTCATAATGGAGACGAGATCTTTCTGTTGTACCCAAAGCTTACTCGAAAAGACTGATCTGATATGTTTAAAAATAGCGCTGTCCGGTGGTTGGAGTTGAAGTGTGAAAAGATTTCACTACTTTTAGGGTGAGATCTACAGAGTCATAGCCAGCTCTGTTTCCAAGCAACATCGAAAACAGGGCATAGTTATTTGACGAACATACTACTGTCCCGTTTTCAAAGTATGCTCTATAGATCTAAGCGACTTAGACCTGGCAATTAAGCCAAGCTCAGTAATTTATGTCCAACAAAATCAGCACCATTAATTTGATACTTTTAATCCCGGTACAAACAACAACAAAAACTCAGTTAAAAGTACGAAGGAAACACATGTCACATTCTGGGCTTCGGAAAGGTGATACCTTGCAAGTGTAAGGGCTAAGGACTTGCAGTTTTTGCAGCGCCCATATCAATTACGGTCGACTAAAACTTGCGAGTTGCTACAAACTTAACATTATATTATTAATGTGGTTATTAATAATTGTTTTATCATAGAATGTCTGCAGGCGTTCAAGTTTGAATGTAACTTTACTCTGGAACTTTGTTCCGAACCGAATACGTCTGACTTCACAAACAGCTGATACTGTTTCGATAAGTTTAGAATTTTGGATACACCTCTAACTGTCTCAAACTCGTGAGTTTTCGAATGCTCTGCTTCCCACATAAAGCCTCCAGCTATTTGTCAACAATGACAGTGTGAATGTGTGACTGCCCTCTAATTAAATTTCTTAAGACCTGTTATATGACATGAGGAGGATATTTTAAATTATAGCTTAACCTTGACATTTAAAGCGCATTTATATTAGCAGTATTTATATAATTAAAACACATTTTATCACTTTACAATACACTAATATCTTAAGACCTAAAATTCTAACTTTGACCTTGAATTTATGCTGCAACAAATTGGTCTACGATTTCCTCTATTCCTAGACTCTTCGATTCGGTGAATCGTTTTTAGTTCATTGATTGGTTCTTGATAAGTGTAATACCCAGCTTAGTTGTTTGTGAGCGTGTATCGTTTATACGGGTATTTTGGCTTTGCTCGGTCAACCTTTGTGTTATACAAGATAGATTTCTGTCAAGTCTGAGGTTGGAAGCGCGGTTTAAAGATCGCAGAAAAATCAATAAGTTGTCGTATTAAGAACCCTTTTGGCATTACTTTTTAGTTAAGTTTGAACCTCTCTAGAATACAAAAGTATTTGTGCGTTGTTAATATATTTGAATCAAGACAGTTTGCATAGACTTTGTTTTACATATTTTGGGTCACTGCGGAACGTTGATTTCGTCTTGAGTTTTTTAACATTAAATTTTATAAAACTGGTCTTTCCAGATATTTGCAAAGTTGTGATTCGCCATTTATCGCGAATAATAATCGCTTCGCGTTTTTCATCGTTAACTTTATTCTTTATTTAATTAAGCGCGTGTTACCTACTCGGGTTATTTGGCGATAATTTTATTGCTCTCGGGTTCGACAATTGGGTTTGCACTCCCAAGCCACAACCAGTATTTAATTAGGTTAATGAGCGATACGGTGTTTGGTGCTCGTACTGCCAATCACGATGTAGGTGCTTAAAAGGACGTTGATATTCATAATGCGTGGGACCAAGTGGCGTAAATACGGTGCTCCAAAAACATTATTACTTTTTAACTTTTGAAAAGAGTTTGTCCATAGTCTACCACGCTGGCCATGTGCGGATTGGCAGACTTCACACGCCTTTGAAACCAATATGGAGAACTCTCAGGCGTGCAGGTTGCCTCACGATGTCTTCCTTCACCGTTGAAGCAAGTGATATTTTAATAGCTTAAAAACGCACATAACTCCGAATAGTTATAGGTGCGTGCCCGAGTTCGAACCCTCGACCTCTGAGTAGGAGGCATACGTCCTAATCACTAGGCTATCACAGCTTCAATATTTATGTTAGTCCTAGTAACATAGAAACATTGTGAAAGGTTTATGAATATGACTTATTAACTAACTGCGTCACTCGATCGCGCCAAATTGGTAGAGGTATTATGCAAGTGTATTGTGTCTAATTTATCTAAAAGCTTTCAATGGTGCGTGGGTGTTTGAACAAGCTGTGTTTATTAAGTTAGTGTAGGTGTCGCTATTATAATTCGTTCGTGTAATGTTATTTAGTAACCAATTAAAATGCCTCAATAAGGGTCATCGCAGACCGAGCGTCATCTTGACTATGTGACACGGTGTTACAGTGACGTTGCCAAACATTTTGAAAGTCATATTTAGCGCAGCTATCTTGCCTATAACTACTAATAATATGAATCCAAGGGCTTGTATGGATTTATGGATGTTTGTTATTCTGAAGTTTGGAATTAACATAGATACCCTGGATTTAAACGAAGGCTATTTTTTATCCAGGATTATTGTATGGTTCCTGCGGATATGTGAAAAACCAAAAGAACGCGGACGCGAGCGAGCATCAGCTAGTACTTTCAGCGAGTTATTTTTAAATGTCTTAACAGATGCTTTTCAATATAATTAAACTCTCTATAAATGAATTTGAATTTTTGTATTCATGTAATGTAATTAGTAGACAGGCACAGTGTTCATGTAATGTTATTAGTAGACATGTATTAACCTTTTACATTTTTGTTTCAGGTACGTATTTATTTTTAAACCATGCCGAAACTTACTGTGATAAGAGATACTTTGTGGTAAGTAGCTTAGTTTTTCACTCCTGATCCGTAAGGGCACACTAGTATAATATTTTTTTTTTCGTAGATGGCTGCTTTTTTTTAGTAGATGATTCGAGCAAGGTGTTTTGCCATTAATTGCAAAGTCACTGAAATCGTTTGCACTTACAAAAACTACAATTAACCTGTAGGCGCTTGATATGCCACCCCTGCTCCTGTCTTTGTGAGGGGACGCAGTTTTACCGTTCCAATCAGTCTGAAAAAAAATACACCTCCACGGTCTTGCACATTTGAAACTTCCCAAAACACCTATGTGCTACTGTGGACGTTCATGTGTTGATAAATGATGATAAAGATGAAGAGAGCAGCATTCGGCCAGTAGTTGACTAAGGTAGTAAGTAGTAAACTAAAATTATGACGACTTCCGAGGCTCCGTGCGCGCTCTCGCATTATAAAATTGGAGGTCCTGGGTTCGATTCCTGGGTCGAGTCTGGTCTGGTGAGAGGCTTCGGCCGTGGCTAGTACTCTACCGACAAAGACGTGTCGCCAAGCGATTCAGCGTTCTGGCACGATGTCGCCTGGAAACCAATTAGGAATATGGGTTTACCATGCCCCTAACAGGTTAGCCCACTACCATAGTAGACTGCATCACTTACCATCAGGTGAGATAGCCGGCAAGGGCTAACTTGTAGTGGATTAAAAAAAATAATGATAACCTAAAAATAATCTTCGTATATAAATAAAGCGATATAGTAATACCCTCAGAACTTTTTAAGTTTACCAATGCAGTTTAAACACGCAATATGATATTTGATATACTCCATGTTGCTTTTATCCATTGGTCGATAATATTGAGACACTTCAAACAACATCTGATACTATTTTCGAGGTTAAAAGCCAGGAAGCTGTTTAGATGCACTTGAACGCATACCGGCGGATCGGAATTAGGGCCAGCGCACACCAACTACGGCAAACATATCAGGGCGCCAAGTATGCTATTCCAATTGTCTCATTCGAATGGTTTATCAATTTAAAATATAATTGTAAGAATGGAAACCGAATGGAAATGTAAAACGTTCATAATTTATTTTACAGTAAATAATATAAGAAGTTGTCAGTTTAATGAATAATTTAAATCAAAAATAATTGAGTGTGTTTTATCTAGGCTTTTATGAAAATAATATTTTAAATGATAATAAAATCTAAATCTTTTATCCAAGTTTTTCTAATGCTTTTAAGCATAAAAGTCGTGAGTTTTCAAATCATAATATAACTATGTATATTTGGATCCCTAATTGTATGTTGAAATGGTATGGTATGTATATTTCATATCCAGGAGGGCTAAAATTTGCGCCGCGAGATAATTATTTCCATCAATTTTCTGATCTTAAGCCATGTAAAGACAACGAAAAAATGATAGACATCTTAGAAGGCTATCCCGAAAGGTCAACGCGAACGCGCGGCGGATTCACCTGATGGCTCTGCCCTATCGTCCTCCTATGTGCGCTGGGTCTAAATGCTTGTTTTCGAAAGGGTCATAGACCCAAACGTTACGGTTGCACTGATCACCATACGGTTAAATGCTAATGTGAAAGTATCGGAGACTTTGTACCCGTTTTACAGATTCATTTTTTATGTAAATCGCATCACGGAATGCATTTTTGTATTTGTAGCCTTTTTATTTGTAAATAGCTTGGTTTACTTATAGTTAAAGTTCTATTTTGGTTAACAAAATATAAGCTATATTGAATTATACTAGTAAAAAAGGGGGACCAATTAAGAGCAATGTTTAACATTTTAAAGTTTGCCCTGTCCGCTTTAGGATTCCAGTTGTAACAGTCGAGGTAAAGAAGTACCTAGTAAGTAGTATTATTACCCGGCTAGGTCAATTTGGGTATATGTAGTATCGGAATCTTCCCGTGGCGAGCCTATTAGGGATATATAAACTTATAAAGCTATGTTACCCTGGTACCCTTTTTTTTTTTTGTCGTGGTGGAAAAGCTTTATTGCTACCTCCGTCCCTTGGCCAGGACTAGAGGTTATGTGGGACTCCCCTAAAGTTGTGCCTTCCCAATTTATATATGTTCCATCCTTGTCAAGGGGAGTGCTAACCGTCTCTCCTTTCAATAGACACTACCCTGGTACCCTGGCACAGATTGAATTATAATAGTGCGACCTCTGCTGTTGCATTATAAAGTTGGAGGTCCCGGGTTCTGGTCCCGGCTCGAGTCTGGTATGTTGGCTAGTTAACAACCTACCGAAAAGGACGTGTCGCCAAGCGATTTCGCGTTCCGGCACGATGTCGCGTAGGAACCAATTAGGAATAGGAGTTTACTTTATATAACCACTAACATATTGTCAGCCCGCTACCATCGAGATTGCCTTCAAGGGTTAACTTATAGTGTAGGTATAAAAATAAATAAAAGAAAAAATAGTACCTATTTCAAAATTGCGGATATTGCAGCAAATTTTCGTCCTAGTCATATATACATTAATATATATACATATATATATATATATATATATATATATATATATCTATTATATGTATATTTAGATCCCAGTACCTGTACCACTAATTGCTACGTTCTGATTAAAGCGTGCAGTTGATAAATATCTTTGTCAGATGAAAAGTTTAATTATACATGATATATCTAATGAAATCTCAGTACATTCTTCGCGGAACACTGTGTGATGAATCGAAACATTAATTAAGTAACTGGGTTTTTATATTGATCTCGAGAGGTGCCTTATCATTTAGCCGTGTCACTTTAGACGCGTGCTTGTGTTTATTAGTTTTTTGCTGCTTCGGTACAATCACTCTTTAATTAGATTCCGGAGATGTATTCTCAATGCCTTATTGATGGTTGATGAGTTGTTTATAGCTTCGTGGAATAATATATGTAATATATTTGTTACAAAGGGTTTCTTTACGAACCTTCGCATTTTTTTTTACAGCTGATTGATTGATTCACTTGCGGTAGTAATATAATGGTCGAACTATGAAAGAAGTATTATATTTTCAACGTTTTATGGCAACTTTTCGGAGTTATGTGCGTTTTTAAACGATTAAAATATCACTTGCTTCAACGGTGAAGGAAAACATCATGAGGAAACCTGCACACCTGAGAGTTCTCCACAATGTTCTCAAAAGGCGTGGGAAGTCTGCCAATCCGCACATGGCCAGCGTGGTGGACTATGGCCAAACCCTTCTCATATTGAGAGGAGACCCGTGCTCTGTCACTACAGAGCACGGGTAATGGGCTGATCATGATGATGATGATGATATGCCATTTTTGCTTTGACGTGTAAAACAAAGGTGCAATTTTTATGCCTCGTTCTACAGCTGATTCACTTGCGGTAGTAATATAATTGTAGAACTATGAAAGATTAAATATTTCAACGTATTATATGCCATTTTTGCTTTTACATGTAAAACAAAGGTGCAATTTTTATGCCTCGTTTTACAGCTGATTCACTTGCGGTAGTAATATAATGGTGGAACTATGAAAGATTAAGTATTTTATTTTCTACTTTTTATATGTCATTTTTGCTTTGACGTGTAAAACAAAGGTGCAATTTTTATGTCTTTTTTACAGCTGATTCACTTGCGGAAGTAATATAATGGTGGAACTATGAAAGATTATATGAAAGAGTATTTTATTTTCAACTATATTTTATATGCCATTTTTACATTTACATGTAAAACAAAGGTGCAATTTTTATGCCTCGTTTTACAGCTGATTCACTTGCGATAGTAATGTGAATATGATGGTAGAACTATGAAAGATTAAATATTTTATTATTATTCATCAACGTTTTCTATGCCATATTTACACTTACGTAGAAAACAAAGGTGCAATTTTTATGTGTCTACCTTTAGAGGATACTACTCGCCGAATTCAGTTAAACTTGCAGTACATATATAATATATAACAACGAATCGCAATACCGTAACGCGTTTCCGGTCATTCAGTTCCGGTGTGTCGGAATCCGCGATGGTCGGAAATTAAGCTGTCTACCTGACAAACATTCGTACTATTGAAATACACGCAGAAACTATAAATAAAATTGGGCAGTTCATTTAATTGCACGCTAGACCCTGAATACAGGAGAGTATTTTAAAAGTGTGGGCTTAAACCTTATTTATCTGTGATCTTTTATGATCTTGATCGTTAACACCGGAACATATTGGGACCGACCAAGAAGTTAATGCTGTATTATTTTAATAGTAGAGTTTTTGTGACATATCTTGGAAACACTAGAGTAATGGTTATAACTCTGAAAAAAGAGCACCAACAATATATATGTTGGCGCAAAGGAGTTATTAACTTCATTCAGCGGCGCCAAGAAAATCAAGAATCCAAGAATTACCCACAACTGAACTCTTTAAATCATTAATTAATCATTTCGTATTTAGAAGGTAGCAATCAATTTTGTACAAGCATGCTTTGGTATAAATACGGGCGGTTATTGCCTTTCGTAGCATTTTCGCTCGAGACGTCGGACCGTTCGTAAGTCAATAAAGTTGCGGTTATAATAGCTATGAGCGAAAGTTAACAAGGTCGTGAAGTCAACAATTCTGACGTCACTCTTACTAAAAACAATTCTGACGGCCTTCACTCGTCATATACTTAAAATAATATTAAAATAACACTGCTTTAAGCGAAGTTAGTTCACAGTTGTGAACAAACATGAACAAATGTTTTATGATTAAAAAGTAGGTACATGAGTGACGTTTATTCCACGCCATCCCTGAAGTGGGATTCAAAAAGTTGCTCCGTAAATAACACACAGTAGCGTAGTGTAAAACAACAAATCGCAACACGGAGTTGCGCATCCGGCCGTGCACTTCCGGTCTGCTGGCCGGGAAATTGACTTATCTGCTCGTACCTGACAAACATGGCGGCTGCGGTTTACGCCAGGCTAATGGGAAACGCCTCCTTTTTAGCGTAGTAAATTCAACGATGCGGGGGATCATGTTAATAATATTTTTATTAAGTAGGTACTCCTTAGCAATCTCTGTTTGTCTGGTGGGAGGCTTCGGACGATGATGTGTCGCCAAGCGATTTAGAAACGTCGAAACCAATTAGGAGTGTGGGTTTACCATACCCCTAACAGGTTAGCCCGCTACCATCTTAGACTGCATCATCACTTACCACCAGGGAGGTAGCCGTCAAAGGCTAACATGTAGTGTATAGAAAAAAATTTAAGCCTAATTTTCGGGGTGGGGGGGAGGTTATCTTCACGTCTAGAGGAAGGTCTCCATCGTTGAATATAGGTATTTTTTGCGATTCTAATTTCACGATCAAGTGCCGCCTATATCCAGTATATATTCAAATTACATATAATGCACATGGCAATCAAGCCGTATCCCAATTTTGGCGATGTTAAATATGGGCGAGATTAAAAAGCGGGTAAGTAGGTACGCTTCATAAAACGACATACAAGGAGACGTTTACTTTCAGTTCTTTTTAAATCACAAAGCACGCTCTAAAAAGTGCGTCACTTTTATCAAGATAAACATAAAACACTCTGCGAGTACGAAAAAGGGTTTCACATACACCAGCCGTTAAGTTGAAGCCATTTTGGCGTCGTAAAAACATGCTCACGCTGTGCATGCTTACATTTCTAATTACTAAAAAGCTGTAAACTTGAATGACGCCTCGCATCTATGGTGTCTGAGATGCTGCTGTCTCGAGCCTGCTGCAAGCGACGCATAACTAGTTTATTTTAGAATGTACGAGGGCGATACGACACAGATATCAATCCATTGCCGTCTCACTACAGAGCACGGTGCTCCTCTCAATATGAGAAGGGTTTGGCCATAGTCCACCCACCGTCCGACCCCCCCGTTATCCCAAACGTCGCCTAAGCCGAGGTTCGGCCTCAAAGGAGGCGCCCTTAGGCAGTCGTTCCCTTAGTTTCTTCGACCCCTAGGGCTCAAAATTTCTTCTGGCAGAGCTTCTTTCCGAAGCTCGCCAAACAGTCCGGTTACGCTGTGGCAACCAATAGGGTTTGTACAGCTAATAGACAGTCCGAAAAAACAAAACACATAGTCCACCAAGCTGGCCATGTGCGGATTGGCAGACTTCACACGCTTTTAAGAACATTATGGAGAACTCAGGCACGCAGGTTTCCTCACGATGTTTTCCGTCACCGTTGAAGCAAGTGATATTTTAATTGTTTACTAACGAAAAGTTAAAGGTGCGTACCCGGGACCAAACCACCGATGTCGACTAGGAGGAGGACGTCCTAATCACTAGGCTATCACGGCTTCTTCGTCGTCTTAATAAAATTTATTCTAACTTCACTATAAGTAAACCCTTTATCGTATACATACCTGGTGGAAAGATCTCCGTATTTCCACGGGAACGGGAACTACGCGGATGAAAACGAAACCTAAAGAAAGCTATTGTAGTATTATAAATGCAATTGTGAGTTTGTTTGTTACGACGAAGCTATAGTTTCATATATTCTCGCTGTCGTCATCGCTATCTATAAAACAACCTAAACGTGACACGAGTAGTTTTTCAGTTGTGGATTTTTCTCATTTTCAACATTGCGGTCGACGTCATCTCTCAGTCTTTATCAAGTGTACTCAACCTATGACATGCATACTTAAGCATCTGCTTATGTTCTAAATTCACATAGTATATCTACCCCTATTTGAATTCAAAATTCAAGGAAAACCCCGCTAAATCAGTACAAAAAGTTAGTTTCGTTTTACATGAATAATTATGTGTCGAACAGAATTTATAGAGGCGCCTAACAAAAATGATAGGGCAATTGTTTTTGTTTTGCGCAATTGCCTTACATTTATTACAGTGAAGTTTTTATTACTTGTTAATATTGTTTCTTTGCTAGTTGCTAACCTATAGCTACTCAATAAGTTTTTCACAACAAAGTGTTTGAATATTGGACATATTAATGACGTGGGTACCTATTACAGAATTTTTGGTACATTCATTTTCAAAGAATTAGCAAGGTGAGTCTCACATATCATCTTGCAAACATAAACAGCTCCAGCTTGGAGAGTTTCTCTATGAGAGTCTAGACGGGTGTGTTGTCGGGCGGGGCGGGGCGGGGGGGGGGGGGGGGGGGCGGGGGGATATACAAGGGTTGTTCTTGCTGACTTCACTCTTTAGAAAGTCTTATTATTTTCTCTCATGAGATGTTTTCTTTTCATTTTTTTTTCGCCACGTTTTTGTCCTGGGCTCAGTGGATGGAAAATTGTTTTGTTGGCAAGTTTTCTACTTCGCTGAATAGTTGTTATTGTATACTTAATCAACTCGGCAACTTTTACACGCGACTGTGATATCGTGAGCTTTGGATATTTATTTTGAAGTAAAACAAAAATTATGTTTTCATTACGGTTTTTTTTATTATTACTATCATTAATATATATTGTATAGTGACTCAAGCTAATAATTTAAGACGTTTCTTACTTTGTAACTATTTGTGAACGTTCTGAAAACCTGTAAAAAGCTATACATTCACATTAGCTCACAACGTTAAAAAATGGTCATGAAAAAATTTATTAGTTGTTGGTTTTCCGTAATAAATGAATTGGTCGGTTCGTTTGTATGTTAGATTACTGATCACGAGGTCTTTCTGGTTTTGTGAATTATTATGTTGTCCGGAGTTACTGTCTACCAGCAGGTGGTACATTGCCGAAGTTACACGATGAAATTAATTGGCTGGCTTGGATGGCTTAATTGGCTATAGTCCGCGTAAAATTGGCTAATCTGCTTGATGCATTTTTTAATTTTTTTCAATACTTATACACCACATATAGATCGCCGGATCATTCCTAAGAAATGTTGACATTTCAAAGTTTTTACTTAGATTAGGAAATTGATACTGTCCACTCTCGTGCTTTGGAAAGTAGGATAAACTTTCGATCCCAATTATTATGACTAACTTTGATTTTAGTCATCACCCTCCAGCACGGATTGCACCAGCATGGATGTCGAAGCTCTTGATCCCCCTCTCGATCGTGTCGAGGTGTAGGACAGCGTTTCGGCACGATGTCTCGTAGAAACCAATTAGGAGTTTCGTAATATCCCTAACTAGTTAACCCTACCATCTTAACCTGCATCGTCAAATAAACCTGGTGAGATTGCCGTCAAGGGCTATCTTGTAGTGGAAAAAAAAACATCGCGTGTAATACGTACACAACACATTTTTGATTTAACTATTTACAAATAAGCTTGCGAAACGCTCTAAAGCCAAACCGTGTAGCTAACATAAGTTAACAATAAAGTTAAACGCAGTAACTTCGCGCCGGGAGTAAAGTACAGTGTCGGAGCGTTGTCATGAACATGTAAGCTAGTTTGACAACTGGGCCGCCGAGTCCTGCTTTCATTTCCGCTCAGCGACGTACCTACACGTATCTTCAAATTCAAATTCAAAATAATCTTTATTCAAATAGTCTTTAAAAAGGCACTTTTGACGCGTATCTCTGCGATACCGTCCGACCCCCCCGTTATCCCAAACGTCGACTAAGCCGAGGTTCCGTCTCATAGGAGGCGCCCTTAGGCAGACGTTCCCTTAGTATCTTCACGCCCTAGGGCCCAAAATTTCTTCTGGCAGAGCTTCTTTCCGAAGCTCGCCAAACAGCCCGGTTACGCTGTGACAACCAATAGGGTTAGCACAGGTAATAGACAGTCCGAAAAAAAAAGCATTTCTGCGAGATTGGAGATTTAGAGAGTTTCCTTGACGACCGTTATAGTGCTATGCCAGTTTGCCAATATTAGCCAATAATGTTGAACTGTTGTATCCTAGCGTGGGAATCGCGGTACCAACCGTAAATATGTTCACCTGACACCTTAAAACCACGGAATGCTTTCGTGTTTAATGCCCAACAGATTTCTAAGTACGTAACTACATTTTGCCAATGCGGAATTAAGATAAGGCCTATCTTACTGAATTTGTGTAGGAACATTTTCTTTTTAACATTTCGTTTGTTTGTAATTCTTTACTCTTGTTGTATTCAGATAGATAGATTCCACACATTTTATTTAATATCTCTAATGTAAAAATCTTTTCATGTACTATGGCAGTAAAGAATTTTAAATTATTCTTTTCTTTCTTGCGCACAGCAATAAAGCAACCATTGACATGTTTTTACTACATAGTTGATATTGGAGAATGTAATTGGCTGTAAATTTAAAGTGAAATTCCTAACATTTATATTAAAAAATAATTTTAGTACTCACATTTTTTGATGGAAAAGACTCATTTATAAAATATAACCAAACATTTAAGATATGTTTTTAACACTTTAAGTAACCCCCTAAAAATACGATATTATAAACCCCAGCCAATACTTATTCATCTATAAATCAACTATATGAAACATCTCAATATTTACAAGAAGCGCCTCATAAATACAAACTTGTTTGCAATTGATGTTTATCGACGACATTTACATGAAAAGGTCCGTGGAGCATTCGACTGTAGATAGAATATGCTTATCTTGTACCTACGAAATCCGGACACTGATATACGGGTCTCACCGGCTTTGACAAGGCATTCATGAAAGTCTGGAGTTTCTAACACAAATGCATACTCCTTGTTACGATAGACGACATATTTATTATATTATGAATGTGCCGTTTTTACTGTAGCTTTAGTATTAGATTGCTTGGCTCACAAACGTAGATTCGTTTTCGAACATCGAAAACAACTAACGTCATAGTAAATTGAAACGTATATACCTTGTATTAAAATTCGAATTCGTCCACACTTTCATACCAGCACAAGTTTGTATAATGAAAATAAGTAGTACGTTAATCGTTATTTTAATAAGATTTGGGAAACATAAGATCTATTTTACTTTGTAGTTAAGGTATTTCGATAATCACTTTTAATAAGGCTAATAATATTAATAAATTAGTTTGTTTTTATTGAAAGAAATTTCACACACAGTTGTGCTGTATTTGACATTTGTCTTTCTAGTACATCTAACTAGTGGTAACTGATTGGGCATTTTCTAGAGAAACTTTTTGTTATGGCTCTCAATTACGAGTTGCATCCAAATTAAAGAATTGACTTTAATGTACGACGTCATTGCGTAGGCCATTTACCTACTTTGTTTACTACATTTCCAATGTGTTCAGATTCAAATTCCAATTTTTTTTTTATAAACGACAAGTTAGCCATTGACGGCATCTCACCTGATGGTAAGTGATGAAGCGGTCTAATGGGGTAGCGTAAACCCATACTCCTAATTGGTTTCTACACGACATCGTGCCGGAACGCTAAAACGCTTGGAAGCCTCCCCACCAGATGATTTGAAAAAACTTGCAGACAATCGCATCCATTTTACTCTGATGATAGTGCTGGAAGCACTCTAAAACATACGACATAAGTGAGAGTGTCTAAAAAATTGTTATAGTTCCCTAGTTCTATATATTTAATGTTATTCTAGTGTTGTATGGTATCGCGGCCGCCTCTTACTATGTAACAACATTGTCAGGCAAGACATTAAGCGTATTGTAGGAACATATAGTCGAGATTGGAATGAAAAGGGTCCTATTATGCTTTGCCTTCGTATTGTGGCTGTCGTTTTGATACGTCATACCCATCAAGCTACAAGGTTTACACACATGCAATGTGAGTTAACGCTTTGATTCCCAAATAAAAATAAATTGTACCAAGAAGAACTGTGACGTATTAAACAACGTAGATTGACTAACGAAGATTGATTTTAAAAACATTACTTAAAATCATTGCTACTATACACTGGCGGTCTGTTTGTCATTCATGACGTCATCGATAATACAATAAATATTTTAAAATACATCGCATAAAGTCACTGCTATTTCACTGGCGGTCGGTCTGTTTGTCATCCACGATGTCATTCTGAGACATAGGTAATTCTGTAGATGTTGATTGTACGCAAACCTTTTACTAAATTTAAGTAAACGTTTTTTCTGACATTTTCAATTTACGACTTTGAGAAAATGATGACTTATACAGTCTGTCGGTTTAGTTTAGATTTAGTGTGTACCAAAAATGTCACTCATAATATATAGTAAATAATTTTATTAAATACCATAAAAATGGTTTTAAAATGCTCACTTTACTTTGATATATTAGACCTATTGGTCATGTACTCTGGCAGACGAAAAAGCTGCCTTTACCGTCTCGGTTTTTCCACCCTGCTCTTTGCATTATTCCGATGTCGTCCTTTCACATTACACGGGCTACAGACTAGCGGGAGTGTCAATGCTATTGTATGAAAGGTAAAGGCGTCATTTTCCCCTCGTCTCGGTTATTGTGTCAACCCTATGGAGACGCTGTTAATGTTTCTGTTGATATGTTCAGTAGTTTCAAGTAGAGTCATTCTACGTTAGGCGACAAGAGTATTTTACACTGATAGTTTTAACGCAGGGTTGCGAAAACTGTGGGTTTTGTAAAGAGTTCAATTACTTTGGACGTAGGTATCTACTAGGATTTCTGATGATGATAGTTAAAAAAAAAACCGGTCAAGTTTGTTGTGGGCTTCTTCTTAAACCTGGGCACGATATGAACCCTCTTGAATTTTAAGTTGGCGAGTATAGTTATTACCATATAACAAATTAAAATAATGAAATATATAGTAAATACGCAAAACGCTGGCCATGTGCGGATTGGCAGACTTCACACGCCATTGAGATCATTATGGAGAACTACCAGACAGGTTTCCTCACTATGTTTTCCTTCACCGTTGAATCAAGTTATATTTTAATTGCTTAAAAATGCACATAACTCCGAAAAGTTAGAGGATGCCCTGTCCGGGTTCCAACCCCCGACCTCTGATTAGGCGGACGTCCTAACCACTAGGCTATCACAGCTTTATAACATGACATCATTATAGTCAATAAATAAACAGCTGTAAACCATTATGTTTGTTTGGTGTTGTAACATATCGCCGCGTCTTCACAAACGATAAAACCCGGTTATATCGCATATGTAAGGTAAACATTTTTGTGTGTTTACAGTAAACCAACGATAAAATGGACGTTCTTCTGCCTACAAATATACTTGGTACTTACATTGACTGGTTGGGTAGTACTGGTTTGACGACCTCCGTGGCGCAACGCGTGCGCTGTTGCATTTTAAAGTTGGAGGTCCTGGGTTCGATTCCCGGATCGAGTCTGGTCTGGTGGGAGGCTTCGGCCGTGGCTAGTTACCACCCTACCGACAAAGCCGTGTCGCCAAGCGATTTAGCGTTCCGGCACGATAACGCGTTGAAACCAATTAGGAGTGTGGGTTTACCATGCCCCTAACAGGTTAGCCCGCTACCATCTTAGACTGCATCATCACTTACCATCAGGTGAGATTGCCGTCTAGGACTAACTTGTAGTGGATAAAAAAAACATACATTGGTACTAGCTTGTATGAATTTCGAAGGGTATTTATTGATCTAAATAATAAATCTCAAGTGTCTCGAATATGTAATCTTTCGAACTTGGCAAATTGCCTGTGACATCGTTTCCTCGTTTTTCTTTCGATATATATACAAGAACACGCTGAGTGGCTATCATTGCTATTCTCAGCTCAATAGTGTTCCCACTGCTGGACTTACTCCTCCTTTTACAGAGAAACTGGGTATAAAACTTACACTTAGAACATTGATTGCTTAATGTTCTCCCGGAAGAGGCTGAACTACCTCGTTTTATTATTTATTTTTATTTATTTGGGACAGTAAACAATTGTATATGAAATACTAGTACAAGATAACCTTACACATAATAAATGTACAATTAATTATCAGCACTATCCAAACTTGATTTTGACGATTTTCGTGGCTTCGCATTTTAACTTCGATTCCCTAGCTCGAGTCTGGTCTTGTGCAAAGCTTCGGCTGTTGCTAGTTACCGACAAAGACGTGTCGCCAAGCGAAAGGTCGCGTAGAAACCAATTAGATGTAACAGTTTAGCCAGCTCCAATCTAAGACTCCATCAAAGCTTACATCAGGTGAAATTAAATTTAAAAAAAACAACGCCGAAAATTAGTAACCAGTCTTTGTATTCGTTTAGTTACTTTAATTTTAACCTTATTTTTTTACGTGTACTGAGAATATAATGAGCAAAACTCAACTCAATTCTGATTCATTAAGTATCGATAACACAAATTACATGTGTGAAATGCAATCGCTAAAATAAAATAAAAAACTGACTGTTGATAAAGTGTATCTATTATCTACATATATCGCAGTAGAGAAGTCTTATTATGGTTTATGTGAATGATAAAGAAGCTTGGGTATGGTATATTGATGAAACAAGAGTTTTAAGCGACACTGAGATGGTAATAACAAGAACACTTAATAATTGTACTTAAGCGACTGAGTTTGTCGTGTTCAAATTCAAATTCAAATTCAAATAATCTTTATTCAAATAGTCCTTTAAAAGGCGCTTTTGACACGTCAATAATTTACAAAGTAGTGATTTGATGGTGATAACTACATTCGTAAACTTAAAACTAAAGCTATGAGGGTTCCAAACGCGTCCCGGTCTAAGAAGAAGCCCACAACAAACTTAGCCAGGTAAATTTTCTTTTTGTTATCACCATCTCACATGCCACTTAAAATTATATTAAGAGCTATCTTATTAGAGCAATATTTCACACCCATGCTTGTTTATCATTTACGTAATCCTTTACACTATAGTAGGACTTTTCTACAAGCTTAGCTTCTTCTTAGACCAGAGCGCGTTTGCGAACTTTCACAAGTATTAAGTTTACGTAAGTGGTTATTTTGAAGAAATACCATTATTTTAATACCAGTTATTTTGAAGAATTATTTGAACAAACTTTTTAAATAAACAATAAACAGCAAGTATAATTTGCTATATTCCGCCGACAACCGGGAGATTAGTATAATATAACACCACACAAAATCTTCCACTAGAACCTCTACGCACGTTTCGACCCGACACCGGATCATCCTCTGGAGATGTTGACTTCACAAGCGCGAAAAGTAAAGAAAAGTGCGTAGAGGTTCTAGTGGAAGATTTTGTGTGGTGTTATGTTATACTAATCTCCCGGTTGTCGGCGGAATATAGCAAATTATACTTGCTGTTTATTGATTATCATGGACTTCCGCAAAGTAACGCCTGCTTCTATTCATTAAAGTTTTTAAATGTTTGATTTATATACATACTGTGTTAAAACGAAACGAAGTAGATGTGATTAAATAATCAGCTGTAACCGAAAGCCGAAACCGTAACAAAGTGCTGATAAAACAACGGGAACATACCCTGAATCATGATTAACATTTATTAAATGCGATAAGAACGCACTATCTGTTGCGTTTACGTAGGTATCTTATAATTTATCGGACGCTAATTTTTGCAGTTACAGTTGTTTTGCATTTGTTGTAAAAGTGACGTGTTAGTGTATTATTTAGTGCCTGTGATTTGAACTAGGTTTTTTCACCATCTAACTTATTGAATGAAACCATATCTCTGTGATGTTAAGATTGAATTAACAATAAGTCGTTACTAATATTATGAGTGCTTCGTGCGGTCGGTGTGTCTTCCAATAACGCTGCAACAGAACAACGTCTGGATATGATTTATTGCAGTTTTGTTCTGCAATTAAAATTATCGGCCGGAGACTGTCTAAGGCGTCTTTATTTAGGAAATAATCGCGGTTACTTTAGAATCGATCTAACGCGCAAAGTTAACAGTTACAACATAGTCAAATGACAAGCCGGAGTTGATGAAATAATATATTAAGGTATCTCAGGCAAGGATATAATACACCTTTTAACACCTTTTAAACCAAAAATAAAGTTAGTATTATCCATAAATTCAAAAGCAAAGTGCATATGCGTTTTTGACAGTATTAAGGAAGTAGGTATACCAAATCCGTGCACATATTTACAGAAAAAAATTCAAATCAAATACGCTAAATACTCAGTCTAATGTTCTATGTATTTGCTTAGAGTTGGCTAAATGTTGAAATGTATGGTCGTCTATAATCACACGGCGCTATAGTCTTTTGTCCTGGTATGCTCCAAATGATTTTTGCAGTAATCTCTATAATTTGTGGTCTTTATCCAACTGCCATGTCGAAGCTCACAGCTGCACTTTATCAGCCTATTTGAATCATGCTATTTGTACTCACACTCAATAAACCTTTGGAATTGACTGTATCGCATATTGATCTTGAAACCCTACATCTTTCAAATATAAGAAAAGCCACTTTCCTTTATCTTATAAATGACTTATGTAACGTTTATTTGGCACGTTTCGATATTTACAGCAATTCATAATGACAGTTTATCTAAGACTGTATTACGTCAAATCTATTCGCCATAAGAAATCCTATGTCTAATTTTTATACTTAAGATTTGTGGTCGCAAAGGAAAAATATTTTGTGAATATGTTTAGTTAGTAAGTGACCGTTATTTTAACTAAATTATTTTCAAGAATAATTACATAAATTTCTCCGATGCAAATATCTTCAGCGTTGACTATAAACAACTTACAAAGTCAAAAGCTGTGAACCAAAATATGCTAATTTGCCTTTAGTTTGTAAATTCATAGTCTCTTGGGACTAAAGCACGACCGAAATATATTTGCATTTTTAGTGAACTTTTGTTACACTGAACTCGTTTTTCGCATGTTTTTGTTTATAAAATTACGATGAAGCGCTGTTGTTGCATAAGGAAAACACGAATTTAGTATAGAATTTGAGTAAGTGTTAAGTGGATTTCCGTTCAGAGTATAAAATAAGTAACTCTGCAATATTCAGTGTTATAAATTATATTAGGTCCAGTGAACGGAAAATGTTTCATATGAATTAATCGTTTACCGACATTCAAATATCTACGATATTAGGACTAACAAAATGTTAGCTCGAATTATGTTGGACTTCTTCGAGCGCATAAATCTTTTATGTTTCAGAAAACATATTATAAGGCTTGTTTCAAATAAACATTTTGCTACCTCGAATTCGGCTAGAGTCATCCGAATAAAGGAAGGAAAAATTGTAGCCTTGCGAAATCAAAAATCCACCATGTCCTAATGCTCCCAGGAATTTAAGCATTGAAGTTTATGATCCACTAGGACGGCCAATATATAAATACACTTTTTGGGCCAGGATCCTTTACATGAGTCCTTATACACCGGACACTAAATTACCAGTTATCAAGGTTTCATCACAATCTGATAAATGGTTTCGAATTGGTTTTTTAAATTTATAGATGATTTATATTGAATATGACGTGTGACTGTGATTTGAACCTAAATCTACCCTTTCTCCGAATGAGTTACAGTGCATTAAAGGTCACATTAAAATGGACGATGTCCAATTTACGAGCGGTTATGATGATATGAAGACACCCACCACAACGCTTCGATTCAATTACATAAATACTTTACTAACTGACAAAGTAAATCGCTATTGCCGACTAAAATTAAACTTTAAATCCTGCGTCTTAAATATCCATTTTGTAATAACCACATTTTAATGTTGATTTATCACACTATAGAATTGATAGCTGTCTATTGGTGTTGTATGCGATTGTGCGTTTATTAATTTATGACTCCGATTGAATGTTACCAGAATTAATAGATAATAATAGTTTATACATAAAGCAAACAAGTTTTGATTTAAAACGGAACTTTTCATTTACTTTCGACTAGATTCGAGAATTATATTTATTGCCAAAACTTGACCTTTTACTAATGATAAAGTTTATGCAGCTGTTATTTCATCACTGTCCGGTTCTAATCGGTTTGGAGAATAATATCGAAACGAATCTTCTCTTCCCTTGGTAATTTAGTACGTACTTTTTGGCAATACTATAGTATCATGCCGTCCAATATTTCTGATATACATATCTATTATATTGGAGATGTTGAATATATTTACTAATATTTAGTAAATATTGGATTCCGTCAACTACTAATGCTATATCTTCATTGAATCAAAAATACCGTGCGCCAATAATATTCATACAATATATTTTTTTAAGCTCTATGTTAACATTCTCCTACGAGGTATTTCAGTTTTCGACTGCGGCGTTAAACGCTTTCATTAATTAATCGTCTGCGTGCCAACCAAATACCGGTCTACCCGCAGTCCGATATCAGCATTTTGCTCGCTTTCAAAGGCCGTTTGGACCGCACATATTTCAATAGAGCGTTTCACAAAGGTAGGGCTAATAATGCGAGCAATGCTGTGTATTTTGTCCATTTCCATACTAAATAGTTTGGATGTTGTATGATTATAATTTGAACGTCGCGTTGGGTCAGTTTATTTCTGCACATTATATACGTCCTCTAACTATTACACTTATTCGGGGATTATTCGGTAGATGCAGTTGTAAGTCCAAAAGTATCGTTAAAGTTGGACAGAGAGTCATGCAAGGGTGATTATTTTCACCTTTATTATTTAATATTTATATAGAAGATGTGGCAAACAAAGAATTAGGATATGCAGCAACAACAAATGTTAAATTAAGAAACTGATATTAAGTAATATTAAGTTGCTCATCTACTAGATCACTGCATAAAACATTTAACAACAACAACAACGTCCAATGTTTGTTTAGTGTCCTAATTCTAATATGTATACATATACAAGGTGTCTCAAAAGAAAGTTCACATTTAAATCTTTTTTTAAAAGAAAAGTCTTAGCTTTATTGAAAAAATGTTTATTTTATATTGAAGTACACTGTTTGGGAATTTATTTTTTAAAAATAACATCGTCCAAATGTAAACCGTTGCGCTCTCGGCATTCATTTAGTCGGGCACTAAAATTGCCTATGACAGCTCGGCAGGTAGTCTCCGTGATGGCTGCCATTTCATGACGGATATTTTCTTTTAATTGTGCCAGGGAAGTCGGTTTATTAGCGTAAACTTTTGATTTGACATAACCCCACAGGAAAAAATCCATAGGCGTTAAATCGGGACTCCGTGGAGGCCAATTTATGTTACCTCGCCTGGAGATTAATTTGTTCGGAAAAATTTCTCGAACTCGAGGCAGAGATCTGTTGGACGTGTGTGAAGTTGCTCCATCCTGCTGGAACCATGTTCTTTGGTTGTAACCAGGAAAGTTTTGCAGTTGGGGTACGAAAAACTCGTCTAACATCTCCACATAACGCTCTGAATTCACTGTGAGTGTGCGTCCCCTTCCATCTTCAAAAAAGTAAGGGCCGATAATTCCTCGCGCCGACATCGCTGCCCATACGGTGACTTTGGGTGAATGTAGCGGTTTCTGCTGTTTTTGTTTTGGGTTGGTTGCACTCCAGTAACGACAATTTTGCTTGTTTACATGCCCATTCAGATGAAAATGGGCTTCATCGGAAAACAAGATGTTGGTGAACGTTGGAAAGCGCTCAATCATCTGATTTACAAAGGCAAGCCTCTGACCAGCATCTTGAGGCTTCAGTTCTTGCACTAACTGAATTTTGTACGGGTGCAGCTTTAAATCTTTGTGTAAAATGCGGCATAATGAAGATCTGTGCACATTTAAAGCAACAGCACGCTTCCGAATCGAGAGGTTTGGATCATCTCGAATAGACTGAGTAACACTGTCCACGTTTTCGGCTGTTCTTGATGTTCTTGGTCGCCCAGATTTTGGTTTCTCCAGAGTTGACCCAGTCTCTTCAAACTTCTCAACCCATTTTGCAATGAGACGAGTGCTAGGCGCATCATTTAAGTGACGAATATGTCGAATACTGCAGAATTTTCTACGCGCTACAGTCGCCGAATTACCGTTTTTGTAAAACTCACGTACGCACAACGCACGGTCCGCACCAGAGAAACGCTCCATAGCGACTAAATTCCCAAGAGCCAGACTACCGACTGACATACCCCCCGCGCCCCTCAGAATAGTTGCTTTCGCGTAATAAGATAAGCAAATGTGAACTTACTTTTGAGACACCTTGTATTTAGTGTAATATTTATTTATAACAAAAGAACCTTAAGGCGTACGTCTTTCGGACGGCAGACTCTTTTGAGATAAAGCCTTTATATCCTTTTTTTTTAATCTAACAAAATCTCTAATTTCTTCAAAAGGTACCATGCAATATTTTTTTTTTAATTTATCATTTGTACAAAAACATTATTGAGATCTTTCTGCATAAGAAGTACCTAGTATGGAATTGAATCTATAACATGCCGAAACGTATTATTTTGATTGCTGATTTAATTAATAATAAATAAATGTAAATTAAATTATGACGGAGCTGTTATATCCTTGAATGAAGATGAGATAAAGGAACTAAAAAAATTAAACAACAAAAAAGCTTCTGCAAAAATAGAGTTTGCATTAATAATGTACGTAGGTCAAAATAACCTTCCAGACTTAGTTAAAGAAATGTATTGCAATCGCTAAGAAAATCTTAGCAGACGATAACACTAATCTAATAAAAATTAGTTCACACAAGTATATGACATGTGGGGTATTGCTAGTGCCGTTTTAATGAGCGTCGCGTCAGCCTTTGTTAGCACACAATGCTGTCTGAGTGTACAAACTACACTGCAGGCGAAGTTTCATTGTTAATATTCTATGTTTGGTTTGTTCGGCTTGTTGAACGCCCGTGACGAACTTGGTCGACGCTCAAGATTGGACCGCCCCGTGACTGGTAACTAATTAGCTGACTTTCTATACTTTTAAGCATCGTAACATCTCAAACATCCATAAATATTTTTGACAATATTCATGTATTAGCCTGTATTAATACACACTGGTAATACACATCTCACTATATTCCAAGTACCATGATTTTTCCGCATGTAGAATGCTTGTGTCAAATCTGGTTGAGTCTCAAGATTGGACCGCCCCGTGACTGGTAACTAATTAGCTGACTTTCTATACTTATAAGCATCGTAACATCTCAAACATCCATAAATATTTTTGACAATATTCATGTATTAGCCTGTATTAACATACACGCAGTCTGGTAATACACATCTCACTACAATCCAAGTACCATGATTTTTCCGCATGTAGAATGCTTTTGTCAAATCTGGTTGAGGCTCAGGACTGAGTGACTGGTTTTATGACAGTTTAGGACAGTATTGATTAGCGTTATAACACTTGAAACATCTATATATATCAAATCAAATCAAAAATAGCTTTATTCATATAAACCTATTACAGACACATATGAATCGTTCAAATTAGAATTCAAATTCAAATAGTCCTTTAAAAGGCGCTTTTGACACGTCAGTAATTTACATACTAGTCATTTGATGGTGATAACTAATTTCGTAAACTTAAAACTAAACCTATGAGGGTATAGGGTTCCTTTCAATATTTCTATTCATGATGTGATGGTGATAACTTCAATCAACAATTTTAATATGCATTTAATTTTTGGCTATGCACTGTCATTATTTTATAATCTTTAAAATTATCTCTTAATGACTTTCTCTCTCTCTATATTGGTGCATAATTATTCGCAACGCAATTCAACGGTGTGGTGGGATTGTTTGTGTTTATGTATGTATATACTTTATTGCACACCATAAATACAAGAGGTACAATTAATTTCCAAACATAACACTAAATAATCGGCACTACATCTAGGCAGTATGGTAAATAAAGAAGTGAATTATTGCTATAAAAATAAATAAAGAAGTGACCTATTGCTATAAAATATCTGCGGTTATGTATGCATACATTTTTGGCAGTATATATGTATACTCTAGTTAATTCTATTCTATACGAGAGCATAGGAAGCCATCATTCACGGTTTTTATCACCAACATAATGATATGATAATAATTATCATCATCATCATCATAATCAACCCATTGCCGGCTCAATACAGAGCACGGGGAGCACGGGTCTCCTCTCAATATGAGAAGGGCTTGGTCATTTGCGGATTTGCAGACTTCACACGCTTTTGAGAACCATATGGGGAACTCTCAGGCATGCACGTTTTCCTACCGCACCATTGAAGCAAGTGATATTTTCGTTGGTTAAAAAAATAAAGTTTAATTGAAATTAAAATAACAATCATCTTTTAAACCCTCTAATCGGAATTCAGCACCATAGAGGCTCCACGTTCTGTGCCAATAATTAGATATTAGTAATATCCAATATATATAATGATGTAGAATATGGTCAAGAATTATCTAACATTTTATCGATCAGTATATATATATATATATATATATATATATATATATATATATATATATATATCCACTATCGATAAATATTTGAAGTAGGTATCATAAAATGCTTCCTTGAAACTTCCATAAAACTGTAAATGGTTACGAGTTAAGTGTAATAAAATAAAATGAAAGGTAAGCTCGGCTCAGACGCAGTAAAGCTAGTTTACTACGGGTATTGAAGGCGATAATTGGAATTGATCACATAAAGACTGAGATAAGTGTTAAAATCGATGTAAACCACTAATAAAAGTTCAGCCTTGGCTATATAACTACGGATTATTACGCCAAAAGTACCTGGTATTACTAAATACAAAGGTGCCGATTTAGATTTACAGAAATATTTTAACTAAAATTGCCTGTGTAAAAGTAGTGCTGTCCCTTTGACAAAGCACTATTCTTAGATAAATCAAGTTAGTTGACATCTAAGTAAAAAATATTCGGTACTAAAATCGACTAAATCTGGTATAAGTAGTACTAGTAATTACTTACAGTGTATTTTATGATTGTCTCACTGATTGAAAGTGATATTTTGATATTGTCCAATGAGCCTAACGTAACGTTATTAAACTGAAATGCGACCAACAACGAATTTGAAAAAGTATTTTCTATTGCGTTGGCGACGAACAATACTATATAACTAGGGCGATCAATGCGTTTATTTATATTTCGACAAATTGCAAGAGTAAGCACACAATGATTAAAAAAAAATTGGAATAAAACATTAGTGACATATGAAATCTTTGATTTATACAAACAAAAACCTTTGAGTAATGTTACTTTGCGATTAGATAAAAATATATATATCATCATGATCAACCTATTACTGGCTCACTACAGAGCACGGGTCTCCTAATATGAGAAGGGTTTTGACCATATTCCACCACGCTGGCCATGTGCGGATTGGCAGACTTCACACGCCTTCGAGAACATTATGGAGAACTCTCAGGCGTGCAGGTTTCCTCACGATGTTTTCCTTCACCGTTGAATCAAGTTATATTTTAATTGTTTTAAAAACTTACATAACTCCGAAAAGTTAGAGGTGCGTGCCCGGATTCGAACCGCCACCTTTGATTAAGAGGCTGACGCCCTAACCACTAGGCTATCACAACTTCAAATAATAAATATATATATATATAATATTTTATATTAATCTGTCTTAGATATACGAGTATGTATCAACTAAACACAGCACACAGCGAGATTGACAAGATATTAACAAATAAATTGATACGCCATTAATTACGCCTGATTTAACATAAACACCATGAGCACAAATTAAGAGAGCAAGTAATTTTGTCGCTTCGGTTACTGATAGATTGTAGACGTTAATTTGCAGATTAGTGATTAATAAAATGCTAAATCTATTTAAAAGTCGACAAAAGGTTATGTTAGGTTAGGTTAGGAAATTGACCTGACCGCGTGATTTGTTTTTCACTTAGCTTTCGAACAAAGCAAACCGTTACGTTAAATGATTTAAACGTTAAATGATTTTTAAACTACTAGTACTAAATATTTTGATTTTATATCTACTACTAAACTACTACTAAAGTTTAAAATAAATTAAAGTTTAAATTAGTCCCAATTGAAATACGCGTCTATAATTTGATATTTTTTAGTATCTGTTATGCTCTTGATCGTAAAAAAATAAGTTTTAGTGCTTGCCTTTATATGGAACGACTGAGGTTCTCTGTTTCCCAGTGCGAATAACCTTTGAAAGCGCCGCCCGCCCAGTAGCGTAGCGCCCAGCGTAGGGCGAGCTCGCGTGTAGCCCTGAAGGACGACGAAGACGCAACCAAATCCGCCGAGTATACAGACACGTGTTCTTTGTTATCAACTGCAGGTATATTAACTTTTTTGATACATACATCAAATAAAGCCAGTTTATTCCTTCAACTTGGTGTCTGTGCACATATAAAGCGTGAATATGTAATTTATACATTATTATAGTGAGGTGATGGTGTTACTTGATTGCGTTCATAAAATTGAAACTCGAGTTACGGGGGTAAGTGTGTTGGTCTAAGAATAAACAATCAACAAACATAGCCGAGAGTTAGCTTTTCATTTCCTATCTCGCCTTGTCAATTAAAATTTAATCAGCAATTTCGAAAGAGTTAAAGGCTTTTTCATTTACCTTCTATTGAGATAAATATAATTCAATAGTTTACCTAAAATGTACGTAAAGTGTATGCGGTATTGAATATTAGTAGGTATTACCATGCAGAAGTCAACTATATAATTAGGCTTAATTTGTTTCATAGAACAACAAGAAAAAAATTGTGAGGTATTCTGTAATTGATTATTATTATCAAACACTGCCAACTTTACTTGCAGCTCTATTGTATTTGCGTTTTTGTGATTTATCGCAGTGGATTACAATAGAAAAGGTATTCAGTTTAGTAGTAGTGCAAATATAATAAAAATCTACAAATCAATCATGATCTTTATTCAACTAGTCCTTTAAGAGGCATTTTTGACGCGTCAATAATTAACATAGTAGTGATTTGATTGTGATAATTACATTCGTAAACTTAAAACTAAAGCTGTAAGGCTTCCAAACGAGCCCTGGTCTAAGAAGGAGCTCACAACAAACTTAGCCAGGTAAATTTTCTTTTTGTTGTCACCATCTCAGATGCCACTTAAAATTATGTTAAGAGTTAGATAGCTAATAAGATTATTAGAGCAATATTTTATACCCATGCTTGTTTATCATTTACATAATCCTTAACACTAGAGTAGGACTATATATAGTCAGCACTAGTTATATAAACGGTATACTTTTATAATAGTTTTTCACAACGCAGAAGCTTGCCCGCTGCCTCGCTCGAGTTAGGTTCATAAATCTCGTGTTTCTGTCTTCGAAACTGACGGACTTTCATGCAAATACGAATCCCTGTTTTCCGCCCTCTGGAAAATCATTTCCAATAAATCATTTCTTAACGGACGTCTACGTTATAATGGCTAGCCTGTCTATTTTGAGGTCTGAACTGCGTGTTGGTAAATTAGTTAGTCAACCAGTCAGATTTTTAAAATTACAATAACCTTTTTTTTAACCAGTCAGATTTTTAATATTACAATAACCAGATTACAATAACCTATTTTAACCAACCGCCATTAGAGCAGCGTGTAGATGTCTAATTAGTAATCTGCTCATCTTCTTTTAGCAGAACTTTAGAAGGATATTAATGGGCTGAGGATGTTGGAGGACTTCACCATTCGCTACTAAATTTTTTTTTTTAATCCACTACATGTTCGCCCTTGACGGCAATCTCACTTGACGGTAAGTGATGATGCAGTCTAAGACGGTAGCAGGCTAACCTGTTAGGGGTACGGTATACCCATACTCCTAATCGGTATCTACGCGACATCGTGCTGGAAAGCTAAATCGCTTGGCGACACGTCTTTGTCGGTAGGGTGGTAACTAACCACGGTCGAAGCCTCCCACCAGACCAGACTCGAGCCCAATCCAAATAATTGAGCTCGGAATTGAACCCAAGACCTTTATAATACAACAGCGCGCGCAGAAAAAAAATCAATAATTTTCCTTTAATACTTCGAGATATCGGTACCATGAGTATAGCTGCCTACCAATTTACGTAGCAATGAAAAGCGCCTTTCAACCTGAAACAAACTCATATCCAGTTGTAGTGATCGACTACGTAGAGATCGTTGGTTGTCTCGTAGCAAACCTACTCGATATCTGTTTCTTGAGTCAGTGTGATTCAAAATTATTATTTTATGGTTTATTTTCCTTGAAAGGAAATATTTGTAAAAGTGAATTTCTTGTAGGAAGTGTGAATATTATGAGAATTACGATATTGGTGGTGCACGATTGTTTCGAAATGCTCGAATGCTTAGAATTCACTTTCACACAAATCGATTTATTTTTTAATTCGAGTACTTTGGTACGAACTAAAAAAAAATGAACGAATTTCCTTATACCAAAATTTCGGCATTTCCGATTTTTACGCTTTAATTACGCGAAAATACGGACCAAAAAACAAAAAACTCGGTGTCAAAACATTTTCTGGTTTGTGCCAGATATCCGCAATTGTTTATCTACTCTACTAAGTTGTAATAAAGAGGCAATATTTGTTAATTAATTCATTCGTTTTCGATGAAATCTGAAACAGGCCAAACGATTCCATCATTAGAAAGTTACTCCATACCAAAATGGGGCTATACTTTATTAAAAATAATTAATAATTCAGAAATTAAAAGGTTCAATCAATCGCTATCGGTTACGAGGTATAAATCCATACAAAAAAGATATAAACCTTTTGTTGATAAAGTTTGGATCTTTACTGTTCACACCCTTTGGACTTACAGTTAAGGAGGGGTATCTACTTGCAGGTATCCATGCATGCTAATGCACAATGCCGCGTGCCGCGTATTGATATGAAATAACATTAGGTTACGGGTATTTATTAACGCGGGTGAAAGCGTAGTGAACAATTTTTTTATATATAAGCTTATATGTTACAGACCATTATGTAGTTCAAACCCACAGCTTTATTATCAACACAAGTACTGTAATGCAGGGCTTATCTGAACACGCTTTTTTCCGTTGGCTCAAAGGGGTCATATCACACACGACAGCTAGTCACCGTTCTTATTCGTTCTCAAAATAAAAAGGTCATCTTAGAAGTATTGTATAAAATACAATACTTTTAACTTAAAATATAATGTTTAGTTCGATATAGTTACAAAACATCGGGTAATTTATCGAAGCGATTAAAGGATAGGATTATTTTTAACATATTCCAGGTAACAAATTCTAGGTAAAGTGACCCGTCGTCATATTTTATATTTTTAACTAAAAGTAAAGTTTTTACTTGTATTCATCGCTTTTTATCTATGTGGATTTTCGGCAAATATAGTCATATTAATATTTTATTTTATTTTGTTGAAAGCAATCTTTAAAATCTTAAAATATCAATTACTCTCAACGTACCGACTTGTAAAGGCATTATTTTAACTTCCTATTAAAGAGGTGTTTTTAACTAGAATTACAAGTCTGTATAGTTATTTCTGCTTACTTTGAAGCGTATGTTTATTTATTGTCTCTTACATCGTTGGCTTAACTAAACTTATTGTTCGGAGACTTCGTCTGACCTCGTATTCGTATGTATTTTTGTATTACCGAATCAAAATTATCGAAAGCGAGCTAGTGTAAACAAACCCACACTGTAAACTAACGGAATATTATTATCGTATCGTAATTACTTGGCAATATGGGTAAATAGTTTCCTATATAATGTTTTATGTTCCGGCTAACTGTACCCATTGGAATAATCCTATGGAAAAGTATAAATTTAATACAGCAACTTTATGCAATGAGATGGGGGGTTAGAGGCTTGAATTCATTCGTTACGAGTTGAGTAGGCACTATTATTATATAACAAATGTTTGCATATCTTTAGTATTGTAATAGAAAAAAAAATTGTAAAACTAAAGTCCACTTGCGTTAGGAAAATTGACATTTATATTAATAAAATACATTATTTTCATTCGAGATAGGTGACTTACTGAAATTGGATGAAGATCTTAAAAAAAGCATTTTTTTCTCACAAAATAGCGTGTGATGAATTGATAAACCAGTATCTCCTAAACGCAAATATTTTATACTGTTAACCCTTGTCATATTTTATATAATAAAAATTTTAACCAAAGCTACCTACACGTTTACACATATTTAACTTGTGTCGGTAACAATCAGCTGAGATACTTAAATCCACTTAGCATGTTGGTTTAACCATTATAAACAAACCTAATAACATGTAATTAATTTAAAATGCGGTTGTTTTGACATTACATTTGTTTACTGTTTACGCTAATTAATGAATATGTACCTATCATATAAATCGGGTTGGTACGCGTTACATCGCATTGCTCAATTAGTTTATAAAAAGTTTAATTTAACATTTGGTAAAATAAAAATATATATTTTTTTATTAATACTATAGTTATTAAAGTGATTTCACCAAAATAATGTTATCTATGAACGTGAAAGGGCAAAAGAGTAGAGGAAGACCAAAGAAGAGATGGATGGATTGTGTAAAAGAGGATATGCGGGTAAAAGGTGTGGGTAGTGAGGTGACGGCTGATAGAAGTGAGTGGAAGAAGACGTGTTGTGCCGACACCACATAATGTGGGATAAGGGCAAGAAAAAGAGTTATTGTACAATTTTTTTTATATTACATCGATCAAACGCGCAACCGGATCTTTTGAAGTTAAGTCAGGATTATTTTCACTCATGAACATCTGATGCACTAGTGGAGCCACAGATGCGTTGCCGGCTTAAACCGGTAGTCATCAGAACAGAGTGCTAAATAGACGGTATCTTCGCGGTATGTCATTGCCAGTGGGGTGGTAAACGCGGCTGGTCTTTTCCTTAAACAACCATAAAATTAAGCAGAACAATTATTACCAATTAATTAGATGTTGCGTAGTTTGCCCAATACACTAATGATGTACTTCACCCTATGCTCGAAACAGTGAACTAATCGTCGGCCACTACCTACTGTCAACAAGGATAACGAAGTCCCTATGACGTATCTCTAGGACCGTATTGTATACAAACTCGTTAACCACTCAATACTCCTCAGTTAACGTTTGAACGCGTCCGAAATCGAACCGATGACACTACGTCACTCTACGACATCTATCAGTAGACAATCTGTTGCAAGCAATGTATAATTTTTAAAACCGTTTTTTTTCTTATCCTTTTGCTTTCTATCTATTTATGATGAATGGTGCCTGTTTTAGATCGATTTAATAGTTTTTATTAGTACTAATTTATTAGTGGTGTTTTGAAATAAGTGGAAGTTCATTGTTAAGAAAATGTTGTCGTTAAGACAGCCAGATGAAAGGCTTTTCAGCTTTAAGAGCCTCAAGGAGAAATTCGAAAAGCCCAGGTAATTTTTGGTACAAAATCACCCAAATATGAGTCAGGACACTCTTGTTCAAATCTATAGTGTAAACATACAAATAATCACATTTCATATTGTATTCTTATCTTATTTTTCATAGCTTATATAATGTAAGTGTTTGATTGATATCAAGAATTTTAAGAATGTCTTAGATTTAAATAAAAATTTTAACATAATAAGAAATTAGCAAAACGATTTAGCAGCCGCTAAAAAAGCTATCGTAACTACATAGGCATTTATCAAAAAAAATATGGAATAACTTATCCACATATGCCAATATGTGGATAAGTTATTCCATACCCGTATTCATTACCCGAAAAAATGGGTTTGTGTATTGTCTTCTTTAAATACATATATTTAAAAATTACTTCCTATTCAGTGGTCAATTTTCATAAATTCCTCTTGACTGGGTACCTTTTTCCGCTGATATATATTTCATAAACTCATACCCTCATACCGCCTGGTAAGCAGTCAATCAGATTAAGGATTTAAAATAAAGATTACAACATTTTATTTCGATCGTCCAAATTAGTCCAGATAAAGTAGATAAAGTCACTAAAACAGTTAAGAATGCTAGGTGGATTATGTATGAAAATTGAGACAAAACATAGTATCTTCTGTCTCATATAGCGTGCTGGCTTTGTCCTTTGTTTGGCTTACTTTAAAGTTTGCCAAACAATATACTGAAACTGTTCCCACTGTTACTATGAAACTGATTTCTTTTCAGTATTGCTGTATTTTTATTTTAACAGTTTCAGCATCACGTATTATTTCGTTTTCTAGTCACATTTGAATGTTTTTTGCATAACAATTGAATCAAGTCGTTTCATGTGCGGTCACATAGTGGCTTTATCTATTTGTATTAAATCTGCGAAATTAGTGGAAGCTTTTGATATCGATATTAAGAAAATTGTACGAAAACCTACCTAGTACTTCTGGATTTTGTTACTTAGAATGTCTGTTTTGCTTGTCTGCAGGTTTGGCGCTGGGGTGCAAAGGAGCGCAACGAACGCCGACATGCCGAACCGAGGGGGCACAATCGCTGAAAGGTAAAGGAATTAACTTCGTCATCGTCATATTGAACATAGATCTCTTGCAGGATCTTTTATATTCCACACTATACATTCGTGACTAGTTTCACATACATAATAATGCGACACAATGAAATGAAAAAATGAAAATACCCTTTATTGTACACCATACAAAAGAAGAAATACAAGACAACAAAGAAACACACACAGAAAAGAAATAATGTACAATAGGCAGCCTTATCGCTAAAGAGCGATCTCTAGGCAATCTAGCCCAGGATAAAATATAAAGAAACGCAGGGTTAGGGTTTACAATAAGATACATATAAAGAATCTAAAAATATAAATAAATTTAATATCACATTATATAAACAATATGTTATACATATATATGTATATATTTATATACAATACTATAATGCATTCTGAACTACTCTCTATATAATATCCGACGCTATTTTTCAGCTAAATATCTATTTTAACAGAGACTTTCATATAACATACATCTGTATCTATTAATGAGCAAAATGTTATTTTAATTTTTTTTCTATGTAACTCGAGTTATTTTACGTATTTCCTTACTTTTCCGTTCATTCGGAGCAGACCTCGCTAGGTACTCCTGGGAGTTGAAAATTTCACAGCAGACAAGAAATTGTAGTAATTGACTTTGAATGGCAGCCCCTGTTTGTGGAAAATCAGGTTGAAGTTGTTTTCCATCCGACCTGTATTATATGGAGTGTGCGGTGTATCCGAATTTAATACATTTTCGGTATATCTAAATAAATCAGGGATATCAAAAATAAAGTATATTTAAGACTAGTTTATAGAGAAGACATTATTCTCTTCTGGTACATTAAAAAGGGGTTGGTACTTAAGAGTTACTTTTCGTAGGAGATCCAATTAGACACCTAGATTTTGGCTGAATTAGTCTTGCGATAAAGATGTCTGATACTGTCCGATTAAATCATCATCATCATCATCATGAACAACCCATTACCGGCTCACTATAGAGCACGGGTCTCCTCTCAATGTGAGAAGGGTTTGGCCATAGTCCACCACGCTGGCCATGTGCGGATTGGCGGACTTCACACGCCTTTGGAGGCATGCAGGTTTCCTCACGATGTTTTCCCTCACCGTTGGAGCAAGTAATATTTTAATTTTTTAAAAACGCACGTAATCCCGAAAAGTTAGAGGTGCGTACCCGGATTCGAACCGCCGACCTCTGATTAGGAGGCTGACGCCCTAACCACTAGGCTATCACATTCCGTCCGATTAAATCATCAACATTAAAATTCATAAGAGATTTTAGTTTATACTTGAATTTTAAAGCAGAATTAATAGTATACGCAGTTTACCATATAAGGTAATAAGTTTAAATTTGAGCGTTTAGTAAGTACGTCATTAATATGATTTCCGTCCATGTTTACCGTCTTGATTAGACTCTTTCTTCTTTTTAAGTTTTCCTATATAGGTCTCGAGTAAAAGTTTGACAAGATGTTTCAACTAATGGAATCACTTTGGTTTGTGTCTGTCGGTCACATTATTTACTAAGAAACTTTACTAAATCGGTACTGTGTAAGTAGCTGAATTTAATTTTGGACTAAATGACCTATTTATTGCGTACCGGCATAGTTAATATAATAACTGAGACAAGAGGAAAAACGGAAATAATGCGTTTGTCATCAACGCAATCATGGGCAAAGTAGGGTATATATGTACAATATTTTCCATACGCAGACAATATTTTATATTGATTGCTGTGTTTCCATTAGGTATACCTATTATAATTCATATTCTCATTTTTCGCTGTTTTCTATTTCATGGCCATTAATCAGAATTGATGTTGGTTTTTGGTTTTGCGAGCCGTGATAGCGTAATGGTTAGGACGTCGAAACCTCGAACTATTCGGAGCTATGTGCGTTTTTTAAGCAATAAAAATATCACTTGCTTCAACGGTGAAGGAAAACATCGTGAGGAAACCTGCACGCTTGAGAGTTCTCTATAATGTTCTGAAAGGCGTGTGAAGTCTGCCAATCCGCGCATGCCTAGCGTGGTGGACTATGGCCAAACCCTTCTCATATTGAGAGGAGACCCGAGCTCTGTAATGAGCCGGCAATGGGTTGATCTGGATGATGATGATAATGATGATGATTTTGGTTAGATACCGTAGTATGGGTTCTTTATATGCATCAATTTGGAGATATAACTGTGTGTTCAAGCTAGCAATTTTGCATACAGTTGAAACTGCGAATATTGCGCAAGGAGAATTTGTTGTTACATAAACGTCTATTAACAGACGGACTATGTAATTAATTTTAATCTGTGTTTCCTCTACTGCGGAGCGTACTTGAGAGGCGATAAAATTGTCAGGTCGTTGACATTGCGCATTGACTTCGATGCAAGTACCTACGAGTACCTACGTATCTATCTGTCAAATTTCAGTGATAATATAGTAGCATAACATATTATTAGAGCGGAGTCATTTATCCAGCAATGAGTCGCAATTAGCTTGAAGAACTGTTTATGAAAGCGTAATAAAAATAGCATGGATATTGAACGGTAAAAGTACTAACACTAGCTTTTTTGACGACCTCCGTGGCGCAGTGCGCACGCTGTCTTGTATTAAGTTGGACGTTCTGGGTTCGATTCCCGGCTCGAGTCTGGTCTAGTGGGAGCCTTTGGCCGTGGCTAGTTACCGACAAAGACGTGTCGCCAAGCTATTAAGCGTTCCGGCACAATATCGCGTAGAAACCAATTAGGAGTGTGAGTTTACCATACCCTTAACAGGTTAGCCCGCTACCATCTTAAAATGCATCATCACTTAGGTGAAATAGCCGTCAAGGGCTAATTTGTAGTGTAAATAAACCTAATAGAACTGAGTTAGCTTTATCTTAACCTGTAACGACAAGAAAGTTAATATGTCTTATTAACTAAAATCGAGTTTAAGCGTTAGTCATAAAATAATTCCAGTTGGTAACTATAATATGCATATTGAACGGTAAAAATAATGCGAAAAGCACTAGCTAAAATACCATATTTAGCTTTAACTTAACCTGTAAAGACAATAAAGTTAATCTGTCTTTTTAACCAATATCCAGATTACGCGGTAAAGCGTTAGTCATAAAAGTATTCCAGATGGTAACTACAATAAATGTAAAAAAGTACAGGTTCCATACAAAAGGGACTCAAAACAATGGCCGTTTTATCCATACTTATAAACCTCACCAGCTAATGACTGGCGGTTTCATTCTGCGTCTCGGTTTTCAATACAAATTCATTCGTTCCATGTATTTCTACTTTAAAGACAATTTTGAAGCTTATAAATATAGGCATGTCTGTCAAATTAAATACAAAAATTATTTATACCAATATACCTATCATGGGCACCTATGAAACGCTTTTACATAATGGTTTTTATTATATTGTAATATTGGGAGGCTAATGTTGACAAGTTTATCAAAGGTTGGCTTTTTTATTACCATCTCATATTGTTACTTAAACAAGACCAAAATATTTAAACCATCAAATTACATAAAAAATTAAAAATATATTTGTATATGAATGATTCATAGATGTCTGTATAAGTCAAATTCAAATAATCTTTATTCAAATAGTCCTTTAAAAGGCGCTTTTGACGCGTCAATAATTTACATAGTAGTGATTTGATGGTGATAACTATATTCGTAAACTTTAAACTAAAGCTATGAGGGTTCCAAACGCGCCCCGGTCTAACAAGAAGCCCACAACAAACTTAGCCAGGTAAATTTTCTTTTTGTTATCACCATCTCACATGCCACTTAATATTATATTAAGAGCTAAGGTTTGCAAGAATAAAGCAATTTTTGATTTGTTTAGATTTTTTTGATATGTACACTTCTTGTGGAGTGTCTTACTATACAGAAATAATACAAGCCTTACCAACATTCTTAAATTACTTATCTCAACTTAACGACCTGTACCTACTATAATGATGAGTAATGTGTAATGACCTACCGCAATGCATACAATAGCATTATTTCTTTATTGTCTAATAACTAATAAGTCATAACCGACAATATTGCGCTACCTTCCTTATCTGCTTATTTGTTCAGGTATCCACAAAATTATCTGTTACGGCCTAATTTTTCCGTAGTCCTTATTGTTAAAGAAATAAAGGTTCTAATTCCTTGTATTGCGAGTGTAGGTAAATTTATACAACAGACAATAGAACGAAGAAATATTAAACAAACAATAAGTAGCTATGATATGTTATCTGCTAATCGTTAAATACTTGGAAGCTGGCTTTGGTTTAGTTACATTCTTATCGCTTGAATGTAAACTTTTTTTTTAGAGCGAAATAGCATTTTTATCGCTAGCTTCTAGTTTAGCTTTCGTATATATGCGATCCATAAGAGCTTTGAATATAATCGTGCTCATAAAACTTTCAGTCCAACTTTCACGGCTTATGTTACAGTAACCTGACATTTGGAAGATTTTGTCTTACATGATAATGAATTATTTAATGAACATATCTTCGAGTTCTTTTCTGTGCAACTTTTTCATATTAACTTTTTAGTTTTAAGCTAATGTTTCCTAATTTCATCATGATCATGATCAACCCATTGCCGGCTCACTACAGTGCACGGGTCTCCCTCGATATGAGAAGGGTTTGGTCATAGTCGACCACGCTGGCAATATGCGGATTGGCAGACTTTACACGCATTTGAGAACATTATGGAGAACTCTCAGGCGTGCAGGTTTCCTCACGATGTTTTCCTTCACCGTTGAAGCAAGCGATATTTTAATTGCTTAAAAACGCACATAACTATTAGGGTTAGAGATACGTAACAGGGTTCGAACCCCCGACTAATACTAATACTTAATGCATATTTTAATAACCTACTAGTTTAAACGAAGTTAATTCAGGCGTTAGCTAAGAAATTATTATTGTATGTATGTATTTGGTAGGGTTTGAAATATCGAGATCGAAGCGAGGCACCAAATGAAAGGCTATTTTGCGAGTATATAATCTTCTCGATGTTTATTTACTCTGTAGGCACGTTCTAGTCAAGCCATAGAAGATGGCCAATTAAAAAAGCTTCTATGTCATCATTTATATCAGCCTTTATCAGACAGAGGCTTCACTGTGAGATCACTTGACATTCTCCATTCATGTCGGGTCAGCTTAAATGGCTTCTCTGTAAGATTCTATTTCAGAAATAGCAATTTTTCTATTAACTGTCGATGTCGATATTTAAGTTACTAAAATACTTTATGTTTTAGAGCATTGATTTTGTCAATTTAGTAATTTTTTTAATTCTATAAAATAGTAGGTATATGTTGAGATTTTTTGTTTTCCACGCCTATAATGTAGCTTTCCTGTAGTGAAAGAATTACAAAAATCGGATCATTATAACCTTTTTATAATATTTGTAAACTATTTGTTATTTTATTTGCATAATATTTTTTTATTTATTACCATGTTATTATTCGTATTTATGTATTTTTTTGCGAGGTACACTCGCAGTTTGTTTCCTAATCATGAGGTGGCTGGCAGAGATCGCTAGTAAGCGATAAGGCTGCCTATTCTTCTTCTTTCTTCATGTTTTTTTTGTTTTCTTGTATAATAAGTTTTTAATACCAATAATGTTTTAAATATTTCCAGATTGGCGGCCCTTCAAGCGGCGGGCGCAAATGACTGGCGGGCGAGAGTGTGCCGACTGAGTCCAGATCGGGAGGACAGCAAGGCGATCGAACGTGCCAAGAATAAGATCAATGTAAGTTTTTTTATGTTTCACTTACCTACTGGCTAAGACTTACCGCCAAGCGATTAAGCGAGTAGAAACCGATTTCGGGGAAAGAGAACCACAGACAAAGCATCGGTGGCACCTTTGCTGCTGCAGATTTACACGCATTGATGAATCCTGATTATATGCTATATACCTGTTATAATCCTGATAATATGCTATATATGCTAAGAGCATATGCTAATCCCAGTGACGTACATTTACTATTAAAGGTACCTGCTCCTGTCAAAGTGAATTGTTTTGTATCTACTTAATATATTATTACGTATTATTATTATATATTACTATTCCTCATCTATACAATCGTATTTGTGGTACCGGGGTAACATATACAAAGGTAGCATAGTCGTTTTTTTTCAGACTGTCTATTAGCTGTACAAACCCTATTGGACCTCACTGGGTTTAAGAGCATATCATATCAGCCTATGCTGATGCTGATGATGACGATGATGAAGTGATCATATAATTATTATATATTGATAATATGCTTTTGAGAATATACATTATCATCATTATAATCATTAATTGGGAAATATAATTTTATCCCCCGACGTACATTTGAGTGTCACACAGAACTGTTATGGGCCTAATTAATATTAAAAACCGTACTTACTACAACTATTTATTGTATGTGCAATATAAAACGCCCAATGATGCTTTGTATTTCGTAAACATTACACTACAATTATTATGAGGGCTAAATTGTAGGTGTTCTCGTGAATGTTTTCTGGCACGACTTAGCCGCATCCGGAGGGGGAGCGTAAAAGCGTTTCACAGCTTTTAAAAATAAAACTTAAAAGTTTCAGCTTTACTTAAGGAACAAAATCCTGGAATTTAACACAAGATAAAGTATTCCCTGATTATAATTTTGACTATAATTGAGTTAACATTTCCACATATTACCAACAAAATAATATAAATTATTAAAATAACATTAATTAATTATTTATTTTTATACGGCGAAATTTAATAAGTTATCTTCTGTTAGCGTAGTTAAGTATAAATAATATAGGAGAGTTTTTTGCGGGTTGATATTTTTCATTACCCAGTTATCATTCGCGTCCCCACCCAGGAAAAGCCGTTATATAGAAGAAAGAGCCTTACTTTATTTCTATATACATATAATATATATAGGTACCTACCTTTTTTTTTGTCGTGGTGGAAAAGCTTTATGGCTACCTCCGTACCCTTGGGCAGGAAGGAGGTTGTGTTGGACTCCCATCCCCGAAGAGGGGTATACCCGAACTAAAAACTACCACGGCATAACACTTTCGCTGGTTTTACTGGACACACTGGGGACCCGTTGTATACTACCTACCCAGACTTGGTATTTATTAACAGATAATGTAGTTAGTTACACATACTTGCACGTAACTTTGTGTTTGTGAGCTGGTGCATTTTTTTCGTAACGCCACATATAATCATTTGTTTATTAGGACTACCTTGTATTGAAGACAAGGCACGAAGTCACGAACACTGGTACCAGTTGTTGGTTGGTTGTTGGTTTAGATCGATGCGTTGTAATAGAGATATCTCTGGCTAGCACAAATTGTGACCTTGATAATAACATTGTGGCATTGATTTTAGACTTCCGACGAATATCTCTTCTTATAATTGGACTGTATTGACTTTATCGAACGCTTATGCAAAAATCTTACTTACAGAATTATCGTGATACTGAAAAATGCAAAAGAAAATATTTATTAAACAGAAATTGGACAATTTAACATTTTTCGATGGTACACACTAGGTAACCCTGTTTTGTGGGTATCTTCTAATAATATATTTGCCGCGGTCAAGTGCACAAGTGTTCCCGTGACTCAGCCACTAGGCGACGCGAAGGAGCATCGCTGGGTTTTAGGGGGTATTCTGGTCGTCAGTCTGGCCGCCGGGGAGTCCCACATACCCCGTTGGAAGCGGCGCAGTCTTGCCTGCGTCGCCTCCGGAGGGGATGCGTAAAAAAAACGAATATATTTGTATATTGTACACTAGACTAATAGTATACGATACCTACAATTTTAATAGGGAAAGGCTTCCTCTCTTTCTTAGGAGTGACTTTTGTGGCACTACTTATTTTTTTTTTAGGCTTAATGCCTAACATTCCTTAAAAAGATACGTTATTAGTTCAAATATTAACAATAAAACGTCGTCTAAGTAACTTTGCCCCGCCACTCTACCGCCCGTTAAGAAGAAAATTCGAAGATTACTGTCAATAACAATGATCAACTTATCTGGAATGTTCACAAGTATCAAAATGGCTTAATCCCTTCGGATTATGACAAAGTTTCGTCAGGATCGTGACAATCCTGATTATCCTGTCACCGACGTGTCGCAAATATAATTACTCAAGCCTCGACGAAGAGTTTACGTCCCAAATGAGATACGACCAAAATTTTGGCAAAGGCTTCGGCTATAATTAAAATCGAGCACAAGCCAGTTTGACCTTTAAATGTCAGACTAAAGGATCAAAATCAATTAGCAGCGCGAGTTTGACAGGCCGTAGCCCATTAGCAATTCGGGAAAACATTAACCTTAATCACCCCCTTCGACATACTATTATAGGTATATTATGTCACTGAACGTCGGCGTCAAGTTGAATTTTGTCCGTCTAATATTTGGAGTTTTAAATTTTTCGAAAAAAATTTATTTAAAAATTTTGAAAATGTAAATTTGAAATTACGAAAAATTTTTATTTAAATCCATATAGTAGTTTCGGCATGAATCCGAAATGTCGTCCAAGATATAGACATACAGACAAAAAATAAAAAAAATGTTTTGGGTTCAGTATTGATAGTAAAGCATTCTCAAATTAAAATTTTCAAAATATATATTTTATTTACAGAATTCGTCCTGTTACAGTTTTATTATATTATAGATTTATATCTAAGATTAAATAAATAACGTTAAATATAATAAATAATAAGTCGCCTATTGACCAAATCCCAGAGCAATTTCGTCGGCTCGCTGCAATCTTTACCGCACAAGGACAGCCACAAATTCGCTTACGCTATTGCCATCATTTCGGATATGGAAAATAGGTTATCGAGAAATAGGTCATGAAATATCGCTATAAGCAGTTGGCAGTACAATATAACCCAAATTGAGCCATACAAAAAAGACAGTTATTACATTAACTGATAAATTCATATTTTAAGCTATTGCATAGCTTCTAACGCGGACTTTGAGCGTGGAAACCGAATCCAGAATGTCCGTAACGAAAATAATCCTAACACCATGAATGCTTACTTACTAGATCTATATAGATATTTAGCCAGGGTTTTTTAGTATCGCAATGCGGTACTTGATACAACACTTTGATATCAGAGCATTCATTTTACATATTATCTGTGTATGTATATATGTATGCAAAAACTTCGAGTCTGGTTTGGTGGGAAGTTTCGGCCACGACAAGGTACCTACCTGATCCCGGAGCCTCCCACTGTTTTACGCTGATGGTGGCCACCGAGCGGGTTTTAGTGGGTAAAAATCCCACATAACCCGAGCTTTTTTTCCCCAAGCAATAATCGGGTATCTCAGTAAGAGATTTCCCCCCATAAACAAAAAAAACGGTACCCTACGGACAAAGACGTGTCGCCAAGCGATTAAGCGTTCCGGCACGATGAAGATTAGGACCAGTTATGAGTATGGGTTTAATAATGATCAACCCATTACTGGGTTTAATATCATACCATAATCGCTAATATTTCAACCCTCTACTATCTTATACTGCGCCATCCCTTACCATAAGGTGAGATTGCCGTCAAGGGCTAACTTGCATAGTATGAAAAAAAAGTTTATTTTCTAAATTTCATGGTCTTCGGGATCTTTTCTGATTCTGTTGTATACAAATCTTTACATTGAACTAAACCGAGATATGTCCAAAAGAAGTGTCGGCCTTTTCACACTATGTTAGTTACATAGTATATGTAACAGTTACACTTACATGTCTACATAATTATATATATGTTTTGAAATCAGTTTTTGAAGATGATATCCTAGATATTACTTATATGTGACAATAACCGTTAACGACTTCGAGGATAGCTTAACTTGCAAACCTCCTCATTCTTTAAGGTAGAAAATAGGTCTCCTCCACCCACTGGATTTATGGAACACTAAAAACATATCCTAACATCAATATTTAATGATCAAACACATTGGCTTTAATGGACAAAGCGTCCTGCGAGAGGTGGTTACGTAAATACCACTTTATAAGAACAGTGTTACGTTTAATCAAATATAGTGCGTTATTTATACCACCATATGAATGTCAACTATTTGACCTTTGTGAGCATTCATTGTTATTTCAGCGTGCCGCCTTTATAATAGCTGTTACTAAATATATACAACTAACCGTAGCTGTCTATTTAGTAACATCAAAAATACCAACAATATAATATTTTTTTTTTTAGTTAAATTCAATTCTTAATAGGACTTTATTAATGCAACAATCTAAAATAATATACATATTATATTATTGTAGAAGCTCAGCGCCATCTATTGAAAACTACTTAAATCAATATGGAAACATTAGCCCCACCAAGTGAGAACTTCATGAAACAAATAGATCAGTGGCAAACTGCGCGAGTATGGTCGAGCACATTTTGTCACGGACATTATCGTATGTTTAAATTCTATTTTATATTAAACTCTTTTTTTTTTTTTATATATTATGTGCTCTAGCATGCTCTTGCAGTTTGTCATGGACATGAACTGCGTAGACAGACTCAGAGCTTGACTTGACTTAAAGTGAATATCCATCCAACTTTTCTTGGAAGATGTTTACAATGTGCAATACGGGCAAGCCAAAATATTGAACGTTTCTGTTGAAACAGTTTTTTTCTCTTTACCCTTGAAATGGAATTTTCGTAATTGTATTATCCACTTTCGTACTTTGGAAAATAATATAAGGCGCCGGTCCCGTTTATAACCTATTACAAAATAATTGATAAAGCCCACCAATCCGGATTTCCACGGGCGGCGTTGTGGATATCCACAACGCCGCCCGCCGTTCCCTTTGCTGTGAAGTTTAATAGCAAAATTAAACAAAATCAACATCTGCCATAGCAATCCCTAGAGTAGAGAGAACATGGACTATTTTAATTCCATAAATAACTCAACTTACATTAATTTGCTAATTTGCAATATATTTTCGACGTAGTATGATAGTACCTTACCTTATCTTCGTACTAACCTACTTAAGTTTAATAAGTACCCATTTAGGTATAAGCTATATTTTTCAGTAAAACTCTTAAAATATGTGATATGCACAACATGTTTAATTTTTGTAGTTTGTAACTTTGTTTTGGTATAAATTAATTCTGAATCACATAGATGCATAGATTTTATGCCGAAACTAAATAAAAGTTCTCGGGTTATCATTAAAATGGAGAATAAAAAAAAAATTAAACATATGTTCCGTAATTGTAAAAACTTAGATAAATACGCCAGTTAAATTGACACATTTCTTGCAAAAATATCACTGAACTTATAGCAATGTCCTAGTAACGTCCATTTTTTTTTGCTATTTTTGCGTAAAATAGTATCATTCATCTCAGAATCAGTGTGGGAATTAACACTGACTTAGATACCTAGCGGTGATAGCCTAATGGTTAGGGCGTCAGCCTCCTAATCAGAGGTCGGTGGTTCGAATCCGGGCACGCACCTCTAACTTTTCGGAGTTATGTGCGTTTTAAAACAATTAAAGTATCACTTGCTTCAACGGTGACGGAAAACATCGTGAGGAAACCTGCATGCCTGAGAGTTTTCCATAATGTTCTCAAAGGCGTGTGAAGTCTGCCAATCCGCACATGGCCAGCGTGGTGGACTATGGCCAAACCCTTCTCATATTGAGAGGAGACCCGTGCTCTGTAGTGAGCCGAGAATGGGTTGATCCTGTAGATACCTAGCGGTAATTGCTCGAGAAACTTAAAAAGTGTCATGGTAACCTATTTTCCCAATAAATTGGACGAAATTAATTTAATTTGTGCGCGCATCAATAACTCATTCTGTCACCAGTTGCCATACTAATAGGTACCTACTGGCATACCTAATGCATTTTCTAATTTGTTATTCGTACTCAACAACATACTGACTTGGATCTCTATAGCTACTATCGCGTAACCCTTACGTAGTTGGCGAAGGAGGTCGGACTAAGTGTTTTAATAGGATTGAGGTCGACGTTTTGAGTTCTTTGTGGCAGGATTAACTAAAAGTTAAAACTTACAAGGTGTATTGTACAGTGATTGGATAGTCTTAAGAGTCACGGTGTTATGTGTTGTCAAGGTAGGTTTGTTTGTTGAGATTATTCGAAGACATATACTGGCGCTTGGTTCTAATCATAGATGCAGTTTAAAAAAATAGGTCTCATTCAAATGTTATTACCGTTGGGTTTTTAACTAGGCAAAGGTACTTTTAATAAAAGGGATATTGGTTAAGGTGAAATCGGACGGTATCGTTTATTTTTCATTTTTCATCACCATCTATTCTTGTCCAATGAATAAGTACGAAATCTCGCACTGTAAAAACACTTTAAAATTCACTTAAAATTAACATTTGATACAATAAGTAATAATTAAAATAGTGTAAACTTTAAATAGGTCTTACTTAACAAACTCAAGTAGTTTTTCCTATAAAAGTAAATCTGTTATGGTGATCATTATTTTATGGCCGACGATGTGACCTCGCGTCTCCTCGCACCTTTTTCAAAACAGAGCTACCAACTTTATTTAATTGCCATCTGTAATGTTGGTAACATGACATTAATCCTTTTCCGGTAATGTTCTAGCTCTAACAAACCATTACTTATTGTATTACTGTGTTAACATAATATGATACAATGCAAGATTTGCACAACACATTATATTTTACTACGTAAGGTAATGTATAAGAGACCCGTATGGGTCGAACCATGAGGCGAGTAGAAGCCTAGGCTAGCCTAGTGGTTAGGGCGTCCGTCTCCTTATAACAGGTCGGGGGTTCGAACTCGGCACGCACCTATAACTTTTCGGAGTTATCTACGTTTTTAAGCAATTATAATTTCACTTGCTTCAACGGCGATTGAAAACATCGTTAATATATCTCCATAATGTTCTCAAAGGCGTGTGAAGTCTGCCCATCTGTGCCTGTACAGCGTGGTGGACTTTGGCCAAACCCTTCTCATATTGAGAGGAGACCCGTGCTCTGTAGTGAGCCGAGGATGGGTCGGTCATAGTTCGAAACTAGTCGGGCAAACTGTGTCGATAATTCACTTGAGTCCAATCGTGTATAATTAGATATGAATTTGCCTAACGACAGTCAAAATTCTAAATATTCCATTGTTAATTGACGGATATGGAACTCTGGATACTCTATTTGTGAGGTGCGACCGTTGTCCCAAAAATGTCGTTAAAATAGTATAAAACATCTATCATATTTTGTTATTAGGCCTAAGGTAGTCTAGAGGAGATCGCCTTGTTGTGCCTTGACTTTAAGTTTGTATATGGTATTTTTATCTCTCTTATTTGTGGTGTGTCATAATATATTAATCTATATTATACATTCATACATACCTAAACAATAATTTTTATTTTTAACCCGGACGGAAATCCCGTACGGTAGGTAACCATAATCGACATGTGTATCCGGTGTACTTAATAATGTGCGATAACGAGCCAGTTTTAGCTGATCTCATTATAATTATGACCCAATTGCAATGTTTTTATTCATTATGCATTCTAAATGCAATACGTACTTTTACATTCATATCCACACACACATATTTATATATTACAAACAATTACATACATTCATAAATTTTCATCTTATCATTATTTACTGCCATTATTTCTCTAAATTAATTGGTTTTAATGACATATGGACCATGTATCTTGTTTTTGTTTATGCTTTATTTTGTGGAACACTGTATTTATTTCTTGGAAGGCGATGATTACTGCAACGCAGTTTAAACTTCGGCAGGATCATCTTTTCCATGTTTTTAAGTATTATTTGTTCCTAATAAAGAATCTTTTATCTTTTATCATAATCTTCTATATGCTAAACATCTGGTGTAATACATGTGACGGTGTGAATCTCTGTGAGTAAGTGATGATGTAGCCAAAGAAAAGCTCTAATCGGTTTAACACACTACATCCTAAAGAAAAGTAACAGTTTTTCAGACCACGGCTGAAGCCTTCCACTGGACTGGACCAGAAAAAATTCAGAACTAATTAATTTCAAAATTTTCCCTGCTGGTTATTGTCGATTATGGGATCACAGCGCTCAACACTGAGCCAGCGATGGCACGAGGAAATTCGATTAAGTCTGCCAAATTGATAGAATCTCACCCGTATTCAATGACCTCTGCGGCACATGTCGCGTTGTAAAATTGAAGGTCCTGGGTTCGATTCCTGGCTCGAGTGGCTAGTTACCACCATGCCGACAAAGACGTGTCGCATAGCAATTTAGCGTTCCGACACGATGTCGCGTAGAGACCAATTAATTAGTATGGGTTTACCATACCCCTAACAGCCCTCTACCATCTTATAGACTGCATCATCACTTACCATCAGGTGACATTGCCGTCAAGGGCTAACTTGTAGTGGATAAAAAAAAACTTTGCTTTAAATCGGCTGAGGAATTTTGATTTTTTTTTAACAATTTGAGGTAATGGAAAACGACTGCAATGTATTAAAAAAATGAGACTTATTTTCCTGAATGCTTCTTGTGTTTGTAAACAAAGAATAGTAATGTATCCATAAACGACAGGAATGCAATAATCTTATGTACGACTCGGCTAGGAATTGCTTACTTAATAATGTATACTGCGTATCTCAAAGGATTAGGGTTGTCAATTGCATGAAATTAAACAGTAAAACTCATTAATTAATTAAATAATTTATTTATTTATTGGGAACAAAGTACATTAGAATACAGTATATAAAAGATTAACCTTGTTAACTGCATTAGTAAAAACGGAGCTGTAGTTAGCTGTTGTATTATAAAGTCAGATTCCCGGCTCCACCCTACCGACAAAGACGTGTCGCTAAGCGATTAAGCGTTCCGGCACGATTTTACGGTTCGCGTAAAAACCACTTAGGAGTGTGGGTTTAACAGGTTAGTTGGCTACCATCTTAGACTGCATCTTCACTTACCACCAGGTGAGATAGCTGTCATGGGCCAACTTGTAGTGTATAAAAAAGAATCAGTCATGTATTAATTGAAACCTTCTCTCGTATTTTTAACCAATGAAATATGAAATAAAGTTCTCATATCACACATTGAAGCGGTGATAGCCTAGTGGTTAGGACGTCAGCCTCCTAATCAGAGGTCGGCGGTTCGAATCCGGGCACGCACCTCTAACTTTTCGGAGTTATGTGCGTTTTTAAAAATTTAAATATCACTTGCTTCAACGGTGAAGGAAAGGCTGCGAGTTCTCCATAATGTTCTGAAAGGCGTGTGAAGTCTGCCAATCCGCACATGGCCAGCGTGGTGGACTATGGCCAAACCCTTCTCATATTGAGAGGAGACCCGTGCTCTGTAGTGAGCCGGTAATGGGTTGATCATGATGATGATGATCACTCATTGGCTGATATGTGACGATGATAAACAATAAAAATATCTTTTAACACATGCGTTGCATACGTACCCATAACAAGGAAGTCGAGCGATGAATCCATTGTATAGATGCGTGTGGGTTGGCACGTGATATTTATATTTTAAATGGATCTCGTTCAGTTTAGGAGTTAATAAATAAAAAATATATATATAATATCATCATGATCAACCCATTAACGGCTCGCTACAGAACAGGGGTCTCCTCTCAATATGACAAGGGTTTACCACGCTGAACATATGCGGATTGGCAGACTTCACACGCCTTTGAGAACATTATAAACTCTCAGACTTGCAGGTTTCCTTACGATGTTTTCCTTCACCGTTGAAGCAAGTGATATTTTAATTGCCTAAAATTTATATATAATATGACTTTATTACACTAATGTTGAATAAATTGACTTAGTCTACTATACCCTTAACAAGTTAGCCCGCTACCATCTTAGACTACATCATCACTTGGTGGGATTGTCGTCAAGGGCTAACTTGTGGATAAAAAAAAAAGTTTGAAGCGTCGTTTTGAGAAGTTACTTTCTTATTCCTTACTTATTATTTATTTATTTAAACAACTTTATTGCAATAGTTATAAAGGACATAACATACAAGAAAATAACAAAATAACAATTATAAGCTATTATATGAGCTATACACGATATATATAAAGCTAGCTATATAAAACTTTAACGCAAAATCATATGTAAAGCTAATACTAATATTATAAACGCGAAAGTTTGTAATTATGGATGGATATTTCTTACTCTTTCACGAAAAAACTACCGAATGGATTTTTATAAAACTTTACCTTAATAAAGCTTATACGTCAGTATAACACATAAGATACAATTTATAAAGATATTGTGTGAATTCTCCAAATATTACGATAAGTGTCAAGTAGGCAAAAACTACCATTTGCGTGATAATGTTAATTCTTTTCCACGCCACGTTAATCTAAGCTAGTCGAAATACTAATCCTGCGCAGACGAAGTCGCGGGCACCAGCTAGTACAGTATATGTGAAGCCTACGATAGTCTCCTAATGAGGCTATAGTAGCACATCCATTTACATGGCTAAGTTTGTTGTGGGCTTCTTCTTAGACCGGGGCGCGTTTGGAACCCTCATAGCTTTAGTTTTAAGTTTACGAATGTAGTTATGACCATCAAATCCCTACTATGTAAATTATTGAAGCGTCAAAAGTGCCTTTTAAAGGACTATTTGAATAATGATTATTAGAATTTGAATTTCCATACATTATTATTTAGTCTGTGAAATATCCTCTCGCATTGAAAGCCACCGAGAGGCAACCTTACTGTAAACGTTTAGCGTTCAAGCAACTCTCGTCACGAGCACAAGATAAACAGGTTCTGTCGAGGCGGTGCGCAGGCTTGGGCGTTTTGCATTCGTTTTTTAATGTATTCAAGCCACAGCACTTTATTCGATTTATTTTCACGTTGCCTCTATAGTAAAGTAAAACTCCGCTTCTCGGTTACCTACAATAGATACTATGAGACTAGTTGGAAATGCTATACTGTTCTAAATGATAATGAAAAACTTTGCCTCTGATTAGAAGGCTGACGCCCTAACCACTAGGCTATCACCGCTTCTTATTAGAATTATTATTGAACATTTCAGTTTCAAAAAAAGAAATGTTGTGGCAACCATAACATAAGTTGTACATTTAAGGTCAAATCGGGTCACGGATTGTGATGGCAACTAAACATACAAAATATGTATTTATTTACACGCACACAAAGGCGCCCTTACCCTTCGCCAGTAGCGGCAGAATGGCAAAATCATTGCCGTTCATAATCAAAAATAGCGTGAACATCCATAATGAAATAAACATGAAGATCCATATTCGTGAAGAAGTGAATGAATGAATGAATGAAATTTCGTAGAGAGTGTTTATTATCAAATATTCATGATCACAGTCAGAAACCCTCTGCACACATATATTCGGGTAAGATTATTTTACAATCAATTCGGACTATAATTTTTATTATCATAATCATCATTATCATCGAACCCACTCCCAACTGACTACAGGGCGTGGATTTCCTCTCAAAATAAGAAAGTATCTGGCCAAGTAAAGATTGATAGCCTCACCAGCCTTTAAGAACTTAATGAATCATCACCCATGCAGGTTTCCTCACTATGTTTTGCTTCACCGTTGAAGCAAGTGATATTTTTATTGCTTAAAAACGGACATAACTACGTAAAGCTTAGAACGGCGTACCGTGACCGAACCTCCGACCTCTGATTAGAAGACGGACGTCCTAACCACTAGGCTACCACATTAAAGTTACAACAAGTAGACTGCACCCATACCAGTAATTAAATAACAACCGCCTTGGCTTTAGAAGTTGAAGGAAGCGACGCGATTACAAAACATCCGTTTACAATTTCAAATACAATTTTATATATACAGAATTTCGATGAGCAGTTACATAAAACAATTGGGTTTTTTGATGGATTCATACTGTGAGTACACGTAGTCCATATGGAAATTTCATAATATTTAATTTTTGTTATTTTTTTATTATTTGTACAACTTGTAATCTTTAATGTACTTACTATTATTGTTACTTTCAGTGTCACTACGTTAACTTAGCTAATCTATACATATTATATATAACATAACCCTGAAAACTAGTATAATGACTTTAAGTATTATTGTACCTATCTTACCAATTTGCTTCAAACTAGTACCCACTGGTAGGCACAAAATAAATATCACATTGCACACATCTTGGTTAGTGAAATTTTATGATAGATATGAAAATATTAATAACTGAAGTAGGATAGAATTCACTTGACAACTTATTCTATAGAACTTGTAATGAGTATATATTATTAATACATAAAACAATTTTAATTAATGAAATCACATACTTACTAACCATACTCAATAACCATTTTAAAATAAGAAATTTCGTTAAGCCGTTGATACCTCTAATTATTTTGGCACTATCCACGAATTTAACTCAGGACTTTTAAAGATTTTTTAACAGAATTACCATAGTGGGTAAGCCAATGTGTTAAAAATAATGATTTAAAAAAATACAAATTTTGCGGTGTTGTTATGTTGGTTGCACACTTATTTTCAGAGCTATAAATCATCATATCAGTTTTATTAGGGTTTTAATTTTTACTATTGAGACTGCGGGTTAGAACTTTGTGTACGAAACATATAAAGCTTACTATTGCAAATCAATAAAGCCGTCTTTAAGACACTAAAAAACAATAGGTGTGTATAAGGTAAATCATATCAATGAAATCATTAGATAAAAAGACAAACAAAACAGGCAGTAAATATATGCTATGAATGTTATGATCCTAACCGGCATACAATTTTATTTATATGCTCTATCGTCCCACGCGAGCATTTTAATGGCTCGTCGTGAAACATATTCGCAGTCAACTTAAAATAATTTATTACGTATTACCGTATACCTGCCCATTATTTTTGTTTTGAATCTCATTAGCGAATTATACTGAGCCAATTCTAACAACACAGCAGAATCTGTGCCTTTTGTAAACGTAGCATCGTTATCGTCGTAAATCTGTGATTTTTAATAACTTCCCGTTGGTCCAGACTTGAAACTATATACAAAATTGGCGTACCTTCGTAACTCACCTGCTTAAACCCACAGAAATAAAATAATTGTCAGGTAACATTTGATAGTCGTTAACTGGAATAAAGCTACAACCGCTCTTGCATTTCATTTGATGTCTACTCTTACTCTAATGTAGTTCTCTTGTCCCGCCTTGATATCTTCAGTCAATTTCTTCTCGTATCTCCAATTTTGATTTGATCACGCAGGGATACCTTCTTCTTCTTCTACCTTCCCAGCTCACGGCAGTTAGCTCTCCCCGATGTCTAGTGAATCTGAGCATTTCTTTTACTCCGCAAGTTTTTTTTATCCACTACAAGTTAGCCCTTGACGGCAATCTCACCTGATGGTAAGTGATGATACAGTCTTAGATGGTAGCGGGCTTACCTGTTAGGGGTATGGTAAACCCATACTCCTTTCGGTTTCTACGCGACATCGTGCCGGAACGCTAAATCGCTTGGCGACACGTCTTTGTCGGTAGGGTGGTAACTAACCATGGCCGAAGCCTCCCACCAGACCAGACTCGAGCCGGGAATCGAACCCAGGACCTCCAACTTTGAAATACATATTATGTAGTTGCAATACTTTACTCGAAATAACTTCTAGAGAGGATATTTTTACATACAAAAAACTGGAACGATAATTTAGATCAGGGTTGACGAACCCATTGGCGAAATGTTTTTGAAATGACACTGTCTCACTAACATCTGTCAACGGGGAAAATATTTGTATCGGGAAGAAATCGTTCGAGTGGGTGTCACTCTGGCTTCGTCATATTTTAAAATGTATTTTCTATAATGATATTATTATTATTTTCTTCTTAAGGTGTAATAGTTAGTGTGATTAACATATTTAAGAAATGCATAAAGAATAATAAAATTGTTTGTTCAACAAAAACATCAATAAAGTTTGCTTGATTGGCACTGAAGACTTATTCTAGCTAATGTGAAACACAATATATCTTATGTCTCATGAACTCTGAATGTTGTAAATCTCATTTTTACACTATTAGATCTTATTGACTCGTTATATTGACAAATTAAATTGTTCTAATGACTACTTAAGACAAGAGATTATTTCTGAAATTCCTGCATTTCTTCGAACCCACCGTGCGCCACATTTTTGTCATAGACGCTCTACATAATATGTATTTGGCGTGCGAGAGAAATCTAATTATAAATTTTGGCCAACGGATATGTCTGTAAACATATTTCACGTGAAAACAGATTCATAGCATACGCGAAATTTTATTATTAACTCGATATTAATAAAATATTCGAAGCGCGGAAATCCGCTACATACACCAAAATAATAATGTTTATTTATAGTCAAAAAGTTTTTATTTAAACTAAAACCTACAGAAATCTATCGATTATTATAAAGGTATCCTAAGAATAATGCGAGGAAAAAGAAAGCATTTGTCAAACCAATTAAATTATGACTGTCAATTCATTCGTTCATGTCTTGGAATATATAAGTTATCATACTACACTACTAAAGCTGTGATAGCCTAGTGCTTAAGGCGTCAGCCTCCTAATCAGAGGTTGGCGGTTCGAATCCGGGCACGCACCTCTAACTTTTCGAAGTTATGTACGTTTTTAAATAATTAAAATATCACGTGCTTCAACGGTGAAGGAAAACATCGTGAGGAAACCTGCACGCCTGAGAGTTCTCCATGATGTTCTCAAAGGCGTTTAAAGTCTGTCAATCCACACATGTCATATTGAAAGGAGACCCGTGCTCTGTAGTGAGCCGGTAATGGGTTGATCATGATCATACTTAACAATTACACTGTCCATTCAGTGTTTAAACAAATTACATAGATGTGTGGTTTTGATTTGAATATGTACAAGATAAATTATCGTTTCATCTATTTTATCTACCTACAGCTACATATAGGAGCGTTCTAACAGGATCGCTCATCAATATGCCAAGGATGTTCCGAAAAGATTTTCTATAATCGCGCCCGCTGCTATAGTTTGTAGTTGTTTCACGTAATAACCGAATAATGGACCTCAATTAAAAAAACCGTGCATGGTATTCGCTATGCGTACAAGACCCTCTTGTCAGACTGGCCGGCTCCGCGCAGCCGCAAGTTGAAGCCAGTTGTTTTGACGTACGCGGCGAACGTGCGCGCGCGCACACCACAGACGAATTTCATTCCAAAATTTCGCTTTCACATCGCGAATATAAATTGAAAAGTGCCCAGTAATCTAACATCTCGTACACATTCGTGTCCGGTGAAATTTCGGTGTTATTTTTAACAGTTTTACTTAAACATTAACTTTGTAACTGTGTAATTCGGTTTTTAATTACTTATACATGTGTAATTATTTATATACTTTCGGTGGGATGATTCATGTACAAGTGTTTTGTATATTGTACGAACCTCTTCGGATATCGTAATTCGATAATCGTTTAAATTATACTCTTCTTACGAAGGCAGGCTTGACTGTCTTACTATTCGTTTATCTTTACTTATCTTTATGTTATCTTGTGAGGTCCTTTGTAATCTGGTTGTCTAAGCATCATGTTTATTTATGACAATTAGTTTGAATTCATCTTTTACTTCTTTTAACTCAAAAAAGGAGGATTTTGTTGATACTAAGACACGTATTTTTCGTTTTTCAGTTTCGTTAGCCGATTTGCCTTTTTGTTTCATTCGGTGGGTAATGCCCTTCATTATTATTTTTTCTATATAATATCATCTTATCTTAGCCGTCTCAATATTATTTTTAAAAATTGGCTTGACCAATTCTCAGCATATCTTTTCTGTTGCTTCTTAACAGCCATATATCAATTAAAATCGATTGTTGATAATTTTCTTATCGTTCTTTGATTGATCATAAAGTTTTTATTACTTTGCCATTGAAAGTAATTCGTGCTGAACGCTTGCTATAGGCTGGATCATTTCTGGTTTTTAATATCCTGTGTAAGAGTTTCAGTACGCAATACGAATCTTAAATCTCAAAAACTTCTATGACGTTTGATACATAAACTATAGATCATGCGGAATATTGAGTGATAAGATGATTCGCGTCATCTTTATCTAATATTGTTAGATAAAAAGAGTCATCCTAACCTACCCTGTGCTATTTATGGATTAATTTTTATATTGGATATAATGTGAGACCTCATAGTTAAGCACACGGACTGACTTCATGATCTATTGCACGGTTTAAAGTTGCAAAGTTCATGAATGCTTTAAACAAGAGTAGTCAGCGTTTATAATGCAATTCTTTATTTTTTAAATTCCTCTATTCTATGTTTTTTTTCTCGCAACTACATTTATTCACTGTCCATATATATCCTTTCATAGAAGAGGAATATAGAACTTAAAGGCATTGGCAGGCATTGTTATTCACATTATATTTAATTACAATACTTTTGATAGATGTAGTAGACAGTCGATCAATTTTGGCCGTAAAAATAACAACAATCAGTAGGTCTCTCGAATAAAGTTTTGTTGTAGCTTAGTTATCTTTGTGTATTTTTTTACCACACTGCTTTAGGTTCGGACGAGTGTACGTATTAGGAGAGGTGCGGTCTTCACTAAACATTTATTATGCCAAAAATAGAGTGTTTGTCTTTTTTCTTTCGAGACAGACTAAAAAAAAACTCTATGAGAACCAATCATGGAACCCAACCGAGTATTGGAAACGAACTAAAATTTTCATTTTTATCATGTCAGTATTATGTTATGTTTATGTTGTTATTATATATTCAGTTGTCTAACGTAATAAACTTCCTATAGTCGTTTATTATCGTAAAGACACTATGTCCTGCTGCACTCGATTTATCTGTAATTACTATCATATTTTTTCGTTCCAATAAACCTTTGTTGTTTGTAATGAAACAAGAAATTATCGTACAAATTAAATCTATTTTATGAATTATTTATTAATCGGTGGTCGGCAAATTGTATAGTAGAAAAAGATTGTAATTATGAAACAAACCCATTTAAGGTTTCATCGTAACAAAAAAGGGTCAATAGTCGATAGCTGGTTCGTTTTCTCCAGTCAAGGTTACGCAGACACATATGGACTGGTTTGGCGCACCTTCAATATTTACTCTCCACGCATCAAGTGTGATGCGTCATATATTACTGCTACTGTCGATAGTATTTACCATCCTTCTAGGAGTTGCGCCTGAGTCATGTTCGTTCGTTGCTAGATAGTAGTAACTGACCGATCAGTTTGTGTTTGTCAAGCTATCGTACCGGTCGCTTTGCGTTCCACTTTTAATAAGGTACCTTTTGTCGTGTTTTAATTACCTTTTTTTATTAGACCGACGGTCGTAATTATTACCAAATACTATGCATCAATAATGTTTTATTCATAACCAGTTATAACGTAATGGATGTAAACATTCTGTGATATGTGTGTGCAAAAACAATTTATTGCTTTATTACAAATGGAGCAAATCGGAATAATTGTGAACCAATATTCATAAATTTAATCTAGTCAGTGTGGTGATTGAACTAAATCAAAATGTTTTACGGAGTGATCATTGCCTTTGGCGCACTTTTGTACCTTGTATGGAAGTTATTGTTTGCGAAGAGTTTTCAAACCACTGTGGTGCCTGCTCCATCTGCTCGTGGTGAGAAAGAGATAGTAATTGAAAAGCATGAATCTCATTCTAGTGTCAAGTTTTCACCATTGGAAGAACTTAATTTTGATCATACCGAAACAGATAATGCTCTTCATCAGATTGAAAATATTAATTTGCGACGCAGAGGAATAATTAAAAGATCAAATAATATAGAGAACGATGAAATAAAACCTCTTGATGCACCTCTACTATTGCAGAGGGCAAATAAACAAATTTCTTCCACGGAAAAAACTGTTCCTAAAGTATTAGAAAAATATCTGATACAAAACACACAATTACTAGAAGAAGAAAAACTAATAACACCTAGTTTACTTTTGAAACAACAGAATGAAAAGAAACAACACGAAAAATTAGTAAAAAGGATTAGCCCGCCGAAGGAACGTTTTGCTGAATTCTTAGAAAACACTATATTGAACGATGATAAGTTGCAAACTATTATACAAAATCTGTCTTTAAATGAATGCACATTAGAAACTACTAAGATAGAGGAAGTTTTACCTCCTTTGAATAGAAGTAGAGAGGAAAGTCCATTTACCGAAAAAGCTGTAAAGCTACAAAAATCGATAGATCAAATTGCTGACCGGGTAAAACGTTTAAATAAAAGCAACACCGCTTCTGATGTTTTGCCAGAAAATATAAAAGAGGACGTAGTAGAAGAGAACGAAAGCAAGCCTTTATTGCTTCGGCGTCTTGAAAAGCAGACTGCATTACCTACCAGATTAAACTTTGGATCGGTTATAGGGGAGTTGAAGTTAAAAACCAAAAATTCTAGCAATGGTGGACTTAAACCTGTTTTCAAGAAATTCGATACCGATACAGTGGACCATCAGGCACGTCTTTTTTATATAATATATCATGTTACATTACTTTATAAGTTCCACAGGTTTATCTATACCCGTTATCATATATTATTATACAATATTCATTCTATGAGTGTGAATAAATTGCTTATTCACATAGGCGTACGTAACAATAAAGCTTTTTACCGCATCAGATACAAATGATTGAAATCTTTCACACCTATAACATAATTATATGTTGTAATGTGACTTAACATTTATAGCGATGGTAGTTACGAAACCAACAGACGTCGATTCAAATTGATACTTATGTCATTTGTTTTCTATGATATTGTGTTTATTTTGTAATCGTGTTCATTAATGAGTGGTTTCATTTGGATCACGAATAACTATTAAAATTCTGAGACGTGACTTTAAAAGAGCTTACAGACTTCACTTAGGTCGGATATTATGCAAGTACCTTCTGAAAGGTTTGCCATTGTTTCGTTTTTATTGTAACAGAGACGCCAATTACGATTAGGCATGATATAACGGTTTAAACGAATACGGATACAGGAGAAAATACTTTGAAGTTTTAACCTGCCGTTGAAATTTCGTATAAGTTGTAGGAGACTTCTGTTAAGTGTATTTCACTGTGTGATGATTCTGAATGAAACGGCTCTTACTACAAAAGAAAATTAGAGTATATTTGTTTTTATCATCTACTACTTTATGTATATGAGAATGAGTTATTCGTTGTGATATCATAAGCAAAAATCTCATTTTGTATGAGAGATTAGAACATGTTGACTGCCTCGTTAAGATATTATATGCATATCTATTTTTGAACCTTACATTATTATACATACGACGATATCCGTGGCGTAGCGTGTGCGCTGTCGCATTATAAAGTTAGCGGTTCTGGGTTCCATTCCCGGCTCGAGTCTGGTCTGGTAGGAGGCTTCGGCCGTGGTTATTTACACGATGTTACGTAGAAACGAAGTAGGATAGGTTTACCATACCCCTAAAAGTACAAAGCCCGCTACCGTCTTAGACTGCATCCTAACTTACCATCCAGGTCGGATTGCCGTCAAGGGCTAACTTGTAGTGTATAATAAAAAATCAATTAAAACTCTAAGAAATACTTCCTACTTTAAAAGCAATTATAATATTTTTGAAGACTTCAGCGTGCCAGCGTGAGGGGCTATGGCGAAACCCTTCTCATATAGAGAAGAGCCGGCAATGGGTTGTTGACGATGATGATGATGATGATGATGATGATGATAAAGTTTTAAAGTAAGAATAATTTTGTTGCAGGAATCATTAAATGCTGCAGTAGACGATAAGAAGAAGGTGCTTATTGATGAAAATGAATTAGGATCCAACATTCTAGCCGATCGAAGAACTAAACTAGAAACAGCTGCACAGGTAAATATTATGTTTTGAAATACTTAGATCATTACAATGAATGAATTAGTTTAGGCAATTGTTGACTACATCTACACGTACAATTTTACAATCGGTTTGCGTGAGGTTAGGATTTAAATAACAATTGATTCCACAATCTTTATCCGTACTATGTTACGTAGAAACGAAGTAGTAGTTGGGTGGAATTTCAGTGTTAAAAACTTAATGCACTAGTAGGGCTACGATGAATATTACGATAAATCTTTAACACTTTCTGTCTTTAACAATTTTGCTCGACATTGAGTGATAGTGAAAACACCACACAGAGGATGTTGCCTGGAAAAAAATAGTTTTTCTATTGTCTGAATGGTCAATAAAGGAATGTTGTTCCAACGGAATTCTTCTCGGTTGGAAGGTTACTGAAGTCCATCACGGTAGTCTGACAACATTCTGACACAAACAGGTTTCACCGCGATATTTGGACAGTACGTTGATCATGATATATGAGGAACATCCATATTCCGTTCAATAAATGCAAAAGTATATTTATTTATACATTTTACGGAAGGCGGGACATCCTGGCACAAGTAAAATAATTACTTAAAAGGATGTCCCAACAACGGATAAATGTTATGTAAAACATAAAACACAAAACATTTTTGAATATTTTTTTTTTCAATTTTTCACCTTTTTTTATTTACGATCTTCACGAAATTTGGCAAGGAGCTTGCGTTTTGTATGAAAATCACACGAGAATCATGATTCAAAATAAACTTTTTTTTCATGTATTGCATCCTGAAAAAAAAACATAGATAAGAAAGGTACCCGTTATATATTTCAAAGTCGAAAAAATTCCGATAAAGTTGCAGGCTACGCAGTAATGTACAAAACTGATGTTAAAAGAATAAAAATAACATTCAATTAATTCGGAAATATAACGGAATATTTATAACATGGGACGAGCTAATCTGAATGACTCATAACATAACAGCGGTATATAATATGTATAGTGATTATTATAACAGTGTCTAGACCGTACACCAGAGAAACATAAAGCTAAAGAAAGTTTTATAATCACCCAGCCCGACCGATAAACTATAAATTACTGCAATCTCTATAATGTTTTATTGGTTTTACAATTAAGATGGAACGTGTGAAATTAGTGTTATATTGGAACAGTGGTAATCCGTATTTTCATAAATCGCGGGCAGTAAATCTCAATTTGCATGTTTTAAACAGTGAGAAAGCGGTCAGAGAGTCACGCTCCAAAACCTCGGACACTGTATCTTGCACTGTAACTCAACGTTGATACCACAATAAACACTTCATACAGTTCAAAGCGATCTCCAGATTCACAAACCATTTGACGAGATACTGTGTGGTGTCTGTTTAGTGTGATACATTACACTAATGGTCCAGTTCACACGCGCCGTGCCTTTTACCATTCGGATCTGAATTGCGCAAGCATTAACGTCTCTGTATGATGAACACGATCGCTGTATGAATTTGCATGTATCAAATATGTCTTCAAGAGTTCCGTTGTTTTCGAACAGAAATGTATGAATCCTGTATTTAGTTTCCCTATAACTAAAAGGCAGCCTAAAAATGTATGTATGTAAGATCACTAGTAAATACTGACACCGATTTCGGTGTCGTTAGAATCACTACACCATATGGAATGATCATCATGATCAACCAATTATCGGCTCACTACAGAGCACGGGTCTCCTCTCAATATGAGAAGGGTTTGGCCATAGTTCACCATGCTGGTCATGTGCGGATTGGTAGACTTCACACGCCTTTGAGAACATTACGGAGAACTCTCTTGCATGCAGGTTTCCTCACGATGTTTTCCTTCACCGTTGAAGCAAGTGATATTTTAATTGCTTAAAAACGCACATAACTTAAAGGTGCGTGCCTTACATAAACAATAAGTTAGTTAGTTATATAGTTACCTCCTTTTATACACTACACGTTACCCCTTGGTGGCAATCTCACTTGATGGTAAGTGATGATGCAGTCTAAGATGATAGCGGGCTAAACTGTTAGGGGTATGGTAAACCAACACTCCTAATTGGTTACGAACTCCCGACCTCTGATCAGGAGGCGGACGTCCTAACCACTAGGCTATGACAGCTCCAACGGAATGATATTGGCTATAAATTAAAAAAATAAAATCTATACGGCGGTTGTATGGTGCGATTTTCAAATGTGTGTATATGTGAGATGATAGGCTTTTTTTTTACTTACTATCTATTATCTATATTAGCAGTAAAGTAATCACTAAAGTGTACAAATTGCACATTTTTAATGAACACTCTGTACACAATTTTCTTGATTAAAGGAGACTTGCGAAGGTCGAAGTGTGTATATAAACAGATTCAAGGTGAGCTCGTATCTAACTGACAAACTAATAAGCGCTCAACAAGTATCTAAATCTCTCATCTCCTACTTCCAATTTTACAGGTACTACTACTTCCAATTGGAACAGGTCTTCAGATGACAGATTATACATAGCTAGATTTTTAATTTTAACCAAATTACTTCTAAACTAAAAAATAAAACACTTGTTTCAACGGTGAATGAAAACATCGTGAGAAAACCTGCACGCCTGAGAGTTCTCCATAATGTTCTCAAAGGCGTGTGAAGTCTGCCAATCCGCACATGGCCAGCGTGGTGGACTATGTCCAAACCCTTTTCATATTGAGAGGAGACCCGTGCTCTGCAGTGAGCCGGTAATGGGTTGATCATGATGATTTCAAAATTGGTGACTGATTTTAATAACAATTAAAACAGGAGATAAATACCAGGTTGGATCAATTTTCCCGGGAAGTATACAACGGGTTCACCGGGCGTTAGGCAAAGCGTAACCACGTAAAACGTAACCTCCGTTCTACCCAAGGGACTAAGGTAGCCACAAAGCTTTTCGGGAAAAAACAAATTTGGATCAATTCAGATTACCGGTATTTTAATTAATAATAATAGGTCAGTAACGTAAGGCAAGTCTTCATTTAATTCTCGGAGACTTCCTACGAGATATGGATTTCCCCTTTGTTCAAAACGAATATAAGAACAAAGTGACTTGAAACATCGCCGTCTATATGCGTTGTTATAAAAATTACTTTACAGTAATTGCGCAGCCAATATTTGCAATATTAAATTGCGCTAATAAATGTATCCTTAACGTCAAAATGTAAAGGATTTGTGGAAATATCAAGGTGACGCATTTGCTTTGTATTGTTTTGGTGTAATTGGCTCGACCTATTTTGCCAGTAATAACGTTGTTTCCGTCTTTCGAAATCCTTTAATGAACACGGTCAAGACTTAACTCCACGCTGATAATGTACTCTCACTTTATAATAGCCTTACTTGAAATACTTGATCATGAATCACAATGTTTCTAAATGTTTATGACAAACGTTTAAAACATTCACTTTTTACCAGAGCGAAAAATGAAGCGAATCCGAGGTCGGCGGTTCGAATCCGGGCACGCACCTCTAACTTTTCGGAGTTATGTGCGTTTTTAAAAATTTAAAAATATCACTTGCTTCAATTGTAAAGGAAAACATTGTGAGGAAACCTGCACGCCTGAGAGTTCTCAATAATGTTCTCAAAGACGTGTGAAGACTGCCAATCCGCACATGGTGGACTATGGCCAAACCCTTTTCATATTGAGAGGAGACCCGTGCTCTGTAGTGAGCCGGTAATAGGTTGATCATGATGATGATGATGATGAATTGTATTGTGCATTTTGCATGGAAATGCACAAATAAATGTTAACGAAACATATTTACTTACTATTTTCTATTCGGAAACTGCCATTTTTCCCGAGTTTTCGGCATTACTTTTCCTGTGGTTTGGTTAGGCAATACACAGTCTTGTGCCAATCCTGTTGTCTATAAATCTCTATAACATTGATCTATCTAAAAATAGTGCTACGAAATCTATTCCTTTGTCTCAACGAAAATATATTTAAAGCGATGGTACCTAGCTACTTTAAGACAACTCACTTAAGTTTAGTTTGGAGCGATGTATGCATACAACAGAATCAGCACTAACCAGATGTTGCAAGTGGCTTTGGAAACATACATTATTTTAGTCTATGCGAGCATCCGAGGTATAATCTACCACGATTCCAAATTTCAGCCAAAATGGTATAGTAGTTTTTGCGCGTGAGAGTAACAAAAAGTCATCACATACATAGAACAAATTGACAACCTCCGTGGCGCAGTGCGTGCGCTGTCGTATTACAAAATTTGGAGGTCCTGGGTTCGATTCCCGGCTCAAGTCTGGACTGGTAGGAGGCATCGGCCGTGCCTAGTTAACACCCTACCGACAAAGACGTGTCGCCAAGCGATTTAGCGTATCAGCACGATGACGCGTAGAAACCAATTGGGAGTGTAGGTTTACCATACCCCTAACAGCTTAGCCCGCTACCATCTTAGACTGCATCATCAAGTGATTTGCCGTTAAGGGCTAACTTGTAGTGTGTAACAAATAAAAAAAAATACAAACTTTTGCATTTATAATATTAGTAAGGAAAAGATGTACCTTCTCGCTTGTAACAAAAAACGTTTTTAAAAGCTTTTCCAAACAGTTGCAGAATGTCAAAACGTGTTTCAGTATACAACTGGCGTAGGCAATTTAACTATGACACAGTGTGTCTGTGTGACCGTGCTTTGCCATAATGAGTCATTGACCGCATACTGATTATAATGCAATACGTAGAATTTGCTAACCACATTCTGAGCGTAAATATTAATGAGATTTATGTACGAGTAGCTCTATGACTCTGATATGGCAATAGTGTATTGCCATATCAGAGTCAATATGTCACAAATGTCACAATGGCAATAGTGTATTGTAATATATCTTTCTAGTGTGAAAAAAAAAATATAACGATTATTTAATAAAACCCCTTTAGTTACCATGACAAAGGTGACTCCGTCTGCCATCTGATATGCGCATGTGAATTTTTTTTATCTATATACTATAGTAAAATTTTACTGTGTGTAATTATGATATAAAAATCGCAGTTAATATTTAATGATAAAAGTTTGTTGAAGCTGTGATAGCCTAGTGGTTAGGGCATCAGCCACCTAATCAGAGGTCGGCGGTTCGAATCCGGGCACGCATCTCTAACTTTTCGGAGTTATGTGCGTTTTTAAAACAATTAAAATATCACTTGCTTCAACAACATCGTGAGGAAGTCTGCCAATCCGCGTGGTGGACATGGCCAAACCCTTCTCATATTGAGAAGATACCCTTGCTCTGTAGTGAGCCGGTAATTTGTTGATCATGATGATATAACTAATGTTTATTTTGTTTGTTGGTTAGACTTACACGGTTAAACAACTCTATAGATTACAATGACATTTTGCATATATATATCCCTTATTCGCTTATCCCTAGAAATTTAATAATTTCCGCAGAATTTTAAAATGTCGAATGCAGTCACGGCTTATAGAAACATCTTATAGCTAGTATGAACTGCGCGATGCGTCGTTCATACTAGCTATAAGATACTACTATCGCTAATTATTTATTTATTATAGCGCGAAAATATATTTTTATATTTCTATCTCTAGTATTGTAAACTTTAAAAATTAACAGGTCAAGGCAAGCGCGCCTTACATTATCTCACATTTGCACTATCCATAACATGAGACATCGAATTAATAATTTAAAAATACATTAAATATGCTTTTTTAAAGGGATGGCGAAAACGAGTACCGCAAAGCGACGCCTCTCTATTTACGGTAGCGGGGCGCTTGGAGCGGGACAAGGTCACCACCGCCACCCCGCCTATCACTCCACCCCCCGCTACCACACCGCCGGCGTCATCACCCGCAGTGACGCCCGCTGTACCACCACCGAACAGATTCAGGTTTGTACTTATAGAAATAAAAAAAAAAATACTACTCGTTTATAGATAGAACAACACTAAGACATTTCGGGTGGGTGCTTAGAACACAATAAAACTGGAAACACCCGACTAAGTTTGTTGTGCGTGTCTTCTTAGACCAGGGTGCGTTTGGAACTCTCATAGCTTTAGTTTTAAGTTTACTTATATAGTAATCAGAAGCGGTGATAGTGGTTAGGGCGTCAGCCTCCTAATCAGAGGTCGGCGGTTCGAATCCGGGCACGCACCTCTAACGTTTCGGAGTTATGTGCGTTATAACAAAAAAATATCACTTGCTTCAACGGTGAAGGAAAACATCGTGAGGAAACCTGCACGCCCGAGAGTTCTCCATAATGCTCTCAAAAGACGTGCGAAGTCTGCCAATCCGCACATAGCCAGCGTGGTGGACTATAGCCAAACCCTTTTCATATTGAGAGGAGACCCGTGCTCTGTAGTAAGCCGGTGATCATGGGTTGATCATGATGATGATGATATAGTTATCACCATCAACTCACCACTATATAATTGACGCATCAAAAATGCCTTTTAAAGGATTATTTGAATAAAGTTTATGATTGATTGATTGACACTAGCTCATACTTTAATAATAGTCATAGTCAAATGTAGGTATTCCACTGTATATGACCGTTCGTCACTGAGAGATAACGATATAATGCCATCCTGTTTCCACACGCAGTAACCACGTATCGCTTGCCTGTACGCTATTTGCACATTTGCGAGTTACGCACACACGTACAAGTCGGCGCTCGTAGTTGATTTGCGCGGAGTATTTGAATTGCGGGTAGTTTTAGTGGTAGGCTAATCCGGCGAAAATGCTGGATCTTATTTTTAAAGATTAAATTATAATAACTGGGACCGTTATTTATAGTTTTTTACTAAAATTGAACTCTAATCTATGCGAGTATGCCGATATTATAAAGTGACTCTGAGGGAAGATCACAATACTTCTTATACAGTATCTTTTCTAACATTTGCTAACTTGTGGTGAGTATCCACTCACTTGCTGTAGTGCAGTGCTGCTTCTCAAATTATGCGTGTATATTGTATTAAGACGAAAATTTAACAACTCGATGAAAAAGTCACTGAATCGACCTGCTGGATCCCAACTTTGATCTAAGCTTACACTTGTATTTGTGATTTCGGTCGTAGTCATTTTATAATTTGTGTTACAAGGCATTATTTACATGTCAGCTATTGTCACCTTGGACAAGGTGCATTGAACTTTCAACATGTTCGAATCCAGGAACAGCGTATGAAATTCGAAATCGTAAAAATTTCTTCCAACTTTGATCTAAGCTTACACTGTATTTGTGATTTTGGTCGTAGTCATTTTATAATCATTCTTACGACCCCTATTATCTACATGCTTATTGTTCAAGAATGGCTTTTGTCACCTTGGATAAGGTGCATTGAACTTTCAACATGTTCGAATCCAGGAACAGCGTATGAAATTCGAAATCGATAAAATTTCTCACGCTTTATTGCAATTTTATGTCAACATTCGACGCGTTATCCTTCGTTGTGTTGTAGCTGCTGATAAATTGAATTGAACCTCAAGGCGATTCGGTCTCAAAGCGGCGCAGTACATCCGTCGACAATGCGACCACACGCTACCCGTGCCGACCGTTTAGCTTATATAACCAAATAAAGAAATTATGTCGCATATAGGTACAGGTAGCTTGCATTCGATCTGTGTGACTTCTAGCACCATATAAGGATTTAGACCTTCGTTGTAGATAGATGTGTTGCGGCGTAAATCGAACTCGTGGTATTAGGGAAAATATTTTCACTCAGGAAAGGGTATTTTACTTTTAAGTTATTTATATCGGTAATACGTTTTATTACGTTAATGTTATTCTACCACGATCTTTGTATTTCACGAAGATCGTATAAAGTTTAAACACTTTATTGGCTCGCGTGCTCACGAAAATACTAATTGTGGTTTTAACACTTTCGGAGTAGTTTAAACGCTGATGGCGTTATGCTTAAAACTTGAGCTTGTCTTTGGGGGTCATGTGCGTATTCATTACCTGTTAAAAACTGTCGCATTATAACGTTGGAAGTCCTTAGTTCAATTCCTGGCTCGAGTCTGGTCTAGTTAGAGGCCTCGGCCGCGGTTAGTTACCACCATACCGACATAGAGTTGTCGCCAAACGATTAAGCATTAAGGCACGGTGTCGCGTAGAAACCAATTACGAGTATGGGTTTACCATACTTCTATAATCATCGGTTACCACCGTGAGATGGATAACTTATAGTGAAAAAAAAAATTGGGCATGGCTGTGGACTACTACCAAACCCCTTACTGAGAGGAGAACCGCGCATAGTTCTGGACCGGTAATGGGTTTATAATGATGCTGAAGCTGATATAGATCCCTGACTAACTTGTACTTGGCCTTTGCATTCCTATATGTATACGTGTAGCTAAATAAAACAGATTGACAAAGAGATGAAGTCAATAATAAGTTATGTGTCAAGAATTATAATGCTTGCATTAACATTTTAGGTTTACGTACTCAGATACCACCTTATGTGAATCATTCATCTAAAATGTTTTTATTTTATTCAATCACGGCTCTATATATTGCTTGAACAGTCCTGTCTTTCATTGTCTCTCTCTATTATAACAGTTTTAATTAAGGTATTAAAAACATTCTTAATTCTCATATTTTCAAACTATGAAACATAGATCCTTACGTTAAGGACATTTAAAAGAAAAAGGATAATGGGTTTACCTTTTTTTCCATGATGTCTCAATAGTGATTACCTATTCATTGACTTTTAGTGTTACGGTCTCATATTGAGAGGAGACCGGTACTCTGTAGTGAGCTGGCAATGGGTTGTTCATGATGACTGTTACGATATATTTAGCGACAGTCAAAAAGTTAAGACAAATCGCGAGTTCTTGTAACATTCCTTACAATTTTTGTGCGTTTTTCTTTTCTAACGCGCTACAAAGAAACAAAATCATTATATGTTTGCGCGTAAATCGAATAAAACTCCGATAAATATTATTCCTTAAAGTGGAATAATCGTTGCTCATGAGAATACACACCGTATGTTTAGCAATTACTATCTACTTGCTGTCATTTTTCTGTGAGTAAGTGTGATACTTTTTCATACGTGCGTCATTGGGTAGTATAGTAGTAACTATATAGTAATATAGGTACATTGTTTATGATGCAAGGTTCACAGCAATGTCTTGTGTCATGGTTTTACTAACACGGTGCATGCATGAGTTCTCAATCTATATATATGTACTGATTATTTAGATTGTATTTAGTTTTACCTTTAACCACAAACTAAAGGTAGTGCAAGTTTTCAATTTAAGTTGTGTTGGGGTATAATATTAGCACAAAACTTTTTTTTTGTTAAATCTACCTCTTTTTGTATATTTTTTATAATTAAACTGTAGTTGAAAAAACAAATACTATATCAATTAATTATATTCAATAAGTACTAAGAATAATTGATGGTGACGTTTATTTAAGAAATTATTTTTTATGATTCCATAAATATACGCTTAGCAATGGAAATAATAGTTTTACGATAGTACGCTTATGAGGCAGAAGCTATCAATTCATGATCGCAAATATTTTGAATAGCTTTAGCTGTACACATACCTGGCAAAGTATGCTTACACAGCTGAAACGACCCCTTTAAACCAATTTCACTTTACAGATCTCGCAAGGCTCCAACGTCCCCTACGAACGGTTTCGCATCGGGTCCCCTGCGGTCGGCATCATGCGCAGTAATGAGCGCAGTGGTCGACAGCAAACCGAAAGAGGTGCCCAAGATCGACCGCGAGTCTTTCAAACGCAGCCATTCTGTGAGCGAGAGCATCAGCAGAGTCGATGAGAGTAAGTTATAAAATCCATTACAATTAAAAAATGTCGCTGCGCATTGCATTGCAAAAATCCTCATGTCGCGGAGTATTTGAATTGCGGGTAGTTTTAGTGGTAGGTTAATCTGATAAAAACACTGGATCTTTTCATTAATATTGACGGTTAGTGGTGGTGGCTTAAGGATTAAACATCAGAGCTTTGGCTTATTTTAGTTGGTGCCAAAATCATCATCAACATGATGATCAACCCATTACAGGCTCACTACAGAGCATGGGTCTCCTCTCAATATGAGAAGGGTTTGGCCATAGTCCACCACGCTGGCCATGTGCGGATTGGCAGACTTCACACGCCTTTGAGAACATTATGGAGAACTCTCAGGCGTGCAGGTTTCCTCACGATGTTTTCTTTCACAAGCAAGCAAGTGATATTTTAATTGTTTGAAAACGCACATAACTTCGAAAAGTTAAAGGTGCGTGCCCGGAATCGAACCGCCGATCTATGATTAGGAGGCTGACGCACTAAACACTAGGCTATCACCGCTTCTGCCAAATCTATTGCGCATTTAAACGTATTAAAGGTAAAGTGATTCATTCAAAGCGTAGCTCAAAGCAATTACCGAATCTGGATGTAATTTGCCATAAATAACACGTATGCTAATTTAAAATGGGTTGGATTATGATGATTAAATGACTAAGTAAGTTACTGAAGATAATTTACAATAAATAGTCAATTAACAGAAGACCTACAGACAATGCACAATGCTTTGCTCAGTCAATCGTTTCGGACGCACATATTAAATGCGACATGTACAACTTTGAAGGATATAGATCCAGATGACGCGTTGCGAACGGCCTCTTGCGACTTATGCTGCAATTTGCGGGATACTTTAACACCAGTGTGCACATTTTGATAACTCAAAAATCGATTATCAAGCAATCATCCGAATCGAATATCGTCGTCCAAAGATTTTGTCAGTAGGAAAAGCCACCAAAAATTTGGCTGTTTATCTAAATAGATGAAATCAGGGTTCATTGTGTCAAATTATTAACATAATGTTTAATTTAAGTATTTAATTGAATTAAACTTTTTTTTATACTCTTTTTAATAACTACAAGTTAGCCTTTGATGGCATCTCACCTGATGGTAAGTGATGATGATGCGGTCTTAGATGGCAGCGGGCTAACCTGTTATGGATACGGTAAATCCACACTCCTAATCGGTTTCTACACGCCATCGTGCCGGAACGCTAAATCGCTTGGCGACACGTTCTTGTCGGTAGGGTGGTAACCAGCCACGGCTGAAGCCTCCCACAAGACAAAAAAAAATATTCAAGCAACGTGCAAAATGAAACCTGATACTACAAGTTACATTTTACACTTTTAAACATTACTCACCGGAGCTCAAAATCTTAAGTAATGAATAATTCTATATTGATGATTCACTCTTCTCGTCCAAAATAATGTCTTCAGATTTTTCGTGACTAAACATTTCGCTTCCTAGTTTCTATTTACTCAGTGATGAGCCGTTTTGTCGGAAGATTTGTACCTCACATCTAGTTTAATTACTGTATAAAGTGAATGCATATACATATCTTGATGTTTAAGAACTAATAGTAGTATTCCGACCATTAGTATAAATTTACATACTCATTTCAGAAGAAGAAATATCACCAGGGGCAGAAAAATCCGGATGTCCCGTCAGAGTTCCGCGGGCGGACGACGAGACATTCCAGGCATTCTTCACACCAGCCCTTCAGCAGGAGATCATCCTTTCCACTGACGTGGAAGTTGATCTCGACGCCATCGATAGTGGATCTAGGCAGTTGTAAGTATTTGTATTCAACAAAATTTGTCTTTGAAAATGGCTGTAATTTTTGTAATGTTAAGCCACTTACCATCAGGTGAGATTGCCGTCAAGGGCTAACTTGTAGAGGATAAAAAAAAAAGCCAGAAAATTGTAGCAGAAATTGTTTTAAATTTTATATTTATTGCAAATCAAAAACTTTCTTAATACGAATAATAATCCTATGGAAGGCATTTTAATGTGTCATAAAAAAATTTACAAGCAACCTTGAAAATAAAGCTATGGCGGTTACCAAGTTCATCTTCATATTTCAAACCGTATCTGAGAAAATAATCCTGACACTCGATTACCATTACGGGTTTGTACATTGTGAGTTATAAACTCAGTCGCCCTAATGTTTATTATTGATTTAAACTTGTTCATTTCAGACTAGCGAGTGAATGGACGCGCAGAGCCAAACGCGAGAGGCGGCATGTCGCGTCACGCAACCCGCTGCGAGCTCTCGCCGCTAGGACCGACTTGCGAGAAGAGTATCTGGCGCAGCCGCTCACTATCCGCGACCAGTTGATTAAGGAGAAAAGTTAGTTGTTCATTATTCAGCCGTCAGACTTATAATAATACAAGTTCTTAAACTTTTATTTGAGGCTAAAAAGTCAAGGCAAGTTAGATTTCTATGGCAATACTCAAATACTGACTCTTGACTGGCTACATCGAGTCGATCTTTATTGAACCAATATAAACACTTTTCTAACCATTGCATGTGTAAACTATATTTATGATGATATACCCACAAGTGACAAATGACTTTGACCTGACCACTTTCTTAGCGTGATATCACAGCGATATCCCCTAGAATTTTTTAAATATATGAGGGCTTTCAGGAAACTAAGCAGAATTCAAGGTCTCAAGGATATTTGATTATGTATCGAGAATCTATATTCACTTCTGTATTTTATTCCAAAAATAGTTGAAGTCAGAGAATCGTACAGCTGTAAAGAATATGCCAAAAATAACATGGCTTCAAGTTTGATGAAGCTGTATTGCCGTAACCCTACATAAATTTATTTATATGGAACATTGTTCACAGTAACAGCCAACTGTGGTCTAGCGGCAGAGGCGTTAGCGGCTCTGGCGAGTAAAGAAGACTTCTCCAACGTCGCCTTACGAAGTGCTTCGGCCACCAATATCCCTAGTCAAGGCACTAAACCACTGATGTTGCTGCAGGTTAAGGGGCGGAGACGAGTGCAGGTTCGTTAACTAGCTCGGTCTAGAGCACTCTGGATATTACTTCCAGATTTAGATTAATTTTATATTAATTTGTTTTAACTTCTATGTTAATTTCCTTTAAAGAACATCAGTAAATATTTTCTTATAAAATAGTTTCAATTTGTCACTTCCTCTCGGTATCCCACGAGGGCTGAATGGTGTGAGCAATTAACGACATATTTAATTGCTTAAAACCAACATTAGTCTGAGACGGAGTTACGGGCCGTCAATTAAACAATAGGACGGGGGAAAAGGGAACCTAAATTCGTGTCTTTCTAATTTTTTTAGTGGGTTTTAACTGAGTTAAAACCATAATACAAACCAACTGGTTAAAACCATCTAGTTCTATTAAATTTTCAGACTCGTCTAGTAGAGCCCGTCCATACGAACGTCAACCGGGGCGACTGCTTCCTTCTCGTCACTCCCGATCAGCTCTTCTTGTACATTGGACTCTACGCCAATGTTATTGAAAGGTAAATATACAAAGAAAATACATAATACTACAGATTAGATTTTAAAGACTTGTTTCCTGTAAAATTCCTTTGACTACAATTGTTTAATGAAGTTCAATTAAAATAATTATATATACGTTTACGATTATAGCCTAATCTAAGATTTGTATGAAATCCTTTCCTGTTGAAATCCTTTCCTGTACTTTAATAATTACGAACCATTTTTTGTTTGTTTTAGAAACCGAAGCACAGACATCGCACAACATATACTAAATACAAAGGATCTCGGTTGCAAAACCTCAAATGGGTTGATTAAAATAGACGAACAAACCAAAAATTTCTCTAACAAACATTGGAATCAATTTTGGTCACTACTCGGGGTGACCGAGGAAATCGAAAATTACAGTCCCGCGGAAACCGGTTCCGCGGACGAAGATGAAATCTTCGAGTCATGCATCGTACAAACAAATATGTGCTATGAAGTTATGGACGACGAATTAGTGCCAATTAAAGAGTATTGGGGCCAATTACCAAAGATTGCTATGTTGCACCAATCCAAGGTCATAGTATTCGACTACGGCTCAGAAATGTATATTTGGTATGGGAAAAATGTTCCTCTAGAAAGCCGTAGGCGAGCTGCACAATTAGCACAAGAACTCTTCGATGAGGGCTATAACTACGAGGAATGTCACATTAATCCCCTTAACGCTGCTGCATATCAAGGTGCTCGAGAAGAATCTAACACAACTACCAAATCCGCCAAAAGCAGACCAGAGTGGGCCATACTATCCAAAGTCACTCAGCATATGGAAACTATCCTATTCAAGGAGAAATTCCTGGATTGGCCCGATTACAGCCGGGTAATCAAGGTCAAGCCCCAGGAGTACAAATCCAATAGTACTGAAATAAATCCTTGTGATGCTGAGGAAATGTGGTCCAACGAATACCACGACCCAGATCTCATATTAGAAGGGTCCCATGTTGGACGCGGAACTCATTATTATGATAAAGATTCCATGCGTTACTACGACATTAAGACAAAATCTGTCTGCAAGTGGGTAATACAGGAGTACGATTACCAAAAAGTGGACAATGAAGAGGAGATCGGAGAATTCTTTTCCGGTGACAGTTACATTATCAGATGGGAGTATCAGATCACGGTCACAGGTCGCGAGTTAAATGGTAAACCGTCGAAACACAACCTGACCGGAAGAGATCGATGTGCGTACTTCTGCTGGCAGGGAAAAGACGCCTCGTCCAACGAAAAAGGTGCTGCAGCTTTACTTACCGTAGAATTAGATAGGGAAAAGGGACCCCAAGTGCGAGTAGCTCAAGGAAATGAGCCGCCTGCGTTCTTGAATCTCTTCCAAGGAAAATTGGTTATCCACCAAGGCAAGAGAGGAACAGACAAAAGTCGATACAAACTATTCGTGACTCGGGGCAATATTCCGAACGAAGCTTATATGCTGCAAGTTCCATGCTCGGTTCGACAACTGCGTAGTAGGGGGTCGTTAATTCTAGTCGACGCTGAAAAATCGTGCTCATATGTTTGGCACGGATCGCGAAGCATGAAACACACAAAGCAGATCGCGGTCGAATTGGCGAACAAGTTGGTGACTCGAAAAAGTAAACTATTTGGAAGCGAGGTCAAGATAAGTGAAATGAAAGAAGGCGAGGAATCCAAGGAGTTTCTTGATGGTTTGGGCGTAACAAACAAACAGTACTACAGTTCTGTCCTTAGTGGGGGGAAGGATAGTGGAGGTGACATAACCGCTAGGTTGTTCCATTTCACGGACCTTGGGGGTCAATTCGAGGCCAATGAGGTGTTGTCGCCGCTTCGGCATGAGACTCTGGCGACACCCTTTCCTTTTGAACAAAAGGAGTTGTATTCGGCTTCGCAGCCAGGTAAGAAGAGTATTATAGTTAATAGATATATAATAATAGAGAAATAGAGAAATTCAGAATAATTCAACCCAAAACTCGTTTATTATGGCATTCTACAATCAAGCTTTGGTTTGTGGTTTCCCCTGTTCTACAGTGTTTTTCAAATGTAAATGTACGCACGGACGAAACGACGATTCGATCCCTAGCAAAAGCAATTTGGGATTTTCAGAATTTTCCCTGGTGCTTTCAGGTCAGAGACTTTGACCATTACCACCCTAACACTAATCACAAAGACGAGCCGCTAAGCAAATTAGTGTTCCATTAGTAATATAACTGCTAAAAATGCTAATCCGCTACATTTTAGACTGCTTCTAAAAGTGATATTGCAATCAAGGACTAGCTTGTAGGTAAAATCGATCCCTTTATATAAACTTTTGTTTAATGTGTGTGTGTGTGTACCTTTTTAGCTCTGTTCATGTTGGACGACGGCGTATGCGTGTGGGTGTGGCAGGGCTGGTGGCCTCGCGGGGAGGACGGTGAATTAGAGCCCGCGGAAAGGAACACCGGTTAGTTATACATTTCGATGTTACGTGAGCATTTTTTATTAAACATGAAGGAATTCATGGATAGCTTATATTACGTCAGATCTTTGATATTAAAAAACCTTTTGTTAAATTTAAATTACACAAACGTGAATCACCACGAGAATTTTAAGGGTTTCAATACGAAAGAGATAGAAAAACATTTTTTACCGTCGTCATATTATCTAATTATTAGTTAATGTGCGATTTAAATTCAGGCAATTTCAAATCAAATGTCACATTTTCGGTAAAGTTAAACGTAATGAGGAAACCTGCAACGCTCTTGAGAACATTATGGAGAACCTGCATTTTCTCCATAATGTTCTCAAGAGCGTGTGAAGTCTAGCAATTCGCACTTGGCCAGCGTTATGGACTGCTGCCAAAAACATTCTTGAACTGAGATTTGACCCACATCCCGTAGTGGGCCGGTAATTGGTCGAATGTCGATGTCGATTCTAAAATTGAGCATTGAGATTTTATTACACAATTACTTTATATGTTCCTTGGATTGAAATGTTTGATGTTTATTTTGTTTATGTTCGCTTCGGCAGGCGTAGGAGCGTTCGCGGGTCGATGGCAAGCGATGCGCGCGGCCGCCCTACGCACAGCGGATGCGTACTGGCGCGTATCACGCCCCACGAGGCCGGACGTGCGCGTGGTGGCCGCGGGGCTCGAGCCGCACTGCTTCACCGCGCTCTTCGACACGTGGGCCGAGCACGACGAGGCCGCTGACGCCAACATCGCGGTGAGTCATCATCTATACATTAAATGCATGTGGTGAATGGGAGGAATACGCGTAAGACTAAATTCACGCTGATATTCAGCCAATATTATAATTAGAATACAGAGAATATTCTCGTTTTCAAAATGTTTATTTATTTACTAAAAAGGTACGATTGTAATTTAGTTATAAACAATAAAGTATGTAGGTCTACTTTTATAGCTGATTTATCTCTTTCTCGTTATTATTCATTGAAACAAAATTGTAGGGTAGTATAATAAAACATTGGTGCTGTAATGTGAAATAAAACACGCGTAACTTGGATTATGTGAATTTTATTTGAGTATTATCAAAGATTTTTGTGCTAAATTTAAAAACGAACATGAATAAACATTATAAAAAGTTTTTGTTTTATTCATTTAAATTTTTCTTAATGATGTTACATGATGTCATTGGTCGACAACTGAGATATAATTGCATTAGCAGATTTGACCCTGAACATAAATTTGTATTATAATTGTAATATAAAATAATATTTAACGCTTTTCGGTGCTGGTGAAAGTACTTTGGCTGTAGTATTATAAGCTAAAGACTATGCGATGCTTCTATTATAAGTTTCATGTAAATGTTGGACCGTATTGGGAGGTGCTTGCGTACACTATGAACGACTTAGCGACAAGAATCAAACTATACCTCTCTCTTTGTTACCCTCTCTCTATATTGCATTATGTCTTTCTGCCATCATTAGCTTGAAACACTTGAAATTATTTAAATGACCTCCCTGACCAAGTGTGGTTTTAAAAGTGGTAGCAGAATTCGATCACCGGTATTATTTGTTCTGTATATATTGCTCAATATTATTACATACCAATAAATACAAAATGCCATCAGGGAGTTAGCATTCCTTTACGATGCCGATTAGAAATCGATTTTTCATAACTACCACATTAAGGCTATTAGTGGAATAAAAACAAAACAACCACTATACAAATGTACCAAATTATGAATTTGGAATACATCCAAAAAGCATATCCTCCAAGTGTAATGGGATGAGGCTGACTTTTTGTATCCCACTTCTTTTATTGTCCCTCTTTTCTATGTGGTGTACAAATAAAGTGTGTAAATAAAATAAATCTTTAGTAGCATTGTGGCTAGTGGCAAACTAGCTATAAAGGTATCTCCGGTTTATATATTATAAGGCTTGGCTTTCACTGTTCAATACGCACGGTCACTGTATATTCCAGCACGGTTACAAAGCTGGCGAGGTATTGAGCGGTGCGGTGGAACTGTCACGGCTGACGAGCTGCGACGCCGTTTTACCCCTCGCGGCCCTTCAGAGACGCCCATTGCCGGATCACGTCGACCCGCACCATCTGGAGAGGCATCTGTCCGAACCTGATTTCCTGGTAAGGCTACTGACGACCTCCGTGACGCAGAGCGTGCGCTATCGCATTACAAAGTTGGCTAGTTACCACTTTACCGACAACGATCTGTCGTCAAGCGATATAGGTTTCCAGCACGATGTCACGTAGATACAACCAGATGTATGGGGGCTTACGATACTCTGTAATGGTTTGGCTGCCATCTTGAACTGCGTCATCACTTAACACCATGTGAAAGTGCCGTCAAGGGCTAACTTGTTGTGTTTTTTTTTATACTACAAGTCAGCCCTTGACGGCTTTCTCACCTGGTGGTAAGTGATGATGCAGTTTGGGATGGTAGCGGGCTAACCTGTTAGGGGTATGGTAAACCCACACTCCTAATTGGTTTCTACCCGACAACGTGCCGGCACGCTAAATCGCTTGGCGACACGTCTTTGTCCGTAGGGTGGTAACTACTAACTAGCTTAAGCCTCCCACCAGACAAAAACAAAGATGTTACAATTCAGGCATACCGTAATTGTGGACGGAATATCCAATGGGAAACATAGCCTTGAAACACATATTCGTCATTTGTTATTCTTTCCCTCCTAAAAATTTGGACGCTTAATTATTTTTTTTAGGTTTTCAAATACTTATTGCATCAAAATATATAAAATATGATAACAAAAACTATCGAAACCCTTATATGAGTTACTTGCAGGATCCACGTGCCAGAAGATTTTACTGGAACGTTTATTAACTGTAATTTTATACATGTTCAGGAGGCATTCGGCATGACCAAAGAAGAGTTTTCAGTGCTACCCGCATGGAAACAGACCAACATGAAGAAGGACGTCGGCCTGTTTTGACCCGTCGGCCATTTTGACTTGAGTCCCACCAATGCGATTGCAGTATCGCCGACCGCTATTGCTGCCAGATGGTCCTTCGAGCCGGAGTCACGACCATAGTGTAGATTTTGTACAACTGTTACTCGTCTCAAATTAGAATAAGACAGGTCATTCTATAAACTGTGACACGTTATTTATTTAGGTTGTTTCTGTCATACGCGCGTAGACTTTGATTTAACGTTTTTCTACTATAGATATTGTATTCTTATGGATTCTAATCAAGCCCTTTAGTTCTTCCAATCGATTGCTTCCTTTTGTTCTTCTAATCTTTTGAAAAAAATATGTTTATCCAAAATAGGAGTTGAAACGCTGTCACTCGGCAAGTCTTATTATAGTTTGTGACGCGTCGGAATGCCATTTCGTACTTTTTTACTAAACAATGTCTGAAGGGATTTGATAAAAAATAAGAAGCACGCTTTGTATTTACCATAATAGCGATGGATATAAAAATAAAGTGTACGCGCAAGTCGTTAACCGCACCTTGGGGAAGTGAGCGGTTAGATATTCTCGTAACAGCGGAATGGTCATATTTCGCCTTGTACATCTGACCGTTCAATGATGAGCATACATGTCAAAACGGATTTTCAATTTGACTATCGACATATTAGCTAATGTAATATATTTTCAGGTTCTGTAACATATTCTGTATTACTATTTTTATATATATGTATTAAAAATTTACGTAAACGTATTACGTAATTACGTAACCAACCTTGTTTAATGATTTTGTAACTATCACAATTATAGGATGAATAATTTCAACGCTCACGCGACTTAAGACGCGGCCAACGACTTGCGTGTACCGTAAATAAATTGTAACTATGTATTCGTACACGTGATATTTTCATGTAACCGTCGTAGTTTAGGCGCGTGTTATCGCGATAGGATTTGATGTTTGGAATTGTATCGAATGTTGTAGTTTGTCGCATCCATGGCATGGTATATATTAATTTTATTTAACAGCGTAAGATCGCATTGACGACAATTCAGGCGACCGAATGTAACAATATTCCTTTGTGATTATTGTATACATAAAGGTCGAAGCGTCATAACTAACTTCTGTATACCTTTCCACTGAATTTTGGATTTACGATGATTCAATTTGTGATACGGGTGAAAGAAGTTGTTAGTGCGATTTTACGCTAAATGTTTTTGTATATAGTTGTTTTGTTTGTTTATTTATTGTTCTTAATGTCAATTTCTTGCATTATTTCTGTACTGTAACCGCATTCTCACTTTTATAATAATTATTTCTAACACATTATTATTGTGAATGTATTTTTAAGTTCTTTTTTTTTGTAATGAATAATTATTTACCCAATTAAAATCTCGCATGGATATGACAAAGTGGCAATGTGTACTAAAAGTGATATTTTTGTATTTCGCGCTAAGTTTTACCAGGGGGAAAAAAAATGGCGTCGTAACTTTTGTATAATGAAAAAAAGTGGTCACGACAATTTTTTTTTTTATAATGTCCGCGAAATATATATAGCATGTACGACTTTCTGGTCGAAATGTTATTTTAAAAGCGCTAGATAACGGATACTTCTATTATATACGCTTTAGGGTAGGCTTTTTATAGTCTGTGACGCGCGAAAGTAGTACAAATACCTATTTGTGATGTCTCTTGAACAGCTTTTCGCATGCGTTCATTATTACACTTAATTATTTTTACCTATCGTATTATATTAACAATTTTTTACAAGAACAAAACATATTAAATTTATTTTTAAACATTCTTTTAACTCGAATGTATCGAATCTTTATACTACTGTATAAAGTATTAGAAAGGTAATAATATAGATAAACAACACAAAAATATTAAAATTTATTTTTAAACATTCTAAAAAAACTTGAATGTATCGAAAAAACTGTATACATCATTAGAAAGGTAATAAAAAAACAATAGCTGTTTGTACGTACTTTCGCGTCATAGAAGATCTATACATTTTAACACATCACATATCTTATCTACTCATTAGCTACATTTATACAGAGCGTTAGGTGGACCATGGTGAACCAACTTGTTGTAAAGCAATCAGTGGCGTATATTACAAACAAACCGGAAACTTTTTGCTTAACCTCATTTATTTTAAGATCAATTTGTATCCATTTTTAATAACTATATTGACAAACATTGTTAGAATTCTTATGGCAGATATGGCATCCAAATCTTTTGATTAGCTTATTGTGTTTTTTTTTATTTTATTGGATCATTAAAGTAGTCACAATCTAAATAAAAACAACAAAAAACAATTCGGAAGAACAAACGCGAGATAGTGACTTTCTAGAAATGACCACAACCTGCAACCTTAAAATTAACCTTAATGTGTTCTATAATAGTCCATCTTAAATTATTTCCTTTGCAAATATAGAGATGGAGGTCCTGGGTTCGATTCCCAGCTCGAGTCTTATATGCGGCTTCGGTCTTGGCTATTTACCCTACCGACAAACACGTGTCGCCAAGCGTTTTATCGTCCCGGCACGATGTCGGGTAGAAACCGATTAGGAGCGTGGATTTACCATACTCATAACAGATTAGCCCGCTACCATCCTAAACAGCATCATTACTTACCACCAGGTGAGATAGCCGTCAAAGGCTAACTTGTTGTTTATAAAATAAAATATAAATTCTAGTAAATATTATATTATAACACGCATAATCATTCTCTGAGTGTGATTGTATGTTATATTATGTGTGTGTTTTTTTTTTATACAAATTCTTTTTTATTTTGATTTAAATTTTTATAAAAATATTTACCAGTGGACCCTACACTAGGTGATTACCTGTATCGTAGGGTCCAATATTGATTGAAAGTTTTAAAAAAGCCATTTCGACACTTTGAGGTGAATCAAAACGGTGAGGATTTTGGAAAATCTTTAAATTAAGAGTAATACGCGCCACTGTTTGCACATAATAATATCTTGTAATGTAAATAAAGATATACAGTTTTTCTAAGCGTGTGCAGTTTTTCCACTGTACGATTTTGAATTTTATCTTCCGATACAAAAATTTATTGCCAAAAAAAAAAAACTATTCGACACTTTGTGTCTACCTCCTTACGTTTCAATTTGAAAACCTGCACTCTGGTACTTTCGCATAGTCTATACCACCATTTGCAATCAAATGCACCTTCGAAAAAATGTGATTATGTTAAAAAAATCAGTTAGCATCTGTGTTATTTTTAACCTAATTTATTATCTGTTTTCTATGATCATTGTTTTGTCACCGAATTGTCCGCAATATCACATATGGCCCGCAAAATGTAAACGTCGAAACGGTATTGCTATGTTGTGTACAATTCAAGATGTTTATTTTTGTAACTATTTTAGCCTTAATGCGTATTTATATTGCATCGTGTTACGTCCTTATGGTGAATCGTTGTTTAGTTATTCTATTATTACTTGCGTCTTCGTTTATTGACAGTGAGGCAATTTTCTGTCGTAACGTAATAAAAATGCGTTGCGTTGAAAATGTATATGTGAAAAAATTAAACAAAAACAACATTTTGTTTTACGGAAATTATTCTTTATCTAAAGATTGTGAGATTATTTTGACAGCTAATTTTTACAAACATACGTGAAACGTTAACATTGTGATGATATGATTTTGGTTCCAAAAATTTATTTAGTAATGTGAAAATTAATGAATTTATTCGATATTTTAGCCGTTACATTCAGTAAACTGAAATATTATTAATAACAGCTCGCAACCATCAACACCAGGTGAGATTGCATTCAGGGGATAATAAATTGTAACAAAAAAATAAAGAAATAAACTACTTTGTTTTTTTCTGGGCCTCATGTCACGTAAGCGAATTGACGTCACGTTTGCAATTGCATGACGATTCACCATAATGCGGTTTTCAAATTGTTCGCGAGAGGGCGCCAGTATTGTGTAGGAATTACTGCCAATGAATAGAAAATAATATTTTAACTATCGAGTCATATTATAGTTAACGTACTTAGTTAACATAAAGGTAACCTATATTTTATGCATTTACGGCCGATCCTATACGGGCCTACCGTGACATAAACGTATCTCTTAAATCCAATGTTTAATGTTTTGCTTTGGTTGTGTTACTTATACTATAATTTGATTTTTAAAATTTGAAATACATTCTGATTGCTAAAAATCTGATATATACACTGTTTTTTATTTTTATATGCCTCACCCAAACCCGCTAAAATTACGTTTGAATGGTTATACTATTCGATCGAATAGAGAATACAAGATATTATGTGCTCAGTATACAAAAAGTGCCAGTGCAATATAAAACATCACTCACAAAAATGGTGAAAAAGCCGATGTGCTCATGCTCGACGTCCGTAGAGCAATACAAGTTACAAAATACATTATTTTGAGCAAGATAATACATAACTACTACTATTTATTTATTTTAGATTTCGTATGAGACTGCGTCATTACATGGTAATCCAAGTCTTGCTTTAACAAGGGATCAAACTTCCTAACTGCTAGGATTAATACTAATAAGAATTGTATGAGATTCAATCTCAGATTAGATTAGCCTACAGCAGGGGCATTTCCGCCTGCCATTGTGCCTTAATTTTTTAAACAACACAAGTTTGCCCTTGACGTCATCTCACCTGATGATGATGCGGTCTAAGATGGTAGCGGGCTAACCCGTTAGGGGTATGTTAAACCCATACTCCTAATTGGTTTCTACACGCATCGTGCCGGAACGCTAAATCGCTTGGCGACCCGTCTTTGTCGGTAGGGTGGTAATCAGCCACGGCCAAAGCCTCCCACCAGACCAGACTCGAGCCGGGAATCGAACCCAGGACCTCCAACATTATAATGCGACAGCGCGCGCGCTGCGCCACAGAGGTCGTCAAAAATGTTCCATGCATAACGCCAAATGCAGTAAATGCAGAATTTCAGCATCATTCCAGCAGATGGGAGCGGTGTACCTTGCATTAATGTTTATTAATAAACAGGGGGATAATGTTTGAAATAAAATAACGTCAATTAAGTGTTTTTTTTTTTTGAGGACAGGAATCGTTTTTCAAAATAAAATACCACTTATTCTTTACCACCCCTATAGTTATTATTTTATAAGACTCTATACAGAAAAGTATTTACTATTTTAAACTATTACTATATAACGTAAATTTCAGTGTAGTATCTCTGAAACTCAGAAGTATGTTTTTAATATAAACCTTCAGAAATTAAGTTTTTCAGAATCGTAGGCGTAGACCTCTGCTAAGAAAATCGATGATCTACTGAACAGCTTTTTTTAAAATGGATTGTCTTATTTCTGAGAAGCAACGTTTCACATACATACCATCATCCTTAATTATTTTGGTGAAATCTGACCTGCACGCTCATTTATATGTCTCATTTAAAACAAAAAATATTTTATGAAATGATTTTTTAGTTGTGTTGTTATCAGAAATATTCAATTTTGGTTCATGCTAGTGTCATAATATGACTAAATTAGTTGCAAATGAACTCCTTTGCAAGGAATGTATCATTTTACTGATTTAATATTTCCTATTTTATTACTGAATATAATTTTCTGAACTAAAAGATATTTTTCAATTTTTTTATTCGTTTCTTATATTTATAATTCCATTATGTTAAAACATAAAGCTTGCATCTTAATTAGCATTATGAACTTTGTAATGCTAGGGGATAGAAGGGCAGGAGATTTTGTCAGCGACCTATTACATGATATGCGGTACTACAGCGTCGCTTTGCGATCGTAAGTTAGCGAACGCCAGCGAAAACTTCCATATAACTTGCGTCCCTCAGCATACCGTCGCATACCTTCACGTCCTTAAGCATGTGGTAGCAACGTGCCATTTTCTTCCGGGGAGCCACTGCATGCCAACGCACGCGGTCACGGCATCCCCTAGTGCGCTTTTCAATGCTGCGAAGAGCCCCTTTTGATTCTTTAGGATCGATATCTAAAAATATGTTTCTGTATTTTGTTATCGCCAGAATGATGGTTTTGCCCGGCCGTTTACTTCTACGTCTAAGTTTTGTAAAGTCGACCCCGAAAGGCATATTTAGGGGTCGACTTTACAAAACTGTGTAAAAGAAACCCACCTAAGTCTTTTGGTAACTAATGAGTAGCTAACATTTTGATTGAAGTCCGAAAAATAACAGTTACGCAAGTACCTATATCAAATTACAGTGTTATTAGTACATAAAATGCTAAGGGCAATTTATAGTAGGTACTAGCCCTAGTTTTGGAGGATTTTCAAAACTATTATATAGCCTTTATACAATCGATAATATACAATCGAGTCAAGTATGTCATTTTAATCTATTAAATATTTTTTTGCACTTTTTACTATGTTTCAATGGCAGGTAAATGACGCAATCAAGAAATAAATAAACCGCTTGAACCTATTAATTCTTTGAATATCACGTTCAAAAATAACGTAGCATATATAAATACAACCATAGATAATAATAGCGTTATAACAAGTACCTCTTTTTGAGCAACTGTACGTACTAAATCGATATTTTTTTCTAACTAAAATTTGTCTTTAGCCAAATAGAAAAGGTATATCACAATAAAATAAACTCAGTCAATGTCTTTTATTATTATATTTGATTATTAGTTTAATACACAGTCGCGTCAGATTATTTACAAAATTGCACAAAGTGAATCGGAAACATTCATCTCTTAGATCTAATTTTTAATAAATAAATTAAGTATCTACTGCTATATAACTACTACGTTTTGTTTCAAGTTGGCACTCCGGTCGGAGATGCTTTTGAAAGAACGCCAACGTTCTATGCGAATGCTCTAAATAATATATTAAAAAACTTTTTTATACCAATGTCTTCTTCGGCATCTATTTCTTGTTCATCTTTAAAACCTTCCTCTTCAGACTCAACCTCATTTTGTCTTACAAATCTTCGTATGCGTTTTAAACCAACACGCCCCTTCCATATGTCGTCGTCTTCGTTGTAGTCATCGTCTTCATCGACATCGCTTTCATCGCTATCATCATCATCTTCTTCGGAATCATCATCATCATCATCATCATTTTCATCATCGTCGTCATTATCGTCGTCATCGTCATCATCACCATCCCATTCGTTTTGTTTTAAAGATCTTACGGATCGTTTCTTAGTGTCTTCAGATTCCAATACCTCATTTTCGTCATCTACTATATTGTTGTCCTCTCCCAAAGCATCGTTATCTTCTACATCGATGTCCTCATCATTACTATCACTTTCGGTTTCTTTTTTTTTCTGTAATGTACGACTGTTATGGTCAACATGGCCATAGGAACGTTTCCGATCATGATCAATGACGTCATTATTGAGGATTCCATTGAGAGTGGTAATCTGTGCCTTGACCTCTTCCATCTCATCATAGCCTCTCTCAAAAGCCTCATTAATCGATCCATCCTCCGCACCTTCAGGTTCCTGTTCCTCGCCGTATTGATCTTCCTCAGTATCAGTATCCCCCTCGCTACTTTCCTCGTTGTCCTCAACGTCATCTCCGTCACTTTCAACATACTCAACAACTTCCTCTTGTTCTTCATTGCTAGTATTCTCAAGATAGTCTGCAGTAGCGCCTTCACTTCCTTCATTATTATCATCTTCTCCTTCTCCTTCTTCTGCTTCATTTCCATCGATTTCGTTTTGTGGGTCTTCTTCAATTTCTGGATCCTCTGTTTCAGGTTCCTCTGTTTCAGATTCCAGATCAGGATTGGTTTCCGGTTCCGGTTCCGGTTCCGGTTCTGGCTCCGGCGTTGGTTCGGGTTCGGGTTCTGGATCTACCTCAGGTTGAGATTCCAGTTGGCACTTTTCCGGTGGGGTTGACCGATCACAAACCTAAACAGATTATGCAGCATGAGTACATTTTACATTAAAAGCGTATTTGCAAATAATAGTATTTTTCTTTGCACAATATTTCAAAACTGGACTCAAATATTATCAAGAATTATGTTTCATTAAAAATCAACGCGAAGATTGGAAATTTTCACTCTAGCTCTATCCAATACCAACCTGTTGTTCCTCATTAAACCACGTCTCCAGAGGGCATCGCATTAAGTAGGAGCGTCCTGAATAGCACTGATAGTAGTCAAGGCAGTTGTCAACGTTGGCGATGCGTAGGAAGTTCTCCTGGCCTATGCACAGGGTCTCGGGGTTCTGTCTCATTGATATCGACAAAGCCGAGGCGCTGGCCAGCACCGCTGCGATGCAGAGCAATCGCGGGACCGCTGAAAATAATTTCACTAATGAATAGAAGCAGGCGTTACTTTGCGGAAGTCCATGACAAACAATAAACAGCAAGTAAAATTTGACTGATGACTGACTTCACAAGCGCGAAAAGTAGTCTTTACTTTTCTCGCTTGTGAAGTCAACATCTCCTGAGGATGATCCGGTGTCGGGTCGAAACGTGCGTAGAGGTTCTAGTGGAAGATTTTGTGTGGTGTTATATTATACAAATCTCCCGGTTGTCGGCGTAATATAGCAAACTATACTTGCTGTTTATTGTTTATAATTTCACTAGTTAACGTAGTTCCATACAAAAAAGATATTTAAATACTTTTGGATTTTGATGACAATTTAAATTTTTTGGAAATTGGAAATATTTTACAAAAACAATCATGCACTCGTAATGAATGTTGCCAAAACACTTAAAACAAAATGGCGTAACGACGCCACTTTATGACTCAGCGATCAAAACACAAAGAGATATTACAACAGTCCACTAAACAAAAACGAGCAGTTAAAAATATTTTGTAATAAAAAGTACAGCACTGATAAACGTTTACATTGCGATAGGTTAGAAATTAGATCCTTGTCGTTTGTGTATATATTATTAAACCGCCTTATCAGATGCACCTCGACCCTTTAACCGACCCTCGAACGGCCACCTTCTGATACCTCTGTCCCATCAATTCAGTAACCGGTGGTTCATTAACGCATGCGCCAATTAGGCGTTGTCAAATGTAAAAGGAATTATTCTCGAGCTTTTAAAGTTAGATACGCAATAACTCGTAGTTATCGAGATAATACGTAATAATTTTGCAAATTGGAAATATTATTTTCTTCTTGATCAGAGGTATATAGGCTTTATAATTCAAGCGATCGTCATGTATGTTTCATGCGAAGCGGTTTGTTTATTTGCTTGCAATGATATTGCAGCGAACTTGTTGCGTGTCTCAATTTTGTTCGTCACGTGTTCGGTGTGACGAGTTCGACACCGGCTCGACACGTTGCGTTCACGTAGCGGTGTCGTAGCGATCTCGCTACGAACCCGCGACGGGACGCTGGGATATTGCGACTCGAAACAATGCTCGGATAGGTATACGTCCTATTAATTTGCGAGTAGGCAACCGGTAGCGGTGCCATTTTTAAAATATATTTTTAGTATATAAAATAAAAGCTGCGATAGCCTAGTGGTAAGGACGTCAGCCTCCTAATGGTTGGTGGTTCGAACCCGGGTACGCACCTATTACTTTCGGAGTTATGTGCGTTTTTAAGCAATTAAAATATCACTTGCTTAAACGGTGAAGGAAAACATCGTAAGGAAACTTGCACGCCTATGTTTCTCTATAATGTACTCGAAGGCGTGTGAAGTCTGCCAATCCGCACATGGCCAGCGTGGTGGACTATGACCTGCCCTTCGCATATTGAGAGGAGACCCGTGCTCTGTAATGAGCCGAGAATGGATTGATCATGATGATGATGAATACTTACCTGGAACCTAGATAATAAGGTAGGTATGTCTCTATAAACCTAATGCATATTAAGCGCAGTTTTGATTCCATAGAGAATTATACTATGGGACATGACATTATTAAATCCAACCCATCATGCAATGTCTATTTCAAATCCCACAATATTGCTTATAAGGAGTCTGGGCATTTCAACTATTTGCGACGATTTCAAACTTCGATATTACGTGGTATTTAAACTACTTTGGTTTCAACTTCGTTCAAGGATACGTATCTAAGGTAAGAATGTCATTATTGCGTGCTGGAAAATCGCTTGGAACGCGTATATTATAGTATTACGCGTATTTATTGTATTTATCCTTTTTTTCCACTACAAGTTAGCCCTTGACGGCAATCTCACCTGGAAATCTTGACGCAGTCTAAGATGGTAGCGGGCTAACTTGTTAAGCGTATGGTAGACCCGTACTCCTAATTGGTTTCTACGTAACATTATGCCGGAACGCTATACCGCTTGGCGACACTTCTTTGTCGGTAGAGTGGTAACTAACCACAGCCGAAGCCTCCCACCAGACCAGACTCGAGCCGGCAATCAAACCCAGGACCTCCCACTTAATAATGCGAAATCGCGCGCTGCGCCACGGAGTTCGGTTATTTCTCTTATCGTTTGGCGACACGTCTTTGTCGATAGAGTGGTGACTAACCACGGCCGAAGCCGTAAACAGACCAGACCAGAGATAATTTTGTGATGATTAATTTCTAAATTCTCCCTGCCCATGATCGAACCTGGGACTTATAAGACCATAGCGCTGCAACTGCGTAGATGCTTCACTTATAATATATACGTTCGAACAAGGGATTTATCTATCTCTGTATCTGTGTGTGGTAATAGATATAGATAAGGATTTCACTTCAAAAAAATATTTACTTGATGTTACAAAAGCATATTTTTTTTAAATATGGAAAAGTTTTATTAAAAAATAAAATTAGTATCTCAGATTTCTATTGTAGCAATGGGAATAAAATCCGAAATAAGATATATGAAATAAAATCCGAAATAAGGTAGCTAATTGGTGCGATCTATCGAATATTTGTCGAATTTATCCATTAGATTTCCTTTAAAGCTGTGATAGCCCACTGATTAGAACGTCCGCCTCCTAATCAGAGGTGAGGGATCTATTTCAAACTTCGATATTAGCTGGTATTTAAACTACTTTGTTTCCATCTTCGTTAATGGATACATATCTGAGATAGTTTGTAATCTCTTTGTGAAAGAAGGTCATTATTGTGTCCTGGATGAATCGCTTGAAACGCGTATATTCGTATTTGCGGACTATGGCCAAATCTTTCTCATATTGCGAGAAGACCCGGGCTCTATAGTGAGCTGGCAATGGATTGATCACCCGCTTACTCTGTACCCATTTCTCTTATAGAAAGAAGTGGAACATTAGTAACCATCTCGTAAGAATTAAAAAACATCCTTTTTCTAAAAAGGCACACTGTTTATTATATTCGGCAATCGTGCTCAGTAGGTACTAAAAATCACCCAGTTAATTAATGTAAACTTCAGGCCGTCATAGTCTTAAGGAAAGTTTTGATGAGAACCTACAAAACCCGACTTAGACCAGCAAAAGTACCCCTTTGTCTTATGGAAAGACCTGTACCTTGAAGTGGAAGATTAATATGGCTGACGATCATGGTATTAAAATGAACGGATACTCACTGTTCATTTTGAGCGCAGCAAAGCTCACTCCGTGTTGCGATCTGTGACTCAAGTAACTAATCCCGTGGTAAATCGTCAATTTTATCGTGATGATGCTATCTGGACAGACGCAGATAGTGTCAGGTGATGTTGCGAGATATTATGCTGGAGATATGATTGTCGATCAATCGTTTATCTGTGTACGGGTATTCTGCACAGACCTTGGTTACACGAAGACATTTTTTTCGCGATTAATAAGTCGTAGTATTTTATTATTTACGTTGTATCATTATTTTCATTCGAATGATTATTATGTGGTTATATCCCACTCTGGAGATGGGAAATTGATCCATCGTGCTTTGAAAACCGTTTTCAGCCGTTAATTTAAGTTATTAATAACAACAGCATGAAATAAATGGATGGCCTCTGTTTTATATAGAACTTTTGTAGGAGATTCGTTTCATTCTCGTAGACACAGATAACAGATTTAAAATAACTGCCTTCTCTTACACGACATCTTCTCAGTAAAATTACATAATTTACGTTTGCAGTCCAGTTCTAGTCTACATTTCTTGTTTATAATACTTCGATTTTTGGCACACCATCGTCATCGTGAAACTTTGTTGAGATTATTATGAAAGCTTTCATTCTACGATCCACCACGTCGCATCGTCCGGTACTGATCGTATCCTAATCGTCGTAGCATGGTTCCTACAAGACAACTAAAAGATGGAGCCACTTAATATTACGGCAGTAAGCTCACAGGAGGGGACAACACCAGTTTGGCGTTGTAGGCTGTGGTAAGATCACAAAAAAAAAACACACAAAAATACACAAAAATAAATAAAAGCGAAGTTTTTATCTTACCGTATTTCCTTTGCTTCTTTCTTAATTCGTATGTAACCTTCGTAGCTTTAGCTTCGGATATAGTTATCACCATCGCCGTAATAACTTACGTTATAGTAGTATGCTAGTAATATGAAGCGGTGATAGCCTAGTGGTCAGCCTCCTAATCAGCGGTTCGAATCCGGGCACGCACCTCTAACTTTACGGAGTTATGTGCGTTTTTAAAAATTAAAATATCATTTGCTTCAACGGTGAAGGAAAACATTGTGTGGAAACCTGCCTGTTCTCCATAATGTTCTCAAAGGCGTGTGAAGTCTGCCAATCCGCACATGGCCAGCGTGGTGGACTATGACCAAACCCTTCTCATATTGAGAGGAGACCCGTGCTGTGTAGTGGAGCCGGTAATGGGTTGATCATGATGATAGTAGTATGAGAAACCATGTTTTACTATTAATACAAAAATATATTAAATTATTGTGTCTGTCGCGATATATGTTATAACACGGCTTTACAATTCATGCCATGGTCGGAATGCCATTCCTGCATTCTTGTTCTCATTCTCCCATATAACCTTGTACTTGACTTAAATGTAACTTGATCCATTACTTGACTTATTGCAAACGTTAGTTTATAATAATTATTAACTAATTATACTGATCTACATATTATAAAAATAATATATAATAATATGTAGATCAGTATGCTGGTACTACGCATGTAAAATAATGTGGGCTCTTATTAGCCCTTATCGCAAAGAATTTAATTATTTTAATATAAATAACGTCTCTGTTTGTAAATATAGTTTAATAATAATATAACTGTTAAGAGGTGCTAGGAGGCTTTTTTATTTTTAAAAGAATACGAAATAAGGAGAAAGAAGAAAAAAAAACCGTCGGTTCATCCGATCGGCATACAACACTTAGCATTTTTTATCGTGGGTAAATCCTCGTGGATACCTCTGCGCCATGGGAAGGCACAGAGGTTATGTCAGAATCTTACTGACTAAAACCCCCACGTATTCCTACATGGCATACATACAAGTGATATCTCATCGAAGAGGATCATCGAAATCGGTCAAGAAGAGGACAAAAATAATATAATACAGTATACATATTTTACGATTATGTTTTTTTTTTTTTATCCACTACAAGTTAGCCCTTGACGGCAAGCCCACCTGATGGTAAGTGATGATGCAGTCTAAGATGGTAGCGGGCTAACCTGTTAGGGGTATGGTAAACCCACACTCCTAATTGGTTTCTACGCGACATCGTGCCGGAACGCTAAAGCGCTTAGCGACACGTCTTTGTCGGTAGGGTGGTAACTAGCCACGGCCGAAGCCTCTCACCAGACCAGACTCGAGCCGGGAATCGAACCCAGGATCTCCAACTTTATAATGCTACAGCGCACGCACTGCGCCAAGGTGGTCGTAAAAATACCTGTACCCATAAGTTTAAATTAATAATGTAAATTTATTACTTTACGATCTACCACCCTCCTATTACCTTTTTATGAAACAGACTTTTCCGAATCCCATCAAACTAATCGCAAATAAGTTATTTCACAGTTCCCAGTTTCTCCAACAATCATTGCGGGTAATTAAAAATATGCAGCTCAAAGGAAACCTTATAAAGAACGGGTAAATTTAGTTTTTCTTCGATTCCAGCTGAACGTGAATTAATTAAAGGTACCTACCAGTAGGGTTAAATAAAATATTAATTTATCTTCACAGGCTCTGTTCATTTCTAATTATAACTGTGTTATGACATTTCTAGCGGCGAATTGTTTATTTGACATTTGATCTACTCTCATATTTATATGGAATACGAATAAAAAGATTAGACCAAGTTTATATAGACAATCTATCATACATATAACACATGCAATAAATTTTAAAATAGAATCATTTACATTGGCACACCAATGTAAAACGTTACTTGGAAATCATAAAAAGACTCAAGGTTGAAGTTTTAGCAACCGGTTCAATACTTACGTTTTATCTGACACGTTCAGATAGCTAAGATTTTCGTGCTTACTGAAATATCAAACTTCTCTAAGAAGTGGTTACTTTGATTGGCATATTGGGATTTGCAAGATTTTGCAATTGAAATTTTATTGCAGTTGTTTTGGTCGTAAATCTTGGACGACGTAATTTTCACGACCTCCGTGACCACACGCTGTCGCATTATAAAGTTGGAGGTCCTCGGTCCTCTGGTCTGGTGGGAGGCTGCGGCTGAGGCTAGTTACAACCTGTCGACAAAGACGTGTCGCCAAGCGATTTAGCGTAACGCACGATGTCGCGTAGAAACTGATTAGGAGTACGGTTCTACCATACCCTTAAAAAATTAGCCCGCTTCCATCTAAGACTGTATCATCACATCAGGTGAGATTGCCGTCTTCTTACAGTCGTGAAAAAAAGGTGCATGAATTAGTTTTTTTTTTTTTTATCAACTACAAGTCAGCCTTTGACGGCAATCTCACCTGATGGTAAGTGATGATGGAGTCTAAGATGGTAGCGGGCTAACCTGTTAGGGGTATGGTAAACCCATACTCCCAATTGGTTTGAAACTCCTAATTGTTCATTAACCACTAATTATTGCCAGCGAATAGACGTTTCGTCTTTTCTCAAATGCGTAATGGAGTGACAATCGATTCTTACCACCATAATAAATAAATAATAATTAAAAAAAAAAAAGCCTTTTATTTTTCCTTTAAAACATAAACTAAAACATAATTACAATACTTAAATCTTAATACTAACTTATTACTAAATAAATATAAATATGTAAGTATAACATAAAAAGTTGTAATCAATTACTGGAAAACCCCTCACGGGTCAAGGCCTCCCCCAGAGATATCCATCGCTGCCTGTCTCTAGCCACCACCAGCCAATTTTGTCCTGCTTTACTTTTAATATCGTCGTCCCATCGGCTATATGGTCTGCCTCTAGCCCGCGTGCCACTTGGGCCTGGCCATTTTGTCAACCTTATAGTCCAACGATCGTCGGTAAGCCTAGCGACGTGGCCGGCCCAGTTCCATTTAGATCTTAGTGAGAAGGAGAGAGCGTCGATAAGTTTGGTTTGTTGTCGAATAATGCAGTGGCGTATTTTATGATTTTTTCTTATATTTGTGATACTCCTCTCCATAGCTCTTTGGCAGGACGTTATCATTCGCCTTGTTTTATTGCTGTATTTCCAAGTCTGGCAGCCGTAGGTTAGGGTAGGTAAGATGCATGAGTTCATAATTTTACTTTTCTTTCTTACAACCATATGACGACATAATAGCCGGCAAAGAAAGCCTAGCGAGTTGACAGGAAATCCCAATACCTTGCAATACTTCGCCCGACTTGAAAATCGAACCCAATTCATTATTTATTTAACGCTACCGTCTAGGCGTTCCACGTAACGAAGTACATGCGAACATATATTATGCACATATATGCAAAACAGACTTATTCAGAGTTCAGTCTCACAAACTGATAGGTACTTCGCTTTCAACAACGCACTTGCTTCCAAAGCGATATCGCATCGTTCCCCAGGGAGTATAGCGATCCCGTTATGGTATAGAAGTTAATACGATTTACCTCAAAGAATCTCCGCCCTGCTCTTTGATTCTCTATGGTCGTATAACTGCGCGCGCAATTTTATTTTGGCATGTTGGCACGTCTTCACACAAGTGTCAAAAGGGGATGTAAACATCGACTCAACTAGTAACTATAAATTTCAGACAACAAACAGTTATAATGGTGGTTAAGATTAGCTTACGATTAGTTGGCGCTTTCTTGTGTTTTATGTTACTTTCTGCCCGGGATAACGAAAAAAAAACCCCGGCTAAGTTTGTTGTGGGCTTCTTCTTAGACCGGGGCGCGTTTGGAACCCTCATAGCTTTAGTTTTCAATTTACGAATATAGTTATCACCATGAAATAACTACTATGTAAATTATTGACGCGTCAAAAGTGCCTGTTTGAATAAAGATTATTTGGAATTTGAATTTGAATTTGAAATTTGATGTAGTGTTTATAAAAAATCCAGTTTGCGAATGATGTTTGAAATTCATTAAATGGTACACCGGTTGGTGCTTTTCGATCGATGCATTTTAATTTGTCAAACTGTTAATATTTAAATCAAATCGTTTTTTTTTTTCAAGATGGATTGATTTTTTTCTAAGCTCGGAAGATCTTCCTACGTGTTGGAGTTCAGCCCGGGATACCTATGGAGTACCTTACATCGATGTTTCGAATTGACAACAGCAGTATATAATATAACCCTATTATGGCGAGGTGATAAGTATGTTATCTAAATTAGTAAACTTTAAATAAGTATGACGGCAATCACCCGCCCGTAGTCATCCTACAAGTACAAGAGTTGAAAACGCATATTTATACTTAAGCTGTAAGTAGGTAATAGGTAAATACAGTATTTGTACAAGGTATTAATAGTACCTATAATTAATAGAACTGGTATGTAATGTCTTTGAAACATTTTGTTTTCAATAAAACTGTCCATTAATATTTATTTTAATAGCTGACCGCTATTACGTCCGTGTTTTATTTGATTTAAATAGTCTCCTAGTTCAAAATTATCCTGGAATGTTTACATTTAGGGATAGGGATTATATATTTTTTGATCCGTCGACGCGATCCCGACATATCCGTCTCCTGGATACGAGTTATATCTGTCAATCTTCATTCAGCCGAGTGTGAGTAGTGAGGGTCTTGAGATTTGGCATACTTAAAGTTTATATGGAGAATAAGTGCAGAAAGGATTTTTTTTGTAATATTTTAATATACCAGCTGTTGTATAAGTTAAAAACGATTTTATAAAGATTTTTGAGCCAATAACTATCGCGGGCATTCCTAAAAGATCCTTCCAAAGTTTTTTTTTACAAACTTTATTGCACAAATGCAGTTTATAAAAGGCAAACTTAATGCTAAACATTCTCTATCAGTCAACCATGGTTTCACCACAATTTGATCAATGGTTAATTCGGTCATAGGGAGATTTTTTTTTTGTGTTTTTTTATGAAGAAAGATTATCTCTCCTTCGAAAGAGGAGGTATGTACCCAGCTATGGAAGGTATATAGATAATAAAGTATTAAAATTATTCGTGAGAAATCCAAGCATCGTTACAGCCATTATAAGAGAATTTTCCTACCGTTCGTAAGATATTATACCTACTCGACGTTACAACGGATGTCTAGATTAGGGCAAGATAACGTATTTATCATACCAGACCAATGTCTCATCGTGTTTTGTAGGCAAACCGTAACAAGTGTTTATAAAAACAAGAATATTTATTTACGAATATAATCCGATATAAGGTTTGAACAAACTCCGTGCCGCAGCGCATGCCCTGTCTTATTATAAATTGGGTGGTCCGGGGTTCGATTACCGGCTTAAGTCTGGTGTTTTTGGTGGTTACCAACCTACTGGTAACGTCATACCAACAAGCGATTTAGCGCATCCTTTTGTCTACAGACGTTTATAGGCGACAGTAATCACTTAACTTCAGATGGCCCGTCTGTTTGTTTGCCCGCGATGTATTATATATAAAAAAAAAACTTAATACATACAATACTTAATGTGTAAATTCGTTAGACACTCTGTTATCTTTTCACGTCTAAACTGCTGAACCGATTTTAATAAAACTTGCTAGTATTCTTCTTGGGAGGAACTTCTACTGTCTTACTATGTATAATACTAATATGTACTAATATGTACTAATATGTAAATTTGTTAGTAACTCTGTTTATCAGTTATCTTTGCACGTCTAAACTGCTGAACCGATTTTAATAAAACTTGATAGTATTCTTCTTGGGAGGAGCTTCTACTGTCTTACTATGTATAATACTAATATGTACTAATATGTAAATTTGTTAGTAACTCTGTTTATCAGTTATCTTTGCACGTCTACACTGCTGAACCGATTTTAATAAAACTTGCTGGTATTCTTCTTGGGAGGAGCTTCTACTGTCTTACTATGTATAATACTAATATGTACTAATATGTAAATTCGTTAATAACTCTGTTTATCTGTTATTTTTTCACGTCTAAACTGTTGAACCGATTTTAATAAAACTTGCTAGTATTCTTCTTGGGAGGAGCTTCTACTGTCTTACTATGTATAATACTAATATGTACTAATATGTAAATTCGTTAATAACTCTGTTTATCTGTTATTTTTTCACGTCTAAACTGTTGAACCGATTTTAATAAAACTTGCTAGTATTCTTCTTGGGAGGAGCTTCTACTGTCTTACTATGTATAATACTAATATGTACTAATATGTAAATTCGTTAATAACTCTGTTTATCTGTTATTTTTTCACGTCTAAACTGTTGAACCGATTTTAATAAAACTTGCTAGTATTCTTCTTGGGAGGAGCTTCTACTGTCTTACTATGTATAATACTAATATGTACTAATATGTACTAATATGTAAATTTGTTAGTAACTCTGTTTATCAGTTATCTTTTCACGTCAAAACTGCTGAATCGATTTTAATAAAACTTGATAGAATTCTTCTCCGAAAGAGCTGTCTTATTTGATGCGTTGCTTGATGGTAGGCAGTTCTCCATTCCGTTTGAACAATCGGGGATACGACGCTCGAAGCTGAACCTCCTTGCTTGTTCTCTCAGGTAGTGCAGTTACCTGAACTGTTTTTAGTCTTTTTACATAGGAGATTGGGCAGCGCCCAAATCCGGTGTCGGCTTTGGGATGGTCGCTGTTGTGTTTTGTGGTATTTCGCTCGTCCAATGGCGTCAGACCCAGGGAGTGGGGCATGTACGTTGCGTCACTGCAGATGCCAATTTGTTTAGGCAGGATAATTGGGGTCATCTTCTTTTGGTCTTGATCAACGGGGCATAATACGAGGCTCTATCTGGACTTGAGTTGAGAATTTGAGTTCTTAATAAACATTTTTAAAATATAGTTGGGATGTCAGTCCAAAGTCGCCACTGATGCTTCAGCTAGGTGAAGGCAATGTTGTTATAGTCTACAAGTTGCAAACACGTCTCACTAGATGGCGCTGAAATATAAAATGTTATTATTGTTTCATAATATTAGGTATGTTTTAAACTCAAAATACACAATCATACGTAAACTTCTAGTAGAAGTTAAATAGCAAACTATACTTAATATTCCTGGTAAAAGATTTAGCCCTCTGAACAATAATACAGTTAACAGAATAACTCGACAGGTGGCGTTACGTTTACAAAGCCTCAGAGGTTAAGTTTTATAACATACATTGAGGTCTTAGTTTAAGATGAAACCACTAGTAGAATGCAAATATTTTTTTATGAAAGTATAGTAACTCCACGTGAGAGAAGCGAGGTGGAAAAGAATAAGCAAAGGAATGTTAAAAATGTGGATATTCGAACTGCGAAAATAGATAAGGACTTACGGCTGCTCAGCAAGAGAATTATAAAATCTGTATATGTTTATATTATGTAATAGTATGCGTGCAATAAATATTTGCTACTGTTATGATAAGTTTTAAATTTTAAAATGTTAATGTTGGAAAACATAATCCGCCATGTTTCTTGCCCGCTTCTCCTTGGTAGTATCTGCCTCCTAATTATTAATAAATTAATTCTTTCCATAGTTGAGCATTTGGGGTAGCAAATAGAATTCAAATGATACCTACAATAAGCACTAAGCTGGTCGCTAGTATTTGTTGCATTATTAATCGTACTACGAAAATAACACTATTAACATATTATATACGAAACCGGGAATTCTGGACTATACAATTTTGTACATTGAAGCTTTGATCGATAATGTACCTACTATGTATGTATTTTTATACACGGTCTAACAGAAAAGATTCTGGTTGTTGTGATTTAATTATCTATTGAATACATATATGACTATATAAGTCTACCTTCACCTATATTATATATTTCGTCTCTTTTATTGCTTTGCTAAAATTTTAAAACTATAGCATAATAAGCAATTAGATATCGAAATTTGCCATATTTAATATATTATGCATCAAAGCAATTGTTTTTGTTTCTTAAAACAAAAGAAAAAAATTGAAAAATAAAAAAGCACTAGTGAATAAAATCTATCTTTCGCTCCTTATACAAAAAGTAACACTTTTGGAGCAACTGTTTAGAAAAAAGATTTTTTTTGCTCATTAGACACATCCTACACTCAACTAAATATACTCATATATATATGAGCACAACTCATTACACTATATTTAGTTATATAGGAAACTTGAACAGCGACATTGTACGATCCGCCTACATACGAATGTTTTAATTAAATTTTATCGACATTTAAGCGTAACGTAGATAAGGATATAAGCCGGGTATATTTTCTTCTGTCGATAATGTGGCTATCTTCTCTTATATGCATTGCCTCGCCCTTTATAATACATAGGCATAGGCTGTGAGATGGTACAAAGACGTATTTATAATCACACTTTGTCAAACTACAAATTTTATGTCGCCTTCCTTTACTTTCAACTATTATCTAATGAGTGGATTTTTGCCAAAATTTGGGGGAAAAATAAGAAGTTGCTAGTAGTTAGAAAATTTCCCTGTCAGACATTATTTCGTTTATAATCATTGGTGTTTGCATCAGAGAAAATTGCAAATTGATTTTTTTTACTTATATGCAGAAATAGTTTTCATCATTTATCCAATCAAAGCTGTGATAACCTAGTGGTTAGGGCGTCAGCCTCCTAATCAGAGGTCGGCGGTTTGAAACCGGGCACGCTTACTCACTTTTCGGAAGTTATGTGCGTTTTTAAGCAATTAAAATATCACTTGCTTCAACGGTGAAGGAAAACATCGTGAGGAAACCTGCACGCCTGAGAGTTCTCCATAATGTTCTCAAAGGCGTGTGAAGTCTGCAAATCCGCATATGGCCAGCGTGGTGGACTATGGCCAAACCCTTCTCATATTGAGAGGAGACCCGTGCTCTGTGGTGAGCCGGTAATGGGTTGATCGTGATGATCTAATCAAAAAGGTTAATTAATTATTATTCTTACATACATAACATTTTGTGAGAGATAAACATAACTTTAATTATTGTTTTTGCTAAAATAAAATTTTATGTAGCTTAACAAATGCCAGCTGTTTCGTATACACAGACAGCAAAGATTTATTTATTCGTATAAAGTGGGTGAGGGAAAGACATCGAAGAATTGTTCGCGTGGTATCAATAAACCTCGAACGTGGGCTGCGGTCAAATCGTGCAGAGTTATCGCTTGCAGCTTTTTATACCAGCGTTAAACGTAATAAGATCTCAATCGTAATAAAATAGAGACGAACCGAATTTTTCAATTCTTCAATTTCTTGAATTCAATGTTATTTTTGCAGTCTCTTCTTTTTTATACACTACAAGTTTATACCCGATGGTAAGTGATGATGCAGTCTAAGATGGTAGCTGGCTAACCTGTTAGGGGTTATGGTAAACCCATACTCCTAATTGGTGTCTACGCGACATCGCGAAGCTAAATCGCTTGGCGACACGTCTTTTTCGGTAGGGTTGTTATTAACTATTTATTATTATAATACCGTAATTTTCATTTTTATATGCATTTTGATTGGTTCTACGGGAGCTGTTTTTTAGAGTTTAAAATTCTACTCTTTCCTAAACTCCTGTAGATTTCTAATCACACAAAAACAGGAACATCTTACGCCTTGACAATGTTAATACGTTATTTTACTGTTCTACTTTTCTTTTCCAACTTGAGACTTCCATGAGAGTATTACGAAGCAAGATGCGTAGACGGTAATGGACCAAACGAAATCCAGATTAAAGTTTGTACATTCAAGATTTCACGCTAATAAACATTTTTTTTAAATACAATTTCTTTTTTGCACTGATGTCAAAACTTTAAAGTAAGCAGACTAAAATATAAAATTGAGCTATGCAATTAAATAAAATCTATCACCATAGTTTACCAGTACAAACATCTTGGGATTTTTTTTAATTCAGCTTCAGTCCATTGTAATAATTAATCATCATCATGATCAACCCATTCTCGGCTCACTACAGAACACGGGTCTCCTATCAATATTAGAAGGGTTTGGCCATAGTCCACCACGCTTTCCATGCGGATTGGCAGACTTGACACGCCTTTGAGAACATTATGGAGAACACTCAGGCAAGCAGTTTTCCTCACGATGTTTTGATTCACCGTAAAAAAAGCACATAACTCCGATAAGTTATAGGTGCGTGCCCGGATTTTGACCCCCGACCTCTGATTAGGAGGCGGATGTCCTAACCTATCACAGTTTCAATACTTAATACCTTATGGTAATTACTACAAGCTTCTATTCTAATGTTTTATGAATTGGGAAAGTAAATGTTATACATGCATATACACGGAGAGGAAGTAATACACGTGTAACTAAATGATTATAATTAATAGTTATTAAACTCATGATGCTTTTAATATAACACCTTGTTCTTAATTATATTCCTATTTATGAACACACGGAATTTTAATAACTATCTATGAAAGAGGTTCTCTACTGTCAGAATCTCTCTACTGTTCAAATTTTGAGTAGGTATTTTTTTTTTAAATAGAATTATTAAACCCTTAACGTCTATCTCACCTGGTGGTAAGTGTATTACATAATAGAGGGATCACCTGTTTAGGGGCTATTAGGTTTAACCCAATCCCCAAATCGATTTACGCGGCATTTTTTCGGAAGGAGAAATCGCTTCGCGGCACGTCGTTTGTTCTTGTAGTTTATAGTAGAGTTTTTTTTTCCGGACTGTCTATTAGCTGTACTAACCCTATTGGTTACCACAGCGTAACCAGCGTACCAGAAGAAATTTTGAGCCCTAGGTCTCGAAGAAACTAAGGGAACGACTGCCTAAGGGCGCCTCCTTTGAGGCCGAACCTCGGCTTAGGTGACGTTTGGGATAACGGGGGGTCGGATGGCGAGTGGTCCGTACGTCTCCGAGGCCGTGGATGGAGCCCACGTCCGGATGACGTATGATAGTGGGGACCTCGTCTTCGCTGACGAAGCTAGTTATAGTAGAGTGTGGTACTAGCCACGGCCAAAGCTTCTCACTGGGCAAGATCAGAGAAAATTGTAAATTATAAGAAAGAAATTATAAATTAATTTAATAACTTTTTTTCCACTTATAAGACCACAGCGCTTACTAGTGCGCAAGTAGGTCGTAAATCTCTATTGCGGATCTTAATCTGCTGTGGCAGACGGACCCCCACCCTTACCAATATGGTACGTCATGGCACATCACCCATTTTGGTAAGGTACCCTAAAAACGAGAGCTTCTAAAGCAACTTCTGAAAACGGGTAACAGCTGAGCGTGACATGGTGAGCGATTGCTTCTATTACTTTCTAAATACAGTTTTATACATACGTTATAACAACACAATACACAAGGAGTAATAATTAAGCTGTGATAGCCTAGTGGTTAGGACGACCGTCTCTAACTTTTCGGAGTTATGTGCGTTTTTAAGCAATTAGAATATCCCTTGTGCCAACGGTGAAGGAAAACATCGTGAGGAAATCTGCATGCCTGAGAGTTCTCCATTATGTTCTTGAAGGCGTGTGAAGTCTGCCAATCCGCACATGGGCAGCGGGTTGATCATGATGATGATGATGACACAAGGAGGAATATATGGAATATATATTATTATGACAATTAAGATCGCCCTTTTTCCGACACACATGTATATATATATATATATATATATATATATATATATATATCTATATATATATATATATATATATATATATCTATATGTATGTATATATATGTATGTATATATCCAGCCTACTAATATACCTATTGATAGTCCTTATGCTCACTCATATTTACTCACTTGTCTTACGAAATGTAACATTAAACTTTAAACCTCTTGGCAAAGTTTTTGTTTCATCCATTTATTGAACAAAGAAATGATAATAACTGTGAACGAAATATTTTCTTTTTTAATCAATTCATAATATATATAATAACATAATTCTCTAAAGTGTTTGTTTCAAGTTATATGGGTAATTAGGCTATTAGATTTTTGCCATTTGAATTTTATTGCAATAAATACGATTGCTTATTCATTCAAAAATGAGGCTTGAAAATATAACAAAAGAAACATTAACCCCGAAAGATGACGTAAAACGTTGAGGTTTACGTCATTCGACTCATTCATTCGCCTCGACTCAGATTCATTCGTGGATCCTCATATCCTCCTGCCGATAACTGTGAAAAGCAAATTGTTAACACGCCCTAAATATGGTCTCCACGATAAACAGTTACTAGTGTGGAGACCTGAGAGAAATGGATAGTATTTAACCTGTTTTGAAAATAAAGTTTTTTATTTTATTTATTATTTATTTAAAGTTCTCTGAAGTTTACCTTGAGAATATCTTGACAGAGTTGGAGCTGAGACTTTCGACGTTACGGCGGGGTGAGATTTCTCCGTAATGTTCTTAAAGGCGTGTGCTGTCCACGAATCAACACTAGCGCAACATGGCGGACTACGACCTTTGTAATTCTGCAGGGAAATCTGTGTTCTATAGTGGGCTGGTAACTGGTCGATTAAGCGCAGCGTAGGACGACGCTAGACCGACGGCTTGAAAAGAATCGCTGGTAGCGGGTACATGAGGAAGGCGGAAGGCCGTGTGTGGTAGCGTGCTCTCGGGAAGGCCTATGTCCAGCTGTGGACGTCTATAGGTTGATTAAGTTTATTACGTCACCCGATTATGATGATGAAAGATACAATAGAATTACCAGCTATATAGTTAAGGATAAGTGCGGTCCAGCCATCTTATAATAGCTCGACAAGCTCACACATTATCGCCGGTAATAATTTATAATCCGTCCACACCGTAAACGGGATGATTCACAGGCATATACCGACATTACAGCCCCATTATACCCCATATGAGATCGTAAAGGTGCTTGTGAACTTATAAATTTGGGCACTTTATCGGAAACGTTTCTTCACCTTATTAATTTCATAACCTAAATGTTTACTTGGGTTTCTTTTTGCCCCTAACACACTCCGGGGTAGAAGTAAATTTCCATTAATATGAAAACACATTTACGGTATATTGAGAACCGTAAAATGTTTGAAATATTCACCTTTCAGCTATAAACACATTTGAAAATTTGGAACGGATAATGTGGCGACGGTGTTATCTTCATGATCATCCCCGGCCTATTAATACTTCCACATCTGAGCACAGGCTCACTCTCTCTGTCTCTCTCTCTCTTTCATAATGAGAGACCCACATCACACTCGTCTGGTAAGTAAGACGTACCAGGTTTGATTTCGCACATTGAGAAAGACTAATGCATGGTGACCCGATAGGGTTTTATTTTACAAGTTCTTATTCCTGTGACAAGTGGATGTCACACAGGTGTTATTTGCAACAGAATGTTCCGCTAGTAAGCGGTGATAGTCTAGTGGTTAGGGCGTCAGCCTTCTAATCAGAGGTCGGCGGTTCGAATCCGGGCACGCACCTCTAACTTTTCGGAGTTATGTGCAATTAAAAAAAAATTGAAATATCACTTGCTTCAACGGTGAAGGAAAACATCGTGAGGAAACCTGCACGCCTGATTTCTCCATAATGTTCTCAAAGTCGTGTGAAGTCTGCCAATCCGCACATTACCAGCGTGGTGGACTATGGCCAAACCCTTCTAATATAGAGAGGAGACCCGTGCTCTGTAGTGAGCCAGTAATGGGTTGATCATGATGATGATGATGTTCCGCTATAGGTAGTAATTTAATCACAAATAAATCGTAATTTTTCTTTAAGGTGACCTCTTTTTAACCCTCGTTATATGTCTGATAATGTTAATGAATGTAATAAGTACTAATGCAGTTATTTTATTGTTTAATGTGTAGCGCATCCTAATTAACGATTGTTTTACGATGGTGTGGATATGCAAATTTCCAGGTAAACAACGCCGACAGAGGCTTTTGGGACTTTATTGGAACAAGCAATAATTAACAGTAGCCAGCTTCTACATTGTTGTTTTTTAAACTACAAGTGAGGCCTTGGCTGCTATCTCACATGATGGTAGGTGATGATGCATGGTAACTAACATGTTCTAACCTATGGCCTATTTTGACGATTTCCGTGGTGCAGTGCGTGTGCTATCGCATTATAAAGTTGGAGGTCCTAAATTCAATTCCCGGCTCGAGTCTGGTCTGGTGGTTAGTTACCACCCTACCGACAAAGACGTTTAGCGTTCCGGCACGATATCGCGTAGAAACCAATAAGGAGCGTGGGCTTTTTATATATATATACAAAGCGAGCAAACGAGCAGGCGAGTCACCTGATGGCAAGTGATTACCGCCGCCCATGAACATTTGCAGCACCAGAGGAACCGCCAATGCGTTGCTGGCAAGGGCTTACCATACTCCTAACAGGCTACCATCCTAGACAGCATCATCATTTACCACCAGGTGAGATAGCCGTCAAGGGCTATCTTGTAGTGTATAAAAAAAATGGTGTATTGCAGTGCAAATCCAATATTCCGCAAGAACGGTTTTGTGGTTCTTTAGAGCGATAAAAAGTATCCTATTTCCTATTACTAACTAACAAGCTATTTTTTTCTCTTTACTTATGTTAACGTTAACAACAAACGTGTTGAATTTAACCACTCAACTTATGTAGAGTTCGATGAAATGCGACTAATTTGAAACACGTTCGGGTTTCTTATTCATTATCTTGGTCTTGTTTGCGCGACGTGGTTCGCTTTGTGCCGCGTTGAATGAACGGATCTTTGGTTTCAGTTTTAACTCCGCAAGTGAAAACTCCGTAGTAGATATTATTATATATCGATATAAATTACGATTTCGAAATTTATATTTTCATCAAGTTTGTTGTGGGCTTCTTAGACCTGGGCGCGATTGGAACCTAATTAGCTTTAGTTTTAAGTTGGCGAGTGTAGTCATCACCATCATCTCGTGAATTGAAATAATGAAAAACAAATTATATATGAATGCTTCATAGATGGCTGTAATAGGTTTACATGAATAAAGCTATTTTGAATTAAAAAAAAATTTAAGAATTGTCTGATAGCGTCAACCTAAACTTAAGGTTTCAAGGCATTTATATTATGCTATCCCTTTTGGATTATTTAAATTGCGAGGTTACGATCAAACGGTGACTTTTTACCACCAACAAAAGGAAATCAGAAATACCGAAATAACTCTATCTGAAACAAAAAATATCAAACGTGACCGATAGAAACATCGACTTTCCAACACCCAAATCGAAAATTCTACGAGCCCACGGATCGGAAACGAATTTACGTGGGTCAAGCGCTTTCATTGAATCTGGAGTCGGGATTAGTTTACAGTGCGCTGGTGACGAGGTGAGGTTTATTTTGGAAAAAAATATAGCCGTGTTTCGAAAACCGACGAACAAATTTTATAATTGGAAAACAAATTTTATAATTGGAACAAAAAAATAAACAATGGAAGGAAATGCACATATGCTAATTTGTCATACGAAGTTAATCTATTGAAAGATAAGTTTCAGATATATATGGAACATAGGAGGATACCTACCGTGCTTGGAGTTTGTAATATAAACTGTTTATCTTAAAATCCAAGATTACTTTTTTTATTTTTTGAACTAAATTCTTTTTACAAGACTACAAATGATTTCTAATGGCATAGGCGGCTTACACGTAATTTTTGACGTTCCTCTTGACAACTCTATATGCAGTTAAATATATATATTTCAGCCATTAAAATTTAATGAAATAGCGAAAGATATGAAAATTGAAAAACGTTTTAATTATAGCAATTTTTTAATTAATTTGTTTGACTTAATTGTAATAAAATACTAAATTTAGTTATTTGTTTAAGTAACCTCGCAATTTTTTTTTTAAATATACTGTACAACAATCCTCCAAAACGTCAATTTTCAAATATTGTTTTTTTTTCTAATCAACGTTTCACAGCGGTACAAGACCGGGTTTCAACGATTACTATCACATATCAATAGTAATAGCAGAGACCAACGGCTTAAAGAGCTCTCCAAATCACTAAGGACTGACTGAACATATTTCTAGTAGAAAAACTGAATAATTTTTTTCCCGACCCGGAAATCGAACCCAGTAACCGAACCCTGTAACTCAATATACTGTCCATGCTGACAACAAAATTGCAGTTCTCCTGGATGTGTTTATTGGAGCATTGTCACAAAAATGATTTTCCGATAGTCAAATTAATTTCTCAACTCGTTAGGTTTCTATTGTATGTTAAAAACCATCCCTTTTACAATGGTATTTTTTTGTTTGTTTCCCATATTCCATCTACATACACTTAGTACTTTATATTTGAATATACAAAACTATACTAAATGACAAACGTTGTTCAGCCGGTTATTGTACTTCAAAGGTATATAATGTGAATGCAATTTTATAACAAATTACCAAATGAAATTTCTGGGATGTCTCACAATAACTTGAAAGTTTATATAAACCGTAAGCTTATAGAAAAGTCCTATAGTGTAAAGGATTATGTTAATGATAAACAAGCTTGGCTATGAGATATTGCTCTAATAATATAGCTCTTAAATAATTTTAAGTGGCATAATAACTTTACCTGGCTCAGTTTGTTGTTTGTTTTAGGACGGCGTCTTGCGTTAGTGATGATGCAGCCTAAGATGGCTACCATCTTAGACTGCATCATCACTGGCTAGGGGGGGGGGGGGCTTAGGGGTATGGTAAACCCATATACCTAATTGGTTTCTACGCGACATTGTGAGGGAACTCTTTGTCGGTAGGGTAACTAGCCACGGCCGAAGCCCCCCACCAGTGGTCGTCGGTCGTGTGGGCTTGTTCTAAGACGAGGGCGCGTTTGGAACCCTCATAGTTTAGTTTTAAAGTTACGAATTTAGTTATCACCATCAACTCACTACTATGTAAATTATTAACGCACCAAAAGTACGTTTTAAAGATTAATTGAATAAAATATTAATGATTTGTTGACTGATTTATGATTGATTGATTGATATAAGCGGTGATAGCCTAGCCTAGTAAGCGGTGATAGCCTAGTGGTTAGGACGTCAGCCTCCTAATCAGAGGTCGGCGGTTCGAATTCGGGCACGCACCTCTAATTTTTCGGAGCTATGTGCCCTTTAAAAAAATTTAAATATCACTTGCTTAAACGGTGAAGGAAAACATCGTGAGGAAACCTCCACGCCTGAGAGTTCTCCATAATATTCTTAAAGGCTTGTGAAGTCTGCCAATCCGCACATGGCCAGCGTGGTGGACTATGGCCAAACCCTCCTCATATTGAAAGGAGACCCGTGCTCTGTAGTGAGCCGGTAATGGGTTGATCATGATGATTGATATATGTGAAAATATTATAAGAAGTTCTCATCTATATATATAAAATGCTGTTCGTTAGTCTCGCTAAAATTTGAACGAGAACGGCTGAACGAATTTATCTTATCTTGGTCTTAAAATGTTCGTGGAAGTCTAGGGAAGGTTTAAAAAGTGAGAAAAATTCGAATAATTGCTGGGAAAACCCTAAAAGCAGTCAAGTTCAATTGTTTTATCTAACCACGTTGTTTTATCTAACGTGGTAATCTCTGGAAATACGAGTCCGATGTGAAAAACTCTTTCAACTCAAACAAACTCGATGTTCGATAGTCCATTTATTGAAGACGGTTATTAGATATTTAGGCAATATTTAATCCCGGTATTACCACGGAAAAGGGAACTACGCGGGAGAAACCGCGGGTCACAGCTAGTAATAATATAAATATACGAGTAAGTTTTAAACCAAATTGTTGCTCGCAACAAATGCTATAACGCAATGAACCGAGTGCCCTCCCGTGTTATATGATGAAGCGTCATACATCGTTGTCTAGATGCCGAGTAAGTCTGAAGTATTGCTTCATTTACCTCCCCTAGCATTGACAGAAATAGTTTAAAATGAAATCCCCATGCAAATAGACTACGACAAAATAGTTTGTCTCTCTTGTTTATGGTACGTTTTATTAACCTGCATATAATTGACGAGATATAGTATTACCATTAAAAATATATATATTTATGGACAAAGGAAGTGTCAGGAAGAATTTTTTTCGCTATCTTATGTGCCTTATATAAATTTGCAAGCAATCAATCATAATCTTTGTTCAAATAGTCCTTTAAAAGGCACTTTTGACGCGTCAATAATTTACATAGTAGTGATTTGATGGTGATGACTACATTCGTAAACTAAAAACTGAAGGTATGAGGGTTCCAAACGCGCCCTGGTGTAAGAAGAAGCCCACAACAAGCTTAGCCAGGTAAATTTTCTTTTCGTTATCACCATCTCACATGCCACTTAAAATTATATTAAGAACTATTTTTATTTATTTATTTATTTATCTCCTCTTATTCTAGCTTAACAGGATAAAAACCTAATTTGCTAGAGTAGCCTAATTATAAAAGTATATATATATAAAAATTGCCTAAATTTAAATCCGGTAACATATCATCCATGATACCTCACAAGTCACTCTTGTGAGGTCACTCAGATTATAACTGAATAGGTCCAGCCTCTCTGCGACATCGTTCAAAGTGATAAGTGATAAGTGGTTTTAATTTTTGTTAGAGCAATATGTCATACCCATGCTTCTTTAATATTTAAACAATCCTTGACACTATAGTAAGACTTTTCTACAGGCTTACATTTTATTAAACTACAACTGGCTAAATTAAAGCTGGCTTGCGCAACCTCGGGGATTTTAAATAATGTAATACTTATTATATAACAAAAGACGTAACTAAGTTAAATTAAAAATTTGTATACCTATGACAGAACAGATTATTTTATCCTGTGATGAATGTCATAAAGACAGTTAAATGTAGTCATAAAGCGCGTAGGATTCTATTATAGGCTCTGTACAAACGAGGACCTTATTCTACCTACACTGAATTAAAAAAAAAAACTTTTTAAATCTTTTTCTATCTTGAAGCAACTCTTTTGTTTCATTCGGTATGAAATAAATTTGTTAAAGACGAGTACCAAATGGACCAGCTATAAATGTACCATATTTTTTCAGTAGTTTTTTTTTCGTTTTATGGCTTTACACTGATTAGCCAATGTCAAATTTATTATTTTATTAGTTCTCTCTTTTTATAGCTTTGCACAGATTAGCCAATGTCAAGTTTATAGCAATGTAGAAGTTAGGGAGAAATGGCGGGAAACGCAAAAAGCGCACTCGGCGGACGCGGCTCCCTCAAACCTTTCCCCAATTAATACCAGTTAACCATTCAGAAAACTAGCCACTACACAAACGACACCAAAACTGTACATAACCAACACCAGTCCTTTTCAAAATTAGCCAACAAACATTAATGCAAGAAAAGCGTGAAAAAATCGCGCCCGCCATATACGAAGTCTCCCGCCTTTCTCTTCAGTAGTTTGTGTGTGTTACACGAAAAGTCAGACACAGACAAAAATAAGAGACAATATATAATTTTTTTTTATATAATCGATCGTTATACACGAAGGTATAGAAAGATAGTTGACTGAAAGGGATTCGGTGTATGCAACTGGAAATTAAAAATAAATTTAAGAGTTATTATAAGACACTTAGATTTACTTAACATTTTAAATGTTGTCCGTTAGAAGTAAAAATGTCGCCCCGTATTCCGATGTTAAGAAAACACTTGCTCCAGTACTGATAATTCTATATTCCAATCTTTAATATTAAGCAAGTCACTTAAATTACAAGTAATAATTTAAAGTATATTGGAATTCTTAAAAACAAACCGTAAAGTCCACTAGAATTAGCTTCCCAAAAAGTGTATTTTCTTTTGTTTTCTTTCAGACCAGTCACCAAAATACTCACTGGAATGAAACCGCCGACAGACAAAGAAATAAAACCTTTTTTTTTTTTTTAAATCAATGCTAGAACTAATTAGATTTAATTACGTACATATAGTTTTTTATTTCATTACAATAAAATATTATTGATATTTGGAAATCATGACGCCACTTTATTGTATTTTGAACTAGTAGTTTATTAATTCTTATAAACATATGTCAATCACCTACGCTGTAGATCAACTTTTTGATTTATCAGGTTTAGTGTAACCAACTTGTAGTAACCGGAAACTCAATGGTTTCCTGTGACAGTGTAAGCGTATTATCTTGCAATGAACTTTTGAACGTACAATAAACAAATTCGACTCGACTTTGACACTCTAGTCGCATAATCATTACTAGACTTTAGTTATTCTGAGTGCAAAGTTCAACAAACATTATTATAACATTAGAAGATTTCCCTCTATATCCAAAATCCCCACTTGGTGGCAATGAGGCGACGCAAATTTTAAAATTTCACAGATTTTAATCTGTCGAATTTTCAAAATCCGTTGACAATAATTGTCACAGCAATACATCATGATCAACTCATTACCGGCTCACTACAGAGCACGGGTGTCCTCTCAATATGAGAAGGGTTCGGCCATAGTCCACCACGATGGCCATGTGCGGATTGACAGACTTCACACGCCTTTGAGAACATTATGGGGAACTCTCAGGCGTGCAGGTTTCCTCATAATGTTTTCCTTCACCGTTGAAGCAAGTGATATTTTAATTGTTTAAAAACGCAAATAACTCTGAAAAGTTAGAGATGCGTTGCCCGGATTCGAACCTCTGATTAGGAGTCTGCCGCCCTAACCACTAGACCTATCACCGCTTCAAACAGCAATACATATAGTCAAAAAGAGAAACTCATTGTTTGAAGTCGTACAATATATATTTACGTGTGCAGAGCACCTTATCCTTTAGCATGTCGACAACTTTAAAAAGTTAGAAATAAATGGAAAGCATTATGCCATAGAAAAAGTATTCTCGTTGTATACTAACGTGAAAGTGGACGTGTTTATGCGCTATGCGCCATGATTATAAAAACTTTGTATATCGCTGAATGTAGCTCTCTATTCATTTTTTCATGACGAGCATTATGTTTTGTCTGCTTTTGATATCTCGTTTTAGTATTCATATAATGTGATTCAAAAGAACATAACTTAAATAATGTATTTAATTAAATATAACACATATTTTAATATCGAGTGAATTAGCTTATAGAAAGATATTCTATGTTAAATTAAAAGGAATTCATAAACAGTAAACAGGCTTGGGTACAAATAGATCTAACTTCATAGCTAATTTCAATGAATTTTTCATTGACAATCTGAAATGGTGGTACCAAAATGAAACCCGGGTACCTGGCCGTTAGTACGAGACTATTCGCAGTGAAGATAGTTTAACAAATAGTGTAACTGTTTTCGAGTAATAAAACGCTATGACGAATAAAATGGATGAATATTACACACACGTTCCATGTATAATTATTTGGTCTAGTTTATGCGTTTACCTGCCTTACAAATGTTGCTGAGAGAACCTATACACCCTCATACTATGGGTTATTGGTTCAATAAAACATTCGTGTGTCGATATTGACTTAACGAGTCAAAGCATCGACTTACAAGTGAGTTCTGAATCTAAAGTTGACTTAAAATGTTTTATATGACTAAATGCCATAATAAACTGTGAATATTATACGAGTATATGTATTGATATATATGTATTTACATAAAATTATATATTTATTGGTAAGATTTATTATGTTTTTGTTTATACACTACAAGTTAGCCCTTCAAGGCTTTCTTACCAGGTGGTGACTGATGAGGCAGTCTAGGATTCTAGCGGGCTAACCTGTTAGGAGTATGGTCAACCCACGCCCCCAATTGGTTTCTACGCGACATCGTGCCGGAATGCTAGCTAAACTAGCCACGGCCGAAGCCTCCCATCAGACCAGACTCGAGCCGGGAATCGAACCCAGGACCTCCAACTTTATAAAGCGCGTGCACTGCGACAAGGAGATCGTACCTTTATTTTATTACACCTTTATCCGAATCTATCATTGACTTCTTTCCCCAAGGGTTGTCCGGAAGAGATTGCTTAAGCAATAAGACCGCCTTTACATACTTATGTGTTAAGTGTTCCGTGTTGTTATTTGTCTAAAATTTGCAATAACGGGTATCATCTGTCTATCTAAACATCTGTGAATTGAGCAATATTATACCTGCTTATGTGACATTTAGATCGGTCTGGCTAGAACTATCCAAACGCCCATGTCATCTTCAAGCCCATGTTTTCCACCTCTACAATTAGGAGTGACGATTTTACAGCGGAAACCCATTACGCTGTGCAATGAGGGTCGGTAGGCTTGACATGCAGGCCACCTCTATCAGAGGACAATGCAGAATCACACTATGTCAGGGTAGATTGGTGAGCCGAGGCAAGGGAACGGATTATGCCAGTTTGGTATTGAACATTTCATAACAGAATATTTCAGGTCGGGGAAAAAGTATCTTCGTACATATTCATGATATTTTCACATTTGCGCACTTTTCTTTTAAACCTCACGACTCTTTACCGTCGCCACCGGCGGCACCCGAACGCCTCCGAAGCCTCCGGCGGAATCCAAAGAGAAGCGCGTCTCTTTCTTAATAAAACATGAAATTTGTTAAAATCTTAATACTGTCTTAACTTATCATAAAATCTCTTTGGAATCATTTGCATCCGGCTGGTATTGAAAGCATTAAAAAGTTAATTTAAAAAAAAAAGGTTAAAAGAAAAACAAAAAAAAAATGTTGTTTCCAGTTATTTTTCATTTATTATTTCTATCAAAATGAATGTATCTGTTAATATTGGAATGCTATTACACTACAACATGCACTAAGCTTCTTTTCTTACTAAGTCCACGTGGGTGAAACCGCGGGGTACAACTAGTAATTAATATTCTATTTATGAATAATGCAGGCGGGTAAAAGAGGTTACCTGACTACTTAGAGAAAATTGTTTCTAATAATAAAGTAATCAGCCAATGTTCCTACAAGTGCTTGGGTTGATTGTAACACTGTTAACTGAGACAAATGGGAAGGTTAGTAAGTATTTGAAGGCCAAAGTTAGATTTATTGCATAAACCAAAGCAACCTACTGTAAGCTTTCGCCTGTAGTCAGAAAATAAGTAAGTAGATATACGTGTTTTTAAAATACTTTTAATAAGTTTTTCTTTGCATAGTGGCGGCAATTTAAGTCGCCGAAATATAGAAGCTGTGATAGCCTCCTAATCAGAGGTCGGCGGTTCGAATCCGGGCACGCACCTCTAACTTTTCGGAGTTACTCGTATGTGCGTTTTAAAAAAATTAAAATATCACTTGCTTCAACGGTGAAGGAAAACATCGCGAGGAAACCTGCACGCCTGAGAGTTCTCCATAATGTTCTCAAAGGCGTGTGAAGTCTGCCAATGTGCACATGGCCAGCGTGGTGGACTGTGGCCAAACCCTTCTCATATTGAGAGGAGACCCGTGCTCTCTAGTGAGCCGGTAATGGGTGAGCTGGTAATGGGTGAGCTGGTAATGGGTATGCTGGTAATGGGTGAGCCGGTAATGGATCATGATGATGCATAATATAACAAGAATTACATACATAAGAATTACACATTTGTGAACTTAAAATACGCCAGTTAAATTGAAACCTTACGTCCAAAAATATCAAACAACTTATAGCAATGTCCTCGTGGCGTCCATTGTTATTGCTATTTTTCGTGGACCAATCACTTGCCACCGTTGTGGCGGGAACCAATAGCGAGGCGGCACGAGATGATGACAACCAACTTAATTCATTAGTAATAGTATCCCAGTCAAGTTTTATACTCTTTTGTACGTATACAGATTAATAACATTTTAACCCTTATACCATTAACTTACTAACAACTTGCAAAATATGTCTTAATTAATAATAAATACATCATAATGTATAAATATAGCTTCTGAGAATCGCGGCGATGACAAACCTACTGTAATCTTTTGCCTGTAGTCAGGAAATAAAGTAGATAGACATGTTTATAAATTACTTTTAATAAGTTTTTCTCTGTTAGCTGTCACCTATAGTTTATACTAGCTTTTACCCATGAGGAAAGAAATAAAAAAACCTTCGTTACTATATGCGGCAAAGATCCCAGTTTTGACGACCTCCGGGGCGCAGTGCGTGCGCTGTCGCATTATAAAGTTGGAGGTCCTGGGTACGATTCCCGCCTCGAGTCTGGTCTGGTGGTAGGCTTCGGCCGTGGCTAGTTACCACCCTACCGACAAAGATCCGGCACGATGTCGCGTAGAAGCTAATTAGGAGTGTGGGCTTACCATACCCCTAACAGGTTAGCCCGCTACCATCTTAGACATCATCACTAACCATCAGGTGAGATTGCCGTCAAGGGCTAACTCGTAGTGACAAAAAATATATATATCTCTTTTATTTTTTCGTAATTTTTTTATGTGATTAGATGACGAATTGGTAAAATAAGTCACGTGGCGTGCATCTTAACGCTACTGGTTTATATATGGTAATATAAAATTAGGACTACGAAACCGTAGCTAACCGTTAATTAGGCTAACAAGCGAAGTTAAAAGTAATACGACACACATATTATACAAAACACGTTCTCACGCAAGTAACGCCGGAGGTGGCCATAATATCAAGAAGACAGGTTACATTTGGTCCTTCGCAGCCAGACACTAATGGTTTTTTAGAGTTAACTATCGTAAATAACGTGTCAATTAAGCTGTGAATATAAAATTAAAAAAATGATACAAGTATCAACATAGTACCATAGCGTCCATTTTTGAAAGTGTCGTCATGTTTTGTTAATCACTCTATCATAACATTGAAGTAATTAAGTTGATTAATTCATGGCCCGGTGATGATAATAACTACTGAAGATGAAACAAAGATAAAGCAAACATCAGGTACAAAAGTATAAAAGCTTTGTAAAGACGTCAGATATGTGAAAGACTGGCTAATACTGGCTACAAATGGCGCGGACTGTAATAGACTCCGGCCATTGTTACGCGACAATAACGTCCACTCTTTGTTCATAACTTCAGCTGGTATCTGCAGCCTGTGGGATGCCTAACTTCATGTATTTATGGAGTTCGACACGTGCCTTTTGTCTTTTGTTCGTGTTTCATATCTATTTTTAAACGGAACACCTGAATATGAGCGAATTAAATGGATCGCGCTTGCCAGAAGATGCCTATTGAAGGTCTTCATTCGAAGGTACCCATTGTATTTTAATTTTTAGTTTATAAGTCATAATTATCTGATGTATGAGGTAATAATTTATATCTATGACAGCATCCACGGCCTCGGAGAGGTACGGATCACTCACCGTCCGATCTCCCCCGTTATCCCAAACGTCGCCTAAGCCGAGGTTCGGCCTAACAGGAGGCAAACGTTTCCTTAGTTTCTTCGAGCCTAGGGCTCAAATTTTCTTCTGGCAGAGCTTCTTTCCGAAGCTCGCCAAACAGCCCGGTTACGCTGTGGCAACCAATAGGGTTAGCACAGCTAATAGACAGTCCGACAAAATATATATACAGTACTCACTCGCTAATCCGCCACCATAAAATCCTAACCATCGGCGGATTACTGAAAACGGTGGATTATGGTGGGCGCAGATTGATCGCCACCGTCCGCACCAATATATATTTAAGAAATCAACAATCATAAATCTTTTATTAAAGTAATTACTCATTACAATTTCGAAAAAATGTCTCTAATTTTGCTTGTTTAGTTATCGGAGTTAGTTAGTACTTATCGGATTATCGAGCGGCGGATTAGCGAGTGAGTACTGTATATATATATATATATATATATATATATATATATATATATATATATATATATATATATATATATATATATATATGACTTGGCGTACTTTTGTATTTCAACACGACTGTATTTTTGTTTGAATAAGTATAATATCTTTATAAATGGATAAATATAAAATAATAACAAAGATAACAAAAAAAACCAATTTACTAGGTAATTTCAATTAGACATACATGAATCCCTAATTTTACCTCTCAAGTTGTGATCCGCAGACGTATCAAATAGCGGAACCCGGACCACAACTAGTTCATATTCCGCTTATAAACAGCTAATTTCGGTGAAGAAAAACATTGTGAGGAAACCTGCATGCCCGAGAGTTCTCCATAATATTCTCAAAGGGGTGTGAAGTCTGCGAATCCACACATGGCCTGCGTGGTGGACTATGGCCAAACCCTTCTCGAAGAGACCCGTGAGAGCGAAGAGAGTCGGCAATGGATCGATCATGATGATGATGAGGCGTGATTATACTGCACCCTTGGTATAAATGGTCAGGATAATTTTTCGTATATGCCAATGGGACATCTATACGAAGCCTAGCGGTTCAATGGTAGACAGGTGAAGGGTATGTAAAAATTTAAGATACTTAATTTACAAGATGGCCTTGAACTTTGTTGTGGTTTAACTTGAGCTATAAGCAATAAATGACCTTGTAGATTTAGACTTAGAAAACTTTGAACCATCCACCATCGTTAATATGTAGATTGACGAAAAGAAAACACCAAGTTATGCAAAGAAATACTATTATACAGCAATCTTACTCCATAAATATACATTTAAATGGAACTGTATTGAGATATTGTTGAAAAAAAGGATGGAGCGCGTAAGTAACTGTTTCCGACCAATTAGCATTCAAATCAGTTGAAACGACGTACCGACATGTACATGAGAGACAGACTTGAATATATTAAGGGTGCATTTCCATCTCCTATGGCGAAAAGTTTACACTAAGACTTTGGCTTTGGCTTTTTGCTTTTTGGCCAAAACTTTTGTACACTACAAGTTAGCCCTTGACGGCAATCTCACCCGGGGATGATGCAATCTAAGATGGCAGCGGGCTAAACTGTCAGAGGTAAGGCAAATCCATACTCCTTATTGGTTTCTACGCGACATTGTGCTGGTACGCAAAATCGCTTGGCGACATCGCCACGGACGAAGCCTCCGACCAGGCTTGAGTCCAGCCGGGAATTGAACCCAGGGCCTCGTCAAAAATTATTGTTTGAAGCAACTGCGCGATAAGCTTCTGTTTATTGACCATACAAATGTAGTAAAGCTGTTTTGTTTGGTGCTTTGAAAGTACAAAACGGATTTGAATTACAAGAATTACAAGATGAATTTTGAATTTCCCCATCAGAGCCTTCGTGAATCTATTCCAGAACGTCTCCGCTAGGTTAAAACACACCCTTACTCGAACCCATACAGACTTGGCTTGAGGCTTTTAGTAAATTAGCATGACGACATCTAGATCCGTAAAAAGTAAACATTATTACCTTCAAGTTACTTCTTTAGGCCTTTCAAAAGTTTGTTACACAAATTCACTGAGGTAAATGTACCGTTTTTTACGAGTGAGGACCATTATTACATAGATAGTCTAGGTCAGGGTGGAGACCCAATTGCGCGGTAATATTATGTATACAGTATTCCAACTTCATTAAAAATAAGTTCAAGTACATATTGACGACGGGCAGGGTATGTTGTGCTGTTTTTGGTTGCATTAATAATAGTTGTTTATTGTACTGCTTGTATGAATAATACAAGAAAAATAAATTTGACCGTCTATCTGTCACTAAATTGTTGAAATTTGAACACAAAGTAGGCAAATGTAATTAATTTTAATTACATTTACAATTTTCAAATGGCTCCAGTCATGGCGGGCAGCCCTATCGCATGTTGACGTACCACGCGGCTGTAGGTATTTATTTCAAAGATACGGGCGAGTTACAATAATGTGAACATAATTTTTAAATTAATTAATCATGAAATAATAAAACACCACAACAAAGCTTACGTCCATTTTTTGCGAAAGGTTTTAATTGGATTTATAATTTAAGGTTCATTACTAACATGAACGATTCCCGGCTCGAGTCTAGTTTGGTGGGAGGCTTCGATCGTGGCTAGTTACCATCCTATCATGATCACGATGTCACGTCGAAACCAATGAGGATTATCGTTTTATGATATCAAAAACAGGTTTGCCCGCTACCATCCTAGATTGCATCATTAGCACCAAGTGAGATAGCCATCAAGGGCTAACTTATAGTGTATAAAAAAAAACAATACCTACTCTATAAATTATAGTCTTTATATTAATTCTTAATAATTTGATTTTGTTTAAATATTTATATTTAACTTTGTTACCAGATTCTATTTTTGTTTTCAATGTTTGCCGTTCTTTTCACGTTAGTTTATAAAAATTGGATAGAAAAAAAATTGTCCCTAAATCTCTTAGTCTATTTAATTTCTATGATTAATTAATTCATAAACCTCCGAAGAAGCTATCTCTGTACGCATCATGGCAATAAAAATTTCATAGCATTAACTAAAGATACTAAAGCAGGAGTTACTGCTGCTATAAAATATCACTGAAATAGGATGAATTATAATATTTTTATATTAACACTATAAAATTTGTTTACTCTTGCAATAAAAATTATTAATATTTAACTGAAATTCTCTTACGTATATTCTTGCAGGTATTGTTACAGTAATTACATACAAGAATGTGTAATTTAGAATGTAGTTGTTGTTTTGGTCTGGTGGGAGGCTTCGGCCGTGGCTGGTTACCACCCTACCGACAAAGACGAGCGATTCAGCGTTCCAAGCGAGCCAAGCGATTTAGCGTTCCGGCACGACGTCATGTAGAAACCAATTAGGAGTATGAGTTTACCATACCCCTAACAAGTTAGCCCGCTACCATCTTAGACCGCATCATCACTTACCATTAGGTGAGATGCAGTCAAGGGCTAACTTGTGAAAAAAAAATGTAGTATAAATGAATATATACTTGTATGAAAAATTCTATCTATTTGTTATATAGATTAATTAATATTGTAAGAAAATAATTTAAGTCTTGGCGTACATAAAAGAGTATGCTTAACGTCAAATGATAATTTCGGATCATTTTTAATATTGTTAATAAATTTTCAATTATAATTACCTACATATTATGGCAAAATAATGATGTCTTTTATTAATTCTGATTATTGTGTTATATAATTTTGCAGTAGTGATAGCTCAGTGGTTAGGGCGTCCGCCTTCTAATAAGAGAACGGAGGTTCGAACCCGGGCACGCACCTCTAACTTTTCGAAGTTATGTGCATTAAAATATCACTTGCTTCAACGGTGAAGGAAAACATATTGAGAAAACCTGCATGCTGAGAGTTCTCCATAATGTTCTCAAAGGCGTGTGAAGTCTGCCAATCCGCACATGGCCAAACCTTTCTCATATTGAGAGACGAATTGATTTTGGGGTCCAAAGAGCAGCTCTCCATATGATGTACTGACGACAAATGTAAATCACATATATAAGTCACAGAGAGTCAGAACCGGCACAATACGGTATCGTGTTGAAATACCTACTTAAAGCTGACGTTAAATTGAGATTTCAGAACATTAAATATAACATTTAAGATTAGTTTTTGGTTTTCACGTCACAAACAAAATGTTCTCAACAATTGTTCGTGTTTATTTACTCGTAATTCCAATTTAATCGTCTAATTTCTTTTCGACAGGTTTTTCCAACGATATAAAAGAAGTTTATCGTTCTTTCACTGCATGTATCTTTTAGCGTAATATATACAGATATATACAGTATCCGATCAGGCCTCACTTACCTTCTATTAAGTATAAAACCTGTGTCGGAAGGGCTTGTACTTCCCATTATAAAATATTCAGTTTTATTTAACAAGTTTCTTTTTAATCTACTACGTGCACGTAATGTTTACTTACTACATGCAGTATGTGCGTGTGTGTGTGTGCATGTGCGATTGTGTTAGCGTGTGTGTGTGTGTGTGGGCGTGAGTATTGATTTTTAATACTTGCTTTAGACTTAATTACTTATAGTATCGTTTTGAATATAACTTTAATATCTAATTATTAGTTTATTTTATCACATGTAAGAGAACTTCAGACCTTTCATATGTTAGGCCTTTTAGCCATGGAGCAATCTTACTTTTACAGTCCATTCCAATGACCACACGATAATATTCCGTAATCTTCGTCCTCTTAGTCTCTGTATTCAGTAATATTTCTGACTATACAAAACGAATACATTGTGAATGCCGATCGTAAAAACTATACCAGTGAGAAACTATCAAAAAAGATACCGAATACACAGTTGCCTACTTATTTTTATCATCTCACACAGTCGCTTCATCTACTGTGTACAAAGTACCAAAAAAGTTTTTTATGTATGACACCATTAATTAACTACCTTCATTAATTAATAGAACGACACCCTCGTGCCGAAGAGTATAATTACCTGAAACCAACTCATTAAATGGTAATGAATATGTTAATTTTTACTATAGGGAAATGATAAATCAAAAAGCACTTTTAACTTGTTCGTTGGAATTAATTTATTATTCATTGATGCTGTTTAATTAAATTGCAAAACGTAGCTAGCCCAAATTCCATACATGGTTTAACAAGCCTTATAAAGAATTTGAAGAGGTGATAGCCTAGTGGTTAGTGCGTCAGCCTCCTAATCAGAGGTTGGCGGTTCGAATCCGGGCACGCACCTCTAACTTTTCAGAGTTATGTGCGTTTTTAAAAATTAAAACATCACTTGCTTCGACGGTTAAGGAAAACATCGTGAGGAAACCTGCACGACTGAGAGTTCTCCATAATGTTCTCAAAGTCGTGTGAAGTTTGCCAATCCGCAAATCACACAAGCACATGGCCAGCGTGGTGGACTACGGCCAAACCCTTCTCATATTGAGAGTAGACTCGTGCTCTGTAGTGAGCCGGTAATGGTTTGATCATGATGAAGAATTTAGCCACGTGATAGCTTAGGGGTTAGGCCGCCTCCTAATCAGAGGTCGGGGTTTCCGCGAGTGCGCACATCTAACTTTTCTGAATTATGTGCGCTTTTAAGCAATTAAAATATCACTTGCTTTAACGGTGTAGGAAAACATCGTGAGGAAACCTGCACACCTGAAATTCTCCATAGTGATGAAAGCAAACTGAGCCTTTAGGAATTTAATTTAAAGGGAACAAGCTTCATCGGCATGTTCCGCCTAGGTTCATCCTGAGTAATACTGCAAAGCGAGTGGGTTCTGCAAATGCTGATAACACTAAAGTATGCTGCCGGAGAACTGTAGTCTTTGTAATGAGATCCTCTTTGAGACACCGACCCCGTAGTCTACTATCACGGAAACGTTTTGTACAACGCCTCCACTCTATTTTTGTAAATGGACACCAACTATAAATTGGAGTTACGGGTAGGAGCTTCTGTAAGCGCTTCCTAACTTTAGTTTATTATTTTTTATTTCTATCATCTTTTCCGCGGAGCTCAAGCTATAAATATTCTTTAAGTTGAAAATTAAATCTGGATGGCTCAGTATTATAAAAAAGAAATCCCACCGCAAAAGAATATCATTTTTGTAAAGAGATAAGTAAGTCAAATAAATAATAAGGTTATAATATATGGAATAAATGTAATTTCTGGTTGGGTTGCGGTCGTGTGCGCGGGTGTACCCGTGACCCAGCCACCAGGTGACGCGAAGGAGCATCGCTGGGTTTAGTGGGTATTCTGGTCGTCAGTCTGGCCGCCGGCGAGTCCCACATACCCCGTCGGAAGCGGCGCAGACAAGACTGCGTCGCAGAGAGGATGCGTAAACGCATTTCCAAGCGGAAAAAAATAAATAAACAAAAATGGAATATATATAATTGATTGAATATTAAACTCAAACTCGCTAACTCTCTGAACTCTTTAATTAAATCCAATCAGATCAGAAAATAGAATAAACACCCACGAGGTAGTATATTTAAATTAGGAATAATTGGATCTTTATGGCTGAATTATTCGAAGAAACAGTAGAAAGACAAGAAATAAGTGAATAAACCCATAGCTACTTAGCCAGTCTAAACTAACTGTATCATCACTTGTTGCAGATGAGTGTGCGAGCGATCTCGTGGCCCAGCAAAGCGACGCGAAGCAGCATCACTGGGATGTAGTGGGTATTCTGGTCGCCAATCTGGTCACCGGCGGGTTCCACATACCTCCGGAAGAGTCGCAGTTCTGCCTGCGTCGCTTCCGGAGGGGATGCGTAATCGCATTTCCCAGCGTAAAAAAAACTTAGCTAATGCGAATGGAAATGTTTACTTATTATGATAAATTCTAAGATGCTCGATTGAATGATAAGTTAAGGAAAATAACCACAAAACATAGCTTTCCTCTTTAAAATCTGAATTTAATAGTTAGTATTTACCGATTAAAAATTGCGAAACCCTCTCAGTGGTATGTCGATTTACACTTGCCGGTTCTTGCTTATACTTTATACAAACATCTCGGAAAACTGATTCATCGGAACATTTTACCGTAGATACCGTTCTTACTAATTCATTCTTATATCTGTGATATATTTTCATAAGGATGATATACGGGCTACAATATCAATACTTAAATCATTTTAATGGGTGAATATATAACCACATTAAGAATTTATCTCGAATAATTTTTAATTGTAGGAAATGACATGAAATATCTAATATTACACGTATGAATTACAAATCCAATCAAATCAAAAATAGCTTTATTCATATAACCTATTACAGGCAATCGTATATATATCACGTTTTTAATTATTTCTATTAGTGATGGTGATAACTACACTCGCCAACTTAAAACTAAAGTTAAGAGGGTTCAAATCGCGCCCAGGTCTAAGAAGAAGCCCTCAACTAACGTAGTCGGGTTTTTTTTATTATCACCATCTCACATAATCAATAATAAGTTTTAGTACCTATAAAGCAATTGACACCCAAACTTTTTTATCGTTTATATAATCCTTAATATCGTAATATGATTTTATTTTATAATAAATTACCTATTGATATCTTGGAAGATATCAATAGGTAATTTATTATAAAATAAAATACAATATCCTTTGCACTGTAACCTATTTAATTGATTACTATTGTAGACTATCGACGTACAAATACGCATTAGTCGTTCGATTAAACTATAGTCATCTGGACTTATTTACGAGTATATTTTGGCTATTAACGGATCAGGTCTTCTGAACAAATAATCATCATTCTCAGCCTATTATGTCTTAATGTTGAGCAAAGGTCTACTCTATTAGAGAACACACTTATTATTATTATTAACGCACTTTAATGGTGACAACAACATAATGGTGATAACAACTAATAGATTAATGCGGGGAAGCTACCGTCGCGTCGCAACGCTTCGCAGCTGATCGCGTTGCGTCGTGGCATTATGTATGTGTGTATGTGTGTATGTATGTATGTACTTGAGCAATAAAATCTACTGCCCCTGATTTAGGTATATACCTGTATTTCAGGCGGCAGTACTCTCCCAATTTTATTGAACCACTTAATGAGTGTATATGTGTGTGTGTGTGTGTGTGTGTGTGTGTGTGTGTGTGTGTGTGTATTCGTTTTATAACTTAACCCGAACCTAAGACTTCCAGCAGTTTTTCAGTTTCACTGTATGATTTTGTGAGTAACCACTCTTTTACACGTATTTTACATAGTTTTTTGTTAAGAGGATAAATATTTATAGCTTTATTTATTTTATTATAGAGTCTAGAGCCAATGATGTAATATTGCCTCCCAGTAAGTTTACTTCTGTGTCTTTCTGTCTGGAATATCATGTCAACTCTTCTCTTATGTCACACAAGTCAACCGATTTGTTTTATGATAAATAAGTTCCATTAAAACGCAAATTACTAAAATTACTACAGTCCTCAGTGGGAGATATCAGGCTCAAGATATAATATGTAGGTTTGTTTTTTCTAGTTTGTTGTATTAGTCAATTCTCACTTCAATTTATGTTGGTATATTAGGCATTTTTTTTTATTAATTTTTAGTTTCATCATCATCATCATCATCAGCCAACATTAATCCACTGCTGGACACAGGCCTCTTTGAAGTAGCGCCAACTGATCCTGTCTCCGGCTTTTCGCATCCAGTCGATGCCTGCCACTTTTCGGAGGTCATCACTCCACCTAGCCGGAGGACGGCCCACACACCGTTTGCCGAGACGTGGCCTCCACTCGAGGACCTACCGACTCCAACGTCCGTCGGTTCTCCGACAAACGTGACCAGCCCACTGCCACTTCAGCGTGCAAGCCCTTCGAGCTATGTCGGTTATCTTCGTTTTTTGTCGAATCACCTCGTTACGGACTTTATCTCTCTCATTTTTAGTTTATTAGTATATTTATTGCACGACTGTTTTGTCTCAATGTTCAAAATGTTACTGCCCATAATTGGGGTTACGCATATACTTGAACCTGAGGCATATTTTTTGTAACATATCTTCTTATATATAAAATTCTCGTGTCACAATGTTTGTTCCCATACTCCTCCGAAACGGCTCGACCGATTCTTATGAAATTTTTTATGCATATTCAGTAAGTCTGAGAGTCGGCTACTATCTAACTTTCAAACCCCTAAGTAACAAGGGGTCCACCCCTAAAAAAAATTTTTGTTTTTTATTATGTGGCATTGAAAAATACATATAACCCTAAATTTTCACCCTTCTATCGCCAACCCCTATTTTTTACTAGTCATTTTAGTAATTTAATCATTTGTCATCGCGCTCGATAACTGAACAATTATAGTGTTTATTGTGACTGTTTTCACTCTAATTCGACTAAAATTTCCCTGAGATTATTTAAAGCAAATTTTTTTTAACATCAACAATATTTATGTTATTTTTATATTCCCTCATCGTTCACAGCGCTCCATGCCTCCTTCACTCGTATACCACATCCTAACACACAATAAGTTAGTAATATTTTTTTTTGTACAATAGAAATACGCTATAAATAATTTATATGGCAAAACAACGTTTGCCGGGTCAGTTGTGGGTTAATTGTGTTGGCGGTTCATAGTAAATATAAATAGACACAAAGTGAAACCAGATTTGTTCACGTATCAGGCGATTCTAGAGCTAGATCGGACCAACATCTCTACTACTAACTAAACAACACTTATTGCCCTTACTTAATCAAGGAGGGTGTTGAACTTGCGAGTCGCGAGCCAACAGTGCGCCAGTCGAGAGCGGGCATAAAATAAACATTTGTTTTTATTTAAAGCCATTAAAAAAAGTCGTTTAATAGGTGGCCTAATAAATGAGAATGTGGCCATAGCGATGGGAATGATTGTAACCTATTAATTATCAGAGTAGGAATCCAATCGTCCCGTTATTGGAGTGCATAGTGCGAACATAGAGTAGGAAATTTATCAGACACATCATCAAATTCGTCTATTTTCAAATGTGGCATTATAAAGTTTGAAGAAAGAGTGTTCGATTCCCGGCTCGAGTATGGTCTGGTGGGAGGTTTCGGCCGTGACTAATCACTATCCTACCGACAAAGACGTGCCAAGTGGTTTAGCGTTCCCTCACGATGTCGCGTAGAAACCAGAAAGGAGTCTGGGTTGACCATACCCCTAATAGGTTAGCCCGCTACCATCTTAGACTGAATCATCATTTATCATTAGGTGAGATTGCCGTCATTGGCAAACTTGTACGTTTAAAAAAGATATAATCGACTAGACTCGGTCTAGATAAATAATATTTTCATGTAATGTTGCCTAAGCAGCCATCTTGAATTTTAGTGATTCAAAATTGATTTAATATAGTGAGTTTACTTAGTGTGTAAGTTTTTAACTTGAAGCATTTCTGTTTGTAGGGACTCTAGCACGGTTTGAAAGGTAAATTCAAACGTGTATTTAGTTTGAAGCATCAATTATATAAATTTTACAACTACGATAGCCTAATTCCGTAAGATCGGAGATGTCTGATGATTAACCATGTCTTTAAGAAAGTCAACAATAGATATTAATAAATGTGTTTCAATATATATATTTAAATCATCCATTGCATTCTCCTATAAATAACCTAATCTTTTAATGTGATAGTTATATTCCGAAAAATAAGAAAAACTGCAGTAGTCCTTTTGTCTTTAAGGTCTTATTTAGTTTCGTTTTTTGATTAGCCATAGCAAGCTAAAATAAGAACTAGTACTTTAAGTAAACATAATGCTGGGACTAATGCAAATCAATCTCAAAATAAAGCTTTTTATAGCCATCGCTTAAATGCGATAAAAATTCAATTCAATAAATACAACTTGATATTTCTTTATGTAATCAAAATAAGATGGTGCCTAAGGGTATTGCTATTCAATATTTTTATTCTATGACCAATAAAACGGAGGTAATGACACCAGTTTGTTGTTACTCGACTCTAACGAGCCGTGTCGGAGTCGTGTCGTATCGTAACGTGGCCCACTTATTCCCACGCAACACTATTTATAACTTTTTATTTATATAAGTGTAACAGCCCAATATTTAAAATATAAATATAAATACTTGACATCTAATCCTACAATAATTAAAAAAAAAAAATTGTAATTTTTTTAGAAAGACTTCGTGTTTTTAAAATGTTTTTAATAACTTTTCTATAAATATCCCATTAACAATATTTTCTGTTAAGTGCTTGAATTTAAACCGCCATCATGTCATCTATCAAAAATGACCACAGATCATATACAAAAGTCAGGCAATGCTCCTTGTTACCTTTAATCGTGAAGCTAAGGTCACTGAGAACTTTTTTATGTCAAGTTAAATCATGATTATCTAATTTAACACAAGACCTCTGCAATCGGTCTCGGCAAGACGTCGCACCGGAACTTTCAACAGCTTACGGTTTCGACTTTCCGTTCTGCAAGCTCTTCACTAAGCTAATTTATAAATTATTGAGGCAGCAGCGCAGCTAGTTAAATCCACCTCTCTCTGTAACTTCCATCGGAACCTCACTTTAGTCTGTTATTACTGCTGCTAGTTTTCTTCCCTGTTATTCCAAGTTTGAGATAATTATTCAGAGATAACAGACGTACGAAATTTATCTGACTTTAGCTTTCCGGTTTTTCCATTGTTGAATCATGTTTCATTTGTATAATTATATATACATATTTTTTTATAAATTAAAAGTTAGTTAGCCCTTGACAGCTATCTCACCTTGTGGTAAGTGATGATGCAGTCTAGGATGGTAGCGGGGTAACCTGTTAGCGGTACGGAAAACTCACAGGACCAGGACATTAGAAAGCGACAGCGAACGCATTGCGCCACGGAGGTCATTTCCACCATTTCATCATGATCAACCCGCTGCCGGATACAGAGCACGGGAGTCCGTTCAATATGAGTAGGGTTTGGCCATAGTCCACCACGCTGGTCATATGCGGATTGGCAGACTTCACACGCCTTCGAGAACACATAACTCCGAAAAGTTAAAGGGTGCCCGGGTTTGAACACACTTAACATAGTAAAATTAAGCAAGTTATTATGTGTCAATGTAACGCCTTACCAAGATAAATGAATTTACAAAGTGATGACTTTCAAACACAATCATCAGAGAACGGTATTAAACAGAAACCCTTCAAAGAAACTTATCTTACAAACATTAATATATACACAAGATAATGATAAATTATACATACTATACTCGCAGATATATGTGTTACATATATGTTCTTATACTTCCAATATCTAGATATTATTATTTATAGTATAATATATTATTTGCACTATCTGACATGCCGTATTGATTAACGTGACGCAGATATTTTCTCCGGCAAAATAATCCGCATAATAAATAATGTCTCCAGGCGATACGCGAAAATATTTTTCGATATGATCCTTTGATTCAATGCCAATATCGAAATAAGAAAAAAAACAGTGTATGTAACCGCGCACACATACCCTGACCCTCCAATTTTGAAGTCTGTAAGAGTCGAAACTGAATTTGCATAGGTCACGGGAATTCAATGAAAATTTCAATGCTTTTCAGTGAGCTGGAAAATTGGGGGCGAAATTGTGTTTTGTTCTATATGTAGGCGGATATGTAACTAAATAAACTTACTAATAACTTGGTTGACCACCGTAGGTGTGGCTTGGTTTATATAAATAAAATATCAGAAAAAACGCGTTATTTTTTCTGGGTCTGTTAAACATTATAACTTTTGATTTTGGATTTGGTGGTTATACCTATCGTATCGTTTGTATCGGCCTTCTTACCTCGTTTTTCTCACAAAGTTCTCTGCATCGCTTAACCTCTTATAATAATGGCATAGCAAATTCATTGCATACATGTAAAAAAAACACAATATCCTCAAGGTAATAATTTTATTACTTACTTAAAAAGTACTTTAAGTGATTAAAAAATATCACTTGCTTCAACGGCGAAGGAAAAGGAAAAATGAGGAAACCTGCACGCCTGAGAGTTCTCCATAATGTTCTCAAAGGCGTGTGAAGTCTGCCAATCCGCACATAGCCAGCGTGGTGGACAATGGCCAAACCCTTCTCATATTGAGAGGAGATCCGTGCTCTGTAGTGAGCATGGGTATCCTCACATAATGGGTTAATCATGCTAATCATGATGAATAATTTTATATTTCCATCCTTTATAACGTCTCAACCTTTATCTGAAGAGGTGATTGACAAAACTAAGTTAGAAATTAAGAAGTTTCTAGTTCTTAGAACATTTCTATGTGAGACATAAGTACCATGTATTTTGAATTTAAAACCATCTTCGTTAAAATCGGCAGACATAACACGGCTATGACAACAGTTAGCTATGCAGGTTTATTTTTAGTAACTCCGTCAAAGCGTTACGCAATTATAATAATAATTAAAAATTAGAGCGTCCGGGGATGAAACTAAAACCCCTGAAGGGAGGATGAAAACTTAACCACCATCCTATTGTATATCATTCTATACAATAATATTATCATAACCACTTGAAGATGGTAATAAACTATGTTGTAGTAACTATGAAAAAGCTGAACAAAGCTGGGATCGTAGGAGGCGATAAAATAATCGGTATGGTTTAATAAATACATGATTGAAAACAATAAATTTCTAAAGTCTAATTAAATGTGTAATCCTATTCCGAGACAATAAATTTTAAATATCAGAGCGACGATTTTGGACCTATTAGACGGATTTGAACCAGCAAACCGTGTATAATTTCTTTTGTAAAATACAAGCCATCCAAAATTCTATTACGTTTAAAGCCGATTATACAAGTAACAACAATAAACATTGCCCTATAAGGAAAAGTGAAAACAATATAATTCTACCTACGTTGATTCTCAAATAAACTTTTTTGCATTTATCTCGCTCAGCGAAACTTCAAGCTAAATTTTTTTCCGACGTCATATCTTGTATATACGTCAATTTCAAACATCATCATCATCAAGATCAACCCATTACCGGCTCACTACAGAGCACGGGTCTCCTCTCAATATGAGAAGGCTTTGGCCATAGTCCACCACGCTGGCCATGTGCGGATTGGCAGACTACACACGCCTTTGAGAACATTATGGAGAACTCTCAGGCATGCAAATGATATTTTAATTTTTAAAAACGCACCTTACTCCGAAAAGTTAGAAGTGCGTGCCCAGATTTGAACCGCCGACCTCTGATTAGGAGGCTGACGCCTTAACCACTAGGCTATCACCGCTTAGTATAATAGGTTATGTGTTTAAATTTATAATAAGACGTAAATAGTAACATGCAAATCCTAAGGAAAATACGCCACAGCCACAGGTGGCTCTGCCTGTGCGGATTATACTCGGATGAACAAATGTTCCACGTATGTCTTACGGTTTTTGTAGATTTAAAGAAAGCATTTTTATTCCTCTCTGACTCGAAGAGCACGAAAGTCTGGTCTACATCCTAATTCAAAATTCAAATTCAAAATAATCTTTATTCAAATAGTCTTTCGAAAGGCACTTTTGATGCGTCAATAATTTATATAGTAGTGATTTGATGGCGATAACTACATCACAGGTTAGTATGTTCGACGAAACATGATGCTGGGTTCAATTCTTAGGTCTGTTTAAAAACACTAGGTTTTTTTTAAAAATCCAATATAAGTTAGCTCTTGACGGCAATATCACCTGGTGTTGATGCAGTCTAAGATGGTAGCGGGTTAACCTGTTAGGGGTACGGTAAACCCAGTCCTAATTGGTTTCTACGCGACATAAATAACGCTAAGTTGCTTGGCAACACGTCTTTGTCGGGAAGGTAGCCAAGGCCGAAGCCTCCCGCCAGACCAGACTCGAACTGGGAATCGAATCCAGGATCTTTAGGACCAACTTTATAATGCGACAGAGCACGCGCTGCGCCACGAAGATCGTCCAAACCGCACTGATGTTTTCTCATATCATCATCATCATCATGATCAACCCATTATCGGCTCACTACAGAGCACGGGCCTCCTCTCAATATGAGAAGGGTATGGCCATAGTCCACCACGCTGGCTATGTGCAGATTGGCAGACTTCACACGCCTTTGAGAACATTATGGAGAACTCTCAGGCGTGCAGGTTTCATCAGGATGTTTTCCTTCACCGTTGAAGCAAGTGATATTTTAATTGTTTAAAAACGCACATAACTTTCTCATATCTTACTGTCTAACCACTTAGCCTTGTAACTTGATTTCTTATCACATCTGCTAATAAAGCCAACCAACACGTATTGGATCATATTGGTGGGTCTATGCTATAAAACCCTTTCTCCTAACAATCTAATGATGTTGCTAAAGTAATGCTATTTGATCCTAAATGGCGAAACCATACACAATTAGCCAGCTGGTCTAACCCAAAAGTAGCCTGCGCATATCGGCCATACCTAGAACCTATTACATATTCAACTAGTTGTTTAGTGAAATCGCTCATTTTCAGAGCGACACCTGTCCTCGTTAACAAGTCTCCAGGAATAGGCAGGACCTTTCATGGCTTTCTACATTTTATATCCTATTAACGAAGGATGTATTTACCACCGAAACACTCTCTTTGAAACCGCCTTAAAGGATCTCAGTTATTATAAGAGGCTAATTGAATAGAAAATGGCCGATAAGCTATACCTTACAGTAGCTAAGATAATAAAAAAAAGTCTAGCCCAGTCCCATTTCAGTTTAACAGCTTTATCTCCCACATCCGTTACTTGAGCCTTGGATCGTAGTAGACTGTTTTTTTAGTGATAGTATCTGACAAATTATACCTATCTCGACCAGACCTTATGCTTGCACCCATAAAACAAAAAATCGGCTATTCATTCGTTAGTTAGCAAGAAGTTCCTATTTAAACAATAGTTAAGTTTGCTTCGACAGGTACTACTTGCTAACTCTTTCTTAACTATCAAGTTAATTAGATAAGTTTAAAGAATCAAAGGGGTAACGGAAACTGTTTTATTAGCTTGAGCAACATTGCAAATTGAAAATTGGTTCAATTAGCGATGTTTGTTTTTAAATTTATTAAAATAATGTTACGTTATTAAAATAGTACAGTCTGATTTGAGTTGTGAGTAAGCTGATTTGAAAAACTGCATTTTATAAAATAAGTAATATTTACGTTTATATAAATGGGGATTCCTGATTTATTGTAATACATATCTAACACTTCGACCAGTACTCCTATTTCCTCAAAAATGCTGAAGCTTCGTCCGCCCGCTAATCAGAGGTCGGGGGTTCGAACCCGGGCACGCACCTATAACTTTTCCGAGTTATGTGCGTTTTTAAGCAATTAAAATATCACTTGCTTCAACGGTGAAGGAAAATATCGTGAGGAAACCTGCACGCCTGAGAGTTCTCCATAATGTTCTTAAAGGCGTGTGCAGTCTGCCAATCCGCACATGGCCAGCGTGGTGGACTATGGCCAAACCCTTCTGATATTGAGAGGAGACCCGTGCTCTGTAGTGAGCCGAGAATGGGTTGATCATGATATTGATAGACTTCACACGCCCTTGAGTACATGAAGGTAAACTCTCAAGCACGCAATTATTTCACTGCTTGTTAGAACGGTATGGAACATGTTTGCTCGCATATTTCTTTCATATTTAGTCTGTACCACAACTTGGTAATAACATTTAGGTTCTGGGCAATTTTTTTGTTTTCGCGAAAAGACGACGTTTTTTCTTACTGGAAAAATATAATTTAAACACGCCTCAATACCCTTCTTCAAGAGCAGGAGAAATCTAATAAATGTCTTGGATTTTCATAGAGTCCACAATGGAAGATAATTTTTGAAGATTTATGATAGTGAAACCGGCGTAAAATCAAAAAAGATATTTGTGTGATTAAATCTCAAAGCATTCAGCGAGTAAAATACAGAGAGATTTTTTTTTACATTTAAACTGGTTTATTTCAAGACCTCCCTGTGAGCGGTGAGTTCTGTTATATTTTGAAAGGTCCCAGGGTCAATCCTCGGTTGAGTGAATTTGGGAACTTATAAGTTCCGAATTTTTTACTGGTCTGGTCTGGTGGTAGGTTTCGGCCATAGGTAGATACCCACAGACAAAGACGTGCCGCCAAGTGATTAAGCTTTCCGGTACGATGTCGCTTAGAAACCGATGGGATATGGGTTTAAGTTACAGTAAAGGCTTACAAGAACGCTAAATCTTTAGGCAGCAAGTCTCGGTCGATTTTTGTTATTCCATTAAAAGTTAGCCCTGGATTGCAATCTTTTTTATTCTTTATGTGTACACCACAACAAATAAAAATAGAAATAATAAGAAAAACGGAAACAAGATACAAAAGGCGGCCTTATCGCTTAGTACCTACCTAGTACCTAGTAGTAGTTTCACCTGGTAATACCAAGTGATGAAGCAGTCTATGATGGTTAACGGCTAATCTGTACGATTTCTGGCAGTTATAAATGCATTTGTCTGTTTAGAAACCAAGGAGCTATGGATTCGATTCCCAGGTTGGGGCTAAAATTGTTCGGTATGGAACGGCAAAATATCCTCAGTACTGACTCGGAGTATGGAAATCGGCGCTGTCTAACCCCGGTCTTTATGAAGCATATCAAGCAATTAAATTATTTATTATTAATAATTTAAATACTTGATAAAGAATGTTACTCAAAGATCATCTTCGAGGGCTCAGTGCTCAACCACAAACACCTATAGATGGAGAGACCTATTGGTAGATTTAATATGCGAAGTTTCAACAAATACATTATTTATCACCATAATATTATTGCTCAACATAAATGCAGGTCGCACAATAATATTGATAACGTTCCCAATTCAATTCACTAGTTGTTTTAAGAAGGGTTTATAAAATGAAACACACAATTTTTCGATACCCATTTTATTTCAATCGCAAATTTCGACAATGATAAATATCAATGAGCTATATGTGGGGCATCCGTTCATACATTCAGTTATATAATTATTTCACAAATACCTTATAATCGATTCTGACATTTGTACATGTATGCATGTATGTAGAGTCGAAACTAGATTATAATATTTTCGTAAATTGACCCAGAATAAATGACCCAGCCTATATAGAATAACAACTCTACTACTAAACTACTCTGCCTGGACAGGTCAACTCATAAAGGTGCTGGGAAGTGGGACAGAGAGTACATTCATAGTAACAGTAAATTTGATACAGGGAGGCAAAAGAAATACCAATGCAAGTTCTCGAACACTACTGTTACGGCAAACATTCCTGAGATTTTCAACGATATTCCCGGTTGTCTGCAGGAGCTATCTTCGATCTTGAAGGAAGCTTTCTTACATTTATAAAGAACGTAAGGTTTAAATTAAGTTAGAACTTAGGCCCATGGTAGAATAAAAAGGGTTGGTAAAAAATTTATAACATAACAAATTAATTTTCCCTAAAAGTGAGTCAGGTCAGGTGAGGAAGCGCCAAGTGCTTTAAATGCGTTTTCCCAGTACTGTCCTAGAACGGAACGTCGCTGTCACTGAGATATACGCACACATTCGTAGCGTGTTCATACACTTGGTTAACACAAGTAAAGCACGCGTCGCTTCGCGAGTTAGAGTACTATGAAAAGCTTTCTCTAGGACAGGGGAGTATAAGAAACATATCCGTAACTAACTCTATTTCGTTTCTTATCATATATTTTTATAGAATCATCAATTTCGATACAACATAAACTAGAATTTCAAAATACATTAAACAACAAGTAATTAGGTCTACATTAGGGTATATCCAGGCTATCATTGTCAGGCATTTTCGGTGTCCTGGCATATAAAATCATGAAGGCAATTACATTGCCGTGCAGTTATTTATGTTTACCTACATAACAACATCCTCTAGGAAATTGAATTCAGTGTGTATTTTTTGTAAGTTTGACATGGTGTGCATTTCCGACAGTCGATCAAGTGACATCCAAAATATCGATTAGAATTGATGAAATGGGCTTACCACCAGGGTATTTTCTAAGCACTGAACATAAATATACACACTGAATGCAATGCGAGTAAGACATTGTAACCGACTAAGATCATTCCATGTGGATTATTTAGGTTGTCCGGCTGATCGTTCCGACTGTACTAAAAATATTAACTGAAAGTTGTTTGTATTCACTTGATAGAACACTGGTGGGCCCTGACTCTGATATGTCTGGATAGACCCTTCAGATACCAAGATTATCTAAATCCTATGGACAATTTTTATGATGCATTTAAACGCTCGGTGAGGCAATCGGGTTTTGATTAATATTATGATTAAAAAAGAAAATAATCACAAAGACCATAAATGGAATCTGATAAAGAAAGTCCAAGCTCCAAGAGTTGACATTTGAAGCCATTTAGGGAAAGGTTATAAAGCTATCTTTATTAGTTAAGTATCTATAAAAGAACGCATACCTTAATCAGCTTCCAAGCGTATGGGAACGTGTTGAGAGTACATTTTGTAAGAGTTGTGTATTATTATATATACGATTGATAAAAAAAACGGCGCCCTTTTTAGGTTATCCGGAATTTTACTTTTTGGCATTAAACAAATCAATATGTTCGCTAAAATAATTCTACTTGTATCCTTGCCAAATTTGATTGAATTCTGTCCAGTGATTGTCGCGAAAAGTTTACAAATAAAGAATTACCATCGAATTGATATTATGATCGATTTCACAATTAAACACATAAACCATAATTTTGCCTCACCGTGCCTGAAGTGCATAATTACAAAAAATGTATATACAAGTTTGTTTTTCGTCGAGTAAGCGAGATTTTCTTTGAATAGTAAAAAATAAAAGTCATATTTTTAAAACATTGTTTTATATAATCTCAAGATCGCGAACATAATATAATTTTATATCATATCACAGTACCGTAAGTAAAGTTAAGTAAGTTACAAACATAGTCATAACTCAGTGAATATTTTTTATAGATATAATAAAATATCCGCACAATACATAACCGATTAGAAATATACTTGAGTATTGACTAGAATTAATTAAGCAGCTTAAACGTTCCTTAGGAGTTCATCGGATGAGAGCATGCCGTCCTGAAACAAATATTTGTTTAAGAAACACACTCATATATATCTTAGAGTTAAACCAGGCAGTTTTATGTCGGACACGTAAGTATCCCACATCGATGGGATGTCAACGTTTAGAAATTACATATATAGGATGACTACGGGGCGGGGGCGTGTCTTCGTCGGTAATTTGGGTAGACGTGGGTAGTGTCGGGCAAAGAGACCAGATATTCTTGGTAGAACAGAATAACAATTATAAGTATGGTAATTTATAAGGAGCAGACTACGCTCTACAAAGTACGACTATGCACTACCACGACTCGACCACCGGTCCAAACCGACCGAATGCAATCAATGCAATGCGCCGTCTCGCGCCGGTGAGTCTTATAAGAACCTGGATATGTCACCTAGTGTTGCGTAAAGAGAGGGGGGCAACGCCACTCTCTTGTCTGTCGTACATGATTCTAAAACTAGATGGCACTGTTCTTTGACTGCCGTCACATACAAAATACAGATAAACGCATTTCTTAAACATAACAACAAAAAAAGGGGAAATATCGTATTTTTTTAATAATCCTTTGTGGAAGTACAATACGCTATGCAGGCGAAGTGGCATTGAAAAAAAAGTAACGTAAATCGTATTAAAGCACCAATAGATTGTTTTTTATATAATTACATCGCGGCAAACGAGCAGAGGTTAGGTGATTACCATCGGCCATGAACATCTGCAGCACCAGAGGAGCTACCATTGCCGGCTAAACTCATCCTCAAAATCTATTTCTACTCGGCATCATGACGGAAAGCCAAATCGCTTGGCGGTATCAATTAATCAATCAATCATAATCTTTATTCAAATAATCCTTTAAAAGGTACTTTTGACTTTACCAGTAACAATCTATAGTCGAAGCCGCCTAGACAAGATAAGACTCGAGCCGGGAACCGAACCCCGAACCTACCACTTTATAATACGACAGCACGCGCGTTGCTTCGCGGAGGTCGAAACGAATTTTGGGAATATTTTATGAGAAAACTACTAGTGTCCCATAAAATATTGAACATTACCTACTTTAACTCTAAATATTCTGCAGAATACATTTTACAGCTTGTTGTTGTTGTTCTTGGCTACTAAAATATTTGCCACGGGGAATGGAACAACAAAAATTTTGCGTGGATAGCTTTCTTCCACTTTATTAATATAACTGACCTTCTCTTTTACGAGAAAGAATCGTCGCAAATAACTCCATTTAATAGCTTTGTTTATATGAACGAAAGTGATCTCGGAGATTGAGATAAGGCAGATTTATTTAGAAATTGCCCATTTGTTAATATTGTCTCAGTCCGAAGTTGATATTCGTTCTATACGAAAATCTTTAAATCAATTTATAAAGGTAGTAAGTAGAGCCATTTAGGTTGACACGGAAGAATTGGAAAAAGATAACTGAAGATTAAAGATTAGATGATTATTAATGGATTATTTATTTATTTATTTGTTTGCAAGTAATCAACAGCGTTATTATTAATTGGTATACAATTAAGAAAAAACATAAAATAAGGCCAAAGAGATTACACAGTATATATAAAATACGTTAAATAGGTAACAATTTAAAAATTTAAAATTTAAAATGTAACTAAGTGAAATTAAGGTGACAAGTTAACAGTAAATGGGTGTGCATGTGTAATTGTGAGTGTGTAAGTTAGTGAGTGAGTTTGTTTGTTTGTGTGTGTGTGTATGTGTGTGTGTGTGTGTGTATGTATGTATGGGCACGTGTTGAAAGGGGTAAAAACATTACTATTTAGGCAGACTTAGTATTTCTTTTTTTAGCTGCAGTTTAGTTAAGTGAAATAGGTCTAAATTGTAATAAGATTTATTGTAAGTGCTAGCCAGACGTATAAGAACTGAGTTTTGAGCATAGTTTGTGTGTGCTTTAGGTACAGTCAAATTCGTCAAAGTCATCAAAATTATAAATCAAATCAATAAAAAAAAAAACTATGCGTCAAATACTTACATAGTAATAGGTTTCCTGTGTATACTTCTATACTTGTAAGTGTTTGATATCACAAATTTGGTACATAAATAATAAAAATAAAAATAAATAAAATAATATTTTAGGTAATATTTATTTCACTAAAAACCCAATTACAGTTTTACATATTTTGATGGTACCCACACTAGGTAATCCTGTCTCGTGGGTACCTTATATCGCTTTAACAGTTAAATGATACAATACAGACGCTAACTATATTTTTGTTGCAAAAAAATAAATATATATATAAATAGTAGTATATGTATATAGTAGTGAGTTGATAGTGATAACTACGAGTACAATTGTAAACATAAAACTAAAGCTTCGAGAGTTCCCAACGCGCCCTGGTCAAAGAAGAAGCCCACAACAAACTTGGCTGTTAATTAATACTAAATTGCTTTATTTTGAAGAAAGCCACGTGTGATTACAAAAATTAGATTTTTATTAATGTAACTTGGTTTTGTATTGGTGGTTGGTTGTTTACATTTCATCGAAGATATTTAAGGCTAAACGTTTTTGTTATTTTATTATAATATTACCAATCTTAACTATGGATTTTGTTTTGTGATATGTTACCTATTGAGCAAATATCCAGTCCATTTAAATGGTCCTAGAGTTTTTCTTAAAGATGATGTTCCAGCTACATCACTAAGTGTTGGGTTACGAATCAATTGATGTGAAGAGTTAAACGAAATTGAAAGAGAAAAACATAATACTCAGATCAAAGTAAAACATAGTGATAACCCCTAGTTTTGGAAGTCGGTTTGAAATTTATCAATTTCTAGAATATACACAGTTAATTTGATAACTGGGTAATAGATTACTTAATTTCCCCCAAGTAATTTCAATTACAATGTAATCACTTAGATAAATTCAATAAGATAAGGGACTTTGAGTTCATAACTAAATTAGTTATGAACTGTCTTTCATCGAGCTTGTCATTAAGGACCCGGAAACAAAATAGCCCGATAAAGTCCTTATTCCACATACAAATACAGAAGGGGTACAAAAGATAACGGGGAAATTCAAAAGACGCGAACGGAATAGCTTCTGAATTTCAGGTGGTCTGTATAAAATTAATCCAATCGAAGGTAAAATTATCGTAAACATAATAGAGAAAATAAAAATGAGTGGAAAAACAGAAAAAAATAAGAGAAAGAAAACCATAACCACGAAAAGGAGAAGCATGAAAACTAGCAACAGATCACTGCTATCCTTTTTTGCTTGAAAACTATTTTTCTTGTGATGGTAATTTAGATATATTTAGACAAGCCCTACGTGAAACCGACTATCTCACCTATATATTTTATTTATTTGTAACCGCCTTAAATTATCTTTATATATAGCCTACTATTATCATCAGGCTTTTAATATCCCACAGCTGGGTCTTCACTCTCTGGGAAGGAGAGTTTAAGAGCATGGAACAAAAATAAAAATAAAATTGACGCTTATGCCGCAAAGCTATGACGCACTCTTATGCCGTCTTGCCACCACTCTTGTGTGCGTAATATTAACTTGTTGCTTCGTATCTGCCTTGCGTCCCGTGACAGCTTTTTTATGTAATAATAAAACAAATATACAGCAATGATGTTAATAAAATCCGCCAGCGCTGCCTGTGAAATAATACGTAAAGCATAAAGACTATGCTACCAAACTAAACAAAATTCCGTGGCACCATATCATGAGAAAAAAAAAAGTAAAGCTCATTTAATTTCGAAAATATTTCTAAAGTTATTTTAAACCGGCATTGTTAATAATAATATATCATAGTAATGATTCATTACAGAAATTAATTAATTTTATTACAAATAAAATATAATTTAGATACACTTTGCCCTTTACATTATATTATTTGGACGTTTGCTTAAGGATATATTGAAAGCGTCACGTCTATGCTTTCTTAAAGCTATCTTAAAGCTTCCACTGGTAAAACGCGTGGGGAAAACCCGATAAATAATAAATCAATCAATGAATGACACGTTATATACTATGTAATTTATAAATAGAAAACATACATTTATATAATCATATAACTTTCTGTTCTGATGGTTTAAAATGTGTATATATTGGAATGTGAACAGCTATGGGAAAGGGTGTTCCATAGATTGCTACCGAGATAAAATCCGAGTAAAGTTTCTTAACTTTAACAAAGGAAAGAATATGCTTTGTTTCGACATTGTCATTGTCATATACAACGTAAAGTCATACCAGAACACTGTATTTATGATTATGTATTTACCTGGTTGAGGTCAATGAATTTGCGAATGACCGATCGCGCGAAGTCGGGGTTGTTCACCATCTCGTTGACAAACCAGTCCAGTGGGATACTGTTGAAAAAAAATTCGATTAAATTTTATAGTTAATAATTATTGCAGTGCATAGCAAGCATGGAAACCTCGATCGAATTTATTTAATTTTGTGTCATATCATCATTATCATCATGATCAACCCATTACCGGCTAGTGAGGAACACTGGTCTCCTCTCAATATGAGAAAGGTTTGGCCATAGTCCACCACGCTGGCCATGTGCGGATTGGCAGACTTCACACGCCGTTGAGAACATTATGGAGAACTCTCAGGCGTGCAGTTTTCCTCACGATGTTTTCCTTCACCGTTGAAGCAAATGATATTTTAATTGCTTAAAAACGCACATAACTCCTAAAAGTTAGAGGTGCGTGCCCGGATTCGAACCGCCGACCTATGATTAGGAGGATGACGCCCTAACAACTGGGCTATCACCGCTATATGGGCATATATTTATATGTTATCAATTTTAGTGCCTTTTATGGTAAAAATCGAGCCGGTGTGGGATTATAAGAACTATCAAATAAGTTTACTTACTGAGTCTATTAGAGATTTCAGTGCTAGAAACATTCGTAGGGTCAATGCTGTGCAAGCATTTTTGTTACTGTATGCCTCGCTACGGTAGAATCGAAGACGTGTAAGATTGATTTTAGTTTATAGAAATCTTGTCATATAATTATCAGCAGACGTGGCGATGGTTACTAGCAACCCTACCACCAGCAGCCAAGCTTTACTTTTCTACTACAAGTTAGCCCTTGACGACAATCTCACCTGGTGTAAGTGATGATGAAGTCTAAGATGGAAGCGGGCTAACTTGTTAAGGGTATGGTAGACCCATATTTCTTATTGATTTAAATTGCTTTACCAGCCTACCTACTCGTCTTTGTCGGTAGTCTGGCCACCAGACCAGACTCGAGGCGGGAATCAAACCCAGTACCTCAAACTTGCGACAGCGCACGTGAGGTCCTCAAAAAAAAATTAGTTCCAATAAGAAAACTATAAAAAAGTCCTGGTTTATTATTAGCGAGATGATACTGATCTGATCACATCGGATGATATTTCACTTTGTACAGGCACAGCCCTTACTGTGCCTTTATCTGTCAACAGCAGAGCGTGATTGAAGCAAACAAAACGAAAATGGGAAGCGTGACAGTAAAATCTGAGACTTATCCGCTTTAGATTTGGGAGACAAAATTGAGATTTGATTTCCTACGGCCATTTAGAAATAACCTTTTAACTTGTTTCAAGAACGCTAGCGGCTTTCCTATTAACTTTTTGTATTACGGAACGGAATTTTATTGTTCTTATATATTAATATAAATTTTCATATGTATGTACATAATATTAAAATAAATATGTGTATCCTATGGATTTCTAAGCAATTAGTTTATTTATTTATTTATTAAAGAAAACCAACAGATAATAAATTTTGTCATGATGATGGTCATTGACCATTTTTTAACGTTGTGAGCTAATGTGTTTAGCTTTTTACAGGTTTTCACAACGTTCACAAATAGATTCTAAATAAGATAAGTCTTATGTCAGTATAGTTACTGACATAAAACTTATTTAGAAATTTATAATAAATTTATAATTAAAAAAAATTGTTTTTGATAATTTAATTTCTATATTGTGTTTTGTGATAATTTTCTGATTACCCATGGTTAAAAAATAATATTCCAAAACCTGACCGGATTTGACTCGACCCAAAGAACAGTTAGTTGGGAGGTATGATAGCAATGCTTATTAAACAAACAATTACCTTTTTGATTTAGGAGTTAGGTTCTCTGAGTAGAACATGCGATAAATACGCAAGGCGAAGGTAGTCTCTCATTTTTGTAGGGAGCTGTCAAATTATGACATTTGGTCCTCTATATTCAATGACAACTTAACGCTAATATTTATGTGACGTATAATTTTAAACTTTCATAGAAATTTAGTGGTGGTTTAACTGACATTACCAACAAAAGACATATAAAATATTTAGAACCTACATACGACGCAGTCTGAAAGTAGTCTAATAAGTCAAAAACAAAACAAATAACAGCTTAGAAAATTTCAAAAACTACGCAAAACATGACTCCTTGATAATGGTAAACGTGTCGATGTGTTTTAAAAATCTTAGGTAAATATTTGGTTATTCAATTAATTTAAAAGTTTATTTTAAAGTAGGCTGCTAACTAATTTATATTGTAAAACAAACACAACAACGCTATTTAAAAGTTTGTTAATATAATGGATTTTAATCCATTTTTGCTCAAAAGTTTTTAACCTAATTTATTAACATTGTAACAAGGGGAACTTTCTAAGTCACGTCTGCGTAATATGAGAATGCTTCTTAAATGTATCGGTATAATATTTTTAAAATAAGTAATATTAATAAATTTATTCATATTTAAATATTAAGTTGATTTTTATTTAACAATTTGCCAATAGCAGCTTAAAACAATATTGTAATCTTTTACACATTAACTAAACCTCCTTAATCTTGCACAAAGCGAAATACGTAATATCTACTTTCTCAAAGAGAATTACTTTATTTTATTTATACTCTATGTCTAATGGGTTCTTTTAATTTAATATATTCTCTATGATTTGAAAGAATACAGATGTATAAAAGTTATTAAAAGCTTCTTTTCGTTAAACATTCATATTTTTGGGGAACAAGAGATACGTAATCTACCTTTAGATTTATTATGAAAGTAAATTCTTTTTTTGCCTACTATTCATTACCATTATCAACCGTCACTGATGGATGCTAATGCTAAACATTCCCTTTTCGAAATGAAAATCCATTTACTACACATCATCATCATCTGCCAATATGCATCCACTGCTGGACATAGGCCTCTTTGAAGCAGCGTCAACTGATCATATCTCCTGCTTTCCGCATCCAAGGTGAAGATAATTCATAACAAGCTTTCATTCCCTGTTCCACCCGATTGGTGATGGAGTTTCGAAAAGTCTTGGTACTACAAGTTTTTTATTAAACATCAAGGACTAACGCATACCTATCTGTTGGAGAAACGGAGCGGTTATATGGGACCCCGCAATAAACTAATGTTCGTTCTTTAATGGTCAATGGGACCCCAAAATGTGTGTTCCCCAATGGTCTATGGTGTAATTTGACCCGCCTACTAGTAGTTGTAGCTAACTTGTCCTGTTAAACCAGTGTTTGATTACCTTGATATATATTCTAAACAGTAAAGAAGTTTAAAAAATCATCACGAAATTTTTCTTTTAATCCTTACTCAGATGCTGATCTGTCAGCTAATCAGATACGGATCGAGACTACAATCTACAGAGATCATGTCATCATCAAATATAAGCTCGTACGCAAAGTATCATCAGATTTAGTGATGTGTTTAATAAAAACGTACAACGTTATCAGGTGTAATGGATTACCTGGACCTTTAAGATTTAGTCCGAACTTATCAATTATTTAGAAATTGTATATTTACTAGTGATTTAAACCGTCTAATTACTTAAAGATATATTTAACACTAATTCATATCCATTTATGTTAGAACAATAAAATAGTATTTAATACCTTAAGGCAAAAATGTGACTTTCCACAGTAAAGGAGCGTCCATCCTGTAGCTATCATCGCAGGATACTGTTGCTACTTCCGTGAACCCTCTTCAGTACTGACACTTACGTACGTACGTACTTTTTAGGAATTCACAAGTTTTAAGATTAAAACAAATTATACTTACCTTTGTAAAGTTTTCTCTTCAGTTTCTTGTCCATCTCTTTCTTGAGCAGCCTCCAGGTTTTCCCAGAAATTGTCCATACCATAAACTGTAAGTTATACCATAGATTAGATATAAATTCATCACGTTATCTACATTAAAGCTCCGACGTTTCCCCACGAAAATCATCGTATTTCAAATTGACTGACTGGACATATTTCAAGCTTAAGCCACCTAGATGCAGTTTTTTTCATTATTCGTTATTAAAACTTAGCGTTTTATTACTAAGATACACTGTACCCTAATATAACCCCTAAGTGATTTAAACGAGGATGAAAGGTTAAATTATATTCTGTTTTTTTTCAGTGGTTTATATACTCTTATATCACAAGCAAACTGGAAGATTGGTCACCTGATTTTTGTAACTACCGTCGCCTATAAACATATTATGTAGGACAGGCGAAGGCATCATAACGGAACTCTAAATCGTTTGGAGCAATTTCTTTAGGGTGGCAACTAGTTACGGTCTAAGCCGGCTGCCTACTAGATCACACTAGAGCCGGAAATTGAACTCCGGACTTCCCACTCCATAATACGGCAGCGCAGGCGTTGCTATCGTCAAAATCATAAGAGAACTAATAGGAGAAAGATATTGAGAGCTCACAAAAAAACACTGGGGCTTTAAGATGGTTTATTAGCACGTTATTGAGAGTAACTGGGTCCGGAGCCCGTGGCTTAATGTGCCCAACCATGGAAATCTAAATCAGGACCATGGAATCTAAACAAGGAGATAGGAAACTCTGATATAACTGAAGCTGCCTGGGAATCAAAAGTATTTTATATAAAATAATCCTGGTTAATGCGTTACTAATATTGCGTACACAAATTTATAATAAACTTATTCAGTACAATGGTAACATTAGTAAAATATAGGTAGTATCAATTGATAGGAGTCACCTCTGCCCTGAAAGAGATTACTTATCAATATAAATAATTACACTAAAAGGAAAATAATCAACAAAGTTTACTTACTATATTTCAGTTAAATCGCCCTGTTTTACAATAAACAATTGACAATACATTATAAGCTCAACATTCAGAACACCCATAATACGTTATTTAATAGACACAGTAAAAGCTATACAGACGTTCTTATTTCCTAATAGCGACATAACATTTTTATATTACCCATTGTAATAGGGCAAAGTTTGTAGCAATCTACGAGAGCGATACAACGGAACACGCTATAATGTTTTAGTTGTAATGTAATAAAATATAACAATATTACATTTAAAACATTTCACAATGTATTATATGCCTAAAGACGAATTCACATAGAGACAGCTACTTACCGAATCTAACAAACAGTGACTTGCATTCAAATTTAATTCAAAAATTACTAATTTCATTTTATCATCATCATCATTTCAACCGATAGACTGCTGGACATAGGTCTTTTGTAGAGAGTTCCAATGGCAACGGTCTTGGGCCGCTTGTATCATGCAGCTCCCTGCGACTCGTTTGATGTCGTCCGTCCACCTTGTTGGGGGTCGACCAACGCTATGTTTACCGATGCGGGGTCGCCATTCCAGCACCTTTAGACATGTTTTATAAGCTTTGCTATTTCATTGAGACATGTTTTATAAGCTTTGCTTTTGAAATGTCAAGTCTGTCTGTTTGTAGAAACACTATCATCCGTTAGAGTGCAGATTCTACCGGGAAGAAGGGAAGGAATGAACTGTTACTAATAAACAAGATCAGGTGAAAGAGATGAGAGAAGATGTCGCCTAACTACCTAATTCGATAATTCAAAGTCGCCTATTTATAATATTATGTACTGATACGTGAAAAAATTGATCCAAAATTACTTATATGTCTATTTGCTCATACAGATGACGTGTGTCAATCATCAGAGTCATTGACAGCTACTGTCTCTATGTGAATCGGCCGTAACAGCGCAACGCTTCGAATCGCATTGATTTTCTTCGAAGATTTTTTAGACACATTGCTGTTGGTCTTTAACAATGGATTAAGCGAAGCAATTTCGTAGTATTTTAGGAACTTTGCAACAACTACCTAATACGTATTTTAACTATCCCTTCCACGATCATTGGATAGTCGCGACAAGGACAAAAAGCGTACATAAAGCGGTAACATAATTACAGTATAAATTGTTTTGTTTATGTTATAGTCGTATTTTTTGTGTGTTTCGTGTTGAAGTGTACCAGTCCCTAAGGCATTCGCAGTCCACATAAGCTCACCGTGTTTATTACAACGGACCAATATCGGGTAGCCATTATTTTTTTTATTCGGACATATTTTTTTAGCGTATTATTGCATATGATCTTCGTATAATATACCTCGGTCGCCCTCTTGCCTTTTGCCGTAACCTCTGGCAATGAGGATGTTAGAGTTAGGTTTGAACGAGCCTCTGATCACCCTTAGTACATCATCATCTATTAAAACATTAGGTGTTATATCATCTTCATCATTGTTACCGTATGCCAGTTGAAAAGCAATTTTCGTAATATGCGTAAAGCTATTTCAATTAGGCAATCATTTGTAAATACATATGTTTACATAGTTTAAGCTATAGTAAAATGAAGTACAGTTTAGCATCAAGATCTCAAAACTTTTTTATTAATATAAAATAGCTTAAAGTTGTCCAGCAGTATTCTTAATATTCTTGTACAAATTGAAATCTTTGAAGGTTATAAATTAACTTTGATCAATTATGTTCTCAATGAAGTAAGTGAGCTCACTTAGTTCATGTGTCCGTAATAATTAAACAATGTAGCTTTAATTCGAGATAGGTTTACGCCAGATGTCTATCAGGTCTGATGGAAAGAAATGATTAAGGCAAGATATTGGCGCACGCTTTTCAACAAAAAGTTCAGTATTATCTCCATGTTTTATTTGCTTACCGTTTCCCACTCTATCGTATCAGCAAAGTGGCTGTAAAATATTTCTTACGAGTTGATTTAATGACAACTACACAAAAATTTCTCGTTCTATGTAATGACGTTTAAAGCAGATTTGTAGTTCCTTTGCACTCTCATCTAAGTTTTACCAGATACGGTAGTAATAACCGCTAATTGGCAAAATTAAACCTGTTCTATAATCTATAACCTCAGCGGTAAAAAACTATTGGATAATACAATACGAAAGCAGTACCACAATTATTGTAAGATAATACGTACAGTGCGTAGTATTTCGAATAATTAAAGTTGTGACTTCAAGTGCAGTTTTGTACTGAATATTTAATAATGACTCTCCTAATTTTCTTCCAGCATACCTCTTATGGCGTGTTTAATTTAATGATTTGCTTAAACCAAGCTATAATAAAGTTAACAAGCAAAAGCTTTGGCATATCATCAATTTTATTCAACATATTAAGATCGTACCAAATCTATTATGTTATGATATTGAAGCCGATTGCTCGACAAGTGAATTTTCCTTTATTGATTATAAGCTATGTAAGTTTTTTTATGTAGTTTTCTGTTGACCTTAGTTATTGGGGCCAATATTGATTAACAAATTGGTCAATCTTTCAAAACCTTTCATATTTTCATTCGCCAATTATTTATGTGACGTTTCTTTTTTGTATTTTACCTTCGGGTTTGGCAGGTTCCTGTCGCTTGCCATATCCTCTGGCAATAAGTACATTGGCATTGGGTTTAAATGTTCCTCTTGTCACCCTAATTTCTTCTTCTGTTTGGAAGTGAATATGTCCATTTAAGTATAAATCTAGATTCAAGGTATCTTCACGTAAATATAATAAATCCCCTGTTTTAGCGGCATGGCTACGTTCTTAAAATTATTGCAAGAAAAGCGAGTCGGCTGCCGTATCATTTATATTCATAGAAATTTAAGATATATGTTTGAAATTCACCAACAGGATCTGTTAAATATAAGTGACGTAAACTGACAATGATTGAAGCCTATTGTAATACAAATCCATAACCACAGCCACATCTGTAGCCATTGAACGTCATTGGAATTTGAACTTAATGTTATGTGACATAAAGCAAACTTTTCTATATTTCTGTGATTATGCGATGAGTGGACCCCTCGATGCCCACGCGTCTAACAATCCAACTTTGTATTACGATGTAATGCACATATTTCCAAGTTTTTTCAAGACCTTTATGTGATAGGTCAGACCACTTTACTCCTAACACATACGTTTTTTTAAAGAAAAATCATCATATATCTATATATGTATATATATAAGCCAGTAAAAGTATCTAAGACATACAGAAAGTTAAATAAAGTAAATAAAAAAAAAAAGTATTGTACTCTGCCAAGTTGAAAACTGAAAGATTGAACTTAATAAGATATAGCTTACTTTATTTAACGTTACAAAAATTAAGTGATGCTATTGGTGGATTTCATACAAAATTCTCTTTCGGGTGCACATCCGAGCTTTATCTGGTAGAAAGGCAGCGAAATTTCCTGTGGTTGCATAATCTGTAGTCTACAGTTCGGTAATAAGGTTATTTACTATCACATAAGCAAAAAGCCTTTTGTAACTTGGAGGTTACCTTCTTCAACGAGATCATCTTTACCACTCCTTTTTCCGAAATCGTAAGCCACCATCAGAGGTACCTTAGGGTGAAACTTCATGCGTCCATCTGTTAAAGTATGTTTGTGATAAATGTAAGTGAAGTGTTTAGTTTAAAAATCGGTTCCCAGCTAAAACTCATGACGTTTATTAGCTGTAATTTGAGGGCAGATTTTTCGATTGCTATATTATTCGTCTGAGGAACAAAAATATAATCATATACAACGACTGCTGCCAACTGCGGGTACAATTGATTCATTTATAAGGCATTATTTGTCGACTAAAAAGTCCTTAAATCAATGATTTGATAATATGTTAACATTGCCTTATATATACTTCAAAGATCGATATTTACAATCGCCAAATAATCCACGAATATCTTTGTCAAAGAGATGTTTGACTTAGCAATAATTAAACGTTTATCGTTTCGACAGATTCTGTTGAAATAGGGAAATACGTTGAATTCCTTCCTAATTTAACGATTGAAATATCAGGAATCTTTATTGAATTGAACAATATAGACAAGCAGTTTTATATGGGAACCTTACGAGTGGTTATCGAAAGTAAGTCTAGGTTAGTAAATATTGTTGAATAGTTTAACGTGTATTGAATTCGATGATATTCTTTATAATTTATCGAATTAAATAATGTTTCCAACATTATTTATGCATGCTTGTTCTAGATAAAAAATACAACTCCATTTAAATACAAATGTCATAACATTCGATCAAAAATGTACTAGATATACAACCCCATATAGTATTTTGCTGTTTTTCGTATTCTTTGCTAGCCTTAACCTTTTAAAGGCACACTTATCACACGTACACGTGAAACGTAAATAAAAACCCAAATAATACTTTCAAATGAATTGCAGTAAAGAATTTGAAATAATCTCAGGACGTGTTATATCTAATAGTGTTTTTCATTGCTTTGTGGGATGTAATTAGATTGTAATTGTGACAGTATAGTGATTTTGCAGCGTTGAGTTGTAGTAAGTACTGACATATTAAAGTACCGATAAGCCTTAAATATAGAAGTAGATATAACAAATAATAATTGCACTTTCGTATTTTCACTCATGAAAACTGAACTGAATGAGAAGGCATGACTTAATTTGATAGGTTGTGTAATTTAAAGCTGAAAAATTGTACTACTACTCTATTCGCTATCCTAAACTGGTCTGAAATAAGTGTTGTACTTTTCAAAATACTTTCCTTTTAAAACGATAACAAACTTTAGACTTCATTGAGATTAATTAAGATATACATGTAGAACGGAATTATTTGTCATCCAAACTCTGACCAGATATAGTTTCAGTCCAAAATTAACTTGAAATACTTTGTTCGAAGTGCAACAATTATTATTTTAAGACATATACTTTAAATAGGTTATATTTAAATAGTGCTTGAAAGCTTCTGCTTATATATTTATTAACAGTGTTTTTAATAATGATGAATCTGCTATCGGTTTTTAATCATTAATATACCAGATGTGCTCTCAGTCGACCAAAAGTATCTATAAAATAAGAATTAACAATTTAAAAACCTATTTAGGTTACTTTGTGTAATAAAAGTGACGAAATATCTTATTTGAATAAACATCAAAAGTGACATTCAATATTTTTAAGTTCTCAACTGATGTTTACATCAATGAAAAGCAAAACCATTTTCCGTTGTGACTGCATAATGCATATCTAGTACAATATATTGATCGAAAGATATGATATATGATAAATTTATTATGTCCTGTTATAAAAGTATAGTAGATTCGCATATCTGCTTAAACTGTTAAATCGACGAAAAATAAGCTCACTTGCCTATTTAAAAGCAGAAACATTCAATGCAATGCAATTACATCTCTCGGCAAATTACTTTACATTTGCCGCATGGATAAAGCGCACAAAGAGACCTCATCAGGAGGTTCTTTAACCATTTCAAATGGATTTCTCTCAAGCCGCACTGTGTGTATAAGTGAAGTATATCTCCACAATTCACAGGTCAATATATCGACATTCATCGGCCGGATTACCGGCGCTGGTACCTTCCGATTCCAATTCAGGTGTCCTTTTGCCGAAATCTCTGGCGATTCCAACTGAGGGACTCTTAAATGTAGGCGTACCACGATTTGTGCGTTCCGAAGGAGTTTGGTTGTCCACATCGCCTTTAGAAAATATTTATAGTGAACGTTTACGTGTGCGAATAGTTAAAGAAGAAGAAAGAAGAAAGCAATTTATTTATTGCAGCAAAAACATACATATAGATTCAACAGAAGTTGTAAAACTAAAATTATCTAATAGTACACTAGCGTTCATGATCAACCCATTACCGGCTCGCTACAGAGCACGGGTCTCCTCTCAATATGAGAAGGGTTTGGCCATAGTCCACCGAGCTGGCCATGTGCGGATTGGCAGACTTCACACTCCTTTGAGAACATTATGGAGAACTCTCCGGCGTGCAGGTTTCTTCACAATGTTTTCCTTCTCCATTGAAGCAAGTGAATTTTTTTTTTTAAACGCACATTACTCAGAAAAGTTAGAGGTGCATGCCCGTATTCGAAACACCGACCTCTGATTAGGAGGCTGACGCCACAACCATTAGGCTATCACCGCTTTCACTAGCATTATGCATCTGTTTTCCGAACTAGTTAAGACAAAAATAGTTTTATTTTATTTATTTATTTATTTATTCTTTATTTGCACACAACATATAGATAGAAATAATAAGAAAACAAGAAGAAACAGGATACAAAAGGCGGCCTTATCGCTTAGTAGCGATCTGCCAGGCAACCTTAAGATTAGGAAAAGAGAAAGTAGAAGAATAGTAAAGTGTTATTCAAATTAGAGTCACATAATAGACACATAATATTAAAATGGGATAACCACAGTAGGTATGTGCTTTGGTTCGGTTATTTTTTGAATATTAGATTTTTTTTCTTTTTTTATCCACTACAAGTTAGCCCTTGACGGCAATCTCACCTTATGGTAAGTGACGATGCAGTATAAGATGGTAGCGGGCTAACCTGTTAGGGGTATTGTAAACCCACACTCCTAATTGGTTTCTACACGACATCGTGCCGGAACGCTAAATCGCTTGGCGACATGTCTTTATCGGTAGGGTGGTAACTAGCCACGGCCGCAGCCTCCCACCAGACAAAAATCGTGGGAAAATGAGCAGATGGGTCACGGGATCTCCACGGATTTAGTAACTACCATCGCCCACGAACATCTTCTGCGTTAAAAGCGCGACGCGTTGCCGGCTTAACCCATTCTCCAAGTCAGTTTCTACTTGGCATCATTCCGGAACGTTGAATTGCTAAGCGGTATGTCTTTGTCAGTAACTAACTTTGTCGGTCAAAACCTCTTACCAGACAGAAAAGATAGACAAGTTAATTTAACTTGTCTATCTTTTCTGTCTGGTGGTGTGGTGTATGGGTGTTTAAATAAAGGTATCAAACCTTATGTTAAAATAAATACCTTTATTAATCACTAGCCTTTACCCGCGGCTTCGCTCGTATTGAAGTCATTAATAAGAGATCGTTACAATAGAAATGAATCAATATAATCATACTATATTATAAGTAACCATATTTTTATCTATAGTATATATATTTTTTAAGTAATAAGGATCTTATGGTACTTCTAATACCCCTAAAAGTAGAATAGTTTTTACGTAAAAGCGTAAAAAACATCGCTACATTCATATCTCCATCATATCATCATCATCATTAACAACCGATTGACGTCCACTGCTGGACATAGGTCATTTGTAGGGAGTTCCAATGCTCACGGTCTTGGGCTGCTTGCTTCCAGCGGCTCCCTGCGACTCGTCTGATGTCGTCTGTCCACCTAGTTGGGGGTCGACCAACGCTACGTTTACCGAGGCGGGGTTGCCATTCCAGCACCTACACCCCAACGTTGGACCCCAACGTCCATCGGTTCTCCGAGCTATGTAGATCTATCTATCTATCTTTGTAGATGATTTATCCATCATCTCGGAACCGGCTAAATTGGCTTACTCCGTTAGCAATATAACTGTATCTACTTGTGTCCTGCAGTATATATTATTAAGACTTGTATTAATAAAGAAATACGTTGGTTAAATCTACATTTTAATATTATTCACGCCATTGACTTTATTCTTTCACCTCGTGAATACCAGTCGGGGAAGCTTGGCTTAAACACTTTGAAGATGACAAAGTGCATTAAAATCCTTTTAGATCTCGAACCTCCTTTTATCTATGAACCTCTAAATACCTCTCCAGAGATATCCAAAGATAATTTATCAAGACAAGTATTTGCTATTCAATGCATACTGACAAGCAGAGGGAAAAGGGATTCTATTTTTAATATTTTAATATTTTAGTAGCAAATTGATACAGACGAAAATTACAGCTACTTCCACATTAAATAATTCGTAATATCATGATTATCTATTCCGACACAATTTTATACTACCTATTACAAGCAATAGCTCGCGATGTTCTTTTCGTAAAATACCTATTTCAATTCCTGTTTGGTGAATTAAAGCATAAACGATCACATTATAAACTCCAAAAAAACTTGTAAAAATTGTTATTATTGAATAACTTTTACCTACTTATATATGTAGTTAATAAAAAGGGAAATCTTTAAAAATTATAGCAATGGAAAGTCCATTGCTATAATTTTTAATAATTATTTTAATAATTATTGTCAGTACAAAATAGCTAAAATACGAATATAAATCCGTATTCCTTTTTTAGGTTATACTGAAAACCATGTGTGCAAAGTTACCCCATTTTTTAATTTTTAGGTTTGTGCTGTCTTTAATGGATCTATCAGTAAATGATTCATTTCCTTTTAATAAGTATAATAATTACTAATAGATTAAGCAAATTTAACGCTTGTTTAGCAGAAACAATTTATAAATTTTAATTTTGCAATTTATACAGTGCCGTTACACTTATTACGTAATATACATAATTTACACTTCTTAATTCAGTACTGGTTTGAAATACTCACGTTCAGCGCGTTTTCCAAACCCCCTGGCGGTCATCATTTCGAGGTTCTTGAAGCCGCGAGTTGGTCGTTGCTGTTTCCTAGTCAGGCGACCTTCGGGAGCGGCTTCCGCGACGCATAAGCAAGCTGCTACCACCAGCGCCAGGTATACGGAGGTGTTCATGGCTGCAAAAGATATTTTCATATAAATGTGATATTCGATATGACGATTGATTGTGTGAGATGAAGACAACAATAAAAAACCTAGCTTTTTTGTGGGTTTCTTTCTTAGATCTGGGCTCGTTAGGAACCCTTCTAGCATTAGTTTTAAGTTAGCGAATCTAGTTATCACAATCACCTCACGAATTCAAATGGTGGAAAATATATTATATGTATAAACGCTTCTAGGATGCCTGTAATTGGTATTAAAACACTCAATGCACCACCAGTAACAAATAAGTTCATCTTCTACTATATCTGACCGCCTTTTACACCGTCTTTCTGAGGGCCGTACGCTCCACTCCAGATAAAATAATTATTATTAATTTATAGCTCTTTTAGCTATCACTTGGGGTTTTTTGACACGATGCACAAAAAAGTTAAATTACAATTACGTACAATATTGAATATATGAATCAAGATTTTTTGTATTCCACAAGAAGGTAGACCATTCAGCTTGTATTACTTGTAGTTACTCGGGGTACTTCCAGCACGAGACTGATAGACTATGAGGAGATGTTTATTAAATTAATTTGTTTGGCTGAATATCAAGTTAATCCTCATCATCAATATCAACCCATAACCGCCCCAATACAGGGCGATATGATAATTGTGGTGGACTTCGGCCACCACAATTATCAAGTGCGGATTGGTAGACTTAACGCGCCTTGGAGAGTATTATCGATACCTCTCAGGCATGCATTCCACCTCGCGTTGTATTCCTTCACCGTTAAAGCCAGTGATTTTTAATTATTTAATTGCATAAGTTAAATTAAAAAACGCATATAACTCTACCTAAATTTAGAAGTGATGAAAATCCATCGCCCGGAAAAGGAGACCGAAGTACTAAACCATATATCGAGTTATTGAATAACCACAATCTCTAGGACCTGCTGTTTTTCATATTAATAAGGTTCTCAACTAAAACCTTTGTTATTTACACCTAATTGGTCGTTATTTCAAGATGTCTTGGTACCGAATTGTCGACATGCTCGCGTCACGAACTCGTCTACTCTAGATAGCTTCACACAACTTTGCACTTAGGACAAGAAAACGTAACATAATGGCCTCACTCGGACACTATTTACGAGCTTTACGTTTAACTAATGTACATACATACACAGACTATATAGTGAAAACATGGTCCGAGTCCTGACAGATGAATGTGTTTGCAACGTAAGATATTACAGGGAGAATGGCGGGAGACTTCGTATATGGCGGTCGCGGTTTTTTTCACGCTTTTCTTGAATTAATGTTTGTTGGCTAATTTTGAAAAGGACTGGTGTTGGTTGTGTCGTGGACAGTTTTGGTGTCGTTTGTGTAGTGGCTAGTTTTCTGAATGGTTAACCGGTATTGATTTGGGAAAAATTTGAGGGAGCCGCGTACGCAGAGTGCGAAGTTTCCCGCCATTTCTCTCTAACTTCTATATTGCTATAAACTTGACATTGGCTAATCCGTGCAAAGCCATAAAAAGAGTATAATAATTATAAACTTGACATTGGCTAATCTAAGTAAAGCCATAAAAGAGAAAAAAAGACGGGTTGCACTCCGGGAGTGCCGGCAGAAGTGAAAACTTGATTATTAACGTTGAGCATGTTTGATATTTTGGAATGGTTAGGGTATAATTTTGCACCAATTGCTTTATCAGTATAAAAGTACTATTATTTATGTGGTAGAATACAATATTCATTTATTGCGCTATCGTACACAAACATGACAATTTATATTATATTAAAAATTTTACACTTTAAAACTATTACAATTATTTTACATTAAAAAGTTTATCTATATCAATTTCCATATTTTAAGCACTTTACATTCACGAATTTTACGAATACACAACAATGTGATCACTACACAGACGGTCGAGCCATCAGCTGTCACCATCCATGGATGCGCGTGGCACGCTGTAACATACACGAACATTCGCGCAAGCGCCCTGCGCTGCCTAAACGAAACAGTAGGCCCAGGCATACATTTTCGCCGCGCCGTAGAGAGGGGATAGCTGTCTACTCTCCATCCGTCTTACGCTTTTTCGATCAGGTCACGTGTCCTGATGCGAGTTTCAGATTTTATACCCATTACAGAAAAAGTGCTCAACGCCGCTAAAGAAGTTTTCACTTCAAAAAAAGAGAAAAAAAAAAGATATTACAGGGAATAAACTTTTTTAAAAAACTTGCAATTATTGGTAGTTTCTTTAGTGCTGTAAAAGATTATAGGCAGCGGATATGCACACTCGATAAATAAACTACGAGTATGTTTATATAAAAAGTGCGTCGAGTACGGGTCATCCATTTAGCTAAATAAACATTTTTTGTTTTATTAATTTTTACAATCTATATAATCTATCACTCTTATGTCCACTTAGTTATTTATTAATTAATTTATTTATTTATCTCCTCTTATTCTAGCTTTACAGGATAAAACCCTGGAGTAGAGCTGGAGTAGCCTAATATAAAAGTATATAATATATAAAAATTGCCTTAATTTATATATTCCGGTAACATAATCCATGACGTCACTCTTGTGAGTTCACTCAGATTGCATCTGAATAGGTCCAGCCTCTCTGCGACATCGTTCAGTGTGATAAGTTGTTGTTTATGCACAAAAAGGTACTTATTACTATTACTAATTAGGTAAGGTAGATTCCTGAACATGGTATACATAGCGCTGAGCAATAAACTAATAGTCTTATATTTGTTACTTGACTTGTTCAGACCTTTACGTGCTACCTTTTTACCTTAAATCTCTGTGTACAACCGTGTACAAAATTCAATGAACTTTGGGCAAAATAAATTAAGCGTTAAAAGTTTAAAACTTACATCAAAAATTGTTCGACTCAACTTGCAACTATTTTTCCAAACGTCACAATGCCACGAACATTTACGTTCCCGAACTCTCGAAATATAACTTTAATACAAAATGAAACAGCTGACGACATAAAAGATAATTAAATAACTTTGCTTAGCCACCACCTGTTGCTTAAAGAAAAAAAAAAACTGAAACTTTTCGATGAGAAAATATGAATTAGCCATCTGGTATGATGTAGCCAATTACTAATTAGTTTTTTTTTATCTTTTTACCTATATTTGTGCTCGTGATCGTCAGATTAATCAATTCTTAGAATCGTCTCACTAAGTATTGTTCTTGCATCGGGTGATAGCTTAGTGGTTAGGACGTCCTAATAAAAGATCGGGTGTTCGAACCCGGGCTTCTACCTCCTTAACCTCTGACTTTTCGGAGTTATGTGCGTTTTTAAGCGATTAAAATATCACTTGCTTCAACGGAGAAAGAAAACATTGTGAGGAAACCTGCATGCCTGGGAGTTCTCCAGCCACACATGGGGCCAGCATGGTGGACTATGGCCAAACCCTTCTCATGTCATGATCAACCCATTACCGGCTCACTACAGAGCACAGGTCTCCTCTCAATATGAGAAGGGTTTGGCCATAGTCCACCACGCTGGCCATGTGCGGATTGGCAGACTTCACACGCCTTTGAGAACATTATGGGGAACTCTCAGGCGTGCAGGTTTCCTCACGATGTTTTCGAAGCAAGTGATATTTTATTTATTTTAAAAAACGCACATAACTCCGAAAAGTTGAGGTGCGTGCCCGGATACGAACCGCCAACCTCTGATTAGAAGGCTAACGCCCTAACCATCTTTCACCATCTCAACCGTATTGTAATATATCAGACAATATGACAATACAACCCTTCTCATATTGTCTGATATATTGAGAGGAGACCCGTGCTCTGTAGTGAGCCCGCCATTGATCATAATGATGATGACTACACCATCGAGACAGTTTTGTAATCTTACACAAACTTTTTCTATGCGACTGTACTGCACAAACGTCACGCGTAGAACATGTCCTCAAGTTAACAACGCGGCGTTCGTTCACGTTATGGGTTGTTTACGTTTTATTGTTGTCACCTATCCTATGTACTACCGCACTTAGTGGGGTTTATGTTGTACACTTGCAACAGTGTCAGTACACGGGTATAAAAGATGTATAAAATAATGATAATAATAATCATTTGTTTCAACTAAATACAATATTTCTTAAACTACCCTGACCCCTAAATTAGTATAGCCCGTATCTTGGGGGTCAGTCACTTCCATTTGTGCAATAAAAAATAAACTATTATGCCTTAAAGTTTGGACATTTTAAGAGATTTAGTGTATGAAGCGAATCAATTTTTCAGTAGCTCTATAATTTAGGTCACTCAACATGTCTCTAAGCTTAATCTTGAATGAAAATAATCTCATTACCCGAGTTGTTATTTTAGAGCGAGACACGGTTGGCCACAGGTGGGAAACAGAAAAACTTCGAATTTACTTATATAATTAAATTAAATTATGAAATTATATTTAAAATCTTACTAACTAGCGGACCATTCCGATTTTAGGAAAGTTCTCCAGATTAAAAACTAATTACTAATCTAACCTACATTCTAAGCTCCTATCGGAGGGAGGCTTCGGCCGTGGCTAGTTACCACCCTACCGACAAAGACGTGTCGCCAAGCGATTTAGCGTTCCGGCACGATGTCGTGTAGGAACCAATTAGGAGTGTGGGTTTACTATACCCCTAACAGGTTAGCCCGCTACCATCCTAGACTGCATCATCACTTACCATCAGGTGAGATTGCCGTCAAGGGCTAATTTGTAGTGTATTAAAAAAAAAGCACCAGTAAATGCACACCATGTAAAATAGGCTAACGATATAAAATACCTGAGGGAATATGTTCTAGCTCATTTCATTTTTCTACGTATGCCCTAATGCGTATTCATATTATGTGGGTGTTCTTGAAAACAAACAAAGTTGTTCAATTTTCAGAACAATAGAATAAATTATGCCGACGTAGGGAAGCCATAGGAACCAGTTAATCCGAATGTCATCCAGTACTAAGCTATTATTAAACTGCTAACGGTGGCGACTGGATAAATACAGTTTTCACCTATGACGTAATAAAGACGCTAGGGTATTTATAGCACATTGAATCGCCTTCTTTAATAAAATTCATATTGTAAATACACGTGCCAATATTTTTTAATAAAAATCTCTAGTGCAGTTTTATTTAATTTAACATTAATGCCAACTCTATTGTATACATTAATCTCTTGAATAAATTGATTGAAAAATTAATTAAAAATAACAAAGTTAATTAAAAAAACTAAGATTCGGCTAATGTAGAATCGACACACGCAATTTGCAATAAAAAAAATCGTGCTCAATTTTATGAAGGTTTTCTTGATTTTTCTCTTAAATTTTGCTGATTAGTTTTTATTTAAGTACAGGAAAGTATTTAGGAAATTCTGTATTTTAGGAAATAATAAATTACGTAAATTTAAAAAAAATCGTAATTCAAATTATCAACTAAAATAACAAAATGCGGCTCTTTATTTTTGTTTGACAACATTAATTACATAGAAATAGAAATAATTACAAAAGAGAAAGAGAAAGGTATTATACACTACTCGCCTGTGTATACGACTGTCGCGCCTGCGCACGTCTCATTTAACGGTTTTATTCCACGGACTTTTTCTTACGGTTTTACTATCACTTTTTTTCAGTTCGGTTGCGCAGCAAAATCCCTATCTCCAAGCCTGCCGTAAGGAACTTCATTCCAAAAATAAACAAGTTTTTCAACATTATTAAAAAACGATTTTATGGTTATAAAATACATTTGAAAAGGTTATTTTTAACTATCATTGTCGTTATTGCGTAGTATTGAAATTTTCTGTCGTAGATTTATGTGATAATTGGAATCAATTGTTTTGTATTTTACACAGCTAATTGCAATTATAAATTACTTTGAAATTGAAATATAAAAAACATCTATCTTTGTAAACGTGAATAAAATGCAATTATTTTTTATTCTACTGCAAGTAAGATAATGCAGTATAAGGTAGTGGGCTAAAATGTTAGGGGTATGTACTCGTACTCGTTAACCCATAATCCTAATTGGTTTCCACGAGACATTGTGCCGGGACGTTTAATCGTTTTGCCGGCTTTGTCGGTAACTAGCCACGGCCGAAGCCTTCCAAACACTATGAAAAAGACTTTCAGATGTTAGATTTAAATTGCCACTGAGTTTCAGAGATTAGCAGGTTTGAACAAAAACAAACACAAAAAATTAAAAAATATTTTGTAAAATTCATTTGGAATCACTAACACACTGTTTGATTTGATTATACAGGTATCCGCTTCGAGCAGATTCTGAGGGGTTTGGCCAGCTTTATTATCGTTACGAATTTTCAGTGTTATTAATTTTGAGAATTCCATTACAAAAAATTACTCTACGAAGTAAAGAAAATATATATGTAGAACCATATCCGTTCGCATAAAATTTCTGCTCTTTTTCGCATATCATTCGTAATATTATTCCTAATTATAATGCAAAACAAAGAGAGAGAAACGTATGGAAAAAGGTTGGTTTCGTCTAAACCTGGGATATTATAATTATTAAAAATTCCGTGGAAACTTCATAGGTCCGGGAACTCTTCTAATTTCCGGGATAATACTATACGCGCCAGTCACCGGAGTGTAATCAATATAAAACAAACTTTATCGAAATCTGCTTCGTATTTGAAATATAATGAACACAGAGCCAAATAGTTTAATTCAATTTATTTTATATAATTAATATAATTGATTATAATATAAATATTCAAAGAACTGACCTTTCATAGTGGAAGCGCGAATGCCGCCACTGTCCACCTTCGAAAGGTAAGAACAAGTGGACTGTATCGTGTATAATTTAGAATTTAGGCGTCCACGTGTCGGGCAAAGGGGGCGTGAAGGATAAGGGAATCGTGCACTAACCTTAGCAGGTCCACGTCCTATACTTCGGCGACGAGCACAACGTACGTGTGATCGTAGAGAGGTCTCGAGCCGACTTGAGGCGGCGCTTGCGTCGCACCGCGAACATTGGTGACAGTACACGATAAGTAAGGGAGGGTAGTCGGATAATAAACGTGGACATTGATTGAATTATTAAATCCAAATAGTTGGTGTTACTACAAAGAAATATTACCTTGCATATCCTACTTATATTATAAACGCGAAAGTTTGTATGTATGGATGGATGGATGTTTGTTAATCTTTAATTATTAACAATGAAAGAAGAACAAACATCGAATCGAATGAAAGAAACCACTGAATGAATTTTAATTGAACTTTACAACAAAATAGCTTATAAATCAGAAGAACACATAGGCTACAATTTATATAGATATTGTGTGAATTGTCCAAATATGACGATAAGTGTCAAGTAAGCAGGAAAAAAATTACCATCTGCGTGATAATTTTAATGTCATAATGTTAGTCCTTTTTAAACACGCGATCCTGCGCAAACGAAGTCGCGGGCACCAGCTAGTTAATTATACTCGTATAACCTTCATCGAAAAAGCGGACGTTAACCTAAATCGATATCATCAATTAAACTTAATCATCAGTCATCAATACTTGGGAGTTCACGCCATCAAAGACTAAGTTTCTGAATTACAATCTCCTCGCCCATTTCACGCGATTGTATGACGGGATATCAATAACAATTTACCTTGAAGTCGTGAAGCGGCTTTTGTCAAAGACTCGTTACTCAATACTTTAAAGTTCTCAGATGAGACCTCTCAGTGAACGTTAATGCGTTATTGAAGAGCTTTATCCTTTAAAAGCTTTATCACATTAGCAGGTTACCTACCTATCTTATCATTGTTCTTCGTTAAATATCCGTACTTAATACTTAGTATATTTTTTTAAGAGAATCAGAGGGTACACAGAAAAATTGTTTGTGTAACAAATGAGAAATTCACTTGTTAAAGTATTTTATATTATACAACAAATATAAATCGAAAGTAGATAACAATTTGATTTATAAAGATCAAAAGATTTACATCTTTTTTATCTTTTTAACGCGTCAATAGTTTGGGTTTGAGGGGCTGGACTGGAATTTGAAAGGTAGAAGGTTGAAGATCTTATAAATCCGTCGGATTATTGGCTAACCTGCTCTAATACAAGGCTTAAGCTGATAAAGTGGGAAAGAAAATTGAATTATTTTCTACTACTAAAAGACGTGTAAAGTAAAGACACATACACGCAAAAGTACTTGTGAACTTTTGGACACAATGGCATATGCTGGTATCTTCTTTTATTACTTTACTAATAAAAGTAACACACACGATTTATAGCTTTACAATGCTTTGGCTACTTCTTTCTAAATCTAATAATAGGTAAAACCGACTATAGAAAGAGATTATATAAATCTTAAATAGATATTACAAATATCTATTTAAGATTTATATAATTAGATTTGCTTTCATGTATGTTGAAGCGGTGATAGCCGAGTGCTTAGGGTGTCAGCCTCCTAATCAGAGGTCGGCGGTCCGATTCCGGGCACGCACCTCTAACTTTTCGAAGTTATGGGCGTTTTTAAACAATTAAAATATCACTTGCTTCAACGGTGAAGGAAAACATCGTGAGGAAACCTGCACGCCTGAGATTTAGCGTTCTGTCACGATGCCGTGTAGAAACCAATTAGCATACCCCTAACAGGTTAAACCGCTACAATCTTAGACCGCATCATCACTTACCATCAGATGAGATGCCGTCAACTTGTAGTGTATGAAAAAAACATATTAGATGAGTCCACTGATTAGAAATCAACCACGTTGTATGGTTTAATAATTAATTAAATATCTAATTTTTCTAAGCATACTCTATAAACAGCAAGTATTCCGCCGACAATCGGCGGAATATAGCAAATTATACTTGCTGTTTATTGTTTATCATGGACTTCCGCAAAGTTACGCCTGCTTCTATTCATTAAGCATACTCTGTCAAGATAGACATATTTTGAATTCCATATATCATAAGAAACCCTATTTATGAACCCTTTGTACAGGATTTCTAAAGGCCAATCTTAATATAATTACAACAGAAAAATAATCTCAAGATCTTCCGCTCCCAATTCATACAAGGCAGCTGGAGCGTACAAATTGTCGCCTAATTTTACAATAGTGCGTTTGACATGAGTCTCATACGCTGACAGTTCGTTCGTACGGACAATCATGGCACACTGGGTAAGTGGGTTGCATGTGCTGAAATCTAAATTCGTATCCTGAACACCTACGCACGTGGTTTACATTCTGCGTGCCTATTCATTGTGTTGTAAGCGATTAGCGTGTGTACCCTTTTTTAATCGACTCTGTCAGCATAAAGGAGCCGTTGCTGACTCGTTATATAAATTTGTTTTCCTTAGATCCGAATTTTTAGTCTTTTTTTTATATTTATAGAATTTGACGGCATCTCACCTGATGGTAAGTGATGATGCAGTCTAGGATTGTAGAGGGCTAACCTATTAGGGGTAAAGCTATACTCCTAATTGGTTTCTACGCGACATCGTGCCGGAATGCTAAATCGCTTGGTGACACGTCTTTGTCGGTACGGTCGTAACTAGCCACGGCCGAAGCCTCCCACCAGACCAGGCTCGAGCTAGGAATCGAACCCAGGACCTCCAACTTTCAAATGTGACAGCGCACGCGCTGCGCACGAAGTTCGTCAAATTATATTAAACCGAGCAATATAATTTGACGTTATGAAGATTTTATATTGCAGTTCTGTCAAATTAATTGGTCCTCAGTTATATTAGGGTTAAAAAAAGCCCAAATGTAAAATTTTTCTTTTTACTTTTTAGTATCGCATTTCGACTTGGTCTTTTATAAATAAGATTGCCTTATTAGCAACGTCACTTGTCACAAGACGTAGCCTCGAGATATCCAAAGAAGCGTACGACCAGATAATTTGTCATAAAGTACAAATAAAAAAAAAATAAGATAATTAATAAACATAAAAGATATACAAAAAAATAAGCACTCGAACGTAGGGTTGGGGTTGGGTTAAGGTTTTGGAAAAAAGTCGTCCAGATTTTCTTTTCCTGCTATTATAGCGTTACACTTACTTATTGCGTTTGAACGAACTACCTCCAGCGTTCCAAAAATTACACATTAAAAAAGTCAAACCGAAATTAAAAGAATATTTTTTGGCTGAGTTGGACGGTTGACTCATTAGTGTCGACCGTCTAACTATGAAACTAGGAAATGTTCTTTTCATGCCTAATATGCTTACTCAGTTCCTTTAGTTTTAAGCTGTTAAGTTACTGATTAGCACCGAGGACAAACCTCTTTGGTTTTTTCGGTGCCTTTATTTACTAACTAATTATATTCCTTGTATATTAATAATAAATAAATAAAATAAAATAAACTTACAAGCAGTTATCGAAGTTTCCCAAACGAAGCAAACTATGAGTTTCACAAAGGTAAACTTACGGTATCGAACGTCGGTGGCCATAAGTACATCGACTATCCCGTATAAATAACAGGTTACGTTCACTGCAGATTGCAATTTTCTCCCCGTAGATGTACTCGTAAGTATGTGAGTTTATCTGACGTCGGAACCTGACTTGGCGAAGCGCGTTCCGGATTCTACTACCTGTCGGAACCTGACTTGGCTTTCCGGATTCTACTACCTCTCTCTGTTAAAAATATCTGTGTTAGCAGTTAGATGAGGACATTCGCTATCCACCCCCGTAGACACCAACTAATGGACTGATGAGAGCGTCGGGGTGTCAAAGTGCATGCTACCGCGATCCTTTGGCTCCCCATCTGGGACGCAGAAGACTCCGCTGGGTTTTAGCGTGTATTCTGGCCGTCAATTTGGCGGCTGGCGAGTCCCACATACTCTCGCTCGCACCGGGCGGGATGCAAAAAAGGCAATTCCCAGCGAGGAAAAAAAAAGGACATTCACTATATTTGTTGGTATCTACAAATAGGTAAAAAATAATACTATAAGCAAACACGGGTATATGTCCTCTTGTTGATTTTTATTAGCTCATCAAAGGACTCTTTGTAGTTGACAACTTGCCAGCGACTTAGACGCTACCGAACTTCACAGGATTGCTGGGTTAAGATTGCCTAAAAATTTCATCAAAATCGTTCAAGTTTATATGATATAACACACTTTTAAAACACGTTTTATTTCTCAGTTTATTAATGAAAAAGTTTAATAGCTCGCGGAAAAATTACAATTTAAACGATTTGCGTCTGAAATATTACTTATTTTTATTGTTTCCAGCCTGTGATTAATCCAGGATTTATGCGTGTATTTACCAAAATAAACTCAAATGGCCGCCATTTGATAGACAATAAATAATATATATATTCAAAGGTGTTTGAATATTTCAGCATGAAGCCTATAATATATAATATTATACAAATAGGCATAGACCTGGGAAGTACATTCGGCCAAATTTAAAGCTATAAGCTTATAACGTAAAACTAAATATTAAGAATATAGATAAATATCATGGGCGCCGGAAGGGTTTTCCATAGTGATGAAAAATTCAGTATTCAAAGATTAGATGTGAACCACATAGGGCGGAATTCGCGAAGTTACCTCTTGCGGTTTTGTGGTATAATATTAAACAAGGAAACTAGAGGAAGATTTCGAAATGAAAACTGAAATTAAATTTTATTGTTTGCAAGAAACGATATTAACGATATTATTGTCTATGTGGGCAACATGCTTCGTCAACTGACATATAAATACTAAATAGCAGAAAATTATTCGATTAGTGACAATTCATAATTGTATGAAACGAAATTAAATGAAACTTTCATTTCAATTGTATAACACATTATGTGATATTATTTATTTATTACATATTTTTAAGGCTTATATGTACAAATTTTGTAATCTAAATCATCAAATCATCATGTCTATCTATCTATCTCTTTTAATAAAAAATATGGGATTTTTATATATTATCTACTAGATTTATAAAAAAAAATGGGAAATTATCATTGTAACAAAACATTTTATATTATTGCCATTATAGGTTCCATTTTTGCATAGCTCTTCTGAATGAAAACCAATATATATTAGAATAACTTAAAAATATACTGCGAATGTTATAAAATATAGTTTTTATTTTATTTTATACACTACAAGTTAGTTCTTGACGGCTATCTCACCTGATGGTGAGTGATGATGCAGTCCAAGATAGGGCTAACCTGTTAGGGGTATGGTAAACCCACAGTCCTAATTGGTTTCTACGCGACATCGTGTCGGAGCGCTAAACCGCTTGGCGGCACGTCTTTATCGGTAGGGTGGTAAGAAGCCACGGCCGAAGCCTCCCGCCAGACCAGACTCGAGCCGGGAATCGAACCCAGGACCTCGAACTTTATAATGCGACTACAATGTGAATAAATTAAAACTGCCTTGTTAAGAATAGAAAGTCATTTGTTAGATATCATTTCATTTTGTCATAACAGTTGGTATAATTTTGTATCTTTGGCCTTTATGGCATCGTCAAAATTTATTTTATTGTTTTGTTTATGAAATTATGGAGGTTAAAAGGAATACTTATTTGAGCTAGCGCGGATATTATAATATTCTTAATCATCATCATCATGATCAGCCCATTGCCGGCTCACGGGTCTCCTCTTAATATGAGAAGGGTTTGGCCATAGTCCATCACGCTGGCCATGTGCGGATTGGCAGACTTCACACGCCTTTGAGCGGATGGGGAACTCTCAGGCGTGCAGGTTTCCTCAAGATGTTTTCCTTCACCGTTGAAGCAAATGATATTTAAATTCTTAATAATTGAACCTAATTATAACACATATATATAAAATGAGTGATTAAAAATAAACACAAGGGCTTTTGACTCTATTAACTCATGCGATATGTTCACACGTAATACGCCTGTAATTCACATGTCAATTCGCAAGACTCAAGGTACGTTAAGTAATTTTTGATCATACCTAAATAGTCACCATTTTCTATGGCATTAATATCAGGATGTCCTATTTAAAATTATTTTGCACGAAATACACTGATTCAAGAATGCTTCTGTATGATTGACTAAAAGTCAGTCTCGTATCAATCAAAATCTGACCAGATTTGAAAGCGATCAATAAAATTAATGTCATATTTATAGAAAATATCTAGTTATACGAACGAGAGTTTAGAACATTTATATATCATAGATACAGACTACTTTTTATCACGCGAAAATCCATGGTTTCCGTAGGATTTTAAAAAAACCGAATTTCAACTATAGCTTTTTACTTTCTTCTTAATGTGTAGTGCGGAAAGGGCGCCCGTTCTTGCTCGAGAATGAGAAATAAAATTTGTTGTGGGCTTCTTCTTCCTAGACACGTTTGGAACCCTCATAGCTTTAATTATAAGTTAACAAATATAGTTATCACTATTAATCCACTACTATCTAATCGACGCATAAAAAGTGTCTTCCAAAGAAGTATCTATTTGAGTAAAGTTTACTATTTAATAAGTTTATTGATTGATTGAAGCGGTGATAGCCTAGTGGTTAGGGCGTCAGTCTCCTAATCAGAGGTCAGCGGTTCGAATCGGGCACGCACCTCTAAATTTTCGGAGTTATGTGCGTTTTAAAAAATTACAATATCACTTGTTTCAACGGTGAAGGAAAACATCGTGAGGAAATCTGCACGCCTGAGAGTTCTCCATAATGTTTTCAAAAGGCGTGTGAAGTCTGCCAATCCGCACATGGCCAGCGTGGTGGACTATGGCCAAACCCTTTTCATATTGAGAGGAGACCCGTGCTCTGTAGTGAGCCGGTAATGGGTTGATCATGATGATTAATAAGTAGTAAAAATTACGATAAAATTGCACTTTGAACTATCGCGAATCATTCGCGAAATCTCAAATTCCAATTCACAAAGGTATAAAGTATTATCAAACGCGCTCCAATATTTTACGTCTCCTATTGACATTCCGTTGGTGGATCCAAGGAGGTTTCGAGATACGAGATATCTTAAGCTTTATTGCAAGGAGGTGTACCCTTACCCTTATCCATTGTGCGTAAACAATTTTGCACCTCACCATAAAATATATTTGCACGTACGTGAGATATAAAATACTAGATTGTTAAACGTTGCAAAAACAACACATGTGGGCTCGATTATAGTTATTATCATGAAGTATAAATGATAATTTTTTATCATTGAATTAAAAAAAAGCAGGAGTTTTAGTTACCCATTTATGCGAGGATGAAATTTCATTGCACACTGAAAATGAACAAGAACTCTGGTTTTTAGGTTTCTCAACTATTGGTTCAAGGTATGCCGTGAACTGAGAATGAAAGATATTTGAAAATTAAAAGTTTTTTTCTACATAGTGCTACGTGGTACTAAAACTTTCCTGTCCTAGTCCAACTCGTACATAGCCGGTTGTTTATAAATTAGTTTTCTTTAGAAATTCAAAGACTAAGTACCTCAAAGAAATACCTTCAAAGAATAGTTGTACCTCGAACAAACCGTAAAATGTTTGGACCAACCCGCATATTTTTAGAACATTCGCGATTTATTAAATGCCTAAATCACCGAACTAAAACACACTTACCGAAAATTACAATAATTTAATCATAATAGATAAAATAGTCCTTTAAAAGGCACTTCTGACGCGTCAATAATTTACGTAGTACCTAGCGAGTTGATGATGATAACTAAATTCATTAACTTAAAACTAAAGCTCACAACAAACTTAGCCAGGTAAATTTTATTTTTGTTTTCACCATCTCACATGCCAATTAACAGACCTTTTTACTGCCAGACGTTACATGGCAAGTGTATAGTCAACAACTTTGTATGACATTAACTAGTTATTTTTTCAATTTAATTTTTAGATATCATTTTTTTATTTTTGAATCAGGACTTAATTTAATAATTACTCTCTATAGTTATAACTCAATCATACAAATTTATTAAACATTAAAATTAGTAGATAATAAGGAAATATTATCAATACATCCCGCATACATAATATGGATGAAAACAGTAATAAGAAATCTTAATTTTAAAAAAATATCAGCGCATTTATTAGATAATTTTAGTAAAAGGTGTGTGTTTCCCTACAACCAAATAACATGATTGAATGGAAGAATGTAATAATTCTAGTAGCATATTTATTACTATGAAATAATAATTAAATTACCAATCCCCTGTAGAAATGTATGAAGTGGTATACGGTAATTAAAATTGTCGATTAGCGCCGACACGCCTAGAAGACGATGTATGTATTTTATACCAATTAGAATTGAAAGGGTTTTACTGGAAATTGTCTAATAAAGAACAAAAATATAATATTTTAGATATATATTGTAATTATTTTATATATTTAGTAGCATGTAGTTATTAGTGTGTAATATATCTTTTGCAACTTTTTGTGTCATTTTTAACTCATTGGCTTCAACGAAATGGTTGCCTTTTTTTTTTATCGTGGGTAAATCCTCATGGATACCTCTGCGCCACGGGGAGGCACAGAGGGTATGTCAGACTTCTACTGACTAAAACCCCCACGTGTTCCTACTCACCGCTGTATGGTGGAGTCACGGTAAAGCTTGCGCATACAACCGCAACTCCACCAGCGGGTGTCTGCCGCAGCAGACCCTCCTTGGGCACGACGTGCCTAGTTTCGCCGGTTAGAGGTGTGCCGGAACAACAGCACACCAGCGAACTTGAGAACCGTACTGTGAGTGATGGACGGGCCCGTTTCGAAATGGTTGCCTGTAAGAGATCACTATTAGTGATAAGGTCGCCAGTTGCTATTTATTTTGTTATTTTCAATTATGTCACGTCCTATGTACTGCAAAAAAGTTGTATGAATAAATAAATAAATAAAATAAAAATATTAATATTATTAAGTACGTGTTTTATGTAACTCTCTTACACGTACACTATCTTAAGAGGATCTTATCTTTAACATAACTTGATTCATTTTAATTTAAGTACTATATTTCTGTCTGTCAAAAGTCTAGTAGTAAATCTATTAGTTCAGATTTCAGCCATCCTTTCGTTGGAATCGAGTTCAATGCCTAGCACACAACTCCAAATTTTTCGTGTTACGATAGTTTTTACGATGTCACTGGTTTTAACTGTAAAAGCAATTACGGGAGGCAAACTGCATAACGGAGATTTCAGCGATGTTCTCAAAGGCGTGTGAAGCTTACGCACTTGACCAGCGTGGTGGACTAAGATCAAAACCCAACTCTGAGAGGAAACCACGCCCTGTAGTTACAGTAATAGGTTGATAATAATGTTGAGATTTATAACTCATGCCGTGGCAGATCGTAATTTCGTTTAGGTGGTACGTACCCAATGGTGGTAACATAAACATATATAAACTAAACATACATATATACATCCTAAAGGGACTCCTTTTAATAATATATTTTAGTTATAGTTTTAGTTTTACGTTCAATTTAAGGTTTATTTTAAGTGTTTAAAGTTACATTGTTTTAGTTGTTAATTATAATCAAAAGCAATGAAAGTGAGAGAAAAATCTTATTATGATTAAGTAGATTTTTATCTAGTAGTACTACTAGTTATTTCATATTATATTCATGCAATGTGTAACATATATTGATAAAAATCAATATCTATTATTTAATTCTTTCCCTAAGGGTTTACTGGAAGAGATTGCTTTGGCGATAAGACCGCCTTTGCATACTCATGTGTTAAGTTTCCCGTGTAGTTGTTTCAGTAAAAAAGTGTGCAATAAAGAATCTATCTAATACTTGTACCGTGTTTTGAAACTTATGAGATAACGACCTTTAGTAGTAGAGAGTAACGAAACGAAGAAAAATATGATGACGTGACAACACTGACAAATCGTATATAGTGCAATCATTTGTAATTTTCAGAGAGACACTGGGATGTAACTATGATGCTAGGCGTTAATTAGAGCTCCCAATATAGCATTTGATGGACCCTTAGTAAGATACTTTACGGGTGCACAGTCATTTTCCTTCACGGCTGCACAGTCATTTCGAGTATCGAAACACTGGTTTATCGAAGTAAAATGAACCTAAATAAGCTTTAGTAAGAGTTCAACCGCACTTCTATAGCCAGCGTTAACAGTGACAAAGGGAAATACCTGTATTTGTTTTGCTCCGTCTTTCGGAATAGTTCTTGTTTTAGCGCTCAAGTTCGTTCAGACTTCTATAGCCACATACCAATACGAGTATAACAAAAACTATTTCATTTAGTTCATCTTCACCCTTTATAACATCGACATCGACCTGAACTTGCCTAGAAGATGACTATTGAGGTTCCGCCTACATTATTCCTTTGTAAATTCTGTTATGAAACTCCTGTCTACGCCTTAACGCCCTGTTAGGTTGGCTACAATCCCATCAACACGTAGGAATCTCTTTATTTCTTCGTTTCTAATACCTACGCATGGCTAGATCTGATATGCATCTTCGGCTTCCGAATTTCCGTTTAGTTTAGTTTCCTTTAAATCAAATTATTTATTTAAACATCTTGTAAGCCATCTTCTCTTCTTGTATATTAAATTCTCTTCTATCTTGGGGTGAGTATATTTTAAAAGTTGTGAGTTTTTGAATGGACATGTTTAAACGAGAAATAAGGTGCTTCTTACGGTCAAATCAAAAGGACACATTTACAGTTTTCTTAATTTTTCATAATACCCTAATACTCACTTTTTACTAAAATTACTTATGGGGAATCATATTAGAAATTAAACATTCGTTATTAACGTATCTCGTAATAAAAAGAATAATATTGAACGTATGATTCACCCCTAGCACAGGAGGACCAAGGGTATATAGTGCTATCGGGGACCATCGGCCCTTAATACTTTAGAATCCTTACAATATCCTAAATGTCACCTTATTGTTATAAATTTATACATGCTTATTTGCATCTTCTCTCGAGTAATGTTATGTATACATTGATTAGTAATAACATCTATATCTGGAAGGTTAGACAAACAGACTAATTTACCGCCTACATCAAAGCTAAACCGGAGGTGTGAAATTAAGCGAAATGGTCCGTAGCCATGTTTGATTTGAACCTGCATTCAGCCCACTGATCCATATTCGGCTGATAACTAAGGCACGACCAGTTAGCATTGATACCTAGAGTATCATTCTCGGCTCACTACAGAGCACAGGTCTCCTCTCAATATGAGAAGGATTTGGCCATGTGCAAATTGGCAGACTTCACACGCCTTTGAGAACATTATGGAGAATTCTCAGGCGTGCAGGTTGAAGCAAGTGATATTTTAATTGCTTTAAAACTCACATAACTTCGAAAAGTTATAGATGCGTGCCCGGGTTCGAACCCCCGACCTCTGATTAGGAGGTTGACGTTCTTACTACTAGACTATCACAGCTTCCTATCGTGAACGGCATGATATAATTTTAAGTGGCATGTGAGATAGTGATAACAAAGTTTGTTGTGAGATTCTTCCTAGACCGGGGCGCGTTTGAACCCTCAATGCTTTTGTTTTAAGTTCACGAATGAATTTATCACCATCAAATCACTACAATGTAAATTATTGACGAGCCAAAAGTGCCTTTTAAAGGACTATTTTAATATAGATTATTTCAATTTGAATACTGCACCTATCCATTTCCAAATTGTTACAGAGTTCATCAAAGTATTCGGTTTTTAAGTGAATTAATTCTTTATCATCATGATCAACCCATTACCGGCTCACTACAGAGCACGGGTCTCCTCTCAATATGAGAAGAGTTTGGCCATAGTCCACCACGCTGGCCATGTGCGGATTGGCAGACTCCACACGGCTTTGAGAACATTATAGAGAACTCTCAGGCGTGCAGGTTTCCTCGCGATGTTTTCCTTCACCGTTAAGCAAGTGATATTTTTAATTATTTAAAAAACGCACATAACTTCGAAAAGGTAGAGGTGCGTGCCCGGATTCGAACCGCCGACGTCTGATTAGGAGGCTGACGCCCTAACCACTAGACTATCACAGGTGAATTAATTATTTACACTTATTTCGGATATTCATCGTCACCAACTTCGGCCTAACAATGCCCTGCACCAGTTTTTTTATTGTGAACTTAGATAAATACGACAGTTAAATTGAAACCTTTCTTCCAAAAATATTACTAAACTTATCAATGTCCTCGTGGCGTCCATTGTTATTGCTCTTATTCGTGGACCAATCACTTGCCACCGTTTTGGCGGGAACCAATAGCGTGGCGGCACGACATGACGACAACCAACCGAATACATTCATAATAGTATTCTAGTCAAGTTTTATACTTTTTGTACGTATACAGATTAATAACATTTTAACCATCACAAACAATTGTTAAAATATATGTCTTAATTAATAAATAAATACATCATAATGTAAATATATAGATAGCTTAGAATCGCGGCGATCACACTATCGACTGGGTAATCTCACGTGTTTTAAATTCCCCACGCTACTTTTGATAGGCTTGAGCGATTATGAATGCAGTAAAATATTTTTAATAAAATCAATATATCATTACAATATCTCATTAACAAGTGATATTCTCAAAACCTTAGCTTTTTTTTTATACACTACAAGTAAGCCCTTAACGGCTATTTCACCTGGTGGTAAGTGATGATGCTGTCTAGGATGGTAGCGAGCTAACCTGTTAGAAGTATGGTAAACCCACGCTCCTAGTTGGTTTCTACGCGACATCGTGCCGGAACGCTAAATCGCTTGGCGACACGTCTTTGTCAGTAGGGTGGTAACTAGCCACGGCCGAAGCCCACCACCCACCCACCAGACCAAAACTTTTTGCGTTGTTTTTGTTTTTTTTTGCGTTGAAGCAATTAAGCTTAGCAAGAGGAGAGAGTTAAGCAAGAGGATTGATACGGCATCTTTTTACTTTGGGCTTTAATTCTTCACAGAAGGACCAAAACTTCTGAACTTTGTGGGTAGGTAATCGGAAAATCGGAACATTATGCTATTTAATTTATGGCCAACTAGGCCCGAGTATGTATCAGTTGTAGATCAACTATAGCACTAATGGTAAATACGGAAATGAAAAAACTATTATAAAACAATTAACCAAAAAAAAAAAACTTTTGGTGCTTATACTGGGTAAGCGTGCATCGCGGTGTCCATTCACGTTGTATTTACTTTTGACTCGCAAACTTACATTATATACTAGCTCCTGCCCGCTACTTCATTTGCGTGGACTTCAGAATCGTGTCTAAAGCTTCGCTCGTTAACAAGTTTTAATCTTTCCACGGGAACTCAGAGATCAGTATAGAAAACAAAAGTAATTTTCCATAGCATAGGTGACATGCATACCAAATTTCAAAGCTGTCTGCTCGCGGATTAGCTCGTAAACAATTTACAATTTTCCCTGGGCAAATTAAGAAATCAGGATAAAGGTAGGTTAAAGATGTTCTTTTCCTTGTCAGAAGCTACATGCATGCATAAATTTCATCCAAATCAGTGCAGCCTTTTTTGCGCGATTGAGTAACAAACGTCCACACTTTGATATTGATTATATAAATAGGATTACACAAATTAACATAATGTTATTAAACGATTTAGAAGTTCAATTTTTTATCATTACTTAGATATCATTGATCAACTACTGAGACACAATTTCTTACAAATACTTGCCTTGATTAAGTTTTGTTCAGAATACTTGTTAAGTCTGATAACTAATAACAAATTTGTTAAACAACTACACTACTTGATTAGCAAACTGAGAATTTCTTGAATAATCAATGGATGAAGACAAACAAACTAATTGGTTAAGATATCTCCATTTAGATCTTACCTGGATTAGCCTTTGATTATCTGTTAAGTGAGCATAATTATTATCATTAATGTACGCTTTGACACTGATATTAAATTGTATTTGCTCATTATATCTATGTGGGTGGTTCAATTTAAGTAATTGACGTGTTTAAGTTCTTCCAAGTAATTTAGTATCCGTACCTCCACCCAGTGACACTTTCACACTTACGAAGAATCTTTCGATACCTCATATAATAATTCTATGAACCGGTTTCATCATATCATCATATTCAACCCATTGCCGGCTCAGTACAGAACGCGGGTCTCCTCTCAATATGAGAATAGTCCACCACGCTGGCCATGTGCGGATTGGCAGACTTCACACGCCTTACCTTACGATATTTTCCTTCACCGTTGAAGCAAGTGATATGTTAATTTCTTTAAAACGCACATAACTCCGAAAAGTTAGAGGTGCCCGGGATCGAACCCACGACCTCTGATTAGGAAGGCTGACATCCTAACCACTAGGCTATCACAGCTTGTCTATATATTCTTCTTTTATATACAGTACAAGTTAGCCTTTGACAGCAATCTCACCTGATGATAAGTGATGATGTCAGTTTAAGATGGTAGCAAATCTTTTAGTTTCTAGTTAAATTGGTTTCTACGCGACGCCGTGTCGAAACGCCAAATCGCTTGGCACGTCTTTGTCGGTAGGGTAGTAAAAAGCCACGGCCGAAACCTCCCAACAGACTAGACCCAAACCGCGAATCGAACCCAGGACCTCCAACTTTATAATGCGACAACGCACGCGCTGCGCCACGGTAATCGTCAAAAATTACTATCAATGAGCATCTCTTTTTTATAAAAGTCTTACATTCCTTTTAGACTAAAGAATGACGAAAGAAAACTGTTACACTTTTATGGATTAGTGATGTCACCAATTCATAATATACCATGCTGGCCATGTGCGGATTGGCAGACTTTATATGTCTTTGATTCATTTTGTCAATTCTCAGGCATGCAAGTTTCCTCGTGATGTTTTCTTTTGCCGTTGAAACAAGAGATATTTTAATTAATTAAAAACACACAACTCCGAAAAGTTAGAGGTATCTAATATCTATAGATGAACCTAATAATATCTCACTTGACACAGGTAAATAAACAACATTATAACATAATGCAACCCTTGATTGCCTCTCATTGAATTTCCTTTGAGTAATTAACTTGGAGCTTGGTGGGTAGGTTTTATTGAACAAAAGCGGTTTGCTTTTGTACCCACTTTGTTTATTTACCGTTAATTTTACCAACTATATTAATTATTAGATTGTTTTTGTTAAGGCTTTGATTGCGTTGGTCTATTATCTCAGAGAAGACTGAGTTGATATAAATATCTTTCATGTTTTAGTGCGACCACATGTTTACTCCAACGTCTGTGTAAACCAACATGAACTTTACCACTTACGCATTATCATCTTTCTTCTCTTCCAAAAGAGAACACAAGTGGTCCAGAAGGCCGTTTAACACAGCTTCTTATCCGGCGACGCATCTGAGCGTTAATGCAGTCCAGACCAGAGGTACGAAGAACATAAATATAGTATCAAATATGTGATCAGGGAAAAAGATGCTAAGGCTGTTGATGCCCTTAGCTACATGAGTACCGAAAATGAATTAATTATGAAACTGACACACCATGTAAGTAGGACGAAATATGTCATAACATGGATCATTTATTTTGGGGTTGTAATGTATATTCGGGAACGTAGAACAAACTGTCACTTTAAACTTTAATAAACTTTGTATATAAATATGACGTTTTGCATTATGCAGGACAGTGATCGTAAATCATGAACAACTAGCTTGGACCACAGGATATTTGGGACGGGTCATGTCTATTTAAATTTTGGCACAAAACGGTTACCACGTCTTGTCAGAGTTTTTTTTTTCACTTTTTATGGCACAGATTAGCCAATGTCAAGTTTATAGCAAAGGAGAATTGAAGTTATGGAAAAGGGCGGGAAAACTTCGCACTGGGCGGACGCGGTTTCCTCAAACCTTTTCCAAATCAATACCTGTTAACTATTCAAAAAACTACCCACTACACAAACGACACCAAAACTATTATCTCCACAACACAACCAAAACCAAACCTTTTCAAAATCAGCCACCAAACATTAATTTAAGAAAAGCGTGAAAAAACGCGCCCGCCGAATACAAAGTCTCCCGCCTTCCTAGTCTCCAAGTTAAAAGACATAAAAATAGAAGAAAAAAGTAATTGCGTTTTTTAATCTGTTTTAATGTGATGAAAATATTAAATATCAAAATAAGCAAGGCGTATTAGAAACGAGGACGCAAAGCGATTAGCTATCGGTTAAACATAAGGGCCACATTATTCAAAGTCAATGCTATTTGCATATCAGCTTAAACGGCTTCGGAATTCGCCAAGTTTTGGGCGAAGGATTATGGACCATTATATCTATACTATTGCCATTTGCTCACACACAATTCGTTTTATGATTTAACTATACGGTTGAACAAATATCTCTTGGATGCCCTAAGTAATCATAAGTAATCTTGTGATTATTTAGGATGGGCGAGAGATTATAGAATAATAAGTTGAATCCGGTCAAGTAATGCTGGTTCGCATATACATTATTCATTTATTACCTAAGTCAACATGAGCATTATCCTATGCATGCTAACAATAAATAATGTGGTTAATGGGCCATTGAATTTGACCATCTAGGGGTATAAGTTGTCAAGTCCACTGCGTACTGTTACATCCCATACATAAAATACTAATTAATTAATTTTATATATTCATTCTACATACTAGAGGTAGGCAATAATAACAATAATGACTGTCCAAACCCCCCGTTATCCCAAACGTCGCCTAAGCCGAGGTTCGGCTTCACAGAAGGCGCCCTTAGGCAGACGTTCCCTTAGTTTCTTCGAGCCTTAGGGCTCAAAATTTCTTCTGGCAGAGTTTCTTTCCAAAGCTCGCCAAACAGCCCGGTTATACTGTCGCAACCAATAGGGTTTAAGTAAGGAAAAAACTTCTTCAGTTAAATGTATAAATACGGTCAGAAATTTATACACCTTCTATAGTAGGTACTAATTATAAGATGTCGAGTCAAGATATGGTTACAATAGCTTAAACCTATTAATTCAATTATTTTTCGATCCTGTAATTATTTCAAGGTCGTCGGTTAATAATCCATTGCTTCGAGATTGGAAGACAAACAAGACACTTTCACACACACTAACTCAACGCAGACGACGACGCGGGCGTCAGCTAGTGCAAAATACGATCGCATATACCAAATTTCAACCCTCCAATTTTAGAACGTATGAGTATCTAATTACTTCCGAACCTAACACAAACATACTCTGCAAAGTGAACTTTGCAATCGTATTAAGCTGAGGAGAAGTGGCGCATATTCATGTGGCAGGGCTGCCTCTACAATGAACGCCTCAAGATTATTTTTATAAATAGAGAGCTCCTTTAACTCGTAAACTCCTTGACTCGTAATTTAAAGAACGTAAGTAAATGCTTAATCGAATCCAATGCGTCCAGCTCGCGTCCATCGTGTCGAACAAATTTAATGTTAAGCAAGTCTTGTGATTGGTCGCAAGTACAATACATAGCTGATTTAACCGATGTTAGTATAACTTCTTCGAGCAAGCATGGATGGTATAAAAAATCGTTTGACTTTGATAAAATTATTTATCCAATCAGTATAACAAATAATGAGATTGAAAATGATAAGGGAGAACTTATGGAGAAGTTGCACAAGCGTTGTCTAGTTGCAACATTACAGTTTTAATCTAATATTCAAAGGTCCATCTAACATCGACATACAGTTGAACGAGATATGATATATTGCTTTTTTTATATTTTAATTTTATATTTTATTAAATACTCTTACCAGCATCCGCAGAGGGAAAAGCAAGTATCAACCAAGTTTCCAAGCAATCTGTCATAATTGGCATTATGCATTGTTCGAAGGCAGCATATCAGCACTTTCGGGGTATAATTTATAACCACTTTTGCCTATATTCTACAAGATGCTACGCTATAATTTTGGTCTTCATCGCCCGTTAATGATTCTGAGCTTTGATATTGTTTCGATTCGAAGCTGTGATAGCCTAGTGGTTAGGACGTCCGCCTCCTAATCAGAGGGGCTCGAACCCGGGCACGCACCTCTAACTTTTCGGAGTTATGTGCGTTTTTAAAAAACTAAAATACCACTTGCTTCAACGGTGAAGGAAAACATCGTGAGGAAACCTGCACGCCTGAGAGTTCTCCATAATGTTCTCAAAGACGTGTGAAGTCTGCCAATCCGCACATGGCCAGCGTGGTGGACTATGGCTAAACCCTTCTCATGTTGAGAGGAGACCCGTGCTCTGTAGTGAGCCGATAATTGGTTCATGGTGATATTATATTTTAGTATCATATCATCGTGAGGTCATTAATGTCACATGGGCACCGGCATACTCTCAAATATTGAAATGGAAATTTGTAACCACACTCACACCACCCGCACCCACACACACCACCCGCACCCACACACACCACCCGCACCCACACAAACCACCCACACCCCGCAGCTGAGCATTAGTCCAGTGCAAATTGGCGAAGGACTTTATCTCATGATTATAACCGAAATCGACACTATAACGTGCTCTAGGGCACGGGAGAAAACTGGAAATTTCTCGACAAAAATCATCATTCTATGCCCATTAATATCCCATAACTGGGCGCTGGTATGTCCTCTCGTGACAAAAGAACGCTCGCGAAATGAAAGAGAGACAAAAGCACACCAGTAAGGAACTTTTGATATACAATTCACGCCATTATTCAAATCCATGTGAACAGATGAAACAAAACTAACTTTGTCCACATCACGAGTAAGAAAGTTCTGCTCTATGAAACCTTGTGAATGCTTACAATTTAATTCAATGTAAGACGAACTACATTGAAATTGCATACACTGGGAGACTCCCACTCGATGTGATTCAATACACAATGACTAAATAACCAGACTCGAACATTGCTTGTCCTGAATTTAACAAGTTAACTTTAAATCATTAGTTTGTAGTTATCATCATCACTTCACGAATAAAAATAGTGGAAAAATGTGATATGAACGACTCATAGATGCCTGTAATAGGTTGTATGAATAAATATATGTTCATTTGATTTAATTTGAATCTGGATGGGTTTCTAGTACCAATAGATTGGCGACTATCCAGACCCATATATAAAAGGACAAAGGAATTAGAAGTCCTTTTCTCTCGTAGACATATAAAGTCAAAGTTATTCATTAACTGCTGTTTACTCCAAATTGAAGCGGTGGCAGCCTAGTGGTTAGGTCGTCAGCCTCCTAATCAGATGTCGATGGTTCGAATCCGGGCACGCACCTCTAACTTTTCGGAGTTCTGTGCGTTTTTAAAAATTAAAATATCATTTGCTTCAACGGTGAAGGAAAACATCGTGAGGAAACGTCGTGGATTATGGCTAAACCCTTCTCATGTTGAGAGGAGACCCATGCTCTGTAGTGAGCCGGCAATGGGTTAATCATGTAGACCTTGACTTTGCGAGCTATGGTTCTGACACAACTCTAACGAGCGATAGATGCACTTAGAATGAAATCTGTAGAGCGTACTTTTACTTTGCTCAGCAAAAATTAGTGTTTTTCTAAATTCCCAGGGCTACGGCGAGCAATGTATCCGAAGTATTCCAAGGTGCGTTTGAGACATATAGTCGATAGCCTTGTAGAAACACTTATAAACACTAAGAAAATTATAAAAATGATATAAATATGAAATGAAAAGTAAGTACTAAAAGCTTTGATTGATGACTTATATTTTATCTTATTACTTTTACTTCCAAAAATTTATTGCGTAAAGTTATATAGCTAATAGAAAAGTCAAAGTTGTAAATTAAGGGGTAAGCAATATAACTTACGCCGCTTTAAAAATGTCTACTGTGAAGCCACCTGTGGCGTTAGATTAAGGGTAGCATAGACTTTCGACCTAAAGTTCTAGTAATTTTTGATAATGATAACATTAACTATAAGAAGAACTACGCAATTACTATGTTATTGTACATAAATTAGTCGATTATAAGCATGCATCTTGTCAATATATAACAAGGTAAAAGCGTAACTATTAGCGATTCACTGAAAGTTATAAATAGTATATTTTTTTTAAGGAATACAGAGATACATCTGAGTTATGCCCCTAAAAAAATTATCAATGCCTGTTCTCGTAGACCTTGTTGTTAGCATACCCACTATTCAAACTAACTCATAAAGAAGCAAGAAGCAAGAGTCTTATATCCTATCTCCCTTGCAAGAGAGAGCCTCTGTCCAGTAGTGGGCTGATGATAAAGCTTTTAGAAAATAGCTATTTTCACAATACAATTGTTGCAATTCGAAGATCAATAAGAACGATCTTCAAAACGCTTTAAAGTAGCGAGGGGGTTAAAAGCAGTCAATATTTTGTCTCTTTCGTGTCCCATGGTATATTTCAGAAAATAACCCCGAATAATTCCAAACTTGTCAGCATTTAAACTCAATTCAAATTTTAATTAACGTATTATAGTCATATTTTATCCATCCACGCAGCAAATGTCAGAAATCCATCACTTTCCCGGAATAGACGCAAATATTTCCGACTTTTCAGTTTTTCATCAAAAGTAAATCTCATAATGAACCCTTAAAATAAAAGCCTTTCATTAAATCATTGTCAATCTTCCAGACTAAACCTGTCTATATTTTACGCTGGTCTTTAGCCAAAGCTTCATTAGGCCGTGCTGAAGGATCGCTCATTAATTACCTTTAGAAACAAACGCTGTATCACTCAGTATTTTAATTGAAACACCCAGAGCCCATTATGTGTCAAGAGTTGAGTGCGCTCAACTAAGAAAATCTCATTTAGGCGCACTAATAGATTGTATGCTGATTCAAATATAACTTACTTTAAAACAAGAAGCAACGGCCTTGTATTCTAAGGCTAGCGAATGTTTGAAAGGGATGGCAAATAATTTAGAATAGCAATCCTTGCTTTAATTAATAGAAGCAGGCGTTACTTTGCGGAAGTCCATGATAACAATAAACAGCAAGTATAATTTGCTATATTCCGCCGACAACCGGGAGATTTGTATAATATAACACCAGTAAAGCTTTACTTTCCTCGCTTGTGAAGTCAACATCTCCTGAGGATGATCCGGTGTCGGGTCGAAACGTGCGTAGAGGTTCTAGTGGAATATTTTGTGTGGTTTTATATTATACAAATCTCCCGGTTGTCGGCGGAATATAGCAAATTATACATGCTGTTTATTGTTTAATCCTTGCTTTCACCATCACCATGAATTCATCATTGTCTACCTAACTGGTCCACCTATTCTACAAAGGTTCACGTCAAAGTTATAAGATGGGTAAAATAAAAAGGTTTGTTGGTCTCTTCCACTTCAAACACAGCATTATGAACAGTTCGTCCTGTAAAAAATTACTTTAGTTTTACCAATATCAAATTTCTAATTCAAATTTAAAACTGTATTATTTATCTTTGTACAGGCATTAACTAAGAGTTCTTTTATTTTTTTCCCTCCATCAGTATAAGCACTAATGAAAGTCGAATTGCCAAATATCTTCATTAACAAAAAAAAAAAATAAGAATGTTACCTGACACCAAGCAAGTTTAATTGTAATACAAGCTAGCTAATGCGCTAAAAGGGCAATTTTTATATTAAGTTTCATATATTTTTTTATTATGTCCCGAGTATAATTTTTATTTGTTAGGTGTTATAGTATCATATTGTGTTGTTGTTGAAAAATTATGGTTTCGAGTAATATATTTCCATACTTAATTTTTAAACCGTTGTGAACATCTCCGTCGTCTTTTGATAAGTATAAATCTCCTCCATCATTCTCGCCTACCTTCAGAGGATTTATGGTCAGTGTAGCCCTTTAAAAAAGCGGTGATAGCCACTAGGCCGTAGACCTCTGATTAGGAGGCTGACGCCCTTACCACTAGGTAAGGGCGTCAGTTTTTTTTTTCGGACTGTCTATTAGCTGTACAAACCCTATTGGTTGCCACAGCGTAACCGGGCTGTCAGATAAGATAAGAATAACAGAACTAAGAGAACTAAGATTGACAGTTGGTGGTGTTGGTTTAAGGATTAAACATCCGCGCTTTGGCTTATTTTAGTTGGTGCCAAATCTATCGCGCATTTATATGTAAACGGTGATAGCCCAGTAGTTAGGACGTCAGCCTCCTAATCAGAGGTCTACGGTTCGAATCCGGGCACGTACCTCTAACTTTTCGGAGTTATGTGCGTTTAAAAAAAAAAAATCACTTGCTTCAACGGTGAAGGAAAACATCGTGAGGAAACCTGCACGCCTGAGGGTTCTCCATAATGTTCTCAATGGCGTGTGAAGTTGGCCAATCAGCAAATAGCCAGCGTGGTGAACTATGGCCAAACCCTTCTCATGTTGAGAGGAGACCCGTGCTCAGTAGTGAGCCGGCAATGGGTTAATCATGTAGTCCTAGACTTTGCGAGCTATAATTCTGACACAACTCTAACGAGCGATAGGTAACAGAGCACTTAGAATAAAATCTGTAGAGCGTACTTTTACTTTGCTCAGCAAAAATTAGTGTTAAAACGAGACAAATTTGTGACGCATACATTTCTTTTGTCTCGTTTTAACTGTTTCTTTAGTCAGGTGTAAGACTTAGCGAGCTAAGAATAAAATAATAGGCCCTAATTTAATTCTTCTACAACTATAATATATAAGCCATATATACCCTTGTGTTGTCTATGTACCCTTGCTTGTTATTTTACTGTTGAAAAATTACTTTCCATACTATATACTTTTAAACATTTATTAAAAAGGTATATTCTTCTCTTTTTATTGCTTTATTCTGTTTTTGCTTTTTTTGTTTTAGACGATGATTAAAACACACTATTGTATAACCAGTGGTAGGATATCAGTAGGTTGCAAAATCGGATTCCCACTGGAACGTTGACGAATTCATGAGATTGCGCAAAATTGACCTGTTAAAAGGATTTCCCTCACTTACTTAAATATTAACCTTTCCGAAACTGGAAAAAAAAACCGCCGGATCCGTGGGTCATCGCACATTCAATTAAAATGTTAATTACATCCTGATACCGAGCACGCCGCGGGGTAAATATTTTAAAAATTAAATAGCAATTAAAATATTAAATGCTTAGCCTAAGCCTTAGGAAACAGTTAACAATAGACTAAAATCGTGGGTGAAGTAAATCTGTCTCGTTTTAACATTAACTATGGCTATATCACTTGACTAGGCTATATTTCATCTAGTTAACCCTCAGATTTCTGTTAAGTAATGACTCATAAAATATATATAAGAAATAATGGTTTAAAAATGTTTATTATTACACAGCTTATATTATATATGGAACTAGCATGGAAGGATTTACTACTACTCGTAAATAAATTCCGTCTTATTTGCCAAAAGATCTTTGTCAGATTTTCATCAGATTAATTAATGTTAAGTAATTTAGATGAAAATACATAATACAAGTTTGACATAATTATAAAAGAAAGTAACGTCGCAATATTTGTTGTTTATTAAATGCCAAATAAGCTATAAACACATGATAGAAAGAACTGCGTATTGTGGTTAATGATTGTTTGTAATGATTGTTTATACTGATTGCGTTGTAATAATGATATAAGTTTAAATACATTGTAATAATGACATCGTATATAGATTTACATGGTTTTTGATCCAACGGTCGCTTTAAGCCTGAAATTAATGGATAAAACATCACGAGCGTGCCTTAAATAATGCGTTAGCAATTGTAAATATTATCGATCCAAAAACAACTATACACAATCACCCCAGATAATAATATTACTATATATTATCTATTGTTTCTGTAATTATTTCTTTCGAGAAGAGAAAATAATACTAATCGCCTGTCGTTTCGTATTTGAAAGGTTAGCCCTTTCAACCAACCATCTTTTTGTCCGATTCAGCATGAAACCGCTCAGCATTTTTTTCTGCTAACTACCTAGTCGTTCTTTCTGTTTTCTTTTACTAATTACTATGGCAGTCAGGGTCTTCGTTTTTAGGATTCCGTACTCAAAGAGTGAGTCTACCAGCGAACTTATTCAGTGGCCCGAGTTTTATATTACAATTGTTTCTTAGAGTTTATTAAGTAACTAGCTGGCGCCCGCGACTTCGTCCCCGTGGAATAAGTTTTTAAAATTCAGTCAGAATAAGTTGTAATTCCTACGGGAACTCTCATATGTCACTCTCCAGGTCCACAACGATACTTTCAAAAATCACGCCGATCTATTGCGCTATTGCGACGCGATTGAAGGACAAACCAACATACAAACATACTTTAACATTTATAATATGAGTATGATTTTGTTTCATTTCTCTAATCCAACCCCTAACCCCCCTAACCCCTTAGGGGTGGATTTTTGAATTATTGTGAATAAAAGTTTTTATTATTTAAACAAATTACCTAAATGCCAATTTCCATGTACCTAACTTTGACAACTTCATGAATCCTCATGAAAACTTCCTACCCCCATTTCAACCCCCTTGGATAGATTGGTATGATGGTAGATTTTCGCATTATTGATCATACAGATCTTTATTATTTATAACTAACAACTTAGTTGCCAACTTTCATGTCTCTAACTTCAAAAATATAGGACTTTCATACAAACTTCCAACCCCCATTTCTACCCCTTAGGGGTGGATTTTCTCAAAACCGTTTCTTAGCTGACCTCTACTTCATAAAAGGAATCTACCTTCCAAATTTAAAGTTTGTATGTTTTGTAGTTCCTGAGATATCGTGATCATATGTCAGTCAGTCAGTGGTATTTCGCTTTTATATATAAAGACTAGCTGGCGCCCGCGACTTCGCCCGCGTGGCATAAGTTTTTAAAATTCTGTTAGAATAAGTTGTAAAAATGCCAACAGGAACTCTCCTTTGTCACTCTCCAGGTCCTCACCTATAATTTCAAAAATCACGTCGATCCATTGCTCTGTTGCGACGTGATTGAAGGACAAACCAACATACCAACTCACATTCGCATTTATAATATTACTATGATTTTGTCTGGATAGTAAGGAGTACAAAGTATTCCAATGGATTCAAAGAAGTAAAACTTTATAAGATTTTCAACCAACATGAACCCCGGTATTAACCTCTTTGCGGCGGATTTTCATAAATTATTAGCGGATGTCTACGCCTAAGCAGGGCCTAACTACAAAATTCCTTCTCATTCGTTATGTTTCCACTTTCAATGTGTGATTTTGCAAAAGAGCTTATACCTACATGTCATAGTTACTGAAAAGTAATGCTTTAATTGCCGATTTTCATTTCTCTAATTCCAAAAACTCAGAACTTACATGTAACCTTCCAACCCCTCACCCCTCTCACCCCTTTTGGGATAGATTTTTGTAGTATGGCGTATATACAGGCTTTTATTATTTAAATCAAATAACCTAAATGCCAATTTTCATGACTCCTCGAAAACTTAGAATCCTGATGAAAACTTCCAACCCTCATTTTACCCCCTTTCGGGTGGATTTTCGCAAAATTGATCGTACAGATCTTTATTATTTATAATTAACAACTTAGTTGCCAATTTTCATGTCATACAAACTTCCAACCCCCATTTCAACCCTTTAGGGGTGGATTTTTGTAATATATCATATACAGGTTTTTATTATTTAAAACAAATAAACTAAATGGCAATTTGCATGTCCCAAACTTAGAATTCTGATGAAAACTTCCAACCCCCATTTTACCCCCTTTGGGGTGGTTTTTCGCAACATTGATCATACAGATCTTTATTATTTATAATTAACAACTTAGTTGCCAACTTTCATGTCTCTAACTTTAAAAATATAGGAATTTCATACAAACTTCCAAACCCCATTTCAACCCCTTAGGGGTGGATTTTTGTAATATATCATATACAGGTTTTTATTATTCAAAACAAATAAACTAAATGGCAATTTGCATGTCCCAAACTTAGAATCCTGATGAAAACTTCCAACCCCCATTTTACCCCCTTTGGGGTGGTTTTTCGCAACATTGAGCATACAGATCTTTATTATTTATAATTAACAACTTATTTGCGAACTTTCATGCCTCTAACTACAAAAATATAGGACTTTCATACAAACTTCCAACCCCCATTTCAACCCCTTAGGGGTGGATTTTTGTAATATATCATTTACAGGTTTTTATTATTTAAAACAAATAAACTAAATGGCAATTTTCATGTCCCAAACTTAGAATCCTGATGAAAACTTCCAACCCCCATTTTACCCCCTTTGGGGTGGTTTTTCGCAACATTGATCATACAGATCTTTATTATTTATAATTAACAACTTAGTTGCCAACTTTCACGTCCCTAACTTCAAAAATATAGGACTTTCATATAAACTTCCAACCCCCATTTCTACCTCTTAAGGGTGGATTTTTGTAATATTGCGTAAACAGGTTTTTATTATGTAAAACAAATTACCTAAATGCCAATTTTCATGTTCCTAACTTTGAAAACTTAGAATCCTCATGAAAACTTCCTACCCCCATTTCACCCCCCTTGGAGTAGATTTTCGCATTATTGATCATACAGATCTTTATTATTTATAATAAACAACTTAGTTGCCAACTTTCATGTCTCTAACTTCAAAAATATAGGACTTTCATACAAACTTCCAACCCCCATTTCTACCCATTAGGGGTGGATTTTTGTAATATTGCGTATACAGGTTTTTATAATTTAAAACAAATTACCTAAATGCCAAACTTCATGTCCTTAACTTCGAAAACATAGAATCCTCATGAAAACGCCCCACCCCCATTTCACCCCCCCTGGGGTAGATTTTCGTAACATTGATTATACAGATCTTTATCATTTATAATAAAAAACTTAGTTACCAATTTTCATGTCTCTAACTTCAAAAATAAAGGACTTTCATACAAACTTCCAACCCCCATTTCAACCCTTTAGGGGTGGATTTTCTCAAAACCGGTTCTTAGCTGACCTCTACTTCATAAAAGAAATCTACCTTCTAAATTTCAAGTTCGTTCGTTCTATAGTTCCTGAGATATCGTGATCATCAGTCAGTCAGTCAGTCAGTCAGTCAGTGGTATTTCGCTTTTATATATATAGATTATAATTTTTATAAAGTGTAATAAACAATTTTTACAACAAATGATAATCTATTGGTACCCTCACTAGGCAGGCTTGTACATTGATGCCTTTCTGTTAGTCTGCCAGTGGACTTATGCAGTGACCCAAGTTTGATATTACAATTGTTTCTCAGAGTTTATTAAGTAAATATAATTTTAACGTTGATGAACGATACAAAGTAATAAACAATTTTACAACGAATGATAATCTATTGTGTAATATAATGATATTACCCACACTAGGCAAGCTGGTTCATTGTTCCCTTTCTTTTTATTGCATAAAATATTTTAATGGAAAAGTTTTTGTCATTTTCGTTTAAAATATTTCAATGTCAGTAAACTTTTTTGTCATTAAATTTTTTTTTCATCAGTACTATGATGTCATTGAGCGACCACTGAAACACAACCGTTATAACAGACACCTAGGGAAAAGAAATTTTCTCATATCATGTGTATTTCTATTGCTGCTATAAAAACAAAATAAAGAGGAGAATAAAAAACGGTCTACAACAAAACATGTTTTTGATGTTATTGCTTGATTTCAGAATGTAGTAAAATTAAATAATTAGTTAAATTTATGTAGTGTTTCTTATTGTGCCTTGGTAATAACTTAGAATTCTTGGAAGCCTTCGTTTGCATGTGTAACTCGCACTTAGTTGTTTAGCTATTGTTACTTAGTTTCTTTTCCGTTACAGAAATGATACCAACGTTCAAGTATAACTAAATAATAATCTATACCAAATCAAATTTTCACTCAATAAACGCCTCACTTTGTTTTTACTGTTAATAAGTTTACAAACTTAGATGGACTTGCTTATTTAATTTATACTTGTCTATTTAGATAAATGATGAGCAAAAGGAAAGCAACTTCGTTCCAATGAGTATGATTGCAAAGTGGTTTTTTAACGTGACTTATGGTCTATTTAGATAAATGACGAAGAAAAAATTCGTTCCAATGAGTATGATTGCAAAGTGGTTTTTTAAAGTGACTTATGGTTGGATAAAGTAGATTAGTACGTAGTTAGACATCGTCAACACAGGTAAAATCGTTATGCTCGCAACGTAATGCGATCGGTTACGTCTGTCATAGTTGGAGTTTTATCGTCAAGTAATGGCCGCCATATTTGCTGACATTATGGGTTACCTAAATATGACATTTGCCGAAGTAAATTTCTGACTATCACATGTTCGTGTACTATTTAAGGCATTAGATTGTTCACATATACAAACAAACACAAGCTTTCTAATATTGAGTATATATAGGTATCAGTATTAAATATAAGTACATATATAAGTAACGGAGTCGCACGCAAATTATTCATACTGGATTAGGAAATGGACGGAAATATATAATAATTTTTCTCTTTTTTTCCTCTGATAATATTCTCTTTGAACACATCGTTTATTCATAAATTATTTTGATATGTGGATACTATGGTTAAAAAAATTCTCAATGCGAGTGATTTATTTATCATATGAGATATTTTCATACTATCAACAGACTTAATTGCTTAATTAATCACTTGCTTCAACTGTGATGGAAAACATCGTGAGGAAACCTGCACGCCTGAGTGTTCTTCATAATGTTCATAAAGACGCGTGAAGTCTGCCAATGCGCACATGGCAGCGTGGTGGACTATGGCTAAACCCTTCTCATGTTGAGAGGAGACCCGTGCTCTGTAGTGAGCCGAGAATGGGTTGATCATGATGATGATGAACCGACTTAGTCTGCTTGTACTTCCAAATTGGGCACAGATAAATAAAGGGTAATCAAAATAATATTGATACAGTTCTAGATATATTTTACGTTAGAAGTATTTTTTAGGAATAAAATATAGCATATAGGTAAGGAATACAAGATATTTCATTTCCAAGTTTAAACTAAATCGGTTAAGTCAATGTGGCGTGATGGAGTAGCAAACATCAACACTTTTTAATAATATTAAAAAAATCTGTTGCCATCTTCATTCGTGTTTTTATCGGATATCTCGTAGGAACCTTGTTTTCCCTGCATAAAAGGAATCTTACTATCACCCACAATAGATACAAGATATGTCATCTTCTTTTACTCTTATTTCAGGCTACGCGAGGTTGTCACATAATGGAAGACATGTTACGACCGACCGCCTGCCTGGCGTCACTCCTCTATGAGTGTTAGATATATCCCGTATGTATGGGCAAAATTCCATAATCCACGGTTTTTTTTTTACCCACTACAAGTTAGCCCTTGACGGTAATCTCACCTGATGGTAAGTGATCATGCAGTCTAAGATGGTAGCGGGCTAACCTGTTAGGGTTATGGTAAACCCATACTCCTAATTGGTTTCTACGCGACATCGTGCCGGAACGCTAAATCGCTTGGCGACACGTCTTTTTCGGTAGGGTGGTAACTAGCCACGGCCGGAGCCTCCCACCAGACAAAAACTTCATTCATTCATACTTAAGGTGTGAAAGCATGCCAAATAAACACTTGGACTCACATACGCATTAATAATATTGGTAAGGACGCGAACGTGTTTGCTAGTTTTTTCAACCCGATCATAACGATAAAATCAAAAGATAGCAGCAAAGGGTAGGTATGATTTCCAACCGATGAGTTCATTATGTAAAACTATAAACATAAAACCGCACAGTAGAAATCTACTAAGCTATAAACATCGCAGGAATTGACTGCGAATTTGATTTTATTTATTGTTTTGTCCGAGATAGCGCGTGTTAACCAAAAACGCTTTAAATTAAAGTAATTATGCTCATTCTGAAGTAAAGAGAAAGAAAGCTTTTTTTTTCAAAGCTTTTCTTTTATACCTTCTTATCAACAACAGCAGTGCGTTTCATACTTCTACCTCAAACGAAGCGGTAAACATCGCAGTGAACTGACTGTGATTTTTTTTTTTCTTTTCAATAGAGCGTTCTATAATGATGAAAAACTAAACATGCTTTAAATTAAGGTAATTATGCTCATTATGAAGTAAAGAGAAAGAAAGCTTTTGTTTTCAAAGCTTTTCTTTTATACCTTCGTACCAATAACGGCGGTACACTTTTAAAGGTCCACGGCATACATAGTTCTAAAAACCTTCAGTGCGGTCAACGATCGTCAAAAGCATGGCAGCCCAACTCATCAAGGGAAGGCGCTTTGCACGAAATTGCATCGAAGCAATTTGCTTCGCAGTGAGATGTGTTTTGATTTTGCATCGCCATAATTGGCAAATCCTAACCATTATAATTGCACGGTATTTGTTCAATAACATCCTTTTCCGTTAGTATAAGAACGAGCTTTAAATAAGTTAGGACTTGTATGAATTATTTAAAAGGAGTTTAATTTTGAATTCCTAATGGTTCGGCCATCCTTTCCGATTTAGGTTCTTCACAAATGACCCACTTATTGTGAATACAAATTAAAATACAGTAAAAGGCAATTTAGAATGTTTATTTATGACAGCCAATAGTATTGTTCCAAATAGATTATTGCATTTTAATAACTGTTTCATTGTACTCAATATTAACGTGTTTGGCTACAAATCATAGTCAATTCCTGGTTTCAATTCACAGGTTAGACAAAAAAAAATTGCCTAAGGATTGTCTACTAGCCCAGATCGGGGAAATAGAATACCCATCTGCGTTTCTTGCAGAGTAACTCAAACGGTATTTCCATATCACTCACTGCATGACGCAAATCCTGAAGTTTCAAATTCAAGGAGAATTTGAGGAAACATCTCGAAGCATAAGAGATGTGGAGAGATCAACACATGCTAAAGATCAAGCGGGACCCAAAAGATTGTCAATGTGTAAGTCTTGCGACTTGTTGGTTGTCATCGCGAACTTTTGGAGACCGTCAAAAGCATGATAGATACTGGCTCCTGTAACTCATAATAACGGGCAAACTGGCAAAGAGCATCGCAAGAGGCAGTCTAGGTTGCTCAATATCTAGTGTACTGAACTCACGTTTACCTTGCGAAAGACAAGGCAAAATATTCAATTCCGACGGGCAACCTTCTTTAGTTGAGCGAGCCCCAAAAGAAGAAATGTTGTTACACATTTCTTAGCCCACCGTGGAGGATCTAAACTCCAAAAGCCATTAAGTTCCTCTGCTGAGCTTAACAGCTTAAGACCATAAAAGTTACCCGCTTCACCTTATGATGCCATTGCTTTATTCTAGCAGGGTGTGTTCTTCACAACTTAAAACATATTCTAGAATTAATGCCCATAGCTTCTACCACGTTTACTTTTACTATTAACTGTATCGTAATTTCCGAAATAATAGTACGTATACCAAAACGTAAAATCGATAAGAATTCAAAATAAAAGAACTTCGTTTTTACTCTACTCTCCACTCTTATAAGAAGAGTACGTTAATTCCCCGGGGTAAAAAGTTAACCGCGTTTCACTGTCAGAAACATTTATTTATTAATCTCTTCTTATTCTGGCTTAACAGGATAAAAACCTAATTTGCTAGAGTAGCCTATAAAAGTATATAATGTATATAAAAATTACCTAAATTTAAATATTCCGCTAACATTATTATCCATGATGTCACTCTTGTGAGTTCACACAGATTGCAACTGAATAGGTCCAACCTCAACATAAACTATCTATGCAAAATAAACCCTTGATTTAAGGAAATATCAATAAATATACTTTAGATTTATATTTTTTGTGTAAATTTAATAGAACTTTAAGGGTGAACGTTTTAGTGTGAATATTTCATGGTTCAAAAATACAAGGTTTTTAATTTTCCGTCCTGCATTGACAATCACGTTAAACCGCGTGATCTTAATCACATATTATGTGATTATATTTATGAACCTTTTTAATTATAAAATTTAAAATCTTTTTTTGTAAAACCTAATTCTTATTCTGTATCGGCTGTTTGTTTCACAATAGTACCAGTAAATCATTCACGGGGGACTTAATAAAAAAATAGACTTTCTTACATACATTCAGCTTTACAACTACACAAATGTTAGTGTAATTTTGCAAGATAGCTTAAAGCTTACATCCTGGCAAAGGAAAGATATGCTTTTTATTTCAAAAAACAAATGGATTCGCAAGATTTTTCTTTTTAACCAAAGCAAACTAGGTAGTACAAAGTTGCGGGCAATAGGTAGTTACATAGTAATGATAAAATATTTTCCAATTATCATCAACTGAAATTCAAATAATCTTTATTCAAATAGTCCTTTAAAAGGCACTTTTAACGCGTCAAAAATTTACATAGTAGTTATTTCATGGTGATAACTACATTCGTAATCTTAAAACTAAAGCTATGAGGGTTCCAAGCGCGCCCCGGTCTAAGAAGAAGCCCACAACAAACTTAGCCCGGTTTTTTTTGTTATCACTATCTCACATTATCAATAATAAATTATAGTACCTATGGAGATTGAATTGGATTGGAATTGGAGTCCTGTAAAATTCCCTTTTAAAGGATTATTGGGTAAAGTTATCGATTTATTGATTAAAAATATACGTATTAAAAATAAACGATTTACTCGCCATATTTTTGGTAGAATCTGCCTTTCAAACCGGTGTTAGGCTCTCTACGAGCAGATAGACTTGACCTTTCAGAAGTGCTTATGAAATAAACCTACTTAAACTAAACGAACTTTGAATTTAAACGAAGTACTTTCTTAATTATCACTAATATTTGCTCTGAGTAACCAATAAATTCAATTATTTATGTCTACCATATATAACATTAATGTATTGCTTAAGGAAAACATCGTGAGGAAAAATGCATAACTGAGTTTTTAATGTTTTCAAAGGCGTGTGAAGTCTACCAATCCGCACATGGCCATCGTGGTGAACTACTACTATACCAAACCATTATTTTTTTTTTTATACACTACAAGTCAGCCCTTGACGGCTATCTCACCTGGTGGTAAGTGATGATGCTGTCTAGGATGGTAGCGGGCTAACCTGTTAGAAGTATGGTAAACCCACGCTCCTAGTTGGTTTCTACGCGACATCGTGCCGGAACGCTAAATCGCTTGGCGACACGTCTTTGTCGGTAGGGTGGTAACTAGCCACGGCCGAAGCCTCCCACCAGACCAGACTCGAGCCGGGAATCGAACCCTGGACCTCCAACTTTTAAAATGCGACAGCGCACGCACTGCGCCACGGAGGTCGTCAAAAATATCATATTGAGAGGACATCCAAGCTCTATAGTTAGCCGGCAATGGGTAAAACCACTCGAACAAACATCTTATAATATAAAGTGTGAAAGTTACGAGTTTCAAGTTACGGTAAATGGGACAAGCCATTCAAGTTCCAAACAGAAGCAAGAATACCTTTATTGGACCACTGTACACTTTCCGAGTTCAGCTAGTTAAGTATATATGCACCTTGTTTATATAAATTGATATAAACCAAATTTCATATTAATTAAACTGAAAACTCTATTCCAACATATTAATGCCAAGTCACTAACATACAAACTAAACTAAACGAACAGTTCTAAAAATAGCGTCGTCTTTTTCATTATGTTTCCCTTGGAAAAGGATAGCGCTACATTTAGACTGGTCACTTTGTTTATTTTAAATATTTATGTACAACATAAATTGTTGGATTTTTTTTTTAGAATATTAGTCTTTAAGAAATAAAGTTATTACTGTAAGGAAACCCGCTACTAGCTCAGACTGACATACAACCAGTTTCAGTCAAGGGCCATCTTGTTTGAATTAAAAAAAAAATCCATCCGTTAAAGCACTTTTACTCAAGAGAACTTAAATTTACAAATAGACAAAGTGGAAAAATTGGCTTTTGGCTATATTTTAAATTACACATATTAATTTTGAAATATTGTGTAACGTCACAAATAGCTATACAGCTTATGTTGGACGTCAGGACCTCTCAGGCACGAGACCGACGATTTTGGTTCCAGATGCCCAACGCTGGTTAGTTCGCTTTAGTTAGTGATCGCTTTTTAAATACCTACGAACGCCTTAGGCGAAGTTTAATTCGTTTTATTGCTAGAAAATAAAAAGTAAAAGGAAATTTAAAACATACCTATCGTTTAAAACGTTTACGTGCATGACCTAAGTTAATATAATTGTTATAAGAATAATCACTAATGGCAAAATTTATAATAGTTAACTTAGTAAAGTTTAAATATACGAGTAATATAAAAGAAATCGAAATACGGCTCGCAAGGTAGGTCACTATTGAATTTAGTATAATTTGTTTTGTACTTTGTAACTTATAATGATATTATCTGATATATATTTTTTATGATACTTTATAATATCGGTTTATATATTAAGTCCATCTGATTATTTAAGCAACAATTACAAAGGTAAAGCAACTAGAAAAACTAGAGCAACATTATATCTTCGAGTTGAACTCTGCATACCGTGGGAAGGCAAGCAGAAGTAACCTGTTATAATATTAAACAATTTACTAATAATAACTGTTTAAGTTACTTTATTTGAGTTCATATTTTAATTATCATTTAAAATTAAGTTTATGCACTATTCGTTTCTAAACCTCTTGAAAGTTTATAAGAGTATATTCTCCACCGACATTCATTATTTTGTTATATTTTTAATTATATGAATATATTAGAACTAGCTAAAAAACAAGGTTTTACCCGCACACTTGGCATTACTTTGCAAGATTGAAATGGGTATTACAGCGATGCAAAAATTTTTCGTATCGAAAAATTTGAATAACTTAAATTTAAAGCTAGCGAAACCGTGAGCAAAAGGTAATTATTTAATTATTTCTTAAGATTAAGATCTTATTTATGCAGTAACATGTAAACGTTGAGTAATTCTTGGAACTTCAGACGGAAACAGAACATCATATTGTGGTAAAATAAAAATAAAAAACTTTACCTAAAGCTTTTATCACAGATATAATATCTAACGGTGAACGGTTAATATAGTATAAAGGATGTAGTATATCTTAAAAGTGCTCTATATATTTCATCACCACCAACATAAACATTTTTAATAGAAATTTCTATTCATATTAGGCTATTTTTAAATATAAATCACAGTACGAGCATAGATTTATTAGAAATCTTAATTCTCAAAATAGTTATTTTCAAATTAAATTATTATATTCTTACGAGGAATACACTTAAAATTTATCCTCTCTTGTCCGTGTTTTAAAAATAATGATTATTTTATACAATTACAAATTAAACTAGAAATATTTTTATTCACTTTGCTGCAATTAACTTTCGATTATATTTTATTTTGAGCTTGTTATTCATTATTGAATAGCTAATATATAAAAGTATAGATTATTTCAGTAATACATATATCGATTAGTACTTCTTTAATATGCGACACACGTGATATAGGTCAATGGGCACCCTTCTGCATAAATTATGGTGAAATTAAAAATAACGTTTCGCTTCCACCTATTTTATATTAATCAACCTCATAAAAAGGAACGATTATATTTAAATATCATAACAAAATTTAGTTCTTGCCTATTTTTCTAAATATTAATTCATTCATATTTTTTTAATTCGTGTAGGTAAATCTGACTAGGTTTCAAATACGTGATAAATTGCAAAATGGTTTTTGAAGTTCCAGGAGTTTAATGCGGAAACACTGTAAAGTTCTAACAACTTACCTGAAATCGTAAACGTCACGGACACAGCACTGAGAGACGCGTCGCGCGCGCTAAATGGTTCAACCCGGAATGGACCACCGCGGACAGTGTGGTCCGTTATATACCAGAGCAAGGCTCCAGAGGTTGGTCTACAGCACGCCGCGCCCAGCGTAGGCGTGCGTAGGCCGCGTCCTACGGCGCGCTACGGTGCTACGTGCTACGGGGGTATAGGTAACGGACTAGGAGTTTTTGCAGGTACATAATGGGTAGGTAATAAATTATAATACTCATAGAAAAAATTGCTGAAATCAAGCTATTGGGACTTCATACAAACTTCAAAAAAATATATTATGACTTATTTTAATATAACAGTTTTGAAAACGTATTTTCTTCATTCACAAGAGCATTAACAATATTAAAATTTTACAGCATTATGCGATATATATTAGAAACTAAACATATAGTGGCCGAGATATTACACCTCTAGAGATCAGTATTGGGTTGCGACCTTTAGCGGGTAAGTAATACTTTCATAATGAAGGCAGCAAGTTTACGAAGTGGTTGCAATTAAAATTTGCAAGTTCTTCGTAATTTTAACTCATATTATCGATGCGTGTAGCCCTTTTACACGTTAATTTTTAATTTATTAACAGCTACAAATAAATTTATATAACTCTTAGCTTTTTAAGACTAAATAAAATATGGTGTATTCAACAGCCTCTAAGAGTGTATATAATATATAATAGTACTTAGATTTATTTAATTAAATTATCAATATTAAATTAAATATTACACTATGCAAGTACTTTCGTTCTTTTAACTAATATTATCTGTGTGCAAAGGGGATAAACGTTTCATAATCAAAATCATAAATACATACCTAATAACAATAAATGCACAAAACACTTATATTATTAGGATCTGTACAGGTTGTCCTTGCTAGATTTTGTCAATCTGTGTAAGGTAATCTCCCTCACAAAATGGCTCCGGGAGCACTGATTGTTACAACCATGAATACTTAAGAATCATGAAAGAGACAAACGTGTGTGCATGTGTGTGTGTGTGTGTGTGTGTGTGTGAGGGGGTATGTGTGTGTACGTTATTTTGTAATTAATTAACAGCTATAAATAATATTAATTTTAAACTTACTATTTTAATAGATTAAAATGTAGTGTTGTCTAACAGCCTTTTAGTTTTATAAAATAGTTAGATTTGTACTTAGAGAGCTAGTTACTTATTAGTTCGTTAAATAAGACTTGTGATAAGAAAAATAGTAAAGTTTTCAGATATATGGGTCATGGAATAATGCACAGAAATTGAATTTTCGTCTCGATAATCTCGATAACAATATCAATATGATAGTGTGTTTGTTCTCCTCTAAGGCACTTTTAGCATTAATAACCTTAGTATAAAAGCCCAGATCTAGTATATTAAAGGGGTTAGCGAAGTGGCTTAAGTGGGACGTCTTGAATTCGATTCCCAGCGGTGAAAATTTTTGGGGGTTTTATACATTTTGTTATGGCTCTGTTGGCTGGTCTGGAGTGATTTAACGTATTGATACGCCACTGCGTAGAAACCGATTTATAAACACCATCATTTTTTTATTGCCTTTTTAAATCTTCGATCTATATCTTCTATCTTAAAATAAAACTGCAGCTTTATAATTCCTGTTATCATGATCAACCCATTCCCGGCTCACTACAGAGCACGGGTCTCAATATCAGAAGGGTTTGGCCATAGTCCACCACGCGGGCCATGTGCAGATTAGCAAACTTCACACGCCTTTGAAAACATTATGGAAAACTCACAGGCATGCAGGTTTCCTCACGATGTTTTCCTTCACCGTTGAAACAAGGGATATTTTAATTGCTTAAAAACGCACATAACTCCGAAAAGTTGTAGGTGCGTTCGTTCGTTCGAATCCCGACCTCGGATTAGCAGGCTGGAGTCCTAACCACTAGGCTAAGACGGCTTTTATAATTAATATAAAACCCAAAACAAATTATTATTAACATCTTGTCTTATCAGTCTGTTAGTCTGCACATCACACCAAACTACGTAACGGATTTAAATACAATTGAGTAGATGCTGATATTCTTGTTAAGGATTTAAGATAATAAATTTTATCGAAAATGTTCTTATAAGCGGAAGGTCCCGGGTTCGATCCCCGGCAGGAACAATTAAGAAATTTATATTTTCTGTTTTTTTTGGTCTGGCGATTGGCTTCAGCCGTGGCTAGCTACGACCGAGCAACATAGCCACTTTAGTGGCGCTGTCGTCTTTAAAAGGATTAAAAAGGAAGCATTGGAAGTCCTGGCTCGAGTCTGGTCTGGTGGGAGGCGTCAGCCGTGGCTTTTTACCACCCTTCAGACAAAGACGTATCGCCAAGCAATTTAGGTACCGGTACGATGTCACGTATAAACCAATTATTAGGCGTTTGGGTTTGCCGTTCCCGTAACAGGTTAGCCCTCTACCATCTTAGACTGCATTATCACTTACTACCATGTGAGATTGCCATCAAGGCGTCAAAACTTGTATGAGAATTTTAAAAAAGCGGGGATAAATAAAAATATACTTTACTCCATAACTCTTTTAATTCTTGACCACTTTTGACGAAATTTTAATAACAAACCTTGTTTTATCAAATAAGCTTTTTATAGTTCGTGGTATTTTGGTAATATCTACTATAGAAGATATATACACCTTTACTACTATATACTTTATACTATAGAAGTATATCTCCTATAGTATGGTCAGAAGTCCTTTGCGAACAGCAGCCAACCCATCACTCATCATCATCATCATGATCAACCCAACAACCCAGCACGGGTCTCCTTCTCAATATGAGAAGGGTTTGGCCATAGTCCACCACGCTGGCCATGTGCGGATTGGCAGACTTCACACGCCTTTAAGAACATTATGGAGAACTCTCAGGCGTGCAGGTTTCCTTACGATGTTTTCCTTCACCGTTGAAGCAAGTGATATTTTTTTTTCACCCATCACTGCGTGGCTGGAAACCTCATGTAGTAGGATAAAAATAGACTTTGAACCACGTTATAAAATCAAGAACGCAGAAAATTATACAAGACATTCCGTGATCGAGTACATTATAATATCATGATACAACTGTACTCTTCACTCGATACCTCTCATTCTCCTACTTTGAACTTTCGAGCAGCTTTCGCCTACTTTGCAATTAATTACTTGCTTGGGGAAAGACAATGTGAAAATTAATTTGACTGGCACTAATTGCAGAATTCTATAATTGGTTTCATTACTATACTGTAAGATAGTACCCAAATAAGATCAGCAGTAATGGAAATCAGAAATATTTTTAACTAAACGGACCATTTTTACCTACCTCTCTGAATCTTTACGTGGTTATAGTACCGCGAAGCATTTGGCGGCCTCCGTGGCACAGTGCGTGCGCTGTCGCATTATACATTTTGAGGTCATGGGTTTGATGCCCGGCTCGAGTCTGGTCTGGTAGGAGGCTTCGGTTGTGGCTAGTCACCATCCTACGTACAAAGACGTATCGCCAAGCAATTTAAGCGTAGAATCCAATTACGAGTGTGGCTAACAGGTTAGCCCGTTACCATCCTAGACTGCATCATCAGGTGAGATAGCCGTCGAGGGTTAACTTGTAATGTTATAAAAAAAATGGTAGACCTATTTTTCGTAGTTCTGGTGGGTCAAGCTATCGGTTCTAAGGTAATAGCCCATTTTTACGTAGACCCATGGTGCCTTTTTTATTATTAGTAAAAAGCTTCGACGGTGTAATGTACTAGATATACAGGTACAGACAGACAGTTTCATCTCATACAAAAATAACCGAAAAAAGTGTTTGTCCACTAAAATATTGAAAAAACAAATAATCATACATCATATAAATCATATATCTTTAAACAAATAATCATATATTCGATACATTATGTATCGAATATATGATTATTTGTTTAAAGATATTCAGTCACTTTTATTTCTTATTCGGACGTCGAGCACGAACACAATAGATTTTCCATTAGCATGCTAACAAAAATAGCCAATTTGTGTGATAATTATTATTTTCCAAGGAAAACTCTTTGACATTCTTTAATATCAGATTCAATTGGTTTCTAATCCCATCGCGCATTAGGTAAGAACTTTTTAGTGCTAAGATCATCTAATCTATATATATATATATATGTATATATTAATAATGACTAGATTATATAAAATATTGTGCTATTGAGAGTTAAAGAATTTTGGGATAGATTGTAACATGAAACCTCTTGCCTATAAAATTTAAACGAAAGAATTTTTTGTCAAAATAAAAGTGGTACAATAACAGAAATCAGTCAACGTCGTTCAATCTAATAAAAGTTTATTTTTAATTCTAAAGTCTAAGAATTAAAAACTAGATTATTTATAGAAGCATTTTAAGTTTACTGATGAAAAAAAATGTTAGGGTTAATAAATGTTATTATATTTAACACTACTATTGCACCTCTTTTCTTTTCTGAGCGTGCGTTTCTTTGTTTGTCTTATATTTCTTCTTTTGTTTAGTGTGCAAAGTGTATTTTCATTTCATTTCATTATAGCAGGCCCTGATAGATTAAATTGTTTTTTTTTATGACATTAAAAAAATTATGATGTTTAGATTTGATGATTGATTCTTCTACAGTAATAATTTGTCCCAATGGCCGGCGATAGGCGAGTAGTTACAAATGGTTTGTTTTAATTAAACTGCCCGTTTTGTCGTCTATTGCAAAAGTATTTTAAGTTAAATCATATTTTCCACAATAGTTTACTAGTCTTTTAATAATATATTTTAGTTATAGTTTTAGTTTTAGTTTTAGGTTCAATTTAAGGTTTATTTTAAGTGTTTAAAGTTACATTGTTTTAGTTGTTAATTATAATTGAATAAATTGTTTACTAGCTCTATGTTATATTAAGGATAAATCAGTTCAACTATTAACGTACCCCTGCATCCCATTCCCCATATCTAATACATTATTGATCGAATACCATAAGTGTAATTTTGTTGTGCACGTTATTTTTTACAACTAAATTAAGATATCCCGTATCAGCTTCATATTACTTAGTGAATTAGCCATAACTTTTTACTGGCTTTTTAAATATCCATATCCTATTCTATTAGTATATCAAGCCTTGAACGGTGACCCATCTCCCAATATTACTACTATTTCGGAATACTAGCAAAAGCATTCTAGATTTTCTAATAGCATTGGATACGAAATTTGCAGATGAGCCTACGTCACAAATAAGGCATTTTAACAGTTGGTAAACACACTAAACTCGTTATAACCCACCAACCCGGGTAAGAACAATGTGATGGGACTGTGTTTTAGACTAGTCTATGTCCTACAAAAGACCTGAAGATTTGAGGTCTGTGCCCATCTTTCGGAATCTTTTTACTTATACCTCGTATATAACAAAAGATAGACAAACGAACCAAAAAACTAACATGACGAATTCTTATACGACTGACTTTGTCGATCCTTAAAATGGTTTTCCATGGCAAATTGTAAACTTTCATAAGAAGTTGTGATAATTGGGATGCCTTCCTTCACCGTTAGAACAAGAGATATTTGAAATCCTTATGCTATCTAATATATATTTTTTGAGCTTGACAAGAATCCATCAAACAATAATCACTCTCATAAACACACACATATGCATAAACACACATACAAGAGCACACGCTCTCGCTATATTGTATTCGTAGTGTATTGAATACCTTAAAACGCACATAGTAGCTCCGACAAGTTACAGGTGCATGAGTGCGATCTGACGTACGTTTGTTTCTTCTAAGCAATTGTGTTTTCAATAATCCTAGAAGTTAATAAAATAAAAAGAAGTTAATTCTTAGCCTCCGTACAAGGTAATTAAGATAAAACTAAATACCGAAATGAGTAAAAAGGCAACGCCAACAACACCTGTTCCTTAAAAGGTGTAGCGAAGTTACCTATTGGACTGATGTCTAACAGCTAATTAGGTCGGCAGCTAAGTAGGTAACACCTACTTACCACCATATTACATCTTACTTACTTGTCTAATATAGATAAGGTTCTTTAACAAAGAAAAGCTTAGTTATAACGAGAAGGTGTATGAAATGAACTTATAAGAGGTTCTTCATTTTATTCATTTCGTATTTTTTTTAACTTGTTTTATTTATCTTTGACAGTGGGGTAGCTTGCCGCGGCTGAAACATCCCTTCAGACCAGACTCAAACCGGGAATCCCCCTAGGAATTTCTACTTTACGCGCACCAAGGGGGTGGTTTACCAGAAAAGCAAATATAAAGAAATATAATATGACATGACGTAGCGATATTGCTTAGTAGCGAACTCTGCTAGATTCGGTAACGAAATATCGGAGATTTTAGTGAACGATACCAATAAAACACAAATTAATTCTTTAAACCCTTTTCTGTAGCTTTTTTGTATTTCACGTTATTGAAAGAGAGCGTTTAAATAGCAAAATTGTAAACAGTGCTGTTTTTGTTTTATTACTGTTTCTGTATATCCACGTGATGTACAATAACAATTTTTTTCCGTGGTTACACTGATTCAATTATTCTCTTTCTCAATTATTCACAGGAATACCAAAGTGTAATACAGTGAGCTAAATATAAGCAAGGTAAGCAGGTTAGGCTTTGAGGCCCGAGAAACCGGCCTTACGACTCTCAAGGACACTTCATTACTACAACTTCGTATTTCGTGTAAGGATCATTGGTGATGAAATGCAGACTTAACACAATAATTATTGTTGCCAAAGAAAATAATTGCTAACAAATTGAGTAGGTATTGTCCAATCTTATCAGGAATCTTTGCCGAGAGAAGTGTGGCATTAGGGAGAGTGTTTTTCGTCAGTGTTCTTAATTCACCGTGATTTGTTCTCATTCCGATTGGAGTCCTTGATAAGATTCCTATTTTGGTTTTAAGGTTGATTTTAGCATTACTAAAGATTGTTGTGTTCATGTTTTTAAATGCTTTCATATTATTATATGATACAAAATTTATTAATACAATCCAACACTAACTACTTTCCTTCTTCTTCTTCTTTAGGTGCCTCTCCAACTAGTGAAGGTTGGCAGTCAGAATGGCATATTTTGCCTTGTCTCTCGCGAGGCTGAAAAGCTGGGCGGCACTGGGCATATCCCTAGTCTGTCAGAACTTTCCTTGAAATACTGTAAATATTTTAGGTTTACGAATTTAGTTATCACAAGCAACTCACTACTATGTAATTGACGCCGAAAAGTGTCCTTTAAAGGATTATTTGAAAAAAGTTTATGATTAATTGATTTGCTGACAGTTTTATCTAGATTCTGATGCATTTCTGTGTTGAATCTAAAGATTTCGGGATCAGAGCAAGTTTTTAAAAATGTTTTAGGGCTATAGTTGGTACTTAGACGTCGAAGATCGGCTCCTTTTTTCATTGTTTCGATATATTTTCACACATACAGTAAGTGGTTAAGGATGTACAGAAAATTCAATAAAAGAATTATTGAAAGCCTCGAATACAATTTATTCGAAGGGAATTCTTTATAAATCAGTTTAGTTTATTGCTGTCTACTTATTAACCATATATTTTTTAGTACCATCTTACCCTTTCACTTAAACTTTTACTGTATATTTTACTAGAATGCTGTTCCTGTGGCCAATGTATTCGAAATACGCCGTTTCACAAGTTATTTAATGTTATAATCATCATTATTATCAACGTATTAGCTTCCTAAAAAGGTCGCAGGCCTCGTCACTAACAGAGAGTGATGATGAGCAAAGAGCCACTACATTATTGTGATAAAAATCTTTCAAGGTTTATCAATTAGTTAATAAGAATATATCTATAGGGAAGCTGTGATAGCCTAATGCGTCAGCCTCTTAATCAGAGGTCGGTGGTTCGAATCCGTCCATACACCTCTAACATTTCGGAGTTATGTGCGTTTTTAAACAATTAAAATATCACTTGCTTCAACGGTGAAGGAAAACATCGTTTCGAAACCTGCACGCCTGAGAGTTCTCCATAATGTTCTCAAAGGCGTGTGAAGTCTGCCAATCCGCACAAGGCCAGTGTGTGCAAAATATATACTGTTTTATTTCTAGTAATAATGCATTATCGTGATAAAAAAAAAATTATAAGTAATACACACGAAATCGGCGATATTAAAAAATTTTATGATAACATTTGTTTGTTCTTTCACGCCTAAACCAGTAAGTTTTTAAAAATTATTTCACTAATGCAAAGCAAATGCAAAGTTAACAAAGAAAAACATAGGTAATATTTAATGCCCACCCCCAATTGATCCACACATCTTTGTCGGTATGGTGATGACTAGCCACGGCCAGACCAAACTCGAGCCGGGAATCGAACCCAGGACCTCCAACTTTATAATGCGACATCTCACGCACTGCGCCACGGATATCGTCAAAAGTTTACAGAACAGGGTGAGTTCTGTAAAGTTTTTTTTTGGCAGCATTTTTCGTCAGTGATTTACCTTCACTACCTAACTGGCTTTACCTTCGTAGGAAACCGAAGATAGTCGAACGAAAAAAGGTGACTCTGTAATTAGAGTCGAATAAGTGTTGGAAGTGGTTGAAATATCTGGTGCTCAATGGAATAATTTAACTATTCCTCATTGGCGTAGCTTAAGCTTAGGTGTTACTGGGAGTGATTTAAGAGATAATTGCTTAATGATGTATATAATTACCATTAAAGGAGGTGTGGACTTTTACGTAATATTTGTGATTTAAGTTGCTGGACTGATGAAATATAATATGACTATAGAAACCGATGTCAGACAATTTTCTTAACGCGAGCGAATTAAAGGTAGGGTTTTTCATCATGATCAACCCATTACCGGCTCACTACAGAGCACGGGTCTCCTCTCAATATAAGAAGGGTTAGGCCATAGTCCACCACGCTGGCCATGTGCGGATTGGCAGACTTCACACGCCTTTGAGAACATTATGGAGAACTCTCAGGCGTGCAGGTTTCCTCACGATGCTTTCCTTCACCGTTGAAGCAAGTGATATTTAAATTTAGTTTTTTTGTTAAACGCACACAACTCCGAAAAGTTAGAGGTGCGTGCTCGGATTCGAACCGCCGACCTCTGATTAGAAGACTGACGCTCTAACCACTAGGCTATCACCGCTTTTTAGTATTATGCAATACTACTAGTTCAGTACAAATGTAGGGTTTTTAGTATTATGCAATTAACATTATAATAGTAAAACGGTAATTCTAACTTAATTTGAATAAATTGCCTTGTAGGCAATGATTCCGTCAGAGTGTTTCGACCTATACAGAGTGTTTCTATATTTCGACCTACTAGGTGTAACGAAAAGATGTGAAAATAATTTGAAAAAAATTGTAACAAAAAAATAATGGCAGCGGTGGGATTCGAACCCACGCCTCCGAAGAGACTGGTGCCTTAAACCAGCGCCTTAGACCGCTCGGCCACGCTACCCATGCCGTTGGCATCTGAAATTCAGCACATACTCTCAATTGTCATCTATTATTATCTCAATAGACGAACATTACCGATATGAGTCACGAAATATACACAAATACTGGATGAATATTAGTATTTTAACTCTGTCCTCAGTCAATGAAGGTGTTGTATCTGTGATTATTGCTTTGTGATTCTGATTATCGCAATCATGATTCTTAGGTGATATTTGCAATAGTAATGCATAAACGCTAATAAATCAACGGTCGAGAACCCCTATAAAAATTAGGCTGTCAATAACATAATAATCATAGATATAATAATAAAATTTTTGGGTACCAATGACGCGAATACATAGTATTATAGTTATATCTACCGAAATAGTTTTTATTTTGTTTCATATACCACCAGTTAGTCCCACAGGTGGTGGGGCAAACGGATACCGTAATTGCAGTTACCGACCCAAGTTTATCCACTTACAATAATTCATCCTTGCGAACTTGTTAAGTATGTACACGAGTAAGCTCTCGTACTAAAAGCTTGCTTATACCTAATCTTAATAATGCAATATATTAAAGTAGCTTCAAGCAAATTTGTTTCAACTCATATTGTACTCGCATACAGGCTACCATCCCTATTGCTTTTAGCTTTCAAATCGCAGTAAAATTTGCATACGCGCAATCTAATAGGATATAATGTGTTACAGGCGAAGATTGCACCGGGTGAAAATGTAGATTACCCAGGTCATGAAATCTGGGACCCCTGTGTTTTTAAGTCTTTCTAACTGGAAGGAAGGTAACTAGTTACCACTAAAATACCCACGTAACAACGAAATTCCTTTGAGCTTTTGTTGGTTGTATCATCAAATCCATTACCGGCTCAATATAGAGCACGGGTTTCTGTGGTGTGTTTCACGAAGGCCATGTGCAGATTGGCAGACTTCACACGCCATCGAGAACATTATGGAGAACTCTCAGGCATGCAAATTTCCTCACGATGTTAAAGCAAGTGATAATTTAATTGCTTAGAAACGCACATAACCTCCGACCTCTGATTAGGAAGCAAACGTCCTAATCACTAGGCTATCACAGCTTTGAGATTGTATATTGAACAGCTATTTTTACTATCACGCTGCTTTTCTGTGAGTTAGCTTAGTACAGATACTTCAACTCAGTTGTGCGCGCGGCCCTATGTGTGCGTGCGCTTGTAAATATACAACTTTCATTCGTGTGGCAGTGACGCGGCAGTCGTCGTTCGAGCAAGACGTGTTCCTATCGCTTTTTCTTACGGGTACAGTCGTTTACGAAAATGTCTAGTTCTTCACGGAAAAAATGTTTAAGGAGTCAGGTAAATATTTTTTATTTTTAAATTTAGATGTAATGAATAGGTATTTATTATGATTCTATATACGAAAAAATATATCCTTGTTGACGTTTACGTATTATTGTTTTAGACTCGAGAAACCATTGCTAAGGTATACGAATTTCTGAAAATAGATGCGAGAGATATATTGGAACTAGTAAGTGATCCAGTTTGCAGTGCAAGTCCAATTTTAATATCGAAACTAAGTGAACATTTAAATAGCGTACGGAAAAGAACAGCAATGGCAGTGGGGGTATCAGAGAGAACAGTTACTAATATATTGGCTGAAGGAAAATAATCTGACTCTAAGTTTAAATCTCCGCATAAAGACCGTAAAAAACGTTTAAAGAAGTTAGAATTAGACAACTTTAACGTTGATGTTATACGTTCCACTATTCAAAATTACCATTTAGAACATCGTGAGTTACCTACCTTGCTAAAGTTGAAAAGAATATTTCAAGATAAACTTAACTATGATGGAAGTATTTCGACTCTGCGTACAGCTTTGTTAAAGTTGGGATACAAATGGCGAAAAACTGTGGATAACAGACGTGTTATTATAGAGCGGCATGACATCCAAAAACTACGATTTTCCTACCTAAAAAATTTACTCAGATACCGTCAAGAAAATCGGTGTATCGTATATACAGATGAGAGCTATATCTTAACTAATCATGTTCAAAACAAAGGATGGGGTAATAAAGATGGACCACCTTTAAAGAGAAACCTGTCGAAAGGACAAAGAATTATCATTGTGCATGCTGGTTCAGAACAAGGTTTCGTACCTAACGCACTATTGACATACAAAGCAAATAGTGTTTCTGGTGATTACCATTCTAACATGAACGCGGAAAACTATGAAAAGTGGCTAAAAGAACGTCTAGTACCGAATCTTCCACCTAACTCTGTGGTTGTGCTTGATAATGCCTCATACCATAACGTTCAAAATGACAGAGCCCCAAATTCGAATTCCAAAAAAATAGAAATGCAGAGATGGCTGACAGAAAAAAATATAGCTTTTAATCAAGATATGAAAAAAATTGAACTGTATGATTTGATTAAAAAAAATAAAGAAAACTATATCTGTTACAAGATTGATGACATACTTCAGCGATATGGCATAAAAGTTCTTCGATTGCCACCATATCATCCTGAACTAAACCCCATAGAAAATGTGTGGGGAATTTTAAAAAATTATATTGCTTCGCGTAATGTCGACCAAAATGTGACGGAAATAATGAAACTCATAAATGAATGTTTAAGTCAAATTGATGAAGGGATGTGGGGTAATACTTGTCGACATGTACAAAAGAAAGAAGAAGAATACTATAGACATTTTGACATGGAGTCAGAATTCATAATTAACCTTGATGAGAGCAGCGAATCCGAAAATTCATCATTTGATTTTTCAAGTAGCGATTCAGAATAATGTTCAATAAATAAACATTAAATTACCAAATAACTGTTTTTTTAAAAAAAAACCCGTATATAACCCGTAAATAACTGTATTTGTATTTGTACCCGACTGTACCTCTTGTCACGCACACAAAGTCACTGTATATGTACAAGGTTTACCCACACATAGGGCCGCGCGCACAACTGAGTTGATGTATCTATAACACTTTGTGACAGTTTTGATGCGGTTGACAATTCCAATTAATGAACGGTATTATGTCACGATTGTTATCGATTGACTTACGTACTGTTTCTAGTACAATTTACACCTATTTATAACTGCTGCCATGGCCAGCGTGGTGGACTATGGCCAAACCCTTCTCATATTAAGAGGAGACCCGTGCTCTGTAGTGACCCGGTAATGGGTTGATCATGATGAATGCTCTGTGCCATGAGTTACCTAATTAATTTTAATTTGATATATTAAAATTAACTAGGTACATATTTTAAAACAACCGGGCATTGCCGACTTTGGAAACATTACAGTCTTCGCCCCTAACATGCACTCAATGCAGACTATAAACTCCATTACAAACCAATACAGCTTCTCGCAACCGATTCGAGAATTCAAATGAAATATTAGAAGAAAAAAAAACAAGGAAACGCTCCTAACTGTGTTTCCAAGTCAAAGCGGGTGGAAAAAATATCAGTGCTTACAAGATAAAGCTGAAAGTTTGTAATCTTATCCGGGTATGGTGATCTGAACCTGTGAGCACATATTGGATTTTCAACCTATTATAGAAGTAATCTTGAATTCCTCTCCTACTATGTATATAGTAAGATACTAACTAGTACTCTTACTAAAGGAAGAATTCGAGCTTAAACATTTTTTTTATCCATTACAAATTAGCCCTTGACGGCAACCTCACCGATGGTAAACGACGATGCAATATAAGATGGTAGCAGGCTAACATGTTAGGGTATGGTAAATCCATACTCCTATTATTGGTTTCTAAACGACATCGTGCCGGAACGCTGATTCGCTTGGCGACACGTCTTTGTCGCTAGGGTGATAACTAGCCACGGCCGAAGCCTCCCATCAAACCAGACTCGAGTCAGGAATCGAACCCAGGACCTCCTACTTTATAATTTGACAGCGCGCGCGCTGCGCCACGGACGTTGTCAAAAGGTCTAGATATAATATTACTCGTTGAAAAGCATTACTGAAGCTAAATGACTATGTATGACTAGTATTACTTGGATATATTTAAATTAACCACGATGCATTTATGGATAAAGTTCTCTAAATCCCTGTTTCTTAATAAAACATGCAATTATAGTATCAGTTATCAAAATATGACTTTCTATCTCCTCTCTACGTTATATCTTTCATTGATAGCGACTTTTATTAATATATTATAGTTTCTGTGTTAACATATATATATACACTATCTTAGTTTATTAATAGTTTATTATAAGGTTAAGTTTATTTAGTGAATAGAATGTAAGTTTGTTAAATTTACACAACACAACCTACAACTATTCAATTTTAAATAACTAGCTAGGCCTTAAGGTAGTTAGAAAAATATTACTTTTCAGTGACAAAGCCGCCTGATTGTAGAATTTTACTACTAGTTTGTGCATCTTTTTTTGTACCTTTTGTATTTATAGTGTGCAAACAATAATCAAAAACAAAAAAATAAAAATAGATTTTATATATTCATATAAACTTATTTCAGGCATCTATGAATCATTCATATATATCACATTTTTCATTATTTCTATTAGTGATGGTTATAACTACACTCGCCAACTTAAAACTATATCTAAGAGGGTTCAAATCGCGCCCAGGTCTAAGAAGAAACCCACAACAAACTTAGCCGGGGTTTATTTTTTGTTATCACGTGGTAATATATTTATTGTCGTCTTTGCATTGAATCAAAGTGCCAAATATAATTAATTAGTTAATATTTTCGGACTTGGCCAGCAACTTTCAACTTTTTTAGCCTTTATACCAGCTATCATCAATCCTCATAACCACACAATGATACGCTACACACCGTCTTCGCTGGCGAAGACGAGGTCCCCGCTATCTTACGTCATCCGGACGTGGGCTCCATCGACGGCCTCGGAGACGTACGGACCACTCACCGTCCGACCCCCCCGTTATCCCAAACGTCGCCTAAGCCGAGGTTCGGCCTCAAAGGAGGCGCCCTTAGGCAGTCGTTCCCTTAGTTTCTTCGAGCCCTAGAGCTCAAAATTTCTTTTGGCAGAGCTTCTTTCCGAAGCTCGCCAAACAGCCCGGTTACGCTGTGGCAACCAATAGGGTTAGTACAGCTAATAGACAGTCCGAAAACAAAAAATCCTCATAACCCTATGATATAAATTATTGATCATATATTACTGATTTAAAGGTATATCACGGAGTTTAGGTAAATACAATATGCATTGCTTACATTGCATATCTCTTACAGTGGTTTATTATGCTTTACTATGGATATTGTATCGGCAGTCGGATATGAAAAATACTGTTTTCGTATCGAGATTGTGTTTGCCATTGCTACATGCATTTGTTTAGTTGGCAAATACAATACTATGTTACAGTTATGAATACTAATAAAGGACTATGATTCGAAAACTTTCTAACAAAAACTAGGTATAAAAATCTTTACTAAAAGTTTCGCACCTTGGTGTACGAGCTAAGGCTAAGGCTTGATTTAAAAGGAAATAATTTATCAGATTAAGTAGTGATAGCCTAGTGGTTAGGACGTCAGCCTCCTAATCAGAGGTCGGGGGTTCGAACCCGGCACGCACCGCAACTTTCCGGAGTTATGTGCGTTTTAAGCAATTAAAATATCACTCGCTTCAACGGTGAAGGAAAACATCGTGAGGAAACCTGCACGCCTGACATTGCTCCATAATGTTCTCAAAGACGTGTGAAGTCAGCCAAACAGCACACGGCCAGCGTGGTGGACTATTGCCAAACCCTTCTCATATTGAGAGGAGATCCGTGGTCTGTAGTGAGCCGAGAATGGCTTGATTTTGGCAACATCATCATCATGATGATGTTGCTAAAATATCCCAAATTAAGTAAAAAATATCTATTAACTTTATTTAAGGGTGTTTTTATTGTGGTCACCCCATTTTTTTTTTGTGAAACAATATTTTATGACAAAAAAATAAATGTGATCAAACAACACTTTCACAATTTCTAAACCGTTGGGGTAATCAATCATCTAGTTATATTTTATATATTAAAAAGACGACTTCCAATATAGCGATGTAGCCAAATAATTTACTTCAGGAGGATTTTCAACAAAGTCAGCCATTTTAATTAAACGAAAAGGATCCAAAGAAATTTTAGGGGAAAAGTGGCTCATTTAAATCGTTCTGCAAAATGAATTTGAGTGAAAAAATAAAATATCGTCACTTCGCGAACCTTCAAGATTAGGCTGTATAAAACAAAAAGAGAAAATACGCAATTTTTTTTTTAGACTTTGTATATTATACCAGCCGATACTCGCGACTTAGTTTGGTTTAGAACTTTTAAAATTCCGGGAGAGTTATATAATTTTCTAGGTCAAAAGTTATTTTACGTTCATCATAAATTTAACTGAAATCTGTTCAGCGTTTTAGAAATGGTAAACATACTCTTTCGAATTTATGCGATTATTAATATGAAACATTTAAAAATTCAAATTCAAATCCTAATAATCTTTATTCAAATAGTCCTTTAAAAGGCACTTTTGACGCGTCAATAATTTACATAGTAGTGATTTAATGGTGATAACTAAATTCGTAAACTAAAGCTATGAGGGTTCCAAACGCGCCCTGGTCTAAGAGGAAGCCCACGACAAACTTAGCCGGGTTTTTTTTGTTATCACCATCTCACATAATCAATAATAAATTATAGTACCTATGGAGATAGCAATTCACACCCAAGCTTTTTTTATTGATTATATAATTGTCAATAACGTAATATGATTTTTCATATGTCAATTAAGGTCATTTTAATAGGCTTATAATTATGACGTACCGTGTTTTCGTCACATCTTCCTCGTTTATCACATCTGCATCACCCCCATAGGATATTAATTTACCTTCGTAACCATAAGCGTTCAGGATACTCCAAGGAGCCACTGGTACAACCGCTTGAGACTATGTAACTCAAATTTATTAGATTACAGCTATTATATGTATTATAAGATATATCAAGTCGTCTGAAACCACTCTTCAGGGAAAGGGTAACTTGTGAATTATTATTAATATTTCGTTTTACGTTATATGCCATTATCAACTGCCGCGTTGGTGTAATGGTATTAAAAATGCCTTTGAGCTATGCCATAAGTACCTAGTTGTCATAATAACACAAATAAAATTATAACCCAAAAACTCACCCTTGCACTTGGGTTGCGAACATTACTCTAAATGAGATTGAGTGAGTATTGGCTATTTTAATCACAGCCACTTGACTTGACAGTATCCACTGATAAAAGAGTAATTTGTTCACTAAAACTCTACCAGAGTTATTCAATCAAATCAAATAAAAAATAGCTTTATTCATATCATATCAACTCTTTTACGAAAATCAATAGAAAATTAATTGGCGGCATTTCTTGTCGGTTTGCCAGGTAGGACCTAAGTCTTGCCTCGGCGGACGCCGCTGGCTGGGCCGCGGTCGAGTGCATCAGTGTTCCCGTGACCCAGCCACCAGGCGACGCGAAGGAGCATCGCTGGGTTTTAGTGGGTATTCTGGTCGCCAGACTGGCCGCCGGGGAGTCCCACATACCCCGTCGGAAGCGGCGCAGTCTTGCCTGCGTCGCCTCCGGAGGGGATGCGTAAAAGCATTTCCCAGCGGGAAAAAAAAAAAAAGGTAGGACCTAAGTCTAGAATTGTATTTATCTTAAGATTACGTAATCACACAAGCTATGGCACTAAAGTATTTTTTTCATTCAATTCTATTTAATACCCGCTAGGACAAAATATTAATTCAAGCATCACGTAGGTACTTACTCGTCGCCATTCGATTGGGCGACTGTGCAAACAGTCCAATATATTTATTTGTTAAGATAAGAACGCTCTAATACTCTTTGATCGTAGGCAGGTGACATGACTCACGTATTTGTGAGGCAATTCCATCTAGTGAAATAATTAGATAGCCTCAAAATATCTCGATAGGTTTTATTAATATCTCAGATTGAATCTGAGCTTTAATATCAAATTGGATTGACTTGCGATGTAGTTATTGGTACCAATTCGGATGTAACTACCTTTTTTTTTATATACACTACAAGTTAGCCCTTGACTGCTATCTCACCTGGTGGTAAGTGATGATGCTGTCTAGTATGGTAGCGGGCTAACCTGTTAGAGTATGGTAAACCGACACTCCTAATTGGTTTCTACGCGACATCGTGCCGGAACGCTAAATCGCTTGGCGACACGTCTTTGTCAGTAGAGTGGTAACTAGCTACAGCGAAGCCTCCCACCAGACCAGACTCGAGGCGGGAATCAAACCCAGGATCTACAACTTTATAATGCGACCGCGCACGCACTGCGCCACGGAGGTCGTCACCTACACAAATCTTCGCACTAAACTAAATTGACCGGTTTAAAAATATGTTTACAGGCTTAAAAGTAATTCTATCAATCAAGACAGTATTACCTTGAGGCCTGTCAATTTAGTTTAGAAATCTATGTAAAACAGAATTATGAACGAATGAATGAATACACTTTTATTGCACACACAGATAGGAAAAAACACAAAAAAAGACAGAAAATAACACAGATACTGTAGGTATACAATTTGGTGGCCTTATCGCTACATAGCGATCTCTTCCAGCATCCAAAGATGTAAAAGATATAGAGATACGGAAAGAGGAAGGTGGAGAAATTACGTAATTATGTAAACACTACCTCGAACCTAATAATTCGATTTTAAAATTGTTTTATTCGTCTAATCTGGTACGTGGCATTGCCAGCTGCCTTTAAATACATTTACTTTAGCCAGCAGTATCTCATTACAACTCTTCCAAGTAAGGCATTGGAAATACAATTCGATTTTGCGTTACAGTATAGTAATAATTATTATCATCATCAGCTTTTATATATACCGTATACATACAAAGCTTTTGTATTTATATTACATTTACAGCTTCTCATAAATGTGTACGTGATTGGTTGAAGAGATCATAGATAGAAATAACAAATGTATAGCGACAAAGCTGACTCCTTGTAAACGCTGTTTGTTTTTTTTTCTTTCATTCGTCGTATGCAATGAAAGTGTATTCATTCATTCATTATTCATCTTGGTAATTAGATTGGATTAGACCCTCCTTAAATGAAAGGGTGCTATTTTAAAAGCTTAGAGAGTAAACATGCGAAGAGAATATTGGAACAAGTATATATCCTTCTAATTTGTTTTTTGGTTGTTTACAGTACAAATACTAGACGCCGTCAGAAAAAACGTTTCTGCGACATTATTCATTTGAATGCTGGCGCCATCAATCTGGCTGTCTTGCCTGATTATTATCTTTCTTAGTACTGGGTTCCAAGCAACTCTTATATCTTGAACTCAAATAAATTGAAAATATAACTTTTTTTATTCCGTACATAAAATAATACATGATTATTGAAGTGAAAACTTCTTTAGCGGCGTTGAGCACTTTTTCTGTAATGGGTATAAAATCTTAAACTCGCGTCAGGACACGTGACCTGATCGAAAAAGCGTAAGACGGATGGAGAGTAGACAGCTATCCCCTCTCTACGGCGCGGCGAAAATGTATGCCTGGGCCTACTGTTTCGTTTAGGCAGCGCAGGGCGCTTGCGCGAATGTTCGTGTATGTTACAGCGTGCCACGCGCATCCATGGATGGTGACAGCTGATGGCTCGACCGTCTGTGTAGTGATCACATTGTTGTGTATTTGTAAAATTCGTGAATGTAAAGTGCTTAAAATATGGAAATTGATATAGATAAACTTTTTAATGTAAAATAATTGTAATAGTTTTAAAGTGTTAAACTTTTAATGTAATATAAATTGTCATGTTTGTGTACGATAGCGCAATAAATGAATATTGTATTCTACCACATAAATGATAGTACTTTTATACTGATAAAGCAATTGGTGCAAAATTATTCCCTAACCATTCCAAAATATCAAACATACTCAACGTTAATAATCAAGTTTTCACTTCTGCCGGCACTCCCGGAGTGCAACCCGTCTTTTTTTTTATTTAAATATACAACAAAATCGATTTATACAAAATATAATTAAATATGACAGAATTCATCATTCACATCCGAACAATTGTAACAACATGGCGAACATCAAACTTTGTCTATGGCCTCAGATTTGAAATCCTATTGGTTGAAAGGAATAAAGTTGAAAATGGCGCGCGTTTAGTCACATCCTGTTATGTGTTGGTGAGTGCATGGCCTCGACGTTGATCCCGATCCAAGATTTTATTCCCAAACGTCGTAGTCCCTTTATATATGAAATATTTACGACAATATTATTCGTAATGGTGTTCTGTAAAAGGCCATGGATTTGATGAAAACGGTAAGGATTGCATAGTTGCAGTATTCTTTAAAAAAATTGTTTGGCTTTTGTTTCTTGTTTTGGTGCTATTGAAACTGGCCATTACATTAGAAAAAATATCTCTTTCCAGAAATTGTGTGCACGTGGGAGGTAAGTGTTAATAGTTTCATAAAGTAGACTGTGGTTTGATATCAGTTTTTCACGGTATAAGTACTAACAGTTTGTTGATTTGTCAATATACGGCACCCGGCAACCGAGCGTTGTTACGCCATCTTATACTTAGTGCTCTGTTCGTTCCGCACATTTATTTGCGCTGTAGCAAAAAAGTGTTAGACGATGTTATTCACGATATAACGGAAAAGCGCTCGTGATGGAAGCAATTTGGTAATCATTGATTCCGGGTATGTCATTTTCATTTTTTGCATCGGATTACATGACCTGACCAACCACATGTTCGTACATGATTTTGTTGTTGTTTAGTCGGCACGGACCCAGTTGCATAATATATTTTATGCATGATAAAATTACGCTTACTACGTAGTATAATTATCAATATATATATAATTGTAACATAGTGTATTTGTCGCTTCAAATGTAGTTAATTTGTATGGTGGTATAACCTATAAACATGACAGATTGAGGTCCAATGTTCATTGTGGATTGTCATTAACGTTTCTTTTGCAACTCAACTTCAAGGTCACTCTTGAAAAGATATTATCAAAATGGGATTCCATCTTAAATACATATATTTCGGCATATTATATATGCTAACAGCATTTATAGTAATAGCAATGTGCACATTACATTAACATCTGATATAAATGACAGTCAGTTTTAGTGCCTATAGAGTGACTAAAAGTGATGCAACAGTGTTATTTCCTGTGTATTCATTTGAAGCTTCACATTTAAGGACAGCAAGTATTCTTAGAATTCATTACAATCCATTACAATTGGTACAATTGGCGTACAGGGATATGCCAGTTTGCCTTAGCAATAAGACATTTGACAAGTATTTCTGAACCTGAGCATCTGTTTTTGAGCTTAATTGATTAATATTGTAGTTAGAAATGTTGATATAAGTAATTTAATGGTTGAAATAAAATTGAATAAAGTATAGTCAGAAAAATGTCTATAAACAGGTGGTTTTTGAAGCACATGGCTGTCTATGGTGCTGAAGATAGTAAGCTTCCTACTTCTAACCCTCTTCATTTAATAGTATTACAACAAATAAAAACAAAAACAATTCAAATTGTTTACTAAGCAATAAAAGTTCACAACCTAATGTTCCAACATACATTGAAGTAAAATGACCATGACCATATATCTGAGACAATTAATTATGCTATTGATGATGAATTATGTCTTCTGTCTGTCTGTCTTATTAGAATTGAGAGAGGAGCTCCTGCTCCTATGGGTTTTCAATGTTAAACATTGTTGCAACCCTCATAAATATAATTTTGAGTTAAATTGGAGAGTTAAAATATAACAATTATAGTTTGCCAAGATTTTAAAACAAGTCTTGTCAGATTTAAAAGTTGATATATTTATATATAATTCATGAATATAATTTAATTAAAAATTTATATAAAAAATCTGGCATTTGATGCAGCATAAAAGAAATAATATATATAAAAAAATTGGGTCAAGAAACATCCTGAAAAGTTTTATCGCAATCTGGTCAATGGTAATTAATTATTGTAAAATGTTATGATGTTAACATGTTGAGCTACTTCCTAATATCTTCTTGGGAAAAGGTGCCTTTCTGAACTTGTGGCAGATTGTGCTCATATTTCATCTCACTTGAAATTCATTCAATTATAATAACTCACAAATTTTAAAAAGAGTAAACAGCAGCTTATTTACCCAAGTAACATGCTGCAAAGTAGCTCATAGAATACTATTTAAGGTTATTGCCTCATCAGAAAGTGCTTTGTACATGTACATGGTAAAAGTGTGGCGTAGCCCCACAACTCACTTTTGTAACATCAATACATATGATGATGAGGCCACATCGTCAAATTCAAATAGTCCTTTAAAAGGCACTTGATGTGTCAATAATTTACATAGTAGGGATTGACTACATTCATACACTTAAAACTAAAGCTATGAGGGTTTCAATTTGGTCACATCCTGTTTCTAATCTTACTCTTTAGCTTTTATAGCTATAGGTATTAGCTAGCTATACTTTGCAACAAGCCTGGCATAAGACAGTGTGAAAAGAAATAAAGTAAGAAATGAATGAAAAGTTATTATAATGATATCTGTATGTAAAGTTTGCAATAGTTGTGTTGTTCTTATGCTTGCTCTTGCAATGAAAAGGTTGTAAACTTTATCTGTCTATAAATAAATTGCTGGGTTGGGTGTTAAGTTGCATGTAGATTAAACTGGAAGCTGTTGTGTGTTGTTGTACTTTGATCCTTGTAATAAGGGATGCCAACTACTTCGATTTATTTGAATAAACCAGTAGTGAATCAGATTCGCCTAGCAAGCATTCTGTCTCATGTAAGGTTTACCATATGTTTTCAAACATCTCCTGTTTGTAAATGATTAAAGATGATTTCTAAATAGAGTTCAAGTCAAGGTAACAAGATTTTATTATCACAAACAAATAAAGATGTTTGAGACATGTCCTTTTAACCCTTACCTTTCACTTGTAAGGCTATGTGAAACTAAAAACTTTAAGTTAGTAAAATTATAGTTTTCCATTAAAAGATTAACAACACCCACGAAATAATATTAAAATCATAAACTTTAAATGTCAGGTTTGATAAAATTAGTGATTTCTTTTTAATTCAGTTCAATAACAACCTGTCTGGTTCAAACAGAAACTTCTTATTTGTAAACCAGTTGGCAACCCTTGTAATTATACAATATTATAACTATTATTTATGCTTTATGATAATAAAAATAAGTGATAGGTGCTGTTTAACACAAATAGCTGAATTAAATTGGCACAAAAACAGAAAAATCACCATTTTCTTAAAATGATATTTATCTTAATTTAAGAAAACAAGTTTGCATATTATGGGGGAATGTACAATAATTCTTTAACAATAAATCTTTAACTTGTACTGTTTTAAATTAAACTATAGAATGTAGTATGAAAACTAATAGAACAATAGTTAATATGGGTTGATTATGACATTTGACATAATTTATTTTATGTATACCATCCATCCTTCTACACAACACAAAATCAACAAATATATTTGACAAGTTGTTGCATACAAAATATGTTAACACCTTTTAAGTCGCAACAAATATTTTTACAGCATTATCTTAATTTATTACTATATATGTAATATTATATAAAGTGTAGCTTTGATGTAGTTTTTATAAGGTTGTGAGTAGTATTTTGCACATATTGAAAATGAAAAATCTATTTCGTTTATCATATTATCACTATTATACACATGCATTGACATAGATGATTTGCATTAAGAATTAAATCAGTACACTTTCCACTACATAAAACTTTTATAATAACGATAAATGTATATAATAATTATCTCAAAAAAGTAATTTATATACAATTTTATATTTCTGGTCAGGTTGGTGGAAATAATGTAAATATTACCAAGTAATGTGGCCCATAGGCAGCATGGTGGACTATGGCCAAATCCTTCTCATATTGAGAGGAGACCCGCGCTCTGTAGTGAGCCGGTAATGGGTTGTTCATGACGATGACAAACAAAAAAACTGACAGGGCTAAGAAACTATTTCCTTATTTTAATAGAACATATCCTTTTTTTTATGTACACAGTATGTAATTAATCCCACTTATGATATTTCTACTCTTTTACTTCAGATTGCCAATTCTTTGTGCATAACTTCTAAATGTTCTAGACTTTGACAGGTCTAAAAGTAGTGCCCGCATTTCCATGGGAAACTGTATGAAAGAACTATTTAAAGACCTGTTGATTTTGATCAGCTTAGAGATTTTGAAATGTCCATTACATAGATGGGTCTTTTTGAAAATTAGTAATTTACATAACTAAAATGTAGAGTACAAATAAATTATATACCAATGCGCTATAACAGTCTTTAGTGTACTATTTTGTTTTCAATATGTGCAAATAAAAAAACAATAATTGTTGTAAGGACTAGATTGTAAAGGGTGGCTGGTAGTTGTAAGGTGCACTGTTGAACATTTGTGGCGTGTTACAGGAATATGAGTTCCTAGACTTGTCAGATGTGAAAGAAGCGGAACTTAGCAGCTTGCAGTGTGCTCTCTTCAAGAAGAACCCAGAGTCTGTGTCCACTGCCAGTGCTGGTTGGACAGATCCTGCTGTAGGTAAGAAAACATTTTTATTATTCTTGCCTGAACAGAATTCATGTCACCCTTCATTAACACATTGTATAGTGGTGGTATAATACATCAAAAAATAATCCCTTACATATAAATGCAAAAGTATTAATAGTTGGTTGGAACTATTATTTGAGCAGCAACAGAATAAATCAAATTGAAGGCTATTTTTTTAAATATACCTATATAGATGTATTGCAATTATTAAATTAAATTAAAAAATATTTATTTCACCAAAAACACAGTTACAGTTTTACATATTCTGATGGTACCCACACTAGGTAATCCTGTCTCGTGGGTACCTTGTATCGCTTTAACAGTTAAATAATACAGTACAACACTACAATTTTTGTTGCAAAAAAAAATGTATATATAAATATCCCAATAAGATGTATCAAAGAGAATGCCCTTGCGTTAAATGTAAGAAAAGCTCCTCCGTTTCCTTGTAGTTCAAGGAAGCAAGCCATTTTCCCACAATTATAAATATAATTGATACCTTATTAATAATGTTTTAATTGTAGTTTAATAATTTTAAAATAATATACTGATATGTTTATTATCAATACAAGTAACAATTGTTATAAATAATAAGCGGTTTCAATATCGTTGTGTCCGCAGACCTTTCTTCCTGTTCATCGAGCACGGCGGGTCCACCGACCGTGTCGAGCAGCCTGGACAGCCTGTCCGGCGGCGAGTGCGAGATGGCGCCCCACTCGCCGCAGCGCGCGGCCGGACCACCGCACGCGCCGCACCCGCCGCCCTACTCGCAGCCGCCCGCCTATCCGCCGCCGCCGCCGCACCAGTGGCCCGTGGGCCCACCCAACGTCTATGTGAGCCAGGTATACATACGATAACAGTCAGGGGGCAAAACGGACTTTTCACAATAGTTCGTTTTTAATTAATTGCTAATATTTTCTTCTACAATCATCTTTTGGTTGATTCATATTATTAATAAATATCGAAAATAATTAATAAATATGGAAACGTTAAAATTTATAATGGTGATATATGATTTGGTTGTACACTAATATCTATCGTTATACAAGATTTTATTACCTAAATATTCATTAAATAATTTCAGAAGTATAATATTACAGTGACTTTGATTTTCTATAGGACATAGTCATTGGTGAAATAAAATAATGCAGATATATAAGTAAATATAAAACAAACATTCAAAACTATAAAGCCTGTAGTGTGTCATTACACATTACAGTGGCATTCTCAAAAGTTTCGATCATACTCTGACGCAAATAAAAAAATACGACTAATTACTTAATTCAATAAGTTATTTGATAACTGTGTTCAATATTTGTTATATGTAATCCACTTTGTATATCACACACACTTACACATTATAATTACATATTGATTGTAATAGTTCAGTAAAAGTAATTTTGGATATTTTCTTTTCTAGGTCACAGCCAACGTGAACGTCCATGGCTATATGGGCCAGTACTACCAACCACCGCAGCCGCAATATGTCCCGCCACCTCCGCAAGTAGAACGGCCGCACAGAAATCACAGGAAAGACCGTCGCAGCAAACGCGTCCCATCGCCACCGCCACCACAGCCTCCACCATACTATGTTCCTTATTCACAGTATTATCCAGCAGCACAGGCGCAAGGAGCTCCGCTATACCACCTTCCAATGTACCAGCCTCTAGTCTATGGGCCGTATGCATACCCACCTTATTATCAAGATTACCCAATACCAGTTGAAGGTGACACAGGTGACAAAGGCCCAGATGAGTATCAACAAGAAGTTGTTCTGGAACAGGAAGCGGTTGACGCTTATTACGCTGGTGCGCACTACATAACATCACCTTATGTGCCACCGGTTGAAGGTGGTGCTGAGTACATGCCTCCTATGTACATTCCTCCGCCGCATCACCCCGCGCCGATGCCCATACATCAGCAACCTCCTCATCAGCCCACACCACACCAGTTCAACGTTCACGCGAAAAATTTTGTTCTTGGTCAGCATCACAGCAAAAATTTCACACCAGACAAAAGTCAGGAGCAAAAATCAATAACAACAGCTACCACGTCTGCGGCTACCACAAGCACAGTGGAAGCCCTACCTATAAAAGATCTCAAGATCAATCCAAAACCAAGTAGTCCAAAACAGGAGCAGAAACCAGTCGAGGTTGTGAAGGCACCAGTGCCAGCTGAAAAATCATCTCCAACGCTCAAATCAGATCCCACAAAACCAACTTGGACTCCTGAGAATAAGCCACAAGAAGTCAATCAGGTTCAAACTGTAGCAAAGACATTCACTGCACCTACAGCTCTTCCTGCTCAACCAGCCACCAAAGTTCCTCCAGTTCCCAATAAAGCACCAAAGGGGCCTACTGCTCCATTTTCAGGAAAACAGCCACCCAAAGCTACATTACCGACCGCAGTACCTGTACAACAATCTGTATCAACACCAAAAGCGCCATTTGGGAACAGACAAAAACGTGAAGCAAATATTAATCGCTCACCAACTAGTGATAACACTGAAATAGAGAAGTCCATGCCAATTGAGCACCCAAAGCGGGAACCTCCATTACCGCCCAGCAAAGCCCCAATGCCAATTTCTATAACTCTCCATGCTCAAGGACCTCCAGTTATTGTGACTAATAAGTCTCCATTCAGTCACTCGCGCAAATCGGTTCCAATTGTTGAGCCCCCTCCAGTGCCTCAACCCCCGCCGCCAGCGCCTACGGCATCGGATTTCCCCCCACCTCCTACTCCAAGGAATAGGGGAGAGCCTGTACCAGCTCCGATAGTTCCACCCCAACCTCAGCCGGCTCCAGGAAAGTCTTGGGCTAGTCTGTTCTCCAACAAGCCTACAAGTTCAGCTCTACCCATTGTGACACCAGCAATTACAGTCCCAGTTGAAGAACCACCTAGCCCTACTACATTGGCACCACCAGTGGCTGCAAATGTGCCAAAACCTGTAGCTAAGGTGCTCCCTTTTGATGCTTCTCCGTTGCAAGCTCCTGTTGTGGATAAAAGTTCGCCTACTCCTAAGGCGAGCGCGATTAGCGCACTTACGTTGTCTTATTCAGAGAAGACTTCCGTGAATGCCGTAAGCAATGTCAGCAACTCTACTCCGCTTACTAAGCCCGCTACCACACCTACTGCAACGGAAAATCGTGACGTACCCATACAGAAGGAAATCCCGCCTGCAGTTCTAATTCAGCCTTCTCCGTTCAGTGATGATCCTAATTCTTATAGGATGGGAGGTAATTAAATTATTATTAATTTTTAATAGTTTTTATATAGTAACAAGTTGTGATCTGCGCTTATTTGTGAAATAAGTCCTAGAAACTCTATGACAAAATATGTAAAGATATCAGAAGTACTCCCTACTGACTATAGAAGACATTTCCTTGGTTGTGGTCTGTTTTATTTGTGAAACAACCTACAAAACTACATTGCTTTGATGCTAGCGAGAAATTCTATAACAAAATACATCCTTAAACGTACCTGATGTACTCACTACAGACTGGAAGACATTTGTTGGGGTGTTTTTTTTTCAGTCATTGATGTTACTGACTCTATATCTAATTTTCAGAGTTCCTGTCAAAATATCAGCTAGACAATCGCCCAGTTACCTTACTGCCTCGCGGTTTAACAAATCGCTCCAACTACTGTTACGTAAATGCAATCCTCCAAGCACTGATTGCTTGCCCGCCATTCTACAACATGCTGAAAGCTTTACCCTATCAGACACGTCGAGGGAAATCCAGCACTCCTGTCATTGATTCCATGTAAGTAATCATTGATATTTAAGTTCCGCTTTGGCTAAGTGGTTTCGGATCACAAGGCCTTGGATCAGTTCAACCATTTTAGGTATAGGGTTTTATGTGACTATATTTTTAGCTTAACGTCAAAGTTGGGAAGTTTGTGTAGTCCCCCGCATTAGCCCTGGAGAGCATGTTGTCTGTGAAGTAATTCTCAGTACCTAATCAGATGTATAATAAAAGAATGGCTAAAAACTGTTAAAATGTAAATTGTATATATTTTATACCACCTTCCAGAATTCTAGGTTTTTCAGTCTAGTGACGCGCTGTATATTGGTATTATATGTCTGTTATAAAATTCTAGGGTGGAACTTTGCTACGAGTTTAGTCCGCTAGCTAACACTACTCGTCGCGGTAGAGGCGAAGTTGGAGCAGCCGGTGCAGCACCTGCGGTTCCAGCTGGTCCTCCGCTAGATGGCTCCTCAGGATTGAGAGTGCTCCGAGCCCTCCGCCCGTTCCCAGGATCACAGGAGGGTAGGCAGGAAGATGCTGAGGAGTTCCTTGGATGCCTGCTAAACTCACTTAATGATGAAATGCTCGAGGTCAGTATTCCATTGCGATTCTTCTTTTTCATCTTCATCACTGCTGCTATTTTTAAACCCTTTATTATTTCATGTCTTATCTAACCCTTATATGTCAAACTATATATCCAACTTGACATTCGAATTCGTGTCTTGTCTCAATCCTATTACATACATACATTTTGTTACCTCTGAATTTTACTTTACTTTGTGTCAGACGGAATCAGAATTTTTAACTTGAAAAAAATTATAAAATTTTCATATTTCTGTTTGTTTTTTTTACTGTTTCTAACGCTTAGAATTTTCTCGGTGCTTGGTAATTCTTCTTAAAATAGCCCTTTTTTTATCAAGATATTATGTCAGCCTAAGGTCACAGCTCAGCAGCTCTAAAGTAGGTACCTTTTACGAAACTACTGGTGCAATTTAATTTTCCTAGGATATTTTCTCTTCTGTGCCCCTTTTTACCTATTAAATATGAAATTCATCAAATGCAAAATACCTTAACATTTCAAATGTTGAAATTTTCTTTTTTTTTTTTTCAGTTGATAAAGCTTGTGGAACCTGAAGAGCCAAAGGAAACTGCAAAACCTAATGGAGTTGTAGTTCAAGAACAAACTATTGAAGAGGATGATGATGATGATGAATGGAAGGTAAAAAGATATTTTGTTACTTTCAATGTATAATTATGGATTCTATCGCATAGTGAGTTAGACTTAATGTGACAATTTAATTGTTAAATTATAAAAAAAATCATCATGAACAACCCATTACCGGCTCACTACAGAGCATGGGTCTCCTCTCAATATGAGAAGGGTTTGGCCATAGTCCACCACGCTGGCCATGTTCAGCAGACTCCATTGGCAGACTTCACATGCCTTGGAGATCTTTAAAAAATTAAATATATAAAATATTATACACTTTTTCATTAACATGACGCGAAAATGAAGGCACAGAAAGGTTGAATATAAGTTTACGTATATTTCAGGTAATGGGACCACGCAATCGCGGTGCGGTGGAACGTCGATGGGCCGCTCGCCGCACGCCCGTCGCTGACATCTTTAGAGGCAGGACTCGACTGCGGCTTCACCGGGCGCCGCATCATGACGTCACTGACGCCGTGCAGCCCTTCTTCACACTGCAACTAGATATTGAGGTCAGTTTTGAGGGCTTGCTAGACTGAAATAAAATTTTATATATTGCATTGTAATTTCATATTAATGTGATAAGAAGTAAATTTAATAAATAGTATTAGTCATATGTTAATATGGGCGACAGGTGGAACTCACATGTTAAACATTTTAAACTAAACTTCATGAAGCATGACATTAGCTCAATCTTCAAACACTGTTTCTTCATAGTAATAACATTTCATTTATTACAGCGCTCTACAACAGTAAAGGATGCCCTAGAACTCCTAGCAGGCAAGGACACTCTTGAAGGTGTATCAGACGCTTGGCAACAGCTTTCCTTGGAACAACTGCCTGTGGTGTTGCTGTTACACCTCAAATGCTTCCAACTGGATGCAGAAGGGCACACTGCTAAGATAGTCAAGAGCATGGATATTCCTATCGACCTTAAAATTGATCCTAGTATGTATATCACTTTTTTTTTATAATACCCCATCCACACAGTGTAGCAGATAAAAGAAAATATATTAATTAACTAAATTATTTTTTTAAGATGCTTCTAATCAGCATTATATCACATTTATCACTGCATGTATGCATTAGATCACTTTGTACAGACTTAAGAGAATTTACAGTTCCAATAAGATGACACTGTTTGCAGGTAACAAGTTTGTAACTTCCTTTATAAAAGCATATCTGTATCAGTGATAACAATAGCACACCAATTGTCTAAATCATGCCCCAAACCCAAAATGAATATTTAAATATCTAATTACCGAAGATGTGAATAACTAAACCTCCTTTTATTATATTTTGTACAGTCTTAAATAAAGAACACTGTTCCTAGGTGGAAATCTCTGAAGACACACATTTTACTATGATGTACATCTATTTTTCGTCTCTGAAAGCGATTTTCGTTTATATGTAGACTAAACAGACTGAGTAAGCAAATACAATTATTCCCAAAAAATTAAATTGCATTTAAACCCAGCAGATAATAAAACAATTGAAATATGAATATTACAGAGATAATGTCATCAAAGCACACAACGAAACAACGTTTGTACAAGCTGTTTGCTGTTGTTTATCACGAAGGCGTTGAAGCTGTGAAGGGGCATTACCTGACTGATACCTTCCATGGCCAGGCAGGATGGATAAGGTAAAATTTATGTTTCAATGACATTTTATTGATCTATTCAGCACTGGTGTCGCAGAGTGAATCCTCTAGTAGTAATAATTGAAGGTTTCCATCCAAACATGCCTCTTGGCAGTGAGTAAAAAAATTGCTCAATTTACTATGATGCTACTTATTTTTCGTCTCTGAAAGTGTCAAAAAGTCACTTTACGTGTAGACAAACTATACTGAGTAAAATTTACAATGATATAGTTAAGCCGTTAACTGATAACAGGTGATAATAATATTAACCTATTATATTTATTTTCAAGATACGACGATTCTACTGTGACTCAAGTAACCGATGCCCAAGTTTTGAAATCTAAGCCGCCACGAATGCCATATTTGCTTATGTACCGTAGACATGACACTTTGGTACCACACAGAGTTACTGGCAAACAAGAATAAGCTGAGCTGCTTACATGACCACAAAGCCGTTTTGGTTTATAAAAGAAGACTAGTGCTGCAATGACAGTTTAGTGAGAAGTGAAGTGGGTACTTTAAAAAAGTGAATTAGTAATAAGTTATCTGTGCCTATCAAACGTTAGTTATTGCACAATGAAGAAACATTATATAAGTACATTGTGAAATCTTAACCACAGGTCATCTGATTTGTCACACAAGCCGCTGACAATCTTGGTCCAGCTAATGACAACAATTTACATTAATGTATGAAGTAGAGACAAAGTGATAAAGTATTGGCATTTCACAATGGCTGTTATTAAGTTGTTAGCTGTGGCACTGGTAAGAGTGATTCCAAATTACTTGAGAATTGTTTATTTATCGGTACAAATCTGACTTTTTACCAAATTGTCATCAGGTTTGTCATTGTTTATACCAAACTGCAAGAAACCTTGATTTTGTGAATACATTTTTAAAATTTTTAACACCTAAATTATAAATCTAGTTCTGTAAATAGATAGTGCTAGCTTGTACATATGTTTTTTTTGTATAGAGTACAAAATGGGAACTTTCATTTTTGTAATTTATACATAATTTTATTTGAGTGCATAACTTTTAATTGAATTAATTTCTGGCACTAATGAAATTTTCAAGTTATTCGAATACATTATTATGCTTGTAAATAATGTTCGTATATATAAAAGTTCTCTAATTATTGCTTTGATTGTTCTGGCAAAGTAGGTGAGACAAAATATTTGGAATGTAAATATAAAATTTGTAAATTCTCCTGAAAACATATTTTGTGCTATATTTTTATCTGGCTCATATTTAATAGTTGTAAGTTTTGGACAAGACGGAAATGTGTTATAAATATTACGAAAAAGTATAAAAAAACGTTCTTTAATATAAAATGTATGGTTCTGTATTGGTCATCCTTCATTTAATGACTTTAATATAATGGTAATAAAATATGTAATTTGCAGGAAGTACAAATAATTGTATATTATTGTGGTATGAAAGCAAAGCACTTCTTTGGTTTTCATTTTGAAAAACAATCTAATATTTATAATCATATTATTCAAAAAGCTAATATTTTTTTTTATCTCGAATTGTCAATCGTTGACCTACGAACCTGCAAATTAAATTATAATGTGAATAGCAAATGTTGAAAGTCGAAACAATGATATCTTTACAATCTAAGGCTGCAATGAAAAGATAATTGCCCTGAGTTTTGTAATAAAGAGCAGCTAATTAAATAATAACAAAATATGCATCTGTATACCAGATTGCATTTTAATATGGGAATGTAAGGAATAGTTAACAAAAGTGGAACAATTTGATAAATAAAACATTTCGTCCTAGACTAGGTTAGGGTTTGAGCGAACTTTCATAAGCTGCTGTCCACTTAACATCTAGACTAGACTTATTTATCAACTTAAAGTGAGTCAAGCTCATAATGTGCATGATTAAAAAAAAGTGCATATAGGCAACTCTTTATAATTTTATAAATCTTGCGTTTTTGAGATAAATGGGGTGAACATCAGTGAAAGGAGAGATACATGCTGGCTGAAAGATTAGAAAATTGGTTTTTAACCAAGAAATCAAAGTCACTATAAAGCGTTCATTTCCTTGCACTCATGTTGATATATTTCCGCACACTCTATTTGTCTCTGGAGTTTAACAAAACTTAAAGAGATGCTATGTGGATAGTTGTACATATGAATGGTATCGAAGCTTGGATGGACTGATAAGATTATGGTGAGTGATGTGCCCTTGGATATTGTGATATGATGTGAGAAAGGACAAATTACTGCAGATTGTTCAGTTATAATTATTGTTATATTGTAAGTGTTAAAGGTATAAATAGATTATATATTATCTCGCCGTTGACCTCTGGGTGTATGTTTTTAATATTATTCGAAAAAGAAAATAACTACTGGAATCTATTCCTTCCTATCTAAATGCAAAATTTGCCATACTCCCAAACAATTGTGAAAGGAAGATGGGCAAAACTTTTAGTGAGTCCTAAGCTTAAAAATACTTTGTGTATTGTTGAATGCAATTTTTTATGTAATTAAGATAAATTACATTTTATTACACTATTTAGGCTAATTTCAAATTTTGATGTAAAAGACTGCCTTTATGGGACATAAGGTGAGGTATTTTTTCTCAGTTACAAGAGTTTAGTAAAGATAATGTAATCTTACTACATAAAACAAAAATATTATAGAGGACAAGCAACCTAATCTCTACAGACCAATAATCATTTTGAATACCACAATTTAGGAATAGCCCCTATAATATAATATATACCCTTGTATATATAATATAAACCTTCATAAAAACTTTCCAATGTGGTATGGGCCAATTTATCCCATTTTCCTTTCGGTAGGAATTATCTATGTGTTACTTCCTACGTCCATACTGCCAATCTTAGTGTTTTGGCAATCCTCATATTAATATAGTGTTACTCCTTAAACTGTCTTCTAGCTAACAATGTGTGAGTGTCACCAATTTGAAAGGATTTACCATTGTAAGGGATGTAATGCTTACTTATTATTTTAAGTGCACAATAATATTTTACATATATTTAAACTATGTGTAATTGATTTATATTATATGAATAGTTTAAAGCGTAGCTTCTTTAAAGATCGTTCTCTAACTAAAATATAATGAACTGAATTGGCACTTTGATCATTTATATACGAGACAAATATATCCATACAAAATTTAACTGAAAATTATTATTGATTTTCTTTTAATAAGTATAAGCCAAAACAAACATAAAACAAATTTGCTTTAAACAAGATCAAACTGTACCCTTTTATACTGTTGCACAAAACATGCAAATGATTGAAACAAATATTCTTACTTAAGATTTTTTCATTTTATTTATAAAAACTCTGCCTCTTGCTTAGAAATATATACGTGAAAATAAATGAAAGTGAAAAATGTATAAATAAGACTATGGAATTAATTTTGTGAGTCTTACATTGGTGAGGCTGTCTCTCCATTCAAGTTAACAAAATAAATACCGGAATATTTATTTTACGTGGACACTTTTTAGCCTTTTATAAAATTCTTTAGCGATGTGTTTGCATAAATAACTCTAAAAGATGTACAGAATCACTATAAACCAAATGCTTTAGAGGAAAGATATTTTTTTGGTTTGATTGTCCTCCCCTTTAACATAACATAACATAACTTCTTAGCCTTTCGCGTCACATAATATAATATCACAGCATTATCTGGTGTAGTGGATAGGCTTAAAAATGACGAAAACAAAAACTTTGATACAATGAAATCGAATTTTAGTATTAATGAAAGGTCTGATTGTGTATGCTCCGAAAATATTATGAATTAATTAAGAAAAATTTAACCTTTCCTCTGTTTAAGTAGTTTCAAAGTTCTATGTTTTGAACTTGTTTATCAAAAAAAACCTTTTACATTATGTCAATAAATAAAAGTTTAGATTTGTTTTATAGACACTTATAAAACATGGTTAAAGATATTTTATGTGAAACATCGCTAGGCAAGTTTTTAGAATAAAATTGTCCCGAGTGCAGTTACGACAAGCAGTATGACGTCATGACGCCACGACGCTACCGCTCTTTACTACCTTGTGTATATATATTTTTTATTTTTCTTCAATATTTTTAATTAATCAGAAATTGTACTATTTACGACGTTTCACATCTGCCGGGCGTCAAGAACGACCGAGCAAACTTCTTTTATATCCATATAAATAATCGTATTGAACTGCCAACTCTAATAGTGAACAATATGATCTCACATTGAAATGTTGTTTGGATGTTTAAAATTAGAATCACTTTTTTTTTTATGTTTATGTATGTGTAAGTAAATTAAACTAGAATAACTAAAGGCGAATATATATCATGGCCTCTTTGAAAATAAAATATTTTGCTAGTGACAAATGAATTAATCTTATAATATAATTGATAAGACGTTTTGTGTTTGCTACTAAATAGCGCGTTTCTACTTAAGTGTTAAAAAATGATCTAAAATGCAATTTGGTTCTCAGTCCAATTGTAATAAAAAATATTTTAGTCTTATATATTATAGTCATTTTAAAAACTATTATAATGATATTGTGAAAGTGAGTAACTTTGATTTTCAATGTAACATTGATAGGGCAATCGTAAATGGAGGATTTAAGGCTTTTTCTCAAACGCATGATTGGAATATGTATAAATATAAAAACAAAAATCCCACTATTACGTTGACTGTAAAAGTAATATTGTAAAGCAAAGTCGCCCAATTTAATGTATAGTTTTAGTTTTGTAATTAATTGGTACAGAGTTATATAAAACTAACTTTTTAAGCTTTTATATGTATAACTTGGTTGTTATTCATTTATTTGGATTTTGGGTAGCTCATAGTTAGTTAGTTATGTAGGAAATATTTATGAAACATTCATCGAGAGGTATCAGGAATCGCTGTCGAATCATTAAGCATATAAAATCTGAGCAAAATATACATTTATTTATATACTAGCTAAACTTTATCATGCTTTGATAATAATTTGCGTTTCCGAAAAACGTCATTGACTCTGTGCCCTTTAATATTACTACCTTCCGTAGAAAAATAAATGTATTTTTGACTCAGCCGTTCTCTTATAACCCCAGTTTTATCATTAATATTTATTTGAATGTTTAAATGATTATTTGATAGATACGAATTTAAGAGCAGATTGTGGTTATTTTAACATGTAGCATTTAGCATGTGTTTTAATTGCACAAAATGGTGTTAATTTTAAATAATATTGTTCCTTAAGATGACGCTGACACGATATTTATATGATTTTGTGTAATATTTATGTTTTCAGTAAAGTTTTAAAACTTTTTCCATTTTTTGTGCTGTTTGGTTGATTTAATTTTATAAAATGCTTTTGGCTTTGTATTCTAGCCCATTTGCATAGCTTTACGAAATATTATTAGAAACTAAAGCCACAGATAAGAAACTGAATAACATTGCCTGCGACTGAGTTATAGAGACAGATAGTTGTGTGCCAGAAACATAACTTTTCTAAATGTCACAAGGTCAATTTCAGACACTGGCATGATTCATAAATGTTGCAACCAAGCGTTTTCCTATATTTGTGTTGCCGCGCACGTGTAATTTAAAGCAACTAAAATTACGTTACGGATAAGAAGTAAGTAAGTTACGGATTTGGCAAATAATACATATCCGGACGCAGCTAGACTATCTTATGAACATGTGGAGTTGGGAATCAGAAATGGGATACAAAATTAAAGAGAGCCTAGGATGTTTTGTTTCTGAACTGTATGATAGCTAGTTCTGCTTTGTTACAGCTTATCTTAAACATAAAATCATCTGCTCGTAAATATTACTAATGCATTTGCTGTGCTTCTACTGCAAAAGTGCTACGAACTCTGTATGTTAAAGGACATATAGTTTATTTACATATTAGTTATTTTGCGTCGAACATTCGATCTTGGTAAGTTAGGTAAAAGGTTTTTTTCTACAGTCGCAGCCTAGCAGACGTTCGACAGATGATTTTAACATGTTTTTTATTTATATTATATCTCTATATTAAACGCCGTTTTGTTTGTATATTACAGACAATACTCTTAAGGATTTGAAACCCCAAAACCAACAGCCAGTGTCATACATAATGGAATAATAGCTATACAAATATTCCAATTAGAGACTGTGAAATTGGGAATAGTCTATAAAACGAAACGACAGTTTACTCTTAAAATTAAATTTTTACACAATGCTGTATAATAATGTTTACTTTCATATTTTCGTCACATTGTTCAATTTCATTGTAGATATAGTTAATGTATAATTTGACTTATCGAGTAGCAAATGTTCCTGATAGCTATAGCTATTATTAATTATTATCCGATCAAAATAATTGTGAGTGAAAATTAGGTATCTGTAACTAATTAAGATATTCGCTTTCGGTCCAAATCGTTAAGCTCATGTGCCAATAAAAAACAAATAACAATTCATTGAACATATTCCTTCAATTTTGATAATGTAATGCCAGAGTATAATGGATCTTGTGGCAATCAAATTAAAGTTCAAGTTCCCACTATAGCGACCGTGAGGTTGTTAAATATTGTAAAACACAGCTGTATATAATTGATACGAATTTACAACAAATACTATCGGTCCATTTTTGTATGACTTTAATTAAATACTCATGACGACTCTACATGTATGAAAATTTTGTACTCTTTATGTTCAAGGTTTCAAAATTATTCTCGTTTAAAATATATACATACCTAGGGATAACTTTTCACAATGGCTTTCTTCAATCTAAATTGGAATCTCTTGCATTCTGTTCCATGAAGCACTTATATCTAAAAATATAAATCTAAAGGTCTAAAAGTAGTACAGTTCTGTTTTACTATGTTATTGTCATTCAGATCAGTTCTATTTTTTGGACTTATCAATTTAGATTTGTGTCTTAGACATTAGTGTGTCGTAACGAATTTTATAAACATTAGTGACATCTTGTATAGATTATTATTATATAAGGATATTAATTTTCGAACCTTTAGAAATTTCGGTTCAAAGAAGTCAAGTGGTTGGCTATTTTTTACTCGCTAGTCCACGTTTATGATATTTTATTTTTAATATTAATACATTCAATGTCTCTGTATATGAGCGCAGACGCCTTGAAACTACAATAGATATTTTATTATTGTACAATGAATTGTTCAATTATTTTTATGAAACACATGAGCTGTTGGCGATTTTAGCCTATTTCTTTTTGTAATACATATATATTCTACACAATATGTTTTCAAAACTTCTTTCATAATTATTAATATCAAGAGTCAAGACACATTGCGACAGTCGCGTTTATATATTCTAATCTTTATTAATGTCTCACGAGATTTTAGTAAAAAGAAAAACATTTTTAATATTTTGATACCAAAAAAGTAGAGAAACAAAATGTTATTAATATTAAGCCTTACAATTGCATAGACCACAGTCTTTACAAGTTGTAATTCTTGCACGGATACCTTTTTTAAGAAACTAATACTTTTTTTTTTGTTAAAATTTATACCTACTCAAAAATATCTATAATCATAGACTATATTGTTTAAAAGATGTGGAATGATATTTCACTTCTGTTTGTTCGCTACAAATCTATTTACGCTGAAACTTGGTAGAGGCATGTGATGTCTGATTCAGATGATTTCCTCTGGCATCGGGAACGATGGATAAGAATATTCACCATAGCGCTATTATTAACAAATTATTCTTGCAATGTGTCTTGGACTATAACTGTTAAAGATTTTCGAATATTTAGTAGTTTACATGAAAAATCTATACTATAGTTAGTATAATACAGCTATCTCGATTGGGACAGAAATTTTGTAAAAAGTAAAATAACTGTGCATCTATAAAGGTTCGCGGTCAGGGCGGGCCGCGCCGCATCATTGTATCGCATTGTATAAATCCTCCCTTATCACTTTTGTACATTCATTTTGTATGGTCCAACCTAAGACTTCACCATCCGTAGCATATAAGATTTGCAATGCTGTGCGTCACGAACCGTCTTTTCTTATGTGAACATTGTAATTGCACTATGTAAAGTCTAGTCTAAATCTAAATGTAATATATTATTATGTATTTCGAGGCAATGAAAATTATCGAAGAATAAAAAGACTATGAACTAAAATTATACGACATAGCGGTAAATAACAATATGTGCAATAGTTAAATATTATATATCGAATATATACAAAATCTGGATCTATATATATATTGCAATGTCAGCGGTCTATCGACTTAGGATTAAAAAAGGTATACAGTATACTTATCATTAACTGTCATTAATTTTTTTTTTATGAGAGGTTCTTTATTTAAGTTACGTTTAATTTTAGTTTTTAAGATTCAAGGCTGTATTAAAAAGGAGTGTTTCCCATTGTTTATAAATGAGTATTTTATTCAATAAAGAACTGTAACTTGGGGGAAAATATCACTTTCCTGCCCTTTGTAAACTAACATTAAAAATGTATTAGAAGTTATGCTCACAAACAACTGGCGAAAATAACATATCACAAGTAAGACGAGTATGCGACAAATAGTATAACTTATCAAGTACAAATTAAAAATCATAAATCATCAGTAAAGTAAATCTGTCAAAAGGAGATGTTCTATGGAGATGTCAAATTTTAACGTTTGATCCTCCTTATGAAATAAAAGATAAAAGCAAAGGTTGATGTTAGTTAACATGAAATCTTACACAACTTTTGTATTGAAACTTCTAATTCAATTTACATGTTTAATCTGTTTTTGTGTCTAACAACTCCAATAGAAAATAGACGCAATTTATTGATCCATACGAAGAGTAAGAAATTGAGGCACATTTATTAATTTTCTATTTGAAAAAAATTACATAGTGACAATTTGTTAATGTGGTATTAACAAACTCCTAAATTAATCTAAATTTAAGTAATCCAGTGTTTTCTAAACACTTAAGTTATTGGTGCATACATGCTTAAATGTTAAAGGATGTATGGACTGTAATAATTAGTACCCAAATGTAATTTAACTGAAAAATTTGTAATCTGTATCCTTTCTAAGATTTTGATTGTATAAAAAATATTATTATTAATAATGTGACACAAGTTACAGTTCTATTAATGAATGAGGGTTTTCTTTTTGCTATAATTTGATGTGTAAATAGTTATTCCTACTGATTGTAACAGGCTAAGCGAGAAGATCAAAGATAAAACTAATAAACTATTTGTGCCCTGTACAATCAGATTCCTATGTTGTTGAAGTGGATGTGTGTGTGACTAATTATAAAATAACCCTTTATTTTGATTACAAATTGGTGTTATGAAAATTTTGTGAATAAAATATGGTGTAATTCTGAATATTTTTGTTTTTATTTCACTTCTAAACCAAAACTAAAAACAATGTTTTACATAATTCACTTTATCAAATAGTTGAATTACTTCTCAGTGCTCACGATATTCTGAAAAAAGAAATGTTTATTTAAATGATGAAATCTAAATCTGGAATGCAAAAATGCTGTTAAATTAAGGCGCTGGTGAATAATCGTACATAAGTTAGGAAAGAGTAGAGTAGGTTTTAAATTACGTTACAAATTAGCTTTGGACTGCAATTCTCACTCGTTGGTTAGTGATGATGCAGACTAAGATTGAACCTAGCTTACTAATCTGTTAAAGTTATAGACAGATTTTTAAGTATTTAGATTTCTTTTATCGTTTTCAGTTAACGAATTAAAATAATGAAAAATATATTTAGTGAACGCTTCATAGATGCCTGTATTAGCTTTACATAAACAAATAAATTTTTAATTTCGACTGCAATGTTTTGAAATGCGGGCATCATCATGAGAAGATCATGGTTTTCGAATAACTAAGATTAAAAATATTAGTATATTGAGTAGAGACCGTACCCGTACTCTGAATTTGAAGACTAGGTAGAGAAGCGAAAATAAAGCCATCGGCAGCAAAACTAGCATAACCAATGTCCAGCCGGCAATGTCTTCTGTCTGTGACCATGACGCCATTCCGGAGAAAAAGGTCAGCTGTTAATGAATAACAATAAAATTTAAAAATCGTCAAAGCACCGAACTAAACTGGCGAGGTGAGACAGTTCCCAAAGCCTGCAATTCATTTGCAAATTCCTAGCGATTTAAAATTGAAGATTAGCTAGTTAAGTTGAATAAGCAATTGGTGTCCAAATATTATAACTGAAGAAGAGTTCGCTTCAATAATGAATTTGTTTTTCATTGTCCTGTTTACTCATCTGTTCATACTTAGTTTTCTGGGTGTGGCAGACGTAAAAGGTTTTTCTTGCAGTTGAATCGACATTAAATTAACGCACATCTGTTTTTTCTAATTTATTGTCTAATTACAACTTTCAAACCGGCAAATTGTCCAAGCCAGGTTAGGCCTATTACTCGCTGAATTTACGGACTAACATGTCATGTTTTTTATTCATCAACCGTGTATTTGATTAAACGGGGACCAGCACCCATCGGATAATATCAGTTAGTCCAAGCATGCTAAGTAGGTACTTAGGTACTGAGTAGGAGCGTTATCGACGAACTAAAATGACTTAATTTATTGGACTTACCAAAAGTACTACGGGCGTTAAAGCCCAGCAGATCCTCAAGAAAACGCAAGGGTATTCCCCGACTGCGAAGTAAACGTCTTCACAGAAAGTGGTTTGCCCGTACATATAGGTAACCACAATGGCCACTGCCGCCGCTATGGGACTACGGGTCATGGACACCGGCCACGTCATGAGGAAATTCAGAATATACATACCACCCTGTCGATTGAAGACATAATATTCTTAAAGTATTTACCCAAGTATGACAGTTTTTTTTTTCTATGTGCGTGTAGCTCTTAGCATAACATAGAAATTATTTACTTGTCCACGTGAAAATATCGTGTCTTGTCAAATTGTAAGACAAAAAAAAAATTATAGCTAACACCCTTCTTCACTACGAAGAAATGAAAATCGCATTGACACATTATATTCCACGACTCCCTCATCATAGCGAAATTTGAATCTTAGACAGACAGGTAGAGAAATAAAATAGGTAACGGGTGAGATGGAAGCCATAATGGCGATTTAAATCATAAGGTTAATGATTTCTTAAACCTTAAGACTCCTCAGAAACGTTGAGCGGGTATAGAGACGTATACCTACTCTCATTATCTGTGTGATCAAATTTGAAGTTGGTCCATAGAAGTACCACAGCTTTTTTTTTATAAACCACAAGTTAGCCCTTGACGGCAATCTAACCTGATGGTAAGTAATGATGCTGTCTAGGATGGTAGCGGGCTAACCTGTTAGGAGAATATGGTAAACCCATACCTACTCCTAATTGGTTTCTACGCGACATACGCCGGAACGCTCAATCGCTTGGCGACACGTCTTTGTCGGTAGGGTGGTAACTACGGCTGAAGCATCCCACCAGACGAGACTCGAGCCGGGAATCGAACCAGGACCTCAACTTTATAATGCGACAGCGCACGCGCTGCACCACGGAGGTCGTCAAAACCACATAGTCCATTTATTAATACTAAAGTGCCAATGGTTAAGATTGATAGGCAAATAACACTTCCAGCACAAAAAAGTGATTTAATTACCTGTGTACACAAAGTGATGATGCCAATTAAACAGAACAGCATACACATCAGAACGAGAAACGCCCATACTATTTTCCGTATCGAGCGACCGGTGAATGTTGACATGATTGTTTGTACCAGCAAAGCCTAAAACAAAATTGATCTAGCGGAACACCTGGCATATGTGAAACATCATAGAGGAATTTGTTTAGAGGTAATTCGACCCCTGATGGCATACAGTTTGATTTTTCTGTAAAGACGCGCCAAAAAACGTTTAACTTGGACAAATGCTGAATTAACCGTAGTTTCCTCAGCTATAGGTACCAAACGGAGCCCTCGAAGTAAACAAAAGTTGTAGGTCATTTATAATAAATCTTTACGCTTAGCTGGGTAAGTAAATACGTACATACACTCATTCTTCTTTCTGCTCTTATCACACACTGTAGGATCGACACAGTATATCATTACGCCAAACTCATTTTGAAAAATTATTGATTATTTATTATTACTTTGTGCATTTTTCTTTGATAATTAATTTACTAGCACAATTGTGCAATGTAGTGACCTAATTGAATTGTGACCATGTCTGATTTTACATAGCACTACGATGGGTTTCATAGCCATTACTTTTGCTAGGTACTTTGACTTAATTAGAGTATTATAATAGGTAGGTATGCATATAAACCTTCCTCTGTAATCAATCTGCCTATTACTATAAAAGGCACTAATATTCGTTGCGTAGCTTCAAAGATCATAGCTCAAAAGGGAAGCGTAAGATGTAAAGAAATAAGAACAAAAGGGTGGAGGTAAAAGTCCAAGCGGTTACATAAAAAATCCAGAACTTACCGTGGAAGAAACTGATAACACAAAAAGCGTAAAAAATATAAGAGCAGACCAAACTTGGCTGCCCGGTATCCTGGCAGCGTAATCTGCCCACAGTATCATTGACGATGACGATCCTGAAATAGATAGATGGGCTCCATTTTGAAGCGAACAATCTAAACCCATGTTTGGGAAATTCAGATAAAATACTGGTCAGGATTAATTAAGAAAAACCATTCATTTGTTGATGAGGCTTGGGCATGAGCTTTAGAGAACTGCTGGGCAACTTGTTATTATATATTTATTTCGGTTATCATCCTCATCTCAACCGATTGAAGTCTACTGTAGGGATCTTAGGTCTTTTACACGTAGTTCCAAAATCCGCTGCCTTCGGCCTCTATCCAGCGGCTCGCTGCGAATCGATTGGTTTCCTACGTGGACAGTAGTTGTGTTTGCGTTTAACGGTGCGGGGCCGCAGTTCCAAGAAAAAGACGTCAAATTTAAAATGTAACTAGACCTTTTTTAAATTTTATCGACGTTCACTGCTGGCATGCATTTTGTGAGGATTTTCAAGATTCACGTCTTATGTCGCTCGTTTCCAACTATTCAGAGTTGAGCTCAAAGACGATGCTTCCTAATCCGCCCCTTACCGTTATTATGAAATCTACCCTCGAAATACCTTTCCATATGTTAGTGCTGTTATCGTAGTCCCTATACAGAGCTCCATGCGCCGCCCCGAGTATAAGCGAGCTCGCGGTGCTGCTGATCTTAGAGACGGCGAACGCGAACATAGACGTGTTCGCGAGCACTTGCTTCTGCTTGGGGCAGTATGACCCGAGCATTATCAGCGTACCTTGGGACGCTGTCATTTGTATTAGCGAATATTCTAGAGCTTCACGCCATATCTGTAAACATCAGTAATATTTGAACAATCATCATCATCATCATGATCAACCCAGAGCACTACAGAGCCCTGGTCTCCTCTCAATATGAGAAGGGTTAGGCCATAATCCACCTCGCTGGCCATGTGCGGATTGGCAGACTTCACACACCTTTGAGAACATTATGGAGAACTCTCAGGCGTGCAGGTTTACAGGTACTATAACAGGTTAGCTCGCTAACATCTTAGACTGCATCATCAATTATCATCGGACGAGATTGCCGTCAAGGGCTAACTTGCAGTGCAGATAAAAAAAAAGAATGTGATTAATTGAACCAGTTAGGTATGCATTGGACCATCCGCTCATAAACTGTAGGGCAAGAACCTTGTGAGCCCAACGATTTTCGATATATAAATAGAAATCTTCTCACCTGTAAACCTTCAAGCAAGACATTCCAATCGCACTCGTAGAACATTCGAGAAGCGCCTTTTAAACGTATCACGCCGAACGCACTGGACACCAATACGAAAAACGCTAATACGTCTTTGAATAGCACCAGCTTAAACATGGAAGAGTTTATAAGTGTTAAATAAGCATAGTTCGTTTGCTCAAAGCGGCGCCGACGAAAGCTAAAAGGTAACGTCGGTTAGACCAAAGACTCAGCGCGTACTGTACACCCGCAGTGTTATTTGGTGACGTCCTGAACTGACGACGACTCTGTTTTATGTAACGACCTGTGTGGCGAAGTGCGTGCGCTGTCGCATTATAAAGTTGGAAGTCCTGGGTTCGATTCCCGGATCGAGTCTGGTATTGTGGGAGGCTTCGCCGTGGCTAGTTACCACCCTACCGGCAATGAAGTGATTTAGCGTTCGGGCACAATGTCGCGTAGAAACCAATTAGGAGCGTGGGTTTACCATACTCCTGACAGGTTAGCCCGCTACCATCCTAGACAGCATCATCACTTACCACTAGGTGAGATAGCCGTCAAGGGCCAACTTGTAGTGTATATAAAAAAAAACTAGGATTTCTTAACTCCTCCTGGTCTCATTTTACCAGGTATACTATACTACTACTATAAAAGGAATAGGCACGCTCCGAAACATAAAGGAGCAAAGGTGTAAAGTGTCGGTCACCCATCTAGCTACTTACAAACTTTAAACCTGCGCGTTATAGACGATTGCTTTCGCAACATAGCCCCTAAGATATTTATTAAATAAAATTACCTTTGAATAGCTATATATTCGTTTGAAAGCGATGAAGTAGACCACCACCCAGGATATCACGTAATAAACCGTCAGATCGGACACCACATTACCCAGCCCGCCATTTAAACCGTCACGTTTTAGATTCAGCACAAAGTTGCTGTTGGGAAATGACAGTAAGTCAATTAGTTATTTATATAGTTGATTATTGTCATGAAATAATTAATGAATGAATAAACGTTTGTACAATTCACCAAACAGAAAACAACACAAAACTAGAATAAAATTTGGCGGCCCAATCTCTACGTAGCGATATCTTTCAGGCAACCAAAGATGTAGAAGACAGATACGGAAAGAGGAAGGTGGTGCATATGTACACATAAATATGTTTATTTATTAATATATATATATATATATATATATATATATATATAGGTATATATAGAAATACTAATATACATATAATGTTTTATTTTTTGTTAATTTGCAGTTATAGCCGCAATAGATATACATATTAAGATAATATTAAGTTCAATAATATAATATTAAGTTCAACTCTTTTATTATTATGCTAACTGGAAAAAGCCCGAACAGACAGCAGAATCTTAGAAGAAAGGTTCTGTTGGCGCCTTCGGGTAAAAACCCATTAAAAATATCCCATGTCATCTTACTTGAAAACTCTAAAAACATAGATCTAAACTTGAGAACTCAGAACTTGGAAGTTGGATAGAATTATTCTATAGGTGTTCTTCATTTACATAATGTTCAATTAAATAAATGTACTTCTACATTTTTTTCATAATTTTCGTACCTTTTCATCAGTAATAACCTAATATTAAATAGCCAACATGGGCCTCTATTCAAAGGAAACATTAAACCGGAAGAAAATGCCTCATCTGCGTTGGCCTTTGTACTATGCTTTAGTGTTGCAATAAGAATTAAACTATTTTTGTTACAATGCCCATCATTTGATTCGTGATTGGTACATTAATAATCCTTGGATATTTGAGGCACTTTTATATTGTAATCGCTTATTCGGTAGGTACCTACAGGAACCCTAATGGGCGATGTGTGTGAATCGATAACGACAATTCTTGGTTTTAAGTTTCTTGAAAGCGCACATAAAGCTCTAAAAACACTGGTTTACTTACACCTTACTTATAAGCAATTATATTAGGGTGTAAAATGGCCCAATGATGATGATGATGGTTTTACTCACAAAAAGAAGGACTGCGGCGGTGTCTCGCTGCCGTTCGTCAAGGGGCGGTGTCTGGCCGCACAGGGCGGGTTGGCAGCCGCGGCACAGTGCAGCCACGGCAGGAACGAGTGGAACGAGTGCACAACCATCGAGAGACACCACGCGCTCACCGCCCCAAGCGATAATGCCAGGAATGCGCACGAAACTATCATGGCCAGTCCAACGCCTACGGGAGTGCTATTCGGTAATTTACGCTTGACATTACCAATATATAATCATAATATTGTTAAGCGATTAACATATCACTTTCTTCAACGGTGAAGGAAAACATTGTGAGGAAACCTGCACGCCTGAGAGTCCTCCGTAATGTTCTCAAAGGAGTGTGAAGTCTGCTAATCCGCACATGGCCAGCGTGGTGGACTATGGCCGAACCCATCACATATTGAGAGGAGACCCGTGCTCTGTAGTGAGCCAGTAATGGGTTGATCATGATGATTACCAATATATAATAATAATATTGTTAAGCAATTAACATATCACTTGCTTTAACTGTGAAGGAAAACATCGTGAGGAAACCTGCACGCCTGAGAGTTCTCCGTAATGTTCTCAAAGGAGTGTGTAAGCCCAGCACCGTCGTACTGACCTTTCATCTTGAGCATTCGTATATAAAACGTATGAAAACTTCTATAGCGTGATGCAAGATTCGCTTACATACTTGTGACGCCATCTAGTTTAGTTATATGGAAATAAAATATACGAAAGTTTGAGTTAACTAGTTTGTAACACATACATAGCATGGGTCTTGGTCATTACCGAAGACCTGCACGAAGCCCAAAAACAGGTTGGAGTTTTAAGAACTATTCTACCCATAGAAGAAGGCAGGCCTGTACGCGTGACTTAACCCATACCCTATCATAGCGCTCCCGTTCACAAAAGGCGGCCGTGTAACATCTTGACGACTCAGACAATCAGTTTACAACTGATCACGAAGAAAATAGGATTTAACTGTCTTCTACGTAATACATTCGAGGTCGTGGTACATGTTTGCTTACGTAAAAGGTATATGGATGATTGAACAAAGGGTACCTCTAGCCATAGGTGCCATATCCCAACAATTCAGCACGCCCTTCTTGGTAACCACGCCTAAAGCCAGCTCCAAGTAAAAGGACGGGTATACAAAGAGTATACTAAACACGTTGTATAGGAACAGGAAAGGTAGGTGCGTTCGGAAGTCGTGCACGTGGGGGTGCCACCAGAGTTGAACTATGCCAATGCAAGATGACATGACCAGTTGGCGGTAAGTGATGTTGTTGGTCCATCGGTCCGCTATCTGTTGAGTAATATTTAAAAAAAATCATCTAAAAAGTTTCGAGACCATGGGGGCTATACGAAACACGTATAGATACGTGGTATTGACGTTATAGAGATCAAGCAAGAAAAAGCACGTTTCTTGTTTTTTTTATCCACTACAAGTTAGCCCTTGACGGCAACCTCACCTAATGGTAAGTGGTAATGCAATGTTGTCTAAGATGGAAGCAGGCTAACCAGTTAGACCCCTACTATGGTAAACTCATACTCGTAATTGGTTTCTACGCGACATCGTGCCGGAACGCTAAATCGCTTTGCGACACGTCTTGCCGGTAGGGTGGTAACTGGCCACGGCCGAAGCCTCCTACCATACCAGACTCGGGCCAGGAAAAAAATATTATATTTATTTTCAACAATTTTATTCATTCAGTTTATTTAAGCATGTTTATTGCAAAACTTAGAAGGAAGTATAACTTAAACTAACCAACTATAATTTATGTTTATTGTGGCAATACGCATTTTGTCAAAATTTCATCTCTACCTAAATTAGGGTTTGAGTAATAAAGTCCCCTGCGAATACGGAATGCGTAAAAACTTCCCGTCAAATAATGCTGCTTTTGGAAATCGGTTGATTAAAAGTTGCTTCTCTGGCTTGGTGCTCTTTTAGCTTTTTTAGCACCAATCAGTGGTTGCCATTTTGTTTGCCAAGTAGGTAATATAATAAGTCCCTGAATATTAAACTTACCAGTGGTTCTTCAGTGGATTCAGTATCCACTGTATCCGACAAAGTTTTGGTACGACTGCTCTATAAATGGATATCTGATTAGCACATTATAAAACATAACTATTTTAACTCAATTAATATATATGTATTATAGATAACAGAAGCGGTGATAGCCTAGTGGTTAGGGCGTCAGTCTCCTAATCAGAGGTCGGCGGTTCGAATCCGGGCACGCACCTCTAACTTTTCGGAATTATGTGCGTTTTTAAACAATTAAAATATCACTTGCTTCAACGGTGAAGGAAAACATCGTGAGGAAACCTGCACGCCTGAGAGTTCTCCATAATGTTCTCAAAGGCGTGTGAAGTCTGCCAATCCGCACATGGCCAGCGTGGTGGACTATGGCCAAACCCTTCTCATATCGAGAGGAGACCCGTGCTCTGTAGTGAGCCGGTAATGGGTTGATCATGATGATAGATAACAGTCTAATTACTATATTACAATGTATTTACTTACCAAACTCTCACTCATTATTATAAAAACAAAATTAATGTGAAAACAGTGGATTAAATTATTTATCTAAAATGGTAGTTTGAATGTCTAAACAAAGTTGACAGTTTTTTGAAGCGCTAAAGTCAAAATAATTACAGATACCATTATTAAGGTATATAGACAAACCACTGCTTTTTTAAAATTAGATTAACAAAATGTACCAAATGTAAACATGTTATAAATTTGTATTCTTTGAATCAGCCAAGAAGTGTCTTAACTCTTTCTACCTTAGATCTGCCATAGATAATTAATAATTTCTCAGAATCTGGTGTTATAAAACATTTCTGACTAGGCTCACATTGGAGTTAAAAGAAGTAAGAATGTCAATGAGAGTTTTTGTTACGGTTGGCAATAACTTAAGTGATTTTTATAAAGAATGTAGATACAGTAGGGTGGCAACTAGATGCGGCTGAAAACTCCCACCAGACCAAACTCGAGCCGGGAATCGAACCCACTTTATAATAAGACAGCGTACACGCTGAATGCTGGTTGGCAAAAATAGACCCTAGATATTTTGTAGGTCGTAAAAAATAGTGCCTAGGTATTTTATAACTCTTGTTCATCATGATCAACCCATTACCGGCTCACTACAGAGCACGGGTCTCCTCTCAATATGAGAAGGGTTTGGCCATAGTCCACCACGCTGGCCATGTGCGGATTAACAGACTTCTCACGCCTTTGAGAACATTATGGAGAACTCTCAGACGGGCAGGTTTCCTCACGATGTTTTCCTTCACCGTTGAAGCAAGTGATATTTTTTTTTAAACGCACATAACTCCGAAAAGTTAGAAGTGCGTGCCCGGATTCGAACTGTCGACCTCTGATTAAGAGGCTGACGCCCTAACCACTAGGCTATCACAGCTTGTTACTTAATGAAAATAAATAATTGTATTTAAACTTAAATGTTTGCATATTTATCCTCTATGCGTTCCGAAGCCATTGTTCAGATTGTGATGAAACTTTGGAGGCAGGACCCCAGAGGTAGCAAACTTTAAACATTTCTCAAGCCAGGAGAACCTGGCCTTTTTTTTTTAACGTGGGTAATCCTCATGGATACCCCGCGTCCGAGGAGACGCGGTGGTTATGTCAGACTCTTACTGACTAAACCCCCACGGTGCATATCCTTTCCCGCCGCCTTGGGGCCGGGTTACGGGTTACGCTCGAGCACACAACCGCAACCAGGCCGGCAGAGAGGAGAGCCTAAGAAATCTTTAATCCGTTTTTTTTTTTCTTCACACTTTGTGACATTGAAACAAAACGATATAAAAGTTACATTTATATGGAGTTGGGATTATAATAAAAAGCAGTTTTGTTAATATAACAAAATTTATTCCTATATTGCCGTTACTATTTATATTCTATAATAGAGGTACACTATGCATCTGTAGCTAAACCAAATTAAACGATACATGAACCCCATTAAACTAGTTTTTGGCTCACAGTACGAAAAACCTTTACGCTTCTCAATAATAAGATGGACACAATCACGGGTACAAAACACACACACAAAGTCAAAAAATTAACAATAATAATTAACACCCATATATAAATGTCAAAACTATTTCAACTCGAAATCACAATATTTTTTTATTCACTACAAGTTAGCCCTTGATGGCAATCTCACCTGCTGGTAAGTGATGATACAGTCTAAGATGGTAGCGGGCTAACTTGTTAATGGTATGGTAGACCCATACTCCTAATTGGTTTCTAGCAAAAAATAGGTCGCTTAACTAATCTTTATTTACAAGTCTAGAAATAGCCCCATCTTTTTTTACAAAAACACAAATAACTGGCTTCTCTTAGTTTTTTTTTAATTTATTTTTTAGGGGTCTCAAGGTGTTGTATTTCGAGTTGAAGAGAAACAGTTTTGAGACAGGGGTATGAAATTTTAGTAAACAAACTAAATTAAACATACAACGCTATTCCATTTTTTTTTTATACTACAAGTTAGCCATTGACGGCAATCTCACCGGATGGTAAGTGATGATGCAGTTGAAGATGGTAGCTGGTTAATCTGTTAGGAGTATGGGTGTACCATACACCCATACTCCCAATTGGTTTCTACGCGACATCGTGCGGGAACGCTAAATCGCTTGGCGACACGTCTTTGTCGGAAGGGTAGTAATCTGATCTGGCGGGATCAAGACGGGAATCGAACCCAGGACCAGGACATTGTACATTGTACAAAAAACTTTATGCTTCTACACAAAGTTTTGAATATTGCACTATGGAGCCGGGTTACCTAATATCTCACAATATCAGATCACCATAGAAGATAGAGAAATTTAAAAAATAACATACAAGAATGTACTACAAATATATTGTCTATGAACCAGTGATATTGTATTACTTCTTGACGCATGAAATGTATGTAATGCGTACAAAGTTTGTTTGGTTACGGGCTTTTAAGAATTGATAGCTTTTTTTTAATGTTGGGGTAGACAGTGTTTTTATGTACGTATAGATATAATATGTATATACAAGATTTATTGCCTGTAGAAAAATAATGATTATACTATTTTATAAATATGTGAATAGAACGTATATACCTCATTTCTTTTTCTCTGGTCTTTTGCTGAGAAACATTGTTTAAATAAATAAATTCTTCTTCTTTATGTACCGTAAAAATGCCCTAATCACGTCATGGACTATATGTTACCGGAATATGTAAATTTAGGCATATATATACTTTAAATTAGGCTACTCTAGCAAATTAGGTTTTTATCCTGTAAAGCTAGAATAAAAGGAGACAAATAAATAAATAAATTTTTGCCTATAATGAAGTATAGATAATATCTTTTTAAATGTATTTATTCTAGCAATGGAAACATTTGTGACTTTTTAGAATTATTATTTGGCAACATCGAATTGATAATATTTAATTAATATCATTTACAATAAAGAAAATATGTATATAGTTAAGGAAAAGATTCATATAGACAGGACTATACAAGGCTGATTGCCATCGAAGCTAAAAAGCTTATCAATGACGAGCAATTTGGCTTTCGAGACAAAATTTCTAGCTTCCACCAAGTGCACCGCCTAGGGGAGCACGTGGCGCGAGGGCTTTACGATTGGAAACGTGATCACCTCACAGGAGCCGTATTCTTCGACGTAGCCAAGGCTTTTGACAATGTCTGGCACGCCAGTCTCATTTATAAATTGCATACCCAGGGTATCCCGGATAGGCTTTTATACCTATTAAAAGACTATTTAACCGATCGCACCTTTAGGTTTCGAATAGACAGCACTCTGTCTTCTAGTAGACCCCTAAGGGCCGGCGTACCCCAGGGTTCAGTTCTAGCGCCCTACCTCTATACGCTGTACGCGAGCGATATACCCAAGAGCTCGCCAAACAGCCCGGTTACGTCGTGGCAACCAATAGGGTACAGCTAATAGTCAGTCCGAAAAAAAAACTGACTGCCAACATTTGTGTCATGTACCTATGTACAATTAACGTCTGCATCCTAGGAAAATCAGGTAAGGTAGGACAGTGAAACCTCCAGAAGTAATAAAATATCACCGATTGGAAGTATAACAATTTTACAGTGTGCAAAATTAATAGTGAGAGACGAGAATATTCTGTAACATACTAAGATATGATGAGCACAGCAAAATCTATAATAGAATATACCTACGCGTGTAATATATATGTGTAAAACTAAAAAGTTCAAATCCACAATGACTCCAGTTGGGCTAAAAGGTTAAATAGTTTTTTTTTGTAAAAACATTGCTAGTGGGGGTGGTACCAACAGTGCGCAAAAAAATCACTAAATACCTTTTTTTTTCTCTCGTTTTATGGCTTTACACAGATTAGCTAACTAAATACCTTAATAGTTTATCTGTTAAGTTATTGCTACATACTAATATTTCTATTGTGTCATTTGTAGATTTGAACTTGCTTTCTATTTGTCTAGTGATATAAAAACGTTATATAATTTATTATGTGTAATTTGAATTACAGTCAACGATTTGCAAAAAATTGCAACTATCAAACGTATTGACTTAAAAAAAAAATTGATTATACTAGTAAAATGTGAGTTATTAAGGCGGTATGACCTTGTTGCGACGTGCGGAAAATAATAGTTCTTTTCGTTGTTTAAACTCGCATAGCTCATGACTAAACTCTGTATGCTTAAGTTTCTCAGGAAAAAAGTTCATTGCGGTATCTGAGAGTTTAAACAACTTTTTCCCAAGTCAAACTTCAAAGGATCTGTGAGGTTCAGAATTAACCAATCTTTCTGCACGCTTTTGAGAGCATATTAAAGTATCGATAGTTACATCTAAACACCCAAAAGTCTTCGTAAAATCGCTTAAAGCAGTCATATTTTAATATAAAAGACTTTCTTTAAAATAATACTGTTTCGAGAATTATAGATATAATCAGAACGCAAATTGGTGCTTACATTAAAAGAGCACCAAGCGAGAGTACGAGGTAACCTTGTACGCGGAATCTATAGCCTGCCGATAGGTTTTTTTTTATACACCACAAGTTAGTCCTTGACGGCATCTCACCTGATGGTAAGTGATGGTGCGATCTAAGATGGGGTTAGTGGGCTAACCTGTTAGTGGTAAGGTAAACCCATACTCCTAACGACATCGACACGAAATCGTGCCGGAACACTAAATCGCTTGGCGACACTTCTTTGTTGGTAGGGTGGTAACTAGTACAGCCAAAGCCTCCTAGACCAGACTCGAGCCGGGAATCGAACCCAGAACCTCCAACCTAAATTTTTTTGTAGTAATTAATGTTATAAATACGATAAATAGCATGGTCTTCATGGTCCGTGGTAGTTCACGAGTTTTCTAAGAGATGGCGCTGATTCATTTAGCCGAACTTGAGTATATGTTTCTTCGCATATCAACTGTTTTAAATACACAATAAACTGAAAGTATAATTTGCTATATTCCGCCGACAACCGGGAGATTTGTATAATATAACACCACACAAAATCCTCCACCAGAACATCTACGCACGTTTCGACCCGACACCGGATCATCCTCAGGAGATGTTGACTTTACAAGCGAGAAAAGTAAAGTCTACTAGTAGTACTAGTAGTAGTAGTTTATCGTTTATCATGGACTTCCGCAAAGTAACGCCTGCTTCTATTCATTATTTGTTTTAAATACGATGGATTTAAGCGATTGCATAAAGCCGGTAATAATTTTACTAGAGTTGCAGCTAAAGTCCGCTAGCTCCCATTGGAACGCGGAAGGTCATACCTCTATTTCCCTCTTTCCTACGACAGAGGTAGTGGGGCAATAATTAGGCTGATGATGATGATGATGATGATGTATAATAATATATGGTTCAATGTCTTAATGATAAAAACAACTAAGTAAGCTTAATAGCTTGCAAGTCTAAACATTTCTTTTGTATAATATAACAACGATTATATACTTATAAACAGCATGGACGTCGTTATGCAATATTTATTTATTTGAAAAGTAATAATATGACTGCAGTCAGAGAACAGCGCCATCTATATTATGCAACACTAAGTGGGTTATGCAGGTTCTTAAAAGACGCACCGGCGCATTGCATTCCTTGCATTCGATCGGTTCGGACCGGTGGTCGAGTCGCGGTAGTGCATAGTCGTACTTGGTGTAGCGTATAGTCTGCTCCTTATAAATTACCATACGTATTATTGTAATTCAATCAGTCATTCAAACAGGCAGGCTCTTTTTCCTATTATTAATACAGATATTGGCTTTGTATTTTAAGACCAATAATAAAAAAAATCTAGAATTGAAAATTCGGGTATAGTAAATCTAAATAATACAAAGATAAAGTAGTATCTATCTTAGTTTAGGTTTAAGACAGCCCATAGTCCAATGATCTGTCGATAACTTTTATATGGGAACGCAACTGGCTAGGACCATTTTAACAAGCACCCATCGTGTAAGTTTTCATCAAACAATGTTGTATCTGAGTCAGTATTCATCTGTCATGTTATATGCATAGTCAGTTTAATATTGGGAAATAATTTAAATACATATCATGATATTGTACGACGGTAGACAACTTTACTATGTGTTATAGTATGACATGTTAGATTATTAAATATCATTTAGATTTTCGTCGGCAGTAATACCTCATTGTAATATAAATAATTTATAAAGAAAAAAAAATTGTGAAGCATTGTCAAAGTGTCAACGTCAAACCAAATGTCTTAAAAACGGCTGAGGTACCACATGTTCTTTCGTTAACGTCACTTAACTTAATAACCTGATAAGTATATATAAATTGTATAGAGTTATGTGATAAGGCTTTAATTAAAGTTTATTTAAGAAGTTCACTTAACTATTGATGAGATAAAAAAGATACAGACGAATTTAAGCTTTCAAACAAGGTAGATAAGTTCCATTTTACACTGACCATAACGATTTTTATTAAGTGTATTATTTCTAATAACGAGTATCAAGATAAGGCAGGAAGCTAAAGGCAGAATTCAATTTTTCAATTAAATTTATTTTTGGTTTAATATCAATATAACAGTCAGACATAATAATATTTAAAATAAAATACTATTCACTTATTGCATAACGCCGTCCATATACTCTAATCATTTAGAAATTACTAACTTTCTAGTGCATTTTTCTTTTTTTTTTTGTACATTTAGTGTCTATTGCTTCAAAAGGCATGTATTTATATACTGAAGGCACATTATAATACGAACTACTCTTAGTAACGCTTTTAATGGAGTTTGGTTACGTAAAACTATTTTATTCTTGAATTTTAAAAATAATGCAAATTCAATAGTAAAATAGCACAAAATGGTATATTTAATGGTATATTCAAGGTTTACTCTTAGACATAACATTCTATGGAGATTTATGTCATACAGTTCTCTTTTTTTAAAACACAGTGAGGAATTTCTAAACAACGAAAGTTAACGTAGTCCAATTTATTCATTGCTTTGTACGAACATTGCAAGGCATACTACATACGTAGCGGGTTTATTGGGCACGTATGCACAGAAGCAGGCATACGTTGCGAGGCGAACGCTGCGAGGCATCTCCCGGCTAAGTTTGTTGCGGGCTTCTTCTTAGACCGGGGCGCGTTTGGAACCCTCGTAGCTTTAGTTTCAAGTTTACGAATGTAGTTATCACGATGATATAACTTCTATGTAAATGATTGACGCGTCAAAAGTGCCTTTTTAAGGACTATTTGAATGAAGACGTGTCACCCATACCCTCGCAAGGTCCGCACGAAGCCAGGATCGACATGGCAGTCGTAAATTAACTCTCATACGCTGAACAGGTCCCCAGCGGAGGGCAGCGGCGCCAGGCCGCCGGTCACGTCGGGGAGGCGCGACACGTCCGGCAGGTTCTCTATGTGAGACTTCACCTCTGACTTCACTTCGAAGATCTTCTGCAGCTTTATATTGTACTCCTGTATAAAATAAGCGAAAATAAGCTATATATATATAAATTCGACGACCTCAAAACAACAGAGAATGGAATAATATTTTTCTTTCCGGTATTGCCTTCGTAGCGCAGCGCGTGCGTTGTCGCATTATAAAGTAGGTCCTGGGTTCGATTCCCAGCTCGAGTCTGGTCTGGTGGGAGGCTTCGGCCGTGGCTTGTTGCTACCCTACCGACAAAGACGTGTCGCAAAGCGATTTAGCGTTCCAATTAGGAGTGTGATTTTACCATGAACTCCCTCCTTTAGAGGAAACCTGCCTTTTCTCTTCTTATTTCGTCCAAAGCTTTAAGATGTATTCAGATAAGATTTAATCAGCACAGTAAACTATGACCCAAAACACTGTAAATTTTATTATGCCTACCTTAAGCTTTGAATTTGGTAAGATCTCTGCACCTTGTCGAAGTCTCTCAACACAGTGTCGAATATCTTCTTTTCTCCAAACTAACTCCTCGGACAACTATAAATTGTACTCATGCAAAGCAAGGTCCTTTCTGCACCTGAGCGATCTCCCGAAAATGGCGGAGACTTTCTTCTCCATTCAAACTCCTCCTAGGTTTTCCAACGAAGCAGTATTAAAGCAAAAACGTTAGGTTACCTCAAGCTTCGCCTCAGCCTGCTTCGCAAGTTCCCTCTGCGCCTGTTCGAAGTCCCTCAACATTGCGGCGACCTTCCTTCTCTTCTCCAACTCCTCGGACAACCTCAAGTTGTATTCGGCTAGGAGTTCCACCGCTGAATTAACTATGACGCTCAGGCTGAGCGCGGATTCCTTATCTGGAAACCAAAACCGCAATATAAACATTTCTTCTTTGATACATGTCCATAAACGTAATAAAGGTGTAAGCTATCTAGCTAGCTGGAAAATATGTATCAGTTATAGAGAATTAATTATTTTAAGACATCTTTATCTTACTAGAACGAAAGGCAATTAACTGAATAAAAAATCCAATTATGATACTAATCAAGTGGTTTCCTAAATCCTGAACTGAAATAACAGCGCCCTGAGCATGAATTTTGCAAGATAAGACCTCTTGGAGCCGTTAAGAATATGGAAACGGTTCGTAAACAGTCGAACGTTATGGACTGAACTATTTAAGAGAAAATTGTTTCCAAACGTTCGCATGTAATAAAGAATAATAATAAAACTCTTTATTACACCCAAGATTAATAGCATACAAACAAAAATAAAAATGAAACATAAAAACGGTGTAAAGGCGGCCTTATCTCTGTAAGTGATCTCTTCCAGGCAATTTAATTTGAAATTATAGTATTTCCATACTTCAATAAAACTGTGACGTCATGAAAATCTTGTATATTAATGGTAGCTGCCCAATCTAGTACCTACTTTACAAAATGCAAATTTTGTATGGGGATGAGAAACAGTACATTACAATAATACAATACGCCATAGCTTAGCAACTGCCAGATTAGTTATTTAATGTCATGGGTAAGAAAAAACCTCGATTCGATTCTTTTCACATTCTCCGTACACTATTAAGTAACTAATTTATTTAAACAAAAAATAATACCCTCAAAAAAAACATAAATTAATAAATTGATATGGTAAAAAGCAGTTATATAAATTAAAATAACATTGTAATTTAGCTATTAAAACTATTACGTAATGATTTACATAATTTTATTTCGCCATGGTAATATAAATACCTACTAAGCTAAATAAAGATCAATAATTTCAAATGCAAATAAAACGTATTAATTATACTGTACTGGAATTATAGGAATGGAATCTAGAATTATATCCTAATTAACAAGCTGAACTGAAGATATTACCAAAAAATACAAAATTCGCAAGATTCGAGCATGTATAAATTGCTTTTAATGCAAAGAGATTTTTTGTTGTTAAAATTAAACTATTTTTTTCTATTTTTTTTTTATTGCCTACTATATTTTCACAGGCCAATCCTTTTTAAAACTGTATACTATAAAACTTAATTATTACTAGACAACAAATATAATTTTAATTATTTATTTATTTTTTATTCTACGTTTATTTACTTTTGAGTTAGATACGCCAAGCCTTACCTAAAATATGATTGATATACCTGTATTTGATAAATATATGTTGTGAAAGCGATAAAGGATAAATGAGGAACAAGATAAAGAAGTTTTATTTAAACAAAAAAAAAAAAATGAAACAATCGACTCAAGCCATCGTTTATTTCTGTATGCAAATGTATGGTACAAAATGTATTTTTTTTGGTAAACAGGTGGAGTACAATTGAATAATTTCTTGTGACATTTACCTTCTAACTTAGATAATAATTGCACTTCCGAAACTTCTGGCGGCAACGAGGCAATGCGCTCTCTCACTGCTTCGTCGCTTGAGGCACTAGACTCCAACTCTAGTAGGGCCTGGAAAAAGTTTATGTTTATGTTACATCCATATAGTGACTATCTTGTTTGATGGGTCCCAATTTAAATTTTCCTTATAAGCTAGTGTTAGGGAATTGGCATTCTCCACCCCGTGCCTAGAAGCCTAGAAGAACACTAAGGTAGGTTCTGGGCCAAACCATTCAGGGACCTACGACCTTCTCGAAAACACACAAATATATTTATTCATTTAAAAAGTGAACGGTACAAAACTTAAATTTATCTTTACAGGTTTACATCTACATTAACCTACTACATCTAACCCTTTAGAAAGACTTCAGTGACAAAACACAAAAATTTATTCCTATAATAAAAATCAAGATAGCTTTAAAAATATATATATGTATATCTGTGTTTTATGACATATAAGGCATTTTAACTATTCTGATAAGTTTTAGAAATCTAGAGACAGCTCAGAAGAAAAAAAAAGCTTTCACGTCTTTAAATCGTTGTTCTTTTTCATAACCAGTAGTAACCACGCGAACGAAGTCACACCAAATTTTCTCGATCTAAACAAACACGACTATACATTTTACATAGAAATTTATTTTTCCTTTAATAAATTTCTATGTATGTGCAAGTCATTTGACTTACACTCATAAGTCATAACTAATCTTTATTCTCTAATATATAATACCGCTTTAGTACTTTCGTACCAGAGCGTGTTAAAAATTGCAATCTAAGATGGAACGCGCTTTAGTTTGCGCTTGACAATTGAGCCCAACCCATCGACGCTACTTATACTTTCTGGTAAAGACCTTCGATAGCGCGATGCAAAGTACTACAGGCGCCATCTATCGTCACGAGTTGTCAACATTTCTCAACGAAACCACTATTATTTCGCTTCTTCGTCATATTGTTTTGGCAAAATCTTTATTCTTCTTAGAACCCAAATGACATTCAACGAGTGGAAATAATAAATTTACCTAAAAAAGGGTCCCAACTTGCGATAAAGCGTTTAATCAACCTAGGAACATACTTTTACCACATAATTGTTTAAAACTTCATTTACCCAAAATATTCAAACCACTTTATTTGAAGACTTTGTTTTATACGTACTTTAAATATGTTTTTTTACAAATTTTGATTCGTACCGTATACTAGGCATGCCTTTTAAGCTGCCGTTTCCATATTTATCGTCAATTTTGAATTTGGAACTGTTCTATATTCGAATGTGTTTTGTTTCTCAATTTTGAATCTCAAAACAATTGAGAGTATTAGGATTAATGCTATTGGTTTGTCCCAGCGTCGCGCGATTGGAATCTGTCAGGTTACGTACGAAAATGATTTTTTCTAAGGTAAATGTTCGTGTAATAATTTTCTACAACTTTAGACGAGGCCTGGACACGTCTTCAGTGTCATCTGTGTTCAGTGATGAAGCCATGTCTGCGGACTGTCGAACGCCGGTATTTAGAATTCCAGCGTGGATTAGTTAGTTAGCGACAAATCTCGCGAAGGACGCCCAAAATCCGCCGTCACTGAAGATCACTGAAGTCAACTAATTCTCAAAGACGTCATGTGACGTATCGAGAGATAGACGCTCTATAAGGCATCTCAAGGACATTCAGAAGATCTTGCATTAAGCGCTTGGTGTGGGAAAGCAAGTTTGTCAAAGTAAAAAAGTTTGTGTAGGAAAAGTCTGCAAAGGTTCAACCAAGGAGAGTCAAATCACGTCTACGACATCATCAGTGGTGACCAATATTGGATCTATGCCTAAGATCCCGATTCCACCTAACAATCTACAATCAGACTAAAGTTGTTACTTCTCGAAGCACTTTAAGGAAGATGGTCGCACTTTCGTTGGAAAAACTGACCATGTTGCGACTATTGCACTTGAAGATCGTAGAACGGTTAACGCAGAGTGGTATACCACAGTTTGTTTAGCACAAGTCATCGCCGAACTTCGAAAATCTAAGTCAAAACGACCCACAGCGCTCATCAAACGAGTATTTGAAGCAGGAAGAAGTTCTTGACCATCCTCCATACAGTCCTGTGTCTTAACGATTTCTTTACATTTCCTAAAATTAAGAAAAGTCTTCGTGGTCAAAGGTTCCAGTCCAGTGAAGAAGCAGTCGACGCTTTCAAGTCAGCCATTCTGAACACCCCTACTTTAGAGTGGAATAAATGTTATAATAACTGTTTTGAGCGAATGGAAAAGTGTATTAAGCTACGTGGTGAATACTTTGAAAAACAATAAAAAGTACTATAAGGTTCTTGTTGTGTTTTTTCTTCATACGACAAAACTTAAAAGGTATGCCTCGTAACAACAGTTCATGAAAATAAATGAGTAAAGTAACGAAACAATAGTAATTATTAACTAGTACTTATTGAATAATATTTAGTGACAGATAACACATTGAATGCGTACAAGACATTACAAGACAAAAATAAAAATTGTGGAAGTTCTTAAGTCTTACAGATATATAAAAAAGTTGATGATAGTGAAATTAAAGTTGATTTAAGTGAGTGGAATAAAGGAGACATGTCGTGATTACCTCAAATAGGATGGACAAAGTATATCATCCTAATATTATTATAAATGAGACTGTAAGTTTGTTTGTTTTACGCGAAAATTAATTTACCGATCTTCATGAAACTTTATACTTATAACTTTATATTATTGGAGGTATTAGAAGTAACATACATACATTACTAAGCGTACTATTAATTAAAAAAATATTTTTTTTTTTAGAAAAAAGGTTTGTGGAAATATATTTATGATTAGCTGTATTGTAGTGACCTTCGATACTTATTTAATGGCTGTGATTGTGATTAAGTATTGTAATGACCATCGATACTTATTTAATGGCTGTGATTGTGATTAAGTATTGTAATGACCTTCGATACTTATTTAATGGATTCCGCGAACGACGCCGCGGGTAAACGCTAGAGAGTGTGTAAAGTAAGTAAGTAAGTAGTAACAACAGCATGCAGAAATCATTGAATATCGCATCAATTGACTTCAAAGTTCAAACATTAACTAATTTTTATAATAAATGTAACTGCTCAAGTACGTATATCGTACAGAGGCGTATATAAAAATTGCAATCTAAGATGGAGCGCGGTTTGTTTAGACATTAAGGAACACAGCAACGTATATTCGGCGGAAACACCAAACGATAGCGCGATAGAAAGTACTACAGGCGCCATCTATCGTGACGAATTGAAATTGTAACACGGGATAGCCCACTATTTGTCTTCTTTTTATTCACTAATTTTAGATGTATGTGTATTTTATTACGCATTTAATAAAAATAATAATTTAGAGAAGCCTAAAGCCACAGACACAGTTCAGCCGATGTTTGAATCATACACATCCGCGTGCTACGCGAAATATCCTACTACGTGACAAAGGATCCCTCAAACCAGGGACCAAAGCATTAGCCAGCCTGATTGCCAAAGAAGCTATATTATTTAATAGAAGTTTTATAAACATTAATTTTTCTGTTAATATTGTCTATACCAGACATTAGGTAGCTAAGCCCTGGGATCCTGGCAATTTGATAATTACCAGAATCCCATGGCTTAGCTTTTATGTAACAATTTTAATCATTATGTAGCATTGCTACAACCCACTAAGCTACATTGGAGTAAAATGATGGATCTGAGCTTTAATTTTTATTCTCCTGGAGTGTCCAGCTATGTGGCCATGTAATGACTGAAGGTGGTGGTTGTGATGAGATGGATGTGATGAAGATGATGATAATTAATTTGATGATGATAAATACATCTATGATATGATGTAACATGATATTTAGGTATTTACCTTTATTAGTTCTTCAGGTTCCGGAGGATCCCCAGGTGGAGTGTTAGGGCTGACGTTAGAGTTTGAGTCATTGTGACTCTCAGACTTACTCTCACTCCGTTTTCTTTCGCGTTTTTCCTTCTGTTTATCCTTTTGTTTCTCTTTTTCTTTATGCTTCTCCTCTAATTTTGGCTTTTTCTCTGGTTCTTTCACCTCATCATTTGTGATTTTTCTTTTTACATTGTTACCTGGTTCTGCATCATTGGGATCAACTGGAATGTAATTATAAATGATTTTAGGTAGCTTCAACTAATATACTGTAGGTCCTAGGTACCTGTACCTCAGCTTTACTTGGGCGAATCACTGTTCACGAAAAGTAGTACCATGCCTGTCTGTGGTCGTGGGCCGCTCACTGACCGGCCTGCTTCCTCAACCGAACAAATCACAACCAGTAGTTGAACTTTAGAGAAACAGCTGGCCTTTTTTAAGTTTTACTTTGGTTAATTTTGTAAATTAAATTATTCTTAATTTTTTTATATAAAATCAAGTTAAGATTGACTAACATACAATATTGTTGTAATTAGTTAAAATATTTAAAAAAATGTAAATATTTATGAAATGCATCAACATAAGTATGTTTTGTTTCCTTTTTTGGAGCGGTGATAGCCTAGTGGTTCGGGCGTCAGCCTCCTAATCAGAGGTCGGCGGTTCGAATCCGGCCACGCACCTCCAACTTTTCAGAGATATGTGCATTTTTAAAAAATTATATATCTCTTGCTTCAAAGGTGAAGGAAAACATCGTGAGCACGCCTGAGAGTTCTCCACAATGTTCTCAAAGTCGTGTGAAGTCTACAAATCCGCACATGGCCAGTGTGGTGGACTATGGCCAAACCCTTCTGATATTGAGAGGAGACCCGTGCTCTGTAGAGAGCCGGTAATAGGTTGATCATGATGATGATGATTGCTTTACTAAGCTCTTCCTTTGAGTGCCTATCTATCAGAAGGCTCTGTTTATTGATGATATAACAACAAATACACGCTCAACAAGCTCTACTGACCTTTATATCTGACAATCAGTGTCACTTTGTGCATGTATTATTTTCATTAGCACCATAATTATACTATCTCATCAACTTATTAAGTTGAGAAATAACATAGCAAGTACCTGCATGTTTATGCCCACACCCAAAAATTACAATCAGAATACCAATGGATTTTTCATTTTCATATTTCATTAATAATTAGCACAAAGAAATAAAAAGATTTGAATTAATCAAATTCTACTTTGTTCACCCACGTTGTTTGTAAATCTAATGTACACCCCCTGGTGTACATTATATTTTAAAATGGACATTCTATTATACAATAAACAGGTATATCATAGAATAAAAGCAGGCATTTAGAACTTTGTTTTAAAACATACTTGTCTACCTACTTTTAAAATAATAATCAGTCTAATCAAGTTTTTAAACTTCAAAAATTCAAATTCAAAATAATCTTTATTCAAATAGTCCTTAAAAAAGCACTTTCGACACGTCTATAATTTACATAGTAGTTATTTCATGGTGATAATTATATTCGTACATTTAAAACTAAAGCTATGAGGGTTCTAAACGCACCCTGGGTTTATTTATATAAAACTGTGAGAAAACAGTTTGTTAGAAATAATAAAAGTAACAAAGTCACATTATGGGTAGAATTATTTAACTCACCTGCAACTTTGAATTCTTGTATCCTATGAGGCTCATATACAGCCCTTTCCCCCCATATATTCAGTATGCGATGTAGTGATTGCTTGGTCTTTGCATTGATGCCAGTTTTAGCCATATGTTTCAGTGCATCCACAAGCACATTACCAAACTCCTTTCCATATTCTGGTCCTTTCTTTTTACTATTCTGTATCACATCATTTGCTAGATACATAAATGTTAGTTGCTTGTTGTCTTTTGCTGGAAATCATCAAATGTTTTATGATTAGACTATCATAACTGCCACAAATAAAAAGTATTTGTTTTATGCATGCAATTCTAGAGTGTATTTAAATATAATTATAATGGCTGTAAATGTTTGGATTTTCTAATTTCTTATCTAAGCTATTGTGGGTGAGGCATTACATAGAATGACTGATATAATACCTTAAATTCTCTGTAAAAATGTGAATTTTCAAAAATTATGTAGATCACGGCTTGGTTGCCAATGTACAAAATAATATTGCACAACACAGTATAAATAAAATTACATAATACATGTTAAAGGTAATCCAATTAGTATCCTAGATAGTGATGGTTATTCTCAGATTGATAACATTGCAAAAACCTTAGTGGGTGAGGACGGCTGCTTTAAAATACTGTTTATATTAAATTGAACAGCCCTCCTCACCCACAATAACATAGATAAGCTTGCGATTCTATTTGAATGTAGTTGGGCACAATTCAATGGTGTCCTCGTACATATGTACTGTCATTCCAAAATCTTGCCAAGGAAATTGTGGATCTAGTAGGGTTACAGTAGCAAAATATTGTGTATGGTAGTATGTACTCAGATAGGCAGCAGTCAGCAGGTAATAGAATGATACAACTACTGTTCTTAAATTATACATTTTCTATTAAGTGAACCAGATAACAAACTTTCAGAAAAGTTGCAGAATCTGGCACCTGGTTATACTCATTCTTAATGTTTTAAATAATTAACTATTTCTGCTCTTGTCTTTTGAGATTATGGGCTAGAATATGATAAAAAGGTTATTATAATATTTACAACCTACACTTAGTGAATTTTTCTATGATTTTTCACAAAATAATGTATTTTGGGGGAGAAAGCTTTAAGATTTAGTTATACCATTACTCCTAAGCAAGGACACAAACTTCTTTGGGTGTGTTAACCAGTTGTTAAGCAAGTTGGTAAAGTCGCGGGAAAATGTATTAATGCAGTGAACAATTCGAAGCAATAATAAGTAAAAATAGAAAGCGCGCAACATCCACTGATGGTACTTTTTATGTACCTTTTATTAATAACAGCGTATCCGCATTTTTACCAAATACTTTTTAAAATAGTTATTTTTGAAACATCCCCCGTAAATTCTAACACGTGAGCATTATCGTGGGGATAACATTGCATTTTCTTACGTGCGACAGGATTCTTATTAGGAATGATAAATGTACTTGATTTAATGCTATTTAATGCAAAAATCCACGAGAAAAATACAACGAGAAATACCTTTTAATAGCTCTTTGAACCATGTTTTGACAATAGCGGCGTGGTGTTTTCTGTGATGTATTAGCCATAAAGATAACGTTTGAATACTCTGTTGGCTTGGGTTTAATTCCTGCAGCTTGCGGATTAATGCGTTTTCAGTAAAACCGGACATAATTGTCGTATTTACGCACTTCTTAACTGACCAGCAATAAAGATGCAATCTATGAACGCGCAATCAACCTATTTTTAATTTTGTTGACGTTGACACTAGACAAATGACATTTGTTTTTTTTTAATATTTGGGTATAAGGTTTCAGGTTATAGTTTGTCGTTTTGTTATAAATATCTTTGCCGAGAGCATACAAACTCAATGTTATTTGGCGTTGAACGTTCCAAGGAGTTTATCTTTCTGATTCTTTAGCTTCATAAAATTACGTGATATCTAGGAAGGCAGCTCCAAAATTGCTGAAATAGGGACACACAAGTACAGCATCAGTCTCTGATTTTTAATTCCGTGGATTCTAACGTGTCTTGTTTTGTTTAGATATGATTTCTAAAGATAAGTTAAATTCATCGCATCATTTTTTTTTTAATTGTAAAATTAAATATCTGTAAATTTTACGTGAATAACGATATGAATTCATGAACCTCGCTATAATAATTATTGTAAGCGGGGAAAAAGTAACAAGCCAGACCAAGGTAAAAAGTATATTTATTTGTTTGACTAAAGTTCTACCATTATTTTCGGCACAATCAAGAAATTTGTTTATTTTTATATTAAATCGTTTTGCTAGCACGTGTTTGCCAGAGGAAACGAAATTAATTCCCTTATTGCCTCTGCCGGATATCGTACATAGGGGTTTATATATCTAAACTCATAAAATTAATACACAAAATATTCTTAATCTCGAAAAACTTACTAATTTGATTGATTTGTATTTTGTTGAAATTTGGTTTAACGGTGACTTTGTCTTTGAACCACACATGATATTAAATATTTAATGTAATGAAAACCAGTTTTATGTTACATACATAAAACTGGTTTTCGACAAGGTACAGGTAAAACAATAAGGTAATGTTTAATCTACAATAATTTCTCCTATAGAAGGTATTTTTGGCCTACCTATGTTGCGGAGTTATGTTCTTTTCAATGCAGCTACAATTGCATACTTCGATTGATACAGCTTTTATGAGTGGAAATGTAAATATGTATATAAGCATTTAATAAGAAAAAAAAAGAATGACGCTCATTTGTTAATGGCAAGTATTTGTAGCTCAGATTAAATACAAAAAGACATCAAGTGCTTAGTATTAGTGGTAACAGTGCTATTATGTTTGGTCAACTTTTAAGATTCGCCAAGTCAAAAAAAAGCCAATATGTTTCAATTTTCTTACATATTTTATTTAACAGTCCTGTACAAACGTGTCCAAAGAGAATGTAATCACTACGTAACGTGTCCACGACAGCTCTTCGATTTTTTTTTCAATTACCTTAATTGCTTAAGCTTACAACTTTTTTAATTTTTGCACCATTCCTCTTTGGCTGTTACGCTAAGAGAGCTATAGAGTTACTCCAGTCCAGCTTCCACTTCCAGCATTAGCTTCTCTTCTTTTATAATTGATATTTTGGATTATCCACACAGAGTTTCGTGCTCGTCCGATATACAGTTTAATTGTGAGTTGAAACTCGGGAACCAATCTCAGAAAAACAAACTACAAAGCTTCGGCGAAAGTACACCGTTTATAGTCGAATTTTCCGAAGACAATCAGCAACTCTACCTAAATTGTCTGTATTATTACCGGTTTCTGAGAAATAAAACCTATTTCTTATGAGACGATTGAAAGTTTCCCTGGTTCGAATCCAAATTTTGAGAGTTTTATTTTGGCAAGAGACCGTGTTAACCTAATTTGTTTAATTAGGTTTCAACCTAATTAAAAACCTAACCTAACCTAACCTAATTTGTTTAATAATAAAATTTTAAGTTTCACAGACTTGGCTCTGCTGCTTACGCGGTAAAAAAGATCCGTTATTTGACGGATATAGAGACTGCCAGACTTGTATATTTTAGCTACTTTCACAGCATTATGTCATATGGTATTTTATTATGGGGTAATGCTGCTGATATTGACACTATATTCGTTTTGCAGAAGAGGGCTGTTCGTGCGATATATAAATTAGGTCCCAGAGAGTCATTAAGAGATAAATTTAAAGATTATAAAATAATGACAGTGCATAGCCAATATATATATGAAAATTTAATGTATGTTCATAAAAATATTGATAAATTCAAGAAAAAAATGTCTATCAATAAGTTCAAAGTTTTTATAAAACGAAAGGTTGTAGAAAAATCATATTACGATATTAAGGATTATATAAACGATAAAAAAGCTTGGGTGTGAATTGCTCTATCTCCATAGGTACTATAGTTTATTATTAATTTTATTCATTATGTGAGATGGTGATAACGAAAAAAAAGAAAAACCCCGGCTAAGTTTGTTGTGGGCTTCTTCTTAGACCGGGGCGCGTTTGGAACCCTCACAGCTTTAGTTTTAAGTTTACGAATATAGTTATCACCATGAAATAACTACTATGTAAATTATTGACGCGTCAAAAGTGCCTTTTTAAGGACTATTTGAATAAAGATTATTTTGAATTTTGAATTTTTGAATTTAAATTAGGTTTAAACCTAATTAAAAACCTAACCTAACTATAAACTGGTGTGAGTTAAATGCGAACGAAAGGGAGTAGGTATCGTTCCGTTCCCACTAAAAATCAAAGGGGACATTTATACGATATCCCAATATATATATCCACGCGTACGAAAACGCTAATTATATACCTAACAGGTATACCAACTCGTAACATCACCCTATAACTCATTAGTTAATGCGCGTGTAACTGCTTGTTAACCAATGGGAGGGATCTCCAGCTAATTATCATAACCCGTACAAAACAAATACTTAGGAATAAAACTTTATAATTTAAAAACAATATAAATAACGTAATTAGTTATCTACGAATGGGTCCATAGGATTGCGTTGCTGATGCAATCAGAACCTTATTGTAAAATACTTAAGGCAAAAGTCTTTAGTAACTAATTGTTAAATAGTAAATACTTATGCAAAGAAATAAAAACTTGTGAGGCAACGTGTTTTTTTAACAAGTTGGTTGGATCTGCAATTTATGTGTAATATGCGAAAATTTGAATATAGGGTTGCAAACTTCGTTATCTACGCGTGGGTGGATAATGTATCTAAAATTGTCTGCATTTTTACAGTTTCAGACATATATAAGAAGCTATATATAGGTCATTACAAATGTAACAACTCAGAAAGCATGAAGAAATACTGTAGTTATATTTTCTATAACAAGAGAGATAAAGAGCGTATCTAACAAATTACTAGCCGACATTATTCTGGAGCCATGTTTATAAAACTCATTTCGACGATAATAACAAATCGCCACATGTATACTTTTAGGCAGATTTTACAAGACTCATTTAAGTGTAATCTCTCACTATGTCTTTGTTTTGTATAACTACTAGAAAGCTTTTCAGACTTCAGGCTTCTGGAGTCAATTCCAAAGCAATTGACGGTCTATCGAGGTTTTGCGATATATTTATGACACCGCATCAATGGTATAAACTTATGGATGAGTGTTAGCCAAGGAGTTGTAATATCTTCAACACAGTGCGCTGAAGATCTGTTTTAAGCGTTGGTCTTGAAATGACAAAAAACAAAACGAAAATAAATGGCGAGTCAATTTCGTACATGCAGCTTAACGATCTTGGCAGAAATTCTACCGGAAGAAAATGCTGCTGAATCGCTTAAGCTGTTCCCTCACCTCGGGATAAACTTGGCTAAAATTAAGATTATGTTTATGGAACGTTGTGCCGTCACCTTAGATCGGTGATAGTGCTGACAGAAAAATTGTTTTATAGTACAACTACCTTGACCAGATCATCCAAAGGGGTAGAAAGAATTTCGACAAAGAAACCAACGAGAGAACACCGCTAGTGCCATGCTCACTCATGGCGCTAAAATGAGGTCTCTTACCGTCGAACTGATCTAAAACAACGAGCTATATAAATAGGTTTGTTCGCAGTTTACCTGAAGGTCGAAATTCGAAGCGAAGGAATTCTTAAGAGAACCAATATCGCCGACAGAGCCCATACTATCAGTCAGCTGAAATTACCATGGATTGAAATTGACCACTGCTAGCATGGAATGGTTAGACCATATTCTCGTAAACAGGATCGTGAGTTGTACTCGAGAAGTCTACTACTAACTAGCACCGGCCGACCAGCAACAAGTAAGATGTGGAATGCTCCACAGCAGGAGAAAGTTTGAGGGCCGAGTATGGTGGTGGCCTTTGGGGAAAACCTATGAACAGCAGCATGAAGAAGAGAAATATCGACGCGAAATGCATGGCACGCGGTAATTACTCGTAACAAGTAAAATGTTTACCAAACCTAACACTCACTGGCTGGCACTATTACGAACTATTAACCATTTCGCCAACCAGTGTTGGACCGGAAAAAGTTTTCTCTTCAGTAAACTTCAGTTTACACCAAAACTATTTTGTGAAGACTTAGTGATTAAGTTCTGTTTGTTTGCTTCTAATGTATTTTAATGGAAATACTTACGTGTAGTACAAAAAAAAATACTTGTTACATAAAATATTGTTGTCTACTTCTTAAGCAAAATCTTTTTTGATTTAATTTGAACAAAACATACAAGAACTGAAAATGAAGGTTAAAAAGAACCGAAATTCCCGGTTCTCAGATATATATGTGGTGCCGGAAACTCGAGTATCAGCTCAAAACATACGTTTACTTTAGAAGCTAGTTTGTTAGTGACCCCTTAATTCTAAACATGACTTTCTGATTTACATAAATTATTCTTATTTTAAAATTCACATTCTTTAGAATAAAAAAAAAAACATTTAAATTATAATCGCTGTGAAAAAGGATAGCGACGTAAGCTGACGGTTTGGTTAGTAAAAAAAATAATAAAAGCTCCATACATATACTCCAGCCCTATTTGAGGAATCGCGAGAATAGTCCGCGTTCTTTCTCTACGTGGACAATCGCACCTGCGCCGGCGCAGCCTCGTCTCAGTTAGCACAGTTTTCAAAGGCCGAACCGCACGCGCCCCTCGACCGCGGCCGTTTGCACGTGAAAATGAGATTGAGTTTCTAAATTTGAATATTTTATTTTTTTCATTTTTTATCTTTTCGCTTTGGTTATTAGTGGCCTGTATTTAGGCGTTATAAATTGAGTGATTAATAGTTTATTTGAATTAAAATTATGTTTTTAATAAATAGAGTACGTCCTAGTGTTTTTGTCATCATATCGCTAGTTCTGCTAGCTAGTGCACAAAAACCGTCCAACGGCCAACGAGACGTTGGTAAGTCTTCCTTTATCAATTACAAAACACGACGAATTATTGCATTATAAATAGCTGGCCATACATAAATTGAGAAAACAATAATACGAAATCCTAACAAGAGGATTTCTACTTATCACGTATAAAGACGATAATCTGCGCATTACATAATTTTACAATTCAATTATATTATATTATAAGTAATTTATGTGTAATAAACACCATAGGCTTACTACCGACATATTAAGTAGTATTATTGTCGTATTTTTATGTTCTTGTTTTCAATTTTAATCCTTATTTTGGGGACCCCAAGGTGTATGTTTTTTATATTTAATATAATGTATAAAATGAAATATAATGTACGTTAAATCAATTTAAATCGAACACTGCAAGGTAAGAATTTTATAAACGCTATGCGGTTAGGTTTATTTTAAGTATTTATCTCTAAAAGTCTATGTGTACCTAGTACCTACCTACCTTATCCATAAATAGGTACTTGGTTTTTTTTTTTTCATAAAAGGTTATGGTAATTCAGTTGCCAACTAAACATAGTTTAAATATTCTTATCAGCAACGTTTACGGACTCTGAGGTCAAGTCTGTAATGTATGATAATTAATCTCATATTAGGAGATTACATTTCGTAAGGGTTGTTACGCGGTTAAACTATCTTACCTACTCATGTCGGGTAACCTACATAAGCTTACAAGTTACAACAACTTGTAAGTTTACTGAATGGTTAATCACTCTCTTCCCGCCATTAATTTAGTAATAATTAGACTCGGTTTGCGCAAGTAGGTCTAGGTACCGACATACCTACCTTTAATAAATGTTTAGTAAGAAAATCAATAGATACAAAATCATTGCGGTAAAATTATGATAAGTTTACTAGTAGATACTTACCTACTTTTTAATAACTTATCTACCCAGTAAATATAAAAAAAAACATCGCTCTTCGTATTTTTATTTTATAGCTATTAACCACGAGAAACTGCAGTACCTACTGGGACTTCTGCTCTCCTAGTAGTCAGAGGTATTATAGATTTTGCTGTTCCTAATTTGGGAAGCGTTTAGTTTATGGACCTCGTTCTGAAATGACGTTGATGATAAATTTTGACAGCTTAGCTGTCTGTGTGTTTGTATTACAGTAGTAATAAACCGAAAGGATTGATTTTTACACGGGTTTTTGCGTTTCGTCCGTATAACATGTGAGTGCCGTATGGGAGATTATAACTAAACTACAAAAAAATATTGTATTTTTTTACTTATTCTATAACATTAATGTTAAGTATCATAGACTACGTTCTCAGATATGTTTCAAGGTTAAAGTAAGGCATAGTCGCGCTGTCCAAGTAAGTTGTCATTGTAAGTTTTGGTTGTTCGTTAGAAACTAAATTTAGGTATGGCGAGTAAGTGCGATAGAACGCGGAAGTTTATTTTTGAATGCACTTTTTATGAATATTTAATTCCAGTAGACAAGTATTAGAAGATTTAATGGCTCTTATTTCATATTTTGTTTTAAGTTGAATATATACCTAGTTAGTAGATTTAATTACATGGAAACTCAATAGGAGAGTTTCAATAATAGCCAAGGTTCTTCGTCTATTTAAATCGTGTTTTATTATTTCCAAACGAAACAGACATGAAGTTTTGTTTCAAAGTTTGCAAGTATGTTACTATATATCTCTTGCAATTTTGCGATAAAATAATTGAACATATTTTAATGTGATGTTTTTATTACATAATTACTTTAGGACGATTCCTTTGACATGTTTGTTTCACGGTTATACCCAGAGTTACTCAGTGGGTATTTCAATTTTTTTTCTAACTTTTTAAATAAGTTTACAAAATTAATATTTGATAGAAACATATTTTTAAGTCTCTTGCTTTGTGTATTTTGTTAAAAAAAATATATTATTTGAGTGATTATAAATATATTTTTTTATCTAGATTTAATGATATAGCTCTTTTCATTAAACTAGCGTAGTCTATGAGAGCTCTAGTATCTATGAGTGACGAGGTCTGTGCCCAGAATTAGGACATAATGATGGTGGGAATTAATGACGCTAAATATTGTTTTTAACGTAATATATTTATATTATGTCGCTGTGCACATAAGCGCATATTATTATAACTTTTCAGATCGCCGTCGGTCGATGCCACTTTTACTTTTAGTGACACGGTGATTTCACTCTCCAAAACCAGTTAACGCTGTGTGCTGATAAATAAGTAACATACGAGAGCATGATTAAAATAAAATTTAGTGTGAATTTTTAATGATGTGCCACCTACGAGTGCGTACTTACATATTGAAGTAGCTCTACCATTAGTAAACTTTCTTATAAGATCGTCGATATATCCAACTCAGAGAAAAACCAAGTGATAATATTACCACTGTGAATGGAAGCTGTGATAGCCTAGTGGTTAGGGCGTCAGCCTCCTAATCAGAGGTCAGCGGTTCGAATCCCGACACGCAACGCTAACTTTTCAGAGCTATGTGCGTTTTTAAGCAATTAAAGTATCACTTGCTTCAACGGTGGAGGAAAACATCGTGAGGAAACCTGCACGCCTGAGAGTTCTCCATAATGTTCTCAAAGGCGTGTGAAGTCTGCCAATCCGCACATGTCCAGCGTGGTAGACTATGGCCAAATCCTTCTCATATTGAGAGGAGACCCGTGCTCTGTAGTGAGCCGGTAATGAGTTAATCAGGAATGATCACTATGATGATTCTGGTTCCAGTCTGGTAGTTGGTTCCTACCGAAAAATTTAATATGTAACAAATATATAAGCTCTTAATATATTATTTATTTCGATAATTGAATTAAGGATATCGTGGTCCGCAGTTTTTTTTTTTCGGACTGTCTATTAGCTGTGCTAACCCTATTGGTTGCCACAGCGTAACCGGGCTGTTTGCCGAGCTTCGGATAGAAGCTCTGCCAGAAGAAATTTTAAGCCCTAGGGCTCGAAAAAACTAAGGGAACGTCTGCCTAAGGGCGCCTCATTTGAGGCCGAACCTCGGCTTAGGTATTGTTCGCAGTCGAACCGCATCTCCAGATCCAGTGAGATTCCAGGCATCAGCTATGCGTAAGCAGATTCGAAATAAAATAAAGTCGGTGCACAAAATTAAAGAGTTATTAACTATAATTCCACTAGAACTAAGTGGCCTATAAGCGTAAACAATATCTAAAAACCTGTTTCGAAGTATTAAAATCAGTCGAATAGTTTAAAAATAAACATATACCTATCTAATTTATACACAAAGCAGCGAACGAAAACCCAGAAAGTCTAACCCTTACACAAAAACCAGTATGCTACCGATCTGTCATAATTTCATTTTAAACATTCAAAGTTTAATAGACTTATTATTTTAATTGTTCGTGTAGGTATCGATTAGGAATGGTAAGTGGTTATTGGCTTATTTACTTAGTATAACATCCGAGAAAGTGTTTACTTATAACAGATATGGTTTAAAATGTAATGTCTCTCTTAGCTCTTTGTACATAACTGGCTTTTCCTCACTGTTTCACCTGGTTTATCTAAGATTCGTTGTGTAACGTTATGTAGCATAATTGTTGCCGCGTACCTTACACATTAGATTAAACTTCTCCATACGTAATTTTTTCGTTTCATCAATAAATATTTTATTATCTCCTTAATAAAATCATGACTGTGAAACCATGTTTAAGATTCCCTTCTCTTCTCCTATTGGGAGGAGATCCGTGCTCTTTAGTGAGCCGCCAATAGGTTGTTCATGATGATGATGATGATGAGTTCAATAGGTTGTTCATGATGATGATGATGAAGAATCCTTCCTTATGAATAACTGTTTTATACACATTTTTTACGAAGAAATGTTTTTGTCATCTATGAAACCATAATGACAATAGCCTGCTTTATGCGATTATTTGGCGTAGTGTTCACAACGTAACGGTAACGTAGCGTTTATAAGAAAAGAGGATATAAACACTACGTTACCCGTACTATACATACCATAGTGTTTACATCCTCTTTGCCTATACACATTAAAAGCATACGGGTATACAGAAAAAAAATAAACTTAACGATAAACTTTTATGGTGGCGCCGATAATTTTGATGACATATTGTATTATTATTGTTAAGTGGCAAAATTAAAAAAAAAAAATACCAACAACGTAATGGTTTTAAAACACGTTTCGTAACATCATTAATGCGAAGCTATAAGGTTGACAAAAAATAAGGAATCTATGCGGTCACCTTACCTGCCTATCTACTGGAAACTTTTATTAATTTTCCTTTATAGGTAGGTATACAAAACAATTAATAAACACACCTTATATTAAAATAACGCTAATGGCTAGGTGGGTATTGATAAATATTGTTTTTTTTTATGTATGCCGGATTAAACTATCCTGTATATCTAATAATATAATACCTACCTACTTATGGATAAGTACAAGTAAGGCTGCGTCCACATTTGGAACGAAGTTCCTTATCGCGCGTTGTGAAAGGGGGCTAGACGGAAAAAATTCTTACGAAAAGTTGTCTCGACACTTTTTGTTATTGTAAGCTGTGCGGCGTCGCATGTTTCTCTGTCTGTCTCTCTCTCTCTTATAGAAAGCAAGCCAGATATTTTCATTTCTATTTCGCATTGAACAGTGTAGTGTCGCGACGATTATTTTTGTTGAGTGTATGCAGGTTTTTTGTAAATAATAAAAAATAATAATATTAATGAATCCTGACAGTGTTTCTGCACAAGTTCCGGATATTGCTGATGGGAGTACAAAATTGAGCCTACTGATTAAGTTTATATAACATTATATTTGTTAATAATAAAAAAAATATTATTATAACTTAAATAAAATAAAATTTTATTACAATTCCTTCACTAATTAATCGAAAGGAACTTCGTTCCATCCGGGTGTCCCTTGACACCTCTCAAGTTTTTTTCTTGTAAATATTCATACTACAATTATTGGCACTAGAGGTCGAGGAAGGTCACCCATGCGATGGACCGCTCAGATAAAGTCTGCTGTGGGTGGTCCTTTGCACGAGTGCACCAGACTTTCGGCCAGCCGAGAAAAGTGGCGGATGCTCGTGCGGCGTATAACATCTGACCTCAAAGACACTGCTTCATGATGACCACGACCACTCTGTCAAAAGTGTAACGACAAAGAAGAAGACACAATTACTTATGACTACCATCTGTAGGCAACCTCCTTGGCGTAGTTCCCGGCTCGAGTCTGATTTGGTGGGAGGCTTAAGTCGTGGTTAGTTACCACCCTAGTGACAAAGACGTGTGGCTAAGCAATGTACCGTCCCTTCTAGTCGCGAAGAAACCAATTAGCAGTATGGGTTTAACTTCTTAGCTGCGTCATCAGTAACTGCCAGGTGAGACTGCCGTCAAGGGCTAACTTGTAGTGTTAAAAAAAAGACTCTTCTTTCCGAAATAATAGAATTTTTCTCATTAAACCAATTATCCAATTAGACAGATTGAAAATACGTATTAAATCGGACGTACTAATTAGAGTTATGTAAACTCTCAGAGTTTTTTTTTATACACCACAAGTTAGCCCTTGACGTCATCTCACCTGATGGTAAGTGATGATGCGGTCTAAGATGGTAGCGGGCTAACCTGTTAGGGTCACGGTAAACCCATTCTCCTAATTGGTTTCTACACGACATCGTGCCGGAACGCTAAATCGCTTGGCGACACGTCTTTGTCGGTAGGGTGGTAACTAGCCACGTCACAGTTCTTATAAAATATTGAATGCTTATTTTAAGAGGATAAAGAAGTATCTACTAAAATGAAGTAAATGTGGACTCGACCTAATGTGTGACCTTATTGATCCAACCATAATTTGTAACGTAGAATTTAAAATCAGTTTTTTTTTGTGCAGCATCAGATCGAGTATTTTACATTTTGAGATAACGTGCAAATTAAGTAAGCACAGATAAAAAATTATCTCGGTGATTAAGATTTTTAGACGTCTTAGGTTTAAATTACACTGATTAGGCTAAACATTGATTTTGGGTGGCAACTTTACACTTAATTGATAACTGGCGGGGCCAGCTAACTGTTATCAAACCCTAATTAGGTTTAGGATTCTTCCCAGTGACGTCATGCTGAAATCTTTTTACTTCGACCTTTATTAGAATTGGAGAGAAAAAATCTTTAAATTTTGTATATGTTTATTTTATGTATTATGTATATATGTTGCATATTATATTATTGTATTGATCAAGTTATTCAATTATAATTAACAACTAAAACAATTTAACTGTATTATAAACACTTAAAAAGTTAAAATAAACCTTAAATTGAACCTAAAACTATAACTAAAATATATTATTAAAAGAAGTCCCTTTAGGCAAGGTTCCGAAGATACTGGCAGATATATGTATACATATATATATATACTTGTGCGCCTACCATGGTTATTTCTGCATGATCCATGGTTGACTGATGGAGAATTCTTTCTTGGAAAAGCTTTCAGCATTATGTTCGCCTTATGTACATTTTTTAATTGTGCAATAATGTAACAAAAAACGATTAAAACAATTTTATTAACAGTATTATACAGGCATTCACTCTGCGCTACTGATCACTATTCACTCGATCGTTCCATTGCTGCGTGAAACTAGAGCTAACCAGCAAACACGCTTTCGCATAATAAAATAAGAAAGTACAATAATTTGATTGCCATCTTAGTCGATGTTAAAGATTCCAGTTCATTAATATTTCAGTTTGATAAAATGTTACCTTTTGTAATGTAACTTTTGATTGAATATAATCGATTGCATCTCAGAGAAAGACATAATCGCACTTTTGTATCGGAAGTTAATTGTGAACATTGTTTATAGCTATCGTAACTTTTTTTTTAATACTCGTAGTAGGAAATATTTGGACTGCCTTTTGTTTAGAGATGATTTGTGACTACGATTGGGTACACTTATAACTTTATGGTGATACTAGCTGGTGCCCGTGACTTCGTCTGCGCAGGATTAGTATTGCGAGTAGGTTATACAAGCTGTGATAGCCTAAGAGGTCGGGGATTCGACCGGGCACGCACCTCTAACTTTTCGGAGTTATGTGCGTTTTTAAGCAATTAAAATGTAACTTGCTTCAACGTTGAAGGAAAACATCGTGAGGAAAGCTGCAAGCCTGAGAGTTTATAATATTCTCAAAGGCGTGTGAAGTCTGCCAATCCGCATATGGCCAGCGTGGTGGACTATGGCCAAACCCTTTCATATTGGGAGGAAATCCGTGCTCTGTAGTGAGCCGGCAATGGGTTGATCATGATGATGATGATGATGATGATGAAACTCACAGTACGTGTGCGATGCGTTATACGCTGCCTGAGTTACAGATTAATAATAGTTGTCAGTTGCTCTAAAATTGCTCTAACTTCATTGGTAATCTATGAAGTTAGAGCAATTCTCACTCAATCTATTTTGTCGTATATATAATCCTTGATATCGTAATAGGATTTTTCTTTAAGTATACGTTTTATAAAAAACTTTGAACTTGTTGATACACATCTCCAAGATTGCTATCAATAAGTGCAGCATTGGTTAATAGACATTGGCTTATCAAGCATGAACTATTATTAACGACCTCCGTGGCGCAGCGCGCGCTCTGTCGCATTATAAAGTTGGAGGTTCTGGGTTCGATTACCGGCTCGAGTCTAGGCTAGTTACCACCCTACCGACAAAGACGTTTCGCCAAACGATTGTCTCGTAGAAAGCAAATAAGATTATGGGTTTACCATACCCCTAGCAGGTTATATCGCTACCATCTTAGACTGCATCATTACTTACACCAGGTGAGATTGCCGAATGCCGTCATGGGCTTACTTGTAGAGAATAAAACAAAAGGTTCAATACGTTGATTGTATTTAAGGTTTCCAGTACGGTTAAATCACCTCGGTTTCAATTCGGTATAATTTTATTCATCATCATCATCATGATCAACCCATTCTCGGCTCACTACAGAGCACGGAATGCCTCTCAATATGAGAAGAGTTTGGCCATAGACCACGACGCTGGCCATATGCGGTTTCGCAGACTTCACACGCCTTTAAGAACATTATGGAGAACTCTCAGGCGTGCAGGTTTCCTCACGATGTTTTCCTTCACCGTTGAAGCAAGTAATTGCTTATAAAAGCACATAACTCCGAAACTTTTTGGAGGTGCGTGCCCGGGTTCGTACTCCCGACCTAACGATAATTTTATTACTTGATCGTAATGCTAATGTTATTAGAACGTCAGATGCTGTACGCGGACGAAGTTGCAGTGAAACACTAGTACACAATATTATGCACTCATTAAAAACGTTTCCACAGCTATGCAGGTAATAACGGAGTAATGCTTTGTAAATAACACCGCATTAAAAAGCAATTATTACCCAAGATTAACTTACATAATACAATATTTAGGATTGCACGATACACGCCCTCCAAGCGGACCGTATCGCTGTGCTTGCACTCGTGGGCAGTTAGTATTTGAGAAGAGCCCGAATACCAGGTCACGGCCACGTTACGTTTGGTAACGTGATGTGATGATACTTATTACGGACTGTGGAACGAATTCACCACCAATTTATGCCTTCGAAATTGATACCCTTAGGTGAGTGCTGGGGACGCATGTTTCCATGGACAGCACAAAGGCGTCCATCCTGACACAGCTAGGAATAAAAACGCGAATTTCCTTCATATGTTACCAACGCCTGCTCTCCTATTACTCGATCCGACAACCCAATTCTCTCGTAGTTGCGGCTCCTTTTTACTCCCCGACCTAAGCGCTCCTCCCCGAAAGAGGAGACCTAAACATATCCTTCACGACCCTGACGATCAGATGACTACTGACAACATACTCGTACCAAGTACCAAACAATAAAACGCTACACACCGTTTTCGTCGGCGAAGACGAGGTCCCCGCTATCTTACGTCATCCGGAGGTGGGCTCCATCCACGGCCGGACCCCCCCGTTATCCCAAACGTCACCTAAGCCGAGGTTCGGCCTCACAGGAGGTGCCCTTAGGCAGACGTTCTCTTAGTATCTTCGAGTCCTAGGGCTCAAAATTCTTCTGGCAGAGCTTCTTTCTGAAGCTCAGTAAACAGCCCGGTTTTGCTGTGGTAACTAATTGTCCAAAATATGACGATAAGTGTCAAGTAAGTAGGAAAAAATCTACCATCTGCGTGATAATTCTATTGTCATACATAATGTTAGTTCTTTTCTACTCCACGCTAATATAAGCTACTAATACTAATCATGCGCGACCGAAGTCGCGGGCACCAGCTAGTATTATATAAGGGCTGTGATGATATTTGTGATACCACCCCACCACCTTTTTGAATCTTTGAAATGCCTAGACGCACAGAGTGTTGCGGTAAGCCGCAAATTGATGTGTGACCTATGGGCATAAACATGCAGTACAATGATTGAAACAGCGCAACGATTTTCTCATTTAAATGATGAGACCACAAGTGACAATTCAGTCGCTGAATTTCTATGTTCAATGTCGAATAAATGTAGGACGACGATACAAGAAGATATAAAAACAAACTAAATTTGATGAAGAATATGATGTATTTGGATTTGAGACCTTTAATTTTAAAAGTTGTCAGTAATATTAAAACGTTTGTAACTTTTAAATTTCGCTTCGTTTTCTTTGTTCCGATCTTATTTTTTTTATATAAGTCATCATCATCATCATTATCAACCGATTGACGTCCACTGCTGGACATAGGTCTTTTGTAAGGAGTTCCAATGCTCACGGTCTTGGGCCGCTTGCTTCCAGCGGCTCCCTGCGACTCGTCTGATGTCGTCTGTCCACCTAGTTGGGGGTCGACCAACGGTACGTTTAGCGGTGCGGGGTCGCCATTCCAGCACCTTGGGACCCCAACGTCCACGTTCTCCGAGCTATGTGCCCCGCCCATTGCCACTTCAACTTCGCAATTCTCTGAGCTATGCTATAAGTAGGTATATAGAATCAAATCAAAGATGTTTTATTACTGTTACCCTAGTACAGGCATCTATGAAGCATTTTACCCATGTTTTTCATTAATGCGCTGTGACATACATTAAATTTACATATATGTATTTGTTTTGCACTGTCGTTATTTTAGGTATATATTGTAAGTTTATCTTATAATGGCTCTCCTGCGATTTGCACACTCGCAATAGTGAGTCACTTTCGAGTAACGAAAAAGTATAACGTCAAAATAAAATGGACCTAATGTTTGGAGAGTAGAGTCGCAATTTCCGTCCTTTTAATTTTTATTTGACAATCTTGTCTGACTGGGGAAATGTGGACCAATTTGAGTTTTAGAACTATTCCGTTACGTTTCAATTTACTATGACGATAGTGTATTTCGATATACGAAAAGGATTACTATTGTGAGCAAACAAATCTTATGCTAACGGTATTGGATAGGCAAAAAGACATTTATAAAAATGTAATTATGATATCTCTCAAATAATCATATGAGCTTTAAGTTAGGAGTTATTTATTCGTATTAATTTGCATGTTTCGCTAATTAGGCCGTAATCAGACTGGCGCTTCGCTAGCGCTTATGTTCCTCGATGGTTTGAAATGCGACAACATTGTAACGAGTTTCTTTGGGGTGGTTACCACCTACCGATAGAGATAGACGGCCCGCCAAGCTATGTAGCGTTGGGCACAAAAAAAATGAGCCAAAATATTTCTAGCATCCGCTTAGCAAGACTCTTCTTGCTAAAGCCAAGCAAATAAATAACAATTGACAATATTTAATGCAAACAAATTAATAACCATGCCTTTTTGAATACTAAATATCCATATGGATAGGTATGTTATCTATATAATATGACAATTTAGTATAAATTAACATTTAATAATTTTATTTTAAGCCAGCGCGTGAAAAATTAGTTCCGAATATAACATTAGTTATGTCACATTAATAAAACAAATGAGTCGGACTTGACTTTGACTTTTGTGGTGTGTGGGTTTTATAGATTGGATACTTAGTTAGTGTCTTAGGCAAACGCGTCTCATCATTGCCTTATCTTCATTTTCCTGATAAGCCAATGCACTGATGAATCTGTGATAGTCTTCATCACGCTTCCGAATAACTACCAGTTCAGATTGCAGTAAACAACTAATTGATGATGAGTCGAAGAAGATACAATATACTTTTGACTTTCGTAGTGTGTCGATTTTATTACGTGCTATTGACTGATTTATAGATTGAATAGGCGTCTTCTAGCCAAACGTGTCTCATCATTCATTGCCTTATCTTCATTTTCCTGATGAGCCAGTGCACTGATGAATCTGTGATAGTCTTCATCACGCTTCCGAATAACTACCAGTTCAGATTGCAGTAAACAACTAATTGATGATGAGCCGGAGAAGGTACAATATACATACTTTAGACTTTCGTGGTGGGTTTTATTACGTGCTATTGACTGATTTATAGATTGGATAGGCGTCTTATAGGCATAGTTGCCCGTCATTGCACAAGTCTCAGGTTTTTAGTTCAGGTATACCCTCCTTCGGGGGTCCAACATAACCTCCTTCCCGCCCAAGGGTACGGAGGTAGCCATAAATCTTTTCCACCACGACAAAAAAAAAAAGGCGTCTTATAGGCAAACGTGTCTCAATATTGCCTTATCTTCATTTTCCTTATAAGCCAGTGCGCTGGTGAATCTCTGGCTAACCACCATTTCAGATCGCAGTAAACTTAATAATTATCAAAGTTAAAATAACGTTCTAACGTATTTTCACATTCAACGTTCACACGCAAAAAGGACAAAACGTCGCGCTGTATGCAGAATGTCCTCGGGGAAGACTGAGCCATTGTGCAAACATCCGTTATAATTCGAAGCCCCACTGCCTTGTTGACAGTGCATCGGAATAAAAATAAAAGCACGAATAATACTCGCTGACGTAACGGCTCACGGCTCAGACGTCTTTGTTGGAATAGAGAAAGTTACCAAAAAAAAATTAAAGTGTCATCGAGATTGTCTATGAATTAGTATAGCAGTCGCGTTAAATGCTCCGTTTCTTCGATTACCTACCTACCTACTTAAGATTTGCAAAAACAATTCAACAATTCTTTCAAGCAAAGGAAATTATTAAAATTGGTTCAAACTACAGTACTTACTAGTATTTTAAATATAATGTTGAATATTTTGTTTGTTACGCTTTCACTCCATAATTATCGCACCTATATCAATATAAAGTTATATATATACAAGTTTTCATTAACACGCTGAATTTGATTGAAATAATGTACACGTACGTTAATTCTATCACATATATATATTACATATATGTATACATATGATAATAAGGGAAACCTATAAATAAATAAAAAATCGACAGATTGCATATGTAATACAGTTGGTTTGACATCTATATTTTGCAGCCCGACACCCCAACCCTCTAGTGGTTGAGGCCTGTAATTACACCCCCGACCCTAGCGCTCCTCTCATAAAGAGGAGACCGAAGAACGTCCTTGACGAACCTGACGACCAACTGACATTGGACAACGCTTCCCAAGTAGGTCACACACACACACACAACAGTACACAGCGTCTTCGCCGGCGAAGACGAGGTCCCCGATATCTGTCGTCATCCGGACGTGGGTTTCATCCACGGTCACGGGGGCGCTCGGACTGAGACACCAGTCCAAAAACCCAACAAGTCCCGACGTCACCCTAAGTCGAGGTCCGAGTCTCACAGGAGACGCCCTTAGGGGGACGTTCCCTCAGAAGTCGTCGAGCCCAGGTGCTCTTCTCTCAGGCTGAGCTTCATGCTCGCCAAAAACCCCCGGTGACGCAGTAATGACCACTATGGTTATCTGCAAATGTCAATTCGAAAAACTAACTAACTAACTAAATCTATATTTTTTTTCTCTCTCTTTATGGCTTTACACAGATTAGCCGATGTCAGGTTTATTATTTATATCTATGTACTTATATTTAATATGTATACTTTATAGCATTATGTTTATTTGACACATTTGAGGGCCTCTGAAAGTAAAATCTCTAGAAATAAGCTGACCTTGAATGACAGATCTTTTCAGACCACTACTGTTCCTTTACGTAAGTGATGTTGTCCTTTTCGGAATGAACTTCGCAGATAAGGGTAGCATTACTTTTAGACTGGTCAAGTTTGTTGATATAAAATTTTTCTGTTACAAAATTAACACCATTATTTAATTATAACCGCTTGATATTAATTTTTGAGTGGTTTAAGTTAGATTATAGCTATAATTATCATCGTTTACGACTAAAGTCCTAATGTCAGTGTTATCCATTATTATTTATGGAAATCGCTTAAACGAAATAAATAGTTATAATAATAGTTAATATTTACTAAAAATCATGGCCAATGCCTCGCGTTTGATATCATATATGTAATCATTAATCACCTATGAGCACGGGTACATTAAAAAGGTGAGCATAAAGATGAAAGGTTACATCCTCAAACAGTCAGAGAGGTAGGTTTGCAAGTGAATCCATGCAAAAGTATAAATTTAATTGTGTCTACATATAATGATTATTTTTACAGGTCATCATCATGATCAACCGATTATTGGCTCACTACAGAGCACGGCATCTTCCCAATATGAGAAGGGTTTTGGCCATTTGCGGATTGGCAGACTTCACACGCCTTTAGGACTATTATGAAGAACTCTCAGGCATGCAGGTTTCCTCACGATGTTTTCCTTCACAGTTGAAGCAAGTGATATTTTAATGGCTAAAAGTGGGAGGCTTCGGCCGTGGCTAGTTACCACCCTACCGACAAAGACGTGCCAAGCGATTTAGTTTTCCGGCACGATGTCGCGTATAAACCCATTAGGTGTATGGCTTTACCATACTCCTAATTGGTAAAGCCATACACCTAACAGGTTAGCCCGTTACCATCCTAGACTGCATCATCACTTACAACTTGTAGTGTATAAAAAAAAATGGAAAACAATAAATATCGAAAGCGATTTAACCTTGATGGAAAATCTCATCTTCATCAACTATGGCCAGAAAGTTCACTTCGAATAACAATTTTTTCGGACGAAGATTAAGGTGGTTTTAAGTGATTACAATCTTGGTCTCAATTAACTGGTCATCTAGTCCATAGCCTTTTTACTTGAGTAACTCATTATGAAAGAAACATCTTTTACAATTTTTTATAATTATATTAACACATTCACGTAACGTTTTTCGTGCAATCTTTATTAACATCAATGTTTCGTATCGTAAGAATTTTGGCACAATCAATTTCTGTACATAATGAGACTTTTATAAAAAAAAAACTTTTATATACTTATGTCTTGGGGTGCGTTTCTGTTTGTTCTGACTTTTGTCATGTTAGGATGACAACATTTACTTCGCCAATATCGCATAACTTGTAGAAAATTTAACTTCGCATTGGGTTAATTATAAGCTGACAGTTGCTATGCTGCTTGTAAGTTTTCGCCTGTCAGGAAGTCAGGAACTAAAGTTCACAGACTTAATATTTTTTTCAATTTTATCGCTAGTGGCTTTATTTTATATTCCCGCTTTTTATTTCATTTAAACTCTCTGCGATGACGTCATCTGTCAAACATATTGGCGCCGACTTTATTTGATCACAGATCATATACAAAGTCGGGCAACATTGAGTGTAACCTTGCGCTATACGAAAGCTATGTGCGAATAAATGGCTGGCGAAACATGTGTATGAAAATATCAATTGACAAGCTAACAGAAAAGTAAAATTTTGAAATCAAAATTGTGAGTGAAAACCCCAAACCGAATCCAAAAACACTTATGCCGATTTTAGAATATTCTAGGGTTGTAATCAGCGTATTGTATGTGTATGTACCACCTCCCTCGCGTATTGTGCAATACTGTAAATATATAGCGCTAAGTTCCTAATTACAGTGGGTCCCGGTCCCGGGTTCGATCCCTGACACGGTCAATTTGGGAACTTATAATTTCTGACTTTACTCGGGTACGCGATATTGGAAGGCTATAGCCGTGGCAGCCCTACTGACAATAAAGTGCTGCCAAGCGATTAAGCGTTCCGGTACGGTGACGCTTAGAAACCGATGGGGTCTGACCGGCAACCACATTTTAGTGAGATTGCAGTTAAAGGCTAATTCAATCTCGGTTTAACGCCCTGTAGATCTCTGCGTAACTCCAAACCAAGAATTTTGTCGTTGTAAGAATTTATTCGGGACTTTTATACTTATGTACACGCCCCTTTATTTTCATACAAAAAATCCTTGTAATACAAAATACTACATTTTATAATATAAACAAAATTATGGATTTGACACAGAGTTATGGGAAGTGGGGAAAGAAATATCGAGAAACATACCTGCGTTAAATCTGTTCAAATTCTTAAGTCACCCAACGTCTTTTGTTTCTGTTCAAGTTTTGTCTGGTGGGAGGCTTCGGCCGTGGCTAGTTACCACCCTACCGACAGAGACGTGTCACCAAGCGATTTAGCGTTCCGGCACGATGTCGCGTAGAAACCAACGAGGAGCTTGGGTTTGCCATATTCCTAACAGGTTAACCCGCTACCATCCTAGATAGCATCATCACTTACCACCAGATGATATAGCCGTCAAGGGCTAACTTGTAGTGTATAAAAAAAAACGTAATTATTGCATTTGGATTGGATTTCATGTAATTAGGTTACTCTTATGAAATGCATCTAGTTTGATAGATCTAAATGCACCGGTTGCATTTCATAGTAATGATGAAGGATTACAATTTTATTTTGGCGTGATTGAAACGGGTTGCCTAGCTACCAATAAAGGTGGAATCGATTCGTCTAGACCAAAACGAGCTTGATACAATTTAAATTCCATCGTGAGAAAATCCAAATACCGGCAAATTCAACATGGTTAGATCTAAAAACGGCTGGATATTTATGCCCTATCCAAATTTCGGTCATAAATAAAGGCCGGATTAAACGCAACATAAAAATATTTAAATAAAAAAAGTATGTATTTACAGTGTTTATTTTATATACCCTTGACGGCATCTCACCTGGTGGTAAGTGATGATGCAGTCTAGGATGGTAGCGTGTTAACCTGTTAGGTGTAAGGTAAACCCACACTCCTAATTGGTTTCTACGCGACATCGTGCCGGAACGCTAAATCGCTTGGTGACACGTCGTTGTCGGTAGGATGGTAACTATCCACGGCTAATGCCTCCCACCAGGTTATATCTCTTTTAATGTCTCAATCTTTATTATATATCTGCATACCCATAAAACCGTTATATAGCAATATAACGATATGAGCGAATAATACTCGAAGTGCAAAAAGTGCATGTCACTGTCAATAAAGCCTAACTTATAAACTGTATTGCGTCACAAACCGGTTTTTCTCCCTCGGTCAGCAGTAATATTACAATAAAAACTACAAGAAAAAGTATAGTAGTAGTACTAATACAATAACTATACGTTTATTAATAAGGGGGTAAATGTTTAATGGCGTTCCAATTTGATAGATTAATCCGTTAAACGTGCGGCATTCGTGGAAATGTTAAAACTAATTGCTGTATGACTTCAGCCCTAAAAGTCATTGTCAGAAGTATGACACGAAGATTGCCGTAAAATTATAGGCTTGGTAATCATGAGGTAATCAAATTAACCATACCTTACTTCTTGTTTTATAAATGCGATAGTGTCTTATGTGAAGATATTTATCTGCACTGATCTTAATGAAATTAGGGGAATAATAAAGCTTATATGCTGGATATAGTGATTGCTTATTTTCTGGATTGGGATTTTTCACTGTGATCGTATAATTAAATATGTATTTATTCACCATCATCATCACCATCACTATAATCATCATCATCACTAGCGAATCATTACATATTAGTACATTTTTAAACAATTAAAATATTACTTGTTTCAACGGTGAAGGAAAACATCGTGGGGAAACTTGCATGCCTGAGAGTTCTATAGTGTTCTATAGTGTAAGTCTGAAACCCTCCTCATATTGAAAGGAAATCTCAGCTCAGGAAGCTAGCAATGACGATGATCTAATGAAGATCATCATGATGATGATTGCCTTAATCATAATCATCATGATCATCATTAGATGTCTGAAGTCCACTAGGAATTCCTTATCAGGTTTTTAATAGCGACTGTATTTTGAAACCAAAAACCATCGGATAACACACGCTGTTTAAATTATGTATGAAATAATTACTTCTAATACCAGTAACTGTGGTCGTAACAAAAAATACCTCCAGCTATTAAGGTATTTATGAAACTGTTTATTATTTCAAAGCAGAAAGGTTAAGGTTATAGGTAAGGCAAGGAATCTTCAATTACGTCAAACATGTTTGCTCAGTTTTTTACCACCTACGAATTTCGGTAACAAATTACCACACATTAAAGTCACTCACGAAGGCTAAAGTTAAAAATCACTCGCGAGTCATGAGATGAGACTTGCTTGAATTATAGTTCCGGAAGCTATTTAATTTATTTCAGCTAACCGCTCCGTGAAGATCATAGAAGCTTATCATATTATCCTATTAGTGCAATTTCATCGCTCACCATCGTGTTATGAATTTACATGTTGGTCCGTAGGGTCCTAGCGCTCTAAGGCTTTTTAAGGGAATAGCAAAAAGGTTAGTCGACATCACAGGAGACCGAAGAGCTGCCAGCTACCTCGGACAAAGAATTAGTCTAGCCATTCAAAGGGGGAACGCTGCCAGTATCTTCGGAACCTTGCCTAATAACCGGTTAATCATGTCATATATGTGTTAAAATGGAAAATAATTAAGAAAAAAATATGTAAGCTTTCGCCTAAGAATATCTGCGACAATATTCCGACAGGTGGTAATAGATAAGGTAGTTATATCTACGAGAAATTCACACGATCGTGATAACCTTGTACAGCTGTGGTTGGATTGAGCGTCTGAATAGGCTTCTTACTAATAATATTTAGAAGGAAGCACTACAACTTTCACTTGTTTCGACATTTTTAACTTGCCACTGTCAGTTAACGCTTTTTTTTATCGATCGGAGCAGTTGTACCTAGTATAATCTTTACTCCAGTATATATTCATTGGATAGAACCAGGCGTTTTTTGTCGAAGTCCATGATTTACCTACAAGGAAAATTAAGATGCTATATTCCGCGAAAACATACATGGCTATTCTACTAATTTTAATTTGTGATTTTTACAATCTTGATACATAATGAAAATCTTGTAAAAATGCTTTCTCATGAGATGTATATTTCACAATGTACAACTGATCCGAACCGATCTAATAATGCTGAAACTAATGGTAACACTAGCCTTGCCTGCTACTTTGTTTGCGTTGAAAAATTTATGAGAATGTGTAAGAAGATACTATGTTTTCAAACTAAACTACAAATATCATGAATATCCTTTGGTGTGTGAAGAACCAAAACAAAGCTAAGCTACTCGTAACCTACTAATAACATATATAAATATTTATATTAGTAGGTGCTATATATTACATATATAGTACCTACTAATATAAATATTTGTTTTTTTTATATTACATTATAGTAAAAAATTTAAGAGGAACGGTACGAGAACATCAGTCACGGGGACCACCATGCTTTTTTACATAGATGGCATTTGTAAAAATATGGTGACCTCCATGACAGATTTTCTACTACCATAACCCCTTAGTACAATGAAATTGTTATTTACGAACGAAGACGGAAACGTTTAAGCTGGTATTCACTTGATTGGGATTAAAAAGGGGAAGGACTTTGAACACGATTGATTAAAATTTTCGTACAGTTGATATTAAGCAAAAATCAATCCAAAAGAATTAATTTTAAAATTTATTATTTTTAAACAAAAAAATACTTGAGCAACTTTTTAAGATATTTGACGACCTCCGTGGCGCAGCGTGCGCGCTGTCAGATTATAAAGTTGGAGGTCCTGGGTTCGATTCCCGGCTCGAGTCTGGTCTGGTGGGAGGCTTCAGCCGTGACTAGTTACCACCCTACCGACAAAGACGTGTCGCCAAGCGATTTAGCGTTCCGGTACGATGTCGCGTAGAAATCGATAGGAGTATGGGTTTACCATCCCCTTACAGGTTAGCCCGCTACCATCTTAGACTGCATCATCACTTACCACCAGGTGAGATTGCCGTCAAGGGCTAACCTGTAGTGGATAAAAAAAATATATATATAATTCACTATTGGTTCAGCGGCCAGACTCTACCTTACAATTTCTATAAACATTCACTCTCGTTATTAATTTAGAGCTTATGTTAATTGTCTTAGAGTACTAATTACTACGTCTATTGCAATAATAATGAAGGTGGTGTATAAGCGATATAATTATCTTAATATAATGCCGTCTTAACCTTGACATGCGATACGCAGTGGAAACGAAATCGATATCAAAATGCGGTGACCCGATCGATTTATATAAATCTAACCCAGGTATTATGATGTCAATTTGATAACTTTGTCTTATAATTAATATAGCTTTATAACACTCTAGGAGACGAAACTATGGTTCTTTCGGGTGCACTAAATAAGTATTTTGAATCACTAAAGTTGTATGATTACTCTTAACAATGGTTTTATACTACTAAGCAAGGTAGCAATTTTTAACTTCAATTGAAATGAAAATGAAATGAAAATTTATTCGCTCACATATTACAGTGTACGATAAGGCTGAGACCTTCTGTATAAAAGTTACTTATTCTTACTACAAAAGACTTTACTTTTCGCGTTTGTGAAGTCAACATCTCTTGAGGATGATCCGGTGTCGGATCGAAACGTACTAGAGGTTCTAGTGGAAGATTTTGTGTGTTGTTATATTATACAAATCTCCCGGTTGTCAGCGTAATATAGCAAATTATACTTGCTGTTTGTTGTTTATCATGGACTTCCGCAAAGTAACGCCTGCTTCTATTCATTATGTGTCAGAAGGACTCGCTCTTCCCATTATAAAATATTGAGTACTTTTTAAGTATTTTTTATTTACTACTACATCTTACTTTCTAACATAAAGTGTAAGCATGCAGTATGTGAGTGTGTGAATGTGTGTGTGTGTGTGTGTGTGTGTGTTATGAATTTTAGTGCTTCTTCTATATATTATTTAAATGCAAAACTTGAACTAAATCTGTTTGAGTACAAAATCAAGCGAGCATGTTAGCAAGGCAATGAGGTATAAACATTTAGATGGTGCTACTCTTACGTGCGCTTTTTCCTCTCACCTCCCTTGTACCTCTTTTTATTCTGTTTTAAATGATTACTCTCAGCAAAGCAGTCTAACTAAAAACACGGTTTTTTCGTGATTAAAAAAAACACAAATTACCAATTTTGTATGCATATCGGTTGAGGATTACAAATTTAACCTGCTGTTCTACCTGAGATGTGCAATTTTGCAAAGCTATTGATGTGTGTTTACAATTCACTGAACGTTAACCTATATCATAATACGAATAGTAAATATAAAAACGTAGTTACTTTATAATTATAAGCTGTGATAACCAGGTGGTTAGGACGTCCGCCTCCTAATCAGAGGTCGGGGGTTCAATCCCGAGCACGAACTTCTAACTTTCGGAGTTATGTCCATTTTTAAGCAATTAAAATATCATTTGCTTCAACGGTGGAGTAAAACATTGTGAGGAAACCTGCATGCCTGAGAGTTCTCCATAATGTTCTCAAAGGCGAAAACTTCAATCTGAAGACTTCATAAGCCTGTCAATCCGCACATGCCCAGCGTGGTGGACTATGGCCAAACCCTTTTCATATTGAGAGGAGACCCGTGCTCTGTAGTGAGCCGGCAATAGTTTGATCATAATGAATCACTTGCTATTGACTAGAATGTTGAAAATGTAAAAGAGAAAGTTAAGTCAGATTAGACGAATAAGGGTATTCATAAATGAGTAAAGTAAATTACTTAATGCCAATTAATAGCTTACCATTGTTTTAATCGTAGGTAACAATGATATTTTACTGCCTTAGATTAAACTATTTACATAACATAGAAACTGCCAAGTAATCGTTTGCTACTTAATTAGACAGTGTGGTATTCAAATAATTTCATGACATTAAAACATCTTTTTTTTTTTCACCATATATTATGCATGAATCTTCTTGTGAACCTTGAATATAATTGTTTTATAATTGCATAGATTCGGTGATATATTACAGTTCTTGGTATTTAGTGATGTCGACCTTCAGGTTTCAACGATCTCTTTGCATGCTCCACCGGACTCGGAAATGTTATGTAGATGTATTATGTAGGTATAAGGGTCTTGAATGTATAATTATTATATAATTAAGTTCGTTGTTCAATAATTATTGTTTGTGAGATTATGACAACCTCACACACACACACACACACACACACACACACATACGCACACGCACCCGCACGCACGCACGCACGCACGCACGCACGCACGCACGCGCACACGAACACAACCAACCTACTGATGAACGTCATTTTTAAATTCTTCGGCTTCAAGGGCCTTCTTGTTTGCTTACTGTTTATGTCACAAGCCTTGTCTTCCACAGGGGTTATTGTTCATGTAGATCAGCTACTTTTGAATTTTAATTCTACATAATATCGACCCACGTGCTGCGGATGGCGCTCCTTAGATACTTTTTGCACTCTTTTTACAGCGTTCCACCAAGTGGGTACACCTACTAATGTCAATTTTTCTGTTTCTTTTATTTTCCCAATTAGGATAGACCTTGGCTGCAATCTTACCTGAGTCTGATTGCAAAGTTCCATCCCCGGCACAAAAAAATGTTCACAAAGGCGTGTGAAGTTTACTCCTTCGCCGGTAGACTAAAGCCTAAACTCCTCTTCTTCTTCAAGGAAAGCCTTGCTCTATAGTGGACTGGTATAATTTTGATTATGATGATTAAAGACAGTTGATGGGATTACTAACTTAGTAATCCCATCGATCTTTTTTTAAACTTTTTATTTTGCTAAACATTTTGCGTATTTACGTTCGTTTTAATGTTATACTCATCGAGAAAACCGATAAAAATCACTTGTTTGCACAGCAGAATTGCATTGGATATAAAATAACAAAGTATTTTATTTAGTTACCAACTATAGATCAAAGTCTGCTAACCAATTACTTCAATACTGATTCATTTCGAGTACTTAAGTTTCCTTACGTAACACAAATACTATCAAATATGCGCTAAGCGAATCTAGTTCACTTTCACAGGGTCTGTTTTAGTTGCAATTTATTATGGTATCCTGTCTAAATCTCACAATGCAAATGTGCCTACCTAATAAGTTTATTTTGGGTTGTTGTTTCGAAAACGTACCAGTTGCTCTTGCAATCACTTTTAGGCTACTTAGTTTCTCTGAGAGAATGCAGTTAGTAGGATTAATTGTTATTTAAACTGGATGGTTATTATTTTAACGAAATTTAATGCAGTCTTAATGTTTAGTTTTATTATTAAAATAGCTTAGGTAATACATTTCTACTTTTAAATAAACTTTTATAATAAAATTAATGGCTCGGATCTTCTTCACAATCATGAATAACTGTTTGGTAAAAACCTAATATTTATTAACTTTAATCTCCTTCCTTCATTAGAAGCGGTGATAACCTAGTGGTTAGGGCGTCAGCCTCCTAATTAGAGGTCGGCGGTTCATATCCGGGCAACTTCTCGAAGTTATGTGCGTTTTCAAAAAAATATATATATTAATATATATATGCTTCAACTGTGGAGGAAAACATCGTGAGGAAACCTGCACACCTGAGAGTTCTCCATAATGTTCTCAAAGGCGTGTGAAGCCTGCTAATCCGGACATGGCCAGCGTGGTGGACTATGGCCAAACCCCGTGAGAGAAGACCCGTGCTCTGTAGTGAGCCGGTAATAGGTTGATCAATTCAATCTCCTTCTGTTCCCCTTTCGGTTATCGTCTGAGTGTAATACCGATTTCGTGAAAGAAAAGTGCGTTTAATTTTTATCTGTAACTAAGTTGGTACACACCTCTCCAACGGTGAGTTAATGCAAATACTGAGGGACAGCTTATAGCCACAGCCTTACAGTTTTTAGGCCGATAGTACAGATAACAATTTGTTACGTGCTTCAACTTGCGCGGGAAATGGTTTAACTTGAACCACGCCATTTTCCACTCAGCCCCGATGGCCGTAAGGCTCGAAATAACGTGGCGAGGTTAAATTGCCTCAAAGTAGCGTGGAGACATCGGAACGTTTTGCGTTTATGACGGTTTCGTGCATCGGTTGGCCGTACGTTTCTGTATCGATTTTTATGTGGCATTTCAAACACGATAGCTGTTTCGGTTGTGTCCATTTATTTTATTCTTTCTACACTTGTTTATTTTATTCGCTTTACTTTCACAAATGCCATTCTTAACTATTTTTAGTCATGCTATTGTTACCGTTTGATGAGGGTCGTATGTTATAGATGGGTATGTAAAATCTGAACACTAAGGAAATAAAAAGGATGGAATTGGTCATAATGAAGCAATTATGAACCTCATATTTCCGTTAAGAGGTATTGTACTTGTATTGTAATTTATTGTATTGTAATTACCAAATGAAATTTCTGGGATGTCTCATATAGTCAAATGTTCAAAGTTAATATAAAACGTAAGCTTAAAAGTTCAAAGTTTATATAAAACGTAAGCTTGTAGAAAAGTCCGACTATAGTGTAAAGGATTATGTAAATGATAAACAAGCATGGGTTTGAAATATTGCTCTAATAAGATAGCACTTAACATAATTTTAAGTGGCATGTGAGATGGTGATAACAAAACGAAGATTTACCTGGCTAAGTTTGTTGTGGGCTTCTTTTTGAACCGGGGCACGATTGGAACCCTCATAGCTTTAGTTTCAAGTTTATGAAAGTAGTTATCACCATCAAATCACTACTATGAAATTGCCTTTTAAGGGACTATTTGAATAAAGATTATTTGAATTTTGAATTTTAATTTGTACGGCATCTGCCTACCTCAAAGACAAATATGAGAATTTTTTTTTTTACTCGTATATCTAGAAAGAGAAGCCAATTATGCGAATGGCCACTGTAGCGAAAATAAAACCCAGAGAAAGTCACAATCATTTTTAATTGAAGATCAAAATCAAGATATTCGGAGGTTTGGCTCATTATAATTTATATCAATAAAGTTTTCAATTGATCTAGTATTAAACTATCAATATTAAAGTTCTTCATACAGATATATTTTGTTATCAAGACAGCAAGGGTTTGGAAAGGCACCTTTGGAACCCTGATAATATACGTGGATGATATACGTGTTATGTAATAACATAACACGTATATCATCAGCTCGTATATTGACCACGCAAAGACCTAGAGGTCAAGAGGTGTAAGAGGGCCACCTCACCCAAAGTTTTGCCTCTTCTCGTCCAGCCGGGCCGGGAATCCACCACAACTCTTAACTGCGTTTACCGTTACACGCGTTCACTTCAGAATAAATGTGCTTAAACAACCATCAGATCGACGACGACCATCATGGAAGCGGTGATAGCCTAAGTGGTTAGGGCGTCAGCCTCCTAATCAGAAGTCGGTGGTTCGAATCCGGGCACGCACCTCTAACTTTCGGAGTTATGTGCGTTTAAAAAAATTAAAATATCACTTGGTTCAACTGTGAAGGAAAACATCGTGAGGAAACCTACACGCCTGAGAGTTCTCCATAATGTTCTCAAAGGCGTGTTAAGTCTGCCAATCCGCACATGGCCAGCGTGGTGGACTATGGCCAAACCCTTCTCGTATTGAGAGGAGACCCGTGCTCTGTAGTGAGCCGGTAATGGGTTGATCATGATGATGATGATGACCATCAGATATGATGGGCATTATGTCGATGACTTTGGTTCTCCTACGGACTCCGATACGTGCAATTTAATTGCAATAAAATTATATGGTGTGAAGGCATCAGATAAAATGAGTTTCTGCCAAGGTTTTGTATTGAACTAAAATAGCTTTAGATTTGAGATTTGGATTAGTGAGATAGGTTTTTTGCTAAACTAGGTCCCGTTTGCAATTAAATGGAAGATTGAGTTTGCCAGCGCACCTACAGTTGTGATGTGCATTTGCAGTTGCAATCAAGTTTATTGTATAATTATTATCATTATCATCATCAAATCGACCGATTGACGTCCACTGATAGGCATAGTTCTTTTGTAGTGAGTTCCAATGTCTAAGGCCTCGGGCCGCGTGTTCCTGGCATCCTGCGACTCGTATGATGTTGTCCGTCCACTTAGTTGGGGGTCGACAAACTCTATGTTTACCGGAATGGGGTCACCATTCCAGCATTTGGAGACCCTAACGTCCATCGGAAATCGTTACTTAATTCAATAAATAGAAGGCCAACCTTAAAAACGCCTAATGAACGACTTATATCCCTACTAGCAGTTTACAGACAGTAAATTCTGGACTTAATTGACTAGAACCACAAAAACTAACCGGGATAGAGCTTAACTAATAGTTTAACGATTCAATAAACCATCGAAAAACTAACGGCATTTTGGACTAAAGAAATTGATGATTATAATATTGCATGATTATTACCATTCAATAAAAAAGAAGACTGAATAAGTGAAATATGAAAATGAAAATGCGAAACAAAATAAATAAATATATGAATAGTTCTGTGGTGCACAAATCTCTAGACTAATCTAAATTGGCATATCTAATACTAGTATTACCGTTTTCAATAAAGCACATAATGAAGGACATTTAATTACTTTTAAACATGAAAATTTAGCTTAGTGTAGCAATTTGTGTTCAACAGAATTGCTACTAACATATGGCCTAATCGGTGTGAATATTTTTTGACGACCTCCATGACGCAGTGCGTGCATTGTAGCATTATAAAGTTTGAGGTCCTGGGTTCGATTCCCGGCTCGAGTCTGGTCTGGTGGGAGGCTTCGGCCGTGGCTAGTTACCACCCTACCGACAAAGACGTGTCGCTATGGGATTTAGCGTTCCGGCACAATGTCGCGTAGAAACCAATTAGGAGTGTGGGTTTACCATACCCTAACAGATTAGCCCGCTACCATCTTAAGACAGCATCATCACTTACCACCAGGTGAGATAGCCGTCAAGGGCTAACTTGTAGTGTATAAAAAAAAACTAATTAAATAAAGATATTATTTACTAACAACTTTGTAAAATACTCACTAAGGACGGACGCCACGCCACGCCACGGAGGCCGTCAAGGAGTTATTAACAAACTTATGTATTAAATTTCAAGAATACATAATATAACATAAAATAAAACTTAGATTAACTTAAAAAATAAATAAATATTAACATCATAACTAAAATATATTATTAAAAGGAGTCCCTTTAAGCAAGGTTCCGAAGATACTAGCAGCGTTCCCCCTTTGAATGGCTAGAATAATTCTTTGTCCGAGGTAGCTGGCAGCTATTCGGTCCCCTGTGATGTCGACTAACCTTTTTGCTATTTCCTTAAAAAGCCTTAGAGCGCTAGGACCCCACGGACCAAATCAATCATAGCAAGATGTAAACGAATGAAGATTGTAAGTTAATCAATAAAAAGTAATATTAAAATGTCACTCAAATTATAATCAAGCCATCATATTAGTATCTAATCAAGGAATTTTCTATAAATCGTAATATTAAACCTCAGCTAAAGTACCTAATATCTATCACATAACACATTGTACATCTAAATTAATAGTGCGAAATCAAATTAAGGTGATTAATAGCCTACTTGTTTATTGCCGTGAAGAGAAGTTGTTTACGATTTACAAAATTACTCCATTAATCCGAGTATTTGACCGGCGTTATGTGTAATAATGATGGTACTTACTAAGACCAGTCAGCTTCTTTGATATCGTGAATATGATTAAGTATCCATCCATTTAAGGAGGTATTTTGTTACCCTGCTTTGAAACTCGCACCAATGTTTATAACCATGTAGTATTAACGTATTAGCCCGACATTGAGGAAACGAGAAACCAATACATAAATTTGTACAACACCTCTTTTGGACGGGTAAGCATACAAATCAAAATCAAACCAAAATAGCTTTATTCATTTAAATCTAATACAGGCATCTATGAATCGTTAATATATATATATCACATTAAATTCCAATATTTCTATTCGTTAAGTGATGGTAATAACTACACTCGCCGACTTAAAACTAAAGCTACCAAACACCCAAGCTTTTTTATTATCATTATTATATAGGTAATTTATTATTATTTTTTATTTTTTTTGGGAAGTCAACTAGTATTTATTAAATTTCAAGAATACGTGATATATAACTTAAAATAAAACTTAGATTAACCTAAAACTAAAAATCTTAAAAATTAAATAATTATTTAACATCATAACTAAAATATATTATTAAAAGGAGTCCCTTTAGGCAAGGTTCCGAAGATACTAGCAGCGTTCCTTCTTTGAATGGCTAGACTAATTCTTTGTCCGAGGTAGCTGGCAGCTCTTCGGTCCCCTGTGATTTCGACTAACCTTTTTACTATTTATTTGGTAATTTATTATAAAATAAATTTCCAAAATCTTTTTTCGCTCAGTGATACTTGATATTTTTATTTCGTCGACGCATTGATATACGCGTTATGAATATTGGATGGCACGGACAAAAATATTTTAAAGGTATCTAGCAATTTTTCCAGTGTTTAGCAATAGGTTGCTTCTCACTGTAACCCAGATTTTATAGGCTACCGGTTTATGCTCGAGCGAATGCTATCTGACCTCTGCGATGCGACGCCAAGAATCTCATCGGGCTTAACCCATATTTTAAGTAAAGATCAGTTGTTATTATCAGTTTAATATTGATGGACAGTTGACAATTAACAATAAACAGCAAGTATAATTTGCTATATTCCGCCGACAACCGGGAGATTTGTATAATATAACACCACACAAATCAATTACACAAATCTCCCGGTTGTCGGCAATATAGCAAATTATACTTGCTGTTTATTGTTTATCATGGACTTCCGCAAAGTAACGCCTGCTTCTATTCATTATTAGTTGACAATTAAAATATCTAATTAAGCTTTGATTGGTGTTTCTAGGAACCGTATATATCTATTATTTCCATAAAGCAAAATTTCAATGGGTAAGTTAACAAAATTAGGTACCTCTTCAATTGTTGTGAAAAGTTTGATTACTACTGCTGTTTCTGTTTATCGCAAGTGTTTTAACTTATTAACAGGTGAGGTCCAGAGCAGATTGGCAAAATGGCAACATAAATTAGAGAGCGTGGGCCTAAAGATAAGCCAAACGAAAACTGAACATATGTTTTGTGATTTTGGCGGCCCCTCTCGTTTCTCCGAAATTTCCTTAAATAGTGTATCCCTACCAGTCTGCTCGGATTTCCGGTACCTCGGCTCGCTCTTCCAAAACGACGGTAATATTGACCGAGATGTGTACAATAGAATGAATGCGGGATGGATGAAATGGCGACAGGTCTCAGGAGTGATATGCGACCCACAAATGCCCCTTAAACTTAAGGGGAAAATTTATAAAACAGTCGTAAGACCTGTCGTGTTGTATGGATCAGAATGTTGGGCGGCAAAAAGAACGGATGAAAGAAGAGTTCATGCGACAGAAATGCGAATGTTGAGATGGATGTGTGGTGTGACAAGAATGGATAAGATAAGAAATGAATATATAAGGGGAAGTCTAAAAGTAGCGCCAGTGACAGAAAAGATGAGGAGTAACAGGCTGGCATGGTATGGTCATATAATGCGGAGGAAAGAAAGTGATGTCACCAAAAGAATGTTATATATGAACGTGGAAGGGCAAAAGAGTAGAGGAAGGCCAAAGAAGAGATGGATGGATTGTGTAAAAGAGGATATGCGGGTAAAAGGTGTGGGTACTGAGGTGACGGCTGATAGAAGTGAGTGGAAGAAGAAGACGTGTTGTGCCGACCCCACATAATGTGGGATAAGGGCAAGAAGAAGAAGAAGAAGAAGAAGAACAGGTTTAATATAGTGTTGTTGCTTAAACTAAGACATACTAAAGGATATCAGAATCATTAGACATGTCAATCTAGTTTAAATAGACATATGTACTGCTGAATTGGTACTAATATGGGTTTAAAGTTGAAACATCAATGCTTTAGCCATGTGATTGATTTTTAGTTCGGTGGTATTCTATCAAGAAGAAGTGGGCAAATAAACTCAGCACTGCAAATGTCTGTTATAATTTTGGAAGACTGATTCGTGTGGTAGAAGCGGTGATAGCAGAAGCGGTGATAGCCTAGTGGTTATGGCGTCAGCCTCCTAATCAGAGGTCGGCGGTTCGAATCCGGGCACGCACCTCTAACTTTTCGGAGTTATGTGCGTTTTAAAAAAAATTAAATATCACTTGCTTCAACGGTGAAGGAAAACATCGTGAGGAAACCTGCACGCCTGAGAGTTCTCCATAATGTTCTCAAAGGCGTGTGAAGTCTGCCAATCCGCACATGGCCAGCGTGGTGGACTAAGGCCAAACCCTTCTCATATTGAGAGGAGACCCGTGCTCTGTAGTGAGCCGGTAATGGGTTGTTCATGATGATGATGATTCGTGTGACTCGATTTTCTGAACGTTCACTAAGATTTGTCAATTTATAACAGATTTCTACGATTTTATCGATCGGTGCTGTCACATGCCATTTAATTTGATTGATTTATCGATTTAACATCATCTATATTTGAACTTTGTTCTTTTTAAACGATCGAAAGACAATTTCGTTAGTATGTTTGTAGTCGGTTGTAACTATTTTTTAATTAAGTTCGCGAAACGTGAAACTTTATAAACTGCAGTGTAACTGGGAGCTATAGTAGTGGCCAATCAAACTTTGACGGTCGCTCTGACCTAGTTCCTTTGGGGGCAGGATACCATTCAATTAGTAACACGATAGCAGTTTTATATCCCGTGTTTTCCAATAAGGTGGGGCCAGTCAGGTAATTTATACAATAATTTCCCTAATGGACCTATTGCTAACACGACGTTAAATATTTAATTCAAGCCAAAATCTTTTAGACAGCGAATTGAATTGAGTTGATGTCGTCCTTATCTACATAAAAGAGTAGGAAGCGTAAGTAAGTAAAGCACTATTGAGCTATGAGCCATTCGGGCATAAAAGGCTCATTGGAATAAGAAGCAGGAATTAGTTGTTCAAATATCTGCAAAGAAAAGGTAACTGACTAATTAAAAGACTTATCTCAACGCATAGCTCCAAAAACTGGATGGATTGGTTCAAAATATGTACCGTTTAGTAGGCTGCACAAAATTAGTAACTCATTCAAAGGAAATTGTTTTTTATTTTATATTAAATTGCCTATTGATATCTTGGAGATGTCTATCAATAAGTTCAAAGTTTTTATAATGCAAAAGCTTATAGAAAAATCATATTACGATATTAAGGATTATATAAACGATAAAAAAGCTTGGGTGTGAATTGCTCTATCTCCATTGGTACTATAATATATTATTGATTATATGAGATGGTGATAACAAAAAAAAATCCGGCTAAGTTTGTTGTGCGCTTCTTCTGGAACGGGCGCGTTTGGAACCCTCATATCACTACTATATAAATTATTGACGCGTCAAAAGTGTCTTTTAAAGGACTATTTGAATAAAGATTATTTGAATTTGACTTATGGCATACAGTTAGTAGTTGGTTTTACCAAGGTATGAATTAAGAAAATATGTTTATTCAAAATTAAATAAAACTTCCAAATAATGGTTAGAATTTAGTTTGAAAGTCTCTTGAAAAACGGACTTGAGATAAGCGACAATTAATTTGTTGATGAGTGCGCGACTTACGACCCAGCCAGCATGCGACGCGAAGGAGCATCGCTGGGTTTTATTGGGCATTTTGGTAGGCACTATGGACGCCGGGGAGTCCCACATGCATACCGGAGGGGTATGGGCATTTCAAAGCGTTAAAAAAAAAGAAGATTATGTGTTTATGAATGAATTTGATCGCTAGTTAACTTAAAATTATAGACCAGCAGAAACGTCAATGCAAATAAAGGCAATGTCGATATAAGAAAAATGCAACAAGGAGCCGGGCTACTCTTATTTCAAAACGTATCCTATAAGGAATTGTTAGCATAAATATATCAAAACAGAAATTAGACTTGCAAAGTAAGTTAAATAATAAAGCGTAGTTGACCACGGGCTGTGAATTAAACTAATGAGTGAGGTGCTAAAATTTATTATGTAATGAAAGGCATTTCCTACCATTCAGTGGGCGAATCATAACTAAATGCAACGAAGGAGATTAATTTTACGTATATTTTGAGATTTTTTGTATTTGAAGCGGTGATAGCCTAGTGGTTAGGGCGTCAACCTCCTAATCAGAGGTCGGCGGTTCGAATCCGGGCACGCACCTCTAACTTTTCGGAGTTATGTGCGTTTTAAAAAATTAAAATATCACTTGCTTCAACGGTGAAGGAAAACATCGTGAGAAAAACCTGCACGCCTGAGAGTTCTCCATAATGTTCTCAAAGGCGTGTGAAGTCTGCCAATCCGCACATGGCCAGCGTGGTGGACTAAGGCCAAACCCTTCTCATATTGAGAGGAGACCCGTGCTCTATAGTGAGCCGGTAATGGGTTGATCATGATGATGATATTTTGACCATAGTTATGCCTGCATTATCTCTATAACATTAAAGCTAGAAGACCCTGATTTCCCGATAATTTATTATCAACTATGTGAGATGATGACAACAAAAAAAAAACTACGCCAAATTTTGTTGTGGGCTTCTTCTTAGACCTGGGCGCGATTGGAACCCTCTTAGCTTTAGTTTTAAGTTAGCGAGTGGAGTTATCACCATCACATCACGACTATGTAAACTATTAAAGTGTTAATATTCAAAAGTGCCTTTTAAAGGACTATTTGAATAAAGTTTATTTGAATTTGTTTTGTCAATCTTTGTGTTTACTTTTAATTACATAAACCGATTGACTTCAACCGCTGGACATAGGTCTTATATATAAAATGACCGAAAATTTATTATATATGAACGCTTCATAGGTACCTGTAATAGGTGTATATTAATAAAGCTAGTTTGAATTTCAATGTTTAATTTATGAACTTAGTACGCGCTTAAAATAATTCTGTGTTTACTACAGAAATATAATATAGTAATAGTAGAAATTAGTAGTATGGTTTTACCACACCCCTAACAGGTTAGCCCGCTACCATCTTAGACCACATCGTCACTTCGTCACAAACTAACTACGCCGGATAGGTAGATGATCATTAGTTAAGATATATTATATCTCGGTATAAATGAAAAGGTGTTACAACTTTCTAAAATATCGTAACACATGCTACTTATATTTTTATTTCCTGCTATGAGATGTCATTGTTTGACAATAATATACATATAAACGAGGTTTCTTTGGTTTGTGAGACGTTGACACACATTCAATTAGGTCGCTGGTGACTAGGGCTGTCGCTTTCCTTTTATATTTCTTTTTTTTCTTGCCCTTATCTCAAATAATGTGGGGTCGGCACAACACGTCTTCTTCTTTCACTCGCTTCTATTAACCATCACTTAACTAACCATACCTTTTACACGGATATCCTCTTTGACACAGTTCCATCCTTTCCTTTCTCTGTTTTGGTCTTCCTCTACTTTTTACCCTTTTTCATACGTATATAACATTATTTTGGTGACATTACTTTCTTCTCTCCGTATTATATGACCATACCATGCTAGACTATAATTCCTAAATATAAATTAAATATTTAGGAGTAAAAGGTTATTTATATTTCTATATTTAATAATATCTAGTTATCCAGGCACTACTTATCTGAGATCAAGAACCACATACCAGTACAAATTGTACAAGTTTTGACGACCTGCGTGGCGCAGCGCGTGCGCTGTTGCATTTTAAAGTTGGAGGTCCTGGGTTCGATTCCCGGCTTGAGTCTGGACTGGTGGAAGGCTTCGGCCGTGGATAGTTACCACCCTACCGACAAAGCCGTGTCGCAAAGATCCAGCGTTCCGGCACGATGTCGTGTAGAAACCAATTAGAAATATGGTATTACCATACCCCTAACAGGTTAGCCCGCTACCATCTCAGACCGAATCTACACTTACCATCAGGTGAGATGCCGTCAAGGGCTAATTTGTGGTGTATTAAAAAAAAGTGTGACTTTTAATCTGCGTAATAATTTTAAGCATACATTAGTTATAAAAATAAAATAATTACCTCATTAACATACCCTTAATTCTGTTACAATATGAAGCAACCCTATACGGTAATAACGCAGTAATTGCATATACATATGATATAATATAAAAACAATTACCGGGTTTTATCATATATTACAGAATCGTCTGATTACTGTATAAATTACTGAGAGGCTTCCTACGCACGGTGGACTTCACCATAATACACTTTTATGTGTAACGTAGGTAACATGTCATGATCCACCCATTACCGGCTCACTACAGCACGGGTCTCCTCTCAACATGAGAAGGGTTTGGCCATAGTCCACCACGCTGGCCATGTGCGGATTGGCAGACTTCACACGCCTTTGAGAGCATTACGGAGAACTTTCAGACGTGCAGGTTTCCTCACGATGTTTTCCTTCATCGTTGAAGCAAGTGATATTTTATTTTTTTTAAAACGCACATAATTCCGAAAAGTTAGAGATGCGTGCCCGGATTCGAACCGCCAACCTCTTTTTATCAAATCAATGCTAAAATTAATCAGATCAAAATTACGTACATATAGTTTTTTTATTGAATTAAAATCAAATATTATTGATATATGGAAATCATGATAAGTCCAAGAAGTCAATGGGGATACACAATATAGCTAGTTTACGACAGAAAAGAAAGAAAAATCATCTTTATTGTCACACATGTAATTTTTTTATACACTACGAGTTAGCCCTTGTCGGCAATCTCACCTGAATGGTAAGTGTTGATGCAGTCTAAGATGGTAGCTGGCTAACCTGTTGGGGGTTTGGTGAACCCATACTCCTAATTGGTTACTACGCGACATCGTGCAGGAACGCTACATCCTTTGGCGACACGTCGAACCCAGGACCTCCAACTTTATAACGTGAATTCGCGTACCATGCGCCACGGAGGTCGTCAAATGTCGACCAGCCTTATTTCTTTTTATTTTGTGTCTGTCTACACGCTCTACTTTCTTTGGACAATGCAGTACGAAATCTGAATTACCATAAACCTCATTCGGTGTTCTGCTAACTATACTGAAAACCAAAAGGTCGAAAGGTAGAATTCCAGCATACTCAGAGTAAGATTTTTAAGAGGGTCATCATCATCATAATCGACCCATTATCGGCTCACTACAGAGCACGGGTCTCCTCTCAATATGAGAAGGGTTTGGCCGTTGTCCACCACGCTGGCCATGTGCGTATTGACAGACTTCACACGCCTTTGAGAACATTATGTATCAGGCATGCAGGTTTCCTCACGATGTTTTCCTTCACCGTTGAAGCAAGTGATATTTTTTTTTTAAAACGCACATAACTTAAAAGTTAGAGGCGCGTGCCCGGATTCGAACCACCAACCTCTGATTAGGCTGACGCCCTAACCACTAGGCTATCACCGCTTAAATATGTACAATTAATCGGAATAAGGGCTATAATGCGAGAAATACTTCGGCATCGTCTAGATAATATGTCTCACGCGTTTAGAACTGAAATGAAGGAACGATTCATTCGTAATTCGTATAGCGTAAATTATATAAAGTTGAGATAGCCTTGATTATATTCCGTGACCGTACTTAGGTCTATGCTAAAACATTTGCATTGCCAATTTGTATTTCACGCTTGACATATCACTTAATATTATAATGCCAATAGAATGCTAATATGGTTAATAGGTTTCTTGTTATGTCTCACTGTAGGGGTAGCTTGTCTTGATTAATATAGAATAGGTTTGTTCACAGATCAACTTGTTGATTAGTTAGACATTAAGTTTATTAATAGATAGTGATTAAGCTAACTGCCTAGTTAGCATGTTTAGACAATACTAGAGTAATCTGTATGGTGTAAATTTTAGTTGTTAAATCCAGGATTTTAAACCACATAAGTAGGTTTTAATGCAAAAATAGCGGAAAATGTTTTTGTAATATCGTTTTATTAACTCATCAATATGTACATAAGATGAACTGGAAATCCTAGCTTTTAGATTTTAATCGTGCAAAGGATAACCAGCCGTCATTCTATAAAACACAATCAAAAATACTAAAATAAGTACGTTACGTTAAAAGTATCTCAAATTTTTTAAACCGATATTAGCACTATGTTAATTTCAGCTTTGAAATGTAAGGATATTAGAATAAAATAAAGTTTAATTTTGCTACCATATCATGGATATCTGCAAAGTAACGTCTTTTTGTTTTTAAATTCATTAAAAGTACTGGGCCTAAATCCTAACTCCTACTTTACAATATCTTGTAAAGTCTGAGAGGATTTTCGGCTCGAATATAGTCCGGTGGGAGGCTTCGGTCGTGGCTAGTTACCACCCTACCTACAAATTTACGTCACCAAGCGATCTAGCGTTCGTCGCGTAGAAACCAATGAGGAGTATCGGTTTACCATACCCCTAACAGGTTAACCCGCTACCATCTTAGACTGCATCACCTCTTACATTAGGTGAGATTGCCGTGAAAGGCTAACTTGTAGTAGATAAAAAAATCAACATTTTAATTTTTATCATTCATCCATTCTTAGTTAGTTTAGCATATTGTTCTTTTTTTTAATTTTATCGCAAAAACAGGCGCCCAATATCACTTAAATACAGGATACCTTCTTTACCAGTGATCTAATAATAATTATTTATATATATATATAGAAACGAAACAAAGAAGCGGTTAGGTTAGGTAGATATAAGCGAGAGAGGGTCTTACAGCATAGACCCATAAAATTTTAATCCTAATGAATATAATTCTCGGCCGATTTTAAATTAAAAAGTAACAGTCGAAGCTGCGAAGGAATGTTGCTGTGATTACGTCATTCGATAACTTCAACACCTCGTCACCTGGATTCTTAAACTGGGGTTCAGAAAACGTATCAAGGGCAAAGTAAAAGTTGTATCTTTACATCCTCATTACTCCAACCACTTTGTATTGAAAGGTTGAGGAGGTTATTAAACAATTATCCCAGTGCCGGATGTGTGGCGAAAGATTAAGAAATTTAAGTAATAGTATTGAACTTAAGACAATCATAAAGCCCGGATTTTAGATTGCATATTAAAAAAATCCCGAGCACTAAATAAAAACGTCTTTGGACGGTTCAATTTAATATTCCTAAATAGTTTAATATATCATAATTAGTATTCTAATATTATAAACAAGTTTTTGTTGTTTTTGTTTGCTACGCTTGTTCGCGAAAAATATTCTTGGAGGTATAGAAAAGTAACATAGGATACTTTTAATTAAAAAATATATATATATTTACGTAAGTAAACTTGTTAAACGTATGGTAAACCCTTACTCCTCATTGGTTTTCTAAGCGACATAGTACCGGAACGCAAAATAAATTTGCCAAGCCAACAGACCAGACTTGATCCGGGAATCGAACCCAGGACCTCAATCTCTATAATGCGACAGCGCACGCGATGTGTCGCGACAGAAAATAACCTGCCGCGTTGGTCTAGCGGACAGAATCGTCACAAAGGCATCTCGAGATCTTTGGTACTGTTTGTTTTCTGATTTAAAATTCTATGGGTATAGCTTTATACTATATAAACATCTCTAGGCCTGCGCTCATAACATTAAGTTGATGTTGTTATTTAATAGAGCAGATAAACAACCTAATTACCTTATAAAATCATTTATATAAAAACATTTTCCTTATAATGCAACTCAAAAACAATTGTGCAAAATCCTGGCCAGCAAAAAAAATCTTAATTTGTAGTTGTATTGAAATACCATTCGGAAAAGTCGTAGGCATAACTTAGCCACATATGTAGGGCTTTAATTAAATTAATAATTATATACATCTTACATTTAAATACAAGTTACTCTACTTTCCCTGCACATTAAAACCGGACTGGATTTGAATAGAATGTTTCAAATAATAATTCATAAACTATGCATTTGATGTCTGTACCAACGGTTATATAAAATGCGAAATAGCTTGTATGGTAGAGAAGGCAGCAAGTATACATCTTTTGTTTGCCCCCTATACTGATCATCTTAGAAAAACGAAAGATTTCACAGAAATTTAAAAACACGATGAACTCTCAACGAGTTTTGCGTTAGCAATCTTTACTAATATTCATCATCATCATCATCATAAACAACCCATTACCGGCTCACTACAGAGCACGGGTCTCCTCTCAATATGACAAGGGTTTGGCCATAGTCCACCACGCTGGCCATGTGCGGATTGGCAGACTTCACACGCCTTTGAGAACATTATGGAGAACTCTCAGGCGTGCAGGTTTTCTCACGATGTTTTCCTTCACCGTTGAAGCAAGTGATATTTTTTTTTTTTTAAAACGCACATAACTCCGAAAAGTTAGAGGTGCGTGCCCGGATTCGAACCGCCGACCTCTGATTAGGAGGCTGACGCCCTAACCACTAGACTATCACCGCTTCACTTTACTAATATTAGGAAAGAGGAAAGATTCGCTCGTTTATTTGTAATCGTTGTTGAACTGAACTATCAAAAAATTAATCTTTTACTATTTTATCTTAAGTTGATTGGTTTGAGCGAGATTAAAAGAAAATTGCTAAGTAAGACTTGGATTCGCAAACGACGGGTTCCACAGGTATCACAGTACAATATGAAACACTACATATTATTGATGTTTCAATTTGACAATAGCAGGTAACCTTATTAGCTATTTCTGCGCCACTGGGGGGTTTTGGCGAGCGCGAAGCTCAGACCGTGAGAACACTTGGACTTGTCAACATCTGGGAAACGTCCCCCAAAGGGCGTCTCTTGTGAGATTCGGACCTGGGCCTAGGGTGACTTTTGATTTGTTGGACTGGAATCTCAGTCCAAGCCCGTAAATGAGACCCACGTATGACGTTAGATATTCGAGGACCTCGTCTTCGCCGACGAAGACGCTGTGTTCTGTTCTGTGAACTACTTATTGGCATTGTTGACATAAAATAAAATTGATTCTTCTGTGGGAGCCTTATTTTATAACTTCATCTTATCATTATTAAGGAGCAATGGAATTATATGAATAATAGCAAGTCTCCACCAAATACAGCTCACTTGAGATCACCTCTCTACTACTAAGAGACGGCCATTTGCACTCCTCGATTACGTTATAAAAACAGAGATAAACGTGAACGAAGTCGGATGTAATAACAAGTATGTACTACATAGGAGTGTAATCGATATCTGAGCCAATTTCGTTCGACTGCATAGCCGAAGTAAAGTGCCAATTTATTGAAAGCAAACGTGAGCAACACTTTCACTTGTATGATAGTCACTCACTTTATCACCACTGATAATAATCTGTATTTTGTACTAGACACTCAAAACAATCTAGTTATTTATATCAGACACTGTTTCTCTTCTACTGTTTTGTTCTAGACGAATCCAACGGTCTTGAATTTGATTCCCGGGTTTTCGGTTAGTAAATTCTCCTATTAGTGACATCTCCCAGTTTATAAACATGTTGTATTAAAACCCAAAAATGAATAAGCGTGAAACAAAATTGAAATTTTTGCCTGCTATTTATATAATAATTTCAATTATTAATGTACCTGTACATGTACCCAAAAGTAGTACGTTAATAAACTGTGAATGATTAGGCCACATAGTCATAATTTAAAGGACTAAAAATGACAATCTATTTAAATTATGTCATGTTTAAAGAAAGATAACAATCAGTTATTAATAAGTAATGATAATTTAATACAGTATAACAAAACACAATCCAGGATTTATCATCATATATATCCTATATATATATTACTAGCTGGCGCCCGCGACTTCGCCCGCGTGGAATAAGTTTTAAAAATTCCAACGGGAACTCTCCTATGTCGCTCTCCAGGTCCTCAACTATAATTTCAAAAATCACGTCGATCCATTGCTCTGTTGCGACGTGATTGAAGGACAAACCAACATACAAACTCACATTCACATTTATAATATTACTATGATTTTGTCTGGATAGTAAGGATTTCTTAGTACCAAGTATTCAATGGATTCAAAGAAGTAAAACTTTATAAGATTTTGCACCAACATGAATCCCGGTATTAACCTCTTTGCTGGCGGATTTTCACAAATTATTGGCGGATGTCTACGCCTAAGCACGGCCTAACTTCCAAATTCCTTTTCATTCTTTATGTTTCCACTTTCAATGTGTGATTTTGCAAAAGAGCCTACATGTCATAGTTACTGAAAAATAATGCTCTAATTGCCGATTTTCATTTCTCTAATTCCAAAAACTCAGAACTTACATGTAACCTTCCAACCCCTCACCCCTCTCACCACTTTTGGGATGGATTTTTATAATATTGCGTGTATACAGGTTTTTATTATTCAAATCAAATGCCAATTTTCATGTCCCAAACTTAGAATGATGAAAACTTCCAATCCCCATTTTACCCCCTTTGGGGTGGTTTTTCGCAACATTGATCATACAGATCTTTATTATTTATATTTAACAACTTAGTTGCCAACTTTCATGCCTCTGACTTTAAAAATAAAGGACTTTCATATAAACTTCCAACCCCCATTTCAACCCTTTAGGGGTGGATTTTCTCAAAACCGGTTCTTAGCTGACCTCTACTTCATAAAAGAAATCTACCTTCCAAATTTCAAGTTCGTTCGTTCTATAGTTCCTGAGATATCGTGATCATCAGTCAGTCAGTCAGTCAGTCAGTCAGTGGTATTTCGCTTTTATATATATAGATAAATATGGAAGTGTGGATGTTTGTTACTCAATCACGCAAAAACGGCTGAACCGATTTGGATGATATTTGACATGCATGTAGCCTTTGACATGGAAAAGAAATAGGCTACGTTTTATCCCGATTCCTTAAGTAGTTCCCGAGGGGAAATTGAAAATTGTTTACGAGCTAAGCAACTGGAAGACAGTTTTGAAATTTTGTATGCATGTCACCTATGCTATGAAAAAGGACATTTATTTTCTATATCTCTCAAATAGTGCCCGTGGGAAGATAAAAAAATGTTAACGAGCATAGTTATAGGTAGACCCAATTCTGAAGTCCACGCACACCAAGTCGTGGGCAGAAGCTAGTTATTTATAAAGATAATAACAGAGTCTTAAAATATAATTAGAGGAGTTCACAGAAATTTATAAACAAAACAGATCTAAATGTTATTTGTTTGCAAACTCTTTAACTTTTTCTTGATAAGCTCGATGTTTTTCTTCTAATGATTTTAAGGCACTGGACGGTCTTATTCCACCAACATTGACCGTAAATCTAATTTCTAATGGAGATACATCAGTGTTTTGCTTTATGTTGGATCGCGCACCTTGACTCCTGGCGCTTGACTTCTTTCTTGTTGTTTCATAACCTGTTTTTATATACTTCTGCAGGCTCTCTTTGGCAGACAAAAGCTTTCTGTCTATTACTCGATTAGGTTTAGATTCTTTTTCTTTAGAGTTTTTGCTGTCATCAGTACGGTTATTGTTTTTTAACCCCCCCTCGTTGACGTTAGCGGACTTTGATTTCGTATTATTTTTTTTACTTGCCGATTTGTCTTGAGGTGTTTTATCAACTAAATATGAAGATTTCATACCTTTTTGTTCTTTACTTCTTAGGTCATTAGAACCTCGAGGTTTTGTAGAATTTTCCTTTTCAGCTTTTTTCTTTTCATTTTCTGCCTCAGTTTCTTTTTTATAAAGTTTAAGGCGATTTTCCATCCGGACCTTTTCCGAATATCTCTGAAGACTTTTAGCTCTTTCAAGTCTCGGCCTTATGTTTTCCATATCTGGACCCAAACCTCCTAGCTGGATATTTTGGCTTATTGGGACCGTAGTTCGTCGGCGGCGAGGTCTTGACACTTCCGAAATACTTCGAAGGTTGTTATCGTCATTTTCATTATCGATATCATTAAAACACAAACCATCTTCAAGAGATTGATCTTGATACTGTTCAAGTTCTTGATTCATCAATTGCTCATAATACATTTCATTGTACGCCTCAGTATTGTAAAATTCAGTAACCAAAGTATTATTATTGTTATTGTAATCTTCTCCAAAGCTCTCCCTCTCGGTGTCTCCAAATTCTGGAGATATAGAACGTATTTCATTAGAATCTTTGGTATTTTTTTCATTTACATTAGAAGAAAATTGTTTACGAAACATTTCTAAATAAGATGTCTTTTTCACTACTTGCAAATTTTTATTCATTAGGTAACCTCTGCATTGCTTTGCTTCTTCATCGTTCACATCCTTTTTGGAGATTTTTTTACTAGTCTTCTGTTGCTTTTTATTTCCTTTAGTTACCTTAATGAGTACGTCCTTTTCATAAAATGGTACCAAAATTGTGTCTGCTATATTATCCAGCGCTTTTGACTTTTCTTTGCTCTCTAATTCCAAACTATCTAATGAAATATTGCTGCCAGACCTTTTATCCATTTTTTAAGTTTCAAAACTTGTTCAAACGTTAGGAACATACTTTTTAATAAAACTAATGACATACGAGTATCATCTTAGCATTTTTAATTTTTGGCATTTGGTACTATGCGCGTGTAATGCAGAAAAAGTTTATATACAATACGTGTAAAGGATTATGTAAATGATAAACAAGCATGGGTATGAAATATTGCTTTAATAACATAGCTCTTAACATAGTTTTAAGTAGCATGTGAGATGGTGATAACAAAAAGAAAATTTACCTTGCTAAGTTTGTTGTGGGCTTCTTATTAGACCAGGGCGCGTTTGGAACCTTCATAGCTTTGGTTTTAAGTTTACAAATGCAGTTATCACCATCAAATCACTACTATGTAAATTATTGACGCGTCAAAAGTGCCTTTTAAAGGACTATTTGAATAAAGATTATTTTAATTTGTATTTGATGTTAATGTAGTCTTACCATTTTTATGTACGTATAAGCTTTGACGAAGAAACATTTTAGTTCAATAAATCTTGCGAAGTATGTAAACTGTAGAATAACAAGTGTTAAAAATTTGTTCAAAACTGACAAATTGCCATATATAAAATATATGAATCAAATCATTTCATGCAAATTTTGTATTAAATGTCACTTCCGACAAGTTATAATTAAGACCATGGGCTATATGGTCCCCGCCAATTAAATATAGGTCAAGAAATCAAGTTTAATGTGGAAACAACTCAATAACTTACCTCCCACCCATCATAAATATCCATTTTAAACAGCCTTATTTGATCGTGTTCTTAGTTTTTTTTATATAGCTCTTGCATAGGTTTCATCTTCTTTAATATCAATCAATACGAGTCCTTCGCAAGGAAGGTAAATTTGCATTTTCAATACATAAATATTAAATTATATTAGGTGTTATCGGTTATACCGTTTCGGGGTCAAAATTTCAAATATCGACATTTTTATTTAAATCTAAATTAAAATGAATAATCTATTCAGGTCAATATATTATATATATTTTTTTCTGTTGTTATACATTTTTAATTAAATGGCTTTTAACAATATTAAATTAAGTTGTGTAATTCTCATTTCAATTCTACTTTAATAGTCAATGGATAAATGGAAACAGTTCTATTTTTAGCTTTTAGAACAAGTACCATTTACTGGCGAAGAAATAATTAAATCAAACATTCTATCCCGCTTTTTCAAAATAATTCAAATTAATAGTAACGATTGAAAAATTAAAGTAATTTAGAACGCAGTTACTTACCTTATGTTTTACTGAAGTAACGGATAATATCTATATATATAAAAGCGAAAGGTCACTTACATACTTACATACTGACTTACATACATACTGATTAAACACGAGATCTCAAAAACTATTGCACGTATAAAGCTATAATTTAGCAAGTAGGTAGTTGGTAGTTAAGAGATGTCAGCTAAGAAAGGATATTTGGAAATTCCACCCCTAAGGGGGTAAGATAGGGGTTGGAAGTTTGTATGAAATTTCTTTGTTTTCAGAGTTAGAGACCCAAAAATTTGCATTAAGATTAATAATAATAAATAAAAAACATGTGCATCAAATTTTTTTTATTATTACCTGTTAAGGGTTTGTAAAATAGGGGATGATAGTTTTTGCTTATTTTTTATTATGAAGTCTACAAGCGTGAAATTTTGAAAATAGGTTTCTTTTAGGACTTAAGTATAAGGTTAGAATTTTTTTTCATCCAAATCTACCCCGAAGGGGGTAAAATAGGGGTTTGAAGTTTGTATGAAAGTCTTATGTTTTTTAATTTAGAAACACGAATATCGGCAATTTGACATTTGCCTGTAGCTTATTTTCTGAAGCAGAGCAATCACGGGAAATTAGCAATTCTACGCAGACGAAGCCGCGGGCAACAGCTAGTTATACATATAGTTAGATAATATGGTTGTTCGTTACTTTAGTTATAAATTCTTTACTTACAAACAACGTTTAAGTTAGAAGCTTCTGGACTAAAACTTTAAGATATAGTTTAATACTTTTGGTTAGTTTTATTCAAGTTCGTTTGGAGAATGGTTATTTTATTGCTGGGAAATGCTTTTAATGATCCACTTCAGAAGCGACGCAGGCATGACTGCACTGCTTGCGACGGGGTATGTGGAACTCCCCGGTAGCCAGGGTGACCGGAATACCCACTAAAACCCAGCGATGCTCCTTCGCGTTGCTCGGTGGCTGGGTCACGGGAACGCTCGCGCACTCGACCGCAACCCAACCAGTTGAAGAATGATTCTGAATAACTGCTAACCTAGCTCTCAGCCACCAGTGTTAGGGGTTCGAAGACTTGATGAGGACTGGCAGAGTGGGCCGGCCCTGTGTACCATCATAGACAGAGAAGATACTTATAACACCACGTTTCAACGACTTGCCACTTCTGTATACACCGCGCCTATGGTACTGGCGTCCGGCCAACTTTGAACAATACTAAATTGTGCATAGATTATGTCGGGGATGCACGATCACGTGCCGGTTCGCCGACCCTTAGCAAGAGAAATCAAAACTCGATAACGTAGTTTTCGAGTTACGACCCACTTTTAATAAAATGGACTTAATTAACTTATCTTTAAAGCCTTATATTGCGTAATCCGATTATTTACTGATTATAATTTATCTTGGTAAGCCTTAGAGATTCGGAAGTCGATTTTTGAAGTTATGTAGGTTTTTATGCAATAACAATTCACTTGCTACACCGGTGAAAGAAAACGTCGTGAGTCGTCACTGTACTATTGATTTTTATTACTCCATAAATTTATTATCAACCCGTTGGTCTTCTCTTAGAGTGAGAAGGGCTGAGAAAGTGACCGTAGAGGAGGACTCATAGCTACGATGGGCTAAAGCCGATTGATTGACTTTATCTCTGAGAACATTATGGAGAACTCTCAGGCATGCAGGTTTCCTCACGACTTTTTCCTTCACCGTTGAAGCTAGTGATTTTAATTGCTTATTTAAATTACGTCACCGTTTTTAATATTCGTTGATGTAGAGCACAAATCTCTCACTAAGGGTCTGTTACACGCCCTAATTCCTCGCTGAGTATTACATCGCCTGAAAATCAAATGCACCTTCGTAAATCGGATAAACCGAAAGTATAAAAAGTAAAAAGTTGTAAGCAATGCTCAACATAATAAATATTAGGATGAAATAAAACTAAAATGTACTTTTAGAAGTCATACTAGTAATGGTTGTTGGAAAACTGGGTAGGTACAGTGGTTATTCATAGAGTACAACATCGTGGAACATTACAGCACCAGAGGAGACACCGATGTGCTGTAGGCTAAACTTACGCTCCTAATCAGACTGGAACGTTTAATCGTCTTTGCCAGTCGAGGGGACGGCTAATCGCTTGGCGGTATGTCTTTGCCAGTCGGGTTGTAACTCGACGCGGCGAAAGCTTCACACAGGATTAGGCTTAAGCTGGGAATCGAACCCAAGTCGACAGCTCGCGTGTTCTCGTATTCAAGACGAGATACGGCAACATAAGGCACTCTTAGTCTTTTCTAGAATGAAGCCACCTGAGCCATTCAAACTTACTTCTGCAGCTCGTCACTTCAAACGGTCACGCCGATGAAATCTATCAACATAAAATAATAATAACATATTGTATGTAACATGCCATGTCTCGCCATCTTGACGTTTGACTTTTGACTTTTCGTAAAGCGATTAGGCGTTCCAGTACGATTTCGCTAGGAAAACGATAAGAAGTATTATTTTCATGACCATCTTAGCGCAATGAATGCGCTGTCGCATTAGACAGCTGGAGGTCCTGGGTTAGATTCCGGTTCGAGTCTGGTCTGGTGGGAGGAGACTAGTTGCCACCCTACCGACAAAGACATGTCGCCAAGCGATTTAGCGTTCCGGCACGATGTCGCGTAGAAACCAAATAGAAGTATGGGTTTACCATACTCCTAACAAATTAGCCCGCTACCATCTTAGACTGCATCATCACCTACCACCAGGTGAGATTGCCGTCAAGGCCTAACTTGTGGAAAAAAAACGAATTTATAACAAATCTAACTCCGAGCGGATATTGCGAAACTGATAGAATTAAGACAATATCTAACAATATTAAATCCCCCTCGTAAATCTGCACACGATTATAGAAATTACTACAATTACCCACTTATCCAATAAAATAGACATTTATATATATCAACAGTCTGTGGTAAAACTTGATATTCGGTTTTCGCACTTGCACACCAATAGATTTATTGCTCTGAGTTTCTGAAAGTGCAAACGCCGTGTGATTGTGCATTGCAAAATTCGAAGTTGGACGAAAGCCAGTGGAGTCAGGAATAGGCACTCCTTTTATCTATGCCCCCTATCGGCGCAATTGGGGTGACCGGAAATGGCCTGCACTGTTACTCTCTTACTCGTAGACCAACGAAAATGCTCTATATTCCGAAAAGCTGATACTGTACTTTGCACTTTAATTCTGTGCTGTTCGCGGTAGATAACTTTTTTTTATACACCACAAGTTAGCCCTTGACGGCAATAACACATGATGGTAAGTGATAATGTAGTTTAAGATGGTAACGGGCAAACCTGTTAGGGGTATGATAAACCCGTACTCCTAATTACGACATCGTGCCGGAACGCTTAATCACTTGGCACACGTCTTTGTTGGTAGGGTGGTAACTATCCTCGGCCGAAGCCTCCCACCAGACCAGACTCGAGCCGGGAATCGAGCCCAGGAATTCATCAATTGCCGTCAAGTCAGCCCTTTACTGCAATCTCATCTGATGCAAAGTTATGACGCACGATGGTAGCGGGCTAACCTAATAGTGGTATCAACATCATCATGATGTTCAACCCATTATCGGCTCACTACAATATGAGAAAGTGGGTCTCCTCTCAATATGAGAAGGGTTTGGTCATAGTCCACCACGCTGGCCATGTGCGGATTGGCAGACTTCGCACGCCTTTGAGAACATTATGGAAAACTCACAGGCGTGCAGATTTACTCACGATGTTTTCCTTCACCGTTTAAGCAAGTGATATTTTAATTGCTTAAAAACTTCCTTACCATGCTTTACGAAATAAGATCCTTTTACGGGAATGGCCATAAGTGCTTTCAAGAAATAACGTGTAATTCAATCATATTTGTATTAAAAATGAGATTGCGAGAGAAATTAAAAAGATTCATTTAAAAAAAACAATTTTCAGCAGCTGAGCAATTCCTTTCATCAATCCGTACATAAATTAGTATTGTGGAAACTTGGATGTGAGCCAGCACTTGCGGAAACTCTTGGCATTCTTGTCAGTGCCTGATACCGCTGAAATGGGAATGGCATAAAATGGATTGTTAAGCTATTAGCCAAATGAAAAAAATTATGTACCTACTCATACTTTAGGACTCACTGGAATTAAATGTGGATATCTAACAGCGTCATTACTCTAGCATATTCGACAACAGATCTAGGTTTGATTCCCGAATTAGGAATTGCAAGATATTTAAGGTCTATTTCTCAGCATTTATTTTGGTGGTCCTGGGTTCGATTCCTGGCTCGAGTCCGGTCTGGTGGGAGGCTTCGGCCGTGGCTAGTTACCACCCCACCGATAAAGACGTGTCGCCAAGCGATTTAGCGTTCTGCCACGATGTCGCGTAGAAACCAATAAGGAGTATGGGTTTACCATACCTCTCACACGTTAGCCCGCTACCATCTAAGACTGCATCGTCACTTACCATCACGTGAGATGCCGCCAAGGGCTAACTTGTGATGTAAAAAAAAACCCGTCGACATAAGCGGTTTTGTCGAACACTTGAAGCCTTGCAACCTTCTACTGTAAACTACTAAACAGAGACAAAGAACGTTTTGAAACATTTGGCAAGAAGATAGATTGCAGCCTGGGGACGGACTTAATACTTCCATTCCCGAAAAAATAGCCGTGGTAGAATTCCTGGGGGATCAAAACTAATGCGGGCAATATTGCGTGACAAAGCCACGCATCATGTCGAAATAATATAATGTCACAATAATAATACTATCATGAACTTCGGAAACTTTGACATCTGATCGAGATTTATGTAAGCATTCAAATAAAAATAAGTTGTTTCTATTAACTGAACCAGTTTATTTACGTTCTAATGTGGTATTTATGCATTACCAATAAATATATATTAAATTTTTGATAATTTCATACTTATCAAAGATTTTCATAATTATTATATGATACACTAAGAATTAATTAGTTATTATTATTAATTATATATCAAGGATTTTCTTACGGAAATATTAGAAATTAAATGTTAAAAGTTTTTACAATTTTTTTATTTAATTATCGCAATATCTACATTAAGATTATTTATCTCGCTGTTTGGCTTTGCTCTTGATTACGGGAATTTATGGCCTAGATAATTCAACATATGTCTTTAACTTTTTGTCTCTTTGAAACAGCACAACGCGTTTCGCCAATGTCGAGTAGCTTAGAGAAGGCACAGAGGAGAATAGTCATTAAAAGAAAACAAAATCTTCCTCACAAACACAAATAAAATACATTAAAAACAGATTTTGTGGAAAAAAAGAGATAAGAGTTTTAATTGACAATTTTAAAGAAATGTGTGATTAGAAGTAAATGTGATCAAACGTGTTAAGAGTAACCTAAATTCCAACCTAACTTCCGAAGTATTTTATAATCAGTCTCTGTGGAAAGAAGACTGAATTCTGTGCTATATCACACTAGTAGTTATATTCCTCTTTTATAAATAAAATACTACCCTCCTTGTTACAATATTCTTGGACGGAATTTGGTCAGGAATATTTTGATTACAACATTTAACTGTCAAATCGAGAGACATCGTAAGGAACTGCACCAGGGTAAATTTTGTTAATATCCCAAGGTCACGTACGAAGCGCTTAAGCCTTTTTAATACACACACACCGCTAAGATCTAGATTGTTCTGCCGGCTATAATATGGCCACCACCTATCTTACCTTCGTACCTTTAAACCACGAGTATGTAAGCATTGTTTTAGTAAGAAATTCTGGGATAAGTATTGACGACCTCCTTGGCGCAGCGCGCGCGTTATAAATTTGGAGGTTTTGGGTTCGATTCCTGGCTCGAGTCTGGTTTGGTGGGAGGCTTCGCACCCTACCGACGACGCGATTAAGCGTTTCGGCACAATGTCGCGTAGCGCGAGCGTGGGTTTACCATACACCTAACAAGCTAGCCCGCTACCATTTAGACTGCATCATCACTTACCATCAGGTGAGATTGCCAGCAAGGGCTAACTTGTAGTGGATAAAAAAAAAAAGTAAATTAAATAATTGACAATGTGTCAATTATTTTATTGTCGTATATGGAAACAATCGGAAGCCTTCACTGATTCCACCATGTATAGCGACAGACGGTCAGGTGAATACTCACATAGGTGACCCAGATCGAATGGCGTTGATCAAACAATTGCATAGCATAAGCAAAGTGAACCCTCCTAGTCGTTAACCTACAAACTGCAAGGAAGGGTGACCCCGCCATTTCTACATAGGCGTCGCCCCAACTACTATCTAGTTATGTGTACCGATTCCGATGTTCCAAGCCAGCCTTGCGTAACATTCGTAAAGTAAGTGTTGCAATCGTTTCCACCTAAAAAGACCACCGGCGAGACCACCGGCGATGGTAAGCAGCATGGGAAACGGCCACAAAGACAATGAGCAGTCCCTAACTCGACTCGATAGGTTTAAGACGTTTAGTATTTATAATTAAAGTTAAAATTAAAGTAATTAAATTTTAATTATAATTTCAATTTCTTTTCCTTTTTAAAAAAGGATAATTACGCTCTCAAAATTTCACTGGCGCAGCCGGTAGTATTTCGCGTTATAGGCTGTCCTAGGGGTCCCAAAATAGATCCCAGGTGCGGCTCGCGAAATTCACGAACCAAATAAATAAGTGATCGAGTAGCGGTGTTCCTGGAAGAAGAAGACTACCTTGAGCGGGAGAATGCAGGCGCACAGAGGGTGAGTAGAACTTTTCACTATCCTGTGTGTCCCATCCTATACCTGTTGGTAGCTATAATTTTTTCCGGATAGAAAAAGGGGAGATTGAAATTAATAACTTCAGATAGTTCGGTCCAAAATCACTGATAATCTGATTTTTTTTTATTAATAAGTCCTGTAATGCACTAAATCGGCATTATTTAGGTATTAGCGTTAAGAGACAAAGTTCAAATTTTTATTGCGAATATTTTCTTTTAATTATTCCTGTAATGCACTAAATCGGCATTATTTAGGTACTAGCGTTAAGAGACAAAGTTGAAATTTTATTGCAAATATATTAAAAGAAAAAGAAAATAACTACGTTACGTAGGAAACGTAAAGTTTTAGTTATATTATAATTATATTATATAAGTGTTAATACGCACACTTAGCGTATTGTGTTAGTCCTTTTGTGTTATTAAATCCAATGGAAATGGAAAAAATAACGATAGTTCCCCGCGAGATTGCAGAATTAATTCCGAAATTCGATGGAGAAGCTAATTTACTAAACATTTATATAAGGAAATGCGAATATGTAATTCACAACTTTAGGCAGTCTGATAGTTCAGCCCAGGAGTTGTATCTATTTCACGTTATAACGAGTAGGTTAACAGGGAAAGCAGCTTTCCTGATAAGTGAACGAGAGGACATTTGTTCATGGCAGTTATTAAAGGACACGCTAATTCAGCATTTCGGCGACCCTCGCTCGGAAGAATGCGTCGCAATCGAAATGGAATCGCTTAAAATAAAAACTGGTGAATCATATACCGATTTTTGTAAACGCATCCAACACATACGTAGTATTTTAATTTCAAAGGTTAATAGACTAGACGATATGTTGCTGAAAGAGTCTAAAATTATAATCTACAACAACTTATCACTCAATGTATTCCTATATAACTTACCTGAACATTTAATCCGTATAGTAAGGTTAAAAAATCCTAGAACATTAGAAGCAGCTTTAGAGTACGTAACCGAGGAAGTTAATTTCCAATTCCAGTACGACTCTAAAAATAATATAAAAAGATCTCATCAAAATCAGTTGAATCCAAGTTTCCTTAATAATAAGCTTACCCCACAAACAGCTTTTAGAACCGCAGTAAACCCGTTCCAAAACAGATTTACTATGCCAGGTCAAATTAACCAAGGTTTTAGACCCTCAAATAATTTTCAAAATCAACTGAGGTCCAATAATAATTTTAAATTCGGAGCCTCTGCGCAACCTAACAATTTTAGATTCGGTATTCCGAACCAACAGCAGAATTTTAAATTCGGCATACCTCAACAAAGTCAAGTCAGAAACTTGCAACATAATAATAATTATCAGAACTTTAATAGACAAGCGAATCAGAGTGGTCACCCTACAAATCAAAATCAATTTAAGTTTGGCATACCAAGACAGTTAAACAACAATATGCCGACCGACGTATCTATGCGCACCGCCCCACAGATAAGACAGAATATGACGGAAATTCCGGAAAATGCTTTTTACACTAACGATCTTGAAGTAGACGAAAATTATCACTACGATAATTATTGCGAGACCTACCCAAATTTTAATTATGATGAGCCAAGTCAAATGCCACCGGAACCCTATTTCGTGGAAAACTCAGGCATCGAACCCGAGACCTTTTGTGAAAATCCAGATTTAAATCACGACGAAAATTTTTGCGTAACAGCCTCGAAGGTACCAAATCCGAAATAATACATCTTAACTGCGATAGTATATTAAAATTACCGCACATAGAACTCCCTGAAATTCAGGCTAAGTTCATGATCGATACCGGTAGTACGCGATCTTTTATAAGTCCTAAAAAGGCAGATCAATATTTTTCTAGATTTAAATATGCAGAACCTTTTGAAGTCATAAGTACTCATGCCCGCAGTAGGCATAGCGAGGTGCTACTCATACCTCTTTTGAAAACCTTTAAAAGCAATTCAATCCATAAATTTTACATATACGACGTAGACAGTCGCTACGACGGTCTTATAGGGTCAGACTTACTGAAACAACTTGACGCTACAGTGGACATGAAAAATCAAATTTTACACACGCGTGACACTGACATACCAATCGTATATAAATCCCCATATGAGTTAACCTTGCAACCACGAACTGAAACTCGTGTAAAGGTACCAACTACCTTAGAAAACGGTGAAGCTATACTAAATTTCGTAGACTTCGGACAGGGAGCACGCATGCCTAGCGCTTTAGTGAACTTCGTAAACTCATTCGCGACAACGGTAATTCAAAATGCTTCTGAAAATACTATTACAATAAAATTTAACGAACCCTTTAGTGTCACTAAATCTGAAAATAATACATGTAGAGTGAATTCAATCCGTGAAAACTATGAAATCGATGGTAGAAAATTCCGTATATATACAGATCATAGACCACTGGCTTGGTTAAACTCTATTAAAGAACCTAATAGTAAACTTACACGATGGAAATTACGACTTTCAGAGTTCGACTACGATATAGTATATAAGGCGGGATCACAAAATACTAACGCAGATGCACTCTCAAGAATAAAACTAAATGCTTTAGAAGATGATAGTTCTCTCCAAGTAAATATCGACCCCATATCTCTTAGTAGTAACGACGAAAGAGACGAAAATGACAGTATTATATGTATTCCTGACTCTGACGGTTCAAATATGACTTTTTCTATTCGTACTCCATCTGAAAGCACGATAAGTTGTAGCTCTAGAACCGGCACTGCTCTATCTGCTCTAGACATGGACGGAGAAGTCATCCCCATACTTAACGAAGCTATTGACACTAAACCATACCAATTCCTCATATTTACCTGGAATAGAAATCATACCACAGTTCAGGATTTCTCTCGAGATAAGCAAAAAGTTTTTGAAGCACATATGCCTGAAGCTAATCTGGAATTAATTAAGAATTTCTTGAAACAATATATAAACCCCAAAATTAGACACTTTATCTATTTCGAAAGTGATACTCATCCTAAAGATTTCCAAAGATGCGTTTTAGAGTTATTTAAAAAAGACTCAGTAAAAATTTACGAATGCACTAAAAGAGTAATTTACGTCTCAGATGAAAATCGAACATATAACCCAGGTATCTTACCTGTAAAAGAAGGCCAAGCATTCATGATAATTGGTCCTATGTTAAGGTGTTAGATTTAAGTCCATTAAAGGAAGATTTAGATTATAATGTTAGAATGTACGAGCACCTAAATATAAATTTATTAAGATTCTTTAGTAATAATACGCACTATAGCGATATAATTAATATTAAGACCCAAACGGATCATTTCCTTAATATAACTTTAGATAAATGTAGGCAGCTTATTCCGATTCGTAGAGTTAAACGCGGTATATTAAATCCTTTAGGTTCACTCATAAAAATTATTACGGGAAATTTAGACAATAGTGACGCTTTAAGGTATGACGAATTAATCACGAATTTAAAGACGCGACAGGAAAGAATAACAAGAAAAATGACCATAGTTTCGGAAATGGTGCAATCTTTCGTTAATATCACTGGTTTCTCAAAAAACAATTTAATTCAGCTAGATAAAGACATTTCTGATATTAAGACATGGATTAATAGCACAGAACGAGTAATAAGCAATACAATATTAATAAGCACTTTTCAATTATTCCTGCATAACTTTCAAATGATTTATGTTAAAATAGATGAAATAGAAACGGCTATAGCTTTTAGTAAGTTAAGAACCTTACACCAATCCATAATTGATACTGACGAATTGTATAGTTTGCTAACCGATATCGAGAAAACTGATAAACTCGTATATCCTGTCAATTTAGATAATCTTTTGTTAATAGAGCAATCTATTGAACTTAAAGCTTATTCTAAGAAAAATCAGATAATCTTTATTCTGGACATCCCCCTAGTTAAGAACGATCTATATAGCTACTTTCGTATGATACCTCTTCCCGTTACCAATACGTTTAACCAAACATCCCTTATAATTCCTAGAACTCCTTACCTATTAGTGAAAGGTTCGAAAACCATACCGCTCGCACAACCCTGCAAAGGAATGGATAAATTCATGTTTTTATGCTACGAAATTGAAGTTGAACCCATAATGAAAGATAGCTGCTTAGAGGCGCTTATGTTACTATCCCAAAACACTAGCGCTTGTAACCCAGTCCTGGTAGAGACATCTGGAATGAAAATAGAACCAATCCAACCTAACCAATGGATTGTATACAGCAAATTTGAAACACTCCTCCTAAAAGTATGTAATACAGAAGAAACTCGTGAATACATAAAAGGAACCTACATACTTACCATAGATGATACCTGCAGCTTTAAAGTAAAGGGATTGACACTAAGAAGACACCAAGCAGTTGGTAGACCTATAAACTACTCCAGAATACCAACTATCCACTTGCCCGAGATACCTACCTCGAGCCCGTTACCTGAAAGGAAGCTTCTAAACCTAGATGGCGTTAACCTTCAGCACCTTCAGCAGTTAGCATACAGTTTAAAGGAAAGTGATAGTGAAAATGTGTTCGATCAAAGTGAAAGCTCTATAAATGTGAAAAGTGTTAGCGTCGGAACCTTACTTTTATATGTTATATTAGCATTAACCATTTGTATCTTTTTCATGTATAAATTCATCCCTTTACAGTTTTTCCGTCAAATTCAGCAGACGGGAAATCATCCCTCTGCTGACTTTGAACTTAAGGAGGGAGGAGTTATGTGTACCGATTCCGATGTTCCAAGCCAGCCTTGCGTAACATTCGTAAAGTAAGTGTTGCAATCGTTTCCACCTAAAAAGACCACCGGCGAGACCACCGGCGATGGTAAGCAGCATGGGAAACGGCCACAAAGACAATGAGCAGTCCCTAACTCGACTCGATAGGTTTAAGACGTTTAGTATTTATAATTAAAGTTAAAATTAAAGTAATTAAATTTTAATTATAATTTCAATTTCTTTTCCTTTTTAAAAAAGGATAATTACGCTCTCAAAATTTCACTATCTACTACTACTATTTATCAACAGATCGTTTTGTTCCTTATTATGGACAGTACAAAGTTATGTTTGGCCCATCCGTGCTAGATTAAGAAGTATTCCGCGAATGCTATGTTAGCGTCGAGAAGCTCTGTCAACTTGATTTCGCCCCATTATGCTTGATTAAGAAGTCTTCTATGAATGCTGAGTTGCCGTTTTCAAGCTCTGGTAACTTGCACGTCGCCCCATTATAATGGCATTATTAAACAAGCCTCAATATCAGCTATGTTTAATTTCAACGTCCGACCCCCCGGTTTTCCCAAACGTCGCCTAAGCCGAGTTCGGCCTCAAAGGAGGCGCCCTTACGCAGACGTTCCCTTAGTTTCTTTGTTTCATTTCAACACCTTCCCTGATGAAAATCTCAGGGAAAACTTAGAAAAACTCCCGTCAACTAAAGTAGGTTTAGTATTGTGTGTATTGTTTATCGACAAGTAGTATACCAAAGTATTGGGAAGCCACAACCTGAATCATCTACATCATATAAGAAATGAAAAATAACGTAAATCATAGAACATAATATTCAATAAATTAAGTACAAATAACGTATCTACTAAGACTGTACTTAAATGTTTTTAAGTGATAATGTGATGTGAGTGGTAAAGCTATGAGGGTTCCAAACGCGTCTCGGTATAAGAAGAAGCCCACACCAAACTTAGCCAGATAAGTTTTCTTTTTGTTATCACCATCTCACACGCCACTTAAAACTATGTTAAGAGCTACCTTATAAGAGCAATATTTCATACCCATACTTGTTTATCATTTACATAATCCTATACACTGTAGTAGGACTTTTCTACAAGCTTACGTTTTATATAAACTTTGAACTTATTGAGTGACATCCCAGAAGTTTCATTTGATAATTTGTCATAAAATATAAAGCGGGGTCATCTGCTCTCTCGACACATAAAATTAGCCGTATAAGGTTACTTGTTCACCTCATTTAAATGAGCCGCTATCATCAATTATTAGATCAAACCCATTACCCATCCAAATCATCTTCATCCTTTATTCCAATATCATTGACATTTAACATTATGACTGATTTATTACAATTCGAATCAAAAGTTAGATACTAATTTAAGAGCTGAAATCTCATCGTTTTAAACTTGGTTACTTATTCGTGACAGTGAATATATATTAGATATAATTATAATAAAAACAAAATAAAGCAATGCATTGTTAGTTATTTATCAATGGCATTCATATTTCGATTGATTTATCACAATTCGTAATTTGAATCAAAAGTTACTAAAAATATAATATGAATAAACTCGATGTTGAATTCATAATAAGATATTATCAAGACTCAAAATGATTTTTATTCGTTTTCGAGAGTAAATAATAATTTCTTAGAAAATAATAAAATAATAATTTCTTCCTTAGGAATGAACTTTAATTAAATAAATAGATACGAGTGCATATGAAATCATTTTGAACAAGAATCCGTTTTGCAATGTACATTACATTTTAAATGTCATCATGATCAACCCATTGCCGGCTCACTACAGAGCACGGGTCACCTCTCAATATGAGAAGGGTTAGGCCATAGTAAACCACGCTGGCCATGTGCGGATTGGCAGACTTCACACGCCTTTAAGAACATTATGGAGAACTCTCAGGCGTGCAGGTTTCCTCACGATGTTTTCCTTCATCGCATTTGATATTTTAACTCCGAAAAGTTAGAGGTACGTGCTCGGGTTCGAACCCCCGACCTCTGATTAGGAGGCGGACGTTCTAACCACTAGGCTACCACAGCTTCAGCTTCGTTATTTATCAATGGCATTCACATTTCGATTGATTTATCTCAATTTGTAATTTGAATCAAAAGTTACTAATTATAATACTTCTGACAACAATAAAAATGTAATATGAATAAAATCGATATTGAATTGATAATAAGATATTATCAAGGCTTAAGATGATTTTTATTCGTTATCGTTATTATATAATAATTTCTTATTAGTGAGTGAATTTATGAATGAATGAATGAAGGAATAAATGAATGAATACACTTTTTTCACACCACATGATAGCAAAAAATAAACAAGAAAAGCAGAAAATAACACGGAAATAGTAGTATACACTTTGGTGGTTATATATTATATATATTGATTTAAACGAATATATATACATACTTATAATAATAACCATATTAATATATAAATATAATATAAATAAAGTATAAATAAATTAACCCTAACTACAAGTGAGTATGAAATAATTTCGAACAAGAATCCGTTTTGCAATGTATGGTTTTTAAATGTCTTAAGATGAACTATTTAAAAAGTTGAATTCTTCCTTTTTTGGAGTTTGATCCGGAACATATAGCGGGTTTCTGTCACTAAAACCGCAGACAAAACATAATTTTCTTCCCTCCTTATGACATTACGATACTATGCCAGCATATTTTTTCACATATATCTGTGCTACTTTAAAATTGCCGCTTACAAATTAATTTCTTACGTTATCCATAAAAAATATATAAATGTATATGTGCAAGTTTATTTTAATTTTATTTATAGCAATGTGAAAAGCTTCACTAATTATAATCAAACGCATTAACGCCTTATATAAAAATCATTAAGAATAAGTCAGAATAACAAATAAATAGAACCAATGCATAATTTATACCGTGCAATATTTTCATATGTAAATTGACATCAGAAATTTTTATGTTCACGTAAATTCATTAAGTTTTACATAATTCCACATAATTCGATTCGAGTCGTTCCGCACCGAATCGAATCACATATTAATGCTGAATATTTTCAGAATTATGTATTTTGTTTGATATTCGATATGACATATATTATACGCATTAGCTATTATTAGTATCTTATAAATCGACAAATCATCATCATGATCAACTCATTACTGGCTCACTACAGAGCACGGGTCTCCTGTCAATATGAGAAGGGTTTGGCCATATTCACCTCGCTGACCATGTACAGGTTGGCAGACTTCCCACGCCTTTGAGAACATTATGAACTCTCACGCCTGCAGGTTTCCTCACGATGTTTTCCTTCACCATTGGAGTAAGTGATATTTTAATGGTTTAAAATGCACATAACTCATAACCAAAAGTTAGACCTGCGTGCCCGGGAACGAACCCCCGATCTCTGATTATGAAGTAGACGTCCTAACCACTAGGCTATCACAGCTTCACCAGGAACGACCAAATCTAAGCCTGAAATATAAAGAACAGGCTCGTATTTTTAAAGCTGGTATCTAGGATGACATATGTATTTACAGAGTGATAAGAGGTAGATTCTGTTACTGTTTATTATGATACTCAACATTTCTTTGCATTCTTCCATTTCATTCCAACTCAAACTCATGAATAAAGAATACAAAGAGAAAACCGAAAACTACTAACTTAATTTTAAAAGAACTAGGGCACAATAAAGGGATTGGGTAAATTTATAAACACGCCACTTTTGGCCTACTATTTCTTTTTGTAAACTGTTTTATTTTATTAATTTCTCATTGAGTGAAATTGTTTCTTCTGAGAATAAAGATCTTTAAACCTAATAAAAAATTAGGAGAGCTATTTTGGAAATCAAAAAGGGAATTCCTTACAGTAATGCTCTTCAAATTGAGCAATACACAATTTCAATTAACCAATTGCACTTGACCTACTTAATGCGTACTAAGCCTTAATGTAGAACAATATACTGTACGCTGACTTAATACCTAGCGTTACATGATTTTAAACGCTAGAGCACTATAGATAGAGTTTAAATTAGATTTCTAACATTGAAATGATTGTGATGATTGGGCTCGTAATCTCTCGACGCTATAATGACAACATCTATAAATCTCAGTCATGAGTTTCAATGATTCAATTACATAGATATATATGGAGAGTGGGAGGCCGTGTCTTAGTCAATTTGCTATTTATTTTTATATATGTAAACAAATCGCGGGCAAACTAGCTACTACAGTGTCACCTGATGTTAAGTGATACCGCTGCCTAGAATATCTGAAAGCGGCTGAACCACGACCGCAGCGCGTGCGCTGTCACCATAATTAAGTTGGAGGACCTGGGTTCAATTCCCGGCTCGAAACTGGTCTACTGGGAGGCTTCAGCCGCGGCCAGTTATCACCCTACAAATGCGTGTCGCCAAGCGATTCCGGCACGATGTCGCGTAGAAAACAATTAGGAGTATGGGTCTACCATACCCTTAACAAGTTAGCCCGCTACGAATTTAGACTGCGTCATCACTTTCACTAGGTGAGTTTGTCGTCAAGTCGTTTTTTTATCCACTAGGAGTAAGCGAACTCACAAAAGTTCACAACCAAAAATAGAACCCATCCTCCTATTCGGTTTCCTCTGAATATTACACCAAAAACCTAAATGGTTTCACTTTGCCATAGCAAAATTCCTCGAATTTGATTTAAAGGTTATGAAACAGGCGTAGACATAGGTATAAGATATGAGATGAGATAATCTTCAACAACAACCGTGGCTTATTCCACAAGAATTTTAGAAAAACGCGGACGAAGCTAGTACAAGCAAAATAAGTCTTCTTCTTTCTTCTTGGCCTTATCCGTACTTGGACGGCTGGTAACCGTCAGTTTTACATGCAGAAGATGACGCGGTTCCTCGTTGAGTCATTTTGGCAGCTGAAGTGTACTCTAGAAGTTGGGCAGGCCGCCCAGGTCGCCGAGAGTACATACCGAGGTTAAAAGTGAAACTATATCAATTAAGTAAGCTTGGTTTAAGTGTTAGCGCAAACTAGAGCGAGAAGTAACTGTCGTTCACGGATTGGTCTCGACAGTCACCGGAGAAAATGCCTCCGAGACAATGTTTAAACCGTCCAGAATAGACGTAAACCTAAATGATGACAACTATTTTTTTTTATATTCACCACAAGTTAGCCCATGACTGCATCTCACCTGATGGTAAGTGATGATGCGGCTTAAGATGGCAGCGGGCTAACCTGTTAGGGGTAAACTCATACTCCTAATTGGTTTCTACACGACATTGTGCCGGAACGCTAAATCGCTTGGCGACACGACTTTGTCGGTAGGGTGGTAACCAGCCGCGGCCGCAATCTCCCACCAGACCAGACTCGAGCCGGGAATCGAACCCAGGACCTCCGACTTTAAAATGCAACAGCGCACGCGATGCGCCACGAAGGTCGTCAAAAGTCGACAAGTGTTATAGTCTATTTTAATAGTATGTTTCACATAAAGTATACTTTGCCGGATTTAATGTACGTACGTGGTACATGCTCATCGGTTGAATATGCGACGTTTATACGTTGAGTTCAATGGCGACCCCGCACCGGTAAACGTAGCGTTGGTTGACCCCCAACTAGGTGGACAGACGACATCAGACGAGTCGCAGGGAGCCGCTGGATACAAGCGGCCCAGGACCGTGGCCATTGGAACTCCCTACAAAAGACCTATGTCCAGCAGTGGTCGTCTATACGTTGAAATGATGATGATGAAACGTTGAGTTTATATTTCTGGAAGCTCATTTAATTTTGTATTCATGGTACAAAGCTATTGTAACAGCAGTTGCTTCATCATAAACTCGTTGGGAAGGTCTGATCCTAATCACTCAGCGTCCAAACTGGTAGTCACTTATATCTGGGTTAAGTTAATTTAGCAAGGAGCCTGTTAGAATCACTTATATGTAAACTCAAAAAATATCATATATATGTAAATGTCAGTAGTAAAACCTGCCTATGGTGCTTAAGGAAAAGTTTTGTAATTTTTTTTATATGTATAGGAGTGTGGGTTTACCATACCCCCAACGGATTAAACGTTACCATCTCAGACTGCATCATCACTTGTCACCAGATGAGATTGCGGTCAAGGAGTAGTGGTAGTAAAAATAAAATAAAATCTTTTATTCAACTACAATATTATAAAACATAGTTAGTATATTTTCCCATATCCCATAGTCATATCTATCTAGAAGAAAACTCTAATTTTGTATTGTTGATATTTTGTAGTCTAACCTAATGTAGGTCAACTACATTTTCACATATGTATTTAAATTTCAGAAGGTCATAAAATCAAGGTCAAGTGCGTATCAGCATTTTGTGAAGAGGATTCCAAACTAAATGAATTGTTCCTTTTGCTGTGACAATTTAATATAGCATATAATTAATGATTTTCCTGCATTTTCCTCGATATTTTATAAACCAAAGTTTACCAACCATTTCTAGATCACTATAAGGTTTAGGCGTGTATATTATATTATATATATTCATTCATTTATTATATTTATATTAACTCTGAATATAAAAACTTCCAAATCAAATTCGTTTTATAACCAACCAATTACGTTTGTATAGAGAAATCGTTTTTTACTTCACTATATGCGAAATTGCAACTATTAGGGTTTTCCACTATAACGTGAGGAACCCTGCAGATACGCCCACGCTCTCCTGTTTATAAAATGGCGACGCCTATGTTATTATTAATAATTGGACTACTATTATAATTTGACGCAATTAACCTTTGACCGCGGTACAGTTAATAGTTCAATTAATAAATGCATGCATATTATTATTGCAAAAGGTCAAAGTGAAAAATAATACTCAACATATACCAACTGTATCGACAAGATGTATGAATTATGTACCATTGAAGTTTCTGACCCACGTCAAAAACAGCTTTGTATCTAAAGTGTACCAGTCAAGGCTTGCCTTTGTTGCATTTTGGTATGAAAATGATCTCTACTAATCCAAATTGATGGTCATTCTGTAATATAGGCGCCGCTTAACGAATCGGACGCTAATAAAACGTATTTTTTTCCTGAGTTTTACGTATGAGGCATCTTTACGAAGCTGCCTAATATTAATATGATATCTTTATAAACGTATATTAATCCAGCGATTTGTTTGAATATATTCGGCAGTGTATCAATTCGGTATTTTAAAAAATTCTGCTGCCATATGAATCGAAAGTATTCGATTTACGCAATGTTACAGTTCTTTATTAGCACTTTCGTTTATATTTCTAACATTATCACTATCGTCCCATAGACACGTGTATTCATATCTGATAGAGAAATATCCGATACATGGACATAAAACAACTTCAATAGGTACGTTATTAATATAATATCTTGTCCAGAAAATGATATCTTTATAAACGTTTATTAATCCAGCGATTTGTTTAATAAAATTCGCCAGTGTATCCACATGGTATTTAAAAAAAATCAGCTGCCATTCGAATCGAAAGCAATCGATTTACGCAATGTTACATTTCTTTATGAGCGCTTTTGTTTATATTTCTAACATTATCACTATCGTCCCATAGCCACGTCTATTTATATCTGATAGAGAAATATCCGATACATGGACATAAAACAACTTCAATAGGTACGTTATTAATATAACATCTTGTCCAGAAAATTATATCTTTATAAACGTTTATTAATCCAGCGATTTATTTAATAAAATTCGCCAGTGTATCCACATGGTATTTTAAAAAAATCAGCTGCCATATGAATCGAAAGTAATCGATTTACGCAATGCTACATTTCTTTATGAGCGCTTTCGTTTATAATTCTACCATTATCACATGGACACGAGTATTCAAGTCTGACAGAGAAATATAAGACAGATGGACAGTAGACAAAATACGTGTATATAAAAAAATTTCAATGGTTACCTTATTAATATAACATCTTGTCCAGAGAAAAATCACTTGTGTTGCACTGAGCGGATTAAAATTTTAAACGACACAATTTTTTTTTAAGTTCCCTACAACGTGGTTACATAAATGAAACCTTATTTGATAATCGCGAAATACTTATTACATTTGCATCTTCTTCCAAGAACGAAATGAACATTGTGAAATTTTTATTTATTGCCGAATCAGAACATTTATTTGGTAATCTTGACGTTCGTGATGGGAATCTTGCAATTCGTTACGTTTTTTATTAAAGTGATTAACAATAGATCAAACGCATAAAAATCGCATTGACTCATTTAAATTACAATGTGTTTTAATTATTACGAGCAGTTACGGCTTCTGTAAAGTTCACAGCTTATTATAATTATACCCCCTTACTAAAAAAATTGTAACGCGTTAGTATATTGTAACGCAACGTTGTCTTCTTCTTTCGAATGTAAAATTATGAATGAAAGAAAAAGAAGCAGAAGTCCACGTATCTAATTATCTGTTATAGAACGTTGATTAGTAAAGGTATATATAATAAATCAAACGCTTAAAAATATAATGTTGTAATTTAAATTAAAATCTATTTTAATTGTTGCAAGTAGTTACTTTCGCTTCTGTTAAATTCAGCGAAAACTTATAATTATACCCCATTAGTAAAAAATGCTATAAAGCGGTAGTAATGTTAAAAAACGTTTTGTCCCCTTCTTTCGAAAGTGCAATGTAGCATATGAAAGAGAAAGAGATAGAGATAAAAGTGTATCTGATAAACAGCAAAAGAGCGTTTAATTCGTAAGCCTGAAAAAAAAACTATATCAGTCTAAAATGTCTGATAATTATGTTCGAGAAGCAAGCAATAAAATTAATTGCCGATTTTTTTTCATTTATATGTAATTTTTGACTGTTTATATTTAGTGCGTTATTTTTACTCATCGGAACTGAGTTAAAAAGCTATGATTGTAAGTATTTCTAGACATAATATTATGAACAGGTGTTTAGTAATTTAGCTAGGATCAGATATAGAAAATAATATTTGACCTGAATCACCATCCTTTTTCGTAGGCTTGGGTAGCGTTGTGCACGTGACCATGCCAGTTTTTCGCATTATTTGTAGATATCTGTGGGTACTCTGATAAAAATATAGCCATACCCTTTGAGTTTCAGATCTATGGAGCATACTTTGACCTTTCACAGCCAGTTAGGGTTAAGACGAGATAGATTTATCAGGAATTAACTTACGTAACTTTGTCTCATTTTAAGCTAAGGGCGGTTTTTAGATCACGAACTGAGTATGCAGACTGAGGTACATTTGTAAAAACATTACTTGATTCGACAAAAAAAAGACGGACAGACATGCTATAGAGAACAAAATATAGATCACAAATCAGTTATTCATCATGATCAACCCATTGCCGGCTCACTACAGAGCACGGGTCTCCTTTCAACATGAGAAGGGTTTGGTCATAGTCCACCACGCTGGCCATGTGCGGATTGGCAGACTTCACACGCCACGAAACATTATGGAGAACTCTCAGGCGTGCAGGTTTCCTTCACCGTTGGAGCAAGTGATATTTTAATTGCTTAAAAACACACATAACTCCGAAAAGTTACGAGGTGCGTGCCAGGATTCGAACCGCCGACCTCTAATTAGGAGGCTGACGCCCTAGCCACTGGGCTATCACCGCTTGCAATCAGTTATTAATCATAGCTAAATTTGAAGATGCAAAGCCTGATCTTATTGTAACAATGAATGTAGCTATTTTACTTATACCATCATCATCATCATCATCATCGTGATAAACCTATTGCACGAGTGTCCTATCAATCTGAGAAGGGTTTGGTCATAGTCCACCACGCTGACCATTTGCGGATTGGAAGACTACACGCGCACGGTTTCCTCACTATGTTTTGCTTCACCTTTGAAGCAAGTGATTTAATTTACTTAAAACATGCAAAACTCCGAAAATTAGAGGTGCTTGCCCGGGATTAGGAGACAGACGTCCTAACCACTAGGTTATGGAAGCTTAAAATTTTCGATATGCAAATATTCTTACGTAACAATGTAATGTAACATTTCTTTGCTGAGAATGTACTGCAGAATTCACCTTGAACCTTATCAAGGGATTGCCTTCAGACAATGCGAGGTCTAAATAAATGTGCCATGTACGTGGGTACATCACTTCCTCGCATCCCTGTGATTAAGTACGAAATGCTACCTTACATACAACCAATTATACCAGCGATCTGATAAACCTTCTATTGTTCTTGTTACGGATAGGTTGAACAATGGTATTGTGGCCAGAAAACCTTATTAGGCCGATAGGATTAAGTATGACAAAGATTTACGATGTTGGCATATTGTTAGAAAGTTTAAATGTCTACTGGTAGCTACTGATGGTGATCTTGGACCAGCATTAGAGTGTTTTTTTTATACACCACAAGTTAGCCCTTGACTAAGTTAGTCTAAGATGGTAGCGGGATAATGAGACAGCACACGCGCTCGCCACGGAGGTCGTCAAAAGTGGAGTATATATATATTATAAACTTACTGGTAAGTTTGTCTTAAAACAATTAGGTGTATGGGTTTACCATACCCCTAATAGGTTAGCCCGCTACCATCTTAGACTGCATCATCACTTACCATCAGGTGAGATTGCTGTCAAAGGCAAACAACTATTAGTGGATAAAAAAACATATTATATTAAATTTATTGTAAGATACTATAAGTATGTCTACACGTATATGTTAAAAAAATAATTTAAAGAAGTGTATTGTATTTCATTAATCGTTCGTCCAATAGTCAACAAATCCAATAACAATGATTTAAAAGAAATAAGATTAGCTTTTCATAAAAAGGCACAAAGATGCTAAACTTGTAAAAACTACTCATTGTTTTTTTTTAAGATAATTGAAAATTGATAATACGAGTCGAAAATTTATTTGCCCGCTACTTGTAGAGTATCTCATACAGTGGAAATTTTTATGCAAAGTTCGGAGGCTACTGTAGACAAAATGAATAGCAGATAACAAAATACCTCTGAGCTGTTTTTATGATTTAAAATATAATACTTATAACGTAAAATAATCGGAACCCCTTACTTGAATACGGAGAAAATGGGGAAGCAGATAAAAATGACGTCAAATTTATTTTTAAACTAATCCTCCGAACTTCTCCTCAATTGGTTTTACGCGCAGTCATTTTTATCTGTCATTCTCATTTCCCCGCAGGCCCCCAAGAGCTGGCGAGGCAGAATAAAATTACCCAGCAGATCCTGGAGGCTTATATACAGAAGAAATTGGGGCTAGCCAGTGGGAATGTGAGAGCCCCTTCCATTTTTGACATTCTACCGGCAAAGAAAACTGAGGAAAGAACGATTAGGGAATCGTTTAAAAAATTGGAGACTGAAGAACCAGAGGAGTTGGAAACGCAAGATAATATGTCGGAAATGGCAGATCCACCTGAGATCCAGGAGTATGGAGAAGATGACAGTTTACAAAGCGTTGAGAGTGAACAAATAGACTCCATATATTCTGAAGGTACAAAAACAATATTTTAGCCTTTCCTGTCTCTCTTCTCATCCTCGAGTTTTTAACACGAATTCCGGTAAGATAACAAGATTCCATAAGTGTTTTAAACTACAGCCATTAGCAATTGTTTGCCTTATTAATTTATCGGTCATAAAATCGATTAATTCGGCAGCAGATTTATGGCATAGAATAACATTTTGATAATAAATTCAAATGAATAATATACAAGATTCGTCACTGTTATATTTAGCGATTATTTCTTGGTGTAATGAATATTTATGACATTTGCGCAGGTTTTTTTTTGTAGGTAAGATCTGTTTTTCGTTTGCGGGGTAAATATTTGACTTGATCAAACATCTTGTAATGTGCCAAATAATTGTATAGCCTCGAAACTAGCATAGGATTGCGAGTCCCAATGGTGATGAATGTAAGTTCAAATTAGGGCTGCCAACATTAAGATAACGTTGGAATATTTTTAAACTAAGTATATATACATATATCTACTATAGCCCGATTAATTAAAAACGTTTGAGTACCTTACATACTTTACTGTATGCAAAGAACTTTAAAACATTTTATATATGTATATATATATAGATTATAATAACTGATTACATAACATACGACGGTATCTAAATGGCTGGATCTGATGTTTGAATAATCGATTTACTTAAGGGAGAAGATGTGTTTACAAATGATGACGTAGTTCACTATTTCAAAAGTACCAAAAAGGACACAAATTACGAAATTTAATATAAGTATATAACAACTTAATTCATCGAATACTGACCTACCCACTTACGCTTTTTTATTACACTGCAATGGATGGAAAAAAACGGTGATTCATATAAAAGCTTATATGAATGTAGAATCGATCATTAAAAACGTATTCTTAAAATAACTGGACACTTTGCAATGACACATAAATTTTTGACAATAAAACTGAAGATTTGAATTGCTCCATATAAAGTGAGAATGTATTTGAAATCTTTATAAAGCTATATTTGAAGTTAACGAATAAAGTTATTCACATGATTCCATTTCAATGGAAAACTTTGTATCTACGCATCTAAAATGTTTACTATAATAATAGAAGGTATATTTGAATAAATAAAGTTTTTATTATGACTTTAATTCGGTCATTAGAACGAAGAGCGAAGATTGATAACCCTAAAAAATAAAAATGGTTTTTAAATCGGCTGTATGAAAATATTGCAACGTAGCGGTCAAACGATCTTTATTGCGACAATAAGAGCTTTAAAACAGAGGTGTAACTTTACTCAATTACACGTGATGTTAATTATTTGTAGCATCAAGGGTTAAAGGGGTGGACGGTAAAGTTCAGCCGTTTAAAAGAGTTTTTATTCCCTCCTGTCAGACTATTAACGGATCTGACGACCTATGTGGCACAGCGCGTGCGCTGTCGCATTATAATGTTGGAGGTCCTAGGTTCGATTACCGGCTCGGTGCGATGCTTCTGCCGTGGCCAGTTACTACCCCATCGACGCTGCGATTAAGCGTTTTTTAATAGCCGCGGCGTTAGTTCTTGACGGCAATCTCACCTGGTGTAAGTGATGAAGCCGTGGTAGCGGACTAACTTGTTAGGAGCATGATAAGCCCATACTCCTAATTGTTTCTACGCGACATCGTTCTGGAATGCTTAATCGTTTGGCGACACGTCTTTGTCGGTAGGGTAGTAACTAGCCTCAGCCAAAGCCTCCCATCAGATCGGACTCGAGCCGGGAATCGAACCCAGGACCTCCAACTTTAAGACGCAACAGCGCACGCACTGCGCCTCGGAGGTCGTCACCTGGTGTAAGTAATGATGCAGTGGTAGCGTACTAACTTATTATGAACATGCTCATAACAAGTTAGTCCGCTACCACTATAAGCCCATACTCCTAATTGTTTTTACGCGACATCATGCTGGAACTCTAAATCGTTTAGCGACACGTCTTTGTCGGTAGGTAGGTAGCCTCAGCCGAGGCCTCCCATCAGATCAGACTAGAGCCGGGATTCGGACCCAGGACCTCCGAGTTTATGATATGACAGCCCACGCGCTGCGCTACTGAGGTCGACAAAACAATTATACGGAGTTTTTTTTTTACATTTATAACGATGATCTGACGATGATGATGATCAAAAATGTTTTTGATAATAAATGCGACCGACAGTTTAACGTGCTCTCTACGAGTTTAGGCAATTTTCTTATGAATTTTTTGAACAGAAAAACCCACATCAGTTTTTGAGATTACAATCTCAATCTATACATAATTAATTATTGTCTATTAGAAGTAATCAAATATCTACCTACTATATTAATGCGGTGTAATGACCTAAAATGTATGAATATTTTAAATTTCTTTTTAATATCAATTAGCTATTCGGCCACAATTAATGGCATCGACTGGGACCTTGGCAAGGTCGTTGATACGTTTTAACAAGTTCCAATTAGTATTCAACCATTTATGTTTCACTAGAACTTACACGCGACTTCGTTTGGGTCCGTGATGTGGTCACGACTTCTGTGGCGCATATTTTAAGTCTGGTAGTGGTGAACCTCGGACGTGTTTACCTATCACTGTCCTAGCAAATACATAAGCGATCCAGCCTCCTTTTGGGAGAACTGATTTCTGTACAATTTTCGGCAACCTCTGGAGTTATGTGCGTTTTAATTTTAATTTCTTCTTCCTTCCTTGGTCTTCATTTATCTATTTTTCCCACTACAAGTTAGCCCGTGACGGGAATCTCACCTGATGGTAAGTGATGATGCAGTCTAAGATGGTAGCGGGCTAACCTGTAAGGAGTATGGTAAAACCATACTCCAATTGGTTTCTATGCAACGTCGTGCCGGAACGCTAAATCGCTTGGCGACACGTCTTTGTCGGTTTGTAAACTTGCCACGGCCGAAGCAAGAAAAAAAAACGTTGAAGAAAGTGATATTTTAATTGCTAAAAACGCATATAACTCTAAAAAATGTTATGTGCGTTGATCCCCGGACCTTTGCTTAAGAGGCGGACGTCCTAACCACTAGGCTATCATAGCTTGTAGACGATAGATATTATCATAAAAATTATCATTATGAGCTTCATAAAAGGCAATTATTTTTAATTCGGAATTCTCAGACAGGCACTTTTTTTATTAAAATCTATACATAAAGTAGGATGGAAGGTAGACAATTGGCTATTGTTAGCACTATTGGTGGGGTTCCGTATCAATAACACCCCGCCACCCCTCCCTTTCATGAATCGACCAATATGAAAATATGAAAAATATTTATTTGCCAAAAAACTTTACAAAGCTTAGTATATCCATTGGGACCAACACTAGGTAATCCTGTGTCGGGGCCCAATACGCCGATATTAACAATTTAGGTTTACTTGACACTTGACGCTCGGATGACAGACAAATAAATTGAGACTTATATAAAGTAACTAAATTACAAATTATTAAATTTTGAAAAAAAAAAAAAAATGTATCATTTCAGCTTAAGCCAATGTCCTTATTTCAGAGACATGAGGAGCTTTTCGACTAACACATAGTTTAAGGAAGCGAGCCATGGAACAGCTTTCTTTTTCGCATCCTTTATTATAATCTTTATTCAAATAGTACTTTAAAAGGCACTTTTTATACCTCGTGCCTATAGTTACGTCTGATGTTAAAAACTGTATATTATAATGGTTACTGATGATTTTTTTTGATCCAAATCGTTTCGTCCAAGTAGGTTGGATTTCAGCCACTTAGGGTGCCAACGCTCACGATTACTCGAAGTTCTGTGGTAAAACGGTGAAGGGGGCACGAGGTTGTGACCGATCTTGTGAATATATCGTATTTAATTTAATTTAATTTGGTAACGAAACAATGAGAAGTACTAAAAAAGATGTAAGTAAGTGTAACTAACGAAGGAGATAAGAAATAATATCTCCCAGACGTAAGTACATTTTAAGGAACCCCAAATTGTTGAGTCCGAACGTAAAATAAATAAAAACTTAATTTCTATTTACGACTGGTGATAGGTTATTCAAGCTGGATAGCACGACCTTCGACTTAAACAGTTCATCGACTCGGTAAAAAGTTATTTGTATGCAGAGAAAATAAAATATGACAGTTTATCGAAAATATTTAAGTTTCTTGTCATAAAGAAATCTTGTTCGCATGTTTTTTAGTATTTTTATTATTGCACGCAGATCGGTACATCTATTAAAATATGCTAAATGATACTTAATATGTAATTGAATTTCTTAATTATTAACTCATTTTCAAGCTTATTGCTTATAAAATAACCCGAACACATATTTAAATGAAATAATTTAACTGGTATGTCTAATAATATTAATCTGTATATTAAACCAATTTTAACTGTGGCATTTAAGTAGATACTTATCATCTAAGGAACTGTTTCGGGTTTAGGTACAAGAAACCTTGTTGCACAGTTAATTTTCTAGGCTATTCATATATGCGACAGCGCATGTACGGTGAAGGAAAACATCGTGAGGAAACCTGCATGCCTGAGAGTTCTCTATAGTGTTCTCAAAGGCGTATGAAGTCTGCCAATCCGCACATGGCCGGCGTGGTGGACTATGACCAAACCCTTCTCATATTGAGATGAGACCAGTGCTCTGTGTGCTCAGACTTAGTCCGGTAACTTTTCTTTTTGTTATCACCATCTCACATGCCACTTAAAATAATTTAAGTGCTTGTCTTATTAGAACAATATTTTATACCGAAGCTTGTTTATCATTTATATAATCTTTTATACTATAATAGGGTTTTTACAAGCTTTGGAGAGCAGTAAAAATACTGATCTATTATCAGTGGGTCGTAGTCCCTGTGAACGTAAACTACGTTGCAAATGAAACACGGGCAGCTCATGCCCATCTTCAAGGGTCTTTTAAGGGTTTTGAACAAATTCTACGCTATAGTAATGTTTCACATCGAACCTTGGTCCGGCAACCATCGTGTTCTAACTCGCACTAAGCCGGACTTTATAAAATCAATCTGTATTTATTTATTAAATCTCATTAAGTTAATGACTAAAAAAGGTCTAGGAATTGGACGCATTTTGTTCAAAGCCAAGAATATAAAGAACTTGTCGAGATGACATTTCCTTCGATTTAAATAAATTTAGTTATATTATGTCTTAATACCAAGAAAAAGTAAAAGAAGAGTTAAAGTTTAGACAGAAAAAGAAAACAGAATATTATTTGTCCTTTAGAAGGTTGCTAACTTTTTTTATTTAGCAAAACTGTATATAGAAACGATTATCTATATATAAATGATTCAGTTTTGCATTAAAAGATAATTAATTGAAATATCTGCCTTCACAATTAATTCAAAATACAGACAAATTTTTTTATCGTCTACATTTTAAAGTAACAAGTATAATGGCATTTTAACTCTTTTTTTTAGAGTTTTTTTTTATGTTTTAGTCACTTAATGTTAATCTTTTATTTAAGGATAAAAAAATATAGCCTTTGTCGCTTCACAGGCATTGCAAAAAATATTAAAAGCGGTATTTCGTAGTGATCAGAACCTTAATATATGTTTATTGTGATAAACTATAGTTATCAACAAATAAACAAAAAATGTTACTTAGATAATATTCATTAATATCATAGGAATAATGAATAATGAAGCTGCGATAGCCTAGTGGTCAAGACGTCCGCCTCCTAATCAGAGGTCGGGGGTTCGAACCCGGACACGCACATATAACTTTTCGGAGTTATGTGCGTTTTTAAGCGATTAAAATATCACTTGCTTCAACGGTGAAGGAAAACATCGTAAGGAAACCTGCACGCCTGAGAGTTTTCCATAATGTTCTCAAAGGCGTGTGAATTCTGCCAATCCGCACATGGCCAGCGTGGTGGACTAAGGCCCAACCCTTCTCATATTGAGAGGAGACCCGTGCTCTGTAGTGAGCAGAGAATGGGTGGATCATGATGATGATGAATATCATATAATACATAATATTGTTACTTAAAAGAAGAAAAAATACAGAAAAACTCGTAAACCTCTCGAATGTAGTGATGATGGTTCATATAATGTATTAAGTTTCTACTCAAAGGCTAATTAAAATAAGTCTCTTAAATACACACACATACGTAAATGTCCTTCACGGAAAACAAATACGTCATATTAATACGTAAAATCTGCTAATTAGCATCTCCAAGTTGTCAAATCATTCATCATATTTTTTAAATATCTTTCTGCCTAATAGTCCAATTCCAATTTGGACTCATTATAATATTTCATTATCAGTACGGCATCTTCGTTTCAAATTAACCTTGACATCGTGGGGTATAAATCAAGATTAGTTAATCATAAATTAATAAATGTGGTGTTCCAACAAAATTGCGACGTGATGATGCCGTATAGACGCAATTGATACGAAAATCTTTTATAAAATAATCAATCCCATTGACAAGCCCAGAATGTTATCACAAATACATTGTCAGCGAATTTTGTGAATACATTGAAAAAAAATATATAAGAATAGGTACTTACATTTTTTTATCTATTACAAAATATAACAAAGTATACAAAATAATACTGTTACTTAGGGAAATTTAAACATACTAAGTACACAAATTATAAAAAATATCTTTGTTGGACAATCCCGTAATATTGATTATGCAAACGTCTATCAAAAATGACTATCATAGATGAAAGTGGTCAAAAATAGCCTTCATATTCTGATTCAAAGATTCTCTATATGAAAATGTAATTTGTATGTTAAACGAAAAAATAATTTAACTTAACACGTTTAAACTTGACGTGATGACGAACAATATTTATTTTAATTAATTGAATATATTCTTATTTTAATACCAATTCATTGATTAATCTATTTCATAGACCAGACTCACACTGTTTAAATTAATCTGAAAACTACTTCCGCTTACTTAGAGGTAATTATTTAATCAGCGGAGTATTATCCCGAGAATAGGTTTTATACGTTACAAATGCACAAACTGTCAATCCGTCAAATTTATTTCTTTTTTAGATTATTTGACAGTTGCAAAATCCTTAATAATCGATAATATCGTAAACTATTCGTGGAAAACTTTGCGCACTTTGTATTTTTTTCCCCGGCAGTATAATCCTTCAGGTGACCCACTTGCTAACTTAGTCGCTCATAAAAGAACGCAGCGAATAGATATCACACCTTAGTGAAACACTTCTTACATAGTAGTGCGAGAGTGTACCCAGTCACCCCTGCCCTCTTGCTCTGAAACTGTAATAATATTACGTTTATTTAACACATTTTACATTTTCATTGTGTAAACTCTCAAATATTGAATCAAACTATATTATATTTATGATCATAGATCTTATTATATTGATATACGTTCCTTTATTTATTCCACATATATAGAATCAAACTATATTACATTTATATAGATCGTATATTTCATAAATAGTGCACACTCCCGCGCGTCAGCCGTATCTGCCTTAATAGCAAACCTTCTCTTATTTATAACCTATCATATCTCCTTCCAAATCAATACAGTCCCCTCCTAATCAATTAACCAATAGCTTTAAAGCATCTTACAGGAAGTAGTATTATCGGTAATAATACAAATAATGTCATGATACAATAATACGTAGACACTTAACGAGTCAAACTCACAACTTATACAATATACATGGATAGTGCTAATGTAAAGTGTAACAATTGTAAGACACAAAGAAAACAATGCAAACTAACAAATATTGTATGCAGTCTTATGACTTTACATGAGTTTTATTATTTACTGTAAAAAAATTGTTACTAATTTCTATGTGTCACTCATACCAAAACACCAAAGTTCCGTTTTTGATTTCACCTATAATTTCGTAATAAGAAGACAAACAACGACTCGTAACAAAAGACGTTTCGTTACGAGTCGTTGTTTGTCGACGTTGTCTTTACACCTAACGTCAAACGTCCTCCTTGTATCTTTATTTTAGACCGCGGGATTAAAGATCTCGATTAGAATGACTGTGGCAGCCTTTTTATTTTCAATATATCTAAAGTAATATTTAGTTTCGTTTTTAATATTTGAATTTATCGTTTAGTTTTATAATTTTGTAAGCATTATTAAAAATTAATGGGAATGGTACACAATAAATAATTATAATTTTTATTTCGAGCCCATATATAATTAACAAAATAACTGGCTGATTTAAATTGAATTGGCAGCTGAGGCGAAGCCATCTTTGTAGAGATTTAAGGCATATTTGCTATTAATGTAGCGTGAGAAATTGCAGCAGTGTTATTTTGTGCGTACAACAGTAAATAAATGTCCCATAAAATGTAGGCATAAATTAATTATGTATTATCATAAAAAATCACTTTCGATTAATTAATAACATCCTGATAAGTAATCCCATATAATATGTGATAATATTTGACATTATTACGACCTTTGACCGCGTTATGTGTTTTATAAGGTTGTAGATGAATCTTTATCTCTATCAATTACATAAAATTGGGTTAATTTCATCGATAGAAAAATATCTTGATTTTATCTAAACACTACAAGACATTAACTATTTTAAAACAGTGCTAACAATGCACTACAGAGCACGGGCACGATATACGAGCACTCGATATGAGAAGGGTTTGGCTATAGTCCACCACGCTGGCCATGTGCGGATTGGCAGACGTCACACGCCTTTGAGAACATTATGGAGAACTCTCAGGCGTACAGGTTTCCTCACGATGTTTTCCTTCACCGTTGAAGCAAGTGATATTTTAATTTTTTTAAAACGCACGTAACTCCGAAAAGTTAGAGGTGCGTGCCCGGATTCTAACCGCCGACCTCTGATTAGCAAGCTGACGCCCTAACCACTAGGCTATCACAGCTTCACTAGGCTATCACAGCTTCACTAGGCTATCACAGCTTCAACTAGGCTATCACAACTTCACTAGGCTATCACAGCTTCGTTTATCTAAATGAAAACGCAATTAAGTCATAAATGAGTTCTAAAACATTGGTACACGAGGGCGTTGATGTCCTAACTGCACTTCGTCTCAACGTTATGGTATACCACTGATTTCCCGACGGGTTGGATTCTTTCATAATGCCGGCAGCTTTCAACAAAGCGCGCGTTTCCAATGTATAGAAACGGCACGGCATTTAAACCGGCGCGAATTGGTCGCTAACTAACCGCAAGATGCAGAGAATCACAGAGAAAGGGCATCCTTATTTAGTTGATATTTCGTTTCGTTTTTCTTCCACGTTTCTGACACGAACCGCTAAGTTCTGGAACGCCCTCCCATGTATAATCTAAGTGCCTTCAAGGGTAGCGTGAAGAGTGTGTAAGCTTTTTATAGGCACGCGCGCTCCGCTCTAGACCTCATCATAGCTTTCCATCAGGCATGATTGTAGTCAAGCGTAAGACAATCTAAATGAAAATAAAAAACAACGTTAATTTGGCACTCGTGGAAAAGAATTTACTGCAATTTTCAGGTGTAATATCGATCACGTTTAGACCTGTTTAACTCCTGTGTTCTGCATCCACCATCAGGAGCTTATCACCGCAAGATATTATATATTGTCACACTATCTGTTGCACTGCCAATTATTCTCTAGAATTCAATCAACAAACTGGCGGGTAGGTCGGTACTTTTTAGCTCTAATTTCCGAATAGCGTGAAGATACAAGATCCTGTTTAAGATTAACCACCGAGATCGAGTTTTTTTTAATAGTTAGCCATTGACGGCAATTTCACCTGTTGTATGTGATGATGCATTGTAAGATGGTAGCGGGCTTACCTGTTCGGGATATGGTAAAATCCTAATTGGTTTCTACGCGACATCGTGCCGGAAAGCTAAACCGCTTGGCGGCACGTCAATCGTTTCTCACAAGGATCTACACCATACGAATCAATACTAAAAAGTTTGACCTCTTTATACCTTGTATTCTAGTTGCTTTAGATATAACACGGTTAGCATCTTTCCATTTTTAGCATCAACAATAGCACCTGTTACAAGACAAAGTAAAATTTGTAGTGTTTTCTTGACAACATTCACGATAGGTCCAACTGCCATTAACCATCATTTAAACTAACGTCCAATGGAAACGCATAGAAACTCGACATCGCGACATGGATGCGAAAAAATGTAAAAAAAGGAGCATCGTTAAAGCTCTGACCCATTTCCAAGCCTGTAGTCTCACCGGCTGAGCTTTAAAATTATTTCTTCAGAGATGATCTTTAGACTTCTCCTAACAAAATAAGCGCTTAATTTTGTAAGCGTTTGGAATTATACTAACAATAGATGGCTAGGAGCTTTAGATTTCTTAATTCATGGAAATGGAAAGACTTGCAGAAACCTTTATTTTGAAAATAAACGTTTCAGGGGTTCAGTGAAGCGGTACTAATAGTGAAAATTATAATCCCTAATTCCCTATCCCTATTCTTATCATACAAATTAAAGTATATTTGTTGGGTATTCCTTCTTTCATTCAGCATCAGAGTGACAGATCGACATAGATTTCTGGAGAGTGATTACTATTTAGGTTTAATTCAAATGGTCATTCAGTTGATAGCCTCTTCAAGATAAAAGTGCTGAACAGATTTTGAGTCAATTTCGTTTTTAGTCTTTGACTAGGCGATTCGCAGGATATCATGTGAAAAGGAGTTGGGTAGTTTTTCAATTTCACCATATTTTTATAATTATCAGATAAGAGGATATATGTACGAGTATTATATACGAGTAATCGACTAATACATAGGGAGGGCGTCTCCTCAAAGGTGCTTCAGTGCGTGTTTAAGGCCGGGCTGTGGTTGTATGCAAAAGTATTTTTATTATATGCATACCTGGTCCATAGTGGGCCACTAATGTGAAGAAATACAAACAAATAAGAAACAAGATGTTTAGGTAGGTATGCTAAAGAGGAATTCATTCCATATTTATTTTAATTATTTAAATAACTTTATTGCACATAGAAACAAAAGAAAAGTGGAAAGAAAAAATACATAATAAAAAAGCAAAAGATGACCTATAGCATATCACATTATATCTATATATATAAAAGCGAAAGGTCACTTACTTACATACTTACTGGTTAAACACGAGATCTCAAAAACTATTGTACATATAAAGCTATTATATATAAGCTATATATTGAGCAAGTAAGTAGTTGATAGTTATGAGATGTCAGCTAAAAAAGGATATTTGGAAATTCCATCCCTAAGGGGGTAAAATAGGGGTTGGAAGTTTGTATGAGGGTCCTATGTTTTTTAATTTAGAGACACGAAAATTGGCAATTGGACATTTGCCTGTAGCTTAAAACCTCAAGCTCACGGGAAATCAGCAATTCTACGCAGGCGAAGTTGCGGGCAACCGCTAGTCCTCTAATATATCAAATGCCAAGGTCATTGTTCGCAGTAACGCTGTACTTATTTCCTTTTTACGAGATCCTGTGAACGAACTCTGGTCCTATTTATTTAAAACGATTTCGCTTCAGGCTTTAATTTTTATCACGAAGTGCAGCGAGCTAAGGACCTCGGGGCACTGTTAAGACAGCGACACATTTAAAAAACGACTAGTCACGACACGTAACGCCACGAAACGCTTGCTTTATGCCAATGAAACATCATGTTGAGCATAAATTATCTGCCCCTTGAGGAAAATGGGACATGCATTTGCAGCATTATACTCTAAGGGTCTGTTTCATAATCATGCGACAAACGCAGCTTGACTTCCAAAACAATAACTAAGAAAAGGGAAATTTAATTTATATTAATACTTATTTTAATGCAAACAAAATATTATATATTGATCCTTGTATGTGCTTTTTAAAATTCACTTCACGCTTTTTAATACCGAAGCCTAGAACTTCAGGCCACTATAAGCCACCAGCTGATTTATAAAAAGCCATTCTAGACTATTTTTTAACATAAAATCAATCATTAACCATATTCACATAAAGGAGCACTTTTGATACATCAATAACTTACATAGCAGTCAGTTGATGGTGATAACTGCATTCGTAAACTAAAGCTTTAAGTATTGCAAACGTGCCCTCATCTGGTCGGAAATCGTTCAGTTTATTCTTTAGTTAGAGATTTTATGGCAAATAAATATTAGCTCTCACACAACAGGCGGGTTGAACTGTCCTATGACACCAGACAGCGTTTCGTAACATTAAGTGTGTGTCCAGCCTTATTGTAATGCAGACCAAATTCGTACACTGGGCCACGAGATAACAATTTGAAAACAATTTGTAGGGCTGGCCAAAAAGATTATTTTGTTTCAAGTTGCCATATTTTGCTCTCCCGTACAAGTATTATATAATAACAAAAAATGGCAGGTTTACAAAATATACCTAGCTATCCCCTGCGGTTTGCTTTAAATTTCAAACATCAAAAATATTAACCTCTGTTCTGAAGTTTAAAAACAAATGCACTACTGTGTTTTCACAAGTTATATGTATATTACAATTTCAATTTCAAAGTTTCTGTGTATTTTCATTAGCTGGCGTGCAAAGATTACAAAATAATTTGACTGCAATTAACACAATAAATAAAAAATAAAACACAGTTATAACACGATTCAATACCAACATAAGCGGTAAAAAAAAACAGTAGAAAGTCAAGAACATTGAGTTAAAAATTAATTTAAAATATTCATATGAAATAAAAATATCAAAATTGTTATTGGTAATATTCGAAAAAAATATCTATTTTAACAGTCAGTGGCGGACTAAGCCCGTCAGACCCCGGGCCGACAAAGCTGAATTGGGCTCTCCAGATTAAAAATATGTAGTTCTACAAGCATTTTATTCAGTTCACATTTGTATGTAAAAATAAGTGTTTATTTCGTTCAAATTTGGCAAGTGAAATTTAAATTCAAATTAAATTAAATATATGCACTTCATTAATTAAGGAATTCTGGGGGAAGTACCCGCTACAAAGACGGACCCCTGCGTATTGGACTCGTTCAACAGAATTAAAGGACCGTGTAATAAGTCTAGAAGTACTAGAACCTGTGATAGCCTAGTGGTTAGGACGTCAGCCTCCTAGTCAGAGGTCAGGGGGTTCGAACACGGGCACGCACCTATAACTTTCCGGAGTTTGCGTTTCTAAGCAATTAAAATATCACTTATTTCAACGGTGAAGGAAAACATCGTGAGGAAACCCGCACGTCTGAGAGGTCTCCATAATGTTCTCGAAGACGTGTGAAGTCTGCCAATTCGCACATGTCAGCGTAGTGGACTATGGCCAAAACCCTTCTCATGTTGAGAGGAGACCCGTGCTTTGTAGTGAGCCGAGATTGGGTTGATCATAAATAAGTCTAGATGGCTATAGTGTTTTGATCTTGATGAAATTATGTCGGTACCAAGCACATATTTAAAGTCTTGTTTAGGATTTGATCTTAACTTGAGGGAACTTGGAAGCTTTTGGGGGCCCCGTAAGACCGGAGGTCCGGGGCGGGCTGACCCTTCAGCCCCCTTGTTAGTCAGCCACTGTTAGGAGTAAAAACTTTTCCCTAGCAACTTTTTCTTTAACTGTTTTGTTTAAATGTTCAGATGGGTAGTTAAAGTTTTTTTATTGCCAAAGCGTACGTAATAGGTACATAGTTTTACTCGAGCAAGACTCAATGAGTAAACTTGAGCTGACATAACTCTGTTTTTTATTGGCAGGTATTTAACTGTTCAAATAGCCTGTTCAAATAACTTGTAGTACCGTAATGAATCGAATAGACGTGTTAGATTATTTATGTAAATATTTATAAGACTGCCTCTTCAACTTAAAATCCGCCATCAAATCATTATAAAGTAGATTAACCAAATATGTGCGGATACTTATAAGGCCGTGAAAACGCATTTGGTAAATCACATCATCTTTAAAGTAAAAGCCTTAACAAACTGAGAACTTTTCCGACGCGGGTCTTTCTGAAATTGCTAAGAGAGGCGATTGAGGTCAAACCTTTACCGTTAACTGTAGAGACATTGTCTTTTAGTACAGAAAGTTGTTTGCGAGATTGAGAGATTTTAGTTAAAAACCCGTAAACCTTACCACTTTGAGTATAAGTGTTTGCGCGCAATAGATATCAACAGTTATAAATGAAGCATTGTTCTAAAATTATCAGGTTTTCAATATTCCTTGTAACTTGTTTTGAATTTCTTGGAATTGTGGTATTATATATTTACGCTACGCTACCCCGATGTTCTTTATGACAAGGGCATGAAGGCTTCAACATCCATTGATTGTTATATTATGTCATGCGTGCGATATATATATATATATATATATATACATATTTTTATGTACCAAAAGTTAGCCCTTGACTGCATATCACCTGATGGTAAGTGAAATTGCGGTTTAAGATGGTTGCGGGCTAAACTGTTAGGGGTATGGTAAACCGATACTCGTAATTGGTTTCTACACTACATCTTGCTTGGCGACACGTCTTTGTCGTTAGGGAGGTAACTAGCCACGGCCGAAGCCTCCCACCAGACCAAACTCGAGCCGGGAATTGAACCCAGAACCTCCAACTTTAAAATGCAACAGAGAACGCGCTGTGCCACGTAGGTCGTCAATTAATTCAAAGATTTAAACTATCGGAGCACGATCCTTATATTTATTATTAATATTAGTTTTTTTTTTTTAATGTGGCTGTGTTATGTGTTTTACTTTAAAAACGCACGTCAGGGTGCGTAAAAAGTCTCCTTGTGTGTAAACGCACTTATATCTAGGTACCAATTTGGTCTCAAGGTTCTATGTTTTATTGTTTCAGGTAGGAGTAAAAAGTATAGCAGCCATTCTTATGAAGGCGAGTCGGAGAATAGTTATCGTAAGCAAATTGACTAACTTCTGTTTTAAATTCTGCGTTAATTTTGTGTACTCTGGGCCTTAATTCTGTATGGCATTACTTAATTCTATGATCTTCGTTTTAGAATCTAAACTTTATAACTCGGTCTGTGTTACCTTTTCACTCCGTAAATACTAAAGATAAAGTCTTCATTCATTCAAAATCTTCATTCCGCAAAATGCAATATTTTTCGCAGATTTATTTAAAACCAAGCGTCAGTAATTTCGTGAACTGATAGTTAAATTTTTTTTAATATCCAAGTTAGCCCTTCATTGCAATATTACTTGCTGACAAGTTATGATGCAGTCTAAGATCGTGCTAACCTGTTAGGGGTAATGCAGTTAAATAAACACCTAACAGCTACCAAATAATATTATGAATGCGAAAAGGTAGCTATCTGTATGTACTTTTGTTTTTTTTGTTAATCTTTAAACGGTACAGAAATAGTTTGCGTCCTGGAGATATTTGTTAGTTTTGTATACCTAAATGCGAGTATACTCGCAAGTATACTTATAAAAACTATAAAACAAAATTAACACAGATTTAAAACAAATTGGCTTATTTAATAAGTAGTTTGTAAATATATTATAACACGAGAATTGGCTTATCTAATATGTAGTTTGTAAATATATTATAACACATTAGAAACACCAACACACTTTTTTAGATATATCTATCTACAGTCATCAACAAAAAATCTAGACGGACAACACGTAAACCCAAATCTCCCCTCCTTTTAGGAATGACTGTTACTAAGGAACAGAAACTTTATTATTATTTATGAAATTATTAAATTAAATTTATTGAGTGAATTTATTTCAGAATTTTGTCAAAATGTTTAAAGAGTTATACTTTTTTTTTGGTTTGCGCCTAGTTTTTATGTCTTTAGGTATAAGTACCGGGGTCACTTAAATCACAAACTTTTCTCACAGCTTTTTTATTAATTAATCATATACATAAGCTGTGATAGCCCAGTGGTTAGTGCGTCCGCCTCCTAGTCAGAGGTCGGGGGTTCGAATCCGGGCACGCACCTCTACCTTTTCAAAGTTATGTGCGTGTTTCAGCAATTAAAATATCATTTGCTTCAACGCTGAAGGAAAACATCGTGAGGAAACCTGCAAGCCTGAGAGTTTATAATATTTTCAAAGGCGTGTAAAGCCTGCCAATCCGCACATGGCCAGCGTGGTGGACTATGGCCAAACCCTTTCATATTGGGAGTAGACCCCTCTGTAGTGAGCCGGCAATGGGTTGATCATGATGATGATGATGATAATTCAAACAGAGCTGATTGATGTTTGTCGAAATTTTTTTTCCTAATCCAACTCAGGTGAAATTGTCTAAACTCCATCAAAAAGAATACGGAGTTAGGTGGTTTTCAAATCGTCACATCAAGCCACACATTTTTTTAATACTACAAGTTGGCCCTTGACAGCTATCTCACTTGGTGGTAAGTGATGATGCAGTCTAGGATGGTAGCGGGCTAACCTGTTTGTGATATGGTAAACCCACACTCCTAATTGGTTTCTATGCAACATTGTGCCGGAACGCTAAATCGCTTGGCGACACGTCTTTGCCGGTGGGGTGGTAACTAGCCACGGCAGAAGCCTCCCACCCACTTGGTACAATTACATCGTTAGATCCCGGCTAAGTTTGTTGTGGGCTTCTGCTTAGACCGGGACGCGTTTGGAACCCTCATAGCTTTAGTTATAAGTTTACGAATATAGTTATCACCATGAAGTAACTACTATGTAAATTATTGAAGCGTCAAAAGTGCCTTTTTAAGGACTATTTGAATAAAGATTATTTTGAATTTGAATTTGATCAAGACGCAGGCTTAATAGATTGGTACAAAGATCTTTACATTCCTTATATACCATGATTGACATATAAAGGCTACCGTTGTTAGCGAACTTAAAAATATTTGCATGTTTTCCTAGTGTCACTGAAGTGGGCGTGACACGAGATAATTAAATTCAACAAAGCAAAACAAATATGACATAAAAAACAACAAACGAATACAATGTAGTTCACGTTTTGTCGCTTGTCGATACGTAACAATGCTGCGATAGTAAATTGTTTGTAACTCCAAGCGCTATTCGATTAATCAATCGACCCAAGATGTAGTGAGCTGTCATCGTAAGTTTTATTACGCTCGTACGTACTCGTACTTACGTATGGTGTATGTTGTGAGACGGGGGCCAGAAATAAGCGATGGGTTTATAATTATAATGAACAACAACTGGTTCTTATGATAATTAAACATATCAAACAATTTAAATAAGAGAGAGCTCAATAGAACTCCTTGCGGAACCCTACGTACTACGTGAGCTCACAAGCTTTTACGTTTTTTTGTATACTCTACAAGTTAGTTCTTGACGGCTATCTCACCTAGTGGTAAGTGAGGATGCTGTCTATAACGGTAGCGGGCTAACCTGTTAAGAGTATGGTAAACCCACGCTCCTAATTGGTTTCTACGCGACATCGTGCCGGAACGCCAAATCGCATAGCGACACGTCTTTGACGTTCTTTAAATATAACTGGGGATGGATAGATAGTTATAACTCCGGGTTCCATTTTAGGGATGTCGAGTTCAATCCCCGGTGCGTTTCGTTTCAGAGTTACACATGCGTTTAAATTTGAGGAAATTTTAATTTTAATATCACTTGCTTTAACAATGAATAAAAACGTAGAAGAAACCAGCATGCCTGATAAAACTCCACAATATTGTCGAGTGGAGTCAAGGCGTGCCACAAGGCGCGTGGAGTCTATAAATCTGCATTTGGCCAACGTGGTGGACTATGGCTGAAACCATATCACGCTGAGATGAAAACCGCGCCGTGTAGTGGGGATAACCGATTAATAATGATCATGATTATGATAAAGCTTTGGCGATTTATAACAATGTATTAATGAAAAAAAAACTCAGATACAGATAATGACATAAATTAGGTTTTTTTTATCTGTAGCCTGTCGTCCTTAAACTTTTCTTTTTTTTACTGATTTTTTATTATTCACTATGTAATAAAATTAATAGGGTTTTAAATTTCAAGAATACGTATATAACTTAAAATAAACCTTTAGATTTACCTAAAACTAAAAATCATAAAAAGTTAATAAATATATTTTACTGTTTGTATTGTATTCCAAAATAATAAAAAAAAAATCGTAGTTAACACCCCAAACATCGATATTTCGCAATCGATATTCTATAACACTTTACTACTCTAAACATGTCACGAAATGCTGTGCTTTATTGCCGACTTTAAATAGTTAATTACTATGCACAATATGGATTGTATAATAAATTAGTAATCGTAATATAAATCAGTAAAAAATACCATACATTGGTAACTAACACATCCTGTTATTGATGATATTAGATGACATAATAAATTATATTGCCTCATTTTTGACCTACTTCGAAATATTAAGGATGACCTATAATTAACTTAACATCTTCATGTTTATATTACCTATTAAAAATCTTATTAATTATGTTGATTGCGAAACTATATAAAATTAAAAATTCGGCGTGATGCTTCTTGATTGATTTCTTTATTGACTTTGTGACGTCGCGTCCGCTTGGACATTGCCTAATAAAAGTTTAATGAATGTGACATTCATTAGATTTTTTTTTTGTAACACTCAAAAAGGTTAGGTCACTTCCTGGGTCACAATATTTGATTAAGATTTTCCAATAAATCACATAAAACAGTTCCGCGTGCCTCTTAAGGGTAATTGCTCCAGTTTTTATTTAAATTAGTAGGCTGTCGCATGGAAATCATCTCTAACACATTAATTTTATATATCCATAGACTACGTTATCATTTTTATTTATAATTAAATGTTAGGTTGCTTCCTGCATTCTGACCTTTAGATTTTACGACTGCGATTTTGTCGGCGCAGAGAAAGGGTTTATAGAAAAAGCTTGTGGAACAAGCAACTTTTGTGACCAATTTTAAAATTCAAATTCAAATAATCTTTATTCAAATAGTCCTTTAAAAGGCACTTTTGACGCGTCAATAATTCACATAGCAGTGATTTGATGGTGATAACTACATTCGAAAACTTAAAACTAAAGCCATGTGGGTTCCAAACGCGCCCCGGTCTAAGAAGAAACCCACAACATACTTAGCTTAACTTAGCCAGGTAAATTTTCTTTTTGTTACCACCATCTCACATGCCACTTAAAGTTATATTAAGAGCTATTTTATTAGAGCAGTATTTCATACCCATGCTTGTTTATCATTTACATTATCCTTTACACTATAGTAGATCGAAGGTTATCATGTGTCCTTCTTGTTCCCTTTACAATTTCTCCTCCTAACATAAATCTGATTAAGAGAAAATCTGCTATAGAGGTAGCTACCTCATCGTTATGAAATTCAGTTTATCCCAAACTCCGTTGACACCATGGAATTTTACGGAATAAAAGTAGCCAAAGGTTTAAACCGGGGTATAATCTATTCCTATTTCATTTCAAATTAGTTCTGTAGTTCCGCCGTGAAGAACGACCTCCGTGGCGCAGTGGAGGTCCTAGGTTCGATTCTCAGCTCGAGTCTGGTTTGGTAGGAGGCTTTGGCCATGGCTAGTTACCACCCTAACGACGAAGAGGTGTAAAGAGATTTAGCGTTCCGGCGTTCACGTAGAAACCAATTAGGAATATTGGTTTACTGTATTTTAGACTGCTAACTTGCAGAGTATAAAAAATACACACATAATTACAAACATACATTTGTGTTTGTAATAGTAGTGTTACATTTTTTATCTGTATACCTACCAAAGGTACTTACCAAAAAGTAAAGGTGACTGACTGTTTTGGAATTAGCATAAATGAATGGCAGGTTTGAAGCTAGAAATTTAACTTTGAAGCGTAAATGCCTAGTTTAACGTGAGCGAAGCAGGCACAAGTTAGTTTACAAATAAATCACGTCAAAAAAATATAAAATCTTCCGAGTCATTGCACTATTGCCACTATTGACACATCCGGTCACTGACTGGATCAGGAGGCTGGAATTCGTCGAATTGAAACTGCGAAAAAATAAATCATTGCCAACAAAATTTTGTCAAGTCACATTCAAGTAAAATTTTTGTATAGGGCACTTGGTTAGCAACAAGGCAAATTTTAGATAGTTAAATAGATTTTGTCGGTAAGGCGGTAACTAGCCACGGCCGAAGCCTCCCACCAGACTAGCATCGAGCCGGGAATCGTACCCTCGACCTCAAACTTTATAATGCGACAACTGCGCCAAGGAGGTCGTCAAATTTTAAATTCAAAACAAATACAGAACTATTGTTAAATAATTCTGTATTAAGCGATGTTAGTAAGCCAAGAACGTAGTCAAAGGTTTAAAAACTGTGACAAAGATGTGGTACTACATTATTGCAATTCATATAAAGACGACGTTATTAAAACCAAAAGTCAAGAACGCTATCAAATTAACGCCTTTTCAAGTGTGGTTTGTTTTATCACGTTTAACCGTCCGTGCAAAATTAACCTAGAGTTTAAACTCTATCTAGCGAATGTAACCTGTTTGGGACGCTGCGCTGGTGACATTTGAACCGGTCGATTTTGAACCAAGGTTGAGGAACACATTCTGCAATCTGCCTGCACTAAATAGATGCCTTCACTATATAGATACCGAGTATATTTTTCTAACTGTACGTCATCAACCCATTGCCGGCTCACTACAGAGCACGAGTCTCCTCTCAGTTTGAGAAGGGTTTGGCCATAGTCCACCACGCTGGCCATGTGCGAATTGGCAGACTTCACACGCCTTCGAGAACATTATGGAGAACTCTCAGGCGTGCAGGTTTCCTCACGATGTTTTCCTTCACTGTTGAAGCAAATGATATTTTTTTTTTTTAAACTCACAAACTTCGAAAAGTTACAGGTGCGTCCCCGAATTAGAACCACCGACCTCTTATTAGGAGCCTGACGCCCTAACCACTAGGCTATCACCGCTTTAATAGGCTATCACCGCTTCAACTGTACACCATGTTGAAAAGTACCTTAAGACCAATGTACTTAAGGAAAGATCAAATTGGGTTCGACGGAGGAAAATATTTTATTATCTTACCGCTCGACTCTAGAGACTATTAAGTACGATAAGTAATGGCTTAAAGTAAATTAAACAACTCAAAAAAAGTTGAACCGAGACTTTTAATAAAAGGGACAAGAAATCTAGGCTTTTGAAAATTAAAAAAAAAATCTGGGCATAATATGTTTTTTGGAACCTCTTCCAACGGAGATGATGCTGATAGGTACTTAACGCAAACATAATAAAAATAGAAAAGAAATGTTATTGCCCTTGCATTAAAACTACTACTTACCACATTGTAGTAATAAGTTGGTCCTTAAGGCAAATAACGAGTTAAGACCCTAGACATCGGAATAAGCAAAACAAAAGTATGATGTCGTCGACTCTAAAGCCTCGGAGTCATATGAACGAAGATAAGAAAGAAAGATGGTCTGCAATTAAGACGAGAATAATAATTGCGTCGTTTTTTATCATTTATTCCAAGACCGGCACTTCGCGGATCGTCTTTTTGTGCAATAAGCTCACCAGGCGTTCCCAATCATCCAGGCATTTATATAGTTGATTTAATGACAAGTAAATAAACCCACAGCCCTAGTTTTCAGACCTTGGCCTTTACAACAGGCCTGGGGAACATTGCACTCGCTATTCGCGCTGAAAGCGGTAATTTTATTGTGGAACTGCCCTTGAGGGAACTGGATATTCTATATTGAACGCGTCTTTACTCACACGCGCCCTTGGGGTGATAGGCCGGCGTACAGTCAACCGTTTTGGAATAGCTAAGCTAGCTGTAGTAACTTTGCCAACTGCTTTACTGAATGTTTTTTTTTATTCAACTACGGGTTACCTCTTGACAACACCCTGGTGGTCACCACCACCAGGTAACATTTCTATCGTTTTCATTAATTTCCCATCACTATTACGTAATGGTGCATATTGAGTGGCACCACACGTGTGCAATGATTGTCAATGCCAATCGTTATACTTTATTGGTTCCAATCACTGTGCTGGAAAGTGCCAATAAGAGTGCTTTTGGGAACTTTTCATTATTTTCTTCAATTTGATATAAAAAAGCGGTGAAGCGGATCAAGGAGTATCAAGAACAATTCTTGTATCCATACAGATTCCAAATCCATAGTTTATCAGCAAATTACTAAAATTCATTCAAAGTATTAAAGCTCAAAGTTGAAAGTTAATTGTTAATTGTGTGCTTAGAACATTTCAACTTTCTTTTTTGTTTTATGTCTTATTTTAATTTATTTAATTATGTTTTAATTTAGTTGTATTTAATTAGATTTATTGCTTTTTTTTTTGTTAATCTTAAACCTGTTGTAATTGTTTTTAATTGTTGTTGTTGTTGTATGGTTACTTGGTGCTTTGTGAATGTTGCGTACACTTATTATAGTGTATGATACGTATATTGTTAGTGTTCCTTTAAATAAATAAATAAATAAAGTTGCCTTAAAGTGCCAATCATTGTACTGTTTCCTCTATCTAGTACTTGATACTTTTTCTGCCTATGATCTGATATGAGTCCGTTACAAACTTGCATAGCTATATATTATATACCTCTTAACTTCTAGCGATAAGTCACGAGAAGGAAATATGCGGATTTCTAAATCTAAATATCAGTCACGAAGTGTCTGGGATACGAGTATTTTGCGTTTAGCTAACGATATACTTTTATTTTCATATCAGCGTAGCGTCCTTTAGATTTGATTTGACTTGGACCTCTCTCAGCCGGATATACGCTGACCTTTTTTTGATATCTTAAGTTCAACTGATCCTTTATTACTTGTGCTTGATTGATACGAATATTAACTTTTTTAACAGTTTCTTTTTTTCCTGGATACAAACTATTGAGATTAGTATACAATCACTAATTGTAGACGAAGCGATGAATGATGAACGAAGCGACGAACTGTTGATGAAGCGGTGATAGCCTAGTGGTTAGGGCGACAGCCTCCAAATCAGAGGTCAGCGGTTCGAATCCGGGCACGCACCTCTAACTTTACGGAGTTATGTGCGTTTTTTATGTGAAGGAAAACATCGCGAGGAAACCTGCACGCCTAAGAGTTCTCCATAATGTTCTCAAAGGCGTGTGAAGTCTGTCAATCCGCACATGGCCAGCGTGGTGGACTATGGCCAAACCCTTCTCATATTGAGAGGAGACTCGTGCTCTATAGTGAACCGGTAATGGGTTGATCAAAGAAGAAGAAAATGTAGACGAAATTAGTTTTTAAAATATAGGTCATAGCAATTATAATGATACTCATATAAATATATATTTTTTTAATACACTACAAGTTAGCCCTTGACGGCTATCTCACCTGGTGGTAAGCGATGATGCCATCTAGGATGGTAGCGGACTAACCTGTTAGGTGTAGAGTAGAGTAGTGTAAGCCCATGCTCCTAATTGGTTTCTACTCGACATCGTGCCGGAACTTTAAATCGCTTGGCGACACGTCTTTGTCTGTAGGGTTGTAACTAGCCACGGCCGAAGCCTCCCACCAGATCAGACTCGAGCCGGGAATCGAACCCAGGACCTCCAGGAATGGAAAAACTATTTTCTTAAACCCTTTAAACACCCTTTAGGGTAGACAGTGCTTTTGAGCATGTATTAAGCGTTAATCTAAGCTCATTATTAAAGCAGCAGACACCGATTTCTCACCAATATCCTTCCATTAGTACGGAGGATCCTGGGGTATGAACTGCTTTTATGCATGTATGAACTGCACGCCACTCTGATACTGTTGGTGAACAATGAAACGGTCGCTCTTGCAAGGCCCGAAACTTTGAGTGAATTTGAATTATTATTAAAATTTATCTTTTTATTGCACACTATTTATTTAGTTGAATACAATATTTATTGGCAAAATTGTATTTATCATCATAAAATGTACAATGTTTATAATTATGTGTTTTATTGTTATAATAACCTTAAGGTTTTCACAGCTATCTGGTTTCTTATCACCCATGCTTATAGTATTTCTGAATAACACCCACCACACTTATTAACACTTACTTTGTGTTGCACGTGCATTTCAAGTGAAATTCCAGCAATACCGGAAAAGCTCGAGGCATAACATAATACTAATGAATAGCGCCATAAATTCCAGAAGTAAGGATTGTCTTTGTATTACACACGTCACCTTACATTTTTAAGAATTACAGGGTGATAAAGGTCATGATAAAATCCGTGTATAATGTGAAATGTCTTAAATATTTATTGAACTACGGTTCCACTCGATGTATCAGGAAAAATCGCACGCCTTTTAAGTAAACAATACTTGCAAACGATTTATATTGTTGCCAACTTTATGAACTTCGAACTGACGTTGCGATGATTTCACGCAGATAAAGTCGATGTACTGTAAAGTTTTGTAGGAAATACACAGATTCTTTATTGTAGCAGGTACTTTTTTGTGTTATAATAAAGCAGTTTTTAAAAGAATGGAATCTTTGTCTGTTTTACGTTTATCGACCGATAAAAAGCTCATTCAATTCCGCCCTTGAATGATTCGTGACATCACATGTAGATCGATTTGAAATCATGGAATTGGAATTATAAGTAAACAAACGTATTTATTTTAAGTTATATATGTATTTCTAACAACTAATTGTCTAATTAAATAACGTTGAAAATTAAATGTGGATGCAATAGTTATATATTTAAACCAAATATGGATGTTGTTTTGCGTTGATTAATGAATTATGGATATATATTTTTCCTATGTCACTGAGCGCGTATAACATACAGCTTAAATATTTACGACCAGGATGACTTTTATTTTTATTAAATTATAAGAAAGCGAAAAAAAAAAAGTAAACGTTATACTATAAGAAAATATAGATGAAAATATAGATGTATACCATCTATATTTTCTTATAAACGTATAGTGGTCGTATAGTTATAAGATCTTTTGTCGTCATCTTTCGATTGTCTTGTCTTTTTTATGGTGGGTATATCCTCATGGATACCTGCGCCACGTATACACAACGCTGTATGGTAAAGCCATGGGCACGCTTTCGCACACGACCGTGACTCCACCAGCTGGTGTTAGCCACGTGCTCAGCTTCGCCAATTAGAGATGTGCTGGAAATACAGTACTTCAACCAACTCGCGGAACATACTGTGTGTGATCGCTGATCCTGTTTCCATCGCCCAAAAGACCTTCGAAGGCACAAAGAGCAAGATAGGTGGAAGATGAACACTGTCTCGCACCTAGCCCTCAAAATGAGAAAATGGAGAAATTCCAGAAATTGAGAAATCGGTACCATTAATACTTATATATTTTAAGTTCGATAAATTTTTCCCCTAATAGTACTTGTATAATTTTTACCTCACATAATGTGTACACCACATAAAAATATATTAGAAAGAGAATTAAAAGAGATTATTTGATGATCAGGTGAATCTGGTAGCGACGATCATGCAGCTATAGTGTAAACCTTTGGGCATAACACACACGAATACACACACACGTACGCACTTCACACACACAAGCACGCACACTCACATACTGCATGTTGCAAAGTAATTCAATATTTTATTATGAGAAGAGCGAGTCCTTCTGACACAGGTTTAATTCCTAACAGAAGGTTTCAGCCTTATCGGACACTGTAATATGTGAACGAAATTTTCATTTTCATAAAACGGTAGGCCGACTCGCCGTGCATGGCCAACTATCTTCTTTCCATAGGACACACTCATTTCGATAGTGTGTCTTTTAATATATTTTATTAAGATGTAAATTATACTTTAATTAATATTAATCCCGTAAAATGTTAATAGGATGTTACTCCACTTATTTTATGGTAATACGACGCCCAAGGATTCATAGTCATGACATTTATCCGAATGTAGATCATTTTCTGTGCTTGACATTTGATTAAGTATTTTGTTTTACAAATTGAGTCCACGCAGTCCTTTTGTGGCCAGCCCATCTTTAGTTTTGTGTCGATTCTTTATCGTCGCCCGGAACAGATTTTAAATTAAAACTGACGTTAACGTAAAACTAGGTAATCTACCTAGATTGCGATTCCGATGAACGTCGGTAGCAGATTTAAAAATTTGTATGAATTAACACCCGTTTATAGCACTGTCGGGAAAATAAAAAAAGTTAAAATACTACATTGGGTACTAATAAACTACGTAAGAAGTTAGTACAATTTAGCAACCTTTTATCTGAACAGCGATCTCTTCCTGACAAAAGTCGAAGACCTAAAGAGAGAATGCTGATAAATCCATGGTGGTGCGATAAATGTAAGCATTATCATCTATTGTTCAATCAGGCGTTCCAGCGTAATTGAGTAACAAACATACATCCAAACTTCACACTTATAACTTTAATAGGAGAAATATAATGCAATAAAAAGTTTAAATACTTGAATAAATTTATAAATTACATTTAGTTTATATATTGCGTGTGGACTAATAATAATAAATAAATAAATAAATTGCGTCGCTACCCTCTTCTTACATTGACTTCTTTCCTTAAGGGTTGTCTAAAATAGATTGCTTAAGCAATAAGGCCGCCTTTGCATATTTATGAGTTAAGTGTTTTATGTTATTGTTTCTTAATGACTTTTGTGCAAAAAGGAGTATCTGTCTATCTATCTATCTATCTAGCTATCTATCTATCATAAAGTAAAATATTTAAAGGAAAATATCCATCTAGTTGACATACTAACATTTCCCTACTTTGTACGTTCCTGGTACGATAACATTGCATAGATTAGTGTTCAAAGATAGGATGGTAACATCTGACACATTGAAATTTATTGCTTCCAGTATGGTGAGAGACAGGATATTTAACATATGGCTAGCGTGGTAGGTAATCGAGACAGCTGGCTTCTACATACAGTGCCCTTGAATGCCTGAATATATGATTCGGGAAAGAATCCATACTTCTTTTTTTTTACGTAAAGTACCTACCTTTAAATAAAGTCTAAATTTTTTGTCAGGAATCCCCCATAAGTAACTAGCACAAAGTCAACAGTTAAAAACAATACTGAACACTACATAGTTAAATATCGGAACTTTTAACCAACATTAAATAAAACTAAATTTTCTATCAGATGTATCAAGCAAATAGATAAAAAATGGCGCCGTGTGTAAGAAAACTTTTTTTTTATACAATACAATTTAATCCTTGACGGCAATCTCACCTGATGGCCAGTGATGATGCAGTCTAAGATGGTAGCGGGCTAACCTGTTAGGGGTATGGTTAGCCCATACTCCTAATTGGTTTCTATGTGACATCGTGTTGGAACGCTAAATCGCTTGGCGACACGTCTTTTACGTAAAGTATCTACTTTAAAATAAAACTAAAAATGTTAGTTAATAATCCCCCATAAGTAGCTAACGTATCGTAAACTCGTTAATCAGTCAAAAACATTACTACATAGTTATATATCGGGACTTTTAACCAACATCAAATAAAACTAAATTAAATCAAATGTATGAAATAAACAGATAAAAAATACCAAGTTAATCCTTGACGGCTATCTCACCTGATGGCGAGTGATGATGAAGTGGTTAGCCCATACTAAGAAAACTTTTTTTTTATACAATACAATTTAATCCTTGACGGCAATCTCACCTGATGGCGAGTGATGATGCAGTCTAAGATGGTAGCGGGCTAACCTGTTAGGGGTATGGTTAGCCCATACACCTAATTGGTTTCTATGTGACATCGTGCTGGAACGCTAAATCGCTTGGCGACACGTGTTTTACGTAAAGTATCTACTTTAAAATAAAGTCTAAAAATGACAGCAGAAATCCCCCATAAGTAACTAACGTATCGTAAACTCGTTATCAAACAGTTAAAAACATTACTACATAGTTATATATCGGAACTTTTAACAAACATTAAATAAAACTAAATTTTCTACCAAATGAAATAAACAGATAAAAAAGCAAGTTAATCCTTGTCGGCAATCTCACCTGATGGTGAGTGATGATGCAGTCTAAGATGTTAGCCGGCTAACCTGTTAAACTTTAACCTTTTATCTCAACTGTTAGTTTCTACGCGACATCGTGCCAAAATGCGAAATCGCTTGGCACGTCTTTATCGGCAGGGCCAAAGCCTCCCATCAGACCAGACTCGAACCCGGGACCTCCAACTTTATGAAGCGACAGCGCACGTGTTGCGCCACGGAGGTCATCACACACGTAAGGATTCTATAACTTTTATATAATAAACTTCTCCATTTTGACTTTGTAAAATTAGTCTCGATTACACGTGGGCGTCACATTGTCTTGGTTGATAATAACGAGTGAGTTAATGAGTGAATGAAATAATCAATTACTGGATTATATACTTGACAGCTTTTGCTTTACGTGTGTACAAGTTATTGCCTGTAACTTCGTCTACCCAGGATTAGTACTTCGAGTAGCTTATATTAGCGTGGCGTAGAAAAGAACTAACTTTATGACATTAAAATTATAATACAGATGGTAGATTTTTACTTACTTACTTACTTGACACTTAGTGTCATATTTTTCACAATTCACATCATATCTTTATAAATTGTAAAGTTTCATAAAAATCCATTCTGTAGTTTTTATGTGAAAGAGTACATCCACATTTTCACATTTAATATATAGGATTATAGTTTTATTTGCAATAGGTTAGTTATCAGTGATTACTAAACAATAATAAACCTACATAGATCCCTAACAATATAACCTGTTAGCGAGATGTAGGCGAGTGTTATCTGCGCGTACGCAGTAACACAATTACCCATTAGAAACCTTGCAAAGGTCAACACAAACGCAACGTTTATTTGGAGAGTGCCGTTGCGCCATCCCCGATCATCATCGCACCATCTTGACCGCAAAGAATGCGGCTTTCAAACCGAAGGTTACATAAAAGCTTTGCTTATTTTGTCATTGTTAATGCCTTAGTATAACCGCACCATTCGCGGCGCACGCGCGTATCTAAGCGCGCGATTTGACGTTTCAATTAATTCCTTTTTTAAATTTCGTGAACAACTTAACCCTGTCAGTGACTAATGAGGTTGACTGTGTTATTTTAATTTTTTTTTTCGTTATTAACCATATTCGTAAGTTGCCCAGCTGTTATTTTATCGCGTATTACTATTTTTGAATTGTTGTTTTATATAATAATGAAAATGGTTTTTTTTTAATCTGCATTCACCTAACCTTGACTTTATAGTGACAGGAACATTATTCGTTGCGTTCAAATACTAAGTGATGTCATTAAATTGATTGAACTCCTGGTGGTTTCTGAACGGTTTATACCTTTTTTTTCGGACTGTCTATTAGCTGTACAAACCCCATTGGTACCACAGCGTAACCGGGCTGTGTTTTATACCAATTAAGTTAACTAGCTCAGGTCCCTTATCGAATGTAAAAATGATAGAAAATTTATTTTTACCTATTTCATATCAAGAAAACTTCTCTAATTTTCTAGTTAACAAGACCATACCAGAGCAAATTTTTGTTTGCTCATGTCGATGATCACTTCCGTTAATCTACTTAAACATTATAGTCCGTCAATATACTAATAAACTTTGGCCACTAATTTCGATTTTTCTGTCAGAAAAAATATCTAGAATTTCCTTTGTATAACCACTCCCTGATTAAGTACGTATTCACATACGAAACGGTATGAAAAACCAAGCTCAAATGTTATTCCAGTTAGCATTTTCGCCTGTAACGGTAAGAGCCTTCGATTATTTAGATAGTGTTGCCAAGTTGTAACATGCTGTCAGGAAATTACATAAGCTGCCGTTCTACCATACCGGCCGATTTAGGTAAACTGGTATAAAACGCATTTTGATTGTGAAAGGGGATAAAATCAGTTCAAAATACAACATCGATGAAAATGATCAGCATTGATAGATAGTATAGCATTGTATTCAAATACATGTGTACATTTACACGTATGTCTAGTTAATAAATCTTTTTGCGAAATCAGTTTTAAAAATATTCATTATTTTTTTCGTATTAACTCTTTATTTATATTTTTTGAAATCTTTGTAAATCTAATGGATAGCATCTTATTCATTTCCGTATATACTTTTATGTCTAGATTTTATATCTGTTTTCGCGATCTGCAGTATAAATATTCATTATGTTTTCCGTATTTATATTTTTTGAAATCTTTGTAAATCGTTCTATTAACGTTTCTTTATCTATAAGAAATAAAACCCAAAATATTAGGCTCTATCTACCCTTGAGCGTAAAGAAGCTCTCGTGACGTGACGAGCGAGATCTAAATTTATTTGTATATTTTTTGGGGAGGTATAAATAGGTGTACATAGAGACATAGGTATATAGGTAACCATGATAGTGTGGTCTTGGTAAAAAAACCATTGCATCGTCATACTTTTTTATTAATTTCCAAATTGCTATTATTAGTACTGGGTCCACTATGTCCTGCAATTCTCAGGATGTAGTCAGCAGTGGCCCGCACCCTGGAATCAGGATATAATGGCGTATAGTACAATATCACTGCTTTATTTTTAAATATGCATTAGTTCTTTTTAATGTGTCTGTGTTCATTTTACAAAAACACTAAACTGACACAGTTTTCTCACAAACGTTTCCATTTCTCGGAGACTCCTGGGGTATGCACTGCTTTTGTGCATGTATAATATCCACGACACTGGTCATCGGTATACTTAGTTAGCGGATCTCCCTACGTTATACATTCCAGTGGGGTCGCCATTCCAGCAATCCACTACCCATAGTCTCCGAAGCGATTTATCTACTTATAAATAATTTGGAGAAAAAAAGACGCTTGTACAAAGTATGTTAAACCAGAAAAAATAAATGTGAAGGCAAATAAGTAAACACATAACAAGTAATTTGAGGAACAAGAATAAATTACTTGTTTCATTTGCGACAGATATTTTATTGCTTGTTTCTGTACTTCACATGTAACCTTGCGTCCCATATATTCGTCCGCTAATATTAAAAATATAGGTACGAATTTCAAACCTCGCTTAGCTAGAACTTACCACCACCAAGTTTTTCCAATGAAGGTTTGTGCCTCATGTTGTGTTAGACAGCATCATCGTGCACTGTTGCATTTTAAGAGTTGGAGGTCCTGGGTTCGATTTCAGGCTCGAGTCTGGTGGGATGCTTCGGCCGTGGCTAGTTACCACCCTACCGACAAAGACGTGTCGCCAAGCGATTAGGAGTATGGGTTTACCATACCTCTTACAGGTTAGCCCGCTACCATCTAAGACCGTATCATCACTTACCATCAGGTGAGATGCTAGTCAAGGGCTAACTTGTAGAGTGTAAAAAAAAATCGCCCAATTAGGTAGGCACGTGAGTTTATGTCCATGCGGAAATCTATTATCATTAAAAAATCTCGTAACATATACACTCATGAATAATGAATTTATTGATTTCAATGTATATTAATATCGGCCAATTCAATTAGAGGTGATCCAAGATCAATCTATCGTTACACACACTTGCGTAAGACGTGTTAAACTGCCCTACATACGTAAATAGTTAGACTTACTTAAGAGTCCTATGTTTTTCAACTTAGATACATTAAAATTTGGAGTTATATTGTTATTTTAAATTAACTAACTCTAGTAAGTAGTATATGTTTTGCAGCATCCTTTAAAATGTAGACATCAGTACAATCCGGGGCGCGTTTGGAACCCTCATAGCTTTAGTTTTAAGTATACGAATATAGTTATCAACATGAAATAACTACTATGTAAATTATTGACGCGTCATAAGTGCCTTTTTAAGGACTATTTGAATAAAGATTGTTTTGAATTTGAATTAGAATGAATTGTAGGAATTGAATAGGGTAATTTAACATACAGACATTCTCCGCTTAAGAACTTACCGGAGAGTGCTAGTACCAATATATGATGGTACATATGGCAGGCATACTTTTATTTATTTAATAGGAAGCCAACGGTATTCGAAGAAATTATTATTTTAAGACAACTTATGTTATATACACTTAAGACTATCAATGCATACTCACTTACAGGCTAATTCAACGTGCGTAATCCAAAACTTCGAAATAGTAATCTTAAACTAACACATTTTTTGCTAAAAATCTATAATTATAATAATTAAAAAGCCAAAAATATAACTTTTAGCTAATAATTTTATAATTATTATAATTTAAAAATCAGTATATGTTTTAGTTAACTTGTTCAAAGTGGGATGGATGCTTTTTGCATTAAAACTTCCAATTGGGATTAAAGACGATCCAGCCAAAGAGGAGGCCGAAGATTCCCTCCCTAGGCTAGACTTTTACGTAATCATCATGATCAACCCATTACCGGCTCACTACAGAGCACGGGTATCTTCTCTCAATATGAGAATACGTTTACGTAATTGACTTAGAATATTACTTCATTATGTAAAATATGTGCAGCAGCCTATTAAAAAGGTGTTAGTCATCTGAAGGTCACATTCGAGACGGGCGACCGCCCCCAGCTGTATCCGTGTAGGATTCATCTTCGATCACTTTCACTTTACCACCAAAAGCTGTCTATATGAAGGTCAGCTGACTGACTCATAGAGGCACAGCGAAAATCACAGAGTTTAGAGATAATTGTCAACCTTCCCTGACGCGGTGGAATTCCCGGGATGTAACAAATTTTTTTTTTGGTTATCATATTTTTAATGGTTTGGTGAAAACAAATAATCCTTGCTACTAGATTTAATGTAATCATCATCATCATCATCATCATGATCAACCCATTACCGGCTCACTACAGAGCACGGGTCTCCTCTCAATATGAGAAGGGTTTGGCCATAGTCCACCACGCTGGCCATGTGCGGGTTGGCAGACTTCACACGCCTTTGAGAACATTATGGAGAACTCTCAGGCGTGCAGGTTTCCTCACGATGTTTTCCTTCACCGTTGAAGCAAGTGATATATATTTTTTTTAAACGCACATTACTCCGAAAAGTTAGAGGTGCGTGCCCGGATTCGAACCGCCGACCTCTGATTAGGAGGCTGACGACCTAACCACTAGGCTATCACCGCTTCTTTAATGTAATCAATTTGTAATAAAATATCACTTGTTTTAACGGAGAAAGATAAACATCGTTGGAATACTCATGCCTTAAAGTTCCTTTAATGTTCTCAAACGCGAAGTCCGCTTAGTTGACCAGCCAGTGTACTAGACTACGACCACAAATCTTCTCATGCTGATAGCTGACCCACAGGCTTGTATAGCATTGATAGTGAAGATAATGACTGGATGGCTAAGTATTTAGATATATCCATAAATTCAGTTTAATATCTGTCATCATAATTTTGAATATTTATAAATTAAAAGTCGATCCACATTAAAAGATGTTCTAAAACAAGTGACCTTCAACACTGGCTAATAAATGCAGTTTCAAATATCACCGAGATAAGACATTAACTGACAGCGAGATTCTGAATAGTAATTTTATGGGTAGGTAGCTACTTAGTTGCCAACCACACTCCGCGGTCATAATTCTTACGACGGTTTTTTTTTTAATGTACAGTTTTTGCTGCGAGGCGCAGCAGTATTGCGGGTATTTTTTTCTTCATCATTATATAATGACGCTATATCTATTATTACATTACACACCTAGAAGATATCATTATTAGTGATAAGGTCGCCAGTTGCTGATTGTTTTTGTCACTACCTCCGTGGCGCAGCGTGCGCGCTGTCGCATTATAAAGTAAGGGTTCGATTCCCGTCTAGAGTCTGGTCTGGTGGGAGGTTTTGGTCGTGGCTAGTAACCACCCTATCAGCAAAGACGTGCCAAGCGATTAAGCGTTCCGGCACGACGTCGCGTAGAAACCAATTAGGAGGGTGTGTTTACCATTCCCTAACAGTTTAGCCCGCTATCATCTTAGACTGCAAAAAATAACTTACCATCACTTGAGATTGCCGACAAGGGCTAATTTGTATTGAAAAAAAAAACTCCTTATGAATTTCTCTTTACTTCACAGACTTTTATACTTTTAATTATGTATAGCTATACCAACTATATAACAGCGTATTCTCAGCGGCTACAGCCACACTTAGGGTTCAAATACACTTAACAAATCATTACACACATCATCATTTGTTCATCACTTAACAATTTTGAGTCATTTTGAGTATATAGGTATGATTTCTGCTAAGGTATCGTACTATGTGTAAACATCATAACGCCGAGACAATTATTGTGATTACTTTATCTTTCATGTTCTGTTGTTCAAAAGATAATGAATTCTTGGTATTCCTTACTCACTTCTAACGCATCTACGCACCAGGTAAGAAAACGCACCCTGTAGCTTTTTTCAGTTAGTAACCTTAGCCACACTTAGGCGTAGTTTGCATTGAGTATCCCAAGCAGTACATACGCGGCACAAAAAACGCTCAGCGTGTTTCAGCCCTCGGAGTCTATAAAGACATAGGGATGAAATGTAATAGTACTTAATACACGCACACTGCCTTTTTTGCTTTCCTTTTGAAATGCTGGTGATCTGATCACAACTTAATAATTGCTCGGAGGTTTAACATTTAGATCCAATTAAATTGTATCACCTAAACCTTAGACTTACCTCGTACTGGATGGTCTGGAGACTTATAACTATCCTTTATTAGGCACTATATGCTCTAACGGAGAGGATAGATTGGGAATTGAAACGGTGCACGTAAAATCTAAAATAATAATAAACATTCAAACTTTCCCTAGCCGTTTAATTCTATTTGGAAGAAACACTGTTTGGCTATTACCTGTTAAGATAAACTGTATCCTGTGGACAGAAAAAAACCCTTTTTATCCCTAAAATTTTAAATTTTTAAAACATGAGCAAGTTTTAAATAATACAGCTTCAAGCGATGGCAGTGAGGCACTGAGCCTTTAAGCCTATTCTACGTGACAGCCACTTCTCCATGTATTTCGCTCTTTTAAGTTTGTGTAGTTGTATGCCTATGTAGGCTTAAATATGAGACTTAAATTTAAGACTAACATCGCTTAAAATGTCATATTGAAATTACATAGGTCGCAGTTAAGCCCCCTTATTTTTAGTAGGCCAAACAAATCTGCATAAAAATACCATGTTCACTAAATGTTAAGTGAGTGATCAAAATACATGATCGATAGTTATTCATACGATGTCTTATACAAGGTCACATCATATTCTTGCCAAAGCAATATATTAAATAGCAGACGCTCTTTATTGTGAAAGAATGCATTTTAAACATACCAACTCCAATATAAAGCCTAACTTCGTAGCACTATCGTGAACTAGATCAAAACATCGAAATGTCTAGATTAAAATTTCAAAACATCTTCGCAATAGAAACCTTTTCCACCTCTTCCAATTCGACCCCCACGTAGGTACTCTAATTTCTAAATTGATTGAACTACGTTGCTTATATTGGTCCTGCAATATATCCTCTTATTTATAATAAGATTACGACTTCCGACTCTTTTCCATCTTCCGGCTAGTTAGCAACTGTTTTCAGCGCCATAAATGTATTTTAAGGAATAGAATCAAAACGGCGATAGTTTAGCATTCGGTATACCATTCAAGGATTTAGTTTGAAAGGTTGAGATATATACTGCAGTTAATTTAATATCGTAATATATTTTAAGCATAATATATATATTTTTTATACACCACAAGCCCTTTACGCTAACGTTAGCCCTTGACTGCATCTCATCTGGTGTTAACTGATGATGCGGTCTAAAGTGGTAGCGGGCTAACCTGTTAGGGGTATGGTACACCCGTACTCCTAATAGGTTTTTACTCGTGTAGAAACTAATTGGTTTCTACTCGTGTAGAAACCAATTAGTTTCGTCCCGGAACGCTAAATGCTTGGCGACATGTCTTTGTCGGTAGGATGGTAACTAACCTAAAAGCCATGTAGGTAGAACTGCATACCTCCGCCTTGGTATTTGGGACTTCCCGGTGGCCGGAATACCCACTAAAACCTAGCGATGCTCCTTTGCATCGCCTGGTGGCTAGGTCACGGGAATTCTCGCGCTTCTAGCTTCTGCCCGTGATTTCGTCTGAGTGAACTTCAGAATTCGCTCGTTAACAATTTTTAATCTTCCCTCGAGCACTACTTAAGGAATCGGGATAAAAGGTAGCCTATGCTCTTTTCCATGTCTAAGCCTGCATGCATGCCAAATTTCATCCAATCCGTTCAACCGTTTTTGCGTTATTGAGTAACAAACATCCAAACATCCAAACTTTCACATTTATAATATAAATGTAAATAGGATTAACAGTGCCCGCAAATTTGGAAAATAAAATCGAACAATAACTCTTCAAATTGGGAAATAATAACTTTATGAAGATCTTAAGTCATTATAAAGTGATTGTAAGCTTTAAATTGAGTAGCAATCGTACTAATAACTTTAATATGAATCAAGAGGTTAAACTAATAAGCCCGTACGGTAAATAACTCGTCTGTTAACAAGACGTATTACCCATACAAGACTAATGCAGTTAATTGTACGGTCAAACCACGTAATGTACTTATGACGACACTTGCATTTCGCGGTCTAATAGAAATGTTGCTACGACTTAGTTGCTAAGCTCATTTTACTCGTAAGATTGATTTCTCAACTGACATACTGAATTCCATAGTAACACAGTAGTTTTATGTACTCCTAGTACCGTGTACAAGTTTTTGTTCACTAAATTCTTTGTTTATCTCTTTCTTTCTCTCTCTCTCTGCATACATCTGGAGATTCTTTAAGCAATAGGTCATATTAAGTAAACATCACATATTAATCCCTTCATCATCATCATTATTATCTACCCATTACCGTTCCAATACAGGGCATGCATGGGTCTCGGTTCAGAAAAAGAAGGTTTTTGGATAGACACCACGCCGGGCAAGTGCGATAAAAACTTTACACGTATTCGATTGACTAACTTTTTTTTATTTCTTTTTTTTGGCAAAAAACAGTCATTGCTTAAAAACTAATTTACATATGGATACAAAAAAGAAACTTAAGAATAGACAAAACATTATAGGAGCACTGAGCAGAGACAAGAAAAATATGTAAACAACAGAATAGAAATCAAACAAAAACTTTCTCTAAAGGCTAGTAATATTGAGTAGATACAAATAGTTTGCTTTCTGAAATTTTGGGAGCTTACCTTTAGTATCAAATATTCAGATAGTAGTAGCTTTTAAAAGCTTTTAAAAAATCAGATGACAAGGCAAATTAAATTGCATAAGTACTTTTACAACGAACATGCGTCTCTAGAGGGCTACAGGGCAAAAAACGACCAGGAAAACTAAACAACTTCGACTAATATTTCGAGATGAACAGTAAAGTGCTTCACATTTAACCCGGCTAAGTTTGTTGTGGGCTTCTTCTTAGACCGGGGCGCGTTTGGAACCCTCGTAGCTTTAGTTTTAAGTTTACGAATATAGTTATCACCATGAAATAACTACTAGGTAAATGACGCGTCAAAAGTGCCTTTTAAAGTACTATTTGAATAAAGAATATTTTGAATTTTAATTTGAATTTGAATCAATCATAAAGTCCCTCAGTCCGGAACTGCTCATTTCGATTTAAAATCCAAGGTCGTTTTACATCCTTCCTTGTGAAAAGAATGATGCAATAAAATTCATTCACACGAATTCAACTTACGACATTTCAACATCCTTAATAAATAATATTAAGGGGTGTGTAATCGTAATTTGTGAAACGAGCCTTAATTATGACCGAAAAAGTACATTTTTACGATTAAATCTTTCACGACTGCGAAGGAACTGAGGGTAATTTAGTACAGACGGAACCGGCGATTATGCGAAGAAATTAAAATTAATTATTTTTTATTGATATTTTTGTGTGCAATCTTTATCAAGCTGTCAACTTATTTCTTTTAATGATACCTTAAGAATATTCCCCATACCATAGTTGACCTTTTTAATATTAAGCTTGGAAATAACTTAGTTCTGATATGAGATTGTGATTAACGAAATAACGTTGAGTTCGCTGATTGAGCGATTATGCGTGTCTAAATGATACATGTATGGTATAATATATAAAAGCATAATCAAATTGAAAATTGTGTAATTTTCCGGGATATAAAATAGCCTATGTTGTTCAACACTGTCATCTATCTTTGTTCCAAATTTTATATAGATCGATTCAGTTGTTCAGTTCAGGTTTTCGCATTTACAATAAGAATATTTATAAGACAGTTGTGCCCGCGACTTCGTCGTATTTTTTTTTATACACCACAAGTTAGCCCTTGACGGCATCTCACCTTATGGTAAGTGATGATGCGGTCTAAGATGGCAGCCGACTAACCTGTTAAGGTATGATAAACGCATACTCCTAATTGGTTTCTACACGACATCGTGCCGGAACGCTAAATCGCTTGGCAACACGTCTGTGTCGGTAGGGTGGTAACTAGCCACGACCGAAGCCTCCCACCAGACCAGACTCGAGCCGGGAATCAAACCCAGGACCTCTAACTTTAAAATGCAACAGCACACGCGCTGTACCGGAGGTCGTCAAAATAATTAGAAATATAATCAGAAATAGAATATTTTATAATCGTATAAAAATAATCAGAATCATTCTCTTAAGCATGAATATTGTGGGTACATTTATGTAACCACGAATTTGTACTGCTTTTATACTTATAGAGGTTCAATGCAATCTTTATGTCATCTGTCCATCTTATGTGTCATTTTTGGGTCAGGAGTTGGTGTTCTTGCACCTGGGGACCCAAACTTAGTTGATGATTGTTTGAACGATAGCATATTATATTCTTTACGCAATCACCTGAGCTCAGTAAGAGCCGGTTATTTTGAAAAACGCAGATGGACGCTTCAATTTTATTTTTTGTATTAGATATTGGTGATTACAAGAAAGAGCTTGATCACACTAAAGCCTAAAGAGGTTATGAAGACATTATTTTGTGCCAATTACTAAATCAGTGAAGATACCCACCCACTGACTGTTTTTTTCTGTGTAGGAATCCAAGCAGTTTAAATGGCCTTCGTAAGAGATGACAAACTGAAATCGCAAAAATAAAGATACTGAATTATCATAACCATTCAAAAATAACGCTAGACGCCGTTTTAAAGCGACTCATTTGATACTGAATAGAAACACAAAAATATATAGAATAATTGGTTAGTTAAATCAAATCTCAAAATATATTATACATGTAAACCTATTACAGGCATCTATGAATCGTTCATAATTAAATAATATATTTTCACTATTTAATTTATTAACCATTGAAAAATAAGGCTGACGCCGTTTTAAAGCCACTCATTTGAGACTGAATAAATACAATATATTATGACATTGACCATTTAGTTAAATGAAGTCAAAAATATCTTTATTCATGAAACTATTACAGGCGTCTATGAATCGTTCATATATAATATATTTCTCATAGTGATGGTGATAACTACACTCGCCAACTTAAAACTAAAGCTAAGACGGTTCCAATCGAACAACAATTAGAACGAAGAAAATAACACAGAACTTAGCCGGGTTTTAATTTTTGTTTTTACCGGCTTACATAATCAATAATATATTATGATAAGCTTTAGAGGGCAATTCACACACAAGCTTTTCATCGTATATATCATTCTTAATCTCGAAATTGGATTTTATGTTTAAGCTTTCGCTTTATAAAAACTTTGAACTTATTGATAGACATAAGTAACATAAGAAATTTGTTATAAAATAAAATACAATTTTCTTTGAATGAGTTACTAATTTTGTTCAGCCTACTAAACGGCACTGCATTCATAGGACAGCCTCTACCAAAATAGCTTAAAAAAAATGTATTGCGTAAAATGTAATACGAGAGGGTGTATAAATGACGTTTCTGTTGTGACGAGACGAAGGATAAATTAATTCTTGTCTAAGACTTTTGACTCATGTGTGGATGATATCACGTACTTTTACTAAAATTCAATTGCAATAGCGTATCCTATATCAATACCGAACATAAAAGATATCTTATATCATATTGGAAATTGACAGTTCATTGTTTTTATTTATAGTTTTCTCACGTCTTTCACTAAAATTATATCGTTTATTATATTATACTGTAAACTTTCTTTTTTGTTCCTAACGTATTAATAACAGTCGGGTACACCTTAAAGTATAACCTGCCACAGGATCCGCCGCAAAATCGGTAATTTTTGTGTGACAAAGATGTCTTTACAGAAGATTTTTTCCATATTATATCATCTGCCTTTATAACCTAGTCTCAAAAACCCTGTATACGCCACTGAGACCACGAAGAATAGAATAGAGTAAAGAATAAAACAGTCAGTGGACTGCCTCTCTTCTTTATTGTGCACTAAGAGTTCTTTCAACTCTCCCCTTCTTAATTTATATAAATCGGTACGTCGAGCTGTACATAAATACTTTGTATCACAATACACATATTATCAACACATAATTACAATTAATTGTGAATTACAATTTTTGTTGTATCATTTAATATCTAAATTTTCTATTCTATATCGCTCATTCATGTTTGGTTTCTAAGGTACATTGCAAAATCGTTGGAAACAAATAATGTAGTAATAATTTCCATATAGTTAAAGTTTTTACCTGCATAACAGAAACGATAGACACATCATCATCATCATCATGTTCAACCCATTGCCGGCTCACTACAGAGCACGGGTCTCCTCTCAATGTGAGAAGGGTTTTGGCCACAGTCCACCACGCTGGCCATGTGCGGATTGGCAGACTTCACACGCCTTTGAGAACATTATGGAGAACTCTCAGGCGTGCAGGTTTCCTCACGATGTTTTCTTTCACCGTTGAAGCAAGTGATATTTTAATTCCTTAAAAACGCACATAACTCCGAAAAGTTAGAAGTGCGTGCCGACCTCTGATTAGGAGGCTGACGCCCTGACCACTAGGCTATCACAGCTTAGTTATTTAGACACAAACGTTTTCGATCTGTACTACTAAAGATAATCAATAAAGACGTAAGTGACTATGAAACATGTGACAAAAGCGATAAGATCTGACTCGTGACATGAAGTACGAGTAATGTCATATGTTTACCAACATGAACTTTTTTTGTTTCATTTATTAACGTCATTAAATACGAAACACAACTGGTTGCTATGTGACTTAATGAGAAGAGTTTTTTTTTTAACACCACAAGTTAGTCCTTAACGGCAATCTCACCTGATGATAAGTGATGATGCGGTTTAAGATGATAGCGGGCTAACCTGTTCGGAGTATGGTAAACAAATACTCCTAATTGGTTTCTACACGACATCGTGCCGGAACGCTAAATCGCTTGGCGACACTTCTTTGTCGGTAGGATGGTAACTAGCCACGGCCGAAGCCCCCCATCAGACCAGACTCAAGCCGGGAATCGAGCCCAGGACCTCCAACTTAATATTGCGACAGCTACAGATTTTTATAAACTTTTTTCTTGCTTTGCAGACGTGGATATGAAGTTGATTGATATAATAAATTGTAGTTGTTAAAGTAATTGTTTCAAGTCAATTAATTACATGGATATTTTTTCGGTACAGGGTTATTATGTAAAATTTAATATGAAAGTAATTCAACGTCATAAAAAATATTGAACGTATTGATATCAATTCAACTCTTATAAATGTTCTCTGACACGGTAATATTATGTATACAGTATTCCAACTTCATACAAACGGACGAAACGCGGGCTATGCCTACGCGCTTCGAGCTCGGGGTGCGCTCGGGATGCAGACAGTCGCTACTGTGCCGCAGTGACGAACGGACGGTGTTTTGTTTTTTTAAACAATAACAGCGCGATTTTTTCACTTAAAATTACTTCAAGTATATTTTTAATATGAGGAGTAACATATATTGTGCAATTTTTGGTTGCATTAACAATAGTTATTTATTGTACTGTTTATATGAATAATACCAGAAAAAATGAATTTGACCGTCTGTCAGTCAGTAGATAGATGAAATTTGAGCACAAAGTAGGCAAATATAATTAAAATGCTGGAGGCGGGTAGCCCTATCGCATGTTTAGATGCCACGCGGCTGTAGGTAATTATTTCAAAGAACAGCCCGAGTTACAATACTGTATACATAATATTACCGTGCCGATGACGTTTAAAAAGTAGGTACCTTGAAGCGGAACTTGTTACAATTAATAATTTAATAATAAATTAAGGCCTAACGAGGAGTTGAAATAAGAATTTATTTTCTTTCGTGTGTTTTATGTTGTACAGTTAATGAGTAAACAATTGTTTATAAAATCTTTTAGTGAATTTAGGTTTAAAATACTAATCACACTATCGAAATAATCTACCGGGTGTATAAGTGTTGACGAAAAGGTTGCATATCTATGCTTTTATTCACCAGCCACTTTTTTATACGTTAAGTAGACCGTTTAGCACAAAAAGATTTACCCTGTAACAACAATAAGTTAGCAGTTGTATAAATGGTCATTTAGAAAAGTGGGTACGGCTACGACAGTACCAGTAAAAAGTATCACTAATAAAGAATAAAAGAATTTTAGAGAAACTATTGTAATTTCGTAAGCAAATTTTAAAGTAATCTAAAAAAAATGTCAACCATAACTAATATAATAATTTGACTTACCACTTCTGTCTGTGCATGAATGTGTTGGGATATTTTTATGCTATTTATATTTTGACATTCAATGTTATAGTTAGTAGTAAGTAAGTTGGATGTTTATCTTTTTCTTTTCATACACGACATAATTAGCCGCTGACGCATCTCACCTGGTGTTAAGTTATGATGCGGTCTAAGATGGTAGCGGGCGGTTATTAGGAGTATGGCAAACCCATACACCTACTTGGTTTCTACACTACATGATAGGGTGGTAACTACTCGCAGCCGAAGCCTCCCACCAGACCAGACTCAAGCCGGGAATCGAATCCTGGACCTTCAACTTTATAATTCGCACGCGCTGCGCCAAAATTAATCCCTGTTCAAAATTAAGTCAAGATCGGCTACACAACAACATACGTAACGAAGTTATATAGATCTTGATAGAAACGCTCCCTTCCCGAGATAAAAACTACCCTATATCTATATCTGTGCGAAATTTAATCGAAATAGGTGCAGCTATAAATTTAAACATAGGTAACTAATATAGGTTTATATAAACAAAAAAGATAATTCAGAAACAAGCGACAAACTTTTGCATTTTTAATATTAGTATGAACGCGGAATGAGCCAGGGGGTTTAAAGCATATTCGATCCGCCACTTTTGCTACGGTATTCAAGCACCTAAACGTACATGAAATTAAACTCTACAATTAAAATAATATTGCCCTCTTACGTTCCTTTTAACGTTGAAACGTTGTGTGTAGCGTTCCGGCACGATGTCGCGTAGAAATCGATTAAGGGTGTGGGTGTATCATACCTCTAACAGGTTTAGCCCGCTACCATCCTAGACTGCATATTTTTTTACCACCAGGTAAGATTAGCGTCAAGGGCTAGATTGTAGTATATAAAAAAAAACAATTGAAAAATTTAATCTAGAATATTTAGTTGAATTTGTTTGATTTTTGTATGAAAACCCTTTTTGCATGATATAGCCCTTGAGAAATGTTATATTTTGTTAGTTTGTAACGTACGTGCGACGACCACTGCGCCGAAATCGAAACGATATTTGCCACTTCCACTTCTTATCCCGGGAGAGAATAGCTAACAACTGCTAGTTATTTTATGATTACAAACGAATTCTTTTCCATTAGCTCACTGATCACCTCATTAGTAAACTAGACTAAACAGCCCAGTGTAATCGAATCGCGGAATCCACTAATAGTTGCCCGAAATTATTCAAAGTGTGTGACGCGAAGTGATCAATTGAAATAAGTGTTAAATATCATTACAAACAAAATGTTTCAACGCTATTACCTCCCGGTGCTTTTACTGGTCATGAGCTGTATAGCCGACACCAAGACGGTCAACTACCAGTCGCCTATCAACAGCTTCAATGGGAAGACAGGTAATTTTTCTCCATTTACATACTACATTATTGAGCTCGCCGAATCATTGGAGTCGCGTGGTAGGTCAAAACTCAAGACCCTCTCTCCTAAAAGAAAGGGTCCCTGTGGCTGAGCTGGGTATACTTAATAATAATTTTAACAAATTTCTTTTCTTACATAAATTGAGTACTATTAAAACTGGCACATCAGCATCATCATGATCAACCCATTGCCGGCTCACTACAGAGCACGGGTCTCCTCTCAATATGAGAAGGGTTTGACCATAGTCTACCACGCTGGCCATGTGCGGATCGGCAGACTTCACACGCCTTTGAGAACATTATGGAGAACTCTCAGGCGTGCAGGTTTCCTCAAGATGTTTTCCGTCACCGTTGAAGCAAGTGATATTTTAATTTTTTAAAAACTCACATAACTCCGAAAAGTTAGAGGTGCTTGCCTAGATTCGAACCGCCGACCTGTGATTAGGAGGCTGATGCCCTAACCACTATCTATCTATCACCGCTATCACCGCTTACAAATTGGCACAAGATTGTACATAATTGTGGAAAGTTCAGCTCTATTCTGAGATAGCCTAATTCTGGTTACAAATATTGATTATGTTACAGGTGTATAGATTTAAATTAGCGTAACCTATGTATATGTCGTAATCATTTGTTTATTTCGAAATGACAGTCGCAGATAACCCTTTTAGTTCTGCATCATCAGGGGCGGGGGGGAGGGGCGAGCGCAAAGCCCAGCATCGGGCAACGTCCACTGTCTTGATATTATACATTCCAAAGTAACTCTGTTTGTTGTCTTTTTTTTTTGACGCCCGTGACGTCATCTCGCCTGATGGTAAGCGAGGATGCGGTCTAAGATGGTAGCGGGCTAACCTGTTACGGGTATGGTAAGTCCATACTCATAATTGGTTTCTACACGACATCGTGCCGGAACGTTAAATTGTTTGGCGACACATCTTTGTCGGTAGGGTGGTAACTGGGCACGGCCGAAGGCTCCCACCAGACCAGACTCGAGCCGGGAATCAAACCCAGGACCTCCAATTTTATAATGTGCAAGCGCGCGAGCTGCGCCACAGAGGCTTGCACATAGATAGAAGGTTTCATCCTGGAGGCGGAGACTTTTCAATCCTGAAAAGCACCGGAATACAGTTCCCATACGTCCAGATTGGCAGCTAGATCGCCCCTCTTTGCTAAATTTAATTTAAAAATTACAAGCTAAACTATTACCTCGGAAAAATCAAAACAATTCGCATGTTTTATAAAAAACCGAAACATGTCAACATCTAGTAACATAAATTACTTGTTAGTTACCAAGTACAAGTATGTTTGTTTTAACAAAACTTCGTAATATCGTAACGGTATTGAAACACGCACTTACTAATGAGAATTTCAAATATCCCTGCCTCATTGACAGCATGCTTGACCTTCTGCAACAATTGCAATGACCTTTACTCGGATACATTGTTCACACACGCTTTGAACAACGCTAGGTCACTGTATTTGTTTATATCATGATCAACCCATTACCGGCTCACTACAGAGCACGGGTCTCCTCTCAATATGAGAAGGGTTTGGCCATAGTCCACCACGCTGGCCATGTGCGGATTGGCAGACTTCACACGACTTTGAGAACATTATGGAGAACTCTCAGGCGTGCAGGTTTCCTCACGATGTTTTCCTTCACCGTTCAAGCAAGTGATATTTTAATTGTTTAAAAACACACATAACTCCGAAAAGTTAGAGGTGCGTGCCCAGATTCGAACCGCCGACCTCTGATTGGGAGGCTGACGCCCTAACCACTAGGCTATCACCGCTTACCATGTTTATATATGTTTCATAATTTCCTAGATTCATCAGTATCGTTAACCTGTTAAAGTCATGCATGAGGTGCATTCCGCCTCTTTCATAGGAGACTTTCAAAATATAAACTCTCTTCTTTTCTAAAATGTGAGTTGGCGTATTTTAACGATTACTATCACATATCGGAGACAATAATCGTGATCAATGGAATTTCCTAATCCCAGACTGGCACTGAGAATTTATGTACAAAAACACAATTAGGATCTGACCTGAGAATGGAACCCTTGACCGTTATCATAGTCAAAGAGGGTAAGCATAACTACAAACCAACGAGGCTGAACGTGCACGGGACTGACTGTCAAATAAGCTAATGAATTAGACGCGCTTACATTAAAATTGATCGAAGTATAATTTCTCCAGTACAGTCCAGTTGCTAAAAGTTTTAGTCGACATTTGGTCATTTAATTTCGAATAACAATAATCAGTTGATGTAATCTTGTAACACGCTTATTTAAATATTTTCTTATCTATTAAACACCGGCTTATGCCGGGGAATCTGCCATCCATAATAGTTTCTGTCCTCGATAAAGTGTGGGTAAAAAATATCAGAGGTTGCAGAGGGAGGTCTGCCTCGTTGGCGCATCAACTGCACTGCGGTTGAAACCGAAAGCGTACCCTCGAACCAGTCATCAGACGAACGACAAACCGTAGGGGTTTCTCCTACGCTTAAAAGGGGAAGCGAACGGTACAAGCGGTGCGATCGTTCTGTCCTCCATCAAAAGAGGTTTGGTGCTAAAAATTCAACTCAACACTTGATACAGTATGTCAAGGTTTGCCTCACCTAGAGTCTATTATCACGTTTAACCGGAATCAGCCATTGCATTTTTGGTAGAAACCATGATGAACTTTATAAAACGTTTGTTATTTATCTATTTGAGATAAATAACAATGACTTTTGGTATTGTTTTCAATGTAACGCCTCACCATATATATATAAAGAAGACTGCGCTTTTCAAAGAAATCAATACGACTAAGAATTTCGCACGTCTGTAACCAGGAATATCCGATCGAATAAAATATTTAAGCATTTCTGTCAATGTATTTATCTTGTATTAAAAGCTTACAGCTATAAATAATCAGAGAACAATGTTGGTTTGGACCTTCGCATATTTCCCGAAACCCGATTCTCTTTCTAAGGTCAGGTCGCGTCAGATTCTTTGGTGCTTTTTATTATTTCCTTGACACTGCATTACTGTTGAAAGCATGCATTAATGATGACTATGCTTTCCAACAGCTTTTTTATTTTTTAGCTTAGTGGTTAGGACGTCAGCCTCCTAATCAGAGGTCGGCGGATCGAGCCCAGGCACGCACTTATAGCTTTTCGGGGTTATGTGCGTTTTTAAGCAATTAAAATATCACTTGCTTCAACGGTGAAGGACAACATCGTGAAGAAACCTGCATGCCTGAGAGTTCTCCATAATGTTCTTAAAGGCGTGTGAAGTTTGCCAATCTGCACATAGACAGCGTGGTGGACTATGGCCAAACCCTTCTCATATTGAGAGGAGACCAGTGGGTCGATCATGATTATGATGCTTTCCAGTAAGACAGAGCCTAGAATACCTACGTTAAGATCATCCACCCAGATAACTTAGGAATTAGTATCTTAATTTAACTCCACAATAATACAGATAGATGATATAAACAGGATAGGCAATTCGGAAGGCGCTGTTCAACTCTGTCTTATTGAAGCAATGACGTAATGGAACCTAGTTGAGATGGAAGTGACTTCGCCATTTCTCGGTTGGTCTGTGAACTACCTCAACTTAGACCATACGTTAGATCTATCTTTCACTCAATACCCACACCTTCAAATATAAGTCTAGTGAAATGCTTAATGAAATGCAGGTACCGAAGGGTAAGGTCCAATAAAACTGCAGATTTCCTAGAAAGTTTGCTTATTTTTTTTTAGTTTTGATTTACCACCACCACCATTATCAACACTAAATATTGTTGGTATATCAAGATTTTATTTTCTACTTATCTTTTCCTCTGGCCTATTTTAATAAAACTCGTTTGTTCTTTTCTCATCTTCTCTCATCTTAGGTCAACCATTAACGAAACCGCACGTACTAGATGTCTACTAGATATCCAAACACGACATTCGCTGTCATTACACTATTGCAGTCGCAGTTTTTATTATATTTACTTAACTTAAATTTAATTAGATCTTTACCTAGTACTCTGTGAGATTACTTAAACCTTACATTATATTCTACTAGCAGATAAGCCAAGAATTTTCTGTTTATACCTACTATTGCCAAAAATAGCTTCCTCAAAACATTTTTTTACAAACCACATCTATTGTTCTGTTCTCATCTACCCTCAAGCCAATCTTAGGTCAACTATTGCCGCATCGACTAGTTGGCCACACACAGCCTTCGCTCTCTCTGTTGCACAATTCCCGTCACGGTGTTTTAAGATGTGGGTAAATAAGAAAATGAAACAATTTCGCTAAACTCCAGAGTCCATCCATTGCGTGCATTAGTCAATCAGAGATGATTGTGCGAGTGTTAGCCAACTTTGTAAAGGTATAAATGTCAGTAAGTATTCTCTGCTGCCATAGCTAATACTGTTTTTTTTTATGTACGGGTTTAGCTTAGTTTATAGATACATTAAGATGTAGTGTAAGTATAATAAATGCATTAGGGTAAGTAGAAATACTAAATAGTGTTGTAGTCAAATTTTATACTCTTTTGTACGTATACAGATTAATAACATTTTAACACTTACCTATTGTCATATATATATATATATATGTATATATATAAATATATATCTATATATATATTTATATAGCTTCTTATAATCGCGGCGAAACTTAATACATTCATTATAGTATTCTAGTCAAGTTTTATACTCTTTTGTACGTATACAGATTAATAACATTTTAACCTTTACAAACAACTTTTATACGTATACAGATTAATAAAAAAATACATCATAATTACATACATTATGAGTTGACTAGAATACTATTATGAATGTGTTAAGTTGGTTGTCATCATGTCGTTCCGCCACGCTATTGGTTCCCGCCAAAACGGTGGCAAGTGATTGGTCCACGAAAAATGGTAATAACAATGGACGCCACGAGGACATTGCTATGATTTTAGTGATATTTTTGGAAGAAAGGTTTCATTTTAACTTATTATCTGCATATTTATCTGAGTAGTTTACACTACGTATAAAATGAATATATACTATGTAGAAAACGATATTTAGTATGTTATTATTATATCACTTGAATACATGTTTAACATTGACGTACCAAACATCTCGAATATTATGTGTATTAATTATAAAGTTTAATTTAATTACGAGGTATAATAACACACATTTTCTCTTTTATTACAGAATGCTCTAGTTGCACAGAGGACGAATTAGGCGTGACGCGGTGGACGATGCCTTTGCTGAAATCAGGAGAGAAGAGATACTACCTTGGAATATTCTTTAAGGTAAATATTTTATAGAACACGTAATCCCTGCTAACATTGTAAATGCGGTAGGATTTTGTTTATTTTCGTCGGGAAATGCGTCTACGCATCCGCGCATGCGTATGTTTTTAACGCTGGGATATCTGGTTGAGCACCATTACGCATACGAGAGGGGTAGATGGGACTCGCAGTTGGGGGGATCAAGCTGTCCTGATCCTCCCCCTTGTAACGCGGGAGGCCCGGCGGTAGGCTGGGGCGGCTGGTAGACGTCCGGGAAGTTTACAACGGGTCCCTCGGGCGTCCAGTATAACCAGTGAGAGGGGCATGTCGTGGTGGTTTTTAGTTCGGGTATACCCCCCCTCGGGGGTGGAGTCCCACATAACCTCCGTCCTACTCAAGGGATGGAAGTAGCCATAAAGCTTTTTCACCACGGCAAAAAAAAAGGTGAGACTCGCTGGCGGCCAGATTGACGACCAGAATACCCACTAAAACCTAGTGATACTCATACGCGTTGCCTGGTGGCTGGGTCACGGGAAGACTTGCGCACTTGTCAGCAATCCAACCAGCGGCGTCCGCCGACGCAGACCCTCTACCGGGCTAGTCAATACCCTACCAACAAAACCTGCTAAGCTATTTGGTGCGTACCAGCACGATGTCGGGTAAAAACCGATTAGGAGTATGGGCTCGAAAAACTGCCATACCCCTAAAAGGTTGGGTTAGGCTGCATCGCTTACCAACAGATGATATTACAGTGAAATATCCGGAATGATCATAATCCTAGATGATAGCCTGTGTAATCCTCTAGCTCTCTACATCAAAGAATATCCCGTTTTATAGATTTAGTTATTTCGACACTGTCAAATGTAGTTATACTGTAAAGTTTATATGCATTAGATTTCCTAGAGACAATGATACAATTAGATACTTATATGATGTGATAACTTCATATAATTCTCAAGATCTAATTTCTGTATCATGTAATAAATACTTACTTGCGTTTCTATAGTTTGCTGACGTAATTGTATAATTAATGCAATTATAATATTAAGAATTACTTGATATTCTTTCTCCTTTGTTCAAAATATTCCCATTATTTTAATGCGAGGAAATATTCTTAACCTCGTTTTTTTTGCATCCTGTTTTATTTGAACTCTCTTAACACGGTCATCGGAACAATGACTCGAAGGTGGAAGAAAAAATTGGGCCTGCACTTTGTTACGTCAGTCCTGTTTTCTTTTAGTAGGTAAGTAGGTAGGATACTTGATTTAACTTTTGTTAAATTTCAAACATTGTAAATTACTACGAGAGAAACACGTTTGCAGAATACTGCAGAAATTTTTACATTTGAAAATGACCCCATACCTACTGTCAGCTATATTAAACCTACGTTTAAAAAAGGAGAACATCTCTGTGCTTCCTAAAGATGTGTGCTACCTAACTCACCTGACACCACATCTCAAGTCACTTGGGAGCTAAAAATTCGTATGGGAGGCGCCCACTTCATGAGGTTAAAAATTCAGAAATTACACATAAATTGTTAGATATTAAAATAGTATGTTGTACATCCATTTATTATGTATATATATTTTATCCAAATTAAAGATATAATATATTTTACACATTTGATAATAATTCTTATTCAATTTATACCCTTGTTGTTGAGGCGCCCAAGTGCAGTCTCGACCCGTAGTAGCGTAAGCTCTCATTAACAGACGCCCCAAACACGTCCTTACCCAACAGACGATCAAACATCGACCGACAACGCAATCCAAATAGGACACACACAATGCCACAAGCCTTCCCTGATAAAGATGAGATCCCGATTTCTGGCGTCATCCGTGACGTGGGTCTCATCCATGGTTGCAGGGGCATTCGGAATGGACTTCTAGTTTAACAGGTCTTCTAGTTGAGATCCTAGTCTTACACGAGGCGCCTTTAGGGCGAAGTTCGCAGGATGTCATCTAACTCAGCCCCTCCTCCGCCCGAGCCAGACAAAATTTATATATTATCTTTTATCGCCAATTTGAAACAAGAACACATACAACAGTCTCTAGCTGGAAAGACTCAGCAACCAATAAATTAACACCTTTGAGATTTAGGTTGTGATTTGCGATATCGATCGCATCCGATCAACAAACAGTTATCGGTTACGGTCAATTAATCAGGCTCATGAATCATAATAAAAATTAGCACATAATTATATTACAATAACTTTAGTTCAGGGTCAGATGCGCGATAAGTTTAAAGTTAATGGCAGGTAATATACACGTTATACAAAAATACAACATATTATTACTTTTATTAAAAAAAAACTAGAGCTTCATATAAATCGAAAAGCGACGCATCAAATGCTCTAAAGAATAGTTATGACGTCAAATGTAGGTACAACTGTAGACGGGTGTGGCTGAGCAAAGCGTTTCGTGTAAGTGAAAGCTGCAACTGACGATCGATCAAGCCGAGGCGAGATGCGTACGCGCATTATGTAACTATGACGCTGCCTCTTTTAATGACAGTTGAACACGTGGCCTACACGCGGTGCTGTCTCATTCATAATGCGCTATTGTTTATCTTAATTCTGGAATGACACCTAATTTTACCAAAACTTGAAAAAAAACTATAAATAATTAGATAGCTCTTCGCATACCTATTGAAATATAGTAGTTCAACTTTTACGAACACCAAAAAACCAATAAATCTCAGTAAACGTCACAACTTTCCAGTTCTATGATAGATATTTGTAAAATAGAATAGAATTAGCTTTAATTGAAGAGAAAATCTAAGTACCTCGTAATCATTTCTTTGTTATGGAAGGACAAGCCAACAATCCAACTAATATACCTTCGCGGTGATAATATATTATTAAGAGGATTGCATCATCACTTTCCAACTAACGGCATTGCGGTCAAGCACTAGTTCAGTCTATCAAATATTCAGGTGGATTATAATATCTTCACTTTAAATGTCATTTGGTTATATGTATGATGAGATTTTTCACAGCTCGTTATTAACCTGCTACTAACTAATTAAACAAATTGTTTTTTTTTAGTAAAAAGTGTCATCGTTATTATCACTAACGAGAAAATCTCAGGAATTTTTAAACGTTTTTTTTAAACATATAAAATACGTAAAACAAAACTTAATTAACGAAACATTAATAATTTATTGGTATGTAAAGAAGTGTATCATAGTTGAAACGAAAAATTTAAGTGTTTTTATTTATTTATTAATTTTATAACATGTGATAGATTTAAAAGAATCAAACTAGTTAGATAATTTATTAGTATGTAAAGAAGTGTATCATAGTTGAAACGAAAAATTTAAGTGTTTTTTTTTATTTATTAATTTTATAACATGTGATAGATTTAAAAGAATCAAACTAGTTAGATAAATACGTATAATTTAGATAGAGATATAGTTTATTAAGAAAATTGCAGAAAATTTAAAGAAAAGTTGCTTAAAATTAGGAAGAAAATCTTGTAATAAGAGCAGAACCAACTTTAATAAGAGAAATGGTGTAGTGCGTTCATCTTTGCAATACCTAATTAATACATACAATTGTATGTTTATAAAACCTTTAAAAAACAACAAATGATTTGAGTAGCTTCTTCCTTTTCCCCGCGTGTATTTGCTTAGCTTCTTGCACGTTAAATTTAAAAAGCTCGTTCCAGAAGCCTTAAAGGCATTGCAGCGCGTTGAGGACTTCTAGGAATGTTACTGAGGATCCAAGGTCGACTATGCACTGGCCCGTCCGTGTATTTAAACAATAAATCAATCAATCAATTAATTTTGATTGTGAATTTGGGTTCTACAATAGGTAGGTCTTATTTCTTCAACTTCACTTCACTTCAATACATGCTGCATAAATAGATGATTTTTATTGGCTGCCACATCACAGTACTAATGTGTGCCTTCTATATTGTCAAGATAACCTATTCTATAGCCATAGAGGTTGACCGATTGAATTGTGTCGCAAAGTGTACATAAGCTTCACGGAACATGTAGGGCACCACGCTCAGCTAAGCAAATGGCTATCACATTTATTACGCTAAAAATGTTACCTACTAGATAATCAGAGTTACGTATTTTTGTTACCACTAACTAATTTATTTTTACGAGACGAAGTTGAGTGTGCTTTTTTATGCAAAATTCGTGTATACTGTTATTCTCATCTAAGGTCCGACAAAGGCGTGTCGCCAAGCGATTTAGCGTTCCGGCACGATGTCGTGTAGAAACCAATTAGGAGTATGGGATTACTGTACCCCTAACAGGTTAGTCCGCTACCATCTTCGACTGCATCATCTTTTACCATCAGGTGAGATTGCCGTCAAGGGCTAATTTATAGTGAAAAAAAAAGGTATCCTCAGGAGAGGGTTAGCATTAATTTTATTTTTATTGGTATTATATAATCGTTGAATTATAGGCACTCTCAAGTTATTGTCGCATACCTACTTATGTTGAAAGATAGTTTCAAATGTCGTAAGATTATCAGAAAATGTATTCATTTCAAAGAGAAGTCAGATGAAGATGCAAAATGTTATATGTAAATAAGTCAGTTTAGGTCAGAATTATTTTGCCAGCCGTGTATGTCAATGACTCATAAATAAATCACACTTCAAACTACTAACAGTGACAGTAATAGTCTATTATACTCATCCCATAACTCAATTACCGTATAACCCTCTCTATCCATCATCATTATCATCATGATCAACCCATTGCCGGCTCACTACAGAGCACGGGTCTCCTCTCAATATAAGAAGGGTTTGGCCATAGTCCACCACGCTGGCCATGTGCGGATTTGCAGACTTGACACGCCTTTGAGAACATTATGGAGAACTCTCAAGCATGCAGGTTTCCTTACGATGTTTTCCTTCACCGTTGAAGCAAGTGATATTTTAATTGCTTAAATGCGTTTTTATATAACTCCGAAAAGTTACAGGTACAAGTACTAGTCCGGGATCGAACCCCCGAGCTCTGATGAGGAGGCGGACGTCACAGCTTTGTCAATAGTAAAATAATGTTTTTAAATGGTGACAAGTTGCCCACCGAAGGTTATAGATAGAAAGTTAAAATAAGAGTAAAAAGTAAAATTAGTAGCTGTAGATAAATTTAAAAAAATAAGAAAAAATTGCGTATACTTTGTATACACAATTACACATATATAATGATATATATACATACATGTAAGATAAGAAATTTTTAATTACTAGTTCTTTATTAACGGACTGAAGGATACGAAGTGGTTGTTGCATTTATCTCACAATTAAGATACATTCTCTCAGGAAGCCTCTACATGTTGTAATTATTTCTGGTGGGAGGCTTTGGTCGTGGGTAGTTACCAACCTACTGAGTAAGACATGTTGCAAAGCGATTAAGCGTTCCTGAAAAATGTTGCATTAAAACGATGAGGAGTATCAGTTTAATGTAGTCTTACCCCCTAATAGGATAGCTCAGTACTATCTAAGGCTGTATAAGATTACTACCAGATGAGATTAAAATCGTAGGCTAAGTTGTGTAATGAAAAAAACGTCACAACACAAGTTATCAATATTATTATTATAGCCTGATACTTCGAACAAATAGTACAAAAACATATACAAAGGCTTTTTAGGTTAAATCTCCGTAGTTTGGATTAAAAGATTTATGCTCTGTTTCATTTGTGTAATAAAAAACATGTCAAAAAAATGTTCAGAATAAAACACAAGCTATAACGTCTCGAGAGATTGTAAAACCCAAGTTCAAGTTGAGACATTATTCGCTAACCCCGACGTACGTTTCCAATGTAATCTTACAAAATTAGCTGTAACTCTGAGGGCACTATAGTCAAGGACTTTGAACGTTACATCTGCAATAAATATAATTTTATATAAAACACCAAACGTTATTCGAAAATTTGAGACCAAGGAAATTGACCATACGTAGGCTCACAATACAGTACGGAATTTAAGTTAGATTAACAAAATTAAACGTAGATTTTATAATTTATTAAGGCATGAAAACTGAGTTTAATAGAATCGGAGATTTTAATTTTGCTTTTTAGTACCTAAATTATATTAAAATTCCAAATTTGATTACCTAACTATTTGCTATCCAAAGACAAATATTCATCAAAAAATGTATATGAGAACCAAACCAATAACTGAGCTAGAATAATCTATTACAAAATATACCTATTTTTCATGACATCTTTATGTTAAACGTGTGGTAAATGCTAACATAGGTTCGTTATCTGCGGGTAGATGCATTAAAAACTTCGATAATAGTTTCTGGATAACATTTTCTAATTGTTTCAATTATCAGTACAGTAGTAGTATAACAGTTAAATATAATATCGATGTGTCGTGGTAGCGTTGTCTTTAATTACGCAGTCAAAAAGCAGTATCGATACTTATATATTCCAATAAGTTTCTCTGAATAAATAAGACCGTGAACTTTGGAACTGCTATGTTCAGCAGTGGACGTCAATGATATAATGACGAACTTAGATAAAATGTATTTATAACATCTGAAACTTAAAATAAATCTTAAATTGAACCTAAAACTAAAAATCTTAAAAAATATAATATATTTACTAAAATATAATATTAAATTCAAATTCAAAATAATCTTTATTCAAATAGTCCTTAAAAAGGTACTTTTGACGCGTCAATAATTTACATAGCAGTTATTTCATGGTGATAACTATATTCGTAAACTTAAAACTAAAGCTATGAGGGTTCCAAACGCGCCCCGGTCTAAGATGAAGCCCACAACAAACTTAGCCGGTGTTTTTTTTTTCCTTATCACCATCTCACATAATGAATAATAAACTATTGTACCTATGGAGATAGAGCAATTCACACCCAAGCTTTTTTATCGTTTATATAATCCTTAATATCGTAATATGATTTTTCTACAAGCTTTCGTTTTATAAAAACTTTGAACTTATTGATAGACATCTCCAAGTTAGCAATAGGTATTAAAAGGAGTCAAGGTCAAGGAGGCAAGATTCCGAAGATACTGGCAGCGTTCCCTCTTTGAATTGCAAGACTAATTCGTTGTCCGAGGTAGCTGGCAGGTCGGCCCCCTGTGATGTCGACTAACCTTTTTACTATTTCCCTAAAAAGCCTTATAGCGCTAGGAGCCCACGGACCAAGGGTCTCGATACCAAATGGGACAAAATATCTTAGATTCATTAAATTTGTCAAAAGAACTGTGACAAAATTGCACCTACTTTTTTAAGCCAATTGTGATCTAAGTACCAATACATATCTCTTAACTAAACTATATCAACAGGGATTATAAATTGGTGAAATCTTCGTCATTGATTTATGTACCATACATCACCTGTTAGGATAAATAGATGAACTTCTCACTTTTAAAATGCTAACTTTTTGATGGCATTATTCCGCGACAAAAACTTTAAACTGTGGATAGATACAAGACTTTCAAGATACAGTTTCATTACAGATCATAAATTTACGTCAGCTAGTGGGCATTAAATAAAATATCTATTTACATAATTAGAATTCCCCGTCGCTATAATAAAGGGGGTTTAGCCTGCAATCCGACCGTGGGTAGGTACTAATCTCGCAATCCCGTGGAAATTGCTTTCTCTAACTATGTTGCAGTCGATGCGAAGAGGTACGAGTATAGATTAAACTGCCTTTCATTCATAACACGTTCCCCTCAGATTCTCCTTTTTTATTGATCGAACAAAACTTTTGTAGGGATTTGCTGTATTCAGAACTATTTTCAAACTTAAAACCAATATTATCTCGAACAATATTTATGAAATAAGATTCTTCAGGGAAACCTAGACCTCGATTTGTTTATCATATGAAAATAAACCTTAATTGTAACTATCTGATTAAACCTTTATATTGTGCAAAGCCGTGACTGCAGTGACTCTGTGGTTACGGCGTCCGCCTTCTATAATATAGAATTAATAAGAGGTCGGGGGTTCGAACCTGGGCACGCACCTGTAACTTTTCAAAGTTATGTACATTTTTAAGCAATTAAAATATCACTTGCTTCAACGGTGAAGGAAAACATCGCGAGGAAACCTACATGCTGAGAGTTCTCCATAATGTTCTCAAAGGCGTGTGAAGTCTGCCAATCCGCACATGGCCAGCGTGGTGGACTGTGGCCAAACCCTTCTCATATTGAGAGGAGACCCGTGTTCCTTAGTGAGCTGGCAATGGGTTGATCATGATGATTGTGCAAAGATGGTTACATGGTGTTACTAGTAAACGTTCGCTAACCGCAAAGTAAGCTGTGTCAAAACTGTTTGAGGGCCAATTTCTTAGGTGTTGTCTTCTAGCTGTAGGTACCTACTAAATGTTTGTTCAAATTCTAATTTCTTCACTGTTTTGTAAGCTGACTTGAAGGGATGAGGAAAGGCCTTTTAACTTAACGCAGATTTATTGCAACACGACGCAAAGAAACAATACGAGAAAATGAAATCAAATAAGTCTATCAAATATTGTTCAGTGTAAAGGCGGCTTTATCACTAAAGGTGCGTGTGCTGTCGCATTAAAAAGTTAGAGGTCCTGGGTTCAGTTCTCGGCTCGAGTCTGGTCTGGTGGGAGTCTTTAGCCGTAGCTAGTTACCACCCTACCGATAAAGATGATTTAGCGTTCTGGCACAATGTCGCGTAGAAACCAATTAGGAGTGTGGGTTTACCATACCTCTAAAAGGTTAGCCCGCTACGATTTTAATTTGCATCATGACCAGGTTACATAGCTATCAAGGGCTAACTTGTATCTAGTGTAAAACTTGTATCCTTATGCCTAAAGTGAATAAATCTTTTCGTATTAGTTAGCACAATTCTTGATGAAAAACTGATTCCTATGCAACAGCAGGATCCTTAAACAACGAGCAAAAAACTCTAAGCAAAATAATACCAAGGGAGGGCGATGCGAAGCGGTGGGTACATTGCAAAAATGTAGGGATTGAAAGCAGTCGTTATAGACTCATTAGGCAAGTCTACATTCCATACCTCAAGTATTAGGGGTTGCCGGTTGACATAGCTTGAACTGTAAAAGGTCAAACGACAATGCGACAAATTAAGATATCTGCTAATTCAAGGTAGAGGTCAGTTTTATAACCTTCAGGTAGTATATCTACACAAATAAATTAAACCGAAGTCTGTTTGTCGTACGTAAGAATAATAGTTTTTTTAATAAATACATTTAATATTTATACGTTATATGTATGATTATTTTAATTTTAATTCTTATGGGCTACGCCTGAAATAAGAAATATTTTTACTATTATTATGAAAGTTTATACGGAAGGTTTTATGTCATGATCAACCCATTACCGGCTCACTACAGAGCACGGGTCTCCTCTCAATATGAGAAGGGTTTGACCATAATCCACCACGCTGGCCATGTGCGGATTGGCAGACTTCACACGCCTTTGAAACACTATGGAGAACTCTCAGGCGTTCAGGTTTTATGTAATATATATATTTTTTTAATTTCTGTCTATCAATCTGTCGGTTTGTACAAGCTTTGTTTGTAATCCCAAAACGGCCGGACCGATTCGAATGGGCCTTTTACCGGATTTCACTTCTGATAGCCGATGTAATAAAAAGTAATTGAGGCTACTTAATTTTATTATATCCATAGTGAACTATATGCATATCGCCCGAGCAAAGCCGGGCGGATCATCTACTGTTAAAAAAGACAAAGGAACATTGAGTCATATCTTGGATGAAATTCGAGATGTATTGTAAAAGAATTTAATATATAATTTAATAAAACTTAAGTGCTTAATGGCGAATGTCAAATTAAAATTTGCTAGACATTTTTTTTTTTGTTTTTATAGATAAGATGGAATATCCTTTATGTGACTCATAACTTGGGTGGAGTTCATGATGTAATGGCCAATTGTAAATGGCAAATTATGTTTATTCAAATTTAAATTCTACTTTTCAAACGCCATTCTTTCTATCTATAGTTAACCTACCCGAACCCAGTTAAATTAACTATTATACGTTGAACTTGAATAGCGTTTACAAAATGTCCAGAGTATTGTGTAACCCGAAAAAAGCTAGCTATTAAAAATTTCACTAAGCATTTCAGTATGACGCTGATGATATTTAAACCACAGTTCTATTCACGATGATTCATTCACAATAATTATACGATGATTATGGTGAATGATCTATTAATTAATTTCATTAAAATCGAATTAATTTAAAGCACACGTGCATCAACATTTATAAGCACGTGACCGGAAACATAAAGCGGCCATTTCCGCCTTCCATGAAAAGTAGGAATGAAATAAAATAATTTGATTTGAACTATTTTGAATTGTTCATCTCATCAAAAACAGAGACAACAAATATAATGATTTTATTTTATTTCTAACCATAGGAGCATAGCAAATGAAAATAAAGACAATAGACAGGCTAAAAAAATATTTTCACAAACCAGGCTTTCGTTCAATTTCAAGGTGACATTAAATTTAATTAAATTGATAATTATTATATCAATATTTCACCATAGCTGTATTAAAAGGGATTTTTAGCATATCGTGAAAAATTATGCATTGGAAAATGACAGGTCTAAATTTATCTCAGTATGTTATATCGTAAGCTTGTAGAAACGTATCAGTGAGGATGCTGATCCAAAAAAGAAAATTTACCCGGCTAAGTTTATTCTGGGCTTCTTCTCAGCCCGGGCGCGTTTGGAACCCTCCTAGCTTTATTTTTAAGTTTTCGAGTGTAGTTATCGCCATCACCTCACAAATTAAAATTATGATAAATATATTATATTATATATGAACGCTTCATAGATGGCTGTAATAGGCTTACATGAATAAAGCTATTTTGAAATTTTGAATTTGAATACAAATAACAACCTTCAATCATAAACACCCTCATAAATTATATATGAACTTATATCGTTCATTGCCTAAACATCTTTTAGACAATGAACATTACGTAGCGTAATTATCATGGACTATGTGAGATGTCACATACTCGTACTTCAAGAATTATAATAGAACAATTCACACCCAAGCTTTTTTATCTAATAATTCTGTTTGGGAGTGTTTGAATAGTAGATTTTTGTTTTTTTTTTAAGCGCCGGTATTAATCCCGGCCGACACACCAAAAGCGAGGGGCGAAGCATAGTGCATAGGGGCGCGTAGAAAAAAAAACAATTCCCCTGCTTTGAATACTCTACTCTAAAACTTGCAGCACCTCGTTATAAAGTTTCGGAGATAAGTTTTGTAGCGTACATTCAATAGGTACTCTATTACTCTATGGTTCGTTGCTTCATAGGCAAAGTAGAAGGGACGCCATCATTAATAAGAGCGAGAGAGAAAAATTTGAATAAGGTTTTTTTTTACGGATGCAGGATGTTCTTAATTCAAATCATATTACTGTCCATAAGCGTAATGGATTTCAGTATAACATTCAACCCCTAACCATAATGACGTACTTTGTACCTTAAGATAACAGGTCTCGTAATAAAGATTTTTGACTGAGCCGGCATTAAGAATTATACAAAACATGTTATAATGAATAGAAGCAGGCGTTACTATGCGGAAGTCCACGATGAAGGAAGCGAGAAAAGTAACTTTACTTTTCTCGCTTGTGAAGTCAACATCTCCTGAGGATGATCCGGTGTCGGGTCGAAACATGCGTAGAGGTTCTAGTGGAAGATTTTGTGTGGTGTTATATTATACAAATCTCCCGGTTGTCAGCGGAATACAGCAAATTAAACTTGCTGTTTATTGTTTAAAACATGTTATTTCTAATTTAATTTGGACTTCCTAGCATCAATTGGACTTGCACTCGTAAAAATCAAAACTAGATTTCTAAAGATGCCTAACGACCTTGATTTAGCAAGTTACGAAAATATTGTTTAATGTGTTTAAACTGGATTTTCTTGATTGCGGATACTCGACTCATAACAACGTTATATCACCTTCCTGGTGCTGCAAAACTTTTACTCCGATCTAAAACGTATTCTTGCATATACAATATAGCCAAATGTAGCTTAACTACACAAAAATACCTTTATTCGTCAAATAAAAGCTACGTAGCCCACATAAACTCATATATATATGCCGAATAATAGCCCAATAAAAAACCAAATCTGTCCACTCTTTAACATTTAGAACGCACTTACATATCATGATCAACCCATTACCGGCTCACTACAGAGCACTGGTCTCCTCTCAATATGAGAAGGGTTTGGCCATAGTCCACCACGCTGACCATGTTCGGATTGGCAGACTTCACACGCCTTCGAGAACATTATGGAGCACTCTCAGGCCTCACGATGTTTTCCTTCACCGTTGAAGCAAGTGATATTTTAATTGTTTAAAAACGCACATAACTCCGAAAAGTTAGAGGTGCCTGGATTCGAACTGCCGACTTCTGATTAGGAGGCTGAGGCCCTAACCACTAGGCTATCACCGCTTCTAGGCTATCACCGCTTCTCGACCGAGAATATGTATTTAGAACTTACGGATAAAATATAAGGCGGAAACATACAATCACAATATCCAAATTTCTCAGCTTATTAAAATCCTTATATAGTCGTATCATAATCGTTAATATCACTCGTATGCGGTTCAAAAATGAAAGTGTTTGGCTAACTTTCAATGTCTTATAGACCTCCCTACTTCCGGTTTCCGTAATTAAAGAACTTGTTTTACATCTATATTGATTCAGAAATGACGTATTAAATGACGTAGTCGGCACTTACATAAACTATAGCAAGTATGCTATAGTTTATGTTAGTGCCGACTGAATATTTAAACGCATGCAGAGGCCTCGATTTAGATATAGCTAAAGATATAAGCTATGATAGTCTAGTGGTTAGGACGTCACGTCGGCCTCCTAATCAAAGGTCGGGGGTTAGATCCCGGGCAGACACTTCAGTAAAACATCGTGAGGAAACCTGCACGCCTGAGAGTTCTCCATAATGTTCTCAAAGGCGTGCGAAGACTGCCAATCCGCACATGGCCATATTGAGAGGAGACCCGTGCTCTGTAGTGAGCCGGTAATGGGTTGATCATGATAATGATGATGATAGATGAAGATAAATTTTTTTTTTTACTTTATTAATCAACCAAATGAGGCTGACTATATATACTTCTTAATCTTGAAAAACAAAAACAAAATCTAATCTAAATTTAATTCGTTTTCAGGCAAACTGGTTCAAAGCGCAGCAGTACTGCAGGTTCCACGGGATGCATCTCGCCTCGATCTCCTCGCAAGAAGAGAATGACAGGCTAGAAAAATACGTTAGAGAATCAGGTACATTTTTGATTTTTAATGAATGTATACCAGAAAATAATAGGAAAAAAATTGACGACCTCCGCGGCGCAGTGCGCGCGCTGTCTCTTTATATAGTTGGAGGTCCTGGGTTCGATTCCCGGCTCGAGTCTGGTCTGGTTGGAGGCTGCGGCCGTGGCTAGTTACCACCCTACCGACAAAGACCCTTCCATACCCCTAACAGGTTAGCCCGCTACCATCTTGACAGCATCATCACTTACCATCAGGTGAGATTGCCGTCAAGGGCTAACTTGTAGTGGATAAAAAAAAAAAAAAATTAAAAACAAAACAATATACAACTTGACAGCCTTATCAGCCATAGCGATCCGCATAATCAAGAATAGGAAGAAGGAGATTCTATTCTAACATAACGATGTAGTAATTCTAAGATAAGATCGTTATCTTTGTGATCAAGAAAGAATCTTAACTCTAATTAATAATCAAATTTCTCAGTGTGGAAGGATGGACGTTTGTTACGAGCACTCGATCGTGCCAGATCTGGAGGAAAATTAGCAAAGAGCTAGATTATATTCTAACACACCACATCAGCTACTTTTTATCCTTAAACAAACTCCCGTTGAATAGATATTTTGATGAGGCCGTCAGACACGTCAAATTTCCACAAGAATGAAGTCGCTAGTGAGTTAATGCGAAAATAATTTCTGATATAACGGTGCGTCGATATAAATACATGATTTTTTAACTTCATTATCTGTGTCAGAAACATCCGCTCGCGCATTTCGGATCCATTCGGAGAATTTCCCTTTCATCTAAATTTCATAGCGCGCTAAAAGAAATAATTTTCCTATTCCAGGTTACGGCAGGGAGCACTTCTGGACGTCCGGCACTGATTTGGCTGAAGAGGGCAATTTCTTCTGGATGGCCAACGGTAGGCCGCTAACCTTCGTCAACTGGAACGCTGGAGAACCCAACAACTTCAGATACGAAAATGGAGAAGAGGAGAACTGCTTGGAGCTGTGGAATAGAGACGACAAAGGGTTGAAGTGGAATGACTCACCTTGTTCATTCGAAACTTACTTCATTTGTGAAGTGAGGTCCGATTAACTTAATTAATTTAATTATGCATTTTATATGACACTACTCCACTCGCCTGCAGAAGGATAATTTATTAATTGATTGCTTAAATCATTATTTAAGCAGTAAATTTATGTGTGTCAATTTATCTGTTACCTAAAAAAAATAAGTTCTTTTGGATTATTGGATTCAGGAACCCACGCATGCGACCCCATTACACTAGAACATACCTAAAAATGTTTCATAACAATCTGATCTATGATTTCTAAACCTATCAGATTACAATAATTTTAAATATATAATAGTAAATAAAAAATGGATTCCTCCAATGATCCTTCTGGATTTTTTTATGGGATTGCAAATCGGGTACATTGTTAGTTGAAGGATCTTAATTTAGGTACACTTATCTTTAACATAAATGTGTTAAACCTATTTAGCATAGACTATCTCTTCATATATATTTTTTGTAAATCAAGAGATAGTCTATGCTAAAGTTTCGAAAGTGTAATAAGATTAAGAACAGTGCCTTTGTTGAAACTAACTTTTAAGGTCATAATGAAGTCAAGATTTATATCTTTACGTTTATATGTATAGATCATACTTTCAAGTTAACAGTATAATATTTTGTGTACGTGACAATGTAAATTGCACGATTAATAATAATAATAATACCACACTGTTAGAACATTATTAAAAGATACCGTTAGTGTAAGATTTTTTGCTCAAAGTAAAAAAAAAATTTCGAAAATCGTAACGCTAAAGTAAAATTCGTCCTCAAATCAACAGCCACAAGTTGGTAAAATAAAAATATGTGGTACTGAAATTGCGATTCTAAACCCTAGATACAAAGTCTATTTTTCTTTAACTTTTTATCGTTACGATACTTGAAAGCGACTCCACCTTTGTGAGAGTAGAGTGTAGACAAATCTAATATTAAAGCTATTGTTTTAGTGTCTATACCGCAAACTACAGAGAGCACAAATCAACTGTTGTTAGAACTAAACCAGCTAGGTGATAAGTTACTGTTTTTTCTGTAGAGAGGCAAAAATGTGTCATATAAAATGCAAAGTACTTGTAAAGGCTTGCGCGTATTTAAACGTGACTAATAGCAGTGTTAAGTGTATAAAAACTCCTCGTTTTTAATAATATTTCCGTTTCGATTTAATAATGGTAATGTAGGCATGCCTATTTAAGGTGACCTACTTAAACCTGTCATATATCTGCCTTACATTAATTAGTAAAATAAATGTATTTAAAAGACATTTAATTTAAAAGAAAACAATCAATAAATATGCGCTAAACCCTCAAGGGCGAGAAACTTTTTACGCTGCTATAGCACTCGTTTTGATCTGCGTGCGGCCTTATAATTTACATTGTTTTGTTGTGATAACAGACGTAGTGTGCTAGATTTCGAATTTTCATCTCGAATAGAAGTCTATCTGTTTCGTTTTAATTATTTTATATAGCACCATTTATCTTAAAGTACTGACTCCGTGACGTACCACTGTAACATTTATTATTTCAGTGTTTTTTTTTATTACATTAATTGACTCGACTAATTGAAATGTCAACGCGAAGGTAATATTGCATGGCGCTTGAAATGCACCTCAAAGAAACTATAAAATATAAAAGAAAAAAATATGCTAATTTGATGAAATTATGTCTGACTTCAAATTCATTGGATTAAAAATATTATTTGTTACAACTTTTGTTTTAAGAATTGGCACCTATTTAAAATACTTGAAAATGCTAAAATTTTAAAGTTGAAACTAATTCTATAACCGAACACCAAAGCAACTTGGAAAAATCATATCAAAAATAGATGTATTCATATAAACCTATGACAATATTCTATAATACATTTACTTATATTTCTAAATTCATTATGATTCACTTCTTGCAAGGTCAATAATTTCAATATTTAAATTACCCACTGCTTCATAATAGTAACGATAACTTATTTCTTATCAATCAATTTACACAAAAACTCTATTATTATAGGTACCTTTACATGATGGTGCAAAAAAATACCTATTCTATATTATGTAAATCATTTTGTCATGTCAGTACTTTAAGATCAGAATTATAAGAATTGGTCAGTAAGTTATACACGGATATATAATAATTTGTAACGTGCATAATAACTTGCATTAACTTTAAAAACATTAATATTTTGTTCCAAATTTGGTGCAAGTGTCGTCAAAATTTGTTTATTAACTTTATTTATTTTATAATTTATATATTTTACGTTTGGTTTACTTAAATCCAGTTGCATTTCGGCAAGGTTTAGTTCAGTTGGTTTCTTTTCGGTATTCACAATAGTCTGTAGTATAAAATGCGAATAACTTTATTGACAGTTAAATAATCCAAGTTAATTCTCCGGGATTTGGTTGGAAATAAAACTTGATAAATACGTGTCGCTTAACTCAATTAATCAATTATAAAATTAAAACTAAAGCCACGAGGGTTCCAAACGCACCCTGGTCTAAGAAGGGGCCCAGAACAAACGTAGCTAGCTAACTTTTATTTTAGTTGCCACTTAAAATTATTTAAGAATATTTCATACCCAAGATTGTTTGTAATTTACATAATTTTTTACACTATAATAGAACTTTTCTACAAGCTTATGTTTTACTAAGAAACTAACGTAATTACACTGACATTTAGATTTTAATAAAGCCCGAATTAATCTAATCCAAAAACTGAAGATAGCTGATTGTATTTTTAGCGACATCCTTATCCATAGGGAAGGGTAGGAAACATACAGCAATAATAAATTCAATCTGCTATCTAAAGATTTTTGATTACAATGATAATTAACATCAGGACTCCATATATGTCACAGGAGAATCAATTTTTATGTTCAAATAAATAGTCCAGTAAAAATCCACACCCGAACGAACAGAAATACCCTGATCAGTGTGCCGATGATGTTTTCTGATCAGCAAGACCTGAAGCACAGGCGAACGTATTAATCGCCGCCTTGATTCGGCATTGTTGGACATCTAATAATGCTGAATCGAATTCACTGGAAACCTGCATCCCTTAAGACAGATTACCCAATCGAATTTATGTGAAACCGGATCTGGAGTGCAACACGATTTTGTAAACTGAACTCAAAAGCTATCATAATATGATTGTACTTAGCCGATGTATATTATGTACTATATTATTACATTTGTAAATTAACGTGGAATCAAAAAAATATATAGTTTAAGATAAACGATCACTGCCTAACGATCTTGGCCCTTAGTCGCTTTGACATTCAAATCTTATATACTCGTAACTAAAACATATAAAAGTTCTGTATTAACTTCTGTGATAGCCCAGTGGTTAGGACGTCGGCCTCCTAATCAGAGGTCGGCGGTTCGAATAAGGGCACGCACCTGTAACTTTTCGGAGTTATGTGCGTTTTTTAAACAATTAAAATATCACTTGCTTCAACGGTGAAGGAAAACATCGTGAGGAAACCTGCATGCCTGAGAGTTCTCCATAATGTTCTCAAAGGCGTGTGAAGTCTGCCAATCCGCACACGGCCAGCGTGGTGGACTATGGCCAACCCCTTCTCATATTAAGAGGAGACCCGTGCTGTGTAGTGAGCCGGTAATGGGTTGATCATGTATGTTTCTATGTAACTTCTGTGAAATAGAATTACATAGGTATTTAAGAACTTACATGAACCTGTATATTAACTACAAACTTAAATCTTCGTGTTTAAAGTCGTTATGTCCTCGCTATTGAAATACCTTATCAAATGTAGCCATTTGGGTTTATTTAACATCTATTTTCTTTACGCCAAACAACGGCCCACGTAGAGAGGAATAGCTAAGAAATTTGAATTTCTGTTATGCTGATAAATAGATTTAATTCAACGGGTGTTTACGATATTTTTGTCATCGCGACCCGGGCCTTTGTTAAGAAGATATCCAAACCTCAGGTCCAACGGGACGCGCGTGCGTCCATAGTCAAACATAGTGGTTAAATACAATAGTTACCTTAGTTTATCTGTATAAATAGTTATAAGGATCCAAAAATAAAATGTAAAGTTTAATTCACTGTTTTTCATTTTTATGTTTGTCTGGCGGGAGGCTTCGGCGGTGGCTAGTTACTACCCTACCGACAAAGACGTGCCATGCGATTTAGCGGTCCGGTACGATGTCGCGTAGAAACCAATTACGAGTATTGGTTTATCATACTTAACCCTAATAGATGAGCCCGCTACCATCTTAGGTTGCATCATCACTTACCATCAGGTGAGATTACCGTCAAGGGCTAACTTGTAGTGGATAAAAAAAAACGAGCGTTGTTAATTTATTGAGGTTGACTTAAAATTGACGTTAAGTTGACAAAAATGTTTACGATGAAACTTCAAGTTCTCTACAAATTTAGTGACTCGACCTCCGTGGAGCAGTGCGTGCGCTGTCGCATGATAAAATTGGAGGTCCTCGGTTCGATTCCCGGCTCGATTCTGGTCTGGTGGGAGGCTTCGGCCGTGGCTAGTTACCACCCTACCGACAAAGACGTGTCGCCAAGCGATTTAGCGTTCCGGCACTATGTCGCGTAGAAACCAGTTAACAGGTTAGCCCGCTACCATCCTAGACAGCATCATCACTTACCATCCGGTGAGATTGCCGTCAAGGGCAAATTTGTAGGGGAAAGCATCAATCCAAGAAAATTCAATATGTATCATCTAGAATGTTGATATAGGCTTGCACTTTTATTTATTCTGTGGTTTAGGTACTATAAAAAGGTTGTGGTGCAGTATTAAATAATATACATTTAAAATTACAGCCATTATAGTTTTGAAACTCGAGCATCTGCATCGTAATACCAGCGACACAGTTCCGCTCTGATGAATAAACATCAAAACTCAAAATGGCGCAGTACCCAGCGTGTACCTACAGCGTTCCCAATTCCCGTGCTTTTCACCTGCGAACTTAATTTTTCATTTGTATAAGTTGTTATATTTTGTGTTACGTGCGAATTACAGACCGTGGAGTTTTTTGATATTCTTTTTGTATATAGTATCATAAGAAGCTTTATTTATATACATCTCAAGAATAAATTATTAGGTCGAAATGATTATTATTGTATCATAAATTAAGAAATAATACAAGAAAAGAAGCTGTGATAGCATAGTGGTAAAGACGCCCGCCTCCCGATCAGAGGTCGGGGTTTGATCCCGTACACCTCTAACTTTTCGAAGTTATGTGCGTTTTTAAGCATTTAAAATATCACTTGCTTCAACGGTGAAGGAAAACATCGTGAGGAAACCTGCATGCCTGAGAGTTCTCCATAACGTTCTCAAAGGCGTGTGAAGTCTGCCAACCCGCACATGGCCAGCGTGGTGGAATATGGCCAAACCCTTCTCATATTGAGAGGAGACCCGTGCCCGTAGTGAGAGATCCAGAACCTCTCACTTTATAGAATCCAAGCTCGAGTCTTTTCTTTTCCATGCTATTTGCAAAGACATACCGACGTATGCGTTTAGCATTCTAGTATGAAGTCAAATAGAAAACGATGAGAAGAACATAATACATGAGCGACGTTACACACTTATCAAGATGACTCGTCTGATGTAATATAAAAAAAACAATCAGGCTAAATTTTAAATGGGAATAAATGACCTGGATTAACACAAAGGCCATTTTTTCCCCCGGAAAATATACGGTTCGTCTGCGGTTTAAGAAAAACTAAATTTTACGCCAATGAGCTATAACTATACCTACAGCTTGCAGTAGTAAATTGCAAAATCAGATTTATATGTTGGAAGATGCGGAAACGGTAACGAAATAGTTTTCAAGGTTTATTTTATCTCTTTTGTTTTATGGTTATCTAGGTTAATTATTAGTTATTATTACTTTTTTTAACAGTTTTTACCCCTTTCCATCTCATCATCAAGAATAAAAAATATTGTATAAATAAGATATTTTGTATTGTGAATAAAGTACCTACGACTATGCATTTTTTTCCAGTTTTACAAACTAAAAAAAAAAAAAGAAATGAGAAATAGGATGATTTTTAATCACAAACCATATTGAAAGCCAATACTCAACGCGAATGCAGTCACAGGTATAAGCTATCAATTAATAATGCCTCTTAAAACTGTTTTCATGCAATTTTCTATACAGAATAATTACGATGCCCCGCGTTCAGTGACACCAATTACTTTTACAATAATTAACGCTTTCGAGTTGTAATATACTTAACATGTTTTCAGTAGTACAGTAGGCACCTTTATCCTTTAAAAGCTCGTTCGCTTCAAACCTACAAACGTATCGCCTTGTATTTTGCTCTCGTACCCTTTTTAGCTCTTCACTAAGGCTTTACTCAGATAGACTACAATATTCCTGCAAGTTGCTAAAGCAATTTTCAGTAATACTTGTTGTAGTTATTCATTGATTGAGTCACTTTACTGAGCATTTGTTGTTTGTTATTTTTGCTAGGGCAGTCATCGTTTCATAAGAATATTTGGTATCATAAATTTAAAAACATAGGTCACTTCGAAACCCCTTTAGTATTGGATTTAAGCAAAACCTTTTCATAGCGGATACCAATACTGTTAAAAAAATCTATCTATATCTATTTAAGCTTAGTTAAACATGAGATTTTATTAATATTATTGTACTTCGCAGCCTCCTAATTGATTCTAGAATAGAAAGAAGCCTATGTGAATCTTTTATAAATTTTTTACCTGCCTGTGAAAGGGAAGTTACAGCTATAATATACCTATAAATAATACACTTGTAATATGAAACCTTATGAACAATGTAATATATAACTTTCTGACCGCTCATGCACGAGACAACCTTCTTACCTCAATACCGATAATATATCAATGAAACGAAATAATGATGTGAAAATAATCAAATGATTGCATCTTTTCGATGCAAGGCAGGCTTTTATTTGGCATGCAATTTTGCTCTGTAGGCAAACTGACTGGCCTGACGGTGATGACTATTTTCTAGTTCTTCCGTCCCCTATTTACGATCGAAATGGTTTTACAGAACGAATTCTAAAGATAAAGTGGATTTAGGATACGCTCCGTAACGTAAATAATATCTCATGGACACTGAGCAATTTGCTTTAATTTTTTATCACACACATTCCTCAATCGATTTTATCCATTACCTATTAAATAAGTGGCTTAATCAAAAGTGGACTCAATCCTGTTGCATCTTTAGTTACCACGAGGTGTAATTGCAACTAAGGGCGACATAATAAAAATGGAATAAGCTGTCAACCGTCTTGATAAATAAGCGGATAACTTGACAACAACGTATTGCCAAATTTAATGGACATGAGTTGTCAGGTCATTTCTATTTGATAACTGTCAAAAAGTTACTGAATAACTCTTATGCTACAATTAGACAGTTTTAAGCAACATTTTTAGCTAGTCTTAAAGATCTAAAATAGTTCGTTTGGTAAGACCCTAACACAGAGCAATGCACTGCTGAGATGCATTGTTTCTAATGTGTATAGTAACTTCGGTATGACCCAGTATGGGAGTTTTAAAAAGCCTACGTTGTATGTCAGTCGTATTTTTCATTGATTTTTACTCACGACACAAAGCAGACATTATTTGCGGAATTGAAAGGAGAGCTCCTTTGTTTATATAAACCATGTACTATACAGGCTTAAATTTTTTTTTAAGAAAATATTAAACACTTTTTCCCGGATTAAAAATTACTTTCACAATTTATAATCCCGTTAAAGATCCTTGGTTTGATTCCCGGCTTGAGTCTGGTCTTGTGAGACGCTTCGGCCTTGGCTAGTTACCACCACACAGACAAAAAAGTCGTCGCCTAGCAATTTAGCGTTCCGGCATGATGTCGCGTAGAACCCAATTAGGAGTATGTATTTGCAATACTCCATTACACATACACCATGTGAGATTGCTGACAAGTTAGCAACTTGTATAGAAAAAATCATCATTATAACCAAACAGATATACTTTCGAATATATAGTATTTAGTAGTTAAGAAGCGAACACTCCAACTAAAATGCGTACGATGTTTTAAGTAATATATCGTTTAAATACATATCATAATACAAACACCATCATCATCATTAACAACTGATTGACGTCCACTGCTGGACATAGGTCTTTTGTAGGGAGTTCCAATGCTCACGGTCTTGCGCCGCTTGCTTCCAGCGGCTCCCTGCGACTCGTCTGGTGTCGTCTGTCCACCTTGTTGGGGGTCGACCAACGCTACGTTTACCGGTGCGGGGTCGCCATTCCTTGGGACGCCAACGTCCCAAAACACCATCACCGACCTCGTTTTTGACGACCTCCGTGGCGCAGCACGTGCGCTGTTCCATTTTAAAGTTGGAGGTCCTGAGTTCGATTCCCGGCTCGAGTCTGGCCTGGTGGGAGGCTTCGGCCGTGGCTAGTTACCACCCTACCGACAAAGACGTGTCGCCAAACGATTTAGCGTTCCGGCACGATGTCGTGTAGAAACCAATTAGGAGTATGGGCTTACCATACCCTAACAGGTTAGTCCGCTATCATCTTAGACCGCATCATCACTTACCATCAGGTGATATGCCGTCAAGGGCTAACTTGTGGTGTATAAAAAAAAAACCTATCCTTTTTAACACGCTTTTATTAGCTTCACCTGTATGTATGTATGTTTGTTTGTAACCGACTCCTTTGAGCTCGATTTTGCCCTACTTTGAACGATCAGATTTGATTCAAACTTTGCACACCTGTCAAAGGTCGATGACAATGCAATAATCCGATCAAAATATCCGATTATCCTAATTAGATTCGCCAGGATTAATTAATTTCTTTCCGCATCCTTTGCATGCGAGTAAGAGAGACAGAGCTAGTGCGCGAACTACGCATGCGTGCAGTAGCGTGTTTTTTTAGTTTTTTAAACTATTATTATTATTTACCGTAACAACAGATCGTGAAAACAAGTTAATTTCGCAAAAGGGGAAATAACATAATAATATCGCGTTACAAATGCGCATAACAGCGTATCCCGGACTAAAGCTTATTTCAATAAGAGGATTGTGACTTAAGCACTACTTTACTACGACTTTACGTAGCGCTGCGAACGGCGAGCGCCTTTTTATTCAAGTACCAACTTACAGCCTACTCCAATTATGGAGAATTCAGAAATTAAGTTACGCTATCTTCGAGCAAGCAGTTTTTATGATCAATATAATATTAGTGCGAGTTCGCGCCCACTACTCGTTCGATGGTTTTCGCGTTTCGAAGAATAGTTAGTCTGTTTCTTTATAAAAAATGAAATGTTGATATTTATGTATTTTTAATTATGTGTTTTTTAATTTATTTATTATTATATTATTGTATGTATTACTTTTATATATATATATGTAGCGTCACGGGTGTCCGAGTTGTTTTTTGTAAGGATGACGTCACGACTTTTTTTACTTTCGCTCATAGTAATTAACACCACAACTTTTACCGGTTAGCCGGTTTACACTTTTATTGCGATAATAACTTAGGGGTCCGAACAGTACGACGTCTCGAGCGAGAGAATCCGCGAAAGGCATCCACCGCCCGTATTTACGTAGCGCTGCGAACGGCGAGCGCCTTTTTATTCAAGTACCAACTTACAGCCTACTCCAATTATGGAGAATTCAGAAATTAAGTTACGCTATCTTCGAGCAAGCAGTTTTTATGATCAATATTATATTAGTGCGAGTTCGCGCCCACTACTCGTTCGATGGTTTTCGCGTTTCGAAGAATAGTTAGTTGATTAAAAAAAAAGGTTATACCTTTCCGTTTTCCTATAACAGAGAAGTACGTAAGTAGTAAGTATCATCATCATCATGATCAACCCACTACAGAGCACGGGTCTCCTCTCATTATGAGTAGGGTTTGGCCTTAGTCCACCACGCTGGCCATGTGCGGATTGGCAGACTTCATACGCCTTTGAGAACGTTATGGAGAACTCTCAGGCGTGCAGGTTTCCTCACGATGTTTTCCTTCACCGTTGAAGCAAGTGATATTTTTAATTTTTTAATAACGCACATAACTCCGAAAAGTTAGAGGTGCGTGCCCGGATTCGAACCGCCGACCTCTGATTAGGAGTCTGACGCCCTAACCACTAGGCTATCACTGCTTTGTAGTAGTAAGTAAACGAGTACTTAAATATCATACAAACATAGCTTATGAGTTGTACAATTGACAGTTTTTTATTCCACTACAAGTTGAATTATCACCTGGTAAGTCATAATTCAGTCTATGGTAGTGGGCTGTCCTGCTGTTCATATTATAAGCCCATACCCCTAAGAATTTCGATGTGAAAAGCTTCATCACTTAACTACTAGTCAACTAAGAAATAGAGGATAAGATGAGATTGCTTCTTTACAGTTTTTTAGGAGACATAATTCGCTGAAACGTCAAGATCATGTTTCTAGACAGCGTACAGTTTTTCATCATAATTATGTTAAAAGCAAATAAAGGCTTTTAGCTAGCTCAAGATGGGAAAACAGTAAATTTAGTTTAGTAAGAAATTCTATGTGTGTATGTCATATTACATTTCAAAGAAGAAGCATATTCTGAAAAAAATCCTGGCAGCTTGTTTTTCGGATATTGCCAAGATTAAAATATTGGTGGTCAGTGTATCATAATATGTGATGACGTAGGCAACAGCTGATAGAAAATGTTTAGATCTACAGCTAACGTTTAATGAAAATGTAGTCAGCCGTTTTTAAGTGCGACTTTAATACTTAAGTGCGACTTTAAAACTTAAGGTAACGTTTATTTTACTCTCATTCTCTCGAAATTCGACGATTCTTGTGAGCATTGCCATTCCGTACTAAGGGTATTGGTACAAGATGGTTTTTATTGAGAAAGGAAATATGGTTCCGCTGTTAGATCTGTTTATTCATCTTTATGAAATTAGCAGTTCGGATGCGCTATGCAATTTACGGAAGTTTCTCGATAAAGTGTCGTTAGGTTATGATATTTAATGAATTTTCGAAACGATTCATCCTCAATGAAAGGCTATAATATAATAAAACTAAGTGTGCGCGAATATGTCTATACTCTTTCTGTAATATGACTACGGTTGCCATATATTAGAACGAAGTAGCTTACGTGGCGGGTAGTTAAAAATGGTCACGTAAGAAAAATGCGTTATGTGAATCCAGCGCCCAAAGTGTTCGGACGATATTATCGTCAAACGATGGCCGCCATACTAGTACACATCATGTGCGACTTTTTCCATAACCTCGAGCGTCCCCCAGTACATACGATTTTATATGGTACAAACCCTCCTAATCGAAAAAATACGTATAACCTTGTATAAAACAATTTGTCTTGAGTATCAAAGATATCAAATATTCTGAAAAAGTTAGCAGAACTGTTGTTTTAGACTGCTTTTACTATTGTCGCTTAAAACTGTATTAAAAAAATTATAATTACAACAATCACCGAAATAAGAATTATTATTCTTATAATCCTTATTTCAGGAAATTATTAACTGAAAAACGTCAATTAGCGGAAAGAGTTTGTGACCCTTTTCTTAATAAGTCTTTTCTTAATAAGTTAAGTTTAAATAATAGCCAGGAAGTCATATCGAGGGCACCGAGAGACTAAAAATAGGAATTAACGAGAATAAATCATTTCGACGAAAGGATTTAATGATTAATTAATTTGGTACCTAACTTAAAATTTCATTTCGATTTCCCTCGTGCCGAAGTGAAAGCGTGGAATCCAATTATCGTATCAGAGATTCTAAAAATGGGTCTGATATATTTTGGAAGCTTTAATTTCACGACTTTATAATGAATAGAAGCAGGCGCTACTTTGCGGAAGTCCATGATAAACAATAAACAGCAAGTATAATTTGCTATATTCCGCCGACAACCGGGAGATTTGTATAATATAACACCACACAAAATCTTCCACTAGAGAAACGAGAAACACGATCTCGCTTGTGAAGTCAACATCTCCTGAGGATGATCCGGTGTCGGGTCGAAACGTGCGTAGAGGTTCTAGTGGAAGATTTTGTGTGGTGTTATATTATACATATCTCCCGGTTGTCGGCGGAGTATAGCAAATTATACTTGATGTTTATTGTTTATCACGACTTTATGTTTTTACATAATGATCAACTATGTAAAAACATAAAGTTACATACATAGTAGTTATACCACCATGCGTAAACGATGCACATCCCTGGTGCGCAGGGTATGGGCTAGTTCCATTGGCATTCTGAGGGCTTTTGCTGACAGGTTTGATTGTCAGTACCTGAACCATTGTCATATGGTGCACATGCTGAATAATGAAGCCTGTCTTAGATATAGTTCTAGGATGAATTAGTTATAAGTTGTTTTTTTTTACTAACAAATATGATCTCATGGTCGAAATAAAAGATTTTTATTTTTTATTTATTTATAGTTGATTTTGTGACGAATGAAAATATTAATAGCTTCAAAGAAAGTACCTTTTTTTTTAAAATCCACTACAAGTTAGCACTTGACGGCAATCTCACTTGATGGTAAGTGATGATGCAGCCTAAGATGATATCGGGCTAACCTGTTAGGGGCATGGTAAACCCACACTCGTAATTGGTTTTTACGCGACATCGTGCCGGAACGCTAAATCGCTTGGCGACACGTCTTTGTCGGTAGGGTGGTAACTAGCCACGGCCAAAGCCTCCCACCAGATAAAATTACCTTAAGCTTCCACTATTTAATTATTCTGAGTATTATTATACCTATAAACTATACAAAACGAAAGTTATTCCTACAGGTATGTATAATAACCTAGTCTGATAACATAATAGCGTAGGAATTGTTTCGTATTTATTCTTAAAAGACTCGTCCTCTTGCTGGGTCAAGCACCGCGTCAGCATGACGTCACAGCTTCTCGCGGGGCGGTGTGAGGGGGAAGGCACCTGTGCGTCTCGCAAAAGGTCGTCTCTTGTTCCATATTGAAATTTATATCCACCTTTTTTGTCTTACTTTGTTACATCTTTAATATAACGCAATATTTTTTTGCGTCAAATATGTTTAGAAAATAACAAATAATCGTATACATTCAACAAAATTAATTAAACATACAAAAAATTAAATATCAATAATTATCTTTTATTAATTTTAATAAGAAGCTGAAGAATATAAGTACGTTCAATGTTAGAAGATAGAATAGTGTATGTAGAATGATAGAGACATTACAGTGGATTGGTCATATTTGCAACTGTCTAGAATACGGAATTATGGTGGCTTTCATCTCTTGTAGAATAGAAATAGTATTGTTAATTTATAAAATGATATTGATAAAGAGTTACTGAGTCAACTTCTCGATAGAATCTGCGTTATGAACCGGTGGTAGAGTAAACTGACGATCGGTTTTGACCATTTTATAAGAAGTGACAATATGATCCAGTTGCTGAAATATTTTTTTTTTGACTTCTTATCAAAAAACGCCACAAGTACTGACTAAGTAAAAAAGAATATTTTTTAACTCAGTTAAAAAATATTCTTTTAATTTGTTCTTAACAATTTTAATATTTAATTATTGGAACCAGTGAGTAACCATTAATGCTGTGACGATAGAGATACCTGCAAATAATATGTTTCTTAGTCACTGTCATCCACGTATTATTTTCGTTGTATCATTCTTGCTTACGCATGTAATATTATATAAGCACTATTCAGATCCGTTCACGTTCCTTGAACCCCCGAATATCGATTAACTAAATGTTGACCTATGACCTTTACTCCCAGCGATTGAAATTTCCCCTCACCCGTCCCAAATTTGCCACATAGTTGTTGCGATGTCTGTTGCCTTAGTACGAATTTACACGTTTCACAATTTTGATGGTTTTCGTGACAAGGCATCAATGAAAGGTCTGTACAGTTATTTATATTTTTCAGACTCAACGAGACCGTCCAAAATACGATCTTTATGCAATTTTCGCCTCGTTAGAGGAGCTGTCTGATGAGAGAACTCTTAATCAGCCAACGTCCACTGCTGTACCCTTAATCCTTTCCATCACACACAGTCCTCCGCCATCCTTATCCACCCGCTACCAGCGATCGTTCGTCTCATTTTCAACGAGCATAAGATAACTGGCAATTGTAAAACTATAAAACAGTTTTCCATCATTCATGACCAACCCATTGCCGGCTCACTACAGAGCACAGGTCTCCTCTCAATATGAGAAGGGTTTGGCTATAGTCCACCACGCTGGCCATGTTCGGACTGGCAGATTTCACACGCCTTTAATAACATTATGGAGAACTCTCAGGCGTGCAGGTTTCCTCACGATGTTTTCCTTCATCGTTGAAGCAAATGATATTAAAATTAGACTTCAGTTAATTAGAGATTAAGTTCAGTCATTGGACTAAATCTTAACGGTTAAAAACTCTAAAGCAGATGTAAGTCTTAAAAATTAATGTTAACTGACTCATTAGCCATCCAAATTGTAATAGGTTGGAAATAAACCTTTCAGTATTATTAAGTACTAGCTGGCGCCCGTGACTTCGTCCACGTGGAATAAGTTTTTAAAGTTCAGTCAGAATAAGTTGTAAAAATTCCTACGGGAACGTAATTGAAGGACAAACCAACATACAAACACACTTTAGCATTTTTCTTCTTCTTCTCCTTCTTCTTCTTCTTCTCCTTCTTCTTCTCCTTCTTCTTCTCCTTCTTCTTCTCCTTCTTCTTCTTCTTCTTCTCTTCTCTCTTAACTATCAACTACCTACTTGCTAAATTATAAGCTTTATACGTACAATAGTTTTTGAGACCTCGTGTTTAATCAGTATGTAAGTATGTAAGTGACCTTTCGCTTATATATATATAGATTATAATTATTTGTTTTCTGAGTATTTTAAAACCATTTTATTCTCAAACGCCAGAGGGGAGGGCCAATGTCAAGTTAGCCCCGGCACGAATAGATCGTAGATCCGATACTGATTTTATCACGTGCTATATATTTTTTTGCGATTCGATTTAATAACGTAAAGTGCTTTCGGAAGCACGGGAATTGGACTCAACTCCGGTTTCAATTTACGTGAGAATATCTAGATGGAAGCGAAACAGCTTTTACACATTCGCTAGCCATGCTTCCCAACATCGGGGATTAAAAATGGATAAAATGTTACGCACAGTATTAAAGCTGTCAATTTCACGGACCAACGGATCGCGGGCATTGACCCTTGCCACAGCGTGCACGCCGCCTGTCATATTAACATTTCCCAACCTCATAAAATATCGCTCCACCAAAAGCCATTTTAAATTGCACCCCCGTGTAAACACGCACCTATTCACGTAATGACGCCCGTATTTACAAGGAATATACCTACCACATTATGTACTCGTTGCTATGTGGGAACATTTTAGACGTTTACCAATAAATATATTAGTTTCATAATAAAACGCAGTTTCGAATTAAATAAGATTAGAATTAAAATATTCTAGACACTAAATTTTAAGAGCATTTTACTTTTTAAACCGATCGCTTTATTTTTGTACGAAAATAATTTTTAATAGCATCTTCGTATTAGCCTATCCGTGCAATCATTGAATCATAATCTTTATTCAAATAGTCCTTTAAAAGCACTTTTGAGGCGTCAATAATTTACATAGTATTGATTTGATGGTGATAACTACATTCGTAAACTTAAAACTAAAGCTATGAGAGTTCCAAACACGCCCTGGTCTAAGAAGAAGCCCACGACAAACTTAGCCGGGTTTTAGCCGGTTGATACAATTGTACTTACGTTTCTATATTATCCCAATTGCTATTGCTATCGGTTAGTACAAAGGTTAACGCAACGAGGGACCCAGCGCTGGCAAACGCCCTCTGACCTTTAAAGCGGGAGCTTATCCATGAGTATAACCTACGCAACGTAACCCTTCAGAGGGGTTAATATTCTATCTACTTGCCCAAGCAAAATTTCCCAAAAGAAGACCTACTATTATTGATACTACTATTGACATTTACAGCGAATCTATAATCATCATCATTATCATCATCATGATCTACTCGGCACTCTACAGAGCACTTTCCACTCAAAAAGAAAAGGATTTGGCCATAATCCATCACGTTGGTCATGTGCAGATTGGCAGACTTCACACGCGCTTGAGAGTTCTCCATAATTTTCTCAAAGGTTTCCTCGCGATGTTTTCCTCCACCGTTGAAGCAAGTGATATTTTAATTGCTTAAAAACTACAGCGAAACTATAATGAAGACTTATTATTACCCGTTTTATTAAAAAAAAAAAAATACCTACCTTCTAACATTATAAGAGACATAGGTACATACTCGAAATCGTGAAGTCGCTTTCGAGTATGGAAACACTGTAATGTCAAAATAAAATGGACCTAAACCATTTCGTTTTAGAGTCGAATTTTCGTTAATTGTTCTTATTTTACAAACGTGCTCTGGCTATGAAAGCGTGAACAAAATTGAGCTTTAAACCTTGGTGCATACATTTTAGTTCACTCTGACGTGCGTTTCGTTTTTCTGGTGACTACTATTGTGGATATGTGTGTGTGCGATGGTTACTAACGGATTGAAACAAAAGCAACATATTAATATATCTTTTAGATAGCGATGATAGCCCAGTATAGCTGTGATAGCCCAGTGGTAAGGACGTCCGTCTCCTAATCAAAGGGCGGGGGGTCGATCCCGGGCACACAATTCTTACTTTTCGGAGTTATGTGTGTATTGAGGCAATTAAAATGTCAGTTGCTTCAACGGTGAAGGAAAACATCGTGGGGAAACCTGCACGCCTGAGAGTTCCCCATAATGTTCTCAAAGGCGTGCGACGTCTGCCAATCCTCACATGGCCAGCACGGTGGACTATGGCCAAACCCTTCTCATACTGAGAGGAGACCCGTGCTTTGTAGTGAGCCGAGAATGGGTTGATCATGATGATGATGATCTTTTAGAGACAGTTGTTCAACTATTTTTTCTACCAGTTGGAGCTAGGGCCTTCCATTGCCAGTAGAGGCAATCAATGGTTCAACTATTTTACTATTTTTACTTGGGTCCAGGCGCTATATCTAGGCACATGGTCCAAATATTGCATGAATAAGTTTGATAGAGCAGCAAGTACTTGTACTGAAGTAAGCTTTGGTCTTGATTAAACTTGCACATAAATTCATTTTAGTAGGATACTCTTGATCCCTAAACCTTTACCTGCCCACTACTATTGCGCCTAACTGTTTAGTGTCTTACCTAATCATACAATAACTATTGAACAGATTTCAATTTTTGGCAAATAGATTGCATTCATATTAATTTTGCAGTCTAAAAAAATCCTATGACAAAACAACGATCGATGCAAATCTTTAGAAGAACCGAAATAAACATGGACGAAGTCACGAAAAAGCTACACATCGATGCAAATCTTTAGAAAAACTAAAATAAACATGGACGAAGTCACGAAAAAGCTACACTAGATGTTAGCTTGACTTCAACAAATTAATCTAAAAGTTAATTTGAAGGGGATCAACTTGAGAAGCGCTAATGATGATCTTGGGACAATCGGCCTGATTACATCCAAAATTATTTATTGGTCTGCCCTGCTACCGAAAATTATATCCAAATTCTTTAAGAATACGCTTTATTACATTCAGACAAAGAACTTTCGACCCTATTGCAATTAATAGTATTAATTAGTTTACGAATATAGTTATCACCATGAAATAACTACTATGTAAATTATTGACGCGTCAAAAGTGCCTTTTTAAGGACTATTTGAATAAACATTATTTTGAATTTGAATTTTGAATTTGAATATGAGCCACAGGTATCAGCGAGGTTAGTGCAATATCGGGTCGGGTTACTAGGCGCCTCAATACGGGCCCTAGTTACGGCATCCTCAAGTGCGTATAAGCGTATTGCGAGCGCACCTGTTCAGCAAGCCAGGCGCGCAGTACTGCAGGCGGCGGGCCCGTTCGGCAAGACGCGACGGCGCGACCGCCGCGCATGCGCTCTCCGCGCTATAAAAAAATGAACTCCCGTTTCCCGCACTGTGGGTCGCACGCTCGTCGCAGCTGCCGTATCTCCGCGGCGACATTCAGACCGTGCCCGGGCCGCGAGTGTTTGCGGGGTGTGGTCGTGTGATCGAGTGCTTGGCGGCTGATGCGTGGGGTGTGATGGTCGCCACGAGGCCCGCGGGGCTCCGGCCGCAGCGTCGGTCGGGCTGCTAGCGGCCGGGGCATGGCGCGCCGCGCCGCCCGCGCCCGCGCCTATCTCGCACCATGAGCGACCTGCAGGCCACCTTCGAGTTCTCTGTAGAACTGTACAAGTTCTACAATGTCGATCTCTTCCAGAGAGGGTAAGCTTCGTAACCTTAGCATGAGCGTATACCCGTGGTTCCAGTGCTCAATCCATAAGCTATTTAAGTTGCCCGTACACCCATGGCACTAGCCAATACGATTCGACATAATGTAAATGGTAAAGAAAAGCTATGTAAGAGAATATTACAATCTCGTAGTAAGTGCCATCAACAGCTGTTAGTGAATCACATCTATAACTGTTATAATGGAGCTCCACAAATTAAACCGATTCGATTTCATTTGTAGAGAGTTCGCTTGTTACCCAAGCTTTTTAACACAACCAACATCTGTCATATAACTGCAAATATACCTGGAATAGTCGTGAAAAAGTTTATAGCACACAAATTCGGTTGAGATACACCGTGTTTCAGCTAGGTTTATTTTAAGAACACAGTTATGGTACACGCCGCTTTGCTAAAATAACCTTTATTCGATCGTGATACCAGGTAGACTTATGGCTTATTTTATTAATTAATGGACTCGTTAAATATCTTGTCATGTTGAAACATTTCTCCGCTATAGTAACAAAATCAATATCTACTTTTATATGCCGCATATAATAACCGAAAATTTAATTATTATGACAGGGAAATATGAAACTGTAAACTTAGGAATTAAATTCTTCATTAACTATAAACGATAATGAAAGAATGATCTAGATTCATTCATCATTCACTCAGTATTGATAAATTGATGGCAAATAATGAAATAATGTCCATCCATATCAGTTTCGAATTCCAGTGGCCTGGAAACCGAATTGCCCTGACCTTAATAATTCTCAATATATCCTTAAACTTATGTTGAGATATATTTCGGACATAACAATGTTGTAGATTTCTCGCTTTGCTATCGATTGCTATCGATATGAATGTATCCTCAATGAAAGTATCATTATAGGGATAATGATACTTTCATTGAGGAGATCGGTTAAAGCGCCTTTGCATATCTTTTTTGTAATAATGCATTGCCTTTTTAGACTTATCTTCGTATAAGTGACAAAAAAAGGTAGATGACTCTCAAAAATTTATTTAAATGGGTACATCATTCATATTTCAGTATATTTATCGTTACTTCCGATTCTGTTCAGACTTCTATACCTGACGTATCAGGGGTTGTATCTAGGAGAGAGAGATGTAAAGATTTAGACCTACCATCATTTGTACCATCTTATATGCCCATAGTAGGGCAATTCTGATTTCTGTGTTGCTTCTGAGTGGAGGTAACAAATTTCTACTCTATGGTAACGATTTTTATGACGCGTTAGCTTTAATGACGAATACCAGCGTAACGTGGTCTCCAGTGTACCTACGCAAAAGCCAAGACTGATTTCTTACCTGCCTTTTAAGATTTTTAAGGGACCTGCATTTATAAACTGTTTCGCTCGTGTTAAATTCGTTGTTATTTTGTAACTACAAAAGTAGCAACCTTCTTAAAAATTTCTATGGCATATATTAATGAAGTCCTTTCAAATTCAAATTCAAAATAATCTTTATTCAAATAGTCCGGCACTTTTGACGCGTCAATAATTTACATAGTAGTTATTTCATGGTGATAACTATATTCGTAAACTTAAAACTAAAGCTATGAGGGTTCCAAACGTGCCCCGGTCTAAGAAGAAGTTCACAACAAACTTAGCCGGGTTTTTTTTCGTTATCACCATCTCACATAATGAATGATAAATTATAGTAACTATGGAGATGAGCAATTCACACCCAAGCTTTTTTATCGTTTATATAATCCTTAATAGCGGACTTTCATAGCGGACACCTATGTTACAATAGCTAACTTTATACTCAATTTGGGCCCGATCGAAAAATCATCAGTCAGTAAGTCAGTCAATCCTCCAATCAATATGGCGCAGCGCACGCGCTGTCGCATTATTAAGTGAGAGGTCCTGAGTTCGACTCCCGGCTCGAGTCTGGTCTGGTGAGAGGCTTCGGCCGTGGCTAGTTACCACCCTATCGACAAAGACATGTCGCCAAGCGATTTAGAAACCAATCAGGTGTGCGGGTCTATCATACCCTTACCAAGTTAGACCGCTACCATCTTAGACTTGTACTTGAGAGCTTGTAGAGAAATCATATTACGATATTAAGGATTATATAAACGATAAAAAAGCTTGGGTGTGAATTGCTCTATCTCCATAGGTACTATAATTTATTATTCATTATGTGAGATGGTGATAACGAAAAAAAAAAACCCCGGCTAAGTTTGTTGTGGACTTCTTCTTAGACCAGGTCCCGTTTGGAACCCTCATAGCTTTAGTTTTAAGTTTACGAATATAGATATCACCATGAAATAACTACTATGTAAATTATTGACGCGTCAAAAGTGCCTTTTTAAGGACTATTTGAATAAAGATTATTTTGAATTTGAATGTGACTGCATCATCACTACCAGGTGATATTGCCGTCAAGGGCTTATTTGTATTGGAAAAAAAAATCCTCCACAATTAGTACTAGTAAATGTGGCTAGAGGTATATTACAGTTGTACCTAGATTGACCAAAGTAAATTGAACTAATATTCGATTCAGTCGATGGCGGATAAGCCGCTTTAACCTCATTAGCTAACCGTTGTTACATAATAAACTACAATTCATGAAATTAACAATACCACAAAGTGGTAATGCTCTTCGAAATTTTACAAATTATCATCATCATCATCATTAACAACCGATTGACGTCCACTGCTGGACATAGGTCTTTTGTAGGGAGTTCCAATGCTCACGGTCTTGGGCCGCTTGCTTCCAGCGGCTCCCTGTGACTCGTTTGATGTCGTCTGTCCACCTAGTTTGGGGTCGACCAACGCTACGTTTGCCGGTGCGGAGTCGCCATTCCAGCACCTTGGGACCCCAACGTCCATCGGTTCTCCGAGCTATGTGCCCCGCCCATTGTCACTTCAACTTCGCAATTCGCAAAAAAAAACATTACAAATATATTACAAATTATAATGTAACCTATTTATAGTTTTTATAGATTGAGGTAGATAACCTTGTATGTGGGAGAATGAAAACTAATTGTTTAAAAATCTATGTTTTGCTTTTCGAATAATATTTTTTTAACGAAACGTTCCATCCAAAGAAAACGACACATGGCAAACAAAATTAGTTTTTCCATGTTAAAAACGCAAGAAATCTTCGCTCTATTAAAGTCGTTTGTCGTATTTAAAACAATTATAAGAAAAACATGATTACAATTATAAACAAAGTGATGTTTATTGCAAAATTTACCCTACCGACAAAGACGTGTCGCCAAGCGTTTTAGCTTTCAAGCACGATGTCGCGAAGAAACCAAATAGGAGTACGAGTTTACTATACCCCTAACAGGTTAGCCCGCTATCATCTTAGACTGCATCTACCATCAGCTGATATTGCCTTCAAGGGCTAACTTGTAGTGGATAAAAAAAAAGTGAAGTCACTTTGACTTTCAGAATTGCTTAAATTATTATATTTAACGGACTTCTTAAGGGATCTCAATTATGATGGCATGGTGGCCAAAGTAAGTTAGTTAGTTTATAGCTGCTAGAGCAGGAAAAAGATCATGCATGCTATAGCGGATATTGCAGAACTCCGCGGCACATGGGTCACGTTATAAAAAATCAGCATTATTGACTACCCTATTTATATTTATGACATATACAGACTATTATGCACCTGATAGTTCCGCTGTATTCCTTTTATGAGAACGGAGAAAGTCTACGAGGCTTTTGCTTTGCAAATGTGACGGGAAGCAAATGGGAAGCGAGTGGCTCATTCACGAACAGAAGATTACTGTGCCTTCAACTTAAACCAACAAATCACTGCCTAGGGTGGATATTTGAAGCTACGCAGGTAGATAATATAAGGGACACGGGTGGGGCGAGTACAAAAGATCCTGAAGCATCGAAGTGCATGGTTGAGGCCCGTTACGCGATAGATGGCATTTATTTGGTTGTAAACAAACCCTACACTAAATTTACAGGTCTAAAAGTAGTGCTGTGTATTTTTTACAATCCGTTTTTTAGACTTGTCAATTTAGTTTGCTTTATACATCCGTATTAACACGTGCTTATCCGGAAATGATTTACCTTTGTATACGCGATACTCAGACACGATTTTTATGCTAGAAGCCAGAGGAAATTATACGCACGAAAATTGAAATCAGGGAAGCAATTAGCTAGCGGATGATGAAAAATTTTAAAATCACTATCCATATCTTGAAATCTATCCAAATATTTGGACTTGATAGAAGCTGTGATAGCCTAGTGGTTAGGGCGTCAGCCTCCTAATCAGAGGTCACCTCTAACTTTTCGGAGTTATATGCGTTTTTAAAAATTAAAATATCACTTGCTTCAACGGTGAAGGAAAACATCGTGAGGAAACCTGCACGCCTGAGAGTTCTCCATAATGTTCTCAAAGGCGTGTGAAGTCTGCCAATCCGCACATGGCCAGCGTGGTGGACTATGGCCAAACCCTTCTCATATTGAGAGGAGACATAGTGAGCCGGTAATGGGTTGTTCATGATGATGATCATGATTTGAACTCCTAGAAAAGTTGACTAACCTTACTTCAGCATAATGGGCGTCCATTTAATGCGACAGATTTACGCAAACGCCCGTGTGACGTTTTTTTTAAGTCAGTCTTGCGAGTAAAGTCTGCACCGAAATAATATATGTACACAGTAGCCTATATACCGATAATACAAAAATTGGATAACATCCATGATTTGAGTAGATTTGCCTGCGTTATAAATTATTCATGACTGCGGATGGGGCGAAGCCAGAGACAAGCCCTAAGGGCAATGTTTTGTTACGCCATTGGGATAAAAAGTGCTGAATGAATAGCAACATAAAATCTTAGCACTCATTTACTTATGGAGTTTGCTCAATTCTCTTTGGAAACACTGTGTGGTAAACTAGATGTCGAATTAATGTAAATATATTATATACCTATAGAATTTTATTATATTATATTATATATAGAAGCGGTGATAGCCTAGTGGTTAGGGCGTCAGCCTCCTAATCAGTGGTTGGTGGTTCGAATCCGGGCACGCACCTCTAACTTTTCGGAGTTATGTGCGTTTTTAAACAATTAAAATACCACTTGCTTCAACGGTGAAGGATAACATCGTAAGGAAACCTGCACGCCTGGCAGTTCTCGATAATGTTTTCAAAGGCGTGTGAAGTCTGCTAATCGGCACATGGCCAGCGTGGTGGACTATGGCCAAACCCTTCTCATATTGAGACGAGACTAACGAGTTGTTACTAACGGCGCAATGGATATGTTGTGGGTACTTTTGTAACAGCTTTTACATTCACATATCCACAAGATAAGCCCGGATAAAACTTTTAAGAACGTCAAACGGTTACTTATTTTAGTTTTCTAACCATTTAAATTACCTAATTTATTAATTAAGGATTTGACGCCTTCCGTGGCGCAACGTTTGCGCCCACACTTAACTTTTCGCATTATGAAGTGGGAGATCCTGGGTTCGATTCCCGGCTCAACTTTGATCTGGTGGCAGGCTTCGGCCAACAAAGAGTTGTCCCTAAGCGATTTAGCATTCCGGCATGATGTCGCGTAGAAACCAAGTAGGAGTATGGTTTTACCATACCACTAAAACCATCTTTGCATCATCACCTACTACTAAGAGAGAATAAAAACAAAAAGTCACTTATCCTTTATTTTTTACTTCTTCAGAATAAAGATAATAATCGTTGATTACTTATTATAACAATGACTTTTTTTTTCTTACTACCTACTCGTACTATGAAACGGTACTAAATAAGCCCCTCGAAATATTCAACGGTATTGCCCTCTTATTTGTTTGAGGATGCAATCAAAATTGGTTCTCGATAAAGCAGGGCTGTCTACGCATCAGATTAGTTCTTTCGAATAGACAGTAGCCACCATATTAGTTATTACTGAGTCACCGGGGGTTTTTGGCGAGAGAAGAAACTTGGGCTCGACGACATCTTGAGAACGTCCCCCTAAGGGCGTCTCCTGTGAGACCCGAATCTCAACTTAGGGTGACTTTGGAATTTGTTGGATTTTGGTTGGGAACGAAAGAGGAAGAGGACTTATTATTTTGGCAAATATAAACGCACCAGCTTATTGGATGTGTGATCGTTGCTTTTATTAAATTATGTTATCATAGTTAGCAATGAATTACCAGCCCACTATAGGTTAAGGTATTTCAGCCGTTATCCGCCACGCTTTCAAAGTGCGTATGGATTGGAAGAATCTTTTAATACTGTTATCCTGTAGATTAGAACCATTGACGGCTATGTCAACTAGTGATGACGCAGTCTAAGATGGAAGCGGGGTAACCTGTTGGCATGGTAAATCCACACTTCTGATAGTTTCTATGCGACGCGAAATTATGGAGAACTCGTACTCGATCTATAAAACAAGTGATATTTAATTGCTTAAAAAACATATTTCACTGTGAAAAGTTAGAAATTCATGTCGAGGATCGAAGTCGGTACCTCGAAAGTAAAGCCGTTATGAAAATGTAAATGAATATATCATTTATTTTTTTATAAGCGTAACCTTTCCATTCCTCGGAAAAGTCGAGAGTCGTTGTGTGTTAAACTCAATCCTCGTTTAATTGCTCCGCTGCAAACAGTGCGGATTTCATCATTCCACATTTCCTTCTTTACGTGAGCCTTCAAATTCACTTTTGTTGAGCCATCACTTAAATATTAAATATTAAAATATTAAAATAGCACTTGCTTCAACAGTGAAGGAAAACATTGTGAGGAAACCTGCACGCCTGAGGGTTCTCCATAATGTTCTCAAAGGCGTGTGAAGTCTGCCAATCCGCACATGGCCAGCGTGGTGGACTATGGCCAAACCCTTCTCATATTGAGAGGAGACCCGTGCTCTGTAGTGAGCCGGTATTAGGTTGTTCATGATGAAACCAGTTCACTTTTGTTGAGCAATCACGTAATTAATTATTGGACTCCAAAATGGCGCTGTCCTCATTCGCTTTCTGCCCGCATTTTCGATATTGTGCTATTGAGCATCTAAACATCGAATTGACTATTTTTATTCAACTTGAAGCTGTGATAGTCTAGTGGTTAGGACGTCAGCCTCTTAATCAGAGGTCAGGGGTTCGAACCCGGGCACGCACCTGATACAAGGTGTAGGAAAACATGGTGAGGAAACCTGCACCCTTGAGAGTTCTTCATAATGTTCTCAAAGGCGTGTGAAGTCTGCCAATCCGCACATGCAGCGTGGTGGACTATAGCTATACCCCTCTCATATCTGTCGTAACTCCAACTAAATACGTATTGCCCATAACACAAAATCCTTCATGGTCCAGCTGCTAAAATGAGATTTTACATTGCAATACACTCTGTTGTCACGGCACAGAATCGACGTCTAAAATTACAACAGTAGATACAACTACACTTACAGGTAGTAGGTACAACAGTAGATTACAAGTTTGCGTTATTTTACATTACAGATTAATATATCTTAAAGAAATGTAACATACAAAACTAATCCCATATAAAACGTACGTAAATAAATATATATTTTTATACACTACAAGTAATAATGCAGTCTAAGATGGTAGCGGGCTAACCTGTTAAGAGTATGGTAAACCATACTCCTAATTGGTTTCCACGCGACATCGTGCCGGAACGCTAAATCGCTTGGCGACACGTCTTTGTCGCTAGGTAAATAGCCACGGCCGAAGCCTCCCACCAGAACAAACTCGAGCCAGGAATCGAACCCAGGACCTCCCACTTAATAGGGTCGTCAAATTGATTGGAGGATTGACTTAACTTACTGACTGATGTTTTTTCGATCGGGCCAAAATTGATTATACAGTTAGCTATTGTAACATAGGTGTCTGCTATAACTTTATAATGCGGCACCGCACGCATTGCGCCACGGAGGTCGTCCAATTCCTTTATTTAATGATTTCACGACAATAGACCCCAAAAAAATAAACTATCAAACTTTCTATTGGCAGCCCTGCAAGCAATACAACGTTTCATAAAGCTCAATCTATCCCCCGTTTCCGGACCCCGCTACGGTCAAAGTGAGTCACCATCATTGGGAACATTTCACTAACAGCCCCCTGCAAACTGCGCAGAAACACCCCGCTCACCTCGCCAGATTGGCTAATTAGTGAAATTACGTCATTCAATTTGCCCCATTCCCGGTTGGAGACTAATTCGTAACGATATTATCGGTATTCATTGTTATTTCTATTTCGGTTGAGATATTGAAATACCATTATATAATTATCTACGTATCGGGAGAAAATACTTTGTATGGAATTTTATTTATGTGTATTTCTTAGTAAGACTTCACGATGTATTTGGATCTTTAATTTTATCAATTTAAGGATTATAGCTGTGATAGCCTAGTGGTTAGGACGTCTCCCTCCTAATCAGAGGTCTTATGACTTTTCGGAGTTATGTGCGCTTTACAGCAATTAAAATATCACTTGCTTCAACGGTGAAGAAAAACATCGTGAGGAAACTTGCGTGCCTGTGACTTCACGATAATGTTCTCAAAGGCGTGTGAAGTCTGCCAAACCGCACATGGCCACTGTGGTGGACTATGGCCAAACCCTCCTCATATTGAGAGGAGACCCGTGATCTGTAGTGAGCCGAGAATGGGTTGACCATGATGAAGGCTAAAAGCTAATTACGAAGAGGTAAGTATTGAATACCCCGTGACTACTGAACTCCTGAGTCAGCCAGCAGTCCACCTTGCCATTTTCAGTTCGAGGATCAATTCTCTTGCCCAGGTCCAATTCCCTACACCCGACCATTCATGCTAATTTGTAGTGTTCTATCTTTGCTTATAAATTAAATCTTCTCTTAATTGTTGATAGAGAAAGAGAAAGCAGCTAGTCTGCGTGCGTGACCTAGTTGGCGTGTTTCATATTATTAATACCATGATTAAAACATTCAGTCGGATTGGTAGAAATAAATAAACTGTGTGGAACACGAGCCAATTTTTCAGTCACTCACCTGCGTATTCGATGCCAATGGACGCACATTCCCCGAATAATTATTGTGTATATAATATATTCAATGTTTTCACAGTTTATACAGCTGACGTGTTTTCAAACTTTCGAATTGCTTTCAAACAAGATATGTTTAAAAGCTCTGATTCAGGAGATCACTGCTTTTACAAGCTTTATTGAACTTGATTTGAAGCGGTGATAGCCTAGTGGTTAGGGCGTCAGCCTCCTAATCAGAGGTCGGCGGTTCGAATCCGGGCTTCGAGTTATTTGCGTTTTTAAGTAATTAAAATATCACTTGCTTCAACGGTGAAGGAAAACATCGTGAGGAAACCTGCACGCCTGAGAGTTCTCCATAATATTTTCAAAGGCGTGTGAAGTCTGCCAATCCGCACATGGCCAGCGTGGTGGACTATGGCCAAACCCTTCTCATATTGAGAGGAGACCCGTGCTCTGTAGTGAGCCGGTAATGGGTTGATCATGATGATTAAACTTGCGTTGTATTTCTGATATCATGTTTAATGATTCCAATCAAATGATTACCTGTTAAAGTGTTAACTAGAATAAATTCTCTTATAACATAATTTTGTATCTTTTTACACTTCCATGGTATTTACTGAACCCACAGTTCTGGAGAGTGACTTCAATAAATATTTTACTTTTGCCCTACCGAATTTTAAAGCCTTCTCTATAGGATTTGATTAACGAACTCGGCGATGAAATATCAAACAATGTTTGTTAAAACCTGTCGAGAACTATTAGTTAGTAGTTTTTCAACAGCGCCTAGCTTGATAAATGGATTTCAGTTTACCAACTTCCATGTTCTTTTGGTTGCTGAATTATAGAACAGTCCGATGTTCACATCTAGATTTAATTTTCATGATGACCATGAAGCAGTGCGTTCGTGTCAGTATTATAAAGTGATAGGTCCTGGGTTTGATTCCCGGTTGATAAATGGATTTCAGTTTACCAACTTTCATGTTCTTTTGGTTGCTGAATTATAGGACAGTCCGATGTACATATCTAGATTTAATTTTCATGATGCCCATGGAGCAGTGCGTTCGTGTTAGTATTATAAAGCGATAGATCCTGGGTTTGATTCCCGGTTCTAGTTTGGTCTCATAACTTCGGCCGCGGCTAGTTACCACTCTAATGACGAAGACATACCGCCAAGCGAATAAGCGACGACCTCCGTGGCGCAGCGCGTGCGCTGTTGCATTTTAAAGTTGGAGGTCCTGGGTTCGATTCCCGGCTCGAGTCTGGTCTGGTGGGAGGCTTCGGCCGTGGCTAGTTACCACCCTACCGACAAAGACGTGTCGCCAAGCGATTTAGCGTTCCGGCACAATGTTGTGTAGAAACCAATTAGGAGTATGAGTTTACCATACCCCTAACAGGTTAGCCCGCTACCATCTTAGACCACATCATCACTTGCCATCAGGTGAGATGCAGTCAAGGGCTAATTTGTGGTGAATAAAAAAAAAAAGTCAAAATATTTGTTGCTATAAAGAGACGGAAAAACTATCGAGTATTGTGAAATAAATAAAATCACGCACATATACGCAAATACGCATTTACACGGACGCACACTAACACCTCACAAACATAGAATTTAAGATTTGCATGCTGCATGGTATCTCTGGATAAACAACTTCGGTAACTAGCCACGGCCAAAGCCTCCCACCATTTTTTTCTTGGCGCTGCAATTATATAGCGATATCGTAGCAGCTAATTAGAAAATAGTTAACCCGTAACATAATGCCGTTGATGCAATTCTATTCGAACGAGATTACGACTTGTGCGGGTTCATCGAACTGTTTGCATTAATAAGTAACAAAGTACCTATGTACCTAACGTGTTCCGGAAGCCATTTACCTGCGATTGTATTGCTGCCAAAATTCCCGTACCATTCATAGCTTATGAACGTATGTGAGTCATTTACTTCCTTGTTTTTTGTTACTATTTTAAATATCAGATAGGTATGTGAATTTAAGATGCCATTGACAGTAATATTCTCCCTTTCTATTGATGTCTTCTTATTAAATTCAAATAATCTTTAATCAAATCCTTTATAAAAGGCACTTTTGACGCGTCAATAATTTACATAGTAGTGATATAATGATGATCGTTAACTTAAAACTAAAGCTATGAGGGTTCCAAACGCGCCCTGGTCTAAGAAGAAGCCCACAACAAACTTAGCCGGGTTTTTTTTATCACCATCTCACATTATCAATAATAAATTATAGTATAGTACTCTCTGAAGATAGAGCATCTCTATCTTAGATGACATCGTAATATCTTCCACTTATTACGGATGTCTATCCGTAATAAGAAGTGGAAGATGGTTTGTCTTGACTTAAAATATTGTTGACATCAAGAAACCATCATTCTGTCAAGTGTGCATAGTTGGAAATTGTAACAACGTGCAAGTTTTAAATAAGAGGACGAGGAGAATTTCATAAGAAGTAGTAGTTTTGCGGTAGAGTGCACGGGTGTTCTCGTGACCCGGCCACCAGGCGACTTGTAGGAGCATGGCTGGGTTTTAGTGGGTATTCTGGTCGCCAGTCTGGCCGCCGGCGAGTCCCTCCGGACGGGGATGCGTAAACGCATTTTCGGAGTGCGGAGTAGTAGTTTAATAATCCTACATTAAAGTTTCAGTTAATTTCTTAGTCATCAAAAAAAAGTTACGAAGGCCTGCCAACTTAAAGCAATTTAACATGCCACGAAAGCAGGTGAATAAAATACCTTAATAATTACCTATAACCTTAATCATCACCATCATCATGATCAACCCATTACCGGCTCACTACAGAGCACGGGTCTCTTTCAATATGAGAGGGGTTTGGCCATAGTCCACCACGCAGGCCATATTGGCAGACTTCACACGCCTTTGAGAACATTATAGAAAACTCTCAGGCGTCCAGGTTTCCTCACGATGTTTTCCGTCACCGTTGAAGCAAGTGATATTTTTTTTTTGAAACGCACATAACTCCGAAAAGTTAGAAGTACGTGCCCGGATTCGAACCGCTGACCTCTGATTAGGAGGCAGATGCCCTAAACACTAGGCTATCACCGATTCCATAAACTTAATAATATATTGGCATAATGTTAACCTTGATTTTTCGTGAATTATTCTAACCTATACCTAACAGCATAGCTATGTAACAGTGATATTTATTATATTATCTTAGGTTAATTTATGTACGCAGAAGCGTTATACGGTACTCAATTCGGAATAAGATAATAGGGTCTTACTAGTCGGCCGTATTGTATAAACATGGGTATAGTACCTTCGCTGTTTTTGGAACATAATTAAGCAAGAAGTTTGATAACGCAAGCAAACTAATGATTTGAACGGTATATATGGTCTTAAGGGTGCTTTTCCAACGGAGATGTGCTATGGGTACTTCGCTATGGATGCGTTTGATATCCTCCAAACATATCATAGCTTAGCAAAGGTGGAAACGGATTCAACTAAGATATGTAAAGATATGGAAGGATGCTTAGTATGGATGCATGCTATGGGCCCTCGCGAGTGGTGTAGCTATGGGCAGAGCAGAGTATGCCCGCGTTTGTCGCTGAAAGTAGACATGCCATCGTGGCAGCAAATAGTTATTTTATGTCTCGCAATGTGCGAAGAACTCATGCCGGCGCATCTTCGTTGCACAGCTTACATAGCTTAGTTCTGGTGGAAACGGTCACATATTTTCGTAGCGTAGAGCTCACGTCTTCACAGTATAACTGCGTAGCATCTTTGTGGTTAAAAAGCACCCATATCCTCTTATTTCAAATGAATGTAAGTTGTTAGGCAAAAAAGATCCAATAAACAAAGTGAATTAGTTAAACAATATTCAGCATGGATTGTTACGGTTATTAAATATAGGTCATAATAGGTCATATCATGGATACATTCTTATAGGATCTTGTACGATCACTTTACGATACATAACTCAATTTTGATGTTTTTGTACAATGTATGCTTTTTGCATAACTACGTCCAAATTAACTGGGAACACGCAAGATGAAGATTAGTTTACGTACTTGCATTATCATCATCATCATGATCAACCCGTTGCTGGCTCACTACAGAGCACGGGTCTCCTCTCAATATGAGAAGGGTATGGCCATAGTCCACCACGCTGGCCGTGTGCGGATTGGCAGACTTCACACGCCTTTGAGAACATTATGGAGAACTCTCAGGCGTGCAGGTTTCGTCACGATGTTTTCCTTCACCGTTGAAGCATGTGATATTTTAATTTTTTTAAAACACACATAACTCCGAAAAGTTAGAGGTGCGTGCCCGGATTCGAACCGCCGACCTCTGATTAAGAGGCTGACGCCCTAACCACTAGGCTATCACATCTTATACATTCTATATCGTATAGTATCTTGTACGATGTAACGATGTATACTTTTTGCATAACTACGTCCAAATTAACTGGGAACACGCAAGATGAAGATTAGTGTACGCACTTGCATTATACTTACGTATTATTTATTTGTTGCTCTACGGACGCGTATGACGCAGGATATACAATACCTGGTAATAGTAGTAACATAGGTAAGTAGTCTGAGGGCGTAATCTGAGATTTTCTACTTATTCTATCACGTGAAAGTTAAGTAGGTACCTATGCATAATGTACTAAGGTACACGTGGTAAGTTGCTAGTGTAAATATTAAAGTAATGTAGAGCAAATCTTACAAAGTTATCTATAAAGCTAAAAGATGACCACGATTGACATCTTTTGACTTTTAGGCCATACTCTCTAGCGGTGAAAAAATCTCTAGACTAGTTATTAGATTACTAAACTTATAGTAGATGTATCAAATATAATTGATACTATCCCAAATAATATTATATAGATTTATCCAGAATATAATGACCTAATAATCCAGAGTATAATTTATTGTCCATTAAAAATCTAGCGTGAACGGGTAAAAGTGTATACATTACACACACAAACTTATATACAATCTATTTTATTATATTAATTTGACAGCTGCTTATAAGCTGTAGAACAACAAAGGGGAGACAAAAGATCTAAATGCGAAAATGGAGTTATTGCATTGTGGGCTTCTTCCATGCATCAACTTTATCGCCAACCTCAAGTCAAGTACACGCATCTATCACCGTCGGGCGTCAACTGTAATGATTAATTAATTTATTTATTTATTTGAATAAGACAAATGACTCAAATTATCTACAGTTAAATTACATGTAAGATGTATGTTAAATCATTTTAAAGTAAACACTACATGCATAACATAAACCAAGTAGGTAAACAGAAAAAAAGTCAAAAACAACTTACTAAAATAAAATAAACATAAAAGAAAAAAAAGAGAAATTAAGTTCTAGTTAAATATTAAGTGAAATCAGCAAGATTGTTTTATGATTAATAAAATTAAAAACAATGTTACTTGTTAAGTATATAAGTTGATACATAATCAGTTTGACTGGCTTATTAAGGCACTTATTACTAGTTTCCGAAACGCGGCAGGTGAATTTAAATTAAAATCGATTGACTTACAGAAATTGTTTGATAATTTACATAATCTAGGGATGACGGAGTTGGCGTTGGAGTTGGAGATGATTATTAATTTTCTTAATTTTCTTTCGCAGACTTTACCAAGTGCGCGTAAGTTTGCGCGTGTCTCCAAAGGTGCCGGTTCACATCGAGGCAACGGTGTCGAGCGGCAATGGCGCTGCGCGGACCGGCAGACCCGCTGCCAACGCCTCCCTCATGGGGGGCATCGCTGCTTCTAGAGCCTTCCAAATTATGTACAGAAACGAGGAGGTCACACTGCGTGACATAGTGCATTTTAGAGCTCATTTGCTAGGTAAGAAAACTCTAATAATTAATAATTTGTCTATTTATCTATAACAGTAAATTATTAAAATATTACACCTGTTTGTTTTTTAAAAACGCGATGTGCAACATTTGAACGAAACAATAACGTAATCGTTAATTAATAACACATTTGACGACCTCCGTGGCGAAGTGCGCGCGCTGTCGCATTATAAAGTTGGAGGTTCTGGGTTCGATTCCCGGCTCGAGTCTGGTCTAGTGGGAGGCTTCGGCCGTGGCTAGTTACCACCCTACCGACAAAGACGTGCCGCCAAGCGATTAAGTGTTCCGGCACTATGTCGCGTAGATACCAATTAGGAGTGTGGGTTTACCATACCCCTAACAAGTTAGCCCGTTTCCATCCTAGACTGCATCATCACTTACCACCAGGTGAGAAAGCCGTCAAGGGCTAATTTGTAGTGTGTCAAAAAAAAACATGGTACCTCCATTATGAAATGTTCACACTTATGTAAACCATTAACTAGCAACGTGAAAATATGCTATCGGAGCAGCAAAAACAGCCTTCTGTTATCTCAAGTCATTTACACGCCCGCGGCTTAAAGCTCTAATGACTGCCATTAGAAAAACAAGTTAGTGGCTCGGAAGCATTTTCCGAAATGAAAGATAAACCAGGACGACCAGCAGCGACGTTGGATGTTTGCCAAGCAAGTGACCTAATAGCTGAAAACGTCCTAATTCCTAAACACAAAGAACTCCTTGTTATCTAGGGCGGTTTTTTTCTGATTTATCTGTGAAATTTTCTTTTCCCTTTTACCGAATCGTATATCAGCTCGTGTATTTTAATCGCGGTAATTAATGAAGCGGTGATAGCCTAGTGGTAAGGGTGTTGGCCTCCTAATCAGAGGTCGGCGGTTCGAATCCGGGCACGCCCCTCTAACTTTTCGGAGTTATGTTGTGCTTCAACGGTGAAGGAAAACATCGTGAGGAAACCTGCACGCCTGAGAGTTCTCCATAATGTTCTCAAAGGCGTGTGAAGTCTGCCAATACGCACATGGCCAGCATGCTGGATTATGGCCAAACCCTTCTCATAATGAGAGGAGACCCGTGCTCTATAGTGAGCCGGTAATGGGTTGATCATGATGATGATGATTTTAATCGCGGATGCCAATACCGTGGAATCACCATGGAAATAGTAAAAGGTTCACATACAGATTAATTAAATATCGCTAAATAGATACCTTAAGCTTTTATACGATTTGGATGTCAAAGAGAATCGAGAGTTCTTTCAATTGGAGCTCGACTCTAGTTGTCTCGTAGAAGCTACACATCTTCTTATAAAAGTGGCCCTGATTACTCGCTGAACATTATCAACCCTTCCATTGCTAGGACATCTTTAATGCATGCAATAGTATATACGTACATTAGTATATATAATAATAACTAATATAATATCTAATATGCTTACTCAGTTCCTCTAGTTTTAAGCTGTTAAGTTGCTGATTAGCACCGAGGACAAACCTCTTTGGTTTTTTCGGTGCCTTTATTTAATAACTAATTATATTCCTTGTATATTAATAATAAATAAATAAATAAATAATAAATAAATATATTTAAAGAGAGGTCGAATGCCTTTGCCAATCGGGTGATCTGTCTTATATATGGACCACTCAACCCTTTTCAATATTATGAGACAAAAGTTTTACTGGGCTATGCCCTAGGGCATGCTGCCAGTACAGGCAGCATGCGCTAGGTCTTCTTCACTTATCCGTACCTGCAGTTCTCATCTAACCATATACTACAGTGCACTCAGCAAAACTGGTTTCCAATTCATCGCATCCTGGACAAGATGGATCACTTTGTGTTGTGAGATGTCTTTTTTACAAGCAGTGTCCCGATGTTGCGCTTCCTTCTATTCACTATGACATTACGAGTAGTTGTTTTATCGTTTTCTTGTTAAATAAACTTTTATTGCCTATATTGCGTCGATTTGTTCCATCTTAGTTCGAATCTCTTTCCGATGTACATTAATGATTGAATAAATAGAGATGAGGATCATATAAATTCTCCTCTTATAGGATTACATTTAAACAGCATCCAAGGTCACGTGATATTCTTAAGCTCGGTATCGGTATAATGGTTGCCAGATAGAGATGTAAGTTTAAACATTTAGTTGTAAAACCTCGCCTATGTGACACCCTAAGTCGAGGTCCGAGTCTCACAGGAGACGCACTTAGGGGGACGTTCCCCAGATGTCGTCGAGCCCAAGTGCTCCTCTCTCAAGCTGAGATTCATGCTCGCCAAAAACCCCCCGTGACACAGTATTAACTATTATGGTTAGTGGATAAAAAAAAAAGAATTGTCAGTTGCACTTCAAGTAAGCCCTTGACGGCAATCTCACCTGATGGTAAGTGATGATGCAGTCTTAGATGGTAGCGGGCTAACCTGTTAGGGGCATGGTAAACCCACACTCCTAATTGGTTTCTACGCCACATCGTGCCGGAACGCTAAATCGCTTGGCGACACGTCTTTGTCGGTAGGGTGGTAATTAGCCATGGCCGAAGCCTCCCACCAGACCAGACTCGAGCCGGGAGTCGAATCCGGGACCTCCAACTTTAAAATGCAACAGCGCACGCGGTTCGCCATACAATACTACTCGCCTATGTACACCCTGATTAGTGATTATTTTTTGTCTAGAATTCAAAAGTTTATTAATATGATTAAACGTTTGTTACAGTTGATAGCCGTAACCTTAAGGATTCATTAGAGAGAGCGGAATGGAGTCTCGCAGTGGAACTATGGTGCAGTGAAGGGGCTCAATCGAGCACGCTCACCGCCGTCTCCTGTCGCGTGCTGAAGTTGCACTTCCAGCCAGCGCAGGGACTCCACTACCATCTTCCAGTGCTGTTCGACTACTTCCACTTGTCCGCTGTTTCTGTAACCATCCATGCAAGCTTAGTAGCATTACACCAACCTTATATCAAGTAAGTTACACCAGATTTCTTCACACCCACAAATCAAGAATTTACCAATTTTCGAGTATATAGAATAAGATGTCTGTGGACTGGACGGTTAGCAGAATTAAACCTAAGTTTAGGAACGTGGAAGATATATTGAAATGGAAAAAAGGAACAATATTTTCTTGCCATAATATTTGCTAATTTGGTAGCGTGCGTCAGTGATGTAACTTATGAGCTGATGGTAGATTTGAATGCACCACGAAAACTTAGTTTTTACAATTTGCTGATCTTCCCAGGACACCACAATTTTTGGTATAATATAAACGGTATATTTATAACTAAAATATAACTTTTACGTAATACACAGGCTACCTGTGCTACTTTTTCAACGTAATAACTGAAGCTATGAGGATTCCAAAAACACTATGATCTGAGAATTACCCAACAAAACTTGAACGTTCCTTCGTCATGACCATATCATTCAATACTAGTTGTAGGTTAACCTAGTGAATATAGTGCTTATATAGCGGTTACAAACCGTGTCGATTGCAAGCATAGCCTGAACTAACATAATAGCTTCTCATTCATTGTCCACGAGTTTCACATTGCAACGGAGCACAATGCAAAGTGGATTCTACTACAATAACTTCCCGCCTTGAAGTATTCTTTTGACACATATTTCTGTAAGATTTGACGTGCACTCTTCTCAGATAAAACAAAATTATTTTGTTACATGTCTTTATTCAGAAAGAGCATTATGCATTACGTACAAAGCTGGTAAGTACCTGGTGTTCTGGGACTTAGAGTAGCTCGATTTCGATTTACGATTATAATAGCCCATGACACTGTATTTCAATTATTTTATATTAAATCTCTTTTATTATTAATAATCATTTAGTAAAAGCAGGCCTTACATGATATCTGCTTAAAGAAAGACACATTTTTCTTTAAAAACAGTGTGCTGTGGAGTCGTGAACTTGGACCTGATTCTCTGTGAATTTGAAATCTTAACTAGGCACGAACTAGATTTTGTGATGTAATTTTTTATACCTCTTCTTACAAAGTCACTTTTTACATTATAAATTTTAAGATTACGATTAATTATTATGATTAAGTAGCTGGACCTTTTTACTACCTATACAAATTTAAAAACAAGCTTGTTTTGTATTAGCAATTCCGTATAGTATTCATAAATTCAAGGGACCATCTCTGCATTTAAATTTTTGAGTTCAGTAATCATCAGATTTTGTACATTGCCATAAAACTTACTTCAAGAACTCCAAACCTCGTTCTAGTTTACCTCGATAGCTTTAATTTTTAATTAGAGCGTCTCATTAGTTTTATTAGTAACTTTCATATCACAATCGTTAAACTGTGATTTGGAATGTTTTATGTCTTTTTTAACAGATTCTTAAATAGCTGGAATGTATAAAAAATTAAGGTTATACTCCCGCCTGATTTAGATCGATGGTATGCTTGTTTCATGTTTAGTTTCAAATCCGTCCAAGGTCAGAATTCGCCTGGTATAAATTGTTTTCATTATCACACAACCCAATCGGATTCGAAACTATTTCAGAAAACCATTCATTCAAATATGGAACTATTTGAATGAATGAATGAAATGAATAGTGAAGATAGATAAATTCTAAAATAGATGGAAACTATTATTGGTTTAATGTATTAACATTAATAGTTAAAAAGGCAGACAGAGGGAGTCGACGAAAAGTATTTGTAACAAACAGCCTTGTGTATATGAGAACAAAGTATAATTTCACTTACAGCACACCCCGCTCTAGTAAACAGTGGGGAAAATTGATGAAAAGTGCGGGGTCAAACTTTAACGCTTCGGGAAGCTTAGAGAACATCCTGTTCGGTTCGACTGGGAAGTGTGCCGGTGGGAATTCAAGCAAAATTGCGCATGCCAGGTATTATTCCATTTATTTATAAGTCGGCAGTTTATCTATGATTTTTTTTTTTTACACACTACAAGTTAGCCCTTGACTGCTATCTCACCTGGTGGTAAGTGATGATGCTGTCTAGGATGGTAGCGGGCTGACCTGTTAGGACCATGGTAAACCCACGCCCCTAATTGGTTTCTACGCGACATCGTGCCGGAACGCTAACTCGCTTGGCGACACGTCTTTGTCGGCAGGATGGTAACTAGCCACGGCCGTAGCCTCCCACCAGACCAGACTCGAGCCGGGAATCGAACCAAGGACCTCCAACTTTAAAATGCTACAGCGCGCGCGCTGCGCCACGGAGGTCGTCAATGCTGTCTCCAGCCTCACAAATGCGTTGTGCTAATTTCTTGGTATGGCCAAATATCGCAATTTAGCGTTTTGGTATGATGTCGGGTAAGAACCGTTTAGATGATGTGAAGGATTAAGCAGACAGATTGATGAATCCTCTGGCACCGCAGATGTTGATTGGTGACGGTAAACGGTATTGGTAACAGGTTAGCCCGCTACCACCCTCGACTGCATCACTTACCACCAGATGAGATAGCCGTCAAGGGCTAACTAGTAGTGCATAAAAATTTACTTAATTATATAAAAATTTATTTATTTAGAGTTCACACTCAGGAAACGTAACGTAACGTAATAATTAAGAAAAAAGATTCAATAAAGGAAAATAATAGCTACATAAAAAGGATATGAGAAGCAGGAATATAGGGAATAGATATACAGTGAAATGTTGAACGTGTTACAGACAAGTCCATGCTGAAGTTTGCGGCATTCTCCTCGGATCGCTTGAAGGCTTGCAGAGTGCTCTAGCAGTATGCGGCTCCACGGGGGTGCTTTTAACTCCTGAGGAATCTTCTTCTAACTCTATCGTCGGCGAGGTAGCGCAACGGATAAAGGACCTGAGCGATATAGGCAAGGTAATCACGAATCTCTGGATTTCAAGACATGTTTTTTAAACCTTTTGAGACCATTGTACTTACAACCGAAAAGCGATGCTAGTGATTGAAACGTGGGCTTTTCTTTCGGGGAACTGAAGGATATTTATAAGTGTCCATAACTCTTCATAGTTACGTGCCTTTTTAAATTATTTTTAGAAATTTTACAAATTATATATCTCATATCGCTTCTGTAACTTTTCGGAGTTATGTGCGTTTTTAAACAATTAAAATATCACTTGCTTCAACGGTGAAGGAAACATCGTGAGGAAACCTGCACGCCTGAGAGTTCTCCATAATGTTCTCAAAGGTGTGTGAAGTCTGCCAATCCGCACATGGCCAGCGTGGTGGACTATGGCCAAACCCTTCTCATATTGAGGGGAGACCCGTGCTCTGTAGTGAGCCGGTAATGGGTTGATAATGAATGAATATATCTCATTCTATAAAGGTGAACGAAAATGTCGTGAGGAAACCGGCATGACTGAGGGATTTCCTTAATGTTCTCAATTATATGTTGTCTACCATTCCTGATTTGATTAGCGTTGTGTATTAGGCTCGCTAACTTTCTCATTCTGAGACGGGACGCACGCTCTGTAGTGGGTCCATAATCCCCCTTACATTACATAAATGCGAAAATATCTATATGAGTAAGTGAGTACATGTGATACTCTTTGACGGAACCATTGAAGCTGACCAAGCTGACCAACACCAATTTGGCAGATTTTTTGAATTTTATTGGAATATGCAGTGGGTTAATATAATAGTGGTAACAAATAGGCAATAAATAGGTTAATAAATAACAATATTACCTTTCACTCCGGGAAAGGTCATGATTTCCGCGGGATTTTTAAAACACTAAATTTCACGTCGATGACCTTCAAACTGTATCTACATTTTTTCATAGAAAACTTCCTCGAAATTAGATGTATATGTTGGTAAAAGGTAAGAATACATGGGATAATCTTGAATAACAGACGTTACCTAATAATCCACAGGATTTTTTATAAACCCTTAATCTACGCGGACGCAAAACAGGTAGTTAGTGGGCTTATAATGATGATGGTTTTAAAACTTAATGAGATTATGTTTTACTCACAGAAATCCGAAGCGGGCGAGGAAGAAGAATGGGCAATGGGAGCAGCGCACGACATTGCAAGGCTATGTGCCGAGGTGACGCTGAGGTGGCGCGCATTCCTGCACCACACCTCTGACCGGCCGCACGTCCATCACGCGCTGGCCGCACGACATCATGCGTTACGGTAACACTTTATTTTGTTTATACTGATTTTGTCTGGTGGGAGGCTTCGGCCGTGGCTAGTTACCACCCTACCGACAAAGACATGTCGCCAAGCGATTTAGCGTCCCGGCACAATGTCGCGTAGAAGCCAATCAGAAGCATGGGCTTACCTGGATGTGCTAACAGGTTAGCCCGCTACCATCCTAGACAGCATCATCACTTACCACAATGTGAGATAGCCGTCAAGGGCTAACTTGTAGTGTATAAAAAAAATGAGGGGCACCAACAGACTACAAAAACAATATTAAACCTAATACCCTTTTTAAAGAAATTTCAAAAAGGGTTATGGGACGTAAGGGTAAGCCTACTTGGTATACAGTCTAGAGATAGCAGTTGCCTTGGCTTTGGCTATTCAAACAGCATCAAGCATATTTCTGTGCATTGTGGTGACAAATTTCAGTAAAGAACGTTTGTTTCTTTAAAATTATTAAAAAGTCATCACAACGAACGGTTAAAAACCGACGTTTAATATAACACAAACAAATAAACGCCACATGGTATTAAAATGATTAAGATCAAGCATAAAAATATGGCTTCTTCATATACCGGGGTGCATTTAGACACCCACATAGCATTTGTGATAGGTTATGGAATTATCATAATCATTATCTCACTACAACGTAAACTATTTATTGTATGTATGTCTTCAAAGCATTTCAAAGGCTATTCTAAATTTAAGTTATCATATTATTATTTGTGGTTAATTTCTTTCTTCTCTTTATGTCATTATACAGATTTCCCACTGTCATGTTAATTGTTATAGATAATTATAAAAGATAATTCAAGTTTAGTTTCACAGGAACATAACTGTCAGAGCATTTCAAACATAAATATTTATTTTATCATATGTATTCTTATATAGGTTTACAAGTCAAAGGTCCAAGACTTTTTTACTATTCCAACTTTACAGCGTTTGAGATAAAGCCATTTTCGAGTTAGAATCTAGTAATGTAAGACAGATTTCTACTCTGAGCTTTAAGGGATACCGCATAAACTGTAATGTTAAAAAATTCAGATATATTTAAATGTATTATATTTAATTTTAATACAAATAGATTTTTGGTAATTGTTATTCATATTATTTTTAAGACTGTTACAGACTGAAGGACAGACGAACGGGAGGACAAAATTCAACATCTCTCAAGTTAATTCTCATAATCGCCTTTCTCAATGTTTCAGTATTAAACGTTTCTCGGAGTGCTTCTTCGTGCTTGACAACCCTCGGCATTCGCTCGCAGGCTGCTACGACAGCAACTACCAATCATATCAAAGTGTAGGCGAAGCAGCCCGAAGGTCTCGCTACCTCGCACTCCTGCCGCCCCTCCCAGTACATTGCATCGCACTTGATGGCGATCCGCATATCATGCCTATCATATTTGAAGACAGGTACTTATTCAATTTCGCTCTAAATAGTGTATGTGAAAGACTGAAGAAAGCTCGGTTTACATACTGAGCTGATACCCCAATGCCTAAAGACAAAAGTCTTCAACGCCTGCGTCTTACTGGTCATGACGTACGGAGCAGAAACGTTGTCACTCATAGTAGGCCTTGTCCACAAGCTCAAAGTAGCTCAGCGTGCTATGGAGAGGGCTATGCTGGATGTTTCTCTGAGGGATAGAATCCGTAACGAGGACATCCGTAGGAAAACCAAAGCAACCAACATAGCCCAACGGATTAGCAAGCTCAAGTGGCAGTATTCAGGTCAAATCGGCCGACGGCCGTTAGGGCGGACGTGTACCGGTAAGCGCAACGTAGGACGACCTCCTGCCCGTTAGACCGACAACCTGAAAAGGATCGCTAATAGCGGCTGGATGAGGAAGGCTGGTTGAGGAGGACCGTGTATGGTGGCGCGGACTTGGAAGCCTATGTACATCAGTGGATGTCTATAAGCTAATTCATTGACATACTGAGCTTTATCTAGTATATTTAGTAGTAATTATTCGAATTAGTAATATTTCAACGACGATTTGGAATGAGACGCTTGATGATTCCTGATGAGACTTCAATAAGCTATTGTCCAATGTTGTATTACACACTTTAATTTGTCTGATCTAGTCATATTCAAGATTGGTAGCAACTGGTTTAGTTGAAACTTGACAGTAGCGACAGCACAACCAAAGTGACAGTAAAAGTAAAAGTGGTCGCAAAGTCAGATAGTATGTAAAAAATGTTGCGTAATACATGAGGACATTTAAAGTGACAGCAACGTTTGTGAATTACGCCTGTCGTGAGATTCGATATCATCCAGCCGAGGGCACTAAGTATCGTACTTGATCACTTATTTAACTGGGTTGTTGGTGTCGCTTTCCTTTAGAATTACTGAGAATTTATTTGTTTATAAGAATAAACTTGTACCTTTAGTACTCAATTTTTCGCGGGCGATTATATCCCTTATCTTTCTAGAAATAAGGTTATGTGTAAAATTATTAATTGTTATTTATTTCTAGGTATCAAGACACAGCGGAATTCGCGCGAAGGCGATCATTTTTAAGTTCTAACGCAAATAAGTCTGGAAGTGGTAAGTATTCGGTATATGTGCTTTAGTAATGGAATCAATAAATAGATTATTCATTAAACAAGCTATTTTTAATCCACTTTTTAATTTTTTAGATCCTTTCCTTTGCTCGGAACCTGACAGAGAAGATTGTGCATGTAGCGTTAGTTCAATTATGGATTCAAGAAGACCTTCTTCGGAAGCATCAAGGGTTACTTTATCATTGCCTAAAAATATGATAGACGCCCTGGAACCAGAATTTGACACCCCAAAATCTAGCATTGTACAAGCGACCTTGACACTAGCACCGCAAAAATCTTCTAGAGGATCCCCAAAAAGAACTATAGTAAAACAAAATGTTGTGGAAATGAACAAACCCCATAATAAACAATTAGAATTAACAGGTAGAAATAGATATATTGTACAGAATAACCAAATAAGCGAAATTCAACTACCACCAAATAACTTCTTTTCCTCCTGTCCCATACAACAAGGTCAACAAATGTCAAGGTATTCCGCTTCAACCCTATTAGATATCAATGCTACAAAAAGCAATGTAAACGTTTCCCGCTTAGGAAATGATAAATCTGATCCCAACGCAGTCATGAAACAAAAACATGAAATCACCAGTGGAGTTAGTACACTACCTGCTCGTCACAGTAAATCTTTGGATCAGTTGAGAGTGTCACAAATGACCCCAGTCAGTGTACAGACGTTATCAAAAAATGTTAAAAATAGTTCAAACACTTCAGTTAATTATCAAAAGTCTTATGCGCCAGCTCAGCCAATAAAGCCCACGACTCTACCAAGAAGCGTTACAACAACAGCTTATCCCACCAATACGACAACACGTTGTGGACCGAAAGGCGATGATTACAGAAGAAACATCAATGAATTTAGAGAAAAATATAAAAACCCCTGCAATTCTAATATGCAAAATGTTCATGGAATGAACAATGAAGTGTTTCATAACGTAGGCTATAAGTATGATGGTACAATTAAAGGTAACACTAATCAAATTTATGGTTACACTTTCGGTAATCAGGGTAATATACCAGTGAATAATGTTATTCGTAATCCATTAGAATTCCAAAGAGGCTATAGTGTAAATTTACCCCGTCCTATGTTGCCTCCTCGAAATTCTTATCCACCGGTTAGTGGAAAAACTCAAGTGACTGATCAAAGCAACTTAGTTTCTAAAAAACACGTTCATAGATCTAACTCAACACATATGTTTCACGAGAATATTGAGAATCAGCAAATTGACATTGAAGCTGCTCGTAATCAATTGAGGCATGAATTAAATTATTATCTCCAAAAAGGAGATTGGAGCTATGATTTTAATACAGGCAGCCTGATTCAAAACTATCAAAAGAAATCTAGTAAAAGTAGTGATGATAGTGGTTTTGTGATGACTTTGGATAGGAGCAGTGATGGAACATCTAAGTCAACGTATTCAAAAACTCCACCATCAACTCCTCATTCTACAATACCTTCCGTAAGACATAAGAAAAGTCGATCTAAAGAGTCTAAATTAAATACAAGTGGAAAAGAAAACATGAAAGTGAATTCAAGTCGGGATTCTCTGAGCAGCCATCATTCTATCAAGTCTAGAGACAGCAAATCTGATCGGCAAACTCCTAAATCTGATCGTAGTACCCCTAAATCCGATAGAGGTACTCCTAAATCTGGCAAAGCTACTCCAAAATCGGGAGGCATCACACCCAGATCTGGGTTAGCTACTCCAAAATCAGGCAGAGCTACTCCTAAATCTGGCGGAGCGACGCCCAAGAGTGGAAGATCTAGTGGTAAGCCTGAAAGGCGTTCAAAACACAAACCCTCAGAAAAAATGACTCAACTTATGTCAGAGGCTGCATCATCTTCAAGTGATGAGAGCATCCCTTTCGAACTCAGAAGATTAGAGTCGTCAACAAGTGTACCTTATAGTCTTGACCATGGTTCAGAATTGAGACACTGTAGAAGCGCTGCTTCAATAATTGAAGAGCCCAATTTAAATAATACATTCGGTTCGGAATCATTACCTAATTTAGCGCCGCCGCCAGCTTTCGGATCACCGCCATTGGACATAGGTGACAAGGACTTTAAAATTTTACCACCTGAGAATTTTTTAAGTAAAGACGATAAACATAGCAAAAGTTCAACTTCGAGTTTGAGTGAACAAAGTGGATGGGTTTCGAGTGGACGCAGCTCTGGGCCATCTTCACCAGATAATGGCAGTTGTCAACTGAATCAAAACTTCCCTCTTACCACTAGCGCGAGTTCTACTAAAATTACAGACAAGAAATTCGAGGATAATGTTGATAAACGAAGAAAAGATGGAGAAAAAATAAGTGAATTTAAAAGAACGGCTCTAAATGGTGAACAACTTCGAGAACGTCTTCTAAAATTAGCTGTCAAAGCTGCTCAAAACAGTTCGACTGAAAAAATTGAATGCTGTGACAAAGAAGTTTGTGAAGAATGTACAATATGTAGTGACTCTATTTGCACTGACAGTCAATGCGAATATAATAAAATGATGCATACTAACGGAATTGATACAGGATGCAATTCAGAAACATGTACAGCTAGTTGCTTTCAACAATGCTCTGAAACAAATATTGGCAAAGTGAATCAAAGGCACAATTCATTCAGTGCTATTCAAGGTAATACTTACAGTTCTATCAACAAAAGTTCAAATGAAGCAACCGTTAAAAAGTCACAAACAGTGAGCGACAATATGCATCCATATATTAGAAAAGAAATACCATCCAAGGTGCCGCCGGCTGTTCCTGCAAAATCCAATACATTGAATAAGACCAAGCTGAAAGACCGAATCGAATATACCGAAAAATTAATAGCTGCAGAAATACGAAGTCTTGCAGTAGATCGTTCATGCAAAACTCGTCCAACTCCAGCTGGACCGGCTGCAATTGTTCAGAATTATCAGGGTAAAGCAAAATCCGAAGTAAATTTAAGCCAATGTGGCGGTGAAAATGATTATGAGCACTTACCGCCACCTCAACAATTTAGAGATGCACCACCACCACCTGACGAGTTTAAGGTACGTTACATTTACCAAATTAGTAAACATATTAAAATAAAATGCAAATAATACTATTTAAAAATATCTTCAGGACCCGCCGTCTAAATCACCAATGGTAAGTCGGAGCAGCAGTAAATCATCAACACCATCAAAGACTCCACGCAAAGCAACTCAACCTACAACGTTACAACTAGATAACCCACTATATCATGTATGCGAAGGTAAATATTTGTTTAGTACTTTTTTTTTTTAATAATTCATTCATGCTTTTGCTTGAAACTAACACTTGTCATTGGTCTTTAACCAGGCGTTATAGAGAGACGAAAATTAAGACCTCATCAATCCATGAATGCTGCTGCCACAACTTCAGCTAGCACGCTTAATAAAAGCCAAAGCACGGGAGAATTGGCGAGCAGAAGCGAACATGGTAATAATAAAAGTAGGTGATTCAATCTACTCTTTTCCTTGCATGTACCTACATACTTCGCTTATTTATAAAGAAAATTGTATCCTAAACGAGATTATTATAAATCAATAATGTTATCAATAAGGGATATATGTATTAAAATGGTGATATTTATTTCAGAACAACGGCAGAGTAATCTCATCAGCATATTCGGTTTGGCAGAATCGGAAAGGCTATTTGTGAAATGTAGAGAAGAATTTAGGCAAAGTGTAAAATATCCAGGAGCAATATATTCTGATTTTCCTCCAGTGGAAAACTCGTTACCATACTTTCATATCAGTGACGAATACAGAATGTTTAACCCTGAAGGTGAGGTTTAAGAACAGTCAACCTATAGGTTATAAAATTCAACTTGTTATTAAATCTATATGTTTTAGGTCTTCACCTCATAATATGCGTCCATGGCCTGGATGGGAATGCGGCGGACCTTCGTTTAGTGAAAACATATTTAGAACTAGGCTTGCCTGGAGCTCGCTTGGACTTTCTCATGTCTGAAAGGAATCAGGGCGATACGTTTTCCGATTTCGATACAATGACGGATAGGTAATGTGCATTAATTAATGTTATATTATAAACTTATCTACGTTTATAAAAACTAGATCACATGTGTTGTAGTATGACGTACAAGAAAATTATCTTTGCAGATTAATTCAAGAAATAGTGACGCATATACAAAATTCAAGCGAACCAGCACGGATTAGTTTTGTAGGGCACTCATTGGGCACCATTATAATAAGATCAGCGCTGGCGAGACCACAAATGAAGCCGTTTCTGGGAAAACTACATACATTCCTATCATTGAGCGGACCTCATTTGGGAACTTTGTATAATTCAAGTGGTCTTGTAAATGCAGGTATCGTGCTTTCTATAAGAGTTCACATTTAACTGTCCAAGAGCAGAACTGAAGAAGAATTGCAAAATCCCAACGCCATGGGCAAGCCACTCACATTGGGCACTACTGACAACAAATCCTTAAGTTATAATATAGTAACTAATAAAATAAAATTATGTATACAAGCATTATGGCCCAAAGTGCATACCATTTTTATTCATTTGCAGGAATGTGGTTCATGCAGAAATGGAAAAAATCCGGCTCCCTTCTCCAGCTTTCTCTGCGTGATGCGCCTGATCCTCGACGATCATTCCTCTACCGTCTTAGCGAACGGAGTCAATTGCATCAGTTCAAACACATCCTGCTTTGTGGATCAGGACAGGATAGATATGTGCCGTTACATTCTGCGAGATTGGAACTTTGCAAAGCCGCTGCTAAGGACACGTCCTTGTTAGGGCAGGCATACAGAGAAATGGTATGACGCTTAACTTCTATTTATTTTATCATCATTATGATCAACCCATTGCCGGCTCACTACAGAGCACGGGTCTCCTCTCATTAGAGAAGCGTTTGGCCATGGTCCACGACGCTGACCATGTGCGGATTGGTAGACTTTACACGCCTTTGAGAACATTATGGAGAAATCTCAGGCACACAGGTTTTCTCACAATGTTTTCCTTCACCGTTGAAGCAAGTGATATTTTAATTGCTTAAAAACGCACATAACTCTGAAAAATCAGAGGTGCGTGCACGGGTTCGAACCCCGACCTCTGATTAAGAGGTGGACGTTCTAACCACTAGGCTATCACAGCTTCATATATTTTATAGGCAAAATATAGATATCCTAATTTAATAACAGCCAAGTTTTACCTGTATCTTCACCTGGGATCGGCCACTCGAAAAACCTGGGGCGCAAATTTGTCTAGTCAAATGCCGACGCAATAAAATTACTGCATTTATACTACGTACATGACTGAATATCTTCGCATAATTCAGTTGTCTAAGTATTGGTATGATACAAATCCAATATTATCAATATCCCGCTAATAATAAGATTACTACCCTCAGGTACACAACATGGTGTCACCGTTAGCGGCCCGCGCCTCATCTGTGTCAGTTGTGCGATATGACGTCCAGCACGCACTTCCTCACACAGCCAGCGCACTTGTGGGAAGAGCGGCACACATTGCAGCCTTGGACTCTGATCTCTTCATCGAAAAGTTTCTTCTTGTCTCTGCTCTCAAATACTTTCGTTGAGCATCCATTTCAACTGGTTGTTCTATATTTTTGGGTCGATAGGTCTACTGGTGAAGGACGGGTGATGAGGAATGAGGTAATAGATTTAGTAAACAACATCTATCAAATTACGTTACATGCCTCAACTCTCGTCTCGACGCCGCGACGTAGCCAGTCGTATAGGAAAAACCCATTCGATAAAAAAAAATCTTAGTATAGATACGTGTCCATAATTACAGTGCATGTTTTATTGTTATATATTTCACCAGCATTTGTTTTAGCTAAATATAACTATCCTAATGCACGATTAAGATAATTTAATGCTCGAAATTCAAATACTCTTTCAGGTCTTTCAATGACACTTATACAGTTTTATGAGCGGTATTCACAGTAAAGTAAGTTTTTATCATGCACGATAAATTTGATCTACTTACTTATAATTTAAGAGTTTTTTATTAAATCGAAATGATTGATCTCTTTTTATTTAAATGCTTGTATGAATAACTTTATTGAAAAAGGGGTGTGATACAATTTCCGCGCTGTTGCAGCGATTTTAAATAGACTATTCTGATAAAATCCTTGAAATTTAATTATTTAAATAGGTTAAGGCGGATCTTTACACCAGATAATTAAGACTTTCGAAACTAGCAAGTGTAGATAAATGTAGATGTTATTTGTATTAGGAATTTATATTGTTGTGTATGATGGCCACAAGCAAATCAATCTTTTGTTAGGTCACAACGGAATGAAGAAAATGGCGAATTGATTATATAAAAATCTATACGATCAACCTAATGAAGGTAGATTGACTTACTTTGGTCAATGAATTGGGTCACATTCAGTGTTTCGTGTGCTTTTTGGATTGCTAAGCCCACGGATTTTTTATTCAATTGCTACATCATTTTTATGTAATTCCTCTTACTATATAATTTCTTATACTTACATAAATACAAAACCTTTTCGCGCAAGTTTTACAGTTTCGACCTAATTTCGGATAAACGATCTAATACACCTCTATATCAAATATAAACATAAGTGCTTCATCAAAACCTACACTACTATTAACTATTTCAAACTACATCAAACATAAAACCTGTATTGATCAAGGTACATATTTATTTACTTACTCATTTTTAAAGTTATGCAGGTTTTTCATTTCAATACCTACCCATATGTTAGAGATCTATTATTTATTTAATTAGTTACATTATTATTAATTAGGCACAAGTTATAAATCTACAAAGGCCTTTTAAAATAGTTATTCAATAGTTTTTCATTATATATCTTTAGAATAATGGAGCTCATTACTCTATGATTACTATTGATAAGTACTATTGGATATTCTGTGTCATAGCTATGCAAAACTTGGTATTTAATCTGGGAGAATTACCTTCAAACTTAATTTTTACCTAAAATAAGGTGACAATTTTTTGGGATCTTTTACGCACTTTTTATAGATTGGTTTTCTTAGTTATTAAGCTATTTCAATTTGACACTTTAACTAAGTGGATGAATCTGACAAGGCCTTATTACAATATAGGGACAGGCCTTAGCCTTAAAAGAAACATAAGTATAAAATGTAAAGTAACGAATGTTAGACTGATCTTTAAAAATATACGGTATTGATAAGTTTAATAGTTTATTCATTAATTATTTGTAGACAACAATAATTTGATAATGTTGTTGCGAATAAGTTGTATGTTGCTCTGTCCACATTTTCTCTATTTATTAATATTGTAGGTAACGTTTTATACAGGGCTTAGAAAATCTAATCTTTGGTTTAACTGAAAGAATTGGTACGATAACAACATGTTCAAACCATAGGCATGTTTGTTTGTATATTTATGAATAGCAAGTTATTTACAAATATATGTATAGTAGAATTAAATATATTTATGTATAACTAGGTTTTGTCATTATGTTGATAATTGTACTGTTTTATTATAATAATGAACATTGAACACCATAAGGTAAGGTTTTATTTCCTTATTGTAAATGCAGTACCGGATTAAGAAAGGAATTGTTAGTCCCTACATTTCATATTTTGTTAGTAGCTTTATTAAAACTCATCTTGTCATTTACTAAAAGTTTCATGAATTCATTGGTTTATTTAAAATTAGAGCACATTATCACCAACACAAATGATCACATATTAAATGGATGTAAGTGGGTAAATATATAACTATAAGAAAATATTGTTAATAATATAAACTATAAATATACTCAAGTAAGCCAGCAATGTGTGTGTATTTAAATCTTTAATAAAGACCTACATGTTGATAGAGATAGAAATAATTTCAATTAATTTGTACTTCAGCACTCAGCTGTAACTTCAATATATAGGCTCTTATATCACTACTCATGTCTTATAGCTAAAGGGGCCAAGGCAGGATGACTTATACACAGACTGAACATTAAACTTTACTTGCATATTTGTGTACATTTCTAATGTAAAACTAAGTATCATCCATAATTGGACATAATAGCTATAACTGTTTGTAAAATAGAAGCAATCTAGGACAATATTCTAAATCTGTATGAAGAATGTAAACATCTGAGCAAGTGTGTCAGTCCCAGTGAAATAATCCACTATAATATACAATGTTCATACAATTGCAGAAAACTATGAAGACAAAATAATATAAATTACAATGCTGTTGTGTCATCATAATTGTTGAATTTAATTTCATTATCATCATCATCATAATCTAAAACTAGTCTAAAACCACTTTTATTATATTTAAATTAGTAAACTATATTTTTTCTTTCTCTTACAATATCAAGAACTTTTCACTACTATTATAATAAGTAATTAAGTAAGTATATAATAGAAAATAAGCTGTGATAGCCTAGTGGTTAGGGTGCCAGCCTCTTAATCAGAGGTCGGCGGTTCGAAACCGGGGCATGCAGCTCTAACTTTTCGAAGTTATGTGACTTTTTTAAATGATTAAAATATCACTGGCTTCAACGGTGAAGGAAAACATAAGAAACCTGCACGCCTGAGAGTTCTCCATAATATTCTCAAAGGCGTGTGAAGTCTGCCAATCCACACATGGCCAGCGTGGTGGACTATGGCCAAACCCTTCTCATATCGAGTCATACCCATGCTCTGTAGTGAACCGGTAATGGGTTGATCATGATGATGATAATAGAAAATTTATCTGTAACTTCTTATGTTTTTATTACTCTTTTAATATTATTGAACACAGTGCAGTAAAAAGTAACACTAACACTTTATAAAAAATAAGTCTAGTAAGAAAAATAGATTAGTGTAAGTGATAATAACATTGGTAAAAGGACGAATAGCATAATACAGAGTTGGAAAATACCAATACCCCAGGCTAATGTAGTGTATAAGAGCCTTGTTCCTTAATCCGGTAATGGTTGAATGCGTTGTTGTTGTACAAAACAAATAGTATCTAATATTAACATAATATATTCAAGAGTAATATACTATATTACTCATTTAAAGCAAGCTTAAAGAGAATAACTTTAATGTGGTAGATGTATTACAGTTAAAATGAATTTTGTAAATACTAAAAATTATTTGTAAAATAAAATTGTATTGTTAATTAAATGGCAATGTGTCGATGTTATACACGTATGATAAATAAATTAATAAATGCCTAAAATTTGTATTAATTACACTACAGTAAATGTTAACTAACTTTAATTTTTAAAAACCAATGCAAATATATTAAATACCACCTAGGTCCTGGGTACAATAAAGACAAACCTGACAGTTGAGCTTGAGACTGCAGTTCATGGAACTCCCATATTCGCGCCAAAGCGACGGCTAGAAACCACAGACAAATTAGTAACGTTTTTTTTTTTTTTTTTTCTCTTTTTATGGCTTTACACAGATTAGCCAATGTCAAGTTTATGGTTTAGCAATGGAAAATTGAAGTTAGGGAAACCATTTTTTAAGATGAACTGTCAGGAATTTAAATATTCGGATAGGAAAAGGATTAGGGTTTTTTTTTTATATACATATATAACTATAGTTTAATATCATTTTTTTCTAGAAACAAGCTAATTATTTTATATACATTATAAGAATTACTATGTAATAAACAAATAATTGAGGTAGGGAATGGAATGCGTAATGATTCGAGATGAGCTAGAAAGGAAGAGCGATCGTATAGGGTGCATCGAAAGAAAACATGGTTTAAGTCCCCATACTCCCCACAGGAACAGCGAGGATCAGGAACAATTTTCATTCTGTACAAATGCGCTGGGGTACAAACATGACCCAGACGCATTCTACACAGAACGGAGGTGACAGTTTTACTAAATAAAAATTGGCTAAACCAGGGTTTCCTCGGAATGGATGGCTGAATTTTTCGATAATGCTTTCCTACAGAACTATCGTTATTCCAAATCATAGACCACTCTTTATCCAAATATACTTTAGCTGTACTTATTAAATCGGAACAATAATTAGTGTATGGGACAATATCTCCTACACGTATAGCCTCATTTGCCAATTGGTCAGCTCTTTCATTTCCAGGAATGCCCGCATGGCTTGGAACCCACGCCAGCACTACATCACAATTCTTTTGTGAGCACTTATACAAAAGATCTCTAATGTTGTAAACGATTGAAGATTGCTTATGGGACCTAAATGGAAATCTCATAACAGCTTCTAAAGCACTACGGGAATCTGAAAATATTATTGTTTTTGGAATCTTCAAAATTAAAACATATTCTATTGCCTTAAGTAACCCATAACATTCGCCGGTGTAAACGGAAGTTTCAGGTGGAAGTTTAATTTGTTGTATACATTTATATTGTAAATGGTAGACCCCAACGCCCACGCAACTCTTATTTTCATATTTAGATGCATCCGTGAACAAATAATGCCAATCTGACCATTCATTATTAATAATATAAGTAAATTCCTGTTTCAAGTATGGATTATTTTTCTTAAGTCCTATATCAAATTTGATTTGCGGAACAGCTATAAGACTTTTGTAGTTGTATTGGTATAGCGGAAGTGTAATAGTTTGATGGGTAGGAGGTTCCAAGTTTTTATATTTTCTATAACTTTTTACAAGACATGGAGAATCTTTATGGGCCCAGTAATTACATTCATGAAACAGATCTGCAAGTTGCCTTACTTTTGAAAATAAAGGATGGGAGTTTAACTGTAACGTTCGGAAGAAGAATTTATCACAGAGAAACTGTCTTCTGAGATATAAGGGTGGATCACAGCATTCTACCTGTAGACAATTTATTGGAGTCGATTTCATTGCACCTGTCACTAGCCTCAAAGCCTTTGACTGCACAGAATCCAATTTTTTAACTGCATTTTTATTACCAGGGTGTAATAAAAATGAGCCATAGTCTAAAACACTCCTTATTAAAGAATTGTATAACAGTCTTAATGTAACAGGATGTGCACCCCACCATACTCCTGTAAGACACCTTAAAATATTCAAATTTCGCTCGCACCTTAATAAAACATATTCAATGTGTGGAACTCCCGTGAGTTTAGAATCTAATATAACACCCAAAAATTTTGCTTTTTCTTTAACTGTTAATAGAACGTCATTGTAAGTAATACGAATAGATGGGAGAATTCGCCTCCGAGAAAATAATACAACTGAGCTTTTAGATGGTGATAGGTCTAAACCATTATTATCTAACCAAGTGTTTAAGGCATTCAAAGCTAAGTTTAATAACTCACTAATATTATCTATGTACTGTCCAGAAACATATAAAAGTAAATCATCCGCATATTGTAGAACATTTGCATATCTTATGACGGAATTTTCCAAATCGTAAGTATAAATGTTATACAATATAGGGCTCAAAACAGAACCTTGTGGCAGACCCTTCCATACAGTTCTAGTGATAGATTTATTTCCAGAAGAGTCTAATGAATACCTTATATACCTTTCATACAACATATTTACAATAAAATTAATTAATAAGCCAGGAACGTTCAGAGCTAACAGTTTGTTTTTTAAAATTGAAATGTTTACATTATCGTAAGCGGCATTTATGTCTAGGAAAGCAGCGACCACTGATTCATTTTTGGAGAAACTTAGTCTTATATCTGTGGTAAAAATGCTTAAGCTGTCAAAAGTACATTTGCCTTTTCTAAAACCAAACTGGTTTCTTGACAATAGTATATTGTGTTCTAAATACCATTCCAATCTGATCTTAACGAGGTGTTCAGCAGTTTTAGCTAACACTGAAGACAATGCTATTGGCCTGTATGATGTTGGATCTGAACTTGGTTTGTTCGGTTTTTGTAATAAGATCAAAGACTGGGACCGCCAGGATTCAGGAATGATACCCGTAATTATAACATTGTTTATTAAAGCTAGGTAGTAAGTGAGGCTACTGTCGTCAAGGTTAGACAAGAAAGAATAAGGAATCCCGTCTTCACCTGGCGCAGAATCTTTGGTCGATAAAAGTATCCCTTTTAGTTCGTTAAGTGTAAATGGTGAATTCAAATCTGACTCATTATAATTGTTCGTAGACAATGTTGCAGGTAATGTGGCCATAGGACATTCAGGTACGTAAGGAGGACCCAAGCAATCCATGACTTGTTCTGCTAGAACTGGTGATATACTATTCTGTTGTGTGTCTTTAAATGCAGATCTAAACCTTCTAATATTTTGCCAAACCAGTGATGGTGACACATTGGGGTTAAGGGATTTACAAAACCTATGCCAACCTTCATACTTCTTTACCCTAAGTAGTTCTTTAGTATTGTTTGCAATTTGTAAATAATGATTAAAATTGTCATCAGTCATGTTTTGACAGTATTGCCTTTCTGCTTTCTTTCTTTGTTGAACTGCTTTAGTACACTCTGCATCCCACCATGGTGGTGATGGAATAAACCCTGTACCACATCTTTTTAATGGGAAAGTTTCATTTGCAGCTGTGATTAATGCCGTGGCTAATGCTTGAGAGCATTCTACTACGTTAGAATTACTTATTTCTGGTAAACTATTAATTTTCTGCTCAACAGCTACTCTATACAAATTCCACTTAGCATCTGTCAGATTATATTTTATTCTTGGCTGTCTTACTTGCTTTGGAGGTTTTTCAAAAGGAAAAGTAATAATAATAGGATAGTGATCACTGCCATAAGTTGATTCAGCAGGTGACCATGCAAGAGATGAAGCTAGATCAGGAGTGCAAATGGACAAATCAGGAGCACTTGGAGTTCGTGCCAGTCGTGTTGGAGACCCAGTATTCAGAATACATAGATTATGGGAACTAATTAACTCTAGAAGTTGTTCACCATAGTAAGTTGATGTAGCACAACCCCATAAAAGATGGTGAGAATTAAAATCCCCTAAACATAAAAAAGGTTTTGGCAAAAAATTAAAAAGTTGATCAATTTCATTTAATATTTCATTATTAGGACGAGAGAAATATAAAGACACATAACATATATTATTTACAATTACTGCGATAACAGATAAGTTATCACTATGTATAGGAAGAGTAACAAATGTAAATGTCAGAGTATTTTTGATGAGTATAGCTACTCCACCATACCCATCAGGTCTGTCTTCTCTGATACAAACATACCCTGGCATCTTGAATAATGACTCTTTTCTCAACCATGTCTCTTGAAGACAAACAAGAAAAGGATCATGTTTATTAATGAAATGTATTAAGTCTGGTTTTCTACTGGTGAGACTCAGGCAATTCCACTGAACCACTCTGTCTCTGTGATCCATTATTGTTTGAAATTTGATATAAAGCTTCAATTACTGTGGCAACGTGGGACGGTGTAGCTATATTTGATTGTGATAATAACTGAATAAGTATTTTAATAATGTCTGCAATTTTCATGCTATTTTCTGTGTTACTGTTACTAAGATTAGGCTTTATTTTAGGTAAAACAGGATCTCTTATTATTTCTGTATGGGCAAAACGGTTATAGCCTTTGTTAAGCTTTGTGGGTGATCTGGGCTTTAGAAAGACAGTTTTTTTATATGAATGTGGAACTGAATTTGATGGCATAAGGTTAGAGTCGAGGGGACTATGTATGTTCTGTGATGAAGAGGGTGATACCGGTGCTGAAAACAAAGCGTCAGCATATGACATCTTTGAGACTTGTGGATGCATTTTAATTGCCTCCATATATGAAATACAACTTTTACTCATAGTCTCTTTGATTGCTCTCTGCCTATTATGTTCCAAGCATTTTTTATCTATAGCTTGATGTAATCCCTTGCATAAACAACACTGGTAATCCTCCTCTTCAATTTGGCAAGAATCGCCAGAATGGCCTTGGCCACACTTATAGCATTTTGGCATTGACCTGCATTGATTTTTTACATGGCCGAAACGGCAACATTGAAAGCACTGTACAGTTGGATAAATGTATAGTTCGACTGGTAGGGCAGTGTAATACATGTATACTCTGGTAGGCAGTACTTGACCATCAAAAGTTATAATAACTGTACCAGTATTAATAAACGTATTTACATTATTAACAATGACTTTTCTTTTAATACGTCTTACTTTAATTATTGGTCCGCAACCAAGTGGTGTAGTCATACTTGACATTATTTCATCTTCCGACCAATCATTGGGAACACCTCTTACCACACCCATGCGTGTTACATTAAATGTTGGTATAAAGGCTCTATACTTTGCTAATTCTAGATTTTTGTTTGTTATAAAGTTGTTGGCATCCATGTATGTAGAGAAAGCCATACTAATTCGATTTCTACCTACACGTTTCAAACTTCCGTTCACAACACCATCAAATTTATTATGTTGCAAAAAGCGACCAAAAGTTATGGGATGTAAGGTAGTGGAACTGTCACTGTTTTCAATTTCTTTTTGAACATGCACTACGTAAGGTGCATTATCAGATTTCTGATACTGAGTGCGACCAATTGACACCCGAGTTGGAGATGATGCATCACTGGGAGTATTAGTGGGTTCTGTTGGTAATGGAACTATCGAGACAGGAATCTCATCACACTTGCAATCGTTTAATCTTTCTTTTCCGTCTTTAGATTTTCGTTTCTTTTTTTTACATGTTGTACAAACGCGGGAAAATATTTTACGTTTAAGCGTTTGATCAACATTGGACACAACAGATGCATCCGTGTCCATTGATGACTCTACCGCTGCAATTAATAGATCCATCTTAGACGGATTATTTCCAGACCCTGGAGGAATTGTTCCTCCAGGGTCGGGGGGCTTATCCCCCATAGAAGTTAGATATAAATTTTAAAGAATTAATGGACTTACCTATTTAAAAAACTAGCTACTATGCAAATGGCACTAAAACTATAATATTTACAATATAAACAACACCAATCCTTTTCAAATTAGCTAAGAAATATTAATTTAAGAAAAGTTTGAAAAAACCGCGTCCGCCAAATACGAAGTTTCCCGCCCTTTCTCCAATTAGTAACGTAGAACTTACACTTAGATTAAACACAAATAGATAAAGCAAACGAGTTTGTATACATAAAACAGCAATATTTATTTATTTATTTATTTATTTATTTGCAAGTAATCAACAGCGTTATAATTCATTGGTATACAATTAAGAAAAAACATAAAATAAGGCCAAAGAGATTACACAATATATACAAAATACGTTAAATAGGTAAAAATTTAAAAATTAAAAAATTAAAATGTAACTTAGTGAAACTGACTAAGGTAATTGTGAGTGTGTAAGTTAGTGAGTGAGTTTGTTTGTGTGTGTGTGTGTGTGTGTGTGTGTGTGTATGTATGTATGGGCACGTGTTGAAAGGGGTAAAAACATTACTATTTAGGCAGATTTAGTATTTCTTTTTTTAGCTGCAGTTTAGTTGAGTGAAATAGGTCTAAATTGTAATAAGATTTATTGTAGGTGCTAGCCAGACGTATAAGAACTGAGTTTTGAGCATAGTTTGTGTGTGCTTTAGGTACAGTCAAAAGGCGCTTTTGTCGAGGTCTAAGAGATGAGCTGGTATTCAGTGAGGGGACATTTAGTGAGAAGCTTGCCAGCAAAGCGGGACAGTCAATTTTACCAGATACGATAGCTTGCAGAAGCAACATATCACTTAGGCTCCTACGCTTCTCTAACGTGTCAATTCTATAGTGTTTGCAAGCTTCCTCATAGCATGAGAAGTTTTTATATTCTTTGAACGCTAGATAATTTAGAAACTGTCTTTGAATAGACTCAATTCTTTGTGAATAAATTGTATAGAAGGGTGACCAGATATTACAGGCGTACTCAAGTACACTACGAACATAGGTAAAATAGAGTGATTTTATGCACTGTATGTTATTAAAATTTCGAGTTACACGCTTAATGAAACCTAGTTGCCTGTACGCTTTATCTGTAACAATATCAATATGGTCATTCATAGAAAGCTTAGTATCAATTTTGATGCCTAAGTCTCTTACGGTATTCACTTTTGATACTAGTATACCGTTTATCCTGTAATCGAATACTATTGACTTTAATTTGCGAGTCAGGGTAATATGGTGACATTTTTTGACATTGATGACAATCCTATTCCTAATGTAATATTCCGTTAAAGCATTAAGGTCTTCTTGTAACTTTTGGCAATCATCACTGTTACATATTTTGAGGAAGATTTTTTTGTCATCTGCGAACATTAGATGTTGAGCATGAGAAAGACAGCTTCCTATGTCGAATAAATAGGCGTTGTACAAAAGAGGGCCTAAGATAGACCCTTGCGGTACTCCCGATGGTATAGGTACAAAATTACTTCTGGCGCTTCCCGTTACAACTGCTTGCATACGATTTTTGATGTACGAGGTGAACCATCGATGTAAGTTTCCACTTATTCCCAGTGTATTTAATTTCTGGAGTAAGATTACGTGATCCACACGGTCAAAGGCCTTTTCGAAATCTGTATAGATCACATCCACCTGACATCTTTCATCCATAGTCTTTAGCACGTAGTCCGTGAATACTGCTAAGTTAGTGACAGTGGAGCGATTCTTTACAAAGCCATGCTGCTCGTTGGGTATAGATCTTGTAATAAACGGGCTTATGCGTCTAAAGACAACGGTCTCAAATAGTTTGCTCATCCCGTTGAGAATTGATATTGGCCGGTAATTTTCAATTTGAGTTTTTGATCCACCTTTATGAACAGGAACAACTAATGCTTCTTTCCATTTATCCGGAAATGCGCAGAATACATTAAGAGATAAGTTGAAGATAATGGAGAGAGGCTTAGCCAAAGTAGCAGCACATTTGTTAAGAAAAATTGAGGGAATGCCATCGCTACCGGCTCCTTTATTTGTTTTTAACGCTTTAAGCAACTTACCAATTTCATCTTCTCCGATAATTAGTTTACAGATGGATTCATTATGTGCTGTATTCGAAGGGCTCGGTGCGTCATAAGAGTTCGCAGGTTTTACAAAAACACTCTGAAAATAATCACTGAAGCCGTTGCATACTGAAATATCGTCAGTGTATGTAGATTGTCCTAGTGTTAGTTTTGTAGGATACCCGTCTTTGTTGCTTCTTAATGATTTCATATAGGAGAAAAGTAGTTTAGGGTCCTTTCGGATATAGTTTTGCATACGCTGTGTGTAAGATGTAAAGCATTTCTGCTGCACACGTTTTTGCCTTGCTCTTAGTATCGCAAACTCATCATAGTCTCGAGGATTATTGGTTTCCTTCCAGTTTCTGTGTTTTTGAAGCTTTTCATTTACTATGCGAGTCAGAGACTTCGAGTACCATACAGGGAAGTTTGATTTAGACTTAGATTTTACGGGGATGTAGTTGTCTATACTTTCTTTTATCAAGGAGTAAAAAGTATCTATTACGTCATTAATTGAATCTGCAACTAATACCTCATCCCACTCAATAGTGGACAAAAATTCGTTTATTTTACTGTAGTCTCCTTTGAAGAAGTTAGGGCGTTTAATCGGCTTATATTGCGTGTTACGGACTAACAAGCTAGAAAAATTGAACTCTAGACAAGGATGGTATACATCTTCAGGGACGAGGGGCAAAGAACAGTGGTGAACATCAAAATCAATATTACTAAAAATTAGGTCCAACGTATTTTGTTTAGTGTTTTTTATTATATTCTGCTGTTTTAGACCAGACAGATTGCAAACATCGTTAAGGTTCAAAAAAGCATTTTGTAGTTCCACTGAGCCCTTTTTGAGTATTACAGGTCCAGAGTCCGACCATATGATGTTAGGTAGGTTAAAGTCCCCAGCCAGAAGGATAAAATCATTAGGATTTAACGCAATTATTTCAGCGAGACGAGTAGTTATTGATTCAATCCGAGTTGGTAACAGATTATCAGGCGGTGCATAAATTAACCCAATGTGGACATTGCGCCTACCATGGATGTGTAGAGTTTCTGCTGGTATGGTCGCCCACAGAGACTCCATGCCAGGACATATCCAATTGCGTTGATGCTGGATTTGCAATTTCTTAGAGGCACATAGTAACACTCCACCTCCTAGTTTCTTTGTTGACGTTTCAGTGTTACGATCACAGCGTAAGATATCGTATCTGTTATCGCAGATTTCACGATCGTAAATCCCACTCGTTAACCAGGACTCTGTGATTAAAATTAAATCAAAGTCGTGGTTTTGTATATTTTGCCGAATGTCGCTGGTCTTAGTACGTAGCCCACGCACATTCTGATAAACGATACTTATGGGGCTAGCGCCTGTGAGAGATATATGAAAGTACCAATATAATGAGATCAAAATATAATTTTGCAAGTAGCGTGCGTGAAATACATGAACAAACGAGAATGACAGTCAAAATTATGTGATTCATAACCCAGGAAAAAATTGAGTGGCCCTTAGATTTTAAGATATGATTGCTCAGTCTGGCAGATGTGTACAGTGCGTGTAATGAGGAAGGAGGTTGTAGAATACAAATTGAGATATGTTGTGTGTTAGTGTTGGTTTTTGTGATAGATGTTAGTACAGTTTCAGTCATATGGCAAGAAATCACTTTAATTTTTCCAGATCTTTCTCCGTGCGTATGCTTAAAGCCGGTGATTCTTCGTTTTTCCGTAAAAAAATGTTGCAATTTCTAACCCAGACAAATTTAAAAGCCTTTTCATGTGCAAGAGATTTAACTTTTTTGAGAAGCTGCTTGTTCTCGGGTGTAAGATGCTCGTTAACAAAAAATTTTTTCTCCATTCCATTGATGCCTATATCCTTCGTGCAAATGCCCTTTTTTCTTTTTAAACCTGAAAGTACTTTGTCTTTACACATTCGGTCTCGCAACTTTACAACAATGGGTTTGGGTCTTCCCGCTATGGTCTTTTGGGGCTGGACACGATGTGCGAATTCAATGTCGTCCTGCCTTATTTCCACGCCGGCATACTCGGCGATTTTTATAACGAGGTCAGCAGGTGATTCACTTTTAGTCTCGGGAAGTCCCACGATCTCTAAATTATTAATTCTGCCTTGCTGCTGCTGTCTACTGAACTGGGAGCGGAGTTCCGAGAGCTGATCCTCAGATACAGTGACACGCTCTTGCAACGTGCATAAGTTATTTTTGAGTTGGTCATTTTCTAACTGAAGTTGGTTATGAGAGGCCTGTAATTGTGATAATTCTGACGTTACAGAAACTATTTCACTTTTTAATTCCGTGAAGATAGTCGATTTCAGTTGTTCCACAATTTCATTTTTAATTGTTTTTAGTTTAGCGTCTAGGATGCTCTCAAAGCGATTTATTAACGTAGTATTATCAGTGGGCATTCTTAAATCGTCACAATCGGCCGGTCCGGCAGAATCGGCACCGGCCGCGCGCGGCAGTTTACTCAATTTCTCCACGCGTACTGGGGTATTAGAATTGTCCCCGCCTTTCCTAGCAGCCGCCACACAGTTTGGACACTTCCATTGCGTTCTAGGTGATGTGGAGTCCCCAGTAAATCCGACACACTCGGAATGATACAAGCAACTACATTGTGTGCATTTTACGCGTTTTACAGTTACGCTAATGTGCCCCCTGCACGCACCACAAGTGCCTACCATGATGAATTAGTATTCGGTGTCGAGTATTACTTTATAAATCAATCCAAGTTAAAAAATTGAAAATAGAAAAAGTTCTTGTTGGTCGGCCGGTGGCAGGATTCGAACCAGGGGGTTGCTGCGAATTCGAGTGGCGTTTTTGAGAATGCGCCACGGAATCGTTGATCACAGCGGCGTAATTGTTGATCTGAATGTAATTGCGTGAGGTAGATTGATGTTAGCTATTATGAATTTTTTTAAAAAGTACCCACTTTAAAATAAAATTAAACGTTTTATTATAGATTCACTCTGAGACAATAAATTCACTTTTAGCACTTATATCAGGGGGCAGAGAAAGACAGGAGGTGTACGTAAACACTGCACAGTGACCGAAAAACTTCTGCTTACGATGTATTTACGTTTTTACGTTTCGACAAGGCACAGGAACTGTTACTCAACTGCCACTTTTTGGAACACTATTTTGTTACCAAATACTAATCAGCAGCCCTTGCGAACATTTACACTTTACTACTGCACTGATATTAGCTTGCTAAACTGTTTTATTTGTAAATTTTATCATTAGTTACACTTTAACCCTTTCAAGCCCAATTTTTTTTTTTTTAAATTGTTGTGATTTATTTAGGAAGATGTGTTGACATGATTGAAAGGCTTGTGCAAAAAATAATAAAAAAAATCTAAAACACCCTCAGGGCCAGTAACTACCCCTGCACGAACGTGACGTTTGGGTTTAAACCTTACTAATGCACGATCGTGTAGTTGTTGGGTTTTATCTTGATAGTAAATAAAACATTAATAATAATTATTACAAAAATTGTTTTTATTAAAATATTTAATCACTTTCTTAATCTGTGACTATTAAACAATCAATTTACTTAGTCTTAACCCTTAATCTGGCTATATCAGTCTTCATGGTTGCGTCAATCACATTCATTACTATTAAAATCTATTATTTATTTTTATGGTAAGTTGCAAAGCAGTTTTGTTTTCTCGTAAGGCACAGGTATACGTCACACTTTTCACATCTTATCTTAGATCGGCTGGTACAGCCTTCCAATCTACATGAGCGAGGATTGTCGATTCCCTCAAAACTTGGGAGATGGTCATAGCCATCATATCGTTTAGCTTTAGAAGGTTGATTGGATCTTCTAAATCTTGGCACGTTTGGCACTAAATTTTCAACGGCCTCATCTCGGTCATCATCACTACTTGCAGTCCTCCTTCGGCGAACAGGTGCGTTGGTAAGTCCGTCTGCTATTTGCATTCTAAATTCTAGTAAGTCCATGGTTTTTGGGATTCCAGCTGCTGCACAATCCATCTTGTACAGGCGCCAGGCATTACATACAGCTAAATCAAAAAAATGGAGTATTACCTTTAGCGTCCATTTTCTTGTTTTCATAAATGTGCGGTAGTATTCCATAGATTGGTCAAGGATGTCCACACCACCCATGTGCTTGTTGTAATTGGCAATGGTTTTTGGTGCGGCAACGTCAATAAATCCTGTTGAATTTTTGTCCCAGCGTTTAACAAAAGTGGTGTCGTCTGCAGAAGTGCAATTTGATGCCACTAGCACCGACTTGTTGTCCATCCATTTAACGACAACCACATCGTCACAGACGAATTGCTGTGATTCACCACGTTTCATTCGACGATCAGGTTTAAAATCGATGTTTTTACGTTCTGGTATTCGGTTCATCATAAGCGTCGCTGTACCGTGCAGTCCAATGATATTCAACTTTTCAAGCAAAGGTATCGAAGAAAAGTAGCGGTCAAAATAAATACAGCTCCCTCTTGGAATTGATTTCGAGAGATGCAAGATCACCGCCGCCCCAACCCCCAAAGCTCTGTCGCCAAACGGAGTGTTAGCACCTCTATACACTTCAAAGTCTATCATAAGACCTTCACGAGTTGTGGCCACGAAAATTTTTAGACCTTGGGGACGAGGCTTACTTTTGATCACCTGTCGTAGACCGCGAGGACAAACGCCGCTAAAAGGGAGCATCTGTTCGTCAATAGAATAAAAACCTGCCTGCCTTTCCAATCGGTCACAAGCTTGTTTGACCCGGTCAATTATAGGTTGGACTTTCCAAAGTGTGTTATTACCTGGTGGAGCTGTGTCACTGTCCACGACGTGCAAAGCTGTACGCAACGTCTTAAATCTTTCTCTGGCCATGATGTTCGCCACCATGTCTAGTCGCATCCCATCTCGCCAAAACATGAACAAACGTGGGTATGGGATAACTCCCATGATCAAATGAATGCCTACAAGCTTTTTTAGTTCTGCAGGATTCGTATTTAGAATACGGCCTGTGCGACGCATGTAGTAATTATTGGTACATAAAGCAGATTGTTCATAAAAGTCATCATCAAAGTAATCATTAAAATATTCTATGGGCCCTCGAATTGTTAGTGGACGAGCTCGAGGTAGATAGTTATGCTCTTTTTGGTTGAATGGTATCTGTTTCCAAATTCTTCTTCTGACTTCCGAACGTTTATTGGCAGTAGTTCGTGCTCGACGTAAAGGCGGAGTTGCTATTGCGGATGGCGCAGTAGGAATTTCATCCGCAGGATTCGGGTTCGAAGACCTTTGGAGAGACAAATCTTCATCTTCATCTAAGCCTTCTACCTCAGAATTGTTGCCATCTCCAAGTAGATGTAAAACTAAATCGCTGGTTAGTTCGACTCCTGCCAAAAACAAAATAATTGTTTAGAAATTGAACAAATAACGGTACTTCACTAAAACCTTCTAAAGTGGAGATAGACCCATATATCACGATCGTGATTATAGTGTGTCAAAGTATAATTTTGATTGAAAAATTTTATGTACCTACAGTAAAACCTTAATAAATGCGTAAATAAAGATTATGACTACGAAATAATAACAACATCATAATGTTTTCATTAAATTTTGCACAAAAAATTGATACTTACGATTACCGCTACCATCGTTGAAAAACGCTGCCATCTTTGTCACGTCACCGATGCCAACTGACTAGCAAAACGCGCGAAAACTATTTTTTAATAGGTAGCGTAGTTCGTGCACGATCGTGTGGTGCGGGTGTCGTTCTACAAAGATGATTCGAAAAGGCGCGGGAATTAAAAAAAAATATGTGCACGATCGTTTTTGACGGGCCTGAAAGGGTTAATCGATTTTTAAATACGAAGCTAATGCGTACTTGACGTTTGACGTTTGACGTTATGATAATATATACAACTTCATTTTGCTATAATGCGAAATTATCTCCACTAGAAAGAAAACTAGACAGCTAGGCACAAGCTCTCTCTAACATTGGTACCAGATCAGTAGTGAGCCTCAGATCACGTTAGTATGTTTTTCATGCCCATATGAGTTGTAAAAAATAAATCCTCATCCAATTTCCATTAGAATCGATTTTACTATCTGTATAATACCTAGATTTATTATGATATATTTAGGATATAATTTTTTTTCTCGTTAATATTGGGATTTTCATGAAATTCAAATAAATAAATTTTATTGTCTTGTTTAGATTATTTCCAAAATAAAATTATTTTCAGGAACATATTTGAGGTTGAGGTTGTCGGTCGTCCCTCGTCCGAAGTAGACGTGTGATTCTTTCTAATTACAAAATATGTAAATAGTGATCCTCAATTTTAAAACTTATGTTTTCAAGTTTAAAGTAGAATTACCAAATATCAGTGACCGTAATTTCGTTCCTTTTAACTATACGCACAAAACTTCAATAATCATACATCAAGAGCAACGTGTGCGCGCGGGCCACTAAGGGGCTCCCTTCACCTCCTCGGGGAACAAGTATAGACAGCTAATTTTCGTCTCGGTCGCACAGCGCCTCTACACCTATTGTGGACGGTTTATCGATAACTACCGAATCACTTACGTAGTTCGAAGTACATTGCTGCATTTCGCACCGATACCAAATAACTTAACCGACGTTGGCGCGCAGTGTATACGAAGCGCAACGTTTCACACGCAGTAAATACATTACGCGTTACAAGTTAGTGCCTACAATGAGTTTACAACGTCCAACGACAAATACAGCAACTGGCGGTGGATCGCAACCGGACCTATCTAAGATAAGTAACATGGAGACGGATTCTACGATAACTCTTCGAAAGAGGAAACATAATTTTGAACACGATTGCAAGTGTAGCAATGAATTAAAAGAAGTGCGTTCTGAGTTAAGCCGCATGGCTTTGCTATTGGAAAAATACACTGATGGTAATGAAAAAATTTTGACGACAATGCAAAATAATATTACTGAAGTTAAAGCCCAAATCGCCGGAATTAAAGAAACATCTGAAAAATCAACTAATTTAATTCAGGGGAATATTACCGAAATTAAAGATCAAATAGGTGGCATACAATCATCAGCTTTAAATATAAAAGTGGAACAAAGTAAAATCAAAGCACAAATAGCTGCACTAGATACAAAGATATTGGCGAGCGAAAGCAGAATTAATACCATAGAAACCAATATCGAAAAATGCGCATCTACTCCATCGGGCAGACGGGAACCACAAGCGCACCTGGACGAAAAGCTGATTCGTGAAATTCAAGAACGCAGCGAGAGGGAACGAAATATCATCATTGCAGGTCTTCCTGAAGTAACGTCAGCTAGCGCCGCAGAGCGCGCATCCAAAGATGAAGCCGATGTCATTCGAATTACTCGCTCAATCGTCCATGACGTACCCCCGCCCATTAAAGTTATACGAATCGGTAAATATAGCGAGACGAAAACCAGGAGAGTCAAAGTTTGCTACGAAAGTAAGTTTACCGCAAAGCAACTCCTGCGTGGTAAAGATAAGATTCCAGAACCCATCAAAATTTACTCAGACCAAACCCCGGCCCAACAAAAACACTTACAGAATTTAAAAGAGGATTTGGCACGTCGAGTGGGTGATGGAGAAACAGACCTAACTATTAAGTATATCAATGGAATACCTAGCATCGTAAAAGTGAACTCAAAAAACCCCACTCATTAAATACTGCCACGGACACAGCTACAAGTATTAAAAACACGTACCAACTGCTCACGAACTATGAAGACCTACAATGCTCTAAATGTCGCCTAACATTCTTCTATTTAAACGCCAGAAGTATATGCAAAAAAGGCAAATTTGACGAACTCAAATGTATACTTAAAGCTCTGCCTACAAAAATCCATGTAATCCTACTTACCGAAACATGGATCAGTAATGAAGCACAAGCGCTGGCATTGCAACTACCTAACTATACTCACTACTACAATTATAGGCCAGATAAAAAAGGCGGAGGAGTATCTGCATACGTACACAACAACCTTAAACATTCCATGTCCGATTCGGAATACCTAGACGGAAATAATTATCTATGGATAAGACTAGAAAATTACTCAGTAGAAATTGGCATTATATACAACCCAGGTCACACAAATTATCAAAATTTTCTTAAAACATTTAACAATCAACTACAAAAAAGAAACAGGGCGATAGTATTTGGGGATTTTAACATAGATTTATTAACAACTAACAAACAGACTAAACAATATAAGTCACTATTAAATGAAGCTGGATTCACAATACTAAATAAAACCACAAAGAAGTACTGCACAAGAGAGTTTTCAACACGAAAATCGATAATAGATCACGTAAGCACCAATTTAAAGAATGATTATTTCCACATGGCAATAATTGAATCCGCTATGTCGGACCATAAGCAAATTTGTATCGAACTAAAAAAAATCAGACAACCACCAAAAATCAAAACCCAATTTGAAGCAATAGACTATGATAAGCTGCATTCCGCGGCTAAGGAAATCATACTTAATAACAGTGATGATAACTACACGTTACTCGAAAATAGTATCAAAGATCATATAAATAGAAGTAAAATAATCAAGACTAAAATACTAAACCCACCTCAAAAAGACTGGATATGTAAGGATATAATTGATGGAATAAGGCAAAGGAATCTGCTGTGGGAAAACCTCAAGTGCAACCCGTTAGATAGCACACTTGAAAAAAAATTTAAAACAAACAAGACGGATTTAGCTAATCTAATTCAGAACACTAAAGACAATTACTATTACTATAAATTCACTCAATTAACAAGAAAACCGAAGAAGATGTGGAAATTAGTTAATAATCTAGCCTGCAATACAATTAAAGAAAGCTCTGCACCTTCAAAACTTATAATAGAATCCAAACATATCATTAATCCTAAAGAAATTTGTGAAGAATTTAATAAATATTTTGCAACAATAGGACCTCTATTGGCAAATAAAATACCAAAACATTATCACGATGATTACGAACAAGCTTTACCTCAAACCATGACAAATTCAAAATTATTAACTCTAGATCCCTGCAGTTCCGACGAAATCCTTAAAATAATAAATAACCTTGATTCGAACTCTAGTACCGGCCTTGACGGAATATCTACTAAATCAATAAAATGCATAAAATACCTCATTAGTGATAGGCTTACAAACTGTATCAATAAATCGTTAAAATTAGGCAAATTTCCGGATTCCTTAAAAATTGCTAAAGTCACACCAATTTTCAAATCAGGGGCTAAAACAGATCCAGGAAATTACAGACCGATCTCTGTATTGCCTACTATTTCCAAAATTTTTGAGAAAATTATAAATAACCGTTTGGAAAAATATCTTAAAGGCATTGATTTCATTTTTGAACGCCAGTATGGTTTCAGACCCAAAAGCAATACATTAACGGCAACAGTGGACCTTGTAACAAAAATAAAATCTAACATTGACAAAAAAAACATAGTTCTTGGCGTGTTTATTGATTTAAAAAAAGCTTTCGATACTGTTAGCCACAGTCTCCTCATAAAAAAGTTAAAACACATTGGTGTAGAAGGCGCAGCACTCCAAATGTTTCAATCTTATCTCACTGATAGATTTCAAATAGTCAAAATTGATAACGCCCAGAGTACAAAACGGCCTATTACATGTGGGATTCCGCAAGGCTCTATAACAGGACCTCTGCTGTTTTTGACGTATATAAATAATATCCGAGATATAGGCCTTCATGGGCATGTCTCTTTGTACGCGGATGACACATGTCTGTTTTACTTTGGCTCCTCGATACAACAAATAGTGGCCAATGCTCAAGAAGATTTAAACAAACTATTCTCTTGGTTCCAGTATAATCTACTTACAGTTAATATATCAAAAACATGCTACGTTATTTTCAAATCAAGAAACAAAGTAATTCCTTCTCATGACGCGCTAAAAATTAATAATATAATAATTCAGGAGAAAGCTTGCGAAAAATACCTAGGACTTAGAATGGATAGTGGTCTGACGTGGAATGCCCAGATTGAACATATACGAACAAAATTGTCTTCTCTTAATGGCTCGCTTCGACGAATTGTGCGGTGTATTCCACGCCAGGTACGCTACACCATTTATAATTCACTAGTCAAACCGCACCTACTCTATCTAATAGAGATATGGGGCAGCGCTGCTAAAACTAAATTAGCTGATCTCCAAATACAACAAAACAAAATTATCAAAGTATTATTCCACTACAACTTTTTAACCCCAACTTCACAAATATATAAAGAAACCAAATTAATGACCATAAAACAGCTATACATTTATAATACATGCATTCTTATTAGAAAAATAATAAAACGCTCACTCCATACTAGCCTATCTTTCGTAACTTTGCAACAACTGACAGCACGTCCCCTGCGTACGCGCCGCGCAAATCTCCTAGTTCTACCTAGGACTAGAACAAATACGGGGAAAAAAATGTTTACGTTTGAGGGTGCACAGCTTTACAATAAATTGCCGTCTACTTTAAAACATGTAAACTCATTTCATGTATTCAAAACTAAACTATCGGAACATATTATGCAGAACTACCCACCTTAAATTTGAATACAAGAAATGAGTAAACAACTTTTCGTAATTACACGTTACGATCGACCTACAATTATGTTACATTTAACTCCTGTTTCCATGTAAGTGACTTGTGTCTTTATGGAAATAAATATCTTTAAACCTATATTTATAGTCATAGGACCTTAGGATTTGTGAAGTTGCAGAACTTCAACGACAGACGGATCACCTCATGTTAAATCACCAATGAATATCGGAAGCACCTAAGGAGCTACCGATACTTTAACAGCTGATGCCACCCGTCTAATCTGTTTCACCGCGGCATCATACGATCATTATCGAACATTACTATTGAGAGAGAATCAAAGAGGACATAAACACAACGACGAATATTTGATAAATCCGTATTCGATACCAGTCTGTGTCAGTCAGATGAGGTTAGTCCCTAGTCGCTGTCATTTCTGATTTCATTTTAATTTTTCAGTCGTGTTCAGACGGTGGGTGAATATCTATGCTGGAAATTGAAGTGTCGGTTTATAAATTATTTTTTAAATAAAACAGACTATCTTTAAAGACATGAAATAAACTGTGACGGTGAAAAAATAAAGCGTTAAACAATTGTAACAAGTAAAAATATATATTGTAATACACAATTCGATATTTCCGGGCAATGCAGTCCGTTCTATCCAGGAGGTATTTATATTAAATTCAAAAAGTGTGATTTGTGGTCATTGCAATGGGGAAATTGTTGAGTCTTTTGGCTAGAGACGATTCGAACTGTTGTTCGTCGCCCCGTTACGATATATTTTTGGATTTCGAGAACGCAGCCCCTACCGATACGGAGCGGGATGTTTATGAGGAGGTGCAGAGAGTTTTGTTTGACTCGGACAAGATATTGGAAGAAATTCAGTGCTATAAGGGAGCAGGGAGAGAGATAAGGGAGGCTATAGCCGATCCATCAACGATTACCCAGGAGAGGGCCTGGCGCGCAGTCAAACCACTGGTGGACAAGCTGCTTAGATTCTACAACCACTCTTTGGAACTTCAGCGGGTAAGTTTGTATAGTACTCTAAACTGTAAAACCTAGAGAAAAAAAACAATTAAAAAAAAACTAACTTTTTAAAAAGTTTTAAAGTAGAACTACCCTATAATTGAAACTGGCATGCCTAAACCCCATAATTGTAACTTAAGGTTCACAATATTAGGCTTAGTTATAACTATTGACAGATCAACCTGTACTTGATGCCCCTCTAAAATTTAATAATTTACCTTTGCACTTCTTTACTTAACTAAATACTAATTTTGTTGCTGGACTGGACTAGGCTGCACCATAAATGCATAAAAACTGGGACTGCATGGTCAGGAACATATTAAATTCATCAGGATCCCTATTGCCTTTTTACTGTTGGACGCACAGTGCCATGTAAGACCAAGAATAAGTTAGCATAAGTCATTTTTATTACATGCTAATGCCTCAGAAGATGCTTTAGTGGTATGTTCACACAACAAATTGTTTTTATTGTGCAGTAATCTCCCAGTTGTGGGTATGCGTCATTCATTCACTTCTGAGCCAGTACATCACATTTACACAAAATGTGTTCTCATTTGGGGCACAGATAGAATTTTATACTAAAATTATTTGAAAAAAAATACCTACAGTTATAATAGTTAAGGATGCCCTTTTTTAGTGTATATCACTATCAAAAGGATGTTTATCCTTATCAAAAGTGATTAGTGATGTCACAAGTAAAGATAACACTCTTCAGAGATAGCTGTTATCACTTAACTGGTGCTAACTTCCTGATGATGTTGTTTATTGTTTGTGAGATTTAAAGACAATAAAGTCATTTTTTTAGCATTATATGTGAATTGAACCAGAGTTACCGACATAGCTCAGAGAGTTGCGAAGTTGAAGTGCCAATGGGTGGGGCACATAGCTCAGAGAACCGATGGACGTTGGGGTCCCAAGGTGCTGGAATGGCTGGAATGGATACAAGCAGCCCAAGACGGTGGCCGTTGGAACTCTTTACAAAAGACCTATATCCAGCAGTGGACGTCTATCGGTTGAAATGATGATGATGATGATGATGATGTGAATTGAAACAATTATACTTTTATTTAAAAATTATATATATTTATTTTTTTACTAACAAAAACTGTACTAGCCTTGATAAATAAATTTATGTATTACTAACAAATTATGGACATCAATCTGAAATAAAATATTTATTATATTACACCTAACACTCCTTGCTTTGCTGTTACTGTAACCAGAAATGTGACTTGTGAACCAGAAGTGTGCATTGTAGAAATTTTTAAACACCTTTTCATTTAAAATCTAAAGTCAAAGATTAAAACAGTAGGATTACTATACTATTAGAAACTAGTTAGGATATGACAAAAGAGCAATCTTACTTCTTTATACGCTTATCCAGCACATAGGTCCTATGAATAAGAAGATAACTCCCTATTCAACAAAATAGATTCCTATAAATAATACAGTTCATAAATGTACGTGCAGAGTTATAAATATACTAGCTACAATTCCTATTTAATTAGTTTTATACCTAGCTACTTAAAAAATAAGTATTCATAATATTAATAATACATAAAAAACAAGAAATAGACCATTCACTTATGTACACATAGTGAAGATTACCATATACCTAAAAATATAATCTAGGAAGAATGAAAAAAACTACAATATCATCATATCTAGGTAGATAGCTTACCTTTGGTAGAACCATTCATAAACAACTCTTTTTATAAAGTATTATTTATTATACCAACCTATTTCATTATTAAAATTAATGATGCTCCTTGTAATATTTGACAAATAACTGAAGGAATATAATGAGGGTGCTAAGTCATCCGTAGCGCCACAAAAAGCACCATTAGGATTTTACACTAAAGAATTATCTATAAAGGTAAATACCACCCACAATTATGTATTGTTAAAGAATTTGCTTGCTTAAATAAATATTAGTGATTATTTACTAAGTGGGTACTAAGGTACTATAAATTTAAGAATTTTCTTGAAAGCAAATAAACTTAATTGCTCACAACCCATAGAGGATTTTTGCTTAGTTTCAAGTTTTTTTTATGAAACAACTACAAAGAGCTTTGATTCCTAGACTCTCTCACTTCACGGGATTTTCACGAAACTGTTTCTTATGTCATGTCAGTCTTCAAGGTTATTGCTGTTTCACTGGGAAAACATAGAGGCCCTATTTTCGTGAGGATAAAAAAAATGTGATGTCCGAGGCAATTCTTATCAAAAATATTAATTTTAGAACATGAATTTTTTGGACCACAGTTGGTGAATGGAAAAACTTAGCTAGCACAGCTTAAGACAGTCCGAAAAAAAATATATATAGAAAGGCTTTTTGGATTAAATCTCCGTAGTTTGGATGATTTATGCTCAGTTTCATTTGTGTAATACAGAACTAAACAAAAAACGGGCCCTATTAGGTTAGCACAGCTAATAGGCAGAGAAAAAAAGTTATAATTCTAACCGGTAACCCTGTTGGGTTAGCACAGCTAATAGACAGAAAAAAAGTTATAATTCTAATGTTATAGAGTAACTGCGCGTGTCTTTTATACAATTTATCGTACACAATCAAATCCCTCGCTTGTTATCAAAATTTCCAAGCTTACTCATACGATATCATTTACGGAGGCTTAAAAATGCAATAGTAAAGAATTCTGCATACATTTGCCATTTGCTGTGCATTTGCACAGAAGCGGCCGCAATGCAGATATACAATGGAACATTGAAGTAAGTATTCACTAACATTTTCCCTCCGGATCTTGCATTTAAATTTAAAATACAAAGTGTTCGTTTCGCTTTGAGTAGCTACAGGATTGCCCTTTCGTGTTTTGGCAATTTTCTCTGTTGATTTAAAACTGCGTACCACAAGCGACATACATATTGTGCGTTTTAAACTGTTAGTGTACGAATTCTTCCTGAGAACACGCTGTGTGTTTCATTAAAATGAATCTAATATTTACTTAAAAGGTTTAAGTTCTTTGTTTGTTCTTTGGTTTTACTGAAATGCGCTTAGAATATTTAGGGTTGTTTTTTTATTTGCAAAATAGCACTCTAAAGTCAGTAAAATCATAACAGCTATAATATGCATATTAAAAATATTTATAATTAAAGAGAATCAAAAATCTGCTAGTGTCATGTTTCTGAAATATAAGCTATCCGTGTACTTATTGTATTTACTTTTATTATATATATATAAAGAAACAAATTGAGTACTTCCCATAGTGGAGGAAGTCAAAGAACTACGAACGAGGAGTCTTGTACCCAACAGTGGGACATTAAGACATGTTTCATACGCTATTAGCTTTAATATCAACCACATGCATTGCATTGTGGTAATAGGTATATATATACTATATTAGATATAAATATTATGGAGGTAGATCGTGTAGAACTGAGTAATCGCTGCCTGTCCCGTGTTTGGCTCCGTGACAATCATTCAATCAAGCCCGTTAAACTGAACACAAAGCCGTATGAGAATTTAAAATAACACCCAGGCATATCCTTTGGGGACATTAAAATTTATGACGCCAACCTTTTTGCGTTGGTTAAAAAACGAAGGGAGATGCTGGTTTTTCATTGTACAAAACTGGAGAACATTTGCTTTTGAGAATATTGGAGTATGTGAAGTCAAACTTTTTGAAATGTTCGAAGAAAAACTTCGATAAGTTTTGCCAGTGATGATTTATATCTCCGGAAAATGATGGCTTACTATGGGTTCGTTTAAAAAGCTCAGTGTCACAGAGAAAGCTTTGCGTGTCCTGTCTACGTGATCAAATCAGAATTGAGGAGACCCCGGTTGCCGATATAGGTTAACAACTTGCGAAGATAATTGGCGAAGGGCGTAACATGGAAAACGAATGTACACGTAGAATCGGACCCATCCAGTTCTCAACTCTGTCAATTTTGTCAGCGTAACTGACATTACACTTATGCATCTATGCAACCCTAACCTATAAACCATAATAGGCAAGTATTAAGATAACGTTGTTTTGTTATAAATATGGTTATCTTAACAATTCACTTGAAAATTTGCAATCTTTCGATAAGAAATCTCGTGGCTACGCCCATAATACATATAAGTCATATCACAAGTTTACAAATTATTTTCCTATAATAATACTACTATGTATTGTCTTTTATCTAAAATTCTGATTATGAACTCAAAATGGACATACAAACGAAAAAGGACACTGTTTCTAAACTGTATTTTTAAAGTAAAGTAAGCTTTAACCGGTTGAGAAAAAAAATCTTCTACGTAACTGTATGGTTTCCTTGTATGAGCGTAGACTGAGTTGATTGACCTCTTGTTTTAGATCTTGCACACGGGAAGGAAAGTGTGACGCGTGGGCATGTATTATTTAAATTTCGTTGTTGCGCCTACTTTAAAGTAGAGGAGTTTTCCAAAGCATATTTGATGGAACTAAAACTAAAAGACGAAATTGATTTATAATAAATAAATATCTATTTCGAAACCCCATAAGCAAAAAGTCGTGCTTAGGTCATAGTGATCGAGTAGGCTACCTAGCTGGATCACAGAAATGGTTGGCCGCTCTTCACGTAGCGGGATCTAATTTTATTTAAAAAAAAAAAGTAAGCGTAATATTATGAAGAATGAAACTGATCCTTCTAAATAGAGGTAATTCAATAATAGTAACAAGCAATAAAAAAAACGTAAAGCAAACTCAAAGCTTAGGTTTGGATGGAATCTCTAGCAACTGTTACAGGAAATATCACCTACACACCTAGTTACGTAGATAGTCGTATTTTCCTTATAAAGATTAATAGGCATAAACGAGGCAATTGTATAGTTTTCCATTATTTATATCGTGACTAAGTGCTGGAATTCTTGTACTGCATCAATGAGAAAATGACGGATAAATAATAAACAGAAATAAATGAGGTGTAGGTAAACATAAACACTCGGCAGTTAGTAATAGATTTATGATACATATAAAAAATATTTCTAGCAATATTAACATCGGCGATAATTAGTTTCACTGTCCTATTTAATAACCTTATTGCACAAGACATGTGTTATTCCTTAATATGTTCTATGGACTATAAACAGGGAATAAAGTTTATAAATAAGTGATAACGCTTTCGATTCTATACATATTGAATAAGCAGTAAATCTCTTATTAGATACTCTGAATGTTTTGTCAGAAAAACCCTGTATTCAACCATACTTAAACCCATATGTATCCAAGCGAAAATACTATCTTTTAGACGTCACTAGGAAACCATCGACGAAGCTACTAAATCAATACGAAACAGTAAGGAACACCTACAATCAGAATTATAAATAAATATTCGTAGACCGTTGATTAAACTCTATTCCCTAGTTCGCTATCTCTATTCAACCCGTGGTTTTGATAGAGAGGTAAGGTGCTTAGTCAGATAGTCAATTACAGAGTGTAGATCAGTTAACAATGGTTTGCGTGTGCATTCAATAGAGCCTTATTAAGACTTGCGTGGTTCGAGCCACGTGCAATTCCAAAAGTTTATTGTATAGGTAGGTTCGAGCGTAGTCTATTCTTGTCCGTGGTATGGCAAGATTTAAATATGGAAGTTTTATCCTTGCTCATACCAAATGTTTGTATTCTCATCGTCTAATAATGATACTTTGCAATCACCCTGTACGCTACAGTATACGTTTCACAGTGCACCGGCATCTGCTGAGTAAGGCTCGTTTCTGCTCATCATGACCATTCCCTAGCCTCGTAATGTCCGACTACCTAGCAGTCACAGGACTTTAGAGCTTGGACGAGCGCACTGGTATATTTTGGGTTGACGGGCTTCAAACATTATTATAACGTGTTGATATTAAGAACTGAGATAGGTTTAATATGCTTAACGTTCGTACCTAAGCACGAAGGTAGAAAACATTCGATTTGACTGCAATCATAATCGTGGTGGTAAGTGATGATATAGCCTAAGAAAGATCGCACTTATCTAGAAATTCCCATTTAGTCCAGACTCGCGATATAGTTGGTGGAAAACCGGAAGCCTAAAGGGATTAGCCAGATCTCTGCAATGCGTTTAAGAAACGAGGAAGCAAAGCGCTTTGTACAAGCCCATTTCATGTCAACTCCAATGTAAGTAAATGTGCAGATCCTTATTGGGTCTGAGAGATTTTTGACAGAAAATCTGATTGCTAATTTTGGCCCGAACTCAGAGTTCAAAACTAGAACCTCGCTATCAAATACGGGAACTATGAAACCAGCGAGATGTTCGTGCCAGCCGTAAAGAATAATTATGTTCGAGTTTTTTGACTCCATGGTACGTACTTCAAGGTGAATATCCTTTAAAACACCTGCTATAATACGTTGATATCAGCTGTTGTTCATAGCAATTAACTAGTTTCATTCACCTGTAAATACTTGGGAACTATAAATAAATAATAACATCTTTTAAAAAAAAACTTGACAGGTGTCAAGGGATGAACGAAGTTCCTTTCGAATAATTAGTGAAGGAATTGTAATAAAATTTTATTTTATTTAAGTTATAATAATATTTTTTTATTATTAACAAATATAATGTTATATAAACTTATCAGTAGGCTCAATTTTGTACTCCATCAGCAATATCCGGAACTTGAAAAAGTGTCGTGACAACTTTTCGTAAGAATTTTTTCCGTCTAGCCCCCTTTCACAACGCGCGATAAAGAACTTCGTTCCAAAAAAAAAAAAAAAAGTCTATCCGCAAAAGTTGGTCACAACGCACATGTGAAAAAACGTAAAATTGTCAAAAATCTTGCAAGAATAAATCAACGTCCCGAGCATGTTGATGTTGATGACCTGAAGGAATGAAGGATGAGTGAAACTTCAGTAAAGAAAAGTAAGTAAACGTAACTCTCCTAATTTCATCGGCCTTAAACCATCGGATCCTTTAACAGTTTATAAATGACTGTTGCATTTTTTTTACCAAATTTGTGATATCTAACACTTATAGAAGAAGTATATAAAGGAAAGCTTATCTCTATAAGAGATCTCTTCCAGCTACCCTCAGATGTGAGTAAGATGATTTTATAAAGTGGAATAGGTCAAACAAAGTATGTTCAAATAACATAACATAACATGTTTGTATGACATGTTTATATGACAACAGCATAAATAATAGTTTACTTCAATTTGTTGACCAGCTGATATGATGCACCGACCACCTAACCGCAATGTATGAATTTATAACAATGCCATATCAAATTCAAACCCGACTCTATTCATATTATGAAACGCGATGCTTCGAGGTGCAGTGCAAACAATAATACGCGTTTTCTCAAAACTATTAAGGTCGAGTTGGTTCTTATCTCCTTATCAATTCTAATATTGTAAATGTTTTTGCCGGTTTATCCTCCAATCTCGCAGTAACAAAGCAACCTGAATACTGCGTAACGATAAATTATAGGCCAGACAGTGACATAAGCTACCTTTCTAACATCGAAAAATGCGCATTCCCTGTGGGAAAGGGCAATTTCGTTAATGACATAACCACGAATATAAATCTTCACGTTATTAGTAATATTAGACGGGAAATAGACCTGGTTAAATTAGTCGCCGCTATTGGTGTTTTTTCAGTTACTAATTTAGGTGTGAATAAACAAGTGATCAATCGTAAACCGAATCGTAATCGTAAACCGAATCGTAATCGTAAACTAGACGAAATCATTTACTCAACAACGTTAATATCGATCGATCGCTAATCGAGGCGATAATATGCGATCTAAAGCCCGAGTAAAAGCTGCATCCGAACTTCAAGGTCGTACTTGCCAACAACAAATACTCTCCGATAATGTTTTAAGTAATACTGATGGAGAGCATCGAGCAATTGCTACATCGCCGATTCCATTAATGGCACACGGAAAAAAGTTGCGCGAAACAACGATAAAACATTTACAGTTGCTGTTTACATTCCCAAAAAGTATATGAAATCGCCGAATTAAGGAGAAAAGAATTTTTGAAGTCCGCTGTTGAGTCCGTTAAAAGGTAATGCATTAAAAAACCTATTAGAATTCACGCGCTACATTTGCGTGTCTGGACAGCAATTACTCAAGCAAGTAATTGTTGAAAACACGTTCCGACTTTAACTTTTCTAATTGGCACACTGGATATTAACGTTGCTTTTAGTCACAGGTTTTGGTCTGGATAGAATAGGATAATGGGATATGTTGAATATATTCTATTTAGTATCTCAATCAACACTGTTTCAAAAACATTTGTTATTATTTTGATATTTTCCGTGGTTTTATAAAGGCTATTTTTATTCAAAGCATTGCTATGTTCATTGTAAAGTCAACATGAGAGTACTAGAGAATGTTACGAAATCTTCGGCATATAATAGCTTTTACTATTTTGTCGAATGGTTTTATGGTTCAGTGTATATGATCCTTAGACAAAGAATCACTTGAATGTTTTAAACACCGTGGTCTTTTGACGACCTCCGTGGTGCAGCGCGCGTACTGTCGCATCATAAACTTGGAGGTCCTGGGTTCGATTCCCGGCTCGAGTCTGGGAGGCTTCGTCCCTGGCTAGTTACCACCCTACCAACAAAGACATGTTGCCAAGCGATTTAGGCACGATGACGCATAGAAACCAATTAGGAGTATGGGCTTACCATACCCCTAACAAGTGAGCCAGATACCATCTTAGACTGCATCATCACTTACCATCAGGTGAGATTACCGTCAAGGGCTAACTTGTAGTGGTGGATAAAAAAAAACATTACTACATAGAGAGCGTATTTTTTAGGATATGGACGTGGTGTTGCGCGTATAAAATATACTTAACACCCCACACAGCTTGTCTGACTGACACGGATTATAGCATATTGAGCTCAATGCTTATGCATCATTACCTTACGATAGGTAACGCTTGCTTCTAGCCAAGATTTAAACAGGTTTGAAATAAGCTATTATGATATGCAGTGCGCCAACAAGGCGCCATTGTTAAATATACAAATATTCAGTTCTAATTATACGCGGTCACATTTAGAATATCAAATGTGGGTAGTTCACGAAATGAACTATTTCGACATAGTCCATTTCGCAACTCACGCTTATTTTTAATTTACTATGCATTCTAAAGATCAAATGCACGAAAAGGTGGCTTTCTAACTGTTTAAAGGAAGATAGTCGATAGTTAATAGTACGAAGTTAGAAAAACTCGGTATATTTAAGAGAAATGCATCATTCGTCATAAAATCACATTGAGTCGTTCTTATTTGCCAAATAAAAGAATTAATGGACTAATTGAGTGAATTAGTTCGGCCATCTGCGACAGAAGCCACTAATTGCTCATTCATAATTCAAGAACTCATAATTTTTTTTCTTAGCTATCGCATTACGTTAACTTCGGGTAATTCGGTATTATTTGATTATGCAGTGATATGCTAGAAGTTTACTTGTAATTACACTCTTTAGATATCGGTGGCCGGGAAACTTCGTGGTGAGTTTTTTTAATAGAAGATCCGTAAGAAGTTAATGACTTGTTGATACACATCAAACCACGCTGTTTTCTTTAGTTAATTCAAAAGTAATTAGACCTCCAAGTGTAATAAAAACTATGTTATAGCAAAAACATATTTCTTAGCGGAAAAATCGTGATGTGGAACTAAATTAATGGTGCGTGAGGAACGTTGCACTTGCAGAATGCTCCGAGTGATCTATCCATTCCACTTGCAGTGTGTATTTGAGTAAGGGTATTGCAAAATCTGTAGCAAATTATAGTGTTATCCTACTTCGTATCAACTTATCGTATTAAGCAAGCCCAGCTCAGCGTTTTATGAGTAACTAACGTGACGTATTGGTCTTCTTTTTTATGTTACTCAATTTCTTCGTGCATCTTCAAAATTGTGATTGAAAACCTCTGAAAGACCTATTGGTACGATGCAAACAACAGCATTGGAACTACTCTAATACAAAGTATTGGGAGTTCTAACTTTTAAACTCCATAAGATCATCTATAGTTCGTGGTCCTGTGAATGAGCTCATTATATTGTCCAAGGTATTTTTATGCGAAATCTGTTGTATTGGATGCTATGTCCATTGAAGTGATGAATTAGATACCATTAGATATAGGAAGTTACAAAAACACGATCTAAATTCTTCTTCTTCTTATTCGTTCACTCTTGGCAGAGTGGTCGTGGTTATGATTTGGCCTTCACAGCAGCTCTTACGATCTCCTTCTAGCTATTTCTGTTGGTGGCATCACGGGAGCATTCGGAGATCGATAAATCTGTAGCAGAACGGATTGAGTCAGTCCATTCGACCGTGTACAATGTTCGATGGTACCAGTCTTCCTTGTTATATGCTCAAAGAACTTAAGGATTCGCAGTTGTATAAGCGACGAAAGCCTTTGATTTATTTTTAGCTAAATTAGATTACTTAAGTAAAAAGTTAAGGGAAGAGTACGTTGACAGAATTGTTTAATTATATTTTGTTGCCATCTTAAAGATAAATTAAAGCTCAAATCTTGAAACTGGATGACAACTGGTGTTAATCTAATAAACGATCCCAACGCAGATAGTTCGAGAGCGAGAGCCACTGTTAAATGACCTACTTTATAGGTTACTAGATATATTACACTAGTGCATTAGACATTTCCGTGTAGTGAATTCGAACTGCAGTTAGTTTACTGGATAAAGGAATGTACTAAATGTCGAACTTAAACGTATAACTGGGCCTGTTCTTACGATCTTTGCAATAAGCTACATGTACAATTTAAACTGGTAATATTTACTTAATTATTAATTATTACTTAATTAGATAACATTTACTCAATTAATATTCATCATGAACAACCCATTACCGGCACACTACAGAGCACGGGTCTCCTCTCAATATGAAAAGGGTTTGGCCATAGTCCACCACGCTGGCCATGTGCGGATTGGCAGACTTCACACGCCTTTGAGAACATTATGGAGAACTCTCAGGCGTACAGGTTTCCTTCACCGTTGAAGCAAGTGATATTTCAATATTTTTAAAACTCACATAACTCCGAAAAGTTAGAGGTTCAAGGAGGCCCGGATTCGAACCGCCGACCTCTGATTAGGAGGCTGACGCCCTAACCACTAGGCTATCACCGCTTCACTCTCACTCAATTAATACTGGTTCTTATTTCTTTGTTTTAATCCTTTGAAAAAGTTAAATCCTAAATTCCTTTCAACTTGCTACTTAACTACTAGATCTAAGAGAAATAATATTACAATGGCTTTCTTTGGATTTAATTTGGCAGTTTAGTAATATAATGATATCTGGTTATAGAGTAACGTAGAACCACGGAGATTGGTTTCTATATTACTATAAGATAATTGAAAGAAATCCAGATCAGGTCCCGATAATAGAAATGGCAGTAAAATTTTTTATTTAAATGTCTTTTTAATCAATGAATTTTAATCAGCTCTTGTACCTATGTAGTGTTATCTACTCAATTACGAGTGCGAATGGTAATGCTTTTTATAGAACAGTTAATTTATGCTTTAAGCGTGTTTATTTAACCGTAAGCCGGTTAATGCATAATTAGTTCTGTTCAATACGCTACGTTCCTGCTATTGAATGTTTAAAAAGCATGCATTTTTTGTTGTTTCGCATTCATCAGCTTGAATTATGATCTCTAGACACGCGTCACTTACGTCCGATGTTGATCAAGCTATCTTTAGGATGAATCTAATTTCTTTTTCCTTTTCCTAAGGTTCTCCGTTATGTGTAACTTGTTTTTTTCTTTCTTTTTCTTTTAATTATTATTGTTAATCCTTTTTTGTTGTGACGTCACTCTGGTCTCAGCCGAAAATCAGCGTCGTGTTTTTCATATAAGACACGACATACGCTGAGCTGTACACCCTTTCTGGTTGGTATTACAGACAGACAGACATAAAATTTCTCATTCGAATAAGATTAATGTGTGTAACACAATATGAGAATAAATACATTTTCATTCTTTCTACTCTTACCTGAAGACTTAAAACACTGATTAGTAACTTCACGGTAATCACTTAACATCAGGTAACCCGTCTGCTAATGTTCCCCCACTATGTCATCATCATCATCATCATGAGCAACTCATTACCGGCTCACTACAGAGCACGGGTCTCCTCTCAATATGAGAAGGGTTCGGCCATAGTCCACCACGCTGGCCATGTGCGGATTGGCTAACTTCACACGCGTTTGAGAACATGTAAAAGAATAAAAAAAGATCTGGCTTATTTTAATGGGATTTTTTATCGGAGCGATTTGCTCGCAACAGAAATGTCTCATATATTGGTGGTACATTATCTATTAGATCGACTCACGGCGGCCGATAACCGCCTTAAGCTTTTAAACACCTGCATATCGGTTGCGATTGAAACAGACAAAATTATCAATTTTTATGATAAAAACGCAAGATGTTCATAAATACATCATATAGGATCTGCTAAAGGCCAACCGAGAGTCGATTGTTTCTGGTCACACGAACTATTGATCTGTTAGGGACATTGAGGTTAATTTTAAACCATACGCATACCCTCTGCGGTAAATAATATAGGAGGTATAAATAACGACGATTATCCATAAGGTCAACGTTTATAGCCACAAAGCAATGGACTAAAAAAAGGGATTTAAGTTGCTATATAGATAATATTGAAGCCTAGTGGTTAGGGCGTCAGCCTCCTAATCAGAGGTCGGCGGTTCGAATCCGGGCACACACCTCTAACTTTTCGGAGTTATGTGCGTTTAAAAAAAAAATTAAATATTAATTTATTAATATTTAATTAAAATTTTCATGTGTGTGAAATCATTATGGACAACTCTCGGGCGTGCAGGTTTCCTCACGATGTCTTCCTTCACCGTTGAAGCAAGTGACATTTTAATTTTTTTAAAACGCACATAACTCCGTAAAGTTAGAGGTGCGTGCCAGGATTCGAACCGCCGACTTCTGATTAGGAGGCTGACGCCCTAACCACTAGGCTATTACCGCTTCACACACATTAGTAACTGCAATGAAAGTCAAAATTTTACGTTACGAAGGCGATTTCAATATTCTTGATAATCTGGCCGCAGGAAATATAGAGGCGTAAAACATTTTCAATTTTTATTGCGCTGCGACGTTGAACAAAGAGTTGGAGAGAAAATTTCATCATTTTAAACGCTATTATACTTTACGCGTTAAAGCGCTTTACTCTACAACTCAACTCCTAGGGAGGTATATCAAAGTGGTCAAATAACGTTTAATGTTGCCTAGCCTAGAGAGATAAATTATAGTCAGTACTTAGTATATAACATTGTCTTGCCTCCTAATATGAGCGCACGTTTGTAAAGAGTAACAATATTAGAGCAGTCATGTCTAACGAAATATAAATTAAAACTTACGCTTTCTAAAAGGCGTACCCTCAAGAATAAGCTTAAAGACATGTTGAGTGACTTAAACTATAGAGCTACTGAAAAATTGATTCGCTTCATACCCTAAATCTCTTTATATACATATCATCATCATGATCAACCCATTACCGTCTCACTACAGAGCACGGGTCTCCTCTCAATATGAGAAGGGTTTGGCCATAGTCCACCACGCTGGCGATGTGCGGATTTGCAGACTTCACACGCCTTTGAGAACATTATGGAGAACTCTCAGGCGTGCAGGTTTCCTCACGATGTTTTCCTTCACCGTTGAAGCAAGTGATATTTTTTTTTTTTTAAAACGCTATGTGCGTTTAAAAAAAAAACTGAAAAGTTAGAGGTGCGTGCCCGAATTCGAACCGCCGACCTCTGATTAGGAGGCAGACGCCCTAACTACTAGGCTATCACCGCTTCACACATATAAATATACCTATAAAATGTGTTCGTATTACGCACCCACCCACTCACACTCAAATTCACACACACATCCACACTCATATAATGATTATTATTATTATATCCGCACTGTTTTAACCAGGTGATCAAGGGTATGATAAAATAATGTTTTCATTTTCTTCAGTTATTTGTACAATCCTTGAGTCGGGGAGGCATTTCAATATTGACTACGGATAACGAGATCCTGAGTTCGATTCCCAGACTTGAGATATTAACGATCCGCAATAATTTTTTTTATTGCCGATCAAAGAAAAACCCCGGCTAAGTTTGTTGTGGGCTTCTTCTGAGACCGGGGCGCGTTTGGAACCCTCATAGCTTTAGTTTTAAGTTTACGAATATGGTTATCACCATGAAATAACTACTATGTAAATTATTGACGCGTCAAAAGTGCCTTTTTAAGGACTATTTGAATAAAGATTATTTTGAATTTGAAATTTGAATTTGAACATAAAACTAAAGCTATGAGGGTTCCAAACGCGCCCCGGTCTAACAAGAAGCCCACAACAAACTTAGCCAGGTAAATTTTCTTTTTGTTATCACAATCTCACATGCCACTTAAAATTATATTAAGAGCTATCTTATTAGAGCAATATTTCACACCCATGCTTGTTTGTCATTTACATAATCCTAATCCTTTACACTATATATAGCTGCAAAGTTGGTCACTTATCCATTAATTAATCAACGTTGCTTATTCCCACAGGATTATATCAAAAACTTAAATCTACACCGACGAAGTAGGCGTCAGTATATCATGACAATAAAGCATGAACTCATCCATAATAAAATTTACGCTCGTCCCAACTACAACTGTGAAACAACTTATCCCTACTTTACTTCGACGGACACGTGCACGAATCGCCTCGGCAGTCGATACCATTTACGAAACATTACGTCATCCCGAACGTATCCCACTTCATCCTTTATTCTCTTTAGGGCTAGGAGACCAATCAACATGGAATATTTCGTCGTGATAACTCACAGTTTCAGCATTCTAGGACAGTTTAATGCTTCAAAATGTGTCATGATTTAACTGTCATCATCATCATCATTATCAACCCATTTCCGGCTTACTACAGAGCACGGGTCTCCTCTCAATATGAGAAGGGTTTGGCCATAGTCCACCACGCTGGCCATGTGCGGATTGGCAGTCTTCAAACGACTTTTGAGAACATTATGGAGAACTCTCAGGCGTGCAGGTTTCCTCGCGATGTTTTCCTTCACCGTAGAAGCAAGTGATATTTTAATTTAGTGATTTAACTGTAAGCCATGGAATTTTGGACGCATACATTTTGGGTTAGTTTACTAATTTTAAAATGTGTTATGGTTTAACTGTGCCATGGTATAGATTAAGTTATTAGTACCTTTTCTAGCACCTTACTATATAGCTTTTTTTTTGTGGTTGCATAGCGGGCAAACGAATAGACTGATCACCAGATGTTAGGTTATTGGAGCATCACAGGAGCCACCGATGCTTTGCCGGGTGAACCTATCCTCCTAATCGATTTCTACTTGGCATCATACCGGAAAGCTAAATTGCTTAGCAGTAGATTTTTGCCATTGAAGTGAAAACAAAACCAGATTCGAACCGGGAATTGATCCAAGAAACTTCCCATGGACTATATTATGATAGCAAAGTAACTCGACTCAATTTCTTGTGAGTTTCGTCTTATACCTGGTACCTTAGTTTTTAGCTAATGAATGTACATAACACCATCGCTTCCCAAATTAAATTAAATGATAAATGAACGCTTAATCGATGTCTGTACTAGGTTTACATTTAAATAAAAACAATCTTCACGTGATTTCTTTGAAATAAAATACGGCTGACTTAATAGATAGTAAATTGATAAAATGGGGGTATTTTTAAAACTCTTATGCTTTCTTTTTTTTTGCGTTTGACGTTAAAAGTTCTGGGTGTGCCTTTGTTTGGTATCATTAACACGCGAAACACTTATGTGATTTCAGTCGTTCATGTATTCAGTAATATTTCAAACAAGTTGCCCACCGCGCCTATAGAAACTCTAAAAGAAGTCTGTTTTGCTTATGATCTGGCTCATTAGTGGATTTTTAACATATTAAACACAAAGCTATAACCCAACGTTAAGTTCAACTAAAGAACTAACAAATTTTCTTCCCCTATTCTTAATTATTTTTTTTATAAGCTGTTCATCTAACTGCTGATTTTCGCTCGAACTTCAAAAACCAAACTATGCAATCAAGAGAGATAAGAAAAAATTCCAGTCGAGTTGAGCTGTTCCATAAATTTGATTCTTTTGAAAATGACATCATACCACATAAATATGAAATAATCGCGGATGAAGGTGACGAAATAACGCGTCCGTTCGTCGATAAATTACCATATATTTCACCCGTTCGCAAGCCCTGATGCCGCCGGGATGTTCGAAAACGGGCAACGTCCGTGACTCACCTCAGTCTGTCTGATTCACCACATTTTATATTAAGCATACAATCGGCGGCGGGCGGGTGGCAGTAAATGTTGTATGCATAAATAATATTAGTAAGCCCAGGTGAATGGGGCAAAATACGTCATATTATGTCCAATTCAAAGTAACTGGCAACGTGGCACTACTTTACGAAACGGAGAGGTTTGATTTTTTTATGCGCACACTTTTGATAAATAATATACAAATACAACCAGTATATATAGTCAGACCCTCCGACTCTCTCTATAGGTCTCTGTCAATTTTAGAGATTTCAATAAAGGCGTCGTTCGTAAGCCCTGATGTGGCTGATGTACCCTATTTTTGCACGCAATAACCGAGGACATGATAGTGCACCATCGACGTTATTATAGATTATATTGGAGGGTGGTTTACTTTTCAATCTGTCTGTCACACAATCAAACATCCAGATCCACCCTCCTTTTATCTTCAAAATCCGTGACTGCCTGCTGAGCCAAGTGCCGCCACTACCCTCAGTTTTCAGCGAGACTTTCCCAACAAAAATAATTCATGTTACATCTCGTCTCGTGCCTCTTAAGGATATCTTTATACCTAAGGAACTGACCACCTTGTTTCCGCTTGCCGTCCTAAGTTCAGAGTAAAGATTTTTTAGAAAATACAAATCATAATATATTGGCCGCCTACAAGACAGCTGATGAATTTAAATAGGTCATTAGGACACTTCAAAGTAACAGGCAACATGGCACTACATTACGAAATGGAAGAGATTGAATTATATGTACTCGTCTAATAAATAATATATGTACTAATATTAGATGTTGCCATCTATAAGACAGCTGATGCTGTAAAATACGCCATTTTAAATGTAACACTACTAAGCATGACAAAGGCACAACTTTAAGAAACGTAGGAGAGAATTGTTTGGGGGTTTATTTATTTAAGTATGTTTAAAAGTTTGATAAATTTTAATGAACTCATTTTACTAAGTTCAGGTTTATTCTCCGGATATTTTGTGGATCAAGTTTTTATTCAAAATGTGTCCGTAAAAAATTAGTTCGGTCGCCCTAACCTATTTTGGCAAAATCATAGTGAGATTTATTTTGATTTTAATATTAGATATTATATTACACGTGTAACACTAATATTATCTGAAGTAAGTGAAGAGAAGAACAAACTATCAAATAGCTTGTTTGTTTCTTTTCCGCAAAATGTTGCACCCGCAAATGTAAAACTCGAGTTCGTTATCAACGAACTCGAAAGTCATGAACATGGACGTCGTCTATTGATATTGTCATTAAGACAGTTCAAATTTATATTAATTCTTAAGGAATCATTTGGCAATAACGCCAAAGAAATATAAAAACTTTTACATTCGTATATTTATAAGTCTTGATACTTAGATATTATGCTTTATTAATGTAGGTCATGACTCATTGAAAAGTTCAACGCATAGACTAATTAAATTTATTTGTACAATCGTCAACACACTTTTTGGTGGAATTGTCGCAAAGTCCAGTCCCAAGAAAAACCTTACACTCTATTATAAAAAAAACTCCCCCTAAGCATACAAGTGGCGCAATATTATTTACAAAATCAAAACGATTTACTTCCCATTAATTTCTGTTAAACCTGGCAACCGTATTAAGAAGATTCCTTTGTTTCTGCTCCCTGGCTTTATAATGAGAACGTCGTCCACAGGCGGGCGATAAAGCCTTTTTAATTAAGACCAAATCGTAATCCTTGTAATGAAGACGAAAAAGCTTCCTTGTAAGACGTGACTTAAGAAATGTCTTAAGAAACTCAACTAATTAATACCTTTATTTCTGAAATCCTTTAATCCCAATGTGTCCGAAAAACTTATTAAAAAACAAGCCAACTACCTAATACCACCTATATTTCTGAAATCCTTTACTTCCATATTTTCTGATATGGAAGACAGGAGGACTGGAAGTAACTCTTCCCCAATTGGGGATATATCAGACGAGTCATGACGGCTTCCTCAAGGCTTGGCCAGTAAATCTGCCCTGCAGTAGTCATAGTAATGCAGCATCATGGTGAGGTAGCATCCGCCTCAACTTTATAAATTCACCTTACTCACATCTAAGGGTAGCTGGAAGAGATCTCTTATAGACATAAGCATTCCTTTGTATACTTCTTTTGTAAGAGTTTGATATCACAAATAATAAAAAATAAATAAAATAAGCACGGTTAAGCAATTCGTGTAGATTGTAATGTAGTATTTAATATTTATTTCGTCTAATTTGCTATTGTATTATAGTTTGATGTATAATAGATAGATCAATCGGAAAGTGCATTCAACAACTTGACATGGAACATCCTTGATTTTCAATATAAAGATAAGACTATTTTATTCACAAAGAGATTCCTCTGTTAAGTGATAAGGATAAAACGAGTAGACCTAGATTGAACTGTACATCGCAACAGCAATCTGTGTCAGGATACGGAAGGGAATAATGGGAATAATTACTTGTCCATGCAACGTACAGTTGCAACGATTGCGAGCTTGCGACTGACATAATCGACTAAACAAGCACTCACTTCCTCTAGCGATTTGCCTGTACAGGTTTCATTGTTATTACATTTACATGAGTGTGATATTTGATTTATTTTTCAAAATCTATTAACTAGTTTACTGTACTGAGTAAAATGGTCGTTATTACATTCAAATAGGATGTTTTAATCCACATCAATATCTACCCTGTTATTTGAAACTTTATTGCACAGAAAAATAATAATGTACAAAAGGTGAACTTAATGCTGAGCATTCTATACCATTCAACCTTGATCCATACAGAGACATTATGGAAGGCGCAAAAAAAAAATTCTGACCAAATACCTTTTCAAACAATCTCCCAATAAAGAGACAGTTCTGAATTTGACGTGTATTCTTGTCTCAACTGTAATTGATACATCGTTAATATTGACTTTAAAAGAGTCCGAAATTTCGCTTTCAGATTAATTTAAAATCGTGACCCAGTAAATGCATTCTGAGACGTATTTGGCAGGGGACCAAAAGCAGATCTTTGAGTACTCAAAGTTGTTTAAACCTACTTCAGTTCCGCAGTCAACATCCGCTAGAACTTCTATTTTGTACCTGCAGTTTGACTTCAAAGTTGGACTATTTTCCAATGAAAAACATGAAAAACTTCAAAGATGAAATCTCGACACTATCAAAGCCCTTTAATCTTCTCAATTTATCCGTATCTTTTTGTAAAGAAATGGTTTTTAGTTTGAGTATCGATATATGAATAAAGAATTGACACAGTTTTATTGGTTTTTGCGCATAACATTTTGTAAATATTTAACGTTTATATCTTAGTTTTCTAATTATCCATATTTTAGTAAATCTACTGACACTATGATCGTTATATTTGAATTGTGCACAATGACTAATAACTTCAACTGTACTACTAGGAATAGGATCTACTTTAGTTTAACTTTCTAGTTATTTTACATACAACCGAATTTGCAGAGTAATCTACTCTTCATCAATTTTAAACCATGTATGTCCGTTTATTCTGATGACATGTATTTCGTAGAAATATTAATCAAATAATTATTCTAGTGCGCAAAGTTGTAACATTGTACAGTTCCGCAGTAAACATCCGGTAGTTGTGTTTGTACGAGTCAAATGATTGCTTACTTTATCAATCTAAAACTACTTTCGACATAAATTTTACCGAAATGAAATCTTGTTTTTTATATTTTATGACATGTTTTATGCAATTGTAGACTGTACTTTTAAAAAAAATACATGCTACTGTATATTATGCATTAATAAATAGATTCCAGCTTCAACATTGGAAATATTTTTGAAACACCCATTTCGTTTCGAAATAAGTCTAAAATGTTTTATTTATTTATTTATTTTATTTGCTAACAATTACAGTGATAAATAATTTTATGGTTTCCCACTTTCTAAGATACAGTTTACACAAGTTTGTGTAGTTTAACTTCCCTCTATGATACAAACATAGTTGCTAGCAAATGTATGTAGCAAAATATTCCTCAGTATGATTAGTAAATCCTTGAAAACGCTAAATGATGTATCTCCGATATAAAACAGGTATTCAATCTATGATATTCCAATAAACTGAAGTGTGAAAATAGAAAACACTTGGAAGATCGTAAACACCGGCGCTTAAACTACAAAGAATATTGATTACCACTAATCAATTAAATTTACGGTAAACCTAAAGTATGACTAAAGGACTGTCTTTTCCAGCACACCAGGCTTTGTATTATGCATAGCAAACGTCGTTTTCTAGAACGTATTTTTATTACAAGTTTTTAACCTCGAGTTATTTGTTTATCTTCAATTCGAGATAGGTTATCTGAGGTGTGAAATTGAGTAGATACTAGCTACAAGAAATTCTCCATTGTTTTTTCCTCTTTTTAATTAGCTGTTCATAAAGATCAGTGTAGCTGATAAAGCGTTATGCATTAAGGTTACTGAGGTTTTCTTTAAATCCGACGTTACTGTTTTCTATTTCTATATAAACACATCCTTTGAATGCCTCCTGGAAGCAAGCTTTCTTTGATGCTTCATTATGATATGATAATAAGATAGCTCTTAATATAATTTTAAGTGGCATGTTAGATGGTGATAACAAAACGAAAATTTACCTGGCTAAGTTTGTTGTGGGCTTCTTCCTAGACCGGGGCGCGTTTGGAACCCTCATAGATTTAGTTTTAAGATTACGAATCTAGTTATCACCATCAAATCACTACTATGTAAATTATTGACGCGTCAAAAGCACCTTTTAAAGGACTATTTGAATAAAGATTATTTGAATTTGAATTTTATTTCACCGAAAGCTTTGATCTTTTGCCAACTTCAAACTTTATCTCAGACTAACCAGGTGCTGTTTCCATATGTTTTAATAGCATCATAATTTTCACGTTCACATAATCCTATAAAAATTCAGACAACTTTTGACACGGTTTACTTTGAAAGCATCTCAGTATTTTGTTCACACAACTTCCGCTCACGTTCATTCAACCGGCGCCAAATTACTGGACGGCACGTCACGTCACAGTCCACGTAGTTCGTTGCAACAGTGTCGTACCTAGCAAACAATGTGCCATTTAGCTAACCCGTCTCAAATATGCATTTACTCCCACTGAAACAACGCGACGAAGTAGGTCGAGTCTCGAGCCTAGTCGAGAGTTAAATCTAAACGTCGTCGGATTAATTTAAGCCCTCAGTACGTTTATATATGTACGCATCTGTGCTATTGAGTTTTTTTTTATGGCTTTAGATTAGCCAATGTCAAGTTTAAAGCAACGTAGAAGTTAGGGAGAAATGGCGGGAAACTTCGCACTCTGCAGACGCGGCTCCCTCAAACTTTTCCTAAATCAATACTTGTTAACCATTCAGAAAACTAGCCACTACACAAACGACACCAAAACTGTCCACGACACAACCAACACCAGTCCTTTTCAAAATTAGCCAACAAACATTAATTCAAGAAAAGCATGAAAAAACCGCGACCGTCATATACGAAGTCTCCCGCCTTTTCTCCGCTATTGAGTATCGTAACTTAAGGTTCATAATGAAACACAGATAACACAAATAATCCTAAATCCAAGAATTCTAAATTTGCGGAATTCTTGATATATAAGTTATACGTAGTAGTAGTTTCGTTCGGACACTGGAGCATCCTCAACAGATGTTTGTTGTACACCACTCAGATTAGTCTGGTTGCCACTGTTTAAACAGACAAGCAATTAATATTAAGCAAGATAGATATGCAATTATTATGAAGCAAATAATCTTAATATTTATTGCATATCTGTCAACAACTTCACCCTATATTTTATTGCACGGACATTGTTAAGTCGTCTCACTCTCATATATACTATACTACTATTCATATAATATTTACGATTGATACCCGCAAATTAGAATGCGAAACTTTCTGTTCTTCCCGTTGCTAAATTACCCTTTATAATCCTCCACCGGCCTTTGTTCCGGTCAGATTCAAATGTTTCTATAAGCCAGGACCATTTATTTGTTTGTATTACCTTCTTGACTGTAGAATAATTAGATATTGTTAAGAATCAACCAGTACTGGTACCTATACTTTAGAATCTTGCGTTACTTTATATGGAATAATGGTGCAATTATTGTCCATTTCATGTGCAGCTGTAATGAGGTAAGCATTTAATGTAAGCCTCTCAATTAAATGTCTGGTCATATGGCACTATTTAAAATAAAAGTAAACTAGAGAACTACGGGCTATAGAGCTAGATTTGTATATAGTCGTCTGTGTAGTTTTGTTCACAACAATAAATAGAGATTTACATAATAACCTATGTGCAACAATTTATTTTGTGGAGAAATGTATGAAAACGTTCTTCTCGTTCCAGGTAGTGCCCCGCCTCTTGGGATCGCTTGTCGGAGGATCGATGAGCCCCACACAGCATCTGGAGCAACAGCAGGCGCTAGTGAAACAGTTCGCTGAAATATTGGAGTTCGTGCTGAAGTTTGACGAGCATAAAGTGAGTATATAAATAATCACTAAATCCTTACTCATACTTACATTTTGTTTCAGTTATTCTTAATCCCGGAGTCAGTACCTTTGTTGACCCGGGTAAAAAATATAAAAAAAATATCGTATGTCCGTGTTTAGCAACCAAGTTATTTCTTCTATTTTACATGCCAAATTTCGCTAAGATCAAATTGGCTGTAACAAAGACTATTTTTTTTTCTGGAATGCTAAATATTTTTTGTATTTGATAGTAGTCGGAATAATTTTAACCAAATGTGTACCGATACACATAGGTTTAAATTGCCGATTCTACTTATAATCATACTAATATTATAAAGCAGAAAACACTGTTTTTTGTTTCTTTTTTTATATACTCTACAAGTTAGCCCTTGACGGCTATCTCATCTGGTGGTAAGTGATGATGCTGTCAAGGATGGTAGCGGGCTAACCTGTTAGGAGTATGGTAAGCCAACGCTCTTATTGGTTTCTACGCGACATCGTGCCGAAACGCTAACTCGCTTGGCGACACTACTTTGTCGGTAGGGTAGTAACTAGCCACGGTCAAAGCCTCCAACCAGTCCAGACTCGAGCCGGGAATCGAACCCAGGACCTCCAACTTTATAATGCGACAGAGCACGTATTGCGCCACGGAGGTCGTCAAATCGCCAAGGAGGTTGATTACGCTTATCTATATAAAAGTACTGGTTGATATTTATTTTTGTGTTGGATAGTCTTATTTATTAAGGAAGGCTATAGTTATATAACATCATGCTACGACCAATAAGATCGGAGCATTGATGAAAAATGTTGCAAAATAGGGAAATAATCGTTTTCAGAGCTTCCGAACCCGTGCGCTGCGTAAGCAGTTAAAATAACGTAAGAGTTATAAATAACGGAATTGTTCCTCATTAAGTTGTAAAAAAAGTTCGCGAATGCAAATGTCTGTTAATATGGACTCACAATAACCTTTTTAAGTTTATTGAAATAAACGAAATCATTGTAATAAGAATTAAAAACGGTTTAACAACGATTTCTTAGAATTCGAAAAATCGGAAATTGGAACTAATAGTTGACGTGAATTGTGATATATTATCGAGTACTTTGGTTCGGTGAGCTCAGATTTTCAATTGTAGTTTATTATCTCATGTTAGAAATAATTGGCGTTACTAACTTCTCTACGTTCGCTTCTATATGCGTAATGCTAGTTTACTAACTCTGAACTGGAATTAAAAATGTGCCAAAACGTGATACATAGTCTAAGTCGTCTTAAAGATCTCGGTTGTGAACGGTAACCAATATGGCGTTTAAAGAGCATAATAACGAAGGAAGTAAAAAGTGTAGGCCTATTAAGGCGTTTATTAAATAGGTTAAAGCTTTTTATGTAATTTCTTAACATAATAGGGGTAGCATGGTTACAAAGTGATTAAACCAAGCTAAATCAAAAATCACAGCATAGGTCTTCCAACAAATAATAGCATAGAATACGCAATCGATCGCAAGTTCTAATCTTTCTTGACCTTAGCGGCAACCGCTCCCTGTCTATCCAATTTCCAAATGGTTTATTGCAATGATAACGGCCGTGATATATGATCTTATACACACGTAACTCAACTACTTACTGTATATGGCAATCGATAAAAGGGTATGCATAAAAGACAGAAGTTTCGCGGTGTATTTGTTTATACGTGATATGGATCACCTGATGTTATGTAATTACCGCCACCAGTAATTATCGGCAGTACCAAACGAACTAACAATGTGTTGCTGGCATTTGAAGGATTTGTTTTTTTGAGTCCCCTTTTATTTTTTGTGTATATGAATTGATTTACCAAACCTAAAATAGACGACCGACAACGCTACCTTAGTAGGTCACACAATCAAACGCTTCACAGAGATCAAAGATGTCACCTGGACGTTTCATCCACGGCACCGGGGTGTTGGGATAGAACTTCCAGTCCAACAAGCTATATTCTTAACGTCTCTCTTAGTTGAGGTCCGAGTTACACATCATATAAGGTGACGTTTTCCCGATGTAGTCTAGCTTTGGTGCTCTTCTCACAGGGTGAGCTTCTCGCTCGCCAAAGTCCCCCGGTGACTAATAGAGTTATTACTGCGTCACCGAATCAGTTTGAAACAACATGTCAGAAATACATATGACAATGTACGTTTTGCGTTGACAGATCAATTAGTTAGTACAATCAATCTTCTGGTGCTTATTTATATTTACGTAGTGTGCAAGTTTGCAAGCGCCTTGTGGTACACCATAGTGCCTAGGATTAACTTATTGGGTAAAAATAATCGGAAACACAGTGCCTATCTCCATTTTTGCCTTCACAAAGACTAACAAAACAATGAGACATAAATCGCTTTATTCAATAACGCATAACGCATCAAATCAGGCTCCTATTATGTAAACAAATCATTGTCTATCAAGTCCCTTCGCCAGAATTGAATAAGTGCTCGTAATTTAAACCACTAAGAGCCCTTTTGACCCCAACCTTGCAGTGTCGTTGCCTCCAATCTGTTGAGCAGATTGTTATATTTATTCTAGCAATAATTAAAATATTAATATTGTCCTATCAGTTTGAAACCATTTATGAAACTAGAGCTGATATCTGATACATAAAGTGTGTTAGCTTCACTGCAGTTTTTAGAAATAGTTAAAACGAGTGAAAGTTGCGTATATGAAATTAATCTGAAATTTAATTTAATCTAGTCTGGAATATCGTGTAAAGCTAACCAAAGTCTAAGCAAAGTCAGAGTACGTCCAATATATGCTTCCATGCATTTTCTCTTAGTATTTACTTTATCAAACATAGATGTCATTTAGTTTCTAAAACTTTGTTACAACAAATGCCATCGAAGTAATTGTCCTATTTAACAGTTTGCAAGAATACACAGGAAATTTCATGTGTCATAAATTATAAAAATATATACAAGGTGTCTCAAAAGTAAGTTCACATTTGCTTATCTTATTACGCGAAAGCAACTATTCTGAGGGGCGCGGGGGGTATGTCAGTCGGTAGTCTGGCTCTTGGGAATTTAGTCGCTATGGAGCGTTTCTCTGGTGCGGACCGTGCGTTGTGCGTACGTGAGTTTTACAAAAACGGTAATTCGGCGACTGTAGCGCGTAGAAAATTCTGCAGTATTCGACATATTCGTCACTTAAATGATGCGCCTAGCACTCGTCTCATTGCAAAATGGGTTGAGAAGTTTGAAGAGACTGGGTCAACTCTGGAGAAACCAAAATCTGGGCGACCAAGAACATCAAGAACAGCCGAAAACGTGGACAGTGTTACTCAGTCTATTCGAGATGATCCAAACCTCTCGATTCGGAAGCGTGCTGTTGCTTTAAATGTGCACAGATCTTCATTATGCCGCATTTTACACAAAGATTTAAAGCTGCACCCGTACAAAATTCAGTTAGTGCAAGAACTGAAGCCTCAAGATGCTGGTCAGAGGCTTGCCTTTGTAAATCAGATGATTGAGCGCTTTCCAACGTTCACCAACATCTTGTTTTCCGATGAAGCCCATTTTCATCTGAATGGGCATGTAAACAAGCAAAATTGTCGTTACTGGAGTGCAACCAACCCAAAACATCAGAAACCGCTACATTCACCCAAAGTCACCGTATGGGCAGCGATGTCGGCGCGAGGAATTATTGGCCCTTACTTTTTTGAAGATGGAAGGGGACGCACACTCACAGTGAATTCAGAGCGTTATGTGGAGATGTTAGACGAGTTTTTCGTACCCCAACTGCAAAACTTTCCTGGTTACAACCAAAGAACATGGTTCCAGCAGGATGAAGCAACTTCACACACGTCCAACAGATCTCTGCCTCGAGTTCGAGAAATTTTTCCGAACAAATTAATCTCCAGGCGAGGTGACATAAATTGGCCTCCACGGAGTCCCGATTTAACGCCTATGGATTTTTTCCTGTGGGGTTATGTCAAATCAAAAGTTTACGCTAGTAAACCGACTTCCCTGGCACAATTAAAAGAAAATATCCGTCATGAAATGGCAGCCATCACGGAGACTACCTGCCGAGCTGTCATAGGCAATTTTAGTGCCCGACTAAATGAATGCCGAGAGCGCAACGGTTTACACTTGGACGATGTTATTTTTAAAAAATAAATTCCCAAACAGTGTATTTCAATATAAAATAAACATTTTTTCAATAAAGCTAAGACTTTTCTTTTAAAAAAAGATTTAAATGTGAACTTTCTTTTGAGACACCTTGTATATATATATTTATCTTCTCAACTGAGATAATTGTGAAATTAAATTAAATAAAAATGTAGGTAAATTATAAAATTCATGACTATAAAGTACACACATTATTCAGATTTCATTTCAGGTCATGGTCTGAAGTTGGATGACCTAGATTTTTATATGATCAAAAATTTTAACGGTATTGCCCCCAAAAAGAACACGGAGATGAAACAAATATTACGTAGTCTTTGTCGTAGTTTAAAATGTTCAAGGATATAATATAAAACAGCTTCAAGCAATAGCGATTAGGTTCAACGTCAATCAATTTATTGAACAGGCTTCTGTACTAATTAACTATAACATTAGTCATCGGAAAGCAGCTGAGGTAGCGAGTAGTGGACAAATTGTATATCGAGAAAGCTATACGTCTGACCTCGGCCCACAAAGACGTGACTCATTCCTCTTCAGTTTGTTTATTTACATTAAATACGTGGGTAGGGAAAGAAATAATTTACAACTTGTTATTTATAGACTTTGCACAATATGAAGTAATGAGATCGGAGTCTACAAGTCTAAACAGACGTAAGCAATGCTTTTATATTGCTAGTTATTGCAAAGGTGCAATTTTGTTTCAGTTTACAATATATCAATATTTTTGTTTGTTTGACGATGTAATTCAAAATAATACAGTTTAAATTGACTGACGGATCAATTATCGGGCATCGTAAGTGATCCGTTCTTCACGGTTATTGAAATCCATTGGCATTCATTAAGCTTTTTAATTTAATTTCCCATTAATTTGGCATACTTACGCAGTCGCCTGTAGAAACTGAATTTAAGAAACATAAAGTTTCTTTCGATAAGGCTCGTTGAAATATATAAAAAATACTGACAGATGCTCGATTTTTCCTTATTCGGAAAATATATAGAATATTACAAAATATGTAGAATGAAGACGAATCCATCGTTTAATTAAGGTCTGAAATCTTTACACTACTGTTGTTTTTTTTTAACTCAAGGTCGTTGTATCCTGAGTCATTCACTACAATCTACTATGTTCGGAAGTTAACTTACTTCTTAATTTGCTCAATGAAATCATTTCACGTTTAACCCCTTACGCGCTACCCGACCAATTTGCATTCTCGATTACATAAAAACGGTGTGCCTCATCTATTTTAAGATGGCGACCAATTCTGTTTAATTTAAATGACGAAAGTGATGACACTTACCGTATCTTTAAGAATATGAATCATAAAAAGACATGCCTGAATTAGAACCAACGCCCCACATTCTGAGAAATCTTTTTCATATGCAGCTGAAGCGACAATAGTTTGATATCAATAGTAGACCAATCTATTGTTACTAAAAAAACTGCGCCGAAACACAGCTTTTCTTATTTCCTTAAAAGGTACAATATTTCTTAATCTATCAAAGTAGACAATAAACAATTCATGTTATTTGTTTTTTTTTTTGTCATTACTATTATAATGAATGCGAAGTGTCCGATTGGTTTTTTCTGTGATACTTAGGCTTATGATTTCTTTGCTATAGGTATTCTACGAGAAATATATTGGATAGTGTTCCCAGGCACAATTATTTTCTCCCTCATATTTGTACCAACAAATCGCGATGCGTATTTGCAACATAACATAGTTCATGTATCTTGTTCCTAATAATAATAAAAATATACTGAAACGCACCACAAAGACCTGAAATGTATTTTCGGTTTTAATTTTACCTTTTATTTTCTGATCGATCATGAAATTGAAATGGCGTAAACAAGATTGTATATATTAAACAACCGTTACACTATTACTATTATCGGGTGTATATTTTGTATATTTCTAAATGAAACGTAATTGAATCAGATTTCATAAGGTTGTTAAAAAAATTTGGTCTCTCAAAATGGGTATTCTGCAAATTGATATAGTTTTGTTATTTTATAGATGAAAACGCCAGCAATACAAAACGACTTCAGCTACTACCGAAGAATCGTATCCCGCAGCGGCCTCATCAATGCAGATCTCCCTCCTGGCGAGGAGCCACACATAGGTGCGGAGTACGCTAACCGGATGTCCCTATTCTACGCACAAGCGACGCCGATGCTCAAAGTGCTGTCAGAAGCAACAAGCCAGTTCGTTAACGACAACCAGCAAGACTTGGAGAACACGACGGAAACGCTCAGTACGATGGCCAAAGTGTGTTTGAGGATGTTAGAAAATCCGTAAGTATATTTTCTTCTTTTTCTTTCCAAATGTGTGCAGAATTTAATATAATAGCTAACAAATAAGAAACACGATTAACATGAAAATAATCATAAAATTTCCAAATTGATATTAATTGTATTGTGAATAATAGTTTCCTGAACTCTGTTCAGCACTGGAGAGACATTGAAGATGCTGGAACAGCCATTGTACAAAACACGCGAGCGAGCTACTTGCATGATAGCATTCGGCTCCGGTTTTATCTCGTACAAGATAGAATTGAGAATTATGACAAATCTGAACCAAAAGGTGTACCATTTTAACAAGTTAGCGAACATGTTTCTTGAATATTTGATGTTTTTGCATAACTATCAAAACATTACAAAAAGTAGGTAAGCCGTAAAGCTCTAGTCAAGATTTTACATTAAAATTTGATATTAAAATACACTCACCAAGGACAATGCATTAGGGGTCGAGAAAAAATAGTATATGACCGCAAGTAGTCCTTAAGCAAATTGTTCGGGCGAGAGATGCCACTATCTGATGGAACTATCTGATGGATGGAATATAAGCCGCGCTAGACATTAACATTATTTAAATTTGATAACTGGTACTGACTTGTCATCTCCATACCATGTTTGCGATGATTTGCAAAAACAGTTGCAAAAGTTACTGAATAGGCTAGCAGCAATTAGCGAAACATAGATAAAGAAATCTGTTATTAGTTACAAAAAACCTAATGGGTATCAATTACTTGTCCGATGATTAGATTGGCCTGATTGTCACAGCCAATTAATTTATTTAACATGTGTAAAACATTCGCGTTACTGTACACTGCACAATTGCCGCCCATCGTTATTGCGACAAGGGCGAATGTTATCAATGGAGGGAGGGAGAGTGTTTCTTTGTTATTCATACCACTGCAGACCACTGCAAAGTTATTTATGAAATTTGACACAGATCGATTACATCCTAGAGATTGGACATTTTACTCAGGACGAGGAATTAAATATATATGTATATTACTTATTTATAAGGCTCAACAGCAAAACCAATCTGCAAAAATTTTGCATAGAGATTACTTGCTCGAATGTCACTGAACTGGTATACTTTTTAGTTCGGGGGAAAAGGTTATCGCGAGATTTAAAGTAAAAACGAAACAAACGCGTAATAATGCGCAAACAACAGATAGTTTATAAAAGTACTAGATATTATACTTGGGTCGCGTCTCACTGACAGGCACGCCTCCAAACAAGCGCTAATGAAATAATGATTAACCCTTCCATACTTCTTTTTGATCACTTGAAGGATGATTCTGTTATGTGTACGCCGTACCCTAGCTTTCCTCATTAGGCTAGCAAAATAAAAGATATAGGTTACATTGTTTGTAATATTTATTTAAAAAAAAAGAGTACAATAGGCGGCTTTATCGCTAAATAGCGATCTCTACTAGACAACCTAGTCCAGGATAATATATAAAGAAACGCGGTGTTAGAGTGTGCATTTCATGTTTAAATATAAAATTTATTAGATTTAATATAGGTTAGGTTCGGTGTGTGCTAAACGAAAATGAAAGTAGGAATATTTAGCTTATTAATGGTCGAAGGATAAATTCTCTAAATCAAATGTCATTCACATGGCATTTTGTATTCCCCTTCTCGATATACGATTATTTCCTTCCTTATTACCATACTATCTGTGATACTGATGATGTTTAATAGAGGAAACATAGGCGGGGGCATTATGTGCAAAAGCGGAACTACGTCATACCAGAACGACCTGTGTAGCGTACGACAAAATCTAACTATGCAAACATTTCCGACAACTTGCCTGTTTAACTCTATTCTTAATTGTAAGCTCTATAGAGAGAATTTTGTCGTTGATCAGACTCTAGAAACAGTTAAATCGAGACCAAAATGTGTCTCTGAAAAGAATCTGTCTTGTTAACACTAAAGCAAAGGTATATAAAGCGAGCTTAGCCTTCAGTTAAAACGAGACAGCGTTATGTATCCGACATAAGTCTGTGACATAATTTTTTCAGCCATTTATAACTTAATTTTACTATGGTAAGTGGTATATTGTGATAATTTTACCTTTATTGCTAGAAACCAAGTGCTTAAGTTCCCCGATACAAGAAATTTACTTGATAGGGTCTAGCAAAATTTTATTTGTAACAACTTTTGTTTTCTTGGTGTTATTCTAAATTCTCTAAATTAGTCTAAATTCGATACAATCATTGATCATCCAGCCCGTCCCTAATATTATAACCTTTTAGTATAAAGATTTCACGCTCGCAATAGTAGCGTATTCCAATACTTACGCTTTGTGTATGTTCTTCTAAATGCCTAAACAGATTTGGATGTATCGTTTTTGTTAGAATCATTTAGAATGACGTTGGACATAAATTTCGACACGGAAATACCAATATGGCGATGGTGGTGTATGGAGCCAATTTCATATGTTAAAATTCATAGTGTTCGACCTTTGTTTTCTAATTTCATTTTTATCTTACATACGTGTGGACACGTTTCTTGATAATCGTTATCATTTCCTATTTATAGCTATGCCGCATTGTATTTGCTTGGCAAGAAATCCGCGTATTTCATATTATTGTCCAAAAAAACTTGCGCTAAATTTCGTGCAAAATGCAGAATTGGTTACAGTATTTGTACAGTATATAAAGAAGGCGATGACATATAAGTTGGGAGTAACTCGCTGGTCATACTCTGACGTAAAACCTCTGTCTGCTTCCTTATCAAACTATTTCGACTGATATGGTCTGCCACATGCGAAACTCATAGTAAACACCATCACACTAAAATAACTCTTAATAGTTTGTAAAACAGATTAAATTGGCTTGTACTTCGTTGTATGTTAAGTCTTTTCTTCGGTTGCGATAGCCCAATATATCGACCAAGCCTTTGAATGTGACAATAGGACCCATGTGCCTTGAATGATAAAAACACTGTCGGGATTTTAATAGCCTATTGGTGACGCATTACATGCATTTTAATATCAAGTATATTTTAATTTATTAACAGGAGAGACTATATTTTGTTAATTGTATAAAAACAGTATTATTAAATCGAAATTGACTTCTATGTGTACGGTGAAACTTTGTTTGGATGATTTTTCTCTATGATTTCTTCGAGCCTTTGGGTTCAATCTCTGGCGGAGCTTCCACCTCACCCCAAAACCGCTGACGTTGTATCAACCATTCTGGTTAAGAGTTACACTGATTCGAATAACAGTTGTTCACTTCTGTTTTGTTAAGGGACTCAAAAAATGTTGTCAAAGAATAAGTGCTTGTGAAGTCAACATCGTGTGAGGACGCTCCGGTGTCATAGTAAAACGTGCGTAGAGAGCACGTTTAAAGTTCTGTGAGCTGTACATATAAGAAATTATATATTTCACCTTGCAAAAGTATCCAGTTAAACAATGAGGACCCTGACGAAGAAAGACAATTTTCGTCCAACCCAAATTGTTTGTGTAATGCTAAGTTTAAATCCATAAACAAATAGTGATATTGGTTTCTTGTTATGTTTTCCTGTATGAATAATATTTGATGAACCACATACTCTAAGAGGTCCGTAGGATAATTCTCCGCAATCGCTTGCTGAACCCACTACAAGTGAGTGTGTTCAGCAAGTGATTAGCTCACCGCAGCCAGATTATTTAAAAAAGATAATCACGAAGCTTACCATCGCTTAAAACAGTATTATTCTCCAAAGACCCTTCCCGCCTTATATAAGAATCATTATTTTAGATCTAATATATATATTTACTAGCTGGCGCCCGCGACTTCGCCCGCGTGGAATAAGTTTTCAAAATTCAGTCAGAATAAGTTGTAAAAAATCCAACGGGAACTATCCTATGTCACTCTCCAGGACCTCAACTATAATTTCAAAAATTACCATTTCTCTGTTGCGACGTGATTGAAAGACAAACCAACAAACTCACATTCGCATTAATAATATTACTATGATTTTGTCTGGATAGTAAGGATTTCTTAGTACAAAGTATTTCAATGGATTCAAAGAAGTAAAACTTTATAAGATATTCAACCAACATGAACCCGGTATTAACCTCTTTGCGGCGGATTTTCACAAATTATTAGCGGATGTCTTCCAAATTCCTTTTCATTCTTTATGTTTCCACTTTCAATGTGTGATTTTGCAAAAAAGCTTATACCTACATGTCATAGTTACTGAAAAGTAATGCTCTAATTGCCGAGTTTTCATTTCTCTAATTCCAAAAACTCAGAACTTACATGTAGGTTACATGTAAGTTCTGAGTTTTTCCAACCCCTCTCACCCTTTTTGGTATGGATTTTTTTAATATTGCGTATATACAGGTTTTTATTATTTAAAACAAATTACCTAAATGCCAATTTTCATGTCCCCTAACTGCGAAAACAGAATCCTGATGAAAACTTCCAACCCCCATTTTACCCCCTTTGGGGTGGTTTTTTGCAACATTGATTATACAGATCTTTATCACTTATAATTAAAAAATTAGTTGCCAACTTTCATGTCTGTAACTTCAAAAATATAAGACTTTCATACAAACTTCCAACCCCCATTTCTACCCCTTAGGGGTGGATTTTTGTAATATTGCGTGTACAGGTTTTTATTATTTAAAACAAATAACCTAAATGGCAATTTTCATGTCCCTAACTTCGAAAACAAAGAACCCACATGAAAACGCCCCACCTCCATTTCACCCCCCCTTAGGGTAGATTTTCGTAACATTGATTATACAGATCTTTATCATTTATAATAAAAAACTTAGTTGCCAATTTTCATGTCTCTAACTTCAAAAATATAGGACTTTCATACAAACTTCCAACCCCCATTTCTACCCCTTAGGGGTAGATTTTCTCAAAACCGTTTCTTAGCTGACCTCTACTTCATAAAAGGAATCTACCTTCCAAATTTAAAGATCGTATGTTTTATAGTTCCTGAGATATCGTGATCATCAGTCAGTCACGATGGTAGTAAACTCCGTGTTTATCTTTTTTATATATTTAGGCCGCTCAGTTGCGAATGTTTCAAATAGGTCCGTTTGTATTGGGGTCAAAGGAATCATAGCTGTTATTATAACGGTAAACACAACTTCTAATCGTTCCTTAATGGATACAGCGTACCTTAATTCGTGATAATGATTAAGCTCAAAATTAAGGGCACCAATAACTTCGATTTTGACTTTAGATACCTGGCCTAATTTTACGCGTGAATGAAATTGAAGTCTGTTATATCCAATGGCGGCCTCTTAAGGATGGTAATGACTTAAAATATAATCTTATGGAACCGATTTCAACGGAACCTTTACAGGCAGGCAATATTATAACCAGGAATCAGGAGGATAGAAGTAGGTAATTATTTAGTGATTAAAGTGTCCTTTGCTAGTTTGCCTGTTAGAGATCGCTTTTAAGCGATGTTGTGTTATTATTTATAATTTACCTCTTTACTCTTTTTTATGTTGGTTTCATTGCTGTTTTGTATTTCTTGTTTTTTATGGTGTAATACACCATAAAAATACACTAATTTCATTTCAAAGATACTTTAACGCAAACATTTTCGAGTATTATATTATATTTGTTGACGCAGGTTTGAAATTCATGTTCTTCTTATTCGTTCACTTTTGGCAGTGTGGTCGTGGTTATGATTTGGCCTTCACAGCAGCTCTTACGAGCTCCTTCCAGCGATTTCTGTTGGTGGCATCACGAGAGCACTCCGAGGCAGATAAATCTGTAGCGGAACGGATTGAATCCGACCACTTAGTAGGGGAGCGACCACGTGGATATATGCCCTTGAATCGACCTTGTACTACAAGATGTTCGATAGTTTGTAGAAATTCATGTAAATGTACACAATTAACCAACGTTACAATTATCTCTTTCCAGGAAATTAGTCGCCCAGTTTAGCCGTGAGGAGACGTCGCTTCTGGTACTACGAGTGATGGTAGGCTTGATAATTTTGTACGACTGGGTGCATCCTTCCGGTGCCTTCTGCCGCTCCTCCTCAGTAGATGTGAAAGGTTGCGTCAAGTTCCTACAACAGCAGCCGCCGCCAAAAGCGGAGCCTTTGTTAAACGCACTTAGATATACAACCAAACATTTGAACAGTCAATCCACTCCGAAGAACATAAGAGCCTTGTTGGCCGCGTGAGGACAGCATTCAAGCCTTGCATGTTGCTGTGGGGAATGATGTGACAATAAAACTCGTGGGGATTTCTCGTTGGCATTTATTTTGCTCTTATTATTAACCATCCATATTGTTGTAGCGTGATCTCGATGATAGAACTGCTGGATTCCAATTGGCATAAAGATTCCAATTCCAAATTCCAATACCGTATCGGCTAAACACGTCTTTCAATGAAATTATAGTATTGAAATTTTAGCTTTATATTGGATCATAAAGTGTAAGACGCGTGGCCAACGCGTGATACATTTGTCACTTACTACTATTGAAAAGTTGGCTTTATTTCACAGAAAATAAAGCTCAAATTTCAATGCTTTAATTTCAGACGGTAATGTATTACAGTGGCTGTGTAAGATAATTGTTGCTTAATTCATTGAATAAAGTGATGAATTTTAACAGACAAATTTTTATATTGCTAAACTGTAAATTCAAAAAGCGGACTGGGTACCAAGACGCTCTCACCACCCATTCTCTTGGTGGGAGGTTTCAGTCGCTTCTTCTGTTAACCTCTGACTTTAGGTTTTGCATTGAATAGAATTTGCACCTTTGTTTCGGTGACGTTTGATATCATGATAGGTTTAGAATGCGACGGTGGTGGTCGTCGAGGTCAAGCTGCAACGAAATGATGCGATATTATGAATAGTAGTAGGTAGTTATTAAATGTTGTAGTTAAATGATATTATTTTTGTTTTGTAACTCATTCAAACTAATTCGTCACAACATATCATAATATATTTCCTATTTTTTTTTACATATATTTATATGTGTATGTATGTATTTTATTTATTATAGACAAGGGTATAATCATAGTATAACGGTTGCAGCAGTAAGAACTGTATCGATAACATTAGTATCTCTAATAATGAACAGTACCAATACATTTTACGGACGGAATAAATAGATGTAACATAAAACGTAAAGTATGTTTAAAAAAAAAATAAACCACAAGCATACAAATTTTACACAAAAGTAGCGTAACGTAACAATGAAGTTAATTATATTTAAAACATAGATTTATCCTTCAAGTAATTAACTAAGGTATTCTGTATAACTCTTGGGCAGGAGCGTGCACCTCATACATGCATAAAAGCAGTGCATAGTCTACCCCAGGACGCTCCGGAAAAATGGAGCATTGTGCAAAATTGGGCTTGGATTGTTGAAAACGTACTAAGATACCAGGGTGGTACTGAGAGATTTCAGACTCAGATTAGTTAATGAAGTGAATTTATCGATATAACATCAACTGCCCAGGGTTTACAAACCCTGATCAAAAACCTTTTGCACGCCACTGCTCATGGACCTTTGCAAACGGGAAAAGCATGCAATAAAGGGGTGGAATGGAGGCATACATCAGCCGTTCAATAGATTCAACAAAGCTCGCCGAAAGCAGCGATATGTCTAGATGTTATCGTATTTCGAATGTCTATATTAAACATGGATATGCGTATTTTAATTTTGTATTTTTTTTTTGTTTTTCCAAAGTTAATTTGAATGAGTTACATACCAACCTACACTATATAAGAGATACTCTATAAACAATTTAATTATTATACACTTATATTAATTTATAAAAACATTATAAAATTTGAAGCCCAAAATATATCAGTGAAATGTTGTGTACATAGATTACCTCAGATGCGTGATTGCAGGTTTGCAGTAATTTTTCAAAATGTTAATTATTTAAGATACATATACATATTTCTCGGCTATTGTTGTTGTGAAAAGTAGAGGTGGTTTTTTGGAGAATAGTTAAGTAAAACCTTTTAGGAGCAGTCGGGTTTTTTTTTATTTTATTTAAAACCTAACCCTTTATCTAATACATAAGCTGTTTGAAGGAGGGTTCTAGAAATCACAAGCTTGAGGCTCAGGCTGGCGGTTTTTCACCGATTGAAAGAGGTGGCCGGCAGCCTATAGTAGCATACTTTTGTATTTTTATATATTTAAAGCAATAAACTATATACCTGAATGCTTAAAATTTCATTTATTTATTTTGCGTATATAGTTTGCAATAGTAAAAATAAATATCTAAAGACTGCTTTAAAACATATTGAAAACGAAAAGCAAAAACAATATCTATAATTAACAAAAAAAGTTGTGATCCCACTTCTGATTTTCACATTAACAAAGGTTACACACTAAAAAGTGATACTTTAATATATCTCGATGTATGTTCGTAATAAATAGAGACACTCTATTAGATAATCTAGACAATGCTTGAAAAGCGAATATTCTGCAAAGTTATTTTTGAGAAATCTTTCCCTTACCCCACACGTATGCAAGGTGTATGTAGATAGATGTAGGTGTGTATGTACGCAGTAACTCTAATCCCAGACCACTGAGACGTTTCTTAAAATTTAAGTGCTTAAAATTAAATTTGAGTAAAAATAAAGCACACTTACATATTAAGGGGCGTTCCAGTGTTCAACCGTAACAGAATTTATTCAAAGTCACTTTGTAAAGTCATTTTATAAACTAATATTAACACACCGTTATGCGTCGATATTAGTTTTTAAACGTTAAATTAATAAGGAGATATTATTATTATATTTATCGAATAAGAAAGTATTACCTAAATAATATTAAAAAAAAATAAACGAAACTGCCTTGAAATTTTAATAGTATTGGAAACGAATTGTGCAATAAAAAGTATAAGAACATTTTACATATTAAAAGATACCAACATATTCGAAATTTAGATTTTTAGAGAGCTCTATCGTCATACCCTTTAATTTTTCTTTATTTTGAATTCTGAATTATCCAAAAAATTTGTTATAAAGGTTGATTTTTTTAAACTGGCATCGTATGGCTTCGTACCTACCAGATAAATATTGACTGGAATAAAAAAAACTAGTAAATAATCAGTATGCATTCAATCATATTATAATGTATATATGGGTTTTTATATTTCTAGACAAGTTCTGACTAGTATGGTAAAGAGAACCAAAATCGCTACCATAGCTCGCTAGTTAGATTAACATGCTGGAATGGTGACCGAAACCACAAAACATAGCTTTGGTAGACTCTTACTAGCATACAAGCTGAACACTGAACTAGAACAACCGACCCGATTGCATGGGACGATGGAAATTATGAAACCGAAGGACAGAAATGAAGGCTTTTAAAATCCTTATTAATAACGTCCTAGAAGCGCTCGCTAGATAACCTTACCTAACCTAACAGTTATGGTACGAGCCATACGAAGCCATCAAAAACCTCACCTATATATGCTATTATTCCAAAAGAACTTCCCTTAAATTAAAAAATAAATAAATATCGAGACTGGAGGCCATCCCTTAAGATTTGGTAACATTTTTTTATATATACTTAGATGTCTAAGATAGCCGTAACTGAGGCAAGAACAAAATATATTAATAACCTACTTAAATAATATTTATACCTAACCAATCCTGCTATATTATCTGCTCAATATTAAAAAAACATAAGTTAATGCTGTATAGGCTTTCATTATGAGTATAAATTTAATAAGTATTATTTTACTGTCCTTCTTTTCTTTATAAACATCTCATCGAAACGAGTTTGGCTATCCATAAACAAAAGACACGCAAATATATATACATAATATATCCATAGACAAGCCTTAAAAAAAGGTTTTTTTTCTAATTTGTTTTTTTATTTTATACCATTTTTTTTTACTAACCTTTTAGCTTAATTTACTTTCCAATATTTACATAGTTAATTGCTTAACATTCAGATTTTTACTGTAATTACAAAAAACCAATCATTTTAAAATTCTTGTAAAATTGTTAAAATCTAATGAGTTTTCTTCTCGTTTATTTATCCAAGCACGCTTTGGTCTATTTGACGTCATTCTCGTTTAAATGGGAAATGGAGGAAAATAAGAAATGTTGAATTTCTCCTATTATCTTTAAATTATCAGATATGTCAATAAAATTAATTTGAGCATATATGATGTCAGGATTGGACTTATTTGATAAGCCTTTATGAATGTTATGTAATAAATTTATGCATGTACCACTGCCTTGATATAATTAATATCTATCAAAGTTATTTTAAAATAGAACTTTATATATGTTTTATTAATTATTATTATTAGATATAAATTGGCGTAAGGGATAGTAAATAAGCATAATATACCGTTTACAATTTAACAGGATTTTTAAAAATCGTTTACAATTTAAAAAAACAATCTATAATATTTAGATAGATAAATAATAACTATTATTAAAATTAAACTTTTGTTGAATATATTTAATAGCCGCTGTACACGCTCAAACGTTCTAGTGGTATTTAGTGGTTATATTTTTGTGTCAAAAAAATGTAACACCCATATTCAAATGCATTCATGTAAATAAATACGGGTGTACGTCTATGTTAACTAGCTAAGTCTTCCACGCTTGAGTGTCGTATTGCACAAAATCTACTATAGTTAGTAAATGTCCCTTTTAGAACGACAAGCGTTATTATGGAGTTAATTTCAACTTTTATAAAACCAAAAACGTTAGCTAACCTTTTAGAGAATTTTGACGTCTATCGTGGTCAGTCATAAAACTACGCTAAATCCGTATGTAAGAGATATAACCTGTCAACGGTATGTATAGAAAATAAACTTGATGACTTTTTAATCACTGCTCACGGCGCATTGCATTAATTGCAATGATTGGTGGTCGAGACGCAGTAGTGCATAGTCATACTTGGTGGAGCGTATAGGCTGCTCTTTATAAATTACCATACTTATTATTTGTAATTCTGTTCTACCAAGAGTATCTGGTCTCTTTGCCCGAAACTACCCACGTCTACACAAATTGCCGACGCACACGCCCCTGTCCATCCTATATATAAGAAAACCACTTCGTTATTTTCACCAAGGATCTTAATAATAAAATTTAGGTAGTGACTAAAAAAAACATCATGTTTATATCCACAAATCAATACCACGAATTACAGAATCTTTTGAAATGATTTTAGCTGTATAGTTGCTATAAAGCACACCATAACATAGATTGATTCGTCGTAATATCGCTTTATAACTTGTTATAACTCTTAGGCCGAGTTCTATAAAACACGCTTAGTATGGTCTCTGATTTAAGATACAATTAAAACGAGACAGAATTAGTTAAAGTTGTCTCGTTTTAACTGTTTCTTAAGTTAGAGGTAAAATCGCTTAATAGATATCGGCCTTAATGTTAAATCTTCGTGTTAGTTGGCGTAACTTCCTATAACATTTATTTAAACACTTATTTAACAATGTTAAAGTAGTACATAATATATCGAATTCTTCTTTATATAACTAGAAAAAATATATATTACTTTATTCGAATTTAATTAAATAATTAAATTTAAGCACAAATATTGCATTCTTAGTGTAGACTTTACAAGTATTAAGTATTCTAAAAATAGAGAATTAGTTACCTATAGTACCATTTTTTCTTACCTGTTTAACAATAAATCTTTTCATAACTTTTTAGTCAAAAATGTGTTTTAAAATATGAAAGAGAAAAGATACCTTATAAGTACGGATGAATGAATCCTTTATTTTCACTTCTATGTTAATTTTTATAACAAAGTTTTTGACTTAATTTTAAAAACATAATTTTTACTCAAAAGTTCGCTAAAATAGTACATTAAAAGACGGATAAGAAAAAGTTAACCTTGTATATTTCTTGCACGGTTAGCACTAAATATTGTTGTTTATATAAATATGTAGTAAATATTTATTAGACATTGTTGTTGTCTTCATGATTTGTTATACATATTAGATTTTCTGTACCTACCTATATATATGTGTAGTCTATGTTAACGAGGAATTGATGTTAAAACACATTCTTATAAATTAACACTGCCCGATTAGTTGTAAATGTAAAAAAATATATAAATGTACAAAAATAAAACAAAAGCAAAGGAGACAGTCCGCTCTAGTGGTATGCCTTAAAAGAATTTTGATCCTAATGGTTTTAAGACTCGGCCGTCCCTTTTCCATGGCGAGCGAGTTTGAACTCCGTCACCGAACTTAGAACCGTTTCAAAGTTTGTGCATTTTCAATTTAAGCATTTTTCTTTAATTTGACGACCTCCATGGCGCAGTGCGTGCGCTGTCGCATTATAAAATTGGAGGTCCTGGGTTTGATTCCTGGCTTCGGCCGTGGCTAGTTCCCACCCTACCGACAAGTGTGGTTTTACCATACTCCTAACAGGTTAGCCCGCTATCATCCTAGACTGCATCATCACTTACCACCAGGTGAGATAGCCGTCAAGGGCTAACTAGTAGTGTATATAAAAAAATTAAATCTAATATGACTTTCTTTAACGGTACACGGTAAAAGAAAACATAGGAAACCTAAACGTCTGAGAATTGTATAAAGCTCTCAAAGGCGTGTGTGGTCTACTTATCCTAAATGCTTGATACCTTTTTTTTTAACGTGGGTAATCCTCATGGATACCCCGCGTCCGAGGAGACGCGGTGGTTATGTCGGACTCTTACCGACTAAACCCCCACGATGCAATCCTTTCCCGCCGCCTGGGGGCCGGGTCACGGGTTACGCTCGCGCACACGTCCGCAACCAGGCCGGCCTCATGCTTGATGCACCTATTATGCAATTTGTACAAGTCACCAAGGCAAGGACTGTCACTTTTCTCGAAAATAAGTTATTTCAAAGGATATTAAAATGACTAGGATATGGAATGCTATAATATAAATTTTACACGAAGACAAAACCTCAAGTTGAAAGTTGTAATCTTTACAAAATATACCTATTTACCAAGTAAGTGAAAACATAAATTTTCGTACATTCGTAAATGTTATGAACTCTATGCAAACTGTAGAAATTAGAAATAATTTAAAAAATATTTAAAGCACCTAAGAGAAGCCATATTTATGTACCAATGACATGAACAGACTTCAACAGGTAGTTTTTAGCCCAGTTTTAATTTTTTTTTTTAAATCTAAACTCATATCTTAAACACTCAATAAATTACACAAGTGATACTAAAAAATATATTCATCATTTATGCGCGTTCCTTACACAATAATTGGCCAATAAAAAACTGTAAACCAAGATCTTGAATTAAAAGGAAACATAATTTTTAATAAGATTTACCACCCAAATAGTTTTTTTTTTTTTAGTTAGAGTTCCATCCCGGAGACTAATAAAGGTTTTCTACAGGATTTTCTATAATATGTGCGCCGTCTGTATTTGTTTATTAAGAAAACAAGCATAGAATCTTTCTGTAGTTTCGTTGTAGCTGGATTGGTCGGAGAGTAAAAGGAAACCCCAATGTGTATATTATATTTTCATTTATTCATCTCTATTAATATTTAGCTTGCTCGAGAGCACTGAGTAAAAAATGTCTTCTCCGACGAACGGACCCGTTGTTTATACAAAACAATTGAAACCCTCTAATTGGCTCAAAATTCAGCCAATCAGAGCGCTTGTTTTATTTCTAATAGTAATCTAATTCGAAGTGTACATACAAAATGTTTAAATAAAACTTATTTCACTATCCTAAATTCTATTTTATATGCGTTATTAAACTTATAACAATACAAATGTTTAGCAAAAACCTAATTAAAAACGTGAATAACAACTGTCCCGTAACTACCGCAATATTAAATCTATTAACTAACAAATAAGTATATCTGTTGAGTATTTGGTATTAAAGTTAAGATTTTAAGATATGAGTGTAGATAAAAAAATAACTGTACCAGTGGTTTGTACGTTTTTTCGTTAACGCTGAAGATGCGAAACAAGTTATGACACCATTATTACACGGCACAATTTCACGAAAGACTTGTTATGTTCACTTGAAAATTTCATTTGTCGGTAAGAGCTATGCCCGTTAACAGACTGAATTCGTTACTCTAAAGTTAAAAGTTGAAGTCCTTGAACGCACCGGAATACAATTGATATACCTGTATATAAAATGCGATTAAGATTTTGTTGATCCAGCGCTTCGCTACGAACTCAACTTTAGCAGGTATCTTTCTGAATGTAAACTTCATTTCAGCCTGCGAATGTCTACCGCTAAACATAGACCCTTCCTGTTCACTGGCTTACTAATCCAATTGCTCCCCATGCACCCCCTTTTTATCTTAAATAGATCGTGCAAATTGATGTCCCACTGATGTGCTCATCGTCATCATCATCATTTCAACCGATAGACGCCCACTGCTGGACATAGGTCTTTTGTAGGGAGTTCCAATGGCCACGGTCTTGGGCCGCTTGTATCCAGCGGCTCCCTGAGACTCGTTTGATGTCGTCTGTCCATCTTGTTGGGGGTCGACCAACGCTACGTTTACCGGTCACCTTTCCAGAACCTTGGGACCCCAACGTCCATCGATTCCACTCTGTGCTCACTTGTATACAACTCTGCAACTATCAGAGTCCAACATTATGTATAAGCATGGTATTCCCATTGACTTTTGGCTTCATCAGTGACATCTTAGTGGGTAATCCTCTCGTATACATACAATTAAGAAAATCCAATCGTTTTCCCGTAAAATTCTAGTATATATAAAATATACTATTGCATCCATACACTTAAGTTTATACATTCTATACATGCAGTTATACATTTCACAAACACCATTGGTGGTAGTGCGAAAACTTTTTTGCGAACTTGGAAGTTCGCCAAGCACACACATTCCTGTTGTCTGTTTCATGGCTACATCTTCTTAATCTAATCTTAAATACTATGATTGCATCGTCCCTAGTGACCTGTAGCCGTTATATAGAACCTGCCCTACGTTTAGTTTAATATTGATTTATATATTTGAAAAAATGGTTAAAAACATTTACTACTATTTAAATATAGACTCTACATATTGATATAATTTATTACAGTTACTTCAATGATTAGAATCTAATTAATTTGAACTATTGTGATCTGTTAAAATTTAAATTCCTTTATTGAAGATATATACATACTTAGCAAAATATTTATAAATTATATTATGTACTAGAAATGTAACACATATTGTAGTCTAACTATTGTTCTTTCTTATAGAATGGTTTATTGCACGGGTACATGTGCATCACACTAAATGATAGCAAGTAACGCCACGCGTGTTTAGCAAATTAAATTCATTTAGTAAAATGTTAATTTTTCGTAACATTTCGTATTCTGGGTTATTAGATATCCAATAACCCAGAGTACCCTCACGATGTTAAGTATAATAAATAATAGATTTTAATCGACTCAATACGCGTGGCGCTGCATGTGACGCGAGGTGTCATTTTGCTGCTGTTTTTCGGCTTTAATGTCAATTGAGTTCTAATACTTGTTCCAAAATGTATAAATTAAAACCTATTTTATTAGTTGTCATTTATTTATAATGTAATAATAAACACACCAAAGTTATTATAAATAATAAACAAATAGTCTCGCTATAATGTGTTTTATTTATTAACAACTTAACAAAATCGTAACAATATATTGAACTTAAATAATAGTTTACAAACACTAAAAAAATGGAAAAAGATAATTAAACTAACTTTGGGTTTGAGAGAAAGGGATCAGTTAATTACGTCAGCTAAATCTCTTAAACTAAATACAAGATATGTTCTATAGTAATTTTGAAGTCTCATCGATTTTCACTACGTACTTTTTATAAATGGATAATACTATCTTTTAGACATGCAAAATTAGTTAAGAAATTTGTAAACAACGAAATTGGCACAACCAACATCCTATTTCTGTGACGCAAACAATTTCAAAGGTGATTTATGTTAATTATCTCATTTTGTTGGTCTCTGTTTGTTACGCAGAAACCTCAGGTATTATCAGGAGTTCGCCGGCCGGGGCTTCAAAATTAGTTTTCCTGTTTCGTCACAAGACATATTGAAATCGTTGAGAACTGAGCGGGTGCGTGCTGTTATAATACTTGGGGCAATCACTTTTCTATGCACTCCCATCATGAACAATAATACTGAAACAAATAAAAGACATTGCAGTAAATTTTGTAAAAGCAACTAGTCAATCAATCTGGTCAGATACACCTGTAACCTGTGTGTGTTGATTTTGTTATATAAATAAATATATGTATACATTAAAAAAAATATATATATCACTTGCTTCAACAGTGAAGGAAGATATCGTGAGGAAACCTGCACGCCTGAGAGTTCTCCATAATGTTCTCAAAGGCGTGTGAAGTCTGCCAATCCGCACATGGCCAGCGTGGTGGACTATGGCCAAACCCTTCTCATATTGAGAGGAGACCCGTGCTCTGTAGTGAGCCGGTAAAGGGTTGATCATGATGATGATGTATACATATTTTTTATTTAGCCTACTTTACACAATTCAAAAACCAAAGAACAGAAATAGGTCAGATTCATTATGAATGATACTTAGCTGCACTGACACCAGATGGTAAGTGATTAAGATTGAATTGCTTACTTAAGGTTCACTATTTAATTAAAGATACTCATATTATAGTAAGTGGGTGAAATTAAACAGAAAACATGTTCAAGGCAAGACCCCAACAAATCACACCAAATCATGTCTAACTGTGACTTGTTGGATTTCATTTCTGCAGTGTAAATTTAAAATGTGGTAGCAAGCAATCTTGACCATGAGATGTCAACTATGTAACAATTCTTTATTATATGTCTAACAGTTTGATTTTAAAATACACAAATATGAATTCATCATGATCAACCCATTATCGCCTCACTACAGAGCACAGGCCTCCTCTCAATGAGAAGGGTTCGGCCAGAGTACACCACGCTAGTCATGTGCAGATTGGCAGACTTCACACACCTTTCAGAACATTATGGAGTACTCTCAGGCGTGCAGGTTTCCTCACGATGTTTTCCTTCACCGTTGAAGCAAGTGATATTGTAATTATTTTAAAAACGCACATAACTTCGAAAAGTTAGAGGTGCCTGCCCGGATTTGAACCGCCTACCTCTGATTAGGAGGCTGACGCCCTAACCACTAGGCTATCAAAGCTTCTGAATATGAATTAGCTGACAATTATTAAGTATGAATTGATTTACAGTAAATTGAAAAATATGGTATTACCTAAAAATGTAGAGGTGAATGCAAAAAAGGGATGGTTCCACAGAGACTGTGTCAGAGACACTACTGGTGTGAGTGGATCAGTCAGCCAATGCCATGCTGCTATAGCGGCACATACAGATACCACTGCCAGGAGAACTGGAAAACAAACCAGATAAAATTAAGTTACTCCAGTTAATAAAAAAAAATACAAATATAAACATAAAAGATGAGGTCACTTAAATTTAGAAATCAACAACCCTACTACATATTCGAAAACTACCTTGCAGGGTAGGATTACAAAGTAATAATATATTACGATGTCTGTAATGTTTAAATGACAAAGTCTATGATTTACAAAATTTTACTGCACAATCTTCAAGGTGATTTTTTTCAAATCAAGAAATAATAAATAAAGCAAATTTCAAAAATTTCATATGGTTTCATTTCAAGCCATTCCGTAGTTACAGTGGTATGCACAGACAAAAACTTTTAGTGATTTTACTGCACCTCCTCTTTTAAAACAATCAAAATATGTACAGTCAATTCAATGTACAGTATGGGACCTATTACAATACTACTTTAGGTATAGATGAATAAAATAAAATAACAATAGCTTACTTCTCCATCTCATAGTAGCTGGTTGAAGACATGCTATAACTTCAGTCAGCCGCCTTTCAAAAGCCTTTAAGTCTGTAAGAACAGCTTGCAACATTAGAAGTTACACATTTTAGTACTTGAAAATTATTAAACAATAGCAGAGTGTATAAATTAATATAACAGTTGATGCCCACATCTTTAAGCTCATAATTAAGGATTTTCAAAAATTCCTGTGCAAATGCCAAGATAGCTTTCAAATGGCAGATTTTTTTCCAGCTTATAACTTATGGCTATATTTTGCCAATTTTTCATCCATCCATCCAACAAAACTAAGGCATTTATAATAAAATATACTACTATCATTGCTCACATAAATTGAGGGCCAAAAATCAAGGTTTATTATTAATACTGTCAAAGCTTTTTTTAGCCAAATAGACAAATTTACAAGTTTGAATTACAATTTTAATGTAGAAATACTTTATCGTAGTGAGATGACAGTGATGATTACAATTGTTTACTTGAACTAAAGCTACAAAGGTTACAATCGCATGCTGTAAGAAGTCCTTTTCAGCGGATGACAACAGGGTTGGAGAAGTCACTTCTAGCACTGTACCTACTCTAAGACCTTGAATAGAGAGTACTTAAGTGAAGAAGGTATCCAACCGCTAAAGATCTCTTGGAAATGGTTTATGAACAAGATTCTTACTTAATATAAGTGAAGCATAAAGCTTACCATCACAGGCAGTCTGTTCTAAAGACATTTTACTATTGTCTTTTAATGTTGTTCCGAGTACATAATTTTGGCATCAACCTTCGAGCTCCTTGACTTTCATCAACGAAATTACACACGCAGGTACCCTTAATTATAATATTTATCTTAAGTCTTCAATTTACAAATCAAAACCATATTTTTGACGTCCAATCAATCAAACACCAGAATTTCAGAACAATATGCAAAGAGAATATAAACACGACGTTACAATAAGTTCAAGTCACTTTCCTGTAAAATGTACGAAAATCGTTCTTTAAATAACTTTAAGGCTATGTATTATAGGTATTCTAGCTTTTTTAAGGAAAATTGAAATGTTACATATTTTTTGTATATACCTAGGTACTTTGCGCGACAGCTTGGTTGGCGACTCAGGGCCGGCGCCCATTGTCGGCATCGGCACGACTGAGGATTTTAGGTGGCAAATAGCAATATACATTAACATAATGACAATAAAGTAGAAATTTCCATTATATATGGTCGTAATAACAAAAATACCGCTTCGGTATGCTTGAGGCTGCTGTATCGGCAGCCTTAAGAATGCTTCGGGATGCTTCGGCATCCTTCGGTACCCGCCGGCGCCGAGGCACCACTCGGGGATAGCTTGCCCTGCGGGGCGAGGGGAGGCATCCGCCATTTGAATCATTTGACTCACACACAACACAATCGAGGTAACCACTGCGTGTATCGGTTGTTTGCTGTAACAACGAATTTTCTTGTAACAACGATGGCGGAAGAAAAGCTAATTAATTTAGTTCGTCTACACGAGTGTTTATACAATATAAAATCGCGTCACTACAGTGACCAACACATGAAAAATAATGCGTGGGAGCAAATCGCCAAAGAATTCAATAAAACACGTAAGTAAGCATCATAAACATTGTATTTTTTATTGAGTTATAATAAGTATAAGTATATATAATATATAATTAATTACATTGACTTATAGATCGTTGGTATTTTATGATCTATTGACAATATTATTCTGCCAACTAACTGACCCATGTTCAGAGTTAAAATATTGTTTAAATTGATCTCTAATGACCATACCCTCGCACATGATAATATCGGTATCGCCAACTACATTGTTATCCACGGAACTTTCTAAAATGTCACTTTCCTGTAGTGGGTTTGGAAGTTCCGTCGTTGCATTGTTAATGATGTAATTATGTAAAGAACAGCAGGCTAAAATGATGTTATCTATATATTTTGCTTGTACTTGCATTCTCCTCTGAAATATTTCAAACCTTGATTGAAGAATGCCAAAAGCACTCTCCACAATACGCCTTGCTCGACTTAGTCTGTAATTAAAAACTCTTTTCTCTATATTTGCCAATTGATTCGCAGGGTACGGTCTCATTATATTTTTCGTTAGTGGAAATGCTTCATCAGCAACAAAAACATAGGGTAATTCTTCAGTTATTCCTCGTAAGCTCACATTTTGAGGAATATTTAAGGTGTCGTTTTGCAATTTTAAACCCAATTTTGAATGATCTAATATACCACCGTCGCTATTTCTACCATAAGCACCTACATCGACAATGACAAATCTGTATTTAGCATCTGCTACAGCCAACAGAACGATACTAAAAAATTTTTTATAATTAAAATACATACTTCCACTATTATTTGGAGCTCGTATCTTGAAGTGCTTGCCATCTATGGCACCAATACAATTTGGAAAATTCCATATTTCATCAAAGTCTTTAGCAATTATCTTCCATTGTGCTGTTGTTGGTTTTGGCAGAACGATACGGCCAAGAATATTCCAGATTACACGGCAGGTTTCATGGACTATACAACGAACTGTACTAAATCCCATTCGGTAATTGAATGCTAAAGTTTTGAAACTGACTCCTGTGATTAAAAACCTGAAAAGAAACATTATATTTTTAAATATAGCTTAGGTAGGTACCTATTAATCTATTGCCACTTGGAAAACCTGCGTGAAAACCCCTCACTAACAAACCATTCATTTATATGTTTATTATATTATTTTCAGCTCAAGAATGCCTCAAGATGTGGACGAACATCAGAAACAACTATCGAAAAGCGATAAAAAATAGAACAAGCAAAAGTGGTGATTCTGCAAAGCCACAAAGGCCAATAAAACACGAAAGAGAACTCCAATTCTTAACTACATTTTTACAAAATAGAGCACAGGTATCTAATTTAGATTCGTCTTCCGAGGACACACAAGATTCTTTCTTGGATTCTCTTCAATCACGGCCACAATCACAAATGTCACATTCAGATTCACAAAACTCGCGTCCTCGACCACAAAACATAACCACAGCTGAGATATTAAAAAATTATATAGATTCTAAAAATAACGAAGATGAACATCCTATAGATATATTTTTTAAATCAATGTCTGCTACAGTAAAATCTTTACCGAAAAAGTTGCAACTTCAAGTGAAAAGAGATGTATTGCTTATTGTTAATAAGGCAGAAATCGAATATTCAGAAATGTTAGAAGCACCACAGCATATTGAAACAACAAGATCTATTAATGAACCATCCACATCGAAACAAAAACCTCCTGTGAATCAATCAAACTACACCATGGACGATTTTTCTTATTACACACCCCAAGCAACATCCGTAAATAACGAGGACAACATACATTCAACATTGAAATATACACCGACACCCATACCTAGATGCCAAGACCAAAACATTGAAATCAGTGATTACCAGAATATTGAAACCAATGATTACCAGAATTTGTAATTTCTTTAACATATTATTACCTGCAGCAAAGCTAATGTGATTAAAAATAAAGATATGACTCCAATGTCATCAACAATCGCTCCACGACGACAGTTCTATGACCGGCGCAGCATGAAATATAGATTCAGACGAAATAGTAATGTAGTCTGCGATCTGAAGTCACCATTCGAATCATACCTGTACGAGTATATGTGAATTAAAAAATAATAAATATGATTATTAACACATTAAAGTATTGTTTATTATTAACTAACTAAGGGAACTATTTAATTTTCCGGGATAAAAAGTAGCTTATGTCACTCTCCAGGTCCTCAACTATACCCAATCAAAAAATCACGTCAATCCGTGGCTTTCTTGCAGCGTGATTGAAGGACAAACCAACAAACACACTTTCGCATTTATAATATTAGTATGATTACTCACCTCAAGCACACAGACAATCTTTCTTCAACAGATATAGGTGTGCGAAAATTTGATTGTTTTTTCTCCATGAAAGGTCGAAGCAAATGAACCAGACTTTCAAAATTTTCATAACTCATTCTATAGTAGTCATAAAATTTTCGCACGTCATAACGCAAATCATTGAATAAATTGTTGAATTCACCGGACGTATATCGTTGCTTCCAAAGGTTGTTCACCCAAAATCTTCTTGATTGATTAGATTTCTCTTCTTCTTCAGCAAGAGCTGCTATGAGCACTAGATCCCAGTCCACCATATTAAATACAACTCACACAACTAGCTTGTAACAACTCTGAAACTGTTTTGACGAGAAATACGATATTGAGACGCTTCGGCAAGCTACAGGACGGTGCGGCATGCTAAAGGACGCCTCGTCATCCCTAAGAACGTTGCAGCATGCCAAAGCATAGTTTCCATCAGTGTGCGCTTGCATGTAGGATGCCGAAGGATCCTGTTCCTTGCCGATGCCGACAATGGGCGCCGGCCCTTAGACCTATTAGAACTGAAAATGTCAAAAATTTCACAGACAAACAATTCAAATTTAAAGTTTGTTCAAAGTCCAAGTGCCATACCAAAGTTTAAAATATATTCATTTTTATAACACCAATTTAGTTTGGAAGTTCATCTGCAGTGGTCCTATTGTGCTTCCGTTTGAATAAATTTTGAACGATAATTATTTAGTTTTAGTAAGTAATTAATTAATTAATTTTAGTAAGTAAAATTTATATTTTTACGCTATTTGTTGAATTTTAAACTAATAAATATTTGGAAAAGGGTATTGGGTAGCGATTGACAAATCAAAAAATATTTAAATTCATTAGACTAAAATTAGGTTTAAAATTAAGAGTCCAGAATCTTGTTTATACTTTTTTCTTTTGGACAAACGCCTCTTGCCTATCCGTATGTAAGAAATCCGAGATGTATATTTTTTCTATTTTTACTGTATACTGCACTTTATGTTTTTTAATGTTTCTGATTACATATTTAAAAAGTTTAGGTACTTGCAGGTATATTTTGTCATTAATAATTAAACATTTATATAGAAATAATTGTAACTATATTTTATAAGTACATATTTATAAATAAATAAATAATTGATGGATTTAAATTTGTTAATAGTTTTTAAATCAAAGTAACAGTAAACTTACATTACTACCTACTACTGTAAGTGTCAAACTTCTCAACTTGTTTTGAGCTTTCAAACTTAGGTAACAAATATGTATAATAGCTTCCACTATAAGCAGAATAACGAATATTATAGATTATATATGTAGTATATATGGTAATAATTTGGAGAATTTATCCTAGACTTCTACACACAATTAGTAAACTATAGCACAGTATGCCTTAGTAACTCACACATCTGCATAGCTAACCCAATCCTGGTATAATTTGGCATGGAGAATGAGGTAGGGTTATAAAAAAAAATTTACCATTCTAAAACTTGCCCAACTTCAAGATTGATATTTGTGAATACTTAATTTCATCAACCGGGCTTTTGATAATAAACTACTTATTGTCCAACCCAGGGGAAAAAGGTTTTGGGATTGTGATGGTTTGAGATTTATTATTTGTTACAGATAAAATGTTCCTTCTACGACAGACAGTCTGCAATGCAAGGCAGCTAGCCCCAAGCATCAGGTCCATGTCCAGCAAGGGACCCTTAGTGGACCTGACAGTTGACAATGATGGTGTCGCCATCATGACAATGCAAAGACCTCCAGTGAACAGCCTCAACCTGGAACTGTTGAAAGAAATCAGCAAATCCCTCGATGAAGTAGCCAAGAATAAGAGCAGAGGAATGATATTAACTTCGGTAACTATTCAATCACTAGCATAATCTATTTAAGATAACTGCTTGAAAATGCTTCTAAGGTCTAGTTTTAAAAAATAACATATGATAGCTGTATACTTGACAAATATCACGACTGCTGGAAAGCATCATGTCATTGCTTTTGCCTTGATGCCATATTGGTACTCAGGTTACACATGGTGGCCGGAAAATGCCGGATGGGTCTGGATGATAATTGTTTCGTGGGAGTTGATTGGATATGAAACACAGACGGGTAGGAGAAACAAAATTTAAATATACATATTTAAGAATTTTTACTGGTATGGTTTGGTGGGAGGCTTTGGTCTTACCTAGTTATCATCACACACCGACAAAGGTGCCGCCAAGCGATTAAGCATTCCGTTTCAATGGCGCGTAATAAACGACTAGGAGTTTAATATAACTGGCATGCCTCTTAACAGGTTAGCCCCTTGCCATCTAGACTAGATCATTAACATCAGGTAAAAACATGTAGTGGAATAATAAAAAATAAGGACAAAAACACTATTATTAATTTAAAACAAAAACTAGAAATGTCTGTTTTCCTGTTGGTAATAAACGTCTTGTACCGTAGCCCTGGCTCTAACCAATATTATCAAATAAAGATAAAATAATTACGATTGATTTAGAAAAAGAAGAAATTACTGCTTAGCTTTTTATCCGATACTATGCAAAGTTCAAACCTTCGCTTTCGTAGCGCTAAACTGATTTGGGTTCATTAAACTTGTCTAAACTTGTTATACATATTGTAATACTAGACGCTCGAAACAAAAAAGAAGGTATTCTCAACTTAAATATCGACAATACCTAGTTCAAGTACGTCAAAGTTCGAGACGTAATTGAGTTAAGATTGCACAAAAATAAACTGATTTCTACACACATCAATGTAAATGGTCCAAAGTCCATACTTCATGTAGACGAGTTCGCATAAAATGCGGTCGAAAAGATCGTATCACTATACGATATCTTGATTTATAAACTTACTATAACGTAACGATAGTATATAATATAACGATGGCCCTCTAATATTTTCGTTTCGAAAATTAATACGAGTTATGTAACTAGTAATAATACGAGGTATGTAACTGAAAAGTAAAAATATAAATATTAAATACATATATTCTTAATGTTGAAGTCTGATCCAAGAAAAACAAAAAATACTGGCAAGGTACACTTGCTGATATTGAATATATGAAAGTATCATAATCATAAAAAGTATAAATACTTTATAATTTTTATGATTCTCAGTACCGTATTCTCAGGCACCTTCTTAAAAAGGCTTTTTCGATTAAGTAACTTGATTTAATAAGATGTTTGAAGTCCGCTTTAAAATGTATATCGTTGATATAGTTATGCACCTATATAGGACCTTTCAGATTTCAAGAGCGTGATAAAATACGTAACAGCTATTTCGTCACTTTACCAAGTTAATTTGTAGGGTTGTTGTTGTTTAAAGTAGGGCTCGAGGCTGAGTTGCGAGGCTTATTTGGCCGTACCTCTAACTTAGATACTAAGTGACCTAAATAAATCTGTTTCGCCGTACCAATAACTTTGAGCTGAGAAAAGTGAAATAGGCACGCTCTATAAATAACCTAAGAGGCATTTATTTATTTTTATTTTATTTATTTATTATTAATATAAAAGGAATATAATTTTTTATAATATGGCACCGAAAAACCAAAGAGGTTTGTCCTCGATGCTAATCTGTAACTTAACAGTTTAAAACTAGAGAAACTGAGTAAGCATATTAGGCGTGAAAAGAACATTTCCTAACTCAGTTACACGGTCGACACAAATGAGTCAACCGTCCAACTCAGCCCAAAAATATTCTTTTAACTTCTATTTGACATTTTTAATGTGTAATTTTTGGAACGCTGGAGGTAGTTCGTTCATGAATCGAGGAACCAAATACGCGGTCGTTCGCTCGCCGTACGTATTGTTAGCGCGCGTAATGTTAAAGCGGTTTAATAATTACTATAACATAACTCCTTTATTTTGGCAACTAGGCTAATTTAACATTTATATAAATAAATACTTTATTACACAAAATAAAATGGAATACAATTAGAAAATACTAAGCTGTATAGTAAACGAAAATAGTTGATAGAACATGCCAACCAGTCGAATAACGAAGTACCAAGTTGTAAAGTAATTATGGTAAATTTATTAGGTATTCAATTATTGTTAAATTACAATTTAAAAGAGTAGATAATATGGTGAGTATGTGGAATGTATGTAGGTATTGTATTTGCGTAATTAATAATCTACTACCCCTGATTTACAATAAACTATAAAATACCAAACATAAAAATTAATAATTAAATTAAATTCCCGACAGTTTCAAATGAAACTTTATTTGTTTTACATATTACAGTTTCCGATATGGCTGAGACCTTCTTTTAAGTATAAAACCTGTGTCAGAAGGACTCGCTCTTCCCATTATTAAATATTCAATATATATAATAGTTTGTCTACTAAAACTTACTTTCTACCTTTTTTTTATACACTACAAGTTAGCCCTTGACGGCTATCTCACCTGGTAGTAAGTGATGATGCAGTCTAGGATAGTAGCGGGCTAACCCGTTAGGGGTATGGTAAACCAACACTCCTAATTGGTTTCTGCGCGACATCGTGCCGGAACGCTCAATCGTTTAGCGACACGTCTTTGTCGGTAGGTTGGTAACTAGCCACTGTCGAAGCCTCCCACCAGACCAGACTCGAGCCGGGAATCGAACCCAGGACCTCCAACTTTATAATGCGACAGCGCACGCACTGCGCCACGGAGGTCGTCAAAACTTCCTACGTACGTACTTTCCGACCTGCGTATGCAATTTTAAAAACTGGCTGAACTTTGGATAGTCGTACCGGTTTATTCAAGTCGTCAAAATGCTGTTGCAACCTGCCCACGCTCTTACCAAAAATGCTAGGCGCGGTATTTAAATAGTTTTTTTTTTGTGTTAAGTTTATTTATCTTTTCAGTCATCACCAACAGTATTTTCAGCCGGTCTAGATATAATGGAAATGTACAAGCCTGATATGGCGAGAGCGGAGGAGTTCTGGACCACCCTGCAGGATGTTTGGTTCAAGTTGTTCGGATCCAGCTTCCCTACAGCTGCAGCTATCAATGTTAGTAACTGTTTTTCTATATTATATATTGTTGTATAATATATATTGTTTTTGTACTTCAGGCACTGCAGATCTCTTCATGCAATTACGAGCAAATTTATTCATGGCATATGAGGAATGCCTTATTGTCGTCAGCATACAGCATACTCTTGACCATAAATTCAGTAACAGTATAGTCTGTAGCCCAGGGAATACAAACGATACGTGCACCTTTTAAAAATTAAAAACAGATCCGTACGAAGTCGCAAGCAATGGCTAGTTTACTTATATTATAAAGTGAAATGTTTGTTTGTTAAAAACCATTTTATAGATATATTTGATTTTAATAATTCTTCGAGCATTACAAAGGTATACTATCACGAACTAACATAGGCTAGATTTTATTTAAGTAATAATTAGGTTTTAGCCAGAAAATGGGGTATTTGTAAGTCAAGTCGGTAAGAAACGCGGTTACAAAATGGTAAACGAAAAATAGTCTATTCAATCATGATTCGCGATCTTACGCATTCATTTAGCGAACGAACTGCGTATAAATACCGTATCGTTTTAATATTTTCGTGATTAAGCATTTTATTATTTCAGGGCCACGCGCCAGCTGGCGGTTGCCTCTTATCAACGTCCTGCGAATACCGCGCCATGGTAGGGGGTAAATTCACCATAGGGCTCAACGAGACAGCCCTGGGAATAGTAGCGCCGAAGTGGTTCATGGACACTATGTGTCAAACTATTTCAATAAGACAGGCTGAATTCGCGCTCACCACAGCGAGGATGTTTACAGTTGACGAAGCCTTAAAGGTGAGTTACTTTATTAAATTTCTCTTGCCACCAACATCATGATCAACCCATTACCGGCTCACTACAGAGCACGGCTCCTCTCAATATGAGAAGGGTTCGGTCGTAGTCCACCACGCTGGCCATGTGCGGATTGGCAGACTTCACACGCCTATGAGAACATTATGGAGAACTCTCAGGCGTGCAGGTTTCCTCACGATGTTTTCCTTTACCGTTGAAGCAAGGGATATTTTAATTGTTTAAAGCCACCAACATAATAAAACAAATTTTAAGTAACGCCCAGTACATTTTAAAAACTTGATAGTTGTTATTTTTATTATTTGGATTACAAAACTAGTTAACAAGTTAACGTTACTTACCTAAAGATAATTAATTATTATAACGACATAATAACGACAAAACCACAGCTTGCGTAGAAAATGAAGGGAATATAATAATAAATATTATATATATTTGACGTATCGAAGTTTTCGTGGCGCTTTTTGGTTGGTTTGTAGCTTATTTCCGATTTCTTATATTCACTCGTTTTGTCTGGCCCGAAGCTTGATTTTTTGTTAGTAAAATTCATTAACCTAATCAATTATACTCGTAGTTAGGTTAATGAATTTTATTACGTCGTAATCATATTGCAATTATACTCGTAATCGCTTTATGCTAATCTAAAAAGCTCACTCTTTGTGTACAACTGGTTACTGGTTACAGGTTATAGCTAGATGATTAGACATTTTGATTTATAATACAAAATATAAGGTCATATTTAAAAAGTAATCAGCTATAAAAAGTCCGATAACCATGTCGGATGATTACGAGCGAAATGCTACTGCGGTATTATCTGCATCTATATATATATATATATATATAAATGCAGATAATACCTGCATCTATATCTCTCTCTCATGATGCAGTCTAAGATGGTAGCGGGCTAACCTGTTGGAGGTATGGTAAGCTCATACACCTAATTGGTTTCTACGCGCCTCCCACCAGACTGGACTCGAGCCGGGAATCGAACCCAGGACCTCCAACTTTATAATGCGACAGCGTAGGCACTGCGCTACACACATTACCTCTTCCTTCTCAGTCGTTCACCTATGACAAAGTGGAAGTGGTTGACAAAGATGCATTTACTCCCGCTAATAAAGCTCGCGATGCGCCTCTCTTATATAAGACCTATTTATTACAAAATGTTATATTTTGCTTGGATACTGGTAGTGATTAGAGATGATAGAATGCTCAGATCAATGATAGATAAGATAAGATTTTGTGCATGATTGTATATGCACAAAATCTTATCTTATGGCTAGTATACTACTAAAAGAAATATAACATAATGTTTGTTCTTGCTGAATATAAGTTATTTCGTTAATCTGTTTGCATTGGTTTTTTTTTATGAGCAAACTATCCAAACAATAATTACGTTAATTTAATTGTTTTTAAAACATTAAAATATGACTTGCTTCAACGGTGAAGGAAAACATCGTGAGAAAACCTGCACGCCTGAGAGTTCTACATAATGTTCTCAAAGGCGTGTGAAGTCTGTCAATCCGTATGGCCAGCGTGGTGGACTATGGCCAAACCCTTCTCATATTGAGAGGAGACCCGTTTTCTGTAGTGAGCCGGTATTGGATTGATCATGATGAATTGTTTTTATGGCCGTGAAATGTTTATGGATTTTTTTATCAGTATTTGGTCAAAGTTATGATTTTTCATTCCATCATATTACAATGTATATACAACAAGTGTATGTAACATGCAAGATGAATTTCAAACATCAAGTTGTCACGGTCGGCTTCGAAAATCTAGATTGATTAGTAAGGCCAAATCTTTCTACCTTGTACAGGTCGGCTAGCTGGCATAACCCATCCAAAAACTCACTCACATATGAATTAAAGAAGAAATAAAGTTAATTAAACTTACAGGTTGGACTTATTGACGAAATCGCCACAGACAAGTCGGATGCAATCACCAAATGTAAAGGTTTCATAAAGAAGTTCGAAAGAATACCCCCTCTAGCCCGTGCTATCACCAAGCAGAAGATACGAGGAGCACCTATCAAGGACTTGCAAGCGAACAGACAAGCAGATACCCAAGAGTTTCTAAACTACCTCAAGAACCCTAAAGTACAACAAAGCCTTGAAATGTACATACAAGCACTGAAACAGAAGGCGGCCAAATAATAATGTTGACCCAAATATTGTAAAAAAAAAAAAAATCTGTTTTATATTCAATTTACAGTGTATAAATTATTGCTATCTCTGCCAAGCTAGCTAGGTTTTTAAGTGTAACACATTTGAAAAATAAATACAAAAAAATGTATTAAGAAAATGGGAAATCATCAAACCAACATCCTCTTCATAGATGGAGTAAAAACTAAATATTAAATATATTATACATCAAATAAATGTATTGGTAAAATAAACTTAAGTTAATAACTTACCAATTGAAGATTATTGTTATGTAAATACATATATAACTTTAAGATATTCCTAGTAAATGAGTTTTTCTTCTGTAATGAAAATAATATACCACCTATAGAACATGGAAGTTGTGAATATATTAAAATACAAAATATATATTTATAAGTGTAAATGGCACTCAAATAATGAGATATAAAATAATTTCATCAATCAATCATTTATACAACCTACTGTTTCTATTATACTTGGGAGTAATAAATATTTATAATGACCATTATATTTTTTATATAGAAAGGACAAAGACCAAGATGATGATTTATGATCTACCAAGTAGATATATGTTCATGTTTTTTTGTTATTTGTGTTGTTGAGTGAATTAAACATTGTATATGTGAAAAAAATGTATGAGACAAAGTGTTCAATAATTATTATATTTTTTACTAAATGTTTATATTTACTTATTGATAATAAATTGAATGTATTTACCATAAACAGTTATATTATTTATTTATAACTTACCCGTATCTTTACACGAAGAGGGGATCGCTTAAAGCGATAAGGCCGGCTTGGAGGTATTTATTTTCTTCGTTTTTGTTTTCGTATATGTGCATCTTTTTATTTATCAATCCTTATCTGTACTTAAGTGACATTAAATGTCAAGTGGAGTTTATGAAAATTGCAAACATATAGTGTTATAGCTAAAACACTTTGATATTTTACCATGAGGACGATTTCGTTTAAATTCTGTCTATAATATCCTATTCATCATCATCATGATCAACCCATTACCTGCTCACTACAGAGCACGGATCTCCTCGCAATATGAGAAGGGTTTGCCCATAGTCCACCACGCTGGCCATGTGTGGATTGGCAGACTTCACACGCCTTTGAGAACATTATGGAAAAATCTCAGGTGTGCGGGTTTCCTCACGATGTTTTCCTTCACCGTTGAAGCAAGTGATATTTTAAATTTTTAAAAACGCACATAACTCCGAATAGTTAGAGGTGCGTGCCCGGATTCGAACCGCCGAAACCTATGATTAAAACTTCGGCATCCGTATTGGAGCTGCCGAGTTCGCTACCGAACTTTACGGAGCTATGTACGGTGTTAATTTAGGTAAAAACTCGTATATCTAAACTCTCTTTACTCGTAAATGGCTGAATGCAAATATTAAAAGTATTCACATATAATAAAAAATTGTCCATAAGGTTCAAAGAGGCGTGTGAAGTCTACCAATATTAACTTGATCAGCGTGGTGTACTACGGGCAACGCCCTTATCGATGGGAGTTTTTTTTTCGGACTGTCTATTAGCTGTGCTAACCCTAGTGGTTGCGACAGCCTAACCGGGCTGTTTGGCGAGCTTCGGAAAGAAGCTCTGCCAGAAGAAATTTTGAGCCCTAGGGCTCGAAGAAACTAAAGGAACGTCTGCCTAAGGGCGCCTCCTTTGAGGCCGAACCTCGGCTTAGGCAACGATTGGGATAACGGGGGTTCGGACGGTGAGTGGTCCGTACGTCTCAGAGGCCGTGGAGCCCACGTCCGGATGACGTATGATAGCGGGGACCTCGTCTTCGCCGGCGAAGACGGTGTGTAGCGTATGATGTGTGGTATGTGGTAGGTTACGAGTATGTTGGCAGTAGTCATCTGATCGTCATGAAGGATATGTTTAGGTCTCCTCTTTCGGAGAGGAGCGCTTAGGTCGGGGGAGTAAAAAGAAGCGACTACGAGAGGGGTGGGGTGTCGGATTGAAGGAGGAGTAAGCTTGAAGGCTCGATCTTAGACGGGCGGACTAAAATATGCGCTGAAAACTGAGAGCGCGCGAAGTGTAGGTAAGTAGCTAACCGCACGAATTGTCAAGATAAAAAGCGACCACTTATTGCATTTATTTGATCCTCCATTCGCGATCAGATAAATTGCATCGCCAGGCTTATCGCAACAAAGCGTTATTGCGATAATGTGACAATTTATTGCATCTATTTACTGAAGAAGCTTATATATAATAGAGTGGTGCATGACGTGCTCTGTGGATTATAATTTGTTTTTTTTTTTTTTTCAGTTCTGGGTACTTAATAACAGATGAGTGAGGGTAAATTATTTTTTTATAATCCCTCGGAAATGGTTCCCGGATGCTTCTCCGGGTTATGGAGAATTTTGGAAATTCTTGTAAAAGATCTACCAATACGACTACAAATCAACTAAAAGAAAATGAAATAAAGAGATTATTCCATAGATAACAATAATTAATTTTATATTCTGTTATGGACATCCTCCGATTAAATACTTAAGTGATTACCCGCTGTCAAAGGACCTAATTATAAATATTTTTTTTTATAAAAAATATATTTTAGAAATCGTCTCCCAACAGCGCTGCGGTTTCCGGGTCCACGGTTTCAGTCATACTCATCTGCATGTCGGCCCACTCTTCCCTCTGGTTATCGATAAAGTAGTATATCTCGAGGATTCTGTCTCTGTTGCGTTTAATTTCATTGCTGAAAATTAAAATAAGAAAATTTAGGCACTGTGACACCTTAATCTGTGGAATTTATATGTTACTAGCTGTTGCCCGCGAATTCGTCTGCGTAGAATTGCTGATTTCCCGTGAGATTCATACATTCATGATACTTCAGAAAGTAAGCTACTTAATGCGAATTTTTGTGTCTCTAACTCCAAAAACAAAGGAATTTCATACAAACTTCCAACCGCTATTTTACTTCCTTAGGGATGGAATTTCCAGATATCCTTTCTTAGATGACAACTCTTAAGTATCAAATACCTACTTGCTAAATTATAGCTTTATACATACAATAGTTTTTGAGATCTCGTGTTTAATCAGTAAGTAAGTACGTCAGTGACCTTTCGCTTTTATATATATAGATTACGTTAAAAATTATATCGAAATAACATTTCAGGAACGGTCGACGTGACGTGATGTGAATCTATGTGAAAGCTGGTAACTATATCGTTTCTTTTTTATTTGGTTCTATACTTGCGTGAGCCAACATCGGCAAGTAAAATGATGCTGCAAACATACTTTCTTTATATCAAACTCAAGCTAAGCATTCAAATTCAAATTCAAATAATCTTTATTCAAATAGTCCTTTAAAAGGCACTTTTGACGCGTTAATAATTTACACAGTAGTAATTTGACGGTGATAACTACATTCGTAAACTTAAAACTAAAGCTATGAGGGTTCCAAGCGCGCCCTGGTCTAAGAAGCCCACAACAAACTTAGCCGGTTTTTTTGTTATTACCATCACACAGAATTAGTAATAAATTATAGTACAAAAATATAGCAATTCACACCCAAGCTTTTTTATCGTTTATATAATCCTTAATATCGTAATATGATTTTGCTATAAGCTTTCGTTTTATGAAAACTTTGAATTTAGTGATAGACAAGATATCAATAGGTAATTTATAATAAAATAAAATAATCGTTTAAAACAGCCGCCATGCGTCTGATTGTAGAAAAAGGAACAAAGTTTGTTTACATATCACGTGCGTTATATTTGATAATACGATTCTGTGAATTACGTTTCATTTCATGTACTTACGTACTTTTCCAACAAAAAAAAACCTAAAAAAAACTTACGGTTAACTACTGAAGTTCAGGTTCAAGATTTGATTAAAATGTTCGTATTAGGTATAAAGCTAAAATTAAAAGCTATAGCGCACTTATGCTTTTAATCTTAGCTTTATACTTAATTTGATTAAGGTTGTTTTTTGACAATTAGACAGCTATTTCACCTGGTAATGATGCAGTCTAAGATATTAGCTGACTTATCTGTCAGTAAACATACCCTACTAATTGGTTTCTACGCGACATCGTGCCGGAACGCTTAATCGCTTGGCAACACGTCTTTGTCGGTAGGGTGGTAACTAGCCACGACTGAAGCCTCCCACCAGACCAGACACGAGGTGGGAAATGAATACAAGACCCACAAGTTTATAATGCGACAGCGCACGCACTGCGCCACGGAGGATGACAAACTGGCCGATAAATAGATGGGGATAGATCCGTCTTTGTACCTATCCCAACCATTTATCCCATGCTTATTGAAATCCAAACCACCATATAACCTGGTGTTAAGTATGATGATGATGGCTACCTAACCTGTTAAGGGTATAGCTGTTACATTAACCCATTCGGCAATTTGTGCGCGGCATCGTAACAGAACGCTAGATCGCTTGGCGGCACGTCTGATAGGGTGGTAGGTAACTAGTCATGGTCTACGGTCGGGTCAGACCAGAGCAAAATTCAGATATTGTAAATTCCCATATTCCCGCAGCGTCTCTGACACCGTCTTCTGCAGCTTCTGTGGCAGATAGGTCTTCAGTAGGCTAAATAGATAAAGTATAGGAAATTTTGTAGTTTACTTACTCATTGGCGCCTTGAACGAGATCATCCCGCCAGTTATTGGCGCGCGTCATCAGTAGATCTTCTCGTGCGTCAATGAACCTCATGTGGTTATCCGACGATTGCGCCACTAAATTCATCATCAGATCTCTGTCCATCATCACCTTAAACATAAATAATCGCGAACACCCTTAAGTGAGTATTTCGAAGACGAAAACTCCTAGGCATACAATAAAAAAAACCGGACAAATGCATAATTTATCCTTGGTCTCCCATATCTGTTGATCTCATAATTGTAAATATATGTAAGAGGCGCTGATTCATGTGATGGCAGCATAGATCTCAACTATAAGTAGTATTTAGCATATTCGACTTCGAGGTTACGAAATTGGATGAGCTGACAGATCAACTGTGCCCGGATTGGATCAATGTAAGGTGATGCCTATGGAGTTTTTCTACTTAAATTTCGAATTAAAATATTAGCGTTGTTTCGTCCCGAAAAACAGTATACACGAACATGTTACATGACGAAATAAGAATTGTTAAGTCCCTCCAACCTTTTGAATATTCTGGAGGCTCTAAATCGCGCTAAGCTATAAGAACCCAACAGTCGAATGCTATTCGATTAGTTCATGAGAATGTTGGAGATGACGAATTATGAAAGCTGTATATATACACACCAAATAGAAACTTGTAACGTCGTATATGGAAACGTAGATAATGAAAATTAGCAATAATTTCTATGTGTGGAACTTTTGTATATACAGAAACCATTTCTATGTATGGAAATTTGTAGATAATTGGTACAGGAGATATCGCTTATTGTAAACTATTATGTATGTGTGAATTCTAGCGTGGAGTGTTATATTTAATTTCTCTTTTAGGAGACTTTCTATGGGAGCTAGTGTATATCTAAGTAGAGATCCAATTAATTTGCTCTTTGAATCGATTTGAAAATTTGAAAGGCAATTTTAACTTACTTCGAATAATTCTGGTGGTGCGTCTCCCAGCAGAACTTTATTGCCGAGTAATTTGGATAGTGCCTCGAACTGCCGCATGGACCACATTCCTTCGTGTTCGCGCCACGCACCAAACGCGTTGCGGGAAACTTCTAGCAGCTTAGTTATCATCTCTGTCATGTTCACTGCGAATTGAACCCTCGACTCCTAGACAAAGAGCTTTAATTACTTTTAGAAGTATATACGATGACGGTCGCTGGATTTCATGCTCTGGTGTACCAGAACAACCTCCATTTGTAATTAACTACTGCCCATCGTATTTTATTCCGATCAAATATCATGTACTAGGTAACTTTTGACGACCTCCGTGGCGCAGTGCGTGCGCTGTCGCATTATAAAGTTGGAGGTCCTGAGTTCGATTCCCGGTTCGAGTCTGGTCTGGTGGGAGGCTACGACCGTGGCTAGTTACCACCCTACCGACAAAGACGTGTCGCCAAGCGATTTAGCGTTCCGGCACGTTGTCACGTAGAAACCAATTAGGAGCATGAGTTTACCATACTCCAAAAAATATTACAAAGCGCAATACCAACATATATGATACACTTAGGTATATAAATCTTCATCATTATCCACCCTTCACCTTCCTATGACACTACATGGGTCGCCTTTCGACATGAGATGAATTTAGACCGTAGGATTGCTAGACTTGCAACGCCTTTGAGAACATTGCGGGGAACTCTTAGACATGCAGGTTTCCTCACAATTTTTTCCTTCAAAGCAAGTCACACAACAAACACAACTCCCAAACGTTACGTCAAAAGAGATGCGGGAGTCATAACGATTAGGCTAACACCGCTTATAAGCATTAGAGACTACATACACAGTAACACATTCTAAGTTTTCACACACCGTCCGATCCCCCCGTAATCCCAAACTTCGCCTAAGCCTAGGTTCGGCCGCAAAGCAGGCGCCCTTAGGCAGACGTTCCCTTAGTTTCTTCGGGCCCTAGGGCTTAAATTTCTTCTGGCAGGGCTTCTTTCCGAAGCTTAACTGTGACAACCAATAGGGTAGATAATAAACAGTCCGAAAAAAAAAGTTTTCACGTCTGTCGGATCGCCATGACTGCCATTTTTTTATTGCTACTCATAAATTTAATTATAATCCCTAACGAAATTAATGACCAAACCTCGCATTGCTCGAACAACGTCATCTCTATACTCATAAGCTTTTTCCATAGGTCATAGATCACATCATTGAACGATTCCCCCGCGTCTATGATATTAGGCTCTAACTGCTCAATAGTTGCTTGCTTGCTCGTGAATTTCAATATTATCTCATTCATTTGACCAACCAATGGTTTCTTCTTTTCTTCAAATTCTTCAACAACCCTGTAACGTTAAAATTTATCTAAAGACATAATAGAGGTAAAATCTATTTCGTTTTATGGGGCTTTTCTCTCGTTAGAGTTAGGCTTACGGAATTTGGCAAGGTTAAATGCGGCCTTTAAATTGGCTTGTCTTTTATTAAGGTCATGCTACCATAATCTCTTCTTAATTAGGTCATTTACTTTCATATAGAGTATTTATGTTGTACCTGGTGTTAACTTTAATATTAGGTACTTAATATCCTAACTGGTTTAATTTTAAATGTTACGCACGCTTTGCTTTTTTTGACACTTTCATCCAACGCATTGTCGACGAGATCTTTGAATAGCCTTATTTCGTTTTGTCTCACGTTATAAGCATCTTGCGCGAATTCCACTAACCCAGCCATTGTTTCGACGTACTGTTCCTTGTATCTGAAATTTATTTAAATATTTGTTTTTTTTTTTATCAACTACAAGTTAGCCCTTGACGGCAATCTCACCTGATGGTAAGTGATGATGCAGTCTAGGGTGATAGCGGGCTAGCCTGTTAGGGGCATGGTAAACCCACACTCCTAATTGGTTTCTACGCGACATCGTGCCGGAACGCTAAATCGCTTGGCGACACGGCTTTGTCGGTAGGGTGGTAACTAGCCACGGCCGAAGCCTCCCACCAGACCAGACTCGAGCCGGGAATCGAACCCAGGACCTCCAACTTTAAAATTCAACAGCGCACGCGCTGCGCCACGGAGGTCGTCAAACATTGAAATCTGTCAAATTCTTATATGCAACTAAGCTAATTGTCTAAACATATTTTAACAGAATATAAGTAAAATCTCCGTTCGGCATTTCGTATTATTTCACAAGCAAAAATTTCGCGTGCACGTTTCCCATTTACCGATTTACTAATTCCGACCGATTCAAACGAAAATTCCGATGCGAAACGGGGTTTTCAATGACGCAATATTATGAAGATTTCAAGATATGTATTTTAGTACTGTTCATAGAATCCAAGCAGCTCGCCACCAACTTTAAGCAGAATTGAACCATCTGGATCTTTCTCAAACATTGATTCAATCAACTCGGGTCCACTTAAATATTCAACAAAAGATAGAGCGTAAAATTTCACTCTGGCTTCATATTCTTCTCTTGCCACTCTTTCTTTTTCTGTCTTCTCATCAGCCTCATCCAATTTCCGAAGTATGCCTCTGTATAGAGAAAATGAATGGTTAACATTTATTCTAAATTTCATTTTACTTGTAAATGCTATGAATATTATAATGAATAAGATATAGATAAGTGGAAAAGTTCATTGCTATTGCTTGTCTGTACAGCGAACTAAAGGACTGCACTGGAGCTATGAGTCAGCAACGTCTACATTATTAAATGTTTATCACTCTGGCACTGAATATAACTGCTCTTACCGAAAAACTGCCCTGCCATTTTCTCTCTCATCTTCGCTAACAAGTTTATAGTCCAAATATGTGACTCTGGTCAGGGCGGACTTCAGAAATTGATAAGTCATGGGATCATCGCAACATGGATTACCTTTGAAACTCACAGAGCGCAGTTTACGAAATTGTCTCAGGTATGCCATCTTAAAAATAACAAAAGTGTCAATTCAAGTAGATGGGTCCTAATAGCATGGCCGGGCAGTATACAACGGTTCCCCCAGGCGTCCAGCAGAATATTAGAGAGGGACCTGCCGTGGTGGTTTTTAGTTTGGGTATACCTATCTATGGGGATCGCATAACCGCGTCCTGCCCTGGGTTCTATTGTCAAAACTAAGATTATTGTTTTAATGTTTCTTAAAATGTAGTAACATATTGCAATTATTATCATTATCAGTCTGCTAATAAACTACTTCAGGCCCTAATCCCCCGTAACGTAAGAAAAGCGTTAGGAGGAAGCTCTGCTGTAGACATCATCATCATCATGATCAACCCATTGCCGGCTCACTACAGAGCACGGGTCTCCTCTCAATATGAGAAGGGTTTGGCCATAGTCCACCACGCTGGCCGTGTGCGGATTGGCAGACTTCACACGCCTTTGAGAACATTATGTAGAACTCTCAGGCGTGCAGGTTTCCTCAAGATGTTTACCTTCACCGTTGTGCAAGTGTTCGAACCGCCAACCTCTGATTAAGAGACTGACGCCCTAACCACTAAGCTATCACAGCTTTTAAAACTAAAAGTACAAATTCAATCTCTAAAGAGTTCCATTCGTAACTAAAACTTAACTCTACTGTAGTACGTTTTCTATTTACAAACAGTAATGTTGCTCGAGATAAATCTATAGCATATATAAATCTCAAGCAACATAACCGTTTTAATTTAATACCTCCTTGAAATCTTCGATTAAATTATCACCAATACTGAAAACTAAGAGATTTTCAAGAGTTTCCATATTCTCGAGTTTTCTTATCTTGTTATGGAATAGCGTTAGAACTTCTAGATTAACAAGGGCATTAAGATTTTCAATTTTTTCTATTTTGTTAAATGACAAGTCCAATTCATTGAGATGAGTCAGTTGGTCTAAGTTTTCAATTTTCTCTATTAAGTTATGTGCTAAAGTTAACTTCCTTAGCGATTTCAGCATCCAGAGATGGTCGATTCGCAATATATTTTGAAATTCCAAACGAACTATGGGTGCTTCGTCTAAATGGACGCCTTCTTCTGCGAATAGCCTTCCCGCTTCCTCTGTTGGCCCTAAAAGATTATTTACAGTAATAATATGAAGCTTTGATATAGATATAGAATATAATACAAATACGATCTAAGATAGAACTTTTAAAAGCCAGGTATTGAGTCTCCGGTTTTAGTAACTTTTCTGAGATTTGCTAACCGGCGATGGACTGAAATCTTCGATGAGCATACAAACCAAATTGTTAAGTTATGCATTTTATACAAAGAAAGTAAAGTAGCTACGGGTAATAATGGAGCAAATCATAAATGGCAGTATATTATTTAAACTTATGATGGTAACATTGTTAACACATTTTTTTTTACCAGCTAAGGCTCACATTGACCCGTTCGGAAAGTCTATCCACACCCAGTTACCCTAATCGAGCTTTGGAACCTGAAACTGACTCCATCGAATACTATGGGATCACACCAGACCACAAACATTAAAATATATAAACTAGAAGTTTATATATTAATAATAAAAATGAAATAATATATTATTTTTTACCATACTCCAATATGCAGCGGGTAAGCATTTCATTGTCTATGACGCCTGGTTCAATATCCGGATGGATTATAAGACTATTTAAAGATTTCTTTTCAGTCATTATTTTATTAATTAAAATTATTTTAAAAAATGTTTACAATGTACCTAACAATTGAGCCGACAATATATTAAAATTAGAGTTGCTTGACAGTTGCCATTGGAGATTTATATGATATTTGTCGTAGTATTACAATATTAATTGATCAAGCTCTAATTATGATATATATAAGCTAAGCTGGTAAAATAAGTATAATAGATAAAAGTGTTAAAAAATTTCGTAGATTTTTTGAGTTTTATGACATCTAATAAATCGTTTGCATAAAACGAAACTCGACAATTAATGTCTTCTATTTTGCGCATTTGACAGTTGACTGTGTCAACCTTGATTACAGATTATATTATTTTTACGTCTACTGGAGTGACAAGTGAAATCAGTGAAATTATTTATTTATCATAAGATTGCGATATAAAAAATGTCGTTTTTCGGAGTAGGGAATCCTTTTGCTACACCGGTCGGTCAGAAAATAGGTAAATATCAATGTTTAAACATTACATGTATTTCTTAAACCTGTGACCCAAAATTGCCCATCGTATTGTTGCGCACTAAGAAGTAACAATTTCTCTTTGTCTTGATTACACCAGTTCGTTTGTTATTCAACGATTAAAAATATTAGTTTAATATAATGTGCAACACAGTGAGATCCAGTTTTAATTGGTGTTAATGAGGATGACCCTTACGTTGGTAACTACCTACTATGTGCGTAAAATGTTCCAGAGCAAGCCACAGATGGATCGCTACCCTCGGAGAATTGGGCCCTTAACATGGAAATATGCGATATTATCAACAGCAGCACCGACGGTCCGAAGGATGCCGTGAAGGCTATAAGAAAGAGATTTAATCAAAGTGCAGGAAAAAACTATACTGTAGTTATGTATACGCTAACTGTTCTCGAAACCTGCGTCAAAAACTGTGGAAAGAGTTTTCACATACTAGTTTGCAATAAAGAGTTCATTTCTGAACTGGTGAGTAATTTTTCCTCAATTTGTCTACTGTGAATTTCTCAGTTCTCATCAGATTTAGGGATAAAAGTAAACTACGCTTTAATCTAGTATGTAATATACCTGCATTCAAAATCTCATTAAAAGTCAGCTAATAAGATACATATTGGATGGGAAGGAAATGTGTATTTTTTGTTTTTGAGAATAATATTTAATAAAAGTAGATGTTATCAAAAGGAATAAATTCTATGACATATTATTTGTCTTCAATATATAAGATTTATTGTTTAGCAATAAATCGTTTAAATTATAGAGTGTGCGTTGCTGATATGTATTATTTTAATTTCAGTTGTGTGTGTGTGCAATACTACAAAAAACAAATTATTCTATGCTTCTTGTAAGTGACTGTTTAAAAGTCACTCCTAATGATAAAGGAATGCTTGACTGATTATTTGTTTTTTATCACTAAATTGATTCAGTTCAGTGGCTTCATAGTACATTGATTGATTGTGAAGACTAGTAGGTGACTAAACATTGAGAATACAAGGCTATAAATTAATACTATGTAACTAGCCTCTAGCCGCTAGCAAATGTTAGATTTGCCAACTGATGGATTCTAATAATTCATGAGATTTAAAACAATTATTTACATATATATGTAATACTATTTTTGACCATTGATTGCACCATAGTTCGTAATAGAACTGTTAATGATTATAGCATTCAAATTCACATGAGGTAATAAGTATGTAAATGAACTATCTCATCAGTCTTGCGGTTAGGATGACAGGGGATCATAAGTTCCTAGATTTGATTTCTATGTTGGTCTTTATAGTTCCATTTATTGGGTTTTTCTTTCAAGGAACAGTGTGTGACAGTCAGGCATTATATAATTGGCATTGTTCATTCTTGGGTTTCTGTGAGTTCTTCAAGTCTTAGTTATCACTTACAACCCACCGATGCAGATTGATGGCTTGGTAAATTTTCTTCTCTCCGATGAGAAGGTCTGAGCTTTGCTGTGAGGTTTAGAACTGTGATGATTACACTATTGTGTTATTGAAATTTTTTATAATATAGCAATAAAATAAAAGTTTCCAAGGGTTTAATATAATAACCTTGGATACCGATTATGTATTCTATATAACAAGTTCATATTAATATATTCTGAGATAGGTATATTCATAGTCACATTAGCATATACCTTTAATGTCAACTGTTTTAATTAGATAACTTCTTGAGGTTTGTTGTTGAAAACATTATTTAGAACTCTCAAGCATGAACGTTAAATCAAAGGATATTTATAGGCCATTAAGAGGCCAAATTATAGGTTTATGTTTTGTATATTGTTTTAGGTAAAACTTATTGGACCCAAAAATGACCCACCTACGGTAATTCAAGAGAAGGTGCTTAGTCTTATTCAGTGCTGGGCTGATGCATTCCAGAACCAACCAGAATTGCAGGTAATCAAAGAATGAATCTTTTTTGTATTCATTTGTTGCAGTCAAGGGGAATGGACCAGGTTGGCGTCATCCCAATGAGACACCTCGTTTAAGCTCAGATTTATGTGTTAGTCTAGGTCCTCTCTGAGACCAAGTATTTTGGCTATGCTAGCACGTGTACTGGATATGTCTGCGTAGCCTAAGATAGCGGGTTTAATATGCAGTAGGCAAAGTTTAGCGGAGAGAACATATCACATCCGAGTTGATTGAATTGGATCGATCGATAATCCATCAGTGATCAGCTCGAAATGATTGCACACAATGTTTAATATCTAGTCACAAAAGACAGCAGATATCCCGTAAGCTGAACGCTTGTTTATGAAGCCACCATCCGAACCGCTCGCACCTTCGAGACATCTTATTGAGCGCCAAGTGTTTATTATTTTAAGCGTTTTTATAGTACTAGCTGACGCCCGCGACTTCTTCTGCGTTGAGTTAGTGTGTGTTAAAGTGTGTTTGTTTATCTTCCAATCACGAAACAATGGATTACTAAACCGACGACCTTGAAATAATTAAAGGATAAACATTAAAGTATCTCCTTTCTAACAAAAAAAAAAAACGAGTGAAATCGGAGTACGCGTTAATGAATTACAATTAAATACACATTTTGACTTTCATTCCCTCTCCCAAGGGAACCGTGCTGAATTCCGGGAAACTATCATATATGTTGAACTGGAGTATCAGCTACTCCTATACCACATTTCATTCGAATCCATCCAGTAGTCTCGGCGTTATACGCGGCCAAGATACAGACAGACAGGCTCAGTAGCGATAGTAAAGCATCTTTCAATTAAAATTTTCAAAATATATTTAATGTACAGAATGCTGTCCTGTTACAGTTTTGTTATATTATAGATAATTGGTGGCTTCAATAGATTCAAAAATTTATTTTATTTGAGAGTCCAATTATTAAGGAATGTTGTAAATTTTACTAAATATTGCAACTCGAGTTACGTATTGCCTCGGAGTTGAGAAAACGTAAAGCTGTTACTAGAAGTTGTTCGCGAGGAGTCGCTAAGAATTATGAACATACAAGCTGTTTGCCGCGACTTCGATTTTCTTTTATAACTCGGAAACAGCTTTCTTGGGCTAGAACGTATCTCGGGATGTCTGTCTCCCAGTCAAATGTTATCGAAATCAGTTCACTAGCTTAGGTGTTAAAAAGTGAAATTAAGATTACTAGATTAACTTTCGAATTTCTAATATTAGTAAAGATTATGTTTTAGCCTTATCTAAACCATTAAAAAACAAATACATTGTTTAATTTTATTTGACATACTTGCTTACAATCTTATGAAATGTTGGCGGCAGTAAAATAATAGATGCTTTCGTAATCTACTATTGTTCTATACAAAAATCCATAGCAAAATTTGTATGCTTTGAAATACAATGCAATATTGCAAATTATGCTTCGATGAATAAGTAGTCAAAATATTTAAATTTAATAATGTCCTAAATTCACAATAATGAAATCATTATCGGCCCACTACATGGCATGTGTCGGTATGAAAAGGTTTTTTTGTCTGTAGACCAACACACTGGCCAAATGCGGACTATGTTATGGTATGGTATGATATGGAAGGGAATTCGCAGACATTCCTTTACAGTTATATCAATTGATTCATTAAAAATCCTTTAATTAAAACGCACTGTTACAACCCTAACTATCGGACAGATATTGCTGAATTGCTATTTCCGATTTGACACCAATAATAAATTGTCAGTCAGCAATATGGGCCTATAAATTCCATACATTTTCCAAATTCAGTTAGTTATGAATTATAACTAACTGAATTTGGATTCTAGTTAAATAGCTGCGCAGCTACGGATCCCGGTTTAGGCCTGCCGGCTGGCTTTCAGCTCTTGACAAAGAATTGACTCCGACTCCGACTCCGACCAACCTTTCACTAGGGTACCGCGCTATAAGTATAATCCAAGTATACGATAAAAGTAGTGTAGAAGTGTGTTAAATATTTTAATAAACTAGTTAGTGTTTGAATTGGTAGTTTTTTTCACCAAAGTCCACGATCTAACAGCACGTAACCCTGAAAATGTATAAGTGTGCTAGTGACCCTATTCGACGCCCCGTCAAGAGGTGTTTTTTTTCTTCATCATTTATTAGGGTCTCATGTCAGCCCCATTGTAACCTTATAAAAAAAACTTATATAAAAACACAAATTACTTTTAAAACCAAATCACATTTAAACACACGAAATAGATTATACAATAGACATAAGTTAAGATTATACTAGAACAAATTATGGCAGTAAAACAATACAGGTTGAGGGAGCACAAATGTATAATAGCTTACCCAAAGAAATTTTTTGCGAAAAGTCATTTACAGCGTTCAAAAATAAACTTAAACAGCATTGTGTAAATTTGTAAACACTTTTTGGCCTACTATTTCTTTATTGTAAACTGTTTTATTTTATTAATTTCTCATCAAGTGAAATTGTTTCTTCTGAGAATAAAGATCTTTAAACCTAACTTAAAGTATTCTTAATGATAAATAGTGCGTCAATAAAATAAAATAATGAACTTATTCAAAACACTATTTCACATCACAATTAGGTGTATTTAGTGTATAGACAGAGTTAAGTAGAAAAGAGTCAAGTACAGTACAAACCTATCTTCACACATACACCACATAAACTTTATGAACTCCTCAATGATGATATGAAACGAATGGCCGGAATCTTAACCACTATACTGTAATGAAAATATATGGAAGAATGACAAATTTGTATGTGAAAGGGCAAAGAAGTTGAGCAAGACCAAAGAAGAGATGGGTGGATAGTGTTAAAGAGGATATGCGTGTAAAAGGTGTTTGTGGTGAAGTGACGGCTGATAGAAGTGATCGGAAGAAGAAGTTGAAACGACCCACTACATGACGTGGGATAAGGGCAAGAAAAAGAAGACTGTAATGAAAACACAAACATAAACACGCTCATCACTAACGTAAAATCTTAATTCACATATTGATATAATAACGGAAACAGAAAACAAAATAAATAAAATAACTCCCAACACCTTTTAAATCGAAACAAAATTGTATAAACCTCCTAAGTGCTAGTTGGACTGGCACACGAAGGGTTTCGTACCAAGGTACAATATGAAACACTACAGAGTATTAACGTTATTAGGAACGAGGAAAAAACACTTTTCCTATTTAGTGACGACCAATACTTATCAAATTTATTTAATTTTCATTATTTGTTGTTATGGAAATTCACATTCTATTAAAGAACTCTCTAGATTACCTGTAATGGTTCGTTAAATGAAATGAAACTAAACTTTATTGCACACCATACAAAAGAAGAAACACACACACAGAAAAGAAAATAGGTGCAATAGACGGCCTTATCGCGAAACAGCGATCTCTACCAGGCAATCTAGTAAGTGGGATAAAATATAGAGAAAGGCGAGGTTGCGGTGTACAATTATAAATAATTAAAGGTTAAAATGTATAAAGACCTAAAAATATATAAATATAATATAATATTTTATACATATATATTCATGAGGGTAAATAGGGTTTTGCACCGCTATAACCGCTAACCTCATGTTTTTTTTCACCTTAGATAAACAGCTATATTTTCGTCTATGTACAACTTGTGATTTCTATCTTCTTCGGCTCGTTGTGGATTACAATTTGATGTGAACTAGCATTTTAAATTTTCTCAAGAATTGGGCTATTAATATAAGAATTGTGGCGAAATATAAAATAGCAGTTGTAAAGATCAGCGCGTTTAAATAAAACAAACTACAGAAAGTTAGAAAGGATTGATTCGAACGACAAAAAGCAACTACTAAATTCCTTGCGTATCCCTTCGGTAAAATCACTAAAATATTAAAACTTAATGCATAAATGAAATTCGGAACCGGCAATTATTATGAATAAATATCATCTAATGTATCCCAATTTCTACAATAAATAATTTGATGTTATTATAGGTCTACTTGAAATATAATTTATATATTTATATTTATTCTCCGTTATGTTTATTATATTGTATTTCTATGTTTTAATTATATAGTTGTTTCATAGGGTGTCTCTCAAGTGTACACCGAGCTGCGTACTAAAGGCGTGGAGTTTCCGATGACAGATCTCGATGCTATGGCGCCTATTTTCACACCGCAGAGGGTGAGTATATTAAACTATGATAAATGATTATTATATATACACTCTTGTTTATCTTCCTATATTATGTAACATATAACCTTATTAATACCTCCGTGGTTCAGAGCGTGCGCTGCCGCATTATAAAATCAGAGGTCGTGGGTTAGATTTCCGGCCCGAGTTTGGTCTGGTGGGAGGCTATGGCCGTGGCTAGTTACCCTACCGACTAAGACGTTTCATCAAACAATTTAGCGTTCTGGCACGACGTCGCGTAGAAACCAATTAGGAGTATGGGTTTGTCGCACCCTTAGGCGTAGGATAGTAACCTAGGATAGTAGCGGGCTTAACTATTAGTAGTTAAGCCAGCTGCTATCCTAGACTGCATCATCACTTACTATCAGGTGAGATTGCCAAGGGTTAGTGTCAAGGGCTGACTTGTAGTGCATAAAGAAAATGGAATGAATTTGTTTGAACAGCGAGGTCAATAAAATCGATACTATTTTTGTACTACAAGAGGTGATAGCCTAGTGGTTAGGGCGTCAGCCTCCTAATCAGAGGTCGGCGGTTCGAATCCGGGCACGCACCTCTAACTTTTCGCAGTTATGTGCGTTTTTAAACAATTAAAATATCACTTCCTTCAACGGTGAAGGAAAGCATCGTGAGGAAACCTACACGCCTGAGAGTTCTCCGTAATGTTCTGAAAGGCGTGTGAAGTCTGCCAATCCGCAGATGGCCAGTGTGGTGGACTATGGCCAAACCCTTCTCATATTGAGAGGAGACCCGTGCTCTGTAGTGAGCCGGTAATGGGTTGATCATGATGATGACTACAAATATTTTCGGCTGTGTTATGAGAGAAAAAAGAAGAGCAAATATTGATTATGGGATTATTCATATAAATATATAATTAAACCTTTATATTATTTTATCTTCTTTTGTTTTAATAGAGCGTACCCGATGGAGGTGATGCTGTAGTGGGGTCTCCACAGCGCGGCGTTGTTCCGCAGACTTCGCCAAGTCGACCCACACAGGAACAAATTAATAGTGCGGTAAGCGATTTTTTTTTTAAATATTAGTCGTGATGATTGCAGGTTTAATGTTAAAGAAAAACGTTTGCTCTTCAAATTTTTCCTATGATCTAGTAGTTAGAGAAATAACTGTACAGTTATCATAAAATTATGTAAGATGACAAATAAACATCTGCTGTATTTTGATTTGGGGCAAATGAGGTCACTGAATACATAACGGAATAAAATTAAGTTCCTAGATTATTTAATTTACACACACGTTCACATGTGCACCCACACACATGTTGATGTGGTGGAGGTGATGTCATGTCATAAACTCATTAGTTACAAGTAATTAAAATTTAATTTTGTTTTTGGCTGCTTTTTTTTGAAAATTAATTTATTCCTTATTTCTCTGTAAAATACTCGATTGTATTACTTATGTAAAATTTGAATGCTGGGAAATGACATAAAATACATAGGTTGTCGCGTTATAAAAAATCGATTTAAACGCGGCGATTTATTTTAAATCGATAGAAATGTATTTAAAAAAATAAGGTTTTGCAGTTTAGATTCCCACGTCGTCAAGAACGAGTCTAATATTATATTTTATTTAAAAAATATGTTATATTTGTTCCTTTTTATTAGTAATTTGAGACACATGAGTAAATATAAATCCATTCTTATCATTCTTTCAAGTCATCTTCTAGAGATCTACTTTTGCCATAAGATCGTGTACCTGTCTGATAATAAATATCGATATAGTTCTTGTTGTTGCGATTAGAGTCAGTTAGTCATTTGTGTGCTCAGACTAACAAGTTTTGATATATCGTTTAGGGCGCACAGGTAACCCTATCTGAAAGCCAGACGAGCAAGCTCCGCGCCGACCTGTCAGTTGTCGAGGGCAACATGTCAGTTATGAACGACATGCTCAACGAGCTGACAGCTCAGCCCTACACCCAGCACCACGAAACCGACATTGAACTGCTTAATGTGAGTACCTACGTTGTAAACTCTTCAACGACCTGCGCTCCTAGTACGTATGCTTGTATACTCATGCGTGCTATCAGGTCTTAAGATGCTATATTAATGTCCTCTTAGCACAGGCACAGGCCTCTTTTCTCTCTTAGGCACTCCTAAGAGAGAAAAGAGGCCTGTGCCTCTCTCCCTAGAGATGTCTGTTTTCATTTAGGATTTGGGATGTAGATCCCCACGCTGCTCAAAGTCGAATTAACGGGCTTAAACGATTTTATTAGCTAGTTTTAATGATAATTACCGAGGCCGATGACTTAAAATGGTCGCTAAAGCAAGGGGATTTGCAATGGCAACCAAGGCAATTGCGAGCCGATACATAGATTTTCTTATTGAGAAAACCCCAAAATCTAAGTATTTTTGACCCGGCCAGGGAATCGAATACAGGACTTCATGATTGGAAACGAGAACGCCAATCATTAGACTTCATATTTTGACTCCCAAAATATATTTATTATCTTTTACGCAACCAGATTTTTACATTCTGTCTTAGTCTGTCAAGTCCTATAACCAGAACTACAATTTCTCAGTAACCTAGAGGGTTATTAGAGCATAACTTTAAAGTATTCCAGAGTTACTAAAGATTTCACATCTGCAGGAGCTGGCAGACACACTGAAAGCCATGCAGAGCCGTGTGGCTGACCTAGTGGCACGACTGGCAGGCGAGTCGCCCCTTACTGCAGACCTACTGCTCATCAACGACCGCCTTCACAACTTGCTGTTACGTCATTCGCGCTTCCTTAACAACAGGTCAGTATTTTAGATTGATACATGACCTATTACCATTAAGAATTATCAAAAGTATTTGTCACAGTATATTAGACTTAATTTACGTTATTTCAAAGCCTGTTCTTTTTCACTTTTACGGTCAACGCTCCAAGCGGCACGTTTATAAACGATTTTTAGTACAGAATGAACCTGTGACTTTATATAAGGACTACTATATACTAGGTCGAATTTACTATGCCGGCTGACTTTTATTGGATTAAAAAGTATTTGACTTTTACTATTTGTATAGTTTTTTTTTCTATTGTGCGTATAACTCTAGGTAAGAAAAGGTGTTAGGTGGTTAAGAATGCGAAAATCGGTAAAATAGACAAAAAGTAAATAAAATAAAATTATTAACTTTGTATATCTAGTACAACCATCAAAGGCCGTGGAAATTATACTGAAAAATCTCAACAGCTCGAACATCGACACTCATCACTCTAGTCATAGTAAATGAAAACTTATCTACCTAGTTTAAAAAACTGAAATTCGTCAACACTTCCATAATAACACGTGTTTGTAAAATAAAAATAAGGTACGAAAATTACTACTCTAATTAGATATCATAAGATCCATTTAACTTTGACCTTATAATGTTTTGATAATTGAAAGCCACTCCACGTTTGCGAGTCTGCTAATCTTAAACTAAGGCTGTATTTTTATTGTTGTTCAGGATCGCCGCAACCGGCGGTGCGACCCCCTCTGCCATTTTGGGGGCTGCTATGGGTGTTCCCGGTACTACTTCACGTGAGTTAATACCCTACTAAAATTATTATATAATACAACAAAAGTTTCTATGGAATGACGTCTAGATGTAAATCGCTAACGCAAAATCTATTGAACGTATTTTACTATAAATTTACAGGAATGTAGCTTAAACATAAGAATATCAAGATCTGTATAATTAATTAATTATTATAATTAGATGAATATAATGTATTTCTGGATTATTTATCTTAAAGATTTCTAACAAAAATTCTACACCATCATAGTAATCTTTACGCACATACTTTTATAACTAAAGTATTGAATGCTTTAAAAAAAATAACGCGGGTAATGGGGAAAACCGTGGAGAATAGAGCTCCTACTTACTTCTACTTCGTTTTTCTGTTTCTCCTACCATCTTTTATAGGAAGTTGGCAAGAATTAGAAATAGAAGGCTATAGTATAATATATATATATATATATAAATATATATATATATACATATAGAGATATTCACCTTTCGTTTGCCAGGTACCTTTAATAATATATAATATAGTATATTTATAAATGGCGTACATTTTGGGTTAAAATTACTTTTAGGTTGAGGTTACTTTTGAGCTGAAAAAGCTTAGTAACATTTAATGTATTTTGCTCTCATTTTAGCTAAGAAGACCGACGATGATGCACTTATCGATCTGAGTGACGACGTACCTGACGTTGCTAAACTATGTGAGTATAGTTCATTACAGCCTTTAGCTATTCTTATATAAAAAAACTATTCTTCAATGTATATATATTATATTATTACGGCAGGCTTGTAGGAGATAGGGATTTTGCTGCGCGACCGAACTGAAAAAAATGTAATAGTAAAACCGTAAGAAAAAGTCCGTGGAATTAAACCGTTAAATGAGAAGTGCGCAGGCGCGACAGTCGTATACACAAGCGAGTAGTGTATAATACCTTTCTCTTTCTCCCTCTTTCTTTTCGTTCTCTCATCCCTTCTCTCTATTACCACTCCACCCCGCCAATGCATAGTATATACCACGAATTCATGGACAAGCACGTTGCGAATACTCCCATTATAGATACATTTTACTCGTGACTAGCCACGTTTATTTTTTGGCAAATTGTGTCGATTCTACATTAGCCGAAGGAACTTCGTTCCTACCTGGTGTCCACCACATCTTTTTATTACTCATTGCATTTGGGTTTCAAATCCCGCCGATCGAAACCGAAATCCGCCCGATTTTTTTTTATAAAGAATGCAATTTTTTTTATTCATTTATTTGTATTCTAAATCTTTATCGAGTCTCAATTTACAGAGAAACGATAATTTATATTAAGTATAAGCGTTCGTGCGTGTATGATTGCGAGTTTGCGTGCGTGCGTATGTACAAGCATGTTTATCTATCTGTGTGTGCGTACGTTTGTGTGTGAATTTGTGTGTGGGGGGGGGGGGGAATTTATGAATACATGTAAATACATGTATGTACTAACGCCATATATATACCTGGCCGTTTCATCATAATGAAAATTACAGTTACAATAACATCAGCCATTTGCTTGCCAATACAATGGGATAGTGTGAATAACGCGATTGCCACATCCTCAGTGTTGGAGACGCTTTCTAATCACTTTTATACTAACTAAGCGTTTCGATTCCAGCCGTGAAGGATGACCAGGCAGCCAAATCTCCGAGCAACTCCAAGGATGAGTTCGACATGTTCGCCCAGTCCCGCAACGTCACCTACGAAAATACTAAGACTGGGTAACTTGTTTTGATATTATTTGGTTACTAATTGTAACTTATTACAGAACTTTGGCACCATTCATAGGAAATAATGCATTGAATTTCGTGGGCAAATTTTCAAACTTTTACTTTATTTAATTCTCTGGTTAATAAAACCTTGTAACTGTGGGTAGTTTGTTATTTTAATTGCAACACTATCCCATTTTGATACTTTGTAAGCGTCGTATAAAAAATAGTACTCAAATTAAAATTGCCCTCACTAATTTATGACCTAAGGAATTGAACATAGCGTCGAAATGTGCGTTGGGGACCCATTTTGGACGATAAATATTTTGTGTTTATGGTTTATAAAGATCGAAGAAATTATACATATTTTGCGTATTTTGCGTATATTGCAACAAATGTATATGTCAATTTAGGTCTAGAGATTGGTGCACCATTGGAAAGCTATGATTATATACCGATTGGTCACGTGACGCCCGTGTTTTCATTTAACCATAGGATACTGTGCCTACAAACAAAGATACAAACGTGACGTATTGTATGAACGACCCTGATATGAAAAATGAAAAATATTTATTTGCCAAAAAACAACTTTACAAAGTTTAGTACATCCGTTGGGACCCACACTAGGTAATCCTGTGTCGTGGGGCCCAATTCGCCGATAAGGCACTTTTGACGCGTCAATAATTTACATAGTAGTGATTTGATGGTTATAACTATATTCGTAAACTTTAAACTAAAGCTATGTAAATCATTGGAGTATATGACATGGGGTTCAATAAATCATATCTTTGATTGGCACGATTCCTTCAATCCTGTGTTATTGTTGCACAGTGGCAGCAGTTACGCAGACAACGCCGAAGAGCAGCCGATCACTGGATTAGCGGCCGCCACGAGTATGCGCGCCACGCAGGGAACACCTCTCGTGAGTGTTGACAAGCACACAGACACTGCGTTACACATCTGTCGACTACAATATTTGTTGACATCTCGCCAATACTGTACTATCTACACATTGAACAAATAAAAAAAGATTGTTTCCAAATAAATCAAATATAAAGGTTTCTCTTAAAATTGGACTTCACTGGTTCTTTTGCTGCATTCTAATAATATCAACAATAGTCTAATATTAATGGTCATAATATAAAAATCTGCTGCTGATCTGCTAAGATTAATATATAACTTTGCAAAGAATAATCTAGGGTAACTATTTGGCGAATCTTTGTTTATAAGGAATAGGATTCCACCGGTAACGCGAAAATCTTTCAATAAGTAAGGTTACGGGTACTATACCTTATATACGTATCATTCAATATTTTTTTAGGCACTTGAAATCTACGAGTTTAAACTGGTTTTTGAGTATCAGAGTAAAATTTATTTAAAATCCCCGATTTTAATCGCTTATTGTTAAAAAAAATATTTTCGAAAGATTTCGCTGGGAGCGCTTGATCGATGAGTGCAGATGAAAAGGCCCTTTATTGCTATGAGTTTTACGTCCATTTTACAATGACGTTACATCCGCTGTTCCGATACTCGAAACCACTACAATTGCCAGCCTGCATTTTAATATAAATGAACAATAGCTTCCAAGTAGTAGAAACTTCTTAGTATTTCTCTATTTTTATACCCCTTTTGTAGATATTTTTCTTTTTTTCGATTGTTTTTTATATTTTGTATATGTGTATATTAATTTTTATAATATGTATTTTAATTTATATGTTTAATATTTATTTGATTATTTGATGTTTGTCGGCAGCCAACCGGCATGGACCCGAGAGAGTTTGATGAGATATCGGCTTGGTTAGAGCAGGAGAAGGTGATTGATAAATTTATTTTGTTTTACAAAACAGTGCTTTATTGATCTAGAGTTGTATGGGAAAATAGATATTAATCATTTTTAATTATTACTAGCATGTTTGCACCTATTTATGGTTTACAAGGTCATTTGTAAAGTATAATCGAGGAACGATTGTAACTGCCTATGAGAACCTAAGAAAAAATAACTTACCCCTTAACCCTTCCTGTTTGTAATGACTTGAAAACACATAATCGACAGGTTTGTGTGTATGAACGTGTGTGTGAGTTATTGTCTTCATATTATCTAGGACGGTCAAATCTGAACAGTTTTACATAATATTCGCATACATGATTTCCTGTATTTGTGTTTAGCATATCCTAATTCTATGCCGGATACATAAAATACACTGTATTTCATTTCATTTGATTTCATTTATTGGCATTATGCACTTTTTTTTTAATTTGTTTTAACTTTTAAAGAACTTCATTAATTTCTATATACATAAGATCAATCAGTGATGTATGTCCGTATATATATTTAAGTATTTATTACACGACTCTACAAAAAAATTTTCGTTCTTTGTCCTAAAGTTTATACTATTATTTTCCAGTTAGTTATGCACAAAAAAGAAAAGAAAATACCTTTTTTTGGTATAAAGTTTGCTTTTGTGATAGTAATAATAATAATACTCATTTTTCAATTTTTTCATAAATTTTAATTGATTTTAATATTTTTAAAAAGACCGCGCGGTGAGAGTGGGTTATTAACGTTTACACTGTGCCGCTAGATGGCACCCGAGTGATAAACAACCATCAGGTGTTATTTACAAGCCCAGAATAACTTAAAATGTCGTCACGAAAGTGCAAATACGATGCTGATGCATTTTGTTTTATATGTGGTCAATTTATAATTAAAGTTCGAGACGTGAAATATGAACTAAAGCCATCTCACGTTCTCTGTGAAGCCTATGAAGCATATTTTGACTGTCCTGTACGGAATCAAGATAAGCCATGGGCTCCACATGTTGCTTGTAGTTATCGGAAGCAAAGGTTAAAGCTGAGGTTTTTGTTGGTCCGCAAATAAGACAGATTTTCGACGATGAAAAATTTCCAACGTTGCTGAATAGTACTCAAAAAGCAAGTTGGAACAGTTTTAAAGCAGTAGTTTCTGGATTTTTAGGAAATAATAAAGCTGAAAACTACGAAAAGTTGGTTGAGGATATGCTTACAAATTTTAAGGCCATGGGCTGCAGGATGTCATTAAAAGTACATATGCTGCATGCTCATTTGGATAAATTTAAAAACAATATGGGAGCCTATTCCGAAGAGCAAGGAGAACGTTTCCATCAGGACATCATGAATTTTGAACAACGCTATCAAGGCCAATACAATGAAAACATGATGGGCGACTATATTTGGGGTTTATTGAGAGAAAGTAGCTATGAACATAAAAGAAAAAGTAAAAGTGTGCACTTTTAAGTTATTTTCCACTTTTCTGTAAGCTAATTTGATAGTAAAACTTAATAAAAATAATAAACATTTTTATTTCAATAGTTTTATTTTCAATCAAAAATTAAAATCCGAGATTTTTAAAAATTTCGCTCAATCCGTCTTCTAAGCACAAAAGCAAAGTTTTTCATGCCATATATTTTTTTTCCGTCTTATTACGACCTAAACTACCGAAATTTAATGCTTTGCAATCAAAGTCAAATTTCATGTTGACCCGTGTTATACTTCTAAAATACTCTTATACTAATCAACTCACTTGTGCTTACCTTATTAACAAATACGTATGGTATGGTTTTGCTTATATAATTCTTTTAACGTTTCATTTTTCTTTTACAGTAAATAAATCGTTAAACTTTGCTTACTCTCGTCTGTCACGAGAAAACCTTCCAAATTGTCAATGTTTTTATCCAGTAAGAGAAAAATAATCTTTAACCCTAACTTATTTTAATATCTACTCATTTGTTAAAAATTTGATTCATAGCATCAGTCCCGGGAACAAGCATCCATGGGAGCATTTATGGGAGAGTCAATTTCTCAGTTTTGAAAATCTTCACGCTACTGCAACGTTCTACTCCACGCCCAGCAGTGGGGCATCGATTGGTTGATGATGATGATGATGATTTGATTTGAAAACGAATCAAATCATCTTCATCATCTTCACGAAAACGCTAAGATGTGAAAACTTGTACTAGGGAGGCATAAGTCATAGTAGGTTTTTAATTTTTAAACCAATCTTCTGTATACAGCAAGCCGCATCCGAAGCAAACGGCGCTCAGGAAAGCGTAACGAGCAGCGACTTTGACAAGTTCTTGGCGGAACGCGCGGCCGCAGCCGAGAACCTACCCAACGCCAATGAGAATAGAGCTCAAAACAGCTCCACGCCACGGCATCGACAGATCAAGAAGGACGAAGACACAATGTTCGCGCTCTGATTTGCACCGCGCAAGTTTACGTAAGCGTTTGACGACTTCACTGCTATGCGAAAATTGAAAGAAAAAAAGCGCTATATTTGTATTAATTTATTGCAATGCTTCTAATCATTTCTTTTCAGTGAGATGTTATTACCTTTAGAGAGGTAGGATTGATACAAAAACAAACAGGTCGGGCGTCAAAAACGGATTCCACTTTTTGTGTCATAGTATGTTCTAGAGATGACGTCGTAAGAAACTTGTCGCGTAACGATTGTAACGTCCACTGGGCTACAAGTGACAAATGTATCCGTGAATCTCTGACGTTTGCTAACTGTTGATTTGACACTTAATAAATTAACCACAAAATGCTTTCTTGTATACTTTGATAACGTATTAATTCGCAAGATTATAGAATGATTATCATGATTACTTTCACCATTAGACTGCGTATGGATTTTCTCTTATCATCCTAGGCATTATATTTCTCGACATCCCCCGTTGAGTAACTATTAACATTATCCAGCAAAACCTTTCTGATATAGTATCAGAATAGTTTTGCTTTTAGTGTAGTAATAGATCTATTCAGAAAAATCTTTCTGATACTATATCAAAAATGTTTTGCTGATACTATAGATCTATTACTAAACTAAATAGTATGGCTACCTTTTTTTTTACGTTAACGTGGGTAATCCTCATGGATACCCCGCGTCCGAGGAGACGCGGCGGTTATGTCAGACTCTTACTGACTAAACCCCCACGGTGCATATCCTTTCCCGCCGCCTGGTGGCCGGGTCACGGGTTTCGCTCGCGCACACAACCGCAACCAGGCCGGCAGAGTCCGTCCTTAGGACGGTGCCAACTCGGGGGCAATATCAGATGCCCCCCAATTGAACGCCATAAGACGCACCAGGAGCACAGGGTGCGTCTTCCAGCTCGAGGACCTAACTCCTGGGTGTTGGACAGATCCTCGTATCCAACGCCCGGAGGTGCTACTCTCAAGGGGGTAGGCGGTGGTGAAGCGCGAGCCGCCTGCGCCCGACACGTCTGCGACGGATCGGCTGAGAGTCCACGTCGTCCTCTCTCAGCCGTTCCGCCGCCTCCTTCCGCGAGATCACATCCTCGCAGAAGGAGACCATCGCCTGCCAAGACCTCTCACTGCCAGCCATGGCAAATAGTATGGCTACCTATGGCCATACTAAAACATGCAAATATTGTTGTTGTTTTTCGCTTTGTTGCTATGGTTAAGTATACGGGAAGAACTTTTGTTACGGTTATTTAATCAATTGTTTGTAACTCCAACCGTTCACCTTGATTAAAGTACCTGATCAAAAATCCGGTTGGATAATTGCGTAATGCGGGGCTCTAGAGGTAATATCATCTCAATGCTTGTAACGCACCACACTATTCGAAGCCACGCGATTGTGTAGTATAGTGGTTATCAAATATTATACAAATAAAATATTAAGAGAATTTAATTTATAATGTATGTATCTTTTTGTATAAAAACTTTAAAAGGCGGCGAGTCGATAGTATTCTTGGAATCGAATCGAGAATTAATTTTCAAGGTCACGTAACGAATGCGCCTAACATCTTGTTAGATGGGAGAGAAGAAATACGAGCAAATGAATGAATAAACGTTTTTATTGAACACCACAACAAAAAAGAAAAAAAATATAAAGCAGTCTTTGGCGGCTTTATCGCTACATAGCGATCTCTTACAGACAACAAAAGGCATAGAAGATCTATTTTGCTTTGACAATATAGTGTCTTGTATCTAGAAAATGTCTTTGAAATTGCAGCACTCAGATCTATTATATACGACCTCCGTGGCGCAGTGCGTGCGCTGTCGCATTATACAGTCGGAGGTCTCTTCTGGTGGCTTCTGAGGCTTCGGCCGTGGCTAGTTACCACCCTACCGACAAAGACGTGTCGCAAATCGATTTAGCGTTCCGGCTCGATGTCGGGTAGAATCCAATTAGGAGTGTGGTTTTATAATACCCTAACAGGTTAGCCCGCTACCATCCTAGACTGTATCATCACTTACCACCAGGTGAGATAGCCGTCAAGGTACTTGTAGTGTATAAAAAAAAATCTAGAATTTTGTCCTCAAAATCCACGGAGGTCCTCTAATATGAACTTAATAAATTTTGTTCTGAATTGTACCCACATGATAATACCATAACGTTTCGACTTATAATTATATTATTTCATACTAGATACTTATGTTTTAGATAGCAATGAAATCGCCGAACGACGTTAACTTATATGAAATACGTATTTTATAGTTGTTAATGTTGTTTTTCGCATCGAATTATTTATTTATATATTATATGAGTATGTATAGTGATTGATGGTACCAATTTTATTGTACGCGAGAAATTAATGTAAAATTATTAAATTCCACCTAAGCGCATTTGAGTATCTGAGCTTTATAAACCAACCCTCCTATGAGGCAAGGAAACTTTGCCGATGCTGGAATACTGTTTAGGCTGACGATATATCTAATTATGGAAATCAAAGCGTCTTTTATAAATAAAAATAAATAAAATGAGTGTCTTGCGACAGGACTTTCATTTTATATTATGAAATAACCTTATCTTATCCTTGACAGTAAAAAAGAAAGGATACGAAAGGACGATAATAGATATTATTGGTATATGCTTTCTGTTGATATTGTGATGTTAATGATGACGTTTATTTGAAAATCACAAACATGATGCTTAATTTGTAAAACAATATTTTATATAGACGCTAGCGAGTAAGCATTTGTGAAAACATTAAGTGAAATAAGACATCACGCTGTCCCTTTCCAATAAGAGCGTAAAAATGGTGGCACCTTATTTACTCCTATAGAGATAGTTTAGTTTGTGCACGAAAATGTATTATTATATAAGTTATAACACTAGCCCATCTTTACTATACCGACCTGTGCCTACAACTTTTATTTAAAAAAAAATTGTGAATAACAAAAATGTTTTCGGACGTGACCTGTAACGTCACTTATATTTAATTTATTATGATCATGATCAGCTGTTTTTTTATCTTCATGGCTGTACACAGATTATGAGCCAATGTCAGGTTTATGATCAGCATTTCAATGCATTATGATTAACTATGGCAATCGCGGCCAGTGGTGTTTTCAGTAATCTATACTCTATGGTTCGCGGTTTACGGGCGTCGGCGAGTAAGAGGTTAGTTAAAGCGAGATAGCAATATCAGAAGGAATTTATTTTAAAAAATGACAGTCCATATGTGTATTAGATTTCTGTACAACATTAAAACCCCGTTAAGGATAATGACTTACTTATCATTACATAACAGTTGTCTAAGTATAGAAATACTATAACGTGATAGTAAAATGGATATATTATTAGCTCGCAATTTCCATACTACTTCTTTCATTTTACAAAAATAAAAAAAAGACCGGAAGTGTGAACAAATTACCAAATTACAGTTTTGAGTGCTATGAACATAGCTTTCAATTTACTATGACTTTTTTTTCGGACTGTCTATTAGCTGTGCTAACCCTATTGGTTGCCACAGCGTAACCGGGCTGTTTGGCAAGCTTCGGAAAGAAGCTCTGCCTGGAGAAATTTCGAGCCCTAGGGCTCGAGGAAAGTAAGGGAACGTCTGCCTAAGGGCAGTGGTCTCCTGTGAGGCCGAACCTCGGCTTAGACGGCGACGTTTGGGATAACGGGGGGGTCGGACGGTGCTACTATGACGTTATTGTGTTTCTATATACGAAAACGACTCTACGGTTTGATCATACAAATCTTATAGTCACGTCGTGTTAGTTTAAGATTTGTAACAGTAATACGCAATTTTTATTACTTGATCAATCATAGCCTTGCCTAATAAAGAAAACAAACCATCTAGAGTCTAGACACACCACTGGTCGCAATATTACTATGTAAAAGCATTTCAGCGTGCAACGTCGGAACCTATTCCGATATGTTATTACGGAATATATCTTAATATGATTTATTAATAAACGTGTAGCATGTCTACGAACGCATTTAAATGAACGTGCCTTTAGCTAAGATGTATTTATTTGGTCAAATCATGAATTATATTATATCGAAAATATTTCTTACCAATGAGATTTGTCATATAACCCTCTATCAGGTTACTATATTTAAAATTATCGATATCGATATGTGAAATCAATTCTTAATCCTTTTTCATTGTGTACAACTTTAAAATATCGTAATATCGTTAATTTAAAAAAAAAATATGTAATATCGCATTTGGAAACATTGCCCATTGATTTAAACATAAATCAGGTTAATATTATCGGGTAAAGGCATTTATGAGGGTATCGTATTGACCGTGTATAAATATAAATATGTATATATATCTCATATAACAAGTACTATATTATCAGTATCGGAATTTTATTTAGACTTGGCAATTAAGTTAATTAAGAGATTTGTGTGCAGTGGAATTTGCATCAATTTAATATAATATGCAATTATTTATACGTTTAAAATAAACCACAAATCATGGAATATAAAGTCGTGTTTCGATATAGTGATCGCACTTTTAATAGTTATTATTTTGTTAAATATTAATAATGATTAGTTTTATATTATTATACTAAAATAGACTGAGAGCGGGCGAACGATTTGCGTGAAGTGTTTATAACAATGCAAAGGTCATAGCGGTACTAGTGCGTTGGAATATATTACTGGCTTACTTTCAGCACGGTAATATTATGTATACAGTATTCAAACTTCATACAAACGGACTAAACGCGGGCTACACCTACGCGCCTCGATCTCGGGGTGCGCTCGGGATGCAGACAGTCGCGACTGTGCCGCTGTGACGAACGGACGATGTTTTGTTTTTTTTAAACAATAACCGCGCGCTTTTTTCACTTAAAATTACTTCAAGTATATTTTTAATGTGACGAGTAGAAAATATTGTGCACTTTTTGGTTGCATTAACAATAGTTTTTTATTGTACTGTTTGTATGAGTAATACCAGAAAAAATAAATTTGACGTCTGTCTGTCACTAGATAGTTGAAATTTGAACACAAAGTAGGCAAATGTAATTAAAATGCTGGAGGCGGGTAGCCCTATCGCATGTTTAGATGCCACGCAGCTGTAGGTCATTATTTCAAAGATAAGCCCGAGTTACAATACTGTATACATAACATTACCGTGCTTTCAGCCCGCAATTTTATTTTATTTTCAATTTTAGGTTTTGCGTTATGCTATTAAAAAGTTAACAGTGTCATCCCAGAATATCCAAATTACGTTATTTACTCTGCGCAAAAGTTATAAAGGCTATACACAAATTGTTCAAAATGAACGACGTTTCGACGTTAGTAAATTATTGACCTTATCCACGCCTTGTAGTTTCATGCTAATTATTGCCTACTCCTTCTCCTTAACAGACTAAAGAGAAAATTTTAAGGAGTTTTCCTGAACAAAATAAAAGTGTAGGCAGAAGAAAAAATTCTTCCTTTTGTGATAGTATTTTAAGTTTTTGTTACGTTAATACCTTATTTATTCCCACAATAAACCCAGATGACATGATATAAGTGCAAACGTAAAAGTAAAACGTACGTAAACAGTACGTAAAAGTTGTAGTATACCTAAGAGGTGTACTCTTAGGTATACTAGGTATAAAACATACAGTTTAACAAGTATTCTGTTACAATTTCTAGATAGTTTTCTATTGAATTTTCTCAGTAGACGTATCCGACTATACCCGAAGTTATATTTATTTATTCTTTATTTGTAAAAATAAACATAAAAGTCGTCATTTTTGCGCGAGGAAATGAAATTTGACAGCTCTTTTAAAAACAGTGATTTTATGGTGTGTACCTATGTAATTTGTAGCCGCTGGTCTCAATTATCACATCTTAATAATTATTATTAATCATTAATCTACATAAGAACAGTGCGGTGGGGTCAGTATTCTAAATTCCCTCGCCTATCACTATGAGGAAGGAAAGAGGCCCGAGTTCCGTATTGGGCCTTTTTAATTAAGTGGTTGGACTCCTTATCTTTTTCGTTTAGTCTGTTCCTTATCCTATCCAAACCTAATATAACTTACCATTGTACCAAAGTTTTAAGTTGCCGTAGGTATACCGCTATAATAGCTATCGCTTCATTCATAAACATCATATAATCCGTTAAATCTATTCGTGGCTCATAGGGTTTGATCCTGTTATAAATTAAATAGTGTTGAAGGTATTTTCTACTTAACCTACATGCTAGATTTAGGTTGACCTTCCGTTTGCAGACATGATATTGAATAGATGATGAACTAAAACGTTTCGAAATTTTCCGAAAAATCAATCACACTGAATAACCAAGTTATAACGGAGACGGTAGCGTCGCAATGTATTTTAATACTCTCGTAATGTTTCGCCTGGAACGCCTACGCGGTGGCGTGCAACGATATTACCAATCACAAATCACGCCATTTTGAGCAAGACTCGTGATTGGTTGCAAATAGACGAGAAATGGTTTGGCATTTACAATTGTAAAGCTATTCTAAGTGTAAATATTCAAGTTAAGGTCAACGTCATCGTGTAAAAAAAGATCGAACGTCATTTGACAATTTAAAAGATATTAACAGTTAACTAAGGCGTGACGTCTGATTTAACAAAAAAGCATTAACTCATTCAAAATGAGCAGTACCACAATACATTGAGACCTATCCGAGCTCCATTTTCCCTACTATAAGGGTCATCAATGGAGAAACTATAGTAATTAATATTAAGTAAAGTTATTTTTAAGAAAATATGTAATATTTGCGCCTACATATTGACGGAATCTGAGAACCAACTGTCAGATGCCATGTCTCGAGGACTCTCCTGTCTTAGCTTCATGTGCCATTGTTATTCTTGATTGTTAAATTCTACCATTCCACTTGTCTCAAGTATTTCGGTGTTTAATGTGATAATTTAATATGGAACAAGCTTAATGTTAATAATTTAAAAGAGTTATTTTATGTTTTAATCGTTGTATTTCTAAGATAATAAATATTAAACATCTTAAATTGTATTATCTTTTCTTTTAACTATACCCTTGGGAGTGACCGATGCGTTGCGAGATATTTTACTTTCAGAGGGAATGGATTGTTTTTGTAGAACATGCATATACCACCAAAACCACATCACTACATAGTATAAAACAAAGTCACTTTCTCTGTCCCTATATCCCTATGTACGCTTAAATCATTGAAACTACGCAACGGATTTTGATGCGCTTTTTTTAATAGAAGAGTGATTGAAGAGGAAGGTTTATATGTATAATAACATCCATTAAATATTGGAGAAATACTGTAATTTTTCAGGTTTCTAATGTGATGTCGTAAATAATAACATTTCTTCCGCTTAGATTGCAAACGTAGGCTGAACCCTACGAAATTTATCAAAAGAATGTACTAAGTATTGTACACATTGAAAAGATCTGCAGAAAACTCCGCTATGGTAAATGTCTATTTCTTATGAATATCCCACAATAACATTTTACGACAAATAGTGATTAAATTTCGAAGCGATTTTAACCAATACAGCATTAGTCCTTATGTTATTAAATACCTTAAATACATTGTTGATTAAATTTAGATCTATATGGCACTTTACAGCATATGATTTAAATGAATATTTTCGAAGATATTACAGATTTAAAAATTGCGGGACGTAGCGTTTGCGACGGTTCTGCCGGTAGGGGCGGCGGGAGCGTGCAAAAATGTAGTGTAATTTAGATATTCCAAAGAAATCTTCATGGTTTAGGGAAAGAATTATTTTACTCTAAATTTAACGCGTGCGGGCCACGGGCAGTAATGAATAAATAAAAATTACTGGATCGATTTTAATCATTTTTCAGTGAATGACATATATTTTATACCCGTGCGTAGCCGGAGCGGGCCACTAGTTATAAATAACAGTTAAATGTATATATTCATATTAGGTCACTACACAAGTAATGATTAATCATTTTTAGTTTATAACTATTTTAATTATTATTTTAACCTAAATGCATATGCGCTATGCCGAAATAAAAAACATTATAATTATTATTAAATTGTGAAACAATATTTTTAAAATTTAAGTAAAAATCTAAATTTATTACCAGTCGGCCCTTGACTGCAATCTGAACAGAATACGTGCTGCAATCAAGTTGGAAGCTGCCGAACCTGTTACGTATGGCACGTTAGTTTTAACTTACCTCGGCTCTATACTATATAAGCGGTGATAGCCTAGTGGTTAGGGTGTCAGTCTCCTAATCAGAGGTCGGCGGTTCGAATCCGGGCACGCACCTCTAACTTTTCGGAGTTATGTGCGTTTTTAATAAATTAAAATATCACTTGCTTCAACCGTGAAGGAAAAACATCGTGAGCAAACCTGCACGCCTGAGAGTACTCCATAATGTTCTCAAAGGCGTGTGAAGTCTGCCAATCCGCACATAGCCACAATGCGTTGATTATGATGATGATGATGATGATACTATATAACTCGGTTTTGCGTTGTAGAAAATAAAGGCGACCATGTGCTGTAAGCAGTTTAGTGTGGCACTGCAGTCGTAAAAATGGGCGATGCAATAAAAATCGTTTTTATATCTTCATATATAACATATTTATTTATTAATTTCTGTATCCACAACAGATATATAGTGTGGATTTGGCAAAAATGTTTCATGTTTATTCATGAGAATATTTACACTTGTAGTCGAAAATACAGAGATCTCAAATATAAGTAGGCGTTACAAAGATTCTCAAAAAGCACCTTTCACACTTTCCAATTTATAATTAACAAAATAAACTAAATCAGAAACATGCACAATAACAAAAATAGGTTCAATTTCTTCTTATAAATATTATCTTGTGATGAAAAATACATATATAATATGGTATGTCCAGAGTATTTTACAAAACGTAAAAAAAAATATTTTGCCTATTACTTTCGTACTAGCGCAAACTAAAACTTGTTCGATTTTAACTCCTAAGGAATGTAAATAAAAACAAGATAAGCCATTATGATACAGAAATTATAAATACACTTAAACATCGTACATAAACTAAGTTATGCTGCTGTAATTCATTATACGACAAAATAAATTATGCTTTCTTAATAATAAATTAAGTTCTGTAGGAATATATACGGAATTCGAAAAGGGACAATACAAAATGACACATAGAGTATTCCGTGGAAATATCATATATATTATAAAGCATCAATGATATTTGACGCTAGTTATTAAACATAAGATATATTATAGTGGAAGAAGTTTAGGAATAGCAGTCAATAAAACTTAATGTTTCTACTATATCGTACTAAAACGCTGGCAAAGCAGTAACAAAACCCGGATGTGTATCCAAATAAGATGTAATTTTCATATTAATCCATTCAAATACCACATTAAGCTTAACACACATGTCAGATAGTTGACAAAGAGAGATTGATCATATGAAGCGATATAACGATTTGACTCTACTAAAATTATTTTCTTTATCCTCTACAAGACTCTCGGGTAGTGTATAACATGCCTAAAAATCTCTACTCAATACATTATTTATCTATTTTAAATTGGAAAAAATATGTGCCGATTTAAGAACTACCGCATAATCTAATAGTATTTTATTTTTCAAGAATCTGAAGAAAAACCTGCCCCTAACTTCCCTTATAGAATAGTATATAACTTGTCATAGGCATAAGAAAGTAAAACCTTAATTCCTATTTTCCTTGTTAATTAAGTAAATGTTTTAACATTATAACAACAACTGAATGCAAGCTCGACACAAAAGTATTTATATAAAAAAAAAAAGTATATAAGAATATAATTAACAGTCGATCCGAAATGCACTGGATTAGATTATTAGAGAATTACCACACACCGGAAGTATAAGAAAAATTTATTAAACTCTACATAATTATGCCCTACGTAGGTGCGATATCAGTTTTCTGGACATTTCATATTGACTTGTGATAATATGGTTCTGTAACCCTTTCGCACACGCAAAAATTTTTACGTCCCTGATAAGCGATTTGAATATTCGGTATCCCGGATGTCGGCACCTTATTGGGTGTGTGTGTTAGTGGGTGTGTGTGTTCCTTAACAGTTAATAATTTACTCTACAAAGACTATGCTATGGAAATAAAGCGACTAGGCGCTTATAACTCGTCCCTTGGCACAGATTCGTCGTCCTCCTCGTCCTCGCTCTGAAACAAAGCGTAAATTGGATTAATAAGCCGCGATAGCCTAGTGGTTAGGACGTCCACCTCCTAAACAGAGGTCACGGGTTCGATGCAGAAGAAACTTTTTTTATCCTTTACAAGTTAGCCCTTGACTGCAATCTCACCAGGTGTAAATGATGACGCAGTGTAAGATGGTAGCGGGCTGTGTTAGGGGTATGGTAGTCCCATACTCCTAATTGGTTTCTATGCGACATCGTGCCGGAACGCTAAATCCTTTGGCGAGACGTCTTTGTCAGTCGGGTGTTAACTAGACCCGGTCGAAGCCTCCGACCAGACCAGAGTCGAGTCGGGAATCGAGTCCAGGACCTCCAACTTTATAATGCGACAGCGAATGCGCTGCGCCACGGTGGTCGTCAAAGTTAGAAACGATTTTGTTAACTTCTCCCAGATATAATAGGATCGAATTTAGCATAGATACAACTGAGTCAAATTCCAAGAAAAGACTCAGTAGCGATAAATAAGTACTCACCACAGAGGGTACAGGCTCGGCGCCCTCTCCGTCAGTCTCCACGAACTTAGTGAGTGCGTCCAGCGTCCTCTCGCCGTTGTATTCGCGAACCTGCAACAAATAAAATCGGTTCAACAAACACGTCAGCTAGTAATCATGCTAATATTATAAATGTTAATGTAAGTTTGTTTGTTCGGCTTTCACGCGAATGCTGCTTAACCGATCTTCATGAAACTTTGTACACATATTCTTGGAGATATTACAAGTAACATAGGATACTTATTGTTCGTAAAAAAATACTAAAGAAAAAAACGGTTTCTAAAATATTGATTCATTCCTATTATGATATCTGATACTTATTTAATGGCTTAAAAGCCACGTATAAAAATTAGTACAATATACGTAAAGTAAGATCTATATTGCATAAACTTGGACCTTGCGCATTAAAACGATTCAGACTTATGCCAGGCACATGTTGTAACGTTTTAACTCTTTCTTAAGTCACAGGTAAGGCGTTAAAGATATCGGTCTTGGTCTCCATGGACGGATCACATAGCTTGAAGAACCACGGGATATGATTCTTTTTATTATTCGTTCACTCTTGGCAGAGTGGTCGTGGTTATGATTTTACCCTCATAGCAGCTCTTACGATCTCCCTCCAGCGATTCGATCTTGTACCACGAGATGTTCGATGGTACCAGTCTTCCTTGTTATATGCCCAAAGAACTTAAGGATTCGCAGTTGTACAAGCGACGAAAAAGGCTTTGTTCGATGCGCTGTCCAGCTTATTGGCAAAAGGCGTCTCCAGCACCATATTTCCAGTGCGTCTATTTTTTTTTTTTAATGGAATACGATATGAGTCTGTATATATACGAATATATACGAGCCACAATTTGCGTGCTCTCTTTGGACACATAGTTTAGTCGCATAGCCCCTAGTACACGTGACAACTCTTATGAGTTACGTCTCATAGCTCGTAAACTACACTCAACTTAATTTTGTCAGTTTGTTAAGTTTGTCATTTGTTCGTGAAAAAAATTTGCATTTACCTGAAGACTGATTTATACCATGTCTATTTTATGAATTCTAGTTTTAAAATACCTTCTAGTTCTAGACTTCTAGTATAAAGAAGCCAAAGAAACAAAAGTTTTATGGTTCATCACACTAATATCATAAATTCTAAAGTTGATGTGTAAAGAAGTTTGTTTGTTACTCCTTCACGCCAAAAGTACTGACCCAATGATACCCCAGATAAACACTGTCAAGTCAATGAGCAACAACTTACAACTATAGTTTGCCATAACAAAACTTCCTCGAAATTTCACATAATATATCTTGTGAAATGGGATAATTATAAATCACAAACGTTTATACTACGGGAATTTTTAAAAACCCGTTTTATCTACGCGGTTGAAATCGCTGGTATTAGTTTATAAAACATAAAATTACGCGGCCCATATCGCGCTCAAAACCTAGTAACAATATTAATAATGTGTCCATAACTTGTTAATGTTGAAGCGAAACAAATTGATCAACTCCGTGAAGATAAAGGCATTATTATATAATGAAAATATTATTAAACATTTGAGAACTGTCACGCTTATGTAGTTTCAACGTTACAAGTCGTTAAGGAGTACTTAAAATTCTTTATCGTCGTTATTGAAATATCTTGAATCTGTGCTATAAAATCAATTAGCACTAATGTAGTATTGAATTAAAATATATTTCAATGTAAAGTATCGAGAAACTAAAAATTGGACCACCCTCCCCTTTTTCGCTTCCTTTAATAGTTTTAAAGTTTGAAGACTTAAGTCCAAAAGTAGATTTTTCCTGAAATACTCTTAATTCAACTAAACTAATATGGTTTGAGGATCTGGTGTGGAAGGAGATGACTTTGGGGTGATCCAACTCATGCAGCTCAGATCATGGTAAATACGTCTTGTTTTTTAAGACAATGTTCTTCCAGCTTACATAGATTGATGGTTAACAACTACTGAATTTAGTCTATAGTAAGAAAGTAGCGATGGACGTTGGGGTCCCAAGGTGTTGGAATGGCGACCCCGCACCGGTAAACGTAGCGTTGGTCGACCCCCAACAAGTTGGACAGACGACATCAAACGAGTCGCAGGGAGCCTTTACTGCTCCAGTTCTTTGAATGTGACGTGGGTTTTAACAATATATATGGCATCTTCTTTTCCGCTAGTTTAGTTGAATAGCTAAAAAAGGGTGACCTAACTTAGATTAGGCCATTTGACCTTGACGCGTTAAACGTGGTAGACTAGTTTTTATACTCCTATGTCTTGTCTATGTTCTTAACAAACTAAAGCTGGTACATACCTGGTTATCCTTGAGGTACAGCTTGATGGTGGGGAAGGATGTGATCTTGGTGTGCTCCAACTCGTTGGCGGTGGCATCAATCTTGGCGATGAGTACATCGTCGTCCTTCTCGAAGTGCTCTGCCAGTTTTTCGTAGATTGGCACCAGTTGTTTGCAGTGGCCGCACCTGTTGAAAGTGTCAGTAAGTTAAGTTTTTTCTTTAAGTCAGTCAGTCAGTTAAGTCAGTTTTTCAAAAGTCAGTGGACTTTTTATTCAGCATATAAAGTTTCTAGTAGATTTTGTTATGGAAGTATGCAAGATGTTAAAGTATTAACATGCAATTATTTTCTTTTTTTTTTAAGTCAGTCAGTCGGATAAGTCAGTTTTTCAAAACTCAGTAAACTTTTTACTCAGCATATGGCCATAATATATAGTTTGTAGTAGATTTTGTTATAGAAGTATGCTAGATGTTAAAGTATTAACTTGCAATTATTTTCTAGAAAATATCCAAATTTAAAAAAAAAACAAAGGCAATATTTATGATATCCTTTATTAGATATTAGCCAGAGAGTCAAGTTTTTTATATGAACGCGCTTATCTCGCTGATCTAGAAAATCTATTAGGTTATATTTAGCACATACTCAGACTTGTTAGAAACTAGTTGCTTAGAGCGTCTTTAAACGCATATGTTTCCAGTATTTTTAAAAATCCCGTGAGAAGCCTTATATTTCCCTGTTTAAGATAAATTCAAATAGTCCTTTAAAAGACGCTTTTGACGCGTCAATAATTTACATAGTAATGATTTGATGGTGATAACTACATTCGTAAACTTAAAACTAAAGCTATGAGGGTTCAAAACGCGCGCCGGTCTAAGAAGAAGCCCACAACAAACTTAGCCAGGTAAATTTTCTTTTTGTTATCATTTAAAATTATATTAAGAGTTATCTTATTAGAGCCAATATATAGTATGTATTATTTAGGATAAAAGCTGAACCCGTACCGGAACTTTTAACTGGTGCATTTGGTAAATAGTTTACCTATCAATACTCCAGGGGAAGAAGCAATGCAAGCTACAAAATGAACCCAAATTTAATCAAGATCGGACGAGTCGATTATCAAACAATAGCCGTGGCCTTACTATTAAGGATATGTGATTTAAAGTAAAATCGGCAAGTGGCGGGCCACGTCGTGTTAAATTATGTAGGTACCGCCTTTATCTCAATAAGAGAATATTTACTCAAGTGAGTCTCGAAATAAATTCATTAGGGCGTATTCAGCGACCCGTTATTATGTCGTCATCAAATTGCTCAATGGGTTGTCAAAGCTCAATTCATGTAAACACGTAAACAATTTCAATAAAGTTGTTTTCATGTAAATCGTGATCAATGATGCCTAATTTAATTATCTTTCCTTATTTGATGTTATAAATGCGAAAGTGCTTCGTCTTACAATTTTGCAACAGAGCAAGTATTGACGTCACGTTACTAAATCCAGAGTGCCTCGTGCGAGGTTTTCTACATATTCGATCACGAGAAAGGTCACTACAATTTGTATAGAATCGAAAGATATATAGATGAAAGAAATCTCGCACTCGCCACTTAGCAAATATATATTAAATGAAGTAAATTGATTATTACAAAGTATTGTATACCTAATTATATTCTTGTAATAATATAATTGACCCTGAATTTGCCAAAAATTTGGTGGAGATTTAGCAGAGTTTTGGAGTTAGAATAATAAATAGTAAAATGATCTGGTAATAGTTTTCGTATAGAAATTTAACAAGTTGGAATCTCGAAACATTGATCCTGTAAAGTTTTATTCTCCAATATAGCCCCACTGAAACGGGGCCTGGGACGAAAGGGTTTTATCATGAAACCTCAAGTACCTAACCTATAAAGTTCCCTGGTATTACTATGACTGGGTCGCGATCTCAAATAAATTTTAGTGGGCTGTACAATTTAATGGAATACTCACCAAGGAGCATAGAACTCGACCAAGACCTTCTTGGTGTTGTCGAATACGACATCGTCAAAGTTGGTGGCAACGAGCACTTTCACCGGTTTGGCAGCCCAGTCTTCAGGTAAGTCTTCACTCAGCAGATGTTGTTTCAAGGTACCCGCGAAGAATGATTGGATAAATTCCTGAAAGCAATTACTTATTAGAAATAAAACTACACAAATTATATCAATGGTAATGGAGTCACAAAGCCGCCATATTGTTTTTATTTTAAATAATTTTGGATGAGGAAAGGATTGCTTGATCATAATAATTGACGACCTCCGTTATAACGTTGGAAGTCCAGGTTTCGATTCCCGGCTCGAGTTTGGTCTGTAGGGAAGTTTCGGCCACTGTTATTTACCACCCTACCGAAAAAGACGTGTCGCCAAGCGATTTGGCGATCCGGCACGATGTCGTGTAGAAACCAATTAGGAGCGTGGGTTCACCATACTCTTAACAGGTTAGCCTGCTACCATCCTAGACAGCGTCATCACTTATCACTAGGTGAGGTAGCCGTCAAGTGCTAACTTGTAGTGTATTAAAAAAATGCCAATTTTATGCATACTGGATTACGCACTCTGGCGTTCTTTTTAATTACCAATACCACATAATACCATCTAAAGTACGTAAGTGAGGTTAATTTATTTCGTTCCTATTTCCCATTCATTAATTTCTTTCCAAGCATACTCGTGATAATGGTAGTCACTTATCAGTCATCGTTATCACATTTGCACGGCTTTTATGCACACTTTAACGCTGCTGGCAATTGGACGTTTTCCACCGTGCAATTAAAATGGCGATTATAACCGTGCTCTTACTTCGATAACACTGTCGTTATTGTAAAATTGATTCTTCATGTTTTTTTAGACACTACATGTTTTACAACAATCTCATCTGATGGTAAGTGATGATTCAGCCTAAGATGGTAGCGTGCTAACCTGTTACGGGTATGATAAATCAAGAGTATGGGTATATTAGGTAGGGTTGTAATCAGCCATTTCGTCCGGGAAGTATACAACGGGTCCCCCGGACGTCCAGTGAGACCAGCGAGGGACATGCCGTGGTGGTTTTTAGTTCGGGTATACCACCCTTCGGGGATGGGAGTCCAACATAACCTCCTTCCTGCCCAAAGGTACGGAGGTAGCCATAAAGCTTTTCCACCACGACAAAAAAAGGGTGGTAATCAGAGAAAGGCCGAAGCCTCCCACCAGTCTAGACTCGAACCAGGAATCGAATTCAGGTCCTCCAACTTTATAATGCAACAAACAGAGCACGCGCTGGGCCTTAGATGTGGTCAAAATTAATTAAGATACTTTTTCAACTCAAGGTAGTCTCGTTTTTATTCCCTCTTCTTTCTAAAACGTAGTTTTAATTCTAATACGTATTTATGTATTATTTTAATTATTGTGTTGTACCGTGATAGTCTAGCAGTTAAGACTTGGGCTTTAGGCCTCAGAGGAAACGCACGTTTTAAATTTTCGGAGTCATGTGCGTTCTTATTTATTTTATATTAAATATCAATTAAAACCTTGAGGAAAACCTGCATGCTTGAGAGTTCTCCATAATGTACTCAAAAGCGTGTGAAGTGTGCGATTCAAACTCATACTGAAAGGAGGCCCGTAAGAGTGGGCTGGTAAGACGTAAATAATGACGACAAAATAAAGTAGACTTTTGGTTTGGTTTTGGTGGTTTTGGACTTGTGTTTCTTGTTAGTTAATACCAATGGACTTACCTCCACAGTGTTGGCAGTCAGTTCATTGCTGGCGGGTTTGTACTTGGCCATGTCTTGTTCGAGGGCAATGAGACGAGCGGCTGGCACTTCTTCCTTCTTCATGCCGAAGAACTCCAGGATTCTGTTGGACAATAGTGCCAATTAATAATACTGTTTTACAGACCTCCCTGGCACAGTTGCGATGTCGGAAAAGCCACCCGGAACCCTTACCGACAAAAACGAATCAGCACTCTGGTACGATGCACCCTTGAAAACTATAGAGATTTGGGTTTTATTTATTTTTATTTTTATATACACCACGTTAGCTCTTGACGGCAATCTCACCTAGCGATGATGCAGTTTAAGATGGTAACGGGCTAACCTGTTAGGGGGAAGCGGGCTAACTCATGTTTGAACGCTACACCGTTCCGAAACGCCAAATCGCTTGACACGTCTTTGTCGGTAGGGTAGTAACTAGTCACGGCCGAAGCCTCCCACTAGACCAGACTCGAACTGGTAATCGAACCCAGGACTTCCAACCTTATAATGCGACAGCGCATGCACTGCGCCCCTACAGACTGCCATACTCGTAACATGTTAGCAAGGTACCATCTTAGAATGCATCATCACTTACCAACAGCTGAGTGTGCAGTCAAGGTCAAACCAAAATGTTCGTTGTCCACCTCAGTGCCTAAGGTTGAGATCTTAAAAGATAGTGTTAAAACGAGACAGAATGATGTCGCACACACAAGTCAGAAAAAGAGCTATGTACGCTTAATAGATCTTGGCTCAAAAGTCCATCGTTTTAGCGCTCTATGTAGGAACGTTTCCAATTATTGCTAAGTGCAATCTCCATACGAAGTATGGAGTATGAAGATGGAGCTTCTGAAATATTAATCCGAACAGTTGGCTTATTGAAACTTGTGAAATAGTGAAATATAAAACAAGTGAGACGTGAATAATCTTAGAGAAACACTCACCGCTGGTGGTCATCTTCGTCGGTGTCGATAGCTACGGACATGATCTTGTCGCGGTAGGTCTTGGCGACGGGCTTCAGGTTGTCGAGGTACTTCTCGAAGTCGCCATTTTTCTATGAACAACACAGATTTGTTAAGGAATTTCCCAAAAGTTTAGTAATCAACATTACTTAACCAATATAAAAATACATTAGATTAGATTAGATTAGATTATTGTCTAATTAAGTTCCGGGACTGTTTTTTTTTTGTATTGTTTTTTTTTGATGTCCAAGAATCCTTAAAGAATAATCCTTCAGAAGGCACTAATTTACATAGTAGTCAGTTGATGGTAAAACTTCAAAAATTTATTTAAAAGCTATTAAGGATAAGAAGAAGCCTACAACAAATTTTGCCAGGTAAATTATCTTTTTGTTATCACCATCTCACATGCCACTTAAAATTACTTAATAGCTATCTCATTAGAACAATATTTCATACCAGAGCTTGTTTATCATTACAATTCGTAACACTATAATGGAACTATTCTACAAGCTTCATATAATATTTAGCTTTATATAATATTTTGAACTTATCGAGAGACATCCCCGATCCTTTTGATATTAAGTAATGCTAGTGTCTTTGTTGGTTTGTCTTTCGGTGCTGTTTCCTAACAATAAAACATCTTATACTTTAAGACGAATTAAAATGAGATTAAATAAGATAATGTATCTGTCAAAATATTGTCGTTATTGGTGTTACGTGCATCGAGTCCATTATATTCACTCCCTTTCTAAATATTTGTAAATAAAACTGGACAATTGAAGATATACATTAAATAACAATTTAAACTTAATCGTCAATCAGTTTATCGGCCATCATTAATTAGAATTAAAGTCAGAAATATGTCGATTAGTTTTATCATTTGGAAAAGATTTCAGCGAATTATAACTATTGTCAATCAAAGTTTCCTTCTAAAGGTATTCAAAAGGAAACCTTACATTCATTGGATATATATATCATTAAAAGTTTTAATGGCCATACAGTGATAATTTCCACTAAACAATTTAAAGTTTTCTTTCGTAACATTACTCAAGTTCAAAAAGAATAATTTTCTTGTCAGGATTTTTACGTGTACTAAAAAAACAAAAGAATCGTAAACGTAACTCATCGCAATCGATAAAATATGTAAGTAAGGTTTGATAAATAAGTCGACGAAATCCACGGCGTGTTTCTGAGTTAATGAGACATCGCATGATTTGAATACAGCGTCCCATAGGCAGGGTAGGTCAATGTACTTTGAACGGTTGATTACCCTTTATCTTTATAGATAAAGGAGCTAATGGAAGCGACGTTATTCATAACGAATAAAACAGACTCCCGTTTATGTGCTATGCTACCGATGGATAAATGAAATATAAAACTTCATGTTATAACCAGCGCGCGGCTGTGGGCGTAGATTGCTGAGTATTGATCGGGTTACCTTTGACCTTTCTATCCTCGACCTATATTCTGATAGGTAGAGGAGAGAAAGGTCAAACAGTACCGTTTATATTTCTGTACTCCTGGCGATTTACAAACCTACAACTATACAAAGACCATTCAAACATGTTAGGAGAGTTTTGTTTTTTTTTTATAAACAGGAAGGAAGCCCTTTTCGGCAATCTCACCTGGTGTAAGTGATGATACAGTCCAAAGTTGGTACCGGGCTAACTTGTTTATGGTATGTTAAACCCATACACCTAATTGGTTCGTCAACATCGTCACGGAACGCTAAACCGCAATCAGTCTTTGTCGGTAGAGTGGTAACTAGGCACGGCCGAAGCTTTTCAACAGACCACACTAGTTATGGTACATACTTAATTATGTTACAAAAAAAGTAGTAAATTTTATTTGAACACTGTTGTAAAAAAATATATCACTTGCTCCAACGGTGAAGGAAAACATCGTGAGGAAACCTGCACACCTGAGAGTTCTCCATAATGTTCTCAAAGGCGTGTGAAGTCTGCCAATCCGCACATGGCCAGCATGGTGGACTATGGCCAAACCCTTCTCATATTGAGAGGAGACCCGTGCTCTGTAGTGAGCCGGTAATGGGTTGATCATGATGTACAACGTTGAAATAAATATATTCCAAAGAAATAGAAACTCTAAATACAACAATCTTTACGCTGGATTAAATCAAGTTCAAAGTTGTGTACCTATGTAACTGTAAAAGCTTGACCTACAAACCAAAGCTTGTATAACAGTACCTATCGATCCGAATGTATACGTTCTATAGAGCTGAGATCAGTCACTTGATATGAACATATGAGGTTATACTTTCACGAGTCAAAACTGTTTAATTTGTGACTTCGTACGTTGCCTCTCGTCGCATGGACTTCTATGTGACTATAGCTTTCGTTATAAAATTATTTATATTCCCTTTTAAGTTCATCGTAGTGATATTTCTTACACACAAGTACAGAAAGAATGTTAACAAAAAAGAAAAACTAATCAAACCATCTTCACATTCCATAAAGAGTTTCTAAGAACTCTTCTCTTCAAGAGTTTCTCGAATCTTTTAGATTATCAACACTGAAATAGTTATTGGATTTATTTATTCAGCACCCTCCAAGCAAAGGAAATTAATAAATAAACTCATACAAAGTACTCATACTCATATGAATAACCAAAGTGGCACAATAAAATGGCTGGATAAAAAAAAAATATAATCAATCCAGTATTAAATCTTTCGATAGGAGATTTAGATTTAGGAGTGCCGTCCTTTTCCTACTCTTCCGTGTCGATAAGGATGGCGTTACTAAATTCAATCTGCTGTCTCAAGTGTTTGGATTAGATAGATAATTATCGGGCGTAAGGCGGTATTAGTGGCTGGTATGAACTCAGCCTTACATAGAATATGAATCTCAGCGGAATATCTAACCAGAATTAGAAAAAACGATATTGAATTAACGGCATTTTATTTTCAACACTCATGAGAAAACAAGCGAGTAATGAATATAATGTACCGTTATTGAAATTTGTTTGCCGAATATTTCGGAGACTCGCCTTACTACGCCGAATGACCATTGCTATAATATGTAAAATACAAAAAAAAACGACCTATATCCGTTACACATCTTGAACCCATTGATGAAACTTTGCAAGGGTACTTGGCCCAAACCTAATCATCATCATCATGTTCAACCCATTCTCGGCTTACTACAGAGCGCGGGTCTCCTCTCAATATGAGAAGGCTTCGGCCATAGTCCACCACGCTGGCCATGTGCGGATTGGCAGACTTCACACGCCTTTGAGAACATTATGGAGAACTCTCAGGCGTGCCGGTTTCCTCACGATGTTTTCCTTCACCGTTGAAGCAAGTGATATTTTAATTGATTAAAAACGCACATAACTCCGAAAGTTATAGGTGCGAGCCCGGGTTCGAACCCCCGACCACTGTTTAGGAGGCGGACATCCTAACCACTAGGCTATCACAGCTTTTCCAAATCTAATATTAAATGTTTATTTCTAACGTGGTAATTTATCTTCTTAAATTGAAATGACGGGCTAAAGGTACAAATTAATATGTACATCATATATAAGTATTTCGGTTAAGAAAACTAATAATTGCATACTTAGTATAATCATTTGGAAAGTGGTTCGAAATAAATTTTAATATATTTTTAATTAGTCAGATAATTGTTACGGTTTATTTTATAATGCATATTCAAATTATAAAAAAATATATACTGCTATTTGATATGAAAAGTTGATTGTTTTTCGCATTATATTTAAATTCGAACCAGTTTTATAATTGCATTCCTCGCGTATATTGATAAATGAGTCGAACAGCCATTTTGCGGCGACATTATGGTCGAACAAAACCTTTTAATATATTGAATAAAAACTTGTTCAAATAACCTGTTATTGTTACAACAATTTTAATAATCAGAATACACATTAACGAATAATTTTGACACCTATATTTTTGCTTAAATAATGTGGTAGATGACAAAAAACCTTCAGTCTTGTAACAAGACTCGAGCGATACAAAGTATTTCAAAGCTAGTCTTCAGATTTTTAAACTATAGAAAATGTTGTGTTAATTTATTAGACAAATATTTTTAGGCTTACCTTGGACAGGAACAACAGTAGGTGGTATTTGATCTGTCCGCCGAAGATCTTGGAAGCGGTTTCGTGCGAGAACTCGACGATGGTGGGCATGCTCTGAACGAACACCCAAGTCTTCAATAGGTCCTCGGAGATTTCTGCGTCGTCGTACTTGACGCGGGGTTCCTCGAACTGTGTACAACAATTAATGCTTTAATAATTGCTTATAGAAAAATCATATTACGATATTAAGAATTATATAAAAGATAAAAAAGCTTGGGTGTGAATTGCTCTATTTCCATAGGTACTATAATTTATTATTGATGTGAGATGGTGATAACAAAAAAAAAACCGGCTAAGTTTGATGTGGGTTTCTTCTTAGACCTGGGCGCGATTTGAAATTAGTAGCTTTAGTTTCAAGTTGGCGAGTGTAGTTATCACATCACTTCACGAATATAAATAATGTAAAATGTGATATATATATAAACGCTGCATGTTATAGGTTTATATGAATAAAGCTATTTTTGATTGATTGATTGATTAATGAAAAATATTATTATTTCCATGCTGGTTACAAACAGAACTTAATTTTAGAAGCCTTACTTAATTTTTTTGGTATTAATACGCTTATGACATACATATGTTTGAATATGCTTATGGCAGTATCTACCAAAACTTAGGAAAAAAACTATGTTAAGCCCGTTCACAATTATTTCCCCTTCCTCCGGATACTCCGCGCAGAGCAGACGTGTCCACTTGTGCGCGGCTATTAAATTCGCAAATGTTTTAAATTGTATAAAAATACACCTGAGTCTACGTGCACTTGAAACCCGTCCTTGTCTTTCACATGAGGTCAGTACGCTTCACCTTATTATCGCCGACCTGCAATCTCGTTGCTTATGAACCAAGCCACGCCCCTGAAGAGGACAGCAATTAATTGCGTGCGTTTGCGCCGCTACTGTCGCGTTCCTCTAACAAAGGGACCTGCTAATTAGTCATGCGTTTCTAGCGAACCATTGAAACGAAATAGACTGCTTGTTATTATCACCTCGATCTTGATCGCTGCGCGGCTCCTTTCGGCAAGATGCCGCTGAATACGAGTAAATCTCCGCCGCACAGCCCTGTCTCGCCGTCAATATGTGGTTCTACGCGTCTCGAATCGGATTCCAAGACGATAGTTAAAGTGAAATCACCCTCTCATTCGAATAAAACGCGTAAAAATAAACGGAGGCGGCAGAGTTATGATGATGACAGTGATTCTACAACAGTTTTTAGGAACGAAATGCATCTAATGTTCAAAGAATTCAAAGACCAACAAAATAAAAACTTTAAACTTTTACAAGAAACTGTGAGCCTAATCCAGCAACAAAATAAGGACATTCAAACCAGCCTAGATTTCATGTCATCCCGGTACGATGAAATACAAAATAAATTGCAGCAATTAGAAAAAGAAAAAATTACCAATCTTGGTTATATAAAAACCTTGGAGGATAAGCTCGAACATTTAGAAAGAAATAGCAACAACGCATGTCTTGAAATCCGTAACATACCAGTTAAACTATCAGAGAATAAAAATGACTTGGTAAATTACGTTTCGAGTATTGGACAGGCCATAAAAACCTCTATTAATACATCGAACATAAAAAATATATATCGTATAAATACGAAGTCAAGCACAACTAGACCTATTATTGTAGAATTCCAAACAGTATTTATGAAGGAAAGTATTCTGACCCTATTGAAAACCTACAACAAAAATCATCCTAATAATAAACTAAATACACAGATTGTGAATCATGATGGTCTGTCGCAACCTATCTACATCTCCGAACATTTAACTCAGAAAGCTCGTAAACTATTTGCATTATCACGGGATTTCCAAAACAAAAATGGTTTTAAGTTCTGCTGGACATCTAATGGTATAGTCTACCTACGGAAAAAAGAAGGGGACCCGTACCATAGAATCAATTCAGAAAATGATTTGAATAAACTTAGAAATAAATGACTAGGTGTAAATCTAAGTCATAAAAACTGTCTAATTGTATTGTTTAGAACATTTATAATAATACTTTTTTCAAATATGTACAATATTCACAAAATTATATGTATTATTTTACTTCAAAATAACTTATGTAACATATTCAATTTAAAACTAATTTATGATGAATTTTATCCTAAGCACGCTTATCACTATCGCAACTCAATCTTACCTATTATACACACATATTCACGCTTTATATATATATACAAATACACATTCCACATACAGATATATTATAGCTATTCATTTTTTAAATCACACAGCATCTTGCGAAGTCTTGTTGCTGCACTAAATTTTATTATGATATTGATTACAGATTCTTTATGTCAGGTTAGCTACGTAATTTATTTTTATTCTCTTTGGCCCCACGCTAAAGTTAAACGCTTAACTTATTTTTCGCGCTAGATAACATGGATTTAGCTGAACAAATCGAAAATATTACAGTGTCTAGTGCCTTTGTATGTTCCCCGGAAACATGTAGCAATTATGTACAAAATATCGACAGTGGTATTAAAATTTTACATCTTAACATAAGAAGCTTAAACTGTAATTTTGATAAACTAGTTGTACTATTACATAGAATAAGTCTAAACATTGATATAATAATTTTGTCGGAATGTTGGCTAAAGAGTACACCTGTTGTTCCTTCTCTAGAGGGTTATTCTTTCTATACTTCCAAGCATTCTAATCAAAATGACGGTATTTGTGTGTATCTAAAAAATAGTCTAACATACCAATGCGAAGAACCTATTTTCACTGACGGCAATTGTTTAACAGTCAAATTAACTAACAAAATTGCTATAATTGCATTATACAGATCTCCTTCCATTGTAAACACAAATGTCTTCTTGGCTAGCCTAGACAATGTACTTACAGAACTGCGAACCTTTCAAACAATAGTTATCTTAGGAGACCTAAACATAAATATAATACCTAGCAATGACACACACAGATCTGATGAATATTTAAATCTCCTTGCCTCACATGGTCTCTTGCCAGCTCATACTTTTCCCACTCGAAATTCAAACTGCCTAGATCATGTAATGGTTAAAACTAATAAACCGGCCATTACTCTAGTACTTGATTCATTTATTACTGACCATGCTCCAGTAGTTTTCTGTTGCGAAAACAATCATTTACAGAAAATTTCAAACCGTATGTATAAACGTTTCAATGAGTCTGGTATATTAACTGAATTAGAGAATTCTGACCTTGCTGAAATTATGAAGATGCAGGATGCCGAACAGGCTGCTGCTACATTAGTGAACACAATTTCTATGGCTATCGACAAGAATACTTTTGTTGTTAAAATACCTGCCAATAAAAGAATTATTAAGCCCTGGATTACACCTGGCCTTCTGCGATGTATCCGAAACCGTGACAAATTATTCAAAAAAAGTAGAAAAGATCCTGCTAACCTTACACTTAAAATCACGTACAGTCGTTACAAAAATTTTTGCAATAATTTGTTAAAAAAAATCAAAAAAGCTTACGATCAAGCAGAATTGAAGAAAGCTGCGGGTGATTCAGGTGCTACGTGGAAGGTTGTTAAAAGAATCGGCCGAATAAGTGCAAACCGATCCAATCCTAGTCATCTTCTTAAAACCGCTAATGACAACGATTGTTCCATTAACAACATAAATAGTTATTTTGCTAGCGTAGGCAAAAATCTAGCCGCCAAATTAGGTACTGACGATATTTCTCTGACTCAAAAAAGTAATCATCTTAAGTCCTCCTCTATAATTCACTCGCTACGTGATTCAATGGTTTTGTATCCCACAGATGACCACGAAATTAATAATATTATCGTTGGGCTAAAATTAAACAGTGCTGTTGGCTGGGATGGCATTTCCACATCAATATTAAAACGAGCTCGTTGGCTTCTGATACCGACCCTCACGTACATTTTTAACCTTTGCCTTGCTACGGGGGTTTTTCCTCGTGTCTTCAAAAAAGCCCTGGTGCACCCGATATATAAATCTGGGAGCAGGGACAGTGCCTGTAACTATAGACCAATCTCAGTACTTTCTGGCTTATCAAAAATTCTTGAAAAAATATTAAACGCTCGACTTTTAAATTATCTAAATAAAAATAATTTAATATCCCCCAATCAGTATGGATTCAGAAATGCGAAATCAACGTTAGATGCTGTTCTGACTTTAACGAATTTAATTTCTGCAAACATAGATAGAAAAATTAAAACTATAGGAATCTTTTTGGATTTATCTAAAGCATTTGACACTGTCTCTGTCCCGATTCTTCTAAATAAGCTCGAAAGATTCGGTATTAGAGGTCTTCCTCTTGATATCTTTAGGAGTTTTCTCAGTGACCGAACCCAGAAGGTCACCATTAATGGTGTACTGAGTAATGATCAGTCTCTTTGTTACGGTGTTCCCCAAGGCAGTGTGCTTGGTCCCACTCTCTTTTTGGTCTATGTGAATGAACTTTGTAACCTCCAAATTCCACACTGTAAAATTATATCCTATGCTGATGACACAGTCCTCCTTATTGAAGGTGACAGTTGGTCAAAAGCTAGAGATCGTGCTGAAAACGCTATTGGAACTGTGAACGACTGGTTGAGATGTCATTTACTTACATTAAATATCAGTAAGACGAAATACATAACTTTTGGTGCTAGAAAATTCTCCCTTCCTCCCTCAAACTTTTTTATTAGAGTCCATCAATGCCCATTAATTTCTGACAACTGTGATTGCATTCAAATTGCACGTACTGAACATATAAAATACCTGGGGGTTGAAATTGATTGTACTTTAAACTGGAATTACCAAATTGACCACATAGTCTCCAAGCTTCGAAAGATGATGTTTGTTTTCAAAAACCTTCGTCATGTTGCGGACTATCGTTTGCTAAAAACGGTATATTTTGCCCTAGGGCAATCTATTATCTCATACTGTATACCAGTTTGGGGTGGAGCAGGCAAGACTCGGTTTATTCGAGTGGAAAGAGCTCAGAGAGCCTTACTTAAAGTGATATCCCATAAACCTAAACTATTTCCCACCAATGAGCTTTATAAATCCTGCGGAGTTTTAACTGTGAGACAGCTTTTTATTCTCCACACCATTATTTATAAGCATCAGCATCTACCGTATACTTATAATCATAGTATTAATAAACGAAGAACGGAATCTGTATGCCCCTACGTCAATTTAAAATCTGTCCATGCTAGCCGACAGTATCACTTCTTAAGCCCTTTGCTGTATAATAGAATTGATAAAATACTGCATATAAATCACTTGGCGATAAAACAGTGCAAGACGATTATTAGTAACTGGCTCAAAAACCTAACATACTTTGATACAGAAGAGCTATTGCAAGTTACCAAATAGCATTTACATACACACACACACACACACAAACACACACACACACACAGACACACACACACACACACACACACACGCACACACACACACGCACACACACACACACACACACACACACACACACACACACACACACACACACACACACACACACACACACACACACAAACAAACACATATACATACACACACTAATTAATTAATTGCATGATAAGTTTTTAAGTTTGTATTAGGCATTAACCGTTGTAACCTTTGATTTGTATAAAATAATGTGTCTCGGAAATGAGGGCCTGTTAACTGCAACTCAGTTTTTACTAATGCAGTTAACAAGGTTATTTTTATATACTGTATTTTTCATGTATTTTGTTCCCAATAAATAAACAAATCAAAAAAAAATTTATAATGTGGGTGCAAAATACCAGGCATACCTATTACAGTATATGAGTCAACCCATTACCACAACTAGTTATTATATCTAAAAACAGGCCTTTGCTACTACATCATACTATATTAAGAGTATTACTAAAAACGATTCAGCATATAAGGTAAATAAATACATAGGTAAAGATGGAGTACAAAAGAAAGTAACACTGGTAAACTTTTATGGTATAATGCAAATGGGTATGTGAATTTATTCACAAGTAGTCAATATAAAATGTATACTGTTAAAAGTCAAGGACATTTGCAGTATTTTCGTCATATTATTCAAGATTTGCATCGAATTCATAATCATTGTTTGTAAGGGGATATGATAATGACTGTTAATTTTTGCTATACATGTATCCGAAATGACATTGAAAGACTAAAATTTATACCAAAGAGCGCAATAAATATGAAAGTAATATTACATACAATTATTGTAAATATAATATAATTTTAAGAATTTCATTTTAGATTATGTCAATACATTTACTAATTTTATTTTTATTTACTAATTATTGGAATAATGTAGCCATGGGTCAATTTTCTGATGGCCTCTGATAGCACTGTTCTTGTAATTGTAAGGTCCTTGGTTTCATCTACGAAAAGGGCAATTTAGAAATTAATAATTTCAGATTTTTCCCTAAGCTTGTCTGCTGAGAGGCAGCCCAAATCCTGGCATAGACCTGACACCAGAGACACCTTTGCATTCTGGTACGATGCAGGAAACTTCCTTAACCTCAACAGGTTAGCTTGTTATCATTTTAGACAGCAGCAAAACTTGCCATTTTCAGCAATCAAGGACTAATTTGTAGGGGATTAAATTAAAATGAAAACCTCAGAATTCAGCGTAGCTTATTAGGAAACCAATTTTACGAAAATTAGCAATTTTCTATTACTTTGTGTTGATATAATATTTTATTTTTTGTTAAACGTCAAATATGGTTGGCAGTAATGGATTTACAGAAATTCATTTGACCATTTCAATTCAGTCAATCTTGTTTTTCAAATAACAAAGTCAATTTTGTTAATTTATATAGTTATTGTTAGCTGTTTAAAAAGTGCAAACCTAAAAGAAAAAGCCAATATGTCACATGAGTGACCTTCTGATAAGAAACACATTCAAATGTCTTATCATTCCAACAAACAAAATGATTAAATTTTTTACTGTAAACTAAAATATATTGTATTAAAATTTTTAGGGTTCTGTAATCAAACCAAAGCAACAAAATGAAATGGCCTCGATATATGTCTTGTTACAGATTTGTAAAATACAGCTTATATTTAGCATATTATCTACCCGCAGCTGAACTCAGGCCTCCCCCATCATAGGATAAGGTAGACAGATCTTTAATCCTCATTTAACAGCTTTAATATGGTTTATTAGGCTTTTAGAATTATAACATACAGTAAGATTTGTAAAGCTTAATAAGCTTTGTAATGCACAAATGGTGGAATATTTAAAATTCTTTACAATTCTTAAAGCAACCCAAGAATAGAGCCCAAATTCTCACAAACGTGTAAACCACTAGACTCAAAAGGTAGTTTCATAGAAACAGTATAGAAAAATAAATTGATTCCTAAATATGAAAAGACTACAAAGAACATAATTTGTAGTACCACCCACAACCACTTGGAGCAAAATGTATAGTTCAAATGTATATGTAAAAGGGAACTGAAAAAATTCATATTACTTCTAATTTGAATTTAATTTGAACCGTACAGTAAGAGGTTTTTCTCAATAAGTAGGGAACCATTAACGATAATCCATTATTATGTGCAACCTTATCTTGTGCTACCAACATCCAAAAACTGATAAGTATGATATAAATAAATGATTTAAAGTGTGAAAACATGTAGTAATCAAGATGATGATATAGGTTTAATGATTAAAAAGGCATTAAATATAAAAATTTTAAAATTTTTTGCTCTGCCTAACTAAAACACTGCAATGCAATAATTTCAGTATTTAAAAAAAGTTGTTTAGAATTTTATAATTCTCACTTATAAATTATAATTATTCTATATTTGGCAAGCATACATGTTCATATAGTATCTCAAATCAGAAAATATTGAATATAAAATTAAAGTTAAAATGTTCTTTAGCGACTTTCACTGTGTTGTAAATTTACTTGATTTTGTTCAATGAAAACCAAAAATGCAATTATTATATAATAAAGCAAAGTTGTCATATTGGTGACATTAATTACGATTTATTTATTTTTATATATTATATTTACTCTACTTAGCACGTAGTGTAATCTGTGTAATGATTCTTTTCTTATTTTAAATGTACATCAAATTTGAATTATTTTAATGAATTAAAACTTAAATTTCCTATTTAATAATATCTATTGGGATAGCCCCAACCTTGCCGTGGATAATCATTACTTACGTTCTTGAAAAGCACAACATCATCTGGCTGAGCCTCCAGTTCTTCAATAACTTTCTCGTCGGTAACAAGGGCGAATACTTGATCATCAACCAGGCTAGCTGTGTTTAAGAAAGCTTGTGCCTTAATCGAGCTTTGGTCTGAGAAGAAACCAAACACAATGACGGGCTGGGCTGCAATCAATTCCTTGGCTTGTTCTGCGGAGACGATTTCAATCGCTGGTGGGCCAGTCTTCTTCTTCAACCATGCGACAATGTCATCAGCTTGACGACCACCTAATTTGGGAGAAAAAGGACATATTAATATTGTAAATTGTTTTTTTCCTAATTAAGTCTGAAACTTTATTAATACCATAAACATAAATTTGTATGTAGTGAACCATAAACTTTAATTTGTAGTGTGTAAAAAAATATATATATAGCTGCTTCTTAGACCAGGGGAATCTTTAAAATTTAAATAAAATGCTTTGGATTTGATTCAATTTCATATAAAAAAATACTACTACTGAAAAAAGCTTACTTTAACCTATAAAACAGTTGAATAAGTACCATGTAAAATCTTTGTGTATACAATATACATACTTTAGAAAATTGAATACTTCATGCTCATTTTATCCATTATTACCTAATAAAGCATTACAATTGCATGTTTATGAAAATTTTCTATGACCATGTGATTGAAAATTAATTACTAATAATATTATTATGCAAAATAGTACATAGAAATATGCATACCAGAATAGTCGACAGTGCTTCCTTTCTTGAAGAATATGAGAGTAGGATACCCCTTGACTTTGTAGTACTCGGCAAGATCTTGCTCCTGGGTGGCGTCAACCTTTGCCAACTTGATAGGAGATCCTTCTGCCAACAGTTTTGTGGCAGCTTTGGCATACTCTGGCGCAAGTGATTTGCAGTGCCCGCACCATGGAGCATCTGTGAAATGGCCATATTATCAACCTATTCATTTCTCACAGCTCAACAAACGCAATTTCACCTATCTAAGTTAGGGAACAGCTTTAGTTTAATAGCAGACGACTTAACATGCTTTCAGCGGCATTACAGTAGGTCAGCGCAGATTCGCAATCATTGAACTTAACAGAAACACCTGATAATTCCTTGGATTATCGATCCGAAAATTGAACCCAAGACTTGGATGCTAACCACTAGACCAATGTTGAAATTAAAACCCCGCCCAACACTTGTTGAAGTAACTAACAATTATCGTCAATGATATCGATAAACTAAGACTAAGGTGAGTAAATACTTACAAAATTCAACTAAAACGAAGTCGTTTGTAGAAATAACATCGTCGAAAAGAGGTTTGGTAAGTACGAGCACATTATCTTCGGTGGGAACATCGTCTCCGAGCGCAGCACCCAGTAGGGCTATCGCTACTGTTAACAACCAAGCACGCATCTTGAATTTGCGATGGTTCTATTACAACTACTAGCTTATTGCGGAAGACGATTTTATACAAAATGCCGAAACTGCCACTTCACTCACACTTGCCCTGTCTCATTTGACGTGGCAGCGTCGATCGTGTGTTTAGCGGTGATTGGTCAATTTGTTTCTTTTTTAATTATCGTGACATTTATTGTTTATGATATAGATGAAGTACTGAGGTCAAAGAGTATGTAAAGCTCAGAGTAAGCACAAATTTAAAGGAAAATAGTGTTATTTTAGGATATTTTGTTATAGTAATACCATGAAAATCGTTGTTCTATCACGAAAAAAATTGTTAATATATATAATAATGACAATTAACGTTTCCTAATTGTGGTATAGACGTGGGTTATAATTCATTTGAGTTATTAACTACTCCATATAAATAAGGAAAAAATAACCAGTTTGATAATATTGTATATGCATGTGGTAACTTTTGAAATTATTTCTATAGACTACCTATACCTAGTATTACTTACCTTGATACGTACATTACATACGTGACCTTATAAAATTTAACCTATAAACTATATAATTATAGTAAAGTTCATACCATTGTTTGATCAATAAGTTAAACCTTACTGGTGGAACGGGGTAGTTTAAAAAATATTGCACATTAAAAGCAGAGAAATAAAAGTATTAAAGTAGATGAAATGTGAATTTAAGTCAGAGGATATTTTTAACCGAAATAAAAGAGGAGGTTCCGATTCGATTATATTTTAATTAAAAACAAATAAAAAATCTTTAAGATTTTGGGTTCTCGACTTTGTAAAAGCTTACTTAGTCTGTGGATCAAATATTTTCATACAGTTACAGACTAATAATCCAAAAGCACACAAAAGATTATTTTTGTGAATAAACCTATATGTTAATTAAATGTAACAAAATATTCACTTTAGATAAGTATATTAATAAAACAGGATGTTTTTGTATTTATAAAATATTTTACTGGGCAGGTAATAATCTTATTAAAGATCAAAAGTTTGGCCAAATAAGTTTTGTTTCTATTTTCAATTACATTTAGAAAAGCCTTAATAACAAACCAAAATTTACTTATTTAGATTTTTTTGAAAAACCACCCTGATTTGAGCTTCCTAATGGAGGACCAACCTGAGGAGTCTACATTTATTAAATGCCTTCTAAAACCTAAGGATGAAATATTAGAAGATGTAGAGATAACTATTAAAAACGAATGCTATGACGAAAAAGAATTAATTGTACCGAAAGAAGAGCTTTCTCACACTAATACCAGCCTATGCTTAGATGCTGATGATTTGAAAGACCAAAAGTGCAATAACGAGCTTTTAATGCCCATAAAAAAAGAGTCATGTGAAGAAATTACCCAATTTCAACAAAATCAAGAGTTATCTCAACACACAGAAGGAACACCAACTAATTATGTGTGCAAGGAATCTGCAACAATAGAAATTAAAGTGAGCTTCTATATTTGATATAATCTTAGCCATTCTGAGTTAACTTCGCTAGTTGTACATGCTCTAAATCATTTAACAATGTATAATGTAGCTACCAAGAGAGACAGAGAGAGAGTGAAAAGATATGTCGTCGTGATCAACCCATTGCCGGCTCACTACAGAGTACCGGCCTCCTGTCAATATGAGAAGGGTTTGGCCATAGTCCACCACGCTGGCCATGTGCAGATTGGCAGACTTCACACACCTTTGAGAACATTATGGAGAACTCTCAGGCGTGCAGGTTTCCTCACGATGTTTTCCTTCAACGTTGAAGCAAGAGATATTTAATTGTATAAATAACGCACATAACTCTAAAAAGTTAGAAGTGCATGCCGGATTTGAACTGCCAACCTCTGATTAGGAGGCTGACACCCTAACCAGTAGGATATCACCGCTTCTACTATATCTAATAACAAGCATCTGTACATCTCTTGATTTCAAACTTAAACAAAATGAATAATATGGAATTTGCTCCGTTGTATTATGCATGTATACTTACAGGCAGACAAAACCACACATACACATCTGGCTTCAATACAAGTTAAAAGATATAAAATATAGAACAATTAGTTTTTACAATAAAAATAATGGTACAGATTTTGCTGTACACAAATCTCTAAACTAAACCAAAAAGACAGATAACAGATTCATATTCTACTATAAATGTTAAATCAAAGTACTTTTGTACTTACAGTTTTTTTCACAAACATTGCAATAGTGTAGTTTTTTTTTTCTTACCAGTCCTATCGCGCTGAGACTGTTCTATATACTGTTCAATATCTTGAGAGCACTATTAATTTTGTTATAATAAGAATTTGCTTACTCAATAGGAAATTTTACTTGTCTATCTTGCTTTGACCACAGGTGGAGTCAATTCCTGAAACAAGTGTTTCTGACTGTGTGGAACCTCTTGGTGAGTTACCAATGTAATATTAATCTTTTGTTGAGGTCCAAGTGGACACATCTTTATAGGTACAGTCTATGGGAGGCATACTCTAATCCATTCTGTGCTCTTGAGATTTGTAGGACAAATCTGCATGCAGTGTGCTGTATACTGAGCTTATGGAGTAATATCACCACTATACTTTTAAGCTTATTGCCTTAAATTATTATTAGAAACATAGTTTTTCACTACCATTAATTGTGTTGTAAGACTTGAGACTACTTTTTATTGAACTATAAGTTAATGGATTAAACTGATTAAATTTATTTAGTATACCTAACAGCACTGTTTAAAAAAAATATTTTGCTTTTCTTAATCCAGGGATGTAAATTGTTTAGGAGTTCACCTAGTACTTTACCATTAACTCCACTTCACCAAATATGTTGTTACTTGTATAAATATCTTTAAAAAAAATAAGAATAACAACCTATAAAATACTTATTATTGAGTAGTTCAGGTGACTACCTGTGGTCTTCGTTATCAGTTTCACTTGGCCAAATGGTATGGTTTATAAAATAAAGTAGACACAACAGCTCTTTTATAGATATTAAATTTAATTTGAAAAGATATTATTTAAATGACGTAACGTAACAATTAATATTAGTATTTTTTTTATTTTATTATTATTGTATATAATAATAATTTTATTACTTTAGTAGGTGTTTTTTTGTAACATAATTTATAAATGTTGTGTTTACTTATAAATGGGCACTACATATGGTAAAATGTTAGTAATAAGTTCTAGTTTTAATGTGATAATGTGTAAGTGTAGCCATAAGTAAACAAAATAAATTAAATAAAATAAATAAATAAAGTACAATTTCCTTTGAATGCGTTACTAATTTTATGCAGCCTACTAAACATACTACACTGGTTGTTGTGAGGTTGCAGCTATTTAGGCATGACAGATTAAATTATTTTAAAGTATGCAGTAACTTCTAGTTCAAATAACAAATTTAAATTAGTTCTAATTTCCAGATGCTCCTTCGTTGAAAAAGTGCACGCAGTCTCAGCGCGATAGGACTGGTAAGAAAAAAAAACTACACTATTGCAATGTTTGTGAAAAAAACTGTAAGTACAAAAGTACTTTAATTTTGCATATGAGGTCCCATACTGGCGAAAAATGTTTCACCTGTAATCAAAGTCGGGCTAACTTTTCACACAAACACAATTTAACTGATCATATAGGACGCATACAGGAGTGAAACCATTTTCTTGTGAGCTATGTGAGAAGAAATTTCCACATGAGAACTCACACCGGTGAGAAATCATTCTCATGTGACTTATGCCACAGGAATTTTACCCGAAAACATCATTTGACATTTCATTTGAGAACTCATACTGGCGAAAAACCTTTCTCTTGTGACATATGTGCGGGGAACTTTACTCGCAAGCAACATTAAATTTTTCATATGAGAACTCACACTGGTGAAAAACCATATTCCTGCATTGTTTGTGATTATAAAAGTAGGGACAAAAGACATTTAACTGTCCATATGAAAACTCACAGCAGATAACGAAGAACGAATTTGTGGTATTTTATGTACACAGACGAATCTAGTTAGTCCAGAAATATTAATCTAGTAAGATAACATGAATGTTAAATGTGTGCACAATATAATAAAAAGTTAATAACAATGGAGTAAAGATTGAATTATCATCGTCATGACAACTCATTACTGGCTCACTACGGGTCGCGGGTCTCCTCTCGATATGAGAAGGGTTTTAGCCATAGTCCACCACGCTGGCCATGTGCGGATTGGCAGACTTTGAGAACATTATGGAGAACTCTCAGGCGTGCAGATTACCTCACGATGTTTTCCTTCGCCGTTGAAGCAAGTGATATTTTTTTTTAAACGCACATAACTCTGAAAAGTTAGAGGCCCGGATTCGAACCGCCGACCTCTGATTAGGAGGCTGACGCCCTGACCGCTAGGCTATCACCGCTATCTTTAATCTAGTGGTTACTTTTTCTTAACTTTATCTAAAGTAATAATTTTACCTTTCAGGCTCTGCTTTCCCGAAGAAATGTACGCAGAACCGACGCGGTAGACCTAAGAAAAATAAAATTAGCTCCTGCCATATTTGCGGGAAAGACTGTAAATACAAAAGTGCATTAGTGTTACACATGAGGACCCACACCGGCGAGAAACCATTTTCTTGTGACCTGTGCTTTAAGAATTTCACCCAAAAAAATAATTTGAAATCCCACAGGAGGATTCACACCGGCGAAAAGCCATGCGCCTGCGACCTTTGTCTTAAGGAATTCGAAAATATTAAAAGTTTAACGGAACACATGAAGACCCACCCCGAAGAAAAACCTTATTCGTGTCACCTGTGTCAGGCAAAATTTACCCAACGCCATCATTTAAATTCGCACATGAGAACTCACCCTCGAGACAAACCTTACTCTTGCGACTTTTGTCAGGCTAGCTTTTCACAGAAAACTAATTTAATCTCTCACATGAGGTTTCATAGTGGATCGAAACCCTATTCATGCAACCGGTGCTACGCGAAGTTTGCAAGAAAACGGTATTTATTGGTTCACATGCGGTCTCACACTGGCGAGAAACCTTTCAGCTGCGATATCTGTCCGTATAAATCTGCATATCAGTATCGTTTGGTGACGCACAAGAGGACTCACACTGGCGAGAAACCATACGCATGTGACATATGCCACTCTGAATTCACACTCAGACACAATTTAACCAACCACTTGAAAACACACACTGGTGTCAAACCATTTTCCTGTACCTTTTGTGATGCGAAATTTGCATTGAACAGATATTTAACGAATCACCTGAAGAATCACACGGACGACAAGCCTCACTGTTGCGACTTGTGTGAAAAAAAATTCACCCAAAAAATACATTTAACCGAACACTTGAGATCTCACACTGGCGAGAAACCGTTCTCTTGCGAGCAGTGTCAGGTTAGGTTCGCGATAAAAAGGTATCTAACCGCTCACTTGCGAACTCACGCGGAAAGCAAGCGGTATTCGTGTGACCTTTGCGATAAGAAGTTTGCAAAGAAGACTCCCCTGGCTGATCACATGAGAATACACACTGGAGAAAAGCCTTATGTTTGTATACATTGTAGTGCGAAATTTGCGGTGAAAAGGTACTTAAATGCTCACTTAACTATTCACAGTCCAAAGAAACATTCGGAATCCAGACGCACTCGCCACTGACGCCAAATCGATGCGACGCGTTGACAGTGTTGATTTTGACCACCTCATTTATTTATTTTTATATTTTATTTATTCTTTATTTGTACACCACATATAAATAGAAATAATAAGAAAAACAAGAAGATACAGGATACAAAAGGCGGCCTTATCGCTTAGTAGCGATCTCTGCCAGGCAACCTTAGGATTAGGAAAAAAGAAAGTAGAAGAAAGTAGGTTACGTAATAAATAAGCAAGAACTTGCATACTAATAACTACATCCTAATACATACACTGGATTACATAAATGATACAATACATTAATAAATATGAAATAAATATACTAATACATATATACCTTATAATATTAATAAAAAGAAATAAAATAAACATAAAAGTCGTCAGGAAATGAATCGTGCGTGAGGAAATGAAATTTGACAGCTCTTTTAAAAACACCTTAATCTTCCTATCTCTATCTCATTTTAGGTTTAATTTTCTGGCGCTATGTCAATCTGTCCTGGGTTGTCGGATCGGGCAGTTACTAGTCCACGTATCCGGAGCTCATCCTCTACCTCTCTCATGTTTAGATAGTTTCAAGGCTTTCTTCACTTCATATTTTCAGCCACACATTAGCTTTCGGTTAGTTTCTCTGATACATGGGCCAATTTACCTACCGCGGAGATTCACGTTTCGTACTTTGTCCAGTCCCACAATTCTGCTTCCAATGTGATTTGGACGAAGCGTTGCCCAAACAGAGGCGATAGCGATCGCGGTCAGATGTGGTACACGAACCAGTTCAAACACATGCAGAGAGGTTATGAATTCAGCTGCCATCCCTGCTGGGTCATCTAAAAAAAAAAATGAGTTAGATGTAAATACATCTAACTCATATTACAAAAGCTAATGTGAGATTCTTTGTTTCTTTGATTGTTAGGCTTTAACGCTTAAGGCCATAAACCGATTTTTAAAATTCCTTCACTAATGGAAAGCTACATTATCAGCGAGTAGTATTCTATATCGAGAAATATATGTGAAATCGCGTGGCACAGTTTTTAAACAATAATTACTGTTTGCAATATGTGTCAGTTACAAGTGCATTACAATTCTAAAACAAATATTTGACAGTTCATCTTATAGACGATCCGATCATTTGGCGTATTAACAATTACCTTTTTTCCAATCATAATATATTTATGTGATTTGCCATTTATTTTAGTAAAATAATTTTAGTGAAGTCCAGCAAAAACGTATTTGACCCAACCGCACACAAAATATCGCAATCAATATCAAATGCTTAGTTTTTTTTTTATATTCTACACTTTGAAAGTGAAAAATCAAGAAAATTTCAAATAGATTGAAAATTAAATTTTATAATAAAATTAATTGGTGTTTATTATTGTTCCCTACAAATTACTCTGAACTAACTCATCCAGTGTTTAATCTGGAGATAAATGAACTCAATCAGCATCCTCTTAATATCCTCCTTACTATTATTTCCTTATTATATACCTAATTATAAACTCTGAAAAACAATGCGATATCAATAATACAATTTTCTTTTAAATATAGAATGCTAGCACCCGACAACCCAAAGAGATTGGTGTACCGATCTATTAAATTATCGTATGATTTTTTTTAGTTTGAGATGTATACAAGTCGGGCGTAGATATCAAAAGTTACAAGCTGGTATTTCTCTTAAATAAAGTTAATTAATTTACTTTTTGTCCGATCCAAGTAATATTTGAAGTACGTGTGTGTGTGCATGTATGTATGTACGAGTAGCCTGTTTTCTAGCCTACTTACTTACCCATATTCTTGCTTATTTACTTGTCCATTTACTTACCTATCTAATCGCCTATTTGCTTTCCTGTTATTAAAATAACAGGATTTACTTGCCCGTTGACTTGTCTAGTTACTTTCCTATTTATTTGCCAATTAACTTGCCTGTTTACTTGCTCTTTTACTTTTCCATTTAATTGCCTATTTTCTTGCCTGCTTTTTTGGGTATTTACTATTTACTTGTTTAACAAATGATCTATGTTGAAATGTTAATGTCTATATTGAAAAAAAATACTCCAAACTCCTCGCAATTTGTATTGTATTGTATTTTTGTATGCTGCAAATCACCCCGCCATATTATACTGATATCGAAATTATTTTGTAATAATTACTTACTTTATTAAGAAGTAATTAATAATAATAATTAAATATTATTTTATGTGTATATTATATACCGTACCGTACCGTATTTCTATAATATATTATTACTTTAACCTTCTTTACCTTGCTGTAAGAGTGCCATCAAATTCGGTTCATCCGTTTTGTATAAATAGTTTTAACTAAATAATAGTCATATTATAGTTCTCTTAAGTCAATATGTTTATAAACGCCAGTCTTTAATATCTTTTTAATACATCAATCCTCTGTCCTTGTATCATATCTGTAGACATATACTCACACCTTAACAAATTAAATGTTTTTCTATATCTTTATATTTCAAGATATCCAATGAGAATGCAAGCAAATGGTAAGAATGTAGAGCAGGTAATTAAAAAAAAAAACAGTTGTCAATTGTCATTTGTCAGTGTAATGTGTATATTGTATAATGTATTGTTATAGAAACCGAGTTTATTTATTTTCATAGGAACTAGAATATAAATTTATAACAGAAAGTTAAATGAATACTGTACAAAATAAAAAGTAAATACATATAACAGGTGATTAAATTATGCAGAAGTGGCAAAAAAATAAACTTCTTTTGATGTCCACTGCATTATAGCCAGAAACATATTTTTCGCAGTCGGAAGTACTATTATTATAATCCGCGTTTTTATATCACAAGCTTGTAATTGTAATAATATTCTTAGATTTAATAAATGCACTTCATAAAAGTGACGTAAATCCACACTGCTAATATATTATAATAAAAACATAAGTAAATATCTATGTTGCTATCATCATCTGTTACAATGTTATTCACGTTTAAATCACTAAGCAAAATTCGTCAAAATTTGGCACGTAGATAGATTGCATGCTGGAAAGAAAAAGGGATACAATCAGTTCTCGCTTTAAAAATACGAAACAAACCTGGACGAAATTGCAGGAAACAGCTAGTAATAAATTAAAGAGTTACAGAACATAATCGGCAAATCTCAGTAGCTGACCTTCACACTCGTAGACCAAAGAATTTATTTTAGAATTTTAAAATTTGGATGCTATCCAATTTTTAACTCAGAATGATCACAAGATCAGTAATGTTATATTCTTCATAGTTCATACATAAAACTACAAAAGTGGACTGTTGTAAAATTTTGAGGTTCATATTCTTTTTTTATTTAAATACCTAATTAGTTAAGATACTTATTTTGTCCTAAGTAAATAATTTGATCTATGCTGTGTTGTTTCAACAGATGCCTGAATACACTGTCACATCAGAAATTTATGGAGAATATGATTATAAGACTGGTATGAAACCAAGTAAAGAAGGAAGTAAGTTGACACTTTAGTGTAAGCATTGTTTTCAACCTTATTAATATTTCATATTACCATGGCAAGACAGAATGGCCCAATGCAGCACTGAGAAGATAGTGATCACTTCATTAGTAGACCAAATGCACCCTGGCTTAAGAAGTAGTCTAGTAGAAGTAAACTCAAAAATAGCTTTATTCGTGTAAACCTGTTACAGGCATCTTTGGAGAATATACTTTTCATTATTTTAATTTATGAGGTGATGGTGATAACTACACTTTCCAAATTTAAAATAAAGCTAAGAAGGTTCCAATTATGCTAAACTTGTGCCAGGTTTTTTTTGTTATCACCATCACACATAGTCAATAATAATTTATAAGTTAGAGCAACTCACACTCAAGCTTTTTTTTTGTTTATATATTCCTAAATATTGTTTGTAATAGGATTTATAAGCTTACTTACATATTATGAAAACTTTAAACTTATTTATAGCAAGCTGTTTATCAAGCTTGGCATCCCTCGGAAAGGCAGGCTGAAGTCTAGTCTATCACTGCATCACATATGTAAAGCAAAGAAGTTCCAAGTTTAGGTTGAAATAACAAGTCATTCACTTGCTTGCCAAATGGAGTGTCTTGCTTTTCTAATTTGGTTAAATATATCTTCAATTTCAGATGTGATATCAGAATTTCCATTTCTACTGCCTAAAGGAAAACATAAAGCACAGTTTGATGAAGAAAAAGATTTAGATATAGATAGGCCACAAAAAGCGGTCATAAAAATAGGTAAGAAGTTTAGCAAGGTAGCATAATTATTAACCTTCATCAATGTACCATTGCTGGACATAGTCCTCCGTCAATTAGGCCTAAAGAAAACATAAAGCACAGTTTGATGAAGACAAAGATTTAGATATAGATAGGCCACAAAAAGAGGTCATAAAAATAGGTAAGAAGTTTAGCAAGGTAGCATAATTATTAGCCTTCATCAATTTACCATTGCTGGACATGGTCCTCCATCAATTAGGCCCAAAGAAAACATAAAGCACTGTTTGATAAAGACAAAGATTTAGATATAGATAGGCCACAAAAAGAGGTCATAAAAATAGGTAAGAAGTTTAGCAAGGGGGCATAATTATTAACCTACATTAATGTAACACTGCTGGGCACAGTACTCTGTCATCTAGAAAACAAAGTATGATGAGATTTAAGTGAGTCCAACCTGTTTCTGTTGAACCTTGTTGGCCATTCCCCGCTTGTTCAATTAAGTGTTAATAAGTTGATTTCTGGTAAGAAAACTCAAATCTAACACCCAAGTCATAAAATGTCTTGTTTCTATACTTGCTTATGATATGCACACTGCACAGGATAGTAGCTTCCTGGTATAGAAAATAAATGGTATGGAAAAATCTTTCATTAGAAATAAACATGTTATATATAAAGTAAACAGTGTTTTAAGGCATGTATGAAACATATGCTACTCAATTTCGACCAATACAGCTACATACAGATTTTGCTATGATACAGAATTCATATGATGGTATCCAGTCATATATTGGCATGCAATTTGTACACAAGCAAAAGTTGTTTTACCATTATACCAACAAGTACACTCTGAACGATTTCGCAGAGATGCTGGACCTATTCAGTTGCAATCTGAGTGAACTCACATGAGTGACATTATGGATAATGTTACCGGAATATTTAAATTTAGGCAATTTTTATATACATTATATATTTTTATATTAGGCTACTCTAGCAAATTAGGTTTTTATCCTGTTAAGCTAGAAAAAGAAGAGATAAATAAAATAAATAAGTTTTTAAGTTCTTATTAGAAATTATCTATTAAAAATAATAAAACCGAAACAAAACAATTAAAATTTTTAGAACACAGTTCAAAAACCAATATATCATTAGTTGGCCTGCAAGTGTGGCGAGGTGCTTTCCTACTGGGAGATTTGTTGATACACTTGGGACTAACGGGAGCCTTGAGTGAGAAGAATATATTGGAACTGGGTGCTGGTACAGGCTTGACTAGTTTTGTAGCTGCTATTTATGCTAAAAAAGTTGTATGTACAGGTAAATAACATGGATAGCTTGTTTATTAATTTTAATCCCACTTCTGTAAATATTTTAGTATAAAAACTATAAAATTTTGTAAGTACTACACAATTTTTTGTGTGGTTAATTAAGACTTTGTACTGCACGGAAATGAAAAGGTTATCATCATCATCATCATAATCAACCCATTACCGGCTCACTACAGAGCACGGGTCGCCTCTCAATATGAGAAGGGTTTGGCCATAGTCCACCACGCTGGCCATGTGCGGATTGGCAGACTTCACACGCCTTTGAGAACATGACGGAGAACTCTCAGGCGTGCAGATTTCCTCACGATGTTTTTCTTCACCGTTGAAGCAAGTAATATTTTAATTGTTTAAAAACGCACATAACTCCGAAAAGTTAGAGGTGCGTGCCCGGATTTGAACCGCCGACCTTTGATTAGGAGGCTGACGCTCTAACCACTAGGATATCACCGCTTCATAAATTCAGCTCGTTAGCTCAGTAGCTAAGAGCGCCGATACCCAATAAAAGGTTATGCCAGACTATAAATTTCTACGAAATAAAATTCTACTAGACAATGTTGGTACAGGCCAGTAAAAAAGGAATCGAAACCTTACTTGAGGAGCAGTATGCATGTTCAAGATTTTTAAATATGTCTAGATATAATATAATGAGTATATGCTTATAATATAATATTTTTACAGATATTGATCTGGGCGGTATATTGGAACTAATAAAATTAAACGCAAAATACAATTCAAAATTGATCAAATCGCAGTTTAAAGTTATGCCGCTTAACTTTACAAGCACTGATTGGAATCCATCTTTGTTGAACGAGATAAAACAAACAGACATTATTATGGCAGCGGATGGTAAGATAACTTGGTATTTTGGTTGTCCAAAAATTCATTGCCTACGGAAGCTAAGCTAGCTAAGCCACTTAGCTTAGCTTGTGGGCCAAGACTATTTTTTTTTGCCGGTTTCGTTTAGTGCTTAAATGTAAATGTGCCGGCCCACTAAGAAGGAACGTGCCATTAATTACAATAAATAAATCCTAATTTGTATACATCTGCTATTGCTATAGAGTAGGATTCTTTTGGCAATATTGTTATGACTTTATCAGTGCTATCACTGGTTTACTTATTACTAGAGACTTAAGTAACTGGACTATATAAGCTGTGCCCCGTATGCGTTGCAATGACACGTTCTCCCCATACATATACTTCATGCCCTGACGATCAGATGACTACTGACATTATACTCGTACCACCTACCACACAATCATACGCTACACACCGTCTTCGCCGGCGAAGACGAGGTCCCCGCTATGTTACGTCATCCGAACGTGGGCTCCATCCACGGCCTCGGAGACGTACGGACCACTCAGTCCGACCCCTCCGTTATCCCAAACGTCGCCTAAGCCGAGGTTCGGCCTCAAAGGAGGCAGTCGTTCCCTTAGTTTCTTCGAGCCCTAGGGCTAAAAATTTCTACTGGCAGAGCTTCTTTCCGAAGCTCGCCAAACAGCCCGGTTACGCTGTGGCAACCAATAGGGTTAGTGCAGCTAATAGACATTCCGAAAAAAAAAAGACACGTAAAAAAGACATATTTTTTTGAGGCCGGGAAACCTCGCGGGCGTTAATAAAACACCCTACCAAAGTTTCATCACAATCTGATGAATAGTTTGTAAACGCATAGAGTTTACCAACTATTACGTTTCATATAAGTTTCACTTCTTTCATATGATCGCAATAATGGAAGAAGAATTACTAGCTTCTGCCCGCGACTACTTCTGTCTGCGTGTACTTCAAAATCGGGTCTAAAGCTTCGCTCGTTAACAATTTTAAATCTGCCCACGGGACCTATATTGAGATATCGGTATAGAAAATACATGTCCTTTTTGACAGCATAGGTGACATGCATACCAAATTTCAAAGCTGTCTGCCCGTGCCGTTTACGAGCTAAGACAATTTTAAATTTTCCATCGCGAACTACTTAAGGAATCGGGATAAAATCGGGTAGCCCGTGTTTTTTTCCATGTCAAAGGCTACACTTATACGACATTTAATCCAAATCCGTTCAACCGTTTTTGAGTGATTGAGTAACAAACATCCACACTTTCACATTTATATATATATATCAATTGCTGTTCGTTAGTCTCGCTAAAACTCGAGAACGGCTGAACGAATTTATTTTATCTTGGTCTTGAAATGTTCGTGGAGGTCTAGGGAAGGTTTAAAAAGGATTCGGGTCCGATGTGAAAAACTCTTTCAACTCAAACAACTCGATGTTCGATAGTCCATTTATTGAAGACGGCTATAGACATTATGCAATATTTTATCCGGGTATTTCCACGGAAACGTGATCTACGCGGGTGAAACCGCGAGTCACAGCTAGTATAGGATAAAATTAACTAATACTCAATAATAGGTAGATGCGTCGAAATGTGAAAGCGTGCTATTTGGATAACGTGTCTTCAATTTCTGTAGCTTCTTCGAAAACTATTGTAGTGTATTATGGTTACGTAATGTAGACGTATCGTACCTACATTAATGGCACGGCCCTCTTGAGTGGGCTCAAATCTTTTATAGGTAACTTGTACCCTTTGTGATAGAATTATAGATTGGACGTTGGTTTTGCAAATGGCGGAAACTTCTATGAGGACCGAAGGCCAGAGCTCTGATCTGCATTGGATTCACAGATATTGTGAGACAGATATCATGTGATCGTTTTCGTTTATGCTTATATTATATGTTCCTAATGACATGCACGTAAATCTTTGCGCAAATGGAGAGAAATTCGCCGCTTACTTCCAGTAGATCTGTTGACCGATTAATTTAGCATCATTTGACATTTTTTTCGTCTCTTTCTTTGACTAAAAAAGCAACTATTCCTGTGATTTTGTTCGCCGATGTAGTGGTAACAATTCCTACAATACTTCGGTATTGCACGCGATCGCAAAAAGAACTATTACTACACTACATTTACTGGTGCCAATTCTGTAGTATCTCTAAACTTAAACTTAAATTTTCAAGTGTTAAAATAGTGTTTGTTCTGTTCTACTGCCCACCCTTTCGTAGTTTTTTTTTTATTTTATAAAATTACAAGTTAGCCCTTGACGGCTATCTCACCTGGTGGCAAGTGATGATGCAGTCTAGGATGATAGCGGGATAACCTGTTAGGGGTATGGTAAATCCACACTCCTAATTGGTTTCTACGCGACATCGTGCCGGAACGCTAAATCGCTTGGCGACACGTCTTTGTCGGTAGGATAATAACTAGCCCGGCCGAAGCCTCCCACCAGACCAGACTCAAGCCGGGAATCGAACCCAGGACCTCCAACTTTATAATGCGACAGCGTCCGCATTGCGCCACGGAGGCCGTCGTAGTGTTCTTTGAGCAAGTGGATAACAATATTTTTAGTCATGTCATATTATTTAAGATTAAGATCAAAATTAATGATAATAATATTTATTTATTTAAGAAAAATCTTTTACACATTTTTTATAATAATCAGGTGTAATCATAAACTCGTAACTTGAGTTTTTCCGTACATAAAAGCCTTCGACATGAGGTACTTACACGAAATTGGCATCATTAAGTGCATATAATAATATTATATAATATTTGCAGTTTACTTAGTAATTGGATAAAGGAGAGAGTTCAGGTTCTCATTCTGTAGTCAGGGGATGAAGGCGTTTCGTTTTGCTCAGTATTTTAGCACTAATATTCAAGTGGCTTTAACCAGGCACCTTCAGTGCTACCTTTACAGTCCAGAGCCGGCCAAAATCGTACAACAGACCACTGGAGAATTAACGTCCCTGCTAACTAATTTCTTCTGAGTGTGTAATGTGAATTTATTGAGTTTTACCACAATTATAGTAAAATCGCGTTACGGAAATGACAAATTATAATAAACAAAAACTTCTACCCAATTATTGAGTACGCTAACAATACTTACTCATGCTAAATTAATCTCTAGATTCTGAATGTGAATTAATTATGGTTTATCGCAGAATAAACAAGAATTATTAACATCAATAAAGAAAAGGTAAATAGTTGATTATATTGAATAGGTAATAGTAAATCGTACTTAAAAAAAACGGCCGGGCCCATCCAGGAATGGGACTGGTGGGCCGGGGTGGACGGCGAGCGTTCGCTGCGCTTGCCGTCGGCGATGGAAGGCCGGGTGCGAGAGAGTGTTCTTCTTCCACCTCTCTTGCTCCTGTGCCTTCGGAGGACTTGTGGATGATGGAAACGGGGCCGTCCATCACTCACAGTACGGTCCTCAAGTTGGCTGGTGTGCTGTTGTTCTGGCACACCTCTAACAGGCGAAACTGGGCAAGTTGTGCCCAAGGAGGGTCTGCTGCGGCGGACACCCGCTGGTGGAGTTACGGTTGTATGCGAAAGCCTTCCCGTGGCTCCACCATTCAGCGGTGAGTAGGAACACGTGGGGGTTTTAGTCAGTAGGAGTCTGACATAACCTCTGTGCCTCCCCGTGGTGCAGAGGTATCCATGAGGATTTACCCACGATAAAAAAAAAAAAATTTTTTATTAGTTCGCCAGTGCGACAATCAAACCGGTTTTAAATCAATGTCATAAGGCGAACTATACTATATATGTATAAAAAAATAATCATAATGATATCAATTTGTTCTTTGAAGGAAAGTAAATTTTTATGGTTAGTATATTACAAAATAACTTTATGACTGAAATCAAAATCTGACACATTTTCTGTTAGACTTAATATTTATCTTGGAAATGAAAAATGGAACATATTCCATAACAAACAAAACAATGCAAATTTCGTAAAAATTTAACGTACAAAAATAAAAGTATAAATTATATAAATTAAGTAACAATTTTTCCAATAACTTAGTAATAACACAGTGCTTTGCTTTCGAAATCTGTTGGGTAGACCTTTTTATAAGTTTTAACCTTACATCATAATGTAAGGTTAAAACTTAAAAAAAGGTCACGGGACGTCCTTCAGACGTAAACATGTAAGTTATTATAACATACAAGAGAGTAAAGATCTGTGGTATAACGTTATAATATAGCGTCATGCCGTTCTCCGTGACGGCATAAGGCTACGGGAGCTTTATAAATCTCGCAAATCGAAATATGTAAACGCTGACTTTGGCTGAGCAAAGGAGGATGGTGGATATATTAAAACAATTTATAATTTCGCGCTTTGTAAATCTCGCAAATAGGAAAAGTTAAAGCGATATCTAGGTGTGCTGACACAAATCTTTACCACAATCATAAAACAATTTTTAATTTTCAGTGATATACGACGATGACGTCACCGCAGCTTTCATATCGACCATACAGAAGATCCTCGATACAAACCCACCGAAAACTATTTATATCGTGCTGGAGAAACGTTACGTTTTCACGATAGAGCATATGGACTCGGTTGCGCCTTGCTACGAAACATTCCTCGTTCTGCTGGACAAAGTGAAGGCTCATTCCAATTGGATCGTGGAGCAACTGCCTACGGACTTTCCCATGTACTTCACTTACGATCGCGTTAAAGATTTAGTGTTATGGAAGATCTCTTCGACGGAAATCAGTTGATACATACATGGTTAATAATTGTTAATTTATATTTTTAAGTATGAAATATAAAAATTTAATTTAATTGATGGTAATTTCATTTTATTAGCGTTTTATGAAGTACCAAGGATAATAAATGGCTTGGAAACTTGGAAGTCACTTAGGTACTTAGCTTTTTTGGCACTTTCATAAAGTTGCCAGCTGTTGGGATTACAAAGCTGTTTATTTTTTATCGTTTGTTTTTGTTTCTCGGCCAAGGCTTCCTAGTGTGACGTGGCTTAGTAGTAGTGGGAATTTAGTAGTAATTTACGTGTAACGCACTGTAGCCCCTCACCCTAAACGTTACGTAACATTCAAGTCCTTTAAAATCGCAATACTCCCCCTCCCAATGGAAACCCCCCTCCAATTTCGTAACGTAATATTTGAACGCTCCCATACCTAATCTTCATCAGGCATGTTTTAACAGATTACTGATGATGTGGTTTAAACTAGAGCTTACTTTGAAAGTGGTTATTCATTCATGCCTTACTGCTACTTACTAGTAACTAAAAGTATACGTGGCAGGAAATCATAACGCCGAGAGAGCTTTCCACACCTTAGTGGTACGTATCAGAAACGTGGATTAAAAACTTATGTGCGTGTTGATTGAATATTGTATATAGTACGAGGATATAATAAATTAAAGGACCGATAGGCAAAAACAATTTTGGTCATTTGGTTAATTCCACTTAAATTCTTGGATGGTACTGAATTTGGTAACTTAAGTTAGTTTAATTTGGTATAAATAAATATAAAATCTAACTTAAATTATTTTCATACTATATCTTCTCATAGTTCTCCATAATGTTCTCAAAAGGCGTGTGAAGTCTGCCAATCCGCACGTGGCCAGCGTGGTGGACTATGGCCAAACCCTTCTCATATTGAGAGGAGACCCGTGCTCTGTAGTGAGCCGGTAATGGGTTGATCATGATGATATCTTCTCGATACAACTCGAGTTAAGCTACATCAATATAAAGATTTAAAAATTATATATTTGATGATAGTAAAAAAATACAAAATTTAAGTCAGAAATGTTTATTTCGCTGTAAGTATAGCTTTGTAAAAAAACTGATCGTAAGGGTTCATTCTCACACATCAGTCACGTCACCGGTCAGTCACGTTGCAGTTAAATTCTAAGTATACATCAATATAGGTATTCTATCATTTGACTGCATAATTTAAAACTGCGCTCAGTTGATGATTTATTTTTCCGGGGTAAAGTGTTATATTTATCAGTTTCCAAATGCATGATTTTCTGTGTAAAATTTAGACAAGATCGGTTCAGCGTGTCGTTAGCATAGCAACTACTTAACATACTTAAAGTATTTGGTATTCAACTATGAGTAGGCAGGTAGGCATTTCATTGAAAAAACTACCCAACGTCCCGCGAGAGCGTCAGCTCTGCTTTTACGCAATTTATACAGAATTTTACTCTGACGTTACCCATGCTGAATTCTGTAACGCAAGCCTTTAAGAATTTAGTCACAGTTAAAACGGGACAACGTTGTGTCCGACATAAGGCTGGTTCGTATTAATGTATATTCAGTCAGAGGTGAAACTAAGCTTGCACTATAAATGTTGGCATAAGCATGCACTTAATAGCGTCGTGATTGATCTGTGGGAAAGCACCCTAAATCGTAGTAAACAAACAAAACAATGCAAATTTCGTAAAAATTTAACGTACAAAAATAAAAGTATAAATTATATAAATTAAGTAACAATTTTTCCAATAACTTAGTAATTACACAGTGCTTTGCTTTCGAAATCTGTACTCGTTCACCCTTACCGCTACATTAGGGGTTATATCCTAGACTTAAAATTACTTTTCGGTAGGCCAGAGCTCGTTGTATTTGGTGAGAAAAGTTTTCCTTAGCTCAGAATTCCTCGCCTGTTGGTCTTTCTCCTTGCTCAGCGTTTCGATGCTCTGCCCCACGCAGAGGTCGCCGGTGAAATGTATTATCAACACTTGGGTGTTGAATGAGACGTTTTTGTCCGGGCTTTGTTTTGCGTAATTCACATGCTGCCCGAATTCCATTGCGTAAGGTGGTAGGGAGGCGAAGTCCTCCGCTGCAAGAAAATTTATATTAGCTATAGACGCAACCTTCTGTGAACTTTAATATATCATAAATATCTTTTATAGAAGACAGTTTGCAGTCTCTTAGTATAGTTATCACGGTCTGTTACGGCGGGTGAAAGATGCGAAAATGGAATAGGTATTGCGAATCTAAAATTACTGTAGTTAGGTAGGTATATTAATTATTCCGTGACTATATGATTATATGTGATATATATTACCTACTACCTTAATTATTACCAACGTATTAGGCTCACCTGTATTGTAATCCTCAGTGTCGTGGGCGGATGAATCTCCCGTACATTCAGGTCCGCATCTACCATCTTTTAGTATTCCACGCATTGTGGTCAATTTACTAATCGCCTTCTCGCTGTTTTTACTTTGATCGTTTTTGTGCTTATCTATGTTGCGGAGAAATTTCTTCATCTGAAAATTGTACAAGAAATTTTTCAATATTCGCTTCATCATCAGGACTTTAGGAGCTTCTATCCAGAGAATCTAGAAAATAAAAAACATAGGTCGATCATTCCGCGCTGCTTATCAGCGTCCCTTTACTGGACACAAACCTCCCCCTACTGCGGATCACCGAGATGAAATAATTACAAATATATTTCATACGGGTTAAATAAATAATTGATTACCGTTTTTTTAACCCGTATGATATCGGCACAGGCACGCAATATAAATTATATACAAATCTGTACATCTGATGATGTGACCGATGTCTCTGAATTAACTCTTATTCGCAAACCAAATATTATTACCAAGATATCAAAAATACAGATTTAAGGAATATTTGCCGAATCGTGAATATTTGTTTTCTTTATGTATTTCTATTGTTAAGCACTTTTTTGCACGTACATTTCTTTTATCAAGGTATTAAATTCGAATGTCTCTAAAATATGGCCCACCAAAAAATGTAGGAAGTGTTATAACTTACCGTTTTTGTCATTTTCTTAGGAGGATCTTGGTAAGACATCTTGGGTTCCCCTGGATTACTGCCTATAACGTACATCGTGTTCTTTGGTATATCAAAATCAGAGTGTACGGGCGCTTGGACGTCCATAGCATCTTTTTGCCTTCCCGGCGTCGTGGATGACTTACTGTTGGTTGGTACATATAAAGACTTAGCAATCTCCTGTTGCTTTTGAGCTTTCTTAGCATGCCTCCGCTTTCGCACAGTGGGCTCGTCCTCGTTAGAAATACTTTCTTCTGATGTCGAAGGAAAAACTACGTTAAGACTCAGCACTTCCACGTTACATTCCTCTATATTTGTAGGATTCTCTACATCTGCCACTTGGCAGAGTTGGTCTGTCGAGTGTATACTGATGAACGATTTCTGACCAGAACACAGGCATGCCGCCTCTTCCCCTGACCCAGAAGACTTCTTTGACACTGTTACTGGAATAAAAACGATATAAAACCTTGTGCATAGCTGTCATAACAGCACCAATGCTAACGAAATGATTCACTAGGAACTGTTTTTAGAGTGAGAGCACCGCTGTCCAACGAAAAATTAACGGTCACCGATGGTCGATGGCGACAAGAATTTCGTACGTCGTCATCACCCATATTAATATCCTAGTTCTGGGCACAGGTATCATAGGGAAGAAGGATTTAGAGCAATGGGGTAGTTGCTTATTGCTCTAAAACCTTCTTCCCTATGATGCTATGAGCTGGTGGTTTTGTTTAATATACTAGAAGTTATTCCATGACGGCAATCGAACCTGAATCAGTTTCAGCCGGAATGAATTAACTTCTAAACGACATCGTGCTGGAACGCTAAATCGCTTGCGCCACGTTCTTGTCGCTAGGGTGGTAACTAGCCACGGCCGAAGCATCCAACCAGTTAAACCAGAGAATACAGAAATGATAAATTTCTTAATTGCCTGCTTGAGATCGAACCTTGGACTTTCCGCTCATAAGACCACAGCACTCAACAGGGAGGTCGTCCATATTAATGATTATTATTATAAAACAATACAAAAACTTGCTTTGGGATGTCTGTAGAAAATACATCTAGAACGATATATTTATAGATTTCTACCCCCAGAAACTGAAAATGGCGTTTTAATGAAGTAGAATATATTTGTAACATCGACATAGTACCTAGTATGTCTATTTATATTACTGGATAGCTTCACAAATGATCCTATTTCCTTAATTTGAGACTCAGTTTAGACTACATCAAACACTTCACTTTACTTCTACGAAAGCCTGTGAACGAAATCGTTTAATGGCTATGTTTAGAAGAAAGCATATGTCAGGGATATGGGTGACTAATTGATTAAAGGAATTTACAAGTTACCAGCATAAATACAGGATTCGCTCCCGTCACAACTAATTGCACCTATAAAATAAAATAACACTTTAGAACGACGATCAGAACTTCGAGATTTGAGGACGGAAATTATAAATCGACGCATTAACTACCTTGGACGACGCTTTCATCGTTTGTCTGTGTATCTAATATTATTTTATCGGTAAATTTGTGAGCATTCTTCAAATTTGACATATTTAAACGATAAATTTCAGTTTGTTGGCTTTGTCAAATGGATTTCCATTTTTCTTTTTTTCATTATGTTTTTTGACGGTTCTTATTTTAATAATTGTATATGTCGAGTGCAATCTCTTCGGTGTATCTAATGTGAAACTTATTACTTGTTTACCGTGTTCTGCGGTAAATTTAACGTAGCTTGTAAGTCATATTAAATAGATGCCTGTATATATAATGTACTAGCTTCTACCCGCGACTTAGTGGATGATGCGTGGATTTCAGAATTGTTAGATATTTCGTAGGACGATAGAGAAACGTTTTTTTATTGGCAATCTCACCTGATGGTAAGTGATGATGCGGTCTAAGATGGTAGCGGGCTAATCTGTAAGGGGGAATGGTAACCCATACTCCTAATTGGTTTCTGCGCGATATTGTGCCAGAACGCTAAATCACTTGGCGACACATCTTTGTCGATAGGGTGGTAACTAAACTAGCCACGGCTGAAGCCTCCCACCAGGAATCGAACCCAGGGCCTCCAACTATATATAGTGACAAAGCGCGCGCTGCACCACGGCGGACGTCAAAAACGTAACGTCGAATTTTTCGAAATTCGCAACCCTCAGAACTACGTTTTATTTATTAATATTAGGTATTTGTAACCCTGTGATAGCCTAGTGGTTAGGACGTCCACCTCTTATTTAGAGGTCGGGGGTTCGGATCCTGGCACGCACCTCAACTTTTAGAGATAGGTATGTGCGTTTTTAAGCAATTTAAATATCACTTGCTTCAACGGTAAAAGGAAAACATCGTGAGGAAACCTGCATGCCTGAGAGTTCCCCATTATGTTCTTAAAGGCGTGTGAAGTCTGCCAATCCGAAGATGGCCAGCGTATTGGACTATGGCAAAACCCTTCTCATATTGAGAGGAGACCCGTGTACTGTAGTGAGCCGGCAATGGGTTGATCATGATGATTTGTAACCCAATAAATCTCAGGGCACATGAACATTTATGTTCTGAGCTAATCTAACCTAACTTTAGTTTTAGGTAACCAATCTTAGAAAAATATATTTCTCTGTTTCTATATATTTCTTTGTAGTCCTTATTTCGCTCTTAATAAGCTATTAATATAACATATATCAATACGCACTTTTGATGATAATCAATAAAACCAATATAATACTGAAAATAATCATTATATTAATTTCATAAGTACAAAATTAATTAAACATATGAAATAATACGATATTACTCAAACATTAGAAAAATAACAAATTATTCAATTACATATTGCAATTAGAAAATATAAGTTATTAACATAAACACACAACTAATTACTATTATTAAATGATAGGTACTTCTTCTTTCACAATTACAATTCATATAAACCGTGTAGATACATTTAGATGATCGACAAAACATTTTTAAGGCAATATAGAATTTGTTTACAGTCTTTGTGTTTTGTAATTTTATGCCAATAATGCATTTAATCTGGTACCTATTTTAAAACTCTTTTGAAACAATTTTTGTATAAAATGTAGGGTTGTAGCGATCAGGGGTCATCAATTTAGGGGGCACCGTCTGAGCAAGCGTTCTCAACTTTGAACGCGTCATCACTAGAGATCCAATATTGAATATGAAAAGTATGGAAATTACATAAAATATTAAAACAAAAAAAAAACTTGAATAGATATCCCAGAATGAATGTTGGACGTATCTGAAGCAATATTTATAAAACAAAAATAATGAAAATCTCGTTTTTGTCTGTTTTAGTGTAAAGTATTTTTAAAAATAAACTAAAAAAAACTCGACTATCGTACATAAAGAAAAAAATATTTTTTTTGCTTTTATTTATAAAGTGGGTAGGTAAAAAAAGTGGTTAGTACTACACTTTTTTTTAATAAGTTTTACACCAAAAAGGGCCAAAGAACAAACTGTATTCAATTAAGACACGTTAGAAAAAACACGAGTACACACGAGTCCATACAATTTTCTGTTACGCGAAAAAAGACAAAGTTGTCTTCAAAAATGTATTATTAATTATTTCCAATTTAATAAACATTGCTATAACGAATTTAGTAAAGACGTCAGTTTTCCAATATTTACTCATTAACATTAGTAATTCGCTACAACCCTTGGGACTTTTAATATTAGCTAAATTTTAATATTAACTAAATTATTGAAAATTCGAGCATTTTATTCTATTCTATTGATTTATACTTAAACTATTGTACAAGATTATTATTTATTGCCTTTAAAATTGGAACTATAATTACCTATTTGTTACTGATATACCTAATTATCTATCACGCCGTGGCGTTATGTACCAGAGTACCATAAAGTATAAAGAGCAAAAAAAGGCATTCAGTCAGCCTCATGGACATTTCCTAATACCTGACCGGGAACTAAACAGACGGTTTTTGCTTAATCGCTTCTAAATGTAATCTTTATAGTCAACATGTTCCTAAAATATCCCAAATCAAATAAAAAGATACATTTACACATTGAAATTGTTATTTGGTGTAAAATACACATTTTTAATTGAACTTTGATTGGAAAGCATTTTAAGACAGGTAAGAAAAAAATTGCCATACCCAAAGATTTGCAGGCTCGCAAAAGTATACGTTTTCGCGTATCGAAACTTAGTGTCACAGTAAAATTAACCTAATAACCTTGGTTTTAAAGACGTAAATTCTGTACTACTGATTTGTATGAGCGAGCGAGCAAGTGTGAGCGAGAATATGCTTTAAAGTAATAAAAATTAGGTCCTCTTTACTTTGACATTAGTGTGTCGATATTGTAAACGACTACGAGCGAGCTAAGCAATATTATACTGAACAAAATATTATACTATTTTTAAGTTGGCGGACTTTGACTCTGTTAAGAATTAATTTAGTCTCAAAACGAGATAATGTTTGTAAGACATGTGATTTTGTCTTTAATTGACCGTTCCTTAAGTCCGAGCAAAGTCGTAGTGCATTCTTTACACCTCAGCCTTAATATGCTATTTAAATATCAATTTTTTCGTCACAGTAAAATGTTTCTAATACACTTATTTTAAAGCTCATTTTCGTACACGATGCTAGTTACGAGCTCAACGTAACGTAACGTCAGAGAAATTCTAAAGCCACATTCTTTTACGTATCTACTTATTCAAACATTTCTTAAACCAAGACCGCGATTCTCTAATAGTTTAATTGTTACATGATATTGAATACTATTTTTTGTGTCGGAAAATTCGTAGTACTAGTTCTTATTAGTTATAGTAAGTAGATTATATTGCGCAAGTACACACATACATACATACCACATATTCACCATACTAACCATACTGACCATTAAAATGCGTTTATAAGTTACTTTACAAGTTGTTTATGTACTTATTTTGATGCTTGTTTTTGTAAAATAAAGAATTTATTTATCTATTCTACCGCAAGATTAAATGACCGAACATTCATCTCTTTGTACGCAATGATGTGGTACTTACTAGGTTCTGAGAAATAATGAGTTGTAGAAGTTAAACCATACATTAATGGTTTTCTACGCGGCATCATACCGGAACGCTAAATAGTTCGCTGGCTTTCTATAGCCAGCGTTATTAACCAGGGCTGATCCTAACCTAACCAACTAGAACAGGTAATGTTTCCAACACAAATTCCAATATAAATTCTTAAATTGCCCCTACCGGGGATCGAAACCGGAACCACAGAATTCGTCGCTGCGCCATGTTGGTCAACTAAAATAATATGAAGAGATCAGGCTGCCTAGTGCGAAATTTTCTCCTTATTCGATCGTGAAAAAGGATCGAAAGAAGCTTGTGTATTACGTATAGAATAGATGGCGTTCTTTCGATTGTATAGAAAAGTTAATTTACACGTGATTATAATAAGTAGAAAATCTCTCACTAGGCTCTCAGGGCCCTGAGCAAGAAATGTAAGTCTCCAAACAAAAGGAGCAGTAGATCCATTCTCTGACGTCAGCGTTTTGTCCAAAACTACCGACAGTGCGATCGTGTACTAGTGGTCAGACGAATTTAGACTCGATGAACTCCGTCAGAGCGAAAGTGAGCGTCCAAGAAAAGAAATCTTATTGTATATATTGCTAAGTATAAAAAAATAGTCTAATTGTAAAAGAATATTTTTTTATCATGATCAACCCATTCTCGGCTCACTACAGAGCACGGGTCTCCTCTCAATATGAGAGGGGTTTGGCCATAGTCTACCACGCTGGCCATGTGCGGATTGGCAGACTTCACACGCCTTTGAGAACATTATGGAGAACTCTCAGGCGTGCAGGTTTCCTCACGATGTTTTCCTTCACCGTTGAAGCAAGTGATATTTTAATTGCTTTAAAAACGCACATAACTCCGAAAAGTTAGAGGTGCGTGCCCGGATTCGAACCGCCGACCTCTGATTAGGAGGCTGACGCCCTAACCACTGGGCTATCACCGCTTCACTTTTACACACAACTTTTTATGAAGGGCGGTAATAGTGGTGAAGATTTCGCAATGCTGGCTGGGTTGCAGAACAGTGCACGAGCGATCCCATGATCCAGGCGACGCGAAGCAGCATCGCTGGATTTTAGTGGGCATCCTGGTCGCCGCCCACATACCCCGCCGGAAGCGGCGCAATTCTGGCAGCGTCACTTCCGGAGAGGATATGTAAACGCATTTTCGAGCGTTAAAAAAAAATACTTCGCCATCACTTTTGGGGGAACGAGTTCGATCCCCATCAAGTACCGTCTAACTTTAAGAAGGAAAACATTGTGAGAAAGCATGCATATCTGAGTTCTCCGAAATGTTCTCAAGTGTTAATACGAATCCACATAATATAGCGAGCGTGGTGTATTACGACCACAGCCCTCGTCAAGCTGAGAGGTGATCGGTACCCTGTAGTAATAAAAAATGATGAAGCACTTGTTAAATATAAAGTCAATCTATTTATGACTCCAAAGCTAGCTAGAAAAACCCGCAAGAAATTCAGTTACAACAGTTGCTGTAATTCGACACAATTTTATAATTTTTAATCCATAATAATCATTAAATTATTAGCATAATAATCATGATCATTATTTTCAACCCATTGACTTCCACTACTGGGACATAGGGTTTTTTGTAGGGAGTTCCGATGGCCACGGTCTTGGGCCGCTTGTATCCAGCGACTCCCTGCGACTCGTCTGTCGTCTGTCCATCTAGTTGGGAGTCGACCAACGCTACGTTTACCGGTGCGGGGTCACCATTCCAGCACCTTAGGGCCCCAACGTCCATCGGTTCTCCGAGCTATGTGCCCTGCCCATTGCCAATTCAACTTCGCAATTTGCTGTTCTACGTCGGTAACTCTGGTCCTTCTACGGATCTCTTTATTTCCGATTTGATCCCGTAAAGATACATAGCATAATAATAATATATATAGCATAGTAATAACTATATCATACTTATTAAAACATGAAAACGCAAGCAATGCAACGCCTCTATATTTACCAAGCTCAATCTATTGATTGGACGTGGCAAGAGAAATCACATGAGTGTAAACTTGGGGGTTCACTGCTCATACCAGGTCAAAGACACCAAATTTTATTATATCCATCTGAATTACATAAAAACAAAAAAGGTATCATTTCGTTACCACGAAATGCGTTAAAATGGACTTCTAAGATTTTATTGCACTGTTTGTTACAAGCTATTAATACAAGCGAACTAAAAATGGTGAAGGTCGAATTAGTTAAACCAGAGATTTTCGCGTTATGAGTGTCATAGTCACTGCAATTTTTGATATCCCAAATATTAATACACTTTCGCACTGACGAACTTTAATTAAAAAAAAAACACTAATTAACACTTTGGGTGATTTATTCTTAATGTAGTCTATATTCAGTCGATTGCTCTTAAAGTTTTATGAATATCTAATACTTTTGTACGTGTGTAAGAAATACCATTGAACTGTACTTATGTATCAATAAATATACATATTGGAAATGTGAAAATACAAAATTTTCTACACAAATAGAATGGAGCGCAACCTATATGAAAAGAGATCCAAGATCAGCAAATCGAATATGACGTCATAATTCAGACAAACTTAACTATTTGCCGTCCATTTAATGGACTCGCGTTATGCCTATTCTGTATGGGACATGATACAGAAAAGAGATCTTATATCCGATTCGACGAGAACAAATATTGTTACGCCTTTGTTACAAATAATTGTAATCAAAAGTGTAATACCGTGAAAATAAGATTAATACATTTCAAAACTAAAACCCGAATGAGTTTAAATCACAAAAAGACGAAGTACTAAAACCCGAATGAGTTATAATCACAAAAAGTAGTTAATATGACTGACACTTACATGTTGTCGATCTTGTTCTTATCTACACGCGTCCCAAGTAAAATAGACATAACGTAAAACTTAAAATTAATGGGCAGTATAGAAATTATCTAATCACATGACAAATTTTATTTACTTATAAAACAAACACACCTGCTCACATCATCTCCCGCGTAATATATTTTTAAAATAATTAAAACTTTCTAAATGACTTTAACTAAACGTATTGCAACAAACTGCATAGCAATGCAATAAACCCGTGCGGGTTTTTCATTGCTACTGTATGTTTCTACAAAATACATTGTTCTGGTGTCAAACTCTGTAATTTTTGTTTTAAGGTCCAGGTTTGATTTGTTGTTTGTTTTCATCAAAGAAATGATGCTTTTTTTATTACTTCATCATCGTTGTTAAATTAATTATCTCATGTTCGTTTAGTAAGTTGTAATACCTAAACGTGTTTGACTAACTATAACTTTATTATTTTTTAACAAACCTGTACCGTTTAAAGACAGCGTACCAATACGATATCGCATCGCTATGATACGCTGAGTCTACAACACCAATGAATATGAACGGAACATTGCAACTATAAACGCGTTCAATACATCAACACTTTCTAGATTCAAACAGATAAATTCAACGTACAGACACAACCGTCCCTTCATTATAATATCTATAGACGATATGGCGTCTTAAATAACCTACACGAACCGTCAGACAAAACTTAGGCCTTTCCATTAGAGATATGCGAGAATGCGTAACGAGAACTAAATGCGAGATTTATAAAGCGTGCTATGTAAGATACAGTTATAACGCAAAAAAGTTATATGTCCAACATAAATAGTCAGAGTACGGTCTATAGATCTCGGCATAAGACGATGAAACCTTTATGTGATAAAGTATTAAACGTCGTAATGGAAATTCTTGTAATCCGTGTTACAGTCCACTGTGAGCGGTCAATCAACCCGGTCAACGTTTACACAAAGATTATGTTTCCTGATAGAGTTCTCAAACGTTTTCAGGTTAAAGGAAACTTAAAAACATAACTGTTTATTTCAACGTCACGCTGAACTCAAGCAACATAAGACAATATTCTCTGAGTTAAATAAATCTTCAAAACCCCGTTATTGCACATATAGACGTTATTGCACAAGCGCGTTTATTTGATTGGACTGGTCATTGCTGCTAGTATATAGGACACAACTATATACATAGTAGCATAGCGCTCATTGAGACGCGATACGGAACAATGACTATTAAAATAAAGTAAAGTGGGTGGTAAACATACATTCTCATCTCTGGTATAAATCAGCCTTAGCCTGACATTACGAGTTACCTGAAAACAACTCAGGCCTCGAAGCCTCAAGTTCGATTTAGCTGATACATCACAGCACACACCAAAAGCATTATCTGTAATAAATATTAAGACGTAAGACGCTTAGACTGTGCTACAAATTAAACTCAAGTGAATTAGGAGATGAATATATCATCTTATTTAAACAAAAATAAACACGAGATTATTATTATTTTACATGATAAACGGATGTTAAATCCAAGCAATCTTGAACCAGCTAATTCTATTCGAATATTTTTAGCTAGCGTTCAATGAAACAAGTGCGGGTCTTTGCACAGTATCAATATATAAAATTTAAACTTTTACTTTCATAACTTACTATAGCGGATAAGGCGTGGAAATGAAAGTGGCTGTTGAAAACCACACCTATATCAGAAGAACAACAATAAGTCTGTTAGTAAAAATAAAATAATTACTTAAAAGGATGTCCCAACAACAGATAAATGTTATATGTATGTGTGTGTTTTTGAATAAATTTTTTCATTTTTTTTTTAAAAAGGAATTCCTGTGAAAAGACCCGGAATATCATGCGGACACTTAGGAGGATTCCTGCTTTTGAGATAAAATGGCCTTGCCGTTCGTAATTGGGCCTAATGCACCGATTATTACTAATAATATTCTTAAAATTCATCGATTGAAATGTTTTTCATTTATGTAATTTCTTTATCAATTAGTAATATAGTATTGAACACATTAATTGGGCCATCGTTATAAAACAAAGAAAGTCAATATAGAACAAGCTCATGATGAAACAATTTTCGATTTAAAAATAAAATCGGGTTTTTAATAAAACCCCGTACGGATTAGGAAACAGTTGGGTATACTTCGACAAAACTGTGAGTTTAACAGTTAACAGAGCGTAATTACAATGACATAGTACGTAATAGACTGCTGGGATGCGTATGTCGCTATCAGTACACAATTATACCACATATACACATATTCCATAATGCATTGATATCAATGACATTAGAATTTTGCACAAATAACGAAAAAACAACTTTACTTGCGGCGGTTGCTGTAATGTCAGCATTTGGAGACCAGTCCATATACTAAATACTGATTGAATGCTATACAGAGCTTTTTCTCTCCGATATGGAAGATCTTTTTCTACTCTGTATACTCCCTGAGGACATTTTCCTTTTATTCTCGCCGATTGGCGCGGGACTCGCCGATTTGAAATTGGAACTTGCGCTCGCCATTCTATTGGCGTTTTGGAGATTAGAAGTTTTTCTTCTCACGGACGGCGAGGCCTCGACGTTGTTCAGCTTCGCCGTAGTTGCTATAGGTTTTGGATCTATAACAACGGGTTGCTGATATTTCCCAACAGCGTTCCAATGTTCCCGTTGAGCTTTTAACGAGTCTCTCATTTTTTCTTTGGCATCAGCACTATCCGCTAACATTTGATTGAGCATTTGCACAGTTTGATATAAAGCTACCGGACTAAGCAGTCCAAAATCATGCAATGAACACATATGGAGTGTAAAGTTCCTATATAAATTCTTCTCTAAAAGCTCCTTCCCCTTCATCTGTAGGAACATTTGACAGGCCAACGGTATTTGACAGTCCCCTACGTAGTTGTACTTCATGACGTGCAAGTTCCACATTTTCATGAGCTCCTTTTCACCTTCGTTCACGTCTGTAAACTCGTCGATCATCATCATAGTTTTTTGTTGGAGCCACAATGGATCCGTTTCACTTTCTGAGTCGATGTCTAATTCGTTCGGGTACACTGGCAGGCAGGATATTGTGTGATGATAGAGTCTGGAATTAATTGATTTCTTGTAAAAGGTTCATTATCAAAGAGGTTGATACTTTGCTAATTAAAATTTACACGATACTAATTCTGGTCTGAAGTTGAATCTCCGAAACACAACTGTGCTTAAAAATGTCCTGGAAAGTGTCCAAAAAAAAAAGTCCAATGTGACCTTGGAAAGTCATGCTATCCTAAAAACTGTATGTTACTCCACATAATGCAACTCGTGACTTACTTCAGTGTGGCCTTCTTTGAACTTTGTGTGTGTACTATGTTATGTGTTACATATATACGTATATACATAGTGTTAGCATACACAATAATTGAAACTGTGATAGCCTAGTGGTTAGGACGTCTGCCTCCTAATCAGAGGTCGAGGGTTCGAACCCGGGCACGCACCTATAACTTTTCGGGGTTATGTGCGTTTTTAAGCAATTAAAATATCACTTGCTTCAACGGTGAAGGAAAACATCGTGAGGAAACCTGCACGCTTGAGACTTCTCCATAATGTTCTCAAAGGCGTGTGAAGTCTGTCAATACGCACAAAATCCTTCTCAATATTGAGAGGAGACCCGTGCTCTGTAGTGAGCCGAGAATGGGTTGATAATGATGATGATGATGACACAATAATTGGGTGGGAGGTATTTGAAGGCATTTTCATTATCTTCGCGAACGCGGGTAGTATAAAAACAATAAATATGACGGACGGTCTTTTCCTTTTTCGGTGCATTCGGCGATCTAAAAACATGGTCTCGAGTTCAGGTGTCTCTTTAAACTAAGTTGCTAATAAAAGTGTTTATCAAAGTCTATATAATTCTTTCAATAGGAAACTAAGTTGAGATTTTCAAAGCCCGCAGAAACGCTTTCCGAAATACAACGTATCTTAAACTCCTCCTTCAACACTTTCGCGTTTATAATATTAGTATAGACTGGCTGTTTTTGCATTGAGTATGAAATATTCTTACCTATTATGTCCAGTGAGATAAGGCCTCTGTGCGTCAATTATATCGTTGTCATCCAACTCTAGAAACTCTGCTAAACTGTGCCTCTGAGGCCTTCGCCGGATACGAGGTCTCCAGACTAGTAAATGTGTGAGCGAGGCCCTCCTTGTGGGCCCCGCTCGAGGCCCGGCCGCGCTACTGCGACCCTGTGCTGCGATCAGATCGTGGGGAGAGCCCGTGTAAGATCCGTCGTACAATTCGTTGATTGAAACGTCGATGCGGGCACCTCCCGGAATTGGCTGTGGGTTTAAAAATACATATATAAGAGTACTAATTGGTAACTACGGTTCATATAATTGCATGTTAGTCCATTATTACTTACTATCCTTTACTAGCGGCTAGGCTAATAATTAGGAAAGCTAAGATTGGTAAAACTGGAGATATTCACTAATAAGCAATAACGTTTCAAATGATCTTCATTTAGTCTGCAACCCCCATTTTAGCCGTTTTAAGGTTGATTCTACTTACATTATTTATTTAATCTACTTCTTGTTTAGTGAGAAATATGTCTCTGTGGATTACGGTATTTAAACATCCAAAGAAAACGTCCTTTTTTGTTATAAATTTAGATTAAATTGATTGATTCCTCTATGCCCAGAAAGCACACGCTTCCTAAGACGAACGCAATGTTTAACGCGGCACATCGTGCATCGTGTAAAATTTAAACCCACCCATTATGAAAGAGAAGTCCTGTGTCCATTATAAGTGCATTTATTACAAATTGGTTGACGAAAATGCCTGGATACTGGCTAGACTCGATTCGCAGCGTCCCCAATATCTAATACTTGCTTTACCTGGCACTCAAAATCGACCTTATTCAAGAAACACATACTGATGTAAGATGGTTGTCTACCAACCAAATACTCTTCAAACTCTCCATTCTATCGTAAGTAAATTAGAAGAATAAAAACTCACGAAATATGTAAAGTTGAATCGCGAATGGCACAGCTTGAGATGTTTGAGCAAAGAGTATAGAGTTCCACAGTCCAATGAGCACCATGGACAGTGCAGATCGTCGCACGCTTCAGTCTGTTGTCTGGAATTGTTGTTGTATAGGAACTGGTATATAATCTGTTGACGTTTCGATTCGCCCTCGCTCGCTTCTATCTTTATTTTATCTGTAATATCTGAAATGATAAGATTAAAGAAACAAAACCCGCTACTAAGGCTCGTGCTTGCCTTTAATCTCTCGACCATGATAGAGACTGTACAAAGATGTGACCTTGCCTAGTAAATTACTATGTACTCTTGATTTAAAGGTCGGTAAGTAATTTAGTATGTCACTTGTGCACTTTATAGTTAGGACACTATTACTTAAGTAGATAGATAGATAGATATAGATAGTTATTATTGCACATTAAAACTTGGAATCTATAATAAATAAAAACAAAAAGTAGATAATAAACCTAATGTGCAAAGGCGGTCTTATCGATTAAAGCGATCTCCTCCAGACAACCTTTTATTTAAGTATTGATTCACTATTGTATATTGCAGAGTTTCATTTTCTATCTCCAAAGATCCATCCTGATCAAAAATCGATAAACAATTGTATATCAATAAAAAATTTATAATTCTCTCCTATTTTCTTTTTCCAAAAATTACATTAAATACTCAAAGTGTACAAACTGTTTGTATTATATAGATTTATCTACTAACTGTTCAATTGGATTTCAGAGAAAAGCTCAATAATTATATATTTTTTGACTACTTTATAGTAAGTACTCTAGCATCAGAAGTGGGAAGTCCTGGATTCGATCCACGGTAGAAGCATTTTGTGAACTAATTTCTGAATTTTCTCCATAATGTTCTGGTTATGCCATCAAACGGTTTAGCATTCCGGTACGATGTCGCGTATAAACCCGTTAGGGGTATGAGTTTACTAATAGCTCCCATACCATCACACACTCCCAAGTGAGTTAAGGCAAGACATAACTTGTAGAAGACTGAAAAATAATATAAGTGACAAAGCTAGATTATTAAAACATGTCTTCATTGGATTGAACATTGCATCAATTAATTTTTAGCTCGCAATAGGGCAATACTCCCAGTATAAAAGCAAATTATGAAGACGTTGACTCACTTTTGCTATCACTAGTGGAAATTTTCTGTGTAGAAAGTCTCTCTTTGGTCGAATTTGATTCCTTCTTAATTCCGTTGCTCTCCCCTTGCTGATACAATTTCGGTCTATTCACTAATCCATTAGTTGGCTCTTGACTCCAACTTAGTTTCAGTTTTAATAGAGGTCTCACTTTGAATATATTGAATGGATTAGTCTCCATTGTGAGATCATTTTCCTTAGGGAATAAAAATGGAACATAAATGTGACAGTAATTCTGTTGGATAGTGGAAATTTAAAATGACATAACCAAACCATCTAGTAAGCTGAAATGGCAACAGCTATATTGTCATAGTTTTGGTGTTTCAGCATAATTTATTTATTTATTTCATCTTAATTCTAGCTTGAAGCGGTGATAGCCTAGCGGTTAGGGCGTCAGCCTCCTAAACAGAGGTCGGCGGTTCGAATCCGGGCATGCACCTCTAACTTTTCGGAGTGATGTGCGTTTTTAAACAATTAAAATATCACTTGCTTCGACGGTGAAGGAAAACATCGTGGGGAAACCTGCACGCCTGAGAGTTCTCCATAATGTTCTCAAAGGCGTGTGAAGTCTGACAATCCGCACATGGCCAGCGAGGTGGACTATGGCCAAACCCTTCTCATATTGAGAGGAGACCCGTGCTTTGTAGTGAGCCGGCAATGGGTTGATCATGATGATGATGAATTCTAGCTTTACAGGATAATAAACCTAATTTGCTAGAGTAGCCTAATATAAAAGAATATGTACATATAAAAATTGCCTAAATTTACATATTCTGGTAACATAAAATCCATGATGCAACTTTTGTGAGTTCACTCAGATTGCAACTGAACAGGTCCAGCTAACTGAATAATGTATAAACTATAAAGAGTGACAAGGAGCAGAGTGAATGAGGAAGCGTGAGGCGGTCTTTCAAGTACTTAAACATAAGTTAAATTTAATTTTTATTGTAGCTCTATCCCTCTACCTGTCATTTTATAGAAACAAAGAGGTTTGATTTTTGTTTTATACAGTCTGGCTTACCTACTTTTTTAGTTTACTTTATGCTTTGGATACGTGTACATTTAAGCGATTTTGTTATTATACAGCAAATATTTTTATTGATGCCGCCGATTGATTAGATAGGTTTTATGTGTCCATTTTTTTTTTATAATCCTATAAATAAATGTGAAAGTGTGGATGTTTGTTAATCTGATTTGGATGAAATTTGGGATGCATGTAGCGTTTGATATGGAAAACAACATAGGCTACCTTTTATTCTGATTGTTTAAATACTTCCCGAGGGAAAATCGAAAACTATTTACGTTCAAAGCATTAGTCAACGCAGACAAAGTCGCGGGCAGAAGCTAGTTTAATATGGCAAAAAAATGGCAAAAGGTGAACCAAAATATTAAAATCATAAAAAAAATATATATTTTTGATATAATACTACTTACGTCAGGTATAGTTTCCCATTGAGCCATCAGAGCCTTGTGGGGAGACCTAGCTATAGTAGCACTTCGACCTCCAGGAGTGACATCATGTAATACTAGATCATATTCACCATTAGTTAGGAGGCAACGATTATGTTTGTCATAGACAATTAGTTCACTACCGTACAGCTTGCTCCATTTTGTATCTGTGCTAGACGAGTTTAGGTCTGTTGATGATTTGAGACGCTTTGACAGGGGTTCTGAAATAAAGAGATTTAATTAATATGAGATGCTTTGTAAATGTAATGGCATGCATAAATTATTCTACAACCCAAAGTTAAGACAAGTTACAATTGGTCTGTGCTTGTTATATTATGATATATTTACGACACATTTATGAACATATTTATCTTATATATCTATTCATATCTATCTTATGTATCTTTCCATAAATTTATATTTTAAAAACAGCTGATGTGTTTAATACACATACATTTTAAATTTAAACTCTCTTAGCTTTAGGTTTAAGATGGTGAGTGTAGTTATCACCATCACTTCACGAATAGAAATTATGAAAAATGCACTTGCTTCAACGGTGAAGGAAAACATCGTGAGGAAACCTGCATAATGTTCTCAAAGGCGTGTGAAGTCTGCCATTCCGCACATGGCCAGCGTGGTGCCAAACCCTTCTCATATTGAGAGGAAACCCGCTCTCTGTAGTGAGCCGGTAAGGGGTTGATCATGATGTGATATTTATATAAATACAGCTATTTTTGATTTGATTGATTTAATGATAACAATCAGTAGAAATAAAAAAATAGTGCAAAGAAAAGAGGTGAGAATTTAATTTAAGATACAAAATGATAGCAAATTAAATAATGCACATAATTATAATTGATTTACAAGATCAATACTTCAAACACTGAACATATTATGACAACTAGTCTGTGAAACTACTCAGTGAATAAATGAAGACCTTTATTTATTTATTAATAATCAATTATGATACAGTATGATACAGTAACTGGGCAGTTGCTTCTTAGCTAGCCTAGCTTATTCACTGTCACGATTTCCATAGAACATTCATAGGTAAAATTATTGGGTCAACAATATTGCCTTAATGTGTGCTTTATAGCACACATTAAGGCATCTTATCAAAAGCGCTAACCATAGAAATAGAAACTTCCATATTTAATGAGATTCAGATATGTATTTACTAGTGTAAGCATTCGTGATAGTTATCCTGAACTATAAACATGTAAGTATCATTAGTACTGCGAGTATGATTTTATTGCATACATTTAACCCACTAAATATAAACAATAAAATCATAGTAAAAAGCTCTTACCATCACCACTTCTCTTTAATTAGAGATGTTTGGTGAGATTGGTTTGGTGACAGTCACCCTCAATGCTAACTTAACAGGACCATTGGAGCCATGAGTTGGGCTGAATGATGCGATCAATGATATAATATAAAGCTCTTTGTAAAATCCATAGAGCTAGATCCAGTTTGACTAGAGGATTTGAGTTTGAGGGTGGCACCCTCAAAATTTGTATTAATTTGGATCATTATGGCTATACACAAAATATTACAACGCTCTTACCACTTGTTTGAGGGTGATATCAAACTTCATCATTAAAATATAGAATTATTTGGGCCATAGGATGGACACATTAATAAGCAACAAAATTATATTAAAAAGCTCTTACCATCATCACCGTTTGTGATTTCTGTAGAGCTAGATCCATTAGAACTAGAAGAGGCTTTAGTGACAGTCACCCGTAACATTAACATGTAGGACTTGACATTAGGGCCATGGGATGGGCTGAATGTGTCGCTAGAGATGCTGACAGCAGATGCCATCGCTGGTGGCTCAGATGTTGATGGGTTGAGGGGTACAGAACAACTGCCCACCTAAAAATTGCAATAAATAGAATAACACCTACTAATGACAGAGATCACGGTTTTAATTTTTATTAGATCAATATTTTCGAGCCTAGTTGCCACTGTATGTGTAATTGATCTGTAAATTAACCAGCCACGCACTTAGGAGGTCTGAATGATGCCTTTCCTTTGTACTTCAGAGTATTTTCGGTCTTTAGTACTAGGGTCCAAGTGTACATTTGCAATTGTGTCTCAGTGGTCTAATGAAAATTAATGCCTTTTATAACTTTAAAAAATTTTGTGAAATAAATAGTCACTTGCAAAGTGAAAAGTAAAAATCTTGAATAACCACTCAATATTTTTGTTAGTACAAAAATACCATTGACACAATTAAAATAGCAGTTGGTGAAGCAAAAAAATTACTATTGATAGTTCCATGTAGATACAGAAGTGCTTAGGCACCCTTTTACCATTAGGTTTCTTGAAAACTAATTAGCTAATTTTCATAAAGTCATGCTTAGGCTCCAAATAATTTGTTCTCCAAATATTTAATACATAAAAATATAATTTAATAATTCCAGAATTTCTTTTCCACATTTAAATTTCAATTAATTCCAAAATTGATTGTTATGGACCTGGACCCGTTATAAGTACTTAATTGATAATGACCCAGACATTCAAAGAAAAAGTATGTGACTTGTTGTGTATCACCACTGTGAAGTAAAATATTAAATGGACATATTTATGCAAAAAGGACCTAATCTACAAGAACTACAAAATTGTGTTATGTCATCAGTGATATTTGTATCACCAAAAATCCATATATACTTAAAAAAATATATTCAAATATCACAATCTAACCGGAATAATTCTAAACATGTTTAATGTGGTTGGTTCCCTTTTGCATAACTTTGCCTAAATGATAATAAGGCAGATGAGGATTGGTATAATAAACAAAATTTAAGCTATATGTTAACATACTTGGCATTGAAGTTTCTGCATATATTTTTAAGGGGTGAAACAGATACATGAGAACAAAACTAAATAAAAGTGAATCAAGCAAGCAATCTATTAAAGTTTGTTAGAGATTGTCTAAACTGAAATGACGCGCCCCACTACTTAATTAGTGTATTTAAATGTGTGAGTGCAAATAAAACAACAACACTTCATCTGTGTGGGAGCGTCGATTTATCAGTAAACTACGATCTCTGAGTGCACAAGACGGTTGACTAGTTGGGTAATAAATCCGATAACGCTCGCTCTATTGAGCAACGCCGTCCCATTGTATGAAACAATACGTCCTCTCCTCTCGCGCGTTTAATATTAACTAAACTAGTTGGACAACAAATCCGAGAATAACATTTCTTAGCAAGTATAGTTCACAAAAAAAAAATACTTGAAAAATAATTTATTTATGTATTTTTATGTAACACTTTAATAGGTTACATGGTAATTAAAGTGTTACATAAAAATACATAAATAAAGCTGAATACATTTATTAGATCTATGAATTAATTTTTCTAAACCATCGTAAAAATATTTTTTATCTTTTGCCTCAAAATGAGCCATTAATGAATGACGCAATAAGGCTGAAACTCAATTTATATACCAATGGGTAATAGTCTCTAATTAGTATGACACTAAGCGAGCGCACCTATCCCCAGTCCATCCCCTCCATTCCACGAACTTTTGGACCTCCCTGCGTAATTGTTATGTTATATATGACTTTTAGTATAGGTATAATAAAATATTAATTTTTAAATCGGTTAAGTAAAAATATTATCTTTATAAACTATGTTCTAAAAAGCATTACTATTCACTCATCTCAGCCAAATCGTTTTCGTCTGAATCAGAGTCATTAACATTAATAATAAATTCTTTATCCATATCAAAGTATTTTAAATATTGTTTTTCTGTGTCTTCGACATGCCGACATGTGTTCGCCCACATTGTACGGTCAATCATTTCGAGTCGTTCATTTATCAGTGCCATAATGGATGTTAAATTTTGTGCAATGTTTTTGCTAGCCACGTAGTTTTTTAATATTCCCCATATTTTTTCAATGGGATTGAGTTCCGGGTGGTAAGGGGGTAATCGTAGAATTTCAAATCCTTTTGATTGAATCAGTTCATCGATAGCAAATCTTTTAAATCTGTCTTTGTTTTTTAAAATTAAATCGTACAACTCTATTTTTTTCATCGTTTCGTCAAAAGGTATATTTTTTTCAGCAAGCCATGTTTGCATGTCATTTTTGTTTCCGTTTGAGTTAGGAGCTTTTTCTATTAAAGCATTGTGGTAAGAAGCGTTATCCACAACGATGACAGAGTTTTCTGGGAGGTTCGGTAGCAATTGTGTGCTAAGCCACTTTTTATAATTATTTAAATTCATGTTATCGTGATAATCTCCCGTTGTTGAGTTTGCTTTATACACTAAGCTAGCATTTGGAATAAACCCTTCAGACCCACCAGCGTGAACAATAATGACCCGCATACCTTTAGATATTTTTTTTTGCACTTGTGATACTTCTTTTGCTAGTTTCCAGCACTTGTTTTGAATATGTGTCGTGTGAACGTAACTTTCATCAGTAAAAACGATATATCGGCCCTCATCACGGTATTTTTTTAATCGTCTCAAATACTGGAACCGCAGCATTTGTATATCGTGCTTTTCGACTAGAGCTTTACGGTTATCATCTATTTTTGACCACTCGTAGCCAGATTCTTTTAAAATAGTGCGCAGAGTTTCTATACAGCCAGTAAAACCAATTCTGTCCACCAATACCTGTTTGAGCTTTCTTAGTGTTGGTACTTCATTGAATTCTGTATGGAATGAAGCTATCGTTCTTCGAAGCACACCCATATCAAAATCTTCCAGCCTGGACTTGGGACGCGCTCTTTTTGGTTTTGAGGGAGATTTAAAAAAATTCTGCGTTACATCGCCTGACGTACTAGCTTGATTTTCTTCTTTTAAAATTCGCGTAATCGTGGATTCACTAACACCGACAGCTCGGGCAGTTGGCCACCTAGCATCACTTAGTTTTTCGACTCCATTTTCTGCTTCATATTTCATTCGGTGGTATACTTTGGCAATAATTTCTTTTCCCTGGCTACGAAGATGTTTTTTTGTTGACATGCTGACGGTACTTTTGCGATCGAATGATGCGTGCTCCTACGTTGAAACCTAACCGACAACTGAGCGACCAATTATAATACCATGTTTATATGTATTGCGTTCATATTTGAGTTGGGCTTGTGTGAGTAAATGCAGAGGTGGGGCGCGTCATTTCGGCTTAGACGAACTCTACCATGTTGATAGGGTTTCCTTTTTTATATTCAAGAGATTCATTTTGACTGTGTCATTTGTAAACTATAAATTGAGCCAAACCTAAACTACTCCACAAAGCAAAATTTTACAGGCAATGTTTGGTAAATTAATAGTTTATAAGAAATAAATTAACCAAACAATTTGTTTAACCAAACACATATTTTTATAGAAATTCAAAACTTAAGTCTATTTAGTTCAGGAGGAAGGGAGAAGAGGATTTATAGAAAGTTAAGTTAAATCCCCCGTGAAAACTTCTGTAACCAACCTCACAGTACAATATTCTTGCTAACCTTTTAATTAGGTCATACTCATAATTGAAATGGCTGTAATTCAGTGAGAAGAGCAGTGCCTACACCCTTGCTTAGCAAAACACTTGCAGTCACACTCGCATAGCTTTGGTTATTAGGTCTGTATTTTTAATTATTTTAACCTGTACTGCTCCAGCTTGCTTGATAGAGAGTGATTGCACCTGTTTTATTACACCTGCTGTAACAGGGACTGCTTTCCCACCAGGCCTCCATTTTACAACAAATATGGTTTTATGACTTATTTGATCTAAATCAATCCTTGATTCTTTGATTCAAGAATCAAGCTTAATAACCATTGTTTTTGAAACTTTTAAGTTTATAATTGATTGCAAATTAAACATCCATGTGAAATATAATGAGTTAATGATATCAGAATTTACATGTTACAGATGTAATTTATCAAAAAACAATTAGTTTGAAAGATAAATATTTCCAGCCTATTAGTAAAAAAATATTGAAAAGTAAACTTACCGAAACCTCAACAATAGCTGATGAACTTTCTTTCCTCTTTTTGTGACAAATCTTTAATAAAAGAGTTTCAACTTTAACCTGAAATTCTCGGGCGCAAGGATCTTCCAAGCTTTTATCATAAAAGCCAAGGAATGTTAGGGTCATATAACCACCCAGACTGTTAGGTTGTAGCTCAGTACTCTTCTTCAAAGTTATTTTCTCTAATAAGCAGTCCACTTTAAAACCGGCACGACTCTTATTGCTCCTAGACATTCGTCGCTTCATATAAGACAATGTCCTATTGAGAAATATTGGCTGCAAACATAAAACACTCCTCAAAAACACTAATCATACAAAATTATCAATAACAAATGAATTTATCACAATATACTGACCGATAGCATATTTCGCGTCCGCAAAAATCTATATATCTGAGTTGGTTCTGAAATAAGAAGCAGATTTAAATAATATGGTGTGTGTAATTCTCAAGAGAACGCCACTTGTGTAATCTACAAATCGTGACTTACTTTCGAAAGCTTGCAGGAATAACTCATGGTCAGCCTGGAAATGATCAATTTTAGAGTTTTTGTTTGTTTCACTATCTTTTTCACGCTTCTTTGGGGGCATTTTAGGGTTCACCTAGCCAATTTGGGACTGAAACCGCCAAGTTCATCGGTTCGTTGACTTGACAGCGTTAGGTCAACCATAGACTATCTCTTTGTTTTTAGTTGTCCAGTGCAGTGTGGTACATCCACTAAAAAGAAACTTTTGCGACCCAAGCCACAGGGCCAAAAAGATCCACAAAAACCATCTCAAAACCAAGCGTATATACTAAAGAATATGTAAACACTACTGGTATACTAAAAAGCATAGATACGATATTCCACAGTACACTGCAGGGAGAGGGTACTCTCACGAAAAATATTTCTAAAAATTATAATTCCCCTATTGGATTTATATAATTATGTATTTAGAAAGGCGTAATAACTTTTTAGAAAGGCGAGAATAGAATGTAGAGCCGTCAAATAAGTGAATTAAAAAAAATACGTATTTATAGTTTGACAAACTGAAACTTCAAACTACAAAATAAGGCAAATGTTTATATTGTAAAGTTTGCACTGTACAAAAACTCAAAAAGAGTTTGAAACTTTAATTATATTTAAATTATAGTAAAGTATTTGTCTATATTTTGTTTTGAAATAATGCATAAGTAAAATTAAATAATGATACAATGCAAAAGCTCATCGTAGAAAAAAATATACGTAGAAAGTTAAAATTGATTCAAAGAAGTGCACTTAAAAAAGGGATTGACGAAGTTTTATTAAATAACTTTAATTATATTTGTTGCATAAGAGAGAAGAAAGAAACATATTCCTGTACAGTTTTAAACAGGAAAATAATAATTAAAGTTGGAGTAGCGTTTCTATCAGTATTGTTAGTAAATTTGGCGGTGGATTATTTATTAAGTGCGAGGTGTCTGTTACCTATTAATCACTTGGTGTGGGAAGCAGCACGTCCTCTCGCAGATTGTAGATACTGTGCGAATGTTACGAAACCCATTATATTGCAAAATGTTACGCGTCAAAGTTTTCGGGTATGAATTTTTTTATAGGTATTCGTACATATTTCTCATACATATTACTTATGTATTTATATATATTTCTGTTATCAAATTTTATTTAATGTCATGGACATCCGTTTCAATTTCTGTATTAAAATAAAAATCAAAGATACTTTTGCATTTTAGAAAGTTTTTACTATCTGTTCAGCATTAATAAATAAGTCCAATTATATTTTCCAGAAATATGCCTACTCATCAAAACCTATTATAGTAAAACATGCCATAAGTCATTGGAGAGCCATTAAAGAATTGAATTTTTTTATCCTAAAGAAATTGTATGAAAGAACTACAGGTAGCTATGAAAGTGTTGAAGAAGGTTGTCAGTTTTTAAACTTTAAAAGCAATCTTTTTACACTAAGGGAAGTATTTGAAATGTCACCTGCTAGGGTGCAAAATGAGCCTGGTGAAGAACCTTGGTATGTTGGTTGGTAAGTTTTATTCCTAATAAATTGCTATAGAAAAACTTGCATTGCAGAAATTCATATTAAAATATCTATAATCTATAGAAAGTAAAGCTGTGATAGCCTAGTGGTTAGGACGTCAGCCTCCTTATCAGAGGTTGGGCACTCACCTATAACTTTTTGGAGTTATGTGAGTTTTAAAGTGATTAAAATATCACATGCTTTAACAGTGAAGCAAAATATAGTGAGGAAACCTGCACGCCTAGGAGTTCTCCATAATGTTCTCAAAGGCGTGTGAAGTCTGCCAATCCGCACATGGCCAGCGTGGTGGACTGTGGCCAAACCCTTCTTGTATTGAGAAGAGACCTGTGCTCTGTAGTGAGCTGAGAATGGGTTGATCATGATGATAGAAAGAGTAATTTTCAATAGGGATTTTCCTATTCCATATTTTTTGTTTTGACTTTCAGGGGCAATTGTCACCCTGACATTTTAGCTAAGATCAGAAAGTATTATGCAGTACCAGAGTTTCTTCCAGAAGATGCTGAGTTTCCTGCGACTGAGAATTTATTTTTTGGATATGAAATGGGAGCTGTTATGCATGTAAACAATTTTTTGTGTTACATTAATCTATTTTACTCCAGCAAAATTAGGTGCATCTTGATAAAAATTGCCATTTAACCCTGACAAGCTGCTAAATAACTCAATTTTGAAATACCATTAGTCTATTTTCATCTTAGTCTATTTAAAATGTTAATAGAAATAAAACTGTTTATTTTTATAACCAATATAGAGCTAAACAGCAATTCTAATATTCAGAACCAATTTCTGGTTAGTGTTATTTAATTGAATAATATATTATATATTTGATGTAAGTAAAGTGATACATAGAGTATTCTCAAATTTTTTACTTTATTTCAGTTAGACTATATCCCAAGACTAATGTGGCAAGGGCAGGTGAAAGGCAATAAGACTTGGTCTGTAGTCCCAGTACCAGAATGTGAACATGTTTGCCATAAATTCCAGTATTATGTTGAGCCTGGAGATGTGGGTATGTGTACAGGTCTTCTAAATTTCATTTGTTTGTGGGTATTTCCAAATAGGGTCAAGGAATTAATCATTTTAGAGAGCACAGATCAAAACCAAAACAATTCCAGGGTCAAATTGCAGATAAAGTACACAATTTTACACTAACCTGTCTTTTAATGTAAACGTTTTCTATATTTTACTTTTATAATGTAAAGTATTTTTTTAAAACAAAAAATTAAAAGAAAATGTTTAAATAAATAAATTTAATTAGGGACCAACCAAAGGGATGGTAAAGGAGGTAAGCAAAGGGAAACTTAATGCCAGGAGACATTTTCTTAGTTTACTTGGGTTTAGTGGAGCAGATATTGTGAGTATGTTGATAGTGAAATTTTCAGGACTTTTTTTAATGTTAGTTTTCTATTTGTTCCAGTACTACTAGACACAAGACTCTGGTATCATGCTACAAGTATTCCAAAAGGACAATTTTCTTTGACTGTGCAATCAGAATATGGCTGATATTACATTTATACAGATTGATATACAAACCAGTATTATTTACACATATTGAATGCCAAAAATCTTTATAATTTATTTAAAAAGCCATTTTATTCTAGTTTGACTATATTTTGCTTTAAGTATATGTATTGTGAACTCATTTTTTATATTTAATTATTATTATTAATTTTGTATCTTTTTTATGAGTGAAATAAAACAAATACTAGTTTAAAATGTTTTTATATCTAATTCTATGATCAAATTCTCATGAAGGACTTGTCGGAATATGATTAACAAAACTTTATTTTGCTACATGCTACAATAGAGAAAGCGACAGAAAATTTTGCTGTTAAAATATTCCAGCCAATCCTTCATGAAGTGAATTTAATAAAGTTTAAATAGAGATCAGGTTTCGAAACACAGGACTATAAGCTCATGAATCGTGAAAGCGCGGTAATATGATACCGTGAATTCAATAATAGCAATATTTTACAGCTCAAAACCCCAAATGCATAAAATGCAATTAAACAATAGCAAATAAAAATTCTCACAAATGACCAGATAGATGCCAAATTTATTATCAATGGACAATTTTTAATTGACACGGCATAATGATATCACAAAATAAATAGTACCAATGACTTGATACAGATTTTTTTAAATTCTCAACAAAAAGACAATTATAAAATTGTATTACAAAAAATAATATATTCAGAGATTGATTATTATTAATCGAAATGTTAATAATTTCGATAGCACGTGTATAAGAGAGACGGTACGAAAGCCCTAGCACTAATTGTTATTATGGCTTAAAGATTCATTAAAATTGTATAAGTCAACTGGTAATATGTACTTCTTAATATAAAACATGGAATATACGTACATGTGCTAGGGCACAACATTTATTATTTTATATATATTGCAACTACCCAAGTAGCTCCCAGAAGTTAGATATAGCAGACAGTTTAACATGATTGTAATTAGAAGAATTGCCACACACCAAGTACTGCATCCTTAATGGCCTCAACATATTGTGCTGGTACCCAATACACCCAATATCTTGATGCTTCAGTAGGGCCCAGTTGAAGCCCCTGAAAGAATTAAATTAACCTTATTCATTGATATTTAATTTCAGAGAGAACTGCCAGGATTTGAAACTTTACGTGTATTAAATGTAGTATTGGTATACATATACTTATTATGAAAACAGATAGAAACATTGCAGTTTCCATTATTTATTAAAGATCCATAATGTCAAATAGGTACATGTTATGTACAAGAGACAACATATTGCTTTTCATATTATTTTTAAATCTTTACCTAATAAAAATATATCAAACATTAAGTGTGCATTTTACTATTATAATATGTATTTGATATTTCCTTTCAAGTTGGGTAAAAAAAACACCTTATTTGACCTCTCAGACACTGCAATGCCCAAATACATACTTTTCCCTTATATAAGAATAAAAGGGCCAACAGATTGTAAGAGGTTAATTATAAATATAGCACACAAGCAATACATGCAAACACCAAAGCTAGATGATGTGCTGAAAATGAAAGGGTTTGATTCAATGTTATTGATTATGATAATTAGACTCAGAGTTAAATTTTACTTAGCAACACAGTTATGATATTTTTATATCTACATAATGAACACTAGATCTTTGTAAACTATGCCTTTGTTTTACTCACCATAATATGATATTCCTCCTGTTCTTTAATGGGCTCCGATATGATACCTGCAAACAGTATTAAATTTTATCATCGAACTTCCGAGCACTGCCCCTTAGTCATAGAGGGTTTTAGAGCATACATTCACTTTGCTGTTTTAATGCAGGTTGATGGGTTTTAAAGATTATTATAAAATGTTAGGGACAATCACTAGAGCAAACTGTTTAATGAGGTCTGTAAGGCCTTTACTGGAAAATATTAATTTCCTTACCCTGGACAGGTATTGAATATTTTTATACAGAAAATCAATATTTCCTATGCTTTTACATATGACAAATCTCTAATATTATATGCCGCGTCTCTCGGCAGCGGGCCCGTGCAGCCGTCAGCCCGCACACATATCGTTACGGCAGAAGACTTACGCGCGGTCATACGAGCTTCCCGTTTACAAAAAGTATTTACTTTTAATAGAAGTCATGGCAAGTTTTTCAGTGCGTTCTTTGGTTCCGAGCCAGAGCTGATCCTGTTCAGGCTTGAAGGTGAGCCTCACTTTGCCTCCGTGTTTATTTAACATCCCACTTAATGGCACATTGGGGAGGGGTTCCTGGAAATAAAAATATAAAACCTATACTAAAGTACTAAGATTATTGAAATCTTACTCGACTCAAAAAATAATTTGTATGTGCTATTGTCTTCTTTATTGCCACTTTTTCAATTCTTTATAAATAATATATATTACGAGAAACTCATCACTCATTTCCTGAAGATTATATAGACACCAATAAGAGATGCTACATAATAATTCTAAATATCAATAAACATACATCAGCAGTGTTATTGTATTAAATGTTTTAGTTATAATAATAGTAAAGATTAAACATACCTTAATTCCTTTAATGCCAGGCATGGCATCGGGGGGAATACCCTTATCTAAGACTTTCCTGTGAATCTTTTGCATGCATAATGGTTCCTTGTTTGTCTGACTACTATTTTTTTCTTCTAGTATTTCCTAAAAGAAAATGAAGAATAATATTAGAAATGGTCTGCCTCATCGGTCGGATAGCATGTTTGCATGTTAGCATTGATTATATAAATTAGGGAGGAATAAATTAAATTCTCAATATCAGCCCAAAGAAAAATGTAGCTTTTTCAACCCTTGTGCCGTGGACCTCATCATGTTCCCAACATATCACTACAAAGTGAACACTATTGTTATAGGACAGCATAAAGAGTCTAACACTTAAATTCCTATTTCCTATGAAAGGGGGCCGGTTCCCCAAGTGATACATTAACAGGATTTTAAAGATTGAAATTGTTACTAGGGAAAAAAATATATTTCATATTGTTATTCACAGTAGGTACTCTGGTAGGTAATCTGGCTTTCACCAAATCTGCAATATGCTATTGTTCAGCCATTTGTGATTTAACTGCCCCACTCTATAATTTACAAAATTATAGAGACAAGGCAAGCATATATACAGATTGTTGTTTGCCATTTTATCTATATCTATACAAATAAATAATACTGAAGTGTCTGTCTGTAATTTTGAAATAACTGCCTCTTAATGAACTCATATGATTATTTGAAGGATAGCACACAACAAACATAAATTTTGTCTATCTGTCTGTATACAAACTAAGTCAAATCCTCTAAATGTCTAAAAACTTAAAAATATCAACCAGTGTGTGTGTTTCATCATTATTCATGGCACAGTAAAGTGGGCAAAACATAGGTTAAGGCACAAATCGAATGTGGCTCAATGAGCTATCCAAACAAGATAGAGATCTGCAGCAAATCAGTCACTTACATAGCCCACACACACATCCGAGTTAAAAAGGCAATGAGCAGGTCATGCTTATTGTAGTTGATTGTTGTTAAGTCCTAAAGTCAGTGAACCAGTAATTATAAAATGAGATCATCTGTGGTCTATCATGCTGGAGAGTTTCAGCATGGGCCGGAATTGATTCTTTGGGAAAGAATACAATTGGATGTCTAGAGGCTGAAGTAATGATGATGACGGTGATGATTAATTTAAGTCTGTACACATACAGTTTTTAAAATAGCAATTTTTATAGGATCTTCACTCATGTTGGAATAATTATTTTTCAAGAATAATAAAAAAATACTCAATAATTTTTGGGATAGTACTGATGAGTTTTTTTAAAGGGTAAGTATGTAGTATGGGAAATTTTAACAAATTATCAAAAGTAATAAAAATTCAGACGAGACAAATTTCAGGAAATAAAATACATAATATTTGATATTAATAAAATAGCAAAAGTAGCTTAGACTGTTATGAATAATATTAGACTTGCTGACAATATATAATATTTAAATTAAACAAAAAGTATAATATTAGCATGTTAAAAAACATAAAAGATTGATAGAGAAGAGAATCTCCCTTTGACAGTACCATTGTAAATGAAATAAATATATTTTTAAACTTGTTATTTAGATATTGATAAGACATAAATAATAATTAGATTAACATTTTGCAACATTGCTATGATGCACAGAGCAGGAGAGCTTTTAATGTGGATTTTCCTATGACATTTTATGTAAACTAATAATATAAAAGTAAAGGTTTGTTTGTTTGTCAGAAACTCTGAAAACTAGAATGCAATTTTATGCAGAAATAACATAGGCTTTATTCTATATCAGTATTAACAAAATTTCAGCCTGAAATAATTTATATTAGTTATTGTAAAGCAAGGTGGTTAATATGTAAGAGGAAAGCTTTGTCACGCTGTACTTAGACACAACATTTTTATCAAGTTTACCCATAGCCATATCATACTCTATCTGGATACAGCCAGTATTTTGATCTGAATGCATTTAGTTCAAAATACTAACTACTTATGAGACAAAGCACTTGCAGTAATAATTATTTTACATAGTAATAAAATAGACATTAATGATATTAGATTCCACTGTATTTATATGCTAAATATTAGATCAAAAGAATATTTGTTGTCAAATTGCCCATACAAACTATCACCACTTACTCTTTCTCACAGTGAAGGTTATTTGAGAAATAAAAATACTTTTTCATTTAATTTAAATCGGTTAAACCTCATATACAAAGGTATTTTATAAAAAAAAAAAATTGGAAGAGGTCCATTATCGACTAAAACTACCTAAGCTTCAAAGTATTGATATAAAATGATATAAATATCTCAGTTAAAGTTTAAACTCTTACCTGCCCTGTATTCATACTGTCAAAACCGTTCAGCCGTTCTTAAGATTATCATAGACAGACAGACACAAAAAATCATAATAGCTAATTAAGAGACAGTTATTTCAAAATCACAGACAGACATTTCAATTTTATTTATTAATATAGATTAGCATACCTTTGGTGCACTTTTCACAGCCAAAATATCATCCATTTTGGATCCAACTAGCATGACTTTTCCACCCTTGACTATTCCCGAATTTCTCAATGTGATATTATCCCGGGCCATGCCTTTTACTATTAGTTTCTGGGCGGACTGTGGCACGCCGCATATTCTCTCTAAATGAGCTTTAAGTTCTAAAACGGTTGCATCATATGCAAATGTGACGTCATGTTTGTTTTTGTTAAAAACTACGGTAAATTCGACCTGTTCCGGGATCTCGCATAGTTCCGAGTCCTCTGTTGGCGCTGAAGCACAGGAAGCACTCTCTGTGGGAGCTTCGATGTGTGACTTCCCATTGTCAACACAAGGTTGGCTTTCTTTATCAGGCTTAGAGCTGCCATTAGCTACTAAGGAATTTGTGTCCTGATTTTCCGCGGTATCTCCCTTTTCAGAAGCTAAAAAACAAAGCATGAGTTAGCAAAATTCTAGAACAAAAGGTTCTTCCAGGCCGAAGCTGAATTGTCAAAAAGCATTTCTGCAATCACGCAGTTATCCTGTATTAAACCTTACCTATATAATCCATGTTTGGACGTGACTGGTTAATTTGAATTTGTCTGATGAATAGAAAATCGGTACTTTTGTAGCAATTGTTTTCAAAAAATAATTAATAATACAGCCGACAGGCTGACGTGAAGCAACAAATTTTTCATCAATCGACAATCGGCACTCTCGGTCGCGTTCAAAACTGAGAACCCCTTGATCATTTTAAATATTTTATTAATAATAAAAAGTAAATAAATAACTGATATAAAACAAACGATGTTTATTAGTTTCTATTTTACTAATTTGTTATTATTATAAACTAACTGGTTATTACAGTAACTTTACTGCTTTTTTAAACATTTGAACCATAGATTATCTTATCAATTATCCGTTGCCATGGCGCCAAGTTTTCAAAACAACGCTGAGCTGTGATGTATTTCCTTTGAAGTGGACGTCGTACTTAACATACATAGGATCATATAATTTTTGTTAATTGTGTCTATTTACAACGATACTATGAGTTTTAATATCGAAGATCCTTTAGCAGGTATTTTAAGTGATGGTAGTGACGACAGCTTCTTTGATGATGATATACTAGGGAAGAAAAAACCGCCTAAGAAAAAAGAAACGCCTACAGCGGAGCGCAAAAACGTTTTATTCGACATAGGGGATGATGGTCCGATACCTCAAAAATCGAATAGTACAAAAACTGAAGAAAATAATTTAGTTGGTGATGTAAGTTCAAAACGAATAACCTCGCGCGACGAGGAAAATAATTTGCAAAAAAATTCCCCTTCACCTTTCACCCGTACGATGTCCAAAGATTCGCTTAGACTAAATCAGAATGAAACTAGAACTAAATTTGCAACAGAAAAAATTGAAGTCGCAAAGTCTCCAGCTAAAGCAAAACCTAGCGCAAGCATTGACAAGCTTAACATTTTAGATGATTCAAATAAAGATTCAATAAAACCTCCAGAAAAGGTTAAAAATTCGCAATCTTTACTAGATGATATTTTGGGAGGGTCATCGTTAAAAACAAGCATATCAAATCAACTAACAAAAACTGCTGCTGCTACGAAAAAATCTGAATTCGATTTTGATTCTATTCTTAGAAGCGCAGATGCTAAACAACCCACAACTAGCAAAACTGAAACACAAAAACCTGTAAACAATGAGCCATCCAAAAGTATCAAACCAAAGAAAGGTAAGTCCAGTGATGATTGGCTTGGCATTTTTGAAGAAAAAGATCAGATTCTTGAAGAAGAGGATGAGGATGATGTTCCAGAATGGTTAGGTGGTGGTGGTAAGAAGAAAAAAACTGCTAAGGAACCATCGACAGTAAATAAGTCACATAAGGAATTACATTCTGAAGAAAACCTTAATATTCAAGCTGAAACGGTTAAGCCTCCAAAAAATACCATTGATTTTAACAAAGACAAGGTTATGGAAGAAGATCCTACTAATGTTTCAAAGCTGTATACCAATCAGGAAGATTTGACAATGGAAGGAGCCTCCATTTACTTACAGCAACAAGAGTCTCAGCTAATGATTGCTTTACAGTTGAAAGCCCAGGATGAAAAGTTAGCTTCAATGCAGCGTAAGTTATCTCACAATCCAACTTTCCATTGAGGAAGGGTATTTGGTATTTGCACAAACTTGTGTCCAATTAATCGACCAATCAGACTTGTGTAATCTGCTAAAAGCTCAATTATTTCGAAGTTAATAATATCCGGAATCTTGAACAGACGAGAGGTCTCCAAAACATTTAAATTTACTAATCTTACCTAGTAAAAACTATATAACTAAGCAATAATTGCTTAGTTATATAGTTCCTACTTGGTTGATTGATGATTTTTGGTTTTATTAATCTGTTTCAAGTATATTTTACGTCATTTTATGAGTAGGATCTTCAAACTACCCACAAAGACGATTTAGCGTTCTGGCGCGATGTTGTGTAGAAACCAATTAGGAGTATGGGTTTACCATACCCCTAACAGCCCGCTACCATTTTAAATTGCATCATCACTTACTATCAGGTGAGATGCCGTGAGAGGCTAACATGTGGTGTATAAAAAAACTAGGATTATGTTATATTTACATTGTTTTTTATTTAAAATTGTCTAATATATTATTGTTTTAAAAAGTTCGTCAGAAAGAAAGCCAACGGGTGCAACGTGATGCGGCGTTGGCACAACACGAACAGGTCGAAGCGATGCTTCGGAGACAAGCGGAACACAGGCAGCAGATGCAGAATATTATCGCCACCCACCAGGAGCGCATAACACAGAGAATAAAAGTATTAAAACTACTATACTAAAATATAATTCAAATTCAAATTCAAATAATCTTTATTCAAATAGAAGGACTATTAAAAGGCGCTTTTGACGCGTCAATAATTTACATAGTAATGATTTGATGGTGATAACTACATTCGTAAACTTAAAACTAAAGCTATGAGGGTTACTATTCTAAGAAGACTTCGTATTGGGCGGGCGCGGTTTTTACACGCTTTTCTTGAATTAATGTTTGTTGGATAATTTTCAAAGGGATTGGTGTTGGTTGTGTTGTGGACTTTATAGTTTTGGTGTCGTTTGTGTAGTGGCTAGTTTTTTGAATGGTTAACAGGTATTAAGTTGGGAAAGGTTTAAAGGAGCCGCATCCGTCGAGTGCGAAGTATCTCGCCATTTTTCCCTAATTTCATTTCTCTATTGTTATCTCTCCAGGGCCTACCTGTAGCGTATAAAAGAAAAAGGCTTATCATAGATATAAAGTTCCCGTAAGTAAAGTAGTATACTTTTCTGAATAGCTAAGCAGCTATGTCATTGTTTTAGATTTTTTTGAGGTTACCCCTACTAACCTACTAGAGCAAGATTCCATAGTAGATGAAAGAAAATGGGGCTTACTTTACTATTAGTTATGCTCGGTCGCAAGTGAATCAATTTTTATCACGAACAGGCTTTATTAGGTGATGTTAATACTGAAAGCGGGGAAGATGAAGGAGTGCCTAATGGATATGAAGGTGTAGTTGATCGCAAAGAGTCACCATTCGCAAAGGAGAGGAAACAATTGTTACAACTCGTTCAGTCACTTCAAGAAAACCATGATAAGGAAGTGGATTTAATGGAAACTTCGTATAGGTAGGGTAGTTGTACATAATTAGTAAGTAGTAGTTTTGACGACCTCCGTGGCGCAGTGCGTGCGCTGTCGCATTTTAAAAAGTTGGAGGTCCTGGGTTCGATTCCCGGATCGAGTCTGGTCTGGTGGGAGGCTTCGGCCGTGGCTGGTTACCGACAAAGACGTGTCGCCAAGCGATTTAGCGTTCCGGCACGATGTCGCGTAGAAACCAACTAGGAGCGTGGGTTTACCATACTTCTAACAGATTAGCCCGCTACCATCCTAGACAGCATTATCACTTACCACCAGGTGAGATAGCCGTCAAGGGCTGACTTGTAGTGAATAAAAAAAAAAGTCAGTAATATTACTTTAAAGTAACATCATTTGATTTAATATGATACTGGGTCTATTTCAAAATTGCTAGATTTAGTCTGATTGATAAAAAAGCCGTATTTTTAATGCAAAAAATATTTTACGTTTAATTTCGGCAGATAACTTATGGGCAACTGAATGATTTTTATGATATGTGATACTTACGTCTACATTATCATAATTAATCTCAGCCTATTAGGCTTTAAATCACTATTTTTGAGAGTAAACTAATTAACATCTACCCAGAAAGTTCGGATGAGTAACTATTAGCTGAATTACATTTTTAACTGTGGAAATAATAAAAAATGTAAACAATTACTTTAACAGACGACAGCTAGCTTTCTTAGAAGTTTCTTTTACTCAAACAGAAGAAAGAATGAAAGAAGAAAGCGATAAACTCGTTAGATTCTACGCCGAGAAAATAAGTTGGTTGGATGAACATCATCAGTTGTATAAACGTATGTATGAAGAAAATTTAAGAACTATAACAGAAAGACATAAGAATGAACATGACATGTTAAGACAACAGCATCTGGAGAATATTCAAGTTTTGCAGGAACATCATGCGGCGTTGATGGAAAATATCAAGTAAGATATTAACAAAAATAAAGAAATTATATAATAAAGAAATTATAATATTTATTTGTAAAATATATTTATAAAATTAATATAATTCAAAGCCCATCTACCTGTTAGTTAGATTATAGGAGAACTTTCGGTTGGTTTTTATTCCGGTATTCCGATAAATTCACATGACTTTGTGAAATATCTTTTAATGAATATAGCAATTTGTCGGCGGAATATAGCAAATTATACTTGCTGTTTATTGTTTTGAAATATCTTTTGTTAACCTTTATTAAAGTCATAATGGTAATTTGTATCTTGAAAGATGCTTACTAGTAGGATGAATATAAAGAAGATATGATAAGTAGGTGAAGATATTTAATATTTCTTTCTTTACGTCTGATTGGCCCCATTTTTAGTTTAATTAATTGCAGTTTTTATTTAGAAACGCAGTGAAACAGGAGCAAGTCCTTATAAAAGATTCGGCTAGCTTCTCATCAGATCTGCACGACCTTTTGTCGAACGTGAAATCGGGTAATGAAAAATGTGGCCAATTGCATGAAAAAGTGGAGTCATTGTTACAAAACACTCAAAGAGATTCAGAGAGGAGTTTGCAAGTAAGAGAAACACAGATAACGGGTGAGTGTGCTTATAAAAAAATAATACGTTGCTATTATAGATGTTTGTAAATTCATCATCATCACGATGATCAACCCATTACCGGCTCACTACAGAGCACGGGTCTCCTCTCAATATGAGAAGGGTTTGGCCATAGTCCACCACGCTGGCCATGTGCGGATTGGCAGACTTCACACGCCTTTGAGAACGTTATGGAGAACTCTCAGGCGTGCAGGTTTCCTCACGATGTTTTCCTTCACCGTTGAAGCAAGTGATATTTTTTTTTTTTTAAACTCACATAACTCCGAAAAGTTGAGGTGCGACCTCTAGGCTATCACAGCTTATCTTTGTAAATTACCAATTGTTTTTGTTACAGATATGATCGACCAATTGAGAAAAGAAAGAGATAATTTCGAAAAGGAGAAATCGGAAAGTAAAAATATGGTCAACATGTTGGAAGCAAGACTCAAGCAAATGACTTCGGTAAGTAAAGAAAGAATGAGGGAAGTATGTAAACCATTGCACTTGATCAAACTGATATTGTATATATTGATTGGTAAACTTTCTAGATGATTGAAGAAGAGTCTTCATTACTGAGGCAGAAAAAAATGGAATTTGAGTTTGAAAAAGCGACGTTTAGCAAACAGACGGAATTCGCCAGGAACGTTTTAAAGAAACAAGATGAAGAAATTAAGGTAAAATACGTGCACTGAACGGAAATAAATTAACACCTGACAATGATCGGTTATTAAGATTTACATTAGTAAAGCTCTTCCGTATATTCGTTCTATAATTTATCTCCCTCTTCTGACAGAGGTATCCCATATCTAATTATCTATCTATTAATTTAGCTAATAAGGATGAAAAAGTTAGTGCTTAATTGACACTAAACTTAGTTATGACTCGTATTCGTAGCTCTTTTGGAAGCGTTTGATACGTTTTTAAAATAGAACAAGGTGGCAAGATGTAGATTATTTTTTTAAATAATAATTTCTCAGATGTTAAAGGAAGATATACAAAAGGAATACCAAGATAAAATCACGAAGATAGACGAAGAAAGGGCCAAAGCTTTGAAAGACAGCGCTTTAGTTGCCAAGGAGAAGTCCTCAATACAAAGCTTGAAAATGGAACTTGAGGTTAACCTTTGTATTTTTTTTTTAAATAAAATTTAATTCAAGTGTACCCTCATTTCTTTATGTTTGTGTTTATCTTAGAAAACAAAGGCAGAGCTGCAAGCACAGCTAGAAGAGTTAACAGATGAAAGAACGAAAATAAACACTGAGAAACAAGAATTGCATTTGGAGGAACAGAGGGTTATGTCCAAGTAAGTTAAAGGTCTTGTGATTAGTAGGTTCAAAAATATAGTCTATTGGATGTTTGTTCAGACCATTGCAGACCAAGATTTAAACAATTTTAGTACAGCAAATTCGAGTAGGTATCGTTATTAGTAGTAGAAGAACAAGTGCTGCATTTCTGGCAAACAAAAATCCATAATTTTCAACTTACCTGTCAAAGTAAGGTAGTTAGTAGATCTGGTTTTGCCAAGTGATTTAGGGTTCGGATAGGGTAAGAACTGCCATATTCTTCCGGTTAGTGTAGTTAAGTGTTTAAGAGTCGGGGCAAATTGTTGCGCATTCAGTTTTTCTATCGAGAAATTTTGAAAATCAGCCCGGAGTTAATTTGTGATGCCCACACATGGGCATTATCTCGCAGACCAGACATGGGTAGCGAGAGCACGTAAAGCTGTCGGACTTGGTTATGATTAAAAACATATTGTAACTAGGTCTCAACTAGCTGTTACTCCACTCCTCAATCATAGAATGCAACGAACTCTACCATCAGTTGAGGTCACAGTCATACGCTTACGCGTAAAAGATAAAGAATACTATCAGAACCAGTGTAAAATTTGTACAAGTTTCTTTTGTAATTCAATTCAACTTGAATTTTGCTCATGACAGCAACCTGATTGATTGATTGATGTGATTAGAGAGGGTATCGGACGAACCTGCTACTTTAGGTTAATGATATCGCTGTTATATTATAGCGATCTCCTTGAATGGTTTATCCCAGAACGGAACACTTGATCAATTCGCGGCATGTCTATGTCGGTAGGAACAGACCAAAGTCTCTCATAAGACCAGACCAGAGTAATTTCAGGAATTATAAATTTTTACCATGTCTGGAAAACGCAAGCCCCCCATTCTTTGGACATTCATAAAAGATTTACCTAAAAACATATTTAAAACTTTATTTAGGAGCAGAGATTTGGACCTTCTAGCCAAATCAGCAGTAGAGAAGCAGTCCCAAGCGGACAAGAAATACTCCGAAGCTGAATTCCTCCAGAAGAAATACGAGGATAGGATACGAAGAGTGCAGGAGCATGTTGTCTCATTGAATGCGAGAGAAAAACAAATAGCCAAGGAAAAAGTGGCTCTATCTCGAGAGAGATTGAGTCTACACAACGAAAGAAAAGAGATAGACAATCGCCAACAGTGTTCTTTATGCAGAAGCTCACAATACAATACTGAGTATGCTTATACGCCATACAATATGCCTGTATCCAGAGATTATAGGAATTTACCAAGGGAATATGGGAATTTGAGTTCTCCGGTCAATATTGTAGAAGCGGAAATGGCTCAACTACTGGGCAAGGTTAAACATGACATCAATGTTGATGGAGTTGATGTTGATGATCCTGCACCTTATAAGGTAAGTCTTAAAAGAGCATACACTAGCAGTATTTAGCTTAACAGCACCATACATACACACAGGGTTCTCATCATCTTCGGTCGTTAACTATTGATTCCATGACGCTGCATCTACCTGGATAATATGGCCCTGGCTAAGTTTGTTGTGGGCTTCTTCTTAGACCAGGGCGCGTTTAGTTTTAAGTTTACGAATGTAGTTATCACCATCAAATCCCTACTATGTAAATTATTGACGCGTCAATAGTGCCTTTATAAGGGCTATTTATATTTGAATTTGATGCGCTTCCATTTATTGCAGTCTTCAGCGCCATATTGGACTATTGTAAACTGTGTTGTAGATTTTATAAGGTTTGTCCAACGCGTGGTTGATCAACCACATGGCCGTTCACTGGACAACGAATCTACGTTCTATGGAGTGTTCATTTCGAACGATGTGACCGAAGTAGTTGAGGATTCATATCTGAACAGTCGACGATAATCTCTCTTGATTTTGAGTCCGTCCAACTTGGAGATGTTAGACTGAAACGCATTCCAAGGCATCCGGAACAGTCGTCGCCAGAACAACATTACGAGTGCATCGGTTTTGCGTCGTGCTATCAGGCTAACTGTTCAGGATTCTGCGCCATAAAGAAATATTGGCAAGACCTTCACATCGGGCGTACTTTCGTAGCTTTGATGATATCCGAACGCACTAGGCTCTTTTTAGCCTATCAAAGGTGGACCTAGTGAGACGATAATCAATGGAGATGACCTTTGATCATCGTCACACCCACCAGTGTTTGATTGTGGGTATGTTGTACTTTACGTAAATAAACCGTTTATTGGGGAATATTTACTATTTTTTAATTTAATTCAGATAAAATCGCAAGTAATGCTATAAACATATAAATTACTTTCAGGATTACATGGATCCAAAATTGATGATGCTACGCTTAGACGTTCAACAAGTTATAAGTCGTTTAGACAAATCTAAGAAAGACGAAGGAATAAATGATGATCAGGAATAGTTCATTCGACACCAGCGGACTCAGATTGGGCTGGCATTCTGTCCATATCCGTACAACCTTCTGTATCTCATGAACCGTAACTGATTAGTTGATTTTTTTTACAGTTTGTATTGCCGCTATAACTACGTAGCTTTACTGAGCGATTGTGCGACATTTTCTACTTGTTCGGTCGAGTGAAAGTTAACTTTTATTTGTTTATATTCGAAAGAGTGCCATCTATTGTGAAATAGACTAAACTCTTTCGGTTCCATCCCTCAAATTATATCGAATAGCTAAAGGTTGTTTTTTGATTACCTCCGTGGCGCAGCGCGTGCGCTATTGAGTTATAAAGTTGCAGGTCTTGGGTTTAATTCTGCCTGAGTCTGGTTGAGTGGGAGGCTTCGTCCGTGGCTAGCTTAGTAGACCACCCTACCAACAAAGACGTGACGCCAAGCGATTAGCGCTCCGGCACGATGTCGCGTAGAAATCAATTAGGAGTATTGGTTTACCATACCCGACAGGTTAGCCCGCTACCATCATAGACTGCATTATCACTTACCATCAGGTGTCTTCAAGGGTTAATTTGTAGTGTATAAAAAAAAATATATATATAGGTGTCTTAGGATCGCGAATGCCCTGCAACATAGTACGATGAACTCAGTAGGTAGGTATGAAAACTGTGTTAAGTATAGGTTTAAATGAGGCCCAAATGTGTTCTTTAATAACGTTAGAACATTTTTACGTATTTAACGGTAATATAACTCGGAATAAAGATACTAATACTTAATATTTAATTTTTATTTATGAAATATTAATTCAAAGTTTTGTGATAATTCAATTATATATGAGACACCTACAGAAGCGTCAATCGATGTTTTGATTGAAAAGGGGGTTGATACGTAAAAATGTTCTTTCGCCTCGAAAATATTAATGCAATAAAAGACTGAAATTATATTAGAATTGTTTTTTTATTTAACTCTTGACGATTATAACATTTTTATTGTTAGGTATTCTTTCCATATTAATCGTGTTATCAAAATGTACACAAATGCTTAAATATATAGGGAAAGGGGTATCCTTATTCATATTTCAATGTAAAAATACTAACTATACATACTTTATTTTTTTAGTACTTTATAATAGGTACTACGGTATGTTTACTAAACATTAAATTTAGAAGTACATACTCTTAATGGCTTTATAATAAAATTCATAAATTATAATAATATTAATCATATAAAATTTTATAACGATTCCGATGGTTTCTGAACCGAATTCTCTACTACCTATATCCAGTCTTTAGTTTAAAAAAAAAAGATTTTCGGTAGCAATGTATGGACGGCCTGGCCTTGTTTATAACATCGATGCATATATATTGACCTTTTCTATTTTTATTAATGGCGTCTGCAAAAATCTTTTTTTTATTAATGAAAATATGATGCTAAATACTTGATATTGCCCTATCTATTTGAATGTGCTTAGATAATTTTCTAAAGAATATCTAAAAATTAGTACAATATATTAGAAAATGCACTAATCAGTTGACCACTTGGTTGTCAACCAAATGATTACAAGGCCTTTTAATATACATCGATGGTCTTTAATTATTAACTACATACAGATCTAAAACCTACAATATGGTTTATATTACAAAATTAACACTTCAAATATGTATTAACTAAAAAATAATCTTCAAGTTAAGTTCTTTTACACACGTAAAGACTATGTACATAAATTACATTTCATATTTTTAAAAATGCTTTTCCGTTAACCAATATTGTTATAAATTAGAAAAAATGTTTTATTTTTGTATAATATTATCCTTTTTCACGGTACTGAAGGTACTTAGTCAATTTCCTTTGACTTTTACTTGTAGGAGAAATTCGCTAGGTTTTATTATTAGCTGTTATAAACAAAAGTATTCGGGTACTTATGAATTTCTCTTTTTATGTAATATGCATTAAAATTAATGTTTTCACTTTTAGTTAGTCGCTTTTTAAAGCCAAGGAAATTGATAAATAATTATTCAATAGCAGAAAGATCCGTAAAAAATATTGCAATTTGCATACATTAAATAAACATTACAAACTTATTTAAAATACTAATATCAATAATAGTATATTTTAGTGTTGAACATCGTTGAAGTTTCAAAGCGATGTTTATTTGTTCTATTCCAATGTCGCTCTTAGCTTACATACATTTTGCTTACTCATCAGTGAAATTATCGAAACCTATCGATATAATTGCATATGTATATATATTTAAATTTTTACTAATTTTATCACAGTGTTAATTCCGATTAGAAATAAAAACGATACCAAAATAAATTTCTAATATATATATTTTTTATTGTAATGGAACACATGTTTTTTTTTTTAATAAAATTAAGTAGACATATTTGTTGTTCATATTTTTCTATGAATATTATTTAGGCCCTATTCACACTATGCCAGTTGGTCGGCTAAGGAACTTGGTGTTTCGCATTCGTTATTAAATTCTTACTTATTAGATTTTTTTAATGGAAATGAATTATGAAAACTATTATTAACACAATACGTCATTAGGTTCGTTTAAGTGTACGGCTCGCACAGTTTGCTTGACCGGGCTAAAGTTGGCCCTCCGAGACGCACATGCACCATTTTTAAACGCAAAACTGTCTGCGCAACCACTCGTGACTATGTTCAGTCCGGTCAAGTTAGAGACAACGCGTAACAGCACCCACTGGTCTCCAACTTTGTAACGAAAACTGGCCCTGAAGGTCCTAGAGGTGATTATGAAGCTAATGACATAAGTTGATATTAAAGCGCTCTGATTTATAACCTTAAAACAAATTCAAATATTGAAAATCAGTTATCGGTTCAAAAATATTTGTAGATTAAGTAAATAATATAATGTTTATTAACATTCGCATTAAGAGGTTTTGCACATGATGACAAAGTTTTGCGCCCTCTCGTCTAAGTGGGCCTGATCTACATATCTACATAAAACTTGCACACAAAATAATTTGTGACGTCATCTTTAACGTGACGTATTGTAGCTGTTTTTAAATTAACCTGATTTGATGACATCATTACAGCGAAAATAGTTTCTATGTGAGTGGCCTAACCAGTTTTTTTCATGAAACTATTCTCTAAAGTTAAAATGACTTAATTTCTCGGACTAATAAAGTATCCTTTATGAAGTTGACGTGGGTGAATCAGAATAACAAAGGGCTTCACACCACAAAGTTAATAATACCTTCCCATATGTATAAATTCCAGTATTACCACTTGGATGCCACAGAATGAGGGCCTATCTTATTTAAAATAATTTCATCTACAACTTCAGGATGGGTGTTATGACTTCAGGTTGGGTTTTTGATGCTTGACCTCCAACAGCTGAGGGTAGTTCTCAACGATCGACAGGAGTATTCCATCTATGTAGTCCCGCAGTTGAACATTCACGTCTTGTTGTTCCTTTAAAGCTTTTTGTAACTGTAAAAGAGATTGTTTTCATTATTTTTTTTGTTATCCAAAGAGGGGTCTAATCAGGCATCAGGTGCTAGGCTTTTCGGGCTGCAGATATCAGCCACATATCAGAGGAAGTTACTCATTAAAATCAAATCATTTTGCATAGATTGAGTTGAAGATGAGATGCTTACAATCTGCAGGGTAGGCATGCAAAAATAATATTTTAATAATTTATGTTTATGGCAAATAATATGGTATGGTAATAGCTTGTATGTCAAATGTAAAATTAGTTTTGACAAATGTCATATTCTAATTAACTTATTCTAACGATTGTAAAGGCATGTATAATAAACTATATTCTTGTCTGTTAAATATTCTTTAATTGAATAGTAGTATATATAGTCATTTGAGTGACTACCTCTGATACTCGTAACATGGACACGAATGAACGTGTTGCAAATTGTATTTGGCCTTTTTTCTGCGACCCGACAAGTACTGGACCTTGTCTGAAAAGACCCTTATATTTTGAAGGTACAGGAGTGACGTGCAAGAGATAATAACGTGTTGTGTGTGATAGGATCATGCTTTTTTAAATAAAACTATAATCATAAAGTGAAAAAGGTACTAATGTAGTATCCAATAAATGAATACTAGGCGTAAATACATTTCATGAAAAATTTCTTCGATTTGGATGTGTCCACACCAATACGAATACGCTCAATCGGTTTGGTGATACTGGGTTTTCCAGGCCATTGCTCGAAATGTTTTCAAGTTTCTTCATACAACGTAAGATGTGTTTATTATGAAGAGAAAAAGTTTTCGTTAAACCAAAGTTTGCTTCAACCGATTAATATTTGGATTATCATTAACCTGTTATCCAGTTTTTTCCTTGTATAACCATAATTTTGGTTAATAAACCGCTCATATTAGATGTCTCACTTAGAAATGGTGTGAAGCGGGTAGATTTATATATAAGTGCGTGTCCAGTTAAAGAGTGGGTGTGATATATCGTTCACGAACCGATGTGTGCGAATCTTATGAGTTATAATATATGTAACCAGTTCCAACCCCTGCAAAAGCCATAATTTGGGAGCATGTCAGCCGTACAAAAAACCTCTTGTTAGCAATGAACACATCCATTGACTACCCGCTTTTTTTGATATGGCTTTCAACCGAAGCGATGCAAAAGAGACTTTAGTTTTTAAACGAAACGCATGCGCTTTTCGTATATAATACACCTAGTAATGATGATGATAAAAAAAAAAACATGCGGTTAGGCAAGGTACATGCACACACATTAGTGTAAATGGCGTACCTTTTCCAACTCTATGCTGTGATCTGTGTGTGTGCTACCATCGAGCTGCAAAAACGCATAGATAATAAATATTGTAGCATCGCAAATCATACAATCACATGGTATTTACCATTAGTGCGACATAACACAAACTATCGAATATCGGAGTAGATCGAGAGCAAAATAAAATATCATGTTAGGTTACCTATCTCTTTCCCTATAACGGGTAATGTACTTAACATTATCGCACCCACTTCCACCACATCGACACTGGCCATCATGGCATGTCGCTATTTATATGTTTCCAGCCAGCTAGCGGGGACTATGTGAAATCAAAATCGCCAATAACAAGTATAGACTATGGAATTTAGGAGTGTAAAACTGTTAAGTTATATAGACTTGAGAAATACCCAAAATTTTTAGTGCCGTGAGTAAAATTAACAGTTAATATTAAATATGACGGCAATCAGAGAGTAGCGCCATCTAGTTTTAGAATCATGAACGACAGACGAGAGTGGGATCGCCCCCTCTCTTTACGCAACACTAAGTAGGGTATGCAGGTTCTTAAAGACGTATCGGTACGGGACGGCTATTACATAGTCGTACTTGGTGGAGCGTATAGTCTGCTCTTTATAAATTATGCTACTTGTAATTGTAATTCTGTTCTACCGAGAATAAAACCGATTAATCTATTTGGTCTCTGCCCGAAACTACCCACGTGTACATAAATTACCGACGAAGACCCGCCCCTGTTAATCCTATAAATATAATAAATAATTTTACGGTTAGATATTTGACAAAGGACACTGTTTATCTGTACCCTAGATAATGCAGAAACATTAATGCAGAAATCGTCAGTATGTCATTTGTCAAGCAAATCAAGGGCCATTACGGCCCTCTCACTCTGACGTATAACTCGTCCGATATTCGAAAACGTGCCATATCTAAGGGTGTAGGCCTTGTTGACAAATCCATTTCCAAGCGTTGTTATATGCTGAAGGATATTGTTGTATGGAATGATACTTGTATGATCATGCAATTCTCTCAAGTAAATATCATACAATACAACTGGAGTTTCCCTTCACGTTGATGCTTGCGGAAAATGATTCTTATTAAGACCCTCTGATAAGCAAAGCGATGTAAAATTATATATTTTAGATTCTATAATTTAAGAGTTTTAATGTATTTTTCATCGTTTCCATACCAGTTAATTGTAACATAACAAAGCTTAAAAATAAATGTAAGATAATAAAGCCAAAACATTATTCAAATCGATAAGATAAAAAGTTTCATGAAATGGGAATGATAATGAAAGTCAGCACGTGATATATAGATAACTTGCTATACGCTTGGTTTTAATGACGAAATGAAAATCATTGAAAACGCTGCCAATTTAATCCCAGAAAGCGGTAAGGATCAGATTTGATCGCCCCATCTAACGAAACTAAAAATGATCGCATACTTCTGCAAGCAAATAATATCATCATCATCATCATCATGATCAACCCATTACCGGCTCACTACAGTCATTGGCCATAGTCCACCACGCTGGCCATGTGCGGATTGGCAGACTTCACACGCCTTTGAGAACATTGTGGAGAACCCTCAAGCGTGCAGGTTTCCTCAGGATGTTTTCCTTCACCGTTGAAGCAAGTGATATTTTAGTTTTTTTTTTTTTTAAAACGCACATAACTGAAAAGTTAGAGGTGCGTGTCCGGATTCGAACCGCCGACCTCTGATTAAGAGGCTGACGCCCTAACCACTAGGCTATCACAGCTAAAATAATATCGAAGAGTCTTAACTTCAGTGCTGTATTAATTATCGATCGATTAAATTTTCTATGGAATGACAATTTAGCTAAAATAAAAGCACCTTATCGACCCTAGAACGCCTAATACAATATAGTTATTTATTGTATTAGACACTCAAGTTAGACACTATATAACTATATTGTATTGTAACTATATTGTATATTGTATATACGCCTACAATATATAACTATATTGTATTAGATACTCAATAACTATAGTTTCTTGAAATAAATAAATTTAGATTTTGTATTTGATAACTAACATATGAAACGCATTCGTTTACTTGTAAAATGAGATATACTATACGACTGACTCATATTAAGAATATTTAAGTACATATTTGAATTATTTTATTTGAAATATTTGATATATGCGATGCGCTCCTGTCCTGCTCGTCTTGCACGTATTGCAGTAGTATGCTATCAAGTTTAGCCACGTGATATGATTCGCTTTTCAGTTACCCTTTATATTAATAAAGTCTACCTTTCATAAGTAAATTTTTAAAGCAATGTTCTACCCAATGACTTTAAAGCTGCGAAGATATATACCTCGTGATCGCTCATCTGCGAGAGTTCGTGTGCAAGGGAGTTAGTAGCAACGAGTGGTCCGCTTACTCCATCCAGCAAGCTGCGTCCTTCTTCAACGCCACGGGTTAAGATTTGCGCTTGGAGTTCCTCTTGGGCTTCTGTTAGAGCTGAAAAAACAAACAGGTAATGAACTACAAATGTACGCTCGATGCACTATAGAAACATACGGAATGGCGAGTCCCGTTACAATTTTTATGGCTTTATTCTCCCTTTAGAGAGACACAAGGAGAATTGTTTGACGGTGGAACAAAATTCAGTTACATGAGAACAATAATTCTAAATAACTATTCAAGAAAACATAAGTTTTAAGGGTACGATCATATTGTATCTTTATAATAATACAAAACGCATTAAGATAAACTATTCTGTTTGACAGTGCTTTTATAACTTTAGTTTTAAATTTTGGAAAAGATTTTTCCTTAAATATGTCTTTCGGCAAGTCATTATATAATAGGGAGGAAGCGCCCTCAAACGGTATAGTTTTATTACCATAATTTGTCCTAGCTTTTGTTAATTGTAGTTTGTTTGTTTCGTATACTTCTTGCAATTCACGAAGGCGAGTGAGCTTTACTAGTGGTTGAACGTGTATATGCACATTGCTGCAGTGTGCGTGTCTATATCGTATTGTTTCCACGACGACGCTTATTGCTACGAAGTACTGTCAGCATGTCAAAACGCAAAGTTGTTCATAGCGAGGTAAGGCATTTTTTTATTATGTTGAATCGAAAAGGTTTTTTGAAATGCAACAATTTTCTGTTTTGGATATTTAATCGTATGTTTTATTATTTGTAGGGACGAGCAATTATTGCTAATGTGAATGTGGTGAATCAAGTGACAGTGGTACTGATGAGTTTGAAAGTAACAGTGATAGTTTAAACGAAGATGATTGATAATCGAACTAAATTAACCTAGAAATTTTGTGATTTTATTATTTTTCTTATTTGCAACAAAAAATATTGTATAATAAATTATAGTTTTTTTTTTACTTTTTTATGCTAACCATACCCGCTTTCGATCACGCACACTGTTACACATATACAGATACGTCTTTACCACAAGTAAATCCCGCTCGCCTTCGTGAATTGCAAGAACTATATCTATATTTGTATTGTATATTTCTGCCGGCGCGAAGGAGTTATTAACTTCATTTAGCGGTGCCAAGAACGTCAAGAATTCAATAATTACCCACATTTGAACTCTTGATGATTTTGTAAACACAATTTAGACGGTAGCAATCAATTTTGTACAAGCATGCTTTGCTATAAATACGGGCGGTCGATGCCTTTCGTGGCATTCTCGCTCGAGACGTCAGACCGTTCGGACCTATTAGTTATTATCGCAATAAAAGTGTAATCCCGCAAGTTGTGGTTTTAATTACTGTGAGCGAAAGTAAAAAAAAGCGTGAACTAAAAACAACTCCGATGGCCTTGATTCGAAATTTCATATTTTGTTTTCTCTAATTAAGTAAATCTTTAGTCGGGAAGCAGATTTAGCGGGTGTTCCGATTGCGCAGCGTCAAAATGCGCTCGGAAAGTTTCGTGCGCTCTGTTACGCCATTCTGCTTCTGCTTTTTTACGTGGGAAGCAACGTTAGATCTACATCGCAGCTCAAAAGTTCAGCTCAAATTGCGTAACTGCAAGTTAGACCTTGACGGCAATCTAACCTGATGTAAGCGATGATGCAGTCTTAGATGGCGACGGGATAACCTGTTAGGAGTATGGTAAACGCATACAGCAAATGGGTTTCTACGCGACATCGTGCCGGAATACTAAACCGCTAACTAACCGGTAACTAGCCACGGCTGAAGCTTCCCACCAGACAAGACTCGAGTCGGGGATCGAACCCAGGACCTCCACCATTTAAAATGCCATAGCGCGCGCTGCGCCACGGAGGGCGTCAAAAAAGATATGTCATGTATGGTACTGTAGTGTGACTTACATTTGTTCTGCGTACGAAGCAACGTCAGTTCTTGTCTTAGCTCATCGAGGCGAGGGTCGGGCGGTGGCGGCGGCGCGGCCCGCAGTGTTCGCAGCTCCAATTGCGCAGCGGCTAGTTGCGCTCGCACGCTCTCGACCGCTTCCCTCTCGCGCCGTTCCGCGTCCCGCGCTGCGCTCAGTTGCGCTGCCAGCTCGCCCGCGGCTTCCTGCGCTTCGCGGGCGCTGCGAGTGCCGATTTCTGCGTTTGCGCGTAACGTTTCTGCTACACCCCGTAGCCGGCCAACCTGTACCAAAAAAATATTAAGCTGTTAAAAACACGATACCTCAATCAGATTTGTTGAAAGCTAGGTAGCTCAACTACAGGGCGCGTATCTCTCAGTGTGACAAGTGCGGATTGGTAGTTTTTAGGCGGATTTGGAGAACATTATGGAGATATTTCCTCACGACGTTTGCCTTCACCGTTTAAGCATATCTTTGATTATAGCAGAGCATATATTGAATTGAAAATTGCATATACATATTTAAGAAAACGGGGAATTACAAGTCTAGACATAGATTTGTTTTTTTGGTCACGGATACTTCTGATTTAATGACTAAGCAAGGGACAAGTGAATGAGTGAGTGAACTTAACAACACTAACTTAATATTCCAAGGAAAACTGTCAAATAAAGTATAACAATTATTTTTACCTGACGAACCAATCGCCATCTTTACTGCCACAGATTTTAAACTCTCCAACAATTTACGTTGATTGTTTTAATAATAGATTGTTGTTTGATTTATCTTTCAGTCTTTGTTTTGTTAGGTTAATGTTATTTTTTTGCTATATTGAAGATGAACAGTGGAAAGACAGTACTTTTGGACGCGCATTGATGAGTGGCTGTCTCAGAAATTCTGAGGAAAATGTAAATTTATAAATGCGAAATTAGTGTTCAATACAAGTCTGTTTAAATTGCATAAAAAAAAGATCTAGTACGCTAAAATTATCTTTAATTAATTTAATAATTTCAAAAAAGTAAGAAAAATAGGAGTAAGTAAATTTTATAGTTAGTGGGTAGTACAAGTAGGTGGGTATGGACGCGGTTCGGGTTAGCCAAAGCTTAACTTTATGGCACTGCTGTAACAAGAAGGTTTTAGGGTAGTCTCACCTCCTGTTTAAGGTGGGATGCTTCTGACTCGGCCGCTCCCAGCCGGTCTGTGAGGGCGGACAGCTGCGCGTCCCGGTCGCGTTCGACGCGAGAGATCGCTTCTCGGCATCGCTTTTGCTCTTCCGCTATACGCTCCTCGCATCTGCACTCGATCTGAGAATTGATAATAAAAAATATTTACTCGTACAATCATTGTAGCTAAAATAAATAATACTGTAATACTTTAGGTTGTTTTTAAAACTGTAGTGGCGTGCACAGAGTTTTTGGCCAGGGTACGCAGAGATTTGGTAAAATATCTAAATATTTCTTCCCTCATATGGGTCTAGTAGAAAGTGCTTTTGAGCCTGTATGTAAGGTATCTAATTTCCTACAAATATGTTTCCATTCTTCCCCAGGTTCCTGGGTTATGTATGTATGAAGTGCACGCCACTGAATTTAAAAAACAGAGTTTTACGTTTTGTTTCGTTTCTCTTGCTTATTGTTTCTTCCTCAGTTCTTTAGTTTTACATTATTTTTCTTACATAATTGAGCTTCTAGAGCAAACTATGGACAACTATGGATAAAACTATGGATCTTAGCTATGGACAATAAGTCAAACTATATTTTTTTTAAATATATTTATCGTTTATGTAACCCTCTATATAATAAAATGTTTTTTTGTGAGCGCACGATTTATGAGTATTAATTATAAAACTATGTAATGATCATTGTACTATTGGATTACCGCAAAATAACGTAAAGTAAGCTTCTATCTGAAATCTATATCAGTATTAGGTGATGTGGGGTTGGCGTACCTCTCGGATTTGTTCGTCGAGCATGTGTACACGCGCCTGCAAAACTGCGTTGTCAGACTTGGCCCTGGCGTACCTCTCGTCGGCGGTGCTCTGGGTGTCCGCCAGTGACGTCACCTGCTGCTGCAATAGCTGAACCTTGGAACAAAGAGATCCACCAATATAATAGCAGAAGAGACATGCATATGCTACAGTATGAAGAAAATAGTTGGTACTACACTCTGTATCACATAAGTGGAGTGTGTTATTAAAATACCACTTTTAGTGAATTAAGATAATCTTTTGACGAAATTTCTGGCACAGTGTTGAGTCATCATCATCATCATCATGAACAACCCATTACCGGCTCACTACAGAGCACGGGTCTCCTCTCAATATAAGAAGGGTTTGGCCATAGTCCACCATGCTGGCCATGTGCGGTTTGGCAGACTTCACACGCCTTTGAGAACATTATGGAGAACTCTCAGGCGTGCAGGTTTCCTCACGATGTTTTCCTTCACCGTTGAAGCAAGTGATATTTGAATTGTTTAAAAACGCACATAACTCCGAAAAGTTAGACGTGCGTGCCCGGATTCGAACCGCCGACCTCTGATTAGGAGGCTGACGCCCTAACCACTAGGCTATCACCGCTTAGTGTTGAGTGCTTTGATCTTATAAGTGGGATTTTCACGGGTTCGATCTCCCGCAGGGGAGGTTCCCGGGTTCGTTATCTGGCGGGGTTAATTTAGAATTTAAACATTTCTCAATTTTCCCTGGTCTTGTCTTCTTGGCGCCATTGGCCTTAGCTAGTTACCACCCTTTTTTGTACACTGCAAGTTAGCTCTTGACGGCTATCTCATCTGGTGAGAAGTGATGATGCAGTCTAGGATGGTAGCGGGCTGACCTGTTAGGGTAACTAGCCACGGCCGAAGTTGCCTACCAGTATACTAATAATTATATTTGTATGTTCTAGGAAAGTTTGAATTTCAGTTATATTTCTGTTTCATTGCGTTATTGCCCATTCGTTTGGGAGAATATTTATTGGCTATCTTTTTTACCATGAATGCTAAATAAAAATGATAGTCATCGCTAGTTTAAAATATGTTACGACATTGATGATGAATTAAAATTTACAAATTTCGGAAAACTGAAACACTTTATGCGCAATATTCTTTTGATATTTAGAGAAGTATCACAGACAAGGTCATCTCGCTTGTAATGAAACGGCTGTCTAAGTAATTTGCCAACATTCACTGAATCATTTAATTAACGTGGTAATTATTAATTACAATGATCAACGAAGTGTTCTGTAACATAAGAAAGTAAAATAAATCATATTATATTAATTATTTTAAGCGGTGATAACATGGGGTCTTTGGATACGCCAATTCTGTTTCGAGTCTACCGCCGGTTTAGAATGAAGATTCTATAAAGAAGAGGCTGGAAAGAAGCTAGCAGTTGCCCTTTTATATAGGTATATGAGACCCCTTAGTTTCAGGTATTCTTTGGTAGTTCCGTTTATACCTCGGTTGGTCAATGTTTAAAAATTAATCGATGTAACAAACGATATAATATCTCAATAGTATAAAACTAATTAAATTTGATGTCAAATAGAGATTTCGAAAATGCAAAAGTTAACGATTATTTGCATAAGAAATCTGGAGCCCGTTTATTAAGCTTACTGCATAATTTATCGACTTTCACATGTTATGAGTGAATTGCATGTTTTTTTATTAATTAATTATTTATTAAAGCGTTTAAATGTTTAACACCACCGGTGAAGTAGTTAGCAGATGATGATTATAGTGATTTTAACCGTATCTTTAAAGATAAAGTCTTGGGTGGGAATTGCTTTAACTTTTAACGACCTGCGTAGCGCGGTGCGCGCGCTGTCGCATTATAAAGTTCGAGGTCCTGGGTTCGATTCTCGGCTCGAGTCTGGTTTGGTAGGAGGCTGCGGCCGTTACCACCTACCACCAGTTACCACACTACCAACAAAGACGTAACGCCAAGCGATTAAGCGTTCCGGCACGATGACGCGTAGAAACCAATTAGGAGTGTGGGCTTACCATACCCAAAACAGGTTAGCCCGTTTCCATCCTAGACTGCATTATCACTTACCACCAGATAAGATAGCCGTCAAGGGATAACTTGTAGTGTGTAAAAAAAAACTTTTTGTACATCTAATGTTTTAGAATATAGACGTTTTTATTATATTTACTTATACAGAATAGTTACTTTCGTCATTTAGTTTCTTTACACGGTTAAACCTTAACGACTTGTCAGATAAAGCGATATGCGAAGCACGTACTATCACAGTTGCAGCTTTTTGTCGTAAAATAGCGTATTGAAAGCTACGTCATGGTTTAACGAGAAAAAGCTGCGACTTGTCGACCGTTTTATCAACATGATCAACCCATTGCCGGCTCACTACAGAGCACGGGTCTCCTCTCAATATGAGAAGGGTTTGGCCATAGTCCACCACGCTGGCCACGTGCGGATTGGCAGACTTCACACGCCTTTAAGAACATTATGGAGAACTCTCAGGGGTGCAGGTTTCTTCACGATGTTTTCCTTCACCGTTGAAGCAAGTGATATTTTAATTTTTTTTTAAACGCACATAACTGCGTAAAGTTGGAGGTGCGTGCCCGGATTCGAACCGCCGACATCTGATTAGGAGGCTGACGCTCTAATCACTAGGATATCACCGCTTCATACGTTTTATGAGAAAGATAGAATACCGATAGTAGTTGATCAAAGTAGCTTAACGAAAAAAATCTCGAAACATTGGTTGTTTGTCGGCTCAAGGTCACTCCACCTACAGTATGTCAGTAAATAGTGAGCATAGTAGGTATAATACCTACCTAGTAGGTATAGTACATACATAGTGGGTGAGTACAATATTGAATTTGAATTATTGAGGTACGCGTACAGTACATTGGCCATGAGTCACTAGGTAGCTCAGTGACAAACAGGAAGGGAGTCGTTAAGACTAGGAGAGCAATGAACGTTATGAATAAGACGGGTGTTTAACTTACGCGTTAAATGCTAGTAAGTCACACATATATCCATATGTACATATATACTTACTCCAATTTTTTCTTTATCTTATTTTAACTACTTGCTAATTCACTAAAGAAAACAGGTTAGACCAAATATAAAATATTTGTAAAATTTAATTATTTTTAGATATCTATTAATATAATAAAACTGTAACAGGACGAATTCTGTACATTCGTTATATTTTGAAAATTTAATTGGAGATCGATCGATATTTTGATCGATACCAAAACAATTTTTTTTTATTTTTTTTGTCTGTCTGTATCTTTGCCGCTCATCACGTCGAAACTACTGGATGGATTTGAAAGAAATTTGGAATGGGTGTAGCTGATACTCCAGTTATATATATCCGGTTATATATCCATATAAGGGATAGTTTTTATCCCGGAACGCACGATTCCCTTGGGAGAGGGGATGAAAGTCAAAATGTGTAGTTGTAACTCATTAACGCGTACTCCGAAAAAAAAGTGAAAACATTCTTTTTTTATTCTAAGAAAGGAGATACTTTTATGTTTATTCTGTAGTTATTTCAAGGTCGTATAATAATCATCTTACATAGGCAATAAAAAAATTAATTATAAGCTATGATGTTACAGTAATTCACACCCAAGCTTTTTTATCATAATAGATTTTTTTAATAAGCTTACGTTTGATAAAGACTTTGGACTTATTGAGAGGCATCTCCTAGATTATAAACATTTTCTTTTGAATGAGTTATTCACTAATTTTGTCCAGTCGACTGAACGGCAATACAAGTTTATTAAAACTCAGAGTCCATTTTTTTTATTTCCATATATAGGTATATATGATTGCTTAAAAATCATATAATTTACATTTTTTAAGCAATTAAAATATCACACGCTTCAACGGTGAAGGAAAACATATTGAGGAAACCTGCATGCCTGAGAGTTTTCGATAATGTTCTCAAAGGCGTGTGAAGTCTGCCATTCCGCACATGGGCAGCGTGGTGGACTATGGCCAAACCCTTTTCATATTGAGAGGAGACCCGTGCTCTGTAGTGAGCCGACAATGGGTTGATCATGATATATATATATTTATTCTTATTTTATTTTACTACTACCAGGGCCCAATTTGTACATCACAATCATCATTTGCAACAGAAGGGGCATGCTAAAAACAAAGTGTTTCAGGTGACAAAAAATAAATAGTAAGTACATTAATAACCTGTGTAATACAGTAGGTATAGACTACAGTCATACACAAACAGAATTCAGAATAAAAGTGACTTAAGTCCCAGGTGTGGAAGAATGGAAATTGATGGTGTGCCAAGATGTTGAATCATGCGTTCGAAAAACTACGAATATTTTAGATGGCACCTTGAAATACTTTATCATCTTAACATATTGATGTATGTTGATTAAAAAAAACTCTCGTGTTATACTTCTTGCAATTCCCGAAGGCGAGTGAGCTTTACTAGTGGTTGAACGTGTATATACACATTGCTGTAGTGTGCGTGTCTATATCGTATTGTTTCCATGGCGATGGTTATTGCTACGAAGTACTGTCAGCATGTCAAAACGCAAAGTTGTTCAAAGCGAGGTAAGGCATTTTTTTTTTATGTTGAATCGAAAAGGTTTTTTGAAATGCAACAATTTACTGTTTTGGATATTTAATCGTATGTTTTATTATTTGTAGGGACGAGCAATTATCGCTAATGTGAATGTGGTGAATCAAGTGACAGTGGTACTGATGAGTTTGAAAGTAACAGTGATAGTTTAAACGAAGATGATTGATAACCGAACTAAATTAACCTAGAAATTTTGTGATTTTATTATTTTTCTTATTTGCAACAAAAAATATTGAATAATAAATTATAGTTTTTTTTTTTTTTACTTTTTTATGCTAACCATACCCGCTTTCGCATTTCACGCACACTGTTACACATATACAGATACGTCTTTACCACAAGTAAATCCCACTCGCCTTCGTGAATTGCAAGAACTATACCTGAAGGTACAATTTGACAAAATATTTTCGTTTTCTGTTCGCTAAATAGGCCTGATTCCTCTGCTGAAAATGTTCATTAGATATTTGGATTTCTTCATAAAGACCATTGTTACTATACCTTATGCGTAAACATACATATGAAGATCGGTTAAGTTCGTATACTTGTCTAGATCACAATAGACTCACCGCCAACTAATACCCAATGTTATTTGAACCGCAGTATTCCGAACGTCAAAATATTATTTATTATTAACTCAAGATTTCAAGTTATTATATATAAGGATGTAATGTATTTATTTTACCACATTTTAGATGATTCGTAAACCTTTGTCTAATAACCGGATTAAAACAGTAAGTACAAATATAGTAACAATTTCAAGTAATTGTATGCAATGCAATGTATAGGTACAATTCGGAGTATATTTTATAAGTTGTTTGATTTTTACTCCTTATCAGTAAAACTTTCTTAGTTGTTAAAGTATACCTTATAAATTTGTTAGATATATTATACTTGTATGTATCCAAAAGCAAGAATTTAGGTGATTTTTTTTTTAATTTTTAATTTTAGCACTTCTCTATTTAATCGGCGTAAAGAGTCTGTGAGCTAAGCCGCGGTCTTACAGACAAATGGACGGTCGAAACTAAAAGAGTTCCTTGTTGACGAAGTTACACATGACATTGACTTAAGTCTTCAAAATTCTCGGAAAAAAAAGAGCAACAAAGGAAAACAATTACCTACATATATTTTGTTTTTATCTTAGAACAATGGTGTCTCTTTCTTATTAATTTTTTTAAGATTTAATTGTTGATTTTGTTTGCAGTAAATACCGTCTTAAGCTCCATAGGAAAGACTCGACAGCGCATCATCCTCAGATGTTGACTTTTACTTTTTATTTGACTTTACTTTTCGCGCTTGTGAAGTCAACATCTCCTGAGGATGATCCGGTGTCGGGTCGAAACGTGCGTAGAGGTTCTAGTGGAAGATTTTGCGTGGTGTTATATTATACAAATCTCCCGGTTGTCGGCGGAATATAGCAAATTATACTTGCTGTTTATTGTTTAATATTTGGCAAAGCTGCTTTTGCGTTTTTAAGAAAAAATTGAATGTAATATATTATAATTTTATTAATAAAATAACACATCAATAAGATGAATGATGATTAACGATAGCATTTATTTTTATTTCACAGTTAAATGTTACCTACATGTTTGTAAGACCTATTGGTTACGTAGGAAAATGTGATTTCTTTAAGACGTTTTATATCTTCGTCTGTGAAAGTAGCTTTGGTAAATATACTGCGACGGACAATTATGTGGAAGCGGGTCGATATAAGATCAAATTCAGTATCGACTTTCACGTGCTAGCATGCGTAAACCAGTATCTCAAAACTGGGCAGTTACTTAACCGAGTTCTGAAGGGATAAAATATGTAGGTAATAGTTAGTATTTTAACGATGACACCGCTAGAATACTAAGATGTTATGTTGATTGAAATTGAATCATCTTCATTGAATCATGAAATTTTATAAATGACAAATATTTAGTAACAAACTCAAACAGTTTGTTACCAAATATTTGTCATTTATAAAACGATGCCGATTTATATATGTATATAAATCGGCATCGTTTTATTCATTCGGGTAATTATATCCTCGAAGTAAAAAATTAAAATTAAAAAATATTTCGATACAAAATAGAATTCTCTGCATCCCATGTTAGGAATAATTTCAATAATATAATTATTTGATTATAATGAATATATAATTGTAATAATTGATGATAATTAAAACGAACGAAATCATGTAGAACTGAATGATTCTATTGATATAAAGTAATTCAATAATTTTCAACGGAATTGAACGATGAAATCGATTCGTTATTTTACAATATGTATATGTTACGTTTACCCAGATAAGATAATTCCAACGTTATGGATCGGACTGGCAGATAAATGTATGGTATCTTCTGATCGATCCGCACATAAACATTAATATCAGATTCGAACACAACATTTGCCCAATTAAGACTAAAATATTAAATCAGTCAGATTTAACAAATTTGTGATATTTTGAAGTTACCTCACACCCATAGCTATATTATTTTTGTCATATAAATAAATTTATCTATCTATCTAACATGTTTAAATTAATCTTTTTACCCATCAGTTTAGGTTCGCCGCCGTAATAAATTGTAGATATTAATAAGTCGGTAAAACGTTCATTTGACATTTAACCTCTCAGATTCCACAAGGTACATTTTTCTTAAATTGAGCAACAATTAAAAAACTTTTTTTCCGATTTGTACTTCTATTAAAGTTCTTACTAATTTTGGGTTATGTAAAAGTCTTAAATCGAATGTAACTTGGTTGGCAATACATAAAGTTTTAGGGTAGTTGTAACGTATATAAGCTAAATGTTAACTACATATTGAGACGAAATTAAGGAGTTTCGTGGAAAAGCCTGTTTCAGTCAGTGGCTAATATATAGGTTACTAGAATAAGTGTACCTACCAACCGCCAATCGGCTTTTTTATGAAGTTCGGAATCAGGTTCAACCGGTTTATATGTATAACGTTATGGAAATAAACTTTCTGTACCAATTATTATTCAAAGTAGCATACATAAGTGTAATACGTAAAAGGGCTTGTAAATAATAGGTATTTTTTGCTCGTGGATAAATCCTCATGGATACCTCGGCCTCGGAGGTACAGAGGTTATATCTGGCTCCTAGTGGCTTAAACCCCCACGAATCAAAAAGCACACGTGGAGGTTACCCACCGTTTTTTTTGTCGTGGTGGATAAGCTTTATAGCTACCTCCGTCCGTTGAGCGAGGACTGCGGTTATGTGGGACTCCCTCCCCCTTATCGTGGGGGGTATACCCGAAATAAAAACCGCCACAGCATGTCGCACTTGCAGAATTTGCTGAACGCCTGGGGAACCAATTGTATGCTTCCCAGACGAGGTTACCCAACCTGGCAAGAATAGGTTGGGGGTAAAAACCTTCTAATTTTTTATGAAAATTCAAGTTTTTTCACATATATTTACATCATATGTGTGCCATTTTGATTGATTACTTTCTGCCATCTTGTAGCTAGTAACATGATCCCGTTGTTGTATCATTTCAGGACTGTTGATCAAAACATCGCGACGAAAGTAATTCTGGCAGTACTTTTTTGTTGTTAACCTGACACTGCCAAAAGAATACTGAAGAGACCGAAACAGATTGAAATCTTGAAGTGCAAGGTGAAGGACATATCGCGGACGCATTAACACCTCCCAGCAAAACTCTTTTTAATTTGGCTGAATGGCTAAAGATGTGTGTTATCTAGCGTTCTCGTGAAGACCTGTTCAATTGATCAATTTTGGCTGCTGCCT